>OY728146.1:1887741218-1897741218 GCA_963277665.1 Viscum album | reverse complement strand
GGGCTTGATGAGGTGTCCCTTGTTTTTTCATCTACAGATTATGGATTCATCCTAAGATTTAATTATTTTCTTGGTGAAGGAGATGATATTGCTGCAATAGAGGGAAGTCATGATCATTTTCAACTTCTTCATTTATGTATACCAGTATCGTAGATTTGGATCAATTTTGAAGCATAGATGATGCTCTGGCTAGAAGATGTTCTATTATTGGAGAAGTAATATTCATCTCATCCTGAAGATGATACCCCATGGGAATATTTCCCATGAGTACCTCCTTGATGAGTAATCATATAGTTTGTATCTCATTATCATATTGTGACAAATGTTCCTACATGGAATAAAATTTGAATATTTTGGGTGGTGATTGGGATATAGACACACCTTTCCATTTTTATTTGGCAGTGTTTCACTAGAGATTTGGAAACTCAATATTCGTGGGTGCTAGATTTTGGATCCTTCTTTGGTTCAGGGTGCATGCATCCTTAGTAAATATATCCAAATCACCCTGATCTAATGGTATGTTTTCCATGTTGCAGCCCTCTATATTTTCATATTGATTCATCATATCTATTATGTTGACAACGATGATATTCAAATAGGCGTATCAGGAAATCTGGGTTGTCCCCTAACTTGAGACACAACTGGATGATTATTCACTACATTCTTTAGGATATTTCTTCGATCCCTTGTCCATTTTGGGCCATTTTGGCTTGCGACCCTGGTGGGGTTTTATTTCCTTCACCACACACTCCTCGTATATTGTCATGTGAGTAATGACATTAATGGAGTCTCTGATTTTTATTTCCGAATGGGGCCCAAATAGAAGAGGTTTTGTCATGAAAATTGATGAATGTATGGGATGCTGACCATCAATATTTACCTACCGACATAGAGAAGAGTGATTCTCTATGTGATGATGAAGATGATTAAAATTCCCCCCAGCTCTATCAAAATAGTTTATTCAGGGCCACAATTGACATTGATTGATCCTTCTGTTGAGGATCCAATGATTCCAATTAGGCATTTGATGACTCATAAGACATTAATTAAGATAAAAATATCCCAAACTATTGGGATAAGGAAAAATTGGAATCCCTATTGATTTTACCATGACTATAATCGGGGGTGACAGCCCTGGTGATGTTGATTGAGATATAAATTCCCCTTGCCTAGAAGGATATGTTCTGTTTGTATATGAATTTTATATTTCTTAAATCCTCTTAGGATTTGATGATTCAAGGGGTGGAGGCCTTGGTAGATATTCCCCCATCCTGGAATGATGAGTTCTCTCAAGTAATATTTCTATATAATATGATACCATGTCCCATTTGAGGAAGTGTATCTATTCTTAGCTGGGAGTTGGGGGGCGACGGAAGCCCATGATGGGAATAATTCTTAATGGGAAGTTGTCTTGATGATCTCAAATTTGGCCATCAGGACTAAAATGAATTCTTAATGCTTTGAGGGGCCCAGTTCAAAGATTCTTCTTGCTATCCTTTCCCTATATTTTTGATGTTTGTGCACCATTGAAGTAGGGTAATTTTATTTTAGTGACCAAATGTCTCACGTTTTACTTGCACCCCTAATTTTCATGAGGCTATAACATTACAAGGTGTTGTATCTGAAGGGTTTTTTATTCTAAGGACACAGTGAAGTGAAATGATCTATATTTTTTCCATCCTTGGATACACACGTCTTGTGATTCTTTAGAAATTAGTTAGTGGATGGTTTCTAAGATATGGGCACAAATACTATGTTGGTGTTTATCATGATCTTACACTCTTGTGTTCCAAGCCTTGAAAAAGGAGGAAATATTTAGCTGAAAACATAGTGTATTGATAAAATGTTGGTGAAACTCATATCTTGGATATGAGAGATGTCTATCCTTTAGTAAATGATGAGTATCCCACATATTTTTTTGGGTAGATAAGGAATGAACTACTTTTCTAGCTCATTCGGGACCTCATAATTAGATGTGCATAGGGGCCAGAAAATGATGGGGTGCTTGTTTCCAAATAACTATATTCATATATAAATTATATCCTCCACTTCATTAGATTTTTATGCCTATATCTAGTTAGACCATAGAAGATGCTTCTTGGGGTCTCCTCCTGACATGATTGAGTGGTATTAGATGTTGATATGGGAACTATATGTAATTACCACAGTTTTTTGAGCACCTCTCTATAAAAAGGAGTCTATGTTTTGAATAACTCTCTATTTGATGGTGTCTATGAAAGGATATGTTTTCATTTTCTGTGGGAGATATCACCATGGGGAGGTAGACCATGACAACTATTAGGAGTAGAGTTCCTATGATCCATATCCACACTACCATGAGGTGGAGGATCATGGTAATGATCATCTTCTACTTCAGTTGAAGATTTTAAGGGCCCATGGGGTGTCGATAATGTGTCTTGAATAACATCAAGGACATTAATATTGATAAGATTAGGGATATGAGACATGTTTTTCATCATTGTCGGAATATGATGACCTTTATTTTGGAATTGTGGAGGGATATAAGCCTCTTGTATGATGTTTTCCAAAACATGTTGATAATCGTCTGGAGTTGTGGGAGCATGAAACTACTGTTGAGAAGATATTGGAATATGCCTTTTATCATCCTCCATATTGATGATAACATGAGCCTATCCAGATACATGTTCCTTTCTCACTTGGTCATCCCATATCAAGATGGGAATATGAGCCAGATACCAAGCCTTTGGAATATTCCAATGGTCTTTCTTGGATGTAATATGATCTTGAATCGAGGCATGTTCCATTCTCACCTGGTGAGATGCAGTTGGAGTAGAAATATGATACCTGTCCAAATATGAATTCCCTACTAGAACATGTGTCTAGACCTCCAGAATGGGAAAATGGATATGATTCCCTCAGGTATTTCCTCACAAGGATGTCAGTGGAGTCATTCTTCTATGAAATTAAAAGTATTTTTATGTCTTTCATAATCTGCTAGAATATTCTAAGAAGATTCATAAATAATAATTCGATTCTATCCCAAGGCATATTCCATTTTTAATTGGTGAGTCTTGATCATAATGGGGATATGAGCAAGATCATGGGTCTTTGGAGTATGTCGCTGGTCTTCTTCAATAGGAATATGAGCATGTTTTGTGGTGAGTGACCCTCGCACTTAGTGAGCCCAAACCATAAAAGGGATATGAGCCAAATCCGAGGCCTTTACTATAATTACTTAAATTTTTACCGTTTTATTTTTATAAATTTTTTGGGAAAATTCCGAGACAAGGTACTGAGATGACGTTCGATTCTGAGTCCCGATGTGCCTAGAATGGTTCAACGAAAAATGTTAAATTTTTAATAGATCATGTGAGTGGGTTTCATGAAAAAGTGGAATAAATCTTATAAATGTTCTTGAATCAGAAATATTAGGGCATTGTTGAGTTTAGGATGTCTATTTTACCCTAGCCACAACATAAATTTAGTGGACGCAAGTCTCAAGTGAGAAAACCCAAAAAGTATGTCACTGTAAATAAAATAAATAAATAAAATTATTATTTTTAAATCTTAATAACTCATAAACAGTGACTCAGATTGGAAATATGATAACTCTATTGAGTTCGTGATATGGAATTATATTTAGGTGGGGCCTAACATCGACCGGATCGGGTCGACTATGAAACATAATATTTGGATGTTTTAAAGAAGAAGAATTTAAACTTATATAAGTTTATTTTATTTCTTTTTAACATTTCATAGTGTGGTGATGCTGAAACGCAGTGATGAGGAATCCCATTCTCTTCCATGAATGAAACAGTATAGAGATGTTGAAACACTTCAATGGCGATGCTGAAAACTGTTTTCTTCATTTAAAATCTTATAAAGGACACAAAATTAGATGGAAAATCCTAGAAAATTTACCTAGAAGATCTGGATATTTTTTTGTAAAATGGTGACGGATCAACCACCACATGATCTGATGAATTGGGGATCATTGATTGAGGATTGATGAATGATAATGATGCAATCAATCTTCATAATTGAGTGAACTAAATTCAGGTAGGGGGTTTATTTTCTAAGTGAAGTCTTTCCCCATTCTTGATTCAAACGATGAATGTGGAACAACCAATGAATTTGTTGATCCATGGTTCGATAAATATTATGGGATGGATAAAATATGGGATTAAAGGGAATAGATTTGATGATTATCCTTCTTTGTAATCCTTCTGACATGAACGGGCCAAGGTTGACACGAACAAGGCCATGGTCCGTTCTAAGGGAGTTCTTGTTCTAATATCCCTTCCTCATTCCTTTATTCTTTGTTAGCAGATCCTCATGATCGTGAAATTTTTTTTTGGTCGTTCCATATGTGGTCGTATCCCCAGAGTGATGGTGGGAATATTTGGAACACAAGGATGTGAAGGTGAAGATCAGAGGTTGGCAACAACATTCTTGATTCGAAGAACGGACCACAACAAAAATGGTGGTAGCTCGCAAGAAGAGGGAGCCACTGGTGGTGGCACGCAGTGGCAACACATATGGTGGAAAGTGGTGGCACGATCACACAATGGGGGGATCCCACATCACAACAGCCACAGGCAGTGGACAGGCCCCCTAACTCAATGGCTGGTGGTGGGCTCTACCGGGTGAGACAGGAGGCCGCTTCAGGCGATAGATGTCCATGGTCTAGCTAGACTATATCGAGACCCCATGAAAACTGTTGCAAGGCAGTTTTGTGGTGGAATTATGGGTTGAACATGGAGGATGCCCTGCATTGACTAGGTAGGGATGCAGTTCTGACCGGGTTTGGTGGGCCAAGATAGTCCACACCATGCAGACTGGGTGGGCCAGCATGGCTAGGTGGTTCGAGCTGGAGAGAGGTAAGCTGGGATGGTAGAACAGACCGAACCTAGCTAGGGTAGGCCTATGTGCCCAGTTGGGCTAGTTCATACCTGTTGGATCGAGTTAGGTGGGGACCGGGTCGGGTCGGTTCAGGTCAGTTCACTAGGGTTGAACTGAACTTAGACCCAACTAACCCCTTTTTTCATAAATAGAAATAACTCTTAAACCATAAGTTCGTTTGTGGAATTGGGACCCTCCTGATGAGGCAGAGATTTTGGGATACTATACATGAAATTTCATAGGGATTAGCATATGAACTATTGGCTCAAGGAGTAGGTGCTCCCAGAATGAGTGCACTAAGACGAAATCCTATGACTTGTTGTGACAAAGATGAAAATTTGGTCTCCTTCAAAGATGGGGAGTTGGTCTCCTATGAAGACGTGGAGTAGGTATCTAACAAAGATGTGGAGTAGGTCTTCTATAAAGATGCGGAGTAGGTATCATGGGAAGATGTGGAGTCAATCTCCTATAGAGACAGTGAGTCTCATCAAATTTTAATTTTCCTAGACTTTCTTATGTATTTTCATGCTATAGATATGTGCCTATATGAGAAGACTCTAGTCATCTACTGGATGTGTTAATATATATAGTGTGTCTCTTACAGTTATATGGAGTGTGTCTCCTATGAATATATGGAGTGTGTCTCATACGCTTATATAGAGTGTTTATCCTATGGATATACGGAGTGTGTCTCCTATGAAGATGCAGAGTGTGAATCCTATGAATTTGAATATTCCTTGATCATAATCATGTGGATAAGTATATTCTATGATATCGAGACACTATATATTAGTAAGAAAATATTTATATGATGTATCAAGAAGAAAGTTTCTATATGATACTTTTGGTAGTCAATTTCTACGTGCTTACTATCAGATAGATCGAGGAGTGAGATATCTCGGATCGATAATTATATGAGTGGGACCAAGTGGATGGTAGTGGATGAGACATCTAGTCTGGGAATACTTTACGAGGATACCAGGATGTTGTCATTATATGTTTTTTTGACAAATACTTGTGTTGAGAAGACAGTATCCTCTTAGTGGTGTTTCCTTTGTGTTTATTCACATTGTGTTTCAGGGTTCCCTACTGAGTATTGTTTTTCTCACCCCTACATGGGATTTTCCCACATGTGTCATGTATCATGCCGGTGATCAATGCTTTGGTAGAGTCCTTGGTGGATCAGGACCAGGTGGTGGTTAGAGTGACTCGATTGATGAGGTGTGCTTATGCGGCTTCAGATAATTGTTTTTTGTACCTACCCTTCAGGTATAGTTTTCAGTGGTGGAGTTCTAGGGACATTTAATTTTATTTTTACTTTTTGGTGGGACTGTATTCTGGCACCCTTTACCTTAAATTTTATAATATTGTACCTTATGATTGTTTACATAGTCTTTTCACCTTCAAACATATGTGGATAGGAGTTGTGTGCAAGTATATATGTACTTAGGAAAATGCCTCCCATTAGTTTGGGATATTCCAACTCGGTGTTAGTTGCTAGCCCCAAGCCTATGGGAAGAAAGCTTCAGGTAGTCATAGAACAGGCAATGAGGGACTAGTCATGAAAGAGTGCTGTCAAAGTGATGTTGGTTCGACCTTAATAACCCAGAGTCTATGAGTTTGGTTTTGGGAAACCGTGTTAAGTGTTTTGATTTCAGATTTTGGCCTAGGGAATCCAGTGTTGGTGTAGCAGTCAACGTAACCATACACAAGGACCCTGAATTCTTATTTTTAATTTTTACATGAAAACTCTAGTTTCAGGTAACAAATGATGGTATATGCATCGTATTATAATGGTTTGTGTTTTCCATATCATTCTTGAGTCATCTCATCATGTATATTCTATTGATCGGGGTAAATCTTGTTTTTATTCAAGATGATTCCATGAAGACAGGCAGCCAGGATTCCACCACGTGATCATGAGGATGATATGTGGGGTGAAGCGATTTTGGTATATTGATTTGTACCGTAGATAGCACCTCCGGGTGGTGTACTAGCTATACCACCACTTTTAGAGTAGCACATGGTACTCATAGTTCCAACAGATTATATGCACATGTGGAGCACACTTCGCAAGTTTTGGAAATAGAGACCCCTCAGGTTATGGTGTGTGCCTAACTATTAAGTGGCTATGTACTTGCTTGAGGTGGTCGTGGATTTTTTTCATCCAGTCATGACACCATTAGAGTAGATTTTGGTCCTAGTAGTGAGCCTTCTATATGGCTCATCCTAGTGATGGCAGGGTTTAGATTACCTGATCTTATAATGAGGTGACTCTTCCATTGACAATGTTTGATAAACTCTCTTAGAGAAGGGTATCTCAACATAAAATATATGGTCTATGCATTCCCTAGAGCTTCCACAGTTCCGGAAGGATGACATATTGACATCAGATTATTCATCGAAGCATACCCACATTCCCAGGCACTCAATGGATATGATAAACGACCATTAATTTAGGGATTAGAACTTTTTAAAAGGTGTTCTTAAGGAAATATGGGCCAGTGTAATTTCTCTATCCATTCCTACTTATGCTAGAGTACTAGAGAAAACCTTTGTGGTTGAAAGTCCTTTGGTAGAGAAGATACAAACTGTCGATGTAAGAAGTGGGAAAGTAGGAGCATAGATCTCAGGAGAAAGAAGATGATGTCAGTCTTAGAAAGTTATATGTGTGATACATTATGAGAGGAGGTACCATGATAGAGGACCTATAGATTAGGGATCATAGAGTTAGTCTAGTTGTTCTATAGAGAGGCAATGATTTTCATGAGACAACATGGGACATCTTGCTATAGATTTTCCAGACCATCATGTTGTTGATAGGGAAATGGTGGATGGGTCACTAAGATAGAGACAATGATAGGAACAAATGAATCTGTAGGGAGGCATCCTTGGAAGTGGAGTTTGGTGTGCAGTAGGAGGTGGTATACATTCCGACATGTTACCACCACCACCCATATGTGCTCCACAGTAGACTCAGGGAGTTGAAGGACAAGGGAAGGGTCAGCTACATGAGGTTAAGTCATATGACCCAAGGTCTCCAATAATAATTTGATTTATGACATGTGCCTACTCTAAGAATTCGTATAAATATAAATAGGTTCTAATCATTCTTCCTTATCATGGATAATTTTCAAGAACTAGAGTTTCCAGTAAAAACTATTGACTTGAACCTAACATTTGGAGATACCTATGGGAAGAGACTAGATAATGAATCTTATGATGATAGTGTAATCTAAACCTTGAGGTGTGAGTTTTGGTTGGAACCTCTTGGTGGCAGCGTCGAGGCCTTACGACGTCATTCTTGATATGGATCTGTTTCGACAGTCCCTGCCCATATTGACTATATAGGCAAAAGGGTGCAGTATATCTGTAGTGATGGAATGTGGTTTTCCTTTGGTCGGTGAAAAGTAAAATCCAAGCAGCATGAGATAGACTCATGTATAGGAGGGTGTTAGTGACCACTCTTGATTCAGCTAGTCTTACCCTTGGGACAGTGGATGTTATGAGTTTTCAGTTCCCATCAGTATTGGTAGAGTATGAGGACATATTTCCAAGAGATGGGTTTAATTCCTTGTAGGGAGAGATACTTCTACATTTTTCTACACCCTAATATGGAACCAATATAATCATTATTATATCATATGGATTTCATAGAGCATTGCAAGCAGAGGGTGCAGGTGGAGGACATGCCGATGAATGACTTAGTAAGAACTAGTGTCTAAAGTGATGTGTGGATTACCGTCACATTAACCAATTGAAAGTGGAGAAGGAGTATCCACTTTTAAAGGGTCAATAAAAACCTTGATCAGTTGAAATGGGAAACCTTTCACGTGGATATAAAGGTTCCCATAGGCTTTTCAGAAGTTAAGACTAAGTTTGACGAGCAATGCGATCTTGAGTTGTCAGAGGAGGGAGTCTAGTACGTAGTGTTTTGTGATACATTAGGGAATAGACATGGTTGTTTCTTAATGCAAAGGCAAGAAGTTATTACCTATGATTCATGTTAGTTGATACCACATGTGTAGAACAAGGCGAACCATGATCCTGAGTTGGCAACATTAGATTTCGCATTGAAGGTGTGGAGACAATACCTGATGGGCAGGTGGTTTATCATCTACTTAGACAACAAGAGCCTCAATTATATATTCCATTACCTGGTTATGATCCTGACGTAGATTTTTTGGTTAGAGTTACTCTAGGAATATGACTCGAAGAGAGTATATACTCATGTTAAGCAAAACATGGTAGTGGATTCTCTCACTAGGAGATTCAGTTTGTAGTTGCTGAATGAAGCAACAAAACAGTTGGCCATGTAACAATAATCCTTCCTTGATAGAAATGATTTATAATACCTATAAATGATGGTTGTTACCCTCCACTATTAGTTATTTAGTGAGGTATGACTCAGTGATAACAAATGTGAGACTTTATATGCTCAGTTTTCCATGGTGAGTTCCGCTTATGCATAATCGAATGGTGGGGAGAACATCATTAAATTCAGAGGATGAAAAGTTATACCAGTGGAATATTAGATTGGTGAGATGAATTGGGATATGTATGTGGGTGTTAAGGTGGAAACTAGTGGGGTGACATAACAGGTTGAAGTTGGACTTACCTATTAATATAAAACTTGATCACTTTTTTGAATTAGTTTTGTGGTTTGTCAACACACTGTGTCGAGAAATTTGATTGGAATGGGTTGATCTTTTATTTATTGGAGTTATAGGAATGTATTGATAAAGTATATCGATGGACTTTGTGATGGGTTTACCAGGTAAATCCACAGGATTTGATACCATCTAGGTGATCATTGAAAGAATCACCAATTTGGCCACTTCTTATCTTTTCAGAAGTAAAGTTCAGTAGAGACATTGGGATGTCTCTACGTGTAAGAGATAGCTCAACTCCATGGAATCCCATAGAAAATAATTTATGACCAGGAATCTCGATTTTTCACCCTGTTCATGGATATTGAGTATCGGCAAGAGAGGACCCTCAATGGGCAGTTGATTCCTTTGGTACATTTCTAGTGGCAACATAAGAATTTATGGAAGAGAACATGAGAGCAGAGGACTCAAGTTTGTGCTCATACCCTCATCTGTTTGGGTATCCATTGGTATGGATTTTGGGGACATAAAACCTTATGATGGGGAGAATAAAATGACATATATTTTCTCAGTTTAATTTTTAGATAATATATTGAAATTTTTTGAGACCAGGCGCTAGGACGGTGTGCGATTCTGAGGACTGGTGTACCCTGAATGGTTTGAAGAAAAATGTTATGTTATTAATAGCAGAAATTAGTGGTTTTCCTAATAATGTGTAATAAGTATGAAATGGGTTCTTGGATTAGAAATCATAGTGAATTGTTGCATTCAAGATGGTGGGTTTTCCCCAAGCACGACTTAACTTTAATCAGTGCGATTATCCTTTGAGAATACCAGGAGAGGATGTAACTATAAATAAAATAGTCAAAAAAAATTAGTATTTTTTAAAATATTAATATCTCATAAATGGTGACTCAAATTGGAAATTGGATACCACCTTTGAGTTCATAAAGTGGCTTTTTTCTTAGGCGGGTCCTAACATCGACCATCATGGGTCCACTGTGAAAGTTAATTTTTGATAGTTTTAAAGAAGAATAAAATAAACATAAAGAAGCTTATTTTATTTATTTTTAACATTTCGCTACATGGAGATACTGTGACACTTCGACAGGGTGGCCTATTCTATTCCATGAATGAAATATCAAGGCGACACTGCAACATTGAACATGTTTTCTTCATTTAACAACTTTTTAGATACATATAATTTGATGAAAAATACTGTAGAATTTCCCATGAATCACTAGAGAAAAGAATTGGAAAAGGGTGGACGATAAACCACCATAGGATCTGATGAATCAAATATTGAGGAACGAGGATCAACAAATGATGATGATGCAATCTCTCTTCAACAATGATCGAATCGAATAATGGTAGGTGGTTTATTTTCTATGTGAATTATTTCTCCATTCATGATTCCAACGAAGAATGAATAACAACAAAGGAAAAACTTGATCCGCAGTTCGATCATTCATGCAGGATGAATAAACTGTGAGATTAAAGGTAATAGATTTGATGATTATCATAATTCATAATCATGCAGACATGAACGGGACAAGGATGACACGAACAAGGCCAATGTTCATTCCAAGGGAATTCTTGTGCTTATCTACCTTTCTCATTCTTATATTCATCATTGGAGGACCCTTTTGGTCAGGGAATGTTTTTCTGAGTGGTTCAGAACATGGTCAGAACCCCCGAGAAATGGCAAGAAGATTTGGAACACATGATAATGAAGGTGATGATTGAATATTTTCAACGGAATTATCGATTCGAAGAACTGACCCCTATAGTAATGGTGGTGGCCTGTAGAAGAGGGAGCTACAGGAAGCAACACTGGTAGTGGAGTGTAGTGGTGCAGCCAGTTGGAGGGAGGAACCTGCAGCACATCGGTCATAGGTGGCAGAAAGGGCTGCCGGCTCGACAACCAGCTGAAGCCTTGGTTGGACGCGACATAGGGATGTGGTCCAACTGGACTGTGGTAAGACCCTGTGATAACTGCCGCATTGAATGCAGTGGATGCCCTATGATAGCCAGGATGGGATATAGTACTGGCTGCGTCTGGTGGACCAAGCTAGTCCACAACATGCGAATCAGGTGGGCCAGCTCATCCAGGTGGGTCGGGCCCGTTATGTCGGGTTGGTCTGATCGGTTTGGACTAGACCCAGAACCAACTGACTCGTTACATAAATGGTCATAAATTCAAATTGTAAGTCTATTTGTTAAGTCATTTGGGGTGTTGGGACCCTCGTGACGATGTGATCCTTTTGTGATTCTTTATGAAACCTTTCGTGGAGGTTGGCATATAAACTATTACTCAAAGAGATGGCGATCCTGGAACGAGTGTGTTAAGGACAGAATCTGGTGACTATGTGTGGAAAAGACGCGGAGTTGGTCTCCTATAAAGATGCTAAGTTGGTATCATATGAATACCTGTAGTGGGTCTCATATGAATATACAGAGTTGTTCTCCTATGATGACATAGAGTTGGTATCCTGCGAAGAAAAAAAGGAGGTCTCCTATGAAGATTCAGAGCTGGTCTTCTATGAAGACATCGAGTAGGTATCCTATGAAGATGTTGAGTGATTCTCCTATAGAGACTATATGTATCATTGGATTTGAATATGCCTATAATTTCTTAAGAACTTTTATGCTATAGATATGTACCCATTTGGGCAAACTCAAGTGACTTTGTTGGCCGTGTGAATATACGAAGTGTGTCTCATACAGTTAAACAAAGTGTATATCCTATGAATATACAGTCTGTGTCTTCTATGGTTATACAGAGTGTGTCTCCTAAAGATATATGGAGTGCATCTCCAATAAATATGTAGATTGTGTCTCATATGAATTTAAATATTCCTTGATCATAATCGTATGGCTAAGGATTGATAGTGATATCGAGACTTCTTATCTAAGCCAGACCAGTTGTCTTAGGGAACTTCATGATGTATCGAGAAGAGATGTTATCTCAGTTAATTTTGGTAGACTAGTTCTAAGTTCCTACTATCTGATATCTTATGGAGTGAGATCTCTTATATCGAGCATGCTACAAGCCGGACCATATGAATGGAAGTGGATGAGACCTTGTGTCTTGGAATCCATTATGAGTATACATGGATTTTATTATTATGCATGTTTTTTACACATACCTATGTTGAGATGACTGTATATTCATAGTGGTGTTTCTTTTTTGGTATTTTACCTTGTTTTTTGGGGTACCTTACTAAGTATTGTTTTACTCCCCCTGCAAGGGCTTTGCATGAATGTGTAGTGTCTTGTGAAGATGATCGACGCTTTCATTGAGTCATTGGTGAACTGGGGACATGTGGTGCTTAGAGTGACCCGACAAATGAGGTGTGCTTCTACGGCTTCACACAGCTATTTCTGTACCTACCATTAAGTAGGGTTTTCCGCGATGGAGTTTTAGAGATTTGTACTATTACATTTCCTTTTTTGGTCTTGTATTCTGGCCCCATTTACCTTCAGTTCCCTACTGTCATATCTTATCATAATTTAGTTAGTCTTTTCACTTTCCAACATCTGTTGCTTTGATTTTTGTGCATGTTTATAGGTTCTTGATGTTATTAATATTTTCATGACTTATTATATACACCCTTTACTGATTTTATATGAAATGTGCATAATTTGTGTGAAATATTAATGTTTTAATATTAAGTATAATTTTTGAGCATTTTTAGAAGTAGTCTAATTGAGTCAGTTTACTGTTTTAATAATAACTATCACTATACTAATCCAAATTGTACGGTTCATGTTTTTTAGGATTCTACTTTAAATATATAACATTTCATTAGAAGTAACCATGAGCTAATTCTGCCATTTGAAGGGTCATATTGTCCTCACAAATAAGACCACAGAATCAGTGAAGAAACTGAACTATTCACGAAGATTGATTTACTGGGCTCGATCCAGAAGTCCAAATACCTTAATTCTCCCCCCCCAAGTTCGGAGTTCATTTCAAGGCATCCATGATAAAAATTTCCGAACCCAATCACAAATAAAAGGGGCCCAAATGAAGCATTAAAATCCAGCCCACCATTCTGGATGAGAATTAAAATCAGTATAGTATGCATGACATATCTCATGATGTAAGCATAAAATCGAGCTGAGATTTTTCAGTGTGAAATAGGAGATATAGATGGCCGACTTTGTTGAAGAAATCATTCAGATTTTAAGGCATATTCTGATTCAAAAACCCTTTCACATTTTGGACTTTAAAAAGACTGGATTGAAATGGATATTTTATCTTTGTTTAATCAACTGGACATAACTTTTGATCCTTAAGTCCAAATGACTCCAAATGTTGAGAGTAGTCGGCCAACTTTATTATATACAACTTTTAAGAAGGATATTTCTCGAGAATAGACTATCTAAAAAACCAAATTGGAGATTCAAGTGGAGGGATAGATTGGGAATGCAAACAGTCCACTCCTTGGACTATAAATACTCTCCCCTTCTCTCCTTGAGAGGGATTGGCATTTCAGAGCAAAAGAGGATTTATTGGCAGTACCAAGGCCCTGCGAAAGGCTTGGTAGGATCTTCCAAACTCATTTTTTCACTTGATAATCCCTTCCACCTCTCTTTGTTTTCATTTACTTTTGCATTTTTCTTTGTTGTAATTTTGCAAGTGTTTGTCATTATAATTATGTTTTAATGCAATTTTCTTCTTCTTAATTTCTTATTCTCATCCACCTTCTGTAGTTAAATATTAATGTTCTTATTTTTGATTAAATCAATCTGATATCCATCATCTTCTATTACTTTATTATTCAATAAAAATTCCGGTTTCGTTTACTCTCATCATCGTTCGTGTGTGTGTTTGGAAAACAACTCTTTTATTATCCCTTTCTTTTTCTTCTCTTTGTAATTCATCACCTTAAACATAATAGAACATATTACTAATAATTTAAATGTATGAGTAAATATCTTATTGGGTTGAGTTATAATTTAGGGATGTTAAGTGATTGAGAGGTTTTTCTCGATGAGTATTCTTTAATTTAACATTGTGTATGTTGGACTTAACATGTCATGGATTATTGACATATTATGTTAAACGTGTGGTTTACATGGATTATTGGAAGCATAAATACACTTCCACAATCAAGAACTGATTGAGATTAGAACCCTCATTAAATTTAAGGCTTTTATTAAAGGCTTAACACATGGGAATTCCAATCAACATCAACTTTTAATGTGGGTGTTAATTTAATGCAATATAAAGCAAAGCTCAGGGATATCACATGCTTAACTCCCTAATGATGAACTCACCCCAATCTTTATCAACTTGTTAAATTAAACATCATCCATTAAACATTTCAATTAAGCTCTGCAAACAAACCCCCCCCCCCCCATAATCAAAATACAATCAACTAAAAACAATCGACTATTACGAAGTACCATCGTCGAGGATTCGACCCGAGTGCTGCTATACCCATTAGCAGAGCACCGGAACCTTGACCGGTCGATAGGTGACAATCGGCCATGTATTTCAAATGGAGCCATTGCTAGGGATGGTGCTTTAGGTAGTCATTAGTTTCTGGATATTGTAAAAAAACCCAAAAAAATAAAATTTCAAAAAAAAAATGAAAAAAAAACACACAGAAAAACCCGTATTCCTCTTAAAAATCCTAAATGGAAAAAAACACAAAGAAAAACCAGTCTCCCTGTTTCTTCCAAAATCTCTCTAAATGCCCCATAGCCTCCCAAACAATCCCTCAAATTTGTTTGACCCTAAAATTGAGAAAACACTTCGCCAACTTAGGAGGAACATAAGAGATACTCAAATAATTCATGAACCGGTCCTCATCCAACCAATTGAAATTGAAATGGCCAATCCTAGGGAACAAACCCTAAAAGAACTCGCTGCCCATGATATGAATTAACAACCCCTTGGAATTCAATATCCAAACATAGAATCTGATGTCGAACTCAAATCGGGTTTGATTCATCTTCCCCCTCATTTTCACGGGCTAGCCGGTGAGGATCGACATCTTCAACTAAAAGAGTTCCAAGTAATGTGCTCTACCATGAAGCCTCAAGGGGTTTCTGAAGAACATATCAAACTCTGAGAATGCCCTTTTTCCCTAGATGACACTTCTATGTCATGGCTCTATTACCTGCCTCCTGGTTCCATAACTACATAGAATGACATGAAGCGACAATTCTTAGAGAAATTCTTTCCTGCTTCTTGTACTACTTCTATCCAAAAGGAAATAAGTGGTATCCATCAATTCCCAAGTGAATCACTCCATGAGTACTGGGATAGGTTCAAAAATCTTGTTGAAACATTCCCACACCGCCAAATTCCTGACCAACTCTTGATCCAATACTTCTATGAGGGGTTATTGGCTATGGAGAGAACTCTCATTGATGCCGCAAGTGGCGGTGCTCTTGTTGATAAAACTCCTGCAGCTGCAAGAGATATCATAAGTTACAAGGCTGCAAACACACAACAATTCCATAATCGAGAACATTCTCAAGTCAAACAAGCCCAAGATAATCAATCAATTGAGCCGAACAAAATGACCGAGTGGATGAGTGAACTTAGAGGTCTTGTGAGACAACTAGTTGTGGCTACCAAATCCCCAACCTCGTCTTCTCCGCAATCAATGTTTCCTGGACCTGTCAAAAACTGTGGAATTTGCAACTCTCCATCTAATCCAACTGAAACATGTCCACAACTTCAAGAGGATCAACCCAATTCATCTAGACCAATGGAGCTCAATGTAGCATATGCTCAGCGGAACACCAATCCTCAACTATCAGGTCAGTTTGTTAGAAACATTAACTAACCTCACTCCAAGCCCTTCTCTTCTTCCTATAACCACGGCCTTAGGTATGGTAATCCTATATCTCACCCCCCTTAATTCCCTCCTCAAAACGCAAACAAATTCCAATTTGGTCAAGGTGGTGGTAACTTCCATCAACCTTATCCTTTTGTTCCTCAACCTCAAAGGAACAATCCTCATCCTGGATTCCATTATCCTAGTGAGCCTTCCCAATTCCAAAACCAATACAATAGATTTCCCAAGAGTCAAAATCAAGGCAATCCCAACCAGGGAAAAGCCTCTTCTTCCAAGAAACCATGGGAAAGTGCAGTGTATGATCTTGCCTCCTTCACCTATTCTAGCCTTAAACACATTGAAACTCAAATACGTCAACTTGCTTCCCACCTGAGCTAGCAACAACAATCAAATTCTTCCCAACTTCCAGCTCAACCATTACCCAACCCCAAGGGTAATGTAAGTGAAATTGCAATTAGATCAGGAAAGCAACTTTCTATGCCTCAAGATAAATCCTCAAACCCTCCTTTGAATGTTGACCTAGAAAATGAAAAGAAAAAGAAACTTGAAAAGGAACCTGAATCCATTCCCTCACCTCCTTCCATTCCACTTAGGAACCCTATTCCTTTTCCGCAAGCCATCTCTAAGACAAGGATGTCCATTAAACCTAATCCTGAAATGCATGACATGTTTAGAAGTGTTGAAGTCAACATTCCCTTCTTAGATTCCATAAAAAAATTCCTAAGTATGCCATGTTTCTCAAGGAGTTTTGTACCCAAAAGAGGCAACTTAGGACCTTTGAAAATGTTTCCACCCAACAGTCCATACCCATTAAGTGCAAAGATCTAGGTACCTTTACGATTCCATGCCAAATTGGAAGTTCCAACATTGATGATGCACTCATAGACCTAGGAGCATCAATTAATGTCATGCCCAAATCCATATTCTCCAACCTTGGTCTAGTTCCCTTGCACCCAACGGGTGTTGTTATTCAGTTAGCCAATCGAAGAACAACCAGTCCCAAGGGAATAATTGAGGATGTCCTTGTCCGAGTCAATGATCTTATCTTTCCTACTGATTTCTATGTCCATGACATGGAAGGTGAGATGAACTCTTCTCGATCTCCCCTAATTCTAGGAAGACCATTCCTCATGACTGCGAGAACCAAGATTGATGTCCATTTAGGAATCTTATCCATGGAATTCGGTGACCAACTGGTCAAGTTTGACATTTTCCAAGCCATGCGATACCCATCTGAGGACCACTCTACATTCTCCATTCATACTTCTGAGGACACTTCTAGAGTCAATCGAACCCCAATCCACAATGTTCTTCACGTTCTAATGACAAAGGATCTTGTGAAATCTGCCCTATAATTAACCAAGTCATAAATGGTGATGTTGATGTGGACCTCTCATTCATAGACTCCATCAATCTAGAGGAACTTGAATACTCTCTTGAATCCCACGTCAAATCTGATATCTACTGCTCCACCTTGGACTGTACTAAGGAAAATGAATCTGAAGCAACTGAAATCCCTTCATCCATTCTGAAGATGTCTAACCCACAAATAAAAGATGAGACAGATCTGAAACCTCTTCCTGAACACTTGAAATATTCATTCCTTTTCCATGATCACTCTTATCCTATCATTATCTCTTCTTCACTTACTGAAACTGAGGAGTCCAAACTTGTTCAAGTGTTAGAGGAAAACAAAAAGGCCTTAGGTTGGACCCTATACAGTAGTGCAGAAAACGTTTTTTACATCGTTTATTTTTCATTTTTTACGTCGGTTTCTAGCCAACGTTAATACGTGTAACGTTATAAATAAGGTTTTTCACGTCGGTTATTTAAAAACCGACGTCAAAAACATAAAATCGCAATGTTTATCACATCGGTTCTAAAATAACCGACGTGATAATGAAAATGGGAAGGGTTTATCACGTCGGTTATTTAACAACCGATGTGATAAAAGGCTTAGAAAATGGTTTATCACGTCGGTTATTTAAAAACCGACGTGATAAAAGGCCTGGAAAATGTTTTATCACATCGGTTATTAAACAACTGACGTGATAAACAGGGCTGAGGGGTGTTTATCAAGTCGGTTCCTACAGAACCGACGTGATAAACCGGGGTGAGCGTGGTTTATCAGGTCGGTTCTTATAAAACCGACGTGAAAAACCGGGGGAGGGGGGTTTATCACATCGGTTATTATATAAACTCCATGATAAACCGGTGGGAGGCTGTTTATCACGTCGATTATTGAATACCGATGTGATAAACCATTGTCCAAGCCAGTTTATCACGTCGGTTATTGAATAACCGACGTGATAAACCATTGTCCAGGCCTTTTATCATGTCGGTTATTCAATAACCGACCTGATAAACCATTGACCAGGACTTTTATCATGTCAGTTATTAAATAACCGACGTGATAAACCATTATCCAGGCCTTTTATCACGTCGGTTATTAAATAACCGACGTGATAAACTATTTTCCAGGCATTTTATAACGTCGGTTATTTAATAACCGACGTGATAAACCGATTATTTTTTTAAAACAGAATGCAGTCATCTTCTCTCCACCAGAATCAACCAGAAAACAAATCAAGAAATCGTACCACAAAAACAGAAGTAGATCAAAATTAAGAATGTACATTGATAACATATAAAACATACCCCCTAGACAACCCCCACTTTCTTTTATACCCCATGGACCACCCTCCCCCACCCCGTTGGAGCCCTCACCCTCATGTATACCCCCTGGACAGCCCTCCCCCACCCCATTGGATAAAACATACCCCCTAGACAGCCCCCACCCTCATTTATACCCCATGGACAGCCCTCCCCCACCCCGTTGGTGCCCTCACCCTCATGTATACCCCCTAGATAGCCCTCCCCCACCCCATTGGATAAAACTTACCCCCTAGACAGCCCCCACCCTCATTTATACCCCATGGACAGCCCTCCCCCACCCCGTTGGAGCCCTCACCCTCATGTATACCCCCTGGACTGCCCTCCCCCACCCCATTGGATAAAACTTACCCCCTAGACAGCCCCCACCCTCATTTATACCCCATGGACAACCCTCCCCCACTCCGTTGGAGCCCTCACCCTCATGTATACCCCCTGGACAACCCTCCCTCACCCCATTGGAGCTCCCACCCTCATGTGTACCCCTTGGACAACCCTCGCCCACCCCATTGGAGCCCCCACCACACTCCTGGACTGCCCCCCGAACCCCGGACACCCCCAAACACCCCTCGACAACCCCCCACCCGCCTGAACAACACCCCCTCACCCCCTCACCCCACTTGACAGCCCCCACCACACCCCTGGACATCCCCAAGGAGCCCCAAACACCACTGGACAACCCCCCCACCACTGGACAGCACTCCCACACCCTTGGACGCCTTCCCACACCCCTGGACATCCCTGCCACCCCCCAGGACTATCCCCCCACCCCACCGGACAACCCTCCCAGACCGCTGGACACCCCCCAAACCCACTGAACACATCCCCACACCCTTGTAACCCCTCCTCCACAGACCCAAATCCATACCAGAAAACCATCAAAAGTAGACCAAAACAAGAAGTAGAGAAAAATTAAACATTCACTTATATAACATTCAAAACTTACACTGTCAACTTCAAAAAAAACTAAACCCAACCTAAACAACTGCCAAATACAAAATTAAAACGACAATATTCAAAATTACATTTTACATTACAAACAACTACAATTCAATCAAACTTGTAAAATAATTTGACCACTCCACTTGTACGTGTTTGATGTCTTTAGCAGTATAGGTTTGAGGGTCATCAAAAATCTATAAATGAAAAAGAAGATAGTTAATGTGTATAATGAATAAATCAAATTGAAATATTATGGCAAAGTTTAAGAGGAAATCGTACCAGGTCAAAATTCACAACTGTCCCAGTTGTTATTATTTCATACATAAATCTTATCATATAATATCCGAATTCGATGACGCCTTGTTGTTCATGAAAATTATGTTTGAATGATTGTAAATTCAATATATTATTTCTATGTAATAAATCAAAAAGTACAAATTATAAATGGAAATTTACCTTCACATTTACATATTTGATGTTTGTATTTCTTTTCTTTGTGTTTTTTCGATAGTAGACCCATGCACTGTTAGAAAATAATACGAATGGGGTAAATTTAAAATTCATTATAATATATAAAACTATTGAGAAATTGAAACTTACTTTTCCAATATATTCTTAAAACTTTCCCGCACATCACCATGAACAGAGTATATCCAATAAAGAGCTTTCTCCCTTGGGCAATAAATCCTTAACATCCAATGATCACTGATAAAAGGAAATTTAATGTTAGTGGTTTTTTATGTTAAAAGATAATTAACTCTTTGAGAGAAATGTGTTTCATACCTCTCACAAAAAGGCATCATCCAACATTGTGTGATTATATTCTTTTCAAATCCTTCAGCAATATAAACCAATCTTTGTTCCTCATTCAATGCACATGCTTCAGGGGAAATCAATTGCGGGTCCATGAATCCATATACTTCTGTCAGCTCATTCCTACCACAAATTTTATAAAGATACCTAATACAAAACATACATAAGTATACATTTTTAATAAATATAACGCAGGGAAAAGGTGTTAAGACTTACATGGAAAAAATTTGCACCACGTTGATGCCCAACTTATCTCCAGTAACAAGCTCCATGATATCAGATTTTGTAATCCCCACACTTATTTCACGTCCACAAACATGAGATTCCATTGGAAACTCATAAAAACCCAACAAAAAATGTGAATATCTTGACAATCTGTCAAGTCCACTAGAATCTGTATCTGATGTCATAGCCTATTGTCTTTGTTGTTGTCTATACAGTATTTCTTTACCTTTGAAGTATTCCTGTGGAAAAAAATTGAAAAAAATAGTATTTTTCAAATGATAAAACAACTTTAATTAAAAAATAAAATAAAAGATATAACATTCATACCTCTATGGTAATGAGTCGAAGAAGTCTGGATGGCAAAACTAAAAAATGGTCGATACTCTGTTCGACTGTCGCCACCTCATCTGTAGGTATTGGTACCCTAGCTGATCTATCTATAATATCCTATACAGTGACCCTCTGATTCTCTACATCTAATTGTTGATGATGAACTGTATCTCCTATAAAATATACCAACCCGTATGCCACTATATGATGTTGAGAATCATCAACATACAACTCGCAATATGTAGGAAGTTGCGGCGGAGGCGTAGGATAAAAAATGGGGTCCGCAGGCTGAGGTGGGGGAGTGGGAGCTACTGGCAGAGGGGGAGGATAAATAATGGGGTCTGCAGGGGGAGGTGGAGGGGTGGGAGCTGCAGTCTAAAATTGTCTTTGCATTTCTGCAAACATAGATTGCACCGACTCTCTAATCTTGTCCTCCATCGTCGCATTAATATTTTGAACTTCAGCCTCCAAGGATTCTATTTTTTTTATAAACTCCCTCAATGATAGAAGTTGAAGAACGTGGAAACACTTTTCTTACCGATACACCTTCCGGATATCCTCTTACACGACCAGGATGTTCGGGCCTTCCCAATGCTACAAATAAAATATCTTCCCTCCCAGTAGCTTTAAATGTCCCCTCTAAACTCTGCTCCTCAAGAGAGTCCTGTATTAATTAATTGAACATTTATGTAATGATTGAAACTTATATGAAGAAAAAAGTTAACTTAAATAAATTAAATAGATATCTTACAATCCTCTCAGCTACGATTCTCGATTCTTCCGAAAGATATTGCCCTGTTTTCCCTTACAAGCTCTCTTCCATTTTTCATGTCTAGATGGAGGGGATGGAGGGGCCACCTCTCCAGAGATTGAAGACTCAGCTCTTAGTTATTGAAATTTTTCCGCCACCATTTTTTCTTCCAATAATGTATACCCTCCCCGAGATAAACTATGAGGGTATACATTTTTAGATTGGATCTCCTGATGAGCTTTACTTTTTTGCTGTAATTTAAGAATAATAAATCATTAACAAAACATTAATAAAATCATTTATATAAGAAAGTTTATAAAAGTTTACATTGCCCTTACCAGAAATGACTCTTTTTTTTCTACTTTCAAGAAACTGTCTCCATGTGTCTTCATCTATAAATGGATATATACGACATGGATTTTCATGACTCCTATGACCATAAATGAAATCAGATGAGATGGTTGATTTGAAATCCCTCCATCTCCTGGCAGCCAACGATAAGCATTTCTTCCTGACTCCTCCAGTGTCAGGAATATCAAATGTCATCTAATAAAGAAGAGGTTAAACATATTATATATACTAGAAACATTAAAATAATGGTCAAAAAATGACAAAAGATCTTACCAAAATCGTCTCCCACAACTGAGAGATAATCGCTTTATCCACACCTCTCCAATCATCATACAGAATGCTTACTTTGGTCTTAGCTTGAGTTGCAACAAAACTCATAAAATCTTTGGCATTTGGACCTCTAGGAATATCATCATCATCAAACTCAACGACTATCCTCTGATCCTACATATGGGAAAGTGATAATTTTGGTAAACGTGTGCACCCACGTTTACCAACCTTTGAACTCTTTGTCGTAATAGGAGCATGTGAATGTTCATCCCCAGAGGTATGACCAGCAATATGCTCCACTCCAGAATCATGTGGTTGATCATCTAAATGATCTGTCATTATCCTTCAAATCAAAAAAAACAAACATCAGTTCACAAATATACAAATTCAAATATTTTAATACTACTGTAATCAGAAAATAGAAAAGTGTACTAAGTTACATAATAGTAAACATTCGTAATATGGTAAGCATGTTAAACAATGGTAAAGATGGAAAAGATGGTCAAGATTGTCAAGATGGTAAAAATGGTAAAAATGGTAAACCTGGTAAACATTGTAAACATGGTAAAGTAATTGTCAGTGAACAAAAATAAGAATTTTAAAATTCATGTAATGGTTATAAAAATGATAAAGTAGACTAAACAAACTTAAATCAAACAAATACATATACTTATTTTATTTTAAAACATGTTTTTATAAATAAAAAACATACAATATCTAACATTTATGGAAAAAATAAATGTAAACAAGAAATAAAAATATGTTACCTGTAATTTTAGGAATGTACAAATGGATTGTTTTCCCAAATTCCTTCATCGTGATCGTTCCTTATGGCACAAAATATGTCTTCCACATGATCATCATTATGTTCTGATAATATTTCCATGGAAGTAGGGATCTCACATAAATCAGCATATTCATCAAGTTCATCCTCACCAATATATTGTTTTTTCCCTTGTAAAACAACAGCCCACTGCATATCTGATTGATCTACTACATAGAAAATTTGTTTTGCATGTGTTGACATTATAAAATAATCAGCTGTGTCTTCCAAACTATTCAGATTAACAAGTGTCATTCCAAATTCATCGTGTCTGACACTGTTGTTACCATTAAACCATTTACAGTTAAAAACGGGAACTTTAATTTTAAAGTAATAAACCTCCCATGAGTCTTCAATCACTCCATAATATGCATTTGATGCAGAAATTGGGTCTTTGTCCTTAGCACTCGAAAAATGCATTGCTTCTGCAAACACTAATACACCACTATTCTGAACTGCACTTCTGTTGTCCTGAGCTTTTGTATGAAATGTATAACCATTAATGTCATAACCGGACCATGTTATCACATTTAAACATGGACCACCCACTATCCATTTTAATGTCTCTAATACATCTGATCTACCAAGAAAAGTCTTTTTAATCCATGACAATAAAGTCTTGTTGTGCTCATTCAAAATCCAAATTTCTTTCTTCTTTGGATGACATTGTTTCAACTCATTAATATGCAATGTGGTATAAGCTATGTTATTCAAGATGTATGATTCTAACTTCTTCATCTGTTCAGCTGACAATGATTTGACTTTCAAGCCGTGAATCCCCTTTCCCTCATTATTAACTCATTCATGGCGAGATGGAGGCAAACCTATGCGTTGCGCCGCATCCAACTAGCTCGTACAAAATTCTGCTACCTCTTCAGAATTATACTTTTCAATAATGGAGGCTTCAGGTCGATATAGATTTTTAACATACCCCTTTAATATTTTCATATACCTTTCAAAAGGATACATCCAACGAAGATATACAGGTCCACAAAGCTTTATTTCTTGAACCAGATGAATCATTAAATGCACCATTATATCAAAAAAAGTTGGAGGAAAATACATTTCCAATTGACAAAGTATAAAAATTGCATCCTTTTCCAAAATGTTCAAAGCATTCACATCAATCGCCTCGTTACAAATTGAATTGAAAAAATAACACAACTTCATTATAGTCTTTCTGACACGAATGGGCAATATTCCACGCAATGCAACTAGTAGAATTTGTTGCATCATGATGTGACAATCATGTGATTTCATACCTATCAACTTCAATTCCTTTAATGAGACAAAATTTTTTACATTAGAAGAATAACCTTGAGGCACTTTGGTATCATGAATACACTGACAGAAGCTAATTTTATCCCTCTTCGATAATGTATGACAAGCCGGGGGAAGAAATGTTCGTCTTCCTTTAGGAGTTGGAGCTAACTTCGAACATATTCCCATTGATAGTAAGTCTAATATTGAATTCAACCCATCTTTAGTCTTTCCTTTAATGTCTAACAATGTTCCAATCAAAGAATCACAGATATTCTTCTCCACGTGCACGACATCAATATTATGTTTAACTTCATGATACCTCCAATATGGTAGCTCAAAAAAAATTGACCTTTTCATCCAAATATGTCTATCATTACCAGATTTCGGTGTCTTTCCCAATGTCACGTCATGGTTTTTCACCCTCTCAAAATACAGATTATGGGATAAAGGTTTTGGAGCAGTATCAAATTCTTGTGAGCCATTTAATGCCTTTTTTAGTCTTTTATAAGGGTGTTCCATAGGCAAAAACGTTCGATGACCAATGTACACTATTTTCCTCCCATGATGCAATAGACAATAGGACGTCTGTTGTTCGTAAATTGGACATGCTTTATGCCCATTAACACTGTATCCAGACAAATTTCCATATGTTGGGAAGTCATTTATAGTGAACAGAAGCACTGTATGCAGTTGAAAATATTCTATTTTATAAGAATCATACACCCTAATACCATCAGCCCATAACAGTTTCAAATCATCAATCAATGGTGACATGTAAACATCAATATCATTACCGGGTTGCTTTGGACCAGAGATCATTGTACTCAACATGACATATTTGCGCTTCATACAAACATTAGGAAAGAGGTTGTAAATTACCAATAAAACAGGCCATGAACTATGTGTGCTACTGAGTGTTCGGTATGGATTCATTCCATCTGTGCACAACCCTAGTCTGAGATATCTAATTTCATTTCCAAATGTAGAATATTGCGCATCAATTTTCTTCCATTGTGAACAATCAGCTGGATGATGTATTTTTCCATCACATACCCGCTCTTCAGCATGCCATCTTAACCATTGTGCATCATGTGAATTAGCAAATAAACATTTTAAATGATTAATTATAGGAAGATACCAAAATTCCTTTGAAGGGAGCTTTGTAATTTCTACATCAGCCTGTGATTTTTCTTTCACCTTATACTGTGATGTCCATATTTAGGACACTCTGACAGAAATTCATATTCCTTCCTATATATAATGTAGTCATTTGGACAGGCATGTATTTTCTTGTATCCCAATCCCATAGGGCATAATATTCGCTTGTCATTGTAATGTGAATCTGGAAGATTGTTATCTTTTAGAATAATGTCTTTCATCAATTGTAGTAGCTCTGTAAAACTTCTGTCACTCCATCCATGCTTCGCCTTCAGGTTAATCAATCTTAACACCACCGAAAAAACCGTAAAATATGTACAACCAGGATTTAATGGTTTTTCAGCATCACCATATAGACGCGCAACTGTCGGTTCTATCTCAATTTGGTCTGCTACAATATCGCGAATCATTTCTTCAATTCCATCGGAGTTACCATCTTGCGAATCATCATCATCCGTGACATTCCATCCAATTTCACAATGCCAAATCGAAGGGCTGTAACTCGGATTAAAACCATGACAAATCAGATGATCTTTTATCTCTCTACGTTTCAACTTCTTCATATTCAAACATTTCAGGCATGGACAGAAAAAAATGTCACTACTTGGAACATTTTGTTTTGCAAATTCCAAAAAGGCATCAACACCTTCCTCAAATTCATTTCTCATTCAATGTGCCGTAATCCAACTTCGACTCATTATTACCTATAAAAAATATCAACAAAAAATATATATTTTTAAGATAATATAAATATATGTTTATATTAAAAAAAATCAAAATTTGAATGTGAAACAATTTAAAATATAAAATAAATCTATAGGTATTTAAAAAAATATTCTTGAATATTATTTTTAAAGAAAATATAGTTAGATATAACAATTTTAAATTTCATTGAATCAAAGAAAACCATGATGCCTACATAGTTTAATATTGATTGCGGTTTTGATGTTTTAATATATTAGATAAACTACCTATTTAACATGTTATTAATGGTTTCTGTAGACCCAAAATCCATTTGGTAAATATTTTCACACAATTATAAAAATCAATGGAAGTGTTTTTGGGAGGAATATGTTCAATCATTTGATTTTGATGTCCCATATTCTATAACAAAAGGCAATGTGGATACTAAAGCCCTTAGTTTGGTTTTTTATTCTCAAAGGGTTTGTGATGAAAAAGAAGAGTATAAGTTAATGTATATGATAAATAAAATACAACTATATTTTATTTATGGTTATGATAGAATGAATTCATACCATATCATTTAGGATCTGCTCCCACCAAAAGTAACCCTCCTCAGTTCAAAATGAATAAATTTAGATAATTATGCATGAATTCATACAAGTATTGATGTACATAAACCAAAAAAAGATTATTAGTACTAAAAGTAAAACTAGGAAGAAACAATAAACTCTATATACTCATGAATGCTACTCCACAACACTTCCATGCTACTAACATCTATAAAAAACTAAAAATTGGTTTTAAAAACCAATTTTTTTTTTATATTTATGTATGGTGGGCATAACATATATACATAGTAAGATCCTCCCTAAAACATCTCATGAAAATGTTGAGGAAACACAGTAAATCCCTAAGAAAAACGGAATCTAAATCTTCACCTAAACAAGGAAAAATAGTTTCATATACTCAGTATGGATCACTCACAAAATAATTCATATAAATAAACCTTTTCTTATAAACAATTATATATATATATATATATATTAAAATTAAGGTTCTCAGATACCACATCTCCACTAGTTTTCCTCTCACACCCCAATGTTAATGTCATGGTCTCACCCTGCCCATAAATCATCCTACACCATGTGAAATTGTATCACTTCCATCAATGAATCATATGTATCTTAGAGTATCTCATCACCATCTTATCAAAATAGTAATGAGGTGCATACTTCGAAACCACTACATCTTGTTTAAATTAAATGTACAAAAATCGCCAAACATAATTATAGAATATCCGTGAAAAAAAACGAACAAAATAAATTCGTGGAAGGCTTACTTGAATGTTGCGAGTTGAGATGATAGAGCCGAGAGGAGTGAAGAAGATAAAAAATGAAGCCAAAATGAGTTTAACGTAGGTCGATCGACGAGCCAATTAGGGTTTACCACGTGAGAGAGACGAGCCGGGGGACTGTCAATCGAAAAATCGTAAATGACAGTCACAGGGATTTAATTTCTTTAAAAGTTTTATAACGTCAGTTATTATATAACCGATATTATAAACTATTTTTTAAATTTATAACGTCGGTTATTTTAAAACCAACATCAAAAACCCCCCTCTCTTTGATTTTTTACGTCGGTTATTTTGTAACCGACGTAAAAAACAAGTTATGTATGGGTTTTTTACGTTGGTTATTTTAAAACCGACATAAAAACCCCCCTTTCTTTGGTTTTTCACGTCGGTTTTTTATAACCGACGTAAAAAATGCGTAGATATCTCATTTTTTACGTCGGTTATAAGATAACCGATGTAAAAAACTAATGCGTGGTAGGTTTTTTACGTCGGTTATTTGGAAACCGACGTAAAAAACCCGATATCTACGCATTTTTTACGTCGGTTATCAAATAACCGACGTAACAAACCAAAGCACGGGGGGTTTTTTTTACGTTGGTTATAAAATAACCGATGTAAAAAACCCTGCGCTTTGGTTTTTTACGTCGATTATCACATAAACGACGTAAAAAACGCATAGATATCGGGTTTTTTATGTTGGTTTCCAAATAACTGACGTAAAAAACCCCACACACATTGGTTTTTTTACGTCGGTTATTGGATAACCGACGTAAAAACCAAACAGGCGCGACTTGTAACGTCGGTTATGAAAATAACCGACGTTAAAAAGCTACTCGCCTCATCTTTTACGTCAGTTATATATAACCGATGTAAAAATTGGTGACGTAAAAAACGTTTTCTCCACCAGTGCTAGATGACATACCAGGAATTAACTCTGCCCTTTGCATGCATCACATCCATCTAGAGGAGTCATCCAAACCAATTAGACAACCACAAAGAAGACTCAATCCACTCATCCTTGAGGTTGTTAGGGAAGAGATCACCATGATTTTTCAAGCTGGTATTATCTACCCAATTTCTAATAGTGAATGGGTTAGTCCAATTCAAGTTGTACCTAAGAAGGGTGGGATAAATGTTGTCACAAATGAACATGGAGAGGTAGTCACAACTCAAGTGAAGAACAAATGGAGTGTGTGCATCGACTATAGGAAATTGAATGTTGAAACCCAAAAAGATCACTACCCTCTTCCATTCCTTGATCAAATGCTAAAAAGATTGGCCAAAAAGTCACACTATTTCTTTCTTGATGGATACACCAGCTATTTTCAAATCCCAATCTCACCCCAGGACCAAGAAAAGACTACTTTCACATTCCCCTTTGGAACATATGCATATAGAAGAATGCCTTTTGGACTTTGCAATGCTCCTGCAACATTCCAGAGGTGTATGATGAGTATCTTTTCAGAATTCATTGAACACTACATGGAAGTCTTCATGGATTACTTCACCATTTATGGTGAGTCATTTGAATCTTGTTTTCATTCACTCTCTCTAGTCCTTCAAAAGTGTGTCATGTGTAACCTTGTGTTAAATTTTGAAAAATGTCACTTCATGGTTGCAAATGGGATTGTTCTAGGGCACATAGTTTCAAAAGATGGTATCGAAGTCGATCCTGCAAAAATTGAAGTGATCCAATAACTTCCTCCACCCACTTCTGTTCGAGACATCCATTCATTCATTGGTTATGCTGGTTTCTATCGAAGATTCATCCATAACATCATTAGGATTGCCCTCCCACTCACTCGGTTGCTCCAAAATGATTTCACTTTCCATTATGAAGAGGTTTTCAAGAGAACCTTCATTGAAATCAAAACTACTATTACATCTGCCCCGATAATCCAACCCCCAAATTGGTCCTTACCCTTTGAGTTAATGTGTGATGCTTCTAGTAGATCCGTTTGGGCTGTTCTTGGTCAAAGAAGAGAAAAAAAATCCTCATGTCATCTATTATGCCTCAAAAACATTGGATGAAACTCAATCTCACTACACTATGACTGAAAAGGAACTTATAGCAGTGGTTTTTGCCTTAGATAAATTCCGGTCCTATCTCTGAGGTGCCAAAATCATTATCTTCACAGACCATTCTTCTATTAAGTTCTTACTCAAGAAAAGTGATTCCAAACTGAGCCTAATAAGATGGATCCTAATGCTCTAAGAGTTTGACCTTGAAATCAAAGATAGACCAGGAAAAGAAAACCCTAGGGCTGATCAATTGAGTAGAATTTATAATTCTTCTCATTTAGAAATCATTGATTCTGAATTCCCCACTGAGCACCTTTCATCTCTCACTCCAAAAATACCATGGTATGACCCAATTGTAAATTATTTGGTTTCTGGTGTTTTTCCTGAAAAGTTTTCAAAAGAACAAAAAATGAAGTTGGAAAGTGATTCAAAATTCTATTTTTGGGAAGAAAATAAACATTGGAAAACTGGGGCTGACATGGTAATTAAGAGATTTGTCGATGAAAATGAACATTCTTCCATATTAGAATTCTGTCACTCACTTCCCAGAGGTGGCCACTTTGGACCACAAAGGACCTCCCGAAAGGTCCTAGACTCTGGCTTCTTCTAGACTTCACTCTTCAAGGACTCAAATGATTTCTGTCAATTATGTCCCACTTTCCAAAAGTTTGGCACAATCTCCAAAAGAAATAAAATGCCCCAAAAGCCTTTAATTTTCTACGAGATCTTTGATGTTTGGGGTATCGATTTCATGGGACCATTTCCACCTTCCAGTGGATTCTCATAAATTCTTCTTGCGGTTAATTATGTTTCAAGGTGGGTTGATGCCAAAACCACTTGGAAGGATGATGCTCATACTGTTAGTGAGTTCCTAAAGATGCACATCTTCCAAAGATTTGGCACACCATGTGCCTTGATCAGTGACCTAGGAACCCGTTTTTGTAATAGAACCAAGGAATCTCTTCTGAAAAAGAATGGGATTGTACATAAAACTTCAAATGAATATCACCCCTGTAACATCCCATGTAATTAATGAATAATAGATATTTTTATCTATGTCTATTGATGAATTAGATAGTGTTTTAGAGGCTTAAAATGAAAATAAATCCAATCTTAAGCATGAAATACACAAATATTTTTTAAAGGATTATTTTACAGCCTTTTGATGGGAAACCATTTTTAAATATATATTTTTACAATTTTATAAGATATTTTTGTCAAAATAAACTTATTCTTTATGATTGGGACATCAAAATTTACTTTGTGGGAATTTTTGGTATTTTTCTGACAATGTTCATTTTTTAATGAATATTGAAAAATACTGCATTTTATAACAAAACTGCTTTTTAATCTACTTTATTTATATGATTAGATTATATTTTGAATTGGTTTTAAAGTTAAATTATAATATATTCTTACCATTTAATCCAATAGTGGTCATTAGGATTAATTTCACTTTGGAATTGGTCATAAACTAATGCCCAACTTTTCATAGATATTGATTCAAAAAAACCAGCTATTTGTTTTGACAACGGGAATTATTTTTAAATAAATTATTGAAATCTATGTGTTTGTAATATGGTAAAATAGATTAAATATTTGGAATCAGAAGGTAAAAATTATGTAATTAAGACTCTTTTATGTTTGGACATTATGAATTGTAACGATGGTAATTATCTTTAATTATCTTGATTATTGAGTAATCTGGTAGTTAAAGATTTTAAAATGATATCATAATAATTGAAAAAGACCACAACATGTTTCCTAAGGCTACGTTTTGTCTCATGGACTACCATGGTATGCCTTCTGCAAAACTTGGGGGCCCCATGGAGTCACTTTTGTGATAAAGTGACTTTTTATCTTTTTATTTTTAAAGAATGTTAAATGTGACAAAGAATCTATCACCTAAGTAAAATATTTTTAATTTTGTCTAAATAAATGATCATTTGGACTATAAATATTTATTATAAAGCTAAAGATATTTCCTACATCATGATATTTTTTTTATAATTTTTATACATTAAATTTATTAAATTATTTAAGACATCATGATGATGCAGCGATTACCTCATTAATAAAGGATTTAAATAAAATGAAATGATAATGTAAAATCTATGACCTACACATGTCCAAAACCTATTGGATGGGTGGATTTAGAACCCTTATCACCTTACCCTCGAATTATATAAATATGGGACCTTTTGAATATGAAAATCATTTTCAAATAAAGTAACATCTCTTTACTTTCCAAGAGTGCCCCTCCTCTCCTCTTATAAAAGGCCCCCACCTCTACCTCCTTACCCACACTCCCAAAGCCTTTGGCTCGGCCAAAACCTGCCCATTTTGTCTCTACACTTCCCTCTCTTATTCCTTAAATCCTCACTTTGGTCATAAGTCTTCCCAAGGAATCCTTTGAGCTCAAACCAAAGAGAGTTACCCGATTTTAAGGTAATGTCTTCAGTTGAGTCCTTTTGTTTTATTTTGCTTCTCCAACCCCCTAAACTATTTTTATTCATTTATTTTGTAACAACTCCAGTATCTAAAATATAATAGGATGTTTTTATAAGAAGTATTCGAGCTACACTTACGCACACCTACATCTAATGGTTAAAGGACATACTGTTTCCGTGGATGGTGAATTTATGCCTCCCGAAACGATGATTGTTCAACATTATTTTAACACCTTCAAAGGTGGCCATTAATATGTCACTATATTTATATATGATATATAATATGTTTATTTTTTCATTAATCTTCTGTATTTATCATTTTGGGCATACCTTTATGGTTTCCATTATGGGTAAACCCAATATCTTCATTTAAGGAAGTGCGGACTACCGCCCCCTCAAAGTGATTTGATTCATTAAATACCATATGTGGGACGTATAAAGGATGGAACTATGATATTATATATGATATTATACAGGAATTATAATATACCTTTATATCATTATGATTTCATTCTATAAATTACGAAATAGAAATGAAAGTAGCGTTCATGCGTACGTACGGCTTACCGTCTCCATGAACGGTGCATTTCATTTCTTACCTCAAAATGATTATGTAATATTATAAATGCATGTATATAATGGATATATATGATATATAAATCATGATTATAATTCGGGATATGATGGATACATGAACAACTTGTAATTATAAAGGGTTTATTTTTGACTCAAGTACCAATGATCGTTAAAATGACCGTTATTAACATAAATAATTACATAGTGTTCATGACAAGGAAATAAGTGATATAAAAGGAATAATGAACTTGAAAAAGGTTCTTAAGAAAGTAGAAATTAACTCAAGTTTATTATTCAGGACATTAATGAACGACCGAGTTAAGTCGGACCGGAGGTATGGGACTTCGTCTCAATCTCCTTTTATTGAGGCATATTTCGTTTTATACACAACCTTCTTTTATACGGTGTATATACCCCTTTGAATTTTATGTTTATTAAAAAGGAATATTTTTTATACGAATCATTTAATAAATGACAAAAGGAAATGTTTTTTTCGTACATATGCAGCGACAATCACTTCTCCGCCGCCGTGACCATTATTTGAGTTACGACTTCCTCTACAAGCCATACTGTTATTTTAAATGTAAAATAAATACCATGTTTTAATTTTATTTTATTTTGGGTATTGAAAATGGTTTTCATAATGTTTTTATTATATCAATGTGTTGTATTGATATCTTGTGAATGAAATGTGGAAATTTTATGTTTCCTTTATGCATGTTTTATGTGATATGATTATGTTATGGTTCTTGGGCATTGTTAAGAAGACTGGTGGTTCTGTGATAAACTAAGGGTGGGTGAGCCCGATATAGCTCTCCAATGCATTGGGTAACGTGAAGGACTGAAACGTTAAGGTTTCTAAGAAAAGATTTAGGTAATATACTGTAATGGGTATTCCAAACGTAACCAAGAGGGTTACTCCCTACATAAGAATTTTAGGAATGCCTCAAGTTACCTTTATGTCTTATGATTTCACTAGTGCAAAAACACTTTTTAGCGTCGGTTTTTTTTTAATTTTTAACGTCGGTTATAATCCGACCTCTTTATAGGCGACGTTAAAAATACAGTTTTCGCGTCGGTTCATAGAAACCGACACGAAAAATAATTCTCTTATGAGTTTCGGCGTCGGTTTTTTATAAAACCGACGCTGAAGCTACATTTAGACATTATTTTCCGTGCCGGTTCATTAAAAAACTGATGCGGAAAATAGAGTCGACTAGGTTTTCGGCATCGGTTTTATATAAAACCGACGCCGAAACTAATTTACACAGGATTTTCGGCGTCGGTTTTTTAGAAAACTGACGCCATAGAAAACTTTCGGCGTCGGTTTTTAAAAAAACCGATGCCGTAAATAAATTTTTTTTAAATAAAATACATATATTTCCTCCTCCAAAAAAATCGAAACCCTGAAAAAAAAACGAAGTATACAAAAACAATTAAACAGCTTTAACAGAAGTACTTGAGAAAACTCAAAGTAAAGCAGAATTAAAATACACGTACCTACATGGTGCATTTTCTTAATCTAACCATACTCAGTATCAATCATTGTAAGTTTCCTCCCATAGATAGCACCAATCCTGTCAAAACAGTAATGAAACTAAGGAGATGTGTGTGAAAAAATCAATCCAAGATATTAGTTCAATGAATAAACATTAAATGAAAATGTGTAATTTATTTGAATCATTCATTTTTTCACAAAGTAAATTACCAAAATGAAATGTTACGACTCCTGATCAAAATTCCAGGAACACTCAGCCGATGCAACCTCTTCCTCACCTCCCCCACTGAAGATGTTGGGGGTGTCTTTTCACCATAGGATCCCCACCACCCCAACCTCAGGTTTTTATATTTGCTCTATATAGACGTGCATTACACATTCACTATTTTTATTTGTTTATGTTATGGAATAACAGAGAAATAAGTTTGAGTGCAAAAAATAGGTTAGAAAATTGAAATCAAATGCAGATTGAAGAGACATAAAGAAACATACCTTAAAAATTGACGCCTTCTATTTTATCTTTGTGCAAACCCACTAAGCGCTGTTTCAGGTATTATGTGATATGCTTCTCGGCAATCATTTTCCAATATTTATTTGCATAAAAAATAAAAAGGCCTAGAAGATATTGATGTGCATGCAAGGGAGACAATTTTTAGTGTTTGTGAATGTTATTTCGCTATACGAATCTCTATGTTCATGATCTAAGTACCACCCTCCAGATCTGTCACTGTACAGACAAATGATTTTAAGAAATAACAATGAAAAGAAATATAATAACTAATTCTGAATTAAAATACAAGTACCTGAAATATACGACATGCTTATTGTTGGTTATTGTTGAAGGATTCATTTGATTATTAGTAGATTCAATAAAACAGTTTTTGCATAGGCACTTGAGAAAACTCAGTAAAGCAGAATTAAAATACACGTACCTGAAATATATGACATGCTCATTGTTTGTTATTTTTGAAGCATTCATTTTATTATTAGTAGGTTCAAACACCTAATATATCATAATAGTTAGTTTTTTAAACCCTTATATATTATTATTTATAAATATTAGTATATACATACCTCAAATCTTAATCAGACTTAACAAATAGTCTGCAAAAGTATATTGAATATGGATTATATCAGATTGAGAATATGACTGTGAATCATTGAATACCTACAATAATATTGAATGATATGAAATTAATAAATAGAAGAAAGTGGATGAAAATATATAAAAAAATTAATACAACTAACCTTATGAAAATCCGTAGTTTCCCCAGTTGTGATTATATCGTACATAAATCGTAGAATATAATAACCACATTCAACATGTCCATTTTGACGATGACACTGCAGTTATAAAACATTTAACTAATAATGAAACCCAATATATAACAAAAATATAAATACTAATTACCTATACTTCCACATATTTGATTTCTGTTGGTTTCTTTTCCTTTGTAAAATGTTTCCATGAACTGCATTTTTTATATAAGAACTAATAAAACTTGTGTAAACAATTAAAATTAAACATAACAAACTTCTAAAAATAAAAAAACAACTTACCTGTTTAATAAGTTGGAAAACGGTTTACGCACTTTTCCTAATAAAGAGAAAAACCAATATAAGGTGCATTCATTTTGGGCAAAATACACCTAACATCCAATGCCCCCTATAATATAAAAAGTTCACAATTAATGACATTATAATGATCATGAGTTCAAAATTATGTTGATATTCTTACTTATCAAGGAATGGAAAAAACCAGCACTGAATATCTGTTTGTGATAATCTCTCGGATATATATTTAACTCTTTCATCATTTTTCACATGTTTGACTTCCAAGGAAATGTACTCTGGATCTATAAAGCTGTAAATGCTTGTAGTTTCATTTTGTAAAAGAATCCTGTATAGATACCTAATTTAAAAAGAAAATATAGTTAGTCAATGACATAACAATATTGTATTAAAGAAATAGCAAATCAAATGTCAATTTACTTACATGGAAAACAACTACACCACATTCAGCCCGATCTCTTCAAAATTAACTAAATTCATGATATCTTCTATCAATATTCTCAATTTATAATTTCTTCCACATATATAGGACGTCATCCGAAACTCATAGATAAAATTCAAGGAAGAAGAGCACTGAGATAATCTTTTCAACCTAGAAGAAATATCAGAAGTATCTACAGCCGACTGTTTCTGAACATTTTGCTGCATTTGTACAGTTTATTTTGCTTTCAGATATTCCTATATAAGTTAAATGTCAGAAAACATTATAAGTAATTTGGAATCATTTCTAATTACTATTTAAAAAAACTCATACCTCATGTGAAATATAACAAAGAAGTGCAGTTGGCCAAAGTAAAAAATGGCCCATACATTCCCCAACACTGGTGATCTCCGCAGTAGGAAATGGTAGTAGAGCAGTAGGATCTATAATAACAAGTACTGATACTCTAACCTGACCCATCTGCATAGGCTGATGATGTACCGAGTCCCCCAAAAAATACACATGTCCAAACGCAACAATATGTACATGAGGATCTCCCGCAAACAACACACAATATAAGGTTCGATTCGATGGAGGAGGTGGAGGCTCAAAGTTAGCAGGTGGGGCAGGGTAGTTAGGGTGAGCAGGCTGAGAAGTCAGAAAAATGAAAAGGGTATATTAGTGTTTAAAAATTTATAACATAGAAAAATTGATTAAAAATTAAATAAAATAATATACCTCAAATGGTTGCGCAGACGGGGCAGGGTAAGCAGATGGGGTAGGGTAGTCCGGGTGAGTTGGCTGAGAATGTTGAAAAATGAAAAAGTTATATCAGTGTTTATAATTTATAAAATATAAATATTGATGACATTAAATAATATACCTCGGAAGGCTGCCCAGACGGTGTTGGGTAAGCATATGAGGCAGGATAGTCTGAGTGAGTAGGCTGAGAATGTTGAAAAATGAAAAAGTTATATCAGTGTTTATAATTTATAGAAAAGAAAAATTGTTAACAGTAAATAATATACCTCGGAAGGATATGCAAACTGTGACTGTCTTTCCAAGTGTTCTAATAAAGCCTTCTGTACTGCTGCTTGAATTTGATCACCCATAGACCGTTTCATATCCTACAGCTCTTCTTTTAAGGATTCGATTTCCGGGTCTCTTGGTTGCTTACTCTTACCAAAAACCTTCTGAATACTAACACCCGCCTGATATCCTCTAACACGGCCGGGGTGTTCAGCCTTTCCCAAAGCAGTGGCTAGGATATCCATCCTACCCTCGGGGATAAAAGAGCCCTGTGTCTCTTTCTCCTGAAGTTCATCCTGAAATGAAAAATGAAAAATTTATATTAGTGTTTATAAATTATAAAAAAGGAAAATTGTTAACAAAGAATTAATATTTACTTACAATTATATCAGCCACTTGATGAGCTTTGTCTGTAAGATATTGTTCATTTTTTCTTCTTCTTGCTCGTTTCCATTTCTCATGGCGAGTGGGAGGAGATGGAGGACCATACTGGACCTCTTCTGAACCACTACTTGATCGAGCTCTTAATGATTCAAATTTTTCTTCAATAATTTTCTGCTCCAAATACGAGTATCCTCCACGTGATAAAGTATGAGGGTATACGTTTTTCAACTGGATCTCCTGATGAGATCTTCTGGAGGCCTGTTACATAAAAATAAACACATAAGTAATAAGGAAAATATAGCATAAATTTTAAAATATAAAACAATTACAATACCTGAAATTTCTCTTCCTGACGACTGTCAACAAATTGCTTCCATGTTTCTTCATCTATATATGGATACTTAAGACATGGGCTTTCAAACCTTCTCTTTCCAAAAACATAATCTTTCGTCAGTTTGTTTTTAAAATCTCTCCATCGAACCGCCGCTAAAGAGAGATGTCTTTTCCTAATTTCTTTGGTTTCCTCAAAATTGAATGTCATCTATAATTGAAAAAATTAAATATGTCATTTAAACTATATAATATTAAAAAAATGAGATAAAATAAATAAATAAAGATATTTTACCGTCACGGCCTCCCAAAGCTGTTGCTTCGCCGTCCTGTCCACTGGCTTCCAATCAGGATATAAAATACTAATCCTGCAACGGCTCTGCATCGCTATATAACTGACAAACTGAACTGCATTTGGGCCAACTGCATTATTATTATCATCAAAACGAATGTGTGATTTGTTATCATCACGAGCGAGTGATAGTTTTGGTAAATGTGTAATACCACTTTTACCAACTAGAGAACTTGATTTTTGAGTAGTAACTGGAGAAGTCTCCTCCGCCGAGGACGCATCAGTAGTCCTGCAATTTTTTTTATAAATTAACAGTTTTATTTCATTAAATATGTATATTACTGAATATTTAATAATATGTCAAAATAGATATACCTCGGTAACTGCTCCTCTCTATCTGTATTTAACATTGCTACTAGAAAGTGTAATGAAATTTTGGGTACCTGCATATCATTAGAAAACTGAATAATTAGAAACAAGGAAATGAAAAATAAATATGTAAAAATAGAGGCATGCATTTGTATGTTTTAAAAATAGACACAAAATATAAATATTTACCAGAAAAATTAGGAGACTAATTTAGTGTTTTCCCAGGTCCCTTCATCATGATCGGTACGTAGTGCATGCACTATGTCTGTCTTGTATTCATTGTAATCATCTGAAAATTGCATAATAGATGAATAAGGCTCATGTAAATCACTAGCATCATCAAAATAATCATCATCACCCAAATGATATCTTTTCCCTTGCAAAACAACTGACCACTGATCATTCGACGGATCAATGACATAAAATACTTGTTTTGCATGTGTCGCCAAGATAAATGGTTCCTCATTGTGATTAATTCTTTTCAAATCAACCAGTTTAAACCCATATTCATCATGTTTCACGCCAATATTACTATCAACCCAATTTCACTTAAAAATAGTGACTCGAAATTTAATATAATCAATTTCCCATATGTCTTCAATAACTCCAAAATATGATGTTGATGCAGAAATTGGGTTTTTATCTTTGCCACTCGAAAAATGCACTGCTTCAGCGAATACCATCACACCACTATTCTGAACGGTACTCTGGTCATCCAGGTTTTTTGTGTAAAATGTGTAGCCATTGATATCAAAACCAGACCAAGTGATCACATTAAAAGATGGTCCCCCTGATAACCACTTCAATGTTTCTGATACAGATATATCTGGGGTGACTTTTTCTTTAAACCATGAAACAAATGTCTTCTTATGCTCAATCATCAACCAATTTTCATTTCTTTTCTGATATCATAACTTTAATTCAGCAATATGTGAGGATATATATGGTTGAACCTCATCTGTGTTGTTCAAAATGTATAAATGTGCTTGCATCACTTCATCACGTGGAATGAACTTTACCTTTAAGCCTCGAACCCCTCTACCTTCTCTGTCAACTGTCATATGTCGAGATAGAGGGAGACCAATATGCTCCACCTCATTCAAATAATCAGTACAGAACTCAATCACCTCTTCTGATACATATTTTTGAACAATAGAGGCCTCTGGTCGATAAGGATTTTTAACATATCCTTTCAAAATTTTCATATATCTTTCAAAAGGATACATCCATCTTAAATAAACAGGCCCACACATTCTTATCTCACGCACCAAATGAACCAATATATGAACCATTATATCAAAAAATGTTGGTGGGAAATACATTTCTAGTTGACAAAGAATAAGAGTTGCTTCATTCTCCAACAAATCTAACAAATTTGGATCAACTACTTTGATACAAATGGATTTAAAGAAATTACATAACCTGATGATTGTCTTCCTGACAGCTTTTGGTAATATACCACGCACTGCTACTGGTAGAATTTGTTGCATTAACACATGGAAATCATGTGATTTCATACCTATTAATTTACAATCCTTCAATGACACAAAATTATTCACATTTGAAGAAAAACCGCTGGGTACGTTAATAGCATGAAGACACTGACAAAAATTCATCTTTTCAATATTGCTTAATGTGTTACAAGCCGAAGGTAAATATGTTCTTTTTCCTTTCACAGCGGGAGCTAACTCCAAACGTATTCGCATTAATATCAAGTCCAATCTAGCATGTAATCCATCTTTTGTCTTTCCTTTTATGTCTAACAAAGTTCCAATAAAACTATCACATATGTTTTTCTCAACATGCATAACATCAATGTTATGTTTTATCTCTAAAAATCTCCAATAAGGTAGTTCGAAAAAAATAGACTTCTTCTAGATATGTTTTTGTAAACTAGAACTTTTTCTCTTTCCAAATGTTGAATCAATATCTTTCACTCTGTCATAATATTCTTCAGCTGACAATGGTTGACGGGGGAGGTTTTATTTTTGTAAACCGTTAAATGCTTTTCTCAATCTATGATAAGGATGATCAATTCGAAAAAATCTTCGATGTCCCATGTACACTGTCTTTCTTCCATTCTGCAATTGATAATATGAAGTTTGTTCTTCACAAATTGGACATGCTTTATGTCCCTTAAAACTATATCCAGATAAGTTTCCATATACAGGAAAGTCGTTTATAGTGAACATTATCATAGCACGCAAAAGAAAATACTCTTTCTTGTATGCATCGAAAACTGTAACACCTTTCTCCCATATCAGTTTTAAATCCTCAATCAATGGTGTAAGATACACATCAATATCATTTCCCGGTTGTTTTGGTCCAGAAATCATCAAGCTCATCATAACATATTTTTTCTTCATACATAGATGTGGGGACAAGTTGTAAAGTACCATCAAAACAGGCCATGAACTATGTTGGCTACTGAGGCTCCGATATGGATTCATTCCATCAGTACACAATCCCATTCTGAGATTTCTAACTTCACTTCCAAAATCATGAAATTTTTTATCAAAACTCTTCCACTGTGGTGAATCAGCAGGGTGACGTAAGTTACCATCAGAAATGCGCTCATCTGAATGCCATCTTAACCTTTTTGCATCATTTGAATTTGCAAATAGACGCTTCAAACGAGGAATAATTGGAAGGTACCAAATTTATTTAGATGGAGTTTTGATTTTGGTACCTAAAAATAAATCAGAATTGAATTATCAGAATTGTTTGAAAAAAATATTGGATGATATCATTGGAAAGTAAAAAAATTGATTTTTCATAACGTTACATGACATCACCTGAAAATGAATCTGAGTTGACTTTCTCATCCATCTTATAGCGCGATGTTCCACATGTAGGACAACTTGATAAATGTTCATTTTCTTTCCTATACAGTACACAATCATTGGGGAAAGCATGTATCTTTTTATACCCCAATCCCATTGGGCATAATGTTTTCTTCACCTCATAATTGGAATCTAGAAGCCCATTGCCTTCTGGAAGAAGCTCTTTTAGAAGCTCAAGTAAACTGGAGAAAATTTTATCACTCCACCCATTTTTTGCTTTTAAGTTAACTAATCTCAAAACAGGTGATAACACTGTATGTTTACTACAACCTGGGAATAATGGTTTCTCAGAATCTCCATACAATCGTTCAACAGTTGGTGTTTTTTCGATGGTTTCAACACCTAAATCATGAATTAATTCTTCAATACGATCTCCTGCCTCATTTTGAATATCGTCATCAACATTGGATGTTGAATTTTCAGTTCTTTCACCATGGAAGATCCAACGTGTATAATTAAGGCTAAAACCATAACAAATGAGATGATCCTTGATTTCTATGAAGTTTAACTTTCTCATATTTACACACTTCACACATGGACAGAAAATCAAATCAATATTTTGATTATGCCGTTTAGCAAATTCCAAAAAATTTTCAACTCCTCTTTCATATTCACTAGTAGTTCTTCGTAGATAAATCCAATTATGATCCGTTAATACCTGATATCACAATATAATTGATGAATATATTAAATCATAGAAACATTTAAATATCTATCAGATAAATTGTAAACAAAAACATATTCCATAAAAACTATTGATAATCAGATAAAAGACATCAGTTATGAAACACGTTTACAAATAGAGTAAACAGTTTATTTTCATATTATATACATGTGTGTTATATTGAAATACATGGACAAAATGGTTAAATCAAAGGTTTCATTTTTTGAAAATAAAGTTTCATGATATAAATATCATATGAATGACATACAAGATAATATGATTTCTCACTATGACTACTATTGATCACACTATATTTATTTTTTTATTCATTTGATGTAACATGAATGAATCATGGAAAAATTAATGTGAAAAATAGTGCAATAACTATCCTCATTTAAGAAAACGTGTATTAAGAGACATGATACAATTTTTGGTGACTATGATAACTCAACTCCCTCAATCCATGAGTTTTATAATAGTGAATTATGAACATATAAATTCATTATGGAGGGATAAAAATTCCATTGCATATTGTAGGTGACAACTTACACACCCTTCCATGGGTCTATTGCAGCAAAACATGTCAAGGAATGGATCAACATGAAGAGAAATATATTATCCATCCATGAAAGATTAGATCATGAGAATGTTTTATTTGCAGCCTATGACTTAGAGGGGGGAAGTAAATCATTTCATGACTATTATTTAGAGGGAGAGAAAGATGAATAAATATAATCAATGGAATGAGATAAGTTTAAGAGGATATTAATTAAAAATGCATGAATCTAACCCCACATATGAAAGTGGAAAGGTATTTTTGAAGATTAATAGAGGGATAATGATTATATTATTATCTACGAAGAAATAATTACAATACATTAAATGTATGATTCTAGTCGTATTATGGACATTGCAAGAAAAATTATTTATTATATAATGGCATGAAAATAATTATTCAAATTTTTTTAACATAATAGATAGTGGTAATTATTCATGTCTTAGTTAAATGATGAGAACCAAAGAGAATTGAGGAATTTGGATTGGTAAATCTCAAGAAGGAATGAAATAACAACAAAATACATGCAAAAATGTGAGTGAATTCATTTAACATAATAAAATTATTTTTTTGAAGAAGAATTTATTAAAATGGAAATGGAATTAAAAATATAGTACTTCATAATGTATTGAAAGATCATCTTAAACAGGAATAATGATAATACAAAGAAAAAATTTGAAGTTTAACCCGAATGGAGATGTTAAATCCAAACTACGACCGGTATAATTACTTGAAAAAACAAACAATATCAAATCTACACCAACAATGATAATACAAACCAAAAATAATGATAAATTACAACTAAAATCTAACCAATAATCAAAATCACGCAAAATAGGGTTATTAATAAAGAAATAAACAATGGGATATGAAACAAGAGATAAAGAGGAAGAACACATACCTAAAATCGTGCAGACGACAAAAAACCTTCAACAATGGCCGTCCAAGATTGCAAATCAGGTTCGAAGGTCGTCGGGAGTCCGAAGCACCACAGCGGAACTCAATTTCGACAATCGAACAAAATGAGGGTTTCTGACCGTGAATATTTTTAAAATAATTTTCGCGTCGGTTTTAAGGAAAACCGACGCCGAAATGTTGTTTTAAAATTTTCGGCATCGGTTTTTAAAATAAATGACGCGGAATATATTCGCTTATGAGTTTCAGCGTCGGTTTTCATGAAAACCGATGCCGAAACATTTTTTAAAATTTATTTTCTGCATCGGTTCTCAGGAAAACCGACGCGGAATATATTTTTTTAATTAGTTTCGGCGTCAGTTTTAAAAAAACCGACGCCGAAAACATTGTTTAATTATTTTCCGCGTCGGTTTTGAGGAAAACCGACGTAGAAAATATGCATACTAATATTATTGGCGTCAGTTTTCTTCAAAACCGACACGAAATATCAACGCATAATTATTTTTGGCGTCGGTTTTTTGTAAAACCGACGTTAAAAATTCCCCGCACATACTATTCGTGTCGGTTTTTAAAAAACCGACGTTATTACGACGACGTTAAAGCCCGTATTTCCACTAGTGTTTCTATGATTTATTCATGATTTGATGAGGTATGTTAAAGTGCTTATTTTTTATGGGTAAAGTATGATTTCATTCTTATGTATATATGTACCCATGTTTCCTTTCCATATTTTTATATCCCTTACTGAGATTTTTATGCTCATCCCAAGTTTTTTGAAATGTTTTTCATAGGTCAAGGGAAAGGTACATGATATGATGATAGTGTCAAGGAAGTATCAAGAAAGAATCCATGTTTAATTTTAAATATGTTTCCATTGATGGGAAAGAAGAATACTATCTTTATGTAACCACTTTGTTTATATGTGGAATGTAATGAAATTTTTATGATCTAATTCTCTAAAACTCTAGACCCGAAAAGATCCTCAATGTGTAATCTTGTAATTACTCAAGATTAAGTAAGGTTTAAGGTTGGGGCCTTATATTTGGTATCAGAGGTCAGTTTAAATAACTTTAGGAGTTATAATTCATTTAAATGATTATCCAAAAATATTTTTTTTATGGTCAAATTGAAGTGATATAGTATTTGAAGATTACCATGTTGCTTCATCTAAGACATGTTTGATCAGAATGGTTTCCTTCAGAGGAAACAGAGAAGCAGTGATAGGAAGGCATGCAGAAGGAAACTACTTTCCGAATCAGCTTCCGGAGATGGTCGGAATTGGAACTGAACAGTTTGTTGCAGTAATGGCGTAGTTGACTCAAGCAATAAATGACGGTGGTATCCATACACGAGATCAGCCAGATCAACTGCAGAGGAACATGTCAGTGGTGGAACATTTCATGAGGCAACATCCCCCATCATTCGGAGGATCATCTGACCTTGTGCTAGCTGAAGGGTGGATTAAATAACTGGAGAAGATTTTTGATGTCATGGGGTGTTCAGACAATCAAAAGGATAGTCTTTCTATTTACCATTTGGAGGGTGAAGCAGATCAGTGGTGGTCGATGGTTAAAAATATCAGGGATGCCGATGAGATTGATGCTCTTGACTGGGATGAATTCAAAGGTATGTTTCTTGAAAATTATTTTCCTAAGGCTGTTCAACTTAGGATGGAAAAACAATTCTTGGAATTGAGGCAAGAGGAAGACTCAGTGGCTACCTATGAAGAAATGTTCACTCGATTGGCAAGGTATGATTCAAATTTTATCCGAGACCTTGATAGTAAAATCAATCATTTTTACTCAGGGTTAAAGCCAAAATATCGAAAGGAATTGGATTCTCATGAGTTCAAAAGTTATGAAAAGCTTGTTCTATGTGCTAAGAAGGTGGAAATGGAATTTGCCGATGATCAAGTGTTCTATAGCAACCAATAGATGAAGAGACCTCGGTGGCCGGAGAAAGGAAATAATTCTTCAAAAAATTCTGATGGAAAGAAAAATAAGTTTCTAGTTTGTGATAAATGTGGTAAAAGGCATGTTGGAAAATGTCTTCTGAATTCTGGAAAGTGCTACCAATGTGGTAAGATGGGACATAAGGCTCGTGATTGCACTAAAAAAGATCAAGGTTAAGGTAAGCCCAAATTTGATTTACAGTTAGTGAAATGTTTTAAGTGTAATGAGATTAGTCACTATGCAAATGAGTGTTTGACAAAGAGCTCGAGTGATGGGAAGCAGATAGACTACAAGAAGAAAGGGGTGGCGAAATCCTTTGCAACTACTTCAGCAGATGTCAGGCCAACAAATGAAGTTGTATCAGGTACTTTGTTTGTTTTTTCAGATTATTCCAGTGTGTTGTTTGATTTGGGGTCCACACATTCTTTCATCTCTGAAAACTTTTCTAGTAAATTGGGAATACCATCTCAAGAAATGACTCCTGAACTTTTGGTAAAAACACCTGGGGGAAATTTTGAGGCAAAAATAATTTATACGAATCTTCTTATCCTTATCTGTGGAAAGAACCTACTTGCAAACCTTATTGTTCTACCTCTAGTAGAGTTTGATGTTATCCTGGGTATGGATTGGCTCTCTATTTACCATGCTAAGATTTTCTGTAGAGCTAAAGAAGTTTCTTTTCAAAAAGAATTTCAGTTTGTGTACAAGAATGAAACCTTACTGTTGATAACTTATCAAGAGGCCAAGAAACATGTAAAAGATGGAAATGAATGTTACCTTGCACACATCGTTGAAAATAAAGGAACTGTTCAGATTAATGATGTGCCAGTGGTAAATGAGTATCCTGATGTTTTTCCTGATGAGTTGCCTGGAATAATACCAGATCGGGAAGTTGAGTTTACTGTTGACTTAGTTCCTGATGCTAAGCCAATTTCAAAACCCCCTTATCGAATGGCTCAAATTGAACTTTTAGAGTTGAAGGTGCAATTTCATGATTTATTAGAGAAAGGTTTCATTCGACCTAGCACATCACCATGGGGTGCTGCTGTTTTATTTGATAAAAATAAATATGGTTCAATGAGACTTTGCATTGATTATAGAGCCTTGAATAACATCACTATTAAGAACAAATATCCTTTGCCTCATATCAATGATTTGTTAGATCAGCTCCAGGGAGCTCAGTATTTTTCAAAGATTGACTTGAGATCGGGCTACCATCAGCTGAAGGTAAAGGAAGCAGATGTTCCGAAGACCACGTTCCATACAAGATATGGCCATTATGAATTTTTAGTAATGCCTTTTGGGATAACCAATGCACCTGCTATATTCATGGACTTAATGAATAGAATTTTCCATGATTTCTTGGATAAGTTTGTGGTGGTTTTCTTTGATGATATTTTGGTGTTTTCTAAAAGTAAATGGGAGCATGAAAGACATTTAAGGGTTATCTTGAAAACCTTAAAAGAAAAGAAACTGTATGGAAAATTCAGCACGTTTGAGTTATGGTTGCAACAAATTTCTTTCCTTGGTCACATTGTTTCTAAAGATGGGATAACTGTTGATCCTGCAAAAACAAAAGTTGTGGAAGAATGGCCATGACCCACAAATGTAACTGATATTCGTAGCTTCCTTGGTTTGGCAGGCTATTACCGAAGGTTTGTTAGAAATATTTCACGGTTATCTAGTCCAATGACTAATCTTACTCGGAAGGGTGTTATGTTTATCTGGACAAAAGAATGTGATGCTTATTTTCAGGAATTGAAAAGAAGATTGGTGAATGCTCCAGTTTTGGCACTACCTTCCAAGAATGGTGAGTTTGTTATATACAGTGATGCTTCATTGAAAGGACTTGGTTGAGTCCTAATGCAGAATGATTAGTTAATTGCTTATGCTTCACGATAGTTGAAAACTCATGAGGTAAATTATCCTACACATGATTTGGAATTAGCTGCTGCTGTTTTCACTTTAAAAATTTGGAGGCATCATTTGTATGGAGTAAAGTGTGAAATATATACTGATCAAAAAAGTTTAAAGTATATATTCACTCAGAAAGAGTTAAACATGAGACAGAGGAGATGGCTGGAATTAATCAAGGATTATGATTGTACAATTCATTACCATCCGGGAAAAGAAAATAAAGTGCCTGATGCTTTGAGTCAAAAAAGTAATGCTTCATTAGCAATGTTGCATTTGGAATGTGATCCTTTGGTTAAGGATTTGATGAACTTTGGAATTGAAGTGGTTGGTGCAGGAATTTCTTCTGTTTTGTTTCAGGTATCAGTGAGATCACCTCTATCAGATAGAATCAAGCAAGCACAGAAGAAAGACAGTGAGTTGCAGAAAAAGTAGAGCTGGTTCAGAAAGGTAAGTTGCCTGAATTCAAAATTGATAATGATTGCATTTTGAGATTTGGGAAGAGATTGTGTGTGCCTTGTGATTCACAGTTGAAGAGAGAGTTGTTATGTAAAGCTCATAGTTCTCCATTTTTAGTTCATCCTGGAAGTACTAAGATGTACAGAGATATGCGGGAGTATTATTGGTGGGATGGAATGAAAAGAGATATTGATGATTTTACTATGAAGGGTTTGACATGTCAACAGGTTAAAGTAGAGTGGTAGTTACCAAAAGGGATGCTTCAGCCTTTACCAGTGCCAGAGTGGAAATGGGAGAATATATCCATGGACTTTGTTGCGGGATTACCGAAGACATCTCGAGGTAATAAAGCAATCTTGGTTATTGTTGATCACTTGACTAAATCTGCTCATTTCCTTACTCTACAAGATACTTTTTCCCTAGATCAACTTTCCCGTTTGTATCTTAAAGAGATAGTCAGGTTACATGTAGTTCCCCTCTCCATTGTATCTGATCGTGATCCCAGGTTCACTTCTAACTTTTGGAAAGGCCTTCAGAAGTCGTTTGGTACTGAATTAAATTTTAGTACAACATTTCATCCTCAATCAGATGGGCAATCAGAAAGAACAATTCAGACCTTGCAGGATATGCTACGAGCTTGTTCAATGGATTATCAGGGAAGTTGGGACCAACATCTTTCTTTGGTTAAATTTTCATATTATAATAGTTTTCATTCCAGTATACAGATGGCACCATTTGAGGCGTTATATAGGAAGCGGTGTCGAACTCCAGATTTCTGGGATGAAGTGGGTAAAAGGAAGTTGATGGGACCAGAATTGGCAGAAGAGATGGCAGAAAATGTTCAGCTGATTCAGAAACACATGAGAACAGCTCAGAGTAGGTAGAAGAGTTATGCAGACAACAGGAGGAAGGATCTAACTTTTGAGGTAGGTGATCATGTTTTTCTCAAAGTCTCACCATGGAAAAGTGTGATGAGATTTTTTAAGAAAGGAAATCCATGTCCAAGGTTCATTGAACCATATAAAATTCTAGAAAGAGTTGGATCAGTTGCATACCGGGTGGCTTTACCTCCGAGTTTATCGCAGGTACATAATGTTTTTCATATTTCGATGTTGAGAAAGTATATGCCAGATCCATCTCATGTTTTGAGTCTAGAGGTAGTTCAGCTGGAAGAGAACCTATCTTATGAGGAACAACCGGTCTAGATTCTTGACCATAGGGAGAAAGTGTTATGAAATAAGGTGATTAATCAGCTAAAGGTTTTGTGGAAAACCACATGATGGAAGAGGCAACATGGGAATCTGAAAATGCAATGAGGGATAAGTACCCCCATTTATTCGATAAGTAAATAAATTATGGGGACGCAATTTTCTAAAGGGGGGAAGGATGTAACATCCCAAGTAATTAATCAATAATAGATATTTTTACCTATGTCTATTAATGAATTATATAGTGTTTTAGAGTCCTAAAATGAAAATAAATCCAATCTTAAGCATGGAATGCACAAATATTTTTTAAAGGATTGTTTTACTGCCTTTTGATGGCAAACCATTTTTAAATCTATCTTTTGACAATTTTATAAGTTATGTTTGTCTAAATAAACTTATTCTTTATGATTGGGACATCAAAATTTACTTTGTGTGAATTTTTGGTATTTTTCTGACAATGTTCATTTTTTAATGAATATTGAAAAATACTGCATTTTACATCAAAACAACTTTTTAATCTACTTTATTTATATGATTAGATTATCTTTTGAATTGGTTTTAAAGTTAAATTAGAATATATTTTTACCATTTAATCCAATGGTGGTCATTAGGATTAATTTTACTTTGGAATTGGTCATAAACTAATGCCAAACTTTTCATAGATATTGTTTCAAAAAAACCCGCTATTTGTTTTGACAACGGGAATTATTTTTAAATCAATTATTGAAATTTATATGTTTGTAATTTGGTAAAATGGATTAAATATTTGGAATCATAAGTTCCAAATTATGAAATTAAGACTCTTTTATTTTTGGACATTATGAATAGTAACGATGGTAATTATCTTTAATTATCTTGATTATTGAGTAATCAGGTAGTTAAAGATAATAAAATGATATCATAATAATACAAAAAGACCACAAAATGTGTCCTAAGGCTACTGGTTGTCTCATGTACGACCATGGGATGACTTGTGCCAAACTTGGGGGCCCCATGGAGTCACTTTTGTGAGAAATTGACTTTTTATCTTTTTGTTTTTAAAGAATGTTAAATGTGACAAAGAATGTATCACCTAAGTAAAATATTTATAATTTTGTCTAAATAAATGATCATTTGGACTATAAATATTAATTAGAAAGATAAAAATATTTCCTACATCATTATATTTTTTTTATATTTTTTAGACATTAAATTTATTAAATTATTTATGACATCTTGATGATGCAGCGATTACCTCATTAATAACGGATTTAAATAAAATGAAATGATAATGTAAAATCTATGACCTACACATGTCCAAAACCTATTGGATGGGTGGATTTCGAACCCTTATCACCTTACCCTCTAATTATATCAATGTGGGACCTTTTGAATCCGAAAATCATTTTCAAATAAAGTAACATTTCTTTACTTTCCAAGAGTGCCCCTCCTCTCCTCTTATAAAAGGGCCCCACCTCTACCTCCATACCCACACTCCCAAAGCCTTCGACATGGACAAACCCTGCCCATTTTGTCTCTCCAATTCCCTCTATTACTCCAAAAAGCCTCACATTGGGCATAAGTCTTCCCAAGGAAGCCTTTGAGCTCAAACCAAAGGGAGATACCCGATTTTAAGGTAATGTCTTCACTTGAGTCCTTTTGTTTCATTTTGCTTCTCCAACCCCCTAAACTCATTTTATTAATTTATTTTGTAAGAAATCTAGTATCTTAAATATAATAGGATGTTGTTATAATAAGGATTCGAGCTACACTTACACACACCTACATCGAATGGTTAAAGGACATACTGTTTCCGTGGATGGTGAATTTATGCCTCCCAAAACGATGATTGTTCAACATTCTTTTAACACCTTTAAAGGTGGCCATTAAGATGTCACTATATTTATATATGATATATATTATGTTTATTTTTTCCTTAAGCTTCTGTATTTTTCATTTTTGGCATACCTTTATGGTTTCCATTATGGGTAAACGCGATATTTTCATTTAAGGAAGTGCGGACTACCGCCCCCTCAAGGTGATTTGATTCGTTAAATACCATATGTGGGACGTATAAAGGATGTAACTATGATATTATATATGATATTATACTGTAATTATAATATACCTTTATATCATTATATTTCCATTCTATAAAATACTAAATAGAAATGAATGTAGCGTTCATGCGTACGTACGGCTTACCGTCTCCATGAACGGTGCATTTAATTTCTTACCTCTAAATGATTGTGTAATATTATATATGCATGTATATACAGGATATATATGACATATACATCATGTTTATATTTCTATATATAATGGATACATGAACAACTTGTAATTATAAAGGGTTTATTTTTTACTCAAGTACCAATGATCGTTAAAACGACCGTTATTAACTTAAATAATTACATAGTGTTCATGACATGGAAATAAGTGATATAAAAGGAATAATGAACATGAAAAATGTTCTTAAGCAAGTAGAAATTAACTCAAGTTTATTATTCAGGACATTAAAAAATGACCGAGTCAAGTCGGACCGGAGGTATGAGACTTCGTCTCAATCTCCTTTCATTGAGGCATATTTCATTTTATACACAACCTTCTTTTATATGGTGTATAAACCCCTATGACTTTTACATTTATTAAAAAGGAATATTTTTTATACGACATGTTTAATAAATGACAAAATGAAATGTTTTTTTCATACATATGCAGAGATAACGACTTCTCCACCGCCGTGACCATTATTTGAGTTTCGGCTTCCTCTACAAGCCATACAGTTTTTTTAAAATAAAAATAAATACCATGTTTTACTTTTATTTTATTTTGGGTATTGAAAATGGTTTTCATAATGTTTTTATTATATCAATGTGTTGTATTGATATCTTGTGATTGAAATGTGGAAATGTTATGTTTCCTTTATGCATGTTTTATGTGATACAATTTTGTTATGGATCTTGGGCATTGTTAAGAAGACGGGTGGTTCCGTGATAAACTAAGGGCGGGTGATCCCGATATAGCTGTCCAATGCATTGGGTAACGCGAAGGAGTGAAACGTTAAGGTTTCTACGAAGAGATTTAAGGAATATATTGTGATGGGTATTCCAAACGTAACCAAGAGGGTTACTCCCTACGTAAGAATGTTATGAATGCCTCAAGTTACCTTTATGTCTTATGATTTCTATGATTTATTCATGATTTGACGAGGTATATTAAAGTGCTTATGTTTTATGGGTAAAGTATGATTTCATTCTTATGTATATATGTACCCATGTTTCCTTTCCATATTTTTATATCCCTTACTGAGCTTTTTATCCTCATCCCAAGTTTTTTGAAATGTTTTTCACAGGTCAAGGGAAAGGTACATGATATGATGATAGTGTCAAGGAATTGTCAAGAAAAAAACCATGTTTTATTTTAAATATGATTACATTGATGGGAAAGAAGAATACTATCTTTATGTAACCACTTTGTTTATATGTGGAATGTAATTCAAGTTTTATTATCTAATTCTCTAAAATTATAAACACGAAAAGATCCTCAATGTGTAATCTTGTAATAACTCAAGATTAAGTAAGGTTTAAGGTTGGGGCCTTATAACCCCCCAAAAAAATGGCATGGCTGAACTTTCTAATAGATAAGTGAAAAGTTCACTTGAGAGAATTGTAAAACCCACCAGAAAAGACTGGCCTGAAAGACTTGGTGAAGCATTTTGGGCTTATCGAACTGCCTATAAAACACCCATTGGGATGTCTCCTTTTAGGCTAGTTTTTGGTAAAGCGTGTCACTTACCAGTTGAAATCCAACATAAGTCTTTTTGGTCATTGAAAACATGTAATTTTTATTGTGAAAAATCTTGTGAAGATAGATTATTGCAATTGGTTGAACTGGAGGAGCTTCGACTTGATTCTTATGAGAATTATAATCTCTACAAATAAAAATCCAAGGCACTCCATGATAAACACATCCTAAGAAAGGTATTTCATGAAGGTGAAAAGGTAATTCTCTTCAATTCTTGATTTCGGCTTCACCCAGGTAATCTTAATTCTCATTGGGAAGGTCCTTTTGTTATTACTAACGTTTACCCATTTGGTGCAGTGCAAGTCCAAGACCCCTCTTCCAAAAGGACATTCACGGTTAATGGATATCTGTTAAAGCATCACCATTAGAGGATGCACAATCCTTTATCAACATCGACTTCCACTGGATACCCAACTTCTCTAGCTGACCTACCACTAGATGGAGAAGGCGACCCGCCAAATCCAAACTAGGGGTCACCTCTTTCCCTTTAACTCTCTATATCTCTTCCTCTCTCTACCTCTTTCTTCATTTTCTTCTATCTTTAATTTTTTACCACTTTCTTTGTCAAACCCTTTATTTTTCACTTTCTCTTTTGTGTTGGTGTATCTTTATAGAAAAACAAAAAAATATAAAAACCTAAAAAACTTAAAAAAACCAAAAAAAAAACAATCACTTAAAAAAATACAAAAACATTATAAGTCATGCTTACTCACCATCGAGTTCTGAAATTTTATACAACCATTTTGGGGAGTTAACAGACATGTTTTCATCTCAAAAATTTTGTATTTTCATTATGACTTTGGATAAAGAATTTTGTGTCAAAACCAACACATTTTGAATGTTCAATTTTTGATTTGGAAAATGATTTTCCCCATCTGTGTGAAAAAACATTTTCTTTCATTCCAAGGATACCTATGACCATCTTTGCAAAATTTGTGTTTTCACCCCCATTTGTGAGTCTTGAGTTTGTGGACCTTCGGGATGAATTTTCTACCTCAGTGTGCATTAATATGATAGAGGAATTTTCTAAACCACATGAGAATCACAATAGCCAAATAGCCTCCCATTTCCCTTACATTAATCCTCATTTTGAAAGCCCCTTAGAGAATATGAAAACCTTATCTTTTATAGCCAAATTATAAGCCCAATACTTTTTTCCCACCCAATATCAACATGTATTTTCATTGCATAATTTTTTGAAATTTAAGTGTGTGGGGGGGATTGATTTCATTTTTGGGTATCATTTCCTTACTTTCTGGTTAGTTATCATCTGATTGAGGGAAAGTATCCATTTTAGTGTGTGGGGGGGTGGGGGTTGTCATACAGTGGGATTTGGGAATGTATTGTACAAATGATATTGAAAAGTGTTAAAAAAATTCAAAAAAAAAATTCAAAAATCAAAAAAAAAATCAAAAAAAATGAAAAAATGGGTTCTATCTTGGGTAAGTCAAAAATCACTCTTCCTCAACCATTGATCTTGTCATAAGTATTAAAATTAGTGTCATGAGGAGATCAAACATGGGTTGGGATATGAGTGAGAGATCTGTCTCAAGGTCAGCTTTCGAAAAAAGAAAGAAAAAAAAGAAAAAAAAGAACACTTGCATTATATTATTATACCATTGGGAGAAGTTTGGTTGTTTGTAAATATTTCATCTTCTCATCCCCTTCATATTTTCTTCCTCTATTGTGTCTTTCATCACACAATAATTCCCTTGTAAATATGTGTTTTCATTTCCTTCCATGTTTTATTTCAAAAAACTGTGTATTCTTTTTCTATGTTGGTATTTTAACCCTCTTATTCTCTCTCTTGGAAATTATATTCCTACCATCCCATAGCCATAGAAAAGCCCCTTCAATATACCTCATTATTTTTGATCACTTTGGATAGGGATTGGAAGCTGAGATCTCTTACAAACTCTATGATTTTAACTTTTGGTTGTTGAAAGAGTGAACCTCCACAAATGAATTTTATCATCTTGAGAGGTGTGAGTTTTGAGTGTCCACATTTTCCATTTCTAAATTTGAGCATGAAAAAATGATTTAGTTTTGGAACATGGTTTCTGTAACAACTTGTGGTGGATTTTAAAATGAATGAGTGAAATAGTCTAAACCTCCCCTGATTGGAGAAAACAAAATTTTAATATTTGTTTGGTGAGTGAAAATGATTTTGTCATGTTTTTATATTTGTTGCACATGAGGACATGCACAAAACTAAGTGTGGGGGAGTTGATGTTATTAATATTTTCATGACTTATTATATACCCCCTTTACTTATTTTATATGAAATGTGCATAATTTGTGTGAAATATTAATGTTTTAATATTAAGTATAATTTTTGAGCATTTTTAGAAGTAGTCCAACTGAGTCAGTTTACTATTTTAATAATAACTATCACTATAATGATCCAAATTGTATGGTTCTTGTTTTTTCGGATTCTAATTTAAATATAAAACATTTCATTAAAGGTACCATGAGCCAATTCTGCCATTTGAAGGGTCTTATGGTCCTCGCAAACAAGACCAAACAATCTGTGATGAAACTGGACTATTCATGAAGATTGATTTACTGGGCTCAATCCAGATGTCCAAATACCTTAATTCTCCTCCCAAGTTCGGAGTACATTTCAAGGAGTCCATGATAAAAATTTCAGAACCCAATCACAAATAAAATGGGCCCAAATGAAGCTTTAAAATCCAGCCCACCATTCTGTCCGAGAATTAAATTCCGTATAGCATGCATGACATATCTCAGGATGTAAGAATACAATCGAGCTGAGATTTTTCAGTATGAAATAGGAGATATACGTGGACGTCTTTGTTGAAGAAATAATTCGGATTTGAAGGCATCTTAATATTCAAAAACCCTTTCAGATTTTGGATTTTAAAAAGACTGGATTGAAATGGAGAGTTTATCTTTTTTTAATCAACTGACCATAACATTTGATACATAAGTCCAAATGACTCAAAATTTTGAGAGTAGTTGGAAAAACGTAGTATCTAGAACATTGAAGAAGGATATTTCTTGATATTAGGCAGTCTGGATAGCCAAATTTTCGATGAAAGTGGATGGAAAGATTGGGAATGCAAACAGTCCACTCCTTGGGCTATAAATACTCTCCCCTTCTCTCCTTGAAAGGGGTTCGAATTTCAGAGGAAAAGAGGACTTATTGGCAGTACCAAGGCCCTTCCAAAGGCTTGGGAGGATATTCCAAACACATGTTTTCAATTTATAATCCCTTCCTCCTCTCTTTTATTTCATTTACTTTTTCATTTTACTTCATTGTAATTTTGAAAGTGTTTGTCTTTGTAATTCTGTTTTAATGAATTTTCTTCTTCTTAGTTTCTTATTCTCATCCACCTTCTATATTTCAATATTAATGTTCTTATTTTAGTTTAAATCAATATGAAATCTATCATCTTCTTTTATTTTATTATTCAATAAAAAGTCTGGTTTTGTTTACTCTCATCATCGTTTGTGTGTGTGTTCGGCGCACAACTCTTTTCTTATCCATTTCTTTTTCTTCTCTTTGTAATTCATCACCTGAAAGATAATAGGCCAGATTACTAATAATTATATGGCTGAGTAAGTATCTTATTTGGGTGAGTTATAATTTAGAAATGTTAAGTGATTGAGAGGTTTTGCTCGATGAGTATTCTTTAATTTAACATTGTGTATGTTGGACTTAACATGTCCTGGATTATTGACATATTATGTTCAACGTGTGGTTTCCATGGATTATTGGAACCATAAATACACTTCCAAAATCAAGCACTGATTTATATTAGAACCCTATGTAATGTTAAGGCTTGGATTAAAGGCTTAACACTTGGGAATTCCAATCAACATCAAATTTTGATGTGGGTATTAATTTAATGTAATATAAAGCAAATCTCAAGGATATCACAGGCATAACTCCCTAATGATTAACTCACCCCAATATTTATCAACTGGTTAAATTAAACATCATCCATTAAACATTTTAATTATGCTCTGCAAACAAACCCCCCCCAATCAAAATACAATCAACTAAAAACAATCGACTATTACGAAGTACCATTGCAGAGGATTTGATCCGACTACTGCTATACACATTAGTAGAGCACCAGAACCTTGACCGGTCGATAGGCGACAATCGGCCGTTCTTTTTAGTACTTAATCAAATTCCGCCGATTTTTTGGTCTATTACTACTTGGTGCTAGTCTCCATCCCATGTACAATGGTATTTGGGAATGGGGTAGTCATGGCACGGGCCCTAGGAGACGGGTTGTGACATTTGGTATATGTCTCTAGGCTTTTTTGTCAAGAATGTGCCCCTGTCCTGAGGTATGCTACGGTCTCACCTGGTGTGACTTAGTTTTAATAAGAATACGAGATCATTATGGTGCCTCTTCAATTACAATAATATGAAGATAATCCTACTAGATGGGAACAATAATGTTCCCTTGCTCCAAAAACCCACTTGTTCATAATGATTAGTATGTTTAGTTGACATGGCTGTATAGATAGGAATATTATTCTATTCTTGTATCATTACCATTTCCAGAATATATTTCATATTTCTTCAACTTTTAATAATATATAAGGAAATTTTATTAAAGCGTGCACAAAGATATAAGACTTCACATTTTCTATATCTACATTATACTAACAGATATCCTCAATTTAAGTGGGGATATAGGCCCACCTATTTCATTATTGCACCATTAGAATATGATGATAAACATCATTCTTTGGGGTAGGGATGTGCACCTCCCCCATTCCTGCTCCAAGAATATGCATGTAGACATTTTTTGACTGATCATGGGTATGATTCTGCTATATATTTACTATCAAAATATGCTGAAAAACATTATAAGTGAGAGTAGAGATATGATCCCAACCCTAGATACCCAAAACCTTCCTCTAACAATGTGTCTTCCTTGTTTTCCATTCATGGGCATCATAGGAGGGAGTGTTTTAGGTGATACCCTCATTAGGAAACTAATTGATACTAGTGGAATGGTGCTATTGATGGTAGTTGACAGGTGCCATCCTCGGTGGCCCCTAAACTAGAAGGGTGATATAGTGGACTTCCCAGTCTGCGTTCATCAAATATTGAAGGTGGTGATTTACATGCTTTGAGGATAAACTCCCAAATTAGTTGGCAGTGGCAAAGACAACCACTAGTTTGGGAGAAACATTCCTTACAAAATGCAGACTTATATGATTTAGTACTTTGAGTCCCTTAGGGGAAGCTTCTAGGGTCATGATTTTAACAAATATATAGTACTCCCACAATAATGTGTTCACCACTTGATGTTGACTTTGAAAAATATTTATGGTTATTTTGTGACCCACGGTTGTTGCAACCATGACTGACATGCCAATACGGTCATTAGATGATAAAATTAGATTGGATTAGGGTGCTCTTGATGAGATAAGTATTTATAGTCATCAAAACAAAAAGGAAAACGGTCACCAATTAGTGAAATATTTTACGTACATTGTTTAATCAATTAGATATGCATGGTTTACAGAATTATCCTCTTATTATCATTATGACAATTTTATCTTGTGAGGAATTGTCACTGTGTGGATGAACTTATTTCATGGGAACTCTGGTTATAGAGGATTTTCTATAAGATTTATGTTTTGATTATTAGCCTTATTTGTGTAGTATATGAAAAGAAATATAGCCTAACCCATTATTAACCAATCATTATGTTATTTTATAGATTCACATCAGGTTCTAGGTATTTTTTTCAATAGAAAAGAGCCAATCAAGCACCCTTATTGGGAAGAAAAAAATGGTTTGATGAGATTTGGGAAGTATTTCCATTTTCTATAATGAAGGAAATTCCATTATTCATATCGAGTTCACCATTTTTTTGATGGAAAGGGCAATGTCTGAGGTGATTTTTATTGGACCGATTGTTGATTATGATGGGTTCAATTTCGTGTATAATCATTGAAATTGGGTCACCATTGTTATTCTTAGTAGAAACTACCAATGGTTCCCACATCAATGAATATGTACATACCTTCTTTCCAAATGAAGGTGGTCAATTGTGGTATCAGACCTAAGGATATATAAGAACACACGTTGGCCGAGAGGATGGGTGGTTAGGAAAATCCCACCCTTTGGAGGGATTCTTGCATAATTTGGGACACTCTTATAGATTTAAGATATGTTTTCCAATCTATATTCCTAACCTTGATATGATGTTGGTTACCCAAAAAAATTATTATCAGTTTTAATGGTTTATATACAGAAGAAGGGGATCTCATTAGTAAATCCATCTGTATGTATCGGTGGTTCTTCATCTATTTCCCATTAATAAATATCTTCTTTTATGATGAATTCTCAAAACCATGAAATTTTAAATTTTATGCCATGCAGGGAGGCGATTAGTATTCAAAAGAGGGTATTTATCTATTATAAGACATCCTACATATCCTACTTATTATAGGAATCAAAACCCATATAGTTGGTTAAACCCATGTAGTTTAACACCATAATGAAATGATATAAGTTCTAGAATTTATTTTCATATATTTGAGTTTCAGTCCTAAGGATACATCCTACATTACCTAGTTAAAATAGGAATCAGATTTATCATAGTTCGATCATACCCTTGGGTATGGACCCAAGGTAGACACCCTCATACGGGGGGGGGGGGGTCTTGTACTATTCCACTCATTGGGGATTACATACTTAGACTTATATCACTGGTATAGATTCACAATTTGAATAATATGACTAATATACATCCCTAATCTCATGTGATCTATTCTTTATGTGAAAACCAAGGATAAAAATTAATCTACCTCACTACATGAGGATGTAGGGTTTATTTTATAGGACTAACCTTGGGATGTTATAATTAGAGTAAATTCCTCCGAGAGGTGTCCTATGTATTCTAGTTATGGCATGAATCAGAGTCATCATAGTTCAGTTGGCTTCTCAATCCATTGATGGATGAGGTAGAATGACCAATCCATTGGAATGATTAGGACCTGATGGTCGAAATGTCCAAGACAAGAGGGGATTTCTCCAAAATGTGATCCCACTTGAGGTCAGGCTCAGGGATTAAGAAATAATGCTTTGTATACTAGTAATAGAAGGAATTTGTGGCATCATATTTCAATGAGTTTGGTATTACACATTGAGGCTTCCCTTATATACAGTACATATCATATTATGTCGCTGATTGGGGTTTACACACAGGGGATTCCCTATATGAACAATATTATCATTGCATCTATTTAAGACCATGTGAGCTATTCTCAGTGTATAGAAAGGAATTATGGAAAATACTAAGTTTAATTACATTGAGAATGCAATACTTATGCACTAGGACTTGTATTTTGATGCTTAATATTGAACTTGAGAATTGGGGAGGCATACTATGTAGCCTAGTTATGGAAGGAACCAAAGTCATCATTGTTACCTTGATTGAGGCTTATACACTAGAATTTATCTTCTAAACAGGTCCTACACACTAAGGATGGACAAGGTTCTCATGTCCTGAGATACCCGATTTACCCAGCCTTATTTATCACCCGACAGTCGTTGATATTATGGTCGACATGCCTTTATTGTATGCTTGATATGTTGGAGGATTTATTCCTAACATATCCAAAGACAATTGTATGATCTAGTTGACTTTTCCAAGGGACTTCATATAACTTGGATGACTATTCTTATGGTTTTGACATGATCATGTTTAAATTTTTTGGATGACATTAAATGACTTGACCATCTTATCCTAGAAGCCATCACATGATCCTAGATGACATGCTTAGATGGAGTCACATGATCCAGCTAATTTTCCCTGGTGTCATTAAGAAATCTGTTTGACACACTTGGAGGGTGTCACAAGAGTCAGTGTGACATGACTCACAGGGTTTCATATATCATTAATTAATTAACCTAGTTTCATCATGCAAGCTAGATAACATGTCAAGGGGATATCATAAGAGCCTGCTGATATACCCAGAGGGTGACACAAGGCATGGATGGCTAGTTCAGAGGATGTCACAAGAGCTAGGTGAAATGTGTGAGTGTAATCACAAAACTTATATAAGTTTTATTAATGTCACTATATGATTTGGGTGACATGTCTAAAATACATTTCCATGCCTGGATAGTGATTCGGGAGGGATTCATGATACTTTAGGGGAATTCCCATGGGGTGTAGTGTGACTTGATCTAACATGTCCTTATGACTTCAAATGAACCAAATAGTATACCAAAGTAGCATTGCATGACTTGGGTACCATTTCCTGGTGGCGTCGCATGACTCGAGTGGTTAAATACAAAGCTCCCGAGGATCATCGTATAAGTTCTTCACACTGGGATCATATATTTTAGTCTTTTTTATTTATTTATATTGAATATTCCTTAGATTTTTTCACTCTTATATTGTATTTATTCTCAAATGTTTTATAAGATATCCATTATGTTCTTTGTGTGACCCAAAAGAAGTCCTTTATGTAATCTATGAGTTATCATGTGAAGTACTTATGCATGATTTATTATTTCCCCTGTTGTTTTGAAGATCTTTTATGATGGTAGGATTTTCTGATCACAAGATCAACCGATCTAAGAAACCCATTTTGGTGCCTAGGTGAATATCTGCTAGATTCCAAGGGAAATTAAAAGCATTTTTATGGTATTATGGGGGATTTATAAGCTTTTCCCCACTGATTATGTGTTGCTATACATGACATGTATCACAATAATCTTGGCTGGGGTCAGTGGAGGGAATTGATTTCTTGAATTTTCATGAGGTTTTTCCATAGGTTATTATGGGCGAGTCGCATGATTATTAGCTACCGTAATATCTTCTCATCAATGTTCAATTTATTTACTATTTCAAATTAAATGTTTCTTTCGGAATTATTCGGACAAACTGAGGGTCTCCTGTATAGTCAGGATGACATGTCTAAGGACATTCATGAGATCACGATACCTATGGAAGTGCGTTCACATGATCCTTGATGCCTTATACTAGATATTTATTGATACATGGATTGATTGTTAGGGGTCTTTGCACAATCAAATTGACTTGTTAAGGTATCTCGTGAGGATATTCTTGTGAATTGCATGAATTTTCCAACCCCAATAGTCTCTCAAATTTTCTATTTTGTTTTCTTATTTTATTTGTCAAAGGCTTATAGACCATGAAAGTTTTCTTGAGTGTTGTTGTAGATAATAACTCTCTCCATTGGTGATGCACTGCATAAAAAAAATATTGTGGTGATTCGTGATCACTTCATGGATTAACCCTTATGTTTATTTTTTTAGCTAAATAGAGAGCATGAGACTGCATGGACATGTCCAAAGCCTTTTATACAGATGGGGGTGACATGCCAGTGGGCTCTTATGCAATCATGAAAAATTATTACCAGGTCTTCCATGATGTCATGCGGGTTGAATGAGTGTGTCAAGTGAGTTTCTTGACCAAAAGAGGCTCCCACATTTCCTCTTTTTATTTCCATTATTTATTTTATAATGGACGGTTATTTAGCATGGTTTTATGGGTTTTGTAGAAGCAAATCACTCTAATTATTGTTGATTAGGCATGTGTTATTCATAATCACAATAGGATCCATACTTTTGGATATTTCCATCATATTTTCAAAGGATTTATGGATGTCGTTTTATAAGCCTAACGCCTAAACATTCATGTCACCTAGAATTTCTTGTAAGGATTTCACTGTGTGATCATCAAGTGTATGAGATAACTTTTAAATAACAAGGAGGATTTTTAAAGGGGATTCACAGGATATCTTGTTGGGTTTTCACTGTGTGTGAGCCACATGACCGTTTTTTGGTCGTGTGATCAAATTCATCCTTATGGTTCACATGATCCATGTGATAACGATCACCTCCTTCTTCTTTTGTTTTGAAGGGAAAATAATACCCATATTCATGTATTTATTCCTTTTTTAATTTTACGATTATCATTTGGTGGGGGTCAATAATTATCTATAATGGATATATACTTATATAACTATATATATTAGTGGTTCAATTAACTCTCTACTCAATTTTTTAATAAACTACTGATTTTTTATTCTTTTTAATTTTTTAAATTAAATTATCAGTAGTGGGAAATCAATCAACATGGTGGATTATTTTATATCTATTGGTATACATTCATAATGTCTTGGTATCATATCCTAAAATGATACATATACTTAACTAAATTTCAAAAATCATAAATATAAAATTTAAAAATGGTCACATTTACATATTAAAAAATATATTAAAAACATAGTTATGAAAATAAGTAAAAAACAACATGAATATGAATATTATAACTCAATTATAATCATTTTATATGTATCACACTCATATGTCAATATAATGTTTCTCAATTTATGAATAATGGGGTGAACCTGATTTGGGGTGATGCTCTTAAACTCTATTATTTCTAGAATCCTTAGGCATGGTTATTTCTACAATGTATCATCCTTTTGAATAAAAATAGTAATGTTGATGATGAGATGGGGTAAATTTTAATCTAAAATAAACATAAAAATTTCCCCAACTCGAGTTAATTAACTATCTAAAAAACTTATTTTTTGATCAAATCATAGAAAAAATAATAAGTAAAGATAAAAAAATATAGAATCCTAAGTTATCTAATAATTGAGTAAAATAATATGATATTGGAAAATAAAATAGAAAAATTCATAAAAATTCTCTATGTATCAAATAAATATTCAAATACAGGTAAAAGATAATGTTTCTAAAAGATTAAAATAAAATACGCCCTTCAAATTTATCCAAACTAGTAATATAATCTCTATAAATAATATTATGTTTCCCAATTTCATACTCCTTACATAATATACTATAGACTTGGTGGAAGCTACGAAGTTCAAAACCGGAAATTTGTAATCTCATCAGTAGAAATTGAAACCTAACGTCCCAAGAACCTCTTCAGTTTGATGATTTGTAACAATTATGTTTTAGTATTTCACTAAACATAAAAGATTAAACAAAAAAATTCAAACTATAAAAGCTCATTTATTTCATAAGAACAGATAATGCACATTCTTAGCCTAGGAACCTACTTGATCACACAAAATAAAATAAATAACAAATATAGGTGAACATGAATATTTATAAAGAAAACCTTAAAATTATATCCTTATGTTCACACATGAAGTAAAAATAATCAAAAAATTTCAATGGAAATGAGATGATGCATAACCTCAATATGATTTTAATATATTCAAATATTTTCCACACCTCCAATTCCTTGAGTACCATATGAAAATTTATAGTTGAAGTGGTAAAACACATCAATGGTAATATTCCAATATCTTTGGGTGAACTTGAAAATATTTCTGTTATGAAAATACATCTTTTAAGGAATGTATATTTAGTCTCTATCATTTGATGGTCACTAAATTTCAACACATTATATGTGTGGGTTAATGAATTGATCAAATATCATCAATAAAATATAGGATCTGATAATAACATTGAATACATAAAAACTCACACAACAAACTTATCGTAAAATAAAAAGAATAATTATTTATATTGTTATATGTCACAACCAATGTGAATAGTGAATTCAATTGAAGAAACAGTCTCCCCAAAAATATATCCAATTTGAAAATTAGAATAAATAAAAGATAATTCAGGTATTGGTATGTTTGACATGGATTTAAAAAAGAAAACATCCTGTAATGATGGATAAATCTCTCTTGGATATTATGTTCAAGTGACTAAAATATATCTTTTAAGAAAAAAATTGTGTTAGTAAAAAAATCTCCAAAATAAAATCCAAAATCCCTCCATTGAGATAATTTATTATCTGTTAAAGAAACTCCACCCCTTAATTAATTTGTTTATAACGTACCCTTATGAAAATATTTACACTCTCCTTATAATAAAATAAAGGCTACAAATTTACCCATAATCAACAAAACCAAATCTTACCAAAACTAGCACTATTATTCAACTTCTCTCCTTCAATATGGTTAAAAATAACTAAACAAAGGAAAGTAATTATGAAACAAAAATACAGAATATGTAAAAAAATAAAAAACATTATCTAATTTCAACTAAAAAACTTCCCATTTTAGAAATTCAAATAAACTATATATTCCCCCATGATTTCTATTTTCTCCCCCTAGTGTGAAATTATATTCATTTCTAAAACATTAAAAAATTATATAAATATTAATATTCTATTGTAATTAGTGAATATTAGTAAAATTTATTGATATGAACCAACATATAATGAGATTTGAAAGAGTTAAGATTTTGGAAGTTATCTTCTGATACCTATGGATGATCTTCTTATATTAAATATTCAAATAGAAAACATTCAAAATAGATTCTTTTATATTTTACAAAAAAATTGAGTCATGTAAAATAACCAAAACTAATCTCCCTTTTCATGGGTCAACCAAATTAAAATAAAACATTCAAAATGTTAAAGTGCACATTATTACTCCATTAATTTTTAAGTAGAATAAAAAAATATAAAGAAATAAGAGTAGAAGAATACACAAGACATTGAATATTTAAATGTTTTTCTCATACACAATAAGTGTTAAAATTTGATAAAATAAACATGGGTCCTTTACATGAATATTAACCATCTAGTAAATAATATCTTTTATAAGTTAATTTCCATTAATATTGAATATTATAAGAAAATTATCACTGATTTAGTTCTATTAATAGTTCCAAGTAAATATAATAGGTTCTATTTAGAAAAGTTATGTATAATGTCGACAACCTATAACAAAATTAGTATCATTATAAAAAAATAATGTTCCCATATCTGAATGATCTTTTCAACATCAGTAGAGAGTAAAAATATGAAGCATAAATTTTAATAACTTCTTATTGATCATACACATTTTTTTTATATGTCCAAACTTTTCAGAATTTAATGTTTTAGTGGAAATTCTAGAATATTGAATATAAAATATGATAAAACTAATAAAAATATATCTTTTCTGTGTGTGTAGTTCAAAAGGAAGAGGAATTTACTATCTATGTACTTAAAACACGAGTTTTATTCTTAGTTTTTGGAACAGGATATAAGGTGAGTTCTATAAAAAAGAATCAAAAATTTACAAAAATTGAATCCAAAATCTATGAGTGAGTTCTACATCCAAAATAATTGACCAAAAAAACTTCAAGTTTCCATATATTCAACATGAACAGTGGATGGTAAATCTAAATTCTATTTTTAACTAGAACGTGAAACTAATTCATCTCCAAGAAAACTATAATCTCAAAGAGTGATCCTTCGATCCATTGTTCATCAACAAAACACAGAATTTGAATTTCTCTTAGGAGTACACTTGGAATAATCCATTTTTTGGAGTTCCATAATGCAATACTCCTTGATTTTATCATGTATTTTCTTCTTCAAACAACACTGTGTTCAATAACATTTTGACCACACAAAACTGAGCCTAAAAAACCAATAAATAATATTATTTAATATGGGTGTCATAACCTAGTTATTAGGTTGATGAGTATGAATGAGTTTAAGGAATTATTAAATTTTTCTATAAAGGTTTCATATAATGAAAACATATTTAAAAATTCATAATAAATAAGTACCCAATTTTCAATAAATTAATTTTATGCCCCAAAAATACATTTTCATCAAAAATGGTTTTTTCTTTCATTTTGGAAATGAATATTATATTTAATTACATAAATTTTTAGAAATGTTATTTGAAATAATTGGCTTTATTTTTGAAATGATCATGTAATAGTAGTCTTAGGATGATTATTTAATATTTTTATTAAAAAAATAGATTTTTTGGGTGAAAAGTGAAAAATGACAATTTTTAGGAAACTATAATTTATTATCATTAAATAAAACAATTTATAAGTCCCATTTCTATTTAGAAATAGATGGATTGTGATTCCAGGAAGTAGGGAACTTGTTCAGGAGGCTTGGAAAATTGACCCTATTGGGAGCCCACTACAAATATGGTTATGAAGCTTAAGCATATTAAGGGGATTCATAGGGAGTGGAGTAAGAAATAATTCTCTAAAATTGATGATGATATCTAGATTTACAAGTAAGAACTTCCATGTATTCAGTTTATAGATGAGCATAAACACACCATTTCATGGGAGGAAATTACAACTCATAATAAGCCTGGTGACCTATTAATGATCAAAGGAAGGCTGGTCAAGAATCAACTGAATGTGATATTGTTAAAGGATGGGGATAAGAACTCTAAATTATTTAATAGATTTCACAAGTTGAATAGGGAATGAGCAGGTGACAAGAATATCCACATCAATTTCCTTTTCTATTATTCTGAAAATTAGATTTCCTCGGCTGTTGTGGAGCATTTTAAGGGGTGTACACTGATGATGGGAAGGAAAATACTCAAACGATGGTGGAAAACATAAATTCTTGCATTGATTAACATAGGAATATACTTTTTATTTCCTCCCCGTGAAAGGAAGAGACCATGGCTTCCATCCTTTCTCTTAACTGAGAAAGTTCCCTTGGCTTATATGGGTTCACTAATAAATTTTTCATATTTTACTCAGACATTTTTCATGATGATATCAACAAATCCATTAAGGATATATTTTCTCACTCTTACATTCCTTAGTGGATGAACTATTACTTCATTTCTCTCATTACTAGATAATAGAATGCTCTCGATATGAAGGATTTTAGGTTGGTTTTAATTGGGAAGAAAACCCCTAAGCTCATCAGTAAATACTTATGAATAGGATGGGAGGAATAGTTGATGACATGATCACTACTAATCTATTTGGATTTGTACCTAAGAGAAATATTCAAATGTTCCTCTTTATGGCCTTAGAAATTGTTAACTTAATGAGATGGAAAGAAAAATATGGGAATTTTTCTCTTAAAACTAACATCTCAAAGGCTTTTGACACACTTAAATAGAGCATTCACCATGATGTTTTTAATACATTTATATTCTCCATGGTTTTCATCAATCTGATCAGAACCATTCTTAGATCATCAAGGTTGTCCATCCTTATTAATGGTGCCGCTAGAGGATTATTTCCATGCACCAGGGGTGTGAGACTAGGTGATACACTATCTGGGATTTTATTTTCTATTAAAGAGGATTACCTAATCATATGTATCATTGATATTTTACACATGGGTATCTACAAAAAAATTAAGGTAGGTATGAATGACTATTCCACTTATCACATTTTGTATGCTAATGATATTCTGTTTCTTGTCCAGGCCTCCAAGAAAACCATATCATCTATTAAATCCCTCTTCAACCACTATGAGGAGGTGGCTGGATTGACAAATAGCTGGGATATTTTCTTCATTGTTTTTTGAAATGAAATTATAGAATGTAATAGAAACAAGATAATTAATTATCTTGGGGTGAAGAGGGGATATTTTCCCTTCCTGTATTTTGGTGTCCCCTTGTTTTGGAGGAAAGGGAAGAGGTAATATTTGGAGGGTATATATCTTGGAATCACTAATCAACTTGCTAGTTGGAAAGGAAAATTCATGTCTATGGCTGGGAGGGTTTGTCTTGTTAACTCAGTGATCACATCCATTTTTTTATTCCTTATCTCTCTATAGATGGCCTAGAGGCCACATCAATGTGCTTCAAAGCATGGTCCATAACATCATTGAGACTGGGTCAGAACTTAAGAGAAAGTTAATCACTATTTCCTAGAAAGAGTGCATCAAGCCGATTGAACTAGGAAGACTCGCTGTCAATGACCTTAGAACCATCAATAATGGAAAGATTGGTAAATTTACATGGATCCTGATATCTAATGAGTGCTCGGATGACTTCCTTGCAAATAGATTTGAATGAAGACTATGGAATGGGTACATGTATTACCTTCCTTCATCGATTTGTTTATATATTAATCACCCCTTTAAGAAGATAATATATGACAATAAGTTTTTTGTCTATAGAAGATCCAATCTCAACTACTGGAGAATGAAATTTCTTGAACATCCTCTTAAGGATATGGTTGTTCCCCCAAAAGTTGAACACCTCTCCATCTTCGATTTTGCATCACGAGTGAAATCTAATGATATAATAATTACCCCCCACATTGAGAATGAAATAAAATATTATACCTTTATGGATTTTGACACACTTGTTTGGAAACATAGTTTGATTGGTCACTTAAAATATCATGACTATTACTGGCTTGAGTGTGGAGGCCTCTCCCACTCACCTAACTTTCTCATGAAATTTATAACTAGGTTAATCCATATTTTTAGGTCCATCCAACTTTGGAGGATCTGAAAAAACTAGATCTCACATTCTAAATATCTTCGATGAGCTAGTTTTCACATTTCTTCGATCTTTCCTCTATGTATGTTTGCTAAGGAAACAATGCAACACCTGTTCATGGTTTGTTACCAAGCCAAACAGATCTGGTCATATGTTTGTTACCATCTCAGTTTGAATCTGGGCATCAATATATCAATAACTAATTTTCTTTCAAAGATTCTTATGGTTCTCTATAGTGAGAAGATAGTTTTTTTTCTTGTTCCTATTGCTAAAAATTCTTCAGTGCTATGGGTGGCTCAAAACTCTACAATTTATGACAGTTCTAGCAGTGATGTATAGTGCAATATGGTTTCCATCCATAGGGTGGTTTATGATACTTCTTTTGCAAAACAAGGTACAATGTATAATAATGTTTCTGACCCACAAATTCTCAGATTGATTTGGGTTTCTGATCAAATTCTAAAGCCCTAGATGCTTAAGTACATTTGGTGGATACTACCAATTACACCATGCCCCATGATGAATATCGAAGGAGCTACATCGAGTGAACCTTGTCCATTGGGTTGTAGTGGGGTGTTTTTCACTTATCGTGGGTTTTTGGAAAGATGTTTCTACCATTTCATTGGTATTAGAAATGCCTATGTAGTGTAATTATGGGCAATAATTCATGCAATCAGGTACACTATCCATTACAGTTGGAAGATGATATGGCTTGAATATGTTTCTAAGATTACAGTTCATGTTTGAAAACACAAAACAAGTAATGTGGATTGTAAAGTTCTACCCCACTAGATTGATTTCCTTAAAAAGACTTCTCAAATCAATATTGTTGTTTCACATTCCTATCAGGAGGTCAATTAGGTGGAAGATGCAACAGCAAGGCAGGAAATCACCGAAATGGACATGATGTGGTCTTTTGTGGCCCCAAACTATTATTTCTTAGTAGTAGAGGTGGATAGATCTAGTTCCACACACCATAATTATTTAAATAACCCCTTGTATTCTTGAATCAATTCCATATTTTATTAAATAATTTTTGAGGGCCGACGTCCACTATATCCTGGGCTTTTGAAGTATTCAAAGAATAAATACACAATTTCTCCTTCTTGATTTCAATTTCTTCTATATGTTTTAATAAATATAAAAATATTTAATACATGAATCTAAAAGATTATTATGAAAATAAATAAATAATTTTTTCAAGATTTTTTTTTAATTTTTATTACTTGAAACTCTTACGTTACACTAATACAATTCTTGTGAAAGTAATAAATAAATCAAGTTAAATGATTTTAAAAATAATAAAATTAATATGATTTGTATTAATTTAGAATTTCAAGAACTTAATAAGTAACTATAATGTATAATTAATTTTAAATGCGTTTATATTTTAATTCCATTATTGTCTTGATGTAGATTAAATGAATAGTTCCAAAAATTACATTAATCATTGTTTATTATAAACAATATTATATTAAATGATATAAAATTACAAAAATATTGAAATAGAACAATTGGTATTAAAATTGGTTGAATATGTAATCCATGGACCATTTGTTAGCTACTTGTCACTATTGAAGTAAATTTATGACCCTTAAAGGCTAAAAAATGTGTTACCATGGTTAAGATTAAAAGGTGTAAATGAGGATGTTAAACCAAACAGAAATGTTTAAAATAGAATATAAACCTATATAAATTTTACATCTCAAATGGATTTTGACCCCATCATGTCATAACTTCAAAATTTGTTCCATTTAGTATAGCTATTCATGATTAAGATATATATTATATTTAAATCAATTTATTAATTCCATGTGTGTACTTATTGGGTTTAAGATGAATAAATGGAAGGGGGAGTGAATTTCCTTTTAAAACAATTAAAAGAAAATAATAAATGTAAAAATAAATCTCTTTAAAATATTTCATAAATTAAAAATAAATCAAATTATAAACCACTATGATATATTTAATAATTATTAAAAAAGAGAAAGAATAAATGGGAAGTTATTTGATTAATAAATTTAAAACAAATTTTTTTATGTGATTTGAATATAAAAATAATTAGGTGAATAAATGTTAATTTATGTATTATAAAAGTGAATAAATTAAGGAAAAACAATAATAAATAATTTAAATATCTGAAATTAATTGAGGGATTATATTTTGTAAGGAAGTTCAATAATAGTTATCAAAGGTACCCCTACGTCAAACACCCCAATTTATTGAGGATTTAATATATTAGTTGTTTGGATTTATTGGTATCCAAGATACAAAAACTATATTTTTATTTTTATCTTATATAATGAAACCATATACAATATTCACTATATCTTAAATGAAAAATCAATAAACCTAAATAAGAGTAGTCCATTGAATTTTTAAAGGGAATGGTAAGAAAACCATAGTACCTTACTTTAATGGTAGTGACAACCAAAATTGAAGAAATATAAAGAGGGTATATTTGTATCATAATATCTAATGTCCAAAATAATATGATGAAAAACTAGGAGGGTTTTATAAAAAGTTATAGTGGGTAAGATAATAAATTTCGGAACACACTCTTAAGAGAATAAAGATGATTTAGAATGGGAGAGCGTTAAGAGAAATTTGGGAAATTGAGACCATTGAAAGATGAGAAAGAGTGTAGATATTTATTTCCAAGCCACCACAAGCCTATATTAATATTCTTCAATTCATTTAGAAATGTTTTGAATTAGTTTATCAGTCCTTAAGTTAAAGATGCAAAAATTCAATTTAGTTTTTATCAATAAATACCATTATCAAAATATCCATTAAGACTCCACTAGATACCCATTGGCGTTCACTAGGTAGTTGATTTCCTATATAGAGATATGTGTTTGATTCATGATTACACATGCTAGTTAGTATACTCTTGTAGAATTTATACTCACCATCTATCTACATTGACCATCTGGTGTACTTCCACTGAGTTGTTTGTGGGGTCATACTACTTGGAAAGGGTACTGGATATTCGATTAGTTGGTTTCTAGAATTGAAAGAATAAGAAGGTGCAGGACGTGATCATTGACATCATGAATTGGATTACCAACATCATTTATCATGCATTCATGTTCTTATATACTTATTTTATGTATTCCAAACCTCTATTAACATATGTTCAAGGATCCTTTTAGGTATTCTATCAAGATTTTTTCTAGATATAAATACCAACCATAAATTGAAATAATTTAAAATTTTAAGAGTGTTTGGGATCATTAAAATAAAATACTGGTGAGAATAATAAGAATCTCCCCCTTTTGTATGACCAAACAACCTTTAATAATAAATAAATTAAATTAAAAATAAAAATAGTTACTATGATACCGAAAAGTTCTTATCGTTTGATGAACGAACATAACTGATCCCAAAAAAAAATAACATACACCCCATAATAACTTATTTATACACCTCTATCCAAATAATAAAATTACACCTTTGAGAGAAATACTAAAACTTACCCCCCTTTTGAATTATCAAAAAGAAGTCATATACGTGGTTTGGTAATAAAGAGATAAAATTTATAGCTATGTTATCATCATTAATGATCTTTTGAGAGATACAAAAAATAATGTTGTGAAATTATTTGAAAGAAATATTTTATATGATTCCTAAGATAAAATAAAAATATTATTTTTCAACATTAATTTTTTGAGTGAAATAAAAACATTAAAAATATTTTTTTGAATTAAAAAAATATTTTTGAAATTGAAGAACAAAAAAAATTATTCTTTTGAAAATTTATTTTAAAAAGAAAGTGTCTCTTGTAGTATTATTCAAGTTAATTTATCACAAGAGTTTAAAGGAATCATAAAAATTAAATTATAGTAAAGTTAAAATGATAGAAAATAAATATTTTTAACAATCCTTCCATTATAAAGGATTAGTAAATAATATATTAATAAAACATAGAAAATTCCATGGGAGTGCTAAACCTGGGGCTCAGTAATTCCCAATCATCATGTCTAGGAAAAAGAAAGGGTTCACAAACAAAATCAACTATTTTTGGTATAAATCCATTGAAGTGTATTCTAAAACCACATACACTTGTTTTTTTATATAAAAGATTGTTTTTATTAGATTATCATATTTCAATTTTCCAAAAATATGAAATGTTTTTATTTTTTATAAAATAATTTGTAATCAATTCTAGAATCCAATTAAAAAAATATATTTTAAAAATTAAAAAACACATATAGATTTCCAAGTTATTAAGATATAAGTATCACAGTATAATCATACCTTAACCTCCTTTTTTGAAATCAAAAGAATCATGAGTTATTATTTTAATGAATATATCAACATTTTGATGGATTTTCCGACAAATTCAAGAACATTATCACCTTTTTGAATGTTATCTCATAGAAAATTGGGTCTCAAATAAATGATCTTATTGGGAGTGTGTTGGAAATGTTTTTTACAAATACAGATGGAACTAGTGTTTTCACCCTTTATAGGGATAAAAGAATATATACACCTAAAGTAGTAAAGAGTATGTTTCATCCCTATAACATGGGTGCAACAATGTATAATGGATATGTATTATACATTGGCTCTATAAAGAGAAATATAATTTTTCCTCTTACTACTCCAAGAGATGATGGATTCTCCTCGATGAAAATTTTCATGAGTACTTTTCCTTTATAATTTTAATCCTCTAAAATAATCCTAAAAAAAGTTTAAAATATATTTCTTTAGTTGAAAAAAATACAAGGTTTTATGTTCCTTTCAAATAATGGAAAATTATTTTGATGTATTTAAAATTTGATTCCTTTTGACATGATTGAAAATGAGCACAAAGGCATACACTGAACTTGTTGTCCAGAATGGTCACAATAAGGTAAAGGACTTCCATTCATAATTTAATAAATATTCCTAAAGAAATATTTATCGAATTCATTCAAAATTGGCATACAATATGTTCTCAAAGGTATTATTATTTTCTTATCACAAACATTTCAAAAATATTTGGAATTTTATTAGTGTATTTACATTATTATGAAAAGGTTCTATCAATTTTTTGGGGCTTATGAAAACAAAGAAAAATTTATGTTCTCCCATTAAAAAGATTTCAAAGTATTTTTTCATTAAATAAATAAATTTATTGATATATTTTATTTATTTGAGCCAAAAATAACATTGAAAATATAAATCTGAACAATTGAAAATTGATTTGAAAATGTTTTGAGAAAAAGGGTGGAGTCAACTTTTCTAATTTTGAAACCATTTGATAAAAGAAATGTAGAAAACCGATCATACAAATCATTAAGAGATTGTTTTAAACTATATAGATCTTTGGTTATTTGATATAAGCATAATGGAAGTTGTGATTTTGAAAACATAGTTCTTGGCCCAGAAAACCATTGTTTGAAATTAAAAAATTCTAAAATTTTTTTGACATAATTTTTTTTAAATTTAAATGCATGGAGAATTTCACTACATTATAATGGATTTGAGTAAATAAATGAGTGCATAGTTTTTATCATAATACATACCTTATTCTTGTTTACTACCTTTAGAAACATGTTAAGACTTATTATTGATAACATTTTGTTGTTTATCTAGTTTCTTTTAAAAAACCCACATAGTGACAATAACTATATAATTATAGGGAACTTTTATGAGAGTCAAAAAAATATCTTTTAATTTGGTTTAACTCATAATACATGAAAAGTATCCAGTTTTTAATATTAATTGCTTCATAAAGGGAATTAAGATCAATGTTAGGGCGAAAATATTGATGTTCAACCTCATTTAATATTAACCGTATAGTATAAGATTCATATTATAATTCTATGATAAAATTTTCAAGAGGAAGGTATTTAGATTGAGTCTAAGAACTGGGTAAAGGAGAGGAAGAGTTTTCTGGAGAATCATAAGTTAGATTATAATTTTGAGGTTTAAGAGGAGTTATACTTAGTTGATCAACATCACCATCACTTTTTGGATGTGATTTAGTAAGATTCTCATTGAAATATATGTGAATAGAATCTTCTTATGTCTTGGTCCCTTTATTGAAAACTAAAAAATATTTACAGGAAAGTGAGTACCGAATGAATATTCCTTCAGCAGATTTAAGGAGAACCATTCCTAGAGTATTCTTGTTATTAATGGTAAAACATATAGAATCAAAGACTCTAAAGAATATTTGTTTTTGAATTTTTAATTTCCAATGTTTGAAAGGTGTTTTTACTAAGATGGGTATTATAAAAAGATGGTTAAGGATAAAGAATATGGTATTTACCACCTCAATCGAAAAATAATTTTGGTCCTGAAAACAAATTTTGTAGATTCCAATAAATTTCATACAGGGCCATATTCCATTTTTTGAAAACCCTATATTATTTAGGTGTTATAGGAGAGAACAATGAGTAATGAGAACACTGAGAAGAACAATACTCATAAAAATATTTGTTATTAAATTATCCACTGTAGTAAATTATAAGGTAGAAGAGTTGTTAACTAATTTAATTTTATATTTTCATGGAAAAGATGATAAATAAATTACAAGAGTCATTATTATTCTCTAAAAATAAAATGAATATAAATATAGAAAATATATCTGTAATAAGAATGGAGTAATTTTAAACTATGATACTAGAAAGTTGAGTTGGTCCAAAATTTCAAGTTCGAATGGTTCTAAGGCTTTAAGAGATGAAACAAGGGTTTTAGTTTTTAATTAATACTTGTGTTTATTTCTTTTTTGTCAAGGTTCCGGAACTAAGTTATCATTATAAGGAAATATTATAAATATAGTAATATTAATTTATAATTGAATTGGAAAAGATAATTAATATTATAATTAACTGAGAAACAATCCCAAATACAAGAGTAATTATCATGTTAACTTAAACACTTAACAATTGAGTTTCTAGAGATTTGAAATCCCTAATAATCATTGTTAAATGAGAAGTAGTAAATTAAATATTTACTTTTGAATTAAAAACATCATAAAAATTAAATTTAATGTTAATATTAATCCATCTATCACATAATTGACCAATACTTTTTTAATTATGATTTAATCATTTTAAAACTAAAACTTATTTAATAAGTTTTAGAGAAACCAATCATACCTATACTATCTATTTTTCAGTTTGAATCGTCTCTAAAGGTGACATGTCCTATATAGAAATTCATAAGATGTATTAATTTATAAGGATCCCCACAGATATTAATTGAGCACCATATATCCATATACCAAGAATGTTCATTGGTCTTTATTCATTTCAATATAATATTAATAAAATATAGATTTTGGTACCAATATCTTGGGTTCAATTAAGTTAACTAATAAAAATTTTGGAATGCATACCTATTTGAAAAAAGATTCTCCATTTGAAAAATTATAAGAAAGATAAATGATTTTTGGTCTTTGATATATATATATATATATATATATATATTATAGAAACATTTATAAACAATATGTCTAACTTTCATGGAGTAATCAAAAATTAATTTTGAAATATTTCCTTTAGAGAATTAGTATTTTTATAATTATTGGAATAACTAGATTATTTTGGAAAACCAAAACCATACTGATTTTTAATTGGTTTTTGAGACCAAAAATCTTATTTAAATTTTTATCCCATTGGGTAAAATAAAAAATATAATTTTTAAGATATTAAATTTGAAATTCCAAATATTAATATTTGGATGTTCTCATAATTTTAAAATAAAATACTTGTTTTCATTTAAAAGATTATCTTTTCTAGAAAAAATAAGGTTATGTCTAATTTAAGTATAATTTAAATTTTCAATAAGTTCAAAAATACTATTTTGAAGTTCATTTTTAGTTTGGAGAAAATATTCTTAAGCTAGAGAAGTAGTGAAAGAATTACAAGAATAAAAAGTTTAATAACAAGGAGAGAGTGAAAAGTTTGAAATTGCCTTAATTTCATCCTCAACATGTGTCATGAGACAGTTGATACATTCAGTTTTGACTCTAAGTTTGAAAATAAGTCCTCTCATTCACAGAAACTGGTGAAATTTAGTTCTTTCATACCATGATTCATGTATTTCAACATTTTACATTTCCAAGGGACAATATGATATGATGTGGACCTTATTTTTAGAACTCAAACAAATTACCTGAAATTATTTAATTCTCTTTTTTATGTTTCATGATGATATTTTATTTTTCTTATAAATTTCCATCATATTATTAATGTTAGAAATGTAAAATTAACTCCTGGATGATTGATCATTGTTTGATTTTAATGAAATTATCCTTTTACTATATTTGGCCACTGTATCCTCATTTTACTCATTTCTATTCATGGTTATATCATATGGAAAGGGAGAACCTATGAGTTAAATGACCAATATTGTTTTGAAATTTTTAGCTTTAGGGACCACATTGACTTTTGGATCCCAACTCTGTGGTAAAACCCAAAGTATTTTCTTGAGTAAATATTATTTAGAAGCAGAGTCACCAAGATATTTTCAACCATTAGAAAAATTAGTATATATAAAAAAAAATGTATTGATAGACTCTTTAGGTTTCATAGGGAAACACATAATGTCTTGAATATACATGTTAATCCATGTATATTTAACCTTATTTATTCCTTCATGAAAAACTTATAATAATTCCCCGATTTATTAAGAGGTTTTACATGAAGAAACTATAATAAATTCATTAACATTTGAACTAAATATTATTATATTCCCTGCTTTACCATATAATTCAAAAGAAAAAATATCATTAAGAGGACATTTTTCTTCTTTATCAGATGAAATATTATATACTTTCAAAAATAATTTTATAAACAACATATCCAATAGATCTAAGAAATATATAAATTCTATGCTTAAAATTTATATAATTATTACTATAAAAAATGGATCATGGACCAATGATTTTCCATCGAGGCAACTATTAGTTCTTAAAAAACTATTTTAAAAAAAGATCATTATTTAGAAAAATTTGTTAAATATTCTGAAAAATAATTTGAAATAATCTAAAACAATGTGATTTAAACAAATAAAAATATATTTTGATATCAAATGATGGTTGGATCTAGATAAATGGAAATAGGTCGGGTGTAAATTTACTGACAAAAAAAATTAAAGTAAAATAATACAAGTAAAAAAACATATCATTAAAATATTTAACAAATAAAAATAGAATTAATGTATAGATCACAATTATATTATTATATATAATAAAAAAGCAAAAAGAATAAACAAAGAGTGATTTGATTAAGTGATTCGAAAATAAAAAATTTTAGTTAATTAAAATATGAAAATGATTTAGAAAGTATGTTTTAATTTATGGACTATATAATTGATCAAATTAATGAATTCAAGGGAAAAAAATTAAAATTTCATAAATAAATGAGGCAGCATATTTTATAAGGAGGATCAGAAATAGTACCCAAAGGTACGCCAACATCTACTACACCAATCACTTAGGGAATTAATGTATTAGTTTCTTAGATTTATTGGTATCCAATATACCGAAACAATCCCTTTATTTTTTATAGATTGAAAACATATACAATAGAAACTAGTTCATTAAAAAAAATCATGAAAAATCAAGAAGATTAATCCCTTGAGTTTTCAAAGGAAATGTAATTAAAACCACAGTCACATACATTAATGTTATTTTGAACCAAAAATAGAATAAAGTGTAAGATAGGATATTTGTATCATAGTTTATAATCTCACAAATAATATGATGAAATAATATGAGAGATTGTGAAAATAAAGAGAGTTATAATGGTATACAATTTTGGCACACACTTTGGATAGAAGAAAGAATATTTTTAAATAGGGAGTTTTGAGATAAATTTTAGTAATTGAGAATGTTGGTCGATGAGAAAGTGTGTCTATATAGATTGAAATTCCAACCTATTCCTAAATTTATAGCGTACAATTCCTTCAGAAATATTCTAGAATCGTTTAAGGGTCATTAATTCGAATACGTCCAAATTAAATTTATTTTACCATATTAAATTTCATTATCAAATTAGTCATTCGGATACAGTTTGATTCCATGTAGTCTCTATTAGGTATCCAATGGCCTACCTAGATGTGGGTGAGTGCTACCGGCTTGCACTAGATGAACAGTAAACCTGCACCGATTGGATACAGAAATTTAGAAGAATTTATACTCATAGTCCATCTATAAAATATTTTTGATCCACTTCCACCAGGTATATGGTGGGTCCGACTACATTAGGGATTTATAGGATATTCCACTAGTTTTATGGTTGGATGAAACAAGCTAGCTAGTTCTATATGTGATGAATGCATTCATAAAGTAAATTCCCTCCTCCATTCAACGTGCCTCCATGGAACTTATATCCTTATTCTAAGGCTTCTAACCATTATTAAAGCATGATCATGGTTCTTTTTATGAGTTATTTTATGATTTTATCAAGATATATTTACATCACATAAATGAAATAATTAAACTCTTTAAGAGTGTTTGTGATCAGTAAAATCGAACAATTGGGAGAAACATAATAAACTTTCCATCAATTATAAAAGGTAACAACTTCTTCTATCATATTCACAACTATTTATCCACTTCTATAAACCATTTACTACCCAAATACCTTCTCAACCTTCCTCCAAATGACCTATAGGATATGGGCTCATAAATAGACCAATCTAGAAGGCTTATGGTGTTTTCAAAATGTGGATTTATGAAGAAGAGGTATAATTGTTTACAAGGTATTACATTTTAATTCCTCTTCTACCTCTATCAAATCTTCTATAACCATTCTCATATAAAAAAATAAATGTCTTTCATATACTAAAATTTTATTAATCAGGAGGAACAATTATGATTTTTTTTACTTTCAATCATATGGAAAATGAAAACATCACTCATCTATACATACAACCTATTATCTCCACGTAACAGTTTTATTTTTTCATCACCATTTAACTTAGATGTTTATAATGGTGAAATTAATAAATATATATTATATTTATGAAATAAATATTATTCTATAAATATAAGATATTGTAACAACCTATGATTTCACTATATGTTTTCCTTACATATATAAGATATTAAATTGTGTGTTTCACATGATATAAAAGAAATAAAATGGAAAAAGATAAATTTTTAGTATTAAATTTGACCATTAAACCATATCTATCAAATTAGATGGTACAGATTGAAGTAACAATATCAAAATGTCAATAAAGAAAGTAAGAAGAAATAGAATATAGGAGTGGAAGTATTACTTATGACGTATATTTATGTGTGCATGGAAGGTATGTATATTCTCTAGGATTTTCCCTATAATAATACCAATCCTAACTTGAGAAATTATTGTTTTTGTGAAACCATTTATGGGAGATGGATATGTTTGTGGAGACTGCCACAAGATCCATTCTAGCAGAACCACCACATGAAATTAAAATTATAGATTATCTGATTCTTAGGTATAATTTGATATTCATAAGGGGTTATGTAAGAATAAATTAGTATTATATCAACATGAAAGAATATATTTATTTGTATATATATATCATGAATTTTTAGAATTTTCAAAAGGTTATTTTTTCCAATTTCAATTAATGCTGGAAAATGTACTTTGTATAAATTGGTAGCTTATTTCATGGAACAATTCCTATACTAATTGAATGATAACTATATATATATATTTTATTAATCATATGTTGGAAATGGATTAATTATTAATTTATAGGAAAAATAATAGTTAATATAGAAATATTATTTTTCTTATAAAAATTAATTTCAAAATATTTTATATTTTTAATTAAAATTAAAATTAAAAAAAAATTACAACCTGAATTTGAAATAAATAGTTTACTTTTTTTATTTATCCTGGAAATATAAACTTAATATTAATATTTATTATTTATGAAAATAATATTTTTTTGATGAATTTAGAGAAATATAGTTTTTTTCCAAAATGAAAACATTTATTACTTTACTAATATATAAGAAAGATTTAAAATTTTATAAAACCATTTAATTGATTAAGTATGTATTTATTGAATAATGTTATTTATTTAAAATATATTGTTTTAAAATTATAAAACATATGTTTATTCATTATATTCCAATTCTAATAAATAACTATTTATGGAATTTTCAATTAATTAAACCCTATTTTGGTAAAATTTAATTATAGTTTGATCTCAAAGACACAATTTTTTTTAATAATCCAATTCATTTGTTAAAAATAAACAAAATTGATAAATTTATACTATACTTAAATTTTAATTTGAAAATTTTTTTTTGAAGAAACTTTTTTATCCTATTATATTCTATTATATTAAATTTAATTTCCCTAACACATTGAAATTTTATTTAATAAAATTATTTCCATATTATAAATCATGATTTTAAAATTATAAATAATTATAATTTAATTTTTTCTAAATTTTTTTTACCAAGGGTGAATTTGGATTTACCACAGTATGATTAAATTTAGGTGAAATTAATTTAACATAGTTCAAAAGGTTAAATGATGTAAAAAACATGTATAATATATTATAGTGGAGAAAAATTAAAACTTATTTTTACCTAAACCATTATTTTCTATTTTGGAAGTATTCTTCCGTGAAAAATGGAATGACATTATTGAAATGTAAAAAGATTTTACAAAAATTCCAATCTTATTATCTATAAAAGGAGATCAACTCATCCCCATTTCTCCACCCTTTATTAAAATTTAGCTCAACAAGAAATCTACCCTAATATTTAATTAACACCCTTTCCATGACCATGAAGCATTATTATCCCAAATATTCATTGATAAAGAGATTTATGGAGTTACCCAAGGGAGAATATCCATGAGATAAGTAATAATCTCAACCCACTTCTATATCTATTTTCTACTTCCACTCCCCTAAAATAAAATTTATCCTGAAAATTATGATAACAATATCATTACACCTATTTTTAAGTTTGATTATAGTAATGTAATTTCCATTTTATACTCACCTCTATAATCATTGAAAAAATGAAAACATAATAATGCATTTGTACGGACTACCGCTACCGTGAAAAATGGATTTATTTTTCATAAACTCTTTAAATGGGTGATACAAATGAGTTATTTAATGAGAAAATTATATTTATAAATTATAAAGATTATGAAATGATAATTATTTTAATTTTTTACCTCCTTCCCATTCTATGAAAAATTAGACCATCATCCGTGTACATACAGTCTACTGTCTACATGAAATGATGTATTTCATTTTTCTATAACCTCACAACATGAATGATTTTCAAAATGTCTCTATTGTATAAAAATTAAATTTATGGAATTTTTAATGTCATTTTAATTACAATATATAATATTTTATAAGTAATAAGAATAATAAATTGTTATAATATCTTTTACCACCTTAAATGGACTTATCAAGGAACCATTATTAATTTGAATCTATTTTTGGATAATCATTGAAACAATATAAATAAAGTTAAAATGTAATAATAAAATAAATAAACCAATTTTTTGTAAGAGATAATGAATTATTTTACATTATATTTGAAAATGGTAGACAATCCAAATCTATTACAATGAAATCAACCAAACATCCATGCGTTACCAATGTAAGCAGAAACTATATTAAACACAAATAAGAAAAAAAATCTAAGAAATGGACATTAAAAAATTAAATATAGATGAATAAGGTTCTAATTATATATTTTATTAATTTAATATAATTATTTATAAATTTAAGTTCAATTTCAGAGGAAATTCTTTCATGAGGTAATGGATCCTCTATACCACCTTCCTTACTTGATAGTTTGACATTCTTTCTATTTTTCTCACTTTTTCACAATATTCTTATAATTACCTTCTTATATTTTTATATATTTCCCTTACATATATACCTAGTTAAATATCATTTGAATTTATTTGGTTATAAATTATCTTAGTTCCCTTTGAAATTACCACTTTTATGTAAACTTGATTTAAGGGAGCTTTGATATTTCTAGTCTCACGTCAAGAATCACCCCTATCATGTGATTTTAAACCATTAAATGATTCTAGAAACCATAATTATTTTATAATGTAGAATCTTTTTTAAAGTTTTGGTTTTATGGAAAACCATAATCACATTTCTTATTTAAAGAGATTGTTTACTTATTTCACAAATCATCACCCAAATCGTTCATTTTTATTCTCTCTTCTCCTAGATCCTTCCCATGAATTATATATATTAGAACTCTACGTTTAAGAAATATATTACATTTCAATTATGCATATTCATAATGATTAAATTCCATACTCTTCCGGGAATACTTATGATTAAACCTTCAGTTATTCCTTAAATAAAAATTATAAAAACCACTTCATTCTCAAGTGGTTGATCCAACTTATAATTTACCCATAATTTATTTTATTTATGTGTAAAAAATATGTATGAATTTTACTATGTGATTAATAGAATTAGAATTATACATCCCTCTAAAGAATTAGGTAATTATTTATATCTCATGATATGTTTTGTAAGGGATTTGGGAGTCAATATAATCCATCATGGGAGTTTGTCCACTATATTCATGGGAATAGTGAGTCAACCCAATCCAATCCAATAATTTCTATACTTTATGATTATAATATTAGGAGTTATGCTTGACTTTTGATTATGATGCCCAATTTTATGTTGTTTTTATATATTCCAAAATTCCATGATATTATTATTTCATTTATTTATTTGATGTTTTCATGCTTATAATCGTTATCTTTATGATATCATGTTATTCCTCCTAAATCCCAAGTTATTATTTATTTTCATATTTGTTCCCTTATTTTGATTTCTAGATCACTCTTTTCCTTATGTATTTTACCCAATGTATCTTATACAATTTTAAAATAATAATAGAAATTATGTTAACTTTGTGGAGTCTTAAATAAAGTTTTTGTTTCTAAATTTAAGATGATGTATTTAAGTATCTGATATTTAAAAAACACAAGACCCCTAGATGCATGGTATGTATTTGTTGAAAAATTATGTTATATATTATTAAATTCCATATGTTTAAGGAATGGGTCACTATAGTTGTTATTAGAGAACAGTCTAGTTATTTTTAAGATTCGGATGAGATAACCGATGTGAAACTACAATGATGTCTAAGGGATAATCCATAGAATATGATAGTATCCTATTTTCTTGAAATATTTTGGGTATGTGTTTTTCATAGAAATTAATTCTTTATATGAATACTAAAGGTTGATATAGGATCAGGTACAAATGTACCTAAGGGTAATAATCCCAAAAAGGTAATATTGGGTGTTAACTCGATCATCACATGGTGCATCACAATGAAGAATAAATACACACCTGGTTTGACAATCCCAAGGGATATGTTTTGGTTAATCATATGTTATTTATGAACTAATATAAAGGATTGATTTCCATGATACATCGAGGAACTCAGTTGAGAACTATAAGACAATACAATATGTCATGGGTTAGAGATAAGAACCGCAGGTATATCATACACACAGGGGGGAAAAATTAAAATCCAAGAAAACATATAGAATAAGAGATAATGAGAGACCACTAAAAAACTCCTCCTCAAGATAAAATAAAATTTTCCAAATGTATGAATATAATTTCATAGGACAATAATACTATAAAAGAAACTATAAGTACAAAAATTAAATCCTTAGTAGTGTCTTGGAAGCCTAAATAGCTTTGAAATGACACCATGAGCTAGTAAAATCTAGCCCAATCACCAACCAACTCATACAGGTTTAAAAAATGCTTATATATACTTTGGGTGATCATAATAGGTATACTTTGTAGGATAATCCTAGGAGCCTCTCATGTAGAATATAATGAAATAATATCAAATCCCAATGAATAAAAAAGTGAAGCTAACCCGTCACCTAATCAGGTATGGAAAGTTCCTATACCCACTCTGGATTAATCTCAAAAAGTACCACAAAAAAATAATAACTTAAAATCCAACGTAATATAAAATGAAGGTACCCCACAAACACTTCCCCATTATTTATCTACTCTTCCCCATCGTCTCACATCTGGATCCATCATACTCCCAATATAGACGCCTTCCAAAAGAAACATTGGAAACTATAACATATCTTGCATCTAGTGCATCCCAATATATCATCATTAATATCCACATGTACAAATATTAGATTAGTAGTTTCAGAGATCAACTAAATCCCTTACATTGAATATTATATCTCCTTCCATCACAACCCATATGTGACATTCCTATAATAATCCATAAGATACAATATATAGAGATAAATGTGTGTGAAATAACCACAATCCAGGAAACCCCTCAACCAAAAATATGGGAAATTTAACCACTGGGAATATAAGAACATAATAATATCATGAGAAGAGAGTGGGAAAAGAGGGGGTTGTCCGTATTCTGTTCCTCACTAACCTAGATATTGGGGAAAAAGACCCTATAGATTCCACTGGTGTCAGTCTCCCTACTAAAATGGGTGGGGTAGAATATGAAAAAATCACATGACCTAAGAATATTTATATAGGTCACAACCACACTATGGGAAACTTCATAGACTTAACCTTAATTGTATCCATCATCTCTCGATAACCTGACTACCACTTCCAAATATTAGATAGCCAATAAGAACACATGGATTATAAGATTCCATTATTTAATTATATATTTTAAACACTTCACAATTAAATCAATTAATTCAATATCCATTAATTAATATTACAAAAATTTCACTTTTCATTATTTATTAACTGAAATCCATGCCCTTTAAGAATAATATAACTAAATCCATGCCCTTAAGGCATAAACCAACTCATATAATAGTTCCTCAATAGTCATTATTATTAGAATTCCATTAAGAACCAACACCAAGGGTCAAAATATATATTTATTATTCACTTATATGAAATAATTCTTGGTACACTAGGACTCATCCTTAATAACAAAAAAAGATGCATTAATCAAGTGAAACTAGTTGTGTTATGTGGCGGGGAAAGGAATGCAGAAAAAAGAACCCTATATTATAGTCTTGAAGAAGATTAATATCAATATATCATCCCAAATTTTCATAAAATAATAATAGTAAAGAATAACTTCAACCCTCTCCATGTGCCCTGATGCCATCTCTGACACCACCTTGCATATCACAATCTATTCCACTATTACATGCATATACTATTGAAAAAAAACTAGGTCCTCCCACTCATTTCTCTTGAAATCATCATCCATACTAGGATTACATCACATTTTATAGAAAGGCAGCACATTTAGAGATAATAAGTAAGGTAGCATGAAAAAAACAAAATCATAATAGAGAAACTAGCCCCTAGAACCAAGGAATCTAGTCTTCATAAAAAAAATGACTCGCTCAACTGAAAACATGATTCTTTGTCAAACAATCGGTTCATTACAAAATTTAATTAACCAAATTAAATATCATATGTTACAACAATAAGAAACCTAAGGCATCAACTATAAATAACTATGAATTATTTATAAATTCTTTCGAGCATCACTTCTAGTCTCATAAAATTTTAAGGATGAATAATTTCAACTATACATTCCTCTTAATCATTTATAAAAAAAATAAATACCTATATTAAATTATTTAATCAATTCCATGAATAACTAACATGAAAAACAATAACATAATAAAGGATGTCACACTGTCTTGAAAATCAAGAAACAAACATATATCACAGTATAAACACATGACATTTCTACAACCAAACCAATTATTTTCTTAAATATAGTTTAATATTAAATAAGTTTAATTACACTACTAAATAAAATGAGATAAATCATGATAAATTTATTTCCTCACATAAAAATAGGAAGATGTAATTAATCAAATAGCTCAAGGCTTTAAAAATCATTTTATAATGGAACAATATAAGAAGATCTCCAACCTCCTCTCCTATAAGAAAACGACACCCCCTAATGATTCCATGACGTAACTAAAAAAAATCTATAGAAAAAATAAAGATCAAACACCAAAATAATTGAAATGTATATCAATTGGAAACAAATTTATTAGAGGAGAAACCACAACAGATAAGGGTAAAACTCCCCTCGGTTCACCATAGAATGAACACAGGAAGGTAGGGATCATACCCAATCGAAAGGAATTTGAAAGAATTTGAAATTTACCTTTGGTGCCCCAGAGTTTGGTATAAATGAAAGGCCTTTAAGTGAACCAAATGTGAAATGGGATTTATAGGCACAATTCCACATGCATATTATTAACATGGTTGAGAAATTTGTTGGAGTTGGTTACCTATAACCAAATATTTTGTAATTTATGATCACATATACTCATGTTTTGGAACATTAATAATCTCATTATCACATCATGATTATTATTCTAAGTAACATTGTATGTTATAATTTCCTAAGAGTAGCTGTTACACTAAAAGGTCATAGAAGTTCTCCTTTATAATGAGAACCCAGAAGTTCCAAAATATTGTTATTAAATATATATGGTTTATATTCAGATTAAATAATTTTTGGGACACAAATTATATAGGCTATGAGGGGTGGAGACTCATATAACCTTGAGGAACCTTCTCATAGTGTACTCCCTTTATAAATCTAGTGTAGGATATTATGATAATTAGAACTGCTAGTTAGAAATCCATATTTACAAGTTTTATTGGATGCCCTTATCTATATTAGTGTTTATTGATCATTGAATTTAAGATTATTATTATTAATTATTTTTATAAGTCATATAATTTTCTGTATTGATGAAAGCAATGATGAAATATGTTTATTCTAAGCATGGATATAATAGCAGCATCATTAGTAATATTTCATTATTGGATATTGAGAGAATGGATTTATTCCTTATATTATTTAACAAAAGATTATTTCCTAGAACCTTTTATGGAAATGAAATATCCTAAAGAAATCCATTATCATAGTGTTCTATAGGAAAGTTCTATTTACTGAATGTTAAATAAAGAGACATCGAGCATATAGTTTTGTGGCACCATTATAAAACATGATTTAGTATAGATATCATGATAAAGGTATTTTATTACATAGTAATCATACACATGAGGTATTATGTCATTGTGGCATGAAATTCTTTCTCTATGGGTTCTTTAGTTGGTTTCTCAATTCTAGCCTTGTATTTTAGCTTTTTTAACTAATTCCACTGAGAAAGAGGCATTGAGGGTCACATAATAAGTGTATCTAGAAAACAAATTAAATATTAATATTTTAGAAAAAGTTGAATAAATATTATTATCACAAAAAGTTTAATAATTATTCATTTTTTATAGATTACATATATTCCATCACCAGTTATTCAAGATAATATTTTTGTGAGGGGAATATTTAATTAATATTTTTTTTATTTTCCGTGAATATAATATATATATATATTTTAGAGAATGACGAAGTGATATTTATTTATTGAATAAATAGTTATTAATCAAGGATTGATAAAAAATAAGAAGGGTTTACGAATTGATTTTAACAGTCCAGTGATGAATAATATATATTGAATATTATTTGAAGAAACAATATTTAATTTAATTCACGAGTTTAGCAGATTTCAAAAAATTAATAAAAATATTATTATTGTTACATCTATGGTTTTCAACATAGATTATGGAAATAATAATGGGTGAATTCTAAATTACTAATTTTTAATCGTAGCAGTACAAAAACCAAATTATATTTTTTTTATTAAGAGATCCAAATAATTTTTTGTACACAACCAGATTTGGAGAGAATCATATCAAAGCCTCAAAGAGCCCCCTATCCACGAATTCTCTAATGAATAGAGAGTTATCCTCATCCAACACCACTATCAAGCCTATAGTGATCAAAGAGAACCCTTCTTTTTAGAGATTATTAGGGGAGATCAATGATGATTGATACTAGCATCACGATCTGCTGTGCTAGCACCCAGAGATTCTTACGACAATATTCAGACGTTTATGGAACACATATGAAACACCAAAGGATGGAATCTATTCCTACAAGGAAATAATAGTACAACATATAGACATTGGAAGATCCATCAATAAATAATTAATTTATCTCAATTTAAATTCTTCAATTTATTAAATTAAGTATAAATAATATATGATGATCTTATACATTGGTTCTGACATTTTTTATTATCTATATTCTTTTATTAAATTCAATTGATCACAGTGTTTATTGTTGTGTAAATATTTGATTAATCCTTGATCATGAAAAAATCATGATTTAAACATTCCCCATTCAATGTTTCTACTTTACCTATAACCTATATCATTCACTTCATGAATGGGTCGAGTTTTAAGACTTATTTAAAAATCCATCGCATAGATATAATAAACCCATATCAATTCATTTAATTGACTACATTTTTATGTCATGAATTTTTGAATTTTTTTTAATCTCTCACATTCACATCACGAACATATCCTTCACATCCTAAATCACACTATGTGAACCACCCCTTCTCAGACCAAAAAGTCTTATTTATTCCATTAACTACACACTCATGTCATGAAATACAATTCTGGTTCTCAACTCACCACACTCCAATACTTCATCTCCCAAACTCCATTGAACCCATTATTGGCCTCCTATAAGTACAAAAAGACTCAGAAACACATAATGGTATAGGCTGGAATGATCATAATCATTACATCAGATACTTCAAAAATAATTATTTCTTTTGATAATTTAAAATTAAAATCAATGAGAATGGAAGAAAAAGGGGTCACATGAATAACCACCCTATGGGATACCTCTCTATAATCCTTCCATCATAGGATCACAATAACCTCTCTTATAGGAATAAGTTTCAAAACAACACAATACCAATAAATATCTCCCAAACACTCTCCCTAGGATGATAACTATCAAAAAAGGTAAAGGATAAAGGAAATAAATTAAAGAAGATAAAACCATCTCATATGCTAGATGAAGGTCAACAACATAAAAAAATCAATAAAAATGAAATTCAAAGAATTAAAAAGTCAAGATATTGAGAAAATATTAATGAATCTTGTTCAAGGGTGCTCTCCTTCATACCACTATGTCACCAAAGTACAAACGATAAATGAATACCACTCTAATATAACTCCTTCAACTAGCGGTCCTTGATCTCCATAAGTTACTCCGTGAAGGTTCCATCACCATAAATGATTATCTTTCCCCAATTAGTGATGTGAGAGTCATCTTAATGAAAGTGGAGAAACTGCGACACATGAAATAAATCATGAATCTAGATCTTCTATGGTGGGAAGAGATATCTAGTATGGAACAATAAAAAATGATCTAATATCTCAAAAGGATCATCAAACACTTCTGGAGATGGGAGTTATACTAATAAACCTATACCAATGGTTTTTGAATTTTTTTGGTATATCATGTTTATGGGAGGGATATTACAATGGTTTCCATAAACCACTGGTATAAATAATTCTATACAAAAGGTTTTTAAAAACCATTAATATAGTGTAAGTCCATAAAAATGGTTTCTTAAAACCATTGGTATAGACTTTCCCAAATAACAAATCCATGTGACTTTCCCTCCTCTCATATCAATTATCAGATTAAACCCTATGAGCGGGACATTGGTTTTCATCCCCATCTATGTAACACTCTTCTGAATTTTTATTTTTTCACATTCTTTGGGAAAATCAAATTAATGGGTTTTAATTCCCTCATACATTCAATCAACCATGAATTTAATTTTTTCAAGTTATAAAACACTAACATAGAATAATTTTTGTGAGGATTATTTATAATTTATTGAAATAGTGTCATTTTATATTATAATTCTTGTTGTATTGAAGAATAATTCTTATTTTAGGTGATGTATTTATTTATGTTAGTTCCTCAATTATCTATAAAAATATAACATGAACCTATTATTTTATGTGATATATGAGTTAAATATTTCATTATTTATTATTGTAATTACCTTTTCTGTGAATATATTTTGGGTTATGGACTTATTCATTTCATGCATTAAACATGTTTGGATAGAATATGCAGTATATGGTTTGAATATATAGATTGGACCTGTTTTCATTAAATTGAGAAACTGTATATTCTTTTTTATTTCATAAACATGTTCCTTAAATAATACCAATTTTTTTGAAAACATATTTATATAATAGAGAATTTCATTTATTTTGACATATCAAAGGATATTTTTTATGCCTTATACCGCATGTGAGTTGATTTGAGTAATATTTATTTATAAAAAATTACATACTAAAAATCAATTATTTTTTACTTATAAAATTTAGTTATTGAACAATCTCAAATACATCATTGCTTAATTGGTAAATTGTGAGCTTTAAAACCCAATGTAAACCTTATTTCATGTTTTATATGAATTTTTATTTTATATTATAATTCTCATGTGGACTAGTTTTTCAGTTATGATATAAAAATAATTTATTAAGTCATATTATATGTTGCTTTTAATCATTTATATAATGTAATTCAATGTTATGGTTATATATATATAAATATTAATTTTTTGTCTCATTATAATGATTTATGAAATTAATGATATGGGTAATAAATATGTAGTTTAATTTATTTCCAAATGGTCTTTTACCCTATCATATTGATTTTTTTATAACAAATATGTTTTTTAATAATAATATATTAATTTATGATAAATTTGGTATTTATTAGAAAATATGGATAGTGATATAAAATATATTTCATTTCAAGATTAGTTCGAGTTTTTTAAAAGTGATTAAAATAAAGTGAACAAATATTTCTTCCTTATATATATTTTTAATTTGTCTTTAATATTTTTTCAGTTTTTTTAACATTACATAAGATATTTTTTTACATAACAGATACATGTTGGATGTATGAAAATTTACATATCTCAATCAATTTTTGAAACAATTTTATGAGTTTTTTAGATTTTTCATATACCCATTCTTCAAATAGAATTATTATATACTACCGATGTCATAATTTTGTTTTAATACCTTGTTTAATATATGAATAAGTTTGATACCATATAAAAAATGGTTTTCAAACAAACTATTAGGTATTGTAAAAAAATGGGGAGAGAGGACTATCTCAAATGTTCCTGATCTAAATGAGAGTACAAGATTAAAGAATTTATTATATGACCATTTTTCATTTACAATTCATCATGAGAAATAAAGTAAGGAAATTCCAGAAAATTATACAAGTAAACATGATACTTGTCCTGATAATGATCATGTTGATAATGTGAAAAAATTTAAATATTCTACCACAAAACTATTATATGGATAATTTGGTAAAATGGAAATGTTTAATTTATTAATAAAATTATTTCATGGGAAAAAATAATGGAATTTTTAATAGTTACATAGATTATATTCATTAACTTTTGAAGGAATTACATCTAGATAATGAAAATATTTTTTTGAACCATTATATGGAATGGAAAATAAATGAAAAACATATATTTTCTAAATACAAAATTCATTCTCACCCAAAAGTTTAAGCTTATTCTGGGAGAAAACAACAGACCAACATGATTGTATAAAAATTATCATAACTCAATGGAATCCAAATGATGATGAAACACCATCTCATTGTCCATAAAAATTAATGCCACACTTTCTATTGATTTAAATACTAAAAAATATTTTCATGTTTGATTAAATATCATGTTATATTTAAGGACATGATACTATGAAAAATAAGGATATTGATGATTTCATTAATCCTAAATAAGGATGAGCTTGGCGTAAATTCGATGCTCAATATCCTAATTTTGAATCTGAATTTTGTAATGTGATGTTGGGTTTTCATTTATTCAGATGAATACTTCAGACAAAAAGTGACCATTTTCATACATATTTACCACCTTCTAAAATGGATGAAAATTAGAAAACGAATCATTTTTTCTCATATAATCATATATGTACCGTTCGATCTTGGAAATGATATTGTTGTATACATGAAGTGTTGAATCTTCTTGGGAATGTGGGTGTGATAATATACAATGGTTATTGTAATGTCTTATTTTTTATGTGTTATATTATTATTTAGATGATAAATTATTTTCCTACTTATGAAATGATGTTATGTTGGAGAATGAAGGAAAAACATTCAGATCCCATATGTATAAAGAATACATGATATTAAACACTTAAATATCATTTTATTTTCAGATTTATGGGAAATAAAAAATTATTTCCAATGAATAAAAAACATAGGAATATTAATAAAACGTATTACAATACCATGGAGTCTTAAAATAAACATCAATGTATCTAGAACATATGTTATTAATGAATTGTATGATTTCATCATTTTATTTGGTAAAGGATTAATGAAATTTATAAAGAGGAAGAATGTTTTCATTGATTCCATTTATAATTAGAAGAATAAAAGTATCTTCTTTGAATTTAGTTATTATTCAAACAATTTTTTACATCATTGTTTAGACATAATTAATATTGAAAAAAATACTGGTGAATTTTTTTTCCAATTATTCTACATTTCATGATGAAGAAAAAAGATGATTTATGATCTCGATCTGAGATGGTGGAATGGTGTATCAGACTGTAATTGCATCCTGTGAATATTAATAAAAATAAAAGGAATTTTATATGTTCTTATTATGTGATGACACCTAAAAAATCATTTTCTAGAAGTATGAGAGACTATTAAGGTTTTTGATGGCTATTCAATGGACATATACAAATGGGTCAACATAAGAGAGTTGAAGTTGAAATATTTTATGACAAATGATTATCACATCCTTTTTCATGAGTTTATTCTAATATCAGTCATTCATATTATATCCAATAATATAATGGTGGAATTTCTTCTATTTTTCCATTTTTATAGAGATATTTTTTCCTAAAATTTTTCAAAGTCATTCTTATAGAAAATGTAGTAAGAGGCACAATTAATTTTGTGTGAGATAGAGAAAAATTTTCCCCCAACATTTTTCATAGGCATGGTGAATAAAACTATTCATATTATAACATAAATACTTCTTGGAGGACTTTTTTATTTTCATTGGATGTTTCCAACTAAATTAAATACATAAAAAATGATGTCTTATATCTAGAATGGAAATTATTCTGAATGTTATGTTATGAAAGGTTAGTTGGATCATGAATATATGAAATTCTATACAATGTATATTCCTGATGTCACTAAAAGAAATAACCAACTAATCAGAAATGAATAAAATTAGTATGAGATAATTGAGACCTATTTTTCATTCACTTACTAGAAAGGGGGAGTTCTTGGACCATATACATTGACTGTATGAAGGCTTGAAGGGTGGGAGATGTCACATCACAAAATCTTGTTTAACTGTGATTTTTTATGACTAATCAAGTAAGATAATTTAAAAGGTGTATATTATCTCATCCCATGTAATTCTAATTATGTGTAATTTTGTTTATCTTTTTATATAGGGGAAAAATTATAACTATAAATCACTATTCACCACCTTTGATAAGGATAGATAATTTTCAGTGTAATGTTTCTATGCTTGGTTGAAATTGAAGGAAAAATTATCACTAAAATTAATAAAAAAATTAATATCCATTTAGTTTTTATATTCCTTTATAATTCAGGTATTGATATTAAATGCTGAATTAGTCTATGTAGAAATGAGAACTTTGGATTTTGGTCTTTATTAAATTGTTCTTGAATGAAAATCAATTTGGATCATTGTGTATACATTTATTATCAATAAATGAGCACTGAATAAGAGAACACAACATGATTATAGTATAAAAACTACAAAAATAAACTATTTTGACAGTGTATCGGATAATTGGCCTCAATGTGAAAATGTATCTTATTATGGTGTTGTTGATAAAGTACTAATATTGCATTATTTTTATCATGATCTAGTTTTTATGATAAAATGAAAGTAGTTTGATTAGATGATGATACATGTAACATAAATTGATGAAATTGGATTTTAAGTTGTTGATATAACTCGCATTCTTTCTGTTGATTAGCCATATATATTGGAATTCTTTGAAAAATATGTTTTTTATGTGAAATATCATCTGAGATATTAATTTTGTTCCATTATTGATGGAATCCCAAGATATTTTTTGATGATAGTGGGGATGAAGTGGACACCATCACTATCACCATTGGACGCAATCAATTTATTACTTACACTGAATAAACTAATATAATTTACTAGTTGATTGTGAACCTGAATTTGTGGTGGGTGATATATAGAATCATCCATATGTGTGCTTTGTTATTTTGGTTTAGTTTGGCTTGGGTTGTTTATGTTTGTTCTACTCAAATGGATTTAAATTTTTGTGCAAATATTTTGTATCCAAATTGACCTCCATGTTTATTTTCATTATAAACTAGTTAGATATTTCTTTATGATGAATTTTACAATATCAGATTGATCTATATTAGAACCAAAAAAACCAAACAAAACTAAAACAATCCAAATAGTACAAAAACATGATGAATTAAATTGAATGAAATTAATTTTATTATAATAAAAAAACTCCCAAATTATGGGTCAAAACAAAAAAATCACCAAATGACCTAACCCAAAATATGATCAAAATGAATTAACCCAAAAAATGGATGAATTACCTAATAAAATGACCAAAATGAAACAAATGACCCAACTAAAATGGATTTGTATCAAACTGAAATTTGAAGAGGAAACTTATATCATACAAATGTCTATCATGATAATTAGAACGCATTTATTTTTCCATGAAATAGATTTTATATTATATTCTTTCCACTAAATATAATATTATTATGTTATGTCATCACATATCCTTTAATTGAATTGAAAAATGGTATCCCTTAGTTATGTCACATCACTTATTCTTTCTTATTTGTCTTACACGTTAGTTATGATTTTCTAGCTAAATTCATATTTATTTTGAAATTTAGGAAATGAAAAAAATTGATGTTGTATAAAAGAAGAGAATCCTTAATACTAATAAAATTAAGAGATAGATGGTAATTCCCTCTATTGTTCTTGTTGTGGGTATTATATTTCAAATTTGTAATTAATATTTTTTAAAAATTTAAATCTGTAACCACACTCAAGATACATTTAATCTTCAACCGACCATGTTGAAGTTGTACTTAGCCCAAATATTCAAGGGACATGTGGTATTAAAGATACTATCACCACTTATCATACTTGATCACACTCTACCCCATCATCAAATATTAAATATTGAACACTTTCTTATTCCACAGCTCCATTAGAGGCACCTAAGATATTTTGACCACCTACAATGTTGACACAATTTATGTCTGATCCTCATATTTATTTTCCTTATATAATGAGGGATCCTTTTCCCCATCCATGTTATCCATTTATAGATACATAAATGCCAAATTATTTTCCTACTACTTAATTCTCTTTGGGATTTTATATTCATGTTACATTAAATTTTTCTCCCACACATTAGGAACCATACAAAAATACATTGGACCCCACTGTAACTGCAGATACAAATGATCCTTCACAACTTATGAATCTATTGGTTTCGAATAATCATTTGGTTTCAAGAATATGTATAAAACCCTATTAAAATGTTCACCATAATTTATTTTCATTATAATATGTATTAATATAGTATTCTTTAATAATAATTTTTTAGCTGGATCTTACACTATAAGGAAATGTCAGCATACAAACATGTGTGAAATGTGAAACCACCACACACAACTGATGGTTGAGTAAATTGAGGATAATCAAATTATTGGTAAAATAAGGTGATAATACAGGAATTTTATGGTTATGATTTAAAAATACCATAAAATCATTATCATTGAGACACACTCCTAGAGACACCTCGAAAATTTAGTAAGTATAATTCTTAGGATCAAACATGGGTATGAAAATTCATTATATTTAATTTTATATTATTAGTTTATTTATGTGAAATATTTTTTTGGTAGTATATTCATTATAATTTTCCTGATAGAGAAGTTATGAGGACTGCATGGTTAATGTAATGTTGTTATCTTTGGAGAGAATATAATTATGAGATGTACAATGGTTGGGTTGATAGAGTTGGAAGGAATTTAGATACTATTCAAATCATGAATGTTTTAAAAAAACATATTATGGGGAAATGATTCCTCATTACAAGAGTAATGAGTTTAAGGTATTAATTAAATTTGAGGGTTTTGACTGGAAAATATGATAATTTGTATTAAAACTATATTTGGTATTATTAATTTTTGTTTTTTAGGAAGGGTCAGAAAGAAATAAAAAAACAAGGAATCTATCATTTATCTCTATGCTCTTTGGATGATAAAGATTCTATAAAAAGATAGGAAGTACATATTTTTATTCAACACTTGTGCTTAATTAGGTTCATATTTTTTAATTTTTTACTACTTTTCATATCAATCTTTGGTCAATTTTTTGACCTTATAATAAGCACATTCAACATTAAAGTATGTTCATTTATAATTAAGTAATTTCAAAAAATTTCCAATAGATCAGAAACAAAATTAATAAAAATAATATAGATACCAATGTCATTAAATAATATAAGAACAAATATTCTAAAATAATTATTTAGGATAGAAAAAATAACCAAAATTCATTCAATTTTTAGAGTGTCCAAACATATAAATCAGACTTTTTTAATGATGAAAAGAATATATATAAACTTATATGAATTCCAATGTAAAAAAGGGGCATTAAATGTTGTGAAATATAAATCGACATATCATTGAATTATAGTAGCAAAAAATACTATATAAATTTGATGAGATATATAAAAATTGCAGAAATTCATTGAAATTTAATTTTTTATTTTGTTTTGACTGATTATTGTTTCTCAAAGATTGGGATAATAACCTTCAATTCCTTCAAATTTAATTCAGTTGGTTTTGGTTATTTTAAATTAAATACTCATTACAATGTTTTAATTTTTAAAAACATGTAGCATTATTGAATAATTATATTGTACATTCAATATCATTATTGAGAGAGTTATTAAATATTGAAGGAAATTTGCCTCAAGAATTTTTTTTTCCTTAAGTATAAATAAGAAAGATGAATGTGTGTTAACTCAATTGACTAAAAAATATATTGTATTTTATAATTTATTAATTTAAAATTTTAATATCTATTTTGTAACTATATAGTTCATTTATATTTTAAATACTGTTTTGAGAGTCTCTTGATGTGTATGAAGCTAAAAAATATTGGTCAAATGATCATTTGCACTCAGTATTAGTAGTGGAGTAATATGGGTGAATAAATTTTAAACTAGGGAAGAGTATTTTCCTAACAATATATTTTCCCACTTCAGTTGTCAGTTTTTGTAGCATCAAGTTAGAAACCACTCATGTAGAGATAGAATATATTTCTACAGATATAGAATATGCCCAAAAAATATCCATGTAGCAGAATGAAAGAATTCATAATTGCAGCGGAAATTTTATGAATGTTTTGTAAGAATTATGTACAACATTTCCACTAGATACCACCTTTTTTGGTACATTCAAGTCAAAACATTTTCAGTTATATGATGCACAATGTGATGGGGATGATGGTATTAGAGTGTAGTACCCTCGGTTTTTGGTACATAACCCTTTGTTTGTGTTTTTACGGATATAATGTAATGGGAAATTTGGGAGAGTTTGGATAACTTTCAATAAGTTAAGGGGCTAAAGAAGAGGTGCACGGGCTGCACATGGTTTATCCAAACTGTGTGGAAATCCTTGGAGAAACCATGCACAATACTAGGTTTGAGGCCAAGAGCTTTATCATGGTATGCAAATAGTTAAGGATACCATTCAATGAGGATGTTTAAGGGCCTGTCTAGACAGTAGCTAACACACGGGTAACACATAATTTATCTAACCCTGGGAATCAACCATGCACGTGGATAACGTGAGATCCTAAAAAAGTTTATCTCCCACGTTTTTGACTCCAAACATATTGTTTTTTCTTGTAAGAATACCTAACTTGTGATTTCTATTCCTTGAAGGTAGGAGAGCACCTCCCAAGCATTTCGGAGTCAATTCCAAGGCTTCCCTTGGTGTTTCGAAACCAGATTCATGAGGTATTTGATCATTCTTCATCTTTGTTGATTAGTTTCTTAGATACACTTTGAGATAGTACTTCTATATTCTTGTTTTCTCAGATATACACATGTTATGGGTTTATATTTAAGTTTTTATTCCAAATAAGTTTATATTTGGTCTTGATCTTACTAGGAGAAGAGATCTAAGGAGGTTCTGTGAAGAATCGACCCTGTTTTCTTGAGTGTTCTTCGTTCGTTGTCATGTTTTGTGAAAACCTTTATGGTAGGTGGATTAAATATCATCTAACCTTGCTATAATTGATTGAATTAGTTTCAAATTGATAAAATTGGATAATATTAATTTTTAAATCTTGGTTTTACACATGGAATAAATCTCTTTAGTGTGGATAAATTATTTTTGGTAGATTTGTGAAATCTTGATAAATTATTGTGAAAATTGTTTTTTTATCGAATTGAAAATGGTGATTTTAAATGGTGAATTTGATGGAAATTCTAAATGGGTTTAATGGGAAGGGGTTTTCGATAAAAATAAATTTTATTGAAATAAGTTGGAATAGTAATGGTTTTAAGGAAAAATGGTTTTCAATAAAAAGGAAATTTTATTGAAATGGTTTTTTTGGCATGATCTTTAGGAATATGTGTTGTGTGTGTTCATGTTTAATATATGGGTCATGGATGAAATTTATCCTTTTTCTTAGTGCCAAGGGACTAATAGAACATCAAATACAATTACCTTGTGATTACTTGGTAGATCGATGAGAAACCACTCATGAGTACAGAACTATCTTCCCGTAATATGCATCGATGGTTTTGTGGAGTCTGGAATGGATTGTGGATGAAAAAAAAATATTAAGAAATATTTTTAGGTATTTGTTTATATATTTTTCTTGAAAATGTTCTTTTTTGAAAAAATAATTTGATTCAATTTCACTTGTATGCTTTTGGTGATAAATGGTTTTGGAAACTTGTTTATATCTAGTTACAAACTATTTTTAAGAAATTGTTTTATATAACCTATTTTATATAATTTTTTCTAACTCTTATATCCTAGTAGAATGAGTATGGAAGTCATTGGGTAAAAGCTAACATGTTTTCTACTCACCCCTGCCTTGGAACATTGGTTCTTTTGCAGATTCTATCTTCCAGGATATGGGAAAAGGTAACATGTCACACATTTTTAGAACCACTTCATGATAAAAGGGTTGTTTAGTGATCTGGGAGCTTGAGGCTTGAGGATCATAGAGTATTGTGGTCATTTGAGAGTCTTCAGTTGTTTATCCACTATTTACCATGTTTTTCATTTGTTCATCCATTATTGCACACTTTGATGTGGTTTTGAGATATATTAAGGTGTTGAGTTGCCTTTCATTTGTTCATGCATCATTTAGTGAGTTGTTTGGTTAATGGTTTTTTTATTATAGGGTATATCATCACCCACTTTTATTTGAAACCATTCAACATTTATTTCTATCCTTTCGTGCCTTGGGGATATTATTTATGGCCAAGTAATGACTTATTGTACTCTTATGCCAATGTGAATGAGCTGGTCATTACAAATGGTATCATCTTGTTTGGTCCTTGCCTAATAAGTAGTTTTCACTTTCTTGGTTTGGGAGTTGATTCATCATTGTCTATTCCTTGGGTTGTTATCTTAGAAAGGATTAGGATTTTCAAAACATGAAATGTATAGAACAAATGGACATAGCTAACCTATTTTTGCTGAACATGAAGTTACCAGGGTGTTGGGTACATAATTATTTTAGAGACACTTACAGGATACTCGAATCTCATTGTCATGGGTTTAGCCAATGAGGTGAGCATGACATTAATAAGAGAAATGAATTCCCACTAGGATTTCATATTTCATTTTAAGTAATTATATATGATCTTGTGAAAAGGTGTAATTTTTTTAAAATTTGTGGAATTTTTTTCAAATGTTAGATTTGAAAAAATGATACTTGGTGTATTTTGATAATGTTTGATTTTCAAAATCCTGAAAGAATTTTAAAAAAAAAAACTTAAATGTGAAAAGTTTTTTTGGGAAAAAACAGGTTCTGTTAGTTGATGTGATAGAATTGTAAATACTAAGCCATCAGTTTCTCGAAAGTGAGACTTACAAAGTTGTGTTGTTTGTTTAGAAAATGGCACCTGATAGGTGTCATAGAATCCAATCGAGAGAAGCTACATAGAATGTGTCTTCACATAAGCCATAGGTGAACCAAAAACAAGTTCAGATCATCATTGAGGTGTATCAGCCTGTGGACATGGTGAATCAGAGGGATAATCCAAGGCATGTGGACCATTCAATCCAGTTTATGAAGCAGAATCCACAAATATTCTAGGGTGATTCTAACCCCGAGAAGGAGGAGGTGTGACTCAAAAGAATGATTCATATCATTGAGTCCATCAACACACTAGTTGAGATAATGGTCATGTTGGAGACATATATGCTTGAGGATCCTGCATGCTAGTGGTGGGAGCTAGTTTTACATGATAAGGTAGATCAAGGCCTTATGTGGGAGGATTTTGATAAATTTTTTAGTAGAAAATTCTATCCTCACATGTTCGAAATCTAGAAGACGATAATCTACTTTATCCTAAAGAAAAATAACATCTCTATCACATATTATACATAAAAATTAACAAATTTTCTATGCATTGAACCAGAAGTGGTAGAGAGTGTGTCCCTAAAAGCATGTATCTTCAAATAAGGGATAAAACAGGAAATTTGATCGAAGATTGAGATGGTCAATATAAATGACAATAAAGAAATTTAGAATAGAGTGAAGATGGATGAGAGAGACATCTTAGGAGTTACGGGATGGGGACGTATGATGATTCCTACTGAAAATGGTGAAACTCAAATGATGAGAGCAAGAGAAAGATAGATACCTATTTCGAAAGTGGAAGTGGGAATCAGAATCTGACTATTGGATCAGTAAATCATCCTCCATGAAAAAAGTGAAAAGAAGGATACTACCAATGTGATTAGTTTGACCACATAAACCAAGAGTTTAAAACACCACCAATAGCATGCCATAATTGCAACAAGATTGTACACCATAAGCACTTTTGTCACAGTGGTTTGAGGTCAGGTGCTTGAGACACATCTCAGGTGTTGGAAGAATTGTATGCTTTGACAGGATGCGGCCTATAGAATCAGTCTCACCAACAGAGAAATTATATCCATGGTGATTCACATAATACCATGACTCCTTAGTAAGAAAAATCTCAGCAAGGCACCAAATAGCAGAGTGTAGTGAAAAAGAAACTGTATGTAGCTGAGCAGATGATTGTGGATGATTAGGCTAGAATATCTATGATGTGAGGTATGATTCCTTGGAATTCTACATTCATGCATGTACTATTTGATACTAGTGCATCATATTACTTCATTTATTCTTCTTTTGTTGACCTTCTATGTTTAAAACGTGAAATTATTCCCTCTATAATAAAACTGAAAACTCTTCTCGGTGAAAAATAATGTCCAGACACTATGTCTAGAGAATGTGCTATAACAGTTGATAGATTTGAGGTGAAATGGGACATCTCAATGTGGTTTATGTATGTCTATGATGTAATCCTAGGTAAGGATTAGATGACAATGTTCGAGGCAGACATCAACTATTATAGGAGGATAGTTAGTTTTATGACTGAGGATTGTGTCGAGCATCTCTTAAAAGGAGAGAAGCTTGTGAAGAAGGTTCTGCTGAGATTATTAGAATTAGTAGTGGGAACAATCTCATACCAGTTGGTGGTTTTGACTTTGGCATCGATGAAAGACATCTGCGATGTCACTTTTACAGAAGTGGTGGATCGATTTCTAGATTCCTTTCCCGAGAATATAACACCCTGAGATTTTATGAGATATATATATATATATATGTATTATGTTTTACAGAACACCAAAGGAATCTTTCACTACACACAATACTGGCTAGGCCTATGTTGCACACAAGAGCAACCTTTCTCGATAGCTTGCGTTGTACGCAATACCGAGTTTCAATAAACAATGATATATTATTATAATTTTATGAACTAGGCTTTATGAATAGTTTTAACTAAATTTTTAATTTTATAACATTATAATTCATCTTACACATTTTCTAGAATGAGATATGAAAACAAAATTACTTTTTCGATAAAAGAAGTATTTTTCAAAAAATGCAGTTTTACCACCCTTTAATGGAGCACCCATTTTATTTCTAATTTTTGACAAGTTTATAAGTTAAATTTTTCAAAATTATCTGTTTTTATGAATCATGATATAAAAATTTACATTGGATAAATTTTGGATACTTTTCTGGTAACTTTCATTTTTTGATGAATAGTAAAAATATGCTAAATTTTTCTTAAAAACAAATTTTATCATCAAGATAATTTATATGGTTAAATGATAAAATTTAATGGTTTTAACATATAAATATAATATATTTTTACCATTTAATATAATTTATGTCATTTCCATTAATTTTACATTGAATTCATAGGTAAACATTTCAATCTTTGACAACATTTTGACTTTTAAAAACCTGTTTTCTTAATAATGGGATTAATTTTAAATTACTTACTATAAATTATGTGTTTTGAATGTTGAAAATAGGATTCCATATTTGAGTTCAGTGGGTCCAAATTATGTTAATAGGTTACTTTTTTTTTGATATTATGAATAGTAATTATGGTAGTTGTTTATTTACTACAGTTAAAGGTAAATCAAGTAATTAAGTGTAAAAATAAGATTATAAAATTACCCTAAGACCGTCCAAAATTCTATTGGATGAATAAAAGTCTACCCATATAACATAAGGGTCAAAATAGATTCATTTTATGGACTTTTGACCTTGAAAATTATATAACTATTATTAGAAAAAAAGAAATTGACAACATGTCACTCTCTTATATCTTATAAGTGTAATAATTTTAATTTAGTGATAAAACTCATAAAACATCAAATATAAATTTTCTTCAGAAATATAATAAAATTATCTACATCATTAGAATTTATTTATAATTTTTTGGGATTAAATATTTATCATTAATGATGACACAATAGTGATATAGAAATTATTTTATTGATTGAAATAAAAAATAAAAAATATAAAAAATATTAAAATAAATATTTTATGAAACAATTAATTTTCTCCACAAATTTTATAGATTAATATGACTTGTTAGGAATCTATTAAATATTTTAGTTAAAATATACCATCTCTGTGGATTTTATTTAAATTCAAATAAATGAATAGTCTCAAAATTGACACTATTGGTATTTCATAAAAATAACATATTATAAAATTGTTTAAAAATAACAAAAATATTTAAGAAAAAATTATTTAAATTTATATGGTCTAAAATGTCATACGTTATCCAATTATGGACAATTCACAACAAATAAGTAATTATTTATAACTATTTAAAATTTAGAATATTATTATCACAAATAAAATTAAATAGATTAAATAAGGATAAATCAAGTTGATAAGGTTTAAATTAAATTCACTACATGTATAAATCTTATTGGTTGATAATAATACAACTCTATATCATATAATATTATTATTGGAGTCACTTTTTGAGGTTTTTATGTGGGTTATGAGTTTATTATAAATTAATATTTTAGATCTTTCCAAGAGTACCCCTCTCCTCTCTTATAAGAGGGAACCTCCTCCCTCTCCTCCTCACAACATTTTGGGCCTTCAATCTCGGACAAAACCTATACATTTCTCTAATACACATCCCTAGAAACATACTATAGGTCCTAGTTTTCTTCAAAGACAAACTTTAGTTCCCTGTGTGGAGGGTTAGAAGAGGCGCGTCAAAGAAGAGGTAATATCCTTTACCGATTATTTCAATTTTATTTCTTCTTTTACTTAATATTATTTATGTGTATCATTATAAAGTAATAACATCTGTATCACTGATATACTTATATGTTATTATAAAAATGAAACAACCCTTTTTCACCTTCTATCCATCCTATACAAAATGAAATCACCGCACGTGCGTACCTACAGAATACTACCTCCACGCCGTGGTGTAATATTTTTTCCACCACCACCTTAATTGGATTGGTATAATGGTCTAATGAATAACTATATATGATTATTATAACATGATACTAATTATAAAATATTCTATCATCCACTCCAATACCATTCAATAATTATGGGAACGATATCGTCGCTCATGCGTACGTACGACTTACCATCTCCACAGTGCGATGTGATTCGTTCTACATGATTTCTTTAAACTATGATTATATATACTAATTGAATGAATAAATCTGATATATATAATACTAGTACCATTTGGTAAATGAAGTGTCTATAACCTAAAATTGGGAGTAAGAATTTATTCGAAAAAACACGCATAAGAACATAAAGCAATGAACACCCGAATAACAAGTATTAATGACATATTACTAATAAGTATATAAGAATATAAAAATATATGATATCATAACAATGTATATGATTCTGGAATAATTCAATTACATTATTTAAATCATTATACAGGATGTTTAGATACGTACAGGGCATATCATACCTAAGGTAAGGGAAAATCTCACAATCTCATTTTTATCTAAGATTGTTTATAATTATGAATTTACTGGGGAATATTTATCATCCACATAAATGTTTCCTCAATATGTAATATTATTTATATACTCCTAAAATGTTTTAAATACAATTTTACATATTGGTGAAATTTTATTAAAAGTTATGAAAGGAATATTTTCTCGTTTTCTGTACGAGATACTTTTTGACATTTCCAGCCAAAGTATGAGAAGAATGTTTTTTTAACTTATATAACATGAATGGATTTTTATGATTTCATTGAACATTATTTATATGAAGATTACTTAACATGTTTTCAGGTTTATTTTCAATTAAATTGTTTTAGTTGAAAATTTTATTACATGTTGATAAAGGAAAATTGTTTTTGAAGTAGAATGGATATTTTCCTCCGGAATGGAGTTCAAGTCTTTTATCGAAATTATTTTACATCTAGGATAATATAGGGTTCTTTTAATATCCCTATTATTAAACTGATTTGATTATGTTATGATAGAATTATTTTTATAAGGTCCTTTTATCTTATATGGATTATGTTATGAAGGGATGATGTTTTAGAATCCCATTTTTATTACATGGGTTATGCTATGATGTATGATTTATGATTTTGTGGAACACATAAGAATGGTTTCATTATGAGATGGGTGGGACCTATATCTCCCTCCAATACATTAGGTAAAGATTTATATCTCATGATATAGACATGGCTGGAACCGAAATTTAATCTGGTTCACTGATATATGACCGGAACGAGGAGTGAACATGGTTCAGTAATGGAATTTTTCTACAATGATGGTCTTGGAAATGAGACTTGAATAATATGAAATGATATTATATTATTATGTTTGTATGCCAAAATGTTTCATGTATTATGTTATGATTATTGGGATTACATTTCACTACTATGATTTATCCCATGTCATGATATTATGATCTCTTTTGCAGGATAAGATTTTCAAAATGTTATGTTCTTATGAATATGATATGATTGATATTTCCTTTGTTTTCAATTACTGAGCATTTGAGCTCACCATTTGTATGAATTATTTTCCCCAGGTTAGAGACAAGGGTATTAAGTAGTATATGCCAAAAGGGACTCTAGATATGATGAAATAAACGGGAGAAAATTTAGATGATTTATGAACCAGTTGTTTATTTTTCCCAGTTTTTAAAGACACTATACCTATATGGTCCTATCATGGTTTTGTTATATGTTGTATTAAGTATGAATAAATTATGATGTAATAACAATGTATATAAAGGAGGGAGAACCATTCTGTTGAATCCTTCATGTGGCAGTGTCCACCTTAATTCAGGGGTTCTTCAGATACATTAGTAGCTGAACAATGGATCAATACCACTGAAAAGATATTTTCAGTCCTTCAATGTTCTGAACATGATAAAGTCATCTTAGCAGTATATCATTTGGAAGGTGAAGCTGATCAATGGTGGGATCTTGTCAAGAATACAAGGAAATGGGATGAAATTGAGTCCATGGAATGGGACGAGTTCAAGAACTTATTTTTAAGCAAGTAATTACCTCATATTATTTGAACAAAGATGGATAAATAGTTTCTTCAACTCAAGAAAAAGGATGATGAATCTATTGGTTCCAACGAAGAAAATTTTACAAGGCTTGCATGGTACGCTTCTGGGATTATTATCCAACCTCAGAGTAAGATCAATTGATTCTTTAGTGGCTTAAAACTAAGTCTCTAAAGGTCATTACCTATAAGGGACTTCAATAGCTACGAGGAAATTGTTCGATGTGCTCTCAAGGTTGAGATGGATATTGGAGTAACCCATCAGTCATATGGGTTTGATAAGAAGAGGAAAATGGACTTCAAAGGAAAATATAAAGACCACATTGAAAAGAAGATGTGTTTTAACTTATGATAAAAGTGTGAAAAGAAACATGGAGGGAATTGTCTTAAAGGGACAAGTAAATGTTATAAGTGTGGAAAAGAAGGTCATCGAGCAATTGAATGCCGTTGTGATGGGAAAAAAGACGTCTAGTGATGCAAACAAATAAAAGGCTACACAAAATGCACCTCCTACACTTTAATGTTATAAGTGAAATAAAATGGGGCATTATTATAATCAATTCCCTAATCCAAGGGTTTTTATGATGATTGACATCAAGAAACTCTGAATGCCAAAGAAAAAGGAAAGTCACATGAAATTTCAATCGGCGATGTGGAGTATGATAACAAAGTGGTGAAAGGTACACTTACCATCCACTCTAAAGTAGAAAATGTTTTATTTGATTCTGTATCCACCCAATCTTTTATATCTGAAGAATTTTCTAAGGGTATCACCATACTAACCCAACAATTAGTTATTGAGTTAGCTGTGATAACTCTTAATGGAAAAACGGTAGCATCAAAGGTCTAAAATTCTTCTCCGATTGAAGTATGTGGGAAAGTGCATCATTCAAATCTTGTGGTCCTTCCTGTAGTGGAATTTGATGTGATTCTTGGCATGTATTGGCTTTCTTTATATGGATCTCACATAAATTTCCAAAGAGGGGAAGTCACATTTCATATTCCTGATCAATCTATGATCATCTATCGATGCAATGATGAATATAACCTTCTACTGGGAATTTATTCCATCTTATGGGTCTTGATTACAATAAATGATGGTTATTTATCTCCAATGGTTGGGGATAAACTCACGATTAACAAAATGACATTGTATGGGAGTTTGATGATGTCTTTCCAGAGGAATTTAATGGTCTTCCACCAAATTTTGAAGTTGAGTTTTCAATAGAACTCATAATGGGTGCTATGCCCATTTCAAATACACCTTATAGAATGGCCCCAATTGAGTTGAAGGAATTGAAGAAGCAACCCCAAGAGAATCTTGATAAGTGATCAATACGCCCTAGTATATCACCTTGGGGAGCACATGTTCTGTTTGTTAAGAAGAATGATGGATCAATGCGACTCTGCATTGATTATCAAGAATATAACAAGATCACTATCAAGAAAAAATATCCTCTCCCATGCATTGATGACTTATTTAACCAACTACGTAGAGAAAAATACTTTTCCAAGATTGATCTTTAGTCAGGGTATCAACAATTAAAGGTCCAAAAGGAGGATATAAAAAAGATGGTTTTTCATACAAGGTATGGACACTATGAGTTTATAGTTATCTAATTTGGTATTATGAATGCCCCTTCTATCTTCATGGATCTAATGAATAGAGTCTTTAGAGACTATATTGATCAGTTTGTGGTAGTATTTATAAATGATATTCTTGTCTATTCAAATAGCAAGGAATACCATGAAGATCACATAAGAATTGTATTGAAGACCCTCAGAAAGGAGAATCTTTATGCCAAATTTACCAAGTTTGAATTTTGGCTTCAAAAAGTTTCATTTTTGGGTCACATAATCTCAAAAGAGGGGATATCTGTGGATCCAAGAAAAAATGAAGGTTATTGAAAGATGGTCGAGACCAACAACAGTAGATGAAATCGAAAGTTTTCTTATTTTAGCTAGGTATTATCGACGTATTTTGAAATATTTTTCATGATTATCTAACCCAATCACAAAATTGACTCGGAAAGGAGCTATGTTTGTTTAGACTGAGGAATGTGAAGAGAATTTCAAGTAGCTAAAAAGAAGGTTGGCCAGTGCACCTGTGCTCACACTACCTTATAGTGGAAAAAGGTTTTTGATCTATAGTTATCCATCCAAGAAGGTTCAGGGGTGTGTTCTCATGCAAAATGATTTGGTGATAGATTATGCCTCATGATAGTTGAAAATCCATGAGCAAAATTACCCAACTCATTATTTGGAGTTATCTGTGGTAATATTTGGATTAAATATTTGGAGGCATTATCTTTATGGTGAAAGGTGTGATATTTATACTGATCATAAAATTTTAAAGTATATTTTCACACATAAGGAGATGAATATGCGCCATAGAAGATGGTTGGAGATGATTAAGGATTATGACTGCCCATCATAGGAAAGAAAACAAGGTGGCATACACATTAAGTTGATAAGACCATGCTAACTTATCCATTGTGATGATCACAAAGGATTCAATATTTATGGATTTACAAAGGTTGGATCATGGAATTTTAATGAAAGGGGAGATATATTATCTTTCTCAAATGAATGTTCAATCATTTATATATGTGTCGATTAAAGAGGCATAGAAGGAGGATGTTGGGATTCAATAGAAAGTGAGAAATGTTCCTGAATTCAACATTGATTGTGACAGGATAATAAGGTTCAAGAACCGTGTCTGTATTCTTACCTTATAATAAATAAATAAGGAGCTGCTGGATGAGACTCATAGTTCATCATTCTATATTCATCCTAGAAGTACAATGATGTACAAGGACCTAAAAGAGTACTTTTTGTGGGATGACATAAAAAGAGGTATCGTCGAACATGTCTCTTGATGCTTTGTTTGTCAGCAAGTTAAAGTTGAGAGATAGAAGTCTAAAGAGATGTTATAACCTTACCCATACCGGAATAGAAATGGGAAAACATCACTATGGCCTTGGTCATCGGACTTCCCAAAACATCCAAAAGCAATAATTCTATCTAGGTTATAGTTGATCGTCGTACAAATTGGGCACACTTCATTTCTATTAGAGTTGATTTTCTCTTGATCAGCATGCCAAGATATATGTAAAATAAGTGTTAAAATTTCATGGAGTACAACTTTCCATTATATATGATTAGGATCTGAGGTTTACCTCAATGTTTTGGCTAATTCTTCAGCATTATCTAGATACAGAGTTGAGTTTTAGCACTACCTATCATCCTCAGATAGACTATTAGTCTGAGAGGAAAATTCAAACTTTAGAAGGCATGTCTAGAGCTTGATCTATGGATTTCAAAGGTGGTTGGGATCAACACCTATCTTTGGTGGAATTTTCTTATAATAACAGCTTTCAATCCAGTATTCAGATGGATTCTTATGAAGCTCTCTATGGAAAGAAATGCAGAATTCCAACTTGCTGGGATGATGTTGGAGAAAGAAAGATATTAGGACATGATCATGTTGATGAGATGGGAGAAAATGTCAGATCTATTCAAAAACACATAAGAGCAGCTCAGAGTCGAAAAAAAAGTTATTCCGAAAACCAAAGAAAAGACATAGAGTTTGAAGTGGGTGATAAAGTGTTCTTACAAATATCTCCTTAGAAGAGAGTAATGAGATTTGTAAAGAAGGGAAAGCTGAGCCCTTAAGATATCGGTCCATTAAAAATACCGGATCAGGTTGGGAAGGTAGATTACTGATTGGTACTTCCACCAAATTTCTCTCAAGTTCATGATGTGTTCCATGTATCTCTCCTAAGAAAGTATATACATGATCCTTCACATGTACTAATCTCAGAAGTTGTACCGCTGGAGCAAGATCTTTCTTATGAAGAATAGCCGATAGAGATTCTGGATTGTAGTGAAAAACTTCTATGAAACAAGACCACTCTCTTGGTTAATGTTTTATGGAGGAACCACCAATGAAAAGAAGCTACATGTGAACTTGAGGATATGATGAGGGAGAGGTATCCTCATCTGTTTGTAATGAAGTGACGAATTTTGAGGGTGAAATTCATTTTAAGGGGGGGTATAATGTAACACCCTGTGATTTAATTTGAAATATATATATATATATATATATATATATTATGTCTTATGTTATACTCAACACCAAAGGAATTCTTCAAAACCCACAACACTGGCTTGGCTTGCGTTACACGCAAAAGCAACCTTCCTCGATAGCTTGCGTTGTACACAATACTGAGTTTCACTAAACAATGATATATTATTATAATATTACTAACTAGCTGTTATGAATAGTATTAACCAAATTTTTAATTTTATAACATTATAATTCATCATACACATTTTCTAAAATGTGATATGAAAACAAAATCAATTTTTCGATAAAAGAAGTATTTTTAAAGAAATTTAGTTTTACCGCCTTTTGATGTCACACCCATTTAAAATATAATTTTTGGCAAGTTTATAAGATCAATTTTACAAAATAAACTTTTTATTATGAATAAAGATATAAAAATTTACATTGGATAAATTTTTTATACTTTTCTAATAACTTTCATATTTTGATTAATAGTAAAAATATGCTATATTTTTCTTAAAAACAACATTTTTCATCATAATAATTTATATGGTTAAAGGATAAAATTTAATTGTTTTTATGAATAAATAGAATATATTTTTACCATTTAATATAATATATGTCATTACCATTAATTTTACATTGAATTCATAGGTAAACATTTCAATCTTTGACAATGTTTTAACTTTTAAAAACCCATTTTCTTAACAATGTGATTAAATTTAAATTAATTATTGCAACATCGGTGTATTGAATTTTGAAAAATGGATTTCGTATTTTAATTCAGTGGGTCCAAATTATGTTAATAGGTTAATTTTATTTTTTTGATATTATGAATAGTAACTATGGTAATTTTTTATTTACTACAGAGAAAGGTAAATCCGGTAATTAAGGGTCAAAATAAGATTATAAAATTACCCTAAGACCTGCCAAAATTCTATTGGATGAATAAAAGTCGACCCATATTACATAAGGGTTCGAATAGATTAATTTCATGGGATTTTGATCATGAAAATGATATAATTATTATTAAAACCAAAGAAAGTGACAACATGTCACTCTCTTTTATATTATATGTGTAATAATTTTAATTTAGTGATAAAACTTATAAAACATCAAATGTAAAGTGTATCTAAAAATCTAATAAAATTATCTACATCATGAGAATTTATTTATAATTTTTATGGATTAAATAATTATCATTAATGATGACACAATAGTGATATATAAATTATTGTTTTGATTGAAATATCAAATAAATGGTTTTAAAAATATAAAAATAACTATTATATTAATTAATTAATGTTATCCAAAAATTTTATATATTAATATGACATGTTATAAATCTATTAAATATTTTTTTTCGAATATATCCTTGGTGTGGAATTTATTTTAATTAAAATAAATGAATAGTGTCAAAATTGACACTATTGTTATTTCATAAAAATAGCATATTATAAAATTGTTTAAAAATCACAAAAATCTTTAAAAAATATAAATTAAAATTTATATAGTTTACAATGTCATAAAGTATCCAATTATGGAAAATTAAAAACACATAAGTAATTATTTATAACACTTTAAAATTATGAATATTATTACCCCCAATAAAATTAAATATATTAAATATGGATAAATCAAGTTGATAAGGTTTAAAATAAGTTCCAAACATGTCTAAATCTTATTTTTTGATGCTATTACAACCCTATATTATATAATATTTAGATTTGAGTGATTTTTGGAGGGTTTTAAGTGAGGTTGGAGTTTATGATAAATTAACATTTTTGAGGTTTCCAAGAGTACCCCTCTCCTCTCTTATAAAAGAGAACCTCATCCCTCTCCTCCTCACAACATTTTGTGCCCTCATGCTCGGCCAAGACCTATACATTTATATTTTCCACTTCCCTAGAAACATCCTAGAGGTCCTGGTTTTCTTCAAAGACCATCTTTAGTGCCCTCATAGAAGGTTTAGAAGAGGCGCATCGAAGAAGAGGTAATATCCTTTACCGATTCTTTCAGATTTATTTATTCTTATACTTCCTCTTCTTTATTTTTTTCATTTTAAAGAAATAACATCAGTTTCACTCATATAATTATATGTTATTATAAATATGAAACAATCCTATTTCACCTTCTATCCATCCTATGGAAAACAAAATCACCACGCGTGCGTATATACGAAATATCGTCTCCACGCGGTGGTGTAATCTGTTTTCCACCACCACCTTACCTAGATGGGTATAATGGTGTAAAGAATAACTATATATGATTATGATACCATGATACTAATTCTGAGATATTCTATCATCCACTCCATTACCATTTAATAATTATGGGAACAATATCGTTGCTCATGCATAAGTACGGTTTACCATCTCCACGGTGCGATGTGATTTGTTCTACAAAATCTTCATTAAACCATGATTATATAAATGCATTTAATGAATAAATATAATATATATTATTCTAATAACACTCTATAAATGATGTAGATACATCCAAAAAATAGGAATAATAATTTATTCAACAAAACACACATAAGAACATAAAGCAATGAACACCTGAATAACAAGTAGTAATGAAATATTACTAATAAGGAGATAATAATATTACCACATATGATATAATAAAAAAGTATATGATTCGGGAATAATTAAATGACATTATTTAAATCATTATACAGGAGGTTCGGATACGTACAAAGCATATCAAACCTAAGGTAAGGGAAAATCTCACAATCTCTTTTTTATCCGATATTGTTTATACTTCAGAATTTACTGGGGAATATTTATCATCCAAAACCATGTTTCCTCAATATGTAATATTATTTACATCCTATTACAATTTTTTAAATCCAATTTCACCCATTGGTGAATTTTTTAGTAAAATTTATGAAAGGAATCCTTTGTCATTTTCAGTATGAGATACTTTTTGACTTTTCCGGCAGAAGTACTAGAAGAATGTTTTTTAACTTATACAACATGAATGGATTTGTATGATTTCATAGAACTTTATTTTCCATGAATGTTCCATAACAAGTTTTCAATTTTATTTTCAATTAACTTCTTTTAGTTTAAAATTGTATGACATTTTTATAAAGAAATTTTTTTCGAAGTAGAATGGGTATTTTCCTCAAGAATGGAGTTCAAGTGTTTTGTCAAAATTATTTTCCATATAAGATAATATAGGGTTATGTTTATATACCTATTTTTAAATTGATTTCATTATGTTATTATGGAATTATTTTTATTAGGTCCTTTTATCTTATATGGATTATGTTATGATGGGATGATGTCTAAGAATCCCATTTTTATTACATGGGTTATGCTATGATGTATGATTTATGATTTTGTGTCACCCATAAGAATGGTTTCATTATGATATTGATGAGAAGTATATCTCCCTCCAATGAATTGGTTATATATTTATATCTCATTCTATAGACATGGCTGGAATGACAAGTTAATCCGGTTCAGTGATACAAGACTGGAACGAGGAGTGAACTCGGTTCAGTAATGGACTTTGTCCACTATGATGGTCTAGGCAATGATTCTTGACTAATATGAAATGATTTTATATGATTATGTGTGTATGAAACAATGTTTCATTTCTTATGTTATGAATATTGGCATTACATTTCACTACTATGATTTATCCCATGTCAAGATATTATGATCTCTTTTGTAGGATAAGATTTTTAAAATGTTATATTCTTATGAATATGATATGATTGATATTTCCATTGTTTTCCCTTACTGAGAATTTGATCTCACCCTTTGTATGTTTTCTTTTCCCCAGGTCATGAAGATGGGTATTAAGTAGGATATTCCAAATGGGACTCTAGATATAATGAAATAAATAGGAGACAATGTAGATGACTTATGAACCAGTTGTTTCTTTTTCCCAGTTTCTAAAAACACTATACCTAGACGGTACTATCATGGTTTTGTTATATGTTATAATTAGTATGATTAAATTCTGAAGTAATAACAAGGTATGTGAATCATGGGTTGTTATGGAGAACATCTCAGGGTTTCCACCCATAAGGAAAGTGGAGTTTATGATTGATCTCCTTTATAGGACCAATTATATTTCTCTTTAATCTTATAAGATATCACAAAAAGAGTTAAGAAAATTGACAGTGCGGTTAGAGGAGCTGCAAAGTAAGGATTTCATTTGGCCTAGTACATCTCTGTGGGTAGCCCCGATCTTGTTTTTGAAGAAAGTTGATGGAACTCTCCAGCTATGCATTGATTATCATATGCTTAACCAAGTTACATTAACAAATCAGTATCCAATTCCATAAATTGATGATATGTTTGATCAACTGAGGGGACATCATTGGTTCTCTAAAATTGAATTTAGACCAGGATATCATCAATTGTGAGTTTAGAAGAAAAATATTCTGAATGTGACTTTTATAAGTAGATATGGACACTAAGAATATGTAGCCATGCCTTTTGGTCTCACGAATTCACCAGTAGTCATCATGGCTATGATGAATAAAATATTTTGGCAATATCTAGACTCTTGTTTTTGTGGTGTTTGTAGAAGACATCTTGGTGTATTCAAAGACAAGGGCTGAGCTTGAGTAACACCAAGAGACAATGTTAAAAATCATCAGAGATCACTATTTTTATTCCAAACTATATAAATGTGTTTTTTTGGATATAGGAGATATGCATTCATGGGAATGAGATTTTGAGAAAAGGTATTTTGATGGATCATGAAAATATAGAAGTTGTTCTCTCATGAAAACCACCAAAAATATATTTGAGATATGAATATTTTTTAGTCTAAATGGTTACTATAGATTCTCTGCTCTAAACTTATCATGTCTAGCCCCACCAATGAATGATTTGACAAAGAAGAATACTATATTCCAATGTAAAGAGGTATTATAGAAGTCATTCCATGAGCATAAAGTTCATCTTACTTTGGAACCTATATTACTTTTTCTAGAATCAGGATTGAGATATATGGTGTACTATGATTCTTCAGTATCAGGGTTGAGTTGTTTTCTTATGCATAGAGACCATGTTACATCTTATGGTTCCAGAAAATTAAGAGTACATGAGAATAATTACACAACACATGACTTGGAATTAGTTGTAGTCATTCATGCCTTGAAGACGTGGAGTCATTACCTATTTGGTGAGACATTTACTATGTTCAATGGCCACAAAATCTTGAAACACATTTTCTCACAACAAGATTTGAATCTGAGGCAAAGGAGATGGATAGATTATCTACAAATGTTTGACTCAGACTTGATGTATACACCATTAAAAGGGAATTCAGTGGTAGATACATTGAGAAAACATTTATATGCTAAGTTAGTAAAAGAAGCTTTAGATTAATGGAAGTTGATGTCACTCATAGCCGATATTCATGTGGAATGTGAAGACCAAGGAGATATTGCAATTTTCTTTTCAACTACGATTTTTTCTTATATGGTAAATTTTATCAATGAAGAATAAAATTCTGAAGGATAATGCCTAGATACATGTTCAATATTCAATGCTGGGGAGACCATTGAGGGATAAAAACATAGTGGGAGTTTAATTTAGAGATCGAATGGTTGTACCTATGGAATTCTATGAAGAACCCCTTCTTGTTTACCACCATTCGAAATGATTTGTACATTGATGCACACAAAAGATGTATAAGGTGTTTAAGACATGGTTTTGGTGGAGGGGAATAAAAAAGAAGGTGGATGAGTTTGTCTCATAGTGCTTAACTTGTTAGCAGGTTAAAATATAACATCAGAGACAAGTGAGTATATTGTAGTATTTAGATATTCCAATGAGGAAATGGGAGAAGATAGCTATTGATTTTTTATAGGTCTCCCATGAATGGTTTGTAAAACTGATTCCATATTTGTGATAGTGGATATTATTACCACGTAGGTCCATTTCCTTCCAATCCATGAAACTTATATGGTGGAAGATCTGTATAAAATCTATATTGAAGAATTGGTAAAGAGGCATGGAATACCAGTGTCAACAGTCTCAGATAGATATCTGAGGTTCACATCTCATTTCTGGAAGTCCTTATAGAAATCCCTTAGTGCTCAGTTGAATATGAGAACAACTTATCATCCTCAAATAGATGGGCAATCCGAACAGACGATACAGACTTTGGAAGTCAATTTGGGGGCTTGTGTAATGGATTTTAGTGGCTCATGGGTGGAGAACTAACCCTTAGTAGAGTTATCATATAGTAACAGCTATCAGGCCTCAATACATATGGATCTATTTAAATCATTGTATGGGAATCCATGTCCTTCAACACTATGATGGGTGGAAATAAGAGAAACTTCACTAGTTAGGTTCAACCGTGTCAAAGAAATAATGGAGAAAATTTAGTTAATTAGAAAGATGATGAAGATGTCTTAGAGTCATCAAAAATCTTATGCAGATCATCGTTGAAGGCCATTTTCATTTTTCGAGAGTGAAAATGTGTTCTTAAGGATCTATCTAAGACTTGGACATCGTCATTTTAGGAAGTAGGGAATATTATATCTTTGATACATTGAACCATTTGAGATATTGGAATGAGTCTGAGAGGTTGAATATCGGTTAGCATTGACACCATGGTTCTGCTTGGTTCATAATGTGTTCCACCTATCTTAGTTAGAAAATTACAAACCTGATCCTAACTATGTGATTATATGGGATCACGTTGACCTAGAATCCGATGTTCATTACTACATATCCTAGTGTGAATTGTGGGTAGATAAGATAAAGTATTTCATGGAAAAAGAATCGGCCGGGTGTGGGTTTTATGGAAACATTTTCATATTCATGAAGAGACTTGGGAATGTGAGAAGTAAATTAAATTCCAATATCTAGAACTCTTTCAGGGCTGCGATGGTTTTCTACATTCTAGGTACCGAAAGGCAGATGGTGGGGAGAATGTAGTACCCTGATTTTTGTTATGTAACCCATTATTTTTATTTTAATAGATATAATTTAAGGGGCTATTTTGGGAGAGTTTGGTAAACTTTCAATTTGTTTTGGGGGATAATGGAGAGGCACACGGGTTGTGCACGGTTTATCAAAACCGTGTGAAAATCCTAGGAGAAACCATGCACAATAGCTGATTTGAGGTGGGGAGCTTTAGAATGATGTGCATATGGTTAATTAGACCATTTTAGGTGGCTTTGAGAGGGTCTATATTGATAGTAGATAACACATAGTTAGCACATGCTTTGTCTAACCTTGCGAACTAACCATGCACGAGGAAAAAGTGAGATCCATAAAAATTAAATATCACACATTTTCCCTCCAAACTCATAATTTTTCTCCTATGTATACCAAACAAGTTATTTCTCTTTCTTGATGGTAGGATAACCTCTCTCAACAATTTTTGTGTCAATCTGAAGGCTTCTATGGGTGTTTCGAACCCAGATCCTTAATGTATGTGATCGTTCTTCATCGTTCTTGATCGGTTTCATTGATCTATTTAGATATACTTGTATTATCTTCTTCATTTCTCATAATTACACCTATTATGGGTATATATATGAGTGTTTATGAAAAATAAGTTTAGATTTGTTCTTGATCTTTCTAGTAGAATATATCTAAGGCGATTCAATGAAGAATCGACCTAGTTTTCTTGAGTTTTCTTCATCCATTGTAATGTTTTTTCAAAACCTTTGAGGTAGGTGCCTTTATTCTCATATAATCTTTCTAGAAATGATTGTATTAGTTTCAAATTGAGTAAATTTGGATAATATTGATTGTGAAATCTTGGTTTTACACAAGTAAAAAATGTCTTTAGTGATAATTTATTTTTTTGGTAGATTTGTCAAATCTTAATAAATTGTTGTGAAAATTGTTCTCATTTCATGAATTTAAAATAGTGAATTTAAATGGTGGATATGTTGGAACTTCTAAATGGTTTTATTTGGAAGGGTTTTTCAATAAAAATATGTTTTATTGAAATGGGTTTTCATAGTAATGGTTTTAATGAAAAACAGTTTTCAATAAAATGGTGATTTTATTAAAAGGGTTCTTTTGGCATGATCTATGAGCATATGTGGTATGCGTGTTTATATTAAATATATGGTGATTGGTTGAAATATTACCATGTTCTTAGTGCCAAAGGGTTAATGTTACATGGGATACAATTACCTTGTGACGAATTGGTTGATCTATGAGAAACCTCTTATGCATCTATAACTCTCATTATGTAGCATGCATGGTTGGTTGTGTGGATTTGTGGAATGGATTGGGAATTGAAAAGGAATATCTCAAAATAGATTTAATTTTTTTAGTTATTTTAGTTTTTGAATAAATTATTTCGAAAAAAAAGATTTTTTTTCAATTTTACTTATATTATTTTAGTGATAAATTATTTTGGAAACTTGTTTATATGTAGTAATAAACTATTTTTGAGAAATTTTTTTATATAAACTATTTTATATAATTATTACAAACTATAATATCTGAGTGGAGTGAGTAGGAAAGTCATTGGGTAAAACCTACTATGTTTTATACTCACCCTTGCTTTGTAACTTTGGTTCTTTTTTCAGATGCTATCTTACGGGATAAGGGAAAAGGGAATGTATCTCACTTTTTTAGCACCACTTCATGATACATGGGTAGTTTGGTGATTTTGGAGATTAGAGCTTGAGGGGCATATAGTCATATGGTATTTTTATAGTCTGTAGTTTTTTATCAGCTATTTACCTTGTTTTTCTTTTGGTCATCCACTATTTAACACTTTGATGTGGTTTTGAAATATATTATGCAGTTGAGTTACCTTCCATTAGTTCATGTGTCATTTAGTGAGATGGTTTTTTAATGGTTTCATTCGTAAAGGTAAAATCATCCCTAACTTGTATTTGAAGCCCTTAGCCATTTAATTCTAGCCATTAGAATCTTAGAGATGTCTCTTAAGTCCAAGAAATGACTTGTTGTACTCTCTAGCCAATGAGAATTATAATGTCATTACATTGAGGTAGTTACGAGGATGAATTTCCTAGTGATGGAAATGGAAACAATGGTGATGGTGATGGCTACTATGATGGTGTTGGTGGGGATGATAGTGGTGGTGGTGGTGGTGATGGTGCTGATATTAGTTGAGATGATAGTAAGATTGATCCTTTAAATTTCTGAATAACATTTATATCACATGAAGTATTATGATTGAATATGAATCCATATATGTGTTGTTTGAAATGATTATTGTAGCTGGTTGAACGTAATAAGTTTTTATGAACTTTTCTATATTGTCTGGAAGTTTTTGGGGGTGTTGGTTTAGGTGTTTGGGGTGTGTACTGGTTCTAGTCCAATATGGGAGGTGTTTTAGCTACCTAGGAAATGGAAGGCAATAAAAACATTTTTGTAAAACCCTTGGTATATGGTAAATATGGGTCACCTATACCAATGATTTAAATTAAACACTTGGTATAGGATAATCAAAACACCTATATAGACTATGGTTTGGAGAACTATCGATATAGGTTATACTAAAGACCCTCTAACCTATACAAATGGTTTTAAACCATTGGTATAAGGAAAATTTATGGAAATGAAATCGAGGAGAAATTTTACTCTTGTATGCAATCCTTCACTGTCCATGATGAGGAATAACTTCCAAGAATGCATTATTTATAAAATCAAACTTCATAGGTCTACTCTTATGGTCAATAAAGGATTCATTATGATCCTATACATGCTTGATCTTCTCACCAATTACCTGAACAATCTCTATGACGCTTTGTACTAGTTTTTTTCTGAGAATTACTAACTCTCCGACTCTAATCAAAAATGAAGAATTTAATGATTGGAAAAAAAATATTCAAATAGTTCCATAAAATGGTAGAATGAAAAATATTATTATAATAAAAGTAGACTAAAGTTATGTACTTCATACCTCATCCTTCAAAATCCAAGACACAAATGTGCAACATGTCTTTAGGAGTCTAGAGGGTCAATTCTATTTGACCATCCCATCATGTATAAAAAGAAGTTAAAGGAAAAAATAGAGTTCCAATGGAATACTATAGAGATCTCCAGCCATGGAGGTAAAATGATGGTCATGATTAGAGATGATTAGCTTCAAAACACCATGAAGCCTCAAAACTTCATCTAGGTAATTCCTTGATAAAACCTGAACTAAAGTCAAACTATTGATTACTAATAAGGGAAAAAACATTTTCAAACAATCTATTATCACCCATCTTGTATCATATCCTCCCTACGCTTGAGGTAAAATGGTGAGGAAAACTTTCACTATTTCTTACCACATCCATTGAGGCACATCTATTGGCTAGAGTAAACCACCCAGAACATATTGTCCAACCTTTAACTTCTAAAAAACTAAACATCTAGATAAAAACTCTACAATTTAATGCTTAAATATATAACAAAAAACTATCGTCTCCAAGAATGATACATAATTTTTATTCTAGAATGTGCTATTAAGGCTGAGATGTGAAACTCGTGAAGAACAACCTCACACATTACTGGTGGAATGAAAATCCTCTCTTAGAGTAACACCTGATGCTTTTAATCCTCACACCCACTACTAGGGAAACAAACAAAGGAAATATTGTTCTACTAAAATTCCATATATAAATCACCACAATTGTACTCCTTCACCAATAACAGCAAATATAACAGCAATGATATCTGTAAAATGAATCCACTTCCACTAACCTCTCCTATGTCAAGATTCATCACTGAAAAATCTCTAATCCCTATATACAGATCTGTAGATTCACACTTGGAATCTCTGTGTGACTTTCTAATTAGCATATCAGCTAAAACAATACCCTTTACCAGGGTATAGGAAATTGATGTGGCTGTGTTTTGATACCATTTTTTCACATAATGTCTTTAATTTAATTATATTAAAGTAGTTAAAATAGTTTTAATTTTTTATAACTGTTATTAATTTGGTGTTTAGTAAATAAATTACTTAATTATAGGTTTAATACATGTTATTCATGTTTAATTATAAAGTTTGTTTTGAATTATTTTAAAATTAATTAATAAATTAATTGAAGTTTAATATTTCATTTATTTTATAATTTTATAATTAGTGACACTGAATTATAATTTAATTCATTATTAAATTTTATAATTTAAATATTTTCTTAGTTATGTAATATTTTTATTATTTTTAGCATGTTGTTTTTTATAACATTTATATTTTCATTTTTTAGATAATTAATTAATAATTTTAAAATTTTTAGAGAAATATTTTCAATATTAATATTGATTGCTTTAATAAATAATTTATCACTGTTGGTAGTTTTAATTTCATGTGTCTTTTATTATAGAATAAAAACTATTTTTTCTTTTTGTCTGTGTAAGATATTTTTAATACATAGAAAATGAATTGGTTGATAATTTCTTCTAAGATATTTTTGAGGAAGGTGCTTCCTAAGAGAATTCATGTGGGCCATTATCCTAAGACATTTTCATTTGTAGAAGTTATTTTAAAAAGAAATCCCATGAGGTTATCTGAGGGGCCCATAAGATAAAATTTCATCCTTCATAAGATAAATTATACATAGGATATTTTAGCATACATGATTGATAAACTAAAATCAAGGCTCATGAAGCTGAAGATCCACTCATACAAATCCACTAGAGTGGGAATTCCCTTCACGGACACTACCAAGGATTCATAGAAGGAAACCCCAAGATTCATCTATGCTATTGAGATCTTGAAGCCTGATCTAAAAAACTGATTGGAGTTGTGATTTTTTAACCACTAAATGATATAATTATAGAGATGAAAACATGAGCTGCTACTATTTACCCACAACAACTGGTTAACAAGACTTAAATCGCTATCTTTGTTAAGATCCCATAGGCACTGGATCTAACTCACTATCACATATGAAGAAATATGAGTCTAAAGAAATCAAAAACTGGGGCATAACTGGTTCTATGAGGCCACCATCACACTTCTAATTGTTAGAAAAACACACAACTAAGATTGAGGCAAATGTGTTGATATATATAATCTCGAATTGAGGTGTATTGAGTTTTTGATTCATTGTTATCCTATTAGAAGAATGGTCTTAATCTACATTGTTGATGATGATCATACCTACACATTGGATTTACTACACCATGAGCCCACGTGATATTAAAGACCATAATTGTTGAAAAAGATATTTTACCCCTTTATTGACACTCAATGTTTGAGAAGAATCATGTTCGAACTTGATCTATGTGAATCAAAGCTGAAGATGATGAGAAAAACCTGGTTTTAATGACCAAAGCTTATGTACCAGGATTTGAAAAGTCTTTATGAATACCTATTGGGATGATGTAATGTTGGATAAGATGAAAATAAGAGTAAAATTTGATCCGGGACTTACAAATATGTTAAAGTGCCAATTTGGATCAACCAATGTGCTTCGTAGATTTGATTTCGTATTAGGTCAAGATCCATTTCTACTAGCTATAAATGTTTTTATATAGGTTTTTTTATGATTGAGGTGATTTGAGGTCTTTTTTACCACAATATTCAGTGATAAAAAATGACCCACACTAGTTTCAGGTTCAATTTCATTTATGTAACTAATGTTAAAAGTGTGGTTTGGATAGTTGGTGAATATGAGGTAATACTGGATGGGTTATATTTTTTGAATTAATTTGTTTGATGGTTGGATAATATAATGCATATTGAGGAAGATGAGTTCCTATCTAGATTATCATCTCATTGTGGTTTGAAGAATTTGACGAATCATTTAGTATGATGATGTACCTATTTTTGGTCTTGATGGATAGCATTGATGAAGTTTCCAGCTGCTCCTTAAATACATGAGATTTTAAATAATTAAATGATTGTGACATGTTGAAATAATTACATGATGAAAATTGAAATGATTTTTTGAGGATTTTCTCTGTTACTACATGGTAGTGGCATAAGGACAAAGAGAAAAAATTATAAGTAGTGATTACCGACACATCAAATTAGCAATTATTGATGGTGTTTTGTCTGGAAAAATAAAAGGATGGAACTAAAATTGAAAGAGAATTCATTCAGAAACAGATACCAAAAAATATAAAATTATTTTTTTAGATGTCATAATTGGAGATGTGAGTGAGACCCAGATTTATTTCTAGGAAGATGTTGCAACTCCAGGAGAAAATGAGGATAATGATTGAAGTGCAACACTACTTCTTATTGATGTTTATATAAATTTATTATATCCAAAGATAGTTTATTTACATGTTGAGGGCATTATATGTTTTTAGTTTAATTAAAATTAAAATTTTAATTCTTTCCAGAATCTTGAAATTCGAAATGCGAACACATCATGAAATTATATTATTCTAATTTTTTGTTAAATACTTTTCTCACATTATGAGTATGTCATTTTTATGATTATAATTTGATGAAATGAGAATGCAGAACATTAATCAACATCATGTTTTTTTAGGGTTATTCAATTTATTTAAATTTTTCATTCTTTAAATGATGAATTATGTGTATAATTAGTGTTGTCCATGTCTTTTATTTTAGTGATCATTGAGAAAAATGACAGACTCCTTTGAAAATTAGTTCTGATTCTGAGATTTTGATTATAGGATAATTTTAATTAAACTAAATGAGAATCAATATTTTAGATTTAAATATTACTTTAGAAGATGGAAATTTCTGGAAAATGAATATAAATGATAAAAAATTACAGATCAATAAGAATCACTAGTTAGACTACTGCTTTCTTTTTTCTTTTAAATTCATTACTTCTTTCTTATATTTTGATTTCAATTGTTTATTTTCTTTTGTAATTTTTTATTGTTTCGTAAATATTAATGACCCATAATTTACATACATTGTTATTACTTCATAATTGAAGCATACTTATTGCAACATATAACAAAACCATGAAAGGACCATATAGGTATAGTGTGTTTAGAAACTGGGAAACATAAACAACTGGTTCATAAATCATCTACATTGTCTCCTATTTATTTCATCATATCTAGAGTCCCTTCTGGAATATTCTACTCAATACCCTTCTTCCAGACCTAGGGAAAAGAAAACATATAAAAGGGTGAGCTCAAATGATCAGTAAGGGTAAACAAAAGAAATATTAATCATATCATATTCTTAAGAACATAACATTTTGAAAATCTTATCCTCCAAAAGTGATCATAAAACCATGACATGGGATCAATCATAATAATGAAATGTAATCCAAATAATCATAACATAAAACATGAAACTTTATGGCATACACGCATAATCATAGAGAATTATTTCTTACTAGTCTAGACTCATTGCCAAGACTATTTAAGCAGACAAAGTCCATTTCTGAATCGAGTTCACTCCTCGTTTCAGTACTGTTTCACTAAACCGGATTAATCTTCCATTCCATCCATTTCTATCACATGAGATATAAATATTTACACAATGCCTTGGAGGGAGATATAGGTCCCGCCCATCTCATAATGATACCATTCTTATGTGTGCCACAAAATCATAAATCATACATCATAGCATAACCCATGTAATAAAAATGGGATTCTTAATCATCATTCCATCATAACACAATCCATATAAGATAAAAAGAAATCATTAAAATAATTCCATCATAACATAATGAAAAAAATGTAAAAATAGGGATAGAAACAGAACCCCATATTATCTTAGATGGAAAATAATTTTGATAAAACACTTGAACTCCATTCTTGAGGAAAATATCCTTTCTACTTCAAAAACATTTTTCCCTTCTTAACATGTCATATAATTTAAAACTAAAACAATTAGATTAAAAATAAACTTTAAAACTTGTAAATTAAGCTTCATGGAAATAATTTTCTAAAAATCCATTCATGCCATATAATCTAAAAAAACATTCTTCTCGTACTTTGGCCAGAAAAGTCAAAAAGTGCCTCGTACGAAAAACGAAAAAATATTCCTTTCATATCTTTTACTAAAAACTCACCAAATGGTAAAATTGGATTTAAAAATTGTATAAGGATAGAAATAATATTACATATTGAGGAAACATGGATATGGATGATAAATATTCCCCAGTAAATTCTGAAGTAAAAACGATCTCCGATAAAAAATGAGATTGTGAGATTTTCCCTTACCTTAGGTCCAATTTGCTTTATAAGTGACCGAACCTCCGGTATAATGATTTAAATAATGTCATTGAATTATTCTAGAATAATTATTATTGTTTTGATATCATATATGGTCATATTCTTATCTTCTTATTAGTAATATTTCATTGCTACCTGTTATTCGGGTGTTTATTACTTTTTGTTCTTATGCGTGTTTTGTTGAATAAATTATTATTCTTCTCTTTAGGTTATAGATACCTCATTTAAAGAATTGTATTAGTGTAATATATAACATATCTATTCATTCAATTAATTTATATAATCATTATGCAATTAAGATCATGTAGAACGAGTCACATAACATCATGGAGACTGTATTCCGTACGTACGCACGAGTGATGATATCGTTCCCATGATCGTGGAATTGTGTTGGAGTTTATATATACTATTTAGGAATAAATATCACTTTAAAATAATCATATATTTTAATTCTCTACTCCATTATACCCATCCAAGTAAGGTGGTGGTGGAAAACAGATTACACCACGGCGTGGAGACGGTATTACGCAGGTATGCACGCGCGGTGATTTAAATTTCCGTAGGATGGATAGAAGGTGAAATAGGGTTGTTTCATATTTATAATAAAATATCAGTATATGAGTTATACTTATGTTATTAATTCATAATGAAATAACTAAATAAGAATATGTAGAAGAAGAAATAAAGTTGAAAGAATCGGTAATGGATCTGACCTCTTCTTTGAAGCACCTCTTCTTAACGTCCTCTTTGGGAACTAAAGTTGGTCTTTGAAGAAGACCAAAACCTCTAGTATGTTTCTAGGGAAGTGTAGAGGAGAAAATGGAAGGGGTTGGCCGAGCTTGAAGGCTCAAAGTGTTGTGAGGAAGAGAGGGAGGAGGTTCCCTTTTATAAGGGAGGAGAGGGGCACCTTAGGAAAACTTAAAATATTATTTTATTATAAAGTCATATTCGGTTTCTAATAGCTCCAAATTGATTTATTTAGAAGCTAAGGTGGGGATGGGTCTAAATACTCTCATAAAATATAATTTAGACAAGTTTAGGTTTCTATTTTAAACTTAACATTTAGATTTAACTTTAAGTTAGATAATTTAACTTTTACTGTGTCTTCTTGTTTACTTATAATATAAGGTTAATAAACATACTATAACAAGAAAAAAGATCCTTAAGTTGTTTATTATTAATATATATAACCTTATCTAAGTCATTTGTTGGGACCATATACTTTTAAGAATAAAATAACAATTAATAATATAATATTTATTTTACAAACTATTTTATGTCAATTTTGACCCAATTTGGTAATTGATTTTTGCGAAAATCATAACAGAATTATTAGTTAGAAAAAAGTTAATTAAATCAATAAAAAAATTTCATATTAACCTATAAAATTAGTGTAATTTGTAAAAAGTCTCAAATTACATTTATTTGAGTATTTATAACATCAATTATGTTAATATTTCATTAATAAGATAATTACAGCATCATCATTGTGTCAAAAATAAAATAAATTATTAAATTTCTGAAAATTATAAATAAAATACCATTATGTAGAAAATATTTTTATCTTTCTAATTAATATTTATTGTAATATTTATCTTATGTATAACGCTATATTAAAAATGTTTTACTTATTAAACTTTGATATTAACTATTTGAACTATTCTTTAAATAAAATAATATTAAATGTCCTAATCTAATCCAAGTGGGCATAAATGGTCATATTTTATTCCTAAGGTTGTTTTTGGTCGAATTACACTTATCCAATAGCATTAGGACATGTTTTAGGGTAATAATAATATCATTTTTACCCTTAATTACCCTATTTACTTGTAACCGTGGTAAAAATAAGTAAAAAGTTACTATTCAACAAAAATTATTTTCATCTCATTGAACCAAATTTTAGTCCTTGATATTAACCATGTCTCTCGAATATTTGAAATTCCACTCACAGAAGTGGTAAAATTATGTTTTATGTGAATTTTCAAATTCTCCTAGGAGGTGCGTAAAAGACGGTGAAAAGTTCAATAAAATTTTTATATATATAAAATTATTATAAAATGACTTCAATGAATTAATTTGAACTTATATAGGTATTATGAATCAATTTTTACCTAAAATAAATTTACATAAAATAAATAATTATTTAAATAAAAAGTCGGTTTTTAAATAGTAACCCAGTGTTTTCACTATTCATCAAAAATTGAATGTTCTCAGAAAAATACCAAAATTTCACCATAGGATAATTTTGATATTCCAAATCCAAAAATGAAGTCCATTTTGAAAGATGAAGTTTAAAAAATTTTAAAAATTGGTTATTACTATTCATAATGGCTAGTTTTAATAATATTTTAATAGCATATCGTTGTTTAGTGAAACTCGGTATTGCGTACGACACAAGCTAACGAGGAAGGTCGCGATTGCGTGTAAAGCAGGCCAAGCTGGTGTTGTGTGTTTTGAAAGATTTTTTTGATGTTGTATATAACATAAAAACAAAACATTTCTCATTAAAATTTCGGGCGTTACATTCTACCCCCCTTAAAATTAATTTCTCCCTCGAAATTCGTCACTTTGTAACAAACAGATGAGGATACCTCTCCCTCATAATATCCTCAAGAACCCATGTAGCTTCTTCTAATTGGTGGTTCCTCCATAAAATATTCACCAAGAGAGTGGTCTTGTTCCATAGGACTTTTTTTCTACGATCCCAAATCCTTATCGGCTGTTCTTCATAAGATAGATATTTCTCCAGCGGTACGACTTCTGAACTTAGTACTTGTGAAGGATCAGGTATATACATTCTCAGAAGTGATACATGGAACACATCATTAACTTAAGAGAGATTCAGTGGAAGATCCAATCAGTAAGCTACCTTCCCAACACGATCCAGTATTTCAAAAGAACCGATATACCTAGGGCTCAGCTTTCCCTTCTTTCCAAATCTCATTACTCTCTTCCAAGGAGATATTCGTAAGAACACTTTATCACCCACTACAAACTCTATGTCTTTTCTTCAGTTGTCGGCATAACTTTTTTTGATGACTCTGAGCTGCTGTAATGTGTTTTTGAATAGATCTTACCTTTTCTGCCATCTCATCAACAAGATCAGGTCCTAATTGATTTCTTTCCTCAACTTCATCCCAACAAGTTGGAGTCCTGCATTTCTTTCCATAGAGAGATTCATAAGGAGCCATCTGAATACTAGAGTGAAAGCTATTGTTATAAGAAAATTCCACGAAATATATGTGTTAATCCTAACCACCTTCTAAATCCATAGAGAATGCTCTTAACATATCTTCTAGAGTTTGAATTGTTCTCTCAGACTGACCATCTATATGAGGATGATAAGCAGTGCTGAAACTCAACTCTATATCCAAAGTATGCTAAAGAATTCGCCAGAACTTTGAGGTAAACCTCGGATCCCGATCAAATATAATGGAAAGTGGCACTCCATGAAATCTTACCACATCCATTAGATATATCCTGGAAAGCTGATCCAGAGAGAAATCCTCTCTAATAGCAATGAAGTGTGCAGACTTTGTAAGATGATCAACTATGACCAAGATAGCATTATTGCCTTTGGATGTTTTAGGAAGTCCAGTGACAAAGTCCATAGTGATGTTTTCCCATTTCCATTTGGGTATGGGAAATGGTTGTAACATCCCCTTAGTCTTCTGTCTCTCACCTTTAACTTGCTAAGAAACCAAGCATCAAGAGACATATTCAACAACATCTCTTTTAATTCCATCCCACTAGAAGTACTCTTTTAGGTCCTTATACATCTTCATGCTTCCAGGATGAATAGTGAATGAAGAACTATGAGCCTCATCCAGTAGCTCCTTCTTTAATTCTGGGATGGGAGGAACACAAAACTGATTTCTGAACATTATTATCCCATCACAATCAAGGTTGAATTCAGGAACATTTCTCACCTTCTTTTGTAACTCTACATCTTCTTTCTGTACCTCCTTAATCTTCACATGTATAGATGGATGAACATTCATTTGAGAAATATAATATTTTCCACATCTATTATAATTCCAAGATCCATCCTTTGTAAATCCATAAATATTGGATCTTTTTTGATCTCATAATGGATAAGCTAGCATGGTCTTGTTGACATAATGCATCTACCACCTTCTTTGCTTTCCCATGGTGATAATAAATTGAGTAGTCGTAATCCTTAATCAACTCTAACCATCTTCTTTGGTTCATATTCAGCTCCTTTTTTGTAAAAATATACTTTAAACTTTTATGATCATCATAAATATCACACCTTTCACCATAAAGATAATGCCTCCAAATATTTAATGAAAAGATTACCGCAGATAAATCCAAATCATGAGTTGGGTAATTTTGCTCATGGATTTCCAACTGTCATGAGGCATAAGCTATCACCATATCATTTTGCATAAGAACACACCCCATCCCCTTCTTGGTCGCATCACTGTAGATCACAAACCTTTCTCCACAACAAGGAAGTGTGAGTACAGGTGCATTGGATAACCTTCTTTTCAAATCCTTGAAATTCTATTCACATTCCTCCATCCACACGAACTTAACTCCTTTTCGAGTCAACCTGGTGAGTGGATTAGATAATTGTGAAAAATCATTCACAAACCGTAGATAATATCCTTCCAAACCAAGAAAACATTTGATCTTAGTTACTATTGTTGGTCACATCAATCTTTAGGTAACCTCTGTCTTTTCTGGATCCATAGATATCCCCTCTTTTGAGATTATGTGACCCAAAAATGAAACTTTTTGAAGCCAAAATTCACACTTGGTAAATTTGGCATAAAGATTCCCCTTTCTCAGGGTCTTCAATATAATTCTAAAGTGATCTTAATGTTCTTCCTTTCTCTTTGAATAGACAAGAATATCCTCTATAAAGACTACCACAAACTGATCATGTTAGTCTGTAAAGACTCTATTCATCAGATCCATGAAGATAGCAGGGTCATTAGTAAGACCAAATGGAATCACTATAAATTCATAGTGTCCCTACCTACGAAAAGCCGTTTTTGGTATATCCTCCCTTTTGACCCTTAATTGATGATACCCTGAACAAAGATCAATCTTGGAAAAGTATTGAGCTCCGCGTATTTGGTCAAATAAGTCATCAATGCATGGGAGAGGATATTTGTTCTTGATAGTGATCTTGTTAAGTTCTCGATAATCAATGCAGAGTCTCATTGATCCATCTTTCTTCTTAACAAATAGAACAGGTGCTCCCCAAGGTGACACACTAGGGCATATGAATACCTTATCAAGATTCTCTTGGAGTTGCTTCTTCAATTCCTGCAACTCAATTGGGTCCATTCTATAAGGTGTCTTTGAAATAGGTAAAGCACCCGGTACGAGTTCTATTGAAAACTCAACTTCACGATTTGGTGGAAGACCCAGAAATTCCACTAGAAAGACATCATCAAACTCCCGTACAATGGGAATATTCTTAATCGTGTGTTTCTCACCAACCATTTGAGATAAATAACCTTCATTTAGTGGAATCAAGACCCATAAGATGGAAGAAATTTCCACCGGAAGGTTATGTTCATCCTTGCATCAATAGACGATCATAGATTGATATGGAATATGAAATGTGAATTACCTTCTTTGGAAATTGATATGAGCTCCATATAAAGAAAACCAATCCATGCCAAGAATCACATCAAATTCCACTATAGGAAGGATCAAAAAAATTTTAGGAAGCTCTTTCCCACAAACATCAATCCGAGAAGAATTATAAAATTTTGATGTAATTGTTGTTCCATTAGGGGTTTTCACAACTAACTGAACATCTAATTGTTGAGGTAATATGGTGATACCCTTAGAAAATTCTTCAGAAAAAAAAAGAGTGGGTGGATCCAGAATCAAATAGAACATTTTCTACTTTAGAGTGGATGGTAAATGTTCCTTTCACCACTTCGTTCTCATACTCCACATCGCTGATAGAAATTGCATGTGACTTTCCTTTTTCTTTGGCGTTAAGAGTTTTTTGACGTCGATCATCATAAAAAACCCTTGGATTAGGGAATTTATTGGCATAATTCCCCATTTACATTCACTTGTAACATTGAAGTGTAGGAGGTGCACTCTGTGTAGACTTTTATTTGTTCACATAACTAGACATCTTCTTCCCATGATTGCAGCATTCAAATACCTGATGACCTTCCTTTCCACATTTGAAACATTTACTTGTCCCTTTAAGACAACTCCATCCATGTTTCTTTCCACACTTTGAGCATAAGGTAAAACTCATCTTATTTTCAGTGTGCTCTTTAGATTTTCCTTTGAATTCCATTTTCCTCTTCTTATCAAAGCCATATGACTGATGGGATACTCCAATATCCTTCACAACTTTGAGAGCACATCGAACGATTTCCTCATAGCTATTGAAGTCCCTTATGGATAACGCCCTTCAAAGACTTGGTTTTAAGCCACTAAAGAATCGATCGATCTTACTCTCAGGTTGGATAATAATCCCAGAAGCATTCCTTGCAAGTCTTGTAAAATTTACTTCGTAGGTACCATCAAATTCATCATCCTTTTGATTTAGTTCAAGAAACTCCTTCTCCATCTTTGTTCGAAGAATACAAGGGAAGTACTTATTGAGAAATAAGTTCTTGAACTCATCCCATTCCATGGACTCAATTTCATCTCTTTGCCTCATATTCTTGATAAGATTCCACCATTGATTAGATTCACCTTCTAAACGATATACTGCTAAGATGACTTTATCAAGTTCAGAACATTGAAGAACTGGAAATATCTTTTTAGTAGTATTGATCCACTGTTCAGCAACTAATGGATCAGTAGACTCATTGAATGAGGGTGGATGCTGCCTTATGAAGGATTCAACAGAATGCTGCTCCTTCCTTGGATCATTTGGATGTCTTGCATGATTCATATCTTGAGAAAGTTGTGTGATCATGGCTACAAGATTTTTCATTCGATCTCCCATAAAGTTTGGTTGATTAGGGGGAAAATCATTGCAATGCCCGTCACATTCATAATTACCATGGTTCCTTCGGGTTCCAGCCATTGACTAAAACCAAGAAGAATAGTGTGATAAATACTAATTATAATAGGAAAACCACATAATCAAGATAAAAATTTCATGATTTAGGTCTTATCAAATGTTATTCAAGCCCATTTCTAAAAGACAAATATTGTTTTTTATACTTAGACTTATCTTTAGGGTTCTTACTAAGGCTTTCACATCCTAGTTTCCAATGGTTGACTGTACCTTTCCTCTGATACCAACTTTAACGACCCATACTTTACATACATTGTTATTACCTCAGAATTGAAGCATACTTATTACAACATATAACACAACCATTAAAGGACCGTATAGGTATATTGTCTTTAGAAATTGGGAAATATAACGAACTGGTTCATAATTCATCTACATTGTCTCCCATTTATTGCATCATATCTAGAGTCCATTTTGGCATATTCTACTTAATACCCTTCTTCTAGACCTGGTGAGAAGAAAACATAAAAAAGGGTGAGCTCAAATGCTCAGTAAGGGCAAATAAAAGAAATATCAATCATATCATATCCTTAATAACATAACATTTCGAAAATCTTGTCCTGGAAAAGAGATCATAATATCATGACACGGGATCAATCATAATAGTGAAATGTAATCCAAATAATCATAACTTAAAACATTAACTTTGTGGAATACACCCATAATAATATAGAATCATTTCTTACTAGTCTAGACTCATTGCCAAGACTATCTTAGCGGACAAAGTCCATTTCTGAACCGAGTTCACTCCTCATTTCAGTCCTGTTTCACTGAACCGGATTAACCAGCCATTCCATCCATGTCTGTCACATGAGATATAAATCTTTACCCAATGCATTGGAGGGAGATATAGGTCCCACCCCTCTCATAATGAAACCATTATTATGTGTGCTACAAAATCATAAATCATACACCATAGCATAACCCATGTAATTAAAATGGGATTCTTAATCATCTTGCCATCATAACACAATCCTTATAAGATAAAAGGTCATCAAAAAAATAATTCCATCATAACATAATCAACGAAATGTAAAAATAGGGATAGAAATAGAAACCTATATTACATTAGATGGAAAATAATTTTGATAAAACACTTGAACTCCATTCTTGAGGAAAATATCCTTTCTAATTCAAAAACATTTTTCCCTTCTTAACAAGTCATATAATTTTAAACTAAAAGAAGTTGATTAAAAATAAACTTGAAAACATGTAAATGAAGCTTCATGGAAATAATGTTCTAAAAATCCATTCATGCCGTATAAGCTAAAAAACATTCTTCCCGTACTTTGGCCGGAAAAGTCAAAAAGTACCTCGTATGAAAAACGACAAAAGATTCCTTTCATATATTTTACTAAAAACTCACCAAAAGGTAAAATTGGATTTAAACAATTGTATGAGGATAGAAATAATATTACACATTGATGAAACATGTATATGGATGATAAATATTCCCCAGTAAATTCTGAAGTAAAAACAATCTCGGATAAAAATTGAGATTGCGAGATTTTCCATTAACTTGGGTCTGATTTGCTTTGTAAGTGTCCGAAACTCCTGTATAATGATTTAAATAACATCATTGACTTATTACAGAATCACACTTATAGTTAAAATATCATATATGGTCATATTCTTAGCTTCTTATTAGTAATATTTCATTTCTACTTGTTATTCGGGTGTTTATTACTTTTTGTTCTTATGCGTGTTTTGTCGAATAAATTCATATTATTCTTTTTATGTTATAGATACCTCATTTAAAAATGGTATTAGTGTAATATATATCATATTTATTCATTCAATTAATTTATATTATCATTATGCAATGAAGATCATGTAGAACAAGTCACATAACATCATGGAGATGGTATTCCGTACGTACGCACGAGCGATGATATCGTTCCCATGATCATGGAATTGTATTGGAGTGTATGTATACTATTTAAAAATAAATATAACATTAAAATAATAATATATAGCTATTATATACACCATTATACCCATCCAAGTAAGGTGGTGGTGGAAAACAGATTACACCACGGCGTGGAGACGGTATTCCGTACGTACGCACGCGCGGTGAGTTCATTTTTTGTAGGATGGATAGAAGGTGAAATAGGGTTGTTTCATATTTATAATAAAATATAAGTATATTAGTGATACTTAGGTTATTAATTCATAATGAAATAACTAATGAAGAAGAAGTAGAAGAAGAAATAAATTTGAAAGAATCTATAACGGGCATTATCTCTTCTTTGAAGCACCTCTTCTTAACCTCCTCTTTGGGCACTAAAAATGGTCTTTGAAGAAGACCAGAACGTATAGGATGTTTCTAGGGAAGCAGAGAGGAGAAAATTTAGGGTTTGGCCGAGCTTGAAGGCTCAAAGTGGTGTGAGTAAGAGAGGGAGGAGGTGCCCTTTTATAAGGGAGGAGAGGGGCACCTTAGGAAAACTTAAAATATTATTTTATTATAAAGTCATATTCGGTTTTTAATAGCTCCAAATTGATTTATTTCTATGCTAAGGTGGGGATGGGTCAAAATACTCTCATAAAATATAATTTAGACAAATTTAGGTTTCTATTTTAACCTTATCATTTAGATTTAACTTTAAGTTAGATAATTTAACTTTTACCGTGTCTTCTTGTTTTCTTACACTATAAGGTTAATAAACTCACAATAACAAGCCAAACGAACCCCATGTTTTTTATTATTAATATATATAACGTTATATATGTCATGTATCCGAACCATAGATTTTTAGGATTAAAATAACAATTAATAATATAATATTTGTTTTAAAAACTATTTTATGTCAATTTTGACACTATTTTGTAATTGATTTTTGTGAAAATCATAAAAGAATGATCAGTTCGAAAAAAGTTAATTAAATAAATAATAACATGTCATATTAACCTAAAAAATTATTTTAATTCATAAAATATCTCAAATTACATTTATTTGAGTATTTATAACATCGATTATATTAATATTTCATTAATAAGATAATTACTGCATCATTATTGTGTCATAAATAAATTTAATTATTTAACGTCTAAAAATTGTAAATAAAATACCATTAGGTATGAAATATTTTTATCTTTCTATGTAATATTTATAATCTAATTTATCTTATGTATAACCCTATATTAAAAATGTTTTAGTTATTAAACTCTGATATTAACTATTTTAACTATTCTTTGAATAAAATAATATTAAATGTCCTAATCTAATCCATGTGGGCCTAAATGGTCATATTTTATTCCTAAGGTTGGTTTTGGTCGAATTAAACTTATCCAATAGAATTTGGACAAGTTTTAGGGTAATAATAATATCATTTTTACCCTTAATTACCCTATTTACTTTTAACCGTGGTAAAAAAAGTAAAAAGTTACTATTCACCAAAAATTATTTTCATCTTATTGAACCATATTTTTGTCCTTGATATTAACCGTATCTCTCGGATTTTCAAAATTTCACTCATAGAAGTGGTAAAATTAAGTTTAATGTGAACTTTCAAATTCTCCTAGGAGGTGGGTAAAAGACAGTGAAAAGTTCAATAAATTTTTTATATATCTAAAATTATTATAAAATGACTCCAATGAAATACTTTGAACTTATATAGGTATTATGTATCAATTCAGACCTAAAATAAATTTAAATAAAATAAATAATTATTTAAATATAAAGTCGGTTTTTAAATAGTAACCCAGTGTTTTCACTTTTCATCAAAAATCTAAAGTCTTCAGAAAAATACCACAATTTAACCCTAGGCTAATTTTGATATTCCGAATCCAAAAATGAAGTCCATTTTGAAAGATGAAATTTAAAAAATTTCACAAAGTGGTTATTACTATTCATAATGGCTAGTTTTAGTAATATTTTAATAGCATATCTTTGTTTAGTGAAACTGGGTATTGTGTACGACACAAGCTAACGAGTAAGGTCGCGATTGCGTGTAAAGAAAGCCAAGAAAGTGTTGTGTGTAGTGAAATATTCCATTGACAATGTATATAACATAAAAAAAAGTTCTCATAAAAATCTCGGGTGATACATTAATATTGTTTTTTAATCTTCTCTAGCAGTTTCAAACCCTTCATGAAAAATAAAAAATATAAAAGCAAAAAATAAAAATATGTTACGAAATAACTCATACAGGGTGGTCTGGATGGGAGAAAACCTTGGTAGCTACTTTTCTTAAATTACTAGGTTTGTAATTTGGATTTATTTATTAAGAGAGTATAAAAAACCAATTATCAATTAGAATCATTTTCAAGGATTCTACAAAGGGGTTAAAGAAAAAAATGTATAAAAACTATTTTTATTTTAAAAAAATCCTAATATCCATAAAAAACAAACAAAAATATAAAAAAATTTGTTATGAAAAAATTGAATTTAGAGAAACTTTTAAAAATCATAAAATGAAAATTCTTATAATAATAGAAACCAAAATGTAAAGAATAAAATAAAAATGTAGTACAGTTCAAAAATATATAGAAAAAATAAACTACACCAAAAGAAAAATGAAAAAATAATTTTATTCAAAGATGAATATTTAAAAAACACACAATAAAAGGCTAGGCACATAATACTAAAAGTGATCATGACTTCTAATGTAAAAAACCTAAAAAACATTATTTAGTCTATCTTGATATTTTTCTTGGTTTTGAACTAAGATCTCGAGTAATCCAACTTCCTTATAAATTTCATGGAATGTCAGGGGGGAACCTCATGATCACCTATGCGAATTTCACATGGTGCGTATCCCTATAAATCTCCCAGGTGTATGTGATGATCAAATTAAAATGATGGATTTTACATTCTTTATGGAATGAAAAAGGAGTAGTTCTACAACTCACAATCCACCACCGTTAGAAGTTAGCATCAGTTAAAGATGGTCTTTCTAGATATTTATTACCCAACCTATAGGACTGCCTCACTTAGGAATTATATATGTGGGATTAGGCATCTCTAAGGGGGAATCTACATGGGTATTTTTAGAGATTTAAGAATCATTTCTATAGAATTACTCACCATCAAATTTCCTACCACCTCCTAATCCAACTTTTTTACCAAGGTCTAATCTCAATGTATTGGAGTGTGATATATATAGCTATAGGAGGAGATCTCATCGATAAATCCCCAATAGATTCTAGAAATTTGATATCAAACATGGGCCAAAATTCAAAAAAAATTATACTAGGGGTATAATTTTTATTAATTCAATAATGGAAGTGTGTAATTCAAATTATGAAAATAGTCAAATTGAGAACCATCTTGGAGAACATGAGAGCATGGTGAAAAAATTTCAAATAATTTTTGTCCTTTATAATTCCTACATGAACCAGCTAATCCCATTTAAATAAGCATGGAATTTGTTCCACAACTAATCATTGTAATGATCACTGTCTATAGTTTCAAGATAATTCTAAATCATCAAATGTGATCATTCAGGGAAAACCCCTCTAGAATAACCTGAACAACCAATTTCTGATTAAAAGATTTCAAATTAGATAATTTCAATAAAAAAATAAATCCAGGATTAAAAACAAAATAACAAAAATTTTAGGCATAATTATCAATAAAATTGTAATTTACATACCCATATATTCAATAAAAACCCCAGGTATAATAAAAAATGGAAATCTATGGGGTGGAAACATTACAAACTTCAAGAATCAGGAAAATATAATATAACCAATCAATAGAAGAAATGATTCACATATTGAATAAATGGTTTAAAAGAAAAAATATATTTCATAATAGAAAAAAGTGTTGTTTCAATGCATGGTTACAGAAATGGGTCAAATAGAAAATTAAATTTTTATATTTATGAATCAAAGAAGGACTAAATTTCCATCCCAATCTAAAGTTAATATGAGAGGAAGAGAGAATGTTACTAAAATGGTATTGATAATTGAAACATATGTTCATAATACTTGAGCTCAAAAAATTTATCCAGAACATAAAAAGTTGATCTAACATTTTTAAAAAAATGTCAAATCACATGAATAAGTGAAAAAATCACACGTTGAAATTATTCTCTCATTGGATAAAGTAGAAAAATATTCTGTTAAAACTATTTTGATAACGATTTAAAATATTAAACAACATGTTGTCTATTCACCAATTAAATAAGAAAAGTCAAACAAGAATAGATAATTCAAACTTGAATGAATATTAATGGATTTTAGAAATATAATGGGATATTACAAAGGGAAAATAAAAGTTGATGATGAAAATAAAATTTATAAAGAATAAATGCCTTATCATTTTGGTACCCTCATGTTAAGAATTTTTTTGGAACCGAAATAGATAAGGAAATACTTGAAACGTTTAGGATGATCTAGGTTAATATGTCATTGTTAGATTTTTTTAAACAGATGTCTTATTATGTAAAACTATTTAAGGATACTTGAACTCATAAAAGAAAGTTCAAGGGAGGTGATAATGTTAATTTTGGAATAAAGGTTTTTTCCATGATTCAAAATTATCTCCCAATTAAATAAAAATGGTTTAAGTATGTTTTCCTTCCCATTTTTCATTAAAGATAATTAGTTTGAATGTGTGATATTAGATTTATGAGACTCCATTAATGAGATTACCTAATATATATTTTTTTATATGAAAGTTATAGAGCTCATGAAATCTTGAATTATCGTCCAGATATCCAATTGAAGCATAGCTAAGCCAGCTAGAGTTGTTGTAGGTGTGTTTGTAAGGGTAAGAAATTTTGTTTTCTCTACATATTTTTATGTTTTTGACATGGAAGTTGATCGTTTTTGTGAACATGAACCATTAATTTTAGAAATACCAATCTCTAAAACATCTAAACTAATAATTAATGTTCATAATGGTAATTTATCTTTATATTTTTGAGGTAATATGGTTAATTTTATAATTATTGAATCAATGAGACACATAGTGGATGATCATTATACACACAAAGTTAACATGATTTAATGGGTTTACCATGAAGTTGTTTTTTGACCCTATTCAACATAATGAACCTTAATATTCTTTTGATAATGTAAATTATTTTATAAATTAACCCTTGTGTGATGAAAAAGATTATGAATTTTAAAATTCTAAAATCTACTATAATGATGAATCTGAAATTGAACATGTCATTTGGAAAATTTAACTCTATTTTTGACATTATAAAGATGTCAAGAATGATGTATTATAAATAAGTGATTCAAAAATTTATGAGGATTTATCAAAATTTTTTGAAACATGTTCTTCTACATAAAATTATAATTATATGGATAATAGTGTTTTAGATTCTTCTGAAAACAACTTCAATTCTTCTAAAACTTTATTAAAAATCGACCTCATATTTGGGAAATTGAACATGAAAATTATTTTAAGGATGGAAAAAAATTGGCTTGAAAATACATAAATTTATTATTTAGGAATTTGTAATTATTATTTTCTTGAGGAATATTTAGTGGCTAAATGATAACAGGAAGTGCCCATAGAACCTGCTTTATCCAAAGAGGATATCACATCCAGTTGAACTCAAACTCTTACCTGAAAATTTTAAATATTATTGTTTAAGGGGAAAAAATATTTTCATACTATAATTGTAATTGGGTTGTCAAAATAACAAAAAAATACACTATTATATGTCCTTAGGAAGAATATGAATGTAATGGGATGGTCTTTAGAGGATCTGCTAAGTATTAGTCCCTTGATGTGTATGCAAATGATTCTTCTTGATGATAATTGCAAACATAATAGGTATTTTAATAGGAGATTTAATACTACCCTTAATGAAGTGGTTTAGAAATGGTTTATTACCTTGTTGGATGCAGTTATAATCGACCCCAAATTTTGATAGTTGATAGGTAATTTGTAACACCGTTAGATTTTTTGAATTATTATTTTTTCAAATGAATTTACTGTTTTCGATATTTTTCATATCATATATCCCTATAAATAGATTATTTTATATTAAATCACTATGGTTGGATTATATGCACTACAAGAAATATAAATCTTATCAATATCTACATGGTACAACAACGAAATATTTTGTTACATGCAAAAATAACTTTCCTCGATAGCTTGTATAACACGTAAGACCAAGTATGGCCAAACAATAATATATTATTTAAAAAACTAATAATAATAGTATAATAACATATAAACTATCCATTAAATTATATTTTATGAATATTATTTACTAAATAATGAAAACATTTGGTTTTTACATACATAAAATGAATTAATTGTTTAGAAATAAATATAAGAACCAACTTCAATATAAAGGGAGTATTTTTATAGAAAACTATTATTATGATCACAATACAGTTTTATTACTAATAAATGAAATTACATACAACTATAAAGTTATATCATTGTAATATATATTTTATATATTCAATAAAATATTTTTCATAATCATCAAATAGATTTGATAGACATAATATAAGGACAAACCCATTTTCATTGAATAGTTAAAAATGTAAGATTTTAATTCAAAATTGATTTTTCATCAAATTTCTTTTTAATGTTAAGTTATATTTTTATATGGTTTAAATGTTTAATTAGATAATATTTTCATAAATAAATTCTATTTAGTTCATTTTAATAAATTTAATTTTTGAAATTGACAATAAAAACCCATCATACTTTAGAAATTTCTTACTTTAAAAACCTACATTACCGATCCAACTATGGGATTATATTTAAATTAATTTATGCCAATTATTTTTTTTGATTCTAGAAAAATTTATTCAATATTTGGGATTAGAATAATTTGTAATTTCAAAAATTTCAACTTAATTTTTAACTAAAATATTAGTAAACTAATTCAAATTAATTATAACAATTATCGTCAAATTAAGCAAAATAAGAGACTAAATGATAACCTTAAGTCTGAAAATGACCTATAAACCTCTCCTAATGTAATTGGTTGTTCATATTTAGACTATATACTCACATATATCTACTTTGGAGAATTATTTAACCGATTTCAATAAAAATATGTTGGTTGGGTTCCTTTCCTTCAAAATATTTCAAGAGTGCCACCCCTCCCCCTTTTTAAAAGGAATCATACCCTCCCACTTCCTCACACCTCCCAAGAAACTTAATTTAAGAAAAAAAATGACAAAATAACCCTAAAAAATCCCTCTATTCTATATTTAACCGCCCCTTGGAAATAATTTAATCCAAAGAAAACCTTTTGGATCAAACCAAATGGAGTTACCCGTTCAAGAGGTAACACCGTCCCTCAAAGTCCATTATTTTATTACATTTCTCTACTAAAATAAATATTATTATTCCATAATATTATAAAGAAATATTATAAATATATTAATATGTTTTATTATATTTATTCTACCCAAACTATCACATAATTCCATATAATGGGTAACGAACATACTATTTATGTCTATGGAGGACTACCACCTCCCAAAATGACAATTGTTCAAATTCTCCTTCACCAACACTCACAGAAAAAAATATGATGAAAATATTTTTATATATGTTATATATTATAATTTTTATGTCTTTAATATTCTTTAAATCTATTACAACACATATTTTATTACTTTTCATTTGCTGTTAATGCGATAATTTCGTTTGAGGATTTGTGGACTACCACCACCTCGAAATGATGTGATTCATTCATACAATACATGGAATGTATTAAATATATACTTAGTGAATATATATGATATAATAAATCTAATTTAATATATATATATATATATATAAACATATATACATGTATGTCTTTTTCCTTCTTTCTTTCAACATGACAATTAAACGGAAATAGTATTCATCTGTACGTGTGACTTACTGTATCCACGAACAGTGTATTTCATTTGATACATATATTTTATATGGATTATTATAATTCAAATATAATAGATATAAATTATATTTATATTCTGGTTTACATTCTAGAATCATCACATATGTATAAGGACCAACGATATAACAAAATAAGACACATGCAAAGAAAAAAATGAATATTATCAGAAGTGAAAACATAAAATAAGATGGTTAATAAATAGGAATTATAAGGTCATAATAAACCGATATATTGTATTATATATAATAATATGGTTTTTTAAAATATATATAATAAATTTATATTTATTATTTAGGTGGTTTGAACAAGTACGACGGGAGTCAAGACCCAAGGTAAAGGGGGTTCTATCTCACTTTTTTAATTTCCTTGAGATACATGATATGTTCACCACTCATTACATTTGTGTGGTGTATATACTATCCATTCTTATATTATATTTGTTTTATACTTAAATTTATGGGTATTCACAGGATCCTTATTTCACGGGGTTTATGTCTCAAATGTTGACAAATCAATAAAATAGTTTTGTCTCAATTGGCCTTCTTTGAAAAGCATGTATTGTTATGGACCGATTTTTTCGAGCTATATATACTTCCACTATAATTATTATATCATGAATATAATTATTTTTATGTTATTTTATGCTTAATTTAATATTCATTTCTTACATGTAGAGTATGATCCCAAGCTACTAAGTTATAAGAGATTTTTGAGATAATGTCATCAAATTATGATATTGTTTAGGGTTATGATTAATTTGACGGAATATTATCTTCTATATCTCAATAAAATTCATGAGTATCCTTATCCTATATTTGTTCTATATATCCACATGTATTAGTACCATTTTTTACTCTATTTTAAATAAGAAAATTAAGATATTTTTGATAAAATATGATCTTACCTCACTATTCAGTCGGAAATATATGTTTTCTGAAATGGGTTTCCAAGAATATTATACCATTCTCCTATAATCAGTAAAATAAAATTTTAAACATTTTTTACTTTTAAAACTATTTTAAAAGGAATTTTCTTGTCACTTTCTGAATAAAGAATTCTTCTAATCTCTTTACCATGAAAAATGAATTTTATTTTTACCTCGTATGGAATGTACATATTTACCCACCTTCATTTCCTTGAATCTTCATTTGCATTTTTAAGAGGTTAATTTTTAAGAAATTTTTTTAAGAGTGATTTTCAAGGAAAATTGTTTTCAAATTTTTTCCAATATTAATTTATTATTTTTCATGGAAAATACTTTTTCAAATGATTTCAAGTATTATTTATATGTTTTCAAAGTAATTTTTAAAAAAATTGTTTTTAAAAAAATTTCAACCTTCTTTTAGATGTTTTCATGTGAAACGTTTTTCAAAAAAAATTCATGATTTATTTATATGTTTTCAATGTTTCTTCAATGGTTTTTTTTAAAAAATTTTGATACTTATTTTATAAATTTTCCAGGAAAAATGTTTTCAAAATGATATCGAGTATTCTTTATATATTTTAATGGTTTTTTCGTAGAAAATTAATTTTAAATGGTTTTATATGTTAAAAATAACTTTTCGAATAAGAAAAGATATATTACTCAATAATTTTTTTAATGAAATTTCAAAATACTTTTCATTTGAGATAAAGTCCTTTGATATTACTCCTGAACTTCTAGGAAATTATATAAAGGTTCTGTTAATACTCTTTCTCTGAAAGGGTTGTACATACTACTAGGGACTTTATGAAACCTATTTCTCATTCAAGGGATATATATTTATGAAATTAGTTTCTCTTTCATGGGTTATATTTTTATGATATATGTTTCTCTTTAACAGGTTATGATTATGATAGAATGATTATGAAACCTGTATATTTTTCCATTGGTTATGATAATATTTCTTTTTTATAATACCTTTTTCATTTCATGGGTTATAATATGATCTTTTTTTATATGTGTCACATTTATGTATGATTTAATTATGAGATGGGTGGGACCTAAATCTCCCTCTAATGAATTTTGTAAAGATTTATATCTCATGAGACAGACTAAGATAGTCATGAGAGTGAACATTGACTACTATGATAACAATGGGAGTGAACTATGACTACCAATATGGTAAGAGGGGTGAAATAATTCTAATAATATGGCCATGTGAGAGAACCATGACTACCAATATGGTATGGGGAGTGAACCCATAAAATTAACATGGTATTTTTAAAAATACATTTTCTTAGGTGAAAGTCATATTATATGCTTATGTGTCTTCCACAATTCCATTTTCTTATTCCTATGTTATGTTTTCATGGCTTATGTTCCTTATTTGATTATGATTAATATATTATGAAATGTATATTTTTATGCCATGATTCATGATTATTATATATGTTATGATGGTTATGATCTTCTATTTACTTTTTCATGTTCTCATACCCTTATTCTCATGACTTTGCTTGCATGTCTCCCTTGCTTACCCTTACTAAGCATTTGATCTCAACCCTTTTTATGTTTCCTTTCCCATAGGTTATAAGGATATGAATTATTTTTTTATGTCAAAGAAGGGTTCTAGTCATGAAGAACCTATTGGGAGATAATGTGTCTCACTTATGTACTAGTGTTTATGTTTCCATGTTTCCAATGACACTAGACAATTATAGTCTTTGGGTGTTTTTTTCTATTACATTTTATATATTCATAAAAAGTGATGAAAAGTCTATGTAAATCAATAACATGGTAGTTATAATCTGTATTAGAGATAAATTTTAGTTAAACTTTGGAAACTAGGATAATAAAACATTATTGACATATTTAAGGACATGTCTAAGGATAAGTATGAGGATAAAGAAGAGTGTCGGAAAATGTCTTGGAATTTTGGTGGATGATGGAGTGAGTTGTTTCTAAGAAATACATACATGTATAGATACCTAAAAGTGGATGTGGCTCTATAAAATATGTACCTAGGGGTAACCACTATAATAAGATGTTCCATGCCCGACTCGGGGTAATCAGGTACACAATAATGGGATTTGTTTCACAACTGGTTTGACACTCATGGGGGATGTACATTGGAAATTCACAGACTCTCCACAAAAAATTATGAAGGAATTAAATAGATTATATATACGAATAAACTACAATAATACTAATTTTAAACAAATTAAATAAGTAGGAACCATGATTTGGGCTCTATATAAGTAAATTTTCAGGATTATATTCTATCCCTATATGGTAAATGATTTTCACACTATGATTTCTAGTTTCAGACAGTAGAGAGAACTATAAAGAACATGGTTAACATTAAATGTTTTAGATGTGGAATTTATGTGCATTATGAGATTCTATTTCTCAAGTGGAAACCTTATAAATTAAATCGGGAAGGTTGTATGAGTATTGGTTATACTTCTGATGATAAAGAGATCGCACACGAAATGTGAATGGCATGTGATGTTCTTCTAGTATAGTTTACATTAATCATAAGAATGAAGATTATATTGTGGTTGAGGAACTTTATTACTTGAGTCATACTTCATATTTATGAATGATGTATTATGGAATCAATTGACGAATCCTGTGTAGTGGTTTAAGAATAATGTTGGATAAATAAAGTACTTATGTTTTGGAATTCAAAGATTATGTTATATTAATCATGAAATTTATATGTATTATCAATATAAGTTTTCATTAAGGATTTAAAAGGACATGTTTAATGGTGATGAATACATTGAAAAGTGATTTCATGGAAAGAAGATATTTTGATTAAGGGTAGGTAACCTTAAATTAGTGGCTAATGTTGAGATAATGATGTATGGATAAAAATATGTTGGATATGAATACGTAAATTAGACAGTATGGATTACCCTAGAGATTTTATCGACCAAGTGTTCTATGTCATCAAGGATAATGTTTACCACTTATTGGGTATATAGATTATGTTATGTAATCGTTATAATAGGGAGGCATTCATGTTTTCCAAAATAATTTATGGTAATTCAGGTTATTACCATGTTTCAACTGGATTTATGTTCACTGTATTCAGATGTTTGGAATCTGAACACCAAGTGGTAATTTGTGATATATGGGGGATAAATGTTAATATTATTTCATGACTTTATTTATAATGATTTTAATTTCCTTATTTCATAAGTGTTATAAGGCTAACCATTCATGGAATGTTTAATTTAAACTTAGGGTGAATTAATTAAGATTACAGTTTTATCTCTCTATATGAAAATTTCTTCATATTGGATAGCCTGTTAAAACTACTATGTGTTGATAATAACTGATAAAAAATTGGATATAATATCAGGTATCTCATGATCTTATAGTACTTGTAGAATTTAAAAGTCACATTCCTTTTTAGAGAAAGAGGTGAAGGGGATCAACAAACAACAAATAGTGAAATTATCCTAAAATTATGCTAGTGTATATTTTCATGAAATGTCATCAAATTTTTGAAAAAATATCTTCAAACAATTATTTTTTATATTACAACATTTTTATTTAATCATAAGCTCCCTTAGATAATTACATATTTATGGCTTTGTGATTATAAATTTTCTCCTGACCATGTTTTCTATCACCCTCCATCAGAATATGATTGCAAGATTTGTCTTCCATGTTTATGTTTTCACTTCCCAACTATGTTCTCCTATGTTGGAATATTATTATGTGTTACTTTGGGTAACCTTTATGTTTTCATGTTTTATTTTTAAAAGGACGTTTTGGTGTTCATTTTTATGATGTGGGTTTCTGTAAAAGTAAATCTCAAGTATTAAACCATTATTAACCCAGAAAAATTTGGAGGGAGAAATTTATTTTAAGCGAAGTGGAATATAAAACCTCAAGAATTTTGGAATTATTTTTTCGAATTAATTTATTCTTTTAGATGTTTTTTCATTTCAGGTGACCCAAAAAAACGTTTATCTTATATTAACGAACTATGTTTGGCTTAGATAAACCACAAAAAAAATAAAATTTTTTATTTATCTTCATAGAACACTAAGGATATCTTTTGTTACATTAAAAAAATAACATTCCATGATGGATTGTGTAACACGCAAAACCAAGTGTTTCTGAATAATAATATATTATTAAAATAAGTTACTATAATATTATAATAATATATAAAATAACCATTAAATTATATTTTCTGAATTTTATTAACTAAATTATGTAAATATATGGTTTAAAAAAATAAAGTAATTTTATTTTTAGAAATGAGTATTAGAACCAAATTGAATATACAGAGAGTATTTCTTATAAAAAACTATTATTATGCTCAAGAAGTTGTTTTAAACCTATTAAATTATATTAAGTAAAATTATTTAGTGATATTATTTTAATATATATGTTATATATTCAATAAAATATTTTTTTAATTATATAATTGATTTTATAGAAATTATATAAGAACAAACCAAATTTTATGGTTAGAAACCTATATTTATATAGAGGTAGTTTTATAAATTTTTAATGAAAAACATTTTTTAAATAGAATTTTAAGAATTTTATAGATTTAATATGTTAATATAAACTTCATAATTTTAATAGAAACATAAAAATTAGGTTGTTATACTGTTTTTTATTTTTTCTGTTAAGTTTCATTTTTTAATTAATAGTAAAAAATGCAGGAATTTAATTCAAAACTACTTTTTTGTCTAATTTATTTTTAAGGATAAATTATATTTTGATATGGTTTAGAAGATTTAGTAGATAATATTTTTATCAATAAATACAATTTCGGTATTGGAATAAATTTCATTTTGAAATTTACTATAAAAAAATTCCAGACTTTAGAACATTTGTACTTTAAAAACCTTTAATGTGGACCTGTCTACAGGAATATAATTATATTAATTTATACCACTTATATGTTTTTAATTTGGAAAAATGAATTCCATATTTTGCATAATCATAATTTTTAATTTTTAATAATTTAAACTTAATTTTTGATCAAAAATATTAGTCATGTAATAATAATTAATTACAATGATTAAGGTTAAATAAAGCATAATAAGGGATTTAACCATAACCTTAATTCTAGAAACGACTTATACAATTGACCTAAATCTATTTTATGGCCATAAATATATCCAATAATCATTTTTTAGACTTTTAACATTTATTTAACATCTTGAAATAAAAAATCTCATTGGGGTTCCATTCCATTATAATATTTCAAGAGTGCCACCCCTCCTCCATTATAAAAGGCTCCTCTCCACCAACTTCCTCAGACCTCTAAAGACACTTATTTTTAGAAAAAATCATCCCAAATAAATCACAAACATACATAACTTATACCTTGAAGACTCCCAATTGGAGGAATGAAATCCAAGGAAGCCTTTTGGCTCAAACCAAATGAAGTAACTCGATTAAGAGGTAACACCCTCTCTCAAAGCCCTTTTGATTATTTCCATTCTCCACTCCCTATAATCATATAATTATATTATTTTATAAAAAAAGTATCATAAATATTTTAGGGTATTTTTACTATAATTATTAGACCTAAAATTACAAATACTTCCATCTAATGGGTAACGAACATACTGGTTATGTGTATAGTGGAAAAACGCCTCACTAAACCACGACTGTTCAAATTATCTTTTACCACCTCTCATGGTGGATATTTTGATAAAAAAAAATTATATATGTTATATATTATATTTTTTTATATCTTTAAACTTATTTAATTCTTTTAAAAAAAATCTATTTATACTTTCCATTTGGTTTTAATATGATAATTTCTTTTGAGGAAGTATGGACTACTTCCCCTTGAAATGATGTGATTCACCCATAAACTACAAGTAATGTATTAAAGATGTAATTAGTGAATATTTATGATATATATGATATAATAAATCTAATTTAATAATTTTATATATACATATATTCTATCGATAATTATAATACAAATATAATTTATATTAATGATATTTATATCATTTTTTAAATTCATTAACTGTGAAGTAAGTTTAAGGACCAAATATATAATAAATTAAGATATTTGCTATAAATAATGTTAATACTATCCAAAGTGAAAACTTATCAAAGGATGTTTAATAGGTGGGTAATATAATTTTGTAATAAAATCATATAATGTATTAAATATAATAATATGGTTCTGTAAAATATTTATAATAAATTTATTTTTATTATATAGGTGGGTTGAAAGAGTATGATCGGAGTCAAGTCACAAGGTAAGGGGGATTTCATCTAAATTTTTTTATTTTCTGAGATACATGTTATGTTCTCCACTCATTCCTTCTGGGTGGTGTATGTAATGAACATGATTGTATTATATTTATTTTATACATAAATTAATGCGTATTTACATTATCCTACTTCCATGGGGTTTATGTTAAAAAAGTTACCAAATTGGTAAAATATTTTTGTCTCAATTTTACTTCTTTGAGACTCATGTTTTGTAATGTACTTAATTTTTTTGAAGTGTATATACTTACATTATACGTTTTATATCATAAATCTAATTATTTTCATGATATTTTAAGATTAAATGTAATTTAAATTCCATTATGGATAGTATAATCCCAATTTACCAATTTATAAGAGTTTATTGAGACAATCTCATCACCTTTTGTGATTATTTATGTTTACACACAGTTTGATAATATCTTATGATCCATATCTCAATAACATTCATTAGTTTAATTATAATATTTTTGTTCAAGATATCCTCATGTATTAGTACAATTTTTCATCTCTTTGTAACTAAATATAACTAATAATATGTTTTTATGAAAATATAGTCTTAAATCTTTCTTTGCTCAAAAATATATGTTTTCTAAAAAGGTTTTCCAAAAAACATTATACCATTCCACTATATTCTCTAAAATACATTTTTACCCATTTTGTATTTTAAAAATATATTTAAAGGAATCTTGTTGTCACTTTCTAAAGAATGAATTTTTCTAACCCCTTTACTGTAAAAAAGGAATGTTCTTCTTACATCTTACGCCATGTATGGATTTACCCACTTCCATTTCATTGAATATTTCCTTTCATTTTTAAAAGGTTAATATTTAAGATCATGTTTTTAAAAATAATTTTCAAGGAAAATTACTTTCAAATTTTTTTCAAGAATGTTTTATTTGTTTTCACTAAATATTTTTTGCAAAATGATTTCTAGATTTATTTATATGTTTTTAATCTATTTTCAAATAAATTATTTTTAAAATCTAATGTAGACTCTTTCACATATTTTAACGTAATAATTCCTTCAAAAAAATTTCAATCATTATTTATAAGTTTTTAGAAAAAAAGGCTTTAAAAATGGTATGAATATTTTTTTATAAATTTTATAGGAAAAAGTGGTTCAAAATGATTTCAAGTCTTATTTATAAGTTTTAAATGTATTTTATGAAATAATGTTTTCTAAGAGGTTTTATGTATTCAAAATAATTTTTCAAATAGAAAATGATATATTCATAAAGAAATTTTTCTGAATGAAATTTCAAATTTATTTTCCATCTAAGATGAAATCCTTTGATATTAATCATTAACATCAATGAAATTATCTAAAGGTTATATTTATATTCTTTCTCTGAATGAGTTATACATAATGATATGGTCTTTATGAAACCCATTTCTATTTCACAGTTTATAGGATTATGAAATATATTTATCATTCATGGGTTATATGTTTATGAAATCTATTTCTCTTTCATGAGTTATGCTTATGATGGAATGATTATGAAAGCTATATCTTTTCCACCGGTTATGATATGATTTCATTTTTATGATACACATTTAATTTAATGGGTTATGATATGATTGTTTATATATTTGTGGAACATGTATTTATGAATTAATTATGAGAAAGGTGGGACCAATATCTCCCTCCAATTCATTGGGTAAAGATTTATATGTCATGAGATAGACTAAAATGGTTTTGGGAGTGAAAATGGCTACTTATATGGCCTTGGGAGTAAACCATGACTACCAAGATGGTATGAGGAGTGAAATCATTCTACTATGATGATAATGGGAGTGAACCATGACTACCAAGACGGTATGTGGAGTGAACCCATACTAAAAATTTGGTCTTAGAAGTAATGCCTTGGAAACTATGGAAATCATATTATAAGATTATGTGTCTTCCATAATTCCATGTTTTATTCTTATGTTATTATTATATAGATTATGTTATTTATTTCCTTATGATTCATGTCTAATGAAATATCATGATTTATGAAATCATTTGTGATTATTATTGTAACACCCTACCCCTACCTCATTGGCCTGAGGAGGTGGTCAGGGCTACATGGCATTATGCGACGTACCCAAGACGCCAAAGGCTGGCAATAAATGATGAGGGATTCAAGATCAAATTGGGGAATGAATTGACCTTAAGATAAAATCAACCAAACCATCCATTAACTACCACTATATGATGCACGTCAACAAAATATTCCATTATGAATTCCCAAAAACCAACAAAGTTATTTCACCATACAACCCAAAACCAAGGCAACACCACAATATCCTATCAGAGTACTATGCGGAATAATCAACAAAAGATCCAAAATAAGACAAAACACACTCCATGGATCCACACAAAGCTCCATGCTCAAAGACCCATCCATACATCAGGATGCACCACTAAAGGAGGGTGATGCCTTACCTTTTTCCACATCACGGTCACAACATCTGCAATGACACCAATGTGCTAAAGTAGGGGGATGAGTACTAAAACCCAGTAGGATTTCCCCAAATGACATCCCTAAAAACTCCACTAGGATAAAACTATTAGCACATTTATATAAAACAATTTATATAGAATAATTACTGTTGTAACCATTACCGTAGGCCAAACACACCCATACCAAGCCATCATATGCAAACCAAGAACCCATGGGAAGCTAACCAAACATGCCACAAACCATTTCATCATTATCACACTAGCACAAAAATTTCCAACATAAAAATCAATCCAAAACAAACAACCAAACAGTGGAGCTTCTGTCCAACCCGTTCACCCATTCACACCTAGTGGCACTTCTCATCCACTTATCCATTGATGGTGGCCCTTTCGTCCACAATCCATCCCCCTTTTATAGTGTTACTTCTCACCACTTCTACACAACATTCCAATAAATCACAACCATGAATATAACCCACCAATGTCATAACAACATGAAATCACCAAATTCCATCACATACCAATCCACTTTAATAAATCATCAATTTATTGAAAACCATTTTTCCATTCCAAACCACATTTCAATAAAAACCACATCTTTATTGAAAACCATTTTTTATCAACCATTTTCCCAAACCAATCTCAACAACACATTTTAAAATCTCAATTTTAAAATCCAAAACAAGATCTATTCACCATAAAACCCCCCTTTCCCAAAAATCACCAAATATTCACCCAAGGGATTACCAAAAAATATTTCACAAAAAACACAATTAATTTTTCAGCACAACAAATTAATTTTAACAAAGAACCACTAGTTCTAACCAACTGGAGTCGAGAGTGAAGCAACCTACCATTAGGGTTCTTGTGAAATCGACCCACAAGCAACCACTCTTCAATTCCAGAAAACTCACCACTGAAACCTCTCTAGATCCCATTACCTAACATCCACAATCCTTAAAATCAACATCCAAGGAAACCACAACTCTAGATCAAAAAAAAAGTGTAGATCTAGAAAACCACAAAAGGGAGGGATGTATATCTAGAGGAAACACAAGGGATCCATGAGGAGAGACCTACCCGGGAGAAAAAACCTCCAATCTACCAAGAAACCTCCTCAAAATGCTTCCAAATCGAGTGGGAGAGCCCCTCCAACCCTTGAAAACCAATGAACCCAAATGAGATTCGAGTGGGAGAGAATATGGAGAGGAATGAGGCAAGCATGATTGGACCCGGGATTTAAAACCCTATTTTTATGTAGCCACACAATTAGTCCACCCAGTTTAGCAAACCATGCGCTAACCATTCACATGCCACTACCTTGAGATCAAGGGTCTTCATGGTTTCCTCACATGGTTTGGAAAACCATGCATAGGCCCTGAAAAGCCTATTGTCTCTCCATGCACGGTTTTCGGGAGAACCCGCACGGTTTCCACTAACCGTGCTCAAACTGTGCTCCCTAAGAAAAGCCTCCAAACTCATTCAAAACCATTACAAACTCTCGCAACCTCTTCCCAACACATCCCATGAATCTTAAACACATAAAAAATCATAAAAAATGCAATATACCTCAAAAAGGGGGTTCTACATCCTCCCCACCACTGGACATTCCATCCCCGGAAAGTAGTGAACTCGTCCTTTGCTGAAGGAGCTCGGGACACTCCTTGACCATCTCTTTCTCCCGCTCCAAATTCTCCTCTTGAATCTGACCATGATACCACAAAACACGAACTAAACCAATGATTTTACCACAAAATACTTTCTCTTGCCTATCAAAAATCAGCACTGGAACATGCACCAAGGAAGCATCCAGTTCTAGTTCAACATGATCCCATCAAATGACATGGTCACGATCCGGATGATACTTTTTCAACTGTGACACATGAAACACATTGTGCACCATACTGAACCTATGTGGAAAATCCAAATGATAAGCCACCTCACCAACCTATTAAAGAATCTAAAAAGGACCAATACACCTCAGAGATAACTTTCCCTACATTCCAAACTGACGATGCCCCAACCTAGGAGAGATCCTCAAGAAAACATGATCACTCACCTCGAACCAAAACGACTGTCTAAGATGATCCGCATAAGATTTCTGATGACATTGAGCTATCTCCATTCTATTCTTAAACAAAATGACCTTCTACGTAGTCTCTTGGACAACGCTCAGTCCAACCATCAAGGACTCACCCATTTCCACCCAACAAAGAGCAGAACGACATAGTTGCCCATTCAATGCTTCAAACAGAGCCATATGTATGGATGCCTGATAACTGTTATTATATGAAAACTCAACCAATGACAAGTGCTCCTCCCACGAGCCACAAAAATCCATAACAAAATCCCACAACATATCCTCTAATGTTTGTATCGTCATCTCGGATTGACCATCCGTTTGAGGGTGATACGCTGTACTCATGGTCAAATTATTTCCAAGGGATTGCGATAAGGATTTCTAGAAACAAGATGTAAACATTAGATCACTATTTAATACAATCGAAACTGAAACACCTAGACTTTTTACCAACTCCCATGTATAGATTTTGGATAGATTATCCACTGTATGAGATTCACGAATCGGGATGAAATGGGATGACATTTTTAGCCGATCCACTATCACCCAAATGACAACATGATTTCTAACCGTTCTTTGGAGACCTGTGACAAAATCCATCGCTATCTACTCTCACTTCCAAACAGGGATTGGTAAAGACTGCAACATTCATACAGTCCTTTAATGCTCTACCTTGACCTACTAAAAAGTCAAGAATCTAAAAAAAACACATCTAAACATCTTTTTATACCAGCCCCCCAGAACTATGGTTTCAACGCTTCATACATTTCTTGCATTCTAGGATAAAAAGCCCACCTGGAATGATGATACGCCCAGAGAAGATCCTCCTAAAAAGAAACTGGTACAACCATCCGATTCCAAAAACAAAAAATTGAATCTCCATTCAATTTCCAACCATTAATGGTCTTTCCACTATTGAGTCTCGACCTCATAGTCACACACTCAGAATCATATATCTGGGCCCCTATAACCAGGACAACCAAGACAATAATCAACAAAACTAGAAAGAAGACTGATTTATCACTCGGGTCTTCACATTCCAACCACATCTCAGCTATAACTGACATCAACTGCCACTAGTTCAATGATTTTTTTACAACATGAGAATATGATTTTCTACTTAATGCATCCACCACAAAATTTCCCTTACCTGGTGTGTACATCAAGTCAAAATAAAACATCTTGATATATTCTATCCATCTCATTTTCCTCAAGTTCAAATCAATTTGTGAGAAAATATTCTTGAAGCTCTTATGATCTGTATATATCGAGAATTTCTCACTGAAGACATAATGATGTCACACTTTCAAAGCATACACCACTGCTTCCAATTAAAAATCATGAGTGGGGTAGTTCTTCTCATGCACCCTCAACTACCATGATCCATACACAACTACATGATTTACTTGCATGAGAATGCACCCCATCCCTGATCCCGATGCATCACAATACACCACGTACCCTTTTCCTCGATCTGGAAAAACCAAGATTGGTGCTGATGTAAGGCGACCCTTTAGCTCTTTGAAACACTGCTGACACTGTTTATTCCACTGGAATGGAATATTCATTCTTGTCAAAGCTGTCATCGGTGAAGCCAAATGTGAAAAATCATGAAAAAAACGCCGATAATACCTAGATAGACCAAGTAAACTCTATATATCAAAAATATTCTATTGTGGTTTCCACGGGATAACAACCTCTATCATTTCTGGATCCACTAAAACATCCCTTTAATAAATCACATGGTCAGGAAAATGAACTCCGTGTATCCAAAAGTCACACTTTGACAATTTGGCATACAACCGCTGAACCCTCAGGATCTCTAGCACTGTCACCAAGTGTTGCACATGCTTCACCCTTTTATTTGAATAAACTAGAATATCGTCTACAAACACCCCCACAAATGAATCTAGAAATCTCTGAAATATCCGATTCATCAATTCCATGAATACCACGATCACATTCAGTAGACCAAATGGCAGAACCACATATTCATAATGGCCATATCTTCTTCTGAAATACGTTTTAGGAATATATTCCTTCCTCACCCACAATTGATGATATCCTGACCTTTGGTCGATCTTGGAAAACCAATGGGCTCCCCTCAACTTGCTGAACAAATCATCAATTCATGGAAGTGGATATATGTTCTTTATCATAACTTGGTTAAGTCGATGATAATAAACATAGAGCCTCAATGTTCCATCCACCTTTTTACAAACAACATCGGCGTTGCCCACAGAGACGTGCTAGGCCAAGTAAGACCTTTGTTTTCTAACTCTTCCAACTGGACTTTCAATTCTCACAATTCAGTAGGTTCCATTCGGTAAGATGGAAGTGAGATATGATTGTTCCTAGGAATAAGATCAATCATAAACTCCATTTCTCTTATAGGAGGTAACCTAGAGAATTCTTTTGAAAAAACAGCCAGTAAATGATCCAACACTATTGGAAGAACGCTTTGTTCAACACCCTCTACCGATTCCATTGACAACACCACCAATTGATACGATAACATGCCCAATACTGGTGCCAACAAACCCACTGCACCCTGCATTTCATGCCTCTCTCCTCTAAAGAGATTTATTAACACCATCATGTGTCATAAAAGCCATTGTTTGTGCATTATATTTGATGTGGGACTTAAACGCCACCAGCAAATCCATTCACAGGATTACATCCTACACATCCATTTCAAGCACTGAGAAATTCTAGGTTATATCAACCTCAACCACACCAATACTAAAATCTCTACACAAGAAGGATCGACACTCTCCTCGACCCCTTGGAGTTTGATGTTTCAAAACCAAAGGCATCATTTCTACCCTTAAACCCAAAAACTCAAACATACGTTCAACAATAAAAGAGTGTGAAACACCCATATCAAACAACACTTGCATCAAGGTTGAATTGAAAAAAATAGTTCCTCGCACCATGGATGGTCCCAAATGATCATCCAAAACAACCTGCTCAGCTCCAAACACATCTTTTCTTGCCACGCTATGCTCTTTATTTCCCAACTGAGGCATCATGGTATTATGAGAATCACTATGACCCACATTACTCTATGGCTGAGAGGAATGCTATTGTCCCCATCTTGTCGAATCATAAAACGTCTGAGATCCCTGAGGAGTGTCACATGCACCCGACCTTGGAGAATTTTGACATTAACGCTGCAGATTCCCCATCTGCTAACAAATATGACATGCTCGAGGTTGTTCCATATAATCCGGATTGATGTGGCTTATAGAACCACACTGAAAACATCCCAACTTGCTCTGGGGCTTTGGAGGAAGATTTATCGATCCTGTCATCATATTATATGCCATATTACCACCCTAGGAATAAGTGTCCCTCCTTCACTTGAACCCAGCTTTAGAGTTCCCACTATTTCCCATGGGTACCACCATGCTTCCTCCGCCCGGAGCTCCCAACAAATCCTACTCAGCCACTAAGGATCTATTCACCATCTCTATGTAATCATCTATGCACAACACCACTATCTTGCATCAAATTTATTTCCTTATCCCCACTTCAAATATCCTTTCCTTCAATGACGTGCTACCCGCCACCTCAGGTGAAAACTGCACTAAGTTCATAAACATAGCTGCATACTCCGTCACAGACATATGCTCTTACTTCAGACTAAAGAAATCAGTCATGTGCTAAATTATAAATGTATGTTGGTTGAATTAATTATTAAAAAATTCCTCAAAGCCTTTCAACATCATACCCTGGTCTGTTCTAGCTTGAACCGCCAACTCCCACCACTAAAGGGTAAGATCTTCCATCATATACATGGCCAACTTCACTTTCAACTCTACTAGTGTTCCCAAGAACTAAAATATCTTATTCATTATATTAAAACATGCTTCTACCCTCTCTGGCTCTAAATCACCACTGAAGATGGGTGGATTTTTTTTTAAAACTAAACCGTATTATCCACATGCCTTGGTTCATCCTATTTGTTTCAACTTTCCATATATTGGAAAGCTTGCACTATACTCTGCACTAACTGCTGGTTCACCTGAGGCTTAGGTGCAACCATGTTCTCATCAGCCACCTCTGGTTAGTCTCTAAGATTCCAACCTGGTGCCACTTCTATAAATAAGAAACAAAAAACCATGAGTCTCTCTTCCGTAGACATCACGAAATCCCATTTCAAATCACATTATACAATACTATTTCAACAAGGATTTCCCCCTTTACACAATTTTCCTTGTTTCACTATTCTGAACACAAAACCATTTTCAAAATACCAAATTTATTCACATTTCAATTTCACAGATTTGAAAAACCATTTCTCAATTCATCCCATTAATCATTATGCCCAATGAAATATGCATCCTAGTGGGAAGTCATTTCCACCATGCATGCCATGCTCATCTCATTGGCTACACCCATGACAATGAGATATCCAATGCCTATAAGTGTCTCCAAAACACTTATGTACCCATATCCCTTGTATCTTGATGTTCAACATAAGAGGGTTAGCTACGTCCTTTTATTCTATACATTCCATGTTCCGACATTCCTACGCCTTGCTACCATCCTGACTCATGGAATATACCATAACGAATTTCAACAACAAAACCAATGATTAACACTAATGATCGAACAACTTCTCTCACTTGAAAGCTAAAGACCTATCCAACTGATACCACATGTGACACCCCACCCCTACCTCATTGTCTATAAGAGGTGGTAAGGGCTAGTTGGCCTTAAGCCATGTTTCGAAGACGCCAAAGGCTGGAAATAGATGTCGAGGGCTTCAAGATCAAATTGGGGAATGATTTTCCCTTAAGATAAAACCAACTAAACCATACATTAACAACCACTATATGATGCACGTCAATAAAACATTCCAACATGAATTACCAAAATACAACCAAGTTGTTTCATCACACAACCCAAGCCAAAAGAAACACCACAATATCCTATCAGAGTACTCTGCAGAAGACTCAACAAAAGACCCAAAATAAGCCAAGACACAATCCATGGCTCCACACCAAGTTCTATGCTCCATGATCCATCCAGACATCACGATGTACCACTAAAGGAGGGTGATGCCTTACCTTTGCCTACGTCATGATACACAACATCCACAAAGACACCAACATTCCAAAGCATGGGGTGAGTACTAAAACTCTGTAAGATTTCCCCAAATGACTTCCCTACACATGTCACTAGGATAAAACTATTAACACATTTATATAAAACAATTTATATAAAATAATTAAAATTTAAACCATTTCCATAAGCCAAACATACCCATACCAAGACATCATACCCAAACCGAGAACCCAAGGGAAGCCAACCAATCATGCCACAAGCCATTTCATCATTCACAGACTAGCACAATAATTTCAAACATTCAAAGAAATGCACAAAAAACAACCAAAACAACCAAACGGTGGAGCTTCCATCCAACCCATTCACCCATTCACACCTAGTTGTACTTCTCGTCCAGTTATCCTTTGATGGTGGCCCTTCCATCCACTATCCTACCACTTTTTATAGTGGTACTTCTCGCCACTTCCACACAACATTCTAATCAATCACAACAAATCATATAACCCACCAATATTACAATAACATGAAATCAACCAATTCCATCGTATACCAATCCACTTAAATAAATCGTTCATTTCTTGAAAACCATTTTTCCATGCCAAACCTCATTTCAATAAAAACAACATATTTATTGAAAACCATTTTTCATAAACCATTTTCCCAAATGAATCTCAACAACCAATTTTAAAATCACAATTTTAAAATCCAAAACAAGAGCCTTTCACCATGAAACCACATTTTCTCAAAAATCCCCAAATCACCACCCAAGGGATTTTTAACCAATTTCGCACAACAAAACAAAATTAAATTTTCAGCACAACAAATTGATTTTAACAAAGAACCAATAGTTTTAACTAATTGGAGTCAAGAGATAAGCCAACTACCTTTAGGGTTCTGAAAAAAACTACCCACAAGCAATCACTCTTCATGTCCGGTGAATACACCACCGAAACCTCTCTAGATCACCTTCCCTAACATCCACAAGCCTTAAAATAAACATCCAAGGTAACAAAAACTCTAGATATACACACAAAAAGTTTACATCTAGAAAACCATGAAAGGGAGGGATAAAGATCTAGAGGAAAACACAAGGGAACCAAGAGGACAGACTTACCCGGGAGAAACCACCTTCAATCCGCCAAGAAACCTCTTAAAAATGGTTCCAAAATGAGTTGGAGAGCCCCTAAAACCCTTGAAAACCAACAAACCAGAGTGAGCTTCGAGTGGGAGTGAATTTTGAGAGGAATAAGGTAAGCTTGAGTGAACCTGGGTTTTAAAACCCTATTTTTATGTGGCCACATGGTTAGTCCGCACGGTTTGGCAAACTGTGCGCTAACCGTGCACATGAAACTACCTCGAGATAAAGGGTCTACATGGTTGCCTCACACGGTTTGGAAAACTATGTGCAGGCCATGCGAAGCCTACTATCTCCCCCTGCACACTTTCCTCGAGAACCCTCATGGTTTCCACTAACTATGTTGAAACTGTGCTCTCTATGAAAAGCCTTCAAACTCCTTCAAAACCATTCCAAACTCTACTAACCTCTTCCCAACTCATTTCATGAACATTAAACATATAAAAAATCTTAAAAAAAGGCTACGTACCTCTATCCAGGGGTTCTACAATTATCTTTGATATAAAGAATCTGATCTTCTATTTATCTGACAATGTTCTCATAACATTATGATCATGATTATAATTGCATGTCTCAATTTCATAACTTTACTGAACATATGAGATAACCCCTTTTTATGTTTTATTTCCCCAAGGTTATGATGATAGTTATTGTGTTTGATAGGTCTATGAAGGGTGATATTCATGAAGAACTTATTTGGAGATAATGTATCTCACTTATGTACCATTGTTTATGTTTCAATGATTCCAATGTCTCTAGACTTGTACTGTCTTTGGGAACCTATTTGTATTAATTTTTATATAATCCAAAAAAGTGATGTAAGGTATATATATGTCAAGAACATGGTAATTATATAATTCCCATTAAAAGTTTTCTGAAAAGGGTGGGATCAATGTTGTTGAAAATGAATTTGCAGAGTTATTTTCTACTAGGTTACGCAACAAGATGAGGGTATGTATCAATTATTTGATGTCAAACCTTTGGAATAAGAAGTACTAATTTCAATAGACATTCCTTTATCAAACCCTTGAGTGGTTAGTTGTTCAATCCCATTATTTCATCATAGATGGGTTTTTAGTTATTTATAAATTCATAAAGATCCATATGACCATAAGAAAACAACATTCACATGTCCTTTCAGTACCCTTTCATATGAGATAATTCCATTTATACCATTCAATGCCCCTTCTACATTCTATGGATACATGTCTAACATATTTTATGGGTTTCTTGAGAAATTTATTGATTTTTATGGATGAATTTATAGTTTATGGTTCATATTTTGAGATCTAAATGAGGAGTACATGAGTTTTGGTTAGAGTTTTCATTGAGAAGAACCTTGTTCTAAACATTGAAAAATGTCATTTTATGGTTGAGAGTCAGATTTTCCATGGACATGAGTGTCTATGAATAGAATTTGGGTGGAAATATCCAAGGTTGACATCGTCTCTTCATTTCCTTTTCACAATGTTGTTAAATAGATTAGATATTTTTTTGTCCATGCAAGATTCTCAAGGATATTCATAAAATATTTCAACCAAAATACTTTTGCTTTGACAGGATCACTTTAGAAAGAAGTCCCTTTTGCCTTTGATGAGAAGTGTCAGGAAGCCATCAATGAACATAAAATAAATCTAGTGTCTCCACCCATAGTTTAACCACCTGATTATAGTTTACCTTTTGAGTTGATTAATGTTGCTTTAGAGTTTTCATTGGGGGATATTCATTGAAAAATATTGGAGACTAAATATAATATCATTGCTTATTTTTATTGGACATAGAGGCTTATCAATCCAACTACTCCACAACTAAGAAGTAATTTCTGACCATTATCTTTTACCATCATAATTTTAAAATCTCTCTTTTTTGGATTTAATGTATTGGTTGAACTGATAATTCTACTATCATGTATCTCATGAAGAAGACATAATCAAAATGAAGTCCGATTAGATGGATTTTTTCCTTTGGGAATTTCATATAGATATCCAAGATAAGGAAGGAATTGAAAGCACAGTGACTTATCATTTAAGATGGATACAAGAATACTTTTTTCAAAATAAATATTTTGTTGAACCTATAAAAGTGAGTTTTTTTTGGAGAAGTTGAAATATACTGATCTTGACAAGAGGCCATGGTTTTCAAAAATCACGAATTACATAGCTGTAGAGATTTTTCTATACTTGATTTCCAAGAATCAGGTTTCCTAGTAGATTTTCAAGTCAAGAAAACATTTTTGCGATGATCCTTATTGAATTTGGGAAGTGACCTGATTTTTATGAGATGTATTCTGAATTCTAAAATTCCTTTGGTTCGGATATTTTTCCAAATTTTTAGTGGCAGTGGCTACTTGGCCCACATAGGAATAAAATGAAGGTTCCAGATTCAAGGATATATTGGACCACTATATTCAAGAATTTTCATGAGTAATGTAGTACTTGTATAACATTTCAATTAGATGGAAACATTTCTCAAATACATGAGATGTCACAACATTATATGTGGTCTTGTGATGACTTTTATGTTTATATAATGGAATTCATCGGTCATATTTCAAATTCCTTTGAATACTTGTATATCCTACATGTTGTTGATTCTGTGTCGAAATGGATCAAAGCTATTAAAACTAGAATATATGATGCTAATGTGGTGTCCTAGTTTGTCAAAAGAAATATGTTTTTCATATTTGGCACGCCCAAATTTATTCTTATAGACCATGGAACTCATTTATATAATAAGACTATTGATGCATTGATAAAAAGTTAACGGCTATGTCATCAAGTTTCTACACCCTATTACCCTTAAACTAATAGAATAGTTGATGTTGTAAATAGTGAGATTAAGCATATTCTTTATATGATAATTAACATGATCATAGAAGATTGGGTGTTGAGGATTGATGATTCTCTTTTGGAATAATGGAATGCCTATAAGACTCGAAAATGGATATCACCTTATAGTATAGTTTTTGGAAGAGAATTTAATCAACCTCTATTAGTTGAAATGAATGTTTATTGGACTATAAATTATTTTAATATGAATTTCTATTAGGCTATAAAAGAGAGGATGTTATGTTTTCAAGACTTTTAGGAGATAAGAGATAATGATTATGAAAATTAAAGGATTTTTAATGAGAAAACAAAATTTATAAATGACAAGATGATTTGGAATAGAGGGTTTCAGATTAGATATAAGTTGTTGTTACAAAACTCCAAACTGAATATTTTCAAAGGTAAAATTCATTACAAATGTGATGGACCTTTTATTGTAACTCAGGTTTTCCCTTTTGGTGTTATAACAATTTGGGAGCCTGAGAAGGGTGCTCTAATTACTATCAATGGACATCAGCTGAAAATTTATAAATATGCTAAATAGTAACCATTAGAAAGGTGTTCCTTTTATTGGATGCAAAATACCATTTAATAAACATATTTTTATTTTTTATTAACTGTTTTTCTTTGAAGAAAATAAATTGAGATTAATGGTAAAATATTATTTTATTTTTCACCTTGAGGAATCCCCTTAGTGGTGATATTCACTTTATCTTTCCAATGGAGTAGGTATGTTTCAATATACATTAATCAAATAAACCTACAAACTGAAGAAACACGATTTAGCCCCCCAATTTCAAAAATATCGTGACATTTTAATTGTGAAGAATACATTATGAATAAAATTTTTATTTATTAATATTATTATAAATTTTCAAGATGAACAGGGGGAATTAATAAAACAAAATAAGGGGGATTATTTTAGTGGATCTGAAGTGAGATAAAGAATTTATTTCAAGGTATTTTTTTATTAATTTTTTCTCATTTTCAAGAAATTTTATTATTTTTAATTATTTGTATAATTAAAACATAAATTCTTGAAAAAAATCGAATCTTTTTTTCTTACTAAAAATTAATACAGAAACATGCTGGCTTCAACCATGAAATATTTTGTTTTTATCTTTTTTATTAATAAAGAATAATATTGTACTTTGGTATAAATTTTTCTTCATACTTCGTGTAACGACCTGACCCCAGTTACCCCGAGTCGGTGCATTATTACATAACATTGGCATGATCACAAGGAATCAAGTCCGAAAGGACCGATCCGTTTAGCAGTCTTGGAAAATAGATTAAATACATGAATTTTACATTACACCTTATAACATACAAAAAAAATAAATAATCCATTATGAATGCCATTATTCCATTACCTTAACCCTGCATATCAATCACAATACACTTCTTGGAATCCGGGGAAAACATAAAATATAGAAAGGGGTGAGCTCTGATGCTCAGTAAGGATAACAATATAGAAAAAACTATAATAAATAATCATAAAAATTTAAGGCAATGTATAACTAAAACAAAAACCTTTTAAACTTGAACTTCAACATAATATAGAAAAAATAAAATCATTCCATTTACTTATTCACATGGATATTCTACAAGTCGAATAATCGCATGCAATATCACTAACCACTTTCATAATAAGGAATGCATAAAGCCAGACTATCATAACCACGTAGCCAAGGCCTCGTTTCAAGAATATAAATATGATTTTGTCAAGGCCTCATGCCAATACACTTGTTTGTCTCATGAGACCTACCGATGCATCGAGGAGCTATAGCGGGCTCCACCCATCATATATTATGTCAAATGCATTCCTCATATGAAAAGGTTTAAACATTTCATAAACATTCGTATTAAAACTAGCTTACAAAATGTCAATACTTTATCCATAAACCATAAATGGAATAAAAATAACACATCCACAGTCAAACATATCACAAAACCTTCAACACAATACGGAAGATTTGTATCATGATAAATCAACTTCAAAACAAGTTTAAAATTCATTAAATAATTTTGACATAGATGAAAATGATTTGTAAAACTCTTTGAGAGAAATACCCCTTTTTTTATGAAAACACTTAAAAGTCACACAATTTAGAAAAGAAGTCATTTAAATACATTTTTGAATCAAAGTTTCCCATACAACTTTGAAACTTTTGAAATGAATTAACATTTTAAAAACATTCATGTCTATATAAATAAATCCTTAAAAACCATTTTGAAGACATGGAAATTAAAGAGAATGATTTAGAAGAATAAATATTTTAAAAATTTGAAATGATGTTTTAGTAAAAATTCCCTAAAAATAATACCTTTGAAAAATCTTTTATAAAACATTGACATGGATAATAAATATGTCCCAGTAGATACTTACGTAAAAACAACCCCGTATAATAAAGAGATTGTGAAATTAACCCTTACCAATTTGGTAACTTAAAAAACATACACCCCATGAACGAGGTATCATACAATGAATATGTGAATACATATAAATTAAATTGCATTACACAAAGAATACAATTATAGGCAGTACATACACCACACAAAAGGTAATAGTGGAAATATGGCCTGAATCTCATGGGAATAAGGAGTGAGATGAAAGCCCCTTACCTTGTACTTTTCCTTGATAGTGTGAATGTTAACCTCATGTATAAAAGTTAAATAATTGTTATTAAATTATAAAAGAATCATATTCATAAATATGATATCCTATATGATCTTTTAAAATTTCTTGGTTAATAATAGTGTTAACTAATTCGTTTTCCTTTATATGCTTCATTACGTAAGCCGTGTTTGTTATGGATAGGTTTTATCTTATTCATATCCCGAATGATATCAAGTCCCTAAAAATTACTTTTAATCATCAATCGATAATTAGTCTTTAATGCATATGATGTGGAAATGAATTTCATTGCGTTCGTGGAGATGGTAATCCGTACGTACGCACGAACGATAATTCCATTTAATTTTTCATTTTAAAAGGAATCAAAACCAAATGATACATAGGTATATTATTATTCCAGTATAATATAATATCTTATATGTGTTACTTGATTTCATTAACACCATCCTTTATACATTCCATGTATGGTATGATCGAGTCATATCACTTTGAGGGGGCCGAAGTCCGCACTTTCTCAAAGAAAATTATTGAATATATATACAACATGAAACGAATAATGGTATGATATTAAATGGAATTACAGAAGATTATATATAAAATAAATATCATTAATATCATATTTTATTATAGTTCCATCATAATGGCCACCATTAGAGGTGATAAGAGATAATTGAACAATTATCGCTTCGTGAGGCGTTTGGTTGCCATCCAAAGAAACATTATGTTCTTCACCCATTAGATGGTGGTGTGTGTAAGTGTAGTTAGAATAATTCTAATAAAAATATCCCAGTATATTTAGGATACAAGTTTTGTTACAAAATAAAATAATAAAAAGAGTTTAGGGGTTGGAGAAGTAAAATAAAAGAAAAGAAGATAAGAGAAATCGTTACCTTTAATTTGGTTAACTCCCTTTGCTTTGAACCAAAAAGGAATATTGAAGTGCCTTATGCCTAAGTTAAGGCTTCTAAGAGGAGGAGAGGGATGTTGGGAGATTAATTGGGATGAGTTTGGACAAGAAAAAAGGCTTTATAGGTGTGAGGAATTGGATAGAATTGGTGTCCTTCTATAAGGGGAAGGAGGGGCTCTTTAGAAAAAACATAAATTATTATTTTATAATAAATTCATATTTGGTTTCTAATGGCTCTAAAGTATATTATTCAAATCCTAAGGTGGGTATGGGTCTAAATATTTTCATCCAATTGATTTTATACCGGTTTGGGTCAGTATATTAACCTTATCGTTTAGTTTTAACTCTTGGTTAATTAGTTTGACACTTACCATGTCACTTTGTATTTTTATATTATATAGTTAATAAACATACTATATACCTCCAAGAGACCCCCAAGTGGTACATTAATGATACACCTATCAGGATAAAAGTTCTTTTGCCAAACCTTATATTTTTAGGAATTTAATATCAATTAATAATATAATATATGTTTTAGAAACTCTTTAATGTCAATTTTGACACTCTTAGGTATTCAATTTTTGTGAAAATTATAACAGCATTATTACTTCAAAAAAATTTAATTAAATCAATACTAACATGTTATATTAACCTATAAATTTTTTTTAATTCATTAAAATTCTCTAATTATATTTATTTGGGTATTTATAATATTAATTATTTTAATATTTCACTAATAAGATAATTACTGCATCATCATTGTGCCATAAATAAATTAATTTATTTAATATCTAAAAATTATAAATAAAATACCATTATGTAGGAAATATTTTAATATTTCTAATTAATATTTATAGTTGAAAATATAACATATATAACCCTATGTAAAAATTGTTTTTCTAAAAGATATTGGCTTATGTCATTTTGTATTTATTTAACTTAATTAATAAAAAGTGTCATTATAACTTACAAGTGGATCAATGGGGTCCCTAAATCAACCCAAAGACGCCCATGGTTAGACATGTATCAACCCATATGGTTAAGAAACATTTAGAGTAATTTATTATTATTATATTATTATTTGTTTACCCATATTTACCGGATTTACCCTTTAACCATGGTAAATAAAATATTTACCGAAGTAATTATTCAAAATGTCTAAAAATAAAAGTTACCTATTTACACAATTTGGACATCCAGATTCCAAATTTGGAGTACATTTTTCCAAATTAAAAACACAGAAGTGGGATAAATTTATTTAAAAATAATTCCCTGTGTCAAAACAAAAAGCGTATTTTTAAGAGATAATTACTATCAAAAGATTGACACTTATTTATGTCCAGTTTAAATGTGAAATTATGTTCAATGACAAAAAATGTATTAAATGGTAAAAATATATTCTAAATATACTTTAAAACCACTCAAATTCATAATTTATCACTATTAATTATTTCGATTAAAAAAGTTATTTTTAATAAATCTTTATTAATTTTCACTATTCATAAAATTTTAAAAGTTATCTGAAAAGTACCAAAGTTTCATCCTATGATAATTTTTGATATTATGAATCCAAAAATGAAGTCTATTTTAAAAGTTAAAATGTATGAAATTTCATAAAATAGGTATTACTATTCATAAGGGTTAGTTTGATTGGTTCTGGTGTGTATTAGAACTCGAATTTACGTACAACACACGCTACTGTATTATTCAAATAGAAGCATACCGAGGAAGATAGGGGTGTTACATTGTAAATTATTGATGTCTACATTCTAAATAATATATTTATTTAGTCAAATTGAATGTATAAAAGTTTTAAAATATTGGATTTAAAAAAGGTTCACTATTAAAAGTCGGTAAAAGTGAATTTTTGAAAAATACTTCTTTTATCTGAAAAAAATGAATTTGTTGTTACATTATGTCTAAGAAACTCATAATATGGATTCTAAAATTATAAAGATTATATAAAGTTCAAAATTTAGTTAATACTATTCATAACCTCTTTTTAACGGCTAGTTTGGTAAGTCATGGTGCACTTGAACACAGTGTTGCGTGTAGTGCAAGTTATTGAATTATTTTGAAGAAATAATGCACTATGAAATCTTGGGGTGGTACACTTTGTGAAACTAAAATTGTATATTTATTATATTTTTAGGCTGAGAATTTGATGTGGTAACCAATGTGTAATCATCTATGCATGCTATAATTTGATTTTAGTTATTCTATTATGTGGAAAAACATCAATTATCATTCATGTAACCCTTTTGAAAATGATTTTAATCTACTAAATTATTAAATCCTTTTGAACTGAAAATTTAAATCTCATGTTTTCACAAACATGGATTCAACATTGGGGAAAATATTGAGCTTTAGTGTGGGGGATAGAAAACATTAATGTCTTATCATAATATGATCCCATTGAAAACCCCTAATTTTTTGAAAAATGTGATTGTTTTTATGCTTTAATAAATTTTCTAAAGTGGTTCTAAAATTTAATGATGTTTGATTGATGTGTAGTCACTTTAAGGAGGTTAATTATTTAATACCCCTTGGATATAATTAAGTAATTCATGTTTCATTCTCCTCTTGAGCATTGGTTTAATTTTTTAAATAATTGTGATAATGTATTACAATTATCATTTGACTTTGAATCATTTTAATTATATTCATACTCATAATATATGAATTCAAATGAATTATGAAATGAAAATCAAATACAGGTTGAACTTTTTATTTTATTCTTTAATCTTTAAGATGTGTTATTTACATTACTTTGAGTTCATTAAGTTCTCTCATACAAATAGTGATACTAATTTATTCGATTTCTATATATGTGAATCAGATATCCAATAGGTAAAGACAAGGTTAGGTTTTAGTTAAATGAAAATTGAAAACTATTTAATCTGAATTTCAATTTTTAGGGTTAATTATTTTCCTAAACAAACAATTGAATTTTCACTTAAATAATGTTTAATTTGTTGAGGGGAAAATATTTTCACTAATTGATGAAATCCTAGGGTGAAAATCATTTTGAATACCATATTTTCATTGTAACCTATTATCTCAACCGTCATATTTATTTCAATCCACTGAATTTTAATAATTTTTTTCTTGAGTACATGAAAAACCATAGAGTGATGATTTTTTTAGAAATGTTTTGGTAATAATTTTCTACACAATAACACTAATTAAATTTTATTACATTGTTATAATAATTCATTAATTAGTTGATTTATAGTTGTTGTTAATTTGGTGTTTAAATTAAAAGTAATAAACTATAGCTTTAATAATTTTTTTTTATTTTTAATTATATTTTATATTTAATCTTTTTAATTAACTTAATAATTAACTAATTGAAGTTAAATATTTAATTTATTTGATAATTTAATTATTTTTGACATTGAGTTATAATTGAATTCATTTATAATTATTATTTTTTCATTATTTTGTTAGTTACCTAATATATTTATTATTTTTCCCTTTTTCTTTTCTATAAATTTTCTATTTTAAATATTTAGATAAATAAATAATCAGTTTGAAAGTTTACGTGATTTTTTTTATTATTTAATTATTATTGTTTTAATAAGGAAGTTATTTTTGTTAGTAATTTTTATTTCATCTATCTATTGTGATGAATGTAAAATATATTTACATTGAGGTCAGTGTAAGACATTTTTAACACACGTAAAAATAATTTGTTGAAAATGTTACTTAAAATATTTTTTATGAGGGTTCTATTTAGTAGAATTCATGTGGGCCTTCTATGTGAGAAATTTTCGTTTACAAAAGATATTTTGAAGAGAAATAATGTATGGTTATCTGAAAACCCCATGAGATAAAATTTATGTATTCATAAGATAAATTTCACATAGTATATTTTACCCTATGACATGGTCAAACCAAAATCATGACTCAAGAATCCAAAGAACCACTTATGAAGCCACCTGAGTGTTGCCTCCCTTCAACTCCACTGCCAAGGATTCAAAGAAGAAAAAAACTAAGATCCCACAAACCTATTAAGATCTCTAATCATGATCTAAGGACACTAATAGAATATTCTATTGTTTTTCCCATGACCATGTTTGTGCAGGGGAAGAAATTAGGGGCCATCGCTATTTACCCACAACCCCTTGTAAACCAGAGAAGAAACGCCATCAGTGTCCAGATCCCGTGACTACTTAGTCCAACTCTCCATCACTAATGAAGAAAGATTAGTTTGAATCTATCATTGACTAAAACATCACTGCTTCGTTGAAGCCCCCAATATACTCCCAGTGGATGCACGAACCTGTGTCGATGTGTTAGGCCATCATATTGATGGATCTATGCTTGGATGGAGGTGTTTTGAGTTATTGATTCATTGTCAACCTGTTTGATGAAGGGTCTGGATCTGCATTAAAGATGATGATTCGACCAGAACAATAGATGAACTCTACCATGATCCTCTCCTAGATCTAATTCCATCGATGTTGATCATGATTATTTTCACCTCAATTGAATATCACTATTTGAGAAGATTTGATTTTGAGCTTAATCTGTGTGAAATCAAAGATGACGATGAGGATCCAGACCCAATTTTGATGACTAAGTATTTTAGCCAAAGCTTGGAGAAGACTATGTGAAGACCTGTTGGGGCCTGTGGAGTGTTTTATAGGATGATTACAAGTGTAAAATGGGATCAGGGTCTACCTAATTGTTCCTAGTTCTGATTTGAATCAACTATCGAGATTCACATATTTGATTTTGTTTTATGTCACGATCCATATCTATTGGATATAAATGTTTTCTTAATTATTGGATTCAAAATTAGAGGGATTTGAGGTTTTTTTCACTATAGGCTAAAAATTTGACCAGTGAACCAGAATAAGTTATTGTTCAGTTACATGAAATATACTAAACTTAAAAGTTCAATTTGGGAAGTTGGGGAATATGAGTTAAAGTTGGTCCAGATACACTGTTTAAATTTAATAGTTAGTTAGTTGGATCATATGTTGTTTATTGAAGGAGAATATTTCTACCTGGTTTATCCGTTTATCATGGTTTGAGTGATTTTATGATTCAGTCAGTTTGAGGATCTCCTAGTTTGTGGTCATGATGTTCAACATTATTGAATATTCCCACTGAAAATTAAATAAATAAGTTGTTAATTAATTAAATGATTTTTTGATGGTGTAATCATTAATTGTCATAATGTGGTAGGTAAATTTTGAGTAGTATCTCTATAGATATTGGGAAGTGGAAGATGGTCAAAGGGAAAAAAATAAATTCAGTGATTACCAACACATAAAATAAGGAAATGATGTCGGTGTGAATTTTCAAAAAAAAAGGTGAGGACATAAAAAATTAATTTATTGGGAATTCATTTAGAGATAGAAAACGACATAGATATAAATATTTTTATTGATTTTTGAAGTAGAGGCAAGAGAAAAACCGTGGTGTTTTATGGGAATCTGTTTTAACTCTGAGAGTATATGAGGATGAATATTGATGTGTGTCACCTCTTATTAGATATGTCTTAATAAATTCTATTAGTTGAATGTAACACCCCAATATTTTTAAAATAAATTTATTAATTAATGCATGAAACACTAATTCATTACAAAACACTACATTGTTATAACCTACTAAGAAAACATAATTTTACCACCAAAATTATTTGAATTTTAAAAATATGACATGCACAGTTGTGATCAATACGAAATTTTGAGTTTGATATCACCAACATATTTTTTGTTGAATTGTAATATACCCTTATGAATAATAGTATTTCCCTTTTGAATAGTTAGATACCCTTATGAATATTAACTTAACCTATGATAGTATATATATAAGATTTATGTGAAAGTATGACATACCTTTGTTTTTGAATAAGTAAATACAAGTTTTAAAACTGTATTTTTAATGTAAATTATGATTTTAATTAAAAATTAAATGAATCATATTTTAAAAACTATTTTTTAAAAATGGACTTCATTTTTGGATTCTACTCAATGAAAACTGGTTATGGTGAATTTTTGGGATTTTTCTGAAATACTTAAATTATTAGTGAATAGAAAAATATTATAATTTACAATAAATTATAAATAATTGATTTATTGATTCATTTATGATATTATGATGAAGTAATCACCAATAATTCTAAATAAAATGCAAATATTACTTTTTTGGTCATGGAATTATCACTATTTCTTGTCTTATAGAAAAATAAAAAACTAATTGTTAAAATATTAAGAAAACTCTCATCCCCTCCACTATAAAAAACACCCTTTTAACCCTCTTTTATTCACTCCTCTCAAGCCTTGTGTCTTCTCCAAATTCTTCCTAAATATCCTCCCGAGATCCTCCTCCATGACCAAAATCACTTGGTCTCATAAAAATACCAAATCATCTTCCCTTAAGAGTCTCTCAAGGAAAGTTAATTGAAGAGGTAAAGTTCCTTATTTCTTTTATTTCATTTTCATGTGCCTTTGTTCTCTTTTCTTTATCAACCAATCCTAATAAAAATGGTATGAAAATTATTGTACCATAAATTTACTATAATTTTGTTATACTAAAGGTATAATCATCTTCATATCTTCTTTCCCCCTCATTTATGATAAAAATGAAACATCATTCGAGATGTGATAATTTATAACATTCAAGGACAAAGATTCTTTCAATTTGATTTACCTTCTTCAAATATGATCATGAAACCATTTTTATGGTTGAACCAGAATATTATATACGTATTTTATCTTTTTTAATTTTTTGTATTTCATATTCACTCATGAAGTAAAATTATAATACAATATAATGTAATTGTGAGCAAAATCGCTTAATTAATCCAAGTATTTATCATTGATGTTTTATATAACGATTCACCTTCACTACAAATAACCAAATAAATTTTATAATCCATTAATCTTATTAATGTTCATTAATAACATATAAAATCAATTTTGGACTTCAACACCCATCTTACATGAACTACCATACTCTTTTATAAGTGAGACGATCATGAATATTATGAAAATGAGCACTCACGAACAGTGAGATTGAATCCCTTAACCCATCCAAAAGGACATGAATGAACTTAATAAAGTCATAATAAAACAAATAAATTTATAATGGTTTATATAATTGTTAATTAATGAACCTAATATGGTTATTCCGATCATTAATATCATTCAAGGAACACCCTCAGATTTAAGGCAAAGGATCCTCTCTCTCACATTTATTCAAGAACCCCCCTATGTTGTGTCGTTTTATTTTTTTCCTAATGAAGAGGTATGTTTTTGAACTTCCACCATACTTAACTTATTATATATAATTGATGGTATACCCCTTTACCTATCATTAATACCTCAAAAGAATAACCTTTACCATGCATAAATGTTTGCAAGGTGTTTCTTCATCTTATATCCATTTTTGTGAGATATTTTATGTTCTATACTATTACATGTGTATGGTGTTTTTATACTACCCATTTAAGTTTCATATCATGAGTCTATTTATTTTCATGATATTAAATGTATCATTTTAAGATTGATAATTTTGGGGCATATGATTCAATTGATTAGAATATTGTACGTCCTTTCTATCCAAATGTCCATTTTCTTTTAGGTTGATCTGATTCTCTATTCAAATAAATGAAATTATTTTTTATTCTTATGTACTACTCATAAATTTATTTTAAATTATATATATATTTTTACCATTCAAAATAATTGTTTATTTTATGGGGAGTAACATTTTTTAAAATAATCATTCAAGAAGTCTTCCGAAATGAAATCCCGATTCAAGGAACTTCACAAATTCATAATTATTTTGAAGTCAACTATATAATATGTCTTATGACATGTTTTTATTTCTAAAATAACATGTTATGACATGATAATTATTTTTGGGTTCATTTATAGTTTTATAAAGGCAAACATACCTTTTCTCTTTAAAATCAATTATTTTTTTTTCAAACTGCACTAAAATATTTTATGTTTAAAGATTCGTTAAAAACTCTTTTTAAATGATTTTTCCTCAATAAGAATTTATTTAATCCTAAAATATAATTTCAACGACCATTACTTTTATTTTCTGGGATATATATGTTTACAATATGATTTTACGACAAATACAAATGATTTTCCAAAGGAACTATTCTTTCCAAAGTACAAAGGATTTTTCCCATTTCATATTTAACTTTAATGAGATATATGCCTTGTTAAACACTTATTTATTACTTATAGTTTATTTAATTCCATTTGGTATAGAATATCAATAGTCTCATTTTTCTCATTAAATTATATCGAATTATTATTTGAATGTTTCAAGGTGGTATGCGACACTTTAGAAATTATAAAGATTATTTCCATAGGGATTTTTTAATGGTATCATTCAAAAGTGACTTAATTTATATCAATGTCCTTTGTTGACTATTTCACTTCATTGAGTTTTATCTCCTTGATATCTTACACTATGTTTAATTGAATGATTTATGATTAGTTTCACTATGGATGTGCTATCTTGAAACCATTCACCTTATTACTCTGAATGGTTAGTGTTTGTGATTATGGATTGGAGAATGTTATATTAATTTCATATGTTAGTTTAAATATGAATATGTATGTTGTTTATGTTTATACCCATTCATAATAAGTAATCATTAGACTTTGTAAGTTTTGGGTGGAGCCTTCTATAGCCCCTCGATATATCATTAGGTTTCATGACACAAACTATGGTCTTAGAAAAAGGCCTTAAAAATGGATATTTATGGTCTTGGAATGAGGTCTTAACAGTAAGGTTTTGATGTTTGGTATATGAATTTACCTCATTATGAGACTAATAATGTAATGATCATCTAGTTATATGAAAAGTATAATAACAATGATTATGATTTATTATGGAATTATTTATTCAGCTCTTATTCCTACCATAATGTTTTCATGATTATTTTAAGGCATGTTTTTTAGTTATTCACTATGCCTAATGTTTATTTTCATAATATCTTCTGTTGTTTTTCTTACCCTTAATAATCATTTGAGATCACCCCTTTAATTTTTTTCTTCCCCAAGTTATGAAGAACATATCATTTATTGAGGTTTCAAGGATGCAATTTATTAGATTTTGTTATATATCATATTTTTTTACTTTCCCAATATAAAGCTGGTTCCATGTATGTATCCGGCTTCCATAACACTACTAAAATGATCGGTCCTTCAATATTTTATTCCTTGCAATCATGAAAATTTAATAGAGTAATGCATTGTCTTTTTCTTTCTCAGGTTAGGGCATTACAGTTGGTATCAAAGGAGGTTTCGTAGAAAACATGGAAACTAGATATAGATTACATAGATTAGTGAAAAACCCCTAAGATAATCATTGGGGATGCGAAACCAAGAAAATTATAGAAATTTGGTAAGAAATAATTTTTTTGGTTTATCAAGTAAATAAATACCTGTATGGATACAAACAAGTAGAGGTGGATCTAGCACAAATGTATCTCTGGGTAAACCCTGGAAACACTGATATCAGTTAATCTTGAACGGGAACTAGTGCACAATAACTGGGATTTTTGTACTCTTGGTTCTAAATACCCAGGGTATATTCATTTGTAAATTTATAATCTTATTAAAAACCATTATGAAGGTTTTATCCCCCCAATGTAACAAAATAATATAGTTCTAGGATTTACGATTGATAAATTTATGTTATGTGTTATACTGTATTTAGAGATATTGCAAGTTCATAATTTTATGAACAAATATATTATATGGAATTGATTAGAAATTTCACCTAGAATAAGGAATGCGAACTTCACCAATACACATGATGCAAATAGTAAAAGCACCGTATCTCTAAATGTCTTAAGCCTTTATTTCAAATGAATATAGTCTCCCATGTATCATCATCATATGAATAAATATCAACATGTTTTAACATGTTATGTATAGAATTCGATGAGTCCTATGGATTTGAAGGGAAGAAAATGAAGAAGAGGATGGTAGAGAAAAACATGGATAATGGGAAGAAGGGAATTATGGGTTTTCCGACATGTGATAACTGTGGAAAGAATGACACTAGTAAATACTTGAAGGAAGTGGGAGTTAGTTATAAGTGTTGGGAAAAAAGAATCCATATTCATGATTACAAGGGTAAGAAAAAGGCTTCCAATGTACGATGCTATAATTGCAAGGTGATGGGAGACTATGTGAATCAATGTCCCAAGAGTCAAGGGAATATACAACAAATGATGTTACTGGATAAATATCATGTTATGATACTACCAAAAATGAAGTGGAATGATTAATATGTGTTGTCAAGAAACATTTATTTTTAACATTTTATCAACAATGAACTAGATATAAGAATTATTGAATATATGAGGATTATACTATATTAACATTATTTAAGTATTTGTGGTCGTATGATTAATGGTACTAAGAAAAATCGACTCAGTAGCAGGTCAAACATTTGGAAAATATATGGTCATGGGAGGGGAAACCATTATGATGTTTATAATTCTGAGATGTCAATTTTGGAATAGAGATATGATATATATGGATAAAGTAAATTGCATAGTACTAATTACCATCGGAGTGATTCTAAAGTATAGGACCTTGATCTTTTGGAATGTTATATCATTTATGAAATGGTTTAAATTAATCATTTTATGTGGTTTTATAGGTTAATGACACCACATGGTGAAACTTATTCTAAGAGATGAATTATAGGTAGTTCTAGGAATAATCAATGGATAAGATCTTGTTTATTAAATATAAACGTATATTTATATTCTTATAGTGTGGAATAGTCCCTCAACTCTATAAAACTTGTCTTAAATGTTGTTTTGTTATCATAATCTTTGATAACAATAATGAATTTTTTCATAACTGTAGTTCATAGTTTTGTGGTAATATACATTCATCTAAACCTATTTTCTATAACTTGAAATTCATATATTCGATTTTATTATATGCCTAGGTTTTCAATTCCAATCAATGTCACTCTATTTGAAAAGAAAAATTATTCATTTATTTATTTATTTATTTATTTATTTATTTATGTATTATTATTATTATTATTAGTATTTTGACCATCTATTTTCCCTTAACCATTTTAAGTATGATATTTTATTAACAATTTTTCTAAAAAGGGTTTTTTCACAAGGAAATTTTCAAGTAACAACCAATAACTTTCAATGTGAAATATCAAATTTTGAGGACATAATTTTTGTAAGGAAGGGATAATGTAACACCCCATGATTTTGAAAATAAACTTAATATTTAATTCATGAAACAATGAGTCTATTCAAAAACCACATTTTTATAACCTATCCAGTAAACACAATTTTTCCACCCCTATGATTTGAATTTTGAAAGTCATACATACACAGTTGCGATCAATAAGTTATTTAGAATCTGATATGACCGACTTAATTTTTATTGAATAGTCACATACCATTATGAAGAGTAATTTTACCCTTATGAATAGTGACATACACTTATGAATATTAACCTCACCTATGATATTATATATATAGGATTTATGTGATTGTATGATGTACCTATGTTTTAGAATATGTAAATAAACCTCTTCAAAAACTATATTTTTTAAGTAAATTATGATTGCAATTAAAAATTAAATTAATCATATTTAGAAAAATTATTTTTAAAAAATGTACTTCATATTTTTATTCTACAAATATAAAAATAGTTCTGGTGAATTTGTTGCAAATTTCTAAAATACCTGAAATTTCATTGAATCGTAAAATACGATAATTTACAATAAATGCTAAATAATTAATTTTTTGAGTCATTGATGATATTAGTCTAATTTAATCACCACTGTTTTGAACTCAAAAGAAAATATTACTATTTTTGGTCATGGATTAATGATTACTTCTTGTCGTATGGAAAAATAATAAACTAATGATTAAAATATTAAGAAAACCCTCCTCCCCTCCAATATAAATACCTCCTATTCCACCCTATTCTCATCACTCCTTTCAAGACTTGTGACTTCAAAAAATTCTACCCAAATATCCTCCTAAGATCCACCACCATTACCATCATCCCTTGGTTTCATAAAAATACCCAATCCTCCTCCCTTAAGAGTCTCTCAAGGATGGTTAACTCAAGAGGTGAAATTACTCCTATTCTTTTCTGTCATTTTCATGTTGTTTTATTCTATTTTATTTCCAAAACACCCCTCATACAATGGGTATGAAAACACCATTACTTCAAATATACTATAATGTTTTTATTATAATGGGATTATTCGTCTTCATCTCTCCTTTCCCCCTCATTTATGTTAAAAATTAAATATTGTCTGAGATGTGTTGATTTATCACATTCAAAGACGATAATGCTTTCAATTTTATTTACCTTAGTCAACTATGGTAATGAAACAATTTTCATGGTTGGAATAGACTACTATATATGTATTTTATCTTATTTAAGTTTTTTAATCCTTATTCACTAATGATGTAAAATAATAATACCTAACAAGGTAATTGTGAGAAAAATCACCAAATTAATCCATGTGTTTATCATTAATGTTTTATATAATGATTCACATTAAATAAAAATAACCAAATTAATTTCATAAACATGTAATATTATTATTTTAAATTAATAACATATAAAATAAATTACATAATTCGACTCCCATCTTACATGAACTACAAAACTCTTCTATAAGTGATATGATCATGAATATTATGAAAATGAGCAGTCATGAACAATAAAATGGAATCCATTAACCCAAATAAAAGGCCATGAATAAACATAATAAAGTCCTAATAAACCTAATAAATATATAAATGGTTCTATAATTGTTGATTAATGAACCTTTTTTTATTCTGGTCATTATGTTCAAGTGAAGAACATCCTCAGATTTAAGGTAAGAGATCCTCTCTCTCACGTTTGTTCAATAATTCCCCCTATGTTGTGTCATTTTATTTTTAATTCATAATGATCATGTATGTTTTTGAACCTCCCCCATACTTCCCTTATGATATATAAATTATGTTATACCCATTTACCTCTCATTAATCCCTTACAAGAACACCTGTTACTATGATGACATGATTGTAAGGGGTTTCTTTATCTCAGTTCCATTTTTATGAGTCATTTTTTATTAACTTATATTACATGTGTATGTTGTATATATACTTCTAATTGAAGTTTCATATCATAAATCTATTTATTTGATTTATATTAAATGAATAATTTTATGATTATTAATTTTAGGGCATACGATTCAATTGATTACAAAGTTGTTAGAATTTTCCACCCAAACAACCATTTTCATTCATGTTTCTCTTATTATATATTCACCTAAATGAAATTATTATTTATTATTATATACACCTCATAAATTCTATGTTAATGTTCTATATATTTTTACCAATCAGAATCCTTCTTTATTTTATGAGGAGTTACATGTCTTAAAAAAATTATTAAAAAATTATTCCAAAATGCAAACCCTGTTCAAGGAACTTCTCTAATTATTACCTATTATGAATTTCACTATATAATTTGTTTTATGACATATTTATATTTATGAAGTCAAAAATTTTACCATGAATGAATTTTTTTTGATTTCTAGTTTTATGAAATAAAATATTCCTTTCTGCTTTAAAATTATTTAATATTTTCCTTAAAATGAACTAGGATGTTTTATTTCTAAAGCATCTTTAAAAACTCTTTTTAAATGATTTCACCTCAATAAGACTTTATTTAAGCCTCAAATATTATTTAAATGACCTTAAATTTTATTTTATTGGATATACATTTTTACAATATGATTTAATAAAAAATTCAAATGATTTTCCAAAGGAACTCTTCATTCCAAAATCTAAAGGATTTTCTCATCTCACTTTTAACTTTGATGAGATAAATGCCTTCTTCATCACTTATTTCATACTCACCGTGTATTTTATTCCCTTTTGTATATCATATCAAGAGTTTCCTTATTCTCATGATATTATAAGGGATTATTATTTGAATGTTTAATGTGGTATGAGACACGTTAGAATGTTTAAGGATTATATCCAAAAGGATTTTTCAACAGTCTCATTTTTAAATATGTTCATCTATGTCAAAGTCCATTGATGAATCTTGTAATTCATTGAGTTTTATCTACTATTATATCATCCATGATATTTTATTTAATGGTTGGTGATTAGTTTGACTATGTATGTTCTATCTTGAAACAATTCACTATATTACTCTTATAGGATAGTGTTTATGATTAATGATTGGGGAAAGTTATTTACATTTCTTATGCTATATTCTATATGAATGTGTTTTCTGTTTACATTTATCTTCATTCCTAATAATAATTCATTTTACATAATTAGTGTCGGGTAGGGGCCCACTATAGCCCCTCGATGCCTCAGTAGGTCCCATGAGATAAACTATGGTCTGGCCCGCGGACCTGAGAAAATGAAAATTTATGGTCTTGGAATGAGGCATTAATGGTATTGTTATGATGTTTGAGATATGAATTTCCCTCATTATAAAATAAGTAATTGAAAGTTCATGTTGTTATTCAACTAGTTGAATACCCATTATTATGATTTATTATGACATCTTTAATTCATCTCTTATTCCTACCGTAATGTGTTTGTTTTTATTTTTAAAGGCATGTGTTTTAGATATTCACCATGGCTAATGTTTATTATTATGATATCTTCCACTTTGTTTTTTTACCCTTTTTGAGCATTTTAGCTCACCCCGTTCATTTATTTTCGTTCCACATGTTAAAAATAAGAGATCATTTATCATGTTTCCAAGGATACAGTTTATTAGATTTTGTTTTGTATAATATTTTTTCCATTCCGAATGTAAAATGGGTTCCTTGTAGGTATCTAGTTTCTCCAAGACTACTAAACTTATTGGCCCTTCAGGATTTGATTCCTTGTAATCATGCCAATGTAAAAAAGTAATTCACTAGATCTAGGAATCTGGGGTTAGTTCGTTATAATTAAGTTAGTTTAATTACATAGTGACGTATTTGTAATTTTTCAATTTGTCTAAATTTTTTATATTTTAATTTTTCCAGAATATTGAAATATGAAATGAAATCACTTCTTTAATTTTTTTATTCTATAATCTTGTTAAAAAACTCTATTTTATTCTGATTAAATCATTTTTTCAATTAGAATTTAAAAAACATTGAATGTTTCTCATTAATAAAATACGAGTTAGAGTTTGAAAATGATTTATTATGATTAAATTTCTTATTCATTAATTGTATAATTGTGAGTACAATGAGTTCTTTCTATGACATTTATTTTGGAGATCATTGATAAAAATGACCGAATCATTCAGAAAGGAGTTGTGCATCATAGATATTTATTATATTATTATTTTAATTAAACATAACGGGAAGTAAGATTTTACATTTTAGTGATTCTTCAAGAGAATTATATTTGTGGGAAACATTTAAAAATTATGGAGAAATACTGATCTATAGGCATTATAATTTAGGAAAATACTTCCTTTTGTTTGTTAAATATGTTACTCATTTTGTAAATTTTTATTTCAATTGTTTACTTTCTATTTTAATTAAAAAGTTTCTATTGAAAAACGTTTTCTATCATTTCCAAAAGTCATAATCCTTCAAGAATCATTAAAAATATTTAATTAAAAAAGTAAAAAAACTACCACAAAAAACTCGGACAGGGAATTCCCACTAAGAGACAACCTTGGTTGATGCTGTAATGCATTTTTTAAGTTTATAATTTTGAGTTATGTATTAAGAAACTATGAAATTAACTATAATTATAAATTTATAATTCATAATACTATATGAATTCTATTCACCACCATTGTCTCATTTTCAGGTCACCCTAGGTGAATAAATTCCTCAAGATCTTTTGATTTTTGAAAACCATAAAGAATTTTCTGCTGAGGTGGTGTCGCTAAAACATCAAGAAAAATATAACAAATTTCAATTTGAGATCATGTGTTTCTTATATATGTTCATGAGTTCATAATTGTAGAGAACCATAAGAAAACAATATCCTCTGATTTATCAGGACACTACCCAAGCCATGATTTGAAGCATTACAGTAGAACTGAAATTGAACTCCTTCCTCAAAAAAAATTAAAGAGAAATAGTGGTACACAACATGTCCTTCAGGTAATCAAAGGCTACTTGACATAGTATAGTTTAAAAGAATGATTTATCCATCATATGGAAGACATTAGAAGGAGCCCTAATCTAAACGACTTCAGGTATAAACATCATATAATATCCTGCAAGAACAATGAATACCAAAATATTAGAAAAATTAATGGGGGATAACCAAGAAAAAACCACATCGATCATCAAAGGATCTGTGGATACTACATGTTGGGATATGAAATTCCCTTATAAATTGACTTCATAAACTGAAAAATAAAACTTTGAAAACTTCTTAAATTGTTTGTAATGATAAAGAACTCCTAAAACCATCCCAAGGTTCTCTGCGTTATCCTTCTCTAATGTAGAGTATAAAAGATTTAATCACTGAAAACCATAATGAACTGATATAGAAACTCTCTAAAAATTTCATTCATTATACAAATTAATATATATGGTGTATTCGGCACACATAATGACATTATAATGAACTCATATTTCCCATAACGTCATCCAAAATATGTACTTGAAATACCCTCATTATTTTCCCACATCTCATGATATCAAAATCTTTGATTGATATTGTGAGAACCAACTAGAAAATTGTATTGGATCAAATAAATCATAAATATATGGAATAAGAGAGTGATTCTTTACTATCACTAGATTTAGGTGATGATAGATGATACACTAACATAAATTTCCATCAAACTTCATTATTAACCAAATTTATGCACCCCATGGTGACATGAAAAGTCAAGAAAAACCTCATCACAAGAGATCACTAACCTAGATTTGTATCTATCAAAATATAGAATGGACAATTCTATAAAGGGAAATTGAGAGCAAAGAAGCACTATAATATATCTCAATTCCAAACTCAATCAACCATCAAGGGGTAATTCCATAACCTCATTAAGAATGACATTAGGGAACTATAACTTAGCCTTGGGAAACACCACCAGATGGACCTCTGAAGAAATAAACATCAAATCTTCCATCAAGGAAGATAATGAGGGAGAACACCATAACCTATCTAAGGGTATCATTGTAACACCCCGAGCTTCCACGATACGCTTCTCATTCAATAATGCAATAGCTTGCATTGTACGCAAGTTCGAGTTCTAACACACCGCAACTAATCAAAATAGCCGTTATGAATAGTAATAACCACTTTTTAAAATTATAGAAATTTTATATGTCAAAATGGACTTCATTTTTGTATTCGTAATATCGAAATTAGCCTATGTTGAATTTTTGGTATTTTTCTGAGAACTTCTAAAATTTTATAAATAGTGAAAAATACTTAAAACAACTTTTTTAATCAAAATAATTTATAGTGATAAATTATAATATTTGGTGGTTTTAAAGTATAATTAGAATATATTTTTACCATTTTATCCAATGGTGGTCATTAGAATTAATTTAACATTGAAATAGGACATAAACAATTGCCAATCTTTTGATATAAATTGTTTCTTAAAAACACGCTATTTGTTGTGACAGCGGGAATTAATTATAAAATTAATTAATGCAACTAATATGTTTGGAATTTTGTAAAATAGACATCATTTTTGAATTCGGAATATCAATTATAGCTTAGGGTGAAATTTTGGCCTTATTCTGAAAAACTTCAATTTTTGATGAATAGTGAAACCACTAAGTGGTTGTTAAATAACTGATTTTTCGTTTAAATGAAATATTACCACTTCTGTGATTTGATTTTCAAAAATCCGACATACATGGTTGTCATTAAGAAGTAAAATGTGGTTCAATGGGATAAAAATAATTTTTCGGTGAATAGTAACTTATTAAGTTCTTAATCGCGATTAGTGGTAATTAGGGTAGTTTAAGGTATAAATAATACTTTAATAATATTAAATGACCTAGACACATGTCCCAACCTCATTGGTTGTGTCATGGCCGACCAAGACAAGCCATGGCCTAACTTGGGGACCCCATGGATCCACTTTTGTTGGGAAATAACATAAATTACTTTTTATTTAATGTTAAAGTGAAAATGACACTAACATAAAGTGTTTTACTAAAACAATTTTTAATTGGGGTTATACAAGTCCAAATTTTGATTATAAATAGTCATTGGAAAGCTAAAAAGATTTCCTACATCATAGTATTTGTTTTATAATTTTTAGACATTAAATAAATTAAAGTATTTATGACATAATAATGATGCAGCGATGACATCATTATTTGACGATTTAAATAAAATGAGAAGATAATGAAAACTCCGAGGCTTACACTTGTCCAAAGCCTATTGGATGAAGATATTTCGAAACCTTATCACCTTAGCCTCGAATTATATAGATGTGGGACCTTTAGAATCCGAAAAGCATTTTGAAATAATGTAACATTTCATTACTTTCCAAAAGTGCCCCTCCTCTCCACTTATAAAAGGCCCCCACCTCTCCCACCTTATTCACACCATCAAGCCATTTGGCTCGGCCAACCTCTGCCCAAATACTCTCCCAACATTCCTTCCTTACTCCTAGAAACCTCACTTTGGGCAGAACTCTTCCCAAGGAAGCCTTTAGCTCAAATCAAAAAGAGTTACCCGATTTTGAGGTAATGTCTTTTCTAATGTTGTTTTGTTTTATTTTTCTTCTCCAACCCCCTAAACTCTTTTTATTCATTTCTTTTGTAACAACACCAGTATCCTCAATATACTAGGATGTTTTTATAAGAAGGATTCGAGCTACACTTACACACACCTACATCTAATGGTTAAAGAACATACGGTTTCTGTGGATGGCGAATTTCTGCCTCACGAAACGATGATTGTTCAACACTCATATAACACCTACAAAGGTGGCCATTAAGATGTCACTATTTTTATATATGATATATAATATGTTTTTGTTTTACTTATGCTTCTGTATTTCTCATTTATGGCATACTTTATGATTTCCATTATGGGTAAAACGCGATAATTTCATTTTAGGAAGTGCGGACTACCGCCCCCTCAAAGTGATTTGAATCGTTAATGCCATGTGTGGGATGTATAAAGGATGGAGTAAATGGTATTATACACTATATTATACTGGAATTATATTATACATTTATATCATTATGATTTCATTCCATTAAATATGAAATTGAAATGAAAGTAGCGTTCATGCGTACGTACGGCTTACCGTCTCCATGAACGGTGCATTTCATTTCTTACCTCTAAATGTTACGTAATATTATAAATGAATGTATATACTGTATATATATGATATATATGATATCTACATCATTAATATAATTCTGTATATAATGGATATTTCACCACATGAACAACTTATAATTATAAGAAGTTTATTGTTGACTCATGTACCAAAGATCGACAAAACGACCGTTATTAACTTAAATAATTACATAATGTTCATAACATTGTAATAAGTGATATAAAAAGGATAATGAAATTGAAAATGGTTCTTAATAAGGTAGATATTAACTCTAGTTTATTATTCAGGAGGTTAAAGAACGGTTGAGTCAAGTCGGACACAAGGTAAGGGAACTTCTTAACCCAACTTCCATTCTTTGGGTTAATCTCCTACTTTCAAATTATGTCATGATATTATTATGTCCTATATTGTATTTGTACATTATTTATGTGTACTTATAGTGAATACACATTATAGATGTACTTTATTTAAAAATTTATCTTTTTAAGGACTTCGTCTCAATCCCCTTTCATTGAGGCATATTTGGTTTTATACAAAACTTTCTTTTATACGGTGTATAAACCCCTTTGACTTTTACGTTTATTCAAAAGGAATCTTTTTTATACGAAGCGTTTTACTAAATGACAAAAAGGGAATGTTTTTATTTCCGTACTTATGCGGCGACAATGACTTCTCCGCTGCCGTGACCATTATTTGAGTTTCGGCTTCCTCTACAAGCCATCATTTTTTTAACGAAAAATAAATACAAAGTTTTAACTTTCGTTTATTTTGGTATTGAAAATGGTTTTGAAAGTGTTTTTATTATATCAATGTGTTGTATTGATATCTTGTGATTGAAATGTGGAAATGTTATGTTTACATTATGCATGTTTTATGTGATACGATTATGTTATGGTTTATGATATGTTTAAACCTATTCATATGAGGAATGCATTGGACTTAATAAGTGACGGGTGGAGCCCGCTATAGCTCCTCGATGCATCGGCAGGTCTCATGAGACAAACTAGTGTCTTGGAACAAGGCCTTGACAAAATCTTATTTGTAGTCTTGGCACGAGGCCTTGGCTATGTGGTTATGATAGTCTGGCATTATGCATTCCATCATTATGAAAGTGGTTATTGATATTGCATGTGATTATTCGACCAGTAGAATATCCATGTGAAGAAGTAAATGGCATTATCTCATTTTACTTTTGCCATATTATGTTGAAGTTCATGTTTAAAAGGCTTTTGTTTTAGTTATACATTGCCTTAAATGTTAATGTTTATTTATGAAAGCTTCCGCATTATTGTTATCCTTACTGAGCATCTGAGCTCACCCCTTTCAATGTTTTAATATTTTCCAGGATGTGAAGAAGTATTTTATGAATGACCTGCAGGGATAGTCGGAAGAGGATATGAGTGTGGACTATGGAGACTTTGTTATTGTAGTTTTTCACTTTTTGATGTAATGAAAGACTTATGAATGTATCTAGTGTTTCCAAGGCTACTAAACTAATCGGTCTTTCGAGACTTGATCCTTTGTGATCATGCCAATGTTACGAAGTAATGCACCGACTCTGGGTAGCTGGGGTCGGGGCGTTACAGTTGGTATCAGAGGCAGTTTAGTACTAACCTTGGAAGCTAGATTTAGATAAACTCTGATTAGAGCACATAGCCCAAAGATAGACTTTGAGGATTAGTATAGAAGAACTTCCTAGAATTTTAGTATTGTAGAGATGTTGTGAGTTTTTCGAGCAATACATCCCTGTCTGGATACGAGCAGGTAGAGGTGGCTCTGGCACAGATGTACCTAGGGGTAAAACCCGAAAACACCGCTTTGAGCTAGACTCAAACGGGAACTGGTGCACGACAACGGGCCTTGCTGCACTCTTGGTTATGACACTCCCGGGGGATATGCTTAGGATAATTCTCATTTTCTTTACAAACCATTATGTAAGGTTTATGAGTACATACTTCCTCAAAGGAAACATTTATTTTTATGATTATGGATTATATCCATAAATAGTTCAATTTATGTTAAGTATTATACAAGTATGGAATTATGTATTTTGATTCATAAACTAATCTGGATTATGCCATTGTTTAGAAATGGCGCCTAGTAGAAGGAATGGAAACTGTATCAATGCACGAGCTCCGTGTAGGGATTGCCCTCCTGCTCAAGATAATTATTGTGGACCTGGAGATACAACTGGTGCTGATCAACTTATTACCATACTGGGACAACTCACGCAGGTTATGAATAACAACCTTACTCGTATGGAGCACCCTGATCCGCAACGTGGAGGATCAATGCTAGACCGTTTCATGAGGCAACAACCGCCAACCTTCAATGGGAGTACAAATCCTATAGTAGCTGAGCAATGGATAAATTCCTTAGAGAAAATATTCCATGCCTTGGGGAGTAGTGAAAGGGAGAATGTTATCATGGCAGTTTACCGCCTCACTGGAGATGCCGATCAGTGGTGGTCGCTGATTCAAAACACAAAGGAAGATGATGACGTATCGAATATGGAATGGAGGGAGTTCAAAGAGCTTTTCTTAGAAAAATACTTTCCTCGTGACCATCGAGCAGATATGGAAAGGCAATTTCTGAGTCTGAGGCAGAAGGAGGATGAGAATGTCGCAAAGTATGAGGCTAACTTTACAAGGTTAGCGAGGCATGCTGCCGATTATATACGTAACCCAAGGAGTAAGATTGATCGTTTCTTTGATGGGTTAAAACCATTTCTCCGTCGAGCTTTAGTATCACAATCCTTCTCATCATACGAAGATATAGTCTCATGTGCTATCAAGACAGAAAAGGAATTCTCTAAGTCTTATGACAACAAAGTAAAGCAAGAGAAGAAGAGAACGGTGGAACAAGAGACAGATAAAGGGAAAAAGGGAAAGAAGGATTTTCCATTATGTGATAATTGTGGGAAGAATCACCCTGGTACTTGCCTAAAAGGAATGGGAGTCTGTTATAAATGTGGAGAAAAAGGTCACCAGGCACGTGATTGCAAGGGAAAGAAAGAGGCTGTCAAAGTTGAATGCTACAATTGTAGAGAAATGGGTCATTACGCAAATGAATGTCCTAAGCGTCAAGGAATCTTACCTCAGAAAAGGCCAAGGGATCAAGGACAATCTTATGCTATTACTATAGTTGAAGCAGAATAACTAATGTATTGATGCTTTCGGACTCATGGATTATATTCTGGTTATTAGAATAATGTGATCTATATAAGGATTGTACTGCAGTACTTGTTGGTTTCAGTAAGGTTTTAATATGATGAAGGTAATTATATTTTTAGTATGTGACAATAAGAGAAACTTTACTTTGTTTGGGGAATCTGATAAATTGATTTTGGAATTAAGAGACCTTTTAGAGAAAGTCTGGACAGAGGTATTTTGGATAACTATAAAGGTTGGAGTGGATTAAGTTGATTTTTGGATAGTATGGTTTAAGGTTAAAAAAATTTATGAAGATTATTTTTGGAATATTATAATACTATAGTTTTAGGAAAAGGATAACCTGTAGGGTGGGGCATAAACCGTCGCGTCGGACAAAGCTGTAGGAATCGAACCCACAATCAAAGTGCGACAGGCCTTTATTTCCTACCACTAGCCTACAGGAAGTCCCTGGTTATTAAAAAATAATTTTACTAATCTAAATGGTATGTGTTAACATTTTGAACCTTATACCATTAGGATAAATAGAATATTTTTGAGTTCCGTTACCATTTGGAGTAAAAGTTGGGTTTGTGGTAAAAATTTATTAACGAATGAAAGTATACATAACAAGTATGTATATTCCCCTACGTTCTTAGTAAATCTCATAAATAAATTCCTCAACATTATAAAAGGTAACTTAAAACAAAAATGTTGTCGGTTAACTTTTCCAACTGGGGATTCAATGACCGTTTAACCAATCACAAGTTTGTGATTTTCTTGTGGTTAAACATTCTCCTAATCCTGTTTTCTATAACTCTCCATCAGACCTTGATGGTTTGTTTCTCCTCCATATCCATATTTTCATAGAATCCTAGAATGGGCTATATCGGGTGACCTTTGTACTTATCCTGCTTTCTTTTAATGTTATATATTTATTAACCTTATTTCCGATGTGGGTTTTCCACAAAGGTATTTTCTATTTTCAGCCTTTTATTATCAAAGAAAAATTTCAAATTGCGAGGACGCAATTTATTGAATGAGGGGAGAATGTAACACCCCGAGCTTCCACGATACGCTTCTCATTCAATAATGCAATAGCTTGCATTGTACGCAAGTTCGAGTTCTAACACACCGCAACTAATCAAAATAGCCGTTATGAATAGTAATAACCACTTTTTAAAATTATAGAAATTTTATATGTCAAAATGGACTTCATTTTTGTATTCGTAATATCGAAATTAGCCTATGTTGAATTTTTGGTATTTTTCTGAGAACTTCTAAAATTTTATAAATAGTGAAAAATACTTAAAACAACTTTTTTAATCAAAATAATTTATAGTGATAAATTATAATATTTGGTGGTTTTAAAGTATAATTAGAATATATTTTTACCATTTTATCCAATGGTGGTCATTAGAATTAATTTAACATTGAAATAGGACATAAACAATTGCCAATCTTTTGATATAAATTGTTTCTTAAAAACACGCTATTTGTTGTGACAGCGGGAATTAATTATAAAATTAATTAATGCAACTAATATGTTTGGAATTTTGTAAAATAGACATCATTTTTGAATTCGGAATATCAATTATAGCTTAGGGTGAAATTTTGGCCTTATTCTGAAAAACTTCAATTTTTGATGAATAGTGAAACCACTAAGTGGTTGTTAAATAACTGATTTTTCGTTTAAATGAAATATTACCACTTCTGTGATTTGATTTTCAAAAATCCGACATACATGGTTGTCATTAAGAAGTAAAATGTGGTTCAATGGGATAAAAATAATTTTTCGGTGAATAGTAACTTATTAAGTTCTTAATCGCGATTAGTGGTAATTAGGGTAGTTTAAGGTATAAATAATACTTTAATAATATTAAATGACCTAGACACATGTCCCAACCTCATTGGTTGTGTCATGGCCGACCAAGACAAGACATGGCCTAACTTGGGGACCCCATGGATCCACTTTTGTTGGGAAATAACATAAATTACTTTTTATTTAATGTTAAAGTGAAAATGACACTAACATAAAGTGTTTTACTAAAACAATTTTTAATTGGGGTTATACAAGTCCAAATTTTGATTATAAATAGTCATTGGAAAGCTAAAAAGATTTCCTACATCATAGTATTTGTTGTATAATTTTTAGACATTAAATAAATTAAAGTATTTATGACATAATAATGATGCAGCGATGACATCATTATTTGACGATTTAAATAAAATGAGAAGATAATGCAAAATCCGAGGCTTACACTTGTCCAAAGCCTATTGGATGAAGATATTTCGAAACCTTATCACCTTAGCCTCGAATTATATAGATGTGGGACCTTTAGAATCCGAAAAGCATTTTGAAATAATGTAACATTTCATTACTTTCCAAAAGTGCCCCTCCTCTCCACTTATAAAAGGCCCCCACCTCTCCCACCTTATTCACACCATCAAGCCATTTGGCTCGGCCAACCTCTGCCCAAATACTCTCCCAACATTCCTTCCTTACTCCTAGAAACCTCACTTTGGGCAGAACTCTTCCCAAGGAAGCCTTTAGCTCAAATCAAAAAGAGTTACCCGATTTTGAGGTAATGTCTTTTCTAATGTTGTTTTGTTTTATTTTTCTTCTCCAACCCCCTAAACTCTTTTTATTCATTTCTTTTGTAACAACACCAGTATCCTCAATATACTAGGATGTTGTTATAAGAAGGATTCGAGCTACACTTACACACACCTACATCTAATGGTTAAAGAACATACGGTTTCTGTGGATGGCGAATTTCTGCCTCACGAAACGATGATTGTTCAACACTCATATAACACCTCCAAAGGTGGCCATTAAGATGTCACTATTTTTATATATGATATATAATATGTTTTTGTTTTACTTATGCTTCTGTATTTCTCATTTATGGCATACTTTATGATTTCCATTATGGGTAAAACGCGATAATTTCATTTTAGGAAGTGCGGACTACCGCCCCCTCAAAGTGATTTGAATCGTTAATGCCATGTGTGGGATGTATAAAGGATGGAGTAAATGGTATTATACACTATATTATACTGGAATTATATTATACATTTATATCATTATGATTTCATTCCATTAAATATGAAATTGAAATGAAAGTAGCGTTCATGCGTACGTACGGCTTACCGTCTCCATGAACGGTGCATTTCATTTCTTACCTCTAAATGTTACGTAATATTATAAATGAATGTATATACTGTATATATATGATATATATGATATCTACATCATTAATATAATTCTGGATATAATGGATATTTCACCACATGAACAACTTATAATTATAAGAAGTTTATTGTTGACTCATGTACCAAAGATCGACAAAACGACCGTTATTAACTTAAATAATTACATAATGTTCATAACATTGTAATAAGTGATATAAAAAGGATAATGAAATTGAAAATGGTTCTTAATAAGGTAGATATTAACTCTAGTTTATTATTCAGGAGGTTAAAGAACGGTTGAGTCAAGTCGGACACAAGGTAAGGGAACTTCTTAACCCAACTTCCATTCTTTGGGTTAATCTCCTACTTTCAAATTATGTCATGATATTATTATGTCCTATATTGTATTTGTACATTATTTATGTGTACTTATAGTGAATACACATTATAGATGTACTTTATTTAAAAATTTATCTTTTTAAGGACTTCGTCTCAATCCCCTTTCATTGAGGCATATTTGGTTTTATACAAAACTTTCTTTTATACGGTGTATAAACCCCTTTGACTTTTACGTTTATTCAAAAGGAATCTTTTTTATACGAAGCGTTTTACTAAATGACAAAAAGGGAATGTTTTTATTTCCGTACTTATGCGGCGACAATGACTTCTCCGCCGCCGTGACCATTATTTGAGTTTCGGCTTCCTCTACAAGCCATCATTTTTTTAACGAAAAATAAATACAAAGTTTTAACTTTCTTTTATTTTGGTATTGAAAATGGTTTTGAAAGTGTTTTTATTATATCAATGTGTTGTATTGATATCTTGTGATTGAAATGTGGAAATGTTATGTTTACATTATGCATGTTTTATGTGATACGATTATGTTATGGTTTATGATATGTTTAAACCTATTCATATGAGGAATGCATTGGACTTAATAAGTGACGGGTGGAGCCCGCTATAGCTCCTCGATGCATCGGCAGGTCTCATGAGACAAACTAGTGTCTTGGCACAAGGCCTTGACAAAATCTTATTTGTAGTCTTGGCACGAGGCCTTGGCTATGTGGTTATGATAGTCTGGCATTATGCATTCCATCATTATGAAAGTGGTTATTGATATTGCATGTGATTATTCGACCAGTAGAATATCCATGTGAAGAAGTAAATGGCATTATCTCATTTTACTTTTGCCATATTATGTTGAAGTTCATGTTTAAAAGGCTTTTGTTTTAGTTATACATTGCCTTAAATGTTAATGTTTATTTATGAAAGCTTCCGCATTATTGTTATCCTTACTGAGCATCTGAGCTCACCCCTTTCAATGTTTTAATATTTTCCAGGATGTGAAGAAGTATTTTATGAATGACCTGCAGGGATAGTCGGAAGAGGATATGAGTGTGGACTATGGAGACTTTGTTATTGTAGTTTTTCACTTTTTGATGTAATGAAAGACTTATGAATGTATCTAGTGTTTCCAAGGCTACTAAACTAATCGGTCTTTCAAGACTTGATCCTTTGTGATCATGCCAATGTTACGAAGTAATGCACCGACTCTGGGTAGCTGGGGTCGGGGCGTTACAATCATTTTCCAACAGATATATAGAATCTCAATCAGCATCATAGAAAAAAATATTCCTCTCAAAGTAATCCAAGATAGGTTGTACTTAACACAACTAGTCCATCATGAAGATTATTTCACATGGATGTATCAAAAAATATAATAATTCTCTCCATGATTAGAGATCCTCTAGAACTATCTTGTTGTCAATAAATACTTCACAATGATATGATTATCCTAAAACTGGCAAATTCAATGCCAATAGAACAAGAATCGTCTCCACCTCAATTACCAAAGAACAAATTATTTCAAGTGATATGAATGATTTTTTAGTTCTTGAATAAAAAAACATGCACCCATGTAGGAAATAAGAAAAGGGATCATCAAATGATATCCAGATCACCCGGAACTGGAAACTCTCAAGCATGTTGTGGGCTGTGGATAAATCTATAAGCAATGTAACCCTGATGATGATCTCCTCTATGAATGAGGTCTACTCTTTGAGAATGAGGGCCATACTATGGTTTTACAATTCATATCCAATACCCACTCTACATATTGATAGATAAGGCACCCTAGTATCGAAAAATTGACTAAAACCAACAAAATTATAGAACCATAAGAAGAACACATGTCTCACACTACCTTCTTAGAATGGTTAATCACTCTATCCAGTGATGAATATGTCCTCCATAGGAAACAAATATTATTCTTTAGTGAGGTCGTGAGATCTACTAGACTTAGATAAATGAAAATATAAATATTGGGACCTACCATAAGTTATCCAAAAACCCTTATGTATAGGAAACTGGGAACCCAAGACCACAACTCAGCTATGTGGAGAATCCTGATGAATCCCCTATCATGATTCTATGATCTTGTCCAGTGTACTATCAATGAAATATTCTCCCTACAATACATTTAGATATGTCAGCATTATAAATGAGGTGAACATGATTTGGCTATCTAAATAGAAGGCCATATAAAAATTCCCCACCCTAGCGTCCTCATCAGACAAATGTTTATCAGAATATCATCGAAGGTTCTTTAAAGGAATTACAAGTTCATATTCACTTGAATTTCCATGTCGAAGGATATGCAGTTATTTATGACTGGTCACCTTCATGATCAAATAAATAAGTGAGACTCTAAACAAATTTCAAAAAGTGTCCCAAAAAATATCTAAATCCTTTAAATTCTTGAGGAATTAGAAGAAACACTATCTCACTACCCCATGACTAATTTTCATGACCAACAAAACCCTATATTTCTTCTATGAATGGATCTAATTGATGGTTATCTCCAACTGCTCCAACCAGGACTCTATCATTGAGTATCAAAAAGTTCCCTCATACTTCAATATACATAGGTGTTGAAACTATTAGTGTTTCATTATCCAAAGGTACCCCTACAGGGATTAAAATAAGATAAGGGAGCCAATGACACCTAAATCCCTCCTCCAACATTCCATGCTATAGAGACAAGCATAGAGGGTATATCATGAATACAAATGGAAGACAATACCCTTAATTAGAACATGATAAATGGTTGATACAATGAAGAAACCGAAAAAATCATTCCCAAGATATTATAAAAGTTCCCAAATATAAGATTGTAAATAAATAAAATTAGAAAAATATAAAATAAAAAAAGTACCAAAATAAAATCCTTTTTAGCGACATTAGAGACACAAAAACTCTTAAATAACACCATGAGATATAAATGTCTAGGATAGTCTCCAAAAATATCATATAGAACTAAAAGATAGTATAAAGATTTATATGGTGAGTGTAATAGGTTTTCTCAGTAGGATACTCCCTAGATAAAATAACTTAGAAGATAAATAAATTCTACTAAATCCTAGTTAATAATCAAGTGTGTATAACTCATCCCCTAATAAAATATGTGATTTTCTAAAAAACACCATCTATCTCTCTCACAAATTATCTATTACGATGAATAATATAATATCCAACATAATATAAAATGAAGTTATCCTAGAACCACTTCCCCATTAATTTTCCACTTTTGACTAACGTCACATGTTATGATCTATCTCTCTCTAAAAAGGTAAACCTCTTTGAAGAAACATGATAAAATATAAAACAACATGTGCCCCATGTATCATGTAACCTCACCATTTACATTAAAATATCTAGATAGAAACCGAGTAGTTTATAGGGGCCATCATAACCCATAAATCATGTATTAAACATTAATCCATCACAAACCATACATGAAATACCTATAATAATCCTTAAGATACTATATCCAGAGATACATTTTGGTGAAATGACCACAATCCATTACATCCCTCTACACACCTTTTTGGGAATGACAACCACCATGCAGACTAGCACATAATTATTTTAGGAGAAGAGAGAGTGGAAGGGGGTATTCAACCATCTGTTCCCCACCATCCTTGATGTTGGGGAAAAATAGCCACTAGAGTCCAATGGTATTTTTCACCCTACCAACATGGGTGAATAGGTGTATAAAAATCATAACATAGGAATATATATATATATATATATTTCACAGAAAAACTATAAAGAACTACCTAGATATAAAAAAAACTATATCTATCATCTCTTGGTCGCATGAATACAACTTATATGGACTATATATAATATACAAAAATAATAATTGTAATAATACTTTATTTAATTATTCATTTTAAATATTTCATAATTACATTAATTAATTATCTATTAATTAATGTTATACCATTTCAAAATTAATTAATTATTAACCATACACTATGACCTCTGGGTATAATCCAACCGAATCCATGCCCTCAAAGAAAAATGCAACTGATCCCATGATTCCTTAAGAGTTACATCATTGGAATTCCATTAAGCACAAGACCCATTAGTTAAAATATTTATCAATTATTCACTTTAATTTCACAATTATAGGTACTAAAAGACTCATCCTAAGATACCATAAAAGATGCATAAATCAAAAACCCATCTATTTCCAACAGTGGGGAAGAAAATGTAGAAGCAATAAACCCAATAATATAGCATTTAAGTAGATTCATTTTGAAGGAATAATCCCTAATTTCATCACAACAACAATGGGAAAACCCATCTTAAACCCTCTACATCCTTCTAAATGATGTCCCCAAACCACCATGAAAATCACCAACCTTCCCTTCATAATAAGAATCAATATATACAAAAACCAATTAGATACCCTAACTATTTATTAATCAACTATCATCTATTCTAGGAACACATCACGTTTTATAGAAAAGCTCCATATCAAAAAAAACACACCAGACAACAAGAAAATAAAAAATTATTAATAATGAAACTAAGGAATCTAATATTCATAAGAAAATGAGGTCTCTCAACCGTAAATGCTTAGATTTATTAAAAAATTGTTTTATTATAATGTTGAATTACCAATTAATTTATAAGAGGTTAAAATCATAGGAAACCTAAGGTATAAGATATAAAAATCTATGAATTATTTAAACATGATTTACAATGTAACATATAGTTTCATAAAAATATAATGAATAATAATTTAAACTACACCTACATGTTTATTATTTTTCTAACCAGAATTACCAACTTGATATTCTTTAACCAATTCTAAGAAAAACCAACATTATCAACCATATCATAAGAAATTGCTGCATAGTATGTAGAAAAACAAGAGGTAAACCACTATCATGGTATAATCACATGAAATCACTACAACAAACCCAACTCATATCATTAATTACGTTTAATATTCAGTATGTTTAATTCCTCCATTACAGATTGAAAACAAGTATGATAGATTTACGATTCCAGACAAATTTTTGTGAAGAAACAAATCCCATACCTCAAGGTTTTGAATATTATTTTAGAATGATAAAACAAGTACAAATCACTAATCATCCCTCCCGCAATAAAAATACCACCCTCTAAGGACAATATTCCACAATTGTTCCAAAAAATATTAAAATTAATATCTAATAAATAAAGAGATCAACCTTTATATAATGGAAATGAATTATAGGAGGAAAAAAATTTAGAAAAATTCGGATGGATGTGAGTCAATATCCAGTAAAAAAATATAGGGGGTTTTGAAAATAAAATTTATATGATTATTATATAATAATGTTAACTTCTCACAAGGATCGCTTTCATTAATCATAATATTTTCCATTAATTTAATGGGTTGTGTCTATTTATTGATAAATTAATAAACATTACTGGTGAAATAATATAATATAAAAATTCCTTCAACATCCTTTGGATCAAATTTATAAAGATGATCTCTATTATTAATAATGTAAAATTTTCAAAAAAATAATATGAAGTGGGAAATTTTATGTTTCAAACTATTTTGAAAATTCATAAGTAGTTCTACATAATATAAGAAAGGAATTATTTATTTTGTAACAATCTATACTCATGGATTCCTCAAAAAAGTATTAGAAAATAAATATTCTCATAATATTGACTAGGTAAATTCTGAATGTGTACATTTAAATTTCTCACCAACACCATTCTGTTGTGGGGTTTTTGGTGTCATGAATATATCGGTTATACTTTTTTCAATATATTAAATTCAGAAAATTGGTATTTATAGACTCATCATAGTCATAACTATAAATATTAATTGATGGTTTTTTTTATAAATTTTTAATAAGATCAAAAAAATTTAAGAATAGAGAGATATTTTAATTTTAAGATCCATACAATTGGACAAAGTATGACCAGTTTAATCATCAACCAAAATATGCACATAGTTTATGAATTTATGTCATGTCATTTATGTTGGGATAAAAGCTATATGTTTACATATTTTATTGTTTTGAAGGTTGAAACTTCACCCTTAGGTATAAATATTGACATTTTTTCTTATCTCCTTAGCAAGAGTTGTAATCATTGATAGAATTATACCTATGTATCTAAGGTTCCCTTACTAGTTCTTTCATATATTGTTAATATACTTTATAGAAGTATTTTTTCCCAATAGTATAATCTAAAGAAATTAATAATCTTCTATTAATCTAAGGAAATGTATGTTTTTATTAAAATGTTTTTCTATGCTTAAAGTGTGAAAATTTTCAAACATATCGACGGATAAAAAATCATCTCTATTAAAACATTTAACTGTGTATTTATCATTCCAAATCATTAAATCGTAAGATTCATTTAATAGTTGGATAATGCTAATTAGGCTATGTATGATACCTAAAAAATAGAATATATTAGAAATTTAAGTCATACCAATAAGCACAATATTACAAATACCAATAATTCAACATTAAACATTATCTTCTAAACTAACTCATCCAACTTTTAATTTTTGTATGTTTTGGAAATATAAATTTTATTCTTTCATGTACCGAGAACAAACATTTTCCATTTAGCATATTTTTTTTCTCCTAGTAATAATCTTATCTTCCAGAAAAATTAAAATCCCAACAGTTTTGTATCTATAATTACTTAGATTATGTGAAATTTGAAAGCAAAACATTCAAAACTCACATATGTTTAACTATTTCATGTTTGCATTACTGTGAGATATCTAGAAATAAAAGATTTATTAGGATTGATATATTTCAATTTATTAAAAGAATAATGTTTTATATTATTACTTCATCTATTTAATTTAGTACAAAAGGTACATTTTAGGTACTATATAATTTTATTGATTGTATAAATATGGATGAGTAAAATATATTTTGTAATATGTAAAATTTGGTTTCATCTTTCTTATGAGCTTGTCAAAAACTCCACTATATATAAAATTTGTTAGAATATTCGTTAAGCTATTAATTTTTATAATTTATTTTATTAACTATATTTTGATCATAATGATTTGAGACATTTTTATATTTTTCAACTAGCCTAGAAATAGGATTTTATGATTTATATCTAAGTATAAAAATCATATCATACATAATTGTATATTATGTCTTAGTAGATTCAAGGTTCTTATTCACTTTTTATTCTTATTTTGCAGGAAATCCATATATCTATTTCTTTTATCAAATAATAGAATATCATATTCTTATTTAGATATAGAAGAAATACTATAATCAATCAAAGTAAATGAAATATTTGCATTAAGTGACAACTATTCAACTGAGTCAGAAGTTACCTTCCTTATAAAGAATAAACAATATTAAGGATTCTTTTTAAAAAATATCACATCATTTTTCTATCATTTATCACTAAATAACTAATCCTTTTAGATTTTTGATCCTCACTAGAACTCCATGTATTATTAGTTTCTCAAAATATTTTTTTTGTCTTTTCATTAAAGATTTACCATTATTTTCCCTCCTCTTAAATATAAGACAATCAATTTTGATATACCATATTTTCTTAAACTCATAAAATATCATGTCTAAAGATTCCTTTTTCCCCTGTTTATATTTTTGGTTCTTATAATAGTTATATCAAAAGTTCTTGTTTATTATAATCTTATTCATATGATTCATAAGCTGAGCTAGGTATCCTTAAATATATTATAAATTTACAATTTCCACATGTCTTTTATACTTCTTATTCATAGTAGTAGTTAATTTTTATGATTGAGAATGGAATTTTAATGCTTTGTAGGAAAATGTGATTGTTTCTCCATTCATTCTATTCTTCTTCTTAGCATCTCTCTTTATCTAATTTTAATATTTCACGAGACTTCAAATAATATCATCAAGTCTAAACATGGTTACAAGATTGGTTATATATATATATATATATTCTTTTATAATTGAATTACATTATAATAATTTCAATCACCTTATCTACGTTATAATAATCAACAATTTCCTTCTCACTCAAAGAGTGAAGTCCATTATGACATTTACCAAACTTCGATGCATCTCTTGTAGTATTTCACTAGGTAGATAACCAGAATCCTAATAATTATCACGAAACATATCTATTTGAGTCTACACAACTTTGAAATTATCAAATTGTGTAATTTATAGCTTTCAATATATTTCATTTATAGTTTCACATGATGAAATTTGACTATATATATTTCAATTCATCAAGAAAATAAAAGTATTCAGAACATTTCAATTCACTTTATACCCAATATTCTGATCATGAGGAAATATAGATAATTATTTTCCCAGAATTGTATAGTTTTTTTCATCATAATAAAATGATCAAAAAACATTTTGATAAAAATAAAAATATCCTATTAGGATATTATTCATATAAAACAACATCAAATATTGATAGTTTAGTAATATTCAAATTATAAAAAATTGATGACATGAAGGCCATCTATATCATAAAAAATAATCATTTTTCTTCCACACATTATTATAAGGAATATTATATATCTTCCAATAATCAAATGGATAATATAAATAAAACAAGAGACTGCATCAATGGAAGTGTCTAACTTTGACTCAACGTGTTGTTCCCGTAAATGTATGTATGATAGTGACATGAGGCGGTTGAATTTTAACCTAATCCCACATACAATTTTTATCCCAATCAAGTTAATCTATTGATTATAAAATATATCTTCTGATAAAATTGAGTTACAATGAATAGGAACATAGCATAAAATACAGAATCAGATGATAAAAACTATCCGACTATAAAAATAATGCAATGAAAAATGAAATAATGATGTTAAAACCAATTCACATTATATCAAGTAAAAATTCAAATACCCCTAAAGGATATTATTAACAAATTATTATTATCTATGTAAACCTTTAATTTTATGAAAAGAATCCAAAAAACATTTATACATAGTCCTAAGTATCTCAATTTCACACCTCAACTGTAAACCTATAAGAAAGTACTAAGTTCTATACTAGGATCATCTTCTACTATAATCTCATAAAATAAATTTCTTTTGTTTCAATAACCTAATCATTCTAATTATTTGAAAAAATTCCACACTAGGTATTAATTAAGCATGAGTCTTTAGAAAAAGAATCCTATAGCCATGGAAGTTCATCGATCAAGTAGGATCAAACAAAGAAAAAATTACTAGAACATAAACATCATTAATCATGTAGGATCAGATAATGAACAAATACAATGAGACATAGGTATTTACAATGAAAACCAGATAATTATATCTATAATTTGTTACAAATTAAAAAACAATAAAAAGAACTCAATGAAAACAGTATGATGTAAAACATTATCATATCTATATATAATTATAGTATGTTCAATAACATCTATTCCTCAATTTTATATGGTGAATTTATATATGAAATTATAAAAAACATAAATAGGACAGTTTCAAGATCTTTGGGTTTGGTTACAATTACATTAGATGTAACACATCATCTTCTAATTAATATAACCTCAGTATCTATCATCCATTGATCATACCATCACAACACTAAATATGTTCCAATAAATATATTGATCAACTAAGTTTGGTTAAACATAAGAACAAATGATAGGTATATATATATCATCACTCATAAAATTATTTCATGCTAAATAAAAATCTTAATATAGTGTATTTTGATATGAAAAACTCAAATATAAGTGGGAATATGATTGGGATTACAATCTCCCCAACAATCATTAGAAGTGATGACACATATTTTTTAAGAATGTAATTTTAATTACCATGATTACAAAAATTGAATAACTCTGAATAAAATAGACATAGAACTAAAAATTAAAATTCATTTAAGATTTTAAATTAACTAAAATAATTATTTATAATTAAATAATATAATTATATTCAAGTTATAATAATATTAATAAAACCTTTTATTTTTATTTTTTAAAATTCAAATAGAAGAGTCATAGAAGGATTTAAAAGGGTTTTCATAAACCCTTACTCTATTAATTTTTATTATATTGAACTTAAATCACTCTATAATTTTATATAAGAATATTCTTTCTCATCTACTTATTCACCTTTATTTATATAAATTCTAATCTTCTCTTCCAATTTCTGAAGAATAAGGGATTTTCAAACATACAGTATTTCATTCGTGTTTTTTCTATTTTATTTTCAATCCTTATTAACATTTATAAAAATCCATGATCCTATATGTTTTATTCATGATACTATTCTTATATTTCATATATGATTATGGGTGGGTCTGGAATTATATCCCCCCCAATGTGTTGTAAAATTCTTTATTCTCTTACAAAGATATCATGGAATTCACCATTTTGGTATTACAGGTTCTATGAATATGGTTCTCCAAGAAACCTTTAGGAGTTTTATATTTTAAATCTCCTTGTACATGATATTTCATTAAAATTATACTTAATTACATTAATATGTGTATTGTGGTTAACCTTATGATTAAATATATGTTAATGATAAAATCTGTTTTCAATATATCTCTTGGTGTTCTTATTTATGAGATTCCAACCATTTCATTTCATAGATTATTGAGTTTTCTACTCTTTAATTACGCTTTATTGAATTCTATATTCTAATATTGTATTTTATAACAATTTTTATACTATTTAAAGACATGTAGAAACAATAATGATGTAAAAATTCAAGTTATAATGATTAGTCTTTAAGTGAATCATGGGAAATAATGTCTCTTATGGAATATTTCGGAGGTCTTGAATGAATCAAAATTTATCATTTTGAAATATAGTACTCTAAGATTAATCTATAAAATAATATATTATTTAAATTATTTAAGAATTAAATTTTAATTTTTTTTCAAACCTATATATATATTTATCACCAATTTATGTCTAAATTTTCCAACTATATTTGGATAAATAAAAAAATATTTTAAATATGTTTTTATGTGCTATATCATTTCATTAGTCCTCACCAATCTTGAATAATAGATCAATAAAAATTTAGGATTCTGTTATATAAAATGATTTTAAAGTATAAATATACGATTTTCCTTCAATGGCTAAAATTTTGAATACATTGTTTCCTTATGATGAGTTAGTGTAGTGAACCATATTTAATATGTATTCTCATTTCGGTAATTTTAATTTTTTTCATAATAAAGTGTATAATATAAAATGGAACATGAGTATAAAATAAAATATATAATTACTATTAAAAATATAATATAAAATATGAATTATGAATAAATTCTCTAATATCAATATGAGTACAATGTCATAATAAAAAAAAGATAACCAAAATAATACAACCTTCAAGTATTTTTCATCATGGTCCTCCATGAAAATCATATCAACAAATATAATTATAAAAATAAGGAAAACTAGTACAAATATGAATGGAATTTTGAGGATGATATAATTTTATAGAGTTAATGAATTTAATAGAGGTATGTATTATTACATATAAGAATAGTAAGAGTAAAATGAATGTTGAAGTTTTCCATAATATAAACTTTGAGGGTAGCTAATGTGGTTGGTCATTATATGAATTTTGGGGTTACCACTATATTATCATTAAAATAAAAGGTATCATAAACACGATATGATGAATTATACAAATGTAATAAGAATTATTAAATCTTCATTTTACATTGACAATAATTATAGTCATTTCATCTCAAAAAATTGTTTTATTTAATGATTAAGTATATTTCTATAATGTTTTTTATATATTTATATAATAATCATATATTTTACTATGGAATTTTTATATTAATTTTATAGATTAAGATTTAGAATTATCTTTATTAATATTTTAGAAATTATTATGGCATGTTATGAAATAAAAATTTAGTTTTTTAATTTAAAAAGTAATATCTTTTTTTCTAAAAAATATATTATATTAATATATTTTGATTTTGAATTTAGATTTCAGAATTTTTATTTATGGAATAATTTTTATAAAAATAAATATATTTTTTAAAACATTACTTTCAAAATTCATGGAAATTATTCTTATAAAATTTTATAAATAGAAAATCATGGAAATAAATAGTAATTTTGATATATATTAAATGTTTTTTCAAAAAAGAATCTAAAATATTACAAATAATATTTTTATTTCAATTTTTGTATCTAAAATATTAGAAAATTTTATTTTTAAAGTAAATATTTTATATCAATTTTCTTATAAGTTTATCGATTGCTGTGAAATTTAATTCCTTTTAGAAAATAAGAGTTTGAATTCAAATGGAATTTTCACATTATTAATTTAGGAGTATCTTAAATATTTTATAATGATGAAAAAATATATGTAACATGTTAAAGTATATTTTATATAAAACATTATAAATTTATATTCTAATATTCAAAGTCAAATTTATACTACATTGATTAATAAATGTAAATTGTTTATAAAATAAATAAGAGATCATGTTAAAATTGAATTTGACAACCCATTATTTAATAAGCATCTACAAAGTTACAGAACACCTTAGGACAGAATAGAACATGTTAAAATACTAAATATAAATTTAATTTTAATTTTTAATATCAAAATTTTAATTTTAATTTCTAAATATTTTATTAAAATAATTTAATTTCTTTTAATATAATAATTTGAGTTCAAATAGAATTATACTTATTATTATATTTTTCTCTTAAATGATATAGAATTTTATAGAAACCTATGTAACAAATATTTTATGATAATATAATTAAAATTTTATAAAACATTTATCCAATAAATAAAAACAAATTCTTATGTGAAGTTCTATATGAAAATGATTACAAAGTGATTGTCTAATGTGAAAAAAATCAAAAAAATATTCTTAAAAATCATATCATGGTAAATGTGAGAATAAATAATTTCATTAATGGTTTTAGGGTATATTAATTATTAATAATAAATTATACTCATCTAGAGACTATATTTTTAATGTTAGTTTATAAGAAAATGATCTAAAATTCCCACACAATATCATTTGAGAGCTTATATGATATATGAAGAGCTATGATTACAGGCTTTAAAAATATTTAATTTGTTATGGATTATTTGAATTTGGATGTTTCATGGTTTTTAAGAAACTTTTTTGAATTTTATAGTATATATAAATATTAAATAAGAAATTATTTAATTTTCAAGATATTAATAATTTCAAATTACATGATTGATCCAAAAAAATCTAAAAAAATTGGTCTTTTTAAGAAAAATGAGGAAATAACTATTTAAACCCATTAAAAATATTATAATAATTATTTGGATAAAAAGGGTCTAATGTATCTTCCCTTATCTATTTACGTCCCATTTTCCACTTGTAAATTACATTATTAAGCCTTAAAGTACAAAATTTTATAAAATTACTATGAAATATTGTTTATAAATAGGGGTTATACTCTCTATTCTCAAACCATTACTTTGATGCACTAATTTATATAATTTAATATCTCCATATAATATTAAAATATCAATACTTTTGTTAACTATACCCTTTTAATGTAATTTCTCAACCTAACAACTTGATCAAAGTAGTTGTTTTAAAAGTTGATGAATCTAGGATTTACCATTCTTTATTAATGACATACTTATTTCATTATATTTTATATTTAATTCAGGATAAATTGAGTATTTAATTTTTATTTCATCCAAAATTATTTTCTAATCCTTCATTTTTGAATCTTATTGTATAAAATAAACAAAAAATAGTACTATTATACATAACTTTTATTTCTATCATTTTCTCTCATATTTTCCATTGATTTCCTTATATGTTATTGGCTTTAATTTTTATAAATTTCTCGAAAGGCTATTCCACCCATAGAAGGTGTATTAATTTTAATTTTCTTCTATATTAAATAAGCACGGTATCATAATTATTCATGTGATACCATATGGTTTAATAACATAATTTTAATTTAAATAAACATTATATCTAATAGAATATTTCACATGCAACTTGAAACTAAAATGAGAGGATACATATTATATACATATTAGTAAGAAAATATAAGAATAATAAAACCTTTGGTAAATTAAAATTATTTAATAATTATAAATACATACAATATTGAATTAAGAATAGTAAAATATTTTATAGGTAATTTTTATAAAATAAATATTTTGGTTTACCTTTTATTTCGATTGGATAATTTTTTTTACAAATTTTGGAGTTTTATTTTGAAAAAAATAACCTAATCAATTAAATAGAATGAAATTTTTTTATGAAGATTTTTTTTTGAATTTTCTCAAATAATTTCTATTTTAGATGTGTAGTGAAAAACACCTATGATAAGGGAGCAGGGAGAATATGACAGGTGGATACAGAGAAGTCATCAAAAGTGGGTATGATGTTCGGTGATCATGGTGGACCTCCAAAGTGATTATTATGGATGGTATTGGGTAAGGCTGTCTGTGGGTAGTAGAGCCTCACACGACTGATGGGAAGGGCTAGTTTTTTGCAATTGGTTGTGGTACTCGACAATCATGTTTGGATGCCAATGTGATGAGGTTGGAGGTGTCTGTTGATCATGTGTATGATATGTAAAGAGAGGGAACGAATGATGTAAGGCAATGATAGTGTCTAGTTCCACATAAGGATAAAAAAGTGGGTTGTAGGGTCAGTATTAAGGAGTATAAAGGATACTATGTTTTAGGGTCATTGAACTACATGGGGCGAGGACTATGGGCCTATTGTACTAGGGTTTAATACCAACTTAGCCTTCAGAAATGCCATATAATGGGATCCCTCTACCAAAAAAACAAGAGGGGGTATCATTGTTTCAATAATGGAGTGGGGGGGGGGGGGGGGTTCCTTCATACCTATTTTAAAAAACCAATAATAAATAAATTTAAAAAATAACGTAAAAATACTATTTTTTATTTATAAAACCCATGCTAATAATTTTGGAATCATAAGTAATATTTCTCTCTAAAAATTATTTTATTCAAGAATGTAAAAAATTATATTTAAATACATATAAAGATAAAATATAAAAATATATTTAATATTTTAGATAAGCATGTTAACATTATTTGATAAGGTTAATTTCATATTTAGTAATAAAAGTATGATTCCCATAAGTGATGTTAATGACAAAAATAATAGTAAAATATTTATTTTCAAATAATTTATTTTATTATTGCTTTGAAATTTTTATCAATTAAATTAAACTTATATATTTTATAAAATTAATTTCATATTTTTTTAAACATATATACACAAATATTTTCACCCATTTAATTGGTGATTACTGATATATAATATTAAAAACACTTTATGGTCAAAAAATAGGTTTTCTTCAAAAATAGTATTACTGTACATTATATGTTTAAATTAAAAAATTAATTTACTCATTTTTAGAAATTAAATTTTATTAAATAAAGGATAAATTTAAGTTCAAAACACCTAGATTCAGAAGCAGTTTTATGTTATATTTTTAATAAAACATAAATTACATAGTTAAAAACTAGTAACCATAATAAAAAAAGACTAAATTGAAAAAAATGTAATGGTAAAAGACTCAAAACTTATTAAAATTTTTTAGAAAATGAATGGTGGAGGATTTTTTGATCCACACCTCTATCCAATCAATTATGGACAACTTTTTGAGCTATTTACCCTTGAATATTTTCATGGAATAATTGATATGTAATCATTATTTAAAAAAATTCTTTTTCATCAACTTATAAAAGGCATCTCTCACAACCTATTAATGGCCAATCAAATTTCTAGTTTCTTATTGAAAGACTACCCAATTTACCTCTTCTATAATCCTCTACCATATACATAAACTATTATTCTATTGAAGTAATCATAAGACCTTCATTTACTTGAATACTTTTAAGAGAATGTTCAATCCCCCCATGTGATTAATTCATAATCCTCAATATTTTTTATTCATATTCCTATACTACCTCAAACATACTATATAAATGATGTTTTTATAACACCAAAAATATTAATATACTTAATGTTCTTATATTTATGGAATATTAAAATTATCCCCCCTATGAAACCAAAAAAAATATGCATTTATCTTGAATTTGTGCAGACAACCTCCTTTATGAATGATGAGTTCTATTTTTCATAAAATGATTAATGGATAGTCAGAAAAATTTATTTAATGAAAATATATAATAAATATTTAATTTTAAACCTTATGAAATGTTAATGATTTTATTTTTTCAACCTTCCTCTTGTTCTATTGAAAACTAATGTGTTGTATCTATACGTGCAGATCAGGCCTACACGGAACAATGTATTTTGTTTTCCCATTACCTCCTTGTATGGATTTAGTGAACCAACCCTAGTCAACCTACCTTGGAAAATAATTTAGAGTGCCATAAGTCTTTATGTTCATTACTGATCGCCCTAGGCTATCAATAAGAACCATGGAATCATAGTTAGCCTATTGGGAATGTCTTCACCCTTGGTAAATTAGAATGACCCATCCATGAGTTTGGAAGGCCACACCAACATGACTTCATTGTTAAAAGAAATAACAATTCAATAGTTTAACACAATAATGACTAAAATTAAATCTAATAAAAAATCACATCAGCATACATGACATTTCATACTCATGACATAAATACATGATATACCATATCAAAACTCAAAACCCATATTTGGGGTAAATACAAAAAAAAACAAATACAGACATCCAAACAAAAAAATCTAAAAAATAGATCATCGTGAGAAAATCTCATGAGGCCATATCCCCTCAAACATAAACAACCTTGGGTGAAAATAAATAAGAAGAGCCTCCCTTGTGCATGGTGATCTTTCCATTACATGTCTTAAAAAAAGTCTACATATGCCTGAATGTATGTATAAGGTGTGAGTTATAAATCCTAGTAAGATTCTTCTGTGAATATATTTAATTATTTAAACCGCGAAATCCAATAAAGATATTTTTGAAAACTTATTTGGAAAAACCATACAATTTTGAAAACCTTTCACTTTATAAGAAATACATTTAAATATATTTATTTTTCTTTTAAGAAAACATATTTCTAATACATAATTAAAAATATTAAAAATAAATGAATCAAAACAGATTAATTAGTAAAATAAAACAACTCTTAATGAGAGGATTAATATTCCTATACAAGTCACAACCGAGGGTATAAATATAAATATCATCTTATAACCAAATAGGCTTTAATGGGAATAACACAGTATACCATTATAAAAAAAAGAACTAACATTATGAATAAGAGAATATAAATCAATTTTGAATATGTAATTTATACCATTGAATCTATGAATAAGTGTATATTGAAACATAGTGTAAAAAAATACTTTTCTAGAAGGATAATAATGTATAAATATATTGGAAGCACTCACAGTTTTCTCTTATCCAAACATTCAATGGACCCCTTGGGCTCTCGATCAACATATTGGAAGCTCTCTTTATCTTTCACCCCAAAGGATATCTCATTACCTTATAAAACATTATTCAATCTCCCTCAGTATTTCTCTCAGAGGATTTATCTATCCCTTGGACAACACATACTCAGACCCTACATTTTCCATGTACACTGGATACCAAAAAATTCAACATCATAACTTCCATAATAAATCCATTACAAAATATAAATTATTAATAAAACATTAAAATTACATGTCAAGATTCAACACCATGAAATAGTCATTTAAAAACCCATTAAAAACACATATGAAAGAAATAATTGTTATTGATCCATTTTTTCAATCACAGGGGGTGTATTAAAACCAACCCCCTTCAATTTTATTGATGATTAAATATCAAACCCAACCCATAAATTACATAAAAAATGAATTCAATATTAATAAATCTATTTAAATGGAATTTGATAAATAAAATGTGAATTTTATAAAGGATTTAAATGTCAGACGAGGAAAACACCCTTAAATAGATACACCTAGGTTAGAATCGGTTCCATCCTTGGAACCATTGATGACTACCACAATACTTGGGAATGATATATATTTAAAAAACTAACACCCAATAATTAAAACTAAAAACCCCATTAATAGCCCTATTTACATCCAACACAAAATCTAGGGTTTTGTCCATATATAGAATTTGAATAATGAAGCAAGACAATGGTAGAAATATAATGAAATCCTAAATATTAGGGATTACCTCCTGATAAAAATCCAAAGATCCAAGTTGAATGCATTGAAAATAATATAGTAGAAGCTATGAAAACAAATAATGGGCATGCACCTGAAGTGGAGAGGAAATGAAGAAGAGATGAGTTAAATTCGTTAAAGTTAATTTATCTATTTATCAAAATTTTAATGACCTGGAAAAATCAAATGCTTTAACCACACTATTCGGGACACCATGAACCAAATATATAAGAGCCACATACTCCCCAAAATTAACCCATATTGTTTTTGGATATCATAACATGATTGGATAAACTATTCTCAAACTATGAAAAATAAAATTCTTCCCAAACCGTCACCCCCACATGATTTTCCATATTGTTAAACAAAACATGCACCATTTTCCAGGATATACTTTCTAAAAAAAATATAATTTCCAACCTTTAACACATGTGAACACTAAGAATTAATAAAAATATTGAGATAAATTATATGAAAAATTATAGTTTCCCAACATGTGTCAAAAATCTCTCAATCAAAAGTGATGGGTCTAAATGTAATTATTCAATTTGGAAACATGAAATATATTGTGAATCAAGGCCAACCAGGGTGGAAAATCCAACTTGTAGGATAAAATCTGATGATATTTTATCTAAAAATAGCCTAACATTACATGGAGACAATTTTCCTTTCTTTCACAAGTGACTGTTCTGTAACTAAAAAATACTCGAGTAAACAAATGATCACCAAAATAAAACTCTAATGGGAAATGTTGTTGATAAAATATAATTTTTTATTTTCCCAATTTATTACCTACCGTTTCATAATAAGATTTAAATTATTCATTTTATCTTGGATGAGACTCGACCCGAACCAGATTTTGTCACCCACCTCTTCCTAACACAATGGGTACCAGGCCATTCACCCACACAATGCATCAAATGGGGTTATCCTGATTGAGGATTGATAACTATTATTGTAATAAAACTTATCCAATGTAATATTCCTCTCCAAAAAACACCAGAAGTTGACCAAATAATCCCATAGCACATACTCTTTAGTCTAGATACTCTACTCAGACTAGAAACCAATTGGTAGGTGATATTCCATGCACAACCTTAGCTTGGATCTTAAATATCCATGGGGTTTCGTCTAAATACAAGAATTTAAATAGAAATTATGGTACTAAACTATCATCGATAACACCCCATGACTCCTACAACCCACTTGGACACTAGGTTCCCATGATCCTCTATCTTTGTCAACTCCCAGATGGGAATGAAATGGGATAATTTCATCAAATGGTTGATAACCACCCCTATAGAATCTTTCCTACTAGGTATATGAGGCCGAAATATCATAAGATCCATTAATATTTAATAATAAATACAATATAGAATGTTAATAGGAATCAAGAACCTAACTGATCATTGATATATATCTTTGATTCTATGGAATATCAAAACTTAAGAAATAAAATCCAAAACTGATCAACTGATCCCATACCACCAATACCGACATCTAAAGGTAAAAATGTATTCTTATACATGAGATGAACAAAAAAAATGAATTATTACCCTAATTAATTACCTCTTTTTCACAATCATTAGAACTACCATCCACTTAATGAAGAGGGTTGAACCATTAAACGATAATGACCAATCACTTGAGGTCACATCACCATTTAAAACACAACTACCCTTCTAGTAGTCAAGGTCAAATTCATACTCACTAAAATAAAGAATTATAATAGAGGATGTATCCTATATTTAGGCCCAAGAAACCTTCTCTCTATCCTTCTACACCTCTTGACTTAGATCAATAAAAGGCCGATCAAAATCCTATAATCTTTTAATTCTCAAATATCCAGGACTAGAGACATTCTACTCAAGGATTTAGTGACAACATTTCCCTTCATCAGTGTATAAGAAATGTCAAAATCAAAATTATATGGATAATATACTTAGACTAACTAAATTAGGGTCATGTACCTCTAGGAATAGATATACTTCAGGATTTTATAATTTGAGGAAACTATAAAATATTCACCGCAGAGGTAGTGCCACCACCACTTAAACAACTAAATGAACGCTATTAATACCAGTTCATGGGTGGGATAATTTCTCTCATGTGTACATAGATACCATGATACATATGAAACCACATGATCATCATGAATTATCACACATCCCATACACACACATGAGGCATCACAATACATAGAATAATCATTCCCATGATCAAGAAGAATTAAAACTACTACAAATGTAAAAAATTCATAAAAATCCCTCAAAAAATGTATACACTTCCAACCCTAACCAATATTCACCCATTTTATTATAAACTCAATCAAGGGAGAAGATATCATGGATAATACCTGAGAAAAATGACTTTATTACCCTAATAATCCCAAAATGATCTTGATATTGAACATAGTCTTGGGATACTCCCAAGACATGATTGCTCAAATCATCTCTAGTTCCATTGAAACTCATCTATTAGAAACCTAATGGCCCAAGAACATAACCACTTGAATCTATAACTAACATTTTTATTTATTATCATATAGATTATTATCTCTCAATATTCCTTAATAAACAACCATATGGTCAAAGTGATCATCCATAATCCTAGAATACAGCTAGATTCCAACAAAAAGTATGATAATGATACAGTACAAAAAGTCATGGAATATATGGTTTATCGTGGTCATAAAGACCAATGATAATTCATTTGGCCAAATGACATAGCCAAATACTCAAAATTCCTATACTATATTCCAAAGGTGGTCTTAGAGGAATTATCCTCCTATAATCATAACTTGTGGCTCCCTGGACTCAAGTAGATATTTGAAAACCAATTAGATCATCTATGTTGATCAAGAAGATAATAAATTCAAGGTAATGTATATTTATTATTTATGGTCACCTGATTAATGTTTTAGTTATATATGAATATTTGGAGGCACCAATTGGTATTGCATGAAAATAAAACTGGAAACTACCACGGTGACGTACTATGATAATTTGATACCTTCCTATTAAGGTCCTGAAATTAGGTATTTAGATCTTTCAACTCACTTATGACCATATAATAATCTGGAAAGTAAATAGGGATCACCCCATGGCGAAAATTGTTGGTACAACTGACATCTCAAAGGAGAAAACACACACAAAAATCCCCCCGAAACACATTAGGGAACCAATCTATGAGAGATATATGAAAACCGTCTAAAATATAGTCCGAGATATCAAAGATTAACATATAATGCAGGAAAAAAATAAATCTGTTCTCTAAAGTAATGGGTTATTACCTCCCTAATCCCAGATCCCACTAACCCTAAAAGATGTGAGTGATCCTATAAAGAGATTGAAACTGGACCCTAGAGTGATATAAATCCAAACGAGTTTTGTATAATATTAAAAAATCCATACAAATGATTAGGTCAAAAAGAAGCTCCAAAATGAGAAAATCCCACATAACATCAACATCAATGATAAAAAACACTTCAGTATCTTAAAATCTTTCTCTTTCTTCCTACTTAGCCGGGTAAGTAAATCCATCAAAAAAAGTATAATCTCTCCTTGAATAACCATGAAATCATGAAACATTACTGAGAAAAATTAAGGATAAGAATAAATATAAAATAATACTAAATCCAGAGAATAATAAATAAGCTTCATACCTCTAATTGTGGTTGACATTGTTTCTGAGTATTTTGGAACCACTTAAATTACATGAAGATGTACTGACTTTGGCCTACCTTAATCCCTATTCACCTAGTGGGAACCCCCTTAAACCTGAGGGTGAGATCCTTAAATCTTATAAAAATTATATGGGATCTAAGAAACCATATAGAAAATAGAACCAATTCAACTATCCTATGTAAAAGCCTGATGTAATCACAAAAGATGTTATAAATTCCAACAGTAGGGCATGTTCTCAGAGACTAATAGAAAATATGATTGGTATTACCATAATTAACACATTGAAAACAGACCGCCATCTTATTCCATAGGAATCACTGGTGTATAACTTTGTTAATTCTAATAACTCTTAGAACCTTCATAATGAGGTTCATCCTACTTTCTCTTCTATCCAAAGGAAGAACTATTTCTACCGCCCACTGAAGGAACACCACTAAAACATATATTTTCAACCATTTCGTTCTCTTCCATGGACACCTTACCAACCACATCAACATATGTTGGTAATAAAAGAAGTATATTAATAGACCCAATATCTATTTTCAATCCCATTTCAGATCCTCAAGGTTTAATCTAATCATTTATAAGGAGTTAAGGAGACACATGAACCAAAATGATAAACAGATAAGAATACTCCAACAATGAATGGTCCCCTTACACCAATATCATTAACTCCTATGAAATTTCTACCATTAATGCCTTTAAGTATAATTTTCTTTTAAAATATAATTAAATAGTAGTCCATGTGAGATCATAATGTTTCCTCACTTTCACTATATATTCTAATGATTTATTAACTATCCCTTCTAACATATAGCTAGTTTATCTGACCTTTGATTTCATATAGATCCTTATGAACTGAAAGATCCATTCAATACATTCCAAACAATCATAAATCTCTTAGGATCTATTGTCCCGATGAATAACTAGTTTGTTTGTATAGTAAATTATTGAGAATGGTTGACCATTACTGTATATTATCAACCACCCTCATGGCATAAGGACTAGATGATATAGATTACTAACTCCATCAAAGATAGATCAACTAAAATATTTCCATGCAGAACATACTCTATAAAACAATCTCCAAGACTAGATGAGGTCTTTCTGGGAGGAATTATCTATAAAACACAAAACAAAGTCATTCAATACAGAATCAAATTTCAAGAAACAAAAAATGAAAAATCCCATACAATAAGTCATAAGAAGAAACATTATAACAAGAAACACTTTAAAATGATAAAGTTTCTTACCACAACACATGGTTTGGATACCTGATTAAGAAATATAGGCACCAACAGTCCAAGTGCCACTAGAATATGGAAGAAAGGCTGAATAGTTTCCACAGTGTTACTATTAACCATGTGCCTAAATAGTGCACCTTTGGGTTTCCTTCCTGTTTCACCCAGAAACACATAATAACACATGGGAATCCCATTAAGATATAAAAAACCTATAAATACATCAAATATCAATAACAAATCCAATATTAGGTCTTAAAACATCAACACTATCCTAGAACACCCATTGAACTCTTGGTTCGATAGGAAAAAGAGATTTCCATTGAATCACTGGCTCCCAAATCTATAGAACTGATGATCCTAGATCCAATATACCATTATCCCCCAACAAAATAAGAGATCTAGGACTAATTTAGAGTGAACCTACCTATTTTAACCTAACCCAGCATCTGAGTAATCATGACACAAGACATGATGTGTTTTCCTAATATCAATAAGAAGGAAATAAGTAACATAGTTTCTCAAATAACCTCTTAAGACGGTTTTCTACCTTGTAAAATTAGCAAGAAATATCCATGAGTATAGATGTACACACCAACATACTATCCATGTCAAAAGAATTAAATACACAATAGATTAATACCAACATAACTAAAAAAATATATCATATATAACATGACATCACCATAAATAATATATCATACTCAAGACAAAAATAAATTATATACCAAGTCAAATTAAAAAAACCCAAAATAGATATTGATACCCTAAATGACTAATAAGTACATCCCAAAGAAGAAAAATGTCAAAAAATTTTGTTCAAGAGTTAATCTCTTAAGACTATGTCTCCTCCAGCATGAATAATATCAGAAGATGGTAAATTAGAAGAGCCTACAAAATACAAGGATATATTTCCCTTACTTGAATCTTGTAAGATAATGTATACATATGCCTAAAGATATATATATAGGTTATGAAGAAAAAATTCAATTATGTTATAACCCTGAATCTTTTTATAGATTTTAAATGAGTAAAACCAAAAAAATGTAGTTTCAAAAACTCATTTTCCAAAACCATTACACTTTTATAAAATTTCAATTTAAAAGAAATTATTTAAAACTCTTTTGGTTTTCAATAAACAAATTTGTTTCCAAAATATAATTAACATGATTCCAAGTACATTAATAAGTAAGGATAAAGTATATAAATAAATTCATTTATTATAAAGATCACAACATACCCCAACATGGCTTATCAACGGGTATACAGAAAAACTTCACCTTATAACCAAATAAGTGGAAATTAAAATAACACAAGATATCACAATCAAACAAAGAACTAATATAATTTATAATATCATATATATAATTTAAGAAAAATTAATTTTCAACATGGTCTCTACCTATATGGGAATAGTGGAATTATTGTAAAACATAATTTCATAGTTGACTAAGAAAGTATAATTGGATTAGAAGTTATTTTCATATTACTCAGGCACATATCCTAAGAGTTATCTAATTCTTTTTGTCAAAATATTTAATCATATCATTATTTTACCCCATAAAGTCTCTATCAGTCTTATGGAAACCATTACATATGATCTCTCAGTCTTTATCACTTAGTATATCTTGGTCCCTTGGACAACACACCATCATACCCTAGGTTTCCCATGTTTAACTTCATTCTAAACATATCAACTTCAAAATTTCCATAAACAAAAACCATTTAAAAATTTATCTTCTTAAACCAAGATCTCCATTCCAAGCCGAGATCCAACACTATATAATACCCATTTTAAAACACCCTTTCAAAAACACATTTGAAATCATAAACCCTTTTTGATTGATTTTTTGAAAAAAATAGGTTTCATTAAAACAATCCCCCATTGAAAATATTATTTAAGACATTATATTTATAACCAATAAAATAAATCATAATAAAAATTTATTACAAAATTCTTAAATCAATTTGAATAAAATTTGGTAAATAAAAACCAAAGGAAATAATTGAATAAATGGTTAGTCTTATAAAATTATTTTAAATAGATACACCTACTTCAGAATTGGATGTAATGTCACTGCCTTCAATTAAAACCACTAGATAGATGAATAATAATTCCCCACACACCGAAACCAAACCAAATCAAAATATAACCCCCATTAATTAATAATGTATTATCCAACACATCTTCTAGGGTTTCCAGCCTTCATGGAAATGCAAGAATAAAGAAATCTATGTGGGGAGATAAAGAAACAATTAAGATTAGGGCTTTCCAAATATCTAAATATGATATGTTATGAAGGATATTGGAGAAGCTCCAAAACAAAAATAAGGGGTTGCAAGTGTGTGGGAGAGGAAATGAGGGAGAGAGGAGTTAAAATCATAAAGATATCCTTGTTAATTTTTCAAAATTTTAGGGACACAAATATTTCACATGGTTTGAATATAGGTTTAGAAAAACAGTGCACCAACCTCACGGAAGCCATTTCCTCCCAAAACATGAATAAAAACGGAATCTAAAGGTCCTCACGTAGTTTGTAACATTGTGCTCAAATCCTAAAAACCCCATTGTTTCCAAACCATCACCCTTGAAAGATTTTCAACACAATAAGAAAATATATGTACCTACTGTATTCCACTGTCTATTTTTACTAAAAAAAATACTTTTTGACCCCAAACACATGGGAAGTCCAAGTAAAAATAAAAAGGTAAATAAAAAGTCAAATAAAAGGATGTAGTGACCCAATGGGTATCATAATGGATGAAATTAAAAATGAAGTTTATATATAATAATTATATTTATAAAACTATAAATATTATTGAATAATAATATTTGAAAATATATAATTAATATTAATAATAAACATTTATTATAAATTTAGCCACATTAAATGAACATCATAATGATGCATTGTTAATTTGAATCCATTTTGGGAAAAAGTATGGAACTGTATAATTTTTTTGAAAATATAATAAGAAATACATAAAAATATATAGTTTTCGATATTAGGAAACTATTTTACATTAATTTTGACAAAGATTAACATTCAAAGGATGTTTAAGAAAAATTGACCGAACCACCACAATTATCCAACATAAGTGAAAAAAATTTAATAAATTAATACCATATGATAATAACGAATTCCAAGAAAATGAAACATAAATGAAATAAATTATTAATAAAATTTATAATAAACATCATGTAATTTTTTATAATTTTAGGTACACATGTAGATGGAATCAGGTCCCAAGGTAAGATTTTCAGGATCTCAATTTTGTTTAATTTAAATATGAATCATATTCCTCACTTGTCTATTTTTTGTTGTATGTATTGGAATTGTTTAAAATTTTTTATAATATTTTATAAAATTTTGGTTGTTTAATAAACCATCTAGTGTTACACCTTCCATTGATTTTAAATTTGAAATACCACGACACTATAAGGGTTTTTTAACTCAAACCCTCCTTTCTTTTAGTTATTATGTTTCATATTGGAATTAAAACTTATATAATTGGTTGTTTATACCATAATATTTTATTGCAAGTAACTTTATATTCATCTATGGGGAAAATTACATTTTAAATTAATTTTTTTTATATTTATGAACTACTTCCGAAAATTTTATATCATTGTTGAGAATAAATATCATCCTCTTTAATTGCGGTTTCCACTCCTCATCCATAATTTATAGTCCCACCCGTATTTTCGAATTTAATTAGAAACATAATTATGCATTATATCATTTGACCTTCATATTTCTTTTATCATATTTTCATAATAATGTATTATTAACCTGTTTATGATGTTTCCTTTCAGCAATTGTATTTTAATACATAAAAATGAATCTTCCAAACCACCATTGTTAATTTTGAGTCACATGTTCTCTTTATTTTTATCAAATTGATTCATTATTATTCTAAACTATTTTATACATATTATATATATTTTTTCCTTAAATATATATTATGTTTAATATATCATTATATTGGGTGATAATACTTATTTTATGTTCCCCTTGAAATTCCAACATTTATATAAACCATACTTAAGGATACATTCCGATTTCTTATTTCAGGAAAAGTATCTCCTTTGAAAAATATTTTTAACCATGAATATTTTAAAAAAAATCATTATTTTATATATAACTATCATACATTATTTATGGTTTTAAATAGAATATTACCAACTTTCTCTCTTTAAAATATCCTTTTCTCATTTTGAAAAAAATCACATATGTGATCCTTTTTAAATCTTACTTATCCTTGATTATCTCATGATTTTTATTATATTAGAAATCAATATTAATGTCATTTATTTATTTTTTAAAATTTTAAATCCAAAATTATTTCATTTTATATTCCCTTGGGAATACTTATGAAATAACATTCAATTATTTATGGATATACGATTATGAAACCCACTTCTTTCACATGGGTTTTAATATTATTATGCATTATGTATGGGGTTTTTTCCTCATGTGGATCATGTATGAATGTATATATTATGATTTTCATTATGAGAAAGGTTTTCATAGAATTATATATCCATTTAATGAATTTGGTAAAGATTTACATTTCATGATATAATAAGACAAGGATTGGGGAGTGAACCCCATCCACCACTGAAATCTGTACACTATGTTTTTTAGAATGGAGAAAGAAGGAAATTTATCATGGGACTCTGTCCCATATGATAGTATTGGTAGTGAGACTTGAATTGTTATTATAATTTCATGTTTTATATTGTTTCCACATTTGTATGATTCCATGATTTTATGATATCATTTACTTATTCCATGTTCCATACTTATGTAACACTCTTATGCCATGATATATGTTTACACATTAGATATTTGAGGATATACTATCATTAATTATGAATAAAACTTATCTTTTTATGTTCTTTTTAATAAGAAAAATTATCCACCTCTCATGTTTTATCATATTATGATGATAAAACCCTTAATGACATATTGATAAGTTTTCCCTTATTTAACATTTTATCTCAGACATTTCTTATGTTTTCCTTTTCTAGTTTATGGAGATAGGTAAAAATTATTATAATTCAAGATGGGGGTTAAAAATATTTTTATAATAGTGAAATTTTTACATGTTGTCAAAAAAAATTCCTATATAATCAGACATCAATTTCACTAAACCCAATAGTTTTCCCAGATGTGTAAGATTTTTGTGAGATATAATGTTTATATTTTTGTGATAATGTAAATTAATGATATATTTATATCAGGTTTTTATAGTTGCATAAAATAAGAGTTTAGTTATTTTTTATGATTAGTCTTGTTAATTTTTTGGATTATGATTAGATATCGTTACAGATAACCATAAGGATAAATCTATGAATTGTAAAACACCAGAATATTTTTATAAGGTAGAGATATTATAGTTTCCTAGAAATTAAATTGTTGTGATAACATTAGAAAGTGAATTTGGATCTGGAATAGATGTATGCAAGTTTAATCACCCTATAAATATTGGTTAAGTTTTAACTTGACCTTCACTTGATGGACGATGAGTGATCCTAAGACTATATATTTGGATAAACCCTACTAGAGTATATTATTTGGTCAATAAAATTTATTTAAAATACATTATGAAGGATTTATTATGTTAATAAATTTTTTTAGAAGTTTTAGATAACCCAACCTAATAAAATATAAAGTAGACCAGGAGTGATTTTGTTTGAGCTAAAGTACATTGTGATGAACATGGAGAGCAATAAATTTTAAGGATTAGTGTTCATATGATCATTTAGGATAATTACCTTATGATTCAAATTATTAAACGCATACATTAACTCATTTGGATTTTAGATATTATATAAGACTTATTGAACCCAGATAACATTAGATTCCATAGATATTGTGGTGATTGTTGCAATGAGAAACCTAACAGGATACTATCTTGAGAGATAAAAATTATTAGTATGACAAACCATCTAACATGAATTATGATTAACAACCCAGTTATAGTTTAACTCCCAAACTCACCAAATAATAGAATGAAATAGTCCAAATGGAGTTTAGGTGATAAAGATAATGAATTAAAGAATATTTGTTTTCATTCCTGTCAAAAATGTGGAAAGATCCACCTAAGGGAATGTATCCAAAATAATCAAATATATTTGAACTATAGTTAGTGTAAATAAAGAAACAAGATATCAAGGAAAAGGTAAGAGTTCAATTAATATTTGGTGTATACAAAAGTTTCTCCTTAATGATCCACTACTAATTCAGTTTTTTATATGTGAGGAATTTGGTCACTATAGAAAACAGTATAGTAATCCAAGATATTAATATGAGAATTGAAACCAATAAACTTATAGACCATTTAAACAAGGAAGATAACATAAAATTAATACTACTGTAGTGTATTATGATAGTTATTTTGATCTCGGTTTACATATTAATCAATCTATATTTTCAGATGTCTTTTTTTTGTGTATGTTTTCACTAACTCGTAGAAAATGAAATAAAAATACATGGTCGTATAATTATTGAATTCATGGTTTCTAAATCTTATTCAATTTTTGTGGGATAATGATTCATGAAAGTCATATTATCCATCCTTTAGATAAATTTAATTGAATTTTGAAAACAGATTTGTTCTCTATAGTTAGGGGAAAAATTAATTATTGAAATTGGGAAACCATATTTCAATTCATATAAAACTATAATAGTATATAAATTATTGGATGATTATGAAATCAATTCAGTATAAAATATTATAATATATATCCTCATACTAAATAATGATAAAATAATATATCAAATGGTTAGAGAAAAACACAATAATAGGGATAAACCTTATGTGAAAAAGACATATTTACAAACATTTAATGCTTGATATCTCTAAAGAAAAAATATATAAAGTGAAATATTTATTTTAGAAACCATTATAAATTCTAATTTATTGGGGTGAATTTATTTAATATAGTAGAATATAATTCCCCAAGATTTTACTATAAAATTTTCTTTTAGATAAATATTATGTTCGATAACTTGTTTCGCATGAAACACTAAACTAAAATGGGAGAAAAAAATTAGATGAATAATTTTAAGAAATTTTAAGAATAGTAAAAACTTTAATAATTGAAAATATTTTAATCAATTAGAAATACAAAAAAATATATGATTAAGATAACATAATGTTTTGAAAGGGAATTTCGCAATAAAAGAACCTTTCATTCTTATTATATTTTCATTCAAAATATAATTTTATAAATTTTCGAGTTTTAATATGAGAAAATTAAAATAATTTTGTACTTATAATAATAATACTATTTTAAGATATTTTTTTGTGTTTTTTTAAAATAATTGAGTTTTAGGTGAATAGTGAAAAAATAATAATTTTTTTAACCATCACTTTTATGATATTATCATAATACCATATTGAATTATTTTTTTTGAATTTTTTAAAATAATATAATTATATATTTATAAATTAAAATAAATTTTTTTGAAATATACATTTTTATTTATAAGCCTAATTTTTATTATTTTAGAAATTTAAGTAATATTTTACTATAAAAACCGTTTTATTCTTCTGTGTCAAAAATTAGTTTCATCTATTATAGAAAATAAAAAAATGGATATTATATTTTAAATAAAAATGTTCATATTATATATTTTGGGTTATTTAATTTTTATTTATACAATTGTTCTTATTATGATTAATGTTAATGACCATGATAACGTAGAAAGGGTTATTTTCAAAGTATTTGTTTATTAATATTTTTTAATTTTGGCAATTTGAAGTAAATTTATATGATTTATATAAGGAATATGTTATTATTTTTACACATATATATAAATATATATTTAATCATATAAAATTTGATTAATATTATATATTATTAAAAATAAAAAATTGCCAAATCTTCATTTTTCTATAAAAACATTTTTTCTATAGATTATATGTTTTAATATATATATAAAATTTATCATTTTTAAAAATTGAATCATATTAAATAGTGGATAAATTTATGTTCATAATACCCAAATTTTATATGATTACTTCTCTTATATATTTATTAATATATAAATTACTTAGGTATTAACTAGTTACCAAGGTAAATACCAAAAATAATAAAGTGTAAAAATCTAATGTTAAAATATGAAAAACATGTTTAAAACATTTTTGAAAATAAATAATGGAGGATTTAATGAAACAAAAAAATATGAAATCAATTATGTACCACTTATGGATCAATTTACCCTTATAGAGTGCAATAGAATCTTTTATATGTAATGTGTATAAAAAATGTCATTTTCCTCCACTAATAAAAAGGGCATTCACACCAACCATTCAAGACTAATATATGTTTCAGATTGTAATGTATAATCTAAAAAACGCAATTACTAGATAATTATATTATAAATACATAATCCTTTGGTCTCTATAAGTTATCATAATCCCTTATATCCTAGAATACTTTCAAGAGAATGTTCAAGCACCTCTTTAGTATTTCATTCATAACCTTCCTCTATCCAATAAAATATTTTCTATATAAAAAAGAATGATAAAATAATTAATAAAATTATATTGGGTCTTATTATACTAATGTAATATTAATCACCTACCACCCTATAAAACCGTCCAAAAAATGAAGACTTTATCATTCATTTGATAAAACAATCACCTCCTTGATCGGAGGGTTCTATTTTCATAAAATCTTTCCTGGATGGTACAAAATATTTTTTAATTGAAAATTATAATAACTTTTACATGTTTAATATTATTAAATGTTAATTATTTTTTATACCCTTCCTATGGATCAACGAAAAAATAAAGTGTCATCTCTGTACTTGCACACTACTGCCAACACAGAATGTCCTGTTTCATTTTCCCATTTCCTCCTAACATGTATGACTTTAAAAATGTATCTTACAAATAAAATTTATATTTTTTTCACTGTTAATATTAAATTATAATATTTATAGTATATAAGGAACATTTATAAGATATTATTCTATAAAATTTAACTGTATTAATTTAAAATATCTGGAACCTCTTTTAAGTTAAATAATTTTTTTTGAAAACCTATAAAATTATATAAATATTATTACATAAGTAAAAAAAGGAATAAAAATATACATTTACAAGGGTTATGAAACAATTTTACACCACTTTAAAAAATAGTCAATATATTAATGAATATTCTTAAAATTTGACCCAACCACATCAAGTAACTAACATAAGATAATACTATCTAAAAATGGATAAAAAATGGTAATAAATAAACCTTATAAAATAAAATATATACGAAATAAATACATAATATTCCTTAAAACAATATAAAATAGTTTTCAAGGGTTTTGTGCACATAAATAACAAATCTAGACCCCTGATAATGATTTTTTCATATCCATTTAGTTTCATTAAGATATAAATAATATTCAAAACATGTCACTTTTTTGATATAGGTATGGGAAAAATAAATATATTTTAAAAAAAATTAATGAAATATAGTTTATTTATAAATTAATATTATTTTTTACCTATATTTTCACAATTCAAAATACTATAATTTTTTAATGGGTTTTCTAACTTAATCCCCCATTCTTTGAGTTATTATGTTTCATCTTAAACGTCATACTTCAATGATTGGTTTTTTAAACCTTAAAAACTTATTTCATTGATATTTATATCTATCTATGGTGAAGATTACATTCTCAATTAAAATATTTTACCTAGATTAATTTCTTCCTATAATATTATATCATTATTGAGAATAATCGTCATACTCATTAGTGATTGTTTCCCCTCCTTGTTCTTAATTTTCATTAGAAGTAATGTTCTCATTGTAATTGGAAATCTAATTATGTTTTTTCTCATCTAAAACTAATATTTCTTTTCAAATTTTTTGAAAATGTTTTTTATTTTCAGTTTTTATCCTGTGGGATTTCAACAACGGTATTTTAAAAAATAAAAGGGATTTTCTGAATCGTAATTGTAACTTTCAAGTTAGAATCTGTCATTGATTTTATAAATTTAAAAAAATATTATAATTTTTAATTAAATATATATTAGGTATATAGGTTCTTTATATATAAATATACATAATTTTTACCTTTGTTTCTTTATGGAATAATATATGGTTTATTTTTGCTTAAAAATTCCCACTTTTAAGTAATCCTAACTTAAGGGAACTATGTGATTTCTTATTTTATGATATGTTTCATCTCCATAGAATGTTTTTAACTGTGAGTAGATTATAATAACTATAATTATGTTATATAGAATTACCCTAGTTAAATTATATTTTAATGGAAAGTAATAATCCCCTTTTATTAATTAAAAGATCATTTGCTTATTTTGAAAATAATCACCAATGTTGTCTATTTTTATTCTTACTTCACCTTGATCCTTCTAATAGATTTTTAAATATTAGAACAAAATTTTCAATAGATATGTTTCTTAATTAAAATAAGATCATCCAAAATTATTGAATTCCTTCTTCTCTAGGTTAAACTTATAGTATAATATCCAAGTATGCTTTAAGATTATAAACAACACTACGCTCTCATGGGGATTTCATTCTTAAGTTTTATGTATAGTTTTTTCTCATCATGTGAGACACATATTGATGTAAAAATTTTATTTTCATTCTGTGAGATATTTTTCTGGATTTATATATCCCTCAAATACACTAGGTAAGGATTTGTGTCTCATAATATAATATGAACGGTAAATGGGAGTGAACCCAATCTACCGTGTGACTCTGTCCACTATATTTTTTGGTATGGAGATTAACATAATAAGAAATGGGACTCTGAATGCTATTTTATACTTAACATTTATCCTTTATTTATTCTTATGTTTCTATGTTTTATATTGTTTCCACATATTTATGATCACCTGATTTTATGATGTCATTAATTTATGCAACACATACATGCATATCCCACACTCTTATGTCATGTTACATTTTTTTCATTTTATATTAAAGGTACCACTGTAATGAGTTATAGAAGAATCCTATTATCCCAAGTTATTTTTAATAAAAAAAATTCTCCCATACTTATGTTTTCCAATAATCTTACAACATACTGATTGAGGCTATATTAATAAATTTTCCCTTACTAAGAATTTGAGATCATCCCATTTCAATTTTCATTTTCCCAGGTGATGGAGATAAGTATTGAAGTTCATTGGAATATCTAAACCATAGAGATAGGGTGAGGTGGAATTAATTGTTATATTTTAAAAAATTATTTTTGTTGAATTTAACCCTAGAAACATGATAAAATTTTGATCCTCTTAGCTTTATAATAAAAACCCACTCATATGAAAAATAAGAATTTATAGTAAAGAACACAAGATTTTCAGGGTTTTCCCCCAGTATGGGTGACTACATACCTTCAATAGAAACTCTCATCAGTCCACAAAAAATCAACATGATTTGAAGTGAAGACAATTGAACTATATATCATGAATTTCATTTTGTCTCCTAGTAGGTAATTGTACTAGCGCTCACTAGATAAAATTTTCCTAGACTATTGACCTAAATAAATAAAATAAGAAATTAAAAAAATAACTCACATAAAAAATTTATAGAAATTTATATCTAGTACACTTCGAAACCCTACTCGAAAATTCTTCATCAAATATACCTTTGGTTGGTACGACCCAGCCAAGAATAATTATTTTTGTTGAACTATATTTGGTGAAAATCTATCTTCAACACCACTTTCCACTATACCTCTATCTGGTATCTCTATATAGTACCTACAATTTATAAATTATTCTCTTTATCATGAAAATATTGAGATAATAGTATTTCGCCTTCACCCCCCTTATATAGGCACACTTCTTTCAAAAAACTATGAGAAAATGTGGGATCTAAAAATTTAAATTTGTAATTTTTTCACCCAACTCATCTTTGTTATATCTCCTTCAAACCAAGTTGAAATTTCTTTAAATTTCCAAAAAACATGGAATTATTGAAATTATTTTAGGTTCTTTAAATATGAACTATATTTACAATGTATGAAATAAAATCTCAATATCATCACATATAAAAAAATTATAATGTTTTATAAAGCCCCTCAAAACCTCTATCAGATTTACATCTATCTAATGCCTTCCACTATTCAGTCATTCTTAATTCTATTTTTATTTGTTTTTTTTCATATTCTTGTGTGATCATTCCAGTAAACTCATGCTTCCATTTTTTTTTAATGTTTTTTTAGTTCATACATAATCTCTCTTTTTTATGATCTTCTACTTTCCTCCCCAGACTTCTCTCTCTGATAGATTCATGAAAGACTATATGATTCTCATTTTTTGATGATACATCAAAATTAGATCTATTTAGACTATTTGGGTTATCACATCGATCCATATGATCTCATTTTACCTTTACTTATATTATACTCTATACCTATTTATCTGGTACCAAATTTTAAATGGTTGTCCAATAGAATTGGAAAAAATTTATTCATTGTACTAACAAACTATTCTACAACTAGAATAACAAAGAATCTATATTATCAAGCATTGGTCGATCATTCTTGGTCTGATCATACTATCTACGATAGAATCATTTTAGTATCATTTATAAAAAACCAACTCTAGACAAAAAAATTATGAATTTTTATACCTTCCATCTTCAGTTATATACTTCAAGTTTTCCCCATTGTACAAACTCATAAAAACACAACTAGATTCATAAATTACCTCACGATTTTTGGTATTTGAAAAAATGAGTTCATCATCTAACAAAGTGAGGAATGTTTCATATAATCTTATAGTCACCCATTTCTCATAAAACCAAAAAACATTCCCTAACACAATAATTATTTTGAATAAAAAAATTATTAAAAGAAACCAAAGAATATTCACTATCATCATTTATATTTTTTAAAAACCATATAAAAAACTCTTTTATCAAAAATGACAAAAACTTTTCATCAAAAGTTATCAAACCATAGTATTTCTAAAATGTAATGTCTTCTCTCCACACTATCATATTTGGAAATGTTTTGATGGAATTATATCCCTTGATGATAAGTAATTTTATGTCCATTTTGTTTATAAAATATCCCTCAATTTTGTACTCATATTTTTATGATCACAGGATCATTATATTAAAAAAAATAAGTAAAAAGTTATATTTAGACTCCACATTTTTTATAAGAATCTAAATAAATATAGGGATTCCCTTATGAAATTTCTTAAGTCAACAGTGGAGGCCAAATATATAGCTTTAACATTAATTATTTAAATCATTACCTTGAAATATATTTATTGAAAAAATCAATAACATGATATCTTATTAGTATATAATTAATCATTACATATACTAAAGTTACATTATCCTTATTGAAGTCATACTTAATATCAATTTACTTTTATCATGAATTTTTCACTTGATTTTTAGAGATATAAACGACACTTTGATTATCACAAATAATATTTGATGGTTTTATATTTTTCTCTATTAAAGTATACATCTAAGATTGTATCCTTATAATTTGTGTACATTCATGGGTTTTGGAAGCATATTATTCCATAGCTCCACTGAAGGTAGAATAATAGTTTTTATTATTATTCCAGGACCTTGAAAATTCTCCCAAGAATAATGTTCTTCTTATTGTTGATTTTTGATCAATTAAATATAAAACATAATCAAAATTAGTGAACCTATGAATGGTGAAATCATTAATACATCTATATATTACACTATAGTTTGATTTTACTTAAAAATATATGAGAATTATTTTTTCTACCATCATGTGTTATTCCTTTTCAATGCTCTGATTTCTATCAATCAAATATACGACATATGCAATGTATGTTATTAAATTAGAAGGATAGAATAAACTTATAATAAAATTACTAGAATTTATTAAATTAAATATTTTACCATATTCATATTTACTCATTATAAAACCAATAAATATAGTTATAGTAACTTCCATTGAATTTTTCATTCTAAAATTTTGTAATAACTCCTCGACATAATTTTCTTTTGGGAAGAAGAGATATCTTATTTTATATTGAACTTTTAATACCCAAAAAAATTAAATACTATATAAATTGAAATATCAAAGATATTATACATTTATTCCAAATATTATTTATAATATTTATCTGTATATCCTAAAAAATTTACATCACGAATATAGATAATGGAAATATGGGTACTTGTACTCATCTCCTTCATATACATGTTTCTTTCGACATTATCTGTTGAAAATTTCAACTACTTCACGAAATATTAATTTTTTAATACCATACATGAGGGGAGTTTTTAAACCCATAAAAACATTTCATCAAATTACACAATATGGTTCCATCAATATCATTTATGAGCCCAATAAGTTTATCAATATAAACTTATTATTTAAATTATCCTTTCAAGAATAATTAATTATCATCAATTTCATTGACTTTGTAATTTTAGTGAGCAGAAAAAAAATATTTTAATAGTTTCAAGTCTTTAAATAGGTGAATTTGTTTTTCAAAGTGAAAAAAATATATTCATGAATATCATTTTCAAACTATAAAATCTTTATTTCATGACATTTCAACTCATTAATTATGTTAATTTCTGAACACCCATTTAGTTCATATAATAGTATTTATTTTATTCATTGAATAATATTCTATGTTTCATTAATCTTAATTTGATCCAAATATTAATTCAATGCATCAACCCACTATTTATGATTAACGTCTTCTAAAATAGACTATAGTTTCACCTATGAGATATGTGATGCCTAATTTTAAAGTCATCCTATAAGTATTGTCCAAATTAGATCTTCTTTATTTCCAATGATATTATCATATTTGACATATTTTTGTAATGTATAGAGGTTTTTTGATTCCTTCTGGTCTTACATTCCTCACTAATGAACTAATATGAACTATCTTGTATATGATTAATCTTGAATTCATCTTCCTTATCATTAACTTCATTGAAAGTCATAATCCTATATTTTATAACACCATACTTATCATCTTCATCAATGTTTGTTACAATGGAATATATTTTAGTAACAATTACATCAATGGAATCAACCAATATATGTATTCATTTATTCCATAATTTGTATCTTTTCTATTTGAATGATTATCCCATTAAATTTCCTTCTTCCCCTTTTTCATCAAACATTTTCTGGTCATGATTATTTGTCTTTATTATAATTTGACTCCCCAAAACAATGTAATATTTCATGATAGGATTATTCTTAAATCACATTTGATTATGAGTCATTTTTGATTCCCCCTAAAGTGATCCAATGTTTTAAAATGGTACAGTCATACTAATAACTTCTCTTCCTAATAATTTTAAAAATTTATAATCAACGAGAATGGTTTTTCTCATTTCAACTAAACTAATGTTTTTTCTTTCTATCAATCATTTTTTACAAAGTTTTAGGAACAATATATTAGTGTTTAATTTCATGCTTCTTAAGATTGGAATCAAATCTTTTAATTGTTTACTCCTTTCCATTGTATGTCCCTAGCTTCAATATATATAAACCCACATATTTATCAACATCCCTTATAAAAATTCTACGAAATTATAAATCCATTGATTCAAAATTAATCTGATTATCTGAGTGAAATGATTAATGAAATTAATAAATTAAAAATAAACTTTTGTTGATTGATGTCTCATCGGCCCACATATATCATATTTTATGAGCTCAAGTGTTTTAGTAGATTTAATTTCATAATTATTATGAAATTCATGTAACAAATATTGATTTTATGATTTACGTTTTTCAAAATATTTTTAATTTTTAGATATCATGTGTTATATAGAACATTGATTTTAGCCTGTGTTATATGAAACACTGAGTTAAAATGAAATGCGACTTACTATTAAAAAAATATGATTTAATATGATAATAATCACCAAACTATTAGAATTGATGGTATGAATATTATTAACTAAATTATGGAAATTTATGGTTTACACATGTATGCTTAATAAATTATTTGGTGAAAATTAAATAAAAATTAAAATAAAAACCAATTTAAAATAAAGAAAATCTTTTTATGTAAAATTATTTTTAAGCTCACAAACATGGTTAATCTTGATAAATTCAATAAATCAATTTTTATTAATGATTTTATTGAAATGTATATATTATATATTCATCCAAAATTTTAACATTCGTCAAATGTAATTTTTATACAAGTTATAAGAATATATCTAATTTTATAATTAAAAATTAAAATTTTTTTATAAATTATTTTTGTATCCTATTGCACACTTATTTTAAAAATAATTTTTGAAAAGTTTAGAAGATTTATTAGAAAAAAATTCAACTTTTAAATCATCATTTTAAAATTATCTTAGAGTGTATTTTTTAGAATTTTCTGAAGAGATAATTTTTTTTGATGATTTATAAAAAAAGTTGGTAAGAAAAGAAGAATTTTTTTAAGATGATTAAAAAATTAAAATTAGTTCAATTATATAATTTTTAATAAAATTTATGCCTTTAGAATAAAATTCATATTGAATTTTGATATAAAAACATTTTAAACATTGGAACACTTTCTCTTTGAAAACCCACATTCTCATCGTGTAAGTGGGGTTGATTTTACAATAAAAGTTTCCAATTATTCAATGTAATTTGAAAAAATTGATTTAATATTTAGAATAAAAAAATTATATTATATAATAATTTTAATTTATTTTTTTATAGTGAATATACAAAATATAAAACTTATTTACCGCACTTGTGGTAAAAACAGGTTTACTAGGGGTTAAGCGAAAATAGTAAGGGATAAAAATGAAAAAAACTTATAAAAGCCCCATTTTAGGAACAAATTTATAATTTATATCTAATTTTATTAAAAATTATCCATTTTTTATCCCTATAAAATGTGAAATATATGTGTACACGTTTTTCTTTTAAAAAATTACAAGTGTGTCCCTCACCTCACATATAAAAGACCACCTCTTCTCATGTTAACATTACACATTAAAACACCATTGGTTCAAACAATAAAATAAAATATCACTTCTTTAATTCGATTATACAATATTATAATCCTTATTTTAATCATAAATCCAACCTAATAATCTTTTTTTTAGAAACCAAAGAAGTTGTTCGAAGAAGAGGTAACATCCCTAATCAAGTGTTTTATTTTATTTCTTCCTCCACTAATTAAATTATAATTAATACGTGATTATACAATAACCTAAGTATATTAAATATACTTATCTGTTTTTAAGGTTAGTTCAAGAACTATATCCATATCCACTTCCGTCAAATGGGTCACAAAATCATCATTCGCGTGTATGACAAACTACCACCTCACGAACCAATGTTATTCATTTTCCTTCACCTCTTATCCGGGGTGGATATAATGATGGATTATTTATTTTTATTTTATATTGATTATATTATTATTCTTCTGGAATCATGTTATCTAATGTCCTTCATTACTTTTCATATCATGGGAATACAATAACATCGCTTGTGCGTATGACAGACAATCGTCTCGCGAAGCATTGTGATTTGTAATCCATATAAACTTTACATAGAAGGTAATAAGGATATGATTAAATATAAATATGTTATATATATATAATTAAAATGAATAAGTAATGGTAACATATTATTTACCTTAATTTTATTCAATTCATCTAGAAAATGGAAATATAGTATGTATGTTTGTACAACCTACCATCTCCCTAAACGGTGTATTTCAATTTATATCTATAACATTTATCGACTAAAATAAATAAATAAATACTGAATATATATGATATTTATATCATGGTATATTGTAATGATGATTATTCAACCATGATCAATGTAAGATGACTTAGAAAAATAACAAACCAAATCATACATGGAAAACAAAGCAGTTATCATGAAAAATGTGACTTTAACACAAAACTTTTAATAAAAATGTAATAAAATTTGATGAGTAAATAATATATGGTATGATAGATATATAATTATTTTTAATTAATATATTTATAATAAACCTATCTTTATTACAAATGAGTTTTGAACATGTACGAAGTGATTTGAGACTTACGATAAGGGATTTTCATCCAACTTTTATTTTTTGTGAAACACATTCCATATTCACTACATGTTTATTTTATGTGGTGTATATAATTCTCATTAATTTATTTTATAATTAATACCCTTGAATTTTTTTATATTTATATATCTACATTAGGATATCAATTTCAGGGGGTTTACTAAGCGATAAGAGGTTTTTGTCTAAATTTTATTTCCCTGTGACAAATGTTATGTTACACACCTATCTTATTTCGTGAGGTTTATTTATAGAAACATTGAAATTTAATATCATGAATTTATTTATTCTTAGTGTATTTTTAATTTTATTTAGGGTTGTTACTTCATGGTACTTGCGGTTCCAAGTTACCAATGTGGTAAGATTTGTATGTTACATTCACATCATTTGTTAGAATTTTTTATGATTATAATTATATTGATAAAATATTATGATATATCTCTCATGAAATCCTATTGGTTTTTTATAATGTTGTTATTTATAGAGTACAGACGTTTTACATTAATTTCCATTTCACTGTACACATAGTATTTTTAAATTATGTTTTTATAAAAAATCATCATTATATATCTCTTTGTTTAAAAAACCTTTTTATTCCAAAAGCAGGTTTATTAAAATGTTTTTAACATTATAAAAATGATTTATTAAATGAATTTTTATACATGACATACTTTTTACAAAAAAAAATTGGAAATAAATTTTCATGTCATTTTCAAAAATAATGTCATTTGAATTTTAATAAAAATTTTAAAGGAATATTTATTTGACCATTTACAACATGAACATAATATTGCACTATCATGACAATAATTTTATTTTGAGCTCGACTTATTTTCTTTCCTAGTTATTTTCTTGGAAAAGTATATTCAAAATGTTTTAGGTTTTTAATTTTTTTAATAAAAAATGTTATTTAACTCATGAAATGTTTTAAATTATTTTTAAATATTCTTTTATGGTTTTTCAAGGTTAATTTCAAAGAAATAATTTTGAAAAGATTTAACCTTTTGAAAGGTCTTTTTTAAATAAGAAATTCAATTTTTCTTCAAGAAATTTTTTAGATGAATTTTAAATATTCTATTGATGGTTTTGAAGCTTATTTTTAGTGAATATTTTATCCAAAATGGTTTATAAACTTTTTTTTAAAATTTTCTTTTCAAATAAAACTTATTTTAATTAAGAAATTTTTTAAATGATCACTCAAAATTAGTTTACATGTAAAATTAAATTTTTTGAATTTACCTATGAGTTATTAGGGATTTATCCAAGGATACCATTCTCATTATTTATCCAAATAGTTTTTGTTTATGATGGCGTGATGTTTATTAAACATGTTCTCTTCCACAGGTTACACTCTATGAAAAGGCTTACGAAACCCACTTATTTTCATAGGTTATACTACGATAAAATGATGGAATGATAATGATACCTTCCTCTTTTCTACGTGATTTGATATAATGAAATTTTTATGAGTCCCATTTCATTTCATGGTTTATGATATTATGAATTTTTATGTTATTTTAGAACACATACATATAATTTTCATAATGTGAGGGGTGGGACCTAGATCTACCTCCAATTTATTTCTTAATAATTGATGTTATATGATAAAAAAGGCTATACAGAAGGATATACCATGACTGAAACAAGAGGGTAGATGGGTGGTTATCCCATTCCCAAAACAGGAGGGTACATGGGAGGTCATACCAAGCCTAAAATAAGTGCGCACATGGGAGGTTATCCAAATCCTAAAACAAGACGGTACACAGGTGGTTATCTGAATACCAAAACAAGAGGGTATGTAGAGGGTTATCACATGCCCAATGTAGGTACATAAGTGATTATACGAAGACTAAAAAATTATAAATGTTTTGGTAGATATCCTTGATATCTATTTTTTTATGATTTTTTATGTCATATATCTCTATATTACACCAATTCCATTCTCTCATCAATTATGTTATTTGATCTCCTTATGATACATGTCTTATAAACTTCAAATATTTGTTCCATGAATCAAGATTATGAAATTTGACATAAAGGGTATAGTTTTAAAATTTTATTATCATTTTTCCATTCCCTTTTTATAATTTTTGGCTTACCGGTCTCCCACATTTTTTCATTATAGAGAGCTTGGGCATCATTTCTTATGTTTCCTTTCCCTAGGAAATGAAGAAAGTTTTTATGTAGGGTATTTATAAGAATATTACTATGTGGGAAGACCCTTATAATAGATCTTGGAGACCATTCCAAAAATTATTCGTTTTCATACCTATTCTCTAGAGGCACTAAACTATTATGGTCCACAGGATTGTGTTTCTGTAATGTATTCAATATTCATCTAAAAATATGTAATACACATGTTTGAAAATATTAGGATGTTATATTCACCGAACATTATTCTTTTATATAATGTTTTAAAAAATATCATCATATATCCTTTTCATCTTTGGTAGGTCTCTTACTATATCGTAATTTGAAATTTTTATTATACTCTTCTTTCAATGCTTCCCAAGTCTTTAATGACACATAATATTTTCATCATTAAAACTAATATAATAATAGTTGCTATGATATCTATTATGTAATAGATTTCCCCTAGTTATGTCTACCTTATTAACCATTTTCCATCTTCTAAACAACAGATGTGGCATGAATACTTTTAGAATATAAATTTCTTACCATCATCACAGAGTTAGATGATGCTTATATGGTTGTCTTTAAACCAATCAATATACAGATTGTCCTTTAACATCCACATCCAAGCCTCAATCCCATCTATATCAATTCCTTTATTTTTATGGAACTATCATTTCTAAATGTAACATATACTCCTTCATTTTCATTAATATTTTTTAATATATTTATGTCACCTATCACGTGGGATCAAAAATCACTTTCATGAAAACATGGTTTATTATTAATTTTATTACTTTTAAAGGAGTCAATAAAAAATATTTATTTTCAACATTAATCTTCCGAATATCCATTTCTTTACCAGTTTAAGGGATTTCTCCTAGAATTGTTTTCATACATTCCTCATCATAATGACATGGTTTGTTACACTTTCCGAAAGTTTACTCAAAATATTTAAATTGATTTTTCTTTGATAAATTTATATGTTATGATTACATTGATTTTATTTCTTTTTGAAACGTTATAATTTTACTCTTTTTTCAACCACTACTGCTCTCCCTCAATTCATTCATACTCCCATAGAGAGACATCTTATGCCAAATTTAATTTCCTTGTGTGTGTATGTCTCAAAATTCTAAAATATACATTGAACTCTGATTTTTTATAGAAGTATATTCATTCCCAATGGTATGTTTGTTGACATTCAACATAATTTCCAATATATAAATTCCCTTGACATGGGGAATCATTCTTTTAGGCTTTTTTAATATTCATTTTCTATTAGTTTCCCACATCATCTTTCAATATAAAAACGCCAATTTTTATTCATACACCTTTAGTATGACGAGATGAAATTTTTGGTTTAGCAAGTAAAAGGTTCACTTGATTATTAAGATGAGTTATTTCAACAACTTGAGTTGTTTTATATTTTACCTCTAAATATTTTGTTTTGAAATTATATCACATCTTATTTATGGTATTTTAAACCTAAAGGAATATTTATTAAGTCTTAACCTAAACATATTCATTATCTGAAAGTTCCTCCTCAATGTTTTTCATAATGTTTCCCTTTTTATGAAAATATCATCTTGAAATTCTTAATTTATTTAAAATATGCATATTTATAATTAATAAATTCGTATTTTTATTTATTTTTAACTCACATTCATTTTAGAAAAATATAATGTAATTATTGATTTTTTTGTTTTTATCAATGCATTCCAAAAGTTTTTAACATATTTGATACTCCCTATAGGCTTATTCACCTTCTGTGTCTTCATTTCATTCAAAATGAGATGCAACGGTTTTAAAATTTTCTAATTCTATATTTTCATTGGAAATATTTTCAGTTTAGTCATACTCTTTCATCCTAATTTATATACATCATTTATTTATATTAAATTTATTCTATCATTCAATAGACTACTAGACTTCTAGGGAATTTTACACTTCTTCTTCTAATGATTCTCTTTATGAGGCAATTAGATTTTATATATTTATTCTTGAGCCATTCATCACAAATTTTCTAATGCCTCTTAATTAAAAACATTTATATGGGATATTGAATTTTTAATTTCCTCTACATTTCTGATAATTTCTTGTTATATGGGATATAACATTCTCAACCATTTCAGTGCAATATACCTTATCTTATGATTAACTACAACCTGATGTCTTAAATTCCTATTCATAGTTCTTCATCTTCCTCTTAGATTAAAAATCCATTTACCCCTTAATCAACATTTTGAATACATTATATTTCCTCATCTCATACACAATAATAAATTTATGAAATTCTTTAAGAGATAAATCATATTTATTGATTAATGTAGATATTATAGGATCAAAACTCTTTGGAAAATTATTAATAAATTTTTTAATTATCATTGAATATTCTAATATATTTTAAAATCCTAGGATGTCATTGAAAATAAAATTAACTCTGATGAATTAGTTATCAATAGTTTCGTCTTTCTCCATATAGATTTCTTTGAACTCTATATTAAATATTTTGATTCCCTCATAATAATGTTTCATTCAAACATGATTTCATGTTTGTAAAAAATTTACTTCAATATATTGAAAACCATAACAGTCATATAAAAGTTTTATAAAAGGACATAATAATATATTTATAAACCTATCTATAAACCTCACGATTTTCTTTGTCAGCTAATGTCATAGGAGTATATTTATCAATATATGGAAAACCAAATATAGCTCCATCATCCACCTTTAATATAAGATATAGAAGAAAGGGCCTCACTCTATTTTTATGTCCATAATAATTTTTCCCATTGAAGGTATAAATACCACTTCTGTTAACAATGTTTAGATTATCCTTGATAATAATAGTAAGGATATTATAGAGGTAACCTTAATTCTCTAATACCACATGATATTTTCCCATTAATATGTATAAAACTAGTGGTGTGAATAAAATATTGGTGATTATTTATAGATTATTTTCTTATAAATCCAACAACTACAACTTGAAAAAGCTCTAATGATATCTAATTTATAACATAAATTCAATCATTTGAAAAAATAATAATGTAGATAATATATCACATGATTTATAAGGTTTGTACATAGTGTGTATGACTACATAATTTTCAAATAAATTCCCTTTACTATTTGTAAATTCACTATGATATGAAGTGAATGTAATTTATCTATCTCTTATCAAGATCCTTATATCTCCCAGTTGGTAATTATATTAGCTCCCACCAGTTACTATGATTTCTTTTTTATAGAGATAAAAAAATAATATACTTAAAAATTTTATAAATAAAATTTTCTAGAAATATCTATATGGTATACTCAAAAATTCCATCTAAAAATTATTTGTAATGTGTACCTCTTTAGGGTGAAACTAAATATGGTATGTGTTTGTGTAATAAACATTGTTTGGTGCCATAATATTTTCTAAACCTCTATCACATTGACCTATATATGGTAGATATATATAGTTTCATTGAATCAAATCATCCAATAGTTCTCATGAAAAACTATCATATTCATACAATTCTTTCACCCCTTTATATAGGCACACTATTTGTGAAAAAAACTAGGGGAAACATAGCCTCCAAAAAATAAAATTTTATTTTTTTCCCATTCAACTTATCTTCGTTAGACTACCTTATAACCTTATTGTAAATTTTTGATGTATCATTATAACTCATCATAGAATAAATTTTTAAATAAATTTAATTTATCACCTATATTTACAAATTTTGAATGGAAAACTCAACATCATGACATATAAAGACATTGAAATGTTTTTTAATGTTCCTGAATTACTCTATCTATTGAACGTCTGTCTAATTCCTTCCTCTGTATCAATGGTCTCCATCTTGTTCTTGATTTTTTAGTTTGGTATCATTTTTATTGGAAATTTCCAGTAAAATCAGTATTCATTTTTGGTGAATGTTTGTTTAGTAAATACACATGCATATCTCTCTTTGACTATCTACGTCATTTTTCCTAAGAATTTTTCGTCTATTGGATTAATTAATGAATACCTATTATTTATTTATCAAATGATCTATTGAGATACTATATTTTGGAACTAGGATGATAATAATATCTATTCATTAGATCACCTAAGTACCTATTAAACTAGAAGGCTTTATACTTATCTATCATGTACCACAATATTAATGTTCATCTAAATAGACTTTGCATATGTTTATAGTTTTAACAAAGATTATTCTCTAGAAATAATAAATAATGAATTTGATCAAACATGGTCTAATAGTACCCAATCTGATTACACTATGTCTGATGGACTCATTCTGGTATCCTCCGAACAATAACAATTCCATAAATCATAACATTGATGTTTCTATATTCTGAAACATTGGTTTGAAACATCGTCTTCCCCCCATTAAAAAAATATTAAAACATAAATAAAATAATGAATTTATTCATGATATTTTGTAAATTTAATATTAGAAAATAATCATCTGACATATTAAGGAAGGTTTCTTAAACTATTTCAGAAACACATTTTCTCTTGAAACACACAAACACACAAACAAACTATTTTGATGAAAAGAATAATAATTTATATAATAAAACCCAATGGATATTCAGTTTTAACATAAGATAATTATAGAAGGAGTTCTAGAGGAGTCATATTATAAAAAAATTATCACACATATTTAATATAAGTTACCTATAAAACTGGTTATCAAAGACACTAAACTAGGCAGTTCCTCATGTTGTGTGAGAGTTTTGAGAGATGTATTGTTTAACTTTTGGTAATGAAGTAAATTTCAGATATGTATATCCTAGGTTATTATAGTTTGTATTAGAGGATGATAGAGATGTTTTTAAGGGTTATTATATTAAGTTATTGTGATATTAATTAGATAAAATTAGCAAAAATCTAAAGAATAATTATATGTGTAGGAAAACATCCTGATGTTTTAGTTAAGTAGAGATTTTTTTGTTTCGTAGAAATTATATACCTATCTAGACACTATAAATTATATATGTATTTTTAAAAGATGAACCTACTAATAATAACCCATATAACTGTTTGGTTGAGTATTAAATGGGTCATTTCTCATTGCACGATAAGTGGTCCAAAGACAAAAATAATATATTGACAGACCAGTGGGATATTATTTGGTTAATCACATTTTATTTATAATAAATTTTGAAGTATTTTTTAGGTTAAGAAATTAGTTTAAGAGTTGGAGAAAACCTATCCCAATGAAACCTATATTAAATTAAATGTGATTTTAGAGGAAATGAAAGCCAATGTTTTTGTATTAAGGAGTAATACATTTCATGGTTGAGTGTGTCATAATATAATTATGGAAAATATCTTGTGATTCTAATTATTCATCACTAAAATTAATCCTTTTTGGTTTTACTAATAGTTTATGCCTAAAAGAACGAAGTTAAAAATGGATTCCATGGACAATGAAGATATTTTCCAAATGAGTAACCTAATGGGATAGGTATGGAGTGAGAAATATTAATATTATTTCAATCCAGCTATCTTGGATTACTAGTAACAAACTAGACATAGTTGTAATTCCAAACACATCAAAGAAGACAAGGGAAAAGTTTATTTTATTTTTAAATGATGAAGATGAAGTAGTATAGAAGATTCATATTACATATTATAAAAAATGTGGAAAGAGGTTCCTAATGTAATGTCTCAATGGAAACAAATTTTCTTGATCTATGGTAAGGGAGAGAGTTGAGTAGTAGGCTTGTAATGTTCCCATTGTAGTTCACTATAACTAAAAATTTGACTGTATTTACAAATGTCCCTAGGTGAACCCTCTTGTATGCAAATCACTACCAACTAGATTTAAGGGTATAAGGTTTTACTTCAAGGAGTCTATACCCCATATAAAAGAGTGTGATATAACAAATAAATAACCAAACATCTACTGACGAAAATTTAAATAATTATATGAATATAAAAAAAAATTGTGTATAAAATTGAATGTAGTATACATCTCAAATAGTAATAAACATCATACATGACAAGATTCCCACTGAGATAATCATAGATATAGCAATAATAAAATAAATAGAAGAAGACATATCAGTAGCATTGAAACTCTACTATAATCCTTGAGCCTCACATCATTTTTTTCTCTGAGTCCAATTTGATCTTCTATAGCAAGATCTCACAATACCAGGAATCATATCAACCTATAACTCTAAACAATTGAGAGTATGGTAAGGATTTTCATGTTCAATGGTAGATCGAGGAGGGTGAGAGTATATAACTAAGTTTTCCACTACTAATGGGGACCCATACATACAATAAATGCCGTGATATGTTCATGTAACATGTTATGAGTAAATAATAAACCTTCTAAAAATAAATAAATAAATTAATTTTCCACCACAAATACTAAGGTATTCAACCCTAATAGACCATAACATGTTTGTATAGTTCCAATGGTTCAGGAAACACATTGAGATGATTGTGATAACCATTTCATCACACACCTACCCAAAGGGAGTTTTCAATATTATAACTGATTGCCCAACAAGTGGCGTTTTCTTTAGAATCACAAACATCCAAACAAGGGGATTTTTCGATAATATCATATATATACCTACAAGGGGTTTTTTATATAATATCATAGTCCTCCCTACAATGGTATTTTTCATTAGTATCAAAATACCCCATACAAGGGGATTTTTCATTAGTATCGCATACCTCCATATACCCAGATCATTCTTTTCAATCAAAAACATTCAAAAAATGGGAGTTTTATTTAGTATCACAATCCTTCTTAAAATTTGTGTTTTATTTAGTATCATATATATTTTTAAAAGGGGATTTTTCTTTTGTATCATATACCTCTCAACATGTAGATTTTTCTTTAGTATCAAGGACCTCTATATATAAAGAGTATTCTTAGTATCACAGATCCCCTTATAAGGGGAGTTTTCAATTTAATAATAAAAGTATTCCCTAAGGGAATTTTATATATCAATGATAAACTATAAATATATATCATTAACATGGGTTTCCATCTACTTAACCTATCATACAAACCATAGTATGTTTCCAACAGACTACCAAAACATGGAGAATCCATAAGAAGATCATTACACTGAAATGGGTTTGGAGGTGACACCTACAATTATCACTATCTATTCTCCTATATTTCCATCCAAAGGGGTCCCCGATCTATTTGGAATAAACCAAGTACCTTATGTGTCATTACATCCAAGAAACTCATGTACTTCATCCAAGTGAACACCCATCACTCAGTGAGTATAACCTCCCTCGACATCATTATAACCTCATTTAGTACTCAAAGACTCCCTAGAAATATATAACCAATACATCACTATAGTTAATCCTCAAACACCTTATCTATAACCACATTATTCTAAGTTTGGTCTAAAAAATTTCCAAAATATCCCTAAGTCTCTAAGGAATCGTTTTGGATTAACTTGGATAACCCCTATGCCATTATCAACCTTTTGACCCTAAACTGATCCTAGGGGTTTCTAAAGGATCCTAAAACTAGATATACTATGTCAAATTCATCAAATTTACTAAAGAACCATAATTGGGTCTCATTGAACAAATCATAAAAATCGTAATCATGCCCTAATCAATTATTAACCCAGACAATCAAGGTAACACAAAGGATCCTCATTGCCTTAGAACTTTGTTTAGTCTAACCATGAATTTGTTTTTAAATATTTTTTTATAAAATAAAGCTCATAAAACTCAATATAGAGAACACATATCACATGAAACATGAAAGAAATCATAAATACCATTGGTATTGTATAAAATACCATCGATCTCATTCAAGATGCTTTCCCCCCTTTTTAAACCCATTCCTCAACTTCTTTGCATTGGCTCGCCAAGCCTGTCCAAGTCTACCAAGTTAATATTATCTCTCCCACACGCTCCCAACCCACATGATTCCCTAAATCACCCTAATTAACCAATTATAATTAATTAAATAATTTAGAGTAAATTAATAAATTTTATTCAAACTAGATATACAATACCATCCAAGGGAGTCATTAGTTCCAATAGAGATAAGAAATTTCACAATGAATGTAACATTAGACTACAATCACTAGATCCCAGAATAATTATAATAATATTTTAAATCCCCATGGTTGATCCCATGAGGATAAGGTAAAATAATTATTAAATAATTAACACTTATAACTATGAATAAAGATTAAAATAATATATAAACTTATATGCATGTATATTTTATATAATGTGGTGGAAAATAATAAAAAAAGTGTACAAAGAAAATGCTATCCAGGTTTATGTAATAGTGTTTATAAATTTTAAATAATTAATATTATTGTTTTCAAAATTAATTATTTTTATCTCTTTAGTCTTCATTATTACTCTATCTCTCTCTCAGATAAACCCCCCTTTTCCAATAGTCATGTACTTGGAATCATTTGTGAGAATGGTAACCTAAAACTATTTTAAAACATCGAATCCAACCCACCTAATTTTAAAAGAGAAATATTTTGTTTAGTTATTTAATTGGAAAAAGATTCCTTAGTTACCTTAAAATGGAAATGCAATAAAAATTATTATGGAATTGAGGGATGATAGATATAATTAAATATCCCAACTTGTTTTAAAAGTAAAATAGTACATACACTAATATAATTACCCTTTAAATCACAGTTCGGAACTAAAGAAATCGCCCCTTATGATATCCATCAGATTTTTGGAAAAAGAAAAAGAAAATAAAAAACTTCTAGTAATTATGGAGATATACTAGTAAAAGACTATGCAACAACACATCACCTCGACCCCGTCATCGGTCCCCATCTCTCTTTACAATAACAACCTCTCATTATATGAATTGGAAAAGATCTATACCAGGGACTATTTTTGGGTAAAAGGATATGATTTAATCCATTTCTATCACACATCAATTTTTCTTGTCATATCAATGCAAGATCCGATCATGATTTTGGAAATATAGAACTAAACGTTTCTATTTGACTAGTTTAATGGTTTTATAGAAGGAGAAACACCTTGAATATCCATGATACCACATGAACATGATTTTCCACCTCATTCTATAATTAAGTTGTGTCAACTTCAGTCACACTAATAATACATATGTCATTGTGTGAAATGTTACTACCCAATTGCTTCCCTTGATTCCACTTCATTTTTCTGGTGTTTGGTTGTTCCACTTTGTGCCATAATGCGAAGTCATGGTAGCTTTCGAATTTCATATCTTCTTATTGTTTTCTATTAGAATGGAATTATAATGTACCCTACCCAAATATGGAAAAAATACAAATGTTGTCTTGTATTTTTACATTAATTCAAAAAATTAATGAATTTTATATTCAAAATGTATGCATGTAATGGTACCATAAAATCCACACACATATGAACTCATGATTATCTTAAAGTAAAAAACCTAAAAATAAATCAAAAAAATCCAAAATTACACATATTTAAACTTAAAATTAAAATAGTTAAATACTTTCTAATTGTTACTTAAATTTTTGAGCATCATATGATAAATTTTTTGAAACTCCTAACTTGAAACAGAAATAAGTTAAAAATATTTTATATTTTCATTATTTTTCAATGACATGGATTTACGTTTCACTAATTCATATTTCTAAATTCATTATCATATTTCAATAAAATTTTATTTTAACCCACATTCAATTCATTTCACTCATCACCCATGGTATAAATGTAAATAGAGTTTTTCTAATACGTAAATTCATTCTGCTTACCTGAAACTTGCAATGTATCTCATATATCAAACTCATATACAGAAATATAACTATTAATCATGACGATTTAAAATTTAAGTTCAAATGAATATGAGTCTTTAGGTTTATAGGTATTTGATCTAAAAAATATAAATATAAAAAAATTGTTTTATTCTCTAAAAATGTTTCATGATAATCAGAAGTAGATAATTGAAGATTCACTCATTATAAATTTCATAACAAAATTTCTCATAAAATCATTGATACATGATGAATCAATGATGTATAATAAAATATATACCCCCTTTTTATTTTTTTTCTTGTTAAAATATATACATAGTATCATCTCACATCCACCACCCAACACCAAAAGACCACGATAAGTGGTCAAATAGTTGTATATTTTTACCCTCCAAAGTCATAACCAAATTTTTAATATATATATCTAGTAGGGTTAATAATGAATATAATGGTTGAATAATCCTGAAACAATTATCAATATCTAATGAAAGAATCCAATATATCTCCTCAATGTGAATCATCCCTTACCCCATATACAACTCGTCCCCCACACTCGAATTAATGAATATCATGGAAAATAATTTTTTTGGGTAGGAAAGGAAAATATTGGTTTATAATGTGTATCTTCTCTAACAAAGTCCATATTTATATACTATAGAAGAATGTATAATTATTGTAATGGATAGTTTATAGTTAAATGACTTATTAAAAAAATTACATCAATCATATTGAATATTATTTTTTACAATCATAGAATTGAGAAGATCTTAGTAAAGTTATAAAAGAAACCATGGTTCAGTCTCTCAAGAAAGTAATGGAAATATCAGCCTTAAAATTATCTCAATAATAAATAAAATATGAATAATTCAATCACTCATAGAAAAAGACACTAATAATAAAATAATTATCAAATATTTTATAAAATCAAATCATGAAAAATATATGTAAAATGAAAAATAAAAAAGTCAACTTATTTCCCTAAATCATGATTTTTTAAATCCAATCCACAATGTTTAGAATTATAATTCTATCCCCACCTTAATCAATCAAATTCATTGAAAAATAAATCTAAAACATTTGTTGATTGTTTTCCTAAGGTTTATTTTTCTTCTAGATTTGTGAATTAGTAAAAAAGTGAGGTGAAACTATTTTTCAATTTAAAATTTAAAAATTAAAAAAAACTATGGGTTTCCAAAAAAAAATATAATTGAATATATTACTCCCCTTCATTCATTTTGGTTTGGGTGAAACAGTGAATTATAATGATTGGATTTCAAGGTATTGTTCTATAACAGTTTTCATCATTAAATGTCTTTTTAGAGTGTGAATCATATGAATCCACTTCAATTATATACCCAACACTACTCCTAGAAAAATAATATTTTTTTAAAAAATTATACTCTATATGCATTCAATTTAAACTAATATAAATAAAATACACATAAAATAAATTTATTCATTTAATAATTATCAAAAATAATATGGGGAATTATAATTGAAACCCAACATAGAAATGAACTAATTTCAAGGAATTATATACAAAATAAAGTCCAAGAAAGTTAAAAAAATCAGTTTCCCTCCAAGAAGTTATAATTTTTTATGGTCCTTCATCTCATCCATTAATCTTGTTAGTTTGAAGGTTGTGTGATATAAGGTTAAACTTATTATTTTAACCCAATTGTGAGTTTTAAGTGTATATGTTATGACCTTTATTTTAATTCTTGAAATTTGATTGAATCTCAGATGACATGACCAAAATACAGATATCTTTAGTGTTTAGATAAAGAGTTTAAATGCTCTCTAGATTTGGTAGAACTCTTATTCTTCTTATCTTTCCTAATTGTGGATCCTTCTAAGGAATATTTTAATCTGCTGTGAATGTTCAAATATTATAATAGAAAAAATTTTCTTCTTAGTCAGTATGAAAATAAGACTTAAATTTTCAAAAAAATACCAAAGTATAGTAAAATAAATACCAAAAAATAATGAAAAACATAATTTCAAACTAGTAAATAGAAAAATGTGGAAAAATACATGTCATAACTATCAAATTAATGTAATAATATACCCTATAACTAAAAATAATATCAAAAATTTAATAACACCTAAGGAAATATTTAGATAAAATTGGAACCCTATAATACACTATGATTTTAAATGGAATATTATGATCACTAACGTACATAACGTTTATCACCGAGATAAAACATCCACATAATTTTATTATTTAAATATGACAACTATAACCTAGTCATAGAAAAAATGAGTTAGTATAAGAATACCTACATTTTAAAATTTATATTGATATGATTTATGGATAATAAAAAAATGTTTATTAATGTTTAATAAATAAAAACTAATTTTTTAGTATTCATTTTATACTTGAATGATACGTTTTCTTTAAAAAATTATATCTTTTTTTGAGAAAATATTATAATTAATTTTTTCTACTTTTAGAAGATTTATTTGATTAAAATGATATAAATTATTAATAAATCATATCTGAATTACCCATATAATAAATTTTAGAATTTTTATGAAAACATTAAATTTACATGAATAGTAAAAAACATTCATTTTATAAAAAATTGCAGTTTCCATTCATGTATTTATGTAGTAACATTTTTTGAGTCGATTTAAAATTTCTATTAGTTCCATTATACTAATTAAAATCCAATTAATTTCCTTGGAGTAAAAATTATTATTAATTTTTTTGTAAAATCATTTCTATACTTAAATTGGTTTTTTCTTGAAAACTGTATTTATCTCGCATTGCCTGTTTATTTTAAAAGTAATTCCTACAAGATATGGGGATTTAATTTGATAAAATTTATTTTATATTTTTAATAATCATGTAGAAACTTTATAAACAGTTGACCATTATTTTTTTTCATAAGTAATTGTTACATTGGTAAAAACATTTCACCATGTTAAGGGTAAAACATGTAGAATTAGGTTAGATATATAAAATAAAGATTTAAAATCATCTATAAAATTGACTATATTTTATTTTATGTGGGTAATTTTACAGACACCGTCATATATTCTAAAATATATTATTTTCCTATTGTTATTTCATAAATAACCTTATATTATTTTCTGTTAATGAAAATACCAAAATTATTCTTTCTTAATGTCAATATCTACAATATTTTTTGAATGGGGTAAAAAAGGTTTTGAATGGTTATAAAATATTAATTTTAATTAGAATAATTTAGTCCCTGATGATAATTTATTTACAATTTTTAGTGATAAAAAAATTACTTTAAGTTCTTATGAAATGATAATATAATGTTGTTTCGTGAAGTAGAAAAACAATGTAAATGATCATAAAAACCAAAAAGTAATATTTTGAAGGTGATTTACGGAGTTATAGAATTTTTTTATATAAATATAATGTGTTATTTAGGTTTTAAATTTTTTTTATTATAACTATATTAAATTTTTATGTATTTTTTTAAATGTTGATTATATGAATAGCACAAATAATGAGATTAATGCTTTTTATGTTAAATAATAATTTATTAAATGACTTAAAATTTGTGAAGATATTATATTTGGAAAATATAGTGGGATATATTTATTAATAACAACCAATTTATACTTATGGAACACTTTTTCTTTTTATTTTATCTTTATTGACTCATAAATAATAAATAACACTTTAATGACGGTATTCGAAAAAATTGTTAATAGGTGGTTAAAACTACGATATAAGGGTTAAAATATCACCTATAATTGTATAAATTTTATCAGATGAAATTATTTCAAATTATATTCATCATATATTCAAAAAACATCAAATTTATTCCACATGAAAATTTTAAATTAATTTATATTAATTTAAAATTTTATGTAATTCCAGGGGTGCCCCTGTCTTCCATAATAAAGGTCACCACCCAGTATATATTCCTCACACACCTAGTTACATTTGGGTTAGAAAATAGAGGTTCAAATAAATTATAAGGATTCATACCATAAACATCAATAGAAAAATATTCATTACACATGTGTACATATGAACCATCGTCTACAGGTAGATTCATACTTCATTTTCCAAAACCCACCTCTCATCGATGATCATGGTGTTGTATTTTAGGAAGTTATTTTTCATTTATGACATGATGATTATTTTCTAAAGATTATATATTATTCTCATTCTTTATTTTCCATTTATCAAAATGTAAAACCATTACACGTGTATACTTGCAGACAACGACCTCATGAGCAGATGCATTTTATTTTTCATGAACACATTTCATGAATGGATATACAATTGTATTTTATGTATAAAAATAAAGATTATTCCATGATTATTATTATTTAGATGATGGAAAAAGGACCTATTTTACCATGGTCATCCTACAAAAGTCACATTTCAATTATGAACTAGACGTACTAAATACAACTGATAAAAAATTAACCTATTAAGTAATTAAATATATCATTGAAATAAATATAAAAATTGTTAAATAATAAGTTAATTAACCTGAAAAAAATATAAAACTATTAAATAAAAAATATAGGTTTATAATATAGGTTTTAAAAGACCTAAATAGAATTTAGGGACTCTAGGTAAGGTGTTTCTTAACTCAATTTCCTTTCCCTGGGTTATATCACTTCTTCAATGATTTTTTATAACATGATTATGTGGGAATTAATTTTAAAATTATTTTATAAAATATTTATAATTTTTTTATTTTGGATTTAAAAATGAACACATAATCACTTTATGTATTAATTATCACTTCAAAATTTATGATAATATTTAGATGTTGTCTTTTTCTCGATGTCATTTCCTTGTGATATCATTCTTATCATGCCCCATGATTTCTTTTTATAGTGTAATTAGGTCCCCATGATTTAATTTTGAAATATCAACTAATCAAAATTATTGGATTTATAGAGCCATATAATATTCATTATCTCAAATAGTTTTGATTCAGACATTTCCAATGTGGTAAAGGCTTTATGTTACAATCACATTTCCTTTCAAGAATATTTATGTTCAAGGTTGATTTGGGTGAAATTGTATTACAATAATTTCATACGAAATTATATTCTTATAATATATTTATTTATTATTTTTAAATGATTTTCTTTCATTTTCTTTCGTTTTAGTACTCTAGTAGATCCAAAGATCTTTTTTAAATAAAAAATGACCATATTTCTCTTTTTGGTTGAGAATTGTTTCTCCCAAATATCTATGATCTTTAATTTTATTCCAATAATATTATTTTTTTGTGATTAAATTTTTATTTAATGTGTTCTTCAACTATATTTCACTTTATTTACACTGTTTTAAAAATCTTCTTTTTAAAACATGGAACTTTTAGTTTTCACTAGAAAATTGAAATGGATATTTGTTTTAACATTTACCAAATGAAAATATTTTACCACCATGAGAACTATTATATTATTTAATTGTTTCCATAAAATTTAAAATGGTTATTTCGAGAGAAAATATTTCTATAATATTCTTTGAATTTTTATTTAAAACGGTATCCAAAGAAAAGGGTTTATACCTATTATCACATAAATATATTAAATGTTTTTTAAATGTATTATTTATATTTAGAAATATAAATTATTGTTTTTCTTATGATCTAATGTGGATATTTTATAGTGATACCAACCCTTTTTTTCTCTTGTAAGATTACTATTGTTTTAAAGGGATTATAATGGAACATGTTTCATTTCCGCAGGTTAATCAAGATAAAAAGGAATGATGGTTTTTTTAATGGATGATTTTAATTATATCAGAAAAATTTATATATGATAAAATATTTTATATTAGTGCCATTTAAATTTGATAAAGGACTTTAGATTATATTATGTAATGTAAAATTAAAAAAATACCTTCTTCTTTCATTTATTATCTATAATATTTTTTGATAGAGGAAAAAACAAGTTATGAATGGTTCAAAAGGATTATTTAGAATATAGATAAATTATTTTTATTACATTAATTTTATTTAATTTTTAGGGATTAAATAAATATCCTTATTCCTTATAAAACACTTACACAATGCTTGTGAAATAAGTAAAAGAATCATGTTTATGATTTGAAATCACATACAAATAATTTATTTTGAGTGAGTTATGATGTTCTTTGATTTTTTATATAAATATAATGAATTAATGATGTCTTAAAAGTTTTCCTTAGAACTAAAGTTATAAAAACTCATTATATTTAATAGTTATTTTTTATTTAATTATTACATAAAATAATACTTATTTCTACCTAGAAGGCTGTGAGGCCTATTATCTTGGTAAATTCCATACATAACATAAAAATATTAAATAGAAATAAAATAACATTATTTAAAATCATTATATCATGGCCTTAAGTTCCATTATTCCTCTAATAATTCATGGGATACCTTTGAGACATATATAAAAAATCTGATAGCTATAAATCCAAATAAGGGGATAAAAAATAATAACACAAGCTAAATTAGTACATGTGGAAAAAAAGGAATAAAATTCTTACATAAGATGAGTGATAATAATAATATTAAACAATTACTCAGATATAACATGATAATATAGAGGTGACATGGGAATGTGGAATCAATATAAAACATTATTTCATAAAAATAAGTGAAGGTTAACCACCAAAAAATCACATCATAATGCACTTCGGATAATGTCCATTGCACTATATATGGTGTATCATGAGATAATAACATTACCCAATTAATCAGATCCCTATCTAGGAACACCCATAATTTTCATATCATGTACACGTATATGTGTTCCTTATGGATCATACAATGGAAATAGGACATTCAACAATTTTAATTGCATGATCAAGGAGTGTGGGTTATATAAATGGAATTCTCCAATCACTGAGGTATATGGGCATCTAGATTAATAATCTTGAGTGGAAATAGGTATGTGTATTCATAAAAAAAATGGTCAGTATGTGAAAATTTCAGGATAATTTCAACATCATGATGGGGGTATGTAAAGGTTAATGAGAGGGTTTAATAAGTGCGAAACGAGTCCCTCATCACTTGGAAATCAATGAAACTTAATAGTAGAAGGTAATAAAATATCCCAAAATTATCAAATGGAAATAAATAGGAATAATATAAATAATGTTCTTTAATAAATAGAAGAAATATAGGATCCCTTACTTCAGCATAGTAATGGATTATGTAAAGGCTATAGTGATAAGCGATAAATTATATATCTTTAAAAGAACCTAGATTTAATAGTAAATTGAAATTTAGAAAATATTTGAAATATAATCCATTAAGATTAGAAAGGCTAAATACAAAGAAGGTGTATAAACAAAAAAGGAGGGAGATAGACCCCTTACCTAGAGAGGGTACTTATAAATGATTGGGAGGATATTCAAAAAGAGTGTAGAATAACCGCGGGGGGGGGGGGGGGGGGGGCGGGGGGGCTATAGAGAGGATGTTTCTGAGTAATGTAATTTCAAATGGTTTTTAGTAAAGAGTAAAGGGAGGATAGTGGGTTTATATTGAAAAAATAGGATAATTGTTTATTAATTTCTAAACATGGGATTTGGAAGCTATATGGTAATGTAATGAAAAACAAAAACTAAACCATGGGTTTTCACATTGTTTATGAAATAGTGAAGTGGTTTTCATTAATTTAAATTTTTAAGAACCTATATCACAAAAATTATACCCTTGGTTATGTGAAAGTGAGTCAAATTTATAAATTATTTATTTTAAAACATTAAAATATAATATTTGTCTTTGAGGATTCATTAATGGTTTATAAAATTAATAAAATAAACTAAAAACATTATTTTACATAGAAATTATATGTCTAGACATGTATACCTTTTATGGCATATATTACAATGCTTTTGGGTTATTATGATTTCATAATTCACAACTTATATTATTCCATATTTAATTTTATCCAAAAAATTCAACTATCCAAAAAATATGTAAAAATTACCCTTGGATAATTTTTACATGAGGATTTCCAAAATAATAATAATTTTTTACAAATAACTTTATGAGTATTATAATTCACACATTTAAACTGAAATAAATCATATTTATTTAAAAAATATTTGTTTTTTTTTTGAAAAAAGAATTTTTTATACCATTATAATATTTTTTGACTTCCTAAAATTGTATAATAACTTATATTTGATAAAAGATATTTAATAAATATATTTTAGATAAATATATTTTATTAATAAAATTTCTAAATTAATGAAAATATAGTTTCTTGATTGAAACAATATAATTACCAATAATTAAATTTGAGTTTTATTGTATAAAAATATAATTTTTATCAAACCCATTGGGTAATCATATTTAAAGTAAATTTACAAAAAGATATATATAATAAAATTTTAAATAAAATAAAATATAAAAAATCATACAGTAAGGTTCTTGGTAAACAAACTTTTTTATAAAAGATAATACCCTAAGGATAATTTTTTGTGATGGTTATATTTTCCAACGGTGGTTCAGCAAACATGGTTTTAGTTGTTATAACAATGAGCTTTAAATTCTCCCATAAATAGTTTTTTGGCTTAGTTGTTGAAAATTATCTTGTGTGTCATCAAGGGAAAATACTAGTGATGTTATCTCCCTTAAAATCTCTAACAAATGGGATTCATAGGGTATGATCCTACCAGTGGATGTCATCAATTATTTTATCTTTTTCAATTTTCATTTATCATAACCCTTAATATATACTAATCATAATGTTTACCATATAATGGATAAATTATCAACTGTTACGACCTATAATTTTCTTTTAAATATGACAGGATATAACATATAATAGTCCAAAAACCAATGTTTTTCATTTCTTATAATTTCATTACATAATAAGGAATTTACTTATTGAAAATGGAATTTAATTTATAAAAGTTATGTTTTTTATGTTCTTCCCCCTTCAAAAATTTCACCCATAAAAATTTATTTCATACACTAAAATAAATTAGTGTTCTTTTATTTCATTTCCTCTTTTGGTTCCCATATAGTCGCATCAAATTATGGATTTTCGACCAAAATGATAACCAGCTGAGTTGTCTGGTTTCATAGAAATTTTTCCCTATGATCTTAGATCTACACTGGATGATTCTCATATGAAATATCATTCTATAATAGTACCACCTATGGATTCAGTACATGTGATGGATCTAGTATGTAAATCCTTGAGAGGGATACAAGGAACATATCATTTACCTAAGATAGGTTAGGTACAAGTGTTATCAAATAGACCATATCCATGATGAGATGAAATATCTCAAAGTGGTAGATGTATCTTGGAATAAACATTACCTTATTACCAAATCTCCTGAATTCTTCCATGGTGATATATAAAAAAACACATTATCTATAACCTCAAACTATAGATCATGTCGATGATTTTCTGCATATCTTTTCTAACAAATTTGAACAGATTTCATATGATGTTGAATTTTTTGAACCTTATCAATCATCTACTAGATAATATTCAGTCCCATAGGCTTCTACTCTCTATCTTCACCCAAGAATGTTGGATTCTAATACCACATTCCATAAAGAGCCAGACAAGGTTCTATTTGAATGATATAATAGAGAGAATTGTAATATTAAAACCCCACTAGGGGAATATATTGATCCTGACATCTATAAAACCTTTGAACAAGATATCAATATATAATTTCTACTTTTAATGGTTCTTTCATAATGACCATCCATTTGAGGGTGATAAGTAGTATGGAAGATGGACTTCATTTCCAACACTTAATAAAGGATTCTTTAAAACCATGAGGTAATCATTAGATCTCAAATTGATAAAATATAGAGTGTAAATATATGTAGTCTTACCAATTACCAAATGTATATATTAGAGAGTTGATCAAGATAGAAAACATCCATGGTATAAAAGAAATGCACTGACTTTATAATGAGATCGACTAACAACCATATAACATTTTATCATTTAGGTTCCATATGGAGGCCTATAATAAAATACATGGTTTTTTTCCTATTTCCATACTTGGATAGGGAATGGTTGTATAATACCATCATAATTATATAATTAAACATTTCCTTGTTGGTATATTAATAATTATGATAAAATTCTACAATATCCCAATTCATGTCATCCCACAATAATATTTGATTCATATCTCTATATATCGTAGTTCTTCCTAGATGAATAGATATGGATGATCTATGTGAATAATCTTGAAGTAAAATCTCTAGTTTTTTTATGGGACACATATTTTGGTTCCAAACATTATAACTTTATATTTAGCAATATTGAAATCTGAAATATTCCCTACCTTCTTCTATAGAAACTCTTCATCTTTCTAGGCCTCCATGATCCACTCAAGAATGGCTGATTTAGAATTTATTAGATAAATAAAGGATTATGATCCTTTTATTATCCCATTTGTATCCTCTTCATGGATAAATATATAGGATCCCTCACATTCCTCATCATGTATAAGGTTTTAAGAACATTTATAATAAAAGAATATTAAAATTGTTTACTTTCTTATAATGGTAATGGATTGAACAATAATAATCCTTGAATATCTCTAACCATCTATGTTGGTTCATATCGACCTCCTTTTTTTGAATTTATAATTGAGGCTTTTATGATCGTTATATATGTAAAATATCTCCCAGTAGAGATAGCGTCACAAAATATTGAACAAAAAGATCACAGTAGCCAATTATAATCATGTGTGGGGTAGTTCTACTCACGGTACAATAATTGGTGGGAGGGATTGGTATCACATGGTAATATTTCAAGATTACACAACACAATATATCACAGGATGAATCACTATAGATCAAAAATATTTCCTCACTGGAGGGTAATGTAAGCATAGGTGTAGTGATTTCCATCTTATTCAACTATTTAAAACATTATTCGTATTCATCATTATATAGAAACCGGAATCCTTTCTTAGTAAGCCTAGTTTTTGGGATTGAAAATAAGGATAATTTTCTCAGAAAAACAATGATAGTGACCCACTAATCAATGAAAACTTTTTATTTGAATCAAATATGTTGGCCTTAGCCATCCTTAAATTGCCTCAATTTTTGAAGGATACAATGATATACCTTTACTAGTCATAACATGGCCTAATAATGTTACATGAACCAACCAAAACTCAAATTTACTATACTTTACATATATCTTTTCCTTACACAAGGTCTTTAGGGAATTATTTAAATTCTCCCTTTGTTACTCCATTCATTTCGAGTAGATAAGAGTATCATCTTAAATGTCCAAGATTTTTTGAGGTAATCCCTAAATAATATATTTAACAAGTCTATAGTGATTTTTTTAGAATTATTCAGTCCAAATGAATTAATTATGAACTCTTAGTGGATATACCTTATAATGAAAGTAGTATTGTAGATATCATCCTTATTCACCATTACTTAATAATATCTTGATTGAAGATCCACCTTAGAGATGTAACAGGTTCCACATAGCTAATTGAACAAGAAATCAATCCATGGAAGATGATACTTTATCTTGGTCTTTATTTTTTCAGATCAAGATAATTAATCAAGAGGTAGAATGATCTATAACTCTTCTTGACGAAGGGGACATGGTGCACCCTACGGTGATGAACTTGGATGTATAAACTCCTTATCCAGATTCTCTAATAATTGTTTCTAGAGATCCTCAAATTAAAGAACAAATATTTTGTATATATTCATGGATATTAAAAAACAAATGGATATGATATTGATTGAGAACTCTACATCATGTCTAGGATGAAGACTAAACAATTATTCAGAAGAAAAATCAGGGAATTACCTTATAATGGGAATGTAATCAAGGATGCTATTTTATTTAGTCTCAATCATTTGAGCAAGATAAGTTTTCTCACATGGTAATAATATCCATGTTTGAGATATTGGTTGTAAAAATTATTCATCCCCCTACTTTTTTTGTTATTGAATCTTAGGATAATTTGCAATATGGATAGTTATTTCCTTCTCTTGGTAATTTATGCATCCTCTAATTAAGAAAATCATTTCCCTACCTATAAGAGCATAAAAATATTCTATGGGGTGTATCTCAATGTTCATTGGGATGAGAAAATCAAAAATATGGATAAGAGAGGAGTAATATACGTGGGATGAAATAATTCCCCAATTTACCATTTTCACCAATAACTTTACTTCCATATTTTAAGGTGGTGTTTGAATAGTTCTAATAAACATACATTATATAAAATAAGGAAAAGAACGAGATTCAAAAAATTTGTTCCCTATCCTTGAATTAATCACTATCATACCTCTCACCACTTAATTTTCATGATCCACCTTAGTAATTGGGATTTCATAATCCCACCCGTTATTTCCAGGCTATGGAGGATGCTGTCATTGATTATCATTGGCAACCCATGTTTTGGTAAATGGATTTTCATTATTTCCCTATTCCTTGATGTTGAAACATTGGTTAGTAGGATGAGGGTGGACTAGAGTATTATAGTATTCCATCACATTGGGGGATTTCTCCTAGTGGTAACTGATATTTATACAGACTTTTTTCTCACACTTAAATAATTAACTTACCCCATTTAGGTAATTTATGAGACGATTATCCCAATTGTTTGACACATCGGATGTTGATCTTTCTTACCCCCATGATATTTATTGATCACAACACCATAATTAAAATCCATTTTTATTCATGTATCCAGACCTATGAGATCCTTGGGAGTTATTGATCTCTATTTGAACTTTGTGGTAACATCAGACTATTTTTTCATAGCAATCAATTTCTTAAATAGCTAATGATTATTGGTGGATTCATCATCATCCCCCCAAATAATTGGCCAAAAATACATTTGTGGTAAACATAATATCATAAGAAATATTGTGAAAGTCATTTGATATTTAATTGATATGACCTGATAGATATACTGACCCTTTTCTAGAGGCTAAGTAAATCCCTATCCATTTTAAGTCGAAGAGTGTAGGGAAAAGATTTGTTGAAAAATAATTTTTAAAATTCATTCCACTATTTTACTTCAATCTCCCCCTCTAGCTTTTAATTTTTCACAAAAGTCCATTATTAATTCGTTTCTCCCTCTATGTGATAAACAAACATCATGAAATTATATTTTTGAGATCATTGGAGGATGTAGAGGATCTTTTCAAAGGCGTCGATCCATTATTATTTTATTAAGGGATCATAATATCCATTGAAATTCAGAGTCCTTTATTTCATAAAGTTATTAATTATAACTTTTCCTTTATTAATAGGATTCATTCAATCCCCCGGATCCATGTTTTTGTTAAAAAACATGAGTTGAATGGGAAATTATTATCATGAAGTTTGTGATTCATGTTCCCATTATGTTGGAAATTTCTTTTGGGCGGTCCTCACATTTCCTCTCACATTTTTCATTGACATAGTTTATCCTATTTACATCCATTGACACTGTATAAAGGGAGAAAAAAGGTTGATAATTTTTGAAACACAAAAAGAATTAATTGAAAACCCTAAAAATTAAATTAATAACTCATAAATTACATATATTATTTAACCTATGAATTTATAGGATTCAATCTATGTTATCCATGATGTATTTCTTAACATAAAACATTATAGTAATTTATATTCACTTAATAATGGTTCATAAGGATCTAGTGAATTAAAAAAATAAAATACCATTGGAGTGTCAAACCAGTTGTGCATTAAGTCCTATTTTCAAGTACTAGTATATAGTCAAGTCTGACTTAATGCGCCATTTTTAGAGTTATTATACCTAGGTACAAATGAACCAGATCCATATCTACATGTAGTATATAGATAGGGATTCGTTTTTTTATACCACATACTCTATACATTAAAAAAATGGGATGTTTTCTAATGATTATTCTTATTCGTAAGGATTATGATATTGTTCTCTAATACTATTCCCCAAAATAACTAGTCATTCCTATAATACCAACTATAACAACTATACCAACTTAGCTTCTTAAATATACTTTATGTCATGATTTATTATCAAAAATCATATTTAGTACAACCGAAAATATCATGAGGCATAGTATCCTTGTGAAATAAGGTATGAAACATAACAATACAGAATAAGAATATGACAAAACTATTTAAATACTCCATATCATGGCCTTATGTCATGTCAATCTCTAATTATAAGTAGGATACCCTAGGAACTTACATAAGAAAGTGGTGAGCAATAAAGGCCAGTCAAGGTATAAACAAAGAAAAGAATAAGGACAAGTAGTAAATGTGATCTAGGTGGCATATCAAGGTAACATAAGAGGGGTGATAATCAAAATATTGAACAATGAGGCATTATATAACATGATAGCATAAAGGTAACATGGGAATGTTGAAACAACATAAAACATGGAATTGTAAACATAAGTCAAGGCTAACTAATAAGAAATAGAAAATTAATGTGCTTAGGGTAACATCCTCTTCATCACACATGGTATGTCATGAAATAAAAACATTTACCAATGCATTAGAGTGTTATTTTGGTGCACCAATAATTTGTATACCATTTACATACATAAGTGTTTAACATGGATCAAAAAAATAAAAATTAATTTCATTAATTTTAATTCAATGTTCCAGAAGTATGTTTTAAATACATTAAAGTACATAATAAATGAACGGTACGTACATCTAGAAGAATTATATTGAGTGTAAAGACCCATAAATTTCAAGGAAATTTTTCTTCTTAAATACTTTGGAATTTTACAAGTCTGCGGTTTCTGAAGGCACTTGATTTAGAGGCCTGGTGAGCCTAGAATCAATTTATGAAGTTTTCTTCGGGTACGTTCAGTAAATGCACGTATGGGTTTTTCTATCTGTTGAACTGGTGCTCAGAATCGAAATCCTAGGGCAGCGATGAATTCACAGCGCCGATATTCGCCTAAGGGGACCTTTACCGCAGTTGCGTTTTATGCGGGTTGAAAGTTATATTTTGAGGAATTCATACTAAATTAATAAAATTGTTGGTACAGAATTTTATTATTTAGTGGAGGTTATTTTCTCCCAAGGGGAGTTAGAGGTGGGGCCCAAACCCACATAATCTCCCATGAGAGAAATTAGTGTGGTGGGGCCCACACGAATCCAAACCCTTCACCTTCCCTTTACTCCCCATTACCACCCCTTATTAATTTGAAAACTCCCCTCTCATTTATTATGATGTAGTCTCTCCAACACCCTCTCATTAAGTTTTCCAACACAATTATATTAATGACTTCCTTATTTAATTGACGCATCTCTCTTTTAAACAATTTGAATTTCATGGAAAATATTTAAATGAGGAAGCATTATTAAAATATTGGTTTTGGAAACTATTTTTTGAGAGAAAACCTCTGGAGAATTTGGATGAGAGCTTCCATCCTTCCAAAAAAGAACCACCGAAGAACTAAGATCGTCTCCTTCGATATTCGGCCAAGCCAAAGGAGAAGGAGCCACCCACAAGGAACGCCGATGAAATGCCATCCTCAGCTCCTTCTTCCCTAACGTCAACGAGTTGACGCCGTCTCCCTGCGACGCCGTCTTACACAATGCCCGACTACCGTTAACCTTATTTCGAGGTAGGGATTTGTACAATTTTAAGTGAATAATTTTTACCCCATTCTTTGATGAATTTTATTAATTTCTCAATGTTCAATTGATACCGCCTAATGCGGAGGGCATAGGCCGAACACACACAGCCTGATGACCCTCTGTAGTTTCTTTTATTTGTGATGGAGACTATGTTGGGAAGGTGGTGATGAGCGAAGGTGGAAGATGTGTGCCGACTGCGTGGAAAAGAACCCCATACAGCTCATCTAAAGGATAATTGGCCGTCTAATGCTGGCCGGGCCGAAGGGAGACCATGATGCCACAATGGGCGCCGCGCTGTGGAGAACCGCAGCCCACACTCTACAGGTAGCTTCGGCGGTGAACCGGCCGGCTCGTCAGCCGGCTAGGATGAAGGGGCCACAGAACCTGTAGGTGTCGCATTGAAGGAACCACGACCCACCCTTCAGGGCCACTTAGGCCAGGAAGACCGGCCGGCTGGACAGGAGGGCGGCGCCGCCAGTTTGAGAGAACCCCCACCCCCGCTACACTCGGGCCGCCGGGCCATGCCGCACCGCCCTCGCCAGGCCAGGCCAGGCCGCGCCCCCTTGGGCTGGGCTGCAACCCTCAAGCCGGACCGAGTACTTCACCAAGCTGGTTCAACCCTCTGTCGGGTCGGACACGCCGAATTGGGTCTGGCCGACCTGCCAGCCCACTGGGCTTAACGGGCCGAGCCCGTTTTCACTTAAACGTGAATAACTTTAAGACCATGCGTCTGATCGACACACCGTCTATGGCATTGGGAACCTTGCAAAGAAGTGGTCCTTTTGTGATACTCTAAATGAGTTTTGGACAACTTTGAAAAATGGCCAGGTTTGGAATGAGCGTATTTCCAACTGGGCCCCTCAAACTAAAAATCCAATATCATTCATACTGGGCGTCCTATTGACGCGCCATCTATCGCTTTGGGTTCCTTTTGACAAGACGGGAATTCAGGATACAAAAAATATGAACTTAGTGATAGTTGATGTATCTACCCCTTTTCTTGAGGAGCGAACCCTCCCAGAATCGAGCGTGCTGTGTGCGGGAACCCTAGAGCTGGTTGCGACTGCGACGTCTATCTTTCTGGAATCCTCTGTGGGTTCGGCGACAACGACTACCATACTAGAATCCTCCATGGGTTCATCGATGAAGACTACAGTACTGGAATCCTTCATGGGTTCAACAGTAATTACTGTTGTTCTTGTATCCTATGTGGGTCTGACAGTGTGACTTTTGTTCTAGTATCCTACATGGGTCCGACAGAGTAGCTGGTCTAGTATCCTACATGGGTCAAACTGCTTATCTGGTCTAGTATCCAACGTGGGTATGACAGCTTAGATGAATCAATGACTAAATCTGATCATCTTTATCACTTTACGAAAGATATATACCTGTGTTAGCTGAGTCTTTACTTTCAATCATTATCATCAATGTGATTGACTTCTTTCCTATGTGGAATGAGTTGTTCTTGGGCTCGATAGTTGCAGCTGAAATAGGATTGATGAATTAGGTATATGTATGGGCATATACCAATGTAGAGTTGGTTGATACTTCGTGATTATATCTTTCCTTTGTGGTTTATCCTTATTGGATTCTTGGGAGACCTTCGGGGGTCTCGAGGTCCCTAATTAGTATTATTATACTCACCCCTAAATGGGATATTCCCACACAACGTTGTGTTGGATGCAGAAGATGGACATCACTGATCATGGTCGAGACTTTTGGAGCTAGACGGTACCCAGAGGTGGACCACTCGGCAAGACGTACACGGAGCAGACAGACGGACCTGAGGTGTGGAGGAGACCATCTGTACCCACCCTTCTGGTGGGATTCCCAGAGGAAGACGTAGTGGTTGCTGCTTTACTTTACTGCTATTGTACTAGTCTTTAAATTGTACTGTACTCACTGCTGGGCTTGTATTTTCGGCCCCTTTCTTTTCAGCACTTACTTTGGTATATAGTTTTACATGTGCTTACTTGATTTGCGTACTCTGTTGGGTTTGTTTAATTCTATAAAGAAAATTCCTTCCCAATATAGGGATTTATGCCTTTGGTGCTAATCTCCAGCCCCTAGCCTATGGAAGGTGGGCTTGGGGTAGTCACGACACGTGTCCCGAGGATGAGTCGTGACAAATTGGTATTAGAGGAGTCTGTTCTACCACAGAACTTAGGACTCTAATCTATCTTACTATGAAGCAATAGTGTTAAGAGTATTGAGTATGGTTTTTAGTCCAGGGAGTCCAGTGTTGGTGAATCGGCCGAAGTATCCATACAGCAGGACCTTGACTTCTGATTTCCAACTCGGTGCACAAAAATACTGATTGCATGTGCGTTTCAAAAGTTTTCTTTATGATTAATTTGTGTCAGCTCACCAGGTATACTATTTGACTGTGGAGCACCTATTTCTTTTCAATATGGCCCCACAAAGGTAGCTAGTTATGGTTCCATGTCGCATACAAGATGGTAGCCCACCGAGCGACGAAGCCTTAGTGCAGGGCCCCATCACAGTGGAGGCACCAACAGTACCACTACCCACTGGGCCGCAGATACCACCAGCCCCAACAACAGAGAGTGCAAGATACCTGAGTGAGTTGCACGAGTTCCAGCGATAGAGGCCGCCCATGTTCCACAGAGAGATTGACCCGCATGTACCAGAGGACTGGATGGAGCCTGTCGTCTGTGTTTTCAGACTTTTAGGGACACCTGTCAAACTTATGGTGATCCTTGCCACGAGTCTCCTGCACGCAACAGCAGGTAGATGGTGGAGCCTGATGCTCCAGGTGCATGACGAGGCATCTCTACTTTGGACAGACTTAGAGAGTCTCTTCTGCTCGGAGTTTGTTACAGCCACCCTTCATGTGGTGCAGATTAAGGAGTTACTTCATCTGCGGCAGGGCAGCATGACAGTAGCTCAATACTCAGTGAGGTTTACCGACCTCTTGCACTACTCCACAGACATGGTACAAGACCCATTCTTCAGGGCCAGGACCTTTCAGCAGGGACTCAGACATGATATTAGAGCTTTGATGATCTCCCTCAGCATCTTGAAGCAGGCGGGAGTGCTGGAGTGAGCCCTTCATGTAGAGAGCTTTCTGGCTGAGCCGACACCAGCAATGAGACCCATCGCAGGGCGACACATAACGGAGCCGTCTGCAGCCGGCAGTAGACAGTTGACATAGAGGTCCATGTGGACCATGCCATCAGGCGAGCGACCACATGATACAGGTTTGGTTGTGCGGGGTACATGGAATAGAGCCAGCTATACGAAGATAAGACAATGCTATGCATGTGGCGTGTAGGGTCACATGGCTCAAGACCACCCGAACCACCATATAGATGAGAAACATATGATGGAGGGACCTCCCAAGCAGAGGCAGAGGTTTGACTGTGGTGGTCCACTGGGAGCAGGTGGACGAGGCAGAGGATTCAGCCGAGCAGCAGGGTGGTGAACGAAATTTTGAGACTCTACCACCACCACCACTAGGAGGTCCACCCCGACCACATGGAGCTGGCCGAAAAAAGAAGTCTCAGCTCCAGGCAGTCAAGGCCTACGACCATGGTGCACCTAAGATGATTCGAGGTACTATCTGTGTCTACTCCACCCTTGCTGCATTACTTATAGACATTGGTGCGATTCATTATTTTATTGCTGCTTCCCTTGTTCGGAGCTCAGAGATTCTGAAAGAGCCATTGGCTCGGTCCTTACGACTATTGACTCCTACAGGAGCAGACACGACGATTACACACTGGGGCCAGCAGTGTGAGCTTACTCTAGGAGGAAATAACTTTGGTTGAGATCTTCTTGTAGCAGCGTCGAGGCCTTACGACATCATCTTGGGTATGGAATGGTTGTCTCTAGTTCATTCTCAGATCGACTACATTAGGCACAAGGTGTGGTGTGTCCACACGAATGGGACCAGGTTCACCTTCATCGGTGAGAAGGGAGCCTTTGCAGTGCATGATGGACTTTCACGTAGGATAGGTTAGTCGATAACACATCAGTTGGCTAGTCTCATACTCAGATCGGTTGATGTGTGGAGTCCGAGTTTTCCCGTTGTGGTAGATCAGTATACAAATGTTTTCCTGATGACATTCCAGGACTACCTCCTCACAAAGAGGTAGACTTCTACATTGACCTGTACCCCGGAGAAACATCGATATCTACTCCAGAATATCGGATGGCTCTCGCCGAGCTTCGTGAGATGCGGGTACAGTTAGAGGACATACAAGGGAATGGATTTATTTGACACGGTGTTTCCCCCTGGGCATCTCCGATTTTGATCGACATGAAGGTGGATGGGAGCTTGCTACTGTGTGTCGACCTGCGTCGCCTGAATCAGGTGACCTTGAAAAACAAGTACCCACTCCCGACGATTGAAGACCTCTTTGATCAGCTCAAGGGAGCACGATGGCTCTCGAAGATAGACCTCTGGTCAGGCTATCACCAACTCAAAGTTCGAGACATGAATATGGAGAAGATGGCCTTCAAGTGTCGGTATGGCCACAACGAGTTTTTGGTTATGCCCTTCAGCGTAACCAACGCACCAGCAGTGTTCATGAGTCTCATGAACAGGATCTTCCAGCCTTACCTCGAATGATTTGTCATAGTTTTCATCGACAACGTACTGATTTACTCGAATACTAAGGAGGAACAGGCCTACCACTTACGGGTTGTACTGGATACACTTCATTATCACACGCTTTATGGTATTCTCTCGAAGTTCATGTTCTGGATTCGAGAGGTTCATTTCTTCGAACACATCATCTCGGAGGCTAGAGTTGCAGTGGATCCAGTGAAGACCATGGAAGTACTTTCTTGGGAGCCACCCAGGAGCGTGACGGAGGTGCGGTGTTTACCGGGTCTTGCTGGGTACTATCAGATATTTGGGATAGAATTCTCTAGAGTTGAAGCACCTCTTTCAGCTTTGACGAAGAAGGGGAGACCCATTGTATATTCAGAGAGATGCCAGTAAAGCTTTCAGGAGCTGAGGTAGAGGTTGACTAGTGCGCCCATCTTGAGGATACCAGAGGAGGGAGTTGGGTACATATTTTACTATGATGCATCAGGGACTGGACTCGGGTGTGTCCTGATGCATGAGTGAGAAGTGATCACATATGGTTCATGGAAGTTGAGATAGCACGAGAAAAAATACACTACCCATGACCTGTAGTTAGAATCAATGGTCTTCACCTTGAAGATGTGGTGGCACTATCTGATGGGAAAGAACTTTATAGTCCATTATGACCACTAGAGTCTCAGGTATATCTTCACATAGAAAGATTTGAAACTGAGATTGAAATGATGGATCGAGTTCCTCCAGGAATATGAATTTGAGATAGTATATACTCCTAGGAAGGGGAACATTTTAGCAGATGCTCTCACCAGGATATCGGGCATTCAGTTACTAGGAGTGGAGACAGAGTAGCTAGCTGCGTTGCAGATATACTTTGTGTATAGAGATAAATCAGCCTTTCTACAGTCACTCACAGTCACTCATCCACTCCTTCAGTGAGGCAGAGAGGCACAGCGTGGGAATGTTGACTGTGAGATGCGACGTGCTCAGATATCCATAGGGCATGCGCCTGATGGATTTTCTAAAGGAGGGGAGCACATCATCCTCTTCGATGGACATACTATGGTACCAGTTGCACTACCGGAGGAAGTACTGAGGGAGTTACACACTCCCCCTCTAGCGGTACATCCAGGAGTGGCGAAGATGTACCTGGACCTCAGACGACAACACAAGTGGCTGGGTATGAAGAAGGATGTAGTAGACTTCATTTCATGATGCCAAGGTGGAGCACCCGGTACCAGCGGGCTTGGTTCAGTCCTTAGAGGTTCTCGAGTAGATGTGAGACCGGATGTCCATGGTTTTAGTGACGGGGATTCCTCATACATCCAGAGGAAATGACTCTATCTAGGTGATCATAGACCGACCCAACAAGTCTTCCCACTTCCTACCAATCGTAGAGAAGGGATCAGTAGAGAGCTTGAGACGCATCTACATTCAAGAGATCGTACGACTTCTTGGTGTGCCATCGTCTATCATTTCCAAACGAGATTCTCGATTCACTTATCATCTATGGAAGGGATTACATGAGGATTTTGGGACGTTGTTTCACATGAGCACCTCCTTTCATCCTCAGACATATGGCAAGATTTAGAGATCCATTCTGACTCTCGCGGACATGCTCCGTGAATGTGTCGTCAACTTTGGTCGCAGTTGGGAGGATCATCTACCCTTGGTGGTGTTTGTGTACAACAACAGCTACCACTCCCACCTCGGGATGACACCTTACGAGGCACTGTACGATAGCCCTTGCAGATCACTTCTGTGCTGTACTGACCCAGGGGAGTCAGCACTTGTAGGACCAGAGATGGTTCAGGCTACGACAAAGAAGGGGCAGATCATCCAGGAGCAGATGAAGACTGCACAGAGCAGAAAGAATTCTTATGCTGATTGGATATAGAGACCACTGGAGTTCAAGGATAGTGACCACATTTCCTACGGGTCTCACCTTGATGAGGACTATGGAGATTTTGCTGGGGTGGCAAGTTATCTCCACATTTCATTGGACCTTTCGAGGTCCTCAAGAGAGTGGGCGAGGGGGCATACCGCCTAGCCCTTCCACCTCAGTTACACTAGGTGTATGACGTCTTCCACATATCTTAGCTGAGGAGATACGTGCACGACCCGACCCACATCATCGATCATGGGGAGCTAGACATCGATGACGGGGTGACATTCATGGAGGTCCTGGTGGAGATCGAGGATAGACAGGAGCGGGTCCTGCATGGATGGTCGATTCCTCTGGTGCGCATTCGCTGGCAGTACGAGAACCTCCAGCAGAACACTTGGGAGCAGGAGGCTCAGATGTGAGCTCAGTACCCCATTTCTTTCCCTGGTGTGTGTTGTAGCTTTAAGAGGACGTAAAGCCCTGAGGTTTGAGTAAAGTAAAGAAATGGGAATTTCAAGGAATTTTTTTCTTAAATACTTTGGAATTTTACGAGTTTTTGATTTCTGATGGCACTTGATTCGGAAGCCTGGTGTGCCCAGAATAAATTTCTGAAGTTTTGTTCGGGTACGTTTAGTAAACGTACGTTCATGTTTTTGTAACTTTTGAACTGGTTCTCGGAATCGAAATTTGAGGGCACCGATGAACTCACAGTGCTAGTATTCACCTAAGGGGACCTTTACCGGAGTTTCGTCTTATGCGGGTTGAAAGTTATATTTTGAGGAAATCATACTAAATAAATATAATTGTTGGTAAACAATTTTATTATTTACTGGAGGTTATTTCCTTTCAAGGGGAGTTAGATGTGGGGCCCACACCCATATAACCACCCATGATAGGAATTAGTGTGGTGGGGCCCATACAAATCCGAACCCTTAACCTTCCTTTATCTCCCCATTAACACCCCTATTAATTTGACAACTCCCCTCTCATTAATCATGGTGGAGTCTCTCCACCTCCCTCTCATTAAGTTTTCCAACACAATTAGATTAATGACATCCTTAGTTAATTGACGCATCTCTTTTTGAAACAATTTGAATTGGATGTCAAATATTAAAAAGATGAAGCATTATTAAAATATTGTCCTTGGAAAATATTTTGTGTAGGAAAACATCTCGAGAATTTGGTGGAGAGATTCCGTCCTTCCAACGAAGAACCACCGAAGAACGACGAGCGTCTCCTTTGATATTTAGACAATCCAAAGGAGAAGGAGCCACCCATATAGAGCGCCGACGATGTGCCATCCTCGGCTCATTCTTCCCCGATGTTAATGAGTTGACGCCGTATCCCCATGATGTTGTCTTTTGCGATGCCCGACTACTGCGAGCCTTATTCGAGGTAGGGGTTGTACAATTTTATATGAAAAATTTATACCCCATTATTTGTTGAATTTTCTAAATTATTCATCGGCCAATTGATACCACACTACGTGGATGGCGCGGGCCGAACGCACACTGTCCGACGACCCTCCATGGTTTCTTTTATTTATGATTGAGACTATGTTGGGAAGGTGGTAATGACCGAAGGCAGCGGCCACGCACCGACTGCATGCAGAGGAACCAGGGCCCGTAACCACGGGCCGCTCGACCGAAGGAGAACTCGCCGACTAATGCCAGACGGGAAAAAGGGAGACTGCTGCACCACAAGGGGCCCCATGCTACGGAGAACCGTGGCCCGTGATCCGTGGGCTGCTTCGGCGGTGAACTGGCCGGATCTTCAGCCGTTCGGGATGAAGGGGATGGGGAACCCGTAGGTACTGCGCTGAAGGAACCGTACCCCGCCCGTGTGGGCCGCTCGCGCCTGGAAGACTGGCCGACTTCGGCCGTCCGGACAGGAGGGCGGTGCCGCTTGGCATCGCCGATTTGGGAGATCGGGGGTGCCCCCCTGCAGTGCTCGGCCAGCCGGGCCGCGCCGTGCCCCTTAGGCCGAACCATGCGCTTCATCGGGCCGGTTTGACCCTCTGCCCAGTCAGACCCACCGAATCGGGTTGGGCCGACCCGCCAGCCCACTGGGATTAGCCGGGCTCGTTTTCACTTAAACGTGAATAACTTTGAGACCGCACATCTGATCGATGCTCCGTCTGCGGGATTGGGGCCCCTGCGATGAAGCGGTCCATTTTCTATTCTATAAGTGAGTTTTGGACGAATTTGGAAAATGATTGGGTTTGGAATGAGCATATTTCCAACCGGGACCCTAGAATGAAAAGGCTAATATCTCTCAGACAGGGCGTCCGAATGACATGCAGTCTATCGTGTTGGGTTCCTTTTGACAGGACAGAAAATTGTATACATCAACTCTAAACTTCATGATAGTTGATGTATCGATCCCGTTGCTCGTGGATCGGACCCTCCCGGAATCGAGCGTGCTGTGTGCGGGATCCCTAGAGTTGTCTACGACTGCGACGTCTACTGTACTTGAATCCTCCATGGGTTTGGCGATGACGACTACCATACTAGAATCCTCCATGGGTTCGACAACGATGACAATCGTACTGGAATCCTCTGTGGGTTCGACAACGATGACTACGGTTCTTGTATCCTACGTGGGTCCAACAGTTTTACTTCTGTTCTAGTATCCTACATGGGTCTGACTGATTAGCTGGTCTTGTATCTTACATGGGTCCGAAATCTTAGCTGGTCTAGTATCCAACGAGGGTCTGATAGCTTAGATGAATCAGTGATAATATATGATCATCTTTATCACTTTATGAAAGATGTATACCTGTGTGAGCTGAGTCTTGACTATCAATCGTTATCATTGATGTGATTGACTTCTTTCCTGTGTGCACTGGGTTGTTTTTTGGCTTGAGAGTTGGAGCCGAACCGGGATTGATGACCTAAGTATATGTATGGGCATATACCTAAGTAGAGTTGGTTGATACTTCATGATTGTATCTTTCCTTTTTGATATATCCTTCATGGATTCTGGGAGACCTTCGGGGGTCTCAGGGTCCCTACTGAGTATTGTTATACTAACCCCTTCACAGGCTATGCTCGCACTACGTTGTGCTGGATACAGATGACGGACATCACTGATCATGGTAGAGTCTTGTGGAGATGGATGGTACCCGGAGGTGGACCACTTAGTGGGATGTACATGAAGCAAACAGATAGAACCGAGGTGCTGATGAGACCATCTGTACCCACCCTTCAGGTGGGATTCTCGAAGGATGACTCAGTGGTTTCTGCTTTACTTTACTACTGTTGTACTAGCCTTTCAGTTGTACTGTAGTCACTATTGGGCTTGTATTTCCAGCCCCTTTCTTTTCAGCACTTACTTTTGTATATATTTTTACTTGTTCTTACTTCAGTTACTTACTCTGTTGTGTTTGTTTACTTCTTTTAAGGAAATGCCTCGTAGTATAGAGATTTACACCTTTGGTGCTAGTCACCAGCCCCTGCCCTATGGAAGGAGGGCTTGGGGTAGTCACGGTACGAACCGCAAGGACGGGTCATGACATTGAGTGTAAATAAGGATTATTAATCACAATAATATTATTTTGTATGAAAAAAAGGGAACATTTCAGAATCATAAAAAGAGTTGATAATGGTTCATGGGAGGCTTTAATGAGAGTGAAATTGGACTCTCATCACATGTAAATTATAATGATAGTAAGATAGATATGTAATAAAATATTCTTACATGATAAAGTGTAAATCAAAAGGCCAAATGTAAATAATGTTCTTGAATAAATATGGTAACGAGATGATCCCTTGTATCGGAATTGTAACAGCCTAAGTAAAGGCTACAATAAGAGTGGATAAATGATATCTAAACCTATTAGAGTTATGATACACTCAATTATAAAAATCAAACTCACCTTTTTATAGAAAATATATATATATATGGAGAATCACACTATATTTATAGGGTTTGGTAAAAATACATACTCTTTTCCATGCTGAATTGTCCCACCAATATTTATTATTCCACTGACATCTTTCTAGAATAAAAAGGTACAAGAAAAAAATAATTTTAATTTCTATTAGTATAATTTTCTATTTTAGTTGCTCATGCTTCTCGAATATATTTTTCATATCATTTACATCATAGTTGGTTATAAACCCCAACAAACAAGCCTCTTCAAATAAAAAGTTATAGCCACCAACTAAAGTATTTATTAAACTTATTTTATAATCCTCTTCATAAAGATGATCACTTTATCCACAACTAACCAAGATCAAATTCACCTATATAAAATCATCAATAACTTCAATAATTATCTTAAGAAATTTTTGGTCCTCAAACATCCTTCATATCATAATAAATTATAAATATTCTCAATCTAAATCATTCTAGAAATTCTATCTGGGAAACATAATTTTCACAAGTCAGTTTGATCACCCTTTTCCTGATAACCTCTGTCTGATGGTCTCAATCCTATTTTCTCCTTCAAATTCTTATTCCTCCACTCCTATTTCAATTGAGTATACTATAAGATTACTACTTATAACTTCTTCATCTGATAGAAATTTGGCTGATGGGGCTCCCTCCTATGGACCTCATTTCAAGAGTTCATACATCGATTGATCTCACTCTGATGTGATTCACTATGATGGGGCATTGATCTAAGGGATCTAACTCTAATGGATCATTATCTAATTCAACTTATTTAGTTGGAACAACTAAGAATGTTACAAAAATGTTATAGAATCACCATTCAACACACATGAATAGTATTTATATACCAATATACATTGATCGATTTTTATAGTCCTTCCATAATGAAAAAGGTGGGAAAATTCTTATTCCCACTCAACTATATTAAAAAATATATGCATTTCATATTCATTTATGCTTTATATTTTAATATTTCAACTCTTCTCAATTATTCTGGGGACTTGTTGAATTTTTTTTAATCTTCTTTAAACATTATAAATCATTGAATTTACAAAAAAATTTCGTATGATTGAGTCTAAATCTTCTATGGGTTATGACTCTGATTGTTCATTCTACCTCACCTTCAGTCCCATGGATATCCTTATAAAAAATGAATTCGATTGACTTTATCAGGAACATATTTTCTAATTCATCAGTCTTCCATAACATTATAACATGAAATAATTAATTATATTCTCTTGACTCAACTGAAAATTAGTAATACAACTTAAATTATTGAAATCAAACATTATTTTCTACTAATATTTCCTAAAAATGATTTTTTACTATATTTTTCTATCATAAACATTGTTTCAACTTTTATAGAATTTAATTTTCTACAAAAAACTTCAAACTAACATACATTTTCAAACACATTCCAATTATGATTGAACTTGTTTAACAATTTCATCATTCTAATTAAATATGTTTGATTACAAACTAGTTCTCTACCTTTTTATTTTCTTAGTTATTCTTCATCCAATGACCTATCAGTGTCACCTTATCATCTGATTGATTGGTTTCAACAACTATTCTTCTAAATTGGTGAAAACAACTCTTCTACAAGTGATAAAACATATGAAGTCTTGTGTTATTCATCTGATTGAACAGTAACATCCAATGAACCACTAATGCGAATGGATTAATGGTATGACTTCAAACCACACCTTTTATTTTTCTCATTTTTTTCTAGATAATTTTCTTATTCTAACAAAAATTAATGTTGATGGAGCATCTGATCTGATTAGAAACTTATTCTTCCGATGTTCTATGTCATAAAATTTACATTTCTATTTTCCCCTTTTATAATAATTAGGGTGTATCATGACTTCTTCATAACATGTTAGGAACAAATAATTACAACTGATCATCATATTTAGTTTGGGAGTTCAAAAACTTTTGAAAAACAGCTTATAGAATGACTTCTGACTGAGAAAGTTCTAATAAAATGCTTACTCTAATGAACTATATCTTATATCTCATGATGATGATCTATATCTGATGGTCCGTATGATTGATAACTTTATCCACTGGGCCCTCTACTTTTGATTTTTTATTTTCTACATCTAGTACAATTTATCTCTAATGTTGGTTTAAAAAATAGTTTTTACTTTCTCCTAACATACAACTTACAAATTTCAACATACTAATCTAACGAAAAAATAAAACACAAAATAACATCAGCCTAATAATCTCCCTCTTTATGTTTTTCAATACCCACATAAAAACAATATTGACTGATAATTATTTTTTAATTATTATTCAAAAAATACATACAACCATACAAACACAAAAAGGAACACCATTCCTAGGGGATAAAAAGGATTGTTTCGAAGGGAATAACCCTTAATAAATGACTAATAGTCATCATTAATGGACATAACCCTAGAGTAAAGAATGATATTTTCAATTAGGCTCCCTTTACATGTTAATTCATCAGAAAAAAAGATCCCCTACCTCTAATTGTGGTTGACCAAGATCCATTGCATGGTAAAAAAATATTTCTTAACAAAGTAATCCAACCCACAAGGGTTTCTAACCTTCACATGAAAAAAACTAAAAAGAAAATATGAATCAGATTAACTTTTAGAAATCTAAATGTTATGCCTCTTACACATCATAAATCCCATAACCAGTGTTGTAGTCACAAATTCTATATATGACCATTTTCTGAATCATAAAATCATAATACGTTGATATCATTTTATAAACATTTCTCTTATATTTATAAAACTTATTATTCCCCATTCCTTTAGTTCATTTTTGTGATTCACCAACCATTATAGCCATGAACACTTAATATGGACAAAAAACCAAGCATTATTTCTCTTCTTGTTCAACCTTTTTAATTTTCAAACCTTTCTTTAAGTACTAAATTGTGTTTAGCTTTTTTATTTGTCATTGTTGAGGCTTCAACATTATTTACCTTCTAAAATTCCTTTTTTTGTTACTCATATTGTTTTTGTAAAATTTGATCTTCCTTGATTATCAAAGACCCCCTTGATTCATACTTGTTTTGGGTAGAGAAATACTTTACCAAATATAAAAATCTATGTTTCCAAAAATTCCACAACACCAAAAATGTCATATAAATCTTGATCTTTCAGACTGATAGAATAATTATTATCAACATTTCATTTTTGTTGTTTATTCATATATCATAGACCATTTTTCATAGTAATATACATTTTTTATGAATTCATCTCTTTCATGGTGAACTATTTTCTATAAAAAAATATGCTTCTGTAATCCATTATTTTACCACCTTTTGAAGTTTCACATTTAACATCAACCACTTTGAGGAATAAATCTATCATATTTTTTATCCCAATTTGTGTTGTAAGAATAATTTATTATATTTATAACATCTCATCCTCTTTCTTAGTCAAAATATCATTCATAACATTTATCATCATTATGTATTTAGCTATCTTGAACTTCTTCATATTAGTTTATTCAAAAAGTGATTATTCTATCATGTCATCTTATTTTTCTTCCTAATTTTTTAGTAGTATTTCAAGATCAACAATATTAATTTCTAGAGAACTAATTAAATTTATATATATCTCCTTTTTCAAAATCAGACCAATATTCGAAAAAGTTATTTCTCTAACATATGTCAACAATTTTCTTCTTTATTTATTTATATGAGTATCAATTCACTTTTCCATTCAAAATCTTCTATGAGAATAAATTTAGTATTTGTTCTATCTTCATAATTATCATAACTATTAAGTGAATCACTTATAATATCAAATTGAATAATGAATTTGAATTGATGTTTAGATTTATCCATGTAAGAAGAATCATCCTTATTTCTTCTTATCACATTAATTTTCTTCTTTTTATTATATGAAAATATTTTCTTATATATCATCAATTGTTTTTTTCTATAATTCTTACCATTTTCTACACAATTAAATTTTCTTCCTTGGTATATTTTTTTTCAAATTTTCTTATCCCTTCGTCGTTTCAACATTTGATATACTTTTTACCTTTTCCCTTTCAATTTCCCTAGTTTAATTTCTTGTAATGAAGGGAAATTATTTTGTTGAAATATTCTAATTCTTCTTGTACCTTTGAATCATTTTATTATTGACCATCTTCTTCATAGTTTTTTACTTTTATCAATTATTTGAAGTCCATTTCATTCTCAACCATTTTCTTGAAAATAGTTGTTTTCCTCATCTCGTATAACATCAAAATATTTTGAATTTCATAAAGAGATAAATCTTCAAGATATTAAAAAGATAAAACTCTGGCATAAAATCTATCCATAAATATTCTCATCAGTTTCTCAATAATATTATAATGTTTTTCCTTCCCACCATAACTTCTAATGTTACTCACAACCTCATTTACCCATGTAATGTAGACATCACTTCTTTCTTAATCATTAACTTTCATATATTCAATTCACTTTTCTTGATTTTTAACCTCACTTCTTTAACATTCTCATTTCATTTATAGATGATTTTCAACTTATCCTAGATTTATTAGTTGTTGGAAACCCCATAATATTTTCATAAACCTTTTTGGTAAGATCCATAAAAATATAATTATGATATTTTCCATAAACATATATACTTATTTTATCAGTATCAACCATAGAAAATTCAATAATTAGAGATAATATCACTATATTTTTACCTCTAACTCCAAATCTGAGAGATAAAAGATAGGGTAACATCTAATAATTTCAACTATGGAAGTTTTTTCCACAAAAAATATGAACACCCTTATTGGTCACTAAAATAAAATTCTCCATTTTTAGAGAATGATATTTCATAGGAACCTAACCTTAGATACCAATTAAAGTTCCAAAATTATATCGATACCACTAAGAGGGGGTGATTCAATGGATAATTGTTTATAAGAAACTTCATTAAATAATTTATAAACCTTTATTGACCTCCTAAAACATGTTAGAGTTATGATCCACTCAATTATAAGTCTCAAAATCACATTTACTATGCAAAAACTATACTGATGGTTCATCACATGATATTTACATGTTTTTTGATAAAGATATACTATTATCTATATTGGATAGTCCCACCAACATGTATTCTTCCAATAACATGTATTCTTCCACTAACATCATTACATATAACAAAGGCCTAAAAAGAAAATAGGTATACAACCATGTAGTCAAAATTTAAGTTATAGTTTGTTATACTCCCCATTGGTACTTTTCATATCCACTTTCCCCAAAGTTTGTTATACACCCCAGCAAATATACATCTTCATAAAATAGTTATACCCACAAGATAAAATCGTCTTCAAATTATTCCCTGATCTGCTTCAGAATGTTTTTCACTTCCTCCTTAAGTAAGCTAGATCAAAATCAGTTATATACAATCTACAAGAACATCAATAATTCTGTTAAGAACATGTTTTTTTTGAAACATACAATAGATTTTCAGAAAATATTAATATGATGAATTACAATATTTATAGAAATATTTTCTAGAAAACAAGATTTAAAATCATTAGTCATATCATCCATCATCTGATAACCTGTGCCTAATTGTCTTCGCTCGATTTACACTGTCTGGTTATACTTATTCACTTCCTGCATCAACTGATTATAAAGTCAGTCAACCATTCATTACTTATCCATTTTATAGAACTCAATCTGATGGGGATCACTCTGATGTAACTCACTCCAATGGAACGTACTATGATGGATCTCTCATTAGTGGAACACTCTATGATGGGGCTTCAATATAATGGATCTCAATACAATATATCATCCTCAACTTCTACCCATTTAGTTAGAACAACTCAACCTATCACAAGAAAAAGAGAGCATAAACTATCCATGAACGTGAATGGTATTAACCTATAGATGTATTATTCCCCCTATTTATAAGAATACTAAACCAAAAAATAAGGGAAAACTAATTCTTCTTCCCACTCAACAAAATTAAAAAATATCTGAATTTTAAAATCATTTGAGCTTCATATTTAAATGTTTCAACTCTTATCAATTCTTTTGGGGACCTCTAAAATCTTCATGAATAATGTTCAAAACCACATATTTATATGAATTTAGAAACTATTATTTACTCCAATTTATTGAGTCCAATTCTTCTTTGTTTATGACTCTAATTGATCATTTTACCCAGCTTTAGTCTCAAGGGATTTCTTCCTAAAAATGTGTCTTATTGACTTTCTCAAGAAAATATTATCCAATTAATCAGTATTCCACTAATTCAAAATATATAGTTCTTTATTCTCTTCTCTTGACTCATTTGAATATCAATGAGGGAAATTAAACCATTAAAAACATTGTTTTCTTGTAATATTCAAGCCAAATTAAAGTGGTTGACCACATTATTTTGTCAAAAATATCATTGGAACTTATAAATACATTAGTTGAATACAATGATTTTCATCATTTATTTTATTTTAAAAAACCTTGTATTTATGATAACACTTTTTTAGCTACTTCCCCTTTCTAATAAAACAAATATAATTACAAATTAGATCTCCCTATTTCTCTTTTCTTAGGTATTCTTCATCTAATTAACTTTTGGTGTTACCTACTCTTCTGATTGATCAGTGTCAATAAATCTTCTTCTGAATTGATGTCAACAACTATTCTACAAGTTATACAAGTTGGGTAGTATGTTGTTATATATTATATAAAACTCTTGAATCTGATGATGCACCAATGATGGTTGATTATCAGAATGAGTTCAAACCCAAAATTTTATTTATATCACTTCTCATTTCCATTTAACTTATTCCCTCTAAAAGAAACTAATTCTTCTAGTGTATCTAATCTAATTAGAAAATTTTATATCAAATGTTCTACATCTAAAAAAATTAATCTTTTGAAACATCAAAAATTTGAATGTTGTTTTATCTAATTCTAATACTTATCTTGTATTATGACTTCTTAATAATTTTTTCGGAACATGAAAGACCATGAAAAAATCATCATATTTGGTTTGGAAGTTATAAAACTTCCTGAGAACAACTTATAGAATGATTTTTGAATCAATATCATATGATAAGAAGATCACTCCAATATAATAGATCTCATATCTCATGTCGATGGTGTGTGTATAATAATATGTCCAGTAGATAAGTTTTGTGACCGGGGCCTCTACTTATAAATTATATTTTTATGCATATGGAAAACTCTATCTAGATAGACGGCCCGAAAACCAGTTCTCACTTTCTCCTTACTTAAAACATCAAACTTTCTACATATTTATCTATTGTTAAAATATACAACCAAAGTAAAACTTGTTCCAAATATTTATGTTGGTATATATATATATATAAATACGAATTATTTATTAATTTCCAATCAATGGTTTTGGACACTATATGATAATGTAATCAAAACTAAAAACCAAACCTTGGTTTTTTCGAATGTTTTTATAAAGTAAATTAGTTTTAATTATTTTATGAATTTAAGAACCAAGATAATAAAAATAGTACCCTTGGTGTTTTTTAAGTGGGTCATGTTTATAAATAACTAATTTTAAAAATGTAAAATATAATATAGGTTGTGATGGATTTAGTAAGAGTTTATAAAATTAATAAAATAACCCAAAAACCCCATTATATTAATGGTAAAAAAATATGTGGTCATGAATACCTTTTATATAAAAAATTATATCACTTCAGGGTTATTATAATATCATAATTCATATAATATATTTAAACCTTAATTATTTTTAACAAAAAAATTTGATTATATACAAAAATTATGAAAAAATCACCGACAGAAAATTTCAATGTGTTGATTTGAAAAATGTTATTTATTTTATCTAAATAAGTCACTAATTAGGATAATTTATAGTTAAAAAAATATATAGTTATTGAAAAATTTAATTTTTTTTATAATAACATTTTTCTAACCATTATAAAAATTATTTTCGAAATAATAAAATTACATTATCATTTATATTTAATTAAAATTATATAATAACAAAATTTTATTAAAATATCATTTATTTCAGAAATTATTGATAAAATTTAAATTGAGAGTCTTGATTGAAACTATATAACTCTTAAAAATTAAATTTATGTTTCATCCTATAAATATTTTTATCAATCTCATTGTCTAATCATTTTAAAAAGCAATATTAAAATTTCATAAGTATAATAATTGTTTAATTAATTAAAAATTAAAAAAAATCATGTTGTTTGGATCTATATAAATTAACCTTTATTACACCAATGAATGCCCTTAGGGTAAGGTGTGTTATGGAGATATTTTTCTAAGGTAGTTCAGTAAACTTGGTTTGGTCTGTGATCTTTATGATCTTGCACATATCTTTTAAAAGGTTTTTATTATGAATTAGTTGATGAATGTTGTTAGGATTTTGGTTAAGGGAAATGTAATGTGATGAAATCTCCCTCAAAATATCTGATTAATGGGATTTATAAGGTATGCTCTCATTGGTGGAGGCCATGGTTTTTTTTCTATGTCATTGGACTTCATCATAACCCTTAATATATACTGATCATAATGGTCATTATATAATGATTATATTATAAATGATTTTAATTCTTAAAGGTATTTTAAATCTAATAGTATATAACTTATAACGTTCTAAAAACTAGTGTAGTGCATGTGTTTTCTATAATTTCATTTTCTAATAAATAATTTATTTATTTAAAACAGGATTTCAATTTTCAAAAGTTTATGTCATCACAAAATTTCTATATTGATATATTTTTAAATTTTAATTATCTAAATAGTATGTAGAATTAATTTAATGGTATTACATATTAAATATTATTTTCTTAATATCTCAAAATTCATTTAAATATAATATATTTCTATATGAAAGGGATAGGGTCGATACATTTAACCATTTTCAATTTATGGGTCACTTTTTCTTTTGTTGAATCTTTCTTAACCCCCAAAAAAGTAAAAAACATTATTATCAAGGATATCATTAGAAGAAATAATATGAGGTTAAAACTAAGAAATAATCGACAAAATATAATCAAAACTTTTCTAAAGTTAATTGGATGAGATAAATTTGATTTATAATCACCCTATATGCAAAATAATTTTTTTTTAAATCTCAAAATGAAAATAAAATAAAATAAGTTGAATACTTTAACTAATTATAATTGCACCCCTCTCATATTTTATACAGTGAATCCACCCCTTGTATCTTCCACACAACTTATGATCAATGTGTATAAGGCCCTGACCTTAAACCTTACCTAATATTTAATTTAATTAATAATTCACATTGAGGATCTTTTCAGGTTTAGAGTTTTAGAGAATTAGAACATAACTATTACATATCAAAAGATTACAAAGTAGACACTTCTACTAAGTTTTCATAAAATAAAAACTCTTAAAAAGAAACTTGTCTAGTTCCATGTTTTAGATAGCACGACTTTCCCTTGATCCCATCCTTGACCCTACTCCACATTAAGTCCTGTGAAAAACATTTCAAAACAAACTTGGGGTGAGCATAAAAAGCTCAGTAAGGGATACACAAAGAATGAAAACTGTTAGTCTATCAAAACAACAAGTAAACCATGTATACTTTATCGAAGTAATACTTTTCACCTTTATGAAGTAGTAAAAACTCTTCACTGAATAAAAGTTCCTTACTTACCCTTATGTAACCAAAAGATTACCATCAAACCCATATAAAGATCACATAACATATAAAGGTAACATGGGACATAAACATACTTAAGTGGAATAACCATAAGGTTGACTTCCACACATATCACTTAATGGAACATCCATTCCACAAAATTCCATACATACTTAATGGAATAGCCATACGACCGACTTCCATACCCAATGCATTGGAGGTTATAACGTAACCACACGTCCTAGTATTCACAGCACCACCCGTCATATGGTTTATCACGTAACCACCCGTAAAATGTCCAAGTACTATAATTACACATAAAATATTGATAATATAAACACATCAAAAACAAAATTTCATTTGCAATCACAATAAGTAATTCCCAGATATTGAATTAATCAATCCATTTTCAAAAACCATTTAAAAGAGATTTTTGAATCAAAGTGTCCCATACCACTTTGAAGCTTTTACCGGAATTATGAATTTTAAAACATTAATGTCCATATAAATATATACTGAAAACCATTTTGAAAACATGGACATTAAAGATAAATATTTAGAATAATAAATCTTTAAAACATTTAAAACGATATTTTTGTTAAATAGTTTTTAACAAAATGAAAGACTCTTGAATACAAATAATAGCAGAATAACATTTAATCCGAATTTTATAATATCATGAGAATAAATGGATTCATGATATAATATGTCAAAGGACAATATACACACCATATAAGAGTGAATTGGTGCATAACAACAATGAAGTCTCAAAAGAAATGTAAAATGAGATTAAATCCATTATAAAGAAGGCATCCTTAAATTAAGGATAAATCAATCTCATAATTATCTGTGAAAAATATAAATACACCCAATATAAGTGGATATTAAGTGTAAAACAATCAAAGTTTATTAACAAATATTCAAAGGATGACATATTCAATAACTACTTGTTGAACCTAAAGAAATCGAAATTGGGTTAAAAAGTTCCCTTGGTAAAATTCGACAGCCTAACGGTGTCACATAAAATTTTACAAAAAGGGTTGATGAGAGAGATAAAGGGTATCTAATCACTTGGACATAAAATTTACATAAATAAGGATATAGAAGAACATATCCCAACATAATAGTATGTGAATTAAAAGACACAACAAAATAAGTCTTTTAAAAAGAGGGGGGTGAAAGGTCCCCTTACCGAGTTGGGTAACTTTCGAAAAGTACACCCCATGGAAGAAGGGCATACAATGAAGTTGTAAATACCCATAAATGAAATTATACTACAAAAAGTGTATAATAATGGTCATTACATACACCACTCAAAGTAAATAGTGTCAAATGTAGCATAAATTTCACGGGAATAAAAGTGAGAAGAAACATCCTTTACGAAAACTCGGAAGCCTAACAGCGCCACTTAAAACATCAAAAATGGATTGATGTGAGAGAATAGGGTCTCTCATCATATTATCATAAAGTTTACAGAAAGAGGAATATAAAATAACAACCCCCAACATAACAAAGAGTAGCTTAAAAGAAGTGACATAAAGGAGAGTACTTTAAAATAAAGAGAAAGGTTAGATCTCTTACGTAAATTCGGCAGTCTAACGACACCACTCAAAACTTCCAAAATGTATTTATCAGAAAGAATAGGGTCTCTCATAATATGAACATAAGAATTACAGTAAGAGTAATATAAAATAACATCTCAATAACAAGAATTATGAGCTTTACAAGGAATGACATAAAAGAGTGTACTTAAAAAGAAAGAGAGGAGTAAGATCCCTTACCCCGGGTCCGACTTGACTCGATCATTCTTTAATCTCCTGAATAATAAACTTGAGTTAATTTATACTTCCTTAAGAACCTTTTTCAAGTTCATTATTCCTTTTATATCACTTATTACCATGTCATAGACATTATTTAATCATTTAAGTTAATAATGTTTTTTTGTCGATACTTGGTTCTTAAGTCGAAAGTGGACTTCTTACAATTACATGTTGTTCGTGTGGTCAAAGGTTCATTATATCCAGAATTTTAGTCATGATGTATATATCATATATATCATATACATATCCAGTATATTCATGGATTTATAATATTACATAACATTTAGAGTTAAGAAATGAAATGCACCGTTCATGGAGACGGTAAGCCGTACGTACGCATGAACGCTACTTCCATTTATATTTCATATTTAATGGAATTAAAACATAATGATACATAAGAGTATTTTAATTCCAGTATGGTATCATATATAATATCATTAAATATATCCGTTATACGTACCACATATGGTATTAACGAATCAAATCACTTTGAGGGGGCGGTAGTCCGCACTTCCTTAAATGAAGATATCACGTTTACCCATAATGGAAACCATAAAGGTATGCCATAAATGAAAAATACAGAAGCTTAAGTAAAACATAAACATATTAGATATCATATATAAATATAGTGTCATCTTAATGGCCACCTTTGAAGGTGTTATAAGAATGTTGAACAATCATCATTTCGGGAGGCAGAAATTCGCCATCCACGGAAACAGTAGGTTCTTTAACCATTAGGTGTAGGTGTGTGTAAGTGTAGCTCGAAAAAACCTAATAACAACATCCTAGTATATTGAAGATACTGTATTTGTTACAAAATAAATTAATAAAAAGAGTTTAGGGGGTTGGAGAAGCAAAATAAAACAAAAGGACTCAAGCGAAGACATTACCTTAAAATCGGGTAACTTCCATTGATTTGAGCTCAAAGGCTTCCTTGGAAAGGATTATGCCCAAAGTGAGGCTTCAATGAGTTAGAGAGGGATGTGGAAAGACCAAATGGGCAGGGTTTGACCGATCCAAAGGCTTTGTAAGTGTGGGTAAGGAGGTAGAGGTGGGGGCCTTTTATAAGAGGAGAGGAGGGACACTCTTGGAAAGTAAGCAAATGTTACTTTATTGGAAAATGAGTTTCTGATTTAAAAGGTCCCACATTGATATAATTCGTGTATAAGGTGATAAGGGTTCGAAATCCACCCATGCAATAGGTTTTGAACATGTGTAGGTCTTAGATATTACATTATCTTTCCATTTTATTTAAATCGTTAAATAATGAGGTCATCGCTGCATCATCATGATGTCATAAATAATTTAATTTATTTAATGTCTAAAAACTATAAAAAAACTACTATGATGTAGGAAATCTTTTTAGATTTCCAATGACTATTTATAGTCAAAACTCTGACTTGTATAACCCCATGTAAAAATTGTTTTAGTAAAACATCTCATGTTTGTGTCATTTTTACTTTATCATTAAATAAAAAGGTATTTATGTCATTTTCCAACCAATGTGGCTCCATGGGGTCCCCAAGTTGACACATGGATTTTCTTGGTCGGCCATGACACATCCAATAAGGGAAGGACATGTGTCTAGGTCATTTCATTTTATTAAAACATTATTCTTACCTTAAACTACACTAATTACCTCTAATCGCGATTAAAAACATAATAAGTTACTATTCACCAAAAAATTATTTTAATCCCATTGAACTAAATTTTACTTCTTAATGACAACCATGTATATTGGATTTTTGAAATTAAAAACACAAAGGTGGAAAATTTTCATTTAAACGGAAAATCAGTTTTTATAAGTACCGCTTAGTGGTTTCACTATTCATCAACAATTGAAGTTTTTCACAAAATTACAAAAAATTCACCCTAAGCTATATTTGATATTCCGAATTCAAAAATGATGTCTATTTTAAAAAATTCAAAACATATAAGTTGCATTAATTAATTTAATAATTAATTCCCGCTGTCAAAACAAATAGCGCATTTTTATGAAACAAAATGTATCAAAAGATTGACACTAGTTCAAGTCTGATTTCAAAGTGAAATTAATTACATCGACCACTAATGGATTAAATGGTAAAAATATATTCTAATTTCACTTTAAAACCAATTAAAAAGATAATCTAATCATATAAATAAATTATATTAAAAAGAGGTTTTGAATTAAAATACAACATTTTTCACTATTCATTAAAAATTGATTTTTTTCGGAAAAATACCAAAAATTTACAGAAAATAAATTTTGATGTCCCGATTCTAAAGAATAATTTTATTTTGTCAAATATAAAACATAAAATTGTCAAAAAGTGGATTTAAAAGAGGTTCGCCATCAAAAGGAGGTTAATCGACCTTTAAAAGAATATTAGATTGTTTACGCTTAAAATTGGATTCATTCATATTTTTAATCCTCTAACATTTATTGTAAAAAGTAAAAATATTTGAAAAACATATATAATCATTTTGTAGTTAGTTCTGTTCATTCCCGCCATTACAACGGCTAAGCGTTAACTACCATTTAAAATAATATTATTTTATTATTAGAGTGCAACGTAAGATTACCAAGAAACTCGTTGTTGCGTATTTGGTACGCCATCGAGCACAGTATCCCTTTTAAAGTAATATTAATATTTGATTCACAAATATGGATAAATATAAAGATGTCATATTCTTTATTTACCTGGGGTGTTACAATGTGGCTCAACCAAGATTAAAAAAAATAACTTCCCAAAACTATTCAACACATCCTAGTAGTATAATTCTCAAGAAAATGATATCCTATAAGTCATAAGGTGTATGTAAAATGTGGTTCATTAAAGACGAGGTAATTATTTTAACTGATCTTTTTTCATTTTACCCTTTTCATTTACCTCATTTAATTATATCCTAACATCTACATTACAATAACAAAAATATATCCCATATTTTGAGATTTTATTATTTTAATGTAATAGCCTTATTCATATCCTTTTCCATCAAATGGGAAACACAACCATTATTTGTGCATTTGTATGGACTACTACCTCAGAATCCAATGTATTTAGATTCTCATCAACATATTTCATGGCTGTTGAGTATGTTCAATTTAATGTTTATATATGATACTCATAGTAAAATAATTATTATAAAAAAATAATATATCCTATATTCTCATACCATTACAATTATTAAAAATAGGATCATGACACTTGCATATGTACAGAAAAAAAGTCTTCAAGTATTGTTTTACATTTGTTTTCCAAAACTGACCCTCGTTGTTTGTCATAGGGATGTGTATAATTAAATTAATTTATTTTTATAGCATTATATGTATTATGTAAAGATAATTTTTTATTTTATTTATAAATTTTCTATCCAATTATATGTATAAAAATCACATATGTGGACATAAAGACTAAAACCTCACGAGCCAATGTATTTTTTTTTCATGATCAATTTTAAGGGATAGAGATAATTTTTTTATATAGATAAATGATAATTATTTCATGATTAATATTCTTTATATGATTCATTAATTACCCATTTAGATGATCATCTATCCAATGTCATATTTTAATTCTGAATGGAACATCTTCACAACATACTATGTAGAGTTAAACATTTATGTAATTACATAGATGGAGGTTTTAAGTTAGTTGTTAGGATGGAACCCTTCTCCCCTGGATCCCCCACTATCTCTCTTGGTTCCCAATAGTGTTTCGTCCAAAAAATATTCTCATCGGGGATAACAGAGCATTTGATCATCATTCCATATCCTTATCTTCCTCTCTTACCTTCTCTATATTTCTCCTGTGTTTATTTCTTCATGCCACTATTTCCTTCTTTTTGGTGGTTTTTTAGTGCCTTTCCCACATGGAGTTTTTTGATCCCATTGATGGTTTCTTTTTGGAGTCCCAGGTACTTTGTTCCCTCTCTTACTTAGTGTTCCAACGCTCCTATCTTGGTCGGATCTAGGGAAATTGTTATGTAGTTGTTTTGGGCTAAGTAGCTTTGTAGGCGTGGGTGTACCAAACACTCCAATGCTAGAATGATCACGTTTATGTCTTATCCAGTGGAACCAATATTTAATTGGATATGTTTTGGATTTTTAGCCTTTATTTTTACGATGGTTTTTTTATTCTGTGGCAGTCATTTTCATGGTGTCTTGTTAGGTGATTTTATATGGTCGCGTGCATTGGGAGGCCTGTTGATGTGCTCCATCACTACAACTATCCTCACATTTCTCTATTCTGGTCCCAAACTTCCACTTTTTTTTCTGAGGTGGATTACACAATGATTTCTCTGGTGCTATGTTATGTGGGTTCGAGTGGTCCTTAGTGGCTCAACATGGTTTCATCTCCATTGGCTCTGGGTGGGAGACAATGATGACACTATCAGTTCTTCTTATTGGAGAATGGCATTTTTGCGTCGAATGTGTTCTCTATATGGTCATTGTTGGAATTGAGTTCATTGGGTGGCTCTCTGGTCTTGTGTAGATTTTTTCATCTTGATGTTCATCATGATGGTGTTGGTGGGTTCTAGTGGATGTTTCAACTTCACTTGTAGTTTTTTGGTTTTGTGTGGATGGTTCGTGCATCAGGGTGGTCTGTTGTGAAAACTCAATGATTGTAGTATGGACATAAATTGTTGTGTGGAAAATAAGTAATGATTATTGCGTCGTATGGCAGTGACCTCGTTGGGTTTCCTTTAGCTTCTTTCTCTAGTTGTATGGATGACTCTATTGATGTGTCTAATGATAGAGGTAGGTGTGTCCTCTCTGGATTTCATAGATTGAGGGTGGTTATTCATGATTCATGAAGGAATGTGACTTGTGGCTCAAGGTAAATCATGGTAGGAATTTTTTTTATTTTGAACTATGATTTCAGAATGTGGTGTGTATTGGTTTTCTTATGGGTGTGGAATTTGGGTATCATGTGGTTTTATGGTTCCCACTTTTTCAAAAAGTTTTTTTTCAAAAAATAAAAAAAATGTATTATGGTGTGTGTGTTAGTAATTACATATATTATTGAAATAAATAAAATTAATTGTTTATTGATAATGTAAAAAATCAAAAATATTTTTAAATAAGTTATTAATAATTATTATTTTTAAACATTTAAATGATATACATAGGAAGTTGTTACGTGAGGTTAGGGGTTTCTTATCACAATTTTCTTTCATTAGGTCATTCCACTTTTTCATCAGATTTTTTATCCCATGGTTGTGTGTTAATCGATCTCTAAATTATTTTATACTATATTTAAATTTTTTATATTTAATTACATATGTTAAAATAATATCTACATAGATTAATGATCACTTTAAATTATATGATCTTTTTAAGGGTTTTCGTTGTCTCAATATATTTTTCTTGAGACTTGTTTTATGTCATGCATCATGATTTCTTTGTATGATGTACTTACTACACCATGAATTAATGTTTACATATTAATTAACATAATTGAAGATATTTCGAGAGACATAACATATTATTCCTTTTAAATTATTTTAATTTAAATTTTTCCAAAGCGATACAATATTTATGTTACAATATCATTTTATTTAAAGATTTTTTATATTCAAGGTTACTTTGGGTGAAATTATCTGATATAAATTTCATAAACCAAATCTATATTATTATCCATAGGTCACTTCTATGTTTTACATGATTGACTTCCATTTTTATAACATTAGTACTTATGGATATCCAAAAACATTTTTATAGAAATATATGACCTTTTTTATCTTTTTAGTTTTCGATTCTTTCCTATTTCATATCCATGTTCATTAAAAACTAAGATTATTTTATTTTATTATGTAATTATTATTTAAAGTAATTTTAAACTATATTTTAGTATTTTAAAAAAGTATTAAAATAGATCCTTTTCGATGTTTCCAAATAGGGTATTTTTGTTTTTTACTAGAAGTGTGAAAGGGGTATTTGTTTTCACATTTACCAAATGAATGAATTTTCCCACTGTCATTTATATTATTTTCTATGGAGTTTATTATAAATGATTCCATGGTTATTTTAAATGAAAATATTTTTCTCTATATTATAGTAATTTTAATTTGAAATTTAGAAAATGAAAATGATATTTTATTATATCAAAATAAATGTCTTAAATTTTCTTTTAAATGTATTTTTCAATTTTCTAAATTTCCATTTTTGTATTTGTTATTATCCAATAGGGACATAATACACTGATAGAATCCAGATTATTTGACTAGATTTTCTGTGATATTTTTATGGAACCTGATTCGTTTCCTTTGGTTAATCAAGCTAAAAATAAATGGTGGCTATTTTTATGGGTGTTATGTTGAAAAGTGAATGGTTTTAATTTTTTTTCAATATATGGTACTTACATATCAACGGATAATTGAAGGGTGGTTCAGTTATAAACTAAATTTCTATGATTATTTTATCAACCATGCATGGGTGGTTATATCATAAACTATGGGCAAGTTGTTATGTTATAATCGAAGGATGATTTGGTCTGTTAAGTCCCTCTAATGTATTAGGTAAAGGGAAAGAGTTAACTAATTTTATGTTACTCCTAAGAGATGATAGATTTTTCTAGTAAAAGGCCACCCTTAAAGATATGGGAACTATCTATTTCTTTGAGTCCATGATGAATATTTTATGTTCTAATATAAATACAATTATTTTCATTGCTTTAAATAAGTTTTAATATTTCCATTAATCAATTATTTTTTTCACATGGCCTATTATTATAAACTCATATGACTCTTTTCTTAGTTAACATTTATATTCCTTGTCTAATAATTTATGATCCATGGTTTTATGTTTGTGAATTATGTTATATTATGATCTTTCACATTGATTATGTTCTCACACCCTTATGTTCACCTTATTATCACTGAAGATATTCAATTGTTAATGTCAATTGTTTCCCTTAATGAGAATTTGTTCTCACCCTTATTATGTTTCTTTTCACCAGGTTATAAATAAAGATGTCATATAATACATGAATATATGGGTTTTATATGATAGATAATTAAAAAATAATATAAAATAAGAAATGATGGGTATAGTGTAAAAAATATTCACTTAAATACATTAGTAATATTATGTAAGAGTTTTTCCTAATTATAAAAAACACTAAACTATAATCACTATTTCCATTATAACTAGTATACAATTTACTTCTATAGAGTTCGATCCCACATGGATGAGGTGGAGGAAACAATAATTTTTCAATTAATAGTTATAACTATGAACAAATATTAAAATTAAGTATAAATAACTTATCTTGTGGAATAATGAGAAGGAGGGAGAAGGAAATAAAAACACATTTTCCAAGAATATGATATTTGGATTCATGAACTAGTGTTTGTAATTTTTAAATAATTAATCTTCCTTTAATTAGAAATTTTCTAATTTATACCATTATTCTATGAGATTAATCTCTTTCTAATAAAATCCAACATTCTAGTGGTTAAGTACTTCATCTCATTAATTAAAAAGGTAACAGAAAACAATTCTTAAAAATAGAATGGAATCCACCAAATTATTATGGGGAAGGAATATTTCTATTGGTTTCATTAACTATAAATAACATAATTATCATGTAATTTTCTAGAAATGAAAACAAGAGGGAAATATATGGATGATAAATAGACTGAAGAAGGACAAATTTAATTAAAAATAAAATAGTTTCTATACTACTACAGATTTAAATAAAATCATTGTCAAAATAAAAAAAATAACCCCCGCATTCTATCACTGAGAGTGTAAAAAAGTAAAAATAAAATAAAAAACTACATAAATTTTGGAGATAGTGTAAGAACCTGGTTCTTCATTTGAGGTACGGATCTTTCCTTTTTAGTTTATACATAAAAAAATGGTGGAAAAGAGGTCAAGGGGCATGCGGCATGCCTACTATACGACATTACTAGGAACTAAATGTTGCATACTTGTAGGTATATGCCGTGTTCAGAAGGCTACATGTCATGAAATCCCGAAACACGACCACTAATGGTCCGGCCCAAAAACAATATGCACATATCGTGTAATATCAAGTACACGTCATGTTCCTTTTTAATGATTAAATCGAGATGTAGTGTTATTTTTTGTCAGATGGAATGAAGGATTTTTCTGGTTTGCAAAAAGCTATGTGGAGGGCCATTTTTCTTTACGATTGATGATTTAAACCTCGAAACCTTTGTTGTCGGTTACATTCGAGCCCAATCGGTGAGCTCTCGAATCCTCATGAGACTTTTTTTTACAAATTCTCCACTTGATCTATTTATTTAAACTCAAGTGTTTATACCTATTTTTTATATCCACACCATTCAAGGGAGAATAAAACCCTGATGTTATATGAGTAGATTCGTACTATGATAAGGTAGGTGGTCTTGTTCCATTTGAGTTTTTTGATGATGTTTATATATATTAGAGTTCCATGCACCAACATTTATTGTGTTACTTGATTTAATAATGAAGCATGTTATTAATTATTGATGATTAGGTAATTAATTAGATTATTTGAAAGAATATTTATTGTAATGACCATATAATAACATACATTAAAATTACATTAATTCTACAGAATACATAATGAATGACACAAAAAGATGACCACAGACCATATTAGATTAGTGGCTTTGTAAACGTGGATCATAATCTTGAAATATGGTGAAAGATCTTCAACATATCCCATAAAAATCTTCCCCTTTTGTTTTCCTACATAAAACCTTTCTTTATATAATGGGGAAAAGAAAACATAAAAATGGTGAGTATAAATGATCAGTAATAATAAACATATAGAACATAAAAAAAACCATAAACATAAGACTTTAAAAACAAGAACACAAAGTTAAAATATCAAAATTTCGAGTAATAAAATAAATTGGGGCAGTGCATAAGGCATTGATCATAAAGAAACATTAACTATGATAAAATTATATTTCCATAAAACATTGAACTGTGGAATATAATTTAGAACATAATATTAATTCCATAGTATCCATGTTTTTACTTCAAAGACCATCATATTGGACAAAGTCCATTACTGAATTGGGTTTACATTCCATTCCATCCATGTATTACTGAACAAGAATTAATTGTCGATCTAACCCTATATTAATTAACTTTATTTAATTTTCATTCTAATAATGTCTATCTCATGAGATATAAATAATTACCCAATAAATTGGAGGGAGATATATGTCCCAACCATATCAAAATGAAATCATTCTTACAAGGCCCAAAAAAACATAAATCATTCATCCTAGCATAACTCATGAAATAAAATGGGTATCTCAAACATAATTCAATAATAATACATTTAAAATAAGTGGATATTATAAAAATAATCCCATCATGAACCCAACCAAATAAAAGTAAAAATAGGCATAGAAACATAACCCTTTTTCCTCTTATATGGAAAATAATTTTGATATAACACTTCGACTTAGTTCTTGAAGAAAATATTCTTTGTTTTTCAAAAACATTTTCTTTTATAAAATTGACATGAAATATTTAAAGAAAATAATTTAGTTGAAAAAAACATGAATTCATGTTGAGGATGCTTCATGTAAATAATTTTTAATGAAACTTTAAAAATCCATTCATATAATATATGTTAAAAAAATATCCTCATTATACTTTTGTTGGAAAAGTCAAAAAGTACATCAAATCGAATAATGAAAAAATATTTCTTTCATACCATTTAATACAAATTCAACAAAGGTTAAAATTAACATTTAAAAATTGTATATGAATAGAATTAATAATATATAATTAGAAAACATAAATATCAATGATAAATATATCCTAGTAAATACTTATGTGTAAACAATCTCAGATGAAAATGAGATTACAAAATTATCCCTTACCTTAGGTCTGATATGCTTCATATGTATCTGATACTCCTTTATAGTGGGTCTGAAAAATATTATTAACTTGTAACAGAACCATAATAATATTTATGATGTCAAATATGATTCACTTATGACTGTATACTACCCGTTTACTTATCAATTCCATGTTAATGTAACATTTTGGGTAATAATCATTTTATTTATTGCACATGTTTGGACTTTTTATTCTTGATATTATTACACATATCATTATTTACATACATATATAATGTAAAAAAATATTTATATATCATATATATTCATTATATAAATATATATAATAGATTGATAAATGAAATGGAATGCCCCATTCATGGAGACGGTAAGCCGTTCGTACGCATGAACGATGTTTCCGTTTCCTTATTGAATTGAATGGAAGCCAGTAAATGATATATATATATATAAATGTAGTAGGATTATTATGTCATATATTTTATTCTTATTTATTATATAAACATTATAATCATTCTTGAATGGTTAACGTGGAAATGAATCTAATCGCTTTGTGGAGGTGGTAGGCCGTATGTATGCACAAGCAACAATATCATTCATTTAATGATTAAATATTATATAATTGGATTGTATATTTTTTTAAAAATAATGATTATCATGTTATATTCATTATTTATATCCATTATACTCATTATTATAGCCATCCAAATTATGTATAGTTGAATAACATATTACACCACAACATGGAGACGGTAAGCTGTATGTACGAATGCATGGTGATATTGTTATTCATAGGATAGATTAAAAGAGGTATCATGTTGTCCCATAATTATAATAAAATCTCAGAATTTAGATGATACTGGGAATAAAATTTAACTATAACAACATGAGAGGAGGAATTAGAAGAATAAAATATTTTTGAAAGAGGTGATAAAACAATTACCTTCTTTTCAGGTATCCTCTTATGATTTCCACAAAAGGTATCCGTAGGTAATATTTTTTAACAATGTGTGGCCCCTATGGGGAATTTAGTTATGTTGGGAGAATATTTATAAAAAAATTGTAAAAGAAAAGTGCTTTATTGATGTGAGTATGTGGGTTGATGTGGTGGCATTTTATAAGATGGAGGTTGTGCACTTTAAGAAAGTCTTGAAATATTAATTTATTATAAATTTATTTTCAATTTCTAATGCACCCAAACTCTTTTACTAAAAATATAATATGTTTATGAATCTAAATATTCTAAAAAATAAAATTTAGATATGTTTGGATTTATCCTTATTTAATCTATTTAATTAGATTTGTGCTAATAATATACTAAATATTAAATGGTTTTATACATTTACTTATGCGTTCTAAATTTTCCATAATTGGATACATTATGAAATATTCCACCATATAATTTTCACATTGTAATTATTTAAATATTTTTATTTTTATATAATTTAATAAAATTTTATTATTAATTAATATCAATAGTGTCAGTTTTTACATTATTCATCAATTGTACTTTAAATAAAATAGAAACAGAAGATAAATTCAAACCAAAATATTTAATACACTCCTAAAATGTCACAGTCACCTAGAAAATTTGTAGTGGACATTAATTAGTTCACATGATATTTCTTTTACTATTTTTAAATCTCTTCATTTGATATTTCTATTAATAAAATAATTTCTACATCACTATTATGTCATAATTAATGGTAATTATTTAATCTATAAAATTTATAAATCAATTAAAATGATGTATATAATTAAATTATTTTTTTATAAACTATTTTATTAAGAATTTTTATCAATTTTATCACAACAATAAAATTATTATACTTATATGATATATGAGAGTGACATGTAGTAAATTTTTTTTTAATTATAATTACATCACATTCCTAGAAAAAAGTCAATTAAATGAATAAATTAAAACCCTTAGGTGATATTGGTAAAATATAATTCATCCAATAGGACTTTGGAAGGTGTTACGATAATTTTATTAACTTTATCATATTTTTTGTTTATGCTAATTTACCCGATTTAACTTTAACTGTGGTAAATAAAAATAAATGTAGTTACTATTCATAATATAAAAAAAGTAATAGTAATCTATTAACATAACTTGGAACCAATAATTCCAAATAGTTAATAAAATTTTTAATATTTAAAACATAGAAGTTTAATTAATTAATTTAAAATTAATTCTCATTGCCAAAACCAGAAGTGGGTTTTGAAAAAGTAAGAACCGTCAAAAGATTGGCATGCGTTTATGTCCAACTTAAATGTGAAATTTCATCCAATGACCAAAGTTGTATTAAATTTTAAAATAATAATCTAATTACACATTAAAACCAAATAAAAATATAATCTAAATATATAGAAAAATTAGCTGAAAAGGTAGTATGGAATTAAAATGCAGTATTTTTCACTATTCATTAAAATATAAATTTTATTAGAAAAATACAAAAATCCCAAAAAAAGTAAATTTTGGTTGTCCTTCTTCGAACTAATACATATATTTTGTAAAAAATAACTTATAAGAGTGTAAAAAAATTATTTAAAATGGGTTCTCCAATGAAATGCAGTGAAACTACATTTTTTTAAAAATGCTCATTTTATCTGCAAAATTGAATTTGTTATTATATCACATTCTATAAAATATATAAGATGAATTTTAATGTTATAGAAAATTTAAAATGTGGATAAAACTATTCTCAATAGAATGTTTGTATCCTATTAAATAATAATATTTTAAGAATATGTCGGTGTTTAGTGAAACTTGGTATTGCGTATAAAACAAGATATCAAGGAAGGTTACTCTTGCTTGTAATACAGTCCAAATCAGCATTGAAATCAGTGAAAGTTTCCTTTGGGGTTGTGTATAACTTGATCCAAACATATTTTTTTATACATTAAAGAAAATCTATACTCAGTGTTTCATGAAATGAATTCTATCAAATGAACATAAAATTATGCGTAACAGAAGCCATGTATAGTGTTGTTTATACTATATGATAACATGGTGTTGTGTATATCTCAAGAGAATCCTGGAGTAATGTAAAACACAAGACATAAAATATATTTATAAGAATCTATCTCATAAAATCTCAATTTGTTACATTATAACCCCCTTAAATTGAATTTCTCCTGTGAAATTCGTCAGGGTTATAAAAGGGTTTCCACTTAAAAGCTTCTTTCATAGAAACCGACATCGTAAAAAGGAATAATAAAACATCATTAAAAAAAAGGAAAGGTAGAAACATAATGTTAACCCAAATGAATTCATCACTGGGTTTCCACATTGGAGAACATTTGTCGGATGTGAAAACATGGAGATGGAAGAAAAATCTATTTATCATGTTCTGATGTATAGTTATACTGAACAAGGTTACGAGAAAGCTCACAACCAGAAAGGAAAAAATATATGATGATTTAAGGGACCATCTGATTCATCAGATTAGAAGATATTATGGAAAAATTGTTTTTTTTCATGATAGTTTCCAAGTTGAAGAAATTTTCATGAGAATAAATACATACTTTATTTTGGTAAAATCTCACTATTTTATGTACCTTGAATAACTTACACTTCATATCTTATTTAAATAAATGAAGTTGAATTTTTCATTCTTGAAGTGTTAAAAGATCATGTGATAGAATTATTGGTCATTCCATCCTTCTCAATAAAAATACTATCATAGGTAATCAAACGTGCATAAGTCCACCTATAGTGAGATAATACATTAATCTAACAAATTTTAATAATAATATAAAATATACTATCCATAAATGGATATCATTACAATCCATCAAAAACTGAAAATATAAAATTTTAGAAATATGTGAACTAAATTGACTTAATATTTATCTTTTCTATCTCATAAGGTAGTTCTTGGTTGTCACATTCAAAAAAAGTGAACTCCTTCATCATGTATTCTCTTGAGTTATAGTAACAACATGAATTATTAGATATCCTTATTGAAAACATGCCTCTTTCCTTATTCCAAAACATATTGTATATATTCCTTATGTAGAAAAAAGTTGTATACTTCTTCCATGATAGCAAAACCCTCCTTTCAAAAACATCATAATTAGTTCCCATATATCATCCAATTTACTTATTCAAATCCAATATATCTTTATCCAAACATCATTATATTAACATAAGGGACAAATTAAGGGTTATCCTTCCCTTAATAATTTGTTCTCCACGTATATACCCTTACCCTTAAATTAGTTTTTGACTCCTTAGAACTATTCAATTTATTATTTCCAATCCATAATGAAAAACTTATACTGAAAAAATTTATATATTTCATGATTCATAAAATATAATTTTTGAATTCCAAAACATATACACCTCAATCATCAAACATTATTTTAAAACCATTATAGAGGATCCATAATCTTTCTCTTTCTTAAAATATGAATCATGACATACGATTTCCCAACCTCAAGATTCATAGGTTTAATTTAAACAATACTGAAAGAATATAACATACCTTTCACATGTCATTTACAATCTCTATATCTCTAGTAGTATGACCAGTACTCATACCATCATCATGCTTATCTTCATGATGTTTCCACAAAGGTAATTAATCGTTATAATTCCCATACATTTCAATACTCAAACATTCAATGGTTAACTATGTTCTATATAGTTTTATCAATTGACTAAGACTACCAAGCAATGTGTGAGTAATATATTTCAGAGATTAGAAACAAGTAAGTAAAGTAAAATACTTATATTATTTTAATATACGATATATTAGATTTAACCCTAGGATAGTCATTATTGTGACCAAAGCCACAAGATTGTAATATATACATTAATTATCCTTAAGGCCTCCCTAGACATATCCATAGAAATATCTTTACGCTTCTCACTAATGTTTTCGTATCCTAGAGTCCAAAGGTTAACTAAACCATCGATCTGATACCAATTGTAACGACCCAAACTTGTCTTACAAGGATATTACATTATTGTGGAGGAATACGTAATACATGGTTCAAATATATGACCAAATATTGTATTATTTTAGTGCATTTTTAAACTTGAATCATAATATTCTAATTTGTTGAATGATATTAGATATCTCCCATAAATATCATCCGCTTTTTTTTACAGCCTAAAAGCTTTCATTATATCCCAGGGAAAAGGAAAAATAAAAAGGGTGAGATCAAATAATCAGTAAGGGTAAAAATGAAGAATATAAAACAAACCATAAAAATAATAATGACAAAACATGAACAGAAATATTAAATATCAAAATCATGAGTCATGAAATAAATCTAGGGATTAAGTCAGGAATAAATCATAAAAGAACACTAACCATGATAAAATATCATTTCCTTAAGACATGGAATTGTGTAAAAAATAAGCACATAATTTTATTTCCATAGTTTCAAATGCATTGATTCCAAGACCATCATAGTGGAAAAATTCCATTACTGAACTGGGTTTATATGTTTCACCAACCATGTCTTATAGAACCAGATTTACATGTCCTTCCAGCCCTGTATTACGGATCCAGATTTAGTTATCATTATATTCATGTCTATATTATGAGATATAAATTTTTACCCAATTCATTTGAGGTAGATATAGGTCAAACCCAACTCATACTGAAATCATTTTTACATGTGCCACAAAAACAAAAAACATTCATCATAGCATAGCCCATGTAATAAAATGGGTTTCTTAAAAATCCTTCCATCACAATCCATATAATTATATAGAATTCATAAAAAAAATTCCATCATAAAAAAATAAAATAAATGTAATAATAGGTATTGAAAAATAACCCTTTACCATCTTAGATGGAGAATAATTTGGACAGTACACTTGAATTTAATTCTTGAAGAAAATATCATTTTTTTTTAAAATGATTTATTTTCTCAAAATTCCATGAAATTTTAAAAGAAAATATTTTTTTTGAAAATAAACTTGAAATAATGTAGAGAAAGCTTCATCGATATAAGGTTTCAGGAAACTACAAAAATCCATTCATACCTTATATGTTAAAAAAATATTATCCTCTTACTTTAACCGGAAAAGTCAAAAAGTACCTCAAATCAAATAATGACTTCCATACCGTTTAATAAGAAATCACATAAGGGTAAAATTATGTTTAAAAAACTTTATATGAAATGAAATAATATTACATAATTATGAAAAATGAATTTGGATGATAAATATACCATAGTAAATACTTACCTATAAACAATCTCGGAGAAAAATGAGAATGCAAAATTATCCCTTACATTAGGTCCGATATTCTTATTATGTATCTAAAACTCATGTATATTGGTTTTAAAAAAATATTATAAACTTGATACAGATCTATAATAATATTTATGATATCATATATGATTCACTTATTATTTTACATGACCCGTTCACGTATCTATTTAATGTTTAAGCAACATTTTGTGTAAAAATTGTTTTATTTATCATGCATGTTTTGACCTGTTAATCTAGATATTATTACTTATATCATGATTTACTTACATAAATAATGAAAAACATGATTTATTTACATTATATATTCAGTATATAAATATATATAATAGATAAATAAATCAAAATAAATATATTGTTCATGTGGACGGTAGGTCGTACATACGCATGAACGTAAATTACATTTCCTTATTGAATTGAATAGATGAAGGTAAATTACACACACACACACATATATATATTCAGTAGAATTATTATGTCACATGTTTCATTACTATTTATTATATATACTTTAAAATCATTCTTTAATGGTTAATGTGGGAATGAATCTCATCGCGTCATGGAGACAGTATGTTGTATGTACGCCCGAGCGACAATATCATTCACATAATGGTTAAATGGTATTGAATTGGAAGGTATATTAATTACACAAAAAAAATTTCTTATTATATTTATTATTTAAATCTATTATACTCATCATTATACCCATCCAAATTAATTTTGGTTTAATAATAAATTACACCATGATGTGGAGACGATAAGTCATACGTACGTACACATGGTGATATTCTTATTTGTGGGATGAATAAAATGAGGGATAAGGTTGTACCATAGTTATAATAATATATCAGCATGAATAAATACTGTATTTATTACTTTATTATAGTAACAACATAATAAGAGCTAGTAGAAGAAAAAAAGAATTTTGAATGAAATGATAAAACAATTACCTCATTTTCCAGTATCTTCTTTTTATTTGCAAAAAGGCCTCCCTAATATGGATTTATTACCTAATTGTGGCCCCTAAGAGTATGTTAGTGACATTAGAAGATTATTTTAGAATAATTTGGATGATCTAAATGGCTTGAAATGTGTTATTAAGTGGGTAGATGTGGTGGAATTTTATAAGAGGGAGGAGGGCCACTTTAGGGGAGGCTTGAAATATTAATTCATTATAAATTTATTTTCTGTTTATAATGATCCCAAACTAATTTATTTCGAAGATAAGATGCGTATATGTCAAAATAATCAAAACAAATAATATTTAGACATGTTTTGATTTTAGTTTAATCCATATCTTTTGTATTTATCCTTATTTAATCTATATAATTTTATTTGTGGTAATAATATTCAAAATATTAAATGGATATAAATATTTACTTATGTGTTTAAAATTATCCATAATTAGAGAACTTGTGAAATTTTTGACCATATAATTTTCACTTTGTTATTTTTCAAATATTTGTATTATTTTTAAGTAATTTAATAATATGTGATTTTTATAAATTATCAATATTGTCGATTTTGACAGTATTCATTTATTTGACTTTAAATAAAATCCACACAGAAGATAAATTAGAACCAAAATATATAATGAATTCTTAACATGTAATATTCAGATAGAAAATTCATGGAGATCATTAATTAGTTCATATTATATTTCTTTTAATATTTTTAAAACACTTTATTTGATATTTCTATTAATAAAATAATATCTACATCACTATTGTGTCATCGTTAATGACAAATATTTAATATATAATATTCTTAATTAATTCACATGATGTAAAAAAATCATTATATTTATTTATACTATTTATTTTCGAAGGTTTAACAGGTTTATCACAACCTTAGAATTATTATACTTATAAGATATATGAGAGTGTCATGTTGTCACTCTCTCTTTGTTTTAATTATAATTACATCACTTTCATGGAAAAAAGTCAATTAAATGAATCAATTCAGACCATTAGGTGATATTGGTATAATTTAATTCATATAATAGGATTTGGGTACGTGTTAGGGTAATTTTATTATCTTTATCGTATTGTTTGTTACCATAATTTACCTGAATTTCCATTAACCGTGGCAAATAAAAATTACTATAGTTACTATTCATAACATCAAAAAACCTATAGGTAAAATATTAACATAATTTGGACCCATGATTCCAAATATGGAATTTTTTTATAAAATTCAAAAAATTGAAGTTGAATTAATGAAATTAAATTAATTCCATTGTCAAAACCAAAATGCGGGTTTTTTATATATAAAAACCATCAAAAGATTGACATGCATTTATGTCCTATTTAAATGTGAAATTAAATCCAATGAACAAAATTGTATTAAATGATAAAATATGAATCCACATACCCTTTAAAACCAATTAAAAATATAATTTATCTATATAAATAAATTAGATGAAAAAGTGCTTTTGAATGAAAATATAGTATCTTTTACTATTATTAAAATATGAATTTTATCATAATAATACAAAAAATTCAAACAAATTAAATTTTGATGTCCCACTTCAAAAAAATACATTTATTATGTAAAATAGAAATTATAATAGTGTAAAAATTTATATTTAAAATGGGTTCACCATCGAAAGCCGGTAAAACTCAATTTAAAAAAATACTCATTTATCCATGAAATTGAATTTTTTTGTATCAGATTCTAGAAAATAGTAAAAACGAATGTTAATGTTATATAAAATTCAAAATATGGTTAATAATATACATAATTACTAGTTTATATCCAATTAAATAATAATATTTTAATAATATATCATTGTTTAGTGAAACTCGGTATTGCGTAAAACACAAGAAATCGAGTAAATTCACCCTTGCTAGAAATACAAGACAAGTCAGCATTGTGTTTAGTGCAAGATACATTTGGTGTTGCATATAATATAATCCCAATATATTTCTTTCATACATTAAAAAAATCTATAGTTAGTGTTGCATGAAATTAATTCTCTCAAAATAAATTCAAATTGTGTGTAACATAAGCCATGTATAGTGTTGTGCATACTGCAAGCTAACACGGTGTTGTGTATAGTGAAATCTAATATTTGTGTAGCATGCAACACAAGACATAAATGAAATTATCAACCGGAATATAACATGTACTATCCATAAATGGATAACATTAAAATACATCCAAAAACTAAAAATATAAAACTTTATAAAGCGGTGAACGAAATCGACATAATATTTATTTCCCATATCAAATAAGGTAGTTATTGGTTGTTACATTCCAAAAATTTGAACGCCTTCATCATGTATTCTCTTTTGTCATAATAACAACCTGAATTATCATATATATTTATTGAAAGAATGCATGTTTCCTTGTTCCAAAACATGTTGGATATATTCCTTATGTCCCAAAAAGTGGTATACTTAATTCATGATAGCATAACTCTCTTATCAACAACACCATAATTAGTTCTCAAGCATCATCCAATTTACTTATTCAAATCCAACATATCTTTATCATATCATGATTATCATAACATAAGGTACATATTAAGGGTTTTCTTTCCCTTAATCATGTGTTCTATAAGCATATCACCTTACCATTAAATCACTTTTTGGCTCCTTAGAACTATTCAACATATCCTTTCAAATCCTTAATGAAAAAATTATACAGAAAACACTTATATATTTTAGGATTCATATAAAATAATCTTTGAATTCAGAAACATATACACCTCAATCATCCATCTTTATTCTTAAGACATTACTCAGGATACATCATCTTCATCTTTCTCAAAATATGAATTATGTCTTAAGGTTTATCGACCTCAAGATTATTAGGTTTAATGTAAAAAATACTATAAGAACATCACATACCTTTCACATGTCATTTGAAATTTCTTTATACTCAGCAGTATGACCAATAGTCGTACCATTTTCATGATTCTATTCATGTTGTTTCCATATAAAAAATTAATCCTCATAGTTCCCATACTTTTCACATATGAAACATTAAAAGATTAACAATGTTATATTTATTTTTGGCTATTGACTAAGAATAGAATGAAATGTTTGAGAAATACCTATCGTATATTAGATGCACATAAGTAAGGAAAATTACTAATAATATTTAAATCTATAATATCTTCAGTTTAACACTAGGTTAGTCATGATTATCAAAAAAACACCAGGATTGTAACCTATACTTTAATTATCTATTGTAAATCTATATAAATATACTTAGAAATATATCTCCTAATATCACTAATTTTTTCGCATCCTAGTTTCAAATGTTTAACTAAACCTTCGCTCTGATACCAACCATAATGACCCAATCATGACAAACATGGACATTACATTACTTTGGTCGAATAAATAATACATGACACAAACTGATGCCCAAAGACTATATCCATTTAGAGACTTCAGAAACATGGATAATAATCCTCAAATTTTGTGAGAGATCTTCCAAATCTCCCATAATTATCTTCCCCTTTTTTTCCAAACTAAAACCATTCTTTATATCATGTGTAAAATAAAACATAAAAAGCGTGAGCTCAAATGCTCAGTAAGGGTAAAAATTGAGAACATAAAAATACCCATAAACAAAAAAATGTAAAAACTTCAACATAATGTTTGAATATAAAAATCATGAATCATGAAATAAATATGGGGAGTACATAAGGCAGGATCATAGAGGTACATTAACCATGATAAAATATAATTTCCATAAAACATGGAGTTATGGAAAATAAATAAGTAGATAATATGATTTCTATAGTAGCCATGTAATTTCATCCAAGACCATCATAGTGGAAAAAGTCTGTTATTGAATCTAGTTTACTTAACCTTCCATCCATGTATTACCGAACTAGATTTACTTGTTATTCCATCTCTATATTACTGAACAAAATTAACATGTTTTTCTAGTAATTTCAATATCATGTGATATAAATCATTAACCAATCCATTGCAGGGATATATTGGTCCCACTGATCTCATAATAAAATCATTCATACATGTTCCACCAAAACATAAATCACTCATCATAGCATAACCGATGAAATAAAATGGGTTTCTTAAATATCATTCATTCATAATATATATTAAATAAATGGATTTTATAAAATATTTCCAACATAAAAACAATAAAATCAAATTAATTAATAGTATAGAAACCTAAACCTATGTTATCATAGTTGTAAAATAATTTTGATAAAACACTTGAACATGGTTATTGAGGAAAATATTATTTCTTTTTCAAAACCTTTTTATTTTCTCAAAATTCCATTCAATTATAAAAGAAAAGTATTCAGTTGAAAATTAACATGAAATCATTTTGAGGAAGATTAATGGAAATAAGGAGTCATAAAACAGTCCAAATCAATTTAGATCATATAATTTAAAAATATTTTATCCCTGCACATTTTCAAGAAAAGTCAAAAAGTACCTCAAATCGAATAATGAAAAATGTTTCATTTAATATCATTTAATAAGATATAACCAATGGGTAAAATTAAATTTAAACAATTTTATATGAATTTAATTAATATTACATAATTTTGAAACATGAATTTGGATGATAAGTATATCCCAGAAAATACTTACATATAAACAATAACGGATAAAATTGAGATTGACAAATTATCCCTTACCCTAGGTTTGATATGATTCGTATATATCAAAAACACCTGTATTGTGGTTTTAAAAAATTTTGTGAAAATTTAACAGAACCATAATAATATTTATGATATCATATATGATTCACTTATGAATTTATATTACCTGTTCACTTATTAATTCATGATAAAGCATCGTTTTGGGTAATAATCATTTTATTTATTGTATGTGTTTTCCCTTTTAATTCAAGATATTATTACTGATATCATGAATTACATAATTCCAAATTGAAAAAAAATATTTATATATCATATATATTCAGTATATATATATATAATAGATAGATAAACGAAATGGAATACACTATTCATGGAGACGGTAGGTCGTAAGTACGCATGAACGTTGTTTCTGTTTCCTTATCGAATTGATAGGAAGAAAGTAAATGACACACACACACACACACACATATATATAAACTCGGTATAATTATTATTTAATATATTTGATGCTTAGTTATTATATATACTCTATAATCATTCTTGAATGGTTAACGTGGAGTATAAATCTCATCACGTCGTGGAGATGGTATGTCGTACGTACGCACAAGCGACGATATCATTCACTTAATGATTAAATAATATAGAAACAGATGTTATATTAATTAAGTAGAATAATTATATTGTTTTATTAATTATTTAAATCCATTTTACTCATCATTATACCCATCCAAATTATGTATTGTTGAATAAAAATTACACCACAGCGTGGAAACTGTAAGTCGTACATACGTATACATGGGGATATTTTTATTTGTTGGATGGATAAAATGAGGTACAAAGTTTTACCATAATTATAATAAAATCCCATAATATAGAATATACTATATTTTTTACTTTGGTTTGAAGAAAACATAAGAAGATGAAGTATAAGAAGAAAATAATTTTGAAGTAGGTGATAAAATAATTACCTATTTCCATGTATTTTCTTCTAATTTGAACAAAAGGTCTCCCTAGGATAGTTGTATTCGTAGATTGTGGATTATATAATAAATTCAAGGATTTTGGGAGATTATTTTAGTATAATTAGGTAGATAAAAGAGTTTGAAAGGTGTGTGTAAGTGGGTAGAGGTGGTGACCTTTTATAAGAGGGAGGAGGGGCACTTTAGGAATGTCTAGAAATATTAATTTATTATAAATTGATTGTCGGTATATAATTATCCCAAATTAATTTATTCATAATTTAAAATGATTTTGGGTCAAAATACCATCATCCAATATAATTTATACACGTTTTTAATTTTTTTTAACCATTACAATTTTGATTTATCCTAATTTAATCAATTTAATTTTATTTATGGTCATAATATTCAAAATTTTAAACGGTTTTAAATATTTACTTATGTATTGTAAATTGTCTTTAATTGGATACATTGTGAAAATTTAGACCACATAATTTTCACTTTATAATTTTTTAATTTGTTTTTTTATTTTTCTAAAATTTAATAATATTTTATTTTTTTACAATATGAATAGGGTAAATTTTGACACTATTCATATATTTGACATTAAATAAAATCCAACAAGAACATAAATTCGAAAAAAATATTTATTACACTCCTAACATGTCATAGTCACCTAGAAAATTTATAGAGCACATTAATTAGTTAATATCATATTTCTATTCATAATTTTAAAACACTTTATTTGATATTTCTATTAATAAAATAATTTTACAGTCCTATTGTGTCATCATTAATGGTAATTACTTAATCTATAAAAATTCTAAATAAATTCAAATGATGAAGCTATTTCATTAGAATTTTTTATACTATTTATGTTTAATGTTTTTTCATGTTTATCACTACCTTAAAATTGTTGTACTTATAAGATATATGAGAGTGACATGTTGTATCTTTATTTTATTTTTATTATAATTACATAGCTTTCCTGGAAAAAATTCAATTAAATGAATCAATTATAATCCTTTAGGTGATAATGGTGTAATTTAATTCATCCAATAGTATTTTGGAAGATTTTTGGGTAAATTTATTTTCTCTATCATTTTTTTGATACCCTAATTTACCTAATTTACATTTAACCATGGTAAATAAAAATTACCATAGTTACTATTCATAATATTCCAAAAGATAAAAGTAACATATTAAAATATTTTAGACTCACTGATTCCAAATATGGAATCTATTTTTTGAAAATTGAAACAAAAAAGTAACATTAATTAATTTAAAATTAACTCTTATTGTCAAAACTGTAAAGCGGGTTTTTAAAAAGTAAAAATCATTAAAAGATTGACATAAATTTATTTTCAATTTAAATGTAAAATTACATCCAATGACTAACATTGGATTAAATTATAACATCATAATCCAACTAAACTTTAAAAACAATTAAAAATATATTTTAAATAAATAAATAACTTAGATGAAAAGGTAGTTTAGAATTAAAATGAAGTGTTTTAAACTATTATTTAACATATGAATTTTATCAGAAAATAGATTAACCTAAGTAAATTTTTATGTCCCTCTTCCAAATAATATGTTTATTATATCTAATAGATATTATTATAGTTTAAAAACTAGATTTAAAATGGGTTCACCATCGAAAGGCGGTAAAACTGCATTTTTTGAAAAATGTTTATTTTACCTGCCAAATTGAATTTGATATTATATCATGTTCTAAAAAATACATAAAATAAATGTTAATTTTTTATAAAACTCAAAAATGTGGTTAATAGTGTTCATAATATCTAGTTTATATCCCATTAAATAAAAATATTTTAATAATATGTCATTGTTTAGTGAAACTTGATGTTGCGTAAAATGCAAGCTATAGAGGATGCTTTCTATTTCCTGTATTGAAAGCCATGTTAGTGTTTAATTTAGTTAAATATTCATTTGGTTCTGTGTATAACACAATCCAAACATATTTTATTTAATATTTGAAAAAAATCAATACTCAATGTTGTGTGAAATAATTTCTATCAAAAGAACATAAAATTTTGTGCAACACAAGATAAGTATAGTGTTGAATCTACTACAAGATAATACTGTGTTGTGTATAGAACAAGATAATATTGGTGTATCTTAGAACACAAGACATAATTTTTTTTAAAGAATCAAACTCATAAAATCCTAGGGTGTTAAATTTAGGGTTGCAAACCTTGATTTCGGGCCACCCCATGGGTGTATTTCCATTAGATGGTTGGGTGGTCAAGAATGCCTATGAATCTTGAATTGAACTCTCTTTCTTGGGATATTGAAAATGTATTTATCATTATATGAATATCCCATGTACGATACCTATTGTGTTAAGCATTGTAATATTTTAAAGTTCCTAATAGTATTGTTTCATTTTCTCCAAGGTGATTTATCCTAGTATACCACGTAATCATTTAATTTAAATGTGTTGGCTAATTATGTAATCTAATACCACATATGTTGATAATGTTAAGACCATGTGATAGTCTATTTGCATGTGTAGCTTTGAGATAGGAGTAATTAAATTAAATGATAAAAATAGCTAATTAGCAATGTGCGAGCCATAGTCTGAGTAAAAAAGACAAGGTTGGGATCATGCAACTAATTGAATCTTACCTGACATGGGTGAACCATTATCTCAGTTAAAAGATTATGGATTGGTGTAAGAGCTAAATTATATAAGGTCCATCAATGAGCCACAAATAGGGTGGTCAGGGTCATCATGTCTTTTTTTTTAATTTCAAGTGAACCATAAATACATTAAAGGAATCTTAGGGTAGAATATATTAACAAATGATTATATGATTATTGTGTCATGAGTTGATGGTTACTTTTATACAATAGTTCTTCAGGCCTAGGATAGAACTCAATACTTTATATATTTCATGGATATTGAATAATTAAATGGATGACTCTGTCAATCCAAAGCACAAGCTTCGATTTAGTCTTCACTTATACGTATTTACAATTGTCTTATGAAACATCTATTGTGCTTACTTTTGAGTACCTACTATTTACTACTTTCACTATTGTATAATGCTTATTATATATTTTTACTAATAGATTGGCATATAACATTATTGGTAGCCAATGGGTATTTAGTTTCACACCAGGTTTGGTTCATTCTATGGGCCCAAATAGATTATATGACTACAAGTATTGATCATGGAAAGCACCCTAAAAAAACTTAATATGATACTTTGGATTCAGAGGGCATGAGACTGAGCAGAGTCTTGCAATTCTTCCCAGTATTTTTTTTGTTTCTCTTTTATTTTTGAGACTTATATTATTTATTACTTAAGTGTACTTGTTTGGATTCTTTTCTTTAATGTGTGATATGTTGCGTCATATTTGGAATTGAATGATTCTTTTTTATTTATGTCATTAGTATTCAACTATTCGTTTAAGTTATATGATGTTTACTACTTACTCTAATTTTTATTATCATTTTTTTTGTTACACTCTAAAAATGAGGGCATAGTTTCCTCATCATCACATCTTAGGCTTTTGCATCTAGTCGGCGGCCTTTGGATTTTTGGGAAATGCTATTGAGTCCATGTGGCCAACAGGGAACGGGGTGCCAATTGTGTGTAATTAAGATCCAAGACGTTACAAAGTAGTATTAGAGGGTTTCATTCCTGTTTTTATTTACTATTTTGTGATGATATAAAGGAAATGAGATTTTCTAATTAGCTATTCCCAGAAGTAGCTACCACATGTATAGGGAAAATCCAAATTACATCGAAATTGACTTGTGATTTTTGGATTTTGTGTTATTACCGTTGATGTGATTTCATTGTTGGGTGGTGCACTTGTTTTTTACTATTATTATTGATATCATTATGGTTCTATTTGTTTGAAACCCAGTGAGATGAGGGTATTTGATCACTTGTATCATATAAGAACTTATTATAAATCACATTCCATGCATTCTTTCCATTCCATTTATGGAGGTTTACTAATTTCATGATGTTGCGATAGATGTCATGCTAGATATGAATCTTGTTCTAATAAATATGATGATAGTTTTTCTACAATTGTGATAGTTATATTGCTACGTGTTATGGTTAAATAGAATGGATTCCAAATGTGATGCCTGATGAGTACTTGCCCTCTTGTATTTGAAATTGGTGGATCATGTCTCATCCATGGGATATTAATTATGTTGTTATGTGATATATGTGGATGGAATTCTTTTATTTGTAGGGATTATGAGCCCCAATTGTTCAAAATTTGGCATACCATTGATTGACATTACAAAAATAGGGGTTCTAGGGAAGTTTATATAGCTTACTATCTAGAAACACAAACATCACGACATGTGGTCCTATGAACACTGGCCAAGTGTTCTTCTATTTGAGAAGAAATAAATTTTCCATGTACATTCTATGGACTATGAGTACATGTCATGTGGTATAAGAACGTGTCACCGACCATGTGATAGAAAACAAAGGTTAATGATTTTTAATCCAAACACGTCATGTAACTTATGTAAACTCCATGTAGATTAACATATGCAGACCTCTGTTGCTCTAGCCATGTAAATGTACATGGCCCGGATGGAAGACCTGAGTAAATGACGTGTGTAGGTCTGACACTTCAGGTACCAAAAACCATTACATGTCCAGAAAGCTAGAGTTACGTGCCCATGTGAGAGTCTAAAGGGATAGGTCATGTGTCAGGATGACACACCATGTACCTAGGTTGTTTACATGACAATTCCATCATGAGTACATGACCATGTAAAGGCTTAAATGTACACATCATGTATGGTACCAACATGCCCTGTACTCATCTTCTGTTAACTTTCGAGGCCTTTTCCTAGGGGATTCCTGAGGGTCAGAGCCTAGGGAAAGAAAAATCATCCGGTCTGGGCCCAAATAGGTTTATTCAATCCAGTAATCCTCCATGGGCTTCATCCACCATTTCTACAAAGAAGGCGGGTTGTGCCTGTAGGCTATGCATGGAATAACTGAAACTGAACCAGCTGACGATTAAAAATCGATATCCCATGCCACGGATAGATGAATTATTTTATCAGCATCAAGAATCCCAAATACTCTCAAAACACAACTTATGGTTTGGAAATCACATGGTACGTGTTCGATCTTCAAACATTTCTTATACCATGTTTTGCAGTAGGTATAGTCTATACGAGAATGTGGTTATGTCGTTTGGTCTCACGAACGCGCCATCGGGTTCCATCCCACATATGAACCGAGTGTTCCATCCTTACTTGGATTCTTTTATGGTGGTTTGTGTGGATAATATCATGGTATAGTTTCACAACCGACATGAACATGCCACAAATATTGAGACTGTTTTGAGTAAACTGTGAAAGAATCAGTTATATTTTAAACTCTCAAAGTGCCACTCACTACAACAAAAACCATGTTTAGAGGAGGTTTTGTGGCGGCGGTTCACAAAACCGCCGCTAAACGTTTTCGCCGAAAGGTTTCGCGGCGGTTTTTAATAAACCGCCCCGAAACCCGAAATTCATTTTCACAATCCCGACCCTTCTTCCCCCACCCCGATCGTTCCCCAAACCCTCGCGCCCTCACTTCTTCCTCTAACCACCCGGCGACCCGCAATCGTCAACCCTCGACCTCCAGCGACCCGCAACCTCTGGAGACCCGTGACCTCCGGCGACACGCGACCTCCGGCGACCCGCAACCTCCGGCGACCCCGCGACCTCCATCTCCAGCGACCCCACAACCTCCATCTCCGGAAACCTAATTACTAGGTGATTACTAGTTATGTTGTTTGTTCAATCCCTACTAATTGGAAACCTTGTTTCCCCCTCATTGGGGTTTACCTATACTAATCCACCCACACTGGTTTCAAGACCTGTCTTTATGGTGTAAATTAACCCAACATAAACACTTATCTGCAATATATTATTATTAAAACTTGATAAATCAATAGATTAGTATGCCATCAAATCCATATTTCTGACACTATTTCATGCACCGAAAATAGTGGTCTTGGTGTGAAACTCACCAGAATTTGGGTAGTTAATCATTCATAATTCTGAACTATGAAATCAGTGGTGGAGATACCTCTGTAATGTCATAAATGATTAGACTGCATTATGTAATTGAGAATTTCTTACCATGTATCCATATTAACAGCTAAATCTTCCTTCATTGAAGGATCCGAGCTATAAGAATCCAATCACCCCTACTCAAGAAGCTGGGTAAGAAGGAATAGAAATGTGGAAATATGACATCACTCCGCCACATCAACAAATTCATCCCTAACAATCTCTATCAGGTTCACACCCCCATATCACCATCTATAATAATCTAGATAAAGTTGATAGACACCCATGTTTGTCGATAAGATAAATAGGGTTCATTCCTATGAGGTACAAGTCACACAAGGATTCGAAGGCTTTAGTGAATCTTAATCCCTGTCTCCCTAAGGGCTGCACTGGGAGTTTCGACTCCAAGTCCAATGTTCAACTACTTCTGGAGTCTTTTAATGGAGTGATATTATGACTCACACCTCTATGTCGATCATGTAAGGGATATCCGATTAATCCCAGCTATAACAACCACTCAGGAGCCTCCAGGGAGGTATCCCACCAGTCATTGTAAGCACTACCTCACCCACCCCTTATACTGAATGACAAGTGGTATACACCAATTTCATGTCGTCCCTAGTCTAGATAATTTGAAAATAGCATCAAATCCCATGTTTAAAAAGATTTATATCATGGTTAATGATCTTATACAGCTCCAGCGGCCCGTTCCACTGCCAATATATACTACCAGTTCCCTACTACTATATAGTAGGGGATCTACAACACCCGAAATGGATCGAGAACTCAGCCACCACACCAGTAGTCTTGGATGAATCTTTCAGTGGTCAGCACAATTATTATCCATCATGGGCAAACTAATGATTATGATATATATTATGGATGTCCCCTCCATATCATCATCGGACAGAGTGGAGGTCCTCCCCTCTATTTCACTCATCACAGATGTCGTCCTCATGTCACATGGATCATTCCAAGTGGAGGTAAACCCCATATAGTTGATATTCATAATTTATGTCATCCCTATGATTATAATTCTAGATATAGAGTTACTCCCAGTGTCTCAAATCATCATCAATGAGCTCCTCCTCGCGTCATTCCCAGCTCCAGCAGATGTCCTCCCCAAAACAACATTGACTAGAGTGAAGGTCCCCCTTGCTCCACCCCCCGTCAGCATGGTGGTCCTCCCCATGTTTTCACTATCTTTAGGGGATGTCTCCTCACTCCATGTACAATTATAAAGTATTACATCCACACTTTATTGACATACATTGATGTCCTCCTCATGTCTAGTTCGACTAGTATTAATTCCCTACTCATTCTACAACTTTCAATAGACATGGATTTCATCCAAATTTTCTTGCAAACTCCAACAAAGGTCTTCTACACTCCAACACTCCCAAACCTTGAAGGTACTCCCAATTAATTTATTAGAAAACACAATGATCTTCCTCATGTTCCTCTAGATAGGCACACGGGTGGTCCTCACCCCCTGGATCACCAAAGAGGAGGCCATCCCCACTCCCATGAAAACTGATATGAAGGCCCTATATTTTAATGGCTAGCTCCCTAGGGTGTACTCCCACTCTAGTTCCAAACTAAAAAAGGGTCCTCCCCATGATAAAGATTTTTCCTATTCCAATGAACCACCCTGGAGAATACGCAAGAATCATCGCCACGAAAGGAATAATTATGAGAATTGTTAAATTATTGTAAATCATGTCCACTTATCTGATTCTGAAGATAAGTGGGTCCCACTGATGGTGTCCCAACCTCGACCCTCTATATTAGAGTTTGGGGAATGAACCTAGTCTGTGAGTTTATTCATTTCATAAGATGAGATGTACCAGATCCTTAAATCCCTTCATACATACAACAAAGGAGAGTAGGATTTGGATCCCTTCCAGAATATCACATTGGAATCTTTTATTTAGTTTACAGACTCATTATACTCCTCAACATGATATCAGATATAGTTGTTTTGGGTATGATTGGTGGATATCACTCACAAGATTCTCAACTAACAACCTCTTCCCTTTCACATGAATATGTGGAAAATACTATGTCCTATAAGAAAATGGTGAAGTAGTATGTACCATCTTTTAGATACAATCTAGTAGGTTGTGGACTATCATCTCATGCAGCATTATCCCCACCAGATAGTCCACTACCACAATGGTATACAGAACCATTTGTTTCAAGTTCCCGAGCCACCCAAAGTATAAGAATGTGGAAAAGAAGAGTTAAACTGCACTTCTTAGTGGAGAATATGATATGAAACTATAACCACTGATCAGTTTTCTGATATATTAAGGATGATCACTACTTCCAACATCATAATTCTGGAGTCACTCAATCATTATAGGGTTTTTTTTTCAAACCATTTGGGAGACACATTTATGCATCTTGATCCTTATTTTGAATTATATAATATCCAAGAGTAGTGGGATGAAATTACCCATTAACGTTACATGGTTTATTTAGCAGGGCTTCTCGTGTCATATCCACCCACATCAACAAGATACCACCAGTACCATCTACAATGATGTCTTTAGAACATTTTTCTAATCCATATAATTATTAAGGAAGTGTCCCCACCAGTACAGATTTTCATCGTAGGGAATTATGTTTCTCTCCACTTCAATCCCATCCTATGATAGACAAATCTTCCCAATGACGTCAATAATGTGCCTCTGTGCATAGTCACCTTGAATATAGATGAGATTGTTACAGTTTGGGAGTGATAAACTAAATTAAATTTTGAGTAAGAGGACCCACCCTTTGCGGTAACACAACATCTACTGGACACCCCAAGTGTTGACACCCACCATCAAAGAAAGTCGCATGGCCTTTCAGATTCTTCTAAGTAATTACCCTTACACCAAGACCCCAACCAGGGTAAAGGCACGACCAGGACTGCTAATACCTATGACCCGTCTAGTTCAATGTAGAATATAGTTGATCCTGGTATGACTTCTATGTTTCAGCATCTTTCCAAAATGAAGATTTCCATTAATGAGCTCCATGCTAATTAGTTTCTACAATATGGAGATATATGATATAATCTTGTCCAATATCCACTAGAAAATTAGGGGAATCCAAAATTCAGTAAGAAAATAATTCCCTTTAATCTGGAAAATCATTTTCCTATCAATTCGGTAAAATTAGGGGCCTATGACAAGTGATCACACTATTTATTGCCTAATCCACCAAAATTGAATGAGAATCTTCCTCGAGACCCGACTCTAGTAATTCCCCCAGTATTATCTTATGGAATTCGCCCAGTTGTTATACCTATCACTTCATTGGTGGTTTAGCCTACCTACCATGTTGATGATATTAGAAATTCATTAGTTGTCATTGATCCTGTCCCAGAATGGAATCCTTTCCTCGAGGACACAATGGACAACATCATCGTATCCTTTGAGGCCTTGGAGAAGTGATAGGTGGAAATAAAACTTGATAGAATGTCATAACATGCATCGGTTTATGATATGTCAGCACCAATAGAATTTGAGAATCCAACAATTCCCCCATTCAATGGGATGTGTAATCTGCTACAACACCTAGCCCATTTTATTTCAATGTGTGGCCCTATGTTGTGAACTCTATCATAGTAGGAAGACACAAAGCACTATGTTTTGTGCTGACATTAGAAGGGACAGAGTTTTTCTGGTACAACTAGTTATCCATTGGGTCTATAGCGTGTTGGGAAGACCATCATAATCAATTTATTTTTCAGTTTAGCACCACCATGGGAAATTCCAGAACATCTGACTACTTTATTTGAAAACAACGACCAGATGAGTGAGTCATAGACATTGTCGCTAGGTGTAAGGGCCTCATGAATTCACATGACAAGTCATTCACTCACAAATATCTACTGATGATGTTCATGGTGAATAGTAAGGCTAAACTGTTTCTCTCCCCCATCACTCCAAACATTATAGGTGGATTAAAAAAATTATCTAATAGGACTCATCGCCAGGAGAAATCCATCCAACATGCTAAGAAGGTGTTAATTTTTTCACTCATGTATCCTATGACAAGAGACTCTATGTTCTAGATTGATATTGTTTCACATGTTGAGTCCCCTAGTCTACTATAATTTTTACCAGTAGATCGGCCTTTATAGCCTCACTAAGGAATCAACATCTTACTCAGCCTCAGGCTATACATTAACCACTGTAGAACGAGTCAGCACCACCCCTCCAGAACTACTACCTAGTCTAGTTAATCAGGCTTTATCCCCATATCAGCCACCATACCCTCATCAGGGTTAGACTCCTATAGATCCCTTTAAATATAAGAGAAATTGGACCAACACATTTTATGAGTATTAGTCAAATTCGTATTGTATCTGGCATAGAATTATTGGGTGTCAGTTGATCCAATGTAAATTAGGGTAGTGAATTTATGGTAATATTTGAGTCATGAATTTGATATCATGATCTTATTAAAACACAATAGATATTATATGGATTTTTTTATAAATTTATCTCTATTTACATAACTAATAAAATAGATTTACCAAAAATGGGCATGGTTAAAAAAAGAATACATAATTTTATTCTGACATTTATGATCACAATCAGTGGTTGAACACTAACCCATATTTATGTTAACGTACCCATTTCATTTTCATTTATCAAAAATCATGGAAAAACATTTCTCTCAAAAACCCCTTCATGAACAAATGAAAATAGTCATTCCAATTTGATATATCAACTTATAAATTATGAGAAATTAGGTTAATTATCATAGGCTTGAGATAGAACCACCTACCTCAAAGCTCAAGTTACACATTCCCGTAATGGGATCCACCAAAAATGAAAACCCAATGATGAAAACGAAGGCCCTAGAATATAATAAAAACATTAATTTTAATATAAATTAGAAAAGAAGGGGTTGGTGGAAATGGAAAACACCAAATACCTCAAGAAAAGACATCCGCCGCACCACAACTAATCAAGGAATGGCCTCCATAATGAGATCTCCCAAAGGATCTAAAAGAATACACAAAGATTCAAAAACATAGCCCACCATATCTGATAATGTTACCCTAGGGTGCCACCATTATCAAGAGAAACGAAGAATCAGAAATATTTCTTACCCAGAGAGATGCACCACAACTATAATAAAAGATCCAATGTTGAATGGATCAATCTAGATGGAGCATAGTCTCCAAAAAAACTGAGAAGATCTCTAGGTAGGGATCCAAGGGCCTGGAGAAAAGAACTGAAACCAAAATAGCCACTCACCTATTTTAAATGTGATCAATGAATCATATTTATTATATTATGCATACATTATGATCAATGGGTCATATTTATTATATTATGCATACTTTATGATCAATGGGTCATCTTTATTATATTATGATCAATGAATTATCTTTATTATATTATGCATACATCATGATCAATGGGTCATCTTTATTATATTATGATCCTGAAATCTTACACTATCGTATATTTTGTGTTGGAACATTGTGATATACATGGATAAATGCTGGATCACATTACCGAGGAACACACCTCAGTATGTTAAGGGTTTGAATGAGTTTTTAGATTTTGCGATTTCTAATCGATATATTAAAGGGAGAATAAGATGTCCATGACCTTAATGTAAATTTAGAACATTGTTGAAGAGAGATTAAGTTTATGAACATTTAATACTGAAGTAATTCCCTGGTCAATATTTGTGTTGGAATTGGCATGGGGAATCGAACAATACAGAAAGATTGAGAACTGATGTTAATCCATAGAATGAGGTCCCAAGTTCGTCGACAATGGAAAATGAAATGCAAAACCTCATAAATGATGCATTCGGCACTGCAAGACACCACAATCATCATCAAAACATATCAGAACAACTATAAGAGGGTGCTACAAATTGCAATGTGACAAGTGATGTTTTTGAGACTGTAACACACGTAGATCAAGATTGGAACATATCATTGGATCCTCCTCTTGATTCTGTAGAGAAAAATGTAATGGAAAACTTCACTGAGAAAAATGAATTTCATGATTTAGTTGACGATGGAAATCAAGAGTTGTATAGTGGGTGTTTGAAATATTCAAATCTATCATTTCTGCTGAAGTTGTACCATATCAAATGTCGTTGTGGAATTAAAAATAAGGCAATGTCCATGATATTTTAATTGATTCATGATTCATTTCCTGAAGCAAAAATCCCAGAATCTTTTTATGATATGAAAAAAGTAGTTAACAAGCTTATTCTGAGTTATATAAAAATACATGCGTGTCCCAATGATTGTATGCTTTGTTGGGGAGAGGATTCAAGTAGACCGAATTGCAAGAAATGTTCTTCTTCTAGATGGAAGTCAAAGGGTGATGTTGGAAGTCTGACTGAACATAATTTCATGAAGAAGAAGAAAATGATCACACCTGCCAAGGTTTTATGTTACTTTCCATTGAAGCCGCGATTACAAAGATTATTCATGTCATCAAAAACCGCCGAACACATGAAGTGGCATTCTGTAGATAATAACAATTATAGGTTAATGAGACATCCATGAGATTCCCAATCATGGAAGACATTTGATTCATTACATCTAGATTTCTCAGCTGATCCTAGGAATGTTCAATTGGGATTGGCTACCAATGGATTCAACCCATTTGGGACTTTGAGTACAAGTTATAGCATTTGGCCAGTTGTTTTGATCCCTTATAATCTGCATCCATGGATGTGTATGCAACAATCATCTTTTATCATATCAATGACTATTCCTGGAAAACAAATGCCTGGAAATGATATTGATGTACACTTGCAGCCTTTGATTGAAGAATTACAGGGGTTATGGAGTAACGGTGTTGAGACATTTGATGTTTCTTATAAAACAATGTTCAAAATGCATGATGCTTTACTGTGGACCATTAGTGACTTCCCGGGGCTTGAGAATTTATCTGGTTGGAACACTTATACGGGTTTGTCTTGTCCCGTTTGTAACTTTGATTTTGAGCCCAAACGGCTACCTCATAGTAGAAAATGGTGCTTCTTATGCCATCGAAGATTTCTCGATGAATCTCATATATTTCGGCTGAACAAATAAAAATTTAATGGTTTCATTGATCGTAGACCACCTCCAAAGTTGTTAACCGGTTCTGAAATATTGACACAGCTTGGAAATGTTGAAACAGAATTTGGGAAGGTTCATCATTTGAATGATAGCGGAAAATGGGTCCGATGTGCATCGTCAAGTGAAATCAGAACGCAACAATGGAAGAAAAAAATTATATTCTTTAAACTTTCGTATTGGGAATTTAATTTGTTGCACCACAATCTTGATGTGATACATATTTAGAAGAATGTCTGTGATAATTTGATTTTCATATTACTTAATGAGCATGGAAAGTCGAAGGATCTTCTTAATTCTCGCAAAGAGTTACAAGTAATGAACATAAAACGCGTTCTCTAGCCAGATGAGAATGAAAAGTATGCTCCGGCCATTTTCGCAATGAAAAATAGGGAGAAAGATACGTTCCTTAGAATTTTAAAGAATGTGAAGGTATCTGATGGGTATTCGAGTAACATCTTGAGGTGTTTTGACTTGAAAAATCTTAAGTTAGATGGATTGAAAAGTCACGATTCACATATTTTGTTACAGCAGTTACTACCATTGGCATTGCGTAAATTATTACCTAAAAAAGTTACTACTGTTGTACTCTATTTCTGCACATTTTTCAGGCAATTATGTGAGAAAGTTGTACATCCATTTCATCTTGACAACCTCTAGGAGAGGTTTGTATTGACTGTTTGTGAAATAGAGATGATCTTTCCTCCATCATTTTTTACTATCATGATGCATTTTCTGTGCATTTGGTTGAAGAAGCTAAATTAGGAGGCCCAGTTCATTATCGATGGATGTATCCAATTGAGAGGTATTTTATTTATATGTTTTCTAGTTAGGTAAACAATTTTTGGCATTTAAATAAATGCATAATAATATTATTTTATTTCACATATATCTTGGGCATTTGAAATCATACGTGAGAAATAAAGCTCAACCAGAAGGCTCTATTGCTGAAGGCTATTTAGCCGAGGAATGTCTTACCTTTTGTTCCAGGTATTTATATGATATTGAGACAAGATTTAATCGAGTTGGATGTGTTGAAAACACATCATCTCAATCTCAAATGCATCAGAAATCAAAAATATTTCCTGCTATTGGCCGATCAGTTGGGAGGACCTCAAATGTGACACTGACAGAATTGGAATTATTATAGGCACATAGATATGTGCTGTTGAATAGTGAAATTGCAGATCAATTTATTGAAGATTTGAGGATACAAACAAAGAGACGAATGAGAGGCTGAACACGAAATGTGCAAGATATAACGAAAGCTGTGAATAAAGATCTTGTAGAATGGTTTTCACGACGTGTAAGTTCATAAATATTGCAATAAATAAGAATATTAGTTTGACACAAACAATTTGTAAATCAATTAAATTATATTTCCTTTTTCAGATCATGAATACTGATACTCGAGCAGACTTTTCAGATGATTTGATGTTTCTTGCTAGAGGTCCTATAAAGAAAGTTATAAAGTTCGATGCTTATAATGTGAATGGCTTTAGATTTCGTACAGTTGATCGAGAAGTGGGTTTGAAAACACAAAATAGTGGTATATTTACATTTGCTAAAGTGGGATACTATGGAAAGCTGCATGATATTATTGAATTAAACTACCATGGACATTTTTCTTTTGTTTTATTCAAATTCAAATGGGTCGATATTATCAGAGGTGTTAAAAGAGATTCATTGCAATTTACTTCTGTGAACTTCTCTCGCTTGATGGATGTTGGTGATTATGAAATTCATGATCCATATATATTATCATCACAAGAAAAAATGGTATATTATTTGAATGATGTTGTGGATGAAGGGTGGAGTGTAGTTACTCACGTAATACAAAGAGATTTTTATGATATGGGTGATGAAGTGGAATATTTGACCACTGAAGTTGAATTTCATCAACAACATGAAGCAGAATTATTTTTCCATCATGATTTTGAATATATTAGTCTTGCAAGGATGAATAAAGTGGATGAAGCAATGGAGTAGGAACCCAACATTATTTAAGGGGAAAATGATTGTATGTACAATTATTCATTCATGCAGCAACCACTTGTTTCATTTCTGCAGTCATTCATTATCATTGTTATATATATTTTGTTTGTTAGTACTGGGCATCTATTATCATTTTTAATTTTTTTTCTGCATAATTTTTTTGAAATATATATCCTGAACTTACTTTTATTTGATTAAAGGACAGGAATTCCAAGGAGGAAGTGGTATACTATTTCTTCTAGTTCTGCGATGGATGCCGATCCATCTGGGTCACTCCCCACGACATCTAAGGCACTAGATGCCTACACCCCCGCACCATCTCCCCCTGCACCATCTCTCACACCATCAGAGAGCCTCCCATTATAGGGTCCGTCATCGACTCCCCCTATAGCTGCCTCATCAGTTGGGCGGCGACAGACCCCTTCCAGTTCATCCTGGACACACTGGAGGGTCACAGTCATAGGTATAAATTTTAATTAAATAAATTTATTGCATTTTGTTTATACTAATTGTTTTCTCATTGAAGATGAAAAAAATAAAACCTTGGAGAAACACTTAAAAAGCTTAGATGTTTGGAACTTGAATGGTGAAAAGATAGTTGTGCCATTTGATTCTTTTGGGGTCCCTATAAATCATGCCGCAGGGTTACTTGGACAGATTATAGGTCAGTTGGCAGCAGAGCCCATTTCCATTCCCATTTCATATGATGATTGGAGACATATACCTCCAAAATGAAAAAATGAAGTTTTTGATTCTCAAAAAAAATAATTTTATTACATTATGGTTTAATTGAATGTCATGTTACTAATATGTTCAAAATGAATTTCTGTATACAGATGTTCTTCCACTTCACAGTTGTTGATGTGATAGCACAGAAGTGGACTTTGAAAAATCTCGGTAAAAAATGGAAAGTTTTCATATGGAGATTGTTGTGTGATGTCAATGATACTTTGTTGAACTTAGAACAAATGTATGACAAGCTACCTAGTGGGGTACCGAAAGAGCAGTGTAAAGTTTTTGTTGACAGAAATCATGATGAGAAGCGGATGGTATTGAAATATATATTGTTATATTATCCTCATTTTACATTAATACATGTATATGAAGAGGATATGACATTGGATACATTACTGTTAAATTAAATTTTATTTATTTCAGGATCTCTCATGACAGAATGAATCAAACAGGGCGAAGCAAGTCATCCCTCACACGGCGGGCTCAAAAAGATTTTTTAGAAGTCGAATGTCATTGGTAATATTTTAAATAGTTTAAATATTTATAATAAAATATTATCTATTTAATATATTGTATTTTTGATTTATCTTTGCTTAATGCAGTCACAGAATTTAGGGCATGACGCCTCCCAGACTGAACTGTGGTTGGATGTTCACAGAAATTCAGATGGCTCTTTTTTTAATGAGCCTACCAAAGAAGTTGGGGTATGAAGTCAAATTTTTATTATAATAACTTATTATTAGTTTTTACTGTGTTAATATGTATTGATATTTGATTTATAGGTAAAAATTAAAGAACTATGGGATTCCAATCCTAGGCAGTCCTAATCAGTCTCCCAGGATGACCCGGTTGGTCAAGTCCTTGGGAATGAGCATCCTAGTAGAGTGCACGGGATGGGTTTGGGACCCGTATCATCTGAGGTATTTAGTAGGACATCAGGGATTCCAGCCACATCTACTCCTGGTTATGGTCAGCCCATACCTGAAGATGCTCAGAGGGAGATTTCTTCTCTATGAGCCACAGTTCAAGACCAAGGGGCTCAGATATCCACTATACAGAAAGCGTTGACTGATTTATATCAGCAGATGAGCAGATATGCCCCCAGTGGTAGTGCACCGAGTGGTGGTGAGCAGGTAAATCACAACAAATAACAATCATTTAGTTTGCAAACTTTTATTGGTTTTAAGTTTAATTATAAATATGCAAAAATAATTAATTTTCAATATAATGTTCTTACAGGTGGCAGCAAGAGATGGAGGTGGAGAGGGTGACGATGCATCATCAGACCATGAGTATTATTGTTGATGTGTTGAACAAATATGGGAAAGGTTGGTTTTTATATACAACATGTGTGGTGTATGGAACCTTTAAAAAACCATTGGTCTTGGATGAGCTTTAGTGGCTAACCTTGAATGATCACAATAACCTCAGGTGGTAAAGAGAATGATGTGTTTGTTTCATTGGTTAGATGATATATGGTAATAGGCTCTTTGATGTTTCTGTTGTAAATTCAGCATTGGGAATTTGACTCATTAGGGTGTTGCATGTCCAAACAGCCATGTTGAATGGATATCACTAGATCAAGATGGTTTTCTAAGGTGATTTTCATGATCATTAATAGTTTTTACGAGGAACGTAACCACATCACATGAAAACCAATGCAACTCCCTTCCCATGAAGCTTCCCTCTTTTCTAACTTTTATTTTATGAACATATTGGGAGATTGTTATAGGACATTTCATATGATAAAAAATAATAATCATAGGGGTTTTACATGATTAATTGGGCTATTTGATGGGGCTTCACATGATCAGGAACATATCACATGAATTGCATAACCCCTTTTCATGATGTTCCTAGGGTCATGTGATCATGAGCCTCATTGAATTTCACATTGTCCTTGTGACCTAGGTGATTAATCTATATGTATACATGCTAGAATTTTCTTTCCATTGGGTATATATTAATACCCAAGCTTTGGGAATTTCTTTTTTCCTAAAATATACAATGCTCGTTTGGCTGGTGTCAAAAAATTCCCCCCCCCCACAAAAGTGATGTTCGAAGGAACAAGGACTTAGTTATGAGGTAGGAAATGACTTCATGAGTCTCTTATGCTTTTTCTGGATGGAATTCAAAACATATTTTTTTCTTCTATAAGTTCATTCATATTCCTTGAGGTTCCCTATAAATAGGGGGTGAGAGGCTGGTCATTTGACCGGTGACATGAAGCTCTATAGCTCTCAAAACCCTATCTCTCTTGTGTTTGTTTTGCAAGACAACTTTGCATGAACTCATCACAAGAACCATAAAAGAGACCTAATCATGTGATCATGTCACCTGACCTCTTTGTGTGATCACCTTGTCTAAATATCTCACTTATTCAATCCATGAATTAATCAATGGTAATTTATTAGAACTTTGTTGCACACCCTTGGCCATTAGTCTATCTTATGTGATTCAGTTGTCTCTTGAGGATTTTTTTCATGATCTACTAATCTTTATGTGATTCATGTGACCTTCACATGGTAACATGATTATATGTATTAAGAAAAATCATGTGATCAAAAGATTTTTTATGGGTTATGTGATTTTCGTGACCTAGAATGGATCATGTGGTCCACATAATGTTTTCCATGTTATGCACTTATTTTGTTTGATTATCGCAACTGATTCTCTCTTAATGGTTACATATATTCTAATATATTCTCTATTATCATTAAATATGCCCTCTATTTCTCAAATGTCTTCTTATGTGGTAGAATGGAGAGACCTTATTTCCTGGAACCATAATGTCAATCATCGATATAATGTAATTTATAACAATAATGTTTTAAAGGTTCTTATTCTGACTGAACATAAACCCATTTAATCATCATTCCTCATCCTTATAGGACAAACCACTAGTAGTGATCCCTCCCCTCTCTTCTTTGGAACATTTTGATCCATACACTTTAATCCTTTATGGAATCAAATATTTTCAATTTTTAACATCTGTAAACTATAAGTATAAATCCATGTGACCCCCAATCTCTTGTTTCATTTGATGTTATCTTGTGTTTCATTCTAAATCCCTAATTTTAGGTATTTTTTATGCTTTAGGTATTCTTATTGAATTGGTTCAACTTTTTCATCAACATTAAATGAAAGGGTGTTTATGAATATTGCGTATGTGGTGCATCAATTTTCTCCATATTATATATATGTTGTATGTGTTGTTTGGTTTGTTTTCCAGGGCAATGGTGGAGTATAATCAGAAATTCTATTTTTTTCCGGGTCAACATTTCACGGAGGTTTTAACCGCCGCCAATGATTTACCACTTATACATTTAGCGGCGGTTTAAACCACCGAGAAATATATTCGGCAGACTGCTTAGTGGCGGTTAAAACCGCCGCGAAATCACGTCGGAATTAGCGGCGATTTTAACTGCCGCTAAGCAGGTGCCTGGAACGCCAAAATTTCACGGAGATTATATCCACCGCTAATTAAATAGCCCTTAAAACAGCTGCTAAATTTACCAAAAACCACCGCGAAATGAGGTAGTATGATTCTTTTCTTTGACCACCGCAAAATGCATAAAACCGCCGCTAATAGATTGTGGACGCCAAGTTTTGCGGCAGTTTAAACCGCCACTATATGAAAAAAAAACCGCCGCTAATAGGCAGTTTTCCTATACTGACTTCAGGATGAACCATAGTCATTTCTTGGTTCACGTTATCCCAGAGAATGTGAGAGATGTAGTTACCAAAGAGAAACCCAATAATGAATATGAGGTGAAATTGTTTCTAGGACTGGATGGTTACTACATGCATTTCATACATGACATCTCATGCTTAGCAGCACCAATGAAGGGCTTAAAAAATAAGGGTGTGAAGAAATTATGGTTAGATTCTTGAAATATGGACTTTCAGGAGCTGAAAGGGAGATCACTTTCAGCACTAATACTTATTTTCCCAGAGCCAAGTATGAGTTACACTATGTACAATGATGTATCAGGCATCGGGCTGGGAGTAGTGCTTATGTAGGGGGATTGAGTTGTTGTGTATGGGTCTCCACAATTGAGGCCACATGGGAGGAACTATCTGATGCATGATCTGGAGTTAGCCGAGATTGTTCATGCTTTATGTTGTTGGTGAATTTACTTATTAGGGGGGAATTATGTGGTGTACACAGAGCACAAAATCCCCAAGTACATATTTACTCAGTCTGATCTAAATCTAAAGCAGCAAATGTGGGTGAATTACCTTTATTATTTCAACATCGAGGTTTCCTATATGCCTATAAAAGGAAATTCAAAGGCTGATTCACTGAGAAGGAGGAGTCATATATAAGAAGTGCATGAGGCTTGTAGCGAGTGGAATCTAGTGCAGTTGTTCTATGATATTCACATGGAGGTGCACAAAAGTCAGGGACAAACATTCCTTTCATCTTTATATGTGACTTCTACCATCCAAAATAGAGTGAGGATGAGAAAAATATCTGGTTATAAAGTCATAGTCATGTGGGAGAGTTTAGCAGGTGTAGATACACCTCCTGGTTGGATGGTAGGTGATAATGATATCATGAGGATCCATGGATGTTTTTGGGTTCTAGTGGACTTATATGAGGAGTGGATGTGAGAGTTTCATGCTTCAGTTTGGGAAGATCATCTTGGAGGTATCAATATATAATATGAATTTTTCCATCAGTACTGGTGGCTAGGTATGAAGAGAGAGGTGACCGGTTTTGTTATGAGGTGTTTCACCAATCAGTAGGTGAAGTCCAGACATCAACTACAAACAATGTTTTTATAGAATTAACATATTTCAGAGTGTAAATGGGATAATGCCATGTTGTATTTTTTGATGGTTTTACCGCATTTTCCCTAAAGTAATGATGTATTATGGGTGGTGGTTAACAGAATTACGAAGGTCGCTCACTTGTTGTTGATCACGGCGGCCTTTAGTTTTGATGATATTGGGAAGTTTTATATTCTTGTGGTGGTATGACTTCGTGGTTTCCTTGTTCTATCCTTTCAGATAAAGATTCCCACTTTACCTCTCATTTCTGGTAATGTTTTCAAATGGAGCTGGGTACACAGGTGCTTCTAAGAATATCATACCACCCTTAGACTGATAGACAGTCAGAGCATACGATATAGGTGCTGTAGGACATGATGCGATCATGTGTCTTAGACCATGGGGGATCTACGGAGAATCACTTGATCCTTCCTGAATCATCCAACAATAACAGTTTTTAGGAGACTGTATAGATTGAAACTTATGAAGATTTTTAGGGTTTTCCATGTCAATCACCCCAGTGCTGGATGGAGGTTGGTGAGTCCGCATTACTGGGACCATGTCCAATGCAGGAGACTTCTGAGTAGGTCTAGTGGATTCAAAAGTTGATGGTTAATATGAAATCTCATCAAAAATATTATGCTGATCTCCACAGATAACCTCTAAAATTAGAGGTTAGGGATTGAATTTTCTTTTATGTTGCACCGAGGATGGGACACAAGAGAATCTGGAGACAGGGTAAGCTTTAACAGAGATATGTCGATCCGTTTGAGATGCTGGAGAGGTTCAGGCCAGTTGTCTTTCAATTATAGTTACCTTAGAGGTATGATGTTATTCATGATGTCTTACACATTTCGTAGTTGCGATGTTACTTTTTGGACCTATATGACACCTTTCATCCTGAGGAGGTGGAGTTATAGGAAGATGAGTCCTTTAAGGAGTATCCCATTCGTGTTGTGGATCGTTGCATGTAGGTTCTCTGAGGCCAGTCTGTTTCTTTGGTACAGGTGAAATGGAAGCATGTTCGAGTGCATGATGAGACTTGGGAGAGGGAGGGTGATATACAATCATATTGTTTGAAGTTGTTCTCAGCCATTTCTTCACCACCTTTGGAAGGGAAATTAGGGGATGAATTGCTCTAAGGAGAAATTTTGTAAGAACCTAGTTCTTTTATTGAGGTACATATCACTCCTTTTTAGTTTATACTTCAGAAAATTGGGGAAAATAGGTCGATGGGATAGCTGTGGACCTATTAAGAAACATGACTGGGGAATACACATCATGTAAATATAGGTACACGCAGTGTATGGAAGGCTACATTCCGTGTAATCCTAGTTCACGACCAGGTAAAATTCAGGCCAGAAAATTGTACGAAAATGGAATGTAATCTCAAGTAATTTTCATATGCATTTTTTAATGATTTAATAATGAATTGGAGTCATTTTTCATTAGATGGACAGAAGGCTCATCCAGGTTCACGAAAAGCAGCACCGAGAGCCATTTTCCTTCCCAATTGATCATCCAAAACCCGATTCCTTTGTCGTCGATTGCATTTGAACCCAATCAGTGGTCTACTGAATACTATTTATCCCTTAATCCTATGTTATTCTCTCAATATAGTTATTTATGGTTGATCATTACACCCAATTTTTAGATCTACTCTACTCTATGAAGAATCAAATCCCGACGCTGGATGAGGAGAGTCGTACTATGATGAGGTAGGTGGTCTGGTGCTTTTGAGAATTTTCTTGTTGTTTATATATGTCGGGTTGTTGTGTGACCAATTTTAGAGTTTTTATTGATTTAATAATGATCATTTGTATTTCCTATTTATGATTAGGTAATTGATTAGATGATTAAAAGCATGATTACGGTTTCGAACCTTGATTTAGGGCCACCCCATGGGTGAATTTCCCTTGGATGGTTGTGTGGCTGAGAATGCCTACGAAGCTTGAATTGAACTCCTATTCTTGGGTTACTTAAAATTTATTGATCATTATATGAATTTCACATGTGTGATACTTGTTGTGTTAAGCCTTATAATTGTTTAAATTTCATAATAGTTTTGTTACATGTTTCGACCAGGTGAGTTATCATAATTTACCATGTAATAGTTTACTTTACATGTGTAGGTCAATTATATATTTGATCCTATGTTAGTTTATTATGTTAAAACCATGTGATAGTTAGTTCACATGTGTAGCTTTGATATGTAATGTGTAATTGAATTAAATGATAAAAATTGGTAATTATTAAAGGGCATGCCACAATATTAGTAAAAAGTTACGGTCATGATCGTGAGACTGTGTGAATATTATCTACCTTGGGTGAACCATTATCTCGATTAAAAGATAATGGATCAGATTAAGAGGTTAATTATGTAAAGTCCATGAAAGATAAACAGATAGTTTTTTCAGGCTCATTGAGTCTTATTTTAAAATATCAAGCAAACATAAGATCCATTGAGGGATTCCTAGGCCAAGATCTATTGATAAAAAATTAAATGATTATTGTTTCATGAGATGATGGTTACTTTTATACAAGGGGTCTTCAATACCAGGACAAACCTTGAGAATTTATATAATTCATGAAACATGAATAATGAATGGATGAATTATGATGCATCTGTCAATCCAAAGTACAAACATGGATTCAGTATTAACATAAACTTGTTTACCATTTCCTTCTAATACATCTGTTGTGGTTACTTTTGAGTACCTAATATTTACCCATTTTACTATTGTACACTACCTATTATATATATTCACAATCATATTGGCACAGAATAGCAGTGGTTTCCTATTGGGATTTAATCTCACACCATGATAGGGTCATGATTTGGGCCCAATAAAATTATATTATTATAGGTATTGATCAAGGCAAGTTTCCTACTACCGGTATTTGATTTTATACTTAGAGTTGGAGTGAATGGGACCGAGTTGAGCCTTGCAATGATTCATAGTCTATTTTTGTTTCTCTTGTGCTTTTAAGACTTATATTGTGTATTACAGTAGTGTACTTTTTTGTCCTCATTTCTATAATATGGGACATGGTGGATCATCATTGGTTTTGAATGATTTTTGGTTATTTATCATATCAGTGATCAACGTTTTATTTCATTTATAAGCTATTTACTACTTCTGATATTGTTTATTATCATTTTGTTGTGTTACACTCTACCAATGAGGGTTTATTTTTTTCACTATCACAACCTAGGTCCTTGCTGCTAGTCACAACCTCTCGCATTTGAAAAAATACACTTGAGGCCATGTGTCCAAATAGGTAGGGGGCACCAGTTGAGTTCCATCTATATCCAGAATGTTACAGATAGCTTAATGAAGGAATCTATAGTAGCATAATACCACTCCATTAGATTGTGTCGCCTTATAACTTTACAGAAGCAGCCTCCCTTTATATTTTTATAAATATATTCTTCCTTGGGTTGTAAATTCATGTAAGAAAAATTAATTCGACTTGTTCATTCATGAAGGTCCATGGTCAATGCAACATAAGATCTTGTCATTATTCAATAAATTTGGAATACAATTTTACCCATTGTCCAATTTCATGGCTTGAAAAGTGGTTTCATGACATGAATCTTCACGATTCCTACTTAATATTTTTTTTAGTTATCATGATAAAATGATGTGAGATAATCATCCATTATTCCATTAACATGGAAGTCATAGTGTGAAATGTTGCTACCATGTTCTTTAACTCCTATTCCACTTTATTTTATTCTAGATGACTGCTCCTCAATTTCATATATTCATACTGTTTTACATAACTATTAAATTAAAATGTATCTTATCAAAATATTAATAAAATAACTAAAATATTGGCATGAGTTTTCACTTTAATTCCCCAAATTCAAGAATTTTATATTAAAAAATGATTCATAAAATATTTTCATCAATTTGTTCGCTAAAATCCCACCAGGAAGCCTAATCCAACCAAAACAAAAACAAAAAACCCATGTGAGGTCTAAAAAATATCCTCAATATCATCCTTGAAAAAAAATACCTAAATCCATCATTGATTACATAAAAAATTAGTTTAATTTTAAAGGAAAAATTAAATAAAATGGTTGTAAATACCCTGACCCCAATAATCTAGAGCTAGTAACTTACATTATTACATTGGTACTAATTACAAGGGATAACATCCCAAAAGAACAAATAGATTAGTAGATTTTGAAAACAAGATACCAATATATGTATCACATTACAACTTGAAATAAAATACAATATAGTAACTCCATTCGAAACACCCTTATTCTACAAGATTATCCAGGCATTTCAATCATAATAAACATCTTGGAATCCTGGGAAAATTAAAACACAAGAAAGGGGTGAGATCAGATTCTTAGTATGGGTAATTATAAAATGGTAGCCATAATAAATAAACATAACCAATAAGGCAAGATGGATAACTAAAAAACACATTCCATTAAAACATAATCTTGATCATAATACGATAGGAATAAAATATGATCAAATAATTACATATAAATATTCATATGAGAATGAAACCTAAAAAAAGATATTCTATTAGTTGAATAATCATTTGGTTTATAAACAACTAATCTCACAATGAGGGAATACATAATGCGGGACATTATAAACATAACATCAATGATTTTTCTATGACACCATATATAATTTGGTATGGAAATAGCCAATACTCACACTAGTTCGTCTCATTAGACCTATCGATGCATCAAGGGTATATAGCGGGCCCCATACATCACTTACTGAGTCCAATTCAAACTTCAGATGACAGATGTGACACATAGTTAACAAATATATTCATTTAAAACTACAATATTAAATGATAAAAACTTTCCCCAAATGATAAACAAATCATAAACCATATAGTGTAATATGACGAATCGTATCAAAATAGCACATCTATAGTCAAAATGGTCATAAAAAATTAATAAAATATGGAACATGGTATCATAATATATTAATCTCAATTAATAATAATATACAACAAAGGGAGTTGATGAAGATGAAAATACTCTAATAAAAGCATTGAGAAATTTTTGAGAGAAATACCTATTTACATTGAAATAATTTATTTAAAAAATATGAGTAATTTAAAAAGAAAAAAATTTCCTTGCATATAACCTTAAAATAATTTAAAACAACCCACATGAAATTAAGTTGTCATGAAATTAGGAAAATCCTCTCATAATGTATGAGATAAAAAATCATTCCATTATTTTTTTAAAAAATAATCATTTAGAAGAGTATATACGAGTGAAACTGTGAGTGTTGGACTAATGAAAATATTATGTGTATATGATATAAATCCAAATAATATGGTACATATACAACATTATATAATCTAAAACCATTTCACACATAATCTTAACATGAAAAATCAATGGAGTAGATGTTTAAACCAAAGAATGTAAGTTGTATTAAAAATTTTGTAACCACTTTGTAATCAGTCGAATTGTATGCCCCATAAAATTAATGATCATAAAAAGAAACATTTAATTCCATGATGAAAAATAGATTCATTATATGATATAAAAAATGTAATTTTGTACACTTCAAACAAGAAATACGAGTTGAATAAGCAGTATATCTCACAGAAGTAAAAGCGAGATGAGAAACCCTTCCATTAGGTCCGAAAGCTTTATGCAATATAACCTAATATCATATATAATAAAATTATATTAATCAATTACATAATTAAGAACCTATTAAAAAATAATTTACATATTATAAATTTATTAAGTTCATTTATGGCCATTTCAATGAGTTATAATGTTTAATCTTGATGTTCTGTGAGCGTTCATTTAATGGTTTTATGGTTAGTTCCCTTGAGTATAAATAGGGAGTTCTTATAAAATGGTAATAACTTATACATAAGTGAAATTATTTGGTATTAATAAAAATACACAAGTTTAAATTTTTCCATTTATCATTTTATTATATCGTAAGAGGATGATTAATTAGATAAAATTTGGGTGAAAATGTCTTAAATTATTGTGGCAATTTTTACGACCATCACAAAATTGTGTTGTTTTATTTAATATTATGTTTATATATTGTATATATAACATTAAATAACAAATATTATTTATATCAAAATATTATTTTACCATAATTATGGATTTATGACCATCCTTGATGGTGATAATAAAAAATGAAATCTGTTCATCCGTGAAGGCATGAATCAACACATCACTGATGATATTTTCATTTATAAATAAAAAATAAATGAGAATGGATTTAATTATGTATAATCCATTATCACAGTATCATTCCATTATATACAGGATTCTGTAGTTACATTTCCACATTGCATAGGTTAGGTGTGGAGAGGATAAGAAAAGAAGAGAGATTAAAAGAGAAAGATGGAGGACTTTACATCTTGAATATGATCTTATTGGGAACCTCCTTTAGACACTTGGATTTGGTGTATTGGTAAGAACACCATGTCTTAGATGTGGGGAAACATCTTTGTATGCGAATTGGTTATAATTCAGACAATCTTCAAGGTTTGCAAGGTGTGAGGAGAAGGGGCTATGAGGGGTGGTATTTATAGGGGATGAGAGGGGTGTTTTTTTAATTATTTTATTCATTTATTTATTATTTTTCCTCAAGGATATCAATATTTTTTATTCTTGTGAATACATATACAAAATAGAGCATTTGAGTTCGAACTAATGGGTGATTATACAAGTAATGACTCCAAAATATTTGTATTTAACTTATATTGTTAAATACTACAAAATAATCTTATTTCATTATTCATAAAAACTAAACTATTTTAGAAAAATATAATAAATTAACCCATACAATTTTTAAACATTTATATTTCATGAATGTACTCCATTTTATGAAAATAATTTTTTATATATCAAAATTCTAATTTTTAACGAAAATCACAATTTATTCTAAAAATTATAATTTTAATATTTTAAATGATTTTACAACACATTAAAAATATTATTATGGTATCATAAAACTATATTATAATTACAATGAAACAAAATATTAAAATAATAATCTATTTTATGAAAATATGATTACTTGTATATTATTATATTAATTAAAAAGTTTTATATAAACATTTACGTTTCACAGAAAACCAAATATTAAGTTATCATTTTTACAACATTTATTTACTTATACTGCGATATAAATATATCATATTTTTATTTATGAGGTACCAAATTTTTTTATACTTTAATTGGAGTGGTTATTATTCTAGTGTCCTGATTACAATTTTAATAGTCACATTACTATTCCAATGGTCCTGTAAATTTTTAATAATATATCTTGTTTCGTTTAAGCTCACTTTTGTATGAAACATATGTTATCGAATATATTGAATTTATTTAAGAAGATATGCCTCGTAAAATATTTGGGTGTTATATGCATTCATACATCAAAATAATTCACCCTAGAAAACATTAGGAGTATTAACTTCTAAATATATATGGGTGGTTCTACTTCATTACATCCTTAGGTTCCCACATTGCTTCTTCTATTTTATGGTTTATCTAATGAAATTTTACTAGTCGAGTCATATGATTTCTCAGTAATTTCTCTTCACTATCAAAAATAATGATAGACTCTTCACATTAAGTCAAATCTAGTTTCAGTTATATTTCATCATTGGTAAGTACATGCACTGGGTTTGGCATGTACTTCCTTAATAAAGAGATGTGCAACACAACATGTTCTTTAGAAATTCTCGGTGGCATTACCAAATTAAAAACCATAGCTCCAATTATTTCCATAATTATAAATTTTCCAACAAAGATAGGGTTTAGTTTCCCTTTAATTCTTAATATTATAACTCCCTTTAATGGAGATACTTTTAGAAACACATCATCTCCCACTTGAAACTTCAAATCCTTTTTCTGGTTGTCAGCATGACTCTTTTTCCTACTTTGAGATACATTAAGATAATTTTGAGAAGTATTTAATTTTTCTATTTTTTCCTCCACAAATTATGGGCCTACAAGTTTCCTTTCACCAACTTCATCCCAACAAGTTGGTTTATAACATTTCATTCCATATAACATTCCATATGGTGCCATTTAAATACCCAAATGTAAACTATTATTGTAATAAAATTATACAAAAGGTAAATACAGATCCCATATGCCTATAAAGGGCAATGATTAAGGAATCAAATTTTCTTATTATGCTTGAGTAGTCATTTAATACTATCTGTCAATTTTTGGGTGATAATAAGTACTCAAATGAAGCTCAGTATCCAAATCATTCAAAAAAATCATCAATATTTTTGATGTAAAATGGGGATCTTGATAAGAAAAAATTGATATAGTTACCCCATATCATCTTATAACATCATTAATATAGAGTCTTTCAAGGTGCTTTAGTAGAACCCCCCCCCACCCCAAGGTGAGAAAATGTGTATATTACGTAAGATGATCAACAATTACCTATATTATATCATTATTTCATGGAGTAATTTTTAATCCAGTGAAAAAATCCTAGGTAGTGTTGTATCATTTCCATGTAGTAATAGGTAGAGGTTTCGTCAATCCTCTAGGATGTTTTATTTAAACCACAACCTAATGACAAACTCAACATATTGATACATAATTATAAATTTACCACTTCATATTATCCCATAAAAAACGTTCCTTCAAATATCTATACAACATATTGATACAAGGGTGTATGGAGAAATTAGATCAATGAGATTCATCCATTAATTCCCTTTTTAGCTCAGGTATAGAGGGAATAGAATACCTCTTCACAAATTTCAAACTCCCATATTTATATACAAAGTATATAAATTTAACATCATCCATAGTTTTAATTTTCTTTTAAAAACTCTCATCATCAGACATAGAAATTTTTATCTGTTCTAATAATGATGATTTGGAAACCATTTGAAAATGTCATGATGTTTCACCTTCCTTGATAATTCCTATATCCTTCTTCACTAGATCTATGAACACATGATCTTTGTCAATCCTCATATTTTTAGAACTTAATTATCCTTCCTTATCAATGAATTTTATACCTTAATTTCTTTCCCTGGGTGGTAGTGCATTGAACAATAATAATCCTTGTGTAGCTTGATCCATCTCATTTGCCTCATGTTGAGATATTTCTATGAGAGTATATATTTCAAAATCTTGTGATATATATATATATATATCACATCTTTTACCATAGTGATAGTGTCTCCATATCTTGAAAGAAGAGATTTCAGCAACTAACTAAAGATCACATGTTTTATATTTATGTTCATGAGTTTTTAACAACCATGATTCATAGGCAATAACTCTATTATTCTACATAAGAACACAACCATTTCATTTCACCGATGCATCACTGTAAATAAAAAATACATCATTTCCCGATAGTAGAGTCATGATATGATAATTCACTAATATCCACTTCAATTTTTCAAAAAATTCTACACATTCATTTTTTCAAATAAACATTACCCCTGTATGAGTAATCATGGTTAACAGGTTAGATAATTAAGAAACATTCAGAATTAAATCATCAAAGTAACATTCTAAACCAATGAAAATACATACCTTAGTTTATTTTCATTGGTCTAGGGAATTCCTAGACAATGTTCACCTTCAAAGGATCAACTGAGATTCCATACTTGGAGGAAATATAACCATAAATAGAAAATATTTGAAGCCAAAATACTTAATTTTTAATCATCCCATACAAATATTATCTTCTTAGAGTCTTTAAAATAGTTATCAAGTGCTTCACATGGTCCTAATAGATTTTTTATTACACCAAGATATCAACTATATATATATATATATCAAAAAAATATTATGATATTCATTGAATACTCTATTCATTAGATCCATAAAACAGAGGATTCTATAGTCCATTCAAATAGAATTGCTATAAACTCGTAATGTCCTTACACAATTAAAAATTCTACCTTTGCAATATATTCCTTATTGACACACAAATAATGATATCCAATATGAATACAAATCATCAAAAATATTGAGCTTTGTAATGTTGGTTAAATAAGTCATCAATGTGAGTTAAAGGATACCTACTCTTTATCATGATAGCATTGATATCCCTATAGTCAATGCGAAACCTCATAGATCCATCTTTCTTTTTGACAAATATAATAGGATATAAACAAGTTGAAACACTAGGGATTAAAAATTCCTTACCACTAATTTCATGTTGTAATTTCTTTAACTATATTAAATCCATCAGGGCTAATCTATAGGGAGTCTTTTATATAGGTCTTGAATCAGGGACTAAATCAATAGAAAACTCAACTTTCCACTCTGGAGTATGTCTAGGTAATTAGTCTAAAAAAACATCATTGCATTCTTATATAACAGGTACATCCTCAATTTAAAGATACCCTTTTTCATTAGTAAGTTTTATCTTCTCTTCTTCTCCAATAGTCTCGTTTTGAAGTGATATTAGAGGTAGATAAAAATATGACTCAAGTGATGATGTCTTACCTCTAGAGATGAGAAATTCCATATCTTCACCACGAATCACACTTTTATTCTCTTTTCACTAATTTTTTGAATTATATATTCATATCCTATCCATACTAAAGATTTATTAAAATTCAACCATATGTATGATAATAAAATCAACAATTAGAGAAATTTTACATATTATAATATGAACTGCTTGAAACATATTTTGTACCATAAGTTTGGTAGTAGGAGTTTTGATTAAAACTCCCTTATTAAGGTGAATTTCAAAATATATAATTTTTATAGAAAACATAAAAGATATAAAATAACTAGATGATCAATAATCAAATAGATCTATTTCAAAAATTTTAGGAGATTATTAAAGTATCAGCCACCACATTATTAGGAACTTGAACCTTAGTTGTTGTGACTATATAAGAGTGGTTGTGTTCCCTCATACTTTTCTATGGAATGTCTTTTTAACATATAAGTCAATCATGTTCATAGTTTCCCATATACTTACAGTTGAGTAATTGAAAATTTTGATCTTCTTTCTTGACCTTCAAATCATGGGTCTAGAGGATATTTTCTTTACAAATGTAATGAACTCCCATTCCCAATAGGTATGTTCTGTGACTTTTTATTCCACATTTATTGCTAGATATAAATTCTATTATTCCCTTATTACCTTTTTTCCTTTTTTTTCCTTTTTCTAGAGAACTCAGTAGCCCTATTCCTACCTTATTTCCATTGGAAAACATATGTATTGGAAAATTAATTCTACATCATTCTGGAACACGATAATATATCTTCATATAAAAATTATATTCTGGATACTAGTTACATTTCTAGAATTGGATTAATACTATCAAAGAAACAATCAATATATCTATTTGGATTACGTATGTAGTCCACAACATGCCTTTATAACCTTGTAAGTTTTTCTTCATACATAGAAACATTTTCATCTTGTTTTTGTCTCAGTCACAAGAATTGTCTCTCCATATCTGCTCATTGCTCATAAGGGAAATATTTTTTTGAAAATTTTCATTAAAATCATTTCATTTAATATTTTAAATTTATACCTCCTCCTTTTTGTTTCAAATTACTGAGCACCACTGATTCACATCTCCCAAGAGATGATATACTACCATGATAACATTCTCTCTTTCATTACATCCCAAAAAACAAATTGTCATTTCTAAGGAACTTATACATTTATCAACTATAAATGAGTATATAGTCCCATTTAATGATGAAGGTTATCACCACATGAATTTTTCTAACACAGTTTCACTGTGTTTTGCATCAGGCTTTTCAATATGATTAAGGTTATCTATCATAACTTGAGTTACTTATACCAATATATTTATAGGTTGTTCATTACAAGTTTTAGATTAATCTCCAACATCATTATATTGCATATGAGGGTAATCCCGACATGCAATTTGTGCGTTTATGCAATTTCCATTCCTACCATTAGGCTGCATTTCTAAACAATATCCTATAATAGATTAAATTATGAAAATTTAAAAGTAGTGAAACACTTAAAACATTTATGTATAACAAATATCAAAATCATAAGCTTGGTTACCTTACAAATATTTTCAAATGTTTTTATAGGGTCATATTTTCCTAGTCCATATTTTCCTAAATCTGTTTTTGAAAGTTTCTACTAATATTGTTATGATATCAACTCAAATGACCCCAACCCTAGTAGCCTAGAGTCGGTGCCTTACTTTATTACGTTGGCTCTAAGTATAATCAATCACATCAAAAATGACTGAACAATTTCCTACTATTAGAAAAGTAGATACAAACCATATTATTATATTACAGATTAAAGTGGAATACAATATGGTAACTCCACTTGAAACACTTATTTTCTTATATATTATACCTGCATGTCAATCATAAAATACATCATTGCATCTAGGGAAAAATAAAATATAAGAAAGGGTTGAGATCATATGCTCAGTAAGGTAAATAATATATCAAAACCTATCACATGTTAACATAAATAATAAGTCGATGTTAATAAAAAAAAATCATTAAGATAAATTGGATTAATAATATCCTTTCCACATTGTAATCTGTCGAACCATATGTCCCATAAAAGTAATGATCAACAAATTAATAATTGAATGAAATTAAGATAAATAGATTCATCATTTTCTTTATAAAATAAAATTATTTACACAAAATATATGAAATAAGGTATTAATATGGAATATATCTCATATAAGTAAAGGTGAGACGAGAAACCCTTACATTGTATTTGAATGAATTATTCACATGTACATAATGTCATGGAAATATAATTAAATTAATTAAATATTTAATTTATGAAATCTTAAACTTATACTTTATATTGTAAAATTTTATTGATTTTATTTATGTCCATTTTGATGAGTTGTAATGGTTAAAATCGTTGTTCTGAGAGCATTCATTTCATTGTTTTGTGGTTGCTTTCTCTGAGCATAAATATGAGATTTATTGTAAAATGGGAGTTTCTTTTAGAAAAGGGAAATTATTTATTATTAATTAAATTTAGGAAGTTTTAATGGTACCATATATAATTTAGTTTTATGTTATGTGGATTATTAATTAGATAAAATACTCATGAAAATTACTTAATTTATTTTGGTAGATTTTACGACCATCATGAACCTTTTTAAATTTTTTAATATTATTGTTATATATTGGTTCCATAACATGATATAACTTATAATATGTATATTAAAATCTTATTACACCGTAATTATAGATTTATTATCATCTTTTATGGCGGTAATTGAAGATGGAGACTCATCATCCACAAAAGCGGAAAATCGACACATCATTGATGATATATTCATTTTTAAAATAAAAGGACTGAAAAAGTGGTTTGATGATGGATAATCCATTATAACCATAACATAATTGTATTAGTATGATAATTTTGTTACCATTACTATTTTTACAATGGAGGTAAGGAGAGTATAATAAAAGAAAATAAATTAAAAGGGAAAGAAAGTGGATTTTGCCTCTTGATTATCTTCTTCTTAGGAACCTCATTATGACACTTGGATTTGGTATTTTCATAATAAAAGAAGTTCATGGACTTGTGTAAGAGGATATTGAAGGTAATTGGGAATAATTTATACAATATAAATGTTTTATAAGGTGTGAGGAGAATGTGTGGTATTTATAAGGGAGGAGAGGGGTGTTTTTTTATTATTTTTTATCAAGACAATAAGTAATGTTGATTATTGTTACTAGGTATAGTAAATAGTTCTTGTGAGTTTTAAATAATGGTTTATTACATCATAAATGTATAAATAATTCATTTATTTAACTTATAATGTTAAATAATGTAAATTATCATATTATACTATTCATAAAAAATCTAAAATTTTAGAAAAATCCAAAAAATTAAACTTAATAATTTTTTTATTTGTATATTTTAAAAAAGGAATAAATTTTATAAAAAAATTCCAAATTATGAAAATCTTAATTTTTAAAAAAAATCATCATTTATTTGAAAAATACCAATTTCAATATTGTAATCTATTTTATGACACCTTAAAAAGTTTATTATGGACTCATAAAATTATATTATAATTATAATGAAACAAAATATTGATTTATGAATCAATTTTATCAAAATAAATTATATTTTGAATTATTTTATTTATTATAAAATTGTAAATAATCATGTACTTTTCCTAAAAAACAAACACACTTAATTTATTAGTTTTAAAACATTTTTTTTCACTTATTAAATGACAGAAATATATCATATTATCATTTATTAGATACCAAAATTTTATTTATACTTTTATAGGTGGGGTTATTATTATAACGTTTTGATTGGTATTCCTAATGGTTATATTACTATTCTAATTGTCATGATAAAATTTAATAGTATAACACTTTTTAAGCTTGGTGTTGCATAAAAAATAAGCTATTGAATAAATTAAATTTATTTAGGAGGATACATACTATAAAATATTGGGGTTTCATATTGTTTTAGTGACATAACTTCAATGAATCAATCAGTAACTACTTCCATAAATTGTCCAAGGACACCCTCTTGCTAAAAAGCATGAAATATCCATAGTCTCCCAATGATTCCCCAATTATCTTATGGAATAGCCACCCAAATACCTAACCAAATGAACAAAATTTATATTATAAGGATGGATGATATTAATTAATGACAAAAGAGGATGAATCTCAACATAAATTATGGAAAACATCACTTCCAAACCATACCCTAGTGATGGAAAAAGAGGGGGTGAAGAGGATCCACCCCTATGTTCACGCACATAAGAGGGAGAAAGAAGGGAATCCATATTTAAATAACTAAAGGGTTAGAATTATACTTTGGCCCCTTAAAACTACATTATCTATCTAGTTGCTCCTACAAGTGAGCCTAATTAATGTTTGGCCCACCTAATAGTTAGTGGCTACAAACTACAGACACCATAAAACCCATCCACCATACCTTCTGCTAGTACACCCTAAAACCCCAACCTCTTCTCTGAGATCCATTCATTATCAAATAAAATTTATTCAAAGTTCTCCAACTCTTATAATCCTATTAAAAACCATATCTCAGTACCTACACCCTTAATTAGAATAAATTCAAATTTTTCAATAAAATTAAATACTCATATGGTAAAATGTTATTATAAATATTGCATGGAAAATGTAAGAGTTAGGTTAACATTATTTAGAGAAATAATGATCCCCTAGATATATATTAGAAATTTGATGTTTTAGATGTAAGGTATTTGATAACTATTCAAAAAGATCACTAATCTTATTAATTAAGATGAAAATTGACATGAAAAACCTTCTACATGATTAGAATACAGAAAAACTAATGAAAACTACTATTGGAGTGGATAATGATTGTTATGTAGTTCTAGGTTCACTAATTCATCACTATAAATTTGTATATGTCATATGCCATGTATGTTTTCACAAACTAACAGTTGTCGAAATTAAAAATCATTGTGATATTATTATTATATCCAAGGTATATGAATCTTGTTTAAGGTTTGGGGGATAATGATTAATGAATGTCATATTATCATTATTTTAGATAACTTTATCTAGAATTTGGAAAAGAATTTGTTGTCTATACCGAGGATAAAAAATATTTATTGCAACAGGAAAATAATGTTTCATATCAACCTATGATAGTCTAAAAATGAAATGATGATTATAATAACCCTTTATAAAAATATTATACAACATGGATCTCGATACAGAATGAAAAATGACACTTGTCAATAATGGTTGGAGAAAAATTCAATATTTTTTAAAAGGATATTCTGAAAAAAGATATGCTTTTTAAGATTACAGGGTTGAAATATATCTAGAAATTATATCATGAGACACCTATATATATTGTATACCCTTAAATATTTTAAATTTTGGATAATAATAATTAAAATTGGGAGGATGTAATTTATTTATGTGGGATAATGCAAAGCCCCTATATTTTACAATATTGCTTTATTTTAAAAAAATTGTGCTCGACAATTTTTTTTAACACGAAACACCAAACTAAAATGAGAAGTGACATATTAGTTGAATATTTTTTAGAAAATATATTAATAATAAATACAATAGTAAATAAATATATATTAATAAATTATAAATTCATATAAAATAATATTATGAACACTTAATGTTTTAAAAGGAAATTTATCAATAAAATTAGTTTTCCCTTGTATATTGTTTTTTAATTTTTTCACCAATTGTTTTTGATTTTCAAATAAAGAAAATTATGGTTGAGTGAAAAAAAACAATAATCACTTAACAGTTAAGAGATAAAAAAAATAACCACAAATGAGACAACATGCCTAAGGGGATCCACCACTGAAAACATGAGTCATAAAAAAACCCAAAAATTACATTATGGTTATGTGATAACTGCAAGTTAAACCAAAAAATCATCCTCATAGATGCCTTTCAATAAATGTTGTTCCCTATTGGAATCAGGAGCTGAATCCTCAGACATGAGACTATGCATGTGGATGATGGAGTGAGTGCACATCCTACCCAAAATGGTTTCCACATTTTTCCTACCATTGACCTCCTAGGAAACACCCAGATTGAACAGCTCTCTTCCCTTCACCTACATTTTGGATTTCTTTTTGGCTCATTGAAGTTCCCAAGGATATAAAACTTGTTATGGGTAACCACATGTGAATCCAATCTAGCCTAAATCCACATTAAACTAATCAACCCATCCTTAGACGTGAAGTGGGTCCTAGTTACATCATTCACTTGTTCCATAGACAAACCAACATCCACAGTTACACTCCCTTTGGATTCATCAACCATTGTGGTACACTACAATGTTAGGCAATCCCTTCTCCAATTTGGGTTAGCCATTACATGACGAACAACATTCAAATAATAAGTAACAACACTCCCAAAAACCATAGTAGTAATTCGATTACCTTTCATATCTCTCCTAGATTGGGAACCTTCAACACAAAGGGAGGGGCATAAGTGGAATAACCTAGTAGACTAGAAGCATGTGAGGAGGGTTTGTCGGATCTTGAAGTGGCCAAATTTTATTATATGCTTGAAGAAGAGTGATGAGAATCTGACAGAGATCTGGGACTCATCATGGCAACAAACTGAGGAATTCCAACAATAACCTAAGGAAGTATAGTAAAAAGGGTTTCATTAGGTTGAGATGTCGATCCCTTATAACCAAACCTCTAATATCGAGAGTATAAAGAAAGACTGTGGCCTTCTCAATAGCAAATCAAACAAACAGCAAATGTTTACTCATAATGATTTCATTGCCTAAAGCAAAACCCACCATACACCAAGAGACAAAGGTGATTCGGGAGAGGCACCAAGAGGTGCATCAAAACACAAAGGTGAGTAAGGATGACTTACATCATGAAAAAAGTATCATCATTAATTTGGAGAAAATGAATGATCCTAAAACCAATAAATGTGAGGACGAATGGGTTCTTAAAGGGGAGTGGAGGACTAGGAAGTCGAATCCACGCTACCACACACTTGAAATCATGACCATGATCAATGTCAATTGTCCAGAGGGAGATAAGGAAGAATCGATTATCACACATGTGTGACTTTGATGAAATGGAACAAGTAAAATCATCATCAGAAAAAATGTGTATTATTATATTCCATTGATCCAGATCCCCCACTATAATTTTTGAATGAAGACACCACATCGGGTTGATGAAACCTCAAACAACTTCGGTGAAGGTCTCTCTCCACTGAATCTGGCTGCAAGAATCCTAGAGTAAAATTTGGTAGAATCCTAAAATTCAAATGTAGAAATAAAAATTGTTGGGGACTTCTTGAATGAAGACAGGTCATTTTGTGAGATTGGAATTGGGGGAATATTTGGAAAAATAACAGGAGTAGAAATAGTAGGTGGAAGAGGCCGTGAGAGATCCGAAACGAATGAGATATTGGGATTATCAGCCATAAATTCTCCCCATAGGTGTAGATGGCTCCATCTCTATCCCTAAGATTTGTCCAGCCACTCAGTTGTTTAGCATTCCACTCTGTAGCTCACTTCTCATCCTACTCTGTGTCTCACTTGAGGTTGCCTGCCTAAGAATATCATTGACTCAGTGTGAGGTCACATACCTATGGTCATCACTGACCGTCTCCACTTGAATAATCCCACCTAATATCATCACTAACCTTCTCCCTCTGAGACTCCAGACTGATTGGGGTTTTGATCTATGGCTCACACCTCATCCTACTTCTTGTATTTTAATTTAAAAGATAAATTAAAAAATTTTATTGTTTGAATCATAATTTTTTTTTCACTTATAATTTTTTTTTCAGAAAGTGACCAGGATTGGTTTCACAATACATGTCTAAAGGAATTTATTAAAATAAAATTTTAAAAGGAACACACGAGGTGTAATGAGATTACACCAACTTAAACAAAATAGGCAACTAAAAATATAAAAACATTAAAGAACCAAACAGACAATCTTCAAACAGGCTCAATACTGATAAACGAAGAGACCTTGGAGAGTCCAGGTGCGTGCATTCCAAAAAGACCAGAGCTAATATTTGAGCATAGACGAGCAGTAAGAAACAAATATATCAAGCATAAAAAAACCTATAATGACCATATGGGATTGGGATAAAATCTTTGTTATTTTTCGGAAATAATTGTTTTTAGGTGAATAGTGAAAGAATACTGATTTGGTTAAATCACCACATATATGAAATTATAATTATACTAGAATGAATTAAGTGTATTTTATTTTTTTAAAATTATATATATATAAATATATTTATTTATAAATTAAAATAAATAACTTAAAAATAATTTCTTTATGAACCCTAGGTTATCATTTTGGAAACTTATGTAATGTTTTACTATAAAAAAATCTATTTCCCTGTGTTAAAAGTTAGTTTTCAAAATATATATAAATTAAATCATATAAAATGGATTTATTATTTTATATCAATATGATCATCTTATTTAAAAAAGTAAATTTAAAGTTTTTATAAAATTATGATTACTAATATTAATGTAAATGATTGTGATAATGGTGAAAATGTTATTTTAATTAAATTGTTTGAAAATGTTATATAATTTTTATTTAATATATAAATTTATTTTATTTTATATAAAAACTTGGATAATATGTTTAAAAAAATATTCAAATATATTAAATCTCATTTAATTTGTTATTATTTTAATATAATATTAGAAACACTTAATGGTCAAAACCCTGTTTCTATACCAAAACCGTTTTTCTATTGATTTTATGTTTTAATTTAAAATTTAATTCTATAATTTTTAGAAAGTTAATTTTGAATAAATATAGACTAAATTTTGTTTTAGGACCCCAAAAGATTCTATTATGTGTTATATTATATTTTTATTAGAACATAATTTACAGGGTTAAAAACTTGTTTCCAATGTAAAAACTTAGATAGTAAAGTGTAAGAATATAATGGTAAAAGAATAAAAAAAACTAAAACATGAGTAAAATTTAATAGTGGAGGAAGTACTGAATGAAACCTCTATCCCCTAAATTATGGGTCAATTAACCATTAAATAGTGTCCTATCATAATATATATTCAATGAGCATTTAAAAAAAAGGAAATTCCCTCCCCTTATAAAAGGGGCCTCTCATCTCCCATTAAAGACCTCTATATGTTTTCATCTATACATTAAAATATTCCCAATTTAATTATAATATATTTATTTTTTTAAATCCACGATCCCCTGATATCTTTAAGCTATAATAATCCCTTAATTTCTAGAAATACTTTCAACAAAAAGTTATAGATCTCTAAATGAGTAATTATTACTTCTTAGTCTTTTATTCTTAATATTATAATTCCACCACAACTATTATATATCCATGAAAGTATGATAAAAAATAAAAATATTTATATTATTAATTTTATTATATAAAAGTTAAATAACTTTTCTAACTCCCTACAAAAATATCTAAAAAATTAAGGCGTCATTATGCATTTTGGAAAACTACCGTCTCCATGAATGGTGGATCATATTTCTCTTAATGTTTTTAAAGGATAGTAAAAAATATTTATTTAATGAAAAAATATAATAAATCTTAAATTATTAAAATTACAAAATGGTAATTATTTTATTTTTCTACCGTCGATCATGTTCTATGAAAAATTAAAGTGTCGTCTGTGTACGTGCAGACTGCTACTTCCCATGAATGATGTACCTTATTTTCCCATTACTGCCTTCGATGAGTTAACATAAAAATTATATAATGAATAGAAATTTGATTTTTGAGACTATTAATTTTATTTAATAAAAATATGTTTCAATATTTTCGTATTGTTAACATTAAACATGTATAGTAAATTTAACTGTGTCAAATGAAAATATTAAAACACCTTTCTTAATTTGAATTTGTTTTGGGAAAACCTATGGAAATGTATAAATTCTTGATATGTAAATAAAAAATACAAAAAAATATATATTTTTGATATTTTGAAACTCTTTCAATTCAGTTTTGGCGATGATCAACAACATGGTATGTTTCAGAAAATTTGACTGAACCACCTCAAGTAACTAACATAAGATAAAACTATTTAATAGATGAATACCCTATGATGATAATTTATAGATAAACCATGTAATATTGATGAAAAAAATTCCAAGTAATGTTTTTAATAAACATAATTTAATTTTTCAGGATCTTATGTGAACATGAAGAATGAATCAACAGACATGATAAGGGTTCATGAATCTCAATTGAATTTCATTGTGATATGAGCTGTATTCTTCACATAGATGTTTTATGGTTTATTTATCATAGATAATATTTTTTTTCCTAAATATCATGAAATATATTGTATTTGAAAACAAATCTCATTTTCTATCTCATGATTGTTTTAAATTCGAAAATATATATTGGTGTGAGGGTTTTTCTTAGCTCACCCCCCTTATTAGATCTATTTTGTTTCAAATTGAACTTCATACTTCTATGATTTGGTGTTTTTACCCTAATATTTTATTTCATGGTAAATTATCTTCTTATATCATTAAAAATATTTTGTTTGGAATTAAAATATTTTTCCTTGATTAATTTCATCCTCAAAAATTATATCATTGTTTATAATAATTCTAATCCTATTTAACAAAAGTTTCCCCTATTTCGCTACAATTTTTCATACCTCCAATGTTCTTGTTTATAATTAGTAACCTAATTATTTTCTATGTCATGTTACCTTTATATTTAAATTATATTATTTTAAAAATAAGTGTTTATTATCCTAATTATGGTGTGGTATTTCGTCAATGGAATTTTAAACATTAAAGAGGGTTCTTCTGAAGGACCATCATTATTTTTGAGTTGCATGTTCTCTTCTTTTTTATAAGTCCCCAACCATAAACATTAAAAAATATTGAGTTAAGTGAATAATTCGACATTATTTCACATCAAGTAACTTTTCAAGTTTAGATATTTCATGAAATAGTCCATAAATCAAACATAAAAACTCAATATTACAAAGTATAAAGTTTCACTCACTATCAATTGTTTTCTTAAAATCATTTAAAAAGAAACATGGTTTCATTTCATATTTAAATATCATAATTTTACTTTGATCATATACTTGACACTATTATCCTTTAAATCTTGTAAAAAAAATTTCAACCATGAGTTGAGCATAAAAATCTCAGTAAGGGATACACAAAGAAAGAATACTGCTAGCCTTGAGAAAACATGTAAACCATGAATAATTTATCACAAATTAGTTATTTTTATCTTTTTGAAGTAGTAAGTACTCTCTATTTAATATAATATAATTTAAAACCCTTTTTTAACCAAAATATTACTATAAAACACATAGAAAGCAACATATAACATATAAAGGTAACTTGTAAATAATCACACTTAATAGAATAACCATATGGTAGACTTGTAGACATATAAATAAATGTAATATCCATATCAATGACTTCCATACGCAATGCATTTAAGGTTATAACGTCACCACCCATCCTTGGTTTATCACTGAACCACCCATCTTTGGTTTATCACGTAACAATCCATATTTGGTTTATCATGTAACCAACCGTAAAATTTCCAAGTACCATTATATAATGACAACACGTAAAACATTACAGTTTTCAATATTTCACTCATAAAATTTCATTTTCAATCATAAGAAATATTTTCAAGGTATTGAAATATTCAATCCATTTCAAAACAATTTATAACATTAAATAAAGATAATTTTGAATAAAAGTGTCCCATACCACATTGATAATATTGAATGAAACTCACATTTTAAATATTCTTGTCCATATTCGTAAACTTATAAAACCCATTTTGATGTAATGGACATGAAATAAAATGTTTTAAAAGAATAAATTTAAAAAAAAAATTAAACAATGTTTTTGTTAAAGAGTCCCTTACCACTAGAGAAACACTTGAAAGAATTCATTAAGAAATATTATTAAATAAAACATTAAATATCATGATAATATTCTAATTCAAGATATTACATGTCAAAAGGGTTTTATATACACTTAATAGGATAATAAATGTGAAGAACATCAATATATGTCTCAATGAAATGAGATTGAAATGAAGTCCCGTACAAAGATCATATCATTAGATTAAGGATAAATCAATGGAATTATTATGTGTATCACATATAAATACACCCTATACGTGTGTATATTCAATTTTAAAAAATAAATGTTTATTTACACAAATTCATGGAAAAACAAAATCAATGGCTAAGATATTTAACTCAATAAACGAAGATTATGTTATGATTTCCCTTACCATGAGTTTGACTTGTCTCGTGCACTCTTTAATTTCATGAATAATAAGATTCAGTAATTTCTATTTTGTTTAGAACATTTTCAAGTTTATTATTCCTTTTATATCTATTATCACTATTTTATAAAAATTATTTATCTTTATATCAGATGTTTTGTCGATATATGGTACTTAGGTTGAAAATGATCTTGTTTGGATGTAAATTTTTCTTGTGGTCAAAATTACATCATTTTTAGAAAAGTATTAATTATTTAAATATCTTATATATATCTAGTATATGTATATTTATAATAAACCATGATATTTGAGATAATAAATGAAATAAACTTTTCATGGAGACGGTAGGCCGTATGTACCCGTGAACGCTACTTTCATTTATTTTTCATAATAAAAGAATAATAATTAAATAATATAATTGAATATTATAATACTAGTATTATATTAATGTCATATATTTCTCATAGGTTTAATAAATCTATTATTTAAATGTTTCATTATAGCGTGAATGAGTCATATCCCTTTGAGGGGATGGTTGTCCACACTTCCTCAAACAAAATTATCGTATTTAGACAACATGGGAAGTATAAAGGTATGTTCCTAAAAAAATAAAAAAATAGATAAAATATAAATTTAATATATATCATATGTAAAAACAGTTTCATTATAATGGAAACCATTAGAGGTGTTATGGGAAACATGAGCAATCATCATTTCATGTGGAAGTAGTTCGTCGTACAGAGAAATTGTCTGTTCATTACCCATTAAATTGGAGTATGTGTAACTATAGATCGAATAAAATTTCATAATAAAATCCTTATATATTGAGGATACTTTTTTTGTAATCATAGAATAGTAAGCATTTATAGAGTGAGGAATGGAAATGAAACTAAAAAGAACGAGTGAAGGTCGTACCTCTTAATCGGGTAACTTCTTTTGGTTTGTTCCAAAATGATTCATTGGAAGGATTTCTGCCCAGTGAAAGGATTCTAAGATGAGGGTAGGGATTATAGGAATATTTTTGGGCAGGTTTTGGACAAACCAAAAGGTTCTTGAAGTGTGAGTATTAGAGAAGAGAGGGTACCAATTTATAGGAGAGGGAAGGGGCACCCTTGGAAACTATTAAATTATTAAATTAATATAAATTAATTTATTAATTAAAAAAGATCAAACATTAAATATGTATAATATAAGATTATTATATTTATAAATACTATCTTTCAATAATTTTTATACATATATTCATTCTATTGTAAACCATATCTTTTCGGGTTACCCATAATTATTTTCTTTTAAATTTAGTTATGGTAATTACATTTTAATTATTGAGAGGATATTAATTTTACTTATATTGGTTAAATTTTCCATAATTAAACACTTATTGAACTTTCAGACCTTATAATATTAACTTTTTTAATTAAAAAGATGTTTATGATATATAAATAATTTAATAAATTACATTTTTTATAAAACATCAATTATGTAAGTTTTTACACTATTCATTTCATTGAATTTAAATAAAATCAAAATAGAGATAAAACTTCTAAAAAGGAATTTAATAGTATTATAAAATGTCATATTAACTTATAAAAATATTGTATGAGAATAATTATGTCAAATAATATTAATTTGTATATTTATAATATCATTTATTTGATTCCTTCATTAATAAGTCTATAATTACATCATCACTATTTCATAATTAAATTTAATTATTTGATTTCTAAAAATTATAAATACAATACCATGATGTAGGAAATATTCATATATTTCTAATTATTATTTATAGTAGAATATATCACTCAAATAAACCCATATTAAAGTTGTTTTAGTAAGAATATATATGTTTATAATATATTTTCCTTTACATTAAATTAATAGTTATAAGAGTCATTATCACACCCAAGAAGCTTAAAAAAGATAATTTTTTTCTAAATAGTTTTCTTGTTCATACATATCTTACTCAATAGGATTAGGAAAAGTGTTAGGGTAGTTTTTTATTATTATAATATTATTTTTACCCCTATTTACTTGATTTACCCTGTAACCATGGTAAATAAAAATAATTACTAAATTTACTATTCATAATGTCCAAAAATAAAAGGGACCTATTTAAATAATTTTCAAAATATGATTAAAAATGTGGAATATATTTTTTAAAATTCAAAACACATAATTGGTGTAAATTATTTTAAAATTAATCTTCCTTGCCATAACGAGAAAACATTTTTTTAAGTAAAAACCATAAAATATTGACATCTGTTTATATCTAATTTCAATCTGGAATTACTTCCAATGAACAAAATTGGACTAAATTATAAACACATAATCTAATTACACTTTCAAAACAATTAAAATTAAAATATAACTGTATAAAACAATTATACAAAAGGCGGTTTTGAATTAAAATACAGTATTTTCCAATATTAATTAAAAAATTTATCTATCTGAAAAAATACCAAAATTCTACCAAAGTAAATTTTTATGTATCTATTCTAAATAATAAGTTTATTTTTTTCAAATAGAATAAATAAAATTTTAAAATAATATATTTAAAAATGGTTCTGAATCATAAGGGGGTAAAAATTCATTTTTTGATGAATAATTCTTTTTTGCATAAAATTGATTTCCTTCTGATATCATTTATAGAAAACATATAATATATATTTTAAAATAATAGTGAGTTTATATTTCATTAATATGATCCAAAAAGAGATAGGTGACTTTATAAAACTAGTTATTCTCATTTAAATTGGTTTTCATAAAAACAAATCCTTTATATTGAATTGGTTTTTATTTCCATTTATAATAAATTTGGTACCAATGAATCATTTTATAAAAATGTGTAAACCATATTTTCAAAATTTAGTTAGTACTGTTCATTCCTGCAATTACAACATCTAGGTTATAACATTAACATTTAAATACTAATATTTAGTTGTTCGTTTAACCTCGATATAGCATATCATGTACACTATTTATCATTGTGTTTCTTTCTTAAAAATCAAGATGTTATATCCTCCCCCCAATTAATAAATTATATCCTCACAATTTGAACATGGTTTTAGTAACTCGGTTATGAATTTTTAAAATACCATTATTGCAAACCCACATTGGAAAAAGGGTTAATTAAACTACAATATTAAAAAAAGTATAATGGCCATCCGAGATAAAACATACTATGAATCAATGTTTGAAATCATGGATATGGTAGAAAAAATAACCATATTATTATGATGGAGTGTGATAAAAGTTATAATTATGATAAAGTCAACAATAAAAAAACCACAAACATGTGATGGGTTAAAAAATATTTTATTTTGCAGAAGGAAAAGTAAACAATTTTTTTTAATATCATTTTCATAAATTTGAGGAATTTATTTGTGATCTTGTCTATGAACAAAAGGAAAAATACATACTTTTCTAGTAGAGTTTCATACTTTAATAAATTTCTTCCAAAAAATCATCCTTTCATCAAACGATGATTATTCAAGATGACTTGGTCACACCTAAACCACTAGAATAAACTTCTAAAGAATCAAATAATCCACAAATGATTAAAAATATATTCATCATGTCTTGAAATTTTAAACCAAAATGTTTAGGATAAAATCAGATAATTTCTCTTAAACAAAAAACAATTTTATGATAAATGTCTACATTAATTTAAAAAATTCAGCATTGATAGGAAATGTTTAACATTAACTATTCAACAAATAACTTTCATTGAAATTGCACAAAACAATCCCAATGATGATTGAAACCCAAAATCCATATAAATTTGATTACCTAATCTTATAAGATAAATTTTAATATTTATTTCCAAATAACATTATGTACCATTGAAGTCTCATACCAAAAATTAATTACCCTAATCACATATATCTCCAAGTTAGGATAATCATTTCCATAAATAACCTGAATCAACATAACTCCAAAAAAAACATAGATTCTTGAAAAAATAAAATTCAGCCGTTACTCCTCAATTATAATCCCATAGTATTCTATATTCCTTAGGAATATAAGGTTCCCAAAATAGTGAAAGTCTTCCGAAATAAAATTTATCTCTTAATCACCAAATCATTTTCCTATACTAATGATATCCATTTGATAAAATGTAAGTTCCCAAAATAAACTTATTCTTATTTCATTAAATTTATTAACTAAAAATATAAATTCATACTAACCAGGTACTTCGGGTAAGCTAGTGGTAATAGAAGCAACTTTATTGTCCTTAGATTGTGGGTTTGATTCCCACGACCATGCTGTAGGTGATAGTTTGTCACTCATCTTGTGGGTTGTCCTTTTTTCTAACACTATATAACTCGTATAACATTCCCAAAATAAGATAATGTCCTTTAATGTAACAATAACAAGTTTTAACCTTAATAGTTTTCTTATAGCTCTCATTTATATCACAACTCATAATGACCTAAATATATCAATTCATGAAGTCTCATATATATTGACATATATTTTTTTCACCTCCAAATGATTTAATAAATCTTTTTCCAGAAGAAATAACATCATACCTTGATCTTGTTGTTCACCAAGTTTCATCATCATTTTGTTCACGTAAATATAAGGTCCATGCATTGCAAAAACAATTTAGAGATTCTTGAAAATCTCATTTTTCCTTTATCTAAATACACCTTGTATAAAAAGTGTCATATGGGTGTTCAAAATTTTTTTTTGGGGAAAATAATCATCTATGAAATATAATTTCATAACATCTGATAAGACCTTATTTTTATAAAACATTTGGGCCAATTTTGAGTTGAAACAATCAATTAATGGTCATTTTAAATACCATAAGTTTGTGTTGAAATACTATATTTTAAAAAGAAAATATAAAATGGATTTAAAGGGGAATCCTTCTTCAGCTGATTTTACAAAATCATAATATTCTTCATAATCTTATGATAAGGTAAAATATCTAAAAATGACTTAATAATTTTTACCTGTTTTAAAAAGATGAGAATATTGATAAAATATGATTTGATTAAAAATAACCCATGATCCACGATAGTATCAAGGTATAGTAGAGGTGTTTGATATCTCAAAAAACTACTTTAAAGTTAGTTGTGTGTAAATAAAGGATATAGAATCATCCTATCATAAATTTGCAATAATTTATGCAAACAAGTCCTCAGGAAGTGATAGGAATGTTGTTTGTGATCCTCCTCCTTCATTTTATAACCAAATATCCATGATTTTAAAAACTTAAAAAATGATTATGTGACCAAAATAATAGACATATAAAGTAAAAATATGCTAAACCAAAAATCCTAATACCTAAAGTTTCCTGAACCTTCCATTTGATACAAATTGTAAGCCCTTGACATTAAACATTACATAATGTTAAATTAAGTTAAAAATTTGACTTTATTTCATGTTGAGGATCTTTTTATGTTTATAGATTTAGAGAATTATTCTATAACTAAAACATGAAAACTCAACATTTATAAAGTTTACACTCTTACTCGATGTCCATTTTTTATAAAAGAAATGAATTTAAAAAGAAACATGGTTTTTTTCATGTTTAAACATCATAATTTTCCAAGATCCTTGTATTGACTCTATTCTCCTTTAAATCATGTGAAAAAAAATTCAAAAATTGGATGATCATAAAAATATCACAAATGGATACTCAATGAAGGAAAACTTTTTAGCCTTCAAAAAACATGTAAACCATGAATAATTTTTCATGATGTTATACTTTTCAACTTTACAAAGTTGTAAATACTCTTCACAGAATATAATATCACTGATTACCGTTTTTTGTAAACAAAATATTACCATAAAACCCATATAAAAAACATATAACATATAAAGGTAACATTGGACATTATTATAATGAAATTCAATAACCATATATTTTATTTCAACACATATCACTAAATGGGATATTAATATAACTGACTTACATATCTAATTCATTGGAGGTTATAACTTAACCACCCATCCCTGGTTTATCATGAAACCACCCATATTTGGTTTATCACATAACCACCCATCATTTTTTATCTCATAACGACCCATCAAATGTCCAATTACAATTATATAATCATAATAAAAATAAGATGTAAATTATCAACATTTCAGTCAAAAATTTTCATTTGTAATCATAATAATTTTTTTGAAGATATTGAAATAATTAATCAACTATAAAACCATTTAAAATATTAAATAATTATACAATTGAATCAAAGTGTTGTATACCACTTTGAAAATTTTGAAATAAATTTAAATTTTAAAACATTTACGTCCATATACATAAATTCTTAAAACCCATTTTGAAAACATGGATACGAAATATATGTTTTTATAAGAATAAATCTTTAAAACATTTAAAACGATGATTTAGTTAAAGATTACCTTACTACCAAAGAAACACTTGAAAAAAAATTATTACCTAATAACATTAAATAATAAATTAAATATCATTAGAATATAATAATTTGTGATATAACGTGTCAAAATGGTTGTATATACACCTTATAGGATAATACAGGTTCAAATCAACAAGATATGTCTCCGTGAAAAGAAGTTGAAATGATGTATGTTACAAAAATCATATCATTATATTAAGGATAAATAAAAGATATTATTATGTGTGAAAAATATAAATAACCCAATATAAGTGGATATTAAGTGAAGAAAATAAGAGGTCATTCACACATATTCTTGGAAAAACAAAACCATTGACATGTATATTTTACTAAATGAATGGATATTGAGTTATGATTTCCCTTACATTGAGTCTGACATATCTCGTACATTAATTAATTTATAGAATAATAAACTAAGGAGAATTTATAACTAATTTATAACCTTTTTCATGTTTAGTATTAATTTTATATCACTTATTTCTATGTTATAAAAATTATATATAAGTTCGTATTGGATGTTTTGTTGATATTTGGAACTTGAGTCGAAAATTAACATGTTTTGATGTAAATTTTTGATGTGGTCAAAATTTCATCATCTACAGAATAGTATTAATGATTTAAATATCATTTATATCATGTATATATGTATATATATATATATATATATTTATAATAATCCATAATATTTAGATATATGAAATGAAATTCACTGTTCATGGATAAGGTAAGTCGTACGTACGCATGAACGCTACATTCATTTCTTTTTCATCTAAAAAGAATAATAATTAAATGATATCAATTTATATTATAATACTAGTATTATATTATTGTCATATATGTCTCATTTTTTTAATAAAACCTTCCTTCATTTGTCCCATGTATACCGCGAACGAGTCATATCGCTTTGAGGGGGCGGTAGTCTACACTTCCTCAAATGAAATTATCATATTTACACAACATAGAAAGCATAAAGATTTGATCTAATTAACATTTAAAGAAGAATAGAGACAATATAAATATAATATATATCATATGTAAAAATATTTTCCATTATAATGGCCACCATGGGAGGTGTTATGGGAAAACTGAACAAGCATCATTTCATGTGGCAGTAGTTCATCGTACACAGAAAAATTATGTTCGTTACACATTAAATGAAATAATTTGTAATTATAGATAGAAAACATAGCATAACAACATCCTAGAATATTTATGATACTATTTGTATTATTTAATCATATAATAATAAGATTTTATGAAGTGAGGAATGGAAATGAATCTAAAAAGAATGAGGAAACCCATAACCTCTTAATTGGGTGTCTTCTTTTATTATATACCAGAAGGCTTCCTTGACAAGATTTAAACCCGAAGAGAGGAATATGGGATGATGGGAGAGATTATAGGAAGAGTTTTAGTGTAACATCCTCGGTAAATAAAGAATATTACTTTTTCATATTTATTAATATTTGTGAATAAAATATTAATATTACATTAAAGGGAAGGCTAAGCTCGATGTCATACCCAATACGCAACAACAAGTTCCTTTGAAATCTAACGTTGCACTCTAATGATAAAATAATATTATTTTAAATGGTAGTAAACTCCTAGTCGATATAATCGTGGGAATTAAGAGAACTAACTAAAAAGTGATTATATATGCTTGTCAAATATTTTTACATTTATTCAATATATGTTAGATGCTTAAAATGCGAATGAATCCAATTTTAAGCGTAAATATTCTAATATTATTTAAAAGGCCGATTAACCACCTTTTGATGGAGAACCCCTTTTAAATCCAATTCTTTAAAATTTTATATGTTATATTTGACAAAATAAAATTCTTTTTAGAATCGTGACATCAAAATTTCCTTTGTATAATTTTTTTGTATTTTTTCGATAATGTTCATTTTTTAATGAATACTGTAAATGCTATATTTTAATTCAAAACCACCTTTTAATCTAATTTATTTATATTGTTAGATTAACTTTTGAATTGGTTTTAATTTGAAATTAGATTATATTTTTACCATTTAATCCAATGGTGGTCATTGGAATTAATTTCACTGTGAAATTAGACTTAAACTAGTGTCAATCTTTTAATAGATATTGTTTCTTAAAAACACACTATTTGTTTTGACAGTGGAAGTTAATTATTAAATTAATTAATGAATCTTGTATGTTTTTAATTTTTTAAAATAGACATCATTTTTGAATTCAGAATATCAAATATAGCTTAGGGTGAATTTTTGGTATTTTTCTGAAAAACATCAATTTTTGTTGAATAGTGAAACCACTAAGTGGTAGTAAAATAACTGATTTTTCATTTAAATGAAACTTTACCACTTCTATGATTTGAATTTCAAAAATCCTACATACATGGTTTTCATTAGTATGTAAAATGTTGTTCAATGGGATTAAAATAATTTTTTGTGAATAGTAACTTTTAAGTTTTATTAATTGTGATTAAAGGTAATTAGAGTAATTTAAGGTAAAGATAATGTTATAATAATATGAAATTACCTTGACACATGTCCTACCCTTATTGGATAAGTCATGGCCGACCAAGAAAATCCATGGGTCAACTTGGGGACCCCATGGATCCACTTGGGTTAGAAAATGACAATAATAACTTTTTATTTAAAGTTAAAATAGAAATGTCACAAACATGTATTGTTTTACTAAAACAATTCTTACATGGGGTTATACAAGTCATATTTTTGATTATAAATATTCATTGGAATGATAAAAATATTTCATATATCATGGTTTTTTTTATAATTTTTTTGACATTAAATGAAAAACATTTATTTATGACATCGTGATGATGTAGTGATTACCTCATTAATGAACGATTTAAATAAAATGAAAAGATATGGTAGAATCTAAGACATAAACTTTTCAAAAACCTTTGGATTGGTGGATTTAGAAGCCCTCTCACCTAATACTCTAAATATATAATTGTGGTACTTTTGATATCTGAAAATCATTTTATAATAAAGTAACTTTCTAAGAATTTCCAAAAGTTCCCCTCCTCCCTCCTATAAAAGGCCCCCACCTCTACCTCCTTACCCACACCTATCAAGCCCTTGGATCATCCAACCTCTGATCATATTGTCTCTCTACATCCCTATATTACATCTAGAAGCCTCACTTTGGGCAGAAGTCTTTCCAAGGAAGCCTTTGAGCTTAAATCAAAAAGAGTTACCCAATTTAATGGTAAACTCTTCTCGATTGTTCTTTTGTTTTATTTTGCTTCTCCAACCCCCTAAACTATTTTTATTCCTTTATTTTGTAACAACACCAGTATCTTAAAATACTAGGATGTTTTTATAAGAATTATTCGTGCTACACTTACACACACCTCTCTCTAATGGTTAAAGAACATATTGTTTCTGAGGATGGCGAATTGCTGCCTCACGAAACGATGATTGTTCAATATACATTTAACACCTTTAAAGATAGACATTAAGATGTCACTATATTTATATATTATAGGTTATATTCTGATTTTTTTCCTTATTCTTCTGTATTTTTCATTTATGGCATACCATTATGGTTTCCATTATGGGTAAACACTATATCTTCATTTTAGGAAGTGCGGACTACCGCCCCCACAAAGTGATTTGATTCGTTAATGCCATATGTGGGACATGTAAAGGATGTACTTAATGATATTATATATATGATATTATACTGGAATTATAATATACCTTTATATCAGTATTATTTCATTCCATTAAATAAGAAATATAAATGAAAGTAGCATTCATGCGTACTTACAGCTTACCGTCTCCATGAACGGTGCATTTCATTTCATACCTCTAAATGTTATGTAATATTATAAATGAATTTATATACTGTATATTTATTATATATATTATATATACATCATGAATATAATTCTGTATATAATGGATATTTTATCACATGAACAACTTGTAATTATAAGAAGTTTATTTTTGACTGAAGTACCAATGATCAACAAAACGACCATTATTAACTTAAATAATTAAATAATGTTCATAAAATGGTAATAAGTGATATAAAACGAATAAAAAAATTAAAAAAGATCTTATGAAATTAGAAATTAACTCTAGTTTATTATTCGGGAGATTAAAGAATGATCGAGTCAAGCCAGACACGAGGTAAGGGATCCTACCTCTCTCGTTCTTTTTAAGTACTCTTTTTTATGTCATTTCCTTTAATCTAATCTTTATTATGTTTTCGGATGTTATTTTATATTCCTCATAATGTAATTTTTATGTTAATATTATGAGATACCATATTTGATCTCATAAATCCATTTTTGGAAGTTTTAAGTGGCGACGTTAGGCTGCCGAGTTTTCATAAGGGATGTTTCATCTCACTTTTGTTCCCGTGAGATTTATGCTTCATTTTCCAACATTTCCTTTGAGTGGTGTATGTACATCCCATTATTATACTCTTTGTGTAATATAATTTCATTTATGGTTATTTATATTTTCATTGTATGACCCTTCATCCATGGGGTGTACATTTCGAAAGTTACCCAAATCGGTAAGGGAAACTTTCACCATCCTCTTCTTTAAAAAGACTTCTTTTTGTTATGTCTTTTAATTTACATCTTATTATGTTGGGATATGTTCTTATATATCCTTATTTTCATTAATTTTATGTTCAAGTGATTAGATACCACTTTCTCTCTCATCAAATCTTAATCTGAAATTATAAGTGATGTAGTTAGGCTGTCGAATTTTTGCAAGGGAACTTCTTAACACAATTTAGATTCTTTGGGTTAAACTTGTACTCCTTGAATATGACATTCTATGAATATGTGTGAATGAAATCTGATTGTAATCAGTAAGGGAAACTTTTACCCTCCTCTTTATTAAAAAGGCTTCTTTTTGTTATGTATTTTAATTTACATATTCTTATGTTGGGATATGTTCTCATATATCCTTATTGATGTAAATTTAATTTACAAGTGATGAGATACCCTTTTTATCTATCATAAACTCATTTTCTGATTTTGAAGTGAAGCCGTTAGGCTATTTAATTTTTTCAAGGGAACTTCTTAACCCAATTTTGATTCTTTGGGTTAAACTTGTACATCTAGAATATGTCGTTATATGAATATGTGTGAATGACCTCTGATTGTTTTACCCATAATATCCACATATATTTGGTGTACTATTTTGTCACACATAATTATTTAATTGATTTATACTTAATCAAAGGATACCATCTTTGTAAGGGACTTCATCTTAATCTGCTTTCATTGAGGCATATTTTTTTCTAATACAAGACTTTCATTTATACGCTGTATAAAACACCTTTGACTTTTCATTTCAATCAAATGGAATCTTTTTCTACAAAGCGTTTTACTAAACGACAAAAAGAAATGTTTATTTTATCGTACGCGGTGACAACGAACTTTTCCACCGCTGAGAGTATTATTTGGTCTTTGGCTTCCTCAACAAGTCGAAATGTTTTTAAAATGAAATAAATACCATAAAGGCTTTTATGTATTTTGGTCTTGAAAATGGTTTTTATAATGGATTTGTTATTTCAATATATTTATGTGATGTATTGTGATCGAAATGTGGAAATGTTTTTATTCCATTATATTTATTTTATGTCTTATGATTTTATAATGGTACTTGGACATTTGATGGGTGGTTACGTGATAAACCATATGAAGGGTGGTGCCGTGAATACCAGTATGGGTGGTTATGTTATAATCTCCAATGCATTGGGTATGGAAGTCGGCCGAATGGCAATTCCATATAGTGATATGTGTGGAAGTCAACCATAATGTTATTCCATTTAAGTATGTTTATGTCCCAAGTTACCTTTATATTTTATGGGTTCTTTATATGGGTTTATGGTAATCTTTTGGTTACAAGGGATAAGTAGTGATCTTTTATTCAGTGAAGAGTATTTACTACTTCGTATAGGTGAAAATTATTACTTTGATAAAGTTTTCATGGCTTACTTGTTGTTTTAAAAAACTAACAGTTTTCTTTCATTGTGTATCCTTTACTGGGATTTTTATGCTCATCCCATGTTTTTTAAATGTTTTCCACAAGAATTAAAGATGAATAGGGTCAAGGATGGGGTCAAGGAAAGACATGCTATGTAAAACATGGAATTATACAAGTTTCTTTTTAAGAGTTTTTATTTTATGGAATCTTAGTAGAAGTGTCTACTTTTAATCTTTTAATATGTCATAGTTATGTCCTAATTCACTAAAACGCTTAACCTGAAATGATACTCTATGTGAATTATTCATTTAATTCATGATTATGTAATGTTATAAGGCTGGTTCCATATAGTTGGAATCAAATGTCGGTTTAAATAACTTTAGAGGTTAGGTTATTCTTTAATCATAAGTGACAACTGGTAGATAACCACAATGGTTAGTATTTTGGATGGAGTCACTGTTTTTTTTGAAGGTTAGAATGAGTTTGAGATAACTTGGATAAGTATATCTTAGTGTTTATGTTCCTCTATATTACATGATGATTTTGTTGATATACTCAAACTGACATTTTTGGTTTTAGTAAATAGATGGATCTAGCAGGCACAAAAGTGAAATTGGGTTTGAAGGAAATAGTGGTGGTTCTCTGTTTAAGAGACTGGATGAAATGGGGGTTTCAATGAGGAATTTCATGGTTATTCTAAACCAACTATCAAGGAGTCATGATTAACCACTTGAACCATGGTGAGTTCTCTAATGAATCATGTACGAGATGACAACCCCGATGTAAATGTTCAGGTAATAATTATAAAGGTAACCATTAGGGTTTATATGATCCTTACTTTTGAGGTAATTATGGGTTATTATATGTTATAATGTAAAATGAAATTCATGAGATAAAATTGAGGTTAAATTATGTTATGATTATTTTTGATGATATTATCTCTTTTTGGGGAATTTTTTGGAAAATTATATAGTTTTTCAAAACAGACAACACGTAGACCGTGTGACAGCCAGTCACGTCGGACAAAGCTGTGGGAATCGAACCTAAAACCAATGTGCGACTGGTATTTATCGCCTACCATGAGACCACATGAAGTCCCAGGTTAGTATCACTAATTTTTTTAGTTAGATGATCTTATGAATAAGGAATAACTTGATTTTGGGTTATCTATGGATATTATTAGCCTATCACAGGAGATATGTGATTAGGCTAATTACTTTTCAATACGAGACTTTAAGAGGAGATGATGTTATATGGAGATAAATGATAATTTTTACCTTGGAAGACTATGTGATTAAATCCTTCAATGATTTGGGTTTCAATCTTAGTTTGGTTTACATTGAATAATTTTATGGATAAATTGATTATCTAATGGTCTTCGTTGAACTTTGGGTTTTGTTGGAAAAAATTTGGAGATTAAGAATAGATTTTCTTTTTATAAAGGATTATCCTTTTTGGGTATTATCTGATCTCGTACTAACAATTTTTTATTTTGGATAAGGTATAATGACATGGGAAATATTTAGTTCTATTTTTTGGATTAGGAGATTCTCTAGAAGTTGATTATAGCTCTCTTAATGTGAACAAGTCATCCTAAATACTCTTCTTTTGGAGAAAACATTAGTTTGTGTAAGAAATCTACTAAATTTTCAAAGTCAACATGAAAATTAAGTGTGTTTCTTTATGTTTTAGTTAAAATCATAAATAAATTACTCAATAAAAAGTAACTTAAAACAAAAATGTTGTCTGTTAATTTTTTCCTACTGGGGAATCAAATACCGTTTAACCCATCAAATTTTTGTTATTTTCTGGTGGTTAAATTTCTCATAAACATGTTTTCTATCACTCTCCATCAGAGCATGGACATTTTTTTTTCTTCCATATCTATGTTTTATTACATGGAATCCTAGTATGGGTTAACTCAGGTGACCATTATTCTCCTCTTTCATACTTTTAAAGTGATAGTTTAATTTACCCCTTTTTCGATGTGGGGCTTTCAATGATGTTTCCAATCCCAGTTTTAAAATTGTGAGGACACAATTCCCAAAAGGGGGAAAGGATGTAACATCCCAGGTAAATAAAGAATATTACATTTTCATATTTATTAATATTTGTGACTTAAATATTAATATTACATTAAAGGGAACGCTATGCTCGATGGTGTACCAAATATGCAACAACGAGTTCCTTTGAAATATTACGTTGCACTCTAATGATAAAATAATATTATTGTAAATGGTAGTAAACTCCTAGTCGATGTAATGGAGGTAATGAACAAAACTAATGAAAAATTGATTATATATTCTTGTCAAATATTTTTACATTTAATCAATAAATGTTAGATTCTTAAAATGAGAATGAATCCAATTTTAAGCGTAAATATTCGAATATTCTTTAAAAGGTCGAATAACCACCTTTTGATGGAAAACCCATTTAAAATCCAATTTTTTAAAATTTTATATGTTATATTTTACAAAATAAGATTCTTCTTAGAATCAGCCCATCAAAATTTAATTTTTTTAATTTTTTGGTATTTCTCCGATAATGTTCATTTTTTAATGAATAATGTATAATAATGTATTTTAATTCAAAACATTCATTCATTCTAATTTATTTATATTATTATATTATCTTTTTAACTGGTTTTAATGTGAAATTATATTATATTTTTACCATTTAATCCAATGGTGGTCATTGGAATTAATTTCACTTTGAAATTGGACTTAAACTAGTGATAATCTTTTAATAGATATTGTTTCTTAAAAACACGCTATTTGTTTTGAAAGCGGGAATTAATTATTAAATTAATTAATTAAACTTATTTGTTTTTAATTTTTTAAAATAGAAATCATTTTTGAATTTGGAATATCAAATATATAATAGGGTGAATTTTAGGTATTTTTCTGAAAAACATCAATTTTTGATGAACAGTGAAACCACTAAGTGGTATTTAAATAACTGATTTTTCGTTTAAATGAAACATTACCACTTCTATGATTTTAATTTCAAAAATCCGACATAAATGGTTTTCATTTGGATGTAAAATTTGGTTCAATGGGATTAAAATAATTTTTTGGTGAATAGTAACTTTTAAGTTTTATTTATCACTATTAAAGGTAATTAGTGTAATTTAATGTAAAGATAATGTTATAATAATATGAAATAACCTTGACACATGTCCTACCCTTATTGGATGAGTCATGGACGACCAATAAAGTCCATGGGTCAACTTGGGTACCCCATGGAGCCACTTGGTAAGAAAATGACATTAATAACTTTTTATTTAATGTTAAAATAGAAATGTCACAAACATGTATTGTTTTACTAAATAAATTTTTACATGGGGTTATACATGTCATATTTTTTATTATTAATATTAATTGGAAAGATAGAAATATTTCCTACATCAAGGTAATTTTATTATAATAGTTTTACATTAAATTAATAAATTTATTTATGACACTGTGATGATGCAGTGATTACCTCATTAATGAACGATTTAAATAAAATGAAATGATAAGGTAAAATATAAGACTTACACTTGTCCAAAACCTATTGAATGGGTGGATTTATAACCCTTATCACCCCATCCTATTAATATATAATTGTGGGCCCTTTGATATCCAAAAATCATTTTATAATAAAGTAACTTTTTAAGACTTTCCAAGAGTGCCCCTCCTCCCTCTTTTAAAAGGCCCCCACCTCTACCTCCTTACCCACACCTCTCAAGACCTTGGTTCATCAAACCTCTGCTCATATTGTCTCTACACATCCCTCACTTACTTCTATTAGCCTCACCTTTGGCAGAAGTCTTTCCACGGAAGCCTTTGAGCTTAAATCAAAAAGAGTTACCCGATCTAAAGGTAAAGTCTTCCTTAATGTTCTTTTGTTTTATTTTTGCTTCTCCAACCCCCTAAACTTTTTCTATTACTTTAATTTGTAACAACAACAATATCATAAATATACTATGATGTTGTTATAATAAGTATTCGATCTACACTTACACACACCTCCATCTAAAGGTTAAAGAACATATTGTTTCTTGTAGATGCTGAATTACTGCCTCACGAAACGATGATCATTGAATATTCATTTAGCACCATTAAAGGTGGACATTAAGATGTCACTATATTTAAATATGATATGTATTTTTTTTTATGTTTTCCTTATTCTTCTGTATTTTTCATTTATGGCATACCTTTATGGTTTCCATTATGGGTAAACGTGATATCTTCATTTTAGGAAATACAGACTACCACCCCCACAAAGTGATTTGATTCGTTATTTCCATATGTGGGACATGTAAAGGATGGAGTTAATGATATTATATATATATGATATTATAATGGAATTATAATATACCTTTATATAATTATGATTTCACTCCATTTAATATGAAATAGAAATGAAAGTAGCGTTCATGCGTACGTACGGCTTACCGTCTCCATGAATGATGCATTTCATTTCTTACCTCTAAATGTTATGTAATATTATAAATGGATTTATATACTGTATATTTATGATATATATGATATCTAAATCATTAATATAATTCTGGATATAATGGATATTTTACCACAGGAACAACTTGTAATTATAAGAAGTTTATTTTTGACTCAAGTACCAATGATCGACAAAATGACCGTTATTAACATAAATAATTAAATAATGTTCATAAAATTGTAATAAGATATATAAAAGGAATAATGAACGTAAAAAAAAGTTTTTAAGAAATTATAAATTAACTCTAGTTAATTATTCAGGAGATTAAAAAATGATCGAGTCAAGTCGGACACGAGGTAAGGGATCCTACCTCTCTCATTCTTTTTAAGTACTCTCTTTTATGTAATTTCCTTTAAGATCATCTTTCTTAGGTTTGGGGATGTTCTTTTATATTCCTCATACTGTAATTTTTATGTTAATATTATGAGAGACCCTATTTGATCTCATAAATCCATTTTTGAATATGTGGCGCTATTAGGCTGCCGAGTTTTCGTAAGGGATTTTTCATATCACTTTTATTCCCATGAGATTTATGCTACATTGCCACCATTTCCATTGAGTCATGTATGTACTGCCCATTATTATACTCTTCGTGTAATATAATTTAATTTATGGGTATTTACATCTTCATTGTATGACTCTTCTTCCATGGGGTGTACGTTTCAAAAGTTACCCAATTCAGTAAGGGAAACCATCACCCTCCTCTTCTTTAAAAAGACTTCTTTTTGTTATGTCTTTTAATTTACATCTTATTATGTGGGGATATGTTCTTCCATATCCTTATTGATGTAAATTTAATGTTCATGTGATGAGATACCATTTTCTCTCTCATCAACTCTTAATATGAAATTTAAAGTGACGTCGTTAGGAAGTAGAATTTGTGCAAGGGAACTTCTTAAACCAATTTCGATTCTTTGGGTTAAACATGTATGAATATGTTGTTCTATGAATATGTGTGAATGAACCCCAATTGTAATTGGTAAGGTAAAATTTCACTCTCCTCTTCTTTAAAAAGACTTCTTTTTTTATGTCTTTTAATTTACATCTTCTTATGTTGGTATATATTCTCATATATCCTTATTGCTGTAAATTTATTTTACAAGTGATGAGATACCCATTTTATCTCCCATCAACTCATTTTCTGATTTTTGAAGTGACACCGTTAGGCTGTTGAATTTTTGCAAGGGAACATCTTAACCCAATTTTTATTCTTTGGGTTAAAATTGTACTCCATGAATATTTCGCTATATGAATATGTGTTAATGACCTCTGATTGTTTTACACTTAATATCCACTTATATTTAGTGTATTCTTTTGTCACACATAATTATGTAAATGATTTATCCTTAATCAAAGGATACCTTCTTTGTAAGGTACTTCGTCTCAATCTCCTTTCATTGAGGCATGTTTTGTTCTAATACAAGACTTTCTTTTATACACCGAATAAAACACATTTGACTTTTTCATTTCATTCAAAGGGAATCTTTATCTATGAAACATTTTACTAAACGACAAAATATAATGTTTATTTTAATGTAGGCAGTGACAACAACCTTTTTTGCCGCCACGAGTATTATTTGGTCTTTGGCTTCATCAACAAGCCGTAATGTTTTTAAAATGAAATAAATACCATATACTCTTTTATGTATTTTAATATTGAAAATGGTTTTCATAATGGATTTGTTATTTCAATATATTTAGGTCATATATTGTGATTGAAATGTGAAAATGTTTTCTTTCCATTATATTGGTTTTATGTTTTATGATTTTATAATGGTACTTGGACATTTGACAGGTGGTTACGTGATAAACCATATGAAGGGTGCTTCCATGAATACCAGGATGGGTGGTTACGTTATAACCTTCAATTAATTGGGTATGCAAGTTAGCCGAATGGCTATTCTATGTAGTGATATGTGTGGAAGTCGACCATATGGTTATTCCATTTAAGTATGTTTATGTCCCAAGTTACCTTTATATGTTATGGGTTCTTTATATGGGTTTATGGTAATCGTTTGGTTACAATGGTTAAGTAGTGGTCTTTTTTTCAGTAAAGAGTATTTACTACTTTGTGAAGGTGAAAAGTATTACTTTGATAACGTTTTAATGGATTACTTGTTGTTTTGAAAAACTAACAGTTTTCCTTCTTTGTGTATCCTTTACTTGTCTTTTTATGATCATCCCAAGTTTTTGAAATGTTTTTCACAGGACTTATATATGAATAGGGTCAAGGATGGGATCAAGGAATGACATGCTATCTAAATCATGGAACTAGACATGTTTCTTTTTAAGAGTTTATATTTTATGGAAACTTCGTAGAAGTGTCTAGTTTTTAATCTTTTGAAATGTAATAGTTTTGTCCTAATTCTCTAAAACTCAAAACCTAAAAAGATCCTCTATGTGGATTATTCATTTAATTCATGATTATGTAATGTTATAAGGCTGGGTCCTTATATTTGGTCAAGGACTTATGAACAAAATAGTTCCTGAAGTGTGAGTGTTAGAGAAGAGAGGGTAACATTTTTATAGAAGAGGGAAGTGGCACCATAAAAAACTATTAAATTATTAAATTCATATAAATTACTATTTTATTTCAAAAGGGTCTAAATTGAGATATATATAATATAAGATTAGTATAGTTTGAAATGTTCTCATTCAATAATTTTTATACATATATTGATCTTATTTTAGTCCTTATCTTTTTCAGTTTACCCTTAATTATTCTCATTTAATTTTAATTGAGGTAACAACATTTTAGATATTAAGGGGATATTAATTTTACATATATGGGGGAAATTTCCCATAATTTTACACATAAAGATCTTTTAACATTATCATAGTAACTTTTTTATATTAAAATATTTCTAAGATTTTTATAGGATTTAATAAATTAATATTTTATAAAACCTCAATTATATCAATTTTTACACTATTCATTTCATTAAATTTATATAAAATATAATAAGAGAGATAAAAACAAAAAAAGAATTGAATAGTCTTATAACTTGTCTTATTCCCCTAGAAAAATCGTAGATGTCATAAATTCTGTCAAATAATATTCATTTTTATATTTATAATATCATTTATTTGATTCATTCATTAATAAGTCTATTATTCCATCCTCATTGTGGAATAATTAAATTAAAATATTTAATGAATTAAAATTATAAATAAGATTCCATGATTTCTTAAATCATATTATCATTATAATTAATATTTATAGTAAAATATATCACTCATATAAACCCATATTAAAAAATTTAGTAAGAAGATATATGAGTATATCATATTTTCTTTTACATTAAATTAATAGTTACAAGTGTCATAATCACAACCAAGTGGCTTCTAAAGACATAAATTTCATCCAAAAGGTTTTATTGGTTGTAAATAACTCATCCAATGGGATTAGGATAAGTTTAATGGTAGTTTTATATTATTGTAATAATATTTTTACCCTTATTTACCTGATTTACCCTTTAACCGTGGTAAATAAAAATAATTTCTAAAGTTACTATTCGTCATGTCCAAAAATAAAAGGTACAAATTTAAATAATTTTTAAATTATGATTCTAAATATGGAATCCATTTTTACCAATTAAATAAAAATAATTTTAATAAATTAATGAAAATTAATCCATATTTTCAAAATGGGAAATAAGTTTTTTAAAAGTAAAAATCATCAAAAGATTGACTGACGTTTGTATATAATTTCAAGGTTAAATTAATTCCAGTGAAAAAATGGGATTAAATGATAAAAAATATTTCAATTACAATTTAAACATAGTTAAATTTAAAATATTACTATAAATAAAAATAAGACGAAAATGATTTTTTGAATTAAAATGCAGTATTTTTCACTATTCATTATAAATGAATTTTATAAGAAAAAAATATACAAATTCAACCAAGGTAAATTATGAAGTAATGATTCTAAATAAGAGGTTTATTTTTTTCAAATTGATTATATAAAAATTTCGAAAACTATATTTAAAAAGGATTCACCATCAAAGGGCGGTAAAAATGCCTTTTTTGAGAAATACTTCTTTTAGGCATAAATTTGATTTTCTTCTTATATCTTTTCTTGAAAAAAATAATATAAATTTTAAACATAATAGTATGTTTAAATTACCTTAATATAATCTATAAATATTGATATGATTTTATAAACACAATTATTCTCAATTAAATAGGTTTTCATAAAAACATAAACATTATATTCAATTGGTTTTTATTTCCATTTATAATAAATTTTGAAACCAATGATTCATAATATAAATTTGTATAAATCATATTTTCATAATTCACTTAATACTTCTTATTCTGAAAAATTAAACGGCTAGTTTATAATGGTAATATTCAAATAATAATATTCATTTGTTCCATTAATCGTTATGTAGCATATCATGTACCATATTCAACATGGTGTTTCTTTCTTAATACATAGTATGTTACATTTTTCCTCTATTTTACTCAATCTTATTCTCATTTATTTTATCCATATTATGTTTATATATTCCTTAAATAGATATAACGTTTAACATAAAATTATTTTGGGATGATACATCTTTTATTTTCCCTAAAAAATTCCCTCTTTTAGGTAAACTTGACTTATGGGAACTTTCTGATTGCATATTTCATGACAAGTTACAGCTCCATAAAATATTTTTAACCATTAATATCTTCAATCAAAATAATTTATTTTTTAAGATATCTCATATGTTAGTTTTTTTAATGGAAAATAATAATCTATTTCCTTCTTTAAAATATCCATTGCTCATTTCAAGAAGCATCACCTATGTAATTCATTGTAATTTTTACTTAAACAAGATCCTTTTGATGTATTTTACTATATTATAACTCAATGTTCAATACCTATGTTTCCATATTAAAATTTTAAAATAAATTTTTTTTATTTGATTTGTTTCTTGGGAATCCCTATGATATATCCTTTTCTTAGACTTTGAGATTTGATAATAAAATACACTTCTGTATCATGTGTTTTATCATTATTATGGTTAATATATGTTTTTTCCTCTAGTGGAACAAAAATTCATGAACATATTGTGATTTTAGTTAGGAGATGGATGGTTATAGAATTATATTTCCCCCAATGAACTTTTTAGTGATTTTAAAATTTTTAAATATATAAAAGTGAATGGTTCAGAGACCCAATAAGAACATAAATTTATATTACATATTTTTGATGAATACTCAATATACCTCCCAAATAAACATGATTGATAATTGTAATGGTTTACTGAACCTTGATAATTAATACATAAACATATCTTTTATTAAAATATTCATTATCTCAAACATCATTCATTATATACGGATCCCTTCTAGACTCATCATAATTAATACCCTTCTTTATACCCTAGGTAAATGTCAAAATATAAGAAGGGGTGAGCTCATATGCTCCATAAGGGTAAACGTGGGATATATCAATCCATGACTATATTTAATCATATAACGAGAATAATGGTATGAAAATATGTTATTATCAATATAGAACCACACCCAAAAATTCATAGATCATAATATTGAGTCATGGAATAAAACATTAGTATGTCACAAGATTGGGGAATCATAAAAAAGTTAACAATGATTCATGATTTAAATTAAAAACAATCTAAACATTTCATAAGAGTGTCGAATAATAATTAGACTAGAATATTTTTCATAGGCTAGGGTTTACTATAAATACCATCATATCATTTTATATTAAGAATCACCAGTTATTTCCCATACCATTTTAGGTTTGGCATACCTACCAATATACCATATAAGATCAATCACATCATATAATTTAACATATTTATCTCTTTAGAAATAATGAATTAATAAATTCATTAGAGGGATATATGATTCCTAAATCACCCACCACATAATAAAAACTATACAAATGTGTGCCACAGGATCTTAACACACTCATCATATCATTATAGCATAATCTATGAAAAATAAATGGTTTTTATAAACATATCATCATCATAATAATTAACCATCCAAATAAAGAATGAATATAATTTCATTGGATCTTATCCTTAGTAATACATAACAATTATTAAATGAGGATAAAATAGATTAAAATACCATTAAAAGACTATTCGAACAATTATTTGAAATCATATGAAAATATTGGTTTCCTTTGATAATATTTTAGCATTAAACACCAAGAATATTGAGAAAATAAATTTATTTGAAAATTAGCAAGGTAATCTATAAATTAATCTTTAAATCCGATAATATATATCATTGTATGAAAACCTATTCATGTTGTATAGATAAAAAAATTCAAACTTTTTAATAAAGGCTAAAATAAAATGTTTGGAAAATTTTAGAAGTATTATTTTTAAAATATTTAAAATAAATATAATGGTAGTAAAATTTAACTTTTTATAACATTTAAATTATATGTAATATATTTAATAATTTTTTTAATTGAATGGGTATGGAAGAAAAAGGTCATCGACTAATAACAAAATAATGCTGGATTTTATTTAAAAAATATTTCTCTGTAATTTTAAGTTCCAAAGAGAGTAAAATGTTATTAATAATTTAAAATTTGATTAATATCAAGATTATAATAATATATTTGGGATTTAATGTATATGTTCTCTAATATTTTCCTGAATGTAAATTTACCACATATAATCTTGAAAAGAAATGATATTGTAAGATAAACCATTTTCTAATGTCTTGTCTTTATTCAAAAAAAATTAAAATACCCTATATAATAAAATTATATTTATTATAAATCTATTTTAGAACCATATACATAAATAATATAATCTTTATCATTCATTAATATCTTCCAATTATACATTTATTAACATATTTTTCTTTAAAATATAAATTCATATGAAAACTGGTACATTTTTCATGCATGTTTTAGTTTGATGGTTCCACTATTTTTATCATGGTCATGGTTTCATAATACATAGAATCAAAATATTGAAATATGTGTTATATTTTATAATAATATAAACTTTTATAATTATTCATCTAAATTAGTGACAAAAAATGAGTCACATTGCTTTGTGGAGGTGGTCGTCCCTATGTACGCATGAGAAAAGTTATCATTTTCTAACAGATGTAAAGGTAACAAGGTAGATAATATATAATTATTACAATAGAATAATTATTATAAAATATATTATATAAAATTTTATCTACCATTATGACTGAACATAATATTTTCTAATGAAAATGGAATTAAACCATGCTCATGAGGAAGTAGTTCACATATACACATGAAATTTTTTACCGTTTTCCATTAGATGGACAAGTAAATGAAAAAGGGATATAAAATTAACAAAATAATATGTAATTACATTTTATAAAAAAATTTAAGTATATCAAATTGTTTATTAGTGAGTTTAAGGTGGTAAAAGAAGAAATGAAAAAGAAAACACCCAGTTAAGAACTATAACTATTTTTTTTAAAACCTCCTTTGGTTTATACGTAAAACATTTGTATGATGTTATTATAACAAAAAAGGACCTATAGTATTTATTTAGGGGTGTTATTAATGTTTTTGGTCAAGAATTTCCTAATATAAGAGACTCTTAGGGCATGGAAAAATATGATATGTGGCTTCCATTAATAACTAAGGGAGAAGACACACTTCGAATATTTAAAATGATTAAAACATATCAATGTATTAATCAATCCAATTGGAACTAAAATGAATCATATTATAATATTATAGGAGGTATTCTATAAATAAAATAATAAAATAGTATTTACTCTAGTTTTTATGTCATTTTAATATTTAACATTATAATTAACCCATTTTAACCTGTTTTAACTATTAACTTTGTAACTGTCCTTTGTACAACAAATAATATTCAAAATTAACAAAAGTAAAGTTTACCATATTAAAAAATATTAATTGTTCTAATTAAAAATATGGTATCTATTTTAAAATATTCAATTTCAGTAAGTGTCTAAAATTTATTATATAATAAGTGTGAAAAATTTAATAAAACCATTTTTAGAAAATTAAATTTTAAGATAAAAACACATTACATGCATAAAATTATTTTTTTTCTGAAAAAACATATCTTTTTTAGTTTAAATTAATTTATTATCATATAGAACCTATTTATAAGCAATTAATTAATTTTATAAAGTTTTAAAAAATAAAATGTTAATATATTTAGTCATACCCATACCCTTCAATCAAACAACTAGGCTATAACTATCAAATTAAATACTAAAAATTCAATGGTATATTGCAATTTGTTTAAACATGTTGTTGGTTATAAATATAGATATCACATAAATTAAATTTATTTAAAAATGAATATAATACTAAATCATGTGGTGTGTCAACATACCCCACTTAAGTTATTTCAAACAAAAATTTTCATCACACTGATATAAATAAAAGTGGATATATCTACCTCATCATATCATTAGGTTCCCACATAGTGTTCTCAAATGAATAGTTCCATAAAAAACAATAACCAGGTGAGTGGTCTGGATTTTAAACACTTTATATTTTTGATCTATAACATCCAATATTATTTACTCATAAGAGAGATCATGATCTAGTGGTGTAACCATTGATTTCAGTACATGAGAACGATCATGTATGTACATCCTTACGATAGATATGTGGAATACATCATGATATTGAAATAGATTAGTTGTAAGTTCCAATAGATAATAAAATATTTGTAAATTACCATGAATTTCAAAGTGTCCAATATAACTTGGAATTAATTGTCCCTTCATTCCAAATATCAAAACATTCCTCCATGGATATATTCATAGGAATGCTGTGTAACCAACATTAAACTATATATCTCACAAATTATTTTCAACATATCTTTTCTATCAACTCTGAGATACCCTAATGTGGTGATGAATGACTATTACTATCTCTTCCATTTCTCCAACTAGATCGGGTCCCAATAGTTTTGTTTCTCTAACACCATCTCAAAATGTGGGCGTTCGATACTTATTACAACAGATGGATTCATGATAATACATTTAAATTATTGAGTAGAATATATTATTGTAAAAAACATCAACAAAAGTAAGGTGTTAATCCCATCCACCTTTGAAATCAATAGAGTAAGCTCCTGACATGTCATTTATAGTATAGATAGTTCACTTATATTGACTATCTATCTAAGAATTATATGTAGTACCAAAACCAAACTCTACATCTACATACCGCTAAACACTCCTGTAGAACATATAGGTAAACATCACAACAAGATTAAATATAAACAGTGGTGGATATCCATGAAATATCACTAATTACTTAATGTATATTCATGTAAGTTGATAAATAGAGAAATATTCTCTAAAATTAATGAAATTTGTTGTGTTTTCAAGGAGATATACTACAACCCAAGTCACATTATTCACATAATATGGCTTGGGGGTTCTATAACAAAATCCATGGTACTATTTTACAATTTCCATTTATGAATGGGTAATGGTTTTAATATACCCTTAAACTTCTATCTATTATCCCGAACATAATAACATAACAGGCATTAGTATATATAATCCACAATATCCTTTTCTATGTTATCCTACTAAAAACATTATTCTAGATCTTTATACGTCTTCTTAATTCTTGGATGAATAAATAATGATGAACTATGAGAATCATCTAACAGATACTTTATAAATTATGGTATTTATTGGATCTATACTATATTCTATAACCTTTTCATTCTATCTTAACAAAAGTTGAACTAAGGATCATTTCTAACAATATTTTTTATTTATATATATTCCTTGGACGAATCGTTAATCTTATCATGGATGGATGGTTGGACATTCACCTGAGAAACATTGAATATAACCACATGCCTCACAATTTCAAGTTCGATCATCCAAAAATACATAAGTATTTTATGAGTTAATCCTTGTCATCAACAAACTATCATGATCCATCCAAATAAAATAATCAAACACCCTATTATCCTTCCTTAGGAGGTAATGTATTGAAGAATACTAATCTTTAATTAGCTAAATCCATCTTATCTAGTTCATATTAAAATATTTTTTTGATAATATATATTTTAAGATATTATGATACTTAAATATGACTCACCTTTTATTATTATGATAATTCCTCCATATATTCATTGAACAAAACCAACTGCTGATTCCCCAAATCTTGAGTTGTCTAATTATTCTCATGTATTTTAAATTTGATGGAGGTCTATGATACCACTATATCATTATGAATAAGGACACATCTCATTACCAACATTGATGTACTACAATATCACAAACCCTTCTCTATTATAGGTTAGTGTGAGAACAGGTACACTGATGATCCCTATCTCTATCTCCTTAAACTTATCTTCACATTCATCTATCAAAATTAACATAACTTATTTTCAAGTCATACTATTGAGTTTATATGATAATAATTAGAAATTTATCACAAAGAGTTTGCAGTGTCTATCTGTCAAAAGAAAACTGTAGATCTCTATTACTGTGGTTGGTGATGTTCATTTCTCAATAACATCCATTGGTGATTATTCCACCAATATACCCTCACCTAAGACGATATAACCCAATAATTAATCTTTATGAAGATAAAATTTAAAAAATTTAATTTTTTCATAGAAATTATCAATCCATAGAGTCATAAATATTTTCAAACATTCTTCATGCTCTTATAAACTCATTGATTATATAAGAATATTATGTATAAAAACAACCCAAATTGGTCAAGGTAATCTATAAAGACACTATTAATTAAATCCATGAAGATATTAGGAGGATTAGAATTCCAAAATGGAATAAATATAAATACATAAAGCCTATACCTCACAGAAAAGGCTGTTTTGGGTATATCCTATGTTTTCACCCTCAAGTGATGATATCTAGAATAAAGTTAAACCATAAAAACATATTGATCTACTCATAATTGAATAAATAAATCATGAATATACGGTATATTATAATTTATATTGATATTGATCTTGTTATATTCTTGATAATAAATGAAAAGAATCATTAGACCATCTTTATTCATAAAAAAATGAATAGCTACACTCTATGATGATGCACTAGGTCATATGAATTCATTTTCATTATTCTCATAGAATTTCATCTTCAATTCCAACATCATAATCATGGATATCTTATATGGAGTCTTTGAAAAATGTGTAGCAATATTTATGAGTTCTATTTAAAATTCAACATCATTATTTAGGGGAGGACTAGGATGCTCTTCAGAATATATATTAGCATAATTCCAAACAATATGAGTGTCTTCAATATTGAGTTTCTACCCAATCATTTTAGATAAATTTACCTCATGAATAGACATTAGGGAACATATAATGAAATTGATTTCCATTATAATTTGATATTCATCCTCACACTGAAATATGATCATAGGTTCTTTCTTAATATAAAACTTGACAACCCTACCCTTGATAATTGATATGGGATGTATATAGGGAAATACAGTACATGCCCAAAATTACATCAAATTCATTTAGAGGGAGAATAAAAATAATTATAGAAAGAACATTACCAAACACTTATATTGGAGAAGATATATACATCGATGATATGATTATCATACCATGTTAGGTTTTCACCAATAATTCAACATCTAATCATTGATCTGGAAATGTTATAACCTTATAAAAATATATAGATATAAAGAGTGGGTAGAGAATTAATAAAATAAAAAAATCTATTATAGATTGGATGTTAAGTGTACATTTCACCACACCATTCTCATAACCGATATCAGTATCCATGATCACATGAGACTTCTATTTTTTACAAAATAATATTTTGATGATGATCAGAATTATTAACCATTATATTAATAAAAAGGTTAATATAATTCCCATACTTCATGGATTTGGATAATTGGAGTCTAGGTGGTGAATTATTTTGAATCTTCATTTCCCCCATTATTTCAACCATAATTAATTTCTTCATTCACCATTCATAGGATTTACGACATACCCTTTCACATTTAAATCACCTCTCGTTTCAACTTAAGAAATTTCCATGGTGTTTCTTCCCACATTTATGGCATGTAGGTGATTGGATCTTCTTTCCTCCATGTGTATTAATCTAGTTTTCATGAGTATCCATCTTCCTTTTCTGATAATAACTATAGGAATGATGGTAATATTAATTTTTTTTCTAAATTTATATAACATCAAATTATTGGTTTGTTTCTACTAATGTGTCTAATGGTTAATACCTTTTGAAGACATTGTTTTTTTAAACCAAAAAATCAATCAATTTTTCTTTCAAGTATGATGATTAAAACAAAATCATACCTTACATGTCTTCTAAAATATTCCTCATAGGTATAGATAGATTTATCATCCATCTTCTTGAGACCATTTAATTAATTATCCCGTTTTCTACAATTAATTGGGAGAAATACATACCAAAAATATCCTTTAAAACTATTCCAAATATATGAAGTAAATTTCTTTCCGTTATCGTATATTCTTAATAATATTTCACAATTGATTTGATTCTCCTTCTAAATGATAACAAGATGATATAAATTTTTTATATTTGGAGCATTAAAGAAAAGAAGATATTTTATCAGTGGTATTGATCCATCATTTAGCCACCAATGGACTAGAAGATCCACTAAAAAGGTGGTTTACTACAACCCATAATTTATTACACTTTATTTCATGATTTATTACGTAAATAAACACTTAATACAATCACATAGAACAACGATCCCGGTTTATTTAGATAATTAGGCATATAACATATCCAAATGAAACAAAAATTCAACAAAAATATTTGAATACTCCATAACATTCGGTTATATTCCACGGATATTCAAAAACATCCCAATATAACCTAGGGACTTATATAAATCACATTACACAAACAAAAGAATAATTGAATAATATAAATAAATAAATTTGATCCCACACACATAATAAGGAATCATAAGAGAGGCTAGAATCATTATCACTAAAAATGAGGCATGATATAACATGATAACAGAAAGGCAACACAGCAATGTCACTACAACATAAAGCAAGACATCAGAAATATAGCTCGAGGCTACCCTCTAAGACATAATAACATAGTTTTATTAGGATAACTTCCTATGAACCATACATGGTATATAATGGGATAAAGACATTACCCAAACCGTTGGAGGGTTATATAATTTTGGTCCCACCCCTCACATTAATATCTTGTACATGCATAAGTGGGCCACATAAATCACACAACATAAGAGTGGTTTTTATCACATTTAATACGAAGATCAGAGAGTTTGGATTTCATACGTGTAATTAACCAATAAATTAAGTATATTTAAATCTAGGTGAATAAAACTTATGGTAAATTTGGATGATTATTTACTAAAAAAAATTTCGGCATGGAAAATCATAGGATGATTTTGGCAGCATAATGAGGGAACATTAAGATTCATGGAATGGTTTAATGAGTGTGAAATGGGTCTCTCATCTCATGAAAATGATAATTATAGTCATATGTATATGTAAGAACATATTCCAATATAAGAAAATGGAAATCAAAATTCATAATATAAATAATGTTCTTGAATAAAGAGGAGAAGGAGGGGATACATTACCTTGAGGGGGGGGGGACTTCTAAAAGCTTGAGATGATCTTATTAAGAGCTTGGGACACACTAAGTGGGATCTAGGGTTGTATGGATAGTTGAAAATAGTAATAAAAGAGTTTTAGGTGACATGGAATGGGTGATTGGGTGGTTTTTTAATAAAAAAAAGATGGCTGATTCTTCATTAATTTTTAAACATTGGGTTTGGAATATATATTTTAATGTACTAAAAATTGAAATCCATCCAATGGTTTTTACAATAGTTTTGGAGAAAGTGGAATAGATTTCATTATTTTGTAAAAATTATTATTAAGAAAATTAATATAATTCCCTTGGGGATATGAATGTGTTTCTTGTTCATAAAGAATTAATTTTATAACCTGATAAAGTAATATCTGTTTTGGTGTATTCGTGTAGGGTTTATAAAATTAATAAAATAAGTTAAAACAAAACTTATTATAATGGGAGAACCATTATTTGTGTTATACATACTATTTATAGAATTTATTACATTAGTTTTGGTATTTAATGATGTCATAATACAGAACATATATTTATATCATATTTAATTTTTACAGAAAAATAGTTTTATCATCCAAACATATGAAAAAGTCAACGTTGGATAATTTTGAGTCACTGATTTAAAAATTAATATTTTTTTTATCAAAATCAATAAATAAATACAATAAATTGAATTTAAGAATTAAAAACCCCATTTAGTTAATAAAATTGGTTTTTAAACAATAATAGTTTTATGATCTTTAAAAAATTTATATTTGGATTCATACAATTATATTATCATTTATACTAAATTAAATATTGTTTAATAACAAGATACTATTAAAGTGAAATTTATTTACAAAATTCCTGATTTCATTAAAAAAAATTTTTTTATTGAAACTATATATTTCCCAAAAATAAAATTTGACTTTCATCATATTAAAATATACGTTTTATCAAACCCATTATTTAATCATTTATAATGAAATAATAGAAAGTGATTAATATAATCATTATTTTAAAAAAATTCAAAAGTATAAAATTTTATTGTTAAGGTATTGATACATAACCCCTTATTACATCATTTTATGCATTTAGGATAAATTTTGTGTTGATGGAACTTTCTTGGGGTGGTTTGAAGAACATAGTTTGGTCCATGATCTCATTAAGCCAAAAGTTATCCTATAAAATATTTTATCGCCTCTTTAGCTGTAGAATCTTGACTTAGTCTTGGTGAAGGAAAAAAACTATATTTTTACGAGCTTTGAGGGATATTCCTTAATAAGTTTTTCCCTTGGCCAAGTCTAAGATAATAATACTTTATCATACCAATTAAAAAATAAAAATACTAATGCCACTATACAATGCCTATATTATCAGTAGTTATGATGTGTAAATTAATTTTTAGTCCAATGGGTTATATCTTATACCAGTCCAAATAACCAAATTAATTGACGTGTTTTCTATAATTTAATTATTTAATAAAAAATTTATTCTTTTGAAATGAAAATTTCATTTATAAAACTTGATGTTATTACATAACTACCCCTTTAAAAATTTATCTATATAAATTATATTTCATTTACAAAAATAGATGACAGAACTTATATTTCATTTACTCCATCAATTCCCACTTCTCTACCTCAAATATTTGGTTCTACCAAAACACTTTGGCTCAGTGAGTTGGAATTTTTTTAGGACATTGTCTGCATTGTATATGACATTCAATTGATGATCCTCATATGAATGATCAATATCTAACCATAAAACCTTTAGATTTAATGAATTTGAGAGATTTGGTATGCACTTCCTCAATAGGGATACATGGAACATATCATTTATTTGAGATATGTTTCGTGAGAGTTATAGTAGATAGGCCATAACTATAATGTGATCAAATATTTTGAAGGGGGGAATATATCTTGGACAAAAATTTCCATTTTTCCGTACTTCATAATTTTATTCATCGGTGTTATATGAAAAAAATGTATATTTTACCTCAAAATAAAGATCATTTATATGATTTATTGCATATATTTTCTATTATGATTGTGAATATTTTATCTTACATTGAATGGATCGAGCCTTATTTGTCATCTTATTGACAAGAATAGGTCTCATCAGTTTACTCTCTCCAAATTCATCCCAGTATGTTAGATTCTGGTTCCTTTTCTCATAAAGTTCCTTATAATGTGTCATTTCATTGTTAAAAAGGAATATGTAGTTGTATGAGAGCTAATCTAGGGGAATATATTCATACAAAAATCCAGGTAAATCTAGTGAATATGATCCCAACATATCCTATAGATGTTTAATGGTTTTTGTAGACTATAAGTAATTATGAGGGTTATAAGTAGCACTCATACTGAAATCTATAACCAATTATTGATAAAGGATTCTATAGAACCTCAAGGTAAAATGTGGATCTCGAACAAAAACAATGGATAGTGACACTCCATGCAGTCATACCACTTCTATTATGTATATCATATTGAGTTAGTCAAGAGATAAATTGTCCATGATAATAATGAAACAAGCTTAATTTGTAAGGTAATCAGCAACAATACTAATGAAATTAATTCCTGTATATTTATTAGGTATTTCTATAAGAAAATAAAAGTCTATTTTTCCCATTTAATACTGGTATGAGTAATTGTTTCATTATAGACTTTGACTTCTATCATTCAGACATGATTTTTTCTCTTACCAAGTATCGAGATAATATTTTTTTCAATATCTCTATTCATTTTATCCCACTATATTTGTTTCTTCAAATCTATATACCTCCATTTTCTTCCTTGATAAGAGTGATCTATTAAAATCATATATAAGATGCCTATTATTTAATTTCTTTAGGGAAAAAATACACGAGTTCTACAAACCATAACACCATCATTATAAAATTTAGACTCTAGAATATTCATTTTCCTCTTTTATAGAAACTCATATTTTTTCTAGTACAATTTGATCATATAAATAATATATTGTTGAGAAATTATTTGATTAAGGTATGGTGAATTTACTTATATTATTCCCATGGTTATCCATTTCATGTCCAAAAAGATTAGATCGCTTGAAATCCACATCATTGATAGGGTTTCAGTAGTCTTTCAACTCAGAGCATCTGCCACTTTGTTTACATCCCCACAATGGAAATGGATGGAATAATCAAAATCCTTGATCAGCTCTAACCACCTAGTTTTGTGTATGTTGATATACTTTTGGGTGAATATAAACTTGAGGATTTTATAGCCTGTATATTTTTCCTACATCTCCAAGTGTATATAATTTCACTAAAAATTCAATTCAATGATCAATAGATGAAATTATTGATCATGTGATGCCAGAATGGCCTGAAGGCCTTGGGTTTTTATTGATTTTTTATAACCCCTATTTCAAGGTATGAGGGGAAACACTTACAATGCCTGTAGGCTCATAGATGACATTGATCGTAGGCTTATGAGATTACATGACCCTAAGGTCATAAGGAATTCAACTAAAGTATTTACAAGGAACTGCCCCTCCCCAGCATCTGTATCATGATAGTTGCTCTCCACCTTCACGTGGTCATCTTGCTAGGCTTCCTGTATAAGCACAAGCTGGTCCCGATGGCATAGCCATACCCTCTCATTGTTGAAAATCGATTTGGCTCTTCTCTGGTGAGTGAACCTGCTCTGAGTCCTATTCTAGGGAAGCACCTTTTTTTATAGAGTCTATCTAGGACAACAGCATGTGGAATGACGACCTTGAGGTGGCCCGAAGGCCTTAAAGGTGGCCTGAAATCCCTACTTACCCAAAGGACTGGGTGTCTTGAAATCCTTAAGGACTCTAAGCCTTAACTGGTGGCCTAATGTGAATAGTCCAGCTGCTACTGTACCGAACAGTACCCAATACAGTAATACTACAGTATCTAATACAGTGCCCACACAATATAAAGTTGTACTACTATACCTGTATAGTGTATAGTTCTGCTACTGTACCGCATAGTGTACAGTCTACTACAGTACTCCTATAGTACCATAAATATGCCTCTACCTGGTTTTGAACCTGGTTAACATGGATGCACTTAAGGATACCTCCCCAACTAGGATAAAGCTCATGTGCAAGATCATGTGATGGGTAGTTCTTATCATGGATATTTAATTTATGGGAGGCACAATCTATCAATTTTTATTCTTACATGATTACAAAATCGAAACACTTTTTGGACACATTTCTATTGATAAAAAACCTTCCCCACTGGTGAAAATGTATAGTGATTGGCCTCTTATTCAAGTCTTCAAATATCTATTCATATTCATATTTCCCGACAATCTAGAAACCCTTTTGGGTTATTGTGGTTATTGGGCATAAAATTTGATAAAATTTAGCACAAATTTTCTATAGAACCTAGCTAATATAATGAATCTATGGATTTTCATTACAAATGTTTGTCAAGGATATCCTTCTATTTCATCTTTTTTAAGGATCTATAGATATCCCTTCACTAGTATTAACATTCCCTATGAAAGATACATAATCCAAAACTCACGTTTACTGAAATTGTCAAATAACTTTTCATTTCACAAAGACTTCATTAAAACATTAAATTTATTTTCATGTTCCTCATTAAATTTGGAGTAGATATGAATATAATCTATAAATAATACCAAAAAAATTCACAGTATCCCTGAAGACACTAGACATATGGTTTATGAATATTTATTAAGAATTAATTTGTTTTGAAGGAATTATTATAAACTTATAAATTTTGTACCTTATATGAACAATAGTCTTGGTGATAATCATCTCCACATTTACTTGGTAATATCATGAATAAAGACCCACATTGGATAATTATTGGTCTCCATGTAGCATATCAATCAATTTATAAGTCCATGGAAGAGGATACATGTTCTTCATCTTAATCTTATTGAGATCGAGTTAATTAATACAGAGGCCCATTAAAACAACCTTTTTATTCAAAAAAATAACTAATCCACCCCATGATAAAGAACATGGGTGTATAAACCCTTTATCAAGACTCTTATATAATGGTTTCTTCATCAATTCAATTTCAACAATGTAAATTCAATATAGATTTGTGAATATTTTAAAATCAATGAGTATAAGATTAATTTAGAACTCAACCTCATTTCTAGGAGGAAAACTATGTGATTCTCTAAGAAACACCTCATAAAATTCCATTATAGTGGAAATTTCATCAAGGATGATATTTTCATTAGTCTCCATCATTTGAGATAGATACATGTGATCATAAGGAAATAATATCGATTCTTAATATTGGGATACTAAAGGAGATTCATCCTTTTCCTTACAATTATATTGAATCATTTGCTGATTTTTGAAATTAAGGGTTAATTACATCTCTTAGAAATTGATGTTTTCTTTATATAAGTAAATCCATTCCATATCCAAAATAGAATCAAATTACCCCAGTGGTAGTATACTGAGGTTTTATAGGATGTTCCACCCACAAATATGGATAAGAGATGAGTTTTATAAATGGGATGAAATAATTTCCCCATTTCCCATTTTCACTGATCGCATTACTTCTATGATTTTCAGTAGGGTTTGAATAGTTGTACTAAAAAATCATGATATTAAAAATGAATAGAACAAAAATAAAATATTATATTTTCTATTCATGAATGTATAATTTATGTACTTATCACCACATAATTCTTTTTATCCACCTTTCAAGTTATGTTTACATATAACTATGCATTCTCTCTAGGCCATTGAGGATATTATCATTAGTTATCATCGAAAACCATTTATGTTAGTGTATTGGTTTCTGTAGTATCCTTATTCCACAATGTTGAAACATTTTATAGTACACTGAGCATTAACCAAAGAATTCCTTTCTTCCATCACATTGGTGGGTTTCTCTCATCAGTAATCACTAGCTAGGTGACTTTCCTTCCCACACATAAAGAATTTTCTTTCCCCTGCAAGAAATTTATGGGATTTATATTCCCACAATTTTGATAAGTAGGATGTTGGAAATTATTTCCACCATGGTTTTTATGCATAAATCAAATACGATTAAAATAAATTCGAGACCACTTATCTTCTAACACATTATATCTAATAAATTCCCACATATATATTTTTAATTTCAGTGCATGTCAAATAATTTCCCCACAATGGTCAAATTATCAAATTTCCAAATAAATTAAAAGATATAGCTTTATCGCACCAAAAAACTGGTCAAATTTACTTATAGGGGGGTTTAAAATTCCATTGGTGTATCATTAAAGTATTATTATGTTTTCCTTATATTCCTTGATTAACTCATCATTCTTTTTATTAAGGTCAAGGATTTCCCTCTCCTTTTTTAGATGGAGAGTGCGAGTAAAATGTTTTCCATAGAAGATTTTATGTAATTCCTACTAATATAATGTTTTTATATCCTCTTAGTGACTCATATTTTTGATTGAAATCCACTATTTCTCAATTTATCCTTCAATATAAAAAATATATATCGTGAACATCTCATTCTTAGAGAATTGAAGGATATAGACGATATTTCCAATGGATTTTCTCTATTTTTTCATGATTATGGAATAAATTTATCTACTATATTTTAAAGGAATTTTTCACATAGTGATATTAATGACAAAGTTCTATTTCATGGGGGATTCGAGTGTTCATATTTATATGTGTTTTTGTTCAAAAAAAGAGTAAATTTATAATGTATTTCCATGAATTTATTTACTCATACTCTCATTAGTTTGGAAATCTCATTTAGTATTTCATTGTACTACCCCTCAAATTGGTTGTTTATTCAGTTTCACTTATTTCTAGCCATTATATAAAATGATTAAATTAGGGACGATTATTTCAATTCTATTAATGAATTAAATGGTACACCATGAGAATTAAATGGATAATTCATAAATGAAATATATTCTTTATATTATGAATTTTTATATTCCAATACATGATATATTTCCAAATATAGAATCTTATGGAAATTTTTTTATATAATAATGGTTTTTAAGGAGTTTGTGAATTTTGGAAATGATATCGAATGGGATGTTCGAACATACTGTGTAGTAAGCCCCATTTTCATGCATCAGGTGATGATTGATTCAAAGTCCTATAGACCATTGTTTTGGGTTATATCTCCTAGGTACATCTATAACAGATCCATATTTGCATTTAGTATCTATTTAATGATTTATTTTATTGGAATCCACTTAATTTTTAAATTATCAGTACATGGGGATTTTTTTATATATTGACTATTATCCCTATATCTTTTACTAGGTATTTCTAATACAAATCCCCAAATATAACCTGTATTTCCTCTTATACCAACTATGAGAACCCATCTATTAATAATCATTATTTCCTGAATTATAACATAAATATACACTTAATATATTCCCATAAGATCATGAGCCCAGGTGTATTTAGGAAATTAGGTACAAAAAATCACAAAATGAAATATAAATACAATCACATTACTCAAAAACACTATAACATGGGATTATATTCCATGGATATTGTAAAGCTAAATGGGATATCCTGGGGACGTATATAAGAAGGATGTGATATATAAATCCCATTAAGTGAATAAAAATATAATCTAATGAAGTAATTTATTACATGTGATCAAAGATGTGTATCGATGTAACATGATTAGGGTCAGAATCATAATCTCTAATAATGAGTCATGAAATAACACTATAACATAGAGTCAATATGAGAATGTGGATGAAACATAAAACAAGACATCATAAACATAAGTCAATTACAAACACTAAGAAGTCATAACATAGTGTGATTAAGATAACCTTCAATTCCCCATACATAGTATATCATTAGTGAAAAATAATACACACTATAATGGAGGGATATAAAATTTCCTTCTCACCATGGACATTCATATCATGTACATGTGTTTGTGTGATGTATAGATCATACAACACAATGGTGTATTTTATCAATTTTAATCCCATAATCAAGGAGTGTGGGTTACATAGTTTTAATTCTTCATTAATGAACAATAGATATATCTAGGTGAATACCCTTGAGTACAAATTGGGATGAGTAAAATTATAAAACTGTTTGGAAAGGAAAATAGAAGGATGATTTAAGCAACCTAACGGGGGAACATAAATCTTCATGGAAGGGTTTAATGAGATTTAAGGGGGTATCAAATCACATTTAAATCATATATATATGTAAATGGATATGTAAATAATTGTTTAAAAATGATTAATTAGAAATAAAAAAGGAATAATATAATGATGGTGATTGAATAAAGTTGTGGAGGAGAGGATACCTTACCTTGAGAGTGTACTTTTAAATTATTTTTAGGTGCTTATTTTGAGAATGGGAACACATTGGGGGGCTTTATAGAGGAAATGTTAGAGTAAATTCATGAAAAATTGAATTTATTGGAGATTAATTGGATATTCGGTGAGTTTTTATACCAAAAGAGTTGTGAATTCATTGTTAATTTAAAATCATAGGTTTTAAACTCTTTATAATAAAGTAATCAAAACCACAAAACATCCCAAGAATTATTACCATGGTTTCTTAAAAACAAGATTGGTTTTAATTTTTTTTTAATAATAATAATGTAATTCATTAAAATAATATCCTAGGTTATATGGATGTGAGTCATGTCTATAAAGTAATAATTTGAAAATCTAAAAATATAATATAGATTTTAGAGGATTCATTAATTGTTAATAAAATTAATAGAATAACTTCAAAAAAATTATTTTAAAGGGGAAACATAATTTTTTTATACTTTTTATTGTATTAATTTATCAACTTTTTTGTTTTTATGATGTCATAATACACACCATATATTTATACCCTATTCAATTTTTACTAAAAAAATTTGTTGCCTCTGAAAATTATAAAAAAACACCATTAGATAATTATGATGTGATGATGAAAAAATAATATTTATTTTATCAAAATGATTTTTTTAAATATGTGTATTTACACTTTTAAATTAAAAACTCTATTTATTGAAAAATAATGGGTTTTGTGATGTTAATTGGTTTTAAAACCTTATAAAAGTTACATTTGACTCATATAATTATATTATCATTTATATTTAATTAAATATTAATTAGTTATATTATTTTATTAAATTAAAATTTAATTAAAAAATTTATTACTTATCAATAAAAGTATCTTTAATGAAACTAGATATTTCCCAATAATAAAATTTTAGTTTCATCATATTAAATTAATTTTTCTACCAAAATCATTATTTTGTCATTTATAAAGTAATAATAAAAATGAAAAATTATAATTTTTATTTAAAAAAATATTCATATAAATATTATAAGTATCTAGATATATAACCCCTTATTACTCTAGTGTAAGTCCTATGTGTAAGACGTGTGATGGTGACACTTTCTTAGGGTGGTTCGAAAAATGTGGTCTGGGTCGTGATCTCAATGAGATTAAACATCTCCTATAAAGGGTTTCACTAATTCTTTATTTATTGAATCTTATCTTAATATTGGTAAATTCTAAATCCCAATGAATTCATATCACTCAAAAACATATAAAAAAGTGTCATAGGTTACAATCCTACTAGTTGAGGCCATCCGGTCATTATTTGTGTCGATTGGAGTTTATCATAACCCTTTACATATAATAATAAAATTAATCACTGTATAATGGATATATTCTCAAAAATTATGATGTGTAATAGTGTTTTGAATCCAACAAATTATATCATATAATGATCCAAAATAACCAAATTAGTTTAAGTGTTTTCAATAATTTCATTTTTTAATCGTTGATCAATTCATTTGAAACAAAAAGATTTATAGAACTAAATGTCTTAAATAGATAGTGCCTCATAAAATACTCAATGATAAAGTGTTCCTCAACATATTATTTATAATATTATCATGATTTATGGCCTCAAAAATCTACATGAGTATATAAAAAAAATTCATTCTATATACCATAAAGTTCGGCTTCCTAGGATAAAAATAATTGCATTTTCCATCACATTATTTGTTAGCATGATTCTCTATAGTTCCAACCATTTAATAAAACCAAAAAACATTCTCTGAGAATAAAGATAAAATAATCATATTGAGGACTTATATTTTCATGAATAACATTCCACGTATTCCCTAAATAATGAAACCTTCTTATAAAACTACTACATTCAAGGTTCATCTAAAATATCATAATTTTCAATATAGGTTGTCTTAGAGTCTTTCACCATATTACTCATAATATAATCTTTAAAAATAACTAAACCCTTATCTAATATCATCTATAGTGACCCAATAATAACATAAAATGATATTACATCTTTTCAATGAATGTCAAACTTATCTCGTAAATAAAAACACATGTAAAGCATAATGGTTTAGTTTACATTGACAATATATACAAAAACTTCTTATTTGTGTAAAATATTCATCATCTCAAGGATATATATTTTCATATGGTACCCTTCTAGACTCATCATACATAGTACCCTTCTTTGTAACATGATGAATAATTAAAACATTATAAGGGGTGAGATCCACTACTTATTAAGGGTAAACATTATGGATACAAATCAATGATCATATACGATAATATCATGATCATAAAAGTATGAGAACATGGAATTATGAATATAAACGCATACCCAGTAATTCATAAATTGTAATCATGAGTCACTATATAAAATTTTAGTATGTCCCATGATTATGGAATCTTCCAAACAATAAATCATGAAATATAAGTTAAAAACATAAGTATATAAATATTTCATAACAGTGTGTAACCGTTACAAGAATAGAAACCATAAAATATTTCAGGGTCAACTATTGAGAGCAACATATCACTGTAGAACAAGAAGAACCATGTGTTTCCCATTTCAGAGTAGATTGGGAATCCAATATTATTTCCCATTGTGGATCAGGAACAAAAACTAACATCCCATAAGTATCTCTTAATAAATAATGATTTAAAAAATTAATTGGTTGGATATAAAATTCTAGGACCACCCATCACATAATGAAAACTATAAATTTTTGTACTAGAAGATCATAAATCATTCATGATATCATATTATTAAAATACATGGAAAACAAATGGGTTTTATAAAAAATCTCATAATCATTATTATAAACCATCAATAGATATAATTAAGATGTCATAATTGTTTCATATCTGTATTAAATCATAATAGTCTTTAGAAGATGATGAATAAGATAAAAAGTTACACTAAATGATTAGTCAATAAATATGTTTTAAATATTAGAAACTTTCTTTTTGATTATATTAATTTTCAAATAAGAATTTCCAGAATATTGAGAAATCATTTTTCCATGAAAATAACGAAGGAAAAAATATAATAGAATATTCAATGAAATTAATGGTCATTATAGTAGGAAATTCGTTCTTTTCGAATATATTTATGGAAAACAATCATTTCATACTTTTTTAACATGTAAAAAATGAATTTTTTTGGGAAAAAGCTAGAAAGGTTAATTTTTAAATACTTGTAAATAAATTCAAAGGAAATGAAAATATCAATTTTAAATGTTTTCAAATATTTGTAAAAAAATTAATTTCTTTTTTATGAGAATGGTTTTAGAAGAAAAAATTTTAAAGTGGGGAGGAAATAAGGTAGAGTTTTATTTTAAAACTTTTTCTTGATCATTTGGATAATGAAATTGAAAAAATGGTACCAATACTTTAAATTTCTAGGAATTACAATAGGATAAGAATATATTTGGGGTTTAAAGTATAATATCAATAATATTTTCCTCATTGGAAATTTATCTTGTATAATCATGAAAAGAAATGATATCATAACATAAATACCCAACTCAATTCCCATATTTCATTATACACATTAAAATATCACATATAATAAATATAAATTTAGTATAAATATATTCTATAACCATATTAAAATATAAATTTCTATTTATCATTACATTATAATTTATAATCATCCTTTTATTTAATCATTGTTAGTTTAAATGAACATTCTAGTGAAGACTAGTCTATTTTCCATGCATGTTTCAGTTAAATGGTTCTGGAAATTGTACAATGGTCATGGTTCCATCATCTACAAAATAATAATAAGTAACGTAGTATTATATTTATTCATAATATATATTTTTATATCAATTCATGTGATGTGGTGATTATCATCACTTCATTTAAAACATATCTAGAACAGACACTTTGATGGTAGGATTAACTAATAAACTTGTTAAACTTGTCTGGACTCATGAATGTGAAGAAATGTTATATGAGAATCATAGAATGTTAACTACATATCCTATCTTTGTTTTAACATATCGAGATTACTAATTTGATATTTATCATGATTATTATTTTGTGAGCTTTTTTTGTGGCCATATAGGATCAATGGGTGGAAATATATGGTTCATGGTAGCTATAAAAACATGAAAAGAACCACTAGACTCATGATCTTGAATTGGAAATTATATCAAATGGTTCAACGTAACAGATGAACTAAATAGTTAGTGATTTATTTATGGTATAAAATAAAAATAATATAGTTAAGTATATATTTTTTCAGTGATACCTAAATATCAAGCAACATTATTTGAATGAAAACCTATAGTTTTTTTATTTTTATCTTTTTTATGCTCTTGGAAAAAGAATGTTATTGTGGATTCCGTCAGTTTAAATGACTAACCTTAAACTATGATATGGGGAAGGTAGAATAGAGGTTAGTTTCATTGATGAAAAAATATGTATTTTGATATTTCTAAGGATCAAGGTAGAACGAATTTATTTAATAATTATGAAATTAAATCCATTCTGAAGAGAATCAAAGAATAAAATATTTTTGACTAGTACTATATCATTATTTGAGAAACACATGATAATGTGGAGGACATTAATGTATAGGTTTAAGATTCTCATTCTTTTGTCTATATTCATGAAAGGATTTTGGTCCCTACAATCATGAGGGATGTGGTAACGAAATAAAATATTTCCTCCAAATGAGTGGCGTACACAATAATTTTAATGATGAATGATGAAATTCATATAATTTTTTATTGTAACAACTAGAAATATAAGATATTGAAAAAATTTCTAAGGTGTTTTACTTTCCAATATATTATATCAGAGAACCAAATGATCGTGGATGTATTACAAAATTTTCGTATACCCATGTAGAAATTTAATTAAATCGTTATGAATTTCATGAATAGATTTCAAATATTACTAAAGGGTTGAGATACTGTGTGGGTGGTAATATACCATTTTTTCCAATAGAATTAATCTCCTTTTTAATAAAAAATCACAATCTTTTTATATAAAGGAAATGGTATATATCTGAGAAATAATAAAGATTATTGGCATGAAATTGATAATTTCTTTATCATAATAACCTGATATTTACATCTTAGTTCTATAAAGTGTTTTAGTGGTATCTTGGTACTCAATTTAAAATAAGTATAGCACATCACCCTCAGGTGGATGGTCAGTCTAAGTAGACAATTAATATTACTTATAATATTGTATAGGTATATAATCTTTACTTTTTTCCCATGGGATGATCACCTATCACTTGATTATTTTTCCTAAAATAATAGAATTCATTCATCTATATAGAATAATCTATTTCATTCCCTCTCGGTAGGAATTTTCTATCTCTACTATGTAATATGATATTGGTGAATCATCCTTAATTGGGTTTGAAATAGTAAAGATGATGAAATATTTGGTGAGGTTAATTAAAATAAATTTTATTACTAAGAAAATATATAAAAAGTCATGCATTGATGTGTTAAAATCATAAATTCATAAATCTACAAAATAATTTTATTGTTTCCCATATAATGAGATATGATACTCACCCATCTCATATAATATGATTTTCTGAAATTGAGTTTGAAACCGATGATTCCTATTAATAAATTCCAATATATATTATTTATTATGATGTTTTTTTGAGATAAGGTAATCACACTTTTAAATTTATGATATGAAGTTGGAATATTATTGGATTAAACCTGGTATATGGAAGTGAATATTAAATATTAGTCATCGAGCTTCATTCCCCAAAATCCTCATTGAAAAATCTTGATATAGAGAATCAAGATGTTTGTGATAATGTTCCTCATCATTCGAGTGAAGGTTATATTTAAATATTAGTTTTTTAGTTTAGTTAAATGATGGAATAATTGGTTTAATGGGAGTTATACATGAGGTTTATGGGGGTAAGAAAAGGATGAAAGGGAAGAAGAGATGGGGGTATGGTGTTTTAAAGCCCAAAAATCTTAGTGGTTAACTATATAAAATTTAATTAATCCTTTATGTCCAATAAAATATAAATGAATACAACCATATTTCTTTTGGGTTTCATAATTTATTTTAAAAGTAAAATATAATTATTTTAATTTTAAATTAAAAATTCATAAACATGGCTTATCGAGATTCATTTATAATAGCTCATTGAAATTTATCATTGGCTTTATCATATTATTTACCTCTTCTTGTAAGATATTCTAATCATCAATAATGATCAAAACTTCTTTAAGTGACATTTATGGCCATAATCCGGAGGAGAAATGTAAGGAAATCTTACATTACAATGTTTCTAGAAACCTATTTATGTGTTCAAATTTACATAAATCATATATTTTTTGAGGTTCAAAGTCTTCTAAAATACTTTGTTCATACATCTTTCTGAAGGATTAAAATATCCTGATTATAATGACTTTTTTGAATGAAAAAATTCTAGTTTTTTTTTTCAATCTCATCCCAAAGGGTTAAATAAAATTATAAATTTTAATTTTATATGTATTTCTATCCTGGATATACTGTAACATCTTATTTATTTTCTATATATAAAACTTTTTAAGTATTAATTTTTATAGTCGACCTAATCTCTTATCTCATACTATTATATTTATAATGGTAATAGTGACATTGGATAGAGGGAACCTATATATAAAAATTGTTTTTCATTAACTATTATTTTAAACCTTATTTATGTAATTTATTGATACTGATAGAAGTATAATCTGCATGTTTTTTATTATTTATTGTTATTCAACATTCCAATGGTCATTAAAAGTTTGGTTAGTCTTAAATAACATTTCTTGTATGATCTATTCAACTAACTTAGGCCGGTTACCTTAATTATAGTTATATATGTTTTATCCCAATGGGTTTTTATATTTGTAGAATTGCAAATTTTAAGGTAAAAGAGTTTATTTTAGAGAATTAGATCATATATTATGATTCATATGGAATTTTCTGACATACCATTGTTTTTTATAACTACCACCTCCATCTGACAGCTCAAATCTAACACCTATAAAAATTGGAATGAGACCTTTACCCTTGTCTCATCCCCCAACAGCCAAAGGATTATTCATAGATATATAACACCCAAAAAAATGGTGGAATGGTGTAATAACCCAGCATGACCACCAACCACATAACTAGGAATCATTATACGCAATGACATGTCGCAAAATCAAAATCGCGAAACAAAAATACAAAATAATAGTAATAAATAAAAATAATCTACAAGATAATAAAATAGGGTGTTAAAAAAAACTGATCACCAATGTCAAAACCTCTACCATTTCTTTCAAGTCATACATCCCTACTTCATTATATCAAATGATATAAAAATACACAAAACTTATAACTCATACAAAGTCATATGTACATTCTATAAGATAAACATTTTGGTGGTAGGTATGATAACTCATTAGGTTTTCCTTAAGACATCTCATATTCCACATATATATCAAAATAAAAAATCTAATGAATTAGTTTTATAAAATGTACCACCAGTATGATATTTTATAAACCTAATGAAAACTGATATCATTATAATAAAAATTTACATGTACATCCAATCATAATGAACTCCATATGAAACCTGAACCATATAAAAATGTATAAAAAACAAATCATAACTGAAAAAATGAATCCTTTTTAAATATAATTATTTATGAACCCCAAACATTAGCCAAATATTGAGAGAACCCTAAGAATATAAGTGACAACTAGAATGGGTATATGTTGCATTCAATTGTCTCAAATTCCCCTAAAAATTACCTTATAATTATAAATAGTTTCTTTGTATCCTAGTGGGATATTTTAACATCATCACCTTATCGTTATAGATATTGTCCCCACACACAGGTGGTAGTTTTCCGAACCAAAATACAAGACCTCACCCAAATATCTTACAAAAAATAAAATAAAAATATTAATTCCTCTCATTGAATCCTTCAAAGAAAATTCTATATTTTTTGTAACGTAATAAACACATCAAAACAACACAAACTATGATACTCAATGCACAACCCAGAAAAACACCAAACATGAATCTAAATTCACAACCAAAGAAATTAAAACAAATGTGAAACTCAATGAAAAACTAGAAAAATAAAATACAACATAAAAAAATTAAAAACCAAAAAATAAAAACATATTTTCATTTAAATAAATAAAATATACAACCTAATGAATATAGTGAAATAATTTCTTAAAATGCATTAAAATATTTTATTTTTTCAATTATTTAAAAAAATTACCCATGATCCCAAAATTACATCCCTTTGCATTCACCCAAAAACCCCATTTCCACATACTAGATTTCAATATTCTCAAAACAAATTCAATATAATAAATAATTCAGTGAAAGTATCTCATCCAATACAAAATGATTTCATAAAAAATAACATGTAAATGAATCCCCCTACCTTAAATGCGATTTTAATACCAAATCAATATTTTTCATTGATGATATAAACTATCAATACCTTTAACATTTATATAAAAAAATATCTAGAATAATAATCCATACCAATCATATAATTCAAAAATAATCAAGGAATGGAAAAACTCTCACTTGATGGTGAGAGGAAATCAATTGACAAAAAATGTAATTAATGCTTTTTATTAACACCTCCTCTAAGATCGTGAAGTGAAATCATAATTTATAAAACCTATTTCTATAAATTTCATCAACCCCCCCCCCCATATTGGGGTTTCTCAAAGAGACAATATGAAATCGAATGAATAAATTGTAGAGATATTACCTTAAATGTGAGGATTCACTAATGAAAAATGGACGAAGTCATTATAGAGAGGGGGATTGCTAAAAAATACCCTTAAAATTACATAAGAACCACTACTATTGTGTTCGGGTCAAAATGATGGAGGGAATATGTTATTAGGTGTTAACAATCATGTTTTTAGGACACTATATAAAATCCACAATGACCTTACACAGTCTGTGTGTAGTGAAAGAGAGATTACATCTTTTATTAATAAAAAATTAATATGTGGTCTATCCATTATAACGACCCATACTTTACATACATTGTTAATAATTCATAATGGAAGCACACTTATTACAACATATGACAAAACCACAAAGGACCGTATAGGTATAGTGTCTTTAGAAACTGGGAAACATAAACAACTGGTTCATAAATCTTATACAGTGTCTCCCATTTATTTCATAATATCTAGGGTCTCTTTTAGCATATTCAACTTAATATCCATCTTCCTGACCTGGGGAAAAGAAAACATAAAAGGGTGAGCTCAAATGCTCAGCAAGGGCAAATAAAGGAAATAAAAATCATATCATATCTTTTTGAAAATCATAACCTGCAAAAGAGATCATATTATCTTAACATGGAATAAATCATAGAAGTGAAAATGAGATCCCCATAATCATAACATGAAACTTGAAACTTTGTGGCATGCACACATAATAATGGAAAATCATTTCTTGTTAGTCATGACTCATTGCCAAGATTATCTTAGTGGACAAAGTCCCTTTCTGAACCGAGTCACCCTCGTTCCAGTCCTGTTTCACTGAACCGGTATAACCTACCATTCCAGCCCTGTCTATCTCATGAGATATAAAATCTTTACCCAATGCATTGGAGGGAGATATAGGTCCGACCCATCTTATAATGAATCCTTTCTTATGTGTGCCACATAATCATAAACCATACATCATAGCGTAACCCATGTAATAAAAATGGGATTCTTGAAACATCATTACATCATAAAACAATTCATATAAGATAAATGAATTCATAAAAATAATTCCATCACAACATAATAAAATCAATGTAATGATAGGGATAGAATCACAACCCTATATTATCTTAGATGGAAAATAATTGTGATAAAACACTTGAAATAAATTCTTGAGGAAAATATCCTTTCTTCTTCAAAATCAATTTCTTTTCACAAAACATCATGAAATTTTAAAAGAAAGAGATTTTATTGAAAATAGTAATGAAATATTTTGGAGGAATCTTCACGAAAATATGGCTATATAAAACCGTAAAAATCCGTTCGTGCCGTATAAGTTAAAAAAACATTCTTCGTACTTTTGTCGGAAAAGACAAAAAGTACTTCGTACGAAAAAAACGACAAAAGATTCCTTTCATATTCCTTACTAAAAACTCACCAAAGGGTAAAATTGGATTTAAACTATTGTAAGTGGATGGAAACAATATTACATATTGAGGGAACATGGATGTGGATGATAAAATACACCCCAGTAAATACTTACGAATAATCAATCTCAGATAAAAATGATATTGTGATATTTCCCTTACCATAGGTCCCATTTGCTTTGTACGTGTCCGAAGCTCCTGTATAATGGTTTAAATAATGTTATTGACTTATTCCAGAATCATACATATTGATATGATATCATATATGGTCATATTCTTAGCTTCTTGTTAGTAATATTTCATTGTTACTTATTACTCGGGTCTTTATTGCCTTTTGTTCTTATGCGTGTTTTGTCGAATAAATTCTTATTATTCTTTTATGGTTATAGATACCTTATATACATAATGGTATTAGTGTAACATATAACATATTTATTCATTCAATTCATTTATATAATTACTATGTAATGATGATCATGTAGAACGAGTCGCTTCACATCGTGGAGACGGTATTCTGTACGTACGCACGAGTGATGATATCGTTCCTATGATCGTGGAATTGTATTGGAGTATATATATATTATTTAAGTATCAATATTACTTTATAATAATCATAAATAGTTACTCATTACACCATTATACCCAACCTTTTAAGGTGATGGTGGAAAATAGATTACACCACGGCATGGAGACGGTATTCCGTACGTACGCACGCGCGGTGATTTCATTTTTCCGTAGGATGGATAGAAGGTGAATTAGGGTTGTTTCATATTTATAATAACATATAAGTATGTAAGTAATACTTATGTTATTACTTTATCATGAAACAACTAAAGAAGAAGAAGTTGAAGAAGAAAGAAATTGAAAAGATCGGTAATGGATATTACCTCTTCTTTGGAACGCCTCTTTGAATCCTCCACTTAGGGAACTAAGATTGGTCTTTGAAGAAGACCAGGACCTCTAGGATTATTCTTGGGAAGTTGAGAAGGGATTTTGGCAGGGGTTGGCCGAGTTTGAGTGCTCAAATTGGTGTGAAGAGAAGGGGGAAGAGGTGCCCTTTTATAAGGGAGGAGAGGGGCACCTTAGGAATATCTCAAAATATTATTTTATATTAAAGTCAAAATCGGTTTATAATGGTTCCAAAGGGTCTTATTTCGAAGCTAAAGTGGGTATGGGTCGAAATCCTATCAACCGATAGGATTTAGACATGTTTATGGTATTATGATAACCTTATCAATTAGATTTAACTCTAAGTTAAATAATTTAACTTTTACCATGTCTTTTTGTTTTCTTTCGCTATATGGTTAATACACTTACTATAACATGCCAAAAGAACCCCAAATTGTTTATTCTTAATATATATATCCTTATCTAAATCATTTGGCCGAACCTTAGATTTTTAGGAATAAAATAACAATTAATAATATAATATTTGATTTAAAAACTATTTTGTGTCAATTTTGACACTATTTGATATATGATTTTTGTGAAAGTCATAACAGAATTATATGTTCTGAAAAAGTTGATTAAATCAACACTAATATATCATATTAACCAATAAAATTAGTTTAATTTATAAAAAGTCTCAAATTACATTTATTTTGGTGTTTATAACATCAATTATGTCAATATTTCATAAATAAGATAATTACTGCATCATCGTTGTGTCATAATTAAATTAAATTATTTAATGTCTAAAAATTATAAATAAAATACCATTATGTAGGAAATCGTTTTAGCTTTCTAATGAATCATTATTGTCAAATTTATCGTTTGTATAACCCCATATTAAAAATTATTTACTTATTAAACTTTGATTTTAACTATTTTAACCCTTCTTTAAATAAATTAATAATAAATGTCCAAATCTAACTGAAGTGGGCCTAAATGGTCATATTTTATTCATAAGGTTGTTTTTGTTCGAATTACACTTATCTGATAGAATTAGGACATGTGTTAGGGTAATAGTAATATCATATTTACCCTTAGTTACCCTATTAACTATTAACCGCGGTAAAAAAAAGTAAAAAGTTACTATTCACCAAAAATTATTTTTATCTCATTGAACCACATTTTACTTACTGATATCAACCGTGTTTGTCGGATTTTCGAAATTCCATTCACAGAAGCGGTAAAATTAATTTTTTTGAAAAATTCTGTTTTTTTTGAACTTCCACTTAGTAGTTTCACTATTCATCAAAAATTGATGTTTTTCAGAACAATGCCAAAATTTCATTCTAAGCTATATTTCATATTCCGAATTCAAAAATGAAGTCTATTTTACCAAATTCATAACATAGAAGTTGCATTAATTAATTTAATAATTAAATCCCGCTGTTAAAACTAATAGCGTGTTTTTAAGAAACAATATCTATCAAAAGATTGACACTTGATTATGTCTGGTATAAATGTGAAATTACATTCAATGACCAACATTGTATTAAATTGTAAAAATATATTCTAAATATACTTTAAAACCACTCAAAATAATAATTTATCACTATTAATTATTTCGATTAAAAAAGTTGTTTTTAATTAAAATATAGTAATTTCCACTTTTCATCAAAATATGAATGTTATCCGAAAATTACCAAAAATTCACCCTAAGCTAAATTCGATTTTACGAATCAAAAAATGAAATCCATTTTGAAAAATAAAATTTAAAAAATTTCAAAAAGTGGTTATTACTATTCATAACGGCTAGTTTTAATAATATTTTAATAGCATATCGTTGTTTAGTGAAACTCGGTATTGCGTACTACACACGCTATCAAGGAAGGTCGCGATTGCGTGTAATGAAAGGCAAGTCAAGGATGCGTGTTGTGCAAGATACTTTTGGTGTAGCGTACAACACAAGACATTAATGAAATTAAAAAGAATATTTTTCATAAAATTTCGGGGTGTTACATTCTACCCCCTTTAAAATGAATTTCGCCCTCAAAATTCGTCGGGGTTATAAATGGTTTACTACTTGAAAGTTTCTTTAATAGAAACCCACATCATAAAAAGGAATACCAAAACCAATCTTTAAAAACAAAAGTATGAAACGTAACGGTAACCCAAATAAACTAATCACTGGGTTTCCACATAGGTGAAAATATGGATATGGAAGAAAAATATAACCATCATGTTCTGATGGAGTGTGGTAGAGAACATGGCTATGGAAAAGCCAACAATCACAAATCCATATGTTTGTGACGATCTAAGGTAACATCTGATTAATCAGATATAAGAGCACTAGGAAAACATTTTTGGTTTTCAAGATCGTTTCCATAAAGATGAAGAATTTGAATTAGAATAAATACTTACTTTATTTTGGTACAATCTCACTGTTGTTTGCGCCTTAAACAATTTCCACTTCATCTCTTAAATAAATGAAGTTTAATTTGTTATTTGTGAATTGTTAGCAGATCATGTGATAGAATGACGGGTCATTCCATCTCTTTCAAACAAAAGGTAAGCAAAAGTTATAAGTCCATCTTATGGTTAATCATATATGGTTCCAAAAATGAATTTATACTTCATATATCATACCGCTTAATAAAATAAAACTATTTTCTACTAACCAGGGACTTCCTGTAGGCCAGTGGTAGGTGATAAAGGCTAGTCGCACTTCTGTTGTGGGTTCGATTCCTACAGCCTTGTCCGACGCGATGGGTTGTCACCCATCCTGCAGGTTGTCCTTTTTCTAAAACTACATTATTATAACATCCGATCAATAATATCGAAAAAAAACTTTTATACTTAAACAATACTAACTTATGTCCAACATAATCCATTCCAATCTTTAGGCTTATCCATAATACTGCAGTCCACTCTCATAACATAGTGAAAATGATTACTAGAGATTTAACACCATCGTCGATCCCCATATATCATAAGATGTGTTTTGTTGGTCACATTCCAAACATTCTAAGTCCTTAATCGTGTATTCTCTTGAATACCCATTGAAACATAGTGAAAACATGAATGCAGTTAAAAGTTAACGCTTTCCACATATCAAAATCCTCAAAATTCTATATACTCAAACAATGATATCACTTAGTCCTTATATCAATCATGAGCTCATGAATACTGTTAAACATTTCATTTTCTCATTTTCCCTTCATTATGCGCATATCATCTTATTTCCAAAAATATCTCAATCACTTTGAATACCACATTAGACCAATACATAAATATTCCAATACTCCATGATACAATATTATTTTGGAATCCCATTACATAAACACTTAATCATTTCACCACATCGTTGTCATATTCAACATCGCCAATAGTGATCGCATGTGACTTCCCCTTCTCCTTCGCCTTCAGTGGTTGCTCATGTTGATCATCACTAACCCTTGGATTTTGGAATTTATTAGCATAATTCCCCATTTCCTTTCACTTGAAGCATTGAAGTGTTGGTGGTGCATTCTCTGCAGTGTTTTCTTTATTCACATCATTAGAATCCCTTTTTCCATTACTTTGACACTCAGCTGCTCGATGACCTTCTTTTACACACTTAAAAAATTTTCTAGTCCCTTTAAGACAATCTCCACCATGCTTCTTTCCACACTTTGTGCATAAGTAAACATTCATCTTCTTTTCACCATTATTCTGAGATTTCTCCTTGAACTCCATCTTTTGTTTCTTGTCAAAACCATGAGATGGATATGTAACACCAACTTCCATTTCTACCTTGATAGCACAACACACAATTTATTCATAGCTACTAAAGTCTCTTATAGCTAGTGCCCTTCAAAGACATGGTTTTAAGACACCGAAAAATCGATCAACTTTACTTTCAGGTTGGATGATAATGCTAGATGCATACCTTGCAAGTCTTGTAAAATTTGCTTCATATATACCAACAGATTCATCATCCTTCTGCTTCAGCTCAAGAAACTCATTTTCCATCTTTGTTCGAAGAATACGAAGGAAGTACTTACTGAAAAACAAGTTCTTGAACTCGTCCCATTCCATGGACTCAATTTCATCTCTTTGCCTCATATTCTTAATAAGATTCCACCATTGATCAGCTTCACCTTCCAAACGATATACTGCTAAGATGACTTTATCATGCTCAGAACATTGAAGAACTGAAAATATCTTTTCAGTGGTACTGATCCATTGTTCAGCAACAAGTGGATCAGAAGACCCACTGAAAGATGGTGGACGTTGCCTCATGAAGGACTCAATAGAATATTTTTCCCTTCTCTGCTCATTTGGAGGTCCAGAATGATTAATAGCTTGTGTAAGTATAGCAATAAGATTTTGCACTCCATCTCCCATAACATTTGTTTGTTCAGGATGGAAATCATTGCATTGTCCATTGCATTGATCAACACGGTTCCTTCGGGTTCCAGCCATCGTCTAAAACCCAAAAAGAATAGTGTGAGAGGCAAAAATCATGCTAGGGAAAACAACATAATAAAGGGGGAGTACCTTAAATATCTAACATCTTAGTTTTAATTCTCTGATCGTTAGCGTAATTCTAGTACTATAAGCTATACGTATACTTAACCTTAGGGACATCCCTAGACATACCTTAGAAATATCTCTAGGGATCTCACTAAATTTCTCGCATCCTAGTTTCCAAAGGTTGACTAAACCTTTCCTCTGATACCAACTGTAGAGACCCGAAGCCTGACGTACATTGACATTACATTACTTTTGCGGAATACTTAGTACATAACAAAAACACACACACAAGGATCGTAATAGTTTAGTGTCTTTGGAAACTCAGAATATAATCTTCTAATCATGGTGAAAGATCTTCAACATCTCCCATAAAGATCTTCCTTTTTTTACCTAAACCCTTTCTTTATATCCTGGGGAAAATAAAACATAAAAGGGTGAGCTCAAATGCTCAGCAAGGTCAAATAAATGAAATAAAAATCATATCATATCTTTTTGAAAACCATAACCTGCAAAAGAGATCATAATATCTTAACATGGAATAAATCATAGAAGTGAAAATGAGATCCCCATAATCATAACATGAAACTTGAAACTTTGTGGCATGCACACATAATCAGGGAAAATCATTTCTTGTTAGTCATGACTAATTTCCAAGACTATCTTAGTGGACACAGTCCCTTTCTGAACCGAGTCACCCTCGTTCCAGTCCTGTTTCACTGAACCGGTATAACCTACCGTTCTAGCCCTGTCTATCTCATGAGATATAAAATCTGTACCCAATGCATTGGAGGGAGATATAGGTCCCATCCATCTTATAATGAATCCTTTCTTATATGTGCCACATAATCATAAACCATACATCATAGTGTAACCCATGTAATAAAAATGGGATTCTTGAAACATCATGACATCATAAAACAATTCATATAAGATAAATGAATTCATAAAAATAATTCCATCACAACATAATTAAATCAATGTAATGATAGGGGTATAATCAGAACCCAATATTATCTTAGATGGAAAATAATTTTGATAAAACACTTGAAATGAACTCTTGAGGAAAATATCCTTTCTTATTCAAAATCAATTTCTTTTCACAAAACATCATGAAATTTTAAAAGAAATATATTTTATTGAAAATAGTCATGAAATCTTTGGGAGGAAGCTTCATGAAAATATGGCTTTATAAAACCGTAAAAATCCATTCATGCCGTATAAGTTAAAAAAAACATTCTTCGTACTTTTGTCGGAAAAGACAAAAAGTACCTCGTACGAAAAAAACGACAAAAGATTCCTTTCATATTCCTTACTAAAAACTCACCGAAGGGTAAAATTGGATTAAAACTATTGTAAGTGTATGGAAACAATATTACATATTGAGGTAACATGGATGTGGATGATAAAATACACCCAATAAATACTTACGAATAAACAATCTCGGATAAAAATGAGATCGTGATATTTCCCTTACCTTAGGTCCGATTTGCTTTTTACGTGTCCAAAGCTCATGTATAATGGTTTAAATAATGTTATTGACTTATTCCAGAATCATACATATTGATATGATATCATATATGGTCATATTCTTAGCTTCTTGTTAGTAATATTTCATTGTTACTTGTTACTCGGGTCTTTATTGCCTTTTGTTCTTATGCGTGTTTTGCCGAATAAATTCATATTATTCTTTTAAGGTTATAGATACCTTATATCCATAATGGTATTAGTGTAAAATATATCATATTTATTCATTCAATTCATTTATATAATTACTATGTAATGATAATCATGTAGAACGAGTCGCTTCACATCGTGGAGACGGTATTCCGTACGTACGCACGAGTGATGATGTCGTTCCTATGATCGTGGAATTGTATTGGAGTATATATATATTATTTTAGTATCAATATTACTTTATAATAATCATAAATAGTTACTCATTACACCATTATACCCATCCTTGTAAGGTGATGGTGGAAAATAGATTACACCACGGCGTGGAGACGGTATTCCGTACGTACGCACGCGCGGTGATTTCATTTTTCCGTAGGATGGATAGAAGGTGAATTAGGGTTGTTTAATATTTATAATAACATATAAGTATGTAAGTAATACTTATGTTGTTACTTTATCATGAAACAACTAAAGAAGAAGAAGTTGAAGAAGAAAGAAATTGAAAAGATCGGTAATGGATATTACCTCTTCTTTGGAACGCCTCTTTGAATCCTCCACTTAGGGAACTAAGATTGGTCTTTGAAGAAGACCAGGACCTCTAGGATTATTCTAGGGAAGTGGACAAGGGATTTTGGCAGTGGTTGGCCGAACTTGAGTGCTCAAATTGGTGTGAGGAGAAGGGGGAAGAGGTGCCCTTTTATAAGGGAGGAGAGGGGCACCTTAGGAATATCTCAAAATATTATTTTATATTAAAGTCAAAATCGGTTTATAATGGTTCCAAAGGGTCTTATTTCGAAGCTAAAGTGGGGATGGGTCGCAATCCTATCAACCAATAGGATTTAGACAAGTTTAGGGTATTATTTTAACCTTATCAATTAGATTTAACTCTAAGATAAATAATTTAACTTTTACCATGTCTTTTTGTTTTCTTTCACTATATGGTTACTACACTTACTATAACATGCCAAACAAACCCCAAATTGTTTATTATTAATATATATATCCTTATCTAAGTCATTTGGCCGAACCTTAGATTTTCGGGAATAAAATAACAATTAATAATATAATATTTTATTTAAAAACTATTTTGTGTCAATTTTGACACTATTTGATATATGATTTTTGTGAAAGTCATAACAGAATTATATGTTCGAACCAAGTTGATTAAATCAACACTAATATATCATAGTAACATAGTAAATTATTTTAATTCATAAAAAGTCTCAAATTAAATTTATTTTGGTGTTTATAACATCAATTATGTCAATATATCATAAATAAGATAATTACTGCATCATCGTTGTGTCATAATTAAATTAAATTATTTAATGTCTAAAAATTATAAATAAAATACCATTATGTAGGAAATATTTTTATATTTCTAATGAATATTTATTTTCGAATTTATCTTATGTATAACCCCATATTAAAAATGATTTACTTATTAAACTTTGATTTTAACTATTTTAACCCTTCTTTAAATAAATTAATAATAAATGTCCTAATCAAACTCAAGTGGGTCTAAATGGTCATATTTTATTCATAAGGTTGTTTTTGGTCGAATTACACTTATCCAATAGAATCAGGACATGTGTTAGGGTAATAGTAATATCATATTTACCCTTAGTTACCCTATTTACTATTAACCGCGGTAAAAAAAAGAAAAAAGTTACTATTCACCAAAAAATTATTTTTATCTCATTGAACCACATTTTACTTACTGATATCAACCGTGTCTGTCGGATTTTCGAAATTCCATTCATAGAAGCGGTAAAATTAAGTTTTATGAAAAATTCAATTTTTTTTAACTACCACTTAGTAGTTTCACTATTCATCAAAAATTGATGTTTTTTAGAACAATGCCAAAATTTCATCCTAAGATATATTTCATATTCTGAATTCAAAAATGAAGTCTATTTAACCAAATTCAGAACATAGAAGTTTCATTAATTAATTTTATAATTAAATCCCGCTGTTAAAACAAATAGCGTGTTTTTAAGAAACAATAGTTATCAAAAGATTGACACTTGATTATGTCTGGTTTAAATGTGAAATTACATTCAATGTCCAACATTGTATTAAATTGTAAAAATATATTCTAAATATACTTTAAAACCACTCAAATTAATAATTTATCACTATTAATTATTTCGATTAAAAAAGTTGTTTTTAATTAACATTTAGTAATTTCCACTATTCATCAAAATATGAAAGTTATCTGAAAATTACCAAAAATTCACCCTAAGCTAAATTCGATATTACGAATCCAAAAATGAAATCCATTTTGAAAAATAAAATTTAAAAAATTTCAAAAAGTGGTTATTACTATTCATAACAGCTAGTTTTAATATTATTTTAATAGCATATCGTTGTTTAGTGAAACTCGGTATTGCGTACTACACACGCTATCAAGGAAGGTCGCGATTGCGTGTAATGAAAGGCAAGTCAAGGATGCGTGTTGTGCAAGCTCCTTTTGGTGTAGCGTACAACACAAGACATTAATGAAATTAAAAAGAATATTTTTCATAAAATTTCGGGGTGTTACATCCATACAGTCTATGGGATCATAAAAGTGATTGTGCATTTTCCACAGTATCTAGTTTTACCCCAATTTATCTATAAACTTCTCCAAACACAAACAAACATCTTGAGAACATCATTATATGACTTTTTACTAAGTTTCAACACTAAATCACACTCCTACAATAATTCAAATTCATATTACTGTATTTCCAACTTCCACCTTATTTTACACAAAACAAAACCCCTAATATCAACTAAAAATCCACTAAAGTCTTTCCATACATCTCTAAACATAACCTAACACTTTTAAATACATCAAAGCTACATCAATAATGGTCCAATCCAACCAACCGATAATTCTTTTCCTTAATCCCAAAACCCAAACCCTATAATTATACCATTTATTATTATTTTTTGTCCTAATAATATTAATAAACTAATTCATTGACTAACTACCAAAAAAATATAGCTATGATAACTCTCCATAAAATGACAATTTTCACCCCAAAAAAAACAGTGGGACATATATAGTATGTAACTTTTTTTAGGAATGAATCTTGTTAATGTAATACCCACTATCATAAATTCCCATTTATTCCCCAAAAACTAACTCGAGCTCGGGTACCACCTTCTTATATTTTATTCTATTGAAATACTCTAAAATATGGTTGCTCCCACCAAATATTCCCCAATACACATCATCTCATTGATATTGAAATGAAAAAATGAGTATAATAATATATTAGCCTTAAAAATGACAAGGAATAAATACTTTAACCTCATCGTAAAGGGAAGACATAACTGAACCATCCATAAATGAATAAAAAACACATTTTCACTCACAACAAAATTATTTCACTATAAAAAATTTCATGATGAAATCTTCTAAGTCACACTGACTCATTTTCCATGGTTATCTAAAGGGAAAACGAAAATCTATATTCACGATGAATCATAATCACTAAGAGGTTCATATTATTTATCAAAATAACAAACCAATAAATTGGAATATCCCCAAAACCATATAACCCAACCATAACTACCCAACCAATATTCAAAAGGTTCCCAAAACTATCTGAAGTGTAATAACATAATAATATTACTGTCCGCTACATACTATCGAGGAAACATAGAGTTATAATAAATAAGGAGAATTACTTCCCAAACTAATATCTATACTTTATAAATCCTTCAATATTAATCCATAAGAACAAGATACATGCTATCACTAGATTATGTCCAGAATTTATCAAATCGTCAATGCACTAATTCTACCATTCATTAATCTCAAACATCTTCACATCCAATAATCAATTACTTGTTATCAAAAACAAATACTAACTCTTTGAAAATATTATTTACTTCTCAAAATCACAAAATGAGAAAAAAATCATACATTGATCATTACTTTTCACAGTATGGTATATATCATATAAATATATATATGAAAAAATATATTATGAACTCTCATTACACTTCACATGGTAAAAAATTGTTTCAATAGTGAAATCAAACTATACAATTATCACCACAAAATATCAGAGGGAAATGTGACCAGCCACTTCAAAATCATGCCAACCTATAGATTTCTAAAATAAAACAAAAAGTATTTCACCATGGGTCCGTAAAATTTACCTTAACTATCATAGAAAGATAATAAATTTTAATATTTAAAATATTAATACAACCCCATGCAAGCATGATCCACCACCATATACAGTAGAACTCACATACAGTTCAATTAAAAATCTTCATTCCCATATAAATCAATGAGTTAATCCTTTATCGATGGGATACACAAACAAATAACACCATTAATCTACCTTTATTCCATGAAATGTTTTAATAAAATGAATAATACAATCTTTAGTTATCACACACAATAAAACCCAATAGACCCGTCCATATAAAATGTAGTATCCACACAAAATTAGTTAGATCACACTCATATCCAATCTGTCTCATAGGGATTCATTATTAAACAAATATTATAACAAATTCAATAAGCCAACCCACAATAACTTTATATAAACCCTATAATAACAATAAATTGCACCATTCAAAATAAGTAATTACAACTACAACCAGATTAATTTCATTTGACTATTTATTTAATCAATCACTCATATAACCATTAAGAAACCCCACTTTCAAAAAACCGTATTTTCTTACATAATAATTTATCCCAAAAAAATTGAAATTAATTATTATTTTTTTAATATTTCCAAAATCAAAAGAAAAATAAAGACAATAATTATAAAAAATTTAAAATCCATTATATTGAAAAAAATTCAGTATAATTTTTTTTCAATTTAAACCCATCCAACAAATTTATTAGCTTTAACTATAAACACCCACATTTTTGGATACATGGTTTTTTGCAATATTCCGTGAATAAAATATTTCATAAATAAAATAGGAGGACCATTTTAGGTTTAGTGTATTGGAGTATAGGTACAAATTATATAAAATATATAGTTTTGAAAATTAAATTTAAAATAATTTTTAGCTCTCTTGAAATGATTCTTTACTACAAAATCCTAGACCATCTCAATCTATTAGATGTCCTCGGAAAATTTATCAACAAAAATGGGAGATAATAAATCTATGTAAGGGATAAATAATGTAGCATAAAATAAGAAAAAACATTTGTACATTAACATAAGAACACATGGCATAACATTATTAAATTAACATAAGTACATGAGTTATAACATAAAAGCAGGATAACAATATAAACAAGAGACATTCCTAAAAATATCACAAAATATCATCAACAAGGTGTCATAAAAATAATTTATGATGTTTTGAACAAGTTATCATAAACCATTACCAACGAAATCTATAAATCTATCATGAAAATTGCATCTGTAGAGATTAATTCTTTACCCAATGCATTGGAGAACTATTAGATCTCACCCTTCATATGTCTAAAATTATGCATTCCATATTGATCAACAAAAATAAGTGCATATCATTTCCATAACCATAATTATGGAATGTGGATTTAAAACATATATGTACCAAAAAATAATATAAAGATACATCAAAATTAATACCCTTGAATGAAAATATGTTTTGTCTTCAAGACATTAATATATTTCATGGAAAATCATGTTTGGATTTAAGAAGTATAACTGGTATAAAAAGGTATCTTCAAATGTGTTTAATAAGAGATAATGGAATCACCTCATTATAAATAAATCCTAGTAAGTATATGGGGTGTTTAAAAACACTCTAGAACATTATAATTTATTAATTAAATGATTTTCATAGAATAAGTACTTGAATTTAAAAGGTGCAGAAAGATAACCATTACCGTGAGAGGTTTCATCCTAGAGATCGAGAGACTCTAATTACAATTCAAGGAACAACATGGGAGGGATTTACTTAGGGATTGGGAGATTATATTATTTAGAAATGGAATTTTAATGTAGAGTAAAGAATGAAAGGGTGAATATTTGTACTTGTGGATGGGAGGTTTTAAGGGTTATAATATTGATTAATTTTTGTATAATCTAACCAATTGTGGGTAAAATAAATTAAAACTGTTATTATAGAATATTTTTTATGAACCAGCACGAGTCGACCTAGAACTGGCCACCCAATCCGCTCATCGACAAGTCCTGAGAAGAATTCATGATCCTCCTGGGATGGAAACGAGAACCAATTGATTCAGTAGAGTGAAAAGAGAAGGATTTCATCCATATATAAACAATTAAATAAAGAGTGGAAAGAAATGGAAACCCCAATATACATTTATATACAATTTGAAATGAACATTATTCGCACATGAAAGTCAATGTACAACTGAACTAACAACTCAAAAAACCAAACAAGACTACCAAGTAACTCTATGTGACCCCACCTGCCTCTCTCCAACACAACGATCACTCGTCCCCCATGAAGATCAGACTCAAGCTGAAACCTGCATAAGGAATAAAAATAGAAGAAGACTATAGAAGTGAGTATTAAAACTCATTTGGTTATCCTGATATTCTATTCCCAATGCACATACTTTTAAATAAAAGAAACGTCAATTTCATGTTTAAAATAAAATTTATAAAAATATTTTTTCCAAACAAGGATCCATTATATAAACAAAACAAAATAAAAATGATTCCATGTTTTCATAAAAAGAAAATTCTTGTAACCAATTTCAAAGAGATGCAACTTCAAAGTGAAAAATAGTTTCAAGAGAGATGCTTTAAAGTACATACAACTATAAATAAAACAAAAATTCTATTGATGTTTCCATCAAAACACACTATATTTCAATGGTGAATACAATATATCCAATGATCACAAGTCATAGGAACACCCCTAGGCAGTAGCTAGTTATGGGACCTATGTACCTCGTATTTAGGTGAAAAGTAACCACAACAAATATCTGTTCTCATGCAAAATACACTAGTGGAGAACAAACCCATAAACTACTGGTCCCTAACGACATCATAATAATTTATTCATTGTTGTAATCATGAAACATGCAATGTGAAATATGGATAAAACCACTCCGGATCACTAGCATAATAGTACATGTCTTCCCACCCAGATACCCAGGTTTCCCTCTTTGTGCTCAAACTAGTTATAAATGATATCAAATTCCATTTAAACATAAAAAACAATTTTTTTCACACACAAACCATACATTATCTAAATATGTTTTCACCCCTTGTGTTACTCAATAAACCATCTAAATTTTTCATAAAACAATTTCAAGAAGTTTAAAAAATCTTTGCAAAGAAATTCCATTTGAAAATGAACTATTTAGGACAAACCCCATAATATTCTGTACCAAAAAAAATTGGAAGCCCTAAAACTATTTAATAAATCAATTTCATGTATCTTATAATGACCCCAAATGCTACAACATGGAATACAAATAAAAAACCCTTTTTAAAAGAGAAATGCCAAACGAGCGTTTAAGAATTTTACCAAACCAAAGTATAACGAGGGTACAAATTTATAATTTCATAAAGATGTGAACACACACAATTATCATAAAAAAATTACATAAACCCTTTAAAACATTTTGTTTACACATTTATGCTCAACCATTTTTATAAGAATGTCGAACCTGCCACTTACATGTAACTCGTGCCAAAACGTGTCAAAAACAAAAACATATATCTTTATAAAACCAATACCAAATATTTCATCCATTAAAGGACACAAAAATATAATATTTCATGCTTCACATACATTAATAAATTGAAAAAATTTATTTTATATAACATTTAGCACAAAAAGGCCAACATGGCACTTTTCTGAATACTAAGCGTGCAACATTTAGCCAAACAACTTCTATTTAACACCCAAAGGGGTTAAAACCAAAATTTTAATTCCACAAATTAATTACAGTAGTTAAACCAGGTCATGAAAAACACTTTACATATTTTAAAACATGTGTTTCATTTATTTGAACAGGATGTATTAAATTTTCTAACGAAATAACTCAATTTTACACAAAACAGGGCATAAATAACCATTTTTACACCAAATAAATCATAAAAATGTTTCATAGAAATAATAAACACGTATATAAGGTTATAAAATACAGAAAAATATGAATCATAAATTGTAATTTCTAGTGTTTTAGATAACCTACCTCAAACCCATGGCGAAAAAGAGATGCACAACCCAAAACATCTGATGCGGGTTCCAAAACCCTAGATCTACTAAGACCATTCCTAAACAAAAAAACAATAAAAATGATGGTAAAATATAACCCTAGGTTGATCATGACCAATTTATAAGATAAATACAAGAAAAATGAAAGAAGAAGGGCTCAAGGGATGTTCCCTTACAAGAATAAATAAGCCAAATCCACTATGATTATGAATTTATAATGGATCCAAATAGAAATTGTGGTTTTAATGTATTAGTAGAGTCTAAGTGGTAAGATCAATGAGTAAAAAATGTTAAAAAATGAATGTGTTATAAAATAAACATTTTTTTCTTAAATCTAGAAATGGGCTCACGATTAGCCCAAATCCTGAAATAACCACCATTTTCTCCAAAAAATCCCTAACAAGCCATGGGGAACCCATGGAAGGATGATTATAAAAATATGGGAGTTCATAAATCAACATTAATCTCAAAAAAACACAAGAATATGATAATTATTTCCAACACACTAAATCAAAACCAAGACATGCATCACCAGGTGTGACACTTCTCCCCACCACTAAAGTATTCCACCCCCCGAAAGCCATAAAACATTAAAACTGAAAGATCAAAACCTAATGATTTCTTATAAACATTTTCTATCATTTCAAGACAAGATAATATCATCTACCATCAATGCAACATAAGACTCCTGCCAAAAGAAAACACCAAATCACTACCTCTCCATAAGAATCATCGTAATGATCAAGGCACCACCTCCGTAACCAAGCCAAGAACCATATTTTTATACCTTATCCTAATAAACCCAATGATAACCCAATCCAATGTGCACTAATTAAAGACAACAACTTGGGGGGGGGGGAGGCCCAAATGGGATCTCCACTATTAAATCACAACTAATATCTAACACATCCTTAGAGGAAAGATCTATGAGACCTATAGTGGGACTCCCCACCATTAGAGACAAACATGAAGTGAACAAAAAATGGAATTTAACATGGACTAGAATCATGCCTCACTCGAAAAGGTCCACCAAAAATCTCCCACAAAAACCTACAAACCCATGTTAAGAAGGATAGAACACAAAAATTTAAACCACCCACTCTCAAATGAAGGGGACAAGAACTGGGCCAACACTTTTAGCATGGATCAAAAACCCCCACCACTTGAGGCAGGAAGGGAAGGGGAGCCAATAATTGGGCCACTAAAACCAAAAATGAAATTGAGGAACCATTCAACACTCTCCACAAACAAATTGGTAAAACTGAGACCACCCCTTATTCACATGGGTGTTCCACACATGGTAATTGGTTGGAAACCTACATCCTAAGAGGCATAACCATAGACACTGTGTGAGGGGTATGTCCACCATGATCATTGAGAAAAAAAGGAAAAACACAGGGATGAGAAAACACAATAAAAACATAGAAAATGCCTTATCACAATAGTGAATGCATGTGATTATTCGAGCTCCCAACACCTATGATGATCTCAGGACTGCATGAAATGCTTCACTTAGAATCCTTGGGCTGGAGCCCTGATGGTTGATGCATCTGTTGCACTACATCCAGGAACTACGAATCACAACACCCCAAAAAACTCACATTCTCAAAAATACACCTTCATCGGAATAGAAACTCAAAGATACAAAATACCATTCTCTCTCACTCCAAACAATAAGAAGAATGGATAACGAATACGGTGAAACACATCATCATCGCCAAACACAACAAATATATCAAAAAGAATTATCCCAATAGAAAAACAGTTTAAATTATGCCCAAACTGCTCTCTATTCCCTTAAATGAGTTGAGGCATCATACGAAGTGGTGGATTTAATGTTTTAAATGAATCCTTAGGTTGATCAGCTAGATGTATTTCCAATGGAGAACCAACAATGGACACATTAAAACATCCGAAATATCCCTTTAAACACACTATATATGGATCCAAAACCAAGCCACCAAAAAGATAGCATCTCAAGAAACACAAAGAGTTTTGGTCGGAGTCGATAATCCATAGGGGGTGAATTGAGTTACAATTAAAATTTATGTTAAAAACTTTTAGGATTAAAATCCTCCAAATTAGAACAGCCCAGTCAATTAAGCCAGTAGAGATATAAGTGACTTATTATTCATCCGGTTTCTCAAAGGTTGATTACTTCTCAGTTGAATCAGTATGAGAACTAATTCCACTATTGAAACAAGTTTACTAAACAAATCAGATATACACACTAACCAGAACTGACTATTAGAGTGAATGTAAACACAAATCTCTGTCTTTGAAAATATAAGCACAACGGAGAAATGTGAAATAGAGTAAAGTAGGAATGAACAAAATAATTTAAATAAGAGGTTCAATACTAAGACACGACCTATTCCTCTCCAATTGGTAATCACATACCACCATGAAATTATATTAAAAGTGATACATAGCCTGTATCGGGATTTACAATAGTTTTCACAAACTTTCTGGGATTTGGAACCTCTACCACAATTCTACATGGGAAAAATAAACTACCAAGCCACACCAGGATTCTTCCACAGCTTTACGTGGGAAATAAATGTAAAGATAGTTTGGTATGGGGATTTTCAGTATCCCTTAGTACAAGAAAAAGAGTCATTGTGTGTAACACATACACAATGCTCACAAATGTAATGTAATTAAACACAATAGAGCTAAAGATAGTGGGAATGATTTTAGAATGCTCTGTTGTGTTGGAAGATCAGCTCTGGACTCGTTGGAATGAATGAAATGATGTTTTTGTCCTTTTGTGCAAGTTGACTCCAAAATAGAGTGTCACAACGTTCAGGTTCTGACTTCTAGATGTAGAGATGATCAGATTATTGGGTATTATGCTCTTTTCAGCACACCATTAAAGCGTGAAGGATATTTTTTCAATTGATCCTTTTGAAGATCTGTGTTCTTCTAAATGAGTGCTTGAGGGTTCTTCTTGATATTGAGTATGGTTCTCTCTTATTAGTGTTCTGTGTATATTCAAAATGTCCATGCCACTTATCTTGTTTCTATGAGTATTTTCTTTTTTTTTCTCTTAATGTCTCTCTCTTATATAAATACTCTTTTCCAGTTCATATTTATTTTTCTTTTGGTTCAGCAGGGGCCAACAGGAAAGTTGTTTCAACCACGTGTGGTCTTCCTCGTACATCGTACTGTTTCATGATATGCGTACAAATAGCATTAAATAATGTCAGGTGTATTAATTTGTCCAGACATGACCGTTATAATAGTATTAATAAAATTGGTAAAGAAAAGAATGGAATATCATTAGACTGGTAGTATATGCATGTCACACGGTAGACTTCAACTGTGGTCTTTCTAACTATGGACTTCATCAGTAGGTTATTCAATAGAAAGCTTCATCGGTAGGTTCTTTTTCCATAGGCTTGTAACGGTAGCTGTTACTCTACGTAACAATAGCTCCTCATCAATGGACTTTGAGCAACAGTCGACTATCTCAACAGTAGGAGTTGTCCAGTGGTAGCCTTCTACAAATGGTAGATTGGTCCAACTATAGGCTTGAATAGTGAGGTTCTGAACAGAATACTTAGAAAGAGTCTGAAAGTGAACTTCTAAGAGTAGCCTTGTCACAACAGTGACCTTGTGACAGTAACTCTTTTTTTTGTGAGCTTTGATAAGATGATCATCGGTAGACCTGTGACAGTAACCATGTATCGGTAGCATTCAAAAGTGACTGTAAGTTTCCAACGATGATCTTCTAGCATAAGTGACTTTGTGTAGCAGTGAGCTATAACGGTCACTTTGAACAGAATGCTCTTCCTAGTAGCCTTTAACAGTGATCTTCTATTAAGATAAATATATACTATAAGCTTATGCAGCGAATTCATGAGTCTTAAGAATGTACATTTTTCAGGATAGGATAATTATAAATGTATATTAAAAGGATTAGTAACTGACTTAATATATCATGATCAATATTTAAACATGATTTGGGATTATCAAAACAGGTTATTCCAACAATCTCCCCCTTTTTTATAATCAAAAATTGTGCCACTATGTATTAAAGATAGATATCATATATAATACAGTTACTAAACATAGATAAAAAAAGTCTCAAGTGCCAGAGATTAATAAGAGTGTAAAACCAGAATATTGGTACATGGAATAATTGAGAAAGGCAGAAAAGATACAACATAGAATTATATTAGTATATTATCACTTTTCTTCCCAATCACATTATTAGTCTAGAATTATCATAGTGTTCTCAATTAGCACAGTATTTCTCCCCATTTGTGATTAGAAAAAATAAATACAAAATGGGAAAGAATAGAGAAGGCTTATATTAATAAACAGTGCATTACATGGCCCAAAAAAATACGTAGTCCCTATCAAAAGACATAAATAGACTCAATCCACATCATTCGTAGGTATGTGGTCTTTCCATTTGGAAGAAGAAGATGAAGGTTGAGCTGATGAATCAGCAGGTTTAGGAATGGTTGCAGGAATGACTGGAGGGGCAGCAACATATGCTCCTATGGGTCTGTTGTGGGTAGCTCGCTAAGGGATTAGTGGAGTAAGGCTTTTGATAGCTTCAGCAAGAGACATGGTGGTAGAACCACTAGGTTGAGATGCAGTTAAGGTAGGAGGGATGATGAAAGGGGTGCAGTCCACATGGAGAAAGGGTAGAAGAAGGTTTCTAAAATCCATAATAATGATCCCTCCTCTTTCCATTGTAGATAAAAAAATCATCTTTATTTTCTAAAAATTTATCCAAAGCAGGGGTCAATTCTCTCATCTTTCTGACCAGCTCCTTGAACTCCAGAGTCACTAGAGGCATCTTCATATTCTCTATCAAGAGCTTGAAGTGGTTGGTCATTTGATGATTGGTATAGAACTTATCAAAGTAATAATATACCTTATTCTTAATGGCCTCTTGAGAAGTAGTAGCTGCCCGCATGTGGTCACAAACAAAACTGCTAACTTCCCTAGTGGTAGAAATTATCTGAGAATCTGAGGTGCCATTGGTACTAGCCTTAGAAAGCTCTCCCTGGATCGTAGTTCTGATCTGGTCAATGTTCACAGAGGAGCTGGATGACGGAAGGGGTTTTACTGAGAAGGTTGTTGTCTCTTTGAAAGACAGAGTCACGTTAATAATCACCTTCTAAACAAGTGCATCCCGACTATTCTAATGTTCTTTAAAAGATTTCTTAAAAGCCTCAAAAACTTCCACAAACTGCTGACTACTTCTTTAATATATCTAATCTCAGCATTCACTTGGGTTTGAGAACTGCTCATGGCAATCAATGAAGCAACTGATTGCCTTAGAGAAACCACAGCTGTTGTCCAACTTTCAATTTGACTATGGCACACTTTAACTTCATCCATCATTCATGTCACTGGACAAGACACAACACATCCCAGAGATATCTCCAGCGATTGCTCCACACTCCTCAACTCTTCAACTAGGGTTTTCTTCAAATATGACACTGATTCTCTCAGTGCCGCTTTCATTGCAGTCTTTATGGACTCAAGGTCCTCCTTGGTTGCCAAATTGTCAGCCATAACTATTGGAAAAATTTTGGGTAGGATAACAGAATATCTTTGAGGCTAGTCATCATCATCAAAATATCCATATGTGAGTCAAAGAACCATGTACCCTAGATCTGATGACCAACCTTTGATGTCATACAGCACAGAAACAGAACCAACATGCTCCCATTCACTTAGATATCTCTCCTGACTAAGCTCCTCTATTTGTTTTGCTCTTGGTAACTCCACAACCTCCTCTGCAATTCCAGCAGATTCAACAACTGTTTTCTCTGTTAGTTCAACAGTAGAGTGAGTCTTATCCTTCTCTGAGTCAACAATTACATCCATATCAATTGTAGTAGATTCCACTCCTGCTTCCTGGCCAAAGACTATCTTTTCCGTATGATCTGTCAAAGGGTTCAAACTGGGCTCTTCTTCTTCAGTGTTCTCATCATCAGCTTTAGCAACAGCCTCCTTTTACTCATGAGAAAAGTGATCTGACTCAGTAGCCTCATTCTCTTCAGAGGTGTCCTTGACAACATTCTGATATGCTTCTTCTTCTTCTTCTTCTTCAGTGGTCTCAGTATCACTGTCCTTTAGAACAATCTCTCTTCTTGGTAGTTCTTTTGGAGGGTCAGCTGCTCAGAAAGCTACTGTCCTTACAGAACTGCGAGGCAAATCAGGATCACTCCCATCATCAATGGGGGTGTTTTCTATTTGACAGTTCACAACTCCTTCAGTCTCCTCTTCATTTGAATAATCCGGGTCTGGCTCATCAAGCTTCAGGCCTGGATCTCTCTAGTCTTTTGGCCCAGATGGATGAGTAGTAGGGTCAAAATTTTCATACACCTTTCCCTCATCATTCACCCTTGATCTTTTCCAGGGATTCCTGCTAATTTTCATGAATTTTCAAATCACCTTGGAGGTACAGACACTGTTCTTGGCCACTATCATCTCTTCTTGATTTCCAGCCTCACCCTTTACCTTTAGCATAACTGAAATAAGCTTGGCATGGAATAGGGCATTGGATTTTGATCATGCCTTGGTCATATCCTCCAATTGTGCCATCAGTAACCTACATAGGTTAATCTTCTTTGCATGCTTTAGTAAGTACATCAGGAATATGTCTTGGTACTTCAGTACTGCAAAGTCTCCTCTCCTCGGGCTAAGTACATGCTGAATGAATTTGAATAAAAGAATTTCTTTTCCATTCATCTCAACTTCAATGATTCTCCTTGATTTTCCATCTCCTGTCAGTTCTTCCAGAGCTTTTTCATATTCAAAAACAGCACTGTCTAGAGGAGCCACTCCAGATCAGTAATCATATATTCCTTCATGAGGAAATATCAAACAGGAACCCACTCAGCATAAGAGAAACTGACTTCATTTCCATTGACTCTAGATATTAGCATATGCACATCCTCTTTCTCTTCGAACTTCGGATATTCATAGAATTTTTTCACAAGCTTCGGGTAATATGGTCTATTGTAATTATCAAAACATTCAGTCCATCATTGGGAATTTAGTACTTCCAGCACATATGACATGCTTAACAGCATCCATTCTTCACTTAATTCCTTCTCAGCAATGATTTGTCTCCTTGTCAGATGTGGGTTTACATGTCCCGACGGGGTATTACTGGTGCCACTGGATTCGGATCGAGTCCTCTTTGGCCTTGGAACAACCTCATTGACAGTAGGGGGTCACTTGGTTCTGGCCATAGAGATTGAGAGAGGTTCGAGGGATTAGGTGAAGGGTTAGTGTTTAGGAGTTTCGAGAGCATGGTTCAAGATTAGGAGTGGAATGTGGATTGAAATATGTTCATTGCCTTTGATTTTATCATTTAGGGATGAAAATAAAATAAAATAGAAATAATCAATAGGAATAAAAATTGTCCAAATTCACACAAAAATAAAAACAAACAGTGAGGTATCCATCAGTGAGATGTACAAGTGAGGTGAGGTGCAACAGTGAGGTATAACAGTAAGGTCGAACTGTGAGGTCCAACTGTGGGGTCCAACTGTGAGGTCTGACTGTGAGGTCTAACTGTGAGGATTGACTCTGAGGTCTATCTATGAGGTTTGACTGTGAGGTCTAACTGTGAGGTTTTCTATGCGGAAATTAATCATACCTAACTCATGTTTGATGTAATTTAACCTCTCGGAATTCAAAGGATTTGTGAATATATCATCCAATTATTGTTCAGTGCCAATGAATTCAAGTCTGATATCACCCTTTTGATAATGATCCCTCAAAATGTGATGTCTCACAACAATATTCTTTTTCCTATCATGAGATACTGGATTTTTGGAAATGTTAATACCACTTGTATTGTCACACTTTATAGAGACATGTTTGAATTGATATCCGTAGTCTAGTAAAGTATGTTTCATCCAAAGAATTTGAGCACGACAACTACCTGCAACAATGTACTCAGCTTCGGCAGTAGATAATGCAACAGAGTTCTGCTTCTTACTACACGAAGATACTAGTGACTTGCCTAAAATGTGACATGTGACAGAGGTTCTTTTTCTATCTAACTTACAACCAGCAAAATCAGCATCAGAGTAAATCAACAAATCAAATGATTTTCCTTTTGGATAAAATAATCCTAAGTTGGGGGTATGTTTGAGATATTTAAAAATCCTTTTAACAACAGTTAAATGAGACTCTTTTGGATTGTCTTGAAAGCGAGCACACATGCATACACTAAAAATGATGTCAGGTCTATAGGTCGTAAGATAGAGTAGACTTCCTATCATACCTCTGTAGTTGGTTTGATCCTAGGGTTCTCTAGTTTCATCAGCATCCAATTTACAAGTGGTACTCATAGGTGTGTCACTACCTTTACTACCATCCAAAGAAAAACATTTTAAAAGATACTTAATATATTTACTTTAATTCAAAACAATTCCATTTTTATTTTGAAAGATCTGAAATCCATGGAAAATTTGAGTTCTCCCATTAAGCTCATTTCAAACTCATTTTGCATCATTTTTTAAAAATCAAAACATAATGAATTTTTAGAATAACCAAAAATAATATCTTCCACATAAATTTGTACAATCAAAACATCGTTATAAATCCATTTAATGAAAATAGTAGGATCAGCTATCCCTTTGGTAAAACCTTTTGAAATAAGAAAAGTGTTGAGCCTATCATACCATGCTCTTGGAGCTTGTTTTAAGCCATATAATGCATTAGATAGTTTAAAAACATGATTGGAAAAATGGGGATTTGTAAAACCAGAAATTTGTTCAACAAACACATCATTAACTTTATACCCATTTAGAAAAGTACTTTTATCATCCATTTGATAAAGTTTGAAATTCAGATGAGCTGCATAGGCAAGTAGTATCCTAATGGCTTCTAGTCTAGCTACAGGTGCAAAGGTATCCTCATAATCTATTCCTTCCACTTGACTATATCCTTTTGTAACTAGCGTGGATTTATTTCTAACTATTTTCCCAGACTCATCTACTTTGTTTCTAAACACCCATTTAGTGCCTATGGGTAAAGTGTCCTTGGGTCCTTCCACTAATTCCCAAACTTTGTTTCCTTCGAAATGATTTAGTTCTTCTTGCATATCCATTACCCAAAATTCATAATTAATGGCATCATTAATAGTTTTGGGTTAAATCTGTGAAAGAAAAACTTTATGTTTAACCTGGTTTCTTAGAGAATCTCTAGTTTGTGTTCCTCTATTTAAATCGCCTATAATAGAAATCAGAGGAATATTCTTAAGAGTCCTTATACCTCTAGGAAGGGTTGATCTGGATTCTTTATTGTTGCCTATTGGTTTAGAATCAGCAGGTGCAGATTCTAGAAAATTTCCAGAACTGGGTACTTTTATAGGGGATTCACTATCCTTATCATTAAGGTTTAGATTTGACAAATTGTCCTCAAGATTTTCCTGAGGGGCTTTAGGCTCATGTGGATCAGTCTCATAGAATTTTATAGGAACTGATTATTCTACACATTTGGTTTTCTTTTTGAACACTCTATAGGATTTACTTGTAATAGAATAACCCAAGAAAATTCCATAATAACTTTTGGGAGAATAATTGTCAAGGTTATCTTTAGTATTAGGAATAAAGACTTTGCAACCAAAAATTCTGAAATAATTTTCCTTAGGCTTCCTATTATTCCAAAGTTCATAAGGGGTCCTTTTTAGAATAGGTCCAATTAATACTCTATTGATAATGTAACAAGCTGTATTTATAGCTTCAGTCCAAAAATAAATAGGTAAGTCATACTCATTAAGCATAGTCCTTGCAATTTCATAAAGGGTCCTATTTCATCATTCTACAACTCCATTTTATTGAGGTGTCCTAGGGGCATAAATGTTGTGAATATAGCCATTATGCGAGCAGTAGGATTCAAACTCACGATTGTCAAACTCACAGCCATGATCACTTCATAGGGTTTTAATCTTAACACCATGAAGGCTTTCTACAAACATGGAATATTTTACAAAGTAGGAATAGGATTAAATTTTGTGAGCTAGAAAGTATACCCAAGTATACCTAGAAAAGTCATCTATAAGAACATAAACATAGTTCTTCCCATTTAAACTTGACACTATTTATGGTCCAAACAAATCCATGTGAACCAACTCAAGTGGTTGAGAAGTTGAAACTTCGTTCTTTGGTTTGAAAGAATCTTTGTGTTGTATCCCCTTTTGACATGGATTACACACTTTATCAATTGGGAATTCTAATTTCAGTAAGTCTCTAACTTAACATTTCTTAGATAGCTTCCTATGTGAGTGCACATTACTGTGTCCTAATATTCTATGCCACAACCAAGATTCTTTATGAAAGGCATTTAAACAAGAAACATTTTGTTTGGATAAGGAGTTTAAATCAACAACATATACATTCTCATTTCTATATGCAGTGAAAACTAAATCAATTTTTGAATTAAAAACATTGCATGAATCATTTTCAAATTTTACATGAAGGCCACTATCACATAACTGAGATATTATATATAAATTATACTTTAATCCATCGACAAAAAGTACTTTAGAAATAAATATTGTATCAGGGTTACCAAGCTGTCCTAAGTCGATGAGTTTTCCGTTTTCATTGACACCAAAGGTGACATGCCCACCATCAACTTTTATGAAAATCTTGAAAAAAGAATAGTATCTTGTCATATGTCTTGAACATCCACTGTCCAAGTACCATAGAGTGTTGTAGGAAATCTTTAAACAACTTCCCTACAAAGCATATTAAACATGGGGTAATTTTGGTACCCAGATCATCTTGGGTCTAGAAAGGTTATCCAATAAAACATTAGGAACCCATATTGGAATTATATATTTTTTGAAATCAACAAACATATTTTGAGAAACAAATACTTTGTTAGGTCCTTTAGAAAATTGTTTCTCAAAATATGGTCCAAAATTAGCAGTGAACTGTCCAGATTTTAAAACAAATTTGGTTTTGCTAATTTGTCTCTGTCCAGGCTAATATCCTAGACCAGTTGTATATTCTAGAGCAATATGTCTTCCTAGACACTGTTTCAAGGTATCCCTACTAGAAGTGAACTTCTCAATATCCATTCTTAATTGTTCATTAAATAATTTGAGCTGAGTGTTTTCTTTCAATAATTGAACATTCTTTTCTTTTTCTAAACTTAGATCTGTTTTAACATTACTAGTCAATGCATGCTATTTCTTTAAAGATTTATATTTATCTTTTAGTTCATTGCAGGTATCTTCCAACATATTGCAATATTCAAACAGTTCATCCTTAGACATATTTTCATCATTACATGATTCACTGTTATTTCCAGAATATTAATTATTTAGAACATGGGAAACAGGTACCTCAGATATGTTGTTCATGAAGCACATGTTATTTTCAGAATCAGTAGCTTCTGATTCAGTTGTGTTATCTTTCGAATCACTCCAGGTCGCTTGCATGGCTTTCTTGTACTTCTTGTCCTTATAGTCATATTTATTTTTGAATCTTAACTTCGGACAGTAAGCCTTGATGTGTCCTTTCCTCTGGCATTCATAGCATACTATATCATCTTCCTCATCAGATTACTTCCAATCCTTTTTCCACTTACCTTGTTGATCATACTTACCCTTGTAGTTTGGTTTTTTGAAAAACTTCTTCTTCCTATAGAACTTCTTAAATCTTTTGGCTATCTGAGCCATTTTATCAGCACTGTCTGAATCTGAATCATCACTGGTTTAACTTTCAGTAGGTACATGTATTTTCTCCTTGTCTTTGCTCTTCGAAGCAGTAGTCTTGAATGCCATAGATTTTCTTTTGGGTTCATCATCTTCTTCATTGTTTTCTTTCAGTTCCTCTTCATACATTATTAGTTTACCAATCAACTCCTTAAAAGGTAGCCTGCTGATGTCACATGACTCTCGAATAGACATAGAAGTGCCTCTCCATTTGTCTGGAAAACATCTCATGATTCTCATGATCTTCTCCTTTACTGTAACAGCTTTTCCCAGTGAACTCATGGTATTGAAAATCTCATTAAACCTAAGGTACATGTGATAAATGGGTTCATCATGTCTCATCATTATATTATCATATTTAATAGTATAGGTATTTAATCTCATTTCCTTCACATTAGTTGTTACTTTATGAGAAATAGCCAAGGTGTCCCAGATTTCATGAGCTGTTATACATGCATAAATTCAGTAAAATTCCTCATCTCCTAAAGAGTAGTAATGTGAATTCATAGATTTAAAGTTATTGTTCTATAAAACATTGTAGAATCATCCTAAGTTGATCTAGTAGTTTTGGGAATTTCATATTCTGATTCTATAGCAGAACAAATATCAAAACCAATACTTCCCAAATGAATTTTCATTTTAATTTTCCATTGATCATAATTCACATCATTAAAGAAAGGTGGTATATTAGTAGCAGCACCTTCTACTGTCCATAACAGATTATAGAGAATATATTAAAGAGAGAAAATCTACAACTAACAAAAATTTATGATCTTTAAGATAAAACTAAAATCACAATTTAAAAAAAATGGTTCGAAAACTTTGTATATAAATTTATAGCCTCTGATACAAAATGTTGGTCATAGTAGATACTCAAGAGGGGGGTGAATTGAGTTCCAATTAAAATTTCGGTTAAAAACTTTTAGGATTAAAATCCCCAAAATTAGAACATCCTAGTCAATTAAGGCAGTAGAGATACAAGTGAATTATTGTTTAACAGGTTTTTTAAAGGTTGATTACTCCTCAGTTGAATCAGTATGAGAACCATTTCCACTTTTGAAACAAGTTTACTAAACAAATAAGATATAAAAACTAACTAGAACTGACTATCAGAGTGAATGTAAACACAGTTCTCTATCTTTGATAATATAATCACATCAGATAAATGTGAAACAGAGTAAATCAAGGATGAACATAACAATTTAAACAAGAGGTTCAGTCTTAAGACAAGACCTAGTCCTCTCCACTTGGTGATCACCTACCACCAAGCAATTATATTAAAAGTGATACACATCCTCTATTTGGATTTCCAATATTTTTCACAAACTGTCCAGGTTTTGAAACCTCTACGATAGTTCTATATTGTAAAAATAAACTACCAAGTGACACCAGGCATGTTCCACAGTTATACATGGGAAATAAATGTAAATATAGTTTTGTAGGGGGATTTTTCAGTAACCTGTAGTTCAAGAACAAGATTCAGTGTGTGTAACACATACACACTGCTCACAAATTTAATGTAATTATACACAGTAGAGCTAAAGACAGTGGGAATGAGTTTAGAATACTATGTTGTGTTGGAAGATCAGCTCTGGACTCGTTGGAGCGAGTGAAATGATGTTTTGGTCCTTCTTTGCAAGTTGAATCCAAAATAGAGTGTTGAAACTTTCAGATTCTGACTTCCAGATGTAGAGATGATCAGCTTCTTGGGTTTTATGCTCTTGGCCACACACCACGACAGCTTGAAGGAGATTCATTCTATTAATCATTTTAATGCTCTGTGCTCTTTTGAATGAGTACTTGAGGGTTATTCTTGAGATTGTGTATGGTTCTCTCTTATGAGTGTTCTGGGTATATTAAAAATGTCCATACCACTTCTCTTGTTTCTATGTGTATTTTATTTTTTTTTCACTCTGAATGTCTCTCTCTTATATATATACTCTTTTACAGTTCAGCTTTTTTTTTCTTTTGGTTCAGCAGGGGCCGATAGGAAATATGTTCAACCACGTGTGGTCTTCCTCATAAATCAAACTATTTCCTAATATGCCTAAAAATAGCATTAAATAATATCAGGTGTATTAATTTTTCCAGACATGATCGTTATAATAGTATTAATAAAATTGGTAAAGAAAAGAATGGAATATCATTAGAATGGTAGCAGATGAATGTCACACGGTAGACTTCAACTGTGGTCTTTCCAACTGTGGACTTCATCGGTAGGTTATTCAATAGTAAGCTTCATCGGTGGGTTCTTTGTCTGTAGGCTTGTAATGGTAGCTATTACTCTATGTAACAATAGCTCCTCATCAGCGGACTTTGATCAACAGTTGACTATCTTGACAGTAGGAGTTGTTCAGTGGTATCCTTCTACAAATGGTAGACTGGTCCAACTGTAGGCTTGAACAGTGAGGTTCTCAACAGAAGACTTGAGAAAGAGTCTGACAGTGAACCTCAAAGAGAAGCCATGTCACAGCAGTGACCTTGTGATAGTAACTCTTTTTGTGTGAGCTTTGATAAGCAGATCATTGGAAGACTTGTGACAATAACCATGTATCGGTAGCATCCAATGGTGACTGTATGTTTTCAACGGTGATCTTCTAGCATAAGTGACTTCGTGTAGCAGTGATCTATAACGGTGACTCTAAACATAAGGATCTTACTAGTAGCCTTTAATAGTGTACTTTTATTAAGATAAATATAAATTGTACGCTTATGCAGCAATGTAATGAGTCTTAAGAGTGTACATTGTTCAGGATAATATAATTATAAATGAAGATTAAAAGGATTAGTAACTGGCTTAATATATCATGATCAATATTTAAAACTGATATGGGATTATCAAAACAGGTGAGTCCAACAAAGAGTATCACTTCCAGATCATGACGAAGCATACCAAACAAGCCAAAGTTCTAAAAATTGAAAAATCAACGTACATAAAAAGTAGTTTTCCAAAAACAAAAAAAAATTAACATAAAAAACTTTCGAAAAATAGACTAACTTGTTGGATTTTCAGACTCACAAATTGTGTTTCATGAAGTCTCACTCAAGTTCACATTCAAGTGCCACCCTAAGAACCCCACCACTATGCCATACTAGGCATCAATCAACATATCTATACAAATACATGCATGTGATAACCCATGAAAATACCAAAGGATAAAATAACATTCTCATTTTAAAGACAAAACATACAAAAAAATTTCATAAATGGGCTTTCAAGCCTTGTATTCAGGCCACTTGGCCTTGGGCCTTCGGGCTATGTAATGGGTCTCCCTCTACCCAGTCTAAAGATGTCTTTGCTTTCAAATAATAAATTGAGGCTTCAGCCCCAACCTTAAAACAAAACAAAACAAGCATGTTATTCAAACATCCCTTTCCCTTTTTTAAAAAATCTACAAGGTCTCTTTTCTTAATCCGACAGCCAGAAAAGCCAAAACCCTTTTTAGTAAAACACCAACTGCTCAAAACCAATTCATCAGATTCAAACACTCTTCAGCAGGACAAAAAATCATATTTTAAACAAATTTTCATAATCACCATAAACTAATTCGCGCCTTCCAACCGTTTTATTTCAATAAACCATATGTTTAGATTATGGAAATTTGATCCTATTATATCATTCCACTTTCTCCACAAAAATTTTCCTCACAAAAACCCAACATGATCAAAACATTCTTATATTAATCATTGAAACCCTACTTCCAAAATTCTGAATAAAGGATTTTTAAAACCAAATTTAGAATTCATGAAAGATTAAGATACCTACAAAAAGGAACTAGTGTCAATGGGTGACCTGACCATATGGTTTGCGGCCATATGTCAAAAATACTATCAACACAGAGATCCTTATTAAGACCATAAGCCAGCTCCAAATGGCTTTCCTGACCCTACGAGCTCATGGATGCCATTAGTATAACGCCCCTTGACATATCCCAATCACTAAACAATCCCTAAGAGCCAAAGAAACTAATAAAACTGGACTACCCATGGACAACCAAGGATAGGAATGAGAATGTCTTCATGATTATCTTACCGAACCCACCCCTCATGTTCTGAGAATCCTACTCTATATACCTTGAAATTCCTTAAATAACAATGGTGATCTGAAAAGTAAGGCTTGCTAAGAGCATACCTCCTATGATACCATTTTCTTACGACCCAACCCGGGTCCACCCTAAACCAATCACCTAAGAAACTCCACGAAAAGTCCAGAGAGGCATTCCTGATCCTCCCGAGATGGACACAAGCACCAAGGGAATCGGTAGAGTGATAAGGGAATGATATCTACCAAATATAAACAATTAAATAAATAGTATAATGAAATGGAAAGACCAATAAACATTTATATAAAGGTTGAACTAAACATTATTCACACATGAAAGCGAATGTAAAACTGAACATATAACTCACCCGACCAAATATAAAAAATGACTAACTCCATGTTACCCCACTGGTCACTCTCCAATAAATCGGTCAACCATATCCCATGGTGATCAGACTCAAGCTGAAACCTACACAATGGCTAAAAAAAGAAGACTATAAGCGTGCGTATTAAAACTACGTAGGTTAGCCTGATATTATATTCACAATGCACTTCCATTAATATAAATGAAATATAAATTTAAAGGTTGAAATAAAATATATAAAAATATTCTTTCCAAACAATGTTCCATTCTACAAACATTAAAAAATATAAATGCATACAATTCTTCGTAAAAAGAAAATTCTAGTAATCAATTTCAAAGTGATGAAACTTCAAAGTGAAAATGGTTTTCAAGAGGGATGTTTTAAAGAATGTACACCTTTATATAAAACAAAAATGGTACTGAATTTCCCAACCAAACTCACTGTATGCCGATGGAGAATACAATATATCCAACGATCCTGAGTCACCGAAAAATCCCTAGGCACTAGCCAGTTGTGGGCCCCAGGTACCTCGTATCTCTGTGAAAAGTAACCACAACAAATATCTATTCTCATGAATGATCCACTATTAGGGAACATACACATAAACTAGTCTTCCATAACATCATCATAATAGTTTAGTTTTTTTTCATCATTTAACATGCTACGTGAAATAGGGATGAAACAACTCCAGATCACTAGCATACTTGTACACTTCCACCCACCTTGATACTCGGGCTTCCCTCTTTGTGCTCAAACAAGTTTTATTTAACGTCCTGGTTCCAAAATCCACCCAAGGTTTTCCTGTAACCAGTTGGTTGGATGGCCTCAAGCGCATTTTCCCAAACACTAGAGGCTGCCGACAAGCAGATAGGGCCTTGGGTATAATGGTGGGGAAACTATGCCATCACTGGCAGAGTACATAGTTGAAAATAAACAAAATCAATAGCGAAAGTGGTAAATAATTCATACACAAGTGAATAGTGTAAGACTGAAATTGATAAGCAGCAGGAGAACATTTATATATATATGGTGCATGATACATATGTCTAAGAAAGCATCCAAACAAGTCACAATGCAGAATATAATACTAAACCCAAGTACAAAAGGAAACAAATAAGTAAATCCTCTGCATCGGAAGCCACAGCATGGTCTCATGCTCCCCTCCTCCAATGTAAGTCATGTACCTGATGTAGAAGGGCACTTTCCCTTATCTATACCTGCAACAACATAGTCTGTTTGGGCCCAAAAGCATGACCCAAATAGGGTGTGAGACTAAATCATATTAGGCAACCACCCGAAGATATTTTCCTAATAGTCAGTGAGCATATGGCAGGTAATAGTATAGTAAGCAGTAAACAGTAAACAATGACCAACAAACATGAAGATACACAACAATAAACAATCCACAGATCAACAAGAAGAAGTGAAGCAAACAACTAACCACAAACTGTAATCCCTCTAGAAGTCCTCATATACATACCTTCTGATCCTATGCAAGAATTACCAACAACCCTTTGTAGAGTAAACTCAGCCTAACCCCTTTGGTTTGGTCATATGAATTATTAGACTCTCTGAGGAAGAAATTTAATTCAATTCCTCTTATAGTCTATGGTAGTCAGGGACTATCTGAGGGTGATCACGCGGTCAATTACTCTTATATCCCCAAGGTCTAGAGACTCTCTAAGGAAGCACACTCGTTCAATTCATCCTATAGCCTCAGGTTGATCACAGACTCTCTTTGGAATCTCACTCGGTCAATTCCTTCCATAGCCTGGAATGGTTTAAGGAAAATAAAACAAATCAAATACCCTTTATGGAAGCTCACTTGGTCTATCCTCCCATGGCCTATAATATCCAAGACTCTCTAGGAAGCTCACTCGGTCTATCCCCTATAGAATATAATGACCAAGGCTCTCTGAGGGATCACACTTGGTCTATCCTCATATAGTCTTTAATATCCAATACTCTCTGGGAAGCTCACTCTGTCTATCCCTTTTAGTCTATAGCACTAGGTTCTCACAACCTCATTCCAATCAGTGAATAATAATGATATATGGAAAATGTAAACCTAAAGAGCTACTTGGATAACCAATCTATAGCATAACAAGCATTTTAGGAAACACGGATCCATCTTACGGTCACAAGACATGGAAATTAGGTACAACAGCCAAAGGTAGAAGAAGACCAAAGGTTGTAAACAGAACAAGCATGGGAGAAACATCCAATCACAACAATTAACTGCATATATAACCAAAATTTACCTCTACACAAGCATACAAGAATGGTAGGAACATAACAGGAGTAAAATAGTAATCACACAATACCCCGTTCAAGGGGATTGGTGGAATTTGCACATGAACTCAAAGACATCAAATGGAAAGGCACAAAACACCTACCTGGATGCTAGGAGATCGATATACTTAAACCACAATGACTGATTCTCTTTAGAACATTGAAGATCTGCGAAAACATCCAAAACACTCAACCCACTATATCTTGAGAAAGAGGGAATATCATGGGGTGAAACTCAAGAAGAAGGAAGAACTCGCCTATGTGGTTCCAATGTAATTGACGGCGGTCAATTCAGAGATAAGACAAAGGCTCGAGGGCTTAGTGAATGTTCACGGATGTACGACTTATCTCGGTCGAACAAGACCTAGAAGAAGACATTTGTGTTCATCAGATTTGACCCCGGTGTGTTTAATGAAAAAAAGAAAATACATGGCATTTACTTTTGAAGTACACAACGTGTACTTGGCTTTTCCATACTCCACTTTAAGTGGCCTCCACATTGCCCCTACACACCGTGTCTGTGGACTAGACTCGGCCAGCACATGGCCTTGCGTGGCATCAGAGTACACGGTGTGTACTTATAAAGTACACAACATGTATTTTGAAAATTTCACGATTCTTATCTTTTCTCAAAAATTCCATAAAAAAAGAAAAACATACCTAAAAAGAAGGTCTGGGTTCTTCACTTAGCGGGACCTGAATCTAAGACAGCGCAGGTGGGTCGAGTATCTTCAGTCATTTGACTTCGAGCTTTCTTTACGCCTGGGAAGGGTAATGCAGTTACTGATGCAATGAGTAGGAGAACTCAGATATAGGTAGTTCAAGAGGCTAGAAGTTGGTGGCAGCTTATGGATTTGTTCTATGAGATGCATTTTGAGGTGCACGACAGATAGGGACAAACTTTCCTATCTTCTGTAGATGTTACCTCTATACTTCTTGATCGGGTACAGATGAGAAAACTATCAGACATAGAAGGACTAGTACTATAGGATAGTGTGTCAGGAGAGGACCCTCTTCCTAGATAGACCATGGGTGGTGATGAGATATTGTGTTTCTAGGGACGCGTATGGGTGTCAGCAGACATACTCAAGGAGCTGATGTGGGATTTTCATTCCTCTGTTTGGGAAGTTCATCCTGTTGTCACCAAGATGTATTGGGATCATCATCACCAATATTGGTGGCCAGGTATGAAGAGAGAGGTTGTTCTTTTCGTTATGAGATGTTCTACATATCGGCAGGTGAAAGCAGAGCATCAGAGAACTATAGGTCTTTTACAACCATTACCCATTCCTAAATGGAAATGGAACGATGTCAAGATGGACTTTGTGACCAGGTTTCTGAGATCACCTCGAGAGAATGATGTTGTTTGGGTTGTCATTGACAGGCTTACGGAGGTTTATCATTTCTTTCGGATTAGGGATACCTTTAGTGTTGATGGGACAGTTGTACATCGTTGAGATTGTACGTCTACATAGAGTTCCATACTTTATTGTTTAAGACAGGGATGCGTGTTTTACATCTCGATTCTGGGAGGGGATTTAGAAGGATTTGGGTACAAATGTACTTTTGAGTACGACATACCAAACCCAGACTGATGGACAGTCTATGAACATGATTCAGGTGCTTGAGAATATGCTTAGAGATTGCATTATAGATTTTGGAGGTTCTTAGGAGAAGCATATACCTTTTGTAGAGTTCACCTACAACAACAGTTTTCAGGTGACTATTCAGATGGAACCCTACGAAGCCTTGTACGGTAGGCCATGCCGATCACCTTTATGCTGGTTGGAGGTAGGACAGGTAGCTTTGCTGAGACCTCATCTTGTTCATGAGATCTCAGAGCAGATAGAGTTGATTCCGAAGAGGATGGCTATGGTACAGTCTTGACGAATGTCTTATGCCGATTAGCGGAGACGACCTCTGGAGTTCAAGGTTGGGGATCAGGTTTTCCTATGTGTCACACTATGTTTAGGACAAAAGAGGATTCAAAGACAGGGTAAGCTTTCACCACGGTACGTTGGACCGTTTGAGGTGTTGGAGAGAGTTGGACCGGTAGCCTATCGGTTGCGGTTACTTCAGAGGTACCGGGCAATGCAGGACGTCTTCCACGTTTCTCAGATCCGATATTACTTTTCAAACCTGTCTCATTTATTTCAACCTGAGGAGGATGAGCTTGAGACGGATGCATCGTTTGAGTGTAATTCTATCCGGATTGTCAATCATAGTATGAAGGTTCTATATGGCCGGTATGTTCCTCTGGTACGGGTGCTATGGCAGCATCGGAAAGTATAGGATGAGACATGGGAGAGAGAGGCTGATGTATGATCATAGTGGCCAAAGCTGTTCAGGGTTTCTTCGTCCACGCCACACTAGGGAAACTTGGGGATGAATTTCTATAAGGGTGGAAGTTTTTAGGAACCTGATCCTTCTTTTCAGGTATGTTTTACTTTTTTCTGGCACTTTTGAGAATTGAGGAGAATCAAGAAATTTTCAAAATACACATCATGTAGTTTATAAGTACACGTCGTGTATTCTGATGTCGCGCATGGCCATGTGCTGGCCGTGTCCAGGCCACACACATGGTGTGTAGGGGCGAGGTGGAGGCTGCTTAAAGCGGAGTATGCAAAATCCAATTGTACAAGACATGTAATTCAAAAGTACACATCTTGTATTTTATTTTTTTATTAAACTCACCGGGGTCGCATCAGATCAACCCAAATGTCTTCTTCTAGGTCTCATTCGACCGAGAGAAGCTGTACAGCTGTGAACATTCTCTGAGCCCCCGAGCCTTCTTCTGATCTCTGAATCCACTGCTGTCGATTGCATTGAAACCGCAGTGGTGAGTTCTTCCTTCTTCCTGAGTTTTGTTCCAAGATTTTCCCTCTTTCTCAAGATATCGTGGGTTGATTATTTTGGATTTTTTCTCAGATCATCGATGTTTTAAGGAGAATTAATCATCGTGGTTCAAGTATATCGATCTTCTAGCATCCAGGTAGGTGGTTTGTGCCAGTCCCATCGATGAATTTGAGTTTACGTGCAAATTCCACCAATCCCCTTGAACAGGGTATTGTGTGATTACTGTTTTACCCCTGTTATGTTCCTACATTGCTTGTATGCTTGTGTAGAGATAAATTTTGGTTATATATGAGGATAATTGTTGTGCTTGTATTTTTTTTTCCCATACTTGTTCTGTTTAGGACCTTTGGTCTTGTTCTTCCTTTGGCTGTTGTACCTACTTTCCATGCCTTGTGACTGTAGGATGGATCCCTGTTTCCTAACATGCTTTTGATGCAATAGACTGGTTACCCAAGTATCTCTGTAGGTTTACATTGTCCATATAGCACTATTATGCAATTATTGGCATGAGGCTGTGAGAACCTAGTTCTATAGACTATAAGGGATAGACCGAGTGAGCTTCCCAGAGTGTCTTTGATATTATAGACTACAGGAGGATAGACCGAGTGAGCTACCTCAAAGATTATTGGACATTATATTCTCTAGGGGATAGACTGAGTGAGCTTCCAAGAGAGTCTAGGATATTATAGTCCATGGGAGGATAGATCGAGTGAACATCCTTGGAGAGTCTTTTCTTTTATTGATTTTCCTTAAACCATTCCATGCTATGGAAGGAATTGACAGAGTGAGCTTCCTTGGAGAGTCTGTGATCGACCTGAGGCTATATGATGAATTGACCGAGTGATCTTCCTCAGAGAGTCTCTAGACCTTGGGGCTACAAGAGGAATTGATCGTGTGATCACCCTCAGAGAGTCCCTGACTACCATAGACTATAATAGGAATTGACTGAGCATGCTTCCTCAGAGAGTCTTATAATTCGTATTACCAAACCAGAGGGGTTAGGTTGAGTGTACTGCCCAGAGGGTTATTTGTACTTCTTGAATAAGACCAGAGGGGATGGTTGTGAGGACTTCCCAGAGGGATTCCTGTATGTGGTTAGCTATTTGATTCAGTGCTTCTTGTTGATCTGTGGATTTTTTAATGTTGTGTATCTTCTTGTTTGTTGGTCATTGTTTACTGTTTACTGCTTACTGTACTATTACCTGCCATATGCTCACTGACTGTTAGGCACAGATCTTTTGGTGGTTTCCTACTAGGATTTAGTCTCACACCCTATTTCGGTCATGCTTTTGGGCCCAAACAGACTATGTTGTTGCAGGTATAGATAAGGTAAAGCGCCCTTCTACTTCAGGTACTTGACTTGCATTGGAGCAGGGGAGCATGGGACCAATCCAAGGCTTGCGATGATGAGGCGTTGCTTATCTGTTTCCTTTTGTACATGGGTTTAGTATTGTATTCAGCATTGTGACTTGTTTGGCTGCTTTCCGGGACATATGTATCATGTATCATATATATATATTTGCTCCTGCTGCTTATCATTTTCATTCTTCTGCTATTCACTTGTGTATGGATTATTTACTACTTCTGCTATTGCTTTTGTTTATTTTCCACTGTGTACTCTTCCAATGACGGAATAGTATCCCCACCATCACACCCATGGCCCTCACTACTAGTCGGTAGGCTCTGGCATTTGGTGAAATTCTCCTGAGGCCATGTGACCAACCAGGTACGGGGCACCTCTAGGTGGCTTCCAGAACTGAGACGTTACATTTCACATGAAATCAAATTCCATTTACACATAAAAATACTAGTTATGGTAACACACGGTCCAAAAATAATTTGAACATGTTTTTATCCCTTTGTGTAACTCAGTAAACCATCTAAAATATTTATAAAACGATTTCAAGAAGCTTAACCAAGATTTGCACATGAATTTCGTTAGAAAATGTACTTTTTGGGTCAAATTACCACCTATTACATACCAATCCAAATTTGGAGTCCCTAAAACCATTTACTAAATCAATTTCATGAATCTTAAAATGACCTCAAATGGTATAACATGGAATACACATGAAAACCCCCTTTTTAAAGAGAAATTCCAAACAAGCCTTTAATCATTTTACCAAACAAACCTATAACAGAGGTACATATTTATCTTTTTATAAAGAGGTCTAAACAAACCATTAGAAGTAGAAAAACATTTACAGAAACCCTTTGAAACATTTATGTTATACATTTATGCTCAAACATTTTCATAAGAATTCTGAATAGGCCCTTTATCGGCAACTCGTTCCAAAACATATCAAAAACCAAAACCCATAACTTTATAAAACCAAAACCACATTGTAAATCCTAAAAGGATACAAAAATATCACATTTAATTCTTCCCATACTTTAATAAATTCAAACATGTTATGTTATATGAAATTTAGCACACAAAGGCCAACCAGACACTTTTCCAAAGACTAAGCGTGCAACATTTATCAAAACAACTTCTATTTAACACCTAATGGGGTAAACACCCAACTTTTGATACCAAAAATTTATAAAAGTAGTTAATCCAGGTCATGAACATCACAATTTATATGAAAAAACCAGAAGAACATTTATTTGAACAAACAATGTAGCTTTTTATAATGAAACAACTCAATTTTACACAAAGAAGGAATAAATAATCATTTTGCACACCAAATAAATTATCCCAGGGTTGATCGGTGATAACAAACATGTATTTATGGTTATGAAATAAATAAAAAGATGAAACATATATTATTAAGGCATGTTCTTGGGAGAACCTACCTCAAAACCATAGATAAAAGGAAACACACTAAAAAAACTGATGCATGTTCCAAAACCCTACATATATGAAAACCTACCCAAAATAAAATAACCATAAAAATGATGGGAAAAAATAAACATATGTTGTTAATCACTATTGGATAAGATAAATTATATAAAAACGAATTAATATGGAAGAGGGAAGAGAAATGAGAAATATTTGATTACGAAATTATGAAGAACCACTAAACATTAGTAAAAATTGGCAAAAAAGAGGCCTAATATTAAAGAGAACAAAGGGGGAGGCGCCTTTGGTAGATATGAAATAGATTGGGATAAGTTTAGAATATGGAATCACTAAAAAATATAAAAAAATAATATGATATAAAAGATTCAAAATATTTTTTTAAACAAGAAGTGGGCTCACAGGTTGGCCCCTTACCAAAATAAATAACCCAAATCCACCATGATTATGAATATATAAGGGGACAAAATGGATATGGTGGTTTGAATAGGTCAGGGGAGGATAATTGTGTAGTGGAATGAGTGAAATATATTTAGAAATGAATGAGTTATAAAAGAAAAAATTGTTGTTAAATCTATAAATGGCGTCACAGTTGTCCAAAATCATGAAATAACCACCATTTTCTCAAGAAAATAAAAAAAATCCATGGTCACTCATGGTAGGATGTTTATACATTGATGGAAGCTCAAAATTAAATTGTTATCTCACCAAAAACCCAAGAAAAGGATTAGGATTTCCAACACACCGGATCAAAACCAATATATGAAAAACCAGGTGTGACAATATTAATGAGTTAATTATAGTTTTTTGGAATTTAATTATATACCAATTACAAATAAACCTTCCAACTAACACATTTAATGCAAAAAATCCAAAAATAATATTTATAAAAAGAATCCATTTTTTGGTTCCAAAATGTAATATACATATTTATAAATTCAAAATAATAAATTCAAATTAATTTATATACTTATTAAAAGAAATTTTTTATTGATTACAATGTTCTAAAAGATTTTTAATCATGTTATCATCATAATGATTTCCTAAAACATTGGTATTAATAAAATGGAAATTTTTACTTTTTCACCAAAATATAAAATTTGTCACAAAATTACCGAAAATACACCATAAGATAATTTGGAAGTGAGGATTATAAAAATAATACTTATTATATAAAAATAATTATTTAAATATTATAATTTTACCTTTAAAATAAAAATACTCATTTATTGAAAATTTACAATTTTTGTGAGATAATAAACTTTTGGGCCATTATAATAATTACTTAGGACTCTTCTAATTTAGAATGTGTTTAGTAATATTATCTCATGAAAATAAATTTTAATTAACACATATAAATTTATCATAAAAAATATTTTTATTTGAATTTTAACATATTTATTGTTTCAAATAAATCAATTTTGGTTTCTTCCTTCTATATTTTTAAATAATCAAAATGGACACTTTATCTCATCTATATGACTAATAATAATGTCCAAATTTCTATTTGAAAAATTTAATAATTACAATCGACTATATTGGGAAACACTCATAATTCCCAAAATTCATATCAACCTATGTTCATAATAATTAAAAACCATATTTACCAAAACATTCATCATCATTCTCACTTTATCATATTCTAGTTCAGTTCCAAAGGTTCTTACTCATCCTTTGATGGTGTCTATAATTTTCTTAATGAGTCTATTTCATTTTTATTCATAAATGGAGGAATGATATTCATGGGATAATTTAATACTAGGAAATTTCTTTTAGTCCTTTAACTGTTCTTGAATATTTATATCCCAATAATTTCCTTAGTTATAGTAGTCAATATAAACACATGATGTTTAGTGAAATGAAATAGTCATTCTATTTTCTATTATTTTAAAAAATAATAAAATATTTATTGGGAGGGGATAATATTTTTTGGATGTTACATAAAAAATCACAAACAATAGAAATATAAAGAACCAATTTCAAGCTAATAAGTTCTATTTATAAATTCTAAAATCCAAATTTTCAAAAACATATTGAGAAGATAAGCCCACCACATTGATTTCACACAAATAAATTAATCTTAAAACTCATTTCCAATAATATTTCTACCACCACAAAATTTATGATTACGTTAAAAAAAATTAACCTTCAAACAATCAATTCCTAGAGATATTACATTTATCCTAAATACCTCTTTCCTATGAACCAAAATAGATTTTCAGGACTATTTTTGGAATAAAGAAAAAATATCAAATAATAATGTTTAATTTCCCCTAACATTGTAAAAACATTACAAAATAATTATAATTTAAATTTTATTATCAAAATGTCATTGAACACATACATTAATTAAAATTACAATTAATAAAAAATATTTTTCTAAAACCACTTATTTTTATTCCGAAAAATTAAACAACCCACCAAATACTCATGAATGAATCATTTTACCACCCAAAACGATGAACTCAATATTAAATATTTTTTCTTGAATAAACACTTTTCATGAAATCCCCAAATAATGAATTTTTAAACAATTTCCCCCTTAAAATAGTCCAAAATGACATAAAATTGTATTACAACATAATATAATAAATAAATAAAACACATATTATAAAGTTTATTATAAAAATTTACCAAATAAGGTCACCACGAATCAAATCATTTTCCTTGAGTTTTGCAGTACTTTAGTGAATTTAAAATTATTCAATTATAATCTTATTTAAATGAAATACTAACATCAACCTGTAAGAATGAATACTAGAAATAAAGTTAACTCGTAGTGAAAAATATACTCATAGTTAATATATTATTAAAATGAGTAGTCAATAACCATAAATAATTCACAAATAATAAGTTCATTTATATAATCAATTAATGATTCAAAAATATTTTCCCAATTTAACAAATAAAAAAATATATAACACATAATGTTCTACATTTATCAAAATTATATACAAAGATAAAAAACCATTTAATTACACAATATTATATTCATTTTTGGTAAAACGCATCAACAATCACACACACACAAATATACCATGAAATAACTTAACTGGTAATAAAATATCCTTGAGACAAAATGCCTATCTTAGTCCATTTTTTTCATCAAACCAATCCTCATAAAAACAGAACCAAAATATATTCTTTCTAATTCAACCAATGAATCATATTTCCAAACCTTTATAGAAACACTGGTGTCTCTAAAAAAAATTTATTTAAAAAATATATATATTACCAATGGAGTTTTGATACATCTAATATCTATGCTTACTAGATTCTAATGGAACCAAAATTATATTATTTAAAATATGTTAATCTGGTCTTCCCACTCAATCAAAACCCCGAGGTGAATCTAAATGACATTTGTCACATGGAATCATCCCATAACCTCTAAAGGATCTGTAAAATATAGACAACATCCAACACCATCCTTTTTTATTTTTGTAATAACCTTACACGATTAGCAACCACATATCAATGAAACATGATATTAAATGGATTAGCATTAATATAAATAAGGAAAAAAACAAAAAAATATAATATTAATAAAAAATACTCCTTAGTACAATAAAAACTAGTCTAGCCGATCAACGCATAACTAATGATATGACCTATACAAGTCTCCACTAGTCACCCACTAATACTTTATCTCAACAAATAAATAAATAATCTCTGCAACCTAAACTCATGAAACATCATATTTATATGTAAAATGATTCACATTGAGAGTTTGATTATGACAACTTAATAGGATTTCCCGAATACTCCCCATATACTCCATCAATATGAAAATAAAACAATACACAAATAGCTTTTATAAAAAATTCCCACACCATGACATTTTTTATAACTAAAATAATTTTTTAACATTGAACTAAAAATTAACTTGATAATCTACCAATAATGAATTCCATGTAAAATCTCAACTATTTGAAAATTTATCAAAAAAAAAACATAACCAAATACCAAAAAATATTTCATATTTTTTCTCCCCAATTACTCTAACACCCCAAAAATCATCAAAATCCCAAGGGAACCCTTATAGAATGTGTAATAACCGACACTTTTACCTCTAAATCATAAGTCAACCAACTAACCACAACCCCCTTATCATTACTATTAAAGGTCCCCACACCCAAGTGAGAGTTTTCTGTAGCCCCAAAAATATCACTACCATCAAAACCCCCACCAAATTTGGATTTTTCCACACTCATGTGAAATACTTCCCAAATCCATTCCATAAAAATTATTTAACTAAAAATAATTATACAACTCAATAAATATTTTAAAAAAAGAACATCTACTCTGTAACTCAATACACAACCCAAAACCACACCGACCATGTAATATAATAAAAATAATATAAAAACAACCCTAAAACTTAACACACATCCTATAATATAATATGAATCATGGTACTCAGTGAATAAACAAAAAAATAACATCATCCATTAAACTCAATGCATAACTAAAAAAATATCAAAATATTTTTGATAAATCAATAATATAAAAATCAAAAGAAACATAACACAACCATTTCATAAAACCTATTTATGTCAGGGTATTCAGTTATTCCTAAATTTTTATAAATGATTAACACAACCAGAAAAATACCCTTTTATTTTCAAGAAAAACCATCATATTAAGAAATTTTTTTCTTAATCTAGATGTTAATATTTTCAAATCATTTTCATCATAATAAAAAACTAAATGACAATATTTTTTCAAAGTATGAAGGAATTATAAAAAAAATATTTGTATAAGAATCGACCCAACTCAATCATGATACCAACAAATAATAAATCATTACCAAAAAAGTATTGATTTCGTCCAACCGTAATTTATATAGGAAAAACCCCAAAAAATTATTGTAACAATAAACCCTAAATTATTAAATAATAAAATAATTGAGAAAAACTCACCATGAAGTGTAATGACTTTATTCCATTAAACAATGACATGAATACACCTCATTAACACATCATTTAGTATCCTTAATAAAAATAACTAATTTAACAAAATTATTTCTTGATATTAAAACTAACACCCTTTATTAGGGTTTCTTAAATAGAGAATATGAAAAGGGAAGTCAAACTGGATGACAGATTACCTTAAATAAAAGGCATTACTAACAAAGGATGGAATAAATATATGTAGATAGTAGAGGAATTCCCCAAAATCCCCACAATATCACTCAATTACCCCTCTCATGAGTTGGGATAAAAATGCGGGATGAAAGAGGGGGGTTAGGGTTAAAATCATATTTTTGGGAAACTTAAAAACAATACAAATTTTCCATGTATGGTCTCAGGGAACATATATGTGATAGTTCAACTATCATTACCACAAAACCAATGTACACATGCTCTCTATAATCTCCAAAAGAATATATAAGATTGAGTGATTTTTACACCATATCTTATTTACCCAGGATGGCTTCCAATCATTCCTAAAACCACCACCACTTACTAAAACATAATTCTATGACTTTATATGATAAAATTATCCCTTAATCACACTCCCACAATACTTCAAGTGAAATGATCTATATTTTATAATTATCTCTTCTCTTAAAATGAAAATATCCCCTATAAATAACAAACATCCACTAAAATCCATCCAAACTTATCCAATAATAACCTAAATCTTTCTAATTCATCCAAAAACATTCCATAACTATATAACTGAAAAATACCAAATCAATTACTTAAATTTATAAACAGTATCCCTGTATTTTTTAAAGTCTACATGTATATGGATGTGTTAATAATTATTCAAATATTATTCTAATTTTTTTTCAATATTTTTAGTTTCTTTATGGAGGGATATCATTTGCGAATGGGTATACACGCTACCCATTGGTGTGAATGAACCAAAAATACAATGTTTTTGTGTGCATGTAAATTTGGTGGTATTATGATATGTGTATTTTAATATTGGGTTGGGTACCATGTTATATAGATATTATTTTTTGAATCTTGTTTTTTCTTCTCAATATGGATGTAACTCTATTACTTAGGAATATATTTATAGGTATCCACTAAAGTACATAATATCTAATATGGATTTTAAAAATAGCTCAATGTAGGCATGGTTGAGTTTCTTAGTGGAAAATTCAACACATGAAATTTAACCTCTATAGTTATATAATGTTCTTAATTTCAACACTTGTATTGTAAAATAGTTGGGTTATATATACTATTAAAACTATATAATCTATTAATCTAATACATGAACATGGTTTTATGATATATTTGTAGAGATCATTTGGGGATGAAAAATAGGGTACTATGTTCTCATAACCTACATGTGGCCACTTGATACATGTGTGGATCATAATTTGTGGGATCTAGGTAAATAAAAATAATTGGTATAGGAGAGTCTATATGAATTGACGTTAAGATATTAGGAGAATATTTTTGATATTTTAGACCTTTTAATGGATGAGATACATTTAATGCCCTTCCTAACCCACTCGAATGAGAATCTTTTCCAGTGATGCCACAAGACCTTATGTGACCCAACATAAAAATTAAAATATGTTTACTAGTGATTTTAGCATAAAACATTATGGGGATATTATGATGTTGATATAAACATACAATGTTTATGCTTGAGTATAATGTAAATTTTAAATGAATCATTCATGTGTTGGATAAACCCAAAACCTTTATACAATAAAAAGGTTACAAACTAGAATCTAATTGTCTAAAATATAATTTAGTGAATAGTCTATATGGTTCATAACAACATAACAATGTAGCTATCACAAACTAGCCCAGGTACCCTATCAACAAGATAACTGAGATGTTGATAACATAGCCCGAAGGGCCTACCAAATCCCCATGTATTGGAGACTAGCACCTGACATCATACAATACAAAATTGGGAAATAATGTTCCATAATCACAACAAAATCAAGAAAAAAAATTCATTATGCATAAAATAAAAACTCCATAACGAGAATGGTATGAATGTAGGATCGAAATAATGATGTAGATGCTCAATATACAAGAGGGGGGGGGAATTGTATACATTACAATTTCTTTGGAACCTTTAAGGTTAGTTATGATTAACTATGTTTTACTTAATCAAAGTAAAGGGATATGTTTAACAAAGTTAAACTTAAGAAAATTCACAACACCTCTAATACCAAATGAAAACATGGAAAGAGATTCCGAAAGTGGTTTCTGGAAATATGGTTCCCGAAATTGAAACTTAATAAAATATTACAATATGATATTCTACCTTAAAGTGTATAGAATCTAAATGAAACAGAGTACAAATAAGGAAGTATAAGAAATTTATACTTTCCTTACAATGTAATATGTAGTGGAATATAAACACGTAGTAGAACTACAAGTAACAAGATATAAGTCTTTTAACCCAAAGAGAAGGGTATCCAACAACCTAGGATAAAGGTCCCTTGATTTATAATTTCAAGCAAGTCTGTCTTACCCACACTTGGGTAAGCCCTTGATACGAAGATCGGAGTCTCTGTCCTGCTATCCCCGCAAGCCCTCAACTTCAAGGTAGTTGGCAACCTCTGTCTTCCTCAGTAAGGAAGCCCTCAAACTTCAAGGTAGTCGGAACCTCTGTCTTCCTATCCCCGGAAGTCCTAGAATGTAATCACCAACATTTGGAGTCGCACAAAGCTTTGAGAGTTAATAAGAGCCTCTCTCTCTAGAAATCACTTCAAGCATGTAATCACATGAGTCGATGATCAGCTAGCCTTTCAGCTCCGAGCTCTTTCAAATGAGATCTTATTTATAGGTAATGTCGGCTGCTTCTCCAACGGTCATATTTTCCTTAAAGATCGAAGGGACCTGTACATGTGTCACTTAGACAATGGTTAGTTTATAACAAAATAGACGGCATAGTTTTACAACAAAATAAGTGTAACAGAATGTACGACATCATTTGAAAATTTAACTCAAAAGTTTGGAATGAAAAATCCGGAGTGAAGGTTCGGAGTGTAAGGAAAATAATAAAGAGTAGACAGATTATAACAATGTAAGCAAGATTAATGTTCAGAGTCTAACCGAAGATAATTTTCGGAGTCTAAATAAATTTGGAGTGTATAAAACAAAGATGATCAGATTCTGTTCAATAGGTGAATTCGGAATGAGAATTCGGAATGGGAATTCGTCATCAGAATTCGTTATGAGAATTCATAATCAGAATTCGTAATGAGAATTCTTCATCAGAATTCGTAATGAGAATTCTTCATCAGATTTCGTAATGAGAATTCTTTGTCGAACTTCATAAGGATTCGTAACCTGAATCTGGAGTAAAACTGTATCCGGAATTCGGAATGAAACTTTATCATAGTTCTCATTCTAGATTTCAGAGTGATACTTTATCACAGTTCTTATCCAGAATTCGGATCCTAAAACAGAATAATTCATATCAATGTTTCAAGCAATTTTGAGAAAATAGAAATGATTCCGAATCTTATACTTAAGAAAAATATGAATGGAAATATGATAAGGATAATTTTTCTTACAAAAGCGATTTTCCTTATAAAATCAATTTTCCTTATAAAAGCAATTTTCCTTATAAAAGAAATTTTCCTTATAAAAGCAATTTTCCTTAAAGATAAGGTGTTTGTGATTTTCAAAACAAGAAGGAATGGAAAAGTCATAAGGAAAACCTTATTGACTCAACAATCTCCCCCTTTTTTGAAAGCACAAACATCCTTACGAAAAAGAAATTCTATGAAGAAAGAAAAACATTAAGGCTTATCTCCCTTTGCTTTAAGGATATTGATGAATATGACTAACACCCCCATAGGCTTTGAAACTCTATAGATCGTATTCTAGATTTCCAGCATGACATTTTATTATGAATAAGAAGGTCTTATTTAATGAAAAAATCCCCCTTAGATAAACTCTTTTTAGATTTATTTTTCTTAAGTATCTTTTCCTTCTCCCCCTTTGTGATTTTCAAAAAGAATTCGAGGGAATGGAAAAAATTAACAATGTACCTGAAACATTAGTTACAACGACAAAAGAAATGACAAGCACAAATTTCATTATGTTTGAAAAAAAACAAAAAAAATCGGATCTGTCTATTTTGGATCTTTTTCCTTTGCCATGAGACTCTTAAGAATAGTCTTTATTTTCTTCAAGTATTTATGGTCTTCTTCGGCATGCTTCTCTAAGACCACTATTCCTACACTTTGAGCTTCAATCTTTTCTTCCTGGGCTTGAAGCTTTTCTTCCTGAGCTTTGATCTTTTCTTCCCGAGCCTTCAATTTCTCTTGAAACTCAATCCGATGATCTCTTTCAAACTTCCAGTTTTGAGAAACGGAATTCAGCTTCCCATTCAGATCTCTGACTTCTTGAATCCGGATGTTCTTTTCATCTATCATCTTTTCTTCAAAGGAAGAAGTCATCTCATTTATCTTTCTATACTCAGTCTCAAAAGCATATTTAATATTGTCTTGAAATTCATCAAATAGCCTCATCTCTTCTAGAGTCTTCCCCGACCAGTTTTTCATCCTCTTGCAAGATCTTCTATGAGCTTCGTAGCCAAAAAAAAGGTTTTGAACTGAGTCTCAATCTCAACGCAGTTGTCCATAACCATAGATATGAAGTCTGTTTTCTGATTCAAAGCATGTTGGAGCATCTGGCATCTTGAATCAATTCTTGAGAAGGTCGGAATCGAACCTACCAGCTTCTTTAAAGATTGAACAACAAAGTCATGCCCCAACGAAGATGACTCTGAATCCGAGACTCTACTTGGAGAATTTTCTTCTTCAACCTAGTCAAGCTTTCTCTTTGAAGAACTACCAACTTCCTTTCTCTTTACCACTACTGAACTCGGAGTATCAGCAAGAATTTGCTTTCCCTTGTCTCTTTTCGGAATGGAGTCATGTTCCGGAGTTCTCTTCTCACTATCAAAAACATGGACAACAATGTCTTCCTCATCAGCAACTTCCTAAGCACCAAATTATACATTTTCCATCTGAGAAATATCATGTAGAAGTTGTTCTTCCTCTACATGATAAGCTACTTCTTCTTCTCCTCTCTCTTCTTCCATTGCTGGAGTGACTAGCTTCGAAGATTCAGCTTCTGCAGTTCGAAGCGATAAGTGTTCCGAAGGTGTCCCCTTATAATCATCTACTTGTTTCAACACATCTCCGTTTTCACCACTTCCTTCAGCAACATCTTCTTCTTCTTCCACTTGCTCAACCTGCTCACCTTGCTCAACAGGCTTAGCTACTGCCTCTTCTGGAGTAGCAAACACTCTTCCTGGAGTCTCAGGTAGAGATTCCAATGAAAAGGATCTCGGAACAGGAATGTTTGCAGAAACCATCTCATTGAATTTTAACAAATCCTGAGATACCTCAGCCTTAGACATCATCTTCATGAGATTCTTTTATTTTACTTGTTTTTCAAGCTCATGAGTAGTTTTCTCCTTCAAGGCCTTAGCCTCTGTAGGGTCTAAGCCAAACTAAGGCTCCCCTTGCACTCTCTTTTCTTTCATCTCCCTCCATTTAGGAACTACCTCATCTGGGTAAGATTTCTTCTTTTTTGGTTTTGGAGGTGTGGAATGAAATTCCTTAGACTTGGGATTCTCTGATTCTACTTGAACTTCTTTCAACTTTCTCTTCCTTACTGAATTTGAGGATTCCAGATCAGTAACTTTCGGAACCGCTTCTCCTTGAGAAGGTAGATCAATAAACTGTCCAGAATCCTTGTCAAAGGCTACATCCATTTATTTGAGTGTACCATCACTCACCAGCATAATATTGAAAACTATTGGCTTAGATTTTCAAGCCTCATTGAAAGACTCAAGGCACAAAACTATTAACTTGGAGAGGATTGTTGGATACATTATAATCTGAGCTCTCAGATTCCCTTTCTTCAAATTCTCAAGAGTGATAATAATGTGTTTCATCAGTTTAAACTTCCTCAGATTTATCAGAAAATCTAGGATGTAGATCTCACTCTTATTCAAGCTATCCTTGTCACCTTTCCTCGGTACAATAAGACCCTGTACCCATAACTCTAGAATCCGGATATTTGTAGATAAACTAGCAATCTTCGAAGCCTTGTCATCAGTCAATCCAAGAGTTTCTAAAGATTTTTCCTTGTCGAAGCTACCCTTAGAATCCGAAAAGACATGAGATATGAACTCAGCTTCACCTTTATTATTCCACCCTACCAAGCTAGCTGCCTTGGCATATGAAAGTTTATTAGTCTTTCCATAATACTTAAAAGACAACTTCTCCCTTCCATCTTCCTTAAGAAAGGAAACTGTCTCATACAATTCGATAATCAAATCCGAATACACTTCATCTTGATTCCCAGGTTTTGACACCGTAACATCTTCTAAACCATTAAGCTTGTTATTTTTGGAAATAAGAGAGTCGTACTTGTTGAAGAAATCCGGATGGACCCGCCTCTCTCTATATATTAACCACTTCGAGATCGGCTTAGAAGAAGACATTTCTTGAGAAGATACTTCCACAGACATTAGGATTTGAAGACCTCTGAGAAGTTCGTAACGGAGAAAGCTGAAGTTCAGAACGGCCTTAAAACAGAGAGGCAGATCTTTGGTACGCTGGAGCTTGAAAACCGGTGTGGGACAACCGTTTGGGGTCTCCTTTATATAGGCAATGAAAAAACGGTTCAACTTCCACGGTTGATCGAATAGTTGAGACAAGCTGAGATCAGATCTGACGGTCGAAAACCAATTCACAAGAAAACATGAATACGATATTTTGAGGTTTTTATTAAAACAAAGAATTAAGAAAATTATCATCTGAAAACAAAATATAAGAAAATTCCAGCAAGAAAAGTATGCCTATGAAAACTTATGTAAGGAAATCATACCTTTAGGATTGGCTTATGAAGATTAATCGTAATTGGTAACATTATTACGAAACCTAAAAAAACATTATTATGAAAAGACAAAATTCAGAAAACTCACTACAAAAAACAGACTCAGTACGGAAAAATCAGTACGAAAATTTCATTACAAAAATTTGAAAATGAAATACTTATTAAAAAATATTTGGTACAAAAATCCTGTTATGAAAATACCAGTACGAAATTTTCCATTCCGGATGTTTTTAATATGAAAATTTCCATTCCAGAAGTATTCTGTATGAAAATATCCATTCTGGAAAATTTTAGTTCCAGAAATTCCATTCCGGAATTTTAGTTCCGAAAAGTTTTAAAACAAATTTTGAAATTTTTTTTTATTCTAAAAATCAGATATACTTCCCCTATAAAATGGAGTTTATTGCTGTAAGGAGACTTTTTCAACAGAAAGTTAATTAAGGAGGATTACCTTATGGTTATCATCCCTAACTTCTGTTTAATGTATTCAAATCTATCCGAAGGAAAAGATTTTGTGAAAATATCAGCAAATTGATCTTGTGTTCGATAAACTGAAAAATAATATCTCCTTTAAGTGTGTGATCCCTAAGAAAGTGATGCCTAATGTCTATGTGCTTTGCACGAGAGTGATGTGCAGGGTTCTTACTGAGGGAAATGGCACTTGTGTTATCACATAAAATTTGAGTTTTAGTAAAACTCAAGCCATAATCTGTGAGTGTGTGTTGCATCCACAACACTTGAGCACAACAACTTCCAGCTGCTAAATATTCAGCTTCAGCAGTGGAAAGTGTTATAGAATGTTGCTTCTTTCAGGACCAAGAAACTAATGAATCTCCTAAGAAATGACAAGTTCCGGATGTACTCTTTCTATCCATTCTACATCCACTGATTTCTGCATCAGAAAATCTTTTTAGGATAAAATCATTTACAGAAGTATAAAATAATCCTTGATCCATGGTTCCCTTAAGGTAGCGAAAAATTCTTTTTACTGCCTTTAAGTGAGATTCCTTAAGATTGGATTGATATCTTGCACATAAGCACACTGAAAACATTAAGTCTGGTCGACTAGCTGTTAAGTATAGTATACTTCCTATCATACCTCTAAAAGATGCTTGATCTATGGGTTTCCCAGCTTCATCAAGATCTAAAGAGTTTGAGGTACCAATGGGAGTACTAATACTCTTAGTGTTGTCATAACCATACTTTTTAAGAAGATCTTTAATATACTTTTGTTGAGATATGTAGGTTCCTTTTGGTTTTTGAGAAATTTGAAAACCAAGGAAAAATGTTAACTCACCCATCATACTCATTTCAAACTCAGATTTCATTAGACTTGCAAAAGAGTCGGTCAAAAATTGCTGAGTTGAACCAAATATGATGTCATCAACATAAATTTGAACAATCAAAACATTTTTATTATCTTTCTTTATAAAAAGGGTTGGATCTTCATTTCCCCTAACATAGTTATTTTGAAGCAAAAATCCAGTGAGTCTATCATCCCATGCTCGTGGGGCTTGTTTAAGGCCATACAAAGCTTTAGTAAGTCTAAAAACATGATCAGGATGTTTTGTATCTTCAAAGCCAGGAGGTTGTTCAACAAAAACTTCCTCTTGAACATAAAAGTTAAGAAATGCACATTTCACATCCATTTGAAAAAGTTGAAAATTAAAGAATGATGCAAAGGAAAGTAGAATACGGATTGATTCAAGTCTCGCTACTGGAGCATAGGTTTCTTCACAGTCTATTCATTCTTGCTGATTATAGCCTTTAGCAACAAGTCTAGCTTTATTTCATACTATGACTCCATTTTCATCATATTTATTTCTGAAAACCCATTTAACTCCAATAACAGAAGTTTCCTTAGGTCGTTCAACCAAGGTCCAGACTTTATTCCTTTTGAATTCATTTAGTTCATCTTGCATGGCTTTGATCCAATCGTCAACACCAAAAGCTTCATCAGTGCTTTTAGGTTCTAATTGGGAAAGAAATGCTAGATGTTCTACTTCATTTAATAAGGAACTTCTAGTCCTTACAAGTTGGTTTACATCACCAATGATACTATCACTGGGATGATTCCTAAGAAACACCTGATTTGAATTTTGTAAAACCTGTTCATCAACATAGGGTTGAAAGTCTTCTGGGGTAAATGTTTCAGAAGTATCTTCTTGAACAATTTCCTTATCAAAAGGTTCTTCTATCAAAGGTTGACAATCAGTTTTTGAAAACACATCCGAGGATGTTGGTTGAGGTGTTTTAAAAACAAAAGGATCTGACTCATCAAATTTTACATGTAATGTTTCTTCAACAGTACCAGAATTTTTATTAAAAACTCTATAAGCCTTAGAAGTTGAGGAATAGACTAAGAAAATTCCTTCATCAGGTTTTGGTGAGAATTTATGTAAGTTATCTTTAGTATTCAAAATGAATACTTTACAACCAAAAACCTTAAAGTAGGATAGTCTTGGTTTTCTACCATTCCATAACTCATAAAGAGTTTTATTAAGAAAAGGTCTAATCAAAACTCGATTAATAGTATAGCAAGTAGTACTTACAGCTTCAGCCCAAAAATTTCAAGCTATAGAATATTCACTCAACATGGTTCTAGTTATTTCTTGAAGAATTATATTTCTTCTTTCAACTACACCATTTTGTTGAGGAGTTTTAGGTGCTAAAAAATTGTGAGTAATACCTTCTCTACTAGAAAAAGTTTCAAAATCAGAATTTTGAAATTATCCCCCATGACCACTATGAATAGTTTTCAATGGAGGGGTTTTCTCATTTTTAACTTGAGCTCTAAAATTTTTGAAATATAAAAAAGCTTCAGACTTCTTTTCTAGAAAAGAGACCCAAGTAAATCTAGTGTAATCATCAACTAGAACAAACACATAGTATTTTCCTCCAATACTTCCAGTTTGTGTTGGACTGAAAAGATCCATGTGCACTAACTGTAATGAATCGTTTGTTGAGACTTCACAAATTGATTTAAAACTAGATTTATGTTGCTTGCCATATTGACAAGGATGGAAAACTTTAGAAAAATCAAATCTAAGTTCCAGTAGATCCTTAACTAGTTTCTTCTTAGATAGTTTACATAAGTTCCTAAGATTACAGTGACCTAGTCTTCTATTCCATAACCAGGAATGATCTTCCATTGCAACTAGGCATGGTAAATATTGACTCCTGAGGTCTTCTAGGTTTAATGTGTAAACATTCTCTTGCCTATTGGCTGAGAGAATAAATTCTTCCTTGGAATTGTGAACTAAGCACTTATCATTCCTAAAATTCACAAAGTAACCTTCATCACATAACTGACTTATGCTAATGAGGTTGTGCTTAAGACCCTTTACAAAAAGATCATTCGAAATCAAAGTTTTACCAAGAAGAACAATATTACCAATACCAACAATCTCACCCTTAGCATTATCTTCGAAAGTTACCTTTCCTCCTTTTGTTTTGATAATCTTTTCAAAATAGCTTTTGTTACCAGTCATGTGCCGGGAGCATCCACTATCCATATACCTTGTATTGTTGCTTGTACTCTCTTTATTTTCCTGAAATCAAGAAGAGAATTAGACTTTTGGAATCCAAACTTGTTTGGATCTGAGATTTCCAGATAATAAAATTTTAGGAACCCACGTCTTCTTAGAAAAGTAAGCTTTATGAAAACCTAAGGATTCGGGTTTGTTTAAGAAACAATTCTTTGCCTAGTGACCACCAAATTGACAGTTGGTACAAAATGGGACACTTTGAGGAACAAAATAATTGTTACTAAAAACTGGTTTTGCATGGGTATAACTAAATCCGGATTTATTTCATAAAGGTCATATTTGAGATTACATTTTATCAAAATTTCCCTTACCATGGGTAAAGTTTGATAAACACTTCTTTAAGGAAAAAATTTTGGACTTGAGTTTTATAACCAAGTTTTTATCCTCAAAATAATTAGTTTTAGAACTAGTGCTAGGCTCGAAAACATTTTTATTAGAAATTACTTTTTATAATTCTTTAGAAAGTTTTTTCTTTTCAGAACATACATCCTCAAGATTTTTTGAAATACATTCAAAATAAGAATTTTTCTTAGCAAGATCTTTAGACATATCTGATATCTCTTTTGTAAGAATAAAATTCCTAGAGTTTGCCTTATCGAGTTTCTTATTGAGTTTGGAATTCTCAATTTGAAGAAGTTCAGCAAACCTAGAGACTTCTTCATAAGTAGGTGAAGTATTTTCTTCATCAGAAGAATATTCTTCATCAGAAGTGTTATAATACTTACTATCATTGGAATTTAAAGAAACATTGGTCAATGATTCAGCATTTCATACCTTAGCCATAAAACAATGATTATCACTAGGTAATCTGGCTATAAGACCAAAATTATTCTTCCCTGAAGATTCATAATCAGAAGATTCATCTGAAGAGTCACCACTACTGGCACTCCAGGTGTAATTAACTTTCAAAACATTCCTAGCTTTGGCTTTATAATATTTCTTTCTATTACTGTCTGAATACCTTTCTTTTCTTTCTTTCTTTTTGAGAAAAGGGAAATCTAGTCTAATATGTCTAGCACTCTTGCATTCATAACAAGTAACTTCTCCATCCTTCTTATCATTCCAGCCCTTTTTCTTATACATTGATTGGAAATTTCACTGGCCAGCTATCTTGTTCATCGTTCGAGCAAGATTTGCTAATTCATTTTCAGAGACTTTACTCTCACTAGATTCGGATTGGAAAATAACTTTCTTAGACTTGGATCTGGTTACTCTCTCAGAAGTCTTAGCTTTCATCTGATTTGAAGTTGTTGTAAAAGCAAGAGTACCATTTCCATTCTTCTTCTGGATGTTGTCAGCATCTCTCTTCATTCTGGTTTCATGTTGTATAAGAGTTCCAAATAATTCATCAAGAGTAATTTGAGTGACCTTACTATTTTCATCTATAGCAGTTCTTTTGGATTCCCTCTTATTGGGAATAATATCAATTATTTTATCCACAAGAACATCATCATCTAAACCTTTCTCTCCCATAGATTGTAAGCTGTTAACAATGGTCATAAATCTCTGTTGAACTTTACAGATTGATTCACCATAAGGAAAGTTGAAGCCATGATATTCATCTCTAAGCATTGCTCTCCTAGTCTCAATCACATTAGAAGTCCCAAAGTGTGTAACCTCTATCTTCTTCCAGATACAATTTGCTACTTCACAAGAAAAAAATAGGCTATATATATTTCTAGTCATTGAACACAGTAAAGTATTGAGTACCATATTATTGAGTTGATATTCTTGCTTTTCCTAGTTAGTGAAAGTTCTAACTTCCTTGTCGGGAATTTTACAATCACCAGTAATCATAACGAAGTTGTCCACTCCAGTATTGATAACGAAAGTCTTCATTCGATCTCTCCAATATTCATAGTCATTACCATCAAAGATTGGTGGTCTTGTAGGATTTAGATTATCAATGGAACCAACATTAATTCCTGTCATACTAGAACAACCTTTGGCACACAAATTTGTTAGTAGAAAAAGTTCGTAATAACAAAGTTCGGAATGAGAAAGTTCGGAATGGGAAAATGAGCAAGAAAAACTTATTCGTGAGTATAAGTATTTCATAGACCTCCTATGATACCAATTGTAGGATCGAAATAATGATGTAGATGCTCAATATACAAGAGGGGGGTGAATTGTATACTTTAAAAATTCCTTTGGAACCTTTAAAGTTAGTTACGATTAACTATGTTTTCCTTAAGCAAAGGAAAGGGCTAAGTTTAAAAAAGTTAAAATTAAGAAAATTCACAACACCTCTAATACCAAATGAAAACTTGGAAAGAGATTCCGAAAGTGAGTTCTGGAAATATGGTTCCGGAAATTGAAACTTAATAAAAGATTACAATATGATATTCTACCTCAAAGCGTATATAATCTAAATGAAACAGAGTACAAATAAAGAAGTATAAGAAAGTTATACTTTCCTTACAATGCAATATGCAGCGGAATATAAACACGTAGTAGAACTACAAGTAACAAGATATAAGTCTTTTAACCCAAAGAGAAGGGTATCCAACAACCTTGGATAAAGGTCCCTTGATCTATATATTCAAGAAAGTATATCTTACCCACACTAGGGTAAGCCCTCGATATGAAGATCAGAGTCTCTGTCTTGCTATCCCCGCAAGCCCTCAACTTCAAGGTAGTTGGAAACCTATTTCTTCCTCAGCAAGGAAGCCCTCGAACTTCAAGGTAGTCGGCACCTCTGTCTTCCTATTCCCGGAAGTCCTCGAATGTAATCACCAACATTCGGAGTCGCACAAAGCTTTGAGAGTTAATAAGAGCCTCTCTCTCTAGAAATCACTTCAGGTATGTAATCACATGACTCGAAGATCAGTCATCCTTTCAGCTCCGATCTCATTCAAATGAGATCCTATTTATAGGTAAGGTCGGCTCCTTCTTCAAAGGTCATATTTTCCTTAAAGATTGGAGGGACCTATACATGTGTCACTTAGACAACGGTTAGTTTATAACAATATAGATGACATCATTTTACAACAAAACAAGTTTAACAGAATGTACGACATCGTTTTAAAATTTAACTCAAAAGTTCAGAATGAAAAAATTGGAGTGAAGGTTCAGAGTGTAAGGAAAACAATAAAGAGTAGACAGATTATAACAACGTAAGTAAGAAGAAATTTCGGAGTCTAACCAAAGATAATTTTCGGAGTCTAAATAAATTTGGAGTGTATAAAACAAATATGATCAGATTCTGTTTAACAGGTGAATTCATAATGAGAATTCGGAATGAGAATTCTTCATCAGGATTCGTTATGAGAATTCATCATCAGAATTCATAATGAGAATTCTTCATCAGAATTCGTAATGAGAATTATTCATCAAAATTCGTAATGAGAATTTGTTGTCGAACTTCATAAGAATTCGTATCCTGAATCTGGAGTAAAACTGTATCCGGAATTCGGAATGAAACTTTATCACAGTTCTCATTCTATATTTTGGAGTGAATCTTTATCACAGTTCTTATCCAGAATTCGGATCCTAAAACAGAATACTTCATATCAAAGTTTCAAGCAATTCCGAGAAAATAGAAATGAATTTGAATCTTATACATAAGAAAAATATGAATGAAAATATGATAAGGATAATTTTTCTTACAAAAGAGATTTTCCTTATAAAATCAATTTTCCTTATAAAAGCAATTTTCCTTATAAAAGCAATTTTCCTTATAAAAGCAATTTTCCTTATAAAAGCAATTTTCCTTAAAGATAAGGTGTTTGTGATTTTCAAAACAAGAAGGAATGGAAAAGTCATAAGGAAAACCTTATTGACTCAATAATGAAATGTAAAACTGGTATGAAATCCTAAAGTACAACCACTAAAGTTATAGGAAATAATATTACTACCCAATCCCAATTGACACAACTCACCAAACCCAAGCATAAATAGATACTACCACCTCCAAGAGGCACCTTACCCTTTCTTGAACCCAGAAGTAGAAAATCAACAAACACCTGAAGGAACAAGTTGGGTGTGATATAAAATCCCAGTATGATCTCACCAAAGATTCCATAACAATATGACACATTTTATTAACCAAATAAAGCATTAAATTTTAAATAAAAAGTTTTTGGAATTTCAAAATAATATTATAAAAAATCATTTTTTTCATTTCAAATGATGGTTATAATTTACTCAAATGGGTTAATAAAATTTTTATATATAGTAACTTATATAAATTCAGAAGTAATGTAAAATAGTTTAAAATAAAAAATTGCCTATATTTCAAATAAAAACTAGTGAGAAACATTATCATTCAAAACAAGGTATAATAGTTCCCGGATACGGGATCCACACACACTCGAATGTGGATCATGAAAATATGTGTATACACGCATCCCTTTGATATTGACCCAAGAGGACTGATCACCATCCCACAAAGGACGTGACCTGTTACAATTGGTTTTTTTGTTTTAATGCATCAAAATTTTAACACCTTTAGATTCTAAAGTATGAATTTTATATTCGATAGCATGCATGACACCCGACACCATGCATGCAAGGGAATATCATATGCCAAGAATTTATAATTTATTTACTATTTGAATAAATTTAATATATTTTATAGCTTTCAATATATGAAAAAATTATTCTGTGTATGTTACATGTAAAAAAGAGTTTCTTCAATGGCTTGCATTACATGCAAGACCGGGTTTTACTAAACAATAACATATTATTAAAATAATATTATTTAATATAATGAGATATAACCTATAATTTAAGTTAGTAAGTACGAATATTATTGACAAACTTATGAAAATTTAGGGTTTATGTAAATATAAAACTAATTCATGGGTTACCAATTATTGAAAAATGAAAATATGAACCAAGTGGATATGAAAAAAATAATATATTCATTTTTATGCTTAAAAAAGAGTTTTATATTAATAAACATAATCAATTAAAATCTTTAAATTATTTTAATGCAAAAAATACGTTATATATTCATTCAAATATTTTTGATTTTCATCTCTCAGGTTTAATAGGAATAAGATAAGAACAAACACTATTTTTTAAACCTATATTCTTATAAAAACCATTTTAACTCTTTTAAATAGAAAAACTTTTTAAAATATTAATTTTGACACATTAATTGATTTTATATGTCTAAATAAACTTCATATTCGATATATAAACATAATAATTAGGATAGGGTGAGTTTTGGAAATTTTTCTGAAACATTTTTTGTTAATGAACAGTTAAAAATACTAAATTTTATTTAAAATATATTTTTATTCTAATTTATATATAAAGAAAAATTATATCTTTAATTATTTTGAAAGATTAATTAGGTAATATTTTTTTTCAATTAATTCAATTTAGGTTGTTAAAATCAATTTAATCATAAAATTGACTATTAAAACAAAGAAAACTTTAGGATGTTTTTACATTATAAACCGACATTGTCATCTTGTTTGTGGTATTAAATTTAAAAAAATATCTACCACTTATATGATTTAAATTTATAAAAATAAATTCCATATTTGGAATCAGAATAATTTTTAATTTTTAATAATGTCATAATTGTTTTTGATCAAACATATCTGGAATGATATTAAAATTATTTACAATTATTAAAGACTAATTAAACTTAATAAAAGACTAAAATATTAAATTAATAGGCCAAATGACCTAGAAACTTTTCCAACACCCATTTTATGGCCTTAATTAGCCATTAACCTTCCATTATTTATTTGGGTTTTTTTTAGACTTGTTTGTGGTAAAAACGTGGTTACACCTAACTTCTTTTCAAAAATACCAATAGTGTCTTTTTCCTCCCTTATAAAAGGCAACCACATCTCCCCATTCCTCACAACTATCAAACCACTTAGGTTAAGAAAATATGTAAACATATAGCTTCTTAAAATACCTCCCCTATATCCTTTAATCCTCACCTTAGGTAGAAATCCATCCAAGGAATCCTTTTGGTGAAAAACAAAAGTAGTTATCTGATTAAGAGGTAACATCCACTATGAAGCTATCTAGTTTAATTTCCATTATACGCCCCAAAAATATATTTATTCTATGATTATATAACAAAAAATATCCTCAATAGTCTAGGATGTTTTATGTAACGGTTTAAACCAACACAAACACACACCTCTTTCTAATGGACAATGAACATATTATTTCTGTGTACAACAAACTACTATGTCTCGAAATTTATGATTGTTCATTTTTATTTTACCACATCTCATGGAGTATATTATGATGGTATATATATATATATGTTATATATTATATTTATAATTTATTTATGTTTTTTTAATTTTTATTTGAAATATACATTTAGGTTTTCCATCTTGTGTAAATACGAAAATTTCTCTTGAGTAAGTGTGGACTACCTCCCCCTCAAAGCGATGCAACACATTCATGCCATACATGGAATGTATAAAAGATATTTTTAATAATCCAAGTGTAACATATATAACTTATATATTATAATATAATTAGAATATAAATATTTATCATTTATATTTCATTATTTTAATACAATAATGATTTGTATGTAGCTTCCATGCGTACGTACGACCTACCATCTTCATGAACGGTACACATTATTTATAGTTTCCAAATATAATTGAAAACTATAGACTCATATATAATGAATATATATTATAATAAATTCAATGTTTAAATTATGGATATAAAGTAATTATGATCTAATTAATAGGAACAACAAACAAAAATTCAAACCATTCTTGGGAAAACTTTTCAATTAACACCCAAAATAGTTAGAATAATGAAAGAGTGTTTAGAAACAAGTAATAAAATATTGTAAAAAGTCACTATATGATATTATTAACAATATTATAGTTTTGTTATGAGTTAGTAACATACATTAAACCACAATATAGGAGTATAAATACCACAAAAATAAAATGAAAGGTTAAGTAAAGGGATTTCATCTCAATTTACATTCCATTGGGACTTATTTGTTGTTATGCAACTACTTTATTTTATATAGTGTATATAATACCATTTCACATGATATATAAAGAATATACTTACACTAATGATATTACAACATTCATTTAAATTAATTCCAAAATGATTTTTATGACTAGAAATTTTTTGAAGTTGTATGGGACACATTGGAATGTTTAAAAATTATTTTCTCCTCAATAATGTTTTAATGTTAACAAACATTGTTGTTAATTAACCTAATATAATGTATTGTTGATAAATACATATTATTTACTAAATATTGATATTTTATAAGGCACATTATTTTTTTGACATATGGGGAATGCTTTGGGCTTGTACGACATGCATGGGGCCTAGTTACAAATAGCCCCTCGATGAATCAGTAGCCTTGTGAGATGAATAATTTGGCCACATAAGATGGGTTTTTACTAGATATATTGTAAAAATTCTTGTAAAAGATTTGATGTTAAAGGTAACATGTACCAAGTAAAGATGAAATCAAATAATAAATCATTTATCTCATTTAGATTCAGTTATTATTCATCCAAGAGATTTTTCATCGATATATCTACGAATACATTTCATTCTTAGCTTATTTATTTTGATGTTAAGAGTTTCTATTTCTTACCTTTCCATAATTATATCACATTATATAGTTATGTAAATGGAATGTGTTATTAGTTATTTAACTTTCCATGTTAATTTATTCCTAATGATTAATTATTACTTCTTCTTTATTTACCAATATTGAGCCTTTGAGATCACCCTTATTAAATTTCCTTTCCCTAAGTTACGAAGAAGAAATATTTGAATAATAATTCAAGGATGTAGTTTATTTTATTTTATTATGTATAATATTTTAATTTTAATAACCCCAATGAATTATGGGTATCATGTATGTAATCTGGCTTTCCAATACTACTACAATGAATGCCCCCTTAGGATTTCAATCCTTGTAAACATGCCATTCTAATAAAGTAATGTAGTGGCTCTAGGATTCTGGGGTCGGGGAATTACTGTTGGTATCAGAGGAAGTTTAGAAACATCATTTAAAACCATATTTAGAAAAAATAGATTAGGTGGAACATCCCTGAGAAAGGCATTGAGGATAAGTATACAAGAACATTCTAGAATTTTGGAAAGATGGTGATTATATGGGTATTCCACGAAATATATCCCTATTAGGATACTACAAGTAGATGTGGTTTTGGAAAAGATACACCTTGGAGTAACAAATCCAATAAGGTGTTCTGAGCCTGACTCGAGGAAACCTATTATGTAACACCCCAAGCTTCCAAGATACGCTTCTCTTTGAATAATACAATAGCATGTGTTGTACGCAACTTCGAGTTCTAACACACACCACGACCAATCAAAGTAGCCGTTATGAATAGTAATACCTACTTTTTAAAATTTTAGAAATTTTATCTCTCAAAATGGACTTCATTTTTGGATTCGAAGTATCAAATTTAGCATAAGGTGAAATTTTGGTACTTTTCGGATAACATTTATATTTTGAAGAATAGTGAAAATTACTAAATTTTAATTAAAAACAACTTTTTTAATCAAAATAATTAATAATGATAAATTATTAATTTGAGTGGTTTTAAAGTATAATTTGATTATATTTTTACCATTTTATCCAATGGTGTTCATTAGAAATAATTTCACTTTGAAATTGGACATAAACAATTGTCAATCTTTTGATATATATTGTTTCTTAAAAACACACTATTTGTAGTGACATCGGGAATTAATTATAAAATTAATAAAAGAAACTTATATGTTTTGAATTTTGTAAAATAAACATCATTTTTGAATTCAGAATATCAATTATATCTTAGGTTGAAATTTTGGCATTGTTCTGAAAAACTTCAATTTTTGATGAATAGTGAAACTACTAAGTGGTAGTTAAAAAAACTAAATTATTCATAAAAATAATTTAACCACTTCTGTGATTGGAATTTCTAAAATCCAAGAGATAGGTTTAATATCAAGGAGTAAAATGTGGTTCAATGAGATTAAAATAATTTTTGGTGAATAGTAACTTTTTACTTTTATTTACATAAGTTAAAAGTAAATAGGGTAATTAAGGGTAAACATTTTATTAATATTACCCTAACACATGTCCCAATTCTATTGTATAAGTGTATCTCGACCAAATACAACCTTAGGAATAGAAAATTATCATTTAGGTCCACTTGGATTAGATTAGGACATTTATTATTATTTAATTCAAAGAAGAGTTAAAAGAGTTAAAATCAAAGATTATTTACCAAAACATTTTTAATATAGGGTTATACATAAGATAAATTCGTTTTTAAATATTCATTAGAAATATAAAATGATTTCCTACATAATGATATTTTATTTTTAATTTTGAGATACTAAATAATTTAATTTATTTATGACACAATGATGATGCAGTAATTACAGTAATAGTGAAAAAATTAAAATAATTGATATTATAAATACCCAAATAAATATAATTTGAGACTTTTTATGAATTTCACTAATTTTATAGGTTAATATGACATGTTAGGATTGACTTAATTAACTTTTTTTGAAGTTATCATTCTGTTATTATTTTTACAAAAATCAATTATTGAATAGTGTCAAAATTAACATAAAAGAGTTTTTAAAACAAATATTATATTATTAATTGTTATTAAATTCCTAAAAATCTAAGGATCGGAATAGAGACTTATTTCATAATAGGTGTATAATTAATGGACCTCTTGGGGGTCGCTTGTATGTATATAATTAGTTTATTAACCATATAATATAAAAATACAAAGAGACATTGTAAAGGTGAAACTAATTAACTAAGAGTTAATACTTAAATATAAGGTTAATAGAATGACCCAAACCTATCTAAATTCTATTTTCTGAGTTGTTTTCGACCCATACCCACCTTAAAATTTAAATAAACCACTTTGGAGCCATTATAAACCGAATATGAATTTATTATAAAATAATATTTCTAGCTTTTCCAAAGGTGCCCCTCAACCCTCTTATAAAAGGGAACTCTCCCTTCTCATTAACTCACACCATAAAAGCTTTTTGGTTCGGCCAACCTCTACCCAAATACTCTCTCAACTTCCCTGACTTCATACTAGAGCCATTTCGTTAGTCAGAAATCGAACTTAAGGAGCCCTTTTGATCAAATCAAAAGGAAGAACCCGAAGAAGAGGTAATGATTTCACAACCCTTTTTCAAGGTCATTTCTTCTTCCACTTCTTCTTTCTTTGTAATTACCATTCTAAAATAATGAATATAGTATCTCCTATATACTTTAATATTATTATAAACATGGTACAACCATATTCATTATTCTATCCATCCTTTGAATGACATGTCACCATACGTGTGTACGTACGACTGACCGTCTCCATGTTGGGGTGTAATTGTTATTCAATATATTATTATTTGGATGGGTATAATAATGATTTGTAATTCATGTAAATAATAAATATAACATGATACTGATTCTGTATATATGATATACCATCCAATTATATATTATTTTAATATCAAAAGAATGATATTTTCGCTTGTGCGTACGTACGGATTACCGTCTCCACGACGCGATGAGATTCATTTCCAAGTTCACCATTCATCGACGATTATAAAGATATATATTACTAATAAGTATGTAATATATGACATAATAATTCTACTGAAAATATATATATATAAGGATTTATGTACTTACATATATCTTATTAATTTACTTCTGTTCAATACTATATGAAAACTGAAACAACGTTTATGCGTACGTATGGACTACCGTCTCCATAAACGGTGTTTTCCATTTCATATATATGTCTATTATACATATTTATATTCTAAATATATATGATATATTTATCATGTTTTATAATTTTGAAGTATTTAAATCATCATCTAAATGATACAACCAAGAGTGACAAGTTAAAGGACGTGCAATAAAGAAAGTGATTATTACCCAAAATGTTAACTTAACATGGAAATTATTATTAAATGGGTAATATAAAGTCATAAATGAATTAGGAATGATATCATAAATATTAATATGGTTCTGGTATAATTTAATAACATACTATGATCTTCGTATAGGAGGTTAAACATACCCTCGACTAAAGGAAAGTGCAAGGTAAGGGGTTTTCATCTCACTCCTTATTCCCCTGAGATTCATGCCATATTTCCACTATTACCTTTTGTGTGGTGTATGTACTGCCCATAATTGTATTCTTTGTGTAATACACTTTAATTTATGTGTATTAACATATTAATTGTATGATACCTCATTCATGGGTTGTATGTTTCGTAAGTTACCAAATTGGTAAGGGTTAATTCCTCTATCTCATAATTATCCGAGATTGTTTATGTGTAAGTATTTACTGGGACATTTTTATCATCCATGTCCATTTTTCATAAAAATGATTTCAAAATGAAGATTTTAATGATTTTAAAAGGTACTCTTTATCAAGATCATAATTTCAAATGTATTAATGATTTATCTTTCTAAATCTTTTTAATTAATGTCCATATTTTCAAAATGATTTTAAGGATTTATTTATATGGACGTGAATGTTTTGAAATGATAATTCTTTTCAAAAGTTTAAAAGTGGTATGGGACACTTTGATTCAAAAATTTCTTTTAAAATTACTTCTTTTATAAATTTTTAACTTTTAAATGATTTTACAAAAAGGATATTTCTCTCATAATGTTTTACTCATCATTTTCATCTATGTCAACATCCTTTGATGTATTTTAAGCTCATTTGAAGTTGATTTATTATACAAAACATACATTGAATGTTTTGTGATATGGTTGACTGTGGATGTTTTATTTTTATACCATTCATGGTTTATGGAGAAATTATTGACATTTCATATGCTTGTTTTAAAAAAAATATTTATGTTATGCTTAAACCTATTCATATGAGGAATTAATTGGACTTAATATGTGATGGGTGGAGCCCGCTATAGCTCCTCAATGCATTGGTAGGTCTCATGAGACAAATTAGTGTCTTGGCACAAGGCATTGGAAAAATCTTATTTGTAGTTTTGGCACAGGGCCTTGGCTATGTGGTTATGATAGTCTGGCATTATGCATTCCATCATTATGAAAGTGGTTAGTGATATTGCATGTGATTATTCGATTAGTTGAATATCCATGTGAATAAGTAAATGGAATTATTTCACTTTATTTATGCCATATTATGCTGAAGTTCATGTTTAAAAGGCTTTTGTTTTAGTTGTATACATTGCCTTAAATGTTTAAGATTATTTTTAAAATATTTTGCTGTATTGCTTACCCTTACTGAGCATTTGAGCTCACCTCTGTCTATGTTTTATTTTTCCCAGGATTCCAAGAAGTGTAATGTGATTGATATGCAGGGTTAAGCAAAGGGAATAATGGTGTTCATAAAGATTATTTATGTTGTTTTTTACATCTTAAATTGAAAATATAACATTTAGGTATGTGATCAATTTTTCTAAGACTACTAAACTGGTCGGTCCTTCGGGACATAATTCCTTGTAATCATGACAATGTATTAAAATAATTCACCGAATCTGGGTAACTGGGGTCGGAGCATTACAGTTGGTATCATAGGAAGTTTATCAATAACCTTGGAGACTAGATTTATATAAACTCTGATTAGAGCACATAGCCATAAGATAGACTTTGAGGATTAGTATAGAATAACTTCCTACAATTTTGGTATTGTATAGATTTTGTGAGTTTTATAAGAAATACATCCATGTCTGGATACGAGCAGGTAGAGGTGGCTCTGACACAGATGTACCTAGGGGTAAAAACCGAAAACACCGCTTTGAGCTAGACTCTAATGGGAACTGGTGCACGACAACGGGCCTTGCTGCACTATTGGTTATGGCACTCCTGGGGGATATGCTTAGGATTATTCTCATTTTCTTTACAAACCATTATGAAGGGCTCGTGAGTATACACTTATTCAAAGAAAACATTTTTATGAGTATGGATTATATCCATAAACTGTTCAATTTGTTTTAGGAATTATTCATTACAATTCATAAACTAACCTAGTTTATGCTATTGTATATAAATGGCACCCAGTATAAGGAATGTGAACTCCAGTAATACGTATGATCCAAAGAGTAAGACAGATCGTATATTTCATGGTATTAAGCCATAATTTTGAAGGGAAATAGTCTCCCATGGATTAACATCATATGTAGAAATAGTATCATGTGTGGATAAGATAACAAAAGAGTTTACTGAGGCCTATGTCTTTGAAGGGAAGCAAGAGAAGAAAAGGATGGAAGAGAGAAAGATGGATAAAGGGAAGAGGGAAAAGAAGAATTTCCCCATATGTGATAACTGTGAGAAGAAACACCCTGGAACTTGACTGAAAGGAATGGGAGTTTGTTATAAGTGTGTAGGAAAAGGGCACAAAGTATTTGACTGCAAGGGTAAGAAAATGGTTTCCAATGTACAATGCTTCATTTGCAAGGAGTTTGGACACTGCGCAAACCAATGTCCCAGTCATCAGACTATGCCGCAAATGATGCCATTGGATAATAATCAAGTTATGATACTACCACAGATGAAGAGGAATGACGAGTGTTCCTATGTTGTTATTTTAGAATTATTTCATTTAAGTGTTGTATCAATGATGTTCTGGAAATAAATAAGGATTATACTGCAGTACTATTTAATTAAGGATTTGAGATTTTATGGTACTAAGAAAAGTGACTCTACAGCGAGTTAAATTTTTTTTGGAAATTACATGGTTGAAGGAAAGATAAAAATTAATATGGTCCTAATATTGAGGTTGTGATTTTGGAATAAGAGATGGTTGATTTTGGTAATTCAGGATGTTGTGATGTTATAAAAGAATATATGAGGAAGGCGTTCACATTTTTTTACCTAGCAAAAAGGATCCTCATTATGTTTAACTTCCTTGTAAATTTCAGAATGTGAGTTTGGATAATAGTATTTCGGATAATCCTAATGGTTGGAATGGATTAAGTTTGAAAGGTTATTTTTTTTGTATTTTTATAAACGGACAACACGCAGACCGTTTGATGACTCGTCGTGTCGGACAAAGCTACGGGAATCGAACCCACAACCATAGTGCAATTGGGATTTATCGCCTACCATTGTGCTACATGAATTTCCTGGATGGTGTAATGTAGTTTCTTTACATAAAGGGTCTGATATGTGAATTATAAATTCATTATATTTGGAACCCTATACGATTAGGATAAATAGAGTATTTTTTTTGTTATATTATGTTTTGGGGTGAAAGATGAGTTTGTGGTAGAAATTTATAAATGGATAAAACTCTAATTATAAAGTATCTATTTCTCCTTATGATCTTATCCAATCTCATAAATAAATTCCACAACATTAAGAAAAGAAACTTAGAACAAAAATGTTTTCCTAGATGGTACCTTAAATCATCACCAATTTATGGCTTTGGGATTGTTGGCCTTTTCATATCCATTTTATCTACCACTCTCCATCAGATAATTGATGGTTAGATTTCTCTTCCATATCCATATTTTCCTACATGGAACCCTAGTATGTGTTATTCTCGATAATCTTCATACTTTCCACAAATTATTTTAAATAGAGGCCCCATTAATTCATTTTTCGATGTGGGATTTCATCTAATATATTTTGAAATGTCAAAAATGTGTTATCCTAATACCTTATGTTTTTTTGAACCGATGGTATTTTAAATCATCATAGATTGATGAATTTAAGGACCTCAATTTTAAACTTGTTTGTGATTTATGTCCTCAATCACTACCTATAAATATTTACGTTTTTCCTCCAATTATATGTCAATAATTGCAACCAATGTCCTCCATATCGAGATCATAATTTTGTGGTGACCCTTTCATTTCTCTTTTCATCTTGTTAAGACTAAATTTTATTAACCAAATTTCCGATGTGGGTTTTTCCACAAAGATATTTTCTATTTTCAACCTTTATTTTCAGAGAACAATATCAAATTGCGAGGATGAAATTTAATGAAGTAGGTGAGAATGTAACACCCCGAGCTTCCACGGTATGCTTCTCTTTGAATAATACAGTAGCGTGTGTTGTACGCAACTTCGAGTTCTAACACACACCACGACCAATCAAAGTAGCCGTTATGAATAGTAATACCTAATTTTTAAAATTTTAGAAATTTTTCTCTCAAAATGGATTTCATTTTTGGATTCGGAGTATCGAATTTAGCATCAGGTGAAATTTTGGAACTTTTTGAATAACTTTAATATTTTGATGAATAGTGAAAATTACTAAATTTTAATTAAAAACAACATTTTAATCAAAATAATAAATAGTGATAAATTATGAATTTTAGTGGTTTTAAAGTATAATTAGAATATATTTTTACCATTTTATACAATGGTGTTCATTATAATTAATTTCACTTTGAAATTGGACATAAACAATTGTCAATCTTTTAAATATATATTGTTTCTTAAAAACACGCTATGTGTTGTGACAGCGGGAATTAATTATAAAATTAAATAATGAAACTTATATGTTTGTAATTTTTTAAAATAGACATAATTTTTGAATTTGGAATATCAATTATAGCTTAGGGTGAAATTTTGGCATTGTTCTGAAAAACTTCAATTTTTGATGAATAGTGAAACTACTAAGTGGTAGTTAAAAAAACTGAATTTTTCATGAAACATAATTTTACCACTTCTGTGATTGAATTTAGAAAATCCGAGAGACATTGTTAATATCAAGGATTAAACTGTGGTTCAATGAGATGAAAATAATTTTTGGTGAATAATAACTTTTTACTTTTATTTACCACGGTTAAAAGTAAATAGGGTAATTATGGGTAAAAATGACATTAATATTACCCTAACACATGTCCTAATTCTATTGGACAAATTTATGTCGACCAAAAACTACATTAGGAATAAAATATTATCATTTTGGTCCACATGGATTAGATTAGTACATTTATTATTATTTATTTCAAAGAAGAGTTAAAAGAGATAAAATCAAAGTTTATTTACTAGAACATTTTTAATATTGGGTTATACATAAGATAAATTAGATTGTAAATATTCATTATAAATCTAAAATTATTTCCTACATAATGATATTTTATTTATAATTTCTAGAAATTAAATTATTTAATTTATTTATGACACAATGATGATGTCGTAATTACTATAATAGTGAAAAAATTAAAATAATTGATATTAAATACCCAAATAAATATAATTTGAGACTTTTTAAGAATTAAAATAATTTCATAGGTTAATATGACATTTTAGGATTGACTTAGCTAATATTTTTCGAAGTTATATTTCTGTTATGATTTTTAAAAAAATCAATTATTGAATAGTGTCAAAATTGACATAAAAGTGTTTTTAAAACAAATATTATATTATTAATTGATATTAAATTCCAAAAAATCTAAGGATCGGCCAAGAGACTTATATAATGATTGGTGTATCATTAATAGACCACTTTGGGGGTCTCTTGGATGTATATAGTATGTTTATTAACCATATAATATAAAAATACAAAGTGATATTGTAAAGGTGAAACTAATTAACTAAGAGTTAATACTTAAAGATAAGGTTAATATAATGACCCAAAACTGTCTAAATTATATTTGTTGAGTGGTTTTAGACCCATCCCCACCTTAACCTTTAAATAATCCACTTTGTAGCCATTATAAACCGAATATGAATTTATTATAAAATAACATTTCTAGCTTTTCCAAAGGTGCCCCTCAACCCTCTTATAAAAGGGCAGTCTCCCTTCTCATTAACTAACACCTTCAAAGCCTTTTGATTCGATAAAACTCTGCCCAAATACTCTCTAAAATTCCCTCACTTCATCCTAGAGGCCTTACTTTTGTTATAAAGCCAACTTAAGGCGACCTTTTGATCAAATCAAAAGGAAGAACCCGAAGAAGAGGTAATGATTTCACCACCCTTTTTCAAGTTCCTTTCTTCTTCCACTTATTCATTATTTTTTATTGCCATTCTAAAATAATTAATCCAGTATCTCCTATATACTGTAATATAATTATAAATATGGTACAACAATATTCAGTATTCTATCCATCCTTTGAATTACATGTCACCATACGTGCGTACGTACGACTTACCATCTCCACGTCGTGGTGTAATTTTTATTCAATATATTATTATTTGGATGGGTATAATAATGAATTGTAATTCTTTTAAATAATAAATATAACATGATAATTATTTTGTATATATGATATACCATCCAATTATATTTTATTTTAATATCAAAAGAATGATATTTTCGCTCGTGCGTACGTACGGATTACCGTCTCCACGACGCGATGAGATTCATTTCCAAGTTCACCCTTAACCGATGATTATAAAAATATGTATTAATAATAAGTATGTAATATATGAAATAATAATTCTACTAGATATACATATATATATATAAGTATTTATGTACTTACATATATCTTATTCATTTACTTCCGTTCAATACTATATGAAAACAGAAACTGCGTTTATGCATACGTACGGACTACCGTCTCCATAAACGGTGTTTTCCATTTCATATATATGTCTATTATACATATTTATATTCTACATAAATATGATATATTTATCATTTTTATATTCTGGAATTATTTAAATCATGATCTAAGTGATACAACCAAGATTGACAAGTTAAAACACGTACGATAAAGAAAGTGATTATTACCCAAAATGTTAACTTAACATGGAAATTATTATTAAATGGGTAATATAAATTCATAAATTAATTAGTTATGATATCATAAATATTAATATGGTTATGGTATAATTTAATAACATACTACGATCTTCATACAGGGGGTTAAACATACCCTCGACTAAAGAAAAGTGCAAGGTAAGGGGTTTTCATCTCACTCTTTATTCCCATGAGATTCATGCCATATTGCCACTATTACCTTTTGTGTGGTGTATGTACTGACCATAATTGTATTCATTGTGTAATACACTTTAATTTATGTTTATTTACATATTAATTGTATGATACCTATTTAATGGGTTGTATGTTTCGTAAGTTACCAAATTGGTAAGGGTTAATTCCTCAATCTCATCATTATCCGAGATTGTTTATGTGCAAATATTTACTAGGAAATTTTTATCATCCATGTCCATTTTTCATAAAAATGATTTCAAAATGAAGATTTTAAGGATTTTGAAAGGTACTCTTTGTCATGATCAGAATTTCATATGTTTTAACGATTTATCTTTCTAAATCTTTTTAATTAATGTCCGTGTTTTCAAAATTATTTTAAGGATTTATTTATATGGACGTGAATGTTTTGAAATGATAATTTTTTCAAAAGTTTCAAAGTGGTATGGGACACTTTTATTCAAAAATATCTTTTAAAATTAATTCCTTTATAAATGTGTGACTTTTAAATGATTTAAAAAAGGGTATTTCTCACAAAAAGTTTTACTCATCATTTCCATCTATGTCAACATCCTTTGATTTATTTTAAGCTCATTTGAAGTTGATTTATTATACAAAACTAACATTGAAGGTTTTGGGATATGTTTGACTGTGAATGTGTTATTTTTATACCATTCATGGATTATGGAGAAATTTTTGACATTTCGTATTCTAGTTTTAATACAAATGTTTATGTTATGTTTAAACCTATTCATATGAGGAATGCATTGGACTTAATATGTGACGGGTGGAGCCCGCTATAGCTCTTCGATGCATCGGTAGCTCTCATGAGACAAACTAGTGTCCTGGAACAAGGCCTTGGCAAAATCTTATTTGTAGTCTTGACACGAGGCCTTGGCTATGTGGTTTTGATTGTTTGATATTATGCATTACATCATTATGAAAGTGGTTAGTGATAATGCATGTGATTATTTGATTAGTAGAATATCCATGTGAATAAGTAAATGGAATTATTTCATTTTATTTATTCCATATTATGCTGAAGTTCAAGTTTAAAAGGCCTTAGTTTTAGTTTTATACATTGCCTTAAAAGATTATTCTTATTTTTGAAAGTTTCCGCTGTATTGCTTACCCTTACTGAGCATTTGAGCTCACCCCTTTCTATGTTTTATTTTTCCCAGGATTCCAAGAAGTGTAACGTGATTGATATGCAGGGTTAAGCCAAGGGAATAATGGTTTTCATAAAGATTATTTATGTTGTTTTGTACGTCTTAATGTGCAAATATAACATTCATGTATCTGATCTATTTTTCCAAGACTACTAAATTGATCAGTCCTTTGGGACTTGATTCCTTTTAATAAGGCCAATGTATTAAAATAATGCACCGACTCTGGGTAACTGGGGTCGGAGCGTTACATATTAAATGAAAATGGGCCATAATACACACCTATTTTGACACTCTTAAGGGATACACATAAGATATCACACATAGTTTTACTAACCATTATGAAGGATTTAGAAGTAAATATTTCCCCAAAGTATCCAAGGTTTTGGATTCTATATTTTATGATGAAAAAAATCATGTTATGGGATATAGAATATTTAGAACTATATATTATTTTTTTATGAGCTAATAAAGTATATGCCACTGTTTAAAAATGGTTCCTACTACAAGGAATGTGAAACTCACCGATTTAAGAGATCCAAAGAGTAATAAGGATCATATCATTCATTTTTTTAAACCAATATTTCGATGGGAAGAAATCTCCCTTTCATTTTCATCATTTGAGGACAATGTATCATGAAATAAATGGATAGGTATAGAGTGCTGTAAGTATTATTGATTCAAAGGAATTCATGAGAACACAAGAAAATCTAGGACAAATAAAGATTAAGTGATGAAGGGAAATAATTATTTTCCTACATGTGAAAATTGTGGAAGGAAACACCCATATACTTTATTAAAGGGAACGAGAGTTTGTTATAAGTGTAGTAAAAAGGAAACCATGTTTGTGATTCCAAGGGAATGAAAGGAAATTATAATGTGAAATACTTCCACTGAAAGTTGATAAGACACTATGGAAATCAATGTCTCATGTGTCAAAGTAATATACCCCAGAAGAGGATAATAGATCTTGGTAATTATTTTGAGGCTACTGCAAACAAAGTGAAATGATTAGTTTTATTATGTATATATTCATGAATTATTTCATTGGAGTATTTTATAAATAATGTACATGTTATAATAATTATGGAATATATGTGTATTGTACAGCAATATATATTCCTTATGAATTTTTGATCATATTCTAAATTGTATAATGAAAAGTTATTCAGATAAAAGATAAACATTTTAGAAAATGAAAATGTTCTTGATACTATGATAATAATGAAGAAACCATTGATTTGGATAAGTGCCGACTACCTTTGAAATGATTAATGACTTATTGAAATATTCTTTGTGTTATCATTTATGGTGTTTACATCACTTTTGGATTTATGGAATATTTCCAATATCATGTGTCTTGGATAAGGAATAATTAATAATGCATGTTCCCCATAATGTTTTGTAGTTATTTGAGTAATTAAAATATTTTAAGTGGCTACATGATGAAGTTATTCACATGTTTAGAATGTGAAAATTTTGAGATTCTTCATTTTGACTAAAGGCTAATGATATGTTCATTTTGAAAATTCAGTGACATTCTTTATAGAGTTTTAGATCATAATGTTTTAAGTTGATCTTGGAAAAGTTTTTATAGATTGTATTATTATTTTAACATATAAGAATAAATGAAAAAATAGTTCAAGGCACAACAAAAAGATAATATTATATATATAGAATAATATATTTACTTATATTTTAATAGATTTATAGAGTTACACAAGGATAGAAAAAATGTTTCTAGATACAAAAAATGTAATCTTGTTATAATCATTTTGGAGGATATCAATGACATTAATTGATACCTATGATTTATGTTTAAAAAATATGTTCTAAACATGTTCTATAGAACTCTCCATCAGAACATTATTGTTGTATTTGTTTCTTCTGTATCCATGTTTCAATGTCCCACCCATGTTCTCATACTATTGAACCTAGTTACATGATCGTTGTACTTTCCTTACTCCCTTGTTAAGAATATTTCTTAATAAACCTATTTACGATTTGGGACTTTCAATAATTGTTTACATTCAAATCCTTTATCACTGATATCATGTTCAAATTGCAAGTAATCAATTTTTTAAAGGTTGTGAGAATGCAACTCCCCAAAATTCTAAAGTATGAACATTATATTTGATAGTGTGCATGACACGCGACACAAAGCATGTAAATGACTATAATATTCATAGGATTTGTAGTATATTTACTATTTGAATAAATTAAATAAGTTTTATGTCATTCAATATATGAAATAATTAGTCAGCGTATGATACATAGAACAACTAGTACCTTCAATGACTTGCCTTAGAGACAATGCCATGTTTTACCGAACAATAACATATTATTAAAATAATATTATTTAATATAATAAGATATAACCTATCTATTAAATTATTAGTTATGAATAGGATTGACTAACTTATTAAAATTTATGGTTTAGACAAATATAAAATGATTTCATGTGTTACCAACTAATGAGAAATTAATATAAGATCTAATTAGATATAAAAAGAACAATTTTTATTTTTATGATTCTAAAGAGTTTAATCTTAATAAACATAATTAATTATAATTATTTAATTACATTAATGAAATATCTGTTTTATATATTCATTCAAATATTTTTTATAATGATCTATTATGTTTTATTGGAACTGGATAAAAACAGACTCAATTTTTAAAACCTATATTTTTATAAAGGCCGTTTTACTACCTTTTAATGGAACCCCCATTCTATATTTTATCATTAAAACTTTAATGGAATTAATAAGTAAAACATAACATCATATTTGAAATTAAAACATAATAATTCAGTTGTGGTGAATTTTTTCATATTTTTTTGAATCCTATCATTTTTAATGAATAGTTAAAAATACAAATTTTAGGTTAAAATTTATATTGCATATAATTTATTGATAAGTTTTAATTATATATTTAATTGGTTTTATAGTTTAATTATAAAATATTATAATCAATTAATTCATTTTATGTTATTATAATCAATTTTACATTGAAATTTACTATTAAAAGATTGCACACTTTTGGATGTTATTACCTTAACCCCCCCTTGTCAACCCTTCTATGGGATTAAATCTAAATTAATTTCTAAAAATTATCTGATTGGAATTTATAAAAATGAATTCTATATTGGGATTCAAAATAATTTAAAATTTTTAATATGTTCAACACAGTTTTTACTAAACATATTAGTGAATGTAATTAAAATTAATTAAAATTATTAAACAAAAATTAATCTTAGAATGGACTAAACCATTATATCAAGGGACCAAGTGACCTATACACTTTTACAACACCGATTTTCTAGAAATAATTCTTCCATTAACATTCAATTATTGAGTTTTTCTTGTTTTTGAAAAATTTATGTAAAAAAGTTGCTACACCAAACTTATTTTCAAAAATACCAATTGAGTCCTTGTCATCCCTCATAAAAGGCCGCCACCTCTTACCTTTTCCCACACATCTAAAACCACTTAGGTTCAGAAAATATATACTCGTATATATTCCCAAAATCCCCCCCCCCCATATCCTAGAAGCCTCTTATTGGGAATGAATCCATCAAAGGAAGGGTTTTGGTACAATCCAAAAGAAGTTACCACCTCTAATGGTGGTTCATTTTTCATAATGTTTCTGTGTATGACCAACTACTAGGTCACGAAATAATGGTGGTTCATTTTTCATTTACCACCTCTAATGGTGGACATTTTTATGGAAACAATTTTCATATCTGTCATATATAATACTTATAATGTCTTTTTTCTTCTTTAATATTTATTGGAAACACAGCTTTATGCTTTCCATCTTGTGTAATTACAATAATTTTTCTCACGGAAGTGTGGAATACCGCCCCTCAAAGCGATGTGACTCCTTCATGCCATACATGAAACATATAAATGATGGATTTAAAAAATATACGTGACATATATAACATATATAAAATATTATAATTATGATATACATATTTATCATTTAGTTTTTACTCTTTTAATACAACAAATAAATTAAGGTAGCGTTCATGTGTACGTATTACCTACCGTCTACATGAACGGTGCACTTCATTTCTATTCTAAAAATATAATGGAAGACTATAAATACATATATACTGAATATATTTTATAATTAATTCATTGTTTAAACTTTTTAGATATTGAAACAATTATTTAATTAATAGTAATAGAAAATTAAAATTCAACACATACTTGAGAAAACTAGGTAATTAACACAAAAAATTATTTGAAATAATGAATGAGTGTTAACAATCAGGTAATAAAATATTGTAAGAAGTTAATATATCATATTATTAACAAGATTATAGTTCTAGTATAAGTTAGTAACATATTATAAACCACTATTCTAGAGGATAAATACCACACAATCATAAAGTAAGGTTAAGGTAAGGGATTTCGTGTCAATTTACATTCCATTGTGACTTATTTGTTGTTATGCACCCAGTTTATTTTATACGGTTCATGTACTACCCTTGTAAATGATATATAATGAATCCACTTACTCTCACGACATTTTAAATTTCATTTAATTTAATTCATTCATGATTTTTTGGATTTGAAATGTTTCAATGTTTCATGGGACACCATGGAATGTGTAAAGAATATTTTTCCTCAATAATGTTTTAATGTAAACTACCCTTATTGTTACATAGCCTCATCTGAGGTATTCTTGATAAATATACATTCTTCATTAAATATTTATATTTTATAAGACATGTTATTTTTTTGATATATGAGTAATTCTTTGTACTGGTATGACATGGGTGGGGCCCAGATATAGATAGCCCCTCAATGCATTAGTAGTCTCATGAGACAAATCATTTGAACAAATTAGATGGTTTTTTATCTGATACATTGTAAACTGTATTGTGACAGGTCTTAGTGGTAAAGGTACCATATATCTAGTAAACATGGAATCTAATAATTAGTCATTTATCTTAATTATATTCATTTATTATTCATCCATGACATTTTGGGTCTAAATATCATTTTGATAAAATTTATTCTCATTTTATTAATTTAGATGGGATGAGATTCAGTTTCTTAACATTCCCTAAAAATATATCCTTATCTATTTATTTTAATGTCATGTGTTATTAGTTACGTACCATTACATGTTAATTTATTCTTAATTATTTGTTATTTGTTCTACTTTACTTACCCTACAAATATTTTTGAGATCAACCTTATTATGTTTCATTTCCCAAGGTTTTTAAGAATAAATCTTTGAATAATCAATCACAGATTGTGTTTATTTTATTTTATTATGTATCACATTTGAATTTTCCAAATACCTAATGTATTATTTTAATTATGTATGTAATATGGCCTTCAAAGGTTATTAAACTGAATTCTATTTAGGGATTTTTTCCTTATAAACATACCCATGTAATAAAGTAATGCACTGGCTCTGGGCTTTAGGGGTTGAGGCATTACAAAAAGAGTGTTCTCCTAATAACTCAACAACTACCTAAGATTTCATGTTCTCTAATATAAATAATGATGGTAAATTCAATTTAAAATAGTTTAAAAATGTAATTAATCCCATTATCCATGTCAAATATTCCAATTCTAAATTAAAAACAAACACAAATTTTTTTAATCAAATCCTACCTTTTGGAAGATTATACCCTAGAGTTTCTATCAAAAAGAATTTAATAATTTTTTCAATAATTCCAATTTGAAAAAAAATCCATTAAATAGATTTCACAGTTCAAATTAAATAATTTAAATTCCACAATTTTTAATCAATTTTCCAAACACACCCCAATTAAATAGAATTTAGGGTTTTCCCAAATTCAACAATTTTCTCTCCAAATTGAATCTGAATCCCCCCATTTAATGGAATTGGGGTTTTAATCAAATAAATTGAAATAATTTTAAAGAAATTTAATTTAAACCAAACAATTAAAATTAAATAAAGATATTTTGGGTTAATAAATATGGCCAATCAAAATAGAACCACCTACCACGAGATCACGTTGTAACACCCCAAGCTTCAACGGTATGCTTCTCTTTGAATAATGCGATAGTGTGTGTTGTACGCAACATCAAGTTCTAACACACCACAACCAATCAAACTAGCTGTTATGAATAGTAATACCTACTTTTTGAAATTATATATTTCAAAATGGACTTCATTTTTGGATTTAGAATATCGAAATTATCCTAAGTTGAATTTTTGGTATTTTTCTGAGAACTTTTAATTTTTATGAATAGTGAAAAATACTTAAAAAAACTTTTTTAATCAAAATAATTTATAGTGATAAATTATATTATTGAGTGGTTTAAAAGTATAATTAGAATATATTTTGACCATTTTATCCAATGGTTTTCATTAGATTTAATTTCACTTTGAAATTGGACATAAACGATTATCAATCTTTTGATATATATTGTTTCTTAAAAACACGCTATTTGTTGTGACAGTGGGAATTAATTATAAAATTAATTAATGCAACTTATATGTTTGGAATTTTGTAAAATAGACATCATTTTTGAATTTGGAATATCAATAATAGCTTAGGGTGAAATTTTGGCATTGTTTTGAAAAACATCAATTTTTGATGAATTGTGAAACTACCAAGTGGTAGTTAAAAAACTGAATTTTTCATAATATATAATTTTACAGCATCTGTGAATGGAATTTCTAAAATTCGAGAGACACAGTTAATATCAAGAAGTAAAATGTGGTTCAATCATATGAAAATAATTTTTGGTGAATAGTAACTTTTTACTTTTATTTACAACTGTTAAAAGTAAATAGTGTAATTAAGGGTAAAAATGAAATTAATAATAACCTAACACATGTCCTAATTCTATTGGACAAGTGTATCTCGACGAAAAACAACCTCAGGAATAAAATATTATTATTTAGGTCCACTTGGATTAGATTAGGACATTTATTATTATTTAATTCAAAGAAGAGTTAAAAGAGTTAAAATCAATGTTTATTTACTAAAAAAATTTAATATATTGTTATATATAAGATAAATTAGATTGTAAATATTCATTAGAAATATAATAAGATTTCCTACATAATTATATTTTATTTATAATTTTTAGACTTTAAATAATTTAATTTATTTATGACACAATGATGATACAGTAATTACCATAATAGTGACAAATTAAAATAATTGATATTATAAATACACAAATAAATATAATTTGAGACTTTTATTGAAGTAAAATAATTTTCTAGGATAATATGACTTATTAGGATTGATTTAATTGACTTTTTTCGAAGTAATCATTCTTTTATGAGTTTCACAAAAATCAACTATTGAATAGTGTCAAAATTGACATAAAAGAGTTTTTAAAACAAATATTATATTATTAATTGATATTAAATAATTAAAAATCTAAGGTTCATCCAAGAGACTTATATAACGATATATGTATCATTAATGGACCACTTGGGGGTCTGTTGGATGCATATAGTATGTTTATTAACTATATAATATAAAAATACAAAGTGACATGGTAAATGTCAAACTAATTAACTAAGAGTTAAAACTAAAAGATAAGGTTAATATAGTAACCCAAACTAGTCTAATTTCTATTTGTTGAATGGTTTTAGACCTATCCCCACCTTAAACTTTGAATAATCAACTTTGGAGCCATTATAAACCTAATATGAATTTATTATAATATAATATTTCTAGCTTTTCCAACGGTGCCCCTCACCACTCTTATAGAAGGGTACTCCCCCTTCTCATTACGTGACACCTTCAAAGCCTTTTGGTTCGGCCAAACACTACCCAAATACTCTCCCAACATCCCACAATACAACCTATAGGCCTTATTTTGATCAGAAAGCCAACCTAAGGAGCCCTTTTGATCAAATCAAAAGGAAGAACCCGAAGAAGAGGTAATGTTTTCACCACCCTTTTTCAAGTTCTTTTCTTCTTCCACTTCTTCTTCCTTTGTTGTTACCATTATAAAATAATAACTCCATTATCATATATATACTGTGATTTTATTATAAATATGGTACAACCATATTCACTATTCTATCCATCCTTTGAATAACAAGTCACCATACGTGCATACGTACGGCTAACCGTCTCCACGTTGTGGTGTAATTGTTATTCAATAAATTATTATTTGGATGGGTATAATAATGATCTGTAACTCATGTAAATAATAAATATAACATGATAATGATTCTTTATATATTATATACCATCCAATTATATATTATTTTAATATCATAAGAATGATATTGTCGCTCGTGCGTACGTACGGACTACCGTCTCCACGAACGCGATGAGATTCATTCTCCATCGTATCCATTCAAGTATAATTCTAATTTGATGATTAATAATAGTATCTAAGGAATTTATATAATTATTAATATGATTAAGATACAACCTATCCATTACAAACATGGCTTACATAACAAAACATATAAAAGAAAACTAGTAAGTTAACACCTGAAACGACGATAATTCTAAGATATTATTAAAAATCAATGTTAAAAGATCATATATGATATCATATTAATATATATGATTCTTGTATAATTTAATAAAAATTATTTCACCATTATACAGGAGGTTAACCTAGCCTCAACCAAGGAAAAGTGCAAGGTATGGGTTATTTCACAATCTCTTCATTATCCGAGGTTGTTTATACGTAATAATCTACGGGGATATCTTTATCATCCACATCCATGTTTATTAAAAATGTATTTCAAAACATTTTTACTATTTACAATAATATGGATTAAAGTCATTTATACCCTTGTTTGACTTTTTATAAGAGGTTTATAAAGGAATCTTTCCGTTGTTTTCCAAATAAGGTGCTTTTTAACCTTTTCGACAAAATTAAGGTAAGAATCTTTTTTTAACATATACGGCGGGTGCGGTTATTTTCCACCGTTATAAAATTTTCAAAGCTTCCCTTACAAGCTTATAAGAATATTTTCAAAGAAAATGTTTTATTTTATAAATATATGACTCTTAAATGATTTCAAAATAGAAAGAGATATTTCTCTAAAAAGAGTTTTGATTTCATCTATTTCAATATCCTTTGATGGATTTTATGCTTATTTGAAGTTGATTTATTATGATATAGAACTTCTATATTGTATTTAAGGTTTTTTGATATGTTTTACTATGGATGTACTATTTTTATACAATTCATAGTTTATGGTGAAAGTATTCACATTTCGTATGCTAGTTTTAATACGAATGTTTATGTTATGTTTAAACCTTTTCATATGGGAATGCAGTGGACTTAATATGTGACGGGTGGAGTCCGCTATAGCTCCTCGATGCATCGGTAGGTCTCATGAGACAGACTAGTGTCTTGGCACAAGGCCTTGGCAAAATCATATTTGTAGTCTTGGCACAAGGCCTTGGCTATGTGGTTATGATAGTCTGGCATTATGCATTCCATCATTATGAAAGTGGTTATTGATATTGCATGTGATTATTCGATTAGTATAATATCCATGTGAATAAATAAGTGACATTATTTCATTTTACATTGCCATACTATGTTGAATTTCAAGTTTAAAAGGCTTTTGTTTTAGTTATACATTGCCTTAAATGTTTATGCTTATTTTTGAATGTTTCTGATATATTGTTATCCTTACTGGGCATTTGAGCTCACCCCTTTTCTATGTTTTATTTTTTCCCAAGATGTGAATAAGTAAGTTATGAATGACCTGCAAGGATAGTATGTGGGGATATGAGTGTGGAATATGGAGACTATGTTGTTGTTGTAGTTTTTCACTTTATGATGTAATGTAAAACTTTATGAATATATCTAGTGTTTCCAAGGCTACTAAACCAATCGGTCTTTCGAGATTTGATCTTTCTTGTGATAATGCCATTATAATGTAATAATGCACCGACTCTGGGTAACTAGGGTCGGGGTGTTACAGTTGGTATCAGAGAAAGTTTAGTACAAACCTTGGAAGCTAGATTTAGATAAACTCTGATTAGAGAACGTAGACATAACATGAACTTTGAGGATTAGTATGGAAGAACATCCTATAAATTTGGTATTGTAGAGATTTTTTGAGTTTTCCGAGCAATACATCCCTGTCTGAATATGGGCAGGTAGAGGCGGCTCTGACACAGATGTACCTAGGGGTAAAAACTGAAAACACCGCTTTGAGATAGACTCGAACGGGAACTGGTGCACAACAACGGGCCTTGCTGCACTCTTGGTTACGACACTCCTGGGGGATATGCATAGGATAACTCTCATTTTCTTTAAAAATACTTATGAAGGGTTTATGAGTATATACTTTCTCAAAGAAAAATTTTATGATTATGGATTATATCCATAAATAGTTCAATTTATGTTAAGTGTTTTATATGTATGGGATTATGTATTTTGATTCATAAACTGACCTAGATTATGCCATTGTTTAGAAATGGTACCTAGTGGAAGAAATGGAAACTGTATCAATGCACGCACTCCATGTAGGGATTTCCCACCTGCTCAAGATAATTATAGTGGAGATGGTGATACAACTGGTGCCGATCAGCTAATCACCATACTGGGACAACTCACTCAGGTTATGAATAATAACCTTAACCGTATGGAGAACCCTGATATGTAGCATGGAGGATCATTGTTAGATCGATTCATGAGGCTACAACCACCAACATTCAATGGGAGTACAAATCCCATAGTAGCTGAGCAATGAATAAATTCCCTAGAGAAAATATTTCAGGCTTTAGGGAGTAGTGAAAGGGAAAAAGTTATCATGGCAGTTTACCGACTCACTGGAGATGCTGATCAATGGTGGTCATTCATCCAAAACACGAAGGAAGATGATGAAGTATCAAATATGGAATGGAAGGATTTCAAAGATCTATTTTTAGAAAAATACTTTCCTCGCGACCATCGAGAAGATATGGAAAGGCAATTTCTGAGTCTGAGACAAATGGAGGATGAGAATGTCACGATGTATGAGCCTAACATTACAAGGTTAGAAAGGTATGCTGGTGATTATATATGTAACCCAAGAAGTAAGATTGATCATTTCTTTGATTGGTTAAAACCATTTATTTGTTGAGCATTAGTCTCACAATACTTCTCGTCGTACGAAGACATTGTCTCATGTGGTATCAAGACCGAAAAGGAATTCTCTAAGTCTTATGTCTTTAAAGCAAAGAAAGAGAAGAAGAGACCTGCTGATCAATCTAGGAATGGAAATAAGTGGAAGAAGGGAATGGTTGAATAACCATCCAGTGGTAAATGAGGGAAGAAACACCCTGGAACTTGCTTGAAGGGAACATGAGTCTGTTACAAGTGTGGCGAAAAAGGCCACCAAGCTCGTGATTGCAAGGTGAAGAAGGAAGCCACCAATGTTTAGTGCTACAATTACAGGGAGATGGGGAATTATGCAAATGAATGTCCTAAGCGTCAGGAGAACTTATCTCAGAAAAGGACAAGGGATCAAGGCCAAGATTATGTTATCACTACTGCTGAGGTAGATGCTCTGAAAGACGTGGTGGCAGGTAATTTAATGGTTTCCTCAAGTTTAAAAAATGCATTATTTGACTCTGGATCATCGCATTGTTCCATATCTTCCATGTTTTCTAAGAAAATTAGACATTTCCAATTTGATTTAACAAGGGAGTTATCAGTTAAAACTCCTAAGGGATGTATCTTTGCAACAACGTTTTGTGAATCAGTCCCCATTAGAGCATATAAATGTTCTTTATCAACTGATATCATTGTCATAACCATGATTGAATTTGATATAATCCTCAGTATGGATTGGCGTTCAGACCATGATGCGAAGATTTATTGTAAGAAGAAGGAGGTTACGATTTTTGATGATGATGATAAGGAACACCTTATCTTTAGAGCAGAATCGTCACCAACTAATTCTTATCTAGATCCACCCCCAATAGCTCAACTAAATTCAATTATTGGGGAGGAAGAGAATGAAATGACTGTGGGTGAGGAAAGGAATGTTCAAATAGAGGTTGTACCTATTGTGAAATAATATGTAGATGTGTTTTCTGAAGATTTACCTGGACATCCTCCAGAATGAGAAGTTGAGTTTTCCATTGATTTAATTCCTGGATCAAGGCCTATATCGAAGACCCCTTATAGAATGGCCACTGTATAATTAGTTGTTCTATAGAAACAACTAGAGGAATTGAGTAATAAGGGATTTATTTGACCTAGTGTTTCTACATGGGGAGCCCATGTTCTTTTTGTTAAAAAGAAAGATGGATCTATGAGGTTATGTATCAACTATAGGGAGATTAATGCCATAACAATAAAGAACAAGTATCCCCTACCTTGAATTGATGATTTATTTGACAAACTGCATGGAGCTCAATACTTTTCAAAGATTGACCTTCGATCTGGATACCATCTGTTGTGTGTGATGAAGGAAGACATTCCAAAGACAGCATTTCGCACCAGGTACGGGCATTACGAGTTTACTGTATTGCCTTTTGGATTGACTAATGCACCCTCTGTATTCATAGATCTGATGAATAGAGTTTTCAAGGAGTATCTTAATGAATTTGTGGTGGAATTTATTGATGATATCTTGGTATACTCCAAAAGCTACGAAGATCATGAAAATCAATTGCGAATTATCCTGAAGACTCTAAGAAGGCATGAATTGTATGGGATGTTTAGCAAGTGTGAATTCTGGATTCAGGAGATTTCTTTTCTTGGCCATATTGTCTCTAAAGATGGAATCTTTGTTGATCCTTCTGAGACCAAGGAAATCCAAGAATGGCCTGCACCTACGAGTATAACTGAGGTACATAGTTTTATTGGTTTGGCAGGTTATTATCGACGTTTCATCCGGAATTTTTCCCGATTGGCTAACCCAATAACGAAGCTCACACGTAAAGGGGTTAAATTTATTTGGACAAAATAGTGTGAAGAATGATTCGAAGAACAATAGAGAAGATTATTCAATGCTCCTATATTGACTCTACCATTGGGGAATGATGGGTTTGTTATTTATAGTGATGCATCGAATAAAGGACTTGGTTGTGCCTTATACAGAATGATAGAGTTATTGCCTATGCATCACAACAGTTGAAAATTCCTGAAAAAAACTATCCTACTCATGATCTCGAGTTAGCAGCTGTGATCATTGCTTTCAATATATGGAGGAACTACCTCTATGGTGAAAATGTGAGATTTATACTGATCACAAGAGTTTGAAGTATATTTTCTCACAAAAAGAACTCAACATTAGGCAAAGGAGATGGCTTGAATTACTCGAGGATTTTGATTTCACGATGCACTACCACCTGGGGAAGGCAAACAGGGTGGCAGATGATTTGAGCAGAAAAGACCATGGAGTTTTGAACAATATGAGAATTTAAAGGGATCCAATTTTCATGGATCTAGTGAAGATGGACATGGGAATAACCAGGGAAGGCGAAACATCAATTCTTTTTCAAATGGTTGCCAAACCATCTTTACTAGAAAGGATTAAGAGTTCTCAGACCGATGATGAAGAATTTCAAAAGAAGATTAAGGTTGTGAATGATGGGATATTGAGAGACTTTGTGTATGAAGATGGAATTTTGAAATTCGGGAAGAGACTTTGTGTTCCCGATATACCTCATCTAAAAAGGGAATTGCTGGATGATGCTCATAGTTCCAATTTCTCTATACACCCTGGGATCACCAAAATGTATAGAGATTTGAAGGAACATTTTTGGCGGGACAATATGAAGAGGGAGATTGCTGAATTTGTGTCAAGATGTATGGTTTGTCAACAAGTGAAAGCTGGAAGGCAACATCCTGGAGGAGCCATGCAACATCTTCCCATACCGGAGTGGAAATGGAAAAATATTACGATGAACTTTGTCATGGGACTACAAAAGAACCCTAGAAGGAATGATGCAATATGGGTTATTGTTGATCGTCTTACCAAGTCACCAAATTTTCTTGCTATAAGAGAAGATATACCACTGGAACGTCTAGCAAGACTATATATTAATGAAATTGTGAGACTTCATGGAGTACCCCTATCGATTGTTTCTGATCATGATCCCTGTTTTACTTCAAGATTCTAGAAGAGTCTTCAGAAATCCCTGGATACTGAACTTAATTTGAGCACTGATTACCACCCTCAAACAGCTGGACAATCAGAACAAACTATTCAAACCTTAGAAGACATGTTGAGATCCTACTCACTTGACTTTTAGGGTATGTGGGATTAATATTTACCTCTGGTAGAATTTTCCTATAACAATAGCTTCCATTCGAGTATTCAGATGGCACCATATGAAGCGTTATATGGAAAGAGATGTCATACACCAACCTATTGGGATGACGTTGGTGAAAGAAAACTTATAGGCCCAGAACTGGTGGAGGAAACAATGTAAAAGGTGAAGGTAATCCAAAATCACATCAAAGCAGCTCAAAGTAGGCAGAAGAGCTATGCTGATAATTGAAGGAAGGATTTGTAATTTCAAGTCGGTGATCATGTTTTTCTGAAGGTATCACCATGGAAGGGAGTCATACATTTTGGTATGAAAGGTAAATTGAGTCCTAGGTACATCGGACATTTCAAAATTATAGAACGAATTGGGGTTGTAGATTACCGATTGGAAATGCCGCCAAGTCTCTCCAAAGTTCATGATGTGTTCCACGTATCTCTATTGAGGAAATACATGCCTGACCCAACACATGTACTCACCTATGAGGAATTGGAATTGGAACTCGATCTATCTTATTGTGAAGAACCCGTCAAGATTATTGATACGAGAGAACAGGTACTGAGAAACCGGACGACACGTCTGGTAAAAGTTTTGTGGAGAAACCATAAGATGGAAGAGGCAATGTGGGAACCAGAGGAACTTATGATGAAGAACCATCCGAGTCATTTCATGCGGTAGTATTCTAGAAATTTCGAGGACGAAATTATTTGAAGGAGGGTAGAATGTAACACCCCAAGCTTCTACGGTACGCTTCTCTTTGAATAATGCGATAGCATGTGTTGTACGCAACATCGAGTTCTAACACACCACAACCAATCAAACTAGCCGTTATGAATAGTAATACCTACTTTTTTAAATTATATATTTCAAAATGGACTTCATTTTTGGATTCGGAATATCAAAATTATCCTAAGTTGAATTTTTGGTATTTTTCTGAGAACTTCCAATTTTTATGAATAGTGAAAAATATTTAAAAACAACTTTTTTAATCAAAATAATTTATAATGATAAATTATATTATTGAGTGGTTTTAAAGTATAATTAGAATATATTTTTACCATTTTATCCAATGGTGTTCATTAGAATTAATTTCACTTTGAAATTGGACATAAACAATTATCAATCTTTTGATATATATTGTTTCTTAAAAACACGCTATTTGTTGTGACAGTGGGAATTAATTATAAAATTAATTAATGAAACTTATATGTTTGGAATTTTGTAAAATAGAAATCTTTTTTTAATTTGGAATATCAATTATACATTAGGGTGAAATTTTGGCATTATTCTGAAAAACATCAATTTTTGACGGATAGTGATACTACTAAGTGGTAGTTAAAAAACTGAATTTTTCCTAAAACATTATTTTACCGCTTCTGTGAATGCAATTTCGAAAATCCGAGAGACATGGTTATTATCAAGAAGTAAAATGTGGTTCAATGAGATGAAAATAATTTTTGGTGAATAGTAACTTTCTACTTTTATTTACCACGGTTAAAAATAAATATGGTAATTAAGGGTAAAAATGATATTAATATTACCCTAACACATGTCCTAATTCTATTGGACAAGTGTATCTCGACCAAAAACAACCTTAGGAATAAAATATTATCATTTAGGTCCACTTGGATTAGATTAGGACATTTATTATTATTTAATTCAAAAAAGAGTTAAAAGAGTTAAAATCAATGTTTATTTACTAAAACATTTTTAATATAGGGTTATACATAAGATATATTCGATTGTAAATATTAATTAGAAATATAATAAGATTTCCTACATAATGATGTTTTATTTATAATTTTTAGACTTTATATAATTTAATTTATTTATGACACAATGATGATGCAGTAATTACCATAATAGTGACAAATTAAAATAATTGATATTATAAATACCCAAATAAATATAATTTGAAACTTTTAATGAATTACAATACTTTTCTAGGATAATATGACATATTAGTATTGATTTAATTTAATTTATTCGAAGTAATCATTCTGTTATGAGTTTCAAAAAAATCAACTATTGAATAGTGTCAAAATTGACATAAAAGAGTTTTTTAAAAAAATATTATATTATTAATTGATATCAAATTCATAAAAATCTAAGGATCATCCAAGATACTTATATCATGATAGGTGTATCATTAATTGACCTCTTGGGGGTCGGTTGGATGTATATGGAATGTTTATTAACTATATAATATAAAAATACAAAGTGACATGGTAAATGTCAAACTAATTAACTAAGAGTTAAAACTAAAAGATAAGGTTAATATAGTATCCCAAACCAATCTAAATTATACTGGTTGAATGTTTTTCGACCTAACCCCACCTTAACCTTGGAATAATAAACTTTTGAGCCATTAAAAACCAAATATGAATTTATTATAAAATAATATTTCTAGCTTTTCCAAAGGTGCCCCTCACCCCTCTTATAAAAGGGAACTCCCCCTTCTCATTACTTCACACCTTAAAAGCATTTTGGCTCGGCCGAACTCTGCCCAAATACTCTCCCAACTTCCCTCACTACAACCTAGAGGCATTATTTTGATCGGAAAGCCAACCTATGGATCCCTTTTGATCAAATCAAAAGAAAGAACCCGAAGAAGAGGTAATGTTTTCCCCACCCTTTTTCATGTTCTTTTCTTCTTCCACTTCTTCTTCCTTTGTTGTTACCATTATAAAATAATAAATCCAGTATCATATATATACTATGACATTATTATAAATATGGTAAAACCATATTCACTATTGTATCCATCCTTTGAATAACATGTCACCATACGTGCGTACGCACGGCTTACCGTCTCCACGTCGTGTTGTAATTGTTATTCAATAAATTATTATTTGGATGGGTATAATAATGATGTGAAACTCATGTAAATAATAAATATAAATGATAATTATTATTTATATATGATATAAAATCAAATTATATATTATTTTAATACCAAAAGAATGATATTGTCGCTCGTGCGTACGTACGGACTACCGTCTCCACGAACGCGATAAGATTCATTCTCCACCGTATCCATTCAAGTATAATTCTCATTTGATGATTAGTAATAGTATCTATGGACTTGATATAATTCTGGATATGATTAATATACAACCTATCCATTACAAAAATGGCTTACATAACAAAACATATAAAAGAAAACGAGTAAGTTAACACATGAAACGACGATAATTCTAAGATATTATTAACAAATCACTGTTAAAAGATCATATATGATATCATATTAATATATATGATTCTTGTATAATTTAATAACAATTATTTCACCATTATACAGGAGGTTAAACTACCCTCAACCAAGGAAAAGTGCAAGGTAAGGGTTATTTCACAATCTCTTCATTATCCGAGGTTGTTTATACGTAATAATCTACTGGGATCTCTTTATCATCCACATCCATGTTTATTAAAAATGTATTTCAAAACATTTTTACTATTTACAAGAATACGGGTTAAAGTAATTTATACCCTTGTTTGAATTTTTATAAGAGGTTTATAAAGGAATCTTTCTTTCATTTTCAAAACAAGGTGCTTTTTAACCTTTTCGACAAAATTAAGGTAAGAATGTTTTTTTAACTTATACAGCGGGTGCAGTTATTTTCCACCATTATAAAATTGTCAAAGATTCCCTTACTAGCTTATAAGAATATATTCAAAGAAAATGTTTTATTTTATAAATATATGACTCTTAAATTATTTCAAAATAGAAAGAGATATTTTTCTAAAAAGAGTTTTTATTTCATCTATGTCAACATCCTTTGATGGATTTTACGCTTATTTGAAGTTGATTTATTATGATACAAAACATCCATATTGTATTGAAGGTTTTCTGATATGTTTGACTATGGATGTGCTATTTTTATACCATTCATAGTTTATGGTGAAAGTATTGACATTTCGTATGTCAGTTTTAATACGAATGTTTATGTTATGTTTAAACCTTTTCATATGGGAATGCATTGGACTTAATATGTGACGGGTGGAGCTCGCTATAGCTCCTCGATGCATCGGTAGGTCTCATGAGACAAACTAGTGTCTTGGAACAAGGCTTTGGCAAAATCTTATTTGTAGTCTTGGCACGAGGCCTTGGCTATGTGGTTATGATAGTCTAGCATTATGCATTCCATCATTATGAAAGTGGTTATTGATATTGCATGTGATTATTCGATTAATAGAATATCCATATGAATAAATAAATGGCATTATTTCATTTTACTTTTCCCTACTATGTTCATGTTTATGTTTAAAAGTCTTTTGTTTTAGTTATACATTGCTTTAAATGTTTATGCTTATGGTTGAAAGTTTCTGCTATATTGTTATCCTTACTGGGCATTTGAGCTCACCCCTTTTCTATGTTTTATTTTTTCCTAGGATGTGAAGAAGTAAGTTATGAATGAAATGCAGGGATAGTATGTGGGGATATGAGTGTGGAATATGGAGACTATGTTGTTGTATTAGTTTTTCACTTTATGGTGTAATGTAAAACTTTATGAATATATCTAGTGTTTCCAAGGCTACTAAACCAATCGGTCTTTCGAGATTTGATCTTTCTTGTGATCAAGCCAATGTAATGTAATAATGAACCGACTCTGGGTAACTAGGGTCGGGGCATTACACACATGATCTAAAAACAAAAATCCCTAATCTGAAGACTTAAATAAAGAATTTCAGAAACAAGAATTCCAGAATCAAACCTAAGTCTAAGGTCAAGAAAAGTTTATTAGATTTAGTAATATCACAGAGATCCATTAAAACCTAGGAGGAGAGAGTGTTCATGTGGGAGAAAGATAATGGTAAGAGGAAGCCTATATAGAGGATATCAAATTTCGTTCTATAAGATTTAATCCACCTTTTGAGGGGTATATTGGTACCTAAATCATCACTTGGAGGCCTCCAATGAAGAGGAAAATGTATAGGGGATGTTCTATCCAATCAGAAATCAATAAATGAGGTTTATCTATTTAAAATATAATTTTGGATTAAAAAAATGTACGCATGGTTAGATTGGTAAGACAACATGGTTTGACGAAACATTTACCCCAACCAAGAACCCATTTTTTCTAGGTGCACATTTTTTCTTTTGTGGGTGCATAGTATTTCAAACCGTAAAATAACCATGAAAAACCCTATACCATGTTTTTCACTATTTCCATTGAGTGGAGAAGAGTTTGGGAAAACTGGGAAAAAACCATGCACAACCCACAATGTTTTAAAATTTCCAAAAATATCTCCCTAAACCAACCCAAATGAAACCCAACCAAAGCATGATTAAAATAGGGGTTTAGGGATACTTGAAAATTGTAATATGTTGTTACAACCTATCCAATATAGAAACCTTCTTTCCCCAAAAATCCTTCCAATATGATTCCATGTCATAAAAATGTGGCCACCGCTTTCTCATCAGTGCCCCCCTCTCCCATGTATCATTAGAATTAGAACCACTGCACCATATCACTCAAACCAAATGTGTCATCCTCCCAAAATACACATTGGTTTTTGAATCAAATATCTCGATAGGATCCTCATTCATAGATATATCAGCTTCAATCTCAAGATAACTTCAGATGAGGGCTTATGATGTATTATAAAGATAGTTTCATAACTGATAATCAAGGAAAATGTTATGTATTGAATTTAGTTGTAGTGGAAGTTATAAATTAAAATAAACTTTTCCCACATATTCCTAAACCTAAAGAGGTCCCACTCAATGAGTATAAAGAATCCATTACCTACCAATCCACTATATCCCAACAGGGGTGAGACTTTCAAGAACACCTGGTCACTAACAGAAAATTTCAATGGTCTACGATGATAATCAACATAATAATCGTACATGATTTGTTCCATCAACATTATTGAAATATTCAACTAAATATTTTTATATCTCTTCATCTAAGCTTCGTCCAACCATTAAAATTTCACCAATCTCCCCAAAACAATGGTCATCTGTAGGACTAGCCACACACGGCCTCAAAAGGATCCCTTCTGATCATTTATTAGCAAATGTTAAAATAATAAAATCCAACTAGCCATAATTGATCATTCCAAGATCCTATAAAGTGTAGTACACAAACACAAATCATATTATAGAGAATATGTATAGCTCTATATGTATTTCTATATGAATTTGGATGGTATGTCATGCTCAAATGGACCTGAGATCCCAATTCCACTAGAAGGCATGTCCAAAAGCGGGAAGGGAACTGAGGATCCCAATCAAAATCTATCTCATATGAAACTCCATGTAAACAAATAATATTTTTCACATAGAGATTTCATAACTCTCTAACTTTGGTTCTATCAAGAATTGGTATGAAGAGTTCTGATTTAGTCAGTCGACCGATCGTAACCCGCATCATATTTTTTTTGGGTATATGAAAACCCAACCAAAAAATACATATAGATATTATTCCACTTAATTGTAGGTAATGTATGTGGATGAAGAAAATTTAAAGAATTTTGGTTCTCTGACTTTACCTATTGGCATGTATAATTGTGGGAGAAAAATTCACCAATTTCCCCTCTAATATATGGGTACCAGAATCCTCACCATATTACATAGAATATCTTCATGGTTCTTAGGTTAACGTCCTAATGGGAGTTATGGAAGTCCCCCATCATACATTTTATTACCTCTAAAAGCCCAAAAATGTGATTATGAAAGTTTTTAATTACCTTAGTGGATAATGAAAAGTCACTAATAGTCTCCCTACCACAAATAGAATCTCTAATGCCATGGAACTCATCATCAACCAATTGTTCCTGAAAAATCATCTTGAGAAGAGAGGATGTAAACTAAACACTAGCTAAATAAAACTCAGCCTCTGATTCCTTGATTCTAAAATGAAACTATTCAGAGAGATCCACCATGTTCCACTCTTCCAAAGATTATTTCACTACATAGGTTGGATTGTTCATGCTCAACACATCTATGATGACAACCCCTTTCCCTAGGGTATAGGAAATGTCAAAATTGAAATATTTTAGGTATTCCAACAAAACTTTTTTGTGGATATTTAGATATTTTTAGGATAAGATATAACTCGTGCTGTTATGGTTGGAAGACATGTCAAAAATTTATCTAAAAATATAATGCCACCATCTCTTAAACAGGTACATCACCGTTGTTAGTTCAAGCTCATGGGTTAGATAATTCATCTCATGTGGACTATGTTAATGAGATCAATAAATATAGACTTGATCTCACTACATAATAATGCATCCCAAAACCTAAACCCAATGCATCATTAAAGACCACATAGCCCTACATGGACTCTGTATAAGTCAAAAACAAAACAGTAGTCAAAATAAATTTCATCTCAATAAAATTACTTTAATATTAATCATCTCATGAAATATTCACTTCCATCTAAGTTAGAGTAGTCATTATAGAATCCAACATTGATAAGTCCTCTATGAACTAGTGATATTACCTTTCCAAACCCAAGAATCTCAAAATCTCAAAATCTCAAAAAAAATTGTGGTTGTTACCATTTCATAATAACTATCACCTATTTAGGATCAACTATGATACCATTATTTTAAACCACTTTTGAAAAGAACACCAATTCCTATATCCATAAATCACACATTGATAGCTGAGAATAAATTCAGTGATTTATCAAAAATTCCATAACTACTCTTAGATGATGCACATGATCCTTCATAGAATTAAAGTAGAGAAGGATGTCATCCAAGAAGACAACGATGAAGGTATAAATACTCTAATGAAAAATCATATTAATCAAGAACATAAATACTGAAGGAGTATTGATTAATCCAAATGTAATGACAAGGTACTCATAATGGTCGTACCAGCTCCAAAAGGCGGTTTTCTGAATTTCTGGTTCATTTTTTCTTAGCTGACAGTTACCACATTTAATATCGGTCATTGAGAATAAAATTTCCCCCTTAAATGTATAAAACATATCATCAATCCATGAAAATATATACATGTTCTTTATAGTAACTGAATTTATTTTTCATTAATCTGCTCAATTTTAATGTGAACCATCATCATTCTTGGTAAAGAGAAATTGAGCCACCTAAGGTGACAAATTCAGGCATATAAATCCTTTCTCTAAAATATCATCTAAATAATACATCGACTCTTTTATTTCCTCTGGATCCACACTTCATGATGGAATAGATATTGGTTGAGTAACAGGCACTAAATAGATAGAAAACTCTACCACCCTTAAAGTTGAAAAACCAGAGAATTTAGATGGGAACACATTTGTAAAATAAATCAGAACTATAAAAAGATCACAACTCATTGATTCATTCAACATATCAAAGGATAACATATATATATATATATATCCCCAAATCCTGATAAGAATGATTGACTCTACTCAACCTAGAGTCATGTTCTCCTTGAATGATTCAATAAACCCCATCATGTGCAGTAAGGGAGACCCATCAATGAACACAATCGTTCCAGATTTTATTTGTAATTACCTAATCCATCCTAAATATGACATCAAGAGGATTCATGTCCAGAACAAGAAAACTCCAAGAATTCTCAGTATCTGTTAATGTGAAAACACAAGCAGGACTACATAAACCCTTCTCTCTCTTAATTATAAATGGTGAAACAATATCCATCACATAAGGTAAAATCATTATATAAAGATTTAACAGATTATCAATATGGGTAGAAATAAAAGAATGAGATTCACATGTATCAAATAGAGAATTACCTAATTAAAAATCATTATTAATGGTACCTATTATAGATTTCAGACTCATATATGCTTCCTATGATACTCTTCTGCTGCGTGAAGAAGATTTATTCAAGCTTACTATGGATAGAACACCTTTGTTTGTAAAGCATATAATTGAAATACATGGTACTTTTGGAACTAAAGATCGTGTTCCCCTATGGAAATAAAAAACACATGTTTGATCTTCTTTATGTAAGTAGAGTGTCTATAGGAACAATAAATCTTGGGTGACTCCATGAAATCCTTCATGGAATGCCCTAGAATTCCACACTAGTAGACAATTAAAGGGAATCATATATGTAATACATGTGTTCATGAAAAAACCTATTATATTGATCAATCATATGAATCATCACACTTCTTATTTCGTTTGAGGGAACTCATAGAGCTAACATAATGAAAAAAGAAACTCCCTTCAAACATGTCTTGCCATCAAGGTCCATTTAGACCAGCATCACTTTATCCATCATATCAAAATACAAAGTAATATTCAGAAAGAAATCATGAGAAAAAAATATCATATTGTAGCCTCAACTCAAACCGTTGATTCCATCACTTCCCATTAAATACCATCTCAGGTGAAAACTAAACAAGATCTTCCAAAAGGTTTTCATTTCTATCACTATTTTTTAAAACATATCATATTTGAAAAACACTATATACCTAGCCAATAGCATCAAATATGGATACAACTGGTTGGTGAAAAGAACATTTAGGTCATTATAATATAATCCCTTATGTTTATTAAATTTCACCATTGTGTCCCACTATCTCCTACACAGTCCTTACAATACGATGGTGACACACTTCATTGAGATTTCATCATACATTTCCATGAACCCAAAAAAATGATCCATCATAGTCATCCATTCATTATCCTCTTAAGGATCTTTAGATCCATTGAACACTGGTGTATTCTAACAATAGAACTATTCAAAATGATTTTGAAGGATATCATTTGGAGTTTCCATATCAGGATCCTTAATGGGAACTGGTGGTGGTTCCAATCCCATATGTTGGATATTACATAAAATCACATCAACCAAATTTTGGTTTATGAGAAGCTTTTCTCAATGTGGTTCCACAGTAGCTTGCTCATGGATCTAATTCACACATATTTTTAGAGGAATGATACCACACAACATGAGTAGAAAACAAAGAAGACGTAATATTAACACTCAATTAGAGCAACAAGGTAAATTAATCTCGACAAATAGAAAAATAATATTTGGAGTTTATTCTATCCAAATTAAAATTTTGGAAAATATTGGAACTAATCCTCCATATTTCTTTCCCTAACCACACCTTGTGACAAAAGGCTCATTATTTTGAGAGATATGCAAGCACTCAATCATAACTACATCATAAGTCCTCACAATATTACACAATTGCATACTGATATCAAGGAAACATGATAAACCTAAAACATAGATAACACATTGTCACAAACCCTCTTAGGTACCCAGTAATCCCGATAACCAATCCATTCCTCACATATATTGAAGGTAATTCCTCATCCCCATAGGTTGGTGACAAGATCATGGAATCATACAATATGAATGTGGGAATAAATATTCAATAATCACAATGGAATCAAGAAAAACAAGTCAATATGAATACAATAAAAACCATCTAAATAAAAGTATAATAGAATCCAAAAGTTATGAAAAACTAAAGTAGAACCACCAAAGTACCAAAAAAATGGATAACTATCCATGTCCTAATGAACACAGCTAACCAAGTCCAAGGATAAATATATACTACCACCTCCAAGTGTCACCTTACCCCTTGATCGAGCTTGAAATTAGAAAATATACAAACACCTGAAGGCATAAGAATGTTGTGAGATAAAATCCTAGTTGGATACCACCAAGGATTCCATAATAATATTCCATATTTAATTATCCAAATAAATCATTCAATTTAAAAAAAATAGGTTTGGCGTTTCAAAAGAATATTTAAATAAATCATGATTTACATTTCAAGGGATGAAAATACTTTAAACAAATGGATTAACAAACATTTTTTAAGAAATATATTATATAAATTTTATGTCATATAAAAAAATTTAAAATAAATAATGGAATATATTTCAAATACAGACAAGAGAGAAACATGGTCATGTGTCAAAAGGTACGATAGTTCCAGGCTATGGGATCCTCACACCATGGATAGTGAATCATAGAAATATGTGTATACAGATGTCCCTTTGATACTATCCAAATAGGACCCATCTCCATCATGTCGGGAATGTGTTCCAATGTACTAGTTTTTGTATTAGTTGTAACACATCAAAAGAGTGTTATCCTAATTAATAACTAACATCCAAGTATTTCATGTTCTCTAATAAATCAATGATGAGGTATTCATTTTAAAACTGTTTAAAAATGAAATTCATCCCATTCTACATTTAAAATTTTCAAATATTCATTTAAAATCCAATCCATGGGATTTTAGTCAAACTATGAATTTTTTCAATTTAAAACCCAAAATATTCAATTAAAACTATTTTAATCAATTTTTTTGAAATACAAATTTCTAAAAAATTCGATAAAATCAAATTCAAAATAAAAATTGAACATTTTAAATTCCATAATTTTCTATAAATTTTTCGAAAAACATCCTAATTAAATGGAATGGGGAGGGGGGTTTCCTAGTTTTTCCATTTTTTCACCAAATAGAATCCAAATCCCCCAATTAAATAGAATTGGGTTTCTAATGAAAACAATGGAAATTTATTTCATGAAATTTAATTTAAACAAAAAAAATTGAAATTAAATCAGGGAATTTATGGTTAATAAAATTGACTAATCAAAATAGAACCACATACCCGGGGATCATGGGATCATGAAATAGAAACCCTAAATAGGATACTCAAAATAATAAGATTAGTAGTGATAATTAAAGAATAAAACCAAGTTATAAGATAAAAACAATGGTTACATGATCTTACAATAGTATGGTGATCCACCAAACCCTATGGGGATGGGGAAGAAGAGAGATAGATTAGGATAAGGATAATGGGAAGAGGAATCCTACTGGGAGGAGATTGAGCATCATTATCTAAGCTTCAATCAACATTTAAAGGGGTGTAGAGGGGACACAATAATCTATTGGGTCCCTTCAATGAATAAGAAACTATATGGGGGTATTTATAGAAAATTAGAAATCTAAAATGTTTTATTAATTATTTTAAAACATAATTTTGAATAAAAAACATGTATGCACGTTTAGATGGGTAGGGACGCATGATTAGACAAATTGTGCACCCTAGCTATGTGCCCTAACTATGTACCCATTTTTTATATTAGCACAATGTATCCTTTGTGGGAACATACTTTTTAAAACCATTCACTATCTAGAAATAACCCCAATAACATGGTTCACAGGGTTTCTGTTGAGATGGTGCACAGTTTGTGTAAACTATGTGCCAACTATTTACTACACGTAAACTTTAAAATTTGCATAAATACCTCTCAAAACCACCCAAATGAAACCCAACTAATGCATAATTAAAATTTGGTTTTAGGAATTCCTAATAATATTAATAGGATCTTATAGTATCCATAATTAAAATACATCATAAGAGAAATAAATATAAATGAAAATATAGGAAAACTTGTCAATACATGTTTAATACAAGAACCAAAATGTAAATAAAAATAGCCTCTGGACTAAATTAGAAGATAATACACAAAATTTCTCAATCTCTATAACCTGATTGATATAACCAACATATAAAGATCTAGGTGATACATGATTTTGATATAAAACATGATGTTCTACCCACATACATCCAAACCCATGTAATGTGTGAGGGCAGGGGGGAGTCAAAAAACCCAATTTATTTCCTCGACCTACTTCAACCCATTGAGTGAATCTAAAATCAATTGGAATATAATGAAAGTTTTAGGATAATTTAATTAATTTTCATTGAATGTAAAATATCTAGAAACATAACATTGAATGCATATGGATACAAATGGGTCAGTTATAGTGTTCTAACCCAATCACTACAATACCTAACCTTACATAATTCATCTAATGTCAGTGGAAGGATTCATATAACATCATAACCCAGAACATGTCCCATATCTCAATGAAAATACCTATAACTAGGTTGTGACTAATACCCACTCACTTTGAGTGGGGGGTTGTACTGAGTCCTGATCCCATATCACATGTTGTACCGCCACCCTGTCACTATGGATGAGGTCTCATACCATATCTTGAACCTTATATCATACCACCACCCTGACCTTTCGGGTGAGGTATCATGACTCATTTCCTATAATGTCTCATTTTACCACCCCCTCACTCGATGTATGGTTTCATAATAGAGTCAACAATTTCCCTCTCACTCATGGCAGGGTATTTTACCGAGTCACGAACACTACCCTCTCACTTAGGGTAATGCTCCATAACAAGATTTATAAACTGGGTAAGGAAAAACAATAAAAAATAGTTTATAGATCCCATAACCAACCCCGACATGAAACTAACCTCTATATAGAAATCTAATAGAGGATGATACACCAGGGATCAACAAAATCTTCCACGTCCAATCTCACCATACATGATCGTCATACAAAAATTAAAGCTTCACACCATGAACATTTATCCCAACGGTTATACTAGATAGTCTATTCTATACTTATCAACAAAAAATCTATTGTTCAATAAAACAATCCCAATTTATATTAGGCTACATTCCCAATCACACTATCTCATAATGGTAACACACTGCATCAATTTAATTGGAACTCCCCATCCTCATATTAATAAAAAATGGTGGATTCATTCATATCATATCATATATTTTCATCCATTTTGGGGATCTATTTTCCATAAGGAACACATATCATAGTCTCCATTAATGCTATTAGAAATGATCATTGGGAATAACTCTTATAATAAACACTAATTTTGATATCGTTGATCTCCTCTATAGAACAAAAGAATGATATACAACTCTTCAAGAATTTAAATAAATTTCTAATGGAGAATGGTGAAAACCACACCATCAATCGAATGATCACCATATCACAAACCCTCCATAAGGGTTTCCTATAGTTACATTGGACCTATACCAAAAGAAAACCCCTCAAGCATTATAAACCAACATATCCAAACCATCACCCAGAGGAAGGTGAAAATGGTTCATATTCCATCAGGAATCATCATGCTAGAATAATAATATATTTCAAAATCATAATAAATGAACCAAAATATAAGAATTCATGATTTAAAAAAAATTTCATTAAAATGGGGCTAAGTTAATGACCCAGAATTTTCCGTGTATTGTTTCTAATTATATGGACATATTACGTGGCTGTAAAAATTGACGGCGTGTGATTCCGAGGCCCAGACTGCCTGGAAAGAATTTCTGTACTTTTTTTCGAGTACGTTCAGTAAACATGTGTATGAGTTTTTGTAACATTTGAATTGGTTATTGGAATTGAAATATGAGGACACCGTTGAACGCTCAGTACCAGTATTCACTTTAAGAGACCTTCACGTCGACCGCAGTAGGTCAACGGTGGAAGTTATTTTTTCAGTTTTTCATGGAAGAATAAAAATAAAATAATAAACATTTTATTTTTCTATTTCAATCCTCCTTTTTGAATTATGGATGTGGGGACCACCCAAACCCTTTTTAATGTGGGGAAATTCCTTGTAATCTTTTCATTAAATTGTACCAACATAATACATTTTATTGCTACTTTTAATTGTTCCAACTTTGATGTTCCAACATTAATTAACGTATCTTAATTAATATTGGATTCTCATTTCCTTGTGGGAATTTGTTGGAAAAGGATAATTGGGGGAGATCCTTGGAGAACCTAGAAAAACATTTTTCAAATAAGGAACCACCCCCCATGAAGAATGAGGATGGCGCACAAGCCCGGATCGGAAGCGTCTTGCGGAAGCGACGAACGCCGAAGTCCTCTTCATTGACTACGTATTCTTCCTCGTGACACCTCCAATAGAAAATAGAGGTAGTTGTTTGTTTTTAATTTGATTTAATTTTTTTTATTCTTCATATACAAAATTCACGATGATGATGGCCAAATTAACATGGCCGTCGCTCCGCACATAAACCTTGCTCCTATTTCTTTTTATTCTTCACGCGTTCTTTGTGCCTTCTTCAATGCCTAATATTTATTGATGCTGGGAACATGATGTTTCGCTGATCGGGATATATGGACACGGATCCCTCTATGTAAGGATCACAAATATGGGATAGTTTAATTTTTTTGGCTTGGAATGAAGCCGCAACATCTTATGGAAGAAGGAGGCGGTCAACATTAGGTTTTCCATAAGGGTGGAAGGGCGGTGCGCGTCCATGCCGCCTGTTGTTAAGGAGGACACATCCCATCAGCTGCGGCGGAGAGGCGGCGCATGTTAAAACCACCGGGGTAGTAGGAATCCATGACCTCTTGGCCACAGTGGAGGATAGAGGGTAGCCGACAGCCGGATGGCCGTAGTTGGATAGCAGCTTCGTCGTGCCGCTGGAAGATGAACTGGTCGGCCATTCTGGCCGGCCGAGGCCCATAGTTCGGGACCGTCGAGCAGTCTCATGTTCCAGAAGGGCGAACAAAAGTCCCATGGGCCATTTGGATTACTAGGGGCACCTCCCCCCAGGTTGCGGCTAGGTCGGAATGCCTTCCCACTACGAGACACAACGCAGGCCGCCGAGTGCGCTACGCCAGCGGGCCACGCCAATGGGCCACACCCTTTGCGGGCCGAGCGTGCCGAGGCCCAGGCCATCCGGGCCAGACCCGGACCGGGTTGGGTTGAACCAAACCAGTTCGAGTTAGTCCAGGATAGGTGGGGTCGGGTAGAACAGGTTGGGTTAGTCGAGGCTAGGTCGGGCCGGGTCGGACCGGACCCCTGCCCATCAAAACCGAGTTTCGCCTTTTTGGCCATTACTTGAGAACTGGGCATCCGTTGGATAAACCGTCTACAGCATCAGAATACATGGATCGTAATGGTCTATTTGGTATATTTCACTTGAGTTTTTGATAAATTTGGAGAATGGCTAGGTTGGATCAGATCCGAGATCTAACCGGGCCCTCAGAGCAAAAATTCTAATAATATACAGACCATGTGTCCGATTGATGTGCCCTAGGTTGTGTTGGGTCCCTTAAGATGTGACAGACCTCTAGGATACTTTTTTGGGGAACTTTGGGATGTTTATGGTATGACCAATGGCTTCGGGAGTGGTTCTCCCATGCACGCTACTTGTGGAACCTTATGACTAGCTGAGATTTGACGACTGCTGACCATTATGACTCGAAGTGACTTGACATGCCCAGTGGGGAGCGTCTCTATGTGAAGTGGTAGACCCATGTTGGGGAACTTCTCTGTGTTATGTGGTAGACCCATAGTACTCGACATGATAAGTACCTCAGCAGGCCACGAGGAGGAGCACCTCTCTCTGAAATGACAGACCCATGGTGGGGAGTGCCTCTGTTTGATGTCGTAGACCCACGTTACTCGACTAGAGGAGTACCTCAGCAGTCCAAGATTCGTGGAAAGCACCTTTGTGTGACACGGCCGACCCACTATACTCGATATAAGAGGAGTTATCCAGTATCTGTGTTGTTCAAAAATGTGACTGGGGATGACACTTGTTGCTTCCCCTTGAATAAATCCTGGTGTGAGATGTCTTTACATTGTTCTTGTGATTGAGGTTATGCTATGTGATACATCACCTTCGTTGTGTTACCTTCATGGTATACTTCCCACAGGTGTGAGATGAGTATATCTTGATAACATAGGTATATGTATTGGCATATAACAAAGTAGATTTGGGTTCTTACTTTGTGTTCTTTCCTTGTGGAACTCTAGAAGACATACAGGGTCTCGGGGTCCCTACTGAGTATCGCTATACTCACCCCTACACGGGCTACGCCTACACCTTGTTGTGTTTGGTGAAGATGATGGATAGCATTGACTGAGGAAGATGGTACCAGAACTAGAGGTTGCTCGGAGGAGCACTTCTGATGAGGCATACCGCATAGACGATCGTTTGAGAGCTATAAATACCCATCAGGTAGGATCCTTTGCGGGTGTTCAGAGGAGCTATTTTCAATTTTACTTGTATTTTTCATTTTACTTTTACATTACAATTGGGCTTCTATTCTGTCCCCATTTTAATTTTTGTACACACCCTATTTACTATATATAGTTTTACTTTATTCTTGTATCCAACTTCATCCTTAGTTGTGTGAATGTATAGTTTATAAAGGCAATGCCTTCCCATTTTTAGGGAATATGATTTTGGGTGGTAGTCGCCAGCCCCTGGCCTATGGAAGGTGGGCTTAGGGTAGTCACGGCATGGGCCATAAGGGACGGGTCATGAAAACTAATTACAATAAAACACATTTAAATCCAATCCATTGAAAGACTATTATAAAAATAAATCCAAATTACCCTCTATAATTAATCTATAAAAAATCCCATGGTTTTTTACTCACATTCTGATCTTGGAAAAAATTTAGAAGAAACATTCCTTAGAAAACCCCATATTTTATTTGAGTTTTAATTTTAATACCATAACATTCAAATATTCATTTTACCTTGAAATTAATGTCTTTAAAAAATTCACTATAAATGTGTTATACATAAAAACTCATTTTCAAATCCATTTTATAAAATAAAAACCCAACTATCTTAAAATTCCAACTAAATACCCCAAAAACTCCATAATGACGGCTATCTATGCTCATTCGACCCAGATTCCAACAATGAACCCTTAAATAAATATATATATACAATAATTTTTTACAATTAGGAGAAAAGGATCATATCCCAAAAATGAGTTGATATTACATAGTGTAATGAAATTATGTCAATTATAAAAATAATAATGGAGCATAATGAAATATCATCAAAAGTGTAAATGGGTCATTAATGTGAAAGACCCTTACCTAAACTAGTGATACATAAATTAATCCCAGGTTTTTAGCAATCCTATCTAATCCCAAAAGAACAATTTTCTCTATAAACTATCCTTATTTAATAATAAAATAATTTAATAATGATTAATTACCATGGTTTAACTAACCCCAAAGTAAATGGGTGGATCCACAATGTTTACCCCCAAACCAATGCATGAAAAACACTCACAATTGACTCATGGTTTAATGATTATAAAAATAAATTATTTATAAAGATAAATCAATGAACAATTCCATTAAAATTAATTGAATCCTATAATTAAATAGACCAAGAAACCTACTTCAAGATAAATAATGAATAATAACAACAACAAACCTCTTTATGAAACCTCCAATACAATTCTTACACCAAAACCCCATTATCTAGATGAAATTACATAATTATTCAATGTAATACCACATCAATGAACTATATGGGCCACATCAAAATTATAGAAGAATAAGTTGAAAATGTAAGAGGAAAAGTGGATTTTGTCTCATCTTTGATCTCCAAAACAAATGAACCAAAAAATCTCTGATTAAGGGGAAACCTTAGGGATTTATAAGAATCTGAATGGACTTCTTAAATGTAGAGGAAGATAATAAAAAACTCAAAAACACAAGAAAAACCATTCATAAAACTAAAATAACTTCTAAATATAAAATAAATGACTTGTGCATTGTACACTTATAATGAATACTCCTAATAAAATCAAACATTTTATTGGTAAAGATCAGTAAAAACAAACCAATAGACACCCTAATCTATTTTGTACCTATATATTTGATGAATTTCATGTACCAACTCATGGAGACCATCAATTGATAAGAAAATATATCATATTGTATGTTCTAAAGGGCATTCCTTTTCTATAAGGGATTGAAACAAGTTCGTACTCATTAATGGGCCACACTTTTGGAAGAGTTTTTCCAAATGAATCATCACAATATTATTTGAAATAAACAATAAATGGACTTTCAATAAAATTTCAAAACATTTCCAAATAGTATTGTAGAAATATAATTACCTATAAACATAACATAATGATATAATACTCAAAATAAACACGATAAACAATATTGCATAACATAATCATCATCCAACAAATATCCAATCATTTAGTAAAAAAGGGAAAAAACATTTGTAACAAAAAATAGAAAGGAGGGATGGATGTTGACTTAGAGATAAAATATATATCAATTCACCCAACTGAAAATAGACCAATGTTCTACCTATATCAATGTGAAATGAGTTTCAAAGTCCCTCCATTTCACCAACACTAACTCGATCACCACTATCATTAGTAACCATCATTATGAAATGATGAATTTTAATTATATAAATCTATCAGAAGAAAGTATACATGAACCACATAGGTGTATTTATTTTGTGATAAACACTATCCTAGTTGGATCTCATAGAGTTTTCTATAAATAACCCTTTTTAGTAAACACGAACATACTGGATTAAAATAAATATTTAGTAGGGGTAAATTTCTAAAGCTATGAAAATAATTAATATGCATTAAAATGTTTTACATAAAGATAAATTCCATTAATATAAACTTTCCATTAATATAAAAAAATGGAGATCCCAATTCCATATTAGGTTATTGGAAATACAAGTCCTCATATTTTTTTGTGAGATATTGTTAAATCCAATTATGCACTCATTTCACTATGGAGGATATAACTTGGACTGACAATATGATTTTATCTATATAATGACACCACATCAAATCAATCTCAATAAATTAATTTCTTTGGAAAATTGGTATGGATTCAGCCATCTATAAAATAACTACATTTAGATATGTCTAAATTTTGTTATTAATTTGGAATTATTTAAAATGGATTCTTAACTCTAGTCTCCACACTGATATAATATAGTATGTCATATTGTTAACCCATTTAAAACATGTCATATTATATTCAAAACTGATTCCATCAATATCCCAAAATTTATTCTAATTAACATTTCAAAAAATATCTTTTGAAACCATTTTTCTTCTCTAATGAAGGATTTTTTTAATCATAAATGAGGTAGGAAATCACCAATCAAAACCATCAAAAAATAACATTAATTAATCAAATCACAATTTATAAAACATAGAATGAATTATTATTTAATAAAATAATATGGACAAATGAAACCACATACCTTTAACCAAGATAATAATTTTTCCTAAGATTGAATACCACATAGAACACCAAGAGGGATCCTAATGGCAAAGTAAGAATCCATAAAATCATAAACCCCAGTTAATAAGATTCGAACAAATAAACCCAAATCCACCAATAGATTATAAGAGATATAAAATAAGGACAAATTTTTTAGGATGTTAATAGTATTGAATAAAAGATACTTAATTGAGTTAATCATAAATAAACTTGGTGAAATATCAAGAAAAATGTAGCCATAGAGGAAGGGAGAAGAGGGTTTAGGTGAGGAGGGAGTTTTCCTGGGTTAGATTAGGTAAAAAATGAGGGTAATAGATGTTAATAAAAAGGATGCAAAAAGGATATTTAATAATTTATTTTAGTGGGAGGAATCACATTTTACCAAAATGTGTTGGTCACCACTACATCACTTGGTCAATTCTATAGTTGGTCCACAAAATTTACTAAACCATGTTCTAATCATAGGTATTAACATTTTAAAATTATAAAACTTTTTCAAATAGTTTTCCAACATTTATCCCCATCCATGAGATACCCACTGATTTCCAAGATCTCTAAAATTTCAAATTAAATTACTAAAAACCAATTGGGAATGAAAAAAAATAACTAATATTTACACCATGTCCCTGAAAATTCATCAGACTATATCACTTAATAACCCAAGAATTTAAGCATGATTCTTGTCCCAAAAAGCAAATGAAGCCATTTCTACCTCATATGAGAAACTTATTCCCATGCCTCATTCAAATTAGATCAATTTTTTCATAACACATGAAGCAACCAAATATATTTTATATGAGTAATGTCATATTGGGAATCCACCAATTGAATAGGTTTCTCAGTAATTGATATAACAACCCAAAGTTAGGACACATTTTATTAAATAATTTTTAGCATTAAATATCCAACAAACACAACCCTAGTTTATAGAGGCCTGGTATCAATGGAGGAATAGGTTTATATTACATCAACATTGAAATAAAATAAAACACAATTATTTTAATATAAATAATGAGATCTTAATTTATTTTGATATTATAAAACATCAGATTATAGCCTAGGGAATACATAAAAATGGGTGATCTATAATACCCAACAAGGGAATAAGAATGATAAAGGAGCATAAAATATGATTGATAGGGATTAACAAGATATCATTATAGATAAGGTACATTAATGGCCCCATAGATGAATGAAATAAATAAGATGGAATCAATGAATCATGGAATCATGGGAATGTGGATGCATCATAATTAATGAAATAATATTACTAAGTCATGGTTAAAAACTAATACAATATAAAAAATCATATAAAGTCCCATAGTGGACTAGGATTACTCTATGATAATTTAAATATCATCTCATTGGATATAAAAATTACCCAATCCATTGATGTAATTTCTTTGAGAACCTATCATAACATTTAAATTAATATAGGTTCTCTATAAGTGAATCTAAAATAATGATTAATCCTAATAAATACCCATATATATTTATGGTCTACCTAATCATTCCTCACATAATAATAAATTATATTTCAATAGACATAATAGGGAATAAATAATTAAATTTTATGTATAATAATATTTAAGAAAATAATTATAAGTATAAAATATAGATTTTATTTTTAAAATTCATTAGAAATGTTAAAATATTGGGTATATATATGTAACATCCTGGTTAAATGAAGAATAATATATTATATTATTTATAAATATGTACTAATTAAATATTAATTTTACTTTAAAAGGGTTTTTATGTTCAATAGTGTACACGATATGCAACAACATGTTTCTTTGAAATCTTACATTGCACACTAATAATATAATATAATTATTTTAAATGGTAGTTAAATCATAGCCGTTTTATTGGTAGGAATGAAAAAAAACTAACTACAATATGATTATACATGATTGTTAAATTTATTTACATTTATCCAATAAAAATTTACAGGCTTAAAATGTGAATTAATCTAATTTTAAGCATAATTTACATTAAAAAGGTCGATTTTCCGCCTTTAATGTAGAACCCTATTTAAATATAGTTTTAGTCACTTTAATAAATTTTAATTGACCAAATAAAATCCTTCTTTATAATTATGACAGCAAAAATTACTTTTTGTATATTTTTTGGAATTTTTCTAAAAAAGTTAATTTTTTGATGAATAGTTAAAATATTGTATTTTAATTCAAAACTACGTTTTAATCTAATTTATTTATATAGTTAGATTATCTTTTTAATTGGATTTAAATTGTAATTAAAATATATTTTTACCTTTTAATCCAATGTTGGTGATTGTAATTAATTTCACTTTGAAAATGGACTTAAACAAGTGTCAATCTTGTGATAGTTATTGTTTCTTAAAACACGCTATTTGTATTAACAATGGGAATTAAATCTAAATTAATTAATGACACTTCTATGTTTTTAATTTGAAAAAATAGGCATCATTTATTAATTCATAATATCAAATAATTCTTCAGCTGAATTTTTGGTATTTTTTTGAAAAACATAAATTTTTGATGAATAGTGAAACCACTTAGTAGTTGTTAAAAAAACTGACTTTTTCATTTAAATGAAATTTTTCCACTTCTATGAATTGAATTTCTAAAATCTAACATACATTTTTGTTATCAAGAAGTAAAATTTGGTTCAATAAGATGAAAATAATATCTAGTGAATAGTAAATTTTGACTTGTATTTACCGCTGTTAAAGGTAAATAGGGTAATTCAAGGTTAAAAGAATATTATAATAATTCAAAATTACCTTAACACTTGTATTAACCTTATTGTATGATTAATGGGAGACCACATGAATCTTTGGGACTATTTTGGGACCCCATGAATCCACTTATGAAAAAAATGACACATTAGATTAATTAATTTAATGTAAAGGCAAAAATGACAAAAACAAATATCTGTTTGTAAATTAATTTTTTTATGGTGTCATATAAAATATATTTTCACTATAAATATTCATTTTAATGATAAAAATATTCCCTATATCATGGTATTTTTTTATAATTTTTATACATAAAATAAATTATATTATTTATGACACAATAATGATGCAGTATTTACCTCATTAATAAATGATTTAAATAAATTAGATTATAATGATTAAAATATTATACAAAACATGTCCAATTATGATTGAATGATTTTATTCCGAATATGAGTCATCATATCTTTGACTATAATTATTTTTTGGACCTTTATAAACCGAATTTCATTATACAATAAAATAATATTTTCACACTTTCCTAAAAAGCCCCTCTAGCCCCTTATAAAAGGAGAGAACTTATAAACAATTCCTCACACCACTCAAGCCATTTGTATCATCCAAAATCTACCCAATTAAGCTCCCTACATCCCTCTCCTACTCATAGAAGCCTTACCTTAGGCAGAAGGCACTTCAGAAAGTCCTTTTGGTTCAAACAAAAGGAAGTTAACCAAATTAATGGTAACAATTTCTACTAACTTCTTTTTTTTTTATTTTACTTCTCCAAGCCCTAAACTATTTTTATTATTTTATTTTATAACAAAAAAATTATCCTAAATATACTAGTATGTTGTCATAAAAAGGATTCTAACTACACTTACGCACACCTCCATCTAATGGGTGAAGAACATAATGTTTCTATGGATGGAATACTAACACCACATGAAACGATGGTTGTTCAATTACCTCTTACCGCCATTATGATAGAACTATATTTATATATGATATATATTATGTTTATTATTTCCTTATGCTTCTGTAATTCCCATTTATAGCACACCTTTATGGTTTCCACAGTGGGTAAATACGATAATCCAATTCGAGGAAGTGCGGACTACCGCACCCTCAAAATGATGTGACTCGTCAATGCCTTATGTGGGTTTTATAATGGATGGAGTTAAAAATTGTATATATGATATTATTATATAATTATAATATACCTATGTATCATTATGTTTTAATTACATTAAAATAAGAAATAGAAATGAAATTAGCTTTCATGCGTACGTACGGATTACCGTCTCCATGAATGATGCATTTCATTTCTTACCTCCAAAAGTTATGTACAATTATAAATACATGTATATGATGGATATGTATGATATATATGATATCTAAATAATCAATATAATTCTGGATATAATATACTATTGACCACATTGTCAACTTGTAAAAATAAGGTGTTCATTTTTGAATCAAGTACCAAATATCAACAAAACGAACACTATTAACATGAAATGATTACATAATGTTTATAACATGGTAATAAGTGATATAAAAGGAATAATAAACTTGTATAAGGTTATTAAGAAATTAGAAATTAACTTTAATTTATTATTCAGAATATTAAAGAACGATCAAGTCAAGTCGGACATGCGGTAAGGGACTTTGTCTCAATCTCTTTTCATTGAAGCATATTTAGATTCATACACGATGTTATTTAATAAGGTGTATAAACCCCATTTACTTTTCATTTAATTCAAAGGGAATGTTTTAAAATGAACTTTTTTACAAAATGACAAAAATGAATGTTTTTTTAACGTAAGCGGAGACAACGACCATTCCGCCAACACGTGTATTATTTGATCTTTGGCTTCCATAACAAGATGAAATGTTTTTAAAAGTAAAAATAAATACCATATACTCTTTTTACATATTTTGGTATTGAAAATGATTTTGATAATGGGTTTATTATTTCAATATCTCAAAATGGTATTTTCTTATTGCAATGTGGAAATGTTATCTTTCCTTTATGCTTATTTTATGTGTTATGATCATGTAATGGTTCTTGGTCATTATTTATGTATACGAGGGGGGGGGGGGGTTCCATGATAAACTTAGGGAAGGTGAGCCTGAGATAGCTCTCCAATGAATTGGGTAACATGACAGAGGTAAACGTAAATGTTCATCCTAAGAGATTTAGGGAATATACCGTGATGGGTATTCTAAAGCAACTCCCTATGTAGCTGTGATAGCTATAATGTAATTATGATATGGATGCCCCAAGTTACCTTTATTATTTATGATTTCTATATGTTAGTCATAAAATCTTATGATTTCATGAGGTAGTAAAATTGTTCATGTTTTGTATGTATTTATGGACAAATGTTTTCTTTCTTTGTTTTATAACCCTTACTAATGTTTTTATGCTCATCCCAAGTTTTGAATTGTTTTTAAAAGACTTAAAGATAAATAGGATCAAGGATGAGATCAAGGGAAAGTCATGCTATCTAAAACATAGAACTAGACATGACTCTTTTTTCCAGAGTTTTTATTTTATAAAAAAATGGAAACTATGTAGAAGTATCTACATTGTAATCTTTTGAGATGTAATAGTTATTTCCTAATTATCTAAATCTCTAAACCTAAAAAGATCCTCAATATGAATTATTCATTTAATTAAATACTATGTAATGTTGTAAGGCTGGGTCTTTATAGTTGGTATCAAAGGCCGGTTTAGATAAATTTTGGAGTTAAGGAATTGTTAAATTAATATCCATAAAGTAATTTATGTTAATATTGAAATATTATTTCATTTACCGATTACCATGTTGCTTCACCTAAGAGATTTAAGTGTTTATAATGGTCTTCCATAGAGGAAATATGGAAGCTATGTTCGGACGACATCTGGAGGAAGACAATCTTCAAAATCAACAACCTGAGAAGGTCGGAATCAGAACTGAACAGTTTGTTGTAGTGATGGCACAGTTGACTCAGGCTATAAATGGTGGTGGTATCCATGTACGAGATCGGCCATATCAACCACAGAGGAACATGTCAGTAGTTGAGAATTTCATGAGGCAACATCCTCCATCATTCAGAGGATCATCTGATTCGGTACTAGCTGAAGGGTGGATTAAAGCATTGAAGACTATTTTTGATGTCATGGGTTGTTCAGAACATCAAATGGTTAGTCTCGTTGTTTACCGTTTTGAAGGTGAAGATGATCAGTGTTGGTTGATGGTGAAAAATATCAGGGATAGTGAGGAGATTGATGCTCTTGTTTTGGATGAATTCAAAGGTATATTTATTGAGAAATATTTTCCTAAGGTGGTTCATCTATGAATGGAAAAATAATTCCTAAAATTGAGGTAGGAGGATTACTCAGTGGCTGCTTATGAAGAAAAATTCACTCGACTGGAAAGGTATGCTCCAAATTTCATCTGAGTTCTTGATAGTAAGATAAATATATTTTACTCAGGACTGAAGCCATGATATCGAAGAGCATTATCCAATCATGAGTTCTTGGAAAAGTTTGTGGTTGTGTTAATTGACGATATTTTGGTTTATTCGAAAAGTAAGGAGGAACATGAAAGTCATTTAAGGGTTGTCTATAAAACCATAATAGAAAAGAAAATATTTGGGAAATTCAGAAAGTGTGAGTTTTGGTTACAAAAAATTTCATTCCTTGGTCACATTGTTTCAAAAAATGGCATAACTGTTGATCCTTCTAAAACAAAAGTTGTTGAAAAATGACAAAAACCCAAAAATATAACTGATATCCGTAGTTTTCTTAGTTTGAAAGGTTATTACCAAGGTTTTTTGAGACATTTTCATGGTTATCTATTCCAATGAGTAAGTTAACTCGGAAAGCTGTTAAGTTCATCTGGACAAATGAATGTGATGATTGTTTTTAGGAATTGAAAAGAAGATTGGTGAATTCTCCAGTTTGGGCACAACATTCCAGAAATGGTTATTTTTTATCTACAATGATTCTTTGTTGAATGGAATTGGATGGGTACTAATGCAGAATGATTAGGTAAATTCTTATGCTTCACATTAGTTGAAACCCCATAAGTTAAAATACCCTACGCATGATTTGGAATTAGCTGCTATTGTTTTTGATTTAGAAATTTTGAGGCATCATTTGTATGGAGTAAAACGTGAAATATATATTGACCACACATGTTTGAAGTATATATTCAATCAGAATGAATTGAACATGAAACAGAGGAGATGGTTGGAATTAATCAAGGATTATAATTGCACGATCCATTACCATTCAAGAAAAGCAAAAAAAGTGGCTGATGATTTGAGTTGCAAAAGTAATGTCTCATTAGCCATGCAACATTTGGAATGAGATCCTTTATATTTTTATTTGATGAACTTTGGAAAAGAAGTTGTTGGTTTAGGAAATTCTTTGGTTGTGTTTCAAGTGTCTGTGAAATCATCTCTATCAGAAAAAATAAGGAATGCGCCGAAAGAAGACAGTGAGCTGCAGAAAAAGGTAGAGTTTGTTCAGAAAGGTATGTTGCCTTATTTTAACATTGATAATGATCATGTTTTGAGATTTGGAAAGAGATTATGTGTGGGTTGTGATGCACAATTGAATAATGATTTGTTATGTGAAGCTCATAGTTCCCTATTTTCAGTTCATCCTTGTAGTACTAAGATGTACAGAGATCTTCGGGAGTATTACTAGTGGGATGGATTGAAAAGAGATATTGTTGATTTTACTGTGAAGTGTTTGACATGTTAGCCGGTTAATGATGAGTGGCAGTTATCAATAGGGATGATTCAACCTTTACTAGTGAGAGAGTGAAAATGGGAAAATGTATCAATGGACTTCGTCATGGGATTACCAAATACATATCGAGGTGATAATGCAATCTGGGTTCTTGTTGATCAATTGACTAAATATTCTCATTTCCTTCCTATTTGAGATACTTTGTCCTGAGATCAACTTGCTGAGTTGTATGTTGAAGAGATAGTTATCTTTCATGGACTTCCCCTCTCCAATGCATCTTATCGTGATCTAAGGTTTAATTCTAACATTTGAAAAGGCCTTCAGAAGTTGTTGGGTACTAAATTAAATTTTAGTATTGCTTTTCACCCACAATCATATGGGAAATCAGAATGAACAATTTAGACATTGGAGGATTTGTAACGTGCTTGCTTGATGGATTATTAGGGAATTTGAGACCAACATCCTTCTTTTGTTGAATTTTCTTATAATAACAGTTTTCATTCCAGTATACAGATGGCTCCATTTTAGACATTATATGGAAATCATTGTCGAACTCTAGATTTTTGGGATGATGTAGGTGAAAGGAAGTTGATGGATCCATAATTGGTAGAAGAGATGGTAGAGAAAGTTCAGTTGATTCAGAAGTACATGAGAACAGTTCAGAGAAGAGAGAAAAGTTATGCAGATAACTGGAGGAAGGATCTTTCTTTCAAGGTAGGTGATCATGTTTTTCTCAAAGTTTCTCCATGGAAATGTGTGATGCGTTTTGGTATGAAGGGAAAATTGAGTCCGAGGTTCATTAGACCTTATGAAATTATAAAGAAAGTTGGATTAGTGGCATACAAAGTGACTTTACATCTATGTTTGTCCCAGGTACACAATGTTTTTCATGTTTCAATGCTAAGAAATTATATGCTAGATCCATCTCATGTTTTGAGCCCTGAGGTAGTTCAGTTGGAAGAAAATATCTCTTATGAAGAACAACTAATCCAGATTCTTGAACATGGAGAGAATGTTTTGCCGAATAAAGTAATTTGTTAGGTAAATATTTTGTGGAAAAACTATATGATTGAAGAGGAAATGTGGGAATCTGAAAATGCTATGAGGGATAAATATCCCCACTTATTTTGATAAGTGAATAAAAATTACGAGGATGAAATTTCCAAAAGGGGGGAAGGATGTAACATTTTAGGTAAATGAAGAATAATATATTTTCATATATATTAATATTTTCAAATTAAATATTAATTTTACTTTAAAAAGGTTTCTATGTTTGATAGCATACCCGATATGTAGCAACAAGTTTCATTGAAATCTAGCGTTGCACACTAATAATATAATATTATTATTTTAAATGGAACTTAACTCCTAGTCGTTGTATTGGAAGGAATGAAGAAAACTAACTACACTATGATTATACATGATTGTTAAATGTATTTACATTTATGTAATAAAATATTAGAGGCTTAAAATGTGAATGAATCTAATTTTAAGCATAATTTACATTAAAAAGGCTGATTTACCACCTTTTAATGGTGAACCCTCTTTAAATATTGTTTTGGTCACTCTAATACATTCTAATTAAAAAAATAAAATAATTATTTATAATGGTGACAACCAAATTTACTTTGTGTAAATTTTTTGGCATTTTTTCGATAAAGTTCATTTATTAATGAATACTAAAAATGTTGTATTTTAATTCAAACCTGTGTCATAATCTAATTTATTTATATAGATATATTATCTTTTTAATTGGTTTTAAAGTTTAATTAAAATATATTTTTACCATTTAATCCAATTTTTGTGATTAGAATTAATTTCAATTTAAATTGGATTTAAACAAGTGTCAATTTTCTGATAGTGATTGTTTCTTAAAAACACACAATTTGTTTTAATAACAGAAATTAATTTTAAATTAATTAATGCCACTTATATGTTTTGAATTTGGAAAAATATACATCATTTTGGAATTCTTAATATCAAATAAATATTAGGCGGGATTTTTGGTATTTTTCTGAAAAACCTCAATTTTTGATGGATTGTGAAACCACTTAGTAGTAGTTAAAAAATTGACTTTTTCATTAAAATGAAATTTTACCGCTTCTGTGAATTAAATTTTGAAAATCTGACATACATGGTTGTTATCAAGATGTAAAATTTGGTTCAATAAGATGAAAATAATTTTCGGTGAATAGTAACTTTTGACTTTTATTTATCGTAGTTAAAGGTAAATAGGGTAATTCAATGTTAAAAGAATATTATAATAATTCAAAATTACCTTAACACTTATCCTAACCTTATTGGATGAGTATGGTACGACCATGGGCATCTTTGGGTCTATTTTGGGACCCCATGGAACCACTTATGAAATAAAATGAGACATTAGATTAATTAATTTAATGTAAAGGAAAAAATGACAAAAACAAATATCTTTTTGTAAATTAATTTTTATATGGTGTTATAAAAATTATATGTTCGACTATAAATATTAATTAGAAAGATAAAAATATTTCCTATATCATGGAATTTTTTCATAATTATTGTACATCAAATAAATTATATTATTTATGACACAATAATGATGATGTATTTACCTCATTAATAAATTATTTAAATAAATAATATTATAATGATTAAAATATTATCCAAAACATGTCCAATAATCATTGGATGATTTTATTTCAAATACGAGTCATCTTATCTTATACTTTAATGATTTTTGGACCTTTAGAAACCGAATACCATTATACCATAAAATAATATTTTCACACTTTCCTAAAGATCCCCTCCTCCCCCTTATAAAAGGAGACCATTCTAACCAATTCCTCACACCTATCAAGCCATTTTTCTCATCCAAAATCTGCCTAATTAATCTCCCTACATCTATATCCTCCTCATAGAAGCCTTAATCTAGGCAGAAGGGACTTCAAGAAGTCTTTTTGGTTCAAACCAAAGGAAGTTACCCAAATTAAAGGTAACGATTTCTCTTAACTGATATTCCTTTATTTTACTTCTCCAACCCCTAAAATCTTTTTATTCCTTTATTTTATGACAAAAACAGTATCCTCAATATACAAGGATGTTTTTATAAGAATGATTTTAAGTACACTTACACACACATTAATCTAATGGGTGAAGAATATAATGTTTTAGTTCATGGAAAACTAATGCCTTAGGAAATGATGATTGTTCAATTACCTCTTACCGCCTCTCACGGTGGCCATTATGATGGAAATATATGTATATGTGATATATATTATGTTTATGATTTCTTTATGCTTCTGTACTTCCCATTTATAGCACACAAAAATGGTTTTCATAGTGGGTAAATACGATAATTGCATTTGAGGAAGTGCGGACTACTGCCCCCTCAAAATGATGTGACTCGTTAATGCCTTATGTGGGATGTATAAAAGATGGAGTTAATAATATTATACAAGATATTATACTTTACTTATTATATACCTATGTATAATTGTGTTTTAATTCCATTAAAATATTAAATAGAAATGAAAGTAGCGTTTATGCGTACGTATGGCTTACCGTCTCCATGAACGGTGCATTTCATTTCTTACCTCCAAAAGATATATACTGTTATAAATACATCTATATACTAGATATATATGATATATACAATATCTAAATAATTAATATCATTCTAGATATAATATACTGTTGACCACATGGACAACTTGTAAATATAAGGTGTTGATTTTTGAATCAAGTACTAAATATCAACAAATTGACAATTATTAACTGGAAATGATTACATAATGTTTATAACATGGTAATAATTGATATAAAAGAAATAATAAACTTGAAAACAGATATTAATCAGGTAGAAATGAAATTTAGTTTATTATTTAGGAGATTAAAGATCGATCAAGTCATGTCGTACATGAGGTAAGGGCCTTCGTCTCAATATCATTTCATTGAGGCATATTTAGTTTTATACACGGCTTTATTTTATACATTGTATAAAACACATCAAATTTTAATTTCATTCAAAGGGAGTCTTTTTGTACGAATTTATTTACTAAATGAAAAAAAGGAATGTTGTTTTAAGATAAGTGGTGACAACGACCTTTCCGCTGCCATGAGTATTATTTGATCTTTGGCTTCTTTAACAAGACGAAATGTTTTTAAAAGGAAAAATAAATACCATATACTATTTTTACATATTTTGATATTGAAAATGATTTTGAGAATGGGTTTATAATTTCAATATATTGAAATGATATTTTGTTATTACAATGTGGAAATTTTATTTCTCATTTATGCTTATGTTATGTATTATGATCATGTTATGGTTCTTGGGAATTATTAATGTATACGGGTGGTTCCATGATAAACCTAGGGTGGGTGAGCCTGAGATAGCTCTACAATGCATTGGGTAATGTGACAGAGGTAAACTTAAATGTTTCTCCTAAGATATTTAGGTAATATATCGTGATGGGTATTCTAAATTAACTCCCTTTGTAGCTGTGATACCTACAATGTAAGTATGATATGGATTCCACAAGTTAACTTTATGATTTCTGATTTCTAGGTGTTATTCATAAAATATTATGATTTCAAGAGGTAATTAAAAGTGTTCATTTTTTTATGTATTTATGAAAAAATATTTTCTTTATTTTCTTTATAACCCTTACTGAGATTTATTTGCGCATCCCATGATTTCAAATGTTTTCACAGGACTCAAAGACAAATAGGGTCAAGGATGGGATCAAGGAAAATTCATGCCTGTCTAAAACCCGGAACTAGACATGATGCTTTTTTTTCAAGATTTTTTATTTTATAAAAAATTTGAAACTATGTAGAAGTGTATACTTTGTAATCTTTTGAGATGTAATAGTTTTTTCTAATTCTCCAAAACTCTAAACCTGAAAAGAACCTCAATGTGAATTATTCGTTTAATTCAATATTATGTAATGTTTTAATGTTGGGTCCTTATAATATATGAACCTTTAAAAAAATTTATTATGGACAAAGTAAAATACTTTTAAAGAAAGTAAGAATATGGAATTTTATATGAAACTAGATATAAACCAAAATGGTTAAAACTAACATTGCTCTCATTTTATGAAACTATGAAATGGAGAAACACATTAAAAGTGTACTACTTGAAAAAATTATTGAATATTAAATGTTCACTTAGTTGGATTTGATTTCAAAGAATGTATTATGAAATGAACGTAAGGTATGTGTAACCATAGTTAATAAATTTAGATTAAGAATGAGATATATGTAAGAGACTTATACACATAATTTATAAAATTTCCCTAATATCAAATAGATATATAAATATACATATAGGAAAAAAGGAATAAACCAAAGAAAATAGTGTGGTTCTAAGAGTTCCCTTACCTTAGATTCTTGCTCGCTCAGTATGATGTCCTAACTTCCCAAATAATGTAATTAAATTTATTGAATACATTATTAAGAACCATTTTAATCTTTTTTTATTTACTAATATATTGTTACATTATATTAACATAATTTTGTTATGGAATTATTTTATTTTCACTCTCCCAAGGGTGTTCATTTTAGAGTTCCAATTCCTATTTAGTTTTTGGATTATTATTGATGTTTTTTCAGATGTGACTATAACTCCATAAGATATATCAAATGATATAGATTTCCTTATAGAATCTAAAACAATCTCAAATACCAACAGGTTTATTAAAATAGTGATAATTCATTTAGTATAAATGTTATCATTATATGATTAGTTCATTCAGGTAGTTTTACCAACCATCATGAGCTAAATTTGTTTAATTTCAATGAATGAATGTAAATACATTACATAACATGCGATATGTTATAAAATAATTATTACCATCATATGTAACCATAATATTATTTATATAAGTATTCAAGATGGTGGTGGAAAAAAATGAATTATTTTGTTCATGGAGATGGTGAACCCTCAATAATACGAACAATCATTTTAGTTTTAGAATGAAATGAATTATGATTGATAATTGATATTTAGATTAACACAATAAAATTATTGTATTTTTATTATACTAGAGTCTTTAATTCATTTTTAATCGAATAAGTGAGTATGAGGTAGAAGAAGAGAAGATTAAAGGATGGTACAATTAAGATCATTACATCTTCGGATGTCCTCACATGGACAACAACTTAAGACACCTTGGTTTGGTATTTTAGTAAGATCAAATTCCATGAATGTAGATAATGGTATAGGAAGAAAAATGGTAAAAAATATTTCTATATTCAAATTTTAGAAGGTGTAAAGAGATGGAGAAGTGAGAGGTGGTATTAATAAGGGGAGACAAGGGTAATATTTTAATATAAAATTCATTATTTCATTATATTGTGTTACGAATACAAATAAATATTTTTTTAATAGATATATAAATTTGTGCATGTGAATTCAAATTAATGTATTATTACATCATCCATGACCCATTTATTCATGTATTTTACATATAATGTTCATTATAGTATTATTTCATATTTAACTATTAAAAAAATTCAACTATTTTAGAAAAATATAAAAAATTCAACCAATTTATTATTGATGTTTAGATTAGTTAATTAAATACATTTTATGAAATTAATTTTTGAAATTGAAGTGATTTTTTTAAAATAAAATGATTATTTATTTGAAAAAATACCATTTTTTATATTATGATATATTTTACAACCCTTTAAAAAACTTCTTAGGATATCATAAAATTATATTATAATTTTAACGAAAAGAAAAATTATTTTATAATACGATTTTATGGAAATAATATTTATTTTAAATTTTAATATTTATCATGTAATGGTAGATATAATATATATTATTTTCTAAAATTCCAAATATTTATTTTACAATTTTTAAAACATTTATTTATTCGTATCATGATATAGATTTTCCATACATTCATTTTATAAGATATCAAAATAGTATTTTAAAATTTGGGAATGATGGAGCGAGAAAGAAAAATATCTTTTAAAAATGTTAGTGGAGAATATATTTTTTATAGATCTAATGTGATCTCATGGCTTCTTTTGATTTTGAGTGGGGAGATCTTTTAGAAAAGAAAACTATGAATCATATGAAAATTGAAGTGTATCTTTTTAAAACATTATTTTCAATAGCTTGAATAGAGTTCAAATTTAGGGTATCTCATTTTATAAAGTGATTTTGAAATTGGATATATACAAAAATGGACTCAACCATACCATAAAAATCAAGAAATTAGAGGATGAAATTATTTCTATTGTGGTCGATTCAAAGGATTCACAGAAAAAGTTTGATCTATGTAAATTTTTTTAATTCTAAGAAGAAAGTCCTATCTAAAAGGTGATAAGACATGGTCCTTCTTAGATTTATAGCTGAGTGTCACACACTATTGGAATACTAATAAATGAATATTGATCATGATAGGAATAAGTTATTTTCTACTCATGTTTGAGAGGAAGTCCTTGAAAATGAATGGAGTATTGGATACATTGACATGAATCATGGATTATTTTGAATCTCTAAATGGGATGAAAATTTCAACCCCTTAAACATGAAGTAATCCATGACTCATGTTTGTGTCATATTTAATGGGTTTCCTTGGATATTCTAGAATCTAAAGATACTCAGTGATTTGGGTTCATATATTGGATCTCCTATAAAAAAGGATCCTCTAACATTGAATTGGGACATATAAATGTATGATAGAATTTCTCCAATGTGTACCTAGATTCTAGGCCACCCAAGGTGATAAATCTAATTGTTAATGACAAGAGTATCAAGGTTTGGATTGAACTGAGTTTGTGCCACCATTATTTGTGATCGGTATAATTTTTGGGTGCATATTTTCCAAATGTAGAGTGGTAATAATGTATGGACTAACCAAGAGACAATGGATGGATCGTATGGAAATAGAACTACGAATGGTAAGGAGTCTATGCTAGAATGAAGCAAGCCTATGAGAAATAATGAACATAAAATATGACGTTCAACTACTGAATAGAGATCCTAGGAGCTCCAAGGTAAAAATGGTAGAATTTGAAGAGGAATAAAAGCATCCCTATAGTAATTTTATGGAAACGCATGAAGAAAGGATGGCGTTAAGATTATCTAGAATTGAGAGTGACATTCTTTTGGAGTTAAATCTATCCAGTGATATATGCAATATGGTAATTTCCATTCTTGAATATGATATATAGAATGTAGATACATAGTTTAATAGTGATATAATAAGGAATATTATTAGTATATTCATTGAAACTTTCACCAATGATGGTATTTTTTGGAATAAGGTGTCCTATATAGAATTAGTGAAAGTAGTTTATCATGATACAAACATCACTATTAGGGAGGTTAAAAATACACTAATACTTAAGGAATCTATGTTACACCTATGAAGGAGGTAGAGACTAATTAAAAAATTAATGTTAATCAATCCTTGAAATATTTTAAAGGAGATACCACTATTGACATTAATACATAGGGTACTAGGAAATCTGATTGTCAGACAATTCTGTATGAGAAAAACATGGGAGCTTAACCCCTAAACATATATCAATATGAAAGCTCTTTTCTAGAACTCATAGGGTCAGGATAACCTAAGACTATAAGTTCCTAAAAATTTTCTTTTAACTTTATAAACCAGATTGTATATGTTTGTCTAAAACTAAGAGAGCATTCAACCCCAGGATTCTTTATTGGAATGTTGGGGGTATCACATATTCAGTAGGAATAAATCCTCTAAGGATATTAAACAATTATTATTTTTGTATTATGAGAGGATTTATCAACAAGTTATTCATAGCTCAAGTGAGAATATAGTTATATGTACTTATAAAATGGCTATATAGAACAACGTTTTCTCAATTATATATGCCTGTAACAACTATCAGAATAAAAGACCCATATGGATGGAAATCTGCACCCCTCCATAATTTTTGAATCTTCATGGTTCTTAATTGTTGATTTAATCAGTATAGTAATGTCCTTAACAGAATGGTGTATAGTAAAATTGATAGAACTCTTATCAATGAATCCACCTTAACCATTTTTAAGTCCATATCATGTGTTTCATTAGAAAAAACAATTCTTACTATAATCCCATTGTTATGAAATTCACTATTTGTGATGTGAATATTTCTTTTCCTTTTATATTTAATAATGTGTTGTCTCTATATCTAGACACAATGAAGCTTATTCATTATGTTTGGGACTCATCATAATCCTATTGAAATGTCATTTCTTGAACCATCAAGATGAAAATTAAAAAAAATAAAGCTAAAAGAATGGATTATGTCATATTTTGGGGATTTAGACTTGTATATTGCCTCCATTGAATCAAATATTCAATATATACAGGATGAATCTCTAGTGATCACTTCTATGTAGATTTTTATAGTGGGGTCGAAGCCTTAACATGACTTAAAATTTTGTTAAATTGATGGAATGAATCCAAAAAATATAATTATAAAAAAATCATCGAAAGAATAGTGATAGGAACACAATGTTCTTCAACACCCTTTATTTTTCTAAGCGGGAGAATGGGCACTTCTCTCTTCTAAAAATAGTGAACACATTTTAGAAGAAGGGAAGGTCATTGTTGAGAATATGGTATCTTTTTTCACCTCTCTTTTCAATGGTCTAGATGTGAACTCTGACATCAATGAAGGCATCACCCTGAGGTTAGCTTATGATAGTGAAAAAAACATGCTTACTTGTATTCCTATAGAATCATAGATCAAATAATCTATTTTAGGATGAATTTCAGGAGGGATCCTTGATTGGGTAGTTTCACAAATTTCTAATATAATACTTTTTGGTATATCATACAACATGTTGATTATAAATTTATTACTCATTACTTCAGAGGTGGATCTATAATAAATGGTATTAATTATCAATTTCTTGTTCTTATTCCAAAAATATAGAATTATAATGATATTGGTGATTTAATGATGGTTTCTCTTGTCAAAACAATGTATAAAATAATAAGTAGAATCATTGTTAACAGGAATTCTAGGATCTCTAAAAAAAAGTCTCCTAGAATAAGTTTGGTTTTTTAATGGAAGTCGAATACATGATTTTCTTATCACTGCATCTTAGTGATTGAACCTTCTCAAAAAAACTAGCATGGGTGGAAACATTTCTTTGATGCTTAATGTTTGGAAATCATTTAACACTATGTATTATGTATTTATATACATGGTTCTCTCTACTTGTGGTATTAATCAAGTCTTCTTGAATTGGGTTAAACTATTACTAGGAACTTCACACATCTCAAATATTTTTCATGGATATCCTGTTGGATATTTCACTTTATCTATGGGTAAGGAAGGATGAACCTCTCTCTGCCATTATTTTCTTCATGAAAGATTATTATCTTAAGATAATTCTACTGGATATGGTAGATAAGGGGAACTTTAAAACCATTGAAGCTACAGGAGTCTTGTATTCCCCTTCCCATTTTCTTTATACTGATGAAATCATCCTATTTACTAACACGTATAAAAAAAAATGGGACATAAAAAAATCCATATTCATTATGAAAATGTTCCAGGATACAAGATTTATAGAAAAAAATATTTCACCAACTTTAGAACTAATATTTCATCTTCTAAAAAAATTGATCATCAAAAAATAATTGGCTAACAGATAAGGGACTTAGCATTTAAATTATCATGGATTTTCCTTATTCAAGGGCAATCAAAGAGAATTGCATTTAAGTCATATTTTTGGTTTGGTATGGATTCTTCTCAAATCATGGAAAGAAGAGTTGTTATTAATGGGTAAGAGAGTTGGTTTTGTAAAACATTCCATTGTTTCTAAATTGGATTAGTATTTCATTGTACATGAATGGAATTCCTCCCAAATAAAAAAATTAAAACTATGGTGAGGAATTCTTTGTCTAATAACACTATCCTAGAAAGAAAAATCATCAATATGTCTTGTAAACATTACTGCAAGACTTGTTCCATTAGTGGTATTAGAATCAAGAATATGACTAAATTCAATCAATCACTTCAAGCACATATTATTTGGTAACTAATAAATGAAAACTATGGTTCCATTGGATTTATTAGAGTGAGATTTCAAAACTAGTTAAAAACTAGAAACATGAATAATTTGGGATCCATAATCTTGAATGACATTAAAAAATTGTTTTCTAGAATCGCCATGGATGCTCACTAGCTGGTGAATTGGGACTCCTCTCTGAAATGATGGCTTTAAAATAAGATAAATATCCCCTCATTGAAATTCTATCTTCTATTGATAGTATAGTTTAAAAGAACATTGATATTAGGGAGAATATTAATAATCTATATAACCTCTCATAGGTTATTATAAATGTGGTCATAAAGTATAATTTTATCAAGCAAAATGACATGATCATTTGAGAACCTTATAAAAATTGAAAGATAAAATCCAAACTCTTCTATAAAAATGGAATTAAAATTAAATCATGATGCTAGAGAAATAACTTGATAAAAAGGTGGATACAGCCTTCCAAATACATTTTTCATCTAGAGATTATCTCCCTGAAAAAATATTGTTGATACCTGCCACCAATTGGTTGGTATATCACTATGCTCGAAATTAAATATTTTGAATCAACATAAAGAGGAAATTCGTCACCTATTTTTAGGCTTCAATACATCATATGTCCTAATGAAGGTATTGTTCAAAATGTAAGAGTTTACATTTCCACCTCTCAACTCTGCTCTAGGATTACATAACGCCTGTTTTGGTCTTGCTATTTCACAGTAAATGTGAAATTTTCATCTGGTTACAAGGATGGAAATTATCTATATCATTTGTAATAGCTAAAATAGAACATGGAACAATCAAAATAAGTTCAATCTATAGTCTTTAATTATTCAAATTATTGTATCTGTGAATAAAACAAATGAAATTTAAAAAGTATACTGAAGTAACTCTATTCTCGAATTTTCTATTTTTAAAATACATCACATTTTAGCTATGTGTTTCCTTCCTAGATGAACACTAGAAATTTTTAGGAAATCACCTCCCAATAAATGGATTAAATGTAATAATGATGGTTCCTTAAGGGGGAACTGAGGTCCTCATAGCTTTGGTGCAGACATTAAAGAACCAAATGATTTTTTTAATAGTTTTAATTATGGAACATGAGGTATTGAATCATATTTTGAGGATGAAATAGTGGGACTAATCAATCCATTTCAGATGGAAAGACAAAGAGTATTAAGAAAATTATGGTTTTTGATTTATTCCACCACCATTGTGCAATATGTTTTACATGGTTAACCACATCTATCTTGGAAAATTATACCTCAATGGATAGATTGTCGTGAAAATTTATGAAGAAGGAACTATTTTATCAAATACGCTTTTTAAGAGAAAAATCATCCCACAAATGGCCTTGCCAAAAAGGGGTAAATAGTGAAGTCATTAAGTGGTCCAATTCACTACTATAATATTTGATATCTCTATCTCAATGGGATTTTCCTAAAATCCCTACATTCAAAATATTGTAATTTTCTGATTTAGTTTTGGTGGGTTTTCCATTGGGACAAGTAATTTTCCTAAAGAATATTATTTTAAATTTAAATTGATGAGGTTACCAATCTAACATTCATGTTACCATTGTAATGGGTAGGTTACTATATCAATGGTAATATTTGAAATGGTTTGAGGGTTTCTCAACCTTCAATATGTATAAAAAATTTCATTCATTCTTCATTCACTTTTATTTTCTCTCTAGTTAACATATTGTTTTATTTTCAAAATTGATATTTCATTATTGATATTCTATTTTGTTTCCTAATTGATGTTTATGGCTGTGATCACTCTATAAGATCAAGCATATCCAAATATTCATATTATTGGTGTCTAATTTTCTATTTTTCCCATTGCAACTCATTCAATTTTTACGACTATCTTTGTTCTCCAACTATAATGATCAAGATAATTTAATCAAATTTTATTGGTTATAAAATATGGTACATGTTATTTATATAATAAAAAATTTCGAAATATGATACATTTATATAATCAGAAGGGGAATTCTATTGAAAAAATTATTGGTTGTTTAAACTTTCCCCCTTAGGAAATTTCATAGTCAAAATTATATTTCACCCACAACATTGAAAACAAATGAAGTTACTTATATTTCATCACTTCATTTGGATCCCATGTTTCATACTCATATTTATGGTTCCTCCAGAGTAGTTTGACTAGGTGAGTAGTTTTATTATATTGAACATTGTATTTATGGTCTAATATCTTTACTAGTTTCTCCAGTTAAGATAGATCATGCTCTAACTATTTCATCTCCAAATTTAGTGAGGGATTAGGTATATACCTTCCAAAGAGAGATACAAGGAACCTATCATTTAAAAGAGTCAAGGATTTTTGGAGTTCTGGTTAATAAACCCCAACTATTATGTGATAAAGAATCTCAAAGGGGTCAATGTATCTGATAATTAAAATTCCCATCATCCCAAACCTCATGACTCTCTTTCTTGGAGGACCACTTTGGAATACATTATCTGCAACCTCAAACACTAGTTATCTCCAATGACTTTTAGTATATCTCTTCCGTTGACTCTGAGTTATCCAAATGTGAAACCAGATTTTTTTGACATTTTTTACCATTTCATCCACCATTTTAAGCCCCAATAGCTTTTGTTAACCATATTCATCACTGCATATATGTGTCTTATATACCTTCCCATAGAGGGATTCACATGTAGTAATTTTTATTCATTATTGGAAGCTATTATTTTATGAGAACTCAACGAGATAAATATGTTGATATCGTCTTCCTTTAATGTCCATCAAGAATTCTCTCAATATTTTCTTAAGTGATAGATAGTCTTCTTATATATTCCATCAGTTTGGGGGTGATAAGACGTCATAAAGGTTGACTCAACATTTATAGAATGATGGATAATTTTCTAGGATTTGTAGGTAATCCATGGATCTCGATCACATATAGTCAATAGTGGTGTTCCATCAATCCTCACTACTTCCTTGATGTATATCCTTACAATTTTATCAATTGATAACTCCTCCAAAATGATAATAAAGTGAGTTGTATTTTTAAAATGATATAATTTTACCCATAAAGAATTATTTCTTTTAGATCCCTTCAAAAGACTAGGGACCAAATACATGGTCAGGTGACCATGAGGATAAACATAGAAATACCCAAAGGGATAACCCTCAAAGAAAACTATAGAATCCACTAGGCCTCAAAAAACAAAAAGGGATGGTTTTTACAAATATGTATCCTTACATAAAATGTCTCTCAAGCAATTATTATCCATGAAAATTTAAAATAGAACCCAAAAATAAATTTATTGGTTGTAACAACCATACCATGAAATACCACTTAATGATCTCATTAGACCCCAAACACTACCATACCCCAATCTCACCCAAAATAAGAACATTTCATTTTACCCTATCCACAAGCCTAATAAATTCCACATAACCACTCATAATACAATTTAAACCCCTAAATAGATCATTCTAAAAACCTATTCAACCATCAGACAACCCTACACCGAGCATAAAAATCACGGAATGTCATCTTTCATATTAATATATTTCCACTTTTTATAATCAAATTTATATTACGACTAAAAAATATTCCATACAATTAATAAGTCTTTATTTAAAGGGGTTTTCCCACCTTTATAAACTAAAATACATAACACACATCACCAGTAGTGTAAAAATGAATAACTCATTTATCAGAGAGGTTTAAACATCACATAATCAAAGAAAAATAGAACAGTAAAAATCTCAAAATAACTCTTAGTATAAGGAATAAATTTACATATCATTATCTAAATTACTATCCTCCAAGCCTATATATACTCACAATACATGAACCAAGGGGACTATTCTCTAACACCACGCTTTCTCTCAGTGATCCTGGAACTCTACAAGCCACTCAATGAATGTTGTGTTATCCTTGATATCTAACACTCCCTAGCCAATTATGTGTGGTTCATCCTGAAGATACTAAAAAATCTGGGACATGGGGAATATTTCAGGCATCCTTTCCACCCATGGTGTTATTTCCAAAAAATACCCCACATCAACAATACACCCCAACACATCAGAAGTAACAACTAACCAAGGATAAATCTTACTCCCTCATTTAAAAAATTTCTACACTAAATAAGGGGAGACTCTCAAATACACATGGTCTACATGAAAAAAACTTCTTTGGATTCTGTTGAAAATCATCATACTCATTTTGATGATCCTTTACCACCCTCATCTATTCTTATACAATCCAGATATTATCATTCATTCTATATACCTCATCAAGACCAAGAACCTATGTCCCCCTAACCTCCATCTAGAATAATAGATAATTACATGGTTTATAATAAAACACCAGAAAAATATACATGGAAATAGATGAGAGATATATTTTATTATTGAAAAACCCAACAATGTGTAGGTTTTTTCCTATGACCCACCAAGATCTATGAAATTAGCCTGAAAATTATCATCCAGCTTCAAGATGGTCTACCCCAACCACTCATCCTCACAAGGGTTAAGAGAAGTAATAAGGTTCCACTGGGAGACATAGGAATGCTGAAATACCCTCTAAAAATATAGGTAAACAGAGGGTACTGATCAGAGATGAATTTCCACAATACACTATGAATTGAAACTACATCATTCTAATAGACCAATGAAGAAACATCTATGACACTCATTTAACGAATTGACAGAATGTTATCCAACTTTATCATTAGGTCTATAACCACCCATAATGCATCACATCATACCTGAGCCTGAGGTCTCTCTATTATTAAATCAATTGATATTTCATCCCACATCTACCAAGGAACATCTAAGGGCTATAAAAAACCTCCAACAACATTTTTTGAGTTTAAATTATTGAAATTATTGACACTACGAAAAAAACCCTACCAATGACTATTAAATCCTAGGCCACCAAAGTTATTTACTCAATCCATAATACATATTAGTCACAGATTTATGTACCTATATTAATTAGCTTTTAAACTCCTAGAGATATCCCTTACACATTACCATTGAAAAAAATCCTCCCTTGAAAAAAAAACTCATTCTAAACCTCCTATAGCTACCCATATGAGGCATCACCATGGGCAACCGATTCACACATCACTATACCTATAAATATGCCTCCTAAGACTTCTCCACATATTATCTCATGTTATAATCTTTGGTCATATAATAAAGATAACATTGGCCACTACTTTTCTCCATATCAAGATGCATCAGATCAAGATCCTCCATCCATTTCTAAACATCTACAAATGCCCAAAATAAAGTCACCTCTATACAGATGACTCAACACATCAGCAAAAACATTCCCCTTAACTAGGTTATAAGAGATATTAAAATCATACTCTGAGAGAAAATCCATTCACCATTGTTAATTTCAATTCAATTCTCACTATGAAAATACATTTTTCATGATATTTTGGTTTGGGAAAACAACAAATCTATCACCAATGAGGTAATGTCACAACAACAATAGCACAGACACAAACACTATGATATAAAAAAAGTAGGTGAAATAGTTATATGTGTGGTGGAACACCTACATAAAACGATAAGATATCACTTCATTCTACAACATCAAGACACATCTCATGCTCAAAAAGGGGTGTCACAAAATATTTTCAAAAATATCACCCTCCTTCAAAAACTAAAACAATAAAACACTGATTAACTTCTCATTAAATTAAATGAACATGAAAGATAAATGATAAATTATAATATGATCTTGGTAATTCCTGATAAATGTTGTCATTGGGGGCATAATTTGAGAGAAATCATACACAAAACTCTAATAATATCTTACATGACCAATGAAATTGAAAACCTATAACACATTCTTGGGTGTTGGCCATAAAGAAAAAGCCTCTATAATTGACCAATTTTGGAAACACCTTACTAAGACACTGAACACCAAAGGAAATGAACCTATCATGTCCAAAACATACACTTTAACAACATTCCATTGATTTATTTGTATAGAAGGACGTGCAAGAAACATTTGAGTTGATCAATATGATCCTCATATTACATATATTAGATCAATATATATTCAATGAAAATAGTGATTAACTAGTGTAGGTTCCCATAAATATGAATTTCATGATCCCCGTGAACATAGCTAGTGGGTTTGTGAAACCAAGTGGTATAGATGTGAACCAAAAGTAACCATATCCTCACCTAAAGGTAGTCTTCGGGATATTGTTATCTTTCAAAATAATATTGTGATATTTTAACCACATATTGATCTTTGAAAACAAATGGATCCCTTTAATTGGATTAATGGATTTTTTATCCATTAAATGGTGTAAAAATTATTGAATATCTCCTTATTCAACCTATGATAAACTACAAAAGACCATAGAAAACAACCCACCTTCTTCAAAAAAATTTGGAGAACCCTAAAGAGATACAATAGGTTATATTAAACCTCCATATAATAGATTTTGAACCTATAGACTCATCCCAAACAACTCTATATGATTTATTTTATAAGGACCCATCAAAATTGATGACATGCCAGATTGAAAATATATCCCAAAATTGGCGTCGCGACGAGGGGGTAGTGTCACAAACATATTCTTGAAAACATCCAGGAACTACTCCAAAGCCATAAGAATATAATTTTAATATGATTCCACTAACATCTCATCTGACTAGTATTTCAATGGTTTCTCCTGTATTTAACCCATTAGATAACATCGCTCACCAACGAATACCACTCAATGGACCTCTACATTAGAAAATGAAACTCAAGTATTGACATAGTCTAAGAATGTATGCATGGAATATATCCAATCCAAGCTAAGGATGAAATTTTATGGTTGTATATATAATATAAATATTACCCCCATTGACTAGGTTTTTCCCAGAACTATTCTATATCCCAAACAAACATCAAACAAATTAGTATGACCTCTAATTGGTTTGGATAACATTAGGGGGATGATATGTATCTCCACATTCATTCCAATGCATGAAAAAGTATGAGAAATAAATTAATTTGAGGAACCTAAACCAAATAAGGTATAAACAATGGTAGATGATAAACTGATCATACCTTGGGTAACCTTTTTCCCTATTAGTGTTGTTACCTCCGCTGTGTGAACCAAACAATGCCCATTACCTCTACTTATGTATTGTTAACCTATATGACTACACTCTAGCGTAGGACCCTATGATTATGACCATCACGAGGCTACCCTATGTCAACTCCATATTCCCCTACCTACTAAAGATGCATAAGTGGTCCCTGATGTTGAAACTATTTTAGATTAAATGGATACTGATGATGAAAGGGGACTAACCAACCATATGAAACTAAAATCCTTAAAAATTCAAATAATTATCCATGTAGTTTCCCTTCCACCACAAAAGTGGCATGGAAAAGAATATAATTGATGTTTCTCAGAAACCAATAGTCCTAGACGGTCATTAATATTTTTTCCATATCTGGTCCCCCACAGGTTAGAACACCGATTACCTAAATTGCCATGATCTACTACATGATTCCTTTCTCTTGAAGATTCCTTTTAGAAACTATCTCAAGGATTAACTCGTAGAGAAGTAATATACTCGATAAAAACCAAAATTTTCACCTCAATGTATTTAGAAATCATAAATAGGGTTCCTCCATACCTAATTGATGGGAATAACTCCTCTTCGAGACATTGTGCTCTTGACCCTTCCTCTAGGAAAACATTATTAGAAAATTCTTGGAGGTATTTGAACTTGATATTGAGTTCTAAAAAACAATGGATACAATAATAAATGGATGTTAAATCATTCCTATTTTCAACCTTTTTCATCAATGATATGAATTCTAAGAATAACTGCATCAAAATGTATGGGTACATAACATATTCCTCCTTTCAATCACTACGATACTATATCCACCATGGACATGTAGCTTCTCACATATAACTAACCACAAACATTACCTAAAACATATAATGAGATTAAATAATAATGAATGTATCGTCAATATTATCCAACAAGTTCTTCATATTTATATTTGAGACTCTCCCCTCATTCATCCCCAAGATCCAACTTTGAAAGACACATAAATCCCTAGGCCATGCCTCATCCTCCTCTATCAGGTCAATCCTATAGTGATCAACTGGTTCATCCTTCTAAACCCATACTTCATGAGCTCCTCATGGACACCAAACAAGAAATATTCATCAAAATAATCAATAATTCTTAATATTGTTACCATGGAACATTATCATGGTTTACTTATTTAATTAATTTTAATTTCCCAAAGTCACCCAATTCAGACATTAATAAAATCATTAATGATTCATGTACCACACCTATGTATATTCCATACAAATATTTCCACCTAACTTGTTCATTCAATGATCTCAAAGTCCTCATATCAGATCATGAGGTCCTAAATATCTCATGTATCACCTAGTCTCCCAAGATTATGTCAAAAACGAATATCAACTAGAACCATTTCCCTACTAAACCATAGGATCCTCAAAATTTCTGTACCTAAACTATATCCTATATCTCAACCAAAACCTTTGAAAACACTCTTTCAAAACCACCTCCATCCCAAGGTATCCCTATTATAACAATAATAAAGGATGGGAGATAATGACTCCCATGTCCAACCTCTAGTAGGCCCTAGGATGGTGACTAGCACTATGGGTATAGAAATATCACACATGAAAGGAATTTACCACTATAATAATATAAGAACAAAATATTAGATAATAAAATGAAATAATCTCTAGTAAATAATATAAAAGGAAACAAAATCTTTGTTGTGATGCCAGAACAATTTTAACAAGTACAAAAAAAATCAAAAAGTATATGCACAAGAAAAAATATTATAGCATCAAATTGATAGTAACCCAAAAACCCAAGATATTAAATTCTATAATGGTCACTAAATTTATCCTAGAAATGTTAAAATAGTTTATATAATTTATCAATGAGCATAACATGTTTACTTTGTAGGATCATACCCATGGACTCAAGGGTACCAGTGAAAAGTGCATAATAATGTGCCAATGAACAAATATAAACACCAACATGCACCAAAAAATCTAAACTATCTAATCCTATCATCAAAAAAAACACTATCCAAATTAAACATAAATATATTATAATTATATCGAATTAAAACAAAGCAAGGTGACATGTAATTGCTTCTCCTCTAGTTTTTATCTCTCACATCCCATCATCGAACATCTAACGCTTCCATCCCTTGCATACATATCACACCACATATCCATCAATCTTTGATATGGTATGAGATACATCATAACATATCCCACCCTCATGTACAGTCAAGGATATGACTATATCTTCTATCATCATCACATCACAACCTCACCACATAACTATGGCTATAGGGTATCATTTGAGGGAATGGAATCAACCCCATTCCCTCCTCCCTCCATAGAAGACACCCAATAAAAATCACATTCTCATTCCCACTAGGTAATCTATAACACCAACCTATATGAAAACTATGTAATATCCAACAATAAGATACATCATCACTGGTAAATATCAAACACCAACATATATCATCATTTGGTATTCCCCAATAACAACCCATATTATCATTATAGGTTAAAGAGGTGTAGGGAAGAGGGGGTATCCGACCTTCCATATCACCACCTATCTAGATGTTGGGGGAGACACCTGGATCCCAAGATATTTGGCCATTGATATGGTTATCTATCTATATTTGGAATAATATAAAAATAAAATAAAATAAAATATAGATTTATAGGACATAATATGCCACATATTGGTTAAAAAACTACTCTAGAATACTTCACATCACCACTACTATACCATACATCATTTGTATCAACCACTACCACCACTAAATGAATCAAATCACACAACCACCCCAGGAAATCACTCTTTTACACATAAAATTATTGATACCACAAATTTTCATATTCAATGAGTTCCCATAAACTCACATTTAAAATGTAATTTATTTCTCATGAACACAACAAAGTTCATTTATCATTTATTTCATTTAATCCATTTTCATTTTATCAATTCAATACCATTTTTATTAATTTACCAAACCATTTAATTTAATTTCAATTTTATTATTTATTGCATCACTAACTGGGTAATAATAGCACCACACCATAGAATAACTCACCCATATCACATGATCCATCACCATAATACCACATCATCCAAACAATCCCTTTACAACATCCGCATGTCAAAACCACCAGACATCACCACCATCATAAAACCAGCCATATGGAATTCCATGAAAACCAATCATCACGTCATTACCCCACATATTCTACTCTCATGATGTTCATTACCATCATTACATAAGAACCCACCTCACAAAGTGAATCATAACAACCACAACCACACACAACACCACAACCTATCACCCAAAACATACCATAACTTGGGTTTAAGGCATTGAAAAAATTTACTTCATTATTTTTCATGTCTATTCCCACAATAATTTTAGATTTATATGGAAATCCAATTAATTTGACATATATATATATATGTTGGTAATAATTTATTTATGGTGATAAGAAACCATCATGAAATAAGGGTCTCATAATTATATAAACTACAAAAAAAGAAAGGATCTCAAAGGACATGGTTTTTAGAAATGGAATAAATATTTTATAATGTCATTATTAATACAAAATGTAATACAATATGTGATTTTTCTCCATTCCTTCCAATTTTAGATTAATCCAATTCATTATATTTATTAAACCGACCCTTAATATTAATCAAGTTAATGAGAAAACCAGGCAATCCCCACACATGAACATAAATAGGGAGGGAATGAGGATACATTACCTATAACAATAAATATTCACATGATTTTTTACACCAAAATAGGGGTAGTTCACATAGGATGGAATCACCGTTGGATGAACTTGAACAAATGGTAGAAGGGTTCCACAACTCCAAGGAAAATGATTTGGAACCTTCCATTTGGATGTAATGCAAGAAGGATAGAATTAAGAAAATAAATTCATTTTAGAATTAAATATACAAATCCATTATGATTTTATATCATAGTTCATAAATTATTGGTGTTTAAAATAAAATATCAAAACAAATTATGTGGTAGGACTCATTAACAGCCTTGGTCATCAAGGAAATTCAATGATATAATATTCCTACTCTAACTACAACATAAATCCCATTAATTAAATCTTTAAAACTATATTTATTTTAAAATTTAATGTTCATGAATTTATTGGTATTTTGGGAAAAATTTTAATGTTTAGAATTTTGGATTGCCTGGGACCTAAACTAACTACACCAACCAACATACCATAGGGGAAAACAACTGACCATGTAAGTGAAACTAGTAACCATTCCAACCAAACAAAATAATTACCAACATACAACCGGAACAAAAAACTAACCGAACAAGGAAACAAGTGACTGTGCCAACAGACCTCGTGACTAACCTACCAACCAAATAAACAAAAAATAACTGCAAGAAGTAGAAATGTGTCTCTTCGAACCAACCAAATGCTCAACCAAACTACTGTATGAAGAAACAATTGACCATGTGAAGGGAATAAGTGAATGTGACAAATGGTCTTATGAACAACCAGCCCATCATATGAACAAAAAAATGACTACACCAAGGATATTTATGTCCTGTGTTCAATCAAGTTTCCATGAGATAAAAATTTTAAAACTAGGAGGTAAAACACTATAAGAACCCTCTTTACTCCACCAGGACTTGAAAAAAATAAAGGAATGGGATTTACAAATATGATACCATACATATAAAATATGGATTTTGTCATTTATAGATTGTAGAGGAGTATTTATTCTTATTCAAGTGACCATAAATTAAGGAATCACATTTCATCTTGGTTTTCCCCTTTTCCATTTATGGGATTCTATGAAATTATTTCATTTTTAATTCATAATTTATCTTTTCATTAAAAATTAGTTTTTATGTAATTATCAATATATGTGGTATCCATGTTGTGATTTAAAACCATTTCATTGTGTTTTAATAATTGAATAAAGAATTTATGATTTAAAGTTTATGTTTCTTGTTTGAAAAGGAATTTTTTGTTCTAATATTTGTTTAAATTCCCTTGAAGATTTTATAAATAGCTTTAATGGTGTGTATTTAATTTTGATATTGTTTTGGTTTTAAATTTGTGAAAAAAAAATTTAAAGTAAAATTGTTTTTTAGTGTGGTGATGACCTCAAGAAGACTTATAAAGGGTTAATTTATGGATTTTTAAATATTGGTTGGAAATTTTTATGTGTTTTACACCTTTTGAAAATTCCTTAATGGATATTTAAAATGTATTTGATTGAAATGGTTTTCATTTGACCATGTTTTTTATTTAAAAGTGAAAGACCCTTGTTTTTAAGGGTGGAATTGAAATGTTTTAAATGGTTTTTGATATTTACATCAATTTATAAAAAATACCAAAAGTGGTGTTTTAACGAAATTTGAAAGGGATTGGAATTCCAATTCTTGTATTATGTAATATCTCAAATCCAAAAACCACTCAATTGGTGCTTTGTACCTGTTTGGCCACATGACCTCAAGCGCATTACCCCAAATTCTAGAGCCTACTAACTATCAGCGAGGGCCAAGGACTGATAGTGGGAAAACTATGATCGCATTATTAGAGTGAAATATAGTGGAATAATAATATAAAATAATGGAATCCATAAATATCAACATCTAATATAAACATGGAGGATTGATAATAGATCTAACAAGAACTTATAACATAGAATAGATGGTGCATCTTGCCAGATAATCTAGGAAAGGTGAAAAAAATAGGATACACTAAAATGAAGTACAATATACAATACCAAGTTACAAAAATAAAAAATAAAACTCAGAATCATCTCAAGCCTTCACATGGGCCCATTATCTATTGCTCTTAAACAACATATCATGTACCTATAGAATGGTTCTTACCCTTATCAACACCTGCTACAATATAATATGTTTGGGACCAAAAACAGGACCTAAATAGGGTTGGAGACTAAATCCTAGTAGGCAACCACCCAAGATCTCTTCCATTCATTAATTGAATATATGCAATAGGTAGTGTGAAAAAGTGAAAGAAGTAAACCCGGAAGTACTCAAACGTAAACAATGATAAAAGTACTTAATTCCATTTATTCAGTTTATGTTGATTAGATAAATAAATTGTATGGAATTATAAAGAACTCGAGATCCATTCTTGGCCCATCAATCCACTATATGATGTAAGAACATCTGATGCCTCAAAATACCATCTATATAGATATAAAATAATAGTGGATCCAAGATTATTATTTGGGTTGGTAGACACATAATAAGTCATCAATTTCAATATTCAATTCAGAACCTCTCCCTCAATCCTAGAAAATACCTCGCCTGTAGGCTTAGAAAAACTTCACCCGAAGGCATAGAAAAATCTCACATACAAGAACAGAATAACTTATCCCACATGCATTTCATAAATCAATCAAATCCATTCCCAGTATATAATAATTTATGCACGTGTCAGGGTAAAACCCCATATATAAGTGTTTCATCGAAAAAACAACACATGTATTTTACACTATTAAATTGATAACAAAAATAAAAATTGGAATAAGCATAAAATAATTCACAATAATTTCATGTAATCTTAGCATTACCAATTTTAAAAATTATAAACTCACATGGGAATAAAAAATGTTATAATCCCTTCAAAAGAAATAAAATATCACAAGGCATAAAAAATTATTTATCTTATGTGGGAAATTCATTACACATGTCTAAAAAGTGAATTAAACTATCAAAATGCATAAAAAATTATTTATCTCACATGGGAAAACATTAAAATAACCAATTTCATTTTTAACAACCCTAAAAAGGGAATAATGAAATTCCCATAGGAATCCTAGAAAAAATGGCTAATCATTGGTTATCCAAGGGAAGTACACCAATGAGTGGCCCTCAATCACATCAAGAAACCTCAAACGTGCTTTAATTCACATAATAAATTACCTAATCAACATTTGAAAATAACATTGGTCAATTCCATTCGAGGTGACACACTAAACCAGGGTGCAAATCAGTCCAACACATATAAACCACAAGACAATTCATTAAAGGCACAAGACCACCAAACTCATAGTCCTAAACATCTCCTCATCCAACAAAGACATCTAATTTGACCTAGAACATGGTATATATACCAAATGGTTATAAAATATCAACCTTTGATAACTAGTACATGATAAAAAACATGAAGAATGGATCAATAGGAATTGGGAAGTTACTGATAGTGTTCTAATTCATCTGATGTTGATCGAATCGTAGTTCAGACGGAGAATCAAGAGAGAAATCCATACTTAGTCCTACTATTAGAGAGAACACGAGTGTGGTTCTATCCATAAATTAGAAAATGATGCTACTTCCCATTTTAGAAAATTTTAGAAAAAAACCGACATGTACTTGGAATATACATTCCATGTATATTCTATTTTCTCCTCTTTTATCTAACTTCATTTACATGTCATAAAATGGTATGACGACATCAGTACATATCATGTACTGGGATTACACAATGTGTAACCCTATGTCATGTTGGGGAATAGAAATGAATTTATCCCTTAACATCATTTTCTCTAGTTTTTCATAAATAAAAATAGAAGAAAAGATCCATACATCATATGAAGAATCAGTTTCTTATAACACCCCCCCCCCCCCAATGTAATTTGTCCCTGATTTTCCATTCCAAGAGTGGAGAAGGAATAACTATGAATAACTCTGGCCATTGTGATTGTAGTAGGCCTACCTCTCCCAAATCTCATCTTGCACTCGACCATGTTTCCATAGCACAAATACTAAAGGAATATACAGGACAAGGAGAAACATCATGCTATGATCCAAAATTTGAAAAGGATTCTCCTCCTAAGACACATATACCTGTTACTCAACCTTCTCAGGTTAAAAAGCATGAGATGGGTCTAAAGAGTAATGCCACAACTGAGAAACATGGATGATGTCATTAATATCCCAGTAACTCTGATGTAAATGAAACTTATAGGAAACCATCCCGACCCTCTCTAGAATCTCTAATGGCCTGATGTATCTTGGTTATAACATACCCTATCTCATGTTTCTCTTGTGTCCCAACCTTGGTTTAACACGTAGGAAACTGGATCCCTGACCTCGAACTCCAGAGGCCATCTTCGGTCAGTGACATAAGATTTCTGATGACACTTCATAGAATCCATCCGCTTCCGAATAAACTAAATTTGATCAGTGGTCTTCCGAGCAAGACATGGTCCCTCATAGCTCCCTTTCCCACCTCCAACAAATATAAGGGTTATCATTATTGTCTACTATAAAAATCCTTTTAAGGAGACATCTAAATAGTAGCATGATAGCTTTTATTATAGGAAAACTCAACCAAAGGTATGTGTATCTCCTAATAACCCCCCAAAGTCCAGGATGCATGCACGAAGCATGTCCTCCAGAACCTTGATCATGCACTCTAATTGGACACCTGTTTAAGGGTGGTAAGTTGTGATTAGAAGCACCTCTCTAGCCACTTCCCTCTATATCCATTTTTGGAACCGAGAAGTAAAACTGGTATCCTTATCTAAAATGATAGAATTTGGAAGCATGTGTAGTTATACAAACTCACAGATGTATAACCTCCCAAGATCATCAATAACGAATGTTTCCTTGATTGGTAGGAAGAGCAAAACCTTCTTGATCTTGCTCAGAACAATTGACATGGAATCATTACAACAACACCTCTACCATTGAAAAACACCAAATATCACTCCCCTAAGCATTCTAGTGACACTACCAATGTTAGTTTCCATTAACATGGTGAAAAAAAAACACAAGTGAGGTTATAATAGAAACCACATAACAAGGAATGGTCGAACCCTGACCGACCTTACCAAATATAGTCACACAAACATCCCTTGAAAGATAATACAGACTTCCACATCACACCCACATTAGACTAGAAGAGTGCTCAAAATGGTTCACTCAAACCATACATGAGGAACAAGAATGATAATGAGTCAATCCATCATTGGATGACTTATCTGAGAAACAACCAGCATAGGAGGCTGACTAACTATCACAAATACACAATGCCTTCTCCCAAGGAACCATGCATTCGCAATGATAAAAATCCTAATATCGTATCCATACCATAGGAATCATTAACTCATTTTAGACAAAATCACATATTATCTTGACTATAAGTCCGAGATAACCCTATATTAATCAAATAAAAGTCCAAATAAGTCACAAAGGTGGTCCATACTCCCCATTTTTAGTGAGAATTTGGTATAAGGCCAACAGTGCACATAAGAACACTAACTGAACCCAGAGTGGCACCCTCCTGGCAATCATGTCAAGTAAAACGGTAGGAATGCAGAGTCTTTTGAAGGGATTCCTATAAAAGAACCCATTTATCACTCGGGATTAACCATGTATTATTTTAAACCATGCATCCAGCACAAATCACAGGAAGAGATCACTAACTAGCCCAATGACTTTAAACTGTATTGTGGCGTCTAACTGAAACTCTCTTAGTTCATCTATGATGATGTCAAGATAGGGGACATGATCTTATTTTATGGGAGAAAACACTAAGATAATTTCATGGATTACAAAAAAGGACAGTCGAACCACTACTGGTCGACCACCTAAATGAACCCCAGCTACAATTTCAGAAACACTATCATTTACCCGACCACAATGTCATTATCCCATGGAATTCCTATGATAGATCATTCTTAACCACCGAGGTCTATCCATGATCATTGGTGCCTGATAAGGGATACACTCATAGGCAACTGCAATAATGTCATGCTACAAAGAAAGCATCAACACGAAATAAGACTCCCAAGATTCAAAGGCATTAAAGTAGAGTCAACTATTTTCAAATGGTCCCGGATTGTGATCATTCTTCCTAGAAGGTCACATATTAAATATAATTGACATGACGCTCTCTACCAAAGAATTTCTTGAAGGTCGATAAGAAGTAACAACCACTCTTAGATGCACTAGTTGAGAACCAAATTAAATGCACGAGTGTCATTCTACGAACCACAATCACTTCTTCATATCACTTGGAATGATAGATGAAATTAAACTAACCAGCATGTCAAAATACCCAAGTCCTAGAATATTCTCCCAATCAGTAGGATGAACGTGGTTCCAGAAAGCTCAAGATACTCTACTTTGGGGAAAACAAGAGGAAATACACAAAAGCTCAAAGCTCAATGATTTAACTAAACTCAATGGAAATTTTTTTACATTTAGCACTAGATGGGTACCAAGAACGTCAACATATACTACCGCATGTTTACAAGAGAAAAAATAACATTCTGAGTACAATTCATAAGTTCTCCACCCTATTCGTCCTTTCACCAGATGAATCACAAATAAACTAGCTCAAAATCACATCATCTAAACAACCATTTACACGGATGAAGACGTACAAATTCACCTATCACATCAGGAAAGAATGGTTAACATGAACTCTTAAGCAGCTGACTATACATGAGGAATGTCTAACAGGCCGAACCGAGTGTTTCTCAATGCTGATTCCCATATCAAGGGATACAATACAAGAATATGTCATCCAAACAAGTGCGTCCTCCCAAAAAAACCAAACATCCTACTAGGTACAACGGAACATGAGGAACACCGACATGTGAAATCTCATAGTAGGAAAAAATACAATAGGCTTTAAGGGTCCTACCTTCCACTAGCTATCCCCTTAAGAATCAGAAGCATCTACTTCCACCACTAGGTCATGAAAAAAAAAGATTTACTAGGCTCAAAATCCCATTTTTAATCAATCCAAATCTAAAATAAATAGTCTATAGATGATCAATCAAATCTTTGTTCCAAGTTATAACTCGAAATAGTTAAACTACTCATATACGAGGGTTTCAAGGTGTAAGAAAAATTCACAGCTCAATATCACATATATCATAACAGGAAAAGTCAACACCTTCCTCTTAGCACTCACCCCTCTTCCTACCACATGGGTTAGTTATGGGTGTCAAACAACGAGAGATAATACCAAAATAGAACTAATAATATTGGTTTTTGTAAAGTCAAACACTCAGAGGCATCCTATATGGGATCCTATAGAGATATACATATGAAGAAATCCTACAACATGGATCCTAGAAAACAGTACACAGTAGATGGATCCTACAAGGGACTCCCTAGAATAGCATATGTCAAAAGAGATAACTCAAAGATCATATCAGATCAAAAGTCTAAACTAGGTTGGTCTGAACACCCATGCAATCATTCACGCCATGTCTAACTCTCGGGTGATGACTAAAAATCGTAACTTGAGGAAGAACATATACATTTAGATATAAGACCTAAAACAAACATCAGGATTCCCCAGAACAGTCCATGGGTATCACCATCTATGTGGAAAACTACTCCGAAATGATAAATCAAAGTTACAAAACAATTAAAGGGGGATAAAATTTTGAAATACCCTCAAAGGGCACCTAAAGATGTGTATATAGTGTGTAGAAACAATACACAACATCTATCATTAATGTCTCACATGTTCTTGTACCACTGCTGGCAGGGGCGTGTTAATACTCCAGGAATATGGTGTGTTAGATAGGTACATTGTGGGTACAAAATTTTCCCCTTATGACCATGTACTTTTACCCGAGTAGACCCACATGGGGTCTGCCTATGTAAAATTACATGGTGTGTACCAAAAGTACATGGTTGTGTACATTTCCAAGACCATTATTCTATGTTCTTCTTCACATGGACACACACACGGTAACTTACCACATGGCGTATACTATGAGTACACATCATGTGACCAAGAAAATAAATCATCCTCACACAAATCAGAAGAACACATAGAATGTTAGGGTAAACTACATGCCATATAAACTTGGGTTTTCCCGACATAAACTCCAGATCTTCTAGAAAAGACCTTTTATGTAGAAAAATCACTAGTGGTATGTCAAATTTTGATTTTTGAGGGCCTAACTCTCTGAGAATCAATGTTTGGAACCTAAGAATAACATATCACAATACAATTCTATATAAATGACTGAAACTTCATCCACAAAATTCTGATCTGAGTGGGATCATATACCTCAGGGACCAAAGTTTGTGTCCATCCAATTTGAACCATAGCATGTACCAATACACCTATCACAATAATAGGTATATCTATCATTTTACCGATAAAAAAACATGCATATATAGCATGATATCTATCACAATAGCATGCAATCAATAATTCTCTTATGTTTCATGGAAAGAATGCATGACATGCAATTTTTTAACAAGTTCCTATATGATTCATGAGATATAATACCATCATCTCATTCGCTTGAAACCAAAAAGAACCACAATATTATCAATAATAACATTAAAAAAAAGTACATCACCCAATGGTGAAATCGAATCAGTTGTAATAACATAAAATTCTAAAATAACAAGTCAATTTGGGGTAATTTGGTTTCCCCTATACATGGGGTAGCTACTCCTGGACATAGTTTTTTTAAAAAACTCCATTGCCTTCTTATCCTTGTCTAATATCACTAACTAATAAGGTAAACCATAAAAGAAACCCCTCTAATACCACTTTGTAACATCCCAAATCCGAAAGCCACTCAATAGGCTCTCCATATCCAGTTTTCCATATGACCTCAAGAGCATTTCCCAAAACATAGGAGGCTAATGACTAAAAATAATGACCTTATACTGATAGTGGGGAAATTGTTCCCTCATTTTCAGTATTTAATATAGTGGAAAAATAATATACAATAATAGAAGTAGTAAATACCAACAGTTGAAGTAAAAAATAGAGGACTGATAATATAGTTAACCATAATTCATGACATACAATAGATGCTACTTCATGTCAAATGTTCAATTAAAGCATCCAAAATAGGATACACTAAAATCATGTACAAGATACAATACTAAGGTATAGAAATAGAAAAGAGAACTCAAAAGCATCGGAAGCCTCAGCTTGGTCCCATGCTCTCTGGCTCCGAATCAACATATCATGTTCCTGTAGAAGGGTTATTACCCTTATCAAAACTTGGAACAATATAATCTATTTGGGACAAAAAAACATGACCTATATAGGGTTTGAGACTAAATCCTAGTAGGCAACCACCAATGATTTTTCCCAGTCTGTCAGTGAGTATATGAAACTGGTAGTGTATAAAAGTGAATGTAGTAAAATAATATGTGATCAAATGTAAAAAAATCATGCCATTACAAGCTTCCATTTATTTAGTTCTCATTCATTAGACAATTCAACTGTATTTAATGATAGTGATCTCGAGATCTAGCCTTGACCTATCAATCACCCGTATAAAGTAATAACAATCGATGTCTCAAAAGACAATCTAAATAAATGTAAGAGAATACATAATCCAAGATTCTGATTTGGCTTGGAAGACGCATCATAAGTCATCCATTTCAATATTCATTTTAGAACCTTGCCCACAAAAATAGAAAAACATCGCCTACAGGTATAGAAAAACCACTCCAATATGCATAGAAAAATCTATCCAGTAGGAATTTCTTCAATAAATTAGCGCCAAGATTGGTATATATTCATTTCGGCATGTGTCCAGGTAAAACCCGATATATAAGAATTTCAACAGGAAAACAACGCATGTAATTTACACTATAACGTGGATAACAAAAATAAAAACTCACATGGGAATAAAACATGTCACAAGCCTTTCATGTAATATAACCATTACTAGGACTAAAAATAATAATCACACATGGGAATCAATCATGTCAAAATATATTCATGTGAATTAAACTATAACAAGGAAAAAAAATTATTTATCTCATGTGGGAAATTCAAACCACAAGCCTAACAAGTTAATTAAACTACCACAAGGCTTAAACATTTATTTATCTCATGTGGGAAAACATTCAATTAACCAATTTCATTTATAAATACCCTAATAGGGGAAACAAAGGCATTCCCATAGGCATCCATGTCCAAATGGTTATACATTGGTTATCCAAGGGATACAAACCAACGGGTGGTCCTCAATCATCCCAAGAAACCAATAACATTAATTAATTCACATAATAAATTACCAAATCAACATTAGGGGAAAAATGGGTCAATTATATTCATGGAGACACCCTTACTATCTGCACGTGACACTTTGGAAAATATAAACAACAAGATAATTAATGAAAGGTATAAGACCACCTACCTCATAGTATTACAACTCTCTTCGTCCAATGTCGGCATATAATTCAACCTAGAATGAGGTAGATCAAGAAATTTGGTATAAAAACTCAACCTTCTATAACAAGGTCAAGAGGATAAATCATGAACAATGGATAAGGAGGAATTGGTTCCAACACTTCCCATGATGATTAAATCAGAGTTCAGATAGAGAATTAGGAGAAAAATACATGCTCAGTGCTGCTGTTCAAGAGAACCTTAGTGAAATTCTATCCTGAAATGAGAAAACAAGGCAACTACACATTTTAGAAAATTTTAAAAAATACACGGCATGTACTTGCATTATAAACACCGTGTATATTTCATTTTCCCTTCGCTTTCCAACTTCATTTACATGTCAGAAGATGGCCTTTTGACATCAATACACGGTTTGTACTGGGATTACATAGTGTGTAACCCACATTCAAATTGTGCATCAGTCCACCATTCATCCAATAACCTCTTCTATTCAGCTTTTCTTAAATAAAAACTGAAAAATAAAGATACATACCTCAACGAAAGGACCAGGTTCTTACAAGCATTCCCCTTAAAATAATTCATCCCTTAATTTCCCTTCAAATGGTGGAAAAAGAACAACTGAGAATAAATCGATCCATTGTGATTGTACATCAACCTCCCTCTCCCACGTCTTGTCTTGAGATTGGTGATGATACCATAACACTCGTACTAAAGAAATGTACCACCCATGAAGAACCATCATGCTATGATCCACAATTTAAAAATATTCTCTTCAAAAGATGCATCCACATGTAACTCAACTTCCTTGGTTCTAAAGTATGAGACATGTCTAATGTGTAATGCTGCAACTGAGACGTGTGGAAGATGTCATTCATAGCATGGTACCTTTGAGGTAATTGAAAACAATAGGAAACCGGCCCTACCCTCTCTATAATCTCAATTGGCCCGATGTATCTTGTTAAATGTTTACCCTATCTCCTAATCCTCTTGTTTTATAATGTCGATGTAACACATATGAAACTCGATGCCCAAAACTCAAACACCAGAGGTCATATAAAGTTATCAGCATAAGATTTATGTCATGAGTATGCAGTAACCATCTAATTTCTAATCAACTGAACTTTCTTGGTGGTCTCCTGGAGAAGACGAGGTCCCACCATAGCTACCTCGCCTGCCTCCATCCAACACAGGGGTGATTGACATGGTCTACCATACAATGCCTCATAAAGAACCATTTGAATAGTATCATGAAAGGTATTGTTATATTCAAACTCAAACAAGGGAATTTATATCTCCCAAGAACCCACAAAATCTAGGATGCATTCCCTAAGCATGACCTTCAACACCTGAATCCTGTACTCTGATTGGACATATGTCTGAGGGTGGTAAGTTCTGCTCAGAATCAGCTGTGTACCCAATGCCCTCTATAGGCCTTGTTAGAGAAGAGATGCAAAATGGGAATCCCTATCTGAAATGATAGAATGAATAACCCAATATAGTAATAAAATATCATGAATATAAAATCACATAATCTCATTAACACTGAAGGTTTCCTTGATTGGTAGGAAGAGCACATCCTTCATGATCCTATTAAAAACAACTCACACGACATCGTTACCATGGAACCTCTACCATTGGAAAAATCCACAATGGACAACCATAAGAATTATAGTGATGCAACCAACATGATTTTTTCTTAACTAGGAAAACCCAAACACAAATGAGGTCATATAAGTGACCTCGAAACAATGAATGGTCGAACCCTTATAGACCTTACCAAAACTAGTCACAAAATCTTCCCTCGAATGAAATTTCATACTTACACATCACATCCACCTTAAACTGGTGTAGTGTTCAAACTATTTCACTCGAAGCATAAATGAGGAACAATTAGTATAACGAGTCAAACCATCACCAGATGAATTATCTCAGAAATTCCCGATTTTGGAGTTCGGTGTACTGTAACAAAAACACAATGCCTTCAACCAAGGCACCATGCGTCCACAATGGGCAAAAGCATAATATCTTATCCAACCAACCAAAATCATTAAATCCTTTTAAAAAATCACATCTGATCCTGAATATATGTCTCAAACAACCCCACATTCATCAAATCAGAGTCCAAAGAACTAACCAAGGTGGTCCATACTCCCCGATCTAAGTGAGACTTTGGTACAAGGCCAAAAGTCCACATAAGAACTCTGACTGAACCTAGGGAAGCATCCACCTGGTGGTCAGGTCAAGAATAATGGTAGGAATATAGAGTCCATTCAAGGAATTTCCATAAAGGAACCCCAAGTATCACTTAGGATTAACCAAGCCTAATTTAAAACCATGCATCCAACACAAAACTCGGGAAGAGATCATGAACATTCACAACAACTTTCAATGATAGTGCGATATATGTCCAACACTCTCTTAGTGCATCTGGGATGATGTCAAGAGAGAGGATATACTCTTATTTTAAGGAAGGCCACATTAATAGAATTTAAAGGACTACTAAAAAGTATAGTTGAACCACTACTAGTTGAACTTCTGAAGGAAACTCATCTACACTTGCCGATGCATCATCGTTTAATTGACCACAATGCCTATATCCCAGGGAATTTATGTCATAGCTCATGTTTAACCAATGATTTTCATCTATAATAATTGGTTACTCACAAGGGACACACTCAAAACCAACTACAACAACATCATGATTCAAATAAATCATGAACATGAAACAAGAGTCACAATTTTCATAGGAATTCATTTAGAATTGACCATTTCTGAATGGCCTCTGATTGTGACTCTTTTTCTAGGAAGTCAAAATTTTAAATAGAACTGATGTGATGCTCCTTACCTAAATATGTCTTATATGTCAAGAAGAAGTAACAACCTCTATCAGATGTGCTAGTCCATAACAAACTTAAACGCATGAGTTTCATTCCACAAACCACGATCACTTCATCATATCACATGGCATGAAAGCCATAATTAAACCGAATAGCGTGTCAAAACACCCAAGTCCTAGAAAGTTCTCCATAGAATTGGGAATAACTTTTTTCAACAAACCTCAGGTCACTCTACACTAGAGATAACCTGAGGACATACACAACAACTCAAAGATCAATGATTTAACCAAACTCAACAACTTGTTTTTAGAATTTAACACTCAACAGGTACAACACAAGTCATCATATACTTCCCCGAGATTACAAGAGAAAACAACACATTCTGGGTATAATTCAAAGGTTTTACATTCTATGAATCCTCAGAGTAGATGGATCACAGATGAACTAGCTCAATAAATATCATCTAAATGACCATTTAAATGGATGAGAATGTACCATGTCACTCATCACTTAAGGAAAGAGAGGTTCACACAACATCCTAAGCAGCTGACCATGCCTGAGGCATTTCTAACCTTCCAAACTGAGCATTCATGAGTTCTCATTCCCATACCAAGGGTTGAGATATAATAATCACTCATCCGAACAAGAGTGTACTCTGAAAAAACCAAACTTCCTACTAGGTACAATGAAACATGAGCAACACCCATGCTAGAAAGCTCATAGTAGAAAACAAGTAATTATGCTTTAAGGGTGATAACAACCACTAGACATCCCCTTACGAAGCACAAGAATTGACTCCCACCACTAGGTCATGCAAAAACAGATTTACTATGGTCAAAATCCAAATTTTAATAAATACAAAGCTAAATGAAACAACCAATAGAGGATCGATCACATCTTTATTCCAACAAATAACTACAGATAGCTAAACAACCCATACATGAGGGTCACCAAATGAAAGAAAACACACATATCAAAAACACAGATATCAAAAGAGGAAAGGTTAATACCTTCCCCTAAGCACTCACCCCTCTTCCTGCCCCATGGGTCCTGATTGGGTGTCAAAAAACAAGAGATACTACCAAAATCTCACTACTAAGGTCAATTTTGGTCAAATAAAACACTCAAAGGTATCCTATATGGGATCCTCTAGATAAACAAGAGTGAAGTCATCTTATAGTATGGATACTCGTAAATGGTACACATCATAGGGATCCTACTAGGAGATCTATAGAACATTATTGGTCAGGAGATTCAGCTCGTTGCTCATGTCAGATAAAAAGTCTCAACTAGGTTGGTCTAAACAACCAACAGATCATTAATGCCAAGTCTCACTCTCGGGTGATGACTGAAAATGGTAACTGGAGGATAAACCTATCAAATTAGATAGAAGCCTTGAAACACACATTAGGAGTCCTCAGAATGCTCCACGAGTTTCAACATCATTATATTAGATAAAAACTACTTATAAATGACTACTCGCATGTCCAAAACAGTCAAAGGGGGATAAAATAGGAAAAGGCCCTCAAAGGGAACCAAAATAGGTGTACACTAAATGTAGAAGCCATACATGAAAAGTACCCTTCATCTCTTACATGGGCATGTAACAAAAATGGGATGGGCATGTAAATACACTATTTAAATGGCATGTTAGTCTAGTACATGCCAGGTACACAAGTATCCCCTCTTGGCCATGTACCTTTAATCAACTAGGCTCACATTGGGTCTGCCTGTGTAGAACTACATGGTGTGAACCCAAAGAACACAACCACATACTTTTCCAAGACAATTATTTCATGTTCTTCTTCAAATAGCTAGAAACACTGTCACTTACCATAGTGTGTAACCAAGAAAATAAATCTTCCTCCCCAGAAAAGGAAGATCACATGGCATATTATGCTAAACTACATGCCATGTACACTTAGGTTTTTCAGTATAGAAACTCTAGATTTCCCAGAAGACCTATGTTCTAAAAAAACAACTAGTGGTAAGTCAAATTTTGAACAGTGAAGGTATATACTCCCTCAAAATCAATGTTTGGCACCCAATAATAACATATCACAATACAATTCTATACAAAAGGTTAAAACATGATCCATGAAATTATAATCCACGAGGGACCATACACCTTAGGTACCAAAGTTTGGTGTCCTTTTAATTTCAACCTTAGCACATACAAATACACCTATCACAATGCCGGTATATCGATCATGGTACCAATCACAACAGAATTCATATCTAGCATGAAATCTATCACAACATCATGCAATTAATAATGCACATAAATTCCATGGAAAGAATGCATGGCATGTGGTTTTTTAACAAGGGCTTATATGATTCCTGATACGGAGTACCCTCATCTCATCAGGTTGTGATATAATATATCCAAACTAATATCAATAATAACAATAATGAAAAATAGAAAAGAAACTCCTATGATACCACATTGTAATGTACCAAATCTAGAAGCCACTCAACTGGTTCCCCATACTGGTGTTCTAGATGACCACAAATGAATTTCCCAAAATTCCAGATGCAGCCAAATAGCAGTGAGGGCCTATGATGGATATTCTGGAAACTATGCCCTCATTTTCAACGTGTAATAATTTAGAACAATAACATACAATAACAGAAGATGTAAATATCAATAGATGAAATAAATAACAGAGGACTAAAAATAGAGAAAACCAGAAGTCTTTACAAACAATGGCTGATGCATCATGTCACATGTTCTATAAAAGTAGAAAAAATAGGATACAATACAATTAATTAAAATATACAATATAAATGTATAGAAATAAAAAATCAAAATCAAAAGCATTGAAAGCCTTGTCTTGGTCCCATGCTCTCATGGTTTTAAACAGCATATCGAGTACCTATAGAAGGGTTCTAACCCTTATCGACACCTGCAACAATATAATCTATTTGGGACCAAAGAAATGACTCATATAGGGTATGAGACTAAATAAAAATAAGAAACCAACCAGGATACATACCATTTTATTAGTTAATACACGCAATATGTAGTGTACAAAAGTGAATGTTACAAACTAGTATGTACTCAAATGTAAACAATCCTACAAGTACTGACTTCCATTTATGCAGTTCACATTCATTAGAAAAATCAATTTCATTGAATTATAAATATCTCAAGATCCGGCCTTGGCCCATAAATCCCCTGTATAATGTAATCATAGTCGATGTCTCTGGAGACCATCTAAACATGTATAAGAGAATAGAGAATATGTGCTTGTGATTTGTCTTGGAAGATGATTCATAAGTCATATATTTCAATATTTAGTTCAGAACATTTTTCTTAGGCATAAAAAAAACCTCACCCATAGGAATTGAAAAACCTCACCTATAGGCATAGCAAATCCTCACCTGCAATCATAGAAAAACCTCACCCGCAGAAATAGGAAAACCTAACCCACATAGAAATAAAAACCTCACCCATAGGCATAGAAAAACCGCGCCTATAGTCATTTCATTAATCATTCAGGTACAAGATTGGTATATAATCATTTCAGCATGTGCCAGGGTAAAACCCGGTATATAATCATTTCAGAACAAAAAATACACATATAATTTTCAATGTTATATGGTTAAAATAATTAAAACTCACATGAGAATGAAACATGTCACAAGACATTCAAGTAATCTAAGTATTACTAGGATTAAAAATTATAAACTCAAATGGTAATCAAACATCTCACAATCCCTTCGAGTGAATTAAACTATCACAAGGCTTAAAAAATTATTTATCTCATGTGGGAATATCGCATCACAATCCTAAGAAGTGAATTAAACTATCAAAATGCTTAAAAAATTATTTATCTCATGTTGAAAAATATTCTATTAACCAATTTTATTTTTAACAACCCTACAAAGGGAATCAAAGGCATTCCCATAGGAATCCTAGGACAAACATCTAAACATTGGTTATCTAATGGAAATATACTAATGGGTGGCCCTCAATCACATCAAGAAACCCCAATCATGCATTAATTCATGTAATTAATTACTTAATCAACATTAAATAACAAAATGGATCAATTATTTTCAAGGATACACCCATAACATGGGTGTGAGACACCACATCACATATAAATAATAATACATTGAATGAAAGGAACAAGACCACCTACCTTGTAGTCATACAACTCTCCTTGTCCAATGTTGGACTCTAATTCAACGTAGAATGAGGAAGATCTACAAAACAGTTAAAAATTCCTAACATTTTCTAAATAGGTCAAGAAATGAAATCATGAATAATATATTAATAGGAATTTATAGCATATAAATTGGGTTCCAATGTATCCTAAGAAAATATAATTGGAGTTCAGATGGAAAATCGGGAGCAAAATATCTACTCGGCACTGTTGTTTGAGAGTACCTGGGTGAGGTTCTGTCCAGAAATGAGAAAACGAGGCTACTTCCCATTTTAGAAAATTTAATGAAATGAATTTCATGTACTTGGAATATACATGCCAAGTATATTCCATTTTCCCCTCCTTTCACCCACTTAATTTACATGTCATAAAGTGGCCGACTGACAGAAATAGATGGCGTGTACTAGGATTACGCGGTGTATAACGCTTAGTCACATTGTGAAATAGTACATTACTCATCCCTTAACCTCTTTTCTCCAGTTTTCATAAATAAAAACCGAAAATAAAATATTAATACCTCAATGTAAGAGCAGGGTTCATTCATTTTAGTGTTAAATGCCCATTTAGAACCCTGGTTTTTAATGGTTTATTTAAAAGACATCCCTATATTTCAACATTAATTTTTTTACCCCTTGTGTGAGTTTTTACACTATCTGATGCATTTTAATCTCTTTTGTAGGAATGTTATTGTTTTTTCCATGGGTGTAAGGGATGTATGGGGATATTCATTGTGTGGGTGTTGTGGGTGGATATTATTTTCTTATACCATGTGTGTTAATCATGTATTTCATGTTTTTTAACCTCATTTGTCTATTGGTTATGGTAACCTTCGAACTAGGTGGTAGGTTTACTTTTATGTTACAATAGTTGGTTCACATACTGGTATTGTCCGTCTTGTCTATAAAGGCACTAGATATATAAGGGCTGTGTCCACAAAATGATGTGCATGTTAGATAGTTAGATGTATTGTGGGTTTCATTCAATATATATCGTAATTTGATTCATGATAGAATTCAATGAACTAAGTTAGGTGCATCTCATGTTAGTGTTCTTGGGAATATCTAATAACAAATTCATTTTCTTGATAAAAAATTGACATTATGGGTTATGTTCTAGTTATTAATTGTATCATTACCATTTATTGTATTATTGTGGAACCATTTTCTTTAATTTATTGATTATATTCATTGTGACATGTGGCTACCACTTTTTTATGCTTAGGTTTATTTTTTTGGGTTGTTTCCTTTGGGAAAATGTTTTTCAATGATTTTTGGAAAACCTTTTTTTAATTCAATGAATATTATTTAGGGCATCAATGTGAATTTCAAAATTTAGATTTTGGTTTTATAATGTTTTGGGGGCACCAAAATGTGGGTTTTAAAAGAATTATTGTTATCATTTTTTAAAAAAAAGATTAGTTTTAGAGTTATAAATTCCTTAAAATGTTTTAATTGAACTTTCAGTTCGATACATGATATATTATTACAGGTGTATTTTGGTTGTTAAATGATATAATGTTTATATTTCATTGAAATAAAACAAATGAGTTTTTTGTGAAATGTTAATGGGTATAAGGTTTTGAAACAACTAAGGTCGGTGTAAATGTTTTCAAATCATATGTTTTAAATTTATGAAAATAATGATGAACATTATGAAATGTTTATAGGGACAGGTTTTGTGTTTCAATATGTCATATTTGAAAATCCTAATATCTACTTATATTTTCAAACTGGAATTTATTATTTTTCTTCTGAAACAAATTGCATTCACACATTACGTTATGATAACCCACTTGGATTTTTTACATCATGCCTATATGTTTTCAAGATTTGGTTCTCTACTAGATTTTGGTTTTGTTCCTTGAGGCTGACATGGGGAGATCTGTGTGGTGTTGAGCAACAGATGGTTTCATATTGATGGTTTCGTGATCTGGTCTTGTTTTTTGGGGTTTAGTTTTATTTTTCTGGTCAGTGCTTTGCTGGAAAAAGGTCCATATTTATAATGTATCTATTCAGTCCATTTTGAATAATTTTTTTTACAGATGATGTTTCATTATTTATGAATTTTTTTTGGATTAGTATTATTGGTTATGTCATGTTTGTAATATTCATTTATTTTGGATAATTATAGGTTTTATGGTGAATAGACGTCCAATATAAAGAAAGAACATGTTAGACTCTTAGTTGTTGTTATATTATATTTTATCTCTAATTTAGGGTGAAATAATTCATAAAGGGATTCTTGGGTTTTCTATAAATATTTTTTGTCACATTTTGATTGGGGATTCCATTCAAGCATCATGGAAAGTGGGTTCGGGTGATAAGTAGATAGAAGATCGTGGTGATTCTAATTATAAACCAAAGAGTATAAATTAGAATATTGTTCCTTATGTAATACAACTTTATCATTTTTAATTTAAAAATAATAAATCTACAAACACTCATCCATATCTATCCTACCAAAAAATATACCCCTTTCAAGGAAGATAATTTTTTCATGAAACCGTGTAGCAAAGAAGTTATTGATAGATACATGAACGTTTATAATTTTTTTATTTTAATAATTTATGACTTTTTCAACAAATTCCCCTTGAAATATAATTTGTAAATAGGATTTTAAAAAATTCATAATAAAAAGGCATCATCAAATTATATATTGACCTCATGATCATAGGCATTTCAGCAGCGGAGTAGTATTTTTATTGTATATTTGAATTCTATAGAATAAGGGTAAATCACGCTAAATAAAAAAATAAACTTCCTTAATATATTCTATGTTAAATTATTAGTTTCTCTAGGATTTATATTACCAAATATATCTATAATAAACATCTATATTTCACCCTCTTACAAAACACAAATATCCTTTTCAAATAGATCTATAATCTAAATTCTAATGGTAGATATTGATCCACGGGTAGGAATAACGTGAGTGGATAAATCCATCACTTGTATATCATCCCACAAAAAAACATATAGATATGAATCCACAATACCACAACCACTATTCAATTTATTATCCTCATCTACCATATTACTCACCGTCATAGTACCCATCTAAATTATGGACGTCTATGGTAGAATATCCATCCACCGTCCTATTTCTATTTAATTTTTTATCAATATGATCCCAAGATCCCATAATAGTCCAAAAAAATATTTTTCATTAATATCATATTATAGTCCTAAAATTATAGAGGTATATTATAATAGATTAATCATTGAAATGAAATACTTTACTACCATTTTTAATTAATTTTTTGTGGTTACTCCACAAGGATAGCTAAATATATACACATTCAGTCAACCAATTTATTTATGATATTTCTTCTTATTAGATATATTTTAATGAACTCCAATAACTCTATGAATTTCATTCAACACTACCTCATGAAGCAGATGAATTGGAAGAATGATAATGGTAATCTATATTTCCTTAATTATGGATTAGAACTTAATAAGTAACATTGATCTCTGTTTTTTAATCTCATTAAGAACCCTAGAATGGATAAAACCCATTTTCATTTATCTATAATATTCTTTTCATTCATGGAATAGTTGAAGGAACCTAAAATTTTATAACAAACAAATTTAAACACGTTAAAATCTTGTGAATTATGAATTGTGTTTTATACCAACCAATATTATCCCTCATTCATTAATGATTCAGGTTAAATCTATATTTAATTATAATGTAAGATATTCACTTTTGTCCTCTAAAAATCTACCACCAAGGAACCCTTATTCCTGAATAAATTAGAGGGAGAATATTTGAGGACCCTTGAATCAACCTTTCTATGAACAACATCACAGAATCATTATTTATTTTATTCTAGATCTAGCCATATACTATAGGTGGGATCAATTAAAGTGCATGAAGTTGGTGGAAACATCACTAAAGGATTATTATGTGTAAGTAATTTAAATAAAAAGTAATTTAATTTAATGGATTTATGTGATTTGATAAATTAAATTACATATTAAGTTATACTTGAGATATAATTAAAATCACTATGTGATGAGTGAAACAGGTGATAAAATGATATTAATATAGAATTACTATTATTGGATAGGAAAGAATAATATTTGATGAATTTAAATGATTATAGTTTGATATGTGTTTATAATTTATACATAAACATATAATATTTAGGTGAATAAAAATCATTACTGATTTAAAATAGTGTGTATAAATTTTTAATGAATAATGGAATATTTAAATGACATTTTACATGGATAATTTCCCATTATAAGTTCTCCAATTATATTATAAAATATGATACAGGGTTTTATTTAGTCAATATAGATTTATAATGTTGTGTTGTGAATTTAAATATTTTATTAAATCATGTCAATGAGTCATTACATGTGAAAAATGTAGTCATGTGTTGAAAATTATTTAAAATTATTTTTTGATTAATATGGATTATATCCTGAAAAATGAATGAAATGTGAATTATGGAAAACTATTTATGGGTTAAATTAATAGACTTTATATAATGGTATAATGCATTGAATTTATTTTATAGGTATAGGTAAATGATCATATTTTTAAATCATCAATAAATAATTATAAAAAGGGTTATTCACTTTTGGGTTTTGATAAAATTATTAGGTATACATTGTGTTATGTGTTGAAAATAATTAGTTGGATGTTCTAAAATTTTGTTACATTGTATATTATTTTATAAATACTGTGTTTCTGTTTTTTATGGGAGAATACATGGGTTATGTTATGAGGAGAGTAAGGCTTGTATTATATTTTTATGTAGTTAATCCATGAATTTAGATTGGCCATGTCTTAGGTCATACTAAGATAATCCTTGGGTTTTTTTATACTCTGAATTTGTATTTAATGAAGATATTACATATGATTTATGTTTCACGTGTTTTACCATTAGCTCAATTTATTTTGTGAGTTTTCAGGTCATGTATTTAGCTAGTATATAAATTAGTCAATAAATTTTTCTAGAACCTCATTGAAAGAGATATCATTTTTCTTTTTTCATTAACTCGAGAAGGTAAAACATAGTGTTAAGGTGTTATGTAAATAACGTGATTATGTTTTATGTTTTTTATTTTTAAACGTCAAATAATATAATTACATTTTATAATATATATATATAAAAGTTGTTTAGACCAATGAGATGTTTGTGATATTTTGTAATATCCTACTTAGATATATTTTTAAAACATTTTATGATAACATCTCATAAACATGCTGACATTACTCATATTCATGAAAGGAAGGGAAAGGTGCCACTGTATCCAATAGATGTTAAATAAAATGATTATAATGGTATCCAGAGGGTTTTGGATTGAATGTTTTGAGGACAGTTTTTTCAATTACATTGATTTTTTCTGATGTATTGTTTTGAGATATATGTACTCATATTAAATTTTATACTAGAAGCAGTTGTATGACATGTTGGTAATTATTAACACTTATTTTAATGTTTTATTGATAATTTTTTGATTGAGTATCTTCTATGTATGATTATTAATCATATTATGATATTATTATATTTAGTTGATCCATTAGTGTGTAAAAATATCCCTGAGAGATATAGTAGACCCACATCATTAGTTGCTGAAGTCTAGTTATCAAAAAGCATACTTGATGCCATGTGTCATTTCACCTTAGTTAAATAGTGAAATATTTTACAATTTATTTTTTGTTTTTAAATTAATATACCCACATTAATATATATATATATATATATCCTAATAAAAAATAGATCAATTTTTTATAAAAGGATGATTCTAACAGAAAACCATAAAAACATAATATAAAACACAAGCATACAGTTATACATTCAATCTATATAATAATTGAAACTGAAATTTATATTTATATATTAATATAACACATCCAAAAATCCACATAACATAGATTTTAGAATGTGAAAAGGGTGTTTGATCTTATTAGGATCAATGTAATGAGAAAAATCACACTTATCCAATTTATTTTCCTAGGTAAGAGTTTCCATACTACATAATAAAATCATCAATATACATTTTTAAAAAAGGAAACTTTCAGGTTTTATAGATATTATTTATGATTAAATTAATTATAAATTCATTCATAATGAATAACAACAATCTCTTGTTATTTGGTGATTTTAAAATTTTATGTTCTCATAACATTCAAACAATAACGATTTATAAGAACTACTAGAATTCATTACATGTTATCATAATTATTAAAATACTAGAAATGATAAATTAATTAAACACCAATTTTGACCATAATATAAATTCAAAATAAAGTGAAAATTTATTATAATGATGTTGATTCTTTGAATACACCAAGAACCATTCTTCCTTAATCTTATTTTTTTCATGATATAATATAACATTAAAAAGATATCAGAAATAAAAAATATATATTTTCTCTCCAAGTCTATCTATATGGTGATCCCCTTTTAATAAAAATTTATAGGATTTTGATCCAAGTATATTTATATGTTAGTTATTAATTTTTTACATTGTATGTTTAGATGGGAAAGACTATTGAATTGGTGATTACACCTCTAAAATGGTTAAATAAATCACCACTTTCCATGCGTAAAAAATATGATTGAATTATTCACAACTAATCATTAATAATTTTCCTCCATTCTAACAATATATATCCCATTTATATAAATATATATAAAATATTCTTTATAATATTATTTTTATAGTTATATAAATTTTTAATTAACTATATTTAAATACACAGACACAGAAAAATATATGTATATATATATTGTAATTATTAAAATTTAATAAAAAATATAAATATATTTATATCATATATATATAAAGTAATTTTTGTTTTAAATATAAATATTTAAAACACATTATTTTATTATGATAAAATATTTTAATCTAATTAAATTATATAAATATATTTAAATCATTCTGCTAAATAATTACTTTATTTAAAAAAAATCATATTATGAGTAATTTTAATACGATATATTATTTTTAAAAATGACGAATCCAATTCATAATGATGATATACATAATGAAATAATCATCAAGATCGTATCTCTTATTTTTATACAAAATCAAGTTCTTATTATCCATGATGTTTAATATATATTAGTCTTGGATCATGTGAAACTTTTATATCCAAGCTCAAATATACTCCTTATCACTTTGAGTAAAAAAAATAATATCAGTACATTCAATGTATTTGTCATGTTCATAAACTTTATTAGTATAATTCATGTGAGAAACATGACCATACTACAAATCTATTAAATAGTTTTATTATAGATTCATGTTTAAATGACATTACTGAGCATGATTCCTACCATTTATGAATTTTTCACATATTTTTCATTAATGAAATAAAATATTTGAGTTCCCAAACCAATATTTTTAACATATAGTTAATTGGATCTTCTTTTCTTCATTCATTTTATCAACAAAAATCTAAACTTTTTTCCCCATCTTCCTTTCCTACACCACAATTTGTTTAGAATTTTTAGATTCAAAAAAATTAGATCTAATTTTAATTCTTAATCAATAATATCTTTACAATTTTTCAAATATATTTCATAAAATCCATTCTCATTCCACAGTATAATTCCACTAAAAAAACAATGTTTTTTAAAAATTAATGGTAATTGTAGAGACATGCAGAGACTACCCAATGATATCCGCATCATATGATTCTATCATATAATCTCATTTCAACATATGATCCAAAACTATTTTTCTATCTTAACATAATGAATTCAAGGTAATTAGTTTTCAAGAAATAATTTTCCTAAAACCTATCCAATTTTATGCTTCAATTTCAACATCATCCTTTAAATACTTTTTTGGTTTCCACCACTTATCATCCTCATCTTCCCCTTGATATGATTTAAACATGAACATAATGTTTTTAGAGTAATTTAACATTATAAATACGTCATTTAATGAATTTTAAAATATTTATCACTTGTTAACCCATAGAACCCCTATTTGATGGAGATTTTTGACTCATCAGTTGATTTACAATTGATCATAATTATCATGGGATATTGTTTATTCCTAATGATTTTGATTATTTTATATAACCCATGCAATATGGGATATAATAGACAAAATATTATCTTCTTCATCTCCCATGAAATTAATATGAACATTTGGGTGTTCCTTGATTGACCACTTTCTTCTAAAATAATTTCATTCTTTTTTACACATCTTCATTCTCTGGCCATCTTAGAAATCAATAAATTTTAATTAAAAAAGATTATTAACACCAAAAATATATTTAATTTTTAATTCTATAATATATGATGGTATTAAATATGACTTACTCGGGATTAACCAATATTCATGGATCAAATAGAATATTGAAGAACCCAAAATGAAATGCATGAAAACAGGTTGAATAACATCCTAGGTCCACTTGTGTTATCATTTCTATGATAAATACCACATAAGGGGGACAAATGAAATGTATAGTGATTGAACTATAATATAAATAGTATATTAAATAGATTTTATAATGAGATAACTATATATTTTGAAATAAAACCATTCAATTGAAATATTATTCAAATATATTCAAAATGGACATTATATCTATACTTAGAAATTATTTATAGAACATTGGGGTTTCTCATAACATTTTCCTGTCCAAATTAAAAAAAATCATAAAATATAATTTGATTCTAATTTTAATTCCCTAGACCCATTCACTAAGATCTTGTGATATAATATCATACTTTACATTATATGAAACAAAACATTTTAAAATAGTTTTAAAATCACATAATTATAATTTTCTTTCTTCTAGAAATGAAGAATATATTTTGTGAAAAATAATACAATATTTATTGAAAAATTATTTTTATTCTTCATCTTGAGTCCATTATATAAATTTACTCCCATGACCAGTATTCCATGGGTATTTAAATTAAATAATAATGTGTTGACTTATATATTCTAATAAGTGGTAGATATAAGAGCATAGTACTTTATCAATAAAAATTTCATAAATATTATAGTTAAAATGAATCATAATAACCAGAATATTTTGATTCCATATATACCATTGTTGGTGAAGGAAGGAATCATAGTAATCCTTAAGTATATTGAAAATTTTAAAAGGGGTAGAATGTGGTTGTCCACTCAACCAACCTATTCTCAGTTCATTCAGTTTCAAGCACACCCTATTCTAATAGTGCATGTATGATAAAAAATTTCATTTTTAATTTTTTTCAAAAAGGAAAACAAGGTCTCGTCCAGCTGGGATCATAGTTCTCTAAAGTTATGTAGACCTAGGGCATCCCCTTGAACAAAATTATTACATATTTGGGGTAGAGATCCCTTATCCATGAACACCCTTCAGGGTTCCTCCAGACTACTCTCTCTAGAAAGAGAGTCTACAGAAATGATAGATTCTCTAGGGATATGACGAATAGATAAATTATTTGGGATCATAATGACACATCTTCGAACAACGTACATTAAGGAAAACAACACATTCACTTTCCCCTACAAAGCCCAAATCAAGATCTCGGTGTCTGATTCCAATTCAGCACACCTCAAGGAGAACCTGGCACAGAGATCAACTCCTATGTATAATGCATGCATTTCAACACCCAGCGAGTTTCCTGGTCCATGAAATCTGCTGAAATACATAATGACCGAACCCTTCCCATCACGCACTAAACCACCCCTGCACATCAGCCCGTCCCTGAACGAGCCATCAACATTATGCTTGAGTCCCCTTCCTAGGGGTTACCACCATACCTAGCAACCCTTCATCCTGGAACATGTAATTTTCTTATTTAGAAAATTAGAGAGGGTTGTCCTCCTTTAAGTAGTGACCCTAGTTCATGTACCATCACATTCATTTTCACCAGCAGAAAAAAGTAGACCATGAGCCCTCTAACCGAGCCTTATTCCGCGCCTCCCAGATCATACAGAAAACCTCTATATGCACTAAGCTACAGATATTGGAGTCCATCTCATTCTGGACCGTGCCTGAGAACTAGCTAACGAAGAAATTATACATGTAGGGGAAGGTCTCATTGTAACGGACCTGTAAATCCACACAGGACCAAAGACACACAACCCAATCTCTCTTAAAAAATAAGTGGAAAACTGACTCGGCATACATATGAGAGTAGTAGAAACATCTTCAATCTAGATTAATTCCCTTATTCTGGATATTATCTTAAGTCAACAGGGATTGGTTTCTCATTCTCCAAACCAAAAAGTATATCTTCTTAGGATGTTCTCTAAACAATAAATGTGATCCCCACTCATCTTGGGAACCCCTTCGTGGATCAGACAATGGTATTCTTATTCGTTGAAGTTCCTAGAACTAGCCTATGTGAAATAGAGATTTCCAGCCTCCTCTGAGAACATCACTTCATTAAAATTATCCATATGCTCCTAGCTATGAATTGCTTCAACAACCTAGGATGGAAACTGGCCTCTTTAACTGAACAATATGGCATTGGGCAGTATAGAAAGAAGATCCCCTCCCCTGCCCAATTGTTTCTTCATAGGTTGAAATCCCCATGTCCTACAAACCAATGAGTGGCCTCTTGGAGTATTTCCAGATGACATCTTACCATTTTCCCCAGTTTGGACAGCTTTTGAACTCCCACTCTTCCTAGTTCAAACCATATTTTATTCTCGAAATTTTGGCCCAAAGCTAATGATCCTCCGAAAAACCCCATGCTAACCGAGATTTCATGGATTGCATTGAGACTGAAATATCCCTAAGACCGACTCCACCTTCCTCCACTAGTTTTTCCAATCGTGACCAGGTGGCCCAGTGAGCTCTTCCAGAGATGTTGGCATCTCAAAAAAAATTATTCATCATCTTATCCGTTGTATCAAGGATCCCCACAGGCAGAGTGATAACCGCCACGACATGCTTCAAAGTAGAGGAGACCATGCTATTAATCAAAGTCACCCTTCCTCTGATAGATAGGAACATGTTTTTCCAATTGAGAACCCTCTGATACATTCTGTTAATTATGTCCCCAAAAAATACCTTTTTCACCCATCCATTTGAAATAGGAGCCCCATGATATAACATAGGAAACTATCTCCATTAAATTCTAAATATTCCATGAATGCTTCGAGCCCTCCATCTTGAGAATTTGTTGGAAATAACCACACTGCTATTACTATCATTGACCTGTTGGCTACTGAGGCTCCCATAAATCAACATAAGCCACATAAAATTACACAAAGAATAACTCCTTCTATTCATAAAGATAAATATATTGTCATCAAACATAATATGGGAGAAAGAACTATCCGAGTCTTAGGATCGATATGGCTTTATTTTCAGGTCACTCAAGAATCTTAGAAAGTTACAAGAAGGATCCTTCTATGCAATTAGAAAAAGATAAGGAGAAAGGGGGTCCCCTTGCTACACCCCACAATCATTCTTGATATAATTTAATCCCTTCCCCATCGACGATATAGTTAGCCACATATAAGAGAAGAATAAAGAGCATAAGTCACAAACCCATTCATGGAATCCCATTATTCTCATCACTAGGAATAAAAAAATTATATTAATGTTTTTCATATGCCTTATCCATATCTACATGAATAATCTAGTTGGAACCCACCACCTTCTTTTTTATGTCCTCTGTCAGTTCTTGGGTTACTCCAACTACCCCTAGAATGCCTCTACCCGAGATAAATCCACGTTGTTCATGGGAAATTATACTTGGAATCACCTTATTGAGCCTCCTAGATAGAATAATAGTTGGGATCATTTATGATATATTACACAGAAAAATATTTCTATAATTGTTTACTGAGGAAGGTTCTTCCACCTTCAGAACTAGCACCACCATGGAGGAACATGATCCCCTACTGATGGTTCTCCCACAATAAAATAATGAATCACCTCAATGACATGTTTCCACACAAGGTCCCACACTACCACATAAAAGGATCCCAAAAAACCATCTGGACCGAGTGCACTCTCTAGAGACATTGACCTAACACCCTCCCAGATCTCATGACACTATGGTAGAGACCGTAAGGAATAGTTCTCCATCAAATCAATACTATGAGGTATAATTCCCATAAAAATATCTTGATCAGGCGGTAAGTTATCCTCCCATGAAGATTATGGTTGATCTCCCCCCAGCAGATGCTTAAATTTTTCCAAGGCCAACCTTCCAACAATATTCACATCATAAGAAAAGGACCCATCCATCAGTATAATGTTCAGTTTTGGGATTTTATGCTTCATTAATAAAGTGTGGAAAAAAACCATTATTTCTATCTCCTTCATTAATCCACTTTACCCTCGATCTACACCTTAAAAGTTTATCTACTTCCAGCAGCCTTTGAGCCAGCAACAATCTCTTATAAAAAAAGGATGTAAGAGGGTTCATTCCAACTTTTCTCATGAAACTCATCCAGGTAATCTATCTCCTTATAAAGTGATTCCACTATGTCCCCTTCCATTTGGATACAAGCAAACCATCTACCAATATCACACTTGAGTCGTTTGAGGAATCTAGAATATGCGACCCAAGATCTTCCCTCCACCTCCTGGACCCAAAAATCCTTCATCATTTGCGTGAAATTCTCCATGAAATGCCAATGAAATGAATATAAGAAAGCTTTATACTCTTGATTTTTCTGCTTAAGGTCGATGAGCAGTGGCACATGGTCAGAAAAAGTGCGCGATAAGTTAGTGATTGTAGTCCTAGGGAAAGACTAAAGTCCTTGTAAGTTTGACTGGCATCTGTCCAACCTACACCAGATGTGGTTGTTTCCACGAAAATTATTACACCAGGAGAATTTTCCCCCAAAAAAACACAAAGCTAGAAGACCCTTACTCGAAATAGAGCTATTAAAATTCATCATACTATAATAATATAACACCTATCCCCCTCTATTCTCAGATATGTCGAAAATGGCGTTAAATTTTCCATCAACAAACTAAAGAAATAATCCTGCATCCAAGGATCCATGATAATATCACATATTCCTCTGAACCATAGCATTATTGCCGACATAAATGAAGGAGAACATGATCACCAAGCCCCTGAATTCGAGTTTAACTGATATGCACTGATTCAAAACCTAGACCAACTCAACCTGAATTAAACTCTTACAAAAAATCAAAACATTCTTATTAACTGAATGATCATGAATGTGATTGGAAAACCCAATCTTCATACCAAAAAATCTTATTCTTCTTGTGTATGGAATTGGCTCCAAGATGACTACCAAGGAAGCCTCGTGTTTTCTACACTCAGATTCCATGAATGGACATTTGTTCTACCCCAAAGACCTTGAGTGTTATAGATAACCAAAGAAGACATTACAGAAGGGAGGACTTACCGTTTCGGTCGAATTTACCTAATCTTGGGAAGAATTGGTCTTTACAAAACTCCTCTTTATCCATCGATCATGTCACTGGTCTCGAGGATCCTTCAGTGGAAGAAACATTTTTTGAAAGGAGCTCCTTCTTTTTCAAGGTACTATCAGATTCCTACAATAATGAAAACCTATTCACCATAGAAGAAGGATGGGGATTTGTAGATGTCTTCTCTTGAATCACGGAGGCCAGAATCAACTGAGGAGGAGAGATGCGGGCTGAAGATAGTTTCTTCACCACTCCATCAGGGAATCCCTTCTTTGAATCCTTTAGATGAGAGTCGATAGCACATCTAACCGAGGCCACCACAACCAAATTCATCGAACCTGGAGACACCAAGGAGGTAAACCGAAACTCACTAACAAGAGGTGAAAACCCTCTTGGGGAAACTGAAAAAACTGAAGAGAAAGCCATGGATTTAGTTTTGTACTGTAGGAACGAAACCAATGGATCACACATCTCATGTAGGAAACCATCATCATCTGACTTCGACGACAGAACTTACCCCAATGTTAACTTAAGAGCTAGCTCAAGACCCTCAGCCAAAAATTAGTCCTTCAAAGCCTTTTCAAAAAAGGCTGCCCATCTTGGGGCCTCATGTCCGAATATGTTTGGAATTTAAAAAATAGTCATCAGAGCATTGAAATTTTTCCACCGTGCTAAAATAATATGATGCAAGGTCATTCTCCCACTCCTCCCCACTAGCTCAGATGTGATCAATCATCTTATTAGCTAAATTATTCATCAGGTTAAGAAAAGGTGTTGACCAAAGGCCTCTTCTAGGACTTGCGTCCCCCCGACTTCACACTATCTTTTTCCCCCTCCTACAAAATTCCACCACTTAACCCTAAAATCCACAAGAAGAGTAGAACTTGGGGGGAGAAATAAATACCAAAAACACCTTTCATACAATATTTATAAACAACATCCCACAATTGAGTTGCATCTGCTCAGTCCTCCTTCATGGCCTCCTGATATATGTGACTAGATTTTTCATGATACAGTTCTCACCTTCGATCAGGTATTACTTTGATGATGTGAATAGTTTTACTATAATAAACTCTCACTAGTATTTCATACCTGAATGACAAGAATGTTGAGACATATCCAATCATGTATTCACATGATAATTAGTACTATATAGATTGGAGGATCATTAAAATATTCTCTTTCTTATTCCTATCTACTTGTTTAACTGAACTTTTTAGACTAGAATTATATCCACCAGATACCCATTTAATCATTCAATCTGCCACCTGTGTCAAATAAATGAATCATCTATACCACATGCCTCCATTATAGGGTAAAGCATGAACATATTATTATTGAAAACCTAATACCCATGACCTATAAATAATCTATAAATATACCAATGATCTCATTTTATGTCAAAATAGTAACTATGCCCTCTTCTACTTAGTTACCAACAAACTGGATGATCTAGATGGGGTATCTTATGTATTAGTCCCACCAAAACCTTTGATAGATTTCAATTATCTATTAATCCATTAATCATTATGTTCAACATCTATAGATAATACCTAGTCATATGAACTTAAACTATAAGGCATTGCGGTCATAATCCTATGTCTTTAAATTATAATACATCATGGTTATAGTTTCATGATATTACATGGTGTTTCATTGGTCCAGGTGTAATAACTTTAAAAGGTGAATAATTGGTAATTTCCACATGAATTTAAAAGGAGATTCACCGGTCATGATTTCATGAACTTAAATTGAACAAAAATCATTCGTGTAACTTGACCATAAATGGAATGATTCATCCCATTATCCATCATTGAACTACCTTGGTTTTGATTCCCTTCATGTTGATATGTATAAAGTCCCTCTCATTAGCTTGATATCAACTCTAAAACACCTAAAACTTCCCTGGATAGAGATAAATTCATTAGTTCCCAATGGTGTGGATTTAAACCATAGTGTAATCAACCAATAAGGGAAAATAGAAAACCGATGAAACAAGATGTTTTCCACATCAATGCATGGTAATGATTGATAACTCCAAAAAAAATGTAACCATTACTTTTTCTTTGAATTATTTCAAAAACTTGTCTTACATTGACTAGAGAGTCCCAAACTAGAAAATAACACACCTTATATGATTATTAGACCTACCATTATCTGAAAAAGATGTATTATTAAGTGTTTCATTGGAATATCCCATTGAACACCAAGATTTGGAAGGTATGCACATACTAAAAAAATATGATTTGAATTCTTTGAAGAATTGAAATATTTAACCTTACATTGAATCCTTTACATGTGGATGAGATCAGTTAGCCATGGAAATTTACATGTTATGTTGAAGAGATAGATTCCTTGAATGAGGTCATATCTTTCATGATGTCCTGTAAAATATAAATGGAAGTACTAAATTCATCTGCACATGTCAATACTTATTTCCAAGATGGTGTAAACCACAATAAACCTAATGTTAAATCACAGTACTAGTAGATTCTCAAGATATTTTTTTCCCTAAAAATAAAGGACATGGACCCACATCCCAAATGAACATTCATAGCAACCCAACAATTCCATAATTAGGTGTTGTATGACCTAGTATAGTAATATCACCTCAAAGAATCCATGATGACATTGGATGAGGATCATGAATATATATTGGAGATAATGACTTATAGTTCATCCTAAAAATGATATTAAATTGAAAAAACATAATTCATTGTTTCCACATAATATTAATTCAAGAATATATCCTAAATGCACAATAACACCTACCTATTATAAATTAGGGAGGTGAAGGAGGATATCAACTATTCCACCATTTCTATTTAAAAGATTATTAAGAGGTATAACACTAGCCTTCATCATCAACAACATCACATGACCTTGTATAATTAAGAATATGTAGAGTTGGTCACCCTAGAGATCCCAACATCAGTTATCCAAACTATGATACCAAAAAGGGAAACTTACTTAGGGTAGTTATGTAATGAATCTCAAAATTACATTCATAACCATATTCTTGTTCACAACCAAGAATCCCATCTACATATCTTGATAGTAATAGAGGATCCACCCTGGAGGGATCCTACTCATGAAGATTGTTTACAACATTATAAAATTCCAATTATGATTGAGTATCTGACTCCATTCACATGGTCAAAAGCTTCTATAAGAAGTTAACCGTAGGGGATATTAAAAATATATGATTAAAAAATTGTCCATATAAAAAATTATATCTTTTAGTCTCATTAGTGTGTCCCAAGAGTATATTGAGGTTAAGGAATGTATGTTTTCCAAGGTCCTCCATAGAGTGTTATGATCGAATACTATGGAGGTCCTCCCTAGGGCATCTATTGCAATGTTTCACCTCACAACACCACCATCAATAACTCATAAATTCCTATTATAGCATCCACTGTGAAGTAAATATCCCTAATACCATAATCGATGAATTTGGAGCTCCTCTATAGATTATCTACCACTTTTTTCATTTATAAAACACTAAACATATCAACTATAAGGGTCCTTCTTAAGATAGAAAATAGATCATCCACTATATAGGTCCTACCCAAAGTCATATTAAGGAATATATTTATGAATATATTCCTCAGAGAGCCAACTATGAATATCCTTCACATAGATAAGAAAATATTCATTCATGAAGGTTCTCCATATGAAACTACATTTGGTGGTCCTCTCCAAGTCATATATTTCAGAGGTTCTCCATGTGAAGAGAAAAAAAAGAAAACATTAAGGTCTATTCTATGATGGAAACTAGAAAAATTTGTAATCATGAAGTCCAAATCCCTGTAAACTATTCTAATATCTGTGGATTCATCCCTAGATTATATGTTATAGATTTCATCACTACAACAAAATAGTTATCCAAAATTGATTTCATCATCATGATTAAAAATTAGGTATTAACCATTAAGTACATATCTATAGTTATTTTTTCAAATTCACACTACATAAAAACAAATAATCTAGACATATAGGTCCTCTCCTTGTTTATTTTGATCCAAAGTTTCCCTTATATCAAGAGAAACTCAAGAAACTAAGTCAATTTACACTCGAAACTTCTAAAAAATGGTGTTTCATCCTAGTCAATTGGAAATCCAAAGAAACAATCAAAATTTGTTATTTCCCTAGATTGTGAAACCATTGATGTGTTTTAACAGTTTCATAATTTTTCTAATCCTCTTAATGAAAGATGGTGGAAACAATAATTATTGAAATATTTGTTCAAAGAACCAATCACCAAGGATTATGAGAACTCCCATTTCATGTAGAAGGAATTTGTTGAGGATAAAATTTTATTCATGTTCGGGTGGAAGGCCACTCAACTATATAAGATTTCCAAGACAATGAAAGAGTATTGCATGTCTTATCTTGACCATAATAGGTGAGTGATACTCTATATTCGCAAGACATGTTACCAATTTTACATGGATTAAATTAATTATTTTAAGGTGTTTGAAGAAGTACGCCATCATATTGAATTTTCCAACCATTCTATAACTTGAAATATGAAGTTCAAGAACAATAGTAATTATATTTTATTTTACTTATTTATTAATTTAATGGAACTCTAAAAAATAATTTTTGATACCCCACCTAACATGTGTATCAAAGGGATGCTGAATATGGAGATCTATAATTTACTACCCTCATGGGATGAAAACGTTTTTAGGGGAAATGTATTGAAATTTTTTCACTACAAGAAGATACTAGATATTCATATGCGATGTGGTATATGCAATAAATTCTCATCATTCCTAGATCCGAAAAAATTAATACATGATAATAGAGAACCATTGATACGTTCTTACATTAGGAATCCTAGAACGTGTAAGATGTGTCAAATTTTTGGAAAACATAATGGTCAATGATTTAATAAGAATAAAAAGTGAGAACCTTTCTTTATGAAAATGTGTTTTCATATAGTAAATGTTTGGATAAATTCCTAAATGGATAATGGGTTTATTTTATCATCCCCATTAATATTATATCAGTGTCCCCAAACCATATATATGGGGACATTTTTACCTAGTCTACCTCCAAAGAAGTTAATATTTTCTAGATTGGGAGTAGATTTATAAGAATCCCCCAAGTGGTTTCTTTAATTGATTTTTTTGATCCATTTCATTTTTTGGGATCACGTTCAGTAAAAACCATTGGGGGATTCATCATGATTATATATGACACATTTTATCGAGATGAGAATAAGAGGTAGGGCGGAACCTTGTAGGTGTTTCATGTCATAGTGGTAAACCTAACGAAAACAATATCAAATAGGATTATGACTTATCCCTTGATGTATATTTAGAAAAATGGGAATCCATATAATAATCTAAAATAAATGAGGATTCAATTACCATCACATGATTCTAAGTGGTGAATACATTGAAATCATCTCCATAGATAACATGAAGTATGAAACAAATTTAATAGAACATAATGAGGATGCATTCCTTAAAAATATGATGAAAACTAAAATGAATAATGTTTGAATGTTCATCCCACATAGAAGGCATGATAATGATTAAAGAGAACCAATTAACATATTGACACCCCCATATCAATGAGAATTATAATGGGATAAAATAAAATGTATTGCTACATCTACAACCCACCCATCACCTAAAGATATTGAGCGTCTTTTTTTTGAGGATATCATTTCTCAATATGAAGTTGAGTAGGAAAATTTAATGTGAATAAATTATGAATTTCTCATAGAAAATATTACTATCAAGTGATACAATTAGTCCATGGATAAAATTTTTCCTCATGTAAATCCCCATCAATTAAGAGGATCTTATAGACTAGAAATAAAGAAGTTCAATCCTCCAACCAACTAAGAAATCAGTTATTTTGTCACATGAAAGTATCAACATTTGACTAATTCCAATAGTAATGACCCCAATTACCATTTAAATATTAGATGATTCATCTTAATCATCATAGTCCAATGAGAGTCTATGTAATTTTCATCGGTGGAACAGGGAATGGGAAGAGGATCCCCCAATTTGTTCTATAATTACTTATATTTCATTCCATGATCACTTGGAGGATGGGAACCACCCTACTAAACAGAATTTTTATTGGATGAGGAGTCACAATATGACTCATTCAATTTCATCCACTTGATATAATCTATAATTAATCTGGATAAATTATATAAATTAGAGTTACCCATTTATAATTGAGGAGGATGTTATAGAAATTAAGAAAGAATAAGTCATAGTGGAGACTAATGTAAATGTTTCATTTCCATGAAATATATATTCTTTAAATCCCTGAATATAGGTTATTAGACAAGATAAAATAGAATATAAGTTTCATCTTCAATAATTCATGGATTGTTTGAACATACTATTATCGATAGACCATTTATAATACAAATAGAAAACTTGTCAAGATTGAGATATAAGGAAATTGGTGATACATATCACAATGATAGAAAATTCACCCCCTAATTACATTAAAGGGAAGTCTTGACCATCATAATTAATATTTTCTTCCCGGACTCAATATAGGCTGAAGCGTCAAGATTATAAGCACATAACATTAGTCTAAAAGTATAAATTGAGAATCTTCTATTTATAATACCATCCAAACTCCCAATATTTGATGCCTACCACCTTTCGAAAGAACTTGGAGAATATTTTATTGAGGATCTTTCAAGTCCATTAGGGTTTGAGGTTAATGTTTTTGGAATAGATACATAACCTATATATACTCACACAATGAGTGTTTCTTGGCCATTTATTTCACAAAAAAATAACATGATTTTTCAGTATAGGGAAAAATTATAACTTTTTATATATCTAGAAATATAATTGATATAGATGACTATAAACCCTTAGTTTATAATGACTCCAGGGTCAACCTCATCCTGATATTTACCCTTGATTTCTTGGCTACAGTGATCTTGACTTATTTTTATCCAGCCTAATAATCCAGGGGTATGATAAGAGTGATGATAACTTGGGAAAATTGTGCTAATAACATAATTTGGATGCTTAAATTATAATCTAAAATTCTTGGTGGTCTAACAAGACATGGATTTTAACATCCTACTAGAAATTCCTTTCCTATATATGCATGCTGCAATTACCCCATCGTATCACCAACACCGAAAATACTCTATTTATGGGAATAAATGTATTATATGGTGATATCTACCCTTTGGAGACATTTTACTATCATAGATTTGATCAAGGGTCTTATAAAATCAAATAAAAAATAATTTAATAAATAAATCCACACCTATTATTACACCAAATGTCCTAAAAAATTTACATGTTAAATCATGGTATGGATTCAAAGAATATTTCACATTTTTCATTGACTAAATTAAAGTGAAAAATCAAGAAATAGTAAACCAAAGGGTCATATTATCAATGTATATAAAGCCTGTCATAAAATTATTTTATTATAATGGCCAGGATAACATCTACATTGATCAATATCCACCAATAAGGGAAAACATATTTATGAAATCCATGCATATAAATCCGTCACTAGAGTTCCCTTAATAAAGTGTAAGTCTGACTGATATTCAGAAAACTAAAAATAATCACTTCAATTGGTAGAATATCAGTTATAGAAGAATAAAAATGGGTATATTCCCATTGAATTATTTTCTCATGGCTCAATCTATACTATATAAACCCATCAATTTTGAAGAATAATGTGACCCTGATATCATATTCTATATATCAAGCTGGTGTTCTATCTTCCACTCCAAAAAATGGTGAAGTAGAAGATGAATAAATCAAGGATACCCCTTTGGTGTGAAAGGAGGTCTTTATAACCACTATTGATGAACTCATATGGGTTAATCTGGGTATAGATGATGATATATGGGATATATTGTTCACTGTTGACATGGTTCTTAAATAATATGAGAAATTCATCTTCTTAATAATCAATAATATATATTCTCAAGGAATTAGTTATCTTAACTATGTTAGATCACCCAGTGGATACCCATTATTTGGATTTACTAGAAAACCACTAGATCTAAAAACATTCATTATAGAGAATGTATTTGACTTATGCTACAAAATTGAAGGTAGTAGTGGATAAGAAGATCAATAGAAACTACATCTTGGATGTTCAGTAACCAAAAAAAATCTCTAATATTGTCACTTTTTTGAAAATAATGGGTAAATTTGCGTTTTTATTAATTTTTAGGATATCAACTATCACTTACCAAAGAATAATTTTATAGCCTTGATCATTTAACTATTTATTAATGAAATAATGTGTTTTCAAACACACTTTAAGGGATGGGTGTTTTGGATATAACAAAATTATAATGGCTCCTAAATATAAGGATCACACTATCTTCATGGTACCCCAAGGGAACAACTATTACTAATTAATACACTTTTTGTTGACTAATTCTAATGCTACCTACCAACATTCCATGCACTATATCATCAAGTCTAGTTTAGGGAAGATTTCAGATTGTTATGTGGATGATCTGGTGAAACAATGTCTATATTTTTGTGTCCACCTTGTTTACTTAAGGAAATGTGTTGAAATTTTTATCAACATAGTTTCAATATGAACAGAAATTAATGTTATTTTGGGACAATATAGGAAAAATTATTCAGCTTCATGGTACTTCATCATGATATCATGGTCAACTATGAAAAGATAAAGTTGGTACTTGACATTAAACCCCTTAACATATTATGTATTTAATGTACTACATGAACATATTGTATACATCAATAACTTCACATCTAAACTCATCAGAATGTGCCTCACTTCACAATGTTGATGAAAAAAGGGGTCAATTACACATGTGATGAAAATTTTAAAAAGCCTTTGAAATGGCACCTTCTACACCCACCAATATTGATGTTTTCTATATAAGGAAAGCCTATTTTTATCTATGTGGATGCCTAATTATGATTACATGGTGCACTTCTATCCTAAAAGAATTAAATAGGTATGTAGAATAGTCATTACTATATCAGCAGAACTTTTTTTGATGAGAAGACCCAATATTTTGATATTGTGATGAACTACATTGTATTATTATTTGTATTTTAGAAGTTGTGACATTACTTACAACAACATGTGGTTCAACTAGTATTTCATGTCGATCTTCTAAAAAATATCCCCAGTTACATAATTCTAACCAAATATCTTACATAATGTATAGTAATTAAATAGTTATTGGAAGTCTAAATCTTGTTTCAAAATTAAATTGTGGGACAAGCATTAGTAGATTTACTAATTATTTTCTATATCAATAAGAAAACATATTTTATAGTTAGATCCCAAGTAAATAATCCCTATCGATCAATGGAACCTCCCCATCATGGGATATATTTGTTGACGGTAACACTAAGATCTCAAAAACTATATGGATGGAAAATTAATTTCTCAATAGAGTTGTCTTTGGGATTTTTTATCAACTAAACAAAAGATAAATTTCCTTACTAAATTCTACTACCATTATGATCTACCAATAAAAAGGCAGAAGACATGGACTATTTTTAAAAAATAGAACTGGATTGAAAAATACCATATACCTGATTTAATATTAAGGGTGATTTAGAATTAGTGATCAATATAATCAAGGAGGGATATAATATCAATAATGAAGAATTAATCCCCTTAATTGAATAAATATAATGTTTTTGAATGAATTACCTAATGATCCATTATTGTGTCATATTTCATGTTCATAAAACACCCAATAAGATACACTTGTTAAAGAAACTACCGCCTAGAAATATCCAAACCAATATGAGATCATAATTTACATATTACATTATTCTATAGTATCTCCATTTATTATAAATGATATGTAAGAAATAAATGAAATAAATGAAACTATATAACAATGAGGTCCTTTAACCTCAAATAATAATTCAATAAGTGATTGGATGTATCCAATAAAGGAGTACCTTCAAAAAGGAATTATATTATAGGATCATGTAAAGAATGAAAAACTTAGTTAAAGGGAAGGAAACTAGGACCTTTATATTGGTATGAATTCAATGAATGTTCTCTTCAAATAAATATTTTATGGAGTCCTATTTAATTGAATTGAAGGATTAGATACCCTGATTTTTTTGAAGGAATTCCATATTATCTCTTCTAGTTGTCAGAAATTAGAAAATAATTTCTTCCACCAAATTAATATACATTGAATGTTAAGGATATTTATGATATAAGTCTTTATGGAGTTCAATAATAACTTAAACTCATGTTAAATCAATGAAAATTTAATTCTTAAACCCCCAATTTTTTCACAATTCCAAAAAACCTCTTCATTTTCTATATATGAGATAGATTCCATGGGATCATACCCTCTATCCACATTATGTTAGTACAAGTTCATTCTTAATGAAACAATTTTTTTCTAAAAATGAGAAACATTTATACCATTAAAGGGCATAGAAATAAAATATATCATATGTTTCATTATTTTCAATGTCATTTTCAAAATTGGAGTCCCTAACACAATATTGATGGAAAATGTTACCCATTTTTATTCTTTTGAACTGAAGTGATTGATGTGAATGTATAGTTTCAATTCTAATAGTTTACCCCATTATCATATAGTGGAAAATAGGTATATTGAGAGATTTAATAAATCAATATCTAATATCCTTTGTAATATTATGTAAAATACAATATTTCATGTCCAAATAAACCCATGGTTTATTTGTTGGATTATTGTACCATAACCTATTATTTCATGTAATAAACCCTATACTCATTTGTGTACATTATATAAGATGTTTTACACATTGAAGCTCAGTTTCACCCACCTCATATTGTCATCTATAATATACTATATCAAGGTTATAAATACAATATTTGAATCGGTGAAAAGGAATTACTCAATGATAAATTGTTAGGAACACTACACAACCATGATATTGATAAAAATCATTCCATGTGAGTATTAAATTAGAATTTATTCGACTTCTCATTTGTTTATGGATAATTACTATATAATTTGTGAAATCCCATAATAGTTAAGAAGAAAAACTTGAATCATGAACTCAAGTGAAAAAAACCCTATACTATACACACGATCTACTCCAACAGAGCTTACTACATGATTAAAAGTGACAGAGAGCATAAACCTCCTTAAACCAAAAAATGTTTTCTTAAGAAAAATATTTCATAGATTCATGTTGAGTTCATATTATTCCATCATACATGACTCTAAACTACTCTAAGATAGTTTTCATAACATAACATTAAACTGTATGACATGATGGTCCTATTAAAATGACCATAAACTATAAGAAACTACATTATTATAACATAAACATAAACTATAATGAATTGTTGTATGAGTTGTTTGATGTTAAATTTATAGATTATGGTACACCCTAAATTACTTTTGAATTATATCTAGTGGTACCCTTAAGGAATTCAGGTGCCTTTAATCTTTCTTTCATGGGATACATAATGATGCCCATATTTTTTATTCTTTGTCCATCCATAAATCTCATCAACTATTATTATAATGTTCATGCTCTTTGTTATTCCTATTGGTTAAAACACCATTCCCTGGTTATAGAATGATTCCATCACATTTTCCCTTACACATGAGATAGATCTACATAGATATTAATTTAGAGAACAATGGCTATATTGATTCCAATTATCCAGGCATGCATAATGATGTCTACATAACATATCTCAAACTCAACCAGAGAAATCATTACCATTAAACTCCCACTTTTATTTTCCTCTAAGGTCATGTATTATATAGTAAAAAATTTGATTATACATGAAAATTAAATCAATTTTATGTTAAATAATATGATAATAATACAATCCAGGATCGGGTTGTTCTGTATCCTAGAAAAATAGGGTTCATAAATTATATTTACATAATAAAATATAATAATTATTTACATTCCTCTTCATAGTCATGATAAAATATATAATGTTCTTCATAATACATGTATTCATGTAAGGAAATATAAAAAAAGGTTGAGAGATAAAATATTAGTAATGGGTGATAATATAAAATAAATAAGAGACATGGATCTATAATACATGGGTAAGAATAATCATTATCACAATTTCATAATCATGGTATCATCATTATAATCACGAGGGAATAATTTAAAAAAAGAATGGAATGAAGAATATGCACAATAATTAAAAGTCAAAACATTGTGTTCAAATAAAACACTTAGTTGTAAAAAATTCTACCATCATGTTCTTTCATAACATATGTACCTAAATCATTATATCATAACTGTGAACAAATATATAAACATGTTCACTAATAATAAACATAATATCATGAGATGTATCACATTAAAAATAAATTTTATCAATATATAATTCAAATATCATTAATAAGATCATAAAATGAACATAATCATGCATGTCACAAAGATAGAGCATGTTACAATGATATATATAAAATTAACCCATGGAAAGAGAATGTATTTCATTGGGGTGTCATGAATCATATCTCAGTGAATAAACATTGAGGATACAAAATAATAAATAAAAATAGTATTTTAAATTATACTCTAGAATAAATGATCATGCAAAATAGAAAAAATAATAAAATCTTTGAAATTAATTAATAAGATCATTTATTTAATTTTTACATTTTATAAAATCATTAGAGGCATATCTGAGATAATCTATTAAAATAAGATTAATTAATATGCCAAATAAAAAATGAACGAAGAGGGAAATGGTTATTTTAAGCAATTGAAATGACTAAATTTTGAAAATAAAAATAGGCAATAATCCGAACATGATGGATTTGGGGTCAAGTCCCCCTTAAATTTAGGTCGTCATTTTTTTCATCACATCTGCACCTCGTCAATAATGAATTTAGATTTATTGAAATATTAAACCCAATGGAATTTATGTTAATTTTTTCAATATCTATAAATTATAATCATTATATTTTATTTACTAATTCCACTTATTATAGTTGAATCATTTTGAAATTATATTTTACATAAAATATCATGTCCTCCTTCAATTTAATGACCATGATTAATTGGTAGTTATACTTTAGTAATATTGACTAAAAATATGTGAAATAAATACATTTAACAATTTATATGTTATAATAAATTGATTATAATAATCTATATTGGTTGTGATATTAAGATAATAAGAAACATCCTCATTAGCGGTTAACTGGTCATTGACGAGACATTCTCAAAATAAAGGGTGTAAGATTTATAACATATAAATATGTTCTAAATTAAATTATTAAATTTGGTTAATATAGTTAATATGTTATTAATATAATTATTAATTAATTTTAGGAGATTTGGGATAGAATATAATATTATTATATAGGGAGATAAGAGGAAATGCAAGGGAAAAGATAAGGGAATATTACCTCTTTATTTGTGATGTTTCTTTACATAGGATCTTTATTCCATGAAAAAATGCATTTATATGAATCCATATAAAATATATGGACTTTAAAGTTCTTAATAGATGGTTATTTTGTTGAAAAAATTGATTTTTTAAGTTTAAGATAATTTTTTTCTAATTGGAGGGAGAGGGTGTATTTAAACATGAGGATTTTGGTGTTTTTATGTTAAAATATTGAATAAAATATAATTTACAAGGTGATTCTTTTAGTGGTAATTGTTTTTTACATTATAAATTATAATTTAATAAACAAATTCTTACTTTAAAACCCTTATTATACTGAATACAACAGTTTAATAAAAAAGAAAAGGGAAAAATAAAAAATAATGATTTTTAATTGAACACTTTAGACTTGGGAGTTTAAAAATTACTTATTAGGATTCAAATTTTAATTTTATAAATTATTTAACTTCTCTAAAATGATTTTAGATATTCCTAAAATTATAGAATTAATTTAGAAATTATTATATAATTAATTTTTTTATTAAAAAAATAGTTTACCTAAAAACCGTATTTTTTATAATTGAAAAAAGAATTTTTTGAATCACAAATAAAATTAATTGAAATGATTATTTTAAAAATAAAATTAACTTTATCAAAATAATTTTATAAGATATTTAATTTTAAATATTATTATTTTTACAAAATTCTTTAAAATACAATTTATTAAAAATTTTCTTATCATTTCATTGGGTTTTTAATATTGATATTTATTTTATTGAACGAAAATATTAATATTTTATTAAATTTCAAAGTATTAATAATATTTTTATGAAATTATAATATTTTTAGGTTGGGTTACTACTCCAATGGGTAGATTACTATTTATTATGGCCATGATACTATTTTTAAGAATCAGGTTACTATTCCCAACGGTTACATCACTATTATAATGGTCATATTACCTTCTATAAATACCTTTTAATTAAATCATTCAATAGTCACCTCAATTTTCACTCAAGGTTCATCATTTTCCATTTCTAAAATTGCAATTGCATTATTAATGTTATGTATCTTTAATACAGTTACATTCAAGAGTGAGATAATTCTTAGAGATCAATGTGATCCACATTTTCCAATTCTATATGTTTTTTGGGTATATTTTTCCATTGAATTAGTATAAATTTCAATGGTTATATTAATTATTTAATTATAATGTTCAAAATTAATAAAGTAAATTATTATATATTTCATGTGCTTACAATATATTATGTTCATAAAAATGGAAAACATTATTTATTAAGAAGGTAAATTCCAAATATATAAAATTTTGGGATGTAAAATTTTTTCACACCATATAAAATTTGTTCCCAAATTTCAGCACATATCCTTTTAAGAGAACATATGATGCTATTTATGATTAATTGCATCCTTAGGTTCCTATGTTTTATTATCATACTTGTGATTTCACCAAATAACTTTAATAAGTTTAGTTTTCATGATGTGTAAAGCATCATCTCTATGGTATAATATCTTCACCACCTACTCCTAAAAAAAGAGATCATACTATATTTTCACCACATCCATATTTATTACATGTGATGGATTGGGTATGTTAATCAAAAAAATAGATATATGGAAAATATCATGAGCTTGATTCATGTTTGGTGATGGAGCTAGCTAATAGGCCACAAATCCTATGTGATCAATAATATCTAAGTGGAAAGTGTAGCTAAGGATATAACTTCACTTATATAAAAAATGAATGACTCTCTTCCAATATATTATTTTAAGAAAAAAAATTTATCCAACATCAAACTTCATTTCCCTTCTTTTTTTGGCATAAATTGGTTTACTCTGAGAAACGTCAATGTGTTACTGAATTGAATGAACCTTCTATGTCATTTATTATACAATATGATGGCCAAGTATCTTTCATTTAACATGTTTATTCCAAAATGTAAGATTTCAATATTGGTTCCCATATATAGCATCATATAGGTCCATTTTATTACTCTAGTGGAAGATGTTTTTATACAAGAACTCAATCAATGGAAGATTTTGGTAACATAGAATGTTATCATCTTATCCTAGAGTGTTTATATGGTCTTTTAAAATTTGGTTTCAGTTTTGGGGTGATAGGTCATACACAAGTTAAATTTATTATACATAAAATGTTGAATAATTATTTGAAATATAAATGTAACCTTTTGATCGTGATCACATATGATTGAATGTGGTTACCCATGAAACCTCACAACTTATGTTACATGTATCATGGAGTGTTGGTAAAGAGAAAAATATTCATGAATAAAAATGAATTGAAATATCATGGTGATTAAATCCAAAAAAACCCATATGATGTTTCTTCATTTGGGTGTCTTTATAAGAACATTGATAAAGTCCATAGTAATGTTCTCTCATTTCCTTGTTGTTATGGGAAATAGTGCATCATCCATTTGGAATATTTTTTATTTTCCTGATCTTATTAACAAACTAAGAATATTGAGGTGTACTAAACAATCTCTTTCTTCATCTTGTCCTAAGATAATTTCACTCAATGACCACAATGCATTTTGGCACTTCAAGGATGGATGTAGATTGATAAGCTATGTTTTTATATAATAGATATTTATTTATCTGAGGTGATAAATACACAGAAAGTCTAGCTCCAAACCAAATGACATCATCATCATCGATGTTAAATTTCTGAAACATCTCATCCTTTACTTTTATCACCTTTTATATCTCTAAATCATCTAATTGTTCCTCATTGATCATCTCGACTACATAAAAAAAGATGATTAGAATTAGTTATTTAGAGGGTGGTTTTGCACAACAGCATCTAAATTCGTTTTATGTAGAAATTAGAAGAATTTATTCATAACCCCCACTTTATTCATTTTAAAATTATTTTTTTACAATTATATATTATTTTAGAGGCCGTTATCCCAAAACCCATGAAAATTTAATAATTAGAGGCACTATATATTTAATTGAATTTTAGAGGTGTTATATATATAATGTTTATATTCAGTTGGATTTTAGTGTTGCTATATATATGAAATATGGAATTTTTGTTTCTTTGGAAAATAGTGGGGGTTTTTAACCTCCCATTAATATCTTAAATTGGAGAAGTTTTAAGCCCTTCCTAATTTATGATTACAGATAAGGTTAAAAACCCCCACTAATCCTTGATATTAGCAGTGGTTTACAACACCCTGTAATTTAAGAGATTTTAGGGGGTTGTGAACCCACACTATTTTGTTTAAAAAATCATTATAATATATAGATATACAAATATATTATTAAAATATAAAAACTAAATGTTTTTAAATATATTATCTGAATATATTAAATAAATAATTGATTTTATTTAATAGTATTTATATGTAATGAAAAATATAATTGTTTAATCTGAACATTTATTTATAGTTATTTTATAAAGTTATATTTTATATAAAATTAATTATAATATAAAAAATAGATATATTATATAAATTTATACATATATATAATTTATTTAAAAACTGTATCGTAAAAACCCTTATAATGTTTATAATTTATAAAATAATAATAGAATATAATGAAACTTACACACACATGAATATAATTAGAGGTCATTTTGAACCCCCTATAATTTATGAAATTATAAGGGGTTAAAATTTGCCACTAATTTTTTAGATTTTAGGGATTTTAACCATTTCTAATATTTTTTATTATTTATGAAATATATAAAACTATATAATGTATATGCATTCATCTTTTATAGGAATTATATTATTGTATTTAAACACATTATAAACATACTATATGAATACATCAAATAAATGAATATATATATATATATAGAAGTATATACAAATAATTATATAAAAATATATATTAAATTATGTTATATATATATTATAATGATATTATATTATACATATATATATCCAATTATTAAATATATAAATACAATATATATATATATATATATATATAAATAATTATATATAAATAAAGAAATTTATATGAATATACAGATAAGTATTTAAATTAATATATTAAATATGTGTTTGTATACATAATATAACTATATAAAAAAATATAATTATATGTGTATATATATTTTTATGTGTAAAATATATTTATATATAAATATCTATAAAATTTTCTCTCTATATAAATATTATATTATATTATATTATATTTATATTTATATTTATATATTATTAATAAAATATATAAAAATATATATATTTTTATAGTTATTAATGTATTTATAAAATATATAACATATATTTGTATTCATATAGTGTATATATATATTATCTATATATAATCATGTATATAATATTTAAATTTTTATTTAATTATATAAAAAATATATATAAATATATATGTATATACATAGCATAAATATAATAATAAATATATTTGAAACATATATTTACACATATATATTTATGTCTATATTTATACACATATATGTATTTAAATATATAAATTAATAAAATGTACAAATATAAATATATAAGTTAAATAAAAGACCAAACATAATACAATATAAATTTATTATATATAAATTAATTCATAATTTTATATATAATATAAATTCATTAATCTATATAACTGTATATATTTATTAATAAAAAATTATGTACATTATTATTTTAAAAATGAATACATTAATTTACATTAAGGTTATTATAGGTTATATATTTAATATATTAAATATATTATGAAAATAATATTTATTTTAACATACATACAAATATATATAAATAATAGGATGTACATAAAATAAATAAAATTTTTAATTGGGGTAGTAGTAGGGGCGTCTAGTATATTTCAAGGGGGTACATGTTTATATTTCACTAAGGAGGTTTTACCATGGATGGCCTCACGCATGCAGGTGGGGAGGGGCGATGTGTCGATTTGGGTTCAAGGAAAGGGGACATGGGAGATGTAAATGGAACATGGGAGTAGGGGTGCACACAGGGGGGGATAAGTGTATGGTTTTTGAATATATTTGGTGTGGTAACTAACCCAAAAATTTTGGTTGCTAAAAATCAAGTTTTCTTTCCATTGACCCCTATTTCCTTATCTAAAAATTTGATATGGGATACTAAAGTCCTTCCCTAAAATTGTCTCCAAAAAAATGAATTAAGAACCTCCCCTAAAAAAATAATATTTTTTTTGTAGAAATGATAGGGGTTTTAACCCCCATTTTAAAGAAGAACCACTATTTTCCACTATACTATACTAATTCTTTCTAAATACCATTGATAATAAGACTAGATACCCAATTTAGTAGAAGTTTGAAAAATGGTTTCATTGAAAAAGAACTTAGAAACTACCATAATATATCAATTTATGAATTAAATTAATCCCCTTCTAAAATAAATGCAGCAAATTTCTACCATATCTTACAAATTATTTCTGAAAATCACTTCTAACAAGACTAAGCTTCTAATTTAGCAGTAATTTCTCATAACCACCAGTAACATATTTTGACGGGTTTATAACCTAATCTAATATTGAAAATAAAACCCTCTAATGACTATAATTTTTTTGAGTATTGGATAGATGGTTGGGAAATAATTGGGAAAATGTTGGATATCTTTCTTACCATTATTATTTCTTCATCAATCCATTACCATTCAATAAATATTGGGTATTTCTCAATCTAAATCATGGATTTTAATGTATGTTCTTTTCATATAATAGCATAATCTTCCTTGTTCACCTCCCTATGATGGTATTATATAGATAAATCATAGTCCATGGTCATATATAACAATATATATTTGCGTACATTGATCTCTTATTTTGGGAATATACAATTTAGAGTCCTTTAATATGTATATATGTCACACTTCTCACTATAGAGGTTGTGTCACAAAATCTTCAATGACATGATTATGATAGAAACTATAGGTCTTGTATCTAGTATTTTTCGAATGGATCTTAAAATCTTGTGAGTAATAGGATGTCACCTTATCATTATTTATGAGTACACCATCCAAGACATTATTTAAAGATACATTTTATATCAAAAACCATTTTCATCAAATGTGTAGTGTGAGTACATCTTGAGTGATTATCCTCTTTTTTTAACTCCTTAAATATTTCCTTATATTATTCTATCCATATACACCTTACCCTATTTAATTTTAACTTCATTAGCTGGCTAGATAAACATGATAACATTATCATAAATCATTATGTATAACTAGAAAACACATTGTGAATACTGATTTACCTGGAGCTTGAGTGTCTTGTCAAGTCCTCAATAACATTTTTCAGGGTTCCATAAAAATTCTCTCACATGTAATCATATTCCCCAATAATGTTAATTTCAACACACAAAAGTCTTCATTTCTATATATATTTTAAATATTATTCCCTCTAAATTTCACCCTCACAGTCCTAAGATTCTCTTCATGTTCCTCCCATAACAATGAGTAATTATTAGTTTCATTCATAAATACTATAATAATTTTACAAGCATTCTATTAAGTCTCTATTGATCTATTTTATGAATATTTCATTAGAATTAGTATATTGGGATGTAATCACTATGAATTCATAATGTCTATATCTCATAAGAAGGGTTGTATTATGGATGTATTCTTTATTCATATTTACCTAATGATATCTTGAATGAATATCCCCGTTTATAAGTACTAAAATCCCTTAAGTTCATCAAAAAATTCATCAATCATTGGTAAGGGATACTTGTTTATTACGGAGATCTTGTTGAACTCTCTATAATCGATGCCCAACCTCATTGATCAATCCTCCTCATGAAAAATTGGATCAAATAACCCTAATGTGATGCACTTGGTTGAATATAACCTTTTTCTAAAGGTTGTTATATCTACTTATTTAACAACTCTAGTTCTATTAGGGAAATCTTATATAGGTATTTGGATATAGCAATGTCTCTTAGTACGAGTTATACTAAAAACATTACTTGATGATATGGAGAATGTCTAGGAATATCTTTTTCAAATACATCAGTATATTTCCTAAAAATAGAAATTTACTTATGGTTGATGATTTAATTTTACACAACCATTTGTGAATGATATAATTTTTCAATGGGTATCAACACCCACACCATTGATGAATTTTATAAAGGAGATTCATGATCCTCTATGAATTTTTATAGGAGTATGGGATCATTCAAAATATAGAGAATGTTTCCCATTCATGAAATATTATGTTGGATCTATATAATTATGTCCAATTCATTCCAATAATACAATCAAATTCCTCCAAGAGAATAATTACACAATTCACCATAATAATCATCCCAAAGATACTAATAAGAGAAGATTAAAACACTTGGGTTTACATGATCACACCCATAGGTTTCTTTATAGATATGAATACATAAAGGTATCAAAATATGATTCAATGGTTCTAAAAAACATATAGGATATAAATAAATTTTTAGAACTATAATAAAATATAAATATTTTCATTCTTTAGTAAATAGGGAGTGCATCATCCATGAGTTTATTTCATGATCCACCTAAAAAGTGGTGATGGCATAAGCTTTCCCTTACTCCCTTGACATTGGTAGTTGTTAACATTGATTAACCATAATCACCCTTGTTTTAGTGAACTGGCTTACATAATATCATTTATCTATATAGATGAAGTACAAAAATATGTGTGGTGAATTGGGAGGTTCCTTCCTTTCTAGTATCTCCTTTGTTAGACTCATAAAGTATCTTTGAGAACATTGATCTTGGTGTCCTTCTATCTTGAAATTATATAATTTCTTTATCTATTTGAGGTAATTCCTAGGATTATTCATTCCACATATTTGACATCTTGGTGGTTGGGTTTTTATTTTTATGTGTCATTCAATACCCTGTCTCAAAGCTACCTTATTACCTTATTATATTCATATCCATGGTACTATTATTTGAACTCCATATCCATTTTTGAAGCACATTAACCAATATTTTTGTAACTAAAAAAGTTTTCAATAGAAATATCCTTTTAAATATTCAGTTTCTAACCATTTAATAATATATCTATTTCTTTATCCTTTTTATAACAAAACCTAATGTATATCATGTAATACATGGGAAATTTTCCTCACTATACACGAGATAGTAAATCTACAATTTCTTAATCTCTATAAATTCAATCTCTATATTTATTTTAATTGTTTGAGTAAAATAATTATTAAAAAATATGACCTAAAATTCATCCCACTCCCTATCTTCCATTTAATCTTTCATCGTCGTATACTAGATTAATTCCCACCATTGATCATATAATATATATAAATGATATGTTTTAAGAATATCATTCTTTTTCTTAGTATAATGAAATATAAAAATGATCATTTCCATTGAGATAACCTATTATTTTATAATAAGTGGATTAAAATATTTGATAAATCTGCATGATCATTAGCGCATAAAGACTTTATGTATTACTACTCCTTCTTGGGCGACGGAGTAAATTCCACATGGTTCAAGTTATTTTACATAGCTATTTTTTGGTAAGTACAACCATAATGTTTTGAGCTAAACCTCCCATTATATTGGGAATATTGTTCAGATATTCTTTGTATTATCCCTCACAAGGTTACATTGCCTATTTTCTCCTACTTCCCATTTTTTTCTTAACATGAATTCAATTAATAAAATATATGTAAATAAAAAAACAATAAATAATTTATTCTCATGTGGACATAAGTTATGAAGTCCCATTTTATGGGATACCTATTTTTATCAAAACAATATTCTCAAATTATTATTATAGTATCAGATACATTAATCCATTTATTACATTAAGAGGAATAATTAAATTAGTTCTATATAATAAATAATAATTTTTAATATGAATTTGAATATAATATAGAATATCCCAAAGGAGTTCTAAAATAGGTATGCAGTATGTCCCACTGCTCATTCCTAGGGTTGAGATCAAGTTAATACAAAACCATCCCTTTTGGGGTTATTACCACCATGTGAATCTATACCTTAACACCATAACCTTATAGTATTTGGACATGGATGTCATTTATTAGAGATCAAGCACAATTAATTTGACCAATGTTTTAGAATAATTCATTCATTATGACATATACATAGGGTTTCCACTAATATTATCTAGAACTAATTCCAAAAGTGACTTAATGGTGCCTATTAATACAAAATATGGAGACCAAATGTTTTATTTCAAGGGTGTTACAAAATTTTTATGAGAATTATTATAATAGTAATAAATTCAAGGATATGATGTTTTATTATACATTCATGGATACAAAGGTTTACTGTAGCAGGTACTGTTCAGTATTGTAGCAGCTGGAACTATTCACCTTTGGCCACCGGTTTGGGCTTGGAGTCCTTAAGGCCTTCAGGCCACCCAGACACTCTGGTTAGTAAGAATTTCAGGACACCTTTAAGGCCCTCGGGCCACCTAAAGTCCTTCAGGCCACATGAAGTTACCCTAGACACACTACAAGAAAACGAGCAGCCCCATAAGTGGATTCAAAGTAGGTGCACTTACTAGAGCAGATCCAAATAGATTTTCCAGAATGAGAGGTATGGCTATGCCATAGGGACTAGCCTGTGCTTGCAAGGGAAGCCTATCATGATGGACATGAAAAGGTGGAGAGCTAATATCATGACACAGATGCTGCGGAGGGGTAGTTCTTTATAGATAGTTTGGTTGTATTCTCTAAGATCTTCGGGTCATGTAATCTCCTAATCATATGAGCCTTGTAATATCTGATCCTAAAGGCCTTGTAAGGGTTCTCCTTCATCCCTTGAAAGAGGGGTTATCAAAAATAAATAAATAATGAAGGCATAACATAATACTTGTCATTATTAAATAAGCATGGTATAATCGTAATAATAATTATGGAATCATTTAAAAAGGAAAGGAATGTGGAATATTAATAATAATTAAACATCATAAAAAAATTCAAATAACACACATTGTTTTGAACAAATCTAACATCATGTTTAATCATAACATATGTGCATGAATCAGAACATCATAATTGTGAATAATAATAGTATCTTTTTCATGCACAACACACACAATCTCATGAGATGTATAATTTTACTCAATTCATTAGAAATATATATAGTTCTGTTCCCACCTGTCATATAATATAATGATCATTATAAATCCTTCTAAATAGAAATATAACATATTGAAATGATATACATTAAATAAACCCATGAAAATAATTTGGAATTTCTTAAGGGTGTTCTGAATCATATATAAGTGAATAAAATTTTATTTTCTCTAAATAATACGGTATAATCATTTTTTTGAACATCAAATGATTTTATAAAATACAATTGTTCATGAAGATAATAAGAATCATTTTAAAATGACTCGATGAGATTATTCATAAAATATGGGCTTATAGAAGATCTATAATTGTTTCTTTCAGATAGACACTAATAATTAGAATATGGAATATTTTCCAGAAAAAAAAAGAATTGAAAATTTGTTTTTTGTAGTAATTGAGATGATTTAACATTGATAAATAGATAAAGAGTTAATAAACACAATATGAAGGAGTTGGGATGAAGTTTCACCATACCATAGGTACTGATATGTTTTTTTTTTTCAATTTTCAACATCCTAGAAAATGAAATAAGGTTTACTAAAAAATGAATCCAAATTTTAATTATGTTATTTTTTTATTGATCAGTCGTGGTCATTTGAATTTATTTCTTAACACTCTTTGTTAAAGGTGAAATTTTTTGATATTATATTTTCTTAAAAGTATCCCATCTTACATCAATATAATAATTTTTATTTATTGATAATTAAAAATTATTAATATTAAATCTATAATATTTTATATACATATATTTATAAGATAATCTATTATAAATAATTTTGTATAGTTATACATAATGGATATGATAAGATGAGAATTAGAAATGTCTTCATTGGTGGTTAATTAATCATTAACAAGACACTTTCGAAAGTGAAGATGAGAGATGTTGAACATATAAATATAATAAAGGAATTTTTTTAAATTATGTCAATATAATTAATATATTTTAAAAATAATAGTTAATTAATTTTAATGGTTTTAGGATAAAATATAATATAAGGATTGAGGAAGAGAAGAGGAAAAGAAAGTGAAACGGTGGTGGAATCTTACCTCCTTCTTTGCGTTATTAATCCTAAAAGGATTTTAAATCCAAGAAAATGTAGATTTAAATGAATTTTGAATAAATACAAGGATATTAAATTGATTAATTGATAGAAATTGGGAAGATATTTGTCTTTTTTATGTTGAAGTGAAGTTGTTTTCCACAGAGAGGGATATGGTGTATTTATACTTGAGGATAGGGGTGTTTTAAGATAAAATATTTAATAAAATATAATTTTCATGGAAAACCTTATATTAATGAAATTTATGAATTTATGAATTAAAATTTAATAAAAATAAATCTTTTACATACTTTCCAAAAAATTATTAAACAAATTCATTTGTTTATTAAAAAATAATTTTGAATAATGTAATATTATTTCATATGTAAAATGTTATACTTAAAAATATGGAAATTACCTTTAATTTTAATAATTTAGATTTCCTAAATTATTTAAATTATTAATTTTTTTATTGATCCTAAATTTCAATAATTGACTTGGTCATTACTACTTATCTAATGATGAAATTAAAATAGGCAGGTTTTGTAAAACATGTATTTTTACTGTAAAAAAATATTGTTTATTTAATGTTACTAAAAAATAACTCAGATAAAACTTATGAATGAAAATAATAAAAATGAAATTAATTTTATAAAACTATTTTTATATCATAGGAAATTTTAATTAGTAACATAAAAATTATGAGTTTTAGGAATCATATTAAAATAAAGTTTCTTAAAAAGGCAATTATAAATTATTTGAGTTTTTAATATTGATATTTTTTATATATATTTAAAATATTTATATTTTTTAAAATTAATGACAATAAATACCATCTATATAAAATTTTACTATTTCTTGGTCAGGATACAATTATAACGATCAGGTAACTTTTCCTAACAGTCAGGTTATTATTCCTAATGGTCATATAACTATTCTAACGGTCCCATTAATTCCTATAAATACTTTTTAATTCTATTATTAATCATTCAACTAGATTTATATCAGGTGTCTACATTATTCATTTTTATAATTTTTATTTATTTACTAATATTCTATATATATTTTTTATTGTTATTTGAGAGTGTGATAATTCAAAGGGATCATTATAATTCACATATTACTATTTTACATGTTTTGGTGTTTTATGTTTATTGTCCCATTATACTAGTTTCCATTTTCATGGATATATTTTGTTGGTCTAAGTAGGATAAATAATAGGGGGTGAATTGAGTCCCTATAAAAATTGCTGCCAATATGTGTATTTAAATATATTTCCTCAACTAAAATAAAATAATCCATTTAGTTAAGGTAATAGAATTATAATAGTTTGACGGTTCAAATATCTTCTTATAAGATTGATTAATTTTCAGTAATTTTACTAAGAGATATTGATACAACTTTTGAAACTATTCTAATAAGAAAAATAGATATAACTAATATCCATGAAAATTTATCCATGTAAAATTTAGTTTTCTGAAATATAGTATAAAATATAGAAATACTAAATTGAAAGAGACATTAGATAAAACATGTGGTTCAGTGTCAATCCATTACCTAATACACTCCACTTGGTGATCACGTTCCACCAACAAATAAATATATATATATATATATATATGGCTTTGATCCAGACCTTGTATGGAGGTTGACAATAATAGTTAAGACAGTCTAGGTCAAAATACTTCTTCAACTATTCTACATGGGAAAAATAACAACCAGGTCACAGAGGTCCTCTTCTACAGTTATACGTTGGTGAAACAAAGTTTAGCATGATATTTGATTGAGGATATATTATATCCTCTAGTTTAATTTAGGATACAGAATGTGTTTTAATACTAACACGCATACTACTCGAAAAGTAATAAAAAGGTACACAGTTGAGAATAGATGATGAGAAATGATTAAAAATGCTCTGAGTGTTGTTTTACACAGCTCTATACTAATATGATGTATCATATATGAGTTATATTGCTCTTGTTGAAACATAGTATTTTGAGTCTCATGTTCTAGTTTCTAGTTATATGAGATTTTCTATGCAAATCTTGTTCTTCGTAGAGTTTCTATTTCAATGATGTTTGTGGGATTTGATCCATAGTAGTTCAGTCACTGGGAATTGGGAGTTCTTTGTGTGTTCTTCAGTGTATGTGTTCTGCTCTATTTACATGAATCCAACTTCAAGAATTATAATGCTCTAGAGACAAACGTTTTATTTATTTTGAGTACATGTCTTGGTGCCAATCAGAAGCATAATTTCAACACCTCATACCTCATACGATCTGGTTACATGTCTATAAAAGAACATTAATTATATCAGTTTCATTTAATGACTCCAATATGATCATTATAAATAACATTTAAATTAAATTGACAAAAATATAATAATGGTTATGGAATGGTTTCAAAGTTTCTATGAGATATTCACGGTTCAATGGTCATGGTGAGACATTCACGGAGAGAAAGTCACGGTGATACTATCACAGTGCCACTGTCACTGTACCTCAATTACGATGGGATCTGAAACCGGTAGCATAGTTGAAGTGTCTAGTCCATTGGAAATTCTAGAATCAGTATAAAGACTACGGTTTTAGATAAGTGGAGTATCAAGAAACCATATCTAGAAAATAGTATAAAGGGAACAGTTTCATGACCTTTGTGAAAATCTAGAACCAGTAGTAAGCTTACGGTGTCACAGACTTTGTGAAAATCTAGAACTGGTAGCAAATGTACGGTGTCATGGTCTAAGTAAAAATATGAAACCTTTCTTAAGAATTAATATTCCTAGAATAGATTACGATTAACCAAAATGATACTGAAACATAATATAACATGATTAAACATAGTTTACAAGATTCAAACATGATTTGTGAGATTCTGAATAAGGATCTTGTGATCATTAAAACATTGGGCTTCCAAAAATCATCAAACGTGATTTTTGATAGGTTAAACATGACTTGTGAGCATTAAAACCTGATACATGATTTATGATAGGTTAAAAATGATTTATGATCATTTAAACACGAGGATTTCAACAATATCCCCCTTGTTGATGATCAGAAATCATGGCATTCATAAGCCAAATATTTTAATAATATGGATATATAGAGCATATTTGTGATAAGATGTATAAAAATTGTTCTTCTTCAAAGAAGATTCTTTTTCCCTAAATTTAATTTCTTATTTTACCCCCTTTTGTGATTATCAAAAAAGAGAATATGGTCAATAATATGAACACCGATTGAAGGGAGTTTAGAAAATAAACAACAATAGTGCTTAGTGGATTGAATAGAATGATAGAGTTCTTTACAAGAATGAAACAAAATAAAAAATTATCACTATAAAAATACATTATTTACTTCTCTTCAAATCCAGAATTATTTTATTTTCCCTTGGAAGAGACATTAGAAGGAGCCATATGGGTTGAAGTAAAATTGGTAGAAGGTATTGATCCAACAATGAGAGAAGGAAAATGAACTCCTTCAAAAACAAAGGGTTTTAGAGTTGGTTTGGTTAAAGACCATGGAAAATATTGTTAAATATTAATAGGTCTGATCAGGACGAAAGCCTAAGATAGAGTCATGGTGGTAGGAGAAAAGGTAGTGGAGGAGGAAGGGGTTGAACCTGGATGAAAAGGGGTAGCTGTAGGTTCCACAATGGTATTACTTTGCACTTAGAGATTCAGCTTTATCAACTTAATTAAATCAGTGATGATCTCACCATCATACTACATAGCCTTCTCAAAGTCATCTTTGTTCTTCAAAAACGTTTCCAATAGAGGAGAGATGTCTTTCAACTTTTAAACATGAGTATTGTGGGCTTCAGTGACTAGTGGAATTTTTAAATTCTTTGTAATATACTTGAAGTCATTGGTCAGGTCAAGATTAGAATAAATTCTGCTAATGTAGAAGTCCACATTCTTAGAGATTTATTCTTGAGCATTATTAGAAAATTTTGAATGGATTCTCAATAAATCAAGATCTTGGTCACTATTCTTGATGATAAAAAATAATCCATCCTTAGAAACACCACTCAAAACTAACTGAAACTCTTCTTTGAACAATATTCTCATCAAGTCACTATACATAGCCTATGAATGTTTTCCAAAGGTAGCTAAAGCTGTAACAACCAATGTGAGAGTATTAAGTTAATTTAGAAAATTTTTTAAGCATCCATTATACACATAAATCAGATTGTTAAGTCTAAAAAAAATCACGTATCTCACTAACTATCTTTGTGTTGTTCTCATCCACATTTTCATTTACTGTATCCATGTTTGGTTGAATCAAAGATACAACCTTTTGTCAGATTTGTTCACTAACTTCCTCAATAGAATCCGTAACAGGAGATTGTCCAGATTAGAAGAATTTTTTCATATCTTCAACCATAGAGTTTAATGACTTCACCTCATCCCTCCACTATTTTTTCTCAATCCTGACTTCATGAATTTTATGAATCATTTTTAGTGGAATCTGCCATATGATTTTCTCTATCATTAGGGTAGTATCTCTTTTAATGAGATTAGTCATAGGGGATGGATGTGACTTCATGGCCTTTTCAAATCTAGAAAAAAAAGTGTTTCAAAAAGTATTCAAATTACTATGAATCACAAAATCAGAAGATTCTTGAGTAGGTTTAGGAACAGGAACTGAAACACATTCAGGCTCCTTAGAAAAGGATACTTATATGGCAAAAGTATGTTGTAATTTAAAAAAAAAGTGGGATGATCTATTACTTTGGCTGAGGCCTCTTGGGTATTATCCACATAAAAATAACTAGAAAACCTATACTTGGTATCCATATAGCACTGACCAATAGGATTGGGAAAATAAACACTTTCTAAGCTAGGGTGATACTCCCCCTCAATAGGTGCATCTTTTTTGGGACTAACAGACTCAATATATTAACTTGTTTCCAAATTATCAGCACTGTCATGATTACCCATATCTTTTATAGCTAGATGAAAATCATATTCCTTTATTTCATCGGTAGATAAGAATATTTTAGGGTCATTTTTTTCTTCTCGTTGTTTCACAAAATTAGTTCCTTCCTCAACATTAAGCTCTTCTTCAATTCTAGCACTTCCTTTAGTGGAAGCTACATCTTTTGCAACAACTTCTTGTGGAATAGGTTGGCCACATTATTCATTGTCTATAATAGATTCTTCCTTAGGTTATGCTTAAAAATATTCTACTTCTTCATCTATATATTCAACAACTTCATCATGTTCTACACTAGGGTTAGATACACTCTTCGGTCTTAATGGATTTTCAACCAGGTTGAACTTTTCATAAATTCTTTCATTATATTCCACCCATGATTTCGTTCATGGGTTCCAGCTAATTATCATTATTCTTACTATATCCTTTGAGATAAAAATTCATAATCATCCATTACCTCTTCATTTGGATCAATAACTCCCTTGGAAAACAAAATTACAAAAAATAACCTTGAATAAAACAGAGAAGTTGATTTCGAAATTGTCTTGATCAGTTCACACATGTGAAGTATAATATACATACATATATTTATCTTTTTACCATTATTCATTAGATGTATCAAGAACACATCTTGATACATAAGGGTGGAAAATCCCCCTTTTTTGGAAAAATTAGATGTTGAATAAACTTGAACAACAATCTTGTCTCCCGATCCAACTCAGCAGCAATTACCCTTCTCTTATTCTTATTTCCAATCAATATTTAAAGAGAATATTCTAGGATAAAACCATCACATGGTGGAGGAGGAACTCTTTGGTAATCCTCCAAAAATCCTTTGCGAGGTATTCCTAGGTAGCCAGCCCATAGCCTTGAAGAAAAGGTACACCTTTAACCATTAACTCAGCTTCTTACTACAATGTCATCTTCAGTATTGACCGAAAACTGAACATGCTGATAAAACTCATAATCTAGCCTTGGATAAATTAGTCTTTTATCTTTTGTAAACTGTTCCAACCATCCATGTTCTTACAAAACATTCAAAACAAGCAACTTACTTATCCACATCCACATTGGACAGACTACTTTCACTGGCACTACTGTTTTATCAGTAATGCTTGCATTCAATTGTCCCTCAGTTATTACTATCAGATCCTTTTCACTTTTTTCTATGACCTATGATTTTTAGGAGTTGATGAAGAAAATAACTTCAATCTGGGAATCAATCATAGGTTTGAGAAAAAAGAATGGTTGAAAAAGTTCTAATGGTTTGGGAGATAAGGATTTCATTTTTAATATAAGAGAACTCAACTGAAGAGTGGAGTGAAAAATATTGGGTTTTTATCATTTAGGGATTTAAAATGTCACAAACACAAATAAGTGGTATAAAATCAATAAAATAATTGATAAAATGATATGGAAAAAAAAATTTAAAAAACAGAAATCTGAGATATAATAATGAGACTAAAATAGGTAGTCATGGTGTCAAAATTACGGTGTGACTCCAAATGGTGCGACCATATCATTGAGATAGTGAGTATAAGACTGTAAATTAGAGAAAATAACTATAAGACCATAAGTTTAAGATAGTAACTAAAAAACAGTAACTTTTAAAACCATGAATCATGAAATCATAAACTGTTCACTTAAGAATTATCCTTCCTAGATCACATATAATGTAATTTATCCTTTCATAATTTAATGACTTAGTGAATATATTAGATAAATCATGTTCAATTCCAATGAATTCCAAAGTGATAACACCTTTTTAATAATGATCCCAAAAAAAGTGATGCCTTACATCAATATGTTTAGTCCTAGAATGTGAAATAGGATTCTTTCAAATGCTAATAGCACTTGTATTGTCAAAATTTAGAGGTACATTTCTCTATTGATATTCTTATTATAGTAATGTGTGTTTCATCCAAAAAATTTGTTCACAACAATTACCAGTAGCTATTTTTCCTATTCTTGTAGTAGATAATGCCACCAAATTTTGATTCTTACTACACAGTGACATTATAGACTTTCACAAAAAGTGACATGTTCTATAAGTGATATTTCTATATAACATACAACCACTAAAATCACCTCCAGAATAGCTAACTAAATCAAATTATTGTCCTTTTGGATAAAACAATCCTAAATTGGTTGTATGTTTGGGATATTAAAAATTCCTTTTAATATAATTTAAATGAGGCTCTTTCGGGTTTTCATGAAAATATTCACACACGCAAATAATAAACATATTATTAGGATAAGTTGTAGTTAAGTACAGTAAACTTAAAATCATTTATCTATATGTGGTTTGAAAAAAAAATTTATCATTTTCATAAAGATTAAACTTATAGGTAGAACTATTTGGAGTATCACTAATTTTATTGCGATCCAAGAAAAAACATTTTATATGATCTTTTTGATATTTACTTTGATTTTAAATTATACCTTATTTATTTTGAAAGATTTGAAATCCAAAAAAGAAATTTAGTTCACCCATTAAACTCATTTCAAATTCATTTTTTATCATCTATGAAAAATTAATACATAAATAAAAATTTGAAGATCCAAAAATAATATCATCAACATAGATTTTAACAACTAATCCATATTTATAAATTCGTTGTTTAAAAAGATTAGGATCATCAATAACTTTTTTAAAACCTTTGGAAATAAGAAAACTATTTAATGTATCATACCGAGCTCTTTGAGCTTACTTTAAACCATATAATTTTTTTGTTCATTTAAAAATATTATTTTTAAAGTGAGGGATTGTAAAACTATGGGGTTGTTCAACAAAAACATCATCAATTATATAACCATTTTTAATGCACTCTTGAAATCCATTCGATTTAGTTTGGATTTTAAATGTTCAGAATATAAATGAAAGATTCTAATGGCTTCACGTCTAGAAACTAGTGCAAAGGTTTCTTGGTAGTCAATTTCTTCTTCTTGACTATAACATTGTGAAACCCATCTAGGTTTGTTTCTAAATATGTTACTAACTTCATCTATGTTGTTCCTAAACACCCATTTAGTGCCTATGTTCAATGTGTCTTTGGGTTTATCCACAAGTTTCCAAACTGATTTAGATCCTATTGTATGGCCATCACCCAAAATTCATAATTTATAGCATTATTGATGGTTTTAGATTCATGTTATGACAACAAATCTGGATGTTTAACCTGATTTCATAGAGAATGTCTAGTCTATGTTCCTTTATCTAAATCTCCAACAATAGCATCTAAAAGATGGATATTAAGGGTTCTAATAGATCTATAAAAATAGGGGCTACTTATTTCAAGTTCATCAATATGTTTGGGTTCGTTATAGCTTGAATCTGGAGAATTTTCATAACTAAAAGTTTTAACAGATCCCTCTATAAGATGGTCGGATGATTTAGCATTGATCTACAAATTAGACATATCATCCTCAAGATTCTCTAGGGAGGTCTTTGGTTCATGTGAATATATTTCATTAAATTTTACATGTACATATTTTCCCACACATTTTGCCCTTTTGTTAAAGACACTATTCGCTTTACTAGAGATTAGATATCCAAGAAAATTCATTTCATCACTCTTGGAGGCTAATTTTCCTTGAATATCCTTAGTGTTAGAAATATATACTTTATATCCTAAAACATTGAAGTAATTAACCTTTGGGTTTCTATTTTTCCACAACTCTTATGGATTTCTTTTAATAATAGGTTTGGTTAACACACTATTAATAATAATGCATGTTGTATTGAAAACATAAGCCAGAAAGTAGATAGGCAGGTCATACTCAGGAAGCATTGTTCTATTAATTTATTTGAATGTTATATTCATTCATTCTACAACACCATTTTTTTTAGGATTCCAAAGGGAATAGAAGTTATGTCTATATTCATTTTGTGAGAAAAATGATTCAAACTCATGGTTTTTGAACTCACGGCCATAGACACTTCATTGAGATTTTATCCTAAGTCCATTATTATTTTCTATAGTCCTATCATATTCAGTGAAATGAGAGAAAGCTACATTTTTGTGAGCTAAGAAATAATTCCAAGTATACATAGAATAGTCATCCACTAGTTCATAAATATAGTGCATTCCATTAAGACTTGAGACACTTGAATGTCCCAACAAATACATGTGAACCAACTCAAGAGTTTGAGAAGTGGAAACTTCTTTCATAATTTAGAAAGATATTTTGTGATGTTAACCATTTTTACAAGGATTACAAACTTTATCATTGGAAAATTATGCTTTGGTAGGTCATTGACTAATCCTTTTCTAGTAAGCTTTCTTGGGGGTTGTATATTGTAGTGTCTTAGTCTTCTATGCCAAAACCAATACTCTTTTTAAGTACACTTAAGCAAGAAGCATTTTTAGAAACTGGGGAATCTATGTTATAAGTATAAACATTTTTATTTCTAAAATCAAAAAATATTAGTTCATTTTTAGAGTTAAAAACATTGAGAGTGTCATTTTCAAATTTAAAATGAAATTAAGTATCACATAGCTATGATATACTAAGTAGATTATATTTAAATTAATCAAAAAGGGCATTATAAATTAAAACTAAGTTAGAATTACTGATCTAGCCTAACCAATTTATTTTTCCATTAGAATTATCACCAATAGTGAAATTCCCAACATCAATATTTATTAAATTCTTGAATGATGAGTAATCTCCTATCATGTTTTTTGAACATCCACTTTCCCATTACCATATGATTTTACATGATCTATTCAATCAACATTCCTAAAAAATAATCAAACAATAATAGATTTTGGGACCTAGGTTTTTTGGGTCTAGAATCATTAGTAATCAATGCTTTAAGAACCCACATATTTATCATGGGATTCCTACAATCATTATGTAACATATTTGAAAAATAGACATTATTTGGTCCAAAAAAACTAGAGGTGGTAAAAGAGTTTCCAAAACTAGAACTAACAGTAGAATTTTAACTTTTAGGTAGAATGAAAGATATTCCATATTTAGTTACAAACATGTTTTTGGTGAGATTTTATATCCAGCGTTTTTATCATATACCAGTAGTATATCTATGGAAGATTTATTTAACAATCACTTGTGTAAGAGTGTTTTTGACATTGGTAAATTTCTCTAGGTCCTTTTTTAATTATTATTTTGATAAATTAACTTAATTATTCTCATTTACTAATTAATAATTTTCTATTTCTCTACTGTAAATTTAGATATGATTGTAGTATTCATGAAATTCTATTTCTTTAAAGATTTGTATTTATCTATTAGCACATTACAAGTGTCTTCAAGCTTATTATAGTATTAAAATAATTCTTCAATAGTCATATTTTTATAATCATTTTCATCTCTAGAATTTTATTAATTTTATACATGATGCTCAAGAGTTATCTCAGATGTGTTTTTCATAAAACATATATTGGATTTGTCAGCCTTTTCATCATGTGAAGACTCTGAGTCACTTGAACTATCCTCAGAAACACTCTACATTGCCTTTATGTCGTTTTAATACTTTCTATATTTTTCCTCATATATCTTTCTATATTTTAACTTGGGATAATATACTTTAACATGTATTTTTCTCTTATATTCATAGTATATTATTTCATCATATTGGACACATCTTTTCTAATCCATTTTCCAGTTTCCCTTGTGACCATATTTTTTTATGTTGTGCTTTATGAAAAATTTATTCATTTTATAAAATTCATTAAATCAACTTTCTTATTGGGGTATTTTTTTGTCACTATCTAATGATGATTTTTCATTGCTGGAACTTTCTTTAGGGGTTTTTAATTTATCATTTTCATTTTCTTTAGTTTAGGAAGTTGTGATTTTGTGGGTCATTGACTTTCTCTTCAGTTCATATTCCTCTTCTTTGTGGACTTTTAATTCTTCACCATACATCATCAATGTGCCTATCATCGCCTTGACTAGAAGCTTGATAATATCAAAATATTCTCTAACTAAGATAGAGTTCCCTCTCTACCTATCTGGTAAACATTTATGTATTCTCATGATTTCTCCTTGGCTATAACATCTCTTCCCAATGAAACTATAGTGTTCACAATTTCATTAAACCTGAAGTAAATTGCACAAATAGGCTCATCCTGATTCATATTAATGTTATCAAATTTAATATTTATTTGTTAATTATAATTTCATTAACACTAGAGGTTCCTTCATGTAAAATATGAAATGTATTCCAAATTACATGGGCTATTTTACATGCAGAAATTCTATTAAACCCCTAATATCCCAAAGAACAATATAATGAAGTCATAGATTTTTAATTATTATTATCTGAATCTTTAGTTGAATCATCCCAAGTGTTCCTATTAGTATAAGGAATATTATATTCATCTAAAATTGATGACCAAATCTCAAAACCCATTCTATATAAGTGAATTTTCATTTTGGTTTTCCATTGTTCATAATTTGATCCATTAAATAATGGAGGTTTTTTGGTAGCAACACCTTCCAATCTATTAACCATGATAAAGAAACAGGGTTTTAATGAACTAGAAATTTAGAACTAGAATAAATTTATTGATATTTAAATCACAACTAAAATAACAGTGGAAAAATATTTTGAATATATTAAAAACATTGAATATAGGGATTTTAAGATACATTTAATACCAAATGTTGGTTGGAGTAGGACACTCAAGTGGGGGGTGAATTGAGTTCCTATAAGATTTTTTATTAAATATTGGATTTATAAATAATCCCCCTATTAAAATAAAATAGTACAGTTAATCAATGTAATAAAAATATTATATTTTCACCATCCAAATAGCTTCTTAAAATATTGATTAATTATTTGTAATATCAAAATGAGATATTGAAAGAACTTTTGAAATTATTATAATAAGGGAAAATATTTATAAATACTATCCAAGAATAACTATCAAATTAAATTTAAGTTTTCTAAATTATATGTTAATATAGAGAAAAAGTAAATTGAATGGTGCATTGGATAAAACAAGTGGTTCAGTCTCAAGCTGAGACCTAATCCACCCCACATAGTGATAAACTACCACCAAGAAATATATATATAAAAGGCTTTGATCCACACCCTGGATTGGGGTTAACAATAGTTTTCAAGACTGTCCCAGTGACAAGACGTCTTCCATTGTTCTATGAGGGAAAACTAACAACAAGGCCATATATATCCTCTTCCACATATATATTTGGGTGAAACAAAGTGTAGAAAGTTTTTTGAGTGAGGTTATATTTTATTCTCCAATTTAATGCAGGGGGGAGATTATGTTTTACTACAGACCCACAAACCACTTGAAAATTAATAAAATAGTACATAGTAGAGAGAAGATAACATAAAATGGTTAGAAATTATCTGAGGGTTGTTCTATGCAGCTCTATACTTTTAGGATATGGAAGATATGATTTTGAGTCCTATTATAGCAAAAGAATACTGTGAGTCTCATGTTCTGGTTTCTATTTCCATGATATTTTCATTGTATGAATAGTTCTTATTAGAGTTTCTATTGAGAGGATGTTTGAGTGTTTTGATCCCTAGTAGTTTAGTCTCCAAAAATCAAATGTTCTTCATGTGTTCTTTATTTTATGTGTTCTACTCTATTTTCATGCATTAAAAAAAAGAAATTATAATGCTCCAGTTTCACAATTTTCTTTTTTATTTCAGGTACACATGTTGAATCCAATAAGAAGAACTATTTCTACACCTTATACCTCGTACTCATAGGTGACATGTCTAGAAAAGAACATTAATTAAGTTAGTGTCATTAAATGGTTATGTATGGAATGGTGTCACAGTTGCAGTGAGACAGTCATGGTGCCATAGTCATGGTGATACAGTCACGGTGAGACATTCATGGTGAGAAAGTCATGGTGACACTGTCACGGTGCCACAGTTGCATTAAGATCTGAAACCGGTAGCAAAATTTTTGCGTTTGGACCTTTTCAAATTCTGGAATCAGTAGTGAGATTATCTTGTCTGATAAGCGGTGTCTCAGGTAACTATTTCTAGGAAACGATAGAAATGGAATGGTTCTAGTACCATTGTGAGAGTCTAGAACTGATAGAAAACTTACAATGTCACAGACTTTGTGAAAATCAAGATCTGTTAGCAAACTTATGGTGTCCCAAACATAGTGAAAATATAGAACCTATCTTAATGGGTAATATCCATAGAATGGATTAAGATTAACAATATGCATACTGAAACATATTATAACATGATTAAATATAGTTTACTATATTCAAACATAATTTGTGAGATTCTGAATCTAGATCTTGTGAGAATTAAGGCATAAGGAGTCCAATAATCTCCAGACATGATTTGTGATAGCTTAAACATTATTTTTGATCATTAAAATATGATAGATGATTCGTAATGGTTTAAACATGATTTTTGTGCGTTAAAACATTATGATTCTAACATATTTATTCTATAAATTTAATGATACCAATTAATTAAATAATGTAGTATGTGTTTGGTTTTTTTATCATATATTTTACTCCAAAATATGGGAAAAAATTACTATGATAGAAAATTCAATATATATAAAATTTTGGGATGTTCAATTTTCTCAATTGACATAGAACTAAGAAAAACCCATATTTTTTTGAATAATCTAGAATTTCATAAATCAATATACATAATTTTTTTCATCATAATTCATGAAACTACAATACACTCAAGTCCTGATTATATTATTTGAATTTTTGTGATATATGAACACACTGAATAAACTATACACAATTTGGATCAATCATTTTATGCAACCTAATTCCCATATATGAGAGCCTGATATATATAGGATTCCCCAATATATTGTTCTTTATCTGTAGACCTATGATGGGATTAATTATACCCCATTTCTGATGATTACATCATATTGTTTTGGATTTCATAATTCTCGTTTGGAATTGCATTACATATCTCAACACTAGGATGTGATCATTATATATTTCCCTTACACATGAGAAAAATATATACAGAGGCCTCTTTTCCAGAACTATTGTTGTCTTGATTTATATTTCCATGGCATACATTGTAATTTTTTTATCTCTCATCCCAAACCTATCAATAGATTCACTTCCATGTCAAATTATTCTCCAATTATGAGACTTTTACCAATTCATCTCAAATATTATTCTACATAATCATATTTTATACCAGAAATATTTATCCATTTTTCTTTTACAAAAGATTGAAATATTTATAAAGGACACTTTCCTAATGATAAATAAGGATTTATTTCTATCATCATAGATTAAATAATGATTCCTAGATCACTTATATTGGGCCCAACTAAAAAATATTCATCGCATATTACCTTCCAATCTATCATAGTGTATGGGTTATCCTCATTCATGATTCTTTATCCTTCAATAAACCCTACACATGGATGAAACATTATTATTACAATAAAAAAATTTCTCATTTTGGGATGATCCATAAATATTATCATCCCCTAACCCCCCTCATTGTGTATGGATTCTCCTCTTTCATGTAAAATTGTTTTACATTAGGATCTATAATGGGATGAAATATTCTCATTAAAAACATTAATATGTATTTATTCCTATTATCATAGGGAATATGATGACATATATATAATTTATCTTAGACACATCCATGATTTTGATTCCTATCTTACTCCCACAACATATTCTGGTCACATATATCATTATTTCACTTTTAGATATGTTCTATTAACCCTACAATGGGATAAAAAATTCCTTTAGTTGAATATTTCTCTTGGAAACCCAAAATCATTTTTTTAGCATTCTCCGTATGGAAAAATCCAATAGGGAACATGGTCTTTATCACATTAAACAAAACCAACAAAATCCAATGGTTCATCTTGCATGACCCTAAACATCGTAGAGTGGTCTGTAATATATAATATAATTCCCATGTCTATAAGAATAATTATTGTATATTTGTCTATATATGGGTTTAACAATTCATGACGAGCCTCCTACAACAACCTATACATGGAATATATAAATTATTTTCTATTGTTCATCCAAAAAATATATAGAGATGCCTTCAAATAATTATCAATGGCATGATTTCCATTCTCACTGGATACACAGTGATGAAAAAATCACCTATATCAAACCAAAAAATGAATTTTACATTCATTAAAATTATCATAGAATATGTTATCTACATTCTCATTGAATAATCCCACGTCCTTGAATTAGGATAAAACCATTCCCTTTTAGGTCAGTGTAAATATTTCATTTACACTATGTATACTTCCCTATGTAACCAAGATAACCATATATTTTACTATTATCCCCCCACATATGAGCAATATTTACGTAGATAAATTCTTGTATCTATATGTGTATTTATTACTCATATTTCAATAAATTCAGTGGCATCCAAATCACTCACATTAGACCAAAAAATAATTTATTTTTCTATCCCATTTTCCCTACCAATATAACACCTATATCCCCCAATTCACATAATTTTCACTCATTGACCCCGTATTAGGATAATAAATTACCATAGACTCAATTACCCAATAAATTCATGTTTTAGGTCCCCTTATTCACATCGTTTTCTTTGATGGCCCTATAATAGGATGAAGCTGTCAGCATTCTCTTCTATGCATGAACTGGGTTTGCGTAGAGATATTTTACAAGAAAAATTTTTAGATCCATTCCTGTTATTATAGGATACCTAGTGATTCATGAACAATCTATATCATTCTTTTATTAAATGTTTCTCCAACTTCCACACCCCCTCAATGTTCTATAATTTCAATCATTAGGTAGTTTTGGACTAGAGTTTTGCAGTCACCTTCAAAATAACCTTTTCTTTTTTTCCCAAAATTAGTATCTTATGTGTTTGAATCAGAAAAATAATTTTATGGATATTGGGAATGAATGTATTAAAATCCAAAAGGGTCCATCTTATTTGGGATAGTATATATTTTTCATATCAAAACAACTAGAGGAATGTTTTCATCTTGAGAAGAATATACTTTATCCCCATACAACCTAAATAGTATGTTAGTGGAACCCATCATGCGAATTTGGACAATGTTAATCCTCATCATGCATGTTTCATATCATCACCACCAATAGAAATAACAAAAGTGATGTTTCTTTTCATTCTCATTCATTATTCATAGGTGTAAAATCACTCTTGGCTCTTGAGCCCCACTAAGGCTTCCACACCCTTCATCACTTTTGGTTTATACATTATAAACATAAACGGTGAGTGCCTATATTTGAAGACTTTAGTACTAATATGTTCCCATACATATTCTCATCATGTTGTTGCCTTTTTGTTTTCACAAAATAGAGAGCCTCTAATTTCATGGACCAATCATTATGACCATAAACTAGTTGTGTAGTTCCATTTAGGGTGTTATTTAATATCATGAGGCACATTGATTCTTTTCAGGTTGATTTTGACTCTATTCCAATGATGAAACCATGCCCCTTTTTCAGTAAACGTTATACAACTGTAATCCCTAGAGAATTTTGTTTTGAACATCATGAGGTTAAAATATGTGAACCCATTATTTAGGTTTTTTATATTATCATTGGCCTTTCAATTCACATCAGGATTGCATTTACATTATTTATTTTTAGAATACCTCTTCCTTTCGTTGAGGCTGTATAACTGTATGCTTAAACCGCATTTATGTTAAATATTTTCTTCCACAAGCAACATATTAATTAATATTTCTTAGGAGACCTTAATGTGATAAAGAAAAAATACATGGAACTCACCTGGTTGAAAACCTGTAAATGGAATCCAGTGAAAATGTTGGGTCTCTGCTCACTAGGACTCTACCATACATAGCTAAGGAAAAATATTTAAAATTTGAAAAATTGAATGGTTCAAATATTTTTAGTGAAAAAATATAATGAGGGATGCCTTAGAAAAATCCGAGTTACTTCATTCTAATTCTTTCCCCCTTCATGAAATATGAAATATTTGTAGACAATATAAAAAGAAATAAATATCATATGGACTAAAATTTTTCCATTGATAAAATTATTGTATGTTTTATAGGTCCATGCCAAATGTCTAGCATGAATGTATCAATAAAAGAGTATAAGTTTTTGATGAAGTCAAATGAATGGTCTAACCCAATATTTTTGGGATGGTAATTTCTCTGTATATCATTTCATTTATATCCATATAAGATTACATGCCCACAAGTTTTCACAGTAACATAACACGTCTTATGATGATGGTATTTATCTATGTATCCATCACACCAATATCTATATTATGGGACACACTTTAAAGAAAATAGATTGATTCATACATTTCATCACTGAATAAAGTGTTAAGAGATTATGATTTACGCATCCCATATTCATAAAATGTTGAGATGGATTTACTTTCTATGACGTTATTTGTTATTTTTTAAAGATTATAATTAATTGGTAGTAAAAGAAGTATATATGATAAATAGATAAAAAATAGCTTAGAATAATAATATTTTTTCATTCATTAAGAAATAAAAGGTGGTACATTGATATGATAGATCCTCCCCATGAAAAGATGGAATGAAATAAAGGTAAAAAATAAAAATAGAGTAATATTGGGATCTAGTTAGTCCCACTATATAAATTAGTTGATGTTTTATAGGAATAATTGATATATTATTTGAAATATTCTCTCTTAAACTTCAACTAATAAACACATCTGTTCAATTTTTTGCATAATGATCTCAATTCTGACTTACAGTTATGAAAATTCGTATCTCACCCTATCCATGTTAAAATCACATTACTTTATTTATAATGTCTAATTAACCAAATAATCATGAAACTATTATTTTTCGTATGTTTTCCAATTCAGATAAAAAAAACCTTCTCTATAAAACCATCTTGTAGTTTTTTCTTTTTTAATATGAATAGATATCATTCATTAGTATTATTTTCTCTCAAATAGTTTTGTCTCACTAGATTAAAGCTTAAAATTTTGAAGTATCATATTTAAATAACCACAATGAAATAGAAGTGTTGATCCAACTTACTCAGCATATTATTTATGGGGGTATGACTAATTATAGGAAGGGAAAATTTTCATAAAGTTTTACATGATTTTATTTTTATAGAGACAATACAAACACTATATACTTGTTCTTTTTTTAGAGATAGAATGTAAATCTAGAAATGTTTATTTATTGGAATGTTATATCAATTTGATGAGTATGTGATCAGAATTGAATATTGGGATTCCATATTAAGAGAGGATTACTTTGGAGAAGATTAACCAACATGGGAGCCAAAAATATCTTTGTAAATAGGTATTATGTGGGAATATTGTTTTGGATTCTCATGAACTAAAATATCATAAAAATAGAGGTCTATCCTTTATCATTAACAGTATATGGATCATTAAAATCATCTCCCCACATTTGTTCCTCCTAGACATTCATCTTTTCTATGAAATGTGTCATGCGTGTTCATGAGATGAATCCTATAAATACATCATCATCAGTACATTCATTGCATCATCAATCATACTTTAATGAAATACAAATTTAAGTATAATCTATTGAAATATAGATTATAGAACTGATGTCCTTATTCTATAACATCCACTAGAATTGTCACAAGACCAAAGGGTGTTTCTCATCACACGCCCCATAATACAGATATGACATCACCTTCTGTAAGTAGAAGATACAACATCAAGATTGATTTAGAATACAAGGATAAACAATAGATAACCCAAACACACTCGATACAAGTACCCCATTCTGATCTAGTATTCTATTAAGGTGAGAATCCACTGACCCTATAATTGAAGTTGTTATTATTCGAATCTGATCTTGGTAAGGAATGAAAAAAATATGAGTATCTCTCTATAACAGGATTCTGGTCTTAAACGTCCATATTTATCATCAAGATAGATGAAATATCAAAAATAATGGGACAAAAAAATCTAGAGGACAAAAAATTGTTCCTCAAGACATAACTATGGAGACTCATAGTTATCCAAACATATAAGAACTATATAATACTATAATAATTATAGGTATTTTTCATTGTTCCGTTTGATCTAACATTTTGTAAATTCTTTTAGAGGTATTTACATATTTTTTCATCCACATACCTAATGATAAAATGTGCATCCATCATAATTTTTGAAGCCCTTTCCCTAGTGTGATCATCTCAAGTTGGTAAAAACAACCCACTAAGAAACACCACCAAAAGAGATACCATAGAGAGAACCTAGTTTAACACTAAATTTATTTGATAACCCGTCATTTTTTACTAGCTATTATCTAAGATAGAACCATAGATATTCTTAGTACTAGTAGTGTTCTAGGTCATGTGGGGCCCCAATCTATTCATATTGTGTTTTGATCCATTGGACCATAAACAATATCAGGATCCAATCACTAAAGGTGATATTAATAAGTTGATAAACTTATTTCTTCTTATTTTATTCGAGTAATATTAATAGATCCCATACCAAAATGAGAGTTCACTGTATATTTGTAAATAAATTTGGAGCAAGGAAAAAATAATCCCTGATATCACAGAGAATAATTACTCCACTAGTATTATAAATTTACAAGATACATCTATCAAGTTCCCAATTTGTTAGATGAAAATTGTTTGTTTTATAACAATAATGACTATCCAACTCATAGATGAGATTAAGATGACGATAAAATGAGAATTATGATGTCCAATTATTCTCATAACTTCCAATGGATCTTTGATGGTATTATAAGTCAATGTATTTCAAATTCACCTAGTATGTACACAAACACTCTTTGGAGAAATATCTCCCAAGGTAGAGATCCCATTGAAAACTCAACAACATTTTTTGACTCTTTGTGGTAAAAAAATGATGAATAATTATTTTTGAGTGACCTCATCATTTTATTGAGTCACCTAATTCACTTACATGAGATCATGAGCTAATAAGTATGATTATATGTTTATTTTTTCATAATTTATTGACCCATTGTAAGGAAATTTTTATCTATCTCACATCTCTTGATTGAAAAATTAGAGTTAAAAGAAGGTTTACATCTAGTCCTAGAATTTGATTGTTAGTGGGGAGGGCTAATAGATATAGAGGAAGTCTATTTGGAAATGGTTAATTTAGTATAACAAGTATAATAATACTTAAATGTGATTGATGAAGTGGTTTTTTAGTATATCATGAACTAATCTCATTGTCATAAACTGTCTTATCAGTATGGGTTGTAATAACTTCATCATGTACAATTTTTAAGATCCAACCATTTGACGTAATATAATCTAAAAGGGTCATATCCATTGTAACCTAGAACATAATAAAAGGGGATTCACTTTTAAAAGAACAAGAAAAGGAACAATATATGTGGGAGAAAATTTCACTAAGTATGAAATTCTACATAGATCATCATTCTTTTGTAATGGTGCTTAATTCATTATTTCTGGTTGCTCATTCTCATATCCTAATGAATATTACATCCTACCCATCCATTATTGATATGTTGTTTCACACTGGTAGAAAAATACTATTTAGCCACACCCAGTAATATCCACATTATTCGCATGCTCTATCACATGTTTTCCATGGTAAAATGAAATTAGTGCCTATAACATATCGAGAACATAATCAGAAACTTGGGTGAAATGGGAGGGATTCCCTATATTATGTTTACATGATATTTTATTTAAATTTTCATGTATTCCTACTTTATTTATAATTGTTTAATGTTTCCACATTAGAAACTACAACCAAAATAATGTTTGTTTCCATTTACCAAATAAAGCATGTTTTATGCTTCTCTTCCAATGTGTGACTGATCCATCTATTTGAGCATGCAGACCAATCCTAATTTGAAACCAAGTCACATTTACCTTATAATTTTATCCACTTCATGTGAATTATTTTTAATTCTAATTTTGGGAACATGTTGGTGCTCCAATTTTAAAAAAGGGAGAAATTTCATCGATCTTAAAAAGACAAGAATGTTTTCGAATGGAGTGATAATTTTTTTTAAGATAGTTATCTTAGGCCTATTTAATTAAGTATCCTAGATATCATGTTCTTTTCATACCCATTCAATCTACCTCCCAAAACATCATTCCATGCCATTCAACCATCCCTACTCAAAACTGCATCACAGAACCTATTCAAAAGATTTGTAAATGTTAGGAAGTTATGAATTGTTACTTAAAATACCATATCTAATTTCATATATAAGGACCCCTTGACAACTAATTTTGACACCAAGCATAGACCATGTACAAGATGAGAAGACCTAAAATCATAAAGCATAATAAATCCATGCTAAAGCCTTCAAATATTTCACTTTATGATATTTTCATATCCAAATTAGGGAAAATGATTGACATAATGTGTATTTATGTATTTCAATTATAAAGACCATATTAATACAAAATATCTCAAATAATCCTTGAGATATGGTTAATGGTCCTTTTCAAGATGTTATCCCAATTAACCAAGTTGTGTCATCCAGGTGCCTAATCTATCCCAAAGGGACTATGGCTAATGCCTACTTAATATACCCTGCTTAATTCTTAGAGTTTAACCAACATAGTTCCCATTCATTCAGTTATATAATTCATACTTTTTTTTAACTTGGGTCTCTCCTCTATATTGAACTTTGGTCTTTATCCCAAGATTCATTACTATTTCACCTACCTTGGTTTCCAATGACTCTATTCCTTCTAACATAACATAAATATTTCATTTTCACCTAACTAGATTCCAATTTCCCCAAGTCTTCTTCCAAGGGTCATCCCAATTTCCTAGTATTCACCGAGTATAAAACTCTCCCAGGAACCCAATTATCTTATTTCCTTTAATTGGGATAAATCAATTTTCTAGAAGACGTTATTGGGACTCTTCACCCAGAATAAACCCACAATTGAGTTTCATCTATATAGGCCTCCTTTATGAAATCCCATGATATGTGACTCTATTATTCATTCAAGACTACTCCCCATAATTCATGTATTCCTTTTACAATTCGAATTAATAATCCTATAAGAGACACACCTTTTTTCATTCATAATTTATAATTTTTTTAGATATAGTCAATCATGATATTCGTTGATAAAAAATAATCTCTTATAGGATCAATAAAAGGTTATCAAGACCAAACCTATCATATATTCTAATGTAGCTATTTTATAATATCACTATGTCTATGAACTTCTCAATTGACCTTTCTATTGGCCTCCCAACTCATCTTAGTGAGTATACATTTAGGTTTTAACCGCAACCAAATTTTCATTGATAATATTGTTTCTATGACAATCAATGAATCATAAATATTAAATCATCCTAATTTTAAGTATAATCCTTAACTATACCCTAACCTATTTAATTACTAAAAAATAGAATGATCCAGAAAGGGATTCTCAAGCATAAGTCCAACAAGATCCATTATTTGGTTTTTTTAACAAGTAGTTCATTCCATGTGATGTTAATTTTCTTGAAAAGGCCAAATTAAAATTAATTTTAACAAAAGACAAAACATTACTAGTTATATTAACATAAACTATAAGACAAAATGGTCCTAGTTACATGAAATTAAAAGGTTCATATTTGGTTCAGTTTGTATAAACTTTCAACATGTATCATTGGTTTTTATGGAAAAAACACAAAAGGTGTATCATTGGTCCTAATAGTTAAAAGTTTCCAAATTATTCTTTTTTAAATATCCTTAAAAGGTATTATGTGTCTCATTATGTGGCACTAAAATTTTTGTGTTCTAATTACCTTTATAGGGATACATTGAAATCCCATATGAAAGGTCTGATCCTAACTCCAAAATTCCCACAACCTCTCTAGATGGTGATGAATTAAAGAGTTACCATGTATACGGCTTTAAATCATACTATAGATTAGCACTAAGGTAAATATAGAGAAACCATAATAAATATATTTTTTTACATAGATGTGTGGTAATACACGATCACTCTCACAACCTTAGTAACCAATATTGTTTCTGTCAAGAAATTATGTAGTTTGAATTAAATCAATAAGAGAGTCTCAAAATAAGCATCAATCCCCTAAATGAATGTTACAACCACCCATCCTCAGGACCTAAATGTGGAACTCTAAGAGTCATTTCGATACCCCAATGACTGATTTCCTATTCAAAGTTGGTATAAATCCTAACAACATGAAATCTCAAATGTGTGGGAAAGAAACCATTAAATAAATCATACAATAAATGAAAATTACAAACAGAAACTAATAAGGATCATGAAACACATTTACTGTGTTAATTTTAAAAATCATAAATATAATGTAAAAACTAACTACAATACATCCTATAAAATAGTTTATAAATATAATCCAATTGATAATTGATGTTGGTGTAAATTTTTTTTAATACCTTCTGTTTTTTGGGTTGGATATTTTTTCAACAAATGATGTATGTTCAAGTTTTTTATATAGTGAAATTTAGATAGTGTTGGATTTTTCTTCCAAAAATATTGTTATATAAAGATTTAATGTTTTTATAATTTTATAATCATTGTTAAGGTGGTGTAAAATTGGTGAAGTTAGCTAAGAAGTTTGCATATGAATATTTTTTTCTTATTCGGAAAATCATAAAAATATTTAAAAGATTTTATAAGTGGTTGTAGTAGTTTTATTTATTGTATATACACCATATCCTAACATCTGATTCACACTATAGTGGATCTTTCATCATATTAGAATTTTCTATTTGAAGGAATTATTTCATCATGAGTTATGTGGTCATTCCTTAATGTCTTTATAGAAGGTTACCTCGGGACATATGTTAGGTAAGGTCAAGAATGAATAAGAACATCTCTAAATTTCATAAGATTAATTGGTACAAGATCACACCACAATGATTTATTCCATGTTTTGATAGAGCTACATTGGTTGAAGATGGGTATATGTAAGAATAAATCATGGTCATGTAATATTAAACATTTAATTTTCAGATAAAAAATGTTAACTCATTCAACAATAGAACTATATTAGGATAACCTATTCAAAGGATGGTTATTTTAGGGAATGGTTTTGTTTGTGAAGTTAACCTCAAGAATATCAGGGCATGTTTTTTCAAATATAATTGATTATTCCTTCCATTAATTTTGGTTTCATTTCCTGACACATATTACATGTGAAAAAATAACATACATGAAATAATAAATGGGGAATACTAAACAAAGGATCATGTGATAGTTAGATTAGTTCCATGTTAATGTGTATATAGTTATTAGTGGTATTATTCTTTGGAGAAGTTTATTATGTGATGGAAATAGGTTTGTCTCACGGTGAGATGGAAAAATTGTAATTCCATTATTTTTTCCATGAAATGTTTTACAAGGTTTGAGCCACAGCATTGGATGTTTTCTAAGTACATGCCAAAATAGATAGTGTCACATCAAGGAGGTACTTGAGAAGAAAAGATATTGTATTTATAGTTTGAATTTGGAATTAGGATCCCATCCTGATTTTAATTATCACATCGTGAATAAGTCAAGTGAATAGATTAAAAATTTTAAATAATTGTATTTTAAGAAATAAATATATATTTTATAAGGAAACTCTATAACATATTTGAATGTGAATGTTGGATAAATTTACCCACATTAATATAGTAAAATTAAAGGTATTTATTATGGAAACAATGGATAATTTCTTCTGAAAAAGAAAGACAAGATTATAGAAAGGGATATTATGAATATATTTATCTTTATAAATAAAAGAGATTATTGTTTTTTAATTTAATAGAAAACATTAAATTATTTGGTAGAGATATATAATTGAGAGATATAAAAGAAATATCAAGTAAAATAGGTTTTCTAGTGAGAAAATATAAAGAATATTAAATATATTATTAACAAACATTGAATATATTGCCAAATATAAAAGGTTGAATTTCTGTGAAATGACAAGGAAGGTACTGTTTCTATCATAGTGTTATTCATTAAATTATTATGAAGTATGAGGTATAATTGAATATGAAGTATCACCTATCAACACTTGGTTAATTAATATTATTAGTGGTGATATGGTTTTTGTATTGGATTGCATGCCAATATTATTTAATTTTTGAGCATTAAGAAAATTGGGAGAAGTAAGGGAGTGAATCTTGGGTGGTAGTGAACAATCACAGATTTATTATATTGGGATTGACCCTAATAATTGAGTACTCCATCCTAAACTCTCTATTGAAATTTCATTAGTGGATTATGGTACATATGCACACTATCATGGTATGCCCCTTAAATTATACCATTGTGGGTAAACAGGTAAATTATAGTGTATTATGTACACACTTTATTTTTATTATCTATGAAATTAATTAATGTGTGTAGGATAAGTAAAAAATAATAAAAATTCGTTAAGGAAAAAGATATGTTAAAAAATGGATCATCTTTAAAAGAATAAATTACCTGAAACCCTACTTACAAAAAGGTCATAATAAAATAGGATGGTGATAGTCTAAGGATGAAGGGGTCTAATTTTAATGGGTTTCATAACATGTTTCACACCAAGTGAATCTCTCACTAAAACCTCTTATGGTTCTAAAAAGTGGGTTTAAATCATTTTTTTTCTTGTTGGATTTTTTGAATTGATATGATTATTTCATGGAGTAAAATTTTATTCCACCAATATAATATATTCATGAAATGAAAAAGTTATAAATCGGAATAAGAATTATAAATCTATGGATACTCCATATAATAGAAAAGCTATTGATGATTGAGTGATTTAGATAAAAGATTCTGGTAGCTTTAAAATGAATGGTATGAAAGAATCCCATTTTGTATCTATTTATTCAGTCAATTATTTGAAAATATTAGAAAAATATCCTTATTTATAGGATGATGATAGATCTACTATTGATTATTTGACATCAATAATTCTAAAAGTGGAAGTTATAAACTTAAGGATATACACATTTGGATATAAGAAGAAAACATGGAGTTGATAAAGGAGAATCTGGAATCTAGGTTCAATGATAGAGGACTTACTAATGAAATGCAAGTGTCAAAAAGATTGAACAAAATTTTAGTTGAGGTTACCACTAATATTTGGGAAAATAATTGAAGGAGATGTCTTAAAAATGATGAATATTTAAACTGGATCTAATGAGAAGGACCATGTTTTAAAATATGTTCTAAACTATAATTCCAAAGGGGATAAAATTTATGCACAAATGGAATAATTTTTCAAGGATAAGCAAAGGATAAAACATGATTAGGTAAATCATAAGGATTCAATTTCTCAGATGAATAGTCTGTGGAAGAAACAAAGCTACATACTATATAATATTTCCACTAAATTAGTGGATAAAATGACTAAAGGTGAGATGATTATGGAATTCATGAAGATCAATTTGAATAAATAAGAAAAAATATCCACCAACATGATGTGTATAATATCATTTTCAAAAATCAAGTGGAATAACAAAATTCAAATTGTAAGATTAGTTTAAACGATGATTAAAATTTGTTATTTTATGATCCCTTGGTGGGAGATAATGTGATGAAGAGATTGTTTCTTATTCACAGGGGAACCATATAAACATTTTGAGTTCACAAAGCCTATATACCACGGAAGAAACTAATATTATTCATGAGAGAAACTCCCTAATAATTGAAATGAACAAAACCGTAGGTGTTATCACAAAAAGAGAAAGTGATGGATGTGTATAAATCAGGTCCAATAAGTTTTCTATAAAAGGTATTGATTAAATAATAGGTTTGTTTTGTAGGTTTTGATACATATGATGTTATGATGGAATACATGGATGTATTTCAAAAAAATCTATAATGTATTGGAATATATTTCTTATTAATAAAATAATGTGTGCTTTATAAAATGATGTTTCCAACTATAAAAAATAAGGTATCTATATGATTCCAATAATTCTTATTATAGTAAGAAAAGATTTACTAGACATATCTGGAAATGTTCAGATAGAATGAATGTTGAAAGTTAATATTTAATTAATAAATAATATATTCTTTTCAAAAAAGATTTTTTTGTCTAAATGAATAAAAATAGAATAAAAAAGTAAATGTATACCATAGTTCCAAATATTTTAATGAAAAAATTGTCTTTAAATGAAAATATTAATATTTTGAATAGGTAAATAAGTTAACATGACTGTGAAAATATTAAACATCATGTGAATGAAGTATCACAAAGATATGTATGTGTTATTAATGTTAATGATTTATGTACATAAAAAATTATTGTAAAATAATTTAAAAAAGAAATTTTAAATCAGTAGATTGTTAAGAGGTAATTATTAGAAATAGTACACAAAAATGAAATGATTGAGATTTAGGATATTTCAAAATGCTAAATACAAAGGAAAATTAAGAGAAGTGTGATTATATCAATATAAATTTACAACCCAATATTGATTCAAAATTAAAGGATTATGTAAAATATACGGTTCATATTGATTTACCATATTCTATAACTTGAGGAAATTATACAATCCACTCTATTAATATATTGAAATTTTATAACTATTGATTGAAATTGTTCATGTTTTGGGGGATATATTATATATAAAGGTATTTTAAAAAAATTTCAAGTAATATTAATGCATGATCAAATACTTCAATTTATGTTTTAGTATTTAAACTGGTATTTGGTTGAATATGGATTCATAATATCAATAGTGAAAAAAGGTGATTTGGAACAATCATAATTGTTATAAAGGTCTAGTTGAATTTTTGGAGGGAGGATAATATATTTATAAATTTTAACCATACCTTGGAATGGAATAGGAACTCTAATGGAGAAGTGGTAAAAAATAACTTTTCAAGATTTTTTCATTTTGATATTACAAAATATATTATCTAATTTTTATTGGATATAAAAACACACAATAGATTATGTAATATCATATTGAATAACAATTATATATTTAGTGATAGAGATGAGACATTTATGGATAGTTTTTAAACGAATATCTGATGTTTGGTATCCCCATCAAAAATGGAAAGATAAGAATTGTAGAAAATAAGAAATTTGTTTCAATAAATTGGTATGTAGAGATATTCTTTGAAGAATATATATGATATGACTCCTATGAAAAATCATTTATAGTTTATTCACGAATGGTTTTGTGAATGTGTGATTGAGATCATAGGGTGAGTTACCTTGTAAAATATTAATATTATCATAGTATGAAACTTATAAAATCTAGTGAATATGATGGATATCAGTTTTATTATTGGCTTGATCAATTTTTTCCAAAATAGATTTTCTACTTGGTAGTATTAATGGTTTTTTGATAGTACATTTCATAGTGGTAAGATGACCCACTTGAATTATTTGAAAATGTAGAAATATATTTTTTACTTTAAAATAGAAACATTGAATTATGATGATAAAACATGAAAGAGATGATAATTATATAATTCTTTAGGAAAAATAATAAAATATATTTATCCTCTCTTAATATTGTTGAAAGGACTATATTGAAAAATGGTGATAAGTTCAATTAGTAGTTCACATTTTCTATAAAGAGATAAAATAGAAAATATATATCCAAACTTTATTATCCAATTTTTTTGATACTCTTGGAATAAGAGGAATGATAGGTATCAAGGGATAACCCCCAATAAACCTTAAAAGTGTAATCAAAGGATTAAATATTCTAGTATTTGAAATCAATAAGAACGGTGGAGTGTGATAACAGTGTTGAATATATTTTCTTCACTTCAAAAGGTAACGGTTTTCCGAATTTTTTTTATTTTTTACTTTTTGTGGATTATATTATTTGAATTTGATTTTAAATGGGTATTAGTGAGAATCATGAATATAAATCCTTTATATGATGAAACTTCAAGAATTTAATGAGATACGTCATTAGTTTCATGATGTTTTGATTGGGAGGTATTCATGATAGTATTTCCCAAAAATATAAAGGTTGAAATTATTGTTATTCAATTTAGAATTTATAATGTTGACAGATTTTTTGTCCACACAAGTTAGGGTTGGTGTTGGATTTGTTTTCAACCAATGTGGTGTGTGAAATCAATATATTTAGAGAAATACAAAAGGTGTTAAAGTCAATTAAAATCATATTATTATATCTATAAATAAATATATTAATGGTGGAGATTTAATTTTCATGTATGTGGACTAGAAATAAAGGTTTATATTATGTTTCCACATGTTGATTTGCATAATATGTAAATGCTTAAATGCAATTAGAAAAAGTTGAAGTAGCGATAATAGTGTTTTCGTCAGCAGGAAATTATTCCGCAACATCATGCATCATTCTATAGTGGTTCCATAATCAGATTCTATATATATGGATAAAATAATGATATCCCCCTAATGGATGTGGGTGCCCTGTTATAAGGCCCTAGGCTTAAACCTTACTTAATCCTGAGTTATTACAAGATTACACATTGAGGATATTTTCGGGTTTAGTGTTTTAGAGAATTAGATCATAAAACATGCATTACATTCCACATTTAATCAAAGTGGTTACATAAAAGATAGTATTCATTTTTCCCATCAATAGAAACATATTTAAAATAAAACGTGGATTCTTTCGTGAAACATCCTTGACACTATCATCATATTATGTACCCTTTCCTTGACCTGTGAAAAACATTTCAAAAACTTGGGATAATCATAAAAATCTTAGTAAGGGATATACAAATATGGAAAGGAAACATGAGTACATGTATACATAAGAATGAAATCATTCTTTACCCATTAAACATAATCATTTTAACATACCTCATAAAATCATGAATAAATCATAGAAATCATAAGACATAAAGGTACCTTGAGGCATTCATAACTTTCTTACGTAGGGAGTAACCCTCTTGGTTATGTTTGGAATACCCACCACAGTATATTCCCTAAATCTCTTCGGAGAAACCTTAACGTTTCACTCCTTCGCGTTACACAATGCATTGGAGAGCTATATCGGGCTCACCCACCCTTAGTTTATCACGGAACCACCCATTTTCATAACAATGCCCAAGAACCATAACATAAACGTATCACATATAACATTTCTACATTTCAATCAGAATATAACATTTTAGGATATTGAAATAATCAATCCATTTTCGAAAACCATTTAAAAGAAATTTTTGAATCATAGTGTCCCATACCACTTTGAAGATTTTAATGGAATTATAATTTTAAAACATTAATGTCCATATAACTAAATACAGAAAACCATTTTGAAAACATGGACATTAAAGATAAAGATTTAGAATAATAAATCTTTAAAACATTTAAAATGATATTTTTGTTAAATAGTTTTTAACAAAATGAGAGACACTTGAATACAAATAATAACGGAATAACATTTAATCTGGACATTATTATATCATTAGAATAAATGGATTCATGATATAATATGTCAAAGGATAGTATACACACCATATAAGTGTGAATTGGTGCATAACAACAATGAAGTCTCAAAAGAAATGTAAAATGAGATGAAATCCATTATAAAGAAGGTATCCTTAAATTAAGGATAAATCAATCTAATAATTATGTGTGAGAAATATATATACACCCAATATAATTCGATATTAAGTGTAAAACAATCAAAGTTTATTCACACATATTCAAATAATGACATATTCAATAACTACATGTTGAACCCAAAGAAATCAAAATTGGGTTAAGAAGTTCCCTTGGTAAAATTCGACAGCCTAATGGCGTCACATAAAATTTTACAAAAATGGTTGATGAGAGAGATAAATGGGATCTCATCACTTGGACATAAAATTTACATAAATAAGGATATAGAAGAACATATCCCAACAAAATAATATGTGAATTAAAAGACATAACAAAAGAAGTCTTTTAGAAAAAGGAGGGTGAAAGGTCCCCTTACCGAGTTGGGTAACTTTCGAAAAGTACACCCCATGGAAGAAGGGTCATACAATGAAGATGTAAATACCCATAAATTAAATTATACTACACAAAGGGTATAATAATGGGCAGTACATACACCACTCAAAGGAAATAGTGTCAAACGTAGAATAAATGTCGCAGGAATAAAAGTGAGATGAAAAATCCCTTAGGAAAACTCGGCAGCCTAACGGCGCCACTTAAAACATCCAAAAATGGATTTATGAGATCAAATAGGGTCTCCCATAATATGAAAATAAAAATTAACATATTAGTAATATAAAATAACATCCCCAAACATGAGAAAGATGGGATTAAAAGAAATGACATAAATGAGAGTACTTAAAAAGAAATCGAGAGGTTGGATCCCTTACCTCGGGGCCGACTTGACTCGATCGTTCTTTAACATCCTGAATAATAAACTTGAGTTAATTTATACTTTCTTAAGAACCTTTTTAGAGTTCATTATTACTTTTATATCACTTATTACCATGTTATAAACATTATGTTACCATTTAAGTTAGTAATGTTTGTTTTGTCGACATTTGGTTCATAAGTCGAAAGTGGACTTCTTACAATTACATGTTGTTCATGTGGACAAAGGTTCATTATATCCAGAATGATATTCATGATATGGGTATCGTATATATATCATATATATCCAGAATATACACGTGTTTATAATATTACATAATCATTTAGGGGTAAGAAATGAAATGCACCGTTCATGGAGATGGTAAGTCGTACGTATGCATGAACGCTACTTTCATTTCTATTTCATATTTTATAGAATGGAATCATAATGATATAAAGGTATATTATAATTCCAGTATAATATCATATATAATACCATTAATTACATCCTTTATACATCCCACATATGGCATTAACGAATCAAATCACTTTGAGGGGGCGGTAGTCTGCACTTCCTAAAATGAAGATATCGCGTTTACTCATAATGGTAACCATAAAGGATAAGCAATAAATGAAAAATACAGAAGCTTAAGTAAAACATAAAAATATTATATATAATATATAAATATAGTGACATCTTAATGGCCACCTTTGAAGGTGTTAAAAGAATATGGAACAATCATCGTTTCGTGAGGCAGAAGATCGCCAATCACAGAAACAGTATGTTCTTTAACCATTAGGCGAAGGGGTGTGCAAGTGTAGCTAGAATAATTATTATAAAAACATCCTAGTATATTGAATATAATGTATTTGTTACGAAATAAATGAATAAAAAGAGCTTTGGGGGTTGGAGAAGAAAAATATAACAAAAGGACTGAAGTGAAGACATTACCTTAAAATCGGGTAACACCCTCTGGTTTGAGCTCAAAGGATTCCTTGGGAATACTTATGCCCAAAGTGAGGCTTCAAGTAGTTATAGAGGGATGTGGAGAGACCAAATGGGCAGGGTTTGGCCGAGCCAAAGGCTTTGGAAGTGTGTGTAAGGAGGGAGAGGTGGGGGCCTTTTATAAGAGGGGAGGAGGGGCACTCTTGGAAAGTAAATAAATGTTACTTTATTTTAGAATGAGTTTCGGATTTTAATGGTCCCACATTGATTTTTTTCTAGGGTAAGGTGATAAGGGTTCGAAATCCACCCATCCAATAGGTTTTTGACATGTGTATATTTTACATTATATTTCCATTTTATTTAAATCGTTAAATAATGAGGTCATCGCTGCATCATCATGATGTCATAAATAATTTTATTTATTTAATGTCTAAAAATTATAAAAAAATTACTATGATGTAGGAAATCATTTTATCTTTCCAATTAATATTTATAGTCAAATATCTGACTTGTATAACCCCATGTAAAAATTTTTTTAGTAAAACATCTCATGTTTGTGTCATTTTTACTTTAACATTAAATAAAAAGTTATTTATGTCATTTTCCAACCAAAGTGGCTCCATGGGATCCCCAGGTTGAACCATGGATTTTATTGGTCGGCCATGACACATCCAATAAGGTTAGGACATGTGTCTAGGTAATTTTATTTTATTAAAACATTATTCTTACCTTAAACTACACTAATTACCTCTAATCGTGATTAAAAATTTAATAAGCTACTATTCACCAAAAAATTATTTTAATCTCATTGTACCACATTTTACTTATTAATGAAAACCATTTATGTCGTAATTTTTAAATTAAAAACACAATGATGGAAAATTTTCATTTAAACGGAAAATCGGTTTTTATAAGTACCACTTAGTGGTTTCACTATTCATAAAAAATTGATGTTTTTCAGAAAATTACAAAACATTCACCCTAAGCTATATTTGATATTCCAAATTCAAAAATGATGTCTATTTTCCAAAATTCAAAACATATATGTTTCATTAATTAATTTAATAATTAATTCCCGCTGTCAAAACAAATAGCGTGTTTTTATGAAACAAAATGTATCAAAAGATTAACACTAGTTTAAGTCCAATTTCAAAGTGAAATTAATTCCAACAACCACTATTGGATTAAATGGTAAAAATATATTCTAATTTCACTTTAAATCCAATTCAAAATATAATATTATCATATAAATAAATTATATTGTAAAGAGGTTTTGAATTAAAATACAACATTTTTCACTATTCATTAAAAATTGACCTTTTTCGAAAAAATACCAAAAATTTACACTAAGTAAATTTTGATGTCCCGATTCTAAAGAAGGATTTTATTTTATCAAATATAACACATAAATTTGTCACAAAGTGTATTTAAAAGTGGTTCGCCATCAAAAGGCGGTTAATCGACCTTTTAAACAATATTAGAATGTTTACGCTTAAAATTGGATTCATTCGCATTTTTAATCCTCTAACATTTATTGTAAAAAGTAAAAATATTTGACAAACATATATAATCAGTGTGTAGTTTGTTCTATTCATTTCTACCATCACTACAGCTAGGCGTTAACTACTATTAAAAATAATAATATTTTATTATTAGAGTGCAACGTAAGATTTCCAAGAAACTCGTTGTCGCGTATTGGGTATGACATCAAGCATAGCATCCCCTTTAAAGTAATATTAATATTTTATTCACAAATATGGATAAATATAAAAATGCCATATTATTTATTTACCTGGGGTGTTACATCTTTCCCCCCTTTTGGGAATTGCGTCCTCGCAATTTTAAAATTGAGCTTGGAAACATCCTTGAATGTCCCACATCGGAACAAGAGTCGGTAAAACAATAACATTAAAAAAATAAAGAAAGATAAGTACAAAGTTCACCCGAGTTAACCCATACTAGGATTCCAAGTATGAAAATATGGATATGGAAGAAAAAAACAAAGGGTCATGCTCTGATGGAGAGTTACAGTAAACATGTCTAGGAGAAAGTTAACCATAAGAAAATCACAAACTTGTGATGGGTTAAACGGTATTTGATTCCCCAGTAGGAAAATTTAATAGACAACATTTTTGTTTTAAGTTGCTTTTTATTGAAGAATTTATTCATAAGGAAACATAATCACTTATCATGTTGACATTCAACTTTTACTAGATTCCTTAATCAAACTCATATTTTCTCCAAAAGATGAGTATTTAGGAAGACTTGTTCGCATTAAGAGTACTATAATAAATTTCTAGAGAATCACCTAATCCACAAAAGAGAACTATATAATTACCATGTCTTTAGACTCCAACCAAAACCAAAACCAAAAAGGTTAGTACAAGATCAGATAATCCAGAAAAGGATAACCCTTTATAAAAAGAAAATCTATTCTTAATCTCCAAAATTTGTCCAACAAAACCCAAAGTTCAATGAGGACCATTCGATAAAAAATTTGTCCATCAAAATTCTTTAAAGTAAACCAAACTAAGATTGAAACCCAAATATTTTAAGGATTTAGTCACATAGTCTTCCAAGTTAAATCGTAACATTTATCTACAAACAACATCAGTTGCTCTTAATGTCTCGTATTGAAAAGTAATTAACCTAATCACATATCCTCCATGATAGGTTAATAAATTTCCATAGATAACCCAAAATCAACTTACTATTAATTCATAAAATCATTTAACTAAAAACAATCAGTCAAACTAACAAGGGACTTCACGTAGTCCAGTGGTAGGTGATAAATACCAGTTGCTCTTTTGTTGTGGGTTCGATTCCTACGGCTTTGTCCGACTCGACAGGTTATCACACGGTCTACGTGTTGTCCTTTTTCCAAAACGATATAATTCTCAAATCATACCCAAAAAGAGATAAAATCATCAAAAATAACCATAACATCATTTAACCTCAATTTAATCTCATGCCTTTCACTTCCATCATAACATATAGTAACCCACAATTACCTCAAAATTAAGGATCTTATAAACCCAAATGGTTCTTTATAACTATGTCTACAAAAGAACAGATAACTATTCCTTGAATAAAATTTTCATATATTAAACATCAGGGTTACACATACTATAAAAAGACTTCTAATGTAACCCCATCATCAAAAGAGAATGAATACTCTTAAGAATTTCACCATAACTCTTGAAGCCCTTATATGTTGACTTCTTACTCATTCAACATTATGCATGATCCATTAACCATTCCTTTCCAACTTATTCTAAAATACTTTTTTCCTACAAACAAAATCATGAATTATATCCTAAGATTCCAAAATAGGAAAACAAAAGTTATGATATAATCCATACCTTTGATTGGTCATTGTCAGTTTCTTCATCCTCAATCGGAATGGCATTAGCTATTGGTAAATGAATATTTGTACAATCTTGGTGATCACATTCACGAAACTTCTTCATAGGACATGTTTTTGCATAATGACCATGCACACCACATTTAAAACATTCAATTTATCCCTCAGAAAGAACATCATTCCCTTTCCTTGAGTCAATTGGATGCTTCCTTTTTCCATGGCGGGTTATTGATTTATGACCTTAATTTCCACATCTATAGCATATTTCTGTCTCGTTGAAACATTTTCCTAGGTGTTTCTTTCCTCATCTTTGACACACATGTTTTTGAACATACTTACCTTTATGATTATTACCCATAGTTCCATAGGTATTTGTTTCTTGAATATATGATGCCTTATAGAAATCACCAAGGTTTAGGTGGTCAATCATGACTCTTGATAGTTGGTTGAGGATAATCACAAGAGTTATCATTGCATCTCCCATATAATTCAGTTGCTTGCTCAAAAAACTGTCACAGTTTCCTTCACATCCACTGTTACTTTGGTGCCTGCAAGATCCAGCCATTTACTAAAACCAAAAAGGTCAATGTGAGTATATTAACAAAACCATCATGTACTATTGAGGAAGATAAACACTAAGATATACTTTCTCATTCAGTTTATCTAAAACTAGGACTCTTTTGGAATTCCTAACCATTGTGGAAATGTCACTTATGCTTAAATAATACCCAAACCGCTAAAGTTATCTAAACCGACCTATGATACCAACTATAAGGCCCTAGCCTTAAACCTTACTTAATCTTGAGTTATTACAAGATTACACATTGAGGATCTTTTCAGGTCTAGGGTTTTAGATAATTAGATCATAAAACTTGCATTACATTCCACATTTAAGCAAAGTGGTTACATAAAAGATAGTATTCATTTTTCCCATCAATGGAAACATATTTAAAATAAAACATGGATTCTTTCTTGAAACTTCCATGACACTATCATCATATCATGTACCCTTCCCTTGACCTGTGAAAAACATTTCAAAAACATGGGATAAGCATAAATAGCTCAGAAAGGGATATAAAAAAATGGAAAGTAAATATGAGTACTTGTATACATAAGAATGAAATCATACTTTACCCATAAAACATAAGCACTTTAACATACCTCATAAAATCATGAATAAATCATAGAAATCATAAGATATAAAGGTAAATTGAGGCATTCATAACTTTATTACATAGGGAGTAACCCTCTTGGTTACGTTTGGAATACCCACCACAGTATATTCTCTAAATATCTTCGGAGAAACCTTAACGTTTCACTTCTTCGCATTACCCAATGCATTGGAGAGCTATATCGGGCTCACCACCCTTAGTTTATCATGGAACCACCCGTTTTCATAACAATTCCCATGAACCATAACATAAATGTATCACATATAAAATTTCTACATTTCAATCAGAATATAACATTTTAGGATATTGAAATAATCAATCCATTTTCAAAAACCATTTAAAAGAGATTTTTGAATCAAAGTGTCCCATACCACTTTGAATATTTTAACGGAATTATAATTTTAAAACATTAATGTCCATATAATTAAATACTGAAAACCATTTTGAAAACATGGACATTAAAGATAAAGATTTAGAATAATAAATCTTTAAAACTTTTAAAATGATATTTTTGTTAAATAGTTTTTAACAAAATGAGAGACTCTTGAATACAAATAATAGTAGAATAACATTTAATCCAAACAATATTATATCATTAGAATAAAGGGATTCATGATATATTTTGTCAAAGGACAGTATACACACCATATAAGAGGGAATTGGTGCATAACAACAATGAAGTCTCAAAGGAAATGTAAAATGAGATGAAATCCATTATAAAGAAGGTATCCTTAAATTTAGGATAAATCAATCTCATAATTATGTGTGACAAATATAAATACACCCAATATAAGTGGATATTAAGTGTAAAACAATCAAAGGTTATTCACACATATTCAAATGATGGCATATTCAATAACTACATGTTGAACCCAATGAAACCGAAATTGGGTTAAGAAGTTCCCTTGGAAAAATTCGACAGCCTAATGGCGTCGCATAAAATTTTACAAAAAGGGTTGATGAGAGAGATAAAGGGGATCTCATCACTTGGACATAAAATTTACATAAATAAGTATATAGAAGAACATATCCCAACATAATATTATGTGAATTAAAAGACATAACAAAAGAAGTCTTTTAAAAAAAGGAGGGTGAAAGGTCCCCTTACCGAGTTGGGTAACTTTTGAAAAGTACACCCCATGGAAGAAGAGTCATACAATGAAGATATAAATACCCATAAATGAAATTTTACTACAAAAAGGGTATAATAAGGGGAAGTACATACACCACTCAAAGGAAATAGTGGCAAACGTATCATAAATGTCAGGAGAATAAAAGTGAGATGAAAAATCCCTTACGAAAACTCAGCAGCCTAACGGCGCCACTTAAAACATCCAAAAATGGATTTATGAGATCAAATAGGGTCTCCTGTAATATTAACACAAAAATTTAAGTATGAGTAATGTAAAATAACATCCCCAAACATAATAAATATGGGCTTCAAATAAATTACATAAATGAGAGTACTTAAAAAGAAATAGAGAGGTTGGATCCCTTACCTCGGGTCCGACTTGACTCGATCGTTCTTTAATGTCCGGAATAATAAACTTGAGTTAACTTCTACTTGCTTAAGAACCTTTTTCAAGTTCATTATTACTTTAATATCACTTATTTCCATATTATAAACATTATGTAACCATTTAAGTTAATAATGTTTGTTTTGTCGACATTTGGTTCTTAAGTCGAATGTGGACTTCTTACAATTACATGTTGTTCATGTGGTCAAAGGTTCATTATATCCAGAATGATATTAATGATTTGGGTATCACATATATATCATATATATCCAGAATATACACATATTTATAATATTACATAATCATTTAGGGTTAAGAAATGAAATGCACCGTTCATGGAGACAGTAAGCCGTACGTACGCATGAACACTACTTTCATTTATATTTCGTATTTTATAGAATGGAATCATAATGATATAAAGGTATATTATAATTCCAGTATAATATAATATATAATACCATTAATTACTTCCTTTATACGTCCCACATATGGCATTAACGAATCAAATCACTTTGAGGGGGCGGTAGTCCGCACTTCCTAAAATGAAGATATCACGTTTACTCATAATGGTAACCATAAAAGATATGAAATAAATGTAAAATACAGAAGCATAAGTAAAACATAAACATATAATATATAATATATAAATATAGTGACATCTTAATGGCCACCTTTTAAGGTGTTAAAAGAATATGGAATAATCCTCGATTCGTGAGGCAGAAAATTGCCAATCATAGAAACAGTATGTTCTTTAACCATTAGACGAAGGTGTGTGTATGTGTAGCTCGAATCCTTCTAATAAACACATCCTAGTACATTGTAGATACTGGATTTGTTACAAAAGAAATTAATAAATAGAGTTTAGGGGGTTGGAGAAGCAAAATAAAACAAAAGGACTCAAGTGAAGACATTACCTTAAAATCGGGTAACACCCTTTGGTTTGAGCTCAAAGGCTTCCTTGGGAAGACTTATGCCCAAAGTGAGGCTTCACGTAGTTATATAGGGATGTGGAGAGACATAATAGGAAGGTTTTGGCTGAGCCAAAGGCTTTGGAAGTGTGGGTAAGGAGTTATAGGTGGGGGGCTTTTATAAGAGGAGAGGAGGGGCACTCTTGGAAAGTAAATAGATGTTACTTTATTTTATAATGCGTTTCGGATTTAAATGGACCCACATTGATGTGTTTCGAGGATAAGGTGATAAGGGTTCTAAATTCACCCATCCAATAGGTTTTGGACATGTGTAGGTCTCAGATTTGACATTATCTTTCCATTTTATTTAAATCGTTAAATAATGAGGTCATCGCTGCATCATCATGATTTCATAAATAATTTAATATATTTTATGTCTAAAAATTAATAAAAAAAATACTATGATGTAGGAAATTATTTTATCTTTCCAATTAATATTTATAGTCAAATATATTACTTGTATAACCCCATATAAAAATTGTTTTAGTAAAACATCTCATGTTTGTGTCATTTTTACTTTAACATTAAATAAAAAGTTATTTATGTCATTTTCCAAACAAAGAGTCTCCATGGGGTCCCCAAGTTGACCCATGGATTGTCTTGGTCGGGAATTAGACATCCAATGAGGTTAGGACATGTGTATAGGTCATTTCATTTTATTAAAACATTATTCTTACCTTAAACTATACTAATTACCTCTAATCGCGATTAAAAACTTAATAAGTTGCTATTCACCAAAAAATTATTTTAATCCCATTGAACCACATTTTACTTCTTAATGAAAACCATTTATGTCGGAATTTTGAAAATGAAAACACAAAGATGGAAAAATTTCATTTAAACGGAAAATCGGTTTTTATAAGTACCACTTAGTGGTTTCACTATTCATAAAAAATTGATGTTTTTAAGAAAATTACCTAAAATTCACCCAAATCTATATTTGATATTCCAAATTCAAAAATGATGTCTATTTTACAAAATTCATAACATATATGTTGCATTAATTAATTTAATAATTAATTCCCACTATCATAAAAAATAGCGTGTTTTTATGAAACAAAATGTATCAAAAGAATGACATTAGTTTAAGTTCGATTTAAAAGTGAAATTAATTACAACGACCACTATTGGATTAAAAGGAAAAAATATATTCTAATTTCACATTGAAACCAATTAAAAAGATAATCTAATCATATAAATAAATTATATCAAAAAGAGGTTTTGAATTAAAATACAACATTTTTCACTATTCATTTAAAATTGAACTTTTTCGGAAAAATACCAAAAATTTACACAAAGTAAATTTTGATGTCCCGATTCTAAAGAAGAATTTTATTTTGTCAAATATAACACATAAAATTGCCACAAAGTGGTTTTAAAAGAGGTTCTCCATCAAAAGGTGGTTAATCGACCTTTTAAAGAATATTAGAATGTTTACGCTTAAAATTGGATTCCTTCGCATTTTTAATCCTCTAACACTTGTTGTAAAAAGTAAAAAAATTTGAAAAACATATATAACCATTTTGTAGTTATTTTTATTCATTCCTGCCATCACAACAGCTAGGCATTAACTACCATTAAAAATAATAATATTTTATTATTAGAGTGCAAAGTAAGATTCCCAAGAAACTCGTTGTTGCGTATTGGGTACGCCATCGAGCATAGCATACCCTTTAAAGTAATATTAATATTTTATTCATAAATATGGATAAATATAAAAATGTAATATTATTTATTTACCTGGGGTGTTACAACTGTAATTTGAATATGGAATGTTTGTTTAGGACCTACATTAGGTATTTTCTTGTATGTGTAGGAAAATTACAATCCTCCAGAATAATTACTTGTAAAATATTACACAAAAAATGAGTTATTATATATTGTAATGGGGTTACATTAGTTGATGATGATTCAATGTTGGAATAACTCATGTTGGTGTAAGATTAAGTAGTTTATTAATAACAACATGAATATTTCAGTCCATATGTATTTGAGATTTGTAACGATAACATATTCTGGTTTTTTGGGGGGAATGGTTCATGTAGTTGAGGGGATGCACTTAATATTAGGGTTTGGGTTTTTTAATCTAATTGAATTTTCACCAAATGAAAAATAGCGTCATATTGTGAACATATTATATGTGGTTACATAAAATCCATATAAGAATGAATTTGGATTATGAAAATGATGATCACACCATAGATATCTTGGATTCTCCATAAAGAAGAAGGAATGATACTTTTTATTATTCCTCAGAGAAGGGGATTATGCCATGGAAGGTGGTGTTCTAGTCAATGAACAATATGGATATTTTCACCGTGATATGTTTTGTGATGTATAGACCCTGAAATATGGTGATTTTTTAGTAAACACTATAAATTATAGTGTCACATCATAAAGGTACATTGGGATGTAAAATCTTAGATTCATGGTTTCATAGGGGAACAATGACAACACCATGATGTTAATTATCACATTTTCAAGAATCCAGGTCAATAGATTTCCATCTTTAAAAATTTTATATTTCATTAATTATATCATGTACATTAACAAAAACCATATATTTTTGGAATATTGGTGAATAAAATTACCCAGATTACTAATGGATAATGAAATCCCATTAGTGAGATAAATATTTGTAATTTACATGGAATATAAAAATGAAATTATAGAAAATATTGTTATAGTGTTTTATAATCCAATAAATAATACACTCTTATATTGTGTAGGTTTTTGAGAATCATTTCCATATCCATTGTAGTGATGTAATAGAGAGAGATAAATTAATCATTTGAGAAAATAGAAATTTTAGATATAAGAGAGGAATAATATTAAAGGAATCATTCTAACTCATTGAAGATATTGAATAATAATAAAGGTGAAGTTTCTATTATGTCTCCAAGAATATTATGTTGTTTTCACGATATTTCTCACTTTTTTGTAATGGTGTAGTATTAAATTTTGATCAAGGATAACTTTCCTAGACCTGGATCATTAATGATGAAAATGATGATATTTTTATTATATTAACTTTTATGCCAATATGGGTTCTTTTAATAATATGAGAGAAAAGGGAGAGGAGTAAGGGAGTGACTTTTGAGGGCTAGTAAATTATCCCAATACAATCATAATAAGGGGAGTGACACCCAGATTGGATTTACCTATTCTAAACTCACCACATAATGTTAATTAGTGGATTATTATACTTCACAAAAACTTGTATTGTATGTTCCTTGGATTATCATAGTGTGGGTGAACCTAGTAATGTTCTGTCTAGTATAAATTATTTATTTACATTCTACAGGACATGAAATGTAGTGTGTGGGATATGTAATCACTAATAAAATATTATTAAGGTAAGGATAGGTTAAACAATAATAATAATTTTGAAAGAACAGTTTATGTGAGAAAAAATGAACAATGACATTATGATCAATTAGGGGTGTGAGTGTATGAGGTTTAAGGGGTTTAAATTAGAATGAGTTTCATACCCTGATTCTCCTCTAGGGTATATCCCATTATATAACCTTGTGACCCTAATATCTTCCTAACAAGGAAGTGTAATTATGTATATCAGGCTAAGAAATATTACTTCAAAAATAGTATCACAAATTATTAATCACTAGTAATTGTATTTAGGGGATATATAATTCTTTTCACACACATAATGTATCTTTCCTATATCAAAATTCAATACAACAAAAGAAATACAGGGGTTTATAATATTAATATTTCAGAAAATAATTTCAACCAAGGTTAAGGATGTTTGTTTTAGACTATCAAATCCTTAATCAATGAAATTAGATTATGACAATATATGTAAATAATTAATTAATATAGATTCAAAATACAAATAATTATATTCTTGTGAAAAAATGTATTTTAAATAATGTTAATTTATATAGATTTTAAATATTTATGATTTTTCAAACTCTTTTCATAGTCAATTCCATAATTTAAATAAAAAAACCATTCAAAAAATGAAAATAAAGATTGCATAGTGATGGTTTGTATAAGAAAATGAATCTATCAATGAGTGTCTGTTTTAATAGTTTCTAATAGTGTGTTATCAAGGAATTTATGGATAACTTTCTCTAGAATGATGAATATGTGTCTCATATATGGAAATAGAAATAATATATACAAAAAATATTTAAGGATTATTTCACATGGAAAATTATTTAGATATTTAATTCTCTCTACGTACTTAGATAAATGTGAAATATTTCATAAAAGTTTAAAATATATTTATGAAAACATATTGTAATATAGTTAATCCTTTTAATCATTATATTCTAATAATACCACATTTATATGATCACATATATGGGTATTAGGTGGTGATTATAAAAAATAAATATTCAATAACGAAAGAAGAATTATTATAGAGAAAAATAACCCACAAAGGTACTTTAAAAGAAGGAAATTAGAAAATTTTTATTTTCAATTGGGTTGTTCTATAATAGTGATAGAAAAATATTTAAAAATAAATAAAATTTTAATATTTTCTTTATAGAGTAATGTAATAGTAATAAAACAAATTAACATATTCACTTTTCTTTCTTTCTCACATAATTAAAAAATATCACCTTAATTCATTGAAGATTATCCAAAGATGATGTATAATAGTTTAAGAGATACCATGTGAGTAAACCTGAATAAAATTAAATGCTTTGATTTAATAAAAATTGGTTTATAGGTGTGTATTTATAATTTAATTTTGGGGGTACTTTCATCAAAACAATAGATAGTTGTGTCATAGTTTTCAATTAATATTCTCAAAATTAAATCATCAATGGTTCTAAGGAAGCTTTATAGAGAATGGATGTATTGTATTAACCACATAAAATGATAAAATTCATGGTTTATTACATGTAAAAAGAGGCTTATATGGTGGATGGTGAATTTTCGAAGAGTAAAATGGAGTATGGGGTATCTTCCTGGTACATTAATCATAATGAAGGTCTTCTTCACCTTAAGTACACTAATTCCATAGATGATATCTACACCCATTTTTATCTATACCTTATTGTATCTTCACCTTTTTATTACTATATGTGTTTGTAATGGGTCTCTCTAAATCAGCTTCTAGGTGTTATTGGATTAATAAACGTTCCTTCCACAATAATTAGTAATAAAATATTCTATAATCCATGTTATAATAAACCATAAGGTAGTTTCTTGTAACCTATGGTTGAGGTAGAAACTCTATGAATTTTTCTAAATTAGTTTAAATAACATAGATCTTATAGTGATCGCCACTATCTTACATTTCTCATATAGTAAATAATTTTGTTTCAATACATGTTACAGATTCGTTTAGATATATTTTAAGGAAACCCCTATTGATTCTCTCTCCTTTAAAAACTCAATAAAATGTAATTAATTTGGGATGTTTGTGAAGTAGGAATCTATAACTCATCCATTCTAAAAAAATAACAACGTTACTACTTTAATTTATAATTACCTTATACTTTTTTTAATAGTACCATATAATGGATAAATTAATTTTATCTCATCCATAATGTGATGGTCACTTATGATGGTTACTTATGTCAGGTATTTAATATTCATGTATAAATACCCAACTGATCACATAAAGAATACTTGATCAATCATATAATAATTACCTCACCTTTATTACCCCGAGTCGAATACTGAGCACATACCTGAGTTGGTTAATTTCATATCCACTAACATTCAAACCTAGAAACTATGGTCAATTGATTTTTCTATAAAAATTAGAGGATAATTTTTTCTTTTATACTAATTAAAATAGTCATCGATAAATTATATTGAAAAATAATTATGACGTATTCATAAGTTGGACTTACTGAAACATATTTGAGAAATGAAACATTCTCAATGGTTTTTCATAGAAAATTCAATATCCTAAATGTTTTAAATTTAAAAAATTTATGATAATCAAAGCCATTTAAAATTGAAAGATAATGCATTTTACACTATATTTATTAATAAAAAATCGATGAAATTTTTAAAAATGATATCATCCTCTAATATTTTATAAAAAACATAATAAAATATATGGAATTTATTTTATAAACATTTTAGAGACCATTATCATAAACACAATATCATATAAAATTGGACTCCATATAATGATGTAAACGAAATAGAATAAAAAAATAAAAAATTGATCATGAATCTAAGATATTCTCTACTATCCATGAGTCAAATCATCATCCAATCCATTGTGGAATCAAACATGATAAATCATCTACTCAGAAACAAAATAAAATATACATGTTGAAACAAGTTCATATGAATTGGTAAGTTTGAAATAATAATTAGGATATCCCCACAGATTCTAATATCCATAAATGGATCAATAAATGTCGATTCATGTTTTAGGGTCCATTCAATAGATGATCCCTAATCCATTCTACAAAATATGGCATAAAAGTGTTTCTAAGAACTAAATATAACATGTTGATTTATAAATATAAAAATTCTTAAATACATATTTTTTTAAATTATTTAATTAATAATTCAATATAAACCCTGAATCCATTTTACACATTAACCATCTTTCATAAATTACAATAAGTATAATGTTACAAAGGAAAATGGTTATCCTTTTATGCTGTTATCCTCAACCATCAACCAGCTTGACCCAATGTCATAACCTAGTATAAAAACAATAATACCAATGCCTCTAGAGTTGTATTAAACATTAATTTTGAAAAAAAGGAAAACAAAGTCATTCAACTCATACCAATTAAACATCCCCCATCCTTTATTTATCCCTTAAATTGAATAGAAATTCCGTTTCTTCCAAAATTATATTGACTTTTCATATTTAATTTATAATATTTAATTATTTAAAAATATAAAAAAACATTTAATTAATTTATTTAAAATTTATAATCAATCAATTATAATTTTAAATAATCATTTTGATTTTAAAAAAAAATAAACTTTGAAATAACTTATAAAATCCTCACTACTTTAAAGCATATGAAAACTACCAAATAGTACCTAAAGACTCTAAATAAATTACAAAGTTAAATAATTATCATTCTATTATTTTACCCTAGAAAAATATAGTTAAATAATTAAATTATTATAAGACTTACAAATAACATCCATGTTATCCTCATTTAGCTTAATATTTATCAAAATAACAACAAATAATCCAAAATAAATAAATTTAAAATATTTTTTGTAATAAATGTTAATATTTTGATAAAAATTATGTTATTATATCGTTCTTTTAATAAATGGAAATTTGAATCCAATGTCCAAAATTTGGAATTTATTATAATGAAGGTCACTTCTGGTTATTTTCTAGAATGATTTAATAATTTCATAGGTCATTAATGGGAATAAATTCCCACTTTTGGTCTCTATCTCCTATTTCCCATTAACATATAGAAAACAAATAGTGAATAAGAAAAAACCAGTAATTTTCTAATAATTTAACAACCACAGATCCCAAGAAAAGAATAAACTATAATTAATTACATAATTAATTTTATGGATAATAATGTAGATATACTATCCCTTTACAATCTAGAAATTTTCATGAAAACATAATAATTAATTATAATCACCAAAAAAATATCTGAATAATTTATATAATCCTATATTATATCTAAAAAAACCCTTTAAACACTAAAAAAATATAAATAAATTTCTTAGACTAATAAAATTCTAATTACACGTACCAAAATACATGTAATAATAAATTACAACCAATTATGAGAATAAATTAGATTTACCAACCTCAAAAAACCATCTACTACTTAGCCTAACTCCACCGAGTTTTATTTGACACCATACATCAATCTATGAAATTATGATTCAGAAAAACATGAATTTTATCGAAAAATAATAACTTTAATATTCATGGATAATCTATTAATGGATAAACAATATAAGAATAAAGATAATATATGGGACAAAAAATGTTAGTGGGCTCTTACCTTTTATTTCAAGGAAATTTTACAATAGAGAAACGAGGGTGGAATTTCATAGACAATATGGAGGGGAGAGTAACTCGATGATCCCATTAGTCATTAAATAAAAAAGGGATAAAGAATATTTTTTGGTGTAGTTTTATTATTAAATCATCATGTAATGGTTGGAATATGTCTTGATATAATCTAAGGGTTATATTGAAACGGTAGTCGATAGATTATTCTTTAAAAAAATCCCAAATATGGTTTCTCTATTCTAAATTCTCGGTTCATTATAATAGTTGAAATCTATAAGACTCCTTCTAGTAAGTGAGTCATCCATATATGAGGTTGTTTCTTAAGCTAGTTTAGACCCATTTTGTGTGTGTTTCATTTTTTTCATTGGCATTAATCCCATAATTACATTCTATTAACTACATATAGTTATTATTAACAGTGATATTAGTGATATTGTTAATAATAATTACAATAATAATATAAGTTTTAAAAATGGTAACAATATTAATCATCATCATGGTCATCATTATAATAGTTACAATAATGATGATTATGGTGATAATAATAAATATATTCTAGTCTCTAATACTTTAAAATTAAATTAAATCAAAAAAAATTACCAATCAATTAAGATAATTTTATTTCCTGATTTTTAATAAAAAAAATATCCACTCAAAACATGAAGTGTTTCATTACCTAAATGAATATTTTATGAAAAACATTACCTTTACATAAAACCATTACAAAAAAAAATCACGGCTACCATATAAAAATAATCACTTTATAAAAATATAACTTTAATCTAGTGATCACCATAACATCTAACCTAGTGTATTCCTAAAAAATACTCCAACGACTTCTATATTGATTCTATAATTTTTTTATAATTTAATCAAAAAATAAATTTCATCATTTCTATAATTTTCTTTCAAAACATATAATTCATTATAAAAGTAGTTATTTTATAATTGTTGATTTTTTTCATGTATAGTAATTTTGTAGTCATGTTTCTTAATATGATATGAAATTAATAAAACATTTCTCTCACCTACGTATTTATTTTAATTTTCCCCACTTTTACTTGTGAAAAATATATAATGATATTTTTAATTTTTTTACCATTGGTTTCAGGCCCCTATGGGTTTATCACATTATTGTATTTAATGTAAAATTTAAAATTTTAGATTCCAAAAAAACACTCTTTGGTTGTTACCTTAAATAACCACAAGAACGGTGATAAGTATGATATGAAATGTGGACCCATAAATATCATATTTTCATTAATATAATGAATTATTCTTGGATTAATATAATTTATTATTCAATAATAGGTTTTCTTCATTGATAACAAGGCTCCTTCCATGATAATTTTACTATTGATGGAGGAATTTATCCCTTGTATTGATATAATGAGACTATTTTGTAAAGATTGTATTTAATAAGAACGTCAGGTATGAGGTATATAGTATTATTTCATGGTTTTTTTGGGAATTTTTAGATGTATATTTTATTATATCAAAGATATTACTTGATAATGACCATCACTATGATTTATGATTTTATGTGAAATTATGTAACATCATGACCTGATACTAAATTAGGTCCCATGTTTATGTTTCGAAACACCTCAACCATACCTCATCATAGGATACAAAATTTGGACTATCAGTGAGATATACAACAAACATCTTGAGAGATTATGAACTTAATTTCCAAAACAATAAGAAATTAAAATAAATATTTAAATAAATTTATACATGTAATAAAAATCATACTTCAAAGGTAAATAAAAATTAATGATGAAGGAAATTTTTTAGATGCATCAACTAAAGTAGAATAAAAATTAAACATGGCCTCCAACCCAACCCAATACAACCTTGTATTGATACACGATCCTCCTCAGTATTATCAATCATGGTTCATCATTTCTTCAATTTCATAAACTGAATGTGAAATCACTCTAAAGAGTTTTCCCATTTATATCTGAAACTAAACCACATACATGGATATGTGTGATCCTAGTGACCTTATATGATTCTCCCGCTATCTTATAATATATTTAGTGGTAATGATTAAGTTGAATTCATGTGATATTTCAATATTTAATACTCAATTCATCAAGAAATAAATGATAAATAACAATTAACATAATTTAAATCCATATCAAAAATGATCATAAATATTTTTAATGGTTAATAATGATTAAAAACAATAACTCAAAACTAATAAATATTCACATCAACATGATCATACAAACACCTCTAAATATAAATATACTAATGTACAATTAATTATATGATGTAATAACTCAAAATATGTCACAATACCTCAATAAATAAATATAACCACATTGGGGTTTTAAACCCAAATCAACCTGATGTAAAAATAGGGATACAAGAATCATTAAAGGGATAATAAATGATAAAACCAAACTAAAATCCATGCACATCCAATGCATATTGCAACAATTTATAAAGAAAATATTTTTTAAGAGGAACAACAAATACCGAACATGATGACAATGATCATGTATAGTGATTATTTCTAATAAACATATTGAATGTTATTCCACCCAACCTAAAATAACTGTTTCCCGAACGTAGTATTAGATGATTCCCCTTAGATAACAACAAACTATTATATGATCTGTATGATACAAAAATAATGTCTCCAAGGAGAATAGAAAACTTCACACCATGTATATAAAACTTTCTAAAATATTTAACATTCAAAAATAGTTTTGGTCATCCGGAATATATGATATAGTTACATAATGATATAATGGTGTTTGTGCTAAAGTCTTTTCCTTAAATATAAGGTCATAGTTGAGCATACTGTAATAAAATTTATATGGAGGAATATTTTCCCATAGATGTTGAATATTAATGTTCTTTATGAAAATTTAATATTGCTTCTACTTATTATATTAGGTTCTTATTCTTACAGTCACATATTTATAACACGAAGGGGTTATTTTTTATTCTAATGTTTTTAATAAAATTATATTGACTATTTTAAGTAATCTATATTTTAATCGTAATTATCCTTTACAATGTGTTTAAAATCATGTGTTCACCCTTTGATGATGATAATTATTTTTTTGGGTGAGGGAGTAACTATTTAAATGTATGGCCTTGTGTGTCTCCTTATTCCTAAACATTTGGTGGATTAAATTAGATGTTTAAATATTGTTTTTGATTACATGATTTCTATGTAAAAAAAAGTACATGAACATAATAGAATCTATGTTAGGATATTTTAGAGTGATCATCTTTACCAGGGTAACATTTAGATACAATTTTGGCAATAGAAAGACTATCCATCACATCATTCTTTCTTAAATAATCATGATAATGTATTTTCATGATCTCGAGTCCTTTGATCTTAATAGTTCATTCACAGTAGATTTTAATTTAATTTTTATTTGATATTTTATTTAATAGTAATTTAGAAATATTTTTCTTGCTAAAATACCTTATCCCTATGGGTTTGACCTTAGTACATGAATATTATATTCTAAACTATATTAGTTTTAGTTATTTGGTTCCTTTCTGTTAAATTTATAAATTTGATTGATAGTGATAACTAACAAATCCTCATGTGTGGTAAAAATTATTGGTTATTTTTAAAGTGACACAAACTTATTAAAAGTGTTTTATTTGAAAGATTTAGAAAAATAATTTATATATATCATTTTATTTTTGTATTCCTTTTATTTCCTTCAATTTACTTCTATTTTTTGTATTGACATTTTATGATCAAGATGCTTCAGCAGGTACACGGTGACGAAGATTGTTCAGCAATGGAAAGGTTTGGTACCATTTCGGTGATGATGATGATGGGTTCAGTGATGAGGTTTACATTCAAGGCACTATGGTTTACAATAGCTCGATGTGACGAGGGTTTTCTAATGATGGTGTGGGTGTGCGGTGGTGGGAGGTGATCCGACGTTTTTCTATCGCTGGCGAGGTGGTGACTCAGGAGACGACGAATTGACATTGGGCATAGATGACGATGGTGTGATGATGACTACTGGTTGTGATGATGGAGTTGTCAGTGTGTTATTCGATGGTACGGGATTTACGGGATTTGGTTTTTGTGGCAGTGGCCTTTGTTTTGAATTTTGATTTGGCCCCATTTTGAATTTTGAATATGTATGCTATAATCGGACTGGCACGGTTCCCACTTTTCCCTAAATGTGTACTTTTATGAAAATAATAAAAAATTGATTCGGTTAGAAGAACATCCACATTTCCATGCTTGTTTTAGATCTTGAAAATCAAATAGACCAACTAAAGGAGAGAATACCGAGTCATGGATATGTACCACAAACCTACCCATGTGACTATTAGTCACTCCTCTTGGGATTGTATCAGATATTAAAATATCAATGTAATGAATTAGAAAAAATTGAAACATAATCATATGAATCAATGTAATTTCCCACAGAGGAAGTCAAATTCATAAGAATACATGCGGAAAAATTAATGATGTTATAGAGTTTGATATTTAATATAAGGAATATAAAATGGTGATTTAGAATATGAGATTTTATTCAAGGAAGAAATATTTAAAATTATTTAACATAAAGACAAAGGTGAGGAAGAAGACTTAAGGAAAGAAAACATATAAGAAAATTGGAGTATTATATTTTGAATAACATTGATGATTTTGATTAAGTTCTGTATGTCAAAGATATTAATTATTAGTATAGGTCAGTTTGGAAATCCCATGAATTAATTCCTTATTCGATAAGACTATCCATTATTTTGTGCAACTTTTTAAAAAGAATCAAACATTATTCTATATGGGGGAGGTGAATGATCACATCGAAGTTTCATAATTTCAATCATTTTTAAATTTAGGAAATTTAATTTCTGAAAATACTCACATAATATGATATCAATATGTATTTTTTAGATTAATTACATTAAAATTTGTGTATATGAGGGAATTTTTTTTCATTACATAGAATCAATTTATCAGACAACAGGATTTATCTTATGATTTTTTAGGATGTGGACTCATATATACTTACTATTTCTATTATCTAAATTTAATATAACATCTTTTTTGACATGGTTGTTTTGATTTTGTTGGTCAATAAAGATTAATGAAGTCTAAATTTGATCAGAAAATTGTGAGATCTTGGTTCTATGTGGGATTTTTTTAATCCAACATCTCTTTGAAAATTCCTATATTTTATTCATATAAATTTTATTTTTACATTAATTCCTGTTCAAAAAAATGTTATGGTGAAATATTTATATCCATGATGCAATAGCTTCATAGGAATCACATTATATCATATTGTTTTACCATTTTAGAAGAGGATGAATTAATACGATTTTGGAAGAATGCATAATGATAATAATGAGAGTAATGATTTGATGAATTAGGATTTGGGGGATTATTAGATTATTATAAATGAAATTCCACATATATTTTTATTCTTTAATTCTCAAACATTTATGATGGATGAAATTATATTATTATTCATTACATGGGTGATGGTCTAAAGTTTTATGCATCCCATTCTCAAGAGGGTTATAATCCATTTAGACAATTTATATCATATACATTATTTTTAGAGAGACACATGGGAGATAACGACAAATGAAAAATGTATTGATATATTATCCATGTTATGGAATAATAATGTCCAATTCATATGATTGTGGAATTTCATTAAACCATATATATCTTTAATTCCAACCATTGTATAATATATTTGTTTTAGGCCTATAAGATTCATGATTTAACTTGATAGAGAATCCATACATAATTATTATTTTTTCTTCATTACTTACTAATTTTGTTTTTCATGACACCGAATAGTTTAAGAGTGGGTGGGGCTAATCTAAGATGTGAACAATATGATTTTGGTAAAAAAATGTTTTGACGTGATGTATTGTCCTTAAATTATGTGTAAATGGATTACAAATTTCTTTTCTTGAGGGTTTATTGTCTATCCTCTTAAGAAGGTTGGAAATGAAAACAAAAATCATTTATAAAGTAAATTAAAAATAAATATCAAAATTAAATCTTTGAAATATTATTTTGAAAAATAAATTATAGTGAAAATAGGTTATAGACATTATTAATCTTAATTTCATGGTTTTTGAGCCATTATTTGGTGAAGAGAAGTGTTTTATGATAACATTTTTATAGTATGAATTTATATTTATCATTCTATTTTTTATAGTCAATTTATATAAGGTTTTATCCTCATTTATGCATCCTATGGTGTTTCAATTAAATTAATTTTGAACTCTAAAAACCACAATACATTCATCATTTTATAGATGACCTCGCGACTAATTGTTTTTATTGACATTATGGAATAGAGATTTATATGATTTATAATCCTAGGGTTATGATTTATTTAAACAAGGTATGGGTAGACCCCTTTTCATGTGTTTTTTAAGTGTTGATATAAACTTTTTAGGGGAGGTAGAAGAAAAGTATCAGGTATAATGATCATATGTTGAAGGATTTTAAGTTATGTAAATATAATTATAATCATTTCAAGGAAGGAAATAAAAAATCATACATTATTTCATTTCTTAAAAAATGTTTTGTTGAAGTGGTATTTCTTATGTGATGTGATAAATTTTATTGCTTATTATAAACATGATTTTTTTGAATATAATATTCATATAATTTTGAATGTGGATTATTTATAATGAAGGGAAGATTTTTTGATTTATGAATATAATGAGTTTATGTGTATGTGGATTTTCATTTTTCAAAATCATGAATTAATATTTAAAATTAGTTTCATTCTTTAAAGGTGCATCATTTATATATTTTTCTTTTTTATTTATAAAATGGAAGGAGATAATTCTATTAGAATTTAATGTATTTTAGAAAAAAATAATGAAATATTAAATTGAGAAAAAATTTCATATTCATGAAACATTTGGATAATAAATTGGTCCATACCAAGCCTTACCCCACCGAAGCAAGGCCAACCACCTAAGAGATAGTATAAATAATCTCAACAGAAACATCAAGAAGGATGATATGAAAGTGTGCGTTTATATTTAACGTGTACTGTGGGACTATGGAAGAATAATGATGATTATTTAAAAAATTCTATGTTGTCATGTGAATTCCAGATGATGGAAATTTTAATTTGGGATTTTAAAGTGATTAGTAAAAAACACCATTTTTTGATATTTATGAAATGATTCCATCCCACTCATGATATGCATATTTTCATGATTAAAATGTTTTAAATACTCAATGAAACATTCATGGTTCCAATTATAAAACAATTTGAAATGGATGCATGTTCTGTATGGTATCTCGTACTGGCACTAAAAGATTTGGTGATGAAAATACAAATTAATTTATATTTTTGATACCAAATAAGGATTCCAAGACCCACACACATAGGATTGGTTCTAAAATACTTACATTTCATTCTAACGTTAATACCGACTATGGTAACCAAATATTAAAAATATATTATTTTTTCATTTCCATTGGATAAAAATTACTAATAAAAAATAATCACACACTCCAAATAACCACAATGATTTGTTTTAGTAGGGAATAGATAAATAAAAACATTATTCTATAAAATAATTAACATACCCCGTAATAATGCTTTATTTGTAACAAAAATGTTATTCCTGATGGTTGATTACCATGATTTGAATCTTGTTCAACCACTCATTTCGGGATCACTATTCTCTAATTGCTTCAAATGGAATTTTTTCATAGATCTAGAAACATCAAATGGTTGTATATCTATGAGGAACCATCATTCCAAATATAGGTGCACATTGGGATGTTTGAACAATGATACGTAAAAATTCAAATTGGTCGAGCGGATGGGAGGTCAGGCACATCACACCTTTTTGGGGAAAATGGTTTCCTACTATGAGACTCTCTTATATATTGAAGATATTTTCTTGAATCCTTCATTAATTTTGATGTATGATGTGCATAATTCTTTAATTAACAATTAATTCTCACCATTTATGGAATTAAAAATCATCTATATGTATTTGGGGTTCTTCATCAATGGAGTTACCAGTATGAACCCAAGATTCCCCATTAGTGTTACCCTATTATATACTAATTATATATTCTTTTTCCATCTTATTTTAGTGTTGGTTTTGATCCACACAATGGGGTTCTCTGGAGTGAATCATCATCTCGAGAGATGGGAGTTTTTTTATTCTAGGATTGGACCCATAAGATGGGAATCCTACATCTTCTTGTGAAATGAATCTGAATCCATGTAGTTTGGTGCCACTCATAGGGGCACATCATACCTTTTAATGTCATGTGATAAGTACAAAACTCCGTAGTTTAACATCATATGACAAAAATGTCAAGGAAAAGGTGCCTAGTAAATTTTTGTAGTGTGACGTATGTTGAAGTATCCTGGGAAACCTGGAAGGGATATGGACTCATAGGTTGGATAAGACTCCACTAGAAATGTGGACAAAATAGAATTAGATTTGATTTGGGGTGTTTGGTTTGGACCTGAGGGAGGCTTCCTATGTATCCCATTTGGATTTGAATCAAATACCATATAGTTTAGTTGTGAGGACCCATGACAATGGAATCACCCTAAGGGTTCTCTTATAGGGTATTATATGCCTTTATGATTATTAATTTTGGGCTTATTCTTGAATAGGATTCCCTTGTTGGGTTTGGACTTACACTTGGAATGATACCCAATAGGTTTTATTTTGGGACTTATACCATCTATGAGGATTCCATTTTGTGATATTTTGTGTCTTATATCACGTAGTGGGACTTGATGTTTGGTTATTATTGGGGATTATATGAATTGGAGGCCAAATATCTTGGATATGTGTGGGGATTTTAAAGGAATAAGAGGCACACCCTCTTGGTTTTGAGTGAGTATTATACCGAATAAAAGGACCCCTGATCTAGGATCATGTTGACATAGTTATCACTAATAACCTATAATCCAATATGTATCATGCTCCGTGGGAGAAGAGGGAGTGAGAATTAGGTCTATAGAAACCACACAATCTGCTTTGTCAGCTGATTGATGAGGCCACAACCCAAAAGGAAAGGGAAAACGAGTTGGATCTGGTTCCCATTACTCCCATCATTGTACCCTAGACCAAAATCAAGAGATAAAAGTATTTTATGTGGCCACATACCCTATTCTAAAGGTATAACGATTAGTGATTGATGATCTATCAATACACGGCCCATGGGTATGGACAATGAGGAATCAATGAAGTATGAGAGGTCCTGTAAGAAAGGCTAGGGGATTACACCAAGAGGGATTATGAGGACCTGGACTTAAAATATTACACCCCAAACATTTTATGGTATGTTTCTCTTAAATACAATGTATTCTTTTGATAACCTATATTTTAGGAATCATTAAGCCTCTATGGAATAGAACATGGTTACATATAAGAGATATCCATAACCTAGCCATTAAACTTAAATTTTCCAACTCTATGAATTGAATTTTAAAAATTTGACATACATGGTTTTGTTCATGAAGACATATAGATTATAGTAGAATTAACTTAATTTTTGATGAATAGTAACATACACATGTTAATAGTAACATATCCTTGTTAATAGTAACATACGATTATGAATAGTAATATGACTCTGATGAATGGTATCCACACCCATGAATGTATAAATAAATTTAGGCACCTTAAAAATGAAGATGAATAATTTAAGTGTTTATATTTTTTAGTTAAATAATGATTTTAATATAATATTTAATTAATCATATATAGGAAATTATTTTTTAAAAATGGACATCATTTTTGGATTCTACACTTTGAAAAAAGGTTTGGGTGCATTTTTGGAATTTTTCTGAAATACTTGAATTTTTTGTGAATATTAAAATACCTTAATTTTCCATATAAAAACATTATAATTTAAATTAACTATTCCTCGCATCATGAGTGATGTAAGAACCAAAATCTAATACTCACATGAATATATTAATTTTATTGGTCATGGAATACTCATTATTTATTTTCTTGAGAGTAAATAACAAATTAATGATTATAATGTTAAGAAAACTCTTCATCCCTCCACTATATAAACCACCCCCACCCCCTCTTCCTCCCACACAACTCAAGCTTCAATACTTACTTAAATTCTATCAAATACTCTTCTCAAGCCCTCTCCCCACGTCCAAGACCTGCTGGTCTCACCAAAAGGCCCAAAAATAGGTCTTAAAGAGTTTCTCAAGGAGGAGTACTCAAGAGGTGAACCTCTTTTCTATTTTCTTTCAATTTCTTTTACATGTTTTATTATGTTCTTTCTCTCTTATCACCTCACCTATTCAAAATTCCATGATAATTCTAGTACCTTATATGTACTTAATTTTCATTATTCTAATGAAATATTTCACCATAATCTATTGTTTCCCCTCTTTTTATACAATAAATGAAAACACCATCCGAGATGTGTTAATTTATCACACATAAGGAAGACGGTTTTTCAATTTGAATTACAATATTAAATAATGGTCATGAAAACTTTTCAATGGTTGAACCAGATCATAATATATGTATTTTAACTTTTCTAATGTTTTTTAATCCTTACACACACATAATATGGAATAATAATACAAAACAAGTTTATTGTGCACAAAACCGCTAAGCTAAATCCATGGGTTTGTTATTAACTTATTGAATGAGTAATCCTCAAGGTATATAACCAGATAAATTATAAGATAATTTTTTTCTCTTTAATTTCTCTAATAATATATATATACAATTCTGTTTGTTTAACCACTTTTCAAAAAAACATTCATTCATGAATACAAGTAAATAGATCATGAAAACAAAGAAGAAAATCCCACCAAAACATTAAATTTGAATCTATTAAACCCATAAAAAGGCCATTAATGAACCTAATTTGGTTGTAAAATATCAATTAAATATTGATGAGGTTTTGGAAGTGTTAATTAATGAAGCTAATTTGTTTATTCAGGTTGTTAAGAACAATCAAGAACACCTTCAAGCATACGATAAGGGATCCTCTCTCTCACTATTGTTCAAGAATATCCTCTAGGTTATGCTCTTATTAATTTGATGTGTTAAGATTGTACATTATGATTCATAACTTAATCTAGTGTGTGCCATTTTTCATAAATTGTGTCTGATGGAAGAAAGGGAATCAATAATCATGGTAAATGTAGGGATCTCCCCACTAATCATGTGAACACAATCAATGTTAGAGAAGATCAGATCATTACCATATTTGGAAAAAATACACTAGTGTAAACAAATAATAATTCCACACTTATGTTTTATTGTTTCATGCATCATAATCCCCCATCTTTTAGCAGGATTACTAATACAATGGTCTCAGAGCAATGGAACAAGTTCTTTGAAAATATATTCATGGAATTAATATGCAATGAAACTGAAAATGTATTATTGGCAGTATATATTCTCGAGGGCGATGCTGAATAATAGTGGTATTTGATTCAGAATACCATGGAAGAAGAATAAATAGAAGATATGTAATGGAGGAATTTTAAGGAAATATTCTTCGAAAAATATTTCTCTTGTGAGCAATAAACCAAAATGTAGAGGAAATTCCTTGGCTTAAAAAAAGGGAAGAAGACAATGTTGCAGAGTATGAGGATACCTTCACATGGATATCCAGGAATGGTAAATATTATATACATGACTCAGTAGACAAATTTGATCATTTATTTGAAGGTCTTAATCCATGTCTTCGAAGGGCACTGGCTTCTCAATCATTTCCACCATATGATGAAATTGAATCAAGTGCAATCAAAACAGTGAAAGAATTTTCTAGATCAAATTTGTTTAAAGGAAACCAATATAAGAAGTGGTACTTTGATAACCAAGGAAAAGGAGTAGCACCAAAGAAGATAACGGGAATTAATAAATTCCCATTATGAGAGAACTATGGAATGAATCATCTCGGGAAATGCTTAAAAGTCATGGGACTCTACAATACGTGTGGAGAATAGGGTCATCGATATAATGAATGAAAGGGGAATAAAATGTTCAATAATGTTCATTTCTACAACTGTAGAGATATGGGAAACTATTCAATTGAGTTTCCTAGCTACCAAATAAACATTCTTCAAAAAGGTCAAGAGAGTAAGGGAGAGCTTATGTGATTACAACTGCAGAGGATGAAGTTACTAATGATGCAGTGAAAGTTACATTAATTGTTTCTTCAAACGCAGCCAACACTTTTTTTGATTCTAGGTCATGGAATTCACTTATATCTTCCCATTTTTTCATGAAAATTAGACATTTCCAATTTGTTTTAATAACGAAGTTATCAGATAAAAATCCTAAGGGATGCATCATTACAACAATGTCATATCAAAAAGTCCCCCTCATGACACATAATCATGCTTCAGTTTTTAACCTTATCATCATACCAACGACAGTATTTGATATAATTCTCATCCTCAATTGGCTATCAAATTATGATTCCAAGATTTATTGTAAGAAGATGAAAGTTACAACACTTGAAAATGGTGTAGAATCCCTTATCTTTTGATCAGAAACCTCACCACCATATTCTTATCTAGATCCAACCCCAGTAGCTCTACTGAATGCAATACATGGAGAGGAAGATAAACCAAAATCTATTATTGAGGAAAAAAATCTTCAAATTGAAGATGTGCACATAGTGCAAGAATACATTAATGTATTTCCAGATTATTTATCTAGACATCCTCCAAAATGATAAGTTGAGTTCTCTATTGATTTAATTCCTAGTTCAAGACCTATATCAAAGACTCCCTATAGAATGGCCACTATGGAATTAGTGGAGCGAAAGAAACAACTAGACGAATTGAGTAAAAAATTGTTTATTCAACCTAGTGTTTCTTCATAGGGATCCTATGCCCTCTTTGTCAAGAAGAAAGATGGATCCACAAGGCTATGCATTGATTAAAGGGATATCAATGTTATTAAAATAAAGAATAATTAACCTCTTCCATTGATTGATGAATTTTTTGATCAAATTTCTGGAGATCAAAAGTTTATGATGATTTACCTTCGATCTGGATATCATCAGCTTCATGGGAGGAAGGAAGATATTCTTAAGACAGCATTTCGAACCACATATGGGAATTATGAGTTTACAGTGATTCCTTTTGTATTGACTAATGCACATTCTATTTTCAGGGATTTAATGAATATATTTTTCAAGGAATATCTTGATAACTTTGTTGTGGTATTCATCGATGATATCCTGGTATACTCAAAAAGCTATGAAGACCATGAGGATCACTTGGAGATTATTCTAAAAACTCTTAGAATAAATGAATTATATGGGAAGTTTAGCAAGTGCGAATTCTATATTCAATCTATTTCTAACCTAGGACATATTGTCTCTGAGGATGGAATCATATTTGATCTTGTAAAGACTAAGGCAATCCAAGATTGTCCCATGCCAACAAGCATAACTGAGGTACGCAGTTTTATTGTCTTAGTAGTTTACTATCGGCATTTTTTTCAGAATTTTTCCCGACTGGATAGCCTGCTAACGGAGCACACACGTAAAGGAGTTAAGTTTATGTGGAAAAAAGAATGTACAGAATGCTTCAAAGAATAGGAAGGAAGATTGGTCAATGATCAAATTTTGAGTCTTCCATCTAGAGGTGATGTATTTGTGATAAATAGTGGTGCATCAAAGAAAGGACTGGGTTGCATCCTTTTGAAAAAATTATAAAGTTATTACTTATGCATCAATACTGTTGAAGACTCATGAGAAAAATAATCGAACTCATGATCTTGAGTTAGTAGCTATAATCTTTGCTCTGAAAATATAGAGACATTATCTGTACGGAGAATGATATGAGATTTATACAGACAATAAGTGTTTGAAATACATTGTCATAAAAAACACAACATGATGAAAATAAGATGGCTCGAGTTACTGAATTATTATGATTGTTCAATACACTACCCCTAGGAAAGGCGAATAAGTTGGAAGATGAATCAAGTAGGAAAGATCACAGACTCCTAACCCAAATGAGGATTGAAAGATATATTATATTGATGGATATATTGAAGATGGATATGGGAATTGTTAAGGAAGGGGATACAACTTTTCTCTTTAAAATGATTGATAAACCATATTTATTAGAGAAGATAAAAAACTCTCAACCTGATGATGAGAATCTTTACAAGAAAACTAATGTTGTCAAGGATGGGAGATTGGTAGACTTTGTGTATGAAGAAGGAGTTCTGGAATTTGGGAAGATGTTATGTGTTCCATAAATACCTGAGCTAAAAATGGAACTATTAGATGATGATCCAAGCTCAAATTTCTCTATACACCCAGGTAGCACAAATATGTATAGAGATCTGAAGGAATATTTTTGGTGGGATAATATAAAGCAGGAAATTAAGGACTATGTGTCCTGGTGTCTAGTTTTTCAATAAGTGAAGGCAGAGATACAACATACAAAATGAGTGATGAAACATATATCTATTCATGTGTGGAAGTGGGATAACATTACAATGTATTTTTCTACCAGACTACTATGGTCACCTTGAAGGAATGTTGAAATATGAGTAATTGTATATCGTCTCACAAAATCAGCACATTCCCATATTATAAGAGAATATTTACCACTTCAGTGCCTTTAAATAATTTATATTAATGAAGTTTAAATACTTCATGGTGCATTTCTATCGATTTTTTTAGATCATGATCCCTGGCTTACATCAAAATTCTGGAAAATTCTCTAGAAGGCTTTGTATACTGAGCTTCGTATGAGTGTTTCTTATCACCCTCAAACCGATGGACAATCTAAATGGACTATTAAAACAATAGAATACATTCTTAGATCATTCTCTCTTGACTTCCAAGGTATGTGTGATCAATACTTTCCTTTGGTGGAATTGTCCTACAATAATATTTTCCATTCCAGTATTCAAATGGCTCCATATAAAGCATTATATGGAAAGAGATGTCAAACTACAACTTGTTGGAACGATGTTGGTGAGAGTAAACTTATAGGCCCTAAACATATGAAAGAGACCACGAAAAAGGTAAAGGAAATTAAATCCCATATTAATGTAGCCCAAAATAGGAAGAATTGTTATGATTACAACCGTAGAAATTATTTGGAATTCCAAGTGTGAGATCATGTTTTTCTGAAAGTATCTCCACCGAATGGTGTCTTAAGGTTCAGAATGAATGGGAAACCGAGCCCTAGGTAATCAGTCCATTTGAAATTATGGAATGAATCAGAGTTGTATCTTACTGTTTAGCAATGCCACCAAGTCTCGCCAATGTTCATGATGTGGTCCATGGATCATTGTTAAAGAAATACATTCCAAACCCATTTCATGTACACACCTATGAAGAAATAGAACTGGAACCTGATTTGTCATACTGTGAAAAGCCAATTAGGATTCTTGAAACAAGGGAACAGATATTGGGAAATCGGAAAACTCATCTAGTAAAGGTTCTTTGGAGAAAACAGAATATGGAGGAAGCAACATGGGAACCTTATGATGTTATGAGGAAGAACCACCAACATATTTTTGGTGGTATTTATAAATGAAAATTTTCAAGGATAAAATTGTCGAAGGAGGGAATATTGTAGTACCCCAAACATTTTATGGAATTTTTCTCTTAAATACATTGTATTCATTATATAGACTATATTTTAAGAATCACTAAGCCTATATGGAACAAAACATGGTTACCTATAGGATATATCTATAACCTTTCCATTAAACTTAAATTTTCCAGCTCTGTGATTTGAATTTTAGAAATCTGACATACACAGTTGTGTTAAGGATGATATATAGATTCTGATATAATTAACTTAATTTTGGGAGAATAGTAACATACCCATATGAATAGTAACCTACCCTTATGAATAGTATCTTTACCGTATGAATAGTTATATGACTCTTATGAATGGTATCCACACCAATGAATTTAAAAATAAATTTTGCACCTTAAAAATGAAGATGAATAATTTAAGTGTTTATATTTTTCAGTTAAATAATGATTTTAAATAAATATTTAATTAATCAAATTTTGGAAATTTATTTTGAAAAATGGACCTCAGTTTTGGATTCTACATGTCAAAAAATGGTTCGGTTGATTTTTTGGTATTTTTATGAAATACAAGAATTTTTGGTGGATAGTGAAATACATTAATTTACCATATAAATACATTATAATTTAAATTAAATACAACTAGCATCATGAGGGATGTAAGCACACAAATCTCTAACTCACATGCATATATTACTATTTTTTGTCATGGAATACTCACTATTTTTTTGTCTTGAGAGGAAATAATAAATTAATGATCATAATGTTAAGAAAACTCTTCTCCCCTCCACTATATAAACAACCCCTCACCCACTCTTCCCCCACCCCACTCAAGCTTCAATCCTTGCCTAAATTCTGCAGAATACTCTTTCTAAGACCTCTTCCCACATACATGTCCTGATGGTCTCACCAAAAGGCCAAAAAAAGGTCTTAAGGAGTTTCTCAAGGAGGAGTACTCAAGAGGTGAACCTCTATTCTATTTTGTTTCAAATTATTTTACAAGTATTAATATTGTGTTTATATCTTCTCACTTCACCCCATACAAATGACATGATAATTATAGTACATTAAATGTACTTAATATTCATTATGTTAATGGAATATTTCATCATAATCTATCTTTTCCCCCTCTTTTTATACAATAAATGCAAACTCTGTCCGAGATGTGTTAATTTATCTCACTCAAGGAAGACGGGTTTTCAATTTGAATTACTATCTTTAATACTAGTCATTAAACCTTTTAAATGGTTGAACCAAATCATTATATATGTATTTTATAATGTTTATTGATCGGGAATCCTTACACACTCATAATATGGAATAATAATACAACATAAGATTATTGTTCACAAAACCACCAAGCCAAATCCAATCATTTTTTATTAACTCATCGAATCAGTCATATTTATGGTATATAACCAGAAACATTATAAGATGATTTATATCTCTTTAATGTCACTGATAATATATTTAACCAATTATTAATTTTTATCCACTTTTCAAAAGAACTTCCATTCATGAATACAAGTAAACAGATCATGAAAACCAAAGAAGAAAAGGCTACCAAAACAATAAAATTGAATTTCATAAACCCATCAAAAGGATATTAAGGAACCTAATAAGGTTATAAGATATCAACTACATGTTGATGAGGTTCTTTACTTATTAATTAATGAATATAATTTGATTATTCAGGTTTTTAATGTAAGAACTCGGATATTGTTTTAAGGTATGTTTTCTTTTTCTGGTTTTTTTTGAGAAAAAGAGAAGTTTCTAGAAATTTTTGCAGTACACACTATGTACTAATATGCACACACCATGTACTATTTTTCTGCACATAGCCATGTGATGACTGTGTAATGGCCACGATCAGATCCATGTGTGCTGGCCTAGAGATAGCCTAATGTGGGGTCTAGTAAGGGAAAGTACACGTTGTGTACTTCTAATGTATAGGTCGTGTACTTTAATTTTTTCCATTAAACATAATGGGGTCAAGTCTAATTGACATAACCATATTTTTCTTGGTTTTTCTTATTCGAGAGTGACTATAGGGATGAGTATCTTCTGAAAACTGCTGATCGAGCATCCGTTCTGTGAATCGACCATCGTCGATCATGCTGTGATTGCCTTGGGGAGCTCTTCCTTCTTCTAGAGCAACGTTTCCTTATTCATCCTCTTTATCGGGTTACCCTCAGTTGAAAATTTAAGATGTTTTTGTAGATCTATTGTGTTATTGGGTGATTCAAGGCTTTAGGTTAACATATAGTGATCTCCCAATGCCGAGGTAGGTGGTTTGTGCCTTTCCATAGTTAGTCTTTGAGTTATATGTGTAAAAGATCCCAATACCCTTGAACGGGTTATTTCCTGTTTATGTTTTTATCCCTATTTAGTTACCTACTATGACATGATTGATTGGATATAGGTTATTTGTTGTGAATAGGGTTTACTTTCCCATGCTATGGAGGTTTTTCCCATGTTTCCCTATTTTGACCATTCGGTCTAGCTTTGCCTTTTAGGCTGCTGTTTACCTTCCATGCTTAGTATTGTTAGGATGGAGTGGTTATTATCGGTCTTGTTGTTATGCTATAGGCTAGTTAGCCAAGTTGTTCTTGAGGTTTACATGGGTCTCTTTTCATTCCTATGCTCGTTTGACTTAAACTGCACTGTGAGAAACTTGTTTAGTAAACCATATGGTGAATGGATATAAAGGATTCTCTAGAGTGTCTGTTTTTTGTTATGATTTGAGGCCAGATGGGGAATTGATGTAACTTCATCCTTAGCGTGTCTGTAGTTCCTTGACATGGGCTATAGGGGGAATGAGACATAAGTGATTCCCCAGAGTGCATTTTAGTTATTTCTACGAGACTATAAGGGGAATTTACGGTGAGTTCTTCATTAGAGAGTCTGTACTAAAGCTGAATCGAAGGGGTAGACTGTGAGTACTACCCAGAGGATATCCTGGGTTGTTTTTCTAGAACCAGTGGTGTATGGAAATGTGTGCTTCCTAGAGGTTTTCTTGTGTTTTCTAGGTATGACCAGAGGGGATAGGATATGAGTACTTTTTAGAGGGTTACCTGCTAATGATTGTATACTTGATATGTGGTATTTGAATGCCTTGAAATTGTAGGAATGTTTACTGTTGAGTAATTCATTGTTTACTGCTTCTTTTCTTTATTTCCTTCCAAATATATTAACTGACTATTAAGAACATATCTCTAGGTGTTTTCCTATTTGGATTTAGTCTTACACTCTTTTTGGGCCATTGTTTTGTGCCCAAACTGATTATATTGTTGTAGGTATAAATATGGGAAAGCGCCCTTCTACTTCAGGTATTTGACTGCTTTCGAGCTGGAGAGAATGGGACCAAGCTGAGGCTTGCAATGCAGAGGAGTTGTTTACATTTTTCTTTTTTACATTGGTTTTGTAATGTATTTCAGAATTGTGATGTTTTTGGATATTTTCCTATATTTATGTATCATGAATCATTATATATGTGGTCAAGCTACTTATTACTTTCAGTTTTCCACTATTTTCTTTTGTATGCCATTGTTACTGCTTCTGCTATTGTTATTGGTTTCCCTTCTACTATGTTACTCTACCAATGAGGGCATAGTTTCCTCACGATCACACCCAAGGCCCTCACTGATATTCGGAAGCCTCTTGCGTTAGGGGAAATGCACATGAATCCATGCGACCAACCGGGTACGGGGCACCTCTGGTTGGCTTCGGAAACCAGGATGTTGCAAAGTGGTATCAGAGGAATTATTTTGTTCTTGACTTACTGTTTTGGAGCCTATAGTCAGGGATATGACATTATAGGTACATGGTAATAAGCTGTTCCGGAGAGTATCTAACCCGTGTATAGTGAAAATCCAATTTACCTTGTTTATTTCAATTTTTTTGTTTTTTCAATTTACAGTTGATTTGAATTTCACCATTGGGTGATTCACATGTATTGTGTTGTTATTGTTGATGTTATTGAGGTTCTATTTCTATTGCATCCCGATGAGATGATGGTATGCCATCTCATGCATCATATAACCACTTTCCAGGAATCACATGTCATGCATTCTTGCCATGCCATTTAGTGTATATTAGCGATTGAATGTTGTTGTGATAGATTTTTTTCTAGAGATTCATTCTGTTATGATGGATTTTTGGATAGAATACCTATTTTTAATAGGGAATTTATTTGCATAAAGAAATCCTTGAATGAAGGCCAAAATTTTCTTCTTGAGGTGTTATGGGGCCTCATGGACCAGAATTTGAGGTATCATTACCTTTTTTTTCTTTCTATAGGACATGTATAAGATGCCAATATTTGATTCGTGGGATGTATTGGCCCTCACATATCGGAATTTGGCACTTTAATGATCGTTTCTGTGTTTTTTTGGGTTCCAATGAAGTTTCTGAGGCCTACTATCTGGAAAAACTCAGAATACACGTCGTGTAGTAATGAATACATGCCATGTGTTCTTCTATTTGGGAAGAAATTGTTTTTCTTAAGTACATGTCATGTACTGTATATAAACGTCATGTAGTCTCTAACCATGTCACTGGTTGTGTTGGCAGAGACACGGGGTTGGGAAATAATTAGTGGAACATGTCGTGTACCAGTTGTACACACCATGTTGTGTAGAGCATGTTTCCACCTATGTGACTAACAACACAGATGGATAAAAACATATGTTAGACATGCCGTGTAGTTAAAACCTCGAATCCGACCATGTAATGAACAACACGGGTCGGTGAAATTCTTTGGTACACGTTGTGTAGTGTGAGCCGTGTAACTAGTCATGTAACTAACAATATAGGTTGGTGTAGTTCATCTAGAACACACCATGAAGTCCTATTCTAGGTGAACCATGTGTCTTAGCCATGTAAGTGAACTCGTACAGGGGGAAGAGTATTCAAGTACATGCCAGGTGCTAGGAAAACAAGCCGTGTATGCAGTGTTACATGACCTATTTTTGTAGTATTACATGCCCATGTGAATGGATTAAGGGAACATGCCGTTTAGTTAAATATACACAACATGTATCCATGTTTTGAAAAACATGATTGCTTTCTTTCTCCTATTCCCTTTTTACTCTTTAGTTTTCAATCCTTGTTAATATTTATCTATGGTGTGTGTTTTACCTTGCATAGTCATGCCACTGAAACATCCTTTAGTTGTATGTCAGTTATAAGGAAACGATCAGTCACCAGACATGTTATATCATGGACTTCTAGCAGACCCACCATTTATTCTAGTCTTGGCACCAGCAGTCATTCCGAACACAGGTGATTAATCATAGTTCCAAGAGGGGATTATGTGGTTCTTGAAAAACATCTGAGGAGTACAAAAACCTTACCCTTCTATGGAAGAGTTGATGTGGGTTATTAAGCAGCAGCATCCCTCCAATTTCATCTAGGAAGGAGGACACCACACTGCATAGTCATGGTTGGAATACATGCTTTCCATCTTCAACCATCCGGAAATGCCTCCAGAGAGGTGGGTCAATCTCGCTAAATACATGCTTGGGGTCTCCACCATGAAATGGTGGGATGTGATCTCACAGGAGGGACGCCAGAAGGTTATGGCATGGGATGACTTCCAGCATGCCTTCTATGACTACTTCTACCCAGATAATTTGAGGGCTAATCGAGCCCAAGAGTTCATGTGTCTGGAGTAGGGTACTCTCTCAGTCATGGAGTACTCTTCACATTTCACTGAGTTGTAGCACTTCAGGCCTATTCTAGGAGGATATGAGTTCATTCTAGTATGGAAGTTTGAGGATGGTCCCAGGCATGACATCCTAACACAGGTGAACATCTTTAGGATAACTTCCATCACTTCTATAGTCACCGAGATGCTAATCACATAGTGCAATTTGAGAGATTCTAGAGTTGTGAGACAAGGTTTTTTGACATCCGGTGTTATTTTCCCTCTTACTGACAGCAGGAAGCACCGAAGGAGGTCTTCATGTGGGGATCCAAGGAGGCGGGACACTTCTTCTGGTAGCTAGGTGGTGTGCTACCAGTGCGGGAAGAGTGGGAATACGAGGCCACATTACCCGGGAGACCCAGTGGAGTGCCGATCTTTGTAGCAAGATTGGTCATCTTCCGCGTTTCTGTCAGATATTCTCACCAGAAGCTGGTCATAGGGGTAATTCTTGGACTCTTTGTACAGAAGTAGTGCCACCAATTTCTCATTAGTCTAAGAACTGGAGTTCATCCGGCCATTCAGGCCATGGTGGAGGTCGCGGCCGTTGTGGTCAGTCACCAGGATTTTGGGGACAACAGGGTGGATCAGCTCAAAGTGGTCAGGCAGGGTCAAAGGGCCACAGTGCAAGTCACACTTATTTAGTGGAGCATACCCAGGAAGGGCAGGATTCCAGACCCTCTACGGCTCAAGGTACGATCCCAGTTTCCTGAGATTTAGCTTCTACACATTTTGATATGGGGGTTTCCCATAGCATTATATCTTTTGTTGTTGTGGAGAGAATTGGGCTCTATATATTCTCTTTTAATGATATCGTGACGCTAGACACTCCGTTGGGGATTAGAACAACTAGTGTACGTCAGTGCAAGGAGTGCCCTCTAGAGGTTGTTCGATGTCACTTGTTATGGGACCTCTATGTCATAGAGATGACAGGCTATAATGTCATTCTCAGAATGGACTGGTTAGTTCCCTTCCAGTCAGTTGTTAATTTTTATCATTTTAGGGTGCGTTTTACATCACCAAAAGGTAGATCGTTTCATTATAAGGGTGAATGGGATGTCCATGCGAGCAGAGTGTGACCTGAGCATCATGGGTTGGGACTAGTTACATACCATATTGCTAGTATATATCTAGATGAACATGGGACTTCATATATGAACTTTCCTCTTGTGGTGGATAATTTTAGGAAAGTCTTTCAAGAGGACTTTTAAGGTTTGACTCCGGAGTAGAAGGTGGAATTTTCTATTGAGCTTGTTCCAGGAGTGACACCTGTGTCCATTCCTCCTTATAGGATGGATACACCAGAGTTATATGAGCTCATAAAGAAATTGGAGGAGTTGCAAAAAAAGGGTTTCATCCTACCCATTACTTCTCCTTGGGTTTCGTATGTCCTATTTCTGAAGAAGGCAGATGTTACCCTCAGACTTTGTTTGGATTATCAGATGTTGAACGAGTTGATGGTCAAGAACCGATATCCCTATCCATGGATGGGTGATATCTTTTATCAGCTTCAAGGGGCCTAGGTGTTCTAGAATAATGACTTGAGATCCCGTTACCATTAGTTGCACGTTATACCATCTAATATACTTCTTATAGCCTTTCAGAGTAGGTATGGTCTATACGAGTATGTGGTTATGGAGTTCGGTCTTACGAATGCACTTGCAATCTTCATGGAACTGATGAACTGAGTGTTCCATCCATACTTGGATTCATTCATGGTAGTCTTCATGGACGATATCTTGGTGGACTCTCACACTCGACACAACCATGCTACCCATCTTGAGATCATTTTGGGTACATAGAGAGAGAATCATTTATATTCTATGATCTCAAAATTCCACTTTTGGATGGACCCAAATCACTTCTTGGGTCATGTTATCTTAGAGACATGAGTATCAGTGGACCCTGAGAAAGTGAGATCTGTAGTTTCCTGGGAGTATCTGAGGAACATATTTGAGGTATAGAGTTTTCTAGGGATGGCTAGATACTACAGATGTTTCAAATAGGACTTTTCATGATAAGCAGCACCTCTGACTGGTCTGACTAAGATTGGTGCGATGTACTTGTGGTCAGATTCTTGGGAGTCAGCCTTTCAGAAGATGAAAGGTAATTCGACTTCATAACTAATACAATTATTTCTAGATCAATGAAAGATCTATACCGTGTACAGTGATTCATTAGGTATCGAGCTAGGAGTTGTGCTTATGAAGGGGGGAAGGAGTCGTTGCGTACAGTTCTCGGTAGTTGAGGACACATGGGAGGAACTACCTGATGCATAATATCGAGCTGGCTGCAGTTGTTCATGCTTTACACTGTAGGATAAATTGTCTTCTAGGAAAGGATTTCATGTTTTTCACCAACCAAAAAAGTCTCAAGTACATCTTCACTCAGCGTGACCTAAATTTGAGACAGCGAAGGTGGGTTAAGTACCTTCAGTCCTTTGACATTGAGCATGCCTACATGCCTGGGAAAGGCAACGATGTGGCTAATGCATTGAGTAGGAGGACTCAGATACAGGAAGTTCATGAGGCCGGAATTGGGTGGTAGCTTATTTCCCTATTCTCTAAGATTCATTTGGAGGCACACAACAGTCAGGGATAGATGTTTCTTTCTTCTGTAGTTGTTACCTCTTCTCTTCTTGATCGAGTGTGACTGAGGTTTCTATCATAATTTGAAGGCCTATTCCTTCAGGAAAGTGTGTCAGGAGAGGATCCTTTTCCTAGATAGACATAGATCAGGATGAGATATTTCATTCTCTTGGACAAGTGTGGGTTCCAACAGACATATGTGAGGAGTTTATGCGGGGCTTTCATTCCTCATTTTGGGCAGTTCATCTTGGTGTCACGAAGATGTATCATGATCTACACCATCAGTTTTGGTGGCCAAGTATGAAGAGAGATGTTTCTGGGTTTGAAATGAGGTGTTCCACCTATCACCAGGTAAAGGAAAATAATAAGCAATCAGTAGGTCTTTTGTAATAGTTACCCATTCCCGAGTGGAAGTAGAACGATGTCGCGATGGACTTTCTAACGGGTTTACCGAGGTCGTATTGATGGAATGATGCAGTATGGGTTGTCATTTGTAGAAACACAAAGGTTTCTTACTTCTTGTTGATGAAGGTAACCTTTAGTGTTGAGGATCTCGGAAGGTTGTACAAATGATAGATTGTGTGTTTACATGAATTTCCACAATCCATTGTTTCAGATAGAGATGCATGTTTTACTTCTCGGGTATAGTAGGGATTACAGAAGCCCTTGGGTACATAGGTACATCTTACTGTATCATACCATCCTCAGATAGATGGTCAGTATGAGCCTATGATTATTGTTCTTGAGGACATGCTTCAAGAATGCAACCTAGATTTTAAAGGTCCTTAGGAGAACCAAATACCTCTTCTGGATTTTTCCTACAATAATAGTTTTCAAGAAAGTATTGGAATGGCCCCTTAGAGGCTTTGTATGGTATGCCATGCCGATCACCCTTGTGCTGGAAGGAGGTAGGAGAGGCAACTATGCTGAGATTTCAACTTGTCTAGGATAACACAGACCAGATACAGTTGATTCAGTAGAGGATGGCTACTGCACTGTCATGACAAAACTCTTATGTTGATCGAAAGGGATGACCTCTAGAGTTTGAGGTTGGAGATTAGGTTTTCCTACGTGTCACACCGAGGTTGGGAAATATTAGGATTAGGAGACATGGTATGCTTTCGCCGAGGAATGTCAGGGTGTTTGAGGTGATAGAGGGAGTGGGACTGGTTGCCTTTCGGTTGCAGTTACCTCAGATGTATCAGGAAATTAATGACATCTTCCACGTTTCACAGAATTGATGTTACTTCTTAAACCCATCTCATGTTTTTAAACCTGAGAAGGATGAGTAAGAGGTGGATTCATCATTTGAGGAGCATCCAATCCGGATTGTTGATCAGTGTATGATGGTTCTTCTTTGGGAGCCAGTTACTATGGTACGAGTGCTATGGCAGCATGGGAGAGTATAGGACGAGACTTGGGAGAGTGAGACTGATGTATGATCATAAAGGCCTAATATTTTCAAGGACTTTTCTTCTACGCCGCCCTGCTAGGGAAATTCGGGGATGAATTTCTTTAAGGGGGGAAGTTTGTAAGAACCCAAATCTTCTTTTCATGCATGTTTTCCTTTTTCTGGTGTTTATGAGTAAAAGAGGAGTTTCTAGAAATTTTTGACATATAGATTGTGTACTATTTTTCCATAAGTAGCCAAGTGCTAGCCATGTAATGGCTAAGCACACAACCATGTGTGGTGATCGGGAGACCGACTAATGTTGGGGCCAGTAAGGGCAAGTACAAACTATTTAATTCTAAATTACATTCCATGTAATTTTTTTCATTAAACGTACCGGGGATGCATCTAATTGACAGAACCGTCTTCTTCTATGTCTGTCTCATTCAAAAGCTACAGTAGGGATGGAAATATTCTTCGAACCCCTTATCGTGCATCTATTCTCCAAATTGACCATTGTCGATTGTGTTGGGATTGCCTCAGTAAGCTCTTCCTTCTTCTAGAGCTTCGTTCCATGATTCCTCCTCTTTCTCGAGTTATACTCAGTTGTATGTGTTATACGTTTTAATAGATCTACAATGTTATAGGGAAATTCAATGATTGAGGTTCATGTATAACGATCTCCCAACACTGAGGTAGGTGGTTTGTGCCTTTCTGTAGTTAATCTTTGAGTTATATGGGAAAAAGTGCACAATACCCTTGAAAGGTGTATTGTGTGCTTATGGTATCAGCCCTATTTGGTTTTCTTCTATGCCTTGGATTATTGGATAGAGGTTATTTGTTGTGAATAGGGTTTACTTTTCCATGTTATGGAGGTTTTTACCATGATTGTTTATTTTGACCGTTTTGTCTAGCTTTTCCTATTAGGCTGTTGTTTACTTTCCATGCCTAGTATTGTCAGAATGGATTAGTTATTATCTGTCATGTTGTTAGGATATAGACTAGTTAGACAAGTAGTTCTTGGGGTTTACTTGGGTCACTTTGCATTGCTATGCTCGTTTGACTTACACAGGACTGTGAGAACCTAGTTTTGTATACCATAGGGAGAATGGACATAAGGTGTTCTCCAAAGTGCATGTTTGTTATTACGATGTGAGACCATAGGGGAAATTGACATAAGTGCTTCCTCAGATTTTCTGTAGTTCCTCGACACGGGATATAGGGGAAAGAGATGTAAGTGCTTCCCTAGAGTACCTTTTAGTTACTGATACGAGACTATAGGGATAATTGACTAAGAGTGCTTCCACAGAGAGTCAATACTAAAGCATAACCATAGGGGTTAGACTATGAGTACTTCCCAAAGGGTTTCCTGTATTTTTTTTCTAGAACTAGAGGGGTTCGGCTATGTGCCCTTCCCAGATGGTTGCTTGTGTTTTCTAGGTAGGACATGAGGGGATAGGCTGTGAGTACTTTTTAGAGGGTTACCTATTTGTGATTATTTTCATACTTGATATGTGGTATTTAAATGCGTTAAAACTGTAGGAATGTTCATTGCTGAGTACTTCCTGGTTTATTGCTTCTTTTGCTTATTTCCTAGCATATATATTCACTGGCTATTAAGAACATATCTCTTGGTGATTGCCTACTAGAATTTAGTCTCACAACCTATTTGGGCCATGCATTTGGGCCCAAACAGATTATATTGTTGCATTTATAGATAAGGAAAATCACCCTTCTACTTTAGGTATATTACTGCTTCGGATTTGTAGAGAAAGGGACCATGATTATTCTTGCAATGCTGAGGAGTAGTTTACTATTTTTTCATACATTGGTTTAGTACTGTATTTCAGTATTGTGACATGTTTGTCTATTTTCCTATAAATATGTATCATGAATCATTATATATGTGCTCCAACTTCTTATTACTTTTATTCTTCCACTGTTTACTATTTCATACCATTATTAATGCTTCCACTGTTTTTATTTTTTTCTCTTCCACTGTGTTACTCAACCAATGAGGGCATAATTTCCCCACTGTCACACCCATGGACCTCGCGGCTAGTCGGTAGCCTCTAGCATTGGAGGAAATGAGTTTGAGGCCACACAAATAACTAGTTATAGGACGCCTCTAGGTGGATTCTAGAACCGATACATGATAGTTAAGAACAATCATGGACACCTTCAAGCAAAAGGTAAGGGATCCTCTCTCTCACGTTTGTACAATAATCTCCCCTTTACTGTTCGATTTTATTTTTAATACCAAATGATGGGGTATGTTTTCACACCACCCCTACACTACCCTTATGATATATAAATAATTTTATTCCCCTTTACCTCTCATTAATCCCTTCCAAGAACACTTATTACCATGCTGAAATTTTTGTATGATGTTTTCTATTCTCAACTTTGATTCTGTGCGATTTCCATTATTTTCATATTATTTATTATATTTGGTATAGGTGTACTGACATAGGATCTATATTATCCTGATTATTTTTATATTAATGGTATTCTATGATTATTTTGGTGGTTATTAACTTTTGGTCATATTAATCAATTGATTACAGCGTGGAAATGAACTTTGTCCCAATTTTCACTTCGTTGTGACTTCCTTAGTATTATGAACCTACTCTTTCTTATGTGGTGTACCTAATGACCATTTGAGATCACTTTTCAATTAAAATTAAATTCCATTTAAATTTCCATATTCTCATATCATTGATATGATTATTTTCTATGTCGTATACCATTTTACATAAGATATTCATTTTCAATGTTGTTTTGACTGTGGAAATATGGATGAATCAGTATCCTCTTTTCTATACAGATAATGTAAAGGAATACTTATCTTGAGTTGAATCTATTTTTAAATAATTCTTTGGACATGAAGAGGATGGTGGAGCCCACTACATCCCCTCAATGCATCGACAGGTCTCATGAGACAATCATTTTGGCGACGAAACCTTCGAGTTTATTTCCAAAAATCAAATGGGTTTCTACCCACAGACTTAAAACATTTTAATAGTATTATGATATCATGTTCCAAATACATGATGTCCAATTAATAATCATTATCTTTATTCTTTATTAGTTATTACTATCCAAGAGGTTTTCACTATGCTAAAATCTATGGATTTAGTTTCATTCCCGGTTCATTAATGGTGCGAGTTTTTCATTTATTCACCATTCCATAATGAAAATGTCAAATTTTTTACAATTCATTTATTATTTATTCATGATTCCTCCATTTTTAACCCTTATTCAGCATTTGAGCACACCCCATTCGCTTGTTTACCTTTAACAGATTATGAAGAGGAGATCACTTATTGAGTTTCCTTGGATACAATTTATTAGTTTTTGTTATATATTGTACATTGTAACATTTCCCAATTTAATTTGAGTTAAATATTTATATCTAGTTTCTTCATGACTACTAAACTGATCATTCCATCGAGTGTTAATTCCATCTAACCATGCCAATGAACATAGTAATGAATTGGCTCCGATCTAGAGGGGTCGAGGTGTTACATCAAATGTTACTTAATATTGAATTTTACAGAATACCATACATTAAAACAGATTGAGGATAATTTTGGGTTTAGAATTTTAAATAATTAGGATATATTACATACATGTCATAACACTTTCATACAACAGGAACTACTAAAATATTGACCATTTTTTCAAAATATAAAACATCAAAACTTAAAACATGATGTCATTAACAAAAGTCCATATCAGACATCACGAATCCCTTATTTCTCTTGTCAATCTTTATATTCTATGAAAAACATTTGAAACCATGGGATGAGTATAAAACTCACCAAGGGATATAAAGAAAGAAATCATTAGTCATGTGATAACATAAAAAACATCCTAACACATAATCATAAAAACTAATATCCAAATAGAATTCTTGTATTTTCCTTGGGAAATATTTACCATATCACTCTTACATTCACCATTACACATGGAATAACTATTTGGTCAAATTCCATCTCTGGAGTACCCAATGCATTGGAGAGCTATAATAGGGCTCACCCATCATATCTTGAGCTATAATAGGCTCAAAAAAATATATATTGGGATAAAATGGGATCATCCACACATAAATAATATCCAAGAACCATATCATGGTAATAAATTATCTTTAAAATCATAAAAAACTATTCATTCCATATACATAAAAAACAATCCTTTTGAAATTTTTCATAGAGAGTTTTTAAAGGATTTTAAAAAGAAAGTACCTTAAAATATAATTGGAGTGAGAATTAATAGAATTGAATGGAAATGTGTATACACTGTAAATAAATATAGTGAAACATAAAATAAACAAAAATTAATCACACCAATAATATTATTACCACATAATGAATAAAGAAGAAGGTTAACCCAACGAATGGAAATCAGGTTAAGAATTCCCTTACCTTGGGTTCCTATTAATTAAAATCTATGTAAACCTCTTATATAATACTTATAAAATTGTTATTAATATCTTAGTGAAACATATTAATGATTATAAAAATTTATATACACATTTTACAACATAATTCGACACATTTATTAGTAATATATTTTTATTTTCACTATGTCGAGTGCGTTCTTTACACGGTTTCTATGATATGATCATGACGGATATTCTTGTTGATTGGAAGTGAAAATCTAGAATTACAATGGAATGGTTTTTACATATTTAAAAAACCATAAATCATACCGTTTATCATTTTTAATTCTAAAATGAGTATGATACATAGGTTAAAACATTATTGATATTTGTATTCACCATTTTGTCGATTCTTTGGTCGTAATGAACTCATTTTGTATTATAAATTAATCATATGTGTAAAAATGGATTCCAGGACATTATATAAGATATAATACATAAATTATAATCTATTTCTACTATAAAAATGTTTTCATGAACATTCTTGAAATAATTAAATGAAATTGATATCACATCGTCCATGATGTCGGTAAATCGATAAATCACGGATGGTGTTTTAATTTCTTGAATAAGTGGAAGATGAGAAGAAAATTAATAGTGATTATTCCATAAAAGTGATGAAAAAAAATCTGTAAGATTCATTATCATTCTTGGCTCTTGGATACGGGTAGGTGATTAAAGAAAGATAAAAGAAGGGAATCTTGAAATAAAAAAGAAAAGTTGAGAAATCACTTAAGAAAATTTGGCTGCCTAATGACGTTGCATAAAATTTCATAAAATAGTTTAATGAGAGAAAAGGGTTATCTCATAATTCATACATAATATTGTAATTAAGGGGGATATGTAATGAAATATCCCAAAAAGTTCCAATGGAAATTAAAAATAATAACATATAATGAAAGAAAATAAAGAAAACAAACTAGGATGTTTACCACTTGATCTCTTCTCCTTGAGATCCTTCTTAAGGGCGTTGGTTATGACCTTTTTGTGAGACCAGAAACTCTAGGATTGCGGAAGAGTCTTGGGGGGAGTATTGGGAGAAATTAGTCAAGGATAAAGTCTTGAAGGATCTGGGAGGTAGAGGGGATTGAGGTTGATATTTATAATGGACGAGAGGAGGTATTTGACACTATTTTAATCATTATTATAATATTATTTTTTTCAATAATATGAATATTATTAATTCATTTTACCCCAAATAGTAATAATGGAATGTGAGTTCTAAAAAATTAGCCTTAAATCTCTTATGTTGTCATAAATAGTGTATTTTACTGATAATTTGAATATACGGTATTTTACCATATTTCATTATTCATCGAAGATTTATGAATTTTAGAAAAATCACAAATATTAACCCTAAAAATTATTCAACCTGAATAATTTAAAAATGAACTCAATTTTTTAAAAATAATTTTCTAATTATTATTAAATTAATTTTTAAATAAAATCAAACTTTAAAAATTCACAATTTTAATTCTATAACTGCTTTTATATCCCATTGAAAAATTACAGAATATGTCATTATATTAAATCCATAAGAAAATAAAATAATAATAACATTTACTATTAATTAGGGTGATATTACAATGAATATTACTATTCAAAAGGGTATGTTACAATTCACCAAAAAAATCAGTTCTATCAGATTCCAAATAACTTACTGAAGACAATTGTAGATGACCGTTTTTTGATATTCAATACATAAAGAAGAAATTTATGTTTACAGGATAGTTATAAATATTTACTTAAAACAAAGTTTCATGAATTTCATTTATTTTTTAAAATCCTTAGGGTGTTAAAAGGATGACCAAAAAACTGGTACCTTTGGAATAAATGAGGATAAGCCACTATCCTTAATGGAAAATCAATCATTTTCCTTTCCCTACATGATAATAACCTAGGTTCCCTAGTTTTAGAGATGATGTGGGATGAAAAAACCCCTTACAATTTTCATTGAAAATAGTGGATCCCGGACATTTTCAGCTGGGTCGGGGTCCTCGTGACTGAAGGGATGGATACTCAAATTTAACTCCAGGAACCTACCGGCCATGTTGGGGAAGTGTGGGACACCTCAGACCAAAGGAATGAATACGTAAAATATGAGACATGATGGTATTAATACTACCATGGTGTAATAACCCAATATTTCATAGTATGTTATTTCTTCAAAGTCATTTAATAACTTGTAGTACACGCAACACCGAGTTCAAGCGCACTACGACTTACCAAACTAGTCATTCAAAAAAGGTTATGAATAATATTATCTAAATTTTTAACTGTATATAATCCCTATAATTTTAGGATCCATATTATTAGTTTCTTAGACATAATTAAAAAAATTCATTTTTTTCAGATAAAAGAAGTATTTTAAAAAAAAATTCAATTTTACCGCCTTTTAATGGAGAACCCTTTTTAAATCCAATATTTAAAATTTTATATATTCAATTTGACACAAATTTCTTTTTAGAATCTGGATATACAAATTTAGTTTCAATAAATTTTTGGTGTTTTTCTGATAACCTTCATATTTGTGTGAATTGTAAAAATACTATATTTTAACTGAAAACAAATTTTTTAATCAAAATAATTTGAAGTGTTAAATTATAAATAGTAATGGTTTGGAAGTATAAATAGATTATATTTTTATCTTTTAATCCAATTTTATTCATTGGAAATAATTTCACATTGAAATTGAACATAAACAAGTACCAATCTTATGTTAGTTATTATTTCTTAAAAACACGCCTTTTGGTTTTGAAAATGAGAATTAATTTTATATTAATAAATGAAACTTATAAATTTTGAATTTGGTCAAACAGACTTAATTTTTTAATTCAGAATATCAAAATTAGCATAGGTTGAAATTTTTGTATTTTTCTGAAAACTTTCAATTTTTGATGAATAGTGAGAAACACTGAGTTATTGGCAAAAACCAACTTTTTATTTAAATAATTTTTTAGTTTATTTAAATTTAATTTTATGTAAATATAGATAAATAATACCTATATATTTTCAATAAAAATCATTAGAGTAATTTTATAATATATTTAGATATATAAATATTTTATTGAACTTTTTACTGTCTTTTACCCACATCCTAGGAGCATTTGCAAATTTGCTTAAAACATATTTTTACTGCTTCTGTAAGTTTAATTTAGAAAAATCCAAGAAACATAGTAAACCTAAGTAAGTAAAATTTCATTCAATAAGATGAAAATATTATTTGGTGAATAATAACTTTTGACTTTTATTGACCACGGTTAAAGTTAAATAAGGTAATTTAATGTAAAAATAATATTATATTAATACAAAATTACATTAACACCTGTTCTAACCTTATTGGATGAGTCGTGGCCAACCAGGGGAATCCTTTGGATGATTTTGGGACCCCATGAAGCCACTTATGAATGACAATGACACTTTATTTTAATTAACGTAAAGTAAAGGAAAAAAAGACATAAACAAATATCTTTTAGTAAATCAATTTTTAAATGGGGTTATATAAGTCATATTTTTGACAATAAATATTAATTGGAAACCTAAAATGTTTCTTACATTATGGTATTTGTTTTATAATTTTAATACATATAATAAATTAAATTATTTATGGCAAAATATTGATGTAGTATTTACCTCATTAATAAATGATTTTAATAAATAAGATTATTAATATTAAACCTAAATCTAAATCATATCCAATTATTATTGGATGATTTTATTTAGACCATGAGTCATCTTATATTTGACTTTAATAAGTTTTGGGCTTTTAGAAACTGAATATCACTATATAAAAAAATAATATTTTCACACTTTCCTAAAGAGCCTCTCCTCCACCTAATAAAAGGACACCACTTTAACCCATTCCACACACCAATCAAGCCCCTATATTATCCAAAACCTACCTAAATAAGCTCTCAATATCCCTATATTACACCTATAAGTATTAAATTAGGCATAAGTCCCTTAAAAAAGTCATTTTGGTTCAAAGCAACGGAAGTTACCCAAATTAAAGGTAATGGTTTCTCTTAAACTCTTTTCTTTTATTTTGTTTTATTTTACTTCTCCACCCTCCCCCCACTAAACTCTTTTTATTACATTATTTTATGACAAAAAAATTATCCTCAATACTCTTGGGTGTTTTTATGAGATGTATTCAAACTAGACTTACAGATACCTCCATCTAATGGGTGAAGAACATACTGTTTATGTGGTTGGAAAACTAACGCCTCACGAAACGATGATTGTTCGATTATCTCCTACCGCCTCTCATGGTAGCCATTAATATATAACTATATTTATAAATGATATATATATATATATATTATTTTTCTTTTTTCTTTTTTCGTTCTTTATTTTACATTTAAATCATACCTTCATGGTTTCCATTATGGGTTAACCATGATAATTTCATTTGAGGAAGTGTAGACTACTGCCCCCTCATAGTGATATAACTCATTAATGACTTATGTGGGATTTATAAAGTATGGATTTAATGATATTATATTGGATTTTATACTATAATTATAATATACTTATGTATTATTATGTTTTAATTCCATTAAAATACATAATATAACTGAAATTAGTGTTAATGCGTACGTACGACTTACCATCTCCATGAACGGTGCATTTCATTTCTTATCTCAAAATGTTATTTACTGTCATAAATACATATATATACTGGAAATTTATGATATATATGAAATATAAATTATTAATACCATTTTATAGATAATGTACTTTTGACCACATGGACAATTTATAATTATAACAAGTTCATTTTTGACTCATGTTCCAAACATTGACAAAATGTCCGATATGAACTCAATTAATTAACTAATTGTTATAGTAAGGTAATGAGTGATATAAAAGGAATAATAAAATTTAAAATATTCTTAATCAAGTAGAAATTATCTTATGTTTTTTATTCAGGAAGAACACGGAACATACAAGCGAGTCAATTCAGACACGTGGTAAGGGGTTTCTTATCTTACTTTTAATTCTGTGAGATTTCCATTGTTCACCAATTATTTATTGCATGTGGTGTATGTGTACTTCCATTTGATATATATATTCATTATTCTCTTTATATTCACAATATTATGTGATTCATTTGGTGGTTATTGACTATTGTTCATACGACTCAGTTGATTACAACGAGGTAAGGTTTATTTCCTCAATCTCATTATTATTCGAGATTGATCATGTGTAAGTATTTTCTGGGACATACTTATCATAGATACCCGTATTTTATAAAAATTATTTAAAAAGGAATATTTTATGGTTTTATGGGAGGATCTATTTAACTATATCATCATTTTAAATTTTTTAAAGATGTATCTTTCTAAACCCTTTTAATTGATGTCCATGTTTTCAAAATGATTTGAAGGATTTATTTATATGTAAATCAATGTTTTGAAATGATAATTCAATTAAAAATATTCAAAGTGGTATGGGACATGTTGATTCATAAATCCCTTTTAAATAAATACATTTATAAATTGTGAAAATTTTAAATGATTTCATGAAAAAGGGGTATTTCTCTCAAAGCATTTTACTGATCATTTTTATCTATGTCAACATACATTAATGGATTTTAAACTTGTTTGAAGTTGATTTATTATGATAAAAATATACCATATTGTATTGAAGGTTTTTTGATATTTTTTACTGTGGATGTGTTATTTGTATACCATTCATGGTTTATGGATAAAGTATTGGAATTTTGTATGCTAGATTTAATATGGATGTTTATGTTATATTTCAACCTTTTCTTATGATGAATGAATTAGACTAGTATGTTCTGGGTTAGGGACCGGTAAAACATAGCCCTCGGGGTTGGGGTCCGGTTATAGCAGGCCCTCTAAGTTGGAGTCTGGTTAAAGAGGCTCTTTAGGTTGGAGTCCGGTTAAAGAGGCTCTCCGGGATGGAGTCTGGTTATAGAGGCTCTCTGGGATTGGGTCCGGTAACAGTTAGCCCATATGTCCTGGAACGAGGCCTTGAAACAGAAATTAAAGTCTAGTACTATAAATTCCATCATTATTAAATTTGTTTTTAAATGTGATTATTCGACTAGTAGAATGTCCATGTTCAGGTTTATATGGTAATGTTTGATTTATTTTTTCCATATTATTTTCATGTTTATGTTTAAAAAGTATGTTGTTTTATTACACATCTTTCCTTAAAAGGTTATAACTTCTGCTCAATTATTTACCCTTACTGAGCATCTGAGCTCATCCCTTTCTTATGTTTTATTTTCCCAGGATATGAAGAAGCTATTTATGAGTGACCTTCAGGAATAATCTAGGAGGCTTGGACATTTCTAATGGAAAAAATTACTATTGTTTTTCTTTTCAAGTTGTTATATTGAACTTCATGTATGTAATTTATTTTAAAAGACTACTAAACTGATTGGTCCTTCAGGACCTAATTCCTTATAATCATGCCAATGTTACGTAATAATTCACCGAATCTAGGTAACTAGGGTTGGGGCATTAGAGTTTCTATCAAAGTAAGTTTAACAATAACCTTGGAAACCCGATTTAGATAAACTCTGATTAGTGCACATTATATTAAGATTGAAATGGGGGATTAGTATAGAAGAACTACCTATAATTTTGGTAATGTTGAGATTTTGTGAGTTTTTCTAATAAAATACATCCCCTTCTAGATATGAGCAGGAAGAGGCAGATCTCGCACAGATATACCTAGGGGTAAAACCCGAAAACACCACTTTCAGCTATACTCGAATGGAAACTGGTGCACGACAATGGGCCTTGTTGCACTCTTGGTTACGACACTCCGGTGGGATATGCTTAGGATAATTCTCATATTCTTAACAAATCATTATGAAGGATTTACGAGTATATACCTCCTCAAAGAAAATATTTTTATGATTGTGGATTATATCCATAAACTGTTCAATTTACGTTAGGTATTTTACAAGATTGGAATTATTCACTGAAATTCATAAATTGACCTTGGGTATTCCATTTTATAGAAATGGTGCCCAGTAGAAGGAATGTGAAGTCCAGCAATGCATATGATCTGAATAGTGAGAAGGATCATATCTTTCACGCTATTAAGCTAACATTTAGAAGGGAAATATTCTCCTAAATATTATCAACATGTAAATAAATAGTATCAGGTGTTAATAAGATACGTAAAGAATTCTTTGAGTCCTATTCCATTGAAAGAAAGAAAGAGAAGAAAATGATATAAGAGAAATAGATGGATAAAGGGAAGAGGGAAAAGAAGTATTTTTTCATATGTGATAACTGTGGAAAGAACAACCTTGGTAAATTCATGAAGGGAATGGTATTTTGTTATATGTGTGGAGAAAATGGACACCAAGTACATGATTACATGGGTATGAAAAAAGTTTCAAATGTACAATGCTTCATCTACAAAGAGTTGATACACTACGTGAATCAATGTCCAAATCATCAGAGTGTACCCCAAATGCTGCTATTGGATAATAATAAAGTTATTATACTACCAAAGATGAAGAGGAATGATTATATTTATTATGTTTTTATTAAAGTATTGTGTCATTTTAGTATTGTATTAAGGATGTACACGTCATAAGAAGAAAAGAGTATATAAGGATTTTACTACGGTACTATTTCATCAAGGACTTGAGATTGTGTGGAACCAAGAAAAGTGACTCAATAGCAGGTTAAATTTTTGGAAAATATATCGTTGAGATAAAGATAAACCATAATATGGTTTTTGATATTGAGGTAGTGATTTTGGCATATTACATGATTGATTTGGATAAATTATATTGGATATTCTTGACTAACTTGAATCTGATTAATGATTTGTACATTTCATCGTTGATAGAGTTTACAAAATTTTTGGAGAGAAGGAGTATATCCAATATTCTATAAGGAATAAGGGAGCATGAATGTAATTAATAATGTTTTATGGTAATTCAGGATGTTGTAGTGTTTTAAAATAATACATGATGAAGGTGTTCACATGTTATTACGTGGAAAAAAGGATCTTCAATATGTGTACCTTCCTTATAAATTTTGGACTGTGATTTTATCAAAAGTATTTTTGAAAAGTCTAGTTTGAGATTATTTTTTGATTTTCCTAAATAGGATACCTCGGAGGTCGGCGGTAACCCGTCGTGTTTGCCATGGTCGTGAGACTAGAACCCGTAACCGAAGGGCGATAAGGGTGTATCACCTACCACTATCTCATGTGGTGTCCTGGATTTAATAATATAATTTTTTTAAAAGGTCTAGTAGATGAATTATAAATTCATTTTTCGTAACCCTATATGAATCAGATAAATTCGATATTTTTTTAGTTCAATTATCCTTTAGAGTGAACGATGACTTTGTGGAAGAAATTAGTTAAAGGATGGAACTCTACTTGTCAAGTATATATTTTTTATTTTCTTATTCTAATACGAAATTAATTCTTAAATTTTAGGTAAGGGATATTGAAACTACAAATGTGTTATCCTAATACCTTATGTTTTGTTGAACAGATGATATTTTAAATTATCATAGATTGATGGCTTTGAGGCCCTCAATTCTATAATTGTTTTTGAATGATGACCTCGATCACTCCCTATAAATATTTGTGTTTTTTCCTCCAATTATGTGTCTCTAATTTCCACCAAGATTATTCTAATTGAGATCGTAAATTGGTGGGGCCATTTACATTACCCTTTTCGTCATATTAAGATGAAATTTTATTAACCCAATTTCCGAGGTGGGTTTTCCCACAAAGGTATTTTGTATTTTCAACCTTTTATTTTCGATGAACAATTTCAAATTGTGAGTATTCAATTTATTGAATGAGGAGAGAATGTAACACCCCATGATTTCGTAGTACGTTATTTTTTCAAAGTAATTCAATAACTTTCACTACACGCAACACTGAGTTCAAGCACACCACGACTTACCAAACTAGCCATTCAAAAGAGGTTATGAAGAGTAAAAAATAAATTTTGAACTTTATATAATCCTTATAATTTTAGAATTTATATTATGAGTTTCATAGACATAATGAAAAAAAACAAATTCATTTCTTTTCAGATAAATGAAGTATTATCTAAAAAAATGCCATTTTATTGCCTTTTAATGGCGAACCCTTTTTAAATCCAATATTTGAAACTTTATTTATATTAAATATGATAAAATAAACATCTCCTTTAGAATCGGGACATGATAATTTAGTTTCAATAAATTTTTAGTGTTTTTCTGATAACTTTCATATTTGGGTGAATAGTGAAAATACTATATTTTAACTGAAAACATCTTTTTTAATCAAAAAAATTTGAAGTGTTCAATTATAAATTTTCATTTTTTGTAAGTATTAATAGATTTTATTTTTACCATTTAATGCATTTTTATTCATAGGAAATAATTTCACTTTGAATTTAAACATAAACAAGTATCAATCTTTTGTTAGTTATTATTTCTTAAAAACACGCTTTTTGGTTTTGACTACATAAATTAATTTTAAATTAATAAATGAAACTCCTATGTTTTGAATTTGGAAAAATGGACATAATTTTTTAATTCATAATATCAAAATTATCTTATGGTGAAATTTTGGTATTTTTCTGAAAACTTTCAATTTTAAATGAATAGTGAAGAACGATGAGTTATTGGTTAAAACCGATTTTTTTTAAATATTTATTTATTTTATTAAAATTTATTTTAGGTAAAAATAGATACATAATAACTATATGAATTCAATATAATTAATTGGAGTCATTTTATAATATGTTTTGATATATCAAAATTTTATGGAATTTTACCGTCTTTTACCCACCTCCTAAGAGCATTTGCAAATTCGCATAAAACATAATTTTACTGCCTCTGTGAGTTGAATTTAAAAAATCCAAGTGACACGGTTAACCTCAGTAAGTAAAATTTGGTTCAATAATATGAAAATAATTTTTGGTGAATTGTAACTTTTGACTTTTATTTGCTGTGGTTAAAGGTAAACAAGTTAATCCAATGTAATAAGAATATTATTACAATTCAAAATTACCTTATCAATTCTCTTAACAATATTGGATAATTCATTGTCCGACCATGGGCATCCTTGGGTCACTTTTGGGACCTCATGGAAGAACTTATGAATGATAATGAGACTTTATTTTAAATAACTTAAAGTAAAGGCAAAACTAACATAATCAAATAGCTTTTAGTATATCATTTTTACATGGGTTTATATAAGTCATATTTTCGACTATAATTCTTAATTATAACGCTAAAATGATTTCTTACATTGTGGTATTTTTTATAATTTTTACACATCAAATAAATTAAATTATTTATGACAGAATAATGATGTAGTATTTACCTCATTAATAAATGATTTAAATAAATAAATTATTAATATCAAAAATATATCCAAAACCAGTCCAACTCTTATTGTATGATTTTATTTTGACCATGATTCATCTTATCTTCTTCTTTAACTATTTTAGGACCTTTATAAACCGAATAGCACTATATAATAAAATAATATTTTCACACTTTCCTAAAGAGTTGTAACACCCCGAAATTTTATGAAAAATATTCTTTTTAATTTCACTAATGTCTTGTTTTGTACGCTACACCAAAAGGAGCTTGCACAACATGCATCCTTGACTTGCCTTGTATTACACGCAATCGCGACCTTCCTCGATAGCGTGTGTAGTACGCAATACCGAGTTTCACTAAACAACGATATGCTATTAAAATATTATTAAAACTAGCCATTATGAATAGTAATAACCACCTTTTAAAATTCTAGAAATTCTATCTCTCAAAATGGACTTCATTTTTGGATTCGGAGTATCGAATTTAGCCTAAGGTGAAATTTTGGTACTTTTCGGATAACTTTCATATTCTGATGAATAGTGAAAATTACTAAATTTTCATTAAAAACAACTTTTTTAATCAAAATAATTAATAGTGATAAATTATTAATTTGAGTGGTTTTAAGGTATATTTAGAATATATTTTTACAATTCAATACAATGTTGGTCATTGGATGTAATTTCACATTTACACCAGACATAAACAAGTGTTAATCTTTTGATAGTTATTATCTCTTAAAAACATGCTATTTGTTGTGACAGCAGAAATTAATTATAAAATTAATTAATGCAACTTATATGTTGGGAATTTTGTAAAATAGAAATCGTTTTTGAATTCAGAATATCAATTATAGCTTAGGGTGAAATTTTGGCATTTTTCTGAAAAACTTCAATTTTTGATGAATAGTGAAACTACTAAGTGGTAGTTAAAAAAATTAATTTTTTTCATAAATCTTAATTTTACCGCTTCTGTGAATGGAATTTCAAAAATCTTAGAGACACGGTTGATGTTAGTAAGTAAAATGTGGTTCGATGAGATGAAAATAATTTTTGGTAAATAGTAACTTTTTACTTTTATTTACCACGGTTAAAAGTAAATATGGTAATTAAGGGTAAAAATGATATTAATATTTCCCTAACACATGTCCTAATCCTATTGCACAAGTTTATCTCGACCAAAAAAAACCTTAAGTGTAAAATATTATCATTTAGGCCCACTTGGATTAGATTAGGACATTTATTATTATTTAATTCAAAGAAGAGTTAAAAGTGTTAAAATCAATGTTTATTTACTAAAACATTTTTAATATAGGGTTATACATAATATAATTTCGACTATAAACATGCATTAAAAATCTAAAAAGATTTCCTACATAATCGTATTTTATTTGTAATTTTTATACTTTAAATAATTTAATTTATTTATGACACAACGATGATGCAGTAATTACCTTTTCAAAAAAATATTAACATAATTGATGTTACAAATGCCCAAATAAATGTAATTTGATACTTTTTATGACTTACACTAATTTTATAGGTTAATATTACATGTTATTGTTGATTTATGTAACTTGGTTCGAACTTATCATTCTGTTAGAAATTCCATAAAAATCATGTACCAAATAGTGTCAAAATTGACACAAAATAGTTTTTAAATCAAATATTATATTATTAATTGTTATTTTATTCCTAAAAATCTAAGGTTCGGCCAAATTACTTATATAAGGATATATATATTAATAATAAACAACTTGGGGTTCATTTGGCATGTTAGAGTAAGTGTATTAACCATATAGTGTAAGAAAACAAAAAGTCACGGTAAAAGTTAAATTATTTAACTTAGAGTTAAATCTAATTGATAAGGTTAAAATAATAACCTAAACTTGTCTAAATCCTATTGGTTGATAGTATTTCTACCCATACCCACTTTAACTTCGAAATAACACCCTTTGTAACCATTATAAACCGATTTTTAGTTTAATATAAAATAATATTTTGAGATATTCCTAAGGTGCCCCTCTCCTCCCTTATAAAAGGGCACCTCCTCCCTCTCCTCCTCACACCAATTTGAGCATTCAAGCTCGGCCAAAACCTGAAAAATCTCTTCTCAACTTCCCTAGTATCATACTAGAGGTCCTTGTCTTCTTCAAAGTCCATCCATAGTTCTTTAAGTGGAGGTTAAGTGAAGCCGCATCAAAAAGAGGTAATATCCATTACCGATCTTTTTCAATTTCTTTCTTCTTAAACTTCTTATTCATTAGTTGTTTCATGATAAAGTAATAACATCAGTATTTCTTATATACTGATATGTTATTATAAATAGGAAACAACTCTAATTAACCTTTTATCCATCCTACGGAAAAAAGGAAATCACCGCGCGTGCATACGTACGGAATACCGTCTCCACGCCGTGGTGTAATCTATTTTCCGCCACCACCGTAATTGGATGGGTATAATGGTGTAATGAGTAACTATATATGATAATTATAAAGTGATATTGATACTGAAATAGTATATGTACACTTCAACTCAATTCCACGACCATGGGAACGATATCATCGCTCGTGCGTACGTACGGACTACCGTCTCCACGACGCGATGAGATTCATTCTCAATGATTAACCATTCATGAATGATTATAAAGTATATATAATAATTACTAATGAAATATATGAAATAATAATTATACTTGATTTATGTATATTTATATGTATGTCATCTACTTAATTCCATTCAATTCAATAAGGAAACGAAAACAGCGTTCATGCGTACGTACGGACTACCGTCTCAATGAATGGTGTATTTCATTCCATTTATCGATATATTATATATATATATATATATTCTGAATATATATTATATATAAATCATGTTTTACATTCTGGATATAAGTAATCATGATCCAAGTAATCATATTAATAATTACAAGTTAAAAACACGAACGACAAATGAGACGATTTTACCCAAAACGCTACTTTAACATGAATTTACAAAAGAACGGATAATATAAAGTCATAAGTGGACCATATATGATATCATAACAATTAATATGATTCTGTAATAAGTCAATGAAATTATTTAAATCATTATACAGGAGGTTCGGACACTTACGAAGCAAATCGGACCTAAGGTAAGGGAAATATCACAATCTCATTTTTATCTGAGATTGTTTTTACTTTGGTAATTACTGGGGTGTATTTAATCATCCACATCCATGTTCCCTCAATATGTAATATTATTTCCATCCTTCTACAATAGTTTATATCCAATTATACCCTTCAGTGAGTTTTCTGTAAAAGATATGAATGGAATCTTTTGTCATTTTTCGTACGAGGTACTATTTGACTTTTCCGAAAAAAGTATGAAGAATGTTTTTTTAACTTATACGGCATGAAAGAATTTTTAAAACATTATTTCAAAGAATCTTCCTTTACAAGTTTTCATGTTATTTTTAATAAACTTCTTTTATTATATAATTGTAAGACATGTTATGAAAGGAAAAGTGTTTTTGAAGTAGAAAGGATATTTTCCTCAAGAATGGAGTTCAAGTGTTTTATCAAAATTATTTTCCATCTAAGATAATAAAGGGGTCTGTTTTTATCCCTATTATTACATTGATTTGATTATGTTGTGATGGAATTATATTTTTATGAATTCCTTTATCTTATATGAATTGTTTTATGATGTCCCGATGCTTAATATTTCCATTTTTATTACATGGGTTATGAAATGATGTATGATTTATGATTTTGTGGCACACATAAGAATGGTATCATTATGAGACGGATGGGACCTATATCTCCATCCAATGCATTGGTTAAAGATTTTATATCTCATGAGATAGACATGGCTGGAATGGTAGGTTATACCGGTTCAGTGAAACAGGACTGAAACAAGGGTGACTCGGTTCAGAAAGGGAATTTGTCTACTAAGATAGTCTTGGAAATGAGTCTTGACTAACAAGAAATTATTCTCTATGATTATGTGTGTATGCAACAAAGTTTCATGTTTTAAGTTATGATTATTGTGATTTCATTTCACAACTATGATTTATCCCATGTTATGAAATTATGCTCTCTTTTGCAGGTTATGATTTCCAAAAGTTATGTTATTATGAATATGATGTGATTGATTTTTCTTTTGTTTACCCTTACTGATCATTTGAGCTCACCCTTTTATGTTTTCTTTTCCCTAGGATATAAAGAAAGGTTTTAGGTAAAAAAATGGAAGATCTTTATGGGAGATATTGAAGATCTTTCACCACGATTAGAATATTACGTTCCGAGTTTCCAAAGACACTAAACTATTACGATCCTTGTGTGTGTGTGTTTTTTGTTGTGTACTAAGTATTCTGCAAATGTAATGTAATGTCCATGTACGTCAAGATACGGGTCTCTACAGTTGGTATCAGAGAAAAGGTTTAGTCAACCTTTGGAAACTAGGATGTGAGAATGTTAGTGAGATCCCTAGAGATATATCTAAGGTATGTCTAGGGATGTCCCTAAGGATAAGTATACGTATAGTATATAGTCCTAGAACTACGGTAACGATCATATAATTTAACCTAAGATGTTAGATATTGAAGTTACTCCCCCGTTATTATGATTTTTGCCTCTAACACTATTCTTTTTGGGTTTTAGAAAATGGCTGGAAACAAGATGATTCACGATAATGGAGGATATTATGGACAATGGAATGATATTCTTCATGAGAAACCAAATGAAATGGGATTTGGAAGTCCAACCATCATTATTATGCCGAATTAGTAATCTCATAATATGATCAATAAACTCAAATTTGGTATGTTTTCTGACTCGACTAATAAGAGAAAGATGGAGTTTCATAATGATCATAGAGGAAAGAAAGTTCAATTTCCACTATGTAAATCATGTTGGAAGATGCATCAGGGAGAATGTTTCAAAGGAACTATAAGATGCTTTGGGTGTGGAAAAGAAGGACATAAAGCCAGTAAGTGCAAAGGAAAGGGTTCATTTAACACCATGGATGAGGATAATGGTATTGCTACGACATCAAAAATGGTTAAATGTTTTAAATGTGGAATGTACAGGCGTTATGCAAACCAATACCTTAAGGTAAAGTCTAATGAAGAGAATCAGTATGGTCATATGGGTAATATTTATATTGATGATGATGAAGAGACTAAAAATGATATGTGAGATGAAAGAATTTCTGAAGCTCGGTCAATGGATTAAGAAGGTAGTGGAATGATTACATGTTTATCAAGTGTAATGTTGTATAAGTAATCTCATGGTACTATGGAATAAAGAGACATCTAAGGATTGTTACACTGTTGTCATTCCTTATGTTTTGAAAGTGTATGATTAATGGTACCAGTAACCATGAAAGGTTATTCAGATATTTTTGAAAGTAGATGATATGCACATAATGAAGGGATAAGGAGAAAATTAAATGTTGGATAGTATTCATGACCTCATGATTTATATAAGAACTAACTGATATCATGGTTTGAGTATATAGAATTTTGAGGATTTTGGTATTTGGAAAGTGTTAACTTTTAACTGCATTCATGTTTTCACTAAGGTTCAATGGGTATTCAAAAGAATACATGATTAAGGACTTTGAATGTTTGGAATGTGACCCACAAAACATATCTTATGATATATGGGGATCAACGATAGTATTAAATCTATGGTAATCATTTTCACTATGTTATGAGAGTGGACTGCAGTATTATGGATAAGCCTAAAGATTGGAATGGATTATGTTGGACATAATTTAGTATTGTTTAAGGATAGAACTTTTTTCGATATTACTGATGAGATTTTATAGTAATGTAGTTTTAGAAAAAGGACAACTTGCAGGACAGGCGACAACCCATCGCGTCGAACAAGGCTGTGGGAATCAAACCCACAACCGAAGTGTGACTGGCCTTTATCGCCTACCACTGGCCTATAGAAAGTCCATGTTTAGTAGAAACTAGTTTTATTATATTAAGCAGTATGATATATGAAGTATACGTCCATTTTAGGAACCATATATGATTGATCTCACTATTGATGGACTTATGTATTTTTTTGATAACTTTTCTAACCTTTTGTTTGAGACAGATGGAATGACCCATCATTCTATCACATGATCTATTAACACTTCATGAATAACAAATTCAACTTCATTTCTTTAAGAGATGAAGTGGAAATTGTTCAATGTACGAACAACAGTGAGATTGTACCAAAATAAAGTAAGTATTTATTCTAATTAAAATTTTAAACTATTAGGAAATGATCATGAAAACCAAAAATGTTGTCCTAGTGATATTATACCTGATGAATCAGATGGTACCTTATATCATCACAAATCTATGGATTTGTGATTACTGGCTTTTCCATAGCCATGTTCTCTACCACTCTCCATCAGAACATGATGGTTAGATTTCTCTTCCATATCCATGTTTTCACCTATGTGGAAACCCAGTGATTAGTTTATTTGGGCAACCGTTATGTTTCATACCTTTGTTTTTAAAGATTGGTTTTGGTATTCCTTTTTACGATGTGGGTTTCAATTAAAGAAACTTTCGAATAGTAAACTATTTATAACCCTGACGAATTTCGAGTGCGAAATTCATTTTAAGGTGGGTAGAATGTAACACACCAAATTTTTTTGAAAAATATTCCTTTTAATTTCACTAATGTCTTGTGTTGTACGCTACACCAAAAGGAGCTTGCACAACACGCATCCTTGACTTGCCTTGTATTGCACGCAATCACGACCTTCCTCGATAGCGTGTGTAGTATGCAATACCGAGTTTCACTAAACAACAATATGCTATTAAAATATTATTAAAACTAGCCGTTATGAATAGTAATAACCACCTTTTAAAATTATAGAAATTTTATCTCTCAAAATGGACTTCATTTTTGGATTCAGAGTATCGAATTTAGCCTAAGGTGAAATTTTGGTAATTTTCGGATAACTTTCATACTCTGATGAATAGTGAAAATTACTAAATTTTAATTGAAAACAACTTTTTTAATCGAAATAACTAATAGTGATGAATTATTAATTTGAGTGGTTTTAAAGTATATTTAGAATATATTTTTACAATTCAATATAATGTTGGTCATTGGATATAATTTCACATTTACACCAGACATAAAAAAGTGTTAATCTTTTGATAGTTATTATCTCTTAAAAACACGCATTTTGTTGTGACAGTGGGAATTAATTATAAAATTAATCAATGAAACTTATATGTTGGGAATTTTGTAAAATAGAAATCATTTCTGAATTCGGAATATCAATTATAGCTTAGGGTGAAATTTTGGCATTTTCTGAAAAACATCAATTTTTTGATGAATAGTGAAACTACTAAGTGGTAGTTAAAAAAGTTATTTTTTTTCATAAATCTTAATTTTACTGCTTCTGTGAATGGAATTTCAAAAATCCGAAAGACACGGTTGATGTCAGTATGTAAAATGTGGTTCAATGAGATGAAAATAATTTTTGGTGAATAGTAACTTTTTTACTTTTATTTACCACGGTTAAAAGTAAATATGGTAATTAAGGGTAAAAATGATATTAATATTATCCTAACACATGTCCTAATCCTATTGGACAAGTGTATCTCGACCAAAAACAACCTTAAGTGTAAAATATTATCATTTAGTCCCACTTGGATTAGATTAGGACATTTATTATTATTTAATTCAAAGAAGAGTTAAAAGAGTTAAAATCAAAGTTTATTTACTAAAACATTTTTAATATGGGGTTATACTTAATATAATTTCGACTATAAATATTCATTAGAAATCTAAAATGATTTCATACATAATGGTAGTTTATTTGTAATTTTTATACTTTAAATAATTTAATTTATTTATGACACAACAATGATGCAGTAATTACCTTTTTAAGAAAATATTAACTTAATTGATGTTATAAATGCCCAAATAAATGTAATTTGAGACTTTTTATGACTTACACTAATTTTATAGGTTAATATGACATGGTATTGTTGATTTAAGTAACGTTTTTCGAACTTATCATTCTTTTAGAAATTTCATAAAAATCATGTACCAAATAGTGTCAAAATTGACACAAAATAGTTTTTAAATAAAATATTATATTATTAATTGTTATTTTATTCCTAAAAATATAAGGTTCGGCCAAATGACTTAGATAAGGATATATATATTAATAATAAACAACTTGGGGTTCGTTTGGCATGTTATAGTAGGTGTATGAACCATATAGTGTAAGAAAACAAAAAGTCACGGTAAAAGTTAAAATATTTAACTTAGAGTTAAATATAATTGATAAGGTTAAAATAATAACCTAAACTTGTCTAAATCCTATTGGTTGATAGGCTTTCGACCCATCCCCACTTTACCTTCGAAATAAGACCCTTTGGAACCATTATAAACCGATTTTGACTTTAATATAAAATAATATTTTGAGATATTCCTAAGGTGCCCCTCTCCTCCCTTATAAAAGGGCACCTCCTCCCACTCCTCCTCACACCAATTTGAGCATTAATTCTCGGCCAAACCCTGCCAAAATATCTTATCAACTTCCCTAGTATCATCCTAGAGGTCCTGGTCTTCTTGAAAGTCCATCCATAGTTCTTTAAGTGGAGGTTAAGTGAAGGCGCGTCAAAAAGAGGTAATATCCATTACCGATCTTTTTCAATTTCATTCTTCTTCAACTTCTTCTTCTTTAGTTGTTTCATGATAAAGTAATAACACTAGTATTTATTATATACTTATATGTTATTATAAATATGAAACAACTCTAATAAACCTTCTATCCATCCTACAGAAAAAAGGAAATCACCGCGCGTGCGTACGTACGGAATACCGTCTCCACGCCGTGGTGTAATCTATTTTCCGCCACCACCTTAATTGGATGGGTATAATGGTGTAATGAGTAACTATATATGATTATTATAAAGTGATATTGATACTGAAATACTATACATACACTTCAACACAATTCCACGACCATGGGAACGATATCATCGCTCGTGCGTACGTACGGACTACCGTCTCCACGACGCGATGAGATTCATTCTCAATGATTAACCATTCATGAATGATTATAAAGTATATATAATAATTACTAATGAAATATATGACATAATAATGATAATGTATTTATTTATATTTATATGTATGTCATCTACTTAATTCTATTCAATTCAATAAGGAAACGAAAACAGCGTTCATGCGTACGTACGGACTACCGTCTCCATGAACGGTGTATTTCATTCCATTTATTGATATTATATATATATATATATATATATATTCTGAATATATATATTATATATAAATCATGTTTTACATTCTGGATATAAGTAATCATGATCCAAGTAATCATATTAATAATTACAAGTTAAAAACACGAACGACAAATGAGACGATTTTACCCAAAATGCTACTTTAACATGAATTTACAAAAGAACGGGTAATATAAAGTCATAAGTGGACCATATATGATATCATAACAATGAATATGATTCTGTAATAAGTCAATGACATTATTTAAATCATTATACAGGAGGTTCAGACACTTACGAAGCAAATCGGACCTAAGGTAAGGGAAATATCACAATCTCATTTTTATCCGAGATTGTTTTTACTTTGGTAATTGCTGGGGTGTATTTTATCATCCACATCCATTTTCCCTCAATATTTAATATTATTTCCATCCTTCTACAATAGTTTATATCCAATTTTACCCTTCAGTGTGTTTTTTGTAAAAGATATTAAAGGAATCTTTTCTCATTTTTCGTACGAGGTACTTTTTGACTTTTCCGACAAAAGTATGAAGAATGTTTTTTAACTTATACGGCATGAATGAATTTTTAAAACATTATTTCAAAGAAGCTTACTTTACAAGCTTTCAAGTTTATTTTTAATAAACTTCTTTTATTTTATAATTGTACAACATGTTAAGAAAGGAAAAGTGTTTTTGAAGTAGAAAGGATATTTTCCTCAAGAATGGAGTTTATGTGTTTTACCAAAAATATTTTCCCTATAAAATAATAAAGGGTTCTGTTTTTATCCCTATTATTACATTGATTTTATTATGTTGTGATGGAATTATATTTTTATGAATTCCTTTATCTTATATGAATTGTTTTATGATGTCACGATGCTTAAGATTCCCATTTTTATTACATGGGTTATGAAATGATGTATGATTTATGATTTTGTGGCACACATAAGAATGGTATCATTATGAGACGGGTGGGACCTATATCTCCCTCCAATGAATTGGGTAAAGATTTTATATCTCATGAGATAGACATGGCTGGAATGGTAGGTTATACTGGTTCAGTGAAATAAGACTTAAACGAGGGTGACTCGGTTCAGAAAGGGACTTTGTCCACTAAGATAGTCTTCGCAATGTGTCTTGACTAACAAGAAATGATTCTCTATGATTATGTGTGTATGACACTAAGTCTCATGTTTTAAGATATGATTATTGGGACTTCATTTCACAACTATGATTTATCCCATGTTATGAAATTATGCTCTCTTTTGCAGGTTAAGATTTCCAAAAGTTATGTTCTTATGAATATGATGTGATTGATTTTTCTTTTGTTTACCCTTACTGAGCATTTGAGCTCACCCTTTTATGTTTTCTTTTCCCGAGGATATAAAGAAAGGTTTTAGGTAAAAAAAGGGAAGATCTTTATGGGAGATATTGAAGATCTTTCACCACGATTAGAAGATTACGTTCGAAGTTTCCAAAGACACTAAACTATTACGATCCTTGTGTGTGTGTTTTTTTTGTTATGTACTAAGTATTCTTCAAATGTAATGTAATGTCCATGTATGTCAAGATACGGGTCTCTACAAGAGCCCCACCTCCCCCTTATAAAAGGACACCAGTTCTATCCCATTCCACACACCTCTCAAGCCCCTTGTCTCATCCAAACCCTACCCAAATAATCTCTCAAGATTCCTATAATAATCTTAGAAGACTTATCTTAGGTATAAGTCACTTAAAAAATTCTGTTCGGTTCAAACCAAAGGAAGTTACCCAAATTAAAGGTAACAGTTTCTCTTAAATTCTTTTCTTTTATTTTCTTTTATTTTACTTCTCCAACCCCCAGAAACTTTTTTTATTCCTTTATTTTATGACAACAATAGTATCCTCAATATACTTGGATGCTTCTAGGTTATGGATTCAAACTGAACTTACTCACAAGTCCATCTAATGGGTGAAGAACAAATTGTTTATGTGGTTGGAAAACTAACACCTCACGAAATGATGATTGTTTAATTGTCTCATTCCACCTCTCATGGTGGTGATTAAGATGGAACTGTATTTATATATGATATATATATATATATATTATGTTTATGTTTTCTTTTTTCTTATATATTTTTCTTTCATATCTTACCTTTACGGTTTCCATTATGGGTAAAACGTGATAATTTAATTTGAGGAAGTGTGGACTACCGCCCCCTCGAAGTTATATGACTCGTTATTGACTTATGTGGGATGTATAAAGTATAAAGTTAATGATATTATATATTATATTATACTGAAATTATAATATACCTATGAATAATAATGGTTTAATTCCATAAAAAGGCAAAATAGAAATGAATGTAGCGTTCATGCGTACGTACGACTTACCGTCTCCATGAACAGTGAATTTCATTTCTTATCTCCAAATGTTATTTACTATTATAAATAAATATATATACTAGAAATATATGATATATTTGAAATCCAAATGAGTAATATCATTCTATAGATAATGGAATTTTGGCCACATGGAAAATTTATAATTATAACAAGTTCATTTTTTACTCAAATTCCGAACATCGAGAAAATGTCCGATTTGAACTCAAATAATTAAATAATTGTTATAGAATGGTAATAAGTTATATAAATTGAATAATAAAATTTAAAATATTCTTATGAAAGTAGAAATTAACTTAATTTTATTATTCAGGAATAACAAGAACATACGAGCGAGTCAAGTCACACACGTGGTAAGGGGTTTCTTATCTCACATTTAATTCCGTGAGATTTCCATTGTTCATCACTTATTTACAATATGTGGTGTATTTTGTACTTCAATTTGATATATATATTCATGATTCTCTTTATATTCATTATATTCTGTGATTCATTTGGTGTTTATTGAATATTGTTCTGACGAATCGATTGATTACAATGCGGTAAGGGTTATTTCCTCAATCTCATTATTATCCAAGATTTTTCATAGGTAAGTATTTTCTGGGATATATTTATCATAGATAATCATATTTTATAAAAATTATTTCAAAATAAATCTTTTAAGTTGTTATGGGATGTTCTATTAAACTAGATCATCATTTTAAATGCTTTAAAGATTTATCTTTCTAGACCCTTTTAATTAATGTCCATGTTTTTAAAATGATTATAAGGATTTATTTATATAGACATGAATGTTTTGAGATGATAATTATTTTAAAAAGTTTCAATGTGGAATGGGACACATTGATTCAAAAATCCCTTTTAAATTACTACCTTTATAAATTGTGAGAATTTTAAACGCTTTCATGAAAAATAGGCATTTCTCTGAGAGCATTTTACTGATCATTTTCATCTATGTCTACATCCTTTAATGGATTTAAGACTTGTTTGAAGTCAATTTTTAATGATACAATTCTTCAATATCGTATCAAATTTTTTGTGAAATTTTTGACTATGGATGTGTTATTTTTATACCATTCATAGTTTATGGATGATGTATTGACATTTTTAGGCCAGTTTTAATACAAATTTTAATATTATATTTCAACCTTTTATTATGATTAATTTATTGGACTAGTATGTTCCGGGTTGGGGACCGGTAAAAGTAAGCCCTCTGGGTTGGTGTCCGATTATAGTAGACCCTCTAGGTTGGAGTCTGGTTACAGAGGCTCTCCAGGATGGAGTCTGGTTACAGAGGCTCTCCGGGTTTGGGTCCGGTTACATTTAGCCCATAGGTCCTGGCACGAGGCCTTGACAAAAAAATTAATGTCTGGTACTATACATTTCCTCATTATAAAATTAGTTATTACGTGTGATTATTAGACTAGTAGAATATCCTTGTGGATGATTATACGGAAATTTTTTATTTAATTTTTCCATATTATGTTCTAGTTTATATTTAAAAAGGCTGATGCTTTATTAAAAATCTTTCCATAAAAGTTTACAGCTTCCGATAAATTATTTACCCTTACTGAGCATCTGAGATCAACCCTTTTTTATGCTTTATTTTCCCAGGATATGAAGAAGTTTGTTACGAGGGACTTGTAGGCATTATCTAGGAGTCTTGGACGTTTCTAATAGAATAAATTACTGTTGTTTTTCATTTCAAGTTTTAATGTTGAACTTCATGTATGTAATCTTTTTTCAAATACTGCTAAACTGATTGGTCCTTCGGGACTTAATTCCTTGTAATCATGCCAATGTTTTTTAATAATGCACTAACTCTAGGTAACTAGGGTCGGGGTGTAACACATGGTCTTCAAAAGACAAAGGGTTCAGTGGAGGTTTCAATTTGTCCGCCTAATATGAGGGATCCAAATTCAAATGATCCCTACCATTGGTGGCTTCAATGAGGGATCAAAGGGAGGATCATGCCTGTCTAGGATTATAGATAAAATGTGCTTCACATAGGGACTTTTAGGATCTTGAAGTTCTTCACACATAGGGAATAGTCCTATATGAGCTGAAGATGATTTGGTAAATGAACCACATGGGAAACATAAATTCGGTGAGGCATTATCCTAGACACCTTGGGTCCCATCAAGTATCCATGGATGGGTCTCACATAGGTCCCTGATTAGGGAATAGGCCTCACAAATGTGGTTTTCCAATTGGGGGAAATTGGGTCTTCATGCGAGTGTCTTGTATTTCATACCTAAGAGGAGATTTTATCCCCATAACCATATTAATTATCTCTTTTATTAGGTTATAGTAGACTGACTAAGGTATTTTGGAGGACCTGGGTGATAGGAAAATATGACACGAGCTTCATGGAATCTATTGATTTTCTATTTTTTCAAATGAGGAGACCAGTGTCCTATTTATAAGAAAACATAAGACCATGGTCGAAGGTATTGTATTGTGTAGCTCTACAGAACAGGTACCCAAAATCGTTACCTTGTACATGGTTTGAGAAAATTCTAGGCCATGTGGGTGGTCCTATGTAGGCGTTACATGTATGGGTGTATGTGACTTCTATTCCATATAGGTGGGCATTAATAATCCTTCTTGTGATTAGTTTAGGTGTTCACAGGGCCACCTGGGTTTGTTAGTTATGAAATATGTTGATGGATCAAGTGGGTAGTGAATATAATGGTCTTTTTCATAAGATTCATGGTGGCCAGGTTAGAACAATTATGATTCCATGTTTATAACTCTAATAATGTGTCTAAATTTATGTATACATGAATTCAAGACTCGATGACAGGTCCAATACTGAGTTTGAGGGTGTTAGCAGGAACCCCCATGACTAATTATGTATTGTTCTATGATATGGATGATAATACATTACGAAAATGAGATATTTTTAACATAATCATCCATTATTAATATGTTATTGACCATGGATATTGTTATTGGATGTCATTATGAGTTAGAGGGTGATAGAATGGGAATCCCTAACTAATAAGGTGTTTATTCAGGATGTGGATAATTTTAATCACCTTGATTGATAGGGTACATGAATAAACCATTAGGAGTGATAAGGCCATTTAATTTAGATATTATTGTGAGACCCTAAAATGAGTAAGAGGGTTTTTGTCGGTAGTTTGGAATGGTACCCATCTCTTAGTGATAATTTAGTGGTTAGATCTTGATATGTGGCTTCATTATTAGTAAGAGGGTGATGACTTGGGCCACTATGAGGTAGAGGGTATTGGTACATGATGTGGTTATAAGATCCAACCTAGAATTGGAGCATTGATGTCATTATGTGGTATGATTGAGCTATGGTTTAGTATAGACCTATCCTTTAGCCAGATTAGAGTGTTTGGATTATAGTTGGACACACGATGATCTTACCTACATTAATTTTTATTTTGTTTACTATTTATTTATTTTATTTGTTCATACATATGTATATTATTCTTTTTATTAGTTTAACATTATTAGAACCTAGTATAATTCATTTCTGATGCTCTTAATGAGAACCCTAGTGCATGTTTTTTCATTATATTTCAAATTCAGGTCACAAGATGCATTATAGATTGAGTTAGAGAAACTAGAATATGTTTTTTATGGGTTGAAGGTGAGTATCCAAAATTGCATTATACCCCTCTAGTTTTTTATTATTTTTATTAATGGTTTATATATTACTATATAATAGGGAAATCGGTTGGGATGTATGACTGTATGACTATATTATCATTTGTTATTTCATGTTTCATTATTGTTCTAGTATAATGTTATTATTTTTTAGAGATGATGTTATATTATATATTGTTATTATTTTGTATATAATCAATGTAAATGTATCCATATTGTATGATGTTGGCAGTCACTGTTAGTATGTAGACTTTTTTATAGAGGGATGAACACTTCAAGTCTTACATTGACCAATCTAGGATACTATTTAGTGAAATTTTTCAAGGTGTTTCAAATTGTAATAAGCACTTTCATCCATCATATTACTATATATGAACTTCTAAATAAATATATTAATGTTTCATATATTGAGGTCATCCGTGGACTAGTGATTCATGAAGTATTTCCTTGAGGAATGTCTTGGTTAGTTTGGTAATGGGATTGTGGTGCTTAGATTTCACTATTGTGGTTTTGAAATTTAATCCTATATAATTTTTTTATTTATGATTTTTTATTTTTGTTTTTGGGACCGTTTCACTTCTGAATAAAATACATTGGATCATGAATTATATTTGGCACCTAGAATTCATATTTAATATGTGTGTTTGTGCATAGTTTATTTTTTTTAAATAGGTATTTCGATTATTAAACACTGAACAACAACTTCTATAATGATTTCCTATATAAAATCATGTTGTAAAATTACTAAGCTAATCCAAAGTGTTTTCTATCACTTTTCATTTCAAGAATAATATGTGATATTCTGGAATGATGGTAAAATCATATGATAGCTATAAATCATGTAAAGCTTTTGAATAAATAATTTCAATGTTTAAAATAATTTTTATTGATTGAATTGAATTAAATATTCATAATTTAATTTATTGGATATTTTAAAAAATTAGGAAATATTTAAGTGGAATTTTTCTTGTGAATAATAATATAGAGAATAATTGATGCTTTCCAATCATAGAACCACTGAAGCTTGAAAACCCACCCGAGAGGTGGAGGGCACATGATTGACTATATCACCAGATAGGATGACAAGATGAGTTGATGAGTATAGACATAGCATGGGGTATAATAATTAGAAATCATTGTTGTGGTTTTAGTGCACATCATATTATCATGTGAGCACTAGGTAATAGTAAAACTGATTTTGGTCTCTAAATATGGAACTATAAAAAATGTAATGTGTTAGAAAAGAAGAAAGAAGACTATCCCACTCATTATCCTCAAAATAATAGGGTTTTTTTTGAAATGCATAAGAAAATGATAACAATATATATTTCAATTCCTTCTGAAATGAATGGATATTAGATATTTCATGAGGAGAAGGGCCCTGATGCCTACATAAATAAGAGATAAGACCCTATAAATTAGAAACAAATTACTAAAAATTATTTATATTGGAATGGTGTAATAGGGAATCTAATGACCAGGATAAACAAGATTATATAACCATATATTATGATGTTTAGTTTAAAAAACTCTTAAAACAACCTATAAAATTCAAATTAACTTACATGTAAAGATAAAATAAAAAATTGAATTATAAAACATGTATCGATCCATGAAAATACAATGAAGGTTATTGGTTTTATATAGATAATTCCTTGTCATGTTGCACAATTTTTGGTGGATAATATGCTAACATGTTGTAGAAAATTTATTGTTAAGAACTCCCAAAATAGTGTATGATATATTTGGATATTTTAAAAAGGTTTTATTTATATATATGGTTATTTCACATAAGTAGTTTTTTTATTTTTTAGAATATGGGAAGATTGGTGTTTTGGAGAGGATGAACATGAACTCAATCACATTCGAGGAAGAGATATTTTGGTTTATAGGGATGTTCTAAAGATTAAACAATGATGATATTAGTTTGTTAGATGTCATTGTCGATGTGAAAATAATATTCATGATGATAAAATTGAGAATGTCTACTATAATTCATATGGTGAATCATTTATTCCATTTTGAAAGTGGATATACCTTAACAATGTTTTCTTGCAATGGTAAATAGAGATATTTGATGTGGTCATGAGAGAGGAGTAAGAAAAACAATCATAGTATCCAATACCATTTCATGGATTAGAAGATTTTAATTTTTAAATATATTTCAAGGTAATATTGTGTAATGGAATTTGGTTCCATAACATGTTCATGTACTAATAGTGAATGGGATGTATCTATATAACATGTGGAACATTCCCACATAGTGGTTTTTTTATCTTTAATAAATATACGTGTTAGATAATTCCAAATACATGTGAAATTTTTAAATACATATTTAAGGGAGATAATGGTGATTTTGAAATGGTTTTTATGCATATCCTTATGGAGTTAGAATTTTAATTTAAATGAGGATCTAGAATGAATAAAAAATATCCAAAAATGTATATCAAATCAAACTCAATAAAATCCCATAATAAAGATCAATTTCATAAAAAGTGTTTACCAAAAATCTTCCTTAATACCCTAGGCCAAATCAAATGGTGCTTCTAGTAACACCTCTAATAAAGAATCAAAGAAATATGGAATAGTAAGTAAACCAACTAAAAGTATAACCCAATATAAAAATCAAGGAGAAAACCCCAATCACAATTCTCAAGGAATATTCATAAACACTAAAAACCTATTAAGTAAATATGGTTTTTTATAATTCCTAAAAACTTTTCAATATTTCTCAGTTAATATCTAAAAGTTATACCAATCATAAAAAAAATATTGGTGAACAAAAAAACAATAATACAAAAATAAAAGGTGGAATAACATATTGGAATGATTTATTAATCTTGTGACTATCAATAGTAAAACTAATTTTCAAAAATTTCTTATAATATTTTTTAATATTCGTGGTTCATAAACTATGATTCCAACCCTACATTAATTAAATTAATCTAATAAACAATTTTTTTCATAATTATATTTTTACATTTTCTGAGAAACCTCACAACACCTTAGTACTCAAAAAATTCTCCATATGTAAATTTAATTAAATTAAAATACACTCAATTATGTCATAACAAAAAAATTTGAGGCCAAAATAATAACCATATAAAAAACAAATAAACCATTCACTAAATTAATAATCTTATCACAAAGTTGATACCAAGATTAAGAATTTAACATTTGGTATTCCAACCAAATTCAACTCACAAGACACAATACATATCCAATAACTAAACCACATAAGGTGAAAAAATTAAAAAATAATATAATAATATAACTCATAGAATACCAATAAGTTTTTATCATATAAAAATCTATATCATCATTATGAACATGAAAAATAACTCATCTATTTTTTTGTAAAATTGAAATTGAAAAATTCATAAAATCAAGAAGAAAAAAATTATAACATAACACTATTTATTTAAATATATAACCAAATTAAATAAATTTTATCAAACCATTCATAAATAAAATTCATAATATCAAGCATAATCCCAGAAATTTGTTTTCAAATTATCATTCAATAGTTAAATCATTTAAAATTTGATTTCAAAGAATTTTTATCAAAACCAATTTTTCTTAAAACATCACTCCATTAAATAAATATAATATTTTATCAAGAAAATACTTAAACACTTAATTAAAACTCCCCCATTAGTAAAATATCTTTCAAACAGTCCAAAAACTTTAATATTTTGAAAACATGCATTCTCTATTGAAATCACAATTCGTGTCACAAATATATACCTCAGAACCAAAATATCACTTTTCTAAAATAATGAAATGTAAACTAAACAATGGTCCATATTTTTCCCAAAAGTAACACATAGTGAAACTTATTTTTACACAATATAGATTTAAATTCATAATACAATCGATTATTTCAATTCAAAATTTAAAACCCTTTGAATTATTTTTTTGTAAAGTGGAGTGATAATGCATGACCAATTTGGTCACCAGAAATAAAACCATTTTAACTAATATATAAAATCCTTTTGTGACTTTTAAAATTTTAGAATACCTACCCCATTTTAAATAACATTAAAAACATAAAGGTTTAATAACCAGTTATTGAGACTTTTTATAATACCAATAACATTTAAAATTAATTAAATCCACATTAGAAAAATTCAATCACACCCTTTAATTAAAAAAACACAAGAATGAAAATAAAATTTACACTAAAAATGTTTAAAAATAAATATACGTACATCCACAATCATAAAACAACCATATGACACCTAATAAACTGAAATACCTAATTTATAGCTATTAAATATCTAACAAATTCCACAAAATTATTTTATATTATCAAATGAAATGTAATAAAATTGAATCAAAAAAATATGGAATAGAAAAACCTCATAGATGCCACCTATATATTATAGTAAATAAATCCTTAAGAATCAAAATGGATTTTCCTTGCCTTAGGAAACCGTTATACAATATCATTAAATCACACCACTAAATTAAGATATGATAAAATTGAAGAAGAAAGAAGCAAAGATAAAAAGTATTGTCAATGATCCAAATTTGAAATGATGAATAAATCAATATAGGTTACATTAAAGTATAAATTTTTTTTATACAAATATAAATGGTGCCCAGGTTGTGTGGTGTTTGGAGGATGATAGATGTAAAAATTAGGTTTCCATGGAGGAATTAAAAGTTATATCAATGATCACAAGGATTGTGTAAGATTACTACATATCTTGAGGAATATTTTTTGGGTAGAAATTCATGGTATTTGGGACCATTGATGTTGATCATTAGTTTTTGGGAAAATTTTCCAGTAATCATGATTGATATGCAACACCATCAAGAGCAAGTAATTAGGTTAAACATTCACTTAAATTGAGGATATATACTTCTATTTCTCATATTACAAAAGGTTTTTATCAATTTTATATTTATTTAATGAAATAGTTGATTAAATATTTTTGAATACCATAATACACATTATATAAATAATATTTAATAATAAAAATTTTTGTTTTAGTTTGTGTGAAGAATGAATCTTTAGTAACTGAAATTTTAGGGAACATAAAAAATGGTTTATAAAAATATTTTGATATAATATTTCACACCCGAATACATTAATCAGATTAACAATAACTATAACAATCATGATTACTTCATCAATTTATGTATCATGACAATGAGTCAAATAGATGATGGAAAAGGTGTTTTTGATGTAGTTATAACAAACAAATGATGATTTTTGAAATCCAACCCTTGGTTTTTGTTAAAATTTTATCTACAAATATCTCAATATAATGAAGAATCAGATAAATTATAGGATTAAATCTTCTAAAAACTATACTATTTATAAAATCTGTATAATTTTTTATTTATGAGAGTTATTTATATCAGTGTAATTGTTTTCTTCCAAGATATTTTTTTCTAAGAAATATGTCAAGTATGCATTTATTCTAATTATATTTTTATTTAAAATATAATTTTTCTATTATTAATACAATGTTATTAAGGTAATACAAGGATTCTAAGATAGAGTTATTGAGGCTTGAACATTATACCTACCACCAAGTTATGTTAAGGGATTTTCAGGATAGAATGACTGATAAAATACCTGTAGTTGTATGTTAAGGTATTCTTTATATAGGAAGATAGAGATACCTTGGGTATTATAAAAATATCCACCATACACATTGTATTAAAAGTTTTATTTTATTATATCCATTAAAATAGTATTTGGTTTTTTAAATATTACACATTCTTTTATTTTTTTCATTTTCTCTACTCATTTGTGAATTTTCACCATGTTAACACCGTTTTCAGCTATTGATAAAATACCAATATATTATATTTTTTGTGTTAACACGCTTATTATTGGTTATCAAAATATTTAATTTTTTATTTATATATTGCATATAATTTATTTAATTTGGTATATTATAGGTAAATCAAAAATTAATATTTCGAATCTTCCTAATGCATGAGGAGGGAAAATTGTATATTATTCTTAAAACTACTATTCACCCCCATATTATATTAATTTTACTAACCATAACATTGGAGAATTTTATTATTAGATACTTACTATAAAATGTTATGAATTAACTATTAAGTTTTATATTTTTTCCTGTTGAAATTGTATAAAAAGAGCATTGAAAATTTATGACTAATATGAATAGTTTACAATCATTTAGTGATATATAATTGTTTTATGTTTTTCTTATTTAAAATTTGATTGATATTATTCAAAAGGAATTAGAATAAAATGGGACATCTATTAATGATACAAAACTTAAATAAGCTATTTCTAAATTACTTATTTGGTACTCTATTTCAATATGAAGAAAGATTGAAATGAAATATTGAGAAAGACAAGAGGAAGAATGATCTCATGTTCCATTATACTTACTATTTTCATAATGTTGTAACTTTAATTTATTTTAATAAAATTTCTAAATCTCAGGTTTCTAAGAATAAAGGTAAACATTCTAATTGATGTCGTTCAGATGGTAGTGAGAATTTGATTTCACAACATGCTAAAAGAAATAATGATATTATCAAGAATAAGGAAATCCATTATACTAATATGAAGTATAGATAATCTAGATATGATATTAAGGGCTCTTCAGTTGTTATATGTTATGAATGATAGAAGATGGATCATATTGGAGAATATTATCTTAAATAGAAGAGGGAATATAGAAATTAAAAGATATACTCTAAGACTAAATGGGATAATATTTTGAAATATTTGTACACGTGTTGTTTTAGTAAAGTTGATGCATCTTATAATAGTTTATATAAATAAATTGGCAGTGAAATCCATAAAAATGATTTTATTTTATACATATATTCTTATAGATGAAAAATGATACATGTATAAGGTAACTGCTGAATCCTTGAAATAATTAACCATAGATTCTAAATTACATATATCAATGAGGATGATTATTCTAATTTAAAAGACGATGAAAAATTAATTGATATAGACAATTTTAAAGAGATGGATAAATATATAAGAATTATGGAAAATAAGAATAAAAAGTTGAGGTGTACCTATGATTAGGATGAGGAAATATTATTAATTATAATAAACAAATTTTAAAAACATATACTAATTTTTTAAAAATTACAGTGTAATTATATTCATAATCCATTTAAATTTTATGGATTAATAATAACAATTTTGATAAATATGAATTTTTATGATTAGATTTTGGATGTTAAATTTAAATCAAATTTTATTATTATTGTTGAAAAATTATTCATCAATAATTATATTTATGTAAATTTTGATAGAATGTATAAAAGAGAAATCCTTTCATATCTTCTAATGGATTATAATTTAATTCCAATAAACAGAATTTTCAATCGAATTATTTTATACACAAAATTTCTCTCTTTTGAACTAAATGTCAAAGGGGATGTCATTGGAATATGGTTTTTCCTTTAATCTATGTTCCATATTTTTTTCATAATTTATAATGAAATAATGACTAATGAAAAAAATAAAGTGGGGAATATATGGTTACTTGAAATATTATTTGTTAATATAAGTAAAAAAATAAAATATGGATACTAAGAAGTGTATTTTACTAATTTTTTTAAAAGTGGATAACTAGAAGTAGCAGAGACAAATTTTAAAATTACTGTGGTTGTTCATGACACATGAATATAAACAAGTCTAGATTTTCCACTGTGACAAAAGGGGTGTGTCATGAATCGAATCTGGTCACCGCCAAAACCGGCACCAAACCCAGCCCGTGACATGACCTGAAGGGCGTTCCCAATCCCCACGGGCTGTCACAAGTGCCCAGGTATCATAAAACGATAATTGGGAATGATTTACCCGAGTTTATAAACATAAAACAACAAAAGAATCCAATGAAACGAATCTGGTTTTTTCAAACCAAACAATCTTTTACAAAAATTCAGAACTGAATTACTTAGATTTAAACAACTCAAAAGTTCTCTACCAATGGTAAAAATCCAAATAAGGATAGCCCAAGAACCCTCATGGCAAGGGGCACCGCCCTCAAGCCACCTCCACAAGACTTCACCACTAAGGACCTGCTAGAAACCCGAACCACTGGAACAAAAAACTGTACCCAACCTGCGACAAATAAAACCATATATACTTACATACAAGGGTGTAAGTAGTGTGTGAGACAATGCCTAGTAGGATACCACCACGAAGAGATTCCATGTGATAAACATTTAAAGACGAAAAGAATGAATGTTTTCAAAAACATGAAAAGCTAGTTAAAATTTCTAAAAGATGAAACTTTGAATAAAAACAGTTTTCAAGTGGGATATCATTAAGAATAAACACTTTTAAAAATAATTTCAACACTATTGAATTTTCCATCCAACTATATCGTATGCCGACGGTATGTATAAGGTAAATAATGAGCACAATAAATAGAAAATAACCCCTAGGCACTAGCTAGCTGTGGGTCCCAGGTACCTCTTATCTCGGTGAGAGTAACCATCACAAATATTCATTCTCATGCATGAGCCACTAGTAGAGAAAATACCCATAACCTAGTGGTCCCCAATCATCATCATCATAGTTTAGTTAGAGTTGTAAGCGTCAATCTTGCTAAGTGAAACTGAGGCCAAACCCCACAGATTCACTAGCATAATAGTACACGTCCACCCACCTAGATACCCAGGTTTTCCCCTTGTGCTCAAACAAGTTCAACAAGTCAAGAAATACACATTGAACATGAAAATATCATTTTCACATCACAAATTCTACAAACAGCCCATATGTATGCCACAGAAGTTACAAAAATCCATTTTTCATTCAAAATGATTTTTAAATCTGAATCACACAAAAATAGCCCACAACACATTTCAAATTTCTTCAACACTTCCAAAAAACCATTAAACAATTTTATAAAACAATTATAAGATATTTAAACTCATATAACAGCCCACACACATGGAATATAACACTTCTTTCATAATCAAAAATTCAATTTCTCACATCACACTCACACAAAGCACTCCACATCACTTTCACATCACTTTCACTCCTCAATATCTCCTTAAAACAATTTAATAAAATATTTCCAAGATGATACATATCACATAACATCCTTTTCACAAATGAAATAGACCTTTTAAAAATATATTCCTGCCAAAACAGTTTGCTGATATAGTTTCACCTATTACACAACCCAAAAAACCATTCAAAACTTTCATAAAACAATAATAAAGAGTATACCCAAACCTTGCACATAAAATCCATTTCAAAAACCTCTTTTTAAGCAAAACGCACACCAAGACCCTACCAAAACAGAATTGGCAGCCCAATCAACATGTAATAATCGACATTCAAATATTATATAATCACCTTGAATAATATCACAAAAGATAACCATGAGAACACCCAAATCCATAAAACACTTTCAATGAGTATAACAAGGTTATACAAGTAAAACCATTCATATACACCCCATTTTTAGGCCCACATGGAACTATATCATTACCCAAAAATAATTTTCAGCCCCTTTCAACAACCAATAAATCACTTCAACATTTTACAAAACTACCACAAGAGATAACACATGAAATACATTTGAAAAATAGACACTTCAAGAAAAAATGTAACTTTAAATACAAATACTTTACTATTGATACCAAAAATGGTTTTCTCATAATGAACAGCACATAAGTAACATGTAAAATTATTTAATCAATCAAACTAACTCATCATTAAATGGTTACCCATTGAATCACCTACCAAATGTGTCGAAACCCTCAAATATTGGGGCGAAACATCAACCGCACGACCGCCACACCTCATGGAAGTTAAAAGAACCCTAAAACCTCAATATTTCTCCCAAAATACAGTAATTTAGAACCTTGGCACGAACCCTAACTTCTAGAATTTTTATAATTTAAGAATTAGGGAAGAAACCCTAAGCAATTTGAAAGAGGAAAGAAATAGACTCACCTATTTGACATATCCTGAATTAATCACTCCAAAAAAAATAGTTCCTGAAATTGAAAACAGCCAAAATTCAGGGATTGTTCGAACAAGATTTAGGAGGTAATTTAGGAAATGGAATGGAGGGAATAGAGTAAGAATTTAGAGAGTTAAGAAGGGATGAAGTTACCGCTTTAATTCTGGACGATTGGAGACACCCTATGAAGATCAGCCCTAATTCGTGATTTCAAAGAGCTCCAAGGAGGGGGAAAAGACAATGGGAGCGAGCCTGGGTTTCATAAGGTCGAGGGGGAGGTGGAATCACTGAAACAACACAAATAGTGAAGTAGATATAAAAAAATTAAAAATTATTTTTAATGCAGGATATGGGCCTTCGGGCAGGCCCGATATCTTAAATAAAAACCCATATCCACCAAGATTATGTATTTATAAAGTCTCCAAAGTTATATTTTGGTGTTAATAGGTCACAGGATACCATTTAGGAATTGGAATGAGGGAAAAATACTAAAAAATGAAAAATTTATAAAAGAAACAAAATTTATTTTTAAATCTGGAATTTGGCTCAAGGTTTGGCCCAATTCATGAAAACTCATCTATTTCTCCATAAAACCATTGGAAACCATCCAAAACAAAGAATTAAAGGAAAATAATTGAATTTTAAATTTAAAATAAGTCATTTATGTGAAAATTCTCCCCACCATGAAATCCTTCCATCCCCGGAAGGCTACAGAATGTCCAGAAACGAATGCCAAACCCAACTGATAAACCAAGATGTACTCCCTTTCCAGGTTTTTCCCCCAAAGGCCAAAACACCTCCATTGATCAATTAAGGAAGAAATACTTCACAAAAAAATCATACACCACTTTATTGAAACAATCAATCACATTCAGGCTTTATCCCAAAGGAAAACTCCTCAAACATTATCCAACAATAATCAAGCAATTCACTCAAATGAACAACAACATCGAACAAGGTTAAACATACCTTGCTATAACCAAACCATTGGGCACTCTCCAATCTCAATAGTTACCCAAGGAAGATTTAGGTAGCTTGATAGATCCGAATGAGACTACCTACCACCAATCCTTGACCATGGATAAGTCTAAGTTATTAGTACGGGAATAAAAAATAGGCTCCCCACCATAAGAACCAACAATCTTAATCATCCAGCATGGGCCGGTAGAGAAAGACCCCAAAATATAAAGTGTTGGGACGACCACATGGTTAGTCTTCACGGTTTGGGAAACCATGAACTAACAGTGGAGATTCTTCTATCTACATCATTTTTTTGGGGGCATGGTCACTACTAACCAAGTGCAAATCGTGTGCTCAACCTGTTTAGCCAAACTTCATACCTTTCTCTAAAAACTCAATGGAAACCAAAGGGGGAGGGAATAATATTGGGCGATGACATGGGTAAACGTCCCTCCACCTATTTCCACAGAACATGAACAGTAGAAGAAATATGATGACACCATAGGTTTAAACTCTTCTTATCTTTCATATTGAGGATAAGACATTGCATAAGTGTTTAAATGAAACTAGGGTTTCCCCTGACTATGCGCCAGCTTCTCTCCGGGACCTATGGCTGGAGCTCAAAATATTGAAGCACCATCGGCCTCGCAGTTAGGATTTGGAAACCACCTGAATGAGAATTCTTCTTTCATTGCAAACAACAACTACACCGCAATCCCCGATAAGTTTTTCCAAGACATAACACATTCCAAACTCACTTTACCCTAACTCGATATTTCACTGAAACAAGGGATTAGAAGATGTACACACATCACACCTTGTTTGTTCGGGTGAGAAACAATAGAAGTAAAGAACTCTTATACTCACCTTCCTCTAAAATGGAATATTTTTTTATGTTTTTTTCAAGGGATTCATTCTCCCAACATAATAGGGACTCTCAGATGATTTCCCAACTTTCACCTTTATAGTCATTTGAGCACATGACATCACAAGTAATCACCGAACATGACCATTGCGACTGATATAAACAATTAATAGAGAGGGAACTTGTACAACATCCCCAAACAACACACAATTCTAGAAAGTGGCCATAATATCCTTTCATGACCAGATTTCCCACACTAGTTGTTTAACGTGAACTCCTTCTTCGAAGAGACTATAAAGGACCGAGAGTTCCTCTTAGACACTATCCAAATACTCATCCATGTTAACAACCCCAGAACACTTCCACCTTCAAAAAATTAGGAAACTTTAGAGGCTAAGGTCACTTTCAACCATCCATAATCATTCTCCCACTACAAGAGGATACACAAAACCAATAAAGGAAAGGGTGTATACTCAATCTACAAAGCTCAAGAAATAGATTCCTTATATTGATCAACTGGAGGATTTTCCAATGGAGAAACAATCTAGGTTGCACGTCAGTTATGCATTAACCTTTAATGGGGGCGTACCTTATCCAATGAGAGAACCCAAGGACCCAGCCAATCTGGTCCATTGGTCAAAAAAATCCATTAACCAGCTCCAAACACATGAAGGGAACTACCGTAAAGGAATCCCAAATCATTTAACAAAAGAGACCACTAACCATCCCTACAACACAGCTTACCCACCAAACACAAACCCAAAACACAGTTCAAACAGAAGGGGTTCTTGGAATCAAAACAACCCACAACATCAACATTCTCAAAAACCCATAATAAAAACCATACAAAAATATTCATCAAGACATCGTGTTTTTCTTTAAAAGTAATTCTTTGAGAACAAACAGTTTAGCAGTAAGCGTATCCACCAATGGTGCCCCATGGGCCTCACACATGCATGTTTTTATGCCACACCAGACACCCTCCTCATATTTATCCCGGCACTCATCCAGTCGTTCCATCAACCATCCATCATCCCATATAACCCCATGCATGTGGTCGTTAATGGAAATACCAAAGGTTAAAATAAAAATTCTGTCCACTTTTCAAAACCAAAATGGTCATCCAACACATCCTTTTTTCTCATAACCACTAACCACGAGATCAAAATCCCAACTCACATCTTACAAAAATTTGTAGAAAGTAACAACCATTTAGAAAATAACTCACTTTCAAGATATTCACATCAATTTCAAAACATCTCATCCCATTAAAACACACTCTGATTGTTTAGAAAACTCTATTGGAAACACTTTTCAAAACCAACTTCAATATAGTTTCTTCTTTTGAAGAGGTGTAAGAGCACCATTTTAAATTTCAAAGCAATTCTGAAAATTCAGTTTTGCCATTTCATAATCCAAACCATTCCCTATTTATTTGAAAATCATTTCACAAAAACTATACACTTCTTAAAACCAAAGTGCCAAGATTTCAAAACCTAAGCACAAAATAATGCGAGAGAAAACTAGTTTCAGTGGGTGACTTAGAAATATGGTTGGCGGCCATATTACAATCACTTCACTATCACAGAGAGTGTTCTAGGGAATATCCTTGGCTCCACATGGCTTTCCAGGCCCTGCGAGCTCACTAGGACCATTAACCCAACTCTCTTTTCATTTCCCTTAATCATCATCGAACCAAGAAAACCGAAGGACTTAGATAAATCCTGACTTCTCCTGGAAACGTGAATCCCATTATGAGGTGTGGTGATTAGGCACACTACCCATAATTAGAATTCCATGTCCCAATAGTCCTAACTCTACACTATCCTGACTCTTCCCCAAATAACATGACCCAAGGAGCGAACCTCCTCTGATACCATTTTGTCACGAACCGAATCTGGTCACCGCCATAACCGGCACCAAACCCAGCCCGTGACATGACCCGAAGGGCGTTACCAATCCCCACGGGCTGGCACAAGTGCTGGGGTATCATAAAATGAAAATTGGTAATGATTTAGCCGGGCTTATAAACATAAAACAACAAAAGAATCCAATGAAACAAATCTGGATTTTTCAAACCAAACAATCTTTTACAAAAATTCAGAACTGAATTACATAGATTTTAACAACTAAAAAGGTCTATACCAAAGGTACAAAACCAAATAAGGACAGCCCAAGAACCCTCATGTCAAGGGGCACCGCCCTCAAGCCACCTCCACAAGACTTCACCACCACGGACCTGCTAGAAACCCGAACCACTGGAATAAAAAACTGTACCCAACCAACGACAACAAAAAAACCCTAGTCTACTTACACCCAAGGGTGTAAGTAGGGTGTGAGACAATTCCCAGTAGGATACCACCAATAAGAGATTCAATGTGATAAACATTTAAAGATGAAAAGCATGCATGTTTTCAAAAACATGAAAAGCTAGTTATAATTTCTAAAAGATGAAACATTGAATAAAAACAGTTTTCAAGTGGGCTATCATTAAGAATAAACACTTCTAAAAATAATTTCAAAACTATTTAATTTTCCATCCAACTATACCGAATGTTGATAGTAAGTAAAAAGTAAATAATGAGCACAAGAAATAGGAAATAACCCCTAGGCACTAGCCAGCTGTGGGTCCCAGTTACCTCGTATCTTGGTGAGAGTAACCACCACAAATATCCATTATCATGCACGAGCCACTAGTAGAGAACATACCCAAATCCTAGTTGTCCCCAATCATCATCATCATAGTTCAGTTAGAGTTGTAAGCGTCAATCTTGCTATGTGAAACTGAGGCCAAACCCCACGGATTCACTAGCATACTAGTACACGTCCACCCACCTAGATACCCTGGTTTTCCCCTTGTGCTCAAACAAGTTCAACACGTCAATAAATATACATTGAACATTAAAATATCATTTCCACATCACAGATTCACCAAACAGCCCATATGTATACCAAAGAAGTTACAAAAATCCATTTTTCATTCAAAATGATTTTGAAATCCCAATCACACCAAAATAGCCCACAACACATTTCACATTTCCTCAACACTTCCACAAAACCATTAAAAAATTTTATAAAACAATTATAAGATATTTAAACTCATATAACAGCCCACACACATGGAATATAACACTTCTTTCATAATCAAAAATTCAATTTTTCACATCACACTCACACAAAACACTCCACATCACTTTCACATCAATTTCACTCCTCAATATCTCCTTCAAACAATTTAATAAAATATTTCCAAGATGATACATATCACATAACAGCCTTTTTACAAATGAAATGGACCATTAAAAAATATATTCCTACCAAAATAGTTTTCTGATATATTTTCACCTATTACACAACCCAATAAACCATTCAAAAAATTCATAAAACAATTATAAAGAGTATACCCAAACTCTGCACATAAAATCCATTTCAAAAACCTCTTTTTAATCCAAAAGCACAGAAAGACCCTACAAAAACAGAATTGGTATCCCAATCAACATGTAATAATCTACTTTCAAATGTTATATAATCACCTTGAATAATATCACAAAAGATACCCATGAGAACACACAAATCCATAAAACACTTTCAAGGAGTATAACAAGGTTATACAAATAAAACCATTCAAATACACCCCATTTTTAGTCCCACATGGAACTATATCATTACCCAACCATAATTGGAAGCCCCATTCAACAACCAATAAATCACTTACACATTTTACAAAACTACCACAAGAGATAACACATGAAATATATTTGAAAAATACACACTTCAAGAAAAAATGTTACATTAAATACAAATTCTTTACTATTGATACCAAAAATAATTTTCTCATAATGAATAGCACATAAGGAACATGTAAAATTATTTAATCAAGCAAACTAACTCATCATTAAATTGTTACCCACGGAATCACCAACCGAATGTGCCGAAACCCTCAAATATTGGTGTGAAACATCAACCGCACAACTGCCGCACCTCAAGGAAGTTAAAAGAAACCTAAAAACTCAATATTTCAACCATAATACAGTAATTTAGAACCTAAGCATGAACCCTAACTTCTGTAATTTTTATAATTCAAGAATTAGGGACAAAACCCTAAGCAATTTGAAAGAGGAAAGAAATAGACTCACCTACTTGAAGTATCCTAAATTAATCACTCCAAAAACAATAGTTTATGAAATTGAAAACAGAAAAAATTCAGGGATTGTTCAAACAAGACGTAGGAGGTAATTTAGGAACTGGAATGGAGGGAATATAGTAAGAATTGAGAGAGTTAAGAAGGGATGAAGTTACCTCTTCAATTCTGGCTGATTTGAGACACCCTATGAAGATCATCCCTAATTCGAGATTTCAAAGAGCTCCAAGGTGGGGGGAAAGACAATGGGAGAGATCCTGGGTTTCTTAGGGTATAGAGGGAGGTGGAATCACCGAATCAACGCAAATAGTGAAGGAGATATAAAAACATTAAAAATTATTTTTAATGCAGGAAATGGGCCTTCGGGCATGCCCAATATCTTAAATAAAAACCCTTATCCACCATGATTATGTATCTATAATGGCTCCGAAGTTATATTTTTGTGTTAATAGGTCAGATCATACCATTTAGGAATAGGAATGTGGGAAAAATTTTAAAAAATGAAAAAGTTATAAAGGAAACAAAATTTATTTTTAAATATCGAATTGGGCTCAAGGTTTGGCCCAATTCATGAAAACTCATCTATTTCTCCATAAAACCTTTGGAAACCATCCAAAACAAAGAATGAAAGGAAAATATATGAAATTTAACTTCTAAATAAGTCATGTATGTGAAAGGGTGGATGATTTTTTTACTATTTTTTAGTGTTTTTCAATCTTTTTTTCATTTTTTTTCATTAGATTTATATCTTTAAGAATTTTATATTTTATGAAATTTGTGATGATAATAAATATCAGAGTAAATAATTTCTTAGATCCATCCTCAAAATATAATCATAATACATTATTATTAGAAGTTAACTTCCAGTAAGATTCACATATTTCAATTTTATCATCAATGAATAAGTTCCAAATGTTTTCTCCATGATCTTATTCATTAATAAAGGTAGTGAGAAATATATTCATGGTTGAGATTAAGATTTTATTTAACATGTATAATGTTTTATTTCTTATAAAAGTGATTTTATAACAAAAAAATTATTCTTTTTTAAAATATAAAACTGCTATAAATTCTTTAAAAATTTTGAATTTGATTTTGGTTGAATTTTCTTCAATTTTTAATGTTTTTTATTTATTTTTTGAATTCAATGGAATCATTTTCATGAAATAGTTTGGATGAATTAATATAAAGTAATTGTAAACCATATATAATAATAATTCATGAGGTAAATGGATAATTCATGATGTGAATTATTCGAGCCTAATTTTGTTAGTTCCCTCAATGAATCAAAGGGTTTATCTTGGTGGATTTCTAATACCATTCATGTCATGTGACCAATTCACGACATGGATTCATTATTTATTAATTAATGTGATGAGAATAGTTTTCTTGTATATGTGGCATCTCAATAATTCACAATGGGAATTAATTTTTCACCTCATGAATATATTTGAATCTTGCCAATTTCAACCTATCTTGTAATTTTGAATACTTATTGAATTACTATTATATTTCATTCAACATTGAGGGGTACCCTAAACAATTTATGGTTATCTTTGACATCTTGACGGAAATTATAATGAAACATAAAATATTAAATCCCTAAAATCAAATGTTTGGATATCATTATTACTTCTCAATATGGATATATTTATTCTTTCTTGAGTAGAACCATCGATCTATGAAGATAAATATCCGTGGGAATTAGATGATTATTTACAAGATATTATTGGAATTTAAAAGTGGAATGGAAGTAATATGTTAGATCGATGGAATCACTTTAGATATTTTGTGTCTAAAAAACTCATGGTATGTGGATTGCATCTCACACTACTAATATAGAACATGATGTCCATAATTTTCCTAAATTTTCTTTGTGATTCATTATGAAATATATTGATATATTGATATGGAAACCCCCTATTGTGATATGATTTCCAAGAATTGTTTGGAAAATTGGAATGCATTTTTCTAAATTGGAATGATGGAATATATATTTTTAATAAATATTTTAATTTGAAATAAGGTATAATTGTTTTGTTGTGCGTTAATGTTTGTGTGGGATTGAACATGGTGAATAATACCAGTTTAAAATAATGGAAAAATTATACTAGATCATATTTGAAATTACCCCCATAAAATTAGTTCACTAAAAAATGTCTTGGTGAAAAATGATGCTCTATTCGTGAGTATAGGGAGGTCCAAGGCATACATGTGTCTTTGGTTGTGTGGGAACATGATAAATCTATGTCGTGTGTTAATGAAATGTTTCATGAATTAATTTATTTTTTTAATGGATCATGTGTTATAACATTTAGGAATTGTCTAATTTATTTTCTTTTATTTTATATAAAATGTGAAAAATCATTCTATTCCTAGTTTCATGTGTTTGGAAGTGTTTGGGGATTAACTATTTTGTGATATAATCACTCCTTTATTGGGAGCTCTAGTTCATTTTTAGATGTTTTTTATTGAGTTACAAGTATGGTTCTTGCTTCTTAATTTACTAGTGGTGTTCCTTGATATTTGTTTTGGTTTTTGGAGTTAAAACTGGGGAGTGTCATCATCTTTGTCTGGAGAGGTGCCACATTGGTTCCTGACTCATTATGTTTTTTATTTTTAGACTTAACACCTTATTTATTTATACAATATTACTCTAATTTAGTTCTTAGGTTTTTACATTAATTTTTTATGTGGTTTATTCCCCATGAATTATGTAGATGGGATTTTTTATTATTTTATCTTTGTAAGATAGTTGTTCTTTAGGTAAAATCATCCCCTAAAGGTTTATAAGTCCTCTAAATTTATTTCTAGACTTTGGTTTCTTGGTTATGTAACTTATGGTTAGTATATCCTTTCCCTCCTATCAAGATAATGAGTTTGTGAAATATGTTAAAAATGATATCAATATTTTTGGGTACATGAGTTTGGATGGTAGTACAGAGATAGTACTGTTAGAATGTGAAATATATAACATAAAAATATAAATCAATCCTCTTTATATTTAACTTCATGTTTCCCAGAAAGTTTTGGTACAAAATTGTTCCAAGATACTTCTAGATAAATTTTCATCTCGTATTTGTACTAGGACATCCAACAAGGATTTCATTTTTTTGATATGTACTGAAAAATGATGAAAAAAATTTAAATGGATGATTTTTGGAATGAAAATTTTAATGATGTTTTATTACAATGACTTGAAATTTAAAACCCTTTAATTCTTAAATATTAATGACTAAATGATATTTTTGGGGCTATATAAAATGTAACCATATAGACTCCATATAAATCGGTAGGATAAATCTATAGAAAATGTGGTTTCACCTAAGCCATGAGTAAAGCAATAGCTTTTACAGAGTATTATGAAATATTTTCATTCCAATAATATAGGAAATTGATCTAATGAAACATGGAAAGTGGATAATTTTGTATAGTTTCATAAATACAACAAACATTCTTATCATTGGGATTCATGCCAAGAAGATTAGGTAGTGAGGAATAGTTAAATCAATAAAATCTTCATTTTTTGGGTACATTGATGGAAATAAAATGTTAATAATGAAACATTCATATTATAATCTCATGAATATTAATGGTGGGATTTATTTTTTCAAGATATATTGAAAAAAAGACTTATTTTTAAGACATTGAGGAACTTTTCAACTAATAATTATAGCCCCAAACATTCAGGTTATCAAAAAATATATACATATTTAACATAATGAAATAAACTCAATATGTGATAAAGTATGAATCTATGTTTATTAATTGGTTAATTTATTACAATAAGTATCTGCTAATGAGTCTTTAGAGGAATGTATGTTTGATTTTATATTGATATCAGAGATTTGATCCAGGATAGGTATCATCTTAATTGATAATTATATAGAGTTGGTTAATAGGGAAATAGTGGTGGAAAGGGATCTTTCTGAGAATCCTATGGGAAAAATTATGTTTGATTCAATACGAACATATGGGAACTATAATGTTGGAAATAAGAGAAAGAGTTACAACATTTTTCAAGGAGGTGGAACACCTAAAACATAGACTAATTACTTGGATAACATTCCCCCAATATCAAATATTAAACTAGGTTATTTCCAAACCTGGTCACTTATGCACAAGAAGAATGAATGCATGTCACCACTGAGGAATTTCCACCACAATAGTTAGAAGGGGAATATTATATTGTATTGTACTATGATTATAATACCAATAGGTTGAACATTCATGTCTTATCCTTGGGTATCTTATATTGGTAATTAATATTCCCTTTATACTAGTTCTCATCCACAGATCAAGGAGAATGGGGACAACTCTTGGAAAACATTGGTTGTTTGATCAAAACCTCAACAAGGAAGGAAGACCAATCATATGTAATTTAATTTATTCCTTTATAGATCATATTAGATTGTCAAGAGTGATAAAAAATGTTTTTCATGATGTGAGATTCCATTCTTCTAAACATGGTTGTTATGCATGACTACTATGATATTGGTACATCACATTCATCCATTTCCTATTATATGGTTAAAACTTTTGGAATACATATGGAAATAATGCCTCATGTTATGATTATAAATGTAATACACTATGATTTTTTGAATTTATTTTTAAAAATAAATTAAATTTCTTTGATAACATACGTTACACAAAACACAGATTTTTAATAAACCATTATATATTAACAATATTATTGAAATGAAACCATTATAATAAATTCATTAAACATATAAATATGAATATTAATGAATAATTTATAAATATTATGTGTAATATTTATATATAAAGAAATCATATTAATAAAAAATAATTAATTACTCATATGTTTTGAAAATACTATTTTCCCAAAAAAATGTTCTTTTTATTTAATTTTTAGAAGAATAAAAAAATTAAATTTTGAAAATTTTATAAAATTAATTTTAAAAAATAAACATTATTTTTTGAATCATCATATAAAAATTATCTTATTTTTTAATGAAAATATTATTTTTTTTGATGATTACTGAAAAATGCTAAATTTTGATAGAAATGTACATTTTAATTAAAATTATTTACAAAGTTCAATTATATATTATTTTAATTATCATAAAATTACTTCAATTATATATATATATATATTATTATTTGGGTCATTATAATAAATTCCCCGTTGAAATTGGATATAAAAACATTGCAACCATTTGAACATTTTTCCCTTTGAAACCATGTTTCCTCATCATGCCTATAAGACTAATTTAAATTTAATTTTATCAATAATATTAAAATAAATTTAGAAAAATGGATTTATTATTTTGAATCATCATAATATATTATATATAATATGTTCAACTTAATTTTTTATAAAAATAAATAGCAAGGACTATAAAAATTAATCACTGCGGTTAATGTAAAAATGGGATTGTGGGGGAGTTAAAATAAATTAATAATGGTTAAAATATAATAAATGCATGAATAAAATCTATTTTATTTACATATTTATAGCCTATAATTTCTAAGGATTCATAATAATCTATTTTGGATCCTTATGACTTGGTAAAAATTTTGTTTCACCTTTTTCTTTTCAAAAAAGTTCAAGTGTGCCACTCACCTCACTTATAAAGGACCACCCCCTCTCCTTTCTTATTTACACCTTCAAAAATATTTGTGGCCAAATCCTACCCAATTATATTAAAAAACTACATCCTCTCATCCTAGAATCATTATTTGTGGTATAAATCCAACCAAGTAAGGTTATTGGTGCAATCCTAAAGAGGTTATCTGAAGAAGAGGTAACATTCTTCAACAATTATTTTTATTTTATTTATTCCTCCTCCCACTCCAATTATTATTTAAAAATGATGATATAATAAAATAAATATATTAAATATATTTTTTATATTCTAAGGTGGTGATAATGATCTAAATCCATCTCCAATTCCATCAAATGGGTTACAATACCTCATCCGTGTGTACAACAGGCTACTGCCTCATGAACTGATGTCATTCATTTTTTCCTTAAAATATATCATGGTTGGTTATGATAACGTATCTAAAGTATATGTATGATATTTAAAAGATATTTATTAATATTTACTCACTATATCTTATATATCTTTTACTTTACATTCTTTTTGAATACAATAACATCAATCATTTGTATGGTGGGTTACCGTCTCACGAAGCGATTTGATTCATTAACGCTTTATTTGGAAGGTATTAAGGATTTGTTTGGTGAATAATTGTGATATATATGAAATAAAAAATTTTCCAGAATGTTAATGTGTAATTTAAATTTATTTCTTTCAATCCTTCCAGAAAATGGGAACAATATTCATGTGTGTGTACGATTTTCCATCTCTATGAATAATTCATTACATCTTTTATCTATTAGAATACTATGAATATATGTATAATGAATATATATGATATTAATATCTTAGTAAAAATTATAGTTATTATGGTACCATTATCTAATTAATAAGACTAAAAATATATAAAATCAAAACATACAAGAAAAACAAATTAGCCATTTAATGAAATGTGACTTTAACATGGAATTATTGATAAATTGGTAATAAAAAGTCATTTAAATCATATATTTTATTATAAATTTGAATATGGTAATTTAATTTATGTAGAATAAATTTATATTTATTTTAAAGTAGGTTGTTATGTGTTTGAAGGATGTTGAGTCACAAGATAGGTTTTTTTGTCAATTTTTCATTCATTGAGACATATGTCATGTTATGCACTTATATTCTTTTACAAGGTTTATATATAGCGAAATTGAAAATTGATATGATGAATTTATTTATAATAACTGAATTATATGTTTAATTTAGTGATATTCCATCATGGTTCTTATGTTTCTGGGTTTTTAATGTGGTAAATATTTTGTGTTACAATGTCATCGTCTATCGATATTTTTTATGATTATATTTCCAAAGAACAGATCCCATGATAAATTTCTCAAGAAACTCTATATTTTTTTCATACTATGATTATTTCATGAGAATAAATTTCTCCCATTTATTTTCCTCTCTCTCTGTACCCAAGACTTCAAAATAATATTTTTAAGAAAATTGACTATATTTCTCTCTTCGATCGGTAACCCATTTTTACTTCAAAACCATGTTTTATAAAATATTTTTAAAAACTAAAATTTTCATTATGAAAATTATTTATTAAAAAAACATTTATCCAATTTATACATTTTACAAAAAAATTTGAATGGAATATTTTTAATGGTATCCAAACAATGTTTGTTTGGATTTTACCAATAATGTGAAAAAATTATTTTTAATATACACAAAAAAAATTGTATTTCTACTGTGAAAGCCACTCAATGATTTTGAAAATCCGTTGAATTTTTTGGAAGTCCATTATGAGGAAAATTAATTCCTCAATATTAAAAAAACTTATTTTTAAAAAATATTTTAAACTGAAAAGGATTTTGAAAATATTTTATGTTTTAAAAAGTGACTTTCAAAGAAACGTTTTTTTCCTCAGAAATTTTTTAAATGATATTTCAAAATAATTTCCCATCTAAGATGAAAGAATTTTATGTAACTAATTATTTACTGAGTGTATTAACCACATATACCATTCTTATTCTTTCTCAAAGTGGGTTTTGATGAAAAGATGTTTATGAAACCCATTTATTATCCACGGCTTATACAATGATAATATTCTTATGAAACATACTTCACTTTACATGGGTTGTGCTATGATGAAATGTTGAAATTATTTTGAAACGTGTCTATTTTTCATAGTTTATGATATGATTATTTTTTTTACAAAATCATTTTCATTTCATGGTTTATGATAAGATTATGGTTTTATGATCTTGTGAAAACACATAAATATGGTTCTAATTATGATATTGTTGGGAAAACTATTTCCCTCCAATTCATTAGGTAATGATTTATATTTTATGAGATATAACAGATTGGAATGGGGAGTTAAACCAGCTCAGAAAGGGACTTTAGCTTCTATGATAGCGTTGGGAGTGAACCCTGACTATAATTATGGTTTTAAGAGTAATCCCATTCCAATATGATATCTTTATAAGAGAGCCATGACTACTATTGAAATGATTTTATATAGTAATTTGTATTCCATAATCCCATATATTATGGAAACTTTATTCTCTTATAGATAATTTTAATTGATTTTATTATGATTCCTTTCTTTTAAACTACCAATTTGTATTCCATGACCCAATATTACGATCATTAATATGTTTGGTATGGTTTTAAAATGTTATTATTATTTTCTCATGCCCTTTTATTAATTTTATTATTTTTTATTTCCTTTTATTAACCTTACTGATAATATAATTTCACCATTTATCATGTTACTTTTACCTTAGTTATAAAGAAATTTTCTAAGTGGGTATGTTTGTAATGATTACCAATGTGTAAGAACATTATGGGAGATATTTAATATCTATAATTAATTAAGAAGACTTATTTCTATGTTTCGAATGGCACTAAACCAGTATGGTCCTTAGTTGTGTGTTTATGTAATGTAATGAATTTTCATCATGAAGGATGTAATATCCATGGATGATAATCTTTGTTTTCTATAGTTTCCAGCATAGGAAAGGTTTAGTTATCCTTTGAATACTAGGATGAGAAATAATTTTTGAGATCCCTAATAAAATGTCTAAAGAATAGTCTAATGAATATTCAAATTATAGGAAAATATCATGGACTATTGATAAAGGATACAGTGAGTGGTTTCCATGAAATTGCAACCCTTACATAACAATACAAGCATATTTGGATCTAGAATAGTGGCATCTGTGGGTAATAACTCCAAAAAAGGCTCATTGAGCTTGATTTAATCATCACCTGGTGTATATAAATAGGCCTTGTTTCACACAGAGTTTAACACTCCAAGGGGATATGATTCTGAAATTAAAAACTATTTATTAACTTCCATGAAGGATCTAAATATATGATTATTATGAATAACCTAGGCTAAAAATAAGGTTTCATTGATTTAAAATATTTTACAATGATTTAGACATCTAAAAAGTAATTTTTCAGGATTTTGTGGTTACCCATAACGATTATGGTTTCATAATATATAGAAATCAAATGATTCATGATAATTTTTATAGTGATAGAAAATTCAATAATTTTTTTCCTCAGTATCCAAATATTATGGGATCTGAAATGAAAAATAATATTACAATGATCACAAAAATTTATCAAGCTATGACTCATTTTATACATCCATACAAATAATGAAGGTAATAATATTGTATTTAGTACTGCATAAGGAAATATATTTTCTAGGGTCTTTTTTCCACTAGTTCTTGAACAATGGGTTATAAAAACTAAAGATATATTTTCAATGATATGATGTTCTGAACATGAAAAAGTCATTTTAGTTATCTATTTTTTGAAAGTTGAAGTAGATCATTGGTGGGACGTCATCAAGAATATAGGGTAATGTAATGAAATTGAATCCATGGAGTGGGATGAGACCAAAAAAATATTTTTAAATATGTAATTTCCTTATATTCTTTGTACGAAGATGGAGAATGTGTTTTTTAAGATAAAAAAGGATGATGAATATGTTGGTACCTATGTGGAATATTTTTCAAGACATGCAAAGTACGCTTCATTTATTATCATCTATCCAAAAAGTAAGTTTGATTGATTATTTAGTTCACTGAAACAAAATATCTAAATGGACTTATAAAAAATATAATTTCATATTTATGGAGATATGTTTGATGTCATAAAAATGTGGAAATGGAGGTTGGAGTTATATATCAATATAATGGTTTTTATAAGATTATAAAAATGAAATTTAAAGGAAAATATATGTTTTATGGAGATAATATGATTCAATTTACATTATAATCATTTTGGGTGATGAAACATGGATTAAATTTACTTAATAGAATTATTAAATGTTTTAAGAGTGGAAGAGAAAGTCATTGGTAAATGTATTTCTATAGTTATGACAAGATGTTAGCTAATTATTTGAATAGAGAGAAAGATGTGCAGAATAAACAAACCACACTCTAGTGTTTCAAATGCAAGGATTATAATAATTTTTATAAAAATTTCCCAAATCCGATGTTTGAAAATTATGATCAACATCACAAACCTCTTAATATAGATTAAGGTAAATCTCATTATATCACTATTTATGATGATAGGTGCATTAGCAACATGGTGGAAGGTACACTTACCATCCACTATAAAATTTATAATGTATTATTTGAATATAGAATTTAACATTCAATAATATATAACTAATTTTATAAGTGTATAATTATTTCACCCAAATTATTAGATGTCAAACTAGCAGTGAAAAACTATAATGGTACAATGATTGCATCTCATGTTTATGATTCTTTTTAGTTGATGTTGGTGGGAATGTGAGTTCCAAAAATCATTCCAATCTTTCTCCGATTGAATTTTATATTATCATAGTAATTGATTCAATTTATCTACATAAATCCAACATCAATTATAAAATAAGGTAAGACAAAATTGATATTCTATACCAAATAATTAGCATCTATCTATGTGAAAATAAGTATAAAACTCCATTGGAGATCACATCCATTGGATGGATCTTGATTCCCATCCAGATGGGGTGTTTATCGAAAATGGTTTGGGTGAAAATTTTCATCATTGATATTCTTATTTTGTGTAAAAAAATTATGTCATTGAAAAATAGTTTCATAGTTATCCACTGAATCATGAAGTTGAGTTTTCAAATAACTAATACCTTGTTCAACATTAATTTAAATGAATCCCTATATAATGTCCCTGATTGAGTTATAGGAATTTAAAAATAAAATCCAACATAAACATTACAGGGGATTCATTTAACCATCTGTGTAATCGTGGGGTGAACATATTATTTTTTGTTAAAAATAATGATAAATCAATAGAGTCTACAATTATTCTCGAGAGAATAAAAATATCTCCATAAAAAACAAGTATCTTATACACAATATTGAGGACTTGTTTGATCAAAAATGCGTATCTCATTAATTTTACATGATTTACCTTAATTTTGGATAGCATCAATTGATGGTAAATAAGTGGGATATACCCAATAATACATTCCACATAAGTTATGGATTGTATGAATATAATGTAATTCCATTCATACATATTAATTCCATCAGTATATTCAGGGATTTAATTAATAGAGACCGTAGAGATTACCCTGATTATTTTGTTGTATTCTTTGTTGATGGAATTATTATATATTAAAAGGTAAAGGAAGAAAATTAATATCACCTTATAAGATTACTAAATAACCTAACTAAATATTAAATGTATTAAAAAATTAACAAGTGTGATTTTTTTCTGCAAAAGGATTCATTTTTTCAACCTAGAATCTAAACAGAGGGTGTATCTGTAGATCCATCAAAGGTGAATTCTATTAAATTATGGTGTATAACAACCACAATGATAGAGATATGTAGTTTTATTGGTTTATTTTTATATTATTTATGGTTTTTGGAGAATTTATCATGACTATTTTATCCACTCTCCAAGTTAACTCTGAAGGGATCCATGTTCCTCTGGGAAAATTAATGTGTAGAAAATTTCATAGAACTAAAGGGAATATTATTCAAAGAACCTATTCATAGATTACCATGTAGTGGGTAAGGGTTTTTAATATATATTGATGCATCGAAGAATTTATTGGGATTTTTTATTATGATACATTTCCTGCTTACCTCTTATGCAACAAAAAATTGAAGATCAATGGAAAAAATTACCTAAAACGTGATTTGAAGTTTCCTATGGTAATTTTTTCATTACTGATATAGAGGAATTATCATCATCAAGAATATTGTAATATATTTACTAATCCAAAAATTTTGAATTATATATTCCCATATAAGGAGTTGAATATGTTCATGAGAAGATGGTCAGAGACGATTAAAAATTATGACTACTCAAAACATTACTACCCTAGTAAAGATAAAAAATATGGTCAATGCTTTGAGTCGAAAGGATCATGTTATCTTATCCATGATAAGGATCACAAAAGATCCAATATTTTCTGATTCTCAAATTATGGATATGAAAGTTCGAAAGGAATCGAATAAATCATATCTTACCCAATTAAATTCTCAAAAATATATCCAATGATGGTTAAAGGGTCACATAAGAGAGATGTGGAGATACAAAGTAGGGTTTTAAATATTCCATACTTTACCCTCAGTCATTATGGAATGATATGGTTTAAAAACCATGTATGTGTTCATCCTATAATAGATTTGATGAAGGAGTTGTTATAGGAATATAATTTTTTGTGATTATATATTCATTTAATAACTATGAATATGTAATTATATTTAGAAGAGTATTTCTAGTGAGATTCCATAAATATAGTTATCACAGAGTTTGTATCTTGATGATTGGTATGATAGAAAATTAAGGCTATGTGAAAAAATTATATTGGTATGTTAAATTAATTTCTTATACCAGAATGGAAATGGGGAAACATCACCATGTATTTTTTCATTGGACTCCCAAAAACATCGAAAAGGAATAATGTTATATGGGTTTTAGTTGATTTACTTAAAAATTCATCTCACATTATTACTATCAATAAATATTTTTATTTAAATATGTTTTCCAAAATTTACATCAAGGAAATGGTAAGGTTTCATGGAGTACCACATTCCATTCTTTAGGATTTGGATTTGAGGATTACCTAAATGTTAAAAAAAGTCATCAGTAATCTCCTGATACAAATTTAACTTTCAGAACTGCATATCATTCTCAGACATATGGTATATCTGAGGGAATAATTTAAACTATAGAGGACATACTGATATTTTATTCTATGGATTTCAATGGTGGTTGGTATCAACACTTTCCTCCAATTATGATTTCATACAATAATATATTTCACTCAAGTATTCATATTAATCATTATGATTCCTTATATGGAAAGAAGCATAGAGATCCAATTTTTTGGAAGGAATTTGGAGAAAGAAATATATTACAACTTCCGATTTCTAATGAAATGGGGGATAAGGATGGATCCATTCAGCACCACATCATGGAATCCTAGAGTTGGAAGAAAATTTATGCTAATAATCATAGGCATGATCTATAATCTGATGTTAGTGATAAAGTGTTTATAATAATTTATCCATGGAATAAGGTAATTTTATTTACAAATAATAGATAAATAAGACCAAGGTATATCAGCCCTAGTAAAATTCATGATTATATCGAGATGGTGGCATAATATTTGGCACTTTCACCAAGACTCTCTTAAGTTCATAATGTATTCAACATATCTCTCCTATTGAAGTACACACATAATCCATTATATACAAAAATCATAGTTTTTACCACTAGATCATGATATTTTTTATGAGTAAAAATTAGTGGAGATTATAGATCATACTAAGAATTTTCTGTGGAACAAGACCACTCACCTTGTTAATGGTTTGTGGTGAAACCACCTATTTCAAAAATCTATGTGTTAACTTGATTAAATGATTAGGTTCCTCATATTTTTACCAGAGTGAAGAATATGTAGGGGTAAATTTATTTCAAGGGAGTTAGAATGCAACACTATGAGTTTTTATGATATTTTTTGCAAACAAATTAAATTTATTTAATATCTTCTGTTACATGAGACATTGGGTTTTAACAAACTAAAATATATTACTTTTATTATTCATACATGACCATTATAATCTGGCTATTAAACACAGTGATGTTAATAGTACTAACTAATTTTTAAATATGAATTATAATGATTTTATATAAATAAATAATTCTGATAATAAATATCACATAATTCATTATATGTTTTGAAAATACTATTCCACCAAAAAAATATTTTCGTTTCTTTTTGTGAACAATAATAAATTTAATTTCTGAAAATTTAAGAAAAATAATTTTATAAAGTAAAATTCATTTTGGAAATTATTATATAAAAATTAATTTACGGTGAATTTTAATGATTTTTCAGAAAAGATTAATTTTTTTATGAATAATGAAAAAACTAAATTTTAATTGAAAACAAAATTTTCATTTAAATTATTTATAAAGATAAATTTTATTTAAATTTTATTTTATATTAAAATTAATTTAATTATATATATATTAACACAATTTAGTATTTATAATCAATTCAATTTTTAAATAGGATGTAAAAACTTTATAAAATTTTAATCATTTTTTCTATTGAAAATTTGTTTCCTTATCGTGTCTACGAGAATATTTTTAAATTAAATTATAGGAATTATATATATGAAATTTTGAAATGTGGATTCCATAATTGGAATCAGAAGAGTTTTTATTATATAATAATATAAAGTTAATTTTTGGACAAAAATAAATGTGAAAATAAAAAAACATAATTATTGTGGTTAAGGTAAAAATGGGATTATCGGGAGTGTAAAATAAAATGATACAATTTAAAATGACATTAAAACTTATCTAAAATATATTTTATGGAAATAATTAGACCCTATAATATATTATTCTTTATAATAATTCATTTTTGGACTTTTTTCTTGATAAAAATTTGGGTACACAATTTTCTTTCTAAAAACATATAAGTGTGCCACTCACCTCAATTATAAACGGAAAACCCTCTCCTCTCTTATTCATGGAATAAAACCTTTTTTAGAGAGTAACAGCCCAAATAAATTTCCAAATTTACTTATCTCATCCTATAATCATTATTTTTGGAATAAATCCAACCATGTAATGTTTTTTTAATCCTAAGGAGGTTACCTCAAGAAGAGGTACCGTTATTCAATGAGAATTTTTATCTTATTTCATACTCCACCTCCTTAAATTATTGTTAAAAAATGATGATATGATAACCTAAGAATTTTAAATACACTGATATTTTATTATGTTAATGGAATTACCTACAATGATCAAAACTTCCATCAACTGTGTTACAAAATCATTTTTCGTGTGTACATTAGACAACCACCTCACAGAATAATGTAATTCGTTCCCCCATTACCACCTCTCATGGTTTGGAATTATGATGGATATAATGTATATATATGATATTTGTAACATAATTATACCTCTGGAGTAAAGATATTAGATATTACCTTTTCTTTCCATATCTATGGTAATACGCTAACATTTCTCGTGTGTACGACGGACTACCACCTCTTCATGAAATGTGATTCATTCATAATTTATATATAAGGTATTAAATGTGGGATTAAGGAACATATTTGATATATATTACATAAAAAATATTCTCTAATGTAATTATAATAATTATACATTTTTTAAACCATTGATAAAATTGTATCATCCTTCATGCGTACATACAACCTACCATCTCCATGAGTATAGCATTTCATTTTCTATATCTAACTTTAATAGAATACAATAAATACATTTATAATGAATATAGAAGATATTTATATCATGTTAAACATTATTTATATTATTTAATCCTTAGAAATTTAATAAAACAAAAAATATATCATTCAAAACATATGAGAAAAACAATGTTGGTATTTCCTGAAACATGACATTAACATGGAATTACTAACAAAATAATAATTTAATGTAGTTATTAAATCATATATGTTTTGATGAATATTATGATGGTTTTTTAATAGATTTAAAATTAACTTATATTTTTATACATGAGTTTAAAATGTGTACGAAGGATGTTTACACTCAAGATAATAGATTCTTGTCGTAATTTTTCTTCCATGAGACATATGTTATGTTATGCACAAATCTTCCATTACAAGGTGTATATACAGCCCATTTGATATTTAATATCATGACTATATTTATCCTAATTATATATCAAGTTTCATATAATTTTATTCCTTCACGGTGATTGCATTTCAAGGTTAGTAAAGTGGTAACGATTTTATGATACAATCTCATTGTCTATCATGATTGTTTATAATTATATTGTTGTTGAAAAATTTTAATATATATATATCAAGAAACTCATGAATTTTATACTCCTATATTTATGTGTGGGGAATATATTATTTCCCTTAATTTTCTCCTCTCTACGTACACAAAATTTTAAAATAATGCTATTAATATAATTTTCATTATTTTTCTCTTTTTTCGAGAACCATTTTTCTTCCAAATCTATGTTTTCTAAATTTTTTTCAAAAATTATATAAATGTTTTATTAATTGAATATTTTTCCTTTTTTATTATTTAATTTTTTTACTTGAATTATAATTTCATTTAAAAAACTGTCATTTGGATTTTACCGATAATGTAAAAAGAACATTTGTTTTTAACATTCAAGCCAAGAATAATATTTCCCACATTCGTGGAAACTCAATAATTTCATGCTTCCATTATAAAATTTGAAATTTATTTTAAAGGAAAATTATTTCACTAATATGTTGAAAATTTTTGTATTTTAAATGGATTATTTCTAAATGAAAATAATTTTGAACATGTTTTTTGTTTTAAAAAGTGATTTTCAATGAAAATTAATCTTTTCAAGAAGTGTTCTAAATGATATTTCAAAATAATTTTCCTTATAATACATCATTCTTTGATGTAAAATACAATTTACTTGGGATATGAAACAATGATATAATTCTTATTCTTTCTCAGAATATGTAATAATGAAAATATGTTTTTGAACCCCATTTCTCTTCCAAATGTTATACAATGATAAAATTGATATGAAACCCACTTATTTTTCAATGTATTTTTATATGATTAAATGATTAAATAATTATTAAATATGTCCATTTTCCATAGGTTATGATATGATGAAATTATTATGAAACCTATTTAATTTCCAGGATAATGATATGATGAATGTTTCTTGATATTATTGAACACATTAACATGGTTTTCATTATGAAATTGGTTGATCCTATTTCTCCATCCAATTAATTTAGTGAAGATTTATGTCTCATGAGATAGATATGAATGTAATAGGGAGTGATCCTAGTTTAGTAATGTAATTTTTCTATTATGATTTTCTTAGGAGTGAATATTTTAAACTATGGTGGTGTAGGGAGTGAACTCATTTCACTATGATAGCCTTTGTCGTAATCCTTTCATAATATGTTAATGATTTTCTATGATTATAAATATTCCAAAATTACAAATATTATTCCAATGTTATTCTCTTACTTATCATGTTCTATAATTTCTTTCTGATTCATTTATAAAGAACTATCAATATTTATTCTATGAGTCAAGATTATGATCTTTGATATACAAGTTATTTTTTTCAAATTTAATACTCTTGTTATCATACATTTATGTTCATGTTATGCTTATGTGTATCCCTTGTTTACTCTTGCAGATCATTTAATCACCCCTTTTATATTTTTCCTTCCCCCAAGTTACGAAGAAAAGTTTTATGTTGGCTATGTTTTTGAAGATTACTAAAGTGTATGATATTTATGGGAGAAATTGGAGGTCTTTCATGAATTAAGAAGATTGTGTTCCAAGTTTCCAAAGGCACTAAACTATTATGGTCCTATGAAATGTGTTTTTGTAATTTAATGAATATTAATCTAAACATATGTAATAAATATCTATTAGAAGCCTAGGTCACTACAATCAATACTCCCCTAAGAAAGTGAGAGTGTTAAGGGTTCAAATTCACATGAAATTCCATTTCCATTTATGTATTTTAGTTTCTCATGGAGATCAATGACCTTGAGATAGATTTTTTTGACATAATATTAGTTATCATCTAGTTGGTAGGATTTAAATTCTACATCGACCACACTTCTTAGAAGTTGATGTTTACATCCATTGATGGATCATTTCATGTATTAAATGGGAATAAGGTAAACTATCAGGTAGTTTATCACCTTTAGATGTAGTGGATGGAACCATTTTGTGGCCAGTTAGTGGTAATGACCTTCATTGTTTTTGATTAAATAAGAAAATTTATTGGTCCTACCATAGTGGATCAATACTCCAATTTATTTGAAAATGATTTATATGGCTTACCACATGAGTGTGAAATTGAATATTCAAATGATATAATCTCAAAAATAAGAACTATTGCATTGTCATATTACAAAATGAATCAAATATATTTGTGAGAGTTAAAGGGTCAACAATAAAATTCTAAAATTAAAGGATTCACTAAGGCTAATACATCATTATGTTATGCAATAATTTTATTCGTAATGAAAAAAGATGTTACACTCTATTTATGTCCTAATTATCATAAATTGAATCATTTAATGATTAAAAATTGTTATAATATTAGTCAAATCGATGAGATTATTTATCAATTAATAGGGTAAAGTGGTTCTATAAGATTGGTTTATTCTCCTGATATCATATTTGTAGAATAAAAAAAGACAATAGACCAAAGGAAACATTTACTATTTGATATGATCATTAGAAATATGTCTTCAACCCCTTTGGTATGATGAAAAACTAACACTTTTTATGGACATCATGAATAATATATTCTAAATATATCTATAATCTTTATTTTTATTATTATTTTGATGATATTCTTGATTACTCTCTAATCAAGAATGATCTTTATGAGCACTTAGAAATTGTACTGAGTATATTTTGGGGCCATGAAATTTATTCTCTATTTTCTATGTGACTATTTTGGATCCATGAATTTTGTTTCCTTGGGAATATCATTTATGAATATGTAATTTCAATTTATCCTACAAATATTGAGATATCAATTTCTAGGAAATAACCTAATATTGTTTCTACATTATGTATTTATCTATAATTTACAAGCTAGTATCATCACATTGTCTGGTATTTATTTACACCTAATTCTCCCATGAATTATATGATAATAAAAGGTAATATATTAATATATAATGATGACTGTTATAAATTATTTCTAGAGATTAATACTTTTCTAACACAGGGAACCAATACTAATCTTTCCAGAACCAGGTAAGAATTATGTAGAATATTGCGATTCATTTGGATATTGTCTTGTTTGTGTTCTCATGTAGGGAGATCATGTGGTGGACTACAGTTCAATGTAGTTGTGAGATCATACCAAAAAATATCCAATGTATGATATGGAATTTGTTATTATCATCCATTCTTTAAATACTTGGAGAAATTACCACTTTTTTAGAAGTCTTATAGTTTTCCCTAATCATAAGAATTTAAATGAAATATTTTCCCATTGATACATGAACTTTAGGCCATGATTATTTATTGAGTGCATCCATATGTTTGATGTTTTATTTTGTTTACACACCCAATGAAGTAAATTTGTGGTAGATTTGTTGAGAAAAAAATAATATAAAGAAGTGGTCAGAGATGCTGATGACTATGGGTAGTTGATGTGAGTTATTTATAATATTCATATGGATTATTCCATGTTTTATTAAACTGAATTTTTCTGACCAATTAATTCTCCCTTAACTTGATCAGTTTTGTAGTTGAGGCTTAGATACAAGATACTGAATATATTACCATTAGGTAAAACCTAAATGATGGGGAGACCTCTGAATTATGGAAGGAGGGCCCAAATCCATTCTCATTTTCATAATAGAATTGTTGTTTAATAGTCTTACTAGGAACAAAATATTTTTGTGTATCACCATTTGAAATGGGTTATCTATATGGATAATTATAAAATGGAAAATCTAATGAAAGTACATTTTTAGTGGTTGGTATGAGACAAAGAATTATAGAATATGTAATAAAATTACTAATCAATTAATATGTAAGTCATTAGAACCAAAGACCATAAGGTATGATGAAATCTATTCCTATACCATTATATATGTGGGATCATATTTCTATAGACCTTTTCATAGGCCTAATATGGATATTTTGAAATAATGATTTTATTTGAGTGACTAATGATAGACTCACCAAATCTGAAAATGTTTTGGCTCTCAAAGAATCCATCATGATAGAGGGATTCACAAGATTTTATATCTAAGAAGTTTTAAATTTTAATAGGGTCTAAATGTCATTTTTATCTAATAGATATTCCTAATTCACTTCTCGATTGAGGAATTTTTAAAATTTGATTCCTAGAGTCATCAGACCATGATCACATCATATCATCCATAGATGGATGGTAAGTCAGAATATAAAATTAAGATAGTCTAAGATATTATAATATCTTTTTTTACAGATTTTTGAGGATCTTGTGAAAACAACATGCCTTTGGTTATGTTATCCTATAATAATAGTTATATGGGATGATACATATGACTCTTCTTAAGATTCATATGTTGTACCATGCCATTCTCCACTTATATGGGTGTGAATAGGAGAGTCGTCATTAATTGTTTTGAGACCTGTCAACGAGACTTTGAATACTATCCTGATGATTCAGAAGTAGATTGCTATGTCCCAATACTGCTAGAAATCATATGCAGAAAATCATCACTGTCCATTATCCTTTGATGTGAGTGATTGCATCTTCTTGATTGTGTCCCTCAGACATAGTCATTGACTCTTGGGGAAACCTGTGAATTTCACACCATGGTCCATGGGACCGTTCAAGGTTGTTGAACATATTTTCACTATTTCATGTCGGTTATAATTACTACCAATATTATGTGTTTTCCATAACATATTCCATGTTTTATAAAAAATAAATTATTATCCAGTCCCTCTCTATGAGATCCATTGGTATGATGTTACTCATGATCCTGATGATAATTTTATCCATGAACCAATTAAAATAATAGACATATAATAAAATTCCATATAAAGGATGCTTATTTTCTTGATAATATTTTTATGGAAGTGTATTTTGGTTCAAGAAGAAACATGTGAATAGTTAATTTTTGTACCTATGAAATAAATTGAGACTGTAAATGGTAACATCAATCTTCAACATCTTATAAATTGAAAGCCTAATAGTTAATACATTGTTACACCCTTAGTTTGAGTAATGTGTACATTTTATGGTTCTTATTTTAGTTTTTTAGTCATTGGGATAATTTACATGAAGTAGTTCATATGGATTAATAGAAGGGAGTTGTAATCTAAATATAATTATTATTTATATTGTGAATGGTTAATTCACAGAATGAATGACTATTGAATGATGCGATGAGTTCCTTCAAAGCATGAATGGTATTCACTGTGTGTAACTCTCCTACTATTCACATCATTTGAGCAATTCATGACATGGATGGGTTATTACATTTTTATCATAAGGGGATAGGTTTTTTGATGTATGTGTGATTTCAATTATTCACAATGTGAACTCATTTTCCACATCATGAATATTTTTGTGTTTGGAAATTTTTATCCAATTTAGTGGTCATGAATACTTATTCAAATCACATTCTATTCCTCTCAACATCTAGGGATACCATATACAACTTCTAGTAATCTCCACTAGAAAAAATTCGATTCCAATGAATCTTTGAGTGTTCATTTCTGGAAATTAATGATTTGGATATCATTCCTACTTATTATCATGTATATCTTCATAATTTCTTGAATAGAACCATAAATCTATGTTTATAACTAGATCCCTAGAAATAGGATGAATTTTCATGAGGTTTTTATAAGATTTAATAGAGTAATGGAAAGAAATTATATGATCAGTGTAATGAACTTAGATCCTTTGTTCCAAATAAAATCGAGGTAGGTGGATTACCTATCACTCTACTATTCTTTAACATGACGGCTTGAGTTATCCTATATTGTGTTTGTGATTTATATAAAAATATCCTAAGATATTATTTTGGAAAACCCTTGTTGTAATGTGAATTCAAAAGGGTATTTTTTAATGTTTTCATAAGTTTCTTTATTTAGAGGAATGATGGAATTTTTTTCAATAAATGTTTTATCTTGAGACATGGAATTATTTTTTTGGTGTTAACTCAAGTTCATGTGGGACAGAACATGGTCGGTAGTATCACCATCAAATAATGTAAATATTAGATCGGATCATGTTCAGAATAATAACTATCTAATTAGTATATAATGTGATGTCTTGGTGAAAGGATGAATCACTACTAATTAGTATTGGGTGGTCCAACGCATTAATGTGTGTGGGGGGGGGGGGAGAGGGGTAAGGTAATGTGAGAATGATATTCCAAGAATTAATTAAGGGTATCTTGATTTTCATTTCTATTTTTATGTCGAACCCATGATATAACTATTATGAACTATCTAACTACTTATATATGATTGTATATAATATATGATAACTCGTTCGTCTCCTAATGGAATGTCCTAGAATGTATCTGGGTTTTACCTATTAGGTGATATAATGAGCCCCTAATTGTGAACATCGGCACCTTTAAAGATGTTGTTTTCTAATAAATATAGAGGGTGGATGTTTCTTACATCACTAGTTGTGTTCCATCACACTGTTGAATTGGTTTCTAGAGTTATATAAATGGAGTGAAAGCATGTTTTTCTAGAGAGGTGAGAATTCGGTTCCCAAGTCATTATGTTTTGGAGGATTAGACTCTCACCAATATTTATTTTTTCAAGGTTACTCTGATTTAGTTCTTCTAATGGTATATTCTTAATTTATGTGTTTTATTAGTCATGCATCTTGTAGTTGGGTTTATTATTCTTTTATATCAATATTATTGTTATTCATTATGGAAAATCACCCCCAATAACCTATCAATAATCTATAAATATACCATGGCACTCCTTTTAGGTCAAATCCATAACAATTCCATCTTCTACATAGTTACCAACAAATTGGATTATATAGATGGGGTCTCTTATGTATATGTCCCACCAAAACCATTGATAGATTTTAATTAGCAATTAATCCATTAATCATTATGTTTAATATGTATAAATAGGACCTAGTCATATAAACCTAAACTATAAGGTGTCGGGGTCATATTCATAATTCATTAAATTATAATACATCATGGTTATAGTTTCCTGATATTAAAAGGTGTTTCATGGGTCTAGGTGGAATAACATTAAAAGGTAAATAATTGTTAATTGCCACATGAATTAAAAAGGAGAGTCACTGGTCATGCTTTCATGAACATAAATTGAACCAAAATGGTTCTTGTAACATGACCATAATAGGAATGATGCATCCCATTATCCAACATTGAACTGCCTGGGTTTCGATTACCTTTATGTTGATATGAAGAAAGTCCCTCTCATTTGATTGATATCAACTCTAAAACACCTAAAACATCCTTGGATGATGATAAATTCAATAGTTTCAAATTGTGTGGATTTAAACCATAGTGTAATCAACCAATAAGATAAAATATAAAACCAATGAATCATTATGTTTTCCACATCAAAGCATGGTGTTGATCGATAACTCTAACAAACAAGGTAACCATTAGTTTTCTATGAATTATTTCAAAAACATGTCTTACATCAACAAGAGTGTCCTAGAATAGGAAATAAGACCCCTTATGTGATTTTTAGACCTACCATTATCTCAAACATGATGTATTATTCAATGTTTCATTGGATTATCCAATTAAACACCTAGATTTGGAAAGTATGTCCATAGCCAAAAAATTATGCTTTGAGTTCTTAGAAGAATAGAAATATTTAACCTTCCATTTAATCCTTCACATGTGGATGAGATCGATTAGCCATGGAATTTTACATGTTATGTTAAAGAGATAGTTTCATTGTTTCGTGTCATACCTTTCATGATCTCCTGTAAAATATAAATGTAATCACTAAATTCATTGGCACATGTAAATATTTATTTCCAATATGGAGTAAACCACAAGAAACCAAATGTTACATCACACTACCAGTAGATTCTCAAGATATTTTCTTTCCTCAAAATAAAGCACGTAGCCCCACAGCCCAAATGAACATTCATAGAAACCCAACACTTCCAGAAGTAGGTGTTCTAGGACCTAGTGTAGTAATATCACCTCAAAGAATCCATGATGACATTGGATGAGGAACATGAATATATCATGGAGAAAATGAATTATAGTTCATCCTAAAAATGATATTACATTGAAAAAAATAAGTCATTATTTCCACATAAAATTACTTCCATAATATATCCTAAATGCACAATAACACCTACCTATCATGCATTAGGCAGGTGGATGAGGATATCAACTATTCCACCATTTCTATTTTGGAGATTCTTATGAGGGATCCCACTAGCCATTATCATAACCAACCCCACATGACCTTAGATCCTTAAGAATATGTAGATTTGGTCACCTTAGAGATCCCAATATCAGTTATCCAAACTAGGATACCAAAAAGGGAAACTTACTGAGGGTAGTTAGGAAATGAATCTCAAAATTACTTTCATAACCATATTCTTATTCACAGCTAAGAACCCCATCTACATATATTGATAGTAAGAGAGGATCCACCTTTGAGGGATCCTACTCATGAAGATAGTTTCCTATAATACACAATTCCAATTATGATCATGTTTTTAACACTATTCACTTGGTCAAAAGCTTCTAGAAGAAGTTAACCCTAGGGGAAATTAAAAATATATGATTAAGAACTTGTACATATGAAAAATGATATCTTTTAGTCTCGTTAGTGTATCACAAGAGTATATTAAGGTGAAGAAATGTAGGTTTGCAAAGGTCCTCCCCAAAGTGTTGTGACCGAACACTATGGAGGTCCTCTCTAGGGTATCTATTGTAAGGTTTCACCTCACAACACCACCATCAATAAGTCAAAAATTCCTTTTATAGCATCCACTATTGAGTAACTCATTGTAATACCATATTCAATGAATTTAGAGCTCATCTCTAGATTATCTATCACATTTTTCATTTATAAGACACTAAACATATCAACTATAGAGGTCTTTCTTGAGGTAGAAAATAGATCATCTACTATATAGGTTCTACCCATAGTCATATGAAAGAATACATTTATGAATATCTTCCTCAGAAGTCAACTATGAATATCCTGCACATAGAAAAGAAAATATTCAATAATAAAGGTTCTCCATATGAAACTACCAATGCTGGTCCTTTCCATGTCATATATTTCAGAGGTGCTCCATGAGAATAGAAAAAAAAAGAAAACATTAAGGACCATTCTATGAATGAAACCAGAGAAATTAGTAATCATGAAGTCCATATCCATGGAAACTAATCTAATAACAATGGATTCCTCCCAAGATTATATGTTATAGAGTTCCTCACTATAAGAAAATAGTTAACCGAAATTGACTTCATAATCATGATTAAAAATAAAGAATTAACCATTAAGTTATTCTCTATAGTTATTTTATAAAATTCCCACTACATAAAAAACAAATAATATACACATATAGGTCCTCTCCTTATTGATGTTGATCTAAAGTTACCCATATATCAAGAGGAACTCAAGAAACTACGTCCATTTAAACTAGAAACCTCAAAACAGATCAATGGTGTTTCTTCCTAGTCAATTGGAAATCCAAAGAAACAATCAAAATCTATTATTTCCCTAGATTGTAAAACCTTTGATGTGTTCTAACAATTTCATAATGTTTCTAATCCTATTAATGGAAGAGTTTGGAAACAATAATTTTTGAAATTATAGTTCAAATAAGCACTCACGAAGGATAATGAGAAATCCCATTTCATGTGGAAAGAATTTGATAAGGATAAAATACCATTCATGTTTGGGTGGATGACCACTCCACTATAAAAGATTCCCAAGACAATGAAAGAGTATTTAATATCCTATCTTTACCATAACAGGTGATAGACACTCTATATTCCCAAGACAAGTTATCTATTTTACATGGATTAAACTAATTATTTGAAGGTGTTGGATGAACTATTCCATCATATTGAAATTTCCAAACATTCTATAACTTGAAATATGAAGTTCAAGAACTAGATTAATTATATTTTATTTTACTTATTTATTAATTTAATTGAACTCTAAAAAATAATTTCTGTTACCCTACCGAACATGTGTATCAAATGGGTGCTGAATATGGGGCTCTATAATTTACTAACCTCATGTGATGAAAAAGTTTTCAGGGAAAACATATTGAAAAATTTCCACTTCCAGAAAAGTATTAGATACAAGATATTCATATGTGATATTTTATATCCAACAAATTCTCATCATTCCTAGATCCCAAAAAATGAATACGTGATAAAAGAGAACCATTGATACATTCTTACTTTAGGCTTCCTGGAAAGTGTAACATGTGTCCATTTTTTGGAAAATATAATTCTCAATGATTAATTAAGAATAAAAACTAAGAACATTTCTTTAAGAAAATGTGTTTTCATCTAGTAAATGTTAGGAAAAAGGCACAAATGGCTAATGGGTTCATTATATCATCCCCATAAATATTATATCAGCATCCCAATCCCAAAGCACTAGGGGAATTCATTCCAACACTTCCACCCCAATAATCATCAAATTTGATGAGGATCTTGATCATGATAAAATCAAAGAAAAATCATCCCCAAACCATATATATGGGGGCATTTTTACCTTGTCTACCTCCAAATAAGTGAATATTTTCTATATTATGAGTAGATTCATAAGAAGCACCCAAGTGGTTTTTTTAATTGAATTTTTTGATCCATATCATTATTTGGGAGCATAGTCAGTGAAACCCATTGGGGGATTCATCATGATTATATTAGATAAATTTTTTCAAGATGAGAATAAGGGGGTAGGGTGAAACCTAGTAGGTGTTTCATGTCATAATGGTAAACCTAATGAAAAAAAATATCAAATATGATTATGACTTATCCCTTGATGTATATTTATAAAATTGGGAATCCATATACTAATCTGACATTGATGAGGATTCAATTATAACCACATTATTCAATGTGGTGAATACTTTGAAATCATCTACATAGATAACATGAAGTACGAAACCAATATAATAGAACATAATGAGGATGAATTCATTAAAAATATGATGAAAACTAAAATGGATAATGTGTGAATGTTCATCCCATATAAAAGGTATGATAATGATTCAAGATATCTAATTAACATATTGACACCCCCATCTCAATGAGATTTATAATGGGACAAAAGAAAATGTGTTGATATATCTACAACCCACCCATCAACTAATGATATTGGGCCTTTTTTTCTGAAGATAACATTTCTCAATATGAAGTTGAGTAAGAAAATTTAATGTGAATCAATTATGAATTTCTCATAGGTAATATAACTATCAAGTGATACACTTAGTCCAAGGATTAAATTTAACCTCATGTAAATCCCCATCAATTAAGAGGATATCATTGACTTGAAATAAAGAAGTTCAATCCTCCAACCAACTAAGAAATTAGTTAGTTTGGCACATGAAAGTATCAACATATGACTAATTCAAATAGTAATGACCCTAATTAATATTTAAATATTTGATGATTCATCTTAATCATCACAGAACAATGAGAGTCTATGTAATCTGCAACGGTGGAACATGGAATGGGAAGAGGATCCCCCAATATGTTCTATAATAACTTATCTTTAATACCATAATCTCTTGGAGGATGGGAACCACCCTACTAAACAAAATATTCATTGGATGAGGAGTCACAATATGACTCATTCAATTTCATCCAAATGATATAAGTTATAATTAATGTGGATAAATTATATAAAATAGAGTTCCCCATTTATAATTGTGGAGTATGTTATAGAAACTGAGAAAGAATAAGTCACAGTGGAGACTGTTGTGAATGTTTCATTAACATGAAATATATATATGCTTTAAATCCTATAATATAGGTTATTATACAAGCTAAAATGGAATATAATTTTCATCTTGAATTATTTATGGATTGTTCTGACATAATCTCACAAGTAGACCAATTATAATACAAATAGAAAACTTATCAAAATTAATATATAGGGAAATTTGTGATACACATCACAATGATAGAAAATCCACCCCTAATTACATTAAAGGGAAGGATTCACCAACATAATTAATATTTTCTCCTAGGACTCAAGATAGGGTGAAGCCTCAAGACTATAAGCATAGACCTTTAGTCTAATAGTATAAATTTTTAAAGCCTATATTTATAATACCATCTAGAGTCCCAATATTGGATGCCCACCACCTTTCAGAAGAACTTAGGGAATATTTTTCTAGTATAATTCAAGTCCATTAGGGTTTGGAGTTGATGTTTTTTCAATAGAGACATAACCTATATATACTCACACAATGAGTGTTTCCTAACCATTTATTTCACAACATAATACAATGACTTTTCAATATATAGGAACATTAGAACTTTTTATTTATCTAGAAATATAATTGATATAGATGACTATCAGCCCTTAGTTTATAATTACTCTAGGGTCAACCTTATCCTGATATTTACCCTTGATGTATGGACTACAATGATCCTGACTTGTTTCCTTCCAAACTGATAATCCAGGGGTATGATAAGTCTGATGATAACTTGGGAAAATTAAGCTAATAACATAATTTTTATGTTTAAATTATAATCTAAAATTCAATGTGGTCTATCAAGACATTGATTTTGACATTATACTAGAAATTCATTGCCTATATATGCATGCATTAGTTACCCCATTATATCACCAACACCAGAAATACTCTATTGATGGGAATACAAATGTATTATATGGTGATATCTACCATTTTGAGACATATTACTATCATAAAATTGATCAAGGGTCTTATAAAATCAAGTAAAATAAACATTAATTAATAAAACCACGCATATTATTACACAAAATGTCCTAAAAATTTCACAAGTTAATTCATGGTATGGAATCATAATATACTTCACATTTTTCATCAACCGAATTAATGTGAAAAAAAAACTAGTAAACGAAAGGGTCATATTATCTTTTTATATGAAGCCTCTCATAAAATTATTTTATTATAATGGCCAGGATAAAATCTACCTTGATCAATCTCCACCAATAAAGGAAAACACCTTTATGAAATCCATGCATATCAATCCCTCCCTTGTGTTCCCTTAATAATGTGTAAGCCTGAATGATATTTAGAAAACTAAAAAAATCACTTCAATTGTTAGAATTTCAATCATGGAGGAATAGAAATGGGTCTATTCCCATTGAATTATTTTCTCATGGATCCATATATACTATATAAAATGATCCATTTTGAAAAATAATGTGACCCAGATATCATCACCTATATCTCAGGGAGGTGGTCTATATTCTACTCTTAAAAGTGGTGATGTAGAAGAGGAATAAATCAAGGATACTCCTTTGCTGTGAAAGGAGGTTTTTCTAACCACTATTGATGAACTCATATTGGTTAATCTGGGTATAGATGATGACCTATGAGCTATATTGATCAATGTTGACATGGTTCTTAAATAATATGATAAATTCATATTCTTAATCATAAATGATATATATTTTCCAGTAATTAGTTAGATTAACTATGTTTGATCACCCAGTGGATACCCATTATTTGGTTTTACTAGAAAACCACTAAATCTACAAACATTCATTATGGATAATGTATCTGAATTATTTTACTAAATTGAAGGTAGTAGTGGATAATAAGATCAATGGAATCTACATCTTGGATGTTTAGTAACAAAAAAAAATATCTAATATTATCAATATTATGAAAATAATTGGTAAATTTGTGTTTTTATTGATATTAAGGATATCAATTATCACTTACCAAAGAATAATTTTATAGTCTTAATCATATAACTGTTTATTAACGCATCAATGGGTTTTGAAACCCTTATTAATGGATGGTTATTTTGGATATTACAAAATTATAACGGCTCATAAATATAAGGATCACACTTCCTTCTTGGTACCCCAAGCGAATGACTATTACTAAATAATACACTTTTTCTTGACAAATTCTAATGCTACCTACCAACAGTCTATACACTATATCATCAAGTCTATTTTTGGGAAGATTTCAGATTGTTATGTGGGTGATATGGTTGAAAAATGTCAATATTTCTGTATCCACCTTGTTTACTTAAGGAAATTTGTTGAAATTTTTATCAACATAGTTTCAAGAGGAACACACTTTAAAGTTATTTTGGGATAATATAGGGACCATTATTCAGGTTCGTGGTACTTCATCATGATATCATGGTCAACTATGAAAAGATAAAGGTGATAATTTACATTCAACCCTTAAAAATATTAAGTATTTAATGTACTACATGAAAATATTGTTTACATAAATAATATCATACCTAACCTCATCAGAATGTTCTTCACATCAGAATGTTTATAAAAAAGGGGTCACCAATACATGTGATGAAAATTTTAAAAAGCGTTTGAAATGGAACCTTCTATACCCACTAATATTGATGTTTTCTATATAAGTAAAGCCTATTTTTATCTATGTGGATGCATAATGATGATTACATGGTGCACATATTTCCTAAAAGAATTAAATGGGTATGTAGAATAGTCATTACTATATCAGCAGAACAATTTTTTGTGAGAGGACCCAATATTTTGATATTGTGATGAACTGCATTGTATTAGTATTTGGATTTTAGATGTTGTGACATTACTTACAACACCATGTGGTTCAAATAGTGTTTCATGTTGATCTTCTAAAAAATATCCCCTGTTATATAATTCTAAACAAATATCTAATGAAATGTATATTAATTATATAGTAATTGGAAGTAAAAATCTTGTTTCAAAATTAAATTGTGGTACAAGAATTAATAGATTTACTAATTATTTACTATATCATTAATAAAACATATTTTATAGGTATATCCCCGGTAAATAATCCTTATCGATCCATGGAACCTCCCAATAATGGGATATATTTGTTGACAGTAACACTAGGATCTCAAAAACTACATGGATGGAAAATTCAATTCTCAATAGAGTAGAATTTGGAATTTTTTTTCACCTAAATAAAAGAAAATTTTTCATACTCCATTTTACTTATATTATGATCTACCAATAATGAGATAGAAAACATGGACTCTTTTTAAAAATTCGAGCAAGCTTGAAAAATACAATAGACCTGGTTTAACATTATGGGTGATTCAGAATTAGTGATCAATATAATCAAGGAGGGATATGACATAAATAATGAAGAATTATTCCCCTTAATGGAATACATATGATGTTTTTGAATGAATTCCATGATGATCCAATATTGTGTCACATGTCATGTTCATAAAACAGCCAATACGATACACTTCTTAAAGAAAGTACTACCTAGTAATATCCAAAGAAAGGTGAGATCATTATTCACATAGTACTATATAGAGTAATATCTCCATTTATTATAAATGATATGTAATAAATAAATGAAATAAATGAAACTAAATAACTATAAGGCCCTTTAACCATATATAGTAATTCAATAATTGAATGGATGTATCCCATAGAGGGGTGCCTTCAAAAATGAATTCTATTATAGGATCTTGTAAAGAATGAAAAAATTGGTTAAAGGGAAGGAAACTATGACCTTTATAATGATATGAATTCAAATAATGTTTTCTTCAAATGAGGATTTTATGTTGTCCTATTTAATTTTATTGAAGGAAGAGATATCGTTATTGTTTTAAAGGAATTACATATTATCGCTTCTAGTTCTCACCAATTAGAAAATAATTTCTTCCACCAAATTAATATACATTGAATCTTTTGGATATTTATGGTATAAGTCTTCATGGAGGTCAAAAATAACCTAAATTCCTGTTAATTCAAGAAAATTTCATTCTTCACCCCCCAATTTTTTCACACTTTCAAAAAACCCTCTTCATATTCTATAAATGAGATAGATTCCATGGGATCATACCCTGTAGGCACGTTTTTCGTTTACAAGTTCATTCTTACTGAAATAGTTTTTATTTAAAAATGAGAAAAATTTATACCATTTAAGGGAATAGAAATAAAATATGTCATAGGTTTCATTATTTTCAATGTAGTTTTAAAATTTGGAGTCCCACACACAATATTGATGGAAAATGTTACCCATTTTTATTCTTTTGACCTAATGTGATTGAAGTAAAAGTATAGTTTCAATTCTAATAGTTTGTCCCATTATCATATAGTAGAAAATAGATATATTGAGGGATTTAATAAAGCAATATCTAAAATCGTTTGGAATATGGTGTAAAATACAAGACTTCATGTCCGAATAAACCCATTCTTACTTTGTGGGGTTATTGTACCATAACCAATTATTACATGTAATAAACCCCATACTAATTTGTGTACATTATATAATATGTTTTACACTTTGAAGCTCAGTTTCACCCACATCATATCTTCATCTACAATTAACTATATCAAGGTTATAAATACTAGATTTGGATTGGTGAAAAGGAATTACTCAATGATAATTTGTTAGTAACACTACACAACCATGATATTGATAAGAATCATTCCATGTGAGACTTAAATTAGAATTTATTCCTCTTCTCATTTGTATAAGGATAATTACTATGTACTCTGTGAAATCCAATAATATTTAATATGAAACCCTTTAATCATGATCTCAACTGGAAAAACCCCTATACTATACACACGATCTACTCCAACAGTGCTTACTCCATGATTAAAAGGGATAGAGAGAAAATAACTCCATTAACCAACAAATGTTTTCTTAAGAAAAAAATTTCATAGATTCATGTTGAGTTCATATTATTCCATCATACATGACTCTAAACTACTCTAAGATTGTCCTTATAACATAATATTAAACTATATGACATGATGGTCCTATTCATATGACCATAAACTATAAGAAACTACATTCTTATCACATAAACATAAACTATAATAAATTATTGTACGCGTTGTGTGATGTTAAATATATATATTATGGTACACCCTAAATTAATTTTGAACTACATATAGTGGTACCCTTAAGAAATTCATGTGGCTTTATTATTTCTTTCGTGGGATATATAATGATGCCCATATTTTCTATTTTTGGTCCCTCCATAAATCTCATGAACTTTAATTATACTGTTTATGCTCTTTGTTATTCCTATTGAGTCTACCACCATGACATGGTTATAGAATGAAGCCATCCCATTTTCCCCTACACATGAGGTAGTTCTACATAGATTTTAATTTATAGAACCATGGTTATATTGATTACAATTATCCAAGCTTGCATAATGATGTCTACGTAACCTATTTCAAACTCAACCAGAGAAATCATTAGCATTAATCTCTCTCTTCTTCTTTCCCACTAAGGTCATGTATACTATAGTAACCAATTTTGTAATACATGAATATTAAATAATTTTTAAGTTAAATAATATGATAATAATACTCTCTAGGATCAAAAGGTTTTGTATCTTAGAAAAATTTGGTTCATAAATTAATTTTACATAATAAAATATAATAATTATTTACATTCCTCTTCACAGTCATGCTAAAATATATCAGGTTCTCATTAATACATGTATTCATGTGAGTAAATTTAAAAAATAAGGTTGAGAGATAAAATATCAGTAATGGGGGGATAATATAAAATAAATAAGAGATGTAGGTCAATAATAGATGGGTAAGAATAATCATTGTCACAATATAATAATCATGGTATCATAATTATAATCAATAGGTAATCATTTAAAAAATGATTGGAATGAAGAATATGTATAATAATTAAAAGTCAAAACATTGTGTTCAAATAAAACACTTAGTTGTAAAAACATCTAGCATCATTTTCTTGCATAACATGTGTACCAAAATCACTATATGATAATTGTGAACAAATATATAAACATTTTCACACATGATAGACATAATATCATGAGATATATCACATTAAAAATTAATTTTATCGATATATAATTCAAATATCTTTAATAAGACCATAAAATGATCATAATCATGCATGTCACAAAGAGAGAGGATGTTACAATGATAAACCTGAAATAAACCCATAGAAAGAGAATGTATTTCATAGGGGTTTCATGAATCATATCTTAATGAATAAACATTGAGGTTACAAAATAATCAATAAATAATAGTATTTTAAATCATATTCTAGAATATATGATCATGGGAAATAGGAAAAATAATAATTGTTTTGAAATTAATTAATAAGATCATTTAGATAATTCGGTCATTTTAGGAAATCATTAGAGGTGTATTTGAAATAATCTATTAAAATTGGAATAATTAATATCCACAATAAAAAAGAAAATAAGAGGGAAATGGTTATTTTAACTGATTGAAATGACTCCATTTTGAAAATTAAAATATGCAATAATCCCAAAAATATGGATTTAGGGTCAAGATCCCCTTTAATTTAGGTCTTCATTTTTTTCATCACATCTGCACCTCATCTATATTGAATTTAGATTTATTAAAACATTAATCCCAATGGTTGTTATGTTAATATTTTCACTATCTATCAATTATAATCATTAAATTTTATTTCCTAATTCCACTTATTATAGTAGAAACATTTTGAAATTATATTTTAACTAAAATATCATGGCCTCCATCAATTTAACGACCTTGATTAATTTCTACTTATACATTATTAATATTGACTAAAAATCTATGAAATAAATATATTTACAAATTTATATATTATTAAAAATTGATTATAATAATCCATATTGGTTGGGATATGAAGATAATTAGAAACATCCTCATTGGCATATAACTGTTCGTTGATGAGACATTATCAAAATAAAAGGTGTTAGATTTGTAACATATAAATATGTTCTAAATTTAATTATTACATTTGGTTAATATAGTAAATATAAAATCAAAATAATTCTTAATTAATATTAGTGCATTTGGGATAGAATATAATATTAATATATAGGGAGAGAAGTTGAAATTAAAGGAAAAAGATAAGGGAATCTTACCTCTTTGTTTATGTTGTTCCTTTGTTAAGGCTCTTTATTCCATGAAATCATGGATTTATATGAATCCATAGTGAATTTAAGGTCTTGAATGTTCTTAATAGATGGTAAATTGGTAGAAAAAATGAATTTGGTAAGTTTAAGATAATTTGTTTTCCAATTGGAGGTAGAGGGTGTATTTATACGTGAGGAGATTGGTGTTTTTAAGTTAAAATATTGAATAAAATATATTTTACAAGGTGATAATTTTAATAGTAATTTTTTTGAAATTATGAATTATATTTCTCTAAAAAAATTAAGACTGTAAAACCATTTATAAACAGAATTCAATAGTTTATTAAAAATGAAAGGGGATGAAATGAAAAAAAATGATTTTTAATTGAATACTTTAGACTTTAATGTTTAAAAATTACTTTATAGGATTTCAAATCTTAATTTAATAAATTATTTAACTTATCTAACATGTTTTTGGATAAGCATAAAATTATAGAATTAATTAGGAAATTATTACATAATTAATTTTTTATTTAAAACAAATAGGTTACCTAAAAACCGTATTTTTTACAAATGAAACATGTTTTTTTAATCAAAAAAATTCATTGAAAATTTGGTTATAAAATTAAATGAATCTTACCAAAATAATTTTATAAGATAGTTAATTTTAAATATTATCATTTTTACCAAACTCATTAAAATATAATTTATTAAAAAGATTCTTATGATTTCATTGGGTTTTTAATATTGATATTTATTTTATGGATCTAAAATATTAATATTTTACAAAATTTCTAAGTATTAAAAATATTTTTTTGAAATTATAATATTTTTAGGTTGGTTTACTACTCCAATGGGTATATTACTATTTATAATGGCCATGTTACTATTTCTAAGAATCATCTTACTATTCTTAATGGTCGCATCACTATTCTAATGGTCTTATTACCGTCTATAAATACCAATTAATTAAATAATTCACTAGTCACCTCATTTTTCAGTCAAGGTTCATCATTTTCCATTTCTAAAATTGTGATTGCATTATTAATGTTATGTATCATTGATAGAGTTATATTGAAGAGTGAGATAATTCTTGGAGATCAATGCGATCCACATTTTCCAATTCTATATGTATTTTGGGTATATTTTTTCATTTAATTGGTATATATTTTCATGGATATATTAATTATTTAAATGTAATGTTCCAAATTAATACAATCAATTATTATATGTTTCATGTTCTTACAATATATTATGTGCCTAAAAATGGAAAACATTATTTTTTGAGATGGTAAATTCCATATATATTAAATTTTGGGATGTTAAATTCCTTCACACCATAGAAACTTTTTCCCCAAATTCTAGGACAAATATTTAGTAGAGAATATATGTTGGTATTTATGTTTCATTACATCCTTAGGTTCTTATGGTTCATTATCATACTTGTGGTTTAACCAAAAATCATTAATAAGTTTAGTTTTTATGATGTGTAAATCATCATCTCTATGGTATAATATCTTCACCACCTGCTCATAAAAAGAGAGATCATACTCTATTTTCCCCACATACATATTTATTACATGTGATAGATTGGGTATGTAAATCAAAAAGAGAGAGATATGGAAAATATCATGAGCTTGATTCATGTTGGGCGAAGGAGCTAGCTAGTAGGCCAAAAATCCTACGTGATCAATGATATCTAAGAGGACAGTGTACCTAGGGATATAACATCACTTATATAAAAAATGTATGAATCTCTTCCAATTTATTATTTTAAGGAAAACATTGTATCCAACATCAATCTTCATTTACCTTCTTTGTTTTTTAGCATAATTTTTTTTACCCTTAGAAACCTCAATGTGTTACTGAATAGAATGAACCTTCTTTTTCATTTATTATACAATATGATGTCCAAGCATATTTCATTTACCATGTCCATTCCAAAATGTAGGATTTCAATATTGGTTCCCATATATAGCAACATATAGGATCATTTTAGTACTCTAGTAGAAGATGTTTTTTATGAGAACTAAATCAATGGGAGATTTTGATAACATAGAATATTATCATCGTATCCTCGAGTGTCTAGATGGTATTTTCAAATTAGGTTTCTTTTTTGGGGTGATTGGTCATACAAACATTCAATTTATTATTCATAAAAGGTTGAATAATTCTCTGAAACATAAATGTAAACCTTGGATAATGATCACATATGATTGAATGTGGTTACCCATATATCCTCACAACATATCTTACATGTATCATGGAGTGTTGGTAAAGAGAAAAATATTCATGAATAAAAATGAATTGAAATATCTTGGTGATTAAATCCACTAAAACCCATATGATGTTTCTTTATTTGGGTGTCTTCAAAAGAACACTGATAAAAAACATAGTGATGTTCTCTCTTTTCCATGTGGTTATGGGTAATAGTTTCATCATCCATTTCGAATTTTTTCTATTTTAAATAACTTATTAACATACTATAAACATTGAGGTGTACTGAACAATCTCTTTCTTCATCTAGTCCCAACATAATTTCACTCAATGACCACGGTGCATATTGGTACTTCATGTATGAATGTATATTGGTAAGCTATGTTTTATCCAAGAGATATTTCTTTATCTCATGTGATAAAAACACACAAAATCTAGTACCATACCTAATGAAATCATCATCCTCGATGTTAAATTTATGAAAACTCTCTTCATTTACTTTTATCACCTTTTTTATCTATGAATCATCTCTTTGTTCCTCATTGATCTTCTCTACTACATAAAAAAGATTATTAGCTTTACTTATTTAGAGGAGAGTCTTTTCAAAACAACATCTAAATTAATTTTATGTATATATTATAGGGATTTATTCATAACCCCCACTTTATTCATTTTAACATTATTTTTTACCATTTGATATGATTTTAGAGGCGGTTATCCCAAAACCCCTAAAAATTTAATAATTAGAGGAACTATATATTTAATTGAATTTTAGAGGTGTTATATATATAATGGTTATATTTAGTTGGATTTTATTATTTCTATATATATAAAATATGGATTTTTTTCTTCATTGGAAAATAGTGCGGGTTCTTAACCCCCTTTAATATCTTAAATTGGAGGATTTTTAAGACCTTTCTAATTAAAGATTTTAGATATGGTTCAAAAACCCCACTAATAATTCATATTAGTTATGGTTTACAACACCCTATAATTTAAGAGATTGTAGGGTGTTGTGATCCCCCACTATTTTGATCAAAAAAATCATTATAATATATGTATATGCATATATATAATTAAAATACAAAATCTAAATGCATTTAAATTTATTATCTGAATATATTATATAATTATATATGATTGTATTTAATAGTATTTATATGTAAAGAAAAATATAATTGTATAATTTGAAAATTTATTTTTACTTATTTTTATAAATTTGTATTTTATATAAAATTAATTGTAATATAAAAAATAGATATATTATATAAATTTATACATATATTTAATTTATTTTAAAAATGTATCATAAAAACCCTTTTAGTTTTTATAATTTATAAAATAATAATATAATATAAAGACACTTACACACACATTAATAAAATTTGAGGTCGTTTTGAACCCCCTATAATTTGAGAAATTATAAGAGGTTCAAAATTGATGATAATTTTTTAGATTTTAGGGGTTTTAACCCCCTCTAATTTTTTTATTCTTTATAAAATATATAAAACTATATAATTTATATGAATTCACCTTATATAAGAATTATATAAATTTATTTAAACACATTATAAAAAAACTATATAAATATATTAAATAAATGAATATATATATATATAAATTTAAATGCCAGTATATAAAATAATTATATAAAAATATAGATTATGTTATGTTACATATATTTATGTATATTATAATTATATTATAATTATATATATATATATATGTCCAATTATCAAATAAATAAATACTTTATATATATAAAAATAATTAAAAACATACAAATAAATTTATATGAATATACAAATAAGTATTTAAATTAATATATTAAATATATGTGTGTATACATAATATGACTATATATAAAAATATAATTATATGTACATATATATTTTTATGTGTAAAACATATTTATATATAAATATATGTAAAATTTTGTCTCTATAGAAATATTATATTATATTATATTTTAATTTATATTTATATTTATATAATATAAATAATATATATAAAAAATATATATTTGTATAGTTATTAATGTATTTATAAAATATATGATATATATTTGTATTTTTATAGTGTATATATATTAACTATATATAATCATGTATATAAAATATAAATTTGTGTTTAATTATATAAAAAATATATATATATATGTGTATATACATAGCATAAATAAAATAATCAATATACGTGAAACATATATTTACACATATATATATATGTCTATATTAATACACATATATGTATTTAAATATATGCATTAATATAAATTTACACATATAAATATATAATTTAAATCATTTTCCAAACTTAAAACAACATAAATTTATTATATATAAATTAATACATAAAATTATATATAATATAAATTCATTAATCTATATAAATGTATACATTTATTAATAAAAATATGTGTACATTATTGTTTTAAAAATTAATACCTTAATTTACATTAAGGTTAATATAGGTTATATATTTAATGGATAAAATATATTTTGAAAATAATTTTTATATGAACATAGATACAAATATATATAAATAATAGGATGTGCATAAAATAAATAAAAATTTCAATTGGGGTAGTGTTAGGGGCGTCTAGTATATTTCATGGGGATACATGTTAATATTTCACTTAGGAGGGTTTACCATGGATGGCCTCACGCATACAGGTGGGGAGGGGCGATGTGGTTCTTTGGGTTCGAGGAAAGGGGACATGGGAGATGTAAACGGAACATGGGAATAGGGGTGCACACAGGGGGGTTAGGTGTATGGTTTTTGAATATATTAGTTGTGGTAACAATCCCAATTGTTTTTGCTAAAAATCAGGGTTTGTTTCCAATGACCCCTATTTCCATGTCTACAAATATGTTAGGGGATACTGGATTCCTCCCCTAAAATTGTTTCTAAAAAAATGAAATAATAACCTCCCCTAAAAGATAATATTTTATTTTATTTGTAGAAATGATAGGGGTTTTGAAGCCCATCTTAAAGAAGCACCACTATTTTCTGCTATACAATACTAATTCTTTTTTAAAACCATTGATAATAAGTCTACGTAGCCAATTTAGTGGATGTTTGAAAAATGGTTTCGTTGGAAATGAACTTGGATCCTTTCCTAAAATATCATTTTACGAAATAGATTAATCTACTACTAAAATAAATGCAGAAAATTTCCACCGTATCTTACTAATTATTTCTGAAAACCACTTCTAACAAGACTATGCTTCTTATTTAGAAGTGGTTTCTCATAACCACCACTAACATATTTTGATGGGGTTATAACCTACACTAATCTTGAAAATAAAACCCTCTAATGACTTTAATTTTCTTGAGTATTGGATATATGGTTGGGAAATAATTGGGAAAATGCTGGATATCCTTCATGCAATTATTATTTCTTCATCAATCCTTTACATTTCAATAAAGATAGCGTATTTCGAAATCTAAATCAAGGATTTTTATGTATTTTATTTTCTTATAATAGAATCATCAACCATATTCACCTCTCTATGATGGTTTTATATAGAGAAATCATAGTCCATGGTCATATCTAAAAATATACATTTGTGTACCTTGATATATTATTTTGTGAATATATAATTTAGACTCCTTTAATATGTATAAATGTCACACATCTCACTATTGAGGTAGTTTCACTAAATCTTCAATGAAATGATTATGATAGAAACTCTAGGATTTGAATCGAGTAGTTTTAGAATGAATCTTAAACTCTTTTGAGTAATATGATATCACATTATAATTCTTTATGAGCACACAATCCAAGACACTATTTAAAGAATCATTATATAACACCGACCATTTTCATCATAAGTGTAGTGTGAGTACATATTGAGTGATTATCCACTTTTTTATCTCCTTAAATATTTCATTATATTATTCTATTTGAATACATATTATCATATTCGATGTTAACTTCATTATCCGGATAGATAAACATGATAACATTATCATAAATCATTATGTATACCTAGAAAATATATGGTGAATACTGATTTACATGAATCTTGAGGGTCCTGGCTAGTCCTAAATATCCTTTTTTAGGGTTCTATAAAAATTCTCTCACTTGTAATCATGTTTCCCATGAATGTGAATTTCTACACCCAAAATTCATCCTTTCTAAATATATTTTAAGCATTATTCCCTATTAATTTCACCCTCACAATCCTTAGATTCTATTCATGTTCCTCCCATAACATTGAGTAATTATGAGTATCATCAATGAATACTATAATAGTTTTACATGTATTCTCTAAAGTCTCTATTAATCTATTTTATGAAGATTTCATTAGAATTAGTATGTTAGAATGTAATCACTTTGAATTCATAACGTCTATATCTTATAAGAAGGGTCGTATTATGGATGTATTCCCTATTCATCTTTATACAATGATATCTTGAATGAATATCCACCTTTTATAAGTACTAATATCCCTTAATTTCATTAAATAATTCACCAATCATTGGTAAGGGATACTTGTTCTTTATGGAGATCTTGTTGATCTCTCAACAATCGATGCACAACCTCATTGATCGATCCTTTTCTTGAAAAATACGATAAAATAACCAAAATGTGACGCACTTGGTTCAATAAAACCCTTTTAAAGGATTTTATAGCTACTTATTTAACACCTCATGTTTTATTAGGTAATTCCTATATAGGTATTTGGATATAGAAGTGGCTTTGAGTTCGAGTTATACAAAAAACATTACCTGATGATATGGGGAATATCTGGGAATCTTTGTTTCAAATACATCAGTGTATTGCTGAAAAATAGAAATTTACTTAAGGTTGATGATTTGATTTTACACAACCATTTGTGAATGATATACTTCTTCAATGGGTATCAACACCCACACCATTGATGATTTTTATAAATGAGATTCACGATATTATATGAATTTTTAAAGGAGTGTAAGATCGTTTAAAATATAGAGAAAGTTTCCAATTCATGAAATATTTGGTTGGATATTTATAATGAGGTCCAATTCATTCCAATAATATAATAAAATTCCTCCAAGAGAAGAATTACACGATTCACTCTAATAATCATCCCAAATATGCTAATAAGAGAAGAGTAAAACCATTGGGTTTCCAAGATTACAACCATAGGTTTCATTATAGATATCAATACATAAAAGGTATCAAAATGTGATTCAATGGTTTTACAAAAATTATAAGATATAAATAAAATTGAAGAACTATAATAAAAAAAACATTATTCATTCTTCAGAAAATAGGGAGTGCATCTTCCATGGGTTTATTTCAATGTCCACCTCAGAAGTGGTGATGGAATAAGATTTCCCTTACTCCCTTGACATTGGTGGTTGTTAATATTTATTAAACAAAATAACCCTTGATTTAGTGAGGTGGCTTATATAATACCATTTCTCTATATAGCTGAAGTACAGAAAAATGGGTGGTGCAATGGGAGGTTCCTACCTTTCTGGTATCTCATTTATTAGACTCATAAATTATCTTTGAAAATATTGATCTTGGTGTCCTTCTCTCTTGATATTAAATAACTTCCTAATCTATTTTAGGCAATTCCTAGCATTATTCATTCCACATATTTGACATGTTGGTGGTTGGATATTAATTTATCTATATCATTCAATCCCCCATCCTAAAGAATCCTTATTACCTTATTATATTCATATCCATGGTAATATTCATTGAACTCCATATCCACTTTTGAAGCACATTAAGCAATATTTTTATAACTCAAAAAAGTCCTCACTAGAAATATCCTTTTAAATATTTAGTTTCTAACCATTAAATAATCTATCATTTTGGTTATCATTTTTATAACATAACCAAAGTTATATCAGGAAATACATGTGAAATTTTCTTCACTATCCATGATATATTCAATATACATTTTATTAATATCTATAAATTCTATCTACATATTTATTTGAATTTTTTGAGTAAAATAATAATTAAAAAATATAACCTAAAATTAATCCCACTCTGTATCTGCCATTTCATCTTTCAGCATCATATTCTGGATTAATTCCCACTATTTATCATATAATCCATCTAAATGAGAGATGGTTAGAGTACCATTCTTCTTCTTAGTACAATGAAAAAGAAAAAATTTCATTTCCATTGAGATAACCTATTATTCAATAATAAGTGGATCAAAATATATGATAAATCCTCATGATCTTTAGTTCATAAGAACATTATATATTACTACTCCTTCTTGGGTGATAGAGAAAATTCCACATGGTTCAGGTTATTTTACATAGCCTATTTTTTGGTAAGTACCACTATAATGTTTTGAAATATAACACTCATTATATTGGGAATATTGTTCAGATAAAATTTGTATTATCCCTCATAAGGTTTATTGGCCTGTTTTCTCCTAGTTCCCACTATTTTATTAATTTGAATTGTTTTTAATAAAATATATGTAAATAAGAATGAATAAATAATTTATTCTCATGTGGACATAAATTCTGAAGTCCTATCCTATGGGATCCCTATGTTTATCAATACATTCTTCTCAAATTATGATTATATGATCAATTACATTAATCCATTTATTACATTAACAGTAATAATTAAATTATTTCAATATAATATATAATTATTTTTAAAGTGAATTTGAATATAAAATAGGATATCCCAAAGGAGAGTCAAACCAGGTATGCAGTATTTCCTACTGCTCATTCCTAGGGTTGATAACAAGTTAATGCCAAACCATCCCTTTTGGAGTTATTACCACCACATGCATCTATACCATAACAACACAACCTTATAGTATTTGGACTTAGATATAATTTATTTGAGATCAATCAAAATTAATTTGATGAAAGTTTATGAATAATTATTTCATTAATCCTTATACACAGGGTTTCAACAAATATTATCTAGTCCTAATTCCAAAATTAACTCTATGGTTCCTATTAATACAAAATATAAAGACAAAATGTTTTCTTTAAAATATTTTACAACATTTTTATGAGAAATATTAGAATAGTAGTACATTAAATGATATAATATTTTACAATACATTCATGGATACAAAATTTTACTATAGCAGGTATATTCGGTACTATAACAGCTGGAACTATTCACCTTGGGCCACTGGTTTGGGCTTCGAGTCATTAAGGTTTTTGGTCACACATGCCTTTGGGTCAGTAGGGCTTTCGGGTCACCTTTAAGGCCCTAGGGCCACCTCATGGCCTTTGGGCCACATGAAGTTGCCCCAGACACACTACAAAAAAAAGATCTGCCCCATAAGAGGATTTAGAGAAGGTGCAGTTACTAGAGTAGAGCCAAATAGATTTTTAAGAATGAGAGGGTATGGATATGCCATCAGGACTATCATGTGCTTGCAATGGAAGCCTAGCCAAACGAACATGAAATGGTGGAGAGCTACTATCATGATGCATATACTGGGGAGGGGCAGTTCGTTGTAGATATTTTGGTTGTATCCCCTAAGACCTTTGGGTCATGTAATCTCCTAAGCCTATGAGCCTTGTAATCTCTAAGCCTACATGACTTTTAAGGGTTCCCCCTCATCCCTAGAAAGGGGGGTTATCAAAAATCAATAAAAAATGAAGGCCTTACATAATACTAATCATTATAAAATAATCATGGTATAATCATAATAATAATGAATGAATCATTTAAAAAGGCAACGAATATGTAATATTAATAATAATAAAACGTCATAAAAATTCAAACAACACACATTGTTTTGAAAAAATATAGCATCATGTTCAATCCTAAAAACTATCCCTAAATCAAAACATCATAATTGCGAATAATGATAGTATCTTTTTCATGCATAATACACATAATCTCATGAGATGTATAATATTACCCAATTCATTAGAGGGATATATAGTTATGTTCCCACCTGTCATATAATAAAATGACCATAATAAATTATGGTAAATATAGATGGAACATATTGAAATGATATACATTAAATATACCCATGAAAATAACATAGACTTTCTGAAGGGTGTTATGAATCATATATAAGTGAATAAATTTTATTTTCCCAAAATACGAAGGTATAACAATTGTTTTGAACACAAAATGATTTCATCAAATATCATGGTTATAAGAAGATAAGAATAATCATTATAAAATTATTTGATGAGATTATTAATAAAATATGGCCTTATAGAAGATCTATAATTTTTTCTTTTAATTTGAAACAAAAAATTTTAAAATGAAATACTTTCCAGAAAAAAATAAAAGAATAGTAAATTTGTTTTTTAGGAATTCAGATGATTTAACATTAAAAATAAAGATAAAGAGTTAATAAACACAATATAAAGGAGTTGGTATGAAGATTCACCATACCATAGGTCCTAATATGTTTTTTTTCAATTTTTTACATCCTAGAAAATGAAATAAGAATTACTAAAAAATGAATCCAAAATTTAATTATGTTATATTTTTATTGATCAGTCCTGGGCATTTGAATTTATTTCTCAACACTCTTTCTTAAAGGTGAAATGTTTTGATATTATATTTTCCTAAAAGTATGTCATTTTACTTCATTTTAATAATAATTATTTTTTGATAAATAAAAATTATTATTATTAAATATAGAGTATTTTATATACATAGATTTATAATTTAATCTATTAAAAATATGTTTTTATAGTTACACATAATGGATATGATGAGATGATATTTAGAAATGTCTTCATTGGTGGTTAATTATTCGTTAACAGCACACTTTCCTAAGAGGAGATGAGAGGTGTTGAGCATATAAATATAATGAAAGATTTTTTTTAAATTATGTCAATATAATTATTATATTTTAAAAATACCACTTAATTAATTTTAATGGTTTTAGGATAAAATATAATATAATGATTGAGGATGAGAAGAAGAAAAGAAAGTGAAAAGGTGATGGAATCTTACCACCTTCATTGAGTTGTTCATCTTAAAAGAATCTTAAATCCATGAAAATGTAGAATTACCTGAATATAGAATAATTATAAGGATTATCAATGGATTAATTGATGGAAATTGGGATGATATTTTTCTTTGGTAAGTTGAAGTGAAGCTCTTTTCCCCAGAGAGGGATATGGTGTATTTATACTTGAGGATAAGGGTGTTTCAAGATAAAATATTTAATAAAATATAATTTACATGGAAAACCTTATAATACTAAAATTTATGACATTATTAATAAAAATTTAATAAAAATAAATCTCTTTTATACTTTCAAAAATTTGATAAAACAAATTCATTAGTTTATTAAAAAAGAATTTTGAATAATGCAATTTTATTTCTAATGTAAAATGTTAGACTTAAAAATTTGGAAAATAGCTTTTATTCTTGGAATTTATATTTCATTAATTTTTTAAATTATTAAATGTTTTTATTGATCCTAAATTTCTAGAATTGACTAGGTCATTAATACTTATCTAATGATGTAATTAAAATATGTAAGTTTTGTAAAACCTGTATTTTTACTGTAAAAAATATTGTTTTTTAAAGTTACCAAAAAATAACTCAGATAAAAATTATGAATGAAAATAATAGAAATGAAATTAATTTTATAAAAATATTTTTATATCAGAGAAAATTTTAATTATTAACATAAAACATAGGATTTTTAAAAATCACATTAAAACATAGTTTCATAAAAAGGTTATTATAGATTATTTGAGTTTTTAATATTGATATTTTTTATATATATTTAAAATATTTATATTTTATAAAATTAATGACAATAAATATCATTTATACAAAATTTTACTATTTTTTGGTCTGGTTACAATTCTAATGATCAGGTGACTTTTCCAAACAGTCGGGTTATAATTCCTAATAGTCATATAACTATTGTAACAGTCACATTACTTACTATAAATACCCTTTAATTCGATTATTCATAATTCAACTACATTTATATCAGGTGTCTACATTATTCATTTTTAAAATTTTTATTTATTTTCTAATATTATATATATTTTTTCTATTGTTATTTGAGAGTGTGATAATTCTAAGTGATCATTACAATACACATATTACTATTTCACATGTTTTGGTGTTTTATGTTTATTTCCCTATTATACTAGTTTCCATTTTGATGGATATATTTTTTTGGTAAGAGTAGGATAAATAAGAGGTTGAATTGAGTTACTAAAAAAATTGTTTTCAAAAAGTGTATTTAAATTGATTCCCTCAATTAAAATAAAATAGGCCACTTAATCAATGTAATAAAATTATAATAGTTTGACTGTTGAAATATCTTCTTATAAGACTGATTAATTTCCAGTATTATTAATAAGAGATATTATTACAACTTTGAATCTATTCTAATAAGAAAATAGTTATAGCTACTATCCATGATAAATTATATGGGAAAATTTTATTTATCTAAAATATAAGTTTAAATAGAGAAAAGCTAAATTGAAAGAGACGTTAGATAAAACGTGTGGTTTAGTGTCATGGAAAGACCTAATCCACACCACATTGTGTTCACCTTCCACAAACAAATATATATATATATATATATATAAATTTGATCCACACATTGGATTGGGGTTGAAAAAAGTACTCAAGACAGTCCAGTTCAAAAGACCTCTTCAATTATTCTATGTGGGAAAATTAACAACCAGGTCACACAAGACCTCTTCTACACTTATACGTTGGTGAAAAAAAGTGTAGAATGATATTTTATTGAGGAGATAGTATGTCTTCTATTTTAATTTAGGAGACAGAGTGTGTTTTAATACTAACATAGACACTAGTCGAAAAGTAACAAAAAACTACACAGTAGATAATAGATGATGAGAAAGGATTAAAGATTCTTTGAGTATTGTTCTATACAACTCTATACTAATAGGATGCAGAATATATGATTTAGAGTGCTCTTGTCGAAACATAGTATTGCAAGTCTCATGTTCTGATTTCTAGTTCGATGAGATCTTCTATGCAGATCTTGTTCTTCATAGAGTTTCTATTGCGAGGATGTTTGGGTGTTTTGATCCATATTTGTTCAGTCACCAGGAATCGGGAGTTCTTTGTGTGTTTTTCAGTATATGTGTTCTTCTCTTTTTACATGATTTCAACTTCAAGAATTCTAATGCTCTAGTGCCACACTTTTCTTTTTATTTTGAGTGCATGTGTCGATGCCAATAGGAAGGACAATTTCTACACCTCATACCTCATGATATCAGGTGACATGTCTATAAAAGAACATTAATTATGTCAATTTCATTTAATGACTCAAATATTATCACTATAAATATCTTTTAAATTAAATTGACAAAGATTGGAAAATTGTTAAGTATGGAATGGTGTCACAGTTTCTATGAGAGAGTCACTATTCAACAGTCATGGTGAGACATTCAAAATGAGAAATTCACAGTGAAGCTGTCATGGTGCCACTATCACGGTACCACAATTACGATGAGATCTGAAACCGGTAGCATAGTTGCGGTGTCTATTCCTTTTAAAATTATAGAATCAGTAGAAAGAATATATTTTCAGATAAGTAGTGTCTTAAGAAACAATATTTATAAAATCGTAGCAAGGGAACAGTTTCAGGACCTTTGTGAAAATTTGGAATCGGTAGTAAGCTTACGGTGTCATAGACATTGTGGAAATCTAGAACTAGTAGAAAATGTACGGTGTCACAGAAAAAGTAAAAATCAGAAACCTTTCTTAAGAATTAATATTCATAGAATGGAATATGATTTCAAATTATGATAGTAAAACATAATATAACAAGATTAAACATAGTTTAAAACATTCAAACATGATTTGTGAGATTCTGAATTAGGATCTTGTGATCATTAAAACATTGGGCTTCCAAAAATCTCCAAACGTGATTTCTGTTAGGTTAAACATGATTTTTGAGCATTAAAACATGATACATGATATTTAATAGGTTAAACATGACTTATGATCATAAAAACACGAGGATTACAACAGTATCCCACTTTTTGATGATCACAAATCCTGGAATTTATAAGACAAATATTTTAATAATGAGGATATATTAAGAATATTTGTGATAAGATGTATAAAAGTTGTTCTTCTTCCAAGAAAATTATTTTTCCATAAATTTAATTTCATATTTCACCCACTTTTGGGATTATCAGAGAAAAGAATATGGACAATAATATAAACACCGATTGAAGGGAATTTAGAAAATAAACAACAATAGTGCACATTGGATTGAATAGAATGATAGAGTTCATTACAAAAATGAAACAAAATAAAAAATATCTCTATAAAAATAAATTATTTACTTCTCTTCAGGGCCATTATTATTTTCTTTTCCATTGGCAGAGACAGTAGGAGGAGACATAGGGGCATAAGTAGATGTCATAAAAGGGATTGAACCAACAACGAGAGAAGGAAAACGAACTCCTTAAAAAACATAGGGTTCTAGAGTTTGTTTGGTTGAAGGCCATGGAAATAGTTGTTCAATAATAATAGGTCTGATCTGGATCAAATCCTGAGATACAATAATGGTAGAAGGAGAAAAGGTAGTGGAGGAGGAAGGGGATGAACCAGGACGAAAAGGGGTAGCTTTAAGATCCCCAATGGTAGTACCTTTCACATAGAGATAAGGCTTTAAGAACATAATGAAATCAGTGATGATCCCACCTTTATACTACATAGCCTTCTCAAAGTCATCTTCATTCTCCAGAAACATTACCAATAGTGGGGTGATTTCTTTTAGCTTTTGAACATGAGTATTGAGAGATTGAGTGACTAGTGGAATTTTTTAATTCTCTATAAGACACATGAATTCATTGGTCATGTAACACCTGAGACTTTTATAAGAATTATTTTGTTTTTATTTTATATAAGTCATCAAAGGAATCTTTCACTACACACAACACTAGCTTGGCTTTCTTTACATGCAATCACGACCTTCCTTGATAGCTTGTGTCGTACACAATACCTAGTTTCACTAAACAACAATATGCTATTAAAATATTATTAAAACTAGCCGTTATGAGTAGTAATAACAAATTTTTGAAATTTTTGAAATTTTATTTTTCAAAATGGACTTCATTTTTGGATTCGGAATATCGAAATTAGCCTAGGGTGAAATTTTGGTATTTTTCTGGAAACTTTAAATTTTTGATGAATAGTGAAAACACTGGGTTACTATTTCAAAACCGACTTTTTATTTAAATAATTATTTATTTTTATTTAAATTTATTTTAGGTCAAAATTGATACATAATACCTATATAAGTTCAATGTAATTAATTGGAGTAAATTTATAATAATTTTACATATATAAAAATTTTATTGAACTTTTCACCGTCTTTTACCCACCTCCTAGGAGAATTCGCCAATTTACATAAAACATAATTTTACAGCTTCTGTGAGTGGAATTTCAAAAATCCGAGAGACACGGTTGATGTCAGTAAGTAAAATGTGGTTCAATGAGATGAAAATAATTTTTGGTGAATAGTAACTTTTTACTTTTATTTACCATGGTTAAAAGTAAATAGGGTAATTAAGGGTAAAAATGATATTATTATTACCCTAAAACATGTCCTATTTCTATTGGAAAAGTGTAATTCGACCAAAAATACCTTAGGTATAAAATATGACCATTTAGGCCCACATGGATTAGATTAGGAAATTTATTATTAATTTATTTAAAGAAGGGTTAAAATAGTTAAAATCAAAGTTTAATAAGTAAATAATTTTTAATATAGGGTTATACATAAGAAAAATTCGACTATAAATATTCATTAGAAGGAAAAAAATATTTCCCACATAATGGTATTTTATTTGTAATTTTTAGACATTAAATAATTTAATTTATTTATGACACAAAGATGATTCAGTAATTATATTATTAATGAAATATTGAAATAATTGATGTTATAAATACCCAAATAAATGTAATTTGAGACTTTTTATGAATTCCACTAATTTTCATGGTTAATATGACATGTTGTTATTTATTTAAGTAACTGTTTTAGAACTAATCAATCTTTTATGATTTTCACAAAAATCAATTACTAAATAGTGTCAAAATTGACATAAAATAGTTTTTAAAACAAATATTATATTATTAATTGTTATTTTATTCCGAAAAATCTAAGGTTATGCCAAATGACTTAGATATGGTTATATATATTAATAATAAACAACTTTTGGTTCGTTTGGCATGTTATGGTTAGTTTATTAACCTTATAGTGTAAGAACACAAAAAGACACGGTAAAAGTAAAATTATCTAACTTAAAGTTAAATCTAAATGATAAGGTTAAAATAGTGATCTAAACTTGTCTAAATTTTATTAGACTAGATGATTTATACCCATCCCCACCTTAGCTTTGAAATAAATCAATTTGGAGCTTTTAATAACTGAATATGACTTTATAATAAAATAATATTTTTAGTTTTTCCAAAGGTGCCCCTCTCCTGCCTTATAAAAGGGAACCTCCTCCCTCTCTTCCTCACACCACATAGAGCCTTCAAGCTCGGCCACCCCCTTCCAATTTCTCCTCTCCACTTCCATAGTAACATCCTAGAGGTTCTCATAGTCTTCAAAGACCAATTTTAGTGCCCTAAAAGGAGGTCTCAAAGAAGCGCTTCAAAGAAGATGTAATGTCCGTTACTGATTTTTTCCACATTATTTCTTATTCCACTTCTTCTTCTTTAGTTGTTTCATTATCAATTAAGAACATCAGTATCACTCATATAATGATATGTTATTATAAGTATAAAACAATCCTATTTCACCATCTATCCATCCTACGGAAAACGAAATCACCGCGCGTGCGTTCATACGGAATACTGTCTCCACGCCGTGGTGTAATATATTTTCCACCACCACCTTACTGGGATGGGTATAATGATGTAAAGAATAAATATTTATGATTTTTGTAAAGTGATATTGATTCTGAAATAGTATACATACACTCCAATACAATTCCACGATCATGGGAACGATATCATCACTCGTGCGTACGTACGGAATATCGTCTCCACGATGTGATGTGACTCGTTCTACATGATTTTCATTTCATAATGATTACATATTATAATTGACTGAATAAATATGATATATATTACACTAATACTATTCTGGAAATGAGTTATCTATAACCTAAAAACAAGAATAAGATTTTATTTGACAAAACACGCATAAGAACAAAAAGTAATAAACACCCGAATAAAAAGTAACAATGCAATATTACTAATAATATGCTAAGAATATGACCATATATGATATCATAACAATTTTTATGATTCTGTAATAAGTCAATGACATTATTTAAATCATTATACATGAGGTTCGAACACTTACGAAGCAAATCGGACCTAAGGTAAGGGACAATCTTGCAATCTCAATTTTTATCCGAGATTGTTTATACTTCAGAATTTACTGGGGAATATTTATCATCCACATCCATGTTTCCTCAATATTTAATATTTAAATCCTTATACAATTGTTTAAATCCAATTTTACCCTTCGGTGACTTTTTAGTAAACGATATGAAAGGAATCTTTTGTCGTTTTTCGTACGAGGTACTTTTTGACTTTTCCGACCAAAGTACGGGAACAATGTTTTTTTAACTTATACGGAAAGAATGGATTTTTAAAATATTATTTCCAAGAAGAATCCATTAAAAGTTTTCATGTTTATTTTTAATCAACTTCTTTTAGTTTAAAATTAAATGGCATGTTAAGAAAGGAAAAAAAATTTGAAGTAGAAAGGATATTTTCCGCAAGAATGGAGTTCAAGTGTTTTATCACAATTATTTTCCATCTAAGATAATATAGGGTTCTGTTTTTATCCCTATTATTACATTGATTTGATTATGCTGTGATGGAATTATTTTGATGAATTTATTTATCTTATATGAATTGTTTTATGATGTCACGATGTTTAGGAATCCCATTTTTATTACATGGGTTATGCAATGATGTATGGTTTATGATTTAGTGGCACACATAAGAATGGTATAATTATGAGATGGGTGGGACCTATATCTCCCTCTGATTCATTGGGTAAAGATTTTATATCTCATGAGATAGACATGGCTGGAATGGCAGGTTAAACCGGTTTAGTGAAACTGGACTGAAATGAGGAATGAACTCGGTTCAGAAATGGACTTTGTCTACAAAGATAGTCTTGGAAATGAGTCTTGACTAATAAGAAATGATTCTCTATGATTATGTGTGTATTCCACAAAGATTCTTGTTTAATTTTATGATTATTGTGATTACATTTCACCACCATGATTTATCCCATGGTATGAAATTATGATCTCTTTTGCAGGGTAAGATTTCCAAAATGTTACGTTCTTATGAATATGATGTGATTTATATTTCTTTTGTTTACCCTTTCTGAGCATTTGAGCTCGCCCTTTTTATGTTCTATTTTCCCCCAGGATAAAATGAAAGGTTTTAGGTAATGAAACAAAAAGTGGAAGATCTTTATGGGAGATATTGAAAATCTTTCACCATGATTAGAAGATTACGTTCCAAGATTCCAAAGACGCTAAACTATTACGGTCCTTGTGTGTCTGTTTTTGTTATGTATTATGTATTTCGAACAAGTAATGTAATATCTATGTACTTCAAGGTTCGGGTCGTTACAGTTGGTATCAGAGGAAAGGTTTAGTCAACCTTTGGAAACTAGGATGCAAGAACTTTAGTGAGATCCCTAGAGATATTTCTAAGGTATGTCTAGGGATGTCCATAAGGTTAAGTATAAGTATTGGTTATAGTCCTAGAATTACGATAACAATCATAGAATTAATCCTACAATGTTAGATATTGAAGTTACTCCCCCTTTATTATGTTATTTTCCCTAGAATGATTTTTGCCTCTCACACTATTCTTTTTGGTTTTTAGACGATGGCTGGAACCCGAAGGAACCGTGTTGATCAATGCAATAGACAATGCAATGATTGTACTCCTAAACAAACAAATGTTATGGGAGATGGAGTTCAAAATCATATTTCTATACTTACACAAGCTATGAATAATTCAGGACTTCCAACTTAGAAGAGAAGGGAACAATATTCTATTGAGTCCTTCATGAGGCAACGTCCACCTTCTTTCAGTGGGTCTTCTGATCCACTTGTTGCCGAACAATGGATCAGTACCACTGAAAAGATATTTTCAGTTCTTCAATGTTCTGAACATGATAAACTCATCTTAGCAGTATATCGTTTGGAAGGTGAAGTTGATAAATGGTGGAATCTTATCAAGAATACGAGGCCAAGAGATGAAATTGAGTTCATGGAATGGGAGAAGTTCAAGAACTTATTTTTCAATAAGTACTTCCCTCGTATTCTTTGAACAAAGATGGAGAAGGAGTTTGTTGAACTAAAGAAAATGTATGATGAATCTGTTGGTGTATACGAAGCGAATTTTACAAGGCTTGCAAGGTATGAATCTGGCTTTATCATCCTACCTGAAAGTAAAGTTGATCACTTCTTCAGTGGCTTAAAACCAAATCTCCGAAGGGCATTAGCTATAAGAGACTTCAGTAGCTATGAAGAAATTGTTCATTGTTCTATCAAGGTTGAAATGGAAGTAGGTGTTACTTATCCATCTGATAGTTTTGACAAGAAACGAATGACGGAGTTCAAGGATAAATCTCAGAATAATGGTGAAAAGAAGATGAATGTTTCCTTATGCTCAATGTGTGGAAAGAAGCATGGTGGAGATTGTCTTAAAGGTACTAGAAAATGTTTTATGTGTGGAAAAGAAGGTCATCGAGCAGCTGAGTGTCTAAGTAATGGAAAAATGGTTTCTAATGATGTGAATAAAGAAAAGACTGCAGAGAACGCATCACCAACACTTCAAGCTTCAAGTGCAACGAAATGGGGAATTATGCTAATAAATGCCCTAATCCAAGGGTTAGTGATGATCGACATGAGCAACCACTTAAGGCAAAGGACAATGGGAAGTCACATGTGATCACTATTGGAAATATTGAATATGACAACGATGTGGTGGAATGATTAACTGTTTATGTAATGGGATTCGAAAATAATGTTGTATATATTATCGTGGAATATTGGAATATTTATGTATTGGTCTATTGTGGTTTTCAATAATTTTATGGTACTGGTAACCATGGAAAGTGATTGAGATATTTTTGGAAAAAAGATGATATGCGCATAATGATGGGATAAGAAGAAAATGAAATGCTTGAAAGTATTCACGAGCCCATGACTGATATAAAGAAATAGTTATATCATGGTTTGAGGTTTTGGTATGTGAAAAGAGTTAACTTTTGACAGCACTCGTGTTTTCACTAAGATTCAATGGGTATTCATTTTTCAAGAGAATACATGATTAAGGACTTCGAATGTTTGTAATTTGACCAACAAGACATATCTCATGATATATTTGGATCAACTATGGTATTAACATGCTTGTTATATTAACTCATTGGTAATCATTTTCACTATAATATGAGATTGGACAATAGTATTTTGGATAAGCCTAAATATTGTAATGGATTATGTTGGAAATAAGTTATTATTGTTTAAGGATAGATTTTTTTCGATATTATTGATGGGATGTTATAGTAATGTAGTTTTAGAAAAAGGACAACCTGCAGGATGGGCGACAGCCCTTCGCGTCGGACAAGGCTGTGGGAATCGAACCCACAACCGAAGTGCGACTGGCCTTTATCGCATACCACTGGCCTATAGGAAGTCCATGTTTAGTGGAAACTAGTTTTATTATATTTAGAAGTATGATATATGAAGTATAATTCCATTTTAGGAACCATATATGATTAATCTCACTATAGATGGACTTATGTATTTTTTGATAAATTTTCTAACCTTTTGTTTGAGACAGATGGAATGAACCATCCTTCTATCACATGGTCTGCTAACACATCAAAAATGAAAAATTCAACTTCATTTCTTTAAGAGATGAAGTGGAAATTGTCCAAAGAACGACCAATGGTGAGATTTTACCAAAATCACGAAAGTATTTCTTCTAATTCCAATTTCATCAACTTTAGGGAAATGATCTTGAAAACCAAAAATGTAGTCTTAGTGTTCTTATATATGATGAATCATATGGTACCTTAGATCGTCACAAATTTATGGCTTTGTGATTGTTGGATTTTTCATAGCCATGTTCTCTACCACTCTCTATTTGAACTGGATGGATAGATTTTTCTTCCATATCCACAATTTCACCAATGTTCTCCTACGTGGAAACCCAGTGATGAGTTAATTTGGGTAACAGTTGCGTTTCATACATTAGTTTTTAAAGCTAGGTTTTGGTACTCCTTTTTATGATGTGGGTTTCTATTAAAGAAACTTTCGGGTAGTAAACCCTTTATAACCCCGATGAATTTCGAGGGCGAAATTCATTTTAAGGGGGGAAGAATGAAACACCCGAGACTTTTATAAGAAATATTTTTTTTTGTTTTATATAAATCATCAAAGGAATATTTCAGTACAAACAACACTATCTTGGTTTTCTTTAAATGCAATCGAGACCTTCCTTGATAGCTTGCATCGTACGCAATACCGAGTTTCACTAAACAACGATATGCTATTAAAATATTTTTAAAACTAGCCCTTATGAATAGTAAAAACCACTTTTTAAAATTTTGTATATTTTATTTTTCAAAATGGACTTCATTTTTGAATTCAGAATATCGAAATTAGCCTAGGGTGAAATTTTGGTATTTTTCTGGAAACTTTCAATTTTTGATGAATAGTGAAAACATTGGGTTACTATTTAAAAACCGAATTTTTATTTAAATTTTTATTTATTTTATTTAAATTTATTTTAGATCAAAATTGATACATAATACCTATACATGTTCAATGTAATTAATTGGAGTAATTTTATAATAATTTTAGATATATAAAAATTTTATTAAACGTTCCACCGTCTTTTACCCACCTCTTAGGAGAATTTGCAAATTTACATAAAACATAATTTTACCGCTTTTGTGAGTGGAATTTAAAAAATCTGAGATACATGGTTGATGTGAGTAAGTAATAAGTGGTTCAATGAGATGAAAATAATTTTTGGTGAATAGTAACTTTTTACTTTTATTTACCACGGTTAAAAGTAAATAGGGTAATTAAGGGTAAAAATGATATTTTTATTACCCTAACACATGTCCTAATTCTATTGGATAAGTGTAATTAGACCAGAAACAACCTTAGGTATAAAATATGACCATTTAGGCCCACATGGATTAGATTAGGAAATTTATTATTAATTTATTTAAAGAAGGGTTAAAATAGTTAAAATCAAAGTTTAATAAGTAAATAATTTTTAATATCGGGTTATAAATAAGATAAATTAGACTATAAATATTCATTATAAAGATAAAAATATTTCATACATAATGGTATTTTATTTGTAATTTTTAGAAATTAAATAATTTAATTTATTTATGACACAAAGATGATGCAGTAATTATCTTATTAATGAAATATTGACATAATTGATGTTATAAATACCCAAATAAATGTAATTTGAGACTTTTTATGAATTACACGAATTTTATAGGTTAATATGACATGTTATTATTGATTTAAGTAACTTTTATCGAACTAATAATTCTGTTATGATTTTCACAAAAATCAATTACTAAATAGTGTCAAAATTGACATAAAATAGTTTTTGAAACAAATATTATATTATTAATTGTTATTTTATTCCTAAAAATATATGGTTCGGCCAAATGGCTTAGATAAGGATATATATATTAATAATAAACAACATGTGGTTTTTTTGGCTTGTTATATTACGTTTATTAACCTTATAGTGTAAGAACACAAAAAGACACGGTAAAAGTAAAATTATCTAACTTTAAGTTAAATCTAAATGATAAGGTTAAAATAGTAACCTAAACTTCTCTAACTTTTATTTTATGATATTATTTCGTCCCATACCCACCTTATCTTATAAATAAATCAATTTGGAGCTATTAAAAACCGAATATGACTTTATAATAAAATAATATTTTCAGTTTTTCCAAAGGTGCCCCTCTCCTCCCTTATAAAAGGGAAACTCATCCCTCTCTTCCTCACACCACTTTTAGCATTCATTCTTGGCCAAAACCTCCCAATTACTCCTCTACACTTCCCAAGAAAAATTCTAGAGGTCCTGGTCTTCTTCAATGACCAAGTTTAGTGCCCTAAAAGGAGGTCTCAAAGAAGCGCTTCAAAGAAGAGGTAATGTCCGTTACCGATTCTTTCAACATTATTTCTTTTTCGACTTCTTATTATTTAGTTGTTTCATTATGAATTAATAACATAAATATCACTCATATACTTATATGTTATTATAAGTATCAAAAACCCCTATTTCACCATCTATCCATCCTACGGAAAACGAAATCACCGCGCGTGCATACGTACGGAATACCGTCTACACGCCATGGTACAATCTATTTTCCACCACCATCTTACCTGGATGGGTATAATGGTGTAAAGAATGAATATATATGATTATTCTAAAGTGATATTGATTCTGAAATAGTATACATACACTCCAATACAATTTCACGATCATGGGAACGATATCATCGCTCGTGCGTATGTAAGGAATACCGTCTCCACGATGCGATGCGACTCATTCTACAAGATTTTCATTGCATAATGATTACATAAATGAATTGAGTTAATAAATATGATATATATTACACTATTACTATTCTGTAAATGACGTATCTATTACCTAAAAATAAGAATAATAATTTATTCAACAAAACACGCATAAGAACAAAAAGTAATAAACACCCGAATAACAAGTAACAATGAAATATTACTAATAATAAGCTAAGAATATGACCATATATGATATCATAACAATGATTATGATTCTGGAATAAGTCAATGAAATTATTTATATCATTATACAGGGTGTTCGAACACTTACGAAGCAAATCAGTCCTAAGGTAAGGGACAATCTCGAAACCTCAATTTTTATCCGAGATTGTTTATCTATCAGAATTTACTGGGGAATATTTATCATCCACATCCATGTTTCCTCAATATGTAATATTTATATCTGTCTAAAATTTTTTAAATCCAATTTTACCCTTCGGTGAGTTTTTAGTAAAATATATTAAAGGAATCTTTTTTCTTTTTTCGTAGGAGGTACTTTTTGACTTTTCCGGCCAAAGTACGGGAAGAATGTTTTTTTAACTTATACGGCATGAATAGATTTTTAAAAAATTATTTCAAAGAAACTTCCTTTACTAGTTTTCATGTTTATTTTTAATCAACTTATTTTATCTTAAAATTATATAACATGTTATGTAAGGAAAATGTTTTTGAAGTAGAAAGGATATTTTCCTCAAGAATGGAGTTCAAGTGTTTTATCACAATTATTTTCCATCTATGATAATATAGGGTTATGCTTCTATCCCTATTATTACATTGATTTGATTATGTTGTGATGGAATTATTTTTATGAATTTATTTATCATATATGAATTGTTTTATGATGTCACGATGTTTAAGAATCCCATTTTTATTACATGGGTTATGCAATGATGTATGGTTTATGATTTTGTGGCACACATAAGAATGGTATCATTATGAGATGAGTGGGAACTATATCTCCCTCCAATGAATTGGGTAATGATTTTATATCTCATGAGATAGACATGGCTGGAACGACAGTTTAAACTGGTTTAGTGAAAGAGGACTGAAACGAGGAATGAACTCGGATCAGAAATGGACTTTGTCCACTAAGATAGTCTTGGAAATGAGTCTTGACTAATAAGAAATGATTCTCTATGATTATGTGTTTATGACACAATGCTTCATGTTTTATGTTATGATTATTGTGATTACATTTCACTACCATGATTTATCCCATGTTATGAAATTTTTATCTCTTTTACAGGGTAAGATTTAAAAAATTTTGTGTTCTTATGAATATGATGTGATTGATATTTCTTTTGTTTACCCTTGCTGAGAATTTGAGCTCACCCTTTTTATGTTTTATTTTCCCTCAATATTAAAAGAAAGGTTTTAGGTGAACAAACAAAAAGTGGAAGATCTTTAATAGAGATGTTGAAGATCTTTCACCACGATTAGAAGATTGTGTTCCATGTTTCCAAAGACACTAAACTATTATGGTCCTTGTGTGTCTATTTTTGTTATGTATTATGTATTCCGCAGAAGTAATGTAATATCTATGTACGTCAAGCATCGGGTCATTATAGGTCAGGTCATACATATAATAAATTATGTTAAAGTAGAAGTCCACATTTTTAGAGATTTCTTCTTGAGAATCATTAGAATTATTTGAATGGGTTTTCACTAAATCAAGCACTTGTTCACTATTCTTGATGATAGAAAATAATCCTTCATTATCAACAGAACTCAAAACTAACTAAAAATATTCTTTGAACACTATTCTAATCAAGTCATTGTCCATAGGATAGGAGGTTTTCCAAAGGTAGCTAAAGCTGCAACAACTTATGTGAGAGTATTTTGTTGATTTAGAACTTTTTGTTAGAAGCCATTATACACATCAATCATATTATTATCTCAAAAAAGTGTTCATGTATCTCAATAAATATCTTGGTGTATTTCTCATACTCTTTTTCATTTACTATATCCAGGTTTGGTTGAATCATAGATATAACCTTTTAGGGTATTTGATCACTAACTTCTTCAACAGAATAAGTAACATGAGCTTGTCTGGATTTCAAGAATTTTTTCATATCTTCAACCATAGTGTTTAATGACTTCACCTCATCCCTTAACTATTTCTTTTCAATCCTGACTTCATGAGTTTTATGAAACATTTTTGGTTGAATCTGCAATATGATTTTCTCTAATAGTATCGTAGTATCTCTTTTACTAAGATTAGTTATAGGGGAAGGATGTGACTTCATGGCCTTCTCAAATCTAGAAAACAAAGTGTTTACAGAAGCTTTCATATCACTATGAATCACAAAATCATAAGATTCTAGTGTAGTTTTAGGAACAGTAACTGAAACACGTTCAGGCTCCTTAGAAACGGATAATTCTATGGTAGAAATATGTTATAATTAAAAAATAGTGGGAAGATCTATTAATTTTGCGGAGTCCTCTTGGGTATCATCCACATAAAAATAACTAGAAAACCTATACTTGGTATCCACAGAGCTTTGGTCAACAGGATTTGGAAGACAAACACTTTCTAAGCTAGGGTGCTTCTCCCCCTCAATACGTGCATCTTTTTTGGTACTATGAGACTCAATCTCTTTACATATTTCCAAATTATCAGCATTGTCAGGCTTACCCATATATTTTCAAGCAAGAAGAAAATATTATTCAATTATTTCCTTAGTAGATATGAATATTTTAGGGCCTTCATCTTCTTCTCGTTGTTCCACAAAAGTAGTTCCTTCCTCAACATTAAGCTCTTCTTTAATTCTAACACTTCCTTTAGTGGAAACTACATATTTTGGAACTACTACTTGTGGAACAGGTTGCCCACTTTCTTCTTTGTCCAATATAGTTCCTTCCTTAGGTGTAACATCACCATCTTCTACTTATTCATCTATAAATTCAACAACTTTATCAGGTTCTAGAATAGGGTTAGATACAATCATAGGTCTTAATGGATTTTCAACTAGTTTGAAATTTTCATAAACTCTTTCATTATCTTCCACCCAAGATTTCATTCTTGTGTTCCAGCTTATTATCATTCTTATGACTATATCCTTTGAGAGAAAAACTCATAATCTTCCATTACCTCTTCATTAGCACCAATAAATCCCTTTGAAATCAACATTACAAAAATTAACCTTGAATAAAAGTGAGAAGTTTATTTAAATGTTTTCTTGATCAATTCACACATGTGAAGTATAATATACGTACAGAGATTTATCTTGTGCCCATTCTTCATTAGATGTATCAAGAAGACATCTTTATAAATAAGGGTATAAATTCCCCTTTTATTGGACAAATAAGATGTTGAATAAACATGAATAACAAACTTGTCTCACCATCCAAATCAACAGTAATTACCGTTCTCTTCTTCTTATTTCCAATCAAACATTAAAGAGAATGTTCTAGGCTAAAACCATAACTTGGTGGTGGAGGAACTCTTTGGTTATCCTCCAAAAATCATTTGTGAGCTATTCCTAGGTAGCCAACCCATATCCTTGAAGAAAAGGTACACCTTTAACCATTAACTGAGCTTCTTACTACAAATTCATCTTCAGTATTGAACGAAAACAAAACAGGCTGATAACACTCATAAACTAGCCTTGGATAAATTATTCTTTTATATTTTGTAAACCAATCCATCCATCCATGTTCTTACAAAACATTCAAAACAAGCAACTTACTTATCATCTGCAACTTTGGATAGACCACTTTCTCTAGCACTACTATTTTATTAGAAATGCTTATATTCAATTGTCCCTTAGTCATTTCAATCAGAGCATTTTCACTTTTTTCAGAGACCTCTTCTTTTTAGGAGTCGATAAAGAAAGGCACATCATTTTGGAAATCCACCATTGGTTTGAGAAAGATGAAAGGTCAAAAAATCTCTAATAATTTGAGATTTAAGGGTTTCAGTCTTAAGATTAAAGAACTCGATTGAAGAGAGGAGTGAAAAATAGAGGCATTATATCATTTAGGGATTTAAAATGTCACAGACACAAATACGTGGTATAAAATCAATAAAATAATTGATACAATGATACGAGAAAAAAAATTAAACTAGAATAGGTAGTCATGGGTTCAACATTATGGAGGTACTCCAAATGGTGTGACCATATCATTGAGATAGTGAGTATAAGACTGTAAATTAGAGAAAATAACTATAATACCGTAAGTTTAAGATAGTAACTACAAAACAGTAACTTGTAAAACCGTGAATCATGAAACCTTAAACTATGAAACAATAAACTATTCACTTAATAATTATTATTCCTAGCTCATGTATAATGTAATTTATCCTTGTATAACTTAATGTCTTAGTGAATATATCAGAAAAATCATGTTCAATTCCAAAAAAAACAAAGTGATAACGCCTTTTTAATAATGATCTATCAAAAAGTGATGCCTTACATGAAAATGTTTAGTCCTGTAATGTCAAATAGTATTCTTTGAAATGTTAATAATAGTTTTATTGTCAAAATTTATAAGTAAATTTCTATGTTGATATTTTTATTATAGTAATGTGTGTTTAATCCACAAAATTTGTTCACCACAACTACCAGCAGCTATGTATTCTGATTCAGTAGTAGATAATGACACTGAATTTTGTTTCTTACTACACCATGATTCTAGAGACTTTCACAAAAAGTGACATGTTCCATAGGTTTTATTTCTATCTAACTTACAACCACTAAAATCACCACCAAAATAGCTAACTATATCAAATGATTATCCTTCAGGATAAAGCAGTTCTCAATTGGTTGTATGTTTGGGATATTAAATAAAATTAATATAATTTAAATGATACTCTTTGGGGTTTTCGTGAAAAAATGCACACATTTAAACACTAAAATTAATATCATGATAAGTAGTAGTTAAGTAGAGTTAACTTCAAATCATTCCTCTATATGTTGTTTGAACAAAAAATTTACCATTTTTTTCAAGATTAAACTTACAGGGAGAACTCCTTGGAGAATGACTAATTTTAGTGTGATCCAAGCCGAAATGTTTTATATGATAATGTTTATATTTACTTTGATTTAAAATAATACATTCATTATTTTGAAAGATTTCAAATCCAAAAAATAATTTTAGTTCACGTATTAAACTCATTTCAAATTCATTCTGCACCATTAATGAAAAATTAATACATAAATAATATTTTGAAGATCCAAAATGAATATCATCAACAGAGATTTTAGCAGCTAATACATATTTAGAAATTCATTTTATAAAAAGATTTGGATCATCTAAACCCTTTGTAAAACCATTGGAAATAATAAAACTACATAATGTATCATACCAAGATCTTGGAGAATTATTTAAACCATATAATGTTTTTGTTAATTTAAAAAAATTATTTGTAATGTGAGGGATTGTAAAACCTGGTGGTTGTTCAAAAAGAAATCATCTATTATATAACTATTTTTAATGAACTATTGACAACAATTTGATTTAGTTTGAAATTTAAATGTGTTTTATATGAAAAAAAATAATCTAATGGCTTCATGTCTACCAAGTGGTGAAATGGTTTCATCATAGTCAATTCCTTCTTCCTGACTATAACATTGTGAAACCCATCTAGGTTTGATCCAAAAAAGGTAACTAACTTCATCTGTGTTGTTCTTGAACACCCATTTAGTGCCTATTTTCCAGGTGTCTTTTGGTTTATCCACAAGTTTCTAAACATTATTCCTTCAAAACTTATTTAGATCCTCTTGTATGGCCATCACCCAAAATTCATAATTTATATCATCATTGATGGTTTTAGATTGAAGTTATGACAATAAAGCTTGATGTTTAACATGATTTTTTAGATAATCTCTAGTCTATGTTCTTGTATCTAAATCTCCAACAATAGCATCTAAAAGATAGATCTTAAGGGTTCTAATAGATTTATAAAAAGAGGTGATTTTTATTTCCGGTTCTTCAATATGTTTAGGTTAATTATGGCTTGAATATGGAGAAGTTTGAGAACTATAAGTTTTAACAGATCCCTCTATAAGATGGTTGGATGATTTAGCATTGATGTCTAGATTAGACACATCATCATCAAGATTCTCTATGGAGGTCTTTGGTTCATGAGAATATATTTCATCAAATTTTACATGTATAGATTTTTCCACACATTTGGTCCTTTTGTTAAAGACTATATAGGCTTTACTAGATATTTAATATCCAAGAAAAATCCCTTCATCACTCTTGGAAGCTAATTTTCATAGAATATCATTAGTTTTAAGAATGTATATTTTCCATCTTAAAATATTGAAGAAACTAACCTTCGATTTTTATATTATTCCACAAATCATAAGAATTGTTTTTCAGAATAGGTTTAGTTAACACACCGTTAATTATAGAGCATGTTGTATTGATAGCGTAAGCCAAAAATTAGATTGGTAGGTCATACTGACTAAGAATTTTTCTAGTAATTGCATTCAAGGATATATTCATTCTTTCTAAAACACCATTTCGCTGAGGTTTCCAAGGGTAAGAGAAGTTATGAATATAGCCATTTTGTGAGAAAAATGATTCAAACTCGTGGTTTTTGAACTCCCAACCATGGCCACTTTATAGAGATTTTATCCAAAGTTCATTATTATTTTCTATAGTCCTAGCATATTTGGGGAAATGAGAGTATGCTTCACTTTTGTGAGCCAAGATATAACTCCAAGTATACCAAGAATTGTCATCCACTTGAACATAAACATAGTGCTTAACATTAAGACATGAGACACTAGAAGGTCCAAGCAAATACATGTGAACCAACACAACAGTTTGAGAAGTGGAAACTTCTTTCATTAGTTTGAAAGACATTTCGTGATGTTTTCCCTTTTTACAAGGATTAAAAACTTTATCATTTGGAAACTCATGTTTTGGTAGGTCACTGAATAATCATTTTCTAGTAAGGTTTCTATAGGATTGTATATTGTAGTGTTCTAGTCTTCTATGCCAAAAACAATACTCTTTTTAAATACACATAAGCATGATACATTTTTAGAAACTAAGGAATCTATGTTAAAAGTATGAACATTTTCATTTCTAAAAGCATAAAATATTAGATCATTTTTAGAGTTAAAAAAAATCAAATCATTATTTTCAAATTTAACATGAAATTAATTATCCAATAGATATGATATACTAAGATGATTTTATTTCTATCCATAAAAAATTATGATATAAATTAAAACTAAGTTACAGTTACGGATCTAGCCTAAAGAAATTATTTTTCCTTCAGAATTGTCCCCAAAAGTGACATTCCCTACATCAACATTTATTAAATTCTGGAATCATGAGTAATCACCTATCATGTGTCTTGAACATCCACCTTACCAGTATGATATGATTTTACATGATCTCTTTAATCAACATTGCTACAAAATAATAAAACAATAATAGATTTTGGTACCCAGGATTGTTCAGGTCTAGTAACATTAGTAATCAATGATTTAGGAACCCACATATACATCATGGGTTTCCTATAATCATTATGTAACATATTTGAAAAAATATACTTTATTTGGTCAAAAATACTAGAGGTGGTAAAAGAGTTTCCAAAACATGAACTAACAATAGAATTTTCACTTTTAGGTAGAATAAAATATTTTCCAGATTTAGTTACAACCATGTTTTTTGTGAGATTTTATTTCCTAGGTTTTTATCCTACACAAGTGGTATATCTATAGAAAATTTGATTAACAATCATCTATTTATGAGTGTTTTTGACATTGGAAAATTTCTCTCCATCCTTTTATACATTTTATTTAGATAAATTAACTTCATTATTCTCATTTACTAATTGATAACTTTTCTATTTATCTACATTAAGTTTATATATGATAGTAGTAGTCAAGAAATTCTATTTCTTTAAAGATTTGTATTTATCTTTTAACTCATTACAAGTGTCTTCAAGATAATTATAGTATTCAAATAATTTTTTAATAGTCATATGTTTTATAATAATTTTAATCTATAGAATAATATGAATATTATATATGAGGCTCAAGAGTTACATCAAATGTGTTTTTCATGAAACACATATTGGCTTTGTCAGCCTTTTCATCATGTGAAGACTCTGATTCACTTGAACTATCCTCAGAAACACTCTAAGTTTCCGTCATGTCGTTTTAATACTTTCTATATTTTTCCTCATATATCTTTTTATATTTTAACTTGGGATAATCTACTTTAACATGTTTTCTCTCTTATATTATTAGTAGATTATTTCATCAGATTAGACACTTCTTTTCCAATCCTTTTTCCAGTTTCCCTTGTGACCATAACATTTTTTGATGTTGTGCTTTATGAAAAATTTATTCATTTTATAAATTGCCTTAAATCATCTAGCTAATTGAGATATTTTATTTTTCACTATCTAATGATTATTTTTCATTGCAGGAAATTACTTTAGGGGCTTGTAATTTCTCTTTTTCATTTTCTTTAGTTTAGGATGTTGTGATTGTGTGGGTCATTGATTTTTTCTTCGGTTCATCTTCATCTTCCTTGCTGACTTTTAATTCTTCATCATACATCATCAATGTGCCTATAGTATCCTTTACTGGTAGCTTGATAATATCACAATATTCTCTAACTATGATAGAGGTCCCTTTCTATCTATCTGGTAAGCATATGAGTATTCTCCTGATTTCTCCTTGGCTATAACATCTCTTCCCAATGAGATTATGGTGGTCCCAATTTCATTAAACTAGAAGTAAATGACACAAATAGGATCATAATTATTCGTTTTAATGTTATAAAATTTAATAGTATATGTGTTAATTATCATTTCCATAACACATGACGTTCCTTCATGTGAAATAGGAAAAGTATCCCAAATTTTATGGGCTATTTTACATGTAGAAATTCTGTTAAACTATTCATATCCCAATGAATAGTATAATGTTATCATGGTTTTGAAATTATTATTATATGAATCTTTAGTTGGGTCATCCCAAGTGATCCTATCAGTAGAAGTAATATTATATTCATCTGAAATTGATGACAAAATCTAGAATCCCTTATTATCTAAGTGCATTTTCATTTTGATTTTCCATTGTGCATAATTTGTTCCATTAAAGAATGGAGGTCTGTTGGTAAAAACACCTTCCCATATATTAACGATGATAAAGAAAAAGTGTTTTAATGAATTAGAAATTTATAACTAGTATAAATTTGTAGTTCTTTAAATCACAACTAAAATCATAGTTGAAAAATATTTTAAATATATTCAAAAATAGAAAATAAGGATTTTAAGAAACCTTTGATCCAAATGTTTGTTGGAGTAGGACACTCAAGAGGGGGGTGAATTGAGTTCCTATAAGAATTTTTTAGAATGTTTATTTAAAAAGAATCCCCCAATTAAAATAAAACAGGACAATTAATCAATGTAATAAAATTATAATATTTCGACCGTTCAAATAGATTCTTAAAAGATCGATTAATTATTAATAATATCAATATGAGATATTGACAGAACTTTTGAAATTATTATAATAAGAAAAAATATTTATAACTACTATCCAATAATAACTATCAATGTAAATTTAAGTTCTCTAAAATATAAGTTAAAATAGAGAAAGAATAAATTGAATGGCATAGTGGATGAAACAAATGGTTCGGTCTCAAGCTGAGACCTAATCGACTACACTTAGTGATCACCTACCACCAAGAAATATTTATATATAAATTACTTTGATCGACACCCTGGATTGGGGTTAACAATAGTTTTCAAGACTGTCTAGGTGAAATGACCTCTTCCTCTGTTCTATGAGGATAAACTAACAACTAGGCTACATAGGACCTCTTCCACATGTATACGTGGGTGAAACAAAGTGTTACAAGATGTTTGCGTGAGGCTATATTTAATCCTCTAGTTTAATGTAAGATAGAGTGCGTGTGTTTTACTACAGACCCACAAACTACTTGAAAAGTAATAAAATAGTACACATTAGAGAAAAGATAACAAGAAAGGATTAGAAATTCTCGGAGGGTTGTTCTATGAAGATCTATACTTTTAGGATGTGGATGATATGATTTTGAGTCCAATTATAGAAAGAGTACTGTGAGTCTCATGTTCTGGTTTCTATTTCTTGGATATTTTATTTGTATAACTTTTTATTATTATAGTTTAGGTTGAGATGATTTTTTATTATCTTGATCCCAATTGGTTTAGTCTCCCATAATCAAAAGTTCTGCCTGTTTTCGTTATTTTATGTGTTCTACTATATTTTCATGCATTCAAATTCAAGAATTATAATGATCTTGTTTCACAATTTTTTTATTTCAGGTGCATGTGTTGGAGCCAATAAGAAACACAATTTCTACACCTTATACCACGTACTAGTAGGTGACATGTTTGGAAAATAACATTAATTAAGTTACTATTGTTAAATGACTCAAATATGATTGTTAGAAATTATTTTAAAATTATATTGAAAATGAAATAAAAATTTTATGTATGGAATGGTGTCACAGTTTTGGTGAGACAGTCATGGTGCCATAGTCACATTGAGATAATCACGGTGAGATAGTCAATGTGAGAATGTCATGGTGCAAAGATCATGGTGCCACAGTTATGTTGAGATCTGAAACTTGTAGCAAAATTGTTGTGTCTGGTCCTTTCCAAATTCTGGAATAAGTGGTGAGACTATGTTGTCTAGTAAGAAGTGTGTCAAGTAATGGTTTCTAGGAAGTGGTAGTAAGGGAATGGTTCTAGGCCATTTATGTGAATCTAGAACCGAGTTCAAGCTTATAGTGTCACAGAATTTGTGAAAATCTGGAACTGGTAGCAATCCTGTGGTGTCCCTATCATAGTGAAAATCTAGAACCTATCTTGAAAATTAATATCCACAGAATGGATTCAGATTAACAATAATGATACTGAAACATATTATAACAACATTAAACATAGTTTACAATATTAAAACATGATTTGTGACTTTCAGAATAATGATCTTGTGAGCATTAAGACATAAGGTTTCCAACAATCTCCAAATATGATTAGTGATACGTTAAACATGATTTGGGAGCATTAAAATATGATAGATGATTTTTGATGGGTTAAACATGTTTTTTTTCATTAAAACATGATGATTATAAAATATATATTTTATAAATTTAATGATACCAATTAATGAAATAATGTATTATGTGTTTTATTTTTTTATCTTATATTATATTCCAAAATATGGGAAAAAATTACCCAGATAGAAATTCAATGTATATAACTGTTTGGGATGTTCAATTTTCTCCATTGGCATAGAAATAAGAAAATAACATATTTTTTTGAATAATCTAGACTTTCATAAATCAATCTACACAATTTCCCTCATCGTAAATAATGAAACTAAAATACACTGAATTACTTGTTATATTATTTCAATTTTGGTGATATATGTCCACCCTAAATAAACTATACACAGTTTGGATCAATCATTTTATGCAACCTAATTCCAATAGATGGGAGCCTGATATATATAAGATTCCCCAATATGTTGTTCTTTATCCAGAGATCTATGATGGGATTAACTATGCCCCATTTTTTATGATTATATCATATTGTTTTGGATTTCATAATTCACATTTGGCATTCCATTACATATCTCAACAATAGGATGTGATCATTATATATTTCCCTTACACATGAGACAAATATATAGAGAGGCCACTGTCCCAAAACTATTGTTGTCTTGATTTATATTTCCATGGGATACATTGTAATTTTTTATCCCTCATCCCAATCCCATCAATAGAATCATTTCCATGTATAATTCTTCTCCGATTTTGAGACTTTTAACAATTCATGTCACATTTTATTCTACCGAATATTATTTTATAACAAAAATATTTATCCATTTTTCTCTTACAAAATATCCAAATATATACAGAGGCCCCTTTCCCGAAGATACATACAGATTTATTTCTATCATCATAGATTACATAATGATTCCTAGATCACATATCTTGGGCCCAACAAGAAAATATTCATCCTACATTACCTTACAATGTATCATAGTGTATGGGTTATCCTCATTCATGTTTTTTTATCCTTCAATGAACCCAACACATGGATAAAACATTCTGATTCCAATAAAAAATATTTCTCATATTGGGATGAGCCATAGATATTATCATCCCTAAACCCCCCTCATTGTGTATGGATTCTCCTAATTCATGTAAAACCATTTTACATTATGATCTATAATGAGATGAAATATTCTCATTAAAAACTATATATGTCTATATTCTTGTTATCACCAGGTATATGGTGACATGTATATAATTTATCTTAGACACATCCATGATTTTGATTCCTATCTTACTCCCATAACATATTGTGGTCAGATACTTCATTTTTCACCTTTAGATATGTTATATTAACCTTACACAAAGATAAAAAATGCCTTCAATTGATTATTCCTATTGAAAAAAATCATTTATTTAACATTCTACGTATGAAAAATTCCAATATAAAACATGGTCTTCATCACATCAAACAAATCCAAAAAATCCAATGGTTAATCTTGCACGACCATAAATATCGTAGAGTGGTCTATAATATATAATATGATTGCCAGGTATATAAGAAGATTTTAAATATATTTATCTATATATGGGTTTACCGATTCATTATGAGCCTCCTATAACAACCTAGAAGTGAAAAATTTAAATTATTTTCTATTTTTCAGCCAATAAATATATGGATATGCCTTCAAATGATTATCAATGGCATGATTTCCATTATCACTGGATACACAGTGATGAAAAGATAACCATTTTCAATCCAAGACATGAATTTTACTGTCATTAAAATTATCTTAGATTATGGTCTCCACATTTAATTTGAATAATCCCATGTCCTTGCATTAGAATGAAACCATTCCATTTTATGTGAATGTTAATACCTCATTTACACTGTAACGCCCCGACCCCAGCTACCCAGAGTCGGTGCATTACTTCGTAACATTGGCATGATCACAAGAAAGATCAAATCTCGAAAGACCGATTGGTTTAGTAGCCTTGGAAACACTAGATATATTCATAAGTTTTACATTACATCATAAAATGAAAAACTACTACAACAACATAATGTCTCCATAATCCACACTACTATCCCCTCATAATATCCCTGCAGGTCATTCATAATTTACTTCTTCACATCCTGGGGAAAAATAAAACATAGAAAAGGGGTGAGCTCAAATGCCCAGTAAGGATAACAATATAGCGGAAACTTTCATAAATAAGAATAAACATTTAAGGCAATGCATTACTAAAACAAAAGCCTTTAAAACATGAACTTCAACATAGTATGGCAAAAGTAAAATGAAATAATGTCATTTACTTGTTCACATGGATATTCTACTAATCGAATAATCACATGCAATATCAATAACCACTTTCATAATGTTGGAATGCATAATGCTAAACGTTAATTTCTTTGTCTAGGCCTCATCCCAAGACCTAGGGGTTACTTCTAACCGGAACCCAACCCGGAGTGCCTCTAATAACCGGACACCAACCCGGAGTGCCTCTAATAACCGGACACCAACCCGGAGTACCTCTAATAACCGGACACCAACCCGGAGTGCCTCTAATAACCGGACACCAACCCGGAGGGCATACTTTTACCAGTCCCTAACCTGGAGGGCTTACTTTAACCAGTCCCCAACCTGGAGGGCTTACTTTTACCAGTCCCCAACCTGGAGGGCTTACTTTTACCGGTCCCCAACCCGGAACATACTTGTTTAGCACATTCATCTGAAGAAAAGTTTGAAATATAACATAAACATTCGGATTAAAACTAGCATACGAAATGTCAATAGTTTCACCATAAACTATGAATGGTATAAAATAGCACATCCACAGTCAAACATATCACAAAACCTTCAATACAATATAGAAGTTTGGTAATATAATAAATCAACTTCAAATAAGCGTAAAATCCATTAAAGGATGTTGACATAGATGAAATCAAAACACTTTTTAGAGAAATATCTCTTTCTTTTTTTTGAAATCATTTAAGAGCCATATAAAATAAAACATTTTCTTGAAAATATTCTTGTAAGCTTTTAAGGAAAGCTTTGACGATTTTATAACGGCGGAAAATAACCGCACCCGCCGTATAAGTAAAAAAAACATTCTTATCTCAATTCTGTCGAAAAGGTTAAAAAGGGCATTGTTTTGAAAACGACGGAAAGATTCCTTTATAAACCTCTTATAAAAATTCAAACAAGGGTATAAATGACTTTAACCCATATTCTTGTAAATAGTAAAAATGTTTTGAAATACATTTCAAAGAAACATGGATGTGGATGATAAAGAGATCCCAGTAGATTATTACGTATAATACAACCTCGGATAATGAAGAGATTGTGAAATAACCCTTACCTTGTACTTTTCCTTGGTTGTGGTAGGTTAAACTCCTGTATAATGGTGAAATAATTGTTATTAAATTATACAAGAATCATATATATTAATATGATATCATATATGATCTTTTAACATTGATTTATTAATAATATCTTAGAATTATCATCGTTTCGGGTGTTAACTTACTCATTTTCTTTTATATGTTTTGTTACATAAGCCATGTTTGTTGTATCTTATTCATATCCAGAATGATATAAAGTCCTTAAACATCATTTTTAAATCATAAAATGATAATTATACTTGAATGGACACGATGGAGAATGAATCTCATCGCGTTCGTGGAGACGGCAGTCCGTACGTACGCACGAGCGACAATATCATTCTTTTGATATTAAAATAATATATAAATGAATGGTATATCATATATACAGAATCATTAACATGTTATATTTATTATTTAAATGAGTTACACATCATTATTATACCCATCCAAATAATATTATATTGAATAACAATTACACCACGACGTGGAGACGGTAAGCCGTACGTACGCACGTATTGTGACATGTTATTCAAAGGGTGGATAGAATACTGAATATGGTTGTACCATACTTATAATAACATCACAGTATATGTGAGATACTGGAGTTATTATTTTAGAATGGTAAGAACAAAGGAAGAAGAAGTGGAAGAAGAAATGAACTTAGAAAAGGGTGGTGAAATCATTACCTCTTCTTCGGGTTCTTCCTTTTGATTTGATCAAAAGGGCTCCTTAGGTTGGCTTTCTGATCAAAATAAGGCCTCTAGGTTGTAGTGAGGGATGTTGGGAGATTATTTGGGCAGAGTTTGGCCGAACCAAAAGGCTTTGAAAGTGTGAAGAAATGAGAAGGAGGAGTGCCCTTTTATAAGAGGGGTGAGGGGCACCTTTGGAAAAGCTAGAAATATTAATTTATAATAAATTCATATTCGGTTTCTAAAGGCTCCAAAGTTGACTATTCAAAGGCTGAGGTGGGGATAGGTCGAAAACAACTCATCCAATAGAATTTAGACAGGTTTGGGTACTTATATTAACCTTATCTTTAAGTATTAACTCTAAGTTAATTAGTTTCACTTTTACAATGTCTCTTTGTATTTTTATATAATATGGTTAATAAACTTACTATATACATCCAAGCGACCCCCAAGTGGTCCATTAATGATTAACCAATCATAATATAAGTCTCTTGGACTAACCTTAGATTTTTAGGAATTTAATATCAATTAATAATATAATATTTGTTTTAAGAACTCTTTTATGTCAATTTTGACACTATTCAATTGTTGATTTTTGTGAAACTCATAACAGATTGATTACTTCGAACAAAGTCATTTAAATCAATCCTAATATATCATATTAGCCTAGAAAATTAGTTTAATTTATTAAAAGTTTCATATTATTTTTATTTGGGTATTTATAATATCAATTATTTTAATTTTTCACTATTTTAGTAATTACTGCATCATCATTGTGTCATAAATAAATTAAATTATTTAATGTCTAAAAATTATAAATAAAATATCATTATATAGGAAATCTTTTTAGCTTTCTAATGAATATTTATAATCTAAAATCCAACATATATAGCCCTATGTAACAATTGTTTTTCTAAAAGATATATGCTTGTGTCATTTTTGTATTCATTTTGACTTAATTAAAATAAAGTGTCATTTTCACTTACAAGTGGATCCATGGGGTCCCAAAATTGACACAAAGATGCCCATGGTCGACCATGTATCAACCAATAGGGTTAAGACACGTTTTAGTGTAATTTAGTATTATTATAATATTATTTTTTTTAACCCTTATTTACCGGATTTACCCTTTAACCATGGTAAATAAAATATTTACCGCAGTAATTATTCAAAATGTGTAAAAATAAAAGTTACCTATTTACACAATTTGAACATCCTGATTCCAAATATGGAATCCATTTTCCTAAATTCAAAACACAGAAGTAGCAGAAATTAATTTTAAATTAATTCCCGCTGTCAAAACAAAAAGCGTGTTTTTAAGAGATAATAACTATCAAAAGATTGACACTTGTTTATGTTCGGTTTAATTGTAAAATTATGTCCAATGACCAACATTATATTAAATAGTAAAAATATATTCTAAATATACTTTAAAACCACTCAAATTCATAATTTATCACTATTAATTATTTTGATTAAAAAAGTTGTTTTTAATTAAAATTTAGTAATTTTCACTATTCATCAAAATATGAAAGTTATCCGAAAAGTACCAAAGTTTCACCTTAGGCTAAATTTGATATTCCGAATCCAAAAATGAAGTCCATTTTAAAATATAAAATATATATAACTTCAAAAAGTAGGTATTACTATTCATAACAACTAGTTTGATTGGTTACGGTGTGTTAGAACTCGAAGTTGCGTACAACACACGCTACTGTTTTATCCAAAGGAAAGCGTACCGTGGATGCTTGGGATGTTTCATTTTAAATTTTTTGATGTCTCCATTTAGTCAAAAAGTTTAAAATATTGTATTTAAAAAGGTTTCACTATTAGAAGTTGATAAAAGTGAAATACTGAAAATGAATTTGTTCTTGCATTATGACTAAGAAACTCATAATAGGGATTCTAAAATTATAAGGATTATATAAAGTTCAAAATGTAGTTAATACTATTCATGACCTCTTTTAATGGTGTGATTGAACTCGGTGTTGCGTGTAGTGCAAGTTATTGAATTATTTTTAAGAAATAACACACTCTGAAATCCTGGGGTGTTACATTCTCCCCTCCTTCAATAAATTGCGTCCTCGCAATTTGAAATTGTTCTTCGAAGATAAAAGATTGAAAGTAGAAAATATATTTGTGGGAAAACCCACATTGGAAATTGGGTTACTAAAATTTAGTCTTAATATGAGGAAAAGAGAAATTAAAGGGTCACCACCAAATTATGATCTCGATTAGGAGAACATTGGTGGCAATTAGAGACATATAACCGGAGGAAAAACGTAAATATTTATAGGTAGTGATTGAGGTCATCCATCACAAACAAGTGTATAATTGAGGTCCTTAAACTCATCAATCTATGATGATTTGAAGTACCATAGGTTCAACAAAATATAGGGTATTGGGATAACACATTTTTGACGTTTCAAAATATCTTAGTTGAAATCCCACATCGAAAAATGAATTAACGAGGCCTCTATTTAAAATAAAGAGTCGAAAGTATGAAGATTACCGAAAATAACACATACTAGGGTTCCATGTAAGAAAATATGGATATGGAAGAAAAATCTAGCCATAAATTATCTGATGGAGAGTGGTAGAGAACATGGCTATGAAAAGGCCAACAATCCCAAAGCCATAAATTAGTGATGATTTAAGGTACCATCTAGGAAAACATTTTTGTTCTATGTTCCTTTTATTAATGTTGAGGAATTTATTTATGAGATTGGATAAGATCATAAGGAGATATACTTACTTTATAATTATAGTTTTATCCATTAATAAATTTCTACCAAAACTCATCATTCACTCATAAAAAAAATTCTATTTATACTATTCATAGAGGGTTCCAAAATAAACGAATTTATAATTCATCTACCAGATATTTTAAAAAACTACTTTATTTAATCCAGGACATCTCGTGGGATAGTGGTAGGTGATACACCCTTGTCGCCCTTTGGTTGCGGGTTCAAGTCTCGCAGCCTTGCCGGACGCGACGGGTTGCCGCCCGACCTCCGGGTTGTCCTTTTATGGCAATCCAAAATAATCCAAACTAGAACTATCCAAAATACTTCTGTCCAAACTCACAGTCCAACATTTATAAGGAAGGTAAGAATAATGTAGATCCTTTTTACCCCATAATAGCATATGAATACCTTCATCTTGTATTCTTTTAATACACTGAAACATCCTGAATTACCATATTCCTTATTGATTACATTCACGCTCCCCTATTCCATATAGAATGATGGATATACTTCATCAATCCAAAAATGTTTTAAACCCCAACAATAATGGAATATACAAATCATTAATCAGTTCCAAGGTAGTCAAGAATATCCAATATAATTTATCCAAAACAATCATGTATTATTCCAAAATCACTACCTCGGTATCAGAACTATATTATGGTTTATCATTCTCTCAACCATATATTTTCCAAAAATTTATCCTGCTATTGAGTCACTTTTCTTTGTTCCACAAAATCTCAAGTCCTTAATGAAATAGTACTGCAGTACAATCCTTACATACTCCATAATTATTATAACAAGTAGATTGTTGATACACACTCAATTGACATAATCAACATAAGAAATCTAATCATTCCTCTTCATCTGTGGTAGTATCATAAGTTGATTATTATCCAATAACATCATTTGCGGCATAGTTTGATGACTGGGACATAGGTTCGCGTAGTGTCCAAACTCCTTGCAAATGAAGCATTGTACATTTGAAACCATTTTCTTACCCTTGCAGTCACGTACTTTGTGCCCTTTTCCTCCACACTTATAACAAACTCTCATTCCTTTCAGGCATGTTCCAGGGTGTTTCTTTCCACAGTTACCACATATGGGAAAATTCTTCTTTTCCCTCTTCCCTTTATCCATCTTTCTCTCTTCCATCCTTTTCTTCTCTTGCTTCCCTTCAAAGCCATAGGACTCAGTAAACTCTTTACTTATCTTATCAACACATGATGTTATTTCTTCATATGATGATAATACATGGGAGACTATTTCTCTTACAAATTCTAGCTTAAGACCATGAAAGATATGATCCTTCCTTCTCTTTGGATCATGTGCATTTCTGGAGTTCTCATTCCTTCTACTGGTCGCCATTTCTAAACAATGGCATACACTAGATCATTTTATGAATCAAAATACATAATCCCATACTTATAAAACACTTAACATAAATTGAACTATTTATGGATATAATCCATAATCATAAAAATGTTTTCTTTGAGGAAGTATATACTCATAAACCCTTCATAATGATTTGTAAAGATAGTGAGAGTTATCCTAAGCATATCCCCCGGGAGTGTCGTAACCAAGAGTGCAGCAAGGCCCGTTGTCGTGCACCAGTTCCCGTTCGAGTCTAGCTCAAAGCGGTGTTTTCGGGTTTTACCCCTAGGTACATCTGTGCCAGAGCCGCCTCTACCTTCTCGTATCCAGACAGGGATGTATTGCTCGGAAAACTCACAAAATCTCTACAATACCAAAATTCTAGGAAGTTCTTCTATACTAATCCTCAAAGTTCATCTTAGGTCTACGTGCTCTAATCAGAGTTTATCTAAATCTAGTTTCCAAGGTTTTTACTAAACTTCCTCTGATACCAACTGTAACGCCCCGACCCCAGCTACCCAGAGTCGGTGCATTACTTCGTAACATTGGCATGATCACAAGAAAGATCAAATCTCGAAAGACCGATTGGTTTAGTAGCCTTGGAAACACTAGATATATTCATAAGTTTTACATTACATCATAAAATGAAAAACTACTACAACAACATAATGTCTCCATAATCCACACTACTATCCCCTCATAATATCCCTGCAGGTCATTCATAATTTACTTCTTCACATCCTGGGGAAAAATAAAACATAGAAAAGGGGTGAGCTCAAATGCCCAGTAAGGATAACAATATAGCGGAAACTTTCATAAATAAGAATAAACATTTAAGGCAATGCATTACTAAAACAAAAGCCTTTAAAACATGAACTTCAACATAGTATGGCAAAAGTAAAATGAAATAATGTCATTTACTTGTTCACATGGATATTCTACTAATCGAATAATCACATGCAATATCAATAACCACTTTCATAATGTTGGAATGCATAATGCTAAACGTTAATTTCTTTGTCTAGGCCTCATCCCAAGACCTAGGGGTTACTTCTAACCGGAACCCAACCCGGAGTGGCTCTAATAACCGGACACCAACCCGGAGTGCCTCTAATAACCGGACACCAACCCGGAGTGCCTCTAATAACCGGACACCAACCCGGAGTGCCTCTAATAACCGGACACCAACCCGGAGGGCATACTTTTACCAGTCCCTAACCTGGAGGGCTTACTTTAACCAGTCCCCAACCTGGAGGGCTTACTTTTACCAGTCCCCAACCTGGAGGGCTTACTTTTACCGGTCCCCAACCCGGAACATACTTGTTTAGCACATTCATCTGAAGAAAAGTTTGAAATATAACATAAACATTCGGATTAAAACTAGCATACGAAATGTCAATAGTTTCACCATAAACTATGAATGGTATAAAATAGCACATCCACAGTCAAACATATCACAAAACCTTCAATACAATATAGAAGTTTTGTAATATAATAAATCAACTTCAAATAAGCGTAAAATCCATTAAAGGATGTTGACATAGATGAAATCAAAACACTTTTTAGAGAAATATCTCTTTCTTTTTTTTGAAATCATTTAAGAGCCATATAAAATAAAACATTTTCTTGAAAATATTCTTGTAAGCTTTTAAGGAAAGCTTTGACGATTTTATAACGGCGGAAAATAACCGCACCCGCCGTATAAGTAAAAAAAACATTCTTATCTCAATTCTGTCGAAAAGGTTAAAAAGGGCCTTGTTTTGAAAACGACGGAAAGATTCCTTTATAAACCTCTTATAAAAATTCAAACAAGGGTATAAATGACTTTAACCCATATTCTTGTAAATAGTAAAAATGTTTTGAAATACATTTCAAAGAAACATGGATGTGGATGATAAAGAGATCCCAGTAGATTATTACGTATAATACAACCTCGGATAATGAAGAGATTGTGAAATAACCCTTACCTTGTACTTTTCCTTGGTTGTGGTAGGTTAAACTCCTGTATAATGGTGAAATAATTGTTATTAAATTATACAAGAATCATATATATTAATATGATATCATATATGATCTTTTAACATTGATTTATTAATAATATCTTAGAATTATCATCGTTTCGGGTGTTAACTTACTCATTTTCTTTTATATGTTTTGTTACATAAGCCATGTTTGTTGTATCTTATTCATATCCAGAATGATATCAAGTCCTTAAACATCATTTTTAAATCATAAAATGATAATTATACTTGAATGGACACGATGGAGAATGAATCTCATCGCGTTCGTGGAGACGGTAGTCCGTACGTACGCACGAGCGACAATATCATTCTTTTGATATTAAAATAATATATAAATGAATGGTATATCATATATACAGAATCATTAACATGTTATATTTATTATTTAAATGAGTTACACATCATTATTATACCCATCCAAATAATATTATATTGAATAACAATTACACCACGACGTGGAGACGGTAAGCCGTACGTACGCACGTATGGTGACATGTTATTCAAAGGGTGGATAGAATACTGAATATGGTTGTACCATACTTATAATAACATCACAGTATATTTGAGATACTGGAGTTATTATTTTAGAATGGTAAGAACAAAGGAAGAAGAAGTGGAAGAAGAAATGAACTTAGAAAAGGGTGGTGAAATCATTACCTCTTCTTCGGGTTCTTCCTTTTGATTTGATCAAAAGGGCTCCTTAGGTTGGCTTTCTGATCAAACTAAGGCCTCTAGGTTGTAGTGAGGGATGTTGGGAGATTATTTGGGCAGAGTTTGGCCGAACCAAAAGGCTTTGAAGGTGTGAAGAAATGAGAAGGAGGAGTGCCCTTTTATAAGAGGGGTGAGGGGCACCTTTGGAAAAGCTAGAAATATTAATTTATAATAAATTCATATTCGGTTTCTAAAGGCTCCAAAGTTGACTATTCAAAGGCTTAGGTGGGGATAGGTCGAAAACAACTCATCCAATAGAATTTAGACAGGTTTGGGTACTTATATTAACCTTATCTTTAAGTATTAACTCTAAGTTAATTAGTTTCACTTTTACAATGTCTCTTTGTATTTTTATATAATATGGTTAATAAACTTACTATATACATCCAAGCGACCCCCAAGTGGTCCATTAATGATTAACCTATCATAATATAAGTCTCTTGGCCGATCCTTAGATTTTTAGGAATTTAATATCAATTAATAATATAATATTTGTTTTAAGAACTCTTTTATGTCAATTTTGACACTATTCAATTGTTGATTTTTGTGAAACTCATAACAGATTGATTACTTCGAACAAAGTCCTTTAAATCAATCCTAATATATCATATTAGCCTATAAAATTAGTTTAATTCATTAAAAGTTTCATATTATTTTTATTTGGGTATTTATAATATCAATTATTTTAATTTTTCACTATTTTAGTAATTACTGCATCATCATTGTGTCATAAATAAAATAAATTATTTAATGTCTAAAAATTATAAATAAAATATCATTATATAGGAAATCTTTTTAGCTTTCTAATGAATATTTATAATCTAAAATCCAACATATATAGCCCTATGTAACAATTGTTTTTCTAAAAGATATATGCTTGTGTCATTTTTGTATTCATTTTGACTTAATTAAAATAAAGTGTCATTTTCACTTACATGTGGATCCATGGGGTCCCAAAATTGACACAAAGATGCCCATGGTCGACCATGTATCAACCAATAGGTTTAAGACACGTTTTAGTGTAATTTAGTATTATTATAATATTATTTTTTTTAACCCTTATTTACCGGATTTACCCTTTAACCATGGTAAATAAAATATTTACCGCAGTAATTATTCAAAATGTGTAAAAATAAAAGTTACCTATTTACACAATTTGAACATCCTGATTCCAAATATGGAATCCATTTTCCTAAATTCAAAACACAGAAGTGGCAAAAATTAATTTAAAATTAATTCCCGCTGTCAAAACAAAAAGCGTGTTTTTAAGAGATAATAACTATCAAAAGATTGACACTTGTTTATGTTCGGTTTAATTGTAAAATTATTTCCAATGACCAACATTATATTAAATAGTAAAAATATATTCTAAATATACTTTAAAACCACTCAAATTCATAATTTATCACTATTAATTATTTTGATTAAAAAAGTTGTTTTTAATTAAAATTTAGTAATTTTCACTATTCATCAAAATATGAAAGTTATCCGAAAAGTACCAAAATTTCACCTTAGGCTAAATTTGATATTCCGAATCCAAAAATGAAGTCCATTTTAAAATATAAAATATATATAACTTCAAAAAGTAGGTATTACTATTCATAACAACTAGTTTGATTGGTTACGGTGTGTTAGAACTCGAAGTTGCGTACAACACACGCTACTGTTTTATCCAAAGGAAAGCGTACCGTGGATGCTTGGGATGTTTCATTTTAAATTTTTTGATGTCTCCATTTAGTCAAAAAGTTTAAAATATTGTATTTAAAAAGGTTTCACTATTAGAAGTTGATAAAAGTGAAATACTGAAAATGAATTTGTTCTTGCATTATGACTAAGAAACTCATAATAGGGATTCTAAAATTATAAGGATTATATAAAGTTCAAAATGTAGTTAATACTATTCATGACCTCTTTTAATGGTGTGATTGAACTCGGTGTTGCGTGTAGTGCAAGTTATTGAATTATTTTTAAGAAATAACACACTCTGAAATCCTGGGGTGTTACATACACTATGTATATATCCTATATTACCAACAAGACCATATAATTTTCTATTATCCCCCCATATATGAGCTATATTTAAGTAAATAAATTCTTGGAACTATATGTGTATTGATTAATCACATTTCAATTAATTCAGTGACATCCAAATCACTCATTTTAGACCTAAAATTAAGTTATTTTCCTATCCCATTTGCCTTTACAATATATCACCTATGTCCCCCAATTCACAACATCTTCCCTAATTGACCCCGTATTAGGATAATAAATTACCATAGACTTAGTTACCCTATACCTTCATGTTTCAGGGCCCCTTATTCACATCGGGTTTTTTGATGGCCCTATAATAGTTTGAAGCTGTAAGTATATTCTTCTATGCCTGAACTGGGACTGTGGAGAGATCTATTACAAAAATATATGTGGATTTATTCATATTATTATAGGATACATAGTGATTCATGAACTATCTATCTCAGTCTTTTATAAAAAATTTCTTCCACTTCTACACCCCCTCAATGTTCCATAATAATAATAAATAGGTAGTTTTGTACTATAGTTTTGTAGCCACATTCAAAATAACTTCTTCCTTTTTGCCACAATTTGTAACTTATGTGTTTGAATCACCACAATAATTTTATGGATATTGGGAATGAAGTTATTCAAATCCAAAAAGAGTCCATCTTTTTTGGGATAGTATATATTTTGTATATCCAACCAATTGGAGGAATGTTTTCATCTTAAGGGGAATATACTTTATCCCCATAAACCCTAATTAGAATGTTATTGTAACCCATCATTTGAATTTGGACAATGTTAATCCTCATCATGCATGTTCCATATCATCACCTTCCAATAAAAATAAATGATGGGATGTTTTTTTTCATTCTCATTCATTTTTCATAGGTGTAAAATCAATCTTGGCTCTTCATCCCCATTTAGGTTTCCACACCCTTCATCAATTTTGGTTTTTACATCATGATCATAAATAGTGATTGCCTATATTTGAAGTATTTTGTACTGATATGGTCCGTTACATATTCTCATCATGCCGTTTCCTTTTTTTACAAAATAGATAACCTCAAATTTCATGGACCAATCATTATGACCATAAACTATTTGTGTAGTTCCATTTAGGATGTTTTTAATATCATGAGGCACATCGATTCATGTTGGGATGATTTTGACTCTATTCTAATGATGAACCCATGCCCCATTTTTAGTAAAAGTTATACAACTATAATACCTAGAGAATTATTGTTTTAACTTCATGATGGTAAACTATGTTCACCCATTATTTAGGTTTTTTATATTATCATTGGAATCTTAATTCACATCAGGATAAAATTTAAGTTATTTATTTTTCGACTACTGCTTGTTTTCATTAAGGTTGTATAACCTTATTCTTAAACCACATTTAGGTAAAATATTTTCGTCCATAAGCCTCAAATTAATTAATATTTCTTACACGACCTTAATTTTATAAATAAAAAATACGTGGAACTCACCAAGGTTGAAAAAATTTAAATGGAATTCAGGGGAAAAGTTGGGTCTCTGTGCACTAGGACTCAACCATACAGGGCCAAGGAAAAAAATTGAGAATTTGAAAAATGGAATGGTACAAATATTTTTAGGAGAAAAATCTAAAGAGGTATGCCTTAGAAAAATATTAGTTACTTCCCTTTATTCCTTTCCCCTTTCATGACATAGAAAATAATTATAGATAATATAAAAATGAATAAATATAATATAGACTAAAATATGTCCTTAGAAAATTTTGTCTATGTCTTATTGGTTCTTAAAACTAGAAAAATAGAGATAAACTTTAGGTTTCTCATATATATTAGATCATAAATGTTGTTCATAGTGTATTACGATTTAATTTTGGTGTATTGGAACCATTTGGATCGTATAAATACTCCTGAAAACCCCCATCATGATTTTAATTATTCTGAGTAATTTCCATTCTAATAAATAAATAGAATAACCTTATATTACGGTGATCATATCCATCCCAAATATATATCATGTATGTATCAATATAAGAGTATACATTTTTTATGAATTCTAATGAATTCTCTAACCAATGATTTTTGGGATGGTAATTTCATCAAGTATCATTTTCATTTATATCCATATAATATTACGTGTCCCCAAGTTTTCATAGTAACATAACATGTCTTATGATGATGGTATTTATCTATGTATCCATCACACCAATATCTATATGATGGGAAGAACTTTGATGAAAATAGATTGATTCATCCATTTCATCACTGAATAAAATGTTAAGAGATTATGACTTACCCAGCCCATTTTCATACAATGTTAAAATGGATTTAGTTTATATGATTTTATTTGTTATGTTTTTTATAGATTAACATTAATAGACAGTAAAGAAGTATAGAATATAAAGAGTTATAAAATAGCTTAGAATAATAATATTTTTTCATTAATTAAGAAATAAAAAGCGGAAAATTGATAAGATATATCATTCCCATGAAAAGATGGAATGAAATAAAGCTAAAAAAAGAGTAATATTGGGATATAGTTAGTCTCACGATATAAATTAGTTGATGTTTTATAGGAATAATTGACTGATTATCCAAAATCTTCTATCATAAACTTCAACTAATAGACACATATGTTCAATTTTTTTGCAGAAATATATCAATTCTGATATAGAGTTATGAAAATTATTCTATCACCCTCTCTATGTTAATATAACATTCCTTTTTTTCAAAATTTTTATTAACCAACTAATCATGATACTATTATTCCTCATATGTTCTCCAATTCAGATAAAAAACCCTCTCTATAGAACCATCTTATAATTTTGTATAATATGAATATATATCTTTCATTAGTATTATTTTCTCTCAAATACTTGTGACTCATTAGATTAAAGCATAAAGTTTTGAAGTCTCATATTTAAATAAAAACAATGAGAAAGAAGAGTTGACCAACCTTACTCAACATATTATTTATGGGGGTATGACTAATTATAGAAAGGACAAATTTTTCATAATGGTTTACATGATTTTATTTTTATAGAGACAATAAAAACACTATAGACTTATACTTATTTTAGAGATAGAATGTACATATAGAAATCTTTATTTATTGGAATGTTATATCAATTTGATTAATTTGTGATCAGAATTGAATTTTGGGATTCCATATCAAGAGAGGTTTACTTTAGAGAATATTGACTAACATGGGGGCCAAAAACATCTTTTTAAATAGGTATAATGTGGGAATATTGTTTTGTATTCTCATAAACTAAAATATCATAATAAAAAATATAGGTCTATCCTTTTTTATTAATGGTATATTGCTCAATAAAATCATCTCCCCAATTTGGATCCTCCTATACTTACCTCTTCTCCTTGAAATGTGTCATGTGTGATCATGGGATGAACCCTATAAATACTTCATCATCAGAACATTCAATACATCAGCAATCATACTTCAATGAAATACCATTTTAAGATTAATCTAGTGAAATATTGATTTTAAAACTGATGTCCTTATTCTATAACATCAACCGGAATTTTCACAAGATCAAAGGGTGTTTCTCATCATGCACCTCATAATACATATATTCCCTCACCTTCTATCAAGTAGAATATACAACATCTAGATTGATTTAGAATACAAGGATAAAAATATAGAACCCAAACACACTCGATACAAGTACCCCATCCTGATTTGGTATTCTATTAAGGTGAGAATCCACTAACCCTATAATTGAATTTGTTATTATTCATATGTGATCTTGGTAAAGAGGGAAAAAAATATGAGTATCTCCCTATAATAAGATTCTGGTCTTAAACATCCATATATATCATCGAGATAGATAAAATATAAAGAAGAATAGGACTAAATGAAATCTAGAGAACAAAAAATTGTTCCTTGAGACATAACTATCAAGAAAAATTGTTATCCAAACATATAATTACTAGATTATACTATAAAAATTATTGGTATTTTTCATTATTCAGTTTGATCCAACACTTTGTAAATTCTTTTAAAGGTCTTTACATATTTTTTCATCCACATACCTAATTCTAAAATTTTTATACATCATGATTTTTATAGTTATATCCCTAGTGTGATCATCCCATGTTGGTAAAAATAACCCACTGAGAAACACCACCAAAATGGATACCATAGGAAGTTCCTAGATTAACAATAAATTTATTTGATAACCCCTCATTTTTACTAGATATTATCTAAGATAGAACCATATATATTCATAGTCTTAGTGGTGTTTTAGGTAAAGTGTGAACCCAATCTATTCATTTGGGTTTTGATCAATGGGACCATAAACAATATCTGGATCTAATCACTAAAGTTTATTTGAATAAGATGATAAACTTATTTCTTCAAATGTAATTCAAGTAATTTTAATAGATCCCATACCAAAATGAGAGTTCACTATATATTCTTAAATAACATTGGAGAAAGGAACAAATCATAATACATATCACTGAGAATAATTAATCCACTAGTATTATAAATTTACAGGAGACATATGTCAACTTCCCTATTTTTTAGATGAATAGTGTATTTTTTATAACACTATTGACTATCCGACTCAAGGATGAGATTAAAATGATGATAAAATGAGAATTATGATTTCAAATTATTCTCATAAATTCCAATGGATCTTTGATGGTCTTAGAAGAAAATGTAGTTCTAATTCACCCAGTCTGTACCCATACTCTCTTTGGAGAAATATCTCCCAAGGTATAGATCCCATCGAAAACTCATCAACATTTTTTGAATATGTGTTGTGAAAAAATTGATGAATAATTATTTTTGAGTGACCACATCATTTTATTGAGTCAACTTATTAACTTACACAATATCATGAGCTAATAAGTATGATTATATGTTTCTTCTTTCATAATAGATTGACAAAACGAAGGAAATTTTTATCTATCTCCTATCTCATGATGGAAAAATTAGAGTTAAAGAAGGTTTACATATACTCCTAGAATTTGAATGTTACTGGGGTGGAATAATCGATATAGAGGAAGTCTATTTTAAAATTGGTAATTTAGTATACTCAGTATAATAAGACTTTAATGTGATTGAGGAAGTGGGTTTTTAGGATACCATGAACTAATCTCCTTGTCATAAATTGTCTTATCAATATGGGTTGTAACAACTTCATGATGTACATTTTTAAGATCCAAAAATTTCATGTAAGATAATTTAAAAAGGTCATATCCATTGTAACGTAGAACATAATAAAAAGGGATTCAATTTTGAAAGCACAATAAAAGGAACAAAATAAGTCGGAGAAAATTTCACTAAGTATGAAATTCCACCTAGATCATCATTCTTTTGTCATGGTGCTTAATTAAATATTCCTAGTTTCTCACTCCCATATGCTACTACTTATTCCATCCTACCTATCCATCATTGATATATTAGGTCACAATGGTATAAAAATACTTTCTAGCCACACCCAGTCATATCCACATTGTTTGCATGCTCTATCACATGTTTTCCATGGTAAAATGAAATTGGTACCTATAACGTACCGAGAACATATTCAAATACTTGGGTGAAATGGGACGTATTCCCTATATTATATTTTCCTTGATAGTTTATTTAATTTTTCATGTTTTCCTAATTTATTTATAATTGTTTAATGTTTCCACTTCAGAAACTACAACCCAAATAATGTTTGATTCCATTTACCAAACAAAGCATGTTTTATGCTTCTATTCCAATGTGTGACTGATACATCTATTTAAGAATGCACAACAATCCTAATTCCCATCCTAGTCGCATTTACCTCATAATTTTATCCACTTCATGTAAATTATATTTAATTCTAATTTTGGGAACATTTTGGTGCTCAAATTTTTGAAAAGGGAGAAATTAAATCGATCCTAAAAAGACAAGAATGTTTTCAAAAGGAGTGATAATATTTTGGAAGATAGTTATCTTATGACTTTTTAATTAACTATCCTAGATATCATTTTCTTTTCATTCCCATTAAAACTACCTCCCAAAACATCATGTCATGCCATTCAACCATCCCTACTCAAAACTGCATCACAGAACCTATTCAAAAGATTTATAAACGGTTGGAAGTTATGAATTGTTACTTAAGATACCATATGTAATTTCATATGTAAGGACCCCTTGACCACTAATTTTGACACCAAGTATAGACCATGTACAAGATGAGAATACCTGAAAGCATAAATCATAATAAATCTATGCTCTAGAATTCAAACCATTAACTTTATGATATTTTCTTATCCAAATTAAGGGAAATGATTGATATAAAGAGTATTTATATATCTCAATTATTAAGATCATTTTAATAAAACATATCCCAAATAATCTCCAATATCTGGTTGAAGTACCTCTTCTAGATGTTATCCCAAGCAACCAAGTTAGGTCATCTAGGTGCTTGATCTATCCCATAGGGAATACGAATAATGCCTCTTTAATGTACCATGAATAATTCATAGAGTTTAACCAACAGAGTTCCCATTCATTCAGTTATATAATTAGAACTTTTTTTAAACTTGGGTATCTCCTCTACATGGAACCTAGGTCTTTATCCCAAGATTCATACCCAGTTCACCTACCTTGGTTTCCAATGACTATATTTCAACTAACATAACAGAAATTTTACATGTTTACCTAACTAGATTCCCATTTACACAAGTTTTCTACCAAGGGACATTCCAAGTTCTTAGTATTCACCCAGTATAAACCTCTCCCAGGCACCCAATTATCTTGTGTCCTTTAATTGGGATAATTCAATTTCTTTGAAGACATTATTGGCACTCTTTACCCATATTAAAACCACTATTTATTTTCATCTATATAGGAATCCTTCATGACATACTAAGATATGTGACTCTATTATTCATGCCATATTACTCCCTATAATTCATGTATTCCTTTGACAATTTGAATCAATAATCCTATAATAGACACACACTTTTTTCCTCTTTAATTTATAAGATACTTTAGATATAGTCAATCATGATATTCGTTGATAAAAAATAATCTCTTATAGGATCAATGAAAGGTTATCTTGACCAAACCTATCATATATTCTAATGTACCTATTTTATAATATCACTATGTCCATGAACTGCTCAATTGACCTTTCTATTTGCATCCAAAGTCATCTCAATGAGTATACATTTGGGTTTTAAACACAACCAAATTCTCATTGATAATATTGTCCCTATTACCATCAATGACTAATAAACATAAAATCATCCTACTTTTAGGTATAATAATTAACTATGACCTAACCTGTTTAATTACTAACAAAAAGAATGATCTACAAAGGGATTCTTAAGAATAAGTCCAACAAGATCCATTATTAGGTTTTTTTACCAAGTAGTTCATTCAATGTGATGTTTATTTTTTTGAAAAGGATGATTTAAAATTAATTTGATCAAAAGACACAAAATTACTAGTTATATGAACATAAACTATATAAAAAAATTGTCCTAGTCACATGAACATAAAAGGCTCATCTTTGGTCCATTTTGTATAAACATTCAACATGTATCAGTGGTTTTTACTGAAAAAACACAAAATGTGTATCATTAGTCCTAATAGTTAAAAGTTTCCAAAGTGGTCTTCTTCAAATATCCTTAAAAGGTATTAAGTGTCTCATTATATGGCACTAAAATTTGTGGGTTCTAATTAAATTTATTGGGATACATTGAAATCCCCTATGATGGGTCTGATCCTAACTCCAAAATTCCCATAACCTCTCTAGATGGTGTTGAATTAAAAAGTTTCTAGGTATATGGCTTCAAATCATACTTTATATTATCACTATGGGAAATACAGAGAACCCATAATAAATATGTATTTTTACATAGATGGGTGGTAATACTTGATCACTATCACAACCATAGTAACCAATATTGTTTCTATCAAGGAATTTGTATTTTGAATTAAATCTATTAGAGAGTCTCGAAATATGCATCAATCACCTAATTGAATTTTATGACCACCCATCCTCAGGACCTAAATGTGCAACACAAAGAGTCATTTCCATATCCCAATTAAGGATTTCCTATGTAACATTGGAATACATCCTAACAACATGAAAGCTTAAACGTGTGGGAAAGAAACCATTAAATAAATCATTCAATAAATGAAAATTACAAATAGAAACTAATAAGGAATATGAAACACATTTACATAGTTAATTTAAAAAATCATAAATATAATATAAAAAATAACTATAATAAATCTTATAAAATAGTCTATAAATATCATCCAATTGATAATTGATGTTGGTGTGAATTTTTTTAATAGTTGTTATTTTTTTGTTGTATATTTTTTCAATAAATGATGTATGTTCACATTTTTTATAGTGTGAAATATAGATTATGTCAGAGTTTTTTTAAAAAAATAGTGTTATATAAAGATTGAATGTTTTTTATAATTTTTTAATCATTTTTAAGGTGGTGTAATATTATTGAAGTTAGCTAATAAATTTTCATATTAATAGTTTTTTCTTATTTGGAAAATCATGAAAATATTTAAAAGAATTTATAAGTGGTTGTAGTAGTTTTATTTATAGTATATAAACCATATCCTAACATCTAATTCACAATATAATGGATCATAAATCATATTATATTTTTCTATTTGAAGGAATTATTTCATCATGAGGTATGTGGTCATTCCTTAATGCCTTTATAGAAGGTTACATTAGAACATATGTTAGTTAAGGTCCGGAAATCATAAGAACAACTCCAAAATTTAGAAGATTAATTTGTACAAGATCACACCACAATGAGTTATTCCATGTTTTTATAGAGCTACATTGGTTGATGATTAAGATATATAGGAATAAATTATTTTCATGTAATATTAAACATTTAATTTTCAGATAAAAATTGTTAACTCATTCAACAATAGAACTAAATTAAGATAACCTATTAAAAGGATGGTTATTTAGGGAATGTTTTTCTTTGTGAAGTGATCCTCATGGATATCAGGGCATTTTAGTTTTCAAATATAATGGATTATTCATTCTATTAATGTTGGATTCATTTCCAAACACATATTACATGTGAAAAAATAACATCCATGAAATAATAAATTGTGAATACTCAACAGAGCATCATGTGATAGTTAGATTAGTTCCACTTTAATGTGTATGTGATGATTAATGGAATTATTATTTTTATAAGTTTATTTTGTGACAGAAATAGGTTTGTCTCAGGGTGAGATGTAAAAATTGTAATTCCATTATTTTTTCCATGAAATTTTTTACGAGTTTTCAGCCACAAAATTTTATGATTTCTAAGTACATGCCAAATTGGATAATGTCACATCAAGGAGGTACCTGAGAAGAAAATATATCATATTTATATTTTTAATGTGTAATTAGGATCACATCATGATTTTAATTATCACATTGTGAAGAATTAAAGTGAATATATTTAAATTTTTAAATAATTGTATTTTAGGAAATAAATATAGATTTTATATGGAAAGTCCATAACATATTTGAATAAGAATGTTGGATAAATTTACCATATTAATTCTATATAATTGAAGGGATTTATTGAGGAAAAAATTTACCATTTCATTTGAAATAGAGAGATAAAATTATAGAGAAGAATATTATGAAGATATTTATCGATATAAATGATAGAGATTATTGTTCAGTAATTTAATTGAAAACATTGAAATATTTGGTAGAGATATGGTATTGAGAGAGATAAACAAAATATCAAATAAAATAGATATTCCAGTGAGAAGAGATAAATAATATTAAATATATTATTAACAATCATTAAATATATTTCCAAATACATAAGGTTGAATTTCAATGAAATCACAATGAAGGTATTGTTTCTATCATAGTTTTGTTGATAACTTTATTATGTGGTATGAGGTGTAATTGAATATGAAAGATCACCTATAAACACTTGTTTCATTAATAGTAGTAGGGGTGATGTGGTTTTTTATTGGATTTCTTACCAATATGATTTAATTTCATGAGTAGTGAGTAAATTGAGAAAAGTAAGGGATTGATTCATGGGTGGTAGTGAACCATCACAAATTTGTTATATAGGGATTAACCCTAACAATTTAGTACACCATCCTAAAATATCCATTGAAATCATTAGTGGATTTTGGTACTTTAGCACACTGTCATGGTATTCCCCTTAAATTATACCATTGTGGGTAAAGCAAGAAAATTATAGTGTATTATGTGCACACTTTATTTTCATTCTGTAAGAAATTAATTAGTGTGTGTAAGATAACAAAAAATATTAAAATTTGGTTAAGGAAAAAGATAAGATAAAAAATGGATTATATTTGCAAGAATAAAATACCTAAAACCCTACATACAATGAGGTCATAATAAAATAAGATGGTGATAGTCTAAGGATAAATGGGATTAAATTGTAATGGGTTTCATAATTTGGTTCACCCCTAGGTTATCTCTCACTGAAACCTCTTATGGTTCTAAACAGTGGTTTTAAATCATGTTTTTTTTTATTTTTGGATTTTTTGAATTGATATGATTATTTCATGGAGTAAAATTTTATTCCACCAATATAACATATTCATCATATGAAAATTTTATAAATATAAATAATAAGTATAATTATTTGGATATTCCATTTAATGGAAAATCTACTAACGGTTGAGTGATTTAGATAAAAGATCCTAGTATCTTTAAAATGAAAGGTATGAATAAATTCAGTTCTGAATATATTTATTTATTCAATTATTTCAAAATATTAGAAAATAATCCTTATTTATAGCATGATGATAGATCTACTTATGATTATTTGACATCAATAATTCCAAAAGTGGAAGTTATAAACTTAGAGATATAAATTTTTGGATGCAAGAAGAAAACATAGAGTTGATAAAGGATAATGTGGAATCTAGTTTCAATATTTGAGGACTTAATGATGACATAAAAATGTTAAAAAGATCTAATGAAAGGATATTTGAGGTTAACAATAATATTTGGGAATTGAATTGAAGGAGATGTCTTGAAAATGAAGAATATTTAAACCTGATCTAATGAGAAGGCCCATGTTTTGAAATATGTTCTAAACATGAAGTCTAGAGGGGATAAAATTTATGTACAAATTGAATAATATTTCAAGGAGAAACAAAGGATACAAAAATATTAGGTAAATCATAAGGATTTTATTTCTTAAACGAATAGTATGTGGAAGAAACAAATCTATATACTATATAATATTTCCAATGAATTAGTGTATGAAATGACTGAAGATGAGATGATTTTGGAATTCATGATGATCAATTTGAGTCAAAAAGAAAAACTATCAAACAACTTCAAGAGTATGAGATCATTGTCAAAAATCAAGAGGAAAGAAAATTCTAATTGTAATATTAGTTAAAAAGATGATTAGAATTTGTTATTTTATGATCCCTGGGTGAGAGATAATGCGATGAAGAGATTTTTTATTATTCATATGGGAACCACTTAAAAATATTGAGGTCGCAAAGCTAGTATACCATGGAATAAACTAACATTTATCATGATTGAACCTCTCTAATAATTGAAATGAACCAAACTGGAGGTCTTCTCAAGAAAAGGGAAAGTTATGGATGTGTAGAAAGCACTGCCAATGAGTTCTCTATAAAAGGTATTGTTAAAATAATATGTTTTACTGGTAGGTATGGATACATATGATGTTATGATGTAGTACATGGTTATATTTCAAAAAAAATTTATAATGCTTTGGAAGATATTTTTTGTTAATAAATTAATATGTGATTTATAAAATGATGTTTCCAACTATAAAAAATAAGGTATATATATTATTCCAATAATTATTTTTATAGTAATAAAATGGTTACCAGATATATCAGGAAATGTTCAGATATAATGAATGTAGAAATTTAAATTTAAATTAATAAATAATATATTCCTTTCAAAAATAGATTTTTTGGTCTAAATAAAAAATAATAGAATAAAAAAATAAATGTATACTATATTTCCAAATATTTTAAGGAAAAAAGTGTCTTGAAAAGAAAATATGAAGGTTTTGAATAGGTAAATGAGTAAACATGCCCATGAAAATATTAAACCTCATGTGAATGATGTATCATAATGTGAGGTATGTGTAATGAATGTTAATAATTTATGTATATAAAAAATATGGTAAAACAATTTTAAAAAGAAATTTTAAATTAGTAGCATGTTAAGAGATAATTAATAGAAAGTGTATACAAAGTTGAAGTGATTGAGATTTAGGCTATGAAAAAATGTTAAATACAAAGGAAAATTAAGAAAAGTGTGATTATATCAATATAATTTTACATCCCAATATTGATTCAAAAATTGGAGGATTAAGTAAAATAAGTGGTGCATATTGATATACCATATTCTTTAACTTGAGGAAATTATAAGATCCCCTCTAATAATATATTTAAATTTTATAACTATTGATTAAAATGGTGCATGTTTTGGGGGATATGTTATATATAAAGTTAATTTAAAAAAATAATCAAGTAATATTAAGACATGATCAAATGATTCAATTTATGTTTTAGTATTGAAATTGGAATCTTGTTGAATATGGATTCACAATATCATTAGTGAAACATGGTGATTTGGAACAATGATAATTGTTATAATGGTCTAGTTAAATTTTTGGAGTCAAGAGAATATATTTATAAATTTTAACCATACCTTTGAATGGAATTATAACTCTGATGGAGAAGTGGTAAAAAACAAGTTTTCAAGATTTTTTCATTTTGACCTAACATTAGATATCATCAAATTTTTTTAAGATATAAAAATACAAAATAGATTATTGAATATCATACTGATTAACAATTTTATATTTATTGATAGAGATGATACATTTAGGGGGAGTTTTTATAAGATTATCTAATGTTTGGTATCCCCATAAATTATGGAAAGATAAAAATTATAGAAAAAAAGAAATTTGTTTCACTAAATTGGTTTGTAGAGATATTCTTTGAAGAATAAATATGATATGACTCCCATGAAAAATCATTCTTATCTTATTCATGAATGGTTTTGTGAATGTGTGATTGAGATCAAAGGGTGAGTTACCTTTTAAAATATTAATATTGTGACAGTATGAAACATATAAAATCTAGTGACAATGATGGATATCAGTTGTATTATTGGCTTAATCTGTTGTTTCCAAAATAGAGTTTTGACATTGTAGTATTGCTGGTTTTTTGATAGTTAATTTCATAGTGGTAATATGACTCACTTAAATTATTTGAAAATATAGAAACATATTTTTACATTAAAATAGAATTATTGAATTATGATGATAAAAGATGATAGAGATGATAATTATATAATTCTTGAGGAATAAGAATTGAAGAGATTTATCCTCTCCTAAAATTGTTGAATGGCCTATATTGAAAAATGGTGATAAGTTCCATTAGTAGTTCCCATGTTCTATATAGAGTTAAAATAAAAAAACATATATCCAAACATTATTATCCAATTTTTTTGGACACTCTTGGAATTAGAGGAATGATAGGTATCAAGGGATAACCCCCAATTAACCTTAAAAGACTTATCAAAGGATTGTACCATCCATTATTTGAAATCAATTATAATGGGGGAGTGTGATAATGATGTTGAATATATTTTCATCAATCCAAAAGGTAATGTTTTTCCAAATATTTTTCATTTTTCCCTTTTTGTGGATTATATTATTTGAATTTGATTTTAAAGGAGTAGTAGTAAGAATCATGAATATAAATCCTTTATAAAATTAATCTTCAAGAATTTAATGAGATTCATGATTAGTTTCAAGATGTTTGGTTTGGGAGGTATTCATGATAGTATTTACTAGAAATATAAAGGAAGAGATTATTGTTATTAAACTTAGAATTTATAATAGTGACAGATTTGTTGTCCACACAAGTTAGTTTTGGTGTTGGATTAGTTCTCGACCAATGTGGTGTGTGAAATTTCTATATTTAGAGAAATACAGATGGTGTTAAAGTTAATTAAAAAAATATTATTATATCTACAATGAAATATGTCAATGGTGGTGACTTAATTTTCCATAAGAATATTTTCTTCATATGGAAACTCTTAAATGCATTTGGAAGAAGATGAAGTAGCTATAATAGTTTTTTCTTCAGCAAGAAACCATTCCGCAACATCATGCATCATTCCATAGTGGTTCCTTAATCATATTCGATATATATGGATAAAATTATGATCTACCCATTATGGATGTGGGTGAACTATAAATTGAATAAGGAATGTTTTTTAGGACATAAATTAGGTATGTTCTTGGATGTTTATGAAAATTACAATCCACTAGAATAAATACTAGTAAAATACCGCACAAAAAATGAGTTATTCCATGTTGTAATGGAGTTGCATTAGTTGATGATGATTTAATGCTGGAATAACTCATAGTGGTCCAAGATTAAGTAGTTTATTGATAACACCATAATTATTTATGTCCATATGTATTTGACTTATGTAATTATAAAATCTTCTGGTTTTTAGGGGATGGTTCATGTAGTTAAGGGGACCCACTGAATATTAGGGTTTGGGTTTTTTAATACAATTTAATTTAAACACAATGAAAAATAGGGTCATATTGAGAACATATTATATGTGGTTAAATAAAATACATATAAGAATGAATTTGGATTATGAAAATGTTTCTCACACCATTGATATCTTGGATTCTCCATAAAGAAGAAGGAATGATACTTTTTACCATTCCTCAGAGAAGCGGATTATGGCATGGAATGTGGTGTTCTAGTCAATGAAAAATGTATATATTTTTATCGTGAGATGTTCTGTGATATATAGACCCTGAAATATGGTGGTTTAGTAAACACTATAAATTATAGTGTCACATAATAATGTTACATTTGGATGTAATATCTCAGATTCATGGTTTCATTGGGGAACAATGACAACACCATGATTTTAATTATCACAATTTCAAGAATTCAGGTCAATAGATTTCCATCTTAGAACATTCTATATTTCATTAATGTTATCTTGTACTTTAACAAAAAACATATTTTTTTGGAATATTATTGAATAAAATTACCCATATTACTAATGGATAGTGTAATCCCTTTAGTGAGATAAATATTTATAATTTATCTTGGCATATAAAAATGAAATTATATAAAATATAGTTATAGTGTTTTATAACCCTATAAATAATAGACACTTATATTGTGTAGTTTTATGAGATTCATTTATATATCTAGTGTAGTGATGTATAGATAGAGATAAATTTACCATTTGAGAAAATAGAAATTTTAGACATAAGAGAGGAATAATACTGAAGGAATCATTGGAACTTATTGATGATATTGAATAATAAAGAATGTGATCTTTCTATTAGGTCTCCTGGAATATGATGTTGTTTTCATGATAGTTCACACTTTTTTGTATTGGTGTAGTATTAAATTTTGATCAAGGATAACCTACCTAGACCAGGATCATTAATGGTGAAAATGACGATGTTGTTATTATATTAACTTTTACGCCAATATGGTTTCTTTTAATAAGTTGATATAAAAGAGAGAGGAGTAAGGGAGTGACTTTTGAGGGCTAGTACATTATCCCAATATAATCATAATAATAGGAGTGACACCTAGATTGGATTTCAGTATTCTAAACTCACCACATAAAGTTAATTAGTGGATTCTTATACTTCAAACAACTTTTATTGTATGTTCTTTGGATTATCCTAGTGTGGGTGAACCTAGTAATGTTATTTCTTGTAGTAATTATTTATTTACATTCATCAAGACATGAAATGTAGTGTGTGGGATAAGTAATCACTGATGAAATATGGTTATGGGACGGATAGGTGAAATAATAATAATAATATTGATAGAACAGTTTAAGTGCAGAAAAATGAACAATGACACTATGATCAATTAGGTGTGTGAGTGTTTGAGTTTTAAGGGGTTTAAATTAGAATTAGTTTCATACCTTGATTCTCCACCAGGGTATATCCCATTAAAGAACCATGTGACCCTAATATCTTCCCAAAAATAAGTGTAACTGAGTATATTATGCTAAGAAATGTTACTTCTAATATAGTATCCCAAATTATTAATCATTAGTGTTTGTATTAAGGGGATATATAATTATTTTCGCACATATAATGTATCTTTATTATATGAAAATTCAATACAACATAGGAAATATAGGGGTTTATACTGTTAATATTTAAAAAAAATAAGAACCAAGGTTATGGATGTTTATTTTATACAATCAAATCCTTAATCAATGAAATTAGATTATGATAATATATATAAATAATTAATTAATATAGATTCAAAATAAAAATCATAATATTATTGTGAAAAAAATGTATATTCTATAATGTTAATTTATATAGATTTTAAATATTTATGTTTTTTTGAACTATTTTCATAGTCAATTACATCATTTGAAAAAAATACCAATCAAAAAAAAGAAAATAAATAGTTCTTAATGATCTTTTGTATAATAAAATTAATCTATCAATGAGTGTTTTTTAAAAGTTTGTAATAGTGTTTTATCAAGGAAATATTGGATAAATCCCTCTGTAATGAGGAAGATGTGTCTTATATGTGTAAATAGAAATAATATATACAAAAAATACTTAAGGATTAATTCACATGGATATTTTTTTTAGATATTTAATTCTCTCTACGTACTTAGATTAAATGTGAAATCCTTTGTAAGTGTTTAAAAAAGATTTATCAAAACATATTTTTAGATAGTTAATCCTTTTAATCTTTATATACCAATAATACCACATATATATGATCACATATATGGGTAATAGGAGGTGTTTATAAAAATAAATATTCCATAATGAAGGAGGAATTATTATAGAGTAAAATAACTCCATATGTTACCTTAAATGGAGGAAATGTGAAAATGTTTATTTTCAATTGAGTTATACTATATTAGTTATAGAACAATATTTAATGAATAAATAAAATTTTAATATTTTCATAATAGAGTAATGTAATAGAAATATAATAAAGTAACATATTCACTTTTATTTCTTCCTCACATAATTAAAAAATATCCCCATAATTAATTGATGATTATCCAAAGATGGAGTATAATAGTTTAAGAGATACCATTTGAGTAAACCTGAATAAATTTAAATGCTTTGAGTTAATGAAAATCGGTTTATAGGTGTGTATTTATAATTTAATTTTGGGGGTACTTCCATCAAGACATGAGATAGTTGTGTCATAGTTTTGAAATAAAATTCTCAAGATTAAATCATTCATGGTTATCAGGAAGCATTATAGAGAATGGATGTACTGTATTGACCACTTAAAATGATAAAATTCATGGTTTCTCACATGTACAAGGAGGCTTATATGGTGGATGGTGAATTTTCCAATAGGAAAATGGAGTATGGGGTATCTTCCTGGCACTTTAATCATAATGATGATCTTCTTCACCTTAAGTGAACTAATGCCATGGATGATATCTACTCCCATTTTTATCTACCCCTTATTGTATCTTCACCTTTTTATTAATAAATGTATTTGTAATGGGTCTCTCCAAATCATCTTCTGGGCATTATAAGAATAAAAAATTTTCCTTCTACAATAATTAGTAATAAAATATTTTATAATCCTACTTATACAAACCCATAAGGTACTTTATTGTAACCTATGTTTGTTGTAGAAAATAGAGGTAGTTTTTTAAATTGGTTTAAATAATGCCAGTCTTATAGTGATTTCCAATATCTTACACTTCTCATATAGTAAATCATTTTGTTTCCATACATGTTACAGATTCGTTTACAAGTATTTTAAGGAAAACCCTATTGATTCTATCTCCATTAAAAACTCAATAAAATGAAATTAATTTGGGATTTTTGTGCTATAGGATTCTATAACTCATTCATTCTAAAAAATTACAATGTTACTGGTTTCATTTATAATTACCTTATGCATTTTTTTAACAGTACCTTATAATGAATAAATTAATTTTATCTCAACCACAATGTGATGGTCACTCATAATGGTTACTTATGTCAGGTATTTAATATTCATGTATAAATACCCAACTGATCACATAAAGAATACTGAATCAATCCTATAATAATTACCTCACCTCTATTACCCCGAGTCAAAAACAGACCACAAACCAAAGTTGGTCAATTGCATATCCACTAATTTCCAAACCTAGAAACTATAGTAAATTTATTTGTCTATAAAAACTAAAGGATAATTTTTCCATTATAGTAATTAAAATAGTCATGGATAAATTATATTTAAAAATAATTATGATGTATTCAAAAGTTGAACTTACCCAAACATATTTGAGAAATGAAACATTCTCAATGGTTTTCATAGAAAATTCAATATCCTAAATGTTTTAAATTTAAAAAATTAATGTTATTCAAAGCCATTTGAAATTTAAAGACAATGTAGTTTACTTTAAATTTATTTATAACTAATCAATGAAATTTTCAAAAATGATATCATCCCCTAATATTTTATAAAAAACATAATACACTATATGAAATTTATTTTATAAACATTTTAGAGACCATTATCATAAATAAAATATCATATAAAATTGGTTTATATATAATGATGTAAATGATATAGAATAAAAAATATAATAAATAGATCTTGACACCTAAGATCTTCTCTATTATCCATGAGTCAAATCATCATACAAGACACTATGGAATCAAACCTGATAAATCTTCTACTCATAAAAAAAATCAAATATTCATGTGAACAATAGTTCATATGAATAGGTGAGTATGAAATAATCATTAGGATATCCCCATAGATTCTAATATCCATAAATGAATCAATAAATGTTGATTCATATGTCAAGTTCCATTCCAAATATGATCCCCAATATATTCTACAAAATATGGCATAAAAGTGATTATATGAATTAAATATAACATGTATATTTATAAATATAAAAATTCTTAAATACACTTTTTTGAAATTATTTAATTAATAATCAAATATGAAACTTGATTCCATTTTACAAATTAACTATCTTTTATAAATTACCATAAGTATAATGTTACAAAGGAAAATGGTGATATGTTTAAGTCATGATCTTAAAGCATCAACCAGATTGACCCCAAGTCACAACATAGTATAAAAACAATAATACTGATGCCTCTAGAGTCGTATTAAACATCAATTTTGAAAAAAATGAAAAACGTCATTCAACTCATACCTATGAAAAATCCCCCATCATTTATTTATCCCTTAACATGTATAGAAATTCAATTTGTTCCCAAATTATATTGACTTTTCATATTTAATTTATAATATTAAAATATTTAAAAAGATAAAAAACTTTTTATTTATTTATTTATAATTTAAAATCTATCAATTATAATCTTACATAATCATTTAAATTATTAAAAATTACACATTGAAATAACTTATAAAATCATCACTACTTAAAAACATATGAAAACTACCCAATTTGTCCTAAAGACTCTAAAAAAATTACAAAGTTAAATAATTATCATACTATTATTTTACCATAGAAATATATAGTTAAATCATTAAATTATTATAAGACCTACAAAAAAATCCAAGTTATCCTCATTAAACTTAATATTTATAAAAATAATAACAAATAATCCAAAAGAAATAAATTTAATATATTTTTGTAACAAATTTTAGAATTTTTATATAAATAAAGACATTATATCTTTTTTAATAAATGGAAAATTGAATCCAATGTAAAAAATTGGAAGTTATTATAATGAAGGTCACTTCTAGTTATTTTTTAGAATGAGTTAATAACTTTATGGGTAATTAATGGGAATAAATTCCCACTTTTGGTCTCTATCTCCTATTTCCCATTAACTTATAGAAAACAAATAGTGAATAAGAAAAAACAAGAAATTTTCTAATAATTTAATTAACATAGATCCTATGACCAAAATAAAATAAAATAAATAAATTAATTAATTTTATGAATAATAAAGTAGATAAACTATCCCTTTCCAATCTAGACCTTTTTATGACAACAAAATAATTAATTATAATCTTCAAAAAAATATCTGAATAATTTATATAATACTATATTATATCTAAAACACCCCTTTAAACCCTCAAAAAATATAAATAATTCTCTTAGACTAATAAAATTATAAATCCACCTACCAAAATACATGTAATAAAAAATCACATCAAATTATGAGAATAAAATAGATTCACCTACCTCAAAAACCCATCTACTACATAGCATAACTCCACCGAGTTTGATTTGACACCATACATCAATCTATGAAATTATGATCTAGAAAAACATGAATTTTATCTAAAAATAATGACTTGTATATTCACGGATACTCTATAAATGGATAAAAAATCTGAGAATATGGATAATATATGGGATAAAAAGATGTTAGTGGAATCTTACCTTTTATTTGAGAGTAATTTTACCATTGAGAATGGAGGGTGGAATGTCACAGACAATATGGAAGGGAGAGTAACTCAAAGATCTCATTAGTTATTAAATAAAAAATGTATATAGAAAATGTTTTGGTGTAGTTTTATTATTAAATCATAATGGAATGGTTGGAATATGTCTTCATATAGTCTAAGGGTTATATTGAAATAGTAGTCGATAGAATGTTCTTCCAAAAATAAAAAACATGGTTCCTCTATTATAAATACTTGGTTCATATGACTAGTTAAAGTCTATAAGAATCCATCTAATAAGTGAGTAATCTATATGTGAGGGTGTTTATTAAGCTAGTTTAGACCCATTTTTTGTGTGTTTCATTTTTTATTTGGCATTAATTCCATAATTACATTCTGTTATGTACATATAGTTATTATTAACAGTGATATTAGTGATATTGTTAATAATAATTCCAATAAAAATATAATTCTAATAAATGGTAACAATATTAATCATCATCACTGTCATCATTATAACAGTAACAATAAAAATTATGGTTATAATAATAAATATTTTCTAGTTTCTAATACATTAAAATTAAATTAAATAAAAAAATACCAATCAATTAAGATAATTTTATTTCTATATTTTTAATGAAATATATTATCCAATAAAAACATGAGGTGTCTCATTACCTAAAGGAATATTTTATGCAAAACATTACCTTTACAAAAAAACATTACAAAAAAATTTAATGTTACCTTACAAAAATAATTACATTATAAAAATACAACTTTAATCTAGTGATCACCATAACATCTAACCAAATGTATTCCTAAAAACTACACCAACGACTTCTATATTGATTCTATAATTTTTTTATAATTTAATCAAAAAATAAACATCGATATTTCTATAATTTTCTCTCAATCCATATAATTATTATAAAAATGTTATTTTGAAATTATTTATTTTTTTGCACGAATTGTAATTTTGTAGTCATGTTTCCTAATATGATATGAAATTAATAAAACATTTGTCTTACCTATGTATTTATTATAATTTTTCCCCTCTTTTAGTTGTGAGAAATATACAATTATATTTTGAAATTTTTTTTACCATTGGTTTCAGGCCCCTGTGGGTTATTCCCATTATTATTTTTAATGTAAAATTTAAAATTTTATATTCCAAAAAACACTATTTGGTTATTACCATAAATTTCCTCAAGAATGTTGATAAGTATGATATGAAATGTGGACCAAGAAATATTATATTTTCCTTAACAGAATGATTTAATCTTGGATTAACATAATTTATTGTTCAATGTAAGGTTTTCATAGTTGATAACAAGGCTCCTTCCATGATAATTTGAGTGTTGATGGAGTAATTTTTCCCTCATATTGATATAATGAGACTATTTTGTAAATATAATATTTTATAATAAATTCATGTATGAGGTATATGGTATTATTTCTTGGTTGTTTTGTTGGGGAATGTTTAGATGTATATTTTATTATATCAAAGATATTACTTGATAATGATCATCATTATGATTTATGATTTTATGTGAAATTATGTAACATCATGGCCTGATACTCAATTAGGTCCCAAGTTGATGTTTCCAAAAACCTCAAGCATACCTCATCATAGGATACAGAATTTGGACTATTAGTGAGATATACAAAAAACCCCTTGAGAGATTATGACCTTAATTTCCAACATAATAATAAATGAAAAAAATATTTAAATAAATGTATACATGTAATAAAAATCATACTTTAAAGGTAAATAAAAATAAATGATCAAGGAAATATTTGTAGATGCATCAAATAAAGTTAAATAAACATTTAACATGGTCTCCAACCCAACCCAATACAACCTTATATTGATAACTTTTCCTCCGCAATATTATAAATCATGGTCCATCAATTCTTCAATTTCATAAAATGAACTTGAAATAAATCTAAAGAGTTTTTCCATGAATATATGAAACTAAACCACATATATGGATATTTGTTATCCTAGTGACCTGTTATGGTTCTTCCACTATCTTATGCTCTATTTAGTGGTAATGATTAAGATGAATGCAAGTGATATTTCACTATTTAATACTCAATTCATCAATAAATAAATGATAAATAACAATTAACATAATTTAAATCCATATTATAAATGATCATAAATAGTTATAATTTTTAATAATGATTACAAACAATAACTAAAAACTAATAAAGATGCAAATCAACACGATCATACAAACACCTCTAAATATAAATATACTAATACACAATTAATTATAAGATGGAATAACTGAAAATATGTCTCAATACCTCAATAAATAAATATAACCACATTGGGGTTTTAAACCCAAATAAACATGATATTAATATAGGTATGGAAGAATCATTAATGTGATAATAAATGAGAAAACCAAACTAAGAACCATGCTCATCCAATATGTATTCCAACAAATTATAAAGAAAATATTATTTAAGACGAACAAAAATTACCCGACATTATAACAATGATCAAGTATAGTGATTGCTTCTAATAAACATATTTAATGTTATTCCACACAACCAAAAATAACTCTTTCATGAACATAGTATTATATAATTCCCCTTGGAGAACAACAAACTCTTATATGATCTGTGTGATACAAAAATAATGTCTCCTATGTGCATAGTGAACTTCACGGCGTGTATATAAAACTTTCTAAACACTTTTACATTCAAAAATACTTGTGGTTATCCACCTTATGTGATATTGATACAGCACAATATAATTATATTTGAGCTAAAGTGTTTTCATTAAATCTAAGGTCATAGTTGATCATATTGTAATAAAATTTATATGGAGGAATATTTTCCCACCTATGTTAACTATTAATGTTCTTTTGGAAAATTTAATACTGCTACTACTACTCATGTTATGTTCTTATTCTTACACTCACATATTTATAACAAGAAGGGGTCATCCTTTATTCTAATTTTATTTAATAAAATTTTATTGATTGTTTTATGTAATATAAATTATAATCATAATAATCCTTTACAATGTGTTCTAAATAATGTGTTCATCCCTTTATCATGATAATTTTTTTGGTTGAGGGAGTGACTATTTTAATGTATGAAATAGTGTGACTCCTTCTTCTTAAACATTGGGTAGATTAAATTATATGTTTAAATATTGTTTTTGATTACTTGATTACATTGTAAAAAATTACATGAATTGAATATAAGCTATGTTAGGTTATTTATGAGTGATCATCTGTACCAGGGTGACATTTAGATTCAATTTTGGTAATAGAAATACTATCCATCATATCATTCATTCTTAAATACTTCTTGATAATGGATTTTCATGATCCTGAATCCTTCGATCTTAGTAGTTCCTTTACAGTATATTTTAAGTTAATTTTTATTTGATATTTATTTTGATAATAATTCATAAAATTTTTTACTTGCTAAGATACCTTATCACTATGGGTTTGACCTTTGTACATGAATATTATATTATAAAATATATTAGTATTAGTTATTTGGTTCCTTTCTCTTAAATTTATAAATTTGATTGTTAGTGATAACTAAGAAAACCTCATGTGTGGTATAAATTATTGGTTATTTTTAAAGATACATGGACTTATTAAAAGTCTATTATTTAAATTATTTAGAAAAATAGTTTATGCATATAATTTTATTTTTGTATTCCTTTTATTTCCTTTAATTTTCTTCTATTATTTTTATTGAGATTCTTGGATTAAGTGCATCATTAAGGAGAACATCCAAATTTCCATGCATGTTTTAGATATTGAATATCAAATAGATCAACTAAAGGAGAGAATACTGAGTCATGGATATGTATCACAACCCTACCCATGCGACACATAGTCACTTCTATAGGGATTGTATCAAATATTAAAATATCAATGTAATGAATTAGAGAAAATGGAAATAGAAACATATGAATCAATGTAATTGCCGACATAAGAATCCAAATTCATAGGAATACATGTGTGAAAATTAATGATGATATAGAGTTTGATATTTAATATAAGGAAAATAAAATGGTTATTTAGAATATGAGATATAATTAAAGGAATAAATACCGAAAATTATTTAACATAATGACAAAGGTGAGGAATAATAATTAAGGAAAGAAAACATATGAGAGAATTGGAAGATTATATTTTGAATGACATTGATGATTTTGATTAAGTGTTGTATGTCAGAGATATAAATTATCAGTATAGGTTATTTTTGAAATACTAAGAATTAATTCCTTATTCCACAATAATATCCATTATTTGGTGCACCTTTTTAAAAAGTATCAAACTTGTTTTTATAAGGGGTTGTGAATGATCACATCAAATTAGCATAATTTCAATCATTGTTAAATTTGGGTAACTTAATATCAGTAAATACTCAAATAATGTGATATCAATATGTATTTTTTTGGACTAATTAAATTAAAAAAATTTATTTATATAAGGGAAAATATGTTTTTGTTTTTATTACATAGAATCAATTTATCAGAAAATAGGATATATCTTATGATTTTTTAGTATGTGGACTCATAAATACGTACAATTTCTATTACCTAAACGTAATACAACATCTATTTTGACACAGTTGTTTTGATTATGTTGGTCAATAATGATTAATGGAGTAGAAATTTGATAAGAAAAGTGGGAGATAATGGTTCCATATGGGATTTTTTTAATCCAACATCTCTTTGAAAATTCATATATTGTATTCATATAAATTTTAGGATTACATTAATTCCTATTCCAAAAAATGTTATGGTGATATATTTTTTATCCATGATGCAATAGCTTCATAGGAATCACATTATACAATATATTTTTACCATTTTTGAGGAGGATAAATTAGTATGATATTGGAAGAATTCATAATGATAATAATGAGAGTACTGATTTAATGAATTAGGATTTGGGGGGATTAGTATATTAATTAAAATGAAATTCCACTTATATTTTTATTCATTAATTTTAAAATATTTATGATGGATGAAATTATATTATTATTCATGACATGAGTGATGGTATAAAATTCTATGCTTCCCATTCTCAAAAGGGTTATAATCCATTTAGTAAATTTATGTCATATACATTATTTTTAGAGAGACACATGGGAGATAATGTCAACTAAAAAATGTATTGATATATTATCCATGTTATGGAATAATAACGTCAATTCATATTATTGTTGAATTTTATTCAACCATATATGTCTTTGAGTCCTACCATTGTCTAATATATTTATTTTAGGCCCATATGACCCATGATTTACATTGATAGAGAATCTAAGCATAATTATTATTTTTTCTTCATAACTAACTACTTATATTTTTCATGATATATAATAGTTTATGAGTGGGTGGGGATACTCCATGACGTGAACAATATGATTTTGGAAAAAAATGTTTTGACGTGATGTATTGTCATTAAATTATGTGTACATGGTTTAAAAATTTATTTTATTGAGGGTTTATTGTCTAACCACTTTAAAAGGTTGGCAATGAAAAAAAATCATTTATAAAGTAAAATGAAAATTCTTATCAAAATCAAATCATTGAAATATTATTTTGAAAAATAAATTATAGTGAAAATACTTTATAGACATCATTATTCTTAATTTTATGGTTTGTGAGCCATTAGTTGGTGAAGATATGTATTGTATGATATCATTTTTATAGGATGACTTTATATTGATCATTCTATTTTTTCTAATTAATTTATCTAATAATTTATCCTCAGTTATGCGCCCTATGGTGTTTCATTGAAATTAATTATGAACTGTAAAAATCACAATACTTTCATCTTATTATAGATGAAATCATGATTAATTGTTTTTAATCACATTATAGAATGGAGATTTTTATGATTTATAATCCTAGGGTTAGGATTTATTTACACAAGGTATGGGTAGAGCCATATTTATGTGTTTTTTGAGGGTTGATGTTGACTTTTTAGAGGAGTTATAAGACAAGTATCATGAATAATGATCATATGTTGAGGTATTTGAAATTATATAAATATAATTATATTCAAATGAAATATAAATTCAAATATTAGTTTATTTCTTAAAAAATTTCTTATTGAAGTGATATTTTTTATGTGATGCTATAAATTTTATTACTGATTATAAAAATTATTTTTTTGAATATAATATTTATAGAATTAATAATGGGGATTATTTATAATTAAGGGAAGATTTTATGCTTTATGAATAGAATGATTTTATGTGTATGTGGATTTTTATTGTTCAAAATCTTGAATTAATTTTAAAAAAAAGTTTCATTTTTTAAAGGTTCACCTTCTCTATATTTTTTTGTTGATATAATAGAAGGAGATAATTATATTTGAATTTAATAAATTTTAGAAAATAATAATTAAATATTAAATCATGAAAAAAAATTCATATTCATGAAACATGTGGATATTAAATGGGTCCATACCGAGCCTTACCCCACCGACATAAGGCCAACCACCTAAGAGATAGTAGCAATAATTTCAATAGAAACATAAAAAAAATAAGATAAGAAAGGGGTTGTTTATATTTGATGTGTACTATGGAACTATGGAAGAATAATGATGTTTATTTAAAAAATTATATGTTGTCATGTGAATTCTAGATGATGGAAAATCTAATTTGGTATTTTGAAGTGATCAGAGAAATAAAACACCATTTTGTAATATTTATGAAATGATTTTATCCCAGTCATGGTACGCACAATTACATGTTTAAAATGTGTCAAATACTTAATAAAACATTCATGGTGAACATTATAAAACAATGTGAAATGGATGCATGCTCTGTATGGTATCCCTTACTGGCACTGCAAGATTTGGTGATGAAAATGTAATTTAATTTATAGTTTTGATACCAACTAAGGATTCTAATACCCACACTCATAGATTTGGTTCTAAAAAACTTTACTTTTATTCTAACATTAATACCAACTGAGGTAACCGAATATTAAAAATTTATTATTATTTTCAGTTCCTTTGGTTAAAAATTACCAATCAAAAATAATCACACACTCTAAATAACTACAATGATTAGTTTTAGTAGGGAATAGATAAATAAAAACAATACTCTACAAAATAATTGGCATGCCCCATAAAAATAATTTATTTGTAATAAAAAGGTTTCTCCTGATGGTTGATTACCATGATTTGAATCTTGTTCAACCACTCATGTCAGGATCACTATTTTTGAATGGCTTCTGATGGGATTTTTTTTATGGATCTAGAAACACTCAGTGGTTCTATATCTATGAGGAACCATAATTCCAAAGTTAGGTGTTCATTGGGAAGTTTGAACAATGATATGTAATAATTAAAATTGGACGAGAGGATGTGAGGTCAGTCACATCACACCTTTTTGTGGTAAATTGTTTCCTACTATGGGACTCTCTTATAGATTTAAGATATTTTCATGAATCATTTATTAATTCACATGTATAATGTGAGTAATCATTTAATTACCTATTAATTCTAACAATGTATGGAATTAAAAATCATCTATATGTATTTGGGGTTCTTCATCAATGGAGTTACTTGTATGAACCCAAGATTCCCCATTAGTGTAACCCTCTTATATAATGATTATATATTGGTTATCCATCTTATTTTAATGTTGGTTTTGATCCACACAATGGTGTTATCTGAAGTGAACCATCATCTTGAGATATGGGAGTTGTTTTTATTATAGTATTCGACCCATAATATAGGATTCTTACATATCCTTCTGAAAGGAATATAAATTTATGTATTTTGGTGCCACTCAGAGGGGCACATCATACCTTTTACTGTCATGTGATAAGTACCAAACTGTGTAGTTTAGCATCATATGACAACAATGTCAAGGAAAAAGTTTCATAGTCAATGTTTGGTGTGTGACTTATGTTGAAGTATCCTGGGGAACCTGGAAGGGATACAGACTCATAGGTTGGATAATACTCCACTAACAATATGGAAAAAATAGAATTACAGTTGATTTGGGGTGTTGGGTTTGGACTTGAGGGAGGCTCATATCTATCCCATTTGGATTGGAATCGAATCCCATATAGTTCAGTTATGAGGACCCATGCCAATGGAATCCCCCTAAGGGTTCTCTTATAGGGAATTACATCCCTTTATGAATATTAAGTTTGGGATTATTCTTGAAGAGGATTCCCTTGTTGGGATGGGAATTACACTTGGAATGATACCCAAAAGGTTGTATTTCAGGACTTATAAGATATAGTAGGATTTCATTTTATGATATTTTGGGTCTTATATTGAGTAGTAGGCCTTGATGTTTGGTTATGATTAGGGATTATACGAATTGGAGGCCTAATATCATGGTTATGTGTGGGGATTTTGAATAATATGAGGCACACCCTCTTGGTTTTGAGTGGGTATTATACCGAATAGTAGGTCCCCTGGTCTAGGATCATGTTGTCTTAGTGATCACCAATAACCTATAAGCCAATATGTATCATGCTAGGTGGGATAAAAGAGAGTGAGGAGTAGATCTATAGGAACCACACAATATGCTTTGTTAGCTGATTGATGAGGCCATGCCCAAAAAGGAAAGGAAAAAAGAGTTGGATCTGGTTCCCATTACCCCCATAATTTTACCCTAGACCCAAAGGGAGAGATAAAAGGATTTTAAGTGACCATATCACCTATTATTATGGTTTATAGTGTTGAGTCAATAAGGTTTTCCTTATGACTTTTCCATTCCTTATTGTTTTGAAAATCACAAACACCTTATCTTTAAGGAAAATTTGCTTTTATAAGGAAAATTGCTTTTATAAGGAAAATTGCTTTCTTAAGGAAAATCGCGCTTATAAGAAAAATTATCCTTATCACTTTTTCATCCATATTTTTCTTAAGTATAAGATTCGGATTAATTTTCTCGGAATCATTGAAACTTTGATATAAAGCATTCTGTTTTAGGGTTCGGATTCTGGATAAGAACTATAAGGAAGTTTCATTCCGAATTCCGGATATGAACTCTGACTAAGTTCTATTCCAGATTTAGGATACGAATTCTGAAGAAGAATTTCCATTACGAACTCTAATGAAGAATTCTCATTACGAATTCTCATTACGAATTCTGATGAAGAATTCTCAATACGAATTCTGATGACAAATTCTCATTACGAATTCCAATGAAGAATTCCCATTACGAACTCTAATGAAGAATTCTCATTACGAATTCTCATTACGAATTCTGATGAAGAATTCTCATTACGAATTCTGACGACAAATTTTCATTACGAATTCTAATGAAGAAATCTCATTCTGAATTCCCATTACGAATTCCAATGACGAATTCTCATTATGATTTCTGATGACGAATTCTCATTCTGAATTCTCATATTAAACAGAATTTGAGTATCTTTGTTTTATACACTCTGAATTAATACAGACTCCGAAAAATATCTTTATTAGACTCCGAACTTTTATATTGCTTACACTTCTGAATTTTGTCTACTCTTTACTATTGTTCTTCACTCCGAACTTTCACTCCGATCTTTTACTCCGAAGTTTTCATTCCGAACTTTTATGTTATAGTTTAAAACGATGTCGTACATTCTGTTACACTTGTTTTGTTATAAAACGATGTCTTCCATTTTGTTATAAACTAACCATTGTCTAAGTGAAACGTGTACAGGTCCCTCCGAACATTATGGAAAATATGACCGTTGGAGAAGGAGCCGACCTTACCTATAAATAGGAGCTCATTTGAAAGAGCTCGCTGCTGATAGATGATGAAAGTGCTGAAAGTCTGACAAATTTTCTTGAAGTGATTTCTAGAAAGAGAGACTCTTATTAAACTCTCAAAGCTTCTTGCGACTCCGAATGTTGGTGATTACATTCGAGGGCTTCCGGGGATAGGAAGACAGAGGTGCCGACTACCTTAAAGTTCGAGGGCTATCTTGCTGAGGAAGACAGAGACTCCGATCTTCGTATTGAGGGCTTACCCTGGTGTGGGTAAGACAGACTTTTTTGAAAGTATAAATCAAGGGACCTTTATCCAAGGTTGTTGGATACCCTTCTCTTTGGGTTAAAAGACTTATATTTTGTTACTAGTAGTTCTACTACTTGTTTTATTTCCGCTGTATTTTGTATTATAAGGAAAGTATAACTTTCTTATACTTCTTTTCTTGAACTCCGATTCTTTAAGATTCTATACGCTTTAAGGTAGAATCTCTTATTCTATTTCTTTGTTAAGTTTCAATTTCCGGAACTATATTTCCGGAACCTAATTTCGGAATCTCATTCCCAGTTTAATTCGGTGTTTAGAGGTGTTGTGAATTTTCTTAGTTTAAACTTTGTTAAACTTAGCCCTTTCCTTTTCTTAACGAAACTTTAGTTATTCACAACTAACTTTAAAGGTTCCAAAGGAATTTTTAAAGTATACAATTCTCCCCCCTCTTGTATATTGAGCATCTCATATTATATTTCGATCCTACAATTGGTATCAAAGGTTGGAAACCTCTTACTCTATACCAATCCTACATTTGGTATCAGAGCCAGTCTCTGAAATACTTGTACTCACATACAAGTTTTTCTTGCTCACTTTTTTTCCTTCTGAACTTTGTTATTCCGAATTTGTCCATTCCGGACTTTCCCATTCCGAACTTTGTTATTACGATTTTGTGCTACTAACAAGTTTGTGTGCAAAGTTATTTCTAGTATGGAAGGAATTAATGTTGGATCAATTGACAATATAAATCCTACAAGACCACCCATATTTGATGGTAATGATTATGAATACTGGAGAGATCGTATGAAGACTTTTGTTATCAATACTGAAGTAGACAACTTTGTTATGCTTACTGGTGATTATAAAATTCCTGACAAGGAAGTCAGAACCTTTACTAACTAGGAAAAGCAAGAATATCAACTCAACTATAAGGTACGCAACACTTTACAATGTTCAATGACTAGAAATATATATATCCAAATTTCTTCTTGTGAAGAAGCTAACTGTATATGGAAGAAGTTAGAGGTTACACACTTTGGGACTTCCAAGGTAATTGAGACTAGAAGAGCTATGCTTAGAGCTGAATATCATGGATTCAATTTTCCTTATGGAGAACCTATCTGTAAAGTTCAACAAAGATTTATGACTATTGTCAACAGTCTACAATCTATGGGAGAGAAAGGTTTAGATGATGAAGATCTTGTGGACAAGATAATCGACATTATGCCCAATGAGTGGGAATCCAAAAGAACAGCAATAGATGAGAACAGGAAGGTCACTCAAATTACTCTTGATGAATTATTTGGGACTCTTCTACAACATGAAACAAGAATGAAGAGAGATGCTGACAACATCAAGAAGAAGAATGGAAATGGTACTGTTGCTTTTACTACAACTTCAAATCAGATGAAAGCTAAGACTCCTGAGAGAGTTACTAGATCCAAGTCTAAGAAAGTCATTTTCCAATCCGAATCTAGTGAGAGTGAAGTCTCAGAAAATGAATTAGCCAATCTTGCTCGAAGGATGAACAAGATACCTGGACAGAGAAACTTTCAATCCAAGTATAAGAAGAAGGATAAGAAAGATAAGAAAGATGGAGAAGTTACTTGTTATGAATGTAAAAGAGCTGGACATATTAGACCAGATTTCCCTATGCTCAAAAAGAAAGAAAGGAAGGAAAGACATTCGGACAGAAACAGAAAGAAGTATTATAAAGCTAAAGCTAAGAAAGTTATGAAAGCTAATGACACCTGGAGTGCCAGTGGTGGTGACTCTTCAGATGAATCTTCTGATTATGAATCTTCAGGATAGAAGAATCTTGGTCTTATAGCCATATTACCTATTGATAATAATTGTCTTATGGCTAAGGTACGAAATGATGAATCATTGACCAATGTTTCTTTAAATTCTAATGATAGTAAGTATTATAACTCTTCTGATGAAGACTCATCCTCTGATGAGGAAAATACTTTACCTACTTTTGAAGAAGTCTCTAGATTTGCTGAACTTCTTGAGATTGAGAATTCCAAACTCAATAAGAAACTTGATAAGGCAAACTCTAGGAACTCTATTCTTACAAAAGAGATATCAGATCTTTCTAAAGATCTTGATAAGAAAAATGATGATTTTCAAAATATTTCAAAAAATCTTGAGGAAGTAAGTTCTGAGAAGAATAAACATTCTAAAGAATTAGAAAAAATAATTTCTAATAAAAATGTTTTCGAGCCTAACTCTAGTTCTAAAACTAATAATTTTGAGGATAAAAACTTGGTTGTAAAACTCAAGTCCGAAATTTTTTCCTTAAAGAAGTGTTTATCAAACTTTACCCATGGTAAAGAAAATTTTGATAAGATGTATTCCCAAATACGACCTTTAAGAAATAAATCCGGATTTGGTTATACCCATGAAAAACCTATTTTCAGTAACAATTATTTTGTTCCTCAAAGTGCCCCATTTTGTACCAAGTGTCAATGTGGTGGTCACTAGGCAAAGAATTGTTCCTTAAACAAAACCCAATATCTAGGATTTCACAAAGCTTACTTTTCTAAGAAAATTTGGGTTCCTAAAATTTTATTGTCTGGAAATCTCAGATCCAAACAGGTTTGGATTCCTAAAGTCTAATTTTCTTCTTGATTTCAGGATAATAAATAAAGTACCAGCAACAATACATGGTACATGGATAGTGGATGTTCCCGGCACATGACTGGTAATAAAAGATTTTTTGAAAAGATTATCAAAACGAAAGGAGGAAAGGTAACTTTCAGAGACAATGCTAAGGGAGAGATTGTTGGTATTGGTAATATTGTTCTTTTAGGTAAAACCTTGATTTCAAATGTTCTTTTTGTTAAAGGTCTTAAGCACAACCTCATTAGCATAAGTCAGTTATGTGATGAAGGTTTCCTTGTGAATTTTAGGAATGATAAGTGTTTAGTTCACAATTCCAAGGAAGAATTTATTCTCTCAGCCAATAGGCAAGAAAATGTTTACACCTTAAACTTAGAAGACCTAATAAGCCAAGATTTACCTTGCCTAAGTGCAATGGAAGATCATTCTTGGTTATGGCATAGAAGACTAGGACACTGTAACCTTAGGAACCTATGTAAACTCTCTAAGAAGAAACTAGTTAATGATCTACCGGACCTTAGATTTGATTCTTCTAAAGTTTGTGATCCTTGTCAATATGGAAAGCAACATAAATCTAGTTTTAAGTCAATCGGTGAAGTCTCAACAACCGATGCATTACAGTTAGTGCACATGGATCTTTTTGGTCCAACACAAACTAAAAGTATTAGAGGCAAATACTATGTATTTGTTCTAGTGGATGATTACACTAGATTTACTTGGGTCTATTTTCTAGCAAAGAAATTTGAAGCTTTTTCTTATTTCAAAAGTTTTAGAGATCAAGTTAAAAACGAGAAAATCCTTCCATTGAAAACTATTCATAGTGATCATGGAGGAGAATTTCAAAATTCTGATTTTGAAACTTTTTGTAGTAAGAAAGGTATTACTCACAATTTTTCAGCACCTAGAACCCCTCAACAGAATGGTGTAGTTGAAAGAAGAAATAGAATTCTTCAAGAGATAACTAGAACCATGTTGAGTGAATATTCTATTTCTAGACATTTCTGGGCTGAAGCTGTAAGTACTGCTTACTATACTATAAATCGAGTTTTAATTAGACCTTTTCTTAATAAAACTCCTTATGAGTTAAGGAATGGTAGAAAACCAAGACTTTCCTACTTCAAGGTTTTTGGATACAAAGTATTCATTTTGAATACTAAAGATAACTTACATAAATTCGCACCAAAATCTGATGAAGGAATTTTCTTAGGTTATTCCACAACCTCTAAGGCTTATAGAGTTTTTAATAAAAATACTTGCACTGTTGAGGAAACAGTACATGTAAAATTTGATGAATCAGATCCTTTTGTTTTTAAACAATCTCAACTTACATCTTCGGATGTGTTTTCAAAAACTGATTGTCAACCATTGATAGAAGAACCTTCTAATAAGGAAATTGTTCTAGAAGATACTTCTGAAACATTTACACCAGAAGACTTTCTACCCTATGTTGATGAACAGGTTTTACAAAACCCAAATCAGGTGTTTCTTAAGAATCATCCTAGTGATAGTATCATTGGTGATGTAAATCAACCTGTAAGGACTAGAAGTTCCTTAAGAAATGAAATAGAACATCTAGCATTTCTTTCCCAATTAGAACCTAAAATCACTGATGAAGCTTTAGGTAATGATGATTGGATCAAAGCAATGCAAGATGAACTAAATGAATTCGAAAGGAATAAAGTCTGGACCTTGGTTGAAAGACCTAAGGAAACTTCTGTTATTGGAGTAAAATGGGTTTTCAGAAATAAATGTGATGAAAATGGAGTCATTGTTAGAAATAAAGCTAGACTTATTGCTAAAGGCTATAATCAGCAAGAAGGAATAGACTATGAAGAAACCTATGCTCCAGTAGCTAGACTTGAATCTATTCGTATTCTACTTGCCTTTGCAGCATTCTTTAATTTCAAACTTTTCCAAATGGATGTGAAATGTGCTTTTCTTAACGGTTATGTTCAAGAGGAAGTTTTTGTTGAACAACCTCCTGGATTTGAAGATACAAAACATCCTGATCATGTTTTTAGACTTACCAAAGCTTTGTATGGCCTTAAACAAGCCCCACGAGCATGGTATGATAGACTCACTGGATTTTTGCTGCAAAATAACTATGTTAAAGGAAATGCGGATCCAACCCTTTTTATAAAGAAAGATAAGAAAAATGTTTTGATTGTTCAAATTTATGTTGATGACATTATATTTGGTTCAACTCAGCAATCTTTGACTGACTCTTTTGCTAGTCTAATGAAATCTGAGTTTGAAATGAGTATGATGGGTGAGTTAACATTTTTTCTTAGTTTTCAAATTTCTCAAAAACCAGAAGAAACCTACATATCTCAACATAAGTATATTAATGATCTTCTGAAGAAGTATGGTTATGACAACACTAAAAGTATAAGTACACCCATTGGTACCTCAAACTCTTTAGATCTTGACGAAGCTGGGAAACCAGTAGATCAAACATCTTTTAGAGGTATGATAGGAAGTCTACTTTACTTAACAGCTAGTCGACCAGACTTAATGTTTTCAGTATGCTTATGTGCAAGATATCAATCCAATCCTAAGGAATCTCACTTAAAGGAAGTAAAAATAATTTTTCGCTACCTTAAGGGAACCATGGATCTAGGATTATTTTATACCTCTGGAAATGATTTTGTTCTAAAAAGCTTTTCTGATGCTGAATTTGGTGGATGTAGAATGGATAGAAAAAGTACATCCGGAACTTTTCATTTCTTAAGAGATTCTTTAGTTTCTTGGTCATGCAAGAAGCAACATTCTGTTGCACTCTCCACTGTTGAAGCTGAATATGTAGCAGCTGGAAGTTGTTGTGCACAAGTGTTGTGGATGCAACACACACTCACAGACTATGTCTTGAGTTTTACTAAAACTCAAATTTTGTGTGATAACACAAGTGCCATTTCCATAAGTAAAAACCCTGCACATCACTCTCGTGCAAAACACATAGATATTAGGCATCATTTTCTTAGGGATCACACACTAAAAGGAGATATTATTCTTCAGTTTATCAGAACACAAGATCAACTTGCTGATATTTTCACAAAATCTTTGCCTTTTGATAGATTTGAATATATTAAACAGAAGTTAGTAATGATAACCATAAGGTAATCTTTCTTAATTAACTTTCTATTGAAAAAGTCTCCTTACAGTAATAAACTCCTTTTCATAGGGGGAGTACATTTGATAGTTTGTTTAACAAAATTTATCAAAATTTGTTTTCAAACTTTTCGGAACGAAGATTTCTGGAATGGAACTTCCGGAACTAAATTTTTTGATTGGACAGTTTCGTATAGAATACTTCTGGAATGGAAGTGTTCTTATTGAAAATTTCCGGAATGAAAATTTACGTACTGGCATTTTCATAACCATATTTTCGTACCGAACCTTCTAAGTTTTCGTACTAAGTTTTTCGTACTTTTTTTCCCTTTTCCTTTTTCGTAACCTTACTAAGTTTGTTTTTCATACTGAGTTTTCTGAAATTTGTTTTCCGTACTAAGTTTTCCGTAATGATTCTTTTCGTAATAAAGTTTTTTTCTCGTAGTCATCTTTATATTACCCATTACGAATAATCCTCCTAAGCCAATCCGAAAGGTATGGTTACCCTACTCATGTTTTCGTAGTCATATTTTACTTGCTGGAATTTTCTTGTATTATGATTTCGGATTATAGTTTTCTTAACTCTTTGTTTTAATAAAAACCTCAAAAAGATCGGATTCAAGCTTCCAACCGTCAGATCTGATCTCAGCTCATTCTAACCGTTAGATCAACCGTGGAAGGTGAACCGTTATCTCGTTGCCTATATAAAGGGGACCCAAATACTCGTCCCACATCGATCTCAAAGCTCTCGCATCTTGAAGCTCTGACTCTCTGATTTAAGGCTATTCCGAACTTCAGTCTTCTTCGTTCCGAACTTCTCAGAGAACTTCAGATCTGAATGTCTGCAGAGTTAGCATCTCAAGAAATGTCTTCAACCAAGCCTATTTCTCAGTGGTTAGTTTACAGAGAAAGGTTAGTTCATCCGGCTTTCTTCAGCAACTACGATTCTATCATTTCAAAGAATATTAAGTTGAATGACTGGGAAGATGTTGCGGTTTCAAAAACCAGGAACCAAGATGAAGTGTACTCAGATTTACTTGTCGAGTTTTGTGAGTCAGTTTCCTTCTTTAAGGAAGATGATAGGGAAAATTTTTCTTTTAAGTCTTATGGCAAGACTTACAAGCTTTCTCACACCAAGGCTGCAAGCTTGGTAGGGTTGTCTTATGAAGGAGAAGCCGAGTTTATTTCGCACGTATTGCCAGATTCTATGGGTAGTTTCAACAAGGAAAAGGCACTAGAAACACTCGGACTGGCTGATGACAAGGCTCCGAAGATTGCAAGTCTATCTACAAACTTCCGGATTCTGGAATTATGGGTGCAAGGACTTATCGTACCGAGGAAAGGTGATAAATATATCTTGAAGAAGAGTGAGATCTATATCTTAGATTTCCTGATAAATATACGGAAGTTTAACTTGATGAAGCATATTCTTCTTAATATTGAAAATTTGAAGAAGGGGAATCTGAGAGCTCAGATTGTTATGTATCCAGCAATCCTCTCCAAGTTGATTGTTCGGTGCTTTGAGTCTTTCAAGGAGGCTTGCAAATCTAAGCCGAGAGTTTTCAAGATCATGATGCTCAGTGATGGCACTCTTAAAAGAATTAATGTTGCTTTTAACAAGAAGTCTGGAATGTTTATTGATCTACCTCCTCAAGAAGAAGTGGCTCCGAAAGTTGCTGATCCGGAATCATCTAAGCCGGCAAGGAAGAGAAAGCTGAGAGAAGTGGTAGTCGAAGCCGAGGAACCCAAGTCTAAGGAAGTCCACTCCGCACCTCCAAAGCCTAAGAAGAAGAAAGCTTATCCTGATGAGGTTGTTACAAAGTGGAGAGCTGATAAAGAGAAGAGGAAAGAAAGGGATCCGCAGTTCGGATTGGACCCTGCGGAAGCTAAGGCTTTAAAGGAAAAAGCTGCTGATGAGCTTGAAAAACAAGCTAAAGAAAATAAGCTCAAGAAGAAGATGTCTGAGGCTGAGGTAGCTCAGGCTTTATTGAAATTCAATGAAATGGTTTCAGCAAAAATTCCAGTTCCGAGATCTTTCTCTCTGAAATCTCTACCTAAGACTCCAGGAATAAATCTTATTGCTTCGGAAGAGGTTGTTGCTACGAATACAGAGGAAGTAGAGCAAGTGGAACAAGTAGAAGAAGGTGCTGAAGGAAGTGGTGAAACCGGAGATGTGCTGAAACAAGTAGATGATTACAAAGGGACACCTTCGGAACACATATCACTCCGGACTTCAGAAGCTGAATCTTCGAAGCTAGTTACTCCTGCAATGGAAGAAGAGAAAGGAGAAGAAGAAGTTGCCTATCATGGATAAGAAGAACAACTTTTACATGATATTGCTCTGATGGAAAACGTAGAGGTTGGTGTTCAGGAAGTTGCTGATGAGGAAGATTTTGTTGTTCAAGTTTCTGACAGTGAAAAGAAAACTCCGGAACAAGATTCTATTCCGGAAAAATACAAGGGAAAGAAAATTCTTGCTGATACCCCGAGCTCAGATGTAAGGAAGAGAAAGGAAGTTGGTAGCTCTTCAAAGAGAAAGCTTCAACTTGTTGAGGAAGAAAACTCTCCAAGCAAGATTTTAGATTCGGAGTCATCCTCGTTGGGGCATGACTTTGTAGTTCAGTCCTTAAAGAAGTTGGTGGGAACCATTCCAACCTTCTCTAGTATTGACTCAAGATGCCAGATGCTCCAACATGCGTTGAATCAAAAAACCGACTCTGTATCTATGGTTATGGATAAGTGCGTTGAGATTGAAGCTCAGTTCAAAACCTTCTTTGTTAGTTACGAAGCACATAAGAGGTCTTGCAAAAGGATGACAAGCTGGTCGAAGAATACTGTGGAAGAGATGAGGTTGCTTGATGAGTTTCAAGACAATGTTAAAGATGCATTTGAGACTGAGGACAAGAAGATTAATGAGCTGACTTCCTCCTTTGAAGAAAAGCTGACTGAAGAAAATAACTTCCAGATCCAAGAAGTCAGGGATCTGAATGGGAAGTTGAATTCTGTTTCTCAGAATTGGAAATTTGAAAGGGATCATCGGATCGATTTTGAAGAAAGGATGAAGGCTCAGGAAGAAAAGATCCAAGCTCAGGAAGAAAAGTTGAAAGCCCAGGAAGAAAAGATTGAAGCTCAATCCGCAAGAATAGTGATCTTAGAGAAGCAAGCTGAAGAAGATCATAAAGACCTGAAGAAGATCAAGACTATTCTTAAAGGGCTCATGTCAAAGGAAAATGATCCGAAATAACCTAATCCTATCTTTTTGTTGTAATTTTTTTTCCCTTGTTGTCGAGATTTCAAATTTAATGAAAGTTGTACATGTTGTTTCTATTGTTGTCATTACTAATCTTTCAGGTACTTTGTTATTTTTTCCATTCCCTCCAATTCTTTTTGAAAATCACAAAGGGGGAGAAGGAAAAGATCCTTTAGAAAAAGAGGAACTCTAATAAGAGTTTATCAAAGGGGGAGAAAGAAAATACCCAAGGAAAAAGAACTCTAATAAGAGTTTGTTTAAGGGGGAGTTTTTCTTAAAGAAAACCTTCTTATGAAATATCACTCTGGAAATCTGAATACGATCCTTAGAGTTTCAAAGCCTAAGGGGGAGTTAGTCGTATTCATCTATATCCTTAAAACAAGGGAGATAATCATTAATATGTTTCTTTCTTCATAGAATAGCTTTTTCGTAAGGATGTTTGTGCTTTCCAAAAAGGGGGATATTGTTGAGTCAATAAGGTTTTCCTTATGACTTTTCCATTCCTTCTTGTTTTGAAAATCACAAACACCTTTTCTTTAAGGAAAATTTTCTTTTATAAGGAAAATTGCTTTTATAAGGAAAATTGCTTTCTTAAGGAAAATCGTGTTTATAAGAAAAATTATCCTTATCACTTTTTCATCCATATTTTTCTTATGTATAAGATTCAGATTCATTTTCTCGGAATCATTGAAACTTTGATATAAAGCATTCTGTTTTAGGGTTCGGATTCAGGATAAGAACTATAAGGAAGTTTCATTCCGAATTCCGGATATGAACTCTGACTAAGTTCTATTCCAGATTCAGGATACGAATTCTGAAGAAGAATTCCCATTACGAACTCTAATGAAGAATTCTCATTACGAATTCTCATTACGAATTCTGATGAAGAATTCTCATTACGAATTCTGATGACAAATTCTCATTACGAATTCCAATGAAGAATTCCCATTACGAACTCTAATGAAGAATTCTCATTACGAATTCTCATTATGAATTCTGATGAAGAATTCTCATTACGAATTCTGACGACAAATTCTCATTACGAATTATAATGAAGAAATCTCATTCCGAATTCCCATTACGAATTCCAATGACGAATTCGCATTATGATTTCTGATGATGAATTCTCATTCCGAATTCACATATTAAACAGAATTTGAGTATCTTTGTTCTATACATTCTGAATTAATTCAGACTCCAAAAAATATCTTTATTAGACTCCGAACTTTTATATTGCTTACACTTCTGAATTTTGTCTACTCTTTACTATTGTTCTTCACTCCGAACTTTCACTCCGATCTTTTACTCCGAAGTTTTCATTCCGAACTTTTATGTTATAGTTTAAAATGATGTCGTACATTCTGTTACACTTGTTTTGTTATAAAACGATGTCGTCCATTTTGTTATAAACTAACCGTTGTCTAAGTGACACGTGTACAGGTCCCTCCGAACTTTAAGGAAAATATGACCGTTGGAGAAGGAGCCGACCTTACCTATAAATAGGAGCTCATTTGAAAGATCTCGCTGCTGATAGATGATGAAAGTGCTTAAAGGCTGACAAATTTTCTTGAAGTGATTTCTAGAGAGAGAGAATCTTATTAAACTCTCAAAGCTTTGTGCGACTCTGAATGTTGGTGATTACATTCGAGGGCTTCCGGGGATAGGAAGACAGAGGTGCCGACTACCTTAATGTTCGAGGGCTTTCTTGCTGAGGAAGACAGAGACTCCGATCTTCGTATCGAGGGCTTACCCTGGTGTGGGTAAGATAGACTTGCTTGAAAGTATAAATCAAGGGACCTTTATCCAAGGTTGTTGGATACCCTTCTCTTTGGGTTAAAAGGCTTATATTTTGTTACTAGTAGTTCTACTACTTGTTTTATTTCCGCTGTATTTTTTATTATAAGGAAAGTATAACTTTCTTATACTTCCTTTCTTGAACTCTGATTCTTTAAGATTCTATACGCTTTAAGGTAGAATCTCTTATAGTATTTCTTTGTTAAGTTTCAACTTCAGGAACTATATTTCTGGAACCTACTTTCGGAATCTCATTCCCAGTTTAGTTCGGTGTTTAGAGGTGTTGTGAATTTTCTTAGTTTAAACTTTGTTAAACTTAGCCCTTTCCTTTTCTTAAGGAATCTTTAGTTATTCACAACTAACTTTAAAGTTTCCAAAGGAATTTTTAAAGTATACAATTCACCCCCCTCTTGTATATTGAGCATCTCATATTATATTTCGATCCTACATCTAGATTCTTTATTGATGATCTATACATACACGGCCCTTGGGTAATGACGAGGACGACTCAATGAATTATGAGAGGTCCTCTAAGAAAGGCTCGGGGCTTACACCAAGAGGGATTATAGGGACCCGACCTTAAAATGTCGCACCCCAAACATTTTATTGTATGTTTTTCTTATATAAACTATATTCATTAGTTACCCTATATTTCATGAATCACTAAGCCTCTATGAAAAAAAACATAGTTAAATATAGGATATATCCATAACCTATCCATTAAACACATATTTTCTAGCTCTGTGATTTGAATTTGAAAACTCTGACATACATGGTTGTGTTCAGAATGATTTTTAGGGTCTGATAGAATTAAATTAATTTTTGGTGAATACTAACAAACCCTTATGAATAGTAACATACCCTTATGAATAGTATTATGACTCTTATGATTAGTATCAAAACCCTTGAATGTATAAATAAATTGAGGCACCATAAAAATGAAGATGAATAATTTAATTGTTTATATTTTTTAGTTAAATAATGATTTTAATTAAGTATTTAATTAATATTATTTAGGATTTTTTTTAAAAAATGGACATCATTTATGGATTCCACACTTTGAAAAAAGGTTTAAGTGAATTTTTGGAATTTTTTTGAAATACTTGAATCTTGGGTGAATTTTGAAATGCATTAATTTTCCATATAAAAACATTATAATTTAAATTAAGTATTCCCAGTATCATGAGTGATGTAAGCACCCAAATCTAAAACTCACATGAATATATTAATTTTATTGGTCATGGAATACTCACCATTTCTTGCGTTGAGAGTAAATAATAAATTAATGATTATAGTATTAAGAAAACTCTTATTCCCTCTACTATATAAACCACCCCTCACCCTCCTCTTCCTCCCACACCACTCAAGCTTAAAGACTTTCGTAAATTATACTAAATACTCTTCTTAGGCCCTCTCCCCACGTCCAAGACCTGCTGGTCTCACCAAAAGTCCCCAAAAAGGTCTTAAATAGTTTCTCAAGGAGGAGTACTCAAGAGGTGAACCTCTCTTATATTTTCTTTCAAATTATTTTATATGCTTTATTATGTTCTCGCACTCTTCTCACATAAGCTCATCAAAATTCCATGATAATTCCATTAACTTATACATACTGGATTTTTATTATTCTAAGGAAATATTTCATCATAATCTATCTGTTTCCCCTCTTTTTATACAATAAATGGAAACACCATCTGAGATGTGTTAATTTATCACACTTAAAGAAGAAAAGTTTTCAAAATATTCAATACTGGTCATGAAAACATTTCAATGGTTGAACCAGAACATAATATATGTATTTTTTCTTTTTTAATGTTCTATAATCCTTACACACTCATAATATGGAATTATAATACAAGACATGTTTATTGTGAAAAAAACCGCTAAACTAAATCCAATCATTTATTATTAACTCATCAGATGAGTCATCCTCATGGTATATAACCCGAATAATTATAAGATCATTTTTTTCTCTTTAATTTCTCAAATAATATATATAAAAAATTCTAGATGTTTAACCGCTTTTTCAAAAAAACATCCATTCATGAATACAAGTAAACAAATCATGAAAACAAAGAAGAAAATCCTACCAAAATAATAAAATTGAATCTATTAAACCCATAAAAAGGACATTAACGATCCTAATAAGGTTGTAAAATAACATTTACATATTTATGGGGTTTTGGAATTATTAATTAATGAAGGTAATTTTATTATTTGGGTTGTTAAGAATAATCAAGAACACCTTCAAGCATACGGTAAGGGATCCTCTCTCTCACTTTTGTTGAAGAATATCCTCTAGGTTCTTCTCTTTTATTTTTAATACCTAATAATGGGGTATGTTTTCAAACCTCCCCCATACATCCCTTATGATATATAATTTATGGTATACCCCTTTTCCTCTCATTAATCCCTCACTAGAACATGTGTTACCATACCAAAATGTTTGTAAGGTGTTTTCCCATCTCACCTTCAATTCTGTGGGATTTACATTGTTCGCCTATAATTTATTATATGTGGTATAGGTGTACGGCCATTTGATATATATTATCATTATTATATTTATATTAATTATATTTTGTGATTCTTTATTTGGTTATTATCTTTTGGACATACGACTAAAATGATTACAACGTAGGAACGAGCTTTGTCTCAATTTTGACTTCGTTTTGACTTGCATAGTATTGTGAACCTAATCTATCTTATGTGGTGTAACTAATACCCATTTGATATCTCTTTTCAATTGAAATTATATTCCATTAAAAGATCCATATTCACATATCATGGAAATGATTATTCTCTAAGTTGTATTCCATTTTACTTATGGTTTTCATTTAGGATGTTGTTTTTTCTGTGGAAATATTGATGAATTTACATCCCTTATTATATACGAATAATGTAAAGGAATATTTATCTTCTATTGAATCTATGTATAAAAAATTATTTCTACATGTAGCCACTGGTGGGGCCCGCTAAAGCCCTTTGATGTATCGTCAGGTCTTATGGGACAAATAGTTTGTCGACAAAACCTTTGAGTTTGTTTCAAAAAATCAGATGGGTTTCTACCCACAGACTTAAACCTTTTTTACAGTATTATGGTATAATGTTCCTAATACCTGATTTCCAATTAATAATAATTCTCTTTATTCATTATCAGTTATTAATATCCATGAGGTCTTCACTATGAAAAAATATATGGATGCAGTTTCATTCTCAGTTTATTAGTGGAGTGAGTGTTTCATTTATTCACCATGCCATATTGTTTTATGTCAAATTGTTTATAATTCTGTTATTATTGATTCATTCTTCCACCATTTGTAACCCTTACTGAGCGCTTCAGCTCACCCATTTCACTTTTGTACCTTTAACAATTTTGGAAGCGGATATCACTTATTAAGTTTCTTTGGATGTATTTTATTAGTTTTTGTTATGTGTTATACTATGTTACCTTTTCCAATGTAATTTGAGTTACATATATGTATCTAGTTTCTTCAAGACTACTGTACTAATCATTCCATCAGGCGTTCATTCGTTCTAACCATGCCAATGTACTCAGTAATGCATCAGCTCCAGTCTATAGGGGTCAAGGAATTACAGTTGGTAATGGAGAAAGTTTATTAGGAACCATGGAACCTAGATTAGATTATGTAGATTAGGGAAAAAATCTCTGAGGTAGTATTTCAGGATAAACATACATGAATTTACATGTATTTTGGAAAGGAATAGATTATGTTAATAATTCTAGAAAATATATCCCTATTTGGATACGAGCAGGTAGAGGTGGCTCTAGAACAGATGTACCTAGGAGTGAAAACTCTCACAAGGAGTTTCGGGCTTAACCCAGGGTATCTTGGTACTCAAAATAGGCCTTGCTTCACTCTTGGATATGACACTCCCGAGGGATATGCTTAGGATAATTCATATTTTCATTACAATCTATTATGAAGGATTTAAATCGAAATTATCTCTCAAAGAAACTATTTTTATGATTATGGGATTAGTCATGTGTAGGATCTCAATTTATGCTAATTATTATGTTAAGTTAATACTGTACATTATGATTCATAACCTAATCTAGTGTGTTCCATTATTTAGAAATTGCATCTAATGGAATAAGGAGAGTCAATACGCATGGTAAATGTAGGGATCTACCCACTAATCAAGTGAACACAGTCAATGTTGGTGCAGATCAGATCATTACCATATTTGGAAAACCTACTCATATTGTAACAAATAACAATTCCACACTTATGTTGTAATGTTTCATGCAGTATAAGCCCCCATATTTATGAGGGACTAATAATCCAATGGTTGTTGAGAAATGGAACTAGTTCCTTGAAAATATATTCATGGAATAAATATGCAATGAAAATTAAAAGGTAATAATGGAAGTATATTGTCTCAAGGGTGATGCTGATCAATAGTGATATTTGAATCAAAATACCATGGATGAAGAAGAAATAGAATATATGGAACGGAGGAATTTTAAGGAAATATTCTTCAAAAAATATTTCCCTTGTGAGCAACAAACCAAAATGAAGAGGAAATTCATTGGCTTAATGAAAAGGGAAGGAGACAGTGTTGCAGAGTATGAGGATACATTCACAAGGCTATCCAGGTTTGCAATATATTACATACATGACTCGGTAGAAAAAATTGATCATCTCACTAATGGTCTTAAGATATGTCTTCTAAGGGCACAAGAGTGTCAAACATTTCCATCATATGATGAAATTGTATCAAGTGCAATCAAAATAGTGAATGAATTTTCTAGATCAAATTTGTTTCAAGGAAACCAATATAATAAGTGGTAATCTAATAAGAAAGGAAAAGGATAAGCACCAATGAAAAACAAGGGAATAAATAAATTCCAATTATGCGAGAACTATGGATTGGATCATCTCGAGAAATGCTTAAAAGGCAAGGGACTCTACTATAAGAGAAATGAATAGGGTCATCAATCTAATGAATGAAAGGGGAAGTAAAAATTAAATGATGTACAATGCTACAATTGTATAGATATAAGACACTATTCAAATGAGTGCCCTAAGTGCCAAAGAAACTTTCCTTAGAAAAGTTCAAGAGAGCATGGGAGAGATTATGGGATTTCAACCGCGGAGGATGAAGTTCCTAATATTGTGGTGGAAGGTACTTTAATTGTTTCCTCAAACATAGCCAACACATTATTTGATTCTGGATCGTGGAATTAATTTATATCTTCCCATTTTTTCAAGAAAATTAGACATGTCCAATTTGATTTCATAAAGGAGATATCAGTTAAAACTCTTAAGGGATGCATCATTACAACAAAGGCACGTCAATTAGTCTCCCTCATGACATGTAAACGTGCTTTAGTTTTTAACCTTATCATCATACCAATGACTAAATTTGATATAATTATTATCATGAATTGGCTATCAAATTATGATTCCAAGATCTATTGTAAGAAGAAAAAGGTTAGAATTTTTAAAAATGGTGTAGAATCCTTTATATTTAGAGAATAAACCTCACCACCAGATTCTTATCTAGATCCAACCCTAATAGCTCTACTGAATGCAATATATGGAGAGGAAGATAAACCAATATCTATGGGTGAGTACAAAAATATTCAAATTGAATATGTGCACATAGTGCAATAATACATTGATGTATTTCAAGAGGATTTACTTGGACATCCTCTAAAGCGATAAGTTGAGTTCTCTATCGATTTAATTCCTAGTTAAATAACTATATCAAAGACTACCTATAGATTGGACACTACAAAATTAGTAGAGAAAAAGAGACAACTAGTGGAATTGAGTGTAAAATGATTTATTCAACCTAGTGTTTCTTTATAGGGATCGCCTATCCTCTTTGTCAAGAAGAAATATGGATCCATGAGGATATGCATTGATTACAGGCAAATAAATGATATTAAAATAAAGAATAACTATCCTCTTCCCTGGATTGATGATTAATTTGATAAACATCTTGGAGATCAATACTTTTCAAAGAATTACCTTCGACCTAGACATCATTAGCTACATGTCAGGAAGGAATATATTCTTAAGACAGCATTTCAAACAAGGTATGGGCATTATGAGTAGACATTTATTCTTTTTGTACTGACTAATGAACCCTCTATTTTCATGGTTTTAATGAATATAGCTTTAAAGGAATATCTTGATAACATTGTTGTGGTATTCGTCGATGATATCCTGGTACACTCAAAAATCTATGAAGACCATGAGGATCACTTGCAGATTATTCTAAAAACTCTTAGAATAAATGAATTACATGGGATGTTTAGCAAGTGCGAATTATAGATTCAATCTGTTTCTTTTCAAGGAAATATTGTCTCTAAGTATGGAATCATAGTTTAACTTGCAAAGAAAAAGGAAATACAAGATTGGCTCATGCCAAGAAGCATAACCAATGTACGCAGTTTTATTAGCTTAGTAGGTTCCTATCAGCATTTTGTTTAGAATTTATCTCGTCTGGATAACCCACAAACCAAAATCACATGTAAAGGAGTTATGTCTTTGTGGAAAAAAGAATTTACATAATGCTTTAAAGAATTGGAATGAGGATTGGTCAATGATACAGTTTTGACTTTTCCATCTGGAAGTGATGGATTTGTGATATACAGTGATTCATCGTAGAATGGAATTGGTTATTTCCTTTTGAAAAATGATAAAGTTATTAATTATTCATTAATCCAGTTTAACACTTGTGAGAAAAATAATCAAAATCATGAAGTTGAGTTAGCAGCTGTAATTTTTGCTCTGAAAGTATAGAGAATTTGTCTCTACGGAGAATGATATGAGATTTATACAGATGAAAGGAGTTTGAATTACATTTTCATACAAAAAAACTCAACATGAGGAAAATAAGATGGCTCTACATACTCAATGATTATGATTGATCAACACACTGCCACCTAGTTAAGGAGAATATGGTGGAAGATGCATTAAGTAGGAAGGATCACAGACTCCTGACCCAAATGAGAATTAAAAGAGATCTTATATTAATGGATCTATTGATGATGGATATGGGAATTGTTATGGAAGGGGAAAAAACATTCCTCTTTCAAATGATTGATAAAACATCTTTATTAGAGATGATAAATAACTCTCAACATGATGAAGAAAATCTTTACAAGAAAATTAATGTTGTCAAGGATGGAAGATTGGCAGATTTCGTGTATGAAGGAGTTCTTAAATTTGGGAATAGGTTATGTGTTCCATCAATACCCAAGCTAAAAAGGAAACTTTTAGATGATGATCATAGCTCAAGTTTTTCTATACACCTGGGTAGCAAAAATATGTATAGAGATATGAAGAAATATGTTTGGTGGGATAATATGAAGCATGGAATTGCTGACTATGTGTCCAGGTGTCTAGTTTGTCAACAAGTAAAGGTAGAGAGACAACATCCTAGAGGAGTGATGCAATATCTATATATTCTTATGTGGGAGTGGGATAACATTACAATGGAGTTTTCCACCAGACTATTGGGGAAACCATGAAGGAACGATGCAATATGCGTAATTGTTGATCTTCTCACAAAATCAGCACATTTCCTTCCTATAAGAGAAGATTTACCCCTTGAGGGCCTAGAAAGACTTTATAATAGTTATTTTTTAATACATCATGGTGAAACACTATCAATTTTGTCTGATCGAGATCCTTGGTTTATATAAAAATTCAAGAAAATTCTCCAGAAGGCTTTGAATACTGAGCTTTATATGACTGTTGCTTATCACCCTCAAACTGACGAACAATATGAATGGACTATTCAACCTTTAGAAGATATGCAGAGATCATGCTCTCTAGGATTCCAGGTATATGGGATCAATAATTTCCTTTGCTGAAATTTAGATACAATAATAGTTTCCATTCTAGTATTCAAATGGCTCCATATAAATCATTATATTGAATGATATGTCGAACTCCAACTTGTTGGGACGAAGATGGTGAGAGGAAACTAATAGGCCTAGAACTTATCCAAGAGACCACGACAAAGGAAAATTCAATTCAATCCCATATTAATGTATCCCAAAGTAGGAATAAGTGTTATGATGAAAACCATAGAAAAGATTTGGAATTCTACGTGTTTGATAATTTATTTCGGAATGTATCTCTACATAAGGATGTGTTAAGGTTCAGAAAGACTGGGAAACTGAGCCCTAGGTACATCAGACCATTTGAAATTATGGAATGAATCAGATATGTAGCTTACTGTTTAGCGATTCCACCAAGTCCATCCAAATTCCTGATGCGTTCTATGTGTAGTTGTTAAATAAATACATGCCAAACCCAATGCATGTACTCGCCTATGAAGAAATAGAACTGGAACCTGATTTTTCATACCATGAAAATCCAATCATAATTCCTGACACAAGGGAACAGATATTGAGAAATCAGGCAACTCGTCTAGTAACGGTTCTTTGGAGAAACCAAAATATGGAGGAAGCAACATGGGAACCTTAGGTTGTTATGAGAAAGAACAGCCCACATCTTTTTGGTGGGCTTTATAAATGAAAAATTTTGAGGATGAAATTTCTGAAGGAGGGAATAATGTAGTACCCCAAACATTTTATGGAATGTTTATCTTAAATACATTTTATTCATTAGATAGAATATGTTTCAAGAATCATTTAGCCTCTATGGAACAAAACATGGTTACTAATAGAATATATATATACCCTAGTTGTTAAACATAAATTTTACAGCTCTGTGATTTGAATATTAAAAATATGACATACACGGTTGTGTTCAGGATGATATATAGAGTCTGGTAGAATTATCTTAATTTTTGGTGAATAATAACATAACCTTATGAATAGTAACCTGCCCTTATGAATATTAACATAGCCTTATGAATAGTAATATGACTCTTATGAATGGTATCCACAACCATGAATTTATAAATAAATTTAGGCACCTTAAAAATGAAGATGAATAATATAACTATTTATATTTTCCCGTTAAATAATCATTTTAATTATATAATTAATTAATCAAATTTAGGAAATTATTTTTGAAAAATGTACTTCATTTTTGGATTCTAAATTTTGAAAAATGTTTTGGGTGAGTTTTTGGTATTTTTTAGAAATACATGAATTTTTTGTGAATAGTAAAATACATTAATTTACTGTATAAATACATTATAATTTAAATTAACTATTCCTAGAATCATGAGGGATGTACGCATCCAAATCTATGAATCACATGAATATATTACTATTTTTGGTCATGAAATAATCACTATTTTTTTCTTTAGAGAAAATAATAAATTAATGATGATAATGTTAAGAAAACTCTTCTTCCCTCCATATTATAAACAACCCCTCACCCCCTCTTCCCCCAACACCACTCCAGCTTTAAGACATGCATAAATTCTTCCAAATACTCTTCTTAATACCTCTCCACACGTCCAAGACCTTCAGGTCTCACCAAAAGGACAAAAAAATGTCTTACGTAGTTTCTCAAGGAGGAATACTCAAGAGGTGAACCTCTATACTATTTTCTTTCAAATTCTTTTACAAGTTTTAAAATTTTGTTGCTCTCTTCTAATGTCACCCCATACAAATTCCATGATAATTGGATTACCTTACATGTACTTAGTTTTCATTATAATAATTGAATATTTCATCATAATCTCTCTTTTCCCATCCTTTTATATGATAAATGCAATCTCCGTCCGAGATGTGTTAATTTATCACAGTCAAGGATGAAAAGTTTTCAATTTGCATTCATATCTTCAATACTAGTCATGAATCCTTTCCAATGGATGAACTAGATTATAATATATGTATTTTATCTCATTTATTATTCTGGAATCATTACACACTAATAATATGGAATAATAAAACAAAAGAAGATTATTGTACACCAAACTGCCAAGCCAAATCCAAGCGTTTATTATTAACTCATCGAATGAGTCATCTTCATGGTATATAACCGGAATCATTGTTAGATATTTAATATCTCTTTAATGTCACTAATAATTTATTTAAACAATTATTGATTTCTCACAACTTTTTAAACAAACTTCAATTCATGAATACAAGTAAACAGATCATGAAAACCAAAGAATAATATGCTACCAAAACAATAAAATTGAATCCCTCAAACCCATCAAAAGGCTAGTAATGAACCTAATAAGGTTATAACATATCAATTACATGGTTATGTGGCTCTGGAATTATTAATTAATGAATCTAATTTTATTATTCAGGTCGTTAATGTAAGAACTCAGATCTTCATTTCTGGTATGTTTTCCTTTTTCTGGTGTTTTTGAGAAAAAGAGGAGTTTCTGGTAATTTTCAAAGTAAACACTGTTTACATATATGTACACACTATGTACTCTTTTTCTGCACATCGTCGTGTTCTGGCCGTGTAACGGCCAATCACACAACCATGTGTGGTGACCTGGAGACCGCCTCATGCGGGGCCGGGTAAGGGAAAGTACACACCGTGTACATTCATTTTTTTCATTAACCATAATGGGGTAACATCTAATTGGAAGAACCATTTTCTTCTAGGTTTTTCTTGTCTAGGAGCAACTGTAGGGCCGCAGATCTTCTCCGAGCCCCAGATCGAGCATCCGTTCTCCGAATCGACTGTTTTTGATCATGTTGGCATCACCTCGGTAAGCACTTATATCTTTTAGAGCTTCATTTCTTGATTTCACCTCTTTCTCGAGATATCCTCAGTTGAACGTTTTAGATTATTTTGTAGATATACATTGTTCTTGGGTGATTCAAGGCTTTAGAGTCACGTATAATGATCTCCCAATTCCAAGGTAAGTGGTTTGTGCCTTTCCATAGTTAGGCTTTGAGTTATATGTGAGAAAGTTCCCAATACCCATGAAAGGGTTATTTCATGTTTATGGTTTTAGCCATATTTTGTTTCCTGCTATGCCTTGGTTGATAGGATAGAGGTATTGTTTTGTGAATATGGTTTACTTTACCATGTTATGGAGGTTTTCCCCATGTTTTCCTGATTTTAACGTTCGGTCTAGACTTTCCTGTTAGGCTACTGTTTATTTTCCATGCTTAGTATTGTTAGTATGTAGTGGTTATTATCTGTCTTTTTTTTATACTATTGACTGGTTAGCCAAGTATTTCTAGAGGTATACTTGGGTCTCTATGCATTCCTATGCTCGTTTGACTTAAACAGGGCCCTGAGAACTTGGTGTAGTAGACCATAGGGAGAATGGACGTAAAAGATTCTCCAGAGTGTCTATTTGTTGTTATGATGCGAGACCACATGGGGAATTGACATAAGTGCTTCCTTATTGTGTCTGTAGTTCCTCGACGTAGGCCAGAGGGGGAATGAGATGTAATTTCTTACCCAGAGTTCCTTTTAGTTTATGAAACGAGACTATAAGGTCAATTGACAGTGAGTGCTTCCTCAGAGAGACTACACTAATGTTGACTCGGAGGGGTTAGGATGTGAGGACTACCCAGAGGGTTCCCTTTTTTGTTTTTCTAGAACCATAGGGGTTAGGCTATGTGAGATTTCTAGATGGTTGCTTGTGCTTCCTAGGTAGGACTAGAGGGGAAAAGCTGTGAGAACTTCTTAGAGGGTTACCTGTTTGTGATTATCTGCTTACTTGATATGTGGTATTTGAATTCTTTGAAACTGTAGGAATGTTTACTGTTGAGTACTTCCTTGTTTACTGCTTCTTTTGTTTATTTACATCCATATATATTCCCTGACTATTAGGCACATATATCTTGGTGTTTTCCAATATGGATTTAGTCTCACACCTTGTTTGGGCTATGATTTGGGGCCCAAATAGATTATATTGGTGTGGGTATAGATAAGGGAAGGCGCCCTTCTACTTCAGGTATTTGACTTCATTGGAGATGGAGAGCATGTGACCAAGATGAGGCTTGTAATGCTGAGGATTTGTTTACTGTTTTCTTTTGTACATTGGTTTTGTACTTTGCTTCAGCAGTATGACGTGTTTGGCTGTTTTCCTAGACATATGTATCATGCATAATTATATATGTGCTCGAGCTGCTTATTACTTTCATTATTCTACTATTTTCTGTTGTATGCCATTATTACTGCATTTTCTATTGATATTGGTTTCTCTTCCACTATGATACTCTACCAATAAGGGCATAGTTTCCCCACTCTCACACCCATGGCCCTCGCTGCTAGTCGGAAGCCTCTAGCGTTAGGGGAAATGCACTTGAGGCCATGTGACCAATCGGGTACGGGGTGCCTCTAGGCGGCTTCTGGAACCGGTGTGTTACAAAGTGGTATCAAAGGAATTCTTTTCTTCATGACTTACTATGTGGAGACTATAGTCAGGGATAGGAAAAAATAGGTACTTGGTAATAAGTTGTTCCCAGGAGTAGCTAACCCGTGTATAGAGAAAATCAAATTTACCATGTTTATTGATTTTTTTTTTTGGTTTTTCAATTTTACTGTTGATTTGAATTTCACTGTTGGGTGATTCACATGTATTGTGTTATTATTGTTGATGTTATTGAGGTTCTATTTCTCTTCCAACCCGATGAGATGAGGGTATTCCATCTCATGCATCATAAAGGAACTTTCTAGGAATCACATGTCATGCATTCTTGCCATTCCATTTAGGGTAAATTAGCGGTTGAATGTTGTTGTGATAGATTTTGGGATAGATATTCATACTGTTTTGATAGATTCATTGGTAGAATACCTATTTTTAATAGGGTATTTCTTTTCAAAAGGAAATCCTTGAATAAAGGACAAAATTTGCTTCTTGAGGTGTTATGGGCCCTCATGAACCAGACTTTGAGGGATCATTGCCTTTTGTTCCTTATATAAGACATGTGTAAGATGACAAGATTTTATTCGCGGGGAGAATGGGCCCTCATGGATTGAAATTTGGAAATTTAATGTTCCTTTCGGTGTTTTTCTGGGTTCCAAAGAAGTTTCTGAGGCTTACATTCCGAAAAAACCCAGAATACATGTCGTGTAGTGATGAATACATGCCATGTGTTATTCTGTTTGGGAAGAAATTGTTTTTAAGTACGCATCATGTATTGTATGTACACACCGTGTAGTCTCTAAACATGTCATTGGTTGTGTGGGTAGATACACAGGGTTGGGAAATCCTTGGGGGAACATGTTGTGTACCGGTTGTACACGCCATGTTGCATAGAACATATGTCCACCCGTGTGACTAATGACACGGATGGATAAAAACATAATTTATAAATGTCGAGTAGTGAAACCCTTGAATCCAGCCATGTAATGAACAATGCGGTTCGGTGAAATTCATTGGTACATGTCGTTTTCTTCTGGAACATGCCGTGTAGTGTGAGCCATGTAACCAGTCGTGTAACTAACAACACATGTTTGTGATGTTAATTTAGTACACACCACGAAGTCCTATTTTAGGTGAACCATGTGGCTTAGCCAGGTAAGTGAAATCGGGAAAGGGAAGAGGATTCAAGAACACGCTATGTGATAGGACAACGCATCGTGTATGGGGTGTTACACGACAAATTTTGGCAGTAGTACATGCCTATTTGAATGGATTAAGGGAACACGCTGTGTAGTTAAATATACACACCGTGTATCCATGTTTTGAAAAACATGATTGCTTTCTTTATCCTATTCCCTTTTTTCTCTTCTAGGTTTCAGTCCTTGTTAATCTGGATCTAAGGTGTGTGCTTTACCTTGAAGATTCATTCCACAAAAACGTCCTCCAGTTATATTCCAGTTATAGGGAAACGATAAGAAAATGGACATGGCTGATCAAGGACTTCCAGCATATCCTCCAGTTGTGCTAGTCTTAGCACCGACCATCATTCCGGACACTGGTGCTAATTAACAGTTCTGAGAGGTATTTATGTGGTTCTTGTATACCTTTCGAGGAGTACTACATCATGTCCCTTCTATGGAAGAGTTGATGTGGGTCTTAAAGCTGCAGCATCCTCCCAATTTCATCTAGGAAGGAGGACCTAAGGCTATAAAGTCATTATTTGAATCCATGCTTTCCATCTTTGGGCATATGGAGATGCCTCCATAGAGGAGGTTCAAGCTCGCTACGTATATGATTCGGGTCTCCACTATGAAATGGTGGGATGTGATGTCACAGGAGGGACACCAATAGGTTATGGCGTGGGATGAGTTCCAACATGCCTTCTAGGACTACTTCTACCGAGATAATTTGAGGGTCAATAGAGCTCAAGATTTCATTAGTCTAGAGTAGGGTACTCTCTCAGTCATGGATTACTCTTCTCATTTCACTAATTTGCAGCACTTCATGGCTATTTCAGGAGGTGATGAGTTATTCCTAGAAAGGAAGTTTGAGGATGGTATCAGGAACGACATACGACTGCATGTGAACATCTTCATGATGACTTCAATCACTTTTATAGTCAACTAGACATTGATCACAAAGCGTAATTTGAGAGATTATAGAGTTATGATCCAGGGCGATTTGACAACCGGAGTTAGTATCCCTCCTACTGATAGCAGGAAGCGTCATAGGTGGTATTGACGCGGTGATCCATTGAGGCGAGACACTTGTTCTAGTATCTAGGTGGGGTGATACCAGTGCGGGAAGAGTGGGCATATGATGCCACATTACCTGAGAAACCCATTTGAGTGCCTATCTTTGCAGCAAGATGGGTCATCTTTAGCATTTCTGTCAGATCTTCTCACCAGCAGCTGGTGATTGTGGTACTTTTATGACTCCTTGTACAGATGTAGTGCCACCAGTTTCTCATCAGTCTAGGAACTGGAGTTCTTTCGGCCATTTAGGCCAAGGGGGAGGTTGCGGCCTTGGTGTTCAGTAACCAGGCATTCGGTGGCAACAGGTTGGATCAGCTCAGAGTGGTCAGGCTGGGTCACCGGGCCACAGTGCAGGCCATACTATTGCAGTGGAGTAGGCCCAGCTGGAGCAGGATTTTGGACCCTCTATAGTTCAAGGTACGATCCTAGTTTCCTTAGTTTTAGCTTATGCTCTGTTTCATATGGTTTTTCCAATATCATTATATCTATTGTTGTTTTGGAGAGCATTGGGATCTATATCTTCTCTTTTAATAATATCTTGACGCGAGACACTCCGTTGGGGATTAGAACGACTAGTGTACGTTAGTTCAATGAGTGCCCTCTAGAGGTTGGCCGGTGTCACTTCTTATGGGACCTATATTCCCTAGAGATGAAAAGCTATGAATTCATTCTCAAAATTGACTGGTTAGTTCCCTTCTAGTCATTTGTCAATTTTTATCATTGTAGGGTGAGTTTCGCATCACTAAAATGAAGATCGTTTCTTTATAAGGGTGAATGGGATGTCCATGCGAGCTGAGAGGGACCCAAGCTTCATGGGTTGGGAGGAGTTACATCCTAAATTTATATTCTATATCTAGATGAATAGGGGACTTCATATATGGACTTTCCTTCAGTGGTGGATCGTTTTAGGGATGTCTTTCCAAATGAATTTCAAGGTTTGCCTCTGGAGCAAGAGGTGGAATTTTTTATTGAGCTTTTTCCAAGACCGACACCGGTGTACATTCCTCTTTAATGGACGGATACACCAGAGCTACATGAGCTCAAGAAGTAGTTGGAAGAGTTGTAGAAAAAGGGTTTTATCCTACACACTACTTCTCTTTGGGGTTTGTATGTCCTATTTGCGAAGAAGCCAGACGGTACCCTCAGACTTTGTGTGGATTATCGGATGTTGATCAAGTTGACAGTCAAGAACTGATATCCCTAGCCTTGGATTGATGATCTCTTTGATCAGCTTTGAGGGTCATGGGTGTTCTTGATGACTGGCTTGAGATTTGGATACCATCAGTTGCATGTTAGACCATCTAATTTACCTCTTATACTCTTTCAGAGCAGGTATGGTCTATATGAGTATGTGGTTATGCCGTTCGGTCTTACGAACGCACCTGAAATCTTCATGGCACTGATGAACCGAGTGTTCCATCAATACTTAAATTCGTTGATGGTAGTCCTCATGGATGATATCTTGGTGTACTCTCACACTTGACACGACCATGATACCCATATTGTGATAATTTTGAGTACACTGAAAGAGCATCATTTATATGCTAATCTCTCAAACTTCCACTTTTGGATGGACCCAATTCACTTCTTGGGTCATGTTATCATAGAGACATGAGTATCAGTGCACCCCGAGAAAGTGAGATCAGTAGTTTCTTAGGAGTATCTAAGGAACAACTTTGAGGTACAAAGTTTTCTAGGGCTGGCTGGATACTACAGATGTTTCAGACAGAACTTTTCATGCATAGTAACACCTTTGATGGGTTTGTCGAAAAAGGGAGGGAAGTACTAGTGGTCAAGTTCTTGTGAGTCAGCCTTTTAGAAGATGAAAGGGAAGTTGACTTTAGAACAAATACTAGTATTTCCAGAGTTGAGAAAGAGCTATACTGTGTACTGTGATGCATCCAGGATCGGGGTAGGAGCTGTTCTTATGAAGGGGGAGAATTTTTTGCATACGGTTCTTGGTAGTTGAGGCCACATGAGATGAACTACTTGACACACAATCTCGAGCTGGCTGCAGTTGTTCATGCTTTACACTGCTAAAGAAATTATCTTCTGGGAGATAATTTCATGGTTTCCACCAACCAAAAATTTCTCAAGTACATCTTCACTCAGCGTGACCTGAATTTGAGACTGCAATGGTGGGTTGAGTACCTTCAATCCTTTGACATTGAGCTTTCCTACATTCCTTGGAAAGGCAACGTTGTGGCTGATGCTTTGAGAAGGAGGACTGAAATACATGCAGTTTAGGAGGCCAATTGTGATTGGAAGCTTATTTATTTGTTCTATGAGATGCATTTGGATGTGCACGACAATCATGGATATATGTTTCTTTCTTCTGTAGTTGTTACCTCTTCTCTTTTTGATCGAGTGTGAATGAGGTGGCTATCAGATTATGAAGGCCTAGTCCATCAGAAAAGTGTGTCCAGAGAGGACCCTATTCTTGGATGTATGTAGGCGAGGATGAAATCTTTCTTTTTCGTGGACACGTGTGGGTTCCAGCAGACATACGTGAGGAGATGTTATGGGGCTTTCATTCCTCAGCTTGGGAAGTTTATCCTGGTGTCACGAAGATGTATCGTGATCTACACCATCAGTTTTGGTGTCCATGTCAGAAGAAAGATGTTACTGGGTTTTTCATGAGATGTTCCACCTGTCAGCAAGTGAAGGTAGAGAATCAGTGACTAGCAGGGCTTTTACAGTAGTTACCCATTCCCGAGTGGAAATGTAATGATGTTGTGATGGACTTCATGATGGGTTTATCGAGGTCGTCTTGACAGAATGATGCATTATTGGTTGTCATTGACAGACACACGAAGGTTCCTCACTTATTGTCTATGAAATAAACCTTTAGTGTTAATGAGATTGAGAGGTTGTACATCTGAGATATTGTGCATTTACATGGATTTCCACACTCCATTATTTCAGACAGAGATGCAGGTTTTACTTCTCGGGTCTGGTAGGGATTACAGAAGGCCTTGGGTACAAAAGTATATCTGAGTACAGCTTTCCATCATCAAATAGATGGCCAGTCTGAGCCTATGATTCATGTTCTTGAGGACATGCTTCGAGAATGCATACTAGATTTTGGAGGTTCTTGGGAGAACCACATACCTCTTGTAGAGTCTTCCTACAATAATAGTTTTAATGAAACTATTCAAATGGAACCTTATGAGACTTTGTAAGGTAGTCCATGCCGATCACCCTTCTTCTGGATGGAGGTATGAGAGGTAGCTGTGGTGGGATCTAAACTTGTCCAGGATACCACAGACCAGATAGAGTCAATTCAGAAGAGGATGGCTACTACACAATCACAAAAAAACTCTTATGTTGATCGACAAAGATGACCTCTAGAGTTCAACGTTGGAGATCAGGTTTTCCTGCGTGTCATAATGAGGTTGAGACATATGAGGATTATGAGACATGGTATGCTTTCACCAAGGTATGTCAAGTCGTTTGAGTTGCAAGAGAGAGTTGGAAAGGTTTCCTGTTGATTGTAGTTACCTCAGAGGTATCAGTCAATAAACGACGTCTTCCACATTTCTCATCTTCGATATTAATTATTAGACCCTTATCATGTCTTTAAACCCAAGAAGGTTGAGAAAGAGGTGGATTCCTCATTTTAAGAGCACCCTATCCATATTTTTTGATTGAAGTACGAAGGTTCTCCGTTGACAGTCTGTTCCTCTGGTACGAGTGCTTCAGCAGGACAGGCAAGTACAGGATGAGACATTAGAGAGGGCGGCTGATGTACAATCATAGTGGCGTAAGATTTTCAAGGAATCTTCTTCTACACCACCCTGCTAGGGAAATTCTAGGACTAATTTCTTTAAGGGGGATGTTTGTAAGAACCCAGAACTTCTTTTCAGGTATCTTTTTATTTTTTGGTGTTTTTGAGAAAAAAATGATTTTCTATAAATTTTAGAAGTATAGGTCATGTACACATTTTCTGCACGTAGCCGTGTGATAGAAATGTAAAGGATGAGCACACAGCCATGTGTGTTGAGCTGGAGATAGCTTAATGTGGGGGGCATAAGGGAAAGTACACAATGATTCATTCTAAAGTACATTCCATGTAGTTTCTTTTTTCATTAAACATATCGGGGTCACGTCTAATTGACAGAACCATATTCTTCAAGGTCTGTCTAATTTGAAAGCATATGTAGGGACACAAATCTTCTTTGAACCCCCAATCAAGCATCCGTTCTGCAAATCGACCATCGTCGATTGCATTGGGATTTCCTTGGTAAGCTATTACTTCTTCTAGAGATTTGTTTCCTGGTTCCTCTTCTTTCTCTAGTTATCCTCAGTTGAATGTGTTAGACGTTTTAATAGATCTACGACATTCATGGGTGATTCAATTCTTGAGTTTCACGTATAACGATCTACCAACACTGAGGTAGGTGGTCTGTTCCTTTCCATAGTTATTCTTTGAGTTATATAGGCAAAAGTGCACAATACCCTTGAATGGAGTTTTGTGTGCTTATGGTTTTAGCCCTATTTGTTCCTTGTTATGCCTTGGTCGATTGGATTGAGGTTATTTTTTGTGAACATGGTTTACTTTTCCATGCTATGGGGGTTTTTCCCATGTTTGATTGTTTTGACTGTTTGGTCTAGCTTTCACTCTTAGGATACTGTATACTTCCAATGCCTAGTATTGTTAGGATGGAGTGGTTATTATCTCTCTTGATGTTACGTTTTAGACTAGTTAGCCAAGTAGTTCTTGAGGTTTACTTGGGTCACTTTTCATTGCTATGCTCGTTTGACTTACACAGGGATGTGAGAACCTAGTGTAGTATACCATAGGGAGAATGGACGTAAGGGCTTCTCTAGAGTGTCTGTTTATTGATACAATGTGAGACCATAGGGGGAATTGACATATGTGCTTCCTCAGATTTTCTTTAGTTCATAGACATGGGCCACATGGGAATGAGATGTAAGTGCTTCCCCAGAGCACCTTTTTGTTACTAATACAAGACTATAGGGGAATTGACTATGATTTCTTCCACAGAGAGTCTATTCTAAAGCTGAACTAGAGGGGTTAGACTGTGAGTACTATACAGAGGGTTGCCTATGTAGTTTTTCTAGAACCAGAGGGGTTAGGATATCTGTTCTTCCTAGATGGTTGCTTGTGTTTTCTAGGTAGGACCAGAGGGGATAGACTATGAGTAATTTCTAGAGGGCTACTTATTTGTGATTATTTTCTTACATAATATGTGGTATTTAGATTCTTTAAAATTGTATGAATTTTTACTTTTGAGTACATCCTTGTTTAACGCTTCTTTTTTTATTGCCTACCATATATATTCCCTGTCTTTTAGGAACATATCTCTTGGTGGTTGCCTACTAGGATTTAGTCTCACACCCTATTTGGGCCATTCTTTTGGGCCCAAACAGATTATATTGTTGCAATTATAGATAAGGTAAATCGCCCTTCTACTTCTGGTATTTGACTGCTTTTGAGTTTTAGAACATGGGACCATGTTGAGGCTTGTGATACTGAGGAGTTGTTTACTATTTTTTTGTACATTGGTTTAGTACTATATTTCATCATTGTTATGTGTTTTGATATTTTCCTAGACATATGTATCGTGAATAATTATATATGTGCTCCAAATACTTATAAATTTTAGTCTTTAATTGTTTACTATTGTATTCCATTATTACTGCTTCCACTGTTGTTCTCTGTTTCTCTTCCGCTCTGTTACTCATTCAATGAGGGAATAGTTTCCACACTATCACACCCAAGGACCTTGATCTAGTCAGAAAGCTCTGGAGTTTGAGGAAATGAATTTTATGCCATGTGAATAACTGTAACACCCCGACCCCAGTTACACAGAGTCGGTGCATTATTTCATAACATTGGCATGATCACAAGAAAGATCAAGTCTCGAAATACCGATTAGTTTAGTAGATTTGGAAACACTAGATACATTCAAAAAGTTTTACATTACATCAAAAATACATCTTCTCTTCATATCCCCTCATACTATCCCTCTAGGTCATTCATAAATTACTTATTCATAATCCAGGGAAAAATAAAAAAAATTGAAAGGGGTGAGCTCAGATACATAGAAAGGATAACATTATAGCAGAAGCTTTCATAGATAAGTATAAACACTTAAGTCAATTTATAACTAAAACAAAAGCCTTTTAAACTCGAACATCAGCATAAAATGGAAAAGATAAAATGAAATAATTCCATCTACTTATTCACATGGATATTCTACTAGTAGAATGATCACATGCAATATCGATAACCACTTTCATAATGATGGAATGCATAATTCCAGACTATCATAACCACATAGCCAAGGCCTCGTTCCAAGACTACAAATAAGATTTTTCCAAGGCCTTGTGCCAAGACACCAATTTGTCTCATGAGACCTACTGATGCATCGAGGAGCTATAACGGGCTCCACCCATCACTTATTAAGTCCAATTCATTCCTCATATGAATAGGTTTAAACATAACATAAACATTCGTATTAAAATTAACATAAGAAATTTCAATACTTTAACCACAAACCATGAATGGTATAAAAATAGCACATCCATTGTCAAACATAACTCATTTGATACAATATGGAAGATTTTATTGTATCACATTATCCCCAATCAAGAATAATTAAGGATGTTGACATAGATGAAAATAATAATCAAAACTATTTGACAGAAATATCCCCCTTTTTCCTAAAATCATTTAAAAGTCACACTATTTGTCAAGAAGCCATTTAAAAATAGATTTTTGAAATCAAAGTTTCCCATACCACTTTGAAACTTTTTAAAAGGAGTTTTAATTTTAAAACATTAACTTCCATATAAATAAATCCTAAAAACCATTTTTAAAGCATGGACATTATTGAGAATGATTTAGATGAACAAGTCTTTAAAACATTTAAAAATGGTATTTTAGTTAGAGATTCTAACCAAAAGAGAGACACTTGAATACAAATAATTGAGGTAATAAAAACTTTGTAATATCATGAGAATAAAGGGATTCATGGTATACTATGTCAAAGTAAATTATATACAACACATAAAAGTAATTTGGTGTATAACAACAAGAAGTCTCAATGGAATTTAAGTTGAGATGAAATCTCTCATAAAGGCTGTATCCTTAAGTTAAGGATAAATCAACGACATAGTTATGTGTGACAAATATAAATACACTAAATATGATTGTATATTCAGTGTAAAACAATCAAAGGACATTCACACATAATCTTGTAAAAACGACACTAATGAATTGGATGTTTAACTCAATAAATGGAGAATGAGTTAAAAATACTCTAATCAAATTCACATCGATGACTTGAGAAATTATCAATGGAGTGATTATGTGTATCAAAAGTATATCCACAAGAAGGGGAGTGGAAATTATGACATAATCAAATGAATAGTGATTCCACACGTAATCTCGGAGTAATATAATCAATGAAATATGCGTAAAGCCGAATTAGTGGAAATTGAAATCTCAAATTCCCTTATCGATTTGGTAACTTATGAAACAAGCACCCATGAATGAAGGATAATACAATGATGATGTAAATACCCAAAAATTAAAGTATATTACACAATTAATACAATCATGGGCAGTACACATACACCACATGTAACATCCCAAGTAAGTAATTAATAATAGATATTTTATCTATGTCTATTAATGAATTATATAGTGTTTTAGAGGCTTAAAATGAAAATAAATCCAATCTTAATCATGGAATACACTAATATTTTTAAAAGATTGTTTTACTGCCTTTGATGGAGAAACAATTTTGAATCTATATTTTCACAATTTTATAAACTATGTTTGTCAAAATAAACTTCTTCCTTATGATTGGGACATCAAAATTTACTTTGTGTGATTTTTTGGTATTTTTCTGACAATGTTCATTTTTTAATGAATAGTGGAAAATACTGCATTTTACATCAAAACTGATTTTTAATCTAATTTATTTATATGATTAGATTATATTTTGAATTGGTTTTTAAGTGAAATTAGAATATATTTTTACCATTTAATCCAATGGTGGTCATTGGAATCAATTTCAATTTTAAATTTGACTTAAACTGGTGTCAATCTTTTGATAATTATTGTTTCATAAAAACACGCTATTTGTCAGAACAGCGGGAATTAATTATTAAATTAATTAATGTGACTTATATGTTTTGAATTTTGTAAAATAGACTTCATTTTTGAATTCGGAATATCAAATATAGCTTATGGTGAATTTTTGGTAATTTTCTGAAAAACATCAATTTTTGATGAATAGTGAAACCACTAAGTGGTAGTTAAAGAAACTGATTTTTCGTTTAAATGAAACTTTGCCACTTTTGTGTTCTGAATTTCAAAAATCCGACATACATGGTTGTCATTAGTATGTAAAATGTGGTTCAATGGGATGAAAATAATTTTTTGGTGAATAGTAACTTTTTTTCATTAATCGCAATTAGAGGTAATTAGTGTAATTTAAGGTAAAAATTATATTATAAAAATGTGAAAACACCATGAAACTTTTCCTAACCCTATTTCTTGTGTCATGGAAGACCAAGAAAACACATGGGTCGATTTAGGGGACCCCATGGAGCCACTTGGGTGAGATAATGACTTTAATGCCTTTTTTTAAGTAAAGGTGAAAATGACACTAACATAAATTGTTTTACTAAAACAATTTTTAGAAGGGGTTATACTAATCATATTTTTGTCTATAAATATTCATTAGAAATATAAAAAGATTTCCTACATCATATTATTTTTTTATAATTTTTAGATAATTAATAAATTAAATTATTTATGACATCATGATGATATAGCGATGACCTCATTATTTAACGATTTAAATAAAATGGAAAGATAATGTAATATCTAAAACCTAAACTTGTACAAAAACTATTGGATGGGAATATTTCGAAGCCTTATCATCTTATATTTGAAATCTATCAATGTGGGACGTTATAAATTCGAAAAACTTTTGAAAATAAAATAATAGTTTCATGATTTCCAAAAGTGCCCCTCCTCTCCTCTTATAAAAGGCCCCCATCTCTACCTCATTTCACACACTCCTCAAGGCTTTGGCTCGGCCAAACCCTACCCATTTACTCTCTCCACATCTCTCTCCTCATCCTAGAGGATTCCCTTTGGGCAGAATCCTTTCAAAGGAATCCTTTAGGCTCAAATCAAAAGGAGTTACACTTTTAAAGGTAATTCAATCTCTCATGTTCATTTGTTTTATTTTGCTTCTCCAACCCCCTAAACTATTTTTATTTACTTATTTTGTAACAACACCAGTATCTTCAATATACTAGGATGTTGTTATAAGATTTATTCGAGCTACACTCTCACACAACTACATCAAATGGTTAAAGAACATACGGTTTCCGTGGATGGTGAAATTCTGCCTCCCGAAACGATGATTGTTCAATACTCATCTAACACCTTCAAAGGTGGCCATTATGATGTCACTATTTTTATATATGATATATAATATGTTTACTCTTTCCTTAAGCTTCTGTATTTTTCATTTATGGCATACCACTATTGTTTCCATTATGGGTAAACATGATATCTTCATTTTAGGAAGTGCGGACTACCGCCCCCTGAAAGTGATTTGATTCTTCAATACGATATGTGGGATGTGTAAAGGATAAAGTTAATGATATTATATATGTTATTATACTGAATTATAATATACTATTATATAATTATGATTTCATTCCAGAAAATACGAAATAGAAATGGAAGTAGCGTTCATGCGTACGTACGGCTTACCATCTCCATGAACGGTGAATTTCATTTCTTACCTCTGAATGTGATGTAATATTATAAATACATGTATATGCTGAATATATATGATATATATGTTATCCAAATCATTAATATTATTCTGGAAATAACAAAACTTTGACCAAATTAACAACATGTAAGTGTAAGAAGTCTATTTTTGACTTAAGAACCAAATACTGACAAAATGAACATTATTAACTTAAATGATTACATGATGTTCATAACATGGTATAAAAGGAATAATGAACTTAAAAAAGGTTATTAAGCAAGTAGAGATTAACTCATGTTTATTATTCAGGAGATTAAAGAATGGCCAGGTCAAGTCGGATATGAGGTATGGGACTTCGTCTCAATCTCCTTTCGTTGAGGCATATTTTATTTTATACACAACTTTCTTTTATACGGTGTATAAACCCCTTTTACTTTTACGCTTATTCAAAAGGAATCTTTTTTATACGAAGAATTTTACAAAATGATAAAAGAGAATGTTTTTCTTGTTGTACGTATGCGGCGACAACGACTTCTCTGCCGCCGTGACCATTATTTGAGTTTTGGCTTCCTCTACAAGGCATACCCTTTTTTTAATGAAAAATAAATACCATGTTTTACTTTGGTATTGAAAATGGTTTTCATAATTTTTTTATTATATCAATGTGTTGTATTGATATCTTGTGATTGAAATGTGGAAATGTTATGTTTCCTTTATGCATGTTTTATGTGATATGATTATGTTATGGTTCTTGGGCATTATTATGAGGACGGGTGGTTCCGTGATAAACATTGGGCGGGTGAGCCCGTTATAGCTCTCCAATGCATTGGCTAATGCGAAGGAGTGAAACATTAAGGTTTATCCGAAGAGATTTAGGGAATATACTGTGATGGGTATTCCAAACGTAACCAAGAGGGTTACTCCCTACGTAAGAATGTCATGAATGCCTCAAGCTACCTTTATGTCTTATGATTTCAATGATTTACTCATGATTTGATGAGGTATGTTAATGTGCTTATGTTTTATGGGTAAAGTATGATTTCACTCTTATGTATATATGTACCCATGTTTCCTTTCCATTTTTTTATAACCCATACTGAGCTTTTTATGCTCATCCCAAGTTTTTTTGAAATGTTTTTCACAGGTCAAGGGAAAGGTACATGATATGATGATAGTGTCAAGGATGTGTCAATAAAGAATCCATGTTTTATTTTCAATATGTTCCCGTTGATGGGAAGAATGAATACTGTCTTTTATGTAACCACTTTGTTTAAATGTGGAATGTAATGCATGTTTTAAGATCTAATTCTCTAAAACTCTAAACCTGAAAAGATCCTCAACATGTAATCTTGTGATAACTCAAGATTATGTAAGGTTTAAGGATGGGTCCTTATAGTTGGTATCAGAGGTCGGTTTAGATAACATTAGGAGTTAGAATTCTATGAAATGATTATCCAAAAGTTTTTTTATGGTCAAATTGAAATGATATAGCATTTAAATATTACCATGTTGCTTCATCAAAGACATGTTTGTTCAGAATGGTTTTCCGCAGAGGAAACAGGGATGCAGTGCTAGGAAGGAATACAGAAGGAAATAACCTTCCGAATCAGCATCCTGAGATGGTCGGAATTGGAAGTGAACAGTTTGTTGCACTGATGGCGCATTTGACACAAGCGATAAATGGCGGTGGTATCCATACACGACATCAGCCAGATCAACCGCAGAGGAACATGTCAGTGGTGGAACATTTCATGAGGCAACATCCCCCATCATTCAGAGGATCATCTGACCCTGTGTTAGCTGAAGGGTGGATTAAAGCACTTGAGAAGATTTTTGATGTGATGGGGTGTTCAGACAATAAAAAGGTTAGTCTTTCCATTTACCGTTTGGAGGGTGAGGCAGATCAGTGGTGGTCGATGGTTAAAAATATCAGGGACGCTGATGAGATTGATGCTCTTGACTGGGATGAATTCAAAGGTATGTTTCTTGAGAAGTATTTTCCGAAGGCTGTTCGACTTAGGATGGAAAATCAATTCTTGGAATTGAGGCAAGAGGAAGACTTAGTGGCTGCCTATGAGGAAAGGTTCACTCGATTGTCAAGTTATGCTCCAAATTTTATCCGAGACATTGATAGTAAAATCAATCGTTTTTACTCAGGATTAAAGCCAAAATATCAAAGGACATTAGCTTCTCATGATATTGAAAGTTATGAAAAGCTTGTTCGATGTGCTGAGAAGGTGGAAATGGAGTTTGCCGATGACCAAGTGTTCTATAACAACCAACAGAAGAAGAGACCTAGGTGGTAGGAGAAAGGTAAGAATTCTTCAAAAAAGTTTGGTGGTAAGAAAACTAAATTTCCAGTTTGTGATAAATGTGGCAAAAGGCATGCTGGGGAATGTCTTCTGAATTCTGGAAAGTTCTACCGATGTGGTAAGATGGGACATAAGGCTTGTGATTGCACTGAAAAGGATCAAGGTGAAGGTAAGACCAAATTTTATTTACAGTTAGTGAAATATATTAAGTGCAATGAGATGGGTCACTATGAAAATGAGTGTCTGACAAAGAGCTTGAGTGATGGGAAGTAGTTAGACTACAAGAAGAAAGGGGTGGTGAAATCCTTTGCAACTACTTCAGTAGATGTCGGGCCATCAAATGAAGTTGTATTAGGTACTTTGTTTGTTTTTTCAGATTATTCCAGTGTGTTATTTGATTCGGGGTCTACACATTCTTTTATCTCTGAAACCTTTTCTAGTAAAATTGGAATACCATCTCAAGAAATGACTCATGAACTTGTGGTAAAAACACCTGGGGGAAATGTTGAGGCAAAAAGAATTTATAAGAATCTTCCTATTCTTATCTGTGGAAAGAACCTACTTGCAAACCATATTGTTCTACCTCTAGTAGAGTTTGATGTTATCCTGGGTATGGATTGGCTCTCTACTTACCATGCTAAGATTGACTGTAGAGCTAAAGAAGTTTCTTTTCATAAAGACTTTCAGTTTGTGTACAAGAATGAACCCTTACTGTTGATAACTTATCGAGAGGCCGAGAAACTTGTAAAAGATGGAAATGAATGTTACCTTGCACACGTCGTTGAAAATAAAGGAACTGTTCAGATTAATGATGTGCCAGTGGTAAATAAGTATCCTGATGTTTTTCCTGATGAGTTGCCTGGAATAATACCAGATCGGGAAGTTGAGTTTACTGTTGACTTAGTTCCTGATGCTAAGCCAATTTCAAAACCCCCTTATCGAATGGCTCAAATTGAACTTTTAGAGTTAAAGGAGCAATTTCATGATTTATTAGATAATGGTTTCATTCGACCTATCACATCACCATGGGGTGCCCCTGTTTTATTTGTTAAAAAGAAAGATGGTTCTATGAGACTTTGCATTGATTATAGGGCCTTGAATAATATCACTGTTAAGAACAAATATCCTTTTCCTCATATCGATGATTTGTTTGATCAGCTCCAGGGAGCTCAGTTTTTTTCAAAGATTGACTTGAGATCGGGGTACCATCAGCTGATGGCAAAGAAGGCAGATATTCCGAAGACCGCGTTCCGTACGAGATATGGCCATTATGAATTTTTAGTAATGCCTTTTGGGCTAACCAATGCACCTTCTGTATTCATGGACTTAATGAATAGAATTTTCCATGAGTTCTTGTATAAGTTTGTGGTGGTTTTCATTGATGATATTTTGGTGTTTTCAAAAAGTAAAGAGGAGCATGAAAGACATTTAAGGGATATCTTGAAAACCATAAAAGAAAATAAATTGTATGGGAAATTCAGAAAGTGTGAGTTTTGGTTGCAACAAATTTCCTTCCTTGGTCATATTGTTTCTAAAGATGGGATAACCGTTGATCCTGCAAAAACAAAGGTTGTGGAAGACTGTCCACGAACCACAAATGTAACGGAGATTCGTAGCTTCCTTGGTTTGGCATGCTATTACCGAATGTTTGTTAGAAATGTTTCACGGATATCTAGTCCAATGACTACACTAACTCGGAAGGGTGTTAAGATTATCTGGGAAAAAGAATGTGATGATTAAAAAGGAGATTGGTGAATGCTCCAGTTTTTGAACTACCTTCCAGGAATTGTGAGTTTTTTATCTACAGTGATGCTTCATTGAAAGGACTTGGTTGCTTCCTAATGCAGAATGATCAGGTGAATGCCTATGCTTCACGACCGTTGAAAACTCATGAGGTAAATTAACCTACACATGATTTGGAATTAGCTGCTATTGTTTTTGCTTTAAAAATTTGGTGGCATCATTTGTATGGAGTAAAGTGTGAAATATATACCGATACCAAAAGTTTAAAGTATATATTCACTCAGAAATAATTGAACATGAGACAAAGGAGATGGGTACAATTAATCAAGGATTATGATTGTACAATTCATTACCATCCGGGAAAAGAAAATAAAGTGGCTGATTCTTTAAGTCGAAAAAGTAATGCTTCAATAGAAATGTTGTGTTTGGAACGTGATCCTTTGGTTAAGGATTTGATGAGATTTGGCATGGAAGTTGTTGGTGCAGGAAGTTCTTTTGTTTTTTTTCAGGTATCAGTGAGATCATCTCTATCAGATAGAATCAAGCAAGCACAGAAGCAAAATAGTGAGTTGCAGAAAAAGGTAGAGCTGGTTCAGAAAGGTAAGTTTCCTGAATTCAACATTGATAATGATTGTGTTTTGAGATTTGGGAAGAGATTTTGTGTGCCTTGTGATTCACAGTTGAAGAGAGAGTTGTTATGTGAAGCTCATAGTTCTCCGTTTTTAGTTCATCCGGGAAGTACTAAGATGTATAGAGATCTGCGGGAGTATTACTGGTGGGATGGAATGAGAAGAGATATTGCTGATTTTACTATGAAGTGTTTGACATGTCAACAGGTTAAAGAAGAGCGGAAGTTACCGAAAGGAATGATTCAGCCTTTACCAGTGCCAGAGTGGAAATGGGAGAATATATCCATGGACTTTGTTGTGGGATTACCAAAGACATCTCGAGGTAATAATGCAATTTGGGTTATTGTTGATCGCTTGACCAAATCTGCTCATTTCCTTTCTATATGAGATACTTTTTCCCTAGATCAACTTTCCCATTTTTATCTTAAAGAAATAGTCAGGTTACATGGAGTTCTCTCTCTATTGTATCTGATCGTGATCCCAGGTTCACTTCTAACTTTTGGAAAGGCCTTCAGAAGTCATTGGGTACTGAATTAAATTTTAGTATAGATTTTCATCCTCAATCAGATGGGTAGTCAGAACGAACAATTCAGACCTTGGAAGATATGCTACGTTCTTGCTCTATGGATTATTAGGGAAGTTGGGAACAACATCTTTCTTTGGTTGAATTTTCATATAATAACAGTTTTCATTCCAGTATACAGATGGCACCATTTCAGGAATTATATGGGAAGCGGTGTCGAACTCCAGTTTTCTGGGATGAAGTGGGTGAAAGAAAGTTGATGGGACCAGAATTGGTAGAAGAGATGGCAGAAAAAGTTCAGCTGATTCAGAAGAACATGAGAACAGCTCAGAGCAGGCAGAAGAGTTATGCGGATAACTGGAGGAAGGATCTATCTTTCGAGGTAGGTGATCATGTTTTTCTCAAGGTTTCTCCATGGAAAAGTGTGATGAGATTTGGTAAGAAAGTAAAGCTGAGTCCAAGGTTTGTTGGACCATATGAAATTCTGGAGAGAGTTGGATCAGTTTTATACCGGGTGGCTTTACCTCCGAGTTTATCTCAGGTACACAATGTTTTTCACGTTTCGATGTTGAGAATGTACATGCCAGATCCATCTCATGTTTTGAGTCCAGAGGTAGTTCAGCTGGAAGAGAACCTATCTTATGAGGAACAACCGGTCCAGATTCTTGACCATAGGGAGCAAGTGTTACGAAATAAGGTGATTCACCAGGTAAAGGTTTTGTGGAAAAACCACATGATTGAAGAGGCAACATGGGAATCTGAAAATGTAATGAGGGATAAGTACCCCCATTTAATCGATAAGTAAATAAATTACCGGGACGCAATTTTCTAAAGGGGGGAAGGATGTAACATCCCAAGTAATTAATTAATAATAGATATTTTATCTATGTATATTAATGAATTAGATAGTGTTTTAGAGGCTTAAAATGAAAATAAATCCAATCTTAAGCATGGAATACACTAATATTTTTAAAAGATTGTTTTACTGCCTTTAATGGAAAAACAATTTTGAATCTATCTTTTGACAATTTTATAAACTATGTTTTTCAAAATGAACTTATTCTTTATGATCGGGACATCAAAATTTACTTTGTGTGAATTTTTGGTATTTTTCTGACAATGTTCATTTTTTAATGAATAGTGGAAAAGACTGCATTTTACATCAAAACTGCTTTTTAATCTAATTTATTTATATGATTAGATTATCTTTTGAATTGGTTTTGAAGTGAAATTAGTATATATTTTTACCATTTAATCCAATGGTGGTCATTGGAATCAATTTCTATTTTAAATTGGACTTAAACTGGTGTCAATCTTTTGATACTTATTATTTTATAAAAACACGCTATTTGTCAAAACAGCGGGAATTAATTAATTAATTAATTAATGTGACTTATATGTTTTGAATTTTGTAAAATAGACTTCATTTTTGAATACGGAATATCAAATATAGCTTAGGGTGAATTTTTGGTAATTTTCTGAAAAACTTCAATTTTTGATGAATAGTGAAACCACTAAGTGGTAGTTAAAGAAACTGATTTTTCGTTTAAATGAAACTTTGCCACTTTTGTGTTCTGAATTTCAAAAATCCTACATACATGGTTTTCATTAGTATGTAAAATTTGGTTCAATGGGATGAAAATAATTTTTTGGTGAATAGTAACTCTTTTTCATTAATCACGATTAGAGGTAATTAGTGTAATTTAAGGTAAAAAGGATATTATAAAAATGTGAAAACACCATGAAACTTTTCTTAAACCTATTGGTTGTGTCATGGCCGACCATGAAAACCCATCGGTCGATTTAGGGGACCCCATGGAGCCACTTGGGTGAGATAATGACTTTAATTCCTTTTTTAAATAAAGGTGAAAATGACACTAACATAAATTGTTTTACAAAAACAATTTTTAGAAGGGGTTATACTAATCATATTTTTGTCTATAAATATTCATTAGAAATATAAAAATATTTCCTACATCATATTATTTTTTTATAATTTTTATGCATTAAATAAATTAAATTATATATGACATCATGATGATGCAGCGATGACCTCATTATTTAACGATTTAAATAAAATGGAAAGATAATGTAATATCTAAGACCTACACTTGTCCAAAAACTATTGGATGGGAATATTTCAAATCCTTATCATCTTATCTTTGAAATATATCAATGTGGGACCTTAGAAATTCGGAACACTTTTGAAAATATAATAATAGTGTCATGATTTCCAAAAGTGCCCCTCCTCTCCTCTTATAAAAGGCCCCCACCTCTACCTCATTTCACAAACTCCTCAAGCCTTTGGCTTGGCCAACCCCTGCCCATTTACTCTCTCCAAATCCCTCTACTCATCCTATAGGATACCCTTTGGGAATAATCCTTTCAAAGAAAGCCTTTAGGCTCAAATCAAAAGGAGTTACACTTTTAAAGGTAATTCATTCTCTCATGTTCATTTGTTTTATTTTGCTTCTCCAACACCCTAAACTCTTTTTATTTACTTATTTTGTAACAACACCAGTATCTTAAATATACTAGGATGTTGTTATAAGATTTATTTGAGCTACACTCTCACACAACTACATAAAATGGTTAAAGAACATACGGTTTCCGTGGATGGCGAAATTCTGCCTCTCGAAACGATGATTGTTCAATACTCATCTAACACCTTCAAAGGTGGCCATTATGATGTCACTATTTTTATATATGATATATAATATGTTTATTCTTTCCTTAAGCTTCTGTATTTTTCATTTATGGAATACCACTATTGTTTCCATTATGGGTAAACACGATATCTTCATTTTAGGAAGTGCGGACTACCGCCCCCTGAAAGTGATTTGATTCGTCAATAACATATGTGGTATGTGTGAAGGATAAAGTTAATGATATTATATATGTTATTATACTGGAATTATAATATACTCTTATATCATTATGATTCCATTCCAGAAAATATGAGATAGAAATGGAAGTAGCGTTTATGCGTACGTACGGCTTAACGTCTCCATGAACGGTGCATTTCATTTCTTACCTCTGAATGTGATGTAATATTATAAATACATGTATATTCTGAATATATATGATATATATGTTATCCAAATCATTAATATCATTCTGGATATAACGAACCTTTGACCAAATTAACAACATGTAAGTGTAAGAAGTCTATATTTGACTTAAGAACCAAATACCGCCATAATGAACATTATTAACTAAAATGATTACCTGATGTTCATAACATGGTATAAAAGGAATAATGAACTTAAAAAAGGTTCTTAAGAAAGTAGAGATTAACTCATGTTTATTATTCAGGAGATTAAAGAACAGTCGGGTCAAGTCAGATATGAGGTATGGGACTTCGTCTCAATCTCCTTTCATTGAGGCATATTTTATTTTATACACAACTTTCTTTTATATGGTGTATAAACCCCTTTGACTTTTACGCTTATTCAAAAAGAATCTTTTTTATACGAAGCATTTTACAAAACAATAAAATGGAATGTTTTTCTTGTTGTACGTATAAGGCGACAACGACTTATCCGCCGCTGTGAACATTATTTGAGTTTAGGCTTCCTCTACAAGCCATACCCTTTTGTTTAATTGAAAAATAAATACCATGTTTTACTTTGGTATTGAAAATGGTTTTCATTATGTTTTTATTATATCAATGTGTTGTATTGATTTCTTGTGATTGAAATGTGGAAATGTTATGTTTCTTTTATGCATGTTTTATGTGATATGATTATGTTATGGTTCTTCGGCATTATTATGAAGACGGGTGGTTCCGGGATAAACTAAGGGCGGGTGAGCCCGTGATAGCTCTCCAATGCATTGGGTAACGCGAAGGAGTGAAAGGTTAAGGTTTCTCCGAAGAGCTTTAGGGAATATACTGTGATGGGTATTCCAAACGTAACCAAGAGGGTTACTCCCTACGTAAGAATGTTATGAATGCCTCAAGCTACCTTTATGTCTTATGATTTCAATGATTTACTCATGATTTGATGAGTTATGTTAATGTGCTTATGTTTTATGGGTAAAGTATGATTTCACTCTTATGTATATATGTACCCATGTTTCCTTTCCATGTTTTTATAACCCATACTGAGATTTTTATGCTCATCCCAAGTTTTTTTGAAATGTTTTTCACAGGTCAAGGGAATGGTACATGATATGATGATAGTGTCAAGGATGTGTCAAGAAAGAATCCATGTTTTATTTTCAATATGTTTCCGTTGATGGGAAGAATGAATATTGTCTTTTATGTGATCACTTTGTTTAAATGTGGAATGTAATGCATGTTTTAAGATCTAATTCTCTAAAACTCTAAACCTGAAAAGATCTTTAACGTGTAATCTTGTGATAACTCAAGATTATGTAAGGTTTAAGGCTGGGGCCTTATACCACATGCAATAAATAAGTGGTGAACAATGGAATTCTCACGAAATTAAGAGTGACATAAGAAACCCCTTACTTTGTCTTTTTCCTTGGTCGATGGTAGTTTAACCTCATGTATAATTGTGAAATAATTGTTATTGAATTATAAAATAATCATTTACATTAATATGATACCATATATGATCTTTTAATAGTGATTGGTTAATAATATCTTAGTATTATCGTCATTTTGGGTGTTAACTTACTCATTTTCCATTATATGTTTAGTTAAGTAATCCATATTTGTCATGGATAGGTTGTATATTATTCATATCTAGAATGATATCATGTCCTTAAAAATTATTTTTAAAATCATCAAATGATAATTATACTTGAGTGCATACGATAGATAATGAATCTCATCGCGTTCGTGGAGACGGTAGTCCGTACGTACGCACGAGCGACAATATCATTTTTTTGATATTAAAATAATATATAATTGGATGGTATATCATATATAAAGAATAATTATCATGTTATATTTATTATTTTTATGAGTTAAACATCATTATTATACCCACCCAAATAATAATATATTGAATAACAATTACACCACGACGTGGAGACGGTAAGCCGTACATACGCACGTATGGTGACATGTTATTCAAAGGGTGGATAGAATACTGAATATCTTTGTACCATATTTATAATAACATCACAGAATATATAATATACTGGAGTTATTATTTTAGAATGGTAATAACAAAGAAAGAAGAAGTGGAAGAAGAAAGGAACTTGAAAAGGGGTGGTGAAAACATTACCTCTTCTTTGGGTTCTTCCTTTTGATTTGATCAAGAGGGATCCTTATGTTGGCTTTATGATCAAATTAATGCCTCTAGGTTGTAGTGAGGGAAGTTCAAAGAGTATTTTGGCAGGTTTTGGATGAACCAAAAGGCTTTAAAAGTGTGAAGAAATGAGATGGGCGAGTGCCCTTTTATAAGTGGGATGAAGGGCACCTTTGGAAAAGCTAAATATATTAATTTATAATAAATTCATATTCGGATTCTAATGGCTCTAAAGTTGATTATTAAAAGTTTAAGGTGGGGATAGGTCGAAAACCATTCATCCAATAGAATTTAGACAAGTTTGGGTCACTATATTAACCTTATCTTTTAGTTTGAACTCTTAGTTAATTGGTTTGACATTTACCACGTCACTTTATATTTTTATATTAGATAGTTAATAAACATACTATATACATCCAAGAGACCCCCAAGTGGTCCATTAATGATATACCTATCCTGATATAAGTCTCTTGGACGAACCTTAGATTTTTAAGAATTGAATATCAATTAATAATATAATATTTGTTTTAAAAACTCTTTTATATCATTTTTGAAACTATTCAATAATTGATTTTTGTGAAACTCATAGAAGAATAATTATTTAGAAAAAAGTCAATTAAATCAACCCTAATATGTCATATTATCCTAGAAAATTATTTTAATTCATAAAAAGTCTCAAATTTTATTTATTTGGGTATTTATAATATCAATTATTCTTATTTTTCACTATTATGGTAATTACTGCATTATCATTGTGTCATAAATAAATTAAATTATTTAATGTCTAAAAATTATAAATAAAATATAAGTATGTAGGAAATATTATTATCTTTCTAATGAATATTTATAATCTAATTTATCTTATGGATAACCCTATATTAAAAATGGTTTAGTAAATAAACTTTGATTTTAACTCTTTTAACACTACATTGAATTAAATAATAATAAATGTCCTAATCTAATCCAAGTGAACCTAAATGATAATATATTATTCCTAAGGTTGTTTTTAGTGGAGATAAACTTGTCCAATAGAATTATGACATGTGTTAGGGTAATATTAATAGCATTTTTACCCTTAATTAACCTATTTACTTTTAACCGTGGTAAATAAAATTAAAAAGTTACTAGTCACCAAAATTTATTTTCATCTCATTGAACCACATTTTACTTCTTGATATTAACAATGTCTCTCAGATTGTATAAATTCTATTCACAGAAGAGGTAAAATTATGTTTTATGAAAAATTCAGTTTTTTAACTACCACTAAGTAGTTTCACTATTCATCAAAAATTGAAGTTTTTCAGAATGATGCCAAAATTTCACCCTAAGCTATAATTGATATTCCGAATTCAAAAATGATGTCAATTTTACAAAATTCTAAACATATAAGTTGAATTAATTAATTTTATAATTAATTCCCACTGTCACAACAAATAGCATGTTTTTAAGAAACAATATATATCAAAAGATTGACAATTGTTTAGGTCCAATTTCAAAGTAAAATTAATTTAGTGAAAACCATTGGATAAAATGGTAAAATTATATTCTAATTATACTTTAAAACCACTCAATAATATATTTTATCACTATAAATTATTTTGATTTAAAAAGTTGTTTTTAATTAAAATTTAATAATTTTCACTATTCATCAGAATATAAGTGTTATCTGAAAAGTTCCAAAATTTCACCCTAAGATAAATTCGATATTTTGAATTCAAAAATGAAGTCTATTTTGAGAGATAGAATTTATAAAATTTCAAAATGTAGGTATTACTATTCATAACGGCTAGTTTAATTGGTTGTGGTGTGTTAGAATCTCGAAGTTGCATACAATGCATGCCATTGCATTATTCGAAGGGAAACGTACCATGGAAGCTTGGGGTGTTACATTCTCCCCTCCTTTAATAAATTGCGTCCTCGCAATTTTTAAAATTGTTCTTGGGAATATAATGGAATGTCCCACATCGGAAAAAGAGTCAATAAAACTATCACTTTAAAAGAAATAAAGAGAGGTATAATGGTCAACCATGATAAACCATACTCAGATTCCATGTAGGAAAACATGGATATGGATGATAAACTAAGTGTCATGTTCTAATGGAGAGGGATAGAAATCATGATCAAGAGAAAGTTAACAATAAGAAAACCACAATGTTGTGTTGGGACAAACAACCATTAGTCTCCTAGTAGGAAAGTAAACAGACATCATTTTTTTTTGTTTTAAGTTACATTCATTTATGATATTGACAAAGAATATAAAGATATACACTTACATTTTAGGTAGAGTTTCATTCTATAATAAATTTCCACCACTAACTCATTTTTTTAAATGATGAGTATTCAAGAAGACTTGGTCACACTGGAAGAGCTAGAATAAACTTCTATAGAATCACATGATCCATGCAGGATGAACTCTATATTTACATTGTCTTTAGAGATTAATCAAAACCAAAATGGTTAGTACAAGATCTGATGATCCCCCAAAAGGATATTCTTTGAGAGAAATAAACACTAATCTTAATTTCCAAAATTAAACCCACAATACCCCAAAGTTAAATAAATACCATTCAATAATCAATTTTCCTTAAAATCCTTCAATATAATCAATACTAATATTGAAAACCAAAACTTATTAAGAATTTAGTCTTCCACGTTAAATTGTATCTCCAAATGACATTAATTACTCTTAAAGTCACATACTTAAAAGTAATTAACCTAATAATTTCCATAAATAACCCAAATCATTATTAATCCACAATAAAACATAGATAAAAATACACCATTACTCCTCAAATGAAATCCCATACTATTCTATTTTCCTTGGGCATATAGTGTTCACACCAAAGCGAACAACCTCCAAAATAACATTTATCACTTAATCACCAAATCATTTTCCTATACTAAAGGTATTCATTTGAAAAGACATAAGATCCCAAATCAAATTATTATTGATAAATAAAATCATTTAACTTAAAATAATAGTCACACTAACCAGGGACTTCACGTAGTCCAGTGGTAGGTGAAAAATCCCAATCGCTCTTTGGTTGTGGGTTCGATTCCCACAGCTTTGTCCGACGCGACGGGTTTTCACATGGTCTGCGTGTTGTCCTTTTTCAAAAACTATATTTTATAATATTACCAAAATGAAATAAATTCCTCAAAATAGCCATAACATAATTTAACCACAAATCTTATCTCATACCTTGCATTTTCATCCCAAATTATGATGACTTATAATTTCCTCAAACCCAACGATCATATAAAACCAAATGATTATTTATAACTATATCCCCAAGAGAAGAGATAATTCTTCCTCAAATATCATTCTCACATGGAAAACTGTGGGGTTACAAATACAAGAGAAAATTTTTCCAAAGTAAACCCATCAACAAGGAGCACTAATACTTTTTAAACCTTTATCCAACCATTTATTTCCACATAGCTTCTTCTTTGACCAAGAAAATATCCTATAGAATAGGGCATTCACTCGGGTAATGGCCAGGTCCCCTACATTTACGGCAAATGACTGTAAATGGACTCTTGGGACCATTTTTATCTTCTTCCATAGTACTCTTCATTTTTCTTCAGCAATTCTTAACATTATGTCCTTCCTTACCACATGTAAAGCATTTCTTTGTCCCATTGAGACACTTTCCTGGGTGACTCCTTCAACATTTCCTGCATGATAGAAATTGAGGATTTCTTTCTCCATGGTCTCCACTACTGGAGCTCTTATCATTCATCACATTTCCCTTCTTTGTTGACTCCGGTAATCGGTTATATTGTTGATCATATTTTTTGAAAATTGATTTGGCATAAAGACGATATCTTTTACGCCAATCAACATTCCATTTTGTTGCTCATTGCCACCACTGTTCCCAAATTGTACATCATTCTCAAAGTCACTATGACTTCCTTGGAATCCAGCCATTGAGTAAAACCAGAAAGCATTGTGTGAGTAATAGTAGTCATACAATCATTTAGAGATTAACATGTCACCATATTCTCAATTTGAAACACATTAGGATTAACCAAGGTCATTTACTCTCATAATACTTTAAATCAGTTTGTAAATAAAATGTAAATTATCCTAAGCATATCCCCTGGGAGTGTCGTAACAAAGAGTGCAGCAAGGCCCGTTGTCGTGCACCAGTTCCCGTTCGAGTATAGCTCAAAGCGGTGTTTTCGGGTTTTACCCCTAGGTACATCTATTCCAGAGCCGCCTATACCTGCTCGTATCCAGACAGGGATGTATTGCTCAGAAAACTCACAAAATTTATACAATACCAAAATTCTAGGAAGTTCTTCTATATTAATCCTCAAAGTTCATCTTAGGTCTATGTGCTCGAATCAAAGTTTATCTAAATCTATCATCCAAGGTTTGTACTAAACTTTCTCTGATACCAACTGTACCACCCCATCCCTAGTTACCCAGAGTCGGTGCATTATTTCATAACATTGGCATGATCACAAGAAAGATCAAGTCTCGAAAGACCAATTAGATTAGTATCCTTGGAAACACTAGATACATTCATAAAGTTTTACATTACATCAAAAAAAACATCTTGTCTTCATATCCCCTCATACTATCCCTGCAGGTCATTCATAAATTACTTGTTCATAATCCTGGGAAAAATATAAAAAATTGAAAGGGGTGGGCTTAGATGCTCAGTAAGGATAATATTATAGTAGCAGCTTTCATAGATAAGCATAAACAATTAAGGCAATTTATAACTAAAACAAAATCCTTTTAAACTTGAACTTCAGCATAAAATGGAAAAGATAAAATGAAATAATGCCATTTACTTATTCACATGGATATTATACTAGTTGAATGATCACATGGAATATCAATAACCACTTTCATAACGATGGAATGCATAATGTCAGACTATCGTAACCACATATCCAAGGCCTCGAGCCAAAAACACAAATTAGATTTTTCCAAGGCCTTGTGCCAAGACACAAGTTTGTCTTATGAGACCTACTGATGCATCGAGGAGCTATAGCGGGCTCCACCCGTCACTTATTAAGTCCAATGAATTCCTCATATGAACAGGTTTAAACATAACATAAACATTCTTATTAAAAATGGCATACGAAATGTCAATACTTTAACCACAAACCATGAATGGTATAAAAATAGCACATCCATAGTCAAACATAACTCATTTGATACAATATGGAAGATTTTATTGTATCACATTATCCTAAATCAAGAATAATTAAGGATGTTGACATAGATGAAAATAATTATCAAAACTATTTGAGAGAAATATCCCCCTTTTTCTTGAAATCATTTTAAAGTCATACTATTTGTCAAGAAGCCATTTAAAAATAGAATTTTGAAATCAAAGTGTCCCATACAACTTTGAAACTTTTTAAAAGGAGTTTTAATTTTAATACTTTAATGTCCATGTAAATAAATCCTTAAAATAATTTTTAAAACATGGACATTAATTAGAATGATTTAGATGAATAAGTATTTAAAACATTTGAAAATGGTATTTTAGTTAGAGATTCTAACCAAAAGAGAGACACTTGAATACAAATAATTGAGGTAATCAAAACATTGTAATATCATGAGAATAAAGGGATTCATGATATACTATGTCAAAGTAAATTATATACACCTCATAAAAGTAATTTGGTGTATAACAACAAGAAGTCTCAATGGAATTTAAGTTGAGATGAAATCTCTCATAAAGGCGGTATCCTTAGGTTAAGGATAAATAAACGACATAGTTATGTGTGAAAAATATAAATACACAAAATATGATAGGATATTTAGTGTAAAACAATCAAAGGACATTCACACATAATCTTGTAAAAACAAAACCAATGAATTGGATGTTTAACTCAACAAATGGAGAATGAGTTAAAATTACTCTTATCAAATTAACATAGATGACTTGAGAAATTATAAATGGAGTGATTATGTGTATAAAAATTATATCCACAGGAAGGGGAGTAGAAATTATGACATAATCAAATGAATAGTGATTCCACACATAATCTCGGAGTAATATAATCAATGAAATATGCGTAAAGCTGATTGAGTGGAAATTGAAATCTCAAATTCCCTTATCAATTTGGTAACATATGAAACATGCACCCATGAAAGATGGATCATCCAATGATGATTTAAATACCCATAAATTAAAGTATATTACACAATTAATACAATCATGGGCAGTACACATGCACCACATGCAATAAATAAGTGGTGAACAATGGAATTCTCACGAAATTAAGAGTGAGATAAGAAACCCCTTACTTTGTACTTTTTCCTTGGTCGATGGTAGGTTAACCTCCTGTATAATGGTTAAATAATTGTTGTTGAATTATACAAGAATCATTTACATTAATATGATATCATATATGATCTTTCAACATTGATTTGTTAATAATATCATAGTATTATTGTCATTTTGGGTGTTAACTTACTCATTTTCCTTTATATGTTTTGTTACGTAAGCTATGTTTGTCATGGATAGGTTGTATCCTATTCATATCCAGAATTATATCAAGTCCATAAAAATTAATTTCAAATCATCAAATGATAATTAAACTTGAGTTGATATGATAGAGAATGAATATCATCGCATTCGTGGAGACGGTAGTCCGTACGTACGCACGAGCGACGATATCATTCTTTTGATATTAAAATAATATATAAATGGATGGTATATCATATATAAAGAATAATTATCATGTTATATTTATTATTTTCATGAGTTACAAATCATTATTATACCCACCCAAATAATAATATATTGAATAACAATTACACCACGACGCGGAGACGGTAAGTCGTACGTACGCACGTATGGTGACATGTTATTCAAAGGGTGGATAGAATACTGAATATGATTGTACCATATTTATAATAACATCACAGTATATATAAGATACTGGAGTTATTATTTTAGAATGGAAATAACAAACAAAGAAGAAGTGGAAGAAGAAAGGAACTTGAAAAGGGGTGGTGAAAATATTACCTCTTCTTCGGGTTCTTCCTTTTGATTTGATCAAAAGGGCTCCTTAGGTTGGCTTTCTGATCAAACTAAGGCCTCTAAGTTTTATTGAGGGAATTTCATAGAGTATTTGGGCAGGGTTAGGCCGAACCAAAAGGCTTTGAATGTTTGAAGAAATGAGATGGAGGAGTGCCATTTTATAAGAGGGGTGAGGGGCACCTTTGGAAAAGCTAAAAAATATTAATTTATAATAAATTAATATTCAGTTTCTAATAGATCCAATGATTATTATTAAAAGTTTAAGGTGGGGATAGGTCGAAAACCATTCAGCCAATAGAATCTAGACAGGTTTGGGTCACTATATTAACCTTATCTTTTAGTTTTAACTCTTAGTTAATTAGTTTGACATTTACCACGTCACTTTGTATTTTTATAATATATAGTTAATAAACATACTATATAAATCCAAGCGACCCCCAAGTGGTCCTTTAATGATATACCTATCATGATATAAGTCTCTTGGCCGAACCTTAGATTTTTTGGAATTTAATATCAATTAATAATATAATATTTGTTTTAACTACTCTTTTATGTCAATTTTGAAACTATTCAATAGTTGATTTTTGTGAAACTCATAACAGAATGATTACTTCGAACACAGAAAATTAAATCAACCCTAATATTTCATATTATCCTAGAAAATTATTGTAATTCATATAAAGTCTCGAATTATATTCATTTGGGTATTTATAATATCAATTATTCTAATTTTTCACTGTTATGGTAATTACTGCATCATCATTGTATCATAAATAAATTAAATTATTTAATGTCTTAAAATTATAAATAAAATATAATTATGTATTAAATCTTATTATCTTTCTGTTGAATATTTACAATCGAATTTATCTTATGGATAACCCTATATTATAAATGTTTTTGTAAATAAACTTTGATTTTAACTCTTTTAACTCTTCTTTGAATTAAATAATAATAAATGTCCTAATCTAATCCAAGTGGACCTAAATGATAATATTTTATTCCTAAGGTTATTTTTGGTCGAGATACACTTGTCCAATAGAATTAGGATATGTGTTAGGGTAATATTAATATCATTTTTACCCTTAATTACCCTATTTACTTTTAACTGTGGTAAATAAAAGTAAAAAGTCACTATTCACCAAAAATTATTTTCATCTCATTGAACCACATTTTACTTCTTGATATTAACTGTGTCTCTCGGATTTTCGAAATTCCATTCACAGAAGCGGTAAAATTAAGTTTTATGAAAAATTCAGTTTTTTTAACTACCACTTAGTAGTTTCACTATTCATCAAAAACTGATGTTTTTCAGAACAATGCCAAAATTTCACCCTAATCTATAATTGATATTCTGAATAAAAAATGATTCCAATTTTAAAAAATTCTAAACATATAAGTTGCACTAATTAATTTTATAATTAATTCCCGTTGTCCCAACAAATAGCGTGTTTTTACAAAACAATATATATCAAAAGATTGACAATTGTTTTAGGTCCAATTTCAAAGTGAAATTAATTCTAATGAACACCTTTGGATAAAATGGTAAAAATATATTCTAATAATACTTTAAAACCACTCAATAATATAATTTATCACTATAAATTAATTTTATTTAAAAAGTTGTTTTTAATTAAAATTTAATAATATTCACTATTCATCAAAATATAAGTGTTATCTGAAAAGTTCCAAAATTTTACCCTAGGATAAATTCGATATTCCAAATTCAAAAATGATGTCTATTTTGAGAGATAGAATTTATAAAATTTCAAAAATTAGGTATTACTATTCATAACGTCTAGTTTGATTGGTTTTGATGTGTTAGAATCTTGAAGTTGCGTACAATGCACGCCATTGCATTATTCGAAGGTAAACGTACCATGGAAGCTTGGGGTGATACAATAACTAGGTATGGGGTGCCTCTAGGTGGTTTCTTGAACCGAGACTTTACACTTAATAAAAATCAAGAACACCTTCGAGCATAAGGTAAGGAATCCTCTCCCTCACTTTTGTACAAGAATCTCCCTTATGTTGTGCTATTTTATTTTCAATACCTAATGATGGGGTAGGTATTCACACCTCTCCTACACTGCCCTTATGATATATAAATAATGGGATACCCCTTTACCTCTCATTAATCCCCCACAAGAACACTCATTATCATGTCGAAATGTTTGTAAGGGGTTTTCTCACCTCAACTTCAACTCGGTTGGATTTCCATTGTTCGCATCTTATTTATTATATGTGGTATAGGTGTACTATAATTAGATATATATTTTCATGATTATATTTTTATTCATGGTATTCTATGATTCTTTTTGTGGTTATTAACTTTTGGTCATCCGACTCGAATGATTACAATGTGGAAATGAGCTTTGTCCCAATTTTCACCTCGTTGTGACTTCCTTAGTATTGTGAACCTACTCTTCCTTATGTGGTGTACCTAATACCCATTTGATATCACTTTTAAATTGAAAATATTTTACATTTAAAGGTCCATATTCTCATATCATGGATATGATTAATTTCTAAGTATTACCCCATTTTACAAACGACATTCATTTTGAATGTTGTTTTGACTTTAGAAATGTTGATGGATATGTATCCTCTATTCTATACAGATAATGTAAAAGAATATTTATATTGTGTTGAATCTATTTTTAAATAAATCTTTTGACATGCAGAGGATGGTGGGTCCTGTTACAGCCCCTCGATGCATCGACAGATCTAATGAGACAATCATTTTGTCGACAAACCCTTCGAGTTTGTTTCCAAAAATAAAACAGTTTTCTTCCCACATACTTAAAACATTTTAATGGTTTTATTCTATCATATTTCAGATACATGATGTCTAGTTAATATTGTTTATCTTTATTCATTATCAGTTATTACTATCCATGAGGTTTTCACTATTATAAAATCTGTGGATGCAGTTCATTCTCAGTTTATTAATGGTGTGAGTTTTTCATTTATTCACCATTCCATATAGATTATGTCAAATTGTTTACAATTCAGTTATTATTTATTCATGCTTCCTCCATTTTTAAACCTTAATGAGCATTTGATCTCAGACCTTTCACTTGTTTACCTTCATCAGGTTATGAAGAGGAGATCACTTATTGAGTTTCCTTGGATACATTTTATTAGTTTTTGTTATGTATTGGACTTTGTTACCTTTCCCAATGTAATTTGAGTTACATATTTGTATCTAGTTTCTTCAACACTACTAAACTGATCATTCCTTCAGCTGTTAATTTCTTATAACCATGCCAATGAACTTAGTAATTCATTGGCTCTAATCTAGAGGGGTCGGGGAATTACATAAAATGTTAGTTAATCTTGAATTTTACACAAGACCATACGTTAATAAGCTTTGAGTATCTTTTCATGTTTTGAGTTTTAAAGAATTAGGATATCATACATACTTGTAATACCACTTTCATATAACAGGATACTACTAAAATAGTATCCACTTTTAAAAAATATAAAAATATTAAACTTAAAACATGATTTCCTTAACAAAAGTCCATATCAGACATCACAACTCCCTTATTTCTCTTATCTATCCTAATGTTCAATGAAAAACATTTGAAAACCATTGGATGAGAATAAAACTCAGCATGGGATATAAATAATGAAATTATTAGTCAACTGATAACATAAAAACTAATATAACACATAATCATAAAAACTAATATGCATAGAAAATCCATGTATTTGCCTTAGGAAATATTTACCATATCACTCTTACATTCACAATTACACATGGAATAACCATTTGGACAACTTCCATCTCAGGAGTACCCAATGCATTGGATAGCTATAATAGGGATCTCCCATCATATCTTGAGATATAATGGGCTCAAAAAATATATATTGAGCTAAAATGGGCTCCAACCAACACAAATAATATCAATGTAACATATCATGGTAAACTATTATCTTGAAAATCATAAAAAACTATTCATTCCATATACATAAAAAGCAATCCTTTTGAAAAATTTTAAAGGGTGTTTTTAAAGGATTTTAAAAAGAAAGTCCATTAAAATATAATTGGAGTGAGAATAAATAGAATGGAATGAAAATGTGTATACACTATAAATACATAGAGTGAAACATAATAAAAAATCATCACACAAATAATATTATTACCACGTAATTAATAAAGAATAAGGTTAACCCAAAGAATGGAAATTGGGTTAAGAATCCCCTTACCTTGGGTTCTTTTTAATTAAAAAGTGTTTAAACATTCTATATAGTAGTTAAAAAGTGTTATTAATATCTTAATGAAACATATTAATGTTTATAACAACTTATATGATCATTTTACTACATAATTCGACACATTTATTAGTAATATTTTGTTATTTACACTGTATCATGTGCGTTCTTTACATGGTTTCCATGATATGATCATGATGGATATTCTTGTTGATTGGAAGTGAAACTCTATAATTGGAATGGAATGGTATTTACATATTTAAAATACCATAAATCATATCATTTTTCATTTTTCATTCTGAAATTAGTATGATACATAAGTTAAACCATTATTGATACTTGTTTCGGCTATTTTTGCGATTCTTCGATCGTAATGAACTCTTTTGGTATTATAAATTAATCACATATGTACAAATGAAATCCGTAAAATTATATAAGATATAACACATAAATTATAATTTAGTTCAACTATAAATTTTTTTTCATGAACATCCTTGAAATAATTAAAATAAATTGACATCACATCGTCCATGATGTCGGTAAATCGATAAATCATGGATGGTATTTTAATTTCTTAAATTAGTGGAATATTAGAAGAAATGTAATGGTGATTATTTCATAAAAATGATAAAATAATAAATATATAAGATACATTATCATTCATGCCTCTTGGATAAGGGTAGGTGATGAATGAAAACTAAAAGAAGGGAATCTTGAAATAAAAAAGAAAAGTTGAGAAATCCCTTATGAGAAATTGGCAGCCTAACGACGTCGCTTAAAATTTCATAAAATATTTTGCTGAGGGAAAAGGGCAATTTCATAATTCTTTCATAATATTGGAAGTAAGGGGGATATGTAATGACATATCCCAAAATAAGCCAAATTAAATTAAAAATAATAATATAAAATTAAAGAAAATAAATAAAACAAACAAGGATGTTTACCTCTTGATCACTTCTCCTTGAGACCCTTCTTAAGGCCATTGTTTTTTACCTTTTTGTGAGAGCAGAAACTCTAGGATTGGAGAAGAGTCTTGGGAGGAGTATTGCGATGAAATTATGTAAGGCTAAAGTCTTGAGATGTGTGGGAGGAAGAGGGGAATTAGGGTGGTATTTATAATGGAGGAGAGGAGGTATTTAACATTATTTTAATCATTATTATAATATTATTTTCTCAATACTATGAATAGTATTAATTCATTTGACCCAAAATAGTAATAACAACTTGTTAGTTTGAAACAATTATCCTTACTTCTCTTATGATGTCATAAATAGTGTATTTTACTTATAATTTGAATATACGGTATTTTACCATATTTCACTATTCATTGAAAATTCATGAATTTCATAAAAATCTCAAAAATTCACCCTAACAATTTTTCAACTTGAATAATTGAAAATTTCTATCAAATTTTAAAATATAATTTTCTAGTTATTGTTTATTTAATTTTAAAATAAAATGAAACTTAAAAAAATTAACAATTTTAATTCTATAATTGCATTTATATCACATTGAAAATTTACAAAATATTTCATTATCATAAATCCATAAGAAAGTAAAATAAAAATAAAATTTACTATTCATTATTGTGATATTACTATGCATATTTCTATTCATAAGGGTATGTTACAATTCACCATAAAAAGATAGTTCCATTAGACTCCAAGTAACTTACTGAACACAATTGTAGTTGACTGTTTTTTTATATTTAAAACAGAGAAGAAAAAAATTATGTTTAAAGGATAGATATATATATCTACCTAAAACAAAGTTTCATGCATTTCATTTATTTTTTAAAATCCTTAGGGTGATACATGGATGACCTAAAATAGGTTTCTATGGAATAAATGAGGATAAGCCACTATCCTCAATGAGAAATCAAGCATTTTCTTTTCCCTACACAATAGGAACAAGGGGTCCCTAGTTATAGAGATGATGTGGGAAGACAAAAACCATTACACTTTTCATTGAGACTAGGGGATCCCTGACATTTTCACTTGGGTCGGGGTCCTCATGACTGAAAGGATGGATACTCAAATTTACCTTGTGGAACCTACATGTCAAGTTGGAGAAGTGTGGGAAACGTCAGACCAAAGGAATGCATACCCAAAAAAGAGACACAATGGTTTTAATCCTGCCATGTTGTAACACCCCAAGATTTCATAGTACGTTATTTCTTAAAAGTAATTCAATAACTTGCACTATACGCAACACTGAGTTCAAGCGCAAGAAGACTTACCCTACTAGCCGTTCAAAAGAGGTTATGAATAGTATTAACTAAAATTTTAACTTTATATAATCTATATAATTTTAGAATCCATATTATGAGTTTCTTAGGCATAATGAAAAAATCAAAATCATTTTTTCAAATAAAAGAACTGTTTTTTCAAGAAAATTTAATTTTACCACCTTTTAATGGAGAACCCATTTTAAATCCAATATTTGAAAATTATATATATTCAATTTTACAAAATAAACTTCTTCTTTAGAATCAGGAAATACGAATTTAGTTTCAATAAATGTTTGGTGTTTTTATGATAACTTTCATATTTGGATGAATAGTGAAAAATACTATATTTTAACTAAAAACAAATTTTTTAATAAAAAAAATTTGAAGTGTTAAATTATACATTTTAATGGTTTTTATGTATAAATATATTTTATTTTTAACTTTTAATCCATTTTTATTCATTGGAAATAATTTCACATTGAAATTGAACATAAACAAGTATAAGTCTTTTGTTAGTTATTATTTCTTAAAAACTCACTTTTTAGTTTTGACAATGGGAATTAATTTTAAATTAATGAATGAATATTCTAGGTTTTGAATTTAGTAAAATAGGATTAATTTTTTAATTCACAATATCAAAATTATCTTATGTTGAAATTTTGGTTTTTTCTGAAAACATTCAATTTTTTATAAATAGTGAAAAACACTGAGTTATTGGTTAAAACTGACTTTTTATTTAAATAATTATTTATTTTATTTTATTTTATTTTATTTTAGGTACTAATAGATACATAATACCTATATAAGTTTAATATAATTCATTAGAGTCATTTTATAATAATTTTAGAGATATAAAAATTTTATTGAACTTTTTACCGTCTTTTACCCACCTCTTAGAAGCATTTTCAAATTTGCTAAAAACATAATTTTATCACTTATGTGAGTTGAATTTCAAATATCTGAGAAACACAGTTAAATATTGTAAGTAATATTTGGTTTAATAAGATGAAAATAATTTTTTTGAATAGTAACTTTTGACTTTTATTTATTGTGGTTAAAGGTAAATAGAGTTATACAACGTAAAAAAATATTATAATAGTACAAATTTACCATAAAACATATCCTAACCTTATTGAACGAGTCACAATCGACCATGTGAATCCTTTGGTCAATTTTGGGACCCCATGGAGCCACTTATTAATGATAATGACACTTTATTTTAATTAACCTAATGTAAAGGCAAAAATGACATAAATAAATATTTTTTAGTAAATCCATTTTTAAATAGAGTTATATAAGTGATATTTTCGAGTATAAATATTAATTGGAAAGCTAAAAAAATTCAAAAATTATGGTACTTTTTTTAATTTTTAGACATATAATAAATTAAATTATCTATGAAAAAATATTGATGTAGTATTTACCTCAATAAGAAATGATTTAAATAAATAAGATTATTAATATTAAAACATTATCCAAGACCTATCAAATTATTATTGGATTATTTTATTTAAAGCATGAGTCATCATATATTTGACTTTAATTAGTTTGGTAACTTTAGAAACCGAATATCACTATATAATAAATTATTATTTTCACGCTTTCATAAAGAGCCCCTCCTCCCCCTTATAAAAGGACACCACTTCTAACCCATTCCACACACCTTTCAAGCCCCTTGGATCATCTCAAACCCACCCAAATAAGCTCTAAATATCCCTATATTACACCTAGAAGCCTTAAATTAGGCAGAAGTCATTTAAAAAGTGCTTTTGGTTCAAACCAAAGGAAGTTACCCAAATTAAAAGTAACATCTTCTCTTAAATTCTTTTCTTTTATTTTGTTTTACTTTACTTCTCCAACCACCCTAAACTCTTTTCATTCCATTATTTTATGATAAAACAAGTATCCTTAGTATACATGGATGATTATATGAGAAGGATTCAAACTACACTTACACACACCCCCATCTAATAGGTGAAGAACACATTGTTTCTGTGGTTGGAAAACTAACGCCTCACGAAACGACGATTGTTTGATTATCTACTACCACCTCTCATGGTGTACATTAAGATATAACTATATATATATATGATATATATATTATATTTATTTTTTATTTTTTATTCTCCTCTATTTTCTATTTATATCATACATTTATGGTTTCTATTATGGGTAAAATGCGATAATTTCATTTGGGGAAGTGCAGACTACTGCCCCCTCAAAGTGATATAACTCATAAATTAATTTTGTAGGACATATAAAGTGTGGAGTTAATGATATTACATATGATATTATACTATAATTATAATTTACTTATGTGTCATATTGTTTTAATTCCATTAAAATACATAATATAAATGAATGTAGAGTTCATGCGTACGTACGACATACCATCTCCATGAACGGTGCATTTCCTTTCTTATCTCAAAATGTTATGTACAATCATAAATAAATATATATACTGTACATATATGATATATATGAAATATAAATTAGTAATATCATTCTATAGATAATGAAATTTTTACCACATGGACAATTTATAATTATAACAAGTTAATTTGTGACTCAACTTCCGAACATCGACAAAATGTCCGATATGAACTCAATTAATTAAATAATGGTTATAGCAAGGTAATAAGTGATATAAAAGTTATAATAAACATTTAAATATTCTCAATAAAGTAGAAATTAACTTAATTTTATTATTTATGAATATCACAGAATATACGAGCGAGTCAAGTCGGACACCTGGTAAGGGGTTTCTTATCTCCCTTTTAATTCTATGAGATTTCCATTGTTCACCACTTATTTATTACATGTAGTGTATTGTGTACTACCATTTGATATAAATATGTATGATTATATTTATATTCATGGTTTTATGTGATTCATTTGGTGGTTATTGTCTATTTTTCATACGACTCGTTTGATTAGAACGAGGTAATGTTTGTTTCCTCAATCTCATTATTATCTGATATTGTTCATGAGTAGGTATTTTCTGGGACATACTTATCATAGATAACATTATTTTTTAAATAATTTCAAAGGGAATAATTTATGTTTTAATGGGAGGTTCTATTTAACTAAATCATCATTTTAAATGTTTTAAAGATTTATTTTTCTAAACCCTTTTAATTGATGTCCATGTTATCAAAATGATTTTTAAGGATTTATTTATATGGACATGAATGTATTGAAATGATAATTATTTTGAAAAGTTTCAAAGTGTTATGGGACACTTTGATTCAAAATTTCCTTTTAAATGACTACCTCTATAAATTGTGATAATTTTAAATGATTTCATGAAAAGGGGTATTTCTCTCAAAACATTTTACTGATCATTTTCATCTATGTCAATATCCTTTAATGGATTTTAAACATTATTGAAGTTTATTTATTTTGATACAAATATTCTATATTTTATTTAATGTTTTTTGATATTTTTTACTATGGATGTGTTATTTTTATACCATTCATGGTTTATGGATAATGTATTGACATTTTTTATGCTAGTTTTAATACGATTTTTTATTTTATATTTCATCATTTTCTTATGCTGAATGTATTGGACTAGTATGTTCTGGGTTGGGGACCGATAAAAGTTAGCCATCAGGGTTGGGTTCCGGTTACTGCAGACCCTCCGAGTTGGAGTCTGATTATAGAGGCTCTCCGGGTTGGAGTCCAGTTAGAGAGGCTCTCCGGGATGGAGTCCGGTTATAGAGGCTCTCTGGGTTTGGGTTCGGTTACAGTTAGCCCATAGGTCCTCGAATGAGGCCTTGACATAGAAATTAAAGTTGCATACTATAAATTCCCTCATTATGAAACTAGTTATTACATTTGATTATTCGACAAGTAGAATATCTATGTACATGTATATATGGTAATGTTTGATTTATTTTTTCAATATTATGTTCATGTTTATGTTTAAAAAGCCTGTTGTTTTATTACACATCTTGCCTTAAAATTTTTTATCTTCTGCTAAATTATTTACCCTTACTGAGTATCTCAACTAACCCCTTTCTTATGTTTTATTTTCCAAGGATATGAAGAAGTTATTTTTGAGTGACCAACATGCATAATCTAGGAGTCTTGGACATTTCTAATGGAATGAATTATTGTTGTTTTTCTTTTCAAGTTTTAATGTTGAACTTCATGTATGTAATCTATTTTCCAAGACAGCTAAATTGACCGGTCCTTCAGGAATTGATTACCTGTAATCATGAAAATGTTATATAATAATGCACCGACTCTGGGTAACTATGGTTGGGGCGTTACAGTTTGTATCAAAGGATATTTAGCAATAACCTTGGAAACTAGATTTTGATAAACTCAGATTAGATCAGATTACCCTAAGATAGACTTTGAGGATTATTATAGAATAACTTACTAGAATTTTGGTAATGTAGTGATTTTTTGAGTTTTTCTAAACAAATATATCCCAGTCTGGATATAATTAGGTAGTAGTAGCTCTCAGATAGTTGTTCTTAGCGGTAAATCTTGAAAACACATCTTTGAGCTAAACTCGAACAGAAACTAGTGCCTGACAACAGGCCTTGTTATACTCTTGGTTACAACACTCAAGGGAGATATGCTTAGGATAATTCTCATTTTCATTACAAATCATTATGAAGGATTTATGAGTATATACCTCCACAAAGAAAATATTTTTATGATTATGGATTATATCCCTAAAATGTTTAATTTACGTTAGGTATTTTATAAGTTTGTAATTATTCATTGCAACTCATAAACTGACCTAGTGTATGCCATTGTATAGAAATAGTGCCCAGTATATGGAATTTGACCTCCAGCAATACGTATGATCCAAAGAGTAAGAAGGATCATAACATTGACGGTATTAATCCAAAATTTAGAAGGAAAATAGTCTACCATGTAATATCAAAATATAAAGAAATTGTATCATGTGTTAATAAGATATGTATATAATTCTCTGAGTCCTATGGAATTGAAGAGAAGCAAGAGAAGAAAAGGATGTAAGAAAAATAGATGGATAAAGGGAACAGGGAAAGGAAGTATTTTTCCATATGTGATTACTGTGGAAATAATCACTTTGGTAAATGCTTGAAGGGAATGGGATTTTGTTATATGAGTAGAGAAAAAGGACACCAAGTACGTGATTTCAAGGGTAAGAAAAATGTTTCAAATTTACAATGCTTCATCTTCAAGTAGTCAGGACACTTTGCAAATCAATGTCTAAATCATCAGAGTATACCCCAAATGTTTCTATTGGATAATAAAAAAGATATGAAACTACCGAAGATAAAGAGGAATGATTAGATTTATTATTTTTTTATTAAAGTATTGTTTCACTTGAGTATTGTATTAATGATGTACATGTTATAATAATTAAAGAGTATATAAGGATTGTAATGTAGTACTATTTCATTAAGGACATAAGATTGCGTGGAACCAAGAAAACTGACTCAATAGGAGGTTATGTTTTTGGAAAATATATGGTTGAGAGAAAGATAAACCATAATATGGTTCTGATATTTAGGTAGTGATTTTGGAATAATACATGATTGATTTGGATATATTATATTGGATATTCTTGACTAACTTGAATATGATTAATGACTTGTATATTCCATCATTATTGGAGTTTACAAAATTTTTGGATAGATATAGTATATCCAGTATTCTATAAGGAATAAGGGAGCATGAATGTAACTAATAAGGGTTTATGGTCATTCTGGATGTTTCAGTGTTTTAAAGGAATACATGATGAAGATGTTTACATGTTATTACATGGAAAAAAGGATCTTCATTATGTGTACCTTCCTTATAAATTTTGGACTGTGAGTTTGAAAAAAAGAATTTTTGATAATTATAGTTTGATATTATTTCTGTAATGCCATAAAAAGGACAACTCAAAGGTCAGGCGACAACCCGTCGCGTCCAGCAAGGTTGCGAGACATGAACCCACAACCGAAGGGCAACAAGGGTGTATCACCTACAACTGGCCCACTTGATGCCCTGGATTTAATAATGTGTTTTTTTTAGAGGTCTAGTAGAGTAGTTATAAATTCATTTTTTGGAGCCCTAAATGAATATGATAAATAGAATATTTTTTTATGTTTTATTATCTTTTTGAGTGAAAGATGAGTTTTTGGTAGAAATTAGTTAAACGATGGAACTCTAATTATCAAGTATAGCTTTTTTTATTCTCTTATTCTATGAATAAAGTAATTTTTAAACATTATGCAAGGGATATTAAAATTAAAAATGTCTTATCGTAATACCTTATATTTTTTTGAACAGATGATATTTTAAATCCTTATAGATTGATGGCTTTGAGGCCCCAAATTATACAATTTTTTGTGAATGATAACCTCAATCACTTCATATAAATATTTATTTTTTTCCTCCAACTATGTGTCTCTAATTTCCACCAATGTTATCCTAATTGTGATCATAATTTTGTGGGGAATTTTACATTCTCCTTTTCCTCTTATTAAGACAAAATTTTATTAACCCAATTTCCAATGTGGGTTTTCCCACAAAGGTATTTTATATTATCAACATTTTATTTTCGAAGAACAATTTCAAATTGTCAGTATGCAATTTATTAAAGTTGGAAATAATGTAACACCCCAAGATTTCATAGTACATTATTTTTTCAAAGTAATTCATTAACTTTCTCTACAAAAAACACCGAGTTCAAGCACACGGCAACATACCAAACTAGCCATTAAAAAGAATTTATGAATAATATTAACTAGATTTTGAACTTTATATAACCCTTATAATTTTATAATCCACATTATGAGTTTTTTAGACATAATGAAAAAATTCATTTTTTAGATAAATGAAGTATTTAAAAAAAATGCAATTTTACAATGTTTTAATGGAGAACCCATTTTAAATCCAATATGTGAAACTTTTATATATTAAATTTTACAATATAAACTTCTTTTTTAGAATCATGACATAATAATATAGTTTCAATAAATTTTTGGTGTTTTTCTGATAACTTTCATATTTGGGTGAATGGTGAAAAATAGTATATTTTAACTGAAAACAACTTTTTTAATCAAAATAATTTTAAGTGTTAAATTATAAATTTTAATGGATTTTGAGTATTAATTTATTATATTTTTACCATTTAATCAAATTTTATTCATAGAAAATAATTTTACTTTCAAATTAAACATAAACAAGTATCAATCTTTTGTTACTTATTATTTCTTAATAACACATTTTTTTGGTTTTGACAACATGAATTAATTTTAAATTAATAAATACAACTTTCATGTTTTTAATTTGGAAAAATTGACTTAATTTTTTATTTCAGAATATCAACATAAGCTTAGGGTGAAATTTTGGTATTTTTCTAATAACATTCAATTTTTGATGAATAATGAAGAACACTGAGTTATTGGTTAAAACTGAATTTTTATTTAAATAATTATTTATTTTATTTAAATATCTTTTAAGTCAAAATATATACATAATACCTATATAAGTTCAATATAATTCATTGGAGTCATTTTATAATAAGTTTAGATATGTAAAAATTTTATTGAACTTTTTACCTTCTTTTACCCACCTCCTATGAGGATTTTCAAATTTGTATAAAACATAATTTTACTGCTTCTGTGAGTTGAATTTCAAAAATCCTAGAGACATGGTTAAACTCAATAAGTAAAATGTGGTTCAATAAGATGAAAATAATTTTTGATGAATAGTAACTTTTACCTTTTATTTACCACTGTTAAAGGCAAATAGTGTAATCCAAGGTAAAAAGAATATTATAACAATAAAAAAGTACCTTAAAACTTTTCCTAACCTTATTGGATAATCCATGTCCAACCATGGGCATCGTTGGGTCGATTTTGGGACCTCATGGCACCACTTATGAATGATAATGAAACTTTCTTTTAATTAACTTAAAGTAAAGGAAAAACTGACATAAACAAATATCTATTAGTATATCAATTTTTACATTGAGTTATATAATTCATATTTTTGACTATACATATTAATTATAAAGATAATATGATTTCATACATTGTGGTATTTTTTTTATAATATTTAGACATCAAATAAATAAAATTATTTATGACACAATAATGATGTAGTATTTACCTCATTAATAAATGATTTAAATAAATAATATTATTAATATTAAAACTATATCCAAAACCTGTCAATTTTTTATTGGATGAGTTTATATCTACCATCAGTCATCTTATCTTCTACTTTATTTAGTTTTGGACCTTTAGAAACTGAATATCACTATACAATAAAATAATATTTTCACACTTTTTTAAAGAGACCCTCCTCTCCTTATAAAGGAACACAACTTCTAACCCATTCTACACACCTCTCAAGCCCTTTTCTCATCCAACCCCTACCCAAATAAGCTCTCAAGACCCCTATATTACACCAAGAAGCCTTATCTTAAGCAGAAGTCACTTCAAAAATTCTTTTTGGTTCAAACCAAATGAAGTTACCCAAATTAAAGGTTACAGTTTATTTTAAATTATTTTCTTTTATTTTGTTTTATTTTACATCTCCCACCACCCTAAACTCTTTTTGTTAATTTATTTTATGAAAAAGTAGTATCCTAAATATAATTGGATGTTTTTATGAGAATGAATCCAACTACACTTAAACACAACTCCATCTAATGGGTGAAGAACAAACTGTTTATGTAGTTGGAAAACTAACACCTCACGAAACGATGATTGTTCGATTATCTCATCCCGCCTCTCATGGAGGCCATTAAGATGGAATTATATTTATATATGATATATATATTATGTTTATGTTTTTTTTGTGCTTCTATTTTTCTATTTATATCATACATTTATGGTTACCATTATGGGTAAAACGTAATAATTCCATTTGAGGAAATGTGGACCACCACCTCCTCAAAGTGATATGACTCATTAATGACATATGTGGGATGTATAAAGTATGAAGTTAATGATATTATATATTATACTATATTATAATTATAATATACCTATTAATAATTATGCTTTAATTCCATTAAAATATAAAATATATATGAAAGTAGTGTTCATGCATATGTTGAACTTACCGTCTCCATGAACGGTGCATTTCATTTCTTATCTCCAAATGTTATTTACTATTATAAAAACATATATATACTAGATATAAATGATATATATGAAATATAACTGAGTAATATGACTCTATAGATAATGGACTTTTTTCCACATGGACAATCTATAATTATAACAAGTTCATTTTTCACTCAAGTTCCGAACAACGAAAAAATGTTTGATATGAACTCAAATAATTAACTAATTATTATAGAAATGTAATAAGTGATATAAAATGAAGAATAGACTTTAAAATATTCTTAAACAAGTAGCAATTAACTTATTTTTATTATTCAAGAATAATAAGGAACATACGAGGGAGTCAAGTTAGATATGTAGTAAGGGGTTTCTTATCTCACTTTTAATTCCGTGATATTTCCATTATTCTCCACTTATTTACTGCATATGGTGTATTGTGTACTGGAATTTGATATATATATTCATTATTCTATTTTTATTAATGATATTATGTGATTCATTTGGTATTTACTGAATATTTTTCATACGACTCGATTGATTACAACGAGGTAAGGGTTATTTCCTCAATCTCATTATTATCTGAGATTGTTCATGTGTAAGTATTTTCTGGGACATACTTATCATAAATAACCATATTTTAAAAAAATGATTTCAGAATAAATATTTTAAGGTTTTATGGGAGGGTCAATTTAACTAGATCATCATTTAAATGTTTTAAAGATTTATCTTTCTAAGACCTTTTAAATAATGTCCATGTTTTCAAAATGATTTTAAGGATTTATTTATATGGACATGAAAGGTTTGAGATGATAATTCTTTTAAAAAGATTCAAATTGGTATGGGATACGTTAATTGAAATATCACTTTTAAATTAATACCTTTATAAATTGTTAGAATTTTAAACAATTTCATGAAAAAGGGTATTTCTCTCAAAGAATTTCACTGATCATTTTCATCTATGTCAACATCATTTAATGGATTTTAAACTTGTCTGAAGTTGATTTTTTATGATACAATTCTTCCATACTGTATTGAATGTTTTTTGAAATGTTTGAATATGGATGTGTTATTTTTATACCATTCACAGTTTCTGCATAAAGTATTGACATTTCGTATGCTAGTTTTAATACGAATGTTTATGTAATATTTCAACCTTTTATTATGATTAATGTATTGGAGTAGTAGGTTCTGGGATGGGGACTGGTAAATGTAAGCCCTTCGGGTTGGGGTCTGGTTACAATAGACTCTCTGGGTTGGAGTCTCGTTACAGAGGCTCTCTGGGTTGGAGTCCGGTTACAGAAGCTCTCTGGGATGGATTCCAATTACAGAGGCTCTTCAGGTATGGGTTTGATTATTGTTAGCCCATAGGTCCCAGCATGATTTATTGACACATAAATTAAAGTCTGGTACTATACATTCACTCATTATGAAATTATTTATCACATGTGATTATTCAAATAGTACAACATCCATGTGCATGTTTATATAGTAATTTTTTATTTATTTATTCCATTTTATGTTTATGTTTATTTTTAAAAAGGTTGTTGTTTTATTACACATCATTCCTTAAAAGTTTATAGATTCTGCTAAATTATTTACCCTTACTAAGCATCTAAACTCACCCCTTTTATATGTTTTATTTTCCCAAGATATGAAGAAGTTAGTTTTGAGTGACATTCGGGCATAATCTAGGAGGATTGGATGTTTCTAATGGAATAAATTATAGTTGTTTTTCTTTTCAAGTTGTAATGTTGAACTTCATGTATGTAATCTATTTTCAAAGACTGCTAAACTGATCGGTCCTTTGTGACTTGATTCCTTGTAATCATTCAAATGTTATGTAATAATGCATCGATTCTGGGTAACTGGGGTTGGGGCGTTACAAATGGTCTTGAAAAGCCCAAGGTTTCAGTGGTGGTTTCAATTAGTTCCCCTAAGATGAGGGATAAAAATTCAGAGGATCCCTATCATTGGTGGCTTCGATGAGGGATCAAAGGTTGGATCATCAATGTCTAGGTTTAGAGATAAAATGTTCTTCACCTAGGGCCTTATAGGAGCTAGATGTGCTTCACACATGGAGAATAGGTCTACATGAGCTGAAGATGCTTTGGTAAATGGACCACATGGGAAACATAAATTGGGTGAGGCATTAGCCTAGACACCTTGGGTCCCATCAGGTATCCTTGGATGGGTCTCACATAGGTCACTCATTAGGTTAGGGGCCTAAAAAATTTGGTTTTCCACTTGGGGGAAATTTTTTCCTCATGCAAGTGTCTTTTATTTCAGACCCTAGATGGGATTTTATCCCCTTACCCCCATTTATTATCTCTTTTCTTGGGTTATAGTGGATGACTAAGGTATTTTGGAGAACATGGGTGATAGGGCTATTTGACATGAGCTTCATGGAAATTTTGATTTTCTAGTTATTCAAATGAGGAGCCATGTGTCCTATTTATAAGAAAACATAGGACCATGGTCGAAGGTATTTTCCGGTGTAGCTCTATGAAAAAAGTACCCAACATAGTTACCTTGTACAAGGTTTGAGAAAATTCTAGGCCATGTGGGTGGTCCTACGTAGTTGTTGCATGTATGGGTGGATGTGAGTTTTATTCCATATAGGTTGGAATACACATGACTTCTAGTGAGTAGGCTAGATGTGTGCAGGGACACCTTGGTTTGTTAGTTTTGAAATATGTTGATGGATCAAGTAGATAGTGAATATAAAGGTCTTGTTCATAAGATTCATGGTGACCATGTTAGACCAATTATGATTCCTTGTTTGTAACTCTAATAATGTGTCTGAATTTGTGTATACATGAATTCAAGACTTGATGTCAGGTCCAATACTGAGTTTGAGGGTGTTTGTAGGAACCCCCAAGACTAATTCTATATTATTCTATGATGTGGATGATAATACATAACAAAAATGAGATATTTTTAGCATATAATTCCATAATTAATATGTTATCGACCAGGGATATCATTGTTGGATGTCTTTATGAGTTATAGGGTGATAGAATGGGAATCCCTATCTAATAAGGTGTTTATTTAGGATGTGGATCATTTTACATACCTTGATTGATAGGGTGCATGAATAAATCATCATGATTTATAAGGCCATTGAATTTATATATTATTGTGAGACCCTAAAATGATAAAGAGGGTTTTATTCAGTAGTTTGGAATGGGATGCTTCTCTTAGTGAAAAGTTAGTTGTTAGACCTTGATATCTGGCTTCACCATTAGTAAGAGGGTGCTGACTGGGGCCACTATAAAGGAGAGGATATTGGTCCATGATGTGGATATAGGAGCCAAAATAAAATAGGAGCATTGATGTCATTAAGTGGTATGATTAAGCTATTGTTTAGTATAGAACTATCATTTAGCCAGATTATAGAGTTTGGATTATAGTTGGACACACGATGAACTATCCTACATTATTTTTTATCTTGTTTACTATTCATTTATTTTATTTTTTCACACACAAGTATATCATTATTTTTATTAGTTTAACTTTCTTAGAACCTAGTATAATTTATTCCTCATGCTCTTAATGATAACCCTAGTGCATGTGTTTGCATTATATTTCACATTCAGGTCACAAGATGCATTGTAGATTGAGTTAGAGAAACTAGAATATGTTTTTACGGGTTGAAGGTGAGTATCCAAAATTAAAGTATACCCATATAGTTATTTATTATTTGTATTTTGTTTTATATATTACTATATAATAGGGAAATCACTTGCGACATATGACTGTATTACTACTTTATCATTTGTTATTTCATGTTTGATTGTTGTTCAAGTGTAATTTTATTATTTTTTAAAGATGATGTTGTATTATATATTGTGATTATTTAGTATATAATCAATGTAAATGTATCCATAGTGTATGTTGTAGGCAGTCACTGTTAGTACATAGAATTGTATATAGAGGGACGAACACATCAAATCTTACATTGCTCTAACTAGGATACTATTTAGTGACATTTTTCAAGATGTTATAAAGTGTAATCAACACTTCTTTTCCATTATATTACTATATATGAACAACTAAATAAATATATGAATGTTTCATATATTGAGGTCTTCCTTGGACTAGTATGTCAAGAAGTATTTTTTTGAGGAATGTCTGGGTCAGTTCGGTAATGGGATTGTTGTTCTTAGTATAAGGACTCGGCCTTAAACCTTACATAATATTGAATGAAATGAATAAATCACATTGAGAATATTTTCAGGTTTTGAGTTTTATAGAATTAGGATACAACTATTACATCTCAAAATATTAAAAATTAGACACTTCAACATAGTTCCCGTTTTTTAACAAAACATGAACTCTTGAAAAAAAGTGTCATGTCTAGTTCCATGTCCAAGAAAACATGACTTTTTCTTGATCCCATCCTTGAACCTATTCCACATTATGTCCTCTGAAATCATTTCAAAAACATTGGATGAGCATAAAAAGCTCAGTAAGGGATACACAATGAAGGAAAATTGTTAGTTTTTTAAAACAACAAGTAAACCATGAATACTTTAAAATAAGTAATACATTTCACCTTTATGAAGTAGTAAATACTCATCACTAAAAAAAAGATCACTACTTACCCTTTTGTAACCAAAATATTATGCATATAAAGAACACATAACATATAAAGGTAACTTGGGACATAAACATACTTAAATGGAATAACCATATGGTTGACTTCAAAACATATCACTAAATGGAATAGTCATACGGCCGACTTCCATACCCAATGCATTGGAGGTTATAACATAACCACCCGTCCTGGTTTTCACGACACCACCTGTCATATGGTTTATCACATAACCACCCATAAAATGTCCATGTACCATAAAAACACATAAAATATTTAAAATATAAACATTTAACTAATAAAATTTCATTTTAAGTCACAAGAAGTAATTTCAAGATATTGAAATAATCATTCCATCATCATAAACCATTTAAAAAGAGTTTTTTGAATCAAAGTTTCCCATACCACATTGAAGATTTTAATAGAATTATAATTTCAAAACATTGATTTCAATATAAATAAATACTGACAAACATTTTAAAAACATGGATGTTAAAGATGAGTATTTTTAATAATAAATCTTTAAAACATCAAAAATGATATTTTAGTTAAATAGTTTTTAACAAAATGAGAGACTCTTGAAAACAAATAATAGAGGAATAAAATTTAATCAGAACATTATTATATCATGATAATAAATAGATTCATGATATATTATGTCAAAGGACATTATATACACCATATAAGAGTGAATTGGTGCATAACGACAATTAAGTCTCAATAGAAATGTAAATTGAGATGAAATCTCTTATAAAGATGGTGTCCTTAAATTAAGGACAAATAAATCGCATAATTATGAGTGAATAATATAAATACACCCAATATAAGTGGATATTAAGTGTAAAAATTTCATAGGTCATTCACACATATTCATAGGATGACATATTCAATAAATACAAGTTGAACCCAAATAATTGAAATTGGGTTAAGAAGTTCCCTTGTAAAAATTCGACAGCCTAATGGAATCACATTAAAATTCATAAAATTAGTTGATGAGATAAAAAGTGTATCTCATAACTTGGAAATATCATTTACATAAATTAGGATATATAAGAACATATCCCAACATAATAAGATGTAAATTAAAAGACATAATAAAAAGAAGTCTTTTAAATAGAGAATGGTCAAAGGTTCCCTAACCGATTTGGTAACTTGCAAAACATACGCCACATGAAAGAAGGATCATAAAATTAAGATGTAAATACTTATAAATGAAATTATATTACACAATTATTACAATAATGGTCAGTACATACACCACAAAAAAGAAAATAGTGGCAAATATAGAAAGAATCTCAACGGAATAAAAAGTGAGATGAAAAACCCCTTACTTCGTTGTAATCAATGGAGTCGTATGACCAAAAGACAATAAACACAAAATTAATCAAAAATACGATGAATATAAAGAGAATAATGATAATATATATCAATGGTAGTATACATTACACCACATGCAATAAATACGTGGCGAATAGTGGAAATCTCACGGGATTAAAAGTGTGAAAATAAAATCCCTTACCACGTTTTCTCAATTGAACCGTTCATTCTTTAATCTATTGAATAATAAACTAATGTTAATTTAAACTATATTAAGAACATTTTTAATTTTTTTATTCCTTTTATATTACTTTTTATCATGTTATAAATATTATGTAATCATTTAAAATAATAACGGTCGTTTTTTCGATATTTGGGACTTGAGTAAAAAAATGAACACCTTATAATTAAAAGTTGGCCATGTGGTAAGATATCCATTATCTTCAGAATGATATTAATTATTTAGATATAATATATATCATATATATATGGTATATACATGTATTTATAATATTACGTAACATTTAGTGGTAAGAAATGAAATGCATCGTTCATGGAGACGGTAAGCCGTACGTACGCATGAACGCTACTTCCATTTATATTTATTATATTAATGGAATTAAAAACATAATGATACATATTTATATTATAATTCTATTATAATAACATATACTATATAATTAACTCAATCCTTTATACGTCCCACATAAGGCATTAATGGGTCATATCACTTTGAGGGGGCGGTATTCCACACTTCCTCTAATGATATTATTGTATTTACCCACTATGGAAACCATAAAGTATTTATATAAATGGAAAAATAAATAAGAAAATGAAAACATAAACATAATATATATCAAATATAAATACATTTCCATCATAATTTCCACCATGAGAGGCGGTTGGAGATATTGAACAATCATCATTTCGTGAGACGTTAGTTTTCCATCCACAGAAACATTATGTTCTTCACCCATTAGATGAAGGTGTGTGTTAGTGTAGTTAGCATACATCTCATAACAACAACCTAGTATATTGAGGGTGCTTTTCTTGTTACAAAATAAAGGAATAAAAATAGTTTAGGGGTTGGAGAAATATAATAAAAGGAAACAATTTAAGAGAAACTGTTACCTTTAATTTGGGTAACTCCCTATGGTTTGAACCAAAGAACTTCTTTAAGTGCCTTCAGCCTAATTTAAGGCTACTAGGAGGAGGATAGGGATGTAGTAATCGTAATTGGGAAGAGGTTGGATGAAGAAAAATGCTTGAGAGGTATGTGAAATTGGTTAGAAGTGGTCTCCTTTTATAAGGAAGAGGAGGGGTCTTCAAAAAAGTGTGATAATATTATTTTATTATATAATTATATTCGGTTTCTAAAAGTTATAAAATCATTAAAGATTAAGATTAGATTAATAATATTATAAATAATATCATCCAATAAAAATTGGACAGGTTTTGGATGTTATTTTAATATTTATAATCTTATTTAGTTAAATCTTGTATTAATGAGGTAAACAATGCATCATTATTGTGTCATAAATAATTTAATTCATTTGATGTCTAAAAATTATAAAAAAATACAATGATGTCTGAATTATTTTTACCTTTCCAATGAATATTTATATTTGAAAATATAATTTATATAAAACCATATAAAAATTAATTTACTCAAAGATTTTTGTTTATGTCATTTTTGCCTTTACATTAAATTAATTAATATAAAGTGTCATTATCTTTTATAAGTGGCTCTATGTGGTCCAAATATAGACCTAAATATGCCCATGGATGGTCATAACTCGTAAAATATGGTTTGGACAAGTGTTAAGATAATTTTGAATTATTATAATATTCTTATTACCTTGAATTACCTTTCTTACCTTTAAACACAGTAAATAAAAGTCAAAAGTTACTATTCACAAAATAATTATTTTAATCATATTGAACCAAATTTTACTTATCGATAACAACCATGTATGTCCTATTATTTATATTCAACTCATAGAAGTGGTAAAATTACATTTAAATGAAAAAGTCAGTTTTTTAACTACTACTAAGTGGTTTCACTATTCATCAAAAGTTGATGTTTTTTAGAAAAATATCAAAAATTCACCCTAACCTAATTTTGATATTCCGAATTAAAAAATGATGTATATTTTACCAAATTAAAAACATAGAATTTGATGTAATTAATTTTATAATTAATTCCTGTTGTGAAAACAAACAACGTGTTTTTAAGAAATAATATCTATCAAAAGATTGATACTTGTTTATGTCCAATTTCAAAGTGAAATTCAATCCAATGACCACCATTGGATTAAATGGTAAAAATATATTCCAATTAAAATTTAAAACTAATTAAAAATATAATATAAGAATATAAATAATTTATATTAAAATGCACTTTTGAATTAAAATACAGTATGTTTAACTATTCAACAAAAAAATGAACTTTATCAGAAAAACCCCAAAAATCTACCCAAAGTAAATTTTGAGGTCCCCATTCTATAGAACAATTTTATTTGGTCAAATAAAATTTATAAAAGTGAAAAAAACTATATTAAAAGAGGTTTCGCCACTAAAAGACGGTAAATCGGCCTTTTAATGTAAATTATGCTTAAAATTAGATTCATTCACATTTTAAGCCTCTAACTTTTATTGGATAAATGAAAATACATTTAACAAACTTGTATAAAAAAATTTTAGTTAGTTTTTTCATTATAGCCGATACAACGGCTAGGAGATAACTACCATTTAAAATAATAAAATTATATTATTAGTGTGTAATGTAAGATTTTAAAGAAACCCATTGTTGCATATTGGGTACACTATCGAACATAGAAACCCCTTAAAGTAAAATTAATATTTAATTCACAAATATTAATAAATATGAAAAATGGAATGTTCTCTATTTACCTAGGATGTTACATCCTTCCACCCTTTTGGAAATCACATCCTTGCAATTTTAAAACTGGGCTTGGAAACTTCATTAAAATTCCCACATTGGAAAAGAGTCAGTGAAACTATTACTTTAAATGAAAGAAATAGAAGTACAAAGGTCACCTGAGAAAACATATACTATGATTAACTGAAAACATGGATATGGAAGAGAAAAAACCATCATGTTCTGATGGAGAGTGGTAGAAAACATGATTAGGAGAAAGTTAACTACCAGAAAATCACAAACATGTGATGTGTTAAATGGTCATTGATTACCCAGTAAGAAATGTAAACCAAAAATGTTTTTTTGTTTTATGTTCCTTTTCATAATTTAGAGGATTTTATTTACTACATATAATAAAAACTTAAAGAAACATACTTACTTGTCATATAGACTTTAATAATTTATCTAAATTTCTACAACAAACTCATCTTTTCTCCCAATGATGAGTATCCAAACTGACATGGTCACATTAAAATCACTATAATCAACTTCTAGAGAATCACATAATCCAAAAAATATGAACCATATTTTTTTGCTTGTTTTTAGACATTAACCAAAACCAAAATGGTTTGTGCGAGATCAGATAATACTCCAAAAGGATAATCTTTTACAGAAAAATAATCTTAATCTCTGAAAAATTTCAAACAAAACCCAAAGTTCAACAACGACCATTTGATAAACAATTGTCCATAAATTTATTCATTGTAATACAAACTAAGATTGAAACCCAAATATCAAAAGGAGCTAATCACATAGTCTTCTAAGATAAATCTTTACATTTATCTCCAAATAACATCAGTTACTCTTAAAGTCTCATATTGAAAAGTAATTAACCTAATCACATATACTCTATGATAGGTTAATCATTTCCATATATAACCCAAAATCATCTTATTATTGATTCATAAAATCATTTAACTAAAAACAATTATCTATACAACCAGGGAATTCACGTAGTCCAATGGTAGGGGATAAATACCAGTCACACTTTGTTTGTGGGTTCGATTCCCGCAGCTTTGTCAAACATGACGGGTTGTCACACAGTTCGCGGGTTGTCCTTTTTTCAGAAACTGTAAAATTTTATAGCATTCCCAAAAAGGGATAAATTTATAAAAAATAACCATAACATGTTTTAATAATGATGGTTTTCTAATAACTTTCATTTTTTATCCCAAAAATTTATTAACCAACAATTTCTTCAAATTCAAGGATCATATAAACCCAAATGGTTCTTTTTAACAATATCCACAAAAGAAAAGATAATTATTCCTTGAATAAAATTTTCATATATCAAACTTCAGGGTTACACATAGTATAAAATGTCGTCTAATGTAATTCCCAACATCAAAATAACATGAATACTTTTAAGAATTTAACCATCCTAAAATCTACCATAACACTTGAATCCCATACAGGTTGACTTCTTACTCATTCAACATTCTTCATGATCCATTAACCATTCCATTACAAATTATTCTGAAATACTTCTTTCCAACAAACAAAATCACGAATCATATCCTAAGATTCAATAATCGCAAAAAATTTGTTAAGAAATAATCCATACCTTTCATTGGTCGTTGTCAGTTTCTTCATCCTCAATCCGAATGGAATTAGGTATTGGTAAAAAAATATTTGTATGATCCTTGTGATCTCATTCCCGAAACCTCTTCACAGGACAGGTGCTTGTATAATGACCATTCACACCACATTTAAAACATTCAATTGATCCCTCAAAAAGTACTTTTTTCCCCTTCCGAGAGTCAAATGGATGCTTCCTTTTTTCCGTGGAAGGTTCTTGCTTTATGACATTCATTTCCACATCTATTTCATCTTCTAGTCCCTTTGAAACATTTTCCTTTGTGTTTCTTTCCACTTCCTTAACACATAGGGTTTTGAGCATACATACCTTTATGATTATTACCTGAACATCCGTAGGGATTTTTTCTCTCGCATATACGATGCCTAATAAAAATCACCAGGGTTCAGGTTGTCAATCATGACTCACGATAGTTGGTTGAGAATAACTATAAGTGTTCTCATTGCATCTCTCATTTCATTCAGTTTCATATTCATAAAACCATCACAGTTTTCTTCACATCCACAGTTACTTTGATGCCTGATAGATCCATCCATTTACTAAAACCAAAAAGTCCAGTGTGATTATATCAGTAAAATCATCATATAATATATTATTAGGAGGATAAATACTAAGATATACTTATTCAAGTTATCTTAAACTCATTTAATTTATCAAAAAATCTACAACTCTTTCTAAAATCCTAACCATTATGGTTATGTTACTTATGCTTAAAAAATACCCTAACCACTAAAGTTATCTTAACTGACCTCTGATACCAACTATAAGGACTCGGCCTTAAAACTTACATAATATTGAATTAAATGAATAATTCACATTGAGGATCTTTTCAGGTTTAGAGTTTTTGAGAATTGGGACATAACTATTACATCTCAAAAGATTACAAAGTAGACACTTCTACATAGTTTCCAATTTTTTTTACAAAAGATGAACTCTTGAAAAAAAGAGTCATGTCTAGTTCCAGATCTAAGACAACATGACTTTTCCTTGATCCCATCCTTGACCCTATTCCACATTATGTCCTGTGAAAACATTTAAAAAACATGGGATGATCATAAAAAGCTCAATAATGGATACAAAAAGAATAAAAACTATTAGTTTTTAAAAACAACAAGTAAACCATGAATACTTTAACATAAGTAATAATTTTCACCTTTATGGAGTAGTAAATACTTTTCACTCAATAAAAGTTCACTACTTACCCTTTTGTAACCAAAAGATTACCCATATAATGAACAAATGAAATATAAAGGTAACTTGGGACATAAACATACTTAAATGGAATAACTATATAGTCAACTTCCACACATATCACTAAATGGAATAGCCATACGGCCGACGTCCATACCCAATGCATTGGAGGTTATAACGTAACCACCTGTCCTGGTTTTCACGGCACCACCCATCATATGGTTTATCATGTAACCTCCAGTCAAATGTCTAAGTACCATAACAACACATAAAATATTGAAGATATAAACATTTCACTAATAACATTTCATTTTAAGTCACAAGAAGTAATTTCAAGATATTGAAATAATCAATCCATTTTCATAAACTAGTTAAAAAGATTTTTCTGAATCAAAGTGCCCAATACCACTTTGAAGATTTTAGTGGATTTATAATTTTAAAACAAAAATTACCATATAAATAAATACTGGAAATCATATTGAAAACATGGACATTAAAGATACATATTTAGAATAATAAATCATTAAAACATTTAAAATGATATTTTAGTTAATGAGTTTTTAACAAAATGAGAGACTCTTGAAAACAAAAAATTGAGTAATAACTTTTAATCAGAACATTATAATATCATGATAATAAAGGGATTCATGATATAATATGACAAATGATAGTATATACACCATATAAGAGTGAATTGGTGCATAACAATATTGAAGTCTCAATGGAAATGTAAATTGAGATGAAATCCCTTATAATGATGGTATGCTTAAATTAAGAATAAATCAATGTTATAATTATGTGAGAAAAATTTAAATACACCCACTATAAGTGGATATTAAGTGTAAAACAATCCGAGGTCATTCACACATATTCATAGGATGACATATTCAATAAGTACAAGTTGAAGCCAAAGAATTGAAATTGGGTTAAGAAGTTCCCTTCTAAAAATTTGACAGCCTAACGAAATCACTTTAAAATTCAGAAAATGATTTGATGAGATAAAAAGGGTATCTCATCACTTGTACATAATGTTTACATAATTGAGGATATAGAAGAACATATACCAATATAATAATATGAAAATTAAAATACATAACAAAGAGAAGTCTTTTAAATAAAGGAGGGTCAAAGGTTTTGTTACCGATTTGGTAACTTACAAAACATACAACACATGAAAGAAGGATCATACAATGAAGATGTAGATACTTATAAATTAATGTATATTACATAAATATTACAATTATTGGAATTACATACACCAGAAAAAAGGAAATACTGGCAAATATAGCATGAATCTCACAGGAATATAAAGTGAGATGAAAAACCCTTACTTCGTTGTAATCAATCGAGTCGTATGACCAAAAGATAATAACAACCAAATGAATCACACAATACCATGAATACAAAGAGAATAATGAAAATATATATCAATGTAAGTATAAATTATACCACATGCAATAAATAAGTGGTGAACAATAGAAATATCATGGGATTAAAAGTGAGATAAGAAAATCCCTTACCTCATTGTCCGACTTGACCAATTCGTTCTTTAATCTCTTAAATAATAAACTAACATTAATTTGTACTTTATTAAGATGATTTTTAATGTTTATTATTCATTTTATATTACTTATTACCATGTTATAAAAATTATTAATCATTTAAGTTAATAACGGTCGTTTTGTCGATATTTGGTACTTGAGTAGAAAAAAATAAACACATTATAATTACATGTTGTTCATGTGGTAAGATATCCATTATCTTTAGAATGATATTAATGATTTAGATATCATATATATCATATATATCCAGTATATACATCTATTTATAATAGTACATAACATTTAGAGGTATGAAATGAAATTCACCATTCATGGAGACGGTAAGTCGTACGTACGCCTGAATGCTACTTCAATTTCTATTTCTTAATTTAATGGAATTAAAAACATAATGATACTTAGTTATATTAAAATTATAGTATACTATAATATACAATATTATTAAATCCAACTTTTATACGTTCCACATAAGGCATTAACGAGTCATATTACTTTGAGGGGGCGGTAGTCTGCACTTCCTCTAATGAGATCATCGTATTTACCCACTATAGAAACCCTAAAGTATTTATATAAATGAAAAAATACAGAAGAATAAATAAAACCTAAACATAATATATATCACATATAAATACAATTCCATCATAATGGCCACCATGAGAGGCGGTTGGAGATATTTGAAAAATCATCGTTTCGGGAGGCTTAGTTTGCCATCCATAGAAACATTAGGTTCTTCACCCATTAGATGGAGGTGTGTGTAATAGTAGTTCGAATCCTTATCATAAAAAATCCTAGTATATTTAGGATACTGTTTTTGTTACAAAATAAAGTAATAAAATTATTTTAGGTGTTGGAAAAGTAAAATCAAAGAAAACAATTTAAGAGAAACTGTTACCATTAATTTGGGTAACTCCCTTTGGTTTGAACCGAAGGACATCTTGAAGTGCCTTCTGCCTAAGGTAAGGCTTCTAGAAAGAGTAGAGTGATGTAGGGAGCTTAATGGGGCAAGGTTTGGATGAGTAAAATGGCTTGAGATGTGTGTGTAATTGGTTAGAAGTGCTCTCCTTTTATAAGGGAGAGGAGGGGCTCTTTAGGAATGTGTGATAATATTATTTTATTATATAATGATATTTGGTTTCCAAATGTCCAAAAATAATTCAAGTCGAAGATAAGATGACTCATAGTCGAAATAATATCATCTAATAGGAATTGGACATGTTTTGGTTGTTATTTTAATATTTATAATCTTATTTATTTAAATATTTTATTAATGAGGTAAACACTACATCATTATTGTGTCACAAATAATTTAATTCATTTGATGACTAAAAAATATAAAAAAATAACCATGATGTAGGAAATCTATTTAGATTTCCAATGAACATTTATAGTTGAAAATATAAAATATATAACACCATATAAGAATTAATTTACTCAAATATTTTTTATGTCCTTTTTTCCATTACATGAAATTAATTAATCTAAAGTATCATTATATTTCATAAGTAGCTTCATGTGGTCCCAAAAGAGACCCAAAGATGCCCTTGGTTGGCCATTACTCATCTAATAAGGTTTGTACAAGTGTTAAGATAATTTTGAATTATTATAATATTCTTTTTACCTTGAATTACCTTATTTACCTTTAATTGCGGTAAATAAAAGTCAAAAGATACTATTCACCAAAAATTAGTTTCATCTTATTGAAGCACATTTTACTTCTTGATAATAACCATGTATGTCAAATTTTTTAAATTCAACTCACAGAAGTGGTAAAATATCATTTAAATGAAAAAGTCAGTTTTTTAACTACTACTTGGTGTTTTCACTATTCATCAAAAATAAATGTTTTTATGAAAAATATCAAAAAATCACCCTAAGATAAATTTTTAATACCCCAATCTTCCATGGTACGCTTCACATTGAATAATACAATTGCATGTGTTGTACTCAACATCGAGTTCTAATACACACACCACAACCAATCTAACTAGCTCTTATGAATAGTAATACCCAATTTTTGAAATTTTATAAATTTTATCTTTAAAAATGGAATTCATTTTTTGATTCGGAATATAGAAATTAGCCTAGGGTGAAATTTTGGTATTTTTCTGAAAACATTCAATTTTTCATGAATAGTGAAAAAACTCTGAGTTATAGTTTAAAAACCAATTTTTATTTAAATAATTATTTTGTTAATTTAAATTTAATTAAGGTAAAAATATATACATAATACCTATATATTCTCAATGTAATTCATTAGAGTTAGTTTAGAATAATCTTAGATATATAAAAATTTTATTGAACTTTTCACCGTCTTTTACCCACCTCCTAGGAGAATTTGGAAATTCACATAAAACTTAATTTTACCGCTTCTATGAGTGTAATTTCTAAAATCTTAGAGACACGATTAATATCATGGAGTAAAATGTTTATAATGAGATAAAAATAATTTTTGGTGAATAGTAACTTTTTACTTTTATTTACCACGGTTAAAAGTAAATAGGGTAATTAAGGGTAAAAATTATATTAATATTACCCTAACACATGTCCTAATTCTATTGGAAAAGTGTATCTCGACCAAATATAACCTTAGGAATAAAAAATTAACATTTAGGTCCACTTGGATTCGATTTGGAAATTCATTATTATTTAATTGAAAGAAGAGTTAAAAGAGTTAAAATCAATGATTATTTACTAAAAAAAATTTAATATGAGGTTATACATAAGATAAATTCGAATTTTAAATATTAATTGGAAATATAAAACTATTTCGTACATAATTTTATTTAATTTATAATTTTTAGACATTAAATAATTTAATTTATTTATGACACAATGGTGATGCAGTAATTACCAAGTTAATGAAATATTAAAATAATTGATATTATAAATATCAAAATAAATTTAATTTGAGACTTTTTATGAATTCCACTAATTTAATAGGTTAATATGACATATTAGGATTGGATATATAAATTTTTTTCGAAGTAATAAGGCTGTTATGAAATTATCAAAAACAAAATACCCAAGAGTGTCAAAATTGTCATAAAAGAGTTTTTAAAACAAATATTATATTATTAATTTATATTATATTAATAAAAATCTAAGTTTCGGCCAAAGGACTTGTATCATGATAGGTGTATCATTAATGGACCATTTGGGGGTATCTTGGATGTATATAGTATGTTTATTAACTATATAATATAAAAATACAAAGCAACATGGTAATGTCAAACAAATTAACTAAGAGTTAAAAATAAAAGATAAGGTTAATATAGTGACCCAAACTTGTCTAAAACATATGGGTTGAGTGGTTTTCGACCCATAACCAGCTTAACATTTAAATAATCCACTTTGGAGCCATTAGAAACCGAATATGAATTTATTATAAAATTATATTTCTAGCTTTTCCAAAGGTTCCCCTCACCCCTCTTATAAAAGGGCACTCCCCCTTCTCACTAATTCACACATTCAAAGCCTCTTGTCTCGGCCAACCCCTGCCCAAATACTCTCCCAACTTCCCTCACTACAACCTAGAGTCCATAGTTTGATCATAAAAGCAACCTATGGAGACCTTTTGATCAAATCAAAAGGAACAACACGAAGAAGAGGTAATGATTTAACCACACTTTTTCAAGTTCCTTTCTTCTTCAACTTCTTCTTTCTTTGTTATTACCATTCTAAAATAATAACACCAATATCTTATATATACTGTGATGTTATTATAAATATGTTACAACCATATTCAGTAATCTATCCATCCTTTGAATGACATGTCACCATACGTGCGTACGTACGGCTTACCGTCTCCACGTCGTGGTGTAATTGTTATTCAATAAATTATTATTTGGATGGGAATAACAACGAAATGTAATTCATGTAAATAATAAATATAACATTATAATGATTGTTTATATATTATATAACATCCAATTATATATTATTTTAATATCAAAAGGATGATATTGTCGCTCATGCGTACGTACGGACTACCATCTCCATGATCGCGATGAGATTCATTACCCATCATATCCATTCAAGAATAATTCTCATTTAATGATTAAAAATAATTTTTAAGGACTTGATATCATTCTGGATATGAATAATATACAACTTATCCATGAAACACATGGCTTACGTAACAAAACATATAAAAGAAAATGATTCAGTTAACACCGAAAACAATGATAATACTAAGATATTATTAACAAATCAATGTTAAAAGATCATATAGGATATCATATTAATGTATATGATTCTTGTATCATTTCCTAACAATTATTTCACCATTATATTGGAGGTTAACTTACCCTCTACCAAGGAAAAGTACAAGGTAAGGGTTATTTCACAATCTCTTCATTATCTGAGGTTGTTTATAAGTAATTACCTACTGGGACCTCTTTATCATCCACATCCATGTTTCTTAAAAATGTATTTCAAAACATTCGTGCTATTTTACAGAATATGGGTTAAAGTCATTTATAATATTTTTTGACTTTTTATAAGAAGTTTATAAAATAATCTTTACATTGTTTTCCAAACAATGTCCTTTTTATCCTTTTCGACAGAATTAAGGTAAGAATTTCTTTTTTTAACTTATACGGCAGGTGCGGCTATTTTTTGCCATTATAAAATCTTCAAATCTTCCCTTACAAGTTTCTAAGAATATTTTCAATTTAAAAGTTTTATTTTATAATTATGTGACATTTAAATGATTTCAAAAAAAGAGATATTTGTCTCAAATAGTTTTGATTTCATCTATGTCAACATCCTTTGATGGATTTTAAGCTTATTTGAAGATTATTTATTATGATACAAATCTTCCATATAGTATTTAAGGTTTTGTGATATGTTTGACTGTGGATGAGTTATTTTTATACCATTCATGGTTTATGGAGAATGTATTGACATTTGGTATTCTAGTTTTAATATGAATGTTTATGTTATGTTTAAACCTGTTCATATGAGGAATGCATTGGACTTAATAAGTGAAGGGTGGAGCCCGCTATAGCTCCTCGATGCATCAGTTGGTCTCATGAGACAAGCTTGTTTCTTGGCACAAGGACATGAAAAAATCTTATTTGTAGTCTTGGAAGGAGGCCTTGGGAATGTGGTTATGATAGTCTGGCATTATGCATTCCATCATTATGAAAGTTGTTTTTGATATTGCATGCGATTATTCGACTAGTAGAATATCCAAGTGAATAAGTAAATGGAATTATTTCATTTTATTTTTTCCATATTATTCTAATGTTCAAGTTTAAAAGGCTTTTGTTTTAGTTATACATTGCCTTAAATGTTTATGATTATTTATGAAGGTTTCTGCTATATTTTTATCCTTACTGAGCATCTGAGCTCACCCCTTTCAATGTTTTATTTTTCCTAGGATGTGAAAAAGTAATTTGTGAATGAAATGTAGGAATAGTATGAAGGGATATGAAGACAATATGTTGATGTAGTTTTTTTACTTTATGATGTAATGTAAAACTTTATGAATGAATCTAGTTATTCCAAGACTACTAAACTAGTCGATCTTTTGATACTTGATCTTTTTTCTGATCATGCCAATGTTATGTAATAATGAACTGACTCTGGGAAACTTGGGTCAGGGCATTACAGTTGGTATCAGAGGATGTTTTGTACAAACCTTGGAAGCTAGATTTAGATAAACTTTGATTACAGCACATAGACCTAAGATGGACTTTGAGGATTAGTACAGAAGAACTTCCTAGAATTTTGGTATTGTAGAGATTTTTTGAGTTTTCTAAGAAATAAATCCCTATCTAGATACGAGCAGGTAGAGGCAGCTCTGACACAGATGTACATAGGTGTAAAACCCGAAAACACCGCTTTGATCTAGACTCGAACGAGAACTGGTGCACGAAAACGGGCCTTGCTGCACTCTTGGTTACAACACTCTCAGGGGATATGCTTAGGATAATTCAAATTTTCTTTACAAACCATTATGAAGGGTTTATGAGTATATACTTTCTCAAAGAAAACATTTTTATGATTATGGATTATATCCATAAATAGTTCAATTTATGTTAAGTGTTTTACAAGTATGAAATTATTTATTTTGATTCATAAATCGATCTAGTTTATGCCATTTTTTAGAAATGGTGCTTAGTGGAAGGAATGGAAACCGTATCAATGCACGCACTACATGTAGGAATTTCCCTCCTGCTCATGATAATTATAGTGGAGCTGGTGAGGCCACTGGTGCTGATCAGCTAATCACCATACTGGGGAAAATCACTCAGGCAATGAATAATATCCTTACCCGTATAGAGGACCCTGATCCGCATCGTGGAGGATCAATGTTAGATCGCTCAATGAGGCAACAACCACCAACATTCAATGGGAGTACAAATCCCTTAGTAGCTGAGTAATGGATAAATTCCCTAGAGAAAATATTTCAGGCTTTGGGGAGTAGTGAAAGGGAAAAAGTTGTCATGGCAATTTACCGCCTCACTAGAGATGCTGATCAATAGTGGTCATTGATTAAAAACAGGAAGGAAGATGATGAAGTGTCAAATATGGAATGGAGGGAGTTCAAAGTTATATTTTTAGAAAAATACTTTCTTCCTGACCATCGAGAAGATATGGAAAGGCATATTCTGAGCATGAGACAAAAAGATGATGAGAATGTCGCAAAGTATGAGGCTAACATTACAAGGTTATCAAGGTATTCTGGAGATTATATACGTAACCCAATATGTAATATTGATCATTTCTTTTATGGGTTCGTTATTTATTGCGACGCATTGAAGAAGGGACTTGGTTGTGTTCTTATGCAGAATGATAGGGTTATTGCCTATGCATCACGACAGTTGAAAATTCAGGAGCAAAACTATCCTACTCATGATCTCAAGTTAGAAGCTGTGATCTTTGATTTTAAGATATGGAGACACTAACTCTATGGTAAAAAAAGTGAGATTTATATTGATCAAAAGAGTTTGAAGTATATTTTCTCACAAAAAGAACTGAACATGAGGAAAAGGTGATGTCTTGAATTACTCAAGGATTATGATTGCACGATACACTACCACCCAGGGAAGGCAAACAAGGTGGAAGATTCTTTGAGCAGAAAAGATCATGGAGTTTAGAAAAACATGAGAATTGAAAGGGATTCAATTTTCATGGATCTAGTGAATATGGACATGGGAAAAACCATGGAAGGTGAAACATCAATGATTTTTCAAATGGTTGCCAAACCATCTATACTAGAAAGGATTAAGAGTCCTCAGATTGATGATGAAGAATTTCAAAAGAAGATTAAAGATGTGAATGATAGAAGATTGACTGACTTTGTATACAAAATTGAATTTTGAAATTTGGGAAAAGGCTTTGTGTTCCCTATATACCTGATCGAGAAGGGGAATTGTTGGACGATGCTCATACTTCCAATTTCTCTATACACCATGGGAGAACCAAAATGTTTAGAGATTTGATGGAAAATTTTTGGTGGGACAACATAAAGAGGGATATTGCTAATGTTCTGTCAAGACGTATAGTTTGTCAACAAGTGAAACCTGGAAGGCAACAGCCTAGTGGAGTATTGAAACCACTTCCCATACCTGAGTGGAAATGAGATAATATTATGACGGACTTCATCATGGGGATACCAATGACTCCTAAAAGGAACAATTCAATATGGGTCATTATTGATCGTCTTACCAAGTCAGCACATTTTCTTTCTATAAGAGAAGATTTTCCACTCAAATGTCTAGAAATACTATATATTAACTTCATGGAGTACCCCTATCGATTGTTACTGATCATGATCTCCGTTTTACTTCAAGATTCTGGAAAAGTTTTTAGAAATCCCTTGATACGAACTTCATTTGAGCATTGCCTACCACCCTCACACAGATGGACAATCCGAACGGACTATTCAAGCCTTAGAAGACATGTTGAGATCCTTCTCACTTGACTTTCAGGGTATGTGGGCTTAATATTTACCTCTGGTGTAATTTTCCTATAACAATAGCTTCCATTCGAGTATTCATATGGCACCATATGATGTGTTATACAGAAAGAGATGTCTCACACCAACCTGTTGGGATGGAGTTGGTGAAAGAAAAATTTTAGGCCCATAACTGGTGGAGGAAACAATGGAAATGTTAAAGGTAATCCAAAACCACATTAAAAAAGCTCAAAGTAGGCAGAAGATCTATACCGATAACCGAAAGAAGGATTCGGAATTTTAGGTAAGAGTTTATGTTTTCTTGAAGGTATCTCCATGGAACGGAGTTATACATTTCAGTAAGAAGGGTAAATTGAGTCCCAGGTACATCGGACCTTTCGAAATTCTAGAACGAATTGGCGCTATAGCTTACCATTTGGCAATGCCACCAAGTATCTCCAAAGTTCACGATGTGTTCCACGTATCAATGTTGAGGAAATACATGCATGACCCAACGCATGTACTCACCTATGAGGAATTAAAACTGGAACCCGATATGTCTTATTGTGAAGAGCCCATCAGTATTCTTTATACGAGAGAACAAGTAATGAGAAACCGGACGACTCATCTGGTAAAAGTTTTGTATAGAAACCATAATATGGAAGAGGCAACATGGGAACCTGAGGAACTTATGATGAAGAACCACCCCAGTCCTTTCATGCAATAGTATTCTAGAAATTTTGAGGTTGAAATTATTTGAAGGTGGGGAGAATGTAACACCCCAAGATTCGACGGTATGCTTCCCTTTGAATAATACAGTTGCATGTGTGGTACGCAAGTTCGAATTCTAACACACACACCACAACCAATCAAACTAGCCGTTATGAATAGTAACACCCACTTTTTATAATTTTATAAATTTTAACTTTCAAAATGGACTTCATTTTTGGATTCAGAATATCAAAATTATCTTAGGGAGAAATTTTTCTATTTTTCTAAAAACTTTCAATTTTGATGAATAGTGAAAAAACACTGAGTTATAGTTTAAACCCCAATTTTTATTTAAATAGTTATTTATTTTATTTAAATTTAATTATGATCAAAATAGATACATAATACCAACATATGTTCAATGTAATTCATTGGAGTGGGTTTAGTATAATTTTAGATATATAAAAATTTTATTGAACTTTTCACCGTCTTTTACCCACCTCCTAGGAGAATTTGGAAATTCACAAAAAACATAATTTTACTGCTTATGTGAGTGGAATTTCGAAAATCTGAGAGACACGGTTAATATCATGGAGTCAAATGTGGTTCAATTAGATGAAAATAATTTTTGGTGAAAATTAACTTTTTACTTTTATTTACCACAGTTAAAAGTAAATAGGGTAATTAAGGGTAAATTTTTACTTTTATTTTTATACATCAAATAATTTAATTTATTTATGACTCAATGGTGATGCAGTAATAATCTAATTAATGAAAATATTAAATTTTTTGATATTATAAATATAAAAATAAATTTAATTTGAGACTTTTTATGAATTCCACTAATTTTCTAGGTTAATATGATATATTAGGATTGGTTATATAAATTTTTTTCGAAGTAATAATGCTGTTATGAAATTATCCAAAACAAAATACCCAATAGTGTCATAATTGACATTAAATAGTTTTTAAAACTAATATTATATTATTAATTTATATTCTATTCCTAAAAATCAATGGTTCAGCCAAAGGACTTGTATCATGAGAGGTGTATCATTAATGGACCACTTGGGGGTCGCCTGGATATATATAGTAAGTTTATTAACTATATAATATAAAAATACAATGTGACATGGTAAATGTAAAACTTATTTACTAAAGTTAAAACTAAAAGATAAGGTTAATATAGAGACCCAAACGTATCTAAAACCTATTAGTTGAGTGGTTTTCGACCCATCCCCACCTTAAAATGTAACAAATCTACTTTGGATCCATTTTAAACCGAATATGAATTTATTATAAAATAATATTTCTAGCTTTTCCAAAGGTGCCCCTCAACCCTGTTATAAAAGGGAACACCCCCTTCTCACTAGTTCACACATTCAAATCCTTTATGATTGGCCAAACCCAACCCAAATACTCTCTCAACTTCCCTCACTACAACCTAGAGGCAAGAGTATTATCAGAAAGCCAACCTTAGGAGCCCTTCTGATCAAATCAAAAGGAAGAACCCAAAGAAAAGGTAATGTTTTCACCACCCTCTTTCAAGTGCCTTTCATCTTCAACTTCTTCCTTATTTGTTATTTACATTATAAAATAATAAATCCAGTATCCCTTATATACTATGATGATATCATAAATATGTTACAACCATATTCATTATTCTATCCATCCTTTGAATGACATGTCACCATAAGTGTGTACGTACGGCTTACCGTCTCCACGTCGTGGTGTAATTGTTATTCAATAAATTAATATTTTGATTGGTATAACAATGATGTGTAATTCATGTAAATAATAAATATAACATTATAATGATTCTGTATATATGATATAACATCCAATTATATATTATTTTATCATCAAAAGGATGATATTGCCGCTCATGCATACGTACGAACTACCGTCTCCACGATCGCGATGAGATTCATTACCCATCATATCCATTCAAGACTAATTCTCATTTAATGATTAAAAAAAATGTTTAAGGACTTGATATAATTCTAGATATGAATATGATACAACCCCTCCTTAACAAGCACGACTTATGTAACAAAACATATAAAAGAAAACAAGTAAGTTAACACCCAAAACAAAGATAACACTTAGATATTATTAACAAATCAATGTTAAAAGATCATATATGATATCATATTAATGTATATGATTCATGTAGAATTTAACAGCAATTATTTCACCATTATACAAGAGTTTAACATACCCTCAACCATGTAAAATTACAAGGTAATGGTTTTTTCACAATCTCTTCAGTATCTGAGGTTGTTTATACGTAATTATCTACTGGGACCTCTTTATCATCCACATCCATGTTTCTTAAAAATGTATTTTGAAACATTATTTCTATTTTACAGAATATGGGTTAAATTCATTCGTACCCTTATTTTACTTTTTATAATATGTTTATAAAGTAATCTTTCCTTCGTTTTCCAAACAAGGTCCTTTTTAACCTTTTCGACAGAATTAAGGTAAGAATGCCTTTGTTTAACTTATACGGCGGGTGCCGCTATTTTCCGCCATTATAAATTCTTTGAAGCTTCCCTTACAAGTTTCTAATAATATTTTCAAATTAAAAGTTTTATTTTATAATTATGTGACTTTTAAATGATTTCAAAAAAATATATATTTCTCTCAAATAGTTTTGACTTCATCTATGTCAACATCCTTTGATTGATTTGAAGCCTATTTGATGTTTATTTATTATGATACAAATCTTCCCTATGGTATTGAAGGTTTTGTGATATGATCACTGTGGATGTGTTATTTTTATACCATTCATGGTTTATGGATAAATTATTTACATTTTGTATGCTAGTTTTAATACGAATGTTTATGTTATGTTTAAACATGTTCATATGAGGAATGCATTAGACTTAATAAGTGACGTGTGGAGCCTGTTATATCTCCTCAATGCATTAGTAGGTCTCATGAGAAAAACTAGTGTCTTGTAATAAGGCCTTGACAAAATCTTATTTTTAGTCTTGGCATGAGGCCTTGGCTATGTGGTTATGATAGTCTGGCATTATCCATTCCATCGTTATTAATGTGGTTCTTGATATTGCATGCGATTATTCGAGTAGTAGAATATCCACGTGAATAAGTAAATCGCATTATTTCAATTTATTTTTTCTATATTATGTTGAAGTTCAAGTTTAAAAGGATTTTGTTTTAGTTATACATTGCCTTAAATGTTTTTGCTTATTTATAAATGTTTCCGCTATATTGTTATCCTTACTGAGCATCTGAGCTCACCTCTTTCAATGTTTTATTTTTCCCAGGATGTGAAGAAGTAATATATGAATGACCTACAGGAATAGTATAAGGGGATATGAAGACAAGATTCTATTGTAGTTTTTTTTACTTTATGATGTAATGTATAACTTTATGAATGTATCTAGTTATTCCAAGGCTACTAAATGAATCGGTCTTTCGAGACTTGATCTTTCTTGTGATCATGCCAATGTTATGTAATAAGGCACCGACTCTAGGTAACTGGGGTCAGGGCGTTACAAAATTTGATATTTAAATTTCAAAAATGATGTCTATTTTTCCAAATTTAAAACATTTAAGTTCCATTAATTAATTTTATAATTAATTCTCATTGTCCAAACAAATAACATGTTTTTAAGAAACAATATCTATCAAAAGATTGACACTTGATTATGTCCAATTTCATAGTTAAATTCAATACAATGACCACCATTTGATTAAGTGGTAAAAATATATTCCAATTACACTTTAAAACTAATTAAAAATATAATATATGCATATAAATAATTTATATTAAAAGGAAATTTTGAATTAAAATCAAGTATTTTTAACTATTCATCAGAAAATGAACTTTATCGAAAAAATACCAAAAATATACCCAAAGTAAATATTGATGTCCCCATTATATAGAAGGATATTATTTGGTCAAATATATTTTATTAAAGTTACAAAAACTATATTCAAAGAGGTTTCTCCATTAAAAGGTAGTAAATCAGCCTTTTAATGTAAATTACGTTTAAAAATAGATTCATTCAAATATTAAGCCTCTAACTTTTATTGGATAAATGTAAATACATTTAACAAAAATGTATAATAAAACTTTATTTAGTTTTGTTCATTCCCTTCAATACAATGGATTGGAGTTAACTACCATTTAAAATAATAAAAATATGTTATTATTGTGTAGCGTAAGATTTAAATGAAACCCATTGTTGCGTATCAGGTACACTATCAAACATTGAAACCCCTTTAAAGTAAAATTAATATTTAATTCAAAAATATGAATAAATATAAAAAATGTTATTTTCTCTATTTACATAGGATGTTACACTTAGTTTTCACTATCATGGTTTGGAAATTTAATCGTATACAATTATTTTATTTATGATTTTTATTTGTGTTTTTTGGACCGTTTCACTTATGAATAAGATACATTGAATCATGAATTATATTTGTCACCTAGAATTCACATTAAATATGTGTGTTTTTGCATAGTTTATTTTTCTTAAAATAAGATTATTAAACTCTAAACAACAACATCTATAATGATATCATATATAAAATCATCGTGTAACATTACAAAGCTAATCCGAAGTGTTTTCTGTCACTTTTCATTTCAAGCATAGTATGTGATATTCCATAATGATGGTAAAATCATCTGTTAACTACAAATCATGTAAATTATTTGAATAAATAATTTCACTATTTAAAATAATTTTTATTTATTGAATTGAATTAAATATTCATAATTTAATTTATTGGATTTTTTTTAAAAAAAATAAGGGGATTTTTAAGTGGAATTCTTTTGTGAATAATAATATAGAGAAAATAGTTGCTTTTCCAATTATAGAACCACTAAATCATGAAAAACCACTTGATAGGTGGAGGCCACAAGATGGACTATATCACCAGATATGCCGAAAGGATGGGTTGATGAGTATAGACATAACATGGGGTATAAAAAATGGATGTCATTGTTGCGGTTTTATGAACATCATATTATCATGTGAGCACTAGGTAATAGGAAAACTAATTTTGGTTTCCAAATATGGAACTATAAAAAATGTAGTGTGTTAAAATAGAAGAAATAAGACTATCCCACTCATTATCCTCAAAATAATAGGGTTATATTTTTTGAAATGCTTAAAAAAATGCTAACAATATCTAATTCAATTATTTCTCGAATGAATGGATATTATGGATTTAATGTGGGGAAGGACCCCGGTGCCTACTTAAATAAGATATAGTCTCTAAAAATGAGAAAAATTGACTATAAATTATTTATGTTGAAATGGTGTTAGTGGGAATCAAATGAAAAGGAGAAACAAGATGATATAACCAAAAATTATAACGTTTAGTTTAAAACACACATGAAACTACATAAAAAATTCAAATTAACATACCTGTAATGTTAAAATAGAAAATTGAATGATACAAAATTTATCAATCCATGAACATCCAATGAAGTTTATTGGTTTTATATGGATAGTTATTTATCATGTTGCACAATGTTTTGAGGGTAGTATGCTAACATGATGTAGAAAATTGAATGTTAAGAACTCCCTATATAGTGGATTATATACTTGTTTATTTTAAAAAGGTGTTATTTATATATATGGTTATTTGACATAAGTAGTTTTTTTAATTTTTATAATATGGGATGATTGGTGTTTCCGAGAGGATGAACATGAACCCCATCACATTTGGGGAAGAGAGATTGTGGTTTATAGGTATGTTCTAATGATTAAACAATGACGATTTCAGTTTGTTAGATGTCATTGTAGAAGTAAAAATAATATTCATGATGATAAAATGGAGAATGTATACTATAATTCAATGGGGGAATTTTGGATTCCATTTTGAAAGCGGATATACCTTTAAAATTTTATCCTTCTATGGTAAATGGAGAAATTTTATGTGGTCGTGAGAGAGGAGTAAGAAAAAAAATCATAGAATCTAATACCATTTCATGGATTAGATGATATTAATTTTTAAATATATTTCAAGGTAATATTGTGTAATGGAATTTGGTTCCATAACATATTCATGTACTGATACTGAACGGGATGTATCTTTATAACATGTAGAACATTCCCACATAGTGGTTTTGGTATATTTGATAAATATACGTGTTAGATAATTCAAAATAGATGTGAAATTTTTAGATACACATTTACAAGAGATAATGGTTGTATTTTAAATGTTTTTTATGCATATCCTTATGGATTTAGAATTTTACTTTAAATGAGGATCCAGAATGAATAAAAAATATCCAAAATGTATATCAACTCAAACCAAAAAAATAAATCCTATAATAAAGATTAATTTCATAATTTTTTTTACCAAAACTCTTCCTTAATACCCTCGGAGAAATCAATAGGTGCTTCTAGAATCACATCTAATAAAGAATCAAATAAATATGGAATAATAATTAAACTAACTAAAAGTAGAACCCAATATAAAAATCATGGTGAATACCCCAATCAAAATTCTTAAGAAATATTCATAAACACTCAATCACTATTAAGGAAAAATGTTTTTTTATAATTCCTAAAACCATTTCAATATTTCTCATTTAATCGCTAAAAATTGTGTCAATCGTACAAAAAATATTTGTGAACAAAGGAAAACAATAATACAAAAATAAAAGGTGGCATGATATATTGGTATGATTTATTAATCTTTTGACTATCAATAGTAAAAGTAATTCTCCAAAATTTCTAATAATAATGTTTAATATTTGTGGTTTATAAACTATGTTCTGACCATACATTTATTAAATTAATATAATAAACAATTTCTTTCCTAATTATCTTTTTAAATTTTCTGAGAAACCACACAACAAGTTAGTACTCAAAAAATTCATTATAACTAAATTTAATATAAATTAAAATATACTTCATTATTTCAGAAGGAAACAATTTGTGGCCAAAATATTAACCTTATAAAAATAAAAAAACTTTCAATAAATTAATTATCTTAACACTAAGTTTAAACCAAGATTTAGAATTTAACATTTAGAATTCCAACCAAATTCAACTCACAAAATTCAATATAATATCTAATAACTAAATCACATAAGGTAAAAAAAATTAAAAAAATAATAGAATAAAATAATTTATAGCATCTCAATAATTTTTTATCATATCAAAATCTATATCATCATGATAAACAAGAAATATAACAATTATATGTTGTGTAAAATTATAATTGACAAAATTCATAAAATCAAGAAGAAAAAAAATTATAACATAAAACTATTTATTTAAATATATAACCAAATTAAATAAAATTTTTAAAACCATTCATAAATAAAATTCATAATATCAAGCATATTCCCATAATTTTTTTAAAACTATCATTAAAGTGTTAAATCATTTAAAATTTGATTACAAATAATTATTGATCAAAACCAATTCTTCATAAAACATCACTCCATTAAATAAATATAATCTTTTATCAAGAAAATACTTAAACATTTAATTAAAACTATCCCATTAGTAAATTATCTTTTAAAAAATCCAGATACTTTTATATTCTGAAAACACACATTCCTTATTGAAATCACAATTTGTGTCACAAATATCTATCTCAGAACCACAATATAATTTTTTTCAAATAATGAAATGTAAACTAAACAAAGGCCCATATATTTTCCAAAATAAATACATAGTAAAACTTATTTTTACTCAATATAGAGTTAAATTCATAATACAAATTGATTATTTCAAATCAAAATTTAAAACCCTTTGAATTATTTTCCTGTAAGGTGGAGAGATAATGCATGACTAATTTGGTCACCAGAAAAAAAACCATTTTCCCTAATATATAATAGCCTTTTGTGACATTTAAAATTTTAGAATATCTACCCCATTTTAATGAATTTTAAAAACATAAAAGGCAAAATAACTAGTTATTGAGACACATTACAATAAAAATAACATTTAAAATTAATTAAACCCCCATTAAAAAAATTCTATAACAACCTTTAATTAAAAAAACACATGAATAAAAATAAAAAGTACCTTAAAAATGATTAAAAATAAATATACTTACATCCACAATCATTAAACAACAATATGACACCTAATAAATTAAAATACCTAATTTATAGTTGTTTAATATCTAACAAAATCCACAAAATTATTATATATTAACCAAATAAATGTAATAAAATTGAATAATCTAAAAATGGAATATAAAAACCTCCTAGAGGTCACCTATATATTATATTAAAGGTATCCTTAAGAATAAATTGGGATTCTCCTTGCCTTATGAAACTTTTATACGAAATCATTAAATCACACCACTAAATTAAGTGATGAGAAAAGTGAAGAAGAAAGAAGAAAAGATAAAAAATATTATCAATGATCCAAATTTGGAATGATGAATAAATCTATACAGGTTATATTATAGTATAAAAATGATTTGGTTTTTATACCATTATAAATGGTGCACAGGTTGTCTGATTTTTGGAGGAGGATAGATGTAAAAATTAGGATTCCATGGAGGAATGAAAAGTTAGATCATTGATCTCAAGGATTTTGTAAGATTAATTCATATCTTGAGGAATATTTTATGGGTAGAAATTGGTGGTATTTGGTACCATGGATGTTGATCATTATTTTTTGTAAAACATTTCCACTAATCAGGACTGATATGCAACACCATAAGGAGCATATAATTAGGTTAAACATTCACTTAAATTGGGGATATATACTTCTATTTCAACTATTTTAGAATATTTTGTTCAATTTTATATTGATTTAATGAAACTCTTGATTAATGTTTTTTGAATACCACAATACAAATTATATAAATATGATTTAATAATAAAACAATTTTTATTTAATTTTTGTAAAGAATGAATATTTAGTAACAGAAATTTTTGAGAACTTAAAAAAGGTTTATAAAAATATTGTGATATGATATTCCATTACCGAATACATTAATTACATTAACAAGAACTATACGAGTCATGATAACTTCATCAATTGATGTATCATGAAAATGAGTCAATTAGAAGATGGAAAAGTTGTTTTCGATGTAGTCAAAATAAACAAATGATGATTTCTAAAATCCAACCCCTGTATTTTGTTAAAATTTTATCAATAAATATATCAATATATTGATGAATCTGATAAATTATAGGATTTAACCTTTCTAAAATTATACTATTTATAGAAGCTGTGTAATTTATTATTGCTGAGAGTTATTTATATCAGTGTAATTGTTTTCTTCCAAGTTATTTTTTTGTATGAAATATGTCTAGTATGTATTTATTCTAATTATATTTTTATTTGAAATATAATTTTGGTATTACTAATAAAATCTTATTAAGGGATTACATGGATAATAAGATAGTGTGTTTGAGGCTTGAACATTATACCAACCATCAAGTTAAGTTAAGGTATTTTGAGGATAGAAAGACATATAACATGCCTATAGGTGTATGTTAAGGTATTCGTTATATAATAAGATAGAGATACCTTGGATATTATATAAATATACACCTTACACATTGTATCAAAATTTTGATTTTATTATATCCATTAAAATTGTATTTAGATTTTTAACTATTACTCCATGATTTATTTTAAACCTTCTCTCTACTCATTTTTGAGTTTTCACCATGTTAACACTGTTGGCAGTTACTGATAAAATACCAATAGTTTAGATTTTTTTGTGTTAACATTCTTATTAGTGGTTATCAAAATATTCAATTTTTTATTTATGTATTGTGTATAATTTTTTTACTTTGGTATATTGTAGGTAAATAAAAAATTAATAATATGAATGTTCTTGAAGCATGAGGAGGAAAGAATTGTATATTATGTTTAAAACTACTATTCACCCCCCATATTATAGTAATTTTTCCATCCATTAAATTGGAAAAATGTATTATTAGAGACTTACTTTACAATGTTAAGAGTGAACTATTACGTTTTATATTTTTTTCTTGTTGAAATTGTAGAAAAATCACATTGACATTTTATGACTAATTTGAATATCTTACAATCATATGGTGATATATACTTGTTTGATGTTTTTCCTATTTAAAATTTTATTGATATTATTCGAAAGGAATGGGAATAAAATGGGACATCTATGGATGATAAAAAAATAAAAAATAAATTTCTAAATTACTTAATTGGTACTGTAATTCAATATGAATAAATATTGAAATGAAATATTGAGAAAGTGAATTGGAAGAATGATCTGGTGTTCCATTCTACTTACATATTTTATAATTTTGTTACATTAAATTATTTTAATAAAATTATCAAAATCTCAGGTTTCTAATAATAAAGGTAAACATTCTAATTGATGTATTTCAGATGATAGTGAGAATGAGATTACACAACATACTAAAAAATTAATGATATTATCAAGAATAAGAAAATCAATTATACTAATAGGATGTATTGAAAATCTAGACATGATATTAAGGTGTCTTTAGTTGTTATATGTTATGAATGTTAGAAGATGGATCATATTGGAGCATATTATCTTAAAATAAATAGGGAAGATATAAATTAAAAGATATAATCTAGCACTAAAGGGGAAAATATTTTTAAATATTTGTACATGTAGAGTTTTAGTAAATGTGATGCATCTTATAATAGTTTATTTAAAGAAAATGGTAGTGAAATCCATAAAATTTTTTGATTTTATACATATTTTTTTATAGATGAAAAATGATATATGTACAAGGTAAATGATGAATCCTTGAAAAAATTAACCATAGATTCCATATTACATATATCACTGAGGATGATTATTCTAATTTAAAAGATGATGAAAAATGAAATCATATGGACAATTTTAATAAGATGGATAAATATATAAGAATTATGGAAAATGAGAATAAAAAGATGAGGTGTACCTATGATTAGGATGAGGAAATATTATTAATGATAATAACAAAAATTAAAAACACATACTAATTTTTTCAAAATTATAGTGTAATTATATTCATAATCCATTTGAATTTTGTGGATTAATAATAAATTTTTAGATAATTATGAATTTTGATGATTATATTTTGGCTGTTAAATTTAAATAAAATTTTCTTATTATTATTGAAATATTATTTAACCTTAATTATATTTAAGTATGTTTTTATAAATGTATTAAATATGAATCCTTTAATATATTCTAAAGTAATATAATTTAATTCTAATAAACCACATTTTCAATCAAATTATTTTATACAAAAAATTTCACTCTTTTGAACTAATTGTCAAAGGGGATTTCATTGGAATATATTTTTTCCTTTAAACCAAGTTCTATTTTTTTGTTTTAATAATTTGTATGTAAATAATTGTAATTGAAAAAAATAGAGTATGGAATATATGGATACTTGAGACATTATTTTTTAATATAATTAAAAAATTAATGTCTTCATAATAAGAAGTGTGTTTTCCTAATTTTTGTAAAAGAGGATAAGTAGATGTAGAAGAAACAAATGTTAAAATGAAGGTGGATGTTCATGACACATGAATGTATATAAGTCTAGCTTTTGCAGTGTGAAAATGGGGGTGGAGAATATTTCAAGTATTTTTTCAATATTTTTTTCATTTTTTCATCAGATTTATATCTTTAAAGAATTTAATATTTTATAAATGTTATGATGATAATAAAAATCAGAGTGAATAATTTCTTAGATCCATCCTCAAAATATGAAGATAAAACATTATTATTGGATGTTAACATCCAGTAGAATTCACATATTTCAATTTTATCCTCAATGAATCAGTTCCAAATGTTTTCTCCATGCACTTATTCATTAATAAAGGTAGTGAGAAATATATTAATGGTCGATATTTAGATTTTATTTAACATGTATAATGTATTATTTCTTAGATAAGTGATTTCATTCATCTAATATTATTCCTTTTTAAAATAAAAAAATGTGATAAAATCATTAAAAATATTGAATTTGATTTTGGATGATTTCTCTTCGATTTTTTAATGTTTCTTATTTTTTTCGATTCATTGGTTTCATTTTCATGAATTAGTTTAGAGGAATTAGGATAAGGTAACTATAAACTGCAGATAATAATTAATCATGAGGTGAATGGATAATTCATGATGTGAATGATCCTAGACTAATTTTGTTAGTTCCTTTAATGAATGAAAGGTGTTATCTTGGTGGATTTTTAATACCATTCATGACATGTGACTAATTCATGACATGGATTCATTATTTATTAATTAATGCGAGGTAATGAGTTTTCTTGTATTTTTGGCATCTCAATAATTCAAAATAGAAATTAGTTTTTTACTTCATGAATATATTTAAATCTATCCAATTTCTACCCATCTTGTAATTTTGATGACTTATTCAGTAACTATTATATTCCATTCAACTTTGAGGGGTAACCTCCATAATTTATGGTTATCTATGACATCTACACTCAAATTATAATGAATCTTAAAATGTTAAATTACTAAAATTAAATTTTTGGATATCATTCTTACTTCTCAATATAGATCTATTTATTATTTATTGAGTAGAACCATCGATCTATGATGATAAATATCAATGGTAATTAGATGAGTATTTATAATATATTATTGGAATTTAAAAGAGGAATGAAAGAATATATTAGATCTATGGAATCAACATAGATCTTTAGTGTCTAAAAAACTCAAGGTATGTGGTTTGTATATCACTCTAATAATATATAACATGATGTACTTCATTATCCTAAATTTTTCTTGTGATTAATTATGAAATCAATTGAAATATGTATAAGGAAAACCCCTATTGTGATGTGATTTCAAAGCATAGTTTTGTAATTTGGAATACAATTTTCTAAATTGGAATGATGGAATATATATTTTTAATAAATGTTTTAATTTGAAATAAGGAATAATTGTTTTTTTGTGCATTAATGTTCATGTTTGACTGAACATGGTCAATAATACCACTTTAAAATAATGGAAAAATTATAGTAGATTATATTTGAAATTACCCCCATCAATTAGTTCACCAAGCAATGGATTGATGAAAAATGATGCTCTATTCGTGAGTATAGGGAGGTCCAAGGCATGCATGTGTCTTTGGTTGTGTGGGAACATGAGAAAGTGATGTTTTGTGTTAAAGAAGTGTGTCGTGAATTAATTTCCATTTTTTTAATAGATCATGTGTTATAGAATTTAGGAATTGTCTAATTTATTTTATTTTATTTTATTTAAAATGTGATAAATCATTCTTTTCCTACTTGCATGTTTTGGGAAGTGTTTGGGGATTACCTATTGTGTGATATAATCACTCCCTAATTGGGAACTCTTGTTCATTTTTAGATGTTTTTTGTTGAGTTACAAGTAAGTTTCTTGTTTCTTACTTTACATGTGGTGTTCCTTGATGTTTTTATTTTGGTTTTTGGAGTAAAAACCAGGGTGTGTCATCATCTTGGTCTAGAGAGGTTCCCCATTGGTTCTTGACTCTTTATGTTTTGTATTTTTAGATTTAACACCTTATTTATTTTTCCACTATTACTCTAATTTAGTTCTTATGTTGTTACATTATTTTGTTATGTGGTTTATTCCCCATAGATCATGTAGCTAGGTTTTTTTATTATTTTTTCTTAGTAAGTTAGTTGTTCTTTAGGGAAAATCATCTCATACCCGTTTATAATACCTCTGAATTTATTTCGAGACTTTGGTTTCTTGGTGATGTCACCTATGGTTAGTATAACCTCTACCTCCTCTCAAGATAATGAGTTTGTGAAATATTTTAAAAATTATATCGATATATTTGGATACATGAGTTGGGATGGTAGTAAGGAGATAGTAATGTCGGTATGCGAAATATATAACATAAAAATATAAATCTATCCTATTTATATTTAACATCATGTTTCCCAGATGGTTTTGGTAAAAAAATGTACCAAGTTATTTATAGATAAATTTTCATCTCATATTCATACTGAGACTTCCAACAAGGATTTCATTTTTTTATAGGTACTGAAAAATGATAAAAAACACTTAAATGGATGATTTTTAGAATGAAATTTTAATGATGTTTTATTATAATGACATGAAATTTAAAACCCTTTAATTCCTAAATATTAATGAGTAGATGCTATTTTCTGGGGCTATAGAAAATGTAACCATATAGACTATATATAAATCAGTATGATAAAGCTATTGAAAATGTGGTTTCACCTAAGCCATGAGTGAAGAAACCACTTTTACAGAGTATTATGAATGATTTTCATTCCAATAATATAGGAAATTGGACTAATGAAACATGGAAAGTGGATAATTTTGTATAGTTTTATAAATACAATAAACCTTTTAATCAATGGGATTCAAGTCAAGAAAATTAGGTAGTAAGGATTAATCAAACCAATAAAATATTCATTTTTTGTGTACATTGTTGGAAATAATATGTTAATCAATAAACATTCATATTATAATATCTAGCGTAGTAATGGTGGGATTTATTTTTTCATTCTATAGTGAAAAGGGACTTGTTTTTTAAGACATTGAGAAACTGGTCAACAAATAATTCTAGCCCCAAAAATTCTGGATATCAAAAGAAATATACATATTTAACATAAAGAAATAAACACAATATGTGATAAAGTATGAAGATATGTTTATTAATTGGTTAATTTATTACTATAAGTAGTTTCTATAGAGTCTTTGGAGGAATGAATATTTGATTTTCGATTGAGAGTAGAGATTTGATCCAATATAGCTATCCTCTTAATTGAGAATTATATAGAGTTGGTTAATAGGGAAACAGTGGTAGAAAATGATATTTCTAAGATTCCTTCGGGAAAAAATATGTTTGATCCAAAACTAACATATGGGAACTATAATGTTGGAAAGAAGAGGAATATTTTCATCTTTTTTCAATGAGGTGGAACAACTAAAACCTAGAATTCTTACTTGGATAACTTTCTCCCAATATATAATATCAAACTAGGTTATTTCCAATGTTGGTCACTTATACACATGAAGAATGAATGCATGGTACCACCGAGGAATTTCCACCATAATGGTTAGAAGGGGAATCTCATGTTGTATTGGACTATTTTTATAATACCAATAGGGGGGAAATTCATGTCTTATGCTGGGGTATTTTATATTTGGAATGAATATTCTCTTTATACTAGTTCTCATCCATATATCAAGGTGAATGAGGAAAACTATTGGAATAAATTGGTTGTTTGATCAAAACCTCAACATGGAAGGAAGAAAAATCCTATAGAAGCTAATTTATACCTTTATAGAGCATAGTATACTATCAAGAGTGATAAAAAATGTTTTTCCATGGTGTGAGGTTTCATTCTTATAAACAAAGTTGTCATCCATGTCTAGTTTGATATTGGCACATCACATTCTTCCCTTTCCTATTATATGGTTAAAAATTTTGGAATACATATGGAAATAATGCCTCATGTTATGATTATAAATGTAATATACTATTTTTTTATTAATTTATTTTTTAAAAATAAATTAAATTTCTTTGATAGCTTACATTAAACGAAACATAGTGTTTTAAGAAACCATGGTATATTAATAATATTATTCAAAAGAAACCATTATAAAAAATCATTAAACAAAGAAATATGTATAGTAATGAATAATTTTTAAATATTAGGTATAATATTTGTATATAAAGAAATAATATTAATAAAAAATAATTAATTATTCATATGTTTTGAAAATACTATTTTCCAAAAAAAAATGTTCTTCTTATTTAATTTTGAGAACAATAATAAAACTAATATTTCAAAATTTTATAAAATGAATTTTACAAAATAATCTTCATTTTTGACTCATCATATAAGAATTATCTTAATATTTTCTGAAGATATTATTATTTTTTGATGATTAGTGAAAATTGCTCAATTTTGATAGAAATGTACTATTTAATTAAAATTATTTATAAAGCTAAATGATATTTTATATTAATTCAAATAAAATTACTTCAATTATATATATAATATTATAATTTGGGTCATTACAATAAATTCCAAGTTGAAATTGGATATAAAAATATTCCAACCATTTGAGCATTTTTCTCTTTGAAACCATGTTTTCTCATCATTTCTATAAGACTAATTTAAATTCAATTTTATTGATTCTATTAAATTAATTTAGAAAAATGGATTTATTATTTTTAATAATTACAATCTATTAGATATAATATGTTCAACATAATTTTTTAAAAAAAATAAATAGTGAGGACTATAAAAATTGATCACTACGGTTAAAGTAAAAATGGTATTGTGGGGGGTCATAAAATAAATTAATTAGTGTTAAAATAAAATAAAAACTTGAATAAAATATATTTTATATAAAACTTTATAGCCTATAATTTATATTTATTCATAATAATCCATTTTGGATCCTCATGACTTGGTAAAAATTTGGTTTTACCTTTTTCTTTTCAAAAAAGTAAAAGTGTGCCACTCACCTCACTTATAAAGCACCACCCCCTCTCCTTTATTATTCACACCTTAAAAACTATTTTCCACTAATACCTACCAAAATAACTTACAAAATTACCTCCTCTAATCCAAGAAGCCTTATTTGTGGTATAAATCCAACCAAGTAAGGTTTTTGGTGTAAACCTAAGGAGGTTACCTGAAGAAGAGTTAACATTCTTCAACGATTAATTTCATTTTATTTATTCTTCCACCTATTCCAATTATTATTAAACAATGACGATATAATAAAATAAGAATATTAAATATATTTTTATATTTTTATGTGATGATCATGATCTAAAACTATCTCCAATTATGTCAAATGGGTTATAATACCTCATCCGTGTGTACGAAAAACTACCACCATGTGAACTGATGTCATTTGTTTTTTCAATAAATTATATCATGTTTAGTTATGATAACGTATCTAAAGTATTTTTATGATATTTATAACATATTTATTAATATTTAGTCACAATATCTTATATATCTTTTGTTGGTAGGAGTGGGTACTCAAGAGGGGGGTGAATTGAGTTCCAATTAAAATTTCTATTAAAATATTGTCTCTTTAAAATCCCCCAATTTATAAAACAAGTTAAACTGTAGTGAATTTATACAGATTGTAAATGTTTACTTAGCTTCTCAAAGATTTATTAGGTCTCAGTTAATTCAATCACAAGATTAAATTGACTTTTGAAACTAACCAACTGATTTACAATAAGTGTAAACACTTGCTAATTTAACTATCAAAGTAACTTTAAAATGGTTTTGTATTTCAAAGTAACAGCAGTGGAATATAATAGATATATGTAGTATACCTTAAAATTAAACTAAAGATGCACATCAGATTCAATAAGAGGTTCGGTCTCAAGCTGATACTTAGTCCTCTCAAATTTATATAAATATGATCCACACCCTGGATCGGGGTTAACAACAGTTTAAAAAACTGTCCAAGCCACGCAGGGACCTTTACCACTATTCCTCAAGGGAAACAAAATAAAGACCAGGCCACATAAGTACCTCTTCCCCAGTTGACCTGGGTAAACAAGAGTTATGTGTTTTTGAGTGAGGATTTTGATATCCTCCAGTTTAGTGCAGGAGACAGTGTGTGTGTGAGATATACAGAGTAAACCACACTGCTCTAAAGTAAATAAACAAATCACTTAAAAAGAACAAATAGGAGTTTCGAAATCTCTAGTGATTAGGAATGTAGCTTTGGACTCGTTGGATTTAGCAGAACTGCTTCTGAGTCCTTCTCTGGTTTTTCTGTCAAAAAATAGAGTGTCGTGGTTCAGCTTGTATTCCACCAGTGGGAATGATCTCTTGATTCGCCGTGTGTTCTTCAGTGGTGTTGGATTGCCCTTATGAGAGTTATTTTAAGGTCTTGCAATCTCATTCTTCCTCACGATTGTTCTTCTAGTTCATCACAGTGCACTTTTGGTTTCTTGAGTTGTCATGTGTATGTAAGTTCTTCTTGTTGTATCGTCACACTTTTGTCCATGTACTACAGCTAAATCTTCATTATATTCCACCACTTCTGGAAGTAGGAATGATTCCCCTTTCATTGGTACAAGATACGGTTTCCTAACATGCCAACAACTATCATTAAATAACATTAATTTCATTAAAAACATAAAATATGGCAGTTAGCATTATTTAAATAATATTGAAAAAAATTTAAGAAACTGTGTCACACTGATTATGTAAACGGTGTCTTCTTCACGGTATATGCTCCACAGTATCTGATTCACTGTGTCTCCGTGTCATGGTGTCTAGCTCATGGTGTCTCAGTCACGGTGTGTCCTTCACAGTGTCTAGGTCACGGTGTGTCCTTCACGATGTCTGGGTCACGGTGTCTCGGTCACGGTGTGTCCTTCATGGTGTCTAGGTCACGGTGTGTCATTTATGGTGTCTCAGTCATGGTTTGTCCTTCACGGTGTCTGGGTCACGGTTTGTCCTTCACGGTGTCTGCGTTACGGTTTGTCCTTCACGGCGTGTGGGTCATGGTGTTTTCTTCATGGTGTCTGGGTCACGGTTTTTCCTTCACGGTGTCTGGGTCACGGTCTGTCCTTCACGGTGTCTGGGTCACTGTTTGTTCTTCACGGTGTGTCCATACTTAGACAAATTGCTGTATTTAGACTTAGACAGTAATATGCAGAATAAGGATTAAGTGTAACTAGTATATAGTAAGAGAACTTGATTCGTAAATAAATACTTGATAATATAAGTGAGATTGGTGATCATGCATAAGACTTGTAAATAATAAAGCGAGTAATTAACATCAATAATACTTGCTATTATTAAAACATGATGTGTAGTTATTATTAATATTTGAGAGCATTAAAATGACGACCAATTAATATTTAGATTAATTAATAGTTATAGGATTTGTGATCATTAAAACATGATTAAAGCATGAGGATTCTAACAATCTCCCCCTTTTTGATGATCAAAAATCATGTATTGGGAAAAAATATAAATGAAATGCAACATTAAATAAAATAACGGACTCGAAAATTAAAATAATATTACTTGTACTTGTTTCTCCACCTTTTGGAATTATCAGAAAGCAGAGAAAATTAAGTGAAACATTGCAATTGTCATTAAAAGGTTCAGAATAAAACATACAGGAGAAATACAAGCCGTAAACAACAAATGACATCCCATCGAAAAAGAAAACAGTCCCTAGATTCTTCAGGGAGACTCCTTTTCCTTGCCTTTATCAGCATCAGGAGCTGGTGCTGATGTAGAGGAAGGCACATATGTGGTAGACAAGGAGGTTAATGGTAGACCTTCAATAATGGATGGAGCCAAAGTAGGAGCAGTAGAAGATCTAAGCTACGGTTGGTCAGGAATGACTGGCTGGATCTGAGAAAGAGCTTGGCTGACTATCATGGCAGTGGAGGCATGGGTAAGTAGATCAGGTCTAAGGGGTGCATCAGCTGGAGCAACTATAGAAGTACTCTGCACGTGAAGATACTACTTCAATAGATTTATGAAATCAGTAATTATATCACCACCATATTGAATAGAATTTTGAAAATCAACCTTATTGTCCATCAATTTGTCCAACAATTTGGTGAACTCTGTGAGCTTTTGAACATGATCTTTAAAAGCATGAGTTACCAAAGGGATTATCAAATTCACTACAAGATATCTAAAATGATCTGTCATATCTCTTTTAGAGAATATATGGCTGATATACACATAAATCTTCATGGTGATATCTTTTTGAGCATCACTGGCAATCATTGAATGAATCCTAACCAAGTCCAATGCTCGACCACTGTTCTTAACCACTTTTGACAAAGAAGACTGATCCAAGCCATTGAAGGCATTCTGAAGTTGTTCCTTGATTATGGATCTCAGTAGAGAATCATCCAATGGAGGAACAGAAGGTTGTCCAGAAGCAGGAGAAGCCTTGACAGCTTCGGTTAGAACATTAAGCTGTCTCAAAACTTTTTGCAGGAATCCAGTATATTCATCTGCGAGCTTATTCAAATTTTCTACAAGCTCCATCATGCATTCCAGCATTTTTGTGTGTATTTTTCCAATATTCTCATAAAAATACAGTAGATGTGGATGCACTTGAGACACAATCTCTCTAGCAAGGTTGGAATCAGTTGGCTCAGGAGAAGCAGCAACAGGTGCAGGGGAAAAAACAAGACCAGGAGTTGATCTTAAAGACAAACCATTCTACAAGTTTGCTACCATATTTTTCAGGTTTGCAACATCAACACTCAGCAGCTTATTTTCTACTCTGACTTCTTGAATTTCTCGTATCATCCTTGGTTGAATATGCAATTTAATATTTTCCAAGATAATTGATGCATCTTCTTGACTCAGTTGAGTTACTGGAAAAGGTTGAGTAGATAAGATCTTTTCAAATCCTTCTAAAAGAGTCTCTCCAAAGACATTGAGATCATCTTTAGTTACAAATGAGTGTTTCTTGGGTAAGAGTGCAGGTAAAGGAAGTGGATCAGGCTCTGGTTGCGGTTCAGAGTCATCTTCAGACTCAGATTCTGATTCAGATTGAGGATGGGGCTCTGGTTCTGGTTCTGAAAGAGCTACAGACTTTAGTTAAAACACATAAGAGAGATCCATTCTAGTTGTAGTCACTTGTTGTGACCCATTCACATCATAAAATCTTGGGAAAACATATCGAGTGTACATAGAGTATGACTCATCACCAGGATCAGATTCAAATTCAACAGACATGGCTGGACTAGTCTCACAGTTTTGAGGTTCCTCCCCCTCAAATTGTGCTTCCATTTCAGATAATATAGGGTTAGAAACAAGGTCAAGATCCATAGGATCATCTCTAATCTCTTCAGAAAACTCTTTCCTTGCCAGCTGAAAGGAAATTTCCATCCTCTCATTAGTAGAGGGAATTATCTCAGGAAACAATTATTCCACATGCAGTGCTTCTAGATTAGATTTTTTTCCACTGGGAGTTTTTCTACACCGAAAGACTCTTCCATGGATTTTTTCTCTGATTCTGTTACTACAGAATCTCTTACATCCTCAGATTGGATATCCTAATTAACAACTTCTCTAGAAGCAGGAGATTCTTCCTCCCTAAGAACAACTGAAGGATCCACAGTCCTTTCCTTTTCAACAATAACTTCCTCTCCTTGAGGTATTTCAGTAGGAACAATAGTAGGGGAAAAATTCCTTTCTTTTTCAATAGGAGATGCATCCATTAGAGGTATTTCAGCCTCTTCTCCAGGTGGTACTTCAGCTGCCACTTCCTCCTCTTCTTTAGCATCTGAGTATTCATCCACTTCATCTGGTTCCGGACCAGGATCATCTAGGTTCTTTGGCCTTCTTGGATAATCAAAAGGATTAAACATCTTATACAATTGATAATTATCCTTAACCCATTTATTCTTCTAGGGGTTCCAACTAATCTTCATCCTTATGATGATAGGCTTGGATAAGAAAAAATCAAAGCCCACTAATTTTTCTTCATTCGGTCCAACCATTCCTTTGGAAACTAGCATGGCTGAAATCTTCCTTGAGTAAAACCAGGTGGTGGATTTGGAAGAGACATTAATCAGCTCACAGATATGGTTAATAAAATACTTGCATAGATTGATCTTATGGACATTATTCAATAGGTGAATCAGGAACACATCCTGATACTTCATTACAGAAAAATCCCATTTTCTTGGACTGATCAAATTCTTAACAAATTTGAAAAGAAGTCTAGTTTCTCCATCTAACTCTGCAGCTATATCCCTTCGCTTGGTACCATTACCAGTTAAGGTTCCCAAAGCATTTTCCAGATTGAAGATGTCAGATAGAAGGAGGAGGGTCTCTTTGGTAGTCTTCACAAACTCCATCTTGTGGAATCCTTAGGCATGCATCCCACAACCTCGAAGAGAATGAACACTTTTGTCCATTTATCTTGCTTTTCACCAAAAAACTTTCTCCAAAATAAAAGGAAAACCTCACATATTGGTTGAATTGAGATTCTAGTATCGGGTAAATCAGTCTATCTTTTCTATAGAACCAATCAAACCTACCTTGTTCTCTCGAGATTTTCAAAACAAAATATCTTCTAGACACCAACCATTCAGGGAAAATTTCTTCTTCTGGAACTACGATACGGTTTACAAGGTTTGGGTTTAGAGGTATTTCGAGAGCTATCCTCAGTATCCTCTTTTGTTTCTTAGAGCGGTGCTTCTCAGGGGTAGATGAAGACAGACGCTTCATCCTTGGCATCTACTTAAGGTTCGAGCGAGAAGGAAGAAGGGGTTCGCAAGGTAAAGAGGGTTTGAGAGAGAGATTAGGAGAGAGTTCAGGTGAGAGATTGAGTGAAACAATTATGTTTTATCATTTGTGAATTTCAATCATCATAAAAACAAAAACGCATGAAATCAAATAGTGGTGGAATAAAAATTGCCATGATACGGGTTAAAATAATAGTGAAAATAATCTTCACTGTGAGATTGTGAGTAGGCATTATGGTGTGAAGGAAAACAGTCATCATGGTGGGATAGTTGGTGATCATCATGGTGAGATAGTGACCATCCTGTGCAGTCACGGTGAGACAGTGAGTTAACAGACTGTGAGTACAAGGTCTTAATAGTGAGACCATAAGCATTAAACAGTAACTTTAAAACGGTGAGCATGAAATTAGAAAAGTACATAACCTATCATACCAAGCTCTTGGAGCTTGCTTTAAACCATATGAAGCTTTTGATAATTTAAAAATATGGTTTGGAAAATGAGGGTTTGTAAATCTAGGTAGTGGTTCAAAAAAACATCATCATAAATATATCCATTTATGAAATCACTCTTAACATCCATTTGATATAGTTTGAAATCTAGATGTGTAGCATAAGCAAGTAAAATCCTAATAGCATCTAATTTGGCTACTAGAGAAAAAGTCTCCTCACAGTCAAATCCTTCTTCTTGACTGTAGCCTTATCCAACTAGCCTACCTTTGTTTATCACTATGTTTCCAGATTCATCTACTTTATTTTGAAACACCAATTTAGTGCCTATGGTGAAAGTGTCCTTAGGTCTTTCAACAAGATTCCAAACGTTATTTCTTTCAAATTTATTGAGTTATTCTTGCATGGAAATCACCCGAAATTCATCATTAATAGCATCATCAATGTTTTTAGGTTCAATCAATGACAAGAAGGCTTGATGTTCAACCTGATTTCTAAGAGAATCTCTAGTCTGTGTCCCCCTATCCAGATTTCCTACAACAGCATCTAAAGGATGATTCTTTAGAATTCTAGTTGATCTAGTAAAGGTAGGACTAGAATTTTTAGGTTCATCAATAGGTTTGGGCTCATTAAAAGCAGATTCTATAATATGCCCAGAACTAGATGTCTTTATAGCAGGTTCTTTAGATTTTTCATTAAGGTCCAAAATAGATAAATCTTCTTCATGATTTTCAAGAGAGGTTTTAGGCTCATGTGGACCAGTTTCATCAAATTTGATGTGAACAGATTCTTCCACACACTTGGTTCACTTATTGAAAACTCTATAGGCTTTACTATTTATAGAATATCCAAAAAAGATTCATTCATCACTCTTAGAAGAAAACTAATCAAGATTATCCTTAGTATTAATAATAAATACTTTACATCCAAAGACTCTAAAGTAAATAATTTTAGGTTTTCTATTATTCCGTAGTTCATATAGAGTCTTCTTAAGAACAGGTCTAATCAAGACTCTATTGATGATATAAAAATTTATATTTACAGATTCATCCCAAAAGTAAATAGGAAGGTCATATTCATTAAGCATATTTCTTGCTATTTCTTGAAGGGTTCTATTTCTTCTTTATACTACACCATTCTACTGAGGTGTCCTAAGAGAAGAAAAGTTATGACTATAGACATTATGTGAGCAATTGGATTCATATTCATGATTTTCAAACTCACGGCCATGATCACTTCTTAAGGTTTTAATATTATGTCCAATAAGGTTTTCTACAGACTTGTAGTATTAAACAAAGTAAGAGAAAGCATCACTTTTGTGATCTAAGAAGAATACCCATGTATATCTAGGAAATTCATCTAATAAGACATAGACATAGTGCTTACCATTTAAGCTAGAAACTGTATTTGGTCCAAAAAAATCAATGTGAATCAACATGAGAGGTTGAGAATTTGAGACTTCTTTCATTGATTTTTAAAAAAATATTATGTTGCTTTCCCTTTTGATAGGGATTACAAACCTTGTCATTTGGAAACTCAAGTTTGGGTATGTCAATAACTAATTTTTTCCTAGTTAGTTTCCTAAGTGAGTGTAAATTGTAGTGTCCTAATATTCTATTCCATAACCATGACTCTTAATGAAAATCATTTAAAAAAGTAAAATTTTTCTTAGATGAGGAATTTAAATCAATAGCATAAACATTTTCATTCTTTAAAACAGAGAATACTAAATCATTTTTAGAGGTAAAATTGTTACAAGAATAATTTTCAAACATGACATTAAAACCATAATCACAAAATTGATAGATACTTAATAGATTATATATTAGTCCATCAACAAATAAAAAATTAGAAATTAAAACTGAATTATTGTTACCAATTTGGCCTAGGCCGATGATCTTTCCTTTAGAATTATCACCAAAGGTGACATATCCTCCATAAATCTTTATTAAGATCCTGAGGCATGAGTAATCCCCAGACATATGTTTTGAACATCCACTGTCTAAACACCATGTCTTCTTGTGGGAACTCTTCAAGCAGGTTTCCTACAAAACAGGTTTAGATAGGTAATGATTTTGGTACGCAGATCATCTTGGGTCCAAACAGTTTGGAAATCAATGATTTTGGTACCCAAATTTGTCTTATGGGTCTCATATATTTTGAGTCACATGATATTGAAGATAAACCCTAATTAATCTATAACTGTCTGAGTAACCAGTTGAAGAAAATGAATTTCCAGAACTTGAACTAGCAGTATTCTCTCCAGATTTAGGAATAAATCTATTCTTAGTAAGCAGTCTCTATCCAGGTTTGTAGCATATTCCAGTAGTTTATTTTGGTTCCCCTTTCTTTCATAGAATTTGAGTTAGTGTATCCTTTCCATTTTTAAACTTATCTAAGTCTTTTTTAGGTTGCTTATTTGACATTTTTAGTTCAGTGTTTTCCTTTAACAGTTGAGCTTTTTCCTCTTTTTCAATAGTATGTTCAGTTTTAACAGTTTTAGTGAGAGAATTTTGTTTCTTCAATGATTTGTATTTATCCTTAAGTTCCTTGCATGTCTCTTCCAGCATATTACAATATTCAAATAATTCCTCACTAGTCATGTTTTCAGAATCCGAATCAGATTTAGTTCTAGAATAACAGGAATTTAAAGCAGGAGTATCTAAGGTTACCTCAGATGTGTTTGTCATGAAACACATGTTGCCATGTTTCTTTTCAGAATCAGACATTTCATATTCACTTGTGATATCTTCAGAAGCACTCCTGGTAGCCTTCATATCTTTCTTGTACTTATTGTCTTTGTAATCATATTTCTTCTTGAATTTTAGCTTTGGGACGTCTACTTTAATGTATCCTTTTCTTTTTCACTCATAGCAAACAACTTCATCACTTTTATCTGCCTTTTTCTATTCCTTCTTCCAATGTCCCTTATTATAATACATTCCATTGTAATTTTATTTTCTAAAAAACTTCTTCTTCCTATAAAATTTCTTAATCCTTCTAGCTATTTGAGACATTTCAGCATCACTACCAGAGTCTGAAATTTCACTTGTTGAACTATCAGTTTGTGTTTGATATTTTTCTTTGTCCATTCTCTTTGAAGAAGTAGTCTTAAAAGCCACTAATTTCCTTTTTGGTTCATCATCTTCCTCTTTATTTAACTTGAGTTCTTCCTCATACATCATAATCTTACCAATAAGATCATTGACTGGTAGAGATCCAATGTCACATGACTCTCTGATTGAAACAGATGTGCCTCTCCATCGGTTTGGTAGACATCTCACGATTCTCATGATTTGTTCCTTTGCTGGAACAACTTTACCAAGTGAATTCTTTGTATTGACTATCTCATTGAAACTCAGATACAAATCAGAAATTGTTTCATCAGTTTTCATTTTCAAATTGTCATATCTAATAGTATAAGTATTCAATCGCATTTCTTTAGCATTAGTTTTTCATTCTTGAGAAACACCTAAAGTATCCCAAATTTCATAAGTAGTTTTGCAAGAAGATATTCGGATAAATTCCTCATCTTTTAAAGAACAATACAGGGCATTCATAGCGTTACAATTATTATTGTAAGCAGTCTTTGTAGGTTCATCCCACGTTGTTCTATCAGTTTATGGAATTTTATATTGAGACTGTATAGCAGTCCAAATATCAAAACCCATACTTTCGAAATGAATATTCATTTTAAGCTTCCACTGGGCATATTTTGTACCATTAAAGAAAGGTGGAATGTTAGAAGCAACACCCTCTAGTCTATTATCCATAACTAGATTTTAGAGAATAGTTTTAAAGAGATAACATTTAGAACTAATACAAATTTAAGATCTTTAAAGATGAAACTAAAATCACAGTTGAAAAAAAGAGTATTTCAAAAATTCTTTAACAAAAACAACCCTTTGATACCAAATGTTAGTTAGATTGGATACTCAAGAGGGGGTGAATTGAGTTACAATTAAAATTTCTGTTAAAATATTGTCTATTTAAAATCCCCCAATTTATAAAACAAGTTAAACTATAGTAAATTTATACAGATTGTAAATGTTCACTTAGCTTCTCAAAGATTTATTGGGTCTCAGTTAATTCAATCACAAGATTAAACTGACTTTTGAAACTAACCTACTGATTTATAATAAGGGTAAAAACATTCTAATTTAACTATCAAAGTAACTTTAAAATAGTTTTGTATTTCAGAGTAACAACATCGAAATATAAAAGATATATGTAGTATACTTTAAACATAAACTAAAGATGCACAGAAGATTCTACAAGAGGATCAGTCTCAAGCCGAGACTTATTCCACTCAAATTTATATAAATTTGATCCACACCCTGGATCGGGGTTAACAACAGTTTTCAAAACTATCCAGGCCACGCTGGGACCTCTACCAGTGTTCTTCGTGGGAAAAAAAATAAAGACTATGCCATAGAAGGACCTCTTCCATAGTTGACGTGGGTAAATAAGAGTTATTATTTATGGAGTGAGGATTTTTATATCCACCAGTTTAGTGCAGGTGATAGTGTGTGTGTGTGTGTGAGATATACAGAGTACACCACACTGCTCGAAACTAAATAAAAAAATCACTTTGAGAGAATCGATAAGAGTTTAGAAAGCTCTAGTGATTAGCAATATAGCTCTGGACTCGTTGGATTTAGCAGAACTCGTTATGAGTCCTCTGGTTTTTCTGTCGAAAAATAGAGTGTCATGGTTCAGCTTGTATTCCACCAGTGAGAATGATCTCTCGATTTGTCGTGTGTTCTTCAGTGGTGTTGGATTTCACTTATGAGAGTTCTTTGAAAGTCTTGAAATCTCATTCTGGCTCAGGATTGTTCTTCTAGTTCAACAAAATGCACTTTTGGTTTCTTGAGTTGTCGTGTGTATGTAAGTTCTTCTTGTTGTATCATCACACTTGTGTACGTGTACTACAGCTCAATATTCATTATATTTAACCAGTTCTGGAAGTAGGAATGATTCCCTTTTCATTGGTACGATATAAGGTTTCCTGACTTGCCAAAAACTATAATTAATTAACATTAATTTCATTAAAAACAACAAATATGACTGTTAGCATTATTTAAATAAGATTGACAAAAAGTTATGAAACGGTGTCACAATGATTATGTAAATGGTGTCTTCTTCACGGTATATGCTCCACAGTATGAGATTCACTATGTCTCCATGTCACAGTGTTTAGCTCACAGTTTCTTGGTCACGGTGTGTCCTTCACGGTGTCTGGGTCATGGTGTGTCCTTCATGGTGTCTGGGTCATGGTGTGTCCTTCACGGTTTCTGGGTCATGGTGTCTCAGTCACGGTTGTCCTTCACTGTGTCTGGGTCACGGTGTGTCCTTCACGGTGTCTGGGTCATGGTGTCTCAGTCACGGTTTTTCCTTCACGGTGTTTGGGTCACGGTTTTTCCTTCACGGTGTCTAGGTCACAGTTTTTCCTTCACGGTGTGTCCTTCACGGTGTCTGGGTCACGATTTTTCCTTCATGGTGTCTGGGTCATGATTTTTCCTTCACGGTGTCTGGGTCACAGTTTGTCCTTCATGATGTGTCCATACTTAGACAAAAATCTGTATTTAGACTTAGACAGTAATATACAGAATATGGATTAAGCTTAACCAGTAGAGAGTAAGAGAACATGAATTATAAATAAATACTTGATAATATATGTGAGATTGGTTATCATGCATAAGACTTGTAAATAATAAAGCGAGTAATTAACATCAATAAGACTTGCTATTGTTAAAACATTATTTGTAGTTATTATTGAGATTAGAGAGAATTAACATGATGGTAAATTAAGATTGAAATTAATTAACAATAATAGGATTTGTGATCATTAAAACATGATTAAAGCATGAGGACTGCAACATCTTTTACATTCCATTCTTTTGGAATACAATAACATCAATCATATGTACGGTGGGCTACTGTATCATGAAGCGATGTGATTCATTAACGCTTTATATGGAAGGTATTAAAGATATTTTTAGTGAAAAAATGTGATATATATGAAATAAAAATGATTATATAATGTTAATATTTTATTTAAGTTTATTTCTTTCGATCCTTCTAGAAAATGGGAACAATATTCATGTGTGTGTACAATTTTCCATCTCTATGGACGATGCATTACATTTTCTATCTATTAGAATACTCTAAATACATTTATAATGAATATATATGATATTTATATACTATTTAAAATTAAATATATTATAGAACCACTATCAAATTAATAAAACAAAAAATATATAAAATCAAAACATACACGAAAAACAAATCAGGCATTCCCTGAAATGCGACATTAACATAAAATTATTGATAAATTGGTAATAAAAATTCATATGTAAATCATATATGGTATTATAAATATTATTATGGAAAATTAATTTATGTATAATAAATTTATATTTATTATTAATGAGGTTCTAACGTGTATGAAGGAAGTTGAGAGATAATATAGGTTTTCTTGTCAATTTTTCATTCATTGAGACATTAGTTATGTTATGCATTAATATTCATTTACATGGTTTATATATAGCCACATTGACATGTGATATGATGAATTTATTTATAATAACTGTATTATATGTTTAATTTAGTGATATTCCATCATGGGTCTTAAGTTTCATGGTTTCTAATGTGGTAAATATTTTGTGTTACAGTGTCATCTTTTATAGAGACTTTTTATGATTATGTTTCCAAAGAACAGATCCAATGATACATTTCTCAAGAAATACTTTAATTTTATTATACTATTTTTTTTATGAGAATGCATTTTTTTTCATTTTCCTCTCTCTAAACACCCAAGACTTCAAAATAATATTTTTAATAAAATTGACGTTATTTCTCTTTTCGATCGATAACCCATTTTTCTTTCAAAACCATGTTTTATAAAATATTTTTAAAATCTAAAATTTTCATAATGAAAATTATTTATTAAGAAAAAATTTTATCCATTTTTTACATTTTAGAAAAAATATTGAATGGAATGTTTTTAATGGTTTCGAAACAATGTCTATTTGTATTTAACCAAAAATGTGAAAAAATGGTTTTTAATATGCACAACTGTAATTTTATTTCTACTCTGAAAGCCACTCACTGATTTTAAAAATCCTTTGAATGTTTTGGAAGTCCATTTTTAAGATAATTTTTTCCTTAACTTTAAAAAAAACTTAATTTTAAAAAATATTTCAAACTGAAAAGGATTTTGAAAATATTTTAAGTTTTAAAAATTGACATTAGAAGAAATGTTTTTTCCCTCAATTTTTTTTTAAATGATATTTAAAAATAATTTATCATCTATGATGAAATTATATTATGTAAATAATTTTTACTGAGTGTATGAACCACATATACCATTCTTATTCTTTCTTAAAGTGTGTTTTGATGAAATGATGTTTATGAAACCTGTTTCTCTTCCACGTGCTATACAATGATAACATTCTTATGAAGGACACTTCACTTTCTATGGGTTAATCTGTGATGAAATGTTGAAATTATTTTGAAGGCTGTCTATTTTTTATAGTTTATGAATAGATGAATTTTTTATAAAATCAATTTCATTTCATGGTTTATGATATGATTAAGGTTTTGTGATCTTGTGGAACAAAAAAACACGGTTCTCATTATGATATTGGTGGGAAAAATATTTCCCTCCAATTCATTGGGTAATGATTTATAAATCATGAGATATAAAGGATTGGAATGGGGAGTTAACCCAGCTCAGTAAGGGACTTTATCCTCTTTGATGGCATTAGGAGTGAATCCTGACTACAATGATGGTTTTGGGAGTGAACCCATTCCAATATGATAGCTTTACAAGTGAGCCCTGAATACTATTGAAATGATTTTCTATAGTAATTTTTATTCCATAATCCCATGTATTGTGGTAATTTTATGCTCTCATAGATCATTTTCATTGATTTTATTATGATTTATGTCTTATAAACTACCAATATGTATTCCATGACCCAATATTATGATCATTAATATATGTGGTATGGTTTTCAAATGTTATTATTATTTTCTCATGCCCTTTCTCTAATGTTATTATTTTTTGTTTACCTTTTTTAACCTTACTGATAATCTAATCTCACCATTTATCAGGTTACTTTTCCTTTGGGTATGAAACAATTTTCTAAGTGGGGTGTGTTTGTAAAGATTACCAAAGGGTACGATCTTTATGGGAGATATTTAATATCATTATTTAATTAAGAAGACTGATTTATATTTTTTGAATGGCACTAAACTAATATGGTCCTTAGTTGTGTGTTTGTTTAATGTATTGAATTTTCATCTTGAAGGATGTAATATCCATGGATGATAATATTTTCTTTCTAATGTTTGCATCATAGGAAAGGTTTATTTAACCATTGAATACTAGGATGATAAATAATTTCTAAGATCCCTAAGGAAATGTATAAGGATAAGTCTAATGATTAGTCAAATTATAGGAAAATATCATGGAATTATGAAAAAGGATATAGTGAGTGGTTTCCAAGAAATTACATCCCTTACTAGACAATAAAAGCGGATTTGGATCTCGAATGGTGGTATCTGGGGGTAATAACTCCAAAACAATCTCATTGAGCTTGATTTAATCATCACCTGGTGTATAAAAATAGTTCTTGTTTCACACAATGTTTAACACTCGAAAGGGATATGGCTCAGAAATTAAAACCTATTTATTAACTACCATGAATGTTCTCAATATATGATGATTATGAATAAACTAGGATAAACATGTGGTTTCATTGATTAAAACTATGTTACAGTGATTTAGACATCCAATAAGTAATTGTTCAGGATTATGTGGTTACCCATAATGGTTGTGGTTTCATAATATATAGAAATCAAATGAATCATGTTAATTTTGATAGTGATAGAAAATGCAATGATTTTTGTCCTCAGTATCCAAATATTATGGGATCTGGAATGAAAAATATTATTACAAGGATCACAAAAATTTCTCATTCTATGAATCATTTTGGACATCCGTACAAACAATGGAGGTAACAATATTATATTTAGTAATTTATAAGGAAATATATTTTAGAGGGTCGTTTTATCCACTAGTTCTTGAACAATGGTTTATAAAAACTAAAAATATATTTTCAATGATCTGATGATCATAACATGAAAAGGTCATTTTAGCTCTCTATTTTCAGAAATTTGAAGCAGATCAATGGTGGGATATCATCACGAATATAGGTTAATGTGATGAAATTGAATCCATGGAGTGAGATGAGACCAAAAGCATATTTTTAAATAAGTAATTTCTTTATATTCTTTGTATGTAGATGGACAATGAGTTCCTTAAGAAAAATAAAAAGGATACTGAATATGTGGTTACCCATGTGTAATATTTTTCAAGACATGCGAAATATGCTTCATGTATTATCATATATCCTAAAATTATGTTTGGTTGATTATTCAGTTTAACAAAAAAAATATCTAAAGGGACATAAACATAAGAGAATTTCATATTTATGGATAGATTTTTCGATATCCTAAAAATGTGGAAATGGAGGTTGGAGTTACGTATCAATCTAACAGTTTCTATAAGAATATAAAAATGAAATTAGAAGTAAAATATATGATTTATGGATAGAATATGATTAACATTCCATTATAATCAATGTGTGGGTTGAAACATGGAGGAAATTTACTCAACATAACTATTAAATGTTTTATGAGTGAAAGGGAATTTCATTGGTAAATGTATGCCTATAGTTATGAGAGGAAGTTAGCTACCGATTTTAATGGAGAGAAAGATGTGCAGAATAAACAAACCACAGAACAGTGTTTCAAATGATAGGAGTATAAGAATTTTTAAAACCATTTCTCAAATATGAAGTTTCAAAATTATGATCATCATCATAAACCTTTTAAGACAAGAGATAAAGGTAAATTTCATTATATCACTATTTATGATGATAGGTTCATTGACAACATGGTGAAAGGTACACTTACCATCCACTCTAAAACTGATAATGTATTTTTTGAATTTATATTTTAACATTCAATAATATATAAATAATTTTATAAGTGTATAAATATTTCACCCAAATGATTAGATGTAAAACTATCGGTGAAAAACAATAATGGTACACTAATTTCATCTCATGTTTATGATTACATTTAGTTGATGTTGGTGGGAATGTGATTTCCAAAAATCATTCCAAACTTCCTCCGGTTAAATTTTACATTATTGTACGAATTTATTCGATTTATCTACATAAATCCAACATGATTTATAAAATAAGGGAAGTCACATTTTATATTCTATACCAACCAATGACCATCTATCTATGTGAAAATAAGTATAAATTTCTAATGGAGATCACAACCATTGTTTGGGTCTTAATACCCATTCATATGTGGTGTTCATCGCAAATGGTGTGGGAGAAAATTTTCATCAATGATATTCTTATTGTGTGTAAAAAAATTATGTCTTTGAAAAATAGTTTCTTAGTCATCCACTAAATCATGAAGTTGAGTTTTCAATATAACTAATACATTGTTCAACATTAATTTAAATGAATCCCTATATAATGTCCCTGATTGAGTTATAGGAACTGAAAATTAAAATCCAACATAATCTTGACAAGGGATTCATTTATCCAAGTGTGTAACTGTGGTGTGAACAAATTATTTTTGTTAAAAATAATGATAGATGAATAGAGTCTACAATGATTATCGAGAGAAGAATAATAACTCCATAAAAAACAAGTATCTTATACACCATATTGAGGACTTGTTTGATCGAAAATGTCTATATCGATAATTTTACATGATTTAACTTAATTATGGATAACATAAATTGATGGTAAATAAGTGGGATATACCCAAAAAAACATTCCATGTAAGATATGGATTGGATGAATATAAAGTTACTCCATTCATACATACTAATTCCATCACTATATTCAGGGATTGAATTAACAGAGACCCTAGAGATTAACCTGATTAGTTTATTGTAGTCTTTGTTGATGAAATTATTATCTATTAAAAGGGAAAGGAAGAGAATTAAGAACACTTTTTAAGATTACTAAAAAACCCAAATAAGATAAATTGTTTGAAAAAATTAAAATGTGTGAATTTTGGCTGCAAAAGGGTTCAATTTTAGGTCTTAGAATGTCAATAGAGGGTGTATCAGTAGATCCGTCAAAGGTGAATTATATAAAATTATGGTGTATAACAACCTCAATGACTAATATCTGTTGTTTTCTTGGTTTATTTTTATATTATTTATGGATTTTAAATAATTTATTGTGACTATTTAATCCACTCAACATGTTAACTCAGAAGGGATCCAAGTTCCTCTGGGAAAATTAATGTGAGGAAAATTTCAAGTAACTAAAGGTAATATTATTCAGATCACCTATTCTTACATTACAATGTAGTGGGGAAGGGTTTTTAATATATAGTGATGCATCTAATAATGTATTGGTATGTGTTATTATGATAAATTTTATGCTTATCTCTTATGAAACACAACAATTGACGATTAATGAGAAAAATTAACTAACACATGATTTGAAGTTTCTTATAGTAATTTTCTCATTAATGATATAAAGGAATTATCATCATCATGAAAATTGTAATATATATACTAATCCAAAAATTTTGAATTATATATTCCTATATAAGTAGTTGAATATGTTCCGGGGAAGATGGTTAGAGATGATTAAACATTATGACTACTCAAAACAATATTACCCTAGTAATGATAAAAATGTGGTTGATGTTTTCAGTTGAAAGGATCATGTTATCTAATCCATGATAAGGATAAAAAAAGATCCAATATTTTGAGATTTGAAAATTATGGATATGGAATTTCAAAAAGAATCAAATAAATCATATCTTACTCAATTAAATGCTCAAAAATATATCAAATTATTTTTTAAAGAGTCACATAAGGAAGATGTGGAGATACAAAATAAGTTTTGAAACATTCCTCAGTTTACCCTTGGTCATGATGGAATGATACAGTTTAAATACCATGTATGTGTTCTTCCCATACTAGATTTGATGAAGGAGTTGTAATAGGAATATAATTTTTTGTGATTCTATATTCATAAAATAATTATGAATATGTAATGATATTTAGAAGAGTATTTCTAGTGAGATCTCATAAAGATAGTTATCATAGTGTTTGTATCTTGATGCTTGGTGTGTTAGCAAATTAAGGCTATGTGAAAAAATTATAAGGGGATGTCAAATCAATTTCTTATACCAAAATGGAAACAGGGAAACATCAACATGTATTGTTTTCATTGGACTCCCAAAAACATCAAAAAAGAATAATGTTATATAGGTTTTAGTTGATTTATGTAAAAATTCAACTCACGTTATCACTATCAAAGAATATTTTTATATAAATATGTTTTTCCAAAATTTACATCAAGGAAGTGGCAAGGTTTCATAGAGTAACACATTCCATTATTTAAGATTTGTATTTGAGGTTTAACTAATTGTTCTAAAAAGTCATCAGTAATCTCTTGATACAAATTTAATTTTCATAACTGCATATCACTCTCAGACATATGGTATGTCTGAGGGAGCAATTTAAACCCTATAGGGCATGCTGATATTTATTCTATGGATTTCAATGGTGGCTTGTATCAACACTTTCCACCAGTTATGATTTCATACAATAGTATATTTTACTCAATAATTCATATGAATTTTTATGATTCCCTATATGGAAAGAAGTATAGAGATCCAATTTTTTTTGGAATTAATTTGGAGAAACAAAGATATTACAACTTTTGATTTCTAATGAAATGGGGGATGAGGATGGATCCATTCAGCAACACATCAAGGAAACATAGAGTTGAAAGAAAATTTATGCTAATAATCATAGTCATGGTCGTTAATTTAATGATAGTAATAATGTGTTTCTAAGAATTCATCATTGGAATAAGGTAATAATATTTACAAATAATTGATAACTAATACCTAGGTATATCGGTCCCAGGAAAATTCATGATTTTATCAAGATGGAGGCATAATATTTGGCGCTTTCACCAAGCCTCTCTTAAGTTCATAATGTAGTCAACATATCTCTCCTGGTGAAGTACTCACCTAATCATTTATATACTTAAATCATAGTTTTTACCACTAGATCATGATCTTTCTTATGAGTAAAAACTAGTGGAGATTATAGATCGTACTGAGAATTTTCTATGGAAAAAGTCCACTCACCTTATTAATGTTTTGTGATGAAACCTCCTATTTGAAAAATCTATGTGGGAACTTGAGTGAATGATTAGGTTCCTCATTTTTTTATACTAGAGTGAAGAATATATAGGGGTAAATTTATTTAAAGGGAGATATAATGTAACACTCTGAGTTTTTAGGATATTTTTTTCAAATAAATTAATTATATTTGATATCTTGTGTTACATGAGACATTGGGATTTAACAAACCAAAATATATTATTATAATTATTCAAATATGACCATTATAATCTGGCTATTAAACACAGTGATATTAATAGTACTAACTAATTTTTAAATATTAATTATAATGATTTTATATAAAGAAAGAATATTGATAATAAAAATTACATTATTCAGTATATGTTTTGAAAATAATATTCCCCCAAAAAAAATAATTTTGTCACTTTTTCTATACAATAATAAAATTATTTTTTGAAAATTTTAGAAAAATAATTTTAAAAAATAATATTCATTTTTTATATTATTATATAAAATTTAGATTATGGAGAATTTTAATGTTTTTTAGAAATTATTAATTTTTTTATGAATAATGAAAAAACATTATTTTAATTCAAAACTACATTTTAATTTAAATTATTTATAAATATATATGATATTCAAATTTTATTTTATATTAAAATTAATTGAAATATATATATATAAGCAAAATTTAGTATTTATAATCAATTCAGTTTTTAAATTAGATATAAAAACTAGATTAATTTTTAATCATCTTTACTATTGAATTTTTTTTTCATCGTGTCAATGAGATTAATTTTTAATTAATGTTTACGAATTATATATATGAAATTTTAAAAAGTGGACTCCATATTTTGAATAAGAATAATTATTTTATATAATAAGATTAACTTAATTTTTCACTAAAAATAAAAGTGAATATAAAGAAACATAATTACTATGGTTAAAGTAAAAATGGGATTATCAAGAGTGTAAAATAAAATGATACAGGTTAAAATGACATTAAAACTTTTCTAAAATATATATTATGGAAATAATTAGACCCTATAATATATTATTCTTTATAATAATTCATTTTTTGGTCTTTTTTCTGGATAAAAATGTGGGTACACCATTTTATTTCTAAAAACATATAAGTGTGCTGCTCCCCTCAATTATAAAAGGACACCCCTCTCTCTCTTATTAATGGCTTACAACCATTTCCTTTTTGGAGATTAAATGCCCAAATAAATTTCCAAATTTACTTATCTCTTCATATAATCATTATTTTTGGAATAAATCCAACCATGTAATGTTTTTTAAGCCAAAGGAGGTTACCTTAAGAAGAGGTACCATTCTTCAGCAAGAAATTTTATTTTATTTCTTACTCCACTTCCTTAAATTATTGTTAAAACTTGATGATATGATAACATAAGTATTTTAAATACACTGATATTTTGTTATATTAATGGAATTACCTACAATAATCAAAACTTCCCTCAACTAGGTTAAAAAATCATTTTTCGTGTGTATTTTAGACTACAACCTCACATACTAATGTCATTTGTTCTTCCATTAACACCTCTCGTGGTTGGGAATAATGATGGATATAAAGTATATATATAATATTTATAACATAATTATACCTCTCAAGTAAAGATATCATATATTACTTTTACTTTCCATATATATGGGAATATGCTAACATTGCTCGTGTATACGACGGACTACCACCTCTTCATGTAATGTAATTCATTCACACATTATTTAGACAATATTAAGGATGGGATTAAGGAAAATATTTGATATATATTACATAAATTTTTTTTAATGTAATTATAATAAATATACTTTTTTCAAGCCATTGATAAAATTGTAACATCCTTCCTGCGTACATACAACCTACCGTCTCCATGAATAGTGCATTTCATTTTCTATCTCTAAATTTTATAGAATACTATAAATACATTTATAATTAATATATAAGATATTTATATCATGTAAAAAATTATTTATATTATTTAATCCTGATCAATTTAAGAAAACAAAAAAATTTATAAATCAAAACATATGAGAAAAACAAAGTAGGTATGGCTCAAAACATGACTTTAACATGGAATTACTAACAAAATAATAATTTAATGTAGTTATTAAATAATATATGGTTTGGTGAATATTATTATGGTTTCTTAATAGATTTAAAATGAACTTATATTTTTATACAATAGTTTAAAATGTGTATGAAGGAATTTTACACACAAGATAATAGATTTTTGTTTCGATTTTTCTTCCCTGAGACATATGTTATATTATGCTCCAATCTTCTTTTACAAGGTGTATATACAGACCCCTTGAGATGTAATTTCATGAATTTTTTTATCCTAATTATATTTCATGTTTCATATAATTTTATTCCTTTATAGTGATTATGTTTCAAGGTTTCCAAAGTGGTAACGATTTTATGATACAATCTCATCGTCTATTAAGATTGTTTATAAATATATTTCTGTCGATTTTTTTTAATATATATGTCATGATACTATTTAATTTTATACTCCTCTATTAATGTGTTGAGAATATATTCTTTCCCGTAATTTTCTCATCTCCATGTACACAAAATTTCAAAATAATGTTATTAATAAAAATTTTATTATTTCTCTCTTTTTTCGAGAACCCTATTTCTTCCAAAACCATGTTTTCTAAAAGTTTTTTAAAAATTATAAAAACGGTTTATTAATTAAATATTTAACAATATTTAAATATTTAATTTTTTTACTAGAATCATCATCTCATTTTCCAAAATACTTTTATTTGGATTTTACCAAAAATGTAAAAAAGAATATTCGATTTTAACATTCAATCCAGGAATAATATTTCCCACATTCATGAGAACTCAATAATTTCTAGTTTACATTATAAATTTTCAAAAAAAATTCAAATAAATTTATATCCCTAATATTTTGGAATTTTTTATATTTTTAATAAATTATTTCTAAATGAAAATTATTTTGAAAATGTTTTTTGTTTTAAAAAGTTATTTTCAATGAACTTTTATTTTTTCAGGAAGTGTTCTAAATGAAATTTCAAAATAATTTTCCATATTATATGACATCCTTTGATGAAAAATACAATTTACTAGTGATATGAAACAATGATAGAATTCTTATTCTTTCTCTGAATAGATTATAATGAAATGATGTTTTTGAACCCCATTTATCTTCCAATGGTTATACCATGATAAAATTGATATGAAACAAAATTATTTTTTAATGTTGTTTAATATGATTAAATGACTAAATAATTATTAAACATGTCCATTTTCCATAGGTTATGATATGATTAAATGATTATGAAACCAATTTTATTTATAGTGTTATGATATGAGGAATGTTTTTTTGTCTTATTGAACACAAGAACATGGTTTTCATTATGAAATTTGTCGATCTTATTTCTCCATCCAATTAATTTGGTGAAGATATATATCTCATGAGATAGATATGAATGTAATAGGTAGTGATCCTAGTTTAGTATTGTAATTTGTCTACTATGATGGTATTAGGAGGGATGATTTCAAACTATGGTGGTTTAGGGAGTAAACTCATTTCACTATGATAGCCTTCATAGTAATCCTTTAATAATACGGTAATGATTTTATAGGATTATAAATATTCCAAAATTAGATGCATTATTCAAATTTCATTCTATTACTCATCATGTTCTCTAATTTCATTATGATTCATTTATTATGAACACTCAATATTTATTCTATGACTCAAGATTATTATATTTGATATACAGGTTGGTTTTTTCAAATGTTATTCTCGTGTTATCATACATTTATGGTCATGTTAGGTTTATGTGTCTCCCATGTTTATTCTTGAGGATCATTTAAGACCCCCCCATTATATTTTTCCTTCCCCCAGGTTATGAGGAAAAGTTTTATGTTGGGTATGTTTTTGAAGATTACTAAAGGGGATGATATTTATGGGAGACATTGGAGGTCATTCATGAATTTAGAATATTGTGTTCCAAGTTTCCAAAGGCACTAAACTATTATATTCCTCCGAAATTATTTTATTTAATTTAATGAATATTAATCTAAACATATGTAATATATATCTATTAGATGCGTAGGTTACTATAATCAATGCACCCCTAAGAAATTTGGAGTGTTTAAGATTCAAATTCACATTAAACTCCATTTCCATTGATGTATTTTAGTTTCTCAAGGAGATAATTGACCTTGAGATAGAATTTTTTGACATAATATTAGTTATCATCTAGTTGGAGGGATTTAAATCCTACATCAACCACACATTTTAGAAGGTGATGTTTACATACATTAATGGAGTTATTCATGTATTAAATGGGATTAAGGTAAACAATCAGGTAGTGTATCACCTTTAGTTTTAGTGGATGGAACCATTTTGTGGCCAGTTAGTGGAAATTACCTTCTTGGTTTTTGATTAAATAAGAAATGGTATTGTCCTACCATAGGGGATCAATACTCGAATTTATTTGAAAATGATATATGTGGCTTATCACATGAGTGTGAAATCGAAATTTTAAATGATCTAATCTTAGAAATAAGAACTCTTTCATTATTATCTTTCAAAATGAATCAAATGTATTTGTGAGAGTTGAATGGTCAACAATAATATTCTCAAATTAAAGGATTCATTATGGATAATACATTACTCTGGGATGAACCAATTTTATTCATAAATAAAAAAGATAGTACACTCTATTTATGTCCTAATTATCATAAATTGAATCACATAATGATTAAAAATTAGTGCAATTTTAGTCAAATCAAAGAGATTATTGGTCAATTAATAGGATACAAGTGGTTCTATAATATTGAACTTTTCCCATGATATCATCTTTGTAGAATAAAAAATGTTGATAGACTAAAGGGAACTTTTAATATTTGATATGATCATTAGAAATAGGTATTCACCCCCTTTGGTATGAGGAAAAAACTAACACATTTTGTGGACATCATGAATCATATATTCCAAAGGCATCTATAATCCTTATTTTTATTACATTGTTGATGATATTCTGGATTACTCTCAAATCAAGAATGATCTTTATGAGCACTTAAAAATTGTACTCAGAATATTATGAGGCCATTAAATTTATTCTATGTTTTCTATGTGATTTTTTTAGATCCATGATTTTTTTTTTCCTTGGGAATATCATTTATCAATATGTAATTTCAATTGATCACAGAAATATTGAGATAGTATTTTCTAGGAATTCATGAAATAATGTTTCTACATTATGTATTTATCTCAAATTTACAAGCTATTCTCAACACATTGTCTGATATTTTTTTACACCTAATTCTCTAATGAATTATTTTATAATAAAAGGTAATATATTAATATATAATGATGTCTGGAATAAATTATTTCATGAGATTATTACTTTTATAACATGGGAACCAATACTAATCTTTCCAGAACTAGGTAAGAAATATGTAAAATATTGCGATTAATTTGGATCATGTCTTGGTTCTGTTATCATGTACTAAGATCATGTGGTGGACTATGGTTCAACATAGTTGTGAGATCATATAGAAAAACATCCAAAGTATGATATGGAATTTTTTATTAGCTACATGCTTTAAATACTTGGAGAAATTACCACTTTTTTAAAAGGCTTATAGTTTTCAGTAACCAGAATAATTTAAAATACATATCTTCCCATTGATACATGTACTTTATGCCATGGTTTTTTATCGAGTAAATCCATATGTTTGATGTTTTATTTCGTTTACACACCCAATGAATAAAATTTGTGGTAGATTTATTGAGAAAAAAATCATATAGAGAAGTGGTCAGAGAATATGATCACTATGGGTAGTTAATGTGCATTATTTATAATATTCATAGGGATTATTCCATGTTTTATTAAATTGAATTTTTCTACCCAATTAATTTTTCCTTAACTTGATCAGTTTGGTAGTTGAGTCTTAGATAGAAAATACTGAATATATTACCATTAGATAAAACATATATGATGTGGAGACCTCTAAATGGTGGAAGGGGGACCCCAAATCCTTTTTCATTTTCATAATAGAATTGTAGTTCCATAGTATTACAGGGAACAAAATATTTTTGTGTATCACCATTTGGAATGGGTTATCTATATGGAGAATTATAAAATGGAAAATCTAATGAAAGAACATTTTTGGTGGTTGGTAGAGAAAAATAATTATAGAATATGTAATAAAAAATCTAATATATTAATAAGTAAGTCATTAGAACCAAATACCAAATGGTATGATGAAATCTATGCCTATACCATTATAAAAGTGGGATCATATTTCTACAGAATTTGTCATAGGCCTTCTATGAATATTGTGAAGTAATGATTTTATTTGAGTGAATAATGATAGACTCACCAAATCTAAAAATTATCTCACTCTCAAAGAATCCTTCATGATAGAGGGCTTCAAAAAAATTTATATCTGAAAAGTTTTAAAATTTCGTAGGGTCTAAATGTCATTTTCACCTAATAGAGATTCTTAATTCACTTCCCGATTGTGGCATTTTTAAAATAGGATTCCCATAGTCATTAGACCATGATCACAGCATATCATCCATAGATGTATGGGATGTTAGAATATAAAATTAAGATATTCTAAGATATTATAATATCTTTTGTCATGGATTTTTGAGGCTCTTGTGAAAACAAAATGCCTTTGGCTGAGTTATCCTACAATAAAATCTATTGGGGTATGATACATATGACTCTTTTGAGGATTCATATACTGTACCATGTCGTTCTCCACTTATATGGGTGTGAATAGAAGGGTTTTCATTAATTGTTCTAAGACCTATCAATGAGACTGTGAATAATATCCTTATGACTCAAAAGTATATTTCTATGGACCAATATTGATAGAAATCGTTTGCAGAAAATCATCCCTAACCATTATCATTTGATGTGAGTGATTGCATCTTCTTGACTGTGTCCCCGAGACACAGTCATTGACTCTTGGGAAAATAAGTGAAGTTCACACCATGGTATGTGGGACCGTTCGAGGTTGTTGAACATATTGGAACTATTTCATGTTGGTTATCATTACTACCAAGATTCAATGTTTTCCATAACATATTTCATGTTTCTTAACAAATGAATTATCATCCAGACCGTCTCCATGTGATCCATTGGTATCATGTCACTCATGATCGTGATGAAAATTTTATCCATGAACCAATTAAAATTATAGACATATAAGAAAATTCCATATGAAGGATTCTTTCTTTCTTGATAAGAGTTTTATGGAAGTGTATTTTGGTTCAAGAAGAAACATGGAAATAGGTAAAGTTTTTACTTCTGAAATAAACTGAGATTGTAAATGGTAACATCAATCTCCAACATCTTATAAATTGAAATACTAATAGTTAAGAGATTTTAACACCCTCATTTTGAGGTATGTGATCATTTTTTGGTTATTATTTTATGTTTCGAATCGTTGGGATAATTTACATGAAGTAGTTCAGAGGTATTAATGGAAGGGTGTTGTAATATAATTGTAATAATAATGCATATTGTGATTGGTTAATTCACACAATGAATAATCATTGAATTATGTGATGAGCTCCTTCAAAGCATGAATGGGATTCACTGGGTGTAAGCCTAATACTATTCACATCATTTTAACAATTCATGACATGGATGGGTAATTACATTTTTAACCTAAGGGGATCTGTTTTTTTATGTATGTGTGCTCTCAATTATTCTCAATGTGAACTCATTTTCCACATCATCAACATTCTTGGGTTTGTAAATTTTTATCTAATATAATGGTTATGAATACTTATTTAAATCAAATTCTATTCCTCTCAACATCTTGGGATACCGTAGACAATTTTTAGTAATCTTCACCACCAAAAAATTGATTTCAATGAATCTTTGAGTGTTCGTTTCTGGAAATTAATGATTTGGACTTCATTCCTACTTATTATTATGTATATCTTCATAATTTCTTGAATATAACCATAAATATGTTTTCATACCTGGATCTATGGAAATAGGATGAGTTTTCATGATATTTTCAGGGGATTTTATAGATTAATGGAAGGAATATATCTTATCAGTGTAATAACCTTAGATCCTTTATACTAAATGAACTTGAGGTAGGTCAATTCCCTATCACTCTACTATTCTAGAACATGACGGCTTGTGTTATCCTATATTGTTTTTGTGATTTATATAAAAACATCCTCAGATATTATTTTGGAAAACCCATGTTGTAATGTGAGTCCAAAAGGGTATTTTTTTAATGTTTTAATAAGTTTGTTAATTAAGAGGATGGATGGAATTTTTTTCGATAAATGTTTTTTATCATGAGGAATGGAATAATTTTTTTGGTTTTAATTCAAGTTCATGTGGGATAGAACATGGTTGGTAGTATCACCATAAAATAATGGAAATCTTTGTGCGGATCACGTTCAGAATAATAACTATCTAATTAGTATATAATGTGATGACTTGGTGAATTATGAATCACTATTAGTTAGTATTGGGTGGTCCAAGGCATTAATGTGTGTGTGGGGGGGGGGGGGGGTAAGGTAATGTGAGAATGTTATGCCAAGAATTAATGTAGGGTCTCTTGATTTTTGTTTCTGTTTTTAAGTGAAACACATGTTATAACTTTTATGAACTATCTAACTACTTATATATGATTTTATAAAAAATATGATAACTCATTCGTCTCCTAATGGAATTTCCTAGGATGTATCTGGGTTTTACCTATTGGGTGATATAATGATCCCCTAATTGGGAACATTTTTTTATTTTAAGAAGTTTTTTTCTGATAAATATATAGGTTGGACGTTTTTTACTTCACTACTTGGGTTCCATCACACTGTTGACTTGGTTTCTAGAGTTATATAAAAAGAGTGACATCATCTTTTTCTAGAGATTTGACACTTCGGTTCCTAAGTCATAATGTTTTGGAGGAATATACTCTCACCATTAATTATTTTTTCATGGTTACTCTAATTTGGTTTTTATAATGGTATATTATTAATTTATGTGTTTTACTAGTCATGCATCTTGTAGTAGGGTTTTTTATTCTTTTATATCCATATTATGGTTATTATTTAAGGACAATAACCCCCAATGGTTGTTAATAACTTTTAATTTATTTAAATACTATTATGTCTTGGGAAAGTTGCATAACGTTTGTAGTACCTTTGCATACCCTCAAGAAAATGAGTTGAGGTAGGAAGTCACATAAATTATCTATAAAAGTACTAATAATTTCATCAGTAGATGAAGCAAGGTGATTAGTTTATCAAAATATAGAATGTCTACTATCGATGTAGTTACAAAAAACCTAATGTTTATGGAAATACATCCATTAGATTATTTATAGTTTTATATAAAAATAAGGACACAAATTTGAGTGTTGAAATATGAATTATAATTCATAATTTTGAAATTATTTAGGTCTATTTTGAGATTTGAAGCATATTATTACTAAGAGTTATTTTAAAATATATCCCTATTTATTTCTATCTTCTTTATATAAGAAATAAAATTATTAATTATTTATTTTATGTCTCTTGGTATTTTTTTTGTAATTTCCCAATTACTGATCTAATGTGGTCGAGGGATTCTGGGGGCAATATGACATAGTTTTTCGAACTAGAACACTATACCTAACAATGCGTTATATTGATGGATTTAGGGGGTTATTAAGATAAAGGAAATACCAATGGGTTTGGTTTGTTGTCTACTTGTGGTAGGATGAAAGGGATACCATGGATCTTATCTAATGACCAACCATACACATTAGTTTAAAAGTGTGGTTTTTATATGTTTTATTAGAGTATTTGTTTTATTAACCATTACTCTGAGTTTTTGTAAACCTATTATCCACTAAATTTTGAATTTCAACTCTCTTAAAACAAAAATTGGTTGTTAATAAAATAACAATATTTTAAATCCTATAATGACAACACAATTATAGATAGTTTAAAAAAGACATCTTATTTTACATCCATTGTTTTTACAACATTTACTTTGATTTAATGTGGTAATATAATAAATTAATATTTTTTATTTTCATAATTATTGAGAAGGATTAAAATTGAAAGTTCTTTTAAAAACTATATTTCACCCTCCCCATATTATAGTATCTTTTCTCCCATCACATGAGAAAAAATTTCTTCCAAAGATGTCAGACTACAAAATATTGGTTGATTTCTAATAAATTTTGGTGTATTTCACCTCTTGAATATTATATTTCTTCAATATTTTATGGTTATACTATCAGATCTAAGGTATTCGACTCAACTTGAATGGCCCGAAAGCCTTCATTTCTATTGATTTTTGATAACCCCCCTTTCAAGGGATGAGGGGGAACCCTTAAAAGGCACGTAGGCTTAGAGATTACATGGCCCGTAAGCTTAGGAGATTAAAAGACCTGAAGGTCTTAGGGAATCAACCATACTATCTACAAGGAACTGCCCCTCCCCAGTATCTACATCCTGATATTAGCTCTCCACCTTTTCATGACCGTCTAGATAGGCTTCTTATGCAATCACAGGCTGTTACCAATAGCATAGCCATACCCTCTTATTATGAAAATCCATTTTCCTTTTCTTTGGTGAGTGCACCTGCACTGAATCCTCTTCTAGGGCTGCTCCTCTTTTTTGTAGTGTGTCTGGGGCCTGCAGTCATGTGGCCCGAAGGTCTTGGTGTGGACCTAAGGCATTAAGGTGGCCCTAAGACCTTGAGAATCAATTTTCCGGAAGGCCTTGGGTGGCCCGAAAGCCTTGCAGGACCTGAGGACCAAACTGTTGGCTAGAAGGCTCAGATGGATGGATAGTTCCGACTGCTACAGTACCGAACAGTGCCTCCTACAGTGGGTTTACAGGGATGTACATTCACTAAAATTATTTCACACAATAATTTTTCAAAACAATCTTATACTACATAGTATTTATGAAAGGCATTAATATTGTTTATGGTTTTTAGTTATTTGACCACTATTTGGGAGAAATGATGAGATTTCATATTATAAATTATTTGGTGTGGTTTTCATAAATATAGGTAAGGATATGTTTCAGTTTTTAAAAATATACATTTATCCTATAATACTTTTGGGTAGAATGTATTATTTTTTTGATCAAGAATATTTTAATAAAACTTTTATATATTATTGTAGGGCCCTGGATATTTTTATGGAAAATATGACACAAAAAATTAAAAATCGCATAGTTTTATTATAAAATATGTTTTCAAAAAGATCATTCTTTTAATGTGTCTTTGAGAGTGGTAAATTTTATATATCTAAATTTGGTGTAGAAATTTTTCATTTTCATAAAAAAATAAAACTAAAACCTTATTTACAATAATGTGGTTTCAAAATTATGAAATAAAAAAAATTAAATATATCAAAAAATATTCATAATAATTTTTTTATTGCTATAAGCATCAATAATGTGGTGTATTTAAAAAATATATTATGTCAAATAAAAGTGTCTTTTACAAGATTTATTTTAAATGTAATCTATATGGGTTGGAAAATATATGAAATGTGGTCTTCATATGGATATTAGTATTATTTTATATTATTGAGTCATGAATCGTATACATTTTGATTTAAAGGAAATTATTATTTTTTGAATGGTGATGGTCTTTAGTAGTAGGTGAGTTAGCCCAGGGTGGAATGAGTTTTCTCCTTAGGTTGGGTTGTTTCCATTAATTTTTGGTAACTTTATTGTTGAAATTGGGGGATTGTTAACTAATACAAATAATCCCCATGTATTTATTTCTTAATTTAAGTAACTATATATGTATATAGAAGAGTTAGACAGCAAAAATTATTTTTTGTAAGATAAAACATCCAAAACAAATATAAGAGTTTGGTACTTTACATTATCATTTAGTTGATGTAATCATGTGTCTAGATGAGAAAGTCATCAGATATATGCATCGGGTGATGACTCAGTGAATGATAGTTATCCCTAAAGTATCATGTTCATTAATGTTTCATGGTTTAAATTCATGATATCATCTTACTCTATCGAAATATGATTTGTAATGGGAATAGTAAAGAATATATCATCTAACTATAATAAAGTAGTAAATTCATGGGAGTCAGATGGGTTTGTGATATGACATATTTCTAATGTTTTTATACTCTATAGGGTATGTATGGGACCTTAGGTATGTGAGAGGAGGTAACGTTTAGGGTTTGAATTTTGATAAAGTAGAAAAATACCTTAGACTAATTTTATTATAATATTCCTGGTCAATTTTAATCATTTCAAGAAGGAACTCACCAAAGAAATGTTTTCTAATTATTGAAAAAGTATATTAATAAATCAATATATTTTATTACAAAATGTTGCATTATAAATCAGAGATATAGATTCATTATGATCATTATATCTAATAGTAGAAAATAGAAAAAACAATTATTACAATATATGTATCTGATTGCTTAAATTATCCCATAAAAATCACAGTAATAACTGATATAGTAAAAATGAAAAATAAAAAAATCCATGGAAATTTCATATTGATCTTTCTAAAAATTAGAAGTATTAGGTGTTGCATTGATATAAATAAATTTCTAGGAGCTAATTTTGACACCCTTAACACTAGTAACCTATGTTTGGTGAGTTCATAATTATATGGTTATCATATTACAAGATATCACAAGCCCACAATCCAAATTTCAATGTTCCTTAAGAGACTAGACACATACCCGAACATTATATTACATTATTATGACCTAAAATTCATGGTAATAGAAACAATTATTTAAATTTTTCTTTATTCCTCCCCTATTTGTTTCTATAGATTTCCATGCATAGAATTTATCTACATTACATAGTGAAATTGAGAAACATAATAAATGGGTGATCTCAAATGCTTTGTATGATATAACATACAATGGAAACAAACATGATATAATAATGGTATAAATAATACAACTAGAATATATTATTAAAATATACCATTAAAGGGGACACATAATAATAATCCATGCATGTCATGAATATTGAAATAAATAATCAAATGCAAAATAATTAATGATTTTATAAATATGGAATGAATAACATCAAACATTATAACCACAAGAACATGTAATCATTCCAAGACATCGTACATAAATGGTAGACATACACCAAGTACCCTAGATAATTTTTATCATTAGAGCTACCAATTAATTTAGGGGATATATAATTATACGCCCCATTAGACATTTAATAAGTCTAATGTATTCACCATATAAAAGATAATTCTAAACAATACAATGCATAAAATTTATAAAGGAACCTCTTATATAAACATGGTTGATTTATCAATAATTATTCATATATATGAAATGGCTATAAAGATTGTAAATATTTCTCTAGATATGGATGGAATGGAGATATTAGGAAATACTCATCAATAAATATATATATATATATTAATATATACAAAACTCACATCATATACGATAAATGGTTATATAGTTAATATATTATATTCTCTAACATAAAAAAATATTTTTATATGATGAAGAGTACCATTAATCAAAATATTTAATTAGTAGGTATTCATATTGTGTAGTATAAATGGATATATATTTAGGATTTTATATTATCTTAGTTAATAAAATTGTATTCTTGTATATGTGAATAAGCATTAAAAAAATTATGTACAGGGTGTTAACACCAAATAGAATCAGTGGATGTATAGATAAATCAATTGTTTTACCCAATCAATTTAATGGCATAAATATATAGGCGAGTAATCTTGTCCTTTATTGAGAATAATTAGGAATTCAAAATGTTAAAATAAACAACTTCTTCATGTGATCAATATGGAATTATAGTGGTTAGTTACTTATAAAGAATAAGAATACCTCTGATTTTGTGGAACTGACAAAATTTATTTTTCAAAGAATAAGTCCAAATAAATTTTGCATAAATACACTATAAGAAAGGTGTATGTAATCACACATATTTGATACTAAGTAGGGCTATAAAATTTCATTAAGAAAAGGTATAAAAGGAGAGCATGAGTTGATTTTAAAGGAAAACATAATCCAAAATAAATCCTAATCAACCTAGCGCTCGATAGAGGGTCCACTAACTACAAGTATCGTTACCTATATATAAAAATCACACCTATTTGAAATAATACATCTATGATACCACCAATATATTTCATATTTTAGGATTTTTATGTTGTTTTTTTATGGTTTTATGAATTTTTAATCATATTAATAGCTTATAAATGGATTATAGTGTTATTGAAATGGTCACTCACATGCATATTATATCTTAGGGACATCACTTACAATGATATAATAAAAATGTTAAAATAATTACATAGAAATTATAATGGATAAAATAATGAAAATATAATTAGGAATTTAAAAGATAAATGGAAAACACCTCTACTTTAGAATAGTAATAACTTTGGAAAAGGGGCATAATTATATTAAATAGTTGTAGGTCAATATCTTATGATAATTTCATGATTATATACACTCTACATTGTTTCTCATAATTTCATTTATGTGAGTTTTAGTGTTTGATTTGACTTCCAAGTGGTGGAATTCAACAAAATCTTAACTATTATTTGAAGAATTGAAAGATTAATAGTCAAGTATCTCTTCACACATCAAGTCATATTAATCTTGTTGAAGGAAACTTAAAAGGAATTTAATTGTGGTGGAGGTAACTATTGATGATAATGAAGTATTTTAGGAAGTACTGACACAATACTGTAGTGCACTAGCGAGTCAGTGGTTGTCCCAATGATGTTGCATTATATTCCAAGGACACTGGTTAGTATCATCTAGCTGATTGAGGACATCCAACATCCTTATGTTCCAAAAATCCCCCTAATAGCTACCAAGTGGTGGCTGTCTGTTTATCATTAGTGTCAAAGTATCCAGTCTGGACAAATATTGATTATAGTAATGAATTATACAATGATGGCCCTCTATGGGTTCATGACCCTATAGATTCCCAAAACATTAACATTCTAATTTGAGCCTATAAATCGAATCCATTATTCATTTGATAAATAACATCAGTTACAAACAATTCTTTTAAGATCAACTTGATAAAAAAATTCAATAATTTTCAATCAACTCAAAGATCCTTACAAATTTATTAATATCTCATGGCTCTCAACCTATCTCTCAAATCTCTCATCAACTAATATAATCATCCCTATAAGATATTTTTGAGTTTCATTATAGTGATTTTTCCTAATGTAATCCCCTCAATTTTCCTTTCCTTTCTCTACTCGGTTCACACTACAAAAAATTGAGTGATAGAATTCGTGGATTCTGATAAATCTCAAGGTAGTTCTCTAAAACCAAAATTGCAAGGGATCAGTTATTTAGTCCCTACCAATGTAATTTTACTTATACTATTATTATCTCAAGTAGATGGGTGGAGAAACTGAGGATCACATCAGTCTACTAAGAAACTCATTATGATTTTTATTTTCTCTCTCTTTATTATTCACATTTCATCTTTTAAAATTGATTCATATTTTTTCATAAATTCAGTTTTATTATTTCATATCTCTAATTACATTGATATTATCTTTATGAAATAAAATTTAATTTTTAAAATAGCACATAATATATTTATCTATTAATTATTTCAAAATTGTTTTATTTTTATTTATCCTTCAACTTCATCTTTTATTTCTAAAATTTAAATTAACCACTCACATCATAACATATATATATAAAGAAAAAATGATATTGAAGAATAGTTTTAGTTTTTTTCAAAAAAATTATTGGTTTATAATTCCCTTTTTAATAATAAATTTCCCTCTAATACAAACTATTTATATGAAAAGAGTTATTTTTTTAAAACCCTTATATTAATTTTTTTTATTCTTTTCAAAAATTGATTTAATTATTGATATAATAAATGATTTAAGTGTATTATTTTTAAAGTGGAATCTACTTATTCTTCATATGATCATATTTTTTATGGTACTGATTTCTCTTATTTTGTATAATAATATGTAATCTTTTCTTGGTATTATTAGATTTCCCATTTCGATATTGGTAATGAAAATGTTTTATCCCACTAAAGAATATAAAGAAAAGATTTATATGTTATGAATTTTGAGGATTATAAAAAATATATGAATTACTTGAATTTTATTCTTGATAGAAATTAATTCAATAATTTTTTTTCTTGAAAAAATGCTTATGAAATTTGTAAATTATTATAAGTGACACATAAGGGATAGAATAAATTAATGGAAACTAGACTGGATAAATACCATAATTATTTTTAAATATTCTCTATAAATTAATATGAATCTACTAAAATATTTTTTATAAGATTTAATGATATCTAAAATGGTATAAATTACCTCAATAGTGAATTATTTATATAAAAATTCATCAAGAAAATCTTATTGGTTCACCTAGAATCTGAGAGCCCAAAGTCACATACATTCAAGAAGATATAGATTTTGAAAATATGGTGGTCAATGAACTAATCAGATCCGTAATGAAATATGAAATAATGATGAAATGAAAAGCATTATATGAGGTAAATAAACACAAAGATTTCAATAAAAAATTACCTTGAAAGCTACCAATGATGAACCATTTGATGTTGAGGTACTAGACTATTCTCAATACTTAAATAACATGAACAATTACTTACAATAGCATAAATTAAACAATTGATTGATGAATGTAATTCAAAATATAGAACCACATGTAACAATCTATGAATATAAAAAAGAAATTTCATATCAAGTTGGAGTTCCCTATCTACAAGAAAAGGAATAAATAAAATAACCAATGTAAGATGGGTTTCAATGTCACAATGTGATGTCCAGGTGATGACTCCTTGGATTCAAATTTTTTATCCACTTCGTGGGACTCAATCCCCATGTTCCTTAAGATACATATGGATAAATACTTAGTGTTTAATACTAATCTTCCTATTTTATACTTCTCTTCTTCTTATATTAATTTTTATCCTCTCTTTTATTTTTCTTACTCATCTAGTCCCCAAAATTATGAAGACTAAAAATATGATAACAATAAATATGGAATTTTTTTAAAATCACTTATTTATACATATATCTTTAAAATCGGCATAAGAAAGTCATTTGATATAAAACTTTTCGCCATAAAGAATATTATATTCTTTTAAATGGAAAATGTACATATCAACATGAAATTTAAAAATAAACCATAAATCAATAAAATTGAATACACAATTAAAAAACTCCAAAATTCCACTTAAAACTTCATCCAAGGGTAAAATAATTTGAATAAAATTTTTGGATCTGAAAAACATGGAAAATATTGGGTTTTTAGTGGATACATAGATCATTCAAGAACCACTACAAATCTATTGAAAACTTTTTTTTAAAGGATGATCATAGCATAATTGTTTTCAATTAATGTAAAAAAATTCATTTAATATATGAATGTAATTTCAATAATGGAAGATATAGAAGACTAAATTCAATTCATATTTTTCTTATTTTTCCAAAATAAACCCTTAGTCGAATCAAATTCAGATTCATAAATGGTTATTGATTAACATAAGAAAACACACTTTTGTGTGGGTAGCAAAACCATAAATCATTTAATTTTAAAATAAATGATTCTTCAAACCAAAACAAAATAATATTTATGGCATCTGGATAGTATTTTATCAAGACACATGTGTTTAAACATATCATAATTTATCCAATTGATAAAATAAAATGAGGTCACATAAATTTCACATAGGATTAAAGTGTGAGACAATAAGGGATGGTACCATGGTTTTTATAACTAATCATTAATTAATAAAATATTATTTTTAAAAGGATTAAAAATCAATTTTTCATGAATTAGTCAGTTGTGTGATAATGTTTTCAAAATATCATTAATAAATATTTTTACAAAGTTCATAACTCGAAATGAAAACATTTAGTTACCAATTTAAAATTTAAACATGTTTATACAATCAATTTAAATTCTCTTACTAAAAAAGATGTAAAATGTTTTAGTGTACAAAATACTGAGTCGTTGAATTGGCACATACACCTTGGTCATTGTAAAAAACTCTCTTAGACATTTTTCATACATTTGATCCTATCCCTACTAATATAATCCCTCTAATACTTAAATATTCATAGCCTAAACTCAACCATTATAAAAAAACACTTCAATATTGAAGATATATATATGAGAGAGACTCAATGAGATACATATTAATAGATAAATTATTATTTAGTGTTGGGTAAAAGAGAAGAATGATGTGGGAATTTATAGGTGTGGTGAGTTGAATTTAATGAAATAAAGTATTAAATATTTTCTTTTTCCGTTATGTTAACTTCCTTACTACCACCCATATAGACCCATTTCCTCACATAGTGCTCAATTATAAGTGTTTGTTCAAAAATCATAGATAAAAAATAAACACGGCTAAGTTGATTCATGCATAAATATATAAGATGTCATTTTTACCATATGTTATCATATTCCACCATTATTTCCGTATTTTAATTTTTTTACTGAAAAGTAAAATATTTCACCTCATTAATAATATAAAAATCTATATTCAAATTTTTTAATAAATTTTATCAAATTCATATTTCGAATACATAATATTTACTGTTAAAATAAATGATTCTGAAAATAGTTTTCATGAAGTAAATATTAAACCAAATAGTACTATAACTATTCTATATACTATGTTATTTTCCTAATGAAGTTTCCTTCAAAAATCATATCAATTTTATGATAATAAGATTATAAATATATGAAAATAATCAAATTAAAATAATAAATTCTTTATAATTTATTTTTTCTTCAATATAAAATATTTTTCCTTGCTATATCAAATTAATATCTACAATATCTAAAGATGTGTATAAAATGTTTTATTATTTTCTAAATATATTATTATTCGTTTAAAAATAACATATAAGTATTATTTAATTTAAAATAAATATTAGTCATTATATAATAAAAATTTCATAGTTTTTCACCAAAGAATCTTGAAATAATATATGACAGAAAAAATATATGATTGCATATTACATTTCTTCAATAATCAGATGTTATAATTACAATTAAAATAATTAATATACTGTCAGATTAATTAGATTCATGTGATTATATTACTATGAAAAGTTCTATTTAAATAAATTTTTTTTGAAAAATATAGTCATCAAAGAATTTTCAATTTAATAAAATATATTTTATGCAACCATTTTAAGATTTTAGTTTTATTCTAATATATATGAATATAATTTATGTGGGAAACATAGAATAATAAAAATTATTTTTTTTATTACTTATAAATTACTAATATAAATATATAGATATATTATATCTATATATGAAGAATAGAATCTATAGTGCATTATAAATTCATGATTTTAGGACGATGTATATTTTGATAGAATTTAAAGAATTTCATAAGATCATGTAATTATATATAACTAATATATCATTTATCATGACGTATAAATACATAAATAAGGTTTCAATTAATAGTTATATAATAATAATGAATTTATACTCATAGTTAACAAAAAAAAGAACCCATATGCATTCATATTATAATTCAAAAATAATGTTTTTTGTACAATGAATATATTTCATAACTTTATTTTTATTTTTATCCATCACTATTATATTTATAATTAAACCTAGATACAGTGAGTGAGGATATACTATTTTTCTAATTTTAGTTATACTATTTATAAATAATTTTTAGTTCACAATTTGTTTAATATGTGGTGATGTGTATTCCCTCACTATTATGTTTATTTATTTTCATGGAAGAATTTGATATTTGCGTCACATAGTTATGAAATTTACTTTAATTAATTTATTATTTCATTACAAATTTAATATTGTTAGTATATATTATATATTTTTATTTTACATTAAATATATAGTGAATATATTTTTATCTTATCATACCCATTTCTATATTTGTGAAAATATTTTTTCAATTTATTTACATAATAAGTAAATAAAAAAAATTTATTAATATATATTTTAAATATATATTTGTGTGTGTGTGATATTTGGACAGTTGTAATCAGATTAAAATTGTAATTATATGACCATTGGGGATTACAATGTTTAGTGATATAGTCTTCATAATGTGACCATTGGAATTAGTGTATTTTAAAAGTAATAATTAGAGTTAATTTTAATATAATGGTGAAAACATGGAATCAACTAGTGATATATTAAATTGTAATGTTTATTTATCAAATATTGGGAAGGAGTTAGCATCTGTGTGGTTCTCCCTTGAAAAATATAAGATTAACTTCAAAAATTGAGGTTTCAGTATAATCTTCTTCGGGATATGTTTAAGTTAGTGGAAATTATTACTAGATCAGCATTGGTTATACAAACTAATAAATGTAAAAACAGTTCAAAACATAACTATAGTATTTTTTTGGTGTAAGATAGGGTTATGTATCTAGGGATTATGTGTTATTAGTATTTAAATTACTTTAGTAATGATTTTTTTTTCTGATACAATGTATTTATAAAATATATTATCCTAATAAAAAATAATATATCTTTATTAAGAGAATTTATTTGATAAAATGTGTTATTCATTTGGAATAGAGACATATAAATTATCTATAGAGTGAAATTATGTGATTTATTTAAAATAAAAAAATATGGTAAAAAAGATGAAATGCGGTCAAATATAGTGGAATATGGTAAATATGATATCATATATATATGTAGGAATGTCAAAAACATATCAAAGGTAACTATATTTTCTTATTTTTAAAATAAAAAATTATACTAGTGCATTAATATAGTTAATAGGAAACTATGGATAGTCGTGGAGTACTTAAGATAATCTAGAAAGAAAATATTCAACACTTTAATCCACGAAATTCCACTCACCACAATTAGGAGTACTCACACCCTGTTTTAATTTATCCCATAAAGAATTAATATTTCTAACATTATCGAACTATAAAATAATATTTTTGATATACCTATTTAAAAAATTAAACAGATTGGTTAGTTCTATGGTTCCAATATGGGATAAGGAGCTCAAGAGTTGTATGGGTCACTTTTCAATATCTTTTCGTTTTCTATTTACATTTTTATTGTAGTATCCTTTTCTATTTAAAATTATTTATTCTAATATTATTTTATTCCAATTTTAATTATTATTACAATGATATAATAAACATATGATACCCCATTTTCCTCACATTATACTCCATTCATATGTTTATATAATGCTAAAATTGTCATAAAAGGTTAGGTATTCTATATTATTCTTTAATAAAAAATCTCTATATATTCCATGTATTTGTGTTTTTATAGATAAATTATTTATAAAGGGGGTAGATTTTCTATGTAAGTATGATTGTGACATATATAAGGCAGCCTCTATTTGATCTGATGTGAATTAAATTCGATTTTGGATCAAGTGTTCCTTTCGTGATCAAATCAAACCAACCTTGGGGTTTCTCGTTAACAAACATTTATATTAATAAGATGTATCAAAAATTTTTATTAAAAACTCATAATTTTAATATGGTATTTTTATATTCTTTTTTTGGTCTTCTACCAATTCAAATACATTTTTTTGATTATATAAACACATTGATCATCTTAATCATTATAAGTAGGTAGTAGCTACAGTTTTGAATTCTTCACTTGATTTTGGTACTTATTTGAACATTTTGAATCCCTAATTATCCTTAATAAGTTTAAATGTAATTAACATAGTTATTTTTAATAATTCATAAAATTGTAAAATTTAATGACATGATCATATAATTCATATTCTCCATGGAAGAATATTATAATAGAATATTCATTTTTATGTTATGATAAGTATTTATATACTATTTATTCTTGAGCATTATGCCATGTATAGCCTATAATCCTTTATTAGATAATGGAAATCATTAAAATATTAATTTACAGGTGGTGATTATAATTATATATCCCCTTAGTGCCCTATAAGGTCTCCTAAGAAAACAAAACTGGGGTAATCAGTATATCTTTACCCATTATGTATGTTGTCTTGGAACAAGCCCTTGACATTATGTTTATGTGGTTCGACATTATGCATTCCCATGATTTCAAGATTTAGGAGACTATTTATTTTTTTCATGTGATTAATTATTTTCATTTTCTTCAATTGCTTTTTTTAGTTTTATGTATTCATTGATATGGAATCAGTTTTTTATCTATTCTCATTTTTTTCATTCTTATGTCGTGTTTTATTTTATTGTAATTTATACCTTACAATGAATCTGAGCACACATTTGTCATTCATTTCTCACATACCTAGGTAATGATGTGAAATATTATGTATGATCAAATATATGGATATTATTAAGGAATAATTATTTTCACTCAAATGATTTAATATATTATTTTCTAATGTTATGTACATGGTATCTTATGGTAACATCTCATGATTTTAATATTTAATTTGACATTAAATAAATATTATTTTGAATAAATTATTGAAATAAAAAATATAAATTTATATTATTTGGAACATTTTTAATTAAAATATAATATAAAGATTATATGAAAAATTATTATGAAATCTATAAGAAGTGTAAACCTAATGCAAATAAAATTATAATAAATAAATAATTTTTTTTGATAAAAACATCTATTAAAGCGCATTCCACACTATTATTGATTTTACCGAATTATTTTATATGTTATAATTAATATGAATTGATTAAGATTAAATAATAAATAATAAATAATAAATGTGATATTATTAAAATCATTTAATATTAAAAAGGGACATTATTCAAATAATAGTTTTTAGTGTATTGTATATTTTATTTGATAAATTGATCTATATAAAATTATACTGTAATAATATTCAATTTTTAAAATTTGTAAAAATATATATTGACACTCAATTAATTAAAAATTAATATGAAATAATATTAAGAACACGTAATGTTCAAAAGTATAATTTTTTTTTATAAAAGCGGGTTTTCATTTTATTTTCTATTTTTATTTAAAATATAGATTTTTAGATTTTTGAATTTGGATTTTATGGAATGGAATATTTTTTTGATTTTTTAATGTTATAATTTTATTAGGCTGAATTTTTGGAATTTTTATAAAATGCTTTATTTTTTCTGATTAGAGAAAAATATATTTATACTAAAATGGTCATGTTTATGAAATAAACATCATATAGAATTAAATGATTTTTTTTAAAAAAATAGACCACATATACCTTAAAGAAGTAAAATAAATAATTTAAAAATATTAATTTAAATTTAGAAGACTATTGTTAACATTTTTGAACATTAGTATCATTTTATTCTAATAATGAAAATATATTTTATCCACTCCTCTAACTAAGTAATTACACAGTTACATTCAGTTTTATATCATTATTAAACACAAATAAATCTCATAATTTTTTAATCAACCAATAAATGTCATGATAATCCATCAATGCATGATATTTGTGTAAATTAATTTTATGGTCGAAACCCCATTTTTTAAAAAAAATTATTTTTTATTACGTTTTGAAAATTAATATGAAAATTAGATGTTAACACGTAATAAATTGAATATTTTAGATCTAATTCCATATTAAGATTAAAAAATGAAATTATTTTATAATATTTATTTTGTTATTAGTGAAAAAATTAAGTTATCATAGTAAATGTTAGTCACCATTTTAAGGGATAAATGGGTAAAAATGTTTAGAAATATGTGATATGCTAACATATATTAAAAATTCCTATACATAATTTTATTGTATGATTTTATTTAGAACTATAATATCCTAAATACTAATTTTAGTGTCTTTGGATCCCCTATAACTTGATAAAGAGATTTACATTATTTTAAAGTTAATATTATTTACAAGGGTGTCACTCATCTAACTTATAAAAGGATCCCCTCACCCCCAAAAATTATGCACCCACTTATAGAACATTAGATGAAACAATATCTTCTAATATCAATTTTAAAAATCATTATCAATGACCTAGAGTATTTTTGTCACCAAAATACTTACCTATGAAGGAGGAAGTATATATCCAATGGTAGATACAAAATGAATAGGTAATCATTTTAAACAGGCTCATTCAAATTTATTTCTCCTTCCTCTTTTCCCAAATTTATTTTAACCATAATAATATAATTACACCAGTATCATTGGTATTCATAAATTCTATTATATTCATAGAACAAGAATTGTCTAATTTCCTTTTATCCAATGGACAATTAAAACGTCTCTCATGTGTACATGAGTTCTATTACCTCTATGGATGGTGTATTCCATTTTTTCATCACATCCTCACTTGGATAGTTATAAAGATAGATTTAATGAATAAATATCATATCTATGAAATAATTATGGTTTTCAAATATAGTTTGTTATCTACATTCATTCCTTCTCAACCACTAAAAATGTAAATATCACTTGTGTGTATGTTAAGCCTTTCGACTCAATAGATAGAATATTTCATTTTTCCTCACCTCCTAACATGTATATGTTTGAAAATGAATTTAATAAATAAATTTAAAATTTAGAAATGTTATTAATTTAAATTGAAATTTATATTAAAATTATAAAATAATATTTTCTCACTCAATCAACTATTATAATGTGTTCTTGTTTTAGTTGGTTTCACAACCAACATGAACGATGTTATAATTTTTAGGTTATGAATGATTAATGAATTTTATCTAACAGAAATTTTATATAATAATAATTAATTTAAAAATTTATAAAAAATATTTTCTGTTAAAGTATATATATTAAATAATATATTCTTTCCTTGAAATCAAAACATCTACAAATGTAATTAGTAAACATTCTAGTAGAATCATCACCATAAGTACCATAAAATGTAATTGTAACTCTAGAACCATGTCAAACACATATTATATTCATTTTTGAATACCTTATAGATGATTAAATCATGACCTAGGTTTAAGGGCGAGAACTAAAAAACACGCATAAGGATTGAAACAATCAACACACAATAATTAATATTAATAAATAATTATTAATAAATGGATAATAAGAAATTATAAGGGAATGGTATATATAAAGATAAATAAATATAAGTTTATGATATTAATTTATAAAAAATATAATTTTTTTAAATATTTTTGAGTGGGTTCGACTAATTTGTATTATGAGGTATGGTTTTCTCATCTCAAACTGCTTTAATTATTGTATGTATCATATTTGACACATAATTCCATTTATATGGTGTAATTATTTCATATTTTAAAAATTATATCATGATTAACCATTTATTCATGAAATTTAATGTTCCATTTTAATTTCTATATTTCATGGTCTTTTTATCCAATTTTTTTAAATTTTTATGGATTTACTGTACTTACTTTCAATTATTTGATAGGGGTTACATTTTAGGTGCCATTGTTCCTTTTGTATTTTTTTGGTTCACTACCCCATAAATATATTATATTATATTTTTAATGTAATTCATTGGATTTAAAAATCCCAGTCAAGTTTATTATTTCAATTGATTTTGATTCAAGCAATACTATAGTCAAAAGGGTTCTCTTGTCTTAATATTCCCTTCATTGAGATATGTTATATGTTCACCAATTTATTTTCTTTTTTTTGTTTATATAAATAAAATAAATTTATTTTATGATATTTAAATAAAATAAAAGGGTTTTAAAATCTATATAAGGATCTTTCATTCATGTGTGATTTGAATTTGACAAATAAATGGAATTTATTTGAAATAATTGATTTTAAATATTTAAAGTATTTCACTCAAACACATAATCCAAAATGTATATATTATTTAATTTGTTTAAATAATATTATTTTATATACATAATGATCTCATATATTTTATTTTCCTAGTCTTTTAATTTCTAAAAAAAAAATTGGAAAATAATATTCATAATATTTTCAATATAGGTCACTTTTGACAGTCCTAAAAAAGTAAGTAATGATTTTTTTATTTATCACTCGATCACATTTTCATGAAACTAGGTATTTTGATTTTTATTTAGATAATATTTTTTGTCTCATTTTAAAAAAAATAACATTTTGCTTACTCTTATGGATTTTTATTTTTAAATATTACAAAAATAAAAGGATATTTCTCATTTTCTTACCATAGTATATTAATAATTATTGTATAAATAAAATTTCACATAGGTCAACATGATTTTTTTTCTTTTTAAATCACAAGGGAAACAATCAACTAAAATTATACATATTCATTCTATGAATGGTACATGAACATGATTTGTTTATATATCTTTAAAACTCATTTATTTCCCATTAGTTTATTATTTTGTGATTAAATTAAAGATTTATTATGATTTTATGATCAATAGATTAAGATTCGAAGTGTTTAAAAACTTATTGCACTTTGGTATTATAAATGATGATGGGTCATCCTATGGTATAAACCTTCCAGTTCATCAGGAATGATTTATTTTTTGGAGAAAATCTGTTGGAATTAACAAAGAATGGTATTCCATTTTAAGGGTGATTGTAGGGGTCAAATGAATATAATCACCCATGATTACTTCATGGTTTTTCAAATTTTTATTATGGATTTCAAATGGATATTTTTTTACTTCATAAAATAAAATTATGATATTATGAGTAGTTGTATATTTTACCTTCTCAATTGTGAAGGTTACCTTTAGGCTTTTTTATACCTATTTTATACTCTCTTGGATTATGATTATTGGATCATATTATCACACTGTGTTGATTCATGTTTTTGTATTCCAAATCATTATTACATGATTCGTGATTTATAATATATGATTTATTTGTTATGATTATCTTATGATATTTCCAGGCACTTTGATTAGATTCTCAAACCCTTATGCACGTCATATACTAACTTACGATCTTTGATTGTTAACATCTATTTTGACCCTTAATGGGAATTTTAGTACACCCATTATATGTTTCCATTTACCCATGTTTTAAATAGGAGTGTTGTTTATTTTTTTTTTATATTGGTATCATGAGTGGAGATAATGAAGACTTATTGGGAAATATTAAGTACCTAGTATAGTGGACAATTTTTCATTATATGAGAAAGATAAATGTTATATTATTTAATTATTTTCCTTAATTCACTAAATATATTAACCAAAAAGTTCTTATGTTAGTATATGACTCAATATTCTGTAATGACATTGTAATTATGGAATATTAAATTTGTGTCTATTTAGTGGTATCGAAGATAATAAGTAAATAATAAGCCTTTATCATCAGATCTAAATGTTCGATTCTAGGTGTTATAGTTGGTATTAGATCAATGTTTATATAGCATTTGAGTTTCGGATATTATTGTTTTAGTATAATTTAATAGTCATATGTATCACAAAGGGTTACTAGTTTAAGGATGATCATATATTAAAAGTTATAAATTCCATTTTTTAGATTTTATTTGATTATATTCTAAATTGATTAATTATAATTTGGAATATTTTTATTGGGTATTAATAATAATAAATTATTAATCTATAGATAACCTTTAGGGTTGTTATTATCTTTGATGTTATAAATATGGTTCTTTTAAAAAAATTATACTATAATTTTACAAATATGTATTGAGGAGTGAAAATAACCTTGGGTACTGAAAAGTGATTTAGTTACAATGTGATTAAATTTATTTATGAAGAAGTTCGTAATATTTTTGGGAACATTATAACATTGAGGTGGATGGAAAAAAAATATTAGTATACAATTTTAGGGAATATATTTTTTGACAAATCGATATTGAGTTAATTTCTACAAGAATATGGTTTTATATCATTTCAAAAATTATTATCATGTTCTAGAAATTATAAATAATAGGTTGTCTAATATTAAATGTTAAATTATTTTTGAGGTAAAATTTAATATGATATTAGATGAATATGTGATCATGTTTTTTTTTTGTTAAATTTGGATATGAATATTTGAAATAGATTTAGGGCTCGAGTTATTTTCAAAATATTTAAAGGTGTTATTATTTATATTAAAGTTTTTTAAACTCAATTATTACTTCTAAATACTATTTTTTATATATTTGTTTTTATATTAACCTATTATGGCCATTTTTGCATTATATGGCTTAAAAGAGGTGGTAAAAACATATCACTGAATCTATAAAATGAAGAAATTTACCCCTTAATAGACCTTTTAATCCTTTAAATGGTTATTTTTCATGAATCAGTCATGAAAATTTCTCATAGCCATTAATTTCAAATAAAATCAAAGGAGGAAACTAAATGAAGAACATAATATGAGGGTGAAATTTCACTTAGTAAGTGTAAAATGGAAATTTATACATATGCCTAAATTATTTAAATCAAAGAGGGAGATAAATCTATTCATTATTATGAAAGTAAAATTAATCAAGTGTCAAGGTTTATTTTGGAAACACATTAACAATTACATGTATTATAATTATAAATACAAGGTTTATGAAATATTTATTTAATAAGTGATTGGTTCCCCAGTTTAAATATTTTAATAAAATATTATTTCAAAAGTAAAAGTAAATGATGTGGATTGAAATGTATTTATTTCCACTGTATATATATATATATATTCTAAATATATATTTATTATATTTTATTATATTTAAGGGTATATTATTTGGGATTATTTTAATATGATGGTTCTTAATTTCTTATTCCACCACTTGAAAATAGCTTCTGAATAAAAATTTAAACACTTCTTCATCCAACATGAGATAAAAATTATGTGGATGTCATTTATTTAAGGCATATTGAATGTAACACCAAAATATTTCAATATATATGTATCATATAAATAAATAATATATTTAATAGGATTTTTTAATAAAAAACAGAATTAAAATGAAAGAAAACATGTTTTATTATAATTTAAGAAGAACATAATGTGAAACATCATTGAGAAAATTACTAAATGTGTAATGCCTCAGGTAAATGGAAATATAATAACAAATTGAAATTATTTATTAGAAAAACATATATTCTAGCCTCATAAGTGTTATTATTATTTTTAAATAATTTTTTTTATATTTTATAGTCTAATTAATTTATGGAACTTAATGACTAGAGAATAAATAATTAATGTGATGTGGATGAAATAATTAAATGTTAGAAAGTAATATTTTTTGAAAGAACAATTTTTATGGAATTATTGATTTTATAAATTGAATTTATCATTTTAAAAATATTATTTTATTAATATATAATATTTAAAATGTAAAAATATATATTAAAACTAAATTAATTTAAAAATGTTCTAAAATAAGATTAAGAGAAAATAAATTTAAAAGGGTAATTTTTCTATAAAATAAAATTTTCATTATATTTCATATTTTCATTTAATAGATAAATTTATTATTTCTATAACATTAATTTAATCAAATATTTATTATTTTTTAATCTATCATGTCAAAATATTTAATTTGGTGAATATTTGGTATTTTTTTAATATGGTTTCTTTTTGGGCGAATACTAGATGAAAATGATTTAAAAAATATTGTTAATTTTATGATAGCATCCTGATATGGGATTGAATTAAAAGATTAAGAATTAATTTTTTAGAAAATATATATATTCAATAATTACAAATAATAACTTAAAATTTTTAAGGAAATATTAGGAACTTATGTTTGACATTGTTGAACCTAAGTAAGGTTTTATTCTTATAAAAGAACTATTTTTATCATTTTCATTAATTAAGTAATTACAAGGTTATATTAAGTTTTTGATTGGTTTTAATTTAATATAAATAACCCTATTTAGTAATAAAAAACAAATTTCATGCTAAATAATTCAACACGTGATTTTGTTGTAAAATCATTTTTATTCTTAAAAAAAATTTCCTTAAAAAATATTTCTATTGAACTTTTTATAGTTATATTAATGTAACTTTTATCACCTATAGAAACTAAATATTATAAAATTAATTAAATATATTTAATCATAACATTTAAAATATTTTATATCTTTAATTTCATTTTTATTCATGAAATTATGTTATAGTAGTAAAAGTTAGACTCCAAGATAAGGGTTAAATGGGGTAAAAGGGGTCAAATTACATGATAATGTCACAAATATCACATGTTCATATCCATAGTTTGAGTGTATTAGTTTATATAGACATATCATATCCTAAAATATAACTTTTGTTTCTTTTTTTCTAATTGACCTTGTGAAATATATTAATATTATTTTAATGTTAAGAGTATTTACAAGGGCGACCCTCCTCCCACTTATAAAAGGATCCCATAATCCCCTAACATATACCTCACATTGAGAATTTTATATTTACAAATAAATAATACAATAATTTATAAACACACATATACACTACCTAGAGGTTATGGTCTCAACAACAGGCTTACCTATGAAGGATGAAGGACAAAACTAAAAGTGGATACTCATAGAAGCGGTAATCAGCATAACTGAGCTCATTCGAATTTCTTTATTATTACACCTCATCCAAATGTATGAAACCCATAATTTTATAATAAAATAAGTATTTTTAGTATAATTACATTTCATTATATTTATATAAAAACTATTATCCACATCCCTTTAATCCAATGGAAAATGAAAATGTCACTAGTGCGTAGATGCAGACTGCCTACAGGGGCAACATATTTCATTTTTCCTCACTACCTCACATGTATAGTCATAAAGATGTGTTTAATAAATAAATATTATAACTATGAAATAATTATTATTTTGGAAATATAAATCATTATCCACTTTCCTTCCCAGCAATACATTAAAAAATAATAATGCCATATGTGTGTTTGTGGAGACAACCGCCACTATAGATGACGTATTTGATTTTTCATCACTAGCATAAATGGTAGGTTTTGAAAATAAATTTAATGAATAAATATTCTATTTATAACATGAATATTATTCCATAAAATTGATATAATCATTATAAAATAACCATTTATTAGGAATTCAATTGTAATAATGTGTTCTTATTTTGGATGGTTTTACAACCTACATGAATATTGTTATAATTTTTATATCATAAATTACTACGGAATATTATGTACTATTTTATTATTAAATATTTATTATTTTAGGATTTTTTTAATATTACTTAATGGAAATATATCTATATTTTCCATTGAATGTTTTAAGAAAATAAATTTTCTTATGGAATCAAAACTTCTAAAAAGAAGACTTTTTCAGCATTTTATGTGAATCGTCACCATATTCTCTATAAAATGACAATGTGAATCTTATACCATATCAAGAAAAAATTTAATACCTTCATGAAAAATCTAAAGATAATGAGATCATGAATAATTAGCAAGGACTATAACTAAAATATAAAAACATTCATGAAAAATAAAAGAGTTTCCACACAAATATTGATATTTATATATAATTTTAACAAATTGGTTTGGTGAAATTCAAATTGATTCATGTATAGTAATAAAATTATGGTTCATTTATATATTCATAATAAATATTAATATATTAAATTGGGATCTTAGAGTGCGTCTGACTAAGTGAAATTTTTAGGTAATGGTTTCTTATCTCAAACATCATTCATTAATAAATGTTTCATATTATGCACCTATTTCCATTTATTTGGTTTATTTTTTCAATGTTTAAAATATTATATCATGACTCAATATTTATTAATAATATTTAAAGTATTATATTTATGTCACTATTTTATTATTGTTTGATTCAAATTTTATTAAATTTATATAGATTTTGTGGTCTCAATTTCAATTCTTGGAGACATGTAAAATTTTATACACATGTTACATTTTATATTGTGTTCTTTTGATTCAATTCCCATTTAAAATTTTATATTATATTTTAAATTCAATTCAGGTTAGTTAAAATTATAAATAAATTTTATCTCTTTACATTTATTTATATTTATTAATTAAAAAAATTAATAACGAGATTCTCATCTCAATTTTCCCTTCCATGATATATGTTCAATATTTATCACTTTATTTCATTTGTGTGTTGTATATACTACCAATTAATTTAACTTATAATACTTTTCATGCAATAAAGGGGTTTTAAAATCTATATATTATTCTTTAATTCATGGGGGATTTTAATTTTAAATCTAAAATATGTTTTATCTAAAATTGTTGTTTTAAATGTTTCAAATTCCTTTACAGAAAATTATTCTCTTCCATGTCCGTGTTATTTAACATGTCTCAAGAATATTATTTTATAAAAACATATCATTTATAATTTTTATTTTCAATATTCATTGAATTTATTTAAATATTTTAAAAAATAGTTTTCTTAACACATTATATATAGTTTTTAACACCTCCAGATTTTAAAATAACATTATATCTAATAACGTTAATGACAAGAAACAATGAGCAAAAATGAACCAAAAAATATTATTATTTAAATTTAGAAATTATAACATAGTCATTAAATTAGAGGTTATGAATAGGATTAACTAATTTATTAAATATATATAATATTTATACTCTATAAAAATATATTTATTGTTGTTTAAGAAATAAAAACTGAATTTTAAGTAAATTCATTTTATACTTCAAAAATATAGTTTCTTCAAAAATGAGTTTTATCGACTTTTGTATGAAAATAATATAATTTATTTACAGAAATTTTTTAAAAAATATTTGATAATATGTAATTCATTTTTATATTAATAATATGAACATTATCTTAGGTTGAATTTTTTGGATTTTTCTGAAATGATTGATTTCTAATCAAAAGTGAAAAATACTGATATTATTTTGAAAACTAATTTTTTTGTTTCATTCATGTGCATAGAAATGTTTTTTATATTAAGTGGTTTTAAAATAAATATTAGTTAAATTACATTACTATTAATCCCATTTAGGTTATTTTAATGATTTTTTTTGATTCATTATGTTATAAAAGCATTTTCTATATAAGAAAAATAATAATTTGGGAAACTACATTTCATCAAGTTTGCTGATATAATTTAAATTATTTTCTTCAACTCCTATAAATTGAATTTGATAAAATGTATTCCATGTTTTTTATATCAAAATTAATATTAGGTATTAAGGACAACTTAAGTTTTAGTCATTATGAATAGTAATAATAGTTAATATTTATTACCACAATAAGTGTTAATTGGCAAGTTAAGGTAAAAAATAATATGATAAAGACTAAACATTGAACCTAAAACATTTCTTTATCTGGTATTATGAGTTTAGTTCTTCATTTTTTATCAAATTCTTGAATATAGTGTCACTTGGTTCCATATTTCTTTGATTTTCCACTTTATAATAATTAAGTAAAATGTAATGACAAAATTTTCACTTTCTTGCTTTTAATAACTATAATATTTTATTACAGGGATAAAAAAACTTATTTTCAGTTATAAATATTCATTTTAATGTTAAATTATTTTTATAATGTTTATTCATTTCAAATTTCTATTTATGAAATAATTAGCGTAAATACTCACAAAACGGAACCACAATATTTATCAAATAAATAGAGAACATTAAAGAAATAATTTTTAAAATACTAAAATTAATATAATTCAAAATAATATTTATGTTACATGAAATTTATAAATAAATATAATAAGTTAGTGATCTTCTAAATAATTATATTCTTGTTCAATTATAATAATTATGTTTTCAATGTTAAATTAAATAAATAGTTTCATAAATGATAGTAATGATATTTCATAATAAATAATATTTAATTAAATGTTTAATTTTTTTTAGAAATACTATATTCATCCATTTGATTGCGCTATGGTTGATAATATTAATCATTTTCCATTTATTATCATATTTTTCTTTTTATAGTAACTATCCTAGCCCAAAAAATGTAAAAACATTATTCTCACGGTAATTGTCAAAAAGGGTTAACACGTGTTAAAACAAAAATATAAGGGAGAAAAAATAATCCAAAAATTACCAAATTTTATTTTTTGATATTATTTACGTCCATAATAATCCTATAATTAAATTTTATCTATTTTTATTCATTTACATAGGAAAATTAATTTATATAAATTTAATACATGAAGAAATTCCAAAATTGACCCTCCTATAAATTAATTAAATCCCTAACCATGACTTATAGTCTCTATTTTCTTCGAAACCCCATACTATTAATTCTATAGTTCTAAACCTAAAGTGGTTATCGAAATAAAAGGTATAGTTTTTAACCATGTGTTTTCATATTAATTTTTCTTCCACCACCTTCAAATATTCTCTCAATTTCTTGAATTAATAACATGATTATCATCCTTATAATAATATATTTCTATTTCAATTTCATAACTTATATCCACCATAAATTCTATTATATGTGAAACTAAACTTTACATCATGTGTATAAAGAACTATATCCTCACCAGCAGATGTACTTCGTTTTCCATCACTGAAACAAACAAATGAATATAATGATTGATTTAATGTATATATATATAATTTATTATATAATTATAAATATTTATTTAATATATGAAATAAATTATCTTTCCTTATAATAAATTGGAAATCAATAACATCTTTCATGTGTATGTGTGGATTACCACATCTTCGAAGTAATTTGATTACTTTTATATTTTTATTTTCATGGAAGGTAATAAGGATGGATTAGATAAATATAAATTATTTATGTTGTATAATAATTATTCATAAAATATTAATCAGTATTTAACATTATTTCATATCATCCATCGAAAAATGAAAATAGTATTCATGCATACGTACGACCTACCATCCCTATAATTGATGTAATTAATTTTTATGTAAATAATTTTTATGGATGACTATAAATATGTATATAATGAATATATATGTTATTTATGTCATTATAAAATTAATTAATATTATGTAAACCCTATCAATATATAAAGAACAAAACTACAAAACAACAATATACATAAAAAAGAAGCAGTTATCACCCAGAATAGTGATTTCAATAATGGATTATCAATAAACTAGTGATCAAAGATTATAAGTTAATAATATATGCAATCATATAGATGAATATTTTTCTATAATATATTTATAATCAACATGTATTAATTATAAAAACATTTTTGAACTCAAATTAAGGAATCCATACTAAAGTAAGGGGTTTACCATCTAAAATTATCTTCTTTGGGCATATGTAATTTTATGAAACTTTTTTCTTTCATGAGGTGTATATATAGACCCTTTGATGTTTTATATCATGAATATAATTATTTTAATGATATATAAGGTTTTATTTTATGCTATTCTTTCATGGATTTTATGATTCATTTTTTTTATATAGGAAGTAAGGCTTTTATGTTACAATCCCATTGATTACAAAGATTGATTATGATAAAGTTTCTGATTATGAAATTTCGTGATCTCTTTCTCAAAAATAACATGAATTTTACAATAACATAGTTATTTCTATAGATTAAATAAATTAATATATTTTTTCTCTCTATAATTTCTCCAGAGACAAAAATCATAGTATAATGACAAATATAACATTACTTCTCTCTTCAGTAAAAAAAATACTTTTATGTCCATGTATTCAAAAATCAGTTTCAATATTTTTTTTAATATTATCCTAATATGTTTTAAATTAATTTTAACCCGCTATTGACTTTAATAAATGTTTTAAAATGAATTTTCATTATATTTTATTACTGAGGTACTTTTTAACTTTTTAAAAAAGTGTGAAAGAAATGTTTTCTTTTAACTTAAATGACATTAATTGAATTTAACACCATTTTCACTACTCAATTATTTTAATCATAATTTACATGTTTTCACGTTTTTTTCAACGAAACTTTTTTCTTTATAATTTTGTAATTTTCTAGATTTTAAAAAATTGATTTCAAGGGGAAAAGGGTGTTTTCCTTTGGAAATATTCCAGTGATTCATTTAAAACATATTTTCTTCTAGGAAAACACAGTTATATGTTAATTTTACTTTATTGTGGATATGATCTAATGATATCGTCCTTATTATTTCTCTAATTCTTTAATTGTTATTCTCATAAGATATTTATAAACCATGTTTCATTTCCATATGTTATGCTATGATGAAATGTTTATGAAATGAATTTTCTTTACATGGGTTATGATATGTTGAATGTTTTTGGATCTTGTGGAAAACATATTTATGATTTTAATTATGTGAATTTTGGGCCTAGAATTATATATCCTTTAAATTAATTGGGTAAATATGGATAATTCACGAGGTAAAATCATGAGGGAAGCTGTGTGGTAAATATATTATGTGTGAACATGATTTTATATTCAAAATTTTATACGTAGACATAGTTTTCATGTATATAAGATTGGGCATAGATCTGGATTTATTTTCCATATTTTTAGTCATTGACCAAGATTTTATGTCCATAAAATTATTCATAGACCAAATTTTCATGTTCATAAGATTATGTGAGGGCCTAACTCATGTCTTTAACCTAACTAGTGAACATCATTTAGTTTATATGTGTTGATAATGTTATAAGATTAGGTTTTGGACACATTATTATGTATATGTTATGAACTTGGAATTTATGATCATTTTATCACACTATGATTCATGTATTATGAACTTCAATTCTTTATTCCTTGATATAAGATTGTGATATATGTTAATATGGGTATGTTTCTTAAATGTTGATCCCATATTCTCATGCCCTTAAACTGACTTTCTGTATTAGTGATATTTGAAATCACCAGTGTTTACCATCACTAATAATATGACCTCACCACTTCTTATGTTTACTTTCACCAATATATGAAGAATGTTTTATGTTGGGTATGTATAAGGGGAGAACTATGTGAAAATATTTTTATGGGAGATGTTTAATATCTTTCAAAAAATAAGAAGATTTTGTATCTATTCACCAAAGACACTAAAACATTAATGTACCTAGGTACGTATATTTAAAATATATTAGATACTTATCTAAAAATATGTAATATTAATATATGAAAATCATGGTTAGTTATTATGTGTAAAATAGGAAAGGTCTCGTCAATCTTGGAATATTAGTATTAGAGAACTTTGTTGAAAACATAGTGGATAAGTCTAAGTATAGGATAACATTATAATGTTTTTGTAAGGAATAAATTATATGGTTTTTCTAGCAATAAATTCTTTTCTAGATACTAAAAGTGGATTTGGTTTTGGTATATATTCATCTTGGGTTAATATCTCTAAAAATATTTCATTGAGTATATATTTACTATCACTTGGTGCATAATGAGTGTGTCCTTACAATGCACCTGTTTTGATACTCATGAGGGGTTTTCATGGGTTAATTCACATTTTCTCTTTGATCCATTATTTATTTATTGAATATCTAATTACCAAGTATGTCCATGTTTAAACCTAAGGGGCTATAGATTAAAAATAAGATGTCATGATTTAGATATCCTATGAATAAATTTTTATCATTACATGATTATTCAATATGAATAATATTTATCACACTGTTATTTTTCATTTTAATGAATGGAAAGAAAAATGAGGATCCATGTTAATGAAACATGTCACAGACAATGGAATGATTTTCCTCATGGTTAACAAATTGGAACTGTTAAGTCAAAAGTCTTCTTTTGGCTTTTACATCATGTTTTGGAAATCACAAATATATTCTATGTCATGTTTTGGAAATCTCAAATGTATTCTATCATATGTTTGTAAATAACAAATTGTCTTTTATCATGTTTATCGTATCGTACGATGATTGATCGTACCGACCAAAACGTATCGTACTGACTCTGTCAAACGTATCGTACTGACTCTGTCAAACGTATCGTACTGACTCTGTCAATCGTATCGTACTGACTTTGCTATTCAGATAATCATTATTTGTTTTGGTACTTTGTCAAAAACTCTCTCTGCATATGAATCGTACTCATGTTTTAAATTTCTATATATCTCTTATCCTAACGAAACGATGTCGTTGAGTTAGTTATATACTAATCAAAACGATGTCGTGCTTTCTGTTTCAATATGACCGTTGGAGGCAATATGACCGTTGGAACCCGAGGCCTATAAATAGGAGGTCATTTGAAGCTGAGAAAATACTGATGAACGAAGAGACTCTGTGAACTACGAAGATTCTAGAGAGAGACACTGTGACTTCTCTCATCAGCCTTGTGCGTCTGATCATCGTATCGAGGGCTTTCAAGTAATTGAAAGACAGAGGTGCTGATTACCTGCAAAATCGAGGGCTGCCGGGGATAGGCAGACAGACGAGCCGATCATCGTATCGAGGGCTGCCGGGGATAGGCAGACAGACGAGCCGATCATCGTATCGAGGGCTGCCGGGGATAGGCAGACAGACGTGCCGATCATCGTATCGAGGGCTCACCAAGGTGTTGGTGAGACAGACCTCTTATCCTAGGTGAAAGGATAACCCTTCTCTTTGGGTTAAAAGAATTTTATTACTTTTACATTTCCGCTGTTGTATTAGAAAGGGATTTGTATTGTTTCCTTTACTTATTCAATTGTAATTGTTTCAATTACAATCATTCCATTACTTATTGTATTGATTGGTTCTATACGCTTTAAGGTAGAATCATTTACATTTGTATTACTCTGATTATTGTGTTCATCTTGAATACAATTGTTTTACATAACAATAGTATTACAATATATCATACCTTTTACATTCAATACAATTGTGGGTGTTTGTATTTGTATTAGTTTAAAATCTTTTAAACTAATCTCTTTGTTACTAAAACTCAAGGTTTTTAAAACCTACAATTCACCCCCCTCTTGTATTGTTCCATCTAATAGACTTTTATATCAACTATTCGATCCAACAGGAACTTGATCTGAAATGTCAAACCTTGTAATTATTCATACCCATTTATCATGTTATGTGATTGACAACCTAAACTTGGATGAGTTTCCTAAAACACCTAACCAGATAAATATTGAGTTCCATGAAGTATATATAGGATAAAAGATTCATTTTACTATATTCTAAGAATGTGGGAAGAAGTACTCAAAGGAACAACTCATAAGAATGGGAATATATTTTTATGGTGGAAAAGAGGGACATTGGGTATGTAATTTATGAAGGAAAATGAATTGTGTAATCAATGTAATGGATTATAAAAATTCATTCCCAAAGTTATAATCGAAGATTTAATACATTAAATGTTGAATATTAGGGCGTTATTAAAATCAATTCCAAAGGGTGAAATTTCCAAATAGGATTAGAAAGGTTGTATGAGGGAATCTTTTTCTATTAGTGATGAACATACTACAATGTACATTTGAAAGGAAAGAGGAATCAAGGAAAAGGATAATGAAACCTAATAAATGGTTTAATAATAAAGTGAAATAATTGAATAAATTATTTATTGTAATTCACGAATTTTCTTCTAAGAATATAAATATTGAAATATATAAGGATTATTGTATAGAAATTTTTCTTTAAGGATTTAAAAGAATATATTGAATGGTACAGATAAGCAAGAAAATTTATTTAATGGGGTGGTGATATTTTTTTATAAGAACATGATTTATAGATTAATGACCATTATTATGTTCCTTATATTAAGATAATTATGTTTACTTGGGATAAATATATGATTAACATAGATAAAGTATGTTAGGTAATATTGATGACCTTTGAACTAATTATTGACTTTATGGAAACGTACTTTATGTTATCATTTATAGAGTTACAACATTTTTAGATTTATGAAATACATTAAAAAATATATTATTTTATTTAAGGAATGATTAAAGATGAAATTTATTGAACAATGTATGTTTTTGTTGAGATTTTATGATAATTCTTGTTATTACTATGTTTCAGAAGAATATATGACCATGGTATCCCCATATTAGATAAGTTACAATTACGACATAATTTATGATATTTGGGGGATTAATGTAAAGATTATTTATGAGATGTATTGATCTTATTTATAATTTTTTTAAAATTTTTTGAATGGTATTAATATTAATAATTATTGGAAGGGATTAAGATAAACATTGGATATGGTTTTAGAGATAAATGTATTATTTCATCACATGATGATTTTTCCTTATTAGATTAAATCTTATAACTATTTTTGTTATGATGATATTTAGAGATATAAGGAATATAATTTCATTATTTTATGTATTTTTTGAACCATTATAATTTAGATTTAGTGCTTAATTCATGAAATATTCATCTTCAATTCCTGGAGTAAGAGATTAAGTGGAAATTGGGCAAATCAAAACCAAAGGATGATATCATGCTTATGAAAATAAATCAAGATAGTGTATTTTCGTGAATTATCTATCTTGATAGTAAAAAAATCTCTTAACTTGAGGAAAATTAACTTTAGGGAAAAAATCTTATTACATTCATTTCAGATGAATTGATATTATTTTTCTCACCACTTTAGTTTATAGTTTTGTGGTCCTTAACTTTATCATGAAAATTTATATTCTTTTAATTAGTGATATATGGTCATTTAATTTCATCCAAGTCTATATTTTCAATTACCACTTATTTTATCATATATTGAAACCTAGTTATGTATTGTTTTAGATAAACTTTGTGTTGTCCTTTCCTTATTTTTTTAGAGGATTTTTAACCCTTTTTATGATGTGGGTTTTCAAAAATAGATTCTTAAATTTACAAACAATGATTACCGAGTACAATTTAAAATTTTGAAGATTTTATATATTAAATGGTCGATAATACAATACCTTGATATTTTTGAATAAAAATATGTTTGATATCATTCACAAAACACTACACCAATCCTAAACGAACAATGAAATAATATTATTTAAATTTTACCATTATAACCTAACTACGATATTAGTGGGTATGAATATTGTCACGACCCGTCCTCGGGGCCCATTCCGTGACTACCCCAAGCCCGCCTTCCTTAGGCCAGGGGCTGGTGACTAGCACCAAAGGCGTAAATCCCGATAACTGGGAAGTCATTTCCATTATAAAAGTAAAAAAACAGCACAGAGTACAAGAGGAAGTAATACACTAAGTACAAAAGGAAGTGCTGAAAATTAAATTTGCCTGAATACAAACCCAATCAAAAATACAGCTACAAGTGAACAAGAGTACAACATAAAAAGACAAAAAATGGATGAATGAGAGCCGCTCCTGGTTTGTCCTCCTCAGATCCTACCTGAAGGGTAGGTAGAGATAGAGCAGCTCCTGGATCTTCCACCACGGATCCTACCTGAAGGGTAGGTACAGATAGCGCAACTCCTGGAACGTCCACCACGGATCCTACTTGAAGCGTAGGTACAGATAGCCTCCACAACGCTCTTACCTGCCAACCTCCTCTGAGTATCGTGTTGCCATGAAATCCACCTCCGGATACTGACTCGTTGTGAGGTCCACCTCTGGGTATCATCCAGTCTTCGAACACTTGTTCTCCGTCAGCACTGCGCGTCGCACGCAACCAACACAACAAGGTGTGGTAGTAGCCCATGCAGGGGTGAGTATAAAGATACTCAGTAGGGACCCCGATACACTCAAGGTCTCACTGAAACCAACCTGGATAACCACAAAGAAGATCTCAACAGATAACCTCTACTTAGGTATATGCCCATACATATACCTAAGTTATCAAGTAACCCATCTCAATCGTGAGGAAACACAAAGATTATTAAATCAACAGATATCCACTACCCAAGTATATTCCCATACATATACCTAAGTTATCAAGTGACCCATCTCAATCATGAGGTAATCACAAAGGTCATAGACTCAGCTCAAACCATGATTTTTCATTATCGAAACTATAACTGTTGAAGAGACCCATCTCTGGAGTGTATAGTGATCCTGTCATGACTCTGAGGTACTTCTCACTAACCTAAGACTGCTGAAGTACTCCTCCTTTCATGCACCACGAGCCAGCCACCCAAACACAGTAGTGCTTCCCACCGGGGTATGCTACCCAAACACAGTAGTGCACACCCCCTAATAGCATGCAGAGGTACTCTCCAGACGAGTACCGCAGGTCTGACCCCATGCAAGTAGTGCTCTGTCTGCCATGGGTCTGCACCAAAACAAAGTAGTGCTCTCTCCACTGGGCTAGTCGACTCACTCCAAATCGAGTCGGTCAAGCAGTCGTCAGGTCTCATTCGGCTACACGGTCTTCATACTCCGTACACTCGTCTCTGGGAGGGTCCGATCCATGAGCTACTGGTCGATACTCCAAGAATCTCAAAGATCCAAAAGTAGTATCCCAAATGACCTCCTCGTCATAGTGGTATGAACGCAATAGACGGTGCGTCAATCGGACGCCCGCTCTGTGAGTTACTAGCTTTTTCATCCTAGGGGCCCGGTTTGTTTCGTGTGCGAACCAACCTGGCCGTATCTTAACTGTACCCAAAACTCTGGTGAAGCATGCCAAAAGTTTCGTCTCATCAAGAGGAATTCAACAAAGTCGACGGTACGTCAATTAGATGCTCGAAGCACAAGATATAAGTTTTTCTGCTCCGAGGGCCTGGTTGGTTTCGTATCCGAACCAACCTGGTCATACACAAAGTTATCCTAAACCTTGAGTGTAATATACTGGAACGACCGTCTCGATCTAAGGATCGCATCGTAGCTCACGGTGCATCGATCGGAGGTCTGCAGCCAAAGATATGGGCAAAAGACTGTAAGAGGTCTGAAAGTGGGGGTTTTGGGCTCGGACTGACCCAGCCTGAGACCCCCTGGGTCGGCCCGAACCGTGTCGACCCAACCTGGGTCCGGGTCCTGCCTGCTTGGGCATGGCGCGACTCAGCGGGCGCGGCCTGGCCCGACATGGGCGCGGCCCGGCCCAGCGCGCTGGCACGCTGGTGGTCCGCTGGCCAAGTCGGTTACACCGAGCTGGGTGGTCCGGGGGGGGGGGGGGGCGCTGCCCCCTGTCTCATTAAATGCGGCCCCCACGTGGGGGTTGCTGCTGTTCGGCCAGCCGGGGGTTACGAACCCCCGGCTCCTCCTCTGACCGGTCAGCCCGCTCCGGCCGGCCAACTGCTGCACCACGAGACCGGCACGGGCCGGTCCCCCTGCTCTGACGCCGGTGGCTGGAAGTTGGTCGTCGGTCCCTGCTCCGCTGCGGCCTTGGTCCGTCTGGCGCGGCGCGACGGCACCGCTCCCCTCTGCCGCAGCCCCGCTCCGGCCGCAGTTTTTTTTTTGATTCTCCGGTGCGGCGCGATAGCGCCGCGAACATTTTCGACTTCATCGGCGATGTGCGACGGCGCCACACATCCTTTCCAATTCCCATTATTTCTGCGTTGTGCAATGGCACCGCGCCGCCATTGCATGTGCCACAATAAAATCAAACAAACAAGGGGGAGGATGGTCGGTTGTGTTCGTGCGGTCCGACCTCCTCCCATTATTGCGAAAACAGGTGGCCCAATTTGAAACGATGAAATGGAAACTAAATTATTCACAAACGAACATATAAATCACATACCACGAGTGTAGTTGTCGAACAAGGTTTGTCGCGGAAAGGGATGTCGTGGAAAAAGGTGGATCGTCGCATCGTGGAGGAACGGTGTCTCCCTTCCTTTGACATGGAAAGAAGGAACGAGGAGATGTGTGTCGGGTCGTCGATCTCCGAGGAAGGCATCTCTCACCATCGTCCGTCGTTGGAGGTCAGTGTTCTTTGTCGGCGGCGGTGTGTTCTTCACGTTCTTCGACGAATTACGAAGAACTTCAAGACTCCCCTTTTTCTCCCAAAAACTCTACAAAACATGCCCAACCATAATAAAATAAGTCTTGTCTTATTTTATTAACACACAAGCCAACATCTTTGAAATTCAAAATTGAATCAACCAATTAATTGAATTTAATTGCAACGTTTAAACCACCCAATTAAAAGAGGTGTTTAATATTTCAATAAACGCACGAGTTCACATTCATTAATTGGGGGGGGGTGCGAGTGTGTTACTGAAATTAAGGAGGGTTTGAGGAAGTTTAAAGGGTGGGGCTCGTGTGGGCCCCACCCCACTAGTATCCTACCTAGTGGATTAGTTAGTATGTCGGTCCCACTGAACCCCTTTTCTTAGGGTATCACTTCTTTAAATAAAATAAAATTGGTTGCACCACTTTTATTTTATTCCTTTACTTAACCAAAATTTAATCACCACACATGAGAAAACGCAACTCCAGAAAAGGTGTTTCTAAGCAATTACTGGCGCTGCGATTCTATCAGTGCCCTCAGATTTCAATTCTGAGCACCGGTTCAAAAGTAAGAAAAACCCGCTCATTCGTTCACTAAACGTACCTGAACTAAGCTTCAGAAAATGATTCTGGGCACACCGGGTGTCAGAATCAAGCACTGTCAGAAACTGCGTTCTTGTAAAATTCCAAAGAAAATTAAGAAAAAAAATTCCTTGAAATTTCAGGTTCTTTACATTACTCCCAGCTCAGGGATTTACGTCCCCATAAACCTTTAACACAAAATAGGGATACAAAAGCAGTACTGAGCATGCATCTGAGCCTTCCCCTCCCATGTGCTCACCTTGAGGTTCCCGTACTGCAAGTGAAAGCGCACCTGAGGAATTGACCATCCTCATTGGATCTGCTCTTGTCGATCCTCGATCCCCACTGGAACCTTTGTGATAGTCACCCCATCGCCCAAGTCCAGCTCCCCCTAGTCGATGATATGTGTTGTGTCAAGCACGTATCTCCTCATTTGAGATACGTGGAAGTCGTCGTGCACCTGGTGCAACTGAGGTGGATGGGTCAAGCGGTAAACCACATCGCCTACCCTGCTGAGGACCTAGAATGGTCCGTTGAACCTCAGATATAACTTGTCACCTCAGCCACATCTCCGTAAACCTAGTCGAGGTGAGACCCGTATAAGGACGTGATCGTTATCCTCAAACTCTAGAGGTATCCAATTCCTGTTAGAACTGAAACTCAAAATGACTGCTACCATGAGGGTAAGGTTGACCGACTCAAGAGTGATCAATCGCACCCTCCTATGCATGATTTTATCTTGTGCTACCTGGGATTTCCTTTTCACCGACCAAGGAAAACCCATCCCGACATTGTCATTAAACCACAACCTTTTTGCCTAATACCGTCAATTTGTGTATGAACTGTGATTGCCCAGTCCATACTCAAACCAACGTCGTAAGGCCTCGATTCTATCACCAAGAGATTCCAACCGAAACTCTCAACTTGAGGGTCTGACCACACCGTCAGCGTAACTGTGGTTATCGAGTCTCCTCGCAAGGTATCTCCAGACGTGAGGTTAAAGTCCACGTCTTACCGGAAACTCTAGGTCTGGGAAAAGATTCGTGGAAGGAAGTAATGATTCATATCAACGTCTGTTACTACGGAAGCTAGTAGTGGACACAGAATATCCATTGAATCATTTTTAGAGCCATTAGGTCACACTCCTTGAACGCATGTATCCACACTCTTCCTCCACCCACCAGCTCCCTGAGCCTGGCGGGGACAACTAAGGCGGGTGGTTGTAGCATGTTAAAAAGTACACCACCTCATGCTGCTCTCCTCGCTCTGTCTCCACGTCTACTTCTTCGCAGACTCATCTCTCCTTAAAGCTTCCTCTTCTTGAAACATTTAACACGCCTGAGTCTCTAAGACTGGCGCCGATTTCCTGTTTCTTACTGCACTGTGTAGTCTTCATCCGCTCCTGGATGATCCGCACCTTCTTTGCCTACGATCTGAAAGAGCTGCTAAGATTTCTCCCTTTCCGAAAAGAGAAACTCGGTCTCATCCCCTAGATGAACCACTCCCATTTTATAATACAGTCAATCCTGACATGAATGATGTATTCATGACATGGATGATGTTGTAAGGCCTCAACATAACTATCAAGAGATCCAAATGTCACTATTGCCTCCAAGGGTTGAGTCACACTGTCGGCATCAGTGTGAGGTCACTGGGTCTCCTCCAGTAGAAATCTCAAAAGTGAGGATCAAGTCAAATTTTTTTAATCGGGACCTCTCAGTATCAACCGAACAAAAGGACAGGAAAGAAAACACCACATTGATAAGTGTCTTTTATTATAGAAGCTCATAGTACAAAGACACAACAACAACAACAACAACAAAAACATGGAACTAGAAGTACTAAGAACAAAAAGGTATCTAATAGTTCCACTCCTGACCACCTACTTCTGGAGCTCTACTGCCTTGTCCACTGCTCGGCTGTTGCTCAAGCATCCTCCACTACTTCTGCCTCGGTGGCTCCTCCAACACCTGCGGATCAACTGTGCGAGGAGTCGGACAGTCACGTGCCATGCGAACCTTCCTGCCACATGAGAAACACTATCTGTTTCTAGCATGCTTGGCTCTGAATCCACCCTGGTTGCCCCGCACTATAGATATTATAACCCGAGGTCGCCCACCTGCTGGTCTGGTCCTCTTGGACCTAAGCATCATCTGTCTACTACCTACAGATGACTCGTCTACTGATGGGAAAACATGCGGCAAAGGTAGCAGCTCTTGAACACGCTCGGGGTGCGGAGCTACTGGTACAAAATCCACCCTGATGAAGGTCTCTATGTCTCCCCATGTGAAGGTCATCCTGTCACAAAACTGGAACAAGTGGCTCTACCACCTGCCTGCTGCTTCTTGAAGGAGGTTGGAAACAAAGATCACCATGAAATTTGCTGGTGTCCCCGGTAGCCTGAAGACTCTCACCACAGCCTTCAGCTAATCCTCAGCCGCCTGCGGATCCGTCTCTCCCCGGAACCTGGGTGGCCTTTGGCGCTGGAACTCATGTAGTGTGCTCAAGCGGCGTGCATTTCCTAATGCTGGGTCTGGTGGAATCGGTGTTCCAACATATGGTAGTACCTCTGGTGCCTCCGCTGGTCCATCTACTGCAAGAGGGCCCTGTACCGAAGCCTCATAGGTCGGCAGGCTGTCAGTACGCACATCCCTCTAGGCTCTAGATGGTCGTTCGTGGAAAGGCATCCTAAAAGGAACATACGTGACATGGTCAAATGATTATACCTAGTGAGATGACCTGGTTTGAGCTGACTTTAAAACATTGGAAACACAAACGCAGTCAGTGTTTTTTGTGCACAAAGTCGGAAATCAGAAGTCAGGGTCCTGGTGTACGGATACGTCGGACGCCACCCCAACACTAGACTCCCTGAACTGAAAACCACACTCGGTACCCTTAACACTATTGCTTCACATAGAAAAAGATCAGAGTCCTTAGGTTCGTGGTAGAACCTAACTCCTATGATACCAATTTGTCACAACCCATCCTCGAGGCCCGTGGTGTGACTACCCCAAGCCCACCATCCATAGGCTAGGGGCTGGAGACTAGCACCAAAGGTATAAATCCCGATAACTGGGAAGGAATTTCCTTTATAAAAGTAAAAAAAAACACCCCAGAGTGCAATCAGAAGTAATACACTAAGTACAAAAAGAAGTGCTAAAAATTAAATGGGCCCGAATACAAACCCAATCGAAAGTACATCTACAACTGAACAAAAGTACAACAGAAAAAGACAACCCCTAGAAGAAAGGAAGAAGCTCCTGGGTCATCCTCCTCAGATCCTAACTAAAGGGTAGGTATAGATAGCGCAGCTCCTGGATTGTCCACCACGGATTATACCTGAAGGGTAGGTACAGATAGCGCAGCTCCTGGATCGTCCACCACGGATCCTACCTGAATGGTAGGTACATATAGCCTCCACAATTCTCTTGCCTGTCATCCTCCTCCGAGTATCGTATCGCTGTGAAGTCCACCTCCTGATACGGACTAGTCATGAGGTCCACCTCCAGGTATCATCTAGTCTTCGAACACTCGACCTCCGTCAGCACTGCCCGTCGTTTGCAACCAACACAACGAGGTGCGGGCATAGCCCGTGTAGGGGTGAGTATAATGATACTCAGTAGGGACCCCTAGACCCTCAAGGTCTCACTAAAACCAACAAGTATAACCACAAAGAAGATCTCAACAGATAACCTCTACTTAGGTATATGCCCATACATATACCTAAGTTATCATGTAACCCATCTCAATCATGAGGAAACACAAAGATTATAAAATCAACGGATAACCACTACCCAGGTATATGACCATACATATACCTAAGCTATCAAGTGACCCATCTCAATCATGAGGTAAACACAATAGTCATAGACTCTGCTCAAACCAGGATTTTTCATTATCGAAACCATAACTGCTGAAGAGCCCTATCTCTGGAGTGTATAGTGATCCTGTCATGACTCCGAGGTACTGCTCACTAACCTAAGAATGCTAAAGTACTCCTCCTGTCGAGTAATGTGGGCCATCCACCCAAACACAGTAGTGCATCCCGCCGGGGTATGCTACACAAACACAGTAGTGCACACCCCCTAATAGCCTTTTGAGGTACTCTCCGGACGAGTACCGTAGGTCAGCACCCAAACAAGTAGTGCTCCATCCGCCATGGGTCCGCACCCAAACAAAGTAGTGCTCCGTCAACTGGGCTAGTTGACTCACTCCAAGTCGAGTCGGTCAAGCAGTCGTCAGGTCTCAGTTGGCTACACGGTCTCCGTAAACCATACTCTCGTCTCCTGGAGGGTCCGCTCCACGAGCTACTGGTAGATATTCCAAGTATATCAAAGTCCAACAAATAACTATATCAAAGGACCTCCTTGTCATAGGGGTCTCAACGCAACAGACGACACGTCAATCGGACGCCCAGTCTGTGAGTTACTAGCTTTTTCGTCCGAGGGGCCCTGTTGGTTTTGTGTACGAACCAACCCGGCCGTATCTCAATTATACCCAAAACTAAGGAGAATCATGCCAAAATTTTCGTCTCATCAAGGGAAATCCAAAAAAGTTGACGGCACATCAATCGGATGCACGAAGCTCAAGATATAAGCATTTCTGCTCCGAGGGCCTGGTTGGTTTCGTATCCGAACCAACCCGGCCATACACAAAGTTCTTCTAAACCTTGAGTGTAATATACCGAAACGACCATCTTGATCCAATGATCTCATCACAGCTGACGGTGCATCTATCGGAGGTCCGTAGCCCATGATATGGGCAAAATACCGTAAGAGGTCCGAAAGTGGGGGTTTCGGGCCCGGACCGACCCGGACCGAGACCCCCTGGGTGGACCCGAACCGGGTTCGGGTCCGGACCGGTTGGGCGTGGCCCGGCCTAGCCCGTGCAGCTGGCCCGGCGCATTGGCGCCCTGGCGGTCTGTTGGCTAGCTCGGTTACACCGAGATGGGCGGTCAGGGGGGGTGCTGCCCCCTTGTCTCATTAAACGTGGCCCCCATGTGGGGGCCGCTGCTATTCGGGCAGACGGGGGTTACGAACCCCCAGCTCCTCCTCTGACAGGCCGGCCCACTCCAGTCTGCCGACTACTGCACCACGGGACCGGCACGGGCCGTTCCCCCTGCTCCGACGCCGGCGGCCGGAAGGTGGCCGCTGGTCCCTGCTCCGCCACGGCCTAAAGCCGCAGCCTTGGTCAGTCTGGCACGGCGCGACGGGCCCGCGCCCCTCTGCCGCGGCCCCGCTGTGGCCACGATGTTTTTTTGTGATTCTCCGGCGTAGCGCAACAGCGCCGCGACCTTTTTCAACTTCATCGGCGCGACGCGACAGCGCCGCGCATCCTTGCCCATTCCCATTGTTTCTGCGTGGTGCAACGGCACCGCGCCGCCTTGTCATGTGCCGCAATAAAATCAAACAAACAAGGGGGAGGAGGGTCGGCCGTGTTCGTACAGTCTGACCTCCTCCTGTTATTGCAGAAGCAGGTGGCCCAATTTGAAATGAAGAAATGGCGACTGAAGTATTCGCGAAAAAACAAATAAATCCCCTACCTTGAGCATAGTCGGCGAATGAGGTTTGTCGCGGAAAGGGACGTCACAGAAAAAGGCGGATCGTCGCGTCGCGGAGGAACTGTGTCTCCCTTCCTTTGACGCGGAAAGAAGGAACGAGGAGATGTGCATCGGGTCGTTGATCTCCGAGGAAGGCGTCTCTCACCTTCGTCCGTCGTTGGAGGTCGACGTTCTTCATCGGCGGTGGTGCGTTCTTCGCATTCTTCGACGAAGAATGAAGAACTTCAAGACTCCCCTTTTCTCCCGAAAACTCAACACAATAAGCCCAAACATAATAAAATAATACTTTTGTTATTTTATTAACATAGAATCCAACGTCTTTGAAATTCAAAATTGAATCAACCAATTAATTGAATTTAATTGCAACGTTTAAACTGCCCAATTAAAAGAGGCATTTTATATTTAAATAAATGCTCAAGTTGAATTTCATTAATTGGGGGGCGGGGGTGCGGGTGCATTACTGAAATTAAGGAGGGGTTGAGGAAGTTGAAAGGGTGGGGCTCGTGTGGGCCCCACCCCACCAGTATCCTACCTAGTTGATTAGTTAGGATGTGGGTCCCACTCAACCACTTAGCTTAGGTTAAAACTTCTTTAAATAAAATAAAATTGGTTGCACCACTTTTATTTTATTCCTTTACTTAACCCAAAAATTTAATAACCACACCCGAGAAAACACAACTCCAGAAAAGGTGTTTCTAAGTAATTATCGGCGCTGTGATTCTGTCGGTGCCCTCAGATTTCAATTCCGAGCACCGGTTCAGAAGTTAGAAAAACCCGCTCGTTCGTTCACTGAACGTACCCGAGCTAAACTTCAGAAAATGATTTCGGGAACATCGGGCCTCGGAATCAGGCACCGTCTGAAACTGTGTTCTTGTAAAATTCCAAATCAAATTAATAAAAAAATTTCATGAAATTTCCGGGTCTTTACAAATATAAATAAGTGATTTATGAAATATATATTTATATAGTTTCAACTCAATAAAAATTTATTGATTAATTTTTATTAAATAATAAAAAAATTAGTAATTTCACTTTCTTCATAAAAAATAATTTTTCTTCAAAAATGGTTTTTTACCTTTTGTGAGAAAAGATACTATAAATTTCCAAAAATTCTAAAAAATGTATTCGATAAAAGGTAAATTTATTTTAAATTAAAAAATATCAATTTTATATTAGGTTATTTGGGGATTTTTCTACAAAGATTTATTTTCCACTATACAGTGAAAAATACTTATTTTTATAGAAAACTCTATTTATATTTCCAACATTTAAAAAAGTTCTACTTTGTTTTAATTTTTTTAATGAAATGTCATGTTCAATTCTATTATTATTAATTCATTATAGGTTATTGGAATCCATTTTATAATGAATTTTTGTATAAAAACTTTTTATAGTTAAGAACAATATTTATTTGGAAAACTTTTTTTCAACATGTTTACATGTTTAATTTAAAATTATATTTATCAACCCCTTTAAATTTATTTTTATAAAATGGATTTTATATTTATAATTAGTATAATTAATATTTATTAATAAATTAAACATATTTTTTAAACAATATTAACAGTACCTATAAAAAATAATGAGGACCAAGGTTAGGGTATATCATATAATTAAGGTTAAAAATAATTTGATAAAGACTAATACTAACCATAAAACATGCCTTTTTCCTATTGTATCACCTCATTTCATCCATTTCCATCCATTTATTGAATATATGGAATCTTGGTTCCATATTTCATTGTTTATTTTCTTTTATAACAATTAAGTAATAGATAAAGACACAAATGTCACATTCTTGCTTTTAATATCTTTATTATTTTCTGATTGAGGTAAAAAAATTATGTTCCGTTAAAAATTTAAATTATAAATATGTATGATTTTTTTATCATGTTAATTTATTTATAATTTTTAGTGATAAAATAATTACCTTAAATAATTAAATAATTTCATCACAACATTTATTTAATTAATAAAAAAATTAAAAAACGACTTTAAAAATTCTAAAAGTATTATAATTTGAAATAATTATTTTTATAAAAAAAATATTAATATATAAATATAACATATTATTGATTTTTTAAAGAATTATGTTTGAATTAAATTACTATCATATAATTTTCAATGTCAAAATAAATGAATAGTTCTAAAAAAAATAAATGATATTTCATAATAAAAAATATTCTATTTAATGATTTAAAATTCCTAAAAATCTAATCTTATTCCACATGATGGTGATATGATTTAAAATAAAAAAAATTTGACATTTATTTCCAAATTTTTATTTTATAATAAATATCTTGACCCCAAAGTAGAAAAAACATTATTATAATGGTAATTATTAAAAAAGGGTTATCACGGGTTAAAATAAAAAAATAAGGGTTAATACATCCGCAAACTTTTCCATGTTTTTTTATAATAGATTTTATACCAATATATATCCTAAATTTTAAGTACATATTTATTCATCCATATTGATAAAAAAATAATTTATATTAATTTAATACAGTAAGAAATTCCAAAAATTCCTCTCCCGTCACTTATAAAAGAACGCCCCTCTCATATCCTCTCCAGACATCAAAAACATTATTTATTATCAATTAACTAAAAATGAACATTCCTTGTATCATTTATAATGACATTTAGTCCATTTTTTTAATAAATCTATCTTATAAAGTATTTAAGTTTAAACCTAAAGAGGTTGTCTGAAGAAAAGGTATAGCTCATAACAATGACTGTTAATTTTAATTATTATTCTGACTCCTAAAAATATTATTCAACAATGCATAAATAATTAAAACAAAATATTAAATATAATTATATGTTATTATGTTAATTAAATAACCTATATCCATATCATATTCCATCAAATGGTAAACAATGTTGTTGATTGTGGGCACGATGGACTATCTCTTCGCAAACTGATGTAATTCATTTTCCATCACTGATTTTCACAACACAATATAATGATGGATTTAATTTATATGTATTAAATTGATGATATAATTATAATTATTTAATAATAACATAACATATACCTTATTACCTTCCAATCCATTAGAATGTGATAATATTGCTCGGGTGTATGTGTAGATTACCACCTCCATGAAGAGATGTGATTCGTTTTTCAATGTCATTTCAAATTGATGGTAATAAGGATGTATTTGATGAATATAAATGATTTATATGATATAAAAATTATTCCATAATGGTGAAATATTATTTACCTTATTTTAGTTCAATTTGATGAAAAAGGAAAATTTGGTTCATTTGTATGTATAACCTATAGTCTCCATTAACAGTGTAATTCTTTTTTATATCTATAAGTTTTATAGATAAATATATATATATATATATTGAATATATATATATATATTATTTATATAATTATTTATATTATTTATATGATGAAACCAAGACCAATTTACAAGGACCCAAACTACCTAACTGAAACATGCTAAAAAAACAGAGCAGTTATCGCATGGATTAGTAATTTTAATAAGAATTATTAATGAATGGGTAAAAAAAATTTATGAGTAATTAATATATGCTTTTATATATATTATTATTCATATTTATTTTATTTAAAATAAACCTATATTTATTATATATGAGATTCAATCGTGTATGAAGGAATTCCGGCCTAATGTGATGGTTTATCGTCTCAAATGGTCTTCATTGAGACATATGTAAATTTTTGAACGTATTTTCATTTATGAGGTGTATATATAGCCTATTTTACATTTTATATCTTGAATATGATTATTTTAATGATATTTAATGTTTCTATTTATGTAATTACTTCTCTGGGATGATGATTTTGAAGTCACCAATGTAGTAAGGGTTTTATGTTATGATCACATTGTTTACCATGATTGTTTATGATTAAGTTTCAAATGATATAATTTTATAATATATTTGTAACTAATTACTTTAATTTTATTATCATATTTTTATTTCTTGAGAATAAGTATTACCATTTAATTTCCCCAATTTATCTAATCAAGAGACTGAAGGAACATTTTTATGGAAAACAGTCTATGTTTCACTCTTTAGTCAAAAATTATTTTTATTCCTTATACGTGTTTTCTAAAATGAATTTTATGATTTTTTTTAATATAATATTATGATTTTTAAAATTAATTATTGCCTATTAATAAATTTATAAAAAAAATTAAAACGAATCGTTTTATCATTTTTTAATGTGGTACATTTTTTATTTTTTACAAACATATTTAAGGAATATTTTATTTTATATGATACTGATTCAACTAAATTTTCTACAATCATGAATTCTCAATCAAATTAAAATTCATTTATAAATTTTCATTTTTATTTTCAATAAATAAAATTTCTTTACAAAATTATAAAAATTTAAGATTCTAAATGAGGGATTTAAAAGTGAGAATATAATTTTCTTCATAACTTCTTCAAGTGATTAATTTGAAAGTTATTTCTCTCTATAATAACACCCTTTTATGATAATTATATTTCTTTGGGGATATGAACCAATTATAGTATTCTTATTATTTACCTGATCGTTTATTATTATAATGAAAATATCATTATGAAACCCATTTCATTTCTAAGAGTTATAATGTGATGAAAAAATTATGAAGCCTAATTCATTTTAGAATGTTATGATATGTTGAATTTTATTTGATCTTATGTAACATGTATATATTATTTTCATTATGTGATTTGTGGTAATATAATGATACTTCCCTCCATAGAATTGGGTAAATATGGATAACTCATGAGGTAAAACTTTTATGCATGAACCTGAATTCATGTTCTCAATTTCTTGCATGGAACTGGTTTTCAAATCCATAAGATTTTGGATGGACCTATTTTTTAGATCCCTATTTTTATACATGGACCTATATTTCATGCCCATTATTTTATTAAAGGACCTATTTTTCATGCCCATAAGTTTATGTGAGGAATGGATTACATGACCTTAACTTGATAAGTGAACAGATATCTATTTATATATGTTCACTATGTTATAATATTTTATTCTTGACACATTTTTAGGTCTATGTTATGACTTCATGGATCATGTTAATTACTTTAAATTATGATTCATGTATTATAAACTACCAAACATTATTCCATGACTCGGGATTATGATCAATGTGGTGAATTATATGGTTTCAAAATATGAATCTCATGTTCTCATATGATTTAGCTCATTTTAAATCTATGTGACCATGGATATCATCGTTGTTTACCCTTACTGAGCAACTAAACTAAAAAATTATTATATTTCCTTTCTATGGGTTATGAAGAAGGTTTTATATAGGTTCTAATAAGTTTACTATGTGGGAATATTTTTATTGGATATGTTTAATATATTTCAATAACTATGAATATTTTTGTATCTAGTCTCTAAAGACACTAAACCTTTATGGTCATTTAGTATATATTTGTATAATATATTGGATATTAAATTAAAAGGTTATAATATTTTTGTAGTAAAATCATAGTTCATTATAAAGGTTACTTTTTAATCTCTATTCAAATGTATAAAATGGTTTTGTTAACCATTAATATTTGAGTTACATTTCCAAAAACTATTTCTAATTTTCATTATTTAGCTTCCATTACATTTTTCCATTGTTTTTCAAAGAAAATACTCTTCCCATTATTCTGTGAATTTTACTTTTTAAAAGGTTACCAAAAAAATAGTGTTAAATGATGTTTTATTAATTATATTTATAATGATTTTTTAAAAGTTTTTTCATCTAGTCCAATATCATTTTCTTATTATGCTTCTAGAAGGAATATTCTCTATAGAAACCATCCTTCTTTATACTATATATAGTATAAGATCATGCTTTGTGGAAAAAATTTTTATATAAAACTCTAACCTAAAAGATCTTCGGTATGTAGGTGACTCAATATTTTTTAATGTTATTATAATTATTTATTATTTATTTTGGATCACATTAGTGGTATCGAAGCTCATAAGTAATGAATATTATTTTATCACCAAATATTGGTATATAGGTCTTAAGTGTTATACATACAGACAACATGACCAATTTTATATTTACATAATCTCTTGTAATCTTATTACCATATAAAAAATAGCCCACTAGTTCTAGTTGACAGGGGTTGGTGAAATTATAGTTTGTACTGGATTATGTTTTTGTAGAATATATAATAACTCTATTTTGAATAACATAGATAGCTAACTTATATTTTACTGCGTGAAAATTCATTATACTTTTATAGAATTATTTTTATAATCATCCCCATAATGTGACTTTCTTTTAGGAATACATGATTTATATATGTCATGTTTTATATATTAGTAAATTTTAATATTACTAATTAAGCTACGCTATATCTTAACTGATGAAACCTATATGAAGAAATGGAAGAAAAGGAAAATGTAAATAAAATTTGGGGATTATATAAAAAATTAGGATAATTAATTTAATGATATTTTGAAGAAATTGCTAACATCCTAGGTTAATTAACTCAGGCTATAAAAAATAATTGTTTCCGTATAAAGAAAACAGTTTCCCCTAAATAAGGTTCAAACTTCTTATGTTGTTTTATGTGGTAAAACCTCCATTATTTTATGGGTCCACTAATCCCTTGGTGTTATAGAAATGGGAAAAGTATTTATATAATATCTTTATTGAATTGAATTGTACTATGAAATGAAGATTTATGATGGATGTATATCTATTTTGGTGAGATATAACCAATATGGGATACTAATTCAAAATATTAAAAATGAAGAGGGGATAGAAAACATGAAGTTGAATACATTTGAGGGGATTTTTTAAGAAATATACTTTCCATGATAGAAATTTGCTAAGCTGAGAAATCAATTATAGAATATATGATAAATTTAATAAAAGATAGTGGCTAGGTATGATGCTTATTTTGGGAGGTTAAGAAACCATGTTTTGTATTTTCTATGAAACTTTGAAAGTAATAGAATTTTCTTCTTTTTTTTAAATAAAATCCTAAAATATCTTTATTCCCATAATTGTTTTCAACATATGAAGGGATATTTGTGAGTTCCATCGAGAATTATAACATTTTTTTAATATTATATATTAAAAATTAATCATAATAAAAAGGGGATAGTTGATAACCATGTTGAAAAATATATTGAAAATGTGAAGAATGGAATATTGGAGTTATGTATATGTAATAAATGTGGTAAGAAACACTCTATAGATTGGTTGTATGATTTAACTAAGGAGATAAATTTCATCATAAACAAGAGTGAAAACTAAATAAAGAATAATTCAATATGAAAAATTCCAACTGGAAGGATATGAGACACTAATCTAATCAATGTCCTAAATAACAATTGAATCTACCCAAAAATTGGTTTGGGGATCAAGGCTAGGATTTTGAAATATTAATGGTTGAATTTATACTCTAAACGAAGTGAGGATAGGTACCTTAATTATAAATTCGGTGTTATATATTATATTAATTTATTCCGGTTCTACTCACTAATTAATTAATTGTTAAAAATAATTTTAATTCACCCATGATATAGGATGGAATGATTAATTAGTCAGAATAATAAGTAATACGTTGATTTATATGAATATAAACATATAAGTTCATATTAAAATTAATATGTGGTTTCTAGTTTCAATTATAATCATAATATACTTGGTGAATCTTAATGCAATTTTGGGTATGGATTGTCTCTCAATTTATAAATAAATAATTTTTTTATAGTGAGAGAAGTTTGAATTGGTAATGTAAGTATGGAATTTCCTATATTTAAATGGGAAGTTTCACTACCTGAATCATTCCAAGAACTACCCTCGGTAGATTGTCATACTAATATCATTGTATAAAATAGATTTAATTAAATATATAAATGGGAAAGTGGTTTTTAGAATAAAATACCCATTTTACATGAATATATTTATGGATTTTATGCTATACTTCCCCATGATCGAGTGGTTGAATTATCTATTGATCTAATTCCTGATGAAAACCCCATATCAAATTCACCATTTAGAATGACTATAGTATAGTTAGTTGAGTTAAATAAGAAATAATAATACCTATTTGATAATAGGCTCATTCACCCATGCTTTTCTATATTTTAAATATGTGTGGTTAAATTTGGTTATGCATCTATTATAAAGAAATCACATGAATTATTATATTGGTTTAGTATACTTTAATATATATTGATGACCTTTTGGATCAACATAATGGGTCTCAATACTTTTAAAAGATTTCTTTTTCAATATGCTTATCATTAATTGAATTTTGAGAATGCATATATCTCAAAGATATCCTTTCATGTGAGGTATGCCCATTATGAGTTAATAGTAATGCATTTTGGGTATAAAAATACACCCAATATGTTTAGAAAATTAATGACTACTATATCTGAGGATTTTATTGATAAATTTTTATAATTTATATTATTAATATTCATGTATAATCTATGATTTATTAAGATCATGAAACTTAATTGATTATTGTTCATGCAATTTTGGGGGAAAAGAAGTTATATAAGAAAGGTATTAAATATTAATTTTTGCTTTAATCAATTTTTTTCCATAGAAATATTGTATCCAATAAATATATATCTATTTAACCTTTAAAAACAAAATTTACAAATAGTATTTAACTTGTGTGAGTTTTCATACGATTATAGTTACCAATTTAACAGAAAAATGGTACCATATAATGCTTTGTATGGAAATAGATGTCAAACTATAATATCTTGGGATGAGGATTGATAAAGGATGTTATTGGGTCAAAAAATAGAAAATAGGAATAAAACATGGTAACATCTATACAAAATCATAAAAAATAACCCCAAAATATAAAAAATGTTATGGTCCAAATAGGAGGAAGGATATTGAATTTAAAAAAGGGGAACATATATTCCAAGAGATTTGTCCATTAAAATCTGTTATTAGATTTGGGAAGAAAGGAATACTAATTCCAAGATACGTTATTCCATTTGAAATAATGGAAGGAATATGATTAAGGAAATATAATTTATAAATGACACAAAACCTTTCCACGTACATGATATCTTCCATATTTAACTAATATGGAAGTATATACTAGACCCTTCACATGTAATTAAAGTTAGTCATGTTATGTTGGAGACTAAAATTTCAAATCAAATATAGTAAATTTAAATCATTTAAAAGATAAGTGCAATGAAATAAAAAAAACATTACATGTGAAGGTTCGTTGTAGGAATCACTAGGTCAAGTATGTACCATGGGAACATGAGGATGTTATGAAATATAATTATACAAATTTTTTCATAAATTTATTAATAATTTTGAGTGTGGAATTATTATAAGGATTATAATGTGATACATCAAAAAAATTTCAAATAAATAAAAAATGTTTTTTTGAAAATTTTTTATTAAAACAATATACGTATATATTATGTTTTTTATAATTAATAATTTGAAATAGAAAAAAAATATTGTGAGTAAAATGTAATTTCTCTTGGATCGTATTCTTTAACAAACATCACATTGATAACAAGTATAGTAAAAAGGAAAAATAATACAAGTAAGGTAACTGACATACATAACTAACTAAATATTCTATATATTAAGTGTAGGATTTGTGTGAATGAAATTATTAGATGTAAAAGTGAATAGGGTTGTTTTATTATAATTAGTAATTATGAATATTGGTGATATATTCGTTATAAATTAATAATTTAAATTATTTTATGTTAATTATAATTAAAATTATTAATTAATGAATAAGGGAGAAATTATAGCCTCATTTAGTAATAATATGCCTTAATAATTTAATTTTTTAGTTCTTGATAATGTTGTAGAAACACATGGGTTCAAATTTAATCAAGCCCAAGAAAACCATGAACTATTAAAGAATAAGATAAATTTTCTATTGGAGAAGTAAATTTTAGAGGAAATAAAAACATGGCCAATATTGGAAAGGCCACCCAATTAAAGTACCACCCTTCCAGACCTTACACTTTGGGATTATTTTGGTGTAGTAAGACATTAAATACTTTAGGGGTAAAAACAGTATTTATGTATAAATTACTTTAGTAATGAAATGATGTATAATCTGATACCACGTTTTTATAAAATGTATCATCCTTATATAAAAGTTAATTTGTAATTAATTATTGGATGAATATGATAAAATGAATATCATATTTTGAATCATGTTTTTAAAATTATCTAAGGGGGAATGTTTATTATTTTTTAGTAAATATATTAAAATATGGTAAAAATAGTGAAATTTAGTGAAATATTATGAATATGAGATCATATATATGCATGAATGACTAAAATAATACAACATTGTAAATATTTCTAATATTGGAATAAAATATTATATTGGATCATTAACAGTGGTAAGGGGAAACTATGGGTGGAAATTCACATAGGATATGTGAATATAAATCTAAGAGGGGGAGTGAATTAGGTCTGACAAATATTTTACAAAATTATAATTCCTCTTTGAAAATTTTATGTTCTTTTTTATATGAACCTCTATTTATAGTAAAAAAATAAATCAATTTGTAATAAATAACATGCGATACATGCATGTAATAAATAATTGTAAATAAAAGAGAATAACATTGTATCTTTACATGGTTCAACCTTGATGTGGGAAACCTACTACTTTTTTCAATCATATCGTCTAATTAATTGATTTTACCCAAGCAATATTATCATAAATAAAACTGGGTTATATACGGATAGTCCTAAAACCATAGTGTATCCCACACTTAAACAACATCCTGATAGATTATATTGTCTCTTGGAACTCTTATAAATTCATTCGACTTCTTAAAGTAGATTTTAAATCTACTCAAGAGTACTACATATACCAGTCATATCTGTTTCCTAAATACAAATTCTTTGATTTCCATTGAATCTTTAGGAATATTATCAGGAAACACAATCACTAATAGACTACAAAATACCACATGTTTCTCAAAAATACAGTTACCAGTCTTCTCAACTAATCCTTCACAGTCTTTGACATACAATAAGTATTCTATATAACACCTTACATATCATCATTTATCAAATATTATTTTTCTCCCATTATTAAACTATTAAAAAATAGTGTATCATATTAACATATTATTTAATTCTTTTTCTTTGGTGATCAAGATCAGTCTCATGGAAATATCATTGGTTTCTATTTTCTTCTCAATCGATATTTTCTTCTTTTTCACGTGTGGAGAGAGTTTTTAGAAGAATTAAATCAAGGACATACATATCAATATTCTTCATAGAATAATATATTCTAGGTCATTAAAATATATTTTCTATATAATTTAAATATAAAATGTACAAAAAACCATTACAGTGACCCTTTAATTTTTTTCAATCAGACCACATGGTTCTGTTCTAATGATTTCTATTTATTTTAATAACTTTTTATATGGGTTTTAACAATGATCATGAATTTTCCATTTTTCTTTAAACAATTGTATCTAAAAAATCCCGAAATATACTTTATCATTTAATTCTTCATTTTATCTTTCTAAATATTAAATTCAGTAATTAATCTAGAAAAAATAAGAAACTTATTCTCAAAATGTTTCTTTAAATATACATAGAGAAATAAAACTCTATAACTACATGAAATCATATAGTAAATACAGTTATGGAATGTTTCATCTCATAATAGAGAGTTCCCATGTGAAACTACTATATACGTCAACTTGAATAATTAACCATTATATAACATATTATTTTGATCTTCTCATTCACAAAATTGAAAACTTGTAATATTTTGATATTTAGGTAGACTAAAATTTAGTACTAGTATCTTATCATTTAATTCTGTAAATTTTTCAACTTTAATCACCAATATGGATTTTTAAATAAATTCATTTCAAAATATAAAATTAATGGGACAAGATATCATCACTCTCATCTCATTACATCATTCACTAATCAGAAAATTTATCATGGATTGATAAAGAATCATGATAAATTGGTCTTTATTCACATCTGGATCTTTATCTAATCTAATTTATTCATTATAATATTAATTCTAGAAACTCATATTTCCATCCTTTGACATTCTCAAAAATTTCTAAAGTGATGGACTTAATATTACTCTTCTAAAGTGTAGGGGTATTCTAATGAAGTTTGAGTTTACTCTTTCAATGTCTAGACTACTCTTAAGAACTCATGAGGTGAAATTAATATCATTTACTTTGCTATTTTTCTGAGATTAGTTACCTATAAAACTACTGAGATATCCATATGAAGTCTTAACATATCTTATAAAGTAGACCATTGCTCCTTAAATGTTAAAATTACTCTTATGAAGTCACAAATACTCTTATAACGTGTTTGGGGTTACTCTTTTAATGTATGGGATACTATTTTGAAATATATATATAATCATCTAAACTCTTAGAGATCACTTAATAATTCACTAACTACACGTTTGAAGTCATGCCTTCACCATTTTTCAGTGTTATATACTCATGATAACTCTTATGAAATTATACTTAGCCAAATTATAGCTTTAATACCGAATTCCATAATATCATAAATTATATTAAATATTATTATATTTGACTCTTGAAATAATTAATCAAATTAAATCACCTTATAATAAATTAAGATAACTATGGGAATGATCCGAATAGTTATAATCCTCTTTATATAATTTCAATTGTATTTTAATGAATTTAAGTACTCAATATAGAGTATAAAACTGATCAGTATGGCCTTATCATTTAAGAATCAAATAATATATCACTAAAACATTATCTAGGTATATTTATTTATTGTATTCAGTATCCTTTATTCTATATAAAAATGGTATGGTTTCTCCACACTTCAACTGGATTTTAGACCAAAACAATTACTATATTTAAACATTTCTATAATCATAAATTTAAAATATATTGAGCATCCAATACATTATATAGAAGAAAAATCATTTTTAATTATAGATATTGTCTCTCAAAATCATTAGAAAATATCATTGATTGAAATTCAGACTAGTTCAGTAATAATATGATTTCAATAGTCGTTATGTTTTATCTATCGACACATGTATTCAAGGATAATTACTCGACTCTTCATTACCTATCGAAGTATGGGAATCATCTTCAACATCATTATTAATATTTTTTGTCCTCCATCATTTAACATGCAAACATATTTATTTACATTCTCATTGAAAACAATTACAACTAACAGAATCATTGGGAAACATTAATTCCCCCATTTTAGAATCTGGTCTATACAAATAACTTCATCACATAAATGAATGTAAATATTTCTTCATAATTTAAAAATTTTACATTACTAATTGTTGATTACAAATGTAGATGGGAATGGTTTTCTCTTTCTTGTTAATAGGAAAAGGTAAATGTATGGTCTTCTCATATATTATCATAAATTAATATCTTGTCCTATTCTGGTCTCTTCAATAAATTTTTTTAGAGAATATTTCAAATCGACATGGGATATTTGTGGTACTATATTTTTGTTAGAAATGTGCCATAAACCAATCAACTCTATGTCTTAATAGACTAATTTTTTGTATAAAACAATACTAGTAAATTTAGATGTAAAATTTTTCAATGTTTAATATTTAATATGAAACCAAAGGATATTCACTTCATTAGGATTGTATAGCCATATTTAAAAAAACAAAACACATATTCAATAAACTCATCAAAAAATCATGTTTGGGTTGTTTTTTATTCCCATATTTTATTTATTAATAAATTCCCTTAGATAATATGAATAAAAGTGAGTCAAAATAGTAATTCTAAAGTGATCAATAAACCTCAATATTCAAATTTTTAGGGGTTGAGTAGAATTACAAATTAACCATAAAATCATATAACTATGAAATATTTAACATTTAAAACCCACCTCAAAGGGTGATATAAAAAATATTAATCGTGGATTGTTTAATATTCAATATTATTCTCTAAGAAGCAATGATACTAGTTGAAATTTGACACCAATTATGGTATTTAAAATGACATGTTTCAAAAATATGGCTTAATACCAAATTATATTTTCGAATATGAATTCTTATTCTTTTTTATATAAATTATAGAAATCAGTCAATTATATATATTCATTATTGAAATTAAATTCCAAATAAAATTTTGAACAAATAGATACTTGAACTAATAAGGTGAGTTTCCATCAACTTCTCAGTGTGAGAAACATAGTCTAGACTTCGATCTCGACTAATAAAATCCATTTTTTAAACTCTAAAATGTTGAGAAATCTTTATTCTTATTTAACACATTATTTTCCACATATTTACATAATATTAAGGAACACATTTATTTTTCTATTCATCAATATTCATTATTATAAAATCTTTATTTATTCTATCAAAAGCATAACATTATTTTTTATAATTTCTATATATTATTATCTATTTATAACTCTTCTAAAAAATAATAAGACATTTTTTGGGCACTTGGTCATCCTTCTTCTTGTGTGTAGACTTATTTCTATAATTTGTTTCCTTGGATCTTGGAGACATTGGTTCTTACCCTATGTTCTTCAGTAACTCCACTTGGTGGATATCCAATTCACACACTTGTTAACTAAATTATCTAAATATTGTAATGTCTTAGAAAACTTTTCAGGATAATTTTGGTTAACGTTCTTATGAAATCTGTCAAATTCTTCATCAGGAGTCTCTACCACAAAACTAATCATGTTATCTATTTATGAAATTATTTCGTCATTTAATTTCATTTTTTAGGTGCCTATGATTTGGAATTTTATTCCATAATATATTCAAAGATTCATTATAGTTAAGAAATACTACTTATCATTCTTCTTGTCTAAATTTTGTTTAAATTTGTTCTTGTGTTTCTTCCCCAAAAAATAAGTTACTTATTTTTTCATATGATTTCTTTTATTATATATACTTTTCATCAAAATAATATAAAATATGTATTGAGTTGGTGAATATTACAACTCTTCATAACTATGAAAAGAATTGTAGTTTTAATTATAAAATATTTGTATAAAATCAATTTTGTTCTTGATTATCAAATATCTATTATTTTTTATCATTTTTTTCAGATAAGTGGGGTTTCAGTTAGCTTCATCACTATTCCACCCCAATCAAGGCATTCCTAAGATTCCATTTACTAATATCTATTTTCAACAATCAATGGAATTGTTCCCAAGCTTATAGTAACACCAAAAGTGGACAAAGAGTATCTTTCTTTTTCTTATATATTAATTTTGGACTGAATGTTGAGATTATTTTTTGTTTGGATAAAAAATCACATTCTTTAGGTATCTATTTGGGGTTATTTTATTCTTTAAAATTATTAATTTCACCCTTTATACTGTTGTGGGTTTTTCAAATTTTTTTCTCATACACATTTGAGTTGGTTTTAATTGTAATAATACATTGTCCCTAAAAATATGATTACTGCAAAATTAATTAATAGGACAATTGGTTACATTATTCCATGAACATACAGTAAATAGATCTCTATAATAATTCATCTTATTTTTTATGTTGTTTATTAATAATTTTTGAATCAAGAATCCTTTTAAAAACATTCCTAGAAACACATATCTTCATAGTTAGTTGGGAAGCTCTAGAATTTATCGATTCCAAATAATTCAATTTAACCACATGTTTAAGACACTTCATGTTGAGGGAATTATTATCATTCTTAACTGATTTGATGTAACCTTCCCATTCTTTATTTAACAACATTTTATGATATTCTTGTATTTGACTTTATTTTAGTATATAATCATTTATCTCTTTTATTATATATTCATTGACCACCATTTTATCTTTAATTAAATTCATAGAGAAATTATGTAATTTTGAAAATACATCAATAAATTCTATAAAAAATTATTGTAAAATAATTTCTCAAAAATATCCCACTATAATTTTATATCAATTAAGGAAACTATTTTATTGAAAATTGAAATAGATTTTTATTTAGATTTAACTAGTTTTGTGAGTGTGTTACATCTACTGGAATTTTTATCCAATGATTATTCCTATAAATTAAATTCCTTATAAACAATTATTTTTCTTCCTTTATGACATTTATTAAGAAAATATTTATGTGGAAATTGCAATATTATTATTCGTTAAATAATCCTTGAAATTTTTATATAAATAAATGAGTGGTTCATTAATAACATATTATTCAATTCTTGTACTTGATTCAACATCATAGGAATTATTTTAAATGAACATCTCAAGGTATGTACCAATTTGATAAACTTCATATATTGAATATTAATCATTCAATTTCAAAATTTTCTTTATATCACTTTCTTCCAAATATATCTAGTTTTTTAGTGTATTGCTTGAAGCCTCTATTTTAGTTACCGGAGAATAAACAATATCCTTAATCTACGTATCTTTTGTAAACAATTAATGTATAAAATTCATGAATCCTAATGAAAACACTTGGGAATGAAAATATGCATCTTATCAGAGGGACTCGTTTCTTTGATACCAATTTGTATTACTATGGAATCTATGTATATACACCTGAGAGGGGGTGAATCATATTTGGATAATCATTTACCAAATTATAATTCATGTATTAAAACTTTTACCCCCATTTTTAAATAATCCTCTATTTAAAATTAATAAAAACTTATTTTGTTACATTAAACTACATGAAACCCCACATACAACGTATAACAGTAAAATAAAGAGCATTTCACTATGTTTTTACAAGGTTTCCCCCTACTGTGGGAAAACCTATTCCTTGTTTTGATTAGTACCATCTAGATCACATATTTACCACTAATAATATCACCATAAATTAAAAATGGGGTGTATGAGGATCATCCCCAAACCATATAGAATATCATACATTAAAATAATTATACTAGATTATGTGGTCTCCTTATAATTATACATCTACCTTTTACCTCTTGAATTATATTTTAAATATTCTCAAAAATTCACCATATCTAAAATTAATATTTATTTCCTCAATACTAATCTTTCACGTACATTTTAATTTTTACGAACAATATCATTTGGCTTAGTCAATAATAAATATCCCAATTCCATGATTTTTCTCATAATCATCTCACTGATCCTCTAAAATCAGTATTAAAGGTCTTTGATTGAAAATAGGTATTCTATAGAACATCATTCAAGTAATAATTTCTAATTTATTTATCATCTTTTATCAAGCTTGTTCCATAAATGGTATTTTAATAAATTGTAGAGACCCTACCCAAGAAGGCCTAGAGATGGTGTATAATATCAATTACATTGGCATGATTACAAAGAATTAAATCCTGAAGGATTAAGAGTTTATTAGTCTTGGTAAACGTGATACATACATGAGTCTTGTATTATATGTTAATACAGTAGTTAAAATAATTTTTTTCTAAATAAATTCTAAGATAATGTTATACCATCTAGTATATCGCTACATATCAATCATAGTATGCTTATTAGATTCCTAGGGAATGGAAACATAATAAGGTGAGCTCAAAAGCTCCGTAAGGGTAAATTATACTAGAATAAATAATGAATCAATTAGACTAAATCAACATGGAAAGGTAAATAACTAAATATGCATGCTAAGAAATCAATTGGTTGAAGGGAAGTGAATATGAAATAAGGAAAGGTAAATGAAAAAACATGCCATTAAAGTAAATAGATAAAGAATAATGAATGTGGAAATATAAGAAATTGAAACACATGAAATTCAATCAATGAACTAAAAATAAAATATAACCATATATATGTCGAAGTAAAATATCATGAATGAATAATAAATGAAATTAAAGTAAAGAAATTCATTCTTAATGGATGTCATGTTTGAGGCACATGAAAACATATATTGTCTAGACAATTCACAATACGGTTTAATACTATAGATAGAAACTTGTTTAATTAGCGCAACATATTAGTCTAATGAAACTTGTCTATGGATTAAGGTGTTATATAAAGTCCAGGCTCTATCAGTCATTACCTCTCCAAAACATTTCTCTTATTAAATAGTTAAAATAAATAATATACCTTATAAAATCTCTATATTGAATAAAGAATACAAAATTATCAATATTTCCCCAAATAATCAAATAACTATCAAAGTAGACACCATGTGAAAAATGGTATATTTTTTAGTAAATAGTAGTATATATTATAAATGATATAGATAATTAGGGGATATTCAATGTTCCATGATCATAGGAAATTGAATATTTTAAGGGTACAAAAGGAGATCAATGAAAAAAATGTGAATACTATCCTTATCTAAATAAATCATAATCCATCTAGAGTAAGAACATAGATTTTATCAATATAACATAACCAATGTGGAGGAAAAATCGAGGGTTTTCTCAATAATGAATAGAAATAAAATAAAAAATCGTTTAAAAATAACCTATTTTTGAAGAAAATATTCTTTTGTTTTGAAATATATTTCAAAAAAACATTTCTTTGAAAAAATCCATTAAATTTTTTTGCTTAAAATATTAACCTCATAAACATGAAAAGGACAATTTGAAAGAATTATGGCAGGTAAATCCATACATTCTATAAAATAACATTAACTTTTCATAGTAAACAATGTTAAAAAATGTCTTCTTCGAAAACCAACAAGATTGTTCCATTGTAAACATTGTTATATGAAAAAATGGTAAAAATATCATTACTAAAACATTTTAAAAATATTTTCAAAAACATTTTAATAAAACATGGTTTTTAGAAGAAAACAAGTTCTCTGATTAAAATGTTAAATGATGTTGCGTTTACTAGAAAACATTTTCTAAAACACATTATGTATCAATGGTTGTAAAAATTTTAATAATACATGAAAAGGGTCATGAATAACCATATGATAGGAAAATAAATGTTTTGTTAAAAAATGGTCCTATAATTTCCATTAATGGAAATATAATTGAAATATCATTAATGTTATTGTTGAGGAAAATAATCTTTAAATATTCTAAAGTGTTCCATACAACAATGAAACATTTTAAAGAATAAAAATTCAAAAAGATTAATATTAAATGAATGATTTAAATACCATTATGATAATATAATTCATTGTATAATATATAAATTTTTTAATTAGATACACCCCACAAAACAAGTATGTGGTGAGCGTTACATTTATCTCAAAGAAGTAAAAAAGTGAGCTTAAAAATCCCTAACATTGCATTTACATTCTGGTGAACATACTTTAACTTATTTTATAATAAACTTTGTATATTATATACTTGATTCAGAAACATTTTGTTATTTATCATTACTTTTATATCACTTATTACCATGTTGTGTACACCTATATAAAAATTTAAGTTTACATCATGTGTTTTGACAAAATTCAGTTTATATGTCAAAAAAGACTTTGGTGGGTTAATTATGGTAAAAGTGGTCATTATATAAAAACTAAAAAATAATAATCATGATATAATTATTATATTTTTACGTCAGATATACTTTTTCATCCAAGAATTAAATATGGAAATGAAAAATGTACCAATCTTACAATCATGGATACGGTAAGTCGTACGTACGCATGAGTAACGTTCCTATTTTTCAAAGATCATTTTGGAACAAAGATAAGTAATAAAATATCTTTAAAAATTATAATTATATCATAAATAAAATTTTACATAATAATATATACTTTTATATTATATTTTGGTGATATAAAAGGAATCACATTGTGTCGAGGAGGTAGTAGTATACACATCCACATTATAAATTTCAATGTGTGTGAAAAGGTAATAAATAAAATGATATATATATATATATATATATATTATTTAAAAAAATGGAATTAAATAATTAACATCATATATAGATTATTGATTTCTCATATGTTTAATTAAAATAAACATTTATATGTTCTATTTATAGTGTCAATGAATTACATGTCTTTGAGGGAGTAGTAGTCCACACTTCCCCAAACAATGTTATCGTATTTACAAAGAAATAAAAAGTATAAGGGTATGTGTTTTAAAATAATTAAATAACAATAATGTGATAATAAATATCATATATATGAAATATAAATATATTTTCCATCATTATGTCCACCATGATGGAACAAATGAACAACCATTATTTCATGAGGTGGTACTTGTCCGTACATATTAACAGTATGTTTGTTACCAATTGGATGGATGTGTGTGTAAGTGTAGGTTGAATCCATATCATTAAAAAATCTTATTATATTTAGAATACTGTTTTCTATATATAAATTTAATAATAATAGTATAGTGAGTGGAGAATGAAAATAATCTAAAGAGATTGAGAAAGAATGTTACCTCTTACACGGGTAACTCTTTTTGGTTTACACCAAATGGATTCCATTGATGGATTTATTACTTAGGTGAGAAATATAATATTTAGTGATGGATTATTGAGGATATATTTTGGAAGAAATTTTTATATCCAAATTGTCTTCATAGGTGAGAGGAAGTGGGATGGGAAGAGGACTTTTTATAGTGTAGGAGTATTGCCACTCCTGTAATGTTGTTCCAAATGAATTACAAACATGTTTTTAACATTTAAAGTGGATCCAATAATGGAAAAATATTGATTAAATTTGGTATAGGGTCTAAATATATCAATACAATGTAACTTTTAAAAGTTTCTAGCTCACATGGTCCCTTAAGATGAAATTTTAGTCTATTATTAAGCTTAATTTAACCTTAATCATTGTAATTAATTTTAATTAGATTCACTCATATTTTTTTGGATAAAAACTAATTTGACATTATTATGCAATATAAATTATTCTTATTCCAAATATGGAATACATTTTTCCAAATTCAAATCACGTAATTTTCAGAAATTAATTTAAATTTAATCTAGTAGATAGGATGCCAATGCATGTTTTTAAAATAAAAACATCTAAATGATTGCTATGTTTTTATAGTCAGTTAAAAATGAAATTGGTCCTAATGAACTAAATTTGATTAATTGATAAAAATATTATATAATAAATCTTTTAAAAATTTTGATTTAACCTTATAAATAGATTAGAAAAAAATCACTTTTGAACTTAAATTCAGTATTTTCCACTACTCATTAAAAAATGAAACTCCACAAAAAATTCAAAAAAGTATCCCTAACAAAAATTTAACATTTATATATAAAATATGAAGCTTATTTTGACATATATTTTCTATAAAATTTCCAAAAACTTAATTTAATATAGGTTCTCAGTTAAAAGGAGGTAAAATGCCTTAATAATAATATTGGTTTTTATGTATAAAATTGGGTTTGTTAATTTCTTATGTCTATCGAATATATTGGATGAATATAAAAAAAATATTATATTGAATATATATATATATATATATAATTAATTTCAATCAATAATTTTATTTAATTTAATTTATGAGGATAAAATGTCATTGTAATCATAATAATATTTTTCCCAAAAAATAATTTTTTTATATTCAAGAGGTTCATATTTTCTTTTATAGTTAATTTAAATCTAATTAATTCATTTGAGATTTTTAAAAAAATTACATTTTTCTGATTTTGTTATTATTATTCATATATACTAATTTAATGACTATTTTATATCTTATTATATTAAATAATGATATTTAATAATATATTATTGATCGGTAAAACTCAGTCTTGCGTATAATGTAAGATATTGAAGAAACATGCTCTTTCGCATAACACTAGATAGCTAGGTGTTGTGTGCATTATAAGCTATCAAATTTATTAAATTTATTTAAAATATTAAATATACTATAAATACTCAGGATATTATATTCCATTACGTGCTTGATGTCACGTTTCATATGCATTATCGAATAAAATGTTTCTACTTAGTATTTTTGGGGTGTTTATTCTCTCCACCATAATAAAACTGTGTCCTCAAAATTTATACTTGATCTTAGTGATTTATTTTTTGATATTTATTATGTTTTAAATTTAACATCATGAGAAGGTTTTGTAAAGAATCCTCTAGAAAATAGATAATGAGAATTACAAAGGTCACATCGACTAACATGCAAATAGGTTTCTATGTAAAATAAAATCATGGGAAACTAGAGATATGTATTTGGAGGGAATGAATATATATTTATAATAACTGACTGATATAATCAACAAAAAAAATTTAATGCTCACCTTAAATTTTAGGGCCTTAAATATATAAATCCTCAACGATTTTTAAGACCCTCGATTCAACAAAAATTCTATTTTTTAGAGAAAATTTTATTTCTAAGTTATTTTCCTAATATTGAGTAATTCCTTAACTTAATTTTGATGCCTAAAGAACTAAAATAAATTTCTAAAGGATCGTGACGCCAATAAAAGAGTGAAAAGTACAACTATTTGTCTTTAACTATTCTCTGAAACTAATATTGTAAGGAAATTAATCTATAAATATAAAAAGAAAAAATATTGTATTATAATTATTATATTTTGATAAAATTGTTCAACTAAAGTTAATGAAATATTAACCAAGACAATTTGTAGGTCAGTGGTTTGTATGAAATCCATATCATCCTTCAGTCCAATGTTCATGTTCCACATCCTTTTTGGATTCTATGGGTTTTCACCCGATATAGAGGTTTTCCTATTCTAAATCCATGTTGATATATTTTTTAAATATTAATATGTTTTATATCATTTAAATAAGGTTAATCACTAAATAGCCTTATAACTATGGTTTACAGTACAACGTAAATACATAAATACATCATCTATATTAATTCAGCATAGGTCCTTATTTATTCTAAGGTTTATCCATAATATCATTTCTTGGATCTCTAAATCATTAAACCTTGTTTTAAATCTAAAACACCTTAATTTTAAACAAGGTTATTCATTTTCAAATTCATTCATAATGGTTTTTGATGAAAATGTGAATTATCCAATGTGTACCCCCATGGAGTGTCAAAACAGGTGTGAAGTTAGTCCCATTTTAATATAATAGGTTACACAAAGTCAGGACCAATACAACTTTTAAGAGTTGTTACTCCTACTACCTCTAATCCAGAAGAAAATACACTTATAATATCTAGACAATGATGTATTTCTACAAAGACCCACATAATCAATACGTTAACAAAATTTTACTGTGTTCTTCAACACTAATCCTCAAATTCATCCTTAGGGTTATGTTGTATGCATTATTTTTTCTTAAATATACTTCCAATGGTTGTTAATAAAATTACATTGATACCAACTATAGTGACCCAACCCCAGAAGACCCGAAATTGGTGCTTTATATCAATTATATTGGCATGATTACAGGGAATAAAATCCCAAAGGACTGATAGTTTAATAGTCTTAGTAAACTAGATACATAAATGTTTATTTTATTACAAATTAATTAAGTAATTATTTTATATTTTTTAAAATAAATGTGATTATATCTTTATAACATATAATATATCCATTCATATATTTCATAGTACGCTTCTTGGATTTGTAGAGAAATAACACATAATATGAGTATGTTAAAATTCTTAGTAATGGTAAAGTATAGTTGAAGAAACAATGAATCAATAAGAATAAATAAACATGGAAAGGTAAATAACTGAACACACATGTCATGTAATCAATAATATGAAAAGTAAGTGAATAAGAAATAAGTAACGGTAAATGAAAACACATGCTGTTCAAATAACTCGATGAGGAAAAGTAAATATGGAAAGGTATGAAACTGAAACACATTCTATTTAATCAATTAACTAAAAATAAAATGTATCCATAAATATTTCTATGATAAATCTCATGGATGAATAATAACTAAAACTAAATGAAATCAAATCTTTCTTAATGTATGTCATTTTTAGGCACATGAAAACCTAAACCTTCAAAACATTTCACAAGATGTTTTAAAACTATGGATAAAAAACATTTAATTTTTGCATCTTATTTGTCTCATGAGAACCTATGGATGCATCTAGAAGCTATATAATGTTCGGGCTCCACCCATCATTGCTTGTCTAAATAATTACTCATATAAAATGACCAAAATAAATTAAATTCCTTATCAAATATCCGTATTCAATAAATAATATATAATCCACAATATTTCCCCAAATAATAAAATGAATTTCAATGTAGACACTATTTGTAAAATGGTATAAATTTTAGGAAATAGTAATATACATGATAAATGATATGAATATTTAAGGGAAATTCAATGTTCATTGATCATAAGAAATTAAATATTTCATGGGGAATAAAAAAAATCAAGGAAGTAAATTTAAATACTATCCTTTTACAAATCAATAATAACCCGTCAAAATGAATAATAAGAGTGGTACCAATAAAACAAAATCCATGTGTAGTAATTATGTAGGGGTTTTATCATTGATGAATAGAAATACTATAAAAGTATCTTTTAAAAATAACCCATTCTGGAGGAAAATATCTTTCTATTTTGAACGAAATTTTGAGAAACTATTTCTTTGGAAAAAACATTTAATTTTTTTATTTAAATGTTAACCATTTAAACATTCAAAGGAAGCTTCAATGAAGTAATGGGGGATAAACCCTTACATTTCGTAAATGAAAATCCCATTTTCAGAGTAAAAAAGGATAGAAAAATGACTTGTTCAGAATGATTCAAGAATATTACATTGAAAACATTAGTAAAAGAAAAAATGGGTAAATATTTTTTACCAAATAATTTTAAAACTTTTTTGAAAAAATTTTAATAGAACATTGTGATTAGAGGAGAAAATGTTCTCCGAAAAAAGAGATAAATGATGTTAGTTTGTCTTAAAAATATTTTCTAAAATTCTTTGAGCAGCAAACAACAGAAAATGATACTAATAATTGAAAAAGTTCATAAAAAACCATAGGAGAGGAAAATTAATGGTTTAGTGAACAATATTCTTTTAATATAATCTCATATAAATAACATTTAAATATTAATAAATCTATTGTTGAGTAAAATAATCATTAAACATTCCAAAGTGTCACATACCACTTTGAAACATTTTAAATCATAAAACTCAAGATGGAAAAATATTACATAAAAGTTTTAAATACCATTAAGAAAAAAGGAAAAAATTATATAATATATAAAATTGGGAAGTATATACACCCCACAAAAAATGTATCTGGTGAATATAACATTTTTCTCATAGAAGTAAAGAGTTAGATGAAAAATACTTAACCACGTCTTTCTTTTGGGTGAACTTCATTTAACTTAACATATAATAAAATTATGTTAATTATCAATTTTCATAATAAAATTTTCATTTTTATAATAAATTTTATTTCACTTATTTCCATTTTTTTATAACAACATAAATTTTTTTGTTCATGTAGGGTGTTTTGACAAAATTTTCCTTAAATGTCAAAAACAACTTTGGTATGTCAATTATGGTCAAATGGGTCTTTATATAATATATATTGAATAATAATAATTATGTAATTATCATATATATATATATATATATCAATTATAATTTTAAAAACAATAATTAAATATGTTTTTGAAAAATGGACTTATTTTACAATCATGGAGATGGTAGGTCGTACAAACACATGAGAAACATTCCTATATTTCAATAATTATTTGGGAAAGAAGGTAAGTAACACCATATCCTTAAATAATGATAATCAAATCATAAATAAAATTTTACATAATCATATATACTTATATATTATATAATTATAATGTAAAATGAATCACATCATTTTGAGGAGGCGGTAGTCCATGGGTTCGCAAACAACATTATCAGTTTTTAAGTGTGTGAAATGGTAATCAAGAAAATTATTTATATATATATATATATTGTATTTCCATAAAGGTAATTTTTTCATGAATATAATATATATGTTCTTTTGGTCTTATATTTTTAATTAATACACTAAATTATATGATCCACATATTGTGTGAACAAACCACATCTCTTTGAGGGGGTGGTAGTCCACACTTTCATAAATGATGTTATCAAATTTACAAAAAATGAAAATTTTAAGGGTATATGTTATAAAATAATTAAATAAGATTAAATACATAATAAATATCATATATATCATATATAAATATATTTTCTATCCTAATGTCCACCGTAAGAGGTGGTAAAGTAGAAAATGAACAACCATCATTTTGTGAGGTGGTAGTTCACTGTACACGTAAACAGAATGTTCGTTACACACTATATGGAATTGTGTGTTTGTTTTGGTCAAACCCATTGAATAAAAAACATCATAACATATTTAAGATACTATTTTTTATATAATAATGTAATTAGAATATTTTAGGGACCGGATAATGAATATAATCTAAAGAGCTTGAGAAGAATATTACCTCTTATTCAGGTAACTCCTATTAGTTTCCACCATAGGGATTCCTTGGATATATTTCATCCCAAGGAAAGTCTTTTAGAATTATGTGAGGTATTTTGAGGAACAATTTCGGTAGATATTTTTTGAGCCAGAGTGTCTTGATATGTGTGAGAGAGTTGGAGGAGATTAGCCTTCTATAGTGGAGGTGTAGTGGCACTCTTGTAATAATTTGAAAAAATAATTCCAAAGGTATTATTCGCATTAAAAGTGGATCCAATAATGGTCCATTGTTTTGTAAAAGTTATTATAGGGTTTAAATATTTCTATATAATGGATCTTTTACATGTTTATAGGTCATCTGGTCCCTTAAGATAAAGGTATAGTCCATTGTTAAGATTAATTTTACCTTCATCATTATAATTAATGTTAATTACATACACTGGTATTTTTGGTAAAAATATATATTTAACATATTTAAAATTATAAATTAATCTTATTTAAAATATGGAATACATTTTTACAAATTAAAATTACATAATTTTGAGAAATTAATTTATATTTAATCCTACAGACTAGATGATAATGTGGGGTTTTAAAGTAAAAAACATGTCAAAGATTGTGATGTTTTTAAAGTCAATTTAAAATTTTAATTGAATAAAATGACCTAAATTTATTTAAATGAAAAAAATATTATAGAATTGAACTTTAAAACCAATTTAAAATATAATTTAACCTTAAAATAAAATTAGATGAAAAATCAGTTTTGAACTACAATTCTTTATTTTTTACTATTCATTAAAAAAATGAAACTTCACAGAAAAATACCAAAAAGTAAACCTTACCATTTTTTTTATTTTTTTTAATAGGAATTATATTTTTATATATTTAATCTATAAAATATATAAAAAATTAATTTCATATAGGTTCATTATTAAAATGTGGAAAATACCTTTATAAAAATATAGTTTTTTATGTTTAAAATTAAGTTTCTTCTTATCTTATGTATATCAATTCTACTGAATGAATTTAAAAAATATTTTTTTGAATATATATATATATATATATTACATTAATATAATTCAATAATGGTAATTAATTTAATTTATTAGGCTAAATTGACATTGTGAGCATAAAAGTTGTTTTGTATAAAGAAGTTCTTTTTATAATAAATTATTTCTTATATTCATTTATAATTAATTTTTAGCCAGTTAATTCATTTGAAATTTGTCTAAACCTTATATTTTCATATTTTAGTTATTAATGTTCATAAATAGTAATTTAATGACTGATTTGTATCTTACTATGTTAAATAATAATATTTAATAATATATTATTGTTCTGTAAAACCCGGCCTTGCGTGTAAGGCCCATTTTCATGTACCAAGTTACGCTAAGTCAGGCCCAACACACCTTTTCAGAGTTGGTAATTATTGGTACATTGAATCGAGAACCACATCAACTTTTAGTATCTATATTGGGATGTATTTTTAGAAAGACCTCCAAAATATCTACTTTATCAAAATTATTGGGTGTTCTTCTATACTTATACTAAAATTATACCTTAGGGTTATCTTCTCCAATATATGTTTTCTTAAATCTAGTTCCCATGTTTGGTACTAAACTTCCTTTATTCCCATATTTATTAACCTGGCCCCATAAGGCCCATATCTGATTTCTTCTATAAATTACATTGGCATGATTACAAGGAATCACATCCGGAAGGACCGAGAGTCCAGTAACCTTGGTAAACCAGATAAATATATGAGTCTTATATTAAAAATTAATACACTAATTACTACATATTTTATTCTAAATAAATTCTATGATAACATTATTAAATCTAGTATATCCCAACATATCATTCATAGTAAGATTCATGGATTCAAGGGGAATAGAAACATAATAAGGGTGTTCCAAATGCATAGTAAGGGAATATTATAGTGAAGGAAATAATAAATCTATAGAAATAAATAAACACAAAAAGGTAAATAACTGAATAACACATTCTAGGTAATAAATTGGATGAAAAGGAAGTGAACAATCAACAATGAAAGGTAAATGAAAACATATTCTATTTGTTGGGATAAAGTTGGATGGATAAGGAAGTAAGAAAAGTCTGATGTTAGAGAGTCTTGTCTTTTGTTGTCAAAGAAGTTAAATCAATTCACTTTGTAAAGGACATGTAAACTATGATGATGCTTTGCTGATTTTTATTTCACAAATATCATAAATCAGAAGAACTTGTGATACAAGCCTTATGATTGATAGGGGGACTGAAGAAGTGTTTTTGGAAAAGGAATGAAAGTGGAGCGCAAGCCAAGAGTGGCTCACAAGTATTAGAGCACAAGTATTGGCGCACAATTATTGGCGCGCTAGTGTATGTTGCACGCAAGTTATATTTCAAGATCATCACAATCACAATATGACAAAGGAAATAAAGATGGTCGCAAGTTAAATATTGGCGTGCAAGTCAAATGGTGGTGCACAAGTATAAGTGGTGCGCAAGTGTGGTGCGCAAGTATAGGTGGAGCATATGTGTATGTTACGCACAAGTCAAATTCCAACATCATTCTATCAAAATATGACAATGGAAAAAAAATTACTCTACTGATGAAAGGGAACGCAAGTGATGGAGTGGCATGCAAGTGATCGAGCGGAGTACAAGTATGAACGACGCACAAGTGTATGTGGAATGCAAGTCAACAAAATTCCTATAAATAGATGACTAGACACTTCATTTTTTCAAAGCTCAGCACTTAAGAGAAAATTTGAGCTCTGAGCGTGCATGTAGTAGAGAGTGCTCTGATCGTGAAAGTAGTAGAGGGCAGCACGCAAGATGAAGTGGAACGCAAGCTGAGGATTATTTATAAGGCATACAAGTAGGGTGGATCACAATTTTTTACCCACAAGTTTTTCCGAGCATGTTTTCCCGTGCATGTTTGGTTGCGCATGTCTTGTCGCGCAAGTTTCCAGAGGCACGTAAGTAGGGATTTTCTTTCAGGAAGTGGTATTTGTATAATCCAAAGGTGGCGCGAAAGTTGTGAGCTGTACCTAATAGTGGAAGGAGATTTGTGAGTAGGAACACAAGAAGGTGGCGTGCAAGCCGTGAGGTGCTCAAGTAGGGAGTGGCGCTCAAGCTGTCTGCACCAGGAGAATCTTACTAGCTTCTGGGTAAGAAAGTGAAGAATTTTATTGAATGATTTGATTTGTGAAAGATCATTAAGAATCACAGAATCCTTACATTTCCCTATTTATGCTAAGAGTGAGAACACGAACTATTGTATTGTTTTCAAAGTGCTACATGAGTGTAAGGGTATATGCTACTTGTTGTATTCCACATCTATGGATTGTTTTCTAGTAGATTGTGAGATACTGGATTATTTTCGTACCATTCCAAGGATGTAGATACTCTTGTTGAGTAGTGAACCTTGTAAATCTTGTGTTCGTGTGGTTGTGTGTGTTCAGCAAGGAAGAAAATCACTAACAGGAGGAGAAGTTTGTTTCAAAAAGAATGAGACTTGAAAAGAAAAAGATATCATTGATTCACCCTCCCCTTCTTAGTGATACTTGGATCCTGAATGAGAACATCATTTGGTATCAGAGGGAAAGGTTCCCTTCGTTTATTTTTTGCAGAAGTGGTTGAAGAGAAGTTGTAATGGAGAATCTAAATTGTGTGAATAGTAAAGGGATTCCAATTTTTTTTGGAAAAAACTATCACATATGGATGGGAAGAATGATTCCTTATCTTATGTCTCTTGGATATTATGTTCATGAAACTACAACAGATGGATTTCCTGCTATTGATGACATGGTTCTTTATACTCTTGTTGATAAGAAGAATCTTGAGAATTATGGAAGAGCTAAAAATGCATTACTCTCATCTCTTTCAGAGAGGGAATTCTTAAGAGTGCAAGGTGTTTCTACTACCAATAGAATCTAGGAAAAACTGAAGAACATCTATGAAGAAAATAAAAATGTGAAGAAGGATAAATGAAAAATCTGAAGACTAAATTATGAAGACTTGAAAATGGGAGACTCTGAATCTGTTGGGGATTTCTTTACTAGGATAAATGATATTTTCAGTATAATCAGATGTCTTGGTGAAATGTTGAAAGATTCTATAGTTGTTAAAAAGATTTTAAGAATTCTTCCCAAAAAATTTGATACTAAAGATTCATCACTCGAAGACAGATATCCTGAAACATTATCTCTGGATGTTTTCCATAGCACTCTCATAACTTATGAAATGAGAAGGGAGAAGACTATGAAGAGAAAATCAAAAGCCAATAGAGAAATTTCTTTCAAGGTAGTAAAGAAATATAAGTCAAAGAAAATTCTTATTGAAGATAAAGCTGGTGAATCAGAGTCTGAAAACGAGGTATGTAAAAATATTGATGAAATAATCTTCTTATTTTCTAAAAATGTGAAAATAGGAACATGGAAATACAAAGGGAAACTCCCTTAAAAATGTTTTTAATGTCGATCTATTGGACACTTTTCAGATAATTGTCCTCAAAAAGGGAAAGATAAATACAGTGATGAAGAAGACAGAAGACCAAGATGGTCATGGAAGAAACAGGGTGGAAAATATAAATATTCTGGAAGAGGTAAAGATAAAAATTTCTTCAAATCAAAAATAAGAATCTTTTTTTTCAAAAAGTGATGAAGATGATGATAGGGATACTCGATCAGAAAAATCAATTGCTGAGAAATCTAGAGAGACTACCTTTTTTGAAATAGTAAATAATGATGATTATGAGAGCAGCAGAACTAAATAAGAAGAAAATCAACTTGAAGAGTATCTAAAAGAAGAGCTAAAGGAATGTTTGAGAATGGCCGGAAGGCTTGAGAACGAAAACAAGAAGTTGAGAAAAGAAAATTCCACATTAAATAATGAAGACATTTCCCCTGATGAGATAATCAATATGGAAAAGAATATTGATGATCTGAATAATTATCTTGAGAATGAAAAGTATCACAACAATCATCTTGAAGTAAAGATGAACACAAAAGATGAAGAGTTGGAACTTGTCCAATAGAATCTTTATCAAGATAAAGAAATTAATGTCAGTTTCAAACAATTTGTCTCAAAAGTAGGTGAATGTTCCAGTAAGAAGGATCCAATTGAGTATCTACAAAGTTTATCTTCTAAGGCTAAAAAGAATGATGGAACTTGTTCTGATAAGAACAAGGTTAGAAAGATCATGTATGTTTCCAATGTCATCAACGCTGGAAAATCAAAAGTGCATAAAAATTTTAGGTCAAATAAGTCTTCTAATACCTCTGGTACGGATAAATCTGAGCCAAATAAGTGATCGATAAATGTTGACATAAAAGTTCATGATCAATAGAGTTCTATTAAGAAGGTCATGGAGAACTGGGTTCACAACTCTGGTCAATATAGAAATTTCAGAGGAAAATATTCTTTTTATGGTTACTGCTGGTATTGTGGTGATTTTGGACACATGGAAAATATGTGTTGACTCATCCAACAAAATTACAACTATTCCACAAGTTTTGAAAGACAAGGATTGAGTGGGAGTAATCCATTTTAAAATATAATGTCTCCAAATAAATTTCAGAAGATATCTGAGAAGACTGGTGTGAAAGTTGAGAATAGGTTCCAACCACTAGAAAATATTTTTGATAGATGTGATCGACCTGGACATCTTGCCAAGGGCTGCCTTAGTGTGTTACCAGAGCTACAAAAGATTCATAATAATTTTCAAAAGCCAGAGTTTTTAAAAGCTAAAATGGATGGCTCTAATAAGTCTGAAAAGAAAGAGTTCATGGTTATCTGGACATAAAACATTGACTTGGCTAGCAAATTGGAGGAAGCACAACATTAAGTGAAGGAAAATGCAGAAAAAAAATCTATTGTTGTCGAAACTGGTTTGAAAGCTACAAAAGAAGAACATCTATAGATTATTTATAGTGGATGTTCCTATCATATGACTGGATACTTAATGCTGCTGAATAATGTGAAAGTCTTTAAATAAGGAACAGTCGCCTTTGGAAATGATTAATCTATAAGGATCAAAGGTTTTGGATCTACCATCATTGGAAAAGAAAAGACGAAATCCAGGAAAACACAATTTGTTAATGGGCTGAAACATAACCTGCTCAGTGTGTCAAAACTCTGTGATGAGGGAAACAATGTTATCTTCAAAAAAGATGTATTTTTTGTAAAAATTGAAAATTATGGAAATATAGTTACAAGGGGCCAACATACTAAAGGGAATTTGATCCAAGTTGGTAAAGTGCATAACTCTTGTTACATGGGTGTAGTGGATGAAAATATGTTATGGAATAAAAGGATGGGACATATGTGTCAAAGAAATATGTTCAAGGTATCACTGCGAGACAATGTCCAAGATATTCCTGATTTATCAAGATGAACAGATTAGTGCTGCACTATTTGTGAAAAAGGGAACATTACAAACTCTTTTCATAAGAGAGTTGAAATTCGTTCAAAAAAACCCTTGGATATTTTACATTCTGATATATATGGACCAATGAGAAAGAAATCAATAAATGGAGATAAGTACTTTATTACTTTCATTTATGATTTTACTCGCATTACTTGTGTTATGTACATGAGACATAAGTCAGATGCTCAGAAAATGTTTAAGAGTTTTAGGAGGAAGGCAGAAAAGGAATGTGAGTATTTAGTGAAGAAGTTGAGAACTGATAATGGTGGCGAGTATTAGAATGAAGAGTTTGAATGTTATCTTGAGAATAATGGAATTCTACATGAGTTCTTTTCACTATACACACCTCAACATAATGGGGTTGCTGAAAGAAAGAATTGATGTTTGGTGGAAGTGGGGAGAACTTTGTTGCTTGAGCATAGTCTTTCTCATTATTAATGGAGGCAAGCCATGACAACTGCTGCGTATATTCAGAACTGATGTTTCTTTAGAAAAAACTCAGTTGTGACTCCTTATGAAATTTTATATGGAAAAACACCAAGTCTGAAACACTTAAGGGTTTTTGGGAGTCCATGCATTATAAAGAAGAAAGGTGGAAACTAAGGAATGTTTGAGCAGAGAGGAGATGATAGAATTTTTCTTGTCTATTCTCTAGAAGGAAGAGGATATAAATGTCTCAAAAATGAAACAAGAATAATTATTGATTCTTCATATGTAAAAGTTATTGAAAATGTTTAGAAAGAAAAGAAATCATATGTTGATGTAGAAGTTGAGCAGGATAGAGAAGATTTTTTAATAATTCTGATAGTCCTACAGACTGTGTTAATCGTATTCCAGAAGACAAATCTGACTTATAAATCTCAAGTGATGAATATGAAGTTCAAAAAACTCATCCTAGGTTGAGGAAGTAATTGGAGGCTTAGAACATTATTGGAGATAAAAATCAGAGGGTTCAAACAAGAAGAACAACGAATGTGATATCACATACATCTCTTTATTTGAAAGTTTAACCGAATAATGTAAATGAAGCATTTTAGCATCCATAATGGGCTCATCCAATTAATGAAGACCTTGATCAGATAGAGAAGAATGATACTTTGGAACTTGTACCCAAGCCGGAAAATAAGAACATCATTGGTACAAAGTGGGTTTTCCGGAACAAGCTGAATGAATAAGGTAAAATAATAAGAAACAAATAAAGATTGGTTTGTAAGGGGTATTCACAAGTTGAAGGCATTGATTTTGATGAACCCTTTGCTCCAGTGGAAGAATTAGAAACAGTCAGAATCTTTCTTGCTATTGTTGCACAACATGGTTACAAAATCATTCAAATGGATGCAAAATCCGCATTTTTGAATAGTGACCTTGACGAGAAAGTATACATTGATCAATCTTGTGGATTTGTTATTGAAATTGACAAAAGTTATGTGTGCAGGTTGAAGAAGGAATTGTGTGGGCTAAAACAGGATCTTAGAGCACAGTATTCTAAATTAGATACTTGCTTTAAGAAGATGAACTTAAAGAAAGGGAGAGTTGACAGCAATCTCTACATCAAGGAATGTCAGAATTTTTCACTGATCATTATTGTTTATGTCAATGGTATTATATTTTCTCGAAATGATGAAATATCATGTGAAGAATTTTCTGAGGAGATGAAGAAGTTATTTGAGATCCCATGCTGGGAGAAATGAAGTACTTTCTTGGAATAAAAATTTCACAGAAGAAGAATAATGTTTTTCTGTCTGAAGAAAAGTATTCTAATGAAATTCTGAATATGTTTGGCATGGAAAATTAGAAACTAGTTTCCACACCAATTTTAGTGGGAACCATGTTTTCTAAAGATGGAGAAGGAAAGGAAGTTGATTAGAAATAGTTCTGGAAGCTGATTGGAAGTGTGTTGTATCTAACTACCTCAATACTCGACATTGTCTATTTTGTCACATTATGTGCAAGATTTCGGAGTTCTCCTAAATAATCACATATGATTATTGGAAAAATAATTCTCATATATATCAAAGGCACAACAAATTTTGGAATCATGTATGATGGCTCATGAAATATTGATCTATTTGGGTATTTTGATGCTGATTGGGCAGGAAATGTTGATGATTGAAGATCCACATCTTGAAGAGTTTTCTTTCAATGGAAAATATGTGTTAGTTGGCATACCAGGAAACAGAATTCAGTAACTCTTAGCAGAACTGAAGCTAAGTATCTTGCAGTTACTCAAGTTGTAACTCAACTAATGTGGATAAAGAATCAGCTTGAAGATCTACTTATTGAAGTAAAGAAACCATTGCTCTTGGGTTGTGCTAATTAGAGTGAAATAAATCTTACAAGAAATCTGGTACAACATTCACATTCAAGACACATTGATATAAAGTACCACTTCATCAAAGAGCAGGTGGAGAATAATGAATTGAGGCTGGAGTACATGCCTACATCTGAACAAGTGGTTGAAATATTCACAAAACCATTACCGAAGGAACCATTTGAAAAATTATGGTTGAACATGATTGTACAACCACCTTATCATTAGGGTTAAATTACATGATTATGTCCCCTCTCTCTTCTTACCTTTGGATAATGTTGTCCAGGGGGAGAATTGTTTCATAAATCTATCCTTATGGAAGCATGAATAAAGGGGGAGTTGTAAATATGCTGTAAATCACACATGTTTTCTGTGTGAACTATTCTAATTTTTTGTTGGAGTGGTTGTAGGAAACAATTTTTTTTCCAGGAAAGTTGACGAAGTGAAGAATTCTGAAGTAGAAGATTGAAATACGTTCTGAAGAAGGCTGAGGAGATACGATCATTCGATTTCATTTTCACTATTTTTGGATAGCGTGGTTTTGGCTATTAGAAATTCTTATTTCCTACAATGAGTTAGCTCACATAGGCTTAGAATTGATGATAAGTAATCAATTTCCTCAGGTTACAAAGTTTAGTTATTTATGAATCTTGATTAATAACAAAATCCAAAGGTGGAGATTGTTGGGACCGTGTTGGATGGATAAGGAAGTAAGAAAAGTTTGATGTTACAGAGTGTTTTATTTTGTTGTCAAAGAAGGTAAATCAATTCAATTAGTAAAGGATCTGAAAACTATGATGATGCTTTTCTTATTTTTATTTCACAAATATCATAAGTTAGGATAACTTGTGATGCAAGTCTTATGAAGGATAGTGGGAGTAAAGAAGTGTTTTTGGAAAAGGAAACAAAGTGGTGTGCAATTCAAGAGTGGCGCACAAGTATTTGTGCCCAAGTGTATGTTTCATTAAAGACATATTTCAAGATCATCACAATCACAATATGAAAAAGGAAATAATGTGTCACGCAAGTTAAAGATTGGAGTGTGAGTCAAAAAGTGGTGTGCAAGTATAAGTGGCGCACAAGTATAGGTGGAAGGCGAGTGTATATTTCTCACAATTCATATTCCAACATCATGTTATCAAAATATGACAAGGGAAAGAAAGTGTCATGCTAGTGATGGAAGGGCGCACAAGGGATGAAGCGGCGCGCAAGTGATCGAGCGGCGCGCAAGTGTATGTGGCATGCAAGTCACCAAAATCCCTATAAAAGATGACTAAACTCCTCATTCTATTAATTCTAAACACTTAAGAGAAAATCAGAGCTCTGAGCACGCATGTAGTAGAGGTTGCTTTGATTGCGCAAGTAGTAGAGGGAGGCGCACATGCTGAAGTGGCTAGCAAGATGAGGGTTATTTATAAGGCGTGCATGTAGGGTGTTGCGCATGTTTTTCCGCGCAAGTCTTGTCGCACAAGTTTCTAGAGGCATGCAAGCAGGGAGGTGCTTTCAAGAAGTGGGTTGTGTATAAGCCAAAGGTGGCATGAAAGTTGTGATCTGTACTCTATTTAGGAATTCATGTAGTGATTAAGAACACAAGCAGGTGGCGTGCAAGTAGTGAGGCGCTCATGCAGGGAGTGGTGCGTAAGCTGTCTCCACTGGGAGGTTCTTACTAGCTTCTGGGTAGGAAATTGAAGAATTGTTTTGAATGATTTGATTTGTGAAATTTTATTAAGAAGCACAAAATCATTACATTACCCTATTTATTTTAAGAGGGAGAACACGCACTATTGGATTGTTTTCAAAGTTCTACATGAGTGTAAGGGTATATCATACTCATTGCATTCCACATCCAAGGATTGTTTTCTATTGTATTGTGTTGTACTATATTGTTTCTGTACCATGCCAAAGATGTAGCTACTCTTGATGAGTAGTGAACCTTGTAAATCTTGTGTTCCTGTCGTTGTGTGTGTTGAGCAGGGAAGAAACTCTTTAATAGGAGGCAAAGGTTGTTTCAAAAAGAATGAAATGTAAAAAAGAAAAAGATATCACAAATTCACCCCCTCCCCCTATCAGTGATAATGGGATCATGACTGGGAACTTCACCATTAAAAAACTAGATAAGGGAAAATAAATATGTCAAGGTAAGAAAAATAAATACATTCAATTTAATTAATGAAATGAAAATAAAATGAATTCATAGATAGATCAATGAAAAATATCAAGGAAGAATAAAAACTGAAACTAAATGAATGCAATTCTTTATTAATGAATGTCATGTATGAGGGACATAAAAACCTATACCTCCATTATCATTCTAAAGACGGTTTAAAACTGCATATATGAACCTATTTAATTAGAGTAACATATTTGTCCCATGAGAACCTATCAATTCATTAAGGATCTATATTATGTACTAGATCCACATGTCATTTCTTATCCAAATCTTTCCTCATATCAAATAACCAAAATAAATATTATGCCTTATCAAATATCTATTTTTAATAAAGATTATGGAATTATAAATATTTCCACAAATATTAAAATAACTATCAAAGTAGACATTGTATGTAAATTAGTATATGATTTATGTAATATTAATACCCATAATAAATGAAATGGATAATTTGGGTAAATTCAATGTTTAATGATCATAGGAAATTGAATATTTCACAGGGAATAACAAAAATGAAGGAAGTGAATTTATATAATATCCTTGTCCAAATAAATCATAAACAATTCAGAAGAAGAATAAGGATGATATCAAAACAATATAACCAATGTGGAGTAAAAAATAGAGGGTTATTGTAATTAATTATTAAAAAAATGTAAAAATATCTTTAAAAAATAAATTACCCTTTAAAAAAAATTCATTTTGTTTTGAAAAACATTTTGAAAAAAATTTCATTGAAAAACACTTTTAATAATATTTTTTTTCAAATAATAACCTTTTAAACATGCAATGGAATCTTTGATATAATAATGGAGCGTAAATACGTACATGCTGTAAAAGAACATTTCTTTTTCCCAACAAAAAAGATTAGAAAAATGCCTTCTTTGGAAAGCGACAAGAAGATTCCATTGAAAATATTGGTAAAATAAGAAAAGGGTTAAATTTTCATTACCAAATCATTTTCAAAGCATTTCTGAAAACATTTTGATACAAAATAGTTTTTAGAAGAAAACAAGTTCTCTTATTAGAGAGAGAAATGAAGTCGGGTTTTCTTAAAAACATTTTCTAAAACACCTCGATTACACAAGATAGGAAGATTGAAACTAATAATTGAAAATGTCATAAATAAACATAAGAGAAAAAAATTAATGATTTATTTAATAATGGTCATATAATCTTCTTTAATGAAATTACCATTGAAGGATCATTAAAGTTACTATTGAGGAAAATAATATTTAAATATTCAAAAGTGTCTCATAAAACATTGAAACATTTTAAATCATAAACCTCGTGAATGAATAATATTAAAAAAAAGATATAAATACCATGAAGATAAATAAATTCATGATATATTATATAAAAATGGGAATTAGATACACCATACAAAAGAAGTATTTAGTGAACATGACATTTATCTCATAGAAGTAAAAAATTAATATGAAAAATACCTTACCAATTGTTTCCTTTAGGGTGAATTTCCTTTAACTTCATGTATAATAAATTTATGTTAATTAACTACATTAATCAGAAAACCTTTCATGTTTTTAATTTCTTTTATTTAACTTATTACCATGTTGTGATCTACTACTTAGAAAATTATGTTCTCGTCGGGTGTTTTGACAAAATTCGAGTTATATGTCAAAAACAACTTTGGTAGGTCAATAATGGTCCAAGGGGCCATTATATACCATATCTAGAATAATAATCATGAAAAATTATAATATTTATACATAAATTATACTTTTCAAACCAATAATTAAATATGGTTTTGAAAAATTAACTAATGATATAATCAGGGAGATGGTGGGCCATAAGTACTCATGAGTAATGTTCCTATTATTTAATGAGTATTTTGAAAAGAAGATATGTAAAACCATATCTTTAATGAATGTTAATTATATCATAAATACTGTTTTACTTAATCTTATATACTTATATATTAGATTCTTTCAATGTAAAATGTATCATATCATGCCGAGGTGGTGGTAGTCCACATGTCCACGAACAACGTTAACTCTTTTTAAGTGTGTGAAAGGGTAAAAAAAGGATATACATTTATTATATTTATATATAGTTAATTATTTCATTAATATCATATATATTATATTTATTTCTTGTGTTTATAATGAATACCATACTTTATATCTTCCAGGTATATTTGGACCAAATCACATCATTTTCGGGGGGCAGTAGTCCACACTGCCACAGACAATGTTATCGTATTGAAACAAAATTGAATGTATAAGGGTATATGTTTTAAAATAATTAAATAAGATGAAATATATAATAAATATCATATATATTTTATATAAATATATTTTCATCATAATGGATACCATGATAAGGGTAAATGAAAAAATGTAAAATCGTTATTTTGTGTCGCATTAGTTTACCAAACACCTAAACAGTATTTATATTACCCATTAGATGAATTTTTTGTATATTTAAGTTGAAAATTATCATAAATACATATTATTATATTCAAGATATTTATTTATAATAATGTAACAAGAATAGTGTGGGGAGTGGAGAATTAAAATATACTAAAGATCTCGAGAATGAATGTTACCTCTTATTCAGGTAACTCCGTTTAGTTTCCCCAAAAGGGATTCCTTGGATGGATTTATTCCCATGGAAAGGATTCTAGGACAAGGTTTTGTATTTTTAAGAACTATTTTGTCAGATCTTGGTTGAGTTTTAGTGGATTTATAGGTGTGGCGAAGTGGAAGGAGAGAATTCCTTTTTATAGTGGAGGAGGAGTGGCACTCTTGTAATATTTTGACAGAGGAATTCAAAATGAATTTATCACATTGAAAGTGGATCAAATAATGTCCAACATATATACTAGAAGAGATAGAGCCTAAATATTTCCATCCAATGTATCATGTAAAAGTTTCTAACTCATTTGGGCCCTTATGATGATGGTTTAGGCCACTATTATGATTAATTTTACCTTAATAATTTTAATTAATTTTAATTACATTTTCGAATTTATTTGTCTAAAAAAAGTTTAACTTTCTAAAAATTATAAATTATTCATTTTGATAATTTTTAATCTGTTTTTCCAAATTATTATAATGGAATATAGATAAAATAATTAAAATTTAAACACGCATATGGGATGGCAATGCAGGGTTTTAAAGTAAAAAATGTGTGAAAGTTTGCTGTGTCTTTAGAGTCAAGTTCAATGTGAAATTGATCCCAATGACTTAAAATTGATTTATTTATTAAAATACATTCTAATTAAACTTTAAAATTAATTTAAAGTGTGATTGAACATTATAAATAAATTATATGAAAAAGATGAATTGAACAAATATTCGGTATTTTTCACAATTCATTAAAAAGTGAAACTTCATCGAAAAATACAAAAAATTAACACAAATTTTTTTTTCATAAAAATATGAATTTTATTTTGAAATATAAAACCCATAGAAGTTCTAGAAATTTAATATAAATTAGGTTATCAATTTAATTTGTGGTAAAAATGCTTTAATAAAAATATATGTTTTTATGTGTAAAATTTGGTTTTTTAATATCATATATCTATAGAGTCTGTTGGATGAGTATCAATTTTTTTATTAAATATAATATATATATATATATATATATTACATTAATATAACACAATAATTGTATTTAGTTTAATTTATTAGCATAAAACATCATTGTCTGCATAAAAACATTTTTCTATAAAAATACTCTTTTTATATGCAATTGGTTCTCATATTCATTTTTTATTACATTGTAGAAAATTAATTCATTTTAAATTTTTGTAAACCAAATATTTTTATAATATAGTTATTATTATTCCTAACTACAAATTTAATGTCTAGTTTATATCTAATTTTATTAAATAATAATATTTAATAATATATTATTGTTTGGTAAAAATTAGTCTTCCATGTAATGTATGCAATCATGGAAAGTCACACTTGTGTGTAACACAAGATAAATATGTGTTTAATGAATTAGAAGATATAAAATTTATAAAATTTATTTAAAATAGTAAATATATTATAAATACTCAGAATATTATATTCCCATATGTGCTTGGTGGCGCATGTCATATATGCTATTGAAAACAATGTTTCTACTTTATATTTTTGGGGCATTACATTCTCCCCACATTAATTAAGTTCAATCCTTGAAATTTCAACATGATATTGGTGGTTTATTTTTTGATATTTCCTGTATTTGAAATACCACAGTGTGTGAAGGGATCATAAAACATCCTCTAGAAAAGAGAGAACGAGAATTAAAATTGTCACATGGTCTAACATGTAACTAGGTCTCCAAGTATAATAAAATTGATGAAAAGATGAGAGTAGTAATTATAGTAAAGGCATAAATATTTATAACGAGTGATTGATTTCATCAATCACAAACAATTTATTGTTGAATATAAAGTTGATGGCCTCAAATACATAATTTTTTTTGACTTTGAAGGCCATTGATACAACAAAAATTATGTTATTAAGACAAAATTTTATTTCTAAGTCATTTTTCTTATAATTAGAAATTATTTTATTTCTGATGTTTAATTACTTGATGTAAGAACCTGGATCTTCATTTATTGTATGGATCTTGATTTTGGGTGTTTTTTAGGAAACATGAATATTTTGTAAATTTCTAAGTACAAACCATGTACCTAGTTTCTGCGTGTAGTCATGTACTAGAAATGTAATGGCTATGTACATGGCCATGTATACCACCTTAAGTGGGGATGGTTAAGGCATGTACATGGTGTGTACATTAATTGAACATGTTGTGTACTTTTATTTTTATTTGATTAATCGGACCGAGGTCACGTCTCATCGTTAGACCACATCTCTTCTGCCCATGTTTCATATAGGAGAGTGACAAGATGGCGAAAAACATTGAACCCCTACCGTTTCTCTGTCCATACTCCAATCGAGACACTGATGGGTGCGTTGGATTCCCACTAGTGTGTTTTCTCTTCCCCTAGAGCCTCACTTTCTGATTTCTCCTCTCTTTTGAGTTATCTAAGGTTGAAATATTTTGACCTTTTTGTAGATCTACGATGTTCTTGGCTAATTCAAGAGATGGAGTTATAGAGTGTTCATCACACAACGTTGATGTATGTGGTTTGTGCCTTTCCTTGGTTGTCATTCTTTTATATATGATAAAAGTACCCAATACCATGTTTAGGGTATTGTGTGTTTGGGAATTTAACCCTCTTTAATACCTATTATGGTTTGTTGATTTATAAAGGGTTATTTTTATTATGCATAAATTTTTATACCTTAACTATGGATGTGTTTCCCATGATTGAATGATTATGGCCATTTGTTCTAGAATTTCCTCTTAGTATTTCTATTTTCCATGCCTAGTGTTGTTATAAAGGAGCTATTTTTTATATGAGATACATGTTTTTGCATTTTGAAATTTTAGAAAAAGATAATTGACCATGATAGCTTCCCAGCAAAGATCCATTTATGTATAGTTGTTGTTATCATTGACTAGAGGCATTGACTGTGAGAGATTCCATGGGGTCACTGACCAGAGGGGTTAGACTGTTAGAGCTACCTAGAGGGTTATTATTATATGTACGTTGGACCGTAGGGAATTGACTATTAAAGTTTTCAAAGGGTCATTATATTTATTATTGCTATGAATGGAAAGGGGTATTGACAGTGGGAGTTACCCAAGTCGTTGATTGTATTTTATTAGTGCTATGGGACCAAAGAGGATAGACTGTGTGAGCTTTCCTAAAGGGTCATTATTATTTCATTGTGGATATGTAAAACCATATGGGTTTAACTATGAGAGAATTCCTAGAGGGTTGCTTATGAATGATTGAATGATTGTGAAGAGTATTCCAATACAATGCACAAGCTTAGAATCGGTCTTAATTGGTTTTTTATATGGTCTTTTGAGATCTACTGTTACTACCACACAGGGGATACAGAGCTCAGGCAGGATACCCGTTTTTTATTATTTAATGGTTTAAATAATTAACAATTGTAAATGAATGAAATTGGAAAGTGTTGGATTTCTTACTTTTGATTACTTCCTAGTATATTGGTTTATTTTATATATTTCCTACTATATATATTCATTAACAGTTAGGCATAGAAACATTGGTGGTTGCCTATTGGGATTCATCTTACACCCTGTTTGGGTCATTTTTTCGGACCCAAACTAATTATATGATTATAGGTATAGATAAGGGAAAACACCGTTTTTCATCAGTTACTTGATTGTTTTTTGAGCTAGAGAGCAAGTGACCCTACTGAGGCTTATTATGCTGTTAGAGTTTTTTGTTTTCTGTAATTTGGTTTCAGTAATGAATTTACATTACTGTGAATTGTTTTGATTTTTTCCTTGTTATATGTTACATGCATCTTTTATTTATATATATATATATGTTTCATTTGTTTATACTATCATTCTTTCGTTGTTAACTTCTATGGTATAGTATTACTACTTATTCTAATATTTATTATTGTTTCCATTGTGTTACTCTGCCAATGAGGGCATACATTCCCCACTATCACACCCAAGGCCCTCTCTACTAGTCGGTAACCACTGGAATTTGAAGAAATGTACTTGAGACCATGTGACCAACCAGGTATGGGGTAACTTTGGGTGGCACCTGGAGCCGGTACATTACAATGTGGAATCAGAGGATTTATTTTTCTTATTTGTATTACTCTTTAGAGCCTATATATAGGGATAATAAGGAATAGGTATTTGGTAATAAGTTGTTCCCAAGAGTAGCTGACTCGTGTATAGTGAAAAGCTAATTTACCTCGAATGTTGAATTTTTTTAGTATTTTCAATTATTACAGTTTATTCGAGTTCACAATAGGGTGTCACACTTGTCTAGTGAGGTTATTGTTTATATCATTTTGGTTTTATTTCTATTGGAACCCATTGAGATTAGATTATTCCATCTCATTCATCACATAGTTCCTTTTTATAGATCACATGTCATGCATTCTTGTCAAGCCATTTAGGGTGCATTACAGACTTCATGTTGTTGTGATAGAAGTTTCTATAGATATAAATTATTTTTTTATAAATTCCTTGACGGATTACCAACTATTTTTGTAGGGTATGCCTAATATGTAAAGTTTCATTTGGACGAATGGAAAAATTTGGTCTCTGAGGTGTCATGGGCCCTCTTGGATCAGAAATTGGTGGATCATGTTTAAAATTTAATTGATTTTTGTCAATTTGTTATATTAATAAGGATTTCAAACCTTGATTCCCAAGATTATGGTCTCTCATGGGTTGGAATTTGTCATTCTTTGGAAGATTTTATGTTTTAAGTGTTCTGGAGAAGTTCCGGAACCCCAGACAACATGGTGTGTTGTTTTATGAATACATTCCATGTGTTCTTCTATTATGAAAAAAAGACTTTTATTAAGTGCACACTATCTAACATATGTATATTCTGTGTAGTCTTTATTCATGTGACTGAATGTGTGAGCAGATACATGGGTTTGGGAAATATTTGGGGGAATATGTCGTTACTGAACATACATACTGTGTTTTATAGAACCTTGTATCCAGTCATGTGACTAACGTCAAAGGTGGATGAAACATCAATTTTACACACTATGTCTCATTCGTACACGCCATGTAGAATAGACCATGTCTATGACCGTGTGAGTAATGACACGAGTGGTTAAAACTTATGTGGTACACGCTGTGTGTATGTTGAACACATAGTGTAGTGTTACCCAGGAGAGAACTGTGTGGTTTAGCCATATAGAAGAACTCAAAAACGAGGGAAATTTCAAGTAAATTACTTGTATATGGAGGAACATTCCATGTATAGGGGTGTAACATGACCATGTTGGGTAGAGATACACACCCATGTTGAAACCTAAGAGAACAAACTGTGTGAAGGGTATACACACCGTGTAACACTATTCATTAAAACTTTTATTTTTTCTTCTACAATTAATTTATTTCACTTCTAATATGTTTTCCTTGATATTATTGAACTGAGGTGTGCACATGACCTTGCAGAGTCATGTCACTTAGATGCCCTCCGGTTGTATTCTAGTCATAGGGTGACAACCGGACAACAGAAAGGATATATCAGGGACTACCAAAAGATCTCCCGTCATTCCTATTTTGGCACCAACTGTTATATCAGACATGAGCACTGATGTATATTTCAAAGAAGGATTTTTGAGGGTGTTACTAAATTTTCAAGGAGCACTATATCCTACCTCATTTATGGTAGAGCTGACATGTGTGTTCCGAAAGATTCATCCTCCCAATTGTGTTGTGGATGGAGGACCACAAGCTTTAGAGTCATGGTTAGAAGTCATTCTTTCTATCAATGAGAATCTAGAGATTCCTCTTGTGAGGAAGGTGAATATTTCTACGGTCATGCTATGTTACTCTTCCAAGATATGGTGGGGTTATCTCATAGGCGGAACATCATCGGTATATGTCTTAGGAAGGGTTTCAGAGGAACTTATATGATTTCTTCTACCCTAAGATGTTTAGGGTCGATCAAGCCCAAGAGTTCTTGCATTTAGAACAGGGATCTCTATCATTCATGGACTAATCTTCTAGTTTTACTAATACCGAGCACTTCACACATGTTATGGAAGGTGACATGTTATCATTGGATAGGCATTTTGAGGATGGTCTCAGGTATGAAATCTGATCACAAGTGAATATCTTCAAGATGACTTTAGTGACGACTATAGTAAACCAGGTGCTCAATACTGAGCATAAACTGAGTAAGTTGGGAGCTTTGAGCTGGTTCAGTATCCAGGGCTTGAACTCTTTTGACAGACAATAGGAGGTTCCACAGGGATCTTTCACGTGATGTTTTCTCAGGAATCCAGGTGGTATACTACCAGTGTGGGAATAGTTGGCATACAAAATCTCAATGCTCGAGATACCCAATTGAGTTCCAATATTGTAGAAATATGGGAAATCTTCATCGTTTTTGTCTATTTTCTAACTAGTATTGATATGGGTTCTGTAACGACTCCACATTCAGGAGATGGACCTCCATTTTCTAATCAGTCGGAGAACTAGAGTTCGTTCGGTCATTTAGACTGACGAGGAAGCTGTGGTTGTGGTAGCCATTCGGTAATCTTTCAGTGACATCAGAGTGGATCAGCTTAGCATAGTAAGGTAGGGTCACATGGTTGTGGTACAGGTCATACATATACAGTGGAGTAGACCCAGTAGGAGCAGAATCCTAGACCCTCTAAAGTTAAAGGTATTATTCTAGTTTCCTTAGCTTTATCTTCTTCTATTTTTGATATAGTGGCTTCCAATAGTTTTATATCTATCAATTTTTTTTGAGAGCATTGGGCTCTGTAACATTACTAATGAGGATTTAGTGACCCTAGAAACTACTTTAGGGATTAGGAAAGCAAATGTATTTCAGTGCGAGGAGTGTCCTCATGAGGTTGGTGGTCGTCACTTCTTGTGGGACCTCTATGTATTTGAGATGATAGGATTCGATGTCATTCTTAAAATGGACTTTTTAGTCTATTTCTAGGCTTTTTTTACTGCTATCATTCTAGGGTGGGTTTCACAGCAGCAGAGGGCATATATTCTCTACACAAGGGAAAATGGTATGTCCATGCAAGTAGAGCTGAACCCAAGCATCATTGTTTGCGAGGAATTACAGCCCAGATTACTAGTTTATATCTGGATGACCAGGGGAATTTATAGATGGTCATTCATCCAATTGTGGATCATTTCAATGATGTCTTTCTAGATGATTTTTCTTGTTTTCCTCAACAAATAGTGTTATATTTCTCTACTAATCTTGTTCTTGGAGCAGCACCATTGTCCAATCCTATTTATAGGATTGCTACACTAGAGTTACTAAAGCTCAAGAAGTAGTTAGATGAGTTGCATGAGATGGGTTTCATCTGATCCAATACTTCTCTTTGGGGTTTTCGTATCCTTTTTGTGAAGACAAAAGATTGTACCATCATTCTTTGTGTGGATTATCAGACGATAAACTAGTTGAGGTCTAAGAACCAATATCCCTTGCCAAAGATTGATGATCTATTTGATCAGCTTTGAGGAGCCGAGTTGTTCTCAGTGTTGGATTTGAGATCTGTTTATCATCAGTTTTGTTTTAAACCATCTGATATACCTCTTACAGCATTTTGGAGAAGGTATAGTCTATATTAGTATGTGGTTATGCCGTTCGGTCGGACGAACATGCCTGTAGTTTTCAGGGTACTGAGGAAACAAGTGTTCCCTCCTTACTTAGATTCTTTTGTGGTAGTCTTCATGGATAATATATTGGTGTACTCTCAGACTCTACATGACCTTTCCACCCATCTTGATATCATTTTGAGTACACTGAGAGAGCGTCAGTAATAGATTATGCTCTTAAAATGACACTTTTGGATGGATTAGATTCACATCATAGGTCATTTTATCTCAGAGATAGGAGTATTAGTGGACCTAGATAAAGTGATAGTAGTAGTTTCTTTGGATCATCTGAAGAATGTCTTTGGGGTATTGAGTTTTTTGGGGCTGGCTGGTTACTAAAGATGATTTATACAGGACATTTCATGCTTATCAGTGCCACTTTAAAGCTTGACTAAGAAAGGTGAAATTTACTTGTGGACATATTCATGTGATTCATCTTTTCAAGATATGAAAGGGAGATTGACTTTAGCACTGATGCATATTTTTTCAGAGCCGGGAAATAGCTACACTATTTTTTGTGATGCATCATGTATAGGGTTGGGAGTAGTGCTAATGTAGGGGGAAAGAGTCTTTGCATATGGGTCTCAGTAGTTCAGGCCACATTAGAAGAATTACATAACGCACGATCTCTCGTTAGCTTCAGTTGTGCATGCTTTACGCTGTTGAATACACTATCTTTTGTGATAACATTAAGTGGTGTACACTGACCACAAAAGTCTCAAGTATATATTTACTCACTGAAATCTGAATTTGAGATAGGAAATGTGGGTTGAGTACCTTTAGTCCTTTGACTTTGAGATTTCCTACACACATAGGAAAGGAAAAACAGTGGCCAATGTGTTGGGCAGGAGGACTCATATATAGGTAGTTTAGGAGTCTAACAATGAGTGGCAGCTTATGGATCTGTTATCTGAGATACATTTTTTTGTGCACAATAGACAGGGGAAGATGTTTCTATCTTTTGTAGATGTTATATTTACTATTTTTGATTGAGTGATAATTAGGAAATTATAAGATTATAAAGGCTTATTTTCACGGGAGAGTGTATTAGGAGAGTACCCTACACCTAGGTGGACCGTAGGAAAGGATGAGGTCTTAAGTTTTTATGGATGTCTATGGGTGTCACCAGACATACACGAGGAGATTTTGTGGAATTTTCATTCCTCAGTTTGGGATGTTCATCCTGTTTTCACCAAGATGTATTGATTTTTACATTGTTTGTACTGGTGGCCAGGTATAAAGAGGGATGTTACTAATTTTGTGATGAGATGTCCCACATTTCTATAGGTGAAGGCAGACCATTAGTGACCAGTAAGAATTTTATATTAGTTACCCATTCCCGAGTGGAAGTGGAATGATGTGATGATGGATTTCGTGACAGGTTTACCGAGTTCTTATTAAGGGAATGAGAAATATTGGGTTTTTGTTGACAGACTCACGAAATTTTCCCATTTCATTCCAATCAAGTAAACCTTTAGTTTTGATGAGATTATAAGGTTGTATATTTGATATATTGTACAGTTTCATGGGTTCTTGCACTCTATAATTTTAGACATGGACACCCAGTTTACATCTCGTATCTAGTAGGGACTGCATAGGGCATTGGGTATATTGGTACTTCTGAGTATAGCTTACTACCTTCAGATAGATGGTCAGTCTGAGCGCATGATTCAGTTTTTGGAAGACATGATCTGAGAATGCATCCAGAATTTTGGGGGTCTTGCGAGTGACATATACCCCTAGTTGATTTTTCTTATAATAAAAGTTGTCAAGAAACAATCCATATGTCACCTTATGAGGATGTGTATGGTAGGTTATACCAATCACCCCTATGTAGGATAGAGGTAGGAGAGGTAACTTTGCTGGGACATCGTCCTGTCCAGGAGACCACTGAGCAGGTGGAGTTGGCTGAGAAGAGAATGTCTACTACATTGTCATGCCAGAAATCGTATGCTGATCAATGGAGACAAACTCTGGAGTTCAAGGTCAAAGATTAGGTTTTCTTGTATGTCACATCGAGGTTGGGATATAGAAGGATTAGGAGACAGGTAAATCTTTCACTGAGATATGTTTGGATGTTTGTGGTTTTGGAGAGAGTAGAGATGGTTTCCTATCAATTTCAGTTACCTCCTAGATACCGGGATATGCAAAAAATCTTCCATGCTTCTCAGCTGCCACATTACTTCTAAGATTTGTCTCATGTTTTTCAACCTAAGGAGGTTGAGTTGGAGGTGGATGCATCCTTTGAGGATCACCCTATTAAGATTGGGGATCACAACATGATGGTTCTCCATGGCCGGTCTATTCCTCTGTTATGGGTTTTATCGAAGCACGGGTGAGTACAGGATGAGACATGGTAGAGGGAGGCCGACATATGATCCCAATGGCCAGAGTTGTTTTATGTTTCTTCTTCAACACCCTTGGAAGGAAAATTTTGGGATGAATTACTTTAATAGGGGAGTTTGTATGAACCTGGAACTTCATTTTAGGTATAGATCTTGATTTCTGGTGTTTTTTAGAAAAAAAGGATGATTTTGGAAAAAATTTATATACACATTGTGTACTCTTGAGTACACACTGTGTACCCAGTTTCCATGTGTATCCATTTACTAGCCATGTAACGGCAAAGTAAATGGTTATGTGGACCGCCTAAAGTGGGTTCTGGTTAAGTCATGTACACATCATGTACATTAAATGAACACAGTGGGTACATTAATTTTCATATGAATAATAGGACTGGGTCACATCTCATCTTCGTAACACATTTCTTCTTCCCGTTTTATCGTACAGGAGAGAGACAAGACGGCTAAGAAATATGAATGCTTACTGTTCCTCCATTCAAACTTGGATCGAGACACCTCTGGGAGCATTGGATTCCCACTAATGAGTTTTCTCTTCCTCTAGAGCCTTTATTCCTAATTTATTCTCTCTTTTGAGTAATTTAAGTTTGAAAAATTTTGACCTTTTTGTAGATCTACAACTTTTAAGGCTGATTCAACGACCGACATTCGAGAGCGTTCACTATACAATGTGAGGTATGTGGTTTCTACCTTTACATGGATGTCCTTAGATTATATATGATAAAGGTACCCAATACCCACCTTTAGGGTATTGTGTGTCATGGAATTTAACCCTCTTTAATACATGTTATGGTTTGTTGATACAAAAAGTGTTATTTTTCTTAGGCATAAGGTTTGATACCTTGAATATGTATGTGTTTCCCATGTTTGATTGATTATGGCCGTTTTCTCTAGAATTACCTATTTGTATTACATTTTTTTTCATGACTAGTGTTGTTAGGATTGATTTATTGTTAATTTCAGATGCATTTGTTTCGTATTGTGACAGATGAATAAAAGGGAATTGACCATGAGAGCTTCCCAACATAGGGTCATTTATGTATAATTGTTATTAACATTGACCAAAGGAATTGACTGTGAGAGATTCCCTGGGGTCATTGACTCTAGGGGTTAGATTATGAGAGCTACCCAGAGGGTCGTTAGGATATGTACATTGGACCATAGGGAATTGACTATGATAAATTCCAGAGGGTCATTGTATATGTTATTGATATTCATACCAAGGGGTATTGACTGTGAGATATACCCAAGAGGTCATTTGTATTTGATTAGTGCTACGGGACCAGATGGGCTAGATTGTGTGAGCTTTCCCAAAGGGTCATTATTACTGAATTGTTGATATGTTAATCTATAGGGGTTTTAATGAGAGAAAATTCCCATATAGCTGCTTTTGAATGATTGAATGATTGTGAAGAGTCTTCCAATCCAACGCACAAGATTGGAATCAGCCTTACTTGGTAGTTTAGATAGTATTCTAAGACGTCTGTTCTTACTACTACACAGGGGATACAAATCTTCAACTAAATTATAGGTTTTCCTTTTTCAAAAATTTGAATAATTAATAAATATAAATTAATGAAATTGTAAACTCTATGATTGTTTACTTTTAAGTATTTCCTAGTTTATTACTTTATTTTACATATTTCCTACTATATATATATATATATGCTGACAGTTAGGAAAAGAAATTTTTGGTGTTTCCTACTAGGATTCATCTCACACCCTATTTGGGTCCTGATTTTGGATGGAAAATATAATATGGTTGTGTGTATGTATAAGAGAAATCCCCCTTATTCCTCAGGTACTTGATTTCTATTAGAGATGGAGATAATGGTATCAATCTAAGGCTTGTGATGCTGTTGGATTTTATTGTTTTCTGTACTTTTATTTGGGTACTGTATTTCTTGAATTGTGACTTGTTTGGATGCCTTCCTTGTTACATGTGAAACAAATAATTTATTTATATGTATAAATATATATGTTGGAATTTTTTGTACTATGAGTTTTCCATTATTTCCTTATATTGTATGGTATTACTAATTTCTCTACTATTTACAACTTTTTTCATTATGTTACTCTTCTAATGAGGGAATAGTTTTCCTGATATCACACCTAAGGCCCACACTGCTAGTCGGTAGCCTCTTGTATTTTGGGAAATTTGCTTGAGGTCAAGTGACCAACCAAGTATAGTGAACCATTGGGCTGCACCAGAAGTCATGATGTTACACTTTATATATTTCTATAAACATGATTTTATCACTTCATTATGATTTGATCAATTTTCCAAATCCTCCAAAAAATAATTTGATTGCTAGATAACTAAAATAAATTTCTTATGAATCCTAAGGCCCATAAAATATTGAATTGTCCTACTATTTGACTCTAAATATTCTACAAAACTAATATGGTAAAGAAATTCATCTCTAAACCTAAAAAGTAACAATACTATCTTATCATGAGTATCTATTCATAAACTTTTTCAACTAAAATCAATGACATATTAACCATGAAATTGTATAGGTTAGTGGTTGGCGTCAAACACTTTTCATCTATCAGTCATGGGTTAATGTCCCATATCTATTCTGGATTTGATGGGTAGTCTCCCAGTATACATGTTATCCTTTTATGAAGTCATGTTAATATAATTTCTAAAAAAAATGTGATAGACATACTTGGAATAAGGTTAATCACTAATATCCTTTAAACTAAGGTTTTAAATAAAACATAAATACATAAATATATCATCTATTTTATTTCAATATAGTTCCTCTGTTATTCTAATGTTTATCCATAATATCATTTCTATGATCTCTAAATCATTACACCTTTTTTCAATCTAAGACACCTCAGTTTTACCCTTGGTTATTCATTATCAAAATCTTTTATATCGGTTTATAAAGAAAATGTAAATTATCTTAAGAATATCCCCTAGGATTGTCAAACCAGGTATGCAGTAAGGCTCGTTGTTGTGTATCAGGTTACCTCTAGTCCGGGATAACACACCATTTCAATGTTTTTAATCATAGGTAAAAATGTACCAAAACCACTTCCACCTATGGTACTTATATAAGAATGTATTGATAGAAAGTCGCACATAATTTCTAATTTATAATAATTATAGGGTGTTATTATACTCAAATTCTACTATATGGTTTTGTTCTCTAATCTATTTTTTCCAAAATATAGTTCTCAAGGTTTTTATTAAACTTTTTTTCATACCAACTATATAGACTTGACCCCATAAGGCATGAAGATGGTGACCACAATCAATTACATTGGCTTGATTACAAGAAATCAAATCCCCAAGGACTGAGATTTGAGTAGCCTTGGTAAACAAGATACATACATCAACCTTGTATTACAAATTAATACACTAAATAAATATATTGTTTCTAAATAAATTTCATAATAACATTATTTAATCTAGTATATCCTTGCATATCTTTCGTAATACACTTCATGGATTCATATGGAAAGGAAACATAATAAGGGTGATCAAAAATTATCAGTAAGGGTAAAATATTGTGGAAGTAGCAATGAATTGATAAGAATAAATCAATATGGAAAGGTAAATAACTGAACACACATGCCATGTAATCAATTGTGTAAAAAGAAAGATAAAAAGAAATAAGGAAAGGTAAATGAAAATTCATGCCATTAAAAAACTAGCTAAAAGAAAAATAAATATGGAAAGCTAAGAAACTAAAATAAATGACATTTAATCAATGAAATGAAAATGAAATGTATCCATAGATATGTCGACACAAAATCCCATGAAGGAATAATAACAAGAACTAAATAAATTAAATTCCTTTTTAATGGATATAATGTGTGAAACACATGAAAACCTATACAATCAATACCATTGACAAGATGGTTTAAAACAATGGGTATAAACCCCTTAAATTTTCATGACTTATTTATCTTATGAGAACCTTTCAATGAATCGAGGAGCTAAATTAAGTCTCATATCCACCTTTTATTTTCAATCCAATGTATTCCTCATATATAATAACAAAATTATATAATATTTGTTATAAAATATTTGTATTGAATGAATAATACATAATTATCAATATTTACACAAATAATTAAATAACTCTGAATTTAGAAACCATATGTAAAATGGTATACAATTTATGAAATATTAATATCCATGATAAATGATATTGATAATTAGGGTAATTTCAAAGTTCCATGATCATAGGAAATTTAATATTTCATGTGGTCTAAAATAAATAAAGGATGTGAAAGTCAACACTATACTTTGACAAATAAATCATAAACCACATATAGTATGAATAAGGATGGTATCAATACAACATAACCCATGTGGATTAAAAATAGAGAGTTTTTTTCCATGATGAATAAAAATACTATAAAATATCTTTTAAAAATAAACCATTCTGGAAAAAATATGCTTTTGTTTTTAAAAAAATTATAAAAACAATTTATTTATAGAACACTTTTAAAAAAATTATTTAATTATTATCCATTTAAAAATATAAATTAATATTCAAAGGAATTATGGTGGGTAAATTTATACATGTCCTAATAAAACATTCCTTCTGCATGGTAAAAAAAGGTTTGGAAAATGTATTGTTCGGAAAGTGAGAAGAATATTTTGTTGGAAACATTGGTAAAAGACAAAAATGGTAAAAATCACATTACGATATCATTTTTAAAACATTTTGGAAAACATTTTATTAAAACTCGGTTTTTATAGAAAATAGGTTCCCCTACTAAAGAGAGAAATGAAGTTGGGTTTCCTTAAACAAATTCTAAAATAGGTTTAGTACCAAAGATTGGAAATATGGTACAAATAACTAAAAACGGTCATGAATAATCATAGGATAGGAAAAATAAATATTTATTGAAAAATTTGCATATAATTTCTTCAAATTTAAATTCCATTGAATGATAAATAAATCTATTATTGAAGAAAATAATCTTTAAACATTCCAATTTGTCCCATGCCACATTGAAACATTTTAAATCATAACCCTCCTGAAATAATAATATTAAATGAATATTTTAAATACCATGAAGATAAATTAATTCATTATATATAATATATATATAGATAAATGGGTAGTATATACACCCAAAAAATAAGTATGTGGTGAATATGACATTTATCTCACAAAAGTAAAAAGTGAGACAAAAATACCTTAACTTGCATTTACTTTAAGATGAACATCCATTAAAATCCTATATAATAAACTTGTGTTAATTATATACTTGTATTGAAATGTTTTTCATTTTTATCATTAATTTTTTTCACTTATTACCACATTGTGTACAAATTCTTAAACAATTATGTTCACATCGGGTGTTTTTTCCAAATTCATTTTATATGAAAAAAACAACTATCGTAGGTAAATTATGGTCAAAGGGGTCATTATATACCATACCCAGATTGATAATAATGAAATAATTATCATATTTATTCATAAATTTTAGTTTTAAACAAAATCTTTAAATATGGTTATAAATAATTAATCAATGTTACAATCAGGGAGACAGTAGGTCGTACGTACGCATGGGTAGCGTTCCTATTTTTCAATAATCATTTTTGGAGAAAGGTAAGCAACAACATATACTTCAATAATTATCAATATATCATAAATAAAATTTTAATTAATCATATATACATATATGTTAGATTATTGTGATATAAAATAAATAACATCGTGCAGAGGAGGAGGTAGTCCACACACCCATGAACAATGTTATCACTTTCTTAGTGTGTGCTATGGTAATAAAGAAAAAAAATTATATATATATATATATTATTTGTTGAAAATTAATTTAGTAATGAATATAATATAGAGAATTTTTTGTCTCATATTTATAATTAAAACCATCATTCACATGCTCTATGTATAGTGTGAATGAATAACATCACATTGACGGTGTGATAGCCCACAGTTCCACAAACAACGGTATCATACTTACAAGAAATGGAAAGTGTAAGGGTATATGTTGTAAAAGAATTAAATAAGATTTAATACATAATAAATATAATATATAAATAGACTATATATCATAATGGTCACCATGATAGGTGGTAATGGAAAAAAAATGAACAATCATCATTTTGTGAGGCGGTAGTGCACCGTATAAGTAAATATTATGTTCATTACCCATTAGATTGAAGTGTGTGTAAGTGTGGGATAAAAACATAGTATAAAAAATATAGTATATTTACGATATTTTATTTTTATATAATGATATAATAATATGAATTTAGGGAGTGTATAATTAAAATAAACTAATGAGCTTGAGGAAGAATGTTACCTCTTTTTCGGGTAACTCCTTTTGGTTTACACCAATGGGATTCCTTGGTGGTATTTCATCCAATGGTGAGGCTTATAAGAAGATGAGAATTATTTTGAGGATCTATTTCATTAGATCTTGCTCTATGAAAAATTTCTTGACAGTTTTGATGAATTGGGAGCAAAGGAGGCCTTTTGTAGTGGAGGAGGAGTGGTACTCGGGTAATATTTTGAAAAGGAATTCCAAAAGACTTGTTCATGCTGAAATCACATCCAATAAAAGACCAATTTCTAGGAAAATGGGGATATGGTATAAATATGTCCATATAATCTACTAGATGAAATAAAAAAATATTGGATATTATATATATATTACATTAATTTCACTAATTAATTTAATTTAATTTAATTTATTAGAATTAAATTTCATTGCTAGTATAAAAATAGTTTTCTATAAAAATACAATTTTTATATTCAATTAGTTCTTATATTCATTTATAATTAAATTTTTGATAATTAATTCATTTTACATTTTTTAAACCATATATTTTCATAATTTAGTTATTACTATTCATAACTAATAATTTAATTTCTAGTTTATATCTTATTAATTTAAATAATAATATTTAATAATATATTATAGTTTGGTAAAACATGGTCTTACGTGAAATGTATGTTATCGAAGAATGTCACTCTTGTGTGTAACACAAGATAACATAGTGTTACGTGCATTGAAAACTATAAAATATATTACATTTAATTAAAATTGTAAATATATTTTAAATACTCAGTATATTATATTCCCTTACATGCTTTGTGTCGCGTGTCATATAGGCAATCGAATACAATGTACATACATTAGATTTTAAGGGTGTTATAGAAATTAGTATCTTCTTATTAAACTCAAATGACTAGGATCACATTAATTAAACTATCACTGAGTTTTTTTATTCTTTCTCTAGTGTTCTTTATTTTTTCACACATAAAGAGAGTTCACTACTTAAATAAAGAACACACATCAGTCTTTTTATTCTTCATCAAATTTTATATTAATGTTAAAACAATTGTCAATATTTTTTATTAAAAAAATCTCTAAAAAAATAATTTAGTGATACTATATCTTATTTCCTTCAATTTAACATTTTTAGTACATTCTCAAGATCAGAAGTTATTTTCTTATTTTTTTCAACGGTTTTCTCTCACAATCACATGTATTCTATTTTTCATTAAACCGCTTTCTTTATAAAAATGATAGGAATACCCATTTTTTTATTTCCCATTTTATCCAATAGAATATTATATTATTTAATTAAACTACAAGGAATGGGAATATTATTCTCAAAATTCTTCCATAATTATCCACAAATATATCAAAATCATAAATATTATAAAAATTATATAGAAAATATAGTTTTTGAATGGACCATATAATCAAAATGTGACTGCTCCTATGAAACAACTACAAAATTCTAATTTTTATCCTTAAAATATCACATCAAATTGATAATTTCATTCCCTTATTGAATCATAATCCATTTTTTAAATTTAATTCTACTGATTTTAAATTCCTATATCATCTGATTTAATTCCAATAATCCCTTTAGATTTTATTCAATATATTTATTTCCAAATAAGATCATTTGAAAATCATATATTAATGTAATTGTAATCTCCCCACCCTGTCTCCTTTTATCATCCTCAAATGTAATCATGATTCATGTCTTGTAAAATCAACATGATATTTTGATCTCGAATCACATCATTAACATCATCTAATATAATTTCATCTTCAGAATATTAATTTTGGAGAATTATATTTTCAACCTTTGGTATTCTTAAAATTTCACATATTTTTTGTCTTAATATTACTGTTCTAAAGTGTACTAGTACTATTAGAATGTATCAATTTACTATTTTGAGATTTGGACTACAATTCTGAACTCGTGAGGTACTGTTATGATCCTTTCCTTGGTAGTTTTTCTCAGAATAGTTACCCTTTTAATGTCTAGGATACCCTTATGAATTCTTAAATTCCCATACAAAGTAAACCATTACACTTATGAACCTTAATATAACCATTTTATGTCATTGATACTCTTACTATGTTCCAGGGGTCACACTTATGATGTTTTTGTTACTTTTATGAAGAGTTTTTTACTCTTATGAACTTTTATAGTACCCTTATAAAGTCATAGACTACTCTTATAAATTCATTCCTTTCCCATTTTACAATTTTATCTACACCGGATGACTCCTATGAAGTGATACTTAGGCAAATTTCATATTTCTAAATATCTTTAAATCAATTCAGATCTTCTTTAATTCATCTAAATAATCTTAAATCACTTTAGATCACAATAGAATTTCTTTGAGTGACTCTGTTAATTATATAAATTATTTCAAACCCCTTTATATAATTTCTCAGGTATTTTTCAATATTTAAATACTCAATCTTGAGTGTCACACTACTATTAACAAGCCCCTCATTTAGTCTTCACGTAAGATTTCACTAAAATGTACATCACGTGTATTTATTCATTTAATTTATTACCTTCATGTTAGATAACATGAGGATGGTTTCTCTAAAATTTAATTATAATTTCTCTAAAACCTTGTATTACCATTAAAGTTATCTCTAATCACGTATTTCATATTTTTTCAGCAGTTAGTTCGGTGGTCAGCTTCAACCTCTATATTAACTATTGTAAATATTTATTTTTACAACCATCAGTACTTGTCATTTATTTACAATAATATTTTTCTCTACTAATATCATTATAATATCTATTATATTGAATCATTCTAGCTAGGTATTCAAATAAAACATCTCTAATCTTCATTATCCATCAAATTATGGGCAAGAACATTAGCTTCTTTATTGGTTAGATTCTCCCTCCATCACCCAACACTCAAATATATATATTCATATAACCATGGAAAATAATGTTCACTAATAAAAAATATAACCATAAAATACCATTGAATAGAACATGTAGTGTTTTGGAGCACTTAAGATAATGTAAAAAATATATTCAATACTATTTTCCATGAATTCCACTCATCACACCTACAAATACTCACCCCCTTTTCTAAATTCTCTTAGATGAGATTAAAGTTTAAATATTCACCTATCTCTCAATGTTTCTCACAAAAATATATTTCTTCAATATTGAAAACTTTGTATGTTAATAAGTTATATTTAGGGTAATAATCTTAATATATGTTAGGATACTTCTTCTCTCTCTTTCAAATTCCTATTTACAGTACCATTATTATATCCTTTTCAATTTCAAATTTCTTATTCCAATATTTTTTTAATCATATGATGAGTATTTTTATTATGATATCATCTTCATATGATACCCCATTTCACCCATATTAAATTCTTTTAGTAAGTCATTATAATGTTTAAATTATCCAAAATTTCATGAAATTATATATTGTTTCATGATAAAAAATACCTATGTATGCCATATATTTGTGGTATTATTAATAAATTATTTATAATATGGGACCTTTTATAAAAAAAAATTGACTATAAATTATCTAGGTAAGCCTATATTTATTCCCAAGGGGATTAAAATCGATTCTTTGACAGATTAACCTTTGTGATCAAAGCATACTGACATAGAAGTTTCTCCGTAGAAAAATTATATATCCCTAATGTTTCTTAAATATATCTAACTACATACACTAATTTTTTATAGAATATTTATCAATAATTTGTTTGGTCTCCTACCCTTTCAAATACATGTATTCAATTTTATAAACACTTTTATCATCTTAATGATTTCATGTAATGAATTACTCTAATTCAATATTCTTCACTTGATAAGGATACATATATAAACATTGTGAATCATTAATTATCCTTAAAAAATATCCATGGAATTCACCTATATGTCCTTATTAATTCATTAAATTCTTATGTCTAGTGAAATTTCTATATAATCCTCATTCTATATAGGAAGATCTTGTTAGGTATGTTTCAATGAGATATTACGCTTTGTATTTATAAGTTGTTCATTATTGAAAATTATACAATTAATTACCTATTATATTTTATTATATTATGGAATGAATTTTAATTTGATGTGACATTTTGTTCTTTGTATTATATATACCCTTGGTGAACTGGTAGGTTTCTTGAGACAACTTCGAAATGGTAATAAGACCTTTTGTACCCTTTATTTATAGTATCATGGAACAATTCTTTGATGTTATGATTATAATGATTTAAATAGTATATTCCCATAATTTCATGCATTATGAGACCATTTAATATTATCTATGTGATTAATTATTTCCATTTTCATTCATGGATTATGTTGTGATTTTTGTTTTCATTAATATGAAATAAGTTTTTTATCTATTCCCAATATATTTTTTATGGAATTATTTTCAAATGTTATATTCCATTTTTTATCCCTTACATAGAATCTAATCTCATCCTTTAATTTTCCTTTCCCATTTCTCTATTTAATGTAGTGGAATATTATCTTTTACCAAATATATGTACCCCATTAAGGAATAATGATTTTTAATCAAATGATGTAATATGTTATATTGTAAAGTTATATATCTAGTCTATTAAAGAAAATTAAACCTTGATCTTTTATATATAATATGAATACCACCTAATATATAATCCAATGGATTTGGGTGACCGGGTTCAAGAGAATTACAAGTTTGGTATATTGATTAGTAGTTAAAGGAACTAGAGTTGTTTTCTTCTTGTTTCATATATCTTATGAAAGGTTGGTATGTGATTAGATGTGTTAGCAGTTCTCTTATGGGTACTTATATAGGTATTTATATAAAAAATTCAATTTAGAGGCATTCTTATACAAATTAATAAATTTTATATAACTTCTAGGTAATTTGAATTTGGCTAGTCTTTATTGTGTGTAATTCTGAGCTGTAGGTTCATTTCTTTCCCTTTATATCCTTGAATTAAAGAGCAATATTTTAGGTTGATTCGTGTTATTGGATTACATTGAGTTGAAATACATGATGAGATTTAGGAACCTAGTTATTTTTCTATATTTGGGGATATAAATTATAATTCTTTAGTAGATGTGGGATATATTAATGGTTTTCATAGTTTGTTCGTGCTAAAATATGGGAAAATTTTTTTGAGAGTGGATTGGGATGATTCAATAGATTGAAAGTGTAATTTTCATTGAACATTTTGAGGCATATTATTAGATTAATTATTTTTAGGTATTTTTATGATACATGAAACACATTATATAGATATTTTTTCTTAGTGTTGTGATGCTATATCAAAAAAATTAGGACGTTTAGAAAATAATTCGGGGAGGAAGAACATTAGTTTATGTTCGAGTTATAATTTCCATGGTTTTACTGTTTAGTGGTTGTTTGGTGGATTTTGGTGTTGTATGGTAGTTTAGACAATAAATTGAGAATTATATAACTAAATAAATAAGAAATTTACAATTTTGTTTTAGTTAAAAAACATACTTCTTGATTGGGTAAGTACTCAAATACTTTGGAAAATTATTTGGCTCATGTAGTTCACACAAGCAGTAATGGGTGACTCTGATAGACCTGAAGGATAGAAAACATATGGTTGATGTGATTTTAAGTATTAATAATCACTTGTTGTTTTTTAATGGGTCAAGTATAAATGGTTTGTTTCGTATATTAATATAAGTTGGTATTGAAACTAATTATCAAGTTTTTGATGAATATATATTGTAAATTTATTTTAAAATTGCAATAAGGTATGGATCCCCTTGTAATGAAATTTTGGAATCAGGTTTGGATATCTAATTAAATTGTGACTATAGGGGGATACATAAATACATATTTAGAAAAGAGGATATTATATGAGTGTCATTGGATTTTGAAATTTTCAATTGTTCTTCTGATTTAATTTAATAGTGTATTTCCAGGAATGGGTTTTATAACCAAGACAAGATAACTTAATGGAACTTGTCTGAAGGGTTTACCAAAGGATGGAGGTTGGGATGTTGGTTTTTTCTGGGATTTAGTGGTTCTTAGAAATGTAAAAAAGACTTTTTTTTGTTATATTATTAAGATGTTGATTCCAAATACCATTTGGGAAATATTAGGTGTTTCAGTCATGTGGGTTTGATGTCTTGAGTGTCAATGGAATGAATTGACGTAATGTGGGTGTTATAAAACTATGTAGGGATATTTGTTGTCAAATATTTTCCATTAAGGTACTAAGAAAAAATGTTCCACATTTCTTGATGGTATACCATGGTGATTTTAGTAATCTCTTGGGGATAGGGAAAACCCTATACTGAAGTGAATCATATACATCCTACTATAGAGGATACATATGATGTAAGTATGGATCAAGCCTTTGGTATAATATTTTTCAGTAAATGATAGATATTAAGGGTGGGGGATAATAAATAATCTTTTTTCTCAAGGAATTTGGGGAATTTATTTCACATATATGATAGATTTTTAAAGGTGAAAAACATGATGATGAGGAATGTTATTATACCCTCATTGTTTATGGTATCAGGGTGTCTCGATACTTCTTATATAGTTTTGTTCTCAATTTTAATTAAAGAAAAAATAAATGAACATTTTTAAAATAAGTATTTATCATTTTTATATTAATGACATAGGGATGTGTCCTCCAAGCCAAACCACAATCTTGGGGTCAGTCTTCCTCCTCTTATATTATCTCACCCAATTTACGATTTCAGGATCTTTTGGTCCAGAATAACAAGTTTAGGATGAAGAAAGTATATTGGATATGTATCCATGTGGGACTCTATTTAATTCATTGATTTATTTATTTCTGTCCTTCATCTATTAACTATAGACCACTACTTAATTTACATTACATGAAATGGACAGTCCTAGACATTGTGGGTTCCATCATACTAATATTGTATCTCACACACTACCCATGCACAAATGGTTCCAGATTGGACATTTTATTAAGAGGTATTTATAAATCGAAGTAGGCTAATTCCAAAATTTTATATTTACATTTCTAGGTTGGAGTTTGGCAGAGTACTAAGCTGGTACTAGATATGCACGTGAGCTAGTCATTATTATGTTATTATTTTATTAAATTTTAATGATTATTATAATTCTTACTTCTTGTACTTATAGAATCATCTGTTATACACACATTTTTTAAAATTGTTGTCTGTCACTTTTATTCAACTATTACATTCATTCTTCTGCTATTCTATATCTTTTATCTATGCTTTCTCTACATTATGTTGATCTGTACTAGATATACCAATGATATTCTATGATTATGAGGGTATAGTCTCCACACCATACCACTATTAGATCCTCACTACTAGTTATTAGTCTCTGTCATATGGGCAGATTATCTTGAGGCCATGTGGTAACTGGTCTAGCTACTGGTTTAGTGGTTAGTCAGGTGAGATGTTACAAAGTGGTATCAGATGATCTTTTCATTTATCATACTATTTTTTTGGTAGGTATAAGATTTATAATTTTTTGGTTTTTGGTAAATAGCTGTGAATGGGAGTGATCGACCCGCGTGTGGGGAAACACCCATGTTTCCAATGATGTGTATGTTTTTTTAAGCTTTTCCTATTACAATTGATTATTATTTCCTCTTGAGTGATTGGATTAATTTATACTGATGACTAATTTATGAAATTTAGCAATCATCCATGTCCTAGTAAATCAAGGATAAATCATTACATTCATCAATATAGGCATATAGTAATTTACATGACATGTATATCCATGCCATGTAGATTTCAATTTTAGTCTTCTAGAAACTGTTGATGTGACTTACATGTTTTAATCGATTTTTCATTACATGAAATGTTAAGTATTTTGACAATTTGTTTTGATTTTTCCTACTTATGTAATTTTTTAGCATGTCTTGTGACTCAACATGTTTTACTTATTTAGTGGGATTGATTAAAAATCTCTATGATTATATGTCATTTGGTATATGATAAAACTTTTTAGTTGTGATTAAATCGGAGTTATATTCAAATTCATAAGTAGTATGGGTGCCTTGGAAGTGAAATAGTGACAAACCATCTAACTGAACCATTGTTGATGGGATTTATATACCTAAAGACTATTTTATGAATATTAAATCTATTAAAATTTCTTTTTTATTCTAATTAAGTTGGATTCGGTTAAATGGGAAACATTTTTCAACTATTCAAGTGTATGAGTGCTTTTTTAATTAGAATTAGGTGTCCTATATAATCAAACCACAATGGTTTTACCTTTTATATTTAAATAATTTTTTATGATTTTCAAGTAGTTGAAACTTTCTTATCATTTTTGAACAATATGGTTGATGTTAAAAGGGATCCACCTACAACATTTAATGTGTATGGGCACATTATAAGTTTAGGTTTGGTGTCCCATTAAGATAAAAAATATATTATGGTATTTTCCTTGTAAATGGATGAGTAATATAAACGATTTTTGTCATTAATGTTTTAATTTCCCCATTGAGGCTCACACCTTTATTTAATGGAATAAATGAATTTGTGTATAATTTCATAAAATCATAACTGGACCCATATAGGTCAGTTGGGGATTACTTTTAATAAAATTAAACCTCTAAGTGTGTTTTCAATATCTATATTCTTCAATTGTTTAGGTTTTTTTGATGAACATAGAATGGATCAGCGGGGCCCTAGTTGGTTGCCTCTTCTTTTTTATGCCTTAGTGGCTAACCCCATGGGGTATACACATGTCTTCTGTTATGGCTATTTTAAATTGAGGAAGCTACCTATAAGGTTTTACTTGTTAGTATATGATGGAATTTCATTGGACAAGTACCCCCCATAAATTATTAGAAGAACTTTTTTTAAATAAACTTGTGTTTTTTTTTGAATCCATATAATTGAATAAATGGTTTTTAAAATGGGGTTTATATGATTAAATTGACTCATTATAATGTGTGTTTACTATATAATAATGTTTAAAAATGTATGTTCAATTTAACATACATGCTTTTCCTTGCCGCAATAGTTATATACTTTTTCCATATAAATTTTACTAGTATTCCTTTAAAACTACACCATGAAAGGGTTAATGAATTAAAAGTGAACTTATTCAATGCCTTAAAATTGATCCTTATGTTCTGTTCTTATCTATAACCCCCATGTTAGGATATTTTTAATCCTTCATGTGATTTCCCATGAAATGGAACCCGAGATTTCACATAGGCTTTGTCCTTCCAAAGTCTGAATCTAAATGATAGGTCTTTATGCCTAGTGACCTTTGATAGGTGTGACCTCATTTGGGTTAACACTCATATAAATAGTAAGGGTCTATCTCATTTCGAGTATCCCCCAATGATCTTTAGAAACCATTCTTGTGTCCTATGAGTAGTTTATCTTAACTGGAACTATTTAGGGTTTATAGTCTCATGTAGAACCCTTAGTTTCTAAAACACAATCCTTGTTTTGATGGGTGTTCGTGTGATCTTTGACCCTTTACCTAAGTGTGATTATTGTGAAATTATAATTTAAAGTTTTATAGATATACCAAGTGGTTGGATGACAACTTAGTTGGTCACGTGACCCTTCCTCTCCTTTATTTTTCATGTGGGATGACTCAAGAGGTCATCATATTATTCTATGGTTGTTCGAGTGATGTTACTATTGGGTAAATCTGTATAATAGACCATAAATACTTTAATTCATATGGCCTATAATACTATGGAGAGTATCATGGATGAATATTTTTCTTATATAATACTAGGTTTCTACACATCTATATAAAAAGAACATATCTTCTTGATAATTGTGCACTGAACTGTTTATGTTTAGTAGTACACGTTCACAATTTGATATGTTATGCTTTGAATGATGGATATATCTAATGTAGAGTGACCTATTAATTGATAAATTTCTTGGCTCATCCCAAATTTAGGGATTTGTATTAATAATAATTAGGTGTTTGACAAGTTTGTCAATTGTCTAGCCTTTATTCCTAATTCCATGACATGTGGGCACGTGACTCAAAGAAGCATCACATGTACATCTTAGTGTGAATATAAAATAGATCAATTAAGTTCTTGGTTATCTCAATCTCTATCATTAAACTCTTATTTGAGCATGATTTCCACCTCTAGACCCCAGTTAGTGGTTGATGGAACATGTGTCATGGAATGAGGTCCCGTTCTCCATTTAATCCAATGCTATAGAAAATCTGAAGGTGGGGAGTGTCATTATGAATTTGGTTAAATGTGTCTTTCCATGTAGATATAACATAACCTAGAAAACCATTTTAAACTATTCAGAAATTATAAAATTTCCACGCTGAGGGAAATTTATTCCATTCAAGTCAGTTCTTGTTTGAGAGCACAATGATGTTGTTCTTGGTGACTACAGGATTCCTTGTGAGGAAATGGAATCATGGATATGTAATGGGGATGTTTTATGGGATATATTCTAGATCTTATATGGAATTCAACCTATAATGGATCTATGTCCTTATCCTTTTCTGCAGGGAAGGTCTATTTGAAAAATTATGGATCAACCCTCCCTCTTTAGGGATAAAGTGTCTCAGATCCTCTATGATGATTGTTAAATTCATTTTAGTTTACTCTCATATTTAAGGAAATGATGTCCCCTATCTATGTATCATCTTAGTATACTAATATATCATTGGTTTTACACCACACTACAGTCTTAAAACGATGTTGGGATTTTTGGAGTGGTTTTGATCATAGATTCACTTTAGAAACATGGTTTCTTTTAAAAGGATGATTAGTCCTGAGTGATAACTAGGTTCCAAAATATGACTTCTTTGGAATGACTGATAAAACACTATTTTATTGAATATTTTATTGATAATAAATGATATAATTTCCTCACATTGTGTTAAACATGTTTATTTATAAAATATTTGGGATTTGATCATTCATTTGAAAATTTGGTGAAAATTCCAGTTTTACCCTTAATAGTGCACTGTAGTATTTCGAAGCTAAATATTTTTATATTTTTTATTTGAATTTGAAATTTTGTAACAGTGTTCCTAAGTTAATTATCTACAACGTTTATTCAGGACACTAAAGCTAAAGAGTTCATTCGGTTGTCGAAATTGGGCCATGAAGTCAAAGTTGGGCTGGGCTCGCCAGAATGGAAAAGGTTCTGTATTTGGGCCATATAGTCTACATACGGGCTTGGATTGAGCCCAAATTTTGATGAAAGCTCGGGGACATGATGTGGCACAACTCATCCTTCTGGAAGGCCGGCCAATTCACGCGTTTTGGTGGTCAAATGGGCGGTGCAAGTTGGCATAAAATATTTGGCCGAATTTCCACATTCACACTTGAAACCACTTGTAACCTCTCCTCCCCTCCCCTCTATAAATTGGATTTTTTCTCATTTGGAGGGGTTGGGACGTGCATTGGGAAGTTGAGGGAAGAGGAGAAGTGGATCCACTCCAATTCTCCAACCATTTCAATAAGGGTAGCTCTTGAAGCAAGGATCCCTTCGACGAAGCTTTCTTCTTCTCCTTCATGTTGTAATGATTTTGTTTATGTAATAAACTTCTTTGTTCTTCTTTTATTTCTTCTCTTTTATTCTGTTTTGTTTAAAGTTCTTCTTCTCTTAATCTTCCTAATTGGGCTGGAATTCTTGAGTAGAAGCGTTATTGGGTTATACCCATTTTAAACCTTTGCACATGCAAAACGCTTCTACGATGATTACGCCACCCATGAAAGAGTAGTCTTTTAGTAATCGATCTATCTTCTACCCTATTCATTTAATTATTTTGAATCAATGAGCTACTGTAATTCACTTAATATGATCCATGAATTTTGTTTTTAAATTGTAAGAAACTATCAAGCAATTGAACAATGTACACAAAAAACACGCGAGGTCGGGATTTTGTGTAAATTGTGAGAGCGCGATCTTAATCGGTAATACAAGACCACACGGGATAATTTTGTAGAGTTAAAATATAATCCCTAAACACAATTCATCTTCATTTCTAGAGTGGATATGTGCCTTAATTTACCACTGACCATAAGCTAATCTTAGAACATCAATCAAAGCAGGGTGCTGCGATTGCATGTTCCGAAGTTAGCCTAAGGTTAAATTCACTTCAATCTTCGTGGTAAAGTTAATTCTCGTAGGGTTCGGGATTTAACAAATTAAGGGATCATAATTAAGTGAATATTAATTTAAATGATAATGATTAATAAATGATTGAATAGGCAGAGTTAGATCGATTACGTCTTTTAAATATTGTCTAAACAAACATCTTTTTGTTGTGTCATTTTAATCAAACTTCATTTCAAAACTAAGAACAAAAAAAAATACAATCTTCTTCCAGCAAACTTCTTCTAGATTCATAAACTATAAACAAACACCCCCATACTTTCATGTAGTGTTTTTATTCTCTTTTATTTTACTTCTAGAATACCTCTAAAAATTGTTTTAATTCACTTCCTCCTTTGAGAGACGACCTTGGTCAGCCACTCTGCTGCACCTAAGTACCCCAAAATCATACTAATCATTTGAGGGTGCCCACGACAGCGCTCTTTCAAATTGGCGCCGTTTCCGGGGAGGTAAGTAATTATTTCAACCAATTAGAGGTATTTATTTTATTTTACATTTTATTCTCTTCCTCTCTTCTTTCCTCCTTCTTTACCCAATCTGATTTTTCTTCTTCTTCTTTTATTTTCTTCTACTTCTTTTTGGACCATCAACTAAAACTTCTCATTTTTATTTTACTATGGTCTACCTTCTTTCTTTTCATTTTTATTTGATCTATGACACGAACTAATCCCAAATATCTCTTAGATCTTGACCCTGAGATTGAACGTAGCCTTAGGGCACGAATCAGACAATCTCAATCTACGGGAAGTTTCAATATTCAACCAGTTGGTGAATTCCTCTCTTTTGGAAACATTGAAATTGGAAGCAATTCAAATTCAAACATAAAACAAGAACCAATGGCTGGAAACAATGGAAATGAACTTAATAGAACCATTCGAGAATTGGCTGCACCTGATATTAACTATCAACCAAATTGTATTGCATACCCAAATCTCGAATCAGACTTCGAACTGAAATCTGGGTTAATTCACATACTTCCAAAGTTTCATGGCCTCTCTGGTGAGGATCCCAATAAACATTTGAAATAATTTAATGTGGTTTTCTCAACTCTAAAACCTAGAAATGTCTCTGAAGATCAAATCAAACTAAGAGCATTCCCATTCTCACTTGATGGAGCTGCGAAAGATTGGATGTATTATTTACAACCCAAAGATGTAACTTGTTGGAACGATTTGAAACGTCTCTTCTTGCAGAGATTTTTTCCAGCATCAAGGACCACATCCACTCGAAAGGAGATATCGGGGATCAAGCAAGCCCAAGGGGAGTCAATGTATGAGTACTGGGAGAGATTCAAGAAGTTGTGTGCAAGCTGCCCACATCACCAAATCAGTGAGCAACTCCTCATCCAATACTTCTACGAAGGACTCACACCCATGGAGAGGAGCATGGTAGATGCTGCGGCTGGAGGAGCATTGGTGGACAAGACACCAGTAGCTGCGCGTGCGTTGATCGACAAGAAGGCCCAAAACTCCCAACAATTCGGTGATAGAGGTACACCACATGTTCGAGGAGTACATCAAGTAAGTCCTTCTTCTCTTGAAAGTCATTTGATTGATACTAAGTTAGAAGAATTGACAACTATGGTGAGGCAGATTGCATTGGCTCAAAAGACATCCCAACCCCCTCCTTCAAGGCCTTGTGGTATTTGCACTGAGACAAGCCACCCAACTGACTGTTGCCCACAACTCCAAGAAACAGAAGATTGTGCAGCAGTGTTCCCTGGGAGACCATTTCAGCAGCAACAACAACAACCATATCCCCAAAAGAAGTTTGATCCAACATACAACCAAGGGTGGAAAGATCTAGCGGACATGAGGTATGGCTCTGGACAACAACAAAGGCCCCCTTTTCAACCAAACTTCCAGCAGCCTCCACCTTACCAACAGGGTTTCCAACAACCCCAAAGGAGATTCGAAGCTCAAACATCAACGAGTCAGCAACAAGGGAATATCCAACACAAGGTAGACTCTAACACTGATGATCTTTTGAAACAAATTGTTCTTAATCAACAGAATGAGCTGAAGAGTCAAAGTTCTGAGCTGAGAGAGTTGAAGACTCAAATGAGTCAGATTTCCACCGCCCTCCATGAACTTGTGAGTAAGAATTCTGGAAATCTACCTTCCCAACCCACTCCAAATCCAAAGGGGAATGTTAGTGCCATCACATTGAGAAGTGGGAAGCAAATGAACAATACATCTGCACCTACCATTCCACCGGGATTCACCTCAACTTCAGAGAAGCCGCATTCCATACCAACTGATGAGCAATCCAAGGAGAAAGATAAAGGTAAGAAAAAGATTGATGATGTTCCTCCTAAACCCCTTCCTTTTCCAAACAGGGTTGTTCAAACCAAGAAGATGGCTGAAGAAGCAATGAAAAAGGAGGTTTTGGACACATTCAAGCGTGTGGAGATCAACATTCCTCTACTTGAAGCCATTAAGCAAATTCCAAGGTATGCGAAATTCTTAAAAGAACTTTGTACCAATCGAAGAGGGCTCAAGGGAAATGAGAGGATAAACCTTGGAAGGAATGTCTCAGCACTCATTACACCAACTCTAGCAATGCCAAAAAAGTGCAAGGATCCTGGGACATTCACCATCCCATGCACCATAGGGGAGTTGCACTTCTCTGATGCTCTTTGTGATTTGGGAGCTTCCATAAATGTGATGCCTCACTTTGTATTCTCTTCCTTGCAGGTTGGTGAGTTAAAGACAACAAGAGTAGTGGTGCAATTGGCGAATAGAGCTACGACATATCCAGCAGGAGTCCTTGAGGATGTACTTGTCCGGGTAAGAGACATGATCTTTCCAGTGGATTTCTATGTTCTTAACATGGAGGATGATCAGGTAAGTTCTCATGCCCCCATTATCTTAGGTAGGCCCTTCCTCAAAACTGCAAAAACTATCATAAATGTGAATGAGGGTACACTTTCCATGGAATTTGGGGATGAAGTTGTGATATTTAATGTTATGGATTCCATGAAGTACCCCTCTGAGGACCATTCTGCTTTTGTTATCTCCCATTTTGAACCACCAAATAAAAACTCCACAGAATTTGATTGTCCTATGCTTAGGGAGATTATGAGTATTGGTTCTAGTTTGATGTCTAAGAATACTTCTACACCCATTTTTAAGGAACAAGACTCTATAAGATTTGATTTTGAAATGGAATCATATTCTGATTTTGATCATGTGAACTCTGATTATGACATTGCTATTGAGTATGCTGATGGATTTGGTGATTTATTCTCTGATTGTGATGATTTTTATTCTGATAATGGTGTTCATTGTGCAGATATGCCTGTTGCATCAATATCGCCATCCATACATCACCCACCTACATTGGAACTCAATCCATTGCCCCCAAATCTCAAATATGCATACTTGGTCAGTGGTGAGAGATTACCTGTTATCATTGCTAACAATCTCCCTTTTGAACATGAAGAAAGGCTTTTGAATATTTTGAGGGAGAACATCAGGGCGATTGGGTGGACCTTGGCTGACATATCAGGTATTAGCCCCTCCATTTGCATGCATAGGATTCTCTTGGAGGATGGGGCTAAACCGGTGAGACAACCACAAAGGAGACTCAATCCCACCCTCCTGGAAGTTGTTAAAAAGGAAGTTGAGAAATTGCTCGAGGCAGGTATAATCTTTCCCATTTCAGATTCACAGTGGGTAAGTCCAATTCAGGTTGTGCCTAAGAAAACTGGTTTTACTGTTGTTAAAAATGAGAAAAATGATTTAGTTCCAATGAGGGTGCAAAACAGTTGGCGTGTGTGTATTGATTATAGGAAACTAAATCAGACCACTTGCAAGGACCATTTCCCCCTCCCATTTATTGATCAAATGCTCGAGATACTAGCTGGGAAAACACACTATTGCTTCTTGGATGGATTTTCTGGATATTTTCAGGTTCCTATAGCTCCAGAGGATCAGGAGAAGACTACATTCACCTATCCCTTTGGCACATTTGCCTACCAGAGGATGCCATTTGGACTTTGCAACGCCCCAGGTACCTTCCAGAGATGTATGGTGAGTATTTTTTCTGATTTTATTGAGACCTGCATGGAGGTATTTATGGATGATTTTACAGTGTATGGGTCTTCATTTGATGAATGTCTAAGTAGTTTGGGAAATGTGTTGAATCGTTGTATTGAGAAGAATCTGGTCCTGAACTTTGAAAAGTGTCATTTTATGGTAGAGCATGGCATTGTCTTAGGGCATGTGGTGTCAAAACATGGGATAGAGGTTGATAGATCTAAAGTAGAAATTATTTCATCCTTACCCTATCCTTCATGTGTGCATGTTGTTAGATCTTTCCTAGGGCATGCTGGATTTTATCGACGCTTCATCAGAGATTTTAGTAAGATCGCTCTACCCTTATCTCAGTTACTTCAAAAAGATATTGACTTCAATTTTGATGATTCATGCAGGGTATCATTTGATGAGCTAAAGAAGTGTCTGACCACTCCACCTATCATACAGCCCCCACGGTGGGACCTTCCATTTGAGCTTATGTGTGACACCTCCAACTTCGCGGTTGGAGCTGTCTTATCTCAGAGGGTGGAGGGGCGTTCACATGTGATCACCTATGCATCGAGGACGCTAGATTCAACCCAATCAAACTACACTACCACAGAAAAGGAGTTTCTTGCTGTCATATTTGCTTTAGATAAATTCCGTTCATATTTATTGGGCTCTAAAGTAGTTGTTTTTTCTGACCATGCAGCTTTGAGGTACCTCCTAAAGAATCCAGATGCAAAGCCACGACTTATCCGTTGGATGCTCCTTCTTCAAGAGTTTGACATCGAGATAAAGGACAAAAAGGGGTCAGAAAACTTGGTGGCGGACCACATGAGTAGGCTTACTCACACACTAGAGGGTGACACCTTGGACCAGGTACCACTTCGGGACACTTTCCCCGATGAGAATCTCTATACCATCTCAGGTAAGCATCCTTGGTATGCTGATTTAGTTAATTACATTGTTGGCTCTGAAATCCCCGTAAATTTGAAGAAGAATCAAGTCCAAAAATTAAAGTGTGAGTCAAGATTTTATGTTTGGGATGATCCGTACCTCTGGCGCATGTGTAGTGACCAATTCATTAGGAGGTGTGTTCCCGATCATGAGTTTGAGTCTGTTTTGCATTTCTGTCATACACTTGCTTGTGGTGGACACTTTGGACCCCAACGGACAGCTAGGAAGGTTTTAGACTCTGGATTATATTGGCCTAGCTTGTTCCATGATGCCCATTTGTTTTGTAAGTCATGCTCTCGTTTCCAACACACTGGGAACATTTCTAGGAGACATGAGATGCCCCAACAACCCATACTATTTTGTGAGATTTTTTATGTATGGGGCATCGACTTTATGGGTCCTTTTCCTAGTTCATTTGTATTTTTGTACATTTTGGTTGCTGTTGATTATGTGAGTAAATGGGTGGAGGCCAAGGCCAACAGGACTGACGATTCTCATGTTGTTGTGGACTTTGTCAAAGCACAAATATTTTGCATGTTTGGAGTACCAAACGCCATCATCAGTGACCAAGGGACACACTTTTTCAATAGGAATTTTGCTTCCCTCCTTCGAAAGTATGGGGTGACACACAAAACATCAACACCATACCACCCCCAAACAAATGGCCAAGATGAGGTTTCAAATCGTGAGTTGAAACAAATCTTGGAGAAAACCGTGCAGCCAAATAGGAAGGATGGGAGCAAGCACTTGGATGATGCATTGAGGGCTTATAGGACAGCATACAAGACCCCCATTGGTATGTCCCCATTTTGGATTGTTTTTGGGAAAGCGTGTCATCTCCCCGTGGAAGTCGAGCATCGGGCATATTGGGCTATAAAGAAATGTAACATGGATTTGGCCCAAGCTGGAATTCAAAGGAAGTTGCAAATTCAAGAGCTTGATGAGATTCGCCTGTCATAATATGAGAACTCAAGGCTCTACAAGGAAAGATCAAAAGTAGCTCATGACAAAATGATCCAAAAAAGGGAGTTTCATGTTGGAGAGAAAGTCCTTCTCTATAGTTCACGACTGAAGTTGATTCCTGGTAAGTTGCGTTCCAGATGGTTAGGTCCTTATATTGTGTCTAATGTTTTTCCTTATGGTGCAGTGGAGATCACACAAGAGGACACTGGAAGGAGATTTACAGTCAATGGGCAACGTTTGAAGAGATACATTGAGGGACATCCTACTGATGCAGTGGATATTATCACACTGCATGACCCCATCATCACTTGATCACATCAGGCTGTTCCTAACCCTTTCACTTTTATAATATTTGTCCTATTTAAAAATTCTGCATTTAATGTGCATATATCATCTCATGGGTTCACATTGAGGACAACACAAAATTTTAAGTGTGGGGGAGGGAACCTTTTAGTTTAGTAATTTCAATTGTTTTCCTGTTAAAAAAACCAAAAAAAAAATTGTGTGTTTTTCAAAATTTGTGTGTTTATTTTACAATTTTCTGTGTGTTTTTGAAACTTTTGAGCTGAAATGATTCTCATCACCATTTTTTTAATCCATATCAATAAGTGAAACAATTTACCCCTTGAAACTAAGCTTAAATGAATGCTGAAATGACTTTGTTTCAAGTTCAAATATTTAGTAATTTCATGAAAAGTACGCTGAATTTTGAATCCCATGCCAATATCACTTTCTTTAAATTTGAAATCACTTTCCTGTGAGGCTTCTGAACCATTATTTTCATATTCTTTACATTCACCTCACTTCTTGAGAGAACCAAACCATACTTGATTTAACCAGAATTTGATCTATTCCTGTCAAAACTTGAGGGTTTGAGGTACATATGTTTAAATGATTGAGGCATTTGTTTGGTATTAAAGTTCCTATTTAAAAGAATCCTTTTTTATAATGGCCTACCTTGAATATTTAATCCTTGTAGCCCTTAGAATCCATGCACAGCCTGTTAGGTTAAGCCACATTACAAGCCAATTTTCCCTATCCAACCAACTCTTGAAGTGAAATTGCATAATCTAGTTGAGCTTAAGTGTGGGGGAAGCTGTCTTGTGTTGTGCCACCATATTATGTGATACTTTGGGTGGAAAATTAAATTCTGAAGAGATGTGTTTGCTGCTAAAGAAATTCATTATATTGAAAGCTGTGCCTTTTCTGGAGCTTTCATGACAAGTGAAGCTGTGCCTTTTCTGGAGCTTCTAATTGAGGTGGAAAGCTGTGCCCATCTGGAGCTTTCAAGAAAATCATGTTTGAGAAGATTGACATTTTTTATGATGAAATGATGAATGGTATAAACCTTTCATGACTTTTCATGATGATGGAGCGGAATTGATACTATGGGGATTGAAGAGAAGACCATATTTAAGTGAAAATTAGATTAATGCAATTTTGCTTTAAAAGAGTCAAGCCCTCCTCATTCAGCCTCAGAGTTTTTCACATCTTAATCCTACCAACCGAAAGCCACAGAACAACCCTAAAAAGTCCTAATGATAAACATATGTCCTTGACTCACATTGGGTAGCGATGTAGGAATCTATCAAGCCTATGGTGACCCTTGTATGAGTTTGGATGAGAAAGACATTGCAAAAAAAATGATATTTGAGTGATGAGAGAAAATTCAACCGAGGTAAGTGTTTTGTGCATGGGTGGATAAATGAAGTGGAAATATATTGAATGATATAAATGGAGAACTTGAAATAAGGTTTTTTATGAGGCATGATATATTTTTTATTCTTGGTGTGAAATTTATTGATCTTAAAGATATGTGTTTTAAAATTGGTTTTGATTTGATATTGATGTTTACTTGATATGAGGTTTTGCCCAGGTGTGCAAAAGGGTTAGTGTGGGGGAGTTGATAAAACACTATTTTATTGAATATTTTATTTATAATAAATGATATAATTTCCTCACATTTTGTTAAACATGTTTATTTATAAAATATTTGGGATTTGATCATTCATTTGAAAATATGGTGAAAATTCCAGTTTTACCCTTAATAGTGCACTGTAGTATTTTGATAATAAATATTTTTATATATTTTATTTGAATTTGAAATTTTGTAACAGTGTTCCTACCTTAATTATCTACAACTGTTATTCATGACACTAAAGCTAAAGAGTTCATTTGGTTGTTGAAATTGGGCCATGAAGTCAAAGTTGGGTTGGGCTCGCCAGAATGGAGAAGGTTCTGTATTTGGGCCATATATTCTACATACGGGCTTGGATTGAGCCCAAATGTTGATGCAAGCTCGGGGACATGATGTGGCACAAATCATCCTTCTGGAAGGCCGGCCAATTCACGCGTTTTGGTGGTCAAATGGGCGGTGCAAGTTGGCATAAAATATTTGGCCGAATTTCCACATTCACACTTGAAACCACTTGTAACCTCTCCTCTCCTCCCCTCTATAAATTGGAGTTTTTCTCATTTGGAGGGGTTGGGACGTGCATTGGGAAGTTGAGGGCAGAGGAGAAGTGGATTCACTCCAATACTCCAACCATTTCAATAAGGGTAGCTCTTGAAGCAAGGATCCCTTGGACGAAGCCTTCTTCTTCTCCTTCATGTTGTAATGATTTTGTTTATGTAATAAACTTCTTTGTTCTTCTTTTATTTCTTCTATTTTCTTCTGTTTTGTTTAAATTTCTTCTTCTCTTAATCTTCCTAATTGGGCTGGAATTCTTGAGTAGAAGCGTTATTGGGTTATACCCATTTTAAACCTTTGCACATGTAAAACGCTTCTACGATGATTACGCCACCCATGGAAGAGTAGTCTTTTAGTAATCTATCTATCTTCTACCCTATTCATTTAATTATTTTGAATCAATGAGGTACTGTAATTTACTTAATATGATCCATGAATTGTGTTTTTAAATTGTAAGAAACTAAGCAAGCAATTGAACAATGTACACAAAAAACACGCGAGGTCGGGATTTTGTGTAAATTGTGAGAGCGCGATCTTAATCGGTAATACAAGAACACACGGGATAAATTTGTAGAGTTCAAATATAATCCCTAAACACAATTCATCCTCATTTCTAGAGTGGATATGTGCCTTAATTTACCACTGACCATAAGATAATCTTAGAACATCAATCAAAGCAGGGTGCTGCGATTGCATGTTCCGAAGTTAGCCTAAGGTTAAATTCACTTCAATCTTCGTGGTAAAGTTAATTCTCGTAGGGTTCGGGATTTAACAAATTAAGGGATCATAATTAAGTGAATATTAATTTAAATGATAATGATTAATAAATGATTGAAGAGGTAGAGTTAGATTGATTACGTCTTTTAAATATTGTCTAAACAAACATCTTTTTGTTGTGTCATTTTAATCAAACTTCATTTCAAAACTAAAAACAAAAAAAAATACAATCTTCTTCCAGCAAACTTCTTCTAGATTCATAAACTATAAACAAACACCCCCATACTTTCATGTAGTGTTTTTATTCTCTTTTATTTTACTTCTAGAATACCTCTAAAAATTGTTTTAATTCACTTCCTCCTTTGAGAGACGACCTTGGTCAGCCACTCTGTTGCACCTAAGTACCCCAAAATCATACTAATCATTTAAGGGCGCCCACGACAGCACTCTTTCAAATTGGCGCCGTTGCCGGAGAGGTAAGTAATTATTTCAACCAATTAGAGGTATTTATTTTATTTTACATTTTATTCTCTTCCTCTCTTCTTTCCTCCTTCTTTACCCAATCTGATTTTTCTTCTTCTTCTTTTATTTTCTTCTACTTCTTTTTGGACCATCAACTCAAACTTCTCATTTTTATTTTACTATGGTCCACCTTCTTTCATTTCATTTTTATTTGATCTATGACACGAACTAATCCCAAAGATCTCTTCGATCTTGACCCTGAGATTGAACGTAGCCTTAGGGCACGAATCAGACATTCTCAATCTACGGAAAGTTTCAATATTCAACCAATTGGTGAATTCCTCTCTTCTGGAAACATTGAAATTGGAAGCAATTCAAATTCAAACATAAAACAAGAACCAATGGCTGGAAACAATGGAAATGAACTTAATAGAACCATTCGAGAATTGGCTGCACCTGATATTAACTATCAACCAAATTGTATTGCATACCCAAATCTCAAATCAGACTTCGAACTGAAATCTGGGTTAATTCACATACTTCCAAAGTTTCATGGCCTCTCTGGTGAGGATCCCAATAAACATTTGAAAGAATTTAATGTGGTTTGCTAAACTCTAAAACCTAGAAATGTCTCTGAAGATCAAATCAAACTAAGAGCATTCCCATTCTCACTTGATGGAGCTGCGAAAGATTGGATGTATTATTTACAACCCGAAGATGTAACTTGTTGGAACGATTTGAAACGTCTTTTCTTGCAGAGATTTTTTCCAGCATCAAGGACCACATCCATTCGAAAGGAGATATCGGGGATCAAGCAAGCCCAAGGGGAGTCAATGTATGAGTACTGGGAGAGATTCAAGAAGTTGTGTGCAAGCTGCCCACATCACCAAATCAGTGAGCAACTCCTCATCCAATACTTCTACGAAGGACTCACACCCATGGAGAGGAGCATGGTAGATGCTGCGACTGGAGGAGCAGTGGTGGACAAGACACCAGTAGCTGCGCGTGCGTTGATTGACAAGATGGCCCAAAACTCCCAACAATTCGGTGATAGAGGTACACCACATGTTCGAGGAGTACATCAAGTAAGTCCTTCTTCTCTTGAAAGTCATTTGATTGATACTAAGTTAGAAGAATTGAAAACTATGGTGAGGCAGATTGAATTGGCTCAAAAGACATCCCAACCCCCTCCTTCAAGGCCTTGTGGTATTTGCACTGAGACAAGCCACCCAACTTACTGTTGCCCACAACTCCAAAAAATAGAAGATTGTGCAGCAGTGTTCCCTGGGAGACCATTTCAGCAACAACAACAACAACCATATCCCCAAAAGAAGTTTGATCCAACATACAACCAAGGGTGGAAAGATCTAGCGGACATGAGGTATGGCTCTGGACAACAACAAAGGCCCCCTTTTCAACCAAACTTCCAGCAGCCTCCACCTTACCAACAGGGTTTCCAACAACCCCAAAGGATATTCGAAGCTCAAACATCAACGAGTCAGCAACAAGGGAATATCCAACACAAGGTAGAATCTAACACTGATGATCTTTTGAAACAAATTGTTCTTAATCAACAGAATGAGCTGAAGAGTCAAAGTTCGGATCTGAGAGAGTTGAAGACTCAAATGAGTCAGATTTCCACCGCCCTCCATGAACTTGTGAGTAAGAATTCTGGAAATCTACCTTCCCAACCCACTCCAAATCCAAAGGGGAATGTTAGTGCCATCACATTGAGAAGTGGGAAGCAAATGAACGATACATCTGCACCTACCATTCCACCGGGATTCGCCTCAACTTCAGAGAAGCCGCATTCCATACCAACTGATGAGCAATCCAAGGAGAAAGATAAAGGTAAGAAAAAGATTGATGATGTTCCTCCTAAACCCCTTCCTTTTCCAAACAGGGTTGTTCAAACCAAGAAGATGGCTGAAGAAGCAATGCAAAAGGAGGTTTTGGACACATTCAAGCGTGTGGAGATCAACATTCCTCTACTTGAAGCCATTAAGCAAATTCCAAGGTATGCGAAATTCTTAAAAGAACTTTGTACCAATCGAAGAGGGCTCAAGGGAAATGAGAGGATAAACCTTGGAAGGAATGTCTCAGCACTCATTACACCAACTCTAGCAATGCCAACAAAGTGCAAGGATCCTGGGACATTCACCATCCCATGCACCATAGGGGAGTTGCACTTCTCTGATGCTCTTTGTGATTTGGGAGCTTCCATAAATTTGATGCCTCACTCTGTATTCTCTTCCTTGCAGGTTGGTGAGTTAAAGCCAACAAGAGTAGTGGTGCAATTGGCGAATAGAGCTACGGCATATCCAGCAGGAGTCCTTGAGGATGTACTTGTCCGGGTAAGAGACATGATCTTTCCAGCGGATTTCTATGTTCTTAACATGGAGGATGATCAGGTAAGTTCTCATGCCCCCATTATCTTAGGTAGGCCCTTCCTCAAAACTGCAAAAACTATCATAAATGTCAATGAGGGTACACTTTCCATGGAATTTGGGGATGAAGTTGTGATATTTAATGTTATGGATTCCATGAAGTACCCCTCCGAGGACCATTCTGCTTTCGTTATCTCCCATTTTGAACCACCAAATAAAAACTCCATAGAATTTGATTGTCCTATGCTTAGAGAGATTATGAGTATTGGTTCTAGTTTGATGTCTATGAATACTTCTACACCCATATTTATGGAACAAGACTCTCTAAGATTTGATTTTGAAATGGAATCATATTCTGATTTTGATCATGTGAACTCTGATTATGACATGGCTATTGAGTATGCTGATGGATTTGGTGATTTATTCTCTGATTGTGATGATTTTTAATCTGGTACTGATGTTCATTGTGCAGATATGCCTGTTGCATCAATATCGCCATCCATACATCACCCACCTACATTGGAACTCAAGCCATTGCCCCCAAATCTCAAATATGCATACTTGCTCAGTGGTGAGAGATTACCTGTTATCATTACTAACAATCTCCCTTTTGAACATGAAGAAAGGCTTTTGAATATTTTGAGGGAGAACATCAGGGCGATTGGGTGGACCTTGGCTGACATATCAGGTATTAGCCCCTCCATTTGCATGCATAGGATTCTCTTGGAGGATGGGGCTAAACCGGTGAGACAACCAAAAAGGAGACTCAATCCCACCCTCCTGGAAGTTGTTAAAAAGGAAGTTGAGAAATTGCTCGAGGCATGTATAATCTTTCCCATTTCAGATTCACAGTGGGTAAGTCCAATTCAGGTTGTGCCTAAGAAAACTGGTTTTACTGTTGTTAAAAATAAGAAAGATGATTTAGTTCCAATGAGGGTGCAAAACAGTTGGCGTGTGTGTATTGATTATAGGAAACTAAATCAGACCACTCGCAAGGACCATTTCCCCCTCCCATTTATTGATCAAATGCTCGAGAGACTAGCTGGGAAAACACACTATTGCTTCTTGGATGGATTTTATGGATATTTTCAGGTTCCTATAGCTCCAGAGGATTAGGAGAAGACTACATTCACCTATCCCTTTGGCACATTTGCCTACCGGAGGATGCCATTTGGACTTTGCAACGCCCCAGGTACCTTCCAGAGATGTATGGTGAGTATTTTTTCTGATTTTATTGAGACCTGCATGGAGGTATTTATGGATGATTTTACAGTGTATGGGTCTTCATTTTATGAATGTCTAAGTAGTTTGGGAAATGTGTTGAATCGTTGTATTGAGAAGAATCTGGTCCTGAACTTTGAAAAGTGTCATTTTATGGAAGAGCATGGCATTGTCTTAGGGCATGTGGTGTCAAAACATGGGATAGAGGTTGATAGAACTAAAGTAGAAATTATTTCATCCTTACCTTGTCCTTCATGTGTGCGTGATGTTAGATCTTTCCTAGGGATGCTGGATTTTATCGACGCTTCATCAGAGATTTTAGTAAGATCGCTCTACCCTTATCTCGGTTTCTTCAAAAAGATATTGACTTCAATTTTGATGATTCATACAGGGTATCATTTGATGAGCTAAAGAAGTGTCTCACCACTCCACCTATCATACAGCCCCCACGGTGGGACCTTCCATTTGAGCTTATGTGTGACGCCTCCAACTTCGCGGTTGGAGCTGTCTTATCTCAGAGGGTGGAGGGGCGTTCACATGTGATCACCTATGCATCGAGGACGCTAGATTCAACCCAATCAAACTACACTACCACAGAAAAGGAGTTTCTTGCTGTCATATTTGCTTTAGATAAATTCCGTTCATATTTATTGGGCTCTAAAGTAGTTGTTTTTTCTGACCATGCAGCTTTGAGGTACCTCCTAAAGAAGCCAGATGCAAAGCCACGACTTATCCGTTGGATGCTCCTTCTTCAAGAGTTTGACATCGAGATAAAGGACAAAAAGGGGTCAGAAAACTTGGTGGCAGACCACATGAGTAGGCTTACTCACACACTAGAGGGTGACACCTTGGACCGGGTACCACTTCGGGACACTTTCCCCGATGAGCATCTCTATACCATCTCAGGTAAGCATCCTTGGTATGCTGATTTAGTTAATTACATTGTTGGCTCTGAAATCCCAGTAAATTTGAAGAAGCATCAAGTCCAAAAATTAAAGAGTGAGTCAAGATTTTATGTTTGGGATGATCCGTACCTCTGGCGCATGTGTAGTGACCAAGTCATTAGGAGGTGTCTTCCCGATCATGAGTTTGAGTCTGTTTTGCATTTCTGTCATACACTTGCTTGTGGTGGACACTTTGGACCCCAACGGACAGCTAGGAAGGTTTTAGACTCTGGATTATGTTGGCCTAGCTTGTTCCATGATGCCCATTTGTTTTGTAAGTCATGCTCTCGTTGCCAACACACTGGGAACATTTCTAGGAGACATGAGATGCCCCAACAACCCATACTATTTTGTGAGTTTTTTGATGTATGGGGCATCGACTTTATGGGTCCTTTTCCTAGTTCATTTGGATTTTTGTACATTTTGGTTGCTGTTGATTATGTGAGTAAATGGGTGGAGGCCAAGGCCACCAGGACTGATGATTCTCATGTTGTTGTGGACTTTGTCAAAGCACAAATTTTTTGCAGGTTTGGAGTACCAAAGGCCATCATCAGTGACCAAGGGACACACTTTTGCAATAGGAATTTTGCTTCCCTTCTTCGAAAGTATGGGGTGACACACAAAACATCAACACCATACCACCCCCAAACAAATGGTCAAGATGAGGTTTCAAATCGTGAGTTGAAACAAATCTTGGAGAAAACCGTGCAGCCAAATAGGAAGGATTGGAGCAAGAGCTTGGATGATGCATTGTGGGCTTATAGGACAGCATACAAGACCCCCATTGGTATGTCCCCATTTCGGATTGATTTTGGGAAAGCGTGTCATCTCCCCGTGGAAGTCGAGCATCGGGCATATTGGGCTATAAAGAAATGTAACATGGATTTGGCCCAAGCTGAAATTCAAAGGAAGTTGCAAATTCAAGAGCTTGAGGAGATTCGCCTGTCATCATATGAGAACTCAAGGCTCTACAAGGAAAGATCAAAAGCATCTCATGACAAAATGATCCAAAAAAGGGAGTTTCATGTTGGAGAGAAAGTCCTTCTCTATAGTTCACGACTGAAGTTGATGCCTGGTAAGTTGCGTTCCAGATGGTTAGGTCCTTATATTGTGTCTAATGTTTTTCCTTATGGTGCAGTGGAGATCACACAAGAGGACACTGGAAGGAGATTTATAGTCAATGGGCAACGTTTGAAGAGATACATTGAGGGACATCCTACTGATGCAGTGGATTTTATCACACTGCATGACCCCATCATCACATGATCACATCAGGCTGTTCCTAACCATTTCACTTTTATATTATTTGTCATATTTAAAAATTCTGCATTTCATGTGCATATATCATCTCATGGGTTCACATTGAGGACAATGCAATATTTTAAGTGTGGGGGAGGGAACCTTTTAGTTTAGTAATTTCAATTGTTTTCCTGTTAAAAAAAACCAAAAAAAAATTGTGTGTTTTTCAAAATTTGTGTGTTTATTTTACAATTTTCTGTGTGTTTTTGAAACTTTTGAGCTGAAATGATTCTCATCACCATTTTTTTAATCCATATCAATAAGTGAAACAATTTACCCCTTGAAACTAAGCTTAAATGAATGCTGAAATGACTTTGTTTCAAGTTCAAATATTTAGTAATTTCATGAAAAGTACGCTGAATTTTGAATCCCATGCCAATCTCACTGTCTTCAAATTTGAAATCACTTTCCTGTGAGGCTTCTTAACCATTATTTTCATATTCTTTACATTCACCTCACTTCTTGAGAGAACCAAACCATACTTGATTTAACCAGAATTTGATCTATTCCAGTCAAAACTTGAGGGTTTGAGGTACATATGTTTAAATGATTGAGGCATTTGTTTGGTATTAAAGCCCCTATTTCAAAGAATCCTTTTTTATAATGGCCTACCTTTAATATTTAATCCTTGTAACCCTTAGAAGCCATGCACAGCCTGTTAGGTTAAGCCACATTAGAAGCCAATTTTCCCTATCCAACCAACTCTTGAAGTGAAATTGCATAATCTAGTTGAGCTTAAGTGTGGGGGAAGCTGTCTTGTGTTGTGCCACCATATTATGTGATACTTTGGGTGGAAAATTAAATTCTGAAGAGATGTGTTTGCTGCTAAAGAAATTCATTATATTGAAAGCTGTTCCTTTTCTGGAGCTTTCATGACAAGTGAAGCTGTGCCTTTTCTGGAGCTTCTAATTGAGGTGGAAAGCTGTGCCCATCTGGAGCTTTCAAGAAAATCATGTTTGAGAAGATTGACATTTTTATGCTGAAATGATGAATGGTATAAACCTTTCATGACTTTTCATGATGATGGAGTGGAATTGATACTATGGGGATTGAAGAGAAGACCATATTTAAGTGAAAATTAGATTAATGCAATTTTGCTTTAAAAGAGTCAAGCCCTCCTCATTCAGCCTCAGAGTTTTTCACATCTTAATCCTACCAACCGAAAGCCACAGAACAACCCTAAAAAGTCCTCATGATAAACATATGTCCTTGACTAACATTGGGTAGCGATGTAGGAATCTATCAAGCCTATGGTGACCCTTGTATGAGTTTGGATGAGAAAGACATTGCAAAAAAAATGATATTTGAGTGATGAGAGAAAATTCAAGTGAGGTAAGTGTTTTGTGCATGGGTGGATAAATGAAGTGGAAATATATTGAATGATATAAATGGAGAACTTGAAATAAGGTTTTTTATGAGGCATGATATCTTTTTTATTCTTGGTGTGAAATTGATTGATCTTAAAGATATGTGTTTTAAAATTGGTTTTGATTTGATATTGATGTTTACTTGATATGAGGTTTTGCCCAGGTGTGCAAAAGGGTAAGTGTGGGGGAGTTGATAAAAAACTATTTTATTGAATATTTTATTGATAATAAATGATATAATTTCCTCACATTGTGTTAAACATGTTTATTTATAAAATATTTGGGATTTGATCATTCATTTGAAAATTTGGTGAAAATTCCAGTTTTACCCTTAATAGTGCACTGTAGTATTTCGAAGATAAATATTTTTATATATTTTATTTGAATTTGAAATTTTGTAACAGTGTTCCTAACGTAATTATCTACAACTTTTATACAGGACACTAAAGCTAAAGAGTACATTTGGTTGTTGAAATTGGGCCATGAATTCAAAGTTGGGCTGGGCTCGCCAGAATGGAGAAGGTTCTGTATTTGGGCCATATATTCTACATACGGGCTTGGATTGAGCCCAACTTTTGATGACTGCTCGGGGACATGATTTGGCACAAATCATCCTTCAGGAAGGCCGGCCAAGTCACGCGTTTTGGTGGTCAAATTGGCGGTGAAAGTTGGCCTAAAATATTTGGCCGAATTTCCACATTCACACTTGAAACCACTTGTAACCTCTCCTCCCCTCCCCTCTATAAATTGGAGTTTTTCTCATTTGGAGGGGTTGGGACGTGCATTGGGAAGTTGAGGGCAGAGTAGAAGTGGATCCACTCCAATTATCCAACCATTTCAATAAGGGTAGCTCTTGAAGCAAGGATCCCTTCGACGAAGCCTTCTTCTTCTCCTTCATGTTGTAATGATTTTGTTTATGTAATAAACTTCTTTGTTCTTCTTTTATTTCTTCTATTTTCTTCTGTTTTGTTTAAATTTCTTCTTCTCTTAATATTCCTAATTGGGCTGGAATTCTTGAGTAGAAGCGTTATTGGGTTATACCCATTTTAAACCTTTGCACATGCAAAACGCTTCTACGATGATTACGCCACCCATGGAAGAGTAGTCTTTTAGTAATCGATCTATCTTCTACCCTATTCATTTAATTATTTTGAATCAATGAGCTACTGTAACTCACTTAATATGATCCATGAATTGTGTTTTTAAATTGTAAGAAACTAAGCAAGCAATTGAACAATGTACACAAAAAACACGCGAGGTCGGGATTTTGTGTAAATTGTGAGAGCGCGATCTTAATCGGTAATACAAGACCACACGGGATAAATTTGTAGAGTTAAAATATAATCTCTAAAAACAATTCATCCTCATTTCCAGAGTGGATATGTGCCTTAATTTACCACTGACCATAAGCTAATCTTAGAACATCAATCAAAGCAGGGTGCTGCGATTGCATGTTCCGAAGTTAGCCTAAGGTTAAATTCACTTCAATCTTCGTGGTAAAGTTAATTCTCGTAGGGTTAGGGATTTAACAAATTAAGGGATCATAATTAAGTGAATATTAATTTAAATGATAATGATTAATAAATTATTGAAGAGGTAGAGTTAGATCGATTATGTCTTTTAAATATTGTCTAAACAAACATCTTTTTGTTGTGTCATTTTAATCAAACTTCATTTCAAAACTAAAAATAAAAAAAATACAATCTTCTTCCAGCAAACTTCTTCTATATTCATAAACTATAAACAAACACCCCCATACTTTCAAGTAGTGTTTTTATTCTCTTTTATTTTACTTCTAGAATACCTCTAAAAATTGTTTTAATTCACTTCCTCATTTGAGAGACGACCTTGGTCAGCCACTCTGCTGCACCTAAGTACCCCAAAATCATACTAATCATTTGAGGGCGCCCACGACAGCGCTCTTTCAATGACTAATAAAAACTGGTTGTTTCCTTCGACATGATTACTAGGCATATTCCACATTGGGGTTAGTCAGTGTTTTTGTTTTGTGGATTTTCAGCTTGTAATGATGTCCCACTTGTATGCTATGAAAATGGATTACCATGGATAAGCTCCTTGGTTTTTATTTGTTGACTCTGAAGTTACCTTGGGTTTTCAGTCAGGCTTGGAAGGGGTGTTTTACATTGATGATCCAAATAGGTCATATCAAGTTTTTTTCCATGTTCTTACTTGGGAAAAATATTTTTAATGATCATTTTTTCCTTTAGGAATCATTGAAAATATTTTGAAGATGTTGGTGATCGTGCTTGAAGAATTCCTTAGGTGGCTTTGTCTAGAGGCATCCGTCAATATTTTGGAATGCATCAGATTTCTAGGCATGGTGTATCAAGGGTATTGAACTGGGGATAGTGGAACTTGATACCACTATATTTTCGTATGCAATTTGTGATAACTGATTTTTGACCCTTTCAGGTAACACATATGAATGAATGATGTTGATCGCTACTTTTTATGGAAAGGTCAGCATGATCCGTTTAAATGGTCTTGATTTGGAGTTGACACTCTGATCAGATCATGCCTCATGTCATGAGCATTATTGAAATTCTACAAGAAAATATTAAAAGAAAATTATGATGGTAGAGATATCATGATTTGAATTTGGCTCTTAAATGACTGATCCTATGCTAGAAGCACCATAGTCTAGTGGTTTAAAGAGATGATGATGTGATTTTATCTCATGTTGTATGGGCTCGGGTGTGCTTTGTCTCAAGGTTTCATCTTGGAAAGACGAACTGTCTTAAGTTTCAATAGTTTTTGTGCCACATCATAAAGTGATACATCAATGTGTTTTAGGAATTTTGAATCACAAGGTGTCCATTTTAAAGAGTCTTCATGACCTAAGTAGGACGAGTGATGTACTATTTATTTTTCCAAGGCCTCTCATGGATGAGAAGTACTAATGTGGGGATATTGTAGCATCTCATGTTTTTGGAAAGGATGTAATTCCAAGGGATTTTGAATTTTATCATTTTACGGATAGCCCGTCTCATAAAACAAGATTTGGAATGGAATTAAAAGAGCTTTAGAACATCAATGTGTTGTTTTTGGATATAGTTAAAGGCCCTGGTGGTTCCCCAGGTGTTTCTTCAAGCTCTAGGAGTGTTGGTCCCTAAAACCTATAGTTTGGAGGAGCTAATAGGGGTGCATGGTTAGTATGAAATCATGAAAATTCTAGCAGAATACCGTATATCCAGACCTGGGGGTTCATCATGTTTCACATGTTCTACACACGGTTTACCCATAGTGGGCACCTATCCATCTTGCATAGTTCTAATAAGGCAGTGTGTTTTCCCTGTACATCACATTTTCAGTGCATGGGGTGGCTATCCATGATACGCAAACTGTGTGTAGAGTTTTTGAAAAAAACAAATAAATTAATTAAATTAAAATTAAAATAACATACAATAAAACATAGTCTACCTCTCCCCCATCCATAATGATGTGTTGCTACCCCCACCACCAAGGGACCTCTCAACCTCACACAACCCACCTCATCGACCTCCTCTCTTCCCATCAGTTTCACCAAGATTTATTTCAGTTAATCATTCAATAATTTGAGATAGTATCCCTTTCTAATACTTAACCTTCTTTTTAGTGTTTTTTCTCCTCCTCATCGTTCTATTAATTTGAATGAACCCCTGGGATTTTGGTGGGCCGGTTATTTAGGCTTATATTCTCAATAGGGCATGAGATGGATCTCTTGGGACTTCTTCTTACATCTTCCAGCATCTACCACTAAACATGAGGTGATTTGTCTCATTGTGGACCACACGTTTTTGTTTTGAAGTAGGTTTTGTCTACCTTTTCTTTTGGCCCAATTTGTTATTAGGGTTTTTTTATTTTAGGGTACATGATATTTTTTGTTGTGGTTCTCTGTCATCATGGAATTAGTTTTGGGTTGCCGATGTCAAATTCTTATATTCATATGCATGTGAAGGCATAGATATATGTATTTTCCCCCTTTATATATATTCACCCATATCAGGAAGAATATATATAATGGGGATATATATATATATATGTGTGTGTGTATATTCATATGTGTGTAAGTGAAAAGGGGTGTATGCATATATAATAATGTTTGTAAGGATCCTCTATACATATTTTTCCATGAAAATATGTACATAAGGGATAAGGTTCATTGAATATAAGAGAAGGTTCATATGTGTGCAAATGGTAATGTGAAGGCTCATGTTTGTGTCGTCAAAAGAAATGCACATAGAGTATGAGGTAGGATACCTTTTTTAATTTACCATTAAATATAAGAATGAATTGATTACTTTCAGTTCACATATTTATTAAATTCTATTTATAGATGTATGATTTTGAGAATTAATTCTTTAGTTTAATTGAGGTGATTTCCTCTTTGTTTAATTGGTTGAAATTCTTATTTAATGTGAATTGAATATGAATCTATAAATGATGTTTGATTATTCTAAATGAACTATTGGTAAACAATGTCATTTTTTATAACAAAACCCTCAAATGATGTGTTTTGACTTGAAAATTTCAATGTGATTTTTAGTGAATTTCAACTTTCTCCTCTTATTATAAATTAGGTGTTTGTTTAATGCTTTTATCAAAGAGTTCATGGTGAAATAATGTGTTTCGACATAAGGATCCATTGGATGGACTCTCATGCATTCTTATTATGTTTTTTATAGTTATTAAACACATCAAGGGTCATATCATCTATTCCTGATATGTTCTTGCCGCATGTTATCTATTTTTTCCACTATATGAGTGACACACGAGTTCCCTAGGGGAGTCCCCTTGGATGGGATCAATGGCACGATTGGTTGTACAATTCCTCAAGAGAGACTCAGAACCCTATGTGTGATACTAGGTACATACATGGATGTATGATAGTACTTGATATTTCACTCCATTCTTGGAGTGATACATGGGACTTCATACTTTGTTAAAACATTGAAAAATTATTAGGAATTGGATATGAATTGAGTTCCTCAAGCGATACATGGAATGTCCCTCTGGATTTCCATAGATGGGATAAGGGTTCATTTATACTTTTAATAAATAATTTTACTAAAATTGAGTTTAATAAAAGGTAAATGAACGTTTTAAAATAAGTATTTATCACTTTGGTATTAAAGACATTGGGATGTGTTCACCAATCCAACCCACAGGCTTGGGATAGTCTAAAACCTCTTATATTATCACACCCAATTTACCATTTTTGGATCCTTTGGTTTAGACTCACTAATTTAGTCGAAAGAAGGTTGAATAGATAGATTGTATGTTGGACCCATTCCAATGCATTGATTTATTTATTTCATTATTTAATATATTCACTGTGTCACACAGCATAATTTATATTGCATGAATTTGATTGGGCTAGACACCTTGGGTGTCAGAAAACTAAAATTATATCTCACAAACTACTCAAGAACCATTGGTACCATAGTAGAAATTATGTCTGCAAGTATTGATAAAGGGGAGAATCCATCTTCTAGCATTTTGATTCAAAATGTTATGATGGATATGGGGTAGAGGACTGAGTTGGTACTTGAGATGCTCATTAGTTTTTCATTGTCCTATATTTTTTTACATATTATTTCCCATTATAAATTTTATTACTTGTACTTGTAGCATCATATGTCATACATGAATTTTTCTAAATTATTTTCCTTCACTTTTTTTCAGCTATTACATTCATTCGTCCTATATTTTATCTCTTTTATCAACATTTCTATAATTATCTACTAATATAAACCATATATACACTATAAATAACTGCGTTTCTAGCGGTAGTTTAAACCTCCGCAATATAGTTTTGCAACGGTTTCAAAAATCTGTCGCTAATATTGGTGTTGGCAACGAACATGCCATGGTTTCTTCCATTTAGTGGTTGTTTCATGAAAGTGTCATAGAAGTCACATTTCACTGATGTTTTCTTTATTTTAGTGGAGGTTTTTGGTTAATAAAATAACTAGGATCTAGCGGTGGTTTCTAAAGACCGCTAAAGTCTAGAATTTTTACCAAAAAAACACCACAAATATGTATAAAACCACCACTGAGAAATTTTTTTTTCATATTTTGAGGTTGTTTTAACCGCCAACTTAAAAAACACGATAATATTGTGGTGGTTTAAATCACTGCCCAAAAAATACTATATCTAGCAGCGGTTTAAACCACCGCAATCTCATGTATTAGAAAAAAGCTGTAGGTTCTACATCCCCATAACCTACAGCTATATCAACATAACAGTGGCATTGGAAATTTAATCAGATCATCAAATATATCATCATAATACAAGGAAAACAACACATGTTAATACTAAAGAATCAACATATATTGATTCTCACCAAATCATAAAGAATAAAAACATTGATAAAGGAAAACAATACATTGAATGAAATTATTCAATTCTTAACTCATTCAAAGAATCAGACAAGACACTACACATTAGATAAATAAATAATACATAAAAACATGGAAATAATCAACATACTGAAAGAATCAATAATACATTTCTCAATTCATTGAAAGAATTAATACATTCCTCAATACATTTATCATTTAAAATATGATGATTAATTAAACTATTATACACCACATTACAAAGGAAATGATAAATTTAAAAAATGTAAAAGTAACTATAAAGAATCAACGTACTTCCATTAAAATGAGGTTCCACATGTTAAAACTCAATGCACAAAATTACAAACAACTTAAATTAATTTAAAAATAAATAATTAAATCCCAATATGAACCATCAATCATGAATACCATTTTAAACAAAAGGATCTTATTGATTAAAGACCAATAAGAAATGCTTATCCAAAAAATAAATCACCCTAAATATCCATAAATGGTCTAAAATTCCACAAGAAATGAATAAAACTAACGTAGATTTATAAAATGGGAAAATATATTATAATATTCTAGGACTTCCAACTCTGATCCCACCCCTTTATGAGATCATGAAAAACAACATAGATGCCTATATTTTCCTAGACCAAATATAATCTACATAGTCTATGTTACCCAATTACATCCCCATAGCATATTCATGACCAATAAGATAGAGATCAAAAAATAGTGTCTATGAACAATTAGTGAACAATAATATACCAAAAGGGGGATCACCCAACACATCAAGATAGAGCCATAATTGTGATGGTGAAATCCACAGGATACTAGTTGAATAAAGGGTCTGATAGATAGGGGTTATCCTATATGTTATAGTACTGAGATATCATTGAATGGATAAGTGATATAGGACCTTATCTTGGGGAGAGATAACATAAAATGATCCTTCGTTAGTAGGACTGGGTCCTGATGTGCGATTTGTAAAAGGGTATAAACTTTCTATAATGGATAGGGTTAGATAGAGATTATGGTCTTTGAGAAAATAATGGGTTTTTGTGTCATGACTTGACCTATAGGGACCCTACCTGGGACACCAATATGCTGAGTGTGACACCACATGTTCACCCCCAATAGTTGTAGGGCTAGTGAAAATCACAGAGTGAGAATATCATTGAAGTGGGATGATCTATCCTATTGTATGTGAACACACACACATACTCAAATCCATGAAATACTACATAGGTATAATAAAATACAACCACTTGGTGTTAAAAAATCATGTAGTAACCTCTATGAAATACATAAAAATGATATAGATAAATATCTAGGAGAGTAAAATTGTAAAATACATGCCAAACTAAGAAGAAGGAATATATGTCCCAATCTAGAGATAACTGAATGCGAAAAGAAGAGGAGTTCCCAATTCAAGCTCCCTACGTTTGGCCACCAAACATGGTCAGTGCCTCCACTTTCTTCTCTGTTCCATAGATACTAGGTCCAATGAGGACACCATCTACCAGTTGTCTATATAAGAAAAAAATCATGAATGAAAAGCCCATGAAGGTGTGAGTATAAATATACTTAGTAAGAAACCATGAAAAAAGTGGGAAACAGTAAAATATAATATTCAGATCAACCTATATATTAAATAGACAGAAGAAACTAAAGAGGACCTTCTTTCCAAATTAAGGTGCTCGTTTAGTTTTTAATTTTAAGATACTTAAGAACGTGCATTGGTCAAGAGGATTGGAGGGTGGACTCATCACACCCTTTTGGGGGGGGGGGAATTATTGTCCACTCCGGGACTCTCTTTGTTAAATTAAAATATTTTCATGAATCCTTATTAATTTTACAAGTATATAATAAGTATCCTTTAGAATTTATAATCACTTATTAACATGTGTAAAAATTTAGAATCATCAGTCTTTATTCAAGGTTCTTCATTAATTTAAGTATCCATATTTATTCAAAGTTTCTCAACAATGGTATCCTCTAATATATCGATTATAGATTATTTTAACCATTATTGTGATGATACTTGTGTTTAAGCCACTCAGTGGGGCACTCTAGAATTTATTTTCATCTAGGGAGATAAAGGTTTCTTTTGATCTTGGGATCATTCACGTAAAATGGGCTACCTATGTATCCTTGTGAATGGAATCTGAACCCTCGTAGTTCAGTGTTACTTAATAGGATACATCATACCTTTTAAGATCATGTGATAAGAACCTCTAAGTGGAAGGAGCATAATTGAAACATAGTGTGGGACTTATGATGAAGCAGCCCAAGGAACATGGAAGGGATATGGGTTTCCAAGGTAGATCAGACCCTGTTGGGAATATGTCCCAAAGAGAATAGGATTTATTTGAAGTGTTGTTTTGATCCTCAAGGAGGCTTCTTACATATCCCATATGGTTGGGAATCAAAGACCATGTAGTTTAATAAATCTCATAGGAGAGTATGGTCCTCTTAGGGAGATGAGTTTGGGCTTACATTCTGAAATGGATGCCTTGATGATTTGAGAATTGAATTTGGGGCTTATTTCCTATGGTGGATTCCTAAATTGGGGGAATTAGGGTTAGATGCCTGGGGAGGATATCCAGTGAGTTTCGTCCCTAAAAGAGATTCCTACGTATCCTAGTTTGAATAGTTATCAAAGTTCGCATAGTTCCTTCCTATGAGTGTTTGTGCACATGTTGCAACCATCTTGTATCTCTAATCCCAAGTGAGTCATGCTCGGTGTGGGAAATAATAGGATGTGAAAGATTCAATAATGACACTTCACACTTCCTAATTTTTTCTCCATGCTGATGGAAGAGGGAGTGTTGACTATAGAAGAGGGTGAGGTGATAAACCATTCCTCTATTCTATTTACATTGAACAGGGGTCCAATGTAAGGAAGAAGGGGTGAAGGTGAGGGCCTTATATGGATTCCTGTAAATTGGTTTTGGTAGGAGAGGGAGACTTCTCATATGATTGTGCGGTACGGCATGTGCGAAGTGAACCTTCTCTACCAGAGATTTGAGGATTTGGGTCACCACATTGAAATGGGCAAGGTCGGTAACCAACCCTCCTCCAAACTAGGAACTTACCAACACAGTTTATGGGAGAAAGTTCCATGTGAGTGCAAATATACAAACCCACAAACATCCCATGAATCCAAACCTTATTGTGAGATAAATGTTGGAAACCACTAACTGTGGAAATACAAACCCAAATAAGAGACACGCTGATGTTCAATACCCAATGTTTTCAGAAGTCATGTGGTTTTGGTGGTGGCTTTAACTTATCCCATTTTAGATAAGGGAACCAAGGAAAGAGATACCCTAACATGAATGGCATTTAAGAAGGGTATTTGAGCTGGTCGCGTTGGTACGTCATATAAGTAGGCCGCATAGGTACCCCGCGTTGCTGTATTGCTCAAGAATGGCATGCAAGTGAACTGCATAGGTATACCTCATATGTAAGGGATGTAGATATACTGCATGTGTAAGGCACATAGATATACTGCACAGGTATGGATGATGACTGGAGAATGTGAATGTAACAGCCCGAGATTTTATGAAAAATATTCTTTTTAATATTATTAATGTATTGTGTTGTACGCTACACAAAAAGGAGCTTTCACAACACGCATCCTTGACTTTCCTTCCATTACACGCAATCGCGACCTTCCACGATAGCGTGTGTTGTACGCAACACCATGTTTCACTAAACAACGATATGCTATTAAGATATTATTAAAACTACCCGTTATGAATAGTAATAACCACTTTTTAAATTTTAGAAATTTTAGCTCTCAAAATGGACTTCATTTTTTGATTCGGAGTATCGAATTTAGCCTAAGGTGAAATTTTGGTACATTTCGGATAACTTCCATATTCTGATGAATAGTGAAAATTACTAAATTATAATTAAAAAACAACTTTTTAATCGAAATAATTAATAGAGATAAATTATTAATTTGAGTGGTTTTAAAGTATATTTAGAATATATTTTTATAATTTAATACAATGTTGGTCATTGGTTGTAATTTCACATTTAAACCAGACATAATCAAGTGTCAATCTTTTGATATATTTTGTTTCCTAAAAACACGCTATTTATTTTAACAGCGGGATTTAGTTATAAAATTAATTAATGCAACTTCTATGTTATGAATTTGGTAAAATAGATTTTATTTTTGAATTCGGAATATGAAATATAGCTTAGGATGAAATTATGGCATTGTTCTGAAAAACATCAATTTTTGATGAATAGTGAAACTACTAAGTGGTAGTTAAAAAAACTGATTTTTTCATAAAACTTAATTTTACCGCTTCTATGAATGGAATTTCAAAAATCCGAGAGACACGGTTGATGTCAGTAAGTAAAATGTGGTTCAATGAGATGAAAATAATTTTTGGTGAATAGTAACTTTTTACTTTTTTTTACCACGGTTAATAGTAAATAGGGTAACTAAGGGTTAATATGATATTACTATTACCCTAACACATGTCCTAATTCCATTGGATAAGTGTAATTCGACCAAAAACAACCTTATGAATATAATATGACCATTTAGGTCCACTTGGATTAGATTATGACATTTAATATTATTTTATTTAATGAATAGTTAAAATAGTTAAAATCAATGTTTAATAACTAAAACATTTTTAATATGGGGTTATACATAAGATAAATTCGACTATAAATATTAATTAGAAAGCTAAAAAGATTTCCTACATAATGATATTTTATTTATAATTTTAAGACTTTAAATAAATTAATTTATGTATGACACAACGATGATGCAGTAATTACCCTTTTAAGGAAATATTACATTAATTGATGTTATAAATTCTCAAATGAATGTAATTTGAGACTTTTTATGAATTCAACTAATTTTCTAGGTTACTATTATATATTAGTGTTGATTTAATCAACATGGTTTGAACATATAATTTTGTTATGACTTTCACAAAAATCATATATCAAATAGTGTCAAAATTGACACAAAATAGTTTTTAAAACAAATATTATATTATTAATTGTTATTTTATTCCTAAAAATATATGGTTCGGCCAAATGACTTAGATAAGGATATATATATTAATAATAAACAATTTGGGGTTCGTTTGGCATGTTATAGTAAGTGTATTAACCATATAGTGAAAGAAAACAAAAAGACACAGTAAAAGTTAAATTATTTAACTTAAGGTTAAATCTAATTGATAAGGTTAAAATAATACCCTAAACTTGTCTAAATCCTATTGGATGATAGGATTTCGACCCATACCCACTTTATCTTTGAAATAAGACCCTTTTGAACCATTATAAACTGATTTTGACTTTAATATAAAATAATATTTTGAGATATTCCTAAGGTGCCCCTCTCCTCCCTTATAAAAGGACACCTCCTCCCCCTCCTCCTCACAACAATTTGAGCACTCAAGCTCGGCCAACACCTGCCAAAATCACTTCTCCACTTTCCTAGAATAATCCTAGAGGTCCTGGTCTTCTTCAACGATCAATCTTAGTTCCCTAAGTGAAGGATTCAAAGAGGCGTTTCAAAGAAGAGGTAATATCCATTACCGATCTTTTCAATTTCATTCTTCTTCAACTTCTTCTTCTTTAGTTGTTTCATGATAAAGTAATAACATCAGTATTACTTACATACTGATATGTTATTATAAATATGAAACAACTCTAATTAACCTTCTATCCATCCTACGGAAAAAGGAAATCACCGCGCGTGCGTACGTACGGAATACCGTCTCCACGCCGTGGTGTAATCTATTTTCTGCCACCACCTTAATTGGATGGGTATAATGGTTTAATGAGTAACTATATATGATTATTATAAATTTATATTGATACTGAAATAGTATACAAACACTTCAACACAATTCCACGACCATGGGAACGATATCATCGCTCGTGCGTACGTACGGACTACCGTCTCCACGATGCGATGAGATTCACTCTCAATGATTAACCATTCATGAATGATTATAAAGTATATATAATAAGTTCTAATGAAATATATGACATAATAATGATACTGGAATTATTTATAATTATATGTTTGTCATCTACTTAATTCCATTCAATTCAATAAGGAAACGAAAACAGCGTTCATGCGTACGTACGGACTACCGTCTCCATGAACGATGTATTTCTTTCCATTTACTGATTTATTATATATTTATATTCTTAATATATATATATAAATCATGTTTTATATTCTGGAATTAATTAATCATGATCTAAGTAATCATATGAATAATTACAAGTTAAAAACACGAACGACAAATGAGACGATTTTACCCAAAACGCTAGTTTAACATGAATTTACAAAAGAACGGGTAATATAAAGTCATAAGTGGACCATATATGATATAATAACAATTAATATGATTCTGGAATAAGTCAATAACATGATTTAAATCATTATACAGGAGGTTTGGACACTTACAAAGCAAGTCGGACCTAAGGTAAGGGAAATATCACAATCTCATTTTTATCCGAGGTTGTTTATACTTTAGTATTTACTGGGGTGTATTTTATCATCCACTTCCATGTTTCCTCAATATGTAATATTATTTCCATCCACCTACAATTTTTTAAATCCTATTTTACCCTTCGGTGAGTTTTTAGTAAAATATATGAAAGGGATATTTTGTCGTTTTTCGTACGAGGTACTTTTTGACTTTTCCGACAAAAGTACGAGAAGAATGTTTTTTTTAACTTATACAACATGAATGTATTTTTAAAACATTATTTCCAAGAAGCTTCCTTTAAAAGTTTTCAAGTTTATTTTTAATCAACTTCTTTTAGTTTAAAGTTGTATGACATGTTAAGAATGGAAAAATGTTTTTGAAGAAGAAAGGATATTTTCCTCAAGAATGGAGTTCAAGTGTTTTATCAAAATTATTTTTCATCTATGATAATAAGGGGTCCTATTTTTATCCCTATTATTACATTGATTTGATCATGTTGTGATGGAATTATTTTTATGAATTCCTTTATCTTATATGAATTGTTTTATGATGTCATGATGTTTAAGATTCCCATTTTTATTACATGGGTTATGCTATGATGTATGGTTTATGATTTTGTGGCACACATAAGAATGGTATCATTATGAGATGGGTGGGACCTATATCTCCCTCCAATGCATTGGGTAAAGATTTTATATCTCATGAGATAGACATGGCTGGAATGGTAGGTTATACCGGTTCAGTGAAACAGGACTGAAACGAGGGTTACTCGATTCAGAAAGGGACTTTTTCCACTAAGATAGTCTTGGCAAAGAGTCTTGACTAACAAGAAATGATTCTATATGATTATGTGTGAATGCCACAAAGTGTCATGTTTTAAGTTATGATTATTGTGATTACATTTCACTGCCATGATTTATCCCATGTTATGAAATTATGATCTCTTTTATAGGTTAAGATTTCCAAAAGCTATGTTCTTATGTATATGATGTGATTGATATTTCTTCTGTTTACCCTTACTGAGCATTTGAGCTCTCCCTTTTATGTTTTCTTTTCCCCAGGATATAAATAAAGGTTTTTAGGTATAAAAAAAGGGAAGATCTTTATGGGAGATGTTGAAGATCTTTCACCAGGATTAGAAGATTATATTCTGAGTTTCCAAAGACACTAAACTATTACGATCCTTGTGTGTGTGTTTTTGTTATGTACTAAGTATTCCGCAAAAGTAATGTAATGTCAATGTACGTCAAGCTTCGGGTCTCTACAGTTGGTATCAGAGGAAAGGTTTAGTCAACCTTTGGAAACTAGGATGCCAGAACTTTAGTGAGATCCCTAGAGATATTTATAAGGTATGTCTAGGGATGTCCCTAAGGATTAGTATACGTATAGGATACAGTCCTAGAACTACGGTAACGATCATAGAATTTAACCTAAGATGTTATATATTGAGGATACTCCACCTTTATTATGTTGTTTTCCCTAGCATGATTTTTTCCTCTCACACTATTCTTTTTGGGTTTTAGACGATGGCTGGAACCCGAAGGAACCGTGTTGATCAATGCAATGGACAATGCAATGATTGTCCTCCTGAACAAACAAATGTTATGGGAGATGGAGTGAAAAATCTTATTTCTATACTTACACAAGCTATGAATCATTCTGGACTTCAAAATGAGCAGAGAAGGGAACAATATTCTATTGAGTCCTTCATGAGGCAACGTCCACCTTCTTTCAGTGGGTCTTCTGATCCACTTGTTGCTGAACAATGGATCAGTACCACTGAATAGATATTTTCAGTTCTTCAATGTTCTGAACATGATAAATTCATCTTAGCAGTATATCGTTTGGAAGGTGAAGCTGATCAATGGTGGAATCTTATCAAGAATACAAGGCAAAGAGATGAAATTGAGTCCATGGAATGGGAAGAGTTCAAGAACTTATTTTTCAATAAGTACTTCCCTCGTATTCTTCGAACAAAGATGGAGAAGGAGTTTCTTGAACTAAAGCAAAAGGATGATGAATCTGTTGGTATATACGAAGCGAATTTTACAAGACTTGCAAGGTATGCATCTGGCATTATCATCCAACCTGAAAGTAAAGTTGATCGATTTTTCAGTGGCTTAAAACCAAGTCTTCGAAGGGAATTAGCTATAAGAGACTTCAGTAGCTATGAAGAAATTGTGCGTTGTGCTATCAAGGTAGAAATGGAAGTTGGTGTTACATATCCATCTCATGGTTTTGACAAGAAACGAAAGATGGAGTTCAAGGAGAAATCTCAGAATAATGGTGAAAAGAAGATGAATGTTTCCTTATGCACAAAGTGTGGAAAGAAGCATGGTGGAGATTGTCTTAAAGGGACTAGAAAATGTTTTAAGTGTGGAAAAGAAGGTCATCGAGCAGCTGAGTGTCGAAGTAATGGAAAAACGGTTTCTAATGATGTGAATAAAGCAAACACTGCAGAGAACGCACCCCCAACACTTCAATGCTTCATGTGCATGGAAATGGGGCATTATGCTAATAAATTCCCTAATCCAAGGGTTAGTGATGGTCAACATGAGCAACCACTGAAGGCAAAGGAAAAAGGGAAGTCACATGTGATCACTATTGGCAATGTTGAATATGACAATGATGTGGTGGAATGATTAAGTGTTTATGTAATGGGATTCCAAAATAATGTTGTATCATTGAGTATTGCAATATTTATTGATGTGGTATTCAAAGTGATTGAGATATTTTTTGGAAATGATATGCGCATAATGAAGGGAAAACGAGAAAATGAAATGTTTAATAGTATTCATGAGCTCATGATTGATATAAGGACTAAGTGATATCATGGTTTGAGTATATAGAATTTAGAGGATTTTGGTATGTGGAAGGTGTTAACATTTAACTGCATTCATGTTTTCTCTAAGGTTCAATGATTATTCAAGAGAATACATGATTAAGGACGTTGAATGTTTGGAATGTGACCAACAAAACATATCTTATATGGGGATCAACGATGGTATTAAATCTCTGGTAATCATTTTCACTATGTTAAGAAAGTGGACTGCAGTATTATGGATAAGCCTAAAGAAGTTCTTTTTTTGATATTATTAATAGGATGTTATAGTAATGTAGTTTTAGAAAAAGGACAACCTGCAGGACGGGCGACAGCCCATCGCGTCGGACAAGGCTATGGGAATCGAACCCACAACCGAAGTGCGACTTGCCTTTATCGCCTACCACTGGCCTACAGGAAGTCCCTGTTTAGTAGAAACTAGTTTTATTATATTAAGCAGTATGATATATGAAGTATAAGTCCATTTTAGGAACCATATGTGATTAATCTCACTATAGATCGACTTATGTATATAATTTTTGCTAACCTTTTGTTTGAGACAGATGGAATGACCGGTCATTCTATCACATGATCTGCTAACACTTCACGAATAACAAATTCAACATCATTTATTTAAGAGATGAAGTAGAAATTGTTCAAGGCACGAACAACAGTGAGATTGTACCAAAATAAAGTAAGTATTTAGTCTAATTCAAATTTTCAACTTTAGGGAAATGATCTTGAAAACCAAAAATGTTGTCCTAGTGATCTTATACCTGATGAATCGGATGGTACCTTAGATCGTCACAAATTTATGGATTTGTTATTGTTGGCTTTTCCATATCCATGTTCCCTACAACTCTCCATCGGAACATGATGGTTAGATTTCTCTTCCATATCCATATTTTCACCTATGTGGAAACCCAGTGATTAGTTTATTTGGGTAATCGTTACATTTCATACTTTAGTTTTTGAAGCCATGTTTTGGTATTCCTTTTTACGATGTGGGTTTCTATTAAAGAAACTTTCGAATAGTAAACCATTTATAACCACGATGAATTTCGAGGGCGAAATTCATTTTAAGGGGGGTAGAATGTAACAACCCGAGATTTTATGAAAAATATTCTTTTTAATTTTATTAATGTATTGTGTTGTACGCTACACCAAAAGGATCTTTCACAACACGCATCCTTGACTTTCCTTCCATTACATGCAATCACGACCTTCCACGATAGCGTGTGTTGTACGCAACACCAAGTTTCACTAAACAACGATATGCTATTAAGATATTATTAAAACTAGCAGTTATGAATAGTAATAACCACTTTTTAAATTTTAAAAATTTTATCTCTCAAAATGGACTTCATTTTTGGTTTCGGAGTATCGAATTTATCCTAAGCTGAAATTTTGGTACATTTCGGATAACTTCCATATTCTGATGAATAGTGAAAATTACTAAATTATAATTAAAAAACAACTTTTTAATCGAAATAATTAATAGAGATAAATTATTAATTTGAGTGGTTTTAAAGTATATTTAGAATATATTTTTACAATTTAATACAATGTTGGTCATTGGTTGTAATTTCACATTTAAACCAGACATAATCAAGTGTCAATCTTTTGATATATTTTGTTTCCTAAAAACACGCTATTTATTTTAACAGCGGGATTTAATTATAAAATTAATTAATGAAACTTCTATGTTATGAATTTGGTAAAATAGATTTCATTTTTGAATTCGGAATATGAAATATAGCTTAGGATGAAATTTTGGCATTGTTCTGAAAAACATCAATTTTTGATGAATAGTGAAACTACTAAGTGGTAGTTAAAAAAACTGAATTTTTCATAAAACTTAATTTTACCGCTTCTGTGAATGGAATTTCAAAAATCCGAGAGACACGGTTGATGTCAGTAAGTAAAATGTGGTTCAATGAGATGAAAGTAATTTTTGGTGAATAGTAACTTTTTACTTTTTTTTACCACGGTTAATAGTAAATAGGGCAACTAAGGGTAAATATGATATTACTATTACCCTAACACATGTCCTAATTCTATTGGATAAGTGTAATTCGACCAAAAACAACCTTATGAATATAATATGACCATTTAGGTACACTTGGATTAGATTATGACATTTAATATTATTTTATTTAATGAATAGTTAAAATAGTTAAAATCAATGTTTAATAACTAAAACATTTTTAATATGGGGTTATACATAAGATAAATTCGACTATAAATATTAATTAGAAAGCTAAAAATATTTCCTACATACTGATATTTTATTTATAATTTTTAGACTTTAAATAAATTAATTTATGTTTGACACAACAATGATGCAGTAATTACCCTTTTAAGGAAATATTACATTAATTGATGTTATAAATTCACAAATGAATGTAATTTGAGACTTTTTATGAATTCCACTAATTTTCTAGGTTACTATGATATATTAGTGTTGATTTAATCAACTTGGTTCGAACATATAATTCTGTTATGACTTTCACAAAAATCATATATCAAATAGTGTCAAAATTGACACAAAATATTTTTCAAAACAAATATTATATTATTAATTGTTATTTTATTCCTAAAAATCTAAGGTTCGGCCAAATGACTTAGATAAGGATATATATATTAATAATAAACAATTTGGGGTTCGTTTGGCATGTTATAGTAAGTGTATTAACCATATAGTGAAAGAAAGCAAAAAGACATGGTAAAAGTTAAATTATTTAACTTAGAGTTAAATCTAATTGATAAGGTTACAATAATACCCTAAACTTGTCTAAATCCTATTGGATGATAGGATTTAGACCCATACCCACTTTAGCTTTGAAATAAGACCCTTTTGAACCATTATAAACCGATTTTGACTTTAATATAAAATAATATTTTGAGATATTCCTAAGGTGCCCCTCTCCTCCCTTATAAAAGGACACCTCCTCCCCCTCCTCCTCACAACAATTTGAGCACTCAAGATCAGCCAACCCCTGACAAAATCCCTTCTCCACTTTCCTAGAATAATCCTAGAGGTCCTGGTCTTCTTCAAAGATCAATCATAGTTCCCTAAGTGAAGGATTCAAAGAGGCGTTTCAAAGAAGAGGTAATATCCATTACCGATCTTTTCAATTTCATTCTTCTTCAACTTCTTCTTATTTAGTTGTTTCATGATAAAGTAATAACATCAGTATTACTTACATACTGATATGTTATTATAAATATGAAACAACTCTAATTAACCTTCTATCCATCCTACGGAAAAAGGAAATCACCGCGCGTGCGTACGTACAGAATACCGTCTCCACGCCGTGGTGTAATCTATTTTCTGCCACCACCTTAATTGGATGGGTATAATGGTTTAATGAGTAACTATATATGATTATTATAAAGTGATATTGAAAGTGAAATATTATACAAACACTTCAACACAATTCCACGACCATGGGAACGATATCATCGCTCGTGCGTACGTACGGACTACCGTCTCCACGACGCGATGAGATTCACTCTCAATGATTAACCATTCATGAATGATTATAAACTATATATAATAAGTTCTAATGAAATATATGACATAATAATGATACTGTAATTATTTATATTTATATGTATGTCATCTACTTAATTCCATTCAATTCAATAAGGAAACGAAAACATCGTTCATGCGTACGTACGGACTACCGTCTCCATGAACGATGTATTTCTTTCCATTTACTGATTTATTATATATTTATATTCGGAATATATATATATATATATAAATCATGTTTTATATTCTGTAATTAAGTAATCATGATCTAAGTAATCATATGAATAATTACAAGTTAAAAACACGAACGACAAATGAGACGATTTTACCCAAAACACTAGTTTAATATGAATTTACAAAAGAACGGGTGATATAAAGTCATAAGTGGACCATATATGATATAATAACAATGAATATGATTCTGGAATAAGTCAATAACAAGATTTAAATCATTATACAAGAGGTTTGGACACTTACAAAGCAAGTCGGACCTAAGGTAAGGGAAATATCACAATCTCATTTTTATCCGAGGTTGTTTATACTTTAGTATTTACTGGGGTGTATTTTATCATCCACATCCATGTTTCCTCAATATGTAATATTATTTCCATCCACGTACAATTTTTTAAATCCTATTTTACCCTTCGGTGAGTTTTTAGTAAAATATATGAAAGGGATCTTTTGTCGTTTTTCATACAAGGTACTTTTTGACTTTTCCGACAAAAGTATGAGAAGAATGTTTTTTTAACTTATACAACATGAATGGATTTTTAAAACATTAATTCCAAGAAGCTTCCTTTAAAAGTTTTCAAGTTTATTTTTAATCAACTTCTTTTAGTTTAAAGTTGTATGACATGTTAAGAATGGAAAAATGTTTTTGAAGAAGAAAGGATATTTTCCTCAAGAATGGAGTTCAAGTGTTTTATCAAAATTATTTTCCATCTATGATAATAAAAGGGTCCTATTTTTATCCCTATTATTACATTTATTTGATCATGTTGTGATGGAATTATTTTTATGAATTCCTTTATCTTATATGAATTGTTTTATGATGTCATGATGTTTAAGATTCCCATTTTTATTACATGGGTTATGCTATGATGTATGGTTTATGATTTTGTGGCACACATAAGAATGGTATCATTATGAGATGGGTGGGACCTATATATCCCTCCAATGCATTGGGTAAAGATTTTATATCTCATGAGATAGACATGGCTGGAATGTTAGGTTATACCGGTTCAGTGAAACAGGACTGAAACGAGGGTTACTCGATTCAGAAAGGGACTTTGTCCACTAAGATAGTCTTGGCAATGAGTCTTGACTAACAAGAAATGATTCTCTATGATTATGTGTGAATGCCAAAAAGTGTCATGTTTTATGTTATGATTATTGTGATTACATTTCACTGCCATGATTTATCCCATGTTATGAAATTATGATCTCTTTTGTAGGTTAAGATTTCCAAAAGGTATGTTCTTATGTATATGATGTGATTGATATTTCTTCTGTTTACCCTTACTGAGCATTTGAGCTCACCCTTTTATGTTTTCTTTTCCCCAGGATATAAAGAAGGGTTTTTAGGTATAAAAAAGGGAAGATCTTTATGGGAGATGTTGAAGATCTTTCACCAGGATTAGAAGATTATATTCCGAGTTTCCAAAGACACTAAACTATTACGATCCTTGTGTGTGTGTTTTTGTTATGTACTAAGTATTCCGCAAAAGTAATGTAATTTCAATGTACGTCAAGCTTCGGGTCTCTACAGTTGGTATCAGAGGAAAGGTTTAGTCAACCTTTGGAAACTAGGATGCTAGAACTTTAGTGAGATCCCTAGAGATATTTATAAGGTATGTCTAGGGATGTCCCAAAGGATAAGTATACGTATAGGATACAGTCCTAGAACTACGGTAAAGATCATAGAATTTAACCTAAGATGTTATCTATTGAGGATACTCCACCTTTATTATGTTGTTTTCCCTAGCATGATTTTTGCCTCTCACACTATTCTTTTTGGGTTTTAGAGGATGGCTGGAACCCGAAGGAACCGTGTTGATCAATGCAATGGACAATGCAATGATTGTCCTCATGAACAAACAAATGTTATGGGAGATGGAGTGAAAAATCTTATTGCTATACTTACACAAGCTATGAATCATTCTGGACTTCCAAATGAGCAGAGAAGGGAACAATATTCTATTGAGTCCTTCATGAGGCAACGTCCACCTTCTTTCAGTGGGTCTTCTGATCCACTTGTTGCTGAACAATGGATCAGTACCACTGAATAGATATTTTCAGTTCTTCAATGTTCTGAACATGATAAAGTCATCTTAGCAGTATATCGTTTGGAAGGTGAAGCTGGTCAATGGTGTAATCTTATCAAGAATACAAGGCAAAGAGATGAAATTGATTCCATGGAATGGGAAGAGTTCAAGAACTTATTTTTCAATAAGTACATCCCTCGTATTCTTAGAACAAAGATGGAGAAGGAGTTTCGTGAACTAAAGCAAAAGGATGATGAATCTGTTGGTATATACGAAGCGAATTTTACAAGACTTGCAAGGTATGCATCTGGCATTATCATCCAACCTGAAAGTAAAGTTGATCGATTTTTCAGTGGCTTAAAACCAAGTCTTCGAAGGGAATTAGCTATAAGAGACTTCAGTAGCTATGAAGAAATTGTGCGTTGTGCTATCAAGGTAGAAATGGAAGTTGGTGTTACATATCCATCTCATGGTTTTGACAAGAAACGAAAGATGGAGTTCAAGGAGAAATCTCAGAATAATGGTGAAAAGAAGATGAATGTTACCTTATGCACAAAGTGTGGAAAGAAGCATGGTGGAGATTGTCTTAAAGGGACTAGAAAATGTTTTAAGTGTGGAAAAGAAGGTCATCGATCAGCTGAGTGTCGAAGTAATGGAAAATGGGTTTCTAATGATGTGAATAAAGCAAACACTGCAGAGAACGCACCACCAACACTTCAATGCTTCAAGTGCAAGGAAATGGGGCATTATGCTAATAAATGACCTAATCCAAGGGTTAGTGATGGTCAACATGAGCAACCACTGAAGGCAAAGGACAAAGGGAAGTCACATGTGATCACTATTGGCAATGTTGAATATGACAACGATGTGGTGGAATGATTAAGTGTTTATGTAATGGGATTCCAAAATAATGTTGTATCTTTGAGTATTGCAATATTTATTGATGTGGTATTCAAAGTGATTGAGATATTTTTTGGAAATGATATGCGCATAATGAAGGGAAAACGAGAAAATGAAATGTTTAATAGTATTCATGAGCTCATGATTGATATAAGGACTAAGTGATATCATGGTTTGAGTATATAGAATTTAGAGGATTTTGGTATGTGGAAGGTGTTAACTTTTAACTGCATTCATGTTTTCTCTAAGGTTCAATGAGTATTCAAGAGAATACATGATTAAGGACTTTGAATGTTTGGAATGTGACCAACAAAACATATCTTATATGGGGATCAACGATGGTATTAAATCTCTGGTAATCATTTTCACTATGTTATGAAAGTGGACTGCAGTATTATGGATAAGCCTAAAGAAGTTCTTTTTTTGATATTATTGATAGGATGTTATAGTAATGTAGTTTTAGAAAAAGGACAACCTGCAGGACGGGCGACAGCCCATCGCGTCGGACAAGGCTATGGGAATCGAACCCACAACCGAAGTGCGACTGGCCTTTATCGCCTACCACTGGCCTACAGGAAGTCCCTGTTTAGTAGAAACTAGTTTTATTATATTATGCAGTATGATATATGAAGTATAAGTCCATTTTAGGAACCATATGTGATTAATCTCACTATAGATCGACTTATGTATATAATTTTTGCTAACCTTTTGTTTGAGACAGATGGAATGACCGGTCATTCTATCACATAATCTGCTAACACTTCACGAATAACAAATTCAACTTCATTTATTTAAGAGATGAAGTGAAAATTGTTCAAGGCACGAACAACAGTGAGATTGTACGAAAATAAAGTAAGTATTTAGTCTAATTCAAATTTTCAACTTTAGGGAAATGATCTTGAAAACCAAAAATGTTGTCCTAGTGATCTTATACCTGATGAATCGGATGGTACCTTAGATCGTCACAAATTTATGGATTTGTGATTGTTGGCTTTTCCATAGCCATGTTCTCTACCACTCTAGATCGGAACATGATGGTTAGATTTCTCTTCCATATCCATATTTTCACCTATGTGGAAACCCAGTGATTAGTTTATTTGGGTAATCGTTACATTTCATACTTTAGTTTTTGAAGCCATGTTTTGGTATTCCTTTTTACGATGTGGGTTTCTATTAAAGAAACATTCGAATAGTAAACCATTTATAACCACGACGAATTTCGAGGGCGAAATTCATTTTAAGGGGGGTAGAATGTAACAGCCCGAGATTTTATGAAAAATATTCTTTTTAATTTTATTAATGTATTGTGTTGTACGCTACACCAAAAGGATCTTTCACAACACGCATCCTTGACTTTCCTTCCATTACACGCAATCACGACCTTCCACGATAGCGTGTGTTGTACGCAACACCAAGGTTCACTAAACAACGATATGCTATTAAGATATTATTAAAACTAGCCGTTATGAATAGTAATAACCACTTTTTAAATTTTAGAAATTTTAGCATTCAAAATGGACTTCATTTTTGGATTCAGAGTATCGAATTTAGACTAAGGTGAAATTTTGGTACATTTCGGATAACTTCCATATTCTGATGAATAGTGAAAATTACTAAATTATAATTAAAAAACAACTTTTTAATCGAAATAATTAATAGAGATAAATTATTAATTTGAGTGGTTTTAAAGTATATTTAGAATATATTTTTTCAATTTAATACAATGTTGGTCATTGGTTGTAATTTCACATTTAAACCAGACATAATCAAGTGTCAATCTTTTGATATATTTTGTTTCCTAAAAACACGCTATTTATTTTAACAGCGGGATTTAATTATAAAATTAATTAATGCAACTTCTATGTTATGAATTTGGTAAAATAGATTTCATTTTTGAATTCGGAATATGAAATATATCTTAGGATGAAATTTTGGCATTGTTATGAAAAACATCAATTTTTGATGAATAGTGAAACTACTAAGTGGTAGTTAAAAAAACTGAATTTTTCATAAAACTTAATTTTACCGCTTCTGTGAATGGAATTTCAAAAATCCTAGAGACACGGTTGATGTCAGTAAGTAAAATGTGGTTCAATGAGATGAAAATAATTTTTGGTGAATAGTAACTTTTTACTTTTTTTTACCACGATTAATAGTAAATAGGGTAACTAAGGGTAAATATGATATTACTATTACCCTAACACATGTCCTAATTCTATTGGATAAGTGTAATTCGACCAAAAACAACCTTATGAATATAATATGACCATTGAGGTCCACTTGGATTAGATTATGACACTTAATATTATTTTATTTAATGAATAGTTAAAATAGTTAAAATCAATGTTTAATAACTAAAAAATTTTTAATATGGGGTTATACATAAGATAAATTCGACTATAAATATTCATCAGAAAGCTAAAACGAGTTCCTACATAATGATATTTTATTTATAATTTTTAGACTTTAAATAAATTAATTTATGTATGACACAACAATGATGCAGTAATTACCCTTTTAAGGAAATATTACATTAATTGATGTTATAAATTCTCAAATGAATGTAATTTGAGACTTTTTATGAATTCCACTAATTTTATAGGTTACTATGATATATTAGTGTTGATTTAATCAACTTGGTTCGAACATATAATTCTTTTATGACTTTCACAAAAATCATATATCAAATAGTGTCAAAATTGACACAAAATAGTTTTTAAAACAAATATTATATTATTAATTGTTATTTTATTCATAAAAAATCTAAGGTTCGGCCAAATGAATTAGATAAGGATATATATATTTATAATAAACAATTTGGGGTTCTTTTGGCATGTTATAGTAAGTGTATTAACCATATAGTGAAAGAAAAAAAAAGACACGGTAAAAGTTAAATTATTTAACTTAGAGTTAAATCTAATTGATAATATTAAAATAATACCCTAAACATGTCTAAATCCTATTGGATGATAGGATTTCGACCCATCCCCACTTTATCTTTGAAATAAGACCCTTTTTAACCATTATAAACCGATTTTGACTTTAATATAAAATTATATTTTGAGATATTCCTAAGGTGCCCCTCTCCTCCCTTATAAAAGGACACCTCCTCCCCCTCCCCCTCACAACAATTTGAGCACTAAAGCTCGGCCAACCCCTGCCAAAATCCCTTATCCACTTTCCTAGAATAATCCTAGAGGTCCTGGTCTTCTTCAAAGATCAATCTTAGTTCCCTAAGTGAAGGATTCAAAGAGGCGTTTCAAAGAAGAGGTAATATCCATTACCGATCTTTTCGATTTCATTCTTCTTCAACTTCTTCTTCTTTAGTTGTTTCATGATAAAGTAATAACAGAAGTATTACATACATACTGATATGTTATTATAAATATAAAACAACTCTAATTAACCTTCTATCCATCCTACAGAAAAAGGAAATCATCGCGCGTGCGTACGTACGGAATACCGTCTCCACGCCGTGGTGTAATCTATTTTCCGCCACCACCATAATTGGATGGGTATAATGGTTTAATGAGTAACTATATATGATTATTATAAAGTGATATTGAAACTGAAATATTATACAAACACTTCAACACAATTCCACGACCATGGGAACGATATCTTCCCTCGTGCGTACGTACGGACTACCGTCTCCACGACGCGATGAGATTCACTCTCAATGATTAACAATTAATGAATGATTATAAAGTATATATAATAATTTATAATGAAATATATGACATAATAATGATACTGGAATTATTTATATTTATATGTATGTCATCTACTTAATTCCATTCAATTCAATAAGGAAACGAAAACAGCGTTCATGCGTACGTACGGACTACCGTCTCCATGAACGATGTATTTCTTTCCATTTACTGATTTATTATATATTTATATTATGAATATATATATATAAATCATTTTTTATATTCTGGAATTAAGTAATCATGATCTAAGTAATCATATGAATAATTACAAGTTAAAAACACGAACGACAAATGAGACGATTTTACCCAAAACGCTAGTTTAACATGAATTTACAAAGGAACGGGTAATATAAAGTCATAAGTGGACCATATATGATATAATAACAATGAATATGATTCTGGAATAAGTCAATAACATGATTTAAATCATTATACAGGAGGTTTGGACACTTACAAAGCAAGTCGGACCTAAGGTAAGGGAAATATCACAATCTCATTTTTATCCGAGGTTGTTTATACTTTAGTATTTACTGGGGTGTATTTTATCATCCACATCCATGTTTCCTCAATATGTAATATTATTTACATCCACCTACAATTTTTTAAATCCTATTTTACCCTTCGGTGAGTTTTCAGTAAAATATATGAAAGGGATCTTTTGTCATTTTTCGTACGAGGTACTTTTTGACTTTTCCGACAAAAGTACGAGAAGAATGTTTTTTTAACTTATAAAACTTGAATGGATTTTTAAAACATTATTTCCAAGAAGCTTCCTTTAAAAGTTTTCAAGTTTATTTTTAATCAACTTCTTTTAGTTTAAAGTTGTATGACATGTTAAGAATGGAAAAATGTATTTGAAGAAGAAAGGATATTTTCCTCAAGAATGGAGTTCAAGTGTTTTATCAAAATTATTTTCCATCTATGATAATAAAGGGTCCTATTTTTATCCCTATTATTTCATTGATTTGATCATGTTGTGATGGAATTATTTTTATGAATTCCTTTATCTTATATGAATTATTTTATGATGTCATGATGTTTAAGATTCCCTTTTTTATTACATGGGTTATGCTATGATGTATGGTTTATGATTTTGTGGCACACATAAGAATGGTATCATTATGAGATGGGTGGGACCTATATCTCCCTCCAATGCATTGGGTAAAGATTTTATATCTCATGAGATAGACATGGCTGGAATGGTAGGTTATACCGGTTCAGTGAAACAGGACTGAAACGAGGGTTACTCGATTCAGAAAGGGACTTTGTCCACTAAGATAGTCTTGGCAATGAGTCTTGACTAACAAGAAATGATTCTCTATGATTATGTGTGAATGCCACAAAGTGTCATGTTTTAAGTTATGATTATTGTGATTACATTTCACTGCCATGATTTATCCCATGTTATGAAATTATGATCTCTTTTGTAGGTTAAGATTTCCAAAATCTATGTTCTTATGTATATGATGTGATTGATATTTCTTATGTTTACCCTTACTGAGCATTTGAGCTCACCCTTTTATGTTTTCTTTTCCCCAAGATATAAAGAAAGGTTTTTAGGTATAGAAAAAGGGAAGATATTTATGGGAGATGTTGAAGATCTTTCACCAGGATTAGAAGATTATATTCCGAGTTTCCAAAGACACTAAACTATTACGATCCTTGTGTGTGTGTTTTTGTTATGTACTAAGTATTCCGCAAAAGTAATGTAATGTCAATGTACGTCAAGCTTCGGGTCTCTACAGTGAATAACTTCAAAACATACCTATCCCATTTAATTATCTCTTCTCTTGTGGTTTAGAGAGTTACCTGAGAAAATTTGAGAGATCGAGGTGAAATATCTATGCAATGGGAGATTCATAGAATCTTTCAATTTTTTTATTCCCAAAATTTGGATCCCAAGGGCTCTATTTATAGGCATGGTTGGGCCTGGTCGAAGAGAATGTGCTCACACAGGTACTTGGCGTAGGTCCTCCCTTCAAGTTCTCCGCATATGGACATAAAACACCTTCTGGCACAGAGGTCCACCACTTATGTTGGCCGCAGAGGTCGGTCATGGAGGCCAGCCACATAGCTCGACTGTGGAGCTCGGTCGCGCATATTGGTGAAGCTACTCCATCGCGAAGCACTTTTGGAGTATTGTTGATTTTCCTTTGTACACGTTGAATCTTGATTGGGGATATGAAATATCCATAAGTTTTATTCATATTATTTTGGGTTAATTTCTCAATTAGTGTCAAAAAAATCCCCCCTTAGGATTGTATTTGAAACATAAAAGAGGGGTGTGTCCTGAGGTGAAATTTTTTGAACAGCGCAGGTTTATCTCGCAGGTTTACCATGCAGGATTACTATGCAGGTTTACAATGCAGCTTCCTCACAGAGGTATGGTGTTAATATGTTGTGTGTAGTCCGAATGCATTGGTCTTAAGTTGGATATAAATAGCTCTAACCTTTCACGATTTTTTTCTTCACCTATGCTTTCTCTGAAATTTTGAATCTCAAGTCACGTAGCTTGTACGTCCAACTCTTATTGCATTGTGCTCTCATGTAACTTCATTGAAACTTCTTAAAGATAAAATGATTTATAAGATGGAGCTACACCAATGAACTTCACTAATAGCATTGCACTAGGATCCCCGGGGAAGGTTCTACGTGATGTACCTCATCGAAGGACCTACCTGACATGCCTTGTCGAGGGACCTACAAAACAATCCTCATTGAAGGATACAACAACACTGTCCTTTTCCAAAAAAAATAGTTATGTCCTCTTTAAAATTCTAACCTGGAAGTTTGGTAATTTTTTTTGCAGGAATGAATGAATCATTTGATGACTCTTACTGAAGAATCTAAGGCTTTCCAAAATGAAATGATGAAGATTTTCAGACTAGACTATTACGACATTGTTGAGAGTACTCTTCCTGGGCTATTGAAGGGTCTAATTTTTTACCAACATGACAACACACAATGTTCTTATTTACCCTCGTATGAACATTGGTTTTTTCATGATTCCCATGTTCCATATGTTAAGAAGTACTTTCCAAAAAATTGGATTCTTCCATACTCCAACTACAACTGCAAGGTTATTAGTGCAAGGTGGTTCCAATACAAGAAGGAATAGTCCTTATTAGCTACATCCTTCATCACGGTGGTGGAACTCTTGATGTGAAATATAATGTTGTAGAACAAAGACCACATTGTACTGATTCCACTTTTCGTGCTTCTCAAACAGATAAATCTAATGGTTGGAAAGAATATTGGGACCTTTGTTTTGGAGGGGGTGTAAAAACTGAGTGGATGTGGGCATTCTGGGTATATTGGATTTGAGCAGAATTCAGAAAAGTGTTATCAAACATCTGTATCGATGAAGATGTCTAGATGGGGAAAACTTATCTTTAGAAAAATGAATTCATTCATGAATTATTGGGTCGATGGAGTCCACAAACGAATTCCTTTCATTTGACACACGGTGATGTTGGTATTAGTCTCTGGGACATTTACCAAATACCTGGAGTTCCTATTCTTGGGGAAATGTATGATGAATTCACTCTCCCTACTAAAACATGGGTTAATTCTTCGATAAAAACACCGCTAGCTCGTGAATTATTTAAGATAGCAAAGAATTTACCTGAGGAAAAGAAATATATTCATGCTATAGTGTTGATTGAAGCCATATTAGAACCAACAATAGAGGATGGTCAAACCTGAGGACTTCATATTTTTTTTCCTTCTACAGATAACCCAGGTACTTCAGGCACATATTGGCCTACGCTGGAAAGAGGTGATTATAAGCACGAGGCTTGTAAAGTCAAAACCGATATAGATGAAAAAGTACAATTAGCTAAATTCTTTGTTATGTGGCTAAGTGTTTATTTTTATTCCATCCCATGAATCCAAAGGTGGTGTAAGACCAAGGACTTTCATCATTGCAGCTAAATTGGTAGAGGGGAAGTATATTGGGATTAAAAACCCTATATTAGCAAGAAGTTACCATCTTCTGCTTCATTTATACAATGGGAAGGCTCTATTTTGGATTTCAGGGCCATTACAAGTGTTCTGGGGCTGGATTGAACCACATTATTCTTCATACTCGGTGTTGAATTCAGTCAGAGTTCCCAATGGTTGATTCACCCCATTTTTTCAGAAAGATTCCTGTATTAAGCTTCTGAACATGAAACCTGATAAGGTGATGAAGGTATTGAATTTCTCAGGATAATTCAAATTCATTGTTTTTGGTAACCCACCAACTGAAATATTTATTGATGATGGTAAAAAAAGAATTATGAGATAAGATCCAATATAATGGCATTTAGGGATGGCGTATTATCAACCCAGATTAATGGTGAATGTGTCTTCAAGGCTTACCTCCCCAATAGGATTTATCGTTATTTCAGATGTCTTTTACAATCAAGCACTTTTCCACCCACATATGTTAGACATGAGAGACACCCAATGGTAGCCCGACAATTATGGATTCTAACAGCTTTATATGTATCCAAATTTTCTATTACATTACCTCCACTTGATGCATCGATCGGATTGAGAGCTAGGTAAGCCAAAGATTGGGTTTGTTCAAATCATCAAGGAGCTATGACAAAAGGAATATTTCGAGTGGTTTCTACAATGACTATTGCACATGTGAATTTTGGTATGAAGTCCATGGATAGATATGGTACAGAAGTTTTAGAGGTTTCAGATCCCACAAAACGTCTTCACAGGAAGTATACCTGGAAGATTGGGGATAAAGGTGAAACCCCTCCAACACCAAGGTGATCTAGTCACCACAATTAAAGAGATATTTCTATTCCATATATAGAACATTCTGAGGAATAGGGGCCTGAAGAATCTCTCTAATTAGAAGGTGTTGAATCTCCTCCAGAGTCAACCATACCAATATTGAATTATGCGCGACCTTCAGCCATTCAACATTGGGAGAGTGTGACTCGTGATCTAAGGGACACATGGGCATTTCACTTGCATGGAATTTGAATTATAGATATTGGTGACATCAAGGAACCTTCTAATTTCAATCCACATAATAACTTGGCTGAATTAAAAAAGTATACTGAAGATCTAGAGACTTTTACATATGGAACTGATGAACAAATCCCAGCCTCTAAACGAGTATCTCATATTTTGGACGTAGGTGTCCACGAAGAGTTAATTATTGAGTCTAAGGAGTAGTGGGATATTTATGTTAATAATGAGAATTTATTTCCCTTTTTTTGTCTCAACTCTTCTTTATCATTTATCATTAATTATCTTGATGAAAATATATTTATCCATCTTGAATGTCGAAAACGAAGATCCATAACAATTCTTGAATCACCTCAGTATGGTCCTGCAGGCTCTCCTATCGATGAAAATAATGATCCTCTCAAGTAACAAAAACAATAACCAGGATAAATAATCATGTTTGGTGTAATGATGACAGATAATCCTCAACCATTACCTCATGTTTCCCCTATTAAGAGGAGTGTTTCAATCTCTCCCCAAGCTTTTGAACAAAAAACTCAAGAGATCAATGAGAATTATTCGAAGCGTTCGTCGAAGGAGTAAGTATTTATATGATCCTTAGGGCATAAAATTTTCTCAATAAATTATGGTAACCAAGTTTTATCCTCTTGTAGGATCTATGTCTACCTCCTCTCTCAAGGGATTAAGAGCTGATTCTTTAAGACCATGAAAATGAAGCCATAGGGGAAACTCAATTTCATGATGACAAATCTACAATTTTAATAGATAAATTGTCAAAAGATTCATCTATTCATTCCCCTGGCTCTGCTGAGAAAGAGGAAAGTAATGATAATATGAAATAAATTCCCCAGTTTCTTTTTTCAAATGATCCTGAAATAATCAACGATGATATTCCTATTACTTCAGAAGAAAATAATAAAGATTCAGGGTAATATATGACAAATACTGATGTTGACACAAACCATGAAAGACCTAATGCTAGAATACCAATTTAAGGGCCGAAATAACAAAATTTCAGCGGAGCCAATTTGGCCATAATCCAATGTTTTTTGGATACCTTAAATGGCGAGGATGATGTAACATTTCAGGCTGTATACATTGAAATTATGGACACCCTTCATCCAGATACTGATATTCCAGGTTCCATCAAAGAGTTTGGGGATTTTCATGAGGAATTTCAAGGGGTTAAGCCCCTATTCTTTCATTTTCCATATATAATTTGTTCCTTATCATGATTCTTTACATATATGCAGCTTTATCTACAGAAAAAATTGTAAAGACTCTTCAGGAACAGGGTGTTCCACTTTATCCTTCTGTTGGGGTTGGAGAAATATCTACAGAGGATTCTTCATGAAGAGATGTTCCAGAGCCTTCAAATGTCAAAACTGAGAAAATTCAAGGATATTCCCCATCCTAAGAAACACCTGCTCAGAACACTGGAGCTGAGAATACAGGGGATGAATCCAATCAAGTTGATAACTGATTATTGGGTAAATATTATCAGTTGTCTGAATCATATTTTCTTCGTCCATTTGAAACTAATAATGACCTTTATTTATCATTTAGTTTTATCAGCTCCTAGATCGAAAGGTAAAGCTTCTACTGTCCTAAGAGATGTATAACATGGCATCACTTTAACCGACCTATTTCCAAAGAACATTTTACCTCATGGTAGTGACTCAGATTCAGACATAGAGATACAATATGCTCTTGGTATGGCATGTAAGAAGACATTGCGACATATCTGGATCATAATTGCTAAAAATATTTGAGATGAATTATTTTACAATTTTTCAAAACTCCCAGCATTATTCTATGTATTGGTATTTGATGTATTTAATTATCAGTCAATCTATGCTACCATGAAAGATTCTATTCACCGACATGAGCAGAATCATAAGTTGTGACATGATTTTGAAGAGGCTATATGATGCATCAATATTGTGAGATTTCAAGCCACAGTAATTGAGGTGGAGGAAAATCATAGCAAGAAGTCACTCAAAATCTGCCAAAAAATCAAAGAGACCATGACACAGTTGTTATATCTTCAACAACAATTGGATTTTGTTCATAACATGCTTGATAAGTTGAATCATACATTGGGAGAAACTCAATTAGAGGGAATACTGCCATTTCAACTACTAAGGAAGCACTTCGTCAGGCTGAGAAGACTGGAGTCGCTCAACTATCTCAATTTTGACAAGCATCTGATAGGGCATATAAAGCAGTCCAACAAATGAAAAGTCGTGTTGAGAGTTTATTATAAAACATGACAGAGGGGCTCTAATTTTTTAATGGCCCTCTTTTTTCATATGAATGAAAGAAATTATTTTCAATCAAAAAAATATTCATTCTTATTTTTCACGATTCTAATATGAAAGGTAAATGATGATAATGATTCCTTTATATTAAAAAATCACTATTATAATAATAATAATAATTAAGTGCTCAATATTTTCTTATTTAGCCGAGGGACTTAATGATAATAATTTGACTGTTTCTAGGGTTATATGGATATCCCCACAAATTTTGTATCTTTTGACCACTCTTTTTTATTGCTTAATATTAACTAAAACATACAAAAATGTATGTTTAGTGAGATGGGACTCGACTTTTGTTTAGTGTTCCCTTTAAAGGTTCTCAATCTAATTAGTACCGAGCCTTTTGTTACTAGTAGTTTAGAGTCATGCATGTTGGCCTATAAAGTGATAATATTTAGGGTCAAATAGCTTCGACCAAAAATTTTGAATTAGATTCCAAATAAGAATCAGTGGTTAATAATTTCTTTAATATTCTTTAAAAATTTCCAAGTGGAATATTGAGTCATGGTTTTTTTAATTTCACCAAATATAAAACCTATATCAACATAAGGGGTGTCTTTCCTAGGAACAACATTACCATTATTTAACAAACCCGTTATGGGGGCCGTGTTATGCATGGCCCACTAGCGTATATGCTCCACTACCAAATAGTTGTATCTTTTGACTGATAGGACTGTTATATAGGAATCATATGCAAGGCCGCCTAAGGGCACGTGCTTTATAGTCAACCAAAATAGTTCTTTAGGAATTAAACATTTGTTGCCGATAGATTGAGGGAAATAAGATTTGGGTGACGTAAGACCACATTAGGTGGTTTTTCCAAGAAAATGAATTTTAAGAATGAAAAAGGTCTATTTTAGACCAGCATATGTCATGAATAAGAAAACCATTTTTATAAAAATTTAGTGTATGAGTAATGGTTAAAAATTTATCAGAAAAGGGGATATTTATGATATCGTACTTTACAGTTTTATGTCCTGCAAAAAGGACATTGGTACTATGTAGTTTTAAGTCATGTAATGACGACATTGGTACTATGAAGTTTTAATTCATGCACTGAGGAAATCATGTGGCTTTAATTTAAAGTCTTTAGCTCTGACCAAGGGTTTGATAAAACTCTCCCAATTTCTTGAAAACTTTTGTTTAGAAACATACTATCATATTTGGGTGTGGAAGGAGAAAAATGTAAACTGTTATTTGGGAATTTCTGAAACTGAGGAAAGATATGGGGAAAGGGCTAAAAGTATTAGTGGAAGCCTTTTCCATGAACGAAGTTACCATTTCTTGAAAAACCTATTATGGGGGTGGTATTATGCAGGGCCAATGGGGGTATATGCTGCATAACCATATAATCGCATCTTTTGGCTGACAGTCCTATTATCATGGCAACTTATGCAAGGTCGCCTAAGGGAACATGCTACACAGTTAGGAAAAAGAGATCTCAGATGTTTGACGTTCTATTTCTAAAAGTCAAAGAAATTTTATAGAGATGTATATTTTCTGAAGCATAGAGTTTGGTTTATGGAGAAAGGTACATGAATATGGAAAAGGTATTTCTAATCAAGATATCCAATGAATCAGAGGAATATGAATTTTATGAAGGTCTGACCCAAACATAAAAGATATGGTTTCTGTAGTTTTATGTCATACGACTTGGACAAAAAATAGAAAGAATATATAACATGTGGCCAAGTGATTTCAAGGTTATTCCCTAGTGCATCGAACACATGGTGAAGGAAATGTGTAAACCATGGACTTGAAGATTTTTAGATTGTGAGAAAGATAATCGGACAAATATACATGAACATATATTTTGAAATAGATATTATTGTATATTGTCATCAAACATTAAAGAAGAAAAAGATAATATAACTAAGACCGAAGTTACCATTACTTGAAAAACATGTTATGGGGTTGTATTATGTAGAGACAACTAGGGAATATGCTGCATATCCAAATAATTGCTTCTTTTGGCTGACAGGACTTTTATGTAGGCATATTATGCAAGACTCCTAAGGGAACATGCTGTATAGTCAGGAAAAAGAGCTCTCAGGTATTAGAAATGTTGTCACCAGAAATGGTATGAAAAATTATGAGGATCTGGAAATATTCAATATTAAGAGTGTGAAATATGGATGAGGGTTTATGTTCAATGTTTATGAGATATATTTAAATCAATATTGACCATGAGTTTTATGTACTTTATATAGATCTGACTCATATGTAAAATGTAGACTTTCTTGGATTCCTTTGAATGAATATGATGATGTGCAGTTTTAAGTCATGTAATGAGCACATTATACTATGCAGTTTTAAGTTAGGCAGTGAGGACACTATACTATGTAGTTTTGTGTCATGTAGTGAGGAAATTATTAACCCCACAATGAATTAAAACACCTTATATAAATAATCCTTTTACTGAATTCCTAATATCATGTGAGATATGCTCAGTGTGAGAAATAAGGAGGAGTAAGGGTTTCTTTTATAAGTCATAGGTGATGTAAATGAAGAATAGGTGTATTAGATTTCCATGTAGTTTAATGTCATGTGGTAAGGAATAAAATGAACCTATATGAAAGGAAATACATATTGTAACTGGATTAAGGGATAAACCCAAAGTGTCACTATATGTCTTGCTGGGGAAATAATCAATTCATACATAGTTCTTAAAACATCCCCTATGAATATTTGATTTTTATTTATAAAAAATAAAGGGGTTTTTTTCATGCGGCTGGGCCTAAGATTGGAGATCTAAGAATCTCTATGTATCAAATTGAAAAATGTGAATCAAGCAATATGTAGTTCTTGAAACAATCATTCCTCACGCAAAATTTGACATGAGGAGTGGGCGATTTTGATACGTTCTGAGAGAACGATAAATCGTAATACATAAAATGGTTTACAGAGAAAATCATATATCTTAAAGAAACAATCTATATAGATATAATTCATATATAGGAGGATAAAAGAAAATAATAAAATTTTATGATTATGGTTGGGCCCAAAATTGGTGATTTAGGCGTCTCTATGTATCTCATTGAAAATGAGCATCAAGCCATGCATAGTTCTTAAAAAAATCATCTCTATTGAGATCTGACTCCGACATGGGAAAGAGAGGGACTCATGTACTTCTAATAATTAATGATGATGTTAATGATGTTTTCTTAAGCAATCTTCTAACATCATATAGAGAAAACATTAGTTGTACATATGATGTCATGCATTTTAATGTCATGTGACAAGGACAATGATGTTATGCACTTTAATGTTATGCAGCATGGATTCTTTGGTGCCATTTTCCATCAAAATAGTATGAGGGACACCAAATTTGGTGATGATATTAGTTTTCACAAAACTCACAATGCTTTTGGATCCAACTTCCTTGAGAGGTATTGCCATAGCCTATTTAGAGAAGAAGTCAGTAGAAGTGACAATGTACTTGAACATCTTATTCGTTGAAGGAGGATAAGGCCCTACTACATTCATTCCCCATTTGGAAAATGTAAAGGAGTGTTTAGTTGTATGTAGAAACTTTGTGGGTCGATGAATGAATTCTACACACACTTGACACGGATGACATTTTTTTGTGAAATTTGTACAATACTATGTCACTGAAGGCCAAAAGTATCCAAGCCTTAGGATCTAATCGGAGAGTCTGTACCCAGATTGGTGGGAACCACAAACTCTTTAATGATCTTATTTCATGACAGCTGTGGTCTCTTCACCATCAATACTTATGAATAGAATTTTATCAAATCCTTTCATGAAAAGATCTTTTGGTGGTCCATACTATCATAAAGAATAAAATTGGCCACTTGTTTTTGGATCTATTCCTTCTTAGCCTTATTTGTTGGAAGTACCCCATTTTGAATATATTCAATAATGGATTTTCTCCATTCCGTGGTCTGACCATATGGTTCATAAATAGGGAAAATTTCATTAATTTCCTCCATTATGGTTTGAAAAATTGTAAAAACACACTTCGATGGGTTATGCTGATAATTTTCTCATCCCAATCTAGATCTACCAAGGTTGTAGCTATATTATCCAGTGCATCTTCTTAGGGAATTTTGTGATCACGGGACATAGGACAATGTTGGATCTGAGGGAAATTCATCCATTAACTTTCTAATGTTATCACACAAAGGTATTAACTCTTCTTTTTTGATAGAATGTTCCCTATTTATTTGTTTGATTACCAATTCTGAATCACATTATACCTTTAAATGATCCATTTTCACCTGAAGGGCCAATTCCAAACCTGTGATGAGTGCTTGATAGTTGGCTTCGTTGTTGGTACCTCTTTCTGATAATAGTAAAGAATAAGGCAATACTGCCTTTTCTGGGGAAATAAAGACAATTCTTAATCCAACCTTGTTCAGTTTAGTATTTTTTTATCCCTTCCTTGTTGGAAATATAGAAGCACCATCAAAATACATTTCCCATGTTTGGGAATTATCTTGAATAGAGAATACCTCTTCATCAGGTCGTTTAGTATTGAACGATGTGTCTTCTGCAGATGGGTGCTCAGCAAGGAAATCAACCAAAGCTTGGCCTTTTATTGCCTTTTGAGGCACACATTCGATATCAAATTGTTTCAAATTAACCACCCATGGTTCCAGACATCCTGTAAGCATAGGACGACTAAGGATAAATTTGACCAGGCTATTACGAGATAACAATTATACCTCACGATGTTGCAGGTAGTGTCTCAATTTTTAAAAAGCAAAGATTAATTTAAAGAAGCACTTCGCAATACTTGAATACCGAGTTTAAGCATCAAGCATAGTGCGACTGAGATAATAAAGGCTATTTTCATTCCCAACATCATTCTCTTGGGTGAGAATGGCACCTAGTGATCGCTCTAAAGATGTCACATAGAGAATAAGTGGTCTTCCATCAACAGGAAGCATCAATACTAGTGGGCTCAAGATTTATTTCTTGAGGGTATCAAATGCCTATTGGTAATCTTCAGTCCATTGGTATGTGACTCCCTTTATCATTAATCTGGTGAAGGGAAAACATTTGCCTTCCAAATTGGTGATAAAGCGTCAAATATAGGCCATGTTTCCTTGAATTCCTCCTAATTCTATAAAATTTTGAGGAGGTGACATACCATGGACTGATTTTGTTTTCTCAGGATCAACTTCGATACCATGATGGCGTACAACGAAGCCAAGAAACATTCCTGAGGTTACCCCAAAAGCACATTTTAAGGGGTTTATCTTCAAATTATGTTGTCGTTGTATTTGAAATATGGTTTTCAAATCATCCAAGTGAAAGGAATTTTGTTTATATTTGACTACCAAATCATCCAACTAACATTCAACAAATTTCCATAATAAGTATTTGAAGATATGGTGCATGGCATGTTGGTAGGTTGCACCTGCATTTTTAAGCCAACGGGCATTACACTATATCAAAACACACCTTGAGAAGATCTAATGGCTTTAGATTATTCATCCTCTGGGGATATTTGAATTTGATTTTACCCAGAGTACCCATCCATAATGTAAAGAGCTTCATTGCCATATTTTTCCCCAATTTGAAGTTCTGTAATTAGGATAGGAAAATCATCTTTAGGACAATGCCGGTTAAGATCAATGAAATCAATGTAGACTCTAATTTTCTCATTCTTCATTTTCACTAGGACAACATTGGATAGCTATTTGGGATACTAAACTTCCCTGACAATGGTAGCCTTTATAATCTTATCAACTTCAGGTTCAATTTTAGAGGCATGAGTTTGGTGTGTTCTCCTTGATGCTTTCTTGAATCCATGATCATCTTCTAGAAAAACAAAATTATCGGTGGCTACATCAAGATTGAGACCTGGAATTTCTATATAATTCCAAGAAAATATTTCTTGATGTTTCTAAAAGGATGTATAAACCTCTTTCTCTACATAGGTCATGGCCGCACTAATTAGAGTGGGGTGTGGATATTCTTCTGTACCCATATTTATTTCTATGAGTTAATCCACGGTGGTAGAGACACCTTCTTCAAATGCTGGAGAAGAATCCTTGAGATCTTCCTCTTCTTCCTCATTATATGTTACCTCTCCTGTTTCCACTTTAATAGTATATGACAAGGCAATACTCCCATAATTAGAGGAGGAGTCAATATTTGAACATCCCGAAGAAGAATCCACCATATATGACCCTACTAATGAAGAAGGGTTTTCCTGTGATAAAGAGGGATTGATGGATTGAGAATCAACATCTTGGTCTTCCTCTAACATTGCTAAAATTTCTTCTATTCTGATTCACGAAGTAGAGGCTCATTGTAGTTCAGCAGATTAAATGAAAACATCTCCATTCAATCTTCTATAATTGCTTGGGGTATCAATAATGTCTCCCATGTTATCATGATCAATCAACAAAATTGACATTATGGGAATTACTAGATGAGTGCATGTATTTGGTTATACCCTTTCAATTTGACTGATGGGAAACACATAATTTGTACTCAAATGCATGAATGGATTTGCTGGGATCTTTCCTAGTCCATTTGAAGCATTCACTTTGGTTATCTCCTTGGTCATCGGCATCGTTCCTTTTGTGTGATAAATCTCTACCTCAATGTATTGAGATTCACATGTTTGGAATGGATTCTTTTCACAATAAAATGTCCTAATTTGACCATTGATATATTATTTCAGACATTTATGGTATGATGAAGGTATGGCTGCATGTTGATGAAACCATGGCCTTCCAAGAAGAATATTGAAGGTTGTGTCCTGAAGAATGACCATGAAATTTAAATTAGACACAATATCTCCAAACTAAATTCTGAGTGTAATTTAGCCCAAAGGTTCTTGTTCATCCTTGTCATATCCTAGCAATATTAAAGTCGAAGGAGATAAGTTTGATTCAATTAGGCTGAATCAATGAAGTGTACAAACGATAATGAGGTCAAACCCGGAGCAATTATCAATGAAGGCTCATCCGATATCTATGACATTGACCTTTTGAGATAGATACTAAGGTCTGATATGCTGATGTATCACATGGTCTTCATATTTATTTGTGAAAGATATGACTGTATGACATTCTGCAGAATCATTCCCTATACGGTAAACCTCAATAGCAGCACCTTCAGTTTCAAACTCTTGAAGAGTTGGAAAATCCTCAAAGAGTGCCTCTCGAAGATATTTTGATAGAATCAAAGAATCCATAATTGACAATAGGGATGGTACTTGGGACATTGTTTCAAAACATCAAGATTTTGATCCAAAGGTTTTCGTTTCCCAACATGGAGATGTGATTTTGCAGGTGCTTTGGATGTTGATGCTTCTATTGTAGATGTACTTTGTGTTGAATCAGAAGCTAGAAATATGAATGGGTTTGGGAAATCAGACTAGATAAGTCTATTAACCTACTTAGAAGAAGCCTAAGTGGCTTTTAATTAGTCTTCAAGAAAAATTGTGCCAGAAGTAGACTTGTTTTTTATGGAAGAAGCACCTTGTTCTTGTTCAGTTTGAAAAAGGGCTCTTCCATGAGTTAGTGCCGTATATATTTTTTGAGCAGGGGTAGAGTTCAAATGTTTGTTTTTGGAATTCCCACGTCTTCTCCTATATCCTCGACCTTGGCCTCTTCTTCTAAATCCCTGATTAGGTACAAGGAATTCTGGATCACTACTATCAGAATCACTATTGGAATAAGGATCTGTTAAATGGATAACATTAACAAAACCAAAGATCAATTACTCGTCTGATGAGGATTCTTTCTGACTGGTTACTTCTAGTTGTGCCATTTGGTGGGGTGGTGCCCATGATTTTGAAACAAATGGAATAAAATCTACCATGGTGAAGGACCACTTTGGCCATGACACAAACTCATATTCTTATGAATGCCATTTGTCTTAATCATCACTTTTATTATTTGAGGAATGGACTATTGATAAATATGGTTTTGTTATGGCAGGAGTGGCAGAAGACACAATTGGTTGTTTCAACTGTGTTTATAAAATAGCACGAGTTGAGTTGATCGTTTTCCTGGTCATCCAATAATCATATTTTTTTCACACTTTTACTTTTAACCCCTTTTAAGTCTCCCTCTTCCACTGGATTGGTATGAGTAACACATGCTAGTTGAGCTGATGAACTTTTCAATTTCACTTTTCCAGAAACTACCATCATTTGCAGAAGGTCTATGAAAACAAAGAACTACTGAATGGGGTGTCCCAATAACTGATAAAAGGGACAATAATTCAGGATATCTTCATCTCCAATTTTATTTTCCTTCTATGGCCTTGCTAACTGAACCAAGTTGTTTTCTAAGGCTGAGATTAAGTAACCAGGAACTTGTTCATTCTTGAAAGAATAATCATTATTATTTAACTCCACAAATTTTTTCTGCCTTTCATCTTTTTGAGCATCTTCACGAGATGGTTGTTTCTAGTGATTCTCAGGAGGCAGAGCCCTCCAGTATGATGATGGTATTAAACTAGAAGTAGGTACAGTTTCCTTTTTGAGTGTGACTGTAGAAGCTTCTACCTTTCCTATCCCCATTCCTGGAACTGATGGAATTACATGAGTTTTAGCCTTATTTTCTATAATAGAATCTTCGATCTGCTGAGTGATTGAAGTAAGGTATTGAAACCCTCTGGTGTATTTCATAGTGATCAATGGTGTGTGTATTTCATCATGCAGATTTGCCACACATATTAGAAGAAAATATTCTTGAGGGGGGTGCTAAACTAAAGGAATATGTTATTCCCTTCCATCAAGCAATGAAATCTGATACTCATTCATTCTCCCTTTGTTTACAATTTTTATGATAAAAAATGTTTATCTTTGGTATTGTTGAGATAAATTGAAGAAGACATTTTTGATGGAGATCTTCCCACCCATTATTTGATCGATATTGTAAACTTGTATACTAGACAAAAGTTGGACCTTGTAATGACTGCACAAAACAAATAAGCTTAACTAATTCTTTGTTGTTGAGAAGATCCCATCATAGGATCACAATGAGAAACAAAAATGTGTGAAGTGTTGTTCAGGATCTCCCGAACCATTAAAAAATGGGGATGCAGTATTCAAAAAATTTGGTGAGGGAGGAATTGTATCCACCCATTCAGGGTAAGCTATCTTTTCCAGCTGAACTGGTTTAGGTTTTTCCTTTATAGATTCTTACCAAGTCATTAATGATTAAATTTTGTTAATATGCATTTGGGGAATATCTGAATGTGATGGATTCTGTGCAGGTATACGAACTGGAGTTTGAGTAGGTTCAACGACCGATAAGACCACTGATGGTGCTATTGATAACTACCTTAGATAACCCACGGGAACAGGTCTATCAGGATGTATATGATCTTGTCTTGATTGTGTACCCAATATATGGAATTAATTATCCACCTCTGTAGTTACTAATAATCCCCTTTACTAAGGATCTCTTAAAAGATTTGGATGTTGAGGATTTTCCAGGGGAGTATGTATAGCAGAAATGTTGTTTCGAAGCAACTCTTTATTGAGTCTTTTCAACTCCTTCATTTCCTCTTCTTGTTGTGAAAATATCTCTTCAAGTGAAAGATATTGACCTTCTCCAGTGTAAAAGAGAGATGTAATCTGACTTTTTTCCTTTCCCTTGTTATATGATTTTCAGAGAGGGGGGAGTTAGTTATTTGAAGGCATACCTAAATTCTGGGTAAGCCTCTGATTTCGGGTATACACACTTTCTTCATTTGCCTCGGTGTGTACCGTATTGTTGATAAGAGCATCATATTTTAATTCCCCTAAACTGGACTAATTTTCTGGAGGATCATCTGCAATGGTATTGAAAAAATTCACTAATTCATAACGCATTGATGGCATTCATTCAGTGTTTCTTCTAGATCATCTTCATTTTTTTTTCACGAGACATCATTCTTATATATGAATAATTCTCTCGAATTTTTTGGCAGAATGTAACATGAAGGGAATATTTAGATAGATCGGTTGAATGCTTTACTTTTGGCTTCTTCCCTAATCATGAGAAAACTAACTTCCATTGAGGAGGGGATTATAGATGTGAAGAATCCCCCAACCTTGTAGGCTGGGGTTGATCATGTTCCTCTTCTTCAAATATTTGAGCATTGTTTAATGGATTTGAAGGTTTAATTAAATGATCCCCCAACCTCGCAATATGTGGTGATTATTAAACCACTATAGCTAAAAATCATGAAACTTATCTTCTGATTTATCAGATTTTGGTTCGGACATTAGCTTGGTGCATCATCCGAAAATCACTCAACTCATTTGTTTCAAAAGATCGTTGGGCTATTTCAGACATTTTCTTCCTCTGACGCCTGACATCCTATAAACAGGTGCATGTTAAAGATTCTCAGAGGCTTGATGTAAAAGTATCTCAACAACTTCTTTTCTTTGGGCCTAATTATGATAAGAACTGGTTGAGGCCTGTTCATGAGTGTAAATTTGATTACATACAAAACCTATTGATTGGGGCCAGTTGTGGGAAATAACATTGCATGAAACCACTTTTGGAAAACTTTGCTAATTATGGAGTGTAGTGAAATGCAATTCTCCTTATGAACCCCATCCTATGATGTGAAAACTAGATGGGGAATCAGATATTAACTGGCATAGTCTCATTACAGCATTGAGAAATGCACACCGAAGGGTTCTATGCTATTTTTCAACCTTTGGATATTGGAAAACTAAGAGACATGCCAAGTGAATTTTTCATTTCAACCCTTCTATTACCTTTACATGATTTTGATATTCACCATATGGTAATAAGTCGGTTTTCAAATGATGAAGAGTTTTCTATAAGTTGAGATGAATGTCATGAATGCAATCTTCTCTGAACAATTCTTGAATATCAAACTGAGAATTTGTCGAAGGCCATAACATGACTGGGATTTCTCCGTTAGCTAATTGTTTCCTCATGATGAAAACATCTTCTTCATCATTCACTAGAGGATTCTCCACTTGGTTTGACCAAAGTGGAGGATCTGTATTAGAAGATAAATGACCCATTTATGGTTCAGAGAATGATTGTTCCCTTAAGATGTCTTCTGATTGAGAAAGTATTTCACCTGTCAATGACAGGCATCAGACCTGATGGCCTTGTTCTTTTAAGTACCTCGAGATAGGAGGGCTTTCTTGACACTACATTGTCAATTATGGAATCATTTTAACAATGAAAAATACTACTGTGGAGCGAACTTTTGAAAAAAATGACATTATGGGGAGGATCACCATGGTGGCTTACAGCAATGGATAAATCTTCTTACTCCTTGGTCTTCTGGCCACACAGAGGGTTAACGTGGCTCTCATCGGGAGATAGGAACGTTGGATTGACCGAATTTTCATAAAGCATGCCTTCATGACGATGTTTCTGCTATGAAACTTCAGAATTACAACAACCACTCCCAAAATTTTGTAATAAGAGGGTAGGATCTTGAGTTGTAATAAATAAATGTCTAAGGGCTTCAAAAACTCCAACATTAAGAGAAGCTTGATCATAACTTGAAAATTGATTTTACAATGGTGTTTGGTGAGACATATTTTGAGATATTCCCTTATACATAGTTGGGGGCAACTGCTAGTATAATTTGTTATTATTGGAAGGTGTATGTGTCTGCCTTGGAGTAGTTACCAGAACCGACCGATTAACTCCAATTGTAAAGGGTGTACATTACCGAACTTTCTGTCTGTATGATATGGAAGAATATGCCCCATGACCCTCCTGGACTGAAAAATAGGTGTGTATCTACTCTGGGATGGCATGCTGATGTGTCAACCCATGTGTGGGGAACTATTTATATGTTTGGTCCCCTGATACGGCTGAAGTAGTTGTTAAAATATTATAAAATACTCCTAAAATATGGTCATGGATATGTGTCCGCCCATTCACCATTGATAAGATGTGTTTGGTGATGTCATTGGATAAAATGAGAATATACGTCCATTCCGTACCTGGAGTAGGTTTATATGCCTACTCATGCTTTCCCTTTCCTATCAATGTATATTGACAGTACTCATGAATGGGGGTAGAGAGTTGGGTCTGCCCCAAATTTGTCATCAAAGCTTTTCGACTGACTTCTCTAGGTGATACCAAATGAGACTGTTGGTAGGCTTGATGAACATTTGTTGGTGTATGTGTCTGCATGCTATTTTCCATCAAGTATGGTTGATAAACATTCTTCAATATTGGAAGATGAGACTGCTGACAGAATTGGTGATTGTAAACAGGTGTATGTTCATGTTTATGATTTTCCACCATATTAGATTGGTGGGCCTCTTTAAATGAAGTAAAACGAGCATGATGACTGGCTGATAATTTGTGAGAAGGTGTATGTTTCTGTTCACAGTACTTCATCATGTTTATCTATGGGGATTGGTGGGTTGCTGTCAGATGAGGCGGCTGAGCAACAAAATTAGGACGGACGAGAATGTGTGCCCACTCGTTGTTTGCAATCATGTTTGATCTATGGACTTCTACAGAAGAGGCAGAGGTGAGAACCTACTCCCTGTTGACCAGATGTTGTCCATGTCATTTCGTCTTGCATTCCCAAGTCTGAGAGACCTGAGACGAACGTCCAGAGACAAAGCCCCCATCATGTTAGAGGTGCACTACCATGTGATTCTGGCATTGATTATGGATGTGAGACATCAAGATGGCCTCGTTATTTATTTAGTTGAGGACTTTAGTGACCTCTTGATCCACCTCTATGTAGTATGGAAGGGATTGGTTATTTTGTTTCGAGGATAAGGACCCGAAACGGTTGGAGACGGTGGTTTTCACCATCTGCTTCTTGATCATTGGTCGTCATTGGCCAGATGATTGAGGATTTTTGTTGACCTAGAGGGCTTGTCGATCAGCCTCCAATGTTGGGATTGTACTGTGATGGAAATATTGTTTTACCAGCCCATTAGAGACCCAGTGTTGAAGATGTTGGGTTGGTGATAACGTCCTTCTTAAGAATGATGATCCAGCTTGAGCAGCGATCGGGAAGTTCACAGATATTGTCTTGGAGAAATCCATTCTTTGGTTTGAAGGGAGTTCTGTGGAAAATAGAGAACAACAAAAAATTCTACTAAAGAAACGTCTATTTATATGGATACATGCATGATTAATTCCTTTTCATGGCCTTCCTTTTATCAATTGATAGGGGCCTAACATATTTGTAACATTATTAACATGGTTATGAATTCACATCATGTTCACCATTTTTGTTTTATAGTTCCTTGAAACTTGTGTTCTTGATTTAAGAAACACTATTTCCTGGTGGTTTCCATTGGATTTATTCATGGAATCCGAAACTTCCAACAACTCTTTATCCAAAGAGGACCTTCTTTCCAAAGGCAGATGTTCATTAAGTTTTTAACATTACAATAATTAAGAACTAGCATTGGTCGAGAGGATGGTAGGTCGGACTCATCACACCCTTTTGGGGGGAATTAGTGTCTACTCCGAGACTCTCATTGTAAAATTAAAATATTTTCATTAATACATATTAATTTACCAAGTATATCTTAAGTATCCCTTGGAATTTATAATCACTTATTGACATGTGTAAAATGTTAGAATCATCAGTCTGCATTCAAGGTTCTTCATTAATAGAAATATGCGTATGTATTCAAGGTTTTCCATCAATGGTATCCTATAATATAATTATTAGAGATTATTTTAATAATTATTTTGATGATACTGGTTTTTAAGGGACTAAGTGGGGAACTCTTGAATTTATTGTCATCTAGGGAGACAAAGGTTTGTTTTGATCTTGGGATCGTGCCCGTAAAAGAGTCTACCTACGTATCCTTGTGAAAGGAATAAAAACCCTCATAGTTAAGTTCCACTTAATAGGACATGTGATAAATTTTAAGGTCATGTGATATGGACCTCTAAGATAAAGCTGCTTAATTGAATCTTATATTGGGACATATGATGATGCGGCCCTAGGAACATAAAAGGGATATGTGTTTCTATGTTAGATCAGAACCTGCTGGGAATATGGCCCAAAGAGAATACGGTTGATTTGAATTGTTGGATTTGAACATCAAGGAGGCTTCCTACGTATCCCATATGGATGGGAATCAAACCCCACATAGTTCTATAAATCTCCAAGTAGATTATGGTCCTCTAAGAGAGATGAGTTTGGGATTACATATTGAAAAGGATGCCTTGAGGATTTGAGGATTGAATTTGGGGAATATTTACTAAAGAGGATGCCCAAATTGGGGGAATTAGGGTTGGATTCATGAGGAGGATATCTAGTGTGCTCGGGTCCTGAAAGAGCTTCCTATGTATCCTATATTGAATATGAATCAGAGTTCTCATAGTTCCTTCCAATGAGTGTTTGTGCACATGTTGCAACCATCATGTATCTATATGCCCACATGAGTCATTTTCTATGTGAGAAGCAAGAGGATGTGAATGATTCAACAATGACACTTCACACTGGAAATTTTTTTCTCCATGCTGATGGAAGAGGGCACATCGAATGTGGAAGAGGGCGAGGTGACGAACCTTCCCTCCGTTCTATTTACATTGTACATGGGTCCAATGTAAGGAAGAAGGGGTGAAGGGGAAGGGATTATACAAGGATGGAATCCTTGAAATTCGTTCTTATTGGAGATGGAGACTTATACTATGCTTGTGTGGAATAGAAAGTGTAAAGAATACATTCTCTACCAGAGACATGAGGCTCCAGGTCGCCTCCTTGAAAAGGGTGAGGTCGGTAACCAACCCTCCTCCAAACTGGGAACTTCCCAACACAGTTTCATGGAGAGAGGTCTGTGTGACTATGGAAATAAAAACCCAAAAACATCCAATGGATCCTAACCTCATTGTGAACCAAATGTGGGAAACCTCTGACTACAGAAATACAAACCCAAATAGGAGACATGACGGTGTGCCTTAACCAAAGGTTTTAGAAGTTTGGAGGTTTTGGTGTAGGATTCAACTTATCCCTTTTCAAATAAGGGAACCAAGGAAGTAGATACCCTCCCATGAATGGCTTCTAAGAAGGGTATTTGAGCTGGTCGCATAGGTACCTCACGCAAGTATGCCGTATAGGTACCCCGTGTTGCTATTTCGTGAAAGTATGGAGTGCAATTGAACCGTGCAGGTATACCGCGTAGGTAAGGTGTGAAGATATACTGCATAGGCAAGGCACACAGATATACTACATAGGTAAGGCGCACAGATATATTGCATAGGTGAGGTGCGCTATTATACCGCGTGGGTATGGATGATGACTGCAGAATGTGAAGAACTTCAAAAAATTCCTATCCCATTTAATTATCTCTTCTATCTTTTTGTAGAGAGTTACATGATACAATTCGAGAGATCTAGGTGAAAGAGCTATGCAATGGGAGCTTCAGAGAATCATTCAATTTTTTTCAGTCCCAAAATGTGGAGCCCAAGTTCTCCATTTATAGGCACGGATGTGCCAAGTTGAATAGAATGTTTTCGTGCAGGTACTTCTCGTAGCTCCGCCATACAGTTTCTCCACGTAAGGACATAGAACAACTTCTGGCATGGAGGTCGACTACGTAGGTCTACTGTGGAGGTCTTCCGCTGAGGCCTGCTGCATTGCTTGGTCGCAGAGCTCGACCGCACAGATCGTCAAAGCTACTCCATCATGAAGCACTTTGGGAGTATTTCTGATTTTCATTTATACTCTTTGAATCTTGATTTTTCATATGAAATATACAGAGGTTGTCTTCATAATCTTTTATGTTACTTTCTCAAGTTGTGTCAACAAATAACCATATTGGATGTACTGATACATGAACAGACACTCTCTACTAATCATTTCCCAATAATAAACTCTATTCGTCATGCTCTCCATCTCCATCTCAACTTCCCACTACCATCACCTTTAAGAAAATTATATTGAAAAATAGACAATGTTGTATATTTATATTTAAACTTAAAATCAATAAAAGTTTGTGAACTAAATGATTTTGATTTTTTTGATTTACCTTCTATGAATCCCTGTTTTCCTGCCAAAGAAATATGATGGTAATAGTCCCAAACCCGTCCATGCACTCGACTAGGATGCTCCTTCCCAAGGACTTTACCAACTGGGTCATCCTGGGAGTCTGAGTAAGACTATGTGGGATTGAATTCTCATTGTTATTTAATTTTTTCCTATAAATAAAATATCATTCATATTAGAATAAATATATATTAACATAGTGACAACTGATAATAAGTTATTGTAATGAAAACTGAATTCATACCCCAAATTCATTGATAGGTCCATTATAAAAAACTACCATCATATTTTTTATGAAGATCCAACCACACTTCATATTTGGGGTGTTTGGTGACTTAAACACAGTGACCTCATTAAGAAAATATAAATCAACAATTTAATATATTAAATAAATAACATTTTATAATTAATATTTAAACTAATGAAAAGATTACCAGAGTCAATCATCTTTTAGAAAAAATCTGTGACCCCACAGTGTGATTATATTGCTTCCTCGTTGGCATTCCTGTTATTTAATCAAATAAAATTAAGTTAATAACATATATTTTGGAAAATTCATACAGAAATAAATAGATATGATAACAGATGCCCTGTACTAAAAAAACAAAATACACATAATAATGATAATGAATGACTGCCCAAATGAAATAGGTGGTCGATAAATTAATGGATAACTGCATATACAATAACTTTATCCTTCAATCATGTCAGTTTCCTTCTCCATCATTACTTTATCACTTTATACACTCTTGTAAGACTAATATTTTCAATATCATGGTGGAAAAATATGTTCTCTTTTTTTTATTGGATTTAATGTCAGAGATCTAATCTTCCACTTCATCACTCATATCATACAAGTCACTTTGTTTTACGTGAGAAACTACAATCCTACCATAATACCAAAAATCTTTCACATAATATATGATTTTTCTTGTGATGATAAGATATACAAATCATTCATTTCATGTTCACCAACATCCATCAAGCCAGAGATGTTCATAGAAGTAAATTTCAATGAATCTCTTTTAACACCCCTGATAGTATGTACCCAATTTTATTTGAATAAAACAACTAAAAAAATCCTATTTTAGCATAATTCAATAATATCAGTATAATACCCATAGTATTCAACATCATAAAATGTAAATATTACACAATTATATGTTTTCAAACCCTCTTCTCGATAAACTTTAAAGAATCTACAGTCATCCAATTTGTATGCTTCGAACTTTATAGCTAGGTTTAGAGGACCTCAAGAAAGAAACTTAAAATGTTTTGAAGACTCTGGCCAACTATCAGAATTCATGATCTGAAAAAAAACATTATTAGACATGAAAATATATGTATCATCCTAATATCAGTATTTATTGAAATATTTTTGAACTTACACATCCTGAAAACCATTCTACAATATCATTATTAACAAAAAAAATTATTCCTTTCTCATTTCGTGTACATTCTCTTGTTCGTATATTTGTTTGTATCATCAAATCTTTAATAAAAGGATTTAAAAATTTCACTATTCAATAGCACACATCAATGTGCCTATAATAAAATCATTTTTATTACTATAAAATTTGAGCTCCCCCCAATTAATCGGCCAATAGCAAGAAATATTGTTATTAATAATGTATTTCAGATTGAGTTGATGTGTTTTCAAAACATCCAACTTGATTGAATCAGGTTTCAATATAATCCAGGTATCTAGAAAAAAAGTTAAGACACTCCTCTTCCAAATATCCTTTAGAAAGAGAGCCCTAAGGTTGAGCTTTATTTTTCATGTATTATTTCAAATTCCCAAAATATCTGTGAAATAAAATAAAAAAATATGTATTTTATGAAGTCCCATTAATTGATTACTAAAACAAAAAACATATAAATGAAGTACCTCTCAATTAGATACACCTATCCATAATTTGTGGGGCCTCATAATTTGGCTTCTTTAACCAAATGCATAGTTAAATGCATCGTTATAGTAACAAATGATGGAGGAAAGATCCTCTCCATTACACAAAGTGTCAAAAAAATCCCTACTAATGGTTGTCAACATGAAATGGATATGGAGATTTCTCACCTAGTTTTCTATAATATTTTCAGAATTGGAATATAAAAGCAGTAACATTTTTAGGTAATAATATATGTAATGCCAATGGAAGTAACTGTTATAGAAAAATATGTGAATCGTGGATTTTCAATCCATGTAACATATGATTTTTTAAGTCAACACACCTTAAGATGAAACTTAAATACCGATCAAATACCTTCACATGTTTTAAAATTCGAAGGAATGTATCTTTATCCCTGTTTTCCTTTGCAAAAAATGTCGATGCATACTTTCCATTCTCATCCAGATAGAGATCATGGTTTTTGTTCATTTCTTGTAAGTCTTTCTGATCATTCAGATGACCCATTGACATTCCATGCTCATTTAACAATGTAAGGATCAATTTTCTACAAACATTCTTCTCAATATGCATCACATTAAGATTATGCCGCAAAAAATTAAATTCCAAATATGGAATTTTGAAGAATTTACATTTTTTCTTCTATTGTTCTATTTTAATATCACTTGATGATGAACTTCAAACTCGATTCCCACAATCATTCAAATGGTGCACCATCTCCAATTATGTTTCAACGTTTCCAAGTTGATCCAATATTTCAGAAACATGTTAACAACTTTGGTGGTGATCCACGATCAATGAAAACATTGTATTTTGAATTGTTCAGCCAAAATCTATGAGATGCATTGAGAAATATTCAATGATGCAAGAAGCACCATTTTCTACTGTGAGGTATCCATTCGAGCTCAAAATCAATGTTACAAACAGGAAAATCTAACCCATATATGTTTTAAAACCTGATAAATTCCCAAGTCTAGGAAAGTCTCTAATGGACCACCTTAGAGTTTCTTGTACTTTGAACATTGTTCTAGAAGATACATCATATGTCTCAACATTGTTGCTCCATAACTCCTATAATTACTCAATTAAAGGCTGCAAGAATACATCAATATCATTTCCAAGCATTTTTTTCTAGGAATAATCATCAAATTGACAAGATTCATTTTTTTCATACTCATCCACAGAGGCAAATTGTAAGGGATCAAAATAAATTTCCAAAAGATATAACTGGTATTCAAAGTCCCAAATGGGTTGAATCGATCAACAACCAATCCCAATAAAAAATTATTATTATTAGATGAGAAATATGGATGTAATGAATCAAATGTCTTGCAAAATTTTGAATCACTTGTATGTTGCATTGACCCATCATTTTTATTATCTACAGAATTCAAATTCATGTGGTTGGTGGTTTTCGGTGACATGAATTATATTTTCAATTGAGGATATAATGGAAAGTAGCTCAAAAACATTGCAGGTTGTTCATTTTCTTATTTGTCATGTTACTATATTGATTCAGACTTCCAACATCACCCATAGACTTCTATCTACAGGAAGAACTTTTCTTACAATAATGTCTACTTTAATCCACTCCTCAATAATCCATACAATCATTGGGACATGCATGATGTTTTGTATATTTTAGACCAATCTTGTTAAAAAAAATTTCATATTAGAAAAATACCCAGGGATCTTTACTTTAGGAAACGAATCCTATAAAAAATACAATATCATGGACATCACCTTATTTCTAATTCCATTTCAGCCATTAATATAGTGCAACTTTAGCAGAAATGAAAGTTTTGAATATTTCAAAAATCCACTATATAACTCTTGATTTTCATCATCAACTAAACCATGAAGCACATATTTCTGGTCAGTTATGTTTTCTCTTAAATTTTCCTCCACCTGATCAGAAGTAGGATCCACTGATATGTTACAATCTGGATCTTGTTGACCAAAAGTCTCAAAAACATCACTTGTCACGTTGCTATTTGTATCACCCTCAACTGGTTGTTATGATATGATTTGATGTTAATGTTGGTGTATTACAATGCCTAATGCATCATTTATGTGTTTTTCATTACATTTTCACTTTTTGAGGATGTTGGGTGTGCATTCTGTGGATTGACATCAGTTCTCAACATTTCTGTAATATTCGATTTTCCATGTCAAATCTGACACAAATATTGAATAGTAAATTGCTTCAATATCAATTTTTCATAAAATTCATCTCTCTTCAAACATATTTTAAATTTACATTTAGGATATGGACATCTTATTCTCCCATCAACATATCGATTGGAAATTGAAACAAATAAAAACTATGACAAACCCGTAGCATACTGAGGTGTGTTCCTTTGTAATGTGATCCAGATTTTATCCATATTTATCACAATGTGCCTACACATTATTAAAATAAAATTAAAACACATAACTATTACTAAATATTACGAGTGCTTTGTATATACTAGTAAAAAAATTAATATGTTAAATACGGTTTTCCTATATAAATATAGAAGAATGGGTTAAGGGTTAATTTTCATCACTTTGTGATTTAAATCACCAAAATAATAAATAATTATATTTATGAAGGGATTAATAATATAACATAAATTCCTTAAGGTTAAATACTTTTGAACTCTATATATGTTTTTTTTACACGTTAAAAAACTAAATCACATTTTTAAATTCCAATTAAATTAATTCATATATATGTCATGAAAGTAATATATACCCAATATGATGCATGCACATGGGCCTCATTCTAGTTATATAGGAGACGAAAATTTAAAATAACAACTTCCGTAATAACATTATATTCTATAAAAAACTCAATCATAGTGGAAAAATGAAATAAAAATTATCCCACACCCATGGTAACCAGAACATACCACTGAAAAGGCTTTCATGACTCACTTATATGTGTTCTATCACAGGATTTGATAAAGTCCTCATATTCTCTTCTTCCATCTGCGCAATTAATAAAATGTACTAAATGCTATGATTTCAAATTTTAATTCCCCATTCTATAATCATCATATGAGATGAGGTTCAACAAACCTAAAGCATTCCAACACATATTAAAGTGGCTGCAAATGTGATTCAAGGTACATATACATATTCTATGGTGAAAAAATACATCAAATTAGAGTATACTATAATGGAAAAATAACCATGACATCTCCCAAATATCATTGTAAACAGTAAAATAATGAAAATTATATAATAAATTCCATGAATAATTAGAATTTTATACAAACACAAATCATCCAAGAGATGATGAAAAAAATAATATAAACAAAAAAAATAAAACAACAGAAATCTAGTCCTACATCCATCCTTAGGCCTCAACACACCCTATCTAAAAATATTCATCAAGATTTACTATACCTATACACTATACGTGATGTTCTTAGATGAACTCTAAATATAAGGTAGCATGCACATAGGGGTTCCTATGAATGGTGTGAGAACTACATCTTCATATAGCCTTAGAAGGCTCCCCTAGTATATTTTATCATATTCAGGTATTCATGAGGAATAAAATAATAATTCCACATAATATCATTGTATTTAATGTGAAAACCTAGAAAACAACCATTAATTCTCATTAAATGGTCAAAAAGTTATATTTGAATAACTTTTTACTTGATATAATATATGGAACACCAATTTTATTTACATTGTGCTCAGAATGAACACAATAATATTTTTAAATATATAAAATTTTCTAAAGACAATATTTAAGGGTTTGATATCAATAAAAGAACCTAATATTTTCATGAAATCTTATTAAAATGATTACATATTAATTTATGACATATAGGAATAGACGCCACATGTATAAGAGGGTTTGTTTACTCCGAATAACCAAAAATGTAGGTTTATTATTTTAAAATTCTTCAGAAAATCAAGTAATGTTTAGAACATAAAAAATGATCATGGATTGAATAGAAAAATTTTGAACAATTATTGTTGGATAATTTTTAACATGTATAAATAAATAAAACACAAATTCATGTATGGGTTATTTAGAATAACCAAAAATTTGTTTTAATGGTATAAAAGTCTTTAAAAACATGTTTTAGAGGGTCAAATTCTAGAAAATAAATTTTTATTATTTTAAATTATTTGGACAATTACTGGTGAATAATTTTTGAAATATATGAATAAAAATCACATCATGTTGAATTTGGGATCCCTTTTAAAGAATTAATTGAAACCAAATATATTATTTTATAGCTATAAAATTTTCTTACAATGGTCAAAACTAATAAAATGACCCTTAAATGATGTGAAATTATAATGAAATAGTCATTTAATATTTATAAAATGTAATAATATATAGTACAACAATCTGAAATTTAGTGTGAAAAAAAAGATCACAAGTTCATTTTTGAAAATATAAGTCTCTAAAAATAAGACTTAAGGGGTCAAAACCTTTAAAATGAAATTGTATTATCATGAAATTTGGTGAATGTGACTAGTGGTTAATTATTTAAAAATAGGAATCGATTCTCATCCCACTGCATTATCTATAAATGTAGGGTACATCGATCTCATCACGTAATTCACCATGGCTCAAAAATCTCATTAGAGGTCCTTAAATAAAAAATACTAAATAAAGGTCAAATTATCACACTACCTATATCTTAGGGAGGTACACAATCTACTACATTATGTGATAGGTAACAAGCATACATTCATAAAATATAGCCCTCTACTTGGGGAAAAATGAAAGAGTCTTAGTTCCATAAATAATGTCACATCCCATATCACGTATGGGAGGTCACATAACCCCCACTAACCTATCACCGAAAACATTAGTGAGGTCACGTCATGAACTTGAATCATAGGTAAGGACCATGTCATTCACATAATTCACCAGTTGATCCTAGGGAACTATGCAGACAAGAGTTATCCCCTCATCATAACAAGTTCTGCATCACCCTTTGGGGAATCCATTTGGACTTTCATAACCATCATGGTTTATGATCATTAATAAAAGATCACACACATGTATACTTTGTGATTATGCATCATAAAGCATTATCCTAAATAAGATATCAATATTCATTCCAACATAATTGAATCAACACCACACTCATAGTTCTGCTACCCATGGACCATCCCAATCCATGCCACTCTAAACACCATGGAATCCAATATCATCCATGGTTCATCTTTGTCCGTATTAACTCTCAAAATTTTCATCACATCAAATAAAATTAATAAGTACCTATAAATAATTATAATTATGTATTTACTTAAAAAATAAGCATAAATGATAGAAAACACATCTGGTACTACTATCATAATGAACACATATCCAAAAACCCATATATGGTTTATGGAGAACTCTCGACACTATACTAGAAAAAAATATTTGATGTAACACCCATTTAACCATAAATATCATCAAATTTTGGAAAAACCCCAATACTAAAATTTTAATGTGTTACCTTCACTTACCACTCGACATTTGAGGGGCGACGAGGTGGGGGCGGGATCAGCGGTGAGGGGCGGAGAGCTGAGGTGCGGTGAGGAAAGGTGTAGTGAGGTGATGTGTGGTGTGGTATGGAAAATTGAGGCCATATGTAGATAGGTTAGGGGTGGAAAGACGAGGGGCGATGAGGGTCTAAGATGGGCGATGATGGTCTAGGGCTTCTGGGAGTCAGCGGGGTGGGTTGAGGGGGGTTGAGGGTGTCAGGGGAGGGGGAAGTGTGACATGTATAAAAACATTTAACCATTTTAGAGTGGTTTATAATAAACTACTGGAAAATAATTATAAAGAAAATTAGCTGCATTTTAGAAAATTGTCGCTAATTTCTCATTTTATTATAGTGACATGGTTATGTTACTCTCATCTCAAGGGTATAGTCTCCCCACCTTACAACTATTAACCCCTCATTACTAGTTATTAGCCTTTGGCGAATGGGGAGGCTTGCATGAGGCCAAGTGGTGACCAGACTGACTACTAGTTTAATGTTCAGTTGGGAAGGGACATTACAAAATTATAATAAATAATAAATAATTGTTGCACTAAAATTAGTGGAACTATCTAGAGGTTTTAAAATCAATGTTGGAATAATAAAATGGTAACACAACTAATATTTCCAAGGTTAGACTAACCACAGAATAGGGTTACTGGTAAAACATATAGAGGTATCATGATGGTAGCATGACTCCAGCAGTAGAAAATGTGGAAATATGAGAGTTGAACTTACAGCAGCACAAATCTCGTGGTAGAAAGAGTCCTGCGGTGGCATGAATGATAGTGGAATAGCTCCAGTGGTTGCATGGATCTGACAGTAGAAGAATTCCAGCTGTAGAATAATTTGAACTAATGGTGTCTTGTGGTTGGTAGTGGAATAGAGAAACTAACATTATAATATTTATACTAACAGTAACAAATATGAACTAACTGTATCCCTTTTATATACTTTTCCAATTTTCTTCTTATAATAATTTAAAAAAATAATATACAATCATAATAGATTAATATTATTAGATATATTGAATCCTGAATTGTGAGAATTAAAATAAAGAGGTTCCAACAATCTCACCATTTTGGATGATAAAAAATAATTTCATTTTATGAACCATGTAAAATAAAAAATAAGAATAACTATATAGATTGGAGTGGATAATGAATAGGGGTGAATTGAGTTCCAATTAAAATTTCTGTTAAAAACATTATAATTAAAATCCCCCAAACTAAATAAAAATTAAACTGTAGTGAATTTATAAAGATTGTAGGTTTTCAATTAGTTTCTCAAAAGATTTGTTATTTCTTAGTTAACTCAATCTGAATATTGGTTAACTTTTGAAAATAACATACTGGATAACAAAGGTTATAAACACTTTCTAGTTTAACTATATGAGTTACATTGAAAAAGATTTATATTTCAAAGTACTTAGCATCAAATTATTAAATATAGATTAAAACAACATAAACAAGAACAATAGTTTTAACCATGAGGTTTAGTCTCAAGCCGAGATGTAGTCCTCTCAAATAGTTTTTATAAACTTTGATCCACACCCTAGATCGGGGTTAACAACAGTACACAGACTGTCTAGGTACTAAGACCTCTACAATAGTTCTTCATGGAAAGAACAACACAATAGCACACCAGCTATCCAGGTCACACTTGAACTCTACCACTATCCACAATGGGGTATAATAGGGTATTGGAAATATTGAGTAGGGATTTATAAATCCTCCAGTTCAGTACTGGAGGCAGTGTTGATGGGCCCGTAAGGGGCGACGCAGCGTGAGGATTTCTCTCCCATTGCCACCTCGTGGATTCACCCCGGTTAAGCTATGCTTCCCACCCCTTGTTTGTTGTTCATGTCGGTGGCTTCCTTGGATCAGTCGTTGGGACACTGCGCTTCATTCAGCCATCCTTATCTCGAACCCTCTCTCTGGTTTGGGTTTCACAGCAGCACAGTCATCCTACGACCAAGTCCCAGATTCCACGAGTTGAGGGAGTCTCTCCATTATCAGATGAAGGAACTTGGTGGTTGGGTGTGACCTCCGGGGGTCATCTGGTTGGTGGAGATGGGATTTGGAACAAGATCTCGTTTTTGGCTGGGTTCTTTTCAAGTTTTCTATTTACATTTCTTCTCCTTTCTTCTATCCTGCATTTGGTTTCTGCTTTGGTGACTTTGTGATGCGTTTTGTGGATGGATCAAGTAGTTTCGAACTGTCTTTGATGCTTTGGTGGAGGTTGGATGAGCTCTGCTATTTTACATTTCATGATGTGTATTTGTGTAGGATTTCGCGTTGTTTTTTGGTGATCTGGGTTTGGATGTAGAGCTGGTTTCAATGTTTCGGGGATGCTGGTTTGAGGTTCTTTGATTTGGTTTTGGTGGTTGTTTTGTCCTGCTTGATTTTCATCTGCGAGCTTCATCCTGGAATGGTTGTTTTGTTGACGGACACCGACGATGATGGTGGTGATGTACGCTGTTGGAACTTTCTGGCTGTCAAGTTGATGCATGTGATGTGTCTGTTGTGGTAGGTCGTGGATCGACGTGGCATTGGTCAGACGTGATGGGTTCAATGCTCAAGGCATGATGTGGGGTTCACGGCTCGAGGTGTGGATGGCAATGTGTTTATATTTTGAAGGTGTTTTTGATTTTTAAAGTGTAATGTGGTTGTTTCATGCGTGTTGTTTGGGTACCAGGAACCCTTACATTGGCCTCTAGAAAATGAAAAAAAATGTTGCAGCAGTACAGAAGACAGTGTGCGTCTAAAAATACCGAGTACACACACTGCTCAAAATGTGAATATATGAAACACAATATATCTAAACAAATAGAGATGAATATAGAATGCTCCATGTGTTTTGGGTGAAGCTCTGGACTCCTTGTATTGATGAAGATGAATCTTTGAGTCCTTCTTGGGTTTTTTTCAAGAAAATCGATAGTCATGGTTCTATTCCTTTACTTCCAGTGTAGGTGTTCATATCGATTAAGAGATTATTATTTATAACACTTTAGCTTCTTCTTTGAAACTTATGCTTGATGTGTGTTACTATTCATTGAGTTATTCTTGTGTTATTATTGACGAATTTTACTTTGGGTGTCACACACTTGCACATATATTCCTCTACACTTTTCTTCATTAGATTGATCTTCCTTTTATACCTTGACCTCCGGCAATAGGAATGATTACCTTTTTACAGGTATGAGGTACGGTTCCTGAAATTCCAACCACTATCATTAATTAATAGCAGGTGCATTGAAAACATCAAATATTACCGTTTCTAAATAACCAAATAAAAAAAGTGTTTAGAAAAAACTGTAACTAATTTCCATCGGTAGCTCTTAGTATCAGTGAGCTCGTATCTGTAGCTCTTCTGTATCAGTGGTTGTTATCCTATATAACGACAGCTCGATGTATCAGTAGATCCTTATATCGGTAGCTCCTTCTATTAGTAGCTCATTTGTATTGGTATCTCCTTCTATCGGTAGCTCCTTCAATCGGTAGCTCCTTCTATCCGCAGACTATGTCTTTCTGTATCAGTGGACTTCATATCGGTAGCTGTCTATCTGTCTGTTTGTATCAGTAACTATGTACATACCAGTAGGCTTACTCTATCGGTAGGTCTATATCAGTCGACTTGTGCATACCAGTAGACTTATTCTATTAGTAGATCAGGTGTAATGGTTACTATCTTCATACCAGTGTCCTTATCCATATCGATAGACTTTTGTACCGGTGTACTTAGGCTTATCAGTAGCCATTGTGCATATCGGTGGACTTTGTCTATTAGAAGTTGTTCTATTCAAAACATATCCAAATTGAGTCAGTAACATTTCTAAACAATTATAAACACATATAATCATTTATTAACAAATTCCAATGGTTATTTTGATATTTTATCATCTTAATAATATGACTTCATTGATTGAAAGACTAATTATTATAAAGATAATCATTATTTGGGATTATCAAAGAATATTAAATCGTAATTGGGATTATCAAAACGGGTGAGGTCAACAATCTCCCCCTTTTTTATAGTCACAACTTATGGTATTTTAATCCCAAATAATCATTAATGTACCAGTATAAAAGACAACGATTTCTATTTCTCAGTGTCAGTAATTACATTTTCAAATGTGAGATTTTAAATGTATTAGAAGATATAGTATTAAATGAAATTGTATCAGAGGTAAAACTATACAATAAATGTATCCAATATATAAAACAAATGTACCAGATGTAGAATTATATTATGCCCATACTTCTCATATTTCTCATATTTCTCACCTTTTATATGATTTCTCCCCATTTCCTTTTATTTCTCATATTTCTCCTCCATTGTGATTAGAAAAAAGTGGGAAAAAAAGAATTAGAGTAGGAACAGATGGTAAAATAAAGTAAGATCATATATATTCCATGGGGAAAAAGATACAGAGAAATACATAATTGAAACAAATAATGTGCAAGTGATTCCTATCAAAGGTTCAAGCCACTATTCAATACACCTCATGAATGTCCACATTGGATTTTCCTTTGGGTTCAGATGTAGATTCAAGCTGGGTAGCTTCAGTAGAAGGCTTGGGAATTATAGAAAGAACAATTGGAGGTTGGGAAATAGAGATAGATCCTGGCCAACATTGGGTATCTCTCCTTGTGATCATAAGAGTAAGGCTCTAGATTGCTTGGACTAGAGTCATATGAGGAATGTAGGCTAAATGAGAAGAGGCGGGTAGAGCTAGAGGTGAAATGATAGAATTATTGTCGATATGAAAAAATGGAAGCAACAGATTCCTAAAGTCCATATTGATTCCTCATCCTCTCTCCATAGTAGAAATAAAGTCATCCTTGTTCTCCATAAACTTGTCTAGAGTAGGAGTCAACTCCCTGAGCTAGCACACTTTTTCTTTGAAATCTTGAGTGACTAGGGGTAGCTTCATGTTCTCTATCATAATATTGAAATGATTGTTGAGTTGATGCTTGGTATAAACCCTTGGTAAGTAGTAATCCACCTTTTCCTTTACTTATTTCTGAGAAGTAGTGGCCTCTCTCATAAAATCCTAAACAATTTTCATTATATCCCTAGTGGTAGTCACCACTTGGGTCAAGGAAGTACTGTCTCCAGAGAAACTAGTAGAAGACTGTCCAAGATCTTTGCTCATCACTGTTCGAATCTGATCAACATCTACAGAATCACTTGATGAAGCAAGTGGTTTAATAGTGAAATCTACTGTCTCCTTTAATGATTGGGTCATGTTTCTTATCGGCTTCTAGACAACCAAATCCTTAGTGCTCACATGCTCTCTGACAGATTTATTAAAAGCTTCAATGACATCCAAAAATTTCCTTACAACACCTTTAATGTAATTGATATCAGCACTCATTTGATCTTGAGAACTACTCAAGGTAGTTAAAGAAGCAACAGACTGCTTCAAGGAAAAAATAGCTCATGTCTAGCTCTCAATCTGAGTATGACATACTCTTATCTTATTCATCATCTATGTCATAGGTGTTGACACTATACATCCAAGAGAGAGTTCAAAAGATTTTTCCATTTTCCTCAACTCTTCAAAAAATATCTCTTTAGGTCTACATCTGATGCAGTTCATGTCTCTTTCAATTCGGCTTTTAAAGACTCAAGATCAGCCTTAGTAACTAGATTTTCATGCACAACTATAGGTGCTCGTTCTGTCATTGTACTAGCCACAAAGTCATTAATAATAGATTTAATGGATGAAATCAAAGAGGTTTCCATTCTTCTTATCTCTTCCACAAAGGAGGTCTTAAGATCAGACTTCAACTGGTCTAGTTCAGTATTCCATACCACATCCTTAGGTAAAAAATCAGAAAAGATATCATTGTTAACTTGTGGTCTATTCATGGGTGCCTCATCTTTAGAATCTAGATAGTCCAAACCACAAACAACAAAACCTAGGTCTTCTACCCAGTATTTAATTCCATCAGCTACTGAAACATTTTCTAGTCTAGTGGGCTGCTCCCCCTCAATTTGTGTATTCTTTTGTATGGAAATAGCACCCTCAGAAGCTCGGTCTTCCTCAGAAGAGTCTTTCACAACCATCTCCATATCTCCAATAGTTGAAGGCTCCTCTGGTATAGGTTCAAGTCTATCTACTTCACCAAGAGAAACCTCTAGCACATCAGTACTTCCAATCAATGGACTCAAACTCAAGGTGGCAGAAGTAGATGCTTCAGTTTCAGATTCTTCTTCTTCCTTATTCTATGGAGCAGTTCGGTCTTCATTATTAACAGGTGCTTCTTCATTTCTCTCTTCCAAGACTATTTCTTTTCCAATTGATACAATTTCAGCAACAGTACTTAGAGGCAAGTCTGGATCCTTTCCATCAGCTGTAGAAGTATCCTCCTTATCAATATCATCACTACACTAAGGTTCCTCTTCATCAGGTCCTAGACCTGGATCCCTCACATCCTCAGTCCTAGAAGGATGATCCACAGGATTAAACTTATCATATAGCTTATCATCACCACTGACCCATTCTATTCTCCATGGGTTCTAATTGATCTTCATGTATTTACAAACATTGCTTGTGATGACAAAATTGTTCCTTACCACTATTGTCTCATCCTGGGCTTCATCTACTCCCTTCACTTTGATCATAACTAAAATTAACATTGTAATGAATAAAGAATTGTACTTTGATTTGGTCCAGGTCATATCCTCAATCTGAATCATTAATAGTCTACATAGATTCACTTTAACACCATGTCTTAACAGACGCAGGAAATAAATATCTTGGTATTTAAAATTTGCAAAGTCCCCTCTTCTTGTACATAGAACATGTTGGATGAACTTAAAAATTAACTGGTTCTCTCCATCCATTTCTTTAAAAACCATTTTTCTTGGTGTACCATCTCCTGTTAATTCTTCCAAAGACGCTTCATATTCAAAGATGTCACTTTTTGGAGGTACTAATTTAGAGAAATACCCAAACTCTCCTTTATGTGGATCTTTCAGGCACTCATCCGACTCAATAGAGGAAAAAGATATTATTCTTCCATTCACTGCTGATATCATCCTATTCTCAGCTTCTGATTTCTCAAAATGAACAAACTCATAAAATTATTTTACCAGCTTCGAATAATAAGGACCATTGTTGTTTGTGAAGCATTCTACCCAGTTCTGATCATCCAATACATCCAGAACTAAATAATTACAAGACATCAACCATTCCGCGCATAGATATTTCTCAACTACTATTTACCTTTGATCAAGATGTTGTTTTGTTGGTTTCTTCACTTCACTTCCACAACTATACTCTCTTTTGAGTCTCTCGGAATTTGGCTCATCATCCTTTTCTCTGAATTATGGTCTCTTTACTCTTTCCATTTTTCAAATCGTGAGGCTTAGGGTTCGACAATTTCGGAGCTAAGGCTTGAATCTAAAGGGTATTAGGTGGATTGAGAGAGGTTGGATCATATGTTTTATCATTTAGGAATCACTAAATAAATAAATAAAACATAATAAGTAAAATATATACAATACAGACTCAAGTGGATAAAGATATATGAGTTTAAAAATAGCGCAATCCAAATGGTAGGGTATACCAATGAGGTTTCTAACAGTGAGGTCTCTAACGGTGAGGTTTCTAACGATGAGGTTTCTAATGGCGAGGTTTCTAAGAGGGAGGCTTCTAACGGTGTGGTTTCTAATGGTGAGGTTTCTAACCTTGAGGTTTCTAACAGTGAGGTTTCTAATGGAGAGGTTACTAAAAGAGAGGTTTCTAATGGTTAGGTTTCTAACGGTGAGGTTTCTAACCGTGAGGTTTCTTACAGTGTGATTTCTAACGGTGAGGTTTCTAACGGTGAGGTTTCTAACGGTGAGGTTTCTAACAGTGAGGTTTCTAACTTACAAAGTCTATCATTCACTAATGTCTAATGTATCTTAACCTATCTCAATGTAAAGGCTTGGTAAAAATGTCAGCTAATTGATGTTCAGTTCCTATAAATTCAAGAGTAATATCACCCTTTTGTTAATGGTCTCTTAGAAAGTGGTTCCTTACATAAATGTGTATAGTCCTAGAGTGAGATACAATATTCTTAGAGATATTAATCGCACTAGTGTTATCATAGTTTATAGAGACATGTCTAAATAGATATTTGTAGTCCAATAATGAATGTTTCATCTATATAATATGTGCACAACAACTACCAGAAAAAATGTACTCTTCTTCAGCAGTAGATAATGCAACGGAATTCGACTTTTTACTACACCAAGATACTTGGAACTTACCAAGAATATGACATGTTCTAGATGTGCTCTTTCTATCTAACTTGCAACTAGAAAAGTCATCATCTGAATAACTTATTAAATTGAATGATTGTACTTTTGGATAAAATAATTCCATGTTAGCACTATGTTTATGATATTTGAAAATTATTTTAACAAAAATTAAGTGTGTCTCTTTTGGATTATTTTGAAATCTCGCACACATACACACACTAAACATAATATTATGTTGACTACCAGTAAGGTAGTGTAGGCTCCCAATAATACCCTTGTAGTTGGTTTGATCCACTGGTTTTCTAGTTTCATCAGCATCCAACTTAAAAACAGTACTCATAGGTGTATCACTTTCTTTAATACTATCTAAACCGAAACAATTTAAAAGATCCTTTGTATATTTACTTTCATTTAAAATAATACAATTTTCTTTTTTAAACACTTGAAATCCAAGGATGTATTTGAGTTCTCCCATTAAACTCATTTCAAATTCATATTGCATACTCTTAAAAAAATCAATACACAATGCATTTTTAGAATATCCAAAAATAATATCATCAACATAGATTTATACTATTAAAACATCATTATAAATTCTTTTAATAAAGAGAGTTGGATTAGAAAACCCTTCAGAAAAACCTTTTGAAATAATAAAATTACTAGGTCTATCATACCAAGCTCATGGGGCTTGATTCAACCCATATAAAGCTTTAGAGAGTATAAAAACATTATTTAGAAAATGAGGATTAGTAAATCCAGGTGGTTGTCCAACAAAAACATCTTCAATTATAAAACCATTTAGAAAATAAATTTTAAAATCCATTTGATATAACTTGAAATTCAGATGAGTAGCATAGGAATGTAGAATCCTAATAGCTTCTAATATAGCTACATGTGAAAAGGTTTCCTCATAGTCTATTCCTTCCTCTTGATTATACCCTTGTGAAACTAACTTTTCATTGTTTCTAACTATGTTTCCACACTCATCAGCTCTATTTCAAAAAACCCATTTACTGCCTATGGTCAATGTTTCCTTAGGTCTGTCAACTAATTCCCAGACATTGTTTCTTTCTAATAGATTTAATTTTACTTGCATATACATTACCCAAAATTCATCATTGATTGCGTCATTGATGTTTTTAGGTTCTAGTTGTAAAATAAAATCTTGATGTTCAACCTGATTTCTAATAGAAGCTCTAGTCTGTGTCCCTCTATCAATATTACCAAGAACATCATCTAAAGGATGATTCTTTAGAATCCTAGTTGATCTAGTAAAGTTAGAACTAGATATTTATGGTTCTTCTGTAGGTTCGGTTCCAACAGGATCGGGTTCTGGAAAATTTCCAGAATTGGTTGGCTTTACAGTAGGTTCACTGTTTTTACCATTAAGGTCCAGAATAGATAGATGTTTATCAAAATTTTCAAGAGAAGACTTAGGTTCATGCGGATCAGTTTCAACAAATTTGATGTTAACAAATTCTTCCACACATTTGGTTCTATTATTGAAGACTCTATAATATTTACTAGTTATAGAGTAACCTAGAAAGATTCCCTTATTGATTTTAGATGAAAACTTGTCAAGACTATCCTTAGTATTCATAATAAAGACTTTGTTACCAAAAACTCTAAAGTAACTCACTTCAGGCTTCTTATTATTCCATATTTAATAAGGGGTCTTTTTGAGAACTGATCTAATGAAGACTCTATTTATAATATAACAAGTTGTATTCATAGCTTCAGCCAAGAAATAAATCGTTAAATCATTCTCATTAAGCATAGTTCTTGAAATTTCTTGAAGGGTTCTATTCCTTCTTTCTACTACACCATTATGTTGAGGTGTCCTAGGGGTAGAAAATTTCTGACTATAGCCATTGTGTGAGAAGTAAGATTCAAACACATGATTTTCAAACTCACAGGCATGATCACTTCTCATGGTTTTAATCTCAAGTCCATTAAGGTTATCTATAGACTTGATGTATTGAATAAAATAAGAACATGATTCACTTTTGTGAGAATTTAAGTATACCCAAGTGTATCTAGAAAAGACATCAACTAAGACATAAACATAGTGCTTACCATTTAAACTAGAAACTCTAGAAGGTCCAAACAAGTCCATGTGAAAAAACTCGAGAGGTTGTGAAGTTGAAACTTCTTTCTTTAATTTGAATGAAAAATTATGTTTCTTTCCCTTTTTACAGGGAGTAAAAACTCTGTCTAATGGGAATTTTAGTTGAGGTAGGTCTCTAACTAAATTTTTCATAGTTAGTTTCTTAAGTGAGTAAAGATTATAGTGACCTAACCTTCTATTCCATATCCATGAATCTTTATGAAAATCATTTAAATAAGTAACCTTGTTTTTGGCTAAAGAATTTAAATCTACTTCATAAACATTTTCATTTCTTAAGGTAGTAAATACCAAAACATTTTTTGAATCAAAAACATTACAAGAATAATTTTCAAATTTAACATTGAAATCATTATCACACAACTGGGAAATGCTTGAAATGTTGTATTTTAATCCATCAATAAATAATACTTTATAAATTAAAACTGAATTAGTGTTACCAATCTAGACTAGGACGATGATTTTTCCTTTTGAATTATCACCAAAGGTGACATAGCCTCCATTAATCTTGATTAAACTCTTGAAACACGAGTAATATCCAGTCATATGCCTTGAACATCCACTATCTATGTACCATGTCTTCTAATGGAAACTCTTCAAGAAGGTCTCCTACAAAATAGGTTTAAACAGAAAATTATTTTGGTACCCAGATTTTCTTGGGTCCAGACAGGTTAGCAAGCCAAACTTTTGGTACCCAGATTTGTGTAATGGGTTTCATATAATCAATAGATTCAAAAGATTTTGAAAGATAAAAATTTTTTGATCTACAACTAGCTGAATAACTAGCTGAAGGATATGAATTTCCAAAACTGGAACTAACAGCATACTGTCCAGATTTAGGAATAAATATAGTTTTAGTAATCTGTCTCTATCTTGGCTGATAGCCTATTCCAGTGGTATATTTTGGTTCAAATTGTTTAGCTAACATTTTTGTTAGACTATTCTTTCCATTTGTGAACTTCTCTAAATATTTTCTAAATTTATCATTAGACAATTTCAGTTCACTATTTTCCTTATGTAATTGAGCATTCTTTTCCTTTTATATATCCAGTGCAGATTTAACAGAGCGGGTCAAAGCATGTTGTTTCTTCGAGGTCTTGTAATTTTCCTTCAATTAATTACAGGTTTCTTCTATCATATTACAATATTAAAATAATTCTTCACTAGAAATATGTTCAGATTCTGAATCAGAATCAACGCCAGAATAATATAAATTTAAAGTAGGAGTATCCAATGTTACCTCAGATGTGTTTGTCATGAAACAAATATTAGATTTTTGAGATTTTTCATCCTGAGTCGAATCAAAATCACTTGAACTGTCTTTTGAAGCACTCCAGGTTGATTTCATAGCATTCTTATATTTTTTCCCTTGTAGTCATATTTCTTCTTGTACATTGATTTTGGATAGTCAACCTTAATGTGTCCATTCCGTTTTCATTCATAGCACACTATCTCATAATCCTTTTCATATTTCTTCCAATCTATATTCCAATTACCTCGTTGGTCTTATTTACCCTTATAATTTGGTTTTCTGAAGAATTTATTCTTCCTTTAGAATTTCATGAATCTCTTGGATATTTCAGCCATCTCTTCATCGCTATCAGAATCGGAACCTTCACTTGTTGAGCTTTTAGTAGGTATGTGAACTTTCTCTTTATCCTTTCTCTTTGAGGCAGTAGACTAAAATTCCACTGACAACCTCTTTGGATCATCGTCTTCTTCTTTATTCACTTTAAGTTCTTCTTCATACATCATTAACTTTCCAATAAGCTCTTTAACAGGTAGTGAACTTATGTCACATGATTCTCTTATGGAGACTGATGTGCCTCTTTATCTTTCTAGAAGATATCTTAATATCCTCAGGATTTTATCTTTTGTATGGACAACTTTTCCATTTGAGCTCATTGTATTTACAAATTCTTTGATCCTGAGATACAGGTCAGAAATAGGTTCATGAGGATTTATTTTAAAATTATCATATTTAATATTATAAGTATTCAATCTCATTTCATTAACATTGGTTGTTCCATCATGGGAAATAGCTGAAGTATCCCAGATTTCATAAGCAGTTTTACACGTAGATATTAGATTAAATTCTTCATCTCCTAAAGCACAATACAGAGCATTCATTTCTTTACAATTATTATTGTAATGTATTTTAGCAGCTTCATCCCAAGTAGTTCTTTCAGTTTATGGAATCTTATACTAAGTCTCAATAGCAGTCCAGATATCAAAACCCATACTTTCTAAATGAATTTTCATTTTCATTTTCCACTGGGCATAATTAATACCATTAAAGGAAGGTGGCATGTTAGTAGCAGCACCTTATTGTCTATTATCCATAATTATATTTTATAAATTATATTTAAAGATATAAAATTTAGAAATAACAAAATATTATGATCTTTAGGATACAACTAAAATCACAGCTGAAAAATAGAGTATTTGGAAATCCATTATAAACAAACAATCCTCGAATACCAAATGTGGGTTAGAGTGGATACTTTATAGGGGGTGAATTGAGTTCCAATTAAAATTTCTGTTAAAAAAATTATGATTTAAATCCCCCAAACTAAAAAAAATTAAATTTTAGTGAATTTATAATGATTTTAGGTTTTCAATTAGTTTCTCAGAAGATTGATTATTTCTTAGTTAACTCAATCTGAATATTGGTTATCTTTTGAAATTAACTTACTGGCTAACAAAGGTTATAAACACCTGGTAGTTAATCTATCAGAGTAACTTTAAATAAGATTTATATTTCAAAGTACTTAGTTGCAGAGTATTAAATATAGTTTAAAACAACATAAACAATCACAGAATTTTTAACCAAGAGGTTCAGTCTCATGCAGAGAATCAGTCCTCTCAAATAGTTTATATAAACATTGATCCACACCCTGGATCAGGGTTAACAATATTTCATAGACAGTCCAGGTACTAAGACCTCTACCACAGTTCTTCATGGGAAAAACAACACAATAGCACATCGGCTATCCAGGACACACTTGACCTCTACCAATATCCACAGTGGGGTATAAGAGAGTATGGGAATGATTGAGTGAAGATTTAGAAATCCTCCAGTTCAGTACAGGAGACAGTGTGCATCTAAAAATACAGATCACACACACACTGCTCAAAATGTATATATATGAAACACAATAGAGCTAAACAAATAGAGATGAGTTTAGAATGCTCTATGTATTTTGAGTGAATCTATAGAATCCTTGGATTGATGCAGATAAAGCATTGAGTCCTTCTCTGGTTTTTTTCAAGAAAACAGAGTGATGTGGTTCTATTCCTTTACTTCTAGTGTAGGTGTTCAGCTCGAGTAAGAAAGTATTCTTTATAACACTTGAGCTTATTCTTTGAAACATATTATTGATGTGTATGACTGTTCTTTGAGTTCTTCTAGTGTTATTATTTCTGAAATTCACTTTGGGTGTCACACACTTGCATGTATATTCCTCTACATTTTTCTTCACTATATTGATCTTCCATTTATACCTTGAGCTCCAGAAAAAGGAATAATTACCTTTTTACAGGTACGAGGTAGGGTTCCTGAAATTCCAACCACTATCATTAATTAATAATAGGTGCATTAAAAACATCAAATAAGGCTATTGATAAATAAAAAAATAAAAAAAGTGTTTAGCGAAACTGTGACTGGTTTACATCGGTAGTTCTTAGTATCAGTGAGCTCGTATCAGTAGCTCTTCTGTATCAGTGGTTGTTATCCTATATAACGGTAGCTATATGCATAGGTAGCTCCCTCTATCAGTAGATCCTTCTATTAGTAGGTTCTTCTATTGGTAGCTCCTTATATCAGTAGCTCCATCTATCAGTAGATCCTTTGTATCAGTAGCTCCTTCTATCTGTAGCTCCTTCTATCGATAGAATTTGTCTTTCTGTGTCGGTGGACTTCATATCGATAGTTTTTTGTCTTTCTATTTGTATCGGTAAATATGTACATACCAGTAGGCTTACTCTATCAGTAGGTCTGTATCAGTTGACTTGTGCATACCGGTAGACTTATTCAATCGATAGATCATGTGTAACGGTGACTATCTGCATATCAGTGACCTTATCCATATCGGTAGACTTTTGTACTAGTGTACATAGCCTCATTTGTAGTCATTGTGCATATCGGTGGACATTGTCTATTAGAAGTTGTTCATTGCAAAACATATCCAGATTGAGTCAGTAACTTTTCTAAACAAGTATAAACACATATAATTATTGATTAACAAATTCCAATGATCATTTTGATATTTTATCAACTTAATAATATGACTTCATAGATTGAAAGACTAATTATTATAAAGATAAACATTATTTTAATTTATCAAAGCATATTAAATCATAATTGGGATTATCAAAACAGTTGAGGTCAACAAAATATATGAATTTCACACAAGTAATGGTATGATTAACATTTAAAATTACTATTATGACATAAAATGATTAAATATTGAAGTATAATTGAGAGCTTAATATATAAGTTTTAAAATTTTAAAAATGTTATTTAAAATAAAAACTTATTTAAATTCCATACACATGTTCTCTATCCACGTTTAGGATTATCAATAATATTAAACAACAAAGACTAAAGATAAAGAAATAAATCATGAATAATAAGTGATAAGCATCATTAGAAACAAAATTTATTGTATTAAAGCCAAAAATAAATGAAATGAAATAAAGAAAAGTCCCTATAAAATAATAATACTAATTGGTGTAACTCTTAGCTATGTGATATGTTGGATCAATAGGTCCTTTTCCTTTCCCAAATGATGGAGGCATTGAGGTAGATGTTGAGGGGTCATAAGTAGTTTGAGGAAGCTCTCGAATCACCACTGGTCTAAGATGGATAACTTATTCTAATGAAGACATTATGAATGGATGATACTAAGGAGGAAAAGGAGCAGTAAATGGTGCAGAGGTGAAGTCTAACATGGGAACGACCTCACCTGAAAAAATTATTGTACTAGATACATACCAGAAAGGCTTGATGTGGTTCAAAGAATCCATGAGTATGTTTGTAACTACCATTATATCACTGGAGATGTACATATCTTAGATGAAAAACTTGAAAAGAGGGTTTATAACCTTGATCTGGCCTACTTGTTCCCCGGGCTCCGTGCTAAAAGGAAGCATTCTTAATTTTTCTTCTAAAAACATGATGTGATAATTCAAGTCATACTTTTTATATACCCTATAAAGGTGGTATTTTATATCCTTGGTGATGGATTCTTATTTTTTACTTAGGTATTAAATCAAAAATTTCTTTACCCATTTATATATATACTCACCATTCAATCTAATATTGCATTGATCTTCCAAGTGAGATGTTTGGACATCAACCATAATGGATTGAAGGTATTCTCTAACTAAGGATCAGATCATTTCAATATTATATGGGGTTTTGAGGAGGTAAAGAAGAATATATACAAGAAACAGTTGGTAATATCTCAATCCTTTCCAAAAGAGCATCATGGGTAGCATTAAAGGAAGTCCTCATATCCTACATAATAGATCTCATGGCTACTATCTCATTATCCATCCTTCTATTCCCAATTTCAACTTCTTGAATCTTTATAAACCTCCAAGCTTGAATATGGAAAATAATTAGTTCAATATGAGGCATGGAAACAGCTTCACTATGTTGAGTAATTTGAGGGGATTGGGATCTCAAAACCGTATTGAAATGTGAAAGTAACCACTCCCTAAAGGCATTCAAATCATATATGTTCACAAACTCTATATAAATAGAGGTAGAGGTAGGAAAATGTTAGGACGATATCAAAGCACTAGGCATAATATCCTCAACATGTTATGATCTAAAAGTGGAAAATTGTTTGTAAAGGCATGAAACACACATGCGTTATCATTATACTCAACCGATGATCCTTTAGAATATGATCCAAAAATCAATATTGTAGGCCCACCATGCCTTAGTGGATTGTGGTGATTTTCATCACATCAATCATCTGTAAAAGAAACTAGATATTAAATAACAAGAAATTTAGAACTATGGGATGGTTCCCCCTTGGACAAATCCCCGTCCTCTACTATGGAAGAAAAAATCTATGCATATATATGATTGTGGTCATCTCATTTCACTTTATTGGGTATTCAGTAGTCTAATCCAATCTGTATATTCCCTGGGAGCATATCCAACTCCAAATGTTATTTCACTTCAACTATAGAAGCATTCATATTAGTATTATCTACATGATCAATTCTAGGATTGATTGAACTTGGGGATTCCTCCCCCTCAATAGATGTCCTTGGGTAACCTCTAACATAGGCAGTATCATCTATATGCTTTAATGAATCTACTCTACCCAAATAAACATATCTAGATAAACCAATTAGAGAAGAATGATGTGATTGAGTTCTCTAAAAATCATTATCTTCACCATGAAAATTTTCATCACCATTGTTATCCTCATCAGTATTTTAATTATCTCCACTCTCATAATTCTCTGTGACATCAAAAAATTCTTTAGAAATATACAAATAACTCTTCATATTATTCTCTAGATAATTCAGTCTCTCTGTCATCTATTTCACTCAATAAACTCACTCTAGGTGAGAGTAAAATAGATGGACTAGTAGATCCTTATGAAATAGCAAGGATCATAGGAATATCAAGATCATTTCCTTCTTCAATAGAAGTAGCCACTTCATATTCAACTTCAACCACGTCATCTTCTATTTCATCAACTGAATGAACCAAAATCTTATCTACCTCTAATCTAGTTTCAAAAATCCTTGGATCTAGAAGGGTTGTCAATGGTATTGAAATTCTCATAAATATTACCATTATCTTCAGAAAAAATAAGTTATTAAGGTATTCCATCTCACATTCAGTCTTTTAAAGTTATCATTACTTAAAAAATACCACCACTCTTGAACTTTATTTCCTTGTAATCATTAAATAATCCCTTCTCATCAAACATAGAAGAAACCAATTTAAGGTAAATCAATGAATTCGATCTAGAATAGTTTTTGTACATCTCCATCATGTTCACTATAAGATATCAACATAGATTGATTATATCCCTTGTTTTTACAATGAATAAATGAAAAACGTCACAGTACCTCATTAGGCTAAAATACCCTTTTTGGGACTTATAATATGACGAATGAACTTTAATAGGAGTGTGAATTCTCCATATAGTTGAGTAGCAGTAGTCCTTATCATGGTACTATCCTCATTCAGCTCCAACAACATATTTTAAAACAAAAACATATCACTATCATTTGGTATTGAACCTTGATAGTCATAATAAACACCTCAATGAGGTATATTGATAGACTTTTCCTATTCCCTTTAAGAAAAACTAACCTCTTTTCCATCAATCATACTTTGAATTAATTATTTATTTTCTAAAAAAATATACTCTATATATTGATATAACTGGTGGAACAACCTAGGATAAAAAGTTCTATAATTTCTTTAGAACCAATCTATCTATCCTTGATCCTGAATCACCCTGAGTATCAATTATTTTCTAGATAAAATCATTTAGGTTCTACCACATTATCTATAAGAACCACGTGGTTCACTAGCACTGGGTTTATAGGCTCAACAACAACATGATTTAATCCTCCTCTAGATTTCTTCTCTAGTGTTGATCCTTATAGAGAACAATATGAGGTTTACATAACTCTCTCTATATTATAGTAAATAGAAAATATAAGGAAGATCGCGATGAATGTAAAAGGTTGGGAGAGAAGGAAAGTCCAATTGGTTTGAATGGTAGGAGTGTGAGGGAGAATGACTCAAAATCGGTTTTAATTAAAAAAATTACTATTTACGGATTTGAAATCAAAAATATATTATAATATAAATAAATAGATAAAATAAAAAATTTAACATAGAAAATTTGAAAAGTACCAGTGATAAAATAGAGACTGGTAGATCACCCAACAATGGATCACCCAATGGTGGATCTGCCAATACTGGATCATTCCAATAGTGGATTATTCTCAAAGTGGATCATTCCATTTCTGGATCATTCCAACCAAAGAGAAATATAATAGTGGATTAATGGTGTGTCACCAATATTGGATTTTCCATTTGTTGATCACCAACATTGTCTTCTACAATGGGGTCTTGTCCAAAGGTGGACCGTTCTAGATAAGTATTTTCCAAAATTGAAAATTCCTAATTTTTTTATGATGTAGTTTAATCTTTATTAATTTAAGGGATTTGTAAAAATATTATTTATATGATGTTCTATTCCTATGAATTCAAGATATATATCACCCTTTGAAAATTATCTCTTAAAAAGTGATATCATACATCAATATGCTTGTTTTGAGGATGATTCATAGGATTTGTAGAAATATTTATTGCACTTGTGTTGTCAAATTTCATTGGGAAAAGTATGAATTTATATCCATAATCTTGTAATGCGTGTTTTATCCAAATTATTTGTATAAAACCACATTCAGCATCACTCTACTCATCTTTAATAGTAGATACTACAACCAAATTTTTCTTATTACAACACTAATATACTGAGGACATTACCAAAATATAGAATTTTAAAAATATTTTTTTATAATTAACTTGAAACCATAAAAATCAAAATTTGAATGACCCAATATGTGAAATACTTTTCCTCTTAGATAGAATAGTCCTAATTTAGTTGTATATTTGAGGTATTTGGAAATTGTTTGATTAGAAAGTAAATGAGACTATTTGTGTGTTTATTAAAAATTAGAACACATACACACACTAAACATAATTTCTAGTTTGATATTATTTATGTAAAATATGTTTCCAATCATACCACTAAAACTGGTTTGATCTTCTTACTTTCTAGCTTCATTAAGATCTAGCTTATAAGTGGAACTCACGGGAGTATCACTACTTTTAGTTCTATCTAATCCAAAACATTTTATAAGGTCTTTAATGTACTTACATTTATTTGAGATAATTCCTTATTTATTTTGAAAAATTACAAAACAAATAATGAATATAAGTTTTCCAAATAAAAATCATTTCAAATTTACTTTGCATCATTTTTTAAAAATCTGTACACAAATTTTTTTAGAAGATCCAAAAATAAGTTCATCAACATAAACATGAAGTAAACAATGATTAATTTGAAATTATTTAAATAAAAATTATAGGATCAAATACTCCTTTTGAAACCCATTCAGAATCAAAAAAAATATGAGCCTCTCAAACTAAGCTCTATAAACCTTATTTAAACCATGTAAAGTTTTTGTTAATTTATAAACTTTATTTAAAAAATGACGATATTGAAATCTATGCAGTTTTTAAGAAAACATCCTCAACTATATGAACATTTAATAATTCGCTTTTGATGTACATTTGATATAGTTTGAAATCAAAATGTGCTTCATATGTAAGTAGTATTATAATGGATTAAATTAGATCCACTAGTGAAAAGTTTTCTTCATAGTTAATTCCCTCTTCTTAACTATATCCTTATGTAACCATTCTAGCTTTATTTTTTACTATAGTTCTTGAATCATCAACTTTGTTTCTTAAAACCTTCTTTGTGTAAATAGTTATAGTGTTATTAGATATATCTAATGTCACTTTCTAAACATTAAAATTACATAACTTTTGTAGATTATGTAAAATTTGTACAAATCGACACTGAAAGACAATAGTTGGAATATAGCCTTTAGAAACCTGGAACCAAAAACACTGATACATCTGTGAGTTAAATTATCTCCCACTAGGTTCTTCATGACTAGAACCATTCTTAGACACATAAAACATTATACATATATTCATAACCTAGGGAAGGAAAAATAAAAATGGGTGAGCTCAAATGCTCAATAAGGGTAAACAAGAAAAACATGTAACCATAAACATGAGAATAAGGGTATGATAATGTGATCATGAAAATAGAAGATCATACCCTACATATAAATGATCATATACAAGAATCATGGAATAATTCTTGTCAGTTTATAAGAAATGAATAAAAAGGAAGTAAATGACATAATCCATGAAAGAATAACATAGAATTAAGACATATAAATGTAGAAAACATATAAGCATATAATTATTTCCATATTATCCAAGGCATCTCTGCCAATATCATCTTAGTTTTCATGGTTCACTCTCATAGCCATATTAGATGAATTAGTTCACTCCTCAAACCATCTTAGTAGTAATGGTTCACTCCCATGGATATCTTTGTAGTCATGGTTCATTCCCAAGACCATAATTGTAGCATTAGTTCACTCCTAATACCATATTACTCTATCTCATGAGATATAAAACATTACCCAATGCATTGGAGAGATATATATGTCCCACCCATCAGATAATGGAATCCTACATACATGTTCTACAAGATCATAAATAAACAAATCATAACCCATGAAATTAAATTTGTATCATAAACATGTAAACATATCATAACCTATGGAAAGAGACACGTTTCATAATCATTTCATCATAAATATAACCCAGGAAAATAAGTGGGTTTCAAAAGAATATAACACATGAATGACAAATAGGTTTTATAAACATCATGTCATAAAAACATATTACATTCATAGAAAGAATATTAATGGAAACATTTAATAATTTCCCCCTAAATTCATGAGTAACACCAATGGAGGTGATATTATATGGGAAATAATTTTTAAATACCTTTTAATACATTTCATGAGTAAAATATCTTTTATTCATTGAAAAATTCTATTCGTCATATAATACCATTTGAAAACATTTTTCATTGAAAATATCTTTGAAAACTTATAAAGAAGGCTTGGAATCATTTAAAAAAACCTTTTAGCTTTAAAACATATAAAATAAGTTTAAAAAAACTTTTCAAACCTTATTCATTATGAACACTTTGAAAACCATTAGAAGATGATATTAAATGTTTTGAAATCCATTTTACTGGAAAACCTATAGAATAATCTTGAAAACATATTGAAAAACATAATTCTTGAAAACGTATAAAAGAAGCTTGCAATCATTTTTAAAATAGTTTCCCATAAAAATTTACAAAAGAATCATTAAAACATTTTCAAAACATTTTTCCTTGAAAATTATTTTTAAAACATTTTATTAAATATTATCCTTTTTATCATTGTAAATAGAGCTTCAAAGAAATGGCAGCTAGTAAATCCATACATGTCATAATATGTCAAAAGAACATTCATTTTTTATGGTAAAAAGGATATATAAGTGCCTTTTTCAGAAATAGACAATAATATTACATTAATGATATTGATAAATTAAAAAAAGGGTAAAAAAATTCATTAAAATATTATTGGATAATGTTATAATATTCATGGAAACAGTTTTTAGAAAACAAAGATATCTGAACAAAGAAATGGTAAAGTTAGGCTTTCCAAAAAACAAATTCTTAACTATATTACGAACCAAATAGTAGAATATGATACCAATAAAAGATTATATAATGAAATAACAAAGGAGATGTAAACTGATGAATATTTTTGAGAGAGGGATCATAATATTTCATCAATGGAATCATAAACATAAATCATCTCAATAGGCAATGAGATTGTCTCAATAAACTCTTATAACATGGTGAATTGGGATCAAACACTCCATGTAAGAAAAGGAAATTACATGAAGAATAATATATCATGAAAATAAGTATATTCATGAAATATAATATATAATTAATGTATATACATCTCAAAAAAATGTTTAGGTGCATGACAAAACATGAGTCTCAAAGAATGGAAATTGTGGAAAAACTATTTTTCTGATTTGGTAACTTTTGAATGATAAACTCCATTAAATAAGGATCACAAAATTGGAATTTGAATACCCAAAAATTTTATTAAAATATAAATATAATAAAATCACAGTCATTACATACCCCACAAAAAAGGAAAGAGTTTCTAACATAACTTGTATCTCACATAAATTAAAACTGAGATGAAATACCCTTACCCTGTGTCTTAACTCTCTCTGTACTTGCACAAGATTCCTATATATTTAATGAATGTTTATTATAAATATTTTATAGAATAATATTCATATACATAATTCTATATATGGTTTATTATTACCATATATTACCCACTGGTTAATGATACTATGTTAATGTTTCACTTCGGGTAATATTCGCTTTGTTCTTCACATGTGTCTTAATTTGTTATATCATTGGTCCTTATATTGAAATAATGATTATATAATTTAAACATGATATAAATATTAGTTATATAAATTATATTTTTATTATAATAATATATATAATATAGGATAATTAAGTTTAATACACCATTCATGGAGATGGTAAGTCATACATACACATGAATGTTGTTTCAGCTTGTTATTTTCATATTGAAAGAAAGTATGTAAGTCAAATATGTATATATATATATATATATATAATTATTAAATTATCATTAATATATAATATATATCATATAATTTCATTAAAATCATCCTTAATATTTTCCATGTGGTGTGTGAATGAATCACACCGCTTTGAGGGGGTGGTAATCCACACTTCCTCAAACAAGATTATCATATCAACACGAGATGGAAAAAAAGATATATTTTTTAATATATAAGTATAATAAAATGATAAATATAATATATGACATTAATAATTTGATTTTCTAGCATTATGGGCATAATGATTGGTGGTAAATGAAAAATAAACAATCATCGTTTTGTGAGGCAGTAATTCGCCACACACAGAAAAAATATGTTCGATATCCATTAGATAATGGTTTTTATAATTTTAGGTCAAAAACATAGAATAATAACATCTTAATATATTCAATATAATGGGTTTTTACAGAATAATATAGTAAGTATAGTTTAGGTGGTGACGAAGAGAAATAAATTAAATGAGCTAGAGATAAGATGTTACCTCTAAATCGGGTAACTCCTTTTGGTTTCTGCCAAAAGGCTTCCTTGAGATGCTTTCATCCCAAAAATATACCTCAAGGTAGAATGGAGGATTTTTTTAGTATATTTTTTCACATATTGGTCGAACATAAAATGTTTGAGTAGTGTGAGGAATGGGTAGAGGTGGTGGCCTTTTATAGGGAAGGAAAAGGACTCACATGGAATTTTTTGAAATAGGTTAAGTGTGCACATGTTCATACATAATAAAGTCATAAAAACCCATGAAAAATTAATTATTGAAGAATTATTTCCGAAATATGTACAGAAAATTTGTTCTGTAGAAGTGGTATGGTCATTTGTGCCCTTAGTTTTGAGGATTAGTACCTAATTAAGTGTAATTTTCCCTTAAACATTGCCATTTTTTAATCACTTTTACTAATCATTTTGGTCAAAAATTAACTTGGTACGGTTATAATATAAATAATATACTAAATAGAATGGTATATGTTGTATTTTTTTAATTTAATTCATATAAGTGTAGAAAAATAGATTAGTGTTAATCCTGTAGACGGGATGAAATAATGAGGTTTTTAAGTAGGAAAAGGTTCAAATGTTTGTTAAGATTTTATATTGATTTTCCAAATAAAACTGACTATAATGAATTAAAAAGTATTAATAGATGCAATATTTATCTAATTTTTCTTTTAAAACATTTTTATAAAATCATTTATCCCAAATAATTAATTAAATAAAAATATAGTTTTGAACTAAAAAGCCGTATTTTTCACTATTCGTCAAAAAAGGAAGTTTCTCATAAAAATCCAAAAAATTTACCCCAGGATAATTTATATGTTATGAATAGAAAAAAATATTATTTAATAAAATTAAATTTCTAATCCTTTCTAAAAATAATTTTATTATTAAAATCAGTCTATTCAAGAAAACTATATTTTTAACATAAAAAGAGTTTACCAAAAATCTTATCTTCCATTATCAATATGTCTTATTTTATAAAAAATTATAAAAAATATTAGGAAAGTAGTTATTAATATTCCAAAATCTATGTTTAATGGTTAGATTACAATTATAAAATTTAATTAATTATATATATATATAGATGATTCATAGAAACTCAGTGTTGTGTGCTTCGTACGCTAAGTTGGTGTTGCTTGCAGTGCAAGGAAAGTTTGTATTGCATGTAGCGCAAGCCATGTAAGTATTGTGTTTGTGAGGAATTTTTGAAATATTTTTTTAATGTATATATATATAACTATTTCTAGTCTCACGTGAAATAAAAAATATTGACAAGATAAATTAATTTGAAAAAAAAATCCAAATAATCTCAGAGAATTACATTCTACACCCTTAAAATGAATTTTCCCCTTGAAATTCATCTGTGTTATTAAATGTTTAATACTTTAATGTTTCATTTAAAAAAACCAACATCATATTAATAGATAATAAAACATCCATTAAAAAGGAACATTTGGAACCTTAATGGTTACCCAATGTAACATATAATTGGGTTTACACATAAGAGAACATAGGTTGGGAGTGAATATTGGAAATGAAGGAAAAGCATAAATATTTAAAAGGAGTGATTGAGGTCATCAATCAAAAACAAGTGAAGGATCAAAAGAAAATTGGGGACCTCATAGTCACAAATATTTGATGATTGAAAATTCCATCAGCTCAACGATAATTAATGTATTAGGGAATCTATTCTTTTATCACTTTTAGAAAGTTGAGTAATTATTCTTAAATTTCTATAAAAAATTCATTCTTGGGTTGTTGTTTTAAAAATTCCTAATACATCCACTACCTTATGGAATGAAGATCCAGAAATTTCCATTTATTAATAACGCACAAAAATACACTTTTAATGGATCTTAATTCCCCCAAAGGAGTAAAATGTTTAACTATTTGTATCTTGGAAAAATAAAAATGCATTAATATATAAAAATAAAAAGTAACACTACTGGTTCATCATAAATATTTATTCAAAAAATAATCATTTTACATTCACCTGGACATCACGTAGGCTATAGGTAGGCATGTAACCCTTATCATCCTTCAGTCATGGGTTTAAGACCCACGACCTCGCCGAACATGATTGGTTGTCACCCAATATACATGATGTCATTTTATTTAAAACCACACCCATATAACCCTTATCAAAGATAAAAAATCCAATATTTAGAAAGAGGGTCATGAAATCAAATTAACATTGATTCCCCTGTATATCACAATATAGCTCCTGGTTGTCACATTCCGAACATGTGAATACCCTCATCATATATTCTCTTGTATCATGGTAACAACTAGAATTATCATAAATACTTCTTGAACACATGCATGATTCCTCATTACAAATAACCTTGATTTTCTACTTAAATCCAATAATGTTGTAAAATTCATTAGTGGTACAACAAACCACCTATAAATAAGTCCTTACATAGTTCCAAGGTAATCTATACTGTCCAATTTACTTATTCATATCCCACATATCTTTATCCAAAAAACATTTTCTTATCTTAAAGAACATATTAAGGGTTACCTTCCCTTAGTCCAAATATCATCTTGTCATTAAATCACTTCACCAGTCAATAAGGAACATTCAGCAAAAGCTTATAAACACAGAGTGAAAAGATGAGTAGAACAATCCTTTTATATTTCATCATTCATCACTTTTGGATATGAATACAAAAATACTTATATTACTCCCTCCCTAATAATTAATAATAATACCTCTATCCTTTAACATTTCATATGTAGTCTCTTCATCATTCATAATGTAACTATTACTCGCATCACCTTACTGATTCTCTTCAGGAACATTGTTCTTGGGACATTGGGTTGGATAATGACCATTTTAACCACACTTAAAACACTTATCATTTGATGAAGACATAGGGAGGCCAAAAATCCCATTCATTTTGTTAACTGAACTCTTCCTTTTTCCCTTGTAGTCACTTTCTTTATGTCCTCTTCTACAGTAAAAAATCCTTCTTGTTCCTCTTATTCATTCAGTTAGGTGATTATTTTCCCATTCCTTCCCAAAAGTAAACTAAATCTTCATTCCTACATGGTATCCATTACCCAAACTCTCAACTAACTCCCTATTTATGTTCCTTGGTGAGCCTGAGAGTTGGTTAAGGTCAACATTGTTAATCATGTTCCATGAAAACTGATTAGGAATGATCATGAAATATTTCACTCCAATGACCATCCCACTTAACTGGTCATCCAAAACTCTTCCAAAACATTCATCATTAATCTAGTTCCCTCCACTAACATAAACAAAAATCATCATGTGGGCATTACTTATCATAGTAAAAAACCACATATTCTTGAAAAGAATTACTTATAGGATGTCTAAATTATAATACCTTCCATAATATATAACACCTTAGGTTTATCCTAGGTTATTCATAGCTAACATATATCTAAATCCTTCATTATGGTTTATAAAGAGTTTTTGAATTCCCAAATAATATTCCTTGATAGTGTCAAACTAGATATGCAACAAGGCCCATTGTTATGTACCAGATTACCCCTAGTCAGGCATGGAACCTCATGTTAGAGTTGTTACCACTAGGTACATTTCTGCCAAAGCCACATCCACTTGTAGTATCCAGAAAAGGATGTAATTCTAGGAAACCACTCACTCTATCCATTTCCAAAATTCTAGGACATTTTCCAAAACGTTAACTCATAGTTATACTTATCCTTAGAGATATCCCAAGACATGTCAATATAAATATACATAGGGACCTCACTAATGTTTTCCAATCTTAGTTTCCAAAGGTTAACTATACCCCTGTTTTGATACCAACTATAGCGACCCTCACTTTTTAAACATTAACATTGCATAACTTTTTTAGAATAATTAATCTTTATACAAATAGCTTCCCAAAGACCATAGTTGGAATAGTTCCTTAGGAAACATGGAAATATAAATAGTGATACATATGTGAGATACATTATCCCCCATTATATTATATTTACTAGAACCTTTCTTAGAAACATCAAACAAAATACATATCTTCACAACCTGGGGAAGAAAACATAAAAAAGGGGTGAGATCAAATGCTCAATAAGGGTAAACCATGGAGACATGTAAGTGTTATCATGAAAATAAGGGTATGACACAATGATCCAGAAAATAGAAGATCATTTCCCATATATCAAATATCATATACATGAATCATAGAATAATGATTGTCAGTTCATAAGACGTGAATAAAATAAAAGTAAATGACATAAGCCGTGAAAGAATAACATTGGATTAAGACATGGAATTGTGGAAAAACAAAAGCATATAATGATTTCCATAGTAGATAAGGAATCACTACCAATACCATCTAATTGTTCATGGTTCACTCCCATTTCCATATTAGAAACATGACATCCCTCCTCATACCATCTTTGTAGTCATAGTTTACTTCAATGGTCATCTTAGTAGTCAACGTTCATTCCCAAGACCATCATAGTAGCATGATTTCACTCCTCATACCATCTTAGTCTATCTCATGAGATATAAAACATTACCCAGTGGATTAGAGGGAGATATAGGTCTCACCCATCACATAATAAAATTATACAAACATGTTCCACAATATCATAAATAAACATATCATAACCCATCTAATGAAATAGGTATCATAAAAATGTAAACATTACATAACCTATATAAATAGAGAGGTTTCATAATAATTTCATCATAAACATAACCAGTGACAAGAAGTGGGTTTCAAAAGAATATAACCTTTAAAATAGAATCAGTTTTCATAAACATCACTCCATCAAATCACAACCCATTTAGATAAATGATATCAATGAAAACATTGAATAATTTCACCATAAATACATGAGTAACCCCAATAGAGGTTATCTTAGATGGGAAATAATTTTGAACGATATTTTAAAAAATTCTTTGAGGAAAATATCTTTTATTATTTTAAAAAATATTTTTATTACATATAACCTTTTTAAAACTTTTTTCATTGATAATTGATTTTAAAAGTTATAAAGAATACTTGAAATCATTTTAAAAAACCTTTTCATTGATAACATATAAAATAAATTTCAAAAAACCTAAAAAAACATATTCTCTAAAAACACATTAAAAACATTTAAGTGAAGATTTATTTCTTTTAAAACCAGTTTACTTTAAAATTTATATAATATTCCTGAATACATATTTAAAACCATTTTTCTTGAATACTTATAAAAGAAGATTTTAAAAAAATTAAAAATAGTTTTCCATGAAAATATATAAAAGAATCTTGGAAATATTTGAAAAACAATTTCCATTAAAATTATTTTTAAAACATTTTATTAAATATTAAACATTTTAACATTGAAAAATAATGTTAGATGAAATTTTGGAAGGTAAATCTATATATGTCATACGAGGTCAAATGAAAATTCCTTTTTCACGATAAAAAGGATATAAAAGTGACTTGCTCTTAAAGAGACAATATTATTCTCTTAAAGATATTGATAAAAGAAAAAAGGGTAACATTTTATTTTAAATCTTATTGGAAAATTAAATAATATTCTAAGAAACCCTTTTTAGAAAATATAGATTTCAATCTGAAGAAATCGTAAAGGCAGGATTTTCTAAAAATTATTTCTTAACTCTCTTATGTACCAAAAGTGTATAATACTATACTAATACATGATTATATCATGAAATAATATAGGTTAAGTAAAATCATGAATTTTCTTGAGAGATTTATCCTAATATTTTATAAATGGAAGCGCAAATAGAGATAAATCTTGAAAAGCAATGAGATTGTCTAAATAATGTCTTAAAACTTGGTGACTTGGGATCATACTCTCCTTGCAAGAAAAGTAAATTACAAAAAGATTATGATATAACTAAAATAAATATATTCTTGAAATAACTTATATAATTTAATTATATACACCTTGATAAAAAAATTAGGTTCATATCGAAACATGGGTCTCATAGAAGGAAAATTGAGAGAAAAATGTTTTACCGATTTGGTAACATTTGAATGTTAAATCCCATGAAAGAAGGATCATAAAATTTTAGTTTTAATACCCATAAATATATGTAGAAGATAAATATAATAAAATCAATAAAATTACATAATACACACAAAATGAAAGAGTGGCGAACATTGTAACACCCCAAGCTTCCACAGTTGGTTTATCTTTGAATAATACCGTAGCATGTGTTGTACGCAACATTGAGTTCAAATACACCACAACCAATCAAACTATACGTTATGAATAGTAATAACCACTTTTGGAAGTTTTATAAATTTTATCTTTCAAAGTGGACTTTATTTTTGGATTCGGAATATCAAAATTATCTTAGGGTGAATTTATGGAATTTTTCTGAAAAAATTCAATTTTTGATGAATAGTGAAAAACACTTAGTTATTGTTTAAACCAGAATTTTCATTTAAATAATTACTTATTTTATATAAATTTATTTTATGTAGAAATAGAAACATAATACCTATATAAGTTCAATGTAATTCAATAGATTCGGTTTATAATAATTTTAGATATATAAAAATTTTATTGAAGTTTTTGACGTCTTTTACCCACCTCCTAAGAGCATTTGCAAATTTACATAAAACATAATTTTACCACTTATGTGAGTTGAATTTATAAAATCAGAGATACTCATTTGATATCAATATGTAAAATTTGTTTCAATGTGATGAAAATATTTTTTGGTGAATAGTAACTTTTGAATTTTATTTACCACAATGAAAAGTAAATAGGGTAATTAAAGGTAAAAATGATATTATTATTACCCTAACACATGTTATAATTCTATTGGATAAGTTTAATTCGACCAAAATCAACCTTATGAAATAAATATGATCCTTTAGGTCCACTTGAATTACATTAGGACATTTATTATTATTTAATTCAAAGAAGAGTTAAAAGTGCTAAATTCAAAGTTTAATAAATAAACCATTTTTAATATAGGGTTACACATAAGATAAGTTCGACTATAAATATTCACTATAATGATAAAATTATTTCGTATATAATGGTATTTTATTTATATTTTTTAGACATTAAATAATTTAATTTATTGATTACACAATGATGATGTAGTAATTACCATATTAATGAAATAATAAAATAATTGATATTATAAATATCCTAATAAATGTAATTTGAGAATTTTTAAGAATTAAAATAATTTTATAAGTTAATTTGACATGTTAGGGTCGATTAAATGATTGTTTTGAAGTAATAATGCTGTTATAAATTTAACAAAATCAAAATAGAATATAGTGTCAAAATTTACATAAAAGAGTTTTTAAATAAAATAAAATATTATTAATTGATATTCAACTCACAAAAATCTAATGTTCATCCAAAGGTCTTAAATAATATTATATATGTCATTAATTAACCACTTTAGGCTCTATTGGACGTTTATAGTATGTTTATTAACCATATAATATACAAATACAAAGAGACATGGTAAATTTCAAACTAATTAACTAAGAGTTAAATCTAAAGGATAAGGTTAATATAGTCACCTGAATCAGTCTAAAACATATCAGTTGAGTAGTTTTAGACCCATACCCACCTTATCCTCGAAATAAATCATTTTTAAGCCATTAAAAACAGACAATTATTTTATTATAAAATAATAATTCAATCTTTTCCTAAGGTGCCTCTTGCCCTCTTATAAATGGGAACTTACCCTTCTCTCAAATTCACACCTTAAAAGAAATTTTTCATTGTGAAACCTTGCCCAAATATCCTATAAATTGTACTCCCTTAATCCTAGAGTCCTTCCTTTAGACATAAAGTCAACCTAAGGATCCCTTTTGATCAAATCAAAAGGAAGAACCTGAAAAAGAGGTAAATATTTCATCACCTCTTTCAAGTTCCTTTCTTCTTCCACTTACTCTTTATTTGTTGTTCCCATTCTTAAATAATTACGCCAGTATCTTATATATACTGTGATGTTATTATAAATATGGTACAAACATATTAATTTTTCTATCCATCCCTTGAATGACATGTCACCATATGTGCATACGTACGGCTTACCGTCTCCACATTGAGGTGTAGTTGTTATTCAATACATTATTATTTTGATGGGTATAATAATGATGTATAATTGATTTAAATAATAAATATAATATGATAATGATTATTTATATATGACATACCATCCAATTATATATTATTTTTATATTAAAATAATTATATTGTCGCTCGTGCGTACGTACGGATTGCTGTCTCCACGAATATGATGACATTCATTCCCCTTCGTATCCATTCAAGAATAATTTTCATTTTACGGTTAAAAATAATTTTTAAAGACTTAATATCATTCTGAATATGAATAAGATACATCATATCCACAACACACATTACTTACATAACAAATCATATAAAGGAAAATGAATCAGTTAACACCCAATACGATGATACTACTGAAATATCATTGACAAAGCAATATTACAAGATCATATATGATATCATATTAATGTATATGGTTATTGTATAATAACAATTATTTAAACATTATACAAGAGGTTAACCTACCCTCGACCAAAGAAAAAAACAATGTAAGGGTTAATTGTACGATCTCTTCATTATCTGAGGTTTGTTTGTATGTAATTATCTACTGGGACCTCTTTATCATCCACATCCATGTCTCTTAAAATTTATTTCAAAACATTTTCAATATTTACTAGAAAATGGGTTAATGTCATTTATAACCTTATTTGACCTTATATGTTCTGAAAGGAATCTTTCCGTCATTTTTGAAACAAGGTACTTTATGACGTTTTTGACAAAATTAATGTAAGAATGTATTTTTATCTTATATGACAGGTGAGGCTATTTTCTTCCATTATAACATCATCAGAGATTCCCTAAAATCTTATAAGAATATTTCGAAAATGAACATTTTATTTTATAATTATATTTATTTTAAATGATTTTAAAATATAAGTAAATATTTCTCTAAAAAAGGTTGTGATTTCATCTATGTCAAAATCCTTTGATGGATTTTAAGATTATTTGATGTTGATTTATTAAGATCCAAAACATCAATATTTTATTGAAGGTTTTTTGATATTTTTTATTGTGGATGTTTTATTTTTACACCATTCATGGTTTATGGATAAATTATTGACATTTCGAAAGCTAGTTTTAATACGAATATTTATGTTATGTTTAAACCTTTTCATATGGGGATTGAATTGGACTTAGTTTGTGAAGGTTGGAGCCCACTATAGCTCCTCGATGCATCATTAGGTCTCATGAGACAAACTCGTGTCTTCACACAAGGCCTTGAAAAAATCTTTATTGTATTCTTGGCACAATGCCTTGACTATGTGGTTATGAAGTCTGGAATTACGCATTCCATCATTATGAAAGTGGATATTGATATTGAATATGATTATTTGACTAGTATAATATCCATGTTAATATGTAAATGGAATTATATTATTTTATCTTTGCCATATTATGTTGAAGTTCAAGTTTTAAAGGACTTTGATTTGGTCTTATACATTTCCTTAAATGTTTGTTCTTATTTATGAATGTTTCCTCTATATTGTTATCCTTACTGAGCATCTGATCTCACCCCTGTCTATGTTTTATTTTTTCCATGGATATGAAGAATAATTTTATAACTGACCTATAGGGATAGTCTGAGGGGTTATGAGTGTGGTCTATGGAAATTATGTTGTAGTAGTTTTTCATTTTATAATGTAATGTAAAACATATGAATGTATCTATTATTTCAAAGGCTACTAAAATGATCAGTCTTTGAGGACATGATTTCCTTGTATCAGGTCAATGTCAAGTAATAACGCACTGACTCTATGTTACTGGGGTCGAGGAATTACAAACATATCCCGTATCTCAGTGAAATTAAAAGTGAGATGAATTCCCCATACCATGTGTCTTAACTCTCTCGATACTCAAAAAACGTTCCTTTATAATATATATAAGTTTATTATACATATTTTATAGAGGAATATTGTTATAAATAATACCATATATTGTTTTATTATGACCATATATTACCCACTTTTTAAGTATCCACTGTTAAACTCTCAATTCAGGCAATATTTTCTTTATTCTTCGCATGTGTCTTAATTTGTTATATATTTGGTCGTTATTCTTGGATCGTGATTCCAGAAGTTAAAAAATTATACAAATATAATTTATATCCAATATATATATATTATAATAATCTATATAACATATGATTGTAAAATGGAATACCCCATTCATGGAGACAGTAAGTGGTATGTTCACATGAATATTGTTTCCGTTTTTTTGTCATATCGAATGAAGTGTGGAAATGAAATGTGTGTATATATATATATATTTATGTGTATGCGTGTGTATATCATAATTAAAGAATCATACATATATCATATGTATCATATAATTTAATTAAATCCATCCTTAATACATTCCATGTGGTTTGTGAATGAATCAAATCGCTTTGAGGGGGCAGTTGTCCACGCTTTCTCAAACGAGATTGTCATATTAACACCAAATGGAATGAAAAAATATGTCTGTTGTAAAAGGAATAAATAAATATTATTAAATAATACATATAATATATGACATATATAAATATAGTGTCAATTATAATGGACACCATGATTGGTGGTAAATGAAAAATGAACAATCATCATTTCGTGAGGCAGTAATTCGCTATACATGGAAACAGTTTGTTAGATATCCATTAATGGATGTGTGTGTATGTTTTGGTAGAACCCTTAATATAAAAACATCATAATATACCTAGGATCTGCTTTTTTACACAGTAATAGAATAAAGATAGTGAAGGGGGTGAAAAAGAAATAATATAAAGGAGCTTGAGAGAATATGTTATCTCTAAATCGGGTAACTCCTTTTGGTTAGTACCTAGAGGCTTCCTTGGGAAGAAATATTACCAAAGGGATACATAAAGGTATAAGGGAGGATTTTTAGGAGACTAATTGGTTATATATTGTCCAAACATAATGTGTCACGCCCCATCCTCCACGGCTCGTGTCGTGACTACCCCAAACCCGCCGTCCATAGTATAAGGGTTAACGACTAGCACTGGAATGGCGTATCCCTAAGACGGGAAGTTATTACCTTAAATCATATATAAACACACAACTAAGAATGAAAAATATGCATCCATGAAGAAAAACTATTGCAAAACAAGTGTGTACTGAAAGTAAGGGGCCATAATACAAGCTCAACAGAAAGATACAACTACAACTAAAAAACAGAAACTGCTCATGCGATCGTCCACCAAGGATCCTACCTAAAGGGTAAGTGTAACATCCCAGGTAAATAAAGAATAAAGAATTTTCATATTTATTAATATTTACGAATTAAATTTTAATTTTAATTAAAATGGGTTTCTACGTTCGATAGCGTACTCGGTACGCAACGATGAGTTTCTTTGAAAACTTACGTTGCACACAAGTAATAAAATAATATTATTTTAAATGTTAGTTAACGAGTAGCTGTTGTACTGGCGGGAATGGATAGAAACAAATAAAATATGATTATATATGTTTTTAAATGTTTTTACATTTACCCAATAAAAGATAAAGGCTTAAAATATGGAAAGAGTTCAATTTTAGGCATTTATACCCTAATTTTCACGAAAGGTCCACTTATCACCTTTTGACGGAGAACCGTCATTAAATATAGTTTTGATCGATCTTATAAATTCTATTGGACCAAATATAACTCTTCTTTAGAATCGGGACATCAAAATTTACTTTGTGTAAATTTTTGGAACCTTTCTGATAAAGTTCATTTTTTAATGAATAGTGTAAAATGTTGTATTTTAATTCAAAACCTCTTTTTAATCTAATTTATTTATATGATTAGATTATCTTTTGAATTGGTTTTAAAGTGAAATTAGAAAATATTTTTACCATTACATCCAATAGTGGTCGTTGGAATTAATTTCACTTTGAAATCGGACTAAAACTAGTGTCAATCTTTTGATACTTATTGTTTCATAAAAACACGCTATTTGCTCTGAAAGCGGGAATTAATTATTAAACTAATTAATGTGACTTATATGTTTTGAATTTTTTTAAAATAAACTTCATTTTTGAATTCGTAATATCAAATATAGCTTAGGGTGAATTTTTGGTAATTTTCTGAAAAACTTCAATTTTTGAGGAATAGTGAAACCACTAAGTGGTACTTATAAAGACTGATTTTCCGTTTAAATGAAATTTTGCCATCATTGTGTTTTGAATTTCAAAAATCCGACATACATGGTTGTCATTAATAAGTAAAATTTGGTTCAATGAGATAAACATAATTTTTTGGTGAATAGTAACTTATTAAGTTCTTAATCGCAATTAGTGGTAATTAGTGTAGTTTAAGGTAAAAATAATGTTTTAATAATATTAAATGAACTTGACACATGTCCTACCCTCATTGGTTGTGTCATGGCCGACCAATACAAGCCATGGGTCAACTTGGGGACCCCATGAAGACAATTTGGATGGGAAATGACATAAATAACTTTTTATTTAATGAAAAAGTAAAAATGACACAAACATAATATGTTTTACAAAAACAATTTTTACATGGGTTTATAAAGATCATATTTTTGATTATAAATAGTCATTGGAAAGCTAAAAATATTTCCTACATCATAGTATTTTTTTATAATTTTTAGACATTAAATAAATTAAATTATTTTTGACATAATAATGATGCAGCGATGACATCATTATTTGACGATTTAAATAAAATGGAAAGATAATATAAAATCTATGAACTACACATGTCCAAAACCAATTGGATGAGTGGATTTCGAACCCTTATCACCTTATCCACTAATTATATCAATGTGGGACCTTTTAAAACCGAAACACATTTTCAAATAAAGTAATATTTCTTTACTTTCCAAAAGTGCCCCTCCTCTCCTCTTATAAAAGGCCCCCACCTCTACCTCATTTCACACACTCCTCAAGCCTTTGGCTCGGCCAACCCCTTCCCATTTACTCTCTCCACATCTCTATACTAATCCTAGAGGATTCCCTTTGGGCATAATCCTTTCAAAGGAAGCCATTAGGCTCAAATCAAAAGGAGTTACACTTTTAAAGGTAATTCATTCTCTCATGTTCATTTGTTTTATTTTGCTTATCCAACCCCCTAAACTCTTTTTATTTACTCCTTTTATAACAACAACAGTATCTTCAATATACTAGGATGTTGTTATAAGATTTATTCGATCTACACTCTCACACAACTACATCAAATGGTTAAAGAACATACGGTTTCCGTGGATGGCGAAATTCTGCCTCCCGAAACGATGATTGTTCAATACTCATTTAACACCTTCAAAGGTGGCCATTATGATGTCACTATTTTTATATATGATATATAATATGTTTACTTTTTTCTTTAAGCTTTTGTATTTTTCATTCTGGTCATACTTTTATGGTTTCCATTATGGGTAAACACGATATCTTCATTTAAGAAAGTGTGGACATACCGCCCCTCAAAGTGATGTGATTCGTTAATGCCATATGTGGGACGTGTAAAGGATAGATTTAAAGTTATTATATATGATGTTATACTAGAATTATAATATACCTCTATATCATTATTATTTCCTTCCATTAAATTATGAGATAGAAATGAAATTAGCGTTCATGCGTACGTACGGCTTACCGTCTCCATGAACGGTGCATTTCATTTCTTATCTCCAAATGTAATGTACTTTTAAAAGTACATGTATATAATGGATATATATAATTAATGATATATCTAAATTATGAATATAATTCTGGACTTAAAATATACATAACTCTCATTTAATTTTAATTCCATTAATATGACAAAGAAATGAAAGTAGCGTTCATGCGTACGTACGGCTTACCGTCTCCATGAATGGTGCATTTCATTTCTTACCTCTAAATGATTATGTAATATTATAAATACATGTATATTCTGGATATATATGATACATATTATATCCAAATTGGGAATTTCATTCTGGATATAAAGAAACTTTGACCACACGAACAACATGTAATTGTAAGAAGTCCACTTTCGACTTAGGAACCAAATATTGAGAAAACAAACATTATTAACATAAATGGTTACATAATGTTTATAACATGGAAATAAGTGATATAAAAGGAATAATGAACTTTAAAAAGGTTTTTAATCAAGTATAAATTAACTCAAGTTTATTATTCAGGACATTAAAGAACGATCGAGTCAAGTCGGACCCGAGGTAAGGGAACTTCTTAACCCAACTTCCATTTTTTGGGTTAATCTCCTACTTTCAAATTATGTCAGGATGTTATTATGTCCTATTTTGTATTTTACTTTCTTTATGTGTACCTATAGTGAATACACATAATAGATCTATTTTATTTTAAAAATGATCTTTGTAAGGGACTTCGTCTCAATCTCCTTTCATTGAGGCATATTTTATTTTATACACAACTTTCTTTTATACGGTGTATAAACCCCTTTGACTTTTACTTTTATACAAAAGGAATCTTTTACTATGAATCGTTTTACTAAACGACAAAAAGGAATGTTTTTTAACGTATGCGGTGACAACGACCTTTTCCGCCGCAGTGAGTATTATTTGGTCTTTGGCTTCCTCAACAAGCCGTAATGTTTTTAGAATAAAATAAATACCATATACTCTTTTATGTATTTTGGTATTGAAAATGGTTTTTAAAAAGGATTCTATTATGTCAATATATTTATGATATATTGTGATTGAAATATGGAAATGTTATCATTCCTTTATATTGGTTTTATGTTTTATGATTTTATACTGGTACTTGGACATTTTAACGGGTGGTTACGTTATAAACCATATTACGGGTGGTGCCATGAATACCAGGACGAGTGGTTACGTTATAACCTCCAATGCATTGGGTATGGGAGTCGGCCATATGGCTATTCCATTAAGTATGTATGGATATTGGCTGTAGGGCTATTCCATTAAGTGATATGTGTGGAAGTCGACCATATGGTTATTCCACTTAAGTATGTTTATGTCCCAAGTTACCTTTATATATGTTATGTGTTCTTTTTATGTCTTTTATGGTAATCCTTTGGTTACAAAAAGGTAAGTAATGATACTTTATTCAGTGAAGAGTTTTTACTACTTTATGAAGGTGAAGGTATTACTTTGATAGAGTATATATGGTTTATTTGATGTTTGAAAAACTAACAGTTTTCATTCTTTCTGTATCCCTTACTGAGCTTTTAATGCTCACCCCAAGTTTTTTTTGAAATGTTTTCACAGGAATTAATGTGGAATAAGGTCAAGGATGGGATCAAGGGAGTGTCATACTATATAAAACATGGAACTAGACATGTTTCTTTTTAAGAGTTTTTTTTATTATGGAAACTTAGTAGAAGTGTCTACTTTGTAATCTTTTGAGATGTAATAGTTATGTTCTAATTATCTAAAACTCTAAACCTGAAAAGATCCTCGACATGAATTATTCATTTAATTCAATATTAAGTAAGGTTTAATGTCGGGGCCTTATAGTTGGTATTAGTGGTCGGTTTAGACAACTTTAGGAGTTAGAAAAGTGTTAAATTATAACATGATTGAAATGATATAGCATTTATGGATTACCATGTTGCTTCGCTTAAGATATTTCTTTGTTAAGAATGGTTTTTCGTAGAGGAAACAAAACAACTTTTCTAGGAAGGCATACAGAGGGAAATGACCTTTCAAATCAGTATACTGAGATGGTCAGAATCAGAATTGAGCAGTTTACTGCAGTGATGGCTCAGTTGAATCAGGTGATAAAAGTTGGTTGTGTTATTGATGATATTTTGGTGTTTTCTAAAAGTAAAAAGGAGCATGAAATGCATTTAAGGGTTATCTTTCAAACCTTAAATAAAAGAAATTGTATGGGAAATTTAGCAAGTGTGAGTTTTGGTTGCAGCAAATTTCTTTCCTTGGTCATATTGTTTCTAAAGATGGGATAACTGTTGATCCTGCAAAAACAAAAGTTGTGGATGACTGGCCAAGACCCACAAATGTAACCGAGATTCGTAGCTTCCTTGGTTTGTCGGGCTATTACCGAAGGTTTGTTAGAAATTTTTCACGGTTGTCTAGTCCAATGACTAAGCTAACTCGGAAGGGTGTTAAGTTTATCTGGACAAAAGAATGTGATGATTGTTTTCAGGAATTGAAAAGAAGATTGGCGAATGCTCCAGTTTTGGCACTGCCTTCCAGGAATGGTGAGTTTGTTATATACAGTGATGCTTCATTGAAAGGACTTGGTTGCATCCTAATGCAGAATGATCAGGTAATTGCTTATGCTTCACGACAGTTGAAAACTCATGAGTTAATTACCCTACACATGATTTGGAATTAGCTGCTGTTGTTTTTGCTTTAAAAATTTGGAGGCATCATTTGTATGGAGGAAAGTGTGAAATATATACCGATCACAAATGTTTAAAGTATATATTCACTCAGAAAGAATTGAACATGAGACAATGGAGATGGATAGAATTAATCAAGGATTATGATTTTACAATTCATTACCATCCGGGAAAAGCAAATAAAGTGGTCGATGCTTTGAGTCGAAAAAGTAATGCTTCATTAACAATGTTTTGTTTGGAACGTGATCCTTTGGTTACGGATTTGATGAACATTGGCATAGAAGTTGTTGGTGCAGGAAGTCCTTCTGTTTTGTTTCAGGTATCAGTGAGATCTTTTCTATCCGATAGAATCAAGCAAGCACAGAAGCAAGACAGTGAGTTGCAGAAAAAGGTAGAGCTAGTTCAGAAAGGTAAGTTGCCTGAATTCAACATTGATAATGATTGTGTTTTGAGATTTGGGAAGAGATTTTGTGTGCCTTGTGATTCATAGTTGAAGAGAGAGTAGTTATATGAAGCTCATAGTTCTCCATTTTCAGTTCATCCGGGCAGTACTAAGATGTATAGAGATCTGCGGGAGTATTACTGGTGGGATGGAATGAAAATAGACATTGCTGATTTTACTGTGAAGTGTTTGACATTTCAACATGTTAAAGCAGAGCGACAGTTACTGAAAGGGATGCTTCAGCCTTTACCAGTTCCATAGTGGAAATGGGAAAACATATCCATGGACTTTGTTGTGGGATTACCGAGGACATCTCGAGTTAACAATGCAATCTGGGTTATTGTTGGTCGCTTGACCAAATCTGCTCATTTCCTTTCTATACAAGATACTTTATCTCTAGATCAACATTCCCGTTTGTATCTTAAAGAGATAGTCAGGTTACATGGAGTTCCTCTCTCCATTGTATCTGATCGTGATCCCAGGTTCACATCTAACTTTTGGAAAGGCCTTCAGAAGTCATTGGGTACGGAATTAAATTTTAGTACGGCTTTTCATCCTCAATGAGATGGGAAATTAGATCGAAAAATCTAGACATTGGAGGATATGCTTCGATCTTGTTCTATGGATTATCAGGGAAGTTGGGACCAACATCTTTCTTTGGTTGAGTTTTCTTATAATAACAGTTTTCATTCCAGTATACAGATGGCACCATTTCAGGAATTATATGGGAAGCGGTGTCGAACTCCAGCTTTCTGGGATGAAGTGGGTGAAAGGAAGTTGATGGGACCAGAATTGGTAGAAGAGATGGCAGAAAAAGTTCAGTTGATTCAGAAGCACATGAGAACAGCTCAGAGCAGGCAGAAGAGTTATGCGGATAACCAGAGGAAGGATCTATCTTTCGAGGTAGGTGATCATGTTTTTCTCAAGGTTTCTCCTCGGAAAAGTGTGATGAGATTTGGTAAGAAAGGAAAGCTGAGTCCAAGGTTTATTGGACCATATGAAATTCTGGAGAGAGTTGGATCAGTTGCATACCGGGTGGCTTTACCTCCGAGTTTATCTTAGGTACACAATGTTTTTCATGTTCCAATGTTGAGAAAGTATATGCCAGATCCATCTCATGTTTTGAGTCCAGAGGTAGTTCAGCTGGAAGAGAACCTATCTTATGAGGAACAACCTGTCCAGATTCTTGACCACAGGGAGCAGATGTTACGGAATAAGGTGATTCATCAGGTAAAGGTTTTGTGGAAAAACCATGTGATTGAAGAGGAAACGTGGGAATATGAAAATTCTATGAGGGATAAATACCCCCACTTATTTTGATAAGTGAATAAAATTGCGAGGACGCAATTCCCAAAAGGGGGGAAGGATATAACATCCCAGGTAAATAAAGAATAAAGAATTTTCATATTTATTAATATTTACAAATTAAATTTTAATTTTAATTAAAAGGGGTTTCTAGGTTCGATAGCGTACTCGGTACGCAACGATGAGTTTCTTTGAAAACTTACGTTGCACACAAGTAATAAAATAATATTATTTTAAATGTTAGTTAACGAGTAGCTGTTGTACTGGCGGGAATGGATAGAAATAAATAAAATATGATTATATTTTTTTTTAAATGTTTTTACATTTACCCAATAAAAGATAAAGGCTTAAAATATGGAAAGAGTTCAATTTTAGGCATTAATACCCTAATTTTCACGAAAGGTCCACTTATCACCTTTTGACGGAGAACCGTCATTAAATATAGTTTTTATCGAACTTATAAATTCTATTGGACCAAATATAACTCTTCTTTAGAATCGGGACATCAAAATTTACTTTGTGTAAATTTTTGGTACCATTCGGATAAAGTTCATTTTTTAATGAATAGTGTAAAATGTTGTATTTTAATTCAAAACCTATTTTTAATCTAATTTATTTATATGATTAGATTATCTTTTTAATTGGTTTTAAAGTGAAATTAGAAAATATTTTTACCATTAAATCCAATAGTGGTCGTTGTAATTAATTTCACTTTGAAATCGAACTCAAACTAGTGTCAATCTTTTTATACTTATTGTTTCATAAAAACACGCTATTTGCTTTGAAAGCGGGAATTAATTATTAAACGAATTAATGTGACTTATATGTTTTGAATTTTTTTAAAATAGACTTCATTTTTTAATTCGTAATATCAAATATAGCTTAGGGTGAATTTTTGGTAATTTTCTGAAAAACATCAATTTTTGATGAATAGTGAAACCACTAAGTGGTACTTATAAAGACTGATTTTCTATTTAAATGAAATTTTGCCATCATTGTGTTTTGAATTTCAAAAATCTGACATACATGGTCGTCATTAAGAAGTAAAATGTGGTTCAATTAGATAAACACAATTTTTTGGTGAATAGTAACTTATTAAGTTCTTAATCGCGATTAGTGGTAATTAGTGTAGTTTTAGGTAAAAATAATGTTTTAATAATATGAAATGAACTTGACACATGTCCTACCCTCATTGGTTGTGTCATGGCCGACCAAGACAAGCCATGGGTCAACTTGGGGACCCCATGGAGACAATTTGGTTGGGAAATGACATAAATAACTTTTTATTTAATGAAAAAGTAAAAATGACACAAACATAATATGTTTTACAAAAACAATTTTTACATGGGGTTATAAAGATCATATTTTTGATTATAAATAGTCATTGGAAAGATAAAAAGATTTCCTACATCATAGTATTTTTTTATAATTTTTATACAATAAATAAATTATATTATTGTTGACATAATAATGATGCAGCGATGACATCATTATTTGACGATTTAAATAAAATGGAAAGACAATGTAAAATCTATGAACTACACATGTCCAAAACCAATTGGATGAGTGTATTTAGAACCCATATCACCTTATCCACCAATTATATCAATGTGGGACCTTTTAAAACCGAAACACATTTTCAAATAAAATAATATTTCTTTACATTCCAAAAGTGCCCCTCCTCTCCTCTTATAAAAGGCCCCCAGCTCTACCTCATTTCACACACTCCTCAAGCCTTTGGCTCGGCCAAACCCTACCCATTTACTCTCTCCACATCTCTCTACTCATCCTAGAGGATTCCCTTTGGGCGTAATTCTTTCAAAGGAATCCATTAGGCTCAAATCAATAGGAGTTACACTTTTAAAGGTAATTCATTCTCTCATTTTCATTTGTTTTAATTTGCTTCTCCAACCCCATAAACTCTTTTTATTTACTTCTTTTGTAACAACAGAAATATCTTCAATATACTAGGATGTTGTTATAAGATTTATTCGATCTACACTCTCACACAACTACATCAAATGGTTAAAGAACATACGGTTTCCGTGGATGGCGAAATTCTGCCTCCCGAAACGATGATTGTTCAATACTCATTTAACACCTTCAAAGGTGGCCATTATGATGTCACTATTTTTATATATGATATATAATATGTTTATTTTTTTCTTTAAGCTTCTGTATTTTTCATTTTGGTCATACTTTTATGGTTTCCATTATGGGTAAACACGATATCTTCATTTAAGGAAGTGCGGGCCTACCGCCCCCTAAAAGTGATGTGATTTGTTAATGCCATATGTGGGACGTGTAAAGGATAGATTTAAAGTTATTATATATGATGTTATACTGGAATTATAATATACCTCTATATCATTATTATTTCCTTCCATTAAATTATGAGATAGAAATGAAAGTAGCGTTCATGCGTACGTACGGCTTACCGTCTCCATGAACGGTGCATTTCATTTCTTATCCCCAAATGTAATGTAATTTCAAAAGTACATGTATATAATGGATATATATAATTAATGATATATATAAATGATGAATATAATTCTGGAATTAAAATATACATAACTCTCATTTAGTTTTAATTCCATTAATATGACAAAGAAATGAAAGTAGCGTTCATGCGTACGTACGGCTTACCGTCTCCATGAATGGTGCATTTCATTTCTTACCTCTAATTGATTATGTAATATTATAAATACATGTATATGCTGGATATATATGATACATATTATATCCATATCGGGAATTTCATTCTAGATATAAAGAACCTTTGACCACACGAACAACATGTAATTGTAAGAAGTCCACTTTCGACTTTGGAACCAAATATTGAGAAAACAAACATTATTAACATAAATGGTTACATAATGTTTATAACATGGAAATAAGTGATATAAAAGGAATAATGAACTTTAAAAAGGTTTTTAATCAAGTATAAATTAACTCAAGTTTATTATTCAGGACGTTAAAGAACGATCGAGTCAAGTCGGACCCGAGGTAAGGGAACTTCTTAACCCAACTTCCATTCTTTGGGTTAATCTCCTACTTTCAAATTATGTCATGATGTTATTATGTCCTATTTTGTATTTTACTTTCTTTATGTGTACCTATAGTGAATACACATAATAGATCTATTTTATTTTAAAAATGATCTTTGTAAGGGACTTCGTCTCAATCTCCTTTCATTGAGGCATATTTTATTTTATACACAACTTTCTTTTATACGGTGTATAAACCCCTTTGACTTTTACTTTTATACAAAAGGAATCATTTACTACGAAGCGTTTTACTAAACGACAAAAAGGAATGTTTTTTTAACGTACGCGGTGACAACGACCTTTTCCGCCGCCGTGAGTATTATTTGGTCTTTGTCTTCCTCAACAAGCCGTAATGTTTTTAGAATAAAATAAATACCATATACTCTTTTATATATTTTGGTATTGAAAATGGTTTTGAAAAAGGATTCTATTATGTCAATATATTTATGATATATTGTGATTTAAATTTGGAAATGTTATCATTCCTTTATATTGGATTTATGTTTTATGATTTTATACTGGTACTTGGACATTTTAACAGGTGGTTACGTTATAAACCATATGACGGGTGGTGCCGTGAATACCAGGATGGGTGGTTACGTTATAACCTCCAATGCATTGGGTATGGAAGTCGGAAGTATGGCTATTCCATTAAGTATGTATGGAAATTGGCCGTATGGATATTCCATTAAGTGATATGTGTGGAAGTCGACCGTATGGTTATTCCACTTAAGTATGTTTATGTCCCAAGTTACCTTTATATATGTTATGTGTTCTTTTTATGGATTTTATGGTAATCCTTTGGTTACAAAAAGGTAAGTAATGATACTTTATTCAGTGAAGAGTTTTTACTACTTCATGAAGGTGAAGGTATTACTTTGATAGAGTATATATGGTTTATTTGATGTTTGAAAAACTAACGGTTTTCATTCTTTATGTATCCCTTACTGAGCTTTTAATGCTCACCCCAGGTTTTTTTTGAAATGTTTTCACAGGACTTAATGTGGAATAAGGTCAAGGATGGGATCAAGAGAATGCCATCCTATATAAAACATGGAGATAGACATGTTTTTTTAAGAGTTTTTTTTATAATGGAAACTTAGTAGAAGTGTCTACTTTGTAATATTTTGAGATGTAATAGTTATGTTCTAATTCTCTAAAACTCTAAACCTGAAAAGATCCTCGACGTGAATTATTCATTTAATTCAATATTAAGTAAGGTTTAAGTCCGGGGCCTTATAGTAAGTATAGCACATCTCCATAGATATATATGTCATCCAGACTCCTCTATGTACCACCTGATCTTAGCTCCCTTAAGTCACATCCTTGCTTCTTGTTGTCTGCATAAGACTTAATGAGGTGCGGGCGAAAACCATGTAGTGGTGAGTATAAATATGCCAAGTAGGGATCCCAAGACCCCCAATGGTCACTCAGAATTCCAAAAACGAAAACCAAAAAGCATGATCCTAATAAAAAAAGAAAATAAAATGAATCAGCTCAAACCAGATGTACTCGTCTCATCCACACAGATACATTAGGCCCCAACCTCAACCCATTTCATGGATTTCCAATGAAGGCTCAAAGCGTAACTCAAGGATCAAGAGTACACACTCCATGAACTGGACATCCCTAATGGAACCTGTTTAAGAGACATAATCCAACAATTACAACTCAAATATTCCTAATGAAACGCTCGAAAGGACGTGCTTCATCTGGACCATTCTGTTAGGACTGCCTCTATTTCCTGGAACTAGAGGTATCGTAATCACAATCTTGGACCCATGGAAAGACCAAGGGAAACAAAGTGAAGAGGCCCACTCCAAAACATTGTGTCCTAAAGTCGAGGGAGATCCATCTCTCCTGAAGGATCCAGTCCTCGTCACTACTCGAAGACGGGGGTACTACTCTATATGTGGGGAGTCGCACCCTACCCGATAGAGGAGTAAAACTCTGGTAATTTATTTGTTGTGGGAGGACCCAAACCCTAGTACTTTAGGGGTGTACCGACCCCAGGAATGAGGACCCACACCCTGTCACGGAAGGGGAGTACTGACCATATATGTGAGGACTAGCACACTACCCGATATGGGAGTAAAAATGTGGTAGTCTGTTCGTTTGGGAGAACTTCACCCTAGTACGTTAGGGGAGTACCAACCCCAGGCTAGAGGATTCGCACCCTGGCATGGTAGGGGTGTACCTACTCTACTAGAGCACTTCATAAGGAGGACCCACACCCTGGTTTGATAGGGGAGTACCTAATCCTGACATAGAGGACCTGCACCCTACCCAGTAGGGGAGTACCTGAATCTATGTGAGTTATATATGGAGGACCCACACCCTAGTCTAATAGGGGTGTGCCGACTCCAAAAAGGGAAAAACCAATTAGAGGGAAACAAACTCATACTCATGACATGGGGAGTTCTGTCTCTACTAGAGTAGAGGAGTAAGGAATAACAGCACATTGCATCATCAAAGGAGTATACATCATAACTCTCACTACATAAAACACCATGGTTTTGCTCCTCTGTTTATTGGTCATACCTCAACCTCCAACAAGTTCCACATGGTAGTAACCTGATGATCTTCAATGTCATAAGGGTTCCAACGCAACTGACGACGTGTCAACCGGACACCCGGTCTGTAAGTTATAGGAATTTTAGTTTTGAGGGTCTAGTTGGATTCGAGTGTGATCCAACCCAGCCAAACCCCAAATTTCCACAAATGTCATGTTGAGTATCTCAAAAGGACTGTCTCACTCTAGGGATCCTAGAACCATAGACAGTTCATCAAATGGATCTCCGATTAGAATGATACAGACTTTTATGTGTATCTGGGCCTGAGAGGGGTCTGAATCTGGTCCGGCCTGGCCTGACCCGCCCCGGCTGGGCTGGGCCATGGTGGTTCAGCCCACCAACTGGTGAGACCCATGCAGGGTCATATAGTCTGCTACTCCCAAATGGATAAAAGGAGCTGTTTGAATCCTTTATTGGCGGTGTCAGGTGGCACCGCCTTGCCACCCACAGGACCCACAAGGAGCAGGTCACCGACACCACCTCACCTCCCTTTAGTGCATCGTGTGGCAGCACGCTGCCTCCATCTCAGCGGCCAGCCGCTTGTCTGACTACCGCAGTTCCGCTCTTCCATCATGGCCAGAATTTGTCACATGCCACCCTCGTTCGCTGGCGTCGGTCACTGGTGCCGCATCTGTGCTTCTTCCACTGGCCACCAAGTGGGCTCCGGTGGTCCGTTCTTCCTTCTAGACATCCATACAGTCCTCTCAAGATGCCACCTTCATTGAACGCCTCTCAGTTTCATGGTTATATCAACTTTGAACAACCCATCTCCGAATAACACAATTAAAAACTTGCAGTGGAGGGTTCGGGCCTTGTTAAATTGGCCCACGCCCAAAAAATTAGCATTATAACAAGTGGGGGTAATTTATACATGATATTAAAATAATGATAAAACACATTCATATAGCTTGCAAAGACCACCTGAAAATTCATGAAGGAGGAGAAGAAATGATGGAATTTCTCGAATTAAAATAAAACCCCTACCTCGATATTATTTGGAGACGTAGTGGTGGTGGAAGCGGATTCCGCGTTACATGAAGTTGTCAGCATTCGTCGATGCCAATTCGTTGTTGCTAGAGTTTCTATCATTGTTGGTGGAAGCTGTCACATAACTTTGTTAGAGGTTTATCATTTTATAAAGCCATGTCAAGAACACTACCCAAGCCCCAATTACATAGATGGGAGAAAGGGTGAGTAGCGTACTGTGGAAGTAATGTGGTTAATTATTTGAAGTAATTAATGTGCCACATTAATTACATGAGGGATGGTTATACAACAAAAGATTAACTGATCATTTAATATCCCATATTAAATGTATGAAAACCCCTAAAGTCCCCTCCACCTCCACTTAATAGGTGGTAAGAAAAAAAATAAAGGAAAAAAATAACATTTCCTATCCTATTTTATTATTTACTTAAAAATTTGAAAAACTTACTTTCTCACCCGACCAACTATGGTTGAAGTAAACCCTCCCTTAACTGAATCCATGCACTATAGATTCAATGGTTCCCTTGGATTTTTAATTTGAGCATTGGTACAAAAGATAGAAATCATGACCTTCACGTTTATAGAACGTAACTTAAAAAAAGATTAAAAATTATTAACAGTCACCTTCGACCCACACCAATCGAGGTTAGGCTCTACCTTTGGGGAAAACGACCTCACGAGCTCAATGGTACTCTCATATTTTCAATCAGAGTTACCATTTGTTGTTATGATTTTACAATAAAAAAAGTTTTAAATAATTATTTTTTTTACAGCCAAAAAATAATTTCCACTGGTGGCCTGCACCAGCCAATGTTAGTATCTGCCTAAGGAAAGCATACCCTCACGAGTTTAGGGGTGGTCTTGGATTTTTTAATCTGAGTGTCTGATAGTGGGTTATAAGCATTTGAAAAATAAAATAATTTTATTTATGGTTATTCTATTTTTGGGATTTCTCACTGGAGATTTACGCCAACTATACTTAAGTCGTGCCTATGGAAAACCCGCCATCCTGAACGCAATAGTTTCCTAAAATTTCTAATTTGGGCACCTGCTTAAGAGTTATTCCACTTTTTCAGGAAAAACACTCACGCAAACTATTTTAAACATAATATTTTTCAACAGATCATTACGGGAACTCCGGTTCTCATAATTACACGATGTTAGATTTCATGGTCTCAAAATAATTCCATATAAAAGAATTATACATGAATTTCTGGGAAATTACATTCTTCCCACCTTAGGGCTTTATGTCCCTAAAATCCAAAATAAGGAAAACTAATAAAATGAGGGTACTGAGCACGAATCTGAGACTTCCACTCCCATGTGCTCTCCTAGAGGTTCCTGTGATGGCACCAAACTCGCACCGGAGGGATCAGTTGTCCACGAAGGGCTCGCACCTATAGTTACTCTATATCCACAGGGAACTCTATTATAGTCTCCCCATCATCAAAGTCCAACTTACCCAGGTCAATAACATGTGATGGATCATGAACGCATCTCCTCAGCTCCGACACATGGAAAAAAGTATGCACCTACTGTATCCGTGGGAGAAAATCTAGGCGGTACACTACCTCTCCCACTGTAATAAGACTCTAGAGAGGTCTAATAAACCTCAAAGATAGTTTACTGCTCTATCCAAATATCCAAAATCCTCATCAGGGTGAGACCCATAAGAAAACATAGTCCCCCTCCTCTAACTCCAAGGGTCTCCATCTCTTATCAATATAAGACTTCTTCCAGCACTGTGCAGTCTTCATCGCTAGCCACTAGTACTGACTCCAAAGGTCATGGTACATCATCGCGACACTAGGATATACTACCAAAGGGGATTTGTGGAAATCACTCAACACCTCCTTTGGTAGCATCAATCATACCATAGTGTGTCCTATGAAAATTTTGATGTTCTCCACACCCTTAAAAAATCTTTCAGGAGCCTATCCTGCGGATATCTGTGTATATCGAGCCTCACTGTCCACATACCAAAGGCTTACCTCCCAATCTCTCTGAATGTGTGGGAGAGTGATAGCTATAGACAGGAGGTAAGATATTCCATCACTATCCACAAAGGGTTTTTGTAATGTGGTTGTCTTCTCTGAAGTCTCACTCGACATCTATAAACCATACCTCCTACTGACTGCATCTACCACCACGTCCCCCTTTTAAATTCTCAGCCCCTAGAGCTCTGCAGGATCCATCCAATATGTAGTTATAGATATCAGTCTTGTCACTGGTTACATTCCAATGAATAATTACGTCTCCCTTCAGGGAGGTAATCCTAGAAATATCTGTAGAAAATATGTTTCTGCACTCTTGCACTCTTGTTGGGAACTCAAAACTCAAAACTGCTACTTCCATGAGGGAATGTCTGGCCGACTCAAGAGTGATTGGTTGCACACTCCTATGAATTCTTTTATCCTGTGCTACTTGGGTTTCCTTTTTCACTGACCAAGGAAAACACCGATTCCTATGTTGTAGATATACCACATCATTTTTCCTAAAATAGTCGATATGAGTATGAACTATGGATGTCCATTTCAAACCCAAAATGACATTGTAAGGCCTCGATGCTTTCACCGAGTGGTTCAAACCAAAACTCTTGCCTCAAGTGTCAGATCAAACCATCGGCATAAGTGTGATTATCAAGTCTCCTCCCAAATTTATCGATAGATGTAAGGGTCATGTCAACGGTTTAACCAGAAACTCTAGGTCTTGAACAAGATTCAAGGAAAGAATGAATGATTAGTACCTATGTCTATTAATACAAAAACTCATAGTAGACATACATCGCACCACTAATAATTACTGGAGCCTTTGGGTCACACTCCTTGACTGCATGCAGGCACTCCCTGCCCCAGTCCTCCAGCTTCCTGAGCCTGGTGGGGACTACATTGGTGTGGTGGTTGTAACATTTCAAAATGTATACCACCTCCAGCTGCTCTCCTAGCTCGTCTTCCATGTCTTCTTCCCTCCAGATTCATATGTCCCTATTAATTCTTCTTCCTGAATCATTTTTACACATCCAAGTCTCTAAGACTGGCATCAGTTTCCTCTTTTCCCAATGCTGACATTCACTAGCTGTATCTGCTCAGCCAAAGAATTTTCATCCACAAAGGTTCTCTCTATCATCCTAACATAAGTAGGAATCTATAGAGGAATATTTCTAGCACAGATGTCCCTAAAAACATCTCTCTGGGAGGTCTGAGCCCTGAAGCACTGGTTGTATCTTATTCATCGAGTACCTGGAATGGTCAATATGCCTCGATGAACACTCATCTACCAACATGTCATCCTACTGAAGCTGTAGAAGCTCTTGGGAACACATACAACATAGCTCTTTATGGAAAGAGTCCACATTCTATGAGGACGGTTCTCAAGATCTATCCATAGAAAATGTCACCTCATCATACGATAGGGGTAAAATATACCCTTTCATCGCCCTACTGAGCCATATAGAATGCTAACTAACATGCCCACCATCTGCTCTATTGGTGCCCTGGAAAGATGTAAACTTAGTCACCACCTCAATACATTACATAGCCGACTGTGAGTCAGGCTCACCATAGAACCTAAGGGGTATATATCACTGAAACTCATGTAAGGCACTGATCCATTAATTTTATTCTACAAGTACCATTGGTAGTAAATTCTGACGAACAGGAAGTGGAATTACTGGTACACCGCTAGAATGTACCTATCTCGGGCAACAGTCCTTGTACTGAAGGCTCATCACACTGTGGACCATCCTCATGGTCAAACATTGGAATCTTGGACAGTTGTCTACTAGGAGGAATTTGGAAAAAAGAATTAAGATAAACCAAGATCAATAAGTTATACCTAGTAAGCTGAATAAAAGAGATCAAAAGAAGAAAAGTTCTAAAACACACGCAATCTGTGTTTTTGTGCACATAGTCGGAAATCAGAATTCAGGGTCCTGGTGTATGGATACGTCAGCCGCCGCACCAACACTGGACTCCCTAAACTGAAAACCACACTCAAAATACTTAACACTATAGCTTCATTAGAAAGATATGAGTCCTTTTTATTCAGTATAACTGACTCTTCTGATACCACTTTGTCCCAACCCGTCCCCCAGGGCCCATGCTGTGACGACCTGAAACCCACCTTCCATAGTATAGGGGTTGGAAACGAACACTGGAAAGGAGTATCCCTAAAAAAGAAAGGTATCATCCTTAAACATGTACAAACATGCATCCAAGAACACAACAAGATGAAATCACGAAGAAAAATTACAGTAGAACATGTTTGTACTGATCGTAAGGGGCCAGAAGAAAAGCCCAATTGAAAGATACAACTACAACTGAAAAACGGAAACAACTCCTGCAATCATCCACCAAAGATCCTACCTGAAGCGTAGGTACTGCTTGTATCCATATATCTTCACATCAGCATGTCCCCTCTGTGTACCTCCTGGTCATAGCTCCCTCATGTCTCAGCTAGGCTTTTCATCTTTTGAATAAGACACAATGAGGTGCGGACGAAGCCCATGCGGGGGTGAGTATAACAATACCCAATAGAGAACTAGAGACCCCCAATGGTCTCTTATAATTCCACAAAGGAAAACCACAAATCATGATCCCAATCACAAATCACAAATCAAAAGACACATCTCAATCCAGATATACTAATCTCATCCACAATGAAACATAAGGCCCCGACATCAAGCCATTTCTCTGATTTCCAATGAAATCTCAAAGCCTAACTCAAGGATCATGAGTACATGCTCCATGAATTGGCCATCCCAGGAAGAACTCGTATGAGAGATGTACTCCATCAGGTAAAACTCAACCATTCCTAATGGAATGCCCGAATGTACATGCTCTATCGAGAACTTTTTGTTAGAACAACCTCTTGTTCATGACACTAGAAGACTCGTAGTCACAGTCTTGTGCCTGAGGCAAGACCAAGGGAATCCAATTGAAGAGGTCCACTCCTTGACACTATATCCTACAGTTGAAGGAGCTCCAACTCCCCTGAAGGACCCGCTCCCTGATGCTACTCGGAGACGGTGGAGTACTACACCATATGTGAGGACTCGCACCCTACCCGGTAGGGGAGTCCAACTCTAGCAGTTTGTTTATAATGGGGGACACACTCCCTAGTACATTAGGGGAGTACCGACCCCAGGCTAAGGGACCCACACCCTGGCACGACAGGGGAGTACTGACTCTATATGTGAGGACTCGTACACTACCCGGTTGGGGAGTAAAACTCTGGTAGTTTGTTCACTATGGGGGACCTGCACCGTAGTACGTTAGGGGGTAACGATCCCATGCTAGAGGAACCGCACCCTGAAATGGTAGGGGAGTACCAACTCTGTTGTATCACTACATAAGGAGGACCCACACCCTAGGTTGACAGGGGAGTACCTATTCCTAACATAGAGGACCCACACCCTACCCAATAGGGGAGTACCTGACTCTATGTGAGTTGTGTATGGAGGACAAACACCCTAGTCTAATAGGGGAGTACCAAATCAAAAGATAGAAAAATCAATCAGAGGGAAACAAACTCACACTCATGATGTGGGGAGTCTTATATCTACTAGAGCATAGGAGTATGGAATACTTGCACCTTGATTCAACAAAGGAGTAGCCATCTTAACACTTACTATAAGAAAAACTTTGGTTCTTCTCCTCCGGTTATCGGTCAAACCTCAAACCCCATGAAGTTCCACATAGAGGTAACCAGATTATACTTCATGTAATAAGGGTTCCAGCACATCCGATGGAATGTCAACCAGACACTCGGTCTGTAAGCTATAGGCATTTTAGTGTCAAGTGCCCGATTGGATTCGAGTACGATCCAAACTAGACAAACCCCTACATTATATAAAAATCCTGTAGATAATCTAAAAAGGATAAAATCACTCCAAAGATCCCAGCATTGTAGAGGGTTCATCAAACAGACGTCTGGTTCACAAGATACATCCATTTAAGCGTATTTGGGCCGGAGAGAGGTCTGGGTTCGGTCTGAGCCGCCTGACCCGACCTGGTTCGGGTAGACCCGACCCAGTACATGTATGACCTGGCCTGGCCTGACCTCAGCTAGGCTGCTGCAAGCTCAGCCCGCAACCCCGCGACGGTGCGACCTGCCGGCTGGCACGACCCACCCGGGGTCGCGCGGTCCGCTGCTCCAGAATGGCTCAAAGGTGTAATTCAACTCCATTATTGGCGGTGCCAGATGGCACCGCCTCTTCACCCATGGGACCCATAGAGATCAGATTCCCTGTATTGCTACGGCTTCGAGGCATGACTCCCTTTAGTGCAGCGCGCGGTGGTGTGCCGCCTCCACATCCGCGACCAGCTGCTATCGGCCACCTGTCAGACAACTGCGGTGCCGAGTTGCACCACTCTTCCACCGCGGCCAGCGGTTGCCGACCCCCGCCCTTGTCTGCTAGCTCTAGTCACCGTTGCTTCTTCCGTGGGCCACCAGGTGAGCTCTGGTGGTCCGTTCATCCTTCTGGACGCGCCTATGGTCCTCTAGGGATGTTCTCATCATTGCGTGCCTCACAGACCTAGTTTTTTTGGCCTTTTCCCTCTATGTTAGCATTATAACAAGTGGGGTTAATTTATACATCACATTAAAATAATGATAAATCTCATTCAAATCCCCCATAATGACCACAAGAAAATTCATGAATGAGGGGAAGAAGTGTGGTAATTTCTTGAATTAAAAGACAACCCCAACTTCAAGATTCTTTGGTGACATAGTAGTGGTTGAAGAAGATTGTGTGTTCGATGAAGCCACCAATGTTCTTCAATCCTAGTTTTTTGTTGCCTGTGATTTCATCTCCGTTGGTGGATGGTGTCATGTCACTTCATCAATGGTTCCTTGCATGATGAAACTGTTTCATAAAATCTACCCCCAATCCCATTTAAAAAGAGGGGAGAAAGGGTGAGTAATGCACAGGGAAATTAATATGGTTAATTAATTGACGTAATTATTGTGCCACAGTAATTACATGAGGGATGGTTACACAACCAAAGTGTAACTGGGAATTTAATATCCTAGATTAAATGTTTTACTACCCCCGTAGTCCCCACCACCACCACTCAATAGGTGGTAGGAAAAAAATAAAGTAATAAAATAACAATTCCTATGTTAATTTATTAAATCTTTAAAAAGACTCAAAAACTAACTTTTTCACCCGACCAACTGCTATCTAAGTTAAGTCTCTCTTAAGTGAATCCCGGCGCTGCAGATTCAATGGTACCCTTGGATTTTTAATCTGATCACTAGGTCAAAAGATAGAAATCTCCGACCTCACGTTTATTGAACGTACCTTAAAAAAGTTCAACAATTATTAATAGTCGCCCTTCACCCGTGCCGGTCAAGTTTGGTCTCTAAATAAGGGGAAAATGGCCTCACAAGCTCAAAAGTACTCTCAAATGTTCAATTCGAGTTACTGTTTAGATGTTAAGAATTTTACAATATTTTAATTGTCACTTAATTATTTTATTTATGGCCAAAAACTAACCTCCACTATTGGCTCACGCCAACCAATGTCAGTATATTCCTAAGAAAATAATACCCTCATGAGTTCAGCGATGGTCACAAATTTTTATTCTAAGTCTCTGTTCGTGAGTTATAATAATTTGAAGAATTAAAATTAAATAATTTTATTATTTTATTTACGATTATTCCATTTTTGTGTTTTCTCACTCGAGGCATGTGCTAACTATACATAAGTCACGCCATGGGTAAACCCTCCATCCTAAACACAATGGGGCCTTAAGATTTTGGATCTAGGAAACTGTTTAAGTTATATTCCACTTTTTTAGGAAAACCACTCACACATGCTATTTTAAACTTACGATTTTTCGATGGCTCATTCTGGGAACTCCGGGTCTTAGAATTACGTGTCTTCATATTTCACGGTCTCGAAATTATTCTATATATAAAAAACTATAGTGAAATTCTAGGACAATACATAATGATTTTTAGAGGTGTGAGGAATGTGTACAGGTGGTTTCCTTTAATATGAAAGGAAAAGGACACACATGGAATTTTTGGAAACAAGTTAGGTGTGGACATGTTAATACCTAAAAAAAGTCATACCAAACAATCATAAATCAATTAAAGAAGATTCATATCTGAACTATGGACTAAAAATAGGTGTTGGATAGCTTTTTTGGCCATTTGGGCCCTTAATTTTGAGGCTTAGTCCCTAATAACGATTAATTTGGCCTTAAACACTGTGATTAATTTTAATCACTTTTACTAATAATTTTTTCAAAAATTAACTTTTTCTTATTAGAATAAAAAAATTATAATTAATACAATGGTTTATGAAAGATTTTTCAAATTCAATTCACAGATGTAGAAAAATTAATATTAGTTCTCATTCTATATACGATATTAAATAATAGCATTTTAAAGTAAGTAAAAGTTAAAAGGTTTGTTATGATTTTGTATTCATTATCAAAGTGAAATTAATTATAATTAATTAAATTTTATTAATAGATGCAATATTTTTCTAATTATACCTTTAAAACACATTTATAATATCATTTGTCATTTATAATTAATTAGACAAAAAATGCAGTTTTTAACTGAAAAGAAGTATTTTCACTATTCATGAAAAGATGAAGTTTCTCAGAAAAATCCCAAAAATTCACCTTAGGATAATTTATATGTTATTAATTCAAGAAATATAGTTTATTTTATCAAATTTATCTTATAAATGCCTCTAAAATTAATTTTATTATTAAAATTGGTTTATTCAAGAAAATAGTATTTTAATATAAAAGGACTTTACCAAAAATCTTATTATTCATTATCAATATGTTTTATTTATTTAAAACAATAATAATAAATGTTTGGAAAGTATTTTTTACTATTCCTATAACTATGTTTAACTATTAGTTTATAATTATCTAATGTAATTATATATATGTGTGTGTGTGTATGTGTGTGTGTGTGTGTGTGTTTCATAGAAACTCAGTGTTGCGTGTATCGAATGTGAAGTCGGTGTTTCTTGTAGCGCAATCCAATATGTTATTGTGTGTAGTGAAATCCAAGTTGGTATTTTGTGTAAAATGAATTTTTGACATAGTGTTTTAATATAGATATTTATATATATATATATACACATATATATATAAATAACTAAATCTAGTGTCATGTGAAATGAAAAATATCGAAATGATAAATAAATTTGAAAAATAATAATTTCCAAAATCTCGGTGTGTTACATTAGGTATATCTAAAAGTTTTTAAACTCTATTCCATTCAAATTGGTTATATTATTCTGGAATTTACATTACCCATAAATCATCATTAATTGAATCATTTATGTTCTTATTTTCAAGTTGTGACAATATTGCTTGATGTTCAACATGATTTTAGAGAGAAGCTCTAGTCTTTGTGACTCTATCTAAATCTCTAACTATAGCATCTAAAGAATGGTACATATGATTTTTAATAGGTCAAGGAAAAAAGGTCTAAAAATATCATGGTTATCTACAGGTTCCAATTTTTGTTTAGGATGTTCTTTATAACTAGTTTACTTTTATGTTTGTTTAACATATATTTCAAATAGTTTTCCATTGATATTCAAAATTTATAGATCATCATCAAGGTTTTCTAAAGGGTACATAGGATAATGTTGACCTATTTCATAAAATTTTACCAGAAAAAACACGTCCAAAATCATGGTGCTTTTAATAAACACACTATGTAATTTTATAGATATTGAATAACCAAGGAATATTCCTCCGTCCATCTTGGAATAAAAAGATTCAAGATTATCCTAAGCTCTGAGAACAAATACATTTCAACTAAACACTATAAAATATTTAAACATTGTAATTATACCATTCAATTATTCGTCGAGTTCTATTAAAGAGAGTTCAAATTAACATATATTAATTACATAACATACTTTATTCATAACATCTACCAAAAAATAAACATATCAGTCATACTCATTAATAATGGTCCGAGAAATTTATTATAGTGTCCAATTTCTTTTTTCCACTACAACATTCTAGTGTGGGGTCCTACGAGCAGAAAAGTTATGATTATATCCATTTTTTCAGAAACAATATTCAAAGTCTTGATTTTAAAACTCACAAACATGATCACTTCTTAAGATTTTAATCTTATTTCCACTATGATTTTCAAAATATTTTTTATACTTGGTAATATAAGAGAAGGAATAAATTTTTGAGAAATAATGAATACACATGTATATTGAGAAAAGCCTTTTACAAGAATATAAATATAGTGTTTCCTAATTAAAATAGAAACTCTATATGGCCAAAAAAAGACCACGTGAACCCAATATAAGGGTTGAGAAGATGAAACATATTTCATTTTTTTGAATGATATTTTGGGTTGTTTCCCCTTTTGAAAAGATATATAGACTTTTCCACTTAGAAATTCTAGTTTAATATCTTCTTTGACTAAGCATTTCCTAGTTATCTTTCAATGTGAGTGAGTATTGCAATGGCCTAGTCATATATGTAAAAGCTAAGATTATATTGCGAATGGAACTTTGATAGGAAATGTTTAGAGAAAAATAATGATTCTAAATCAATAGCATAAACATTATCATCTCAAAATGAAGTATATAACTATACCATTTTAGGAATCAAAAACATTTAGAGAATTATTTTCAAACATAAAATAAAAACTATCATCACATAGTTGTGATATGCTAAGAATATTATAATTTAAACTACCTAGAAATAAAAATTAGAAATAAAATAGTGTTAGATTATTTTTTTAGACAAGGAAAATAATTTTACCTTTAGAATTTTTACCAAAAGTGACATGTCCAAAATAAAATTTATCAAATTATTGAAACATGAATAATCTCGGGTACTATTTTTTGAGAAGACACTATCTATGTACCATATGTTTTTACTATTTCTTCTCAATCAGGTTTCCTACAAAATTAATTTTACACAAAAATAATTTTTGCAGCAAAATCTTCATGGGTCTAGAAATATTAGTTATCAAGGTTTTAGAAACCCATAATTTCATTATAGGTATCCCATAATCATATTTTATATATTTTAAAATAAACACATTTTTAGGTCCGGATGAATAAAATTTGGTAAAATATTTTCAACAACTCGAACTTGGAAAAATCTATTTTTAACAATCATCATCTATCCAAGTTGATTCCCTATACAAGTAGTGTACTAGGGAGAATCCTACCTTCTAAGAATTTTTATAATAATATTTATCGTATTTTTAAATATCTTCATATCTTTCTTTATATTATCATTAGAAAATTTTAATTCTTTATTTTCCTTTAATAACTATGATATTTATTCTCAATACTATGGTCGGACATAACACTATAATTCAAGTCATGTTTGTTTTTTAAAATTTTATATATATCATAAATATTAATAAATTTATCTTCTAGTATATTATAATATTGAAACATATCTTTATTATAAATTTTTTTATCTCTTGTGTGATTTAAAAATTAATAGGAGAACCGGTAAAAATATTTACTACCTCATATGTGTTTTTCATAAAACACTTGTTGGCTCTGTCATGCATATCCTCTTATGTTAAGTCTAAATCACTCAAAATATATTCATAAAAACCATATGATTCATTCATGGATTTTTGTTATATTTTATTTTTATCATCATATTTATTGTCAAATTTTATCATAGGAAAATCACATTTGACATTCCCTTTTTTTCACTCATAACAAACTATCTCATTAAAAGAATCATCTATATTCGATTACTTTGTCTTATTTCATATATTACCATATTTTCCATTGTAATTGGGTTCCCTAAATAACATCTTCTATTTATAAAACTATTCTATTTTTTTCAAGGTGGTCAAACTCTTCATCACTTTCAGGAGTTGACTTCTCAGAAATTGAAATGCCATCTTGAATTTTCACTTACTATTTTGCAGTAGTGTTTTTGAAGGATAAAGATTTTGTTTTTGGTTTATTCTCATGTTCTATAATCACTTTGAGTACTTCCTCAAGCATCACCATTTTCCTATCTGATCCTAAACAACTACCTTGCTAACATCACCAGACTCTCATATTGACATTGAAGTTACCCTCCATCTATCTGGTAGACACCTCAATAGGAACATCACTTGAACTTTTTAATAAATATTTTTCCAAAATGAATTCTTTTCATGATATGACTTTACCTGATATACATATCAAAAATATGAACATAAATATTTATCTTAAAAGTTTTATATTTCAATGTATAAGTATTTTAGAGCATTTCATTAACATTAGTTGTTTCTTTATGAGAAAAATATTAATTACCCAAAATTTCATATTTAGTTGTACATGATGATATTATATTAATGTTATCATCACATAGATCATAGTCCGTAGCATTTATTGCATTAAAATTATTATCATATACTTGTTTTAGTAGCATTACTTCAAGTAGCTCTAGTACTTTAAGGTTTCTCATATTGATCTTAAAATATTTTCCCAATATCAAAACCCATACTTTCTAAATGAATATTTATTTTAATCTTCCACTAAACATAGTTCATGCCATTAAAATATAGAGTTTTATTGGTGGAATTTCCATCTTGTATATTATTATCCACAAAATATATTTTTAAATAACAAATATTTAGTATCATTAAATTAAAACTAAATCACAGATGAAAATATATTTATAAACCTCTGATACAAATTTTTGGTTGATATGTGTAACAAAATAGGGGGTGAATAGAGTACATAATAAAAATTATATTTAAAAAATGTTAAAATAAAATCTCTCAACTCAATTAAAAATTCCCAGTTAACCAAAAATGTAGTTTAATATAAGTTTGATCATTTAAAATATTTCTCAAAGAAGATTATGACTCAGTTTCAAAAATAGTTGAAATTAAATTAAATTTGTGAAATTTATTAAATTGATAAAATTATTTATACAAGAACTATAAAATATTAGCTATCAAAGAATAAGTTTTGTTTTCAGAATAAAACAAATGAACTTTAGACTTTAAAATAATGAAAACAAATCTGAAAAAAATGGAATAAACAGGGGGTTCACTCTCAACTTGAGATATAATCTGATAAACTTCTAAATCACAAACTAGAAATTAAATTATTATAATATATATTCTGATCCACAATATATATTGGTCATAAAAATAACAACACATGTTGTTCCAGATCAAATCCTCATGCATAGTTATACAATGAATAAAGAAATCACATGCCACATGAGGAACTATTCAATAGTTATTGTTATTGAATAGATGAAAACGTTTTGGGATAATTTGGGGTATTCTCTTGTTCATTAAAAGAATACATTTTGTGAAAATAACCATAGAAAAAAAGACACTACTAAAATATAAATAAAAAACAGAGAGTGAAAATAAGTATAGAGAGGGAAAGATTGTGGTTCTCAGTCTATGATGCTTATGATATTCAAGAGTCCTCAAATTTGGGTTGATGATGATCTTGAACATATTTATAAATAATTTCTATAAAAATAGTGTGTCCTAGAGTTCTATTTTCTGTATGAATATTCTCTGAAAAATATCTCTTTATTAAGTGTTACAAAGGAAAATGATCTTCTTTTTAATCCACTTTTTCAAAATCACATATATTCATTATTTATGTGTTATGTCTCATGAATTACTGGAATCTTATAAAAGATATACACTACATGTTCGAATATACATCGATGAATAATATTAAATATTTCTTAGATCCTCGTACTGAGTAGAAAATCAAAAAACCATTGACATTGTCTTCAATATATTTGTGTAATTGTTTAAGAATAATCATTAAAGAAAATCATTTGATGTTGTATTTATTAACTCCATAAAAATTAATTTGGAATCATTAAATTTAAATGAAGTAGAATATACATGGAAGAAAGGATGAAGGTGGCATAATTCCATGGTAGCATAATTACTGGTATCATGAGAAGACGACAATATAACTGTGGGTATAATGGTTAAACAAATGGTGGAACATGGCTGGATATAACACATCTAGTAGTAGGATGAAGGTATAATTACTCTGTAAGTAGCAGAAGTGGTGGTATCATAGATGAACTATTGGTATAACTACATTTTTGGTAGCAGGAGTGTGGCGGTGGCATGCCTGCCTCGGTGGCATGGCTTTCATAGTATCATGACTCTTATGGTAGTATAATTCCAGAAGTAGAATAACTTAAACTAATTGTACCGTTATTTTGGAAGTTTCATAGTTTAACTAACAATAACATATTCATACTAATAGTATAATATTTGAACTAACAATATCTCTTTTACATACAAAGACAATTTTTTTCCAAATATGGTTTGAGAAAATAATATACTATCATAAAAAATTAAGCTCATTAGAAACATATGAATCTTCATTTACGATAATTAAAATAATTAGGTTCAAACAAAAAAATATTGAAAAATTCCATTTAAAAAAAACACATTACATTCACTCAAAATCTAATTTTCGTGAATTACAAAAACACAAAGTATCGTAATATCCCCATCATAAACATTTTCCACACTAAATTAATGAAAACTAAAATAAAATCACTAAATATAATCAAATATTATCCATTGTAATAAATTTTAGAACAAACTCTATATACCATGATTTCAATGTAGTCCATCATCTCTCTTACATTTTACACTAAAATCAATTCAAGCATGTGAACCCATCCCAATAACTATAGGAATCATCAAAATCAATGATACCACTATAGTTTTCTATCCCAAACAACTGAACTTATAATATTACATACCATTTCTTTTCAATTACCTTGGCCTATAATCCCACAACTAGAATTATTGAAAATAAAGAAAAACAATTTCAGACATAGCTTCCTTGGTATATATCAAAATGAGAATCCATAATTTAAAAGGTAACATGATATGATTTTTAAAAAACAAATCCCAGTGACTAGTCATCAATATTATTTTCTAATTTTTAAATTATTTAAAAATATTGAATATATGATTAACCCAAGTTTCTTAATTAAAACATAGACCCATTAAGATTTTGTCATAAACTAATGGAATGTTCAAATAGTACTTAAAATTTTAAAAATCCAAGTAACATTTCATGTAATTTAAAAAGAAACATTATGTTTAAAAAACATTTTCCCCATTAAAATTTTATGACACATTATACTTTAATATACATTAAAATAATCCCTATTTACAAATTTTTTTTAAAATTCATTCATTAAACTATAATTTTTTCTTTCGAATGTTCAAATCCATTAAAATTAAATACACCTAAAACATTCTGCTTCTCACTATTTTTAAAAATAAGCTACTTTTTAAATATCACACATATCCCCATGAGTTTTTTTATCATGAATAGAAATTAATAACCAAAACTTCCATATTCATAAAATCACTACATAATGTTAAAAAAACAATGACAATCATAAATAGTCATTCTCAATAAAATCCAGATAATATACCAATAGTATGATATATGATCAACTATAAAAATAATATCCTTACAAACCCATTGACTCACTCCCCATGTCTTTCACATCCCAGATTTGTATTATAAGACCTACAACTTACACTTACCTATAATATTAATTCTTGATATGGATCATCTGATACTAATGAGGTACTTAATGGTAATCAGGAGGAATAAAAACTCTTGAAACCTATATTCTTAGTCTAGATAACCAATATACACTATGAAATAATTAATTTTATGAAATATAAACACTTTAATTCCATTTTTAAATTTCTGGATCAGAATACTTGATTTAGTACCCAAGATAAAGAAACACAGGACCTTAATCAATCTTTTTTGCGTACAATATGTTATATATTATATGTGAGAGATAAATTATAACGACCCATACTTTACATACATTGTTAATACTTCAAAATGGAAGCACACTTATTACAACATATGACAAAACCACAAAGGACCGTATAGCTATAGTGTCTTTAGAAACTGGGAAACATAAACAACTGGTTCATAAATCTTCTACAGTGTCTCCCATTTATTTCATCATATCTAGGGTCCTTTTTAGCATATTCTACTTAATATCCATCTTCCTGACCTGGGGAAAAGAAAACATAAAAGGGTGATCTCAAATGCTCAACAAGGGCAAATAAAGGAAATAAAAATAATATCATATATTTTTGAAAATCATAACCTGCAAAAGAGATCATAATATCTTAACATGGAATAAATCATTTAAGTGAAAATGAGATCCCCATAATCATAACATGAAACTTGAAACTTTGTGGCATGCACACATAATCATGTAAAATCATTTCTTGTTAGTCATGACTCATTGCCAAGACTATCTTAGTGGACAATGTCCCTTTCTGAACCGAGTCACCCTCGTTCCAGTCCTGTTTCACTGAACCGGTATAACCTAACGTTCCAGCCCTGTCTATCTCATGAGATATAAAATATTTACCCAATGCATTGGAGGGAGATATAGGTCCCACCCATCTTATAATGAATCCTTTCTTATGTGTGCCACATAATCATAAACCATACATCATAGCGTAACCCATGTAATAAAAATGGGATTCTTAAACAACATGACATCATAAAACAATTCATATAAGATAAAGAAAAAAATATTTCCATCACAACATAATCAAATACATGTAATAATAGGGATAAAAACAGAACCGTTTTATTATCTTAGATGGAAAATAATTTTGATAAAATACTTGAACTCTATTCTTGAGGAAAATATCCTTTCTAATTCAAAAACACTTTTCCTTTCTTAACATGTCATACAATTTTAATCTAAAAGAAGTTGATTAAAAATAAACTTGAATACTTGTAAAGGAAGCTTCTTGGAAATAATGTTTTAGAAATCCATTCATGACATATAAGTTAAAAAAACATTCTTCGTACTTTTGTCGGAAAAGTCAAAAAGTACCTCGTACGAAAAACGACAAAAGATTCCATTCATTTCTTTTACTAAAAACTCACCGAAGGGTAAAAATGGATTTAAAAAATTGTATGTGGATGGAAATAATATTACATATTTATGAAACATGGATGTGGATGATAAAATGCACCCCAGTAAATATTTACGAATAAACAATCTCGGATTAAAATGAGATTGTGATATTTCCCTTACCTTAGGTCCGATTTGCTTTGTACGTGTCCGAAGCTCCTGTATAATGGTTTAGATAATGTTATTGACTTATTCCAGAATCATACATATTTATATGATATCATATATGGTCATATTCTTAGCTTCTTGTTAGTAATATTTCATTGTTACTTGTTACTCGGGTCTTTATTGCCTTTTGTTCTTATGCGTGTTTTGCCGAATAAATTCTTATTCTTCTTTTAAGGTTTTCGATACCTTATATCCATAATGGTATTAGTGTAACATATATCATATTTATTCATTCAATTAATTTATATAATTACTATGTAATGATGATCATGTAGAACGAGTCGCTTCACATCGTGGAGACGGTATTCCGTACGTACGCACGAGTGATGATATCGTTCCTATGATCGTGGAATTGTATTGGAGTATATATATATTATTTCAGTATCAATATTACTTTATAATAATCATAAATATTTACTCATTACACCATTATACCCATCCTTGTAAGGTGATGGTGGAAAATAGATTACACCACGGCGTGGAGACGGTATTCCGTACGTACGCACGCGCGGTGATTTCATTTTTCCGTAGGATGGATAGAAGGTGAATTAGGGTTGTTTCATATTTATAATAACATATCAGTATGTAAGTAATACTGATGTTATTACTTTATCATTAAACAACTAAAGAAGAAGAAGTTGAAGAAGAAAGAAATTTAAAAGATCGGTAATGAATATTACCTCTTCTTTGGAACGCTTCTTTGAATCCTCCACATAGGGAACTAAGATTGGTCTTTGAAGAAGACCAGGACCTCTAGGATTATTTAGGGAAGTGTATAGGATAAAATGGCAGGGGTTGGCCTAGCTTGAGTGCTCAAATTGGTGGGAGGAGGAGGGGGAGGAGGTGCCCTTTTATAAGTGAGGAGAGGGGCACCTTAGGAATATCTCAAAATATTATTTTATATTAAAGTCAAAATCGGTTTATAATGGTTCCAAAGGGTCTTATTTCGAAGATAAAGTGGGGATGGGTCGAAATAATATCAACCAATAGGATTTAGACAAGTTTAGGGTATTATTTTAACCTTATCAATTAGATTTAACTCTAAGTTAAATAATTTAACTTTTACCATGTCTTTTTGTTTTCTTTCACTATATGGTTAATACACTTACTATAACATGCCAAAAGAACCCCAAATTGTTTATCATTAATATATATATCCTTATATAATTCATTTGGCCGAACCTTATATTTTTTGGAATAAAATAACAATTAATAATATAATATTTTATTTAAAAACTATTTTGTGTCAATTTTGACACTATTTGATATATGATTTTTGTGAAAGTCATAACAGAATTATATGTTCGAACCAAGTTGATTAAAGCAACACTAATATATCATAGTAACCTAGAAAATTAGTTTAATTCATAAAAAGTCTCAAATTACATTTATTTTGGTGTTTATAACATCAATTATGTCAATATTTCATAAATAAGATAATTACTGGATCATCGTTGTGTCATAATTAAATTACATTATATAATGTCTAAAAATTATAAATAAAATACCATTATGTAGGAAATCATTTTAGCTTTCTAATTAATATTTATTGTCGAATTTATCTTATGTATAACCCCATATTAAAAATGATTTACTTATTAAACTTTGATTTTAACTATTTTGACCCTTCTTTAAATAAATTAATAATAAATGTCCTAATCTTTCTCAAGTGGGCCTAAATGGTCATATTTTATACATAAGGTTGTTTTTGGTCGAATTAAACTTATCCAATAGAATTATGACATGTGTTATGGTAATAGTTATATCATATTTACCCTTAGTTACCCTATTTACTATTAACAGCGGTAAAAAAAGTAAAAAGTTACTATTCACCAAAAAATTATTTTTATATCATTGAACTACATTTTACTTACTGATATCAACCGTGTCTGTCGGATTATCAAAATTCCATTTACAGAAGCGGTAAAATTAAGTTTTATGCAAAATTTTGTTTTTAACCTACCACTTAGTGGTTTCACTATTCATCAAAAATTGAATGTTTTCAGAAAAATACCAAAATTTCACCCTAGGCTAATTTCGGTATTCCAAATCCAAAAATGAAGTCCATTTTGAAAAATAAAATTTATAAAATTTAAAAAAGTGGTTATTACTATTCATAACGGCTAGTTTTAATAATATTCTAATAGCATATCGTTGTTTAGTGAAACTCGGTATTGCGTATGACACAAGCTATCGAGGAAGGTCGCAATTGCGTGTAAAGTAAGCCAAGAATGTGTGTAGTGAAAGATTCCTTTGAACAAAATATTACTCTTAAAAAAATTGCGGGTGTTACATTCTACCCCCCTTAAAAATAATTTCGCCCTCGAAATTCGTCACTTTGTAACAAACAGATGAGGATACTTCTCCCTCATAATATCCTCAAGCTCCCATGTTGCTTCTCCTAATTGGTGCTTCCTCCATAAAACTTTCACCAATCGAGTGGTCTTGTTTCGTAGGACTTTTTCGCTACGATCCAGAATCTCTATCGGTTGTTCTTCATAAGAAAGATCTTGCTCCAGCGGTACAACTTCTGAGCTGAGTACATGTGAAGGATCAGGTATGTACTTTCTCAGGAGAGATACATTGAACACATCGTGAAATTGAGAGAGATTCAGTGGAAGCGCCAATCGGTAAGTTACCTTTCGAACACGATCCAGTATTTCGAAAGGACTGATATATCTAGGGCTCAACTTCCCCTTCTTTCCAAATCTCATAACCCTCTTCCAGGGAGATATTTGTAAGAACACTTTATCACCCACTTCAAACTCTAGGTCTTTTCTTCGGTTGTCAGCATAACTTTTCTGTCGACTCTGAGTTGCTCTTATGTGTTGTTGAATAGATATGACCTTTTCTGCCATTTCATCAACGAGATCAGGTCCTAATAGCTTTCTTTCCCCAACTTCATCCCAGTAAGTTGGAGTCCTACATTTCTTTCCATAGAGAGATTCATAAGGAGCCATCTAAATACTGGAGTGAAAGCTATTATTATAAGAAATTTCCACAAAAGGTAGGTGTTGATCCCAACCTCCTTTGAAATCCATAGAGCAAGCTCTCAACATATATTCTAGGGTTTGAATTGTTCTCTCAGACTGAACGTCTGTCTGGGGATGATAAGTAGTGCTGAAACTCAACTCTGTATCCAGAGTATGCTGAAGACTTCGCCAGAACTTTGTGGTAAATCTCGAATCCCGATCAGATATAATAGAAAGTGGTACTCCATGCAATCTTACCACTTCCTTTACATATATCCTGGCAAACTGATCTAGAGAGAAATCCTCTCTAATAGCAATGAAGTGTGCAGACTTTGTAAGATGATCAACTAAGACCCAAATAGCATTATTGCCTTTGGATGTTTTAGGAAGTCCTGTGACAAAGTCCATAGTGATGTTTTCCCATTTCCATTCGGGTATGGGTAATGGTTGTAACATCCCCTTAGACTTCTTTCTCTCAGCTTTAACTTGTTGACAAACCAAGCATCGAGAGACATATTCAGCAACATCTCTTTTCATGCCATCCCACCAGAAGTACTCTTTCAGGTCCCTATACATCTTTGTGCTTCCAGGATGAATAGAGAATGATGAACTATGAGCCTCATCCAGCAGCTCCTTCTTTAATTCGGGGATGGGAGGAACACAAACCCGATTCCTGAACTTTATTATCCCATCACAATCAAGGTTGAATTCAGGAACATTTCTCACCTTCTTTTGTAACTCTACATCTTCTTTCTTTGCCTCTTTAATCTTCACATGTATAGATGGTTGAACATTCATTTGATAAAGATAAGATTTTCCCCTTCCATTATAATTCCAAGATCCATCCTTTGTAAATCCATAAATATTGGATCTTTTGTGATCCTCATCATGGATAAACTAGCATGGTCTTGTCGACTTAATGCATCTACCACCTTGTTTGCTTTCCCAGGGTGGTAATGGATTGAGCAGTCATAATCCTTAATCTGCTCCAACCATCTTCTTTGACGCATATTCAGCTCCTTTTGTGTGAAAATATACTTTAAACTTTTATGATCAGTATAAATACCACACCTTTCACCATAAAGGTAATGCCTACAAATCTTTAATGAAAAGATTACCACAACCAACTCCAAATCATGTGTTGGGTAATTTTTCTCATGGATTTTCAACTGTCGTGAGGCATAAGCTATCACCATATCATTTTGCATAAGAACACACCCCAATCCCTTCGTGGATGCATCACTGTAGATCACAAAACTTTCTCCACTACAAGGCAGTGTGAGCACAGGTGCACTGGATAACCATCTTTTAAACTCCTTGAAATTCTCTTCACATTCCTCTGTCCAAACAATCTTAACTCCTTTCCGAGTCAACTTGGTGAGTGGATTATATAATCGTGAAAAATACTTTACAAAACGTCGATAATATCCAGCAAAACCAAGAAAACTTCAGATCTCAGTTACTGTTGTTGGTCTTGACCATCTTTCGATAACCTATGTTTTTGCTGGATCCACAGATATCCCCTCATTTGAGATTATGTGACCCAAAAATGCAACTTTTTGAAGACAAAATTCACACTTGGTAAATTTGGCATAAAGTTTCTCCTTTCTCAGGGTCTTCAATATAATTCTCAAGTGATCTTCATGCTCTTCCTTGATCTTTAAATAGACAAGAATATCGTCTATAAAGACTACCACAAATTGATCAAGATAGTCTCTAAAGACTCTATTCATTAGATCCATGAAGATAGCAGGGGAATTAGTAAGACCAAATGGAATCACTATAAATTCATAGTGTCCATACCTTGTACGGAAATCCGTCTTTGGTATATCCTCCCTTTTGACCCTTAATTGATGATACCCTGAATGAAGATCAATCTTGGAAAAGTATTGAGCTCCGCATAGTTGGTCAAATAAGTCATCAATGCGTGGGAGAGGATATTTGTTCTTGATAGTGATCTTGTTAAGTTCTTGATAATCAATGTAGAGTCTCATTGATCCATCTTTCTTCTTAACAAATAGAACAGGTGCTCCCCAAGGTGATGCACTAGGGCGTATGAATCCCTTATCAAGATTCTCTTGGAGTTGCTTCTTCAATTCCTGCAACTTAATTGGGGCCATTCTATAAGGTGTCATTAAAATAGGCAAAGCACCCGGTACGAGTTCTATTGAAAACTCAACTTCACGATTTGGTGGAAGAACTGGTAATTCCTCTAGAAAGACATCATCAAACTCCCTTACGATGGGAATATTCTTAATCGTAAGTTTCTCACCAACCATTTGAGATAAATAACCTTCATTTAGTGGAATCAAGACCCATAAGATGGAAGGAATTTCCATTGGAAGGTTATATTCATCCTTGCATCGATAGACGATCGTAGATTGATCTGGAATATGAAATGTGACTTCCCTTCTTTGGCAATTGATATGAGCTCCATGTAGAGAAAGCCAATCCATGCCAAGAATCACATCAAATTCCACTAATGTAAGGATCACAAGATTTGCAGGAAGCACTTTCCCACAATCGTCGATCGGAGAAGAATTATATACTTTTGATGCGACTATTGTGCCATTAGGTGTTGTCACAGCTAACTCAACATCTAATTGTTGAGGTAATACGATGATACCCTTAGAAAATTCTTTAGAAATAAAAGAGTGGGTGGATCCAAAATCCAATAAATCATTTTCTACTTTAGAGTGGATGGTAAGTGTACCTTTCACCACTTTGTTATCGTACTATACATCGCTGATAGAAATTGCATGTGACTTTCCATTATCTTTAGCCTTAAGATTGTGTTGACATCGACCATCATCATCAACCCTTGGATTTGGGCATTGATTGGTATAATGCCCCATCTCCTTGAACTTGAAACATTTAAGTGTAGTAGGTTCATTCTGTGTATCCCTTCCTTTGTTTGCATTATTAGACATCTTCTTCCCATTATCGCGACATTCAAATGCCCGATGACCTTCCTTTCCACATTTGAAACATTTAATTGTCTCTTTAAGAAAACTCCCTCCATGTTTCTTTCCACACTTTGAGCATAAGGGAAAGCTCATCTTCTTTTCAGTGTTCTCTTTAGGTTTTCCTTTGAATTCCATCTTCCTCTTCTTATCAAACCCATGTGACTGATGGGTTACTCCAATCTCCATCTCGACTTTGAGAGCACATCGAACGATTTCCTCGTAGCTATTGAAGTCCCTTATGGCTAAAGCCCTTCGAAGACTTAGTTTTAAGCCACTAAAGAATCGATCGATCTTACTCTCAGGTTGGATAATAATACCAGAAGCGTACCTTGAAAGTCTTGTAAAATTTGCTTCATAGGTACCAACAGATTCATCATCCCTTTGCTTCAGTTCAAGAAACTCTTTCTCCATCTTTGTTCGGAGAATACGAGGGAAGTACTTATTGAAAAATAAGTTCTTGAACTCATCCCATTCCATAGACTCAATTTCATCCCTTTGCCTCGTATTCTTAATAAGATTCCACCATTGATCAGTATCTCCTTCCAAACGATACACTGCTAGGATGACTTTATCATGTTCAGAACATTGAAGAACTGAAAATATCTTTTCAGTAGTACTAATCCATTGTTCAGTAACTAATGGATTAGTAGACCCGCTGAAAGAAGGTGGACGCTGCCTCATGAAAGATTCAACAGAATGTTGCTCCTTCGTTTGCTCGTTTGGAAGTCCTGCATGATTCATAGCTTGAGAAAGTTGTGTGAGCATGGCTACAGGATTTTGCATTCCATCTCCCATATCATTTGGTTGCTCAGGGGGACAATCATTTCATTTCCCATCGCATTACGCATTAACAGGGTTCCTTCGGGTTCCAGCCATTGACTAAAACCAAGAAGAATATTGTGAGCAACACTAATTATAATGGGAAAACCACATAATCAAGGATAAAATTTCACACTTAAGGTATTATCCTAGGGTATTCATGGCCATTTCTAAAACACTAAGATTGTGTTCTATGCTTAGACTTATCCTTAGGGTTCTTACTAAGACTTTCACATCCTAGTTTCCAAAGGTTGACTATACCTTTCCTCTGATACCAACTATAATGACCCATACTTTACATACATTGTTAATACTTCAAAATGGAACCACACTTATGACAACATATGACAAAACCACAAAGGACCGTATAGGTATTGTGTCTTTAGAAGCTGGGAAACATAAACAACTAGTTCATAAATCTTCTACAGTGTCTCCCATTTATTTCATCAGATCTAGGGTCCATTTTAGCATATTCTACTTAATATCCATCTTCCTGACCTGGGGAAAAGAAAACATAAAAGGGTGAGCTCAAATGCCCAGCAAGGGCAAATAAAGGAAATAAAAATCATATCATATCTTTTTGAAAATCATAACCTGCAAAAGAGATCATAATATCTTAACATGGAATAAATCATAGAAGTGAAAATGAGATCCCCATAATCATAACATGAAACATGAAACTTTGTGGCATGCACACATAATCATGGAAAATCATTTCTTGTTAGTCATGACTCATTGCCAAGACTATCTTAGTGGACAAAGTCCCTTTCTGAACCGAGTCACCCTCGTTCCAGTCCTGTTTCACTGAACCGGTATAACCTACCGTTCCAGCCCTGTCTATCTCATGAGATATAAAATCTTTACCCAATGCATTGGAGGGAGATATAGGTCCCACCCATCTTATAATGAATCCTTTCTTATGTGTGCCACATAATCATAAACCATACATCATAGCGTAACCCATGTAATAAAAATGGGATTCTTAAACAACATGACATCATAAAACAATTCATATAAGATAAAGAAAAAAATATTTCCATCACAACATAATCGAATCCATGTAATAATAGGGATAAAAACAGAACCCTTTTATTATCTTATATGGAAAATAATTTTGATAAAATACTTGAACTCTATTCTTGAGGAAAATATCCTTTCTACTTCAAAAACACTTTTCCTTTCTTAACATGTCATACAATTTTAAACTAAAAGAAGTTGATTAAAAAAAAACTTGAATACTTGTAAAGTAAGCTTCTTGGAAATAATGTTTTATAAATCCATTCATGCCGTATAAGTTAAAAAAAATATTCTTCGTACTTTTGTCGAAAAAGTCAAAAAGTACCTCGTACGAAAAACGACAAAAGATTCCTTTCATTTTGTTTACTAAAAACTCACCGAAGTGTAAAAATGGATTTAAACAATTTTAGGTGGATGGAAATAATATTACATATTTATGAAACATGGATGTGGATGATAAAATACACCCCAGTAAATACTTCGAATAAACAATCTCGGATAAAAATGAGATTGTGATATTTCCCTTACCTTAGGTCCGATTTGCTTTGTACGTGTCCGAAGCTCCTGTATAATGGTATAAATAATGTTATTGACTTATTCCTGAATCATACATATTGATATGATATCATATATGGTCATATTCTTAGCTTCTTGTTAGTAATATTTCATTGTTACTTGTTGCTCGGGTCTTTATTGCCTTTTGTTCTTATGCGTGTTTTGCCGAATAAATTATTATTATTCTTTTAAGATTATAGATACCTTATATCCAGAATGGTATTAGTGTAACATATATCATATTTATTCATTCAATTCATTTATATAATTACTATGTAATGATGACCATGTAGAACGAGTCGCTTCACATCGTGGAGACGGTATTCCGTACGTATGCACGAGTGATGATATCGTTCCTATGATCGTGGAATTGTATTGGAGTATATATATATTATTTCAGTATCAATATTACTTTATAATAATCATAAATAGTTACTCATTACACCATTATACCCATCCTTGTAAGGTGATGGTGGAAAATAGATTACACCACGGCGTGGAGACGGTATTCCGTACGTACGCACGCGCGGTGATTTCATTTTTCCGTAGGATGGATAGAAGGTGAATTAGGGTTGTTTCATATTTATAATAACATATCAGTATGTAAGTAATACTGATGTTATTACTTTATCATGAAACAACTAAAGAAGAAGAAGTTGAAGAAGAAAGAAATTGAAAAGATCGGTAATGTATATTATCTCTTTTTTGGAACGCTTCTTTGAATCCTCCACATAGGGAACTATGATTGGTCTTTGAAGAAGACCAGGACCTCTAGGTTTATTCTAGGGAAGTGGAGAGGAGAAAATGGCAGGGGTTTTCCGAGCTTGAGTGCTCAAATTGGTGTGAGGAGGAGGGGGAGGAGGTGCCCTTTTATAAGGGAGGAGAGGGGCACCTTAGGAATATCTCAAAATATTATTTTATATTAAAGTCAAAATCGGTTTATAATGGTTCCAAAGGGTCTTATTTAGAAGCTAAAGTGGGGATGGGTCGAAATCCTATCAACCAATAGGATTTAGACAAGTTTAGGGTATTATTTTAACCTTATCAATTAGATTTAACTCTAAGTTAAATAATTTAACTTTTACCATGTCTTTTTTTTTCTTTCACTATATGGTTAATACACTTAATATAACATGCCAAACGAACCCCAAATTGTTTATTATTAATATATATATCCTTATCTAAGTCATTTGGCCGAACCTTAGATTTTTAGGAATAAAATAACAATTAATAATACAATATTTGATTTAAAAACTATTTTGTGTCAATTTTGACACTATTTGATATATGATTTTTGTGAAAGTCATAACAGAATTATATGTTCGAACCAAGTTGATTAAATCAACACTAATATATCATAGTAGCCTATAAAATTAGTTTAATTCATAAAAAGTCTCAAATTACATTTATTTTGGTGTTTATAACATCAATTATGTCAATATTTCATAAATAATATAATTACTGCATCATCGTTGTGTCATAATTAAATTAAATTATTTAATGTCTAAAAATTATAAATAAAATACCATTATGTAGGAAATCATTTTAGCTTTCTAATGAATATTTATTGTTGAATTTATCTTATGTATAACCCCATATTAAAAATTATGTACTTATCAAACTTTGATTTTAACTATTTTAACCCTTCTTTAAATAAATTAATAATAAATGTCCTAATCTAACTCAAGTGGGCCTAAATGGTAATATTTTATTCATAAGGTTGTTTTTGGTCGAATTACACTTATCCAATAGAATTAGGACATGTGTTAGGGTAATAGTAATATCATATTTACCCTTAATTACCCTATTTACTATTAACCGCGGTAAAAAAAAGTAAAAAATTACTATTCATCAAAAAATTATTTTTATCTCATTGAACCACATTTTACTTACTGATATCAACCGTGTCTGTCGGAATTTCGAAATTCCATTCACAGAAGCGGTAAAATTAAGTTTTATGCAAAATTCAGTTTTTAACCTACCACTTAGTGGTTTCACTATTCATCAAAAATTGAAAGTTTTCAGAAAAATACCAAAATTTCACCCTAGGCTAATTTCAGTATTCCGAATCCAAAAATGAAGTCCATTTTGAAAAATAAAATTTATAAAATTTCAAAAAGTGGTTATTACTATTCATAACGGCTAGTTTTAATAATATTTTAATAGCATATCGTTGTTTAGTGAAACTCGGTATTGCGTACGACGCAAGCTATCGAGGAAGGTCGCGATTGCGTGTAAAGTAATCCAAGCAAGTGTGTAGTGAAAGATTTTTTCGAACAAAATATTACTCATAAAAAAATCTCGGGTGTTACATAAATCATCGACCTGGGAAGACTATTCCATCAATTAACAACTTAATACCAAATTTAAATATATTTAATTGAATATATATAAGTATGCATGTGTGTAGTGAAACATCAAACATCAAAGGTAAATAAATAATCAATTTAACATAGGTTGAAACATTAACCATCCATCCAATGGCCTGAAGGCCTTCATTTTTATTGATTTTTTGATAATAAACCTTTCAAGTGGTGGGTTGGAACCCTTAAAAGGCCCATAGGCATAAGTATTACATGCCCCACGGGACGTAGAGGAATTCATTACCCGTAGGATTCAAAAATAACATAAAACCTAGACTAACTACTTGGAACTTCTCTACCCTAGCATCTTCATCATGGAATTAGCTCTCCACATTCGCATGGCTGTTCCGCTAGGCATTCTTGTGCATGCACGGGCTTGTTCCGATGGAAGGTGTCATACCCTCTCTTTCTTTCAATCCGTTTAGCTTCTGCTGTGGTGAACGATCCTTTGCTCATTCTCCTTGTAGAGCATGTTCCTTGTAGGCTGTCTGGTTTGCATCTGCACTTAAGGGGGCCCGAATTCCTTGAGGTGGCCTAAAGGCCTTACAAACCCGAATACCTGGGTGGCCCGAAGGCCTTAAAGGACTGGGGGACCAAATCGGTGGCTCGATGGCCCAAACAGGGGAATATTCCCGGCTACTATAGTGTAACACCCCCAAATGATAACGGGTTAAATGACTAAATGATATGACTCGTGTCAACATGGTGTACCTTCCTTTTCGGGAGCCTACCTGATTAGAACTCCATAGTTAAGCGTGCTTGGCCTGGAGTAGTGATCAGGATGGGTGACCTCATGGGAAGTTTCCCAGGGTGTGTGTGAGTGAGGACAAAGCACACTGGAAAGGACATGTTTTGACTTGTGGGGAATGTCATTAGTCAGATGACCCATTCATGCACGTGGGGGAAACCTAGGGTGGGGCCCACATGTCTGCGGGGAAACTGGTGGTACCTGGCGGGCAAGGACCCGACGACCATGTTAAGGCGGGGTGGTTGTGCGATCACCGGGACCCGATTGTCACATACAGTGCCAAATATTATCTTTTATAGTTCCCGCTACAAAACTCCAATCATACAACTACAGTACCCCAGAAATTATGCCTCCACCTGAATTTGATCCTGGGTCACTTGGATGCACTTACAGAATCCTTACCAACCTGGTTAAGGCTCATATGCAGGTTGATACATTAACTATTATAAAATATATACTGATCATGGCCTTAAACATAACTCAATATAACCTCTAATTTAAATATAGCCATCCTTAGCACTATATGTCATGATCCATTACTCTATAGCTATCAGAATCTGAACTAGGAAATAATATCCAGTTTCTAGACAAGTATACTAAAAACCATGTTAACTGGATTGGGTGAGTAAACTAACCCAATAGTGTTCCTCTACTATATAAATAATCACAAATAAATTAGTAAATAATAATAATAAAACAAACATAAGAGAAAACTATAAGTCACATTGAAAATTATAATGCACATGCACCTAAAAAAGACACAACTACTCATACACAATTCTACACATAAATGAAAAAGTTAAAAAACCACCAAAATTATAAATACCTTAACAATGAAAGATGAACAATCCAGGGATCCAAACCCAAATAACCATGATATGAAAGGCTGGGAGAGAAGAACTATTAAAGTGATTACAAGGTGAAATAATTTTTCAAGAACCACTCTCATATCATATATATTTCTATGATATTTTATGAAATTGAAATATTACACACATAGAAAAATCCTAGGGTGATAAGAATGGCATACCATGGGGATAAATACTAAGAATAAAATGGTGATATGTACTAATTCACCTAACAAGATCTTTTACGATCCCCTAAAGTAAAGAGAAATATATTTTATCATTAGTAAGATATAAAAATAATGTAACCAAAGATCACAACACCCTTCTCAACATGTATATATAGATCATAAACTATTCTCTTTCTATACATAGTTGAGGGAATCCACTATCATACTGACCAATAATGAATAAAAAGCTACCAAAATATATATAAATTAAAACTAAATAAATACAATGTCCATCAGAAGACACAACATAAAAAAGTGTCACCCATTACAATTCACAATACCTATAGATTAATAAATAATCATTTCTAGTAACACGTCCCAAAATGGGTCAAAATAAATAAGAAGAATTGGAAACCCAATTAAAAAATTATTCCAATATAATAAATAAAGATAAATACCAGCTCATATTACTTAAGAATCATCCATTAACACTCACACCATTATTTAAGAAAAATTTTCTTTTCAAAAGCATAAATCCCTAACAAGACATATTATTAACCAATAAAGAATTTACTAAAGATTACTACGAATACAATAGATAAAAAATGATTAATAACACACTGAAAAATAATGTGGATTAGTTTATAAAATCATTAAACTAACCACGAGGAAAATCATAAAACACCTATTATCCCAAAATATCAGATAATCACGGTTTTTAAAAAGGGTTTCCAACTATATATCTAGTTTTATTCCCTGAAAATTCCTCTAATAATATATTTTTTAAATAGGTAGCCTCTAAAGTTTTTTCAAAAACTACGAAAACACTTTATATGATAAATATACATAAGGAATTACTCTATTTTCAATCTAAATCCACTTGACTGAGTCATACCATGTCAATTTATCTCATGGGGTTTGACATTACCAAATTTTGGTCAAAACTGACTGAATCAACCAACTAAATGCTAACACAAAACAAAAATCACAACCCTAACTTTTATAATTCCACACAAATTTACATTTCATTCATCAAGATAAAATTAAAAACCCAATCTATATAAGTTCAAACAATTTTCACAATAATGTAAAAGTAAATAAGACATAACAGCCCAAAATTTTTTAACCAAAAAAATACAAAAATCATAAGAATAACTAAGATAATTAAATCTTGTATATTTATTCAAAATAACCATTTGTTATTTTCATAAAAACATTTTAAAATTAATTTTATATTATAAAATCATTTCATTAAATCAATAACCATAATAAATCTCTTTCAATATTTAAATCATTCAAAAAACAATTATAAAGAATTATATATATGTATTTCCTTTTATTAAAATATTTTTTAATTAAATAAACAATATCTTCTATAAAAACAACACCCAAACAGTTAAATAAAACAGCATCAATAGAAAATTTAATTTTAAACAATCAAAACCTTTTGTATACTCAAAACACTAATTTTGTATTTAAAACAAAATTCACATAATTAATATCAATCATAGAAAAAATATTCACATGTATATTATAAAAATAATTTGAATTAAATTAATTCCATTTGTTTTCCCTCGATTAAATTCATATATAATACTAACACAATATAGTTTAAATGTTAATTGGATAAAAAAAAGGGTTAAAGGTCACTGACATAGTGTCCAATCAATTATTCATACAAATATTAGATGATCAATTCCATGAAAATAATTGGAAATATAAGAATTTACAAAACTAGAAAAAACTGAATAAAATTAGATCAAGGAGTGAAAAAAAATTAAAAACATGTTAAATAATAGGGGTTTGGTTACCATTAGTCTCAAAAATATAATAAAATAAATTGATAAAATGATCACCAAGAGCAGATAAATTTATAAAATAATCAAGAAGGACGAAAATAGAGTGGTTCTTCCATTTATAGTATTCAAATATAATTAGTAATATCTAGAATCAATATAAATATCCATAAAAAATTACACAACATCCCATTTTTTAAAATATATTTCAGGCAAACCACCAGAGCTTTTGTGGGCCTCCATAAAATTTCTAGTAGGACACCCCTATATTTCATTCAACACCAATGTCTTGAGTAAATCATATAAATAAGGACATTTACGGTGCTATGATCTTCCTTTTTTAGTGCAAAAAATAACTAAAAATTTGAGCATGATTAAAAGCCCTTGGATTTTATTAGTGTTACAAAAATGCTAATTAAGGGACACCATATATGTGCTACAAAAAGAACTGATAAAAGAGACCATTATTATTGATTCTTTAAGCACTAATGATGGATTCCATTAATAAATTATTTTATTAAGTATTCATAAAGGTACCTTTTATCAGTGCTAACAAATTAGTGATTAATGATCCCTTTATCAATGTTTTTTGTAGCATTGATAAAGGATCCATTTATAAGCACTTTTAATAGAGCTAATAAAGGGTCCCCTAATTAGTTATATTACAAGAATAAATAAAGGATACCATTATTAGAATTTTTGTAGCACAGATAAATGATCCTATTATCAGTTCGTTTAGTAGTGCTGATAAAGGATAAGACTCATATAGTGTGGGGTTAAAATTTGAGAACACAGTAGAACAAACAATATAAGAAAAAAAGGTTTCATATACAAAATATAATTCAAATAATATTTACAAAAATAAATAAATAAACACTATATTATAGACATTACAAAAATTGTTTTGTACAATTACATAAGTTAGTAAAATTGCTACACATTTTAGAACACATCAGTGTTCCTTTTTCTTTGGCCCCCAACCCACAGTCAAGCAATTTCCAAAAAACCCACACCAGATTCAGAAAGGGTAAGAACCTATATAAGAAAATAATTAGTATTTTTGTAATTATATAAATAAATAATTTAAATTCAACGATTAAATTTTAAATTAAAAATATATTCTTTGAGTCATACTAGGTAAACTATGTATCAAATTGAGTTTTGGTTGATTCTTACATGTCACTCCATTTATTTTTTGTTCTAAAAAGTAGTTCCTCTTGAATTTGATCTCATATATGGTGATAAAAATCACTATGGTTGCGATTCAATTCAAGAGGACATTCTTTTTGAGAACCTGGCATCAACTATCACATCATTTCTTATTCCTCTTCAAGAATTATCTCAACCAAAATTAACTAAATAAGTATAAGATAAAAATGATATGTAAGTTAATTAAGTAATAACATATGAAATTATTAGAAAACAATCAAAGAACGTTTCCTTAGTTTAGGATATTTGATGCAGGTTTTAAATGAAACGGAACTTATACATTGAAAACATGTACTTCGAGTCATATCGACATCATCGTATGTCATATTGATGTTCAGTCGACCCTTATATGTCACAAATGAATTAGGAACCATTTTCCTAAATTTTTTAGAATCATTCAATCTCATTTGATCTGATTTTTAGTTCTGTACAATTAAAACTCAAATGAAACTTTTATATTGAAAACACACACTTTGATTCATATCGATCGCATCATTCATAAAATTTATGTGTAGTCAATTCGTACACATCAAAAATGAGTTGGGAAATTTTTTCCTAATGTTTAAAAATAATCCAATATCATTTTGTTATTTTTTTCATTTGATGTGTGTTTTATACTAAAATGTAACCTTTGTATTGAAACACACAATTCGAGTCATATCACCCCAACATGTTTGAGGTTGATGTGTAATCAATTACTATAGGTGATGAATGAATCAAGTATCATTTTAATAATGTTTTAAACAATTTGAGATTGTTTTTTAGTCTTTTTTATTTGATGTGTATTTTATACTAAAATAGAACGTTTGTATTTAAAATGCTCACTTTGAGTTATATTGAACACATTATGTGTCAGACTGATGTTTAGTCAATTCATACTCTTGAAAAATTAATTATGGATCATTTTCCTCATTTTTTTGAGATAATATATGATCATATGAAATTTTTTGGATATTTCATGTGTATTTTAAACTAAAATGGAAATTTTGTATTTGAAAAACCAACGTCAATTCATATCAACCACATCATGTGTTAGGTTGATGTAAACTCAATTCTTGCACATGAAAAATAAACCATGGACAGTTTCCTAAACATTTAAAACAATCCAAGATCATTTTCTCAGTATTTTCTATTTGATGTGTGTTTTAAATTAAAATGAAACTTTTGTATTAAAAACCTAAACATTGAGTCATACTGACCACATCAGGTGTCTGATTAATTTCTGATCAATTTATATAGTTCAAAAATAAATTATGAACCATTATCCAAAATATTGGAAACAAAATAAACTTATTTACTTATTTTTGTCTGTATTATGATTTTTAAACTGAAATGATAGTTTTATATTAAAAACACTCACTTAGTGTCATATCAACCACATATTGTGTTGAATTGGAGTGAGGTAAATTATTTTATATCAAAAATTAATTATGTATATTTTTACTATATTTTGAAAACAATATAATATCTTTTTCTTGGTTCCCAAGATTTTAAACACATTTTAAAAATAAAATTGCAATTTTTCATTGAAAACACATACTTAAAGACTTTCAAACCTCATCGAGTGTCAAAATTATGTGTGGTAAATTCATAAATGTCAAAATTAATAAAGGAATTTTTTACAAAGGTTTGAAAATAAATATGATATTGTTCTCTTGGTTTTTCTATGTGATTACCATTTTAAGCTAAATGACACTTTTATATTGAAAACTTGCACTTTGAATCATATCTTCCACACCAGCAGTCATATTGATCTGAGGTAAATTATTACACATAAAAAATTAATTATGGATAATTTTACAAATGTTTAAAAGAATCTGATATTCTTTTATTGGTTTTGGATATGTAAATTATGTTTTAAACTAAAATGAATCTTATATTAAAAACACACTTACTGACTCCTATTTATCACATTATGTGTCAGATTGACGTCTGATCTATTAATACATGTAATAAATATATTATGGATCATTTTTAAAAAGATTGAAAACAATCAAATCTCATTTCATAGTTTGGGATATGGGATAGTTGTTTTAAAAAAATTAAACTTCTTTATTGAAAATATACACTTCAAGTCATATCGGCCATATCAGATGTCTTATTGATGTGTTTTTTATCCCTAAATGTCATAACTATATTATGGATTGTTTTCATAAAGTTTAAAAATAATCTACTATTTCTTTATTTTTTGTATATGTGATGCCCATTTTAAACTAAAATGAAACTTTTATATTGAAAACACACACTTTGAGTCAAACCGAACACAAATGGTGTCAGATTGACATGTGGTCAATTCTTACACATATAAAATAAATTATGGACAATTTTACTATTTTTTTTTAAAAAATATGACCTTTTATCTTAGTTTTGGATATTTATGTATGTTTTAAACAAAAATGGAACTTATATTGACGGAACACACTTTGAGTCATACCAACCACATCATGTGTTAGATTGATGTGCAGTCAATTATTACACATTATAAATAAATTATGGACTATTTTTATAAATATTAAAAACAAGTAGAACTCATTTTCTTGGTTTTAACTATGTGATAAATGTTTTAAACTAAAATTTTTATTTTATATTGAAAAAAAATGGAATTTGATTCATACTGACTACATCATATGTCTGAATGAAATGTTGTCTATTCCTACACATAAAAAAGAATTATGGATCAATATTATAATGATTGAGAATAATAAATGTTATTTTATTTAGTTTTGGTTATGTGATTCCTATATTAAACTAAAATATTGCTTTTCATTGTAAACATGCACATTGATCCATACCGACCACATCGTATGTTGGATTTCCATGCAGTCCATTCCTACGTTTTTTAAATGAATTATGGATTTCTTTTTTAGTGTTTTAAAATAATATGATAACATTTTTTTAGTTTTGGCTATTTGATAAGACTTTTAATATAAAATGAAACTAACATCCAAAACACACACTTCAATTCATATAAACCTCATCATCGGTCAGACTGACTTGAATTCAATTCCTCCATGAAAAAAATAATTAATGATTTTCTTCATAAGGTTTGAAAACAATTGGTTATCATTTTATTGGTTTTTGATATGTGGTGTTAATTTTAAACTAAAATGAAACTTTTATATTGAAAACACATAATTCGGTTCATACCGACTACATCATGCGTCTGATTTCCATGTTGTCAATATATATATATATATGAAACATGAATTGTCTACTATTTTAATAAAATTTGAATACATTCTAGTATCATCTTATTATTTTGGGATATTTGAAACATATTACAAACTAAAATGCCAATTTTGTATAAAAAAATGCACTTTGATACATACCAACCACATCATGTGTCAGGTTGACGTGTAGTCAATTCCTATGCATCAAAAGTGTCATAATGATCATTTTACAAAATTATCCAAATAACTGGATTTTTTTTCTTGGTTTTGAGAATGTGATGTGTGTTTTGAACTAATTTATGAATTTAAAAAAATCATATAAAAATTATATGAAAATAAAAAAATAATAATATATAAAATTATGAGAAGATTAACAAAATTTTTTGTAGAATGTCACATGTTCATAATGTCTCTATACATTTTGAAACCATGTATTCTAATAATTTATTTTTAAATAAATAAATTACTTTTATTATAATTTTTCTTGATATGTACATAAAAAACATATAATTATCCTAATACTAATGCTTCACACCCCAAATATATTTCCAAGGTCACTGATTATACTAAATCAAAAACAAAGTAGGTAATAACCTAAATTTGATGTAAGAAAACATTATGAGACCATGTACATTTCCCACTCATTTCTGAAAAACAAAATTCTTTTACATTTGGGTAAAGATTTTTGGAAATCATTATATTACATTGAAAATATAGATAAACAAACAATTACGGAATATTTGTAATGAAATTGTAATTACCATTAAAAATTACTTGTTCGGGGATTCTACACTTTTGAAGGTATATGATATGCCATAAACATTTTCTAACATAATTTCCATAATCATTGTTGTGATCATTATTTTTACACTATATAATCATTGACCAAAATATGTAATTTTTTTAAAATATGTTTTTATAGTTAAATATTTATATTTATACCTAATTTTTTTTTTCTATTTGAAGTAATTTTTAGGCTTCTTATTTTCATTCATAGACTTCATACCATGACTTATTCAATATTTACTAACCGACATATCCTACCAAAATATTGGTTGAAACATCAACTAAAACATATAATTCCATTTCTATCTATAAATTTTTTATGGTTGTGCATTACAAATTGACAATACACATAATGTATACTCATTATGTAGGAAATCCATAAAATGGAACCAAAAAATAAATATTTTTGGTATCTAGATTAATTTTAATCATCATCCAATCCAACATAAAAACACAATTAAAAAAATTAAATTAATAAAAATAATATTTTATATGATTAAATTGTAGATTTTTACCCCTACATTGTTGGCATCAAGAAGAGTCTTTTGTATATTATTTTATTATGAAACACACCATTTAAATAATTTTTTATCAATTTATTTCAACTCTAATGTAATTTCATCCACATAACTAATAAAGGGATTAATGAATCCAAACCATGATTCACATGGTTTTCCCTTTATATTGCAGTAATATAAACTCCAATTGAAAAATCGAATAGTTATTAACAATAATAAACATATTAGACAATTTTTTGGAAACACGTATTATGAAAATGTACCATATCTATGTATTTCTAACCTAGACTCTGAACCATTAAATCTTGAGAATCTCATTTATACTCTTAATACCAATCATGTAGGTGATGATAGTTCCAAATATTTTTTCGTCATAAATAATGTTGGAAAAATATCAGTCTTGGAATGTGGTGTCTACATGAAGTATTAATGATAATATATAGTGAGATAAACTTTAGGGGAGAAGGCACTACCACAATTTATTTTTGTTTCCTTGGTCAACTCACTAGATTTTCTTAATCTGACTATCTATTTTTCTATCATTTTATTCTTCTATAATGTCATACCTCATATCAATACATTTTTCATCAGATATCTTAGGTTTTTTATTTGACAAATTTTTTTAAATATATACCACATGTATCTTAATAAGATTATATGACTATTTTATAAATGATTCAATAGCATCATTGCACATTTTAATATTTGTATCATCTAGTTGAATAAGAAACAAAATTATCATATCTTGAGATAACTCAATTACCACTCTCATGTTTTTTTGGGAGTTATTTTTGTGTGTATAATTTCTCTTAAGTTATCACACACCATACCCATTTCAATAAGACAGTTCATGGGGGTCGATAGATTGAAATCGCATACAATTTTACCTTAAAGAACATTATCAATGAAATGTTATCAGATTTTATTGAATGAAATTTATGATAAAGGGTAATGACAAAATTGATTACCTAGGTTAAGGTACGTGGTTGTGGGGAATGACTTGCCTCAAATCTACTAGGGTCATTTGGTTGTTCATGTGTAGATCTTTGTTACACTACTAGTTCTCTTTGATCAATTTGTATATATTGGTTTACTAAAACTGATTAGACAATAATTTCATTCAAGGCATCTATTTTTACCTAAAATCCATTAATCATCGGATATGTATCCTTCTAAAATTTTGTATTATCAAAATATTTTTTATGAGACACTCTATAATATACACCTATACGGTGACTATATTGTTTTAGATACTTCAAATCTACTGAATGTTGTTATTCTTCTGGTCTGGTCACTACTGATTCCTATGTATAAAATATATAAAAAAATGATCATAAAAAAATATTTGTATTTAATACTATTGTTAATAATAACCATGTACTATTATTTCTTACTTACACGTGTTTCCCATACTTTTATGATGTTATTATCAACTAGTTTACCCTCCTTATTTATGTGGGACTCCTTCCACAACACTTGACGTGGGATGGAAGGGAATTATAATTTTGATTCATTAATATGAATATAAATAAAAGAACCAATTTTTGCATATCACATAAAACTTTCATTGTTTAGTTAAAATACTTATCATTATCTTTTCTAGTGAAGTATACCACATCTTTGTTTTGTAAAATGCATATCTTTGTTTTTTATTCACATTTTTTTTCATAACTGATTTTGTATTTCATATATTTAAAATTTGAAATAATATTGGATAAGACAAATAATTTTAATAATATATTATCAACTAAAATCCACTTTAAATGATTTCTCATAATGATTACTAATGGAATCATTACATTTGTACTACTTTATAATGTGTGTATAAGTAATTGGTGGGTGGGGCTATAATTTACCTTCATTATCTCTATGTTGAAAGTTTGTAAGAATAGTCTATAAACCTATATGGGATCATTTAGTGTCCATTAAGACATATTTCTTATGAAAGTCATCTAAAATGAAAAAAAGTTGTTAAATAATAATGGAAATTAAATCAATATTTTCTTATATAATTCTTTTTTAAAATATAGAAAGTATATCATTACATTACCTTAATATCTTCTAAAAGGGTTCACTTTGTTACAGGTTGGAAATAGAGCCATGAATTTATATCGATCGGCATATTAATCCTCGTCTTGAGCCCAATATTACTAATGCACATTGACTTTTTGGGGTCAATAGGTTGGCATTGTTGATTCAATCCCACCTCAAATTTTATACCCTTAATTCCCGCCAGGATAATTTTTTTCAACACTGTGATGTTGTGTCATTCATGTTTTACCATTAATATGGTGTTGATCCCCTATTAATTTTATAGTTTTTTCATCAACCATATATTCTTCCACGAGATTGGTAACATCATCATGTGTAGAAATAATTTTCTATATGAATAGTCAAAAATTTAATTTGGACTATATAAATATAGTAGAGAACACATTATATTATGATGAAAAATATTGTATATTAAAAGGAATTTAACCTACTCATTGAACTCTCTTTCATTTAATTAAAGGTTGATGGAATTTGGATCCTCTATTAGGAATCCATGTCCCATATTTCTGCTGACCTCTAGCAGACAATACATTTTCTACATTGTAAACACTGTTAAATTATTGTTATCTCCCAATGGAAATGGTATCCTTGATTGATTTTTTATCTGACCGTAAAATTGTTTTAGTCACTAGGAGGATAATTTATTAATTCTTGTTTATTGTATCTGAGTTATAAAATATCTATACTGTTTGTGATGCCATTATAAATGGCTCATCTATTTTCCTTTCAACACTAAAATTAACCTCCATGAATCCCATTCCATCAATGTTCACTGTGATTTTGTTTTCATCCAATTTGAAATAGAAAATAAAAAGTTGAAATGTTTTATCACAAAACTCATATATCTGTTTGATGATGTCAAAATATGACAAATCCCAATAAATTGGATTTTTATCCTTGGAACCAGATATTTCAATCACTTCCATCACAAACATAAATTCATTATTTTACATTGTACTACTATTTTTATGTTATTTTCTATATAACATATAACCATTAATTACAAAACCCATTTAAGATATACCATTTTCCTTTAGTCACCTAGTTATCCATCAAAGCCCATAAACCATTGAATTCATATTTTTAGATAAATATTTATAAATATCATCTCAAAACCATCCTACAAACTATTGATTATGAGTATTTGATATCCATCAATCATCCCTTGATGGATTCAAATGTCTAAAAAAAATTGTGTTGTTCAACATAGGATCAAAAATCTTAAATATTATATAAAATAAAAAGATCATTATTCTCTTACTCTTTAATGGTAATTGTAACAATATATATTCTTGAAATCCTTTCACCCATGAGGTTTATTATGTGAAAATAATTTCGGAAAATGATGGTATTAACATCCTATTGGTAATTGGAACATAATTCATTCGTTTGTTCGACAGTAAGACCTTACACAATATAACAATCTGTTTGAATTTGATTAATGATGCACCCTTTCAAAATCTTCATATAAAAATCAATGTGGTACATCCATCTATAATGGATACTACCATATTCTTTAACCTCTTTAACTATGTGAAACATCATGTGGACCATTATATCAATGAACGATGCTAGGTAGGAAACCTCTAATCCACACAATATGACTATAACCCCTTAATCATGATTGGAAACTTATTCAGGCCTATAACAATACTTCATATGGATTTGAGAAAGAATTAGAGTCTTGTTAATGAATAGAGTGCATTTTTTAGAAAGAATGAAATGTAAAGAGATGGAAATCAAGTCTTGTATCAAAATGTTTTAGTAATATTATTTTAGTTTTTATAACTTAGAATTATTCATGGACATTCCATTCTTTATATTTGATGAATACTCGTTAGGAACTTTTAAACCATCACAGAAAATAAAAATTTTCATTTTTCATGAGAGTGTATTCTATAGAAGGAAAAAAAATTTAGCTTTTACCCTCCATTGGTTTCAACCCCTCCCTTATCCCCATGTCAATCATGTCTAAACATTCCTTGATATGATCTTTTGTTTCTCTAGGATCATATATTAATGTGGAAATTACACCATAAAATACATTTTTTTGTATATACATGACGGCAAGAAATGCTTTTATGTAAAAATAATTCTATTATAGTAATTCAATGAAAAATTGAACCATCTGTGTAACCTGATTTCATCTGGTTTTTAAAAATGGTTTAAGTAAAATAGTTTCAATATATTTTACCTTATCTATTATTTCATCACCCGTTTGTGAAGATGGTATTATACCTTGTTCAGTATTCCCATCAAACATTGTCATCTAGGATTGATATATATATCTTCAAGCTAAAAAAATATGATTTCTTAAAAACACAGTCATCAATTTATTTTTCAAGAAATATGATTCTAAGCATTCTTCATAAAAGGTACACCCTAACATTCCTTTAGTATTATAGTCTGATTGTAACACCATAAGATTTTGGGAAAAAATTTCGAACCAATTTAGCCTTTTTTATATTTTCCATTTCATGAAACACATAATATAGTTCATTTTATATTAATGAACTATGTTTGTATTGAATTATACAAAACATATTGTTAATCATACATACATGCAATAGAAACTTTGGCATGCTCTACATAGGACACTAAGGATATCATACGTTATACACAATAATAAATTTCCTCAATGACTTTCCTAACACAAAAGACCTAAGATTACTAAATAAAAATATATTATTAAAATATGATTATTTAATAATATAATATAAAACCTTGACAATAAATTAGATTTTATGTATAGTATTAGCTAATTTATGAAAATATATTGTTTATACATTATAATATGAATTCATTGGTAAATAATTAATTATAGATGAATATGAAAATGGATTGAATATAAATGGAAATAGTATTATGGTCACCAAGTTGTTTTACCCTAATAAATTAAATTTTTAGTATATCATAAAATGCACTAAGTTGATTATTTCTTTCACACTGATCATTGGATTGGTGTACATTACACGTAATACCAAGTTTTTACGAAACATCATTTTATTGTTATAATTTTTAAAAAGATTTAGTTATAAAATTTCAATTAAAAAATAGTAATATGAATAGTAATAACTAATTCAAAAATATTTTTATAATTTTTTTCTATAAATAAACCATATTTATAACGAAAAATATAATTTTTAATAAAGATATTATATATTTAAAAAGTGCTATTTTATCACATAAACTACCCTCCATGTCCATCTATGAAAAATAATAAATTTAATTTTAGACAATTTTAGAAATTTAATTTTATAAAATAAACTTCATTTTTGAATTTATATGTTTGATATTATCCTAGTTTAATTTTTTTTGTATTTTTCTAAGAAACCTAATCTTTTTCATGAATAGTTAAAACTAATGAGTTTTAGTGAAAAACTAACTTTTTGTTTAAATAATTATTAATGATAAATTAATCTTTAAATTTGTTTTTAACGTCACATTATACATCTATTAAAACAATTTACAACATTATAAAAAATTTAAATTTGAAATTTTATATAAAAACTTAACATAAATTGTGACATTTTTTACTTGAAAACCTTGTAATTTCTTTCCATCTGCAGGATTAAAATTAATCATAATTTTTCCAATTCTATGAATTGAATATTAAAATTCCTATATAAAAATTTTCAATTATTACAGTATTTGTAGTCTAATAAGATCAACTAATTTTTTCCAAAAAAATTAGTAAAAGTGATTAAAATTCATTAGAGTGATTTAGTCAAATTAAACTTAATTAGGTACTAACCCTTAAAATTAAGGTACGAAATGACCTAGAAACTTATAAAAAATCCAATTTCTGATCATATATCCTCTATAAACCTTCTATTATTTATCTAGGTTTGGTTTTTATGAATTTTTAAATTACGGAAATGAGTAAACCTAACTTGTTTTCAAAAATTCCAAGTGATTCCTTTTCCTTCCGTATAAAAGGCCACCAACACTCCCTATTCTTCATACATCTAAATAAACTTAAGTCTAGACAAGACCTTCCAAATACACTTCCCATAAATCCTACCTTCCTCATAAAATACATCCCTTGGGAATAAGGAAATCCATGGAATCCTTTCGGGATAAACCGAAGAGAGTTACCCAATTAAGAGATAACATCTTCTCTCAAGTCCTTTCATTATTTTTCTTTCTCCAAACCCTAAAAATATCCTTATTCAATACATATATAAAAACAATAGTATCCTTAATATACTAATATGCTGTTATGTAAATGGTTCAACCTACACTTACTCACACCTCTATCTAATGGGTAACAAACATACCATTTCTCTGTATGGCATACTACTACCTCACAAAATGATGATTATTTATTTCTCCATGACTAACTAAAATGGTGGAAATTATGATGGAATATATTTTTATATATATTCATATAATAAATTTATTATGTCTTCTATCTTCTGTACTCCTTTTCAAACCACATAACTTTTTTACATTCCAATTTGTGTTAATATGATAATTTCGTTTGAGGAAGTGTCGACTACCACCCCCTTCAAGTGATATGATTCGTTCATACTCCAAATTTTTATATTCAGGATAGTTTTAGTGAATATAGAAGATATATATGATGTAATAAATCCACTATAATAATTTTATTGTAGATTGTTGCATTTTTTCTCAATAACGTGTCAGTATATGTATGTAAAGGTAGTGATTGTGGTGGTAATGATTATTGAAGAGGGGAAGTTGTTCCAAATCTTATGTCACATAGAAAATTAGTATGAAATGAGATGGATCTCACACTTGGAAATTTTCCATAACTAAATCAGTTGATTGTTTGTTCTGATAATTAAAAACTAAGACATGTGTAAAGAAGACATTTTTTTTCTACAATGTTTCCATGCATTATGTTTCAATGTATGGGGGAGTGAAGAGTAAAACAATCAATGGTTTGACGAAGGAAGATGAGAAAAGATCTTTGGAATTATAATTCCCAAGATAATTGAGGTCTTAGAGTAATGGACATACAAGGATAAGATCCATTTATTTAAAGATAAAGAAAGAATTCATAATGAAATTCATAATGATTGAAGATGAGAAGTTTGAAATAAAAATAAAAGAATAATAGAAAAATAGAAACCATGAATGGTTTTGGAATTAATGATGGAATCCGTGCATGATTTGATGGTGTACATATTTTTTTAAACAAAGTGAATATATGGCTTACTAAAAAATAGAGGGCCAACCAAGAAAGGCACTGGCCAGCTTCAACCTCAGGATCATATGGGACTCTAGGTCAACCACACCCAAGGGAGGCCAATGGAGTATGCCCACAAGAGGCATACATGTGTGGGCCATGTATAAGTCCACTAGATTGCATCAGCTGAAGCCCTTGCATGGTGAGGGTCGAAGGCCCACAGGCGAAGCGAGAAAGGGGGGGCATAAGGTGCACCCATAGTGAACACATTATAGGGAGGTACTATGAGTGAAGAGGGAGAATTTTGGTGATTGGAAGTGGCAGTTTATCTGATATACTACAGGAAATACACAGCGAGTATCTATGTGGGATTGGTTTTTAACCCGAGAAAGCAATCTCCTCCATGCATCTAATCTTGCGAGTAATCTTGGCTTCTCAAATAATCTATGCCGCACAAATTTAATCACCTCTATCTACTATCTGATCTATGTCGATCCAATTATTAGTGATCAATAAATTAATCGTCTTCAACCTCATAACCAACCGATGATGTTGTATAGTTGGAGCACAACTGCATCTCCAGGATCTCGCTTCTATCCACCCTTGATGATTGAATTAAATGCATGAGCGTCGTCTAGATGTCATGAATATATTCATTAAATTATATGTTCATGAATGAAACGCAGCACAAATAATTATCATATGGTGAGAAAAACAATGTTTTCGAAGCCACATGGGTGATTAGAGCATGAATTTATCATTATATACCTGTGATCATTATCACATGCACATGAATACGGGGAGCTTATTTGAAATTGTAACTCCAAATATATCGGCATATCTTCACATGTAGTTTGAACATTTTAAGGAATTGAAGATCTCAGCTATTCTAACAGAAGATCTCATAAGATTTAAAGAAGAGATTTGAGCATGAAACAAGGGTTGGATCCTCGCCTATAAATGGATCCTAACAAAAGAAGAATGATTTTCTTCCTCCCTCATATTCAAGAGATCTTGTTTTCAAAAATAGATTTTCTCTTTGAGCTTTTGTTTTTCAAAGGAGAAGTAAAATGGGACCAATAAGTCTTCAATTATTTTTGAAGAGAGATCCTATAGGTGTTTAACAAGTGCAATGAACTCCTGAACCATCCTTGAGAAGAAGGGAAGACCACACTCTCTCTGGTTGAATAAAATCACAAACACATGATAGGTATCTCAAACCCTTTCCTATGTTTCGTGAAGAAGATACCACCGGTACACAATTAGTGAAATATCACCCTTGTTATACTCAGAAAAGATAGAAACCATGAACCTTTCATGGTTCTGTGAAGAAGATCCATACATACCCTTTGCATGAATAAGAATACCCATGTTCAAATCTATTCACATGAAACGATATATCTACAATGTTTGTGTTTTTAGAAGTTCATGTTTATTAAATAATTATAGAGGAGTTAATAGTGAAGTAAAGTACACACATGAAAGAATTAATGTGATTTAATTGTAGAAGCTTGAATTGTGAGTGCACATGTAACTAAGGAAGAAACAAGAAGAATACACACAAGATATAACACCCATTTGGGTTTGAATAAACACGCATATATTTAACCTAAACTAAACATGAAGTGAGTGTGTGTGTGTGTGCAAAGAACTAAAGAAGAAGAAATTGTGCGTGTTCATATTGAGTTCAGAATCTAAGTGGGAAGTGCATGCGTAAATGCATGATAAAATCACATTGAACATAAACCATTTATTCAAGATAATAGTGTGTATGAAAAATACTATACATGCATAAAATCATGTATAATCACATGCACATGTGATAAGTCAGAGAGATACCCAAAACTAGAAGTTTTTTGTGCCATGAAATACAGGAAAAATTGAATTTGAATTGAGACTATAGCTGGGATGATTTATAGAAGACCATATATCTATGTTGATAGTGTTTGAGAATCCAAGAAGATAGCCACCACTAATGTTTTGCAAGATCACTCTTGAATATTGGTAATCTTGAAGAAGTTGTGTGCACCACATCCGAACATATAAGTGAGGTCGGGTATTCATCTGAATAAGAAAGAATTCCTACAAATTTTTGAACTGAGAAATGATCAAAAAGTTGATCTGAAATATTGAGCAAGGACCACAGATTATACTAAAGGTTGTTGAAAATTCATGAAGGGATACACGAGAAAGCATAATTAATCACGCAGGTGGGGAAAAAGCATCATATTAACTACAATGAATCAAATTGAACTAAGAAGGAACTTTCTCATGTGACTCGAGTGCTAAAAGAACCCTGTGACATTCAGGGAAGAGACGAATTCTTTAGTGGGACTCTGGAGCTGGCCAGTAAGACTCTAGTAACACTATGGGAGGTAGTACAAAGAACCTCCTACGGGACTCAAGAGGGATACAGTGGGACTTTGTATCAACCATTTTAATTGATCATAATATTATAGTGTAGAATCCGTGTTTGGGGGAATAACCAACACATAATAGAGTATTCATTTGAAACAAACCTTGAAAATGGTTGTGTTTAGTGCCTTTACATTTACAGGATCATTCGAGGTAAGGCTAAGAGACAAAATAATTGTGGATCAAGGATTTAACCATCAATAGAGGTTTAATTGAAAGGAATAAATTTGTAAAAATTTTAAAGGTATCACTAATTCACACATCCCCCTGATAGTGACTCACACTGATTTGGGCACTTTAATGGGTATCAGAGCGACGGTTGCTTATAAAAAATCCAATTGAGTATTTATGAAGAGAATATTTTAGGAAATGGGTGAGAAACAAAAATGGATATATCTGCCATGAATCATAATAATTGATAAATGAAACAGGCAAGGAAGCTAAAAAAGAATATCACTACTAATGGAAATACACCTTCTATTAAAGGTGATCTGGAAGGTACAATGGGTGATAATTATATTTATTATTACTCTTCATATGAAACATGTTCATGAAATGATGATGATAGTGATATTCAGTATTCACTCAAATAATATATATACAATACACCTAGATAACTAGGAAGACATGTTCCTACAAAAATCAAAGTTAATCAAGATGAAAAATTAGAGTGGAAAAAAAGATGATGATGCCACGGAAGAGGCATTGGTTAAAAGAGATGACATGTCCAACACTCTCACAAAAATTTTGAAATAAAAGGAAGAAAAAGTTTACATTTTAAATGAATGATTTTATGAAATTACTGAAGGAATTCAAGAAAGTATTTGTGAGAAATAAATATTTGAGATGGTATTTCAAAAAAACATTCCATGCATTTGAAATGTTTCAAAAAGATTCTATGGTTGTCAAAGCTACACAACTTGTGGATAATGCAAAAAAGATAATGGAGCTTGAAATATCTTTGAAACAAATAAGAAATGGGATTTCATATAAAATGATAATGCTGAAAAATAATTGGGAATGTAAGATGAGGTCAGTTTAGGATGAGAAGAACTCTCTCAATATGAAATATCTAGAGTTGGATGTGAAATTGAAAAATCAGCAATCACCCCAAGCTGGAACTTCCCAATAAATTGAAAGAGAAGATGTTTCTTCTAAATATTTAATTGAGGACTATAATTCCAAAAGTATTATTAGATCATCCTCTAATCCAATGGCAATATCCTCTAAGAAGAATGTATCCCCTAACCCATTTATTTCTGTTTCAATGAATGCAGTTTCATATGAAATTATATGTTCAAAGATAAAAGTTGGGAGGATATGGATTGATAAAAATTAAGATACATCCATCAAATATCTAAGGATGGATACTAAAATTATCAAAAAGAAACACACCCAAATGGATGCTCAAATGAAATAAAGGCAATTTTGGAAACAAAAAATGGAAAAATCTGACCAGACTGATTCTACAAGAAAAAATGAGATTTGTTGGATACTGTTTGTTTCATCGGAATTTTGGGCATCAGGATAATGGTTTCTAGAATAATGTGTATGTTTATGAAAATTATAGAAGTCCTACATTCAGGGAAAGTAGATGTGAGGAAATGAAGAAACCTTCAAAGAAAAAGAAAAAATACAAAGATTAAGAAGAATCAATCTACCAAGAGAAAATTTGAATATATTGAATACTTATATAATAATTTCATCAGAAGTTCTCACAATTATGATGAATACTAGTTTAGTACAACCATTCATAATACATATATTGATAATAAGAAAATGCCACTACAAATACATAAGAAAGGAACAATACATTAAAAGTATTCCATTGAAAATAAGAAAAAAATTGAAGTCAAGAAAATTTTGAGACAAACTATTCCAAAGAAGAAGTTTCATCTGGTGTCTAAAAATTTTATGTCATCCATGAAAAGATGATTCTATTATGCAAAGAAAGTTCATGCCATGGATCACTAAAAACAAGCCATGAAAATGAATAAAATCAAGCTGAAATTAAAAAGTGGATAAATCCTGAATAAGTAATGATTTATTAAAAACATTCCTGAGGATAACATTGATATGTTTCCTAAGAAAGGTAACTCGAATATATTGAATAATCCATGTGGAAGATCCAAATATTAATATATTAATATAGAGTGTTTAGTTATCTGGCCTAATCAATTTCAAATTTCTAGAGAACTGCAAAAATATGAAGAGGAAGTATTTTCTAAAGTAATGGTAAAGGGGAATATATTATTCCACATTAATATGAGTTATAATTTCATGAGAGGTTGTCTTCACATGAAAATCCAAGTTTGTTGCAAGTACTATGTAGATAGTGCATGTAGGCAGGACATCATACAAACAAATGCATAACTATTTAACCAGGTCAAATGTAGATTTTGAAAATTGAAAAACATGCACTAGTGGAAGATACTTCACTACTGGTAGAAGAAATGAAAAACAAATCCTCACATATTGAAGGTGAATGGAAGTAAACAGTCCATTTTGACAATTAATGATCAAAATTTAAAATGGAGACAAGACACCAGCATGAAGATTACCAGACACATTAGAGCTATAAAAAAAGGTGTTCTTGGGTTAAGACAAAATTCTTAACCCTGTTGCTCCTATTAAGAAGCGCTCATATGTTCCATCTTATTCCATTATATTTTTTTTCATAGGAGTGATCTTACATTTTAGGTAATTAAAGGTCAAGGTAACTCTCAAGATGATAATTGCATGAAAAAATAGGAGAACATGTCGGAATCATTATTCATGATTTGATAATTACATGAAGAGTTCGATAGTGGAAGATTATCAACATGAATATATTGAAGATTATCTGATGAAATTTTCCAGCATGATGGATCAAAGGGATTTCACCCCTTGAAGGGGATAAAATATGAATGATATCATATGAAGGATTATTTCCAGAAAAATTTGGAAATTCTTATCATCTCAAGAAGATGAAACATGAGGTATTGCAATCACACTTTTATCCATTGTTCTTAATTGTATTTATCATAACAATTATGTGGGAGTTCCTGATTGATGAAAATATGGGATGAAAGGGAGAGATTTATCTTTTCACTTGAACCTTTTAATAAGTTTGGTAGATTATGTGCAGGATTTATCATTTCATTGATAAATATGACTATCTCCAATACCTTGGATAGGAATTGATACACTCTGAGCATGATTTCACATGTATGGTTGTTTAGGGATAGGATTGAAAACCTTGGTCATATCTCTCTACTATTCTACAATGGGTAAACCTAGGTAGACCTAGTGTTTATTAACTAAAGGCTCTTTTCTATGTGAACCATGTGAAATCATCTATCTCTCATAAATATTCAAGAATATATTAATTAAAGGGAGGAGAACTTGTTTTTGAATATACCCCCACTAAACCTTGACATTTTGTTACCAATAAGTGGGAGAGAAGATTGATACACATATTAACCAATACAATGTGTTATTAGGTGCATTTTACAACTAAATAAAAAGAGGGAGATTGAAGAGAATAGTGACTCGTTTTTTGTTAATAAGGTGTCAATATGTGTATGGAAAGGTAGTGACTGTGGTGGTTATAATGGTTGAAGAGGGGAAGTTATTACAAAGCTTATGTCACTTGGTGAATTAGTATGAAATAACATATGATGTCATGCTTGGACATTATCCATAAGTAAATTAGATGATTGTTTGTACTGATCTTCAAATGCCAAGTCATGTGTTAAGGAGAACACATTGTTGAATATAATATTTCAATGCATTATATTTTAATGCATAACGGAGTGAAGAGTAGTACCATCCATGGTTCGATAAAGGAAGATAAGTAAAGGTATTTCGAATTAAAATTATCATGATAATTGAGAAGTTAATGAAATGGACATATATGGATAAGATCCAATTAATCAATGTTTAAGAAAGCATGAATAATATAAATCATAATGTATGAAGATTAGAATACTGAAATAAAAGAAAAGATGAATATAAAAAGAGAAACCATTCATGGGTTTGGAATTAACGAAGGCATCCAAGAATGATTTGAAGGTGGCCATGATCTTATATTTTGTATAGAACATTTATTAAACCAATTACATATGTGGCTTACTCAAAAATATAGTTCCAACCAAGAAATCTATTGGCCAGCCTCAGCATTAGGCTCATGCGGGACACTAGGTCAACCGTTCCCAAGGGAGGCTAACTGAGTATGCCCGAAAGAGGCATTCATGTGTGGGCTATGTATAAGCTCACTAGAGCACATGATCTGAAGCCCAATTATAGTGAGGGCCAAAGGCCCACATGATAAGGGAGAAAATGGTTGGTGCAGAGCACACCCACAGTGAACATGGTACAGGGCGGTATCATGAAGGGATAGGGAGAATTCTAGTGATTAGCAGCAATGCATTTCCTTATATACCATGGGAACTCCATAGAATGATTCGATGTGGGAGGGGTTTTTTAACCCATGGAAGAAATCCCCATCATTCATTTAATCTCACGAGTAATCTCAGCTACTCAACTAATAGATTCCATGTGCATCTAATCACTACCATCTGTTATCCGATCTAATCTGATCTAATGATCAGCAATCAACCCAGACATCGTCTTCAACCTCCAAACCACCTGATGCTGATGTACAACTTGAGCCATCACCTCTAGGATCAATCTTCTAGCCACCATTTATTAACTAATCAATTGGGTGAGCATCGTCTTGACGTCATGAATTGATTCATGAAATTAGATGTGCATGCATGCAATATAGCATGAATAATGAGCATACGCTGAGGAAAACAATTTTTTTGAGGCTATGTGGATGATTAAAGCCTGGATTTAACATGATATATGTGTGATCATTAACACATGAACTTGAATAAGGGGATCTCATTTAAAATGGTAACTACACAAATCTCTTTATATCTTCACACGTGGTTTGAAAATTTTAATGAATAGATTATCTAGGTTATTTAATGAGAAAATATTAGATGATTAAAATAATATATTTGAGTGCATAAAAGGGGATGGACCCTATCCTAGGATGGGATCCTTGCCATAGAAGAATGAGTTGTTTCCTCCTGTATATTCGAGAGCTCTTTTTTTCAAAAATAGAGCATCTCTTTGAGATTCGGTTTCACAAAAGAGAAATCCAAGGATAAAATCAAGCCTTCAAGGATTCATGAAGAGTGATCCCATAGGTGTTCAATAAGTGGGATGTGCTCTTGAACCATCCTTGCAAAGAAGGGAAGATCACACTCTCTCTATGTGAAGAAAATCACAAACACACCATAGGTTTCTCAAACCCTCATCTGTGTTTCATGAAGAAGATACTTTTGAAATACAGCTGGTGAAATCCCACCCTTGTTATACTCTATGAAGATAGAAACCATGAACCTTTGTTGGTTCTATGAAGGAGATTGACACATACCCTTTGAGTGAAGAAGAATGCATGTGGAGATCTTTGTTTGCTAATAAATGATATATCTACACTGTTTTTGTTTTTAGGGTTTCATGTTTAGTAAAGAAGAATAGAGGAGTTAAGTGTGAAGGGAATTACACACAAGAAAGCATGAATGTGCTTTATTTGAAGAAGCTCAAATTTTGAGTGCACATGTGAAGAATGAGGGAGAAAGAAGAATAACACAAAAAATAGACTACACCCATTTGGGTTTGAAGAAACACACATATATTGAACCTGAACTAAGCAACAAGTGTGTGTATGAAAAGAACCAAAGAAGAAGAAATTCTTTGTGTGCATATTGAGTGAATAATCTAAGTGTATAGTGCATGTGTAAATACATTAGACAAACACATTGAACCTAAACCATTTATTCAAGATAATAGTGTGTACGAAAAATAACAAACATTCATGAAATCAATTATAATCGTAGAAACATGTGATAAGATAGTGAGATACCCAAAACAAGAAGTTTTTAGGGACATTAAATCAATGCATGAAGTGAATTTTAATTGATACTAAGGCCAGGAAGATTTACAAATGATATTATATCTGAGTTGATATTGTTTGAGAATCCATGAAGACAACCAGTGCTAATGTTTTGCATGATCAATATTGAATATTGATATTCAGGAAGATATTGTATCTAACACTTTCACGCATATAAGTGAGGTTGGGTTTTCATCTAAAGAATAAAGAATTTCTGGTGAATTATTGAACTCGGGAATATATATAAATGTGATTAGAAATACTAATTAAGGCCAACAGACCTTACCAAAGTCTATTGATGATTCTTGAAGGGAATCATGGGAACGGATGATTCATACATCCCTTGAGGAAATAGAACCAGATCAACTATAGTGAATTAAATTGAACTAATATGGAAGCTACATTTGTGAATCGAGAGTTAGAAGAACCCTGTGAGATTTATGAAGGAGAAAAAGTCTTCAGTGGGACTTTGGAGCAGGCCAGGGGGACTCTGGTAACACTGTGGGAAGATGTATAAAGAACCTCTTGTGGGACTCAGAAGAGATACAATGGTACTCTATATGAACCATTATAATAGATAATAATATTATAGTGGAGAATCTGTGTTGGGGGGAATAACCAACAAAGTAAGGAGTTGGTCACTAAACTGAACCTTGTAAATCCTTGTGTTCAGTCACTTAGTATTTATTGCATCATTAAAGGTAAGGTTGAGAGACACAAGAAGAGTGGATCAAGGATTCAATCATACATATAGGATTAATTTAAAATCATTAATTTGTAAAAAAATTAAAGGGGTCACTAATTCACCCCATCCCCCTTTTGATGATTCACACTGATCTGGGTATGTCAATTGGAATTAGAGTGAAGGTCACCTCTAAAATATCCAAGGGAGTCTTTATGAAGTAACGATTTCAGGAAATTTTTGAGTAACATCAAATGGATATATCTACCAAGAATCACAAGAATAGGAAAAAGAAATAGGAAAGGAAGCTGAATAAGAATATAACTACAACTGTGGGTACACCTTCTACATAAGGTTATTTGGATGGAACAACAGGTGATAATCATTTTTATTATTACAATTAGGATGAATCTTATCCAAACTATGATGATGATAGTGATATTCAGTCAGCACTCAAAGAACATCTAAACAATATCCCTAGATACGTGGCAAGACATATTTATACAAGAATTAAATTTCTTAAAGATGATAAAATATATTTGAAAGAAGAAGTTGAGGCCATGTATGGGGCATTGGATAAAATGGTTGGCATGTCCAACACCCACAAAAAACATTTTAAAGAAAAGGAAGAAACAATTTCTATTTGCAATAAAATATTTTATGATGTTACAGAATAATTTCAATAATGTATTTCTGAGAAATAATTCTTTGATATGGTATTCGTAAAATATTTTCATGCATTTGAAAAGTTGCACAATGTTTCTATGGTTTTTAATGCTTTCCAATTTGAAGGAAAATCCAATAAGATAAAGGAGGTTGAAATCTCTTTGAAATTATTAATAATTATTAATGAATAAAAAATGATAATGATGAATAATAATTGGTAAATTAAGTTTATATCAGTTGAGGATGGTAAGAACTCTCTCATCATGAAATTTCTAGAGCTGTAGGTGAAATTGGAGAATCTGCAATCACCCCAAGATGGAACTTCTCAAACAATTGAAAGAAGAGATGTTGAAAATCAAGCCTGGATTGAGGAAAATTATTCCAAAAGAAGTATTATATCATCCTATAATCTAATGGAAACATCCAATAAGAAGAAGGAATTCCATTACCCAGTTATTTCTGTTTATACTAATGTCATTTCATTTAAAAATTTTGGTTCAAAGCTAAAAGCCGGGACAATATGGTTTGATACAAATATAGATACATCAATAAAATTTTCAAGGATTTATACTGGAATTATTAATAATAATAACTCCTAAATGGATTCTCGAAATAACTAAAGACAATTCTAGAAACAAAAATTCAAAAAATCCTAACAGACTGATGCTACAAGAAAAAGAAGGAGATTTTTTTCCTATAATTAGTGTTGTTGGGAGTTTGTAAATCAGGCCAATGGTTACTGTCATAATGTGGAAGCATATAAAAATTATTTAGGGCCTATATTTAGGAAAATTTGATGTGAAGAAATGAAGAAACCTAGCAATCAAATGAAGAATAAATAGATGAAGAGGAATCTGTCCATTAAGAACAGATTTGAATATCTTAAACAATTATATGATAATTTCAACAGAAGTGGTCACAATTCTGATGAATACTTGTTTATTTCAACCATGCAAAATACATATGTTTATATGATGAAAATTACACAACAAATTTAGAAGAAATGAAAATTAGTTGAAAAGTATTCCATTGCGAATAAGAAATACACTAAATCCAAGAAACTTTTGTAACAAACTATTCCCAATAAGAGGTTTAAACTGGAGTCCAAGAATGTCATTTCAACAATGAAAAGAGGCATCTAATGTGGAAAAAATTTCATACCATGTATCACTGCAAAAAATCTATGTATATTAATGGAAGCAAGATGAAATAAAAAAATGGATCAATCCAGGAGAAGTTAGGATTGGTTAAAAACAATCCTGAATATAACTTTGATAAGTTTTCTAAGAAAGGTAACATGAAAATATTGTTGAATCCATGTGGAAACTCCAAATAAGAATATTTTAACATGGAGTGTTTAGTTATATGTCCTAATCAATTGAAAATTTATAGAGAACTGCAAAAAAGGTGAACAGGAATTACTATCTAAAGAAAAAGAAAAGGAGAAACATATTGTTCTACATAAAGATGAGTTAAAATTTCATGAGAGTTTGTCAGTACATGAAAACCTATGTGTATCAAAAGTATTGTATGAATGGTGTAAGTGGGATGGACATCATTCAAACAAATGTATAACTGTTTTACCAGGTCAAATGGAGATGTTGAAAATTGAAAAACATGCACTAGTGGAAGCTACTTCACTACTGAAAGAAGTAAGGACAAACAATACACACATGTTGAAGGTTAATGGAAGTATAATGGGTACATGCTGATAATGAAAGATCAAAATTCCAAATAGAGAGGATACACCAATATGAAGTGTACTAGACACATTAGAGATGCAGGGAAAGGAGTTCTTGGGTTGAGAGAAAATTGACAGCCCTATTGCACCTATTAAGAAGCTCACATATGTTCTATCTTATTTCCTTATGTTTTTTTTCATATATGTGTTATTATATTGAATATAATTGAAGGTAAAGGTCAATATCAAGAAGAGAATTTGATGATATAAGTGTATAACAACATGATTGACTCATTATTCATGATTTTATAATTACTTGATGTGTTCCACAATGGAATACTATAAACATGAATATCTTGAATATTATCTGATGATATTTTTCCACCATCATCAATCTAAGGGGTTGAACCCCTTGAGGGGGAGAAAATATGAAGGATGTGATATTAAGGATTATATCATGATCAATCTTAAAATTAATAGCATCATAAGAAGTTTAAACCTGAGTTATTTTAGTCACACTTTAATCACTTGTTGTAATTTTCATTATCATATCAATTAAGGGGGAGTGCTTGATTGATGACAATATGGGAAAATGGGGGATATTAATCTTCAAAATTTAACAATTTAATATGTTTGGTAAATTATTTGTAGTATTTATCATTTCATTGATAAATTTTACAATCTCTAATCCCTTGGTTATGAATTTATACACTCTGATCATGATTTCACATGTATGGTTGTTTATGGACAACATTGAAAATTTTGATCATATCTATCATTTTTTCTACATTAGCTTATCTCTGGTAGAATTTGAGTTTATTAACTAAAGGATTTTTTCTAAGTGAACCATGTGACATCATCCCTCTCTCAGAAATATTCACGAAGATATCCTTTAATGGGAGGAGAACATGTTTTTTTAACATACCCAACTAAACCTTTGAATTTAGTTTCAAATAAGGGGGATAAATGATTGGTACACATATTGAACCATACAAAGTGTGGTTAAGTTCTATTGACAACAAAATATAAGCATGGGGGATTGTAGAGCATAATGTTTCATTTTTTGTCAATAAGGTATAAATATGTGTATGGAAAGGTAGTGATTGTGGTGGTGATGATGATTGAAGAGGAGAGGTTTTTCCAAAGCTTACGTCACTTGGATAATCAGTATGAAATGAAATTTGATTTCATGTTTGAAAATTGTCCATAACTAAATCAAATTATTGTTGGTGTTGATCTTTAAATACCAAGACATGTGTTAAAGAGACCAAATTATTGAATATAATGTTTCCATGAATTATGTTTCAATGCATGAGGGGTGGATATTAGTACCATCCATTGTTGGATGAAGGAATATAATTAAAGGTATATGGAATTAAAATTCCAAAAGAGAATTGAGGACTTAAATTATGGCCATGAAAGGATAAAATCTATTTGTTTGAATATTAATAAAGCATGAATAATGTAATTTATAATTCATGAAGATGTGAAGATAGAAATAAAAAAAATTTGAATATAAGAATAGAAACCATGCATGGGTTTGGAATTCACAAAGACATCCATGCATGTTTTAAAGGTGTCAATACACTTACATTTTTTCACTTCGTTAAACAAAGTGAATATGTGGCTTACTCAAAAATATAGAGACTACCACGAAAGATATTAGCTAGCCTCAACATCAAGCTCATGTGGAAAACTATGTCAACCATGCACAAGGGATGCCAACCGAGTATGCCCAAATGAAGCATGCATGTGTGGGTCGTGTATAAGCCCCCTAGAGCATATGAGCCAAAGCTCGTGCATAGTGAGGTCCAATGTCCCGTAGGCGAAGGAAAAAAAGGGTGGGCACATAGTGTGCCCGCAGTGAACATGGTATAGGGAAGTACTATGAGGGGAGAGGGAGAATTATGGCAATTGGCAGTGGCACATTGGATTATATATCATGGGAACTCCATAGGGAGATTTGATGTAGGGAGGGTTTTTTTAACCTACTGAAGCAATCCCCACTATTCATCTAATCTCGCGAGTAATCTCTACTGCTCAACTAATCGATGTCACACACATCTAATCATCGTTGTCCGCTATACGATCTATGCCAATCCAATGATTAGTGTTCAACCAAGATGCCATCTTCAACCCCTGAACCACATGATTCCAATGTACAATTAGAGCATAGTTGAACCTCTAGGATCTTGCATCCGTCCATAATTGATGCAAAAATTAAATGTGTGGGCATCTTATAGACTTCACGAATAGATTCATTCAATTAGATGTGCATGCAAGCAATGTAGGATGAATAACGAGTGTAGGACGAGGAAAATGAATTTTCTAAGGGCTCGTGAATGATTAGGACATTGATTGACCATGATATATGTGTGATCATTATCATAAGAATGTGAAGAAGGGGATATCATTCTAAAAGGGAACTCCCTAAATCTCGAAATATCTTGACACATGGTTTTAACATTTTTGAAGAACTGAAGATCCCGGTTATTCATAGAGAAGATATCTGACAATTCAAAGTATAGATTAGAATGCGTAAAAAGGGTCATATCCTAACATATAAAAGTATCTTGACCAAGGACAAACGAGTTCCTACCTCCTGCATATTTTAGAGCTCTTGTTTTCAAAAATAGAGTATCTCTTTGAGCTTCCGTTTTGTGAAGGTGAAATCCAAGGAGACCCAAAAGCCTTCAAGGATTCATGAAGAGAGATCCCGTAGGCATTCAAGAATTAAATTTCACTCTTTAGTCATCCTTATAAAGAAGGTAAGAATTAACTATCTCTTTGTGAAGAAAATCACAAACACATGATAGGTTTCTCAAACCCTTGCTTGTGTTTCTGGAAGAAGATACCACTGGTAAAAAAATGGTGTAATCACACACTTGTTATACTCTACTAAGACTTAAACAACAATCATTTCCTCATTCTATGAGGATAATCAACATGTACCCTTTGCATGAAGAATAATACCCATTAAGCTCTATGTTCACAAGAGATGATATATCTACACAATTTTTGTTTGTAGGGGTTCATGTTTAGTAAATAAGTATAGAGGAGTTAGTGGTGAAGGGAAGTACACACATGCATGCATTAATGTTCTTTATTTGAAGATTCCCAAATTGTGAGTGCACATGTGATGAAGATAGAGGAAGGAACAATAAGAACACACACAAGAGACTACACCCTTTCGGGTTTGAAGAAACACACATATATTGAACCTAAACTAAATAAAAAGTGTGTGTGTGAAGAGAACCACATAAAAGAAATTGTGTGTGTGTCCATTGAGTGAAGAAGGTAACTGGAAAATGCATGTGTAAATGATCGAGAAACACATTGAACCTCAACCATTGATTCAATATAATAGTGTGTTTGAAAAATACTATACATGCATGAAATTATATATAATCACACGCACATGTTATAATTTAGTGAGATACCCAAAAAAAAAAGTTTTTAGTGCCATTAAATCCATACAAGAAGTGAATTTGAATTGAGACTGATGTTGAGAATATTTAAAGAAGATCTTATATTCTAGTGGAAAATGAATGAGAATCCAAGAAGACAGCTAGTACTAATGTTGTGCAAGATCAATCTTGTATACTAATATTCATGAAGAAGTTGTGTGCACCACTTGCACACATATAGGTGAGGTTGCGTCTTCATCTGAAGAAGAAATAATTTTCTTAGAATTATTGAACTGAGTACTATTCTGAAAGGTGATTAGAAATATTGATCAAGTCCAACATACCTTACCAAAGGCTATTTAATATTTTTTTAATGGTTACACATGCTAGTGTGATTCAGCAAGCCTATGGGGAAAGTGCATCAGGTCAACTACAGTGAATCAATGTGAACTAGGAAGGAAGTTGTTCGTGTGACTTGAGAGATAGGAGAACCCTAAGGGATTCAGGGAGAAGAAGATGCCTTCAGTGGGACTCTAGAGCAGGCCAGAGGGACTATGGCAACACTATGGTATGTGGTATAAAAACCTCCTATAGGACTCAGGAGAGATACAATGGGACTCTATATGAACCATTGTAATTGATAATAATATTATAGTGGAGAATCCATATTGGGGGAAAACCAACAGAAAAAGGAGTAGGTCTTTGAACTGAACATTGTAAATTGTTATGTTCAGTGCCTTTACATTTACATCATCATTATAGGTAAGGCTAAGAGACATAAGAAGAGTGTATTGAGGCTTTAACTAGCCATAAAGGTTTAATTGAACAAAATCAATTTGAAAAAAGTTTAAAGGGATCACTGGTTCACCCCTTAAACCTCTTAGTGATTCACACTTATCTGGGAAATTCAATAATTATACACATATAGACATATATTTCTTTTAATTTAATTCTTTCAACATTAAAATTAAATGGAAATAGTATTCCTGTGTATGTACAGTATACCGTCTCCATGAACAGTTTATACCATTTTACACTTATATATTCTATAGATTATAATAATAAAAATATAATTTATTTAAATGAGATTTATGTCATGGTTTAAATTTTTTAATTAATGATATATATTATAAATAACAATAATATAACAAATTAAGACATATGCGAATATTAAAACGAATATTACCCGAAGTGAAACCTTACCATAAGTTATTAATAAGAGGGTAATATATGGTCATAATAAATCCATATGTTGTATTATATATAATAAAATGGTTCTTGAAAATAATTATATTACATTTAAATTTATTATACAGGTGGTTTTAATAAGTACGATGAGAGTCAATACACAAGATAAGGGGATTTCATCTCACTTTTCATTATCATGAGATATATGCTATGTTCACCAATTCTTTCTTTTGTGTTGTGTATGTACTTCCCATGATTGTGTTTTATGTATATTATACCTAAATTTAATTGTATTAGAATATATATTTTATGAACATTCATTGATGTGGTTTAACTTTCCGAAGATACCAAATTTGTAAAATTGTTTTGTCTCAATTTTCCTTCTTTGGGACTCATGTTTTGTTATGCACCTAAACTCTTTTTCGAGGTGTGTATACTTTCACATTACATGTTATATCCTGAATATAAATGTTTTTGTGATATTTAACGCATCATGTAGTTTCCTTTTGTTACGTCTATATTATGATCCTATGTTACCAAGTTATAAGTGTTTATTGAGACACTCTCATCGCTTTTTTAGATAGTTTACATTTATGAGTACTTTGATGGATTCTTAAGTTCCATCTCTCCATAAGTTCATGTGTTTTATTAACCTCTATTTATTCATGATATATTCATGTATTGGTACCATTTTCTAATATTTGATACATAATATAGTTAAGAATTTATTTTTATGAAAGATTGAATTTACCCTCTCTTCCGTCGGAGTTCTATGTTCCTTCAAAAACATGTTTTATAAAAAGGGTTTCCAGGAATATTCTAATAATATCATGTGATCATTAAATGAAATTTTTACCCTTTTTTCTTTTTCCAATTTTTTTAAGGAATATTCTTGTAACTTTCCAAACGAGACGATTTTCTATCCTTTTTACCCTGTAAAAGGAATATTCTTTTTACCTGACATGATATGTACAGATTTATCCACTGTTAATCCTTTAATGATTTATTTTCATTTTTTGATGTTATTTTTTATGAATATATTTTTAAAATATATATTTATGGAAAATGGTTTTCAAAATGTTTTCAAACATCTTTTTATAAGTTTTCATGGAAAAATATTTTCAAAAAAGAAAGGTTATTTTCCTCAAGAAATGTTTTTGAAAGATATTTCAATATTGAATTTCTATCTAATATGACATATAATGATTTTACTCATTACCTTCTTGGAAATTATCTAATGGATTAATTCATATCTATTCTATTAGTGAGTTATACTTAATTTCATGGTCTTTATGAAACCTATTTCTTTTTCTGGGGTTTTACATTTATGAAATTTGTTTTTATTTCACGGATTATGTGTTCATGAAATCAGTTTCTATTTTATAGGTTATGATTTTGATGAAATGATTATGAAAACTATAACGTTTATATATGTTATGATATGTTTACATGTTTATGATACCAATTTAATTTCATGGGAAAAATATTATAGTTTGTGATTCAGTAGAACATGTATCTATTATTTCACTGTGAGAAAAGTGGGACCTATATCTCCCTGTAATGCATTTGGTAAAGATTTATATCTCATGATATTGACTAAGATCATCTTGGGAGTAATCCTTGACTACTAAGACGGCCATGGGGGTAAACCATGACTGAAACGATGACATGAAGAGTGAACTCATGCTACAAAGATGGCCATGGATGTGATCCATGATAATCAAGATGGTATGAAGAGTCAAATCATGCTTCAAATATGGCAATGGGAGTGTGCCATGAATACTAGGAGGGTATGGGGTGTAAACTCATACTAGCATGATCCTCTTGAAAGTAATTCCTTGACTACTATATAAATCATATTATAGGCTTATGTGTTTGGCACAATTCTATGTTTTGTTCCTTTTTTTATAATTTCATGGATTATTGTCTTTATTTCCTTATGATTCAAGTCTTATAAACTGACAAAATTTATTACGATCTATAATATTCATGGAATGATCTTAAAATTTTATTCTCAAGTTCCATCACCTTTTTTTCATGTTATGCTTACACATTTACTTTATTTACCATTACTGATCATCTATGCTCACCCATTCCTAATATTTCCTTTCCCCATGTTATATATAAGGGTTTTTTTATAAGTATTAAAGGTGGATATACTCACGGTAGATATGGAAGATCTTCCACCAGGATAGAATATTTTGTTTCTCATATTCCAAATACACCAAACTATTTGGATACTCAGGAATTTATTTTTACAAATATACTAAATATTCATCTAAAACGATGTAATATCCATCTATGTCGAGCCTAGGTATGTATAGTTTGTATCAAAAGTCATTTTTATTCATCCTTTGGAAACTATGAGGTGAAACCATTAGTGAGATCCCTTGTTATGTTCTTAAGGATTTGTTTATGCATGTCTCTAAGGATAAGTATATGGATGAGTCATCATTTAAAAAAATGACCTGGAATTTTGGTAAAACATAGAGTCAATGATTTCCTAAAAATAAATACCATTCAAAAAACTAAAATTTGATGTTTCTCTAAAACAGATGTACCTAGGGGAAACAACTTAGGAAATATTTTCCAGTCCTGACTTACGGTAATCTAGTATATGACTACATGCCTTACTGCAAGCCTTGTATGGCACTCTTGGGGGGTATTCTTTGGGAATTCACAAACTATTCAAAAACCATCTTAAATTATGAAGATATAAGTTAGATATGAATAAATTAGGGTGTCATATATTAAGTAAGGTGTCATTATTTATAAATCCAAGATGTAAATATTTTCATAACTATGTGGTTTTCTACTATAATAAGTAATGCTCGCAATATGATTCTGATTTTAGAAAATTGTAGGAATCAGAAGGAACTAGATTAATATTGAATGTGATAGATGATTTTTTGATGATAAGTCACGTTGGATTATCCTTGGAATGAAGGATATTATGATCATTCCTAATAATTTGTCAAGGAACATGATTGACATTGTGTACCTTAACCAACTCTCAAACTCACCATGGATAATATAGAAGGAGTTTTCTAATATTTTAGGTAATGGAGACCACGGAGGAAAAAATATTTAGTTTCATTTGTGTCTAAAATGTGGAAATAATCACCTAATTGAATGTCTTATAGGAACATGATGATGTCTTGACATTGTAAAAAAAGGACACAAAGAAAGTCATTTTATAGGAAAAATGAAGAGTTTAGTTAATGGAATGGATGAAAACATTAGCCTCCCTAAGACATCATTTAAGGTTAAGTGTTATAAATTTGGAATAAATAGTCATTATGAAACTAAATGACCCAAGAGGAAAGCTCGTAAAAAGCATCAGCAAGGTGGTGTGAGAAATGGATACATTTTTTATGATGATAAGACAACAGATGGAATGTAAAAATAAAGAGGTATTGTATAACAGGATATGGTATCCTTGTTAATGGAATACTGATTAAGTGTAATTATTAATGTTTATATGTATTTGTATTCAAAAAATAAGTTATATGAATGATGAAATATTAATGATTTCTTCTAGTTATTTTTTTCACTCAGAATTTACAAGTTTATGTTGAATGTTCCCAATGGAATGGTGGAGTCATTTAATGACAAGGTGATATTTTGAGTAAGGTAAGGTAACCCTTAATATGTATGTAATGTTAAGATATTGTTGTTGTAAATAAGTAAATTGTACGCTATTGATTTTCATGTGACTAAGTAAGGACTTGATAATTGGTGGGTTATGCTATAATTGATAATGATTTTTGGATTTTTTTTAAGTAATATATCCAGAAAATTTTTGAATAAGGAATAATTCATTTTTGAAAGAGGATTTATGGTAATTAAGGTTATTTCCATGTTTCAAGTGAATATATTATAAGGGTATTCACATGTTTGGAATGTGACAAACAAGTGGTAATTTATGATATATTGGGGATCAATATTAAGATGCTTTCATGAATTTCTTTCTAAAGCTTTGGATTTCTATCTTTCAAAAGAGTTATAAGGTTAACCGTTCATGAAAATTTTAAGTTAAACATTAGGGGAGGTATTTATGTATTGATTTTGTTTTAAAAACCTTGGATAAAATGTTATTTAGTGATTAACTCTATTTCAAGGATGTCCATAATATTTATTTTGGATATTATATTAGTGTGACTATAGAAATAGAGAACATGTATATCGGGTGGTAACCAATCAAGTCTGAAAAAGATATGGATCTTGAACCCATGAACGAAGGATGATAAGTGTTTCACTCCTACCATTGGCCTATGTAATGTTATGGTTGATGTATAATAATTTTTAATGAATAATAATTTATGATAAAACATTAGTGTTACTTTTTATGTTTAGAGATTAATGTATTAACAATATTAATTTTTTTTTGAATAGTTATAGGTAAATGGTTATAAATTTCATTCATTTAGGAGCCTTAAGATCTACTAAAATTGTGTGTTATCACGTCAGACATAAAACTTAATTTTGGGATTTCAATTACATGAAGTAATGGACGTATTAGAAATTGATATAAGAAAAACTAAAGAATGAAATTTTGTAATAGAAATATGTTATATAAGTATATTTCCTTGTATTCGGGGTTAATAAAAAAATTACTCAATGTTAGGATAATTATCAGATGAAAATGTGTTGTCCTAATACCTTATTTTTGTTGAAAATATGGGATTTTAAATCATCATGGATTTATGAATTTGAGGCCCACAACATTGCTTCAATCATTTAATTTTTTGTTATTAATGAACTCAATCACACCCTATAAATATTTACACTTTTCCTCCATGTCCAATATTAACTCCCAACCTATGTTCCCTTATATAGAATCCTAGTTATATATTAATTTTGAAAAACCATTATGGTTCCAAATTTTCTTTTTTAAAGGAATAGTTATTATTAATTTTTATGATGTGGGTTTTTAGGAATGAAACTTTCATGTATTAAACCTTTCAGAACCCTGACAAATTTCGAAAGTGAAATTCATTTTATGGGGGGCAGAATGTAACACCCCAAAAATTTATGATTTTTTGAAAATTAGTTTAACCATTTTGATATATTGAATTTCATGCAAATATGAGGGTAGATCATTTTAAATTAAATCACTATGTTTGGATTAATTTATACATAAAACCATGTAAATCGTACACTACACACAACATTATCTTTTTTCCTACTCTACATGGAACACTGAGGTTATAAGAAAATAATGCATTCACACATAACGTCAACTTAGAGTTTGTTACAAGCAATAACAAGTTTCTAAAAAAATAATTTTAGTATTATAATTATTTGAATGTGTTAGTTATAACATAGATGTTAAAACATAGTAATAGGAATATTAATAACTACTTAGAAAATATTTTTATAATATTTTATATAATTAGAACATATTGATAATGAAAAATATAATTTTTAGTAAGGCCTTTATATTTTTTAAAAATAATATTTTCTCAAATGAATTACGTTTCATGTTCATTATGAAAAATAATAAAATTAATAATAGATACATTTATAAATTTAATTTGATAAAATTATCTTTATTTTTTTAATTTATAATGTCTAAATTATCCCATCGGAATTTTTTTTGACATTTCTGAGAAACGTAATTTTTTTATGAATAGTGAAAACTACAATTTTTTAGTCAAAATATGGCTTTTTGTTTAAATAATTGTTAGTATGAAATTATTCTTTAAATTTTTTATGGAAATATTAGATCAATCATACATATATTAATACAATTTAGGTCATTATAAACAATTTCACTTTGAAATTTAATATAAAAACCTAACAAACTTTCGAACATTTCTCTACATTAAAGACCTATAATTTTGTCACATCTGCAGGATTAAAATTAATCTTCATTTTCCCACACATGTGAATTGATTTTTGAAAAACAAACATTAAACATTTTAATCAATATAAAATACAGATTCTAAAAATATCATCTTAATTATTGACCAAAGATATAAGTAAAAGTGATTAAAATTAATCATAGTTATTAAGATCAATTTAAGCTTAATTAGGGACAAAACATTAAATTTAAGGGGCCAAATGACCTATACACTTTTACAACACCAATTTTATGTCCATATTTAGTTTATAAACCTTCTATTATTGATTTATTTTTTTATGACTTTTGTTAGGTAAGGACACGTGTACACATAACATGTTTTCAAAAATTCAAAGTGCTCCTTTTTCCTTCACTATTAAATGACACCAACTCTCACTTTTATTCAAACATATAAAACCTCTTAATATTAGAAAATAACAACCCAATAAACTTCCAAAAAATCTTCCCTTACTCTGAGCAGACTTACCTTGGCAAAATAACACTGCACGGAAGCCTTTTTTCATAAACCAAAAGGAGTTACCTGATTAAGAGGTAACATATTCTCTCAATTCCTTTCATTGATTTTCCTTCTACACCCCCTCAAAATCTCTTTGTTATATTCTTATATAATAACTCCATTATTAACAATACATGAATATTTTTTAGGAAAATTGTTTAACCTAAAATTGTAACGCCCCGACCCCCGTTATCCAGAGTCGGTGCATTATTACATAATATTGGCATGATCACAAAAGATCAAGTCTCGAATGACTGATTAGTTTATTAGCCTTGGAATAACTAGATACATTCATAATGTTTACATTACATCATAAAGAGAAAACGACACCAACATATTGTCTTCACACTCATATCCCCTTATACTATCCCTGCAGGTCATTCATAAAATACTTCTTTACATCCTGGGAAAAATAAAACATAGAAAGTGGTGAGCTCAAATGCCTAGTAAGGATAACAATATAGTGCAAACTTTCATAAATAAGCATAAACATTTAAGGTAATGTATAACTAAAAAAAGCCGTTTAAACATGAAATTCCGAATAATATGGAAAAAATAAATTGAAATAGTGATATTACTTATTCAAATGGATATTCTACACATCGAATAATCACATGCAATATCAATAACCACTTTCATAATGATGGAATGCATAATGCCAGACTATCATAACCACGTAGCCAAGGCCTCATGCCAAGACTACAAATAATATTTTGTCAAGGCCTTATGCCAAGACCCTATTTTGTCTCATGAGACCTACCGATGCATCGAGGAGCTATAGCGGGCTCCACCCGTCACTTATTAATTCCAATTCATTCCTCATATGAACAGATTTAAACATAGCATAAACATTCGTATTAAAAATAGCATACTAAATGTCAATAATTTTTCCATAAACCATGAATGGTATCAAAAATAACACATCCACAGTCAAACAAATCACAAACCCTTCAATATAATATGGATGTTTTGTATCATAATAAATCAACTGCAAATAAGATTAAAATCCATCAAAGGATGTTGACATAGATGAAATCAAAACTATTAGACAGCAATATAACTTTTTTGAAATCATTGAAAATTCACACATTTATAAAGGAAGTAATTTAAAAGAGATTTTTGAATCAAAGTGTCCCATACAAATTCGAAACTTTTGAAAATAATTATCATTTCAAAACATTCATGTCCATATAAATAATTCCTTAAAATCATTTTGAAAACATGGACATTAATTAAAAATATTTAGAAAGATAAATCATTAGAACATTTAAAAGCCACATAATTGTAAAATAAAACATTTACTATGAAAATATTCTTATAATATTGTAAGAGAAGCTTCAAATATTTTATAATGGTGGGAAATAGCCTCACCCGCCGTATAAGTTAAAAAAAATACATTCTTACCTTAATTTGTCGAAAAGGTTAAAAAGGTCCTTGTTTGGAAAATGACCCAAATATTCCTTTATAAACATCTTATAAAAAGAAAAACAAGGGTATAAATGACTTAAACCCATATTCTGTAAAATACTAATAATGTTTTGAAATACATTTTTAAGAAACATGGATGTGGATGATAAAGAGGTCCTAGTAGATAATTACGCATAAACAACCTCAGATAATGAAGAGATTGTGAAATAAACCCTTACCTTGTACTTTTCCTTGGTTGAGGGTAGGTTAACCTTTTGTATAATAGAGAAATAATTTTTATTAAATTATACAAGAATCATTTAAATTAATATGATATCATATATGATCTTTTAACATTTCTTTGTTAATAATATCTTAGTATTATTGTCGTTTCGGGTGTTAACTTACTCGTTTTATTTTATATGTTTTGTTACATAAGTCATGTTTGTTATGGATAGGTTGTACCTTATTCATATCCATAATGATATAAAGTTCTTAAAAATTAATTTTATTCATCAAATGATAATTTGTCTTGAATTGATACGATGAGTAATGAATCTCATCGCGTTCATGGAGACGGTAGTCCGTACATACGCACGAGCGACAATAGCATCCTTTTGATATTAAAATAATATATAATTGGATAGAATATAATATATACAGTATCATTATCATGTTATATTTATTATTTACATGAATTACACATCATTATTATACCCATCCAAATGATAATATATTGAATAACAATTACACCACGACGTGGAGACGGTAAGCCGTACGTACGCACGTATGGTGACATTTCATTCAAAGGATGGGTAGAATGATGAATATTGTTGTACCATATTTATAATAATATCACAGTATATAGGAGATAGATGAGTTATTATTTTATAATGGGAATAAAAAATAAAGAAGAAGTTGAAGAAGAAAGGAACTTGAAAGAGGGTGGTGAAAACATTACCTCTTCTTCAGGTTATTCCTTTTGATTTGATCAAAAGGGGTACTTAGGTTGGATTTCTGACTAGAGGAAGGCCTCTAGGATGAAAGGAGGATATTATAGTGGGTATTTTGGCTGTGTTTGGAGGATTCCCATGTCTTTGAATGTTTGAATTAGTGAGAAGGGGGAGTGCACTTTTATAAGAGAGGTGGGAGGCACCTTTGGAAAAGCCAGAAATAGTATCTTATAATAAATTAATATTCAGTTTATAATGGCTCCAAATTGGATTATTTAAAGTTTAAGGTGGGGATAGGTTAAAAATAACTCAAGCAATAGATTTTAGACAGGTTTTGGTCATTATATTAACATTATCTTTTAGTTTTAACTCTTAGTTAATTAGATTGGCATTTACCATGTCACTTTGTATTTTTATATTATATAGTTAATAAACATACCATATATATCCTAGAGACCCTCAAGTGGTCCATTAATGAACACATAACATGATAAAAGTCTCTTGTCAGAACCTTAGATTTTTAGTAATTGAATATCAATTAATAATATAATATTTGATTTGAAAACTCTTTTATGTCAATTTTGACGCTATTGGGTATTTTGTTTTTGATAAATTGACAAAAGCCTTATTACATCGAACCAAATTCATATATCCAGTAATAATATGTCATATTAACCTAGAGAATTAGTGGAATTTATATAGAGATTAAAATTATATTTATTTTGATATTTATAATATCAATTATTTAATTCTTTCATTAATAAGGAAAATTCTGAATCATTATTGTGTCATAAATAAATTTAATTATTAAATGTCTAAAAATTATAAATAAAATACCATTATGTATGAAATCGTTTTATATTTCTAATGAATACTAATAGTTGAGAATATAACATATATGACCCAATGTAAAAAAATATTTTCTAAAGGATATATGATTATTTCATTTTTGTATTTACTTTAACTTAACTTATATAATGTATCTATATCACCTAAAAGTGGCTCTATGGGGTCCCAAAATCGACCCAATGATTACCATGGTCGGAAATGTATCCACAAATAAGGTTAGAACACGTTTTAGGGTAATTTATTATTATTATAATATTATTTTTTACCATTATTTATCGGATTTACCTTTTAACCACGGTAAATAAAATATTTACCGAAGTCATTATTCAAAATGTCTAAAAATAAAAGATACCTATTTAAACAATTTGGAAATCCTGATTCCAAATATGGAATCCATTTTTCCAAATTCAAAACAGAGAAGTGGCAGAAATTAATTTAAAATTAATTCCCGTTGTCAAAACAAAAAGCGTGTTTTTAAGAAATAATAACTATCAAAAGATTGATACTTGTTTATGTCCGGTTTAATTGTGAAATTATGTACAATGACCAAAAATTTATTAAATGGTAAAAATATATTCTAAATATACTTTAAAACCACTCAAATTCATAATTTATCACTATTAATTATTTCGATTAAAAATGTTTTTTTTAATAAAAATTCAGTAATTTTCACTATTCATCAAAATATAAAAGTTATCCGAAAAGTAGAAAAATTTCATCCTAGGATAATTTTGATATTATAAATCCAAAAATGATTTCCATTTTGAATGATAAAATTTATAAAATTTCTAAAAATGGGTATTACTATTCTTAATGGATAGTTTGATTGGTTGTGGTGTGTGCTAGAATCTCAAAGTTGCGTACAACACACGCTACTATATTATTCAAAGGGAAGCGTACCGTAGAAGATTTGGGTATTACATTCTCCCCTCCATCATGTAATTTCATCTTCAAAATTTCTAGAATACTACAGCATGAAAAGACTTAGGTGTTTCTTCATCATATGTTCCTCGAGTTCCCATGTTGCCTCTTCTATCTTATGGTTTCTCTATAGAACTTTTACCAGATGTGTTATCCGGTTTCTTAGAACTTCTTCTCTCATATCAAGAATCCTAATGTGCTCTTCACAATAAGAGATATCGGGTTCCAGTTCTAATTCCTCATAGGTGAGTACATGTGTTTGGTCAGGCATGTATTTTCTCAACAGTTATACGTGGAACACATCGTGAACTTTGGAGAGATTTGGCAGGATTTCCAAACGGTAAGCTACAGCCCCTATTCGTTCTAGAATTTCAAAAGGACCGATATACCTGGGACTCAATTTACCTTTCTTTCCAAAACATATAACTCCCTTCCATGGAGATACCTTCATGAAAACATGATCTCCCACATGAAATTCCAAATCCTTTCTTCAGTTGTCAGCATAGATCTTCCGCCTACTTTGAGCTTCTTTGATGTGGTTTTGGATTACCTTCACCTTTTCGATCATTTCCTCCACCAGTTCTGGGCCTACTAGTTTTATTTCCCCAACGTCATCCCAACAGGTTGGTGTGCAACATCTCTTTCAATATAACGCATCATATGGTGCCATCCAAATACTTGAATGGAAGCTATTGTTATAGGAAAATTCTACCAGAGTTAAATATTGATCCCACATACCCTGAAAGTCAAGTGAGAAAGATCTCAACATGTCTTCTAAGGATTGAATAGTCCGTTCCGATTATCCATCTGTTAGAGGGTGGTAAGCAGTGCTCAAATGATGTTCTGTATCCAAGGCCTTCTGAAGACTCTTCCATAATCTCGAAGTAAAACGGGGATCTCGATCCGAAACAATCAATAGAGGTACTACATGTAGTCTAACAACAACATTAATATATAGTCATTCTATATTTTCAAGTGGTAAATCATCCCTTATAGCCAGAAAATGTTCTGACTTGGTAAGACGATCAACAACGGTCCATATTGCATCGTTCCTTCTAGGAGTATTTGGTAGTCCCATGACAAAGTCCATAGTGATATTATCCCATTTCCACTCAGGTATGGGAAGAGGTTTCATGACTCCTCCAGGATATTCCCTTCCATCTTTCACTTGTTGAAAAACCATACATCTTGCCACAAAATCATTAATCTCCCTCTTCATTTTGTCCCACCAAAAATGTTCCTTTAAATCACTATGCATTTTGGTTCTCCCATGGTGTATAGAGAAATTGGAACTATGAGTATCATCTAACAATTCCCTTTTTAAATCACATATATCAGGAACACAAAGTCTCTTCCCGAATTTCAAAATTCCTTCTTCATACACAAAGTCTCTCAATCTCCCATCATTAACAGCTTTAATCTTTTTTTTGAAATTCTTCATCATCGGTGTGAGAACTCTTAATCCTTTCTAGTAAAGATGGTTTGACAACTATTTGAAAAAGCACTGATTTTTCACCTTCCATTGTTATTCCCATGTCCATCTTCACTAGATCCAGTAAAATTTGATCCCTTTCAATTCTCCTTTTGATCAAAACTCCATGATCTTTTCTTCTCAAAACATCTACCACCTTATTTGCCTTCCCCGGGTGGTAGTGTATTGTGCAATCATAATCCTTGAGTAATTCAAGCCATCTCCTTTGCCTCATGTTGAGTTCTTTTTGTGAGAAAATATACTTTAAACTCTTTTGATCAGTATAAATCTCACATTTTTTCACCATAGAGGTATTGTGTCCATATCTTCAAAGAAAAGATCACAACTTCTAACTCGAGATCATGAGTAGGATAGTTTTTCTCTTGAATTTTCAACTATCGTGATGCATAGGCATTAACCCTATCATTCTTCATAAGGACACAACCAATTTCTTTCTTCGATGAATCACTATAAATAACAAACCCATTATTCCCAGATGGTAGAGTCAATATAAGAGAATTGAATAATCTTCTCTTCAGTTCTTCAAAAAATTCTTCACACTCTTTTGTCCAAACAATTTTAACCCCTTTACGTGTGAGATTTGTTAATGGGTTAGCCAATCGGGAATAATTCTGGATAAAACATCAATAATAACCTACTAAACAAATAAAACGGAGTACCTCAGTTATACTCGTAGGTGATGGACATTCTTGAATTACCTTGTTCTTAAAAAGATCAACCAAGATTCTATCTTTAGAGACAATATGGACAAGAAAATAAATCTCCTGAAGCCAGAATTCACACATGCTAAACCTCCCATATAATTCATGTCTTCTAAGAGTCTTCAGGATAATGCGCTAGTGATTTTCATGATCATCGTAGCTTTTGAAGTATACCAAGATATCATCAATAAATACCACCATAAAATCATTGATATGTTCCTTGAAAACTCAATTCATTAGATCCATGAATACAGAGGTTGAATTTGTCAGCCCAAAAGGCATTACTGTAAACTCGTAATGCCCATAACTGGTTCGAAATGTTGTCTTTGGAAAGTCTTCCTTCTTCACACACAACTGATGGTATCCAGATCCAAGGTCAATCTCTGAAAAGTATTGAGCTCCATGCAGTTGGTCAAATAAATCATCAATGAAAGGTAGGGGATACTTGTTATTTATTATCATAGCATTGATCTCCCTGTAGTTGATACATAACCTCATAGATCCATCTTTCTTTTTAACAAAAAGAACAGGGGATCCCAATGGAGAAACACAAGGGTGAATAAATCCCTTATTACTCAATTCCTCTAGTTGCTTCTTTAGTTCAACTAATTCCACAGTGGCCATTCTATAAGGGGTCATTGATATAGGCCTTGAACCAGGAATTAAATCGATAGAAAACTCAACTTCTAATTCTGGAGGATTTCAATGTAAATCTTTCAGAAAAACATCTATATATTCTTTCACAATAGGTACATCCTTTATTTGAATAGTACATTCCTCACACACAGTAATTTTATTCTCTTCCTCCCCAATAATTGAATTTAATTGAGCTATTGGGGGTAGATTTAGAGAATAATTAGGTGGTGACAATTCTGCTCTAAAGATAATGTGTTCCTTATCATCATCATCAAAAATCGTAACCTCCTTCTTCTTACAATAAATCTTCGCATCATGGTCTGAATGCCAATCCATACCGAGGATTATATCAAATTAAATCATGGGTATGAAAATGAGATCAGCAGATAAAGAACATTTATATACCCTAATGGGAACAAATCCATAGAACTTTGTATCAATGATACTTCCCTTAAGAGTTTTAACTGAAAACTCCCTTGATAAATCAAATTGGTAATATCTAATTTTCGTAGCAAACTTGGAAGATATGAAACAATGCGATGATCCGGAATCAAATAATGCATTTGTTAAACGTGAGGAAACCATTAAATTACCTTCCACCATATCTTTCGAAACTTCTACCTAAGCAGTAGTGATAACATAAGCTTGGCCTTGATCCCTTGAAATTTTCTGAGGTATGTTCCCCTGATGCTTAGGAAATTCATTTGCATAATGTCCCGTATCCCTGAAATTGTAGCATTGGATGTCGGTAGCTTCCTTCTTCCCCTTTCAATCACGAGCTCAGTGGCCTTTTTCACCACACTTGTAACAGGCTCCCATTCTCTTAAACCAATTACCAGGGTGTTTCTTCAAACATTTACTTCAGGATAGATATTCAACTATTCCCTTCTTCCCCTTATTTCCATTCCCAGATTGATCAGTAGATCTCTTCTTCTCTTACTTTTATTTAAATTCATAAGTCTTAGAGAATTCCTTTTCTGTCTTGATAGTACATGAGACAATGCCTTCGTACGATGACAAGGATTTTGAGACTAATGCTCGACGGAGAAATGTTTTTAACCCATCAAATAAGTGATCAATCATACTTCTTGGGTAGTGTATATAATTTCTAACATACCTTTCTAACCTTATAAAGTTAGCCTCATACTTTGTGACATTCTCATCCTCCTTTTGTCACAGACTCAGAAATTTCTTTTCCATATCTGCTCAATGGTCACGAGGAATGTATTTTTCTAAAAACTGATCATTGAACTCCATCTATTCCATATTTGATACTTCATCATATTTCTTCGTGTTTTGAATCAATGACCCCCATTGATCAGCATCTACAGTGAGGCGGTAAACTTCAATGATTACTTTTTCCCTTTCACTACTCCCCAAATCCTGAAATATTTTCTCTAGGGAACTTATCCATTACTCAGATACTAATGGATTTTTACTCCCATTTACAGTTGGTGGTTTCATCCTCATGAAGCAATCTAACATTGATCCTCCATGCTGTGGATCAAGGTGCTCTATACGGGTAAGGTTATTATTCATAACCTGGGTGAGTTTTCCCAGTATGGTGATTAGTTGATCAGCACCAGTAGCATCACCCGCTCCACTATAATTATCTTGAGCAGGAGGTAAATCCATACACGGAGTGCGTGCATTTATACAGTTTCCATTTCATCCCCTAGGTTCCATTTCTAAACATTGGAATAAGATAGGTTAGTTTATAAATCAAAATACATAATTACATACTTATAAAAAACTTAACATAAATTGACCTATTTATTGATATAATACTTAATCATAAAAATTTCTTCTGTGAGAAAGTATATACTCATAAAACCTTCATAATGGTTTGTAAATAAAATGATAATTATCCTAAGCATATCCCCTGGGAGTGTCGTAACCCAGAGTGTAGCAAGGCCCGTTGTTGTGCACCAGTTCCCGTTCGATTCTAGCTCAAAGCGGTGTTTTCAAGTTTTACCCTTAGGTAAATCTATGCCAGATCCCCCTCTACCTGCTCATATCCAGACATGGATGTATTTCTCAAAAAACTCAAAAAATCTATACATTACCAAAATTCTATGAAGTTCTTTTATACTAATCCTCAAAGTCCATCGGAGGTCTATGTCCTCTAATCAGAGTTTATCTAAATCTAGCATCCAAGGTTTGAACTAAACATCCTCTGATACCAACTGTAACACCCAGACCCCAGTTACCCAGATTCGGTGCATTATTACATAATATTGGCATGATCACAAAAGATCAAGTCTATAAAGAACGATTGGTTTAGTAGCCTTTTAATATCTAGATACATGCATAAAGTTTACATTACATCATAAAGTGAACAATAAAACAACATCTTGTCTTCACACTCTTAACCCCTTATACTATCCCTACAGGTCATTCATAAAATACTTCTTCACATCCTGGGAAAAATAAAACATAGAAAGGGGTGAGCTCAAATGCCCAGTAAGGATAACAATAGAGGAAACTTTCATAAATAAGCATAAACATTTAAGGAAATTTATAACTAAATAAAAATCCTTTTAAACATGAACTTCAGCATAATATGGAAAAAATAAATTGAAATAATGTCATTTAATTATTCACATGGATATTTTACTAGTTGAATAATCACATGCAATATCAGTAACCACTTTTATAATGATGGAATGCATAATGCCAGACTATCATAACCACGTAGCCAAGGCCTCGTGCCAAGACTACAAATAATATTTTGTCAAGGCCTCATTCCAAGACACAAGTTTGTCTCAGGAGACCTACTGATTCATCGAGGAGCTATAGTGGGCTCCACCCGTCACTTATTAAGTCCAATGAATTCCTCATATGAACAGGTTTAAACATAAAATAAACATTCATATTAAAACTAGCATATGAAATGTCAATACTTTTTCCATAAACCATGAATGGTATAAAAAATAAAACATCCACAGTCAAAAATATCACAAGACCTTCAATACAATATGGAAGTTTTTTACCATAATAAATCAACTTCAAATAAGCTTAAAATCCACCAAAGGATGTTGACATAGATGAAATCAAAACTATTAGGCAGAAATATCTCTTTTTTGAAATCATTGAAAAGTCACACATTTATAAAGGAAGTAATTTAAAAGAAATTTTTGAATCAATGACTCCCATAACACTTTGAAACATTTAAAAAGAATTATCATTTCAAAACATTCATGTCCATATAAATAAATCCTTAAAATCATTTTGAAAATGTGGACATTAATTAAAAATATTTAGAAAGATAAATATTTAAAACATTTAAAAGTCACATAATTGTAAAAGAAAACATTTACTGTGAAAATATTCTTATAAGATTGTAAGCTAAGCTTTGAAGATTTTACAATGGTGTAAAATAGCCGCACCTGACATATAAGTTAAAAAAAGACATTCTTACCATAATTTGTCGAAAAGGTTAAAAAGGTCATTGTTTGGAAATTGATGTAAAGATTCCTTTAAAACTTCTTAAAAAATTCAAAAAAGGGTATAAACGACTTTAACCCATATTCTGTAAAATATTAATAATTTTTTGAAATACATTTTTAAGAAACATGTATGTGGATGATAAAGAAGTCCTGGTAGATAATGATGCATAAACAACCTCGGATAATGAAGAGATTGTGAAATAAAACCTTACCTTGTAATTTTCCTTGGTTGGGGGTAGGTTAACCTCATGTATAATGGTGAAATAATTGTTACTAATTATACAAGAATAATTTAAATTAATATTATATCATATATGATCTTTTAACATTACTTTGTTAATAATATCTTAGTATTACAATTGTTTCGGGTGTTAACTAAATCGTTTTATTTTATATATTTTGTTAAAAAAACGTGTTTGTTATGGATAGGTTGTATCTTATTCATATACACAATGATATAATGTTCTTAAACATTACTTTTAATCATCAAATGAGAATTATTTTTGAATGGATATGATGGGGAATGAATCTCATCGCGTTCATGGAGACTGTAGTCCGTACATACGCACGAGCGACAATATCATCCTTTTGTTAATAAAATAATATATAATTGGATGGTATATCATATATAAAGAATAATTATCATGTTATATTTATTATTTACATGAATTACACATCATTATTATACCCATCCAAATAATAATATATTGAATAACAATTACACCGCGACGTGGAGACGGTAAGCCGTACGTATGCACGTATAGTGACATTTCATTCAAAGGATGGATAGAATACAGAATATGGTTGTACCATATTTATAATAACATAATAGTATATAGGAGATACTGTAGTTATTATTTTAGAATTGGAATAAAAAAGAAAGAAGAAGTTGAAGAAGAAAGGAACTTGGAAGAGGGTGGTGAAAACATTACCTCTTCATCGGGTTCTTCCTTTTGATTTGATCAAAAGGGATCCTTAAGTTGGCTTTATGACTAATGAAAGGCCTCTAGGATGAAGGGAGGATATTTGATACGGTATTTTTTCAGATTTTGGCCGATCCCAATGGCTTTTAAAGTGTGAATTAGTGAGAAGGGGGAGTTCCCTTTTATAAGATGGGTGAGGGGCACCTTTGGAAAAGCTAGAAGTATTATTTTTTAATAAATTAATATTTGGTTTCAAATGGCTCCAAAGTGGATTATTTAATGTTTAAGGTAGGGATAGGTCTAAAAACACTCAACCAATATATTTTAGACAGGTTTTGGTCATTATATTAACTTTATATTTTAGTTTTAACTCTTAGTTAATTATATTGACATTTACCATTTCACTTTGTATTTTTTTATTATATAGTTAATAAACATACCATATACATCCTAGAGAGCCCCCAAGTGATCCATTAATGATACAAATTTCATTATATAAGTCTCTTGGAAGATCCTTAGATTTTTAGGAATTGAATATCAATTAATAATATAATATTTTTAAAAAAACTATTTTAAGTCGATTTTGACACTATTAGGTATTTTGTTTTTGATAAATTCACAAAAGCATTATTACTTCAAAACAAATTCATATAACCAGTAATAATATGTCATATTAACCTATAAAATTAGTGGAATTCATAAAAAGATTCAAATTACATTTATTTTTATATTTATAATATCAATTATTTGATTCTTTCATTAATAAGGAAAATACTGCATCATTATTGTGTCATAAATAAATTTAATTATTAAATGTCCAAAAATAATAAATAAAATACTATTATGTAGGAAATCTTTTTATATTTCTAATTAATATTTATAGTATAAAATATAACATATATAACCCTATATAAAATAAAATTTCTAAAAGATATATGATTATGTCATTTTTGTATTTACTTTAACATAATTAATATAAAGTGTCCCTATCACCTACAAGTGGCTCCATGGGGTCCCAAAATCGACCAAAATATGTCCATGGTCGGAAATGTATCCCCAAATATGGTTAGGACACATTTTAGGGTAATTTCTTATTATTATAATATTATTTTTTACCCTTATTTATCAGATTTACCCTTTAACCATAATAAATAAAATATTTACCGATGTAATTATTCAAAATGTCTAAAAATAAAAGTTACGTATTTACACAATTTGAAAATCCGGATTCAAAATATGGAATCCATTTTTCCAAATTCAAAACACAGAATTGGCATAAATAAATTTTAATTAATTACCAATGTCAAAACAAAAAGCGTGTTTTAAGAAATAATAACTATCAAAAGATTGATACTTGTTTATGTCCGGTTTAATTGTAAAATTATGTACAATGACCAAAATTGTATTAAATGGTAAAAATATATTCTAAATATACTTTAAAACCACTCAAATTCATAATTTATTACTATTAATTATTTTGATTAAAAAAAGTTTTTTTAATAAAAATTTAGTAATTTTCACTATTTGTCAAAATATAAAAGTTATCCAAAAAGTACCAAAATTTCATCCTAGGATAATTTCGATATTGCAAATCCAAAAATGAAGTCCATTTTGAATGATAAAATGTATAAATTTTCAAAAAGTGCGTATTACGATTCATAACGGCTAATTTGATTGGTTGTGGTGTGTGTTAGAATCTTGAAGTTGCGTACAACACACGCTACTGTATTATTCAAAGGGAAGCATACAATGGAAGCTTGGGGTGTTACCAAAATTACACACACCTCAATATATTGGGTAAAGAACATACTCTTTGTGTGTATGATGATCTTTTTCCTCACAAAATGATGATTGTTCATTTTTCCATTACCACCTACCACTATGGCCATTATAATGGTATCTAAATTTATTAATTTAATATGTTAAATTTATTATTTAAATAATATTTTTTGTTCCTTTTTATAGAATATATCTTTTTAAATTCCATTTTTTCATAAAACAATAATTTCTTTTGAGGAAGTTTGGACTACTGCCCCCTCAAAACGATATGATTTTTTCATACACCACGTGGATTGTATTAAGGATGGTTTTATTGAATAGATAATATATATATGAAATGATAAATATTTTTTAATAACTATATATATATATTAATTTTACTTTCATTACATCAACATTATTATTAAATTGAAATAACATTCATGTGTACGTATGACCTATGGTCTCTATTAACAGTGTATTCGATTTCATACTTATATATTATATATATTATTATAATACACATATAATATAAATACATGATACTCATAACATGTTTTAAATTATATTAATCATGATATAAATTATAAATAACAAATATATAACAAATTAAGACACATGTGAATAATAAATCGAATACTACACGAAGTGAAACCTTAAAAATGGATTTTTAACAAGAGGGTAATATAAGGACTTAATAAAACCATATATAGTATTAGATAAAATAATATGGTTCTATAGAATATGTATAATAAATTTATATTTATTATACAGGTGGTTTGAATGCATACAAAGAGAGTCAAGATACAAGGTAAGGGGATTTCATCTAACTTTTTATTCCCGTAAGATACATGATATGTTCGCCACTATTTCCTTTTGTGTGGTGTAAGTAAATCCAATGATTTTATTCTCTATGTATTATAACAAAACTTATTGGTATTAACATATCCTTATTATGAACATTCATTCATGGAGTTTAAGTTTCAAAAGTAACCAAATCCGTAAATTTTTTTCTCAATTTTCCTTATTTAAGACTCATGTTTTGTTATGCACCTAAACTCTTTTTAAGGGATATAAAAAACCATTTTACATGTTATAACATGAATTTCCTTGTTTTCATGATTTTTTAGGATTTATTTTTTTTCTTACATGGAGAGTAAGATCCCAAGAAACCATGTTATAAGAGTTTTTTGACACTATCTCATCGCTTTAGAGATTTTTATGTTTAAGCTTCCTTTGATGAATTATAATGTTCCATATCTCAAAACATTCAAGAATTTTATTATCATATGGAGATTAATTATATATTTATATAGTGCTACCATTTCATACACTTTTGTAAATAAGATAGTTAATAATGTCTTTTTAAGAAATCCTGAATTTACCCTCTCTTTGGTTGAAAATTTATATTCCTTCAAAACCATGTTTTCTAAAAAGGTATTACAAGAATATTATATTAATATCCAATAATCATTAAAATAATTTTTTTACCCTTTTTCCTTTTTCCAATTTTTTAATGGAATCTTCCTGTCACTTTCCAAACAAGGCAATTTTCTATCCTTATTACCGTGAAAAAGGAATGATCTTTTTAACTCGCACTACATTTATGGATATATCCACCATCAATACTTTGATGATTTATTTTCATGTTTAAAGTTTATATATTAAGAAAAGGTTCTTAAAATATATTTTCATGTAAAATGATTTTCAAAACATTTTCAAAAAATATTATAAGTTTTCAACCAAAAGGATTTTCAAAATATTTTCAATATTTCTTTATATATTTTCAATGTGATTTTGAAGAAAAGGTTTTTAAAATGTTTTGAAGCTTATTTTATAAGTTTTCATGGAAAAAAATTTTCAAATGATTTCAATAATTCTTTCTTTTTTTTTAATTATATTTTCTATGAAAATAATTATCAAATGGTTATATTTATTAAAAATACTTTTTTAATGAAGAAAGTATATTTTCCTCAAGAAATGTTTTTGAAATATATTTCAAAATTATATCCATTGCAAATGAAATATATTGTTTTTACTGTTTCCATTATAGGAAATGATATAATGTTTTCATTTGTATCATTTCTATGAATGGGTTATGCTTAATGGAATGGTCATTATGAAACATGTTTCTCTTTCACGGGTTTTATGTTTATTAAATCCATTTATCATTCACGGGTTATATGTTTATGAAATTTTTTTCTTTTTCACAAGTTACGATTTTGATGAAATGATTATGAAACCTGTAACTTTCTGCAGGTTATGATATTTTACATGTTTATTATACCTATTTAATTACTTTGGTTAATATATGATAGTTTACAATTTTTTGGCACATGAATGTATGATTTCACTATGAGATGGGTAGGACTTATATCTCCCTCCATCGCATTGGGTAATGATTTATCTCTTTAGATAGATTAATATGGTTTTGGGAGTAAACCTTGATTTCTAGGACAACCATGGGAGTGAACCATGACTACCAAGATGGTATGTGGAGTGACATCATTATACTAAGATGACAATTGGAGTAAACCATGACTACCAAGATAGTATGAGGAGTGAAATCATGCTACTAAGATGGCCATGAGGGTGAACCATGGCCACCAAGATTGTATGGGGAGTGAACCCATACTACCAAGGTGGCCTTGGCAGTAATTCCTGGGATGATATAGAAATCATATTACAAACTTATGAGTTTTCCACAACTCCATGTTTTATTCCTGTGGTATGCTTTCATGGATTATGTTCATCATTTACTTATGATTCTTGTCTTATGAACTTCAAATATTTATTATGATCTATAATATGTAGGGTATGATCTTCAAATTTTGTGATGAGGTTTCATACCCCTTTCTTCATGTTATTATTACATATTTATTTTATTTACCCTTTCTGAGCATATAATATCACCCCTTTCTTATGTTTCATTTCCCCAGGATATGAAGAAAGGTTTTAGGAACAATTAATATTGGTGGAGATATTTATGGGAGATGTTGAATTTGTTCCACCATGATAGATGATTTTTCTTCCATGTTTCCAAAGACACTAAATGGTTACAGTCCTCACTCATGTATTTTTTCAATGTAATAAATATTCATCTAAAATAATGTATTATCAATGTATGTCAAGTTTGGTCTGTAATACTGCCAAATTTACATAAGCATGAAAGTCATTTATCATCCTATACAACATAGAGATAAATATAGATTTTTTAATTCTATGAGAATCATGCACTGTAACAATTGTATCCCATATCAATTTGATATCTTTGATCAATGTTTCCAAATAGACATATATATTATTATTGGGTTGTTTTGGTCAAGATATATGCTATGAAAACCTAATGTATCAGCATTTAATGAATTAAAATTATGTAATGTTATAATATTCCAACATAATTAACCATATACTATGAGTACTAACATGTACACCAAAAAGATTTATTTTATATATGGATAACTCAAGATGGAAGTTTCTCAACTCATTTGCAAATTCAAGATACTCACAGTAAACGTTCTTCAACATGGGTGAGTTTGCTTGACGACAAAGTTTCTTATCTTATTTCATGTATCTTTGTGCCAAGTCAATTTTATCGTGGTTTCTTATCATCCATATAGTCCTATAAACTATATAATGATAAGAAAGTACCATAAATGTTTTTAAGGACTTTCTTCATCTTTATTATGTCAATCAATGCCAGACTTTGGGAATATTATGAGTGATTAAGGTCCTCAAAACACAATATGCAATCATCTGGAAATTAATTTATTTTTTTTAGGGATCATTCCCATTGAATTTATCATTCTTTTAACATCATATGTTTGAAAAAGAAGTTATTTTCCTTTAGGTATCATATCATTCAAGAGACCAAGTAATTTTATATAACTGTTGTCTCTTTATTCACCTCTATCATTCAAATTATATAACATTAATATAGATAACAGTGTTGTGTATTTAGTACAACTGGTATATAGTGGGCTCTTACCATATCTATTTAGCTTCCAAAAGAACTTTTTACAATCACAAAGGTCATCCTGAATTTAAATTTTTATTTCTCCCTTATAATTTCTATCATCATTTACAATTTGTTTCATATAAGATGATCCATAATGAATACTATCATACTAATTGGTCTGAATATTTCGTTTTTCCCTATTTTTAGTCTAAATTTTTTATCTCTGATTTATTCCATGAAAATTCAAATGTCCTTCAAACTCCTGTGGACTATTTTGTCTTGACTAACAATAATGTAAATATAGAGAAAGGATTTATGGAGTTTCATTCTCATTTTCTATTAAAAACATGATGAACTCTTTAAATATATCTATATACACTTTTGTCATTTGATTAGTGTGAATCAATTTTTTTATTAATATGCATCCTATTAGGTTCATAAAATATTTATTTTTTATAAAAAATAAAAAAAACACACATAAGATACTCATAATTAAAAGGTAAAGTTATAGATAATTTTAATAAGGGGTCCCAACATTTGAATTTTATCTGTCATGATTCCTAACAAGTTATCATTTTACACAAGGGTTAAATGAAATTAAATAAACTCAGGTAAACATGTGGTTATTGGACTAGGTTCAAAATTTGATATTGTGTGGGTCAAAAAGGAGGTAATAAATGTATAGGTAAACAAAATGTTTTATTATTGGATGGAAGATTTACCTTGGAAATTATGGTTCTTTATTTTCATTTAATTATGACATTGATTTCTAAATTTATGTAAAAATAAAATTCCTTGGAACATAAAATTTCATAAATTCACTATATTTTTAATCAATGTCATGTTTCATGGAATTTCATGAAACGAACAGATGAAACTATTATTGAGGATAAAAGTCAAGTTAGATTCCTTATTACTCTCATTTTCAATATATTATTCTAGACCATGTACTATAGGAATAAAAATAAATATATTTTTACTATAACCCACTGATGAATCTTTATTTCAATTTATTTAGAGTTATCAGTCTTAGGTATATTTTACGTATACCAAAATATCCAAACCCTCTCTTAAATTTTATTTAAAGAAACAAAAAATAGTTCCATTAATAAAAATTCCAAAAAAAATAGTTATCATGGATTTCACATTATTGAGATCCAATTCATTTTGATTCCACCTCTAACAATGACACAAATCTCTACAAACTATCTCCCACATATAGTAGCCCAAAGATTCACAGTTATATAAAAATGATTATAACCTTTCATAATAAAATCCATACCACCCGCATGGTTAAGGGAGAGAATAATAAATATTATAAAATTAATCCAATGTATTCTAATCTAGTATATTTTTGAGATAAATGTGATTTAAATTATAACTCTTTATGGGTGACACTCAAACCAATCCTAATGATACACAATAGATAAAAATAATAATAACATTGTTCACATGGGTTATATGTTCAAAAAAATTATATTTTATATAAAAAACATTCATATTTTATTTCAGTTAAAATTAAAGTAAAGATAATTCAAAATATATAATTCCACAAAACATCAGGCTAAAATTAAAAGAAATAAACTCGGGTAAAAATTTGTCTATTGGGCCAGGTTCCTAATATGATATTTTGTAGGAGAAAAAGGTGGCAATAAATACATAGGTAACCAAAATTATTTATTATTGGATAGAAGAACTCCCCTAGAAATTTGGGTTCTTTATTTTAAAATAATAGTGATGTGTATTTGTAAATTTATGTAAAAATAAAATTCCATGGTACATAAAAGTTCGTGACATAACCATAATTTGAATCAATGTCATGGATCTTGTAATTTCATGAAATGAACTGATGAAACTATTATTGAGGATAGAAGTGATGTTGGATTCCTTGTTACTCTCATTTTCTATATATTATTCTATACCATATAATATAAGAATAAAAATAAATATATTTTTACTATAACCCATTGATGAACCCCTATTTCAATTTTTTAGAGTTATCAATATTTGGTATGATTTAAATATCCTTAACTATACAAACCCTCTATTAAATTTCCATTAAAGCAACACAAATACTTTCTATTAATAAAAATTCCAAAAAAAATCCAATTATCATGGATTTACATCATTGAGATCCAAATCATTTTGATTCCACTTCTAATAATGACACCAATCACTATAAACTATCTCCTACATCTAGTATCCAAAACCTTCACAGTTATATAAAAAAGAGTATAACCTTTCATAATAAAATCCATACAACATGCATGATTAAGGGAGAGTATAATAAACATTATAAAATTAATCCAATGTCTTCTAATATTGTATTTGTTTGAGATAAATGTGTTTTAAATTAGAAATTTTTATGGGTGACACTCTAACCAATCCTAATGATACACAATTGATCAAATTAATAATAAAATTGTGTAGATGGAAAATATGTTAAAATTAATTATATTTTATATACATAACATTCATATATTATTTTAGTTAAAATTAAAGGAATGTGAATTCAAAATATATAATTCCACAAAACATAAAAATTCATAACATATTAATATAAAATAATTCATAGAATATTGTTAATATTTTTAAAAAATTAATAAAATGACTAAAAATAAATAAGAATACCACCTTTATTAATAAATATGGAAATGAACTATTTGTTGTAATTGTTAGTTCCCTATAACAAACTATAAAATAATTTTTGATTTCCATTTCATGTGTACAATGAGTTATGCATGGTGTTCACTTACTATTATTGTGTAGATATTTACGCGTCGACTATCTAAATGGTAATGTCCATAGAATACATATCATATCAAATGGTTATAGAAGGTCCTAGTATATAATGAGAACCTCAGTGTATAATGACATTAATCTTAAAAAAATGTATTATGATCTAGATACATCATTCCGACTGGATACAGATGATGTATGGCTATCCGGTGTTGGGGGATCATAAGCATTGAGGTTTCCTCTCATAATTTTTTCACTTAGTGATCTCTAGTATGTGTGATCATGGGTGCAGACCTGACTATAGGAACACCACATGTTTCATGTTTTATTGGTAGTTCCTATCTATGGACATGTTTATTGGTCTCTTAACTTGAGATCATTATCAATGTGTTCCATTAGATCACATACTATGATGAAAGGGAAAAAATGATAATGAAATTGTGGTGATGTTTCTTGTGTAGGGTGAGTCATTGGTGGTATGGCATTTGTTGAATGGTCAAGATAGAATTTGTCACTTCCTAGTTAAGGAAGTACATTATTGGGCCAAGATGATCAAGATGGTAGTACATTCATAAATCTAGATCCACAGTAGTTGATGTTAAATCTATCAAGTTAAATAAAATAATAACAAAGTAAGAAAATATGATTACACAAATTTGTGTCAAGCCTTATAATTACTTCTTCATAGGATGGTTATAGTTTCTATGACCATATTTGTATCTTTATAGGATCCTTGATGGGATTATAGACTCTTTTCTTAGACTATGAATACTATTCACTACTATCGAGATAAGGGCTTAGAGGGACACAGACAATAGCATATTCAAGAATCTTCTTTTTTCAGGTGAATAAGTATATAGGACATATAGGACCCTACCACAATGTCTGAGAGTTCTCGATCACTGATAAATAAATAAATTCAATATAATTCGAGTATATAATAATTGAGTATAATTTATTTATTAAATGTATTAATATGTTCTTAAGTAAATACATGTAAATTATTATTTGAAAAAAAAATATTATTTCTATATTCATAACGCATTTATTATTTGCGAGAATGACAAGTTGTGTTAATTAATCGCTTTTTTTCATGTAATATATTTATTATATGAAAAGTAAGTGATTAAAATATAAATGATATTTATAACCTAGTAAGGTAGTCATAATATGTCATTTATGGATTATTTAGTGGGTAATAAATATTTGGGGGGCTATGGAGGCTTTTCTTGGGTAATATAATAAGTCATTATATATAGGATGAGAGAGGCTCTCCCATATATACTATTCACTAGGATCTCTTGATAGATTATTTTTCATCACAAAATTACAAGAGTGAGAATATCCTAATCCAAGTGATTGGATTGAGGTCCCCCACATGCATCGCAAGAAAATTGAGGTAGTCAGGGTGTCAAATGCATTGTCAGATCTCTACACTAGCATCATGAATTTGATGAATGTTGATCCCGTAGATTTCAAAATGTGTGTGGATGATATAGTGGAATTAATCTTTTTATTTCTCAATCATTGATCACCAGTATCAAACAGATGATAAATGTGAAGCTTCATATCAAACTAGATACTTATAGATTATTTTTTTACTTAAACTACTTCACGCGTGATTATTTGGCCAAAACCGAAGCAGTGCGTCTCGGGTGATGATGTTGTTACGTCGAGCACCTATGAAAATTTATAAATCCCTGATCCATTGGCTTCCATTGAATACCCTAATACCTTCAATTAGTATTATTGGGATTTGTGAAAATTTTATGTCTAGAAAAAAAATTAAAATTCAATTAAATTTAGAAGAGGGTGTCATTTCAGTCTCATTGCCGTAAACATCGTTTTAATCTAACGCTAGATGGCCAGTCTACAGTCATCGAAGGTTTTAAATACAGATTGAAATTTTTTTCTGGGATAAAATTTAAAATAACACATATATATATATATGAATATATTTCAATAATTATCTAAATCATTCTATCACGGTGTTTTATTGAAAATCCGAACACCACCTGAAATTATGGTGGTCAGAATATTGATTTTCATCGAGTTGTTTTATTTCCACACTTATATAGACTTCATTTAATTATGTTTTATTATTTTTTATTTATATCATGTTTTGAAATGCTACATAATTTTCCTTTGGACAAAACTAAATTTATATATAATAACATGGTATGTTTCGAGTCCATCATAAATTAAACACAATAGAAGTGAAAAAAAAGAATGTTAGGGTGGTTACTAGACTCTAGTGTCTACAAAAATAAGATAAAAATTAAATAATGGGAATGTAAATAGTGATTATCATTCCTTCCGCACCGAAGAGCCTCTCAACATTTTCGACCTCCTCCCTCTAAGATGCTAGTCAAAGACACCTCTGGCTAGCCCTTCGTTCACCATAGTGAGCATTTGTCAGTCAGATTGCCTTGGCTAGGCCCATCAGCCTTCCGTAGGATAGCCCACCACCGTGTGCCTCCATGTCAGCCTCCTTCCATCCATAACCCCTACCCCCCCACATATGTTCAGCATCCACCCAGACGAAATCTTCTCCTCCAGCTCACTGATTTTCACCCCGCACAAGCTCCTATAGGACAAATATGGATACTCCAACCACCTATGAGATTCAAGTTGGTCCTCAGGTAGCCAACCACATCGAGGTTACATCGTCTCTTGGATATGGGTTGATCAAGGTCTCCAATACTATTAACACCTCCTCCCATGGCCGGTGCGACTGTAACCATCTCCTTGGAGGATTTTTTATATGGGGTTTTAAAAAAATATAAAAAACTTCTTAGGTTAATTTTTTTAAAAAAAAATTACACTACAGAGGTGGCATCGCTGATGCCACCTTTGCTCCCCCGCACCACCTTTGGACCAAATCGATGACATGGAAAAGGCTACTCAGGGGAGGCCACCTTGGCCAGAACTCCCTATAAAAGGGGTCCCCCTCCCCCCCTCTTAGCACTTGATCCTTGCCTTCATGTCTCCTAAATTCTCTCTGTCTCTCTCTAAAAAATTCATTTGGAGTGCAGGTTTTTATGAAGCATCATTTAGAGGTATGAATCTTTTTTTAATTTAATGTTTTTATTTATTTATTTAATTATTTTTATTTTTAAATAATTAATTTTTAATGTAGTTTATATAGTTCCTAATATTTGGTTATTTAGTTTCTCTAATTAGTTATATGTATTTTGAAATAATTATTGTTAGGTATTATAGATTAATTATAGATTAACTTAGTATTAAGTGTTTTGAACTTTTTGTAGCTTAAAGATTATGTGGTTATCTAAGCAATTAAATTCCTGTCTGGATACAAACAAGTGAATGTCGCTCAGTCATAGATGTACATAGGGGTAAAAACCGAAAACATGGCTTTGAGTTAGACTCAAATGGGAACTAGTGCACGATAACGGGCCTTGCTGTATCCTAGTTTGACACTCCCGGGGGTAATGCATAAGATGATTCATATTTTCTTTATGAAATACTAAAATATCTCATAAAATTAAAATCAGATTACTATATTTATCAATGATAAAATGATAAATATGATGTTATAGAATGAAATAAGTACAAAAGCAATAACAAATTAATGTTATTATTAGTTAATTATAATTAACTACTAAATATAATATTATTAACGATTAAAGAATAAATAATTAAATAATAACATAATAATGATTAAATTGTTTTTAAAGAATGATTGATTATTTAAAAATTGTATTAAGAAAATTACTTTAAAATTACAATTATAATTATTTGAGATGAAATGGAGAAGAAAAGGATTTAAAATGTAATGATTATATAGTTTAGAAATAATAGTTATTATTAGACATAAATAATTATAGAATAATTAATAAATAACATAGGATTAAAACATGGATCCATATAATTATTAGCTAATGATACTCATGAACATATAGAGTGAAATGAAGAAGAACAAAGACATTAAATAAAAAGACACACTAAAATTACATTCTAATAAATATCATATAGTCAAAAATCAGTATCATTTTTAGGGTATAGAAAGGTACCATAAAATTAAATTCTAATAAATATAATATGGTCAAACATCATTGATAATATTTGTTACCCTATCCTAATTTGGATGAAAGAAACATTTTTGACATAGAGAGTCATGTTTGCCTATGTGTATTGTTATGGGGAGGTTATTCAAACTAATCAAGAAGATTCTTACAGTACAAAACCAATTATGCTAGTTAGTACAGCTGATTGTGTAACCATAAGTGACCTTCAAGGGAGAATTAGTGGTTCCTTAAATCTAGGACCCGATTAAGAGAACATATCTATGAGTTATAGACATTTTCAATTTCTGATAACACTATGGCCTCTAGCTTGTCCATTGGTTTCTGCTGCACAGTGGGTCCAAGCAATTAATTTATTTTCTCAATGATCAGATGGTACCATGATGGAGTTATACATTGATATTGCTAATGTACAACAACAACGTCCAATTGTACGATGATGTAGAGTTACAAGAGTGGTTAAAGACAGTCCACCCCATGAAATTGAGCTTATTCCAAATGATGTTGTAGAAGTGGAAAACCTAGATGATCTCTCAGATATACATGTAAATCTGACTTCTGATGAGGAGGTTTTTAATGATGGATCATATGGTGAAAAAATGCTGATGAGGAGGGACCAACTAAACATAGGGAGGAGGTTTTGAGAAATACATTAGTTGTACATCTTCCTCGACGTTCAATAAATCATCCACCACTATTTTCATCTTGGTCAGAAGTAGTCACACGCCTGCCTAAATTCGACATTACTGTTCTCACACCGGAAACTAATTTCCCACGATTTTTACCTGATGGGTTTAGTGAGGTGGAGAAAACCTAATATATTGGAAGGAATTTCCAAAGTAAATATTCCTTAAAAAGCATGCTAAATAGATTTCATATTGAGAGACACATAAACTATGTCGTTCACCAATCATGCCATAATAAATATGTTATACGGTCTGAGAAATATTGGGATGATTGTATATTTTTCTTGAGGGTGATTCCAGACAATACATTTGAAGGTTGGAGAATCTCGAGGATTGAGGTGACTCATACTTGCGTTCAGCCAGGCCTCACACAAGATCATACATCATTGGATGCATAATTTGTGTCATCTATTGTCATTGAGATTATTAGGACATGTTAAGATGTTCCAATATACCTTGTGAAAGAGAGGATTCAATATAAATTCAGTTTTAATATTTCCTAAAATAAGACATGGATGGAAAAATAGAAGGCAATTGTGAAGGTCTAAGGTGATTGGGATGACTCATAATGGGTGTTTCCAAAATTGCTAGCCATACTAAGGCATCATAACCAAGTTTTCTTCTATATAAATACAAACGAACATATGTCTCATGATAACTGACTTGATCCATTTTTTTTCAATTTCATCGGTTGTTCTGCGCATTCCTTCTTTATATCTATGCATTTCGTTTCTGTAAACAGTTTATTTAGATTGATGGAACATTTATGTATGGAAAATAAAAGGGTGTATTGTAGATTTATACAACCAAATATGGAAACTGTTCACCTCTTCCTCTTGCCTTTTACATTGTAGAGAAAAAAAACTATGAATCATGGATTTTGTTTCTGGCATGAACCAGCAACCATTTCACTATCATTTGGGGTGTTTGTTTGATATCTGATCACCATCGAGAAATTAATGAGGCAATCAATGCGGATCCTAATACACTGAGATACCCAAATGCACATCATCAGTTCTTCATTAGAAACAATTCTACAAATGTGCATAAAAAATTCCACAATGAAACAATAAAGAAGGCAATCACAAGCACTGATACGTATTCTATTCAATCTGTTTTACTATTTCAACATAAAGATAAAATCAATTTATGTTAAATATCATCTTTGATTTGTGGAATATGAGTTGGACCAATGTCGGTTTGAAGAACATTTAGAACAAAATCTTGAATATAATCAAGAAGTTTATTATTATATTATGTAGATTCCAAAAGAGAAATGGACATTGGCATATGATGGGGGGAAGAGGAACAGACACATGATGAAAAAAATTGTGGAGTGCATCAATGGTATCTTCAAAGGTCTTTGAAAGATACCTATATCCACCATAGTTCAAGAGACATTATATCAATGTGTGAAGTACTTTGTGGATAGAGAAAAACTAGAATCAGAAGGAATACAGCAGGGGATAAGATACAGAAGACACATTCAACGAGAGATTGAAAAGAATATTGAAGAATCTTTTAGTTATCACGTCCATCTCTTTCGAAGATAAAACTCCTGATTTGATGTTCAAGAGCATTCAGACCCCATCACAAATTGCGTCGGTGAAAAAATGTTGGTATTACTGGAAACGAGGAAATGTCAATGTGGAAACTTCTAGGCTTTACGGTTTCCCTGTACACATGCCATCGCAGCATGTTCCTCTATGAACATATCAAGGGAAGCATATATTGATCTACTTTACCAGATTAATACCATTGCTAACTATTATGTTTCACCATGGACACCTATTTCGGAGTATCATTATTTCCCAATGCCTGAAGGCCAGCCAATTGTGATACCTGACATGAATCAGTTATGTCCTCCTGGGAGACCGAAGGTGCGTAGGATGCATAATGAGATGGACTAGCCTCAAGAAAAAGGAAAGAGTTTGTGACGCATGATATGTTATAAAAAAGGTCATAACTGGAAATGATTCCCTAACATTGTTGGGTCGGGTTCACAGTCTCGTCGATAATGAAGTATTTTCTTCATTGCGGTATTCATATAATGTAAACTAAATGTTGTTATCTCTTCTTTTTTCTTCGGTTTTCTAAACCCCAACCCAAAAAAATCTTCCATTTTCCTTGGTTTTTGGTTAAATTATGTGTGATATTTTAGTAAAGTATTCAATAACGAAATTATAGTATCATAATTATTTCCATAAGTTATATATAATTAGACAAATTACAAAAACATGATTACTAATTGACATAGTATATCTTAATCAAATCCATAAGTAGTTAATCATAAAGCTCATCCAAAATATGACTAATCAAATTCAAGACCAATTATTTTAGATACTAGAACTTATTTCATAATAGTATTCTTTCTTTCAAGAAATAAATTTCTCCTTATTTCTTATATTAAATCTGAGATAATAGAATTTATTTCATAAATCCAAAATCAGAACACTTAACCTATATTGTAAAGTAATTTTTATTAACCCAGAAACATGTCTTTTAAAACTTAATATTAAAATTTGAAACCCTAAACCGTCAAACCTAAACCCCAACCCAAAAACATCTTCCCTTTGCCATGGTTTTTGGATAAATTATGTGTCATATTTTAGTAACCTATTCTAAAAATTAATTATAGTATCAAAATGATTAGAATAAGTTATATATAATTAGATAAATTCCAAAAAATTCATTTCTAGTTGAAACGGTATATCTTAATCGAATCCATAAATAGTTAATTGTAAAGCTCTTCTAAAATATGTCTAATCAAATTCAAGACCCAATATTTTAGATAATAGAACTTATTTCATATTAGTATTATTTCTTTCAAGATATAACTTTCTCCTTATTCGTTAAATAAAATCGGAGATAATATAATTTATTTCATAAATCCAAAATCAGAACACTTAACCCATATAGTATAGTAAATGTTATTAACCTAGAAATAGGTTTCCTAATCATTAATTTTAAAATTTGAAACCCTAAACCCTCAAAAATAAACCCTAACAAAAAAAAACTTCCATTTTCCATGGTTTTTGGTTATATTTTATGTCTTATTTTAGTAAACTATTCTAAAACGAAATTATATTATCATAATGATTAGCATAAGTTATATATAATTAAATAAATTCCAAAAACGTCATTACTAATTGACATGGATTAACTTAATACAATCCATAAGTAGTTAATCATAATGCTCCTCCAAAATATGTCTAATAAAATTCAAGACCCAATATATTAGATAATAGAACTTATTTCATAATTCTATTCTTTCTGTCAAGAAATAACATTCTCTTTATTCCTTAAATAAAATATGAGATAATAGAATTTATTTCATAAATACCAAATCAGAACACTTAACCCATATTGTAAAGTAAATTTTATTGACCTAGAAACATGTTTCCTAAACCTTAATATTAAAATTTGAAACCCTAAACCCTAAAACCTAAACCCCAACCAAGAAACATCTTCTCTTTTCCACGGTTTTTGGTTAAATTATTTGTCATATTTTAGTAAACTATTCTAAAATGTAATTATAGTATCATAATGATTTTTTTAATTTATATATAGTTAGATAAATTCCAAAAACAACATTACTAATTTACATGGTTTATCTTAATCCAATCAATAAGTAGTTAATTTTAAAGATCCTCCAAAATATGCCTAATCAAATTCAAGACCCAATATTTTAGAAAATAGAACTTATTTCATAATACTATTCTTGATTTCAAGAAATAACATTCTTCTAGTTCCTTAAATAAAATCTGAGATAATAGAATTTATTTCATAAATCCAAAATCATAACACTTAACCCATATTGTAAAGTAAATGTTATTAACCCAAAAAATTGTTTCCTAAACCTTAATATTAAAATTTGAAACCCGAAACCCTCAAACATAATCCCCAACCCAAAAAAAAATATCCCCTTTGCCACGGATTTAGGTTTAATTATGTGTCATATTTTAGCAAACAATTCTAAAACGATATTATAGTATCATAATGATTAGCATAAGTTATATATAATTAGGTAAATTCCAAAAACATCAATACTAATTGACGTGGATTGTCTTAATCCAATCCATAAGTAGTTAATTGTAATGCTCCTCCAAAATATATTTAATCAAATTCAAGACCCAACATATTAGATAATAGAACTTATTTCATAATAAATTAATTGATTTCAAGAAATAACTTTCCTCTTATTACTTAAATAAAATCTAAGATAATATAATTTATTTCATAAATCCAAAATCAGAACACTTTATGCATATTGTAAAGTAAATGTTATTAAACCATAAAAATGTTTCCTAAACCTTTATATTAAAATTATAAACCCTAAACCCTCAAACCTAAACAGAAACCCAAAAACATTTTCCCTTTTCCATGGTTTTTGAATAATTTATGTGTCATATTTTGGTAAACTATTCTAAAATGAAATTATATTATCATAATGATTAGCATAAGTTATATATAACTAGATAAATTCCAAAAACATTATTACTAATTGACATAGATTATCTTAAACCAATCCATTTGTATTAAATCTTAAAGCTCCTCCAAAATATGCCTAATCAAATTCAAGACCCAATAATTTAGATAATAGAACTTATTTCATAATATTATTCTGGATTTCAAGAAATTTTCTTTTCCTTATTCCTTAAATAAAATCTGAGATAATCAAATTTATTTCATAAATCCCAAATCAAAACACTTAACCTATATTGTAATGTAAATGTTATTTACCTAGAAACATGTTTTCTAATCCTTAATATTAAAATTTGAAACCCTAAACCCTCAAACATAAACCCCAACCCAAAAACATCTTCCCTTTTCTATGGTTTTTTGTTATTTTATGCGTCATATTTTAGTTAACTATTCTAAAACTAAATTATAGTTTCATAATGATTAGCATAAGTTATATATAATTAGATAAATTCCAAAAACATCATTACTAATTGACATGGTTTATCTTAATCCAATTCATAAGTATTTAATCGTAAAGCTCCTCCAAAATATGTCTAATCAAATTCATGACCCAATATTTTAGATAATAGAACTTATTTCATAATACTATTCTTATTTTCAAGAAATAGTTTTCTAATTATTCTTTAAATAAAATCAGAGATAATAGAATTTATTTCATAAATCCAAAATCAAAACACTTAACTCATATTGTAAAGTAAATGTTATTAACCCAAAAACATTTTTCCTAAACCATAATATTAAAATGTGAAACCCTAAACCCTCAAACCTAAACCCCAAACCAAAAACATATTTCCTTTTCCATGGTTTTTGGTTAAATTATGTGTCATATTATAGTAAACTATTATATAAAGAAATTATAGTATCACAATGATTAGCATAAGTTATATATAAAAAGATAAATTCCAAAAACATCATTACTATTTGACATGGTTATCTTAATCCAATCCACATGTAGTTAATCCTAAACCCTCAAACCCTAAAACCTCATTTGTTTATATGAAGATGGATGATACCATACTACTCACTCAGTATCCTACCCATATTTCGTAGGTTGTGTTAGAGGGTCATTCATATTGATTTGTCAAGGTGCGTCGAGCGCACAATATTCATCATAGGGATCCTCCACATGCCATTAGACCTTACTTGCGTTGTGATGGATTTTATGGCCTTGCCATATCTGATTTCATATTTTTCAATCATTACCTACTTGCTGCCCTCGTAGAGAGATATAGACTAGAGACACACACATTCCACCTGCCTAAGGGAGAGATGACCATCACCCTTTAGGATGTGGTAGTGCTTATGGGTCTGCCTATCCAGGGGAGACCCATTATTGGACTCTCTCATGCAGCTTGTCCAAACCTTGCTCAGCACCTGTTAGGCATTGATATTTTGTCCGACTATAGGGATATAGATAGATCTTCCATATCTATGCCTTAATTGGAGTCACATATTCCACATTTATAGGATGTTGATGATGAGAAGACGGCCATGCATTATGCCCGTGAAAATATCTTATGGAACATTGGCGAGACCGTGTGGAATGATCACTCAGGGATGAATGTGCATATGATGTATCTACCCCTACTAGAGGAATTTGATCGGGCTGATATGTACATCTCGGGATCATCCTTCTTGGCATACACGTAAAGAGCATTATTCAGGCTATCCCACATGGACTATATCGGTCTAAGAGGATGCGTCATCCTTATTCAGATGTGGGCATGGGATCACATCCCTGCATTCTGCCCTGACCTTACTGGCCCACTGGTCGAGATAAAGGTGCCGCATGACACTCCATGTGGAGGCTGGTATGATAAGTCATTTCTATTGGTTTCAGATTCTAATATGAGTTATTGACTGTAATTTCTCATTATTTGTCACTATCGTTGACATATTTTATTGGTGGTATCGGCGACAAAATGCTGACGTGGTTTCAAGACAACATTTGGGCGTATATAGGCTGCAGTTAGACTGTCTCTTACCTAATCAGGTATATATATACAATATACCACTATCTAACATATTTAATAATAACATCAATTTTGGTTTTTAGTTAGGTGTTTTTTTACAAAATCACTTCTCATTTCAGATTTCATGCCTTCCATACTGGAGTATTACAGACCAGTTGCTAGTATATTGCACTGTTGGGATTGAGGATGCTATGGCTAAAGTTCCCCTCATTCACTTCCATATTATTGAGTGGAAGTAGCCTGATAGATTCATGCACCAGGTTTTCCATAATCATCTGATTCCATTACCATCGAGATAGATAGACCAACTTCATGGGATGAAGTTGACCGGGAGGCAGGATGATGACTGGTCCCATGTACATGCCAGATTTATCGATTATTGGACCAGAAGTGCAGAGTTTCATATGCAGGGTGTTCTGATGAATTGATTCTCTCTTTCGGAGTAGGTTGACTATGTGCCATGGTATATACTGAAGTCTATACCGTATCTTACCCAACCCAACATAGAGATGCAGATAATGGTATGTCAATAAATTTATATTATTTTGTTTATTGAATTATTTTAAAATTCAATTTGAATATTTTTATAGGGAAGTCACATAGAGCAGCTTGTTCATATGAGTGATGAAGAGGATGAGGGGGTATTTATTTGGGAATCCATCCATGCTACAATGATGGAGGTGAGGGTATCTTTTCATGCGCATTCCAGGAGCATCTTCGCACATCCGGCTCGGATAGAGGAAGTTCCTACCCCAGAGAAACATCCTGTAGCTACTGCTGGGGCTGAGGAGTCTCCACCATGGAGATATAGATAGCGTCGTTCTCTACGTGAGGTAACACATATTCCACAGGCAGAGGCCAACCCTCTAATAGTCTAGGGTCAGCCGATTCAGGAAGTTCCTCAGGTGTCATGGGATTCCTCTTTCCTGATAGGATATCCTAAATTCTCTTTATCTTGGGTTCCATATCCTTCACAGCCTTTGATTCCAAATCCATCACTGTCTTGGTGTATAGCTCCATCACAGGCTTGGTTCCATACTACGATGAAGGCAGACCCTTCTACCACCCTAGTGGGAGAAGGATCCGGATGGCAGTACGAGATGTAGTTGAAAGCTCCTCCCATTGACACACAGATGGAGGATGTGCCAGTCAATGTTCCAGTGCCCGAGGATCAGCCTTCTCTAGGCCATCAGACTCCACTGCACACTTGACGCAGACATCCTATTTGCAAACCACCATGTCGGATGGAATCTTCTCGTCACAGACATAGGCATTGATTGTACATTATTGTTTACATATATTATGTCTATTGAAATCAAAATACTATTATTACTTATTGAATAGAGTAGAATCTCAAGAGGGGGTTAATTGATTACCAATTTTGGAAATGTTTAAAATTTCAATCATATCAGTCTAACAGTATATATTATATATGCCAGAAAAGTCACGTACTTGAATCATTTTTAAGTTTCATGTAGGTGTATTTGAAAGGTTATAAATAATTTTTCACCAGAAATTTTTAAAAAGTTATTTTCATTTTGTAATACTAGTTATATGTTTAATAAATGTTTAAAATTTCATTCATATCGGTCTTATTGTTTATATTATATAGGCCTACAAAGTCATGTACTTGAAACATTTTTAAGTTTCAAGTAGGTGGATTTTAAAGGTTATAAATTATTTTTCACAAACATTGTTTAAAAAGTTATTTTTATTATGGACTATTAGTTATATGTTTAAGAAATGTTTTAAAATTTCATTCATATTGGTGTTATTGTTTATATTATATAGGCCAGCAAATTCATGTACAAGAATCATTTTATGTTTCAAGTAGGTGTATTTGATATGTTAGAAATAAATTATCACCAATATTTTTGTAGAAGTTATTTTTATTTTGGACTACTAGTTATATGTTTAAGAAATGTTTAAAATGACATTCATATTAGTCTTAAAGTTTATATTATATTGGCCAGAAAAATCATGTACTTGAAACATTTGTAAGATTCAAGTAGGTGGATTTGAATGGTTATAAATAATTTTTCACGAACGTTTTTAAGAAGTTGTTTTTATTTTGGACTACTAGTTATATGTTTAAGAAATATTCAAAATTTCATTCATATCATCCTTATTGTTTATATTATATAGGCCGGAAAAGTCACGTACTTGAAACAATTTTAAGTTTCAAGTAGGTGGATTTGATAGGTTATAAATAAATTTTCACCAAGATTTTTTAAGAAGTTATTTTTATTTTTGACTACTTGTTATATGTTTATGAAATGTTTAAAATTTTATTCAAATTGTTCTTATATTTTACATTATATAGAGCAGCAAAGTCACGTACTTGAAACATTTTTATGTTTCAAGTAGGTGGATTTGATAGGCTATAAATAATTTTTCACCAAGTTTTTTTAAGAAATTATTTTTCTTTTGAACTAATTGTTATATGTTTAAGAAATGATTAAAATTTCATTCATATTTGTCTTATAATTTATATTATATAGGGTAGAAAAGTCTCATACTTGAATCATTTTTATGTTTCAAGTAGGTTGATATGATAGGGTATAAATAATTTCTTGCCAACATTTTTTAAGAAATTACTTTTATTTTGGAGTACTTGTTATATGTAGAAGCAATGTTTAAAATTTCCTTCATATTTTTGTTATAATTTATATTATATAGGCTATAAAACTCACATAGTTGAATAAAAGATTAATAATGTTGAAACATTAACTTTTATTTATATATATATAGCCATACGAACATAATAATAAAACAATATAATTTCGAATATATAAAAAATATAAATAAAAAAATCTTATTTTAGGGAAAACGCGAAATCACTGATGCCGCATTTTAGCATATTTTTTTAAAAATATTATCCTATGCTGTTTTTCATATTTTTTATAAAAAAAAATTTAAAAAAACTCCTCATTTGGACACAACCATCACCTTGACCAGCAGCCTTTGGCAACCCCCTATGTTAGGTAACCCCCCAACCCAGCTGTATTTGGGTTCTATTGGACCAAATCGACACAGGCGGGTTGTCCTAGCCGCAATGGGTCTAGGTGGTATTTCCATTCCAAAAACAGCCATGTATGGGGTTTGCACGGTCCGATTTGGGACAACTCGGGGTTTACTCGACCCAAATTATCCATTCATGGGGTTTTTAAGGCATAAATATTTTTTTATATAATCAAAAATTAATTGAAGTAAATAATTTAATATTAGAAATAAATGAAATTAATTAAATATTACATTTTTGTTAGAATTTTATTTTTTTAATACCAAGGGTTAAAATAAATTTATTTTAGGTATTAAATTAAAGTGGTCAATAATTTTAAATTTTAACATTAAAATTAAATTTATATCGAGGCCGAACACCAAAAAAATTAAGTTAAAAATCGGAGTGAATTTTTAATTTGTTAAACATACCCTCAGAAACAATTGGCACAAGTTTAATTTTATTTGATCATTTAATTTGAAAATACACTTTTAATGTGTGTTGGAAGATCATGAGACATAGACTGAACAATGTAGGTGTGAGGTTTTTTTAGTTATTTGTTTAATTATTGCAATGCATTCCTATGATAATTATTTTAATAAGTGATTATTTTCATGTCGTATTTCCATGATAATTTTATAAGGGAATGCGCACCAATATAAAAGTTTTTATCCATAATTCAGATTCCTGGTGCACCCTCGCCTGCATCTGAGTACTTTTTTATAATAAAGAGTATGATCAAGGGTTTAATTCAAATCGAGATTTGGAAATTCACTACAAAATATTTTGATGTAATGAATGTGTGAAAGTTGTAACTGAAGTTGTGAGCGACGTGATTCAAGCAGTTATCCCCAGGGTTTAGTTTGACCGATTATTCACTTAATCGGTCAAATATATGTATTGGATAATTAACACATCATATTATTTTTTTCACAACCCAACCCATGATGGGGCTCAAGCCACAACTACCCCAAGAACACCACTACTTCTATTTTGGCTATTTGCAATGGTCAATTACTGACGGAGTCCCGATGCAAATAGCCCATTGCAAAAAAAAAAACATCGCAACAGGTATTTTTTGTGATGGGAAGTCATCCCATCACAAATAAATCTCCGATTAAATACACTATATATATATTTAATAGTTACGATGAGTCCGTCTACAAAAGTATTTGTGAAGGGACCATTTTCCCGTAGCAAATTATTCCTTGTTTATATATGTTATATATACCTAAACCTTTTTCGACGGGTCTATCGCAAAAACATATTTGTGATAGGTCCTTTTACCATAACAAATAAGTTTTAAAAAAATATATAAATAATATATTTGTGAAGGAGTCTCATCGCAAAAGGAATCGTCGAAAATACTGAATAAAATAATAAAAAAAAATTATGATTAATTAAAAAATAAAAAAAAATATTAATATTATTAATATTCACCACAAAATATAAAACAATAATAAATTATTATTATTATTATTATTATTAAAATTAAAAAAATAAAAAATATAATACTAATAACAAAAAATAAATTATTAAAATATTAAAAATAATAAAAAATAATGAAAAAGAAAATTGAAATTAAATTATGCAATATTCACAACAATATAAAAGACAAAAACTATAAATAGTTCATATAAAAACAAATAATTGAATTCAAATGTTTTTAACTTAACAAAAAAATCCATGGGGGATAGTCTTCTAAACGATCTAGAGGAGATAGAGGAGATGGTGGAGGAAACTCCAACCCTAAACTACAAGTCAGACTGTACATGTACTCTATATGACCGTGTTGTTGCTGCTACCATTGACACATCTCCTCCTCAAGCTGCTACTGCTACTACCATCGATGCATATTCTTCTTGTTCTACTGTAACTACTGCAGACTCATCTCTTCCATCTATTGAAACATCTCTTCCTATTGCTTTTGGATACTCTCTATAAGCTCAGTCTGAGATCACAACTTCTCATAAGACAGTGATTCAAAAAATGATGTATCTTCACACGATCCTCTCGAGTTGGACGCTGACATCACAATAGAACCATAATAAGTCCCATGAGTCAAATGAGAGCTGATACCAACTACCCAGCCCTTCTTGAAGGCAAACTGGGTTGCCTGCATCCATATCACCTCATCAAAATGGTGGGCACTAGTCTGATCAGCCGTCTCGGCCTGACTCTCAGTCTGTGTCTGAGAGTTCACAGCCTCATATGACTCCTTCATTTCCAATTTGAAATTAAAATAGTGAAAATATTATATTCAGTTAATTTTAAAACTGAGAAAACAATACTGACCCCAATCTGACAATGGTGATCACCTCTATTATCTCCAGTGGCTGGATCACTGTACATCCTCCTATAAACGTAAGACACTGTAATATCAGGATTATTGTGTACCTAAATGAATAAAAAATAAACTGTTTATATTTAATGTTATATACAGTATTTAAAAAAGATACTTACCAGATTCTCTATATGCATACTAAATGTATGGCTACCAGCTCAATGTGTCACCTCCTGTCTCCCCTGGTTCTATCGGCCCAATAAAGATCTCCTCTGAAATCCACCACTCAACCAGTGTGAACATAATTCATCCCAAATGTGAGATGAAATGTAATATGGTCGGTGGGCTCTACAAGACTCATCAAACACTAACACTCTTGCTTTCTTAATGGTCATCCTTTTCAAATTGTGAAAAAACTAATTGAAACGCTCATGCATAGGCCCCTCTCATGCTATGCAGATAGTTTCACACATTCTATCTTCGATGGGATACCATAAAACCTAAAAATAATTTACAATATCAAGTTATCAATGAAATAAATTTGAAAATAAATATTATTTATTTACTTACCAGCCAATGAATGAACATTCCAAGCTACACATAAGTGGTAATCTATTCCCATGTGATCCATGGCTGAGAAGAATAATTGCGCAAGATAGTACTCCCCTGTCTAACAGCTACATATGCAAAACTATGAAAAAATAAAAAATAATAAAACAATTAGTATATAAATAAATTAATGAAAGATAACTAAAATACAGAGGTTATCATACCTCCGCGTGTGTGGATTGAAGACAAGATGTGAACGTCACTCAGGGATAGGGTTAGGAATCATCAGTCATGCAAGATCATGCCCCCTCTATGTTCCCCCTGAACTGCCAGTAGACTAGGGGTCAGATGATCCCAAATCCTCCTCATCCAAAGATAGCTTAGCCTCCTACAACTCACAATGTATATTAGGGTCCATCTGAAACACAAAATGATTGTTTTTAGTAGATAGTTGAAAATATCTATTACATATAAATATATATTTGTTTTGATTATAACCAACATTTAACTATGTCAATGTTCACCTTCATCATCATCATTATATCTGATGATGTCAATGTCTTCATATTCATCATAGGAATCATCATTATTCATATGAGTTCCAGTTTCATCATCTCTTTCCATTTAAAATTTATTTGTAACATCATTAACATAATCGTCACCATCGACCCTTATTTTTGGTGTTTCATCATCGATATTCATGTCTCTCTGTGAAAAAGATGGATTTTGAGTAGTCTCTTGAAAAAAATCAATTCCTTTTACTTCATCAGAACCACAATCAGTTTGAGTAAACTGATAATATTAATATTTCATTTTTATTATGCTCCGCAATCACTTAGGTCTCTTGAAGTAGGATAGTGCATTTCATAATATATTTGATGTGCCTTTTGAGCCAATAAAAATAGTTCATTTATTGTAAGAAGACTTTTATTTTTAATATTGATGATTCCATAAATCAGATAAACACGCAAGCTTCTCTCAGCATCTAACCACTTAAATTTAAACATTATTAGGTAATTTTTCCCTAGACAACACATTTCAATAATTTCAACCAGTATGATGTAAAAGTCAACTTCAGTGTCTCTATGATGTGATCCTATCAAGAAAACTCAATTGTTCGTTGTTTTTTTGATTCCTCATATGCAAGTGTTTGAAATTGAAAATCATTCACCACATATGCATTATAAGATTTAACCATTTTGGATGGTGTGTTACTCAATATACATAATCACTTATCAAATTTATCAACATGTTGAGACACCTGAAATTTTTTAAAATAATTATCAATATAATAAATAATAAACTGAATTGATATGTAAAACGACCAATAATTTATGATATTATTTTTTGTTACTAATGAGAACAAAATTATTGGCGTTCTTCAAGAGCAGCTGCTATAATTTGTGGAAGCTATTTCTTGATATGATTGTTATATAAAGTTAAAATAAAATAAGTTTACTTACTGTAACTTAAATTATAGAATAAGTGATAGAATCACACATAGTAGAAATGATGACATTTCTTCATAGTTGAGCAGAAAATATGTATGAGCTCTATGATGTTCATCATCTAAAATTCATCGTTCAGGAACTCCACCGAAGCCAAGATCTAACTGAACAAAAACTGATATTTGATTATCTATTTCACCATCAATATTCCTCTCATTCCATAGCATGTAGTTTTGTTTTGAGGGATATTCAGATTCAAAATAATGGGAGCATAAAAAAGCAATTTTCTCTTGCAAATAAGATTCAACAAATGAGACTTCAACTGATTCTTTGTTACGTACTTTTTTCTTCAATTTCTGTAGGAATCTCTCGAATGGGTACATCTATTAAAACATTACCGAACCTCCACATTTAGCTTCATGTGGAAAATTTAATATCAGATATTCCACTGAGTCAGTGAAAGCAAGCGGGATGATTTTTTCTAATTTACATATAATTACAATAATTTATTCCTCTAGTTTTCTTAGTGAATCATAGTCTATTATTGATTCAAAAATGTCTCTAAAAAATATTATATGTCTGTTATCGAATCCCAAATCATATAATTCAACAAACCTCTGAATCCAATTGGCATAAGTCTTTCCATTATAACATGAAAATCATGACTTGTTAATCTGGTAATATGACCATTCTTAACACATCTTCCCAAATTGGAATCATATCCATCTAGAAGCCTAAAATCTCCAACCCACAAACAAAATAATAAGAGACTCTCTTTGGATAGTTTATAAGATGATTTTGGCATCATTAAGCTCTGTTATATGATATTTTGAAACAGTTCAAGTTTCGAATGTTTGCAAATTTGGCCAAGATCTAATCAGGCCTTTACATTATCTTTGGTCTTACCTTGTGTGTCCAAAACTGTATGAAATAAATTATCAAAACTATTCTTCTCAATATGAATGAAATCTAACATGTGGCATACCAAAAAATTAGACTAATATGGAAGATCCCAAAAAAAATCTATGTTTTATCCAATTTTGTTCTTTCCCAAAGCCATGAATTTTCTATTGGTTTACTATTGGCACAAATGTGATGGGAGGTAGTGAAAATACAAATGATTTTAACTATGTACCTGAGATCATTTTTTGAGTTTCATACCTTTTAATTATGCCTTTTCTGGAATGTGATGTGTTCCTCCAGAAAGGATTATCATTTGGAAGATATATGGAATGAAAGTCAAACTAGAAAGGTTTTTTTCATTGACAAGCATAAAGGCTTTGCTGTCTTTCAGACAGTAAGGACATGATTTCAGACCATGTGTACTCTATCCAGATAACATGCCATATGCCGAGAAGTCACTAATTATCCACATGAATTCAACTTTTAATATGAATTTTTTTTCATAGCAACACCATGTGTACTAACTCCATTACTCCATAATGAATTTAACTCATCAATTAATGGATTCAAATAAAGATCAATATTCTTTTTCAGATGTCCTAGGATTAATGAGGTAAAAAAGATATATGGCCCCATCATTAACATCCATGGAGGTAAATTTTATAGATTTATAAATACAGACCAACATGAATACTGACTACTATAAGAACCAAACGACCAGAAATTGTTAGTAGAAAGACCCAATCACACATTTCAATCTTATAATACAAAAAATAGATACAGTCGGTCAAAATGTTTCCATGAATCACCATAAGATTGATGATTTAAGATTTTACTAGTTGAAATCTTGGTTTTGTGCCTTGACATCATTAATTCATTATTCTGACACATAAATAAACGCTGCATCCTGGGAGTAATGGGGAAATATCTCAACTATTTTACAGGAATTGATCCAGACTTCCCCGGTTGAGCTTCTTTATACCTCTATTTTCCAAATGTGGGACAACTATCCAACAAATCATTTTCACCAGAATATAAGATGAAATCATTTTTACATGCATGAATCTTCCATTAACTATGGCATAGATTATGAACTAGCCTCTTTCACTCATAGTTATTTGCAAGCAACACATTTCCTTCAAGTAATAGTGTTTTAACCAATGAAAATATCTGATCCAAACAATTTTTTTACAATGAATTATAGAATTTAATTTCCATAAATTTTGAAGCCTCTTCTAATTTTTGTATCTTGCAACCAAGATATAATTCATCTTCAGTTATCCTCAACAACTCATAAAATTTGGATAGTGCCAACTCAAGAGTTAAATCAATATCAACCTGAGTTTCAGTTTGTTGAATAGATGGATTGGCAACATTATGTACTACATTTTGAAACCATAATGGATTCAAAATCAACTTATTATTATCTTCTGTGAAACTGCATGCACCATGATGATACCCAAAAACAAAATCTAGTTAAAAACCAAAACATAAGAGATGTCCCCCAACCTTTTTAAATGTGTCAAACTTTCTCAGAGCACATTTTTATAAGGACACTTAATTTTGACTTATGAAACAAATTTTGGTTTTGATGATTCAAATGATAAGAAAGCTTCAACACCATAAATATATATAGGATTTAAACCAGAACCTTTTGGATTTCTGTGCTGATTTGTCTCACAGATCATTTACTTGAAACATTCTCAAACTAAAATCACAATGAAGAATATGCTCAGAGACACGCATATCCATTCTCGTGCATATGAGAATATATAAGCATACCTCCGATTAGATTCTTTATTACGATTTCATTGTGAGAAAGATGTAAGTAAATGATCTGTCGAATATAAGAGCCCCTTTTCATCAATGAATCACCTTCTTACAACCGTCACCACCTAAAAACATTATGAAAAAATGTGTTCCTACAAATTCATATTCAAACTCGTGCATACGAGATTGGATATGCATACATAGAATCAAAATATTCATAAGGCTTTGAGTTAGTGAGAGTTGAAAGGAGAAGATTCATTGAGAAAAAGGAGTTCCTCCAATCCACATGAAATTATGCCAAGTTATTACAATTTATTACAATTTATTTTATTCCTATTTTTTCCTAATTATTCCTAATTATCAATAATTATTCCTAATTATTAGTAATTCTATCTAATTATTACTAATTATTACTAATTACTGCTTATTATTACTAATTATAACTAATTATTTTTAATTATAACTAATTAATCCAAATTATTACTAATTGATCAGAAGTATTTCTAATTAATCCTAATTAATTAAAATTATTCCTAATTAATCCTAATTATTCCTAATTATTCATAATTATTTCTAATTATTTTTAATTATTCCTAATTATTCATAATTATTTCTAATTATTTTTTATTATTACAAGTTATTCCAAATTAATCCAAATTATTCCTAATTATTCCTAATTATTCCTAATTATTCCTAATTATTCCTAATTATTCCTAATTATTCCTAGTTGTTGCTTATTATTCATAATTATGGCTAATTATTGCTTATTATTGAAAATTATTGCCAATTATTCTAAATTACTCCTAATTATTCCTAATTATTCCGTAATTATTTTTAATTATTCCTAGTTATTCATAACTATTCCTAATTATTGCTTTCCTAATTATTCCTAATTATTGCTAACTATTGCTAATTACTGCTAATTACTGCTAATTATTGCTAATTATTGCTAATTATTTCTAATTATTACTATTTATTACTATGTATTACTATGTATTACTACTATATATTACTATATATTACCAACTATTTTTATCTACTAATATCTAATACAATCTGTTACTAATTATTACTATATATTTCAATCTATTACTAATTATTAATATTTATTACTATTTATTACTATTTATTAATATTTATTTCTATTTATTACTATTTATTACTAATTATTACTTTTTATTACTAATTTTTACTAATTATTACTAATTGTTACTAATTATTACTAATTATTACTAATTATTACTAATTAGTACAAATTAATACTAATTATTACTAATTATTAGTATTTATTATCAATTATTAGTATTTATTAGTATTTATTACAAATTATTAATATTTATTACTAATTATTACTAATTATTACTAATTATTACTGTTTTTTACTACTTATTTCTATTTATTACAATTTATTATTATTTATTACTATTTATTAGTATTTATTACTATTTATTAGTATTTATTACTAATTATTACTAGTTATTACTTTTTATTACTATTTATCGGTAATTATTACTAATTATTATTTATTACTTATTATTATTAATTATTACTAATTATTAGTATTTATTACTAATTATTTGTATTTAATACTAATTAGTAGTATTTATTTCTAATTATTAGTATTTATTACTAATTGTAAACATTTATTACTATGTTTTCTTAATTATTACTATTTTTTCCAAATTATTACTAATTATCATTAATTGCTATTAATTACTGCAAAATATAGCTACTAATTACTAATTTCCGATAATTATTTATATACATTATGAATTATAATTATGAATTTTTAATTATTTCTAATTACAGAGATTTATTACTAATAATTTAAATTTATTATTACAAATAAATAATGTTGACAAAATAAATTAAATCTAACTTAATTACACCTAATCAACAGTAATTAAAATTAATATAAAAATATATTAAAAATACTAAATTAAATAAAACATAAGTAACTTTAAACTTAATCAGTTATAATTGTAGACGGCTTCATAACATCTTCGTACAAAGAACTAACTCTAAAAAATTTTCACTCTAAATTTACAGTTTAGAGAAGAAAAGAAAGTAGGAATTGAGGGTGAGGAAGAAAAAAACGGATGGAGGGTATATATAGGTTACATTAGTTGCGGCGAGAATATTTGCGAAGAGAATCCCGCCGCAAATAGTACTTTTTGTGACGAGACCTGTTGTAAATATCTTCTACCGCATTAATTACTGTCAGCAGTTAGAAGGTAATTTACGATGGGTCCTATCGCAAAAAGTGACCTTCCAAAACACTATTAGTGATGGGACCACATCCCATCGCAAATAGTTTTTACCACCGCCGGGTATTTTCAACGGGTCCCATCGCAAGTACCCTCCGGCGTACATAGTAATTGTGACGGGGAATTCCCTATTGCAAATAGTATTTACCGGCTCCCGGTATTTGCAATGGGAGGTGCTTACCCGTCGCAAATACCCTTTCGCACAGTTCGGTGTGAAAACTACGCCAAACTGCTCATAAGTTTTTTTGAGATGTGAGGTTCCCACCTGTTGAAAATAATTCATTATTTGGGATGGGTTGATTCTCTCGTCGCAAATAACATCTTCGACGGTCTGTTTGTGATGAGATTTATTCCCATCGCAAATAACCCGTTATAAAAATCAGTTTTTCCCGTAGTGCACCTCCATAGGCCAGAGGCAGACGACTAGCGCTGAAGGCGCAACAAAAACGGGGAGGCATTTTCATATGAACCTGTACACACACACTCAACCAACTCAATGCGAAAAGTTGGGATGGAATTAAGTAAAAGATACAACACTGCTATATAAAAACCACAATCATTCATTGCCTCAAAACATTATAAGTACAGAAAACTAAAATGAAAGGTAATGGGGAAAATATAGGCCCAACCAAAAAAAATTCCACAACCTGGTAGTAACTAAAAGGTAAAACAGCTGAGGCATCCCTGCTACTGGATCCCAAGCCATGGAAATTGTACGTGGTCCAAGCACTCATATCCCTATACTCCTATAATGTCACGATCAACCTGTTTGTCTTATGCAAGGGCACACCAAGTACGGGAAAATCCCAAGCATGGGTGAGTATAAAGATACTCAGTAAGATTCTACAAAGTCTCAAGAGAGTAGAAAGAGAGGTATGGAAGAGGGGAGCAGTAAGAGATATAATAGAAGAAGACAACAATTGTAGAGAAAACACAATACACTAAAAGAAGTGCAGTACAACAGTGCTGCTCCACCCAACAAAGGAGATAAGTAAGCTCATCCAAACACAAGGACATAGAAATGGTGAGAAGATGAACTTCTAATAGAGTCTTCTCTACCTATATTAGGAGAGTAGACTCGTCCATCCATGAGAATCTGGACAAAAATAAAATGTTGTATAGCCCGCACGTCATCGCCTCTTCTGGAAGGAGAGTAACCAAAACCCAAGGAGTGGGTTCTGGAAACACGATATATATATATTTATACTTAGTCAATGAAACCCAAATGTGAGAGTAAGGGGATCTCAATATCACTAGCGAATCCTAGGAAAATTGATGATCCAAAATATCTAGAAGTAACCATCGATGCTTAGAATCCCACACGTCTACTCTGAACTGTATGTCAAATGGTCTTAATCACCGCACCTTGATACTATCCGCTTTGGGTAGTTATGTCTCAGTCACATGATTTTAGGTTGCATCATAAGGACACATATTGATGGGGGAAATCTCCCCTCTTTCATGAGAGCCCAAAGGTATGTCAAAGAACTCCTCATCACAGTCGCACAACCGAGATGTCGCGTCTCATGGTTGAGGAAACAATCCAAGCCCAACTGGTGGATTTTACTCCAGTGTCATCGATGAACCATCCCCAACCTGGCTGGATGGTTCTACTCAGAAATGTTTGAGGACCCATCACTAACCCAATTGGAGGGTTCCACTCTAGTCTCATGGAGGACCAAACCCCAGCCCGGCTGGAGAGTTCTACTCTAGTATCAACGAGGACCCATCCCTAGCCGAACTGGAAGGTTCTACTCGGAACTGCCATCAGAGACCGCTTCCCAGCCTAGCTAGTGGTAACCTTGAAATTGTACTTTCCATACCTGTTGGATGGTACCTCTCATGAATCACTGAGGAACACTGGTCCTCCCTGCTAGATGGTACCTCTCAAAAAACATCGAGAAACACTGGTCATCCATGTTGGTTGACACCTCTCATTAAAACACAACTGTAGTCATCCTATGTCACTCCGGATAGGCGTTACACCCAGAACATCTCACATTTTAACTCGTAAGCCACTACGAAGGCCACCATCGCATTCTATGTGGAAAAACACACAGGACAGGCTACACAATGCCATCATCTATGTCTTAAAGAATGAGATGTCAGAGATAGATGATTCGTAAAGTGGTGCATGTTCTGTGTGGGGCCCAGACATCATGTGGCCCTTCCTTATCACCTAGTCATGTACCTATCAATTCTTGGGGTACTAAACTATTAACAAGTTCCCCCTATGAATTTCTGCTTACTTCGAGAGTACTTAACACATCAAGTCAAAAGGCTGACGAGCGCATGACAGTCATCATTTATTCGTAGGGTCAAAAGCATAAATACACTGGCACATCTCCTCAAACAGCTCTAGAACATTTGACTACATATCTTCATACTTCTTCTCCACTCTCACAAGATTTGAGGTTGACCCACACTATCAATTATCTTCAGAAACATCAAAAGGTTCGTCCTAGGAAATTCCTTTCATGTTTCCACATTTAATGATATCACAAACAAGGATCAGTAAGTTCCACAAGATCACACCATTGCGATGCTTCTGAAACAACAAGCTAGATTGACTATTCATTCACCCTAAATGGACATCCAATGGAAAAGTTACAATTCGCCGCATTGCACTCAAATGAAATCCCATAGGGCCCACACCAGGGTCCCAAAACAAATTATATGCATCATTCCATTGCTATCCACATGGAAAAAACATAATGTTTTGACTACAAGCTCATCTAAAATGGATACCTGGTGAAATAGTTACATTTCACCAAAAAGCGTGCGAACCGGACATTGTGGGACCCACACTTCAACTTCTGTTTAAATTCTCTAAATTCATCTTGAAATTTTTTTCCATGAAATAGGGTCATGTTGACTCTAATGACATATTAATCGGACATCGCATATTGGCACCACGTCTGAAACAAGAATTTTGAAATAATAATAAATATCTTATTATTATTAAACATGGGAGTTTTGTGAACCCAAACCCCAAGACCATGACTAGAATGTCTTGATCCAATATAAAATGGTTCATCTCAATGAGAGTGACCTATATCAATAGATATCATGTAAAAAAGATGTGTCATTTAGGAGAAAAGGAATTCTTAAGGTGGTTCAGACCAGTTTGGGTCGGCCTGACCCAAACTCGTCAGACCCCTCTGCCTGAGCCGACCTACCATTGTGGGCCCAGTCCATTGTATCCAACCCATGGAACAACGTGCATCCCGGACTATCTGCCATGTCCTGTCCCGGTCCGACCTGCTCCAAACTAGCTCGGCCTACCGCAAGTCATGCCACGTTGGTGCTCCACCCCGCTGGCAGCCAGCTCAAGTCCCCTTGGACTGGTTGCGTCAACACAAGAGACCCACAGGTTCCCCAGATCTCAGAATACCCCCATTCCCCCGACACCACAACACGGTATGGCCTAACACTGATGTTTCCCACCTTCCAATGCACTGTCATGCCCTCTCCATCCTTCCATACATGGTCTTGGCCGCGCAGACTCAACCACCAGTTGTGCCAGGAAGCTGTACCGCCCAGCCACACCGCTCACCATCCTCGGCTCACCAACCACCTCCCAGTGAATCAGTTGTAACACCTCCATTTTTCAATCGGCTCCTATCTTCATTTTGATCACCCTCACAACCTCACTCTGTCTATCCCTCTGTCATGGTGCCCTCCGCAGCCGCCACATCCCGCTTTCCACCACTGCCATAGGTGGATCTTCTTCATGCTATACTAACCCCTCCAGTGGCCTGATTTTGAAGCTGGGAGAAGATCTTCAATCCTTACAATGATGGTTTCTCAGAACTGACCTCCAATCAATGATCCACCATTGATTTATCACACTTGGAAGTTAACAGTGGGTATCTTTATAGAACGGACAAAGAATGAGGTTTTAAAATAGAGATCGATGGTTGTGTTTTCGCGGCCATCAATGATTGATAAGTCAATGATGATTTAAAAAGAAAAGGCACGGATCATCAAATTAATACTCTAATCAGAGGTAGACAAGGGAATAATCTTTCCTTGAAGGATCTATTTTGCATCGATGATTTTGTCATTGCGCTCCAGCTTCGATCCCACAATGTTTCGATGGAGATATATCCTCAATCCGATGAAGAATGATGAATAATAAGATAGAGGGATCTTAGGTTTTTAGAAAGAGTGATAGGGATTAGGGTTAACCCTAACCCAAAACACTGAACACTCTATTTAAAGGAGCTCCACTTAGTGCCAAAACTGAAGCTTCTGCACCTACCCATTTTATGTCGCAGCTATGAAAAACACCCCATTCCAAACTCAACAGTGGTCTCAGTTTTCAAATCCAAACATGAATTTGAATTTTTTTTCGATGTCATAGGTTAAATAATTAATTTTAATTATTTTAATTATGATTTTCCCCCTGTGGAATTTTTCACAAAAGTCCCACACCGACAAGAGTTATACCCCATATAGGGTAAACACCATATTCTATACTCAACTATGGACTCAAATTTCTGATCCGAGATACTATTCAGGAGATATCCCATATCTAACACGTTCATAGTACAAAAAAGCATAATATTTTTGTATAATTTATTTTAGGAACATCGGGTCTCAGAATTTCACATTGCATCAGTGCCTCGATTTTGAAATATATATATAAATATTCTTTATTCTTACAAGGAGAAACATAGCTCCATAAATCATTCCCCCCTTCATGATTTTTTCCCAAAAAAATGAGGAAAAATACTTGGGATACTGAGTTTACACCTAGATATCCCACCCCAGGGAAACATCCGAATGTTTCCAAGATGGAACATCATATGAACCAAAGGGATAGTTTATCCTCATAAGGTCTTCTCTTACTAATGAAGTGCATTGGAACATGCACACACCTCCTCAGCCACGACACATGGGAGACGTTGTGCACTCACTCCAGCTATTTGGGGTAGGAAAATGTAGTATAAAACCTTTACATCTCTTCATATGGTCCCAAACTTCCTAAAGAAGCTCAGGGGTTAGTTTTTCCTCCCCAGCCAAACTTTTACATCCCATGTCTCAAATAGAATCACCACTTGTCCTGAACTAGAGTCTCATGATTCCCTCCTTCAAAATATCCATTTGGTAAAACACCCAAGGATATATGGCCATGAATGATTTCATAGTCGATGCCTCACAACAGATAATCTCTTAAATTATTGGGAAGTGAATGTTTCAACACCATCAACTGATGAAACTTTGTACCCTCCCGATCCACGAGGGTCAGCTGTTGGGAAGTTGACTTCTCTGAAATTTCCTGCACTAGACGATCTTGGGACTTCCTTCAAGATGTTCAACCAGTTTCACCACCTTTGGTTCAAGTATCTCTGGGAGAAGATGTACCCAAAACATTAGTGGTCTATGCAACCCAAAAAGATCTCTCCTAGAAGGTAGCATCTCCACATCCTCAGGTTGAAGACTACCACTACCAACACCAGAAATGGAGTCGCATAGTTCTGTTCGTGGGGTCTTTATAACCACAACCTGTACATGATAAATATAGTATCAGGAATTTATGTTAAGCACACAATATACCAATGAATAGAGTATTTCAGTAAACTCATCAAAACTAAAGAGGATAGACATGGAAATCATGTGGCATAACCATAACGTCTTTTCCCCTCTTGTATGGAGAGTAATCCCCAAAATAGTCACTACGATAAACCCACTAGGACATCGTGAGAAAAAAGTGTTAATAAGGATAAAAACTGCTAGAAGAGCTGTGAACTATTCCAAAATTCCATTGCACAACTCTTCTCTCAACACATAAGTTAGAGAGATTCCCCTAGCACACCTTGAAATTATCTGCTTTGGGCGGCACGGACTCTCCCACATAGTTTTGATCACATCACAAAAAACACGCCTCAGTGGGGGGAGGACCCCTCTTCCTCGTGCATTCATAGATACATCGAACAATACCGACACAAGGATACATCGACACCCTACATCACCCTAGTAAAACCTCAAGCAAGGAAAAGGGAGAAAAGAGTAATTTACATAGTTTCTAACATTTTCTACTGAAAAAAATAGGAAATACATAAGGCGTACCTCTTATTATCTCATGATCTATAGGATCGTTGACATCCAAATCTTGTATTTGTTTATGGACCTAGTTTTCACCTTCTTGATCTCAACCTGGGACACATGGTGGTGGTGGAAAGACTTCACAACATTGTCCACCACCTCCAACTCCTCCTTCTCCTCTACCATCACCACCTCCCTAGGGACGACCCTGATTACAGTACAATCTCTATCATGGTGGTCCACATATTGCTTGTCTGGTGTTCTTAATATGTCTGGTGGGGTATTCTCAGGCCATGTGACATCACCCATCACAAACATAACATCGTCCCTTATTGGGATGACCCAATGCTCGAGTCTGATCAGGAGAAGATTTCATATATCGAGATCTTATCATTTGAAATCTTCTAGCTACTGAAGATGTCTCGTCTTTGTTACACCCAATCCCACAACTAGGTGTATGGGACCCCTTTGATAGAAAGTTATCTATCACCATCACCTGCTCTAGTACCCCAATATAGGGGGGATGCACAAGGGTACTAGGATAGCATGGATCTCTCTGTGCAGTCCCTAATCAAACATCCATGCTCGAAACTAGCCATCATCTATCATGTCCAGAGAGTATTGCATGAGGCATTTGAACCAAGTTGCATACTTAGTCACCACCATCCCTCCCTACTAAAACTGAATGAGCTTCTAAAGTCGAACGAAGCTCAATAAGTAAAGGTAGGACACCTTAAGAAACAAATATAGGAAGTCATCCCACAAGAGTTTGGACTCATCGTGGATCTGGGTAACCAGGCTCCACCATCGTCCATCTACTTCCTGCAAAAGGCTAGCTTCCAATGCCACCATCTGATCTATTGGTGTCCATACAAGCCATATGAGGTGAGCCACAAACCCTAACCATATCTCTTTTATCTGAGGTTTTAGATCCCCAGAGAATGGTAGAAGTCTCTGAAACTAGAACTTACAAAGTGTTCTCATACTACGCATGTCCCCAGCCTACTCAGTTGGCACAAATTAATGCTAAACATGTGGAGTTGTTTCTACCTGCCCACCCAGAGGAAGGGAGGTCATATGATGGATCATGAACTGAGGCCTCATTGCTCATAGGGTCATCATCACAAACTAGAGCTAGTATCCTGGAAGGCGGTCATCACAGAGACATCCTTGATGTTATCGAGGAGTGCAACAATTAGATGAGCATATATATAAATATATATAATAAAAAAGGTTGGTTTTCTCATGATGAAGATTCAAAGACTCAATCTGATACGATGCATGTACCATTGTTCTCTATTATAGGTGTCTCAGGGTACCATGTCAGCAAGCGGGTAATCAAGGTCCTGATTAATCAATACATTGGCCACCCATACCATCACTAGATTCCATGGCCTGAGAGATTCTCTCAAGATACATCGACACTGTTACCCTAAACCCAATAAAGAACATTTTAGGGAAAAATCTAAACAACATCCCAGGTGTCAAACCACTTTTGATACCACTTTGTCATGACCTGACCTATGTCGGGGCTCGAGCCACAACTACCCCAATCCCGCCTCCACAGGCTAGGGGATGGCGACTAGAGCCAAAGAAACATGAATCATGGGTAGGAATTTGTATATGAATCTATACACACACAGGTAGCCAAGTCAATATAGAAGTGCAGAGGGAGAGAAGTAAAAGATACAACACTACTATATATAAACCACAAACATGCATCAACCTCTAAATAGCACAAGTACGAAAAAGTAAAATGAATGGTAAAGGGGAAAAAATACATGCCCAACCAAAAAAAATTCCACAACCTGGTAGTAACTACAAAGTAAAACAACTAAGAGAGCCCTGCTCCTGGATCCCTAGCTATGACCACCATACACGGTCCAAGAACTCGTATCCCTATGATCCTCTTAATTCACAATCAACCAGTATTTCATATACAAGGGCACACCAAGTGTGGCAAAATCCCAATTAGGGGTGAGTATAAAGATACTCTATGGGATGCCTCAAAGGCTAAAGAGAGTAGAAAGAAGGGTATTGAAGAGGGGAGCAATAATAGATTTAACAGAAGAAGATGACAGTAGAATAGAGAACTCTATACATTAAAAGAAGTGTTGTACAAAGTAGAGAAGTATGCGCATCCAAACACGCAGAGCTTGAAATAGTGAGAAGATGAACTTCTCATCGAGTATTCACTACCTATAGTAGAAGAGTATACTCATCCAACCACGAGATGCTAGACATGGAAATCACATGGAATTCCCCACACATCTTTGCCTATCCGGAATAGAGAGTAAAAAACCCCATGGAGTGGGTATTGGAAATAGGATGTGTGCGTGTGTGTGTGTGTGTGTTTGTATGCTCATTCAATTAAACCCAAATAATAGAGTAATAGGATCTCCATCTCACAAGATCTGCCCAGGAAAACTATGTAGCCAATAGTTCTAGAAGTAACCATCGATTCCTAGCATCCCACATGTCTTGTCTAAACTGCCAGTCTGAGGGGATCAATCACTGCACCTCAATACTATCCACTTTAGGAAATTCTATCTCAAAAGAAGGGTTTTAGGTCACGTTAGAAGGGAACGTCTTTAGGGAAATCACCTCTCTTTCATGATATCCCAATGGTATGTCAAAGCACGCCTATTCACTATCACATAGTCGAGAGGTTATGTATGAAGGTCGAGGACCCATGTCCTTCTCAGTAGAAGAGTTCTACTCTAGTGTCATCGAGGAACCATCCCCAGCCCAGCTAGAGGGTTCTACTAAAAAAAGATCAAGAACCCATGACCATCCCCATTGGATGGTTTTACTCTAATCTCATCGAGGAACCACCCTCAACTTGGTTGGAGGGTTCCAACCTAGTATCGTCGAGGACCCATCCCCAACCTGGCTGGATGGTTATGATTAGAACTACCTTTGGGGACCACTTCCCAGCCAAGTTGGAGGTAACCTCAAAATTGTAATGGCCATCCCGGGTAGATGGTAGCTCTTGGGAAGGACCTAGGAACACTGACCATCTCTACTGAATGGCACCTCTCGAAAAAGTATCAAGGAACACTGGATATTCCTGCTGTATGACACCTCTTTGAAAAGAATAATTGTAGTCATTGGATGTATCCCCAAATATTTATCACACCTGGAACATTTTTCATTGTAACTCATAAGCTCCTATGAAGGAAAACATCATGTTTTACATGAAAAAACACTCTGGATAGGCTACATGCATATCTAAATCCATGTACAAAAGAAATATATGATAGAGAAAGAAGATTTGAAAAGTGGTACATGATGTTTCTGGGTCAACACATCATGTGGCTCCACCTCTTTACCTGGTTGTGTACCTAACCATTCACAAGTATTAAACTGTGAAAAAGTAACCATCAGCATGACGAATTACTCCTAGAGTACGTGACACATTTACTCAAAAGGATGATGAGTATGTGATGCTCATTGTTTATTTGGAGGGACAAAAAGCATAATTATGTTTGCACACCTCCTCAAATGGCTCCAGAACATTTGACCACATCTTTTCATACATATTCTCCACAATCACGAGATTCATGGTTGACCCATGCCAAGGGTTAACGTCAAACACATAAAAAAGTATATTCAAATGATATTCCTTTCATGTTTCCACATTTAATGAGATCACAAAAAAGGCTCTTTAATTTCAAATGGATCAAACTGTTGCGATCATTGTGAAAAACATGCATGATTTACTATTCATTCTCCCCAAAAGGAAAGCTAATGGAAAAGTTGGAATTTACTACATTACGCTTGAATGGAATAACGTAGGGACCATGAATCACTCCCAAAACAAATTATATGGATTGTTCCATTACGATCCCAATGAAAAAACAAACATTTTTTTCTACTTGATCATGAAAAATAGATACCCGGTGAAAGGGTTTAATTTCACTACAAAGCATGCGAACCTGAATCCATGGGTCCTATAGTTCAACTATAGTTTAAACACCTGAAAGTCACCTTTAAATATTCTTATAAGGAATAGGTTAATTCCACCGCTTACAGTGCGTTAATCAGACACTGCATGTAGGCCCCACATCTGAAACAAAAAGTCCAAAATAATAAACAAAAATTTTATTGCTATTAAACTTGGGAATTTTTTTGAACCTGAACCCTGAGACTAGAAATTCAGAGTCATTAACAGGTATAAAAAGGTTATTCTTGATGATAGGGACCCATTTCCATAGACGAGGCATAAATTAGATGTGATGTTTAGGAGAAAAGGATGTTTTGAGGTGTTTTAGACCAATTTGGGTTGATCCGAACCACATTGGGCGGACCCCTCCACCTGGTCCGGACCTCCATGGTCATCCCGTTCGGTTGTAGTAATCCCATGGCCCAAAGCATAGCCTGGTCCATCCACCCCAGCCCAGCCCAGTCCGGCCTGCAGTGACCCGGATCGGCCTGCCTTCAGCCGCACCACGCTGGTGCTCCACCCCACAAGCAGCCACCTCGGGTCCCCTCGGCCTAGTTGCATCAACGCGGCAGACCCCCAGGTTCCCCGAATCTAGGTCGGCCACCAGTCTCCCATGTTGTAGAATTCCATTGGACCAACACCGATATTTCCCTCCATCCAGTGCACTACTGTGACCTCACTGCCCTGCCTCACCCTGTCCCGGCCGCACAACCTCAACCACGAACTGTGCCAGGCTGTCGCACCATCGAGCCACCCCACTCGTCAGCCATTACATGCCATCCACCTATCCACAACCTTGTTCTGGCACTGCCTACCCATGCTCAGCTACTCCTAGCCTTTTGGTTTCCCTCACAACCCCGCTCCGGCTAGCTCCCCAACCACAGTCGCTCCGCCATGGCACCATTTGCGGACACAACGTGCCGCTACCACTGGGAGATCTTCCGCATGCCATACCAACCCATCGGGTAGCGTGATTTCAAATATATAAGAAAATATGCAAATTTTACGATCAGGGACTCTCATAATAAGTCTCCAATCAATGATCTATCATCGATTTATCATTCACAAAAGTTAACAGTGGGTATCCCCAAAGAATGGATGAAAAATAATGTTTTAAAATAGATATCGGTTGTCATGTTCATGCGACCATCGACAACTGATAATCCCAAGAAATATAAAAAAGAAAAATCATAGATTAGAAAATTTAAACTCAAATTTTAGTTATATTTGGGAATAATACTACCTAAAAAGTTCCATTTAGCGTCGATGATTCGATCATTGCATTCCAGCTTCGATCGGCTGAAGTTACGACGGAGATCACTCCTCAATCTGATGAAGAACAATGAAGAAAAGGAGGGGGAGAGAGAGAGAGAGTTATCTTAGGTTTGTAGAGAGAGGAAGGGGGAAGGATTAGGTTTAACCCTAATCCAAAACACCTACCTCTATATTTAAAAGATCTCTGCTCAAAATGGAAACTAAAACTTATGTTCCCTCTCAATTTATTTCACGCCTAGGAAAAACTCTCCATTCTAAACACAATTACGACTTCAGTTTTCCAATAAAAACTCTTTGTTGAAAGTTATTTTCTTCATTTTTAGGGGAAAATAATTTTTTTTATTATTTTAATTATGATTTTCCTCTAGGTGGTGTTTTTCACAGAAATCTCACACTGACCAGAGTTATACCCCACCTAGGGTAGACATCATGTTCTGGACTCAACCATGGCCTCGTATTTCTAATCAAAGCTACTATTTAAGAGATATACCATTTCAAACATGTGAATAGTACAAAAACACTTAATATTTTTTTTATAATTTATTCCGGGAACACCAGGCTTCAGAATTGTAAGCGATATCAGCCCCTAGCTGTGGAGATATATGTAGAAATATTCAAACGTCATATAAGGAAAAAACTAGATATCAATAATTTTATTTAATACTGGTTTATTATTTTTTGTATTTTTAATTTTACAGACCTTCATATAAAATAATAAGGAATCATGGATAGATAAAATAAACATGTGATCAGATATATATTTTATATTTATTTTATGATTAGTTGTATGTTCAATCACATAATATGTTATTATGATATATAAGGTAATTTACTTCCATCAAGTAATGATAAAACCCCCCAAAACATATTAAATCTGAAACACCTTCAATCATTTAAATTTTTACAAAACTGTGTTATTGGGGTTCTTTTCAACCAATGTTGAGGGTGCCTCCTACTACTGGGGAGTTCTTATGAGAGTATTGAGTTGACTTAATTGATATTGGATACAAATAAGTATCTAATGCTAGAATTATATTTCATTTTATTCAAGCGTTTCCTAAATCATATTTATGATTTATGTAGTTGGGTCATCACTCAAAAGATCAAGGAGCTATGAGGTAATGTTGTTGTCCATTGAACCGCCTACCTTGAACTCTCCAAGTAGTAGTATAGAAAAATCGTGTAAACTATAAGGGGAGGTTAAAGGATCCTTTATCCTAGGATACACTAGATATAAAGTATTTTGATTCTAGTATAGTGGGTCTATAGAATTCAATAATATATTGGGATAAATTTAATGATTTAATTAATTAATTAATTAAGTTTAAATTGGTAATTGAGATAAAAGACTAATATGAAAGATTTTATTTTTGTATAAAATGAAAATTAATACCACAAAATGTACTGCGATATATAATAGAAAAATAAAATTTCCACACTAGCACATGTTTCCATGAGTAATACAGGTTATTGTGAAAAGTATTACGACAAAGGGAATTCAAGGTGTCAGTTTCCCCAATACATGTTTTGTCACCCTAGAAGTGAAGGTGTTAAAAATTCTTATAGGAGACTCATGTATTACATATATGATTTTTATTTCAAACTTCTATCATCAATATCTTATATAACTTGTGAATAATAAATTAGGACACAGATGATATTACATGTTGTCTCATCTCCAAAAATTTTACGGGAGAAAAGCAAAGTGAGATATGAAATCATGATAATTAAATTGGAAATGTGTAATTTAAAGATGGATTAGGGGACATTCATATTTCATTTCTTCTCATATACTCCAATATAGTTTAAAATTTAAAAAATAAGAATGTATATAGTGATTCAATACCTTTTGGGTGTAGTTCTCAAATAAAATAATTCATTAACGAAAGATTAATATTTAATTCTTATGGAAAACAAATAAATATATAGAGAGAAAGGGTAAATGATAATCATGATTTCAAATTTACCTTCACTACATCCTTTAATAAAATATGTATTAAACAAGATTTTATTTTCTTTTAATATCATGAAATAAATCTATAAATGTTTAAATGCAATAAACTGAATCATAGAAGCTAGTGATCACTTCTTCTTCAGTGAATATTCATCATTATATCAAATTTCACAATTTTACTTCTTGGGTATCAAATAAAATATTCCTTTCATATATGTGTATTCAAATACAATAACCAATTAATAAAAGACACATTACATGAATTACTGTGTGTTCTCCCAATAGAAGAAAAGGGGTGGTTCCTTTGTTAGTGGTGAGAGGCATGCAACTTCTAATTTCCAAGTTAATGATTCTAGATAAACTTTTGCTAAGTATTACCAATAAATTTATCTCACATGTCATTTGGATATAAGGATAAATTAGTCTAGTTCCAAAATGAATTTATTTGGTGGTGTTTACGTACTCAACTAATAGTTTAGTAACGCTTTAATAATTGGAAATACATACTGATTATAAAATGTAACACTTATATACATATTTGTTGAATGATAATACATTTTAAAGAAAATATTAGTAGTTTTTAGGGATATACCCAGTATGCTTTTAGACTCTTCAGAGTTAAAGAACATAGGTATTATCAACACCCTTATATTCTTAGTTTTATACAAATAAACATTTATAAATAAAGGTAATCCACAATTATTTCAGAAATAGTAAAACTAGAGAGTGTGAACTGTTCCAAGGGTAAGCTAGTGTAATGATACTTTGTAATATTCCTTTATGTGATTAAAAAATATGACTGTGACATATAATATATGCATGGTATGAATATATATGTTTTTCCTAGAAAGTTTTCTAAAGAATATATTGACTAAGAATTCATTGATCAACATAATATAGCATGGAACATTTCTTAATAACACATTAACTAATCCACATCAAAACTATGATATTAAGAAGTAGGACTAGTGAAGAGTCTTACAAGTTAAAATTAATCAATAAAATTTATCATGGACCAATTATGAAATTCACATTTCCTTATACACATTAAAGAAATAATTTTAGTAAAAGGATTATCAATGTTGAGACTCATAATATTTGCAAAAAAAAATACATTAATTTTCAAGATTTGATTCAAAAATAAAGGGGTTGTCCCTTAACTACATTCCAAATATAAGGAAAAATTGATATGATATGATTTATTATATAATATAAATCCATTATTCCATAATAACATGTATGCTGATATAAAGAGTTTGTTACAATATAAAAAAACTTGCATCAAGAGAATTATAATGTGCATCTACAATAATTATCCTAAATGTTTTATAGGATATTATAGATATCCCTAAGAAAGAAAAGTTGTTTTCAAGTGATTGATTGAATTTCTATAAAACAGTACACATATCTACTTGAGATAGTGAGAGTAAGATTGACATGGGTTTATCCAATTCCTAATATTCACAAGAATTTGGCATATGAACAAATTCCACATGATCATGTGGAAAGGGAATGTTCTAAAGACACATAATGTTTTGGAAGGATAGAACCATAATAATGGTTTTATATTCACAATGGCTCGTGATATATTTTTCATACAGAATAATAATTCCTATAAGTATGATGTATATGGAAATTACCTTCAATTGACATAAACAATTAAAATTTAATAATGGATTACATCTGTCATTGAAAATGGGGTTATTATTATGAATATTGTGGTGGGTATTCATGTGCGACTATGGATAATACAAGTGTGGTACCAATAAGGTTCAATTTCTAATATGAATTAATTTTTAATAAATCCATTACAATTTTACTTATCATTTGTAATTTCTATGATCATTTTATTTATAATTGGATATTAAGATCGCCAGTCATGGAAGGTGTTTATATGATGAAACCAAAAAGGGATGGTCACAAGATTGAATTCAAATATGGGGTAAAAGATACTAAAATCCCAGTTAGGAATGAAGTAATAAGCAAGACCATAGAACATTATTTTGGAATGAGTCTTTTCTACATATCTATAAGAGGTTAGTGGGAGCACAATGGTTTTCTGAGTAAAACATGTTAGATAACATATGTAAAAATAGTTGTTTGAATTATAGTTTGTTAATACCATGATGAAAGTAACTCTCCAAATGTTGACTTAAATTAGTAATACATGTTCTAGGAAACATTATTTATTGAATTATATATAATAGTTACATAGACCTATTCAATCATAGATAAACTGAATAATTATTGAAGAAATAAATGTTTGAACAATTAGAGAGATAATTTTTTCCAATGTCACATGAAAAATAATCTCTCCACGAAGACATATACAAGATATATGAGGAGATTAATGTGATTAGTTGAATTCCATATGCTTTTGTGATGGATAAATCACATATTACATGATATTTAAACAATATACTTAATGGTATGAAAATATTAGAAATGTCCTAGTGAACTTATTGGGAAGAAGTCGGAACTATCTTATTATACTGGAGAGAGTAAAAAATATATATACCTGGTTTATGGAGAGTAAGGGATACTAGTTATAAGGGGATGCATATTTTTTCTATGAGTTTAATATGATCTTATATCATATTTATGCTATGTTAATGAGAAATAAATCACATTTAATGTAGTTGTATCCATGTTTCAAAATTTTGAGGGCATTATGGATTCTGAGGTAGCTAAAGAGAAGTGTTAAATATGATTCTATATGTTTCATTTCTTGAAAACAATCCTAGAAAGAAAATTATTATCATAATGTAAATTGGTATACACTTACTAGCCTGTATTTCATGTTTTGATTGTGGAAATAAGGAATACACTTGGGGACAACATCACATGAGGGGGCTTACATAGGGCGTTGAGGTCACACATAGAAAAATATCCATGTAGAAGAGATGTGGAATCCCCAACAACTAAATCTTTGAGTCATTGAAAACATGATCTTAATCATGTGAGAGATAATAAGGATAGTTATAAAATTTTCTCCAATGATAGTGGGAGCATTTTAATAGTGGATTCCTATGACCCAACTATAAAATACAATCTGATTATTATTTTCATGTGTACAATGAGTTATGAATATGGTTCACTTATCATTATGGTATAGATATTTCAATGTCCATTTTATAAATGGCGATGTAAAAATATTTATTATAATATCAAAGGGTTATATCATATCACAGACTATATTGAGAACCTTTATATATTATGAAATTAATCTTTAAAAAAATGTCTTTGGGTATAGATACATCATTCTGATGGGACATTGATGATGTATGAATATCATCTGTTTGGGGATCATAGGTATTGCTACTGGTTTAGATGATGTTCACACATGGTTATATCTAGTAGGTGAGATCATGAGAAAATAATGAAAAATTAGAACATCGTATGTTTCAGGTGTCATTGGTAGTTCCTATAAATAGACATGTGTATTGGTCTCCTGATTTGAGATCCTTATCACTGTTTTTCATTTGATCACGTACATTGATTAAATGAAAAAAATTATGATGAAATCATGGAATGGTAGATTGTTTTGGGAGAATCATTGGTGGTATAGAATTGGTTGAATGTTCAAGATAGAATTTGTCACTTCATAGTTTTGGAAGTAATTTCACAGTCTAGATAGATCATGATGGTAGTACCATCATAAATTTATGTCCATGGTATTTCATAATAAATAAAATATAGATTAACAAATAATAAAGTAATAATGTATGATTAAAAGAGTGTGTGTAATATTTATTTGAGATATCTAAAGAAAAAGATATTATATTGCATAGTGTGTGTTCGTAGGTTGGTTTTTATTGTATTGACTACTAGTTATCTCGTTAGGGACCTTGATGTGTTCCTAGAAATCACTCATGGTCTTTGAATACTATTCACTAAAATCAAGAATGGAGCCTCATGGGTCACACAAACTACCATATCCAAGAGTCTTCCCTATTCAGGTGAAGAAGTATATATGACATGGTGGGACCTACCATGGGGTTCCAGAGTTATCTATCTTTTATAGATCATCAATAAATAAATAAATAAATTATTATTCAAATATAGAATAGTTGGGTTTAATTTATTTATTAAATGTTTTTACAAGTATGAAAATAAATACATGAAAAATATTATTTTAATGAATATTATTTTAATATTAAAGGTTCATTTAATATTTTTGAGAAAGACGAGTCGAGTTAATGACTTTATTTTATTAGGTAATATATTTATTATGTTACAAGGAATTTATAAAAAATATAAATGATATTTATAATTTAGTACAGTAGTCATAATATTTCATTAATGGATTATTTAGTGGGTAAAAAATATTCAGGGGGCCAGGGAGCCTTTTACAGGTAATCTCATAATTTACTACATATGGGTGGATAGACGCTATCACATAGATACTAGTAACTATTAGCACTTGAGAGATCCCCCCTCATCTCCTACTTTTTGGAGAGTGATTATCTGATTTCAATTTTTAGATCGACCTCTCCCTCACAGATTTTAAGAAAGTAAATGTGGCGATACTTCTGACATTGAATGAATTGATGATCTCTATTCTTACACCAGGAATTAGACTATTAACACTCTTGTAGATTTTTATGTCTTTGTGGACGATCTACAATAATTTGACATTGGATTCTTCGAGCAGTGGTCACCAATGACAAAAGGATGTTGAAAAAGTGGATTCGAATCAATATAGGTATTTAGGGATTATTTTTTATACTTAAACATCTTTATTCATTATCCTCATGCTTAAAATGGTGTAGTGATTTGTCAGAGATGACATTGTTACATCGATCGCCAATGAGAATATTTAAATCCCCATCCCTCCATCTTCCACTACACACCCCAATACCTTCACATTACACCAATATCTAAAGTAAATTGAGTCTATAATGAAACAATATTTCATTATATTTTGGTTTCCCTAAAACAAAGCAATATTGAAAGGTAGTTATAAGGCCCCAGCCTTAAACCTTACTTAATCTTGAGTTATTACAAGATTACACATTGAGGATCTTTTCAGGTTTAGAGTTTTAGAGAATTAGATCATGAAACTTGCATTACATTCCACATTTAAACAAAGTGGTTACATAAAAGACAGTATTCATTCTTCCCATCAACGGAAACATATTTAAAATAAAACATGGATTCTTTCTTGACACATCCTTGACACTATCATCACATCATGTACCCTTCCCTTGACCTGTGAAAAACATTTCAAATACTTGGGATGAGCATAAAAATCTCAGTAAGGGATATAAAAATATGTAAAGGAAACATGAATACATGTATACATAAGAATGAAATCATACTTTACCCATAAAACATAAGCACTTTAACATACCTCATAAAATCATGAATAAATCATAGAAATCATATGACATAAAGTTAACTTGAGGCATTCATAACATTCTTACGTAGGGAGTAACCCTCTTGGTTACGTTTGGAATACCCATCACAGTATATTCCCTAAATCTCTTCAGAGAAACCTTAACATTTCAAACCTTCGCGTTACCCAATGCATTGGAGAGCTATATCGGGCTCACCTGCCCTTAGTTTATCACGGAACCACCTGTCTTCATAACAATTCCCAAGAACCATAACATAATCTTATCACATAAAACATGCATAAAGGAAACATAACATTTCCACATTTCAATAATAAGATATCAATACAACACATTGATATAAATACATTATGAAAACCATTTTCAATACCAAAATAAAAGAAAAGTAAAACATGGTATTTATTTTTCTTTTAAAAAGATGGTATGGCTTGTAGAGGAAGCCCAGACTCAAATAATGGTCACGGAGGCGGAGAAGTCGTTTTTGCCGCATACCTACGACAAAAACATTCCCTTTTGTCGTTTAATAAACACTTCGTATAAAAAATATTCCTTTTGAATAAACGTAAAAGTCAAAGGGGTTTATACATCGTATAAAATAAGGTTGTGTATAAAACAGAATATGCCTCAATGAAAGGAGATTGAGACGAAGTCCCTTACAAAGATGGTATCTTTGGTTTAAGGATAAATCAATTAAATAATTATGTGTGACAAACTAATACACCAAATATAAGTGGATATTAAGTGTAAAATAATCAAAGGTCATTCCCACATATTCAAATGATGACATATTTAATAACTACATGTTGAACCCAAAGAAATCTAAATTGGGTTAAGAAGTTCCCTTGACAACCTAACGGCGTCACATAAAAAAAAGGGTATCTCATCACTTGAATATAAAATTTACATCAATAAGGATATAGGAGAACATATCCCAACAAAAAAATATGTAAATTAAAAGACCCAACAAAAGAAGTCTTTTAAAAAGAGGAGGGTGAAAGGTTCCCTTACCGACATGGGTATCTTTCGAAACATACGCCCCGTGAAGGAAGGACAATACAACATTGATGTAAATACTCATAAATGAAAGAATATTACACAATGAGTAAAATAATTGTCAGTACATACACCACTCAAAGGAAATTGTGGAAAATGTAGCATAAATCTCGTAGGAATAAAAGTGAGATGCAAAGTCCCTTATGAAAACTCGGCAGCCTAACAGCGCCACTTAAAACATCCAAAAATGGATTGATGAGATCAAATAGGGTATCTCATCACATTACAATAAAATGTATAGAAAGAGGAATATAAAAGAACATCTCCCATCATAACAAATAGGAGCTTAAAAGAAGTGACATAAAGGAGAGTACTTAAAGAGAAAGAGAGAGGTTAGATCTCTTACGAAAATTCGACAGCCAAACGGCGCCACTCAAAACTTCCAAAATGGATTGATGAGAGAGAATAGGGTCTCTCATCATATGAACATAAAAATTACAGTTAGAGTAATATAAAAGAACATCCCAATCAAAAGAAAGATGAGCTTAGAAGGAATGACAAAAAAGAGTGTACTTAAAAAGAAAGAGAGGAGTATGATCCCTTACCTCAAGTCCAACTTGCCTTGTTAGTTTCATTATATTCCTAAATAATAAACTTTGGTCAATTAATAATTTCCTAAGTACCTACTTTAGAGATTATTATTCAGTTTATATCACCTATTATAATGTTATAATAATTTTTTAATAATGTTAGTTCATATCAGACGTTTTTTCCAATGTTTGGTACATGAGTCAAAAATGAACTTGTTTGAAAACAGATTGCCCATGTAGTTATAATTAAATAATTTCTAGAATAGTATTAATGATTAAAATGTAATATATATCCAGTAAATATTCATTTTATACTATTCCATATCATTTGGAGATAAAAAAACAGAAAGCACCGTTCATGGAGGCGGTAGGCCGTACGTACGCATGAATGCTACTTTCATTTTTTTGTCATATTAATGGAATTAAAACAAAATGAGAGAGATATATATATGTTATAATTCCAGAATGATATCCAAAATTTATATGTAATATATTTCATATATATCCATTATATATATGTACATATAATATTACTTAATATTTTGAGATAAGAAATGAAATGTACCGTTCATGGAGACGGTAAGCCGTACGTACGCATGAATGCTACTTCCATTTCTATTTCATATTTAATGGAATTAAAACATAATGATATATAATAGTATTTTAATTAAATTATTGTATCATATATAATATCATTAAATATATCCTTTATACGTACCACATATGGTATTAACGAATCAAATCAATTTGAGGGGGCGGTAGTCCACACTTCCTTAAATGAAGATATCACGTTTACCCATAATGGAAACCATAAAGGTACGACATAAATGAAAAATACATAAGCTTAAGTAAAACATAAACATATTAAATATTATATATAAATATAGTGTCATCTTAATGTCCACCTTTGAATGTGTTAGAAGAATGTTGAACAATCATCGTCTCGGGAGGCATAAATTCTCCATCCACAGAAACAGTATGTTCCTTAACCATTAGATGTAGGTGTGTGTGAGTTTAGCTCGAATAATTATTATAACAACATCCCAGTATATTTAAGATACTTAATTTTTTACAGAATAAACTATTAAAAATAGTTTAGGGGGTTGGAGAAGCAAAATAAAACAAAAGGACACAAGTGAAGACATTACCTTAAAATCGGGTAACTCCCTTTGGTTTGAGCTCAAAGGCTTCCTTGGGAAGACTTATGCCCAAAGTGAGGCTTCAAGGAGTAATAGAGGGAATTGGAGAGACAAAATGGGTAGGGTTTGTCTGAGCCAAAGGCTTTGGGAGTGTGGGTAAGGAGGTAGAGGTGGGAGCCTTTTATAAGAGGAGAGGAGGGGCACTCTTGTAAAGTTACAAAATGTTACTTTATTTTCAAATGATTTTTGGATTTTAAAGGTCCCACATTGATGTATTCCGAGGATAAGGTGATAAGGGTTCTAAATACACTCATCCAATAGGTTTTTTACATGTGTAGATCTTAGATATTACATTATTTTTCCATTTTATTTAAATCGTTAAATATTGAGGTCATCACTGCATCATCATGATGTCATAAATAATTTAATTTATTTTATGTGTAAAAATTATAAAAAAATTTACTATGATGTAGGAAATATTTTTAGATTTCCAATGAATATTTATAGTCATAAATTTTATTTGTATAACCCCTTATAAAAATTGTTTTAGTAAAACATTTCATGTTTGTCTCATTTTTACTTTAACTTTAAATAAAAAGATATTAATGTCATTTTCCAACCGAAGTGGCTTCATGGGGTCCCCAAGTTGACCCATGGGTTTTCTTGGTCGTCCATGACTCATACAATGAGGTTATGACATGTGTCAAGTTCATTTCATATTATTAAAATATTAGTTTTACCTTAAACTACACTAATTACCTCTAATCGCGATTAAGAAAATAAAAGTTACTATTCACCAAAAAAATTATTTTAATCTCATTGATCCACATTTGAATTCTTAATGACAACCATGTATGTCGGATTTTTGAAATTAAAAACACATAATTGGTAAAATTTCATTTAAACGAAAAATCAGTTTTTATAAGTACCATTTAGTGGTTTCACTATTCATCAAAAATTGAAGTTTTTCAGAAAAATCCCAAAAATTCACCCTAAGTTATATTTGATATTCCGAATTCAAAAATGATGTCTATTTTAAAAAATTCAAAACATATAAGTCACATTAATTAATTTAATAATTAATTCCCGCTGTCAGAGCAAATAACGTGTTTTTATGAAACAATAAGTATCAAAAGATTGACACTAGTTTAAGTATGATTTCAAAGTGAAATTAATTCCAACGACCACTATTGGATTTGATGGTAAAAATATATTCTAATTTCACTTTAAAAAAATTCAAAATATAATCTAATCATAAAAAATAAATTAGATAAAAAAGTGGTTTTGAATTAAAATACTATATTTTACATTATTCATTAAAAAATGAACTTTATCGGAAAGATACCAAAAATTTACACAAAGTAAATTTTGATGTCCCGATTCTAAAGAAGAGTTTTATTGGGTCCAATAGAATGTATAAGAGTGAAAAAAACTATATTTAATGACGGTTTTCCATCAAATGGCGATAAGTGAACCTTTAGTGAAAACTAGGGCATATACGCCTAAAATTGAATTCTTTCCGTATTTTATGCCTTTATCTTTTATTCAATAAATGTAAAAACATTTAAAAACATACATAATCATATTTTAGTTATTTCTATCCATTCCTGCCAATACAATGACTACATGTTAACTACTATTTATTATAATAATATTTTATTATTAGAGTGCAACGTAAGATTCCCAAGAAACTCGTTGTTACGTGTTGGGTGTGCCATCGAGCATAGCGTCCCCTTTAAAGTCATATTAATATTTTATTCACAAATATGGATAAATATGAAATTTTCATATTCTTTATTTACCTAGGGTGTTACATCCTTCCCCCCTTTTGGGAATTGCGTCCTCACAATTTTTTAAAATTGGGCTTGGAAACATCCTTGAAAGTCCCACATCGGAACAAGTGTCGATAAAACAATCACTTTAAAATAAAGAAAGATAAGTACAAAGGTCACCCGAGTTAACCCATACTAGGATTCCAAGTATGAAAATATGGACATGGAGGAAAAAACAAAGGGTCATGTTCTGATGGATAGTGATAGTAAACATGTCTAGGAGAAAGTTAACCATAAGAAAATCACAAACATGTTATGGGTTAAACGGTATTTGATTCCCCAGTAGGAAGAGTTAATAGACAAAATTTTTGTTTTAAGTTACATTTTATTGAGGAATTTATTCATAACGAAACATAATCACTTATCATGTTGACATTAAACTTTTACTAGATTCCTTAATCAAACTCATATTTTCTCCAAAAGACGAGTATTTAGGAAGACTTGTTCGCATTAAGAGTACTATAATCAATTTCCAGAGAATCACCTAATCCAAAATAGAGAACTATATACTTCCCATTTCTTTAGACTCTAACCAAAACCAAAACCAAAAAGGTTAGTATAGGATCAGATAATCCAGAAAAGGATAACCCTTTATAAAAAGAAAATCTATTCTTAATCTCCAAAATTTGTCCAACAAAACCCAAAGTTCAACGAGGACCATTCGATAAACAATTTGTCCATAAAATTCTTCAAAGTAAACCAAACTAAGATTGAAACCCAAACATTTTTAAGGATTTAGTCACATAGTCTACCAAGTTAAATCGTATCATTTATCTCCAAACCACATCAGTTGCTCTTAATGTCTTGTATTGAAAAGAAATTAATCCTAATCGCTTATTCTCCATGATAGGTTAATAAATTTCCATAGATAACCCAAAATCAACTTACTCTTAATTAATAAAATCATCTAACTAAAAAATAATCAGTAAAACTAACCAGGGACGTCACGTAGTCCAGTGGTAGGCGATAAATACCAGTCGCACATTGGTTGTGGGTTCGATTCCCGCAGCTTTGTCCGACGCGATGGGTTGTCACACGGTCTGTGTGTTGTCCTTTTTCCAAAACTATATAATTCTTACAACATCCCCCAAAACAAGGTAAAATCTTCAAAAATGATCATAACATATTTTAACCTCATGTTTATCTCATTCCTTTCATTTTCCATCATATCATAGAGTAACCCATAATTACCGAAAAAGTAAGGATCATATAAACCGTAATGGTTAACTTAATAATTATTACCTGAATTTCCACATCGAGTAGGCCATCTCGTACATGATGCATTAGAGAACTCACAAAGGTTGAAGTGGTTGATCATGACTACTTGATAGTTGGCTTAGAACAACCATGAGATTCCTCATTGAATCCCCCATCTCATCCAATCTCTTAATCAGAGAACCACCACAGTTTCCTTCAAACCCATTGTCACTTTGGTTCCTTCTAGATCAAGCCATTTATTAAAACCAAAAAGGTCAGTGTGAGTATATCAACATAACCATCATGTACTAATGAGGAAGATAAACACTATGATATACTTACTCATTCACTTTATCTAAAACTAGGACTCTTTCTGAAATCCTAACCATTATGGTATTGTCACTTGTTCTCAGAGAATACCCTAACCTCTAAAGTTATCTAAACCGACCTTTGATACCAACTATAAGGCCCTAGACTTAAACCTTATTTAATCTTGAGTTATTACAAGATTACACATTGAGGATATTTTCAGGTTTAGATTTTTAGAGAATTAGATCATGAAACTTGCATTACATTCCACATATAAACAAAGTGGTTACATAAAAGATAGTATTCATTCTTCCAATCAATGGAAAAATATTTAAAATAAGACATGGATTCTTTCTTGACACATCCTTGACACTATCATCATTTCATGTACCCTTCCCTTGACCAGTGAAAAACATTTCAAAAACTTTGGATGAGCATAAAAAGCTCAGTAAGGGATATAAAAATATGGAAAGAAAACATGAGTACATGTATACATAAGGATGAAATCGTTCTTTACCCATAAAACATAAGCACTTTAACATACCTCATAAAATCATGAATAAATCATAGAAATCATATGACATAAAGTTAACTTGAGGCATTCATAACATTCTTACGTAGGGAGTAACCCTCTTGGTTACGTTTGGAATACCCATCATAGTATATTCCCTAAATCTCTTCGGAGAAACCTTAAAGTTTCACTCCTTCGCGTTACCCAATGCATTGAAGAGCTATATCAGGATCTCCCACCCTTAGTTTATCAAGGAACCACCCATCTTCATAACAATGCCCAAGAACCATAACATAATCTTATCACATAAAACATGCATAAAGGAAACATAACATTTCCACCTTTTAATAACAAGATATCAATACAACACATTGATATAAATACATTATGAAAACCATTTTCAATACCAAAATTAAAGAAAAGTAAAACATGGTATTTGTTTTTCTTATAAAAAGATGGTATGGCTCGTAGAGGAAGCCGAAACTCAAATAATGGTCACAGCGGCGGAGAAGTCGTTGTCGTCACATACGTACGACAAAAACATTCCCTTTTTTCCTTTAATAAACACTTCGTATAAAAAAGATTCATTTTGAATAAACATAAAAGTCAAAGGGGTTTATAAACTGTATAAAAGAAGGTTGTGTATAAAACAGAATATGCCTCAATGAAAGGAGATTGAGACGAAGTCCCTTTCAAAGATGGTATCTTTAGTTTAAGGATAAATCAATTACATAATTATGTGTGACAAATGAATACAAAAAATATAAGTTGATATTAAGTGTAAAATAATCAAAGGTCATTCACACATATTCGAAGGATGATATATTCAATAACTACATGTTGAACCCAAAGAAATCGAAATTGGGTTAAGAAGTTGCCTTAATAGCCTAACAGCGTCACAAAAAAAAGGGTATCTCACCACTTGGACATAAAATTTTCATCAATAAGGATATATGAGAACATATCCCTACATAACAATATGTAAATTAAAAGACCCAACAAAAGATGTCTTTTAAAAAGAGGAGGGTGAAAGGTTCCCTTACCGACATGGGTATCTTTCGAAACATACGCCCCATGAAAGAAGGACAATACAACATTGATGTAAATACTCATAAATAAAATAATATTATACAATGAGTAAAATAATGGTCAGTACATACACCACTCAAAGGAAATTGTGGAAAATGTAGCATAAATCTCACAGGAATAAAAGTGAGATGAAAAGTCCCTTATGAAAACTCGGCAGCCTAACGGCGCCACTTAAAACTTCCAAAAATGGATTGATGAGATCAAATAGGGTATCTCATCACATTAAAATAAAATGTATAGAAAAAGGAATATAAAATAACATCTCCCATCATAACAAAGAGTATCTTAAAAGAAGTGACATAAAGGAGAGTACTTAAAGAGAAAGAGAGAGGTTAGATCTCTTACGAAAATTCGGCAGCCTAACGGCGCCACTCAAAATGTCCAAAATGAATTGATGAGAGAGAATAGGGTCTCTCATCATATGAACATAAAAATTACAGTAACAGTAATATAAAATAACATCCCAATCACAAGAAATATTAGCTTAGAAGGAATGACATAAAAGAGTGTACTTAAAAAGAAAGAGAAGAGTAGGATCCCTTACCTCAAGTCCAACTTGTCTTGTTCGTTTCTCTATATTCCTAAATAATAAACATTGGTCAATTAATAATTACCTAAGTACCTCCTTTAGAGATTATTATACATTTTATATCACATATTATAATGTTATTATAATTGTTTAATAATGTTATTTCATATCAGACGTTTTTGTCATATTAGTGGAATTAAAAAAAATGAGGGAGATATATATATATATATGTTATAATTCCAGAATGATATCCGTAATTTAGATTTAATATATTACATATATATCCATTATATATATGTACTTATATTATTACATAACATTTTGAGATAAGAAATGAAATGTACCGTTCATGGAGACGGTAAGCCGTACGTACGCATGAACGCTACTTCCATTTCTATTTCATATTTAATGGAATTAAAACATAATTATAGATAATGTTATATTAATTAAAGTATTGTATAATATATAATATCATTAAATATAGCCTTTATACGTACCACATATGGTATTAACGAATCAAATCACTTTGAGGGGGTGGTAGTCCACACTTCCTTAAAAGAAGATATCGCATTTACCCATATTGGAAACCATAAAGGTATGCCATAAATGAAGAATACATAAGCTTCAGTAAAACATAAACATGTTAAATATCATATATAAATATATTGTCATCTTAATGGCCACCTTTGAAGGTGTTAGAAGAATGTTGAACAATCATCGTTTCGGGAGGCAGATATTCGCCATCCACGGAAACAGTATGTTCCTTAACCATTAGCTGTAGGTGTGTGTGAGTGTAGATAAAATACTTCTTATAACAACATCCCAGTATATTGAATATGATGTATTTGTTACAGAATAAACGAATAAAAAGAGTTTAGGGGGTTGGAGAAGCAAAATAAAACAAAAGGACACAAGTGAAGACATTACCTTAAAATCGGGTAACTCCCTTTGGTTTGAGCTCAAAGGCTTCCTTGGGAAGACTTCTTGTAGAGACCCGTAGCCTGACGTACATGGACATAACATTACATTTGCGGAATACTTAGTACATAACAAAAACACACACACAAGGATCGTAATAGTTTAGTGTCTTTGGAAACTCGGGACGTAATCTTCTAATCCTGGTGAAAGATCTTCAATATCTCCCATAAAGATCTTCCCCTTTTTTTTTTACCTAAAACATTTATTTATATCCTGGGGAAAAGAAAACATAAAAGGGTGAGCTCAAATGATCTGTAAGGGTAAAAAAAAGAAAATCAATCACATCATATTCATAAGAACATAACTTTTGGAAATCTTAACCTGCAAAAGAGAGCATAATTTCATAACATGGGATAAATCATAGTAGTGAAATTTAATCCCAATAATCATAACTTAAAACATGAAACTTTGTGGCATACACACATAATCATAGAGAATAATTTCTTGTTAGTCAAGACTCAATGCCAAGACTATCTTAGTGGACAAAGTCCCTTTCTGAATCGAGTAACCCTCGTTTCAGTCCTGTTTCACTGAACCGGTATAACCTACCATTTCAGCCATGTCTATCTCATGAGATATAAAATCTTTACCCAATGCATTGGAGGGAGATATAGGTCCCACCCATCTTATAATGAATCCTTTCTTATGTGTGCCACAAAATCATAAATCATACATCATTTCATAACCCATGTAATAAAAATGGGATTCTTAAACAACATGACATCATAAAACCATTCATATAAGATAAAGGAATTCATAAACATAATTCCATCACAACATAGTCAAATCAATGTAAAAATATGGATAGAGACAGAACCCTTTATTATCTTAGATGAAAAATAATTTTGATAAAACACTTGAATTGAATTCTTGAGGAAAATATCCTTTTTTCTTCAAAATCAATTTCTTTTCACAAAACATCATGAAATTTTAAAAGAAAAATATTTTATTGAAAATAGTCATGAAATATTTTGGAGGAAGGTTCATGAAAATAAGGCTTTATAAAACCATAAAAATCTGTTCGTTCCGTTTAAGTTAAAGAAAACATTCTTCGTACTTTTGTCGGAAAAGTCAAAAAGTACCTCGTACGAAAAACGAAAAAAGATTTCCTTTCATATCCTTTACTAAAAACTCACCGAAGGGTAAAATAGGTTTTAAACAATTTTAGGTGAATGGAAATAATATTACATATTGAGGAAACATGGATGTGGATGATAAAATACACCCCAGTAAATTTCAAAGTACAAACAATCTCGGATAAAAATGAGATTGTGATATTTCCCTTACCTTAGGTCCAATTTGCTTCGTAAGTGTCCGAACCTCCTGTATAATGATTTAAATAATGTCATTGACTTATTACAGAATCATATTCATTGTTATGATATCATATATGGTTCACTTATGACATTATATTACCCGTTCTTTTGTAAATTCAATGTTAAAGAAGCGTTTTGGGTAAAATCGTTTCATTTATCATGGGTGTTTTGACTTGTTGTTCTTGACATCATTATTACTTATATCATGATTTACTTACTTCCAGAATATAAAATATGATTTATATATCATATATATTCAGTATATATATATATATAATAGATATATAAATAAAATGAAAAACACCGTTCATGGAGACGGTAGTCCGTACGTACGCATGAACGCTGTTTTTCTTTCCTTATTGTCTTGAAATGGAAGTAAGTAGATGACATACATATGTATATATATACATAAATCCAGTAGCTTTATAATTTCATATATTTCATTATTATTTCTTATATATACATTATAATCATTCTTAAATGGTTAACATGGAGAATGAATCTCATCGCGTCGTGGAGACGGTAGTTCGTACGTACGCACGAGCGATGATATCATTTCTATAAATATTGAATTGAATTGGAGTGGATTATACAATATATCAGAATCAATATGATGTTGTAATAACTATTTATAGTTATTCTTTACACCATTATACCCATCCATGTAAGGTGGTGGTGGAAAATAGATTTCACCACGGCGTGGAGACGGTATTCCGTACGTACGTACGCGCGGTGATTTCTTTTTCCGTAGGTTGGATAGATGGTGAAATAGGGTTGTTTCATACTTATAATAACATATCAGTATATGAGTGATACTGATGTTATTACTTCATAATGAAACAACCTAAGAAGAAGAAGTGGAAGAAGAAATAAAGATGAAAGAATTGGTAACGGTAATTACCTCTTCTTTGAAGTGCCTCTTTGAGACCTCCTCTTAGGGCACTAGAATTGGTCTTTGAGGAAGACCAGAACCTCTATGATGTTGCTAGGGAAGTTGAGAAGAGATTTTGGCAGGGGTTGGCCGAGCTTGAGTGCTCAAATTGGTGTGAGGAGGAGGGGGAGGAGGTGTCCTTTTATAAGGGAGGAGAGGGGCACCTTAGGAATATCTCAAAATATTATTTTATATTAAAGTCAAAATCGGTTTATAATGGTTCCAAAGGGTCTTATTTCGAAGCTAAAGTGGGGATGGGTCGAAATCCTATAAACCAATATAATTTAGACAAGTTTAGGATATTATTTTAACCTTATCAATTAGATTTAACTCCAAGTTAAATAATTTAACTTTTACCGTGTCTTTTTGTTTTCTTTCACTATATGGTTAATACACTTACTATAACATGCCAAACGAACCCCAAATTGTTTATTATTAATATATATATCCTTATCTAAGACATTTGGCCAAACCTTAGATTTTTAGGAATAAAATAACAATTAATAATATAATATTTGATTTAAAAACTATTTTGTGTCAATTTTGACACTATTTGATATATGATTTTTGTGAAAGTCATAACAGAATTAAATGTTCGAAGAAAGTTAATTAAATCAACATTAATATATCATAGTAACCTATAAAATTAGTTTAATTCATAAAAAGTCTCAAATTACATTTATTTTGGTGTTTATAACATCAATTATGTCAATATTTCATTAATAAGATAATTACTGCATCATCATTGTGTCATAAAAAAATTAAATTATTTAAAGTCTAAAAATTACAAATAAAATACCATTATGTAGGAAATATTTTTATCTTTCTAATGAATATTTATAATCTAAAATCCAACATATATATCCCTATGTAACAATTGTTTTTCTAAAGGATATATGCTTGTGTCAATTTTGTATTCATTTTAAAATAAAGTGTCATTATCACTTACAAGTGGATCAATGGGGTCCCAAAATCGACCCAAAGATGCCCATGGTCGACCATGTATCAAACAATGGGGTTAAGACACGTTTTAGGGTAATTTAATATTATTATAATATTATTTTTTAACCCTTATTTACCGGATTTACCCTTAACCATGGTAAATAAAATATTTACCGCAGTAATTATTCAAAATGTCTAAAAATAAAAGTTATCTATTTACACAATTTGAACATCCTGATTCTAAATATGGAATCCATTTTTCTAAATTCAAAACACACAAGTGGCAGAAATTAATTTAAAATTAATTCCCGCTGTCAAAACAAAAAGCGTGTTTTTAAGAGATAATAACTATCAAAAGATTGACACTTGTTTATGTTCGGTTTAATTGTAAAATTGTGTCCAATGACCAACATTATATTAAGTGGTAAAAATATATTCTAAATATACTTTAAAACCATTCAATATTATAATTTAACCACATAAGATATTACGATGAAAAAAGTTGTTTTAAATTAAAATATAGCATGTTTTTACTATTCATTAAAATATGAAAGTTATCGGAAAAATATCAAAAATTTATCTAATGTAAATTTTTACATCCTGATTCAAAAGAAGAATATTATTTTGTCAAATTGAACATATAAACATGTCAAAAACTATATTTAAAGTGGGTGCGCCATCAAAAGGCGGTAAAACTGCATTTTTTGAAAAATACTTATTTTACCCGAAAAATTTATTTTGTTCTTATACCATGTTCTAGAAATGTGTAAGATGAATAATAATGTTATAAAATTCAAAATTTAGTTAATACTATTCATAACGGCTAGTTCATGACAATATTATAATAATATAACATTGTTTATTAAAACCCGGTATTGCGTACAACACACGCTATCGAGGAAGGTCGCGATTGCGTGTAATGCAAGCCAAGTCAGGGTTGCGTGTTGTGAAAGAATCCTTCATTGTTTCGTATAACAGAATCCAACCATATTTCATTTATATATTTAATATATATATATATATACTCAATGTTGCGTAGAATAACTATTATCAAAATTGTGTGTAACACGGTCCAAGAATAGTGTTGCGTATACTGCAAGCTAATACGGTGTTGCGTATAGCGCAAGGTAATCTTGGTGTAGAATACAACACAAGACATTAATGAAATTAAAAGAATATTTTTCATAAAATCTCGGGGTGTTACATTCTACCCCCCTTAAAATGAATTTCGCCCTCGAAATTCGTCGGGATTATAAATGGTTTACTATTCGAAAGTTTCTTTGATAGAAACCCACATCGTAAAAAGGAATATCAAAACCAATATTTAAAAACAAAAGTATGAAACGTAACGGCTAACCAAATAAACTAATCACTGGGTTTCCACATAGGTGAAAATATGGATATGGAAGAGAAATCTAACGATCATGTTCTGATGGATAGTTGTAGAGGACATGGCTATGAAAAAGCCAACAATCACAAAGCCATAAATTTGTGATGATCTAGGGTACCGTCTGATTCATCAGATATAAGATCACTAGGACAACATTTTTGGTTTTCAAGATCGTTTCCCATTAGAATAAATACTTACTTTATTTTGGTACAATCTCACTGTTGTTCATGCCTTTAACAATTTCCACTTCATCTCTTAAATAAATGAAGTTGAATTTGTTATTCGTGAAGTGTTAGCAGATCATGTGATAGAATGACGGGTCATTCCATCTGTCTCAAACAAAAGGTTAGCAAGAAATTATATACATAAGTCGATCTATAGTGAGATTAATCATATATGGTTCCTAAAATGGACTTATATATCATATGTCATACAACTTAATATAATAAAACTAGTTTCTACTAAATAGGGACTTCCTGTAGGCCAGTGGTAGGTGATATAGGCCAGTCGCACTTCGGTTGTGGGTTCGATTCCCACAGCCTTGTCCGACGCGATGGGCCGTCTCCCGTCCTGCAAGTTGTCCCTTTTCTAAAACTATATTACTATAACATCTCATCAATAATATCACAAAACTTCTATCCTTAAACAATACTAACTTATGTCTAACATAATCCATTCCAATCATTAGGCTTATCCATAATACTGCAGTCCACTCTCATAACATAGTAAAAACGATTACAAGAGATTTAACACCATCGTCGATCCCCATATATCATAAGATATGTTTTGTTGGTCACATTCCAAACATTCAAAGTCCTTAATCATGTATTCTCTTGAATACCTTAGTGAAAACATGAATGCAGTTAAAAGTTAACACTTTCCACATACCAAAATCCTCAAAATTCTATATTCTCAAACCATGATATCACTTAGTCCTTATATCAATCATGAGCTCATGAATACTGTCAAACATTTCATTTTCTCCTTATCCCTTCATTATGCGCATATCATCTACATTCCAAAAATATCTGAATAACCTTTCATGGATACTGGTAACATTAATCAGACAACAATGTAACAATCCTTACATGTCTCTTTATTCCATAGTACCATGAGATTATTTGTACAACATTACACATGATAAACATGTAATCATTCCACTACATTCTTAAACCATTGACCGAGCTTCAACAATTCTTTCATCTCACATATCATTGGTAGTCTCTTCATCATCATCCACATAAATACTTCCCATACGACCATACTGATTATCTTCATGAGACTTTCCCTTAGGGCATTGGTTTGCATAATGCCCGTATATTCCACATTTAAAACATTTAACCATTGTTGAAGTCGTAGCAATACCATTATCCTCATCCCTGGTGTTAACTGAACCTTTTCCTTTGCACTTACTGGCTTTGTGTCCTTCTTTTCCACACCCAAAGCATCTTCCAGTTCCTTTGAAACATTCTCCTTGATGCTTCTTCCCACATGATTTACATAGGGGAAATTGAACTTTCTTTCATCTATGATCATCATGAAACTCCATCTTTCTCTTATTAGCCGAGTCAGGAAACTTACCAAATTTTACTTTATTGATCATATTATGAGATTTTTGATTCGGCATAATAATGATGTTTGGACTTCCAAATCCCATTTCATTTGGTTGCTCATGAATAATATCATTCCATTGTCCATCATTTCCTCCATTATCGTGAATCACCTTGTTTCCAGCCATTTTCTAAAACCCAAAAAGAATAGTGTGAGAGGTAAAAATCATAATAAAGGGGGAGTAACTTAAATATCTAACATCTTTGGTTTAATCTAATATCGTTACCATAGTTCTAGGACTATATCCTATACGTATACTTATCCTTAGGGGCATCCCTTGACATACCTTATAAATATCTCTAGGGATCTCACTAACGTTTTCGCATCCTAGTTTCCAAAGGTTGACTAAACCTTTCCTCTGATACCAACTGTAGAGACCCGTAGCCTGACGTACATGGACATAACATTACATTTGCGGAATACTTAGTACATAACAAAAACACACACACAAGGATCGTAATAGTTTAGTGTCTTTGGAAACTCGGGACGTAATCTTCTAATCGTGGTGAAAGATCTTCAATATATCCCATAAAGATCTTCCCCTTTTTTTTACCTAAAACATTTCTTTATATCCTGGGGAAAAGAAAACATAAAAGGGTGAGCTCAAATTCTCAGTAAGGGTAGACAAAAGAAAATCAATCACATCATATTCATAAGAACATAACTTTTGGAAATCTTAACCTGCAAAAGAGAGCATAATTTCATAACATGGGATAAATCATAGTAGTGAAATGTAATCCCAATATTCATAACTTAAAACATGAAACTTTGTGGCATACACACATAATCATAGAGAATCATTTCTTGGTAGTCAAGACTCAATGCCAAGACTATCTTAGTGGACAAAGTCCCTTTCTGAATCGAGTAACCCTCGTTTCAGTCCTGTTTCACTGAACCGGTATAACCTACCATTTCAGCCATGTCTATCTCATGAGATATAAAATCTTTACCCAATGCATTGGAGGGACATATAGGTCCCACCCATCTTATAATGAATCCTTTCTTATGTGTGCCACAAAATCATAAATCATACATCATTTCATAACCCATGTAATAAAAATGGGATTCTTAAACAACATGACATCATAAAACCATTCATATAAGATAAAGGAATTCATAAACATAATTCCATCACAACATAGTCAAATCAATGTAAAAATATGGATAGAGACAGAACCCTTTATTATCTTAGATGAAAAATAATTTTGATAAAACACTTGAATTGAATTCTTGAGGAAAATATCCTTTTTTCTTCAAAATCAATTTCTTTTCACAAAACATCATGAAATTTTAAAAGAAAAAGATTTTATTGAAAATAGTCATGAAATATTTTGGAGGAAGGTTCATGAAAATAAGGCTTTATAAAACCATAAAAATCCGTTCGTTCCGTTTAAGTTAAAAAAAACATTCTTCGTACTTTTGTCGGAAAAGTCAAAAAGTACTCGTACGAAAAACGAAAAAAGATTTCCTTTCATATCCTTTACTAAAAACTCACCGAAGGGTAAAATAGGTTTTAAACAATTTTAGGTGAATGGAAATAATATTACATATTGAGGAAACATGGATGTGGATGATAAAATACACCCCAGTAAATTTCAAAGTACAAACAATCTCGGATAAAAATGAGATTGTGATATTTCCCTTACCTTAGGTCCAATTTGCTTCGTATGTGTCCGAACCTCCTGTATAATGATTTAAATAATGTCATTGACTTATTATAGAATCATATTCATTGTTATGATATCATATATGGTTCACTTATGACATTATATTACCCGTTCTTTTGTAAATTCCATGTTAAAGAAGCGTTTTGGGTAAAATCGTTTCATTTATCGTGGGTGTTTTGACTTGTTGTTCTTGACATCATTATTACTTATATCATTATTTACTTACATACAGAATATAAAATATGATTTATATATCATATATATTCAGTATATATATATATATAATAGATATATAAATAAAATGAAAAACACCGTTCATGGAGACAGTAGTCCGTACGTACGCATGAACGCTGTTTTTCTTTCCTTATTGTCTTGAAATGGAAGTAAGTAGATGACATACATATGTATATATATACATAAATCCAGTAGCTTTATAATGTCATATATTTCATTATTATTTCTTATATATACATTATAATCATTCTTAAATGGTTAACATGGAGAATGAATCTCATCGCGTCGTGGAGACGGTAGTTCGTACGTACGCACGAGCGATGATATCATTTATATAAATACTGAATTGAATTGGAGTGGATTATACAATATATCAGAATCAAAATGATGTTTTAATAACTATGTATAGTTATTCTTTACACCATTATACCCATCCATGTAAGGTGGTGGTGGAAAATAGATTACACCACGGCGTGGAGACGGTATTCCGTACGTACGCACGCGCGGTGATTTCTTTTTCCGTAGGATGGATAGATGGTGAAATAGGGTTGTTTCATACTTATAATAACATATCAGTATATGAGTGATACTGATGTTATTACTTCATAATGAAACAACCTAATAAGAAGAAGTGGAAGAAGAAATAAAGATGAAAGAATTGGTAACAGTAATTACCTCTTCTTTGAAGTGCCTCTTTGAGACCTCCTCTTAGGGCACTAGAATTGGTCTTTGAGGAAGACCAGAACCTCTAGGATGTTTCTAGGGAAGTGGAAGAGATTTTGGCAGGGTTTGGCCGAGCTTGAGTGCTCAAATTGGTGTGAGGAGGAGGGGGAGGAGGTGTCCTTTTATAAGGGAGGAGAGGGGCACCTTAGGAATATCTCAAAATATTATTTTATATTAAAGTCAAAATCGGTTTATAATGGTTTCAAAGGGTCTTATTTCGAAGCTAAGGTGGGGATGGGTCGAAATCCTATCAACCAATAGAATTTAGACAAGTTTAGGATATTATTTTAACCTTATCAATTAGATTTAACTCCAAGTTAAATAATTTAACTTTTACCGTGTCTTTTTGTTTTCTTTCACTATATGGTTAATACGCTTACTATAACATGCCAAACGAACCCCAAATTGTTTATTATTTATATATATATCCTTATCTATGTCATTTGGCCGAACCTTATATTTTTAGGAATAAAATAACAATTAATAATATAATATTTGATTTAAAAACTATTTTGTGTCAATTTTGACACTATTTGATATATGATTTTTGTGAAAGTCATAACAGAATTAAATGTTAGAAGAAAGTTAATTAAACCAACATTAATATATCATAGTAACCAAGAAAATTAGTGGAATTCATAAAAAGTCTCACATTACATTTATTTTGGTGTTTATAACATCAATTATGTCAATATTTCATTAATAAGATAATTACTGCATCATCATTGTGTCATAAATAAATTAAATTATTTAAAGTCTAAAAATTACAAATAAAATACCATTATGTAGGAAATATTTTTTATCTTTCTAATGAATATTTATAATCTGAAATCCAACATATATATCCCTATGTAACAATTGTTTTTCTAAAGGATATATGCTTGTGTCAATTTTGTATTCATTTTAAAATAAAGTGTCATTATCACTTACAAGTGGATCAATGGGGTCCCAAAATCGACCCAAAGATGCCCATGGTCGACCATGTATCAACCAATGGGGTTAAGACACGTTTTAGGGTAATTTAATATTATTATAATATTATTTTTTAACCCTTATTTACCGGATTTACCCTTAACCATGGCAAATAAAATATTTACCGCAGTAATTATTCAAAATGTCTAAAAATAAAAGTTATCTATTTACGCAATTTGAACATCCTGATTCCAAATATGGAATCCATTTTTCTAAATTAAAAACACATAAGTGGCAGAAATTAATTTAAAATTAATTCCCGCTGTCAAAACAAAAAGCGTGTTTTTAAGAGATAATAACTATCAAAAGATTGACACTTGTTTATGTTCGGTTTAATTGTAAAATTGTGTCCAATGACCAACATTATATTAGGTGGTAAAAATATATTCTAAATATACTTTAAAACCATTCATTATTATAATTTAACCACATAAGATATTATGATGAAAAAAGTTGTTTTAAATTAAAATATAGCATGTTTTTACTATTCATTAAAATATGAAAGTTATCGGAAAAATATCAAAAATTTATCTAATGTAAATTTTTACATCGTGATTCAAAATAAGAATATTATTTTGTCAAATTGAACATATAAACATGTCAAAAACTTTATTTAAAGTGGGTGCGCCATCAAAAGGCGGTAAAACTGCATTTTTTGAAAAATACTTATTTTACCCGAAAAATTTATTTTGTTCTTATACCATGTTCTAGAAATGTGTAAGATGAATAATAATGTTATAAAATTCAAAATTTAGTTAATACTATTCATAACGGCTAGTTCATGACAATATTATAATAATATAACATTGTTTGTTAAAACCCGGTATTGCGTACAACACACGCTATCGAGGAAGGTCGCGATTGCGTGTAATGCAAGCCAAGTCAGGGTTGCGTGTTGTGAAAGAATCCTTCATTGTTTCGTATAACAGAATCCAACCATATTTCATTTATATATTTAATATATATATATATATACTCAATGTTGCGTAGAATAACTATTATCAAAATTGTGTGTAACACGGTCCAAGAATAGTGTTGCGTATACTGCAAGCTAATACGGTGTTGCGTATAGCGCAAGGTAATCTTGGTGTAGAATACAACACAAGACATTAATGAAATTAAAAGAATATTTTTCATAAAATCTAGGGGTGTTACACTTCTTCCCAAAGTGAGGATTCAAGGAGTAATAGAGGGAAGTTTAGAGACTAAATGGGTAGGGTTTGGCCGATACAAAGGCTTTGGGAGTGTGGGTAAGGAGGTAGAGGTGGGACCCTTTTATAAGAGGAGAGGAGGGGCACTCTTGTAAAGTTACAAAATGTTACTTTATTTTCAAACTATTTTGAGATTTTAAAGGTCCAACATTGACGTATTTCGAGGATAAGGTGATAAGGGTTCGAAATACACTCATCCAATAGGTTTTGGACATGTTTAGGTCTTAGATATTACATTATCTTTCCATTTTATTTAAATCGTTAAATAATGAGGTCATCGATGCATCATCATGATGTCATAAATAATTTAATTTATTTTATGTGTAAAAATTCTAAAAAAAACTATGATGTAGGAAATATTTTTATATTTACAATGAATATTTATAGTCAAAATATGATTTGTATAACCCCATGTAAAAATTGTTTTAGTAAAACATTTCATGTTTGTCTCATTTTTTATTTAACATTAAATAAAAAGATATTAATGTAATTTTCCAACCAAAGTGGCTTCATGGGGTCCCCATGTTGACCCATTGGTTGTCATGGTCGGCCATGACACATCCAATGATGTTAGGACATGTTTCATGTTAATTTCATATTATTAAAACATTATTTTTACCTTAAACTACACTAATTACCTCTAATCGCGATTAAGAACTTAAAAGATACTATTCACCAAAAAATTATTTTAATCTCATTGAACCACATTTTACTTCTTAATGACAACCATTTATGTCATATTTTTTAAATTAAAAACATAGAAGTGGTAAAATTTCATTTAAATGAAAAATCAGTTTTTATAAGTACAACTTAGTGGTTCCACTATTCATCAAAAATTGAAGTTTTTCAGAAAAATCCCAAAAATTCACCCTAAGCTATATTTGATATTCTGAATTCAAAAATGAGGTCTATTTTAGAAAATTCAAAACATATAATTAACATTAATTAATTTAATAATTAATTCCCGTTGTCAGAGCAAGTAGCGTGTTTTTATGAAACAAAAAGTATCAAAAGATTGACACTAGTTTAACTATGATTTCAAAGTGAAATTAATTCCAACGACCAATATTGGATTTAATGGTAAAAATATATTCTAATTTTACTTTAAAACAAATTAAAAAGATAATCTAATAATATAAATAAATTATATTAAAAAGAGGTTTTGAATTAAAATACAATATTTTACACTATTCATTAAAAAATTGAACTTTATCGGAAACATAACAAAAATTTACAAAAAGTAAATTTTGATGTCCCGATTATAAAGAAGAGTCATATTTGTTCCAATATAATTTATAAGAGTGAACAAAACTATATTTAATGACGGTTTTCCATCAAAAGGCGATAAGTGAACCATTAGTGAAAACTAGTGCAAATACGCCTAAAATTGAATTCTTTCCGTATTTTAAGCCTTTATCTTTTATTGGATAAATGTAAAAACATTTAAAAACATATATAATCATATATAAGTTATTTATATCCATTCCCGCCAATACAACGGCTACATGTTAACTACCATTTAAAATAATATTATTTTATTATTAGAGTGCAACGTAAGATTCCCAAGAAACTCGTTGTTGCGTGTTGGGTACGCCATCGAGCATAGCGTCCCCTTTAAAGTCATATTAATATTTTATTCACAAATATGGATAAATATGAAAATTTCATATTCTTTATTTACCTGGGGTGTTACAGTAGTACTCTAATGGTCACTAAAAATAAAATACAAAAAGTAATTACATGTTTTAAAAGGACATTGTGGTTTTATTACATGGAAGTGGGAGGGATAATTAGAAGAAAATTGGTAGATGTTTTTTTTAATTTATGTGAGAAAGTGGTATACTTGAAACCTAGAGACAATTAACATATATACACTATAAAAACACTACTTACTTATAATTTGTAGTCACCACCATATATGATAAGTGGGTTGTTTCTTGTGGTGTAGATGTAAGAGATCCATGAAATCAAAGTTATAAATAATATTGAATGAGTGAATATGAATGTGAAGGACAGGGGGAGGGTAATAAAAATTTTATTAAGGCCATGGTGATTGGTTCTAGAATTAGCGAGGTATGTTAGGGGAAAATAAGATTACTTGTAAGTGTGATGTTCAAAGAATTTGGTAAAATTAAAAAGAAACAAAGTTGTTTGAGTGGGGAAACAGATCACAATTCATCATATAACATGATTTTAAAATATCATTATAATTTCATGAAGAAAATATTAGATAATATTTAAACTAAGGAAAATATAAGGAAACTCGTTTATTTCCAAGAAAACCTTTGAAACTAGTGAAATAAATAAATCATGAACTTTAAAAGCCTTAAAAACTTTTTATTCCTAAAAAACAACCTAAATAACAAATAATGCCTTGTATTTAATTTATAAACACTTCAAAACTCATTAAATTATCCCATTAGATAAATATTTATGTATATAAGAAAATAATAATAATATTAAATAAAAAAATGAGACTTTATTGAATAATAATTACTTTTTCCCACTTTTAAAATCCAATTTATAAGATAAATTAAGAAAAAATAAACTTCATATATTTACTTAATACTTTTAATTGCATAATAAGAATCATTATATAACTAAGTTAGGTATCCTTTATACTAAATAGAAATAGTTTTTGAAATCATTATACATTGAAATCAATAAATTTATATATATACCAAAAATCTATAAATATTACATAATAAAAACATATAAACATTTAAATTTAAAACAATTTAGAATCACATAATGTTTCTTGAAAACCATAACATTGAATATTTTATAAACAGAATCCACTAAATGGTAGTTATATATTTAATCTATTAATTAAAAAAATTCACATGAAATGATAACATTATATATGTTTCCCTTTCAGAAAGAAAATGATAAGATTTAAACTTCAAAAAATATATTTGGTAATTATAATATCTTCAAAACTATACCCATAAAATAAAGTTTAAGAAATTTATAATTATAATTTGGATAAAAAATTCCCTTGCATAAACAATTACAAATATTATATAAATAAAATATTAGTTTTTGAACTGAGACTCCAATAAATCCCTAATTAAATGAATATTAATTTTTAATTTTCTAGTGGTTTTCTAAGATGATTAAATTTAATGATAATTACATATCAACATCGTTCAATGTGGATATTCAATTAAAGGATTAATGTTTATTTATTAAAAATATTTATGTTCTAAAAATATTGACATGTTTTTGGTAACTTATACTCCTTTACCATAGTATATATTCATATAATTATTTAACATATTTTTTTATTCATATACATTGCCATTGTTAACATATATCATATTAATTATTCATGTATTAATATCAAGGAAATTTCCTCATTCTTTAATCCTAACATTTATAGGAAGATAAAATTTCCCATTCCATTCGCATATTAATCAACCATTTTATAAATTTATAATGTTGAGGCATCACCCACTCTCTACTGTATCAAGCCTAGGAAGTGGATAAGTGTAGGGGAACCAGTACATGGTAGTGCTAGAGAGATCTTGGAATGTAGTTACACCAATAACAGGAGGAAACCAACAATTTTGGCATGGGTTGGCAATACAAAATCCAAAAAACAACACCATGAAATGGATATCATCTGAGTAAGGTCTATGTGATTGGTATTAGGGTAAAATCAAAAATGTACCCACAAACAAAAAAATTTTAGAGGATGATGAATGATTTTGGGGACTTCATTGACATACCTCTTAAACATGAAACCATAAGACCACGAAACCAAAAAAATGTTTCACTATCTCACACTGTTGAACCCAAACAAAGAAGAAAAATTAGAGGAGAAAAAAATAACATACCATATATTTGAGAGTTGATTTTTCTGAGAGAATATGGAGGGGAGAAAAGGAAGTGATGAACATCAGCGAGATCTTCAACACCACAATGAAAATTGGTTGGGATAAATATTCTTTTAAAATAACTATAATGATTTTAACAGTGCTTCCAAAAAATCGTTGATATAGAGGTGGTTTATCAATGATAAAATAATAATCTATAATAGAACTATTTATATTCTCTTTTTTATTGATGGTAAAATCAATAATTATCAGTGTTAAAACTTTAGGGCAGATAAATATGGATTTTATCAGTGCTTGTTTAGTATTGATAAGAATTAATATTCCCTGGAGTATTAACTAATGCACCACTAATTCTCTAATGCTTCAAATGAAAAGAGTATGCGAATAATTCCATCCAATTCAAAAACTCAATGTTTTTTTATGATGATCATCATGAACAACCTCTTAATCCCATATAAAAAGGTAGATATCATGTGTTCACAGCTTCTACTGTGGATCACAAGAATGACTTGGTAAAAGGTACATTTATCATCCACTCTATAATAACTAACCTATTATTTCATTTTATATCTACCCAACCCTTTATATCTAAGTAATTTTATAAGGGAATCCAATTTCCACCTCAATGATTATATGTTGAGTTATCGATGAAAAATATAAATGTTATGACCGTTGTGTCTTAATTATAAAGTAATTCCTTGATTCAAGTTTGTGAGAATTTTTTACCTAATAATATTTTGATTCTCACTTAAGTTGAATTTGATGTAATTATAGGTATGTATTGGATTTCATTATATAGATACCATAACAATGGTAGAGGAATGGATGTCGCGTTTCATATTCCAAATTAAATCATATTTTTTTGTCAATGTAAGGATGAAAAAGAACTTCCAATAGAAGTTACCTCAATCTCATGGGACATAATTCATACCCATGAAGAATATTTATCTTATATTGTTAGCGATAATCTCAACGTTGATTATCTTCCTATAGTATGGGATTTTTTAGGTGGATTTAAATAAGTATTTTCATGTCATCCTCTATATTGTGAAGTTGGATTTTCAATATAATATATAATCGTTGTTATACTTATTTTAAATAATCCTTATAAAATATCCCCTATTGAGTTATGGTAATTGATGAAGAAACTCCAAGAAAGTTCTAATAATGTATTCATATAGCCTACTAGGTTACTATAGGGTGAACTTATTCTTTTTATGTAGAAGAAATATGTTGGAATAAATATTTTCATTGATTATGATGCACTAAATGAGATCACTATCAAAAACACGTATCTTGTACCTCATATAAATGATTTGTTTCTTAAATTATGTGGTTCCCAATAATTTCCCAAGAATGGAATTCATTATGGATATCATAATGTGATGGTTAAAAAGTATTATATACCCAATAAAACTTTACAAATGAGGTATGGGCATTTTAAGTTTATGTTGAATCCATTTGGACATACTAATTCCAATTCTATCTTCATGGATTTAATGAATTGAGTATTTAAAGATTACTTGGAATAGTTAGTGGCAGTATTAATAGAAGATAGTATTATATATTAAAAGATAAAGGAAGAGAGTTAATATTATTTTTGAATTGTTCTGAAAACTATGATGCATGATAAGCTAAATGTGAAATTTACCAAGTGTGAATTTTTTCTTTTTAATGTTTAATTATTGGGTCATATTATATTATGTGAGGGAATTCTGGTGGATGCTTCCAGGATAAAAGTTATGGGAAAATATCCTTGACCAACTATAGTTTCTAAGATTCATAGTTTTTAGAGATTGGATAGATAATATCGATGCTTTGTGAGAGATTTATCATGAATATCTAATCCACTCAACCAGTTGACCAATAAGGGGGTTATGTTCTTGTAGATAAATGACCGTGAATAAAATTACATGGAATGGGAGAGAAGGTTGTTCAGTGAACTTATGCTTACATAACCCTTTATTGGAGAAGGGTTTGTGATCTATAATTACAAATAAATGAATGTATTGGGATGTTTCTTCATAAATAATGATATTTCTATAGAATATTTCTCACTCCAAGTGAAAATACATGAAATAAATTACTAGGATCATGATTTGGGAGATGACAGTGGTAATATTTGCACTAAATATGCGGAAGAATTATCATTTTGTTGAATTATGTGACATATATATGGATAATAAAATATTTATGTATATATTCACATTGAAAGAGTTTAATTTGAACTATAGAATATGGATGGAGTGGATTAACGATTATTATTTCTCAACACATAATCATCCAAATAAGGTGAACAAGGTAGTTGATAAACTATATTGGAAGGACCATGCCAGTTTGGCCATAATGAGGATTGAATGAGATCCAATCCTGTATTAATTTTAGAAGTTGGAACTTTAAATCCTAAGGGAAGGGGATATATCCTATATTTTTAAAATAAGTGTTCAACCATCTATCTATGTGAGTATTAAATAGGTGTAGAAGGATGATATATAATTTTAGAAGAATTTCATAAGTTTCATTTAGATCAATCATGGTTGTGATGGAATGAAAAATTTTCGGAACTGAGTATGTTTCTATTCAATACAATAATTAGGAGAATCTCATAGTTGTTTATTCATTATTAATCTTAAAAGTATCATTATGTATAGAGATATGAAGGAGTATTTATATTATGAAAACATGAAAATGGTTATTTCAGAGTATATATCTTAGTTATTGGTATGTAAACATGTTAAGGCTGAGATAAAAGTGGTTTAAGGGGTTGTAACAACCCTTACTTATACCAGAATGGAAATGGGAATTCATTACTCTGGCTTTCATCATCGGACTCCCCAAAACATCTAAAGTGCATAAGTAAATTTAGGTTTTAGTTGATAACCATATAAAATTCTTGCATTTAATCACTATAAGAGAATATTTATCTCTTGATCATCTTACTCAGGTATACATTAATGAAACTTGTGAGATTACATGGAGTACCATTCTCAATCATATCTGATTAGGATTTAAGGTTTACCGTGATGTTCTATAGAACCCTTTAGTGAGATCCAGATATAGAGTTGAGTTTCTGTACAACGAATCATCCTTTAACATATGGTCATTCTAATAGAACCATTAAAACCATGTAGGATATGTTTTGATCTAGTTCTCAATATTAAAAAGTTTTTTTAATAGCCTAGAATCCACACTTCTGAATTCGGAAAAAAATACATAAAATTTACAAATGTGTCCCCATCTATTTTCCAAAAAAACGTACTACATCAAAAGGAAAATAAGGAATCTCTTACATAAACAATGAAATTTCAGGTTTAGTGTTTTGTAGAATTAGGAAAAACTATTAGAAATTTTGATTCATTAACAACTAGTTCATAAATAAAAATTCACTATCTCCTACTGTGTTATGATTTTCTAATTTGACATTAGGTAATTGACATCATCCATGTCAAATACATCTAGAAAAAACCCATTTAACATATTTCCTCTTAACTTGGGGAAAATAAACATAAGAAAGGGTTAGCTAAAATTATTAGTAAGGGTAAAAAGAAGGATATGTACGCATACACATGAACATAAGGGTATGAAAACATGATAATAATAGTAAAATAACACACCCTGCATAAAAATGATCATAAAACGGATTCATGAAATTAATATTGGAAGTTTATAAGACATGAATAATAATTAACTAAAGAACATAAGCCATGAAATCATAACATAAGAATAAGACATTGAATTTGTGACAAAAAAACAAGTTCATAATATGATATCCATAGTATCCAAGGAATCAATTACAATACAATCAAATTGGGGATTGTCCTATATTGAATCTAATTCAGGCTTCATTATAGCCATGTATTACTGAACTGGATTTACATTCCATTCCAGCCCTATATTACAGATTCAAATTTACTTGTCAATCCTGTCATGTCTATCTCATGAGATATAAATTTTTACCCAATACATTGGAGAGAGATATAGGTCCCACCTATATCATAATGAAATAATTATTACATGTTCTTCAAAACATATATCATTCATAACCCATGAAAAGAAATGGGTTTCACAAAACACTTCATCATAGAATAACTCATGGAAAAGAAATACAATGCATAAGGACCAAACGATAATAAATGTAAACCATTTAAAGAAATTATAATAATGGTATCATTGGTTAATATCCCCAATAAAATATAAGTAACATCAAATAACATGTCCTTTATTGGAAAATAATTTTGAGAGAACTCTTAAAAATAGTTATTGAGGAAAATATACCATTCTCATTGAAAAATGATTTTTTTGAATGTAAAACTTTTTTTGAAAACCTTTTTCTTAGAAAATATATTTGAAAACATATAATGGAACACATTATAACATAAAAAATATATTTAAAATTATTTTCCTTTTAAATTAGTTCAATATATATTTTAAAAATATTTGTTGAGGAAAATAATATTCAAACATTTCAAAGTGTCCCATAAAACATTGAAACATTTGAATCACAATCCACATGAAATAATGAAAATAAAAAGAGATTATAGTATCATCAAAATAAGTATATTTATCATATAAAATTTCAAATGTAAATATATACACCTTGTATAAGAACATAGGTTCATAACAAAACATGGGTTTCAAAGAAGGAAAATTGAGACAAAAACTATGTTACTCATTTGGTAACTTTTGAACTGTAAAACCCCATGAAATAGACATCATCAAATGGATATGTAAATAAATAGAAATTAAATTAAAAAGTAATAAAATACATTCATGGGTAGTATGTACGCTACACAACAAAAATTAATTTCAGAAATAATAACTGAGATGAAATTCCATTACCTTAGGTCGGGGTTCATTTTTATGTATAAAAAACTCATGTATAATTGATTAAATAATGTTATTATATTATTCCATAACCATAATTATTTTTATTATATCATATATGATCATATTATCACTTGTTTAATAATATTTCATTATTACTCTTCTTTTAGGTGTAAATTGTTTCATCTTTTCAAAGCATGTTTTGTTGTATAAGTCCAAATTATTTTTCATATGTTATAGTTATATCATTTATAGAATGTAATTGAGGTTTTATATAACATATTTATTTATTATATATAGTTTTTTAATCATTTATGAATGATTAATAAGGAAAATTAATCTCATTGCATCATGGATACGGTAATCTGTACGTACACACAAGCAATAGTATCATTTAATTAATAGTAATAATTATGGAAGTGAATGGTATATATGTAGTTTCCAAAATCAATATAATATTATAATTATTTTATATCAATATTACTTCCATCATTATACAAATCCAAATAAATTTGTCAAAAAAAGATTATACCATGGAGTGGAGACAACAGGTCGTGCATACGCATGCGTGGTGATTTTATTTTTTCCATTGGATGGATAGATGGAGGAATATGGTTTTTACATAACCATAATAAAATATAATCATATATTTAATAATGAATTTATTAAATAATAATGGATGAAACATAAGAAGAGGATGATAATAAATTATTCTGAAAAGTCGGTAAGGAAGTTACATCTCCTTCGATGAAAACTCTTAAAATCTCCTCTAATAACATAAAAGTTTGTCTTTTTAGAAGACCAGAACCTTTACAATGTGACTTAAGATTATTATAAGGAAAATTTTAATAGTTATTTTGATCTCCAGGGATGAAAATGTGTGTGAATATTTGAGGAGGAGGTTCCCTTTTATAATTTAGGTGAGGGGGAATTTTGGTATTTTGAAAACTATTAATTTATATTAATTTCAAAATCAATCCAAATACCTCTAAAATGAGATCTGTTTGAATACATGATTGGTTAAAATTATAATCCCATCAACTAGTAAAATGTGGACACGTTTTGAGGTCAATTTAATTCTTATATTTTTTAGTTAATCCTTAATTATCTATTTTAATTTTTACTAAGGTAATGTCTTTTCCAATATTAAATGAATTTAATTTTCCTATTTTATGTAAAAAACCATAAAGGAATACTATAGAGTATTTTAAATCATATTATTATTATTTATAAATTTTAAATATGTATTCATATTTTTAAATAATTTAATAAAACATTATTTTGACAAAATATCTATAGTGTCAATTTTGACACAATTTATTTCAAGGATTTTTAAAAATATAAATAAAAGATGATAACCTTGAAAAAAATATTTTATTTTCTCCCTAAGGGGTCAAGGTAATATATAAAATTCATTGTAAATATTAATTAACACAAATTATATTTATTTTAATAGTTTTTATAACATTGATTTAATATTTCACATAATAAAATTATTACTACATCAATATTGACTAATTATTTAATATATGTATTTGTTCACTAAAAAATAAAAATAAAATTCCATGATAAAGATAAATTATCTATCTTATATAAGAGTATTTATATTTTAATATTTGTTTTTATTAGTCCCATATTTATAATGATATAGTCTTAAAAATATGAAAGTGACAACTTTGAAACTACGTTAATTAAAATAAAATAAATTTTATAATCCTTTGTATGTGATTACAAATGGTCAATAACTAGAAACTTGTTTTATTATGGTCGATATTTACATGATAAATAATATTTGGTCAAGTGTATGTGTGTTTTAATGGGTATTATCATTTTAATAAAAATTATTTTATTGATTTTTCATCAATTAAATAATTTTTGTGTCATCATTGTATAAGCCATTAAGGCAATTATTTAGTCTCTGAAAATTGTAAATAAATTACCATTAAGTGTATAGTTTCATTATATTTTTTGAAAATATTTACTATTGATATTTTAGAATATTTTTCACTATATTAAAATAATAATACTTTAAGAAATAATAGGGTTACATTTTTTCACTTTCATAGTAAAAAATCCATTAAATGAGTCCAATCCGATCTTTAGGTGTTATGGTAAATTTTTATTCATAAAAAAGTATTTTTCTAGGTGTTAGCATAATTTTATTGTCCTTATCAACTAAATTTGTTACCTAAATTACCTGATTTACTATTAACTACGTAAAATAAAAATTACTGTAGTTACTATTCATAATATCCAAAAAATAAAACTAACCTATTAACATAATTTAGACCAACTTATTCCAAATATGTAATTCATTTCTCAAAATTTTAAATATTTAATTTTCAGTAATTAAATTAAAATTAATCCTATTGAGGGAATGAGAAATTGGGTTTTAAAAAAGTAAAAACCATCAAACGGTTGACATGTGTTTATATTAAACCTCAATATGAAATTACTTATAATTACCAAATTGGTATTAAATAATAAAAACAAAATCTATTTATACTTTAAAATAAATTAATTTATAATCTAATGATATAAATCAATTAGATGAAAAAGATATTTTGAATTAAAATGCATCATTTTTTACTATTCATTAATATATCAAAGTTATTAGAAAAATATCAAAAAATTATCCACACTAAATTATTATGTATTTATTCTAAATAAGATGTTTATTTTTTCAAATAAATCTTATAAAATTGTAAAAAAATAGATATAAAATTGGTGCACTATAAAATGGCAACAAAATTGCATTTTTTTTAAACACATGTTTTTAAAAAAAATCAAATTTGTTCTTATATTAATGTTGAGAAAACATATAAGATGAATTTAAAACATTATAATGAATATATTAAACAAATATTTAATTAATTAAATCAATCAGTGTTGATTTTATTATTTTATAGACACGCTTATTTTTATTTAAATAGTTTTCCTGAAAAACATTTACATTTATTAAAAAATGAATTTTATTTTCATTTATAATAAATTTCTCACCAAAAACTAAGTTTATTTTCACGGTTTAGTTAATAGTATATATACACTCTATTATAATGTTCATGTAAGAATTTAAAACATTAATATTCCAATGATTTCTTAAACATGGTTTTTGGTAAAATGAATTTTATCAAAAGGACCCAAAATTGTGTGTTACACTAGCCAATAATAGTGTTTTGTACACCACAAGATAAGACATTCTATTATGTAGTGAAATAATATTTTCATGTAGCTTAAAAAATATGAAATCAATGAAATTAAAAGGAACCCATCTAATAAAATCTCATGGTGTTACATTCCACCCCCCCCCCCCTTAAAATGAATTTGTCCATCGAAATTCGTCTGGGTTGTAAAAGGATAGAAACCGACATTGTAAAAGAATTAATAAAAATATAATTTAATTAAATAAATTAAAGTAAGATGGTCACCTAAGATAACATATTCTAGAGTCCCATATAGGAAATCATTTATATGGAAGGAAAAACTAACCATCAAGTTCTGATGGATAGTGAGAGAAAAAATTGAATGGTGAAAGTTAATAATCACAAAATTATAAATTTGTGATGGGTTAAAATACCTTTCATTTAATAGGAGGAAAAGTAAATGGTAATCCTTTTTTTATAATGTGTTCAATATATTGAGGAATTATATTACTACTTAGACTAAAATCAAATCGAAATATAATTACTTGAAAATTCGAGTTCATCCTTTTATCAATTTCATCCACAAACTCATCTTTTCCTCCAAATAATGAGTATTCTGGATGAATGTTTCACACCTGAAGCACTAGAATCAACTTCTATAGAATCAAGTAATCCAAAAAATATTAACTGCATATTTATCCTAGGTCTATAAATTAACCAAAATGTTTACTACAACATAATATAATTCCCGAAAATAATAAACCATATGTGATGAAATACCAAGTCAATCTCCAAAATTCAACAGGAATACCCAAAGTTCAATATAAAACATTCAACAAATAAATTCCCTCGAGAATTTGTTAACTAATATTGAAACCCAAAATTTATAATAATTTTAGTATATAATCTTTCAAGATAAATTTTAAAAATTATCTCTAAATAACATCAACCACTCTAAATTTCTTATAGAAATTAGTAATTATCCTAATAACACGTTCTTCATGATAGGTTAATCATTTCCATAAAAAACATAATTCCTCAGAATTCTACAACTAAAATCAGATATTATTCAAACATGTAATTATTCCATTACCCATCAATTATAATCCCATGGTATTCTAGTTACCTTAATCATATAATGTTTCTAAAGTAGTGAACATCTTCCAAAATAATATTTATCACTTAAGACAAAAATCATTTTCCAATACTATGGATAACCATTTGATAAAAAATAAGATTCAAAAATAAATTTATTGTTAGTAAATAAACTTGTTTAACTAAAAATAGAAAATTTATACTCACTAGGGACTTCCAATAGGCCATTGGTAGGTGAGAAGTCATTTTCACCCTTCAGTTTTGGGTTTGATTCCTATAGCCTTGTCTGATGTGATGGGTTGTCACCCTATTACAGGTTGTCCTTTTTCTAAATGTAAATTCCTCATACATCATTTTAAAAAGTATATAAAATCCTCAAAATAACCCTAACAAATTTTAACCTTAATGGTTGGATCATACACATCATTTTGCACCCCAAAAATACAAAAACCCTTAATTAACATAAAACTAAATTTCTCTAAAATACTATTAGTCACCTTAAAATTTCATAACCTAAGGCCTATAAATGGGTTTCTAAGAAATTTTTATTATATTCAAACCTAAAATTATAATCCTATTATGGTATGAATAACTCTTAAAAAACATCATAATCTCCCATGTTTTCTAAACCCTAATATGATACCAAATGTAATACATTAGAATCCACTCTTCTAGATTCGGCACAAAAGAAATAAAATTTACAATTGTGAGCCAATTTTTTCTATCAAAACATACAACATCAAATGGGAAATAATGGATCACTTTCATACCAATGGATAATTTTGGTTTTGAGTTTTAGAAAATTAGGACAAACTCTTAGAAACATCGGTTCATAAACAACTGGTTCTAAAATAAAAACAAACTATTTCCTAATATGTCAAGATTTTCTTATTTCACATTTGGTAATAAACATCATCCATGTGATATACTTCTATAAAAAAATCATTTAACATATTTCCTCTTAACCTATGGAAATGAAACATAATCAAGGGTGAGCTAAAATGCCCAGTAAGTGTAATCAATAGATATATATAAGAATAAATACGAATATAAGTGTATGATAACATGATAATAACATTAAAAGAACATACCCTAAACATAAAATATTATAAATAGGATTCATGGAATAAATATTTTATGTTTATATGAAATGAATTATAAGGAAATAAAGAACATAAGCCATGAAATCAGAACATATGAATAAAAAATGGAATTTGTGGCAGAAATAATATGATTTCATAGTATCCAAGGCATCACTTTCATGACCTTCATCGTGGAAAAATTTCTATACTAGGCTGAATTTACTCTTCGTTCCATCCATGTATTACTTAAATGAATTTACTTTTGGTTAAAACCTTGTATTATTTAACCATCTTTATTTTCGTTATAGCCATGTATATATCATGAGATATAAATATTTACCCAATGCATTGGAGAGACATATAGGTCCCACACATTTCATAATTAAATCATTCTTACATGTTCTATAAAAATGTAGACCATTCACAAGCCATGAATGGAAATGGGTTTCATAAAACACTTCATCATAGCACAACTCAGGGAAAATAAAAAAAATGCTTAAGTACCAACACATAATAAATATAAAACATTAATATATAGAATAATAATGGAATCATTGGATCATATTCTCAATAAAACATAAGTAACATCAAATAACATGGTCTTGGTTTGAAAATAATTTTTAGTGAACTATTAAAAACGTTCTTGTGTAAAATATCCATTTTTTCTTTGAAATATGTTTTTAGAACAGAAATAAATTGAAACAATTGTTATTTGAAAATAGATTTGAAAACTTTTAGTGGAGAAATTTATAATAAAAAACATTTCATTAAAATTATTTTCCTTGAAAATGAGCTAAATAGAACTTTTAAAAATATTTCATGAGGAAAATAATCTTCAAAAATTTTAATGTGTCCCATACCACCTTGAAACATTTTATTCACAATACCCATGAAATAATAATACTAAAATTATAATATAATAACATTAAAATAATGATATTTCTAATATAACATGTCAAATGGAATTATATACACCTCATGTAAGAATATTGTTGCATAAAAAAACTTGTCCCTCATAGAAGAAAAATTGAGACAAAAACTACATTCATAATTTGGTAACATTTTATCCATGAAACACCATGAAATAAGGATCACAAAATGGGTATTTAAATACCCATAAATTAAATTAAAAATTCATAAAATACATTCATGGGTAGTATTTACACCAAACAAATGAAATGAGTGGTGAACACAACATGTATCTTATAGAAATAATAGGTGAGATGAAATTCTCTAACCTTAGGTTAGGGTTCATTTGTACATACCAAAGACTATTTTATAATTAATTATAGAATGTTATTATCTTATTGTAGAAAAAAATTTATATCTATGATATCATATATGATCATATTATCATGCGTTTAATAATATTTCATTGTTACTCTTCTTTCAGGTTTTAATTGTTTCATCTTTTCTAAGCATGTTTTGTCATATAAGTCCAACATGTTATTCATAGGTTATAGTTATATTATTCATATAATGTAATTAAGGAAATATATATCATATTTATTCATTATTTACATTTATTTAATCAATCATTATAGTTTAATAAGGAAAATTAATCTCATCACGTTGTGGAGACGGTAGTCCGTACATACGCACAAATGATAATATCATTTATTTAATTTTAATAATAATGGAAGTGAACGGTATATATTTTCTCCAATAATTAATAAAATTTTATAATGGAAATATATTTCTAATGCTTATATCATTATACCCATCCAATTTTTTTTAAAAACAGATTACACCACAGCGTGGAGATAGTATAACATACGTACACACGTATGTTGATTTCATTTTTTTATTAGATGTATGGAAGGAGGAATATGTTTTTCCAAAAAATCTAATAACATCTCAGAATAAATTTAATACTAGAGTAATTATATAAAAATAAAATGAACATAAGAATGGGAGGTATAAGAAGAAATGATTTTGAAAATTTGATATGGAAGTTACATCTTCTTTGACGATTACTCTCTAAATATCCTCTTAGAAACACTACATATGGTATTTTGAGAATACCATAACCATTATAATGTAAATAGTTATGTTTATGCTGTTAATGTTTAGTGTTTTTTCAAGATTAAATGCTCAACAGGGTGTGAATATTTGAGGGAGGAGGTACCCTTTTATTATTGATGTGATGGGATCTTTGGGAAGTTCTAAAACTATTATTTTATATTAATTTAAAAATAAATATAAATACCTAAAAAATGATATATATTCGAATATAAGAAATTATACGATTGAAATATCATCAACCAATAAAATTTAGAACACTTTTAATTTCAATTTAATCCATATATTTTTTAATTAATCCTTAATTTTCTGTTTTAGTTTTTTCCAAGGTAAGAACATTTTCAACATATAAAGTTTTCAATTTTACTTATTTAAGGTCAAATAAACCATTAATGAATATTTAGTAATATTTTTTAGAATATTATATTATATATTTTATTTTTAAATATGTTTTATTATTTTTAAATAATTATGTAAAACATTATTTTGACAAAACATCAATTGTGCCAATTTTGATGCTTTATTTCACAGATTTTTAAAAATATTGAGATAAGATGATAAGATCTAAATAAATATTTTAATATATCCTTAAGAGAACAATTACATCTAAAAAATTCATTTAATTTATTAATTATCTCAAATTATATTTATTTTAATATTTTTAATATCATTCATTTGATATTTCCCTTAATAAAATAATTATTACATCTTAGTTATTTAATATACATATTTATTCACTATAAATTAAAACTAAAATAACATGATAAATATAAATTTTATATATTATATAAGAGTCTTTATAGTCAACCATATCTTTTTATTAACCCTATATTTAACATTATTTAGTATAAAAAATGTGAAAGTGATAACTTTGACTCTACATAAATTAAAGTAAGAGAAATATCATAATCCATTCAATGTCTTTCCAAATGGTCCATAACTATACCCTTGGATTATTAAGGTAGATATATACTCAAAAAATATTATTGTTTCATGTTTTGGGTTTTTTAATGGTTATTATAATTTTAATAAAAATTCATTTTTTAATTTTTCAACAGTTAAATAATTTTTGCATCATCGTTGTATAATCCATTAAGGTAATTATTTAGTATTTAAAAATTACAAATAAATTACCATGATTTGTGTTATTTAATTATATATCTTTATAAAATTTATTATTGAAGTTTTATCAGGATTATAATTGTATTAAAATTAGTACACTGATAATAAATAAGAGGGTGACATTTTGCCACCATCATGTCACTTTATTTTATTTTAATAATATTAATATTAGATTTGTGGAAAAAAATTAATTAAATGAGTCAATTAATATAATTATTTTTTAAGGGTCTATTTTTACTCATCCAATAATGTTTTTTAAGGTGTTAAGGTAATTGTATTGTCCTTATCATATTAATTTGTTACCAAAATTACATGATTTACCATTAACAATGATAAATAAAAATTACCTTAGTTACTATTCATAATATCCATAAAATAAAAGTAACCTATTAAAATAATTCTCACCCATATATTAAAAATATGGAATCCATTATATAATGTTTAAAACATATAATTTTTAGTAATTAAATTAAAATTAATCTCATTGAGGGAATAAGAAAATAGGTTTTCAAAAAGTAAAAACCATCGAAAGATTGACAAGTGTTTATTTATAATTTAAATGTGAAATTACATAAAATTACCAAATTAGGATTATATGATAAAAAATTAATATAATTATTCTTTAAAACCAATTAAAGGATAATCTAACAATATAAATTAATTGGATGAAAAAATAGTTTTGAATTAAAATGAAGTATTTTTCACTATTCATTAAAATATCAAGGTCATCATAGAAATACAAATAATTTATCCAAACTAAATTTCTTCATACCAATTCCAAATAAGAATTGTAGTTTTTCAAATGATACTTATAAAATTGTTGAAACTCGATTGAAAATGGGTGTGCCATCAAAAGGCGGGAAAACCTTATTTTTTAAAAATACTTCTTTTATCTGAAAAATTGAATTTATTATTATATCGTGTTTATAAAATATATAAGATAAATATTAAACATTATATTTAATATATTAAACAAATATTTAATTAAAAAATACATCAAGAGTGATTTTATAATTTTATAAATTCACTTATCTGCAATTAAATAGTTTTTCAAAAAACATTAACTTTTATTTAAAAAATGTTTTTATTTTCATTTATAAATAATTTATAACAAATAAATAAAGAATATTTTCATAATTAAGTTAATAATAATTACCCTCCATTATAATGGTTAGTTTATAAGGTAACATTATAATATTTAGTTGTTCTCTTAAACTCGTTATTGCGTAAATCAAATTCTATCAGAAGAACTAGAATTTCTATGTTACAACAGCCATGTTTAGTAATGAAAACACCAAAATCTAAGATATTGTTTCATGTTTTGAGAGATAATATTGGGGTTCCATAAAACACATAAAATCCAAGAAATTAAAAATAATCTATATCAAAAAATCTTAGGGTGTTACATTTTTTGGATCAAAATCTTCCTCTAGATAAGTTTTTAGACAACGATACCATTCACTCGAGCATTCAAATGGATCCTTATTAAGGAATATACACATGGAAAAGAATAAATATAATGTTTTGGGATTAAATTGGAGAAATAAATTTATTGGTACACGAGATAGCTAAGTATATAGAAGAAAAAGTTAGATCCATTCAAGAAGTATATAAAGACTGCTCAAAGTTAATATAAAAGTTATGTTGATAATCATTGGAAAGTTATAGAGTTTGACATTGGTGAAATGGTATTCTTATGAATATATATATATTGAATAATGTTTTGTTATTTTAAAATAATTTAATTTTTTATCCCTAAATATATTATCCACTTTCAAATTCCAGATCTCATTAGGATGGTAGCGTACAATTTTAAACATACACTAAATATATCCCAAGTTCATAATGTGTTCCATGTATCTCTCATGTGTAATTATACAATAGATCATTAACATGTAATTAACTATGAGTTCATACTGATAGTGAAAAATATATCTTATAAAGAATAACTAGTGGATCTTTTGCATCATAGAATGAATGTTCTATGATATAGGATGACTCACCTAGACACAGTTTTGTGGTGAAACCATAAATTATATGAAGATACAAGGGAACCTGAGGATGTTATTAAACAAAGATATCCTCATTTTTTTGTTTTAGAGTGATGGAATTTTTTCAATGATGTTCATTTTAATGGGGGTATTACGTATCACCCTGAGATTTTATGGTATTTTTCTTATCAAATTAATTTAATTTATTTGATAACTTCTCAAACATGGAAACACGATCTAAATGAACTGTAATACAAAATATTATTATAAATAGGCCATTAAATTTGTGGAATGAATAGGAATAACTAAATTTTAAAAAAATGCATATGGTATTAGATAAGGAGATTAAATTTTTACATAAGTCATTGTATGCTTTAAAAATACATTTCCCTTAATATTTGTTTTTATTTCTTTTTTTGAATAGTTAAATATATTTCATTTATTATACATTTATAAATTTTATTTTATAAAATTCAATTAGATTTTGAAATCATTATGTAAAAATTAACATAGATTTAATTGTTGATACTTTTATTAAATGATCAATTTTTAATGAATAGTGAAAAATAATAATATTTATTAAAAAAATACTTTTGTTTCAATCATTTATAAAGTTAAATTATTTCTAAATGAACCTCAAATTACCATTAGCTCATTTATATTATTATAATTCCAATTATGTTCATTGGAAATAATGTTATGTTCTATTTTGGTATAAAAATGTTTTGTAATTCAAAAATCATTTTTTTGGAAATATTTTTTTCGTCGCAATTTACACGATTAATTACAAATTAAATTATTCCACTTCTATTAATTGAATTTTTTTAAAAATTATTCTCTATTTTTAATAATTCAGATAAAATTCTGTATTATTATCCTTTTATTTTTATTCAATATGAATTGTTACCTTGAAAATTTTTGTCACCACGGTAAGAGTAAAATTAGTAAAATAGAGTTAAAACTTTTGGATATGGCTTTAATGTTTCTATAAGACTTAAATATTTTGTACTGGATGAATGTATTTTGGCCCTTTCTATTAAATCCTCTAATATATGGACACATGGTTCAATATTGTTTTTATTACAGCGTTTAAATTAATGTAATAAAACAATAAATACAAAATGTCACTATCTTGACTCTAATATCTCTATGATTTTAAAATATGGATAAAATGAGGGAATGTTTGGTTCTGAATCCATATTGTAAATATTTATTAATTATTTTATTATTTTAATTTATTTTTCCTTTTTACTGATTTCATAATGATATTTAATTCATATGCAATGTTGATACAATTTCGTTTAATTAATAGAAAAATAAAATAAATAGTTTAAAAATATTAAAGGTATTATAATTTAGATTAATTATACTATCCCATGAATTTTATATATAAATATAACATATTGGGGATTTTTTAATTCCTATATTCTAATTTCATTTCTTTTATTTTGTTTTCAACGTCAAAATAAATAAATAGTTCTAAAAATGACATTAATGGTATTTGATAATAAATAATATTTTATTAAATTATTTAAAATTCAAAAAATCAATAAATACATATTATTAAATGGTATATGGTTTAAAATATTGACTATTTCCATTTATGGTTAGCTTGTAATTTTATGGAAACATTCATGACACTTAAATAGTAAAAAAACATTGATATTTTGCTAATAGTCAAAAATGTTATCATGGGGTTTATAAAAGGTATAAGGGTAAAATAATAACCTAAACTCATCCTAATTTTTTTTATTAGAGGATTTATAATCATACCGACCATTTATTATTAATATATCAATTTGGATCCACTTGAACATGAAATTAATTTATGTTAATTTAATAGTTTAAGTAATTCTAGGAGTACTCCTCTCCTCTCTAATAAAAGGGAACTTATCATCACATCTTAATCACACCCAATGATATATCTATCTCAACCAAATCCTACCCAATTCGCTTTTCAAATTATATATACATCAATAAAAGGGTTTTGTATCCTTAAAAACCATTCAATGGGTCCTTGAGAAATGATCTAAAGGAGGCCTACTGTTGAAAAGGTAGTTGCCTTACCCGACCTCTTTTAATTTATTTATTCTAACACATCCCCGAAATACAATTTATTAATCATTAAATAAAAAATTAAACCTCCTCAATATACTCAAATGTTATTATTATTATTTTACCACAGGTATTCACCATTTATTCCATCATCTAGGAAGTGACATTTTCACTTGTCCATATATGTGGACTACTACCTCCATGTAGCTATAGATTTCGTTTCCACAACCATATTTTATTGATGGATATTGTGATGGGTTTAATATTTATATATTCTGTTTATGATATAATTATTTTTATTTAATTAAAATTTCATATCTAAATTTTACCTTCCAATCTACTGGAAAATGGTAATGTTGCTCATGTGTACTTGTGAATTTCATCCTCCTTGAAGCGATGAGATTCATTTTTGAATTATAATTTACATGTATGTGAATAAAGATAGATATAATGAAAATAAATTATATATATGATAAAATAATTATTCTTTAAAGGTTAATTTTTATTTACCTTTCTTTCGTTCTATTTATCGAAAAGTGAAAATAGTGTTCATGTGTATGTACGAAATACTATCTCCATGAAGAGTATAATTCATTTTTATATCACTAAATTTTATGGATGAATCTAAATATATATATTTATATTTTAAATTTATATCATGATAATAATTTTATAGATTATGGATCTGTTATTGAAGTACAAGTATCGGGACTGCCAAACTAAAATGTACAAGGGAATAAATTGTTATCACCTTGAATAGTGACTTTAATAAAAAATTGTTTGCAAAAAGGTGATAAGATGATATAATTAAATTATATATGTTAAGATATATGTGATTATAATTATATATATAAAACTATAATAAATCTATATTTATTATACAAAATTTTTGAACATGTATGATGTAATGCGATATTTGAGGTAAGGGATTTATGTTTCAGTCCCATTTTATTCAGCATTGGTTATAATTGAATTTACATTAATGAAATTATATTATCCTTATCTGATAAATCCCTTTAATTTTTCATATACTCTATTACTTCTATTAAATAATGTTTCCCTTTCATTTTCCTCACTTTAAGTACTCAAGAGGCCAAAAGAACATTTTTATGGAAAACTAACAATGTTTTATTATTCAATTAGGAATATTATTCTTATATATACATGTTTTCTTAAAAAAAATTCAAAATGTGTTTAGTATTTTCATGTGGGTGATTAAATTCATTTTCCCACTATTTACAATTTTATAAAAAAAGTTCACAAAAATATTCCTGTCATTTTTGGAATGACACACTTTTTATTTTTTACCCAAAAAATTTGAAAGGAGACTTTGTTTTAACATACATAGAATGAATATAATTTCCCACCACAATTAATTCTAAATTATTTAAATATTCCCTTAATATTTTTCATGGTACTTTTAAAATATAAATATTACCAAGATATTTGTTAATTTTTTATATTGGAATGTAGTGATTTCCAAATGAAAAAGTTATTTCCCAAAGAAATATTTCATTGATATTTTAAAGGAATTTCCACCTATGATAAAATCCTTTGATATTAATTAACATATGATGAGGTTATATTCCAATTCTACCAACCTTATCCATTAAACATATGTTTATTATTATGATGATGAAATTTTTATGGAGCTCATTTTTTACACATTCTATTCTATGATGAAATAATTAAATTTCTATGTAACCCTTTATTATCCAATGGGTTATGTTATGATGATATGAGTAATTATTTATGATATTATTCCAAAAATATTAATGGTTTTCATTATGTCATTGGTTTACCTGAAATTATATATCTCGTAAATTCATTGAGTAATGTTTTATATCTTATGAGATAAATATAGAAAACAAGTCGATGTGCTTGATCCACTATAGGAAATAAGTGATGATTCCTGTTCCATTATGATATTGGTAATAGATATTGATGTTTAGTCTACTATGATTTTATGGTCTTGTTATTTAAACTATTCACATGAAAGAGTGTCTGTACCTTTCATGGTGCCACACTTTTGTGACATGTTTTTATGATTATGCCTTGACTCATTGGGAATGTTTGATTAGAGATGATGCCTCACACTTATGATTAATTAACTCTAAAATGATAATGTTTTACACCATGACTAATGATTTTTATGCATGATATATTGATTTTTAAAATTTTATGTTATGGTCATGATCTCATACCCTAATTTTGATCTTATGTTTTTATATGGCCATCGATTGATATGTCATTTTTTTACCCTTACTAAGAATCTGAGCTCACCCTTTCTTATGTTTCTTTTCCCCATGTTATAAAGAATGGTTTTAATTTTGGTATGTCAGTAAGGGAAAATTGTGAGATGAACTTTATAATATATGATAAATAATTTACTTAAATAATATGTTTATGTATATTGTCTCTAAAGACACTAAACCATTACGGTTCTTGTGTGGATCATACTGTTATGTATTGAATATTCATCTATCATAATGTAAAATTTATATATGAAAAATTTGGTTTCTATAATATTAATTAATTATTTATATTTCTCTATCTTATATGTTTGTAGAATAATATTTTTACATATTCTTTTTCATTTTTAATCTCAAATTAGATTAAAATTGATGAATTTAATGAATTATATTAAATGTGTATTTGAGAAAAAATTTCTATAAATGTATTATTTTACAGTAGTTAATAAATTTTATATTATTTAATTTTTAAATATTTTAATTATTATTTTTAAAAATTATTATTCTATTTTGGACATTTAATTTTTCATTAAAAACCTTTCCAAGAATTAAATTTTTAATATTACATGGTTGGTGGGAATAGAATTTAATATTGCATCATGAGTTGAGAAATTTTTAATATTAAATATTTTTATATTTATTAATACATGTTTGACTATTTTCAATACATGTAAATATTACATATAGTGAAAAAAATTACAATAATATCTATTAATTATTAGTGATTCTCGATAGGAATAATAAAATGGTTTTGGAGAGATGCATAAGATTAAATTCCTTTAGTATGGATAGAGCAGGACCCCACCCTCATGTAAGTGTAAACCATTTTTACAATGATATACCTATAAGGAGTAATTAATCTAATGTTATATTAATTAACTTAATCAAAAATAAATGTATGATTAATTCACATTAACCAATTATTGTATAAGAAATTTTGATTACACTAGCTCATAATTGAGTAATTCTCAATATCCTTCTAGAATTACCAATAACCATTCCCAAAATGATAGTTATTTAAGAGTAAATTATCCCATATAATGGTTTCATAATAATATATTGACTTCTCATGTAAGAGTTAACCAAAACCTTGAGATACATATCAAAATTTTTCAGAGGAATGATAAAATGGTGTGAAGCTTATAGATGGGAGATGATGAAGAAATAATACCACAATTGTAACAAATTTATTTATGTTCAAGTGTGGGGATAATTAAGTTGAGAAAACCTTTTGGGATTCCCATAATAGTGTTTATAAATGGAGATAACCCAAGTATTTAGTGATATGGAACATTGGGATGTCAGGGTTTTTGGTGATGTGGATAGGAATTTATAGGGGGATCATTATTGAAGAAATATATTACTAAATCTAGAATGATTTTAAAAGATAGAGGACTGCTAAAGTGAAACCATGGTAAAATTATATTCCCAATTATCGAACCTCAGTTGATCTTTTGTGATATCTTCTCTAAATTTATAATTTTTACTCTCACTACTATGATTTTCTAGATAGTTGAATCTATATAATGATAATTTCCATTAATTTTTATATGTAAACTTCCCAAAACATTTTAAAAACTTTACTCTAATTAATTTTATAGAATATAATCAACTGATATCGTAATTCCCCACCTCCTTGGACCACTAATTGGCGATCAGGTCGATGATTGATAATAATCCTCAAGAAGACCACAACAGATGCTAAAGTATTTTGACTAGAAATGATGTTCTAATTTGTTATTATAAAGAGGTCATACCCCCATAATAGAGTGTGAAATCACAATTAAAATAAAAATTATCATACATTTCTAAAATAATTAATTTATGCATAAATAATAACTAAAACAAAATCATGTTATAATAAAATTAAATGTTTCCTTAAAAGTGCACACTCTCATGAATAAAATAACAACTTGTTTCCCACAAAGTTGATACATATACAATATAAAAAATAATGATAAATATATACAATGATCCACTTCTAACTTAGAGATAGACCACCTACCCTGTCTCCCTAAATATTGAAATGCTCGAGTTCAATCTAAGATGCCACATGAGTATCTCCACTCAATCTTGCAACACTTAGACACAACCATATCTATTGTGAATCTCATTAACAACATGTGATTATAAATAAGGTATATACAGGCACCAAGGTTATTGTACAAGGGGGGTTGACTATAATCATTAGTAGGCCACCCTAATGGGGGACCTACGATATGTTTTCAATTTCATGTTCATGAAATAGGACCAAAAAGTCGATTTATAACTACAGTCAGTGAATAAATAATTAAAAAATAATTAACTCACCACTCAAGGGGACATGTCATTACCTGTAACCAAATTGCTTTTGATGCATAGGGTATAATCCAAATTGACCATACCTACTTTTTCCCGGGTCAGGGTGTCTCTCAGCATGTCACAGGGACCTCACCAACCATAATATCACAACTAACCTAAGGGTGAATAAATGTAACATGGATCAATCCAAAAAATAATTTCTGATCCTCATTTCATTACCTAGATCAACCATACCTTCTTTGAAGGGTGTTAGGTGTTTTTTAGCATCTTTCAATGACCATTTCTACCAATAGAATATACCTGGTTCTCTCTTGTATACATATTATATCACAGACCTAGGGAATGCTCTGAGAATGATCCATCCATGTATACAAGATTAACCATGTCTCCAAATCCATTGAATCCCTGCTAATATTATCACATACCTCTATTATATTTTTCTCATGAATTTATCACAGACCTTCCCTATATGAGTTTTCTCATTCAAGGGAATAATCCAAAAAGTGAAACATACCTTTCTTATATGATATTTCTTATCCTGGGGAATAAGACGAAAAGTAACATAGACCTTCCCAATAATAGTTTTCTAATGTAAGAGGATAATATCTTTAGTAATATAGACCACCCATATTAGAGTTTTCTTAGATATTAGGAACATATAACTCCACTGAATGAGTATTCCTTAGTCATCACAAAATCCCCAAGGGTGTATTCCGTACATATCATTACTTATATTATGGAGTATTCCAAAATATTCCATACCCTCCCTATGGATGTGTACTGTACCATATCAAAAACCCCTCTAATGTATGTGTTATTTGTTCCAAGATTTCCTCATATGGAATCTCTATAACAAACATACATATAAAATAATTAGGATTGGTCAATCAACTAAACTTGTTCTCTCTGTTCACAACCCATCAACTCACATGACAGTTACAATTTCTAGGGTGACACCCGTAGACAACTCTACTATTCCAAATGCACCCTCACTATTGGGTAAAAAAGCCATATGGGCACCCATTGGGGGTCCCATGGGTCCCATCAAGCATAGAAACCCATCTTGTCTTCTCAAATTAATATAATCATTTATTAGGCCAACACTAATCACTCAGGGGTAGCACATCCCTCATTGTCATTATCCTCACTTCAGATCCATAATGGCCTAAAAAAATGCCTCGATGGAATCATTTTTAAGATATTTCATAGATCCCATCTCAAAAACCAAGTCATCAAGAGTTTGGTCTGAACACCTGACTCTTCATCAACTACAAGAAGTCCTAGTGTGGTTGAGAAATGATAATACAACACAAAACAATATTTGGATGTGTCCAAAGAATTTATACTAGGTCCACTAAGTCATTTACTTTATGTCTAAACCATGTTCTTGGGAACTCTCTCCTTCCAATACATTACTCATTCTGATAACCTTCACATGGATATTAATTGACATACCCCTCAAGAGTTCTCTAGATTCATGCATTGGAGAAAATATGTCCCTACTATAACTCACATTCCCCAAATCATCTTTTAAAGGGCACAAAATAACTAAGAGGCTTTCACTATCAATTTCTATGTGGGAAAACACTCATACTAGGATCCAATTATGTCGAATTATAGATCTGTTGAGTAAAATCACTCAAACCCCTCAAATGGATATCAAATTAAGAGTAAATAAAATGAAACATAGGTTCAATATGTGTACTTTAAAATCTCTACATTGGTTATGTACATGACCCAAAATTGAGTTTCCTTCACCAAATACTTGGAATTCACCAAACCAACATGGAGTGTACCTCACATGGGAACTAGGCCATACACTACACACGACCTTTTTCATGTTCCAATCATGACCCAACCCACATGGGACCAAGTTGAAACTACCCCAAGCCCGCCTCTAATAGGATAGAGGATGGTGACTAGAAATGAGTAGAAAAATAACACACATGTTACACCTTAGCCTATGTTACCTATATGCATGCACACACATTCATCCTCACGAAATAGTGTGGAGATAATAATACAGATAATATCAAAAAAGAATGAATACTTTTATTCCATAATGATAGTTTAATAAATGTATTGCAATTCCAAAAAGGGAAAAATAAATGACCATAAAAACTAAAAAATCTCCCAACCTACTCAAAAGGAGGGAACTACTGTTAAATGGGACCACTAGAACACACCCCGGTCAAGAACCAATATAAACCTCGGTCTGTCCAACTCATTATGATCTACCTACACTAGGACCATCAAGGACTCTACCGATAAGGGAAGAGTCTATAAAATACATGGATTGTGTGCAAGAATTTTCAGTAATGGTTTAGTATAAAAATACTTATTTGTTAACTCAAAATCCCAAAATAAAATGGAGAAACTGAAATGTAACAGCACGGTCAACCCAAGATAGAGGGAGCCTATATGTGATTGAAAAATACACCATCATGAACAAACAATGGATATTAATCATTATAAATCAAATCTCTACCTGGTGTGTCAATCATGATAGGTGAAAATACCACAAGTATTCCCAAAATAACCTAGATATACTCATCTTAGACTCCAAGTGTCTTTAGGTTTCGACTACACTTTCATCTAAATGATTCTACTTGAGGTAAAAAGGTAATTCTATCCTATGATAACTCACTACATGAGCCCTATAATTCCATGTGTTACTCATCAAAGAAACATCACTCATTAGGAATAGATCTTCTATCCTTTATGGAAATCAACAGAGAGATCACACTCTATAAGGTATCACTAAATATAATGCACATCTCTACCATACCATGTGGCATAGATTCGAGAGAACATGTGTGTCAGATCTCACCATGAAGAACGTGAGGTTGTCACTTTGTGGATCTCCATACTTAGATAGAGGATTATAACCATTCCATATTAGGAGGCTCCTTGAACCCTAGCAGTATCACTGAAGATATCATCACACCGATAGGGGATCACAGACAGGATAGCTGGGGGATAGCACAAACATAATCTGAAACTTCAGAGATCATATCGCTCAGTTAGTGAACCACAACTAGAAACTATTAAGGATACAACCAACCCTACATAGTCTCAAATCATTGATACATAGATAGGGGATCATGCACAAGACCATTTGGAGATATTGAAAAACCAAAACTGAATAGGACCTCTATATAGTGGATCACACTCACGATGATACCGCAAAATCCACCTAAACCACCCTCTAAGTAGGGAATTTTATGTCCAACGATTCAAAAAATTCTATTAAACCCACCCGCTAAGTACGTTATTATATATTCAATGATTCCAAAAACCCTACTAGGATAGCCTACTAGATAGTTGATCATCACCCTATGTTTCAAGGTCATAACGATACCATGATTTCTATTTTGGGACTTCGACAAAATAGACAATCCCACCCCAGCCTCCAAGACAGACACAACCACTCTATCTGAGTTCATCTTCTAAAGGGGATCACAATACTATATTATGGATGTAATCCCACACTTAACCCTCATAGTTATATACTAATGGAACCCACTAAACTGATAATGGTTTATACATCACTGTGAGAAGAGATCTATTGTAACGCCCCAAGATTTTATGAAAAATATTCTTTTTAATTTCATTAATGTCTTGTGTTGTACGCTACAACAAAAGAATCTTTCACAATACGCATCCTTGACTTTCCTTCCGTTACACGCAATCGCGACCTTCCTCGATAGCGTGTGTAGTACGCAATACTGAGTTTCACGAAACAACGATATGCTATTAAAATATTATTAAAACTAGCCGTTATGAATAGTAATAACCACTTTTTGGAAATTTTGTAAATTTTATTTTTCAAAATGGAATTCATTTTTGGATTCGGAGTATCGAATTTAGCCTAAGGTGAAATTTTGGTACTTTTCGGATAACTTTCATATTCTAATGAATAGTGAAAATTACTAAATTATAATTAAAAACAACTTTTTTAATCGAAATAATTAATAGTGATAAATTATTAATTTGAGTGGTTTTAAAGTATATTTAGAATATATTTTTACAATTTAATACAATGTTCGTCATTGTTTGTAATTTCACATTTAAACCAGACATAATCAAGTGTCAATCTTTTGATAGATTTTGTTTCTTAAAAAACACGCTATTTGTTTTAACAGCGGGATTTAATTATAAAATTAATTAATGCAACTTCTATGTTATGAATTTGGTAAAATAGACTTCATTTTTGAATTCGGAATATGAAATATAGCTTAGGATGAAATTTTGGCATTTTTCTGAAAACTTTCAATTTTTGATGAATAGTGAAACCACTAAGTGGTAGGTTAAAAATGGAATTTTGCATAAAACTTAATTTTACCGCTTCTGTGAATGGAATTTCGAAAATCCGAGAGACACGGTTAATATCAAGGACTAAAATGTGGTTCAATGAGATGAAAATAATTTTTTGGTGAATAGTAACTTTTTACTTTTTTTTACCACGGTTAATAGTAAATAGGGTAACTAAGGGTAAATATGATATTAATATTACCCTAACACATGTCCTAATTCTATTGGACAAGTGTAATTCGACCAAAAACAAACTTAGGAATAAAATATGACCATTTAGGCCCACTTGGATTAGATTAGGACATTTATTATTAATTTATTTAAAGAAGGGTTAAAATAGTTAAAATCAATGTTTAATAAGTAAATCATTTTTAATATGGGGTTATACATAAGCTAAATTCGACTATAAATATTCATTAGAAAGCTAAAAAGATTTCCTACATGATGGTATTTTATTTGTAATTTTTAGACAGCATATAATATAATTTATTTATGACACAAAGATGATGCAGTAATTATCTTATTAATGAAATATTGACATAATTGATAATATAAATACCAAAATAAATGTAATTTAAGACTTTTTATGAATTCCACTAATTTTCTAGGTTACTATGATATATTAGTGTTGATTTAATCAACTTGGTTCGAATATATAATTCTGTTATGACTTTCAAAAAAATCATATATCAAATAGTGTCAAAATTGACACAAAATAGTTTTTAAATCAAATATTATATTATTATTTTATTCCTAAAAATCTAAGGTTCGGCCAAATGACTTAGATAAGGATATATGTATTAATAATATACAATTTGGGGTTCGTTTGGCATGTTATAGTAAGTGTATTAACCATATAGTGAAAGAAAACAAAAAGACACGGTAAAAGTTAAATTATTTAACTTAGAGTTAAATCTAATTGATAAGGTTTAAAATAAGATCCAAACATGTATAAATTTGATTGGTTGATGAGATTACAACCCTATCTCATCTAAGCTTCGAATATGAGTCATTTTTGGAGGTTTTTAAGTGGGGTTATATTTATTATAAATTAATATTTTTAAGAATTCCTAAGGTGCCCCTCTCCTCCCTTATAAAAGGACACCTCCTCCCCCTCCTCCTCACACCAATTTGAGCACTCAAGCTCGGCCAACCCCTGCCAAAATCCCTTCTCCACTTCCCTAGCAACATCCTAGAGGTTCTGGTCTTCCTCAAAGACCAATTCTAGTGCCCTAAGAGGAGGTCTCAAAGAGGCACTTCAAAGAAGAGGTAATTACCGTTACCAATTCTTTCATCTTTATTTCTTCTTCCACTTCTTCTTCTTAGGTTGTTTCATTATGAAGTAATAACATCAGTATCACTCATATACTGATATGTTATTATAAGTATGAAACAACCCTATTTCACCATCTATCCATCCTACGGAAAAAGAAATCACCGCGCGTGCGTACGTACGGAATACCGTCTCCACGCCGTGGTGTAATCTATTTTCCACCACCACCTTACATGGATGGGTATAATGGTGTAAATAATAACTATACATAGTTATTACAACATCATAATGATTCTGATATATTTTATAATCCACTCCAATTCAATTCAATATTTATAGAAATGATATCATCGCTCGTGCGTACGTACGGAATACCGTCTCCACGACGCGATGAGATTCATTCTCCATGTTAACCATTTAAGAATGATTATAATGTATATATAAGAAATAATAATGAAATACATGACATTATAAAGCTACTGGATTTATGTATATATATATACATATGTATGTCATCTACTTACTTCCATTTCAAGACAATAAGGAAAGAAAAACAACATTCATGCGTACGTACGGACTACCGTCTCCATGAACGGTGTTTTTCATTTTATTTATCTATCTATTATATATATATATATACTGAATATATATGATATATAAATCATATTTTATATTCTGGAAGTAAGTAAATCATGATATAAGTAATAATGATGTCAAGAACAACAAGTCAAAACACCTACGATAAATGAAACGATTTTACCCAAAACGCTTCTTTAACATGGAATTTACAAAAGAACGGGTAATATAATGTCATAAGTGAACCATATATGATATAATAACAATGAATATGATTCTGTAATAAGTCAATGACATTATTTAAATCATTATACAGGAGGTTCGGACACATACGAAGCAAATTGGACCTAAGGTAAGGGAAATATCACAATCTCATTTTTATCTGAGATTGTTTATTCGTAAGTATTTACTGGGGTGTATTTTATCATCCACATCCATGTTTCATCAAAATGTAATATTATTTCCATCCACCTACAATTGTTTAAATCCATTTTTACCCTTCGGTGAGTTTTAGTAATATGTATGAAAGGAATCTTTTGTCGTACGAGGTACTTTTTGACTTTTCCGACAAAAGTACGAAGAATGTTTTTTTTAACTTATACGGCACGAACGGATTTCTACTGTTTTATAAAGCCTTATTTTCATGAAGCTTCCTCTAAAAGATTTCATGACTATTTTCAATAAAATCTCTTTCTTTTAAAGTTGCATGATGTTTTGTGAAAAGAAATTGATTTTGAAGAAGAAAGGATATTTTCCTCAAGAATTCAATTCAAGTGTTTTATCAAAATTATTTTCCATCTAAGATAATAAAGAGTTCTGTTTCTATCCATATTTTTACATTGATTTGACTATGTTGTGATGGAATTATGTTTATGAATTCCTTTATCTTATATGAATGGTTTTATGATGTCATGTTGTTTAAGAATCCCATTTTTATTACATGGGTTATGAAATGATATATGATTTATGATTTTGTGGCACACATAAGAAAGGATTCATTAAGAGATGGGTGGGACCTATATCTCCCTCCAATGCATTGGGTAAAGATTTTATATCTCATGAGATAGACATGGCTGGAATGGTAGGTTATACCGGTTCAGTGAAACAGGACTGAAACGAGGATTACTCGATTCAGAAAGGGACTTTGTCCACTAAGATAGTCTTGGCAATGAGTCTTGACTAACAAGAAATGATTCTCTATGATTATGTGTGTATGCCACAATGAGTAATGTTTTAAGTTATGATTTCATTTCACTACTATGATTTATCCCATGTTATGAAATTATGCTCTCTTTTGCAGGTTAAGATTTCCAAAAATGTTATGTCCTTATGAAAATTATGTGATTGATATTTCCTTTGTTTACCCTTACTGAGCATTTGAGCTCACCCTTTTATGTTTTCTTTTCCCCAGGATATAAAGAAAGGTTTTAGGTAGAAAAAAGGGATGACCTTTATGGGAGATATTGAAGAACTTTCACCACGATTAGAAGATTACGTTCCGAGTTTCCAAAGACACTAAACTATTACGATCCTTTAGTGTGTGTTTTTGTTATATACTAAGTATTCCGCAAATGTAATGTAATGTCCATGTACGTCAAGATACGGGTCTCTACAGTTGGTATCAGAGGAAAGGTTTAGTCAACCTTTGGAAACTAGGATGCGAGAACTTTAGTGAGATCCCTAGAGATATTTCTAAGGTATTTCTAGGGATGTCTCTAAGGTTAAGTATACGTATAGGTTATAGTCCTAGAATTACGCTAACGATCTTCGAATTTAACCTAAGATGTTAGATATTGAGGGTACTAACCCTTTATTATGTTGTTTTCCCTAGCATGATTTTTGCCTCTCACACAATTCTTTTGGGGTTTTAGACGATGGCTGGAACCCGAAGGAACCGTGTTAATGCGGAATGTGATGGGCAATGCAATGATTGTACCCCTGAGCAACCAAACGATATAGGAGCTGGAATGCAAAATCTTGTAGCCATGCTCACACAAATTTTTCAAGCTATGAATCATGCAGGAATTCCAAACGAGCAAAAGAAGGAGCAACATTCTGTTGAATCCTTCATGAGGCAGCGTCCACCTTCTTTCAGTGGGTCTACTGATCCATTAGTTGCTGAACAATGGATTAGTACTACTGAAAAGATATTTTCAGTTCTTCAATGTTCTGAACATGATAAAGTCATCCTAGTAGTGTATCGTTTGGAAGGAGATGCTGATCAATGGTGGAATCTTATTAAGAATACAAGGCAAAGGGATGAAATTGAGTCTATGGAATGGGACGAGTTCAAGAACTTATTTTTCAATAAGTACTTCCCTCGTATTCTTCGAACAAAGATGGAGAATGAGTTTCTTGAACTGAAGCAAAGGGACGATGAATCTGTTGGTACCTATGAAGCAAATTTTACAAGACTTGCAAGGTATGCTTCTGGAATTATCATCCAACCTGAAAGTAAAGTTGATCGATTTTTCAGTGGCTTAAAACCAAGTCTTCGAAGGGCATTAGCTATAAGAGACTTCAGTAGCTATGAAGAAATTGTGCGTTGTGCTATCAAGGTAGAAATGGAAGTTGGTGTTACATATCCATCTCATGGTTTTGACAAGAAACGAAAGATGGAGTTCAAGGAGAAATCTCAGAATAATGGTGAAAAGAAGATGAATGTTTCCTTATGCACAAAGTGTGGAAAGAAGCATGGTGGAGATTGTCTAAAAGGGACTAGAAAATGTTTTAAGTGTGGAAAAGAAGGTCATCGAGCAGCTGAGTGTCGAAGTAATGGAAAAAGGGTTTCTAATGATAAAGCAAACACTGCAGAGAACGCACCGCCAACACTTCAATGCTTCAAGTGCAAGGAAATGGGGCATTATGCTAATAATTGCCCTAATCCAAGGGTTAGTGATGATCAACATGAGCAACCACTGAAGGCAAAGGACAAAGGGAAATCACATGCGATCACTATTGGCAATGTTGAATATGACAACGATGTGGTGGAATGATTAAGTGTTTATGTAATGGGATTCCAAAATAATGTTGTATCATTGAGTATTGCAATATTTATTGATGTGGTATTCAAAGTGATTGAGATATTTTTTTTGGAAATAAGATGATATGCGCATAATGAAGACGAGAAAATGAAATGTTTAATAGTATTCATGAGCTCATGATTGATATAAGGACTAAGTGATATCATGGTTTGAGTATAAATAATTTTGAGGATTTTGGTATGTGTAAATTGTTAACTTTTAACTGCATTCAAGTTTTCACTAAGGTTCAATGGGTATTCAAGAGTATACATGATTAAGGACTTTGAATGTTTGGAATGTGACCAAAAAAAACATATCTTATGATATATGGGGATCAACGATGATATTAAATCTCTGGTAATTGTTTTCACTATGTTATGAGAGTGGACTGCAGTATTATGGATAAGCCTAAAGATTGGAATGGATTGTGTTGGACGATATTATTGATGGGATGTTATAGTAGTTTTGGAAAAAGGACAACCTGCAGGACGGGCGACAGCCCATCGCTTCGGACAAGGCTGTGGGAATCGAACCCACAACCGAAGTGCGACTGGCCTTTATCGCCTACCACTGACCTACAGGAAGTCCCTGTTTAGTAGAAACTAGTTTTATTATATTATGCAGTATGATATATGAAGTATAAGTCCATTTTAGAAACCATATATGATTAATCTCACTATAGATCGACTTATGTATATATGTTTTGCTAACCTTTTGTTTGAGACAGATGGAATGACCTGTCATTCTATCACATGATCTGCTAACACATCACGAATAACAAATTCAACTTCATTTATTTAAGAGATGAAGTAGAAATTGTTCAAGGCACGAACAAAAGTGAGATTTTACCAAAATAAAGTAAGTATTTATTCTAAGCAAATTTTCAACTTTAGGGAAATGATCTTGAAAACCAAAAATGTTGTCCTAGTGATCTTATACCTGATGAATCAGATGGTACCTTATATCATCACAAATCTATGGATTTGTGATTACTGGCTTTTCCATAGCCATGTTCTCTACCACTCTCCATCAGAACATGATGGTTAGATTTTTCTTCCATATCCATATTTTCACCTATGTGGAAACCCAGTGATTAGTATATTTGGGTAATCGTTACATTTCATACTTTAGTTTTTAAATCCATGTTTTGGTATTCCTTTTTACGATGTGGGTTTCTATCAAAGAAAATTTTGAATAGTAAACCATTTATAACCCCGACGAATTTCGAGTGCGAAATTCATTTTAAGGGGGGTAGAATGTAACGCCCCAAGATTTTATGAAAAATATTCTTTTTAATTTCATTAATGTCTTGTGTTGTACGCTACAACAAAAGAAGCTTTCACAATACGCATCCTTGACTTTCCTTCCGTTACACGCAATCGCGACCTTCCTCAATAGCGTGTGTAGTACGCAATACTGAGTTTCACGAAACAACGATATGCTATTAAAATATTATTAAAACTAGCCGTTATGAATAGTAATAACCACTTTTTGGAAATTTTGTAAATTTTATTTTTCAAAATGGAATTCATTTTTGGATTCGGAGTATCGAATTTCGCCTAAGGTGAAATTTTGGTACTTTTCGGATAACTTTCATATTCTAATGAATAGTGAAAATTACTAAATTATAATTAAAAATAACTTTTTTAATCGAAATAATTAATAGTGATAAATTATTAATTTGAGTGGTTTTAAAGTATATTTAGAATATATTTTTACAATTTAATACAATGTTCGTCATTGTTTGTAATTTCACATTTAAACCAGACATAATCAAGTGTCAATCTTTTGATAGATTTTGTTTCTTAAAAAACACGCTATTTGTTTTAACAGCGGGATTTAATTATAAAATTAATTAATGCAACTTCTATGTTATGAATTTGGTAAAATAGACTTCATTTTTGAATTCGGAATATGAAATATAGCTTAGGATGAAATTTTGGCATTTTTCTGAAAACTTTCAATTTTTGATGAATAGTGAAACCACTAAGTGGTAGGTTAAAAACGGAATTTTGCATAAAACTTAATTTTACCGCTTCTGTGAATGGAATTTCGAAAATCCGAGAGACACGGTTAATATCAAGGACTAAAATGTGGTTCAATGAGATGAAAATAATTTTTTGGTGAATAGTAACTTTTTACTTTTTTTTACCACGGTTAATAGTAAATAGGGTAACTAAGGGTAAATATGATATTAATATTACCCTAACACATGTCCTAATTCTATTGGACAAGTGTAATTCGACCAAAAACAAACTTAGGAATAAAATATGACCATTTAGTCCCACTTGGATTAGATTAGGACATTTATTATTAATTTATTTAAAGAAGGGTTAAAATAGTTAAAATCAAAGTTTAATAAGTAAATCATTTTTAATATGGGGTTATACATAAGCTAAATTCGACTATAAATATTCATTAGAAAGCTAAAAAGATTTCCTACATGATGGTATTTTATTTGTAATTTTTAGACAGCATATAATATAATTTATTTATGACACAAAGATGATGCAGTAATTATCTTATTAATGAAATATTGACATAATTGATAATATAAATACCAAAATAAATGTAATTTAAGACTTTTTATGAATTCCACTAATTTTCTAGGTTACTATGATATATTAGTGTTGATTTAATCAACTTGGTTCGAATATATAATTCTGTTATGACTTTCAAAAAAATCATATATCAAATAGTGTCAAAATTGACACAAAATAGTTTTTAAATCAAATATTATATTATTATTTTATTCCTAAAAATCTAAGGTTCGGCCAAATGACTTAGATAAGGATATATGTATTAATAATATACAATTTGGGGTTCGTTTGGCATGTTATAGTAAGTGTATTAACCATATAGTGAAAGAAAACAAAAAGACACGGTAAAAGTTAAATTATTTAACTTAGAGTTAAATCTAATTGATAAGGTTTAAAATAAGATCCAAACATGTATAAATTTGATTGGTTGATGAGATTACAACCCTATCTCATCTAAGCTTCGAATATGAGTCATTTTTGGAGGTTTTTAAGTGGGGTTATATTTATTATAAATTAATATTTTTAAGAATTCCTAAGGTGCCCCTCTCCTCCCTTATAAAAGGACACCTCCTCCCCCTCCTCCTCACACCAATTTGAGTACTCAAGCTCGGCCAACCCCTGCCAAAATCCCTTCTCCACTTCCCTAGCAACATCCTAGAGGTTCTGGTCTTCCTCAAAGACCAATTCTAGTGCCCTAAGAGGAGGTCTCAAAGAGGCACTTCAAAGAAGAGGTAATTACCGTTACCAATTCTTTCATCTTTATTTCTTCTTCCACTTCTTCTTCTTAGGTTGTTTCATTATGAAGTAATAACATCAGTATCACTCATATACTGATATGTTATTATAAGTATGAAACAACCCTATTTCACCATCTATCCATCCTACGGAAAAAGAAATCATCGCGCGTGCGTACGTACGGAATACCGTCTCCACGCCGTGGTGTAATCTATTTTCCACCACCACCTTACATGGATGGGTATAATGGTGTAAATAATAACTATACATAGTTATTACAACATCATAATGATTCTGATATATTTTATAATCCACTCCAATTCAATTCAATATTTTTAGAAATGATATCATCGCTCGTGCGTACGTACGGAATACCGTCTCCACGACGCGATGAGATTCATTCTCCATGTTAACCATTTAAGAATGATTATAATGTATATATAAGAAATAATAATGAAATACATGACATTATAAAGCTACTGGATTTATGTATATATATATATATATGTATGTCATCTACTTACTTCCATTTCAAGACAATAAGGAAAGAAAAACAGCGTTCATGCGTACGTACGGACTACCGTCTCCATGAACGGTGTTTTTCATTTTATTTATCTATCTATTATATATATATATATATACTGAATATATATGATATATAAATCATATTTTATATTCTGGAAGTAAGTAAATCATGATATAAGTAATAATGATGTCAAGAACAACAAGTCAAAACACCTACGATAAATGAAACGATTTTACCCAAAACGCTTCTTTAACATGGAATTTACAAAAGAACGGGTAATATAATGTCATAAGTGAACCATATATGATATAATAACAATGAATATGATTCTGTAATAAGTCAATGACATTATTTAAATCATTATACAGGAGGTTCGGACACATACGAAGCAAATTGGACCTAAGGTAAGGGAAATATCACAATCTCATTTTTATCTGAGATTGTTTATTCGTAAGTATTTACTGGGGTGTATTTTATCATCCACATCCATGTTTCATCAAAATGTAATATTATTTCCATCCACCTACAATTGTTTAAATCCATTTTTACCCTTCGGTGAGTTTTAGTAATATGTATGAAAGGAATCTTTTGTCGTACGAGGTACTTTTTGACTTTTTCGACAAAAGTACGAAGAATGTTTTTTTTAACTTATACGGCACGAACGGATTTCTACTGTTTTATAAAGCCTTATTTTCATGAAGCTTCCTCTAAAAGATTTCATGACTATTTTCAATAAAATCTCTTTCTTTTAAAGTTTCATGATGTTTTGTGAAAAGAAATTGATTTTGAAGAAGAAAGGATATTTTCCTCAAGAATTCAATTCAAGTGTTTTATCAAAATTATTTTCCATCTAAGATAATAAAGAGTTCTGTTTCTATCCATATTTTTACATTGATTTGACTATGTTGTGATGGAATTATGTTTATGAATTCCTTTATCTTATATGAATGGTTTTATGATGTCATGTTGTTTAAGAATCCCATTTTTATTACATGGGTTATGAAATGATATATGATTTATGATTTTGTGGCACACATAAGAAAGGATTCATTAAGAGATAGGTGGGACCTATATCTCCCTCCAATGCATTGGGTAAAGATTTTATATCTCATGAGATAGACATGGCTGGAATGGTAGGTTATACCGGTTCAGTGAAACAGGACTGAAACGAGGATTACTCGATTCAGAAAGGGACTTTGTCCACTAAGATAGTCTTGGCAATGAGTCTTGACTAACAAGAAATGATTCTCTATGATTATGTGTGTATGCCACAATGAGTAATGTTTTATGTTATGATTTCATTTCACTACTATGATTTATCCCATGTTATGAAATTATGCTCTCTTTTGCAGGTTAAGATTTCCAAAAATGTTATGTCCTTATGAAAATTATGTGATTGATATTTCCTTTGTTTACCCTTACTGAGCATTTGAGCTCACCCTTTTATGTTTTCTTTTCCCCAGGATATAAAGAAAGGTTTTAGGTAGAAAAAAGGGATGACCTTTATGGGAGATATTGAAGAACTTTCACCACGATTAGAAGATTACGTTCCGAGTTTCCAAAGACACTAAACTATTACGATCCTTTAGTGTTTGTTTTTGTTATATACTAAGTATTCCGCAAATGTAATGTAATGTCCATGTACGTCAAGATACGGGTCTCTACATCTATAAACATCACCCCATGTCACATCTCTAATGCCAAAACCATTTCCACTATTATTTACAATGATGAAAAGTACTCAGGATAGGCTACCCAAGGTCCTCTACATGAGTATAGATATCGAGATTCATGAGGAATAAATCACTGAGGGGAGTATAAGGTGTGTACCCATAGTACACAGAGTGTCACTCCATACTTGGCCCTAGCCATGTCCCCTCTTAGAACTAGGTTATATTTGGGAATGTACATGGCATGTACCTCATGTAACACAGTATGTAACCATGTGCAATCTCCAAGGAATGTTCTCTCCCACACATGGTTGGTTGGATGGGTCACCACACACTATGTGTACCCATTGTACATGATGTGTTCCTATTATCCAGACCCAAGACCACGTCCTTGTCCATGTCTATGCACAATTAAATATTCCTTCTTTATTTGTTCATATTCTAATACACGAGAATGTCCCTTGACATGCAATGATTGGTTGTGTCCTTGTCCACATGAATTGAGCTCACTACAAGACTTATTCCCCCCAGTATAAGGCATGTAATTTCTAAATTTCAGCTTCCTCAAATGAGAAGAACACACAGTCTGTGCTCCTATATTAAATTCCATGTGATCAGAAATTTCATACCATAATCCCCTCTAAGCCACAAAAAACTCCATGAATTCACATGAAACTGAAAAAATATACCCCTGAGGGATCTCTAAAAAATGTAATATGTTTATAAAACAAAAAAAAATGAAAATATGGGTATTCAGAAGTAATTCTCATAAATCCACATACCTTGTGGAAAAAATCTAATGCTACAGGTACAAAATTATGACTTGAAGCAACTTCACCTTGATCTGGTGATTATCGACATAAAAAATAGATATTAATAGGACTTTATTTCCTATATTTTGCCTTAGGTATTTTGTAATGCAAGTGGGGACTCATCCACTCCTCTACTGCGTGTTAGAACCCTAAAGGGGTGAAGAGTTATTAATTTTATTTTAATAAATTAATAACACTTTATTTAACACATCTACAAGATATCCTCAACTATGTAGCCAACACAGGAATAAATTATTTCAAGCCTAGGGTAAAAACAACATTCCATACTCAACTACGGTATCATATTTCAAATCCAAGACTCTAACTAAGATTCATTAATCATTTTAGAAAAATAATATGCATTCATGAAAAAATATAATTAATTTTTTTAATATCGTCACACTGAGGCTCTCTAGGACCTAGAATTCTACTCCAACATAGTTCATGGATTCAAAAATATTTTAATTAATATTAAAAATTCTAACACGAGAAAAATAGAGGCACTACACTCTACCCACCATTAGGATTTTGATCCTGAAAATGAAAATTATACACATAAGGGAGAAAATTAATCTCTCACCTTGACCTCCCATGTCAGTGAGCCAACCATAGGGTTCTATTTCTATCTAAAAAATAAATTAGGGGATCCAAAAAAGATAAACAATCATTAATTTATGATCCAACCAGATTTAAACTATTCAAGAAAGCATGAATATTTCTTCCTTGGCTATAATGGGTGGAAAACACCATGAAACTGGTCCATATACCATAATAGAGTCTAGAAGTACCCCACCCCAGTAACATGAAATATAAAATAGCCTAACCCAGAATCCATCATCCACCCATAGATGAACTTCACCCTCAATATATATCATTATCACAAAATCAAGGACATTAAATTTTTTCTTCCACTAGCTCTGACTAGTATAGTGGTAACCATTAGGGAATCTCGAACATGACCTCAACGAATGATACACAAATGGTGGAGTGACTAATACAAACCACCAAAATGAAATCTCAAGGATTGTTCTCCAAAATAAAAAGTGTTCACTCTAGATGGTTCGACCACCCCTCTCCAAGGTGTACTACTGAGGGAAAGAAACATCCTTAGTGCCTCATCTCAAAACGTGAATGGTTTAATCATAAATCCTTAGAAGTTAAATGAACTCTCCACCTTTAGAAAACTCATAATTAATAGGTCCCATTGGTATCTGGTCACATGGGACATTTAAAACATAATATCTTAGTTGTTCCTCCCCACTTAATAGAGAACGTGTTGGGGTAACCACTGGAAACTAGAAACATTTCACACCATCCTCAAGTGTCTTGAATGCAGCTCTAACATCGATAATAAGAGGGTACTAACGAAAAAACACAAGTCCACTCAAGTTAAACATTGGGTCTTACTGGGCCCTCTATCTACAATCCTCAAACTCCACAAAAACTATTGAATCTCTAAGGGATTTAACCAATAAGCTAACCCAATCCTTGATAAAGCTTATGTGTTTCAGTATTTGTAGAAGAAATCTCTATGTGGGGAGGTAAACCTAGAACTTCCATAGGTAGACATGATCAACTCCACCACTACAACATGAAACTAAAATATCACAACACAATTGGATCTAGGGTAATACTAACCATATGATAATAGTTAGATATATCTTCCCACACATGAGATCATCTTGTTTGGATTGGGATAACCCCTCAAATGAGGAAACTCCACCCCCTAAGAAAAAACACCACCACACCCACTGGTGGAAACCATTTGAGGGAGTATGGTAGGAAACCAATCTATACTAAGGAAAAATCATAGGGAATCACTCTCCTTCTACGAAAAGATTCTATGTCAGGCACTATCCTCCCAGAGTTAGGTTACACTATCAATATTAGTGGGTAGTCAACGATACTATCTATAGGGGCCTCCAACATAATGTTCGATCATAAAGGCTCCACTAGTATTATAATGACCTATCCTTCACTCAAAAACACAACCCCACCCTAAACACATAAGTCAAATGTAATATTCCACTACACTTTTAAACTATCCTCTTTGGGTGACACTGAATCGTCCACATGGTTTGTATCACATCATAAGAATTCCTCTCATTGGGGGAAGTGTCCCTATTCCTCATGAGTTTGAAGCTACATCAGACAATTCAATCATAATGCTATAATGATTCCCTATGTAACCCAAGATAATCCTAGATCATGAAGTGTAAAGAATATATCAAATCATAATAGCATCTAACAATACTACTATAAAGTAAAAGGGTAATCCCCCTCATGTGGAAATCCTTAATCTTATTATTGTCTCTACTAGGGAGGTCTATCGACCATCTCCCTCCCAAAATTATGGAGGGTCAGACAATCATGTTTGAGATGTCCCCATCCATCATAAGTAAAACACTTTTTCTATTAATACTAAATATATATTGCTTGGGAGCCTTGAACCATATACCATCTATCCTAAGATCATCTCCTAAATCATCTCATATAACTGGATCCATGAGCCTAACATAAGATACCAACTATCACCTTCTCATCTACTATGTTCCCCACACTAATAGTCAGAGTCTATTTAGCCCAGAATCTCTCCACAACCAAGACCCACTCAAGAAATATAAAAAGGGTTAGAATTCCCAATGATATCACAAAATTGATGATATCACATAACATTCCCTACTCTATCATCAGTTCCATAAAAATGGATCTAAAACCTTTTCCAGGTAGTATCAGAAAAGGTTTATGAACCATACCAAATATTCTTCCATGATCTTGATATCCTACCGAATCTCTAGAATATCCTCGATATGCACTGATCTCAATGTGGATGGATAAAACTCTTACTGGAAGATCCTCTAACACTCTGTTCATGTGATTTTCAGCCCCTAATGGGTTTTTATCACCAAACTCCACCATCTCCTGACCAATACCAGTAGAATACTCACCGCTAGGACAACCATATGATAGGGAAGTATCCTCATGGGAAGAAAAACCACATGTGACTACCTTAGTCTAGTTATCATCTAACTGGGGGGTCTTTGTCACCCTAATACCCCAGAGGTTGATTCCTATAGAACTCATGCAATGAATTCTACTTGCACACAGCCTCATATTAAAATAATGACATAACCTGCCATACAATAGGTGGTGGATCAACTGGAAGAACACACAAAGGTAACACATCCTATTCAGTTCCCAACACTGAAGAATCATCACTCAGTTGATCATATCCAAAATCTAGATACGTAATCCATTCTATCTATCATTGTAGAGGCATCCTTAATTATAATCAAGATTCACTAAGGTAAAATAGTATATCTAAGGATCTGAATCAACAATGAAATAGAACCCACAACCCAGTACTATATGATACATGTACCAAAACATCCCTTAAACCAGTTTCTAAATGTACCAAGTCAGCAAGGAGGTTATTAGATTCCTCATGAATGGATATATTGGTCGCCAAACTAATGCTGGAGTCTCTGGCCTAAAATTTCAACTCGATAAAATTTAACAATATCATTAGAAATTGAAATCCAATATCACATACTCCAATCAAAAGGTATAAATGACTCTTCTGATACCCCTCTATCACAACCCAACCCACTGGGGCATGAGATAAAACTACCCTAATCCCCCCTCCAATAGGCCTAGTGGTGGAGACCAGCACTGAGTAGTTATATCACACACATGGGAGGCCTTATTCTATGGTACTTTTATACAAGCACACACATCCATATATAAGAACCAGTTCATAGATAATAACATAGATGATACCAACAATTCATGTATATATATATCCCACAATCAAAGTACCAACAAATATTGGAAGCACAAAAAGGGAAAAAATAAAAGACTACCAAAAAAATAAAAATTGATCAACCTTATCATAATGAGAGACTTGTTTTCAAATGAAACTAATAGAACACACCCCATTCAAGAACAGGTATATGTATTTTTATGCCAAGATCAATATGATTCTCCTAATCTAGATCCTTAAGGGACTCTATCAGTAGGACTAACATTTTCACAAGTCATGAAATGTATGTGAAATTCCCATGAAGGGGTGAGTATAGCATTACCTAGTAGGTTCCCCAAAACCCCTAAATAAAGTGGAGAAAATGAATAGTAATAGTAAACTCAACCCAACACCAAGGGAACCCAAGAGAGAGAGAACACTACTCTATATAAACCACTCCACAAGTATAAGAAATTATTCATATTATATCGAAATGGCGTGTCAATAAAGATATTTGAGAACACTATAAAGAATAGTGAAATCACTGAGATATACTCATCCTAAAATCCAAGCCTCATTACATCTCGACCTCAGTGTCAGTTGTAGGATTCCACTCGAGGATTAAAGATCAGACTCACCTCAGAGAACCCAATCCCCATGCCCTTCTATAACAAAATTTACTCATCTAAGATATATCACTCATCTGGAACAACTATAAAATACGTTATGGAACTCATATGTGAGATAAAACTCCATTTGGTATGCCAAAATGATGGAAAATATCTTTTATCTTTTCTGGAATACGTCGGAGAGACCTTTCTCATTTGGTCTCACGATGAAGAATGTGATGTTTTCACCCGATAGATCTCAATACCCCGACATGATATCACACCCATATTAGATGTGAGACTCTTCCAACCATACTAGAAACACTAAATATATCATCTCACATAGATGGGATCACACTTAGGACTAGTGGGGGACACCATGAACCCAATCTAGAAAATTGGAGATCACTTTACTTAGATTCAGGATCACAACTAGGACCACTGTGTGATGCAAAAAATGTTACTGATTCTCAAATCAAAGATAAACTAATAGAAGACCATGACCAGGACCACTAAGAGATACCTCAAACCCAAATCTGAATCCAACAATGAAGTACAGGATCATACTCATGAAGATATTACGAACCACACTAGAACTGACCACCAAGTACGATATCCTACACATGATGATACCAAAAATCCTACCTAATCAACTTTCTATGTAGGGGATCATATATCCAATATTTTCAAAAACTTGACTGAATATTCAAACTAAGTAGGAGATCATATATCAGATGATTCCACCAACCCTACTAGGATAGCCTCCTAGATAGGGGAATATCTCCCTATGTATTAAGGTTATGATAACACCATGAACCCAATAAAAGTAATTTGATAAGATAGAGGATACCACCTAGGCCTACCATCGGTAAACAACAACTCCATTCAAGCTCATCCTATCGAGGGGGTCACAATCCTTCATTCAGGATGTAATGACACATTGTACCCTCTATGGGATTGCCTAATAGAACCCACTAAACTGATACTGGTCTAGACATTTCTAACATAAGCGATCCAAAATTGTCACCTCATGTTTCATATTTGGACACCATCACCTCTAATGTGGAAAAATAATCAGAATAGGAAAATCATTGGCCTCCATCCAAGTTTTAAGGCAAAGATGCACAATGGAGAAAAATATGATGGGAGTACATGCCGCATACTCGAAATACAGAGCATGTATCTCTAATATGGCCCCTAACCATGTCCTCTCTTGGCACACATTGTGTATTTGGGAATTTACACAACATGTATCTCACGTCACATGGCATGTGACCTCGTACGGGCTCTAGGCATGTTCATACCCATACATGGTCAGTGGTCCCTACCACCACACACGACATGTACCCACAATACACGTCATGTTCCCCTTATCTCAACCCAAGACCATATCCTTGGCCATGTTTGTTTATGAAAACCAATACATGTGTCTTCAATCAGTGCAATTCCACATGAAAATATCCATTGAATCAATATGCCTGACCATGTCCTTGACCACATGATATAGGCTCACTACATGAAGCATACACAACTTTCATACATCTCACCTCTATCACAAAGATCAACCAACCATCATGAACCGAACACCTCTCACAAACATCAAACACATTCCAAAATGATCACATATCCTTTGTGAAGCTCATAACAGTTTGTTTGGATTTTTATTACCTTCGTGAAATTAAATACTTTCAAGACGATAACAACTTTTTCTCATCTGCTATAGCCTTCAAAAACATCATTTCCCCTTTAACATTTTTACAACAACATCCTTCATTGTGTACCTTCACAAATTCTAAGTCTAGGATTTTTTAAGGATTTATATAGTTTTTCAAGGTGTTAGGGTCATATTTATAGGTCTATTATCCTATTCTAGAAGCATCCATCAATCTCATCACCTTTTCGTGATGATCTACAATCTCATTTATGGAGCTCCCAATTTTTATGAAACCCTTGGGAAATATACTATTCCAGAAGAATATTTTAGTCACCATGATTATCCTTAAACCCTTAATGAATTGATGATGTTACACCTCTCATTTTCCATGAGATGTATGGTCAACCATTCACTCTTTTGTGATGTTGCACACCTTTCCCAAAACTCAGCCTTCGCGACGCTAAATTTCATTTCTGATCTCCAAAACATAATGAAACTCCAATCTTTAAAAAACTCATTTCATTTCAATATTTTTATGATGCATTTATAGAAATACAAATTTCTTGATGATTGATCCAACATCAAAATTTTGGACCCCAAAAATCTAGCAAACACTTTTAAACGACACCACATTTTATACAAAATTTGTGTACCTATTAAAGGGAATCAGTTCCTTTTTCAAGGATATTTTCCAACATACCTTTTAAAAAGTATATTTATTACTCCACAACTAACCATGGAAACCTTATTTGTCAAAAAACACAATAAACCCAAAAACACTGCAATTTTGCCTTGATGGATTTTCCCAACAATCTCCCCCCTTGGGTTTCATGAAAACTCTTCACATTTTGGTACTACATTATAGATTACTCCACCTTCTACCAGAATTTTATTCTTAAGATTCAAATAAAAATTAATTATTTTACCCTACACACACTCTAAGATCAAATGATCCATGATTGGTATGCGAAACAAGAGTTGTTTGCAAAGTTCATCAATGAATCCCTTCATTCCAAAACCAGCCAACTATATTTATCAAGAACATTATCGGTCATGATATATAACCTTTGATAAATCATATTTATCCACTTTCCTGAATGTCCCTAAGGACTTATTTTTTATTTATTTTTGATAACCCCACTTTCAAGGGATGAGGGGGAACCCTTACAAGGCACATAGGCTCAGAGATTACATGGTCCGTAGGCTTAGGAGATTAATGGCATGAAGGTCTTATGGAATCAAACAGACTTTCTACAAGGAACTGCCCCTCCCCAGCATCTGCATCATGATAATAGCTCTTAAAATTTAATACTCCCCCTTATTCACTACTTCCCCTATCAAATTATCCCCTATCTCGATTAAGATATTTTCTATACCTTTTATATACACAACTTCTCTCCATTTGGAAATGAACTCGAAGATAACTCCTTTGTGGTCTACCACAGCATAAAGATTATATATCATCACATTAGGGAGAAAAAACTATACCTTAGAGATAGTGGTTCCATATCCTTTGTTTTTCAATTTTAGGGAGTCAACTAAACATAATGATCATGTTTATTATGTTCAAAAACTACTTTGGGTATGTTCTTTTTCAGAATCTATGTAACCTAGAGTTCTGTAGAAACATACTTTAACCTCACAAGCCATTTATCTAGCTTCTCCTAGATAAAATGATACTTGATTTCAATGTTATTTTTCCTTGAGTGATGGACTATATTTTTTCTAATATTTATAGCACTTCAATTGTCGTAATTGATTCTAATCAAAGACATCACTATAACTCCCACGTCATCAAGCTATTGCTTCATCCTTAATAATTTCATGCATGATTGAATGGCTGCAATATATTCAACATATAAGATGCATAGTGAAGATAAATCTTGTTTCATGATTAGATAATAAATACACAATCTTCCAAGATAAAATACACCATCTGACCTAGATTTTATATCATCTTCTGAACCATCTTAATTTTTATCTGTATAACGAAATAAATCATTCTAATATTTTTCATTATACAACAAAACAAAATCCATTATTCCATTGATATACTGAAGTATTTTTTTATTTCAAGTAAGTGGCTTTATTTGGGATTGTTTTGAAATGTTTCTTCATGGAATATGGAAAAACAATATTAGGTCTTATCACTATCAAGGATATTATATTTCTAATTATTTACTTGTATTCAGTGACATTACCTTCATTAACTTCAAAATATGATGATATTTTCATATAGATAGACATTAGATTCATCATCTCCTTGGAATTATAAATTCCAAATCTTCTAAAAAACCTCCTCGGCATGTTTAGATTGAGAAATTAATTTTTCATTTTGTCCTTGTGTCACCAAAAAACCATGAAAAAACATCAATTCACAAACCATTATCATTTTGAATTCACTTTTCATGAATCAATAAACATTTAGAACTATGCTTTTTATAATCCATGAACTTTTATATAATCAACATAGACCAGCATGATCATCCTTTTGATTACTTTCATTATTGACATATAGATTGTAATCAACTCTACCACGTTGAAAACCGATCTTTTTAAAAAAATTATCTAGTCTTGAATACCATGATCTTAGTTTTTTCTTCAACCCATAAATCACATTATTCATAAAAAAAATCTATTCTCATCTTCATGAATGATAAAAACCATCTGGATGTTCAATATATTTTCCTTTTTCCCAAACCACATTCCAAAAGGAGGATTTGACATCCATTTGTAAAACCTTGAACCTTCTTTTCATTGCTATGTACAAGAATAATATTATTGAATCTAGCCTAAAAATTGGTGAAAATGTTTCATCAAGATCAATACCAAATATCTTGTAGAATCCTTTTCATGTTAATTGCGCTTTTCTTTGAATCATCGTTCCATATTCATTCATCTTTTTATAAAATCCCCATTTTTCTGAATGACATTATTATATCTTCATATAAAAAAAAACCTCCCATGACTATTTATTCTCAATTTGGATAATGTATTTATTCATATCCTGAAACCAATTATCATTTCTAACTGCATCATTAAAACATTTATGCTCTTTCTAAGATAGGAAAGATTATTTCTATAATTAATCCATTCATCACATTTGAACTAGAGTTTCCTGATCACTAACGATGTCATGTCTATCAATTTCAACTAGAATATTCAGTTTTTTTGTACTGAAATAGATTTATATTCCCCCTTATCATCAACTATTTCTTCTTCAAAATTAGTATTTTCCTCTTCAACTCCCATTGAGGTGCTTACCTTCTCAACACATTCATCAGGGAATTTTTTAATAGGTTGTTGTAGATTCTGTTCATTATCTAATATAGTGACATCATTTTTTTCAACTACATTTTCAAAAAGCTTTTTAAAAAAATTATATTCATTTATTTTTCCTGAATATCCTAGAAATATCTCTTCATCTCCATGTGAAGGAAATTTTATGTGGTCCACTTTTTTTAGAATAATATAATTACTTCCAAAGGATAGAAAGTATTTCAATGTTAGATTATTTCGAAACCATATCTCGAATAAAGTATTTTCTCCCTTTGTACCCAGAAGAGCCCTGTTTAACATGTTGACCATTGTCAAGAATGCATCCTTCTAGAGTTTACCTAGTAGGTCCTTTTAAGTAAGCATTGTTCTGGGCATGTTGTTGATGATCTGATTTTTCCTCTCAACCACGACATTTTTCAGGAGTTCTTACCATTAATACCTGATGCCTTATCCCATGTTTCTCAATATAATATTCAACATGAATTTTTGTGAATTTCATACCATTATCAATACAAAAAACCATACTCTTCTATCCAAGAATCCTTTTAGATTCTCCATGATACATTTTTTATGAAACTGAATATATTAGACTTGTGTGCAATGAAAAATATCCATTCCTTCCTACAAAAATCATAAATTAATATAACATAATACCTATTCTTTTTATATTATCTTGGAGTGATAGGTCCACATACATCTTCATGAACAAATTCAAGCACTTGAGATTTCTTATTCTATTTTTCCTTGTATGTCTTTATGATGTTCTTCATTTATTGAGAAGAATCACACATATGAGTATGATCACATAATATCTTAGGGAGATCTCAAGCTGTATCACAATTGACAATATCTTTTGGGGATTGTTGGCATAGATGGAAAAGGCATTTATTCCGCACCCTATATTCTGCCTCTGTAATTAAAAAGTACATATTTTCTTCTCCACTCAAATGGTAGAGATTACCCTTACTTATTTTTCACTATAGAACAACTATCCATATCTTCTTTTAATGATACAGAAATTCCTATTAAATCATATAGTATTCCCTTAGTCAACAAGTTAGCTAGAACTACGAATGTTGTGATCGAGTCCTTCAAAAACATAGACATCCACAATTCTCATCTCTTTGCCCCGAAATTTGGCTTTTCATGAGCCAATGATCATCAGGCCTTCATAATTATCATATTTGACAACACCATCCTTGTCATATTTTATGATTGTAATAAAATCCTTATTATTTGTCATTTGTTATGTGAATCCACTATCAAGGGTCAATAAAACAAAATTATCTGACACTTTAAGGGAAATATCCCCAACCACTACAAGTTCATCTCTTTTCATTCTGATCCATGTTTTTTTATTTCAACCCTAGTATGGATAGATAATATTGATTTTCCTCAGAGTATGATGGACAATATCCATCGTATAGAGATAAAAAAATATTTTTCATTTCCATCTCACTTGAAGATACATTGATTTGCTGCATATGACCACATTCAGTCTTCTTCATCACATTTATTTGAATTGTTGATAACCAATATCTTTCCATGTGTCTGAATCCTCCACACCTGAAACAATGACCACAAAACAATGTCTTTTAATATTTATCTATGTATGGATTCTTTTATTGGCCTTTTTCCCTTTGGTACCTCTTAGTTATGGAACATACATTTTGTGAGTTTCTTATATTTCAACAACAACAACATCTAATGTGGGGTTTATTCCTGTGTGTCACTGTTGCACTACTAGTTTCCCCTTGGGTTCTCTAAATCTTATGGTTCTGAATCATACCCAAATTAGTCTTCAATCATGGATCATGTTCTTGTAGTCTGATATAAACCATTATTGCTTTTTATTTTAGATCAAATCCTATACTAGCCCTATAATTTGAATTTGACAATTGCTTATTTTCTACTAGACCTCTATTCCCCACTTTTATCTTTTTTTCACCTGAATGAACTACATTCAAAATGTTATACTAGGAATTATAAGTATTTCTTTATCCCAAACATTTTTTTTTCAATCTGATGACTTCCCCTTCAGGTTATTCAATACATTTGATTTAATATTTCATTATTTTATTCAAACCATGGATCATATTTTTCTATTCCTCAATATTTACCATGCACACACAAACTATTTTTGAGTTTTCTATAATTAAAGACATATGATTTTAAATTTCTTCCTCCATCTTAGACTTCTCTTCTTCTTTTTGTTTCATATAATGTTAAGTATCATTAACCACTCTTTTGGATTTATTCATTTTGTCTCTCCAATCATCAATCTCTTCAATAGAGGCTTCTAATTCATCTTACATCTCAACTCTTCCACATCTACTTCAAAATTTTCTCTTTCTTCCATTTTTTTGGAGCTACAAAAAAGTTTCACCAAAAAATGTTCTTCACAATCTTTGAAATTATCCATCTATTTGACCTAATTTTATTCTAAACAATCATTTTCATGTTAAAGGATATTATTCTTTTTTAAGAAATTTAGTTTAAATTTTTTCATAACTATCACATAGGCTTAAGACTTACTCATTGGAATATCATTTTCATCCTTATCATGTTTTTGAAATATCATGGGGAACATTACTTAAAGATGTCCAACATTTCCACATTGAAAGCATGTAAGTTGAAGTTTCCTTTTCAACCATCATTTTCCTATTTGTTGATTTGATTAAAGGAATGATGTCACCTCTTCTATCTCTTCTTCTCCCAATCTATATTCAATGGTGATCTTCTTCACGACCCTGAATGCCACCACATTGGGCTTCTCTTTTTTACACAAAATTATTATCATCATTTATCATATCATATAGAAATTGAGTACTATGAAAGTCATAAAACTTTATCTCCATATGATCTTTATCTTCTAATATAGAAACATTCATATTGAACTAAGGTGGAAGTCTTCTCATGATGTGATTAAAAATATTTTTATCCTTGGTAATTTCTCCAAGACCATGCATGACATCCAAAAAAATATTCACCGAATCAAAAAATGCATCACAAAAATTATTATGAATCATTATGAGATCCTCATACAAGTTCCATAGAAACTACATCTTTTCTTCTCTGACTTTTGGGTTTCCCTCATAAAATTTTAGAATCTTTTCTTGCATATCATGTGATGACTTACACATCATATTCTTCTTATATATTTTCCATTGGATAAGTGTCCCCCTAAAAAATTTATTCCTTTAGAATTAGAATCCAATTCCCTTCAGTCATCTTCAGATAAATATCCAATGTGCAAACTCACCAAAATACCATGAATTACTACTGTAATGACTTCCATTCCTAATGATCATAAGTAGTGCTACATCCGAGTCTTTCATAATTGAAAATATCTTCTATAAAATATAGGAATCCTTTTATGGTTGTCATCCTTTATTGAATCCCATTATGTAGAAGAAATGATATTAACCTTTCCTATGATACTAGTTGTTTATGTCCCAAATGAATGTTGTATTTCCATACAGGCCAAGGAATATTGGCCGCAATGTCTCATGTAAGAACCCGGTTCTTATTTTAGAGGTATGAGCTTCTTCTTTCCTTTTCCTTAAGTGTTTTTGAGAAAATCTGGAAAATGTGGAAAAATCCTGAATTTTGGAACTACACGCCGTGTAATTTATCTACACACCATGTACTTTTGGCCGTGTTGGGATGAGTACATGGGGCGTGTAGCCATGCCAGCGACGAAGGGTGTAGAAACTGACTACACGTCGTGTAGTGGTACCTTACACGCCGTGTAGTCAGTTGGAAGGCTTAAACAGTAATGTGGTGGCGTCGCCGCCAGCTAGGCGACAGTACATGCCGTGTACTCGAGAGTACATGTCGTGTACTCATGTCGACGGATGAATAGTGTCGCGGTGCCGCCAAATGAACAGTTAAATGAAAGTAGTACATGCCGTGTACTCATAATTACATGTTGTGTACTTTTTTTTTGGCTTAAAACAGGCAGTAGCCTCCTCATTTGGCAGATGAGGCACTTGAGCCATTTTAGAGCCAAAGGAGGAGGCCAGATCATTGAAGATCCACTAGGCATTCATCTGGAATCCGATTCAAATTCAGACGATTTCGTTGGAACCGCATGGGTATGCCCTATCCTCTCCTGGTACCGTTCATGCCAATTCTTCTCCTAACATAAGTTATTTAAGTTTGAATGGGTTTTGTTCTTCGTCAGATCTACGTCGTTCTTGGGCATTTCTAGAATCGGTGTTCGAGTATAACGCTCGTTGACGTATAAGGTAGGTGGATTTGTGTTTAGTTTTCCAACTGCTGTGTGTTTTGTGCGTTTTTGTGCAACGAACCCATGATGGGGTGTCATGTGGCTGAGGCCGTTGCTATATTTAATACCTATAATTGATTAGGTATTTAATTATGATAATAAAATGCTGGTTGGGATCCTTTCTTGGATCTGGAACCACCCCCGAGTTGTGTTTCTCTGTTTAGTCGTTTGGCCAGGATACCCGAGGGTATGACTTCAATGTAGTAATTGTAGAATTCCCTTGAGAGGAATTTCTTGTTACTACATTTCTACATATTGGGCATGGACTGGTTACCTATTTAGCCAAAAGGAATTTTTTTCTATTTATCCTGAGGGCGTTGTTGTGATTAGCCTGAGGGCACTGCACTATTTAGCCCGAGGGCTGTAGTTATTTCCGCCTAAGGGAAACCTTTCGTTCCTGAGGGCTTGACTTTTGTGACTGAGGGCGACACTTCCTATGCATGAGGGGAATTTCTGTTATGCTTGAGGGCTATACCTGAAGGTTAGATTCTTCTTACCTGAGGGTAAGGTTTTGTTTGTCTGAGGACGTGGACTGTTTACTAGAAATGCACTTTGGTGGATTCTAATATTTAAATGGATTAAATGGATAATGAAATGGCAATATAACTGGTAATTAGTTACTTTTGAGTACTGATTACTTTATTTCATTTTACTACTGCACACTGTTGTTGCATGCTTACAAGTAGTTGGGCACGGGCCTTTGGTGGGTGCCTACTGAGATATATTTCTCACACCCTATTTGGGTCATGCTTTTCGGCCCAAACAGATGATGTTACTGCAGGTGTAGATAGGGGAAAGAGTCCCTATACAGGTACTTGACTATTGCTGAGGAGTAGGAGGGCGTGGGACCGAGCCTAGGCTCGCGATGCCGCTGCCAGCTGTTTTTCTTGTTTTGTTGTACTCTGTTTCCTGTTGTACTATATTGATGTATAACATGTTCCAGCTATTTTCTTATAACTTGAAACATGTAGCATCATCACTTATATACTGTTGGTTATATCCACTGCTGTAGTTATTTCAGTTGTGTATGTTTACTGCATCCGCTATTTGTTGTATATATTATTTTGTATTCCGCTTCACTAGACTTTGACAGATGAGGGCATAGTTTCCCCACTATCAGACCAAGGGCCTCGCTGCTAGTCAGAAGCCTCTGGAATTTGGGGAAATGCGCTTTAGTTCTTGTGCCGAACCGGGCACGGGGCACCCGTTGCATGGAACCTAGGTCTGGGACATTACAAAGTGGTATCAAAGGCGTTTCTTTTCTTTGACTTACTATTTGGAGCCGTAGTTAGGGATAGAACAGAATGGTAGTTGGTAATAATTTGTTCCCGGGCGTAGCTAACTCGTGTATAGGGAAAAGCCAATCTACCTCGTATTTTGAATTATTTTGATTTTTCAATTTTACGGTTGATATGATTTCACTGTTGGGTGACGCACTTGGATTGTGCTGTTTATATTTTATCTGTGGGTGCTATTTAGTTGCAACTCGATGAGATGAGGGTATGTCGCCTCATGCATCATATAGGCACATGCTATGAATCACATGCCATGCATAGTTTCCATGCCATGTAGGTGTATTAGAATTTTCATATTGTTGTGATAGTTTATGTGCTAAGAAATCATGATGTTGTGATAGCTGCTGGATAAATACCTACCTGTTTGGTTGAGCTTATTTATAGAATGGATGCCAAACTTTGGTTTTTGGGGAGTATGGGCCCCCATTGACCGAAATTTGGTGGATCATTGACTGTTATTGGTTATAACACAAATAAGATGTCAAACATTGATGGGTTGGGTGTATGGGCCCCCACGGGTCAGAATTTGACACTTAGGTGTTGTTTTTCAGTATTTTTTGGGTTCCGGGGAAGATTCTGAGGCATACTGTCTGAAAAACCCAAAATACACACCGTATAGGACCTCATACACGCCGTGTGTGTTCTTCTGTTCGGGAAGAAAAATGAACTTTTTTAGTACACGCCGTGTACCCCGAGTACACGCCTTGTAGTCTCTTCCTGTGTCACAAACTGTGTGGGCGGTGACACGGGGTAGGGAAGGGCTTGGGTAAAACACACTGTGTAGTTTTTTTGAACGTCGTGTAGTGTGACCCAGAGTCCGGCCGTGTAACTAACTAGACGGGTCGGTGAACTCTTTGACAGAACATGTCGTGTCAGTTATAGACAAGTCGTGTAGTGTGACATGGGGACTCGGCCGTGTAACTAACAACACGGGCCGATGTCACCTCTCCCGGAACACGTTGTGTACCTTTGGGACACGCGGTGTAGTCTTGTCCGAGGACAGACCGTGTGGAGTTAGCCATGTGGCTGGGAAACGAGGTGTTGTACACGCCGTGTACGGGTGTAACACACCGTGTGAGGTAAATCCTAGTAGTCGGCCGTGTTACAGATGACACGGGCAGTTGGAAAATAACACAGTACACACCGTGAAGATATTATACACACCGTGTAGTTTTGTTGAACGGAAGCCGTGTAGAAGGACCCGGTCATGGGAAGGGAAGTCAAGTACATTCCGTGTAGTCATTATACACGCCGTGTAGTCTTGTTTTTCCAATTTTTAATACCTTATTCCTCTTGTTCCCTTTGTGTTTCCTTCACTTTCACTCTTAATAATCTTGAATCTGAGGCGTGATTTTGACCTTGTAGATTCATGCCTCCTAGATGACCGCGAGTTGTTCGCCAGGAGAGAAGCGACGATTATACTCTAGAGATGGTGGGCCATGGGATACCAGTTGATCCACCAGCAGAACCAGATGCAGCACCAGCTATTATACAGGACACAGGCGTGGAGGCGCAGTTCCACGAAGGCTTATTGTGGTTCATGCAGACCTTTCAGGGAGCACCGCAGGCTGCCACATCTATGGCCGAGCTAACACGTATCTTTCAGCAGCAGCATCCACCTACGTTTTTAGGTGATGGCGGACCATAGGCTGCAGAGTCTTGGCTAGGATCGATGAAAAATATTTTCGATCATCGGGAGACGCCTCCAAGGTGGAGGGTCAAGCTTGCGACTTACATGCAGCGTGATTCCGCTAAGAGGTGGTGGGATGTTACCACCCAGTCAGAGCATCACAGGGACATGGCCTGGGGAGATTTTCAGGCAGTCTTCTATGACTTCTTCTTTCCCAAGAAACTAAGGGTAGATAAAGCTCGAGAGTTCATGAATCTGCAGTAGGGCTCTATGTCGGTGATGGACTATTCTGCTCGTTTTATGGAGCTTCAGCATTTTTCACCCGTGCTGGACAGTGATGAGACGTTGAGAGCCAGACGTTTTGAGGATGGTCTTCGGTATGAAATCCAAGAGTTGGTAAATGTTTTCAGGTTTCCTACTGTACACACGATTGTGAACCAGACATTAATTACAGAGGAACCTGCGGGAATCGAGTGGTTTAGGCCAGGGCAGTTCCGCACTAGTTACTGGTACTTTTTCTACTGGCAAGAGGAAGAGACCGATGGACTTCTCTCAGGGTGGAAGTACCAGCCAGGAAGCTTCTTCAGGTGGACCGGTCAGGTGCAACTAGTGTTGCAGAGAGGGTAACTGGAGGCCATAGTGTCCACGAGACCCAGTGGAGTGCCGAGCTTGCGGCAAGATGGGTCATCTACAGTGATTTTACATGGCGTTTCGACCAGTGGCTAGTGAGAGGGGTTCTGTGCAGACTCCGTGTGCATGAGCAGGACCAGTGGATTCTTATCAGTCTGGGAACTAGAATACGTCAGGGCATGTAGGCAGAGACGGTGGTCATGGTCGTGGTATCCAAACACCCGGATCGCAGAGGCAGTAGGGCGGGACAGATCAGGGTAGCCAGGCTGTGTTGTAGGGCCGCGACACTAGACAAGCATATGTAGTGCAACAGACCCAGCATGAGAAGGATCCCGGACCTTCGATAGTCAGAGGTACAATTCTAGTAGCTTCTGTCTTGTCTTCAGTACTTTTTGATACAGGTACTACACATAGTTTCATATCTGTGCCCATTGTAGAGAGCCTTGGGCTCGGTGTTTCTACTTCTTCTAATATCTTGATGCTAGACACTCCGTTGGGGACTAGAACGGTTTGTGTGCATCAGTGCAAGGAGTTCCCCATTTAGGTTGGTGGGTGTCACTTCCTTTGGTACCTCTATGTCCTGGAGATGATGAGATATGACGTCATTCTCGGGATGGACTGGTTGGTTCCCTTTCGAGCCTTCGTAGACTCCTACTGTCGCAGGGTGCATTTCACGTCACCAAAGGGTGGGGAATTTCTATACAAGGGGGAGTGGGATGTTCAGGAGAGTCTAGCTGGACCAGAGCATCATGGGCGAGGTGGAGTCACAGGCCAGATTGCGAGCTTATATCTAGATGTCCAGGGGACTTATCAGACGGATTTCCCTCCAGTTGTTGATTGTATCAGGGTTGTCTTCCCAGACTACTTTTCAGGTCTACCTCTGGTGTGCGAGGTGGATTTCCCTATCGAGCTAGTTCAAGGAGTAGCACCGGTGTCTATTCCTCTTTATAGGATGGCCCTGCCTGAGTTGGAGGAGATCAAGAGGCAGTTAGATGAGTTACATGCAAAGGGTTTTATCCGACCATGTACATCTCCTTGGGGTTCTTCGGACCTTTTTGCGAAGAAGGCGGATGGTACCCTCAGACGTTGTGTGGATTATCGGAAGCTGAACCAGTTAACGGTTAAGAACCGATATCCCTTTCCGAGAATAGATGATCTGTTTGATCAGCTTCGTGGAGAACGAGTGTTCTCAAAGATTGACTTGAGATCCGGATATCATCAGCTGCGCGTTAGACCATCAGATATACCACTTACAGCTTTTCGAAGTAGGTATGGTCTATATGAGTATACGGTTATGCCGTTCGGAGTCACGAACGCGCCAGTAGTTTTCATGGCTCTGATGAATCGTTTCTTCCATCGGTATCTTGATTCATTTGTGGTAGTATTTGTGGATGACATCTTGGTGTACTCTCACACTTGACTCGACCATGCCACCCATCTAGATTTCGTATTGAGTACACTGAGAGAGCATCGACTATATGCTAATCTCTCGAAGTGCCACTTTTGGATAGACCAGATTCACTTCCTGGGTCATATCATCTCAGAGGCAGGAGTTTCCCTGGACCGAGAGAACGTGATAGCAGCAGATTCCTGGGAGAATCCCAAGAACGTGTTTGAGATATGGAGTTTCTTAGGGCTGGCTGGTTACTACAGGTGCTTCATACTGGACTTCTCCCACTTATCAGCACCGTTGATAGGTCTGAATAAGAAGGGTGTGAAGTTCGTTTGGTCAAAATCTTGCAAGACAGTTTTTCAGGACCTGAAGGGAAGGTTGACATCAACACTGATCCTGATACTCCTAGAGCAGGGGAAGAGATATATAGTTTACTTTGATGCATCAAGGATTGGGCTGGGAGTCGTTTTGATGCAGGGCGACTAAGTTGTGGCGTAGGACTATCGGCAGTTGAGGCCACATGAGAGGAATTACCCAACGCATGTTCTCGAGTTGGCTGCAGCTGTGCATGCATTGCTCTATTGCAGACATTATCTTTTGGGAGAAAATTGTGCGGTTTTCACCGACCAAAAAATCCTCAATTATATCTTTACTCAGCGTGACCTGAATCTGAGGCACAGAAGGTGGGTCGAGTACCTACAGTCCTTCGATTTTGAGCTTGCCTATACACCTGGTAAAGGTAATGCAATAGCTGATGCACTGAGCAGGAAGACTCAGATACAGGCAGTGTAGGAGGCCAGTGGTGAGTGGCATCTTATGGCTGTGTTCTCTGTGATGCATCTGGAGGTGCATGACAGTCAGGGGCAGACTTATCTTTCCTCATTATCTCTGACTTCTACCCTCCTGGACAAAGTGAGGATGAGGCAGCTATCGAATTTAGAAGGCCTAGTTCTACGGGAGTCAGTGGCAAGTGAGGACCCTCCTCACGGTTGGATGATAGGTGATGTTGATGTTTTTCATTTCCATGGATGTGTATGGGTTCCATGGGATATACGCGAGGAGCTGATGCAGGATTTTCATGCTTCAGCTTGGGTAGTTCATCCCGGGGTTACCAAGATGTATCGTGACATGTGGCGTCAGTACTGGTGGCCGGGTATGAAGAGAGAGATAAATAGTTTTGTTACGAGGTGTTCCACCTATTAGCAGGTGAAGGAAAAGCATCAGAGACCAGATGGGCTGTTACAGTAGTTCCCCATTCCAGAGTGGAAATGGGATGATGTCGCGATGGATTTCATGATAGGATTTCCAGGGTCACCTCGAGGCAATGACATCGTGTGGGTTGTTTTGGACAGACTCACGAAGGTAGCTCACTTCTTGCCGATCAAGGAGACCTTCGGTGTGGACGAGCTCGGAAGGCTGTATATCCGAGAGATATTACGTCTTCTTGGGGTCCCTCGTTCTATCATTTTAGATAGGGACACCCACTTTAGGTCTTAATTCTGGCAGAGTTTTCAGAGGGCACTGGGTACACAGGTGCTTCTGAGCACAACATACCACCCTCAGACCGATGGCCAGTCAGAGCAGACGATACAGGTGCTAGAGGACATGATGCGTGCATGGTTCCTAGACTTTGGGGGCTATTGGGAGAAGCATATACCCTTAGTTGTGTTTTCCTATAATAATAGTTTTCAAGAGACTATTGAGATGGAACCATACGAGGCTTTATATGGTAGGTCATTCCGGTCAACTTTGTGCTAGTTAGAGGCAAGTGAGGCAGCTTTACTGGGGCCACATCTCATGCAGGAGACATCTGAGAGAGTCCAGTTGATTCGGAAGTGGATGGCTACCACGCAGTCTCGTCAGAACTCTTATGCTGATCGCCGCAGATGACCTTTGGAGTTCGTGGTTGGGAATTAGGTTTTCATGGGTGTTTCTCTGAGGTTGGGACACAAACGGATCAGGAGACAGGGTATTCTTTCACTGAGGTATGTGGGACCATTTGAGATTTTGGAGAGAGTGGGGCTGGTTGCCTATCAGTTGCAGTTACCGTGGTGGTACTGAGGCATACACGACGTCTTCCACATGTCTCAATTGTGTCGCTACCATTCCGACCCATCTCACACCATTCAGCCAGAGGAGGTTGAGCTTTAGCATGATTTATCCTTTGAGGAGAATCTGATCTGTATCGTTGACAGGAGCACAAAGGTTCTATGAGGATGGTTAGTTCTTCTCATACAAGTGCTATGGTAGCATGGCCGAGTGCAGGACGAGACCTGGGAGCGGGAGGCCGATGTACGTGCTCAGTGGCCAGAGCTGTTCTGAGCTTATTCTTCACCACCCTGGGAAGGGAAATTCGGGGACAAATTGCTATAATGGGGAAGTTTGTAAGAACCTGGATCTTATTTTAGAGGTACGAGCTTCTTCTTTCCTTTTCCTTAAGTGTTTTTTAGAAAATATGGAAAATGGGGAAAATCCTGAATTTTGGAACTACATGCCGTGTACTTTATCCACAAGTCGTGAACTTTTAGCCGTGTTGGGATGAGTACACGGGGCGTGTAGCCATGCTGACGACGAAGGGTGTAGAAACCGACTACACGTCGTGTAGTGGTACCTTACACGTCGTGTAGTTAGTCGGAAGGCTTAAACAGTAAGACAGTGGTGTCGCCGCTAGCTGGGCGACAGTACACGCCGTGTACTCGAGAGTACATGCCGTGTACTCATGTCGATGGATGAACAGTGTGGCAGTGCCACCAAATGAACAGTTAAATGAAAGAAGTACACGTCGTGTACTCAGAAGTACACACTTTTTACTTTGTTTTTTCGGCTTAAAATAGGCAGTAGCATCCTCATTTCGCAGAGGAGGCACTTGAGCCATTTTGGAGCCAAAGGAGGTGTCCAGATCTTTGAAGATCCACCAGGCGTTCGTCTGGAATCTGATTCGGCTTCGGACGATTTCGTTGGAACCACACGGGTAAGCCCTATCCTCTCCTGGTACCATTATTTCCAATCCTTTCCTAACATATGTTATTTACATTTGAATGAGTTTTGTTCTTCTTCAGATCTACGCCATTCTTGGGCATTTCTGGAATCGCCGTTCGAGTATAACGCTTGTTGACATAAATGGTAGGTGTCTTTGTGTTTAGTTTTCCAACTGCTGTGTGTTTTGTGCTTTTTTGTGCCACAAACCCATGATGGGGTGTCGTGTGGATGAGGTCGTTTCTATATTTAATACCTATAATTGATTAGGTATTTAATTGTGATAATAAAATTCTGGTTAGGATCGTTGCTTGGATCCGGAACCACCCCCGGGGTGTGTTTCTCTGTTTAGCCGTTTGGCCAGGATACACGAGCGTATGCCTTCAAAGTAGTAATTGTAGAATTTCCTTGAGAGGAATTGCTTGTTACTACTTGTTTACCTATTTGGCATGTCCCGGTTACCTGTTTAGCCTGAGGGAGTTTTTTTGTATTTAGCCTGAGGGCGTTATTGTTATTAGCCTGAGGGCACTGCACTATTTTGCCCGAGGGATGCAGTTATTTCCACCTGAGGGAAACCTTTCTTGCCTGAGGGCTTGACTTCTGTGCCTGAGGGTGACACTACCTACGACTGAGGGAAATTTTTGTTATGCCTGATGGATATACCTGCGGGTTGGATTCTGCTTACCTGAGGGTAAGGTTTTGTTTGTCTGAGGACATGGACTGTTTACTAGAAATTAAATGTGGTGGTTTCTAATATTTAAATGGATTAAATGAAGAATGAAATGGAAATATAACTGGTAATTAGTTACTTTTGAGTACTGCTTACTTTATTTCATTTTACTACTGCACACTGTTGTTGCATGCTTACACGTAGTTGGGCACGAGACTTTGGTGGGTGCCTACTGAGATATATTTCTCACACCCCGTTTGGGTCACTCTTTTTGGCCCGAACAGATTATGTTGTTGCAGGTGTAGATAGGGGAAAGAGTCCCTATACAGGTACTTGACTGTTGCTGAGGAGTAGGAGGGCATGGGACCGAGCCTAGGCTCGCGATGCCGCTGCCAGTTGCTTTGCTTGTTTTTCTGTACTCTGTTTCCTGTTTTATTGTATTGATGTATAACATGTTCTGGCTGTTTTCTTAGAACTTGAAACATGTAGCATCATCACCTATCTGTTGGTTATATCCACTGCTGTAGTTATTTCAGTTGTGTATGTTTACTGCTTACGTTGTTTGTTGTATGTTTTATTTTGTATTCTACTGCGCTACACTTTGACAAATGAGTGCATAGTTTCTCCACTATCAGACCTGGGCCCTCACTTCTAGTCGATAGCCTCTGGCTTTTGGGGAAATGCGCTTGAGGTCTTGTGGCGAACCGGGCTTGGGGCACCCGTTGCGTGGCACCCGGGTCTGGGACATTACATCTCACGTCAATACATATCGGTTTAAAACCATGAAACCTTGTCCCTTGTCCTACATCTAGGCTTGGAGTGGTGTTGGAAATGGTATATAATCACTATTTATCATCTCCCCATAATAAATACTTTTCAGAGGGTGGTGGGTAGTGAACCACGCTGGTGGGTAGGGAGACAAACTGAAGAACAAAATGGTGAGGGAGTGACCCGAAGTTGACAATATTATGATTGGAGGGTCCTTTATCCCCAATGTGGGTCCTAAAATCCTCCTACCTTTTTGTGAAATGTTGATGTTTAGGTTCCAAAATGATGCCTTAAACCTACTTCCCCTCAATATAATGATGATCAACGTCATAAATGGAGATCGGTGGAACCTTCTTACCTCGTTTATTCCTCTAGTCCTCTATCATGCAAGGGGATCCTCATATTCTTTTCTATATGTGAGAACCCCAATAGGGTAGGGGTAAATAACTTTACATTATCAAATTAATAACCCTCAGTTTAACACCCTACCAACATGCCCTCAACTGAGTACCCAATGTAGATAGAATTTATGTCACGGCTAGAGTAAAGACCGTGTCCCAGACTCAACCATAGTCTCATATATTCAATTCAAGACTCTAGTCGATGGTCATTACAATTTTACTAAAAATAATTCATACCCATGAGAAAATATATTTAATATTTTTAATATCACCACACTGCTGCTCTCTAGGCCCCAGAATCCTACACCAACTTTGCACCGGGCTTCGAATACATTTCTATAAATATTATAAAGGTTTACATGTGAAATGAAGAGATTATATATTTCATCACTTATCATGTACTTTTATAATATGTAGGTCACACCCAGATTTTAGTCATGTACTAATACATCACCATGTCCCCCTTAAATGGGATATTTGGATGAGTACGTAGCCACACCCCTAAAATTATACTATATGATGTGTACTAGTATTACACAGAATGAAGTCCAAAAATATCACACTTCTAAAAATAGAATGAACATGTGATTGATTTCTAAAACATCATGTTTTGTGATTAGGATTTCTGAATGGGAAACCCCAATTATCCTTCAGAAGCACATATATTCAACAAAATATACATATATCAACCCTCTAGAAGACCCCCAACAACCCAACAACAACTTAAAACATAAAAACATATATTGTATTGAGATCTATGTTGAAACCTCCCTTCTTCCCTCACTCTCAATCTCTCTCTATCTCCCCTATCCATATCCCCCATAAATAAGGAAAAGGATAATCCCCCAGGGGGAGTGCATGAGAAGGAACCCCAAGGTAAAATGTATAAAATTAAAGGAAGAAAAATATGTGAAAAGAAAATGAAATGAAAATAAAAATGGGTCTTGGGCCCAACCACAATGCTCACATTGGGTTTATTTCTTTCCTAGGAAAACCCACATTACATAATCAATCACGATGTCAAAATTTCAATTGAAAACTCCATTTAAAGATATCTCCATTCAAAATCACTTGAATAGATAAGTATTTAATTAATTAAATATTTATATTCATTATAAATTAAAAAGGCTTAGAATTCTATAATTCATTTGTCCTAGCGTCAACACCCCACTATAGAAAAAATGGAGTGGTTCATTAAAATGATTTGAGATTCTATGATAGAAAAAATTACCATTTCGCCATTGAAAACTACACAAGGTAAAAATAATTACCCCTATTTATATCAAATACTCATGATGCAGTTTGTGAAAAATATATTATAATTTTGATAATGTGGTTGTGTATTCAATAAAAATAATATTGAAACAATGTTTTTATTCATTTATTGGACTTATTAGCAAAAGATTATGGCATTGATCATAATGGATATTCAATTGTACCATAAATTCATGGTTTTAATGATATAATTTGATCTTGTTAAAAAATAGAACAACATGTTAATATAATAATAGGGAAATATCTATTTCATTAAGGAAAAATATTTTTGGTACATAGCTATTAATATTTCATTAAAAATAATTATTAAATATGAATCATGAAATATGAATGGAGGAGGCAGTAATGGTAAAATATTAGTGAAGTCATATTTTCCATAACTGAACAATTTTCATTCCAAGAAACCCAAAATTACTGTTGTTGCATTATTTAGTTTAGTTAATCATATTTCCTGAAAAACCAAAATGTTTTATTATACAAGTAACTTAAGTAATAATATAAATACTAATGTTAATTAGTGTGTCACCACATGAGAATGAACCCAGGTTGTGTAATACTATAGTATATACATTCTAAAAATAAAAACAATTAATTTATTATATATTCATGATAAATATATGATATCAATGTTTTCACTCTTTCCTTGGATGATAAATTCTTTCTTGACACTATTTTTCAATATTTTAATGTTAGAATAATAAAATAATAAAAAAACATATAGTGAGATTAAAAATATAAAAAATATAATTCTAGATAGTGAATATAAAGAATTATCTTTGCATGAATCTATGGATATTTTCCCCAAGGAAATTTATAGGATCTATTATTGAGGTTGTGTGGATAATTATTTGAAAGAGTTCATAGATTATAAAATTGAGATATTGATAATTGAACTCATTTATCCTTTGGATATGGAACTCAATTAATTATATAGTATTTTCATTGAGTTTTATAATAAAAAGATAGAGAAATTGACTCTACCAACACAACCTGTTGAGACTCCTCACACAAATGAAAAAGAATTGGATTTTCATTTTGAGAAGTTAATTGATTCTTCCTCACCATAAAAACCATTCAATTTCATTCTATAAGTATTGAATGAGTTAGAGATGTTTTATTTCATTTTTGACGGATTTGAACACAAATTAGGTTCTTCATTGATTAATTTTTTAGAACATTGAACACATTATAAAATTCAATTATTTTAAATTTCCTGATTCATATTCATTGTAAATAGTATTTGGTGAAGAAAATATATCCACTATAAAAGTGGTTAGTGATAAAAATATGAGAAATGAAATTAAATAATTGAACTTATCATTTATGTACTCAACATTAATGAATAAATATATGTTGGAACTATAATGTATTTATTATAATTTCAAATGGATCCCTGAAAATAATAAGACATTTTGGCTATCATGAGATTTGTATAGTCCTATTTTTATTTTCATTAATGGAGAGAAGAATATTTGGATAAACTCCATTAATTTTCCATCCAAAATTTAACCCAAAGAATTTCCATAAAAGGGAGGGGTATATAATCATCATTCAAAAAGTTATTTTAAAAAATCATTTTAATAAACATTTGAGTGTAAATAAAATATAATGGTTCCTCTTATGAAAATAAAATCTTATAACTAATTATCGTTAGACCAATAAAAATATCTAGATATAGGTAGTTATAAACAATGCACCCTAATAGGTGTTCTCCAAATATTATATAAAATTTTCATTTATTTTATATTTTTTTTATTTTTAAATAACATTTTCCCATTATTTTATTTATAGAAAATAAATTTATATCAATTATTCACTTTATTGAATACACATTAAAGTTATTTTCCACTATAAATAAAACATTTAAGGGTTTTATACTTTTTTATTCTATTTAAATAATGTTTTTTTCCTTTGTAGTATTATAATGAATGTGGAAATATTACTCTAAATTAAAGTCCGTGAACAAGTTACCCACCATTTTTAGGGAAGAGATATTAGGTTTTATATCTCTCTATAATTATATTTTTATAATATTTAAGAACTCATTGAATATATATTTTTATAAATAAAATACTTAATACATAGATCAGAATAAGTTTGGGAGAGTGTGCATTGTATTTTCTTTCATATTTCCTACTATTCATGGATAAAATATTTTACGATACAAAATATTTTGATCTTAAATTCCATGTTAATATATTAATAACATGATGAAATTTTTTTGAACATGTTTATTGTTGTGTGGAATTCAATATTACATTAATATTTATATGAAAACATGTTTATGGAATTTGAAATTTACTCTATTTGAGGTTTTGAAATTATTTACGACATCCATCACATGCATCTTTTGGATACAAATAGGATATATATTTTTGGAATTAATTTGAGAAATAAATACACATGTTAGACACAACATTAAGTAAAATAATTAAAATAAGTTTTTGGGGGTTATCTTTGTGTGTTAAAATGAATCATTGTTTTTACTACTCTATGTACCTTAAAAAGTTATCAAATTACTTATTGTATATAATTTTTTTACATGGTTTTCAAGAACATATTTTAAAATTTCTTATACATGCATAAATGTTATTCAAAAATCAATTGTTTTCTTATCTCATAGAATACACTAAGTAGTATAAATTCTATATTATTCTCTCAATATTCTCTTTCGGATGAAAATTTAAAATTATATTTCATATTTTAAATTAAAACTATGGTGTATCATGAGAATAAATTATTCAAATTCAAATTTTTTAGAATTATAAAACAATTAAAATTGTACCATGATTTGATCCATGAATATTTATATCTAAAAAATTATCATGAATTATCCCTGGTCGACCAATACTATAACTATTCATTTTGTTGAAAAATATTGATATGGAAAATGGAGTATTCCTAAATTCATTAGAAAATTTAGTGTGACTCATAAGAAAAAATGTAGTATTTTGATCATTGGAAATGGGCGTGGGTTGTTAGATATATAGGTTGGTTTTGTATTGAATATTTAACATTTCTCTTTTAACCTTTATATACATAGTGGGATTGATAAAAAACGGTGGAGCTAGAGATTGATTAAACTCAATTATTGGTAAAAGATGCTGTGAATAAAATATGTAATTAATTCTGGGGATTTTTTATAAAATCATTTCTTCATCCATGACTATCAAAAAATTAATTAACCAAAATAATGTGTTTGGAAAAATTATTCGGTGAATTATTTTGTGAGTGGACAAACATAGTGAAATGGTATTTATAACCAAATAATAGAAATATAAGTTTTGGATTTAAATTCTCATCATTTATCTAAATATTTACTAACATTTTCCAAATTCAAAACAACATTTATTTATATCATTTTGGATGACATAATGATAATTCACTCTCACTAATTACATTCCATTGGGATTTAATCCTTTTTAAATTATCCATTATTATAAAATATAAATTATTTTTTACCTATAATTTTATTTTTTGAATATGATTATTCTTTAACTTAGGAAATATAATGGCTATGTGTGAGGGAATTTGATTTGGTTCCATTTTATGTTTTATCCCCATACTAATTTTACACATTTTTTACTTATTTTTTTTCCTCAAATTCGTTTAAAATGATGAATTATATAAATCAATTATTGGTGGATTTAATCAAAAAAAATAAAATAAAAATGGATTTTTTTCATTAATCGATAAATATTTTAATATTTATTATTCAATGATTTTATTGTATAAATATTTAGAAAAAAATCCACTATTTTGGAAATTTATTTTTTCATTAAAATACTCATTTAGAATTGTATTTCTAGAATTACTTGGTTTGAAGATATTGAATTTGATGTTACATCATGATTTGTGATTTTTTAAATTGTATGAATTTTCATGTTTATTCAAACATATTGAATTATAGTGAAAACATTTTAATATTATGTGTTTTGAAAATTATTTTCATTGTTATTTAAATTCATTTCATGTGTCCATTCATTGGAATAAAAAAGTGGTTTTCAATGATGCATAAGATTAATTTCCTTTGTTAATGACAAATAAGGGTCCCAGACACATGTAACAGTAGTATATTTTTACAACAAGATACATATAAGAATCCATTAATCTCTCATAATATTAATTCTCTTCATCAAAAGGAAAATTAATATTAATTCACATCAACCAGTGTTTTCATAAGAAATTTTTGTTCTACCACCTTCCATATAATTAATTTTCAATAGACTTTCTAGTGTTTCCAACATTCCTGAACAACCTACTGGTTATATAAGAAAAAATAATCCCATATAAGGGTTGTATCAGAATAGTTTGTTCACACGCATAAGATTAAATATCAATATAGATAGATGGATTGAAATTTTTTAGAGGGATAATGATGTTTCATGAGTCATACTAATGGAATAATAATGAGAAACTATTACCTTATTATAGAAAACTTGATGATGAACAAAGAAGGATGAGAGGTTAATTGAAATAACCAATAGGGATCCCTAAAAGATCAGTTATAAAGTTAGAGAACCCAATTATTTGGGGTATATAACAATGAATAATTCATTTTTAGGGTTATGTGAAGAGGAATTTTTGGTTGAATCATAATTGAAGAAATCTACTACAAAAACTAAAGAGAATGACAAAGATAGAGGACCAGTGTAATTCCACCATAGAAAGATTATCTTTTCTATGACCAAACCTTGGCCAATCCTTGGTGTTCTCTTAAATATACAATTTCGTAAATATTTTGCAGGATAAATGGAATATTTATTAATGAAATAAAATAAATAACTAAATTGGATCAATTATAATTTTTTTATAAATAATGGGAAAATGTATTTTGGAATATTTATAGAATTTATAAAAGTGTTTTATATTTTAATTAATGATAAAAAAATTATGGTTAATTTATTGGATATGTTTAAAATAATTAATATAAATATTCTATTAATATTAAGGAGATAATATTAAGATTATATTTTTAAAATATATAAACTTTGTAAAAAATTTATAAATTATAGTGAAATGTGTTTTATCTTTAAACAAATTATATATAAAAAATGTAATCTTATAACAAAGCTCATATTTAGAAACCATACGTGTAATTTATGAATAATTCATAAATTAGTTAAATAAGGTCAAAATATATAGTTCAAATTTAAAATTGTGAGTTTTTCATTATTAATTAATTTGAATTGTTAAAATCAACAAGTAACTTATCTTAAATATTATTTAAACCACATAAATTGTGTTTTGATGATATATTTGTTTTTTTGTTTAAATTATTTATTATGTATGAGTTATTACCCTAATTTTTCAGGATATTTTTTGTGGTTTATTGAATAAAAATTTAGACCGTATGATTTGTATATTAAATTAAGATCAAATGCTTCATTATAGTTTGTATGACTACATTTCAATTTTTTAGGTTTTTCATGTCAAATACAAGTTTTTTTAATAATATTGAGTAAGAAAGGTATATATATGCCATGTAATTGAAATTTACACACCATGTGCCATTGGATTTCATAGTGAAAATATCCTTAGAGTATTTTCCAAGGTACTCGAGCATGTGGTAAACACCATGTGAACGAAAGAATTCATCGTATATTGAAATTATAGAAGCTGTTAGTGTGAGATTGTTACCGAATTTTGTGTCGGCTGTGTGGAAATCATTAAAAAATGGGATAAATATTGTTTACATTAGTACAAACAATATAATTAAGAATTTATTTTCATTTGTTCTTCACATAAAGGTAAGAAAAGTTTTACCATGGGGAAAGGTTCTGTCATTTTAGAGATTGATCGAAATTTTATTCCATCAATGATATGGTTTTATCCCCCTATATAAGGTTCTAATATTTTTGTGATCTCTTTGAAAATAAATTTATGTGAATTAAAAGTTTCATTTCTATAATTTTTATAATATAATTTAAATTCATGGTTATTTTTATTTTAATAAATAACCACATTTTCTTTTATTTGAATTGTGTACCGGAATTTCACACTCTACTCAAATGATCATATCTGGGGGTACTTTCTCATGTGAGCTTTCATGTTTCATTTACCCCACATTTCTCCTTTTAATATATATTTTTTATTTGGTTCATATTGGTATAATAAATCTATGTGAACACTGTCTTGGTTGATCAAAATTATATTATGATATCAAAATGAATGTAATATACAAACGTGGTCAGTATAGTGAGGTCTTTTTAATGTTACCTTGGTGATTCTTAGTTATGAAATTCAGTGTATGTCACATCATCAGTGGTATTTGGTGAATTAATATACATTTCTAACCAAACCATAGAAGAATTTATAATAAGAAATTTACACCATTCTTTGTCCAGGAGGAATAAACAATGATTTAATTTATTTAAATATTTTTATTGAAATAAATGAAGGAATAGAATCAAGTTGATCCCTGAGGTAAACCTATACTGATCCTAAATTTTAATTTCTGTATTCTTTTCTTAATTTTTTTCATTTAAATCTTTATTTCAGATTATAAATAAATTTTAATTTTAATTTTAAAATAAAATATTCTTTTGTATCCCCAAATTTTCACCCCTTGAGATATGACCAAATCTATTTATTACGATGATGTTAATTCATTACTACATATGTTAAGAAATAATGTTATGCATTTAACAACATGTATTGAATTTTGGAACCATTTTCAAGGAGTTTAAAAGGATAAAAAATTAAAAATTATTAATTTTCCTGTGTTTTGTAAACAAATAATTTTTTATTTTCTGGTTTAATATGTGTAAATAATATTGAATTCTAAATTTTTATAATATCATTTTTGCTTCATGTTTCTACTAAATGAAGATACTTGGACCCTAATTGACATGTGGAAGCACCCATACTTTCTATATATCTCCCCTTCTCATATTTTTGCATTTATTTTTATTTTCTTTATTATAAAACATATCAAAAACTGAAGAAAAAATGATGGTTGTTTTAATTATCATTAATTTTTATATGCATTCTAGTTAATTTAATTTTTTTAGAATTCATAAGAATGACTGATCATCAATTATTCTAATTGGATTGTAAAATTTGTATCCTCATCCATGGGTGACTCTCTCGGGAAGATAGATTGGTTCAATGACCTCCCATGTTATCTTTTTCTCCAGATAATCCAAAATACCTACATAAGTAATGAAAAATTGTGTATACTCATATAGGTTCTCATTTTCTTCTCGAATCATTATAAAACACTATTTTATGTAATCAAGGTAAAAATAGGGACGAAAATTCCCCCATTAAAAAATGATAATGTAAATACTATTTTTTAATTAATTAATTAATTAATTAATTAATTACATGGTGTGTACAAGGATTTCATGAATTCATATAATATTATATATTTATATTATATATAATGTGTGTATTTCATAAAATAATAAATTAATAACATCTTGTATAATTATATATATAACCATTTTAAAAAAATTATAAAAATGAATTATCTTAATCTATATATATGATAAATAATTTAATACACTATGATTAAATCTTTTTCAAAGGGATATATAATTCCATTATAATTGAATGACTACCAGTTTGAATCCCTACCCCAATCCTCGATGCATGCTTTTTTCTTTTATTTTTTTTATGTTTCATGGTGTATATATCAATACACATTGTTTGAAATATTTCTTAAACAATAAATATAAAAAATAAATATACATTGTGGGACAAAAATGGGCCTCCACTTATTACTGGAATTTTAGAATCAAATAAGTTGCCAGTTTGAATCCCACCCTGACCATGGGAGTCACATATGTTCTTCTTCATCCCATTTAATATTTACGTGTTCTACTATGTGTGTGCCTATTTTTTTTAATAATTATTGCGTTTAATGTGATATTTTCATATATATTGAAATAATATATAAATATATCTAAACTCTTGATGTCGTTGGTTCATCTAGAAGGGTCACAACTCAGGGTCCAAAAGACTTGGGTTCTAGCCCTTCCAGTCAACCCAATTCCACCATTTTTCTTTAAAAAACACATTGTGTGAATCTAGATATTTAATGTGTTCTATATGTGTGAATTTTTTGTAAATATTAAAATAAAAAATGAAAAAAATTGAATATGTAGTTTGAATGACTGGTAGGGTCTCTACTTGGGTTTGAAAAGAATTGAGTTTTATTCCTATTATCTAACTCAATTCCAAAATATATATTTTAAATAAAACCACAGGTCTTGTATTCCATAGTATTTCATGTTGTGTTTCTGTTTATTTTAAATTTTAAAATAATAAAAATTTAAAATTGTGAACACTTTTACCTAGTGATAGTGGGTATCCTATCATTAATTCGAACTCCACTATGAGCATTAGGGTGAAGCTTATTCCTAGAATTTTCATTCAATTTTGACACATAATATTATAAATTTTACACTCTATGTGTGTTTTTGGATTTAAAAACTAAATAGTAAATAATATAATGAAAAACAAAAACAAAAACAAAACTAAAAAACTAAAATAGGACATAGCATGTATCCATAATTGTACACGCTATGTGGTCTCCCTATAAATTGAATCCACCCCCTTCCTCCCCCACTTCCTATTTTTTTACATTACCTTCTCCCCTGTATTTTCATGTAATTCATTTATTACACCTATATAATCCATCAATAAATTGAAATTTTCACTTATAATCACTTTTATTTGATTAGATAATCTAACTAAGTTCTTTTTCATCCCTTATATCAATGATTTAGATTATTTTTAAGGATTTTGGAGTTTTGGGAAGTTTTGGATGAAATATAGATTTACATGGGATGAAATGAATAAGACAAAATGTGTAATATAGTTCATAGTAAAACAAAATCTTCACTTGAATTTTAACCCCAAACGACATGTGCATTTGAGACATGCCTTGCACCCTCTATTCATACCTCTCAGGATACATTTCATTCATACATAGTGCAGGACTAGGGAAACCATATATTATCATAGAATGTGAATATAATATTGAAACCATGTACCTTGATTAAATTGTGATTATATACTTTTCATATATCCTTCTATCATGGCTAGTTCCCCAATTTCCCATAACATGGCATGTAATCATTACAATTGTCCTGTACTATAACACTACACCCAACATGGAAGTTGAGGTATGTAACTAGAAAACGTAGGTTAGATAAAATTAATAAATATAAACCATGTACTCTAGAACTACATATTATGTATTTTTTAAATACTAATTTTATACGTATCTCATTTTTCTCATTCCATTACCTTTTCTTTTTCAAGGGAGTATAAAAGATGGACATCATCATACAGTGGGAGGGAAGTTCCGCACCACTTCTATGACTGTGGATTAGTCAACATTGCATATATCTTACATAAAGGTGGATGATGACCATATAATTATTTTCCTACTAATTTCATAGCTTCTTGCACTGGTTTTAGTTCCACTTTAGATGACATCATTTGCCCTTCCATCGACATCTGCAACAAAAGTAACTCTTCCACCTATACCCGATGACACATCATTAAATCCATCCACTTATAAAATATGGATTGATACTAGACACCCCTTATAGCAACCAAATCTTCATCCCTCCCTATATATAATTTTTGATTCTGAGATATTGGACTGTTACTGGCTGCAATGGTTCTTATACTAAACTATCCAGTTGATCACTTTATTTCTGGAAAAAAGCATACCAAAGGGGTGAAATATCATAGTGGAAATAAATGGGATTCTATACCATTATCATATTCAATATATTTTTAAATTAATCTCTTATAATTATATAGATTTATTTTTTTTGGGACACATTAGAGTTTGAAAGATCATCATACCAGGCAAAGTAAAGTTGCATAGGGAATCCTTTGAGTTTCACCAAGGAGGGTGGATATTTTTTCAAACAATTATATACATTTTACAAGGTTATTGTTTTTACCCTCACCCTACCACACCTCCTCTTTTATCCACCCTAACCCACCCTAATTAATAATAATAATCATTGTGTGGAATAATCATTCAAGATATAATGTTTGGTATGCTCCTACCTCACAAATGGAGAACCCTGATCATTTCACCCACATTACTCATTATCCACTAATATTTCATCATGATCATATTCCCATTCCATGTGTATAGGGAGTCATGTCCATGAGGGACATGTTTCTCCTTACATTTATCTTCTGGCATGACCACCCCAACCCCCACCCCTCGTTGACACCTCATATTTCCACACCATGTACACTGGTTACCATGTAAATTGAATAAAAGTATTTATACTAGTAATTTAGCACACAACATTTGTTATTCTATCCCTCCCCTCCATATAATATCTTGGGTACCCCTCAGTAGATAGATTATCTCATGATTATTCCCATGAGAATCATCTATAAGAAAGGGATTGCCTATATGATCATGCATGAGTGGCCAATAACTAATGTTGTGGATGAGGACACTAAGTACCCTTTGTGTGGTTTTGATCAGGTACCTCCAACTATTGGTCCAGTACAACGACCTCTACCCACCCATTTCTCTAATGTTCAATCCTCTTCCACCATTCCACCATCAACTACCAAGCCTTCCACATTCAACCAATCCATAGTCCCCCACTTTTTGTACCCTTGTTCGAGTCATTATTCCTCTCTAAAAGGGATTAAATTTATCAATACATGGATCATTTATAGGGTCATATTACACTTATGGCAGGATAAATGGAATTTCTATAAGACTGCATGAGCCTTCTTCTTTAGCATCTGAATATTACCATTCCACTCATTTTATTTTCAAAGAATGATTTATATCCATCCACCTCCCATTATACTATTTCATCACCTACTATTTTTTAATTAACTTTTATTAATATAGAATTAGTCAAACAAATTTTCATTGATCATCATAGTTCTTTTTAGACTATAAAACACACTACGAACCTAGTAGTTGTAGCTTTATTTTATGGTCCTTGGAATTTTTTTGATGATTTTTAATCCTATTATAGCTCAATATGATAGGTGAATATGATATTGATCATAAAAATATATGGGGTTGAAATAGCTCATAATGACTAGTGAGGCCAATATAGATCTCCAACGCATTGGGTAAATATTATGTTCATTAGATAATTATGATAGAATTTGATCATATTGCTTATTCCAATTATAACAGGTCCTATAAGGGTTTTGTGAAGATAATGTCCCAAGAAACCCTCTTGAATTTTAAATTCTTTCTAATGATTTTTCATATTAGTATTTTGATTAAAAAGGTAAGGTAGAGATATTTTATTTTAAAGGAAATATTATACCCTTTTAATGTAAAATGGTATGTTTTTTAAGAAAACATTTCTATGGTTTCTCATGTTTTGTAAAAAACCATCATGATTAAGATTTTTCCTTTATGTTTTATTATAATGTGATTTTCAAAGAACATTTCAAAATAATGCTGATTTCATGTGTTAGTAAACAATTTTTTTATCACAATGTTAATGATACTAAAAATTATATATATTAAGATCTAAATGTTTTAAAATGGACTAACAAGTATCTTTATTATTATTTTTGACCCTTATTGATATTTCATTCACACATAATGTTTAACATGTTTTTCATATGGTTTTAAGGATAAATTGGGATAAAGATGATGTTAAGATGAAAATCGTGAGGATATGTCATTAAAATAGAACTTATAATATCGTAAAAGTTTTTTATTATAGGAAAATGTACACTAAATGTATGTTTCCCACATTTTATGTATGGGTTTTTTAAAAGATTAAATATATAGATTGTTTAAGGTTGGGTATAAAAAGGCCCAACCAGGATCAATATAATCACAGATAGGGGTAGGGGGTTAATCAGTGATAACTTTTTCTTTTAAGTATTATTTCTTGTATAAAACTGCTAACTTCTAATTAAAGTTTTCTGACTTTTATGAAAAAATAATAATTCACACATCCATAAGAACACATGTATTTACAATGATCACTACTCAATAAGAGTATCCAACCCTTTGCATGGTCTAGAAATAATCCAATACCACATAATACAATAGAAAAAATAATTTCTTTGGGGATACAACAAGTAGGAAATACCTTTTCACCTTTGTAGTACTATGATCAAAAAAATTACTCATGTTCTTATTATCGCATCATTAATGGAATAATTTTTTCAATAAATTTTTTTGAAACCATCAACAGTTGGTTTTAAACATGTTGCTTTTCTACTTAAACAACATCAAATTTTTTAATTCTTCATAACATAATTCTTCACTTTCATACCCAATAGTAAGTAGGAATTGATTTTCTAGACTTTGAATGAAAACGTAGTCTAATTGGTCACTCTGATTATTTATTATAATTAATTAGTCTAGAAATAAGTGATATTTGATTTTTTTTAGAAACTAGTCTGATTCACTCTATCATTTTTTGAGAATAATCATTCCAATTTCTTAATCTGATCTGAAAAAAATGATGAAAAGTTATTCTAAACACTTATTTTATGTAGAAAAAAATTCATTAGAAATTATTTTTAGAAACCTTCCTCCACCAACTCTGTCTCAAAAGCTCTAGTGATATCAATCTATCCCTCACTTGAATAGTGTCAAGGTAAATTGTACATTGATCTATATTTATAGATATCTCATAAGGGTGAAAGGGTAGGAAACCAATTTTTTCTTCCCACCCACACTAATTTTAGAATCAACAATGTAACTTTCATTTGAACTCTTTTTTAAATTTTTTTAATACTTAAAAACTCTTCTAGAATCTTATGAAATCTTATGGAAAACACTAGAACATCTTACATTACAAATAAAACATCTCAGTATCTCAATCCAAGAAAAGATATCCTGAAAAGCATCCTACTAAAAAATGGGTTTTCATTCTGATTCCCTTAATCTGATAAAGAACATTAAAAATAGAATCGTTCCCATTATGATGCTCCAAACCAACAGAAATTGTTCTTCTTGTTATTGAACATTTCATTTGATGCCTTATCATTTCAAACTACTAGTTTGATACATCAATATCTTTATTCAATTTGATATATTGGAAGCTCGATTTTTCTAATGGGTTAGTAAAAATGGTAAAGTATTTCCTTATTATACTCATCAACGGATGGTTCATTTATAGAATAGTTTAATCTAATTGATCAACCCATACTAGATATAGGTAAATAAACACTTCTAAAAACTATATAACTTCATAATAATAAAACATCCAATCTCTGGACAATATATACTTCTAGAACACTTCAACTTTATAGAAAAACTGAAGAATATTATTTCTCTTTTCTTCCACAAAAGCCTTCTTGTATTATGACTTCTTCATGATGTTAAGAACATTGATATTAGCATAACATCATCTAAATAATATCGGAAAGTTTAATGACTTACCGTCCTTTCAACAAATATTATATTTCCATTCAAAACTCAATCTGATTGTCAATACTGAGAAATCCAAAACACCTTTCCACCTTTATTTCACAAATATTGGATCATAATTTTTCAAAAAGATCATGAAATTAAGAACTATTTTCATAGAAAATAATCTTCATATTTTTTTCGAATGTCTCTTAAGATATTATGCATCTAATTCAACTTCTTAATCTATTCAAAAAATATTTTTTCATGAAAAAATTTTCTAAAAATCATGTTCACTTAAAAAAATCGTTTGAATAGAGATCCATAAATGATGGAAATTTTAAGAAATCTACATTTTTTCTCCTGATTCAGGGATTCCTGTGTTAGGAAATCGTGTGTCTGATTACCAAATCATATAAATTGAAGTGATTTCTTGAAATGAAAAAAAATAAAACACATATATAAAATCACTCCTAGAATTTGAAAACCAAATTCCATAAAACCTGTTCCTAACAGGGTCATTAAAATATATATAGGAGTAAAGGTTTAGATAATTTTGTGATTAGTATGTTTTCATGTGAGGTAAACTAAAGAGTTTTGGATACCATGATGGTTTTATGTGTTTATGTTTGATCATAAATATAAAGTCACGGGTACCACATTTATGGTCTGATGTGATGTTAATATTTGGGGAGGTATATTTTGAGTTTTGATAGATGTTTGAGGTATATATTACCCTTAATTTTAACAGGTGAAAATTTTATTTGAATAATAATGATTTTATATTTTTTGGAAATATGTTTAAATTTATTAATAACCCATAGGGTTTATATGATCATTAATATTGACATAATTCCAGGTTATTAAAATATGGAAACATATGTTTTATCATATAGATAAACAAGGGATTGATATGTAATTTTTTTAATTAAGGTATTAATGTTATTTTAGTACTTTTTCACTATTTTTGGAACCTTATATTATTTAGTTAAATATAAATATTTTCATATAAAATGAGATTTTATTTGAGAAATAAATGCTGAATTTTCTTTTGGAATCATATGTTATTTTAATGTGAATTTATGGTGATTCATATTATTTATGAAGATTATATGATTTTGGAATATAATTATTTTGTTATATTACATAATATGTGACTGATGTTGATTATAGATTGATGTAAAATTAATCTCATAAGAATATGTGATGAAGTCCTTTTTATTTTTTGTAATAACTTTTTTGGGAATATTTTGATGAATTTTAAGCTTATTTATCTATTGAATTATACAAGTTGAACTATGGGTTTCATTTTTGAGGTTTTTAGGTTAATATTGTATTTCACCATAAAAAGTTTTAAACATTTTGGATATTATCTTATCTTTTACTAACCATTTTACTTTTTTTAATTTCTAATGAGATGGGGAACAACTTTTCCTCCTTTTGTGGATTATGTAATCCATTATCAGTTTATTTTAGCACTCCATTAATAAAAAATTCATCTTGAATGCTCTTAATTTAGAGGGAAAGATGATATTATTGTGGAAATTGATTAATGGATGAAATTTTAATATTCATGTTAGTATATTTTATTGTCTTCTTGGTCTAGATGGGAATGAAATTCCTAAAATATAGGAAAAAGTATCTTGAAACTAATATGTTATTTTAATACCATAATTCCTACTGAATCAATGGTAGTTTTTACATCTATTAGGTTTATAGTTTCATTTTCATTAAATTTTTCATGATCATTCACTTTCTAGTGATAAATGATCATTATAAGATCCTAGGTTTTTGTACGATGAACACACATTTTTTTCAGTTTAAATAATTTTTTATGGACTAATGAGAGTGAAAAATGTGATCATGGGTGTATTGAGGGTGTCAAGGGATTTGTTTGATCCCCAAAACCAACATTTAGGGATTAGAGGTTAAGACTCATGATTTTTAGAAACCGAGCAAGATAGGAAAATAGTTTTTCTAAACATTTGAGGCATAGACAATGGGATTCAGGAGACCACACAGTTTGATGAAACTATGCGGAAGGAAGATCAATCCTTTATAAGGGCATCTAAAGTATTTTATTGAGCATACAAAATAATTTTCTCATGGTTTGGAAAACCATGCACACTAACCATGTGTGGTTCCCCCTTAATAAAAGGAAGGGTCCATGGTTGGATCTTGGTTTGACCAACCATGCATCCAAAATATGTGGACTAATTTATTTCGGTAAACTGACTGTTTTCCACTAATACATAGTAAATCATATGCCTAATATCAATTCTCCTCTTATAGAAAGACTTGGGAATATGAGAGATCCTTTTAAGGAATTTGGATAGTTTTTTCTACCATTCTTCCATATGAATTTAGTATCAAGATTCGTTTTTCTCCTTGGATCTATTCCAGTAAGAACAATAATCACCTTTTGTAGTTCATTTTTTGACTTTTTATTGGATGCTCTATTTAGTTGGATACTATTATTCCCTATTTTTTGTTTCTTTGTCCATTCTTTATTTTTATTTCATCTGGATAAAATTAGAAGCTGATACTGAATGAGAAGTCTACTAGAGACCTAGGGAAGGTGGTCTATACCTTACCCTTAGGGTTTGGTTATTTATATGCCTAGTTTTCATTATTCCATGTTCCATAATTTATATTAAAACCTGGATAATTAATTAATTTATTGAATTAAATGAATTAGAACCTATTAGGTTTCTCTAGAGTACCATTGAGAATAGTTGAAGGTTCTTGTCCTAACCCAATCCACCCATGGGGTATGCCTATGCTTCTTACTATTGTAATAACACCCATGGAGTGTATTTGAGTGCTTCCCTAGTTAGAGTAATCCCATTTATAAATTAATATTATTTAATTTAACTAAAATGAGATGTTTAGAGATGGTTACCTTCATTTTCCATGTTATAAATGATGTGAATTATTTAACTATTTAAATGTGAATTGTTATATGAGTGGGTAAACACATGGATTATAAATTCATTTGAATTTTTGAATGCGATGAATTTGATAAATTTAAGGGTAGTGTAATCCTTGGTTGGTATTCCTTCGATCCTAACTCCATTAGATTCCATGGATGACTCTCCAAGGATCTTGATAGTGGTAGTGGACACCTTGGATGAGATTTCTCCTTAGGTATTGATTATGTGGGATGTCATGGGCCTTAATACCCCATGGATCTACATTTCATGGGATTACAGTTGACATTGTCAATTGACATGCTACATGGACCGATTCCAGTTCTAACCGAGTTTCCATTAGGATTCTCCTAGGACTCTAAAAGGATGCCTTGGTCTATTATACCTTGTACCTAACCTTTTGGGGTCTAACACTTCTGATTATATAGTGTGTCCATGATGTATGATTTACACTATACAGATTTTCCATGGATGACATGACACTTACGATTATATGGCACGGCCATGGTAAATGTGAAAAGTTTGATTATATGTCATGGTAGTGGTTCTTCTTATATACAAGTTATACAATGTAGATATTGGTGATATGATATATAGATTATATAGAATAGACATGGTTTTAATTCTTTTTTATCTATAGATTCCTTGTATAAGAGCATGATGTTTTTTGTAATGATCCTTGTTTGGATATACAGTTTCACTTACTTTTTTTCATATTTCATGCGTACTTGTTTCATTTTTTATGATAGTGATACAAATTTGATACTTCTTAGATTCTATTGTAATTCCTATAGTATTATAGACATTATTGGGGGGTAGTACTAGTATTTTATCTTAAACCCTATCTTGGGCCTCTATTTGGTACTCAGATACAATATATGGATGCAGATAGGGACCGGTGTAAGCAACCAGAGTTTGATACTTAACTTTGTATCATGCATAAGATAGGGGGACCACATGATCAAACTGAGGCTCGTGAAACTAGTTGGGATAGATCATTTTGGTCATTTTTTATTTTAATGCATGTCACCATGTATATTTTTGGTTTTTTTATATACATGATATGTTTCATAATCATTTGTATATGAGATCCATTCTGTTTTTGTTATATATTCATGTTTTGAATGTTTTTATCGTATCTAAATGATTTACTATTTTCTCTATTGATCTGTATGATTTAGAACATTATATTACACTCTATTATCTTTATGATTTATACAATTGTTTGACACTCTATTAATGAGGGTATATTCTTCCCCTGACACACCCTTGGCCATCGTGTCTTGTCAGCGGCCTCTAGTAATTGGGAGATGTGCATGAGCCCATGTGACCCACTAGCTTAGGGTATCAGATAGTGGTATTCTGATCAAGATGTTATAATGTGATATCAAAGTCATTTTATTTTATTTACATACTAATTTTTGACAATATAAACTGATAGGAATATATTTTAATTTGGTATTTAGTTGTGTTTTGGAGTAGCTACCCCACATACTGAAAAAATTCAAATTTACTAGAACAGAATTTGTGGTTTTATTGATTTTTACAATTATAGTTGATTTGTATTTCACTATTGGGTGGCACACTATAGTTGTGATGCTATAATCAATATTATAGAGGATCTAGTTTATCATTACTTGATGAGATTTGGGTGTGCATGTGTTAAATAATTTAGGCACTTCACATTATTCACATGAAATGCATGATGCCAAGTCAAATAGGATGGATTGCTTGATTGCATGACTCTATTATTTGTGCCTTGTGTGATATAATTTTCATTTGATAAATGATATATATAAGAAATTGAGATATAGGGTTGGTACATAGAGTGTTTTTTGTAACCTAGGTTTGGTTTTCTTGATTAGGCTACAACAGACACCCTAAGAATAAAATTTATTCATGTTGAGTCATGGACCATTGTTCGGAAGAACTATAATGTGTTATGGTGGGAATTAAAAGAACACTATATTTTAGTTCAAGAGGTATATGGTCCCTTATGGATTATAAGTAACAAACTATTTGGTTAAAAAATTTAAAATATAAATGATAAATGAATATAAATTCAAAAGTAAGTTGAAATGTTGAAAAGAGAACATGAACGTGACTCAGATTTTGAGTGGGCATTAGGCAGGGTCTCTTGTATAGTTATGATTATTCATTTTTACCTAATCCAAGATTAAGTAGCAGGAGGAGGGGTGTGACATGTTTTAGGAATTTTTTGACCTGTCCTGTGATTTTTAGATGTGATCCTTCATTATCGATCTTTTCAGAGGAATGTTTTTGGAATTGTAGAGACATGTCACTACAACAACCTCCATTCATACAACAATAGGGTATAGACGACCAAGCAATGGTTCTAGTGGGACTTAGGATACCTATAGATCCTATTATAGTTCCAATTATTTTCCCTATTGTTTTAGCATGCATAGGTGTTGATTCATAGTTTCATGAGGGGGTTCTGGGCTTTAAGAAATCTTTTCAAGGAGCACTGCAACCTTCCTTGTCTATGGAAGAGGTGACACATGTGTTCTAGTAGCATCATACTCCTATGTTTTAAGTTATGGTGGTCCATAGGCTATAGATTTACGGATTGAGACTAATATTATGATCATTTATCATTTAGATACACCTTATAAAACGATATTGAAGTTCGTGACAAACATTCTTTTAGGAAGAGAAAAGCATTAGTGGTATGTATTGAACCATGCTTGAATGCAATGATATATGGTTTGTGATTATTTCTAAACTAGATTTTTCAGTTACATTTACCTTGAGGTTATGAGAGCATAGGGAGCTAGTGAGAAGGGAATGATGACATTATTTATTATTCAGAATGCTTAATAGAGTTGTATCGTTTTGTTCCAATATATCATGTAGATGTGGCATTGATGTCAAGATGATTTCAGGAAGATCTCCGACATGCCACCCTATATCAAGTAATTTTTTTTCGGTTGGGGAATATTACTGATATAATGAGTCAATAAATGATTAATGAGTATAACCTAAGGGAATATGGGGATGAAGAGTATGGAAGTGTTGTCCCTTTTCTTGGTGGTATAGATTCTAGTGGAAAGAAGCGAGGTTTTAAGGCTTCCTATGAAATGAGAACCCAACAGAATGATAGTGTTGGTAGCTCTATTTTTTCATCAGTGTAGAAAAAGAAGACATGTGGGGAATCAGTGTGATCCAGTCCCATTAGAGTGCTTATTTTGTAAAAATATGGGCAGGATGAAGTGTTTTCTGTAGAAAATTCTCTCTAGTAGTTTATGGAAGAGGGTCAGCTCTGACTCCATGTACAAGAGTGGTTTTCAGATATTTGCATCAGGATAAGACCTGGAGTAGTATTGGTCATTCAAGATGAGGTTGTGGTCATTAATGAGGCAGTCAGGCACCAGTTTTACCTAGAGATCATAACGGTCCTACTCTAGGTAGTGATGTTGTATCAAAAGATCGCAGTTTAGGCCCGATGTATTCTGTATAGCATACACATTGGAAGAAGGGTTCCAGGTAATCTATAGGGAGAGGTATTATCATGATAGACTCTACTCTTGTTTTTACTCTTTTTAATATAGGTTCTTCACATTTTTTCATATCTTCACCTGTGGTGGAAAACCATGGGCTCAGGATTCTAATTTCTGATGGAGTTATAACACTCAACACTCCACTAGGGACCAAAATAGAGAGTGTTCACTAGTGTAGGGAGTTCCCCCTAATATTGGTGGGTTGAACTTCATATGGAATCATTTTCCTTAAGATGACTGAGATTTACGTCATACTCAGAATGGAATAGTTAGTTTTTTTTTCAAGCATTTGTAGATTTCTATCACAGAACGGTGACATTCACATCACTAGAGGGTGGAGTGTTTATTCAATATGGTGAATGGAATGTCTAGGAAAGTAAATATAGACCAGTTCATTATGGGATCAGAAGGACGATAGGCCAGAATGCTGGTTTATATATGGATGATTAAGGACCACATTAGGATGATATATCTTTTATGGCTGATCATTTCATGGACATTTATGTTGATGAATTTTCTATTTTACCTCTTGAGAGATAGGTGTAGTTAATTATAAATCTATTTCTAGGATCTTCACTGTTATCTATTACTCTTTATAAGAAGGCTACTATAGAGTTGCAAGTGCTCAAGAATAAAATAGAGGACTTGGAGGCAATGAAAATTATTAGACCTAGTACAACATCATGGGGTTCAGTAGTCCTTTTTACAAATAAGAAGGATGGTACCCATAGTATATGGGTGGTTTATAAAAAATTGGACTAGTTGCTAATTAAGAAAGGGTATCCCTTTCCATGGATAAATGACCCTTTTATCAACTTTAAATTGCTATGGTGTTCTAGAAAATTGATTTTCTATTTGGATACCATCAGGTGCATGTTCCACTTGCATGAATAAATGGTGTATCTTTTCAAATCATGTATGGTCTATATAAGAATCTAGTTATCTTGTGGGATCTCATGAATGTATCATCTGTTTTAATGTGAATAAGGAATCAAGTTTTCTATCTTTATTTAGAATTTATTGTAATAAGTTTTAGTAGACTATCTTTGTGTACTTTCACAATCAAAATGACCATGGAAAACACCAGGAGATCATTTTGGATACAATGATAATGAATCTGTTATATAATAAGCTCACAAAGTTCCAGTTCTTATTGGATAAGATAAACATATAGGTTCATATTATTTCAGATATAAGAGTATCAGTTTTCCCATAGAAGGTGAGATGTAAATACCTTTACCCTAGTAGCCCAAATTTAGTGCCTTAATTTAATAAATAGGTACTATTAACTAGTGATCTCATCCAAAAGGATAGAATAATTTAGTAAAATTATAAAAACATTAGAGAAAATAAGTTTTACATTACAACTTAATATAAAATACAACATAAAACCTCCTTTTCAAATATCTCTACTCTTCTACTTTATCCTAGAATGTCAATCATAATGCACATCATGAAACCCTAGGGGAAAATAAAACATAAGGGGTGAGATCTGATTCTCTGTAAGGAGAAGTAATAAATAGTAATCTATCATAAATAAACATAAACAATAAGTAAAGGTGTATAATTAAAAACACATTCCATTAAAATATAATCTTGAGTATAATATTGTAAGAATAAAATCTAATCCAAATAATTCCATATAAACAATCAAATAAGAATGATATGTAACCATGGATATTATTCTAGTAGAATAATCACATGGATTATCAATAAATATTTTCATAATGAGGGAATTCATAATACAGTACATCATAAATATATCATCAATGCTTCGGCCAATACATTATACCTAACTGAGTAATACCCAAATTAGTATGTCACATGAGACCTATCGATGAATCAAGGGGAAATAGAAGGAACCACCTATCACATACTGTCACATACATGACTTATTTTAATGTTAAATTCCATTTTACTTCCATTCATGCTTTTTTTAGGGTTTCCTAAGAATTTATGGTGGAATGGGGGAGTTTTTATGAATTAGGCCAAACCGTGAGCCCAATTCTAGATTTAAAAATAAATTTTTATTCCTTTATAAATCCTTCAATTTTCAACATTTTTCATCCATTCCAATTCCTAATTGTCATCCCCTGACCTATTAACACCACCATATTAATTTGGATCATTATAAATCCATAATGATGGTGGATATGGGTTTTATGTAAGGGATTGGGCCTGCCCGAAATCCCATTTTCTACATTAAAAATTAATTTTAATTCTTTAATATCTCCTTCACTATTTGAATTTTTTGGTGATTCCAAATCTCACCTGATCCTACATACATAAGGCGCGACCCCATTTCTTCCTCCCACAATTTGGAGCTCGATAGAATCACAAAACTGGTCGAAACATCACTGGATTTCAGAAATCATCCAGATTTGGAGAGGTAAATTGATCCTTTAATAACTTCATCTATTTTTACTCTTTCTCCCCAATTCCAGTTCCTAAAATATCTCCAAATCATTGTTAGAACCTCCCATGAATGGTTTGATGTTTTCAAATTTAGATGCTGGTGGATTTTGGGTTGTTTTCTTCAAGATTATTTGGGGTATGTGTTTCTATATTCAATTCCTTCTTTCTCTTTAGGGTTCCCTCCCACTTTCATAAATTTATAGACTATCCAGAAGTTAGTTTTCAAACGTAGGGTTTGATTTGGGGTATTTTTGGTGAAATATTATGGTTTATGGTTTGTTTTCAAATCCTTGTGGTGTGGTGGAGGTGCAATTGAAGTTTCGCACCAAGATTCAAGGGTTTTGACGCAAAAGGTAGGTGCTTCCATGTGTAAACAATTATTGATGAGTTAGCTTGCTATATTTAACCATTTTTCATATTCCTCATATGTTGGGTGTGGTGAGAAAAATTTTTATGATTGATTTGGTTATGTGTTAAATATTATAGTTTCTTTTTAACATGAAATTGGGTGTTTTCATGTGTAACTCATGGGGTTTTATTTGGGTGTGGTTTATAAGTTATTAAATTGATTTATTAAATCATTTTTGGTCTGCCAATTCTGGTTTGGTAATTTACTAGTGTCATGTGATCCTAAAATGAAGGTTTTTGAATAGGTTTGATGTGTAAAGCATTTTTATACTTCTTGAGGTCATTTTAGGAAAATGTGTGTTTTCATTTGTATCTTTTGTGGTATTATTAATGGTTATTGTATAACACTTGAATATGTTTTTATAAATGTATCTAGGGCTTCCAATTCTATTTTTTACATGAATTGGTGTGGTTTTGGTCTTAAATGAGGGTTTTGAAATGGGTTTTGTGTGCAAGACATAGTTACACGCCTTGAGTTGTTTTATGAAAATTGTGAATGTTTTTTCTAGTTAAACAATGTGGATTAAAGGGTGTATATGTACTGTTTGGGGGTGTGTTCAACCAATATGGATTTTTGAAAGGTATTTTCGTTATTTAAGATTTCAAATATTTTTTTAAAATGTTTTATAATGTGCTGAAATGTTTTAGAAAATTTAAGGAGAGCTACAAAACTTGGTTGTGGGATGTTTTGTGTGAGTGTGTTGTGAAAATGGAATTTTGTTGATGAAAGTGGTATAATATGTTATTTTAGTGGGCTGTTATGTGATTTAGAATGTCTTGGAATGGTTTATAAATATTTTTAAATAATTTTTTGAAGTTTCAATGTAATGTGAAGAGTGTTATGGGCTATTTTTGTATGAGTCGGATTTCAAAATCAATTTGAATGAAAAGTGTAATTTTGTGACATGTGTGGTATACATGTGGGTTTTTTGGTGAATTTTTGATATGGAAATGATATTTTCATCTGAAAATTGTATATCTTGACTTGTTGAATGTGTTTCAGAACAAAGGGAATCCCCAGGTATCTAGGTGGGTGGACGTGTTCTAGTATGCTAGTGAATCCGTGGGCTTTGGCCTCAGTTTCACTTAGCAAGAATGACACATACAACTCTAACTAAACTATGATGATGATTATTTGGGACCACTAGGTTATGGTTATGTTCCCTACTAGTGTCTCGTGCATGAGAACGGATATTTGTGTTGGTTACTGTCACCGAGATACGAGGTACCTTGGACCCGCAGCTAGCTAGTGCCTAGGGGTGATTTCCCATTGCTTGTGCTCACTGGAAATTTTGTTCTTACCGTCGGAATACGGTATGAGAGGATGGAAAATTCAGTAGCTATGGAATTTATTTTAAATGTTTTTATTCTTTAAATTAGCCCACCTGAAAACTGTTTTTATTTAATGTTGCATCTTTTATAAATTTTAACTCGCATCTCATGTTTTTGAAAACTTGGATGCTTTTTGTCATTAAATTTTTATCACAAGTAATATATTAGTGGTGGTATCCTATTTGGATTTTTCTCCCACCTTACTTACACCCTTGGGTGTAAGTAGACTTGGTTATTTTTATTGTCGCAGGTTGGGTACAGTTTTTAGTTCCAGCAGATCGGGTTTCTGGCGGGTCCTTGGTGGTGAAGTCTTGTCGAGATGGCTTAAGGGCAGTACCCCTTTCGATGAGGGTTATTGGGATATCGTTATTTGTTTTTTTACCTTTTTAATTGTCTTTAAACATAGTTTTAACTTATTTAATTCAGTTCTGAAATTTTGTAAAAGATGGTTTTAGTTGAAAAATCCGGTTTTGTTTTATTGAGTTTGTTTTTTGTTTAATGTTTATAAAATTGGGTAAATAGTTTCCAATTATCATTATATGATACCCGGGAACTTGTGCCAGTCCATGGGGATTAGGAACGCCCTTCGGGCCTTGTCACGGGCTGGGTTTGGTGTCAGTTTTGGAAGCAACCAGATTCGGTTCGTGAAAAAATGGTATCAAAGGAGGTTCAGGTTAACTATCTGAGTCAGGTTATTTGGGGAAGAGATCAGATAGTCTAGATTTAGGTTTTTTGGGACATGGAAGTCCTATTATGGGTAGTGTGGCTGATCACCACACCTCTTTTTGGGATTCATGTTTCTAGGAGAAGTCACGATTTATCTATGTCCTTTGGTTTTCATGGTTCGATAATGATTAGGGGAAATGAAAAAGGAGTTGGGTTAATGGTTCTAGTGAGCTCACAGGGCCTGGAAAGCCATGTGGATCCAAGGATATTACCTAGGACACTCTCTGGTACAGTGAAGTGATTAGAGAATGGATGCCAACCATATGCCCAAATCACCCACTGAAACTAGTTTCCTCTCACATTATTTTGTTCTTAGGTTTTGAAATCTTGGCACTTTGGTTTTAAGAAGTGTAAAGTTTTTGTGAAATTATTTTCAAATAAAGAGGGAATGGTTTGATTTTTGAAATAGTGGAACTAAACTTTCTGAATTGTTTTGAAATGGAAATTTGTGTGCTAACACCTCTTTTTAATGCCGGAACTATATTAAAGTTGGTTTTGAAAAGTGTTTCCAATAGAGTTTTCTAAAAAATCAAAGGGTGTTTTAATGGGATGAGAATTTTTTGAAATTGATGTGAATATCTTGAAATTGAGTTATTTTCTTAATGGTTGTGTCTTTCTGAAAACTTTTTTAAGATGTGAGTTTGGATTTTGATCTCGTGGTTAGCGGTTTAGAGAAAAAGGATGTCTTGGTTGACCATTTTGGTTTTAAAAAGTGGAAAGAATTTTTGTTTTAACCTTTGGTATTTTCATGAGAAACCACATGCATGGGGTTATGTGGGAAGATGGATGGTTTATGACATGACTGGATGAGTGACGGGATGGATATGGTGAGGGTGCCTGGTGTGTCACAAAAACATGCATGTGTAAGGCCCATGGGGTACCATTGGTGGATGCGCTAACCGTTGAACCATTTTTTTAAAGAAATGGTTTTAAAGAGAAACATGATGTCTTGATGAATTGTTTGAGATGGTTTATATTATGTGTTTTTGGAAAATGTTGATGTTGTGGGATGTTTTGAGTCCAAGAACCCCTCCTGTTCGTATTGTGTTTTCTATTTGTGTTTGGTCGGTAAGCTGGGTAGAAGGACCGGTTAGTAGTCTCCCCTGAGATATGTTTCGGGACACCTTTATGGTGGTTCCCTTCATGTGTTTGGATCTGGTTTGTGTCACTTTTCGACCAATGGACCAGCTTTGTTGGTTCTTTAGGTTCTCTTGTTGGATAAGGTATGCCCCCATTAAGGGTTAATGCATAACTGAAGTGCAACCCATATTGTTTTTCCTTTAAAAAATACTTCAGTTGATCAATATAAGGAATATTTTTTTTCTGGAGATCTTTAGATTGAGTCTATACCCATTCATTTATTTGATTTTTAGATCCTCTTGTAATGGGAGAGTGCTCGTGGAAGGTTGAAAAAGACCTTAGTTTCTTAGGTTTCCTGATTCGTTGAAGGTGGATGTGGTCTAGGGTTGTTAGTGTGGATGAGTGTCTTGATGGTGTCTAAGAGGGCCTTTGGGTTCTTCAAAGTTTCTATGAAGCATGAGTTTATGTTAAACCACTGGTGTTGGAAATATTGTCACGATAGGATATTGTAGCCACTTTCTATAATTGTGTGTTGTTTGGGGATGTCGTATAAGGTCCCTCTCCATGCATTGTTTATATCAATCGTAATGGTCACGTTAAGTGATGCCTTATGATGTCATGTGCTCGATTGACCGTAGAGGTGAAAGTCATGAAATCCCTTGAGAGTCCCTGTTATGTTGGGTGAATGTCTCCCTTGTAAAAACATCAAAATATTCTATTTTAGAGGAAGGTGAGATTAGGTGTTCTTTACTTATATTGTTTCTCACCCAAACACACAAGGATTGTTGTGTGTGCATTTTCTAAGCCCTTGTTTCAGTGAAATATCAGGTTAGGGTAATGTGAGTTTGGAATGTGATACGTCCTGGAAAACATATCGAGGATTGCGATGTAGTTGTTTGTTGCATCGAAAGAATAATTATTGTCCAATGGGTTTCCAAATCCCAACTGCAAGGCCAAAGATAATTCAATCATTTGAGCTCCAGCCATAGGTCTTGGAGAGAAGCTGGCTTGTAATCAGAGGAAATCCCTATATCATTTAATCCCTTGTACAATGTCCAATCGTCATCATTAAATATAGGAATATTTTAAACCTATTGTGTCATCATCTTTTCTCTTTTGTTCCCATTCGGTGGACATAAGTCAGGGCCTTGTACCCATGACTTTGCGTAATGTCATTCCCTCCCACTTTGATTTCCATGGAGTTATTAGAGAATGGTTGGAAATTTGTATTGAAATACCGAGGACATAGTTTGTGAACGATTAGTAGTGACCATGTTCCAGGAATCCATGCAGAAATAATGATCTGCACAGCTAGTGCATAGTTTCCCAAATCGTGCAGACTAACCCTATGCCCTTCCCAAATCATTAAAAAAAATATGGGCCTGTCTGTGTCGGCCCATGCTGGTCAGTTAAGATGGTTAATTCTTATGGTGGAGAGACCCACTATGATTATCATGTAAATTCCTTCACAAAACCTGAATGGAATTCTACCCTTTGTACTAAGGAGTCCGTTCAGGCCTGCCCTGTTAGTGTCTTGATTCTGTCTCAGAAAAATATATGTTGTCTCTTTTGGGGGGAGCCTATTTGTGTCCACCTCGTACCAATAACTCAAATTTATCAATGGTCTTGGATTGGCAGTAGGTAGTCTTATTTAGAACTATCTTTCAACCAACATATTCCTTGAGTAAATGTTGGGATTGGATAGTGCCCAATGGTTTAGTTAAAGGTATGTGTACCCTTTTTCGATGTTGTTGTTCGTTTGGGTGAATTTCTTGAGTCTTGTTTGGATAGTGTTTGAGGAGTTTTCTTTTGGGATAAAGTATGAATGTGATTGATCGTTTTAGGAAATTGGTGTATGTTTTGGTTGTGGGAGTAATCCATAATTGATCACTAGAGGTGTTTTGGCCTTTGGGGGTGAAATCTGTCAAGGGAGTACCTCTTGGTTTCTCAGTTGGGTTTTGTTGTTTCTTTGTCCTTGATGTGACTTTTCGGGGCAGAAAGTTTTCGTGGTGGAAGGAACGGTTGCATAAATGACTTATTTTAAAGTTAAATTCCATTTAATTTCCATTCATTCTTTCTTTTGAGTGTTTCCCAAGCATTTATGGAGGAATGAGGGAGTTTTTATGAATTAGGCCAAACCGTGAGCCCAATTCCATATTTAAAAATAAATTTTTATTATTTTATAACTCCTTAAATTTTCAACATTTTTCATCCATTCCAAATCTTAATTGTCATTCCCTGACCTATTAACACCATCATATTAATTTGGACCATTTATAAATCCATAATCATGGTGGATATGGGTTTTTATGTAAGGTAATGGGCCTGCCCGAAAGCCCATTTTCTTCATTAAAAATAAATTTTAATTCATTAATATCTCCTTCACTATTTGATTTTTTTCGGTGATTCTAACTCTCACCTGAGACCACTAACCCGAGGCGCGACCCCATTCCCTCCTCCCACATTTTGGAGCTCGATAGAATCACGAAACTGGTCGAAACTTCACTAGATTTCAGAAATCTCCCAGATTTGTAGAGGTAAATTGATCCTTTAATAAATTCTTCTATTTTTACTATTTTCCCAATTTTTGTTCCTAAAAGATCTCTTAATATTTGTTCGAACCTCCCATGAATGGTTGGATGTTTTCAAATTCAGATGATGGTGTATTTTGGGTCGTTTTATTCAAGATTATTTGGGGTATGGTTTCTCTCTTCAATTCCATCCTTCTCTTTAGGGTTTCCTCCCACTTTCATAAAATTATAGAGTTTCTTGAAGTTAGGTTTCATACCTAGGGATTGATTTGGGGTATTTTTGGTGAAATATTATGGTTTAGGGTTTGTTTTCAAATCAGTGTGGTGCGGCGGAGGTGCGGGTGAGGTTTCGCACAAAGATTCAAGGGTTTTGACTCAAAAGGTAGGTGGTTCCACGTGTAAACAATTATTGATGAGTTATCTTTATTCATTTAACCATTTTTCATATTCCTCATATGTTTGATGTGGTGAGAAAACTTTTTATGATTGATTTGGTTATGTGTTAAATTTTATAGACACTTTTTAACATGAATTTGGGTGTTTTCATGTGTAACTCATGGGGTTTTATTTGGGTGTGTTTTATAACTTGTGAAATTGGTTTATTAAATCTTGTTTGGTCTACCCATTTTGGTTTGGTAATTTACTAGTGTCATGTGGTCCTAAAATGAAGGTTTTTGAATAGGTTTTATGTGTAAAACATTGTTATACTTCTTGAGGCCATTTTAGGAAAATGTGTATTTTCATTTGTATCTTTTATGGTATTATTCAAGGTTATTTTATAACACATTAATGTGTTTTAATAAATGTATCTAGGGCTGAAAATTCTATTTTTCATGGGAATTGGTATGGTTTGTGTCTTAAATGGGGGTTTTTAAATGGGTTTTTTGTGCAACACATAGTTACACCCCTTGAGTTGTTTTATGAAAATTGTGAATGTTTTGTTTGGTTAAACAAAGTGGATAAAACTGTGTATATGTACTGTTTTGTGGGTGTGTTCACCTAATATGGGTTTTTCAAAGTTATGGTGGTTATTTATGATTTCAAATATTATTTTAGAATGTTTTATAAAGTGCTGAAATGTTTTAGAAAATTGAAAGAGAGCTGCAAAACTTGGTTGTGGGCTGTTTTGTGTGAGTGTGTTGTGAAAATTAAATTTTGTTGATGAAAGTGGTATTATATGTTATTTGATTGGGATGTTATGTGAGTTATAATGTCTTTTAATGGTTTATAAAAAAAAATTTAAAGGATTTTTGGAAGTGTTAATGTAATGTGAAGAGTATTGTGGGCTATTTTTAAATGAGTTGAATTTCAAAATCAATTTGAATGAAAAGTGTACTTTTGTGTCATGTGTGGTTTACATGTGGGATTTTTGGTGAATTTTTGATATGGAAATGATATTTTCATGTGAAAAGTATATATCGTGACTTGTTGAACTTGTTTGAGGACAAAGGGAAAACCTGGGTATCTAGGTGGGGGGACGTGTACTAGTTTGCTAGTGAATCCATAGGGTTTGGCCTCAGTTTCACTTAGCAAGATTGATGCTTGAAACTCTAACTAAACTATGATGATGATTATTGGGTACCACTAGGTTATGGGTATGTTCCCTACAAGTGGCTTGTGCATGAGAACGGATATTTGTGATGGTTACTCTCACCGAGATACGAGGTACGTGGGACCCACAGCTAGCTAGTGCCTAGGGGTTATTTCCCATTCCTTGTGCTCACTGGATATTTTGTTCTTACCGTAGGCATACGGTATGAGAGGCTGAAAAATTTAGTAGCTATGGTATTTATTTTAAATGTTTTTATTCTTTAAATTATCCCACCTGAAAACTGTTTTTATTTAATGTTGTATCTTTTAGAAATTTTAACTATCATCTCATGTTTTTGAAAACTTGCATGATTTTCGTAATTAAATATTTATCACATGGAATCTGTCAGTGGTGGTATCCTATTGGTCTTTGTATCACACCCTACATACACCCTTGGGTGTATGTAGACTTGGATATTTTTATTGTTGCAGGTTGGGTACTGTTTTTAGTTCCAGTGGTTCGGGTTTCTGGCATGTCCTTGGTGGTGAAGTCTTGTCGAGATGGCTTAAGGGCAGTGCCCCTTTCCATGAGGGTTCTTGGTCTGTCCTTATTTGTTTATTTACCTTTGTATTGGTCTTTAAAAATAGTTTTAACTTATGTAATTTAGTTATGAAATTTTTTAAAAGATGCTTTTAGTTGAAAAATCCAGTTTTGTTCTATTAAGTTCGATTGTTGTTTAATGTTTATAAAATCAGGTAAATCGTTGCCAATTATCATTATATGATACTCGGGCACTTGTGTCAGCCCATGGGGATTGGGAATTCCCTTCGGGCCTTTTCACGGGCTGGGTTTGGTGAATGTTTTGGTGGTGACCAGATTCGGTTCGTGACACTTACTACATCTAGTAAATTAATCATATGAATGGGGTGAAACACAATCAACATATTCATTCATAGTAAAACTAGAATATTAAATGTAAATAATCCCCCCAATCAGTAAACGTAATCATAAAATATCTAGTGTAATATGAAGAATGGTGTCGATATAGAACATCCCCAATAAAAACAATCATATTCCATTCAATATGATATGGTATATGGTAACATAATATATAAATCTAAATTAAGTTTAAGATTAAATATCTTTTTTTGAAATAGATGAAAATACTCTAATAAAATCATTGATAAATCTTGAAAGAAATTCCCTTTTAATCTAGAAAGAATATTTCTTTTGGAAAATCATTTATTTTTCTTATAAAATAGTATTATAAACATGTATTTCCTATATTATAAAATTTAAGGACAATTAAAATATTTTTGAGTCACAAATAATGAGCAATAGAAGTGAAAACATTTAAAAATAATTTTTAAGAAACTTTTGAAATGGGCCACTTCAAGGCGGTTTAAGGGAAAATATAAAAGTCTTTAAAGAGAATAAAGAATTAACTTTTTAAATATAAATTAAAAATATATAATATATTTTTTCATGATAAATTTTTTTATTTTATAAAAATATTGATGTCTCAAAATAGTTTATGGATTGTACATGAAAATTGGTATGAAATTATGATGTACCCTTTAATCAGGCTTCCTTAACAGGGGGAACTAAAAAGGGAACCTACTAAAACATGTATTTCCCAAAAAACAATGATTAAATTATAAAGGTACATATATTTAGAATATTAAAATATACTTTAGGATGATAAAATATTAATAATTAATAATTAAATTGGGGTAAAGAGAGATAATGTGTAAACTGAACAAAAAATGGAGGTTTGAAAAAAATCACTTACAACTTTATAATCAATCAAATCTCATGCACCATAAAATTAATATTTATAAAATGAAAAATCTAATACCATGAATATAAATATAGTCATGAAATGATACATTAAATGGTAGTATATATACACCATGTACGATAAATATTATCAAAAAATGTGTATCTCAAAAAAATAAAAGTGAGATGAGAAAACCCTTACCTTATATCCGAAAGTGTTTTCCACATTAACATAATATCTTGGAAAATTAAATTATATTAAATAATAATTTAATTAAAAACATAATAAAATTTTATTTTATTTATTATAGTTTTATTAAGTTCATTTAGGACCTTTTTGATGTGTTATAAGATACAATTTCATTATTAAGGAGTGTTTGTTTCCATGGTTTTAATCATACGTTCACTTCTATAGATGTATCAAAGATGATGTAAAATAGGAATAGTTATATATAATTGAAATTTTATGTTACGAATGAATATAAAAAATATTAAATGGTCTTATATATAATTTTTTTCTAGACATGAGGACAATTCATTAGATAAAAATTTAATCATAACAGTTTGGATTATTTTGGAATTTTTTCAATCATCACAAACTAGTTATGTTTAATTAATTAATATTATTTATATATATTGTTCTAAGACACTAAATAAGATGTAAAATAAATTTTAACATATTTTTAAACCATTATAATGTTTTGATGACCATACTTATAGGTGTTAACGAAAACACATTGCCTATAATGACGATAAATTGACACATCACAGATGATATATTCATTTTAAAAATAAAAGGGAGAGGAGAAGGGGTGTGATGATAAATATTAAATTTAAATAATAAAAATAATGTATATATAACATTATTTATTTATCATGAATATTTTGATAAATTATTTAAGTAATGGATAAGAAAATATATTAAATTAAAAGAAAATTAAAAGTTCAAAAGAGGGTTTTACCTCTTAAATTCATCTTCTTGAGAACCTCTTTAAGGAACATTTAAATGGTATTTTGCATGACACCATAAACATAACAAAAGGGGGTGATTTTTGTAAGAGTTATTTGGATAAAATTGTACAAGCTTCATGTTTTTTGATATATGAGGAGAAGAGGTTGTGAGAGGTGGGATTTATAGTGGATGGGAGGGGTGTTTTTTTAGTATTTTATTCATTAGTTTATTATTTCTTCTCAAGACTATCAATTATATTGATTTTTTGACATAATATTTTAAATAAGGAAGTTTAGTTCTAAATAGTATGTTCTTACCACATCCCTACATCATCCATGAGTCAATAATTCATTTATATACTTATAATGTTAAATGTTGTAAATTACCATATTTCATTATTCACAAAAAAAATTAACAATTTTAGAAAAGTATTAAAAATTAAACCTAACCATTTTTTGATGAGTGGAATTAAAAAATGGACTCTATTTTACAAAAATAATATTCTAAATTAGAGAATTTTATTATTTACAAAGAGTATTCATTTACTGAAAAAATACTAGTTTATATATTATAACCGATTTTATGATACTTTAAAAAATTAATTTTGGTTTCATAAAATTATATTGTATTTAAAATAAATAAAATATAATTTTATGAATCTATTTTATAAAATTAAATTTTATTTTAAATCATTATATTAATTATAAATTGTAAATAAACATTTTTGTTTCATAGAAATACTAATACTTAATTTAACATTGTTAAAAAATTTATTTACTTATTCCATGATATAGATATATTATATTTTCATTCATCAGATAGCTAAATTTTATTTACGCGTATATTGGTGAGGTTATTATTCTATTATTCGGGTTACTATACCTAATGGTCACAATACTATTCCAATGGTCAAGTTACAATTCCATTTGTATAGGTTTCTTAATTTCTAAAACCACATATTATTTCATTAATTCTTCCTTTATTATGATTATACTATGGTATCTATGTTATTTTATGTGATTTATACTATATAACAGAATTATAAGACGGTAAATTCCATTGATAAATTTTTGGGTCGTTACATTCTCCCCTCCTTCAATGAATTGGATCCCCACAATTTGAAATTGCTTTTGAAAATAAATGTTCGATACCTGAAAATTCATTTGCGGTAATCCCACATTAGAAAAAGGGTTAATAAAATATCATCTTAATAATAAGTAAATATAAATGCGAAATTCGCCATAAAATTTCGCTTTCGAATAAGAGAACATTAACAGAATTAGAAAGTATGAACATGGAAGAAAAAAATAACCATCATGTTCTAATTGAGAGTAGCATCGAACATGGTCATTACAAATTCTACCATAAAAAACCATAAAATTTTTATCTATTAAAGTATCATTGATTTCTTAGTATGAAATGTAAATAGATGATGTTTTTTTTTTTCAAAAATCATTTATCATAGAGTTGAGGGTTAATTTTACTATCTAATGAAGAACTCCAGAAAATGAATTGACATGATTTATTTCTATTCCATAAGAATGATCTTAACCATTGGTTATTCTATGATTTATTATCACTTCATCCCTTTCACTATGAAATGAATGTTCATGATGAATTTTTGAAACCTGAACACTTTTAATGAATCATAAAGTCTTAATGCCACTCCTTCTTCCTATAAATATTTATCAAAACCAAAATCATTATCACAAGTTCACCAAATATGATAAATAATAAATTAACCTAAAATAATTATATCCAAATTTTAAATTAATCCATTCCATATGTATTTTCCTTAAGACTCATTTGAAATATTTCTTCCCAGATTCGAAGACCGTAAAATATTTTGAATGACGGTCAGTAAAATTCAAAAATAAAATTAATATGCGATTTCCTTACATTATTTACCCCTAATTATCACATATTAATACTTTACTATCCTACAAACCTTTATGAAACATGAATCCTTCCATTAGTAAAATCTCAGGATACTGAATATATTCTTTAAATCCAAACATTTAATAATTCAAGAACAACATAGAGCATCAGGTCAATAACCACCTTCATGGTCACCAATATTATCCCATAAACATATATTGGTTATTATCTCAACATAAACAACATATTTTAGGTTAGTTTTCCCATGTAATGTGTTTTTGAGAAGATCAACATACATCAAAATCACTTCTCTTGATTACTATCAGTATTCATTACATGCTTATAATTCCTTTAAGAAGAAGTAATGTAGTAAAATCCTTTTATATATCATGATTCTTATAACAATAATATCATAACATAATTTTCAAATATAAAAATACGAAAACATTAATTACTAAACATAAATTGTAGTAACATCATATGATTGGCCTTGATCAATTTTCTTTTTAGAGCTATATTACCTTGATACTTGAAAATTTTATTTCATAGTTCCCTAGATAATAAAATTTAAATCAATGCACATATGAATCTTAATTCTTTCCCTTTTTATCACAATCCTGGTGGACTTTTTCCATATTTGTAGAAAAATCTCATTCCCTTCAATCGTGTATCATGATGTTTCATCCCATAGTTATCAGATGTGGATAATCATTCTTTATTTTTCATTTTTTTTATTATATTTATCCATTTTTTATCTTTCATTATCTTCCTCTCTTGTTTACCTTCAGAACAATAAGACTTGGAGAATTAATTCTATGTATAGATAGAAAAAGATATTATATCCTCATGTGATAAGAATGTTTGGGATACTATCTCCATTTCAAATTATTGGTTTCAGACCATCAAGGAAATAGTCAATATTACTCTTGGGATTACCTCTATAGTCTATGACCTGACTTTGTAACATTATAAATTTGGATTCATACATAGAAACATTTTCATCTTCTTTCTATATAAAACATAATATTTGTCTCTCCATATCCACTCATTTTTATCTAGGAATATATTTTTCGATGAAAATTTCCTTAAAATCCATCCATTCCATGTTTGAAATTTCCTCTTCATCCTTAGTGTTTTGAATCAATGACCACCATTGATCTGCATATCTTGAGAGACGATAAACATCCATGATAACCTTCTTCTTTTCATTACTTCCCAAAGTGAGAAATATATTCTATAGATAAGTTATACATTTCCTGGATACAAATATTTTTTTAGTCCAATTTAATAATTTAGGTTGTTGTCGCATAAATTGGTTTAACATTGTTACACCAAATTGTGGATTGGTATGCTCTATGTGGTTAAGGTTATTTCACATAACCTAAGTCCTTTATACCAATATTACTATAATTTTATCATCTATACCTATAGATCTAACTCCATCATCATTATCTTCCATAGGAGGGAATCCCTTACATAGAATATGGGTGTTGATATAGATTCCATTCCTTCCAATATGTTCCATTTATAAATAATGGAATACACTAGATTATATCATAACATTATTAAACATAATGTATAATCTAAAACTATTCAAACACTTAATATAAATTGAATTTTTTATAAAAATAATCTTTAAATCATAAGATTGGATTCTTTGGGAATGTTCTCATAGTCAGTTATAGTGTTATATTCCCCAATATTACTTTTCTTAAATCTAGATTCCAAATTTTCTACTAAACTTGTTCTGATACCAATTTTAAATACCCTTACCCCAGTTGCCCCGAGCTGGTGCCTAAATTTAATAATTTCGTAATATGAACAACTGATCATATCTTAAAGTACCCAATAGTTTATTAAAATTGGAAAACCAAATACAAAAATACGTTTTACATTAAACCATGAGATAAAATACAACATAAGAACTCCTTTAAAAACATCCCTATTATTTTAGTTTATCCCTCTATTTCAATCATAATATACATCTTAGCATCCTGGGTAAAAATAAAAAATAATAATGGGGAGATTTCAGATTCTTAGTAAGAGTAAGAAATACAAAGGAAGCTATAATAAACATAAACAATATGGAATGGTGAATAAATAAAAATGCATTACATTAAAACATAAACTTGAGGAATATATGGTAGGTGTAAAAGATGATCAAAATAATTCAATATAAATAATTACATATGATTCATACTTAACAATGGATATTATAATAGTTAAACAATAACATGGATTATCAGTGAATATTTTCATAATGAGGAAATTCATAATTCGGTACATCATAAACATACCACCAAGGCTTCCACCAAGACACTGTACATAATCAGGTAACACCCAAAGCAGTTTGTCTCATGAGACCTACCAATTCATCAGAGGTCTATTGAGGGCCCCATCCATCACTTAATAAGTCCAGTAGATTCCTCATATGAAAGTATTAAAACGTAATCAACATACAAATTCATATTTAAATTAACATATAAAATGTAAATAATTTATTGAATCCATAAACATAATCATAAACTCTCTACACTAATATGGTGAATGGTATCAATATTGTACATCCCCTATCAAAATAATCATAAACCAATAAATAAAATTTATTATATGGTAACATAATAGGTAAATATAATTTAATCATAATATTCAATAGATTGTGTTGAAATAAATGAAAATACTATAATAAAATCAATGATAAATTTTTAAGCGAAATACCATTTTACTTTGGAAGGAATAGTTCTTTTGGAAGATAATATTTATTTGTTATAAAATATGATTTTCTATATTAATAACCTAGATAATAATTCCAAATGACAATTAAATTTAATTTTAGTCAAATATTATTTCCAATTTAAGTGAAAACATTTAAATTTATTTTAAGAAACATTAGAACTGGGCCACTTCAGTGCAGTTTGAAGGGAAAATATAAAAGATTCTTTAAAGTAGAAAAGGTATTAATTTTTTACATAAAAGAATAAAAGATATAATATAGTTTTTCATGATAAAAATATATATTTTATAAAAATATTTTTTCCTTAAAATATATTATGAAGTGTATATGAAAATGGGTAAGAAATCAGGATGTACCATTTAATTGGGCTTTCTTATCAAGAGAAATTAAAAATTAAACCTTATAATATATGTATTTAAACATAAAATAAAGATGAAATAATCAAGGTACATATATTTGGAACATAGAAACATAATTTTGGATTATTTTATAAGAATAATTAATAATTACATTAGGGTAATGAATGAGAAAGCGTAACTCGTACAAAAAAAGGAGGTTCAGAAAGAATCTCATGCCAATTTGTAATTAGTAGAATTGTATACCCAAAAAAATTAATAATCTTAAAATTAAATGTTGAATAAAATTATTATCAATAGATACATGATATGACACATTAAATGGAAATATAAAAACTCCACACACAAGAAATATTGATGAATAAGGCTAATCTTACAAAAATAAAAGTGAGATGTTAAAACCCTTACCTTCTGTATGAAAGTGTTCTTCACCTGCACTTAATGTCATTTATAATCAAATTAGATTCAATAATAATTCATTTAAGAACCTATTAAACATTTATTTAATTTATTATAATTTTATTAAGTTCATTTATGGCCATTTTTATGAGTTATAAGATTTAATTCCATCATTCGGTAGTGTTCGTTTTCTTGGTTTTCATGATTTATTCAATTGTATACATGTATGAAAGATCCTGTAAAATGGGAATTGTTATCCAAAATTAAAATGATATGTCATTATTGAAATTATGAAAGATTAAATGGTCATAAAAATCAATTTTTCCAGATATGAGGATGATTTATTAGATAATATGTTGATGATAACCGTTTGAATTATTTGGGCATTTATTCAATCATGATGCACTAGTTTTCTTTTATTAATTAATATTATATAAATATACTAGTTCCAGGAAACTAAAAAAGTTTTAATGTAAATTTTAAATTCTTTTTAACCATTATAATGGTTTTATGACCATCCTTGAAGGAGGTGATGAAAACACATTGTTCATGATTCTGGTAAATTGACACATCATAGAGGATATTTTCATTTTTCGAATAATAGGGAGAAGAGAAGGGGCTTGATGATAAATTTTACATATAAATAATAAAATTATAGTATATATTTTATACTGGAGTTATAATCCATGTTTTTATATAATAGGTAAGGAAATTATAAGAAAATAAAATAAATTAATTGAAATTTAAAAGAACAAAAGGGGTTTTACCTCTTGAATTGTTCTCCGTGAGAACCTCATTAATAAACTTTGAAATGGTATTTTTTGTTGATACTGGAAAGACTAGACTATGGGGGTAGATTTATGATGTTATATTTGCATAAATTGAGCAAGATTAAAGTATTTTGATGTGTAAATAGGATAGGTGGTGAGGGGGTATTTATAGTGGATGATATGGTGTTTTGGATAATTTTATTCATTATTTTTTATCACGGTTCAATACTATCAATATTATTGATTTCGATGACTAAATGAAGTAACTATAGAATTTGTGTTCAAAATAATGAGTGTTTAACTCATCCCTGTATCATTCATGACTCAATAATTCATTTATTTACTTAAAATGCTAAATACCATTAATTATTGTTTTTCACAATTCACTAAAAATTAAAATATTTTAGAAATATCCCAAATATTTACCCTAACAAATTTATGAAATTTAGAATTAGAAATGGAATCTATTTTTGGATAATAATTTTCAAAATATGAGAAATTTAATTTTTAAATAAATTATCATTTACTAGAGAAATACTTATTATAATATAAATACCAATTTTAGGATACTTTAAAAAATTAATTAAAATCTCATAAAATTATCTTAAATTTTTTAGTTAGAAAAATATTAATTTATGAATCTATTTTTTGAAAATTAATTTTTTAATCCATTATAGTAATTATAAAATTGTAAATAAATATTTATGTTTCACAAAAATACTAATATATAATTTAACATTTTGAAAACATTTATTTACCTATTACATGTTATAAACATATTGTACTGTCATTAATAAAATAAAAAGATTTTATTTATACCTTTATAGGAAAGGTTAGTGTTATATTGGTCAGGTTACTGTTCTTAATGGTCATATTACTATTTCAATGGTAATGTTACTATTCCATTGGTATAGGCTCCTAAATTTCAATAAATACCTTTTATTTCATTCATTATTCACCTATAAAGATTTTATTACATCCTATATGTGATTATATGTGATTTATACTATATATAATAATTATAAGAAGGTAAATTTGATTGATAAATTTTTGGGTTGATATGTGAGACTTGTAGTTTCTTGGGAGCATCCCAAGAACATCTTTGATGTGCGAAGTTTCTTGGGGCCAGTTAGGTACTATAGGAATTTCATATAAGACTTATCATGCTTATAAAAACAATTTATGTGATTTAAAATAAGGGTGTCAGTTTATTATGGTTATATTCCTATGAGATAGCCTTTCAGGAGTTGAAAGGGAGATTGAATTCAGCAATGGTCTTGATTCTTCCTAAGTCGGGCAGGTGCTACACAATGTATCGTAACATATATGGAATCGATCTAGGAGGATTTATGATGTAGGGGGATATATTTTTTGTGTGTGGGTCTCGTCATCTGAGGCCACACAAGAGGAACTAAATGAAATATGATCTTAATTTGGCTACAGTTGTTCATGTTTTGCACTGTTGGTGACATTATTTACTATGACAGTGTTTTTTGGTGTACACAGACAACAAAATTATCTTGTATATATTTATATAGTGTTATCAAAATATGAGGAAAAAAGGTGTGTGGAGTACCAATAGTTTTTCAACTTCAATATTTCCTATATGAATAGAAATTGTAACATGGTTGTTGATGCGTAGAGTAGGAGGACATAGATACAGGCAATTTATAAGCCAGTAGCGAGTGTCAGCTTGAGGATTTGTTTACAGAGATGCACTTGGAGGTGTGGGATAGATAAGGGAAGACATTATGTTCATCTCTTATTATGACCTACACCCTCCTAAATAGAGTGATAATGATTCACCTTTCCTATTTTGAGGGCCTAGTACATCAAGATAGTGTTGTAGGTTAGGACCCACCTTTTGGTTGGACCATATGCGAGGATGTAATCCCGCATATTCATGGTCACATTTGTGTTCCATTAGACATAAGTGAGGATCTAATATTCGATCTTCATGACTTAATTTGGGTAGTTCATCTTCGATTTACTAAGATTTATCATGATTAACATCTCTAGTATTGGTGGATGGGAATGATGTGTTAGGTAGCTTTTTTTTTGAGGTGTTCCACATATCAAGAGGTAAAGGTGGAACATCAGTTGCCAATTGGGATTTTACAGTAGTTACCCATTCCTGAGTGGGAGTAAGATGAGGTTGTGATTGATTTAATGACTCATTTACTAAATTCACCTTGTGGTAACTATTTATTGTGGGTTATTATTGACTGGATCATGAAGGTTTATCATTTTTTGTTGACCTAAGAGACCTTCTCAGTTGATGATCTTGGGAGGTTGTATATCCATGAGATAGTTTCACTACATTGGGTCCCTCATACTATCATTTCAAATATGTATTCCTAGTTTATATCTCATTTATGGGAGAGTTCGTAGATGGTGTTGGGTACACAGGTGGTTCTAAGCGCCAAATACCACCATTCGATTGATGTACAATCAGAGAGTATGATACAGTTTCAATAGGAAATGTTTCAAGCATAAATCTCAGATTTTGGGGGATCTTGGGAGAAGAATAGACCCCTATTTGAGTTCACCTACAATAATAGAGGTTAGCTAACGAGAGAGATGGAACCTTATTAGTATTTTTAATGTAAGTCATTCTGATTTCCCTAATTATAGTTAGAGGATGGTGAGGTAGCTTTACTGGGACTATGTCTCATTAAGGAGACTACTGAGCAGGTCGAGTTGACCAGAAAGCAGATGTCTACTACACAAACTCGACAATAATCTTATGCTGATCACCAATAATGTTATATATAATTTTAATCTAGTCATTAGTTTATTTTACATATCTCACCATGGTTGGTACATAGCCGTATAATGAGATAGGGTATGCTTTCACTGAGATATGTCAGGTTATTCGAGATTCTAGAAAGATTCAAGCTTGTAGACTATCGATTGAAGTTAACTCAGAGGTACCAAAAATTTTATGGTGTCTTCCATGTATATCAGCTATGGAAATACCATTCATACCCATAACATGATTTTCTTTCTAAGTAGGTTGAGTTTCTGGTAAGTGCATCCTTTGAGGGGAAACTGACTCACATCATTGAAAGGAGAATGAAGGTTCTTTGAGTCTAGTCAGTTCCACTTGCATGGGTGCTATGGTAGAATGTCTATTTATAGGAAACATCTTGTGAGTGGTAGGATGACATATGTTATCAATGGTTGGATTTCTTCTCAGGTGATTCCTGACCACCCTTGACATGGAAATCTGGGGAAAATTTCTTTAAGGTGGAAAATTGTAAGATCCTGAGTTTTCCTACTAGGTATGGATCTTTTGTTTTTTGTTTAAATTATTATTAATGACAAAATGTGGGTTACAAATGTGATATGGAGTGTATAGGTGTTGTATAGGGATTTTTCAAAACCTAGAACCTATCTTTTTTGGAACATAGGGTAGACCGTGCGAATATTAGATTCTGTGCAGGATAGGCAACACATTTTTTCTAACTATGTGAGGCCGGAATAATGGGATATATGAGCCCACACCATTTGATAAAACCATGAGTATTGAGTCAAAAACCTATTTAAGGTCCTCTATAGTTTTCTATAGTGCCGAAGACATAGGTTTTTAAAGGTTTGGAAAATATTGTACACTAAGAATGAAATGTTCTCCCTTAAGATAGTGCAAGGTGCATGGTTAGGGAATGAATTTTCCAACTATGCAGACAATCCATGTGGACCAATATTTTTAGATAAAATGACCATTTTTTCCTTAAAACATAACAAAACATGAGAGTAATTTTTATTATCCTCCATTGGATAGCATTGGTTATAGGATAGCTCCTTGGAAGTCCTTTATATTTCGTTTTCTATCGTTGTTCTGCCTAGACTCAAAAAAAGAGAGATGTTTATCTCATTGGATCAACTCTTATGCCATTATTAATTTGAATTGATATTGTATATCCAATTTAGGTGAAAGATAATATTCCCTATTTATAGTTTCTTTATCTATTCATTATTTTTCCTATGATCTGGATTGAATCAGAATCTTATAATATATGATAACTCTACTACAGATCCATAATAGGTGGTCTATAGCTTTACCTTAGGGTTTGGTTATTTATATCCCAAGTTGCCATTATGCTGAATTCCAGAATTATTAGAGGCTCTTCATAAATAATTGAATAATTGTATTAAATGAATTGGAACCTGTTAAGTTGACCTTGAATACCTTTGATAATATCTAGACTGAATTTCTGTAACCTAAAATGTAATGTCCCACCCCTTTTCATTGTATTGAGAGGGCGAGGCATTACTAGGCCTTAAGAAACATCCCCATGATTCCAAAGGATGAAAATTATTTCCAAGGACATCATTATCATTTTCGGGATGATTTCTATTTTGAATGTAAATAACCAACCCTCAAATATAACGCAATAAAACTCTACATGATGTATGATAAAATAGAAGGACTAATCAGACATGTCATTAATATTTAAACCAACCAAAGATAAACACAACAGAAGACAAATGACCGTCAAGGTAAATTGTGGAATATAAAACTATCAAAACCCTAAGAAAAATATGAGGCTCCAAATCTATACATGCACTAGACCCACTCCACCAAATAGCCCATGTATCATGAAGTATTTCTAAATATGTGAGGTACTTTACCTTTTCCTTTATCTCGATAGATGATATATGAAAAATCACCAAAGTACCAAAGCAGGTGTGAGTACTAAAACTCAGTAGGTTCTCCCTGATGACTTTACAACTCGTGCCACTGGGATAGAACATGTTAGAAACATTTATTTAAAATGACTTATAAAGAACATTTTAAAAAATATTTTATATTAAAATATAAACAAAACCATAGAAAAAACCTGTCCAGAGAAAGAACATAAACAATTCATTAAATAATTTAACACACTAATTTGGAATAACCTATTCCTTTACACACAAACACAAATCCTACTATTCATGAAATCCATGGACTTCCCTATACTCATGAGTGGTGAGTAAATTCTTCTACTAAGTCCTTTCATAGGTGACCACTTTAATGTGGGTACTTCATGCCCTTATTCGGCCCATCCTTTTGATGGGGGTACATCACGCCCTTATCCATCCCAATGCATATGAACACACACCAAAAAACCATGCCAACCCATGACAAATCCAAGTGTGTTCAAACCATCTCAGGAAAACAAAATTCTTTTTTTTACAACCGTTTTACCATGTAGAAAATCCAAAAACTATTTTAAAATCCTCATTTTAAAATCATGTTATCAAAAATAATTTTCAACAACACAAAAAGTTTCAAAATTTCCAAAAACCGTCACTCAAGAGGGTTTTGAAAACTATTTTATAGTGAATAAAAAATAAATTTCAATCAAATTAATAAATTTGAAACTAATACTTCAAGTTCTAAGATAGTTGAGTCAATAGTGAAGCCACCATCCTCATGTTTTTATGCTGAAAATGAAGAGGGGCATATAGAATGTTCATGAACCCCATTTAAATATCTAAAAACCCACCTGAGATTTTCCCCTATCAATAAAAATACCAAATATAAACAGATTTGGATTCCAAAACATTATATATACCCACATGAGGTGTATATCTACGAATATTAGAGATAGGGTGAAGTAGATCTAAGGAAAATATCAAGAACGGAGAATAATGATGCCTTGCCGCAAGAATCAAGCCTCAACATACCAAGGGATGACTCTGGATTAATTCTAATTTGATTAGGGGAGATTCTCCAACCATTTAGAGACTAAAATCCCAAGTTAGTTCTGTTTTGGGGCCAAAATGATTCCATTAGAGGTAAAAACACATTAGATACACAATTTAAGTATCTAAGTTTTGACCTACGCACTGTTTAGTGAAACAGTTAGTAAAATCATTCATTTGTCATGTGTTAGCCACTACCATAAGTATGGACCTCACTCATTCACCTTACATGGTCTCCAAAACGTGCACCAACTGTGCTGAATCCACTACCTTGAAAACAAAAAAACATTCTTCAAAGAACATGATTTATACTAGTCAGTCGCATGGTTTGGAAAACTGGGTGTTGCTCGTGTGCCTTCTCCATTTACCCTATCTCATTATGCATGGTTTCTTGAATGGGTTGCAAGGTTTCCAAAAATCATGCAACACTCAAGAACTTGTAGAAAGGGCCCAAAAACACCTTAAAATTTATCCAAAATCTCGCTGACATTAACTTATACTTTATATACTTAAAAATCATAAATAAATGGTTATTTACCATAAAAAATGGGTGTCAAATTCTCCCCAACATAGTTATCTACATACCTAGAATGTTGAAAACCATAACTACACTGAAATAGTTCCAACCATTCATTTTTAATTTCATTCTCCCATTCCCAAATCTCTTCTTGAATCTGGCCATGTTTCCTAAAAACCCAAACTAGACCAAAACTTTTTCAATGTAAGAATTTCTCCTGACTAACCCAAATCCATACCAAGAAATGTAGAAATGAATTATAAAACTCTTGGTAAAAGTGATCCCATCTAATCACATGGTCAATATCAGGCTGATAATTTTTCAACTCAGATATGTGGAGCACATTTCCCACCACACTGACCCATGGTGGAGAAGCCAACTGACATTCCACCTCTCCAACTCATTATTGTGTCTCAAAAGGGCTTACGTATCGAAGAGATAATTTTCCCTACATCCAAAAACATTGATGTCTGAGACTTTGAAAAATTATTAAAAACACATGATCACTCATTAAAAATGATAATGATCATCGATGATGATTCAAATACGATTTCAGATGACTCTGATCCATTTCTATCCTCTTTCTGATCAATTGAATGTTCTATGTTATTTATTGGACAAGGTTTGGGCCAACTAGTGAAGTCTCACCAATCTACACCTAAAAAAGTGGATAATGACAAGGATTCCTATAAAATGATTTAAAATGATCCACATATATTGAGGCATGATAGTTTTTGTTATATGAGAACTCCAATAAGAGTATGTGATCTTCCCATGGGCCACCAAAATCAATTTCATAAGCCCAAAACAAGTCTTCCGACATCTGTATTATCCATTCAAATTAGTTTTCTATCTATGTATGATACGTTGTACTTGTAGTCAACTGAGTCCCATGGGATTTCTGTAAGGATTTTTAGAAATGAGATGTGAACCTCATATCTATATCTGATATGATCGAAACTGGTATTCCTAATCACTTTACAAATTCATTGATATAGATTTTCGATAGATCCTCCCCCATATGAGTTTCATGAATAGGGATGAAGTGGGTTGATTTTGGGATTTGATCCACAAACAACCATAGGGAATCGTGTTTCTAAACCATTCCTGGGATACCTGTAAAAAAATCCATAGTTATCTGCTCTTATTTCTACACTCTAATAGGTAAAGACTACAACATACCTACTGTTCTATCATGTTCTTCCTTAACTTGACGACACATTAATCATATTGAAACAAAATCATCCACTTTTTGTTTTATACAATTCCACCAGAACTGGGATTTAAAATTTCTATACACCTTTTGTATTCTTGGATGGATATCCCATCTCGAATGGCTGTAATCATGAAGAAGTTTCTCCTAAGAAGTCATATGTACAACCTCTAATATTTAAACCACAAAACAGAACTCTCATAAATCCTTCATCCCTCAAAGATCTCCCCACCATTGAGTTTTGGTGTCATTGCAACCCATTCTGAATTAGATTTATGTGATTTTTTTACCATATTTTCCAAAACAGGAACCACCACAATTGAAAAAAGAACACAACATCACATCAATCTTGACATTCCACATGCCTATCGGCTAGGACTAACATCAAATGAAACTAATTTGAAGCTTTTTTTTCCAACTGAGCGTATGAATTTTGGCTTAATGCATTCGCCAACAAATTGACTTTACCCAATGTATATATCAAATCAAAATTTAACATTTGGAGATACCCCATCCATCTTTTTTTCCTCAGATTAAAATCCCATTTAAATGAAAATATGAGTCAAACTCTTGTTATCCATGAATGCAATGAATTTCTTTCCAAAGAGATAATGACACCATGTTTTGAAGGCATGTAATACTAAAACAAACTCCAAATCATGGGTTGGGTAGTTCTTATCAATCACTCTTAACTTATTTGAGCCATATGAAACAACATGGTCTCCTTTAATGAGAACACACCCCATCCAAGATCTTATAGCATCATAATACACCATGTACCCTAATCTTGATTTTGGAAAAATCAAGAGTGGTGATGATATAAGGTGAAACTTTAGCTCTTAAAAGGATTTCTGGCATTCTTCACTCCATTGGAATGGAACATTATTCATTTTCAAAGATGTAATAGGTGAATATAGTTGTTAAAAATCACAAATAATGGGTCGGTAATAACCAGTGAGACCAAGAAAAATTTTATCTCAAAGACATTATTTGGAATTTTCCATGAGATAACAACTTATATCATCACTAGATCTACTAAAACACCATTTCATAAATTACATACCCAAGGAGCCTGACCACATGGATCCAAAAATCATACATTGATAATCAAGAATACAAACGATTGGCTCTCAAGATTTTCAACATTGTTGCCAAGTGTTGTTCATTGTTAGCAATTTTCCTAGAATTCACTATTAGGTCGTCCAAAAATACAAAAAAAACAAGAATTTAGATATCGATGAAATATATGATTCATCAATTCCATAAAGACCAATTGTGTATTCGTAAGGCAAAAAAGAATTACCACATATTCATAATATTCGTATCTACTTCTGAAAGTTGTCTTTAGAATATCCTCCTTCAAAACTCGCAATTGGTGATATCTTAATCTCAAGTAAATCTAATAGAACCATTGAGATCCTCTCAATTGATTGAATAGATCAAAAATGTGTGAAAGTGGATACCTATTATTTATCATAACTTGGAAAATCTTATGATAATCCACACATAGCCTTAGAGTTCCATTATCTTTCTTAACGAACATGATTGGTGCTTCCCATGGAGATGTGCTTGGATAAATGAAACCCTTTCTTTCTATCTCTTCCCACTTCACCTTTAGTCACACGATTAGGAAAAAAATGGTATAACAATGAGTTATCCACTTCTATAAGGATGAACCAAACATGATTTTCTCACATGGCCTCCAAAACATGTGCCAAACATGCAAAATCCACTACCTTAAAAGAAAAAAACAACAAATCAAATCGCACGGTTTCTAATATAAAGTCACATGGTTTGGAAAAAAATTTAATTTCACATGCGCCTTCTTCTTTTCTCATGTCTTGCTACGCATAGTTTCCCTGCAAGTGTTACACGGTTTCCAAAAACCATGCATCACTCGTGCACCTCTATAAAATCTCAAAAAAGACCCCAAAAGTTCTCTATATTCTCCAAAACAACACCCATATACATTATATACTTTAAAATAATAAATAAAGGGTCACTTACTAAAAACCATGGGAGCTACATAGGCCACCCATGGGGTGTGCCTCTGCTTATGGCTATTATTATTCTCCTACTAGGGTGTGTGTGAGTAATTTCTTGGTAAGAGGAATACAAGTTATAAATAAATTTGACTGAATTAAATTGAAATGAGATGTTAGCAGATGGTTTTATTCTTTTTTCCATGTTATACATGATGTGAACTATTTAATTATTTATGTAACACCCCAAGGTTTTCTAAAAATAAATGGAAATGCAAGAAACATTGTTTTAAGTAGATATTTATAACTAGCCATTAAAAATAATTTCTCTACTTATATGTTTTGAATTTTGAAAAACGGACATCTACAATTGTGTTTAGTATGTTATTTACAGCCTAAGGGAAAAAACATGTTTTTTAGTGAAAAGTAACATACCCTTATGAATAGTAATATGAATGGTAATATGACACTAATAAATAGTAAGTTCTATTATTAATTTATTTTATTATGTCTTTAAGATAATAACATCTTGGTTAACTTTTCAATGGGATATAAATGTAGTTACAGTTTTAAAATTGTTAAATTTTGAATTAAATATGATTTTATTTAAAATTAAAATTTATAATATCAAGAAAATTATTTTTTTTAAAATGTAGTTCATTTTTTAATTCTAATCATCACAAAATTGGTAGGTTGAATTATTTTAGGGATTATTCTAAAACAACAGATTTTTTGGTGAATAGTAAAATGACAGGTTTATGTTTCCGTGGGTTAATGATAACATTAATAATGTAATAATGATATAATAAATCTTGTCTACTTGTGTAAAGTAAAATAAGATATGAGTTTTCCTAAGTGGTTAATACCATGGGAAAATAACATCGGCAAGCCCATGGTTTTGCAAATACCACTAGTGAGGTGTCCCTTGGAAATAATTAAAATCTTCCCTCAATTTTACTATAAATACCAACCCATTCAATAAATTCATTCCAAATACCTCATCAAAGAAGCTCTGGCCTCTTTACCTCCCATGTAGTCCTACCAAGGATTCTTCAATCCCCCAAGGTATCAACCTTCATGTTCATGGAGTTACCCTACAAGGTAAGAAAATTCAAAATTGCATTCTTTTTCCATTCAAGTTATCTTTTATGTGGTATAAATATCAAGTTTCCATACCATGTTCTTATTTACTTATTATTAATGATATATTTAATATTATGATTCATTTAGGTATGGGTTATCCTTGTCCCCTCTCTTTTTAATATTTTCTAAAACCATGTTGTATAGCTGTTAGGATGCCAAATTTTTATAAGGTATTTTTCAATTATTATTTTATTTTCAGTTCCACACTTTTTTTATTCTTTACTCATATCCTATTACCCAATAAGAATGAATGATCTAGAAATCATGTATATTCTAGATTTTCTCATGTTCAGTGAAAATTCATCATCATTCTTATTCTCCTCTCCCACTTATTCAAGGAATAAAAACATTGTCTGTGATGTGTCGAATTACCGACATCATGGATGATGTGATTTCAATTTGCATTAATTATTTCATGTGTGGTCATGAAACCATTTTTTATTATTAAACCAAGTTATAATATATGTATTATGTCTCATACATAGTTAATGAATTCTTTTTTTGACATGGTTTTAATTTATACACCAAAATGAGGTCATTGTTATCAAAGTACCGCTAAAATGTTCTAAACGAACATCGTAAATATTTCAACTTATGAATAATCCAAATATCATACATCAAAATGATATATGGTATAATTTATGGTATTGGAAATATGTAAATTTCATTCCATTCCATTTCTGGAGTTCCACTTCCAATTTTAAAAACAACCATCATAAACCAACCATGGAAATCATGTAAAGAAATCATGCAAAAATAGTGCAAGGAACAAAATAATAACAATTAAAGGGAGAAATAATGTAATGATCATATAATGAATTATAAATATGGATATGTTTCAATAAGATATTAATAACACTATTTTAACAATTATACAATAGTTTTTAAAACATTTTAAGTAAGAAAAACCTCGGGTAAGGGAATGCTTAACCCAATTTCTATTCTTTGGGTTAACCTTATTATCTATTCATTATATAGTATTAAGATTATTGGTGTGATGAATTTTGTTATATTTTATGTTTCACTATGTTTATTTACAGTGTATACACATATCCATTCCATTCAATTAATTCTCACTCAAATTATATTTTAAGGGGCTTTCTTTTTAAAATCCTGTTAAAACTCTCTTTAATATTTTATTAAAGGATGGTTTTTATGTATATGTCATGATAGGTTTCTCATGATTTCAAGATACTTTATTTTTATGATATGTTCCTTAGACATTATTTTGGTTAGGTGAATCCCATTAAATCTCATGATATGTTGGGTTGAGCCCCTATATAGCTCAAGATATGTTTTTTAGAGCCCCTTTATAGCTCAAGATATGTTGGGTTGATCCCATTATAGCTCATGATATGATGGGTGAGCACCATTGTAGCTCTCCAATGCATTGGGTACTCTAAAGATGGAAGTTGACCAAAGGGTTGTTCAATGTGTAAGGGTGAATGCATTATTGATATGGTAAATACTTCCCAAGGCAACTACATGATGTTTCTATGCATATGGGTTTTTATGATTATGGGTTTTATTTGTTTTTATGTTATCACTTGACTAAATCTTTCTATCATTATATCCCTTACGGAGTTTTATAATAATCCCATGTTTTTTTAAAAAAATCACTAGATATAAGTATGGGTAAGATAAATAATGTATTTGTGATGTTTGATTTGATGTGTTGTCATAGAAATCATGCTTTATGTTTTAATGTTTTATATTTTGAAAAAACGGAAACTTTTTCAGTAGTATACTCTTGTATGGATGTGGTATGTTATGTATGCAAGGTATCCTAATTATTTAAAACTCTAAACCTAAAAATATCCCCAATGTGAAATAATGTGTGGTCTTGTGTAAAATTCACAATTAAGTAACATTTTATGGTCCGGTCCTTATAGTGGGTATCATAGGATGCTTTAGACAGCTTTAGGGGTTGGGATGATATTTAAACAATAACATAACTGATTTTTACTCTATGGTAATTTGAAATGTTATAGACATTAAATTTGACCATGTGGAATCATCTAAGATATGTTTCCTTAGAATGGTTTTCTATGGAAGAAACGGGGAAGCTGAAGTAGGAAGGCATCAAGTGGCTGATTTCTGTTCGAATCGGTTGCCCAAAATAGTGGGAATCAGAACAGAGAAGTTTGTGACAACAATGGCTCAGTTGACTCAAGAAATAAATGGGGGTACTATCCATTCTAGATAGAAACATGATCTACCACAAAGAAACATGTCTTTTATAGAGCATTTTATGAGGCAAAATCCTCCTACAATAAGTGGAACTGTAGATCCAGTGATAGCCGAAGGATGGATCAATGCTCAAGAAAAGATGTTAGATGTCAGGGGATGTTTTGAACGTAAAAAAGTAATACTATCCATTTATCATTTGGACGGTGAATTTGATCAATGATGGTCTCAGGATAAGAATATGAGAGAAAGAGATGATCTTTCCAGTTTGGAAAGGGATGATTTTAAGAGTCTTTTTGTGGAAAAATATTTTCCAAATACAGTTCGACTCAGAATAGAGAAACAATTTCTAAAACTGAAGTAGAAAGATAATAATTCTTTGGTAGCATATGATTCCAATTTTACAAGACTGTCCCGGTATGTACCAGATATTACTTGGTATTTTGGAAGTAAAATTAATAGATTTTACTGTGGTTTGAAAACTTTTTTGTGAAGAACATTGGCCTCATGATAGTTTAAAAGCTATGAGAATCTCATTGGTTGTGCAGAAAAAGTTGATATGGAGTTTTCTTACACATATGTTCATCGGGATAACAAGAATAAGAAGATATCAGGTTGATAGGCAATGGGGAAGAACTCCTCAAAGATTTCTGAAAGTACGAAAATGATTTTTTCTTCTTGTGAAAAGTGTGGTAAAAGTCATCTTGGTGAATGTCATGTAAATTCTGGAAAATTATACTGATGTAGAATGTTTGGACACATGTCTCGTGAGTTCAAGGAAAATGATCAGAATATAATGAGAAGAGAATGTTGATATTCTTTAACATTAAGGAATTTAGTTATATTGCAAATGTTTGTTCGAAGCTAGATACTTAAGCAGGGAATTAGAAAAATTTTAAGGAGAAGAGTTTGGTAAGATAATTTTCAACCACTTCATCAGATGTTGAGACATAAAATGAGGTGGTATCAGGTACATTTCTGGTTTTTATAGAATTAAAAAATGTGTTTTTTGATTCAATAACAACACATTCTATCATTTCTGAGAAATTTTCAGAAAAATTTTGAATTCAACCTCATGAAATGAAATCAGATATCATGGTAAAAACACCTAGAGAAAATATTGTGGAAAAAAGAATTTGTAATAATGTTACTATCTTTGTTTGTGGAAAGATTTTTCTTGAAAACCTGGTTGTTTTTCCTCTAGTAGAGTTTGATCTTATTTTGGGTATGGAAATGAGTTTCTATTTTATCATGCTAATATAGATTGGAGAGAAAAAGTAGTTTTTGTGAAGAAAGAATTTCATTTTGTGTGCAAGTATGAACCCGTACCATTAATAACATACCAACAAGCTAAGAAGTTGATAAAGGATGAAAATTAATGTTTTCTAGCCCATATTTTTAAAGTTAAGGGAACTATCTAGATAAATAATGTACTAGAGGTAAATGAATACCTGAATTTTTTTTCTCGATGATTTGTATAGTGTTATTCCTAATCGAGAGGTTGAGTATTCAATTGACTTAGTTTATAATTCTAAGACAATTTATAAAAATCCATATATATTATCCCAAATAGAACCTCTAGAACTAAAAAATCAATTGCAGGAATTATTAGATAAAGGCTTCATCCAACCTAGAACTTCACCGTGGGGTACTTCTATCCTGTTTGTTAAGAGAAAATCTAGTTTAATGAGTCTATAAATCAATTATAGATCCTTGAATAACATTAATGATAAAATGTATCATTTTCCTCACATCAATGACTTTTTTTATTAGCTCCAGGGAGCACAGTATTTTTCAAAGGTTGACTTGAGGTGGGGGTACCATCAGTTGAAAGTAAAGGATGAAGACTGTGTTCTGTAATTGATATGGTCATTATGAATTTATAGTTATGCATTCTAGGTTACTAATGCACCAACTGTATTCATGGATCTTATGAATAGAATATTTCATGAGTTCTTGGATACGTTTATGGTTTTATTTATTGATGACATTATGGTATGTTCTAGAAGTAATGTGGAGAATCAAAAATCTATAATGGTTTCTCTTCAAACAATAAAAGAAAAGAAAATATATGGAAAATTTAGTATGTGTGATTTTTTTTTTGTAACAGATTTATTTTATGGGGTACATTGTAAATAAGGATGGAATAATAGTTGATCCTTTCAAAAAAAAAGTGGTTGATGAATGTCCAAGACCTAAAAATGTTACAGATATTCGTAGTTTTCATGGATTAGTATGTTATTACTGATATTTTGTTAAAAAAAATTAACAGTTTTCTAGACCTCTAACTAAGTTTACACAAAAATGGGTTAAATTTGTTTGGGCAGAAGAATGTGATGTTTGTTTTCAGGAACTGAAGAAGAGATTGGTAAGTACTCCAGTTTTGGCCTTACCTTCCTGAAGTGGTGAGTTTTTCATCTACAATGATGCTTCATTAAAGGTACTTGGTTGTGTTCTGATGAAGAATGATCAGGTAATTTCATATTTTTTAATAAAACTAAAACCTCATGAGTTAAATTATCCCACACATGATTTGGAATTGGCAGTAGTGGTTTAGTGCTTTGAAAATTTAGAGTCACCATCTATACGGACCCAAATGTCAAATATATACTGACCATAAAAGTATGAAGTACATATTTACTTAGATGGAGTTAAATAGGAGGCACAGAAGGTGGATTGAACTGATAAAGGATTATGATTGTACAAACAATTACAATCCAGGAAAATCAAATAAAGTGTTGAATGCCTTGAGTTGAAAACAACATGCATTATTAACCATGTTATGTATGGAACATGATCCATTGATTAATGATTTGATGAATTTTGTCTTAGAAGTTATTGTTATAGAGAATGCATCACTTTTTCATTAGGTTTCAGTGTAGTCATCATCATCATACATAATTAAGAGAGCATAGAAGGAAGATTGTGAGCTATAGAAAAAGGAAGAATTGGTTAAAATGTGAAAGATACCAAAATTTAACCTCGATAAAGATTGTGTTTTATGATTTAGAAAAATGTTGTGTGTGCCTTTTGATTCCTTGTTGATGAAATATTTGTTGTGTGATGCTCATATTTATCCATTTTCTGTTCATCCTGGAAGTACTAAGATATACAGAGACATTCGGGGATATTATTGGTGTGATGGATTGAAAAGGGGCATTACTGATTTTACATTGAAATGCATGACATGCCAACAGGTTAAAGTAGAGCTGAAATTACCTAAGGGGATTCATCAGCCCTTGCCAGTGTCGGAGTGGAAATGGGAGAATGTATCCATGGACTTCGTGGTGGGACTACTTAAGACTTCTCACTGTAACAATGCGATTTGGGTTATTGTTGATCGACTAACAAAATCTACGCATTTCATTTCTAATAGAGATACATTGTCATTGGATAAGCTTTCTCGACTGTACCATAAAGAGATTGTTAGGTTACATGGAGTTCCTCCTTCCATTATATCTGATCAGGATCTCAGATTCACTTCTAACTTTTGTAAGGGTCTTTATAAGTCTTTGGGCACATAATTAAATTTTAGTATAACTTTTCATCCTCAATAAGATGGGTAGTCAGAGTGAATGATTTAGAAATTAGATGATATGCTCCAAGCTTGTGCAATGGACTACCAGGTAAGTTGGTATCAACATCTTTTTTTAGTTGAGTTTTCTTATAATAATAGTTTTCATTCCAGTATTCAGATGGCACCTTATGAGGCATTGTATGGGAAGCAGTTTCAAACACAATCTTTTTGTGATGATTTTGAGGAAAGGAAGTTTATGGGACCATAATTAGTAGAGGAAGTAGATGAGAAAGTTAATATGGTCTTGCAACACTTGAGGAAAGCTCAGCGGAGGGAGAAAAGTTATACAGATAACAAAAGGAAAGACTTCTCATTCAAGGTAGGTGACCATGTTTTCCTTAAAATCTCTCATTGGAAATGAATGATGTGTTTTGGTAAGAATGGAAAGCTAAGTCCATGATTCATCAGCCCTTTTTTAGTCCTAGAGAAAGTTGGACAAGTTGCATATCGGATATCTTTTCCTCTGAGTTTCTCTTAGGTACATATTGATGTTCATGTTTTGATGTAGAGAAAGTATGTGTCAGATTCATCACATGTCTTGAGCCCAAGAGCTGTTCAGCTAGAAAGGAACATTTCTTATGAAGAGAAACCAGTTCAGATTCTTGATCAAAGGGAACATGTGTTGCGGAATAAGTTAATCCACCAGGTAAAGGTTTTTTGTAGAAACCACATGGTTGAAGAAACATCATGTGAATCAGAAAGTGCATTAAGGTAAAGGTACCCTCACTTGTTTAATAAGTAAATAAAATTGCGAGGACACAATTTGAATAAGGTTTGGATAATGTAACACCCCAAGGTTTTCTAAAAATAAAGGGAAATTCATGAAACATTGTTTTATGTAGATATTTATAACTAGCCTTTAAAATTAATTTTTCCATATCTATGTTTTGCATTTTAAAAAATGGTCATCTCTAATTGTGTTCAATAAGTTATTTAGAGCGTAATGGAACGAACTTGTATTTTTTATGAATAGTGAAATACCCTTATGAATTGTAATATGAATAGTAATATGACCCTAATGAATTGTAAAATATATTATTATTTTATTTTCTTAAGGATTTAAGATAATAACATCTTGGTTAATTTTTCAATGGCATAGAAAAGAAGATATAGTTTTAAAATTGTTAATTTCTGAATTAAATATAATTTTATTAGAAAATTAAATTAATAATATTTAGAAAAATATTTTCAGAAATGGAGTTTATTTCTTCATTCTACACGTTGAAAAATGGTTAGGGTGAATTTTTGGGATTTTTCTAGAACAGTTGATTTTTCGGTGAATAGTAAAAATACAGTATTAAGTATCAGTATGTTAATGACAACATTAATGATGTAATAAATTAAGTGGACTTATGTAAAGTGAAATAATATATGAAGTGTACCAAAGGGATAATACCATGGAAAAATACAATGGGAAAGCCCATGGTTTGGTAAATACCACTAGCGAGGTGTCCTTTGGAAATTATTAAAATATTCCCTAACTTTTCTATAAATACCAACCCATTCATCCCATAACTTCATTCCAAATTCATCATCATTTAATATATAGCCTCCTTACCTCCCTAGTACTCCTCCCAAGGTTTCCTCAAGCCCCTAAGGTCCCAAACTTCATTTTCGAGGAGTTACTATACAAGGTAAGAAAATTATAAATTTATTTCTTTTTCTATTCAAGTTCTATTTTATGTGGTATAAAATTATAGTTTCTATACCATGTTATTATTTCCTTATAATTCATTATCTATTTTGTATTATGATTCATTTATGGATGGTTGTTCCTTTTCTCCTCTCTTTTAAATATTTTCTACAACCATGTTGCATAGTCGTTAGGCTACCGAAGTGTTATAAGGGATTTCTCAATTATTCTTTTATTTTGAGTTCCTTTCATTTATGATTATTTCCTAATCCCATATTACCCAAGAGGAATGAAATATCAAGAAGAAATTTATATTATGGATTTTATCATGTTCATGTAAAATTCATCATCAATCTCATTCTCCTCTCCCACTTATTCAAGGAATAAAAAACATTGTATGTGATGTGTTAAATTACCAACATCATGGATGATGTGATTTCAATTTGCATTAATTCTATACATTATGGTCATGAAACAATTTTTATGGTTGAACCAGGTTATAATATATTTATTATGTCTCTTACATGGTTCTGTAATTCTTTTGTAGACATTGTTTTAATTTATAAAACAAAATGAGGTTTTTGTTTCAATGTACAACTAAAATTATCTAAATGAAAATCATTAATGTTTTAACATATTAATCATCCTCATATAAAACATAAAAATGATAAATGGTAAAATTTACAGTACTATAAAAATGTAAATATTATTCCATTCCAATTATGGTGTTTCACTTCCAATTGAAAATAACAACCATCATAAACCAATCATGGAAATCATGTAAAGAACTCACCCGAAAAAAGTGCAAGGAACAAAATAATATCAATTAAAGGGAGAAATAATTTAATTATAATATAAGGTATTATAAATATGGATATGTTTCAATAAGGTATTAATAACACCTTTTTAACCATTATAATGAAGGTCGGAAAACATTTTAAGTAAGAAAAACCTGAGTTAAAGAAATTCGTAACCCAATTTCTATTCTTTGGGTCAACCTTCTTCTTTATTCATTATATGATTTTAAGATTATTTTTGTGATGAATTTTTGTATATATAATGTTTCACTATGTTTATTTATAATGTATACACATATCACTTCCATTCTATCAATTATCACACTCATTATATTTTAAGGGACTTTCTTTTTAAAATCCTCTTAAAACTCTCTTTAATAAATTTTAAAATGATTGTTTTTATGTAAATGGCGTGAGAGTTTGTTCCTGATTTCAAGATACTTTATCACCATGATATGTTCCTTGGAAATTATTTATGTTGGGTTGATCCCATTATATCTCAAGATATGTTGGGTTGATCCCCTTTATATTTCAAGATATGGTGGGTAGAGACCCTTTGTAGCTCAAGATATGTTTTGATGGGGCCATTATAGCTCAAGATTTGACACGTGAGCCCAATTATAGCTCTCCAATGCATTTGGTACTCCAGATATGGATGTTTACCAAAGGTTTATTCCATGTTTAATGGTGAATGTAAGATTGATATGGTAAATATGTCCCAAGGAAACTACATTATGTTTCTATGCGTATAAGTTTTTTATGATTATGGGTTTTATTGGTTTTTATGTTATAAATTGACTAACACTTTATATATTTATATACCTTACTGAGTTTTATACTCATCCCATGTTTTTAAAATGTTATTAATAGGATATAAGGATGGGTAAGAGAAATAATGGATTCGTGATGTCTGATATAGAGTGTTGTCAATGAAATCATGCTTTATGTTTCAATGATTTATATTTTGAAAAAATGGAAGCATTTTTAGTAATATCCTCTTGTATTAATGTGGTATGTTTTGTATGTAGGGTATCCTAATTCTTTAAAAATATAAACCAAAAATTATCCCAAATGTGTAATAATGTATGGTATTGTGTAAAATTCAAGATAAGTATCATTTTAAGGCTGAGTCTTAATAATTTAAATGTGAATTTTTGTATGAGTTGGTAAATTCCTCGATTATAAATTTTTTAGAATTATTGAATGAGACTAATGTTATAAATTGAATGGTAGTATATTCCTTGGTTAGTATACCTTGGATCCTAACTCTATTAGATTCAATGTATCGCTCTCCATGGATCATGATAGTGGTAGTGGACCACTTGTATGAGGTTGGTCCTTGGGTATTGATTCCATGGAAATACTTGGGCCATACTACACCATGGATCTAGATTGTTTGGGATCATAGTAGACATATTAAGTTGACATGATCCTTGGACTCCATTCCAAGTCCAACCAAGTTTCCATCAAGATTCTCCTACGGCTCGATGTGGATTCCATGGTCTGTTATACCTTAGATCCATCCTTGTGGGTCTAGCGCATCTTATTATATGGAATTTCCATGATGGATTATTTACATTATACAACATGACTTGGGTTAATATGATACTTCTGATTATATGGCTCAAACATGGTAAATGTGGCATACTTGGTTATACATCTCAACCATGTATGTTCTGATATACATATTATACAGTGTGGTCATGGATGATATGAAATATTGTGTATACAGAATGGTTTAATTGTTTACTTCTGTTTGATTTATAGTTTTATTATATAGGATCTTGACCATTATTTCCCAAGGATCCTTGTTTGTTGAGATATTTCACTTACTTTTTAATATATTCCATGGGCACCTCTTTCATTTTTTCTATTCTTGTGATGTACACTGCAAACTTCTTAGCATGTATTGCAAAACCTAAATTGTTATAAACACCAGTGGTGGCGGCCTACTAAAATTTTATCTCCCACCTTGTCTTGTCCACCTATTAGGTACCCTAACATACTATATTCATGAAGGTAGGGACTAGGGAAAGTGTATACATTCTGATGGTTGAATTTGTTCCATTCTTAGGATCTGGGGATGACATGATCATGTTGAGGCTCATGCAGCTAGTTTGGATATCTATTTTTGCTATTTTTGGATATTTTGATACATTTATTATACTAGATATCTTTATACCTTTTTGGATGATTTTTAGACGTATGAAATGTATCCTAATAATTCGTATATGATATTACTTTTGTTGTTGTTATATATTCTTATCTTGGATGTCTGTTTAGTAACTAGAAGATTATCTATATCTTCTGTTGATCTGTATGATTGATACCAATATGTTATAATTTGGAAATAAGGGTATAGTATCCCCATGATCACACCCTAGTCCCTCACTTCTAGTCAGTATCCAATGGAGTTTTGGGAGATGAACTTGAGGTTATGTTACCCACTTTACTAGGGAATCCGATCGTGGAATCTAGGTCGGGATGTTTCATTCTTTTAACTACACATTATTATTTAGATTAAAATTTTTCCATTATTTCCATATGTTTCACACCCCACTAATTTTACCTAATTTGGAAACCTATTTATGTGTTATTTTAGATAACCCTCTTATTTCTCATTCTATCTTTTTAAGAGGAAGTTTTATTTACCCTTTTTACGATGTGGGATTTCAGTAAAGGTATTTTTAAATTTCAAAGCCTTAATTAATGAGCTCAAGTTTAAATTGAAATTTAATAATTTATTAAATGGGGAAGAAATTTAATATCCCAATATTTTAAAAGAACACTTTGTTCAACATCGTATATAATATGCAACACCAAGCTTAAAAGAACAATGAAATATAATTATTCAAATGTTATAGTTATAAACTAGACATTAAATTGGTTAGGATGAATAATATTTACCACATTATGCATTATATATATATATTTCTTACTAAATAAAAAATTATTGATTAATTATTTGAAAATAATCAATGAATTGTTCAATAAAGTTATTTTATTCTTTAAAAATATATTTTCTTTAGAAATGGTTTTTAATATTTTATGAAATAATATTATAATTAACTTAGGTAACATTTAAAAAATTTATTTGATAAAAATGATATCATTTTTAATTAATAATTATATAATTATCTTCGAATAAAGTTATTAGTATTTTTTAAAAAGTATGATTTTTCAATGAATAGTGATAATATTGATTTTTATTGGAAAATGAATTTTGTTTTGAGGTATTTACGAAGTAAATTTCTATTTTTTATTATTTTTAAAATTTAATTAGATTATATTGAATAAATATAATTCAATTATTGTCTTTAGAATGAATTTTATACCTTAATTTGGTATAAAATCATTTATGTACTTAAAACACATTTTTATAAAACACATTTTTCAACTAATTTTTTCTGGGTTTAATGTTAAATTAAATTATTACACTTATAGAAATAGAATATTGAGAAAATTTTTCCATATTTAGAATCATGAGGTCAAAATTTAGTAAATATGTCCCTTTTATTGTTGTTCATTATGAATAGTAATCATATTGATCTTTATTACCACAATAAAGGTAAAATTAGTTAATTATGGTCAGAACTAATGTGATAGATCTTAAATTTAGTTCAAAATATTTAAATAATTTTATTGGATGATTATATTCATTAATAATAATTTAAACATCCAAACTATGTCCTTTTTCTATTGTATTTCATAGTGAACTCTATAATATTTATGTAAAGGATAAAGTCAAAAACATAAATCTATTTCTTTTCATAGTTATAATACTTTTTGATAGGAATAAAAAACATATTTTTAGTTATAATTTTTTATTTTAAATATGAATGGTTTTTTTTGATTTTTTTATTTTTTAAAATTTCTTGTGATGAAATAATTAATTTAAATACATATAAAACATCGACACAGTCTTTTTCAAAGTAGTAGAAAAAAATTAATTGATTTTAGGAACACTAGAATTATTATTTTGCGGTGAGATATAATTTAAAAAAGTTACTGATAAATATATCATATTATATATGGGTTAAATTTTTATATTGGAATTATTTTTCAATCATTTTGTTCTTAAAGTAAAATTAAATGAATATTTCTAAAAATGACATTAATGATATTTTATAACAAAAAATATTTTATTAAATTATTTAAGATTTATAAAAATCTCGTTTTCAATCATTTTAATGAGATGTGGTTATAAATATCAATAATTTATATTTATGGTTCACTTGTCTTTTTATGATAACATTATAGATCGTAAAATATTATAAAACATTTATATTGTGGTATTTTTCAAAGGGGTGAATGGAGTGTTAAAACAAATAAAATTGGGTAAAAACAAAATATAAACTTTTCAAACTTTTATTTTCTGGATTTAGTTTTACCCATTCTCATCCAATATTCTAATTATATAAATTTTTAGCTATATTTCTATGAAATTTAATTTATTTTAATTTAATACTTTATAAATTCCATGTATGCTCGTCCCAACATTTATAAAAGGTTATCCCTATATCCTCTCATATACACACCTAAATAGCCCTTTGGTTGGGTCAATACCAACCCAAATAAAATAATAAAATCCCATACCACATTATAAAGGTATTATTTTGGGAACAATACCAACCTTAGTGGGCTTAAAGTGTATATAAAAGGAATTTCTCTAAAGAAGAGGTATATTTTATAATTGAATGTTTTATTTTTATTTCTTCTTATACCGCATTCAAACCTTATTAAAACATTTTTGAATAATAAAAACCATATATTTTACATATTAACATGTTTTTACATAGATTTAAAAACTTATATCCAACACATCTTCCATCAAATGGGAAACGAAACTGTCATTCTTGTGTACGGTGAGCAACCACCTCATAAACCTATGTAATTAATTTTTCATCACCGCCTCTCATGATTATTTATAATTATTGGTTTAAAATATATATATATATATATATTCAAGACATAATCAGCCTTATTTAACTATAATATATCATCAATTTTCTTATTTTTTTCATCCATAAAAAATTGAAAATGTTGTTTATGTGTTTGCGTAGATCAGCACCCCCAAAAATTGAAATGATTGATTTTTCTAAATAACATCACATGGATATTATATATTAGATTATTTAGAATTATAATTGTATATTTATGATATAATAATTATTCTCTAAATATTAAATAATACTTACCTTATTTCTATTATGTTCGTCAAATAAGTGGAATGTTACACATGCGTATGTATAGCCAACCATCTCTCTGATTGTAATGTAGTACATTTATATTTCATGGTTGGTTTAAATATTATAATTATTATATAAAAATAATAATAATATCATGATTATTATTATTTATATTATGGAAAATTGAATTTTTTGACCATATTATATCGGTCAAAGAAATTTTGGACACATGAGTTGAATATCATTATAACATATGACATGAAATTAATTTATTAAGTAGTTTATTATAAAATGATAATAAAATAAAAGGAATAATATACATAAAAATTTATCTTAATAAAAAAATAATTAACATAATTTTTTTGTTAGTAATGGTAAAGGATGTATTTGACGAGTCAAACTTGATGTAAGGTAAGATTTACATTAAAAAACTCATTTTAAATGTATTAAAATTTTATTTTAAAAATATTTTTAAACATATAAGATCTTAAAATTATGTAATTGATGTATTTATATATACTTTAATGAATTATAAAGGATAAATTTGACTTCATTAAAAATTATTATGAAAGAAATCTTTTTACGAGTCATTTTGACTTTTGTTGTAAAAGAAAAAAGGGATTTAAAATTTTAAGGCATATGACATCGATGGATTTTACTACCAATGCAACCATTATTTTATGTTTTAATTAGTTTAAATAATTCCATGTTTTATTAAAATAAAACCCCTCTTTCCCTTTGTTCTGAATATTTTATTTTTCAAAATGGTTTTTTAAAGGACATCGTATTCCGATATCGGAAGTTTTTTGCGTATGGGTTCAAAATAATTTTAAAGTGATTATGATGAAAAGGTATATGATTGAAATTTATTATGGTCCATGTATATTTTATATGATTATGGGTGTCCAAAATATAGCTCTTGATTTCCGGTGATCCTGATATATCTCATGTTTAAAGGTGATCTCGATATTGCTCATGATGAAGGGTGAGCTAGATATAACTGATTAATGTATTGGGTATTGATTATGTTCTCCAGAAAATTATGATGGACTATGACCATATTAGTTATTCCACTAGAAATGTTTCTTGTCAGTGTTATATAAAGAATAATTACCAAATAACCCACGTGAAATTTCTATTCTTGTTAATGAGTTTCATGGAAATCAATTTATTTCAAAATGCTAATATAATGGTCTTTTATATTAGAGAAAATATTATTCCCTTTCAATGCTAAAAGGTAATTTTTTTATAAAAAACATTCACGGGTTATAATATTTTATTATAAACCCTCTAGATTATTGTGTTTTCTTTATGTTTTCTAATAAAGTTTCTTATGAAAAAAATGGTCTGTAAAGCTCTTCATGTGTAATTATATAATTTTTTGAGATAAATTTTTTTACATTAAAGGAAAACTCTATTTTATGATATCATGGGTTTTAAATGGAATTATGGAATTATTTCTTATTTTAAGGGCCATTAGTGAGCTTTTGTGCTCATCCCATGTTTTAAAATATTTTTCATAGGGTTTTAATTATGAGTAGGGATAAGGATAGGGTCAAGATGAAATTTACGAAGATATGTCATGTTAAAAAAATTATTATGTATTATATTTTTTTGTATTGTGAGAAAAATGGATACAAAGTGGAAGTTTTAAAATTTTAATATATGGGTTTATTAAAAGATTCAATTTATATATTTTTTAAATAATGGTCCTTATAGTTGGTACCAAAGGAATGGTTTACATAAATTTGGATATTATGAGGTTCTCGTGTGAAGTTAAATAAAGAGTGAAGGATACCATTATTGGCTTATTGGCTTATGTTTGATCATAATTTTAAATCCATAGATACCCCTTTTTATGTTTCATGAGATTTGAATACATTGGGAGACATTTATTGGGTTTTAATGGATAATTGATGTATATGTTACAATTATGTTCCTTAGGTTAAAATTTTATTAGATAATGAACACGTTTACATTTTGTAGATAAAAGGGTAAATGTATTGATAAACATTAGGGTTATAAGATATTTGATATTGAGTAAATTATGGGTTATTAAAATTTTGGAACAAGTTTTTATCATATATATCCATGGGATTTATAATTGATTTTGTGATTATGTGATTAACGTTGTTTTGAAAGAAGTTCAATATTTTGGGTACCTTTTATAATTATGGTAAATGAAGATATATTTGTATGTGAAGGGATTTTATTTGAGTAATAATGGTTCAACAATATTTTGGAAAAAATATGATTTTAATGTGGATTTTTGGTGATTCAGTTAATTTTCTGGAAATTATTATTTTATTTTAGAGATTATATGGTTATGGTAAATAAATTTTTTACATATGAGTTTATGAGTCACTGAGGTTTATTGGAGATAAATTTTAAACCGGTTTAAGAAGAATATGTGATCAAATCCTTTAGATTTTTGGGTTTCAAACAAGGTTAGGAATATTTTAAAATATTTTATAGTAAATTATATATAGAATGATATAAGTTTAATTTTGGGTGTTATTATTGAAGGTTTGAATATTAATGTTTTATTTCTTCATATGAAGGTTTACACATTTTGGACATTATCTTACATCGTTATAATTTTTTCTGTTTTGGTAAATATAAAAAGAGAGGATAAATGTATTATTGTCCTTTTGTGGATTATTTTATCTAGTAGAAGTTCAATTTAGTGCATCAAAAATGAAAAAATCAACTTGGATACTCATCAGTTAGAGTTAAAGATGATATTGTGATTTAAATTGATTAAATGATGAGATTATAGTTGTCATGTAAGTATATTTTCTTATATTCATAGTATATATGGTTAGTAAATTCATTAAATATACGGAAAAGCATGTTGAAACTGAAATTTTATCATATTACCTTCATTTTAGACGAATCAAGGGTATTTTTTCTCATTTTATTCATTTAAGTTTTTTTGGTTGTTAAATTTTTCATGATAATTCACTTTATAGTGAACAATTTTATTCATCATTATCTATTATTATTTGGAAATTATTTTTTCAACCATATCAATAATTTCACTTCTCACTAATGTTATCCTATTTTGAAAAATAGTTATGTTTTTTTTATAATAACATTATTATTTCCCATTCCCCCTTTTCAAGAGGAAGTTTTATAAACCCTTTTACTGATGTGGGATTTCAAAAATGGTAATTTTGAATTTAAAGCCCCAAATTAATAAGATAAATTTCAAATAACAAGGATTTAATTTATTAATGTTGTAAAATTTTAATAACTATGGATTTTAGAAAAACCCTATATTTGATAGTGTATACAATATATATCACTGAGCTTAGACAAACCATAAAATATTATTAATTAAATATTATAGTTATAACCTAGTCATCAAATATGTATGAATTAATAGTATTAAATACATTATGATATATATATATATATATATGGTTCCTACTCAAGAGATATTTATTGCTTAATTTTTAGAAAAAATTTAACCAATTTTTTAGAAGAGCCATTTTATGCTTCAAAAATATGTTTTCTTTTAAAAAGAGTATTTATTTATTTTTATGAGTGAATATTATAATTAATTACTGAGATAAATTTCAAACCCCATAATTACTAAGATAAATTTCAAATCACAGCGATTAAATTTATTAAAGTGGATAGAATTTAATATATATGGATTTGAAAAGAACACTATATTCGATAGTGTATACAATATACATCACTGAGCATAGACAAACCTTGAAGTATTATTATTTAAATATTATAGTTATAACCTAGTAATTAATAGGTTTGAATTAACAGTATTAACTACATTATGATATATATATATATACAGGTCATACTCAATAGAAATGTATTGATTAATTTTTAGAAAATTGTTAATCGATTTTTTAGTAGAGTTACTTTATGCTTCAAAAATATGTTTTCTTTTAAAATGATTTTTATTTATTTTTATGAATGAATATTATAATTAATTTATGGAATATTTAGAAATTTTTCTTTTATAAAAAAATTATAATTTCATAATTCATCATGAAAGAATTATCTTAGGATAAATTTTTGATAATTTTAAGAAAAGTTTGATTTTTCAATGAACTGTGAAAAATAAAAAATTTTATTGGAAAATTTATTTTATTTTAATGTATTTTGAATTAAAATTATATTTCCCCATAATTTTAAATTTTAATTAGTTTATTTTGATTAAATAAAATAAAATAATCTTCTTTTTAATGAATTTTAAAAATGAATTTGGTCTAATATTTTTTTACTTATAATCCATTTCATTGAAAAAAAATTCATCACGTTTTGTGGGTTTATTTTTAAATTAAATCCTTAAACTTATTGAAATTAAATATTAAAAAATATATTCAATATTTATAATTATAAGTTAATTTTTTAAATAAGTCTATTTTTTCATTAAAAAGAGTAACCATAATAAATATTTGCTACCACGGTAATGTTAAAGTTATTTCATTACTGTTAAAAGTAATCTGATATGCTGAAAATTCATTTTAAAATTTTCCATAATTTCATTAGATGAGTATATTTCATCCATAATCATCCAAAATTTGAAAATATGAACCTTTTTATCCGTTATATTTGATTTTGATCATTATAATACTTAATTAGATGATAAAGTCAAAAATATCACTGACTTTTTTATTGAATAAAAATTAAATTTTTATCAATGAGGAAATAATCCTACCAGTTGCCCTGCATACATACAGAAGAACAACCCAGGGGGTGGAAATTTTATATGTTATGGGCATCACCCTTAACAAACAACTTACATGCAATAGAAAAATCATGTAAGTGATTTAAAAACAATAAAAGTAATACCTTTGGGTCCTTTATAACATGTAAATAATTTTATAGATAACTATAAAATATTATGGGTAATTTTTAGGATTATGTACAAATTTTTTTTGGGTAATGTTGTTTCCAGAGTCAGATTAAATGAATATCTCCAAATATAACATTAATGATATTTTATTATAATCAATATTTTAATAATAGATTCAAAATTATTATATTTATAAAATTGAATTATATATCGTTGATTATATCAAACATGTTCCATTTATGTGTCACTTTTCTTTTTATGTTAACATTCTTGACACATAAAAAGTAAAAAACATTGATAATTTGGCCATCAATAATAGGTTTAACTAGAGGTTAAAACATAGAGATACAGGTATAAAAATAACCTAAAATTATCCACAATTTATTATTGAAAACAATTTAGGCCCATAATCATCCAATATTTTTTTTATATCACTTTGGAACTATATTTACCAGAAAATTAATTTATATTAATTTAATACTTTAAGAAATTCCATGAGTGGCCCTCCCCTCTCCTCAAAGCACTTCAAGTGCTATTTTTTCATAGAATACCTACCCAAATCCCTTTATAGAATACATATAGAAATTATAAGGGTATTATTTAGGGAATAATACCAACCTTATAGGTCTTAAGGATTAAATCCCATAAGGTTGTATCAATAAGTGGCATAGACTTTAACAGAATGTTTTAGTATAATTTATTATTCTACCTCCTTCAAATATAATTCAAACATTATGAAATAATAAAACCAATATCTTACATATACAGAAAAAAAGTTTATGTCAATGTGAAAACCTATATTCATCTCCACTTCCATCAAATTGAAAGTGAAATTTTTATTCCTGTGGACAGCAACCTACCGCCTCACGAACTGATATAATTTTTTCTATCACTACATCCCACTGTTGGTTATAATGATATATTTAATTTATATATATAATATTCATGAAATAATTATAATTATTGAAAGATAATATAACATATATTTTCTTAAATTTCTGTCCATTTAAAAATTATAACATCATTTGTGTGTATGTGTGGATTACCACTTCCACCAAGTGATGTGATTAATTTTTCATAACACCATAAAATGAATACAATATATAATGGAATTTTAATAAATGATGTGATATTTATGATATAATAATAATTATAAAAATAGAAAAAAAAATACTCACCTTATTTCTATCATATTTGTTAAAAAATGGGAACATTACTCATACATATGTACAACCAACCATCTCCATGGTTGTAACATAACAAATTTTTCATATCCATAATTTATGGTTGGTTTTAAAAGTATAATTGATCTATGAAAATGATAATTATTCCATGATAATTATTTTATATATTATCTAATAATACCATCTCTGACCAAATTAAACCTATCAAATTCATTTTGAACATATGATCAGAATATAATCAAAACATATTATATGAATATAATTGATTACGTAATTTATGATAACATGGTAATAAAATCATTTAAATAATTTACTTGAAAATTTTCCTCAATAAATTAGATAATTAACATAATTTAATTATTTAAGAGGAAAAATAATGTATGTAATGATTTAGACTGAAGGTAGCAGACAGTTTATATTAAAAACCTCATTTTTAATGTTTTATGGATTTATTTTTTAAATAATTTTCTTCTATTTCAATATTCATAAACTTATTTTATTGATATACTTAATTAGATATGGAAGAATAATAAATGGAACTTTTTAATTTCATAAAAATATTTTCAAATGAAAACCTTGTATAGAATTTTTTGACATTATTTATAGAATACAAAAGGAATGTTCTATTTTAAAATATAAATCTTCAAAGAATTTTCGTGTTATCGCATATTCTAGTTCCATTGGGTCAATTATCAGATAATTTATAAGTGGAGGGGTGAATCGATTATCACTTTCTCATTTATTATAATGTTTCTAAATTTTTTTGAGAAACATTGTTAATCTCTAAAAACCTCTTAGAGTTACACTCCACTAATATATAAATATAAACCTCACCTTTCATATACCAAAAAATATAAAGAGAGAGTAGCACATGAAATATATAATGTTCAGTAAAAATACATACTCCTTTAAATATTGTTTATTCCCCCCCAACATGGATTCTTTTATTAATATCCTTGAGGACTACAAATGCACATTCAATAATAGGTTATACTCCCCATTAAACGTTTCCAACCCTGGTTCTACACATAGATATTATCTCTCATGTCATAGTTGGTTATACCACCCAATTATCCTAACTATAGAGATTTAAGTCATAGAAGATCATACACACATCCAAAAATACTTTGTAGCAACATTTTATGCTCCTCATATACAAGATCATTCTATTATTATTTTCTGATCCACTATAGATAGATCCTTTATTCCCATACTACCATGTTGGAATACATTTACATGTGTAAAAACATAAATATCTTCAACAAAACTCTTAAGAGTTTGTATTTATTGAAACACCCTCCTAATATTTACAAGTCTTGGATATTACCAAGTAAATTTTTTCATAATTTCTCTAAAAAATTCCTCACTAAATGTTTTTAATTGGCTTCGTCTAGTATACATCTATTAGATGGATCTAACTGATAGTCTATAACCAATGTTCCTCACTATAATTCATTCAACATTACTATGTTCATATTATATCTATTTTAAAACATCTTACGATGATCTGCATCTAATGAAGCAATTTTTTCATATTTCCCTTCTTGATTTCATTAAGTAGAATGTAAATAATCCAATTTTGACTTCTCCTTCATCCAATGGAACTATAGTTGAATCTCCTCTATCTTATGGATCTCTATCTAGTATCTCAAATTTGACCTGATAGGTTGGAAGTTCATCCTAACACCAATCATTAGTGTTTCATCTATTATTTAGAATGAACAGTGTCAAGTGCAATTTTACATTACACCCCCTTTATATACATACTCCCAAAAAATTAAAAGGAACTCAATTTTATTTTCCTACTTAGCTAAATTTTGAGGGGTGTTTATAAACTCTTATATAACATTATAAAAAAATTATAAATCTTCATGATATCTCACAATTTACTAAAAATAACTTAACATTGATGTTAAAGAACATTATAGAATGTCATCAAGCATAGAAATATGGAATATGTTGAATGACATGCTTCGGCATTGATATACTTTCCTGATTTAAAAATTTATTAAAATATTCTCAAAATCTCTATTTAATGGATGTTTTTCTAATGGATTCATGATAAAACATATACTACTTCTATTTTTTTAATCACCAAACATTACTCCTCTAATTTTCTTCATTTGACTGATATTGTTTGTCTAATGACTTCATAAAAATTCTCTATCCAACATAGATTTATATGATTACTCCTCCTTAGTTTTTCTTCAATTGATTCTCTTTATAAACACAATCTATCTAATGGATCATTTCTTTCCCATGTAGGAATGCTTAGTAATATTTATAACTTTTTATGAATTTCACTACAAGTAATATACTCATATTTCTCCATATGATGATAGTAGAAAAGCTTCATTTGTTAAATCTTTAATTTTTAGTTTGATGGACATTCAATCATTGCAGCTCCATATAAATCTATATTTAATGGATTTTCATCCAATGTATGTTCATCCAATGGATATAAATCTGATGGAATTGATACATTTTATTCCCTTTAAAATAATTTGTCATGACATCACAACTTTAAACATCATGTAGTTTGGAACAAAAAATCTTCCACATAAAATGCATCAATCGTGTTTTTTTCTAGTAACTCTTCTTCTTCCATTGAATAAGGTTGAATACATTTATGTCAGTAATAATGACATCTAATACAAGAAATCACTTCATCAAAAAAATTATAAAGAAAACATTTTTAATTATTCCCACTATTTTTCAACGAATTTAAAATATAACTTCTCATTCCCTGAACATATTCAATCATTGAATGAAATTGTACAAAATCACTAACACTGACTTATTAGAAATTTTTTCCCAGTTTATTCATTATTTGTTCATCCGGTGTCCTTATGAAATCTTCTTCGAAATTATTTATCTTGTGTGTTTATCTGAGATATCAATTATTCTTATCTTCCATTGTTCTCAATTTTATTAGATCCTGAAATATTTTAGATGTTTAGGATCTGTTATGAACAACATAACATGGTATGATTTGGTTAAGAAACTTCATTATACTTCTTCATAAAGAAAGTTACCTAAACATCATTAACCCTATTTCTCAAGAAAATTATCTTCATGCACATATTGATATATTGAAAAAATGAAACCAAACTCAATTTGGTTCTTTCCATCACCCCTTGGTGTTTTTTTCAATATCCAAATCATAACCATAAATATATTTGAAATCAATATGTGTGATGAATCCATTATCCTCATATGATTTTTTTTCATCTTCTTGCTTCCCCTATTTCACTTGCACCCCTATATAGACAATAAAATTCAAAGGGGGTATATAAGGATATGCTTAGCTTATCTTTCCTCATCTTAGAATATTGATACCTTTATTAAATAATGATAGTATCACATGAGTTTATTAATAATGATCTTTTAACTAAACAAATCTTAGTCAATGTGGTCAAAACTGGCGTAGAAACCAATAGTGGATTTTCAAGTTGATCAATTATTTCTATAAAGTTTCTTTCATGTAACACATTCCTCAAGTTTTTAAAACATGTTTATATGAGGGGAAATATCATTAGGTTTTTCAGAATAAATCTTATACCCATATCAACAATAAAATCAAAATACTTCATTTTTATAAACATTTTTTTACAACATGTCATCTTTATTTACATCAGTATCTCTTTTTAATAAAAACATGGTATTCATACCTGAAATTCATCTTTTCACCCCTTTAAGGATATCACACCTTTCTTAATCATTGTTGGAAGGAATTTCATGATGGATATCTAATCTTTCTATAATAACTACAACATCGCTTACCCATCTTACGTTCTTCTTCCCCCTTCCATTCAGTATAAGTTAGTAAAAATAATAACTTACATTGGGTATAAGGAGGAACGTACATGTTACTTAGTAGTAACATCCAGATAAAAGCATTCCCCTAATCTTGATTTCATATTCTTATTATTAGATTTGGAATTATATATACTTTATTTTTTATCATACTTATAATATTTAGATATGAAGTTATTCTATAATGTACAATCTTCTGAGGAAGATGTCAACTTTTTTTCAGCATTAGTAAAATCATTATTATCTGGGGTTTGTCACATCCTCTATTATTTGTCATTAGGTTAGTAAGATAGTCAAACAATTTTTTTATCATTCCTATATTTCTCACACCTCTCTCATTTTTTCTAATTCATTAACTTTAATTTTATTGATATATTTTCACAAACATTACTATATATTTTGAAACATAATAATTCTCATTTTCTTTAACTAACTTTTGTGGTTCCTATATATTTTTAGCACTGGCCACTTGATCTGTAAAAATAAATAATAACTCTATCTTTACCTATTCAACCTTCTTAATCTGGCCAAAATTCATAACCTTCTCTACTTTCTTATACTTCTTTCGTAGCTAAAATTACCTAATTTTATCATTTTTAACTATTATGAAGTAAAAAATATTCAACATCTAAACATTATTTTATTATTGAAAATAATTTATTGAAATTTTTATTCTTCTATACACATTTTTCTTCCCTTATATTATTATATGTTTTCTAGTAGATACATGTTTTACCAGTAGTGTCATGTGAATCTTCATATTTCATAATGATAGTAAAACATCACTAAAGTGTGTTATTATTGTTTATTCACAAACTGTGGGAAACATTGTTCAACAAGTTACTTTCTTGACGTATTATACTCATTATTAATAGACTGTGATTTCTTAAATGTTTTGAAATTTGAACCTGTATTGTAATTAGAATTATATATATTGATTTTTTTGGAATAAAAACAACATACTTATGTGAACCATATTTTCACCATCTTTAGAAGTTGTACATTTAATATCTATTACTTTGGTGACATATTCGCCTATATTTATTAACTCACATTGTGTTCTAAGAAACATTAATTCTATTTCTAACAACTATTATTACTTTTTAGCCAATATTTCTTTAATAACATTTATAATATAATCAATTTCAGTTATATTTAACATGTTATGCTGACATTATTCAGAAAATATAGTTTTTTACCATATTGAGATTCTCATCACCATATAATTGTTTAAGAAAATTAAATTCTTCTCTATCTCACCAAAAATCATTTTCTGAGATCAAATTACATTGAGGTTTATCTACACTATTTTTATTCACTCTCTATTTTTGAAATTCATTTATTTAACATCATTCTTTAACTTCTTCCTTTCCATCCTGGGTAGATTATTTTTCATAAGTGATACTTCTAAATATTCATTAATAATACACTCAATATATTTTCTATCTTCACTAACCTTATCACTGTTTTATGTGGTACATTATTTTATAAGAAGTTTACATGAAAATTATATTCATTATTGTATGAAGAATCATCTTTCTATCTTATTCTCAAAAAAATTCTTCTTAAAGTAAGAGTAATTTTAATTATTTTTCTTTCACTTATGTTTTTGATACATATTATCCTCTTCTTCTAACTCATAATCATCATATTTCCTCTTAGAAAAATCGCTTTTAAAATTTCATTTTTTGTTACAATTACATTATTTAAGTTATTTTCTACCTTTTCATTTCTTATTTTCCTTTTCTTATTTTTTTGAAAGAAGGGAAATTATTTTGTTGAGAACATATTCTTCTTCTTCTACCTCTAAATAACTTGATTCCTCTTTAACTTCTTTATCTTGGAACTTCCCTTTTAACAAATATTCAAAAGCTATATCTTTGTTATCCTTTTTCGTGAAAACATTTGTTTTCCACATCACATATACGACAAAAATATTCTAATGTTCATCGAGAGATAAAACTTCTATACCTTCCAAAGAAAATAATTTAGCATCAAAACTATCTAGAAATTTTCTCATCAATTTTTTAATTATAGTATAATCATAAATCTTCTAACCAAAACATCAAGTATTGTTAAAAATCTCATTAACTCTTGTAAAGTATCAACCAAACATTCTTCATTACCTATCTTAGTATATTTAAATTTTCTTCTCCAAAATTATATCTTAGCTTCTATAACATTCTCATTTACTTCACAGTTGTTTCTCAACATATCTCACATTTTCTTATTCATTGGAAACCCTACAATATTTGTTTAAAAAATATTTGTGAAATCCATTAACATTTAATTATGATATTTTTCCTTCACCTCAAAATTTATCTTATTAGAAGTCTTCATAGAAGTTTAATAAATGGTAGAAAATTACACCATTTCTACAACTCCAACCTCAAGGTTAAGAAATATTGGACAAGGTAATATCTTATTTTTTTCAACTATGATAAATTCTTCCATAAAAAAATAGGAACACCCCTTATATTCACTGAATTGATATTCCTCATTCTCAATGTTAGATATTTATAAGGAGACATACCCTATGATACGAAATTTATTTCCCTTGGATAAATTATAGGATCATGGAGAGGGGGGATCCAGGATAACTATTTCATTTATGATAATTTTTTCCTCTTCACGAGGAGTATTTCTAAATATAATAAAACCTGTTAGAGTTAGTATCTACAAAAATAAAAATATCAAAGAAAGAATTCATATATAATAAATATAATTAGATATTATCACAACATACATAAAAGATTCAATATTGATACCAAATCCTTTACATATTGGTTATTCCCCCAACGTGGATTATTTTACATCCTTCGGTGAGGATTATAATTTCACATGAATCAACAGGTTATACCACCTCAGTAATTTTCCACCATAGAACCCTAGTTATACCCCCAATAGTCAACAATTGTAATATAGTTTTTATACATTAAATTCTTCTACCTATATCCACATAATTTATAGATGGACATACCCCCACATCCAAAAATCCTATACATTAACTATTTAACACCAAACTATAAGTTATTTCCTTTCTTCTATTATGATGAACTATAGGAAGATATTCTCTTCATCCATAAGCAAGTCTGGTCACCATTGCCTATGTAAAAACATTAAGATATTCAAAAAACCTATTAAAATTCGAACTGTCTCAAAACATCCTCCTAACCTTTTCAAGGACATGATATTCTCAATTATTACTTTTTAGAAACTATGTGATAATATTCATCAAAAAATGTTCATCTGGTCGACTCGTTCTGGATTTCTCTTGTCTGGTGGCTCTATATGATTACCTCTGTCATATTTTCATCAATATAATGGATTTAATGGAGGGTCTCTATCTGATGTTCATAAATATTCTTTATTCCACCTTCCTACAATTAGATAATCTCTATCGGATTAATTTGTCTGATGACCTCCATATAATGAGGAAACTATGGAATGCTAAACTTTCTCCTTATATTGAGTAGAAACACAATCATCCACTCTCTATATACCTTCCATATGATGGAATATTGATAAATGTTCCTCCATCTGGTGGATCTTTATCTTGTATCTCAACTTCAACATGACCAGTTATAAAATCATTAAACACCAAATATTTACTTTTTCATCTTTTCATCATAATGATCAATGTCAAGTAATTTTTTTCTTTGAAACCCATTTATATAGGTTTTACTGAAATAAAATTTATGGAAAATAAATATAATTTTCCTATTTAACAGAATATCATTAGGAACATTTAAACTATTCTAGTAAATTCTTGGATATTCTTGAAGCTTCATCAGATATTTACCTTCCTTTGAAAACTATTAAGATCGATTTTAAATATCTTGAGAAAACATTCTTAATCACAGAAATATAGAAAAGTTTTATTGATTATATTTATTATCTAAATATTTTTGGGCTTTAAAACGTTATTCAAAGATTCTCAAAATCTCCATCTAGTTTAGGTTCATCAAATTAATTCATAAGAAAAAATAATTTGATTTTGTTTGTCAGATCACCAAACTTCACTCAACCACTTTCCTTCATCTGAATGAATTTTTTTTATTATTTCATAAAAAAAATTATGGATTATATTTTTCTTATCACTCTTCCACATATTTTCCATGACTGGTTAATTTTATAAAAATTACATATCTAATGGATAGGGAAATTTTTTTGTCATATAGATTATTTCTTTTCCTTTTTCATCTATTCTAAGAGATATCTCAAACATTGTACACCTTAAACTACTTAGAATAACTTCATATTTCCACATCTAATGGAAATATAAAATCATTATCTATTTAATACTTCATGTGTTTTTATAATGTACCTTCAGTAATTTACACTACATATAAGTCAACACCCAAATAATTTTCATCTGATAGATGTTCAAATGCTGTATGTTCTTCAGATGGACTCAATCCACTTTCTTTACATCATTTGTTCTTTTCAAAACATAAATCTTCATATAGTTTATAAAAGAAACTATTTCACATGAAACACTTCATATATACTTTTTTTCTTCTAACTCTTAAACTATCATTAAATATGTTTGACTACATTTTTTCATCTAATAATGACTTCTGATACATGAAACAAATTTATCAAAAACATTCTCAAAATAAAATTTTTAATTATTCCCACTTTTTATTTGAAAAAATATAGTAATCATAATTCTCATGCTATTGACATATTCAAAAAATTGAAGAAAGTGTATAAATTCCCTAACACATTATTATCACAAAAAAATTTAGTTCTTCATCATTTTTTCATTCAATGGACCTATGCAAGCTTCTTCACAAATTTTTATTCGATATGTTTTACTAGAATATAAGTTTTTCTTTTCTTCCGTTATAAATAGTTTTCATCCATCATGACTTCTTAATATTTGTTAGGAAAATTTATAAATAGAAAAACATCACCTAATTTGGTTAAGAAATGTCCTTGTACTCCTCTAGAAATAAATTCACCGAAAATTCATTAACAATCATTATCAAATAGTATATTTAAGAAAATTTCCCTTCAAAAACATATGGATATATTGAATGTAAAATAAAAAAACTCACTTTGTCCCTAAAAACTGTTATTTGATGTTTTTCTTACATTTAAATCTTTAATTGTTTCTTCCAAGAAAACCCATATTTCCCCTTTTTGTGTGTTTTAGTTTTGAAAATGGATTTTGGAAAGGAAAGGGTATTTTGATATCTAAAATCCTTTTTAATATGGGTTCAAAATAGTTTTTAATGGATTTAAAATGAAAAGTTGAAAGATTAAAATGTTTTATGTTCCATGGTCATTGGTTATTATGATGGGTGATCTAGATATAGCCCAAGATGATTGGTTATCCTGATATATCTCATGATGAAGGGTGATCCAGATATATTTCATAATGACTGGTGAGGTTGATATAACTCTCTAATGCAGTGGGTAATGGTTATGTTCTATAGATAATTATGATGGAAGTTGAATGTATTGGTTATTCCACTTGTAAGGGTTCTTGTATGGGTTTAATGAAGATGATGCCTTAATGATGCCATACGACTTTTCTAGGTTTTATAATGATCATTTTATTTGAAAAATTATTCTCCTGATATTTTATAATGCAATTATTACCCGATTTTAAAGTAAAAAAGTTTTTTCATGAAAACAATTTCATTCGTTTCCATGTTTTCTAAGAAAACCTCATGATTTTTATTTTTGTATTATGTTTTCATATAAAATGTTTTATGAAAAAATGTGGGTAGTAAAGGTGATTTGATGTGTCAGTAAATTATTTTTTGAGATGAAACTCTGTTATGTTAAAGGTAATATTTATTTTTTGATATCAAAGTTTTAAAATCGACTAACAGGTTTCATTATTCTTTTTTAAGTCCCTTAATGAGATTTTGTGCGTATCCCACATTTTTAAAGGATTTTCACTATTTTCTAAATATGATTAGCGAAAAATTTGACGTCAAGTTAGAAATTGGGATGATATTTCATAAAATAAAACTTATTATATTTTAAACGTTATGTATTGTGGAAAAAATGAATACTGAGTGGAAGTGTGCAGCATGTAATGTATGGATTTATTATGTAAGACTTATGACCTAATTATCTAAAAATATAAACTGAAAATATCCTTGAAATAAAATTAAGTGAATTATTTTCTAAAGATTCAATTTATAGATTGTTTAACATTAGGTATTTATACACAATCTGAGGAGAAAAAATCATGATGTATGTATCATACCTTGGTATTTAACCGGAAATATGAATCATCTCACTTAGTATGATCGATAACCTTATGGTCTCTATTTTGGATCACAGGGGACCCTAATAACATATGTTCGTGTTATTATCCATTTCTAAAATCATAACTGAGCTCAAGTAATGTTGTTTTCTTACCAAACCCATATATTCCTCATGAGATCCTAACTTTCAAACTCCATCATATCCGATATAAAAATATTTCATACCACTCTATCATGAACTCACCCCACTATTACCCCTTAAGGGATGGCAGTCAAGAACATTATAGCCCCCAAATTTTCTATCCAATAGTTCATGGATTGAAGACTAGAATCAAGGTTATATGGTCTCACATATGGGTGGAATTACCCACATAAACACTAGGTAAATAAAAAATAAATTCACAAATAAATTCAATAAAATATAAAAAAATTAAAAAATATACCATAATTAATCTAATGTTATATAGAAAATAAACTCTAAAATAACAATAACTAATACTATGGTTGAAACCTAATAATACTTACCAAAAACTCCATGATATATTAATGTCCAAAATAGTCAACAACTCCCCCATAGAAATATAATATATATAGGGAAGTTTAAAGGGGTGAGAATATACATATTCTTGGTAGGATCAACCCTAAAAAATCTCATGAAAATGTAGAGGAAGAATACAAATGCCTTAGTGAATAAACAATTACACTGACTAGCCACTTATACTAGGTTAGGTACCACCCAATCCAAACCAATTCTCACTAACCCAATATTTATTACAAGATATGGTAACATGATATAAGAGAAATATATAAAGAATGTACCCTGTAAACACTTCCCTACTGAACTAGTCACACTCACACCCTAGTTTCATACATCCTAGAACTCCCATCCCTTATGTGGTTTACATAACCACAAAACCACAGAAACACACCATAACCACAACCATATATCTATATCCACATATCCATAAACACTTCAACCTATCATATATGCAAATAAAAAACACAAAGTGGTAGGGTAATGTGAACATGAAGGATATCAACCTCATTCCATGCTCTAGTATTTATATCCCCCATCATGCATCACTTCACAAACACAACCTCATCATCATTATAATATAATATATGTACTCTAACGCTCAATCTATTGTAGATAATTCATTATAAGATTAATACATTTCAACATATACTATTTAAATAAGTGAGAGGGAATAAGGGGGACTATTTATCCCTCTATGTAACCACTATACAATATATTAGGGAAAGAACCCAAAACCCATGTACTCATATAGGTGTTAGTTACATTACCAAACTCAGGTGATGTTTTATATGAAATAACATGAAAATATAATTATATAGTAATCCACAAAATAGCCCAGCCTAGGTGTCATCTCAAAAAAATAGTTTTTCATTTATTACTTTCACCTGTTTTAACAATATCATCCAACTACCAAACACTAACCTCCACTACCACACTAGTATACACAAACTGGCCACAACACAACTAAAAAATAATAATGTAACACAAAATAAACATTCCATTTAATAACATCATTATCAATTCAAGGATTATGATTTAACACCCACATTATATCCAGCTATACTTATTCATAGCAGTAATAATTTCATTTAACCACTACCATTCCACTATTTTCACCCTTATTAATTATATTTCATTAAACAACACGCTTTACCATTCTCTATTTTATCCATTACAAAAATTTAGTATCTCTAGCACAAAATTAACCCAACAAACCATTCCAATTTCAATTTGATATTCATTAGTTCATTAATTTTATAATAATACCAAATTTCCTATGAACTACAATCCAACAACATCATCATAACCTCAATGCCACATCCACCACATTAAAAATCCAACCACTAAAGGAACCACAACAACCACCATATTTCCTCTTTGCCATATTGACCATACATGCACAGTTTGCTGGGTAGGGGAACATTCCCACCCGAATGGCCTGGAGGACTTAATTTTTATTAATTTTTGATAACCCAGATTTCAAGGGATGAGGGGGAACCCTTACAAGGCCCATGGGCTTATAGATTACATGCCCCGTAGGCTTTAGGAGATAACATGTTCCGAAGGTCTTAGGAAATTTATCCAGACTATCTATAAGGAACTGCCCCTCCCTAGCATCTGCATCATGATAGTAGCTTTAAACCTTTGCATGGCCATTATTCTAGGCTTCTCATCCAAGCACATACTGGTCGCGATGGCATAGCCATATCCTCTCATTCTGAAAAATCCATTTATCTCTACTCTGGTGAGTGCACCTACTGTGAATCCTTTCCTAGGATGCTTCTTTTTTTAGAGTCTGTCTAAGGAAACTGTATGTGTTCAGAAGGCCTTGATGTGGCCCGAAGGCCTTAACGGTTGTCCAAAAGCCCTTCTTACCTGAAGGCCAGGGTGGCTCGAAATCCTTAAGGACTCCAAGCCCAAACTGGTGGCCCAAGGTGAATAGTTCCTGCTGCTACAGTACCAAACAATACCTGCTATAGTTCCTGCTATAGTACCACACATTGTACAGTTCTCCTACAATCCCTGCATAGTGTACAGTTCTGCTACAGTAACTGCACAGTGTACTGTTTTCTAGAGTCTGCACAGTGTACAATTCTTCTATAGTGCCAACTACAGTACTGCTACAATAACCCGGAAAAATGCCTATACCTAGTTTTGAACCTGGGTCTCACAGATGTACATAAGGATACCACACCAACTGGTCTGAGGCTCATCTAAAATGTATCCTTAATAACTAACTAATACCACTCCAATCCTAGTAAGTATAACAAGATCAAAAATAGAGAACATTAATTAATAACTTCTTTTTATCATGACTTCACATTCGTTCATCACTTAAATCATAAACACATCAATATAAATTTAATTTTTTTTCCAAACCTCCAATTTATTACCATCATTATGTGGTTTAAAATTTTTTGAAAGGTTTAAGTATATAAATAGAAGAAAACAAAGGATTTAAAATAACTGTTAATGAAAAATCCTAATAAATCACACTAACAGTAAAATAAAATTTATATAAATCTTATTGTATCACCTATTACATATCGATTTAAATTAATATCTTTCATTATATTGTTAAGTTAATCCAAACCATATTTCCCAAGTAATCAAAGGAATGTTAATTTCAAATTCACAATAACAAATTAGTGATAAGTTTCAAATCCCTTACCTCAAATGAATCTTAAAAAGTTATTTCATAATAATGATGGGGAAGAACCAATAAAATATCATCAAACTTTAAAGGATTATCTAAAAGGACTAATAAAAATAATACCTCATCAAAAAATAAGTGAAAAGTTTACATTCACACAAGAAAATGATATGTTTCAAATAACCTACCTCAAATGATTCATTAATAGTTTTTGTATAATAATGATGGGTAAGAACAAAAAAAACATCATCAAACCCGCAAGGATTCACAAAAATGACTCATCTCTATAAGTCCCCAACAAAAAATAAGTGACAATTTCACATTCAAAAAAAAGTATGTTTCAAATCCCCCGCCTCAAAGGAATCTTCAATAGTTTTTGAATAAGAATGATGGGGATGCACTAATAAAACATCATCAAACTCATAAGGAATCACCACAAGGACTAATATTAATATGACCCCACCAAGACCTTAACCAATACTTAACTAAACTAGATGAATCAGACCATCACAACATCATGAAAACAAAAAAATATGTTGAATTAATAGGAGTGGGAAAGAATAAAGTGATGAGGTGGAGTGAGATGAAAAGGGTTAGAGAAACATGCATATAATCAAAATATCTCGACCATACAAATATAAGGATAAAAATCTCCTGAGTAATGTATATAGAGGATTTAATATTAGCCAAATTGTGTCTAGGGTTTGAAGGAATTATAATAATTTAAAGATAATCAAATAAAGACCAAAAATTTATATTTAAATTTAGAAAAAAAATATCACAATGAAATGAATATGGTCACACAAAATCATATAACAATCCAGAAATTAGGGTTTGATCACCCCCATATCTCATGGAGTCACCCTATTTGAATTAAATATAACCAATGAAAGTCATGGTGTAATGTTTGGATTCATGCCGCAATGCTAGAATATTAGAGAATCCTCATGAAAACCTGAACATCAACTCCAACCTGGATAACTACCCCAACAATATTCATGGTTCATCCCAAAAACCAGGATGTAATGATGACAAAAAGGAAGAATTTTGAAATCTGGTAGCAAATCCTACAACTGTGAAATTCCTCAAATCACAGTGTAAAGGGACCCATATACGATTAACCCAGAAACACCCAAAGACTCATTACATTGAAATGAAAACAATAACTCCATACTAAAAATTCCCGTTCAACCAAAATTAGTCCAAAATTTTATGTGGAAAGATCCATGTCAGAAAAAATATCCTCATTCCACAACCCAAGTGATCGTAGAACAACATACCGAATTACGACAATTCCCCATATCTAGAAAAACAACTCACATTATAGCTCATATTTTCAGGAGAAAACCAAGAATCCCAGTAGAAATTTTATCTGTGATCTCTAATCCTTCACTATTACTCATATAAAAAATTTCTCTAGATAATATCATCAACTGAACAATGCATAATAAGGGTCTAAAAAAGTAGAGTAATTTTCAATATTGTTTACTACTCCCCTTTTCATTGTCTCTCTTCCATGTATAGTATAGGTAGTGATGGACAGAGGTTATAGTGTAATGTTTTGTGGCTATGATGTGGGTGTATACTAGATTCATGCATATGAGAAGGAGATATATATATATATATATATATATATATATTATGAGGCTATGGATATAAGTTATAGATTTTTTATGTGGTTGTAGTTCTGTGATATGTTGTTTTTGGATTGTGGTTCTGATGAGGATAGGTGATTTGAAGGTTAAATAGTTATGGTGGGGATGGGAGGACAAAGATGTATTTCATCGGTGAATGAGGGTTTCTCATTCAGTGGGAATGTAGGTGAGGGGTATCTTCTTATATATTTTTCTAATATTGTGTTACTATACTTGTGTTCAGATTTTGGGTGAGTGGTCCTTGGTGTGGATATGTAATTTGTTTCCCTATTTAGGCGACTAGTTGGTTCTGGTGTCTATTAATTGAGGTATTTGTATGATCTTCCCAAACATTCAAGAGATTTTTTGGTGAGGGTCTTACTGAGTATATGTATGCACACCCATGATACATATATACTTTTTTTGTTGGTATTTAAGATGAAGTTGTTGATTGGGATTGTAATTTATAACTTAGTATGTAGAGTTATCTTGTTTAATTAAATTCATTGATGAAGTATTTTTATTATTTTTTATTACTATTTTAGAGACCTTGATTTACATATGCAGTTAGGTTCTTTGTATGATTGGTTTTATTTTATATTATGAGTGTATTTTTTGTTTCTTATCTAATGTTTCTAGGATTTATGACAGTAATTCCTTCTATATGTGTATCGTATACCCTTCATGTGGGTCTCCAACACATCGTATATTAGAGGAAGTATTTAGGGTTTTTCACTTGTCTTAACTACAAGATATGGTTCGGTACCAATGGAAAATAATTATTACATTATGTTATTAGAGATTTAAGATTAAATATAAGATGGATTTTGGAGTTAGAGACTTGTTGGGATTATATTGCTTATAAAAAATTATCAATTAAACATATCATGTTGTGTTAGAAAGGTATGTCAACTAGGATACATGAAATTCGATCCCCATGTGATCCAATGTAGGGACAATAATCTTACTATATATAATAAGTGAGATGATACTAATTTTAGGGTTGATATTTCAGTATTGTAGAAGCATAAATCTTGATTACACATGTTTTAAATTATGAAAGGTTAGGTAGATTAAAATAAAATAAATCAAATAATCTTAAATTAATTCAATATTCATGGGATTATTATTTTTTATATAATCGTCTTGTAGGAGGTGCATAAATATTTTTAGGGTGGAAGACATGCAGATGGATTCTCTAGTTGGCCATATGAAGGTCAACCCTGGGGAGGAGGAATCTTGGAGAAAGATCCTATGAAAATTCATCATCATAGCATTCAAAATAATGGTGGTTATAATTCTAATTAATATAGAGAGAGGTGGTTATATGATCTAGGGACCACTTTTAGTTTGATCTGTTCAAGGAATGGGATCAGATTTCATTGGTTTTTAGCATATTGTGGAGTGATTTTTTCCTGCAGTTTATCATTTTTTTCAATGATCCTGAGGAGTTGGAAGTATAATGGGATAACTTCAATAATATTTTTTAGAATGAGATTATTTATTTTATATTCAATCTGTTGTAATGTCAAGAGTTTCTTTCCCTCTTGTAGGGGTGGTTCAGAGTGTAAAATTTTGCAATTTGGTTAAATAATTTTATTTATTATGAATCTCACCTTCATCATAAAAATGAGATATGGGGATGGAATTTAAAGGAGTAATTGTTTCCAAATATCTAGTTCTAGGTCACTCATTTATGTATTGAATGAATCTTGGGGTGTTTTAAAAATTATAAGTAAGAGAGAAGATGCTAGCAAGAACTGATTCATATCTAAGGGATGTTTATCAAAGTTTTCTAAAGAGAATATTTCTATATATAAGTTCTCTATTTACTGGTAATTAGATGTTTTAATTGGTAAATACTCAGTCATAGCTCACACTTTATAATTTATATAAAGTAGTGACTTCTTTGAACTCTGCGAAGAGTTGCAGTATGGTCCATTTTTGTTGAATTACTAGGCTAAAGTTTAGTATCCAATGATGTTATATATTTTTTCATATTAATTTGGGTGTTTTATTGATTTTATAGTTGGTTTTTAGCATATAAATAATTTTAAATGATTTTAATGGTTCATTTGAGTGTTAATGGATGATTTTCAGGATATTTTAATACAATAAGCACATCGAGGATGTTTTAGAGTAAAATTTGAGATTACATGGTGTGTAACTCATAATTACACGAGATGTACAATTTCAAGAGGCACTCCTTGACTAACTAGAGTCTACACCCAAATAATAGACTAAATTGAAAAGACCTTGTAATCATCAAAAAATCCTTGTATTCACATTCCAAAAGTGTTTAGTGGGGAAATTAACTTTGTATTCCTTGTATGTCAGTGTAATGCATCATGTTCATCCACCTAATTACAAATGAAACATTTAAATTCAAAGGGTGATATGGTCAGCCACCTACTAGTGGATAATGTAATAAAAATAGTTGTTGACCTGAGTACACAAAACGTACATTCTATACACATCATGTAATCAATTTTGAAATAAAATTATAGGTAGACCTCAAAGTTACACATTGTTTATTCGTGTGGTGGGGGAGGTGCTACCATTTTTTGACCTTATCCTCACTATAGCTAGTAGGAATTTTTTTCACCCATTATTGTTTTTCTCATCTCACCTACCATTTTCCATTTGCATATCCATTGGTATGGTTGAGTTGTTACTTAATATTAACATTGATTCAAGGTACATAAGACTGTATAAGTTCTATGATTGGATTGTAATATGATGATAGTACATTATAATCAAAATTAAGAAGTGTTTCTTTTTATTTTGATTTTTATTTTATAATTCATTTAATGATCAAACATTAAATATGCCCATTATGTCATATCAGACCAATAATGGCACAATTGGAGAAAAATAAGAGAGTTATATCAAATGATCCAATGACCAATGGCACTACCATATAATTTTTTAGGGTTTTGTTTGAAATTTATTTTTATGTTATTAATTATTGGACCAAGGAATTGATTTCTAAATGAAATAGTTACTTTTTTTTGTCCAAGAAACAATAAAAATAATTCAATCCCCAGGGTTAATAATTTCATAAATGAATTTAAACACTGGAGAATGACTTTTACAATTAACACTAACAAAATTGAAACCCCAAAAAGTTTTTTATTTTAATTCATATTCATCTTTCATTTAGCTTTCAAATTTTTCTTTCAAATTGTATTTACCACATCACTATTTTTCTAATAAATATGTTTAACTCAACATCTATTAAGATACAATCTAATCTCCTAATGGGAATGACCCCTACTTCCACTAGTTACATAATTAGGTATTTTGGTGGAATTAAATTCTAATTTAGCACACCTCATGATAATAGTGACTAAATTGTAGAGTCATTTATAGGTAATGAAGGAAAGAATCACAAGTTTTGAGTTGATCTTGTTATTAATACATTTATTTCTTCACCTATTATATTTTCCCAAGTACCTCATTCTCATTTCCAAATGGATGTGTATTCAACTAGAAATAGATATGCTTTACCTAGAGAGGATATATATTTATATGAACCATCATTTTTATACTTTGACCTAGAATAATACTATCCATTATGGATGATAGGTTCCAATGTGAGGACTACCCTTGTATATTATACAGCTCACCCACTTCATTTTTTCCATAACAATCGTCAAATAATACCAGTAAAAAATATAAATGATGGAGTCATTTAATTATATCCATTTAGATCAAACTAAGAGGATGGGAAGACCTATAAATATGGTGTAGAGACTTTTTGAGATAAATACTAATAAGGATGTTGTAGTTGAGTGTGAAGTTTGGTTTTCTCCCTCTATGTCAACTGAGGTAGTATGTAATGATGTAGATAAAAATAATAATTAATTATTTCAAAAAATTATTTTTCAAATATGGAATTTGGAAATTTTGATATTTCCTATCATTATTTTACTTAAATTTATTAATCCTTTCTATTTGGAACATAATTTGACATCTTACCTACACCAGAATAATCTCCTTCTTATTTTTAAGTATTCCTGGTTGATAAAAGAACCTATGGATGTGGAGGACATGAATAAATAGAATATCACACAAGTTCAACTTTAGATTTTATCAAACATGGATCATGGTAACTATAAGATGCCTCTAAGACCTCTAGAACATCAATGAATAATTTTAGAAGAAGATGGATCTGAACATCAATAGTGGTTCAAGAAGTGAAAACACACCTCCATTAGATTACGGGTATGTGTTATTACAAAGTTCAAGCCAAAAACAAGAAACAAAGGTTCTATTGGGAGGAAATACAATCACTCTTCATCTAGATATATTTTCTATTTTTTAATAAACATGGAGAGTGTACTTATTATTTTAATATTTTTTATCTTCCTTCTATTATTTTGAATCTCTTTTATTCAAAAACATTGTTGATGTGTGAATAAAATATTAATGAATGTAATGTGTCCATAATGCATGGAAATTAATTATATGATTAGTTTATATTATAATAGTATATTTAGTATTAGTAAAAATTAATTTAGTAAATTATCATGAATGAATCTTGTAACAATAGAATGGTATCAGGAGGTTATCTAGTCCATTACCAATTCAAATCCCTCCACACCATATGTTGGTATATGGGTAATTATTTTTACCCAATTTTTTAATAAATGAAGTGTTTTATACTTTCATATATATTAATAATGATGGAAAAATAAATGTAAACTCCATGGTAAGATTGGTTCAGCTAGCAGGGTCAGAACCCAGGCTCTAGAAGACATGGGTTTGAGTCTTTCCAACAGACTCAATCCCATATTTTTTCACTGAAATAAAATCACATATCATGAATTCTCAAATATTATTTATGTCAAGTGTATGGTATGTTAATAAATATTTAAAACTAATATATGAATAAAATTAAACCTGAATGTGAGGTTAGGGTGATGGGTATAGTCCCAACACATGGTCCAAAAGACCCGAGTTCGAATCTGGACAATAACACCAATAACATATTATTTTTAAAAATAAAACCATATGTGATTGATTTTAGTGATTTCCATGTTATTGTATCAATAATTATAAAAATTTAAAAAATATAACAGGCCTTCAGTAATAAAACTTCTCCCAGATGGTAGAGGGTCCACAATGGGTTCAAACACGTCACTGATTCAAAACTCACCTTGAGCACTGGGATGAAGCTTATACTTCTAATTTTTTGTTTTTAATACACATATTAGGTATTTTCATCTGCACTATATGTATAGGTATATATTTTGTTCTTATATATATATATATTTATTTATTTATTTATTTTCATAATATTATATGATAGTAAATAAATAGTTGGTTATAATAATAGTAGCTATATAATATAAATACTCAAATGTTTTTTTATTAAAAAAATATACAAAGAGTCTAGCCAGATGTACATTCCATGCCACCATGATTTAAATATCAGAAACCCTAAGTCATGAAGTATATAATTCTTCTCCCTCGCCTCTTTCTCATGTAATCTCTAGGAATATTTATATATCCACACTACAATCCCTCGTTACCAAGGGTTTTTCCTTTGATTTATTCTCTATTTCACTCCTAGATCTAGGTATGTGATTTTATTACCATCATGTATTTGATTTCATTTTGTTTTATGTGATTATATGATTTGGTTGATGTTCAGAAGAAAATAACAAAGTACAAGAGCTTTCACGTAGAATATAGGATCAGTCACATTTATACATGGACATAACATTTTCACTAAACTGAATTAAAAAACACATGGAATATGCATTTGGCTCACACTATGTACAGTTTCCCCAAATTTCCTATCAAAATTCACGTTAAGGATCATATATGGATTAGATACCAAATTTAAAACACATTTCATGTTCATTTAGTATGCATTATTTCTATATTGATTACTAATACATAGAGATTCTTGGAATTTTAATAGAGTACATTGGTTGTTATCCAATTCTAAATAAACATTGAATGATCTAGAAAATACATCATGTATATTGTAAATTATTATTCTACTTTTAATTTTATTTTTCTTTTGGATTGACATTTTTCCCCTTTTTAGATCATGGTCGATGGGTACCGATCATGTGGGAAGAGTCCAATAATTTTCACTATTGAGGAGAAGCATACTGCACGATGAGTTATCATCAAGTCAATAAAGGATTATTCTACAGTTGATCTACCATAATAATAGTCATTGGAATTTGAAATACTACCTCATATTCTCCCATCCAAACCAATTTTTAAAATCACCCATTCCAATAGCCATTGTAACACAACCATCATTAGCTTCCCCATCATCTGAGCCATCTACATAATCACCTAGAGCATGACTATGATCAAGGACTACATCTAGGATACCTCATCCCATACTATGTATTTTTTATGAATTCAATAATAAAAACAACAAATTGTGATGATTTTAAATCGATGTGATCCAATTGATTCATTGGTTCCTTGATATGAGTATCTTAGAGAAATCAAGACTCATTTAGGAGTTGGAGAAGCTGTTGGGTCCCACAAATATCATCACTCTATTTTAGGTCGACACTTACACTTATCATGATTTATTTTTGATGATTTATAAGAAATTATAGTTTGATGGGAGTTTCATTTAAGATATGTTGAGTGGTGCCATGACTCTTACATAATTACATATGGGTGGAAGATTATTTTCTATTACCATGAGATAGTTTGGAGAGGATTATGGGTTTTACCCTATCCATCCATACCACCCCCTATTGTCACCCTCAACCACCCATACCATTTAGATATCCTCACTCTATGGAAGGAACATGATGGACCCAATGTCAGGAATGATCCCACCTCACAGAAGAGCACTTTGATTATATCACCTCCCCTCAACATAATACATCATTATTTTATCTCCAATAATTTTCTATACCATGGTGAAGGGGGGGTTATATTTGGAAATGATATAAAGCTCCTTGATATTATAATCTAGCAAGACACCCCCACCTACTATACTTTATCACCTCATATTTTTATATCATCTTCACTGAACATCTGAGAGACGTGGACGATGCTTTCTATTCAACCCATTTAGTATTCAAAAGTGTTTTTTGATCACTTTACCCATCATTATCTCATAGGTTTTCCCTAGTGTATGAACTATATCATGCTTATTATAAGGGGAATGGTCTTTAATTGAGGGGGTAAATATGTTTTCATATAAGATTTCCCAAAATAAGCTATGGAAATATATGACACAAATTTCCTTGTGGGTGCTCTTGATCAGGAACCTAATCTAGGTCCACCCATAAGACCTTCACCTCCATACACACCCCCCACTTCTATTGATTAATAATCATCCACTAATCCACTACTCACCACTAACTCATCCATAGCCTCACCACTACCTATACTTGTTGATGATCCTTTGGTTATTTCCCACCATAATCCCCATAGTTCTTTCCACACATATATTGGTATTATAATTCCTTATTTAGGCCTTGGTATTAAACAACCTTCGGATCCTTAGCCCAAAACACAACCTTTAGCACCACAGAACACATGGACTACCCCCACTTCCAACTACTTGGTAGTTAAATTGGATGATGTAGGGGAGACTATTAATCTTGGGGTATATGATTCCTCTAATAGAGTTTTACAGTAGGCTGCATACCCCCTAGATTCAGCTCCCACTACTAATTCTCACCCCCCATAGGATACCCTAGTTTTGGACACGACCCATTATAATTAAATTTATTTACTAATACTGCCATGTGATTTTTCATATATATCTATATTAAGGTATTTTTATGTGATGATGTGCCTTTATGAAGACTATTTTTTCAATTTCATTAAAAATAATATGAATTACAGAGAGTTCTATCCTTCTCACCCTCTTCTCCACCTTCATGGAGTTATGTACATTTACTCTTACCAATTATAAGCAGACAAACTAGGGGCGTGTGGGTTTTGTGATTATTTTATTTTTATTTCATTGAAATAATTTATTCACTACCCTTCTATTTGGGTTTGGCCTCATCATGTTTCTTTTTTGCATCTTTATTATCATCGTATTGTTACAAATGGTGGACTACATGTGACATTAAATGTGGGGGATAATATCTCTATACTACACCGCTCATTTTCCATTGGATAACATATGAGGCATCATTAATTGGATGATATATCTTAATATGTTATATTTTTTTGATTAATTGTGATTAGAAATAATAAATACATGGGTGAAAATTTTGAAAGTTACATACTTTAATTATTTTTAATATATTTTAAAATGATCTATGATATAATTTTGATTTTTGATATTAATTCTTGGAAATTTTCATTCACTAAACTACTTATTTGAATTCATGTACTGACTTAATTGACCAGCATTTTTAGTCCAATTCCTGATAGTTATTCTGAAACTTTTTATATATAATTTCATACACACCATTTATATATACATTCTTAAGGTATACATAACTAATATAAATTTCAAGTCTATTATACTAAAACATGAAAAAATTTATCACATTAAAAGTATTGAGGAATTAAATTGATATTTTCATCTAATAATGACCATGATACCTAGCCTATAAATTGATATTTTGTAAACCCTTAAAAACCATTAATGTACTTGATAGGAATCCATATTTCACATCTTCTCATCTTTAATACCCTAGTTATTTGATTTTATTGAATAATTATACACTTGATATCTAATGAGGTATTTTTTTTTGTAATTCATAGAAAATTTTTGTGAGATTCAATCAAATTAAGTTGAGGGAGTGTATATTTTTCATTTGTGTAAAAGGTTTTAAAAACCCACCATTTCTTGTGCATATATTTAGTCCATGAAAAATTAAAAAATTGAAAAGAGAACCGAATTCATTATTTAAATGAAATGCTGGTTTGCGGACATGTGCTTGAAAGGGATGTAAATGATCATGTTGTCGTTAGATATATTTTGAAAAGGATATATTTTCATTGAATAACTTAATTTATATTTAAAGAACCAAACCCAATTTTCAATCATCTATGATTTGTCTAATACCATTACCAGACTTATCACATCCTCAATAACTTTAGAACATTAATGAAAGCCCACGTGATTTTTTTATTTTAATCTCCAAGAGGATATTTACACTACTTCCAAGCCTATAGATAGATAACATATACTTGTGAATGAGCATAACTACAATTACATGATATTGAGTGATGATTGAATTATTTTCTAGGTAAGATAGATCATTAGTGGATTGAGTATTTATGAGAAGTTGAACAATGTGAATAAAAAGAGATAAATTTCTTGAATTTTGTATAATATGAGGCATGATGAGAATAATTTTAAATTTGAACAAGTATTTTTTATTTTTGAAATCCACAGTTATGTCTTTATGTTTATAATTATAATTAGTTTAATGAATACCTATAACATTATGAATTAATTTTAATTTGATGTTGATATTTTTCAATAGGGAAAGAAAATAAGTATGTCTGTGGGGTTTGATGTTCTTGATTTGTGTATATTTATTTGGGTGTTTTATTGAGTTTATAGTCTATTTTTTTAGGATATATTTTTTAGATGGTTTTAATGCTTCATTGTGGTGTTAATGGATGGTTTTTGGGATTTTATAGTATAATTCCACATATCAAAGATGATACAGAGTAAAATTTGAAATTATTAAACATGAATTTAATAAGAACATGTCATGTATAATTACAAGAGGAACTGATAGAATATATAGAGTACACACCTAGGTCATGAAACAGAGTTCACATTACATGTATTTCATCAACCACATTATGTATGGCCATTATAGAAGAGGTTGGTGGGGAAATTGATTCTACACTCCATTTATGTCAACAAAACACAACATCTACTGCCTATTACCAACAAAAAACATGTTAGAATTCAAATGGAAGTAAGGTTGTCCACCTAACAATGGGGAAATAAATAAAAACACCAGATTATCTGAGTAAATAGTGTGTAGTTTTTATAAATTCCATGTAATATATTTTTAAATAAATTCATAGGTAGACCATCAAGTTCCATGATAACTATTAATGTGGGGAGGGGTTTCCATTTTTTGGACCTGGTCCTCCCCTAAGGCTTGTATGATTTTTATTTTGTTTTTAATCATTCCCATTTTTCTCTTCTCACCTCCCCTTTTCCCTTATCATACACATGGATAGATTTTAGTTCGTACTCAATCCTCTCATATATATCATTTTCATTGGAGGGAAAAAATTATATGACGGGGTTGTAATATGATGATGGTACAACACAATCAATATTTTGAATGGTTTTGATTTATTATGATTTTTATTTTAAATTTACTTTAGTGATCAAACCCCAAAGGAACCCATGAGGTCATATTGAACCATGAATAAAAAAGAGACGGAATCCTAATAGTGTTATAGAAGGTGAGACCATAACCATTAGATGAGTTTTTTTCAAGGTATTTTTTAAAAAATATGTTTTAATGTGATTAATTACTAGACTAAGGAATTTATTTTCAAAAGACATAGTTATTTTTTCATACAAAGAAAAAAATATAAATTGAATCCAAATTGTTAATAATTTCATATATTAATTTAAATTTTGGATAATGACTTTTATGATTAACCCAAACTGAATTTCATATCTGCCATATATGTTTCTTATTTTATAACCTCTCTTGAATTCATTTGATATTTAAATTTATCTTCAAAATTATTTTCCCCGCGTCATTATTTTCCAAATAAATAGGTTTTACTCACCAGTTATTATTTTGTGTTCCACTCCCCCTGTCAGATTGAAATTTCCTTCTACTATACACTTAATTAGTTATTTTGGTGAAAAAACATCTAATTTTTCACGAATCACATTGAGTGTGGCCATTATAAATTTTTTTGTAGTCATCATAGAGTTGGTAGGCCAATTTAGGTGAAATATTTTCAATAGTTCCCTATTTTGACTTATATATTGTATAAATTAGGTTTTTTTTATTTTGTGAAATATATAAGAGGTATAATGAGATGTGGGGAATCCTTTAATGGTCATTAAGGACACATAGTTGAGAAAAATCATGTTGGTGGTCATCATCATCTCCAGTGAGGTAGATAGCAAGGCATGGTAAAATGTATGTTATAGAGTTGTCAACTCAATTTTTAGTAGATGTTATTCAAGGTACCAAATATCTATCTTTTACTATAGATTATTATTTATTTTATTTAAGATAATTTCACTCCTTCATTACTCATGCCTTAGTCAATGAATTAGGATATAACATAAAGAAGATTTTAGTTCCATTGGTGTTGACCACACTAGTTAGAGTTAATTTTAAATTATGTGACGTGTGTTGGAGTTGTGATATAATGATGGGGAAACATCAGTCATTTGAGAAGTTATTATTTTTTAGATACATTCATACAACGTCATTTTTAACAAGGATTAGTTCTATTTAGTGCATGTGGATATTTATTTCTTTTAGTTGAGAGTTTTTCTAATGGATATACACTAAGAGGTTGAATAATGTTATATGACTCATCTATATTATAAACGGTAATATACATATGATTCATACCATAAGTTATGATTTTAACATATCGTTAAAGGAATTTGGATGCTTCTTTCATATGGTACGACATGTTGGATGGCCTATAATATGTGATATCATGAACATGGACATCAAAAAACGTCCAAACAGCTTACCTAAAGTTATATTAATTAATATAGATAATAATGGATTATTAAATAATATATTATTGTTGAAGTTTTCAATCAATAATATATATAAACGATTCTATGTTATATAATGTCCAGTTATTTTTTAGTGTTGGAAGTTGATGTTTATCCTCTTACATTGATTGAGGGGGCATTATAAAAGGGTATGACCTTTCCATTTATTGTGTGGTTGAAATAATTTAAAAATAAATGTCGAATCTATCTACCTCTCTCTCTCTCTCCTACTTCCTTTTTATCCATTTAACTTCAAGTATAATTTGTTAATATGACTTGGGGGGTCTGAGGGATTCTCTCATATCGTGTGAGGATTTTAGTTATTAGTGTTCATACTATTAAGGAAAGATTCCTTAGGTTGTCACTAATTGATCTTCATCAATTGAACTCCAATGAGATATATCTTTCTATAAAAGTTGTAAATAAGTGTATTTTATGTTCCTTTTTACATGTGGATTTTATGGTAATTGATCGTGCATTTTTATTGAGTTTATCTTACTGTTATGAGCATGAGATACTCCCAAAAATTCTATTAGTGGTATCTGAACCATATTCGTCACAAATTCAACATTTTTTCATACTTATTTTGCAGACAACATGTACATTGTAAGTTTCATAAGGATCTATTATAGTGTATGATATAAGATGTCTATTTTTTAGTCATTATATAACTAGGTTGTCTTTTATAAAATTAGATGACAAAGCATGTGATTAGGATTTTTTACTTATTTATAGGGTACGAATGAATTAATTTTATTGTATTATTTTTCAAAATACATGGATTTATACTATTTTTTATATAGTTATATGGGTTATCATAGGGTATGATTTGTTTCATGTGTTTTGTAAAAATGAGTGTCAAATCATATTTTGTATATATGTGATATCACTGAATATGATATAGTTCACCAATATCCTTTGTAATAGAACATATCATATCATTCGATTATTTCACGCATTATTATAGATAATAGAAAAATCTAGTGTAAAATATGATATGGATAAAATATAGAAAAACAGGTTGGGTACAAAATATTACATTTATAATTTTTTAAGAAATATATATGTTAGGATTTAAAAATGGAAATTTTTTATGCATAAATAAAATATGAAGTGTTTTTTTATATATTATGTTTATAAATTAAATAAAATTATTATATTTTTTTATTCATTATAAATATTCATGTTTATGAAATTTTTATATGATTTGAATATAATGTATGTTTAAATTTTTGTAATAAACTAATTCTTATAAAATATTCATTCCATGCATCATATTCTTGGTACAACAGCATAATATTTAGTTTTCGTGTACCTTGATTATGGTTTGTTAAGAATGTATAAGATTTAATTTAGTAGTTGAGAAAATGATTTACATTTTATGTGTTAGAATTATGATGAAATTGAGATCTCTCTTAAGTAAAGAACTGTGGGTAAAGGGACTTTGAGTTGGACCACTCACTATCCAAGAGACTATGCCCGGACTAGAAAAGTGGGAGTTGAATATCTATCACTCCGTTATTACTCTTATAGAGATTCATGATTTCATATAATTATAAGACTTTATATGAAATGATTTTTTAAACCACATGAATTGGATATAATTGGATTTTAGTAAGTATTTTGGCCTTATATTTATGGGTAAGTAAAATAATATATGTGTTGTGTAAATATTTAAACAAAAATATTTATAAAACAAATTAATTTGGTGGATTTAATAGAGATTCCAAATCTATATCATTAAAATAATACATACTCATTCGATTAAATAATTAGATAATAAAAATTTTTTGCGATGAAATAGTTAGAAATTTAATTTGAATATAATTCATATTAAAATGGTGATAATAGTTAAACTCTTTAAATATTAAGTTTGATATTCCTTCCAAAGAAAAAAAAATTAAGACCTCAATCATAAATGTCAGTAGGTTTATGCCAAAGTATGGTACTCAATGATTATATTTTGTAAGTCATCAGGGATTTTTCTAGCCCTATCAGTTTTCTAACCATATCCCACAAATATATTTCTATAATATTTATCTGAAAAACCCTTAGAGTTACTATACAAGATAAATTGAATTTTTTATTATCGATATAATGTATATCAGAAATGTTTTTTAACTCAAATATCCATGATCCATATGTGATATGATTGAAATATGTCCTTCCTAAAAAGATAAAGTAAGGATGTTCATGCTAAAGTGAGGTTATTACATAGTGAAATATATATCATAGCCCAATAATGGTAATAATATATGGGTTTATCATTTTCTTTGTAGTAGTTTCATTTAAAAATAATTAGTTGATATAAAACATGATACACACTCCACGATATTTCTTTTTTATAGATTATGGAATGAATCTTGGTTATTATTTTGAGGCCACTTATATGTATAACCTAAAAACAATTCTTGGTTGGTATCTATGGTTGAAAAGTTTTCTCAAAGAGAATCATTTTTTCATTTGGATTAGAATGTTATAGAATAAATCATTTCCATTATAACACACAGATATTGGATACCGAGTGTTCATCACACATTTGAATGTATAAAATAATTGTAAAGTAGATCTAAATGTTTGAAATGGATCAATAGTTTCTATATTGGAAACCATCACTTATGATCTAATTCTATCTAGTGAATTAGTTATAAAATTATAAAGTTGTTATTATATTCCATGATTAACTGTATATTTTATTTCAACATATTTTTTTGGAAAATATGGTTTTTTCATTCATTATTAAGAACAATAATTGTTCTATATATATGAATAAAATGTTTAATGTAATAATGAATATAATAAATAGTTTCTATATTCTATATATTTATAAGATAATATATAAAATTTGAAATAATAAGGTCAAGTTTGATTATAACACCATTTATTTTTAGCATTATCACATTGGAAACATAAATGGGAAACACATTCAAATACATTTTATGTATGGATTATTTACGTCATTTGATTATGAATTGTTTAACACGTGTGCAACTTTTTTAATAGTAAAAATTCCCCAAAAAATTAGTGGAAAAGGTGAAAGAACAAAAGTATTATTAGATCATATATATAGTAATTTATGTGGACTAATGATTACTCAATATTGTGGTTAATATATGTTCTTCTTAACCATTACTAATGACTTTATTTAGTATGGTTATGTGTCTTTGATAAGAAACATGTTTAAAACAGTTAAAATTTTAAAAAGTTTAAAAATAAATTATATAATTATCTCAGAAAAATATTAAGATTATATGATAATAACAAGGTGTTAAATACTTAAGTCATGAATTTTATGATCATTTGAGAGGGTGTGGAATTTTCTCATAACTCAATCCTCATAGAGAACCATAATCGAATAGTGTAACTAAGAGGAGGTCCCATACCATTTTGGAAATTCTTTGATCAATGATGAATTAATGTGATCAATATATATAATTTTGGGTGTAGCAATGGAACCCAGTACATTCCAACTTAATTATGATCCATCTAAAGAATTTGTAAATACGACATACTATATAGGGATTGGGAAATGTTCAAATTTGTATTTTATGAATATTTGGGGTTATAAATCATATGTATTATAATATTTTATTGGTATAGAAAGTTTATTTATTTAATTTAAAACATAAAACCATTATAGATCTAGGTAGGGTTGATCCACAGCAAAGGATTGATAATACTATTGAGAAACCAAGGAAAAGAACATAAAAAACAACCAGAAACTGTGTAATAAAAATATTTATGGAAAATAATTGAGATAAAAAAAAATTAATGACTGATGAAGATTTAAAATAAAATAATAATTTAAATAATAAGTAACCAATAATTATGGTTTTGAATAAATAGTTGAAAGGAAAGGAGGATTTCAACTAAAAAACATTAATATTTTTTTGATTGTGATAAAAGTACTAACCAATATCCACAAATAATTTTATTATTCACATTATCAAAAAGAAAAAAAGTTATGCTTATTTTAAAAAGAATGTGAACTATGAAACTCAACAATATCACAAGGAATGATTGGATGAAATCACCTAAAGTGAACTATCATACAACCTCAGGGATCATTCTTTCAATTTATTCCAAAATTTCTAACTAAATATTTTAAAATTAAAAATTTCATAATAGTTTGAAAATTTTTAAACATGATAAACTTCCATTTATTCTTTAACATTAAATAAGACACTAAAAATGATGAGGATAATAAGTAAATTGATCTAGAAAATGACAAGATACCATGATAAAAAGAGAGAAAAATGATTGAGAACAATTTCATTCACAATGCATAGTTCATCCAAAAAATAAGAAATAAAAAAATAAAAAAAAATAAATTATTTAGATCTGACTAAAAAAATATAAGAATGAAAAAAATAAAGGAATAATTTTTTAAGGAGAAATAAAATTTTATATTTTGAGTCAATTTTCAACCCCTCGAAGCTCTCCTTCTATAATCATGGTTGGGTTTGTTTGTGTCCCCTTCTCTAAAGTTTTCGAAATCATATGTGAATTTATGTCTAGTCCTCTATACATTATCCACTACAATGCTTTAGAAATAAACTTCATTCCCACACATTTAGTATTAGACCCATTGATCATGGAATCATAGTCACGTCCTTCAGTATTTTCATCAACTACCTTCATTTGGAAGAATTCACTATAGAATTACATATTGATGTGTGACTATAGAAAATAAACTATTTAAATGTGATCCTCTCACATGTGGGTTGGATTTACCTATTTAATCTCGGTTCAGTATCCTCAACTCTTCCAGCTAACTTTAAAATAATCCCTTGCATCTCTTTGGCTTCATTGATCTTGGCACCACCATTTTCCATGAATTTTTCAATTTTCATTATTATGTCTTATAGTCTCCAAATTCAAACAAAGATAAAAATTAATACAAAAGAAAATAAATAAATAATCATTCAAAAATAAAATCCAGGTCCCAAAGTGGGACCCTACAAATTTTCAATAATTTCCAAACATAGAAATTAATTCCCATAACTAACATTAAAAAATAAATAATGGACTTTTACAAGAATTATATCCATGAATAAACAAATTAAAAAATAACATAAAAATGATATTATAATACAAAAATTCATAAAAACAAAAAAAATATATATGTCATTATATCACATAAAAGATAAGTCCAAAACCCATTAAAAATTAAATCACTGAAATATCTAATTATCATTAAATATTTTGATGAATTATAGATCTATGGTTATATTAACCAATCATCAATAATTCATCATAATCTACACATAATGTCATAAAAAACATTAATTATGTTCTCTAATGGATATGGAAAAGTGCATCAAAAATAGGGCATCTAAAATTCCCCCACACCTAGACAATTTCTTGTCCCCAATAAACGCATTTATCAACTTCAGTGAAAGAAAATAAATATCCAAATTGTAAAACTAAAATTCCACAATGAATTGTTTTTCAAATGTTTTTTTTCTAACGAACCCTCACAAGTAGTCAAATTTATTTCACTCCTAACATAAAATGGTGTTAATGAAATTTTGTGACATTTTTTACAAAAAAATTATTGGAATTGAAAATGTTGATAAGAGTTAAGAACACTTCAATTTATATCTAACTAATATTTCAAACATCTATTTTTACCCAAGTTAATAGGAACACATAAAATAGAAACTCATACTAATTTAGACACACCATTGGATGCGAAAATTAAACAATTTAGATTTCATAGAATAAATATCTCACCCAAAAGTAAAATAATAAAAAGAAAAAATTTCAACTCGGGTTGGTTGTTTGTTTCATAACACATTTAGATTCATATATTATGAATTTAATTCAAATAAATGTGGTCAAAATCAATGATAATTTTAATAAATTCTACAAATAAATTTACTAAAGAAATTTTTTTTCAAGAGGAAAATAAAATGATTTAATCATTTAAATATAGGGAGTAATAGATAAATTAACCTCTATAAATAGGAAAAATAGTCTTCAAACATGATAAAAAATATCAATGAGTAAAATTATAAATTGAAGATTAAAACAAATTGAAAAATTTTGTAGTATTTTGATGTGTATTAGATTGAAGTGCAACCCAAAACATTGAATGTCCCCCCCACACATAAAACTAAAAATTTTCCTCAATGTGGAATAATAAATGGTAGAAACATTTAAAATTGTTTAGTTGAAAAGAAATCCATTAAAGAGTTAAATTATTTTTTGAAGATGCCCCAAGAAATTTGAAAACCACACACCTGCCACATTTCCAAAGTTTTTTCCAAATATTTTTTAAATAAAAAGATTTATATTGTAATTGAAAATAAGAATTAAAAAATTATATGGGAAGGTAGTATATTAAAATTTTATTTATATTGGATCTTAAATATGTGTCAAAATTATTTTTATGAGTTCTAGAAAGGTTTAAAAATTCAATTTTATTTTAAAAAACCTAATAATAAATAATCTAAACACCTAATAGCGAAAAAATATTCACTAAATATAGCTTAATCTCTCAAATAAACTCCCCCACACATAATTTTTAGAAAAAAGTTACCTTCAAAACAATAGTACAAATTTAACATAATAATATATGAACTTCCCTAGACACTGTGTTTTTATCTTTTGAATGAATTATGTACACTATATTTTGGATACGTTGGAAAAAATTCACCCATTATCCATAGAATAATATGTATAAAATCATTATGGTCTAAGAAATAAATATCAAGAGAAAAATGGGAATATGTAGGTTGAGAGTGATGAGATTCAAGGTTACACTAGAAATGAATCTCCCAATAGACCTTGAGAATAAATACAAATATTTCACCATTTGATCAAGTCCTTGAGATTAATAAGACCGGTACTAGTTATGCATAAAATCAACTATGATAATTGTGTGAAATGTCAATTAACCATGAGTTGTAAGGCCCAAATGTAACTTGAAAGAGACCATAAGAAGAAAAAATTAGTTTACTAGATGAAGTGATTGTCCCATGTGATTGTATGGAGGAAACTAACGATAATAATAGGTATAAATAGGCTTCAAAAATAACATACCAGTTGAATATTGTATTCTAATCTATGATAATAATGAAATTGATCCGAAGAAAAAATGGATCAACTGCACCAAACAAATTATTACAAAATCCAAGTTAAACTGATCATATGTGTAAATTTAATTCATATAAACCCATTCATTAAATCATTAAAAACCATGAGGATCTTGTGGAAGGTCATCTGATCATAAATTTTGGGTGGTAGATCAATTGACTGCATTAAGAAAACTATCAAGTATCATAACGACCTTATGGTAAAACAAGCAATTTTTCCAGACTAATTATGCCTGAAAATCAGCCTCAAAAAGTTTCATTGTAGATGTCACATTGAAATGTTAGCCATGTCTTGGGGTGAAAAAATGAAATCATGTGATTAAAAAATGAAGCGTGATTAATCACATCATGGAAATTCAAACACGTCTTAGATCAACTATGAAAAGCCATGTGATTGCAATAAACAAGTGACCATAGAAAGCAGTAAGATTCTAAAATAACTTGATCACTTTAAATTAAATAGAGAAATTGAAAACCAATAAGGAAAAATAGAATGTATTATTTTTAATAAATATAATAAATTAAAATAAATAAAATAAGAACCGCGGGTTAGCTCCCATGAATCACTAAGTCTAATGAAATCAGTTAGAAAAAATGAAATCACATAGATCTAGGATAATACTACATCCAATACATTTAGATACCCCTCAATATAATATTTTATAATTTTTTCATTAACCATTAATGAACTATTTTTCTTTCCTACCAACTCAACATCTTTGTTGACTAACACCTTTATGATGGTAAAGGGTATAGAACACTTAGACATCAACTTCCCAGGGAATGTTTTAAGACTGTAATTGAAAAGTAAAACTTTTTATCAATATATAACATTCCTATTACGAATGATTTAATAAAAAATCTTTATTTCTCTCTGTGTATATTATAAAAATTTCATAAGATTCCATTGTTATCGCATTGTGTTCATTCAGTAAAAAATAATCATCTTCTCGTCAGTCATAAAATCAGAACTCAACACCCTAGAAATAAAAAAAATATTTGATGAGACTCCACAAGTAGATGATCTAACACTACAATATTTTGGTTGACTTTAAATTAATACTATTCTTGATAGTGTTCATCACAAGAAAACCCAATCTTAATCGAATTGTGAAATAAAATTATTTGGATATGACTATTATAACCTAGTTATTGGGTTGTAAGGTATTAATAAGAATAAGAAAATTATGAAATATATTTATACAATATTTCCTTAATATAAAGAATTAATTCAATAAAATAAAAAATTTACATTCACTTAACTATTTTACTAGGAAAAGTATAAGAAAAAAAAAGATTGTATTCCTCAATTAAATGATGGTTTGGTGTTTTATGTGAGAATAATTAGAATTATTTTTCCCATTTTTAGAAAATCTATTTAAAAAAAATATTCATATTTTAAATTAGTATTTTAATATTTTAATGGGGAAAAATATTGGTATTTTTCTGAAATAGTTTATTTTTCATTAAATAAACATTTTTCAAAAAAAAAATCATTGGATTTTGAAAATAAATATTAAAATTAAATTATTCTACTTCTAGGAGTTGAATATTATAAAATAGATTATATATTTTGAATTATCATGATAGATATTAGGTATAATGATTATATTTATATCACTAAAAAATTATAAAAGATGAAAATTATATTCAATAACATATGTGACATTCAACACTGAGCTTAAACAACCCACAAAATAAATTTCATTAAATATAATCTATTTGATTTCTTGGAGAACAAGAAACCCCGAGTCTAATAGTAATACAATATACCATTATAAGCTATATGTTAAAATAAATAGTTTGAATAGTAATAAAAACTTACGAAAATTAAAATTTTCTATTGATTGTAAATAATATAAGAATCATTTAACAGAAAAATTATTGTTTTTTTAAAAGATGTATTTTTTCTAAAAGATGGTTTAGTTGCAATTTGTAAACATAATTTAAAATTTATTTTTTAAAATTTTAGAATGTTTATTTAATAAAATGAATATATATTTTTAAATCAAAATTCCAAAAACATCTTCGGGTGTATTTTTTTAAATTTTCTAATATATTTTATTTTTTTGATGAGTTGTAAAAAATATCTGTTTTTATTGAAAACTATTATTTCATTTAAGTAAATGAAAAGGTTAAATTACATTTTATATTGCATTTAAATTATAAATAGTTAAACACAATATATTTTATCTATTTTAGGTTATTATAATCAATTTTATGTTGAATTTTTATATTAAAAACTATAGATCTTTTGAGAATTTACTCTTTTGAAAACATGCTTCATCATTTTATCAATGGATATACTTTTTACTGAATTATTCCACTTCTATGAATTGAATGCAGAAAAATGGAATTGATATTTGGAATCAAAATAATTTATATTATCTAATATATTCAACTTATTTTTTACCATTATGAATAGTAAAATTAGTAAAAATTAATTATTGTGGGTTAGGTAAAAACTGATTTAATAGAGGATAAACTAAGATAATATTGGTTAAAAATGAACTAAAAACTTTTGAAACTCTTATTTTATAGAACTTTTAACGCCATCGCCTCTAAGGGTCTATAATGATCCATTTTGAAGGCATTTAAAATGATAAAATCATGGCTGTGATTGAATCTATTCAAAAATTCCACATTTGTCCTCTCCTCACATAAAAAAGGATTCCCTCTCTCTAACCCTCTTCACACATCCAAAGACATTTGGTTAGGTAAATACCTTACCAAATTAATTTTTTATTCCTCTAAAAACATCTTAGAGCCTTGGTTTTGATTGTAAATCAAGACGAATTAGTTTTTTTACCAACCACAAGAAATTCCCTAAAGAATAGATTACATTATTAAAAGATATTTTCATTTTATTTATTCTTCCACATCCATAAAAAAGTATTTAATAATGATTATATAATAAAACCAAAATATAATATAAAAAAATCGTTTTATTATGTTAATGGTATAACCAATATCTATCTCCTCATCCATGAAATTGGAAATGAAATTGTTGATCATGTGTATGGCATACTTTTTCCTCGCGAATCGATGTAATTCATATTCCATCACCACCATTCAAGGATATATATAAGTATTGATGTAACTCATAAATATGATATTTATTATATTATTATACTTCTATAAATATAATATCAAATAAATGTTCTTACATTCCATGTTGTCTAAAATATGAAAATGTCACTCGTGTGTCAGTGGACTACCGCCTTGTGAAGTGATGACATTCATTTTTCAATTAGTCATTACATGGAAAGTAATACGGATAAATTTAATGAATATATGTGATATATATGATATTATATTTTTTAATTACTATTAATATATCACCCAAATCTATATCCTTTAACTTGTTAATGGATTGATATTGTCGCTCGTGCGTACGTACACCCTATTGTCTCCACAAAGTTATGTGATTCATTCTCCATGTTAAAGATTCAATAATGATTCTAAAAATGCATCCAGTGAAAAAAATAATATTTATAACATTAATATAATTATTTATATGATTTATTTATTTCCACTTCCCGTGAATTAAAACTTTCATTAAAAACACGCATTAGAAAACAAGGAAATTAACACCTAAAACAATGAAAATAACGAATAATTAAAAATGAATGGTTGATAATATGTTATAATATGATTATATATGGTATTATAAATATGAATATGGTTCTGGTATAAATTAATATCATGATTTAAACCATTATACATGATGTTAAATCATGTTCAACCAAAATGAAACTTGAGGTAATGGGTTTCCTATCAATTTCCTTTCATGGAGGCATATTGTAATGTTATGAACCCATATTATTGATTGTGGTGTATATACTACCTCTATAACATGTAACATAAAATATATTTAATAATTATTTTTATTTTATGTTTTAATTTGAATTATTTCGTCGAAGAGGATTTGTCATGAAAATTAACAATTGCTGAAGAATTTCAAAACTGGGTTTCTTTTTATTGGGTTATATTACTTCTTTGTTTTATTTAATATTCATAGATTAGGTGAATATAATGTTTTAATATATTATGTTCTGTTCAAACATTTTTTATCTGGATTTAAATTTAATACACATAATGGATTCATTGATTAATTATCACTTCATGTTTTATGATCTTTGTAAGAGTTTATTTTGAAATATCATTCTAATCAGGAATGTTTATGTAACTTCCCAGTTCTAGAAGCCACCCAGAGGTGCCCCGTACCCGATTGGTCAAATGGCCTCAAGCGCATTTACCCAAATTCCATAGGTTTATGACTAGTAGTGAGGGCCACAGGTGTAATAGTGGGGAAACTATGCCCACATTGGCAGAGTACACCACTGAAGAATAGCAAAATCAATAGCAGAAGCAGTAAAAATACATACAATAGTAAAAAACGGAAGACTAAAAGTGTAAAAAAATGGAGCACATATATATATATGATGCATGATACATATGTCTAGGAAAACATCCAAACAATTCACAATGCTGAATACATACAGTACTAAACCAAAGTAAAAAAGAAATAGATAAACATGAAACACCCCAAGCTTCTACGGTACACTTCTCTTTGAATAATGTGATAGCGTGTGTTGTACGCAACATCGAGTTCTAACACACCACAACCAATCAAACTAGCCATTATGAATAGTAATAAGTAATTTTTGAAATTATATATATTTTATATTTTAAAATGGACTTCATTTTTGGATTCAGAATATCCAAATTATCCTAAGTTGAATTTTTGGTATTTTTATGAGAACTTCCAATTTTTATGAATAGTGAAAAATACATAAAAACAACTTTTTTAATCAAAATAATTTATAGTGATAAATAATATTATTGAGTGGTTTTAAAGTATAATTAGAATATATTTTTACCATTTTATCCAATGGTGTTCATTAGAATTAATTTCACTTTGAAATTGGACATAAACAATTATCAATCTTTTGATATATATTGTTTCTTAAAAAATGCTATTTGTTGTGACAGTGGGAATTAATTATAAAATTAATTAATGCAACTTATATGTTTGTAATTTTTTAAAATATACATCATTTTTGAATTTGGAATATCAATTATAGCTTAGGGTAAAATTTTGGCATTGTTCTGAAAAACATCAATTTTTGATGAATAGTGAAACTACTAAGTGGTAGTTAAAAAACTGAATTTTTCATAAAACATAATTTTACCACTTCTGTGAATGGAATTTTAAAAATCCGAGACAAACGGTTAATATAAAGAAGTAAAATGTGGTTCAATGAGATGAAAATAAGTTTTGGTGAATAGTAACTTTTTACTTTTATTTACCACGGTTAAAAGTAAATAGGGTAATTAAGTATAAAAATGATATTAATATTACCCTAAAACATGTCCTAATTCTATTGGACAAGTGTATATCGACCAAAAACAACCTTAGTAATAAAATATTATCATTTAGGTCTACATGGATTAGATTAGGACATTTATTATTATTTAATTCAAAGAAGAGTTAAAAGAGTTAAAATCAATGTTTATTTAATAAAACATTTTTAATATAGGGTTATACATAAGATAAATTCGATTGTAAATATTCATTATAAATATAATAAGATTTACTACATAATTATATTTTATTTATAATTTTTAGACTTTAAATAATTTAATTTATTTATGACACAATGATGATGCAGTAATTACCATAGTAGTGACAAATTAAAATAATTGATATTATAAATACCCAAATAAATATAATTTGAGACTTTTAATGAATTAAAATAATTTTCTAGGCTAATATGACATGTTAGGATTGATTTAATTAACTTTTTTCGAAGTAATAATTCTGTTATCAGTATCACAATAATCAACTATTGAATAGTGTCAAAATTGACATAAAAGAGTTTTTAAAACAAATATTATATTATTAATCGATATTAAATTCTTAAAAATCTAAGGTTAGTCCAAGAGACTTATATCATGATAGTTGTATCATTAATGGACCACTTGGGGGTCGTTTAGATGTATATAGTAAGGTTATTAACTATATAATATAAATATACAAAGTGACATGGTAAATGTCAAACTAATTAACTAAGAGTTAAAACTAAAAGATAGGGTTAATATAGTAACCCAAACCTGTCTAAATTCTATTGGTTGAATTGATTTCGACATATCCCCACCATAAACTTTGAATAATAAACTTTTGAGCCATTATAAACCGAATATGAATTTATTATAAATTAATATTTCTAGCTTTTCCAAAGGTGCCCCTCACCCCTCTTATAAAAGGGAACTCCCCCTTCTCATTACTTCACACATTCAAAGACTTTTGCTTCGGCCAAAACCTGCCCAAATACTCTCTCAACTTCCCTCACTACAACCTAGAGGCCTTATTTTGATCAGAAAGACATCCTATGGATCCCTTTTGATCAAATCAAAAGGAAGAACCCGAAGAGGAGGTAATGTTTTCACCACCCTTTTTAAAGTTCTTTTCTTCTTCCACTTATTCTTCCTTTTTTCACCATTATAAAATAATAACTCTAGTATCATATATATACTGTGATGTTATTATAAATATGTTACAACCATATTCACTATTCTATCCATCCTTTGAATAACATGTCACCATACGTGCATACGTACGGCTTACCGTCTCCACGTCGTGGTGTAATTATTATTCAATAAATTATTATTTGGATGGGTATAATAATGATGTGTAACTCATATAAATAAAAAATTTAACATGATAATGATTCTTTATATATGATATACTATCTAATTATATATTATTTTAAAATCAAAAGAATGATATTGTCGCTCGTGCGTACGTACGGACTACTGTCTCCACGAACGCGATGAGATTCATTCTCCATCGTATCCATTCAAGTATAATTCTCATTTGATGATTCATAATAGTATATAAGGACTTGATATAATTCTGGATATTATTAAGATACAACCTATCCATTACAAACATGGCTTATGTAACAAAACATATAAAAGAAAACGAGTAAGTTAAAACCTGAAACGACGATAATTCTAAGATATTATTAACAAATCAATGTTAAAAGATCATATATGATATCATATTAATATATATGATTCTTGAATAATTTAATAACAATTATTTCACCATTATACAGGAGGTTAACCTACCCTCAACCAAGGAATGTTTCAAGGTAAGGGTGATTTAACAATCTCTTCATTATCCGAGGTTGTTTATACGTAATAATCTACTGGGATCTCTTTATCATCCACATCCATGTTTATTAAAAATGTATTTCAAAACATTTTTAGTATTTACAATAATATGGGTTAAAGTCATTTATACCCTTGTTTGAATTTTTATAAGAGGTTTATAAAGGAATCTTTCTGTCATTTTCCAAACAAGGTGCTTTTTATCCTTTTCGACAAAATTAAGGTAAGAATGTTTTTTTAACTTATACGGCGGGTGCGGTTATTTTCTGCCGTTATAAAATTTTCAAAGCTTCCCTTGCAAGATTATAAGAATATTTTCAAATAAAATGTTTTATTTTATAAAGATATGACTCTTAAATGATTTCAAAATAGAAAGAGATATTTCTCTAAAAAGAGTTTTGATTTCATCTATGTCAACATCCTTTGATGGATTTTACGCTTATTTGAAGTTGATTTATTATGATACAAAACTTCTATATTGTATTGAAGGTTTTGTGATATGTTTGACTATAGATGTGATATTTTTATACCATTCATAGTTTATTGTGAAATTATTGACATTCCGTATGCTAGTTTTAATACGAATGTTTATGTTATGTTTAAACCTTTTCATATGGGAATGCATTGGACTTAATATGTGACGGGTGGAGCCCGATATAGCTCCTCGATGCATCGGTAGGTCTCATGAGACAAACTTGTGTCTTGTCACAAGGCCTTGGAAAAATCATATATGTAGTCTTGGCACGAGGCCTTGGCTATGTGGTTATGATAGTCCGGCATTATGCATTCCATCATTATGAAAGTGGTTATTGATATTGCATGTGATTATTAAATTAGTAGAATATCCATGTAAATCAGTAAATGGAATTATTTCATTTTACTTTGCCATACTATGTTAAAGTTCATGTTTAAAAGGCTTTTGTTTTAGTTATACATTGCCTTAAATGTTTATGCTTATTTTTGAACGTTTCTGCTATATTGTTATCCTTACTGGGCATTTGAGCTCACCCCTTTTCTATGTTTTATTTTCCCCAGGATGTGAAGAAATAAGTTATGAATGACCTACAGGGATAGTATGTGGGGATATGAGTGTGGAATATGGAGACTATGTTGTTGTAGTAGTTTTTCACTTTATGATGTAATGTAAAACTTTATGAATATATCTCACTACTAGAAAATTATGTTATACCAACAGTTTATAACTGTTGCTATAGGCTGGAAAACTGTTGGTATAGGGTATACCAAGGGTTTTCCAAACCATTGGCCAGTAAGGCGTGGGGAAATCCCTTTACCAACGGTTTCATTTAAACCGTTGGTATAGGTGCTCGAGAATTCTGGAAAACAATTTACCAACGGTTCTAAACCGTTGGTACAACTTTTTACAGAAATCTGGAGAAACTTATACCAACGGTTCACAACCGTTGGTATAAGTTTATCCAGATTTCTAGAAAAAGCTTTATTAACAGTTGTAAACCGTTGGTATATGTTTTTCCAGATTTCTGGAAAAAGCTTTACCAACGATTGTAAACCGTTGGTATAAGTTTTTCCAGATTCCTGGAAAAAGTTTTACCAACGGTTTAGAACCGTTGGTAAAGAGATTCCCAAAACTGCTGCACAGTAGCACCCAGAAGCCCCCCAGAAGCTACACCTGCATAAAAAAAATAGTGCATAATAGCCCTCCAGTATACCCTCCACTATACACCTGCATAAAAAATATCACAAAAGCCACATACAGACTTCAAATAGTATAAAAACACCTAAAATAGCCCAAAAAAACACATATGACAACAATCATTCGGTGGAAATTCACCTCACCCATCAAATTCAAATAGGCAGAATAGTTTGATAAATATCTATTAGAGTTGAATAAGACATTCAAATTGACTCAAATCCCATTATTTTTGTGATACTAGGTTTGGGTATGTAATGATTTGTGATTAATTTTGCATTGAACTTGTATTGTTTATAATATATGGTGAAAAGATATTTTCTTAGGAGTCTTGTCACATATGACCCCATGAGTGAAACTACCAAACTCATGAAAAAGAGTCGTTGATGAGTGTAAATTTCAGTTGTATTTACTTAAAATGATTTCCTTTTGAAATAAAAGAGATACATTGAGTGGTTTCGTCCACACCCTGCCTCGGATTAAGGCGGAGTTGACTCGTACACATCACAAATGACCCATGGATACATGTCCTAAAGTATCAACAGTATCCGAATGCCTTTGGTCTATTTTCCGTATGTCAGTTGTTGTTTTAACTTAAACTGTTTTCCATTTCAAAGAAAAGTGAAACACTTTGAGTGGTGCCGGCCACACCGCGCCTTGGATTGAGGTGGGGTTGACTCGTACACATCAAAAATGACCCATGGATCATTGTCCTAAAGTTTCAATAGAATCCGAAAGCGTTTGGTCGGTTTTCCGTATGTCATTTTTTTTACTTAAAAGTGCATCCATTTTAAACAAAAGAAAGACACTTTGAGTGGTGTCGGCCACACCGCACCTCGGATTGAGGCAGGGTTGACTCGTACACGTCACAAATTACCAATGGATACATGTCCTAAGGTATCAACAGTATCCGAATGTGTTTGGTCAGTTTTCCATATGTGGTTTTTTTTACTTAAAAGTGCATCCATTTTAAACAAAATAAAGACACTTTGAGTGGTCCCGGCCACACCGGCCATTGGATTGAGGAGGGGTTGACTCATACATGTCGCATATGTCCCATGGATACATGTCCTAAAGTATAAATAGTATCCGAATTCCTTTGGTCCATTTTCCATATGTCAGTTGTTGTTTTAACTTAAATCGTTGTCCATTTCAAAGAAAAGTGTCAAACATGGAGTGGTCCCGGCCACATCAGCCCTCAGATTGAGGCGGGGTTGACTCGTACACGTCACATATGACCCATGGATCATTGTACTAAAGTTTAAACATAATCCGAATGCGTTTGGTCGGTTTTCCATATGCAAGTTGTTGTTTTCACTTAAAATCCTGTCCATTTCAAATAAAAGTTAGACACTTTGAGTGGTGTCAGCCACACCATGCCTCGGATTGAGGTGGGGTTGACTCGTACACGTCACAAATGACCCATATATCATTTTCTTAATGTTTCAACAGAATCCAAAAGTGTTTGGTTGGTTTTCCGTACGTCGTTTATTTTACTTAAAAGCGCATCCATTTTAAACAAAAGAATGACACTTTGAGCGGTACCGGCCACACCGGCCCTAGGATTGAGGCGGGGTTGACTCGTACACATCGCATATGACTCATAGATCGTTTTCCAATAGTTTCAACAGAATCTGAATGCGTTTGGTGGGTTTTCGGTATGTCAGTTGTTGTTTTAACTTAAACTGGTGTTCATTTCAAAGAAAAGTTAGACACTTTGAGTGGTACCGGTCACACTGCACCTCAGATTGAGGCGGTGTTGACTCGTACACATCACATATGACCCATGGATCGTTTTCCTAAAGTTTCAACAGAATATGAATGCGTTTGGTCAGTTTTCCGTATGTCAGTTGTTATTTTAACTTAAATTGTTGTCCATTTCAAAGAAAAGTTAGACACTTTGAGTGGTGCCGGCCACACCGCACCTCGGATTGAGGCGGGGTTGACTTTTACACGTCACAAATGACCCATGGATACATGTTCTAATGTATCAACAGTATCCGAGTGCATTTGTTTAGTTTTCCATATGTGTTTTTTTTACTTAAAAGTGCATCCATTTTAAACAAAAGAAAGACACTTTGAGTGGTACCGGCCACAACGGCCCTCGAACTGAGAAGGGGTTAACTCATACATGTCACAAATGACCCATGGATACATTTACTAAAGAATCAATAGTATCTGAATGCCTTTGGTCCGTTTATCATATGTTAGTTGTTGTTTTATCTTAAACAGTTGTCCATTTCAAAGAAAAGTGACACACTTTGAGTGGTCCCGGCCACACCGGCCCTCGTATTGAAGAGGGGTTGACTCGTACACATCACATATGACCCATGGATACATTTCCTAAAGTATAAATAGTATCCAAATGCCTTTGGTCCGTTTTCCGTATGTTAGTTGTTGTTTTAACTTAAACTGTTGTCCATTTCAAAGAAAAGTGACACACTTTGAGTGGTCCCGGCCACACCGGCCCTCAGATTGATGTGGGGTTGACTCGTACACGTCACATATGACCCATGGATCGTTTTCCTAAAGTTTAAATAGAATCCGAATGCGTTTGGTTGGTTTTCCGTATGTTAGTTGTTGTTTTAACTTAAATCGTTGTCCATTTCAAAGAAAAGTGAAAAACCTTTAGTGTTCCTGGCCACACCGGCCCTCGGATTGAGGCGAGGTTGACTCGTACACATCACATATGACCCATGGATCGTTTTTCTAAAGTTTCAATAGAATACGAATCAGTTTGTTCGGTTTTCCATATGCAAGTTGTCGTTTTCACTTAAAATCCTGTCTATTTCAAATAAAAGTTAGTCACTTTGAGTGGTGTCGGCCACACCGCGCCTCGGATTGAGGTGGGGTTGACTCTTACACATCACAAATGACCCATAAATCATTTTATTAAAGTTTCAACAGAATCTGGAAGTGTTTGGTCAGTTTTCTGTATGTTGTTTTTTTACTTAAAAGCGCATCCATTTTAAACAAAATAAAGACACTTTGAGTGGTACCGGCCACACCGGCCCTCGGATTGAGGCGGGGTTGACTCGTACACGTCACAAATGACCCATGGATACATTTTCTAAAGTATAAATAGTATCTGAGTGCGTTTGGTCAGTTTTTTATATGTGGTTTTTTTTACTTAAAAGCACATCCATTTTAAAAAAAAGAAAGACACTTTGAGTGGTACCGGCCACACCTGCGCTCGGATTGAGGAGGGGTTGACTCCTACATGTCAAAAATGACCCATGGAAACTTTTCCTAAAGTATCAATAGTATCTGAATGCCTTTGGTCCATTTACCGTATGTCAGTTGTTGTTTTAACTTAAACAGTTGTCCATTTCAAAGAAAAGTGACACACTTTGAGTGGTCCCGGCCACACCGACCCTCGGATTGAGGCAAGGTTGACTCTTACACATCACATATGACCCATGGATACATTTCCTAAAGTATCAATAGTATAAGAATGACTTTGGTCCGTTTTCCGTATGTCAGTTGTTGTTTTAACTTAAACTGTTGTCCATTTCAAAGAAAAGTGACACACTTTGAGTGGTCCCGGCCACACCAGCCCTCAGATTGAGGTGGGGTTGACTCGTTCACATCACATATGACCCATGGATCGTTTTCCTAATGTTTCAACAGAATCCGAATGTGTTTGGTTGGTTTTCCGTATGCCAGTTATTGTTTTAACTTAATCTGTTGTCCATTTCAAAGAAAAGTGACAAACCTTGAGTGGTCCTGGCCACACCGGCCCTCAGATTGAGGTGGGGTTGACTCGTACACGTCACAAATGACTCATGGATCGTTTTCCTATAGATTAAACAGAATCTGAATGCGTTTGGTCAGTTTTCCATATGCCAGTTGTTTTTCTCACTTAAAATCATGTCCATTTCAAATAAAAGTTAGGCACTTTGAGTGGTGTCGGCCACACTGCTCCTCAGATTGAGGCGGGGTTGACTCCAACATGCCACAAATGACCCATGGATACATGTCCTAATGTATCAATAGTGTCTGAATATGTTTGGTCCATTTTCCGTATGTGGATTTTTTTACTTAAAAGCGCATCCATTTTAAACAAAAGAAAGACACTTTGAGTGGTACCGGCCACATCAGACCTCGGATTGAGGCGGGGTTGACTCGTACATGTCACATATAACCCATGGATCGTTGTCATATAGTTTAAACAGAATCCGAATGCGTTTGGTCTGTTTTCCGTATGCCAGTTGTTGTTTTCACTTAAAATCCTGTCCATTTCAAATAAATTTTAGACACTTTGAGTGGTGTCGGCCACTACTTCAAAGCACATTTTCCATATCATCTTCCACATGCATAAACATGAAATACATGGCTAACTAAGAAATCTAAGTAAAAAAAATGGAAAAATGAGCACCACAGTACCAAGGAATACTAAAGGTCTATGTAGTAGACTAATCATACAATAAGAATCAAGTGCAAAAAACAGAATCTGAATCCAACGTCCCTATGAAGTAGAGGAAAACCCCAAAGTGGAAAACCATGATAAAAAATAAAGTGTTATACAGAATTCAAAAATTTAATGGATCAATCTACCTCTGATCACCATCACCATCACTACTATCATCATCAGCCTCATCCTCGGTGCCATCTCTGTCCACGTCATCGTCCTCGTCCTCAGCATCATCCTTACCCTCGGCCCCATCCTCGCGCTCGGCCCCATCCTTGCCCTCGTCCACATCCTCATCCTCACCCTCTTCCTCTTCAGCATCCTCGTCATCACCAGGAACGTCATCATCTCGATCTCCACTAGAGCTGCCGCCTGGTGCATTGGATGATGCACCCATCGACGACATAAATGTCTGACAAGCCGCACTAGCCTCTGGTGGAAGTGATGAAGATAAAGCTCTCATCAGTTTCATAAATTCACTTTCTCTTGTTTGAACTTGTACTTCCAACTCTGTGACCCTTTTATCAGACTTTCTTGCATGCTCCTTGACCTGTTCCAACTCAGTGGTACTAGAAAGGATACCTGGAGATGACCAATACCTCGTCGGGACTATATTCTTACCAGGTCGGCAGCGTACTCGACCAGAGTGCTCATCTCCCACAACCTGATATAAATGATCATGTGGCCCAAAGTTGTCAGGCTCCTGGGCATCAAGAGCCTCTAAAGCAGCCTGTAAAAAATATTAATAGATTATTAAATTTCAAATTAGATATTAAACTTTGAAATAAACAAATTAAAACTTACAATCTTCTCTTGGGTCGGTTCATTTACCGCAGTTCCATCTTTTTTTCTTCTACTCGAGCAAAATAATTTTGCTCAAGGGATACGTCCTTCAATATTCATTTTGTGCTTCTGTAATGACATTGAAACAATATAAAGTTAATGTATAATCATATATTCATTATTCAATAAATCACATAATTTAAGTAGGATCCAATAAAAAGGGAAAGTCCTAATGAAAAATTATAAAAAAACTATATCGTACCTGCTGCCTCTCATGATCTGACATTGTTGTGCGCCCCAAAGTGTGGAGGTATTTCTTTGAATCAATGTTTTTTTTGTTTTTTTCAGAATATTCCTAAATAATGATTAATAATTAATAAGATTATATTAATGAAAAATATGAAAACTCTCTTTTAAATAACTCAAATGAGATTAATACCTTAAATTTGGCAGTCTCCCAATGGGTAATCATTTGGTTATATTGCTCTATCGGGCAGTCATCCATGATAGGTAATGTCTCTAACTCCGTGCCCACTCTATCACACCATCCAACATACAGCTCATGCTTATAAGCTCTCAAAAGCTCTCCTAGCTCTTTTAAACGCGCTGGTCGTGCACCTTCGCCATCAGGGAAGTTAAACTGAACCTGAAACCAAATTGGTTAGTTCATTTAAATTCCAAAATATACTACATTAAATCCAATAGATTTTTTACCCATATTTGTGCCCCATGCATTATCCTTGACTTCGGGTGGCAGATGTCTCCAAGAGAGAGTGCGGACCGGAATGATATCAGAGTATTTGGCTAGCATCGCCAAAAAACCCCAACATTGCTGCCCAGATTTCTCAATCATTTGTCCATAAACATTGTATTCTACCATCAACTGTGTCTGGCAGTTTCATACCGCACGCAAGCGAGTATGCCCCCTCCCCCGCCTCCTATCTTTAGATGAATCTGTTATTAAAGAAAAATAATATCAATACAAGTTATAATAAAAATAAATTTTGGTATAAAAATTTGACAGAGTTATATAAATATACCTGTGGTAGTCAGATAAATGGGTGCAGAAGATGAAGGAATATCCTGTACAGGTGGAGTGTCCCTCAATGTATGCTCCTTAGCCACATACTATATCGCAGCAGGAGTTGAAGACGGTGGAATATAATAACCGGGAGATAATGAACTAGAAGAAAAAGATGATGGCATAAACGTCTGGCCAGCTGGTAGTGTAAACATCAGAGGTTTAAATATCTCATATGTCCCTGAAGACACTCCATGATAAAAATAGGGTGTAGAAGATACGTCTATGGTAGTGGATCCTCTAACTCTCACCCCACGAGCCCTCGTACCACCAACCTCTCGACTGGGAGCAATATCAGGCTCGTCATCAGAAATCTGTCGTCTAGGGGGTGGATCCTGAAAAAAAGTTTGACAGAAAAGTAAACACATGATATTATAAGTTATTGAAATATTTATATTTGAAATAAAATACTCACAATAGGGATTAGTGGATGAACACCCATCTGTACCATGCGACGATTATTATATGTCATCTTTTTCCACCGCCTCTCTTCAATGGGTGTCATTTCCTGCAATGAGAACAAATATGGAAGTAATTAGAAACAGATAACTAATGTGTAACCCAAAAAACAAAATATAGAAAAACCATTATGATAAAAAGAACATAATGAAACAGAAGATTTATGGTGTTATGAAGGTATGTACTAGGATACACACTCTGAATGATGTAGGTGAAACATGTAGGTGAGAACACGACTGTATGATTCTATATATTTCCCACAATAACTTCGGGTTCACAATCAACTCTGACAATTGAGCTGTTGGGGTCATCAAAAGTAATAAACGGATTGCTTCCAATTGTAGTAGGTATAGTGTCAACTTCATCATCACCATCATCAAAAACATTTCTGGGATTTACTTCAATAATTACACCGAATTTAGGATGACGATGATCTTTGACATAAAAAACTTGTTTCACCATTGATGCCAATACATATGGTTCATCGGTGGCAAGAGTTCGAGTCATGTCAATAACTCGAAATCCAAAATCATCAATAAATGTGCCTTGCCTCATCATTGAATCAAACCATTGACATTTCATCATCGTGACTCGACCATGCGAGTAATAATCCAAAATTATTATTTTCTCCATGACACCATAATAAGCAACATTTTCAGAACGAGGTCTAGTGTCTGATGAACTGGCATAACAGTCTGTTGTGGCAGTTAGCATAATACCATTATGTTGTGTTCTCATGTTTCTTGCTCGTTCAGTGATAACAAATTTGTATCCATTTTCCCCAAGTGATTTACAAGCACGAACCATGGTATTAGGACCCAAATCCAAAGCTCTTATTTCCTCAGAAACAGTGTATGTAGGCAAACTCGATACCTGAAATATAAAAAAATAGTAAACTTAATTAAATATTATTTTTATTTATTTATTACAGAAATATTTTTACCTTCAATTTCAACCAAGTAGAAAACCCTTTGCTATGCAAAGTCTCCTTCTTTCTCAAAGATAAAGAACGATGCTTTCTATATATCAATTCTTTATGTTCCCTATAGATAAAAATAATAATAGTTTAACAAATATTTAAAATTACAAGAGATAAGATAAGAGATACATGTACAATTAACTTACTTTATATACTCATCGAACAAATCACAATTGAACAACACTGTGCGATGTGCCATCTCTCGCTCTTCAAGGCTTAATGTTGTCAATGTATATGATCCCGGAATTCTTCCTGTCTGATAAAGTGATGGAAAACTAGTTTCAATTTTCCCATACTATTATTCTTCATTTCTCATTTGTCTGTTCATTATCGTAGTATGATCAGCCAAATACATTGAGCAGAAATACATACATTCTTGAGCCAAGTAACCGTTCACAATAGAACCTTCAGGATAATTCATGTTCTGAACATATGATTTCAATGTGCACATGTTTCTTTCAGTTGGATAAATCCAACAGAAAGCAACGGGTCCTCCAAGAAGTATTTCAGTTGGAAGATGGACAGTCAAATGCAACATGCATGTAAAAAATGATGGAGGGAATATTTTCTCTAACTCATACAAAATTAATGGTGTCTCTGACAATAGTTTTTGCACGAGGGATTTGGACAACCTCTTAGGACGAAGATCTCTAAACAAATAGCACAACCGAATAACTGAGACTCTAACATTATTGGACAAGAGATGACGGATTTCTATTGGAATCAACTCATGCAAAAGGACGTGATAATCATGAGTCTTCAAAGATTTAAACTTCAACTCTTTTCTGTTGACCCGTTTTGATATATTGCTTGAATATCCATCAGGAACTTTAATAGTCTCTAGCACTTCCAGAAATTGATTTTTTTCAGCAGGAGTCATCACATAAGAAGCACATGGAACTTGCCCCTTATTTTCACTGATACAGACAGGATGCAATTCTGGTCTGATCCCCCAATCTACCAAGTCGTGCCGAGAACGTAAATCATCTTTTGTCTTCCCCTTGACATTTAGAAGAATCGAAAGCAACATTTCACATATATTCTTTTCAATGTGCATTACGTCTAAGCAATGACGTAACAAGTTGGTTGACCAATATGACAACTCAAAGAATATACTCTTCTTCTTCCAATTATAACAGGTATCATTGGAAACATTTTTCCTCTTTCTAGATTTCATTACACTCTTCCTAAATGAATAACTGAAATCTTTCAATTCATTAAGCACATCAGTTCCAGACATACGCTGAGGTGGATCGTCATTCTCCATGGTATTGTCAAATCTTCGACGATTATTTCTATATGGATGGTTCATTGGCAAGAATCGTCGATGTCCCATAAAACTAAAACTACGACGATATTTCAGTCTTCTCAATCTAGTATTCTTCATACAAACAGGACATGACAATTTTCCGTTTGTGCTCCATCTAGACATCATTGCATAAGAAAAAAAATCATTGATAGTCCACATAAGTGCAGCACGCATCTAAAATATGTCTTTCGAACATGCATCGTATGTGGGCACACCCACATCCCAAAGAAGTTTCAACTCTTTTATTAAAGGTTGCATGTATACATCTATATCATTGTCGGGATCATAAGGGCCAGATATCGGTATACTCAAGAAAGTGTAAGGCTTTTTCATACACAACCAAGGGGGAAGGATATAAATGTGTATGAAAACCGGCCATGTGCTGTGCGAAGTAAGCATCTGCCCAAATGGATTAAAACCATCACATGAAAGACCCAGTCTCACATTACGCACGTCGGCTACAAATTCAGGATATCGAGCATCAAATCTCTACCATGCAAATCCATCTGCAGGGTGAACCAACTCTTCATTATTCTTTTTTCTCTCGGTGTCATGCCATCGCATTTTTATGGATATTTCATCAAACATGAAAAGGTTCTGTAATCTGGGGATCAATGGAAAGTGCCACATTACTTTTTGTGGCACACGAGATGGTGTTCCATCATCTTTTGGCTTCCATCGGGAGGTTCCGCATTTTATACAATCATTTCTTTCAGTAGTTTCCTCCCAAAATAAGCTGAAATCCTTCGGGCAAGCATGAATTTTTTTTTTGAGAATCCAAGTTCATCAACCAACTTCCATGCCATATAGTGGTTTGAGGGAACATCTGCATCATCTGGAAGTAAGTCCTTCAAGAAGGTAAGAATATAATCAATTTCAGTATTTGAAATCCCATACATAGTTTTCCCATGAAACAATGGGATTAAAAATTCCAACTTTTTCATTTTATCACATTGCTGATATACTGGAGTCGTCGCAGCATCATTCAATTTTTTCACCCTATCAACATCTTCATTTTCATTGGATGCATCATGTGTGCTTGTATTGAAATCGTGTTATCTGGATATCCTTTCCTTCTCATGATGTCGAATAAATGGAAACCGATCATATATCAAACTCTCCAATTTATTCTTATCATTTGGATCATCAACATTTTGAGATTCCATTTTCTCTCCATTGTGATACCACACATAATAGTTTGTTTGGAAACTGTATTTTTTTATATGATAGCTAACTGATTCACGGCTCAACCAAGCTCTTCCAACACAATTAAAACATGGGAAGTGTATGCGACCACTATCTGAAGCCTTGTCAAATGAAAAATCTAGAAAGCTGTTCAAATTATTTTGAAAATCGGTTGAAATCCGATCAGTTTTGTACATCCAACTTCTATCCATTCTGTAAAAAAATCGCAATAAGTCATTTCAAAGCAATTCAATAATATTAAAGTTTAATCAAAAAAATATTTACATAAATGACAATTGTTTACTCTATATAAAAGCATAACTGACACATTACTCTATATGAGAATCATATTAAGAAATACAACAAAATACAGTGTATATAAGAAAATAAGATACAAAATTTCTAATGCATATATTCACAGATTGACCAGTAAGATATTGGAAGTGGATCAAGGAATACATAATCCTTAAGGGTCTTGTTGGGAGTATATGAGTTTTATAATTTAACTTCTTCATGTAGATCAGGATGAGGAGTAGGATGAGGATAATGGGAGTGGTGGGACTATCCAAGGGGGGTGTGGCGTGTCCAGGGGGTGCGGGGTGTCTAGGGGGTGGTGGGGCCGTCTGGGGGGTCGGAGGTGTCCAGGGGGTGGGGGGCTATCTAGGGGGTCGGGGTGTCCATGTTGGCGGGCTGTCCGTGGGGGTGGTCAGGTTGTCCAAGGGCATCGGGTTGTATAGGTATATTTATATGAAAAGAATACCCCCACAATAATCATGCAGCCCTCTCATTAGTCTAAACCCCTAGAACACATAAAAGAATCTAGTATGAACATTTACTATAATATTTAACACCATACGAATGAAAATACAATCTAAATATTGTTTGAGAGGATATAATGGTGTGTGTGAAAAAAATGATATTAAATCAATTTAAATGAATATGGAACAAATGAGGGTTTATAATACACTAAGAGTACCTCAAACAATCCAAAACCACTATAGCACCACCCCCTTGGATAGCCCGCCCACCCCCCTCGACACCCCTTCTCCCTATGGATAGCCCCCACCCCCTTGGATAGCCCGCCCACCCCCCTGGACACCCCTACCCCCCGTGGACAGCCCACCCACCCCCCTGGACAGCCCGCCCACCCCTCCTTGACAGCCCGACCAACCCCGTGGACAGCCCGTCCACCCTTGTGGACAGCCCGCCCACCCTCGTACCCCCTGGACACCCCGTACCCCCCCCCCCTGGGATACCCCCGCCCACCCTCCCAAACAGCCCACACCCCCCTCCCCGGCAACCCCACCACCACCACCTAGACATACCAACCCCCCTGGACACCCCACACACCCCTCCCCCACCAGGACACCCCACCCAGACCCCCAGGATAGCCCACACTCCCTAGAAAGCCCCGCCCACCCCTATGGACAGCCTTTCCCACCCCTGTGGATAGCCCCTCCCACCCCCGTGGACAACCCACCCACCACCGTGGACACCCCCTACCCCCTAGACAGTCCAACCACCCCCATGGATAGCCCACCCACCCCCCTCGACACCCCTTCTCCCTATGGAAAGCCCCCCACCCCCTTGGATAGCCCGCCCACGCCCCCTGGACACCCCTACCCCATGTGGCCAGCCCACCCACCCCCTGGACAGCCCACCCACCCCTCCTTGACAGCCCGACCACCCCCGTGGACAGCCCGTCCACCATTGTGGATAGCCCGCCCACCCCCGTACCCCCCTGGACACCCCGTACCCCCCTGGATAGCCCCGCCCATCCTCCCAAAAATCCCACACCCCCTTCCCTGCAACCCCACCACCACCACCTAGACATACAACCCCACCTGGACACCCCACACACCCCTCCCCCACCAGGACACCCAACCCAGACCCCCAGGACAGCCCACACCCCCTGGACAGCCCCGCCCACCCCCGTGGACACCCCCTACCCCCTAGACAGCCCAACCACCCCCGTGGACAGCCCACCCACCCCCCTCGACACCCCTTCTCCCTATGGACAGCCCCCCGCCCCCTTGGATAGCCCGCCCACCCCCCTCGACACCCCTACCCTCCATGGCCATCCCACGCACCCCCTGGATAGCCGGCCCACCCCTCCTTGACAGCCCGGCCACCCCCGTGGACAGCCCGTCCACCCTTGTGGACAGCCCGCCCACCCCCGTACCCCCCTGGACACCCCGTACCGACCCTGGATAGCCCCTCCCACCTTTCCAAATAGCCCACACCCCCCTCCCCTACAACCCCACCACCACCACCTAGACATACCTCCCCCCCTGGACACCCCCACACACCCCTCGCCCACCAGGACACCCTACCCAAACCCCCAGGACAACCCACACCCCCTAGACAGCCCCGCCCACCCCCGTGGACAGCCTTTCCCACCCCTGTGGACAGCCCCGACCACCCCCGTGGACAACCCACCCACCCCTGTGGACACCCCCTACCCCCACAATCCATTATCCAAAACATATCAAATTGGTTTGAACACAATCCATAATTCCCACAATCCAATATCCAAAACATGTAAACATTCACAATAGCCTCCCCCAACTCTGATTTACATGTTTTGAACACTCTCTTTCCAAACATAGAATATAATGAAATTAAAGAAGTCTTCACAAACACAAACAATATCCTATTTAGATATTAATTTCAATAATCAAGTAAACCACCAACACCTGGAAAAAATCTATTCATTAAAACAACTAAAACAATATGGTTGAGATCATATTTTACCTATTCGGATGGGGGTGTACCTGTTGGGATGGGGGTGATGGTGTTCAGATGGGGGGTTCACGAGAGCAGTGGAGCGAAAGAGATTCGGATGGGGTTCGTGAGAGCAGCGGAGCGAATAGATTAGGGCTCTGTCTGAATGGGGAGAGGAGATCGCGATCTGCAATTTGGGGAAAACCTTTGCCAACAGTTCACTGGAACCATTGGGAAAGGGTCCAATGAAATTCCCTTTGCCAACAGTTTATTTAAACCGTTGGAAAAGGCTCACTATACCAACAGTTTAAATAAACCATTGGTATACTACCATTGGGAAAAGACCAAATTCCAGTAGTGTCTAGTGTTTCCAAGGCTACTAAACCAATCGGTCTTTCATGATTTGATCTTTCTTGTGATCAAGACAATGTAATGTAATAATGCACCGACTTTGGGTAACTAGGTTCGGGGCGTTATAATTGGTATTAGTGGAATTTTAGTACAAACCTTGGAAGTTAGATTTAGATAAACTCTGATTAGAGCACGTAGACCTAAGATGAACTTTGAGGATTAGTATGGAAGAACTTCCTAGAATTTTGGTATTGTAGAGATTTTGTGAGTTTTCCATGCAATACATCCCTATCTGGATACGAGCAGGTAGAGGCGGCTTTGGCATAGACGTACCGCGGGGTAAAACCCGAAAACATAGCTTTGAGCTAGACTTGAATGGGAACTGGTGCACGACAACGCGCCTTGCTGCACTCTTGGTTACGACACTCCCGGGAGATATGCTTAGGATAACTCTCATTTTATTTACAAATCATTATGAAGGGTTTATGAGTATATACTTCCTCAAAGAAAACATTTTTATGATTATAGATTATATCCATAAATAGTTCAATTTATGTTAAGTGTTTTATAAGTATGGGATTGTGTATTTTGATTCATAAACTGATCTAGTTTATGCCATTGTTTAGAAATGGTGCCTAGTGGAAGAAATGGAAACCGTATCAATGCACGCACTCCATGTAGGGATTTCCCTCCTGCTCAAGATAATTATAGTGGAGATGGTGATGCAACTGGTTCTGATCAGCTAATCACCATACTGGGACAACTCACTCAGGTTATGAATAGTAACCTTAACCGTATAGAGCACCTTGATCCGCAGCGTAGAGGATCAATGTTAGATCAATTCATGAGGCAACAACCACCAACATTCAATGGGAGTACAAATCCCTTAGTAGCTGAGAAATGGATAAATTCCCTAGTAAAAATATTTCAGGCTTTGGGCAGTAGTGAAAGGGAAAAAGTTATCATGGAAGTTTACAGACTCACTGGAGATGCTGATCAATGGTGGTCATTGATTCAAAACACGAAGGAATATGATGAACTATCAAATATGGAATGGAGGGAGTTCAGAGATCTATTTTTAGAAAAATACTTTCCTCACGACCATCGAGAAGATATGGAAAGGAAATTTTTGAGTCTGAGACAAATGGAGGATTAGAATGTCACAAAGTATGAGGCTAACTTTACAAGGTTAGCAAGGTATTCTGGAGATTATATACATAACCAAAGATGTAAGATTGATCGTTTCTTTGATGGGTTAAAACTATTTCTTTGTCGAGCATTAGTCTCACAATCCTTCTCGTCGTACGAAGACATTATCTCATGTGCTATCAAGACCGAAAAAGAATTCTCTACGTCTTATGACTTTAAAGCAAAGCAAGAGAAGAAGAGACCTGCTGATCAATCTAGGAATGAAAATAAGGGGAATAAGGGAAAGGTTGAATATCCATCCTGTGGTAAATGTGGGAAGAAACACCCCAGTACTTTCATGAAGGGAACGAGAGTCTGTTACAAGTGTGGTGAAAAAGGCCACCAAGCTCATGATTGCAAGGGGAAGAAGGAATCAACTAATGTTCAGTGCTACAATTGCAGGGAGATGGGGAATTATGCAAATGAATGTCCTAAGCTTCAGGAGAACTTACCTCAGAAAAGGACAAGGGATCAAGGCCAAGCTTATGCTTTCACTACTGCTGAGGTAGAAGCTCCGAAAGACGTGGTGGCAGGTAATATAATGGTTTCCTCAAGTTTAGAAAATGCATTATTTGATTCTGGATTATCGCATTGTTTCATATCTTCCAAGTTTTCTAAGAAAATTAGATATTTCCGAATTGATTTAACAAGGGATTTGTCAGTTAAAACTCCTAAGAGAAGTATCATTGAAACAAAGTTTTGTGAATCAGTCCCCATTAGAGAACATAAATGTTCTTTATCTGCTGATCTCATCGTCATACCTATGATTGAGTTTGATATAATCCTTGGTATGGACTGGATTTTGGTCTATGATGCGAATATTTATTGTAAGAATAAAGAGGTTACGATTCTTGATGATGATGATAAGGAACACCTTATCTTTAGAGCAAAACCGTCACCACCTAATTCTTATCTAGATCCACCCCCAGTAGCTCAACTAAATTCAATTATTGGGGAGGAAGAGAATGAAATGACTATGGGTGAGGAAAGGAATGTCCAAATAGAGGATGTACCTATTGTGAAAGAATATGTAGATGTGTTTCTGGAAGATTTACCTAGACATCCTCCAGAACGAGAAGTTGAGTTTGCCATTGATTTAATTCCTGGATCAAGGCCTATATCAAAGACCCCTTATAGAATGGCCACTGTAGAATTAGATGAACTAAAGAAACAACTAGAGGAATTTAGTAATAAGGGATTTATTCTCCCTATTGTTTCTACATGGGGAGCACTTGTTCTTTTTGTTAAAAATAAAGATAGATCTATGAGGTTATGTATCGACTATAGGGAGATTAATGCCATAACAATAAAGAGAAAGTATCCCCTACCTTGAATTGATGATTTATTTGACCAACTGCATGGAGCTCAATACTTTTAAAATATTGACCTTCGATCTGGATACCATCAGTTGTGTGTGAAGAAGGAATACATTCCGAAGATAGCATTTCTAACCAGGTACGGGCATTACGAGTTTACTGTAATGCCTTTTGGATTGACTAATTCACCCTCTATATTCATGGATCTGATGAATAGAGTTTTCAAGGAGTATATCGATGAATTTGTGGTGGTATTTATTGATGATATCTTGGTATACTCCAAATGCTACGAAGATCATGAAAATCACTTGCACATTATCCTGAAGACTCTGAGAAGGCATGAATTATATGGGAAGTTTAGCAAATGTGAATTCTGGCTTCAGGAGATTTCCTTTCTTGGCCATATTATCTATAAAGATGGAATCTCTGTTTATCCTTCTAAGACCAAGGCAATCCAAGAATGGCCACAACCTACGAGTATAACTGAGGAACATAGTTTTATTGGTTTGGCAGGTTATTATCGACGTTTCGTCCAGAATTTTGCCCGATTGGCTAACCCATTAACGAAGCTCACACGTAAAGGTGTTAAATTTGTTTAGACAAAATATTGTGAAGAATGTTTCGAAGAACTGAATTGAAGATTATTCAATGATCTTATATTGACTCTACCATTGGAGAATGATGGGTTCGTTATTTATAGTGATGAATCGAAGAAAGGACTTGGTTGTGTCTTTATGCAGAATGATAGAGTTATTGCCTATGCATCACGACCGTTGAAAATTCAGGAACAAAACTATCCTACTCATGATCTTGAGTTAGCAGCTGTGATATTTGCTTTGAAGATATGGATGCACTACCTCTATGGTGAAAAATGTGAGATTTATACTGATCACAAGAGTTTGAAGTATATTTTCTCACAAAAAGAACTCAACATGAGGCAAAGGAGATGGCTTGAATTACTCAAGGATTATGATTGCACGATACACTACCACCTTGGGAAGGAAGACAGGGTGGCAGATGCTTTGAGCAGAAAAGACCATGGAGTTTTGAACAATATGAGAATTGAAAGGGATCCAATTTTCATGGATCTAGTGAAGATGGACATGGGAATAACCAGGGAAGGCGAAACATCAATTCTTTTTCAAATGGTTGCCAAACCATATTTACTAGAAAAGATTAAGAGTTCTCAGACCGATGATGAAGAATTTAAAAAGAAGATTAAAGCTGTGAATGATGGGATATTGAGAGACTTTGTGTCTGAAGATGGAATTTTGAAATTCGGGAAGAGACTTTGTGTTCCCAATATACCACATCTAAAAAGGGAATTGCTGGATGATGCTCATAGTTCCTATTTCTCTATACACCCTGGGAGCACCAAAATGTATAGAGATTTGAAGGAACAATTTTGGTCGGACGATATGAATTGGGAGAGTGCCGAATTTGTGTCAAGATGTATGGTTTTTCAACAAGTGAAAGCTGGAAGGAAACATCCTTGAGGAGTCATGCAACCTCTTCCCATACCGCAGTGGAAATGAGACAATATTATGATAGACTTTGTCATGGGACTACCAAAGACTCCTAGAAGGAATGATGTAATATGGGTTATTATTGATCGTCTTACCAAGTCAGCACATTTTCTTGCTATAAGAGAAGATCTACCACAGGAACGTCTAGCAAGACTATATATTAATGAAGTTGTGAGACATCATGGAGTACCCCTATCGATTGTTTCTGATCGTGATCCATGTTTTACTTCAATATTCAGGAAGAGTCTTCAGAAATCCCTAGATACTGAACTTAATTTGAGCACTGCTTACCACCCTCAAATGGATGGACAATCAGAACGAACTATTCAAACCTTAGAAGACATGTTGAGATCTTGCTCACTTGAATTTCAGGGTATGTGGGATCAATATTTACCTCTGGTAGAATTTTCCTATAACAATATCTTCCATTCGAGTATTCAGATGGCACCATATTAAGCGTTATACGGAAAGAGATTTCGTACACCAACCTGTTGGGATGACGTTGGTGAAAGAAAACTTGAAGGCCCAGAACTGGTGGAGGAAACGATGGAAAAGGTGAAGGTAATCCAAAATCACATCAAAGCAGCTCAAAATAGGCAGAAGAGCTATGCCGATAATTGAAGGAAGGATTTGGAATTTCAAGTCGGTGATCATGTTTTTCTGAAGGTATCACCATGGAAGGGAGTCATACATTTTGGTATGAAAGGTAAATTGAGTCCCAGGTATATCGGACCATTCGAAATTCTAGAATGAATTGGGGCTGTATCTTACCGATTGGAAATGCCGCCAAGTCTCTCCAAAGTTCACGATGTGTTCCACGTATCTATATTGAGGAAATACATGCCTGACCCAATGCATGTAATCACCTATGAGGAATTGGAACTGGAACTCGATCTGTCTTATTGCGAAGAACCCGTCAAGATTATTGATACGAGAGAACATGTATTGAGAAACCAGACGACGCATCTGGTAAAAGTTTAGTGGAGAAACCATAAGATGGAAGAGGCAACGTGGGAACCCGAGGAACTTATGATGAAGAACCATCTGAGTCTTTTCATGCAGTAGTATTCTAGAAATTTCGAGGATGAAATTATTTGAAGGAGAGGAGAATGTAACACACCAATCTTCTACGGTACACTTCTCTTTAAATAATGCGATAGCATGTGTTGTATGCAACATCGTGTTCTAAGACACCACAACCAATCAAACTAGCCATTATGAATAGTAATACCTACTTTTTGAAATTATGTATATTTTATATTTAAAAATGGACTTCATGTTTGGATTCGGAATATCGAAATTATCCTAAGTTGAATTTTTGGTATTTTTCTGAGAACTTCAAATTTTTATGAATAGTGAAAAATACTTACAAACAAATTTTTTATTCAAAACAATTTATAGTGATAAATTATATTATTGAGTGGTTTTAATGTATAAGTAGAATATATTTTTACCATTTTATCCAATGGTGTTCATTAGAATTAATTTCACTTTGAAATTGGACATAAACAATTATCAATCTTTTGATATATATTGTTTCTTAAAAACACGCTATTTGTTGTGACAGCGGGATTTAATTATAAAATTAATTATTGAAACTTATATGTTTGGATTTTTTTAAAATAGGCATCATTTTTGAATTCGGAATATCAATTATAGCTTAGGGTGAAATTTTGGCATTTTTCTGGAAAACTTCAATTTTTGATTAATAGTGAAACTACTAAGTGGTAGTTAAAAAACTGAATTTTTCATAAAACTTAATTTTACCGCTTCTGTGAATGTAATTTAGAAAATCCGAGAGACACGGTTAATATCAAGAAGTAAAATGTGGTTCAATGAGATGAAAATAATTTTTGGTGAATAGTAACTTTTTACTTTTATTTACCACGGTTAAAAGTAAATAGGGTAATTAAGGGTAAAAATGATATTAATATTACCCTAACACATGTCCTAATTCTATTGGGAAAGTTTATATCGACCAAAAACAACCTTAGGAATAAAATATTATCATTTAGGTCCACTTGGATTAGATTAAGACATTTATTATTATTTAATTCAAAGAAGAGTTAAAAGAGTTAAAATCAATGTTTATTTACTAAAACATTTTTAATATAGGGTTATACATAAGATAAATTCGATTGTAAATATTAATTAGAAATATAATAACATTTCCTACATAATAATATTTTATTTATAATTTTTAGACTTTAAAAAATTTAATTTATTTATTACACAATTTTGATGTAGTAATTACCATAATAGTGACAAATTAAAATATTTGATATTATAAATACCCAAATAAATATAATTTGAGACTTTTAATGAATTAAAATAATTTTATAGGATTATATGACATGTTAGGATTTATTTAATTAACTTTTGTGGAATTAATCATTCTGTTATGAGTTTTACAAAAATCATCTATTGAATAGTGTCAAAATTGACATAAAAGAGTTTTTAAAACAAATATTATATTATTAATTGATATTAAATTCCTAAAAATATAAGGATCGTCCAAGAGACTTTTATCTTGATATTTTTATCATTAATGGACCACTTGGGGGTCGTTTTTATGTATATATTATGTTTATTAAATATATAATATAAAAATACAAAGTGACATGGTAAATGTCAAACTAATTAAATAAGAGTTAAAACTAAAAGATAAGGTTAATATAGTAACTCAAACCTGTATAAATTATATTGGTTGAATGGTTTTCGACCTATCCCCACCTTAACCTTTGAATAATAAACTTTGGAGCCATTAGAAACCGAATATGAATTTATTATAAATTAATATTTCTAGCTTTTCCAAAGGTGCCCCTCACCCCTCTTATAAAAGGGAACTCCCCCTTCTCATTACTTCACACCTTCAAAGCCTTTTGGTTCGGCCAACCCCTCCACAACTACACTCCCAACATCCCTCACTACAACCTAGAAGCCTTATTTTGATCCGAAATCCCACTTAAGGATCCCTTTTGATCAAATCAAAAGGAAGAACCCGAAGAAGAGGTAATGTTTTCACCACCCCTTTTCAAGTTCTTTTCTTCTTCCACTTCTTCTTACTTTGTTGTTACCATTCTAAAATAATAACTCCAGTATCATATATATACTGTGATGTTATTATAAATATGGTACAACAATATTCACTATTCTATCCATCCTTTGAATAACATGTCACCATGTGTGCGTACGTATGGCTTACCGTCTCCATGTCGTGGTGTAATCTTTATTCAATAAATTATTATTTGGATGGGTATAATAATGATGTGTAACTCATGTAAATAATAAATATAACAGGATAATGATTCCTTATATATGATATACTATCCAATTATATATTATTTTAATATCAAAAGAATGATATTTTCGCTCGTGCGTACGTACGGACTACCGTCTCCACGAACGCGATGAGATTCATTCTCCATCGTATCCATTCAAGTATAATTCTCATTTGATGATTAATAATAGTATCTAAGGACTTGATATAATTTTGGATATGATTAATATACAACCTATCCATTACAAACATGGCTTACGTAACAAAACATATAAAATAAAACGAGTAAGTTTACACCTGAAACGACGATAATTCTAAGATATTATTAACAAATCAATGTTAAAAGATCATATATGATATCATATTAATATATATGATTATTGTATAATTTAATAACAATTATTTCACCATTATACAGGAGGTTAACCTACCCTCAAACAAGGAAATGTGCAAGGTAAGGGTTATTTCACAATCTCTTCATTATCCGAGGTTGTTTATACGTAATAATCTAATGGGATCTCTTTATCATCCACATCCATGTTTATTAAAAATGTATTTCAATTTTTTTTTACTATTTACAAGAATATGGGTTAAAGTCATTTATACCCTTGTTTGACTTTTTATAAGAGGCTTATAAAGGAATCTTTCTGTCGTTTTCCAAACAAGGTGCTTTTTAACCTTTTCGACAAAATTAAGGTAAGAATGTTTTTTAACTTATACGGCGGGTGCGGTTATTTTCCGCCGTCATAAAATCGTCGAAGCTTCCCTTACAATCTTATAATAATATTTTCAATGAAAATGTTTTATTTTATAAATATATGACTCTTAAATGATTTCAAAATAGAAAGAGATATTTCTCTAAAAAGAGTTTTGATTTCATCTATGTCAACATCCTTTGATGGATTTTATGCTTATTTGAAGTTGATTTATTATAATAAAAAACTTATATATTATATTGAAGGTTTTGTGATATGTTTGACTGTGGATGTGTTATTTTTATACCATTCCTAGTTTATGGTGAAATGATTCACCATAAACTATGCAAGTTTTAATACGAATGTTTATGTTATGTTTAAACCTTTTCATATGGGAATGCATTGGACTTAATATGTGATGGGTGGAGCCCGCTATAGCTCCTTGATGCATCGGTAGGTCTCATGAGACAAACTAGTGTCTTGGCACAAGGCCTTGGAAAAATATTATTTATAGTCTTGGCACGAGGCCTTGGCTATGTGGTTAGGATAGTCTGGCATTATGCATTCCATCATTATGAATGTGGTTATTGATATTGTATGTTATTATTCGATTAGTAAAATATCCATGTGAATAAGTAAATGGCATTATTTCATTTTACTTTTCCATAATATGTTGAAGTTCATGTTTAAAAGGCTTTTTTAGTTATACATTTCCTTAAATGTTTATGCTTATTTTTGAAAGTTTCCGCTATATTGTTATCCTTACTAGGCATTTGAGCTCACCCCTTTTCTATGTTTTATTTTTTCCCAGGATGTGAAGAAGTAAGTTATCAATGACCTGCAGGGATATTATGTGGGGAGATGAGTGTGGAATATGGAGACTATGTTGTTTTAGTAGTTTTTCACTTTATAATGTTATGTAAAACTTTATGAATATATCTAGTGTTTCCAATGCTACTAAATAAATCGGTCTTTTGAGATTTGATCTTTCTTGTGATAATGCCAATGTAATGTAATAATGCACCGACTCTGGGTAACTAGGGTCAGGGCGTTACAAAACAGCTCCTCAACATCGCAAGCCTAGGCATGGTCCCATGCTCTCTAACTCCATAGCATGTTATGTACCTGAAGTAGATGGGCGCTTGCCCTTATCTACACCTGCAACAACATAGTCTCTTTGGGCCCAAAATCATGGCCCAAACAGGGTGTGAGACGAATCCCAGTAGGCAACCACCATAGGATCTATCCCTAACAGTCAGTAAATATATATGGCAGTAAGGTATAGAGTGAATTAAACTGGAAAATACTCAGTAATAACAATCCAAGGTTCCAATATCAAGCAACAGCTAACATGCAGCTATCACAAACAAGTAATCTATGGGAAGTACCCACAACCATCCCCTCTAGTCCTACCTAACAAGTACCAACAACCCTCTTGGTAGTACACTCAGCCTAACCACTCTGGTTTGGACATATGTAAAATTATAAGACTCTCTGAGGAAGTTTATTCTTTCCATTCCCCTTATAGTCTAAGGTAGTCAGGGACTCTCTGAGAAATCACACAAGGTCAATTCCCCTTATAGCCCCAATGTCTAGAGATGCTCTGAGGAAGCTCATTCGGTCAGTTCCTCTTATAGCCCCAGGTCATACAAATACTCTCTAAGGAATCTCACTCGGTCAATTCCTCTTATAGTCTAGGATAAATGAAGGTAATTCAAAGTAAAACAAAGACTCTCTGAGGAAGCTCACTCACTCTATCCCTTTATAGTCTATAAAGATCAAAGTCTCTCTGAGGAAGCTCACTCGGTCTATCCCCCTATAGTCTTTAAGGTTCAAAGACTCTCTGAGGATGCTCACTCTATTTATCCTCTTATAGTCTATAATGTCTAAAGACTCTCTGAGGAAGCTCACTCAGTCTATCCTCTTATAGTCCATAAAACTAGGTTCTCACGGACTCGTGTAGGTCAATGCACAATAATGTTATATGGAAAAAGTAACCCTATGGAACTACTTGGCTAACCGGTCTACAGCATCTAAAACATGACAGAAAACAACACTCCACCCTACGATCACAAGGCATGGAAACAGATAAACAGCCAAAAGGAAAGACAAGACCAAATGGTCGTAACCAGAACAAGGCATGAGTAAAACATCCAAGGCATAACAATAAACCTAAAACATATCCAAATTACCACTACACCAACTACAAGCATAACAGGAAAACAACCTGGGTAAAATTGTAAACATGAAATTCCCGGTTCAAGGGTATTGGTAGAATTTTCACAATATACTCATAGACATCTAACAAAAAGGAACAAACCACCTACCTTGATGTTAGGAGCTCGGTATAATTGAACCACGGGGCTTGAATTGACTTAGAACATTGATGATCTACAAAAACTTCTAAAAAAATCATCTCAAGATAACAAGGAAAAGAGAAAGAATTGGGAAAAGATACTCTAGGAGAAGAGAGATCTTACTACTGCAGTTCCAACGCAATAGATGGCCGTCGATTCATAGAAAAAATGGAGGATTAGGGTCTTGGAGAACTTCTGGAGCCGTACGGACTCTCCCGGACGAAGAACACCTAGAAGAAGACGGTTATGTCCGTCAGACGTGACCCCGTTGCATTTAATGAAAAAAAAGTACACCACGTGTAATTTTGGAGTACACGGCATGCACTCACCTTTTCCATACTCCGCATTAAGCATCCTCCACATCACCACACATGACCGTGTGTGTGGCCAGAACATGGATAGCACATGGCCTCCTGTGGCAACAAAGTACACTACATGTACTAATAAAGTACACGGCGTGTACATCAAAAATTTTCAGAAACTCCTCTTTTCTCAAAAACTCTAGATAAAGTAAAAACATACTTGGAATGAAGATCCGAGTTCTTAAAAACTTCCCCCCTTAAAGAAATTTGTCCCCGAATTCCCCTAGTGCAGCGTAGAAGAAGAAACTCTGAACAACTCTGACCACTGTGATCGTACATTAGCCTCCCTCTCCCAAGTCACGTCTTATACACTTCCGTGATGTCGTAGCACCCATACTAGAGGAATAGGCTGACCATATAGAACCCTTGTACTATGATCAACAATCTGGATATGATGATTCTCAAAAGATGCATCCACCTCTAACTCGGCTTCCACAGGTTGGAAGGTATGAGACGGGTCTGAAAAATAACGCCGGAGCTGAGAAATGTGGAAAACATCGTGCATATACAAGTACCGCTGAGTTAACTGCAATCGATAGGTGTTGAACCCTCTGGAAGATTGTTGAATTCTTCCTATGATTGTGGTTTTAATAATCACAAATCATTGTTACTTAATCCGGTTGGATTTCTCATATACATAATCACAATCTCTTAGTGAATCTGTGTATATTGGTTGGATCATGTTTTTATCTCTTTGTTATTGATTTACAAGTATTCTGGAAGTCCTCTAGATCAAACAGACAACGGTCTCACCGATCCATATCAAAGGACAACGGTCTCACCGATCCTTTTCAAAGGACAACGGTCACACCGATCCATATCGAAGGATAACGGTTGCACCAATCCAGAACAAACAGACAACGGTCTCACCGATGTTGATCATCTGAGTCACCGATCATGACACACCGATGCTGATCATCTGAGTCACCGAAGATGTCTCACCGATGATGATCATCTGACTCACCGATCATGACACACCAATGCTGATCATCTTAGTCACCGAAGATGTCTCACTGATGCTGATCAAATGAGTCACCGATCAAATGAGTCACCGATCATGTCTCACTGATGCTGATCAAATGAGTCACCGATCATGACACACCGTTGCTGATCAAATGAGTCGCTGATCATGACACACCGATGCTGATCATCTGAGTCACCGAAGATGTCTCACCGATGCTGATCAAATGAGTCACCAATAATGACACACCGATGCTGATCAAATGAGTCACTGATTAGGACACACCGATGCTGATCAAATGAGTCACTGATCATGACACACCGATGTCTAGCCACTGATGCCGATGCTGATGACCTACCGACCACTTGACTCAACGATAGTCATAAACAGCTGTTTGAATTTCTTTATCTTTATTTAATCTAAAAAATGGTCATATTAGGAATATTTTAATGCTCTATCATTTAATTAATGAAGGATGTTGGATTTCAGGGAACCGTACCTCGTACCTGCAAAAAGAAATCATTTCTTTTGCTGGAGCTCGTGCTATAAATACAAGAAGTCCCTATTAATGAAAAGTGTAGACAAAGAAGAAAACGACGAGACATATATGAGTTCTAACAGTTGTGGATGAGATAGTTGCAGAAGACACAGAACCTCATACACACTCAAGCTTACTCAGGAAGAGTTCTGTACATTCACGAGGACATTAAAGAACTTCATCGACTACATTTCTCACTATCTCTGAACCTGGATGCCAAGCAGACGACACTCTGTTTTTCAGAAAAAAACCAGAAGAGGACTCAAAATCATTTTTGATCAAAATCAATGTGTCCAAAGCTTCACTACAATCACTAAGATCCATTTCTAAACTCTATATCTCTGCTCTGTGATTCATTATTTTTACATTTCGAGCAGTGTGTGTTATCTGCTGTATTTTACACTCACACTGTCTCATGTTATTTAACTAGAGGATCTGTAAATCCTCACTCAATCTCTTATATCTTTTATTTCCCACTGGGATAGTGGTAGAGGTCGTGTGTGACCTGGATAGTTGTTTGCTGTTGTTTTGTTTCCCATGAATCACAGTGGTAGAGGTCTCGGACCTGGACAGTTGTAAACTGTTGTGAACCCCGATCCAGGGTGTGGATCAATTTTAAATAAAGTGTTGAGAAGACTATGTCTCGGCTTGAGACTGAACCTCTTGGTAATATCTACTGTGCTATATATTTCAATGTTATTTATTTTATTCCGATAATAATTTCATTAGAACCAAAACTGTTTTAAAGTCACTTTGATAATTAAACGCGCAAGTGTTTATATTAGTTGTAAATCAGTAAGTTAGGTTCAAAAGTTAATCAACTCTTCTGTTTTGATTAACTGGGAAATAATCAATCACTTGAGAGCCCAACATAACATTTACTTTGATATAAATTCACTACAGTTTAATTTAGTATTTCATTTGGGGTTTTTAAGACAATGTTTTTAAAATAGAAATTTTAATTGGAACTCAATTCACCCCCCCCCCCTCTTGAGTATCCACTCCGACCAACAATAGGAAACTGGCCCAACTATCTATAACACCTCAAACGGTCTGACGTACCTCAGTAAAATCGTACCCTGTCTCTGAATCCTTATGTGCCCCAACCTCGGTGTGACACGTAATAAAACCTGATCCCCGGCCTTGAACTCCAGAGGTCATCTCCGCTTGTCCGCATAAGACTTATATTGAGACTGTGTCATAGCCATCCTCTTCTGGATCAACTCTATCTGATCTAAGGCCTCCTGAACAAGATGAGGTCCCAGCAAATCTACCTCTCTAGCCTCCAACCAACATAAGGGTGATCGGCATGGCCTGCCGTACAAAGCCTCATAAGGTGCCATCTGAATAGTTTCTTGGAAACTATTGTTGTAGGAAAACTCCACTAGAGTTATATGCTTCTCCCAAGAAACTCCAAAATCTAGAATGAAAGCTCCGAGCATATCCTCAAGCACCTAAATCGTATGCTCATATTGGCCATCTGTCTGGGTATGGTATACTATACTCAAAAGTACCGGCGTACCCAAAGCCTTCTAAAGCCTCTACCAGACCTGAGAAGTAAAACACGCACCCCTGTCTGAAATAATGGAGTGTGGGACTCCATGAAGACATACAATCTCCCGAATATACAATCGTCCCATCTCATCAACACTGAAGGTCTCCTTGATCGCCAAGAAATGAGAAACCTCCGTAAGCCTGTCAATGACAACCCATACCGCATAATTCCCTTGAGGTGATATCGGCAACCCTATCACGAAGTCCATCGTAATGTCATTCCATTTCCACTCAGGAATGCGTAACTGCTATAGAATACTTGCTGGTCGCTGATGCTTCGCCTTCACCTTATGACAAGTGGAACACCTCATGACGAAACCAGCAACGTTCCTCTTCATACCTGGCCACCAGTATTGATGGTGTAGATCACAATGCATCTTGGTGACGCCAGGATAGGCTTCCCAACTAAGGAATGAAAGTCTCACTTAATCTCCTCATGTATATATACTGGCACCCATACATGTCCTTGGAACTGAAAGATCTCATCGTCTCCTACTATCCATCCAGGAATAGGGTCCTCTCCTGACACACTCTCCCTTAGGACTAGGACTTCAAAATCTGATAGCTACCTCATTCGCACCTGATCTAAAAGGGTATAGGTAACAGCTACAAAAGATAGAATAGTCTACCCCTGTCAGTCGTGCACCTCCAAATGCATCTCAGGGAACAGATCCATAAGCTGTCACTCACTGCTGGCCTCATGAGCTACCTGTATCTGAGTTTTCCTACTCAACGCGTCAGCCACTGCGTTGCCTTTCCCAGGTGTATAGGCAAGCTCAAATTCAAAGGACTAAAAATACTCAACCCACCTGTGCTATATCAGATTCAGATCACATTGAGTGAAGACGTTCTTGAGACTTTTGTGGTCAGTGAAAACCAAAAAATGCTCTCCCAGAAGAGAATGTCTCTAACAGCGTAAGGCATGAACAATAGCTGCCAACTCCAGATCGTGTGTCCCGTAATTGTGCTCATGTGGCCCCAACTGCCAAGACCTGTATGCCACGACTCCATCTTCTTGCAAAAGCACATCTCCCAGACTAATACCTGAAGCATCACAATAAACAGTATAGCTCTTGCCCGGCTCTAGAAAGACTAGTATCAGTGCTCAATTCAACCTCCCTTTCAGCTTCTAAAAGGCTGACTCGTAAGAATCTGACCATAAGAACTTTGTACCCTTCTTGTTCAGACCTGTTAGTGGTGCTTATAAGCATGAAAAGTCTTGTATAAAGCTTCTGTAGTATCAAGCCATCCCTAGAAAAGTCCACACCTCAAAGATGTTCTTCGGATGCTCCTAGAAAAACATTTCCCTCACTATCTCTAGGCCTATTGATACTCCTGTCTCTGAGATAAGATGACCGAAGAAGTGAATTTGGTCCATCAAAAAGTGGAATTTTGAGATATTATCATATAACTGATGCTCCCTCAGTGTACTCAAAATGATCTCAAGATGTGCGCAAGGTTATGTAGAGTGTGAGAGTACACCAAGATATCATCCTCGAAAACAACCATGAAGGATTCCAAATATGTATGGAATGCTCGGTTCATTAATGCCATGAAAACTGCAAGTGCGTTTGTGAGACCAAACAACATAACCATATACTCGTATAGACCATATCTACATAGGAAGGCTATAAGAGGTATATCAGATGGTCTAATGAGCAACTGATGATAACTGGAACTCAAGTCAATCTTAGAAAATACTCGGGCTCCTCAAAGCTGATCAAAGAGATCATCGATCCTTGGAAAGTGATATCGGTTCTTGACCGTCAACTGGTTTAGATTCCGATAATCCACACAAAGCCTAAGTGTGTCGTCTGCCTTCTTCGCAAACAGGACAGGTAAACCCCAGGGAGAAGTACTGGGTCAGATGAAACCCTTTGCTTGAAACTCCTCCAACTACTTCTTGATCTCCTACAACTCTGGTGTAGCCATCTCATAATGAGTAATGGACACTGGTTCCTCTCTTGGAATGAACTCAATAGAAAATTCTACCTCACACTCTAGACGCAACCCTAAAAATTCCTCTAGAAATACATCCCTAAAATGATCCTCCACTTGAGGAAATTCTAACAATGAAGTCCCCTGGTCATCCAGATATAGATTGGCAATCTGGGTTGTAACTCTTCCTATCCCATGATGCTTGGGTCCTGCTCTACTCAGCTGGACATCCCACTCGCCTTTATGAAGAAAAGATTCACCCTCTGGTAATATGAAACTCAACCTGCGATGATAAAAGTCGACGACTGCCTGGAAGGGAACTAACCTTTCCATCCTAAGGATGACATCATAGATTTTCATCTCTAAGACATAGAGGTCCCATAAGAAGTGACACCCTTCAACCTCTAGAGGGTACTCCCTACACTAACTTACAATTGATGTCCTAGCCCCAACAGTGTGTCTAGCATCAAGATATCGGTTGAGGAAAAGATGGAGAGCTCAAGGCTCTCCACAATAGAAAACATGATAAAGCTATAGGAAGCCCCTATATAGAATAGAGAAGAAGATAAAACTGAGGCTACTAAAATTATACCTCAAACTATAAAGGGTCTGTGATCCTACTCCCGTTGGGTCTATTCCACTACAAATGTCTAACCTGTACCACAGACCTGTGACCCTGTCTGACCACTCTGAGCTTATTTGACCTACTGTCACTGATAGCCTGGTGACTGAACATCATGTCTGTGACCTCCACCTCAGCCCGAACGACCTAAAGCACTCCAATTCCCATACTAGTGAGAAACTGGAGATGCTTCTCCTGAACGCGGGGTCATAGAAGAACCCCTACCATCAGCTGCAAGTTAGAAAACTTGACAGAAACGTTGAAGGTGACCCATCTTGCTGAAATATCAGCACTCCATCTGGTCTCTCTGGAACTAAGGCCTAGTATGCACACTCCTCCCACATTGGGAGCATACTACCTGGCTTCATGAAGATACATCCCGCCTATTCTGATTTCCTTGAACAGACTCCCTGTAGCGCTTCCTGCTATCAGAAAGATGAACAATAACTCTGGATGTCGAACCGCCCAAGATCACTGCTCTAGAATCCATTATATTGACCTCAGTGATCAATGCCTGATTGATGATGGAGGATATCGAAGTCAACCTGAATATGTTCGCATGTGACTAGATGTCGTGCCTCAGACCATCCTCGAACATCCGTGCAAGGAATAGCTCATCACCTATTGGAATCGACGTGAAACGTTTCAGCTCGGTAAAGAGAGACGAGTACTCCATAATAGAAAGAGTACCCTGCTCCAGACTTATAAAATCCAAAGATTGGTCTACCCTCAAGGTCTCTGGGTAGAGGTAATCGTAGAAGATGCGTCGGAACTCATCCCAAGTCATACTCTGCTGACGCCCTGACTGTGAGATCACCTCCCACCATCTCATGGCAGAGTCTCATAGAATATTGATAGCGTGCTTCACCCTATTCTCTCGAGGTATCTCCAGATGCTCAAAGATTGTCAACGTGGCCTCTAGCCATGATTCTGTAGCCTGGGGTCCTCCATCCCCTAAGAAGGTGGAAGGATGCTGTAGCTGGAAAACCTATGTCATCTCTGCCATCGACGTGGTAGAAGGAGACCCTCCCTGAAAGGTCTGCATAATCCTAAAAAAATCTTCCCTAAACTGTGCATTGGTGCCTTTAACTGGTATAACTGTTGGTGCCAAGGCTGGCACATCAGGAGGATCTGCAAGAGGTCCCTGATCAGCCATATCTGATGTCTGATCACCATCTGGCATCTGGCGTACAACCAGAGGACGTCATGGTGGCCTAACTCTGCAAGGTCAAATTCACACCTTAGATTAGGATTATCAAGGACTGAAAACAGAAGTGTACAAGAGGGGAACAGGAGAAAGAAACATTCAATTTTTACAAAACATGACTACACGGCGTGTATAAACACTATAGAGTGTGTTCTCTTAAGCCATTCACATCGGCGTGTACTTCCACCGCTGGTCGTGTAACACCCCAACCACATGGCGTGTCTTCCCCACACACAGTGTGTACTTAAACTCTATTTTCCTGCCCGAGTATACTTACACGACTAACCCACACGTTCTTCTTAAAGACTGACTACATGGTGTGTTTACGAAGGACATGACCTGTACCAGACAAGCTTCACCAGCCCGTGTTATTAGTGACACGGCCAGTGTACCCAGGTTACACTACATGCCATGTTTCAAACAAACACGGTGTGTACTAAGAAAGGATAACACCGACCCGTGTTGTTTGTTACACATTCTGCTACACGATTCACTACACACGGTGTGCTCCATGTGTACACAGTGTGTACTTAAAGGATTTCCCCGACCCGTGTTGTTCGTGACACAGTTTGGTACTCAGGTTACACGACACGGCGTGTGAAATCAGTACACGACGTGTATAGTCAAAGTTTCCTCCATCCATGTCGTTAGTCACACGGGTAGACACACGGTCTCTACGAAATGGTGTGTACGTGCCATACCCGGTGTGTTCTTGAAAGGATTTTCATAACCTAGTGTCTCTGCCCTCATATTAAGTGACACGGTTTTAAAACTAAACGGCGTGTATTCATAAAGTACAAGCTGTCAATTCTGGGTTTTTCCTAACAGTGGCCTTAGAAATAGCTCCGGAGCCCGGAAACATAGAAAACAAACGTTAAGGTGCCAAATTTATATCCATGAGGGCCCATACTCCCCGAGAATCAATCTCTGGCATCTTATTCAAGTTATAACCATGAAACAAAGTGATGATCCACAAAATTCCGGTCCACGAGGGCCTATTACACCTCAATAACTAGAGTTTGGCGTTCACCCAATCAAACCACTTTACAAAAAAATTCTCTATCAAACAGCAAAGTTTATATCAATGCATCTGTCACAACAGCATGCATAATCTACAAAACTTCTATAACAAAAACATGCAATTTCTAATTCATCCTATATGACATGGCAAGAATGCATGAAATGTGATTTCTAACAAGTGCCTATATGATACATGGGATGGGACACCCTCATCTCATCGGGTTGCGACAGAAATAAAACTGCAACAAACTCAATGGTAACAGTTCAAAACATGTGAATCACCCAACGGTGAAATCAAATCAATAGTAAAATTTCAACCTAGTAAATTTACAATAAATGAGGTAGTATGTCTTTTCCCTATAAACGGGTTAGATAATCCTAGGCCCATCTTATTACGAAGTACCTATTCCATCCTATCCCTGGATATAGGCTCCAAACATTATGTCAAGAGAAAATAAATCCTCTTATACCACTTTGTAACGTCCAGGTTTCAGAAGCCACCCAAAGGCGCCCTATACTCGGTTGGTCACATGGTCTCAAGTGCATTTCCCCAAACACCTGAGGCTTTCGACTATCAGTGAGGGCCCTGGGTGTGATAGTGGGGAAAATATGCCCTCATTGGCAGAGTACAGAGTGTAAGATAAGCAAAATCAATAGCGGAAGAAGTAAACATCCATACAAGTGTAAACATCGGAAGACTAAAAGTGTAAAGAAATGGAGCACATATATATATGATGCATGATACATATGTCTATGAAAATAGCCAAACAATTCACAATTCTGAATACAGACACTACTAAACCAAAGTACAATATAAATAGATAAATTTCTCCTCAGCATCGCAAGCCTAGGGTTGGTCCCATGCTCTCTAGCTCCATAACAAGTCAAGTACCTGAAGTAGAAGGGCGCTTTCCCTTATCTATACCTACAACAACATAGTCTGGTTGGGCCCAAAAGCATGACCCAAATAGGGTGTGAGATGAATCCCAATATGAAACCACCACAAGATCTGTTCCTAACAGTTAGAGAATATATATGGCAGTAAGGTACAAAAAGTAGTAAACAAGAAAATACTCAGCAGTAACAATCCACAGTTCCAATATCAAGAAACAACTAACAAGAAGCTAACACAAACAGGTATCCTCTTGGAAGTACCCACAATCATCCCCTCTGGTCCTACCTAACAAGTACCGACAACCCTCTGGGAAGTACACTCAGCCTAACCCCTCTAGGTTGTTCATACATAAAATTATATGACTCTCTGAGGAAGCTCACTCAATCAATTCCCCTTATATTCTATGTTAGTCAATGACTCTCTGGGGAAGCACACAAGGTCAATTCCACTAATATCCCCAAGGTATAGAGAATCTTTGAGGAAGCTCACTCGATTAATTTCACTTATAGCCCCAGGTAGTTGAAATACTCTCTGAGGAAGCTCACTCGGTCAATTCCTCCTATAGTCCAGGATGGTTTAAGTTAATTCAAAGTAAAACAAAGACACTCTGAGAAAGCTCACACGGTCTATCCCTTTATAGTCTATAATTCTTATAGACTCTCTGAGGATGCTCACTTGGTCTATCCCACTATAGTTTGTAATGTACAAGGACTCTCTAAGGAATCTCATTAGGTTTATCCTCGTATTGTGTATAATGTCCAAATACTCTCTGAGGAAGCTCACTCAGTTTATCCTCTTATATTCCATAACACTAGGTTCTCACAGACCCATGTAAGTCGATGCATAATAATGCTATATGGCCAAAGTAACCATATGGAACTAATTGTCTTACCAGTCTACAACATCTTAAAAATGTCAAAAAACAACACTCCAAACTACGATCAAAAGACATAGAAATAGATAAACGGCCAAAAGGCTAAACAGGACCAAATGGTCATAACCAGAACAAGGCATGAGCAGAACCTCCAAGGCATAGTGATCAACCTAAAACATATCCAAATTATCTCTACACATGCAACAAGCATAGCATGAAAACAACTTGGGTAAACGGTAAACATGCAATACCTCATTCAAGGGTATTGGTTGAATTTTCACAATATACTCAAAGACTTCTAACAGAAAGGAACAAAACACCTACCTTGACATTAAGATATTGGTATACTTGAAGCACGGGACTTGAATCGCCTTAGAACATCGAATATCTACAAAAACGTCTAAAACACTCAACCCATGATAACTTGGAAATGAGAAGGAATTGGGAAACAATGCCCTAAAAGAAGAGAGAGCTTACCGATGTGGTTCCAACACAATCAATGGTGGTCGATTCAGAGAACAGACGGAGGCTCGGGGGCTCAGAGAAGTTTCGCGGCCATACGGACTCTCCCGGACAAAGAACACCAAGAAGAATACGATTTTGTCCATCAAACGCGACCCCGGTGCGTTTAATGAAAAAAAAAAGAAATTACACGACGTGTACTTTTGGAGTACATGGTGTGTACTATCCTTTTCCATACTCCTCTTTAAGCGGCCTCCACATCACCCACACGACTGTGTGTGTGGCCGGAACACGGCCAGCACATGGCCTCCTGCAACAACAAAGTACACGGCCAACACACGACCTCCTATGGAAAAAAAGGAGAGTAGTAATCCATTTGTTTCACCTTTATTCTATATGTTGGAGAAAATTCCAACAACCCATGAGCTCATATGGGCATCATTCATGTTACCTTTTCTAGGTGGTCTTGTATATAAAATAATAAAACAAACATATTTATATAATAATCCACACAAAATCCTATCCTATGGGTAATCTCAAAAATAGTTTTTCATTTATTACTATGACATTCTATAACCACATCCTACGAAATACATCACATTGTCAATTGTTATCACACTACTATACAAAAACTTCCCGCACTGATGCCACAAAGCATCTACATGACACGAAAATACATCCCATTCAATCACATCAATATTAATTCAAGGTTCATTATTTACCATCCATATAACATTCAACTAAATTTATTATGGCCACTAACTACTTCATTCAACCAATAAAACTCATATATTTCCATACCCATTAATTTTATTTCATTAAACAACAAACTTCACCATTCACTATTTACCCATTAGTTCTATTTAATATTTCTATCAGAGAATTAACCCAAAACCCCATTACTATTTCAAGTAGTTATTCATTTTTTAATTTAGTTTTTTATAAAAGTATACTTCTGATAACTATGACCCAACTTCATCGTTATCTCTTCAATTCTACATTCACCAATACATCGATCAAAACATCATACACCACAAAAAAAAACCAACCAAAAACACTAAATACCACCCTTTACACATCAACTGGTGATACTAATTACACAACAATAACAGCAAAACATCCTCCCAAAATGAACCTAAATGACTGAACAAAAGTACTCTAACCACAGTAAAAATAATCCAATTTTTAATAGAATCCAAAAAAACTTATTTTATTAATTATTTCAAATTTGTTCAACACTTCAAGCATACAAAAAATTAATATAAATTTCTTCATTTTTACTTCTTTAATTAATTATAATTTTTATGTGTATTGACAACTCATGAATGGTGGAAAAATATCAATAGTGGAAAACAAAGGATGATCAATAATAATTAATTAAACATCAATAGATATAACACTAACAATAATAATAAAGTCATAAAAAAACTCATACAATTAACTCTTACCATCTTATGTCCATTAATCAAGTTCATTATATTCATTAGGTTAAACCAATCCAACAACCCAAAAAAAATAATGATAATTTTATATTCACACAACAAAAATAAAAAATAAGTCTCCAATACCCTACCACAAATTATGCTTCAACATTCATTATAGAAGAGTTATGGGCAAACACCAATGAAAAACCCCCAAACATGAAAGGATCCACCTCAAGACCAAAACAAAACAAAACCAAATAAATACATTTACTAAAAGATCACCAATCTTAAAGAACCGTGCTACCAAATCATCAAGAGAACAATAATTGAGGTGAAATAAATAAAATATTGGAAATATATATACACACCCACAAATAGAGAGAGGGAGATATAAAGAGAGGGAGGGAGAAGGGTAAATGGGCGAAGAGAAACAAACCTCAGATCAAGAGATCTCAGCCGCACTAATCTAAGGATCAAAATTCAACCAGGAGAACTCAATATGAGAAAAGGGGACCTAGGGTTTTAAGGATGTTAATGTATTTAGACAATACCGATAAGGAAAATGAATTTATTTTCAAACCTGAAAAAAATCATATCACTGTTAAAAAGGTGTCATCATTCCACAACAGTAGAATGATCTATAAATCACGGTGTGATCCCCCCTACACATAAAAGAGCCTGAAAAATATAAATTCAATGTTAGAAATTAATTTCATGGAGAAATGGTTGACTTCATTCTCAAATGCTTCAATCTTTGAGGATCACAATTCAAATTTTTTCCTCAACTTCAAACCCGATAACTCCCCTAACTAAAATCATAGGGTAGAATAACCATCATGGTGTAATGGTTCCAAAAATGGGAGAATGATGAAATCTTATAACTAGGACCTCCATAGAAAAATTACTCTAAGGAAGCCATAAAATAACCCATGTAATATTAACAAATAATTACCCAGAGACTCTCCATGTTTTAACCCAGACATTCATGGTGCTACCAATAAGACAAGACAACCATAAGTAGATCAAAATTTCATGACCCAAGATATTTTTTTTTTCTAAACACAACTTCATTTTTCTAGATAAGTGATCAAGTCACAACACACAAGAATATAAAAAATACCCTTCTCTAAGAAACCATTAATGTTACATCTCATATGGTCATAGAGAAACCAAGAACCCCAGATAAAATGTTAGCTAAGAACTTTATTTCTCCTCTACACTTCCTCTTGTCACTCCCATCACCCAAAAATTCATGGTAAGATTTCTCATATTGTACTAAACATTATATTAGATACTTATAAAAAGATTCTAACCCTCAAGAATAAAAAAAAACCCAAATCAAAGAAATAATTCAAAACATATTTGGATACTAAGAACACTTTGGTAACAAATGATCACATGTACTCTCCTCCAAGCCATAGTACCTCTATAAGAAACGAACCATGGGAATGACATACCCAGACATCACTTTCAAAAGATGATAATAAATCATAAAAAACTACAACAAAAATATTTTTTCTTCCATTATATTCAACTCTCCCTATTAAATTAGATGAGATTTATCATGAACTTGTGATGGAATTTATAAAAAATAAAAGATTTCATAAAAACTAATTCATCTGTAGATGAATTATCAACCGATATGCTTCATTTCCAATACACTCTAATACCTTGAAAAGACCAATGAACTTATGATAAATCTTAATCCCATGACTAATGATCTACTACTAGTGGTGAGAAGAAACATTCAAGAACACAAGATCTCTAACCTCAAACTCTATATGGATAATCCTATGATTAGTATATGACTTATGATGATCTTGAGCTATAGTATTCTTCTCATAAATAATCTAAATCTTATTAGAAGTGTTATATATTAATTCTAAAATATGGACCATATAATCCTCAACATTATTTCAATACAATAGATATTGATATGGTCTCTCATACTATGCCTCAAATAGATCCATTCTAGTGTATGAATGGTGACTAATATTGAAGGATTGAACAAAAAAAAGGAAATTATTCACCCATGAACCACAAAAATACAACAAACATAAAACCAACACGCCTTCCAAAATCTAAATATTCTATTATATCTTAACATTATACTGAGGATAAGTTGTGGTATTAAATAATAGTTAATATCCAAAAGCACACGGAAGAAACTTCCACAATCATGAGGTCAAATTAGGATCATGATTAGAGATGATCATCCAAAAAAACACAAGAAGATTCACTATATCATATATAAACAACCTCAAAAATAACATCCACTAGGATAGACTCATTAATTGATAGAAAATTTGATGATTTCATCAACTAATCCACAATCTCCTAGATAAAATCACATACTCCCGAAGAGTGAGGAAAATATGTATTGAAATATATTGAGACTTCTGATACATGGGAACCTACAATGGTTTCATAAACCCATAATGAACATGATGATTGACCATAAATTTTTTATAGACTTATAATTGATACATGAACATATCCACTAACATCATCATCCCTATCCACCAAAACTAGATTCTCAAAGCATGATACATCATGGATACCCCAAGATGATCTACTAGAGGTGAGTTTTTAAACTCATGAAGAAACAAATCACAAGCAATCAATGGTATAAATATCATTCCATATAACTCCACTTGATATAGGATATGATATGAACACATCATATGTGTAAAACCCCAAGCATCTACGGTACGCTTCTCTTTGAATAATGCGATAGCGTGTGTTGTATGCAACATCGAGTTCTAACACACCACAACCAATCAAACTAGCCGTTATGAATAGTAATACCTACTTATTGAAATTATATATTTCAAAATGGACTTCATTTTTGGATTAGGAATATCGAAATTATCCTAAGTTGAATTTTTGGTATTTTTCTGAGAACTTCCAATTTTTATGAATAGTGAAAAATACTTAAAAAATTTTTTTTAATCAAAATAATTTATAGTGATAAATAATATTATTGAGTGGTTTTAATGTATAATTAGAATATAATTTTACCATTTTATCCAATGGTGTTCATTAGAATTAATTTCACTTTGAAATTGGTCATAAGCAATTATCAATCTTTTGATATATATTGTTTCTTAAAAACTGGCTATTAGTTGTGACAGCGGGAATTAATTATAAAATTAATTAATGAAACTTATATGTTTGTAATTTTGAAAAATAGGCCTCATTTTTGAATTTGGAATATCAATTATAGCTTAGGGTGAAATTTTCGCATTGTTCTGAAAAACTTCAATTTTTGATGAATAGTGAAACTACTAAGTGGTAGTTAAAAAACTGAATTTTTCATAAAACATAATTTTACCACTTATGTGAATGGAATTTTGAAAATCCGAGAGACACGGTTAATATCAAGAAGTAAAATTTGGTTCAATGAGATCAAAATAATTTTTGGTGAATAGTAACTTTTTACTTTTATTTACCACGGTTAAAAGTAAATAGGGTAATTATGGGTAAAAATGATATTAATATTATCCTAACACATGTCCTAATTCTAGTGGAAAATTGTATCTCGACCAAAAACAACATTAGGAATAAAATATTATCATTTAGGTCCACTTGGATTAGATTAGGAAATTTATTATTATTTAATTCAAAGAAGAGTTAAAAGAGTTAAAATCAATGTTTATTTTCTAAAACATTTCGAATATAGAGTTATACATAAGATAAATTCAATTGTAAATATTCATTATAAATATAATAATATTTCCTACATAATTATAGTTTATTTATAATTTTTAGACTTTAAATAATTTAATTTATTTATGACACAATGATGATGCAGTAATTACCATAATAGTGACAAATTAAAATAATTGATATTATAAATAGCCAAATAAATATAATTTGAGACTTTTAATGAATTAAAATAATTTTCTAGAATAATATGACATATTAGGATTGATTTAATTGACTTTTGCGAAGTAATCATTCTGTTATGAGTTCCACAAAAATCAACTATTGAATAGTGTCAAAATTGACATAAAAGAGTTTTTAAAACAAATATTATATTATTAATTTATATTAAATTCATAAAAATCAAAGGTTCGTCCAAAAGACTTATATCATGATATTTGTATCATTAATGGACCACTTGGGGGTTGTTTGGATGTTTATAGTAAGTTTATTAACTATATAATATAAAAATACAAAGTGACATGGTAAATGTCAAACTAATTAACTAAGAGTTAAAACTAAACGATAAGGTTAATATAGTAACCCAAACCTATCTAAATTATATTTGTTGAATGTTTTTAGACCTATCCCCACCTTAACCTTTGAATAATCAACTTTTGAGTGATTAGAAACCGAATATGAATTTATTATAAAATAATATTTCTAGCTTTTCCAAAGGTGCCCCTCACCCCTCTTATAAAAGGGCACTCCACCTTCTCATTACTTAACACATTCAAAGCCTTTTGGTTCGGCCAAAATATTTCCAAATACTATCCCAACTTCCCTAAATACAACCTAGAGGCCTTATTTTGATTATAAAGCCAACCTAAGGAGCCCTTTTGATCAAATCAAAAGGAAGAACCCAAAGAAGAGGTAATGTTTTCACCACCCTTTTTCAAGTTCTTTTCTTCTTCCACTTCTTCTTCCTTTGTTGTTACCATTCTAAAATAATAACTCCTGTATCATATATATAATGTGATGTTATTATAAATATCGTACAACCGTATTCACTATTCTATCCATCCTTTGAATAAGATGTCACTATGCGTGCGTACGTACGGCTTACCGTCTCCACGTCGTGGTGTAATTGTTATTCAATAAATTATTATTTGGATGGGTATAATAATGATGTGTAACTCATGTAAATAATAAATATAACATGATAATGATTCTGTATATATGATATACCATCCAATTATATATTATTTTAATATCAAAAGAATGATATTTTCGCTCGTGCGTACGTACGGACTACCGTCTCCACGAACGCGATGAGATTCATTCTCCATCGTATCCATTCAAGTATAATTCTCATTTGATTATTAATAATAGTATCTAAGGACTTGATATAATTCTGGATATGATTAAGATACAACCTATCCATTAAAAACATGGCTTACGTAACAAAACATATAAAAGAAAACGAGTAATTTAACACCTGAATCGACGATAATTCTAAGATATTATTAACAAATCAATGTTAAAAGATCATATATGATATCATATTAATATATATGAATCTTGTATAATTTAATAACAATTATTTCACCATTATACAGGAGGTTAACCTACCCTCAACCAAGGAAAAGTGTAAGGTAAGGGTTATTTCACAATCTCTTCATTATCCGAGGTTGTTTTTACGTAATAATCTACTGGGATATCTTTATCATCCACATCCATGTTTATTAAAAATATATTTCAAAACATTTGTACTATTTACAAGAATATGGGTTAAAGTCATTTATACCCTTGTTTGACTTTTTATACGAGGTTTATAAAAGGAATCTTTCCGTCGTTTTCCAAACAAGGTGCTTTTTAACCATTTCGACAAAATTAAGGTAAGAATGTTTTTTTTAACTTATACGGCGGGTGTGGTTATTTTCCGCCATTATAAATTCGTCGAAGCTTCCATTACAATGTTATAAGAATATTTTAAAAAATGTTTTATTTATTAAATATATGACTCTTAAATGATTTCAAAATAGAAATAGATATTTCTCTAAAAAGAGTTTTGATTTCATCTATGTCAACATCCTTTGATGGATTTTACGCTTATTTGAAGTTGATTTATTATGATACAAAACTTCAATATTGTATTGAAGGTTTTGTGATATGTTTGACTGTGGATGTGCTATTTTTATACCATTCATAGTTTATGGTGAAAGTATTGACATTTCGTATGCTATTTTTAATACGAATTTTTATGTTATGTTTAATCCTTTTCAAATGGGAATGCATTAGACTTAATATGTGATGGGTGGAGCCCGCTATATCTCCTCGATGCATCGGAAGGTCTCATGAGACAAACTAGTGTCTTGGCACAAGGCCTTGGAAAAATCTTATTTGTAGTCTTGGCACGAGGCCTTGGCTATGTGGTTATGATAGTCTGGCATTATGCATTCCATCATTATGAAAGTGGTTATTGATATTGCATGTGATTATTCGATTAGTATAATATCCATGTGAATAAGTAAATGGAATTATTTCATTTTACTTTTCCATACTATGTTTAAGTTCAAGTTTAAAAGGCTTTTGTTTTAGTTATACATTGCCTTAAATGTTTATGCTTATTTTTTGAAAGTTTCTTCTATATTGTTATCCTTAATGGGCATTTCAGCTCACCCCTTTTCAATGTTTTATTTTTCCCAGGATGTGAAGAAGTAAGTTATGAATGACCTGTAGGGATAGTATGTGGGGATATGAGTGTGTAATATGGAGACTATGTTGTTGTTGTAGTTTTTCACTTTATGATGTAATGTAAAACTTTATGAATATATCTAGTGTTTCCAAGGCTACTAAACCAATCGTTCTTTCGAGATTTGATCTTTCTTATGATCATGCCAATGTAATGTAATAATGCCCCGACTATGGGTAACTAGGGTCGGGGTATTACAGTTTGTGTTGGAGGATGTTTAGTACAAACCTTGGAAGCTAGATTTAGATATACTCTGATTAGAGCACGTAGACCTAAGATGAACTTTGAGGATTAGTATGGAAGAACTTCCTAGAATTTTGGTATTGTAGAGATTTTGTGAGTTTTCTAAGAAATACATCTCTGTCTGGATATGAGCAGGTAGAGGCGGCTCTGGCACAGATGTACCTAGGGGTAAAACCCGAAAACACCGCTTTGAGCTAGACTCGAACGGGAACTGGTGCACGACAACGGGCCTTGCTGCACTCTGGGTTACGACACTCCCGGGGGATATGCTTAGGATAACTCTCATTTTCTTTACAAATCATTATGAAGGGTTTATGAGTATATACTTCCTCAAAAAAAACATTTTTTTGATTATGGATTATATCCATAAATAGTTCAATTTATGTTAAGTGTTTTATAAGTATTGGATTATGTATTTTGATTCGTAAACTGATCTAGTTTATGCCATTGTTTAGAAATGGCACCTAGTGGAAGAAATGGAAACCATATCAATGCACACACTCCATGTAGGGATTTCCCTCCTGCTCAAGATAATTATAGTGGAGCTAGTGATGCAACTGGTGCCGATCAGCTAATCACCATACTGGGACAACTCACTCAGGTTATGAATATTAACCTTAACTGTATGGAGCACTCTGATCCGTAGCGTGGAGGATCAATTTTAGATCGATTCATGTGGCAACAACCACCAACTTTGAATGGGAGTACAAATCCCTTAGTATCTGAGCAATGGATAAATTCCCTAGAGAAAATATTTCAGGCATTGGGGAGTAGTGAAAGGGAAAAAGTTATCATGGCAGTTTACCGACTAACTGGAGATGCTGATCAATGGTGGTCATTGATTCAAAACATGAAGGAAGATGATGAAGTATCAAATATGAAATGGAGGGAGTTCAAAGATATATTTTTAGAAAAATACTTTTCTCGCGACCATCGAGTAGATATGGAAAGGCAATATCTGAGTCTGAGACAAAAGGAGGATGAGAATGTCACAATGTATGAGGCTAACTTTACAAGGTTAGCAAGGTATGCTGGAGATTATATACATAACCCAAGAAGTAAGATTGGTCGTTTCTTTGATGGGTTAAAACCATTTCTTCGTCAAGCATTAGTCTCACAATCCTTCTCGTCGTACGAAGACATTGTCTCATGTGCCATTAATACCGAGAAGGAATTCTCTAAGTCTTATGACTTTAAAGCAAAGAAAGAGAAGAAGAGACCTACTGATCAATCTGGGAGTGGAAATAAGGGGAATAAGGGAAAGGTTGAATATCCATCCTATGGTAAATGTGGTAAGAAACACCCCGGTACTTTCTTGATGGGAACCGGAGTCTGTTACAAGTGAGGTGAAAAAGGCCACCAAGCTCATGATTGCAAGGGGAAGAAGGAAGCTACCAATGTTCAGTGATACAATTGCAGGGAGATGGGACATTATGCAAATTAATGTCCTAAGCGTCAGGAGAACATACCTCAGAAAAGGCCAAGGGATCAAGGCCAAGATTATGCAATCACTACTGTTGAGGTAGAAGCTCCAAAAGACGTGGTGGTAGGTAATTTAATGGTTTCCTCAAGTTTAGAAAATGAATTATTTGATTTTGGATCATCGCATTGTTTCATATATTCCCAGTTTGCTAAGAAAATTAGATATTTACAATTTGATTTAACAAGGGAGTTTTTAGTTAAAACTCTTAAGGGAAGTGTCATTGCAACAATGTTTTGTGAATCAGTCTCCATTAGAGCACATAAATTTTATTTATCTGCTGATCTCATCGTCATACCTATGATTGAGTTTGATATAATCCTCGGTACGGACTGGCTTTCAGACTATGATGTGACGATTTATTGTAAGAATAAATAGGTTATGATTCTTGATGTTGATGATAAGGAACACCTTATCTTTAGAGCAGAATCGTCACAACCTAATTCTTATCTAGATCCACCCCTAGAAGCTCAACTAAATTCAATTACTGGGGAGGAAGAGAATGAAATGACTCTGGGTGAGGAAAGGAATGTTCAAATTGAGGATGTACCTATTGTGAAAGAATATGTAGATGTGTTTTCAAAAGATTTACCAAGACATCCTCCAGAACGAGAAGTTGATTTTTCCATTGATTTAATTCCTTGATCAAGGCCTATATCAAAGACCCCTTATAGAATGGCCACTATAGAATTAGATGAACTAAATAAACAACTAGAGGAATTGAGTAATAAGGGATTTATTCTCCCTAGTGTTTCTCTATGGGGAGCCACTGTTCTTTTTTTAAAAAAAAGAAAGATGGATCTATGAGGTTATGTATCGACTATAGGGAGATTAATGCCATAATAATAAAGAACAAGTATCCCCTACCTCGAATTGATGATTTATTTGACCAACTGCATGGAGCTCAATTCTTTTCCAAGATTGACCTTCGATCTGGATATCGTCAGTTGTGTGTGAAGAAGGAAGACATTTCGAAGACAGATTTTCGAACCAGGTACAGGTATTACGAGTTTACTATAATGCCTTTTTGATTGACTAATACACCCTCTGTATTAATGGATATGATGAATAGAGTTTTCAAAGAGTATCTCGATGAATTTGTGGTGGAATTTATTGATGATATCTTGGTATACTCCAAAATATACGAAGATCATTAAAATCACTTGCGCATTATCCTAAAGACTCTGAGAAGGCATGAATTATATGGGAAGTTTAGAAAGTGTGAATTCTGGATTCAGGAGATTTCTTTTCTTGGCCATATTGTCTCTAAAGATGGAATCTCTGTTTATCCTTCTATGACCAAGGCAATCCAAGAATGGCCAGCACCTACGAGTATAAATAAGGTACGTAGTTTTATTGTTTTGGAAGGTTATTATCGATGTTTCGTCCAGAATTTTGCCCGATTGGATAACCCATTAACGAAGCTCACACATAAAAAGGTTAAATTTGTTTGCACAAAAGAGTGTGAAGAATGTTTCGAAGAACTGAAGAGAAGTTTAGTAAATGATCCTATATTGACTCTACCATCGAGGAATGATGGGTTCGTTATTTATAGTGATGCATCGAAGAAAGGACATGGCTGTGTCCTTGTGCAGAATGATAGAGTTATTGCATATGCATCACGATAGTTGAAAATTCATGAACAAAACTATCCTACTAATGATCTCGAGTTAGCAGCTGTGATCTTTGCTTTGAAGATATGGAGGCACTACCTCTATGGTGAAAAATGTGAGATTTATATTGATCACAAGAGTTTGAAGTATATTTTCTCACAAAAAGAACTCAACATGAGGCAAAGTAGATGGCTTGAATTACTCAAGGATTATGATTGCACGATACACTACCACTTGAGGAAGGGAAACAGGGTGGTAGATGCTTTGAGTAGAAAATACCATAGAGTTTTGAAGAATATGAGAATTGAAAGGGATCCAATTTTCATGGATCTTGTGAAGATGGACATGGGAATAACCAGGGAAGGCGAAACATCAATTATTTTTTAAATGGTTGCCAACCCATCTTTACTAGAAAGGATTATGAGTTCTCAGGCCGATGATGATGAATTTTAAAAGAAGATTAAAGCGGTGAATGATGGGAGATTGAGAGTCTTTGTGTATGAAGATGGAATTTTGAATTTCGGGGAGAGACTTTGTGTTCCCGATATACCTCATCTAAAAATGGAATTGCTGGATGATGCTCATAGTTCCAATTTCTCTATACACCCTGGGAGCACCAAAATGTATAGAGATTTGAAGAAACATTTTTGGTGGGACAATATGAAGAGGGAGATTGCCGATTTTGTGTCAAGATGTATGGTTTGTCAACAAGTGAAAGCTGGAAGGCAACATCCTGGAGAAGTCATGCAACCTCTTCCCATACCGGAGTTGAAATGGGACAATATTAAAATGGACTTTGTCATGGGGCTACCAAAGACTCCTAGAAGGAATGATGCAATATGGGTTATTGTTGATCGTCAAACCAAGTAAGCATATTTTCTTGCTATAGGAGAAGATCTACCACTGGAACGTCAAGCAAGACTATATATTAATGAAGTTGTGAGACTTCACGGAGTACCCCTATCAATTTTTTCTGATCGTGATCCCCATTTTAATTCATGGTTCTGGAAGAGTCTTCAGAAATCCCTGGATACTGAACTTAATTTGAGCACTTCTTACCACCCTCAAACGGATGGACAATCAGAAGAAACTATTCAAACCTTAGAAGACATGTTGAGATCCTGCTCACTTTACTTTCAGGGTATGTGGGATCAATATTTACCTTTGGTAGAATTTTCCTATAACAATAACTTCCATTCGAGTATTCAGATGGCACCATATGAAGCGTTATAAAGAAAGAGATGTCGTACACCAACCTGTTGGGATGACGTTGGTGAAAGAAAACTTGTAGGCCCAGAACTGGTGGAGGAAACAATGAAAAAGGTGAAGGTAATCCAAAATAACATCAAAGCAGCTCAAAGTAGGCAGAAGAGCTATGCCAATAATCGAATGAAGGATTTGGAATTTCAAGTCGGTGACCATGTTTTTCTGAAGGTATCACCATGGAAGGGAGTCATACGTTTTGGTAAGAAAGGTAAATTGAGTCCTAGGTACATCGGACCTTTCGAAATTCTAGAACGAATTGGGGCTGTAGCTTACCGATTGGCAATGCTGCCAAGTCTCTCCAAAGTTCACGATGTGTTCCCCATATCTCTATTGAGGAAATACATGCCTGAACCAACGCATGTACTCACCTATGAGGACTTGGAACTGGAACCCAATCTTTCTTATTGCGAAGAACCCGTCAAGATTATTGATACGAGAGAACAGGTATTGAGAAACTGGACGACGCGTCTGGTAAAAGTTCTGTGGAGAAACCATAAGATGGAAGAGGCAACGTGGGAACCCGAGGAACTTATGATGAAGAACCATCCATTTCTTTTCATGCGGTAGTATTCTAGAAATTTCGAGGACGAAATTATTTGAAGGAGGGGAGAATGTAACACCCCAAGCTTCTATGGTACGCTTCTCTTTAAATAATGTGATTGCGTGTGTTGTACGCAACATCGAGTTCTGACACACCACAACAAATCAAACTAGCCATTATGAAAAGTAATACCTATTTTTTGAAATTATATATTTCAATATGGACTTCATTTTTGGATTCGGAATATCGAAATTATCTTAAGTTGAATTTTTGGTATTTTTCTGAGAACATCCAATTTTTATGAATAGTGAAAAATACTTAAAAACTACTTTTTTAGTCAAAATAATTTATAGTGATAAATTATATTATTGAGTGGTTTTAAAGTATAATTAGAATATATTTTTACCATTTTATCTAATGTTGTTCATTATAATTAATTTCACTTTGAAACTATACAAAAACAATTATCAATCTTTTAATGTATATTGTTTCTTAAAAACACGCTATTTGTTGTGACAGCAGGAATTGATTATAAAATTAATTAATGACATTTATATTTTTGGAATTTTTTAAAATAGACATCATTTTTTAATTTGGAATATCAATTATAGCTTAGGGTGAAATTTTGTCATTGTTCTGAAAAACTTCAATTTTTGATTAATAGTGAAACTACTAAGTGGTAGTTAAAAAACTGAATTTTTCATAAAACATAATTTTACCACTTCTGTGAATGGAATTTCAAAAATCTGAGAGACACGGTTAATATCAAGAATTAAAATGTGGTTCATGGAGATGAAAATAATTTTTTGGTGAATAGTAACTTTTTACTTTTATTTACCACGGTTTAAAGTAAATAGGGTAATTAAGGGTAAAAATGATATTAATATTACCCTAACACATGTCCTAATTCTATAGGAAAAGTGTATCTTGACCAAAAACAACCTTAGGAATAAAATATTATCATTTAGTTCCACTTGGATTAGATTAGGACATTTATTATTATTTAATTCAAAGAAGAGTAAAAAGAGTTAAAATCAAAGTTTATTTACTAATTAATATAGGGTTATACATAAGATAAATTAGATTGTAAATATTAAATAAAAAATATAATAAGATTTCCCACATAATGATATTTTATTTATAATTTTTAGACTTTAAATAATTTAATTTATTTATGACACAATGATGATGCAGTAATTACCATAATAGTGACAAATTAAAATAATTGATATTATAAATACCCAAATAAATATAATTTGAGACTTTTAATGAATTAAAATAATTTTTTAGGATAATATGACATATTAGGATTGATTTAATTGACTTTTTTTGAAGTAATCATTTTGTTATGAGTTTCACAAAAATCAACTATTGAATAGTGTCAACATTGACATAAAAGAGTTTTTAAAACAAATATTATATGATTAATTGATATTAAATTCTTAAAAATATAAGGTTCGTCAAAGAGACTTATATCATGATATTTGTTTCATTAATGGACCACTTGGGGGTCGGTTGGATGTATATATTATGTTTATTAACTATATAATATAAAAATACAAAGTGACATGGTAAATGTCAAACTAATTAACTAAGAGTTAAAACTAAAAGATAAGGTTAATATAGTAACCCAAACCTGTCTAAATTCTATTGTTTGAATGTTTTTCGACCTATACCCACCATAACCTTTGAATAATCATCTTTTGAGCCATTAGAAACCGAATATGAATTTATTATAAAATAATATTTCTATCTTTTCCAAAGGTGCCCCTCACCCCTCTTATAAAAGGGCACTCCCCCTTCTCATTACTTCACACCTTCAAAACCTTTTGGTTCGGCCAAACTCTGCCCCAATACTCTCCAAACTTCCCTCACTACAACCTAGAGGCCTTATTTTGATCAGAAATCCAACCTATGGAGCCCTTTTGATAAAATCAAAAGGAAGAACCCGAAGAAGAGGTAATGTTTTCACCACCCTTTTTCAAGTTCTTTTCTTCTTCCTCTTCTTCTTCATTTGTTGTTACCATTCTAAAATAATAACTCCAGTATCATATATATAATGTGATGTTATTATAAATATGGTACAACAGTATTCACTATTCTATCCATCCTTTGAATAACATGTCACCATACGTGCGTACGTACGGCTTACCATCTCCACGTCGTGGTGTAATTGTTATTCAATAAATTATTATTTGGATGGGTATAATAATGATGTGTAACTCATGTAAATAATAAATATAACATGATAATGATTCTGTATATATGATATACCATCCAATTATATATTATTTTAATATCAAAATAATGATATTGTCGCTTGTGCGTACGTACGGACTACCGTCTCCACGAACGTGATGAGATTCATTCTCCATCGTATCCATTCAAGTATAATTCTCATTTGATGATTAATAATAGTATCTAAGGACTTGATATAATTTTGGATATTATTAAGATAAAACCTATCCATTACAAACATGGCTTACATAACAAAACATATAAAAGAAAACGAGTAAGTTAACACCTGAAATGATGATAATTCTAAGATATTATTAACAAATCAATGTTAAAAGATCATATATGATATCATATTAATATATATGATTATTTTATAATTTAATAAAAATTATTTCACCATTATACAGGAGGTTAACCTACCCTCAACCAAGGAAAAGTGCAAGGTAAGGGTTATTTCACAATCTCTTCATTATCCCAGGTTGTTTATACGTAATAATCTACTGGGATCTCTTTATCATCCACATCCATGTTTATTAAAAATGTATTTCAAAACATTTTTACTATTTACAAGAATATGGGTTAAAGTAATTTATACCCTTGTTTGACTTTGTATAAGAGGTTAATAAAGGAATCATTCCGTTTTTTTCCAAACAAGGTGTTTTTTAACCTTTTCGACAAAATTAAGGTAAGAATGTTTTTTTAACTTATACGGAAGGTGCAGTTATTTTCTACCGTTATAAAATCGTCGAAGCTTCCCTTACAAGCTTATAAGAATATTTTCAAATAAAATGTATTATTTTATAAATATATGACTCTTAAATGATTTCAAGATAAAAAGAGATATTTCTCTAAAAAGAGTTCTGATTTCATCTATATCAACATCCTTTGATGGATTTTACGCTTATTTGAAGTTGATTTATTATGATACAAAACATCTATATTGTATTGAAGGTTTTGTGATATGTTTGACTGTGGATGTGCTATTTTTATACCATTCATAGTTTATGGTGAAAGTATTGACATTTCATATGCTAGTTCTAATACGAATGTTTATGTTATGATTAAACCTTTTCATATGGGAATGCATTGGACTTAATATGTGACGGGTGGAGCCCGCTATAGCTCCTCGATGCATCGGTAGGTATCATGAGACAAACTAGTGTCTTGGCACAAGGCCTTGGAAAAATATTATTTGTAGTCTTGGAATGAGGCCTTGGCTATATGGTTATGATAGTCTGGCATTATGCATTCCATCATTATGAAAGTGGTTATTGATATTGCATGTGATTATTTTATTAGTAGAATATCCATGTGAATAAGTTAATGGCATTATTTCATTTTACTTTTCCATACTATGTTGAAGTTCAAGTTTAAAAGGCTTTTGTTTTAGTTATACATTGCCTTAAATGTTTATGCTTATTTTTGAAAGTTTCTTCTATATTGTTATCCTTACTAGGCATTTGAGCTCACCCCTTTTCTATGTTTTATTTTTCCCAGGATGTGAATAAGTAAGTTATGAATGACCTGCAGGGATAGTATGTGGGGATATGAGTGTGTAATATGGAGACTATGTTGTTGTAGTATTTTTTCACTTTATGACGTAATGTAAAACATTATGAATATATCTAGTGTTTCCAAGGATACTAAACCAATTGGTCTTTCGATATTTGATCTTTCTTGTAATAATGCCAATGTAATGTAATAATGCACCGACTCTGGGTAACTAGGGTCGGGGTGTTACATTATGAGCACATCCATGGACAACATGATCATTCTAAGCCTCTACCACAGAATCCCCTGGTTTGAAATTATCCACCTTCTATAGTCATAAATATTTCATTTTCATATTATATATGAAACCTCAACCACTAGATTCCTCCATATCAAGTTATAAAGCCTCAATATCCCCTATCACTCTTCATGTATCCCCTGACACATGAATAGAACCTCCATGAGAATTGAATCTCTTTTAATCAATAACCGCATTCCCCTTACTAGGTGTATAATGGATCTCAAATCTATGGCCCTCTAAGAACCCCATCCACTACCATTGATATATATTCATATATTTTTAGTGAAAATAAACATCAATATTTTATGATCAATGAAGACCAAAAAGAATTCACTAATGAGGAAATGTCTTTACTGATTCAATGAGAACACCACAGTTGCCAACTCAAGACCATGGTTGGAATAGTTACACTCATGAGTAAATTACTATTAAGACCCATATTATATCATCAGTACATGATCACTCAAGACAAAAACTAGGATATTGCAAGAATTTTTTTAAAAATACATCAAATATGATAGCTTAATTTTGTAGTTGAAGAATAAAATTACTGGTAAATTTCCCATTCATGTACTCAAATATTCAGTAACATTGATCAGTTCATTTAAAGGGATGATGCTTACTGGTCATAGCTATTCATAGAGTTATTATTATAGTAAAATTATACATGAATATATAATAATATCCTATGATTCTAAGGAAATTTTGGACCTCTATACTGTTCTTGGGGGACATACAAGAAACAAATTCTTTGATATTTGAATTATTCACTACCACTACTTATGTGGACACGAAATTAAAAAGGAAATACACCTCAGGTATATAGAATTTTTATTTTGAAAGATTTATAGAATTATAATCTTATTAGATAACTTCCATAACTATCCTTATAAAGTCATAATGATACCCCTCAAACAGTGATTATATGAGGATATCATTGATGATCACTTCTATGAAATAATATTGGAACTCATGAAACAAGATTTTCATGAGTCCTATGAAAATATTTTAGGTGTTTTTAACACACAAAAATTAACCATGAGCTAAATTGGCCTATAATTAAACTTTAATAATGTATTTGGGGTATATTATTTGTTTCACATTCATTTTTTATACCTAGATAATAATTAGATCTTTGAATACAAGTAATACCACTTAAATTAATTGAAATAAAATAATATATCCTCAAGGGGATAACAGTTCGTCACCCTTACTTGGTTAAACTATAAGTGGTCTATTCACAACCTCAAACTACAATCAACCTTCTTGGTAAATAAAATTAGATCTGTTGAAGGGAATACCCCAATTAGGATGAAACCATTTTATAATAGAACATTGATCTAAATATGTAAATCTTGTTGCTTAGAAGGTCCTATTTGATAAGGATCCATTAAAATAAAAGATACATTGTTTTGTAACTATATCCCAAGCATGATATCACATTAAGTGAGAAGTATCCCAACCAAATCAATAAAAAAATTTGAAAAAACTTCCATGACTACTGGAAACACTACTGCATGAAACATCATCAAGCACAACATCAAATATTATAGATGATAAGATATGGTCTCTAAAAAATTATGATTCCTATGATATCCTTTCTCTCCAATGAACATTTAACAATTTCCTTCAATATAAAATAAATCAAACTTTCTCTAGAACCCATAAACAATAGTATACATAGAATATAGGAAATCAATTCCAATAATAAGAAAATATGTATGTATTTAAATCATAAAAAGATACATCAGTGATTGATGTTTCCCAATCCTTAGCTCATGACCCCAATACCCCTCATGAAAATAAAACTATCTTGAAAATGATGTAGATTATACCAATGGAACTAGAAGCCTCTACACCTTAAGTCCTAAAGCTCAAGCTAATACAGGTGCAATGAAAACGAACATTTCCCCCAAATAAAAAAATAATACATGGAAGAAGATAAAAAATATCAACTCATCTGATCTATGGAATTCTTGGAACTAGAATCTACATGGAATGAAACTAACCATGCCTTGATCCTCTACCACATTTTCCCTAATGATGACCAGCCACACAACCACACTCTAACATATGTCTTGGAGGATGAGTAACAAAATGGGATTCCCACTACCTATTAAATCTTACCAATAATACTAATAAACTTATTATACGAGTTACATAAAAAACATAGAGAAAAATATTTCTATGATTGCACAGGTTAATGAAACCTACACAACATTGACCACTATAAATGGTTGAGCACTATAAATTCCATTGGTTTTGACCTCCAAATGAAAATTTCATTGGAATGAAACTACTGGTAGAGGCCCATGAACATCAAACTCTAGAAAAGTTAGAATAAAAATTCTTTTGATGACTCCCATTGGATGAAACATTGAATACCAATACATCCAAGAACATCCATCTATAGCACTTCTCATTATAAAGTTATGATAAAATCATTATCAAGATGAACAATTTCATGAACACATATTATAAATCACCTTATCCCTTTTGAACCTTATGATACATCATAATCATAAATTAGGTGACTTGGGACTAGATCTATAGAGGAAAAGCCTCCTAAATTTTTTTTATCTCTAGCCCCCTCATTAATGATAACATTAGTAGAAAATGAAAACAAATCATAAATTGAACCTCAAGCTCCCACACACCCAAGATCCCAGATTGAAGAGAGAGAATTACCTCCCAATGAGCATTATAAATAATCAAAGATGTAATATATATATATAGGTGATTTTGAAAATAATCCAAAGAAACATTAGAATCCCTATGATCACTGAGAAAGTAAAGTCACCACTGAAAAGAATCACCTCTTAGCTAACTAAATAGAAATAGGATCTAATATTCCTTTCACATGTGGATTAGAAAAAAATGATATATTAAGATTCTTTGACCATTAATTTATCTTCTTATAAGAGATAGAGCCCAATAATACACCATTATCAAATACTAGAACTCACACAATTTCTTCCTCCAAGACTCATACTCCTCATTTGGTCAACCCTTATACATTCAACCAGATTATCCTACTAAACCCCACTAATCTAAACCGAAAAGGAATGATGCCCAGTTTCCATCTCTATAGCAAGGAACAAGGAAACTCTTAAGCCAAAAATCATTGAATTAATTTAAGAACATATAAATAGTTTCATTTTAATTTCCCTAGAATCTCTCTAATTCAATGCAATATCACTAGATTTTTAAATAACACTATATTCATTAGTGAATCCAACATGAAACACCAAGCTTAAAGTAACCTTGAAATGTTATTATTTAAATGATATATTTATATTCTAGTTTTTAAATTATTATATATAGATAGGATTAACTGAATTATAACATATATATAAATATGTTTTACTCAATAAAAATTTACAAAATAATTCTTAGTAAATAAGTACTAAATTTTAGTAAAGTTATTTTATGCATAAAAACTATGTTTTCTTTAAAAATTACTTTTATTACTTTTAATGAGTCAATATTTTAATTTGTTTTCCAAAAAATTAGATAATTTCATTTGATAAAAAATATATCATTTTCTAATCATAATGAGAAAATTAACTTAAGATTTATTTTTTATAAATTTATGTAAATATTTATTTTTCATGAATAGTGAAAAATAATGATTTTTATTAGAAACTTTATTATATTTAAAATTACTGAAAATGTAAATTTATATTTTGTATTAGTTTTAATTTTAATTATATCCTCTTTACTAAATAAAAATTTATTTTGTTGTTTATAATGAATTTGATACCTAAATTTGATATAAAAACATTTTTATTCTCAAAATGGTTTTTTTAAATTCATTTTTCTTTGCATTTTGTGGGATTAATTTTAAAGAAAATTCTACCACATATAGAAGATAAATCTTGAAACATGGATTTTGTATTTCAAATTAGGTGGTTGAATATTGGTAAATAGGTAAATTTTATTTTAGGTTATTATGAGTAGTAACCAAAGTAAATAAATATTACCATGATAGAGGTAAAATGAAAAAATTTGGGCATAAAACTAATGTTTTAAAGATTAAAATTAATTAAAAAATTGAATTATTTATATTTATGAGTATATTTAATCTATAATATTTAAATTTTTTTAAGTATTATATTTTTTATCTATTTATATTTTATTTTATCATTTATAATAATTAAGTGAAGTAAAATGTCAAAAGTATCACTCTTTTTCTTTTAATATCAATAATATTTTTTTACAAGGGTAAAAACATATTATATTCAATTATAAAGGAAAATTTTAAATATAAATGAATTATTTTTATCCTGTTAATTTAATTTTAGTTTTTAGTGATTAAATAGTTACCTTAAATTCTTACGCAGTTCTTGTATAGTCGTAATGAAAGGAGTAAAAAATCGAGTAAATGATTATAAAAAGAATAAAATAATTTTTTTAGTGATTTATAATTTCCCATGAATTTAATATAAAAATATAACATATTATGTATTTTCTAAAGGTTTTTATTTGACTTCACTTTCTATCACGTTGTTTTGAAATTCAAATTAAATAAATAGTTCCAAAAAAAGGCATTAATAATATTTTATAATAAACACCATTTTGTTAAATTAATTAAACTTTATAGAAAAACTAAAGTAATTAATGTGAATGGTATATAGTTTAAAAAATAAAACATGGTCCATTTAATGTTAAATTTTCTTTTATAGAAATATTCTTTACCCGAAAAAGAGTAAAAAACTTTGATATTATGGTGATTATCAAAATTGTCAATAGGGGTTCAAGACATTGAGATATGGCTAAAAACATAATCCAAACATGTACTAGTTTAATTTTATTAAATTTATTTAACTAATACCCAATTTATATTCTAATTATATCAATTTAGATCTATATTTCCATGAATATTAATTTATATTATTTTAATACTCTAAGAAATTCAATGAAAGTCCCCTCATTTATAAAAAAGGTACCCCATATCCTCTCCTATAAAAACATCATGATCCATTTGGTTTAGCCAATCCCTACTAAAATACATTCTTAACATTCTAAGACACATTATAGAGTTCTTATTTTAGTAATAATACGAACCATAGATGGATTAATGTGTTAAGAAAATGATGTTTCCCAAAGAATATGTATATATTTTAACTGAATGTTTTTATTTTCGGTCATCTTCTACCTCCTTAAAATAATTTTAAAAATAGATGAAATAATATAACTGGTATCTTACATGTATATATATATTTATTTTTATTTTACAATTTATATACATCTTCTCTTCAATAAAATGGTAAAAGAAACCATAATTCGTGTGTATGATGGGCTATTGCCTCGCAAACCGATGTAATTTGTTATCCATCACCTCCTCTCAAAAACGATTATAATAATGAAAATATTATATATATATATATATAAAGTTAATTACATTTTTATCATTATTTAAAGATAATATATCATCTATTTTATTTCCTTTTCATCCATTGATAAATGATAATATCGTTCGTGTGTACGTGTGGATGTTAACCTCTACGAAGCGATGTGATTAATTTTTCATGAACACATCACATGGATTATATATAAAATTGTATTTAAATAAAATAAATTATATTTATTATAGAATAAAAAAATTTTAAAGTTAAAATTATACTTAACATATTTCCATTATGTTCGTTTAAAAATAGACACGTTAATAATGTGCACGTATGACCAACCATCTCCATGATTGTAGCATGGGTGATTTTTCATAACCTTATTTCCTGGTTGGTTTTGAAAGAGTAATTTATGTATAGTAATTAAAATAATTTCATTATTATTATTCTTCATATTATGTAATAATGAACTCTTGGACCATATACAACCTACCAATGTCATTTTGGGAATATTATCCAAATATCATCAAATCATACAACAAGAACTTAATTTATTAAGTAATTGATTATAACATGGTAATAAAGTAAAAATAATAATAAACATGAAAAATGATATAGTTAAACTAAATAATTAACATATTTTTATTATTCAGGATGATAAATAACACATGTTATCATCTAGACTCAAGGTAAGGGATACTTTACTTTAAAAAAATCATTTTAAAATTTTTAAATATTTATTTTCTAAATATTTTTCTTCCATTTCCTTATTATTAAAATTATTTTATATATATTTATATAGACCATAATAAATTTCAAAGATCAAATTGGAATTTATTACAATGTTTTTCAAAAGTAATATTTTTACAGAATGTTTTTACTTTATTTACAAAATACAAAGGTGATGTTCTATTTTAACATATATGGCATAGAAAAAATTCTAATTATAGAAGATATTTTTGTTTTGATTAATTGAATGTATTATTTGTATTATTCAAATAATATCTCTATTTCCATTTTTATGGGTATTTTCATGTTGAAAATGGATTTTTAGAAGGAAATGGAATTTCAGTATCTGGAAGTATTTTGCATATGGTTTCAAAAGAGTTCTTAGTGGATTTATGATGAAATTGTGAAATATTAAATTGTTTTATAATACATGTAAATTGTTTATGAGGATGGTTAATCCTTATATAAATCAATATGATAGGTGAACTCGATAGAGATTATGAATATAGTTGAGCGAAATTTTGGTTGTGTTGATGTGTGAGGCCAATATAGTTCTCTAATTAATTAGGTACAGATTATATTCATTAAACAATTGTGATATAATTTGGCTCTATTGGTCATTCAAATTATAATGGGTCCTGTGAGGGTTCTGTAAAGATAATTTCCAATTTATCCCACTTTAATTTTAAATTATTATTAATGATTATTCATGGAAATCTTATGATTCAATAGGTAAGCTAATGATCTTTTATTTTAAAGTAAATATTATACCCTTTCAAGGTAATGAGGTATTTTTTTAAGAAATTATTTTTCATGGGTTCCCATGTTTTATAAGAAACCCTCATGATTATGATGAGACTTATTGTTTTCTTAAAATGTGTTTAATGAAGAACATTGTGTAATAATGTTGATTTCATGTGTATGTAAACGAAATTTTGAGCACAATGTTTATTATGATAGAGGAAAAATATCTTTTATTATCATAATTTTTTAAAATGGTCTAAAAAGTATATTTTTTTATTTTTTATATCCCTTATTATGCTTTTATTCTCATCCATTTTTTTTAAATAGGGTTTCAAGGATCAGTTGGTAAAAGTATAAGGTCAAGTATAAAATTGTGAATATATGTCATGAAAATAGAAATTATGAAAACTTAAAAGTTTTTTATTGTGGATAAATGGATACTAACTGGATGTTCCCAGTTGTAATTTATAGTTTTCTTAGAATATTAAATTTACATATTTTTTATGGTTGGGTCTGAAAGGTCCCAACCAAAATAAATGTAATCACATATAGGTGTAGGGGTGAATTTTTTGTATCTTTTTTTGGTATTATCATTATTTTATAACAACCTTCACCACTTATTTAATATTAGACACTTTTATGAAAAAAAACTTTCACTCATCCATAAGAACACAACTATTTACATGTTTCACTACTTAGAAAGTGTATCTAGTCCTTGTAATAGTCTATAAATAATCCAATACCACACAATACAGTAAAAAAGAATCCATTTGTGTGGATACATCATCTAGGAAATAACCTTACACTATTTTTTCACTATGATCTATAAAACAGTGAATATGGTTCTTCTAGCATTAATGGTGAAATTATTTCTATATAAAAAGTTTAGAAACCTAAACCAAATTACTCTTAAAATGTCTCATTATTGCTTCAACAACTTCAACTTTTTTAATTATTCATAACATAATTATTCAATTTCTTAACCAGTAGTAGGTAAGAACAAATTTTCTACACTTCTAATGAAAACATAGTCTAATTGAGAACTCTGATTCTACAGTTTAGAAAAATTTTATTTTAACTTGTTTGAAAACAATTCTAATTCACTTATTCCTTTTTTTAGAATAGTCAGTGTGATTTCTCGGTCTAAGCTGGAAAACCTAATCGAAACTTCTTCTAAACAATTATTCTTTTTAGAAAACCATTCAAAAGAAGTTATATTTGGAATCCTTCCTTAAAAAATTCTGTATCAAAAAAATCTAGTGCTCTCACTCTCCCCCACACATAAACAGTATAAGAGTGCATTTTACAATGACCTTAATTTATATGTGCCTTAGAATAGTGAAATGGAAAGAAACCAATTTCATTTTCCTACTCAAAAAAATTCCAAAATCTCAAATTTAATTTTCATTTGAACTCAATTTTGACAATTTATCACTACGTATCAACACTTCAAGATTCTTATTGAATCTTTTTGAACACACTATAACTTCTTACTTCAAAACTGCAACATCTCAACATATCATTCCAGGAAAATATAGTCCAAAAAACATCTCAATCTGAAATATTTGGTCATTCTGATTCCTCTAATTTGATAAAGAACATTCCAAATATAAGACTTCACATTCTAACTCTCCAAAATAATATAATTTTTTATGTTTCTAATGGAACTCCACATCTGATAACTTAGCGGTTCCAAACCCTTTTTTGATACAATGGTTTTTATACTCATCTTGATGGATTTATGGCTTGTTTTTTTGATGAGTCAGTAACAATAGTGGCATAATTCTTTCTGAAACTCAGTAACTATTGGTACATTTTTCAAATCAGTTCATCTAAAGTATTTTTCCATTTGATGGATTATTCAATCAATACTTCTTCAAACTCTCTGACTTAATCATAATAAAACATATATCCTCAATACAACTTATTCTTCTAGAACACATCAAATTCATAAAAACACTAGAGAATCATATTTACCTATTTCTTCCAAAAAGCCCTCCATTTTTCATGACTTCTTCATGGTTTTAAGAACATTGATATTGGTATAGTATTATATGACTAATTTGGGAATGTTCTATGACTTACCATCCTTTAAAAAAATTCTTTCTTTTTATCTAAACCATAATAGGATTTCCAGTACATTGAAAGTCCAAACACATTTCCCCATTTATATAAAAAATCTTAGATCAAAAGTTTTAAGAAAACTCATCTTATTAAGAACATTCATAACATTAAATCATCATCATATTTGTGTAAAACTAATATTAAGAAATTCTACATCCAAATAAAGCATCTGAGTTGATTCTAAACATATTTATTCCAGCAAACTGATTTAAAGAATAATTTCACTCGGAGCATATTATCCGAATTGAAAACTGAAAATAGTGGACTTTCCTAGGATAACTGTATCTGTTATCCTTGTTCTGAAATACCTATGTCTAATTAATAGTACATAAAAAATGAATTTATTTCTCTAAATGACATCAAAAGACAAAAAATTCAAAAAAACACTCCTTCCAACATCTAAAAACTAACTTCCAGACATCTTGGTCATAACAATATACCCCTTTGTATTTTGACATCAAAAAGGTTAAAAAATCAATGAATCTTTGTAACTCAAGATATGTCATTAATAAAAAATTATAAGCCTTTATGAGAGAACCCATTGTATGAAAAAATATTTATTAATGAAAAAACCATTCTTCCCATAAGTTGTGTCTTAATAAATAATGTCATGATGTAAAAAAAATCCATATATCTTCACAAATTATTTATTCGTGTTTAACAACATCAAGAAATTATTATAATAGTTCACATTCTTAAATACTGAGTTCATATATTACCCACAACTCCCCCAAAATACATGCTTCCATAAAATATTTAGCTCATATAAATGTATAGATTTATGAAACATCATTTTTCACCCCCTTTAAAACACTTTTAAAATACTAGATGAGATGGGGGATAGAAACACATACCTAAACATTAGTGAGAAATAGATTGGATTCCCATATTCAACCTTTATTTGAAAAAATGCTTCCATTGGTAATGTTGTTATGAATATGTTAGAAAATTGTTCCATTGTAAGAACATATTCCAACTTGAGTTCCTTATTCTCCACATGCTCTTGGATGAATTGATATTTTATATCAATAAGTTTTGAATGAGAATTTTGTATAGGAATTATTGTGTGGTTAATAGAACTATGATTATCATAACCCTAGAGAAGTTGTAACATGACTTCTACAGAAAAATCCCCCAAGTGAGTCTACATCTACAAAAATTATGTTGTGTCTTGAGTATAGGTAATACATCCAACTTCAGTCATGGTAAGAGTTACAAAATTTTTAATTTTCATATTACAACTCACAAAAAATCCCTCAAAAATAATAATCCACCAGATGTGGATTTCCTATTATCCACACTTCCTACTTTATTAGTATTTGTATAGCCAAACAAAATAATTCTTCTTGAGCTATAATATTTTATTTTAAAATATATTGTTCCTCCGATATATCTGATAAATTTTCTTTCTACCAAAGAGATTATATTCTTTTAGAGAACATTGAAATATTTTACATAAGGAAATAACATACACAATATATATCCTTCATGAAATCAACTATAGAAAACGTCATATCATCTTCTGAAACTCTTAAGAGTCCACTTCATTTCCATATCCATATTTTGAAAACTTAGTTCCCACTAAAATTGGTGTAGAAGCTAGTTTTGAATTATCCATTCCACAATGATTAAGAAGTTCCTTAGGATACTTCTCTTGAGATATAAATATTCATTTTTTCTTTTGTGATATTTTTAACAAATAAAGTATTTAATTTCAAAGAGCATGAACATTTCAAACATCTTCTTCATCTCTTAAGAAACATTTTCACAAGTTCTTTCATCATTCCTAAAAAAGATAATGTCAACATACACAATAACAATGAGAAAAATGTTATAATTTTCTTTGATGTATATACTACTATCAAATCATCTTTTCATAAAATTTAACATCCTTTTGTAGGTATCCAATTTGGAATACCATTCTCTCAAATATTTCTTAAAACCATACAAATATTTCTTCAAATTAAACACATAACTTTCATCCTTTCCAATTAAAAATCCACATGATTGTTCAATATGAACTTATTCATCAAATTTTATGTAAATAAATAATGAATTCAAATCGATATAAAAAAATTTATATCTTTTTTTTGCTGAAATTTATAAAAATATTCTAGTTTTCTCTAACCTTGCCGCTGGAGAAAAGGTCCCATCAAAACAAAATCTATACATTTGTGAGTAACCTATTAAACTAATAGTACTTTATTTCTTGTCACATCACCATATTCATTCAACTTGTTTCTAAACACCAATTTTGTACCAATAACATTTTTATCCTTTGGTTTAGGTATAGGTTTCAAAGTATCATTCTTCTCAATTTGGTCCAACTCTTCATCTATAGTATAAATCTACTCCAAATTATTGAAAGAATAATTAGTATATTTCAGCTCAAATTTTGAATACAAATATGTATGTGTAACTAACTTTGATGTCATTATTGTTTGATCCTTTAATTTTTTTCATCACCAGAAATGTTTTGGACATCCACCTACTTCCTAATCCTTGGAAGAGATATACAAAGTGTGTCCTCATCATTGGAAATTTTTTACTCTGATTCTTCCATTTGCATGTCATCACCATTTCAAGATTAATTTTCTTCTTTATCAATAACAACCCTTTTATATTCTTCATCTACACGTTATTGTTTAATATCATTCTTGACTCTTTTTATAACTTTTACATAAATGGAATCAAATATCCTTCATGTTTCTTCGTTGAGAAATCTATATCCTTTACCATCTAGAACATAATGAAGAAAGATTCCATCCTCACATCTTTGACCAATTTTCCAAATTTTTTCACCGTTGTTCATTATGATAAAGGGAATCCCAAAAACCTATATGTTCTTCAAACTTATAATTTTAGTGTGGAACGTTTTATAAGGATTAATGTTCAAAAATTTCCTATATAAACATCAATTCAAAATATTAAATGTTGTACTCATTGATTTTCTATAGAATAAGTGAGAAAAGTGATCTTCAATCATAATTGTATGCCCCATATCTACTAAACATATATTATTCATTTTAAAAAACCATTTTTCTGTAGTAAATATGGTGAACTGATATCCTGATGAATTCTATGTTTTTAGAGACAACTTTTTAACTATTCATTCTTGTATTCACCACTATTATCAGTTCACAACTTCTTCACAGAATATTAAGATTCCTTTTCAGATCTTCTCCTAGAACTATAAAACATCCTGAGATCATATAATTTATGTTTCAAATACATTATACAAGTAATGATATTAAAATAATTAATAAAATAAATAAACTACCTTTGTAAAAAAATTGTCACTTAATCATTGGCCCTCTAATATCATAATTAATTAGTTCCAGTGAAGAGTTTAATGAATTTAAACTTTTTTGTGCACAGAGTTTTTAAAATCCCCCTTTTAGGAAAATAATAAATACCAATATATTCTTCTTATCATATTAAGAATATCAACAAAACTATATAACTTTGTTAACTATCTCATGTTTCTCTTACACATAGGTCCCAAACATTTATGCCATAATTTATTTTATTCCATCCTGCTAACAAAACATGAATTTCGAACATCACCAACATGTAACAAGTTTCCATTTGTATGTTGTCCATTTGTAACCAATTTTATATCATCAACTCTTTCCACAAAAAAAATTATTTTCTAAAAAAACATTATTACCTTCATCATATAGTTTTGAAACACATAACAAGTTTGGTTTCATCCAATCAACAAAAAAGTCCTTCTTGGATTTCTTCTTTTCTTCATAAATAATAGTAGATCAAACACTCATGATTCTGGGTGATTCATCATTTCCAAACATCATTGTTACTTCTTTAAAATACTTCACATTCTTAAAAAGATTCAGATCTTATTTCATATGTGAGGAGAAACAACAATTCAAAATCTAAGGACGTTCTCCCTTTGTAGCTTTGAGAAAAGTTTCTACAACAAGATATTTTTCATTCCCTTTATCTTTATTTACATTCCTCTTTTTAGAATTGTTATAAACATGTTGTTTTGATGATAAAAAAATAATACATTATTTATAAATGTGTCTATTTCTTTTAGAACTTTCACAGAATTCTTTCTAGAGGTTATAACCTTTTTCAACTTTCAAAAACACATTATTTGAGTTCCTTCTTTGAGAGAATTGACTCCCCCTAAGTATGTTCTTCCAGTAACTCATGGGATAATTGTATTGTTATTGATTGAACCAATACATATTTTATGTAGTTCTGTATCCACCATAATACCATCACTAAACATAGAAATAATACTTTCTTATGTGACTTTTATATAGCCTAGATTTGTAAAATTATTTTTCAACAACACTCTTACCATCCACATCAGATCTTAGGTGAGCTACAAACATTCTTATATCACTTAAAATATTCTTCCACAATTCTATTTTATTCTCAAATTTAACAAAATCAAAATTAGTAATAGAATTTTTTTGGACTCTAAAATATTAGAAACTTCACAATTTCCATCTTTTTTGGTTTTGGAAACATACATGATTTTCTCAACCATCTTCTTATTAGAAACATATTAAATTTTATTTTTATTATTTGAAGATAATTATGTTAATATTTCATAGGTTTTCATATATCAAAACATTATCTAAATTTAGGTATAGATTTATTAAAGATTGAAATCCTTGATCAAATTTTGAGAACAACTATTCAACAAGTTCGTACTCTTACATATTTTCTTTTATATCCACTTCAATATGTGTATTTTGATTCTTTTCATTTTTAAGATATTTTGGCATGTGATCAATCTTATTCAAAAAATGATATTTTTCTTCAAAAAAAGATTCTAGAATATTTATTGTAGACCTTTCCTTTTTTAACATCTTGATTTCTATCTTAAACCATTTAATTCTTCTAAAGCATTATTTCAACTGCATTTTTTGATAATATTAAAACTGAGTATCTTCCTCCAATAAAATAATATATTCATCACTAGAAAATAATTCATCATTCACTTTTGTAATAAATTTTTTTCAATAGTGATTTTAGTGAATTTTTTCTATTTTACCTTCACTATCTTCATATTAATCATCTTTAGAATTGAACCCTCTCATTTTGGATTTGGATAAATTTTTATCTTTTCCCTTGAAATAATATTTTGATTTATCAACATGTTTCTTCAATAATTTTCTTGGTTTTGTATCATTTCCATCACTTTATTCATCATTATTTCTTTAAGTAAAACTTGAAGAAAAATTTCCAACCACTCCACATTCAAAACATTTACAAGGTTTATTCCCCTTATATTTTATTGTACCACATTCCACATATTTTGAAAATAAGGAAAATAAGTCATCAAAATTTTTACTATCCCAATTTTAAGAATCAGAATCACTAATATTTTCTAAATCAATAAAATTCTTTTATTTTCCTTGCATTTAATTTGTAAAGAATGTTTTTCAATCAAAATTTTCTTTACTTTTCAAAACATTCTCCCTTATCATTTTATATGTAATGAGGGTGATATAAAGGTCAATCAGAGATAGAGTATCAGAATCTCTACCTTCTAAAGATAAAACATTATCATCAAAATTTTCAAGAAGTTTCTGTAAGATATTTTCAACAACATTTTAATCTCCCAACTTTTCACCAAGCCATCTTATAGTTCTAAAAATATCATTTACCCTTATAAAGATATCACCAAAAGATTTATACTCACCCATTTTGAGATCTTCATACTTCAACCTCAACACTTATAACTTTGATTTCTTCACCTTTATATTTCCTTCATAGATATTTTTCGTCTTTTCCCAGATACCATTTGTAGTTCTCAATCCCATCACTCTATGAAATTTACATTCAAAGTATGATGGTAGTAATGGATTGTTAGCCCTTCTATTTTTATCCATATTCTTCTTATCTATATATTTAAGAGGAAATTTTTTAGAAATATAAAGAAATACATCTGTAGAAGCCTCCAAAATATCATACCCAAGAGACATAATATAATGTATTATTCTATATTTCCAGATAGGATAGTTCTTTCACTCGAATATTGGAATCTCCTTACTATTCAAACAATTAAAATTCTATATAACAACATCTATTCAAAAACATCATCAAAGATTAAATGAAGGGTACCTTCCCTCTAATACCAATTTAAAATGACCAACCATGATCAATGTAATCACTAAGTGAGAGGGGTGAATCAATGATATCATTTTTCCTTTAAGATATCTTTCTAGTATAACAACCTTCACCTCTTGTTAAAAATTTGTTTCTTTTCTAAAAATAAAACATCCACACATATATCGAAACATATGTATTTACAATTTTTTCTACTCAATAAGGGTATCTAGTCTTTGGAATTGTTTGGAAAAAATCTAATTCTATAAAATACACTTGAGAAATTAATTTTTGTTTGGATATAAAAAATATGAAATACCCTTACACATTTATAGAAATATGACCAATACAACAGTTCATGTGAATATTTTAGCATGGATGATAGAATAATGTTTTTTTAACAGGTTTAAAAATCTTCAGTAATTGGTTTTGGTCATGTAACTATGATTATTAAAAAACTTCCACTTTTCTAATTCTTTATAACACAATTCTCAACTTTTTACCCAATAGAAGGCAGGAACAACATTTTTTGACATCATATGTATACTCATTATGATTACTCACACAAGTTCATCAGTCTAATTCCTTAGTTAGGAAAAGGTCAAATTGCCTTGTTTGAAAACTAGTTTGATTCACATCTTCCTTTTCTAAAAATAGTTAGTATGATTACTTAGTCCGATCTGTAAAACCTGATCACAACATATTTTTAACACTTCTTCTATCTGGAAGACCTTTCACAAGAAATTTTCTCTAGAAACCTTCCTCCACAATTTCTCTCGCAAAAACTCTAGTCCTCTCACTCTCTAATGCACATAAATAGTACCATAGTATGTTGTACATTGACCTTTATTAATAGGGGTCTCATAATATTAAAAGGGTGGGAAACCAATTTCATTTTCACACTCAAACTATTTTCATAATCATGAATTTTTTTTCTTTTGAACTCCAATTTGACCATATCTCAGTACTTCTCAAATCATAGGGGTTCTTATAGAATCTTTTTTAAATATACAAGAACATATTAAATCACAACTAAAACATAATAATATATCTATCTGAGAAAAAATAGTCTGAATATTCTTTTACTCAGAAACATTTTCACATTCTAATGCCCTTTATCATGTAAAGAACATGAAAAACAGATCCTTTCCCATTCTGTTGCTCCAAAACAACTAAAACAATTCTTCCTCTGATGAAACATTGCATTTGATTCCATATTGATGACAACCACTAGTCTGATGCATCAATTTATGCACTCATATTTATTGATCGATGGCTCATTTTTTTTATGGGTTAGAAACAAAAGAGATTTATTTAGTTCTTAAACTCAGTAAATAATGGATTGTTTGTCTAATATTTTCATCTGAAGTATTTCCCCATCTGATGGATTGGTCGACCAATACTTCTAAAAACCCTCTAACTTCCTAAAAATCAAACTTTCAATCTCTAGAAAATGTCAATTCACAAAAACACCATAGAATCATATTTCTGTTTTATTTCACAAAATCATTCATGAATTATAACTTATTCATAATGTTAATAACATTTATATTATCTTAACATCATCTGAATAATATAGGAAAGTTCAATGAATTCCCATCCTATCAACATCTATTATCTTTCCATCACAACATCATTCTGATTGTTAATACATAGATTGCCTGAATAAATTTCACCCTTTCTTTCAAAAATATTGGATCACAAGTTTTCATAAAACATAGAATATTGAGAAATATTTTCATAGAAAAGAATTGTCATATATTTTTGGAATATCTCTTAAGACATTCTTCCAATGATATGACTTCCCACTCATTTCATAAAATATTCATTCCACAAAACTAGGTCCGAATATAATGTTCACTTAGAACACATATTCATAATAGAAAAAAATAAAGGATATAATTTCATAAGAAAAATACATATGTTCTGCTTTGTTATGAACTCATGTGTCTAATTAACAAAATATACAAATTGATTTGATTTTTCATAATGAAAAAAAGACAAAATGTTTAGAAAATCACTCCCTCCAATATTTGAAAACCATCTTTGATAAAAATAGTTCCTAAAAAGGTCCATACAATACATATAATAGGAATGGTTTAGATAACTTTTGGGATTATGATGTTTTCATGTGAGGTTAACTTAATATTTTTTGGATGTCGTGATGGGTTTATAAGTATAAGTTTGATCATAATTATAAACTCATAGATACCTATTTTATGGTTTTATGTTATGGTAATACTTTGAGAGGCATTTATTATGTCTTGTTAGTTATTTGAGGTATATTTTAGCCTTATGTATAACATGTGAAAAATTGTTTGAAAATTAATACCATTATATTTTTCAGACATAAGTTTAAACTTATTGATAACCTTTATGTTTTATAAGATATTTGATATTGACATAATTTTAGGTTATTACAACTTGGGATTATATGTTTAATAGTACAGATAACCATTGGATTGATAAGTGATTTTTTATTAAGTGATTAATGTTATTTTAGAATATGTTCAGTATTTTGGGAACCATATATGATTTAGGTAGATGAAAATATTTTTGAATAATATGGGATTTTATTTGAGAAATAAAGGATGAATTTTATTTTGGAAGCATATCATATTTTAATGTTAATTTTTGGTGATTAATTTTATTTATGGAAATTATTCACATATTTTATAGATTATATGATTAGGGAATATAAAATTTTTATTATATTACTTTATAAATGACAAATTTTTATTAGAGATAAATTTTAACTTAAACTTGAAAGAATATGCGATCAAATCCTTCTGATTTTTATATTGTGACAATTTTTAGGAATATTTAGATGAATTTTAAGGTTAGTTATCTATCGTATTATCCATGATTACCTTTTATTGTCACTATTGATGATTTTCCTGATAATGTTGTATTTATTCCTATGATGGTTTATAAATTTTGGATATTATCATACTGTGTACTAAACATTTTCATTTTGGTTAATTTTTAAAGAAATGGGGAATAAATTGTTATAAATTTGTAAATTATGTGATCCTTTATATTTCTATTTTAGTGTTATGGTCATAGGAAATCATCATGAATGATTTTCATTTGAAGGGATAGATGGGATAATTGTGTAAATTGATTAATTGAAAAAAATTCACAAGAACCTTAGCCCAGTTGGAGAGGACTTTCTAGGTGAATCCAAGATACCCAAGATCAAATTCGGGTGGAGGCTTATTTCTGGGTTACTATAGCAGTACTGCAGCAGTATTGTAGTAGGCACTGTTCATTACTGTAGCAGCCAAAACTATTCATCCATCTGGGCCTTCGGGCCACCGGTTCGGTCCTCAGGTCCTACAAGGCTTTCGGGCCACCCAAGGCCTTTAGGCTAGTTGTTTCTCAAGGCCTTCGAGCCACCTTAAGGCCTTAGGGACACCCAAAGGCCTTCGGGCCACATTAATGCAGGTCCCAGACACACTACAAAAAAGGAGAAGCCCCATAAGAGGATTCAAAGCAAGTGCACTCACCAGAGCATTGCCAAATGGATTGTCAGAAGAGAGGGTATGGTTATGCCCTCGGTACCACCCTATGCTTTCACGGGAATCCTATCCAGATGGTCATGCAAAGGTGGATAGCTACTATTAGGATGAAGATACTGGGGAGGGGCAATTCTTTGTAGATAGTCTGGTTGAATTCCTTAAGACCTTTGGGTCATGTAATCTCCTAAGCCTACAGGCCATGTAATCCTTATTCCTATAGGCCTTTTAAGGGTTCCCCCTCATCCCTTGAAAGAGGGGTTATCAAAAATAAATAAAAAATGATGGATTTAGGGCCATTCAGGCAGATTATTTGATTAAATTATACATTCTATGTTAGTATATTTTTTATGTTCTTAGTCTAGATGGAAATAGAATTCATAAAATCAAGGAAAATGATCTCGAAAAAAAACTTTTATCATATTACCTTTATTATTAACGAATTGATGTTATTATTAACATCTAATTTGTTAATATTTTCATAGTTTTTAACATCCTCGTGATCATTCACTTTTTAGTGATAAATTGATGTTCTATGATCCGAAGTTTTTCAATGAGGTATAGATCAATTATTTATCAGTTTCAATTCTTTTTTATGGCCTAATGTGAGGGTCAAGTGAGATCATGGGTGTATCAGGGGTGTTTGGAGTTTTGTCAAATCTTGGAACCCAAATTCTTTGGAAAATAGTGTGGGTAATATGGTTCATAGAAATCGTGTGGGACAAGAGCATGGTTTGTCAAGCCTTGTGAGGCTTGGATTGTGGGATTCATGAGACCACACAATTTGATGAAAATGTGTGGAAGGATTATCTCACTCATGGTAGGGACTCTGTAGCTTTTTAAAAATCTTAATACATATTTCTCACATGTTTTTTCGAACTACGTAAACTAACTATGCAAGCATCCTCCCTAACATAGTGATGGGTGCACAATTGGAGCACCGTTTGGCCAACTGGACATCTTTAGACATAAGCAATCTCATTTAACGGTATTTGGATAGCTTTATCCATTTTTCTTCCATAAAGACTTGGAATTGAGATTTTTCATCTCATTAGATCTATTCCAACAAGTACAAAAATACTCTTTTGAAATTATTCATTTGAAGTTATTTTAGATTCACTATTTAAGTGTAAAAAAATGTTCCCTATTTTCATGTTCTTAGTCGGTTATATGTTTTTCATCTAATGTGGATTGAATTAGAATCCAATACTAGATAGGAACTCTACTATGAACATACAATAGGTGTTATTTACCTTTCCCTTGTGGTTTGGTGCTTTATATGCCAAGTTTATTGTCTTATTTCAAAAGATCCAGTGGAACCCCAATAATTAATTCAATAATTTAATTACATGAATTGAAACTTGTTAGGTTTCCCTTGAGTACATTTTTATAATATTTAGAGGTTGTTACCCCAACATAGGCCTCCCACATGGTGTGCCTATACTTTTTCCTATTATTATACCAACCCTAGGGTGTGTGTGAGTTCTTTCCTAGTTATAAAAAGATTATTTATAAATTAATTTTATTGAATTGAATTGAAATGAGATGTTAAGATATGGGTTTCCTTCTTTTTCATGTAATATAATATGTGAACTATTTAACTATTAAAAATTGAATTATTTTATGAGTGAGTAAAATCATGGATTATAAATTAATGGGAGTTATTAAATGATATAAAAGTTATACATTTAATTGTATTGGATGAATTGGTAGGTAAACCTTGGATCCTAACTCTATTTGATTCCATCAGAGACTCTCCATGGATATTGATTGTGGAAGTAGACCCCTTCGATGAGTTTTCTCATTAGGTCTTGATTTTTTGGGATGCCTAGGCCCTTGATACCCCTTATATCTGGATTTATTAGTCTTGAAGTGGACATGGTCTATTAACATGCTTTTTATACCCCATTCCAAGTCTAACTGAGTTTCCATCAAGACTCTCTGTGGACTCTAAGAGGATTCCATGGTCTATTATACCTCATATTTGACCATTTGGGTTTTGACACATCTGATTATATGGTGTGTCTATGATAGATGATTTACACTATATGTTGTGGCCATTGTTGATATGACAATTCAAATTATACGGGCCAGCCATAGTAAATAAACGTTATTGATTATATGGTTGGGCTATGGTTGTTCTGATATAAAGGTTATACATTCTGGCCATGGATGATATGATATATTTTGTATATATAATAGACATGGTATTTAATTATATTTTATTTACAGCAACCTTGTATTAGATCTTGGCCATTGTTTTTAAAGGAGCATTATTTCTCTATATAGTTTCACTCGTTTACATATTCCATGGGAACTTGTTTCATTTCTGCTAAACTAGTTATATACATTCTACAATTTTGGGTTGTACTGCATTATCAGAGTTTTTATAGATAATGTTGGTAGTGGCCTACTGGTATTTTATCTAACACCCTGTATAGGGCCACCATTGGGTACTTGGACATAATAAATGCATGTAGATATGGAATGAGATAAGTTCCTAGAGTTCAATGCTTGAATTTGTACCATTTTTAAGAGTAGGGGAGAACTAGAAATAGATAATGCCCGTGATTCTAGTTTATATATCTCACATTAGTATTTTTTTTTTATTTTGATACATGTACTATACTAGATGTTTGTATGCCTAATTTGGATGCTTTGTAGAGACATGACTTGTATCAACCTCATTTTTATATGCGATTTATTGTGTTATTATATATTATTGGATTCAATGTTTTTCTTTTAAATGGAAGATTTACTACTTTCATTATGGGTCGGTATGATTTTTAATAATGTGTTACACTCTTGTAATGATGGAATAGTCTCCCCATAGACACACCCTAGTCCCTTGCTGTTATTTAGTATCCTCTCGCTTGTGGGGAGATGTGCATGAGGCCATATGACCGACCAACTCAGGGAACCAAATAGTGTCATCTAGGTTGGGATGTTACAAAGTGGTGAAAAGGGCATTTTCTTTTACTACAATACTATTTTGTGGAAATGTACCAGGTTAAAAAGGTGCTATAATTTGGTAATGTGATGTGCATATGAGTAGCTATCCCACATATAGGAAAAAAGAAAAATTCCCTAGAATATAAAATGTGATTTTTAAGATTTTTCATATTATAGTTGATTTGAATTTCATTTTTGGGTGACACAGTTGAGTTTTTATGTTAACATTGATATGGTTTATGGTCTATTTTATCGTTTCACAATGGGATGAGGGTATAAATATCATGCATCATTTTGGAAATTTATAGGATTCACATTTTAGGCATTGTTCCATACCATATAGAACGCATTGCTTGACTGTATGTCAATGTGATATGGGCCTAGCAAGATATAATTGATGTTTGATAAATGATCTATATAGGAAATTGAGAAACTTGGTTGGTACGTAGAGTGTCTATCGTAACCTTATTAGTTTTTTCCTGATTAGGTTACATCAAATTCTATAATAAAACCAATTATAGCATGTTGAGTCATGGATCATTAGTCACATGGATTGGAATGTGTTACATTGTGAATTAAGTGAAATTAACATTTTGGTTCATGAAGGGTATGGGCCCTTATAGATTATATGTAATGCACTATTTGGTTCAAACATTTAAAAAAGAAATGACAAAGGAATATAAATTCAAAAGGAATATGAAATATTGAATAGAGGACATAAACATGACTCGAATTTTTAGTGTAAATTTGGCAGTGTATATTATAGTGTTATGACTATTTCTTTTTCCCCAGTTATATATTCAGGAGTAGTAATATTGGTGTGACATGTTTATAGGATTTTTTTAACCTATCCTATTCTTTTGAGTTTGGATCCCTCATTATCGATCCTTTCGGAGGTGCGTGTTTGCCATTGTAGATATATTCCACTATAACAAACTCCATTAATACGTGAAGAGGGTGGTGATGAACACACTCTAGAGATAGTGGTCCTTGGGATACGAGTAGATCTAATTATAGTTATAGCTTAATAAATAAGAGTTTTAACAGACATCCATGTTGAGGGAAAATTTTATGAGAGGTTTCTATGCTTAATGAAGACTTTTCACGGAGCATTGTGACCATACTTATCTATGGAAGATATTACATGTGTGTTACGACAGTTGAATCCTTCTACATTTTCTAGGGATGGTGATACACTTGCTACTGATCTATGGATTTAGACAAGATTTTCAATCTTTGAGCATTTTGAGACACATCTTGAGAGGATATTGAAGATCAGGACTTATATTAGTCAAGGAGTAGCAAAGCATTGGTTTGATGTATTGAACCAGGCTGATAGGTCCTAATATATGCAATGGGATAATTTCAAAACCATAATTTAAGATTAATTTTACCTCGAGATTCTAATAGTTGAGTGAGAAAGTGATCAGGATGTGATGATAGTTATGGAGTAATAAGAATGTTGTATAGAGTTGTAGCATTGGGTGCTGATATTTCTTGTTGGAAGGGAATCAAGGGGGATACACTTCAAGGAAGGTCTTTGAAATGTTGTTCAATCTTAGTTCAACATGTTTAGGATGATGACTATTACTCAGATAGTGAATCAGGTCCCAATTACTAAGATGATCCCGAGGGAAGATGGGGGTGAAGTGTAGGGTAATGTTGTCTCTTGGAAAAATGGTTCAACTTATAGTGGAATGAAGTGATGCTTTGAGGCTTCCCATGAGATGTGTACCCTCTAGGATTCTAGTGTTGGTAGGTATTTTTCTATCATTTGTGTGGTAGGCAAGTAAATTTGAGGGATCAAAGTTATAGGGACCTAGTTGAGTTCTGATCTTGTGACAACATGCTCCACATGTAGTGTTTTTCCAAGAGCTTCCCTTTAGAAATTATTAGAAGTTTTTATCTCCAACTCCTATTTCGTGAGTGTGCTTCACAGCTCTATGTCTCGTTGGGAGATGGAGTTGTACTGGTCATTTAGGTGAGGTGGTGGTCATGGGTGAGCTGTCTAGGCACTAGTTGTACCTATATAGTAGAGTGGTCCTACTTTGGGTACTGAGGTTATGTCACAAGGTCTCAGTTTAGGCCAGATGTATTTTGTACAACCTACACCTAAAGAGAAAGTTTCTAAGACATATATGTTGATAGGTTCAATCTTGGTAGCCTCTACTCTTGTATATTCTCTTTTATGATATATGTCCATCACATTGTTTCATATCTACACTTATGGTGGAGATTCGTGGGCTCATGATTAACATTTATGATGGAATCACGACACTTGAAAGTCTATTGGATATGAAATTGGAGAGTGTGATATAGTTCAGGGAGTGCCGCTTAATATTGGTGGGTTTCACTTCATATGGAACCTTTTTCTCCTCAAGATTACCAGGTTTAACATCATACTCAATATGGACTTGCTAGTTGCTTGTCAAGCCTTTATCGATTTCTATCATTGAAGGGTGACTTTAACATCATCAAAGTGGGGACTGTTTATTCACTAGGGTGAATGGGATGTACAAGTGAGTCGAGATGTACCAAAGCAACATGGTTTGGGTGGGATGATATCCCAAATTTCTTGTTTCTATATATATTATCTGGGAGCATGTCAAACTAATTTCTCTCCAATGGTTGATCATTTCAGGGATTTTTTTCCTAGATGAAATTTTTGTCTTACCTCTCTAGAGGCAGGTGGATTTATCCATTAATATTGTTCTAGGACCATCAATGATATCCATTCTTATTTAAATGATGGATATAATGAAGATTCATGAGCTAAAAAGGGAGTTAGAGGAATTGAATTCAATGGGTTTTATTAGACCCAAAACTTCTTCACGGGGTTCACCAGTCCTTTTTGTGAAATAGGTAGATGGTACCCTTAGGATATGTGTTGAATGATGAAAAATGAACCAGTTTATAGTTAAGAACATGTTTCTCTTATAATTAAAAAATTAAATTTTTTATAAGCTTCTAGGAGCCAAGGTGTTCTTGAAAATTGATTTGAGATATGGATACCATCACCTGTGTGTTTGAACTGTAGACATAACATGTTCACATTTTTGTAATTGGTATGGTCTCTATGAGTATCTGGTTATATCATTTAGTCTCATAAATTCTATTTAATTTTAAATGGCCCTCATGAACTTAGTTTTCCATCCTTCCCAGGACTTGTTTTTGGTGGTTTTGTAGATACTATCTTGGTGTATTCTCACAATCGACTTTTCTATTCCAAACACCTTGAGATCAATTTTTTGTATACTGAGATAGAATCACTTATATGATATGATCATAAATTTAAACTTCTACAAATATAAGCTTCATTTCATGGGTTATATTATCTCAGATACAAGATTAATTATTGACCTATAGAATCTGAGAGATGAAGTTTCTAAGATAATCCCATGAACTAATTTTATATAAAAATATTCTTGGGGATAGAAGGATATTTCCGAAATTTCATACATGAATTATCATTCATAGAATCACCTTTTATGGGCTTGAATAATAAAGGTGTAAATTTTTTATGGTTAGATGCTTGTGAGGAATCCTTTCATGAGAAAATAGGGAGATTTAATTTAGAATAGGTCTTGATTCTTATGGAGATTAGCATGAGTTACCCTATGTATTGTGACACATCATGTATTGGGCTAGGATCGGTTCTGATGTAGGGGATAGATTCATGGTTTATAGGTATCATCAACTAAGGCCACGTGAGAATAAATACCCAACACATGATTTTTTTTTGATGTAGTTGTTCATGATTTCCACTGTTGGGGACACTATTTACCGACATAGAATTTTGTGGTGTACACAGACTATAAAACCCTCAAGTATATATTTACACATCATAATCCAAATTTGATTCTATGAAGGTGGGTTTATTACCTATAGATTTTCAGCATCAATAATTCCTATACACATAGATATTGCACTATAGTTATTGATACATTGTGCAGGAGGAATCAGATACAGTTCAGGAAGCCAGTAGTGAGTGGAAAATTATGGATTTTTATTAGATCTACACTTGTAGGGGTTGTATATCCAATTATAAACTTTCCTTTTTTCTATAGTTGTGACCTCCACCCTCCTAGATATAGTGAGAATGAGGAAGCTAAGGGATTATGATGGATTAGTCCTACGTGAGAGTGTGGCATTGGAGGACCAACCTTATAGTTGGACCGTAGGTGAGGATGAGATCATGCATATTCATTGTCATGTTTGGGTTCTAACAGACATATATGATGATATGATGAGAGAGTTTCATACTTTAGTTTGGGTATTGAATCCTGGTGTTACCAAGATGTATTGTGATTTACATCTCCAATACTGGTGTCTAAGAATGATGTGTGAGGTAGCTAGTTTGGTTATAAGGTGTTCCACCTATTAGTAGGTGATGGTGGAAAATCAGGGACCATACAAGATTTTATTGTAGTTAGCCATTCCTTAGGGGATGTAGTATGATATCCTGATGGATTTTGTGACCATGTTTCTGAGGTCACCTCGAGGTAGCAATGTTTTGTGTGTTATTATTGATAGGATCATGAAGGTTTCTCATTTTCTATCAATCAAAGAGACCTTTTTAGTTGATGAGCATGGAAGGTTGTACATTTTTTATATACTAAAACATCATGGGGACTATCATACATTCGTTTCAAATATTGATTCTTAGTTTAACTATCATTTTTGCCATAGTTTTTAGAGGGTCTTGGGTATATAAGTGCTTCTAAGAACAACATACCACCCTCAGAAAGATTTCTAATCAGAGATTATGATATAGGTGCTAGAGGACATGATGAGATAATATGTCAAGTATTTTGGGGGCTCTTGGGAGAGGTCTATACCTCTAGTTGAGTTCTCCTACAACAATATGTATCATAAGACAATATAAATGGATCCATATGAGTATTTTAATGAATTTCATGCCGATAACCCCTGTGAAGGTTTGAGGATGGTGATGAAACTTTATTAGGACCATGTCTCATATAGGAGACTTCAAAACAGGTTTGGTTTATGAGAAAGTTGATGGTTACTATACAGTATCAACAAAACTATTAAACTAATCACCATCAATGACCTCTAGAGTTCTAATTTGAGGATTGGGTCTTTTTATGTATCTCATCAAGGCTTAGAAATATATGGATTAGGGGATAAGGTATGATTTCACCATGATATGTCGGGCCATTTGAGTTTCTGGAAAGAGTCGGGCGGGTATCCTATCAGTTGTAGTTGCCTTAGAGGTATTAGGCCATACAAGCCATCTTCCATTTATCTCAGTTATGCCATTATCATTTATAACCATATATTATTTTTTTACCACGATGAGGTTGAGTTACAGGTATATGCATCCTTTGGGTAGAATCTGATTTAAATCATTATAATGACAATTAAGGTTCTTCAAGGAAGGTCAGTTCCATGTGCATGGGTGTTACAAAAGTATGGTAGTTTATAAGAAGAGAATTATGAGTAGGAGGCCTATCTGTGTTCTCAGTGTTTAGAGTTATTATCAATTGATTCTTGACCACACTTAAGAGGGAATTTCATGGAAAAATATCTTTAATGGGGGAAGATTGTAAGATCTCATGTTTTACTATAAGGTGTGAATGTTTTTTCAGTTTAAATACTTGTTTATGGAATAATTTGAGTTCCCAAAGTGATCATGGGTGTATCAGAGGTGGTTGGGACTTTTTTGGAGCATGTAACCAAGATTTTTTGGAAAACTAGGAAGGTTGTGTGATTTTTAGTAATCCTTTGAGATAGGCCATGTGGTTTGTAGAACCATTTGTTGCCAAGGCATTGGGATTCAAGAACCTGAAAGGATTGATAAAACTATGAGGAAGGAGGATAATTCCTATATAAGGAATCTATAGTTTTTTATAGGTCTTGATACATGCTTTTTTCCTGGTTTGGAAAACTATGTTCACTAAAAAAGCAAGGTTCCCCCTTAACATTGTGAAGGGTGCACATGTGGCGCATAATTTCACCAACTGTGTGACCAAACCATGAAGCTCAATAATTTTGGGTAAAAGGAAAATTTAACTTAAAACATAAAATAACCTAATAGAAATTTCTATATTCCCCTATTGTAAATACTTGGAAATAGAAGATCTCCTATGAAGGCCATTAAAAAGCTTTTTCAATCATTCTTCAGTTTGGACTCGGAATCAAAAGTTGTTCATCTCATTGGATACATATCGTTAATTACTATAATCATGTTATGTTGTTATGAATTTTAATTGGTATTGGATTCACATTTTAGGTGAAACTAATGTTACCAATTTTGATGTTCGTCATATGTTCTTCATGTTTCTTATTACCTGGATTTAATTAGAAGCTGATATTGGATGAGAACTCTGATACAGACCTATGGTAGGAGGTATATACCTTTGCTTTTAGGTTTGGTTCACAATATGACTAGTTTTCAATATGATGCATGCTAGAAGTTCCAGCGGTGACCCAAAAATTATTTAAATTGCGTAATTAAATGTATTGGAACCTATTAGGTTTCCCTTGAGTACCTTTGAGAATTGTTGGAGGTTGTTTCTCTAATCTAGGCCATCCGTTGGGAGGGCCTCTACTTCTGTATATTGTTATACCATCACTGGGTTGTGTTTGAGTTCTTTCCTAGTTAGAGGAAGCCTAGATATAAAATAATTTGAATTAATTGAACTAAAATAAGATATTTGATGATATTTTCCTCCTTTTCCATGTTATACTTGATGGGAACTATTTAACTATTTAAATTTGAATTCTTATATGAGTGGGTATACTCAATGATTGTCAATTATTTTGAAATTTCCAATTATAAGAATGTAATGAATTTAATGGTAGTATATTCCATGGTTTTTATACCTTGGATCCAGACTCCATTGGATTCCATGGGCGACTCTACATGGATCTCGATAGTGGTACTGGACCCCTTGCATGATATTGATCCTTGTTTATTGATTCCATGAGATTCCTTGGGCCTTGCTACCCCTTGCATCTAGCTTGTTTGGGATCATAGTGGACATGGTCTATTGACCTAATCATTGGACTCCATTCCAAGTCTAACCAAGTTACTATCAATAATCCCCTAAGATTCGATTAGGATGCCTTAGTCTATTTTTCCTTGGATCCATCATTAATGGATCTAAGAATTATGATTATACGGTGTGGTTTTGATGGATGATTTACAAAATATAGCTTGGATGTGGTTTATATGACACTTATATTATATGACTCGACCATGGTAAATGGACAATCTTGGTCATATGGCTTGGTCTAGGTTATTCTGATATACAAGTTATAAGATAGGGTCATGGATGATATGATATATTTTGTATATAGTATGGTCTTGGTGTTTGATTATATTTTCTTTACTTTTACCTTGTATAGAAGATCTACCATTTTTTTCAGAGAGACGTGTTTGGATAGACAATTTCACTTACTTGTTTACAAATTCCATGGGAACATGTTTTATTTCTGTTAAAATTGTGATATACATTGCACACTTATTAGCTTGTATTTAACTGTATGTATTGTTATAGATACCATTGGTGGTGGCCTACTAGGATTTTTTCTCATGCCCTATATCCATACATTTTTGGATAACTAGAAAGACTATATGGATGTAGGTAGTGACTGGGAAAATCACCTAGAGTTTGATTCTTGACATTGTTCCATTCTTAGGAGCAGGGGAGCATAGAATTGAGTTGAGGCTCGTGATGCTATATGGGATATCAATTTTTATTACTTTTTTTTATTTTGATACATCTATTGTCCTTGATGTTTGTATACCTATTTGGGATACTTTGTAGAGAAATGAAATGTATCATCATCATTTTTATATGAGATTACTTCTGTTGTTGTTATATATTCATGTATGGGATGTTTATTTGGTATTTATATGATTTACAACATCTTTTATGAATCTGTATAGTTTCTACTAGTGGGATACACTCTAGTAATGAGGGAAGTCTCCCCATGGACACACCCTAGGACCTCACTACTAGCCAATAGCCTCTAGAATTTGTGGAGAGGATCTTAAGGCCCTGTGACCCACCATTTTCGGGCATCGAATACTGTTATCCATGTAGGGATGTTACATTATTTGTAACTATCCATCATTATTTAGACTATAATTTTTCCTCCATTTCCATGTTTTTTATATCCCAATAATTTTATCCAATTCGGAATCCTAGTTTCTATTATTTCAAATAACCCTCTTGTTTCCCTTTCTCATTTTCAAGAGGATGATTTATTAACCATTTTTACAATGTAGAATTTCAACAAAGGTATTTTCAAATTTCAAATCCTTGATTACTAAGCTCTATTTTAAATTTTAATGATATAATTTTTTAAAGGTCAGATATTTAATATCCTAAGATCTTAAAAAACACTAGGTTTAGTAACGTATACAACACCCAACACTGAGCTTAAATGAACCATAAAATATTATTATTTAAAAGTTATGGTTGTAACATTGTCAATAAATTAGAATAGATAAACAATATTCACCACATTATCAATTTTATATAAATTTTCCATGAAATATAAAATTATTTAATAATTATTTATAATTAAGCAGTCAATTGTTCAATAAAGTCAATTTATTCTTCAAAAATATGTTTTCCTTGAAAATGGGGATTATTGCTTTTTAGGGGTGAATATTATAATTAATTTATATAACATTTAGAAATTTTTATTTGATAAAAATGATATCATTTTTGAATTCATCACGATAAAATTATCTTAAGAGGATTTTTTTTAATTTTCTATAATTTTTGATTCATCAATAAATATTAAAAATATTTATTTTTATTGAAAATAGTATTTTATTGTCAATAATTTTAAAAGTAAAATGATATTTTTTATTAGTTTTCAAATTTAATAAGTTTATTTTGATAAAATAAAAATCTATTATGGTCTTTGGAATTAATTTTGTACATGAATTTTATATATGAATTTTGTATAAAATCATTTTTATAAATAAAAATTTCTTTTTCTAAAAACACATTTTTCATCATGTTATTTTGTTTAATTTTTAATTAAATTCTTCCACTTATAGGAATAGAATATTGAAAAATGGATTCCATGTTTAGAATCCTTAGGCAAAAGTTTTGTAAATATGTCTCTTTTATTTCTGGTCATTATTAATAGTAACTAAACTAATATTTATTTTCTCTTTAATGGTAAAATGATTTGATTTTGGTAAAAAAAATAATGAGATAAGTCTTAAAATTCATTTAAAAAACATACATGCTTTCATTGGACGAGTCTATTTCATTCAAAATCCTTCTTAAATTCAAAACAATGACATTTTTTAAATTTTTCATTGATTTTGAACTATATAATATTTAATTAAGGAATAAAGTCAATAATTTCACACTAATTCTTTTCATAACTATTTTTTTGAGATGGATAAAAAAACATATGTTTAGTTATAAATGGTTATTTTACATATGAATGAATTTTTTTTTATGTTAATTTTTTTATTATTGATGAAATAATTACCATAAATGCTTATGAAACATAGACAGGATGTTTGTAAAGGATTAAAAAATCAATTAATTGATTTTAATGTCATCGATATTTATATTTTTGGGTGAGTTATAATGTAATACAAATTTTATAGTTAAATTAACAAATTATATATGTGTCAAAGGTTTATATTAAAATTATTTTTCCTTCACATTATACTCAAATTCAAACTAAATGAATAGTTCTGAAAATGAAATTAATGATATTTTATAAAAAACATTATTTTATTAAATTATTTAAAATTTATAAAAAACCCATATTTGTCCAATTGAATGGGATGTTATTTTAAATAGTAATCGTGGTACATTTATGGGTCACCTGTATTTTCCATCCACTGCAACTGTTATTTTATATTTTACATAATTTAAAAGATTTTGTGTTTTATTTAAAGAAAACCCCTCTTTCCATTTGTTATGATAATTTTATTTTTTAAAAAAGAGGTTTTAAATGGAAAGGGTAATCTGATGTCCAAAACTGTTTTTCATATGGTTTAAAAAGAGATTTCAAGAGATTAAGTTGAAAAGTATTAATATTAACATTTATTATTTTCCCTTTATATTTTTTATGATTATGTGTGATCTAAATATAGCTCATGTTTACTGGTGATCCTAATTTATCTCATGTTTAAATGTGAGACTAACATAGATCATAATGATAGGTGAGCTAGATATAACTCTCTAATGTATTGTGTATTGATTTGGTTTTCTTTAAAATTATGTTAGAAGTTAAACATATATTTTATTACAATTATACAATTCTTGTAAGGTTTCTATGAAGATTACGTCCCAAGGTACCCACCTGAATTTTTTATGCTTGCAAGGTTTTAGAGGAAATCAATTGATTTAAAAAAATAATATAATTTTCTATTATTTTATAGGAAATATTATTCCCTTTATATTTAAAAATGTGCTATATTTTTTAAAAAAAGATTCATGGGTTATCATGTTTTATTAGAAACCCTCATGATTATGATTTTTCTTTAAGTTTTCTTGTAATTTTTTTTATGAAAAACATTGGGTAGTAAATATTATCATGTGTAATTAAAAAAAATTAGCACAAATTTTATTAAATGAAAGTTAAAATATTTTTCATTATCTCAAGGTTTTAAAATGAAATAATGGATTTATTTCTTATTTTTTATGTCCCTTACAGAAATTTTGTGCTCATTGTAATGTCTCGATTCTGGAAGACACCCAGAGGTGCCACATACCCAGTTGGTCACATGGCCTCAATAGAATTTTCCCAAATGCCAGAGGCTACTGACTAGTAGCGAGGGCCATTGGTGTGATAGTGGGGAATCTATTCCCTCATTGGCAGAGTAACACAACGAAAGTAAGAAAAATATGCAGCGGAGGTTGTAATAAAATAATAAAAAAGTAAACATCAGAAGAATATAAATAATAATGTAGAGAACAATAATATATAAATGATTCATTATAAATATGTCTAGGAAGGCATCCAAACAAATCAAACTGTAGGAATACAAACAGTACTAAATTAAAGTATAAAAAAACATGTAAACAGCTCCTCAGCATGGTCCCATGCACTCCAGCTCTATAGAAATCAAGTACCATAAGTATAAGTCCTCTTGACATTATCGATACCTACAATGATATAATCAGTTTGGGCCCAAAAGCATGGCCCAAACAGGGTGTTAGACTAAATCCCAGAAGGCAAGCACCACAAGATCTGTGCCTAAGAGTTAATGAATATATGGCAGGCAATAAGTGAAGAATGTAGTTAACAAGGAAGTAATCAATAGGAAAACAATCCAATGTTTAAGTACATTCAGTTTCATATACCAAGAAATAGCTCAATATAGTAGGTAATCACAAACAGGTAAAACAATGAGAAGTACTCACAGCCTATCCCCTCTCGTCCTACTTTGAAACACAAACATGAATCCAAACACAAAATTTAACCCTCTTTGAAGTAATCACAGCCTATCCCCTCTGGTCCTATGTAGCAAAACAAGCAACCCTCTAAGAAGTACACTCAGTCTAACCCCTCTGGTTTAGCTTAAGCATAGACTCTCTGAGGAAGCACTCTCCATGAATTCCTCCTATAGTCTAGTATCGGTAACTAAAGGCCCTCTAAGGAAGAACTTATGTCACATTCCCTCTGTGGCCCAAATCGAGGAGCTACAGACACTCTAAGGAAGCACTTACGTCAATTCGCCCTATGGTCTCACATTGTGACAAAAAAACATGCAATCTAGAGAAGCCCATACATCCATTCTACCTATGGTCTACTACATCAAGTTCTCACAACCCTGTATAAGTCAAGAAAGTTTATCAAAGAGTAACAGACAAAGTAAACCTCATGAACTAATTGGATTGCAGTCTACAGCATATCAGCATGTCATATAAACAAGATCACTCCATCCTACAATACTAGGCATTAGAAAAACAATGCAGCCTCATAGGCTAAGCACTACCAAACATCAATAAACAAAACATGCATGGGAAAACACCTCTAAAAAATACTAATTAACCCTATTCATATGAAATCAACCTCTACTCAATAATAAAAGCATAGCTTGAAAACAATTGGGCTAAAACAGTAAACATGCAACACCCTGTTCAAGGGTATTAGTGATTTTTCACATATAACTCAAAGACATTCAACAAAAAGGAAAAAACCACCTACCTCGGTGTTGGGAGATTGATATATGTGAACCTCAAGCCTTGAATCACCCAAAAAAATTATAGATCTACAAAAACTCCTAAAACGTTAAATTGAGGATAAATTGAGGAAGAAGAGGAATCATGAGATAAATCTCAAGAAGAAGGAAGAGCTTACTGAGGTGATCCCAATGCAATCGACGATGGTTGATTCTAAGAATGTATGGAAACATGGGGGCTTAGAAAAGACTCACGGATGTACAGGTTCTCTCAAATGAACTAGGTCGAGAAGAAGGCAGTTTTATCAGTCAGACGTGACTGTGATATGTTTAATGAGAAAAATACACGGTGTTTAATTTAGAAGTAGACAGTGCGTACTTTCTATTTTCGTACTCCGGTTTAGGCAGTCTCCTAGTCACTGCATACGGTCATGTGTATGGACACTACATGGCCAGCACATGGCTACCTGTTGTAACTGAGTACACGGTGTGTACTTAAGAAATATCCAAAAAATCCTCTTTTTCCTCAAAAAAACCAGAAAAGGAATAATATACCTGAAAATATGATCCAGGTTCTTAGAAACTCCCCCCCCCCCTTAAATAAATTTGTCCCTGATTTTCTCTTGCAAGGCGGCATAGAAGAAGAAACCTTGAAAAACTCCAGCCATAACGATCAGACATTAGTCTCCCTCTCCCAAGTCTCATCTTATACTCACTCGTGCTGCCATAGCACTCGTACCAGAGGAACAGACCAGCCACATAGAACCTTCTTACTATGATAAAAAAATTCGGATGGGATGCTCCTTGAACAATTAATCCACTTCCAACTCATCCTCCTTGGGTTTGAAAACATGAGACAAGTCTGAGAAGTAACGTTGAAGCTAAGAAATGTGGAAAACATCGTGCATATCCTGGTACCTCTAAGGTAACTGAAACCTATAGGAAACCGGCCCAAATCTCTCCAAAAGTTAAAACGGCCCGACGTACCTTGGTTAAAGTTTACCCTATCTCCTAATCCTATTGTGTCCCAACCTTGGTGCGACATGCAGGAAAACCAGATCCCTATCCTCGAACTCTAGAGGTTGTCTCCATTGAACATCATATGACTTCTGTCGAGATTGTGCACTAACCATCCTCTTCTGAATGAACTCTATCTACTATGTAGTCTCCTGAACAAGACAAGGTTCCAACATAGCTTCCTCTCCTACCTCCAGCCAACATAAGGGTGATTGACTTGGCCTACCGTACAAAGCCTCATAAGGTGATGTCTGAATAGTTACGTGAAAACTATTTTTTTTAGGAAAACTCCACAAGAGGTGTGTGCTTCACCCATGAACCTCCAAAATTTAGGATACATTCTCAGAACATGTCCTCAAGAACCTGAATCATACACTCAGACTGGCCATCTGTCTGGGGGTGGTAAATTGTACTCAAATATACCAGTGTACCCAAAGCCATCTGAGTCCACTGACAGACCCAAGAAGTAAAATGAGCATCCATGTCTGAAACGATAGAGTCTGGAACCCCATGTAGGTGTAAAATCTCACGGATGTACAACCTCCCTAGCTCATCCACACTGAAGGTCTCCTTGATTGGAAAGAAGTGAGCAACCTTGATGAGTCTGTCAATGAGAACCCACACTATCTCATTCCTTTGAGGTGACCTTGACAACCTATTCACAAAAACCTTCATGATGTCATTCCACTTCCACTCAAGAATGGGTAACTACTATAAAAGCCTTGTTGATTATTGATGCACCGCCTTTAACTACTGAAAAGTGGAACACATCATGATGTAACCAGCCACTTCTCTCTTCATACCTGGCCACCAATACTGATGGTGTAGATCACAATACATCTTGGTGACACCGGGATGAACTTCCCAAATAGAGGAATGAAATTCTGACATCAACTCCTCGCGTAGGTCTACTGACACCCATACGCACCCCTGAAAATGCAAGATCTCATCCTTTCCTACCATCCATCTAGGAATAGGCTTCTCTCCTGACACATATTCCTGTAGAACTAGTCCTTCTGAATCTGATAACTGCCTCATTCGTACTCGATCTAGAAGAGTAGAGGTAACAACTATAGAAGAAATTTTTTTCCCCTATCGGTCATGCACCTCTAAATGCATCTCAGAGAATAGATCCATAAGCTGCCACTCACTACTGGACTCTTGGACTGCCTGTATCTAAGTCCTCCTGCTCAGCGCATCGGAAACTACATTGCCTTCCCCAGGCGTGTAGGAAATCTCAAAGTCAAAAGATAGAAGGTACTCGACCCACCTTCACTGTCTCAAATTCAGGTCATGCTGAGTGAATATGTACTTGAGACTTTTATGGTTGGTGAAAACTACAAAATGCTCCCTTGGAAGATAATTTCTCCATCAACATAGGGCATAAACAACTGTCACCAACTCAAGATCATGCGTCGGGTAATTCTTCTCATGTGGCCTTAACTGCTGTGACCCATATACAATAACTCGTTCCCCTTACACATGCATAGGTCCAGCCTGATACCTGATGCATCACATTACACAGTATAACTCTTTCCTGTCTCTGGAAAAAATAGTATCAATGCTAAAGTCACCCTCCCCTTCAACACATGAAAGGCTGACTCATAAGAATCTGACCACAAGAACTTCTCACCCTTCTTAGTCAGACCCAACAGTGGTGATGCTAAGCGTGAAAGTCCTGTATGAAGCGTCTGTATTAACCATCCAGCCTTAGAAAATTTCATATCTCAAAGAAGTTCTTTAGTTCCTCCTAGGAAACTACTGCTCTCACTTTATTTGGGTCCACTTATACTCCTGTCTCTGAGATGACATGACCCAAGAAGTGAATCTGATCCATCCAATAGTGTCATTTTGAGAGCTTAACGTATAACTGAGGCTCTCTCAGTGTACTCAAAATGATCACAAGATGTGTAGAATAGTCGTGTCGGGTGTGGGATTACACCAAGATATCATCCATGAAATCTTCCAGAAAAGAATCCAAGTATTCAAGGAACATTCTGTTCAAGAAATCTGTAGAAGAAAAGATACAGATACCAATGATCTCCAGAACAGCTACTTATATAAATCTATGGAAATCCCCTGTATTTAAAAGAGAAGAAGCTAAAACTGAGGCTACTAAGATCGTACCTTGAACTATAGAGGGTTTGGGATCATACTTTTGTTGGTTCTGCTCCACCGCAAAAGTATGACCTGTACCACAACCCTGTGAACTTACATGACCGCTCTGAGCTGATCCGCCCTGCTCTCACTAAAATACTAGAGAATGAATACCATATCCATGACCTCCACCTTAGCCTGAACGGCAGGAAGAACTCCAGTTCCTCGACTGATGAGAAACTGGTGGTACATCACCTGAATGAGGAGTCATAGAAAAACCCCTATCACCAGCTTCTGGTGATAAGAACTCACAGAAATGATGAAGATGACCCATCTTGCTGTAACATTGGAACTCCAATGGGTCTCTCGGGAAATGTGTCCTCGTATTCCTGTTCTTACTGCCCTTGTAGCACACTACCAGGCTACCAAAAGATATCTCTCACCTCCTCAGTTCTCCACTCATAGACTCCCTACAGCACTTTATGTTGTCAGTTGGAGGAATACTAACTCCTGATGTTGAGTCGTCCAAACTCAAAACTCCAAAATCCCTCAGATTCTGCTCCATGATCAGTGCCTGGTTGACAATAGAAGAGATTCAAGTAAACCTAAAGATGTTCACCTGTGAGTAGATGTAATGTCTGAGACCATCATCAATCTTCCTTGTTAGGAACAACCCGTATCCCTGTAGAAAGGGTGTACAGTGCTACATCTCGGTGAAACAAGAGGAATACTCCATAACAGAATGATTACTCTACTTCAGAATCATAAACTCTCAGGCTCAATCGGCCCTCATGGTCTCTGGGTTGAAGCTTTCATAGAAGATATGCTGGAACTCCTCCTAATCCATAACTTGCTGATGCACTGCCTATGATATTACATCCCACCATCTCTTGGCGGAATCCCACAACATGTAAGTAGCAATATTGACTCACCTCTCCAGAGGCATCTCCAAATGCTCAAATATGGTTCGCATGGCTTCTATACATGACTCAACAGACTGATTTCCTCCTTCCCATAAGAATGTGGGAGGATGCTGATGTGGGAAAACCCATGTCAATTCTACCATATACGAGCCAGGAGGCGTTTCTCCCTGGAAGGTATGCATCATTCTCATAAATCCTTACTTGAACAGTGCATCAACACTTGTATCTTGTATAACTATTGGTGACAAGATTGGCACAATAGGAGGATCCACTAGAAGTCCCTGATCAACCATGTCTGGTTCCTAATCACTGCCTTGCAACTAGTGAACAACCACTGGACATCTCGACGACATGAGTCTGCAAGGTCAAGCACACACCTTAGATCAATATTATCAAGGACTGAAAACTAGAAGTGTAAAAAGTGAATAGGAGAAAGAAATTATTCATGTTTTTCAAAACATGACTACACAGAATATATAATCTCTACATGACATGTTCCCTTAATCCATTCACGTGGGAATGTACTTCTACCAACCCAGGTCGGGTAGCACCCCAAACACATGGTGTGTTGTCTTAATACACGACGTGTACTTGAATCCTCTTCCCCTGCCCAAGTTCTTCTACATGAATAAGATACACTTTTCCCTTAGTAAAAGAATACATGGAATGCTAGTTCCAGACATAGTGTGTACTAGATAAGATTCACCGACCCGTGTTATTAGTGACACGGCCGGGTACCCGGCTCACACTACACTAGGTTTTCCAAATGGACACGACATGTACTGAGAAGATTTTTCCAAACCATAATGTTCGTTACAAGGTTGGGTACTTGGGTTAAACTACACAGTGTGTTCTAGATGGACACAGTGTGTATTAGAAAAGACTCAACCGACCCATGTTATTAATGACACAGACGGTTACATGATTATACAACACAGTATGTAATCCTCAACATGACATGTCCTACCAGAGATTCCAAGACCCGTGTACCTGCCCACACAATCTAAGACATGGTTAGAGACTACACGGAGTGTACATATAGTACATGTTGTGTACTTAAGATAAATAGTTCCTTCCCAAACAGAAGGACACACGACATGTGTTAAACATTACATACTGTGTATTATGGGATTTTCCAGACAGTAATCCTCAGAAAAACTACTCTTGAACCCAGAAAAACACTGAATGAGCATTAGGGTGCCAAATTTCGATCCCTGAGGGCCTATACTCCCCATGAATCAAAGCATGAAATCTTTTACATGTTATAATCATGGTAAATAGTACAATGAGCCACCAAATTCCAGTCCATGAGGGCCCATAACACCTCAAGAACCAATGTTTGGCATTCATTCATACAATACCTTACACAAATAATACCCTATCAAATAGCAGGTATTTTATCAAGGCATCAATCACAACAACATTCATATTCTACACAATATCTATTAAAAAAACATGAAATCACTATTTCACCCTAAATGGTATGGCAAGAATGAATGAAATGTGATTTCTAGAAAGTTCCTATATGATGCATGAGATTTAACACCCACATCTCATCGAGTTGTGATAGAAATATAACCTCAATATCATCAACAATAACAGCCCAATTCATGTGAGTGACCCAATGGTGAAAATCAAATCAACTGTAAAATTGCAAAACCATAAAAATTTCATTAATGAGGTAAATAGCATTTTCCCTATACACAGGTTAGCTAATCCTGGGCACAAATTATTACCAAGTACCTATTCTTTCTTATCCCTAACTATAGGATCCATAAATTAAGTCAAGAAGAAAATAACCCCTATGATACCACTTTGTAATGTCCTGGTTTCAGAAGCCACCAAGAGCCACCCTGTACCCAGTTGGTAACATGGCCTCAATGGCATTTCACCGAATGTCAGAGGTTGTCGACTAGTAGTGAGGGAATTGGGTGTGATAGTGGGGAAACTATGCCCTCATTGGTAGAGTAACACCGCGGAAATAAGACAAATATGTAGCAGAAGTAGTAATAATATCATTAAAAAGTAAACAGCAGAAGAATGGAAATAATAAACTGGAGCACACATATATATAAATGATCCATGATACATATTTCTAGGAATGTAGCCAAACAAATAAATATTATAGAATAAAAATAGTACTCAACCAAAGTACAAAAGAAAATAGACAAACATCTCCCCAGCATCACAAGCCTCAGCTTGGTCCCATGCTCCCCAGCTCTATAACAATCATGTACCTGAAGTAGAAGGGCGCTTTCCCTTATATATACATGCTCCAATATATTATGTTTGGGTCCAAAATCATGACCCAAACAAGGTGTGAGACTAAATCCTAGTAGGCAAGCACCACAAGATCTGTGCCTAATAGTCAGTGAATATATAGCAGGTAATAATTATATAAAGATGTAAATAAGGAAGTACTCAACTGTAAACAATCCACAGTTTCAATGCATTTAGTTTCATATACCAAGCAATAGCTAAAAAAATAAGGTAATCACAAATAGGTAACCCTATGGGAAGTACTCACAGCCTATCCCCTCTGGTCCTACCTAGCAACACAAGTAACCCTCTAGGCAGTACACTCAGTCTAACCACTCTAGTTCAGCTTAAGAATAGAATCTTTGTGGAGGAACTCGCCATCAATTCCTCCAATAGTCTCATATCGGTAACAAAAGGTTCTCTAGGAAAGCAATTATGTCACATTACCTCTGTATCCCACGTCGAAGAACTACTGACACTCTGAGGAAACACTTACATCAATTCAACCTATGGTCTCACATCATGACAGAAAAACAGACACTCTGGAGAATCCCTTGCATCCATTATCCCAATAGTCTACTACACCAGGTTCTCACGGCCCTGTGTAAATCAAGAAAGTTCAACAAATTGTAACATAAAAAATTAAACATCCAGAACTACTTGGTTAGCAATATACATCATGTAAGCATGTAAAATAAACAAGATCACTCCATCCTACAATACTAGGAAGGGAATAAAAAGGTATCCTAACAGGCTAACCAGTACCAAACAACCATAAACAAAACATGCATGGGAAAACACCTCTAAATGATAGCAATTAATCCCTATTCATATGAAATCAACCACTACTCAGTCATACAAGCATAGTAGAAAAACAATAACGCTAAAATAGTACACACGCAATACCGTGTTCATGGGTATTGGTGATTTGGGACATATAACTCAAAGAATTTTAACAAAAAGGCACAAAACACCTACCTTGGTTTTGGGAGATCGCTATACGTGAACCTCAGGCCTTGAATCTCCCATGAAAACTGTAGATCCATAAAAACACCACAAATGTTCAACTGAGGATAACATGAGGAAGTGGAAGAATACGGAAACCAAGATCAAGAGTAAGGAAGATCCTACTGAGGTGATACTAACGCAATCGAGGGAGATCGACTCAGTGAATGGACAGAAACTCAGGGGGCTCAGAGAAGCTTCATGTCTGTACAGTTCCCTTGGACGAACTAGGTCGAGGAGAGGATGGTTTTGTCCACCATAGGCAACCGCGGTACATTTAATGAAAAAAAAGAAAATACACTGCATGTACTTTAAAAGTACACGGCGTGTACTTGCCTTTTTCGTACTCCACTTTAGGCAGTCTCTAAGTCACCACACACGGTCGTGTGTATAGCCGCTACATGGAATATACATATAAAATACATGATTTGTACTTAGGAAATTTCTACAAACTCCTATTTTTCCTCAAAAACACCAGAAAAGAAAAACATACCTGAAAAAATGATCCGGGTTCTTACACTCATCCCATGTTTTAAAATATTTTTCATAAGGTTTCAAGGATTATTAAGGATAACGATGAGGTCAAGATGAATATTTTGAAGATATTTCATGAAAAAAAACATATTATATCTTAAAATTTTGTATTATAGGACAAATGGATAGAAAGTGGATGTTTCAAACTTAAAATATATGGGTTTCATAAAAGATTCAATTTATAGATTATTGAAATAAGGGTCTTTACAGTTGGTATCAAAGTAAAGCATTACATAATTTTGGATATTATGGCGTTTTCATGTGACATTAACTGAAGAGTAATTGATACCATGATGGGTTTATAGGTTTAAGTCAGATCATAACTTTAAATCCATAGATACCACTTTTGAGGGTTTATGTGATCTCAATGCTTTGGGAGACATTAATTGAGTGACTAAGTTTATCCATGCAAATTATTATCATATATTGGAGATTATATTATTTGGGTATATAAAATTTTTGTTATATGACTTTATGAGTGAATAATGTTGATTGGGGATAAATTCTAAATTAATCTTAAAAGAATATGAGATCAAATCCTTCAAATTTTCTGAGTTTCAAACTATACTGGGAATATTTGTAAATATTTCATATTTTTTATCAATCAAATGATCTATATTGAAATTGGGGTGTTATATTTGATGATTTGAAAAATAATTTTGTAGTTCTTCATATGATGGTTTACACATTTTGTATATTATCTTACATTGTTCAAATAATTTCATTTTTTCATATCAAAATATATGAGGAATATCTTTTTATAATTTTTTGGATTATTTGATCTTTCAAAAGTTCATTTTGTTACTTCTATAGTCAAAAAATCAACTTTAATACTCATTGGTTAGATCTAAAGATGAGATTGTGGAAGACATTGATTAAAAGATGAAATAATACTTTTCATGTAAGTATATTTTCTTATATTTTTATTATATATAGTAAAAAATTCCTCAAATCTCAAAAAAGGATCCTAAAACTAAAATTTTATAATATTACGTTACTTTTTAATGAATCTATGGTCATTTTCATGTATCTTTGTTTTGCTGTTTTTTTGGTTGTTAACTTTTTCATGATTATTCACTTTCTAGTGATCAAATTTTTTATTCATTCTCCATCATTATTTGAAAATAAGTTTTTCCATAATATACAAATTTTTAATTCCACCTGATTTTATACTATTTTTAAAACAAGTCATATTTTATTTCCAATAACCTTCTTATTTCCCTTTCTCTCTTTTCAAGAGGGAGTTTTATTAATCCACTTTATGATGTAGGATTTTGAAAATGGTTATTTAAAATTTCAAACCATTAATTAACAAGATAAAGTTTATATTACAATGATATAATTGATTAATGTGGTGAAAATTTAATATTTATATATTTTAAAACAACACTATGTTCAATAGCGTATACCATATGCCTCATCGAGCTTAGACGAACCATGAAATATTATTATTTAAATATTAATGTAATAACATAGTCATTAAATAGGTATGAATGAATAGGATTAACTGAACTGTAAAATATATGTATATATATATATATCATACATAATAAAAATTTATTGATTAATTTTAAAGAAATTATTACTCAATTTTCCAATAGAGTCGTTTTGTGATTCAAAAAAATGTTTTCCTTGAAAATAGTTTTTATTTCCTTTTTTGAGTGAATATTATAATTAATTTATGGAAAATTTATAAATTTTTCTCTGATAAAAAGGGTGAAATTTTTTAAATCATCAATACAAAATCATCTTAGGATTAATTTTTGAGAATTTTTTGAAATGATTTATTTTTTTAATAAATAGTGGAAAATACTATTTTTTATTGGAAATTGTATTCTATTTTGATGTATTTAAGAATTTAAATTCTATTTTTGAATAATTAAAAATTATAATTAGTTTATATTTAATAAATAATATAATATTATATTCTTTTTTAATAATTTTATAAATTTATTTGGTTTAAAAACATTTTTATACTTAAAATACATTTTGCTAAAAAAAAGTTTTTCATTGCATTTTGCGTTTTTTATTTTATATTAAATTCTGAAACTTATTGAAATTGAATCTTGAAAAAATGATTATATATTTAAAATTATAGGATTAATTTTTTTTATTCAGTTACCTTTTATTTTTTGGTCTTGATTAAATTAACCATAATAAATCATTGTTACCATAGTAAAGGTAAAATGATTTAATTTTGGTTAAAAATAATGTGATTGACTTAAAATTAAGTTAAAAAATTTCTATAATTTCATTATATGAGTATATTACATCAATAATCATCAGAAATTTCAAAATATAACTATTTTTTTCTTTTATCTTTAGTTTTGAGATTTATAATACTTAAGTTGAGGATAATGTTAAAAACGTAACTCTCTTACTTTTAATAACTATAATATTTTTTGATCGGAATACAAAATATTATGTTTAGTTATAAATGATTATTTTAACATTTAATGATTTTTTAATATTTTAATTTATTTTTAATTTTTAATGATGAAAATATTTCCTTAAATGCTTACATAAAGATGGAACAATGCTTGTGCAAGGACTAGACAGATCAATGAAATGATTTCACAAACACTAAAAGTAATATTTTTGGGTATTTCATAACATCTAAATAATTTTATAGATAACTATAACATATTATGTATATTTTAAAGGTTTATTTTATATAAACTATAATGTTGTTTTCAAAGTTAAATTAAATAAATAGTTCTAAAAATGAATTTAATGATATATTATAATAGAAAATATTTTATTAAATGATTCAAAATTCCTAAAAATACTATATTTGAAAAACCAAAATATATATGGTTGAACATTTAAAAAATATTTCATTTATGGGTCACTTTTCTTTTATAGTGACAATATTGAATCTTAAAAAGTAAAAAACATTGATATTGTGGAAATTTTCAAAATGGATAAATGCAGGTTAAAACATAGAGATAAGGGTCAAAACATAACTTAAAGTAGTCTAAGTTTTATTATAGAAAATTATTTAGACCCATATTCTTCATATATTTTAATTATATCACTTTGGAACTGTGTTTACATGAATATTAATTTATATTTATTTAATACTTTAATAAATTCCATGAATGCCTCTCCCCCCATTTATAAATGTCCCCTACCCTCTCCTCTCCTCTACGCACTTCAAGAGAATTTTTTTTCAGGGAATCACTACTTAAATAATTTCATAAAATCCATACATAAATTCTAGGGGTCTTATTTGGGGAATAATACCAACCATATAGGAATTGATGTGTAAATCACATGACGTTTTTTGAAGAAACAATATATATTTTAACCAAATGTTTTAGCTTTAATTATTATTCTACTTCTTTTAAATCTAGTTCAGACAGGACTAAATAATAAAACCAATATCTTCCATATATATAAATTTTTTTATATAAATGTAATAACCTATACACATCTCCTCTTCCATCAAATTGAAAATAAAATTGTCATTCATTGCTATTTATAATAATATATTTAATGTATATATATATTATTCATGAAATAATTATCATTATATAAATAAAATACATCATCTATTTTCATAAATTTATATCCATTGAAAAATGATAATGTCATCTGTGTATATGTGTGGATTACCAATTCCACAAACCGATGTGATTTAGTTTTCAAAACCACATAAAATAGGTACTATACATAATTTTATTTAATAAAATGGTGTGATATTACTTCTTTACATCTTGTTCATTAAAAAATGGGAATTTTACTCATGCCTATGAAAAACCTACCATCTCCATGATTACAACATAGCACATTTTTCATAACCACATTTAATGATTTGTTTTAAAAGTATAATTGATATTAAAATGATTATTATATCCTGATTATTATTCTATAATTTATTTAAAAATGATATCTTTGACCATAGTCAACCTATTGAAGTAATTTTTGGATATATAAGATGAATATCATCGAAATGTTTGACATGAACAAAATTGGTTATGTAATTGATTATAACATGGTAATAATATAAAATGAATAATAACCCTGAAAAAAGTTCTTAAGAAAGTAAATAATTAACTAAATTTTATTATTTAGTAATATAAATAACGTACATAATGAGTCTTACTCATGGTAAGGGACACATTACTTTAAAAACCTCATTTTAAATGTTTTAAATATTTATTTTCTAAATTTTTTCTTCCATTTCCATATAAATAAAATTATTATATTGATATAATTATTTATATATGAATGAATTATAAAGGACAGTTTTTTACTTTCATAAAAATATTTTCAAAACCAATCTTTCTATATAATTTTTTTAATTTATTTACAAAAGAAAAAAATGAATTTTATATTTTAAAATATACAGCTTCAACATACTTTCTTTCTAATAGAACTTGTTGTTCCATTAGATCAATTATGGGGTCACTGGGAGGGGGAGAGGTGAATCAGTAATCACATTTTCATTTATAATATATTTTATAATCATTTTTTTGAATATTTCTTAACCTATACAAACCAATTAGAGATAAATTTAAGTCATATATAAATCTCGAGGTCACCATTCATACAGAAAAAAATATAATGGTAGATCAAAACAAGATATTTAAAAGGTTTGGTAAAAATACCAACTCCTTGAAATATTGGTTATTCTCACCAATATGTAATGTTTTACTAATATCCTTGATGACTAAAAAGCCATATAAAACAACTGGTTATACCCCTTATAATCATCTTCTAACCAACCCTGGTTCTACACCTAGAAATTATCCCTCATGTCATAGCTGGTTATACCACTAAACTATCCTAACTCGATCTATTAAATTCACATATGGTTATACCCACATACAAAAAATATTTTTAGTAGCTAGTTATACCCCTTTTCTATATTATTTTTCCTTTATTCTTTTCTCATCCACTTTAGAAATATCTTTTATTACTCAGTATGAAACTTATATCACATTTACATGTTTATAAATATCAAGATATTCAAAAAACCACTTAAGAATTTAGTGGTATTAAAACATCCTCATTATCTTTACAAGACCTAGTCGTTTTCAAGTAAAACATATTATTTTTTCTTTGAAAGGATTCCTCAATAAATTTTTATTTTACTAGATTTGTTCGGTCTACCTCTGTTAGATGGATCTATTTGATGGTCTTTATCTAATTCCCCTCACTACAATTCATTCCACCTTACAATTTTTACAGTAACTCTATTTGATGACTTCATATAATGAGCTTCATATAATGAGGTAATTATGTCCCAGTGATCTTCTTACATGTATTGAGTATAAACTCAATCATCCACTCCAAAATTCCCCAGTATCCATGGGAACTCTAGTTGAAGTTCCTCTCTCTAATGGATATATATCCAATCTCTCAACTTCAATATGATTTATTAGAAACTCATCCTAACACCAAATATTCAATGTTTCATATTTTCATCAGAATCAACTGTTTCAAGTGTATTTTTACTTTACACCCCCTTTATATAAGTTATACCAAAATAAAATTATTGGGAAATAAAATTCAATTGTCCTCTCAGAAAAAATTTTCAGAATGATTCGAAACTCCTCTGTAACATTATCAATTATTCCTGAAGCATTATGAAATATCCCCCTTTCATAAAAAATCCTTAATATTGATGTTATATAACATTACAATACTTTCCCAAATTTATTAATATAAAAACATTGGATGTATTGAATCAGAATTGACATATTTATGGCATTTACAATGTTATTAAAATATTCTAAAAATATATATCTAGTGGAAGTTTGTTCGATGGATTCATAATAAGAATTCATCAGGATCTATTTTTTCAATCTCTAAAAGTCACACCACTTTTCTTTATATTCCTGAAATTTTTTATCTGACGACTTCATGAAAAATTCTCCATCCAACTCAACATTATCTGATTACTCCTCCTCAGTTTTCCTTCAACTAATGTTGATTACAAACGTTATCTTTACCATGGATTGATTTATTCCCTATTCGGTCATGCTTAATGAAATTTCAAAAAAAAATACCCTTCACTACTTGGAATACATTCACATATCTTTATCTAAGTATTATATAAAATATCTATATGTTAAATATTTCAATTTCTTGTCGGATGGACCTTCAGTCATTGAAAGTCTATATAAATATATGTCAAATGTATTTTTATCTAATAGATTTAAATTTGATGGACTCGATCCATTTACTTTCATTCATAAACACTTTTCATGACTTCACAACTTCAAACATCATACAGTTTTGAACATCAACTTTTCCACATGAGAAATTTCAATAATTTATTTTCTAGTGACTCTTATTCTTCCATTAAAGATGGTTGAAAGAATATTTTATAAGTTATAAATACCTCTAATACATTAATCATATTCTTTAAAACAATTATCAAGGAAACATGTTTAATTATTACACTTTTTATTTTCAAATGAATGGAAATCTAACTCCACATGCCATGGTATTATTAAACCTTGGCATTAAAGTTTACAAACTCATTAAAACCTACTTCTCACAAATTATTTCCCACTTTATTCATCTATTTTTCATATGATGGCCCTATGAAAACATATTAAAAAATGTTTATCTAGTACCTTTGTCAGAAATGTTAGTTGTGCTTATCTTCCCTTACATACAATTTTCTTATATTATGAATTATTCAATATGTTTATGAACTTTTATGAACAATATGAAATCATATAATTTGGTTAATAATCATTATTATACTTTTCCCTAAGGATTTTCACCAAAAAATACATAACCATCTTTCTCAAGAAACATTATCTTCAAGAACATATTGATATATAGACAAAAAATTCCACCAAAATCAATTTGGTCCTAAGTGTATCCCCCTTGGTGGTTATTTTGAAATCCAAATAAAAACTACAAACATCATTAAAAAATATACATGATAAATCTATTCTCCTCATATGGTTTTTCATCTTTTTTCTCCATATATGTTACTCGCCCCTCACATATTGAACATCAAATTAAAAGGGTATATATAAGGATAATCAAATATCATATTCCTTAATCACACAATTTTAATACCTTTCTTAAAGAAAGATAATATAATATGAGTTTCTTTACAAATATCCTTTTACTAAACAAATCTAACTCTACATGGTTGAACCCAGTGTAGTAAAAAAGAAAAAATAATCAAGGTAATCAATGTTTTCTACAAAATTTATTTCTTGTAACTCTTTCCTCATATTTTTAAAAACATCTTTATATCAGGGGAAATCAGAGTTTATTTTTTTATAGTAAATCATACACCCATAAAATCAAACATATTAAAATAGTTCAACTGTATAAAAACATTTTCCAAAACATTTCAGTTTTCTTTAGATCATTATCTCTTATTAAGAAAAATATTGTATTCATGCCTCAACTTTATATTCTTACCCACTAAAGGGTATCAAAAAATTATTAATCAGGGTAAGAAAGAATTTCATGGTAAATATATCACCTTTCTTTACAAATTAATACACATATTGCCATATTTTCCACTTCTTCGCCTTCTAATATGTATAATATAGTAAAAATAATCAAGTATATTAGATATTATGAGGAACCACTGTGTCCCTTAGAAGTAACATTTGGATTAAAATAATTCCCTCAATCTTGATTTCTTATTCTTTTTATTTGATTTGGAATTAGTGATAGTTTATTTCTTTTTATCAGCCTTATAATATTTATGAATTAATATCTTCTCATTTTTAGAATCATTAGATAAAGACGTCAACTTTTCTTCATCTTTACTGACATGTTTTTTTCTCTTGAGTTTGTTACATCCTATTTATGATTTCTTTTTAGGTTATTAAGATGGTAATAAAATATTTTGAAACATGCCCATATTTATCACACCTCTCTCAATTCCTCTAAACATTTTACTCTTTTTCTATTGATAATCGTTCATCAACTATTTTCTCATTTTTTGAAACCTACTTGTTCTCCTTTCAACAGCTAATTTTTTTTATTCCTCAATATTTCTTGAAATGCCCACTTGATCAGGAATAATACTAAGAAATATATATTTCCCTATTCAACTTTATTACTGTGGAAAAAATTAATAACAACCTGAAAATTCGTAAATTTCTCTTTGTACTAAATTTTTTTATTTTTTCAATTTTCTCTACTAAGGATTAAAAATTATTCACCTTCTAAAAATTATTTTCTTATTCAAAATAATTTATGGAAAAATATTATTCGCCACTCATTTTTACCCTGCTTATATTATTATATGTTTTTTGGTAGGGACATATTGTACTAGTAGTGACTACTTGATCTTGATATTTTAGATTGATAGTAAAACTTATCTAAAGTTTATTGTTGTTGTTTGTTCAGATACTACGGGAAAAAAATTAGGGAGTTACTTTCTAGTTGAATTATATATTTTTTAACGGAATAAGATTTCTTAAAAGTAGTTAATTTTGATCCTATAGTATAAGTATCATCATATATACGTTGAGATTATTTTGGAATAAAAAAAACCTACTTCTATGAACCTTTCATTTCACCATATCTATGAGTTTCACCTTTAACATCAACTACTTTTTTGAAATTTTCTCTCATATTTTTTAACTCACTTTGTGTTGTAAGAAACATTGATTGTTTTTCTAACAAATATTATTCCTTTTAATCCTATATTTAATTAATAACACTTATAATCTTAGTTATTTTAACTAGCTTTAACATGTTCTTATTACATTCTTCAGCAAGTGAAGTTTCTTCCATGTTGATATTTTCATCACTAGCTATTTTTTCTTTTTAAAAATAAGATTCCCTCTAACTCACCTAATTTTATTTTCTGATCTCAAATTACATTGATCTTTATCTCATACATTTTTATTCACAAAAAAAATTCAAAATAGATTTATTTAAAATTATTATTTATGTTCTTTCACTCATTCTTGAGATAATTATTTTTCTCAATAGATACTTCTAGATTTTCATTTAGAATCCACTCAAGCTCTATTGTATCTTCACCAACCACGTTAATTTTTTATGAGGTACTTTATTTTGAAAAATGAAAATGGAAGTTGACATGACAATCATATTCATTGTTGGATAAAGAATAATCTCTCTATCTCCTTCTCAATAATCTTTTCTTATTATAGACAGAAGAATTATAATTATTTTTCTTTCTCTTATATTTTTGATACATCTTATCGTATTCTTCTAACTCAAAACCATTATATTTGTTCTTAGTAAAATATATATTAAAGTGTAATTTTTTATTAGAATTCCATCATTTATGGTAATTTTTACCATTTATTTTTAGATTTTGTTTTCTTTATCTTTTTTAAATAAGAGAAATAATTATGTTGAGAACATCTGTTTCTTCCTCTACCTCTAAATCAATTTCTTCTTCATTAAATTCTTTATCTCTAAACTACCCTTTTCAAAAATATTCAAAATCCATTTCTTAGTTATACTTTATCTTGAAAACTATTATTTTCTTCATCTCATAAGCCACAATAATATTCTAAATTTCATCTAGAGATTAAACTTTGTGATATTCTAAAGCTAATAATTTAGCATCAAATATATTAGAAAAGTTCATCATTAATTTATAAATGATACTAGAATCTTATTGCTTCTTACTAGAACATATAATATTGTTGAAAATATCATTAACTCTTTTAAAGTATAAATAAATCATTCTTAATTAACGTTCTTAACATATTCAAATTTTCATCCCCAAATTTATAGCTTAGCTTCCTTACCTTCATCATTTCCTTCAGAGATTTTTATCAACTTATCTAACATTTTCTTACTCATTATAAATCCTGAAGTCTTTATATAAACATTCTCCCTTCGAGAATTTAAAATTTCATTATAAGATTTTTCATTATCTTCCAAATTTATTTTATTAGTAGTTGTCATATAATTTTCATCAATTGGAGTAAATTCCAATTTAGTTGAAGCTTCAGCCTCATGGTTGAGAGATTGAAGGTTGGGTAACATCTTATTCTTATAATTGTGATAAATGCTTCCATAAAAAACTCGAACACTAAAAATATTCAATAAAGTGAAATTAATCATTCTCAATGTTAGATATTTCATAGGATACCTATCCTCTAATAAAACTTGTAGTTCCATTAGATCGATTATTGGATAAATGAGATGGGGAGGGGAAATCAATTACATATTCTTCTTCAATAATAAATTTTCTCAAGTTCTCAAAGAATCATAATTAACATATGAAAACATTCTAGTGTTACAATCCAAATAAATATAAATCTCAAACACACCATCCATATGTAATAAATATAATGATTATAAACATATATTTACAAGGTACAAAACAAAGAACTAATCCTTGACGTGTCGGCTATTACCCCCAATATGGATTCTTTTACAAAATTCTTTGAGAATTATAAAGGTATAAGAAGAAACCATTTATACCACCTTAACAAATGTCCACTATATAATACTAGTTATACCCTAAATAATAAAATCTTTTATAACATTTTTTATTCCCACAATTCTTCCAATTGTGTACATTAAATCTATAGTTGAATATACCCCACATCAAACAATCATTTTTAGTGACGGGGTATACCGCCAAATATAATCTATTTGCTTTCAACTTTTATAATCAAATGTATGAAGATATTATCATCCTCTATAAGAAAGTTGGATCACTATTACACATGTACAAGAATTAAGATATTAAACAAACATTTTAATAGTCTAATAGTTTCAAAACTACCTCATGATATTTCCAAGTCATGGATATGCCCAATCATTACCTTTCAAAATCTGAATGAAAATATTTCTCAAAAAATGATCATCTGACCAACTCTATCTAGTTTTCCCATGTATGGTGGATCTATCTAATGGTCTTTATATATTCTTCCTCTACCATATGTCTTTAATTGATGGTCTCCATCAAATTCTCCTAACTATGTTGTATCACACCTTTCCAAAATCATAGTGACTATATCCGATGAATTTATATGATGATATCCATGTAATGAAGAAATTATATATTGGTACACATCCTAATTATATTGATTAGAAACTCAATCTACTACTGTTTACTTATCTTCAATCTTATATAACTCTGTTTTAAGTTCCTCACTCTAATGGATCTCCATCTGGTAGATCAACTTCAACATTATTGATTGGTAACACATCCTAACACTAAATCATTAGTGTTTCATCTTTTCATTATAATAAATAGTGTTATTTACATTTTTACTTGGCACCCCCATTATATAGGTCTTCCCAAAATAAAATTTATCTTAAATAAATATTATTTCCACACTTAGATGAATTTAATTGGGAAATTATAAACTCTTCTAGAGCATTCTGAAACATTGTTTAATCTTTATCCAAGATACTCCTTTCTTCTATCATCCTTAAGTTTGATGTTAAGGAACATTAGAAAACATAATTAACCTAATAAATATAGAAAATTTAGAATGATAAGCTTTAGCATCGAACTATTTTATGGCTTTAAAAAGTTTTAAAAAGCATCTCAAAATCTCTATCCAGGGTAATGTTGACTGATTAATTCATAAGAAAACTTCATCAGGTTCTATTTTTCTGAACACAAATTGAAACTCCTCCACTTTACTTCATCTTATAGATTTTTTTTGATGAATTTATAAAACATTATTTGTATGGATTTTATTTTTCCAATCACTCTGAAATATATTTTATTTTACATTTTCTCTATATAAAGATTCTCTATCTAATGGATCAAAAAAAGTGTTTTCCTACTTGATTTGTGTCTTTACTTATACAGACATAATTTGTGATATCTAAAACTTTTTACACCATTCACTAGTTGGAATACCTTTACATTTATCCATACAATGAAAAAATTAAATATTTCTTTGTTGAATCTTTCATGTGTTTTTATGATGGATCTTTACTCATTTCCACTACAAATAAATCAATATCTAATAGATTCTCATATAATGTATGTTCTGTTGATGGATATTATCCATTGTATTTCACTTAGTAGTGCATTTCACAACTTCAAACGTTATGTAGTTTATAACAACCACTCTTCCACTATAAAAACTCCGTACACACTTGTAATTCTAGTAACTATAAAATTATCAATGAAGATGGTTGAATAAATTTTAGCGACTTCTAAAGAATTCTCATACAAATTCATCATGAACATTATCAAACCATCGTTTTGAATTCTTCCCAATTTTTATTTTCATAGATATTATAATCTGACTTATCATGCATTGGACGTATTCAATCTTTTTATGAAATTGTTCAAACTATATAACACCTTCTTCTCACAGATTTTTGTTTGAGTTCTTCATCCTTTGTTCATTCGATGGACCTGTGAGAACTTCTCCACAAATGTTTCTTTGGCATGTTATTCATGAATCTTATTTTAACTTATCTTACCTTATACATTCTTTTATTGGATCATGAATTCTTTATAATTTTTTTTAACATTGAAAAATGGAACAACATCATCCGATTTAGTTAAGAAACTTCCTTATAATCTCCCAAAAGAAAATTTCCCACAACTTCCTTAAGATTATTTCTCAGGAAATGTACTTATGAAAATTGGTTTTCAAAAATATATTTATATATTGAAAACAAAATAAAAAAACTCACTTTGGTCCAGCATAACCGTTATTTTTTTTTTCTTACATTACAATATTTTATGTTTTTTTCAAAGAAAAACCCTCTTTCCCTTTGTTTTGTGTATTTTAGTTTCTGAAAATATGTTTTAATAGTAAAGGGTATTTTGATATATGAAATTGTTTTTAATATAGGTTCAAAAGAGTTTTTAGGGGATTATGATGAAAAAGTGAAATCATACAATGTTTTATAGTCCATATATATTTTTTATGAATATGGGTGATCCTGATATAGCTCATCATGATTGGTCATCTCAATATAGCTCATAAAAAAGGTTCAAACAGATATAGCTCATGATTTTAGTTGAGATCGATATTTCTCTCAAATGGATTGGGTAATGATTATATTCTCCATAAAATCATGATGGTGGTTGACCATACTGGTTATTCCACTTGTAATGGTTCTATAAAGATGATTTATCAAGGAAGCCACTGGAATTTTCAATGGTTTCTAATAATTATTCATGGAAATCATTTGATTTCAAGAGTTAAGATACTGATATTTTGTTTTAATGTAATTATTATTCCCATTTAGAGGTAAAAATGTATTTTTTTAGAAAAAAAACTCGTGGGTCTTCATGTTTTTTAGGAAACCCTCATGATAATGATTTTTTCTTTTATGTTTTCATATACATTGTTTTATGAAAAACTTTGGTTATTAAAGCTAATTTCATATGTTAGTAAATGATTTTTTGAGATCAAACATTATTATATTAATAGAAAACTTTCTTTTATGTTATCAGGGTTGTAAACTGGACTAACATGTTTCTTTATTCTTTTTTTATGTCCCCATCTTTGATTTTATTCTCATACCAAATTTTAAAATTTTTTCCACCATGTTTTAAAAATTATTTGTGATAATTATGAGGTAAAGAGAGAATTTGTAAAGATATATCAAGAAAATAAACTTATTATATTTTAAATTTATTTTATTATTGAGAAATGGATACTAAGTGGAAGTTTCCCGCATGTAATATATGGGTTTATTATGTAGGAATTATAACCCAATTAACTAAAACTCTAAACCAAAAAGATCCTTGAAATAAAACTAAGTGAATTATTTTTAAAAGATACAATTTATGAATATTTTTGGGTTGCGTCCTTACATTCAATATAAGGAGAAAACAAGAGTGATATTTGTACCATAGATAATTATTTTCCTTTAAATAATAGGCATCTCGCTTAGCATAATCATCAATAATAATGACTTTGTGTTGGATCATATCGGACCCTAATAACTGATTTTAAAGTTAATATCCATTTCCTATATCATAAATAAGCTCAATTAATGTTGTTTCCTTACCAAACCCATGCATTAATCACCCTTTACTAACATTGAAACACCATCATATCCTATATAAAATGATTTCATACCACTCTATCAAGAACCTCCCCCACTGGTACCCCTTATGGGTGGGTAGTGAAGAAGTGTATAGCCCCCAAATTCTACATCCCACAATTCATGGATTTGGGACTATCACCGAGGATATATGGACACATATCTGGGTGGAATTACCATCATAAAAACTAGGATAATAATATTAAAGATACCAATCAACATCATATCACATAAAAAAATTAAAAATATCACATAAATCATATAATCTTATATTAAAAATATACTCCAAAATACCAATAATAGATCCTGTGGCAGTAACCTACTAACACAGGCGACAAACTCAATGAGCTTGTAATGTTCACCCTACCCACCAAATCACTCATAAAAATCATATATATATATATATATATATATATATATATATATATATGCTGGGTGAAATGGGTGAGTGTACAAATATTCTTATTAGAATCATTCCCAAAAAAATATCATTAAAATATTGAAGAATACTGATTCCTTAGTGAATAAACATCTAAACCAACTAGACAGTTTTACAAGTTCATGTACCAACCAATCCTAAATAATTCTCACTCACCCAATACTTATTACAATATATGGTAACAAGATATCAGAGGAATATATAAAGAAGGTACCCTATAACCACTTCCCTACTAAACTAGTCATGCTCACACCCAAGTAGTATACATCCTAGAACTCCCATCAATTATATATTCAATGCTTCCACATAAACACATATCCTCAATATAACTATAACCATATTTTCAATACCACATATCCATAATCACTTCCAACTTCCATATATTCAAATCTGAAACAAAAAGTGGTAGGGTAATGTGAACATGAATGAGACCAACCTCATTCCCTCCTCTTTCCATTTACATCTCCCATCATGCATCACATCACAACCACTACCTAATCATCATCATATCAAATTATAGGTACTCTAACACTCAATCAATTATATCTTATGTAGTATAATATTAGGAAATTATAGCCTATATTATGTCTAGAAGGGACAGTGAGGACGGGGGAGTAGTTTTCCATCCAGGTAACCTTCATAAAACATATTAGGGGAATATCTTGTAACCCATGTACTCATACAGGTGTCGATCACATTTCACAAATCAGGTGATGGTTTACATGAAATAACATGAAAATAAAATTATATAGTAATCCACACAACGGACCATCCTATATGGTCAGCTCAAAAATAGTTTTCCATTTAATACTATAAACTATTATAACAACATCATCCCAATAACCTAACACTGACACACACTACCACACTACTATACACAAAATGTCTACACCACTACCACAAAATAATAACATAACACTACAAAGACATTCCACTTACTCAATTCATAATTAATTCAAGGATTATGAATTAAAGACCACATTACATTAAAATAAAATTATTCCTACAAATAAAATTTTCATTTAACCACTATCATTCCTCTTTTTCCATTTCAATTAATTGTATTTCATTTAAAAGCCCATTTTACCATTCAACATTTTACCCATTACATAAATCTAGTATTTCTAGAACAAAATTAACCATAAAAAAATTTCCAACTTCAATTATATATTAATTAGTTCATTTAATTCATCATAATACCGTATTTCTAGTAAACTAAAATCCAACATCATCATCGCCTCCCTAATTTCACCTCCACCACTACAAAAATCCATCCACCAAAAGGAACCACCACCACCACCATATCATTTATTTTCTAGATTGACCATACATACCAAAAAAACAACAATAACCTCACAATGATTTCCCCATAGACTTATCCCAAATATATCCTTAATAACCAACCAATAATTCTCTAATAACATTATGAATAAATCAATGGAAAATATAGATAAATAATAATAAACATATTTTTATCATAATTTCACATTTATTCACCACATAATGTGTAAATACATCAATATAAATTTCTATATTTTCACTCCTCTAGTTTATTACCATCATTAAGTGGATTGACCAATTATGAAATGTGGAGTTTATAAATTGTATAAAACAAAACATTTACCACAAATGTTATCAAAAAATCCAAATATATCAGACTACATATAATATGAAATTTATATAAAGCTTATATAATGACCTCTTCTATCTCTATTTCCTTTAATATGGTTCATTACCAAAATGTATACCAATCCAAAAATCATTATCTGATCACCCCTATATCCCAGATATTCAACCCATTTAAATTTAATATAACCAATTAAGTTCATTGTGTATTGGTTGGATTCAAGACACAATTATAGAGTCTTAGAGAATCACGAAGCAAACCTCAACTGCAAATAAACCCTTGATAACTCCCCCATATAAATTCATGGTTCATCAGAACCACTATGATGTAATGGTGATAAAAAGTGAAGGACCATGAAATATTGTATCTAGGTCCACAAACGAAAAATAAACCAAATAACACTATAAATGAACACATATATGTTTAACGTCGAAACACCCAAAGACTATTTACATTGTAACCTAAACAATCACTCCATACTAAATAATCCCAGCTAACCATAATCACGTAAAACATTCATGGAACAGTATCCATGGCACAAACAATATCCTAATGCCACAACCCAATTGATCATATAGCATCAAACTAGAAAGAAACAATCCACCTTATCTAGAGAACAAACCACATCATAGATCATATGTTCATTACAAAACCTAGAATCCTATTTGAAATTTTAGCTGAGAACTCCCATCCTTCTCCATTACTCACATCCAAACATCCTTTAAGCAATATCATCACCCTAAAAATTCCTAATTAGGGTCTATGAAAGGATAGTAATTTTCAATATGGTTGACTAATCTCATTTTACTTCTCTCTGTTTCATATACATTATAGGTAGTGATGGACCATGGTTATATTGTGAAGTGTTTTGGCTATGATGTGGGTGTATACTGGAGGTGTACATATAAGGTGGAAAGAATTACTTTTGTGTCCTTCATGATGTGTTTTTTCAATGATATGTTATGATATATGGATATTTAATGACGCTATAGATATATGGTGGAGATTTGTTATGTGGTTGTGGTTATATGATATGTGGTTTTTGGTCATAGTGAGGATATATGATTATAAGATTATATAGATATGGTGGGGATTGGAGAAGCAAGATTTTTGTCATTGGTGAATGAGGGTGTCTTATTCAGTTTTTAAGTAGGTGTGGGGTACCTTCTCATATATTTTAATTATATTATGTTACTATCATTGTGTTTGTTTTTTGGTGAGTTCTCGTTGTTGTGGATAATGAATTATTTTTACTTGTTTGGTGACTAGTTGGTTCTGGTGTTTATTAATTAAGTTATCATTATGAAATTCCCATATTTTTAAGAAAGGTTTTGGGGAGGAACTTACTCTGTATACACACATTCTTGGACATGCTACATATATACTTTTTTGTTGGTCCATATGACAGAGTTATTGATTCAGATATGAATTTATAAATCATGATGTGTAATTATCTTGTTTTATTAAATTCATAGATGAATGAGTTTTACTACTTTTTATTATTCATTTAGAGACCATGATTTATGTATGCATTTACATTATTTTTGTGATTTGTTTTATTTTATATTATGAGTGTATTTATTGGTTATTTTCAGATATTTCTAGTATTTATGATGGTAATTCCTTCCATATGTGTATCTTATACCTTCAATGTTAGTATCCAACCCATGGTATACTGGAAGAAAGATTCTGCGGGAGCACATGTATTTAATACTAGATCGGCTGGGCATATAGTGGGAAATAATGGTAAAAATGTGTTATCGAAGCATTCTGACTAAATATATGATGGATTTTGGAGTTAGAGACTTTTGGGGATGGTATTTGTTGGAAAACAGTGAAAATCAAACATAGCATGTTGCGTTGTAAAAGGATTATAAATTGGATACATGCATTTGAAGCCCTATGTGATCAAATTTAAGGAACTTAATCTTACTAGACATACTAAGTGAGATGATGCTGATTTTAAGGTAGATATAGGACTATTTTTAATTAGTAATGGTTAGGGAAAATTCATGAATTTAATTAAATAATCTTAAATGAATTATATATTCTTTGGCCTGTTATTTTTTATAGAATTGGCCCGTAGGAGGTATATAAATATTTTTTGGGTGGAAGACATATGGATGGATTCTCTAGTTAACCATAGGAGGGTTACCATGAGGAGGAGGATTCTTGGAGAAAGATGTTCTGAAGGTTTCAGAATCAGATATTTCTAGGTTATGAGGGATCTAATTCTAATTAAGATATAGAGATACGGTTCAAGGATATGGAGACCACTTTTAGTTTGATCCATGCAATTAAAGAGAATTTGATTTTATTGGTGGTTATCTTATTGTAGAGTGATTATTTCAAGTCTTGTATCTTTTTTTGCAATGATCATGAGGAGTTACATGTATAATGGGATAAGTTCTATAATATTTTTCAGAATGAGTTTATTTAATATATATTAAAGGAGGTTTAATGTCAGGTGTTTCTTTCTATCCAGTAGGGGAGCTTTAGGGTGTAAAATATTACATTTTGGTTAAAGGGTATTCTTTATTATGAATCTAAACTTCTTCTTAATAATTATCTATGGGAATGAAATATCAATAGTAATTTATTCCAAATATATATCTCCAATTCATTTAATTTATATTTTCAATGATTCCTAAGTTATTTTGAATGTTAGATGTAATAAACAAGATACTAGTGAGGACTAGTTCATTTCAAAGGGAAGCTTTTCAAAGTTTCCTAAGGGGAATAGTTCTATATAGAGGTTCTCGATTTCATGGGAAGTAAATGTTTTAATTGGAATATAATTGGCCATATCTAACTCTTTATCATTTATCTTGATTCAAAATATATTATAACTCTACCAAGAGTTCCAATGAGGTCTATTTTTTTATGATGACCAAGGATATAAAAATTTTAGTCTCCAATGATGTACCATATTTTTGCATATTAATTTTGGTTTTTAATGATTTTATAATCATTATATAGTTAATATATAATATTATATGATTTGAATGATTCATTTTAGAGTTAATGGATGATTTTGATGATATTATGACAAAATTCACACATCAAGGATGTTTTAGAGTAAAATTTGAGATTTCATGGTGTGTATGTAATAAATATACATCATGTACCACTACAAGAGGCACATCATGACTAGATGGAGTACACCCCAAACTAAGAGACTATAGTTCACACACCTTTTATTTCACTGAACACGGCATGTATTCCTATTCCAAAAGTGGTTGGTGGGGAAAATAACTCTACATTCCACATATTTTAGTGTTATACATCATGTTCATCCACCTACAAACAAGTGACACGTTTTAATTCAAATGGTGGTACGGTTGACCGCCTACCAATGGATAATATAATAAAAACAAAATTTGACCTAAGTAAATGACATGTAATTTATATACACACCATGTAATCTATTTTTTCTATAAACTTAATGGTAGACCTATGAGTTCTATGTTTTTTATTCAAGGGATGGGAGAGGTAATGTAATTCTTTTGACCCGATCCTCCCTGAGACCAGTACAACTTTTATTTTTTCACATGTTCTTTTTTTTCTCTTCTCACCTCTCATTCTCCATTCTCATATCCATGGGTAGGGTTGATATCTCACTTAATATTTACACTAATACAATGGTCATAAAAGGGTACAATTTTTATGTTGGGGTTGTAATACAATGATGGTACATTATAATTAAATTTACAAACTGTTTCTTTTTATTGTGTTTTTTATTTTATAATTCATTTAATAATAAGAAATAAAATGAAACCATTATGTCATATAATACCAATATTGACACAATTTTGGAACATTAAGAGATTCAAAATAGGTGATCCCATGACCGTTGGGTTTTTCATGACCCATCCCAAGGGGCTCGTGTTGTGACTGCCCCATGATAGCCTTCCATAGGCCATGGGTTGGAAACCAGTGCCAAGTAGGAATATCCCAAAAAATGGGAGGCAATTTCCTAAGTACTAGTACACACGCACACAACTCCACTCCACATATGCTGCAAGGTGAATACACTAAGTAAATATACACAAGGTACGATATTAGAAAACTGAAGGTAAAGAGGGATAGAATACAAGACAAACTGAAACAGAAAAGTACAAGTACATTTCACTGGAAATAAATCACATAAAAACCAACCTGAAGGGTAGGTACATAAACAACTGTCTGATGTCACAGAAGAACTTTTTATCTGTCATGTCGATCTAAGAACAACCTAGCCCTAGTCCACCAAGGAATCCATCAAAGTGTGGATAATCTTCACAAGACACGACATGTGTGGGAAATGTCCATGTAGGTGTGAGTAAAACAATACTCATTAAGTACCCCAAAAAACAAAGTTATACCAAAATGAAATACAGAATGCTGACTACCAAAGAGGTACTGAACGTGTAACCTCCTCAAAGTATACTCAAGAGAGTTACTAGAATTATCTCACATAGGTATAACCTAAAGTATAAAATGAAATATTATCAGTCTTAAAGGTGAACATCTTATTTTATTGTGGGAATAATCCCCAATGAGTCACTGAGTTATGTCAAGCTACTATGTTATGCTCGTCTGTTGGGTTACTATGATCTTCTTGGATACAGGGCCACTGAGGTCTGCTCGACTATAGGGCAACTGAGGTCTTCTCGTCTGTCAAACCAATGTGGTTTGCTAAGATACTGGGCCATGGATTTCTACTCATCTATTGGGCCACTGAGTTCCTCTAGGCTACCGAGACACTGAGTTCCAGTCTTCTATTGGTCCAACCAAGTCTGCTTGACTACCGGGCCACTGAGGTCTGCTCGTCACTTCTTTCTCGTTATAGATTCTATAGGATTCCCACTCTTAGAGTTCTTGATTCCTGGAGAATACACTCCTCAATCCATCAATTGTATTCTAACATTCACAAATACTATATTGGAATATTTAAAAAATATCGACTCATTACGAGGGTCCCCATGATGTAAAAATCTCGCTAATCAGACGCACGGTTTGGAAGTTATGGTCATTTTAGTAAAAAGGGTACGGTTGGGGCTAGGTCCGATCTGACCTGAGTGACCTGACCCAACCTGACCTGACAAATCATGCGGTCCACAGAACTGACCTGGGTTCGACACAACCATGGTTCAACCTAACTTGGATCTAACCCGGTCTGCTAGGCGGGCTGGTCTTGTCTGCCCAGGACAGGGCGAGCATCACGTCCTACCCATGGCAGTTGTCACGGGTTACTGCCATGGTCCAGCTAGACCACGAACTTGATCCCTTGTTCACGGATGATTCTTCGAGCCCTCCCCTATGTCACTGCTTCCCACCACCTACACAGCATGCCTCCCTTTCACTTCCACAACTATTGACCTGCGGGCTTCTATGCACCACTCACAACCTCATGTCGCAGGCCTCCTCTACCGATACAGCACACCACTGAAACATTCCACCTTCTGCATCATCACGACCAACGATCCATAGCCTCTATTTGACACTGTAGTCTCCGCCTGGACCATGGATAGCCATCACCGTGATCTTTGACTTCCTTCTGAGTTGTTGTGGCGGTGAAGTGCTAGAATTTATAAAGGTGAGGGTGGTGGGAAACTTGCATGAACACCCAAGGTGGACTCATCAAGCCTTGTTCATGTCATCCTTTATCCATCCACATAATAATTTAAGGGCGACTAAATGAATAATTAAATTAAAACCCAATGTTCAACATGGATCCACTTTTCTGTTGAATATCCCAAAATTAACCCATCTCATATTTCATATGCACGATCTGTGAATAATTCCGTTGATCAAATGATTCACACTCGTTGGGGATATTTAGAAATAAGGAATGAAATTTAATTAAACTGGAACCTTACCTAGAATCGGATCACTCGTCGATAAATAATGGAGTCGATCCGCTGTCGTTCTTCAATTCTTGATCTGCAACTCTCGTCAATGATGAGGTCCTTCAAAGGGGAAGAATGAAACTTGTGGAGATTCATCATTCATCATGATTTGACACTTTTCAACACCACTAATCTTGAAGCATAGATAAAATACATGATCTTTACAATGATCTCATATCTCTATTAAACAATAAAATGGAGGAAACACATTTTGATGTTTCTGTTATGATGAGTTGCTGTATCTTTATGCTATTTCATTTATGAAATAAAACAACATTACTATTATGCTTGAGTCGTAGTGACACTACGATCTTTCATTTATTAAATTAAACAGCTGGCTGACGTTGCATTGAAGAAAAACGTTTTTTGGATAAAATAAACATTCGTAGGTTTATTTTATTTTTCTTTAAAACACACAAAAAAATAACTTTTACCATCGACCCATGTCAATCGAGGTTAGGCCCTGCCTAAGGAATGAATACCCACAAGAGATAAATAGTACTCTAATATATCCAAAATGAGTTACTGTTTATGAGTTAAAAGGATTTAAAAATAAAATAATCTTTATTTAATTATTTATTTACATTCACATCCCAAAAACCACTTTCCACAGTTGGCTCGTGCTGGCCAATGTTAGGCTCAGCCTAAGGAATGTACGCCCTCAAAAGCTCAACAATGGTCTCAAATTTTCAATCTGAGCCACCATTCTTGAGTTATAAAAATTTTAAAATATTATAATATTATTTAATTGTTTAATTTTTGTTATTCCATTTCTTGTTTTTCTCATTGGAGGCCCGCTCTGACTAAAATTAAGTTGTGCCTATGGTAAACCCATCATCCTGAACACAACGGTGCCCTAATATTTTATATTCAGGCACCCATTTAAGAGTTATTCAACAATATTAAGAAAACTTCTCACGATCACTATTTAAAAACAAAACATTTTTTGAAAGACGATTCTGGTCCTACTGGGCCCCATAATCGTTTGTCATCTTATTATATGGTCTCATAATTCTCCCAAATATTTTATAAAAATAAAAATATGAAAATTTGAGAGAGGATTTGAGACAACATGTGATTTCAAGGACCAGTGTTCCCAGAATTTTCTGTCGAAAAATGTTATTTTTTTAAGTAGCGTCTGTGAGAAGTTTCCATAAAAATGTGAAATAACTATTAAATGGGTTCCTGGATCAGAAATATGAGGGAAACATTGCATTCAGGATGGTGGGTTTACCCTAGGTGCGACATAATATTAGTCGGTGTAGGCCTCCAATGAGAAAACCCAAAAATGGATTAACCAAAAAAAATAATTAAATTAAATTATTTCATTTTCAAATCCTTATAGCTCATGAAAGGTGGCTCAGATTTGAAATATGATACCACCATTAAACTCGTGAGTGTGGTATTTTCCTTCGGTTAAGCCAAAAATTGGCTGACGTGGGCAAACTATAGAAAGTAGTTTTTTGGGATGTGACCATAAATTAATTAATTAAATAATGATAATTTTATTTTAAAATCATTATAACTAATAAACGGTAACTTAGATTGAAAATATGAGAGTACCATTGATCTCATGAGGGTGTGCTTTCCTAAGGTGGGTCCTAACCTTGACCGGCCTAATCAGAGGTTAAAAGTTAATTTTTTGGGGTGTTTTAATGTAAAATAAAATAAACTTCAAAATGTTTATTTTATCCATAATCATTTTTGCAGCAATGCAACCTTAGGCCAGAAATTTAATTTCAATAACAAAACAGTGTAAATATGCTACAACTAAAGTGTAATAGTAACGTTGTTTCATTTCATAAATGAAATAACATACCAAAGCGACATCTCAGTGTAACAGAAACACTAAAACATGTTTCATCCATTTAATTGTTTGATGGAGATACGTGATCATTGGCATGATCCATGATTTTCTCGGAGGCTCTAGAGGAGTGGTGTTGGAAAGCAGTGAATGGTGATGAACAACAAATCACCAAAATTTCTTTCATCCCCCTTTGAAGGACCTCATCATCAACGAGAGTCGCGGATCGAGAATTGACGAACGATGGTAGAGAAACTCTATTCTTCATTGAAAAGCAATCGGATTCCAAGTCAGGTGTATGTTTAATTAAATTTCTTCCCTGTTTCTAAATCTCCATGATGTGCGTGAATCATCCGATGAATGGGATGATTCACAGATTGAGCATACTAAGTGTGGGATGGGTTGATTTTGGGATATTCATCTGGAAATTGGATCCTTGTTGAACTTGTTATTTGATTTTAATTTTTCATTTAGCCACCCTAAAATTCTTATGTTTACGGATTAAGTCCAACATGAACAAGGCCCGATCCATTGACCTTGGGTGTTCATTTCAGTTTCCCCCCTCCCTCACTCTTATGAATTCTCAAACACCACCATCATAACATCCTAGAAAAAAGTCTAAGATTGTTGTGATGGTGATCTATGGTCCCGGAAGATACTGCAGTGGAAATCATAGGTCATGGATCGATGGTTGTGGTAGTACAGAAGGTGGTGCACATCAATGTCGTATGGTGGCTGCAGAGGAGGCACGCGTTAGGAGGATGTGGGTGGTGCAGGCAAGGTTGTGGCTCAATAGCCACAACGATGTAGGGGTGGTTTGCACCAGTGGAACATCACAATAGTAGAGGGGAGGGCCCACAGAATCGACCATAGGTAGGGAGATCAAGGTTGGTAGTGGCGCAAGCAGATGTGGCTAAAGGGTTGTAGTCTAGCTGGACCACGGCGGTGACCCGTAGTAACTCTCGTGGGTAGGACGTGGCACCCACCACGTCCTGAGCAAACTGGACTAGCCCACCCAGATGGTAGGGCCCAATGAACCAGGTGGGGTCAGTTTGGGTCGGACCCAGATCAAACCAGACCCAGAACCAACTGACCCCATTTTACTAAAACGGCCATAACATCTAAATTGTGCGTTCGATTGTTAAACAGTTTACAGTGTTGGGACACTTGTGTAGAGACTTTCCTTTTGACATTATTCAAATGAGTTTTTATGGAATTTGGGATGAGACCGTTGGCTTGAGGATTGGATTCTCTCAAAATAAAGTACATTACGAGAAGGAATCATGTTACTGGATGTGAAGAGAAGGAAGTGACGAGCTGACCTCTATGGCCCGATAGCCGAGCGGACCTCAGTAGCCTTGTAGAAGAGTAGACCTCAGTGGCGTAGTAGATGAGCGGACCTTCGTGGCCCGACAGATGAGCATACATTAGTGGCCTGACAGACGACCATACCTTGGTGGCTCGATAGTAGAGTAGACCTTAGTGGCCTGGAAGACAAGCAGACCTCGATGGCCCAGTAGCCAAGCAGACCTTTATGGATTGGAAAACGAGTGGACCTGAGTAGCTCAGGATCTGAGCGGACCTCAGTGGCCCCATAGACGATCAGAACTCAGTGTCCCAACATACCATAGTGACTCATCAGGGATGAGTCCCTCAGTAGTACAAGACGTTCATCTTTACAACTAATAATCTTCTAATATATACATTAGGTTATACCTATGTGAGTTAACCATAGTAACTCTCTTTAATGTACTTCTTATATGCTACACTTTTTGTAGCTCTTTGGATGTATTATTTATGTATTTATTTATGGTATACCTTTGTAGTTTGGGGTCTCTACTAAGTATTATTTTTCTCACCCCTTCATGGGATTCACCCATACATGTCGTGTCTTGTGTAAAATATCGATGCATTGATGGAGTCCTTGTTGAACCAAGGACAAGTGGTTCGTAGAGAAACCCGATAGACGAGACATGATTCTGCATCTTCTGATAGTTGTTTCAGTACCTACCCTTTAGGTAGGTTTTTTGGTGAGGAGTTCTAGAGACTTGTAATTTTACTTTTCTATTTCATTTGGGCTTGTATTCTGGCCTATTTTATATTTTGTTTTCTACTATTATAGCTTGTATTTTTATACATAGTCTATTCACCTTTCAGAATCTGTGTCATGGAGTTGTGTGCCTGTGTATAGGTACTAAGGAAAATTCCTCCCATTTGTTTATGATATGCCTACTTGGTTCAAGTCACCATCCCCACGCCTATTGAAGGTGGTCTTGGGGTAGTCATGGAATGAGTCCTAGGGGATGGGTCATGATAGAGTGGTATCAGAAGAGGTTGGTTATTCCTTAAGAACCCTGAGTCTAATAGTTTGGTTTGGAGAAATAGTGTTATGTTTTTCGAGTTCATATTTTAGGCCATGGAATCCAGTGTTGGTGAGGGAGTCGACATATCTATACATCAGGACCCTGAATTCTACTTTTTGACTTGGTATAGGAAAACACTATTTGTAGGGAAGAACAATGGTGCATGCGTTGTATATGAATGGGTTGAGTTTTCCATGTCGTTCTCAAGTCATCTGACCATGTATACTCTATTAATCATGCTACATCTTGTTTTTTTCCAAGATGCTTCAACATAGACATCCAGGCAAGATTCCACTACATGATCACGATGATGACATACAAGGTGATGAGATGGGAGCGGGGGTTTGTTCCAGATACAGCATCACCAGGTGGTGTGCTATCTATAACACCACCTATGGAGTAGAACATGGTACATGTAGTACCAAATGATGAGATGCACGGGCTGAGTGCACTTCAAAAGTTTTAGTGACAGATACCCCTAAGGATCTGAGGTGAGCCCGACTCACAGGTGTCTACGGAATGACTTGAGTTGGTGGCTGAGTTTTACATCTAGTCAGGACATCATTAAATTAGATGGTGGTCCTGGAAGTGATCCTTCTACATGGCTCAGCAGGGTGATGGTGGGGTTTAGATTACCCGATATTATGATGAGGTGACTCTACTGGGATATATCATGAGAACCTTTCTCAATTAAAGGGGATCTTGCCATAAAATCTACGGGTTATGTGTTCCCCAAATCTTCTAAAGGGGATCTTCAGCCATATGACATGTCAGTAGTTGAGTTTTCATCATGGAATACTACCCTTTATAGGTGCTTGATGAATATGATACGACCAGTGCTTCAGGACTTGGACCTCTGAGCAAGTAGTGTTTAGGGACATCCAAGCCAGTGTTATTACTCTGTGGACTCATACCTATGTTAGGGAGATAGAGAGAACCATTTTTGTTTAAAGACCTTTATCTGAGTAGATACAACTAGTGGATGAGAGCAGTAAATAAGTAGGTAGCTGATGTCAGTCCCAAAGATTTGGATGTGTGAGATATTCTAAGAAGAGGTCCCAAGATAAGGGATCTATATCTCAAGTCTCATAGGGTGACTCTAGTCGGCCTAGAAAGAGGTAATTTTTTTCCAAATATGATAGGGTACATATTGCTAGAGATTTTTTATCCCATCGTACTGATAGTGAAATGGTGGATGGGCCTCTGGGGTAGAGACAGTGAAGGGAATAGATGAATCTATAGGGCGGAAGACATGGTAGGGGAGTTTAGAGAGCAGTAGGAGGTTGTATACATTTCGACATGTTACAACCACCACCCCAATGTGGTCCACATCAAACTCAATTAGTTGGAGGATAGGGGAAGGTGTAGCTACATGTAGTCATGGAATATGACCCAAGGGATCCATGAATTATTCGAGGTATAGTATATTTCTACCCTTAGCTGTCATATTAATAGACACAAGTTCTAATAATTCCTTCTTGTCATGAATATTGTTCATGAACTAGATTTTCTAGTTAAACAGTTGACTTGACCCTTACATATATAGATAACTATGGGTAGAGAATCAATAATCAAAGCTATGTTGATAGTATGATCTGACACTTGAGGTGTGAGTTTCGGTTGGAACCTATTGGTGGAAGCATCGAATCCTTACGATGTTAGTTTGGGTATAGACTGGTTATCCACAGTTCAATCTTAGATTGGATATTTAAGGTAAAAGGATGTGGTATGTCCACAACATTGGAATTGGGTTTTCCTGGGTTGGTGAAAAATAAACCCAGACAGCATGGGATAAACTCAGGTATAGGAGGGTGCAACCAATCACACTTGAGTTGGCTAGCCTTAACCATGTGGCAGTTGAGGTTTTGAGATTTCAGTTTCCAGTAGTATTGGCAGAGTATGAGGACATATTTCTAGAAGATATTTCTAGGATTACCTCTGTATATAGAGATGGACTTCTGCATCATTCTATACCCAGATATGGAACTGATATCAGCATCAGTATATCGAATAGATTTCACAGAGCTTCATGAGCTAAGGGTATAGGTGGAGGACTTGTAAATGAAGGGTTTAGTAAGACCCAGTGTTCGAGGTTATGTGTGGATTACCGATTGTTTAACCAGTTGATGTGGAGAACAAGTACCCACTACCAAAGGGATAATGAAGAAATCGATAAATTGAAATGGTAAGGCTTTCGAGTGAATATAAATGTATAGGTAGGATTTTTAGTAGTTGAGATAGTGACGACGACTGGGGTTCCCTTGGGAGTATGAATTCGTTGTAGTCTACACACCTGGTAAGGGAATGTGGTAGACGATGCTCTCAGTAAATTAGTTATGTTAAAATAGGAAATATATACATAAATATAAGTACCTCAAAAGATATACTTCAAAAAATGTAATATATGACATGTATAATTTCAAAAAAAAATTATGATATATTAGATTACAAATTATATATATATATAATACCCATATTAAAAGAGATGGGAGAAAACATAAAATTATTTAAATATTATTATTTTGATATGAAAATAATAATATGTTTACTTTTAATTGGGTAATTATTAGTTTAAATAACTATTATACTTATTAATATGTAAGTATGTTAATAATATTAATAAACAATAATGTTAATAAAATATAATAGATATGAATAAATATATTATAATAAGTTAAAAACATTAATTGAGATTTATAATTAAAAGATAAAATACTAAATATTTTTTTTAGGAAAATTGGGATTGGGGAGGGGTAGAAGTTGAATCCCCATGTGTCGTCATCTTTGTCAAGATGGGACACAACCCAAGCATCGCAACAAGTGGAAAACTGATGTTGGCACCCCACCTGTCTATCAAATGTCATCGAACATGTGATATGTTTTAGAATCTTGTGACCAGAGGATGGTCATATAAAGATTATGTAGATGCACTTCATAAATATTTGATCAAGCTACAACCCTCGTCGATGACTCGGAATGACTTTGGATGTCATTTCTCTTGTGGAATGACTCTCCCAAAAATCCCTTGACTTGAAGGTGTGTCAGATTTCAAGGATGCGGATGAACTGAATGAATTTGTGGTATTATAAATTTGTATCATTGGGGTTTAGGGTTCGTTGTATATTAGTTCTCCTCTGTTTAGGATTTTAGTTTATGGGATGTAAATATTTCATATTGATAAGGAATTGGATATTCACATTGATCATGTTTTTTTATACCATTTTGGGGTGTCCAGTTATATGTATATAAAAGGGTCAGTGATGATGAATTAGGGAAAAGGGGGGGATACAAGTATAGTGAACCTTCTCATAGTGATTATCTTAGTCCTAATGCTATTACTATATATGACCAAGGAACATCCTATTTCTTTGATTCATATTATAGGTGAATTTTCTTTGTAAAATAAATTAATAAAAATCCATTTTTTCTTGTTTTTCTATTGTTCCTAAATCAATTTGTAGTGTTATTCAATCTTCTTTTCCATGGAATTATTTTCCCTATTTCCAAGTAGTGGGGTCATCTATAGAGTAAGGGATTTTATTTTTTAAATATGTTGAGATGAGTTCTATAATTCTAGTATTTTATTCCAATTGGTTTTAGTTGCTTTGTAGTATTTATTACATGATTTTTCAAATAAATTTTTTAATTATAGTAAGATAACTATGAATTTTTCATGCATTCATCCTTTTCAAAATATTTCGTTCAAAGTTGATTTATTTCAAATCTATTTATGTGAAACGAAGTGTTTATTTTGTGAAAAATCTACTCAAACAGTTCAATAAATTTATTGTTTTTTAGAAATTTTTGCCACTTTTTTTATTCAATGAATATTTAGATAATTTTGTATTATCTCATTATGTCAGCAAGAGTAATTTTATTAAAAATAAGAATAATGTTTTTAAACTATTTATGAATTTCATATTTTTATAATGATATTTTGATGATAGTAAGGGGTTATTTTATTTATTTTATGTTATTTTTTAACTTTTAATGTTATAAATAACGTAAATATTTAAATTTTCTTGGTTTATGAGAATTATTTTTCTTAAACAAAATTAGAATAATTAAAGAACTTCAGTTGGACTCTTAAAATACGAGTGATTTTAGTAGATTTTAAAAAGTATTATTTTGATAATAATGTTTCAAATGTGTATATATATATATCATGGAATTTTTAAAATCACATCTGCATATGGATCTATATTTAATAAAATAAATGTTATTTGAATATTAATTAGGCCCTTATGAGTGCAAGAGAAGTTATCGAACATTCAATTTAATTTTTTTTATTTCTAAAAAAGTAAATGTATATATATATATATATCATTTCAAACGAAACAGTTTAATTTAATACTTGTATAGATATATATTTCTTTTGATGTTTATATATCAAAATATATGAATGTATGTGTATATGTCATTTTATGTAAAATTGTTCTTATTTTTAATCGATATATATGCATGAGTATGCAATCATGTTTTATTCATATACCAATGTTTATGTAAATAAATATATATACATGTATCATTTATGAAAAAATGTCACATACATGTACATGAAAGTATAATTATGTATTTTAATGAGAAACTAATTTTATCCTGAAACATGTATAATCAACAAGGTTATTTTTATGAAATGGTTTTAAAAGCTCGTGGTTTAAAATAAATTTCATGGTCCTTAGAATGAAAAATGTATGTTGTAATGTATTGAATTATAATGAGTTGAACTTATATGTATGTGATTGAAATTAGGGTATTGGGTGTGATCCCAAATCCCTTATGGTAATTTGGTCCAATCATATGATTGTTTCACCCTAATAGCTCTCCAATGAATTAGGTAATGTGTTAATCTCATGAGATGTCATGTATAGTGTGTAATATGATTATCCTAAGAACATTACGGTGCATAGTAAGAATATCCAAATAACATTATGGGATTAGAGAGTGATCCTAATCCATCATGGGACTATGTGCACCATGTCTTGGGAGTGAATCAAGAATCCATTCTATGTTCCAAGGACAATTTGAGAATTAATTATGAATGATTATGAGATTTCATGTGAAATTACTATTACTCTGTGAATGACTGAAGTGGATTAACCAATGGTTGTATATATAAATTGAATCCCTTATTCATTAAAATGTTTATTTTTTAAAAGAATAAATGTTTTACTAATCCTTCATTAATGAAATTTATAATATGTTTTATTTTTATTTTGAATTTCAAAACTCTATTTGGATTCATTATTTTGGAAACACATTAATGGTAATTATTTCACTCACCCTATGTTTTAAAAATATCTTTTTATATGGAATAAGGATGTGTAGAAGTGAGATATTGGTCAAGGGCCCACTAAGGTTATTAACAATTGAAAAAAATAGTTTTGGTCTTTTCTTTTAAAGGTTGTGTAATTAGAATTCTATGATATATCTGGACTCTATAAAACTCTAATCCTTTTTTATATAAATTTTTGTTATAAATAAATAATTGAATTATATATGTAAATAAATAAAAATATGGATCAGGATTTCTAGTTTTTTATTAGTGGTATTAAAGCCGAGGTTTAGATAACTTTAAAAGGAAAGATATAGAGAAACCCTTTGAACCTTTAGAGACCTTTCATAGATTTTCTTAGGTCTTTTCATTTAGGAATAATAAATCTCTATACTTAAAGTCATTTAATCTCACATGTCTATCATTTCTAGGGGTAACATAAAATTTTATATGTTTGATTAGTGGGATAAATAATTGTTTCAAGATGTAAGGGAATAACCTCACTCAACACTCTTGTCCCTTAATTGGGATTTACTAGAAATAATTATTATTAAGTCAATCTCGCATAGTATCGAAACCTTTTCCAATTTACAACTTTCCTACAAGATACTTTATAAAATATCCAACACATCCTCCATACCATGGATTCATCATGGATCATGGCTCACATATAATAAAATATTAAGCTCTCAAATCTTCTACCTCTCTCGTCAATAGAGGTACCATTAGGGAATTTTCAAATATTTCACATTGTCCAGAGAGTATGTTGAATTATTTGATTTTAGAATAGATATTGAGGAGGGACTTATTCAAGAAACCTATATATTTTTAGACTTGTCTTCTAGTGTTTTTATAAAGTGAGGTAATATATTAGACGAACCATAATTCAAAATTTTTAAAGATAACTCACTCATGATATTTTATAAAAACCTAGTCCATTGTGGTGTTTTTAAACTATATGAATGAAACAATTATTTTCAAAAATTGAATCTTATCTTCTATCACTATAATACGATTTATACAGAATGTGGCTGGATTAAGGAAGTTGAAGACATTGAAAATAAAATGATTTATTGCTACAATAAGTGGACCCTCACTCTCTGAGATCAATGTGACAATATGAATTGGGGAATGATTAATGGAAGGAGGTAAGAAACCCCTGAAACAGACTTTAAATTTCATTTTATTTCTTCATTTTTTTGTAAAATGTAATCAAATTATAAATAATTTTTTTTTGTGTGTGGTAGAATGTAACATCCTAGTAACTCTTATATAATTTTTTCTCTTAGTAAAATGAAGTAATTAATTCTTAAACAAAAGAAACTTTTCATTAATTGAAGTAATACATCAAAAACGGTACAAGAAACATTTCCTCATACTAAGAAGGTGGTAATATTAAAACCATAATTATCGTTATTAACGAATAAGGAAAACTTACAAAAACATGATAACAAAGATGTCGTAGCTCATGCCTTTTAAATATTCTATGAGTAGAAACCCAATGAATATTATAAGGGTAAGAGCGCATAAGAATGTAAAAATAGGCAATATCTTTGTGGGTAGAGGATCTACAAATTTGATGAGTTTGGTAAAAAGAAAATGTTTGTTAATGTTAAGTATTTATACTTGAACTAACCATTTCCTATATCCATTAAAGCATTTTATAAATAAAATGATAATATATGGAAATAAAAATAACTGTTACACATATATATATATCTGTGTGTGTGTGTATTGTGTGTATTGTGTGTATGTTTTTGTAATTATTAATTAACATTAAAAGGAGTTTATTTAAAATTTTACTATTATGAAAATATTATAAAGTTTTTAATACTTTTTTTTGAATACACATATGTTTATAGAAAATATAATTTATGTTAAATTTAATTTATAAAAATTTTATATTATAAATAATTTCACAGAAAAGTACTTATGTTCCAATAGAAATTGCATAGTTAAATATAAGTACATCAAACGAGATACATAAAAACCAGGTAATATATGGCCTGTGTAATTTGTGAAAATTAAAGATACATTAGATTATTAATTATATATATATAATACCCATACTAGAAGTGATGTGATAAAATATAATTTTTTAAATATTATTATTTTGACAAACAAAATAATAATAATATGTTTACTTTTAAGTGGGAAATTATTAGTTTAAAGAATTCGTATACTTATAAATATTTATATATGTTAAAAATAGTAATAAAAAATTATTTTAATAAAATATGATAGATATGAATAAATACATTCTAATAAGTTAAATAACATTAACTGATTATTATAATTATAAGATAAAATAATTACTAATTTTGTTAAGAGAATTGGGTTTGGGGAGGGGAGAGATCAATTCCCCCCATGTCATCTTATCCATTGAGATGGGTCAAAACCCAAGCACCAAAGCTGGAAAAGAACTGAATTCATCACCCCACCTATCCATTTAAGTTCATTCAGAATGTGACACATTTTGGAATCGAACAACCATGGGATAGTCACATGCAGATGGAGTCGATGCACCCTATCAGCAGTCAGTTGACATACAACCCTCATCAGTCACTCTCAATGGATTCATATGTTATTTCAATTGTAGAATGACTCTATTAGGAATTACTAGACTAGAAGGTATGTCAAATTTCAGGGATGTGGATGAACCGACATGAATTTTAGATACTATAAATTTGCATATTTGGGATTTAGGGTTCCATGTATACTGATTCTCATATATTTAGCATATTATTTTATGAAAAAGTAAATATTCCTTGTCAGTAATAAATTTGATATTCACATTGATCTGTATTTTCTACATACCTTTTACGGGTGACTGGTTCTCTATATATAAATGTGTTTGTGATGATGAATTAGGGAAAAGGGGGGATGATGCTTTGGTAAACATGTTGATAGTGATTAACATTGTCCGGTTTCTATTACAATATGGGACCAAGGAATAACCTGAGACTTTGATTCATACTACAGGGGATTTTTCATTGTAAAATCCATTTAAGAAAATCAGTTTTTCATATTTTTTTCAAAAAATTTCCCAAATCGACTAGTAGTGTTATTCAATCCGGTTTTCTATGCAATTCTCTCCCTATTTCCATGTAGTGGAGTCATCTGCATGGTGAGATATTTTATGTTGTGAAATATTCTTAGATTATTTCAGAAATTCATGTATTTTATTCCAATTGGTTTTATTTAGTTTTTGGTATTTATTATTTGATTTTTCAAATCATTTTTTAATTACTATAAGATAACTGTGCATTTTTCTTGCATTCATCTATTTCAAAAAAATTCCTTCAATGTTGATTAATTCCAAATCTATTTATGTTAAATGAAGTATTTATTTTATGAAAAATATTATCAAATTGTTTAAGTCGTTTATTCATTTTTAAATATATCATGCCAATTTTTTTTAGTCAATGACTTTTTAGATAATTTTGTATTATGTCATTGTGATAGAAAGAAGAATTTTATAAAAACTAAGCATAAAGTTTTTAATATTTGTTATGAATTTTATTTTTCATAATTATATTTTTACGATAGCAAGAGGTATTTTTGTTATGTTCTTATTTAATATTTAATGTTATAGATACCTTAAATATTTAAATTTCTTTAGTTCATGGGAATTATTCTTCATAAAATTAATTTCAAAAATTAAAGAACATCAGGTGGACTACTATAAATAAGAGTGATGTTATTAAATTTTCAAAAATATTATTTTGATAATAATGTTTCAAATGTATTTGTATATATATATTTATATATATTTATACATATATATATCATGGAATTTTTAAAATCACATCTTCCCATGGGTATCTCTTTAATAATATTAATGTTATTTGAATTTTGATTAGGCCCCTATGAGTGAAATCCAGGTTATCAAACATTAAATTTAATGTTTTGATTTAAAAAAAGGAGATGTATATATAAATATCATTCCATAGAAAAATAGTTTTTTTTAATACATGTGTATATATATAAATTAATTTTGATGTTTATATATGTAAATATATGAATGTATGTGTATATATCATTTTATGTAAAAGTGTTATTATTTTTAATAGATATATATTCATGAGTTTTCAATCATGTTTTATTAAAATGACATGGTTTATGTAAATAATTGTATATACATATATCTTTTATGAACAACTATTACATACAAGTATATGAAATTATAATTATTAATTTAATGAGAAACTACTTTTATCATGATACATGTATAATCAAGAAGGATCTTTTTTTGGAAATGTTTTTAAAATATCATGGTTTAAAAGAAATATCATGGTCCTTAGAATTAAAAATGTAAGTTATAATTTTTTTAATTCCAAAGTGTCTCACTTGGATATATGTGAATGAGGGGAGGGTATGGGGAGAGATCTTAAAAAACATGAGGTACTTTAGTCAAATTATGTTAAGGGTGCACCAAGATATCACTCTAATGAATTGGGTAATGTGTTAATCTCATGAGATTTCATGTATGGTGCATGTGAGGTTTATACTAAACACATTATGGTGGGTGGGAGGTTTATCCTAGAACATTATGGGATATGGTAGTAAACCTAATAAATCATAGGAAAATGTCCACCATGTCTCGGGAGTGAACTGAGAATCCATGCTATATTCCAAGGTGCTTTTGAGAATTAATTATTAATGATTATGACATTTTCAAGTGAAATTACTATTACATTATGAATGATTAAAGTGGATTTCCCAAATTTTGATGTATTAATAGAAAACCTTTTTCACAAAAATTTTTATTTTTGAAAACTATACATTTTTTCCTAATCTTGCATTAAAAAACATTATAATGTTTTTTATATTTTATTTTTAATTGGAAAACTCTATTAGGTTTCCTTTTTTTGTTTTGAAGAAACACTTACTGATCTTTTTGTCACTCGCACAATGGTTTCTAAATCTCTTTTCATAGGGAATATGGATTCTTATAAGTGAGATATTTTTTGAGGTCCCGATAAGGTTTTTAGCCATTAGAAAGAATTGTTTTTGTATTTTATTTTAGAGGTTGTGTAATTAGAACTATATGATGTATCCAGACTCTTTAAAAATATAAGCCTTTATGATCATAGGTTGTATTATAAATAAATAAATTAATTTTATAAATAAATAAGTAAATGAATTATATAGATAAATAAATAAAATATGAATCCAGTTTTATGGGTCATTATAAATTTTTATTTCAGATTGTTATTATAAATTTTTTCACACATCATTATTTTCTTAATAAATAATTTTAACTCACTGAATATTAATCTATGATCTACTCCTCTATTGGGAATGACCCCTACTTCCACTAGTTAATTAATTTGGTTGTTTTTGGAAGAAAAAATCTAATTTAGAACACCTCATGATGAGAGTCGTTAAATTATGGTTTCATTTCTAGGGAATAAAGGAAATAAGAACACGTTTTGAGTTGAGTTGTTATATCATACATTTATTTTTTTTTCTTTTCTTAGGTACCTTAATCTCATATCTGAATGGATGTGTTTTTAACTGGAAATTTTTATGCATAAATTGGAGATGATATATATATATCTAATCAATCATTTTCATACATTGATCTTTAAGAAAACTATCCATACATAGATGATGGGTTCCATTGTGAGGACTACCAATTTATATTTAACACCCCCATACACTTCATCTTTTCCAAAAATATCCTCGAATAATACAAAAAAAATTATAAATAATGGAATCATCTACCAATTTCTAGTTAGAACATACTAAAATGTTGGTAATACGTGGAAATATTGTAGAGAGATTTTTGATATAATTACTAATTTTTATGTTTCATTTAAGTGTGAATTTGTGTTTCTCACTCCATTTCAACTGAGGAAGTATGTAATGATGCGGTTGAAAATTGTTTTTACTTACATATTTCAAAAAAATATTTTTCAACTATGTAAATTGGAAATGGGGATATTTCATTTCATTATTTTACTAAAATTTGTTATTCATTTTTATTTAACTCCTAATATGATATATTATAAACACCAAGAAAATCTTGTGATTATTTCCATGTATTACTGGTTGATGAAAAAGCACTTATAGATGTAGAGGACATGAAGAAATAGATTAATACACAAGTTTAGTTTCAAAATCTAAAAACCATGGAAAATGATTACGATAATCCATGTCACATACCTCATAAACATCAAATGAATGTTGTATAATGTTAGGGTGCTAAACATATGTAATAGTTCAGGAAGTGAAAACCACACCTCCTTTAGATTACATGTATGTGTTGTTAAAAAGGTTAATCCAAAGACCTAAAAAAAGGTTTTTATTAGGAGGAAACCCAGTCCCTCTATTTTTATCTCTCTATTTTCTATTTTTAAATAAACTTGTGGAGTGTACTAATTATTTTCAAATTATTCATATTTCTTCTATTATTTTCTCTCTATTTTATTAAAAAAACATTGGTCGATGTATTGGTCACTAGAGGGTTTCTGAGTCATCACCAATTGAAATCCCTCTACACCTAATATGTTAGTATATGAGTCAATATATTTACCCTATATTTTATTAAATTAATTGTTTGATATGTTCATATATATTTATACTAATTGAAAAATAAAAGTAAACTCCATGATGGGATTAGTTTGACTACCACTGTCGTAACCTAGGGTCCAAAATTCATGGGTTGGAGTCCTTCCACCCTACTCAATTCTATCTTTTTACACTAAAATAAAATCACACATCATGTCTTCCTAAATACGAAGTGTTTCATGTGTATTTTATTTTAAGAAATATTTAAAACTAATATAAGAATAAAATTACACTCGAACTTGGGGTTGGGTGATGGGTAGAGTCACAACACATGGTCTAAAAGACCCGTGTTCGAATCTAGACAATCACCCCAACATCATCTTATTTTCAAAAAAACATATATAATGTATTATTACATTTTTAATTTTATTCTATTAAAAATTAGTTAAATTTAAAAAATATATATATAATATACCTTTAGTACTAAAAATGCTTCCTTGGTGGTTGAGGGTGTACAATGGGGTTGAACCTATCACTGGTTAAACCTCACCCCAAGCACTGGGATGAAGCTTATATTTATACATTTTGGTTTGTATAACACACATCTTGTATTTAAAAATTCACTACATATATAGTTATATTTTTTTACATATATATATATATAATTATAATTATAACTATAATTATATATGATAATAAATAAATAATTGACAATAATAATAGTAACTAAATAATGTTTATACCAAAACATTATTTTATTAAAAAACATATAAATGAAATGTGAAAAGATGTATATACCATGTCAATAAGATTTAAATCTCAAAAACCCTAAATTGATAAGTACTTGTGTTGAATCTCTCCTCTTTTTCTCATGTCTTCTCATGAAAGCTTCATCTATCCACAATGCAATCCCACATTCCCGAGAATTTTTTCCTCTAATTTCTTCTCCATTTCACTCTTGAATCTTGGTAGGTTCTTCTATAACCCTCACTTATTTGATTTAATTTATTTTTAAAATATTATAGTATTTGGTTAATGTTTGGATAAAAATACCATAGTACATGGGATTTCACAAAGAATATATTATGTGTCACATTTACGCATGGGAATAACTTTTTCACTACACTGAATTTTAAAACACACAAAATATACATTTAGCACACAATGTGTACAATTTCCCTACTCATGTATAAGAATTCATGTCTATGATTCCAAAATATTAGATACCTAATTTGTAACAAATGTAATGTGAATTTGGTTTACAACATGTCCATATTTACTATCGATACACGGAGGTTTTTTTCATGTCTCTAGAGAAAACTAGTTTTTACCCAGTTCTAAATGCAGATTATATGATCTAGAGAATAAAAATTATGTTTTAAATTATTATTTTCTTACCATTTCTTTTCCCTTTTCCTTTTCTTTTTTTCTTATTTTTCTTTTTCCCCTTTTTAGATCATGGCGAATGTGGATTTATCTAATAGGAAGAGTACCATGATTTTCACTATATAGGAGCAGCCTATTATAGAAAGAGTTTTTATCAAACTAGTAAAGGATAATTATACGATTGATATACTAGAATCATTTCTATAAGAATTGGAAATACTCTCTCCTCTTCTTTTATCCACACTATTTTTTTTAGAATCACCCCATCTAGCAGCCATTGTAGCACCACCCCCACTAGTTGCCCCATCATCTAAGCCATCCACACCAGAAGCTATAGAATGACCATGACTAAGGCTTAAATCTAATCTACCTCATCCCAACCTATGTATTTTTTATGAGTGAAAAAATACCAACAAACAACTATGATGATTTTCACACCATATGATCTAGTTGAGCTGCTAGTTCATTGATATGAGTATATTTTCAAATCTAGGAATAATGGGGGGTTAGAGGAACTTTTGGGTCACACCAAAATAATTATAGTGTTCTAGTTTATCACTCATACTTATCATGATTTCTTTTTAGAGTTTTCTGTGAAATTTCTGTTTGATGGGATATTGTATTGGGAGATGTCAAACAACACTATCAATCTTTGATAATTCTCTATGGGTGGAATATTATTTTCTTTTACCATGGGAGAGTTTGGATAAGAGTGTGGATTTTACCCTATCCATCCACCCCACCCCTTGTTCTCACCCTCACCCATGTAGACAGGTTAGACATCCCCACTGCATGGAATGAGATTGATGGATAAATGTCAGGTATGCTTCCACCTCATAGAAGGGCACTTTGATCATCTCACCTCTCCTTCAATCCATTCATATTTGTTTTATATTCTACCTTTATCCACTCTATGGGGAAGTATAAGTTATATTTCTATGGGATATGGGGATCCTAACTCGTATTGTCCAAAACGAATTCCCTAACATCTCATACATTATCACTTAATATTTTTATGTCATGTTCACCAACCATCATGTAAACATAGACAGTGCTTTCTATTCCACCCAATTAGATCCCCAAAAAGGGGTGTTTGATCCCTCTCCCCCTCACGATCTCTTAGGTTCTACTAAATAGATAGAATATCTCATGCTTATTCTAATGTTAATTGTTGAGAAGCATGGAAGAACCTATGTTATCATATAGGAGTTCCCAACACCAGTAGTGGAAAGAGAGGGCACAAATTCCCCTATAGGTGTTGCTGATCAGGAACCTCATCTAGCTCTACCCATAGGCTATTTATCTCCATCCATACCCTCCACTTTTATTTCTATGTAATCTTAGACCAAACCACAACCCACAATTAAACGATCCATAGACTCACCACCACCTATATCGTTTATTGATTGATTGGTTATTTCTAACTATGATTCTATAAACCATAACCTCATTCAGATGGAGGGGTTACCAGAACATATCCATGAAATTATGGGAATTCTACATCATCATTTGGGCCTTGGAATTCCACCTCCTACAGATCCTCAGCCCAATCCATAACCTTTACAACCACAGGGAAACAAACATGACCCCACTACAAACTATTTGGTTGTTACATTTCATGATGTAGGGAAGGCATGAAATCAGGAGGTATGATCTCTCTAATAAAACATCCCAGTAGGCTGCGAACCCCCTAAATTCAGTTCCCACTACTAATTCCCCCCCCCCCCCAAAGGATTCCCCGATTTTAGAAACTAACTCTCATGAAGAAACTGATTGGCTATTACTACCATGTGATTTTCATATATATATCTATATCATGTTATTTATGATGTGATGTTGTGATTGTATAAAGACTATTTTTTCAATTAAATTGATAATCACAGTTATTCTAGAGAGTGATATCCTTCTCATCATATTCTCCTCCTTCATGGAGTTCTTCAAATTTATTCTTACCAATTTTGGGCACACAAACTAGGGGAGTTTTGTTTTGGTTCATATTCTATTTATATTTCATTGAAATAATTCTTTCATTACTCTCCTAGTTGGGTTTGGTATAATCATGTTTCTTTTTTGAATAATCCTTATATTACTTATTTGTACACATGGTAGACTAATTATGTTATTAAATGTGGGGGAGTGTCTCTTGATACTATACAGTTCATTCTCCTTTGGATAATCTAGGAGGAATTATTGATTGGATGAAATTTTTTAATATGTTATAATTATTTGATTAATTTTGATTATAAATAATAAATACATGGGTGAAAATTTTAAAAGTAAAAATTTATTTTAGTTTCAACAAATTCTATAATGATTGATGATATAATTTTGATTTTTTATATTAATTGTTTTAAATTTTCATTTACTTAACTACTTATTTTTATTCATGACATGACTTGATTGACCCTTATTTTTATTCCCATTCCTGATAGGTATTCTGAACCTTTTTAGATTTAATTTATTATACCCTATTTATAGATATATTCTTATGGTATACATAACTAATAGAATAATAAATTATATCTTACCAAAACAAGAATATTTTGAATCACATTAAAATGATTAGGGAATTCGATTGATATTTATATCTAATATTAACCTTGAGACCTATCCTTGAACTTGATCTTTTATTAACCCTTATAAACCATGAATTTACTTGATATGAATCCATATTTTACACCATAACATATTTCATACTCTAATTATTTTATTTTATTGCATAATTTTTTATTTTTTAACGTCTAGAATATGGATGCCACTAATAGGTGCCTCGTACCCAGTTGGCCACATTGCCTCAAGGACATTTCCCCAAATGACAGAGGCTGATGACTAGCAGTGAGGTCCTAGGGTGCGATAGTGGGAAACTATTCCCTCATTGGAAGAGTGTAACACAATGTAATAAATAATAACAAATAGTTGAAGTAGTAAACATCATGGAACTGGAGTAAAAAACTAAAGATTGAAAGATAATTTTATCCATAAGGCATATAATATCAAAATGATGCAGCATGTCACATGTTCTAAGAAAACTAAGAAAATAGGATACACTGCAGTCAAGTACAATACAATACAAAATTACGATAATAAAAAAAACTCAGCAGCATCACAAGCCTTGAATTGGTCACATGCTCTCCTAATGCTAAACAGCAATCAATTAACTAAAAAAGGTCCTTTAATCTGTTGACACCTGCAACAATATAGTCTGATTGGGCCCAAAAACATGGACCAAATGGGGTGTGAGAAATTAATCCTAGTTGGAAACTACCAAAGGTATGTGATAATTTTTCAATGAGCATATGAAGGAGTGGTGTGCAGGGGAAATGCAATAACTAGAAAGAACAAAAAAGTAAAAAATACGACAAGACCTATTTTTTATTATATAATAATAAATTAAACATATTTTCCTTAGGAAAGACCTTTCCCACATGAAAAAAAAAATCCTCTCCCATAGGCATAACATACATCATCACCCATAGGCACAACCAATCCCACCTGCTAGCATAGAAAATCTCCTCTACGGGCATAACAAATCTCACCCCCAGGAATAAAAAATATTTCTCATAGGAATAACAATTCAAAAAAGGGAAAACCCCTATCTCAACATTTTATCATATTAAAGAAAACATTAAATCATTACACTTTTACATGGTTAACAAGAAACAACTTGTGTTGGTAAAAGTTTGAATAGCAACTCATTTAAAACAACCCATAATTGTGAAAATAGAGGCATAAACATGGCTATCCTAAGCCAAAAGGCCGAAAAATAGTTATCCAAGGAAAGAACACCTGTGGGGTGGACCTTAATCAAAACAAGTAGTCCCATCAGGCTTCAATTCATATAATTAATCACATAAACATCCTTAAGAATTAACTTGGGTCAATTTCCCAACCGAGGGACACCCAAAACATGGGAGTGCGGCACAACGACACATATAAACAACTTGAAATTAATCAATTTTCACAATACCACCTACCTCATTGTAGTATGACTCTCCTCATTTATCCTCGAGCTCCAATTCAAGCTAGAATTATGTAGATCTAAGAAACAAGAATAAAAACTCAACCTTAAATAACATTTTATAGAATAAAAATTTGGAATCACGACTTAAGATTAACTGGGATATTACTGATATGGTTCAAAAACAACCAACGATGATTGAATCGGAGTCTGGAAAAAGATTTAGAAGAATGATGATGTTCTTGCAGTGATTTTTCTTCAACCCGGTGAGCCCTTTGTCCATTCTGCCAAAAGGAGGGGATTGTTCCCTTTTTAAGTGGGAAAACACAAATTCACGACATGTAATACCATATACATGGTGTGTGTATCATTTTACTATTCATTTGGTGGCCATTTTTCAAAGACTTACTTCCAAAACCTGCTGACATGACTACACGACGTGTACTAAGAAGTTCACGACATGTAGTTGGTTTTCCCCCTTTTTGTGGCTGACACGCCCACACTCCATGTATTCCCTTCACACATGGTCATACTACACAGTGTGTTCTTAGGATTACATGGTGTGTAACCTATTATTCCAGAACTTTTCTAGTTTTACCATGTTTTCTAAAAAAAACTTGAAGGAAAGGAAAAGAAGAAACCCATTCATTAAAGTAAGAATCGAGTTCTTACAAACTCCCTAATTACAGAAATTTGACCCCAATTTCTCTTCTATTGAGGGTGAAGGAATATATGATAATAACTCTTTCCACTGCACACATACGTCAGCCCCCCTCTCCCAAGTCTTGTCTGGTACTTGGTCATGCTGCCATAACAACCGTACAAGAGGAACTATCTAGCCTCCAAGATCCTTCATAGTACTGTCAACTATAAGAATAAGATGATCTTCAAAGGATGCATCAACCTAAAGATCAACCTCCTCAGGTAGAAAAATGAGATTTGGGTCTAAATGATAGTGGTTTAGTTGAGGTTCATAGAAGACATCATGTATGGCTCAGTACCTCTGAGGTAACTGTAACCCATAGGAAACTGACCTGAATCTCTCCAGAATCCCAAATAGACCGAAATATCACAGTGAAATTTTACCCTATCTCTTGATCCTATTGTGTCTCAACCTCAGTGCGACCTGTAGGAAAACTTGATCACTGACATCTAACTCCAAAGGTAATCTACGATGATCAACGTATGATTTCTGATGAGACTGAACAGTATCCATCCACTTCTAAATCAATTGAACATCTTCAGTGGTATCTTGGACAAGGCGAGGTCATACCGTAGCAAAATCTCTTACCTTCAGCCAACACAAGGGTGATCAGCAAGTACAAAGACTCATATAGATCCACCTTCATAGTATCCTGAAATCTATTATTATAGGTGAATTCCAACAGAGGTATATGATTCTCCCAAGATCCCCCAAAGTCTAAGACACATGCACGTAATAGGTCCTCTAGCACCTATATCATATGCTCTGACTGGCCATTGGTTTGAGGGTGGTATGATGTTCTTAGAAGCACCTGTGTACCCAGCGCCCTCTGAAAACATTGTGAGAAATAAGACATTATGTGGGTATCCCTATCTAAAAAGATAGAATGAAAGACCACATGAATTTGTACCGCCTCTAGGATATACATCTTTCTAAGCTCATCTGCACCAAAGGTCTCCTTGATTAGTAAGAAATGAGAAGCCTCCATAATCATGTCAACCACAACCCACACAACATCGTTGACTCTAGGAGACCTCGATAACCCCATCACAAAATCCACCATGACATCATCCCATTTTCACTCTGGAATAAGTTACTTCTATAAAAGCCCAGCCAGCCGTTGATGTTCTGCCTTCACCTGCTGACAGGTGGAACACCTGGTAACAAAACCAACTACTTCTCAATTCATACTCGTCCTCCAGTACCAACGGCGTAAGTCACGGTACATCTTGGTGACTATGGTATTCACTTCCCAAGCTGAAGCATGAAACTATCACACCATCTCCTCGTGTATATCCCATGGAACCCACACACATCCATGGATACACTGAACTTCATCCTTGCCTATCATCCATCCAAGAGGAGGGTCCTCACCTACCACACTCTCTCGTAGGACTACGCCTTCAGAATCTGATATATTCATCATCTTTACTCTATTTAGTAGGGTATAGGTAACTTCCATAGATGAAAGATAAGTCTATCCCTGACTTTCATGAACTACTAAATACATCTCAAAGAACAACGAAATCATCTTCCATTCACCACTAGCCTCTTGCACTGCCTGTATCTGAGTCCTCCTACTCATTATGTCAGCCACTGCATTGCCTTTTCCAGGTGTATAGGCAAGCACAATATCAAACGAATGAAGGTATTACACCCACCTTCATTGTCTCAAATTCAAATCCCACCGAGTAAAGATGTATTTTAGGCTTATGTGTTCTGTGTATACCAAAAAATGGTTTCCCAATAAATATTGTCACCAACAACACATACCATGAACAACTACAGTCAACTGAAGATCTGGAATCAGGTAATTCCTCTCATGTTGTCTCAACAGCCGAGACCCGTATGTAACCACGTGATCCCCTTGCATAATCACTACTCCCTGACCAATACCTGATGCATCACAGTACACAATGTAACTCTTTCTCGACTATAGAAATATTAGTATTGGCGCTAAAGTAAAACATCCCTTCAACTCCTGAATGGATACATCATAAGAATCTAACCACACAAACTTCACACCTTTCTTGGTCAAGCCTATCATCAGTGATTCTATGCATGAGAAGTCATGTATAAAACACCTATATTAACCAGATAACCATAAAAACTATGTACCTCAAAAAATTTCTTGGGTTTCCCCCAGGTAACTACTACTCATACCTTCTCTGGGTCCACTAATACTCTAATCTCTAAGATTACGTGATGCAGGGAGTGAATCTGATCAATATAGAAGTGGTATTTTGAGATCTTATCATATAACTAATGCTCTCTTAGTGTTTTAAAAATGATCTCTGGATGTTGGTCATGGTCATGTCAATTGTGAGAATACACCAAGATATCATCCACAAAAACCACAATGAATGAATCTAGGTATGGATGGAACACTCGGTTCATCAACTCCATGTAAACTGCTAGCACATTCATGAGACCAAATAGCATAACCAAGTACTCATAGAGAGAATACCTTCTATGAAAGGCTATATGAGGTATTTCTACCAATCGTACATGTACTTGGTGATATCTTGACCATAGGTCAATCTTTAGGAACACTTGAGCTCCTTCAAGTTGATAAATCGGGTCATCGATCTGTGTCAAGGGATATCGGGTTTTAACTGTCAACTGGTTCAATTTTCGATAATCCATGCATAGCCTAAGGGTTTTGTCCTCCTTTTTCAAAAAAAAAGACTCGTGTACCCAAGGAGATGTATTGGGTCAGATAAAACCCTTAGCTTCCAAATATTCTAACTGCCTCTTGAGCTCTTGTATCTCTACCATAGCCATCCTGTAAGGAGGAATGGATACAGTTGCAACTCCTAGAACTAGATCAATAATGAACTCTACCTCTCTGACAAGAGGAAAGACTTAGAAGTCATTCATGAAAATGTCATTGAAATGATAAATAATGGAGGTAAAATTTCATACATGCTCCCTGGTCATCCAAATATAAACTCGTATTCTAGGTTGTCATTCAGCCCAACCCACAATGCTCGGGTCCAACTATGCTCACCTGGACATCCCATTCACACTTATGTAGAAACACTATGCCTTTTGGTGATGTTAAACTCACCCTAATGTGATAGAAATCAATAAAGTCTAAAAAAATAGCCAACTAGTCCATTCCAAGAATGAAATCAAAGCCCGTAATCTCAAAGACATAGAGGTTCCACAGAATGTGAAACCCCCCAATCACAAGGGTCACTCCTTGAATTGATGAACAACTACTGTTCTAATCCCTAACAGAGTGTCAAGAATCATAACATCAGAAGTAGTATAAACACAGAGCCCATGGATTTCCACAAAAACTACATATATAAAACTATGTGTAGCACAAGTATCGAAAAGTTTAAAAGATAAAATAGAGGTGACTATAATAGTACCTTTAACAGTGGCAGGTCTGGGATCCTGCTTCTATTAGGTCTTTTTCAACACAAATATCTGGCCTATACCACAGCCCTATGACACCTCCTGGATCCCCGGTGCTGACTCGCCCTACTGTTGTTAAGATCCTGGGGTCTGGCTACCTCATTCATGACCATCTCCTTTTCCTAAATGTCCTGAAGTATTACAGTTTCCTAAATATTGAGTAGCTTCTGACCCCACTCCAGAAGATGGAGCTATTACAGACCCTTTCTCCCTAGTTGCTGGTGAAAACATCCTGCAATATCAATATAGGAGGCACATCCTTCTACATGATCGACACTCGACTGGGTCCATCAGACGTTGTGGTATCATGTGTCCAGCTCTACTACACTAGTAACACATCACATGGATACTGGAAGAAAGGTTCTGACTTATCATATCCTCACGAGAAACCTCCATACAACACTTCTTGCTACTAGTTGAGACATAACTAGACCTTGTTGCTGAACCTACCTAGTTCGCACCTCCAGCTTCTCAAACATTATGCTCGGTAATCAGCGCCTGATTCACAATATAAGATTCTGAAGTCAACCTAAATACATTCACCTATTTTTTTATATCGAACCGAAGACCATACTTGAATATTCTAGTTTAATATACGTCATTACCCATCAGAATATGTGAAAACCACTGAATCTCACTAAACTGGGTAGTGTAGTCCATAATTTATAGTGTGCCCTGCTCTTGGTGCATGAACTCCTGGACTCGGTCGGCCCTCAGCATCTCAAGAAGATAATAATCCTAGAAGGCCACCTGAAAGACTTCCCAAGTCATATCCTGATGATTCCCTACCTGAGTGATAACATCCCACCATATCTTTGTTGTATCGTGAAACATATATGTCATGATCTTGAACCTCCTCTCAAGAGGCATCTCCAGATTCTCTAAGATAGTCATCCCTAGTTCTATCCATGATTCTGCAGCTTGTGGTACTCCATCCCTTGAAAAAGTAGGCTAATGCTGCTACTCGAAGATATGTGTTATCTATTCCCTAGATGTGGTAGCCTATGGTGCTCCCTGAAAGGTTTGCATGAACCGCACAAAGCCTTTATAGAACTATGCATCAGCCCCTACGTCCGGTAAAAAAATCTAGTGTCGTAGCTGGCACAACTGGAGGATCCATCGATAGCCTATGGCCTACCATTTCTAGAATATGATCATCATTGTTATCCTGGAAATAAGATCATGGTCATCATGGTGACATGACTCTATGAGGTGAAGAGAATTCCTCAGTTAAATCTCATCATCAAGGTTTTCCATTCAAGTGTTCCAAAACAAAAAATTGGACAAGACCCTCAATGTTTGGAAAAAGGAACTACACAGCGAATAGAAAGAATACAAGGCATGTACCCTTAGGATTTTACATGATCGTGTTCTACCGCCAACCTGGAGTTTATCAACCCCAAGTACATGGCATGTTCCACGAGTACACGACATGTACCCAGGTTTATCCTCCTAGTCCACATGGAATGGTCCACACGGTTTCTATCCAGGTAAGTATACATGGAGTGTATATAAGGTACACAACTTGTTCTAATAAAAAAACAGCTCATGTCTCCCATTTACACATCTAGTTACACGGACAGATACTAAAGTGTGTGTACATAGAGTACACGATGTGTACTTATGAATATTCTTTCTTCCCTGAACAGGAAGAACACACGGTGTGTTAGGCTAAACTATATTCCATGTATACTAGGTTGTTTAGGAAAAAACCTCTATATTTCCCTAAAAAAACTTGTTTAGAAGAAAAATGAACCAGTGTGATGCCAAATTCCAACCTGTTAGGACCCATACTCCCCACAAATCAATGTTTGGCACCCAATAAAAACATATAATAGAACAATTAATTATAAAAATATAATCCATGATCCACCAAATTCCAGTCCAAGAGGGCCCATACACCTTAGGAACCAAAGTTTGGCTTCCATTCAATCCAACCATTGCATGTAACAATATAACTATCACAATAATATGCATATCTATCAAGGGACTATCACAACAATAGGCATATATATATATTTAAATCTATCAAAATAGCATGCAATATCTAAATCATCATAGATGGCATGGAACAATGCATGGCATGCGATTCTAACAAGTGCATATATGATTCATGAGATGGCACACCCTCATCTCAACATGTTTCAACTAAAATAGAACTTAAAATTTCATCGATAATAATAGTATAAATCAAGTGCATCACCCAATGGTGAAATAAAATAAACTTTAATATCTCAAAATCCAAAAGTACAATTTAATTCGAGGTAATTTGGATTTTCCCTATACATGGTGCACCTACTCTCAGGCACATCTAATTACCAAATCCTATATCATTTATATCATCATTATATAATAAAGAAAAGTAGAAAAGAAATGTTTTGATACCACTTTGTAATGTCCCAAATCCAGATTCCACTAATAGGTGCCCCGTACCCAGTTGACCACATGACCTCATGCACATTTCCCCAAATGATAGAGGCTTCCGATTAGTAGTGAGTTCCTAGAGTGTGATAGTGGGGAAACTATTTCCTCATTTACAGATTGTAACACAACGGAATAAATAATAACAAATAGAGGAAGAAGTAAAAAACATGAAACTGAACTAAACAACTGAAGACTGAAAGACAAAGTTAACCAGAAGGCATATAATATCAAAACGATGAAACATGCCATGTGTTTTAATGAAATTGTGAAAATAGGATACACTGCAATCAAGTACAATAAAATACCAAGGTACCATAAAACAAAATGAAACATAGCAACATGGAAAGCCTTGGCTTGGTCCCATGCCCTCCTGCTCCTAAACAGTAATCAAGTAACTGAAAAAGGGGACTTTCCCTTGTCAAAACCTACCGTAATATAGGCAATTTAGGCTCAAAAACATGTCCCAAATAGGATGTGAGAAATAAATCCTAGCAGGAAACCACCAAAGGTCTATTTCATTCTGTCGGTGAGTATATGAAGCAGTAGTGCACAAGGGAAATGTAGTATCTAGAAAGTACTCAAAATTAAACAATCCTACAAGACATGTCTTCCCTTTTCCTTTAATAATAAATTAAATATATTTCCCATAGGAAATACCTCAACCATAGGCATAACAAATCCTCGTCCACAGGCATAACACACATCCTTCCCCACTAGCACAATCAATCCCCCCCACAGGAACAACAAATATCACCCGTAGACATAATAAATCTCACCCAATGGAATAACAAATCTATCATGTAGGCATAAAAATTCAAATAGTGGAAAGCCCTTATCAAAGAATTTTAGTATATTAAACAACAAATGAAATCATTACACTCTTACATGGTTAACAAGAAATAACTATGTTGGAAAATATTTAATTAACCAACTCATTTCAAACAACCCATAACAGGGAAAATAGAGGCATGACCATGGTTATTATAATCCAAAAGGCCCAACAACAGTTATCCAAGGGATTTGCACCTCTAGGGTGGACCTTAATCAAAATAATCAGTCCCAAAATGCTTCAATACATATAATTAATCACATAAACATCCTTATGAATTAACATGGTTCAAAGTCTCAACCAAGTGACACCCCAAACATGGACACTTCACATAGCGCACATATAAAAAACTTGACATTAAGAAATTATCATGAGACAGCATACCTCATCATAGTATGACTCTCCTCATCCAGCCACGAGCTCCAATTCTATCTATAACAACATAGATCTAAGAAAAAATAATAAACACTCAACCATAAATAACATTCTATAAATTAGGAATTAGGAAGAACAACTCAAGAGTAATTGATAGATTACTAATACAATTAAAATTCAACTGACGATGACTGAATCAGAGTCCGGAGTAATATTTGGGAGTTCGATGAAGTTCTAGTCGTGCTTCATCTTCAACTTAGTGAGCCCCCTGTCCATTCTTCTGAAAGGAGGGGCTTATGCCCATTTTAAGTGAAAAACACAAATACACGGTGTGTAATATCATATAAATGGAATGTATATCATTTTATAATTTATTTGGTAGTTATTTTCACCAACTCACTTTCCTAGACATGACAACACGACTACACAACATATACTAAGAAGTGCATGGTGTGTAGTTTGTTTTTTTCTTTTTTCTGGCCGATATGACCACACAACATGTATTCCCTTCATATACGACCATACTACACGACATGATCTTAGTATTAAATGGTGTTTAAACTCTGATTCCAAGTTTTTTTACAATTTTCCCTTATTTTCTCAAAAACAACTTGAAGGAAAAGAAAAGAAGAAAACCTTAACAAAAAGTAAAAACCGGGCTATTACATACTTGATATTTAAAGAGGGGGTTTTTGGTAATTCATGGTACATTTTAGCAAGATTCCATCAAATTATGTTTGGGGGAGTTTTTCTTATTCACTTAGTTTAAAGGGTTCAAAAACCAATATTACTTATGCTTAGATTTAGTTCATGAGAAAAAATGAAAAATTCAAAAGAGGATCAAATTCATTAATTAAATTCAATGTTGGTTTGTGAACATGTGCTTGAAAATGAAGGAAATGGTCAAGTAGGATTAAAATATATTTTGAAAGGGGTATATTTTCATTGAATACCATGATTTAAATTTAAATAATATAACCCAAATTTTAGGCATCTTAAATTTTTTTCATATCATTTCCCACCTTCCTTTATCCTCAGAAACATTATAACTTTAATGAAAGCCCTCTTGATTTTTTTTTACATTAATCTATAAGTGGATATATACACTAATTCCAAACCAATAGAGAGATTAAATATATTTTTTATTGATCATAACTCCAATTACATGATCTTTAATGCTGATGGAATTATTTTCTAGGTAAGGTAGATCATCACTCGCATGGGTATTTATGAAAATTCTAAAAATGTGAATAAAAAGGGAGAAATTTCTTGAATTAAATTATATATGATGCATAATCAGAATAATTTTAAATTGAAAACATATTTCTCTTTTTTAAATCGTATATTATGAAATTATGTTTATAGTTATAATTAGTTGAATGATTATATATTATAGTATGAATTATTTCTAATTTGATGTTGATATGTTTCTTTAGGGAAAGAAAATAACTATGTGTTAGGGAGTTTGATGTTATAAATTTTTTAATATTAATTTCAATGTTTTATTGAGTTTAAAGTCTTTTTTTACCATATATATATATATATGTATTCTAATATGGTTTAAATGATTAATTTTGGTTTTATTGGATGGTTTTTATGATTTTATTAGAGAATTCACACATTGAGGATGTTTCAAAGTAAAATTTGAGATTACACTGCATGAATTTAATAATCACATGTCATGTAAAATTGGAAGAGGTATTAATTGACCTACTAGATTTCATGCCCATTTTGTGAACCAAAGTTCACACACCAATTATTTCTTCAAATACATTGTGTATTATCATTATAGAAGTGGCTGGTGGGGAAATCAACTATACACAACATGTGTGTCAAAAAAACACATCATCCACTTGCAACTCCCAACTACAAATATGTTAGAATTCAAAAGGAATCATGTATGGCCACCTACTAGTGGATAAAGTGAGAAAAACATTAGTTGTTCTGAGTAAAACGTTTGTAGTTCATATACATGACATGTAATCTATTTTTATATAAATTCATAGGTATAAAATCAAGTTAATTATTGAGTATTCAAGGGGAGAGTTGTTTCCAAAATTTCGATTTGATCCTCCCTTGAGGTCAGTAAGATTTTTATTTTGTTTTTTACTCATTCCCATTTTCACTTCTCAACTCCCATTTTCCCTTATCATATCCATGGGTAGAGTTGAGTTCTCACTCAATCCTCTCATATATACCCTTTTCATTAGAGGGTAGAAATTTTATATTTAGGTTTCAATATGATGAAGGTACATTACAGTCTAAATTTTGATGTGTTTCATTTTATTATGATTTTTATTTAATAATTACTTTAATGATAAAACTTCAAATTCACCCATTAATCCATATTGGAAAATGAATTAAAAATATGTGGAATATTATAGGAGTTACATCACGTGACACCATGACCATTTGGTGAGTCCCTTTCCAAATTATGTTTGGGGGTTTTAAAAAAACATGTTCTGAAGTGATTAATTACTAGACTAAGGAATTGATTTTAAAAAGACATGGTAATTTTTTCAGACCAAAAAACAATAACAAAAATTGGATCCCTAGGGTAAATAATTACATAAATTAATTTAAATGTCAGATAATGAATTTTATAATTAACCCTAAACAAATTGAATCTCTAATATATATGTTTTATATTTTCTCATTCCTTTCTTTCTTTCATATGACTTCCAATTTGTTTTCCAAATTGTTTTCATCATATCTTTATTTTCCTAATAAATAGGTTTAACACAACCACTATTAAGTTATGATCCAATCTCTTAATGAGTTCGACCCCTTATTTGACTGTCTAATCAATTATCTAGTTTTGTAAAAAAAATTAATTTTCCCTGCATCACATGGAGAATTGTCATTCATCCATCCTTGGAAGTTATCATGGAGTTAGTAGGCCAATTTATGTGAAATATTTTCAATATTTTTCAATGAGTAATTATTGATAGTATAAATAAGGTTATGTGGATTTTTTTAAGTATATAGGATATAGAGATTTAAGTGGTAAATCCTTTAGGGGTCTTCGAGGACACATGGTTGAGCAATATCATGGTGGTTCTCATCATCAGATCGAGTGAGGTAGAGTAGAAATGTATGGTCACATGTATGTTAAAGAGTTTTATGGTCCATTTATAATAGAAATTATTCAATGTACCATCTATCTATCTTTTAATATAGATTATTTTTCTATTTTATTCAACATATTTTCACTCCTTCATTACACATGCCTCAGTCTATGAATTTAGATATAACATAAAGAGGCATTAAGTTCTATTGGTGTGGACTACACTAGTTGGAGTTAATTATAACTTATTTGATGTGTGTTGGAGTTGTGAGCTAATGATGGGGAAACATCGGTCATTTTAGGATTTATTATGATTATAGATATAGTCATACATTGTCATTATTAACAAGGATTAGTTCTATTCAGTGCATGTGGTTATTGATTTCTTTCAATTAAGAGTTGTTTCATATGGATATACACTAAAAGGGGTGAATAATATTATATGATTCATCCATATAATAAACTATGATATTCATATAATTCATATCATAATTTATGATTTTTTCATAAAATTAAAGGATTTTGTATTCTTCTTTCATATGGCATGACATGTTGTATGGCCTATAATATGTGATATTAGGAACATGGATGTCTCGAAAACTTCCAAATAGTTTCATTTTAGTTATAATTTACTGATAGAGATTATACTGGATTGTTAAATAATATATCATTTTTGAAGTGGTCAATTAATAATAAATGCAAATCAGTGTATGTTATATAATGTGTTGTGATTTTTAAATGTTGTAGATGATTCTCAACATCATACTTTTATTGAGGGATAATTATAAAACGGTATCACCCATTCCATTTATCATGTGGTTAAAATCATTTAAAAAGAAAAATTTGAAGCTCTTTTTCTATCTCTTCCTTCATTGTTCTCCATTTATGTTCAAGGAGAATGTGTTAGCACACCATTGGAGTGTGAGGGATCCTCTCTTATCATATGATAATTATAGTGGTTGGTTTATATACTTTAGATGCAAGAGTCCTTAGGCTATCACTAATTGATATTAATAAAATGAAATCAATCGAGATAGATCTTTATATAAAATTAGCACATACATTTATTTTAGGTTCTTTATTTACATGTTTGTATGAAGGTAATTAATACGGAATTTTTAATGAGTTTATTTCTCTTTTATGATCATGAGATGATCTTAAAAAACCATTAGTGGTATCAAAACCATCTTCATCATTAATTTAACAAATTTTCATGCTAATTTTGTAAATAACATGTATATAGTGAATTTTATAAGGTTTTATAATAGTTTATGATATAACATTTCTAAGTGTTATTCATTTGATCACTATGTTATTATTTATAATATGAGATATCAAAACATGTGTTTCAGATTCTTTTCTTATTCATAGGGTACGAATGAATTTATTGTATTATATTATTTATAAATATCTTTTTCTTTATAATATTTTGTAACCAGATATCGTAGGATATGATTGGTATTATGATTTTGGAAAAATAGAGTTTTAAATCAATATAGTGATATATGTGATATTAATTAATATGATATTGGTCACCATTATACCTCAGAAATTGCAACTATCATATGATTGTATTGAATCACAACATATGATAGATAATATATCTATCTAGTGTAAAATATTATATGGATAAAATATGGAAAAGAAGTTGTGTAAAGAATAATAAATTTTATACTTTTTTATGAAATATAAGTGTTAGGAATTAAAAATTGAGTATTTTTATGCATAAATAAAATATTAAATGTTCTCATTGGTATCTTATGTTTAAAAAATTAATAAAATTATTATCTTTTTTATTCATTTTTAATATTCATGTTTATTGAGTGTTTAATGAGGTTAACATAATTTATGCTTAAATTTTTGAAATAAACTGATTCTTATAAAATTTTCATGCCATACATTAAATTCTTGGCACAATAACATAACATTTAGTTTTCATCTACATTTAATCTAGTTTGATATTGACTTATAAGATTCAATTTATTGGTTGGGTATAGTTTTTACATCTTAGGTGTTGGAATTATGATGAAATTATGATCTCTCTTAAGAAAACCACTATGGTAGAGGGACTTTGAGTCAGACCGCCCACTAGCTGAGAGGCTATGTCTGATCTAGAAAAGTGGGAGTTGAATATATATTTCCCTATTATTAATCTTGTGGAGATTATTACATGAAATGGTTTTTTCAGCCTCATGTATTTGAAGTGTTTGGATGTGAATAAATATTTTTTTCATGAATTTATGGGTATGTAAAAAAACTATGTTTTGTATAAAGTGTTACACATTAATACTTTTTAAACATACTAGTTTAGTGGATATAATAGATATTCTAAAACTAAATAACTAAAATCATTCAAACTTATTATAATTGAGAATGAGACAATAAAAAATTTATGTGACGAAATAATTATTAATTTAATAAGAATATGATGCATATAAAAATAATAAGATTAAAAAATCATTAAATATTAAGTATGACATTCCTTACAAGGAAAACACATGTCAAGATGTCAATTATCCAAGTGGATATAATGATGCAAAAAAATGGTACTCAAGGATTATCTTAGGAAATTAATGGTTGCAGTGGTTATCCTTTAGAGTTTTTTAATCATATACCACTAATATATTTTTGTAATATTTAGCTAGGAAACCCTTTGAGTTAAGATACCTGGTGAATATAATTGTGTATTGTTGATATGATGGATATGGGAAATGTTTTTTCCATGGAACTATCCAAGATTAATATGTGATATCATTGAAATATAACATACCTAAATATCAAATGTAATGAGTTTTATTCTATAGTGGGGTTATTACTTAGTGAAATATACATCTTATCCCACTAAAGGTAAACATATATGGGATTATTATTTTTGTGGTAGTAGTTTCATTAAAATAATAATTAATTGATATAAAAAATGCTATGAATCCCCAGATAATTATTTTTTGTTGATTCTGGAATGAATCATTATTATCATTTCGAGGTCACTTAGAGGTATAACCTAAAAAAATCTTGGTCATTATATAAATTTGAGAAGAGTTCTCAAAGAGAATCATTTTTTCATTTAGATTTGAATGTTATATAATAAATATTATCAATTTTAACTCATGGGAATTGGATACCAAATTTGCATCACACATTTGAATGTATAAAATAAAGGTAAATTAGATCTACATGTTAAAAATGGAGTAAGAGTTTCTACATTGGAGGTCATCAGTTATAATCTAATTATATCTAGTCAATTAGTCATAAAATTATAATGTTGTTATTATATTACTTTCATAAATAGATATTTTCTTTCTATTTTTTTTTGGAAAAGATGGTTTTTTATACATTATTAATAACATGAGTTGTTCTATATACATGAATGAAATGTTTTATGGAATATGTAATATAGTAAATTGTATATATTTTCTATAAATATAAAATATTGTATATAACATTCAAAATAATAATTTAATGGTTGATTCTAACACCATTTATCATTAGAATTATCTCCTTAGACATATAAATGAAAAACACATTCAAATACTTCTTAGATATGGATTATTGGAATCATTTGATTATGAATTATTTAATACATGTGGATATTTTTTATTTGTAAAAATAACCAAAAACATTTTAGTGGAAAAGGTGAAGGAGCTAAAGGGTTATTGTATCTTATAAAATGTAATATATGTGGACCAATTAGTACTCAATATAGTGGTTGATATTAGTACTTCATAACCTTTACTGATGAATTTAGTTAGAATGGTTATATGTTTCTGATGAGGAGCATGTTTGAAACATGTAAAAAAATAGAAGAGTTTTAAAATAAAGTATATAACTATATAGTAAAAATTATTAAGATTATATGATAATTTAAAGGTGTTGAATAATTAAGTCATAAATGTTATTATAATTTGAGAGATTATAGAATTTTTTCATAACTCACTCCTCCTAGAACACCACAATGAAATAGTGTATCTAATAGGAGGAATCATTCCTTTTTCAAAATGTTTTGATTGATGATGAATCAATGTGATCAACATATATCATTTTGGGAGTATATCTAGAAATAAGAACATTTTCCACTTAATTATGCTCCATCAAAAGAATTCACAAAGACACCATATGAGATGGGGACTAGGAAATGTTACAATTTTCATTTTATCAATATTTTGGTTTATAAATCATATTTATTATAATATTTAATTGGTCTAGAAAATTTATTTATTTAATTTAAAACATAAATTAGTTATAGAGTTAAGTAGGGTTGATCCATAGGGAAGGATTGATAATATGTGTGAGTAACCAAGGAAAATGACAGAAAAAACCAATAACTGTGAAAGAAAAATAGTTATGGACAATAATTGAGAAATAAAAAAGTTGAATGAGGAATGAAGATATAATCTAAAAAAGTAGTTCAACAATAACAAATAAGATGAAATGTTTTTACCAAATATTGGAAAGGAAGGGGGAATTTAAACTGAAAAAAAACTCTTATATATTTTTTATCATGTGAAAAGAACTAAACCAGTATCCATAAGAAAAATTATTATTCTCTTTATCAAGAAAAATATAAGTTATGGTTATTCTCCAAATCATGTGAACTATGATACTCACCAATATTAAAAGGAATTATTGGATGAAATCACCTATATTGAATTGATATATTGCCTTAGGGATTATTCCTTCAATTGAATTCCAAATTCCTATTCTGAATATTATAAATTAAAAATGTTTTAAAATGTTTGAAAAAAATTGAACATGACCAACTATCATTGATTCTGGAACATTGAATAAGTTAATACAATGGAGGAGTATAATAAGGAATTTAATCTAGAAATTGAAAATATGACATAATCAAAGTGATATAAAAATTTATAACAATCTCATTCCACATGGACCCTTTAGCGAAAAAAATCAAAAATAATAATTGAAAATAATGATTTAATAGGATCAGATTAAAAAATAGAATAAAAAAAATTTTGAGAAACAATTTCCAGGAGAGAAAAAAAGTTTGATATATCAAGTCTAATATCATTTCCTACAAGCCCTCCTACTATAGTCATAGTCAGGTTGGTTTATGTCCCTTTCTCTTAAGTGTTCAAAAACATGTGTGAATTTATGTCTAATCCCCTTTTCAATTGTCTCTAATATTATTCTGTAATAAATTCCCTACCCACACATTTAGTATTAGGCCAATGTATCATGTAATCATAGTCATATCCTTTAGCATTCACATCTACAGCCTCTATATGGAATAATTGACTTAGACATCCTTCCTGATGGGAGACTCTAGAAAATATACTAATTAAATGTACTCCTCTCATAGGTGGATATAATTTACCTCTATGTATCTTGGTTCATTATTTTCAACTCTTCCAAATACTATAAAGCATTCTCTTGAATCTCTATGGCTTAATCGATCTCAGCCCCTCCCTTTTCCATTAATTTCTCTATTTTCCTTCATTGTGATCACAGTCCAGAAATTCATACAAAGAAGAAAAGTAATCCTAATGAAAATAATTAGGGATTCATTCAAAAATAACATCCTACTCACAAAATTGGAGTTTTCAATTTTTAAAGAATTTCAAAACATAGAAATTAATTCAAAGAGTTGATTTCAAAAAAATAAATAATGGGATATTACAAGAATTATTTCCATGATAAAACCAATATAAAAATTTATTAAAAATGATATTATAATAAAAAAATCATAAGAATAATATAGGTTCATAAATCTTATAAAACTTAAGGATAAAATTATTTAAGCATAAATTCACTAAATTATCTCATTATCATTAAATTTTTCATTGAACTATTGATCTAAGGGTACATTAGCCAATAATATATCATATATCATAATCCACGCATTTTGACATAAATCCTTTATTTATATTCTTAAAAGGATTTTGAAAAGTGTATAAAAAATAGGTCACATAAAATACCCCCACACAAATAAAATTTCTTGTCCTTAAGCAATCCATCTATCATATTTAGTGAAAGAAAATAAATATCAATATTAAAAACCTGTAATTCCACAAATAATTGGTTTCCAAATGGATTTTCCCTAATAAACCCTCTCAAATGGTAAAATTTATTTCCATATTAAAATATAATGGTTATAGTGAGAATATAGTGACATGTTATACAAAAATGATTGAAATTGAAAATCTTGATAAGAATTAAACACACGTCAATTTCCGTCTAACTGATTTTTCAAACATATATTTTTCTCCATGGGAATATACACACATAAATTAGAAACTATAACTAATTTTGACTCGCCATTGGACCAGAAAAATTAAATAATTTACTTTATATAGAATAAATAACTCATCCAAAAGTAAAATAATAAATAGTTAAAAGTTTGACAAGGATCTGTAGTTTGTTTCATAAGCCATTTCAACGCATCTATTATGTATTTAATTCAAATAATAATGGAAAACATAAATGATAATTTTATGAAATTATACCAAAATTTAACTAAATTTTTTTCTAAAGACACAAATAAAATGATTTATTCATTTAAATACAAGGATTAATAGATAAATTAACCTCCTCAAAGTGTAAAAATAAGCTTCAAATGTGAGAAAAAATATCAACCACTATAATTATAAATTGAATCTTAATGAAAATAATTTTTTATAAATATTGAGGTATTTCATTGTGTATCACATTGAAGCACAACCCAACTCATTGAAAGTTGCTATACCCCACACATAAAACCCAACATTTTCATCAATGTTAAATCTTAAGTGGGAGAAAATTTTAAAATTGTTTAGTTCAAAAGAATTTTAAACTCAAAATTTCAAAAATATCTTTAAGAGGTCATAATAAATTTCAATACCATGCACTTTCCACATTTAAAAAGTTTTTTTCAAAAGATATTTTTTTAAAACACCATTATTTTACTTTGTAATGGAAAACAAGAAGTCAAAAATTATCTTAAAAGGAAGCATATTGAACATTTATTTATGTAGAAACTTACTTTTTTTTTCAAAGGAAATTTATGAGTGCTATAAAAGTTTAAAAAATTAAATTTCAGTTTCAAAAACCTAGAAATAAATAATCTAAGAAACCAATAAAGAAAAATTAATTCACTATATATAGATTAATTATCCAAATAAATTCCCCCACAGTTAATTTCTAGAAAAAAGTGTGCTTCAAATTAGATGTAAAAATTTCTAGTAAAAAAATATAAGAGCTTCACTGGACATGGATTTTTTATCATTTGAATTCATTCTCTTCACATCATTTCTATTATGTTGGAAAAAATTACTCCATTCACCATGAAAGAACAATTATAAAATCATTAGATTGTATAAAATAAATATCAAGAAAAAATGGGAATAGATGTATGTTGAGATTAAAGTGATTCAAGATTTCTCTTGAAATGAATCTCCCAATAAACCTTGAAAACCAATTGAAATGTTCCAAATTTGATCAACTTATTTTGATGCACAATACCAAAACTATTTATGATGAAAATTAACTAAGAGTATTTTTCAGAATGTCAATTAACCCTAAGTTGTAAGCCCCAAATGACTGTGGAAAGAAACCATAAGAATGGAAACTTAGTTGACTCTATGAATTTATTATCCCAACTGATTTTATGGACTAAAATAGCCCTAATAATAAGTATAAATAAATTTCCCAAAGAACATATCGATTGGCTGTGTGAAAGAAATCTAAGACAAAAATACAATTGACCATAAGAAGAAAATGTATGAACTGAACCATATAATCTACAACAAAAAATAAATTCAATTGATCATTAGTAAAAATTAACTAAATGTGAACCCATTCATTAAAAATAAAAAATAGACCCTTGGGATCTTTTGGAAGGTCAATCAATCATAAATATTGGGTGGTAGTTCAGTTTACCACACAAAGATAATTGTCAAGTATCATAATGACAATATGGTAAAACAGGAAACTATGCTAGACTAATTATTCTAGATAATCAACCCCATAATGTTTCATGGTATATATCACATTTAAAATTCATCAAAGTCTTGTATTGACAATAATAACATAGGTGATAAAGAAATGATGTATGATTGAACATAACATGGAAATTCAAACAAGTATTAGATCTATTATAAAGATCCATGTGATTGCAAGAAACATGTGACTATATAAAAAATAATAATCTTAAATATCCAGATCAAATAACATAAACATAGGAATTTAAAACCAAATAATGAAATTCAGCATGTATTATTTTTATGAAATAGGATAAAATAAAAGAAAATAAAAAAAATCCATTGGATTACTCCAGTGAATTACTAAGTCTAATGTCTTTGGTTAAACACAGTGAAAGCTCAAGAATCAAGGAAAAAAATAATATCCAATACCTCTAGATACTCATTAAAATAATTTTTAATAATTTTTATACTAACCAAGTACATAATATTTTCCTTTCTTACCAACTGAAAATCTCCATTAACTATCACATTGAAGATGGTAAAAGGTCTAGAACACTTAGCCCTCAACTTCCCATAGAAAAGTTTAAGCCTAGAATTGAATAATAGTAATTTATATCAATCCTTAATATTCCTATTATAAATTATGGAATCACAAAATACTTAGTTAACTCTATTTAAAATATGAAAAATTAATATGACTCCTTTCTTATATCATAAAATTCATTCATCTCCCACTCCTCCTCTCCCAATCAGCCTTGAAATCTAGATTTTGTTCCCTGATATCCAAAAAAGGTTATATGATGCAACTCCACATGTAGATGACGTAACACCCCAATATTTTTGTTTCATTTAAATTAATACTATACTAGATACTTTGTACCACATACAACCCCAATCTAAATCTAACCATAAATTAATATTATTTAAATATTACTATTATATCCTAGCTATTGGGTTGGAAATTATCAATAGGAAGAACAAAATTATGAAAAATATTTAGATATTATTTCCATTATAAAAATAATTAATTCAATCAAATAAAAATTTTACAGTTACCTAATGTTTTTACTAGTAAAATTATAAGAAAAAACAAGAATGTATTGTTCATATAAATGGTGTTTATGTGTTTTATGTTAAAATCATTATATTTCTATTCAATTTTTAGAAATTTTATTTGAAAAAATAAATCCATTTTTTAAATTATTTTTTCAATATTATATTGGGGTAACAATTTTAAATTTCTCAAATATATTTTATTTTTCTTAAAATAATCATTTTTAGGAAAATGGTTCTCATTGTGTTTTGAAAACATATATTAAAAGTAATTTTTGACACTTTTAGGAGTTGAATCATGTAAAAAAGATTACCTGCTTGGAATTATGATAATTAATATTAGGTAATAAGGTTATATTTTTAACACAAAACAATTCTAAAAGAAAAATGTATTTAATAGAGTATCTAATATGAAATACCGAAGTTAAACAACCCACAAAATATATTTCATGAAGTTTATTCTATTTGAAAGCTTGCAAAATATGCAACCCTTAGTCAAACCGTAATATAGTATAGCATTATAACCTTGTAATTAAATTTAAGAGTATTAATATTAATAACTAAATTATGAAAATCATGGTTATCTATTGATTAGAAATAAAATAATAATCATTTAATAAAAAAATAAATGTTTTCTGAAAAAAAAAAACTATATTTTTTCTAAAAGAGGTTTTAGTCTCGCATTATGCACATAATTTAAAATTATTTTTTACTGATTTTAGAAAATTTATATGAGAAAATGAAAATATATTTTTAAGACAAAAAATCAAAAACATGTTAGGTTAAATGTTTTGGATTTTTTTGAAATGTTATATTTTTCAATGAATAGTGAATAATATTTATTTTAATAAAAAATTGCATTTTAGTTTAAATAATTAACAATGTTATATTACCTTTTAAATTGTTTTTAAAGTAAAATTATTTAAATTATATTATAATTTAACTATTTTAGGTCATTAGAATCAAATTTATAATGAATTTTGATATTGAAACCTTTAATACATATTAGAATTTTCTCTTTGAAAGACCACATTTTCATCATATCCAAGGGTATACATTTTAATTCGATTCGGCCACTTCTATGAATTGAATTAGAAAAATGTAATCCATTTTAAGAATCAAAATAATTTATATTATCTAATATTTTGAACTTAATTTTTTATAATTGTGCATAGTAAAAGTAGTAAAAGTTAATTTAGGTGATTATAGTAAAAACTAATTTACCGAGGATTAAACTAAGAAGATAATAGTTACAAATCACCTAAAATATCATAAAACATCCATTTTATAGAAAACAATTAACCTCATAGCCTCTAAGGATTGATAATTATCCATTTTGTTGGCCTTTGGAATAATAAAAACATGGGAGTAATTGAATCAATTTAAATATTTAATGCGTTTCTTCTCCCCCACATATAAAAGGCCACCCTTTATCAACCCCTCATCACACATCCAAAGACATTTGGTTAATCCAAAACCAACCCAAATAAATTCTTTAATCCCATCCAAACATATCAAATTTTTTTTATAATTAATCCATCATATTATAGATTTTGGTTCCAACCAAAAATAAATTCCCTGAAAAAGAGGTAATATTCTTAAAGGAGCATTTTTACTTTATTTCTTCTTCCAACTCCAAAAAATATTATTTAATAATTTCAATATAATAAACCCATAATATATAATAAAATATATTTTGTTATTTTAATTTTATGACCTACATCCATCTCCTCTTCCATCAAATGGTTAATAAAATTATCAATCATGTGTATGGAAGACTATTGGCACACGAACTGATGTAATTTATTTTCGTTCAACAAATTTAATGAATGGATATAATGATAAATTTAATATATATATATATATATTATTTACTATATTATTATACTTCTGTAAATATAATACTACATATACATTCGTACTTTCCATGTCGTCTAAAATATGATAACGTCGTTAATGTTTACAGAAGACTACCGCCTTGTGAAGTGATTTGATTTGTTTTTCAATTTGGAATTACACGGAATGTAATAATGATATATTTTTTGAATATAAATGATCTATATGATATTATATTTACTATTTAATATGAATATATTACCCATGTTCATATAATTTCACTCGTTAACGGAATGATATTTTCGTTTGTGTGTATGTACGGCCTACTGTCTCCATGAAGCGATTTGATTCATTCTCCAATATTAATTATTATAAAAACTTATATAATGAAAAAAATTGGTATTTATAACATTAATATAATTATTTAGATTATTTATTTATATTTTATAACTAATAACTTGAACTTTTATGACAAAACATGCATGGGAAAACAAGGCAATAAACACCCAAAACAATGAAAATGATGAATGATTACAAATGAATGGGTGAAAATATGTTATAAGAGGATTATATATGATATTATAAATATTTATATGGTTCTGGACTAAATTAATAACATTATTTAAAACATTATAAAAGATTTAAAACCATGTTCAACCAAATGGAAGCATGAGGTAATTGATTTCCTATCAATTTTATTTCATTGAGGCATATTGTATTGTTATGAACCTATATTATTAAATATGGTGTATATAATTCCTTTATAACTTTAAATATCAAGAATAAATCAGATTTAATGGTATTTTACATTTCAATTTCTATTATTTCATTCAATAGGATATTTCTGGAAATTTACCAAATGCTGATGAATTTAAAAATTCAATTTATTTTCATTAGTTTATATTACTTATTCATTTTGTTTTATATTTTTAGAAATTGTGTGTAATAAATTTTAAATATATTGTGTTTTGTTTCCAGTTTTTATATTTTTATTTATATTTTATACACCTAATTTATTCATTGATTAATTATCACATCAATGTTGGGGCCTTACAAGGGGTTATTTTTCAATCTTATTTTAGTTGGGATTTTTATTCTTGGATTTCCATTTATGGAAATTATTTCCTCATTATATAATAAAATACATAAATTTTGTTCTCCTATTGTTATTCAATATTTTTTCAAGTAATTGTATCATTTTTTCCACTCCTGGTTACATAAAATTATTGATAATTTTTTTAATAAAATATGATTCCATCTCTCTCTCTTCAGTCAGAATTATTTTTTCTTCCAAGATTATGTTTTCAAAAAATGTTTTATTTTTTTATGTTTCTCCAAATTATTTATTAAAGAAGTTTTTACTCATTTTTTAATTTTTAGAAATTGTTTTGAAATTAATCTTCTTGTCACTTTTTGAATGAGGAACTTTTTCCCTTTTACAACAATGTGAAAATAATATTTTTCAACTTAAACCAAATGTATGTAATTTCTTATTATCATGGCCTATGATTTATTTTAATCTTCCACTAAAATTTTAAAACATTTTTTTAACATCAAATATTTTTCCTAATATTCTAGAAATTTGTATTTTTAAAAAGTTATTCTCAAAGTTACAATGATATTTTGATCAAGAATTTTTTAGATAGTTTTATTGTATTTCCATTCATCAATGATAATAGTCCTTTATTTTAATTATATTTCATTGGGGTTTTGTTGTATATATACCATTATTTTACTTTATAAGGATGGTTTATGATCAATTTCACCATGAATGTATTGAAATTCACTTTTCTTTATTTTTTTCATTATCTTTTCCTTAAAATATCCACTTTCTTATGATCATCATACATTAAATTTCCCCTGAATATATATATTATTTATCATGGATATACTTATTTCTTAATCAATATTTAATTTCTATAAATGGTGTTTTACATCAAAATTTATTTTATTAACTGGGGAAATAATGATAAATACATATTCTTTACTCAATACTGATATTTTTTAAATGAGATATTTCCCAAAAGGAAAAGCCTCCTTTATTGAATAAAAATTAACTTACATAATTCTAAAACAATATTTTTTACAGTAGTACCTTTTCCAAAAATAAAGTAGCTTATCATGTATACTATTAATCTAGGTATGTTTAGGAGTAGAATTACCTTTATTTGCAAGGCCATTAACCAAATAATTTTACAACTGATTAACATGAGTATTAATATTGCTCATGGGGGAAATAGAGTCTAGAAATTTTTTCCATTGAGAAGTAATCTTCCACGAGAGATGAATAATACCCTTTCTATTATCATGCACGACAGTGGTAGAATCACATTCAAGCCACAAATTAAGATATTATTATTGACTTTCAATTTCCACCGTATTAATAATCCCAAATATTTTAGCATCAAGAGATGTTTCAATGCCACAAGGATCATAACAACATATTATATCCTCTCATCATTCATATTTGAAATCTACACCCTAACTATAAGGACATGGATTACCTCTAGAAGCAACATCTGTATTGAATTTAATCTAAGCTACGAATGGATGAATTCACATGACATCAAAATTTGTAGAGGGAGGATGATAACTACCTATACTTATAAAGTTCTTGAGAATATAATATTATTGAATTTAGTTTTCAAAATACCCCTATTGAGAACCATTTTCTAGCTTTACAGCATCCATCACACCCGTAAGATCTAGTTCAAGCGAGAAACAGGTACTATTATGTCCCATTTTGTTCCTTTTATACCAAATAATACGAATGAATTAATAGGAATCTACAAGAAATAGGTTTCTCATCAGTTGAGAAAGAGTCAGATCAATACTCATGAGAATATGTTCATGTATAATATAATTATAGTGAATATGAGTGTCAAAAAATATTCTACAAAAGACCATATTGTTTCAGATTTAACACAGCTCAGAAACAAAAGACTAATGATTTTAGGATTTTGATTGCATAAAAAAAATTTAGTAATGACTAAATCCATATCCTTGTATAAAATCACTATTAATATGATTCCAAAACATAGTTATCTAAGAAAGGGAGAATATGGAAGGATGAATCTATCCGTTGTATAAAGCCTTTGCCTAACTGATTTTATGCCCATGCATAGTCTCATGATAAAAATCATTGATGAAAGCCTTCCATTTATATCTCGTTCCCAAACAATAGTATAATTTCCATTAATGAAATTATAATTCAAAACCACCTACATGATTTCAACTAGTAGCACATAAAAATATATATACAACATCTCTTTGATTAACACATTTGTGTCAAAAGTAGAGTTAGAGAAATTGAGGTAGTTGACAAGAGGCATACCTATCTAATTGTCTAATAGAAAAATAAGGCTGAATTGGTTCTATTCAACCAATGAAAACTCATTAAAATATTTGAGAGGGAAATATTGAAGCAATCCAAATGGAATAATTCACATTATTTAAATTCCCAATTTTGATCTAGTTTAGGAATATTGATCTCAAAAAAGAAAGAGCCTCCAACTTTTAATTAATAAGCCTCCACATGAAACATTCCTATAGGGAAAGAATAGAATTATGTATATTTTTTATTCCAATCCATCCATATTCAATTATATTACAACATATTTTCAAATAATATTCAAAATAATCCACTGAAGAATACTTATACTCCAAATAAAATTCCAAATAGAAGTTTTGATACTCTTGATGATAGCAGCCAACCATTTACTAACCATAAAATATTAATGAAATTTCGGGACAATAAAATATTTCAAAATTCTATATCTTCCTGCCATTGAGAGATACATTCCTCTCTACGAGGATTACTGATTTTTAATATGACTCATAATTTTAAAAAAATGAATGATATGGGGCTTAACACAAAACAAAGGGATATCTAGATAAGTAAAATGTATCATACCTTCCCTATTCCCCATCACATCAATGATATTAACTTTTTTTTCATTAATGATATTCTTACTAATAAATAGGAAATACTTATTCTAACTAATATCTTTACCTAAAACCTTCTCATAATGAAGTAGAGAATTCTTATTGATTTTTATGTTTCTTTTATCACCTTGAGTGAAAAGGATGATGTCATCAGCATACAATAAATTAGTGGGATCAAAAAGGCCCATATCATCACTAATGGGATTTAGTTTATTTGTATTATGTCATGACCCATCTCCCATGGCTCATGCCATGAATACCTCAATCCCTCCTTCCATAGGCCAGGGTTTGGTAACTAGCATCATAAAGGTATATCCCTAAAACGAGAAGGCGTTGCCTTTAAAACTGCACAAAATCATAGACTAGGTACTCAACAAAAGTATACCACGTAGTAAAATAGCTGAAGTAAAAGTGTGTACTAAAAGTAAAGGGGCTGGAATAAAATCCCTACAGAAAGATACAAACTACAACAGAAAAGAGAAAATAGCTCCTGAGATCATCCACCAAGTATCCTACATGAAGGATAGGTACAACTCATCTCCACTTCTCTCCATGTCAATCGTCACCGCCATCCACCATTAGGTCCTAGCTCCCCGAGTCTCAGTCAAGGATGCACGTCATATGCACAAGACACAAAAAGGAGTGGGGGATTCCTATGTAGGGTTTAGTATAAAAATACCCAGTAGGGACCCTGAGACCCCTAAAGGTCTCTCATAATTCCACAAAATAAAAACCACAAAGCAAGATCTCAATCATGAAACACAAAGAAAAAAACTTATCTCAAACCAAGTATAACTTAAGTATTGAAGTACAAATGATTAATCATAAATCTAGATCATCTTATTCTCTAAAAAGTCTTCGTTGATGACCCACACAGGATCACTCGGTACTAACCCCCGCTGACCCACATAGGATCCAATCTGCCTTGGATCGATAGGTACTAACCCCCGTTGACCCACACAGGATTTGAACCACATAGGATTGGAATGTGCTGACCCACACAGGATCACTGAACACTGACCCACATAGGATCTGACCCCTACAGGATCGGTGCATATCCATACAAAATCTCTAGTTCTGATCCACACAGGATCACTATTCAATTGATAGCCAGCCACAAGATTCTCCGCACCCAGTGCGCTTGAGTTTTGTAGTATCAGATCATCAAGATATCAGTCATGAATTAAATACAATGAAGTCTCATGAAGAATTAACTCAATGATACATCATGTCATAATGGTTCCAACTCAATAGACATCGTCTCAATCGGATGCCTGGTCTGTGAGTTAAATGTTTTTTAGTGTAGAGGGCCCAGTGGGATTTGGGCATGATCTAACCCGGCCATACTCCAACTTTCTCAAAAATTCAAGTGGAGTTTCTCAAAAGCACTATCTCATTATAAGGATTCTAGTGCCACAGAAGTTTCTTCAAATGGATGTTTTTTAAGAAAGTTATGGCCTTTTAAGTGTAACTAGGCCGAAAAAGGTCTTGGTCCAGTCCGACCCAGTCAGATTGACCCGACCTAGCACGGTCTGGTCCAAACTGGCCTAGTCCAGCTTATTTGGGCTAGATCATAGTGGGTTTGGCCTTCTGGGCCACGGACCGGCCTGGCACGGCCCACCTCGACTGGGCTGGGCTATGGCATCTCTTCCCTTTGGCTAGCCTCACTCGCATGAGGGTTGCATGGTCCACCTCCCGAACAGTTCAAAGAGTCGTTTTGCTCCTAATTGGTGGCGCCATGTGGCGTTGCTTGGCTGACTGCAAGATCCATAAAGGATTTCTTCCCCTCCCTTCATCACGGCTTAGAAGCCGTGCCCTGCCTTATCATGGCAAGTGACGGTGCACCGGATCCCACCTCTGCGGCCAGCTGAGAGTCGGTCATATGTTCATCCACCACGATGTCAAGTGGCGCTGCCCCCCTTCTGTGGCTGGTGAGTGTCGACCGCCGCCTTCACCGTCGGCCCAACTCACTAGTTTCATCCCACTGGTGTCACACCTGTGGATCTTCGGTGGTCCATCAGGTGAGCTCTGGTGGTCCGTTTTCTCTTCTTCTCATGCTTACGGGTCTCCCGGGATACCGTTTTCGCTACACGGCTCTCGGATTCTTTGTTTTGTCGAATTTTTAAATCTATCCCCCGAAGAACTCAACAATAACGAAGGGGAAGAGGGTCTGGGCCTTGTTCATTTCGCCTACACCCTTTACGTTAGCTTCTTAACAAGTGGTATCAATTTAATTCATCAAATATAAACATAAATAATAAACCCCATACCTTGAGAAATGTTGGTGGCCGCTTTAGACAGTGCTGCTTCCACATTCTAGGGTGTTGTGGATGAAGAATAATGTTCACGTGCGTTGTCGTTAGTCCACCATCGACCTCCAGATCTATTCCTCAATGAGCATCGTCAAATCCTTCGTTATTCATTAAAAGAAGGTTTATCAGCACTTCATTGGAGCTCACCCCCAAATTCCCCCCAAATCTCCCTTTCCCACATTTTAATAAAACAAAGTAATATTTAGTGAATTAATTCATCATTAAATTAAGGGCATATTAATTGGTGAAATTAATTATTCTCATTAATTCAATGTGGTGTGGTTACATAATAGATGAGTCAATCCATTAAATGGCTTGACCACCCGACAGTCTCGCCACCACTGCTCAACTGTTGAAGAAAAATAAAATAACAGTTTCATGTTATTTTATTATTATTTAAAATGTATGAAAACTAATTTTTTCTACCGACCTACTGGGGTCAATGTGAAGCCTCCCTTAAGTGAATATTGGTGCTATGGATTCAATGGTGTCCCCAGATTTCTATTATGAGCATCGGTCCAAAAGTTATAAAATGATTCTCATATGTTTACTAAACGTACATAAAAAGTTCAAAATTTCGTTCCAGGCACACCGATCCTCGGAATCACGCGCTGCCAATTTTCACAAACTCAAAATAATCCCAACTAATTTAATGAAAATTTACATGGAATTTATTGGTCTTTAAATTACACCCACCTTATGGATTTTTATCCTCGAAATCTATAACAAAACTAGGGGAACATATGGGGGTACTAAGCACATATTTGAGCTTCCCGCTCCCATGTTCTCTCCTGGAGGTTCCCATGCTGCCAACGAACTCGCACCAGAGGAATTGACCACCCAAGAAGGATCATCTCCCATGTTCTCTCTTGGAGGTTCTCATACTTCCAATGAACTCGCACCAGAGTAATTGACCACCCACGAAGGACCTACTCCTGTTGATCCTCTATCTCCACCGAGAACCCCACAAACATAACCCAATTGTCAATGTCCATCTCTCCCTAGTCGATAACATGCGATCGATCAGGCACGTAACTCCTCAGCTGTGACACCTGGAAAACATTATGCACTTGGTGCATCTATTGGGGAAGATCTAGATAGTACACCACATCACCTACTCTGATGAGGATTAGGAAAGGACCCATGAACCTCGAAGATAGCTTGTCACCCCAGAAAAACCTCTGTAATCCTCATTAGGGTGAGACCTATATGAAGACATGGTATCCCTCCTAAAACTCCAAGGGTCTCCATCTCATATCAGCATAAGACTTTTACTGGATCTGTCCAGTCTTCATCGTCTCCTGGATGATCCACACCTTCTTCGGGGTAACCTGTACCAACTATGGACATATAAGTGATGAATCCCCTGAATATGTTCAATATAGTGGTGATCTGCATGGCCACCCATACAGGGCCTAAAATGGAGCCATGTTGATAGTGGAGTGATAACTTTCATTGTAAGAGAACTCCGCCAGTGGTAGGCTATCCTCCCAACAATGATCAAAATCAAGGGAACAGGCTTGAAGCATGTCCTCGAGTGTCTGAATGCTCTGCTCCGTCTGACCATCTGTTTGAGGATGAAAGGCAGTGCTCAAGCGTAGCTGATTCCCAAATGCCTATAATAATCTCTTATACAAGCAGGATATAAAATGAGAGTCGTGATCTGAGGTGATTATAGATGGAACCCCATGAAGCCGTACAATCTCATGTATGTAGAGCCATCCCAAGCTCTCTACTGATCCCTACTCTTAGATGGGTAGGAAGTGGGATGACTTTGATAGTCGGTCAACCATCACCCATATGGAATCATGGCCCCTGGACGTACGTGGTATCCGTATCACGAAGTCCATGGTTATACCATCCCACTTCCACTTTGGTACCTCGTGGTTGAGCTAACCCTGCTGGTATCTGATGCTCAGCCTTCACTTGCTGACAAGTGAGGGATCGTGATACGGAAATTTCCACTACATTCTTCATACATGGCCACCAGTACTAATGATGGAGGTCCTGGTACATATTTTTCACTCTAGGATGTACTACCAAAGTGGATGTGTGTAAATCACTCAACACCTCCTCTCATAGCGTCCCTAGTACCATGGTACATCCTCTGAAGAAGTTGATATGCTCCCCACCTTTAGAAAATCTATCAGGAGCCTGTCCTGAGGATATCTGAGCACGTCAAGCCACACAATCTATGTACCCTATCTATGCTTCCTTGAATCACTAAAGGAATGGGGGAGTAACTATCATAGACTAGAGTTAAGCTGCTCCATCACTATCTAAAAAGGATAACTGCAGTGCAGCTAACTGTTTTATCACCTTACTGAGCAACTGTAGACAATAGCTCCTGCTGAGTGCATCTTCTACTACATTCCCCTTCCCAAGAGTGTAGACTATCTCAATGTCATAGTCCAGGATGAATTATAGCCATCTTTTTTGTATTAGGTTTAGGTCATTCTGTGAGAAGATATACCTGAAACTCTTTTCATCATAGTAAATAGTAAAATGCTCACCCATCAAGTAGTGCTGGCCCAACATCACCACAAAGGATACTTCTACTAACTCTAGGTCCTAGGTAGCATAGTTCTGCTCATTCTATCTCAACTTCCTTGAGGTGTAGGTGATCACTACTCACTCCTACATCAAGACACAACCTAGTCTAGTCCCTGATCTGTCGTAGTAGACTATATACCCAATGCCTTATTTTGATAGCCTTAATATGGTAGAACTCATTAATCTCTGCCTCAGTTCCCGAAAACACTACTGGCATCTATCCTTCCACATGAAGGGCTATCCCTTCTTTTTCAAATCTAATAAGGGTGTCACAACTTTGGAATGGTCGGGTAAGAATCTCCAATAGTACCCAACCAATCCCAAGAAACACCGAACCTCGGTCAAACTTCTGGATGGATCCCAAGAAAGAACTGCTTCTATATTCACTAGATCCACTAAAACTCCAGCCTCCGAGATAGCGTTCCCCAAGAAGTGGACCTCATGTTTCCATAACATTCACTTTGAGAGATTTTCATATAGCTGGTGCCCTCGGAGTGTATCCAAAACAATCTTTAGGTTTGTTGTGTGATCCTCTTCCGACGTTGAGTATATCAAGACGTCATAAATGAAAACCACCATAAAGGGATTGAGGTAAGGCTATAAGATCTTATTAATGAGCCCCATGAACACTGTTGGAGCATTGGTTATGCCGAAGGGCATCACCAAGAACTCATAGTGGCAAAAATGACATCTGAAGGCCGTCTTTGAAACATCTTCATATCTTACTCTTAGTTAATGATATCCCGATCTGAGGTCTACCTTCGAAAACCATCGATCTCCATTTAGTTGGTTGAAGAGATCATAAATCATCGGAAGTGGATACTTGTTCTTCATAGTCACCTGGTTCAAGCACCAATAGTCCATGAAAAATCATAAAACACCCATCTTCTTTCATGGTGAACAAAATCGGGGATGCCCATGGAGAAACACTGATCCTTAAGAACCCATTCCCCTGCAAGTCCTCCAACTGTACCCGTAACTCACGAATCTCCGCAGGAGTCATTCGATATATTGGTTTAGATATCGGTGATGTCCCAGGGTACAAGTTGATGTATAAGTCTACCTCTCTATGAGGAGGTAGTCCCAATACATCATCAGAAAAGACATCAGTATACTGGTCCACCACTATAGGATAACTCGAACTCCTCACGTAAAATGCTCCAAGGATAAGTCTAGCCAACTGATGTGTGATTAGTTGTACCCTCCTCCGAGTAAGTCCATCATGTTCTGAAATAGTTCACTTATCACTAGTGAAGGTAAACCTGATCCCATCCACGTAGACACACCTCACTTTTCACCTAAAACAATCAATCTGAGCATGGACTGTGGATAGGCAGTCCATACCCATAATGATGTCGTAAGTCCTAGATGTTTCTACTAAGATATCCCACTCGAATATCTTGCCTCCTAGAGTGATCTTAAACTGTCTTCACCAGTGTGTAATTGTCAAATCTTCTCTTATAAGAGTATCTAATCATAATGATCGAGCCAATAGCTCTATCAGAATCTACGTGCTCTGAACGATTATTATGGAAATAAAAGAGTGACTGGAACCTATGTCTATAAGAACTATAGATAGGGTGTAATAGAGACAGATCATACCTCTAATTATCTCTAGAGAAACATGGTCGTTGGCCTCTACTGCTTGAAGATGAGCCTTCCCTTGTCCACCTTCTCCATGTGGTTGTGGTCGACCACATGGGGGGGTGGTGGTAGAACCTCAAAATGTCATCCACCATAAGCAGCATGACCTACTCCTCTTCCATGTCTGCTAACCTACAAACCACCTCGCTTGAACCTCATCCATTTCTTCAGTGATCCATCGATCGTCTATTGATCTTTGGTATGGTTGGTCAGGCAGTCTCGAGCCATGTGGTCCTACCCGCCGCACATGAAGCACAATCTAACCCTCTACTGGCATGATCCTCCTCATGAGCTCTGCACCTCTGACCCTACGTCCTGGGTTGTCCCCTATAAGTTCTGGCCTACTAAGACCTATACATCATGTCCCTGCTGCTTAATATAGATTACTCATATACCTGTCGTCCAGTGGGGGCTCTCACCATCAGTGCCTACTCAGATAAGAAGATTTCCACCAATAATGCTCGCTCGAGCATGCCAACCTGCATCAGGATATTGAGTGATATCATCGATGTTATGATCTCCCGTTGAAGACCCTGCTCAGTGGTATGGGACCTGAGAAAATGGTCATGTACCATTTCAATGGAGTAGCGTGAGAGGTCAGTGAATCTCTCCGAGTACTGGGCCATGGATAGGCTTCCCTGCTGTAAGTGCAGCAACTCTTGGATACTCAATGAGCATAAAGTCATTGGTATGAACTCTTCTTTGAAGAGGGTCTCGATGTACAACCAAGAGAGTGTCATCTCCTCATGAATCTAGAGTGACATACTCCACTATCTCCTTATTGTTCCTTGGAGTAGGCTAGAAGCTAAGATCACCATTCTCTCTACTACTGTATCAACTAGAAAGAAAACCCATGCCACATCCGCCAGCTAGTCCTTAGCTGCCTGGGGATCTGTATGGCCTAGAAACCTCAGAGGCCTCTATCTCTAGGACTCATGAAACATGCTCGGTCAGCATGAATAGTATGCCAGTGGGGCTAGGGGAAACTGCAACCCTCCAAGTAGAGGTGTTGCTGGTACACCACCCATAGGTGCCAACACAGTAAGAGGGCCCTACAACGATGCCTTGTCGCTCGGTGGGCCATCATCTTGTACTCTCTTAGGAATCCTGATTGGTAGTATATGTGGTGAAATCCTGAAAAGAAATAGGTGTGCCATGATAAATAAGTTATACCTGGTGAGATGACTCAAAAGATTTCAAAAGTAAAAACATTTCCAAAACATACATAATCAGTGTTTTTATGAACTGAGTCGGAAATCCAATGTTAGTGTCCTGGTGTATGGATAGGTCGGCCGCCTCACCAACACTGGACTCCCTAAAATGAAAACGACACTCCAAACACTTAACTCTATTTCCCCATTATAAAGATCATATTTCTAGTTCTTTGGTAGAACTGACTCCTCTAATACCACTTTGTCATGACCCGTCCTCCGGGGCCCATGCTGTGACTACCCCAAGCCCACCATCCATAGGTCAGGGGTTGGTGATTAGCATTGAAATGGTGTATCCCTAAAAGGGGGTGGAATTTCCTTTAAACCTATAAAAAAACATAGACTAGGTACACTAAAAATTAAACCATGTAGTAAAACAGCTGATGTTAAAGTGTCTAGTGAATGTAAAGGGGCTAGAATACAAGCCCTACTGAAAGATGAAACTACAAAAAAAACTACTAAGATCATCCACTAAGGATCCTACCTGAAGGGTAGGTACAGATCGTCTCCACAACTCTCCACATCAACTATCACCACCATCCACCGTCTGGTCCTAGCTCTCTAAGTCCCAGTCAAGGATGCATGTCGTCTGTATAAGACACAACAAGGTGGGAGTGAATCCTATTCATGGGTGAGTATAAAAATACCCAGTATGGACCCCAAGACCCCCAAAGTTCTCTCAAAATTCCACAAAGGAAAAACACAAAGAATTATCTCAATCACAGATCACAAATCAAAAGACTCAGCTCAAACCAGGTATAACTTAAGTGCAGAAGTGAAAATGATTAGTCGTAAAGATAGATCATATTATTCTATCAAGAGGATATTCTAATGACCCTTACAAGATCGCTTGGTACTAACCCCCACTTACCCACACAGGATCTGACCCACCCAGGATCGATAGGTAGTAACCCCTGCTAACCCGCATAGGATCTGATCCACATAGGATCGGTATGCGCTGACCCACACAGGATTACTGAGTGCTGACCCACACAGGATATGACACAAAAAAAATCAGTGCTGATCCACACAGGATCACTAGTTGATGATCCACATGGGATCTCTAGGTACTGATCCACATGGGATCCCTATGTGCGGATTCACAAAGGATCAATATTCAATTGACAATCACCCACAGGATTATTTGCACCAGGTGTATTTGAGTTTCGTAGTATTGGCTTCTCAAGATATCGGTCTTCCTCAACTTCAAAAAATTCCCCTGAAGAAGTAACCCAGTGATCCTTTAGTTCATAATAGTTCCAATGTAACAGACAGCGTGTCAATCGGACGCTCTGTTTGTGAGTTATATGCATTTTAGTGTCAAGGGTCCGTTTGGATTCGAGTATGACCGAATCTGGCCATACTCTAACGTTCTCCAAAATTCAGGTGGAGTATTTCAAAAGGACTGTCTTATTCCAAGGATTCCAGCATCATAGACAGTTTATCAAATAGATGTCTGGTTTGCGAGTTATGACATTTTAAATGTAACTGGGCCGAAAAGGGTCCCGGTCCGGTCTGACTCGCCCTGTCCTGGGCTGACCTAACCCAGACCGGCACAGTCCGAACTGACATGTGCCAGCCTAGTTAGGTCGGGATATGGGGGGCTTAGCCCGCTGGGCCATAGCTGCTCAGACCGTCGGCTGGCGTGACCCATGCGAGGGTCGCGCGGTCCGTCTCCCGAACGGCTCAAAGAGACATTCGGCTCTTAATTGGTAGTGCCAAGTGGCGCCGCCTAGCTGTCTTTGGGATCAGTAGGGGATCTGGTCCCCTCCCTTCGCTTTGGCTTCGAATCTTCAGCCTTCCTCATTGAAGAACACAATGGTGTGATGGCGCACCGCATCTCGCCTCTACGGTCAGCTGTGAGATGACCGTATTTCCGTCCACCATGACGCCACCTTTCTTTAGTGGTCAGCGAGTGCGGGATGTCACCTTCACCTTTGGGGTCGTCACACCGGTGACGTGTTGGATGATGTTCCGCAGGGCATTGGGTAAGATCCAGTGGTCCATTTTCCCTTCCTCTCGTACCTACGAGTCTCCCAAGATTTGGCTCTTAGATTCAAGGTTTCTTTCAAATTTGAAATTTTTTCCCTCGAAGAACGCAATAAGAATGAAGCAGGAGAGGGTATAAGATTTATTCATGTGGCCTACGCACTCTACATTAGCATCTTAACAATTTGTAGCAATTTAATTCATTAAATATACACTTAAATAATAATCCCCCTACCCTGATAATCTTTGGTGAAGGCTGCAGATGGCGGTGCTTCCACGTTCGAGGGTATTCCAGACAAAAGAGACGATTCATTTGCGTTTTCATTCATCAACTGTTGACCTCAGGATTGATTCCTCAACAGGTGTTGTCAAATCCACTATTCTTCATTGGAATAATTTTCACCGGTGATTCGTCGGAGCTCACCACCAAAATTCTACCAAATCTCCCTTCCCCCACGTTTTAATAAAAGAAAGGAAGAGTTAAAGAATTAATTCATCATTCCATTAAGGGCCCATTAATTGGTGAAATTAATGAGTTTCATTTATTTAATGTGGTGTGGTTACACAACAGATGATTCAATCCATTAATTTCTATACAACCCAGCAGCCCCACCACCACTTCTCAACTGTTGGAGAAAAATAAAATAACAATTTCATGTTATTTTATTATTCATTAAAATGTCTGAAAACTAACATTTTTCTCCCAACCTACTGCGGTTGAAGCGAAACCTTTATTATATGAATCCTGGCACTGCGGATTCAATGGTGTCCCTGGATATCAATTCTGAGCATCAGTCCAAAATTTAGAAAATTTCGCACCTACGTTTACTGAACGTACCTAAAAAAAGTTCAAAAATCCATTCAGGAACATCAGACCTCGAAATTAAGCACCATTAAATTTCACAGACTCGTAATAATCCTAAATAATTTTTAAAAAATATTACATAGAATTTTCAAAAATTTACATATTATTCATGTTAAGAAAGATTCTAGTTATATAATCTTTAGTAATAGAGAAAATCATGATAGAAAGAAGAAAACCAAGTCTAACCCCTCTGGTACATGTGAAATAACCTTTAGGGGAACCATTGATAGGAATTGAAATATGTGTTTAACTAAGAAGTGGTTAATCCATTTAATAAAAATTTCATCAAAAGTAAAAAAGATCAAAACCTTGAAATTGAAGCCATAGTCTAGTGTGTCAAAATCCTTCTTAACATCAATCTTGAGAGCTATTGTTCACCCTCTTTTAGATTTTACAGAGAATATTAATTAATTTAAGAGTAGTAATAATTAAATATTGAATAAATCTAATTTTGATTAAAAAAACTCATTTGGAGACACAATATTGTAAGACATATAAGAATTCTGGTTAGCAAGGATTTTTCCAATGATTTTACAGATATTGTTGACAATATCAATAGGCCTAAACATATGAATTTCATTCTCATTATCCACTTTATGATTTAGAGTAAGAAATAGGGCATTAATTCCCAATTGTCAACTGTCAAACCTTTAAAAATGACTAACAATCCTACAAACATCATAGTGAATAAAATCCCCATAATCTTGAAATAAATCATTTGTTAAACCATCTGGGCTGTGAGAGGTACCATAATTTTGACCAAAAATATCCTCTTTAATTGTTAATTCTTGGGGAAGAATAATGAGGGTTTCATTTTCCTCATCATTGAAATGATTAAGAATAATATCTTGAATCATATCTATAGTCATATTGAGATCATTAAAATTATTCTTGTAGAAATAAACAACATGATCATCCAAATACTATGTTTTCTTAAGAAATATCGCATTATTATTGAGAATAGCCAGGGGTCTATTAAGTATCCTAATTATTTGAGGGGAGTTAAAAAGATATTGTGTTTTGTTTACCCGATTTTAGATACTTAACTTTAAAGGCATCTATTTTCATGTATTACCTAAGGTTCATGAGAGTATTGGGATCATATATAGTCTTATTTTATTATTCAAGTCCTATAGAAAACTCATATCAAGTGTCACTCTCTTGAATTCTATGAAGAAAAACTTCAGAAGAATAATAATTTCTTTCATGTGGGTAAAGATATCATGACTCAAATATTTCAAAATACTCTTATGGAATTTTAGCATTATAATAGAAGCCAGAGCATCATCTTTATAATTTAAATATTTATTTGTGTCTTGAACCATTTTTTTACATTCAAGTTGAAAAATCCATGAATTATTGATTCTTAATAGAAGAGATAGTTTAGTCTCTCTTATGGAAAGACTGATCAAAATATTATGATGATATAATTTTAATCTTATAAGAGTAGAGCATGAAACTATGGCCCAAACATCAAGGTAAATATCATTGAAAAAGGACCTATCCAATATAGTGGCCACCACATTATTAAGATACTTCATGTACAAAGTATATTTAGCACCAACCAAATTAATTTCATGGAGATATCTATTTTTAATAAAATCATTAAAATCCCTTGTTGAAATAGAGGAGCTGACTAAGAATATCCTTTCATCAGGATTGAGAATGAAATTTAAATATCCAATAAGAACCCAAGATCCACTTATATTACTGCTTATAGCCATAATTTATTTTCATAAAACTCTTCCCTCTTGGTATCCATTGTAATCATAAATAAAAGATCAAAATTGAGTCATACCCAAACAATTTTGACTTAATGTAACTATTTTCTCTAAGGAACTGATAGATGAGATACCATCCACTCTTGAATGATCTATGTCTTAATGTTTTTTAATATCATTATTTGACTGGTTTGTATTAATCAAATGATAACCTAACGTGTCAAGAGAAGAAATCTTCTTTGAGAAAATTATTTTAGGCTTTGATAGACCAAGGTGACCAGGCATATTATTATTTATAAACAATCTAAGAGAAATTATCATTTAAGGGTTGGCCAGTATTAGAAAATTCTAGAAAAGAATCTTTATTTAAAAAAAATGAGGAAGAACCCCCTTTTCCACTAGATTTTTATTCCTAGTTAATTTTTCGATGAAAGTATTTTTATTTCCTTCTTCTCTAAGGTTGTATACTTTTACTTTTTATAATCATCACTCATGTGGAATCGCATAGAATTACCTTGACCTATAGTGGGATTTAGATCATTATCATTAGTTTAATTATCCCGTGAGATTCTCCTAGAAATATGAATTGTCTTATTATTTTTAGTCACCAAAATAATTGAAGGGGAAATTTTATTCATAGTGTTTTCTAGAATTCTACTATTTCATAGAGTGGATAATATGCACATTGAATTTAAATCATAAACAGAGTTGTTTTTAACAAGATAAGGACATTACCACACCTGAGAAGATTCAATGGTAGCTGGGTTTTCCACTTTATCTTTACTCTGAATAATAATACTATAGCAGCTCATAACATGCCATTTTCTTGTAGACATGTTTAAATCAATTTCAATAGGTGAGGACTCCCCATAAATATTTGGGTTATGAATTTTCTAATAATTTTTAGTCACCACTGTAATGGATGGAGAGTTGTATTTCTCTGAATATTAAGGACTCCCACCACCACATTACTTTGAATTTTCCAACACTAACTTACTATCATCTATTATCATTGGATAAGGTACATAATATAATATATAATGTACATGATATGCATAAATACTCTTATCTATAATATGAATTCTAGAAGGAATACATGATGAGTCACCTATAATATGTCCAACCTATATAGATAATGAGTTTTAACCTATGCCATCATAAGCATAATTCATGGTGATACTCTCTTACATTAATGAGGATAACACCAAGTGATTGTGGATATAGGATTAGTTAAGCTTAGACTCAGTGAGCTCGTTTTTTTATTCCATCAATAGAACTAACACAATTGTTAAAGTAGAGGATAATAGAAACCATTCCATCAAAAATATATGCAGGAAGTTGATTCAGTTTATTCTAGAGGAAAACATCACCTTTATGATGTTTGGGACTTCATTAAATTGAAAATATTGAAAATATTCAAAAAATACTTTAGTTTCATGGGAAATTTCAAGAAAAATGATTTCATCCCCATTTGATAGAGTACGATTTTCTTTTTCCCTATCTTCAAGAGGCACATCGATATTTTGGAGGTTTTTAGAGGGAAAAAGTAAGTCAATATGCCTTTTCTCTTCATCAAAAATGGAATCCTAGTTCTTCCTAATGTTTTTCTTAAAATAAAATTACTTTTTTCTTTTAAACAGACTTCCTAGAATAATTTTTCCAATCATTATTTATTTTATCCAATTCAATTAGTTTTCCTTTCTTGTTCTTGTTAACCTCATTCCATGCATTAACTTTTTTGGGAGGTTTTTCTTTCTTATGAAAAAACCCTATAATTAAAAATTATGTGTCAAAAAATTATATAAAGTTAACAGGAAGGAGAGAAATATTCATACTCTACTTTTACCTCAGACTAATGGTCATTGAAAAAGATATTGATCGCCTTTAGAAGATTTGAATCAATGTTGGAATTGACCAAACTTCTTGAATATATACCAAGATCACCATTCAGGGCATGATGATCAATCATCATAGGTATTCTAATGAAAGTAGCAAAATCATTTAAGACTTTTGGATGTCTAAAAACCCAATTCAAGCCATGTAATATGAACCAAACCTACAAAATTTAATTCCTATGGTTTAATGGGTCAAAGTTAATATCCCATTCGAATTTACTCATAACTCCATATTTCAAGTTATTATTCTCAAACATACACAAAACATCAAGATTATCCTTATATCTCATAAGGATGTGGAAGAACCCTCTTCCAAGTGAAATAATATTATAATCACTTCTACCCCACCTGAGTGAAATACATAACTTAATACCCATATAAGACCACAATTTATCACCCATAATGTATGTAACCCATCCAAGAACTGTGAATTTTCAAAAATTAAACATCATCAGTAGAGCATCTGGATATGTAATGAATGAGAATTCACCATCCACTATTTTTCTAAACACCGAAGATCTAGGAAGATTATCATCGTTAATATCAATGACTTGAAGTGCCTCAAAAAAGACACTCCTTTTCATTTCATATATTGAAAATCCTCAATATATTTTAGGTCAATGACTGATTCCTTATGTCCATAGGAAGATTTATATACCAGATAATTGAAGGACCTATCTTAATCTAGATAGAAAAAATTCCATGATCCCAATGAATATCAAGAATATTGCGAGTTATCTTTGAAATCTTATAACATATTTGAAATAATTAACTAAATTTTTTCCTTATTCATAAGAAAATAGCCATCATCTTAAAAATAAATACATATATTTGTTGATAAGGAATATTGTTCACTAATTAAATCAATTATTCAATATATGAGAAATTATTTGGACATGTAGTGATAGGTGGGACCCAAAATTGTATTTCCCCTTGATGTATAGGTAGTCTCATGTGGTGAATTATCAAAATAGAATTAAATGAGTTTATACCTATAATTTTTAAGTGTCTTGTGAATGGAATTGATAGTAGAGTTATCATGATTCCTGAGATCATGAAGTCCAATAAATAATCATTTCCTTCATTTTGAATATAGTTATTATTATTATCCATGACATTTTCACAATGATATTATCTCAGTATGTGTTTTCAGTTATAAACCTTTCCATATTGACTATTTGTTATCAAATTATGATAGTTATGTTAATGATTAAATGTAATGTGTTTTTATTTATTCACCATTCCATTTTTATTATACTTATTGATTCTTGAAATATTTTGTTATACTTAACCCTTTTTATGAATTTTCACCTCACCCTTATTTTTTTCCTTCTTTTAAGTATCTAGGAAGTACGCTATGAATGATATGGAAGGATATGATCAATAGAATAAGGATATTTTTGTAAAAAGGATTTGATTTTTGTTTTAAAATGTAATATGATAATCATGTATGTATCTAGTTTACCAAGACTACTAAACTATTTTTTCCTTCAAGAAATGATTCCTTATATATTATGACAATGTAATAATGTAAGACACCTTCTCCATGTTACTATAGTCTAGGTTGTTATAGTTGGTTTTAGAGGAATTTTAGTAGTGGTTTTTGGGTACTAGATTTTAAAACATTGACTATGGAACATGAACCTATGGTATAATTTGAGGATAAAGAAATAAAAACATCTTAATGTTTTTGTGAGATAGAGATTATGTGGTTTCTCCTAGAAATGTTTCCCTATCTAGTTACTAAAATTGAATGAGGTTATAGAACAGATGTACCTTGGTGTAATAACTATTAAAAAGGAATGTTAGTTTTGACTTGGGCATTACCTGGTACATGAAAATGGGCTATACAGTGCACCAATTTTGACACTCTCGATGTATATTCTTTGGATAATTCACATTTTATTTTCAAACCATTATAAATCATTTCAATAGATGATGATGTTGAATTAAAAAGTTTAAAAGAATGTTGTATTAGATTTAAAAGAATGTTTCATGATATTGAAATCATATAAACGATTCTTCAAGATTATATGGTTTTCCACTGTGATTATTTTCTCTCAAACTATGATTTTTTGTTTTAGTTAATGTTTAAAACCCAAAGGGATCATGTTAACATTGGATATGAAGAGAAATGTGGTGACCATGAGAAACCAAATGGGTTAATGATAACAGTGAAAGATAAAATGATTATTCCTAATTAGTTACCCCAAAATATGATTAACTATCTATACCTTAACCAACCCCTAGACTCATCAAAAAAGAGAAGTATAGAGTTTTATAAGATCTTGAGTTTTGAAGACCATGAATGAAATAAGGCTCAAATTCCTTCATGCCACAAATCTAGAAAAAGACTCCCAAGAATGTTTTTTAATGCATCAAGAAAATGTATTATGTGTAGAAAATATGAGCATATAAAAATAAATTTCTAACAAAAAATTAAGAGTATGGTGGAAGAAAATATATCTCATACTAGGGATCCATTAATAGTTTGTTTCCTTAAATTTATGTAAATTTTCAAAGATCACCTGGAATTTTTCTTAAAAAAATATTATTTATTTGACAATCATTTTCATAAATAATTTAAAAAATACATTTATTTGAAGAAAACTTTGAAAAAATATAAATTAAGTTTTAAAAATAATTTAAAATTTTAATTTAGGAAAATTTCGTTTCTTATTTTAATAAATCTTTTAAATCATAAAACATTTTGAAAAAAAAAATATTTTGAAAATAACATTAAAAACTTATAAATGAAACTTTGAAAACTATTTTAAGAAATTTTTAAATCATAGAAAATTTTAAAAAACATTTTACTTAAAAATTAGACTAAAATACCATTTACAACATTTTTAAAACATTTTTATAAAACATTTATTCATGGAACAGAGATTTCTGTCCGAAGAGAGAAATAAAGTTATATTTTCTTTAAAAAAATTATTTATTGTCTTATGTACCAAAGAGTTGATAAATGGTACCATTAAATGAATATATCATTAATAACAATAATATAATAAAATTCATGATAATAATTTAAAGGTATATCATGATATTTCAACATTGGATAATTAATAATGAAGAGTCATGATAAATGATAAGATTATAACATAAACACTTTACCACTTTGGTAAACTTGGATCATTGGCCGCAATAAATAATAACAAAATATTGAACATGAAATGTCATTATTATAGATATATTCATGATATTACATGTAAAGGGGGAGGTATACACACCCCGTTAAATAACATAGGTGCATATCATGACATACGTTTCATAAAAGGAAAATTGAGAAAAAATCATTTATTGATAAAGTGAGTTTTGAAATGTAACCCCCATTTAAGATAGATCATAAAATTGTTTTTAAAATACCAATAGATTTTATTAGAATCATCAGAAAAGAGATTCATGAGAATAATATATAACATATTGAATAAATCGTTGGTGAATATTTCATGTGTCTCACAAAAGTAAAAAGTGAGATGGAAATCCCTTTCCTTAAGTCTTGACTCTAATAATACTCACTAAAACCTCCTGTATAATAAATATAAGTTTATTATACATCTAAAATATATCTATATTGATATATATATATATAATACCATATATGATTTACTTGTGCCTTTATATTACCTGTTTATTAACAATTTTATGTAGAAGTTTTATTTTGGGTAATAACCTCTTTCTTTTTCGTACATGTTTTGACTTGTTATTCTCCATAATATTATATAGATAATGATTTGATCATCTAAATAATTATAAACATGAATTAAATATAATATTTATTCATTATATATGTATTCATTATATATTTATTCATTATATATTTACTTATAGTAATCCATAAAATTTATTGATAGGTAATGAAATGCACTGTCCATGGAGATGGCCAGTCGTACATTATTTCCATTTTCTTATCGTAATGAAAGAGATAAAAGTAAATGACATATACAGATTAATTAAAGTATCATTTTTTCATATATATCACACATTTAGAATAAACTCATCTTTAATATATTCAACATAAAGTGGGAATGAATCACAATGCTTGGTGTGGCGGTAGTCTGTCATACACACGAATGATGTTATCGTATTCCCAAAAAATAGAAATCATGAAATTTAGTTGTAATATAATAATTTAGTAATAATAAATTTATCATAAATATCATATATATCATATATAAATAGTATATCCATCATTATTATCAACCATGAAACGTGGTAATGTAAAAATGAATGACATGGGTTTATGATGCAGTAGTCCGCCGTACAGACAAATAATGATTTTGTAACCCATTTTATGGAAGTGTGTGTTGTTTTAAGTCATAAAATTAAAATGAAAAAATATAATGAAATATAATATACATATTTTATTATATAATCATGATATTAAAATTATTTAAGGGTTTAAATGGGAAATAAAATAAAAAATGTTTGTTGATGAATGTTACCTCTTCTTCTTATATCTCCATTTGGTTTTCACCTAATGACTTACTTGGTTAGATTTATTCCTAGATTAAGGATTATATTATGAGATTTGGGAATTTTTGAAGTGATTTTTTTATATATTGTTAGATAAAAATGTCTTGAGAGGTGTGGAGAAGGGGGGAGAGTGAGTGACATTTTATATTTGGGGAGGAGGGACATTCATGTAAATACTCAAATGTATTCACTATTATGACGTCAAGCTTACCTAAAGTTTATGTAAAACTGGTAATTAAATGTTCTTATATATTATATGGTTTTAAAACTCCTACACCACACATTTATACACATGTTTTAAACATTTTAATCCTTAACTCTTACGTTTTTTTATTTTACCCTTTTGGTTTTTCATTAGGTTACTAGTTTTAAAACCTAAGTAATTTATTAATTAAGACTAATTTAGAGTGATACTTATTATATAATTTGGAATCATTGATTATATATATTATTTATTATATATAAATTATAAATCCCATAGGTTTTGGAAATTAGTTTTAACAGAAGCGCGCGTAATGCTCAAAAACACTTCTTTAACCATAATCACACTAATAATGTTTTTAATACACAGGGTTAAATATATTCATTATAAAGGGTAAATTGGTCCCTAAATGAACCATATATTATATTTATTAAAATTTACAGATAAATTTTCTAAATAGAGTATTTTTAGTAATTTTAAATCATTTAATAAAATATTATTTATTATATAATAACATTAATGCAAATTTTGAAATTATTTAAAAAAATATCAAGGAAATGAATGAATATGAATATATTAAGTCAAAACCAATGTAACATGATATATTAATCTAAAAAATTAAGGGAATACAATAATTATTTCAATTTAACTAACTTTAAATATTTTTATTATCCTTTATTTTAGTTAATTATTAACTAAATAATTATTTTGTTGGAGTTTCTAGAGAATTATTAGTAACTAATTAGTATCTAAAAATAAATATAAATTATTATGAAAGAAAATCATTTATATTTAAAAATAATAGTTATGGAAAACAATTTTATTTCACCCATTTTCCAAATCTTTATATAAATTAAAAGGAAGAAAAGTACATTTTTTGTCTTTATCTTTACAAAACTTGTTATATGGGTCCCTTTCATGAATAAGTGTCATAAAAACTCATAAAATTATATCGTATGGTCACAAGAGTATAACTGTTTCCATAAAAAAAAATTTAAAAGTGTTGGTTCATTATTACACCTTATAATCTATGTTTAACCACTAAGTAAACTCCTTTTTACTTAATCACTGCAATTAATTTTAACAGTTTCTACTAATACTTTTGTAAAAAAATTAAGTTAAACTTAATTATAAATTATAAATTATGATTTTTACAAATATAGAATCCATTTTTCCAAATTCAAATCACTTAAGTTAGAAAAATAAATTTATAATTAATCATATATACATAAAGAAAAAGAGAGTGTTTTTCAAAAGAAAAATGTTCAACATTTTAAAATGTTATTATATAAAAATTATGAATTAAAATGAGTTAAATGAATTAAATTGGATTAATATATGTATTATTTAATAATTTTTACAATAATACCAATTCCAAATATATTTTAACCTTATAAATTATTTAAATGAAAAGGTAGTTTTCAATTAAAATTCAGTACTTTTCACAATTCATCAAAAAATGAGACTTCTCAGAAAAGTACCAAAAAACAACCCTTAATTAATTTTTATAGTCCTATTTTGAAATTGAATTTTATTTTTTCAAATAATTTTTTTAAAATTGGTAATTTTTTTTAAAAAATTTGTGTTCCAAGTAAGATTAATCTATCTTTTAGAAAGGATATCGTCTTCCAGAAAACATTTCCTTTTCTTCGAAATGATTTTTTATTTTATTTCTAACCAATTGATAAATAATAAACTTGTGAAAACTATATATTATCTTATTTTAGTAAATAATATTAATTCCCTCCATTCCAATTTCTTGGAGATAACTATTATATTAAATAATAATATTAAAAATATATTATAGTTCATTACAACTCTGTCTTGCGAGTAACGCAAGCTATGAAAGAAACTTGGTATTGGGTGTTACACGATCCAAAAAAAAGGTTTTGAGTATACTGAAATATAAACACATTGTTGTTTTTATTTCAAGATTAAATGGGTTTTTCTTATAAATAAATCTTTACTTGGTGTAGTTTGTAATGGAAGACATCAAAGAATTTTAATTTTTTCAAAAAACTAATTCCTAAAAACTCAGGGTGTTACATTATACCACCCTTAAAAATAATTCCTCCCTCAAAATTCATCAGCTTAATTAAATTTTTAATAATTTAATTTTTGCTTCATATAAACCCACTTCAAAAAATAATAATAAAACTTCCTTTAATAAGGGAGTTTGGAAACATAACATTTACCCAAGCAATATATAAATACGTTTCTATATTGGAGAACATATGTTGGATGTGAAGATTTGTAAATATATAAAAAGTCATAAATAATTATATAGATGGATATAGATTGCTATTAAAAACAAATTAGGTTACTAAGAGAAATCTAACCTCCAAAAACCATAAATCTGAGTTGATTTAAGGGACTATTTGTTTCATTGGAAATTAAGGTCATAGGATAACATAAATTTTTCCCAAAGTTGAAGAATTTTCACAAGAAGATATAATTACGTGATTCCATTCCATTTCATATGGATAATATCACTCTATAGTTATGCCATTATCAATTTAGAATTCATCTATTACTCCAAGAAGATAAGGTCAATTTGTTATACCTGAAGCACTAATGGAACATGAGGTCTGTAGAAATAACTATAAGTCATTACATCTACTTTATTTATCATCAAAAAATGGTTATCACAGGTTATAAAATGTAAAAAAATAATTATATAGATAAATAATACATTATTATAAAAAACCTCAATCAATGTGGAATATAAACCATTTTATAAATAGTCAGCCTTATGAACCTTTGAAAAGATTAAAACCCAAATCATGAGAAATTGAGTAACTAAATTTCTAAAAATAAATATAACATTAATCCACCATATATCACAAATTATCTCTTTATATTAACATAAATAACATGTGGATAACTTCATCATCTATTCTTCAGAAATATGGTCATAACCGTAATTACTTGAAAACCATATTGAAAACATACATTATTATTCATTCTTTATATTAGATCTTAACTTATACAAAAACAATAATTGGGAGATTTAGTTCATCCTTGTACTGATAGAATATGTGATTTTATTATTCCATAATCCAAGAATATGATCACATGAAATTTCACTTATGAAAGATTACTAAGGTTTCAAATGGGGGATCATTCATATAAAATCAGAAACGAAATTCCAAACTAAGTATTGGAGGATAAGTGTTCCCTAAATATAATGGTTCACTTCATCCATTTTGATATAATAATATTTCCCTTTTTTCATTTGTCATCATGAGTTTTTGTTGATTATCATCCACATTATTCCATGGATTTGGGCACTTGTTAGGATAATTATAAAACTCCTTAAAATTGAAACAATGATGTGTGGGAGGTGTCATATGTGGGGCTTTCTCATTATTCAAAACATTCACCAAATTTTCCTCATCACTTTGGAATTTAGCTGCTCAATGACCTGCCTTTCAAACATTAAACATTTAATAGTCCCCTTAAGTCAATTCCCTCCATTTTTATTCCCACACATTGAGCATAAAGTAAATCTCATATTCTTCTCTTTGTGGTTCAGATACTTTCCTCTGAATTCCATTTTTCTATTCTATTAAAAACTGTGATACTAATACATAACTCAAATAAACATTTACACTTTTATAGCACATCGAATGATATCTTCATAGTATCCATGTTATCTTATGGGTAACACCGTTCATAGATTTGGTTATAATCCACTGAATAATTGGTCAGTATTACATTCAAGATGAATGAAAATACCCAAAGAGTTCCTTGTATGTCTTGTGAAATTTTCTTCATAGGCACCAACATAATCATCATCCAACTACTTAAGATCTAGAAATTACTTCTCCATATTTATACAAAGAATACAGGTAAAGTACTTATTGAAAAATAATTTATTTATCTCATCCCAATATAGAGAGTTAACTTAATCTTATCAACTCATATTCTTGATATGATTCCACCATTTATCCACCCCACCTTTGAAATGGTAGATTTCCAAAGTGAAATTTTTATGATATGAACAATGGATATTGTAACATATCTTTTTAGTGGTACTGATCAATTTCTTATAAAATAAATGATCAATGGAACCATTAAAATAAGGTGGGAGATTCATCATGAAAGACTCAACATAGTATTGATACCCCATTACATGTTTCTATGTTCATCATGATTCATAGCTTGTGATATTTGTGTGATCATATAAAAAAAAATTCATTTCTTCTGTCATAACATTGAGTCACTCAGGAGGAAAATAAAATCATTATCAATTAATTCCCCATTAACATAGTTCTTTTGGGTTCCATCCATTGAATAAAACTAAAACCATTGTGTGAGTAACACTAATCATACTAGGGAACCAAATAATCATGAAAAATCACTTACAGGATGTCTAAATTATGATTCCTTCTTATTAAGTCTATGAAACAGTCAATTAATTATAGGTTATTCATATTAATCTTTTATTTACATCCTTTGTGATGGTTCATAAAGAGTTTTTTAATTTCCAAATCATATTCCCTAGGAGTGTCAAACTAGGTGTGCAATAAAGATTTTTTTCATGAACCAATTCCCAATCAAGTGTAGCTCAATAGAGTGATTTTAGGGTTTTTATCCCAATATATAATTATTCCAGAGTCACATCAACCTAGAGTATCTATATAGGGGGTAATTTCATAGAAACCACTCACCCAATCCATTACCAAAACCCCAGGTTATTTTCCAACACATTTTCTCATCCTTATAATTATCCTTAGATAATACGTAGACAAATCCTTATAAATATCCCTATAGATCTCACTAAACATTTCTCATCCTATTTTACCATGGAAAACTAAACATTTTCTTTGATACTGACTAAAGGGAATCATACTTTTCATACATAAATATTTCATCTTTTTAGATGAATATTTATTGATTTACACAAACACATTTCTGTGGATTATAATAGTTTAGTGTCTTTGGAAATAGAGGTCATAATATTCTAAATTGGTGGAAGATAATCAATGTTTCCCATGAACATCCTCCCATTTTTTAGTCCTATATAAACCATTCTTCATAACCTTAGGAATGGAAACACAAGAAAGGGAGAACTCTAATGGTCAGTAAGAGTAAACAAGAAAGATACACAAGCATGAAAAAAAGATTAAGGGTATGAGAACATGAATATAACGTTAATAAATCATACCCTATATGTTAAAGATCATAAACATGAATCGTGGAATTAATATTGGAATATCATAAGTCATGAATCATAAGGTAATAAAATATCATGATCCATGATAGCATAACATTGTAATAAGAGATATATTTTTTGAATACACATAATCATATAAAATCTTATGTCAAGATACCCACCAAGACATTCCTAATCTGTTAGTCTTTGGATAACCACTTTTGTACATACTTTGGGCATGGTATGACCTCACGTGTGCTATATTTTGTACTTGGGATGACTACTCATGTACCCTTCCTTTCAGTGGATAACCTTATAGGAGGGACACACCCCCATCCTAAGTGGAATCTTTTTCCTCAAAGTTGAATGGGTTCACTCTCCAAACCATTATAGTGGACAAATCCTTTTACTAAACCAATATCACTCCTTGTTTTATCCATCTCTTACTAAACTGGGTTCACTCTCCATTATAGCTTAGTCTATCTCATCGGGGAGATATAGGACTCACCCATAAAATGGTTAAAATGATATTTATGTGTTCCATAATATCACAAAAATTTATTATATCGTAACACGTGAAGTGAAATGGGTATTTTAAAATTTTCATCATATCATAACTTGTGGAAAGAAAATAGTTTCATAATCATTTCATCATAGGATGACCTATTAATAGAAGAAGGTTTCATAATAAATTTATCATGATATAACACACTGAAAGAAATGGGTTTCATAAAAAACTCGTCGTCATAAAGATAAACCATACAAAAAAGAATAAGAATGGTGTCCTTGGATTATATCCCTAGTAAATCAAAAACTATATCAAAGGATATCATCTTATATGGATGATTATTTTGAAATATCACTTAGAAATTTTCTTTATGAAAGTAGCATTTATTTGAAAATAACTTCCATAAAAAAATTTCAAAATAATTTTCTTATAAAAACACTTTTAAAACACGTAAATTAATCATTAAATTTTTTTTAAAATATTTCTCTAGGAAAATTCCTACCCTAACTGGAAAACACTTTTAAATCATAAAACATATTGAAAACCATTTTCGTTGAAAATGACCTTGAAAACATATAAATGAAACTACAAAATCCACTTTAAACTGTTTTTAAAACATAAAAAATTCAAAAAAAATTCCTTGAAAATGAGCATAAAATATCATTTAAGACATTTTAAAAAAATTAGAGAACATTATCTTTAAAGAACACATATTTCTAACTGAAGAGATAAATAAAGTCATGTTTTATTTAAAATATTTTATAAATTATCTTATGTACCAACAGGTGGATAAATGGTACCATTAATTGAACATATAATGAATAAACACACGATAAAAAAGGAATGATATGTTTTGAGAGGTAGATCATGATATTTCAATATTGGACACATAATTATAAACAATCCTGAAAAGTGATGAGATTATAACATAAAATATTTACAACTTTGGTAACCATGTATCGTAAGACCCAAGAAGAAATAACGTAAAAGGGAAATAAAAATATCATGATTATAGATAGATTCATGATTTTACTTTTGGAAGGTTCTTTTTATACACCTCATGAAAGAATAAAAGTGCATATAATAACATATGTCTCAATGAAATCAAATTCAGACAAAAATACTTTTTCAATTTGGTAACTTTTCAAATATAAATCCCATAAAAATGGTTCCTAAAATTGATATTAAAATACCAATTAATTTTATTTTATTAATTTTAAAATAAATACATGGGATTAATATACACTATATAGAAGAAATAAGTGGTGAATATACCATGTGTCTCACAAAAATGAAAAGTGAGACATAGATCCCTTACCTTAATTCCTGACTCTCACCATACTCCTTCAACCCACTTATATAATAAATATAATTTTATTATAAATATTTTAAATAACTATATTAATATATATAATACAATATATTATTTACTTCTTACTTTATATTACCTATTTATTTATAATTTCATGTTAAATTTATGTTTCGGGTAATAACTAGTTTGCTTTTCATTCATGTTTTGATGAGTTATCCATTATCCCCTAACATAGATCATGATTTAATCATCTCATGAATGATAATAAAATATTTAAATGTCATATAAATTCATTTATAGTAATCCATGATATTAAGTGATATAAAATTAAATAAACTATTCATGGAGACGATAGGTCGTACATACACATGAACGTTAATTCCATTTTCTTTCTGTATTGAAAGAATGAAATGTAATAGATATATATATATATATATATATATATATTATAATTCCATTATATTTTTTTCATATATATCACATATTTATATGAAACCTATATTTAATACATTTCAGGTAAAGCGTAAATGAATCATATCGCTTCGTCAGGTGGTAGTCAGTTGTACACATGAATGACTTTATCGTGTTCCAAAAAAATAGAAACCATGAAGGTATGTGTTATATAATAATTAAAGAAAGAACAAATAAATCATTAATTTCATATTTATAATATATAAATATTATTTCCATCATTATTACTAACCTTAAAAGGTGGAAATGGAAAAACAAATGACATTAATTTGTGAGGTGATAGTCTGCCATAAAAATGAATGATGATTTTGTATCCCATTTCCTAGAAGTGTGTGTGGTTTTAGATAATAACATTAACATTAAAACGTATCAGTATATTTTATATAATCATTTTTTATATAATAATTATATAAAATAATTTAATTCATTTGAAGAAGAAATAAAACCAAAACATTTGTTGATGAATGTTGCCTCTTCTTCAGGTATCTCCTTTTGGTTTTCACCAAAGGACTTACTTGTTTGAATTTGTCCACAAAGTAAGGATTATAGTATGAGAGGTGGAAATTTGGGAATTTTTTGGGTAGATATTGGTTGATCCAAATGGATTGATAGTTGTGAAGATGAGGGGAGTGAGTTATCTTTTATAGTTGAGGAGGAGTGACATTCTTGCCAATAATTAAAAGTATTCAATATTTTGAGGTAAATATTACCTATAGTTTCTATAAAACTGATAATTAAAGGTTTGGATGGATTATATGGTTGATAAAAATCTCACCCACACATATATACGTATGTTTTAAACATTATGTTCTTTAACACTTAAGTTTAATTATTTTAACCTTTTGTTTTTTAATTATACTAACTACTTTTCTTAACCTACGTAATTTATTATTTAAGGATAATTTAGAGAGATAATTATTATATAATTTAGAATCACCGATTTTAAATATTGTATCTAACTTATCATTTATAATTCCCTTATGTGTTGGAACTTAATTTTAACATAAGCGCACAAAATGCAAAAAAACACCACTTTAACCCTAACCGTGCTAACAATGTTTTTAATACATAGAGGTCAATATGTTCATTATAAAAGATAAAATGGTCCATTAATGGACCATGAATTATAATTATTAAAATTTAACAATCAATTCATAGAATATGGTGTCATTATTAATTTTAAAACATTTAATAAAATGTCATTTATTAAAAAATAAAACCAATTTCAATTTTGACATTATTTATAAAAGAACCAAGGAAATGATGGAATTTGAATATATTAGTTTCAAACCTCAGAAACATGATATATTAATCTATAATATTAATGTTAGAAAATAATTCAATCAATGTACCTCACTTTTAATATTTTTTTGTATCCATTATTATAATTAATTATTAAATAAATAATTAACGTGTTGGCATTTCTTAAGCATTTCAAGAAACTAATTCATCTCTAAAAATTAAATATAAATTATTATGATAAAAAAACTCATTTATATTTCAAAATAATATGTATAACCATACCATTTTTATTTTTTCCAATTCCAAATAATTATTGAAATTAAAAGGAATAAAGGTATAATTTTTGTATTTTTCTTTACATAACATATTATATGGGACAAATTCATGGAAAAAATTCCAAAAACTAAGAAAATTGGATCCAAAGGTTAAAAGAGTAAAAATATTTCCAGAAAATTATTTTTCAACTTGTTATGAGTCATTATGGAACCTTATATTCTAATTTTAATCACTAAATAAACCTATTTTGCATTAATCATTATAATTAATTTTAACTGCTTCCACTAATCATTTTGATTAAAAAATTAAGTTTTAAACATTAGACACTATAAATTATAATGATTAAAAATATGGAATATATTTCTTCCAATTCCAATCACATAAGTGGAAAAAATAATTTCAAATTAATCTCACATACGGGATGAGAAAACGGGTTTTTTATAGGTAAAAATGTCTCAAAGTTTAAAATGTTCTTATATCAAAATTCAGTATAAAAAATAGTCTAATGACCTAAATTGGATTAATATATGTATAATTGAATAATTTTAATATAAAACCAAATCAACATATAATTTGACCTTATAAATTATTTAAATGAGAGGCGTTTTCAATTAAAATTTAATATTATACACTATTCTTAGAAAAATGAAACTTCTGGGAAAAATAACCAAAATTAACCCTAATAAAATATTTATATTCTGATATCAAAAATTAATTTTATTTTTTTACATAAATTTTATATACGTGGTATATTTTAATTTTAAATTATGTGGGCTGATCATGATTAATCTTTGTTTTAAGAAAAATATGTGTTTCATAAAATATTATTTTTTCTTTTAAATGATTCTTATTTTATTTCTAATCAATATTTAACTAATCAAAATATTAAAATAATATATTCTAATAATATAGTTAATCCTGTTAATTAACACCATTCTAAGGGCTAGGAAATAACTATTATATTAAATAATAATATTAATAGTATATTGTGGTTCATAAATACTAGGTCTTATGTGTAATGAATGAAATCCAAGAAACTTGGTATTGGGTTTAGCACAACCCAAACACAATGTTTTATGCACTACAACATAAACATAGTGTTTCATGTAGAAGTATATTAACTTTTTTTTCATATAAAAATGTTTAAATTGGTGTATCATGAAACACAATCCATTAAATAATTTAAATTTATTCAAAAAATAATAATAAAACTCGGGTTGTTACAAAAAACCCTTGTGAAAAATTTTGTGTTATTGAAATAACAAGTTTAAGGATATATTTAGAAATTATTTATGGGTATACAACGCATTGGAGTAATATATGAAAGAGTTCCTTGAGGAATAATTCCTTTAATTTTTTGACATAAGATTAAAGGAATGGGAAACCATTGAGGTTTATCTTATCATTGATGTTGTAGTAATTATGGGTCATCATAATTTAGAAATGTTACAGGAATTACATTAATATTGTTTTATAAAAATTAGAACTCTCATTCCAGGTGAAAACTTATCATGATTGACAAGGCGACATGGATTGAACCCACAACTGATGGTCAAACTTGTTGTGTGTAAACCACTTTCCAACATGTTATTGTGATTAATATATTATTTTTTTACTTAAATGATATGAAAAATGAATATTAATGATAGACTAGTGGTGTAACTTTTGTGGTTTAGAGATTAATGTATTATATTTGATAACTTATGAAATCTATATAGGTTTTGTACAATACTTAGAGGTAGACAAAAAGGATTTTATCTATTTTATTGATCTTATGATCCATTAAAAGTGAATTTTAGTGATTCATCCATAAAAATTAATTTGTGTATATTCAATTATTTGAGCATGTGATAAATTTTTAATTGATTGAAGCACATGCAAAGGATGAAATTGTTCTTATGAGATTAAAAAATATCAGGTATTTATATTTCTTTATATTCTAATACCATAAAATAATTCCTAAACTTTAAAAAAATAACCTTGTAAAAACACTTTCTCCTATTACCGTCATATCTGATGAATCAAATACTATTTTAAATCATCACATATTTTTGGTTTTGAGGTCCTTAACTTTACATTTATCATTCAAATTATTTTGATCAATTACCTCTATCAAACTCTATAATTATTTACACATTTATTCCATGTCTATATAGTCACTTTACACCATTTTTATTCTACTTAGAATCATAGCTATGTATTATTCCATATTATTTTTTTAACATCTCTTTCTCTCTTATTTAGAGAATGTTTTATTAACACTTTTTATGATCTGGGTTTTAATTAAAGGATCCTTAAAATATCAAACCCTTGATTTCTAAGCATAATATCAAATTATGAGAATGCAATTTATTTATGTTTGGGGAATGTAACACCATAAAATTCTAAAATAATAACATTGTATTTGATATCATATGTGGCACAAAACGTAACACCCCGAGATTTTATGGGATATTTATTTTATTTTATTTGATGTCTTGTGTTGTACACTAAAAAATATTAACTTATGCTATATGAAATACCATATTAGCTTTCAGTATATGTAATACTATTCTTGTCTTGCGTTACACACAATAGCGACCATCCTTGATAGCATGCGTTGTACGCCATACCGAGTTTCACTAAACAACAATTTATTGTAAAAATATTATGATTGGATATAAACTAGCCATTATAAATATTATTAACCAAATTTTTTATTTTATATAACATTAACATTCATATTATGTATTTTTTAGACATGATATAATAATAAGTTCATTTTTTCTGATAAAAGAAGTATTTTTCAAAAAAAAGTTTGGCTAACTTTTGACTACGCACCCATTTTAAATCTAGTTTTTAACAAATTTTATATATTCTATTTGAAAAAAATAAACTTATTATATGGAATCAGAACATAATAATTTACTTATGTTTAATTTTTAGTATTTTTCTCATAAAATTCCTAATTTAATGAATAGTGAATATACTACATTTTAATTCAAAACTATCCTTTCATTTAATTTATTTTTATAGTTAGATTCTATTTTTATTTGGTTTTAATGTGTAATTGGATTAAATTTTTATAATTTAATCTAATTTCAATCATTATAAGTACTTTACCAATTAAATTGGACATAAACACATCTCAATCTTTGGATAATTATTACTTCTTAAAAACCTGCTTTTTGGTTCCGACAACAAGATTTAATTTTTAATTTATTACTGAAACTTCTATATTTTTAATTTGGAAAAATGTATTCCATGTTTTAAATAATAGATTATATATTGTGTTAATAGGTACCGTTTATTTTTGGACATTATGAATAGTAACTTTAGTAATTATTTTTATTTACCATGGTTAAAGGGTAAATCTGTTAAATTAGGGTAAAAATAAAAATTAATTATATAAAACTACCCTAAAACATGTTCTAATAATATTGGATGAGATATTTTAGACCATGGGAATCATATATTCAATTTTGGGACCCCATATGTCCACATGGATATGAAAATGACATTTTATAAGAATTAATTTAAAGTAAACAGAAATATAACATTAACATGTATCTTTTACTAAAAATATTTTATATGGGTTTATCTAAGTGATACCTTCTATTATAAATAGTAATTGTAATGATAAAATGATTTCTTACATCCTGGTATTTTATTTATTATTTTTAGACATTGAATAAATAAATTTAATTATGACACAATGATGATGGAGTGATTGATTCATTAATAATTTATTCAAATAAGTGGTATTATAAATTTTAATATAATTTTAATTTGGTTTTATTATTCCATAAACTAATTTAATGTATCATATTGACATATTATCTTTTATTTAATGCCTTTTATAAGGAATAAGGTTGTTATGAATTTTTAAAAAATTCAACTATGAATAGTGTCTAAATTTGACATAATTTATAACTTAAAACATAAAATAGTTAATTAAATGATATTAAATACAAAAAAATATAATATTCATTAAAATGGTTAATAAAAGTACAAATATTTCATAAATGACTTTTTTTTGTCGTTTTACATGATATGGTAATTACATTAACCCACAACATGTAAATAACAAGATATCACTGTATGATTAAAAAGGGTACAATAAGGGTAAAACCAAAATGTTAAGGATACAAAAAGATTAAAAACCTGTCTAAAAATTCTAGTATGATGTGTATTAGAACCAAAATCATCTTATTTTTTAATTAAATGAGTTTTGGACCATTTTAAATCAAAATTGAATTTATAATAAATTAATAATTTGGGTGTTTACTAAAGTTCCCCTCTCATCGGTAATAAAAATGAATCCCCTCCCACATTTCCTCAAACCTCTATAAGCATTCTATATAGACCAAACCCTACCCAATTTTACTATAAAAATTCTTAGTTAACTTCTGGAGGTCCTAGTTTTCCAAAAAGTATATCCCTAGTGTCCCTAAGAAGTGATCCAAGGGAAGTCCAATGAAGAAGAGGTAATTGCTTTACCAATTCAATTCAAATTATTTTCTTATTATACTTCCACTTTATTTGTTAATTACATAATAAAGTAATAAATTTATTATATTATACATATTTATATATTATTATAATTATAGGACAGCCTTATACCTCCAATTATTCATCCTATGAATAGCAATATCACCATGCGTGCGTACGTGTAGCTTATCGTCTCCACGTCATCGAGTAATTTTTTATTCAAAAAATAATTTATTATTATGTGTATAATGATGATTATAATGTATATAAATAATTAATATAACATGATAATTATTCTTTATAATTAATATACCATCCAATTACATACCATTTAACCATCAAGAGAATTATATCATCGCATGTGCGTACGTACGACCTACCGTCTCTACGACGCGGTGAGATTTCTTATCGACCTTAACAGTTATATAATGATTATAAAATTTATATGATGAGCGAAAATAATAATTATGAACTTAATTTCATAAATAAAATACATCCTATTCATAACAAACATGACTTAAATGAGAAAATAAGAATGGGAAAATGAAGTAGTTAATACCCGAAATAATGGTAATATTGAAATATTATTAACAAAATGATATAATAGGATCATATATGATATAAAAAATATGGATATGGTCCAATTATAATTTAATAACATTATTTATCCATTATAATGGAAGTTATCACACTCTCAACTAATGAAACTTACAAGGTAAGGGATAATTTTGCAATCTTATTTTTTTCAGAGATTGTTTATACGTAAGTATTTACTAGGGATATATTTTTCATCCATATCCATGTTTTATAATATTGTTATCATAAAATTTTTATGACTCTCATATGTATGTTTGAAGTCATTTTACACATTTTTTACTTTTACTATAGGGTATGGAAGGAATATTTCTTTTGTTTACCATATGAGGTACTTTTTTACTTTTCAGGAAAAAGTATGAGGATAATGTTTTTTTAACTTATACGATAGGAATGGATTTTTACATTTTCTTGAAACCATATTTACATGAAGCTTCCATTACATTATTTCATGAAAATTTTCAACCTGATTATTCTATTTTAAAATTTCTTGGCATTTTGAGAAAAGAAAACATTTCTAAAAAAGAAAGTATATTTCCCTCTGGATTTAAGTTCAAGTGTTTTATCAAAATTATTTTCCATATAAGATGACATAAGGTTATGTTTCTGTCCCTCTTATTACATTGATTTTATTGTGTTTATTAAGGAATTATTGTTATGAAATCCATTTATTTTATATATATTATTATGCAATGATGTTTAAGAAACCATTTTATTTCATAGGTTATGCTATGATGAATGATTTCTGTTTTTGTGGAACATGTAAGAATGATTCCATTATGAGATGGGGGGGTCATATATCTCCCTTAAATTCATTGGGTAAAAATTTATAACTCATGAGATAGACATGAATGGAATTTAATGTAAATATAGTTCAGTAATTCGTGGTTGGAATGTAAAGTAAACCCAGTTCAGTAATGGACATTTTCCACTATAATGTTCTTTACAGGAATACCTTGAATATAATGGAAATCATATTATGTTCTTATTAGTTTTCCACAATTACTTGTTTTATTCCAATACTATTATATCATTTTTAATGTTCTTTTAGGATCTATTCCATAAAAACTACCAAGATTTATTTCATGACTAAATATTTTTATTTTTAAACTTTATGTTCATGTTTCTATGTTCAAATGTTTATAGTTTGTTTTATGTTCTCCATGATTACCCTAATTGAGAATTTTAGATCACCCTTTTTATGTTTTATTTTCCCAATGATATAACGAAAGGTTTTATGTAGGAAAGAAAAGGGTAAGATCTTTATGGGAGATGTTGAAGATCTTTCACCAATTTAGAAGATTATGTTCCATGTTTCCAAATACACTAAACTAATACGGTCTTTAGGAATATAATTTTTTTAATGTATTAAGTATTTCTCAAAAGATATTCAAGGTTTAATTAACCTTTGGAAACTAGGATGTGAAAACTTTAGTGAGATCCCTTGGATTATTTCTAAGGTATTTCTAGGGATATCCCTAAGGGTAAGTCTAACTATAGATTACATTCTTATAATAATGGTAATAATCATGAATAACCTAGGATTAAACCAAATATGTTTGATATTGAAAGTACTCCCCATTGATTATATTGTTTTCCTAGTATGATTTTCTCCTATCACACTATTATTTTGGGGTTTTAGACAATGGTTGGAACTCGAAGGAATTGCGTTAATGATCAAAGCACTAGGAAATGCAGTGATTGTCCTCCTGAACAACCAAATTTTATGGTATATGGAATGAAAAATATTATTTCTATACTTACATAAATTATGAATCATTCCGAACTTCCAAATGAGTAGATAAGGGAAAAATATTCTATTGAGTCCTTTATGAGGCAACGTCCACCTCCTTTTAGTGGGTATTTTAATCCACTTGTTGTGGAACAATGGATTAGTACCATTGAAAATATATTTTCCATCCTTCACTATTTTAAACACAAAAAAGTCTTTTTGGTTTTTTATTTTTTTGGATGTGATGCAATCCAATGGTGGACTCTAATTAAGAATACAAAGAAGTAAGATAAAATTGAATCCATTGAATGGGATGAGTTCAAGAACTTGTTTTTCAATAATTAATTCCCTTGTATTCTTAGAAAAAATATAGAAAATTTTTTCCTTGAGATTAATATAAAGCATGATGAATTTGTTGGTGCATATGAGGAAACTTTTACAAGACTTTTAAGAAATTCTTCTAGATTTATCATCTAACTTGAAAGTAAAGTTGATCAATTCTTCAGTGGTTTAAAACCAAGACTTCAAAGGGCATTATCTATAAGAGACTTTAGTGGCTATGAAGTGATTATGAGTTTTGATATCAAGTTATAAATGTAAATTGGTTTTATATATCAATATCATGGTTTTGCAAAGAAACAAAAGATGGTGTTCAATGGAAAATCTCAAAACAATGGTGAAATGAAGATGAATGTTTCCTTATGATCAAAGTGTGGAAAGAGGCATAATGAAGATTTTCTTAAAGGTACTATAAAATGTTTCAAGTGTTTAAATTATGTTTATCATGTATTTGAGTGCCAAAGTAATGGTAAAAGGGTTACTAATGATGTGAATATAGAAAATACTATAGAGAATGCACCACTAACACTTCAATGCTACAAGTGCAAAGAAATGGGAAATTATGCTAACCAATTTCACTAATCCAATTGTTAATGATGATCAACATCAGCAAACTCTTAAGGAAAAAGACAAAGGGGATTCACATACAATCATTATTGGTGATGTTGAGTATGATAACGAAGTGGTGGAATGATAAAGTGATTATGTAATGGGATTCCAAAATTGTGTTGTGGAATTTCATTTATAGTATTATGGAATATTCGAATATTAATGTATTGATTTATTGTGGTTTTAAATAATTATATGGTACTGGTAACCATGAAAATAGATTGAAATATTTTTGGAAATCACATGATATGAACATAATTAAGGGATAATGAGATAATGAAATGTTTGATAGTATTAATGATCTCATGACTGGTATAAGGACAAAGTGATATTGTGGTTTGAGTATATAGAATTTTTGGTATTTTTGGTTTGTGCAAGGAGTTAATTTTGATACCATGCATGTTTTCACTATGTATATATGGTAATTTATGTTATTATCATTTTTAGATTGAATAAAGATTAATGTATTCACATGTTTGGAATGTGATAACCAAAAACTTCCAAATGAGATATGAGAGTTAAATGTTAATTCAATTTAATTCACCTCTTTCAAAAGTTTTATATTTTATATTTTTTGAAGGATTTAAATGTTATCCATTTATGGATAGTATAAGTTATATTCCAATTAAAGTTTTTTTAGATTAACATATTATCTCACTATATGTGGACTTATGCATATTTGATAACCCGTTTTAACCTTTTTGTTGAGACATATGGAATATCCTATTATTCTATCACATGATCTTGTAACACTTCCAGAATGAAAAATTCAAATTCATTTATTAAAATAAAATATGGAGTGGAAATTTTTTAGGGAACGACCAATGGTGTGATTGTATTGAAATCATGTAAGTATTTCTTCTCATGTAAAAATTCTCAAACTTTAAGAAAAATATCTTCAAACCAAAAATGTTATACTCGTACCTTTTTATCTGATGAATCATATAGTCCATTAAATCAACATAGATTTATGGATTTCTAGTATTTAACTTTCTCTAAACCTTATTCTCTATCATTTTCCATTAGAACTTGATGGTTAGATTTCTCTTCCATGTACATGTTTTCACTTCCCACCATTGTTCTCCTTTGTGGAAACCAAGTGATGAGTTACTTTGGGTAACTGTTTTGTTTCTAACTTTCATTTTTAAAATAAAGTTTTAGTATTCCTTTTTACGATGTGGTTTTCCATGAAATAAACTTTCAATTAGTAAACCATTTGTAACCTTAATGAATTTCGAGGGCGAAATTCATTTTAAGGGGTAGAATGTAACACCCAGAGATTTTATGGGCAGGATAGTTTTTATTTTATTTGATATATATTTTTGTATGCTAAACCAATATTATCTTATGCTATACACAACACTGTATTAGATTGCAGTATATGAATCACTATTCTTGGCTTGTGTTACACACAAGAGGGACTTTCCTCGATATCTTGTGTTGTACGGCATTTCGAGTTTCACTAAACAACAATATATTGTTAAAGTATTATTATGGGATATTAACTAGATGTTATGAATAGTATTAACCACATTTTTAATTTTATATAACATCAATATTCATATTTTTTATTTTCCAGATATGATATAAGAACAAGTTAATTTTTTTGGATAAAAGAAGTATTTTTCAAAAAAATGATGTTTTGCCGCCTTTTAATGGCGCACCCATTTTGAATCTAGTTTTTAAGACTTTTTTTTATTCTATTTGAAAAAATAAACTTATTATTTTTAATAAGGACAAAAAAATTTACTTATGTTAAATTTTTGGTACTTTTTTAATAAAATTCATAATTTAATGAATAGTGAAAAATTCTACATTTTAATTCAAAACTGCCTTTTCATCTAATTTATTTATATAGTTAGATTATCTTTTTAATTGGTTTTAAAGTGTAAATGGATTAAGTTTTTATAATTTAATATAATTTTGGAAATTTTAAGTAATTAACCATTAAAATTGGACATAAACACATTTCAATCTTTTGATAGTTATTACTTCTTAAAACCCCACTTTTTGGTTTTGAAAATGGGAATTAATTTTAAATTTATTTCTGAAACATATGTGTTTTGAATTTGGAAAAATGGATTCCATATTTGGAATTATAGGGTATAAATGGTTTGAATAGGTTCCTCTTATTTGTGGACCTTATGAATAGTAACATCAGAAATTATTTATATTTACTATGGTTAAAGTGTAAATATGGTAAATAAAGTAAATAAACATTAATAATATAAAACTAAACTTAATAGTTTCCTAATCCTATTGGGGTTATATAAGTGATCTCTTCACCTATTAATATTAAATAAAAATATAAAATTATTACCTACACTATGGTATTTTATTTATAATTTTTATAAATTGAATAAATAAATTTATTTATGACACATTGATGATGTAGTGATTGATTCATTCATAATGGATTCAAATAAATGATATTATAAATATTAAAATAAATGTAATTTGATTTTTATTATGTAGTACACCAATTTTTTGGATTATATTAACGTATTAGATTTTAGTTAATTCTGTTGGTTTTAAAAAATCCGATTGTTATGAATTTTTAAAAAAGTAAAGTATGAATAATGTCCAAAATCGACATAATTCATAACTTAAAACATAAAATAGTTTATTAAATGATATTAAATTCTTAAAAATCTAATATTTGACAAAATGTGTATGAAAATTCCATATATGTCATAAATGACTTGTTTTGGGTCGTTTGACATGATATGGTAATTACATTAACCCACAATGTGTAAATAACATGATGTCACTATAAGATTAAAAAGGGTAAAATAACGGTTAAACAAAAAACTATGGATAAAATAATATTCAAAACTGGTCTAAAAATTATTGGATTATGGATATTAGAACCAAAATCATGTTATATTTTAATTAAATTAGTTTTTAATCCTTTTTAATCGACATTGAATTTATAATAAATTAATATTTTTAGAGTTTTCTAAAGTGCCCCTCTCCTCTCTTATAAAAAGGAATCTCCTCCCAAATTTAATCACACCTCCTTGAGCTTTATAGATCGACCAGACCCTACCCAGTTCTCCAATAAACATTATTAGTTAAATTATGTAGGTCCTAGGTTTCCAAAAAGTCTATCCCTAGTATCCTTAAGAAGAGATCCAAAGGAAGTCCAATGAAGAAGAGGTAATTGCTTTACCAATTCAATTAATTTTCTTTTCTTCTTCTACTTACTCTTTCTATGTCAATTCAATACTAATGTAATAAATTCAGTATATTAAACCTAATGAGATGTTATTATAATTATGGTACAACCTTATACCTCCTTTTATCCACCCTCTGATTAACAATATCACCGCATGTGCGTATGTACAACTTACCGTCTCCCCACCGTGGTGTATTTGTTTATTCCAAAAATAATTATTTGTATGGGTGTAATGATGAGTATAATGGATTTAAATAATGAATATAACATTATAATGATTCTTTATAATTAACATATCATCCAATTACACTCCATTTAATCATCAAGAGAATGATATTGTCGCTAATGTGTATGTACGACCTAACGTCTTCATGACGTGGTGAGATTCGTTCTCCACATTAACAATTAAAGAATGATAATAAAATTTATATGATGAGTGAAAAAAATAATTATTAACTTAATTTCATGAATTAAATACATCCTATTCATAAAAAACCTAACTTACAAAGCAAAATAGGAATGGAAAAATGAAGATATTAACACCTGAAATAATGGTAATATTGAAATACTATTAACAAAATGATATAATAGGAAGATATATTATATCATAAATATGTATATGGTCCTAGTATAATTTAATGACATCATTTGACCAATATATATGAGATAACCACACCTTCTAATAAAAAAATCACAAGGAAAGGGATAATTTGGCAGTATTATTTTTATCCGAGATTGTTTATACGTAAGTATTTACTGGGGATATATTTATTTTACATGTCCATGTTTTATAATATTTTAATCATATAAATTTTATTATTATTTTATGTACGTTTGAATTTATTTTTACCTATTTTTTATTTTTAATATATGCTATGGAAAAAATATTTCTTTTATTTATCATATAAGGTACTTTTTGACTTTTCAGGAAAAAGTACTAGGATAATTTTTTTAAAATTATATGGAATGAATTATTTTTTATGGTTTCATGACATATTATTTTCATGAATCTTCATCTAAAAGATTTCAAGATTATTTTCAACTAAATTCTTTTCTTTTAAAATTGGGTGGCATTTTGAGGAAAGAAAACAATTCAAAAACTGTATATTTTCCTTAGGAATTAAGTTTAAGTGTTTTATGAAAATTATTTTCCATATAATATGACATAGGGTTATGTTTATATACCATTTATAACACTGATATTATTGTTTTTATGATGGAATTATTGTTATGAAATCCATTTATTTTATATGGTTTATGATGGAATGATGTTTAAGAAACCCATTTTCTTTCACGGGTTATGCTATGATGAATGATTTATGTATTTCTGTTACATTTAAGAATGATTTAATTATGAGATGGGTGGGAACTATATATCCCTAAAATTAATTGAGTAATGATTTATATCTCATGTCATAGACATTATTGGAACAATAGGTAAATTTTTTCAGTAATACATGGCTGGAACAGCAAGTTAACCCTGTTTAGTAAAGGACTTTATCAACTATGATGGTCTTGGAAATAATGCCTTGGATACTATGGAAATAATATTATGTTTTTATTATTTTTTGACAGTTAATTTTTTTATTACAATGATATTATATCATGTCTAATGTTTCTTTATGATACATACCTTATGTACTGCCATGATTTATTTCATGACTCTAGATTTTGATGTTTAAACATTATATTCATGTTTTTATGTTCAAATGTTTATAGTTTGTTTCATGTTCTCCATGTTTACTGTTGCTAATAATTTGAGCTCACCCTTTTTATGTTTTAATTTCCCTAGAATATAAAGAAAGGTTTAGGTAGGAAAAAAAGGTGAAGATATTTATGGGAGATGTTGAAGATCTTTCACCAAGTTAGAAGATTATGTTCTGAGTTTCCAAAGACACAAAACTAATACGGTCTTGGGGAATATTTTTTTTTGTAATTTATTAATTATTAAACAAAATAAATTTAATGTCCATGTAAGTCAATCTTGGGTCGTTAGACACAACACCTAGATTAAATAACCCAATAAATATATATCTTGAAATATAATCTTTTCAATAACTTATGGAACACACAACCCTAAGTTTAAATGAATTGTATTATATTATATCATTATTACCTATCCATTAAATTGTAAGGTATGAATTTTAATAACTATATTTTAGAATTTATGCTTATATATTGATTATAAATAAAATAAGAATCATTTTAAAGAAAAATAAACTTTTTCTAAAAATATGTACTTTTTTTAAACACATTTTAGTCGCACTTTTCACATATAATTTAAATTTAATTTTTAATAATTTTACAAAAATTATTTGATAAAGTTAATATAAAATTTTTAATCATAATATAAAAATTGTCATAGGGTGATTTTTTGGGATTTTTGGGAAATATTTTATTTTTCAATGAGTAGTGAAAAGTACTGATTTTTATTGAAAAATTAATTTTTCTTTAAATAATTCACAAGGTTAAATTAAATTTTAAATTTGTTTTAAAGTAAAATCAGTTAAATTATATTAGCATTTAAATATTTCAGGCCATCATCATAAATTTTATATTGAATTTTGGTATTAAAATCATCTATTTTTATAAGAATTTTCTATTTGAAAACTCACATGTTTGTCACGTTTGCGGGTAAACTTTTAAATTAAATTATATCACTTTTGTGAATTGAATTTGGAAAAATGAATTAAATATATGGAATAATAATTATTTATATTATATAATAATTTCAATTTATTTTTCCACCATTATGAATAGTAATAGGGGTAAAAATTAATTATTGTAGTTAAGGTAAAAAGTAATTTACATGGGGGTTAAACTAAGAAGATAATGGTTAAAAATGACATAAAAATTTTCCTACACCAGTTTTATAGACATATTTAGACATTATAACTTCTAATGGTCTATAATTACCCATTTTATAGGCTTTTTTAAACAAAAAAAATTTGGGTGTAATTGAATATTTTTTAAAATTCCATGTGTGTCCTCTCTCCCCCTACAAAAGGACACCCTATCTACTCCCCTTTTCACACTTACAATGTCATTTATTTAATTCTTGAACTGACCAAATCACTTAATTAATCCCATATTAACATCCTAGATCCCCTATTTTGATCAAAAAAATCATCATAAAAAGACTTTTGTTGCGAACAAAAAGAAGTTCATTGAAGAAGATGCAACGTTCTAAAATGAGAATTTTTATTTTATTTCTTATTCAAAATCCATAAAATGTTTTTTAAAAAATATAATCTAAAAAAAATATTTACAATAAAATTAAATTTTATTATATTAATTTAATAACCTATATCCATCTCCTCTTCTATTAAATGGAAAATGAAACTATCGATCATGTTTTGGGCGGACTACCTCCTCGTGAACCAATGTAATTTTTTTTCTATAACCACATTTCAAGGATAGATATAATAATGGATTTAAAACATATATATTATATATATTATATTATTATTCTTATGTAATTATAATATCACATATACCTTCTCAATTTTCTTATTATTTATAAAATGATATTGTAGCTCCTGTGTACGGTGGATTACCGCCTCACAAAGCAATGCGATTTGTTTTTCACATACAATTAACATGGAAAGTAATAAGGATAAATTTAATGAATATGTGTGATATTAATTAGATTATATTTATTGTTTAATATTAATATATCACCCAATTCATTATCCCTTCACTGGTTAATGGAATGATATCGACGCTCGTGCATATATATGGCCTAAAGTCTCCATGAAGCAATGTGATTCATTCTCCATGTCCAAATTTCAATAATGATTATAAAAATGTTTTTCAGGAAAATTAATTATATTTATAAAATTAATATCACTATATATTTTATGAAAATATATCTTATACCCAAGAATAAGAATGTTCTTGACAAAACACGCATGAGAAAACAAGGAAACCATCACCTGAAACAATGAAAATAATGAAAATGAATGGGTGATTGGATTTTATTAAAGGATAATATATGATATTATAAATATTAATATGGTTATATTTGGATTTAAAAACATGATTTAGACTATTATACAAGATTTTATATGATTTTCAACCAAATGGAATCGTGATGTAATGGATTTCATCTCAATTTCCCTTCATTGAGGCATATAATAATGTTATGAACAAAACTTCTTATATATGTTGTATATAATACCACATTTATATGTAATAACATGAATAATTAATGATTCATGGTGTTTTATGATTCAATTTTAATTATTTCATCCAAGGATGTTTTACTTTAAAATTTCCTTGTGGTAATGAATTTCATAACTTAATTTATTTTCTTTGGGTTATATTACTTCTTCGTTGTCTTTTATATTCTTAGATTATGTGTTCAATAACCTTTGAATATATTATTTTTTATTCCAAAATTTTTATATATATTTTCATTTGATACACATAATTGTTAAATTGATTAATTATCATTTCAATGTTATAATCTTTGTAAGGATTAATTTCAGAATCTCATTTTAATTAGGATTGTTTATGACCTAATTTCCTTTGAAATAAATTATTGCATAATTTTATAATAACACCATTTTATATTATTATAATATGGTTATTCTTGATTTTTGAATTAATTTTTTTATTTTTTCAATCTTTGCTACTCAAAATTATTAAGAAACTATTTTAAATAAAATTCGACTTCATTTCTCTCTTAAGACAAAAATACTTTTTATGCTAAAACCATATTTTTAAAAAATGTTTCCAATATTTTTTAAGATTCATCAAATTATTTATTAAAGAAATTTTTACACATTCTTTTATTTTTTAAAAATTGTTTGTAAGGAATATTCTTTTCGATTTCTGAATGAGGATCTTTTTACCCCTCTTACAATAGTGTTAAATGAATGTTTTTTTTAACTTATACAGAATGTACATAATTATATTTCATCCTGAACTCTATCTTAATTTATGCTTCCCTTAAAAGTATATAAAAATTTAAAATAATTCTTTTCCCTAATATTCTAGAAATTTTTAGTTTTAAAAATTTATTTTTAAATTTAAAAGGATATTATCCTCAAGAATTCTTTTAAATCTCATTTTAAGGTATTTATATTCATCAACAACAAATATAATTTATTTTACTTATAATCCACTTGAGATATATTTTATTGATACCTTAATTATTCTTCATGTGGATGGATTATGATATTTGTTTCTATGGAAAGTTTTGATATTCACATTATTAATTTATTTTTGTAGTCCTTAACATTCCTTTAGAATATACACTTTATTGTGATTATTTTATATTAAATTTCCCATAAATGTCTATATTATTTATCATTGGTATACTTATTTCTTAAAACATATATCATTTCAAAATATGTTATTTTACATTGAAAGTGATTTTATTGACTATGGAAATATTTATAAATCCATATTATTTACTAAATATATATAATTATTTATAAGGATTATTTATCATGAATTAAATTTATTATTTGATATATGAGGAATGATTTGGACATGTAGTAATGTGTGCGGCCCATAACTATATTTCCCCTTGATGCATCAGTAGTCACATTTGGTGAATTAGTAAGAAATCACTAAATGGGTTTTTATAATTAGTTTTATGCTTCCTTGTGAAAGGACTTGGTAGGAGAGGTATAATGATTTAGGATATCCTTACATGTAATAAATAACAATTTCCTTCATTTAAAATTTAGTTATCATTATTATCCAAGAGAGTTTCACCATGATATTTAATTTGAATGAATTTCATTTACAGTTTATTAGATAAATATAATGTGTTTATAGTTATTTATCTCACTATATTTATTTTTCCTTATCTAGTTATGATAGTCATGTTATTGATTATATGGAATTTTTTTGTTATATACATTTCCCTATTTATTTTTCTTATTTATTCATTACATCTTCCATTGTACTTAACCCTTACTCAGTATATGTGGTCAACCTTATTTTCTTCTTGTCCTAGAAATCCAAGATGTAAACTATCTATTATATAAAAGGTTATTCTAGTGGGAATAATTATATTCTCAAAAAATAAATTAAAAATTGTGTTTTCAAATGTAATATAAGAATCATGTATGTATCTAGTTTACCAAGAATAGTAAACTATTCCGTCCATCAGGATGAAAATATTTATATCTTAAGATAGAATAATAATGTAATACAATGGATCCGAGTTACTAAATTCGAGGTGATTACATTCATAATTCTTTATTTTTTATGAATTATAACCTTGGTAAATATTACCACCTTAACTAAGTGTAAAATAGGACAAAATGTTAAAATGAAGGGATAATGATTCAAGATAAAACAAAACACATTCTTAAAACTCCTTGTTTAGTTTTATTTCAGAAATTGTCTTATCATATTTGAATTTATTAAATTTGGATCCACTTCTATAAGAAAATCGCTTTATATTATTAAAATATTTTATGTAATTCCAGGTGTGTACATTCCTTCACTTATAAAAGGGAACATCTTCTACTCCCATATTCATAAACTTTAATCCCTCTAGCTTATAAAATCCCAACCCAAAAAATTTATAACCTCCTTCAATTCATTTTTGATCTATTTTTATTACACTAAGAAGATCATAATAAGGCATAATGTGTAGGACAAATGAGTTATCTAAAATAAGAGGTAATTATCTTACCATACTTTTTCAGAGTTTATTTCTTCTTCTAATTTCTCTAAATATATTGTATCCATCCTAACATAATGACTTCATTCTAACCTATTTACTTATATTTTATTATTATTATAATGGTTCAACAATTTTATAGCTCCCTTACATAATATGAAAAATAAAAACACCGCCCATGTGTAGGTATGGCCTACTATCTTCACATACCAATGTAATTTTTTTCATCACCATGTTATCTAGATAGTTATAAATTTTGAATTAATGAATATATGTATATTATATTTGTGATATAATTATTATTATGGATGTAAAATATATCATATACCTTCTCTCATCTCCATGTTTTGTTAAATGATAATGTGATGTGCGCATACGTGTGGACTACCACCTTGAGGAAGTGATGTGATCTGTTTCTCATGTATGAATTTCTTGAGTGATTATAAATTTTTATTTAATTTAAAAAAATTATAATTATTTCCTGATTAATATTATTAATATGATGATATCATTAACAAGATTCAAGGATTGGAAATACCAAACCTAATCTTGTATGAATAATAGAACAGTTAACACCTAAGATGGTGATGTTAATAAATAATTATTAATAAGAAGGTAATAAAATGATACGTGTGAATAGTATATTGTATGATAACTTTTAATATGGTTATTTATAGATTTATAATAAAAATAAATATATTATAACGGAGGTTAAGGGAGAATACAATAAAATTTGGACTTGAATAAAGGGTAATTTCATCTCATTTCCACTTCAATGGGACATATTTTATATTATTCACATAATTTATTTTACATGGTGTATATACCACCCCTTTGAATTTTTTTTTAATTAATCCATATTTTTTCATGGAATTAAATTTTTCTTATTCAAAGTTTCTATTATATTGGGTTTTTGTTCAAAATTTACTGTAACAGTAAGTATTTATCTCCTCTTTGGTTGATGAACTTTTTCTTCCATGTGCATGTTATTTAAATTTCTTTCATGAATATTCTTCTCTATGATCCAGATATTTTTTAATGTCATATTCAACCATATTTTAATTCCTTTTCAATGGTTTAAAGAGGTATATTTAAAAAAGTTTTTTGGATAAGTTTTTTTTGTGAATTTTTTCAGAAGTATAAAGAGAATGTTCCCTTTTATCATATACAACATGAATGAATTTTACCTGCATCATAAATGTAAAATGTTTTTAAGATTAATTTACTATTTTTCATGATTATTTTCAAATAAAGAAATTTTTTTAATTTTTTTTCATTTTTTTAAATTTTATCGTAATAAAATTATATGTTTTCATGTTTTCAAATTAATCCTCAAATATTATTTTAAATGTTTTTTCAACTATGTCAATATCTTTTGATAACTCTTATGCTCTACTATGATATATTCTAATGATACCATCCACATTATTTCATTATATTACTTATGATTAAGTTTTTTTATTTTATTAACTAAGGAAAATATTTCATATTCTTGATTCAATATAGATAAATTTTTATTGATAAGGAATTTTGAGATTGAGTTGTATTTATCAATAAATATATGATGAATTCCTAGAATTTGCAAGTGATTTATGCATCCCAAATATAAATAGCCTGTAGATTCATCAATAGGTATCATAAGATAAAATTGGTGGCCAAATAATGGGGGTATTTGGTTTACACCTACCCATTTCATAAGATTAATCTTTCATTGAGAGGAAATAATGTAAAGATTCATGATAACTTGGTAGAAGCCTTGATAGAAATTTCATTAATGTCAAAATATCTCTATTTACTTTATTAGTAATTATTCCCCATTACCCATGTTATTATTATGCTAATAGTAGCCATATATTTTCAATGAACTCAAGTTGTTAATTAAATGTTATGTGTTTTTATTATGAATTATGCCATATTGATTGTGCCTTATTTACTCGTGATAGACACTATATTATTTATACATTACTAAAAATATAATCTCATCCTTTATTTTTTTCATTTCCCTATTATATGAAGAAGGATATTATGAATTTTTTTTAGGATGAAATAATGATTCATATGCTATGTTTTTATATTTCTAATGTAATATGAGAATCATATATGTATATAGTTTTCTAAGACTACAAAACTAGTCAATCTTGTGTGGTGAAATCCCTTATAACTTCTACCAATGTAATAAAGTAAACATTGGATTTTGGTTACTAGATTTAGGGTTTTATATTTGGTGTTAGGGAATGTTTTGTTGGAACCTTGTGAAGTTGATTTGGGAAAACGTATATTAGATAACATAACCCTATAATAGACTCTTGGAATAAGTATAAGTATATGATAATATAAAAATGTTTTGGTATGTTAGATAATGTGTGAGTTCCTAGAAATTAAATCTCTTCGGGGATATTGACATGTAGATGTCGCCATGTAATAGATTCAACTAGGGGTAAACACCATAATAATGGCTAGTTGAGTGTCATCTAAATCTTCATTTGATGCATGATGGGTGGGCCTAAGATTTCGCAACATCTAGACACACCTATGAAATATATTTTAGTTTATTCACATTCTCCTTGAAAACCATTATAACTGATTTGAAAATATTGTTATGATTTGAAGATACACCCAAAGATATTAATCTTATGATTATAAGATTGTCTGCGTATAAATTTTCACTTTATGTTTGGTATTGCACTAGATTATGGATTATACACTATGATTCATAATGTTGTGAGATAATATAGTGTATTAAATTGTTTATAAATTGTACATAATTTAAGGAATGGAAAACATTTCAACACTCATAATCATTTTAGGTATTTCCCTCATGATCATGTCAATCTGTATAGTGTTGGAACTGAGAACATTATGTCTATATTAGGATATTTGACTCACGTTATGACCAATAAACATGCTTGTATGGAACAACCTATTTATTCAAAAAATGATTCATTAATATTGGACAACTTCATGCAGTAGAAACCATTATCCTTTTATGGAACCATTAATCCATTAATATATTAATAGTGGATCAATTCACATGAAAATATATTAATGTATTTGAGAACTAATGAAAGGTTGAATGTTATTTTGGATGTGTATTTTTTTAAAAAAAGTTGATGGTAAAATGATGTCATTGATTCAGAATACAGGGGAGGAGGAAGAGATTAAGAGAATGATATAGAAGAATTTGAAGGATGTATTCTTTAAAAAAATACTTTCATCCTGAGTAATGAGCTGATATGGAAGGTAAATTCCTCAATCTTAAATAAAATGAATAGTAAAGTGTTACTGAAAATGGGGAAATATTTACAAGATTAGCAGGGCATATTACATACTACCTACATGATATTAAAATTATGATTGACTATTTTATTTTTGAGTTTAATCCTAACCACTAAAAGAAACCGATCTCTCAAATTCATTCATAATATAATTATATGGTATCAAATACCCTTAGGATAGAGAAATAATTATCTAAGTCATATATTTTCAAAGGAAATCAAGAGATTAATAGGATGTCTAGGAAGCAATAAAAAAAGAAATTATGTAAAGGAAAATAATTTAAGTATTGAAATGTCTATGTGTGATAATTATATAAAGAAACACCTTGGTACTTCCTTGAATGTAATGGCAGTTTTCATCAAGTGTGAAGAGAATATAAATCAAGGGCATGAATTAAAGGGAGAGAAAGAAGCTATCAGTGTCTATTGTTTCAACAGTAAAAGGATTGGAACTATATTAAGAAATTCCAGAATAATAAAGGGAATTTACCTCAGAAAGGAAAAGTGATTAATGCCAATATTATGTAATTATTATAGATAAAGTTGAAAATCCTTGATTATTGATAGCGGGTACTTTGATCGTAATCACATGCTTGATTTGATTCCACAGCAAAGCACACTTTTATATTTTTTATGAATATGAAATCATAACTTTATGCTTTGAGGAAGGAATTTTCAATCAAGTAACCTAGTGGTAAAATTATTATAATGATAATATATCAATTGGTTTTTTCTGATTTGAATATTTATTCTCTAGTTGCCAATATGGTTGTTTTACCTATGTTTTCCTTTAAAAAAATCCTAATTATTTGGGTTAATTTAGATTTTCTAGTTTGGGAATTAGTAAATAAAGTATAAAATAATCTATATTAATCAAGTTTTATTGTAATGAAAATATTAAATTATTATATCATTTCAATGGGTGTTATTATTAATGTTTTAGAAATTAATTTTTTACTTATTCACTGGATTTTTTTTCATATTGAGTATTATCATAACTAGTTCTCGTAATTTTTTTATACAAGTGAAATATGTTTCATTATTTTATGAATCCAACTATCCATTAAAGGTTAATTTATGTGCTTCAAGAATGAAAAATTCTTCTTATTCATTTATCATCATAATTATAAGTGGAAACTAATTTAAATACTCAATTAAAGGGGAAAACAATGAGGGTATTTTCATATATTTACTCAAAATAAATAAATTAAAGATATATATATAAATATTTATGTGTAAATTATAAATTAATTTTTAAGTTACTCTTGTGAATACACCTTCATAATTGGAATACTTATAAAGGTACACATATTGATTATTTATGAAATAATAAGTTCCCTACTCTTGAACAAGAAATTAAAAATAATTAGAATTTAGTGATATTTTCAAAATGAATTAAAATTCTGATGAATAAATTTATATAAGTTGGGGAAAATATAGCAACAAAATATTCTCATTTTCATTAAGTGAATACTATGTTTTACAGAGTTCACCACACAAAACCCAGACCTTAAAAAAATGTGAAAAAATATTATTTAAATTTAACATTTATAACCAAGTTACTGGGTTGGTGGATTTGAATTGGAATATAAAATTTATGAAATATTTTTAGAAGGAATTTACTTAATAAAAATAATTAATTCAATAAAAAAGGTTTACATTAATATAATTTTTGTTACTTGAAAAATTATAAGAATAAAGAAGAATATACATTCTTCATATAAATGGGTTTTAAGTGTTTTATGTTTGAATTATTAGAAAAAAATTAGACTATTTTTGAAATTTTATTTTATAAAATTAAACTCACTTTTAAAATTATTATTTAAATATTATATTAGGGGAAAATTTTTGGATTATTATGAAATAGTTTGTTTTTAGGTAAATAGTGAAAATTTTTGATTTTACAAAAACTAAAATTTTATGACATTATAATGATATAAGAATAACATTAGTGTATATGAAAAAAAATTATAGAAAAAATATATATTTGATAAGTTATATAATTAATGTAAATATATAATGTTTAATTTAAAAATATATTATTAATGTTTTGGAAATCTATGTAATGTCCTTGTTCAGATAAAAATGGTTTCTAGTTCTTCGCATTTAATAAATTATTTTCAATGTTACCTGAGGTTTTTGTTTCATTTGAAATAAAAATAACCCTTATATTATTTATCATAATCTAATTAATTCTATTTTAATCAACATTATACATTATATTTTCTATAGAATAATTTGTATGCATAAAACAAACAAGTTTTTCAAAATTGTTTTCATTGTGTTTTGTGAATTTATATTAAAAAATATTTCTTACCCTTGTAGGTTTTGAGTCATATAAACTGGATTAAATATTTGGAATCAAATTAATTAATATTCACCTTGGTTTAGGGTAAAATGGGTTTCAAAGGTTAAAAATAAAGGGATAAGGATTCAAGAGAGCACAAAAAACATGGTTAAACATAATTTTTTGGTTGTATTTATACATTAAACTTATAATCATCAAACATATGACAATTTTTATCCAATTTCATCAGAAAATGGCATTATATTTATTAAAATCATTTAAATAATTCCATGTGTGTCCCTCCCCTCGCTTATAAAAGGGAACCTCTTCTCCTACCTTATTTGTAAACATTTAACCATATGACTCATCAAATACCTACCCAAAAAACCTTCATTTATTCTCTCCATATGTTTTTGTTCTCCTTGTATTTCCCTAAGACCGTCCTAATAATTCTTATGGTTTAATCCAATGGTGGTCTCTCAAAGAAGAGGTAATTGATTTACCTGACTATTTCAATGTTTAGTTCTTCTTCTACTTCCTATGAATATATTTTATTCATTAAAAATTAATCTAGTATCACCAATATACTTATATTTTTTTATTATTATGGTGTTAAAATTTTACTCCTCCTTTACAACCAATTGAAATAGAAAACGCCACTCATGCGTATGTACAGCCTACCGTCTCCACATAGCGGTATAATATATTTTTCATCACTATTTTACATAGTTGGTTATAAAGGTTTAATTAAATAATATATATATTATATTTATGACATAATTATGAATCATAAAATATATATCATCTACCTTATTTCCCTTAAATCATTTGTCAAATGATAGTGTCGTTCATGTGTACGTGTGGACTACCACCTCCACGAAGTGATGTGATTCATTTACCATGTCTTACTTCCATAAATGATTATAAATTCATATTTAATTTATAAAAAATATTATTATTTATTTATTAATATTATATATATTATTACATGATTACCAATATTCAATGAAAATAACTATCAAACTGAATCTTGTAAGAAAAATGGAATAATTAACACCCAGGATGGTGGTGTTAATAAATAATTGTTAATAAAAAGGTGATAAAATGATATTGGTGAATCATATATATTTTGATAAATATGAATATGGTTATTTTATATATTTATAATTAATCTAAATTTATTATATCTAGAGTTAAGAGTGCATAAATGAAAGTTGTAATTTAGGTAAGGATAATTTCATCTCATTTCCACTTCAATGAGATATGTTTTAAAATATACGACAAATTTAATTTACATGGTGTATATACTACACATTTAACATGTTATATAGTTAATACATATTTATTCATTGTATTAATATTATTTTATCCAATTTTTCTCTTTAAAGGGTTTTTTATTCAAAGGTTACCAAAGCAGTGATGATTTATTTCATAATCTTATTTTTAATTAAGATTGTTTATGTTTAAAATTTTATTGAAATAATTTTAAGATATTTTAATTTAAAACCCATATATTTTATTCTATTATTATTATTACTTTAATTTTAAAGTAATTAGACAATTTCCCTCTCTTTAAAACTTAAAATGATCAAGAAAATGTTTCAAAGAATAATCAACCTTATTACCTCTTTGGTTGGTGAAATTTTTCTTACATGTCTATGTTTATTGAAATGTTTTCAAGAAAGTTTTATTATTTTATTAAAATATTTTTTATAGTAATTTTAAACCATAATTTAATTTCTTTTCAATTATTTAAAAATTTAAATTTTCACAATATTTCCAAATAAGTCAGTTTCTTTGAATTTTTAAAAAATTGAAAAAAGAATGTTCTCTTTTATCATATACAACATGAATGAATTTTTCCATCATCATGACTATACTTTTCATTTATGTTTAATTTTTAATTTCCCATGGTTATTTTCAAATAATTTAATTTTTTCAATATTTTAAATGTTTTTATTTAAAATTTTATCTAGAGAAAATGACTTTTTTCATGTCCTCAATAAAATCCTTGAATATTATTTTAATGGTATTTTCATTTATATCAATGAACATTGATGGTTATTATTCTTTACTAGGGATAAAATATAAACATACCAACAAATTTATTTATTTATATGGATTATGATCATATTATTACATTTTATTTACTGGGGAAAATATTCAATATTATTAATTCGATAGATATAAATTTTGATTTATAAGGAATTTTGAGAGTGAATTGTATATATCATTCAATATATAAGGAATGAATAGGACATTCAAGTGATGGATGTGTCCCGGTTATAGATATCCCCTTGATTCAATGATGAGTATCATACTATAAAAAAAAATCCACATTTTATGGGTATTCGGTTTGCACCTAACCCTTTATTAAGAATGATGTCCTTTTTGCGAGTCCCCGATTGAAAGATTCATGATAACATGATTTAAGCCTTGATTGAAGGATTATGAGTGTCCAAATTTATGAAATTCCTTTATTAATAATTTTGTATCCATTATCCTTGTGATTCATAGATTGATATTATCCATTAATATTAATTGAACTCGTGTTTTTAAATGAATGAAATTTGATTATATTATCCACTCTTCCATATTGATTATGCCTTATTTACTCATAATCGCTTGGGATATATATAACCATTACTAAGAATATGATCTCACCATTTATTTACATTTCTTTCCCTAGGATTTGAAAAAAAGATATTATAAATAATATCTATGGTGAAATAATTTTTTATGCAATGTTTTTATATATCCAATGTCATTTGAAAATCTTGTATATATCTAATTTTCAAATACTATTAAAGTACTCGATCATGTATGGTGATATCACTTGTATCTTATACCAAATTAATAAAGTAAACACCATATTTGGGTTGCTAGAATTGGGGTGTTATAAATTTCATGTTTTACAAAAAAATATATAATTTAGGACACCTTAATATATTTTTTTGAATGTATTTGTATAGGACTACTAGTCCATATCCAACTTCAAATCACAATATTTCCTAGATCCAAAAATATTTTTATCCATAATTTTCTTAAGCTCCCTATTTGAGACCTCATATTTTCTCATTGGTTATGGGTTTCAAGTATTTATATATTTATGGACACAACCATGTTTTTTAGTTATAGTTTTGAATTTAGAATTATTGAAATGAGTTAAGTTTTCTTTGATAAATGATTTGGTATCTCCAAAACTAGAAAATATATTCTTCTTGATAAATTTAAAAAACATAAAATCTTGATTATTATGAAGCATCAAAACCTTAAACCACTTTGAAAATTAATCTATAACCATTAAAAATATACTCATTCTCATGAGAATATGGAAATAGAAAACTAAAATTTAAATAGAAAACATAAAAAATTTCAACCTCCATATTTCATTTTTGTGGGAGATATTTTTTCCATACAATGTTTCCTAACATATAAAACTTATCTCAACCTAACATAATTATCTTAAAATCCTTAAATAGATTATAGAGATAGAAAATATATGGAAAAAATTGCTCAGTCCTTTCTCTCTCATAGTATCCAACTCTTAGTGAAAAGTGTAAAAACTTAATAATATATAGAATCTTCGCCTCATTCATACAAATACTTATAATTCCATAAACACACCTTCTAAATAGTATAATATTATTCTAAAAGTTATATATTATATCAGAAATAAATTTCTCCCTTTTATCTTTTACGAGATCTATGGGAATAAATCTAGAAGCAAGAAAATTAGAATAATTATCAAACCAAGAAAACTAAATTGATGTCATACCCAAAAGTTTTTCATCTATAAATTATGTGTTACTCTCTCTTGGGTAACTATTCTATATTCTAGGGAACCTATGAAGGTGATCAACCACAATATTTCCATCATTAAGTTTATCTCTAATAAACAAGTCAAATTATCAAAAGAGGAGTATCAATCTGATCAATCATTAATTATCCTCATTTCAACTAACAAATAATTTAGGCTTAAATGATATATAGAGACAATCTATTTTTGAAAAATTAGATACTACCAAAACATCTCTATAGAAAACACAAAATTTGGTAATTTTTTTCCGTAGTGGTTTAATTCTCGAAAGCATCATCTTATATCTTATAAGAATAATACAACACAAGTAGCATCTTATGTTTCCTTATCCCTAAGAACCCCCCCCCAGACACACCATTATAATCATAACACATTTAAAATTGAAACATACAATTGGGGGAATTAATGATGGGTGAATAAGAATGTTTTTATTTAAGAGTATTAAATTATTATAGACGTTTATCATCAAAATAGATAGTGTATCTATAACTAGAAGTGATCACAAGGATGATGGGGTTTTTAAAACTTTTTCAAGAATCTCTTGTAGAAATAGACATACCCTAATAAGATTCAAATACCTTTCACATTTTTTAAAGTGGGAAGATTTTTAATGACCATGATTTCAGAATTATCTACCTCAATTCCCATATTAAAGACATTATGACCAAGAAGCCTTTATTCAATGACCATAAACTAAATTTCATCCCAATTAACAACAATATTTGTCTAGATATATCTTCTAAATACTAATTAAAAATTAGATAAAAACTGTTAAAAGATATTCCAATAATGGATAAATCATATATCAATACCTCTATAATACTCTCAATCATGTCGAAGAAAATTGACAGCATGAATCTTTGAAATATGGTTGAATGACCACACTATAAAAAGGGTATTCAAAAATAGAAAAACATTCTAAATATAAAAGTGAATTTGGAATTTTCCAAGTATTTAGGGGTTAATTTAATATGGTTGTAACCATAATAGTTATTAAAAAAAGATAAAAATTCATTCTCAACCAGTATCTCATTCATTTAATCTAAGAATGGTATTGATAAATGATCATAAATGGTGGATAAATTAACTTTACTATATTCTATATAGACACTCTCTATTTGGTAACTATCCTAGTTTGAATTTTTTTATTAGTAATGAATGTGACTGCTCCGTTATTAGGAACTACTGGGAAAGGGATGGACTAATTACTCTCTAGGATAGGAAAAATTATTCTAGTATTAAATAATTTAAAAACGTCTTCTCTAAAAACCTTTTTATTATTAAAATTTAACCTCAATTGACCTTATTATATTGTCTTGTGATCAGGATCCATGGGTATCTTAAACATGTTATATGAAGGGATAGTCCCTTTGATATCATTGATTGTCTATCCTATATCATATTTGAACCTCTTCAACCCACTCAATAGTCTTTCCTCTTGAATTTCTTGATTTTTATTAGAAATTATTATAGTTTCTGTGGAAATATCTGTAACACCCCAAGATTTCATAGTGTGTTTCTTGTTTAAAATAATTCAATAACTTGCACTACACGCAACACTTAGTTTAAGCGCACCATGACTTACCAAAAAATCCTTTCAAAAGAGGTTATGAATAGTATTGAACAAATTTTGAACTTTATATGATCCTTATAATTTTAGAATCCATATTATGAGTTTCGTAGACATAATGTAAGGACAAATTCTTTTTATTTAGATAAAAGAAGTATTTTTCAAAAATGCACTTTTTCCAACTTTTAATAGTGAACCCTTTTTAAATCCAATATTTTAAAATTTTATATATTCAATTTTACTAAATAAATTTATTTTTTAGAATGGGGACATCAAAAATTTACAATTAAACACCCCAAGATTCCATCGTATGCTTCTCTTTGAATAAAACAGTAGCGTGTGTTGTACGCAACTTCGAGTTCTAACACACACCACAACAAATCAAACTAGCTGTAATGAATAGTAATACCTAATTTTTAAAATTTTATAAATTATATCTCTCGAAATGGACTTTATTTTTGGATTTAGAATATCGAATTTATCCTAGGGTGAAATTTTGGTATTTTTCAGATAACTTTTATATTTTGATGAATAGTAAAAATTAATAATTTTAATTAAAAAAACGTTTTTAATCAAAATAATTAATAGTGATAAATTATTAATTTGAGTGGTTTTAAAGTATAATTAGAATATATTTTTATCATTCAATACTATTTTGGCCATTGGACATAATTTCACAATTAAACCAGACATAAACAAGTCTCAATCTTTTGATAGTTATTATATCTTAAAAACACGTTTTTTGTTTTGACAGCGGGAATTAATTTTAAATTAATTTCTGCCACTTATGAGTTTTTAATTTGGAAAAATGGATTCCATATTTGGAATCGGGATATTCAAATTGTGTAAATAGGTAACTTTTATTTTTAGACATTTTGAATAATTACTTCGGTAAATATTTTATTTACCATGGTTAAATGGTAAATCTGGTAAATAAGGGTTAAAAATAATATAATAATAATAATAAATTACCCTAAAACATCTCTTAACCTTATTGGTGGATACTTGTCCGACCATGGGCATTTTTGCTCGATTTTTGGGACCCCATGGAGCCACTTTTAGGTGATAGAGACACTTTATTTTAATTAATATAAAGTAAATACAAAAATGACATAAGCTTATATCTTTTAGAAAAACAATTTTTAAATAGGGTTATATATGTTATATATTCAATTATAAATATTAATTAGAAATATAAAACTATTTCCTACAGAATGATATTTTATTAATAATTTTTAGACATTTAAAAAGTAAAAATATATATGACACAATAATGATGTAGTATTTTCCTTATTAATGAAATAATCAAGTAATGTGTATTATAAATGTTAAAATAAATATAATTTGAAAGTTTTTATGACATACACGAATTTTATTGATTAATATGACATGTTAGTATTTCTTAAATTAATTGTTTTTGAATTAATAAAGTTTTTAAGACTTTAATAAAAATCAATTATTGAATAGTGTCAAAATTCACATAAAAGAGTTTTTAAAACAAATATTATATTATTAATTAATTTTAAATTCCTAAAAATCTAATATTTGTCCAAGAGACTTATATCATGATAGGTGTATCATTAATGGGCAACTTGGGGGTCTCATGGATGTATATAGTATGTTTATTAACTATATAATATAAAAATACAAAGTGGCATGGTAAGTGTCAAACTAATTAACTAAGTGTTAAAACTAAAAGATAAGGTTAATATAGTGACCCAAACCTGTCTAAAACCTATTGGTTGAGTGGTATTCAACCCATACCCACCTTAACCTTTAAATAATCCACATTGAAGCCATTAGAAACCGAATATGAATTTATTATAAAATAATATTTCTATCTCTTCCAAAGGTTCCCCTTACCCCTCTTATAAAAGGGAACTCCCCCTTCTCACTAAATCACACATTCAAAGCCTTTTGAATCAGCCAACCCCTACCCAAATACTCTCTCAACTTTACTCACTTTAACTTAGAGGACTTAGTTTGATCAGAAATCTAACCTAAGGATCGTTTTTGATCAAATCAAAAGGAAGAACCTGAAGAAGAGGAGGTTAACATACCATCGACTATGGAAAAGTACAAGGTAAGGGGTTTTCATCTTACTCTTTATTCCCATGATATTTATTCCATATTGCCACTATTACCATTTTTTTCATGTATTTTCTGCCTATAATTATATTCTTTGTGTAATAAAGTTTAATTTATGTGTATTTATATATTCATTGTATGATACCTCTTTCATGGGGTGTATGTTTCGTAAGTTACCAAATTGGTAAGGGTTTTTTTCACAATCTCATCATTATCCAAGGTTGTTTATAAGTAATAATTTAATGGGACTTCTTTATCATCCACATCAATGTTTCTTAAAAATTTATTTCAAATCATTTTTATTATTTACTAGAACATGGGTTAAAGTCGTTTATACCCTTGTTTGACTTTTTATAAGAGGTTTATAAAGGAATATTTCCGTCGTTTCCCAAACAAGGTCCTTTTTAACCTTTTTGACAGAATTAAGGTCAGAATGTCTTTTTTAACTTATGCGGCAGGTGTGGCTATTTTCAGCCATTATAAAATCTTCAAAGCTTCCCTTACAAGCTTATAAGAAAATTTTAAAAGTAAATGTTTTCTTTTATAATTATGTGACTTTTAAATGAATTAAAAAAAAGAGATATTTCTCTCAAATAGTTTTGATTTCATCTATGTCAACATTCTTTGATGGATTTTTAGCTTAATTGAAGTTGATTTATTATGATACAAAACTTCTATATTGTATTGATGGTTTTGTGGTATGTTTGACTATGGATGTGTTATTTTGAAACCATTCATGGTTTATGAATGAAGTATTCACATTTCGTATGATAGTTTTAATACAAATGTTTATGCTATGTTTAAACCTTTTCATATGGGAATGCATTGGATTAATAAGTGAAGGGTGGAGCCTGTTATAGCTCCTCGATGCATTGGTAGGTCTCATAAGACAAACTTGTGTCTTGGCATAAGGCCTTGAAAAAATCTTATTTGTAGTCTTGGCATGAGGCCTTGGCTACATGGTTATGATAGTCTGGCATTATGCATTCCATCATTATGAAAGTGGTTAGTGATATTGCATGTGATTATTAGAGTAGTAGAATATCTTTGTGAATAAGTAAATGTCATTATTTCATTTTATTTTTGTCGTATTATGCTGAAGTTCATGTTTAAAAGGCTTTTGATTTAGTTATATATTGCCTTAAATGTTTATGCTTATTTATGAATGTTTTTGTTGTATTTCTTACCCTTACTTAGCGTTTGATCTCCCCCCTTTCTATGTTTTATTTTTCCCAGGATTTCAAGAAGTGTATTGTGATTGATATTCAGGTTTAAGACAAGGGAATAATGGCATTCATAAAGTATTATTTATGTTGTTTTGTATGTTATGAAGTGTAATGTAACATTCGTGTATGTAATCTATTTTCCAAGACTGCTAAACTGATTGGTCCTTCGGGACTTGATTCCTTGTAATCATGCCAATGTATTAAAATAATGCACTAACTCTTCGTAACTGGTGTTGGGGAGTTGTAGTTGGTATCAGAGAAGGTCTAGCAATAAACTTGGAATCTAGATTTTGATAAACTCTGATTAGAGCACATAACCCTAAGATAGACTTTGAGGATTAGTATAGAAGAACTTCCTAGAATTTTTTAATTGTAGATATTTTGTGAGTATTCCAAACAATACATCCCTATCTAGATACGAGTAGGTAGAGGCGGCTCTAGGATAGATGTACCTAGGGGAAAAACCCGAAAATACCACTTTGAGCTAGACTCGAACGGGAACTGGTGCATGACAATAGGCCTTGCTGCACTTTTGGTTATGACACTCCCGGGGGATATGCTTAGGATAATTCTCATTTTCTTTACAAAACGCTATGAAGGGTTTATGAGTATATACCTCCTCAATGAAAACATTTTTGTGATTATGGATTATATCCATAAACTATTTAATTTATATTAGGTATTTTACATGTTTGTAATTATTCATTGCAATTCATAAACTGACCTGGTTTATACTATTGTATAGAAATGGCGCCTGGTAGAAGGAATGTGAACTCCAGCAATATATATGATCCAAAGAGTAAGAAGAATCATATCTTTCATGGTATTAAGCCATCATTTAGAATGTAAATAGTCTCCCACATATTATCATCATATTAATAAATAGTATCATGTGTTGATATGATAAGTAAATAGTTCTTTGAGTCCTATGGCTTTGAAGGGAAGCAAGGGAAGAAAAGGATGGGAGAGAAAAAGATGGATAAAGGGAAGAGGGAAAAGAATAATTTTCCCATATGTGATAATTGTGGGAAGAAAAACCCTGGAACTTGCCTAAAAGGAATGGGAGTTTGTTATAAGTGTGGAGGAAAAAGGCACCAAGTACGTGACTGTAAGGGTAAGGAAAAGGTTTCAAATGTACAATGCTTCATTTTCAAGGAGTTTAGACACTATGCGAACCTATGTCACAGACATCAGACTATGCCGCAAATGATGCTATTGGATAATAATCAAGTTATGATACTACCACAGATGATGAGGAATGATTAGAGTTCTTATGTTGATTATGTCATTTGAGTGTTGTATCAACAATGTACTTGTTATAATAATTATGGAGTATATAAGGATTGTACTGCAGTACTAATTCATTAAGGACTTGAGATTGTGTGGAACAAAGAAAAGTGACTCAATAGCAGGTTAAATTTTTGGAAAATATATGGTCGAGAGAAATATAAACCATAATATGGTTTTGATACCGAGGTAGTGATTTTAGAATAATACATGATTGATTTGGATAAATTATATTGGACATTCTTGACTACCTTGAAACTAATTAATGATTTTTATATTCCATCAATGTTGGGGTTTATTACATTTTTGGATTGAATGAGTATATCTATTATTCTTTAAGGAATAAGGGATCATGAATGTAATCAATAAGGTTTTATGGTAATTCAGTATGTTGCAATATTTTAAAAGAATACATGATGAAGGTATTCACATGTTATTATTTGGAAAAAAAGACCTTCATTATATTTAACATCCTTATATATTTTGGACTGTGAGTTTGGACAGAGGTAATTTGGATAATTCTAAAGGTTGGAATGGATTATATTTGACATTTGATACAATTGTTAAGGTCAAATAATTTCTGAAGATTATTTTTGGATTTTTATAAAAAGGACAACCCGGAGGTCGGGCAGCAACCCATCGCATCTGGAAAGGCCATGAGACTTGAAGCCACAACTGAAGGGCGACAAGGGTGTATCACCTACCACTGGCCCATGAGATGTCCTGGATTAAATAAAGTAGTTTATTTTAAGAAGGTCTAGTAGATTAATTATAAATTCAGTTTTTACCCCAAATGAATAGGATAAATAGAATATATTTTTTAAGTTATATTATCTTTTAGAATGAAAGATGAGTTTGTGGTAGAAATTAGTTAAAGGAAGGAACTCTACTTGTTAAGTATATTTTTTTCTTCTACTCTTATTCTATGAAGAAATTAATTCTTATACTTTATTGAAGGGATCTTAAAACAAAAAATGTGTTATCCTAATACCTTAGGTTTTGTTGAACCGATGGTATTTTAAATCATCATAGATTGATGAATTTAAGGACCTCAATTTTAAACATTTTGTGATTTATGACCTCAATAAATACCAATAAATATTTATGTTTTCCCTCCAATTATATGTCTCTAATTTCCACCAATGTTCTCTTAATCGAGATCAGAATTTGGTGGTAACCCTTTCATTTCTCTTTTCCTCTTATTAAGACTATATTTTATTAACCAAATTTCTGATTGGGGTTTTCCCACAAAGATATTCTCTATTTTCAACATTTATTTTCGAAAAACAATATCAAATTGTGAGGATGAAATTTATTGAATGACGGAAGAATGTAACAACCCATGATTTCATGGTGTGTTACTTCTTCAAAATAATTTAATAACTTGCACTACACGCAACACCGAGTTCAAGCGCACCATGACTTACCAAACAAGCCGTTCAAAAGAGGTTATGAATAGGAATGAATAAATTTTGAACTTTATATAATCCTTATAATTTTATAATACATATTATGAGTTTCTTAGACATAATGTAAGAACAAATTCATTTCTTTTAGAAAAATGAAGTATTTTTCAAAAATGCACTTTTACCAACTTTTAATAGTGAACCCTTTTTAAATCCAATATTTTAAACATTTATATATTCAATTTGACTAAATAAATTTATTTTTTAGAATTGGGACATCAAAAATTTACAACTAACCACCCCAAGATTCCACGGTATGCTTCTCTTTGAATAAAACAGTAGCGTGTGTTGTACGCAACTTTGAGTTCTAACACACACAACAACCAATCAAACTAGTCAATATGAATAGTAATACCTAATTTTTTAAATTTTATCTCTCAAAATGGACTTCATTTTTGGATTTAGAATATCTAATTTATCCAAGGGTGAAATTTTGGTACTTTTCGGATAACTTTTATATTTTGATGAATAGTGAAAATTACTAAATTTTAATTAAAAACAACTTTTTAATCAAAATAATTAATATTGATAAATTATGAATTTGAGTGGTTTTAAAGAATATTTATAATATATTTTTATCATTTAATACAATGTTCTTCATTGGACATAATTTCACAATTAAACCGGACATAAAAAAGTGTCAATCTTTTGATAGTTATTATTTCATAAAAACACGTTTTTTGTTTTGATAGCGAGAATTAATTTTAAATTAATTTCGGCCACTTATGTGTATTGAATTTGAAAAAATGGATTCCATATTTGCAATCAGGATTTCAAAATTTTGTAAATAGGTAACTTTTATTTTTAGACATTTTGTATAATTACTTCGGTAAATATTTTATTTACCATGGTTAAAGGGTAAATCCGGTAAATAAGGGTTACAAATAATATTATAATAATAATAAATTACCATAAAATGTTTCCTAACCTTATTTTTGGATACATGTCCGACCATGGGCATCTTTGGGTCAATTTTTGGGACCCCATGGAGCGACTTGTACGTGATAGGGACACTTTATTTTAATTAAGATAAAGTACATACAAAAATGACATAAGCTTATATCGTTTAAAAAAACAATTTTTAAATAGGGTTATATATGTTATATTTTCTATTATAAATATTCATTATAAATATAAAAAGATTTCCTACATAATTATATTTTATTTATAATTTTTGGACGTTGAAAAAGTAAAAATATATATGACACAATAATGATGCAGTATTTTCCTTATTAATGTAAGAATCAAATAATGGGTATTATAAATGTTAAAATAAATATAATTTGAATGTTTTTATGACATACACGAATTTTATTGATTAATATGACATTCTAGGATTTCTTAAATGAATTTGGTTCGAATTAATAATGTTTTTATGACTTTAACTAAAATCAATTATTGAATAGTTTCAAAATTCACATAAAAGAGTTTTTAAAACAAATATTATATTATTAATTGATATTAAATTCCTAAAAATATAAGGTTTGGACAAGATTCATATATCATGATAGGTTTATCATTAATGGACCACTTTGGGGTATCTTGTATGTATATCTTAAGTTTGTTAACTATATAACATAAAAATACAAAGTGACATGGTAAGTATCAAACTAATTAACTAAGAGTTAAAACTAAAAGATAAGGTTAATATAGTGACCCAAACCTATCTAAAACCTATTGGTTGAGTGGTTTTAGACCCATCCCCACCTTCAACTTTAAATAATATACATTGGAGCCATTATAAACCAAATATGAATTTATTATAATATAATATTTCAAGCTTTTCCAAAGGTGCCCCTTACCCCTCTTATAAAAAGGCACTCCCCCTTCTCACTAAATCACACATTCAAACCATTTTGGCTCGACTAACCCCATGCCCAAATACTCTCTCAACTTCACTCACTTTAACCTAGAGGCCTTATTTTGATCATAAAACCAACCTAGGGTTCCCTTTTGATCAAATCAAAAGGAAGAACCCGAAGAATAGGAGGTTAACATACCATCGACTGAGGAAAAGTACAAGGTAAGGGGTTTTCATCTCACTCCTTATTCCCATGAGATTCATTCCATATTGCCACTATTACTTTTTGTGTGGTGTATGTACTTCCTATAATTTTATTCTTTATGTAATAAACATTAATTTATTGGTATTTATATATTCATTGTATGATACCTCTTTTATGGGGTGTATGTTTTGTAAGTTACCAAATTGGTAAGGGTTTATTTCACAATCTCTTCATTATCCGAGATTGTTTATACGTAATAATATACTGGGACTTCATTATCATCCACATCAATGTTTCTTAAAAATATATTTCAAAACATTTTTACTATTTACTAGAACATGGGTTAATGTCATTTATACCCTTGTTTTACTTTTTATAAGTGGTTTATAAAGGAATCATTCCGTCATTTTCCAAACAAGGTCGTTTTTAACCTTTTCGACAGAATTAAGGTAAGAATGTATTTTTTTCACTTATTCAGCGGGTATGGCTATTTTCCGACATTATAAAATCTTCTAAGCTTCCCTTACAAGCTTATAAGAAAATTTTCAAAGTAAATGTTTTATTTTATAATTATGTGACTTTTAAATGAACTAAAAAAAGAGATATTTCTCTCAAATAGTTTGGATTTCATCTATGTCAACATCCTTTGATGGATTTTTAGCTTATTTGAAGATGATTTATTATGATAAAAAACTTCTATATTGAATTGACGGTTTTTTAATATGTTTGACTGTGGATGTGTTATTTTTATACCATTCATGGTTTATGGATGAAGTATTTACATTTCGTATGCTAGTTTTAATATGAATGTTTATGTTATGTTTAAACCTTTTCATATGGGAATGCATTGGACTTAATAAGTGATGGGTGGAGCCCACTATAGCTCCTCGATTCATCGGTAGGTCTCATGAGACAAACTAGTGTCTTGGAACGAGGCCTTGGAAAAATATTATTTGTAGTCATGGCCCAAGGCCTTGGCTACGTGGTTACGATAGTTTGGCATTATGCATTCCATCATTATGAAGGTGGTTAGTAATATTTCATGTGATTATTCTACTAGTACAATATCCATGTGAATAAGTAAATGGCATTATTTCATTTTATTTTTGCCATATTATTCTGAATTTCAAGTTTAAAAGGCTTTTGTTTTAGTTATACATTGCCTTAAATGTTTATGCTTATTTATGAAGGTTTTCTCTATATTTATTACCCTTACTGAAAGATTGAGCTCACCCCTTTCAATGTTTTATTTTTCCCAGGATTCCAAGAAGAGTATTGTGATTGATATGTAGGGTTAATACAAGGGAATAATGGCATTTATAAAGGATTATTTATGTTGTTTTATATGTTATGAAGTGTAATGTAACATTCATGTATGTAATCTATTTTCCAAGACTGTTAAACCGATCGGTCCTTCGGGACTTGATTCCTTGTAATCATGCCAACGTATTAAAATAATGCACTGACTCTGGGTAACTTGGGTCAGGGCGTTACAGTTGGTATCAGAGGAAGTCTAGCAATAACCTTGGAATCTAGATTTAGATAAACTCTTATTAGAGCACATAGCCCTAAGATAGATTTTAAAGATTAGTATAGAAGAACTTCCTAGAATTTTGGTATTGTAGAGATTTTGTGAGTTTTCCAAGAAATACATCCCTGTCTGGATACGAGCAGGTAGAGGTGGCTCTGGAACAGATGTACCTAAGGGTAAAACCAGAAAACACCACTTTGAGCTAGAGTCGAACGGGAATTGGTGCACGACAACGGGCCTTGTTGCACTCTTGGTTATGACACTCCCATGGGATATGCTTAGGATAATTCTCATTTTCTTTACAAACCGCTATGAAGGGTTTATGAGTATATACCTCCTCAAAGAAAACATTTTTGTGATTATGGATTACATCCATTAACTATTCAATTTATGTTAGGTATTTTACATGTTTGTAATTATTCATTGCAATTCATAAACTGACCTAGTTTATGCTATTGTTTAGAAATGGCGCCCGGTAGAAGGAATGTGAACATCAACAATATGTATGATACAAAGAGTAAGAAGGATCATATCTTTCATTGTATTAATCCATCATTTAGAAGGGAAATAGTCTCCGACATATTATCATCAAATGATGAAATAGTATAATGTGTTGATAAGATAAGTAAATAGTTCTCTGAGTCCTATGGCTTTGAAGGGAAGCAAGGGAAGAAATGGATGGGATAGAGAAAGATGGATAATGGGAAGAGGGAAAAGAAGAATTTTCCCATATGTGATAACTGTGGGAAGAAACCCCTTGGAACTTGCCTGAAAGTAATGTGAGTTTGTTATAAGTCTGGAGGAAAATGGCACCAAGTACGTGACTGTAAGGGTAAGAAAATGGATTCAAATGTACAATGCATCATTTGCAAGGAGTTAGGACACTACGCGAACCTATGTCATAGTCATCAGACTATGCTTCAAATGATGCTATTGGATAATAATCAAGTTATGATACATCCACAGATGAAGAGGAATGATTAGAGTTCCTATGTTGATTATGTCATTTGAGTGTTTTTTCAACAATGTACTTGTTATAATAGTTATGGAGTATATAAGGATTGTACTACAGAACTATTTCATTAAGGACTTGAGATTGTGTGGAATAAAGAAAAGTGACTCAATAACAGGTTAAATTTTTGGAAAATATATGGTTGAGAGAAAGATAAACCATAATATGGTTCTGATACCAAGGTTGTGATTTTAGAATAATATATGATTGATTTGGATAAATTATATTGGATATTCTTGACTACCTTGAAACTGATTAATGATTTATATATTCCATCATTGTTGGGATTTACAACATTTTTGGATTGAAGTAGTGTATCTATTATTCTTTAAGGAATAAGGGATCAATAATGTAATCAATAAGTTTTTATGGTAATTCAGTATGTTTCAATTTTTTAAAAAATACATGATGAAGGTATTCACATGTTATTACGTGGAAAAAAGACCTTCATTATATTTACCTTCCTTATAAATTTTGGACTGTGAGTTTGGACAGAGGTAATTTGGATAATTATAAAGGTTGGAATGAATTATATTTGAAATTTGATACAATTGTTAAGGTTAAATAATTTATGAAGATTATTTTTGGATTGTTATAAAAAAAACAACCCGGAGGTCGGGCTGCAACCCATCGCGTCCGACAAGGCCGTGAGACTTGAACCCGCAACTGAAGGGCGAAAAGGGCGTATCACCTACCACTGGCCCATGATATGTCCTGGATTAAATACAGTAGTTTATTTTAAGATGTTATATTAGATGAATTATAAATTCATTTTTTTACCCCAAATGAATAGGATAAATAGAATATATTTTTTAAGTTCTACTATCTTTTAGAGTGAAAGATGAGTTTGTGGTAGAAATTAGTTAAAGGATGGAACTCTACTTGTCAAGTATATATTTTTATTCTCCTCTTATTCTATGAAGAAATTAATTCTTATATTTTATTGAAGGGATCTTAAAACCAAAAATGTGTTATCCTAATACCTTATGTTTTGTTGAACTGATGGTATTTTAAATCATCATAGATTGATGAATTTGAGGACCTCAATTTTAAACTTGTTTGTGATTGATGATCTCAATAACAACCTATAAATATTTATGTTTTTCCTATAATTATATGTCTCTAATCTCCACCAATGTTCTACTAATAGGGATCATAATTTTGTGGTGACCCTTTCATTTATCTTTTCCTCTTATTAAGACAAAATTTTATTAACCAAATTTCTGATGTGTGTTTTCCCACAAAGATATTTTATATTTTCAACCTTTATTTTTGAAAAACAATATCAAATTGCGAGTATTCAACATATTAAAGGAGGGAATAATGTAACCCCCCAAGATTTCATGGTGTGTTACTTCTTCAAAATAATTCAATAACTTGCACTACACGCAACACCGAGTTCATGCGCACCATGACTTACCAAACAAGTTGTTCAAAAGAGGTTATGAAAAGTATTGAATAAATTTTGAACTTTATATAATCCTTACAATTTTAGAATCTATATTATGAGTTTCTTAGATATAATGTATGAACAAATTCATTTTTTTAGATAAAAGAAGTTTTTTTTTAAAATACACTTTTACCAACTTTTAATAGTGAACCCTTTTTAAATCCAATATTTTAAACTTTTATATATTCAATTTGACTAAATAAATTTATTTTTTATAATGGGGACATCAAAAATTTACAATGAAACACCCCAAGCTTCCACGGTACGCTTCTTTTTGAATAAAACAGAAGCGTGTGTTGTACGCAACTTCGAGTTCTAATAGACACCACAACCAATCTAACTAGCCCTTATGAATAGTAATACCTAATTTTTTAAATTTTATAAATTTTATCTCTTACAATGGACTTCATTTTTGGATTCATAATATCGAATTTATCCTAGGGTAAAAATTTTGTACTTTTCGGATAACATTAATATTTTGATGAATAGTGAAAATTACTAAATATTAATTAAAAACAACTTTTTTAATCAAAATAATTAATAGTGATAAATTATGAATTTGTGTGGTTTTAAAGAATATTTAGAATATATTTTTACCATTTAATACAATTTTGGTAATTGGACATAATTTCACAATTAAACCGGACATAAAAAAGTGTTAATCTTTTCATAGTTATTATATCTTAAAAACACGCTTTTTGTTTTGACAGTAGGAATTAATTTTAAATTAATTTCTGCCACTTCGGTGTTTTGAATTTGGAAAAATGGATTCCATATTTGGAATTAGGATGTCCAAATTCTGTAAATTGGTAACTTTTATTTTTAGACATTTTCAATATTTACTTCGGTAAATATTTTATTTACCATGGTTAAAAGGTAAATCCGGTAAATAAGGGTTAAAAAAATAATACTATAATAATAATAAATTACCCTAAAATGTGTCCTAACCTTATTTTTGGATACATGTCCGACCATGTGCATCTTTGGGTCGATTCTTGGGACCCCATGGAGCCACTTGTAGGTGATAGGGACACATTATTTTAATTAAGATAAAGTAAATACAGAAATGACATAATCTTATATCTTTTAGCAAAACAATTTTACATAGGGTTATATATGTTATAATTTCGATTACAAATATTAATTATAAAGCTAAAAATATTTCATACATAATGATATTTTATTTATAATTTTAGACATTGAAAAAGTAAAAATATATATGACACAATAATGATGCAGTATATTACTTATTAATGAAAGAATCAAATAATGGGTATTATAAATGTTAAAATAAATATAATTTGAAAGTTTTGATGACATAAAAGAATTTTATTGATTAATATGACATGTTATTATTGCTTAAATTAATTTCGTTCGAATTAATAAAGTTTTTAAGACTTTATCAAAAATCAATTATTGAATAGTGTCAAAATTCACTTAAAAGTGTTTTTAAAACAAATATTATATTATTAATTGATATTAAATTCCTAAAAATCTAAGGTTTGGAAAAGAGACTTATATCATGATAGGTATATCATTAATATACCACTTGGGGTCACTTGGATGTATATAGTAATTTTATTAACTATATATTATAAAAATACAAATTGACATGGTAAGTGTCAAACTAATTAACTAAGAGTTAAAACTAAAAGATAAGGTTAATATAGTGACCCAAACCTATCTAAAACCTATTGGTTGAGTGGTTTTCGACCCATCCCCACCTTAACCTTTAAATAATCCACTTTTTGTCCATTAGAAATCGAATATGAATTTATTATAAAATAATATTTCTAGCTTTTCCAAAGGTGCCCTTTACCCCTCTTATTAAAGGGCACTCCCCCTTCTCACTAAATCACACATTCAAAGCCTTTTGGCTCGGCCAACCCTGGCCCAAATACTCTCTCAAATTCCTTCACTTCAACTTAGAGGCCTTAGTTTGATCAGAAATCAAACCTAAGGATCCCTTTTGATCAAATCAAAAGGAAGAACCCGAAGAAGAGGAGGTTAACATACCATCGACTAAGGAAAAGTACAAGGTAAGGGGTTTTCATCTCACTCTTTATTCCCGTGAGATTCATGCCATATTGCCACTATTACCTTTTGTGTGGTGTATGTACTACCTATAATTGTATTCTTTTTGTAATAAAATTTAATTTATGGGTATTTATATATTCATTATATGATACCTCTTTCATGGGGTGTAAGTTTCGTAAGTTACCGAATTGGTAAGGGTTTATTTCACAATCCCTTCATTATCCGAGGTTGTTTGTATGTAATAATCTACAGGGAATACTTTATCATCCACATCAATGTTTCTAAAAAATGTATTTCAAAACATTTTTTCTATTTACTAGAATATGGTTTAAAGTCATTTATACACTTATTTGACTTTTTATAAGAGATTTAGAAAGGAATCTTTTCGTCGTTTTCCAAACAAGGTTCTTTTTAAACTTTTCGACAGAATTAGGTTAAGAATGTCTTTTTTTACTTATGCGGCAGGTGTCGCTATTTTTGGCCATTATAAAAGCTTCGAATCTTTCCTTACAATCTTATAATAAAATTTCCAAAGTAAATGTTTTATTTCATAATTATGTGAGTTTTAAATGAATTAAAAAAAGAGATATTTCTCTCAAATAGTTTTGATTTCATCTATGTCAACATCCTTTGATGGATTTTTAGCTTCTTTGAAGTTGATTTATTATAATACAAAACTTCTATATTTTATTGAAGGTTTTGTGATATGTTTGACTGTGGATGTGTTATTTTTATACCATTCATTGTTTATGGATGAAGTATTTACATTTCTTATGCTAGTTTTAATAAGAATGTTTGTGTTATGTTTAAACCTTTTCATATGGGAATGCATTGGACTTAATAAGTGATGGGTGGAGCCCGTTATAGCTCCTCGATGAGTCAGTAGGTCTCATGAGACAATCTAGTTTCTTGGCATGTGGCCTTTACAAAATCTTATTTGTAGTCTTGGAACGAGGCCTTGGATACGTGGTTATGATAGTCTGGCATTATGCATTCCATCATTATGAAAGTGGTTAGTGATATTACATGTGATTATTCAACTAGTAGAATATCCATGTGAATAAGTAAATGGAATTATTTCATTTTATTTTTTCCATATTATGCTGAAGTTCAAGTTTAAAAGTCTTTTGTTTTAGTTATACATTGCCATAAATGTTTATGCATATTTGTGAAAGTTTTCGTTGTATTGCTTACCCTTACTGAGCATTTGAGCTCACCCTTTCTATATTTAAGTTTTCCCAGGATTCCAAGAAGTGTATTGTGATTGATATGCAGGGTTAAGACAAGGGAATAATGGAATTCATAAAGAATTATTTATGATGTATTGTATATTATGAAGTGTAATGTAACATTCATGTATGTAATCTATTTTCCAAGACTACTAAACTGATTGGTCCTTTGGGACTTGATTCCTTGTAATCATGCCAATGTATTAAAATAGTACACTGACTCGGGGTAACTGGGGTCGGGGCATTACAGTATCATTTAGAAGTGAATATTTCAAATGATTTGGTAGTATTTTAAGCTCTACATGTGGGTATCCTTAACTAAAACAGAGATAGTTGGGCCTAATTGGACTAGGGTCTTCGATGTGTATTTTAAAGGTAGAATAATAGTAATATAACACAAGTTATATATTGTTGTAAATGGTAGACATCTAATTTATCTCAAAACTAGAATTTTAAGTAAATATTTATTCCTTAGTAAAATCATCTAAATAATCTATAAATTCACCTCCATACACATTAAAATTATCCTACACTTCACCTACATCAATTTCCAAATATTTTTCTTCAGCAAAAGGGTTACTCATAATATTTTCTATGACATATAAGAATGCATAATCATGAAGATTAAATTAGTTCTTATATTCTATAATTTCAACTCCAGAGATATTCTCCTCAAGTGTAGGTTTCCTGGGATTTTGAAAAACATTAAATTCCTTTGTTTATTCCCCAAAATTAAAAATTGGTATTCAATTGGAAACATTTATCATATCTCTTTTATAGAAATGGAAGACCTAATAAATATTATAGGGACTTCTTTGTCACACTCCATGTCTAAGATGAGAAATTTTGTGGTTAAAAAAAATTACAACAACAAGAAGAAGATCAGCTACCCTAACAATAGGGTGTGTCATGGAGCGGTTGTCCAGTTTAATGAAAATAGTGGTAAGATAAAGTTCTCCCGATCTAAATTATTGAAATAGTGAATAAGGGATTAGATATTAAATTGTACCAAGGTTACATAAACAAGTAAGTAAACCACTATTCTATAATGTATAATGAATTACAATGCTCCTTGGATCCTTGAGTTTTGGAGGTATTATATTTTAGAGGATAGTACTACACTCTTTAGTGACGTTGTATATAGAAATTACATTAAAATGATATTGAAAGAATTATTTTAGAGGAAAACACTAAAATCATTAATGGATTATTGATTAAATTATTTCCAAGATAAAACTAATTTAATAATCTCTTAAAAATTATTTTATAATAAAAAGGTTCTTAAAAACAAACTTATAGGTTCTTAAATCTTATAAAACTTTAGTTTAATAACCATTAAACACAATGGAACTAAAATATCTCATTATTATTAAAATATTCAATAAATTATAGATCTAATAATATTTTATAAAATCATTAATAATTCACCATAGTCAGTCACATTTTGACAAGAAAACATAAATTATGTCCTCAAGAAGATATGGAAAAGTTTATCGAAAACAAGACACGTCAAAATAAGGTATTTGGATTCTGGAAAACATAGTGTTAAATCAGAATAAAAACATATTTTTAGGTTATACCAAATAAAATAAGTGATATCTCTTCTATACATATTATAAACACAATGTGTTTGTGTCTTAAGATGGTGTTTTCCATGAAAATGATAATATAAATAAAGGAGTTATTTATAATATTTTTCAACTTGAATAAGTCCAAGATCAACAATAAGACGTTTTTTGTGATGGGACATGATTTAGTACCATAAAAATTTAAGGAAGATGTACCAAATCATGTTACAAAAGAACTATTAAGGCCTAGTATGGTTATTCAAGATCCTAAAAAATGTGTTTTTCTTATGGTAAGTGATGATGAAGTAATGTTCATAGACAATGAACCTACTTTCAACTGAGAGGATATTAAGATTTCTGATTTTAATAAATTGTAAAATTTCATAAAATATATGATAGAATCCATGTACACTATCCAACTTTGTAACATGGTTGAGACAACTAAAGGGTTCATACCCAAAGGGTGTAAGTGGGTTGTTCACAAGAAAGCTGGTAAGGATAGTACTGTGACTTCATATAACGCTCTCCTGGCAGAAAAGGAGTACAAAAATAATGGTATAAAGTATGAAGAATATTTTCTCTATTTTTGATAATAAAGTCCATTTGAATTTTTTATTTTCATAACTAATCATTATGAATATTAAATATTTTAAATGGATGAAAAAACTACTTTTCAAAATAAAAATTTAGTTGGGGATATGATTATAATACATCTGACGGGTCTTGATGTGCCAAATGAGGATTATATGGTTCCCAAGTTACAATAGTACATTTATGGAATCAATAAATATTACAAACATGTAAAATATGTTTTAATGATAAAATAAAATAGTTCAATATCATCGAGAATGTAATTTATTCTATTGTATACAAGTGGGATATTGAAAATGTGGAGGTTTTTAATGTATTGAAAGTAGATGGCATATTACTTATCAAAAATAATATCCCAATAGTACATTTTATAGTGGTATGTTTGGGAAAATTATTCTCAATAAAATACTTGGGTAAATCATCCAACATACATGCAATGAATATCAATATAGATAGATCAAATATGTTTTTTAAACGGATTCAAAACGCATATATTGATAAATTAGTAAAGCAGGTTATAATGGAAAACTCCAAGAATGGTTCTTTACTAGTGTTGTGTGGAATGAATCTTATAAATATTCAAGATAATTATAAATATTAATGATAGATAGTCTTTTTATATGTCTTCTATAGTATCTATCACTCATTTGATGTTATGAACCTGAACTTATGCCCCTTATAATTTGAGTATAAGATGTAGATATCAATCAAGTCCAAGTGAATTTCACTAGATTTCTATCAAGAATGACTTTGAGTAACTAAGAATAATTAATGATATGTTCTTAGTCATCAGTAGTAAGGATTATATCATTATAATGGGTTACACTAATTAATATTTCCAATCTGATTAAGATGGTATGATATCCCAATATATCTATTTTATTTTCTTAAACATTGAAGTTATTAGTTAAAAGTGTTCCAAACAAGCCACTATAGAATAATCGACAAGTGAGGTAAAGTAAATAGATGTATCCAACAATGTGGATAAATTTGTTTTGATTTGGAATTGAATTACTAAACTTGTGTTGGTTCCTAAAAATTATGGAGTAACTATTTTCACTCTGACAACAATGGAACTATTTCTAAATCCAAAGAACCTTGGTCACTCTATAGAAAGAAACACATCCTTCACAAATAGCATACCATTTGAGTTATCATTGGGAGAGTTAATTTGAGGATCTGTTAGGAGTCTATAGAGAATGATGTAATGGATCCATTAAAAAAATTAATATAGAAAAAGTAAAATAGTCATATAAATTCATTAGGTATTAGATGTATTAGATGTAATGATAGTTATCAAATGGGTTGTATCATAGTTTTGTAATAAAATAAATTGATGGTATCATTCATTAATGTGTTCCATATTCAGTACATGAATATTGAAAAGCTAAAATTCCCTGAGAGTATGGCTTGAGGTTTTTCCAAAGAGAAAATCATCTAATGATATTTGGGATTGTGATGATATGTGAATATTAACATGAGTATAATCTTGTATGAAATATGAAGAATATACTCATGATAAAATAAGTAGATAATTGTTATATATAATGACCAATGAAATAATATCACATGGAATATTATATAGTTCTTGAATAATTAAGGGTGTTTGATAATTGTTAATCCCAATTACCTGAGATTTGAAAATACATGAATCATGTGAAACTTCATACTTTGATTCCGTTATTACGTTATCCTTGAGGATAGCCTAATAAATGGGTGGTTGGGTATGTTGTTGATCATGTAAATAGTTGAGTTCAACTAATATATGATTTTTTCACCTATATAACAGGAAAATAAATTTGGTTCACTGATTGATGGTTTAATAAAATTCATCATCATGATTAGATAAGTGTCATGTGATGTGAATATCTACTAAAATGATTGACATATGATGTAATCATTCTTTATGATCAATCTAATAAGATAATTAAAAATGTATCGGTTAGCCTATACTAGATCAACATATTCCATATCTAATGGTCACTTGATGTTGAGGACAAAGGGATTATATAATCATACATGTGGTGTATAAAATACATCTTGTGGTTCCATGCTTATATAGGGATTGGTGTTTGTTTGATCGACATCATACCAAACCCCATTGAATCTTGAGTAGAGTTTTTAAAGACCCAGACCCTAGTATCCTAGATTTGGTGGTTAATTTATTACATTGGATCTAAAAACAATTAATCTCATCCCAAAGGACAGAATAGTTTAGTAGGCTTGGAAAACTGGATACATACTTTAATTTTACATTATAATTGAAATATAAAATAAAACATTGAATTTTCTATGAGTAAACCAATATTATCTTTATCGTATCCATGCATATAAATCATAATGCACATAATGGTATCTTGGAAAAATGGGTGAGCTAAAATACTCAGTGAGGGTATGAATATTGTGGATGATAGCATGGATACATAAGGAATATTCGATATATAATGTTAAATAACTGAAAATAATTTCCATTTAATTAATAACATGAGTATAATATGGAAGGGATAAATGATAATTAAATCATTTCATATAAATAATCATATAATCTTGAAACACATCCATGGATGTCGTAACTAATTAAATAATCACCTCAATATAAATGAATTATCACATTAGGAGGGAATTTATAAGGTAATATAACATAAACATTTCATCAAGGCCAAACGCTAAGACATCTTATATAAATGGGAATTGTCTCGACCAAATACCCAAATTAGTTTCTATCATGAGACCTAATAATTTGTTGAGGGGATATAGTATTCCCCTCCCATCACTTACTAATTCAAATTCATTACTCATATGAAAGGGGAGAAACATAAACAACATAAAAATTCATATGGAAAAAACAACATACAAAATGTTAGTACATTCCACAATAAATAAACATAATCATAAACCATCCAAAGTAATATAGATAATGGTATCAAAATATTGCATCCCCAGTCAAAATGCTTATAAAAAATCCATAAAAAGTGATAGTATGGTATCATCACAACATATCCTCGATTTATAATTATTAAAATAAGTATTTTTTTTATTTTTATGAATATAGGTAACATAATAATTTCATTAAAAAATACTTGAGGAGAATATCCTTCCCAATTCAAAAATATTTATTTAAAAAACTAAAAATTCAAAAATCATTTTAAAAAAAAATATTTGAAAATAACCTTTTAAACTTTTAATGGAATCTTCAATGTAATTATGGTGGGTAATTCTTTATATGTATTATAAGTTAAAAAAATTCCTTTGACATTGTTGTAAAAAGATTAAAAGTGCCTCTTTCAGAAAATGACAAGAAGATTCCATTAAAACCATTTTAAGTAAAAAAATGGAATTTATTTAATAAATAATTTATAGAATTCTAAAAACATTTTGAAATTTTTTTAAGAAAACATGGATATGTAAAAAATGGGATTTTTACCAAAGAGAGAATTGATGTCACATATTCTTTAAAACGTTTTATCAACAATTTTAAATAAATAAAAGAGTAAAAGTGGTAATATTACGTAAAACATTCACAAATAACCATAAGAGTAGAAAATATATAGGTTTTAATATAGAAATGCCAAGAAATTTCCCCACGAGATACTTAAACATAAATGATCCCAAATAATGATGAGATTGTTAAATAAACCATTACAACTTCTATTAATATTAAATAATAATCCCCATGAAATTAATAACATAAAATGAAACATTAAATTCCATGAAGATAAATATATTAATGATATAATATATAAATGTCTAGTAAATTCGCCACACAAAATAAATAAGTGGTGAATATGGAATACGTCTCACGGAAGTAAAAGTGAGTCGAAAAACCCTTAACTCATGCTTTCATTTAGTTGGGGGATAATTAAATTATTTTATAGTGGTTTTATGAAAGTTATTAACTTATAACACAACCATATTAATATTAATAATATCATATATTATTATTTTATAACATCTTCTCACTCATTCATTAGAAATATTTCATTATCACTATTCTTTTAGGTGTTAATTGCTTTGTTTTCTCATGCATGTTTTGTTGTGAAAGTTTTTTATCATGAAGGTTGGATATGGTTAAATAATATTAAGAATTTTGTTATTGTTATAAAGATCGTTTTTTGTTCATTATCTTCATTTTGAAAATATTTATTCAAATTTTAACGTGGATAATCAATCACATATCTTTTTGAGACAATAGGTCATACCTACGCATGAGTGACGTTATCATTTCATTAACAGGTGAAAGGGTAAGGAAATTAATAGTTTATTAATTTTACAGAATAAATATCAAGAAATATATAACATATATTCATTAAATTTATCCTTTATTACTTTCCATGTAATTCATTAATGAAAAATGAATCACATTGCTTAGTAAGGGTAGTCTACCATATACCGGAGGGATGTTATCCTTTAAAAAATATATAGAAAGTAAGAATGTGTATGTGATATTATAATTATACAATTTTAAAATGAGAAGAATATCTTATTTATTGATTAAATCTATAATTCCATCCAACTATAAGGGGCTTTATGGAAAAAGAGTTGTATTGGATCACGAGGGACTAGTCCACCATACACACGATCGAAAGTTTTGATTCCCATTTTATAGAAGAGGATATGGATGTAAGTCATGTAATTAATATAAATGAATATATTTATATTTAATATAAAGATTTTATTATATAATTTTGGTTAAATAATATTTTAATTAGGTGTAAGAATAGAAACAAATTGTTTATTGAAGAACATAGTCGAGTCTTTGTATACCTCTTCAGGGTTGCACCAAAAGCCTTCCTAGGAAGGATTTATGATAAAAATAGAGGATCTATGTCATGGGTAGTGATTTAAGGAAGGTATATAGGAAGTTATTTTCTGAACAAAAGGTATTTCCAAGTGTAAATAGGAGATAATATGGGGTGTACTTTTACAAGTGGAGGATATGACACACTATGATTCTTTGAAAAAAATGAATAACACCAACATTTTTCTCATGAAAAAATGAATAAAATGGCCCATTATAGAACCTTATATGATATAAGGTCTAATTATGTCCATAGGATTTTAATTGGAAAATTTTTTAGGTAATATTTAACAATTATCGTTTTATTTTATTCCCCTGGTAAACCAATTTTCACCTTAACTGCGGTAATTAATTTTTATTTTTTTCACTATTCACTATGGTAGAAAATTAATTAGAAATTAATATATAATATTAATTTTTTATTATTCCAAACATGGAATACATTTTATCAAATTAAACTAACATAAGTGGAATAATTTAACTTTAAATATACTCGTATATGATTTGAAAATGTAGTTTTCCAAACAATAAGTTTTCAAAAGTTTAAAGTCATTTAAATAAAAAAAATTGATATAATCATTCCATTGACCAAAATTACATTTATTATAATATTAATTAACTAATATTTATTTTTTAAAAAAATTAAAATAAAATGGGACTTTTAAAGTATTAAAAGGGTAATTTTTAATAAAAATCGAAATTTTCACTATTCATCAAAAAATAAATCATTAAATAAATATTCATAAAATAACCCTAAGATAATTTTGAGATTATGATTTAACAATTTAAATTTATTTGGTAAAATATATTTCATAAAAATCGAAAAACGTCATTTAAAAATAAGTGTGAAAAATGCAACAAACCCATTTTTTAGGAAAAATATTGTTTTTCAAAAAATACCTTTTTTTCATTTCAAATGATTTTTATTTTTATTTCTTATTAATTGATAAAAAATAATAATTTTTAAAAAATATTTTACATAATTTAGTTAGTCTTATTCATACCCAAAAACATAATGACTATGTTCTAATGGTCATTTTTTAATGATAATATTTTAATAGAGTATCATGTTTTTTTTGAACTTGGTGTTTCATGTATCGCAAGATATCAAAGAAATTAAATTTATTAAAAATATATATATCTTATATTCTTGAGGTGTTACATTCTTTCCTCCATCAAAAAATTTATTCCTTTGAATTTCCATAATCTCACCTCTTGAACATATTTCCGTGGTTCTTTATCATAAATTCTTCAGGATCCCATGTCACCACTTTTGTCTTTTGATTTATCCAAAGAACCATTATCAGCTAAGTTATCCTATTTTTCCGAACTTCTTATCTTATTTTTAGAATATGTATAGTATATTCATAGTAATATAGGTCAGATTCCAATTTTATTTATTTAGAGGTGAGAATGTGTGTTGGTTCTAGTATATACTTATTTAAAAAAGATCTATAGAACACATCATGAACTTTAGGGAGACTTGATGGAATTTCTAAATGGTCACACACCTCTCCATTTATTTCTATTATTTCAAAAGCTATTATATACCTAGAAATCAGTTTCTCTTTCTTACTAAACATCATAAAACAATTACATGGTGATACCTTTAAAAAAACATGATCTCCCACTTGGAATTATAAATCATTCCTCCTTTTTCTGAGATATCTCTTTTGGATAATTCAAGATGATTCGATATGGGTTTGAATAGTATTTACCTTTTTTTTGTATCCTCTAAAAGTTCTTGACTTAAAATATTCCTTTCCACAACTTCATCCTAATAAGGTGTATTATGTCATCTCTTTCCATAAAATTATTCATACAGCACCATTAAAATACCTAAATGGATGATATTGTTGTAGGTAGAATCTACCAAAGGAAAATAATGATCCCATAGGCCTTGAAATTAAATATTTCATGAAATTAACATGTGTTATAATGATTAAATAGTTCTTTTGGACTTCCCATTGGTTTTGGGTTGATAAGTAGTGCTCAATCAAATCTTAGCATCAAGATCCTTCTAAATACTTTTCCAAAATTTCAATGTAAAGCATGGATCATGATCAGACACAATTGAAATGGTAGAACCATTATGTCTTAAAAATCATTAATATATATAAATAAAAGAATCTAAAGAGGTAAATCTTTTCTTATATTAAGAAAATGTGCATATTTTTTGAAGAGTTTAAAAATAACATACATCGCATAGTTATTTCAATGAGTATTTAGAAATAATTTAACTAAGATAATATTAATTTCATACCATTTTAATATAAAAATAGTTAGAGGTTTTTTGAATCCTCAGTGATCTTTTCTCTTAGCCTTCACTTATTGACAAATCAAAATTCATGACAGATAATCCAAAACTTCTCACTTCAAATTATCCCACCAAAAATGTTTATTTAATTCTCTATACTTCTTGGTGACACTATGATGTATATAGAAATTCAAACTAAGTGGTTCATCCAACATTTACCTCTATATATTAGGAATATATGCAACATATATTCTCTTTCTAAATTTCAAGATTCCATCTTATCAAAAAAACATGTCGCTATTCCATCATTCACCGCTTTAATTTTCTTTTGAAAATTCTTGTTATTCAAATGAGAAATTTTTAATTATCCAAAACAAATAAGTAAAATAAATTCCTTAAGGATATTCAAGAATTTGAGAACTTTTTATCATTTTCATCAAATTTGGTTTTCAAGTCATTTGAAAGAAGAGTTATATATCGCCTTCTTTAATAATTCCTATATAAATATTTATTGGATTCAGGAACATAAGATCCTTATTTATCATAATTTTGGTCAAAATTACTTGATATATCCTACTTAAGGAATATTCTACCAAATTTTCCTTCCCTGTGCATAAATGTATTGAGAAATCATAATCCTTGAGTTTCTCAATCCATCACCATTGCCTTGTATTGGTCTCTATCTATGAAAAGATGCATTTTAGATGCTTATGATCCATGTATATCTCACATATTTCTTGGTAGAGATATTGTCTCTATATCTTTGATGAAAATATTACTGATGCCAACTAGAGATCCTGGGTTGGATAGTTTTTTATGAATATTTAATTTCCTTAAGGCAAAAGAAATAACTTTATCATTATTAATCATGACCAATCAATTCCCTTCTTCAATTCATCATTATATACTGCAAATCCATCATTTCATGATGGCAGATTGAAAATCTAATAATTCACTAATATCCTCTTCAATTATTCAAAATATTATTAACACTACCTTGTCTATATAATCTTAACCCCATTATGAGAAAACTTGGTTATTGGGTTAGATAATAAAAATAATTTTTAAAAATATCATTGATAGTTACCTGCCATACTAATGAAACTGCATGCCTCAGTTGTATTTGTTAGTTTATGATATTCTTGGACTACCTTTTACATTACAAGATCAACTAAGATCCCATTCATAGAGTGAAATATAACTATTTTAATCTAATATTGTCAAGATTGATCCACAAGTGATTCTCATGATCTTTATAACTCTCATAGGACAACAAGATATCATAAATAAATAAAATGAAAAAGTTATCAAGATATTCATTGAATAATCTATTCATTTGATCCATAAAAATAGAGGGTGAATTAGTTAATCCAAATAGCATTAATTTGAACTCATAATGTTTATATCTTATTGAAGATGTTTCCTTCAGAATGTTTTCCTTATTCACTAGTAATTGATGATACCCAAAACAATGGTTAATATTTGAAAAATATTGAGCTCCATAAAGTTGATAGAATAATCCATCAATGCGAGTTAGAGGATACTTATTCTTAATCATAATAGAATTAAATTGTTTATAATAAATCTATATCCCCATTGATCCATCTTTGTTTTTAACAAAAAGAACATGGAATCCCCAAGGTAAAGCAATAGGTTGTACAAATCCCTTATTGCACAAATCCAATAGTGGTTTCTTCAACTCCACTAACTCAATAGTGGAAATTCTATAGGGAGTCCTTGAAATAGGTCTTGCATCCGAAATTAAACCAATAGAAAACTCAAATTCATTCTATTTTGGATGTCCTGGTAATTACATAGGGAATGCATCAATGAATTATTATACAATTGGTACATCCTAATTTTTAAGACTACCTTTAAACTCATTTATTTTTTCTTATCTTATTTACTAGAAATATCATTCAGAAGAGCTAATGGGGGTGGATCTAGATGTGACTCAGATGATGAAGTATGTCATGGCCTGTCCCCCGGGGACCATGTCCTGACTACCCCAAGCCCGCCTTCCATAGGCCAAGGGCTGGTGACTAGCACCGAAAATTCATATCCCAAAAAAGGGAAGACATTACCTTTAAAACTATACACACATACAAATACATAATATTTCACAAAGAAACCCACAATGGAAAAAAAGTAGTACAACCACCCTAAAGTACTACCATTAAGAGTAAAAGGTGTAAATGGAAAGTAAAGGGGCCATAATACAAGCCCAAGAACACAAAAAGTAAATAGTACTATCGAGTCTACCATGAAGTCCCTATCTGTAGGGTAGTGGTAGAAAAGCCTGTAGTTGAATAAGTATGCCACATCCGCTCCTGCCTCACTGAGCTCCACTGAGTCCCAAACCACTAAGGTCTGTGTCGTAGCGTCAGTTGTCTGCACAAGAAAAAACACGTGTGGGTGAACCCCATGAACGAGTGAGTATAACAACTCAGTAGGGACCTCGAGACCCCAAAAGGTTTCTTAGAAATACACAAGGGAAATAACACAAAGAAAATACCACAAATGAAATACCACCAAGAAAGATCTCAAATACATATCATAAAGTAAAAGACAGCTCACACTAGTTATAAATTAATTATAGAAGTAAATATGACTAGTCCTAAAGCTAGATTATCTTATTTTGTTGAGAGGATTTGCTGCTAATCCACGAAAGGTTGTTCTGCTACTAATATATGAAGGTTTTCTCTACTACTAATCCATGATGGGTCACTCTGGGGTTGATCCATGATGGGTTGTGCTACTATTTATCCATGAAAGGTCTCTCTCACAATGATCTAAGGAGGTTCATGCTACTACTAATCAACAAAGGGTCTCTCTCATGCTAATACATAGAGGGTTTCACTACTATTGATCCATGAAGGGCCACTCTCATGCAGATCCACAAAGGGTCTCTCTCATTCTTCACGTCACAGCCAGCCACTGGATTCCCACACTTAGCGTGCTTGGTTCTGGTAGGATCTGCTCCACAAGACATCGTTCATAACTCAACCACCAATAATTCCCACATAGATAAACCCACAATATTTTCTCAAGATAAGGGTCCCAATGCAATAGATAATGCGTCGAACAGATGCCTAGTCTGGAAGATATAGGCATTTTTGTAAAAAAAGTCTGATTGGATTCGAGTCCAATCCAACCCGTCCATATTCCATCATCTTCTGAAAATCATATGACGTATCATAGAAGGTCTTCCTCATAGCAAGGTTCCTCATGCCAAAAATGATGCATCAATCGGATGTTCAGCCTATTAGTTACAAGTTTTTTAGTGTAACGGGTGCCGGTTGGGCCTTGGTCGGATCCGACCTGCGCCCAGCCTGATTGGGTTCGGCCCGTAGTAGGCCTGACCCACCTAGTGGGATGCATCCAATTACACCAACCTAGTCCCCTGAAGTGGTCCAGCTTCTCCATACTGCACGCGGCTTAATTGCATCTGGTTCATCACCCAATAGCTCCAGCTGGTGCCGCCACTCCCTGTGATTGGTCTGTATAGCAGACCTGTTCGGTCCATCCGAATGCGGCTCTACCGTATTTGTTTTATCCACCATGGCTAAATGGTCCTCCCACATGCGGTTTATAGATCATGTGTTGTTATCTTTCCCAAGTGGCTCAAATGCGGGATTCCCCTCCATGCGGCGTCGGTCGGTGCCACACTTCCATGATGTCGTGGGCTCCAACGAGCATGCCGACTCCCTCCACCCATGGCCTTTTTCGTAGGCCTCCTCCAACCACCATTGTCAGTGCACTAATGGTTCCTTCTTCAAGACACCATATTTTCTCTGATGATCCATTTATTGAACCGTCTATGCCTACGAGACCATTAGGTTGCAACCGTCACTGCAACAGCCTCGAAGTCTCCTTGTTACCGTTTGGAGAATTATTTCACAAAGAACGCACAAGGCAGAGGGGCTCGAGCCTTTTTTGTGTCGGCCTGTATCCTACGCGTTAGAATTTTGAAACATGGTAGTTTCATGATCCTTGTTCTATCAATCTATCAACAACCCCCATGAAAAACCCCAAGGAAAGAACCCTCCGGCAAGAACACTCAATCAACGGATCAACATGTTCGTGTGTTGATCCATGTTCATTGTTTTAGAATTAAGAATGGTTAATTCATGAAAAAATAAATACCTACCTATATTCAGATATATTTTAGTAAATGGTTGATGATTCTAGTCATAGTTGACCCATGATCCGCTATCATTCTTCATCGTTGGTCTAATCCCAGATCCAATCTCATTCTCCATGAGATTTTCAATTGTGCTCTGATCCTCCATCATTCTTTGTTAGAGATAAATTCTACCATAGATTCATCAAAGAATCCATAGGGTTTAATTATCAACTCTCCAACACATTATTTTAACTAAAAAGGAAAAAGGTCACAATGTTTTAATTACACTGCAACATTGTGTCGTTACGCTGTTTCATTTTGGAAACTGCGTAGTGGTTATGCTTGTACAAACAAGCCATTAATGATCCTCATTTAATTTTCCTCGTATTTGACTTCTCACCTCACCAAAGAACTACCATCTACCACTCAATTGTCTCATATAAAATAAATAAATTTTTCTATGTTATTTTATTATTTTCTAAACAATCTGAAAATTAACTTTTCCATCCAACCCTTACCAATCAAAGTTAATTCCCATCTATGAAAAATATTGGCATTTTGAGTGCAATGGTGACCTGAAGTTTTTTATCTGATATCCAGTTTATAATTTAAAAAAATCCACTCACATGTTTACTTAAGTGAACTAAAAAATGTTCAAAATTTTATTTCGGGCTCATAGGACCTTAGAATCATGTGTCATCAAAGTGTGTGGTCTCGAAATAATTCTATATAATTAAAAAAAATTGCAATGAAATTACAAGACATTAAATTCTCCCCACCTTAGGTATTTACATCCCCAAAAGGCAAAATAAGGGCTACTCAAATAAATCAGGGTACTGAGCATGTATATAAGCCTCTTGATCCCATGTTCTCTCTTAGAGATTCTCGTGTTGTCACAGAACATGCACCAAAGGAATCGACCATCCATTAAGAACCAACCCATGTTGATCCTCTATCTCCACCATGAACTCCACAAATGACACCCCATCATCAATGACTATCTCACCACTGTCTATGGCATGTGATGGATCATGCATGTACCTCTTCATCTGTGACACGTGAAAAACATCGTTCACCCGGTGCATCCATGGCGGAAGAGCTAGGTGGTATTCCACCTTTCCAACTCTTCTAAGAATCTAGAAAGGTCCGATGAACCTTGAAGATAACTTTCCACCCTGGGGAAATCTCTGCAATCCCCATTGGGTAGACCAAAAGAAAACCATGGTATCCATACTTGAACTCCAAGGGTCTCTGTATCCTGTTAGCATACAAATTTTTCCTTCTATGTGTAGTCCTCATCCACTCCTAGATGGCATGAACCTTATCAGTGGTAGCTTGTACCAACTCTGGACCCATGAGTGCTTACTCCCCTGGGTCTTTCCAACATAGAGGTGATTTTCATGGTCATTCGTACATGGACTCAAATAGTTCCATGCCAATTGTGGAGTGATATATTTTGTTTTATGTGAAATCCACCAGTGGAAGGTGGTCCTCCCAACTACGACCAAAATAAAGGATGCAAGCACGAATCCTGACCTCAATGGTCTATATGGTTTTCTTCATCTGACAATTGTTCTAAGGGTGAAAGGTGGTGCAGAAGCAGAGTTGATTCCAAAACTCCTCTTGCAACCCCTTCCACAACTGGCATATAAAACGAGAGTCACGATCTGAGATGATCATAAAAGTAACCTCATGAAGCCTCACTATCTCCTTGTTATAGACATGTCCCATGCCCTATTTTTATCCCTACTTTTGGATGGGTAGGAAGTGGGCAAACTTGGTGAGTCGGTCAATAATCTTTCAGATATATTTGTGGCCCCTGTACATGTGTGGTCACCCCATCGTGAAGTCCATGGAGATACCAACCCACTTCCACTTCGGTACCTCAAGTGGCTATGTCCATGCTGCTCGGATCTGATGCTCAGCCTTCACTTACTGGAAAGCGAGGCATCGTGGAACAAACTCTTTAACCACTTTCGTCATCCTAGGCCACCAGTACTAATGTCGGAGGTCCTGGTACATCTTCACCACACCAGGATGTACCACAAAAGGAGATTTATGGAACTCCTTCAACACCTCATCATGTAACTTCATGGGTACTATGATGTATCCTATGAAAAGGATGATGTTCCCCCCCCCCACCAATCGAAAATCCATCAGGAGCTTGTTTTGAGGATAACAGAGCACATCGGGGATCATAGTCAACATCCACAAGTTGTTCCTCCCTAAATCACTGTAAGAGTAGAGGAGTGATTGTCACGACCCACCCTCGGGGTCCGTGCTGTGACTACCCCAAGCCCGCCTTCCATAGGCCAGGGGCTGGCGACTAGCACCAATGCGTAAATCCCGATAAAAAGGGAAGGCATTGCCTTTGTAAAGTAAACAAACACCACAGAGTAAGCAAGCGGAAAGTAAACACTAAACAAAAGCAGAGTACAACTGAAAGTGCGGAAAAGTAAATGGGCCAGTATACAAACCCAAACTGAAAGTAAAGTAAAACTCGAAAGGGAAAACAGCAATTGAAAAGTAAAAGCCGCTACCCCGAGCTGTCCACTGGAAATCCCACCTGAAGGGTGGGTACAGATAGCTCCACTGCTCCACGGGTCCCGTCGTCCGCTCCGAGCACGTCCGCCCAGTGGTCCACCTCCGGGTACCGTCCCGCTCTGCAAGCCTCAGCTAAGGTCAACTATGTCCATCGTCTGCAACCAACACAACGTAGTGCGGGCAAAGCCTATGCAGGGGTGAGTAAAAGCTACTCAGTAGGGACCCCGAGACCCCTGAAGGTCTCTCAAATCCACAAAGGATAAACCACGAAGAAAGGTATAATCACGAAGTATCAACCGACACTGCTTAGGTATATGCCCATACATATTCCTAAGTCACCAATTTCAAATACGCTCCAACCTCCGAGCCCAAGTACAACTCAGTCCACACAGGAAAGTAAATGTATTCCACATAGGAAAGCAAAACGTAATCCACACAGGATTGCACAACACAATCCACACAGGAAAGCAATAGGATTCAGCTCACACAGGATATACTTCTTCAAAGGACGATAAAGATGATCACTGATCCATCTAATTCGTAGGACCCACGAAGGATCGATAGGTAACTAACCCCCGCAAAAGACCCACACAGGATCGGGCCCACACAGGACCTGTAGGCACTGGTTCACACAGGACCGCTGAGCGCAAGGACCCACACAGGATCAGACCCACACAGGATCGGGCCCACACAGGACCTGTAGCACTGATCCACGTAGGATCGCTGAGTGCTGTAGTCGTCGTCGTCGAATCCACACAGGATCTCTGTACTGTCGTCGTCGCAGTCACAGTAGCAGTAGTAGCAGTAGTAGCAGTCACAGTCAGTCGCAGCCAGCACTAGGGTACCCGCACACAGCAAGCTCGTTCGGAGGGTCCGCTCCACGAGCCGAGAGGCTGATACATCAACTGTCACAAATACCAGAGTTGATGTATCCAAAAGTTTCGTATCGTCAACAGGAACCCAACGCAACAGACGGCGCGTCGATCGGACGCCCGGTCTGAGAGTTATTGGCATTTTCGTCCCCGGGGCCCGGTTGGTTTTTAAGCCAAAACCAACCCGACCGTACTCCACCTGCGTCCAAACCTCGGGCGGAGTATGCCAAAAGATCCTTCTCACTAAGAGGAACACAACGCGGCTGACGGCATGTTAATCGGACGTCCGTAGCTCAAGATATGAGCGTTTCCGCTCCGAAAGCCCTGTTGGTTTCGTGAACGAACCAACCCGGCCGTACTCAAAGTAATCTGAAACCTTGAGTGCGATATACCGAAACGACCGTCTCGATCCAAGGATCGTGTTTTCGTAGACAGTTCGTCAATCGGAGGTCTGTGGCTCATGTTATGGCCAAAAGACCGAAAAAGATTCGAAACAGGGGGTCCGGGTCCGGGCCGACCCGGCCCGACCCCCCATGGGTGGGCCCGAACCGGGTCGACCCGACCCGGGTCCGACCTGACCCGGGTCCGACCCGACCCGGGTCTGACCCGGCCCGCCCGGCCGGCCGGCCGGCGGCGCGGCGGCCTGGCGCCGCACGGAGGCAGCGCGGGGGGAATCAATCCCCCGCGGATTGAAAGGGGCGGCGCGGCATATAGCCGCGCCCTTGTTTTAAACCCCCCCCCCCCCCCACGTGGGGGCCTGTTTGTGCGGAACCGGGGGGCCGCCTGCCCCCCCCCCCCCCCCCCTTCAAGGAACCGCCCCCCCTCATAAAGTGGGGGGGGTTTTGTGTGCTGGCCGGGGGATTAATTTCCCCCGGTTTATTACCATCCGGCCGGCCAGCTGGCCGGCCGGTTTTCTCCAACGGGACCGGAAAATCCGGTCCCCTCTTCGGCTTCCGACGCCGGCGGCTCGGCCGCCGGTCTTCTCTTTCCGCCGCGGCCCGGAACCGGCCGCGTTGTTCATCGTCCGGCGCGGTGCGACGGCACCGCGCCCCTCCGCCGTGCCTTGATTTCTTTCAACGCGGCGCGACGGCGTCCCGTTCAAGATGTTTCTTCCATGGTGCGCGCGTGACGGCGTTGCGTAAAATAAACGCACGATTAACCGCGTGGTGCGACGGCACGACGCCACCTTGTTTCCACCCGCAAAGCAATTCAACAAGAACGATGGAGGGGGTTCGGCCGTGTTCATGCGGTCCGGCCCCCCTCACGTTAAATAATAACGCAACTTAAAATATTCAAAAGCCACACGTTAGACATGCTAGATCCACGATCAAGAATGAAAAAATTAAACAAATAAATCAACAACCCCTACCTCGGGTATAGGTTCGAAGATTTGACAACGTCCGCGGAAGACAACGTCGCGGAGGTCGGGCGTCGCGGTCGTCGTTCGTCAAATCCGTTGACGAAGAGATACGCCTGAAGAGATACGTCGTTGGCGAATCTTCGTATGCCGACGAAGAAGGTCCGAGGAGGAAGCGGCGTTCCCTCTCGTTGACACGGAAGACGAAGAAGAGAGGCGGCGTTCTTCGTCGGAGCTTGAGCGTTCTTTGTCGGAGCTTGAGCGTTCTTCGTGTTCTTCGTCAGAGCTTGAAGAAGAAGAAGAAGCTCTCAAAAGCTCTCAAGTTGGCTAAGAGTTCTAACCCAACAAAAAGAGAGAAGAGCTTAATTTAATCAAAAACTTAACACAAGAATTTCAAAGGTTTGAAATTCAAAAAGATTAACTCCAAAATTAAATAAACCATGTCATTTAATGAGGGGTTAAGGAAGTATGAGGGAAGATGTAAAGTTAGGGGTTAGTGTGGGCCCCACCACACTTAATCCTCTCAAGGGAGGTTAAGTGGGTGTGGGTCCCACCCCTAACTTCCTTTGAGAGAAGTTAACTAATAAGTTTAAATAAAAATATGTAAACACAATTTTTATTTAACTTATTCTAATCTCCCAAAAAATAACTCTCAACTCGAAACAAACGCAACTCCCGAAAAGGTATCTTTAAGCGAATATCGGCGCTGCGAGTTCATCGGTGCCCTCGGATTTCAATTCCGAGCACCGGATCAAAAGTTAGAAATTCCCGCTCGTTCGTTCACTGAACGTACCCAAGCCAAACTTCGGAAATTGATTCCGGGCACTCTGGGCCTCGGAATCAGGTGCCGTCTGAAACCGCGCTCTTGTAAAATTCTAAAGAAAATTAAGAAAAAAATTCCCTTGAATTTTACGGGTCTTTACATTACTCCCACATCAGGGCTTTACGTCCCCGTAAAGATACATCAAAAACTAGGGAAACAAATGAGGGTACTGAGCACGCATCTGAGCCTCCCGCTCCCATGTGCTCTCCTGGAGATTCCCGTGCTGCCATCTGATGCACACAAGAGGAATCGATCACCCACGCAGGACCCGCTCCTGTCGATCCTCTATCTCCACCGGGACCTCCGTAAAAGTCGCCCCATCGTCAACGTCAAGCTCCCCATGGTCAATGATGTGTGTCGGGTCGTGCACGTATCTCCTCAGCTGAGACACGTGGAAGACGTCGTGCACCCGGTGCAACTGAGGTGGTAGAGCCAGGCGATAAGCCACCTCACCAATCCTGCTGAGAATCTGGAAGGGTCCGATGAAGCGTGGAGATAACTTTCCGCCTCGGCCAAATCTCCGAATACCACGTCGAGGTGAGACCCGCAAGAAGATGTGGTCGCCATCCTCGAACTCCAGTGGCCTCTGCCTCCTGTCAGCGTATGACTTCTGCCAGCTCTGAGCTGTCCTCATCCGCTCCTGGATGACCTGGACCTTCTCTGTCGTGGCCTGGACCATCTCTGGTCCCACGAGTGCTGACTCTCCAGGGTCTGTCCAGCACAAAGGAGATCTACAAGGTCGGCCGTACAATGCCTCGTACGGTGCCATCCCGATGGTGGAGTGGTAGCTGTTGTTGTACGCAAACTCCACCAAGGGTAGGTGGTCCTCCCAGCTATGACCAAAGTCGAGGACACATGCGCGGAGCATGTCCTCGAGAGTCTGAATGGTCCTCTTCGTCTGACCATCCGTCTGAGGGTGAAAGGCTGTGCTCAGTCGTATCTGCGTCGCGAACGCCTCCTGTAACCCCTTCCAAAGCCGGGAAGTAAAGCGATCATCTCGATTGGAGACGATAGATGATGGCACACCGTGGAGTCGCACAATCTCCTGAACGTATAGACGTCCCAAGCTCTCTACTGAGCCCTGCTCTCTGATGGGTAAGAAGTGTGCCGACTTGGCGAGTCGGTCAACAATCACCCAGATGGAGTCGTGACCTCTGGAAGTGCGTGGAAGTCCAGTCACGAAGTCCATAGATATGCAGTCCCACTTCCACTCCGGAACCTCCAAGGGCTGTACCAAGCCTGCTGGTACCTGATGCTCTGCCTTCACCTGCTGGCAGGTGAGGCATCGAGAAACGAACTCTGCTACAGCCTTCTTCATGCCCGGCCACCAGTGCTGTCGTCTGAGGTCCTGGTACATCTTCGCAACTCCAGGATGTACCGCCAAAGGAGAAGTTTGAAACTCTCTCAACACTTCCTCTCGCAAAGCGACTGGTACAATGGTACGTCCTCTAAAAAGGATGTCGTGCTCTGCTCCAAGGGAGAAACCATCAGGTGCCTGTCCCGAGGATATCTGTGTACGTCGTGTCTCACTATCAGCGTCCTCACACTGTGCCTCCCTGACCCACTGTAGTAGTGGAGGGGTGACTGTGAGAGACTAGAGGAAGGCTTATCCATCTCTATCCACGAAGGATATCTGCAAAGAGGCTAGCTGCTCCGTCACCTCCTCAAGTAGCTGAATGCCCGTCCTCCTGCTAAGGGCATCGGCTACTACGTTCCCCTTCCCAGGAGTATAGACTATCTCAAAGTCATAGTCCTGGAGGAACTCGAGCCATCGCCACTGTCTCAGGTTCAGGTCCTTCTACGAGAAGATATACCTGAGACTCTGATGATCAGAAAAGACTGTAAAGCGCTCGCCCATCAGATAGTGTCGCCATATCTTCAGAGCGAAGACCACTGTTGCTAACTCTAGGTCATGGGTAGCGTAGTTCTGCTCATGCGGCCTCAACTGATGTGATCCATAGGTGATCACTTCCCGCTACTGCATCAGAACACATCTGAGTCCGGTCCCTGATGCATCGCAGTAGACTACGTACCGTACTCCCTCCTCGGGCAACCTCAAGATAGGTGCGCTAGTCAATCTCTATCTCAGCTCCTGGAAGCTCTGCTGACATCTGTCTGACCACACGAAGGGTTTCCCCTTCTTCGTCAAAGCTGTGAGTGATGCCTCAACTCTAGAGAAGTCTGGCACGAATCTCCGATAGTATCCAGCTAGTCCCAAGAAACTCTGAACCTCAGTCACGCTCCTGGGTGGCTCCCAAGCTAACACAGCCTCAATCTTCGTGGGATCCACTGCAACTCCCGCCTCAGAGATAACGTGTCCCAAGAAGTGGACCTCACGTATCCAGAACTGGCACTTCGAGAGCTTACCATAAAGCTGGTGCTCTCGGAGTGTGTCTAGTAAAACTCGCAAGTGATAGGCGTGCTCCTCCTCTGTCGTAGAGTAAATCAGAATGTCGTCGATGAAGACCACGACAAACCGATCAAGGTATGGCTGAAAGATCCTGTTCATGAGAGCCATGAACACTGCTGGAGCATTGGTTACACCGAATGGCATAACCAAGAACTCATAGTGGCCATACCGACATCTGAAGGCTGTCTTCTGCACATCCTCGTCTCTGACTCTGAGCTGATGGTAGCCTGACCTGAGGTCTATCTTCGAGAACCACCGTGCTCCCTTGAGTTGATCAAAGAGGTCATCAATCCTCGGTAGCGGATACTTGTTCCTCACTGTCACCTGGTTCAGGCGACGATAGTCAACACAAAGTCGCAAGCTCCCGTCCGCCTTCTTGGCGAACAAAATCGGTGAAGCCCAGGGTGAAACACTAGGTCGGATGAACCCCTTGCCCTGCAAGTCCTCCAACTGTACCCGTAGCTCTCGAAGCTCGGCGGGGGCCATCCGATATGCTGGAGTGGATATCGGGGTTGTCCCAGGGTATAATTCAATATAAAAGTCTACCTCTCTGCGAGGAGGTAGCCCTGGAACGTCATCGGGAAAAACGTCCGCAAACTGATCCACCACTGCAGGAAAACCAGGACTCCGCACGTCAACTGCTCCAAGGATAAGGCTAGCCAACTGATGGGTGATGGGATGTCCTCTCCTCCGCGGAAGTCCATCCTGTGCTGCTAAGGCTCCCTTCTCGCCGGTGAAGGTGAACCTGCTCCCGTCGGTGCGTACACATCGCACCTTGCGCCTAAAACAGTCAATCTGTGCATGGACCGTAGATAGCCAATCCATGCCCAAGATGACGTCGTAAGGCCTCGACGCTGCTACAAGAAGATCCCAGCCGAAACTCTCGCCTCCTAGAGTAAGCTCACACTGCCGGCACCAGTGCGTAATCGTCGAGTCTGCTCCCGTAGGAGTCTCTAGCCGTAAGGATCGAGCCAACGGCTCTGTCGGAATCTCCGAGCTCCGAACAAGGGCAGCGGCTATGAAAGAGTGACTCGCTCCTGTGTCTATAAGAACTGCAGCAAGGGTGGAAAAGACATAGATAGTACCTCGAATCATCTCGGGTGCACCGTGGTCGTAGGCCTCTGCTGCCTGGAGTTGTGCCTGCCTCTGCCCGCCAGCTCCCTGTGGTCGGGGTGGACCTCCTGGTGGTGGTGGTGGCAGAGCCTGAAAGCGTCTCCCACCACTGGCTGCTTGTCCAGCTCCTCTACCTCGTCCACCTCCTCCCTGCGGACCGCCACGGTCGACCCTCTGCCTCTGCCTCGGTGGTCCATCAACTGACTTCTGCTCCTCGGCACGGCGGGTCGGGCAGTCACGAGCCATGTGGCCCTGCCCGCCGCACGAGTAGCACTGTCTGCCTCTCGAAAGACTGGCTCCTCGCTGTGTGCCCCGCACTGCTGAGACAGTGCCCTGAGATCGTCTGCCCGAAGGTCTGGTCTGTCTGGACCCCTGAGTAATCCGTCAACTGCTTGCTGTAGATGACTCTGCCACGTGCCTCCCTGCGGTGGGTCTCTGTGCTGGTGTAGACTCAGCAAGGAAGCTCTCGATCAGAAGGGCCCGCTCCAGTACTCCTGTCTGAGTCGGTATGCTGAGGGAGATCAGCGATGCCCTGATCTCGTGTCTCAAACCCTGCTCGAAGGTCCGGGCCCGGAAGAATGGGTCCCGTACCATGTCGGTCGAGTAGCGTGAGAGATCGGTAAATCTCGCCGAGTACTGAGCGACCGTCATGCTGCCCTGCCGCAGCTGTAGAAGCTCCTGGATACGCACCGCACGAAGGGTGGCTGGGACGAACTCCGAGCGGAAGAGGCTCTCAAATTCCGTCCAATGAAGAGATGCCTCATCGTGCACCCGGAGCATCAAGCTCCACCATCGTCCTGCTGCTGCGTGAAGTAGGCTCGCAGCGAGGATCACCATGAGGTCTGCTGGTGTCCTCACTAGCCTAAACACTCGTACTACTGTCTCCAGCCAGTCCTCTGCTGCCTGGGGATCCGTCTCCCCACGAAACTTGGGTGGTCGCTGGCGCTGAAACTCATGCAGTGCGCTGAGGCGACGTGCATCGTCAGCGGCTGGTGCTGGAAGTATCGGGGGCTCGGCTGGTAGAGCTACCGCCGGTGCCACTGCTGACAAAGGGCCCTGCACCGAGGCCTCGTCGCTCGGTGGGCTGTCGTCACACACGACTCTCGGAACCCTAGCTGGCTGCCATCGTGGGGCCATCCTGAAAAGGAAACAGGTGCGCCACGGTCAGAACAGTATACCTGGTGAGCTGATATAAGTAATCACAAAGAAAACATTGAAACACACACGCAATCAATATTTTTGTGCATTAAGTTGGAAATCAGAAGTCAGGGTCCTGGTGTACGGATACGTCGGCCGCCGCACCAACACTGGACTCCCTGGACTGATAACCACACTCAATATGGTAAACATTATTGCTTCACATAGAAAAGATCAGAGTTCGTGGTAGAACCGAACTCCTCTGATACCAATTTGTCACGACCCGCCCTCGGGGTCCGTGCCGTGACTACCCCAAGCCCGCCTTCCATAGGCCAGGGGCTGGCAACTAGCACCAAGGCATAAATCCCGATAAAAAGGGAAGGCATTGCCTTTGTAAAGTAAACAAACACCACAGAGTAAGCAAGCGGAAAGTAAACACTAAACAAAAGCATAGTACAACTGAAAGTGCGGCAAAGTAAATGGGCCAGTATACAAACCCAAACTGAAAGTAAAGAACAACTCGAAAGGGAAAAACAGCAACTAAAAAGTAAAAGCCGCTACACTGAGCTGTCCACTGGAAATCCCACCTGAAGGGTGGGTACAGATAGCTCCACTGCTCCACGGGTCCTGTCGTCCGCTCCGAGCACGTCCGCCCAGTGGTCCACCTCCGGGTACCGTCCCGCTCTGCAAGCCTCAGCTAAGGTCAACGCTGTCCGTCGTCTGCAACCAACACAATGTAGTGCGGGCAAAGCCCGTGCAGGGGTGAGTAAAAGATACTCAGTAGGGACCCCGAGACCCTTGAAGGTCTCTAAAATCCACAAAGGATAAACCACGAAGAAAGGTACAATCACGAAGTATCAACCGACACAGCTTAGGTATATGCCCATAAATATACCTAAGTCACCAATTTCAAATACGCTCCAACCTCCGAGCCCAAGTACAACTCAGTCCACACAGGAAAGTAAACGTATTCCACATAGGAAAGCAAAACGTAATCCACACAGGATTGCACAACACAATCCACACAGGAAAGCAATAGGATTCATCTCACACAGGATATACTTCTTCAAAGGACGATAAAGATGATCATTGATCCATCTAAGTCGTCGGACCCACGAAGGATCGATAGGTAACTAACCCCCGCAAAAGACCCACACAGGATCGGGCCCATACAGGACCTGTAGGCGCTGGTTCACACAGGACCGCTGAGCGCAAGGACCCACACAGGATCAGACCCACACAGGATCGGGCCCACACAGGACCTGTAGCACTGATCCACGTAGGATCGCTGAGTGCTGTAGTCGTCGTCGTCGAATCCACACAGGATCTCTGTACTGTCGTCGTCGCAGTCACAGTAGCAGTAGTAGCAGTAGTAGCAGTCACAGTCAGTCGCAGCCAGCACTAGGGTTCCCGCACACAGCAAGCTCGTTCGGAGGGTCCGCTCCACGAGCCGAGAGGCTGATACATCAACTGTCACAAAGACCAGAGTTGATGTATCCAAAAGTTCCGTATCGTCAACAGGAACTCAACGCAACAGACGGCGCGTCGATTGGACGCCCGGTCTGAGAGTTATTGGCATTTTCATCCCCGGGGCCCGGTTGGTTTTTAAGGCAAAACCAACCCGACCATACTCCACCTGCATCCAAACCTCAGGCGGAGTATGCCAAAAGATCAATCTCACTAAGAGGAACACAACGCAGCTGACGGCACGTCAATCGGACGTCCGTAGCTCAAGATATGAGAGTTTCCGCTCCGAAGGCCCGGTTGGTTTCGTGAACGAACCAACCCGGCCATACTCAAAGTAATCCTAAACCTTGAGTGCGATATACCGAAACGACCGTCTCGATCCAAGGATCGCGTTGCTGCAGACAGTTCGTCAATCGGAGGTCCGTGGCTCATGTTATGGCCAAAAGACCGAAAAAGATTCGAAACGGGGGGTCCGGGCCGACCCGGCCGGGCCGGCCGGCCGGCGCGGCGGCGCGGCGGCCGCGGCGGCCTGGCGCCGCACGGAGGCAGCGCGGGGGGAATAAATCCCCCGCGGATTGAAAGGGGCGGCGCGGCATATAGTCGCGCCCTTGTTTTAAAAACGCCCCCCCCCCCCCCCCACGTGGGGGCCTGTTTGTGCGGAACCGGGGGGCCGCCTGCCCCCCCCCCCCCCCCTTCATAAAGAGGGGGGTTTTTGTGTGGTAGTTGGGGGATTAACTTCCCCCGGATTATTACCATCTGGCCGGCTAGCTGGCCGGCCGGTTTTCTCCAACGGGACCGGAAAATCTGGTCCCCTCTTCGGCTTCCGACGCCGGCGGCTCGGCCGCCGGTCTTCTCTTTCCGCCGCGGCCCGGAACCGGCCGCGGTGTTTGTCGTCCGGCGCGGTGCGACGGCACCGCGACCCTCCGCCGTGCCTTGATTTCTTTCAACGCGGCGCGACGGCGTCGCGTTCAAGATGTTTCTTCCATGGTGCGCGCGCGACGGCGTTGCGTAAAATAAACGCACGATTAACCGCATGGTGCGACGGCACCACGCCACCTTGTTTCCACCCGCAAAGAAATGCAACAAGAACGATGGAGGGGGTTCGGCCGTGTTCATGCGGTCCGGCCCCCCTCACGTTAAATAATAACGCAACTTAAAATATTCTAAAGCTACACGTTATACATTCTAGATCCACGATCAAGAATGAAATAATTAAACAAATAAATCAACAACCCCTACCTCGGGTATAGGTTCGAAGATTTGACAACGTCCGCGGAAGACAACGTCGCGGAGGTCGGGCGTCGCGGTCGTCGTTCGTCAAATCTGTTGACAAAGAGATACGCCCGAAGAGATACGTCATTGGCGAATCTTCGTATGCCGACGAAGAAGGTCCGAGGAGGAAGCAGCGTTCCCTCTCGTTGACACGGAAGACGAAGAAGAGAGGCGGCGTTCTTCGTCGGAGGTTGAGCGTTCTTCGTCGGAGCTTGAGCGTTCTTCGTGTTCTTCGTCAGAGCTTGAAGAAGAAGAAGAAGCTCTCAAAAGCTCTCAAGTTGGCTAAGAGTTCTAACCCAACAAAAAGAGAGAAGAGCTTAATTTAATCAAAAACTTAACACAAGAATTTCAAAGGTTTGAAATTCAAAAAGATTAACTCCAAAATTAAATAACCCATGTCATTTAATGAGGGGTTAAGGAAGTTTGAGGGAAGATGTAAAGTTAGGGGTTCGTGTGGGCCCCACCACACTTAATCCTCTCAAGGGAGGTTAAGTGGGTGTGGGTCCCACCCCTAACTTCCTTTGAGAGAAGTTAACTAATAAGTTTAAATAAAAATATGTAAACACAATTTTTATTTAACTTATTCTAATCTCCCAAAAACTAACTCTCAACCCGAAACAAACGCAACTCTCGAAAAGGTCTCTTTAAGCGAATATCAGCGCTGCGAGTTCATCGGTGCCCTCGAATTTCAATTCCGAGCACCGGATCAAAAGTTATAAATTCCCGCTTGTTCGTTCACTGAACGTACCCGAGCCAAACTTCGGAAATTGATTCCGGGCACTCCGGGCCTCGGAATCAGGTGCTGTCTGAAACCGCGCTCTTGTAAAATTCTAAAGAAAATTAAGAAAAAATTTCCCTTGAATTTTACGGGTCTTTACAGTGATAGTCATTGACTAAACGTTAGCTTCACCATCACTATCCATGATGTATATCTGCATCGCGACAAGCTATTTTGTCGCCTCACTCAACCGTTGTAAACCAGACCTCCTACTGAGTGTGTCTGCCACCACATTCCACTTCCCAAGAATGTAGACTATCTCAAAGTAATAGTTCTAGAGGAAATCCATCCATATCCATTGTATCATGTTCAGGTCCATTAGTGAGAAGATATATCTAATACTCTTGTGGTCGTAGTAGACGGTAAATCGTTCACCAATCAAGTAGTGGCACCGCATCTTCAAGGAAAAGACCACTGATACTAACTCCAGGTCATGGGTTGCATAGTTTTTCTCATGCTACCTCAACTGTCATGATATAGAGGTAATCACTTCTTGATCGTACATTAGGACACAACCCAGTCCTATCCTCGATGTGTCACAGAAGAATACTTACCCAACACCCTCTTCTAGTAGTCTCAAGATGGGGGCACTCGTCAGTCTATAGCTCAGCACTTGGAAACTCTGATGGCACTTCTCCATCCACACGAAGGTCTGTCTCTTCCATGTCAAGGATGATTAAGTTTCTACTACTCTAGAAAATTTGGGCACGAACCTCCGGTAGTATCCAACCTACCCTAGTATACTGTTCACCTCAATCACGCTCCTAGGTGGATCCCAAACAAGCACTACCTCTATCTTTTCAGGATCCACTGCAACTCTAACCTCTGAGATGATGTCTCCCATAAAGTGGACCTCCCAAATCTGGAACTAGTACTTCAAGATCTTACCATAAAGTTGGTGATCTCATAGTGTTTCCATAACTACCCGCAGGTGTGTAGAAAGCTCCTCCTCTAACACCAAGTACACCAAAATGTCATAAATGAAGATGACCATGAAATGATCAAGGTAAGGATGGAATATCCTCTTAATGAGTCCCATGAACATTATAGGGGAATCAGTCACACTGAAGGGAATCACTATGAACTTGTAGCGGCCATAACGGTGCCTGAAGGTTGTCTTCAGCACGTCCTCATCCCATACCTGAAGCTGATGATAGCCTAATATGATGTCTATATTAGAGAACCACCTCGCTCTCTTCATCTAATCAAAGAGGTCATAAATCCTCAGCAGTGGATACTTGTTATTCCCAGTCACATGGTTCAAGTGTCATTAGTCCTTGTATAGCCTCAAGTATCCTTCTTCCTTCTTGTAAAACAACACTGGGTTTGCCCATGGTGAAACACTAGGTCTCACAAATCCCTTCTCTTATAAGTCTTCTAGTTGTACCCTCAACTCACAAAGCTCTACGGGAGCCATATGATATGCCGATGTGGATATATGTGTCATCCTTGGGTAAAAATTAATTCATAAGTCTACCTCTCTACAAGGAGGTAGTCTCGAAACATCCATAGGGTTGACATCCTAATACTCGTCCACCACTACCGGAAAGCTCGGACTCCTCTTGTCCACCATAATGGGGGTGAAGCTAGCCAACTAGTGAGTGATTGGATATACCCTCAATCGATATAGTCCATCCTATGTTGTAGAATTTCCCATATCACTGGTGAAGGAAAATCTTGTCTCATCCTCACAGACACACCGTACGTTGCGCCTAAAATAGTCGATCTGGGCATGGATTGTAGAAAACCAGTCCATACACAAGATGATGTCGTAAGGCCTTGATGCTACTACTAGGAGATCCATGCCAAAGTTTTCACCTCAAGTATTAATCTCACAATTTCATATTTAGTGTGAAATCAACGAATCCCCGACCATAGGAGTCTCTAATCATAAGGATTGATCCAACGACTTCACCTAAATCTCCGAGCCTCAAACATGGTATGTGGTAAGAAAAGAGTGACTTGAACCTATGTATATATGAACGGAATCTAAGGTGGATAAGAAACATATCATACCTCTAATCATCTCTGGAGCACCGTTGTCATAGGCCTCCACATCCTGAAGCTGAGATCTCCCATGTACATCAGCTCCCTAATCCCATGGTGGACCACCTAGGGTGCTGAAGGCAGTACCTTGAAACTTCATAAACCGCCTACCACTCAGCCTACTCCCCTATCATGTCTGCCACCCTGTGGACCTCCTCGATCAAACCTCTACCTCTACCTTGTATTTCTCTCTACCATCCACTGAATGTTTGTGCGGCATGAAAGGAAGTCACGATTCATGTGTCCCTACCAATCACAAAAGTAACAAACTCTAGCCCTCCGCTGACCTCCTCTACCTCATGAGATTCACACCACTGACCTTACATCCTAGGGTCATCTTATTGATGGTCTGGCCTTCTTGGACCTATGAGTCATTTGCCTACTACCTACTGCAGATGACTCAAAAACCTGTCATTCGGTGGTGCCTCTCACTATTAGTGCCTACTCCACTAGGAAGCTCGCAACCTGTAGAGATCTCTCTATCACTCCAGCCTATGTCAAGATGATCAGTAAATTCATCAACATCCTGATCGCCTATTGGAGTCCCTGCTCAATCGTATGGGCCCTGAAGATAGGGTATTGTACTATGTAGCTGAAGTAGTATGAGGGGTTGGTAAACTATGCCGAGTATTGGGCCAAAGTCAAGGTGCCCTACTGTTGGTTCAATAGATCATGAATATGTAATGAGTGTAGTGTTTCTGGTATGGACCTCGGCCTGAGGAATCTCTCAAAGTCCAACTAGGAAAGGGTCACCTCCTCGTGTGTCTAGAGTGTCAAGCTTTAGCACCCCCCTAATGTGTCATAAAAAGATATAGAGGCTAGGACCACCATCTGGTCTTTAGGTGTCTCTACTAGGTGAAAAAACCCACATAACTACCTCCAGCCAATCCTCCACTACCATAGAATCTGTCTCACCTCAAAACCAAATAGGCCTCTATCTATGGAACTTGTAAAGCACACCCATTCATCATTCAAAATTCGCTGGTGGGGAAGGTAGCAACTTCTTCTCTACGGGTGGTGGTGATTCTAGTACACCACCTGATGGTTCAATCACTGTAAGTGATCCCTGCACCGATGCCTCACCACTCAGTGGGCCATCATCTTGATCCCTCGCTTGAATCCTGGTTGGCTATCTTCATGTAAGAATCTTGTAGGGAAATAGATGTTACACAGTCAATAAGTTATACTTGGTGAGCTAACTCAAAATATATCAAGAGAATAACATTTCCAAAACACATGAAACCAGTGTTTTCATGTACCAAGTTGGAAAAAAATAATTTAGGGTCCTGTTGTATGGGTACATCGGTCACCGGACTATCATTGGACTCCCAGTCCTGAAATCTGAACTCAAAACACTTAACAATATTGCCTCATAAAAAATATGGACTCTTAGTTCTTCTGTTATAACCAACCACCTATGATACCAATTTGTCACGACCCATCCCCTGGGGCCCAACCATGACTACCCCAATATTGACTTCCATAGTCTAGGGGTTGGTGAATAGCACTGAAAGGGAATATCCCAAAAATGGAAGGAATTTCCTTTAAACATGTAAAAACACAGACATTGCATACTATACAAAGAAAACCACAAAGGGAAAAAATTAGTACAACCACCACAAAGTACCACCATTGAGAGTAAAAGGTGTAAACTGAAAATAAATGGGCCAGAATACAAGTCAAAGAACCCAAAAAGTAAAATGTACTATCGATTTCCACCCTGAAGTCCCTACCTATAGGGTAGTGGTAGTAAAGCCTTAAGCTGTAGAAGTATGCCCTGTTTTCTCCTACCTCACTGAGCTCCACTGAGTCTCAGAACACCATGGTTGGCATCGTAGCATCAGTCGTTTGCACAAGACACAACACGTGTTGGCTATTCCCATGTAAGGGTGAGTATAACAACTCAGTAGGGACCCCGAGACCCCCAAAGGTCTCTCATAAATCCACAACGAAAAATACTACATAGGAAATACCTCAAAGGAAATACCACCAAGAATGATCTCAAAAACATAGAACCAAGTAAAAGAAAACTCAAAAAATGTATAACTTAAGTACATCTGTAAATATGATTAGTCGAAAGCCTAGATCATCTTATTATATTGAGAGGCTCTACTACGAATCCATTATAGGCTGCTCTACTACTGATCCACGAAGTGTCTCCCTACTGTTGATCCATGACCGGTAGCTCTGTAGCTGATCCATGATGGGTTGTGCTATAGTTGATCAATGATGGGTTGCTCTCATGCTGATCCACGGAGGGTCGTTCTACTACTGATCCATGAAGAGTCACTCTCACGTTGATCCACAAAGGTTTGGTCTCATTCCTCACGTCACAGCCAGCCACTGGATTCCCGCACTTAGTGCACTTGACTCTAGCAGGATCAGATCCTCAACCCATCAGTCATACCTCAACTACAAATATTTCCCACATATAGTGACCTAAAGGTCCGTCTAATCATATGGTTCCCGTCGCAACAAACGGTGCGTCGAACGGATTCCCGGTCTGTAAGATATAGACATTTTTGTAAAAAGGGTACGATTGGATTTGAGTCTGATCCATCTTAGTTGTATTCCAACCTTTTCCAAAACCTATGTAGAGTAACTCAAAAGGAAAGCCTTGTTTCAAGGGTCCTCATGACAAAGAAGTCTTGTCAATCAGACACCCGGTCTGTTAGTTACAAGTGTTAATGTGAAACGGGGATTAGTTGGGTCCAGGTCTTGTCCGACCTAGGCCTAACTTGACTAGGTCCAGCATGGCCTGTGGTTGACCTAGCCTGCCTGGTGGGATGCGGACCACCTTTAAAAACCCATCCCACTGAGGCGGGCTGGCTTCTCCTTCCCAGACATGGCTTATTCGTGTCTGATTCGTCACCTGGCGGTGCCAGCAGGTGCCACCTCCCCCTGTGACCGATCTGTGTAGATGACCGACTTTGTCCAGCTAGTCGTAGTTCTACCGCAACTGTTTCATCCAACGCAGCTGGCTGATCAACCGGCCTTTTCTCCCACACGCGGTCGAGGGACCACGTGCCGCCAAATCACCTGAGAGGCTCGGACATGGGCCCCCCCTCCACGCGGCGCTGGTTAGTACCACACTTCCATGCCGCCACGGCCACCTGGTTGTGGCCCTCCACTATTGTAGCTTGTCGATAGTTCCTATTGAGGGCCACTAGAGTTGCTATGGTGGTCGATTTCTCGAACCGTTTGCACCTACGGGACCGTAGGGATACCACCTTCACTTCAACAGCCTCAAACACACCTTTCCACCATTTTGAGAATTCATCCATGAAGAATGCACAAGGCGGAGGGGATCGGGCCTCATTCTTGTCGGGTCGCATCCTCTGCGTTAGAAGTTTGAAACTGGGAAGGTTTGGTATCACCATTCTATCAAGCTATCAACAACCCCGTGCAAACCCCCAAGGAAATAACCCTCCCAAAAGAACACCTAATCCGCAAATCAACTTGTTCATAGTTAGATCTGAGATTGTTGTTTCAGAATGAAGCATGTGGAATTCTAGAACAATGAAATCACTACCTAGATTCGTATCTATTTTAGGCAATGGATAATGATACAAGTCATTGTTGACCTGTGATCCACTGTCTTTCTTCACCATTTTTCAACTCCTAGATCTGATATCATTCTCCACGAGATTAGTCACCTTGCTCTGATCCTTCATCATTCTTGTGTTCTTTATTGGAAAGTAATTCCATTTTAGGTTTGTCAAATAATCAATAGGGTTTAATTATCAACTCTCAAATGTGATAGTCTAACAAAAAGAAAAAACATATCTCCATTTCTATTATGATGTGATATTACATTGTTACATTGTTTCATTTATGAAACCACTTAGAGGTTACGCTTGTGCAAAAGATTCATTAATGATCCTCATTTAATGTGCCTCGTCCTCACCTTGTCGCTACACCGTAGTGCCATCGTATTCTTCTCAACGGTGTGAATGAAAATAAAATAACTTTTCCTATGTTATTTTATTATTTTCTCAAAATTCCAAAAATTAACTTTTTCATCTGACCATTTTTGGTCGAAGTTAAGTCCTTTCTAGGTGAATCTTGGCCTTCCAAGTTCAATGGTGCACTTGTATTTTTGATTCGAGTACTGGTTCAAATGATAAAAAAAACTTCTTTCATATTTTCTTAAGTGAACTAAAAAAGTTTAAAATCCTATTCTGGGCTCACCGGGCCTCAGAATCACAAGTCATCAAAGTGTGTGCTCTCTAAATAATTCTATATAATTAAAAAAAATTAAACAGAAATTCTGAGACATTACAATGTATCCCCTATAAAGATACGGAATTACACATCTTTGCCACTAATAATAATTTCTGTATCCTTGCAAAAAGATTTCATCATTTTTTGAAATCTTATCCAAACTAAGGATTATTCCAAAATCAGACCTGGGTATAATAATGAAGTTAGTAAATTGAGCACATTTTTTCTAATAATGGTAACTTCCTGACATATCGTTGTGGAGGTGGTACTTCCAGTGGGAGTCTTGATATAAAAATCACTTCTTAAGGTTATAGGGAAGTATATAATTTTCTTATAAAACTTGAAATATATAAAAGAGTGTGATGAATCATAATTGAATTATGCCTTATCTAAATTTGAGGTTGTAAATAAAGTACCTTCTATGACATCATTAATAACATCAAACACAACAGTTTTAATTGCATGATCTTGGCATTGCTCCCTTTTAATTTTATGGGTCATATTCCCTTAACACTAGGGAAAATCATTTTCATAATGCCCCATATCCTTTATGTTGAATCATTTCACATTTTAAGTCTATTTATTTCCCTTGAATCCATGATCCTGGTGACCATTCTATCTATTATTGTTGTAACAAAATGACCTGGGTAAACCCTAAACTGGTCCCCCAAGCCGATCTATTGTAAGGCCCGAGAGGTGTTCCTGATCCTCCCTAGATGGCAACAAGTTCCAAGTCATCAATATAGTATAACAAGGGAACAATTTCACCCAATAAACAAAATGGAAACTAAATAGTATCAAGAAAGCACTTGCATCTCAATAACATAAATAATACTGAATTTAAAATCATTTAAATAAGAAACTAAAAATACACCTGAGATAACTGACTATATTAACCGAATTGGACAACTATTATCTCTATGTGAACCCTTGGGTCACTCTCAAACTCAATGATCAAACCTCACACAAGGCGAACGTACCCATGATGGAACCTTCACAAGGAATAAAAATAGAAAAATACTCTAGGTATGAGTATTAAAACTCAGTAGGCTAGACCAATATTCTATCCCCCAATGAACTACCTTTAAAATTAAAGAAACACCATTTTTAACTTTGAACTAAAAATTTTAAAAGTATGTTTTTCTATATATTTTAGGAAAAATAAAAGTATAACCCATTGCCCCTTTTTATTTCCAAAACCAAAGTCCTACCATTAGTGAGATATTAGGATTTTCAAGGGGAGAGGGTTATCTATATTTCAATCTTCACAAACGATAATAAAATAATTTTCTTGAAAAAATTATAGAAACATTATTAAAATCAACACACAAATTTTCTACACACACACTGCACAAGAATTACTATAGGGGAAACAAAATTAACTATACCATAATCTCAATATCACTGCAAATGACTAAAGCAACAGACATAGGTAAACCCAGGAGATCAAGAATAATCTAGAAGACACTAATACATGAGACTCCATCCCCAATATCTTTCCACAAAAAATGAAATCAAATTTCTTAATATTCTTGACCACCCTAACTCAAGATAGACCAAGAGAAAACCCCATTGTAATAAAACTAAACATATATCCACCTACTATGGGCCACTGGTCATCACGTCGACTACGAGTGAATCAATCATTCTTAGAAATATTCTCACAATATGTCAGGTTCCTATCTCCTAGGTGTTAAAAATGGGTGATGCAATTTATGGCATTCAGGAATCAAATCACATATATATAATAATAATAATACACAATAGGTCTCAACCCGAGTCTCCCCTAGGATCATTCTCGTGACTTAAAATTAAATAATTATAAATGGTTACAACTGAAGAAACCTAAAATGGTTCTCGTGAATTTCCCCAACAAGGACATCCAAACCATTGCATTTAATCGATGCATGAGAAACACCCAACTAGGTTTTTCATAAAAAAAACATTCACTAATTTCAAAAAATTGCCAATGGAGCCCTTAAACATTCACAAACAAACCCATATCTCAAAATGAAAACACTTCTCAAAAGTGGTGTCAAGCACACCATTTCCAATCAAAAAAAATTACAAAAATTATTCAAAACATTTACATCACACATTCAAAACATAACCAATCTACACGAAAATTCCACCTGGTCTATAATTCAACATTCCAGATCAAATTGGTTTAAAAAACCACAATTACTCTTTATTTTAATTTAAAACAATTTAAAACACAATAAAGAAACCCCTAAATCCTCATTTCACTTGATAAATAATCATTATAAATACAAACATCATTTTACATACCAATATCCACATATAAAAGTCAATCAGGCATTTAAACGAACACTATGCGTGTGAAAATTAGTTAAACAAGCACAATTAAGTCAAAACACGGTTCAAAGTACAATTTTCACAACAAAAAATTTAATTCAAAGATTGAAATATATATTCATCACATAAATACTGTGTGAGAATCATGAAATTAGAGTTTCTTAAATTTATGAGGAAAGTGAAAGGGAATTACTACATCAAATGTGTGGCTCAATAATAACTCCAACCCGAATTTTCTCCTCATAGGTTCTAATACCCTAAACCTACCAATATAAACCCTTAATATAAAAATACCCCTAACAAAAAAATGGTAAAAAAAAATAATAAAATGCAGTAGTAGGGGTGGGGTATGTGGGTTTGGGGATACACTACTGATCAGGAGGGGGAGGGTTGCGCCGCTGGTTCGAGCAGGATAAGGCGCACCAACTGGGTAGGTCGCAGGAAGGGGGGTCGTCCTGCTGGAGGGGGTGGTAGTAGGGAGTTGTACCGATTAGGGTTGGAGGTAGGGAGGTCTCAAACACCAGGTGGAATGGGGATGAGGTAGAGGCCGCATGAGAGGAGAGAAAAAAGGGGTTAAGAGAGAGGAAAGTTAGGTCAAATAAAACCCTACAAAAATGAAATTAATAATTATAATTAAAATGATTTCATCACAATTATAATACATATAAATTGAAAATTTATAATTATAATAAAAAATAATAATACACAATAATAAAAATAAAAATAATAAAAATAATAACATGATGATAAAAATAATAATAATTAAAATATTCATTTCATTTTAATAATAATTATGATAACAACAATTATTTTAAATAACACTAATTATAATAATAATTTTTGTGATTGAAAAAATAATTATTTTATTTATTTCAATTCAACTATATGTTCCATAGGCATCTTATGATATTGAGCATGAACCGTCCGGTATATCCTATCTCTAGAAGATGTCACACGACTTACAAGGCAGACCGCACAGTCTTTGCTGACCGTACAGTACCCACACACCAGCCTAGAAGCCACCAAAACACCCAAATAATAATATTAATAATAATAATAATAAAATTAATTCTAAAAGAAACAACTTTTTTAATAAAATGGCGATAATAATAATAATAATAATTCCACCATAATGATAAAAATATTAATAATATTTATTTAATTTTGTATAATAATAATAATATAAACAATAACTTTTAATAATATTATTCGTAACATTTAATAAAAATAATAATAATATTTTTATTTTATTACTCATTAAAATCTATTTTTTTATTTTTCGAAGATAGGCAGGCTTCCCAGTGGCATGGGCAAGGCCAGATGGTTCCCAGACTGTGCTATACCTGTGCATCATATGCTTCCAAACCCCAAACAGAAACTTTTTTTAATAGAAACTCTTAAATATAAACTGGGACTCAACTCAAACCCCAGAAAAATTATTCAAATCCATGAAAATAATAAAATTAATTAATTACATGGTTTGGGGTGTGACAATTCTCCCCACCATAATGATTTCCACCCCTACAGAGCCACAACACTTTCCAACTGATTGATCAACACTTCAGGATTCCACATCGACACGATACAACCCCTCAATCTGAGAACATTTCACCAACCACCAATGAAACTTAACCTCATTTCCCAAAATAGATCACCAGTAGAGGGGAGGCCTGAATAGACTCCCCACTATTAGAATTCAACTACCATGTGATAATGTCTTAAGAGAAAACCCAATGGTACCTGCAGTGGGTCTCCCCACCATTTAGAACCAAACTAAAAAGGACTAAAAGAAAATTCACCTTGAACCCCAATCCAAGCCTCTCCAAAGCTAAATGAACACAACATGAACATTTAAACCACCCACTCCCATATGAAGGGAATAAGAGCTGAACTGAAACCTTCTGTATGGACCAAAAATCCTCATCATATGGACAGATAGGGAAGGGGCCTAATGATGGGTCCATTGAACCACAACCAACAACCACCCATGACTTTTCTCCTAGTTATGAATAACATCCAAGACTACACATGATTCACATGGGTGGCCCACAAAAGGAAATTGACTGGAAACCCACATCCAAGAAAGCATAACCACATATACTGCTTGTGGGGTAAGTCCCCCACACTCCTTTCGATAATAGGGAAATTACAATAATGGAGAAACCACAATAAAAATACAACAATGGGATCACTATAATGGTAGAATAAAAAACTTAACCAAACTTCTAAAACCCCTAGGGTTCTTGAATATGTGCTAGATTCACTCTGAGGCCTTCTGGCTGGAGCTCTGATGGATGAAGTATCTCTCTCCTCGCAATCGGTTATTGATAATACCAACAAGAAACATACATATTTTGATTAGACAAATGAAATGGCATAGTTTTGAAAAGACACCCACACTGGAATTCAAAATAGGAGTTCATCAAAAAGCCCACGACATTCCCATACATTTCAAAACCCAAATCACCATCAGTACAACTACAATGATAAAATATCCCTTACACTGGATGGAAACTTACACCAGAAACTTTAAACAAAACCAAAAAACACATCACTTCTATGAATTTCTTTCATGAATATTTCTAGAGACACCTTGACAGAATCACCACAAGTAGCCCAAGCTTCCACAATCCTGGAAGAGCTTTAGATAATTTGTAAATGATAGATTTTTGGGAAGTAATTTTCCTCACTGATAACACACGAGGATCTATCACTCCAAATAGACTGATGAAATGTCCTGAGGCCTTTTTATTGCATGACTTTCTCCATCAACTTTCAATAGCTTCCTTATATCCTTTTCAGAATTATCCCCATTGCTCCTAGGGATTAAAGGAAGGAGGAATACCTCATGAATTACCACCATCATGTACAATATGTAGAAATCTTGTCTTACCTCATCGGAAAATGAAATTAGGTTGGAATCTGACACCTTCGATTGCAGATCGGGATAGAGACCCACCTCAAAACACCAGGATTTCATGGAGTAATCTCTAGCATACCCTAAATCAAAAGGGACTGGATCCACAATGAAATAGAAATACTGCAACACTGATCTATCACCCTACTCTAGACAACATGTCTTCTTCCCCTTTCTCACCCTTTATTTCTCTTAGAAATACTGAAAAATGAAAAAAAACTTTAAAAACTCACTAGTAAGATCTTGACAGGGATTGTTCTGAGACACTGACTTCCACCACATCCATAGTAAACCTTCAAGCATGAATGTTGCAAAGTTTACATTCAAAAACTCAGGAAACTCAATGAAGTTAAAGTCCCTTTCTGTATTTCTCATCCACTCCTCTACTACAGAAGGGTCTTCTTGACCATAAAAGAGAGGTGGATCTAGCTTCCAAAATTGAAGCATAAAATCCTTAGGTTGATCAACCACACTACGATCACCCATTGAAGTCCCATGGGAACAACCAATGGAAAAAAATATTTAAGAACCAAATCAAACTCAACTCAACAATAAAAATCCTCAAGATCAAACACCGCATAAGTGCCCAACATTAAACATAAGAAAGAAAAACATTATTAAAAAAACACCCACTTTTTAAAATGTAAAAAACACTTTAAAAAAACACCAAACTTTCAAAACCAATTTATCTTATTCAAACAATTTTCGGAATTCATGGGAGACCCAAAAAAATCAAAAAGGGAACAAGTGTCAGTGGGTGACTTGGACATATGGTTGGGCCATATGCCAAATACGTCACCGTAATGGAGAGCCTCCTAGGACCATGCCCTTAGCTCCACATGGCTTGCCAATCCATGAGAGCACATGAGAACTATTAGCCTAACCCCCTTTGTCAAATCCCAATTGCAAAACAATCCCTAAAGACCAAGGAAAGTAACAAAAATAGACATCCCCTAGAAACCCAAGGATCAGAATGTGCAAGAGTTTTCAAAGCTCTTCCGGAACTTACCCCTCATGTACTGACCATACTACTACATCTACCTTGAAATCCCCAACTAGAAGAGGTTGCTCTGAAAAGCAAGGACCACTGAGACCCAACCTGATCTGATACCATTTTTGTCATGAAGAAACCTAGGTCGAACCTAAACTGGCCTCCCGATCCAATCTGCGAAAAGGCCTGAGAGACATTCTCGATCCTCCCAGGATGGTGACAAGTACCAAGGAATCAATAGAGTATAACAGAGGAATGATTTCTCCTAATAAACAAAATAAAAACTAAATTGTAGTAAGAAAGTGTAAGAATCTCATGAATATAAATAAGACTGAACAGAATATCATTTAAATATGAAAATGAAAATACATCTTAGATACACAACTATACTAACCGAATGGGAAAACCGATATCTCTGTGTGACCCCGCAGGGTCACTCTCTAACTCAGTGATCAAACCTCACCCAAGGCGAATGCACCCAAGCCAGAACCTACAAAAGGACTAAAAAATAACTATAGGCATGAATATTAATACTTAATAGTATAGCGTGATATTCTATCCCCCAATGCAAACTATTTAAAAATAAAGAAACAGTTGTTTCAAGCTGGATTTTTTTTATAAAATTATGTTTTCCTATATATTTTACTCAAAATCAAAGTACAAACTATTGGGCCTTTTTATTTCGAATCCAAAATTCCTAGCAATAGTGAGATATTAGCATTTTCAAGGGGATAAGGGTTTCTATATTTCAATCTGCACAAAAGATAATAAAACACTTTTCTTGAAAAAAAATTCCAAAAACCTTATTCAAATCAACACACCACAATCCTACACAAAAACTACACAATAATTACTATAGTGGAAATAGAAATAACAATATCAGTATCTAAACATCACCACAAATGACTAAAGAAACAGATATTGGTGAACCCAAGGGATCAATAACAATCTAGAAGACACTAATACATGACACTCCACCATTGATATCATTCCACACAGAATTAAATTAAAACGCTCAATACACTCGACCACCCTAACTCAGGACAGACTAAGGCACTACTACAAAAACGGCCTATAGTAGTGCTCAAAACAGGCTTTAATAATGCTAAAAACACTATAAAGATCAGCGCTAATATAGGGGGTCCTTTTATCAGTGCTCCGAAAAGCACTGATAAAGTCCCCTTTTATCAGCGCTAAAAAAAGCGCTGATAAAATACCCTTTTATTAGTCCTTTTTTTAGTGTAGATAAAAGGGATCTTTATTAGCACTTTTAAAAAGAACTGATAAATGTCAAAAAATTTAAAAAAAAATTAAAAAGAATTAAATAATGCGGGGAGAGATTTTAACGGTGCTTGACCCCCCCCCCCCCCCCCCCCTATCAGTGCTAGGAGGTCTCCCGCGTGTTGCCCTTCCCGCACATCCTCACACGCGTGCAACCCTTTGCGCTTCTACCCAAACATGAACCTGCAACCTCCCCCTTTCGTGGTTGCACCTTTACCTCTAAGCTATTTCGTTTTTTTCTCTATTTAATGATATATCTATTTATATATATATATATATAGTTATATTTATTCATATATTGATATAGATTCATATTAATATAAATATATTTCTTCATATATTCGTATAAATATATATATTCATTTTTATATTAATATATATTTTTATTTATTTATTTGTATATATATTTTTAGTTATAATTCCTTACCCGTATATTTATTTGTATATTAATATATACTTTTAAGATAAGTTTTAAATACATTTATAAAATATTTTTTTATGTGTATTTATAATTATTTAAATAAATACATACATACATATATACAACAGTCACACACATAAACATATATATTTATGAATAAATATATATATATATATAAGTGTATTTGAAAAGCCTTAAAATGTTAAAACGATCATGACATATAATCTAGAAGCCTGTTTCAACTCCACAACCAGTCAAATCGAAGAAAATGAAACAGTCTTTGATATGATATGTGGTACCGGGCTAATAGACATTCGGATCAGAAGTTATACTTGTTTGAATGTTAAAAAATCGGGGTATCCTGACTAAAAACTCAGTTTTGGAGGCCTTCTATCCTTTTTGGCCTAAAAATAATGTGACAGAGGCTTTTCCTCAATTATTAGCGTGTAGAGCTCATCGTAGGCTTTGATTGGATATGTTATAGAGCCCAAATAGACACACGGATCAAAAGTTATGGTCGTTTGAAGTTTGAGTTACATTTTCAACATATTTTAGATCATTTATTAATTGTTTTCTTTTTTTGTGTCTTCAAATTGTTATTAAATGATTTTTAATCGATAATAATTAGCATATTATTAATTAATAATATTTTTTAAAATATTTTAAAGCTATTTTCATTAAATTTCTTATATATTAAATTTAATAGTCTATTTATACGTATCAAAAACATATTTAAAAAAATATATATTATATTTATATCTATATAAATATACATATATAAAACTAATTTATTTTTCATGATTTTTTTAAGCATAAAATTTATCACTGGTAGGATAAAGCGCGGATGAATCCCCCCTTTATCAGTGCTCCTAAAAAAGCGCTTATAAAGGGGGGCCTTTATCAGCGCTTTTTTTAGCACTGATAAAGGGGTAGCGCTTCCCTTTCCCATTTTTTAGTAGTGATGGAAAAACACATAGTTGTAACACCCCAAGCTTCTACGGTACCTTCTCTTTGAATAATGCGATAGCGTGTGTTGTACGCAACATCGAGTTCTAACACACCACAACCAATCAAACTAGCTGTTATGAATAGTAATACATACTTTTTGAAATTATATATTTCAAAATGGACTTCATTTTTGGATTCGGAATATCGAAATTATCCTAAGTTGAATTTTGGTATTTTTCTGAGAACTTCCAATTATTATGAATAGTGAAAAATACTTAAAAACAACTTTTTTAATCAAAATAATTTATAGTGTTAAATTATATTATTGAGTGGTTTTAAAGTATAATTAGAATATATTTTTACCATTTTATCCAATGGTGTTCATTAGAATTAATTTCACTTTGAAATTGGACATAAACAATTATCAATCTTTTGATATATATTGTTTCTTAAAAACACGCTATTTGTTGTGACAACGGGAATTAATTATAAAATTAATTAATTCAACTTATATGTTTGGAATTTTGTAAAATAGACATCATTTTTGAATTTGAAATATCAATTATAGCTTAGGGTGAAATTTTGGCATTATTCTGAAAAACTTCAATTTTTGATGAATAGTGAAACCACTAAGTGGTAGTTAAAAAACTGAATTTTTCATAAAACTTAATTTTACCGCTTCTGTGAATGTAATTTTGAAAATCTAAGAGACACGGTTAATATCAAGAAGTAAAATGTGGTTTAATGAGATGAAAATAATTTTTGGTGAATAGTAACTTTTTACTTTTATTTACCACGGTTAAAATTAAATAGGGTTATTAAGGGTAAAAATGATATTAATATTACCCTAACACATGTCCTAATTAAATTGGACAAGTGTATCTTGACCAAAAACAACCTTAGGAATAAAATATTATCATTTAGGTCCACATGGATTAGATTAGGACATTTATTATTATTTTATTCAAAGAAGAGTTAAAAGAGTTAAAATCAAAGTTTATTTACTAAAATATTTTTAATATAGGGTTATACATAAGATAAATTAGATTGTAAATATTCATTAGAAATCTAATAAGATTTACAACATAATGATAGTTTATTTATAATTTTTGGACATTAAATAATTTAATTTATTTATGACACAATGATGATATAGTAATTACCATAATAGTGACAAATTAAAATAATTGATATTATAAATACCCAAATAAATATAATTTTAGAATTTTAATGTATTAAAATAATTTTCTAGTATAATATGACATATTAGGATTGATTTAATTTAATTTTGTCGAAGTAATCATTCTATTACGAGTTTCACAAAAATCAACTATTGAATAGTTTCAAAATTGACATAAAAGATATTTTAAAAAGAATATTATATTATTAATTTATATTAAATTCTTAAAAATCCAAGGTTCGTCCAAGATACTTATATCATGATAGGTGTATCATTAATGGACCACTTGGGGGTCGGTTGGATGTATATAGTTTGTTTATTAACTATATAATATAAAAATACAAAGTGACATGGTAATTGTCAAACTAATTAACTAAGAGTTAAAACTAAAGGATAAGGCTAATATAGTAACCCAAACCTATATAAATTCTATTGGTTGAATGGTTTTCTACCTATACCCACCTTATCCATTGAATAATCAACTTTGGAGCCATTAGAAACCGAATATGAATTTATTATTAAATAATATTTCTAGCTTTTCCAAAGGTGCCCCTCACCCCTCTTATAAAAGGGCACTCCCCCTTCTCATTACTTCACACCTTAAAATCCTTTTGGTTCTGCCAAACTCTGCCTAAATACTCTCCCAACTTTTCTCAATACAACCTAGAGGCCTTATTTCGATCATAAATCCAACCTATGGAGCCCTTTTTATCAAATCAAAAGGAAGAACCCGAAGAAGAGGTAATGTTTTCACCACCCTTTTTCAAGTTCTTTTCTTCTTCCACTTCTTCTTCCTTTGTTGTTACCATTATAAAATAATAACTCCAGTATCATATATATACTATGATTTTATTATAAATATGGTACAACCATATTCACTATTATATCCATCCTTTGAATAACATGTCACCATACGTGCGTACGTATGGCTTACCGTCTCTACGTCGTGGTGTAATTGTTATTCAATAAATTATTATTTGGATGGATATAATAATGATGTGTAACTCATGTAAATAATAAATATAACATGATAATTATTCTGTATATATGATATACCATCCAATTATAAATTATTTTAATATCAAAATAATGATATTGTCGCTCGTGCGTACGTACGGACTACCGTCTCCACGAACGCGATGAGATTCATTCTACATTGTATCCATTCAAGGATAATTCTCATTTGATGATTAATAATAGTATCTAAGGACTTGATATAATTCTGGATATGATTAAGATACAACCTATCCATTACAAACATGGCTTACTTAACAAAACATATAAACTAAAATGAGTAAGTTAACACCTGAAACGACGATAATTCTAAGATATTATTAACAAATCAATGTTAAAAGATCATATATGATATCATATTAATATATATGATTCTTGTATAATTTAATAACAATTATTTCACCATTATATAGGAGGTTAACCTACCCTCAACCAAGGAAAATTGCAAGGTAAGGGTTATTTCACAATCTCTTCATTATTCGAGGTTGTTTATACGTAATAATCTACTGGGATCTCTTTATCATCCACATCCATGTTTATTAAAAATGTATTTGAAAACATTTTTACTATTTAAAAAATATGGGTTAAAGTCATTTATACCCTTGTTTGAATTTTTATAAGAGTTTTATAAAAGTAATCTTTCTGTCGTTTTCCAAACAAGGTGCTTTTAACCTTTTCGACAAAATTAAGGTAAAAATGTTTTTTTAACTTATACGGCGGGTGCGGTTATTTTCCGCCATTATAAAATCGTCGAAGCTTCCCTTAAAATCTTATAAGAATATTTTCAAATAAAATGTTTTATTTTATAAATATATGACTCTTCAATGATTTCAAAATAGAAAGAGATATTTCTCTAAAAAGAGTTTTGATTTCATATATGTCAACATCCTTTGATGGATTTTACGCTTATTTGAAGTTGATTTATTATGATACAAAACTTCTATATTGTATTGAAGGTTCTGTGATATGTTTGACTGTGGATGTGCTATTTTTATACCATTCATAGTTTATGGTGAAAGTATTGAAATTTCGTATGCTAGTTTTAATAAGAATGTTTATGTTATGTTTGAACCTTTTCATATGGGAATGCATTGGACTTAATATGTGATGGGTGGAGCCCGCTATAGCTCCTCGATGCATCGGTAGGTCTCATGAGACAAACTAGTTTCTTGGAACAAGGCCTTGGCAAAATATTTTTTGTAGTCTTGGCACGAGGCCTTGGATATGTGGTTATGATAGTCTGGCATTATGCATTCCATCATTATGAAAGTGGTTATTGATATTGCATGTGATTATTCGATTAGTAGAATATCAATGTGAATAAGTAAATGGCATTATTTCATTTTACTTTTCCATACTATGTTGAAGTTCAAGTTTAAAAGGCTTTTGTTTTAGTTATACATTGCCTTAAATGTTTATGATTATTTTTGAAAGTTTCCGCTATATTGTTATCCTTACTGGGCATTTGAGCTCACCCCTTTTCTATGTTTTATTTTTTCCCAGGATGTGAAGAAGTAAGTTATGAATGACCTGTAGGGATAGTATGTGGGGATATGAGTGTGGAATATGGAGACTATGTTATTATAGTTGTTTTTCACTTTATGATGTAATGTAAAACTTTATGAATATATCTATTGTTTCCAAGTCTACTAAACCAATTGGTCTTTCAAGATTTGATCTTTCTTGTGATCATGCCAATGTAATGTAATAATGCACCGAATCTGGGTAACTAGGGTTGGGGCGTTACAGTTGGTATCAGAGGAAGTTTAGTATAAACTTTGGGAGCTAGATTTAGATAAACTCTGATTAGAGCACGTCAACCTAAGATGAACTTTGAGGATTAGTATTGAAGAACTTCCTTGAATTTTGGTATTGTAGAGATTTTGTGAGTTTTCCGAGAAATACATCCTTGTCTGGATACGAGCAGGTAGAGGCGGCTCTGGCACAGATGTACCTAGGGGTAAAACCCGAAAACACTACTTTGAGCTAGACTCGAACGAGAACTGATGCACGACAACGGGCCTTGCTGCACTCTTGGTTACGACACTCTTGGGGGATATTCTTAGGATAACACTCACTTTCTTTACAAATCATTATGAATGGTTTATGAGTATAGAATTTCACAAAGAAAACATTTTTATGATTATGGATTATATCCATAAATAGTTCAATTTATGTTAAGTGTTTTATAATTATGGGATTATGTATTTTGATTCATAAACTGATCTAGTTTATGCCATTGTTTAGAAATGGCGCCTGGTGGAAGAAATGGAAACCGTATCAATGCACGCACTCCATGTAGGGATTTCCCTCCTGCTAAAGATAATTATAGTGGAGCTTGTGATGCAACTGGTGTCGATCAACTAATCACCATACTGGGACAACTCACTCAGGTTATGAATAATAACCTTAACCGTATAGAGCACCCTGATCCACAGCATGGAGGATCAATGTTAGATCGATTAATGAGGCAACAACCACCAACTTTCAATGGGAGTACAAATCCCTTAGTAGCTGAGAAATAGATAAATTCCCTAGAGAAAATATTTCAGGCTTTGGGGAGTAGTGAAAGGGAAAAAGTTATCATGGAAGTTTACCGACTCACTGGAGATGTTGATCAATGGTGGTCATTGATTCAAAACAATAAGGAAGATGATGAAGTATCAAATATGGAATGGAGGGAGTTCAAAGATCTGTTTTTAGAAAAATACTTTCCTCGCGACCATCGAGCAGATATGGAAAGGCAATTTCTGAGTCTGAGACAAAAGGAGGATGAGAATGTCACAAAGTACGAGGCTAACTTTACAAGGTTAGAAAGGTATGCTGGAGATTATATATGTAACCCAAGAAGTAAGATTGATCATTTCATTGATGGGTTAACACCATTTCTTCATTGAGTATTACTCTCACAATCCTTCTCGTCATACGAAGACATTGTCTCATGTGCTATCAAGACCGAAAAGGAATTCTCTAAGTCTTATGACTTTAAAGCAAAGAAAGAGAAGAAGAGACCTACTGATAAATATGGGAATGTAAATAATGGAAAGAAGGGAAAGGTTGAATATCCATCCTGTGGTAAATGTGGTAAGAAACACCCCGGTACTTGCTTGAAGGGAACGGGAGTCTGTTACAAGTGTGGTGAAAAAGGCTACCAAGCTCGTGATTGCAAGCAGAAGAAGGAAGATACTAATGTTCAGTGCTACAATTGCAGGGAGATGGGACATTATGAAAATGAATGTCCTAATCATCAGGGGAAATTACCTCCAAAAATGCAAAGGGATCAAGGCCAAGCTTATTTTATCACTATTGATGATGTATAAGCTCTGAAAGACGTGGTGGCAGGTAATTTAATGGTTTCCTCAAGTTTAGCAAATGCATTATTTGATTCTGGATCATCGCATTGTTTCGTATCTTCCCAGTTTTCTAAGAAAATTAGATATTTCCAATTTGATTGAACAAGGGATTTGTTAGTTAAAACTCCTAAGGGAAGTATCATTGCAATAAAGTTTTGGGAATCAGTCCCCATTAGAGCACATAAATGTTCTTTATCTGCTGATCTCATCGTCATACCTATGATTGAGTTTGATAAAATCCTCGGTATGGACTGGTTTTCAGACTATGATGCGAAAATTTATTTTATGAATAAAGAGGTTACGATTCTTGATGATGATGATGATAAAGAACACCTTATCTTTAGAGCAGAATCGTCACCACCTAATTCTTATCTAGATCCACCCCCAGTAGCTCAACTAAATTCAATTATTGGGGAGTAAGAGAATGAAATGACTGTGGGTGAGGAAAGGAATCTTCAAATAGAGGATGTACCTATTGTGAAAGAATTTGTAGATGTGTTTCTAGAAGATTTACCTGGACATCCTCTATAATGAGAAGTTGAGTTTTCCATTGATTTAATTCCTTGATCAAGGCCTATATCAAAGACCCCTTATAGAATGGCCACTGTAGAATTAGTTGAACTAAAGAAACAACTAGAGGAATTGAGTAATAAGGGATTTATTCACCCTAGTGTTTCTCTATGGGGAGCCCCTGTTCTTTTTGTTAAAAAGAAAGATGGATCTATGAGGTTATGTATCGACTATAGGGAGATTAATTCCATAACAATAAAGAACAAGTATCCCCTACCTCGAATTGATGATTTATTTGACCAACTGCATGAAGCTCAATACTTTTCAAAGATTGACCTTCGATCTGGATACCATTAGTTGTGTGTGAAGAAGGAAGACATTCCGAAGACAGCATTTCGAACCAGGTACGGGCATTACGAGTTTACTGTAATGCCTTTTTGATTGACAAATGAACCCTCTGTATTCATGGATCTGATGAATAGAGTTTTCAAGGAGTATCTCGATGAATTTGTGGTGGTATTTATTGATGATATCTTGGTATACTCCAAAAGCTACGAAGATCATGAAAATCACTTGCGCATTATCCAGAAGTCTCTTAGAAGGCATGAATTATATGGGAAGTTTAGCAAGTGTGAATTTTGGCTTCAAGAGATTTCTTTTCATGTCCATATTATCTCTAAAGATGGAATCTATGTTGATCCTTCTAAGACCAAGGAAATCCAAGAATGGCCAGCACCTACGAGTATAACTGAGGTATGTAGTTTTATTGGTTTGGCAGGTTATTATCGACGTTTCGTCCAGAATTTTACCCGATTGGCTAACCCATTAACGAAGCTCACACGTAAAGGGGTTAAATTTGTTTGGACAAAAGAGTGTGAAGAATGTTTCAAAGAACTGAAGAGAAGATTAGTCAATGCTCCAATATTGACTCTACCATCTATGAATGATGGGTTCGTTATTTATAGTGATACATCGAAGAAAGGACTTGGTTGTGTCCTTATGCATAATGAGAGTTATTGCCTATGCATCATGATAGTTTAAAATTCATGAACAAAACTATCCTACTCATGATCTCGAGTTAGCAGCTGTGATCTTCGCTTTGAAGATATGGAGGCACTACCTCTATGGTGAAAAATGTGAGATTTATACTGATCACAAAAGTTTGAAATATATTTTCTCACAAAAAGAACTCAACATGAGGCAAAGGAGATGGCTTTAATTACTCAAGGATTATTATTGCACGATACACTACCACCCAGGGAAGGAAAACAGGGTGGAAGATGCTTTGAGAAGAAAAGACCATGGAGTTTTGAACAATATGGGAATTGAAAGGGTTCCAATTTTCATGGATCTAGTGAAGATGGACATGGGAATAACCAGGGAAGGCGAAACATAAATTCTTTTTCAAATGGTTTCCGAACCATATTTACAAGAAATGATTAAGAGTTCTCAGACCGATGATGAAGAATTTCAAAAGAAGATTAAAGCTGTGAATGATGGGAGACTAAGAGTCTTTGTGTGTGAAGATGGAATTTTGAAATTCGGGAAGAGACTTTGTGTTCCCAATATACCTCATCTAAAAAGGGAATTGCTGGATAATGCTCATAGTTCCAATTTCTCTATAAACCCTGGGAGAACCAAAATGTATAGAGATTTGAAGGAACATTTTTGGTGGGACAATATGAAGAGGGAGATTGCCAATTTTGTGTCAAGATGTATGGTTTGTTAACAAGTGAAAGCTGGAAGGAAACATCCTGGAGGAGTCATGCAACCTCTTCCCATACCAGAGTGGAAATGGGACAATATTACGATGGAATTTGTCATGGGGATACCAAAGACTCCTAAAAGGAATGATGTAATATGGCATATTGTTGATCGTCTTACCAAGTCAGCACATTTTCTTTCTATAAGAGAAGATCTGCCACTACAATGTCTAGCAAGACTATATATTAATGAAGTTGTGAGACTTCATGGACTACCCCTATCGATTGTTTCTGATCGTGATCCCCATTTCACTTCAAGATTCTGGAAGAGTCTTCAGAAATCCCTAGATACTGAACTTCATTTGAGCACTGCCTACCACCCTCAGATAGACGGACAATCAGAACGGACTATTCAAACCTTATAAGACATGTTGAGATCCGGCTCACTTGACTTTCAGGGTATGTGGGATCAGTATTTACCTCTGGTAGAATTTTCCTATAACAATAGCTTCCATTCGAGTATTCAGATGGCACCATATGAAGCGTTATATGGAAAGAGATGTCGTACACCAACCTGTTGGGATGACATTGGTGAAAGAAAACTTGTAGTCCCAGAACTGTTGGAGGAAATGATGGAAAAGGTAAAGGTAATCCAAAATCACATCAAAGAAGCTCAAAGTAGGCAGAAGAGCTATGCCGATAATCGAAGGAAGGATTTGGAATTTCAAGTCGGTGATCATGTTTTTCTGATGGTATCACCATGGAAGGGAGTCATACGTTTTGGTAAGAAAGTTAAATTGAGTCCCAGGTACATCAGGCCTTTCTAAATTCTAGAATGAATTGGGGCTGTAGCTTACCGATTGGTAATGCCGTCAAGTCTCTCCAAAGTTCACAATGTGTTCCACCTATCTCTTTTGAGGAAATACAGGCCTGACCCAATGCATGTACTCACCTATGAGGAATTGGAACTGGAACCCGATCTGTCTTATTGGGAAGAACCCGTCAAGATTATTGATACGAGAGAACAGGTACTGAGAAACTGGACGACATGTCTGGTAAAAGTTTTGTGGAGAAACCATAAGATGGAAGAGGCAGTGTGGGAACCTGAGAAACTTATGATGAAGAACCATCTGAGTCTTTTCATGTGGTAGTATTCTAGAAATTTCGAGGACAAAATTATTTTAAGGAGGGGAGAATGTAACACCCCAAGCATCTACGGTACGCTTCTCTTTGAATAATGTGATAGCGTGTGTTGTACACAACATCGAGTTCTAACACACCACAACCAATCAAACTAGCCGTTATGAATAGTAACACCTACTTTTTGAAATTATATATTTCAAAATGGACTTCATTTTTGGATTCGGAATATCGAAATTATCCTAAGTTGAATTTTTGTTATTTTTCTGAGAACTTCCAATTTTTATGAATAGTGAAAAATACTTAAAAAAACTTTTTTAATCAAAATAATTTTTGTGATAAATTATATTATTGAGTGGTTTTAAATTATAATTAGAATATATTTTTATCATTTTATCCAATGGTTTTCATTAGAATTTATTTCACTTTGAAATTGGACATAAACAATTATCAATCTTTTGATATATATTGTTTCTTAAAAACACGCTATTTGTTGTGACAGTGGGAATTAATTATAAAATTAATTAATGCAACTTATATGTTTGGAATTTTGTAAAATATAAATCATTTTTGAATTTGGAATATCAATTATAGCTTAGGGTGAAATTTTGGCATTGTTCTGAAAAACTTCAATTTTTGATGAATAGTGAAACTACTAAATGGTAGTTAAAAAACTGAATTTTTCATAAAACTTAATTTTACCACTTCTGTGAATGGAATTTATAAAATCCGAGAGACAATGTTAATATCAAGAAGTAAAATTTTGTTCAATGAGATGAAAATAATTTTTGGTGAATAGTAACTTTTTACTTTTATTTACCACGATTAAAAGTAAATAGGGTAATTAAGGGTAAAAATGATATTAATATTACCCTAACACATGTTCTAATTCTATTGGAAAAGTTTATCTCGACCAAAAACAACCTCAGGAATAAAATATTATCATTTAGGTCCACTTGGATTAGATTAGAACATTTATTATTATTTAATTAAAAGAAGAGTTAAAAGAGTTAAAATCAATGTTTATTTACTAAAAAATTTTAATATTGGGTTATACATATGATAAATTAGATTTTAAATATTCATTAGAAATCTAATAATATTTCCTACATAATTATATTTTATTTATAATTTTTAGACTTTAAATAATTTAATTTATTTATGACCCAATGATGATGCAGTAATTACCATAATAGTGAGAAATTAAAATAATTGATATTATAAATACCCAAATAAATATAATTTGAGACTTTTAATGAATTAAAATGATTTTCTAGGATAATATGACACATTAGGATTGATTTAATTGACTTATTTTGAAGTAATCATTCTGTTATAAGTTTCACAAAAATCAACTATTGAATAGTGTCAAAATTGACATAAAAGAGTTTTTAAAACACATATTATATTATTAATTGATATTAAATTCTTAAAAATCTAAGGTTCATCCTAGAGACTTATATCATGATAGTTGTATCATTAAGGGACCACTTGGGGGGTCGGTTGGATGTATATATTAAGTTTATTAACTATATAATATAAAAATACAAAGTGATATGGTAAATGTCAAACTAATTAACTAAGAGTTAAAACTAAAAGATAAGGTTAATATAGTAATGTAAACCTGTCTAAATTCTATTGGTTGAATTTTTTTCGACCTATCCCCACCTTAACATTGTAATAATCAACTTTGGAGCCATTAGAAACTGAATATGAATTTATTATAAAATAATATTTCTAGCTTTTCCAAAGGTGCCCCTCACCCCTCTTATAAAAGGGCACTCCCCCTTCTCATTACTTCACACCTTCAAAGTCTTTTGGATCGGCCAAACTCTTCCCTAATACTCTCCCAACTTTACTCACTACAACCTAGAGGCCTTATTCTGATCATAAATCCAACCTAAGGAGCCCTTTTGATCAAATCAAAAGGAAGAACCCGAAGAAGAGGTAATGTTTTCACCACCCTTTTTCAAGTTCTTTTCTTCTTCCACTTCTTCATCCTTTGTTGTTACCATTCTAAAATAATAATTCCAGTATCATATATATACTGTGATGGTATTATAAATATGGTACAATCATATTCACTATTCTATCCATCCTTTGAATAACATGTCACCATACGTGTGTACGTACGGCTTACCGTCTCCACGTCGTGGTGTAATTGTTATTCAATAAATTAGTATTTGGATGGGTATAATAATGATGTGTAACTCATGTTAATAATAAATATAACATGATAATGATTCTGTATATATGATCTACCATCCAATTATATATTATTTTAATATCAAAAGAATGATATTGTCGATGTGCGTACGTACGGACTACCGTCTCCACGAACGCGATGAGATTCATTCTCCATCGTATCCATTCAAGTATAATTCTCATTTGATGATTAATAATAGTATCTAAGGACTTGATATAATTCTGGATATGATTAAAATACAACCTATCCATTACAAACATGGCTTACATAACAAAACATATAAAAGAAAACTAGTAAGTTAACACCTGAAATGACGATAATTCTAAGATATTATTAACAAATAAATGTTAAAAGATCATATATGATATCATATTAATATTTATGATTCTTGTATAATTTAATAAAAATTATTTCACCATTATATAGGAGGTTTACCTACCCTCAACCAAGGATAAGTGAAAGGTAAGGGTTATTTCACAATCTCTTCATTATCCGAGGTTGTTTATATGTAATAATCTCCTGGGATCTCTTTATCATCCACATCCAAGTTTATTAAAAATGTATTTCAAAACATCTTTAATATTTAAAAAATATGGGTTAAAGTCATTTATACCCTTGTTTGACTTTTTTATAAGAGTTTTATAAAGGAATCTTTCCATCGTTTTCCAAACAAGGTGTTTTTAACCTTTTCGACAAAATTAAGGTAAGAATGTTTTTTTAACTTATAAGGCGGGTGCGGTTATTTTCCGCCATTATAAAATCGTCGAAGCTTCCCTTACAAGATTATAAGAATATTTTCAAAGAAAATGTTTTATTTTATAAATATATGACCCTTAAATGATTTCAAAATAGAAAGATATATTTCTCTAAAAAGAGTTTTGATTTCATCTATGTCAACATCCTTTGATGGATTTTACACTTATTAGAAGTTGATTTATTATGATACAAAACTTCTATATTATATTGAAGGTTTTGTGATATGTTTGACTATGGATGTGATATTTTTATACCATTCATAGTTTACGGGGAAAGTATTGATATTTCGTATTCTAGTTTTAATACGAATGTTTATGTTATGTTTAAACCTTTTCATATAGGAATGCATTGGACTTAATATGTGACGGGTGGATCCCGCTATAGCTCCTCGATGCATCGGTAGTTCTCATGAGACAAACTAGTGACTTGGCACAAGGCCTTGGAAAAATATTATTTGTAGTCTTGGCACGAGACCTTGGCTATGTGGTTATGATAGTCTGACATTATGCATTCCATCATTATGAAAGTGGTTATTGATATTGCATGTGATTATTCGATTAGTAGAATATCCATGTGAATAAGTAAATGTAATTATTTCATTTTACTTTTCCATACTATGTTGAAGTTCAAGTTTAAAAGGATTTTGTTTTAGTTATACATTGCCTTAAATGTTTATGCTTATTTTTGAAAGTTTCCGCTATATTGTTATCCTTACTGGTCATTTGAGCTCACCCCTTTTCTATGTTTTATTTTTTCCCAGGATGTGAAGAAGTAAGTTATGAATGACCTGCAGGGATAGTATGTGGGGATACGAGTGTGTAATATGGATACTATGTTGTAGTAGTAGTTTTTCACTTTATGATGTAATGTAAAACTTTATGAATATATCTAGTGTTTCCAAGGATACTAAACCAATCGGTCTTTCGAGATTTGATCCTTCTTGTGATCGTGCCAATGTAATGTAATAATGCACCGACTCTGGGTAACTAGGGTCGGGGCGTTACAATAGTAATAAAACTAATCATATATCCACCTACTATGGGACACTGGTCAGCACGTCGACTACCTATGAAGCAACCATTCTTAGAATATTCTCTCAATATCCCAGGTTCTTATGTCTTAGTTAGTAAAAATGGGTGAACCAACTGATGCCAGTCGGGCATCAAATCACATAAATATAATAATAATTCCCAATAGGTCTCATCCTGAGCCTCCCCTAGGACCATTCTAATGCGTTAAAATAAAACAATTATAAAGGGTTCCAAATGAAGAACCTAAATAATGGATCCTGAGAATTCCCCAACAAGTACCACCCACCCATTTCATGCAATTGAGGCATGAGAAACACCCAAAGTGGTTTTTCATAATAAGCACTTTTCACCAATTTCATGAAATGTCCAAATGGGCGCTTAAACATTCACACACAAACCCTTATCTCAAAATGCGTACACTTATCAAAATTGGTGTCGAGCACACCATTTCCACTATAAAACATTTATAAATATACCTCAAATCATTTACATCGCACATTCAAAACAAAACCAATCTATGCACAATTTCCAACCAGTCTATAATTCAACATTCCATGTCAAATCAGTTTAAAAAGCCATAATTAATCATTATTTTAATTTAAGACCATTTAAAACACTATAAAAACAACCAAAAATCCTCATTTCACAAGATACATGATCATTAGAAAATACAAACCTCATTTTACAATATCCACTTATAAAATCTAATCAAGCGTTTAAAGGAACACTAGGATTGTGAAAATTAGTTAAACAAGCTCAATTAAGTCAAAAAAGGTTCAAATTACCATTTTCACAATAAAAAATATAATCTAACAATTTAAATACCATATTTATCACATAAATATTCTTTAAAAAGAATGAAATAGGAGTTTCTTAAATTTATGGGGAAAGGGTGAGGGAATTCCTACCTCAAATAAATGGTGCGATAATAACTCAAACCCAAATTTGCTCATTGTGGGTTTTAATACCCTAAACCTACCAGTATAAACCTTTAATCAACAAAAAACCCATAAAAACAATGGTAAAAATATTAATAAATTATAAGAAGTGGGAAGGTATACCGAATAGGAGAAAAACACGCCGATAGAGGGTTGTCGGGGCTAAGCCCACCAAGCATGAGGGAAGCTGCGACTCGAGGGTGTGCACTGACAAGGGTGGTCATTGGCAGGGAGAGTACCAAAAAACACAATAGTAGGGGAAGGGGGCCACAATCATAGGTCTACGCCACTGAGCAGGAGAGGGAGGGTTGCATCACTCGTTCGAGCAGTAGGAGGTGTGTCGGTTGTGTAGGTCGTCATAAGGTGAGTCGGCCAGCTGGAGGGAGGTGGCGGTAGGGAGCCGCACTGGTGGGGTGTGGTGGATGGGAGGTCACACACACCAGGAAGCAAGGGGAGGAGGAAGAGGCCACATGAGAGGAGATAAAAAAGAATGGAGGGGAGAGAGGGAGGAAATTTAGAGAAAAAAGATACTCTAAAAAACTAAAATAATAATTATAATTAAAATGATATCATAACAATTGTAATACTTATAACTTGACAATTAATAATTATAATACAGAATACTAATAAACAGTAATAAAAAAATAATAATACAAACATGATGATTAAAAAAAATTCATTTCATTTTAATAATATTATGATAACAACATTTTTTTAAAAACACTAATTATAATAATAATTTTAATAATTGAAATAGTAATTACCTTATTTATTTGAATGTAACCACGTGGTCCACGCACGTCTCAGGAGATTGTGTGAGAACTTTGCGGTAGCTTCTATCTCTAGAAGCTGTTGTACGACTGACTCAACTGACTACACGGTCCCTGCTGATCATGCGGTGCCGGCCCACTGACCTAGAACCCACCAAAACACCAAAAAACATAAAAATAATAATAGTAATGATAATGATGCTGATAAAATTAATTCTAAAAGAAAACAAATTAATAAAATAGTGATAATAATAACTACAATAACAACAACAACAATAATAATAATAATTATTATTATTATAAAGATACCATATTGCTAAAAATTCTAATTATATTTATTTCATTTTTAATAATAATAATATAAAAAATATTTAAAAAAAATTATTCATAACATTTATTAATGATAATAATAATATTTTCATTTCATTACTAATAAAAATATATTTTTGTCGAAGATAGGCAGACCGTATGGTGGCCTAGGTAAGGATTCATTGTTCCCAAACCCTGCCTTGACCATGCATCAGATGTCGCCAAACCCAAAATTCATGCTTTTTTTAATAGAAACTATAAAATTTAAATCGGGACTCAACCCAAACCCCAAAAAAATTATTCAAAGCCAAAAAATAATAATAAAATTAATTAATTATAAGGGTCGGGGTGTGAAAGTTGTAGTATACTCCCATCCCCAATAAGAATATTCGATAGTTTTTTTCTATAATCATTTTAAGATAGAAATTACACCCTTTCATTATTATTATTTTTCATATTTTATTTTCCATATTATCCAGAAACACTCTTCTTATGTTTCTTTCAATTATAATTATAATACTTGGATAATTATTTCCCCATCATGAGAGCACATGAGATTATGTCATTCTATAATTGGAATGTTTTGGACACAAGTTCTATTTAAAGGAATAGATAATGTGCATAATATAAATAGTTAATCTTTCTATTTTGATTATGTACATAGTCTATAAAATTATTTTCTATACATGAAAAGTTGGCATCCTTATTGGCAACATTTTTATCTTCCATTTTTCATAGACTCTGGAATTGTCTCTCCATATTCACTCATTTCTCATGACGAAAATATTTTTCCAAGAAATAATCCTAAAATTCTTCCATTACATAATTTTTTTCCTCCTCATCCTTGTTGTTTCGAATCAATAGCCTTCATTGATATTTATCTATAGAGATATGGTAAAATTATATGACTACCTTGTCCCTTTTATTGTTTACCAATGTGTGAAATATCTTCTCTAAGTAACTTACCCATTAATCAGCTATAAATAGATTTTAGGTACTATTTAATTATGGAGGCTTTAGATTCATAAAGAAGTATTATATTGTTACTCAAAATTGTGGATCGGTAGGATTCTCTATACAGGAAACATTGTTAGTATTAAAATGAGTCAACTTCCCCAATAGTGTTATAATTTGTTCAAATCCAACTACATCTCTAACTCCATCTTCATTTTCTTTCTCCGAAGGGAAATATCTACATGGATTATGTACATAGATGTGATTCTCAGTTCTTCTTCTAGGATTCACTTCTAAACAGTGAAATACACAACATTAGATCATAACATTATGAAACATTTTTTAGAATCCATGAACTAATTAATAACATAACATAAATTGAAATATTTATGCATAGCTAATATCATACTCATAATGTTGGTTCTTTGGGAAAATTTTCAAATCATAAAATATTTTTAAGTACTTCATAATGATTTGTAAATAGATTTTGAATTAACCAAAGAATTCCCCCTTGGATTTTTGAACAAGGTGCATAGTAAGGCTCATTGTCATGTATCGGGTAATACTCAAGTCAAGCATGACATAACTTTTCCAGAGTTAATACCCCTAGGTACATCTATATTAGAAAGATTTCCACTTATAGTATCCCAACATGTATGTATTTATAGGAAACACACATAATATCTACCTTAATAAAACATTAGGATGTTATCTCACACATAGACTTATCCTCAAAGTCAGTCATATGGTTATATTTTCTAATCTATGTTTTCTTATATTTAGTTTCCAAATTTTATACTAAACTTACTCTGATACCAACTATAAATACCTCAACCCTAGTAGCCTAGATTCGTTGGTTACTCTATTTCATTAACAAGAGATACTATAAATCACATCCCAAAGAATCTAATAGTTTATTAGTCTTGGAAAACTAGACACATACTTGAATTTTACATTATAACTAAAATATAAAATAAAAAATTGTATCTTATTTGACTGAACCATTATTCCCTTTAGCATATCCCTATAAATTAATCATAAAACACATCGTGGAATTCATGGTAAACGAAATATAAGAAAGGGGTGAGCTTAATTTCTTAGTTAGGGTATGTGTATAGCATAATTTATCATGAATACATAATGAACCATCAATAGGGAAATATAAGTAACTAAAAAGACGTTCTATTTTATCAATAACTTGAGCATAATATTATTGGAATAAATTATAATTAAATAATTCTATATAAATAATCACAATATCTTGAAACTCATCTATGGATATCATAACTAATAAAATAATAAAATGGATATCAATAACTAATCTTATAATAATATAACTCATAATTTTAGACATCTTAAACATAACATCAAGGCCTAATGCTAAAACATCTTGCTTAAATGGAAAAGTCCTCATCCATATAACTAATCTAGTTTGTCTTATGAGACCTACTAACAAATTGAGGAGCTATAATAGGCCATTCCTATCACTTACTAAGTCCAATGAATTCCTCATATGAAAAGGAGAAACATAAACAACATAAATATTAATATTTGAAAACAATAATATTAAATGTTAATACTTTCTTCAATTAATAAACATAATCATAATCCATCATGAGTAATATGGGGAATAGTATCAAAATAGCACATCCCTAGTCAAACTGATCATTAAATATATGGTGAAATAATAAGGGTGGAATCATTACAAAATATCTTAAATATATCATAATTAAAATTACATCTATTTTTATTGATGAATAGAAGTACCATATAAAATTCCTTAAAAACATTCTTCAGGAAAATAGTATTTCTACTTTGAAAAAAAAAATTAAAAATTAAAAATTAGAAAACAAATTAAAAATACCATTATTTGAAAATAACCTTGTAAACATATAATGGAATATTCAATGTAATTATGGCTGGAAATCTCATATTTTTTTATATAAGGTAAACAACATTTCTTCCACACTTTTGTAAAAAGGTTAATAATACCTCATTCATAAAAAAGAAAAGAAGATTAATTTCAAAAAAAATAAAGTCAAACATGACTAAAAATTTAAATAATAAATCATTTTTAAAATTTAAAAAAAATGAAAATATTTTTAGAAAAAATGGATATGGAAGAAAAGGGATTTTCAGCTGAAAAATGATATAATGTTAGATTTTCATAAAAACGTCTTCTCAATAATTCTGGAAAAAAATAGGTGGGAAGTGGTATTATTACATGAAAATTTAATGAAAAAAATTAGGATAAAAATATATTTTTTAATATATAAATATCAAAAAATTAGTCCAAGGGAGACTTAAACATAAACAGTCTTGAATAATGATGGGATTGTGAAATAAACACACACCAGTTCAATTACATTTGAATCCAAACCCCCATAATAGAAATAAATTAAAATAAAAATTTAAATATAATTAAGATAAAGATATTTAGGATATAATATATTAAATGGTTATTATATACACCACAGAAAACAAAATAAGTGGTGAATTTGGCATATGTCTCATTGAGGTGAAAGTGAGATGAGAAATCATTAACTCATACTTCCCTTTAGTTGATTTCTCTTGAATATCATGTATAGTGGTTTTAAAATTTTTATTAAATTAAAAAAAACATATTAATGTTTAAGATATCTTATTTTATCCTTTTTTAACATCTTATCACCCATTTGTTGAAAATATTTCATTACCACTACTGTTTTAGATGTTAATTTCCTTATTTTATCATGCATTTTTTTCACAAATGTTCTATATCATGAATATAATATATAGTTCATGCATCTCCATAATTATATTAATCTTTTAAATATCATTGTTTTCATTAGATATCTTTTTATAATCAATATTTAAATCTAAACATGGATAATAAATCACATTGCTTTGTGGAGATGGTAGGTTGTACGTACGCAGAAGCAACGATATCATTTCATTAATGGGTGAAAGGGTAATAAAGTGGATGGTATATTAATTTTACAAAAAAATTATCATGTAATAAATATCACATATATTCATTAAATTTATCATTTATTACTTTCTTTGTAAAGAGTTATTAAAAAATGAATCACATCGCTTTGTGAGGTGGTAGTACATCATACACATAAGTGACATTATAATATCCAAAGAGGATGGAAAGTAAGAATTTATATGTGATATTATAATAAGAGAATTATAATAATGTCAAAAATATCATATTTATAGATTAAATCAATCATTATATCCAATTGCGAGGGGATTTGATGCAAAATGAGTTATAGTGGTTTGTGAGGCGGTAGTCCGCCAAACACACGATCGATGATTTAATTTCAAATTTGATGGAAGAGGTAATAAATGTAGTTTATTCAATCAATGTAATAATAGAAAAGAATATGTAATATAGTGAATTTATTATAACATAATGATAAAATAATATTTTATGAGGTGGAAGAAGAAATAAAATTAAAACAATTGTTTAAGAACATTACCTATTCTTTGTATGAACTCTTTTGGTTTGCATGAAAAACAATCATTGGATAACATTATGATCAAAAAAAGTAATATAAGTAATGGTTTTAAATGTAATTAAGGTATTTGGGTAGTTATTTTCTAAACCAAAGTGCTTTGGAAGTCTGAACTGGATCAGAGAGGGGGCAGACTTTTATAAGTGGGAAAGAGGACAAACATGATATTTTTGAAAAGAATGAATTTAATACAGTTTTTTTATGATGCAAAAAGGATCCAAAATGTATCATTATTAAGCCTTAGATGTAAAAATATCATGTACCATAGTGGTAGAGAATCATTCTTGGAATCCTGAAGACCGAGGATCATATTCCTCGTGGAGTGAATTTATTGGATACTATAGCAGTTACTGTAGTAGGTAATGTGTGGTAATGTAGAATCAAAAACTATTCATAATATTTGGTCCTCCATGAGATTATTTTGTGTCTAAGGGTCTTGGCGCCTTCAAGCCACCTCAGGCCTTCAACATTTTGGGCCTTCAAGCCACATCGGGCCTTTGGCTCACTGGATTTCATGTGATAAGGACTTAGAATTGTCCTAAGAAGAGCAGACAGAAGTAGGCCCCAAATGTGTAGCTAGAAAAATTATTATCCCCGAAATCAATGCTAATTGAATTGGAAGAATGAGAGGTATGTCAATCTCTATAGATACCAAGAACCATGTTGCTCTGTATGGGGCAATGCTAGCTGATTAGCAATGCGAGGGGGGAGCTATGTCTTAAAATGGTGTAGAAACTGAGGCAGGAAAATTCTAGTTTAGTTTAGTTGGTCCTTCATGTAATTTATTGGTCCTTATGTCTATGGGACATCAGTTTATGTATCAGTCCTTATGCCACTCGGCCCATGGTCCATGTAAGGGTCCCCTCTCAACCCAGTGAAAAAGGGAATTATCTATAAATAAATAAAATTATAAATTACTTTGTTTCATTCTGGTAATTAATCATGAAATGATATAGGGTCTAAATAAGGAAATTATATAGTAATTGGAAAAAAAATTTAGGTCATTTCTAACCCTATTTTTTTGTTTAACCCCCCTGTACTCCAATTTTCACCTTACAAATGGTAATTAATTTTTAATGTTTTCACTATTCATTATCATATAAAATTAATCTAACCATACTATATAATATTAATTATAATGATTCCAAATATTAATCCATTTTTTTAATTCATATCACATAAGTGACAAAATATAATTTAAAATAAAAACCCCTTGTGCGATAAAAAAAACAGCTTTCTAAAGAAGTTTTCAAAAGTATAATATTTTTTATATAACAATTGACCATATTATTGATTAAAATAGACTAAATTGGATTTAATATAATATAATTTAACTAATTATTATATTAAAATCATTTTAAAGCTAAATGGGATTTGTAAATTCTTTAAACTAAAGGGAAGATTTTGAAAGAAAGTCGGTATTTTCACTGTTCATCAAAAAATTAATATTTTCAGAAAATTCTCTAACATTGATCCTAAGATATTTTTGAAATGATGATTTCAAAATTTAAGTTTATTTTTTAAAATAACTATTCTATAAGTGTTTAATTTTCATTTAAAAATAAGTGTGCAAAACGCGACGAAACCATTTTTTAGGAAAAAATACAATTTTTCCAGAAAAACAATTCATTTTTATTTAAAATCTTCTTATTTATTTTTAATAAATTGACAACCAATGAGAATATTAAAACCATTATTTTCATAATTTAACTATTTATATTGATACCCTTGATAATAATTACTAGGTTATAACTCTCATGTTTAAATAATAATATTTTAATATATTATCGTGTGTCGTTTGAACTCAATGTTTCATGTATCAAAAGCTGTCAAAGATAATAAATTTATTCAAAAAGAAATATATATTAAAGTATCTAGGTGTTATATAATTGAATAATTTCTAGTGGATAATATTTTCTTATAATTATGAATTAGGGAATTTATATTTTTTATCAATGCTACAAAGGCTCATCGGGTAACATGGTTGGGAATTAAAATAATCATTAAATTTTTGACAAAGAGTTTGTTCTAAAATAAATAAAGTTTTATACGCTATATCTAGATGAATTTTAATGGATTAATTAATAGTTTTTAATGTTTTCATGAATTATTTAAGAGATTTTAGTGTAAATGGGTGATTGATGCGTATAAACTAAAATTTATTAATCATATTATATAATTCATTTATATCGTAAACCATGGTATGAATATTATTCACATCACAAGTTATGATATGAATATTGAAATAATGGAATTTGGATATTTATTTCATATAATATCATATTTTATAGATCCTGTGATACATGATATCAAGATTATAGATGTTGAAATTTTTTTAAATGGGTTTCCTTATGTTCTAATTAATTGATATAGAATATTAATGGATTCTTAATTAATATATGATTGTTGAAGTGTTCGACCAATATTTTATAAAAATGAGTATATGTTATGTAACATATAGAAAATATAAAATGTTGGTAGTCAATTATTAGCCTCATAAATTTATTGTGGCACCAATATAAAATGGTATACCCATCCTATTTGTGATGTTGTTGAAATGATTAAAAAAATCCAAAGTTGAATATCTCAATATCTTCCTTTCATGATCTACATTTATCTTCAATGATAAGTTACTTTCACATATTTAAAACCTTATAGATCCCCTCATAGTTACATAGGATTGTACTGGTCAGGGGAATTTCTATATAGGTTAGATTCTTTAGGCTGTCACTAAGTCATCCTCATAAAATGGACTCCATTAAGATAGATGATATTTGATAAGTGGTATGAAAGTTTATTTTATGTTCTCTATTTACATGTTAATTCAATGATGATAGATTAATCATTTTTATTATATTTCTTATATTATTATGATCCATAGATGTTTATAAAAGGACCATCAGTATTGTTTGATGTGAAAGGAGAACATATATTTTTCATTGGTGATTGAGAGATTCATGTGGATCATCTATAGTTTGAGTCTCATTCTTATTAGTTGTAATATTTGAGGTTATACTCATTCAAATTTCAGGTAGTGGTGTTCTTGAGAGTTTTTTATGTTTTTTGTTATTTTTTTCATGAAGCTGATGTAACACGACCTCCTTGACAAACTATTTTTTTAGAGATAGTGTTATGGTTATGAGTTTCATTAATATTTAGGTCTCCAAATAAGATAAAACATTTCATGTTATAGTAGTTATGTATTTATATCAATAATATTTTTTCATAGGGTTTCATCTATCCGAGTGTGTCATCTTTGGGTGATCTATTACTGTTTTTTTCAGAACGTAAAATGGTAGTTTCCAGTTCTGTATCGATTACCGTTGGTTGAACTAGATGACAGTAAAAAACTAATATTTAATTGATCCAATCATTTCATAAATATATTTTACATAATTTTAGATAAATATTCAATACATATCATAATAATAAATTCCAAAAGACCATGATGGATTAGAGTATTTGAATATTAGAAACATAATAATCTTCTTTAATTAAATATTTTCAATATCTCACATGAAGTTCTTCTCACATGGTGATCTTAATAATTACCTACTTAAAACCTTTTTTCATAACATGGAGAAAGGAAACATTGGAATGTTTGATCTTAGATTCTCAATAAGGGTAAACATATAGTGTACCAATCAATGGTCATAAGTTAGTATAATATAATATTTAGGGTATGATAACATGGTAATAACATAATATAATCATACTTAATTATTCAAATTTCATTAATTCTAAATCATAGAATAAGGATTTTTAATTAAAAAGACATAATTCATAAGTGTGTGAAATTATTTATAATCAATCATGATCAATGATAATATATCATGAGCATAATATATACTTTTTTGGCATACACATAAGCATAGTAAATCACTTCATTAGTCAAGGCTCACACCAAGACTATCATAGTGAATTGGATACACTCTTCATTATATCATTATTGTAATTATGTTTCTCTACCAAGACTATCATATCATATAGCTTAACTTACTAATTTGGGTTCACTCCCAAATAAAATTCTTATTATCTCATGAGATATCCATCTTTACCTTATACATTGGAAGGATATATAATTTTGGACCCACTAACCACCTAATTCAAACCATACATATGTGTTTTGTAAGATCGTAAAATATTCTTCATATCATAATATCATAAATATTGGAAAGAAACAGTTTCTATAAACATTTCATCATAACTTAATTAACTACTAGGAATGAAATGGGTTTCATAGAATCGTCCTTAAATAATCATCATAACAAGCCAACTAGTTATTGAAAGTCGATGGTATCATAAGTCATATCACTGGTGAATAATTATAATCCTTAAAGGATGTTGAAATATATAAAAATTGGTTTTAAAATATCATTCAGACATTTCTTTAAAAACATGAGAAAAATATCATTTCATTTTTCAAACATTTTAACAAAAAAATCAGGAATATTTTGAAAAATATTTTCTTTTAAAATAACAACAAAAACATAAAAAGGAAAATTGAAAGAAAATAATGATCATAATATAAGGAAAATTAATTCACACATTATAATTTAAAATATAACTTTCTTTAAAAAACAAATAAGTAAAAAAATTGTTCATAAAATTTTTCTTTAAAAATATTTCTATTAAACCTTTTTAAATAAAGTAAAAGGTAATGAAAAAGACATGTTTAAAATATTTGAAGTATAAGTATAACATCCATAAAAAAAATTTCAGGAGAATGGACATCGAATAAAAAGTTCATGAACCAAAGAAGAAAAAATTTCTTATTTTATTTAAAAACATTTTCTCAATCATTTTAAGTACCAAAGTGAGAAAATGGTACTAAAAATTGGAAATCCCATGAATAACTAGAGGTGAATAGAATATTTAATAATTAAATTATAACATCCATAAAATTTACCGAAATGTAAATTTGGCATAGATGATACCAAAATTAAATAAGATTGTAACATAAACCCCTTTCCTCATGTCTTATTATGCTTCATATGGGTTTATTAACAATTATTTTTTAAAACTAGTATTCCAGATGATAAATGATTCATTTTTCTTCCATGTTTTGATTCAAAAATTCATGTACCTATAATTTTATATTTGTTTCATCATATATATAATTTTAATAAAGTAATAAGTATCATATTTAATCAGTATATACATTTTATTAACTTTTCATATAAATTGGTGAGGAAAAATTAATTATATCACTTCATGGAGATGGTAATCTACACGTATACATGAGTGATGTTTCCACTTTCAATGGATGGGATGAAAGAAAGGTAAATAATAATTCATGTTTTTTGAATCAATATTATATCATAAATATTAATTAAATATACACTTATTATCATTTTGTAAAAAAAATTACAAACAGATCACATTGCTTTGTGGAGGTGGTAGTCCACACATAGGCACAAGCAACATTAAAGTTTTCTAGTGGATGAAAATGTAAAAAGTTTGATAAGATATTATAATTAAAAAAGAATAATTATGTTTTAGAAATCATATATAATCATGAAATATATCATAACAACCACCCATGAATGATGGTGCTGAAAATCAAAATGCATCGCTTTACGAGGTGGTAGTTTACACGTATACAAAAATGATGATTTTGTTTCTCATTTGATAAATAATGAGATGAATAAATGTTTCACCATTGATATAATAACTTCTTATTGTATTGAATATATTTATTTTATTATATCATTATTTTTAACACATAATTAAATTAGGTATAAGAGGAAATAAAATGAAAATACTTGGTAAAGAGCTACACCTCTTCTTTCTACAACCTCCTTAGTTTTATACCAAAATCCCTTATAAGTTGGTATTTCTATCATTAAAATACCTATAATACATGTGGATGGATGTTAGGAATTAATTTGGTTAGTTATTTTCCAATATAAGAGGCTCTTGAAATGTAGATAATAAATGATATGGGGTGTTTATTTATAAGTGAGGTAGAGGACACACTTCGAATTTTATAAAATATTCAAATATATTAATGTATTACTAAATAAAAATGACTCATATTTCATGGTAATATGATATAGTGTTGAATTATGACTATATAATGTAATTTAGAAATTTTTTTACGTAATTTTAACACTGATAATTGCAGTTTCAACTCTTAACTCATTTTAACTCTTACTGTGGGAACTGCATTTTTTATGAAAGTTACTATTCATAATGACCAAAAATGAAAGTGGAATTGGTAAAAAATTTGTAATTTCTGATTATCAATATGGATTTTATTTTATGAAATATAGTCTTTATAACTTGTAAAAATTAACTTTAAAAAAAACCCTCCAAACATAAAAAAAATGGTTTTATGGAAATGTTCCTTTGAAGTATAAAGATGTTTTAATACAAAAATATAGTGTAATGTTTATTAAAAAGACATTTATTTGATTATTTTTAATCAAAATGAACTAATTATATCTTAAAAACAATCCAAAATATAATGTGGCCATATAAATACTATAAAATAAAATACAGTTTTCAAAAAAAATCATTTCTTATTATTCATCAAAAAATTAACACTTTTAGAAAAATAACATACAATTTCCCTAAGTTAATATTAATAATCTTATTTAAAAAAATTATGTTTTTCATATAATAAAATTTATAAAAATGGAAAATTATTTCTAATTTCCATGCACTAAAATGCAATAAAAACCATTTTTGAAGAAAATAGATTTTTGAAGCATAACATGATTACTAAAAATTGTGTATTTATTGATTATTCATTAATCAATACAATTTCATTATATGAAAAATTTATAAAGAATTTTAATAATTTGGTTATTCCTATTCATAATTCCAACTTAAATTCTTGGTGGAAACTCTCATATTTAAATAATAATAATTCAATAGTTTAATGTGGTTCGTTTGAACACGATGTTGCGTGTAGAGAAGGTTATCAAAGAAATTAAATTTATTTTAATAGAAACATATCATAAAATATAAGGGTTTTAAAATCAACATCCTTATAATAATTTCACCCTTTAAATGTTCTTAATCTAGTATAAACAACTAAGGATACTTATGCCTTATCATATCCTCAGGTTCCCATTTATCTTCCTCGAATCTATAGTTTCACCACAAAACTTTGTCCTAGTGAGTGTTCTTGTTTCTCAAACCTTTCTATCTTTTATCCAAAATATCAATTGATTGTTCCTCATAAGAGTATCATGATTTAGTGGTATGACCTCTAGGTTTATTACCTATGAAGGATCATGTATGTACATATTCATGATAAATATATAGAACACATTGTGAACATGAGAGTGATTTGGTGGAAACACAATGTGATAAGAAAATATCCTAATAAAATCAATAATTTAGAAGGGAACAATATTTTTAGGTCTCATATTTTAGTTATTTTCAAATTTTATTACCATATTCTAAGGATATATTCATTAGAATACATTGTCACTATATTCAAACTCTAGATCACACTAATGATAGACAATATAACTTTTCTCCCAACTATGAGTTTCCCTATTTTTGTTGCTAAATATATCTAACAATATCTATCATTTCCTATAATAGATAATTTCATAGTATCTTTAAGTATCTAAATTCATCCCTACATATTGGATTTATTCACTTCACATTATAGAGGGATTCATAAGGATTAATCTGAATAATTAAGTGAAGGATATTATTGTAATAATATTCCACTAAAGGAAGGTGTTAATCCCAAACTCCTTTTAAATCTATAGAGAAAGATCTCAACATTTATTCCAAATCTTGAATGGTCCTCTCATGTTGACCTTTTTTCTGAGGATGATATGAAGTATGGAAAATCAACTCTATATCTAGAGCCGACTGAATACTTATCCAGAACATAGAGGTAAACCTAGAATCCTAATCAGATACAACAGAATGTGGTGCTCCATGAAATCTTACCAATTCCTTAATGTATAACATGGTAATCTAATCAAAAGATAAATCTTCAGTAAAATAAATTATATGTCCTAACTTCTTATGGTGATTGACTATAACCCAAATAGTATTATTCACTTAAGATGTTTGTGGGCTCTTGTAACAAAATCTATGGTGATGGTTTCTCATCTCTATCCGGGTGTGGGTAATGGTTATAAAATCCCCATAGAATTAGGTCTCTTAGAATTAACTTTATGATTTAAAAAGAATTGAGATATGAATCTATAATATAATTTTTCATATTTTCCCACCAAAATTATTCTTTCAAATCTATATACATTTTCTCACATCCAGGTTAGATAGAGAATGATAAACTATAAGAATAATCTACCACCTCTTTCTTTAATATTGGTGTTGAGAGGACAGACCCTCTATTATTTAACCTTATCATTCCATAACAATCATATCTGAACTTAAAAACATTTCTTACTTTCTCCTAGGGTTCTGTATATTCCCGTTTTGGATCTTTCTTCCAAACATGGATTAATGGTTGAACATTCATCTATGAAAGATAGAATCTACCATCATTCCACTGGATTTTAAGTTCTGTATTCTGAAAATCCATATGTATTAAATCTATTTCAATCTATATTATTGAAAAATCATATTCTTTTTAACTAAAAGCTTTATCCACCTTATTCATATTTCTAGGGAGGTAATGTATTGATAAACACTAATATATTAGCTACATCCATATTATTTGGTGCATATTCAACTCTTTCTATGTAAACATATACTTCAATATTTTATTATCTATATATATTTCACACCATTCATGATAAATATAATTCATTTATATATTCTATAAAAAATTACCACTCCCATCTCCAAATCATGAGTAACATATTTTTTCCCATGTATTTTAAATTGGTGAGGGAATATTTATCACTATATCATTTTCCTAATGTAAATATCCTTGTCACTTCTTTGATGAATAAAAATAGACCACAAACTTGTCACCATGATAAGGTATAGTGAGATTAATTATACTTACCAACCTTCTCTCAATCTCCTTGATATTTTATTCACATTCATCTATCTAAAAAACATAACTCAATTCTAAGTCAACTTGGTTATTGTATTATATAGTTGTGAAAAATCTCTAAAAAACAATGGTATTATCAAAAAAATACATGAAACTATGAATATTATTTACTACAGATTCTCTAGTCCATTACTCAAAAACATGCATCTTTGAATGATCCATTGATTTACCCCCAATTCAGATTATATGACCCAAGAATGAAACATTGTGAAGCCTAAATTTAAACTTGGTAAATTTAGCACACAAATTCTCCTTTCTCAGAGTTTTAAACATAGTTCTCAAATGATATACATGTTATTACTTACCCTTTAAATATATAATAATATCATTTATAAAGACCGTAAAATCATTGATCATAGTATTTACTAAAGAATCTATTTATTAGATCCATGAGGTTATTAGAGAAATTAGTAAGTCCAAATGGAATCAGAATAAATTCATAATACCCACACGTCACTTTAAAGGGTGGCATATTAGCCTCATCACAGTTGTTGAGGATTCAGTAAGTGCATCCAAGAGACCTGAGATCAAATCCGGGTGGAGACATATTTCTAGGTATTATAGCAGTACTATAGTAGACACTATAGCAGTATTGTAGCAGGCACTGTAGTAGGCACTGTTCGGTATTGTAGTAGTCGGAACTATTCATTCATCTTAGCCTTTAGGCCACTGGTTTGGTCCTCAGGTCCGGCAAGGCTTTGGGGCCTCCCAAGGCATTCGGGCTAGTGTTTCTCAAGGCCTTCGGGTCACCATAAGGCCTTAGGGCCACCCCAAGGCCTTTGGGAAACATGATGCCGATGTTACAGTCAGACTAAAAGGGACAAGGCTTGAGATAAGGATCAGGATTGGCACATTCACTAGAGTAAAGATAACTATGATTGGAAGAATTAGAGGGTATGGATTTTTCGTCGCTACCAGGCATGTGAAACATTGAATAGGATAGCTAACTGACTATCCCTATAAAGGTGGAGTGCTAATATTATAACATATGTTGGGGATGAGCAGTTCAGAGTTTTCTTGTTTGGGTGATTACCTCTAAGACCTACAGTTCATGTAATTGTCTCTAAGCATTCAGGCATTGTAAGGGTTCCAACTCGCCCCTTGAAAGGTGGATTACAAAAAAATACCTTCGAGCCATTCCAACTTGAAAGGATTCCTTAGGAATGTATTCCTTTTTTACCCTCAATTTATGTTATCCATAATGAAGGTAAATCTTATAAAATTGTTGATCTCCCCTAATTTATTAGATAAATCATTGATATGGGTTAGAAGATACTTTTTCTTAATAGTGATCTTGTTCATTTCATGATAATCAATTAAAATATGCATTGGATATTCTTTCTTCTTAATAAAAAGAATATTTGAACTCCAAGGTGATACACTAGGGTCTAATAATCCCTTTTATATATTCTCTTAGAGTTTATTCTTCAATTATTGTAACAGAACTAGGGATATTCTGTATAGAGTCTTTGAAATATGTATTGTACCATGTATGACTTCTATTATAAACATTAATTCTTACTTCAGGGGAAGGCTAAGAATGTATTAAGGAGATACAACATCATAATCTTGAATAATAGGAATACCTTTGATGTTGAGTTTCTATATAACAATTTGAGACAAATATCCCTCACAAATAGACAATAAGACTCATACAACATAAGTTAATTTTAGTGGAAGTTCATATTTGTACCAACATTTAAATATGATCATATTTTCTTTTAGAATATAAAATTTGATTTAACTTACTCAAAAATTGATATACACTCTATATTGAGAAATATAATTCATGACCAAAATCACATAAAAATCTACTAGATGGAGATTCAGAAGATTTTTAGTAATTACATCCCTATAAAATTCTATCAGGGAAGAGATATAGACATGAGATATAGACATTGTACCTATAATAGTATGTGACTTCACATTCCATTACATTGTTAGTTTTTGTGGTTAGAGGTTCTCAAGGGGGGTTTGGGATTTTTTAGTGAAGGATGGAGCTATATAAGAGATACTACAAGAAATACACATCGTGTATAGTATAAACAATGTGTAATGGTATTTCATGGCTTGTATAGCCAGGAGGTTCACAACTTGTATATGATTAACGTATATCCCATGAAAAGGGTAAATGTAGTGTAATTTTGATACCCAACATGTAGTCAATTCAGGTGTTAAATCATTTGAGGCAATTCATTTTTTCATGAAATTTGGAATTTTTGGATAACTGGGGATTTCATGTAATGTAATTTTTAAATGATGTGAAACATATAAGATTCAATATTTTATGTCCTTTTCTAATCAGAATTTATTTTCATTTAGTATCCACCCTTCTCTCTCATTTTGGAGGAGCCCTAGAAACCACAAAGAGTTTTTCAATCCCTCTTCCCGAAACATCGATCCTTTGGTTTTCATTGGATTGTTGTTATAAATCCTTAATAGGTTCTCCTCCCATTCTTGGTGTATTTTCTTCCATTATTCATATGAATACTGCCTTCAGATATAGGTATGGGTGCCTAAACATTGTATTCATTCCATTCTATGTTACAAATTCATCATCCATGTTCATGAAGATTGTAAGCATAGTTTTCTATGAGTTCATGGAGCAGTTCATCATTATATTAATTGATGATATATTGATCTAATTGAAGTCATAGTTGGATCATGTCGATCATGTCATAGTGTTCTTGTAGGCCCGTCGACACCACCATCTTTATAGAAAGTTTCCAACTACAATTTTTAGATATTAGAGGTGTATTTCCTTTGGAATGTGGTGTCTAATTAGGGTGTGGTAGTAGACCTATCAAAGATTGACGTAACTGTTTATTGGAAAACACCCAAGAACATGGTAGAGGTTCACAGTTTCCATGGTCTTGCAGGTTATTATCAAGGGTTTATTTCCTATTTCTCCCAATTTGTAGCCCCGGTGATAGCATTGACTAGAAAAGAAAAGGAATTTGTTTGGGCTGATCAGGACCATATAAAATTTAGTTTTCTGAAGGATAAGTTTGTTAGTACTCTAATTCTATTTCTTCCTAAGGAGGGGGTGATGTTCGAGGTGTTTAGTGAAACTTCCTGTATGAGATTGGCATGTGTGTTTATGTGGAAGAGGTAAGTGATCTCTTATAGTTCAAGGAAGTTAAATTCCCACAATTGTAACTATTCCACCCACGATCTGAATTCTGTTGTAGTTGTGTTTGTGCTGAATTTTTGGTGTCATTACCTCATTGGGAAGCACTTGGTGGTCTCTGTGAATCATAGGAGAATGAAGTATATATTTTCTATGTGTGATAAGAACATGAGACAATGGAGGTGGATGGAGTTTCTTTAGGATTGTGATTTTGATATCTACTAAACCTATGTAAAGAGGATTTTTTTTGTTGATGATTTGAGTATCAATTCATAGAAAGATGTTGTTTAGGAGTCTGGGGATTCTTGGAGAGTGATGGGGGAGTTGGTAGGCTTTCACTTAGATGAAATAGTGAATTATGGTACATGTTATTTGTTTCAGATGATGGTTCAGTCTTCTCTAGTACATAAAGTGGAGGAGTCTTATTGGGGGATACTTAGAGGTATAGGTGATGTGTGATTGTATTGGCCATGGTGATGGTCTTCATGGATGGTCAGAGAATGATCAGAATTTGATTTTATTTTGTGGGAGGTTATTTTTTACTGTATTGATGCATGAGAAACTCATTCATGGGTTTAATATCTCACATTTGTAGATACACATAGGAGTTTACAGGATTTACTGTGGCTTGAGGATGCAGTTTTGGTGGCTCAGGATGAAATGGGTAGTGGAAGAGTTTCTTGGAAAAGTGCTTGGTTCTTTAGTTGGAAAATGATTATCATTATGTTCCTAGAAGTTTCTAGCATCCCTTAGATGTTCCCAAATATACATGGGGTGAAAACTTGATGGCTTTCAACATAGGGTTACCTAGAAATCATTGATTTGGAAATTTTTTCTGGATGATCATGGATGAGTTGACAAAATTGGGACCCTTCTTAGAAATAAAGGTGTCAGGAGTAGTGGATACTTTGACTAAGATGTATGTGGATAAGTTGGTGTGGTTTCATGGAGTTTTGAGGTCTATTTTCTTGGATTGGGATGCATGATTTACCACATGATTTTGGAGTGGATTACATCATGATTTGGGCCATCAATTATGCCTTATCACTTCTTTACACCCTCATACATATGGGTATATATAATGGACCATCCAGACACTCAAGGATATGTTATAGATGTGTATCTTGGACTTCTGGGGATCTTGGGTTTGAAAAATTTCTGAAATTTCCCATTCAGGGAAATTGTATCACTGGGAGTGGGAGGGATTAGTCATTAATAACTTTTATTTTATGTTTCCTTTCAAATGAAACATCCTTTGCCTCATGTTAAAGATTTCACTCCCTATTGAAAAAAAATCAAACAAACATCCACAGTAATACAATAATTTAAAAGGTTCACTATTTAATAAGAATAGTTATGTCCTTGGTATGGATTGGAAATGATCTAGTACTACACAATCCACTAGAAAAAAAATCCTTTTGGTGGAATACAATTAGTAGGATATACCCTTTCACTCATGTATCACTTTGAAGAAAATCCAAAAGTGCTTCTGCACCCTATTACCAAAAATAAGGTAAAATAATGTTTTTTTTAACAACTAGTATTACCTATGATTCATTTTAATTTACACAAATTTATTCTTTGTGAAAAAAATATATTCATTTTTCTACCTAGAAGATAATAATAACTTCAGGACTCTGATATATAATTCAAATATAATTGTCCAATCTGATCTTCTCACTCTAATTCTCCAGATCTGATTCCCCAATCTGATCATCCCACTCTGATCATCAAATCTGATTTCCCAATACAATAGATGTATCGATATTAGAATACAATCAAGACAATCCATATCTCCTTCTTCCTCATTAAAAAATACCAATATAGAAATATATATCCAATTATGTTTCCCAACATAATAGCTAACCAAATATTGTAACGCCCCGACCCTAGTTACCCAGAGTTGGTGCATTATTGCATAACATTGTCATAATCACAAGAATGATCAAATCTCGAAAGACCAATTGGTTTGGTATCCTTGGAAACACTAGATATATTCATAATGTTTTATATTACATCATAAGGTGAAAAACTACTACAACAACATATTGTCTCTATAGTCCACACTATTATCCCCTCATAATATCCCTGCAGGTCATTCATAATTTACTTCTTCATATCCTGGGAAAAATAAAACATAGAAAAGGGAGGAGCTCAAATGCCCAGTAAGGATAACAATATATCGGAATCTTTCATAAATAAGAATAAACATTTAAGGCAATGTATAACTAAAACAAAAGCCTTTTAAACTTGAACTTCAACATAGTATGGAAAAAATAAAATGAAATAATGCCATTTACTTATTCACATGAATATTCTACTAATTGAATAATCACATGAAATATCGATAAACACTATCATAATGATAGAACGCATAATGCCAGACTATCATAACCACATAGCCAAGGCCTCATGCCAAGACTACAAATAATATTTTTTCAAGGCCTTGTTCCAAGAAACTAATTTGTCTCATGAGACCTACTAATGCATCGAGGAGCTATAGCGGGCTCCACCCGTCACATATTAAGTCCAATTCATTCCTCATATGAACAGGTTTAAACATAACATAAACATTCATATAAAAACTAGCATACGAAATGTAAATACTTTCTCCATAAACCATGAATGGTATAAAAATAAAACATCCACAGTCAAACAGATCACAAAACCTTAAATACAATATAGAAGTTTTGTATCATAATAAATCAACTTCAAATAAGCGTAAAATCCATCAAAGGATGTTGACCTAGATGAAATCAAAACTCTTTTTTGAGAAATATCTCTTTCTATTTTTGAAATCATTTAAGAGTCATATATTTATAAAATGAAACATTTTCTTTGAAAATATTCTTATAAGATTGTAAGGGAAGCTTCAAGGATTTTATAATGTCAGAAAATAGCCACACCCTCCGTATAATTTAAAAAAACATTCAAACCTTAATTCTGTCGAAAAGGTTAAAAAGAACCTTGTTTGGAAAACGACAGAAAGATTCCTTTATAAAACTCTTATAAACAGTCAAACAAGGGTATAAATGACTTTAACCCATATTCTTGTAAATAGTAAAAATGTTTTCAAATACATTTTTAAGAAACATGAATGTTGATGATAAAGAAATCCCAGTAGATTATTACGTATAAACAACCTCAGATAATGAAGAGATTGTGAAATAACCCTTACCTTGTACTTTTCCTTGGTTGGGGTAGGTTAACCTCATGTATAATGGTGAAATAATTTTTATTAAATTATAAAAGAATCATATACATTAATATTATATCATATATGATCTTTTAACATTGATTTGTTAATAATATCTTAGTATTATCATTGTTTCGGGTGTTAACTTACTCGTTTTCTTTTATATGTTTTGTTATGTAAGACATGTTTGTAATGGATAGGTTGTATCTTATTCATATCCAGAATGATATCAAGTCCTTAAACATTATTTTTAAATCATCAAATGATAATTATACTTGAATGGATACGATGGAGAATGAATCTCATCGCGTTTGTGGAGACGGTAGTCCGTACGTACGCACGAGCGACAATATCATTCTTTTGATATTAAAATAGTATATAATTGGATGGTATATCATATATACAAAATCATTATCATGTTATATTTATTATTTACATGAATTATAAATCATTATTATACCCATCCAAATAATAATGTATTGAATAACAATTACACCACGACGTGGAGATGGTAAGATGTACGTATGCATGTATGGTGACATGTTTTTCAAAGGATATATAGAATACTGAATATGGTTGTACCATATTTATAATAACATCACAGTATATATAAGATATTGTAGTTATTATTTTTGAATGGTAATAACAAAGAAGGAAGAAGTTGAAGAAGAAAGGAACTTGGAAAAGGGTGGGGAAATCATTACCTCTTCTTCGGTTTATTCCTTTTGATTTGATCAAAAGAGATCTTAGGTTGGCTTTATGACTAAAGTAAGTCCTCTAGGATGAAGTGAGGGAAGTTTAGAGAGTATTTGGGAAGAGGTTGGCCGAACCAAAAGGCTTTGAAGGTGTGAATTAATGAGAATGAGGAGTTCCCTTTTATAAGAGGGGTGAGGGGCACCTTTGGAAAAGCTAGAAATATTATTTTATAATAAATTTATATTTGGTTTCTAATGGCTCAAAAGTATATTATTTAAAGGTTAAGGTGGGTATGGTTAGAAAACAACTCAACCAATATAATTTAGACAGGTTTGGGTTACTATATTAACCTTATCATTAAGAATTAACTCTTAGTTAATTAGTTTCACTTTTACAATGTCTCTTTGTATGTTTATATTATATGGTTAATAAACATACTATATACATCCAAGAGACCCCCAAGTGGTCCATTAATGATATACCTATCACTGTATAAGTCTCTTGTCCGAACCTTATATTTTTAGTAATTTAATATCAATTAATAATATAATATTTGTTTTAAAAACTCTTTTATGTCAATTTTGACACTATTCAATAGATGATTTTTGTAAAACTCATAACAGAATTATTACTGCGAACAAAGTTATATAAATAATTCCTAACATGTCATAGTAACCTATAAAATTAGTGTAATTCATAAAAAGTCTCAAATTATATTTATTTGGGTATCTACAATATCAATCATTTTAATTTTTCACTATTATGGTCATTACTGCATCACCATTGTGTCATAAATAAATTAAATTATTTAATGTATAAAAATTATAAATAAAATACCATTATGTATGAAATATTTTTATCTTTCTAATTTATATTTGTAGTCGAAAATAAAACATATATAACCCTATGTAAAAACTTATTTTCTAAAAGATATATGCCTATGTCATTTTTGTATTCATTTTAACTTAATTAAAATAAAGTGTCCCTATCACTTACAAGTGGCACCATGGGGTCCCAAAATCGACCCAAAGATTCCCATGGTCGGACATGTATCAACTAATAATGTTAGGACACGTTTTAGGGTAATTTTTTATTATTATAATATTAATTTTTATCCCTTATTTACTGGATTTACCCTTTAACCATGGTAAATAAAATATTTACCGAAATAATTATTCAAAATGTATAAAAATAAAAGTTACCTATTTACACAATTTGAAAATCCTGATTCCAAATATGGAATCAATTTTTCCAAATTCAAAACACAGAAGTGGCAGAAATTAATTTAAAATTAATTCCCGTTGTCAAAACAAAAAGCGTGTTTTTAAAATATAATAATTATCAAAAGATTAATACTTGTTTATGTTCGGTTTAATTGTGAAATTATGTCCAATGACCAACATTGTATTAAATGGTAAAAATATATTCTAAATATACTTTAAAACCACTCAAATTCATAATTTATCACTATTAATTATTTTGACTAAAAAAGTTTTTTTTAATAAAAATTTAGTAATTTTCACTATTCATCAAAATATTAATGTTATCCGAAAAGTACCAAAATTTCACCTTAGGCTAAATTCGATACTCGGAATCCAAAAATGAAGTCCATTTTGAGAGATAAAATTTATAAAATTTCAAAAATTAGGTTTTACTATTCATAATGGCTAGTTTGATTGGTTGTGGTGTGTTAGAACTCGATGTTGCGTACAACACACGCTATCGCATTATTCAAAGAGAAACATACCATAGAATCTTGGGGTGTTACAAATATGATGAAAGAAGATTATGATGGATATTTGAATATGATTATCAGATAAATAATGTTATGATCTTGTCACTTATCCTTTCACTTCTCTTCATCAAAACTTCTTCAACAAAGGCACAATATAGAAGCCTTATTTATCCCCCTAAAAATTCAGAGCGTCCCTCTCTTCTAGTGAACAGTACCTCCATGTTAGACCATTGAAAAAGTACAAAGTACTTTCTATTTTTATAGGTGTCCCATGATAGGTTTTGGAGGGAATCCCTAGAATTTTCCCGCTCAACAAAATCCTCCCAAATCTTAATTTACCTAGAATTTCAAGTGCATTTATGACTTCATGAAATCCTCTCAAATCTTCTTCAAACTTTATCTCTTCATTGAATTTTCTTTTTCAATCACCAATCAATATCATATATCTCAATCTGGTTTCAATTATTGATTCTTCTTGGATCAACACAATTTCTTCAATATGATTTCGTTGTACCAATTATTGAGAAAAACACTCTTTAAATTTCAAGATCCTCCTCAATAACAAATCATTCTATTTTTCTCAGCTCTTATCTTGATTCACTTGAAATAAAAATCTTCTTCCTTATCTCTTTTCTTGACCCCCCCCCCCTTAAACATCGAACAAATAAATTTAACCCCTTTTAAATGCTTGACAAAAAAATTGATCATCTTCTTTTCTTTTTATATTCATTTGTTGGTCTCAAACAAATATTTTTTTGATTACGATGGCTCTTGACCCAATTCAAGAAACAACACATTTTTTAAAAACATTATTAGCCTTTATGAATCTGATGATCACATTATGATGGCTTCTCCAACTTTCTTCTTCAATGAACATGCCTCTGAATATGTTGATGATCATCTACTAGAGTGCCCGTCTTTATTTTAATAATATCCCTCTTTCCAACCTAGTCTAAACATGATCCCGGTGAATATGATCACTAGCACCCTTTTTCTTTCCCATTTAGATCTGATTAATCTTAATACAATTAGCAGCATATCTTTTCTTTCACTTCAATAGATTCTCAATCGTCATGTCTTCTTCTCATACTTCCTTTCATCAAGCTTGAATCATATGTTTTACCATCAACTTATGATTTTTTGAACTCCATGATTAGAAAAGAATCATAACATTTGTTTTATCATAGTCATGCAGACTTATATTATCCCATTATTATCAAATATTTCATACTATATTTAGAGTGAATTCGATGACTATTTACTTCCAGAAATATTCTTCCTCAATAAAATCGATCTTTTCATCCCAAATTCAGTGTGAATCCAATGAGCCTTTCCTTTTATCCATCTTCTTCTACATACTATGGAACTTTTCAATAATTGTGAGTCTGATTCTTTCTAGTATGATGGTTAAACCAAATTTCACTAAAATACAAAGTAAGGTGATTTTCCTACATAAACATCCTTAACAACAAAATTAAACACTTAAAAATGACCACCTTCATCATTATCTTGGTCTTAAAAATCTCCCCCTTTGGATTTTTTTGTCAACCAAGTTTCATAAATCACTAATCATTGTATCCTTAAGCAATGGATAACTTGTCACAATTCTAGGCCTACGTGAGCTAACTAATTATAGTAAATAAGAATAATTGATAGAAAACCCATCTTGTCCATAATAATTGATGATGAAGACATATTCATATTCTCACCTTTATTTTCTTTATTTCAAGAATACAAAACAATTTATTTCATAAAATCAGTCCAAAAAACTGTTAGAATAGTTCACACACACATACAATGTTAAATTCATAGCTTACCCACAACTCTCGTTTTTTACATGCTTTTTAAGAATATATTTATGAATCAATTAGATTATCCCCTTGAAAACACTATCCAAAGGTGATATGAGAGAGGGGATAAAAACAAATACATCACCCTTGATGTGAAATAGGTTAGATGACCATGGTCAACCTCAACTTTGAAAATAATTCCTTCACTAAAAGTTATTTGAGTATGTCATAAACTTGTTCCAATATGGAAACATACTCCTACTTTAATTAATTCTTCTCAAAATTCTCTTTGATGAAATGATATTTGATATCAATATGTTTTGAATGATAATATTGAACTGGATTCCAATTGATATTGATTGTACATTTATTTTCACAACCTAAGAGAAATGGAAACTTCACTTAAATAAGTAAATCTTATAATTGGGTTTTTATATACATAATTTTACTACTACCTTGAGTGGAAACAACATACTCAGCTTCAAATGTACTAATAGTTACTGGATTCTATTTCTTTGAATTCCAACTAACATAATTATTTATCAGAAGGAATACTCCACCAGATAAAGATCTTTTATCATTAACATTTCTTGCCTAATCAATATCTAAATACCTATATAAATCAACACTTATATAAGCTTCCATTCCTGATTCATAAATATTTTCTACCTTTGATGTATCTGAGAGTTATTTTTCAAGAAATTAAATGTGATTCTTTTTGAGAACTCTAAAATATTACACATATGATAACAACATAAATAATGTTTGTTCTTAAGGTAGTCAAATACACTAAACTTCCAATCATCTTCCAAAAATATTTTTGATCAACTTTTTTTCCTTCTCCATATTTGTCAACTTTGTTCCCACTGATATTTATGTGGGAATAGGTTTTGATTTTTCCATTATGAACCTTTTCATAAGTTACATGGCATAATTTTCTTAAGAAAAAAAATGTATTTCTTCTTTTCTAGAAATTATAACCCAAGGAAGTATTTCATTTCCCTCAGTATGCAAATTTCAAAAACCTTTTTAATCTCTTTAAAAAAAAATTCAAAACATCTTCAATAATTCTTAACAAAGATAATTTTATCAATATAAACAATTACAATGAGGGAATACACTTGAAATTATCTGATATAATGATTATTATCAACTCTTCCTTTCTTGAAACTCACCTTCCTTAAGCAAGTATCCAATTTGGAATACCATAATCTCAGAGATTTTTTAACCCGTACAAATCCATCTTCAATATTTATACATAACATTCATATTTCCCAACAATAATGCCAAATGTTTATTCAATGTAAACTTCCTCATTAGGATCAGAATTTTAGAATGAATATTTGACATCCATTGGAAAGATCTTTTAACGTCATTGTGCAGCAATACCTTGAAAATTTATGATTTTTTTTAATATTTCAACTGGAGAAAATATTACATCAAAATAAATACCTACAATTTTTGAATAACATATTTATGCTAATACTTCTTTGATTTTTGTCCCTTCACCTTCTTCATTAGTCTTCTTCTAGAAAACCCACTTCATTCCAATACTATTTTTTGTTTTCTTGCTTGAGTATGAGTTCCCATTTATTATTCTTTTCAATAAAACTAATTTTTCATTCATGGAATGAACCAATTATGAATTCCCAAAATACTCATTCACATCATTCGGCTCAACTTTCTAATAAAAAGAAGTGTGTTTAATAGCATTTTTTGTTCTTCATGTTTGAATATTCTCATATTGATCCCGAGTGATATTCGGAGCTTTCACTTGTTTCCTCATCCTATTATGATATTTTTATGTATATATCCCATTACTAGAAATAGCTAAGTCTGATTTTTTTCTACTGAGAAGGATTATAATTGTATGAATCCTTATCCGAATTGTTTTCAAAACATTCCTTACCCTGCTCAACTTTCTTATCAGTCTGGATACACTTGTCTTCCTCAGATTTTTAAATTAATTTCACATCATATGAATTAAAAAAAATCATGTTTATTTGAAAAAACATTTATATCCTCTTCCTTCTAAAAAATATCCAAGAAAAAATCCATCTTCGCCTTTTTCCTCAAACTTTACAAAGCTTACACATTTATTTTTTTTAATACACACACTATTGAAAACTCTAAACTGTTTCAAACTTGTATTTTTTTCATAAAAAAATTCATATAGATTCATATATATTCTAGGCATGTAGAAACATCAGTTTTGAATATAAACATCAATACTCATGGCTTTCCTCCGATAGTAATGAGAAATACCATGTTCAAGTAACACAGTTCTTCCCACTTTCACAAAACTTCTATTATTTATTTCAACAATTCCATTTTGTTGATTAGTGTATGGGGAACAATACTCATCCCAAATTCCATACTTCTATAGAAAACTTTCAAACTCTTCACTTTTGTATTCACATTCATTGTCAGTTCTTAACTTCTTCACTAAATACTCACATTTCTTCTCATCTTTCCTTTTGAAACTTTTAAATATTTTCAAAGCATCTTATTTATGGTTCATATACATAACATAAGAAATGTGATTAAAATTATCAATGAAAGTGATCAATCATTTATATTTATTTGTTGATTTCCTATCCATTGGCTCACAGATATTAGAGTGAATCATCTCCAAGGGTTGTTTGGAACAAATCTCAACTTTCTTATGCACTGAATTTATAATCTTTCCATTCTAGAAAATAGTGCAACACCAATATCTTTTTCTTGGAAAATAAAGAAGTTCTTGGATACTGTCTCTCTTTGATAATTTTCTCATGTTTCTTTGACAGAAGTGCCTAAGTTTTTTATTCCAAACTTGATTCTTTTTCCAATATACTCAAGTAATAATAGTTTTGCATTTCACCAACTAGAAATGAATTCCATTTTATATATTGGCCTCTTGTAAAAATCTATCAATATTCATCAATTTTTACAAAAAAAAAATCCATCTATTCTGAAGATAACTTTGTTACCCTCACCACACAATTCTGAAACACTTAGAAAATTGTGTTTTAGCCCTTCAACATATAATGATTTCTTGGATTTCAACATTTCTTTTCTAATGATGGCTTACAAAATATCTTTGATTCTCAAAGATTCATTAGTTCCAAATGTCACTATTTCTTATTTTAAATCTTTCACATTATTTAAAAATTTCAAATATCTTATCATATTAGAAAAACTATCACTATCAAGGATCCAAGGTTATTCTCCTTTTGTAGATTTCAGAGCAGTTTCTATAATAAGTGCATTTTCTTCTTTCTTTTATTTCTTCACGTTCAGATTTTGATAATTATAAAGAATATTTTATTGAGTTGGTAACAATACAATACATCCTTTTGAAAGGTGTCTAGGTTTTTTAAACCTCTCACAATGAGTTTCCAAAGGTTAGAACCTATTTTCAATATTCACACCAACTTTATCAGATTTATTCTTTTAAGGCAGTCGAATCGCCTCAACCTTTTACTTTCACAACCTATGCAGTAATAGTAATGCTATTGGTTGAGCCAACACATATTATACACATGTTTAAATCCACAAAAATACCATAAATATCTGTAAAAATAGTGTTTTTCCTTTAAAACTTCCATACTGATCAAAATTCTAAATATGTTTCTCAGCGACCTTCTTGTCTTTCTTTTCTGAGCTACCAATCATTCTATTATCAATCTAAATCTTCCATTTATTATTAGATTTATTAGAAATAGAAATATTTAAAACTTTTTTGGATTCATATTTTTCAAATTCAAATTTTTAAAAACATCTAAATTCACAATTTTGTTGGTTTCAGAAACACACATAACTTTCTTAGATTTATTTATTTTAGAAACATTTCTCTCATTATTATCACACTTTAAAGGGAAATTTTTTATTCTTATTAGGTTTCTAAATAAAATATCTTTCGCAAACATTAGAGATAGATTTTTTGAAACCTATATTCCTCATCTTAGCTTTAGATATCTTTTATTAGACAAGTTCCAACTCTTATTATTTTTCTTTCAGATTCACTTCTATATGATCATTACGATTCTTTTATTCCTCAAAAAAATTATTTAGATAATTAATTTCTCTCACCAGATTCAACTTCACATTAGAAAAAAAATTCTTGATTGCTTTTTGAGAAACATTCATCTTCCATCTTTTTGTTTTTCTTTTCAAGCCTTCTAATTTTTTCAAGTATTTTTTCTATTTTTCTTTCGAATTAAATTCAATTTGATTTTCTTTTTCTTTGGAACTACTATTTACAAATTATTCATCATTCACTATTTCAATAAAATTATTCTCATAATTATTATTATCAAAATATTTAATAGGGATATTAAAATAAATAAATAAAAACCCATCTATCGTAGCTTCAAGAACATCATATCCAATAGACATTAGATATGGAAATATTCTATCATCCCAGATATGATAATTCATTCCCTAAAAAACTGGAATACCTTTACTACTAAAACAATTCAAATTATCCATCAGCAAAGAATATGTAAAGGTAAACTACCCTCTGATATTAGTTGAAAATTCTTAATCAGGATAATTGTATCATTGAGAGGGGGAGGGTTGAATCATTTATAACTTTTCATTTATTTTTCCTTGAAAATTAAATAACCATTGAATCCTGTTAAAGATTTCATTCCTAGTTAAAAAAAATTCAAACATACATCAATAGGAACACAACTAATTATAAGGTTTACTGTTCAATAATAATAGTTATGTCCTTAGTATGGTTTAGAAATGATCCAATACCCCAAAATATAATAAAGACAATCCTTTTTTTGTATACAATGAGTAAGATATACCCTTTCACTCATTTAGAACTTTAAAGAAAATCCAAAAGTGTGAATATAACCTCTTAGCACAAATTGGGTAAACCAATGATTATGTAACAACTCATGCAACCTAGGATACTTTTTAGTTTCCACAAATTTATTATTTTAGAAAACAATTCTTGAATTTCCTACCCACAAGATGGGTAGAACTTCATAAATATGATATAGAATTCAAATTCAATTTTCTAGTATGATCTACTCACTATGATTCTTTTGATATGATTTCCCAATCTTCTCTACTCACTCCGATCTAAAAATTTGATTTCCCAATATGATAAATGAAACTCAACCATAATATGGTCAGAAAAATTCAGTACCCCTCTTCCTCAGTTCAAAAATCCCAATACATAAATCCAAATCCAATTATCCAACCCAATACAATGTCCAACCATATATGGTGACAGACATATTATGATGGATAACTGAATACAATGATCAGTTGAATAACATTGAGATATTGTATATTATCCTTTCACTTATCCCCATCTAAAATTCTTCAACAAAGTCTCAATATATAAACCTTATTTCTCTCCCTATAAATTCAGAGCTTCTCTCTCTTCTCGTGAATAGTACCTCCGTGTCAGACCTCTAAAAACTACATAGTACTCTCCTTTTATAGGTGAACCCTGAGAGGTTTTTGTGGGAATCCCTAGAATTTTCCAACTCAACCAAATTCACCTAAATATCTATTTTCCTTTAATTTCTAGTGAATTTATGACTTCATCAACTCTTCTTGAATCTTCTCGAATCTTCTTCAAACTTAATATCTTCATCATTTTTTTCCAATCACCATTACAGATGTAATTTATCTATCCAATTTCAAATTTTAATTCCTATTAACTCAATATTATTCTTTAAAAGGATTTCTATATACCAATTATTGGGAACAAACCTTATTTTAATTTCAAGATCCCCCTCGATAACAAATATATCAATTTTCATCATATCTTTTTTTGATTCCCTTGAAATAAAAAACTTCTTTTTCATCTATTTTTTTGACCCACCTGAACATCAAAAAAATAAATTAAACCCCTTTTAAATGTATGACTACATTTTTTATCAACATATTTTATTTTATTTTCATTCATCGGTCTTATAAGTATATTTCTATGATTTCGATGGATATTAACCCAATTGAAGAAACAAAAAAATTAACAAATGTTCTAAGCCCTTATGTATCTGATGAGCACATTATGATGGATTCACAACCTTTCTTATTTAAATTTCGTGCCTATGAATACATTTATGATTGGATGATAAGATTCTAATCATTCTTTTAACAACATAATTCTTTTTGACCCATCCTGGATACAGTCCAACTAGATGTGATCTCTAGCACCCTTTTTCTTTCCCATTAAGATCTAATTAATATGAATATGATTGGAAGAATCTCTTTTCTTTCTTTCCAATAGGTCTCAATCTTCAGCGATTATCCTCCTCTTTCCTATCATCAATCTTTCATCACAGGTTTTTCCATCAACTTATGATTTTTGAGAACTCCAAGAGAAGTGAATTGTCGTCAGAATTATTTTATCATAGTCATGCAAACACTGATTCCCCATTATGATAAAATGTTTCATACCAAATTTAGAGTGAATCTGATGACCATTTACTTTTAGAAAGATTATTCCTTAATAAAATCAACATTTTCACCCTAAATTTAGTGTGAATCCGATGAGCCTTTTATTTTATCCATATTATCTTGAATACGATGGACCCTTTCAAGCACTGTGAGTCCTATTCATGTAAATATGATGGTAAAATTGAATTTCACCAAAATAAAAAAAAAGGTGAGGTGATTTTCCTTGGTTCTTAAAATTCCTTGAAAACAAAAGACAACACTTTAAAATGATCACCTTCCTCATCATCTTGCCCCAAACACTACCTTTGGTTGAGTTTTCATAAAATAAAATATATCAACATTCCACTCAAATGTCTATTTTTGAGGCATTGTATAGGTGATGAAGTTGTTATAAATTGTGTTGGATAGAGGTTGGTGAGGTAGCAGTTCTTGGACCCAATGTGGTGTGGAGCATGATTGAGAAGGTCATATTAGTTCAATAGAGGATGAAAGTGGATTAGGACCTGAAATATTCTTTTTTAAATCATAGGAGAAGTCCCTTCGAGTTCTTGGTTGGGTACGATGTGTTCTTGAAGGTTTCCCCTAGACATGGGTATTGGAGGTTTTCTATGCGGAGTAATCTTTCTCTGGGGTTTTTGGGCCCATTTGAGTTTTTAGAGCGAGTTGGAGTGGTGGAGTATCAGTTGGTGTTACCACTATGGTTGTAGAGGATCCCTGATGTCATTCATGTCTCTCATCTTCATTGGTATCCTCATGATGAATCTCTTGTCATTGAATGGGTAGAGATGGATATCACAGACAACATGATGTTCATGGAGCAGCCAGTATAGATCCAATATCTCTAAGAGAAGGTGCTACATTGATGAACCATTTCTTTGGTTCACGTGTTGTTTAGGAATGGTGGTTAAGAGGAGATTAATTTGGAGAAAGAGGAAAAAAAGTGTGCCCAGTACCCATATTTGTTTTCATATTTTCTTTCTCTATTATTCATTGTTATGTGGTGTTTGGATCCTTCTATTTTATGATTTTTTTTTCTCCATTGATGAGAGGTGTGTGGTGTGATGTGTGATAAATTCCTGACATATAAAAAGGACAGGATCTAATTTCAAAGTTATAGGCATCACCTATGATGTGATTAAAACCATGTAGGTCAATTAATGCCACCCAGAATAGATAGTATCTTAAAATAGAGGATGGAAATTCCATGATTCATGTGTTTGGGGCGGTGTGGTTAGTTTTTTATGACTATTGTTTATTTGGTAAGTGCAGTGGTTGACATTGTTTTGTGATGTGGTTGTGTGATTATGAGGTTATACAGTATGATTTGTGGCCATTTGGGATTCGTATGTTTGGTATATGGTATAAGTTGTAGTATGAAGAGATCCTTCAGAGTTATCTCATTGGTAAGTACATATAATCCCTTTCCTTATATAACTGGTTTTAGATTCTCAAGGAAGATAATAATCTAATAGGTGTCTGATGTAATGGTATATTCATTCCTAGTCTATTTCTTTTTTGTTTTTTTGTTAGAGGTGCTTGGGTGAGGCTTAGGATTTTTCAGTGGAGGTTAGGGATGCATCAGAGCTACAATAGGAAATACTCGTCGGGTATTATATACATAATGTGTAATGGTGGTTCACAACTTGTACTTAGCTAAGGGGTAGCCTAAAACGGGGTAAATTAAAGGTACTAAAGTACTCAGAAGAAGTTGGTGGGATGGGTTCTTTAAAAAAATCATCATTGAGATGATGTAACTTATCATCTTTGAATATATAATCCCTAGTAGGGTTTGAGGATCTTGTCTAAATTAAAAGAGCACAAAAATAAAATGGTAAAGGTACCTTTACAAATATGAAGGTGTAGATGATAGCAACTCATCATCTATGATTGTTTCTTGAATGATATATAGCATTATTCCTCTACATCATCCACAAATTCATTAAAAAATATATGGGAGTGTCAATCATTGAATTCTGAGTGCTAGTGTGGTGATCCGATGACATCTTTGATGTCCCGATGATCACTGTGATCCTCTACCTTCAATGCTTGAAGGCGTTCTTGGAACATCACTTGAGAGATATAATCTCTATCTTGAAAGAAGGAGGATAAACTGGTTCTAATTGAAGAATGAATGAATAGTACATTGTGTGAGATCCTCCCTCTCTATTTATAGTGAAGGTTCTAAATACCCGGTGGGGTTCCTCGTCCCCTGTTTATTTAATGTCCACTAAATAAATACTTATGATGAAATAAACTATGTCAATATTATTTATAATTTTATCACATACCTATAATATATATATATATATAATATTATGTGATAAATCTAAGTTATTTAACCCAAATCACACTTCCCTCTTAATATTAAATGAACCTAGAATATTAAAATAATATTACTTCGATTAATATTTTCTCATATTTACTTAACCTTTAAATACTTTAAATAAATTCAACCCAATTATTCATAACTTGAATAATAAAATTATTTATTCCTTTGGTGATTGATACCTTGGACAACAGTCGGACCCCATGGTGGGGTCCACCATGTCCAATATACCTATTCAATTGAATAGGGTGGATTCTTTAATACTCTATTGTTTGTGACCCTTTATGCCATTATCTCAATAGAAATGAATAAAATCCACATACCAAGAGCAAAGTCTAGCAACCCATCAAGGCCCCAAAAGAGATAAAGAATATCATAGCAACAATGACCAACATATAAACATGTACTGTATACTATAATCTCTTTATCATTGGATATTTCATAAAGTATAATGTTCACTTATGTTGTTTCCATTTTCTTGTTTCATTATTTTTTGATTTATCCATATATATTTAACTTTTGACTGATTTGGACCAAGAGTTTTGAAGGTATCACCATCCCGATCAATCATTCCTAAGATATATAACTTCCTTAACTTGTAAGTGACAAATCCTTTCTTGATCATTCAATCAATTCCATACCACAAATTATTCACCCAATACTAGCTACCTTGAAATTATTTCATTATCATTGTTTTCACCTTGCGTCAACTTATGTGATCAAATGGCACACATTGGTAATGATCTCAAGTTAGGAGACCAATACATGTGTATGTTGATAGGAACAACCAATGACACCGAAAACATGTGGTGTTCTTATTGGTGGGTCTAATATCATGATCTCACTACTAGAGATCACCAGGTGTAAACATAATGAGAATAATTCTCAATGCTTATATGCCCCCAAAACTTGATAGTCAAATAACTAATGTGTCAAATATGTAATATTTATCTAGACCATAGGACCTAGGTTTAAGATTAATGTCATAGTATCGCAAGGTTCTCATTATATCATGGGATCTTCTATAACCTTTTGAAATGCAAATTAATATATGGATATTACCATTAGATAGTGGACTCAAACATATCAACACTATAATGGTAATTAAACATCATGTAAAACTAACTGTATACACATTATGGTAAACAAAACTACTACATAGTTGGGTCTAGGAACCAACTATTTCAAAACTCCCACTTGCGCTAGATACAACTTTATAACCATACTTGTTGGCTAATCAAATGGTAGAGAATATACTTCTAATAAGTAATGGATTTAGATTTTGGTTCTTCCATGTTTTTGACAAGTGGCTACTCTGCTATATGCGATATCATCTCCTTTATTTAAACTCCTCAAGTGATTATATCCCATAGTATATATCTTTTTTCTATTGTAAAAACTACACATAATGTCTAGTACCAGTAGCAGAATTATCACATTGATAAATCATGACTTATTATGTGAGATTTCAAGAATGTGAACAAATCATTTCATTTAACTGTTTCTTATATTCCTCAAGAGCTTCAATATACTCAGTATTTGTAGTTAGGGCTTCCACTATCTCATATGAGCTTGTCTCCATTATCACCTTAGCCTAACTACAATATTAGATCAGTCTGATTTAAGGATTACTATTTTTTTCACAAAAACTTGTATACTTCTTCTCCACATACCGGTTATATATCATTTGTACTTTCTGAAGTACAATTAGATAGTTTTGACCGCTTCCCTTGCAGTGCCCCTACATATAACTGATATCTTCCTACTATAAAGTATTTCTTGTCAATATCACTTTATGTACATATCATGGAATACATGATTGATCCATTGATCAAGCGTATAAAACTCAACTCACATATTTAATATCCTCCCATGTCTGAGACATGTTAACTTGGAGAGATTATGCCATGTTACATTGGTAACAATTCTAAGATTGAATTGTTCCATCTTGTATTTCTTCAATACCATGTCAGTATATGTATGATTAACTAGGTCCAAGAAATTGTTATATCTACCTTAGTATATGATGTTCCCTATAACATAGGTTTCTACTTTAAGTCAATCACTGAAGAATTACTTTTATCTTATTCTTAAATAACTATAAGAGCAACATATGTTTTCCCTATGTAACTGAACATATTTTCTTGGAAAACAATAGCTCTTCAACTAACCTCTGGTAGACACATGGAAAAGATTCATTTCAAATTAATGCAATAAGATGTTGTTTCTTACCTTAATCCTAAACTAGATTTAAGTTACCTACAATCCTTATTGGCATCCAATGGGGTCATCATACCTTTTTGGTTGCGTCGTATAGACACCTTCCATGATTGGTGGCCATGAAATACAATTCCCAATTAAATGATATTAGAAGTTGATACAATAAATAAAATTATAATGGACTTAGGCAAACCAAATTATTATAACCAATAGAGCCTTATTGGCAATTTTATTATACCACCCATGTATTATCTCCCTTGAATACCCACCAAAGTATTCATAATAATAATACCCTTTTCAATTTAATACACGGAATCCATTATTGAATTTTTATTCAATCTTGTCAATCTTAGCTAATTTCCATATACTGCTAACTTGTTGGAATTATTATTCACAATGAATAATTTATCACTGGCTAAGGTGGAAATAACATCATCTCTATGGTTTTAACCTTCTTATGTATTATGTTTCTCGCGAACAATCATGTTCCAGATACACTTGTAGATTTGTTTCCAATGCCATATATTTTTACCTCTTTAGTATTGACTAGTCCCAAGTAATTCTTGCTCCCTCTATCTCTAGTAGTGATATGCACCCTAATGTAGAATTGTAGTCTATCATTCGACTAATTTTTATCTATATTAGGGATTTCGGTAACATCCTAAGAAGCATTTAGGATAATTACATAAGATGTGCAATTTGATTATCTTGATGCATGTTTGTTTGTATCCTTACAAACACATAGCATTGAAACATATATTCTTATGAAATTATGTATTTTTTTCAACTTATGACTTATATAATATCCATTTTTCATGTTAGTTGGTATATGGTAATGGGATATCACCATTATTTGAAAATCATGTCTTAAAATATGATGGAAGTTTCTAAAAGTTTCAACATTGATTCTACTTACTTCATGAATCTCATGTAAAATAGTTGTGTTTAGGAATTTCTCCATACTAAATTTAATTGATAAATATTAACATGTAATAATTATTATCATTCCTCCCTAATAACATCAAGATTATGTTGTATATAAGGTAATGTTCATTTAGGAATTACTCCACACTACATTATCATGATCGATGAATATGTGGTCAATATATTCTTCAGCATACCAATACAAAGCTACTTATATCTTCTAACAATGATTATACCTCACTAGAATATTCATTACTAATGTAATGTAATGTTATGAAGTATCTTTAATACTTGATTTTCCTTAGAATAGTTCATATTCTCTTTTTGAACTAACTTTATAAGCTTTGAGTCATTCTGTTATTTATAAAGGTTTATTTTTCAAAACTATATACGTCAATAATACCACATGAATTTATCTATGCTAGGAATAAATACCAAACTATTTATATCCATGACGTATACTTTTATTTTTACTTAACAAAGAATTATCCTTCCACAACTGGGCAAAATTCATACATTTTTATATTCATCACTTATTTCTTATGATTCATGTAACACTGAACTATTTTTTGAGTATGATACATCACAAACATTCATTACAAAATTTGGAATAATGTATCATTATTTTCAAATGGAACATGAGATAAATGTTTTTTTAATACTCAACAAATTGTTTGACTAGAATCAATCACTTGGAAAATACAAGTTATGTGTTTCTCACTACTGACTTAGGAATCACCCTTTCTCAGCTGCATGGAAGAGACACCTTAATTCTTGTAATGTTTCTATACTTATTTGAGTATTTTATTTCAATGCACATATGTGAAAGGAATATTGTATTTATTACTAATTAATTATGTCAGTAACAATACTTTTATTTAACTAATTTAAACTAAAGAAGAAGCGAGTTATTTCTTATTCATTTCATTTCATTTCATTTTAAAACATTCTTAAATTTATTTCATGTTATTCGATGAAAATAACATTCTATTTAATAACAAACCTCTATTATTTGAAGAAAATTATGAAGGTTCCTTTCACAGAACTTGTCATTGTCCTTCTAACATTTCCTTCTAAAATATTCACCATAAGAGTTAAATATTAATCTGTCTTTTATATTCTTATTTATGAGGAGACCCTTACCTAAATAGGTAATGAATAATTTAATCCATCATGTTCTTTTATAACATTAAATGATACTGGAGAAATTGTTAGAAAATTATATAATAAATGGATCCATTGAAATATCATGAACTGTCTTTCACATTACATATAACTAGTGAAGTTATCAACAATTCATATATTACTTCACTTTCTCCTAGAAAACTTCCTGGAGATGAGACTACATGTTCTTATTATCCATTTCATAATGTAGTGACCACAATTGATATTAGATGTTGATGAAAACATTATGAAATAACTATCATATTCTTCATTCATGAGTCTCCTGTAATAAATTTTACATCCACGCTTCTTGAGGTGGCTTAATGGGTATAGGGACACCAGCACCTAGAATTTTCAATATATTAGTATTATGCGCAATCACCTATTCTACACTTGAAAAATCATGCTAGATTGGATATAAACTTTGTCCAATATTTATCATAGTTATTATTGTGATATTACATGCCATTTTCTGCAAAAATAAATCTTTATAAGATTAGTATTTTTATGTTGATTACTTAATTAGACATTACCAATTAATTAAATCATTAAACGTCTCCCACTATGTTATAGAATTATAGGAACCCACTGTACTAGAATCAGAATACTCTGTCACTTGAGTATTATAGTGGAAAGGATCCCTGAACCACCCCTCATAGTCTTCTAGATTTGGATATTCCACCACTTAGAGGGTACAAGGTAGGAGTTTGATTAGCCAACTGCATTTACATGCAGTTCCTTGATCTGTTGAGTGAAGTCACAACTTCTAAAATCATAACTTGATTTACTCAATGCATTTCTCTAAAATTACAATAATAAATATTTGGCTATGTATTTGATACAATTTAAGATAATTCAATCCACCACTCTCATAAGAACACCCTAGTAGTAATAGATTCCCACATCTTTGGCATAACGAGCACCCCAAACACCCAGTTTTTGTACGAACATGAATGATGGAAGGTGGTAATGACTTAATATTTCTTTTAAGGTTTTTGTGTTTTTAACTTGATGAATGTAATAAATTTATATTAATCTTGTTCAATAATATTTTCACACTCACAACTGAACATTAATAGAAAAATATATGTCGCTTATTTATGAATTTCATTATTTATTATTTTATGTATTTTTCTATTGTTATAAAATGCATAAAATAATAAATAAATACATAAAAGAAGACTACTACCCAAATAGTATTGAGAATATAAAATGACCTAGTGGAATGAAACCTGATTCATAGCTTGACTCTTAATACAGCTTGCCACCATCCAGTATGTTCACAACTCAACCTGAGTAACACCTCGACTTGGTGTTGTTTGAATTTTACACTATCCTCATCTTGGAGGGGTCCATGTCACATCTGGAGTACCGCCTCGTCTTAGGGCTCCACGTCACATCTTGGAGTACCACCTCATCTTGGTGGGGTCCACATCATGTATTGGTATACCACCTCATCTTGGCGGGATACATGCAATATAACATCTTCATCCAATATACAATAATGCTCACACATAGGGGAGGGGGACTAAGGGTTCAAGGTATATTAGATGAATTGGACACGCAAGTCCTTATAAAATTTAATAGAAAATAAAGATGATGCGCAGACCTCCATATAATTAATCACAAACATCACACGTAGTTAAAATAATTAATTAAAATAAATGAAAACATACACTGGTTGGATAATTCCCAAGACAACTCGGTAAAATAATATGTGATATAAATTAAATTTGATAAAATAAAGTATGAGGTATTTTATTAAATTAAATATATTAAATAATTCAAATTATTTAATTATATTCAGTTTTCTAATTAATTTAATTTTAATACCAAAAATTAATTAATTAATTTAATTTAATATCTAAATTAAATTAATTTGAATTGGGTATTAAAATCATCATTTAAAACAAAATAAATATATTTAATTAAATTAAAACTAAAATTAAATTAATTAATTAAATTATAATTGCTTTATCTTGCCCTGAAACACCGCCATGGCATGTTACAGGTCATGCTGAACCTTTGCAGACCTGTAAATGGTCGAGAAAAGTCTGTGATGGGATATTCTAAACTAGGAAGATCTGCACAAAATCATTTCGATTTGGTAATACCAACCCAAGCCACTTTCAAGACATATCGTATTAGACTAGACTTGTGTAGGTGAAGACCATGACAATAGGGAATTACCTTTTTTGTTGGGAATACTGCTCACCAATGAATCTAGAAACCAATGTAATAGTAGGCAGTACTTCTATACTGGAATCAAGAGTGGGATTTCTATAGGGGATTAGTGAGTAGCAGTAGACTAGGGTGGTGGGGCCGGAGGCTGACGGTGCTTTGGGAAAAACTGTTGTAGGAGGACGGTGGGGGTATCGCACTATACCTGTGAGTAGAGGGAGGGCTCCCACTAGATCTGGGTGGCAGCATGGCTGGTGCAGGAACCCACAATGAGGGGTGGTCCACTAGGTCCTGCAGATGCGGTGGCTACTGTCTGGGTCATTCAGTTGGTGGCTGAGGCAGACAGAGGTTTTGGAGGGAGTGGGGCGGACTTGATCTGTAAGGGAAGGATGGTCTGTTATGGGTGGTTCACACTGAACCTGAGTGGCCAGTCTTGATTGAAGAATGGTGTCAGTGGAGGTAGGTGACCAAAGTGGGGCACACTATGCAGAGGGGTGAAGAAGTCGAATGTCAAGTAGGTAGTTTGATGGAAAGGAGGGGGGTCCACCCCTTGGACAATTTTTCCAAATGCCCTTTTATTCTGTCTCCAACTCATGCTTCCTCCCCTTTATTTTGGTTTTTGTTATTTATGCAGATTTCTCCACAATCATCCACACACCTTCCAAAGGTCACTAATAACCTTATAATTATAATATTATTATAATAATTAAATAATTATTATTTTTATAACAATATTATAATAAATATTATAAAAAAATAAATGAAAATAATTATTATTTTTATCAAAACCCACATAATGGTGGAATGATTCTAGTCACCGTCCAGAGTAAATATGGAAATTAAAATCCAATTTTAATACTTGATAATCGCTAATTAATCAATATTAAAATTTTTAAATGTTCATAACATGGTCATTCAAAATCATATTGACACATTTTCTATTTCGTTAATATTTTAATTAGCCCCTCTACTTAATTTAAAAGAAATTTTTTTTTGGGTTCAAAAAATTTACACGATTCCTCTGATACCAGTTGAAGGTACAGGGTCGCTCAGCAGAAGTTGGTGGGCTGGTGATTTTAAAAACAATTATCATCAGGATGATTTAACTTGTCGTTGTCAATGATCCAAGCCCTGGTAGGGACCTAGGATCTCACATAAATTAAAATAACACAAAAATAAAATGGTAAACATACCTTTATAGATCTGAAGTTGCGGACGACATCAACTCATTGTTGGTGTTCATTTCTTAAATTATCTATAGCCAGATCTCTCTAGATTTCTCATACTTTCTTCAAAAAATCCATGGGAGAACCTATTATAGAATTTAGGGTGATAGCGTGGTGATCCAACGATATCATCAACTTCTTGATGATCACCGCGATCCTCTACCTTCAATTCTTGAAGACGTTCTTGTATCATCACTTAAAAGAGAGACTCTTTCTCAAGAATGTGAGAGGAGAGAGAGTCCCTCATTCAATAATTAATAAATACTATATTGTGTGAGAGTATCTCTCTCTATTTATAATCAAGGTTTGAAATAGCAAGTAGGGTTCCCCATCCCCTGCAAATTTAATGTCTACTAAATAAATAATTATGATGAAATAAAATGACATTTATTTATTATTTTATTACATAAATTTAATATATATAAAATTTATTACATGATAAATCCAAATAATTTAACCCAACTCTACATTCCCACATAATATTAAACGAACCTATAATATTAAAATAATATTCCTTCGATTAATATTTTTCCATATTTACTTAACTTATAAATAATTTAAATAAATTCATCTCAATTATTTATAACTTGAATAATAATGAATTTATTTATTCCATTGGTGATTGATACCTTGGAAAACACTCGAACCCCATGGTGGGGCCCCCCATTTCCAATAAACCTAATCAACTGAATCAGGAGGATTCTTGGATACGCTATTACGTGTGACCCTCTAGGCCCTTATCTCGATAGTAGTGAATAAAATCCACAGACCAAGAGAAGAGTCTAGCAACCCATCCAAGCCCCTAAAGAGATGAGGGTTTTTATACAAATGATAACAAACCTACAAACACATACTATATACTATAATCTCTTTCATTTGGACATCTCATAAAGCAGGACGCAAACTTGTGTCATTGCCCTTTTCTTTAATAGTTATTTGTTAACTTATCTGGATGGATTTACCTTTAAATTGCATTAGACAAATATTTATAAAGTTAGAACCATTCGGATCAACCATTCCTGAGATATATAACTTCCTTAACTTGGATGCGACAAATGCTTTATTGATCATTCAATCAATGCCATACCACAAAGTACACACCCAATACAAGTTACATCACCACAATTTCATTAGTATGGTTTTCACCTTACATCAAAGTATGCAATAAAATGTCACACAATAGTAATGATCTCAAGTGAGGATACCAATACACATTTCCATATATAGAAACAACCTATGATTCCCAAAAAATTTGGTGTTCCTATTAGCGATTATGTACTCATCATCACGCTACTAGAGATCACCAACTGTGAACATCATTAGAATACGTCTCAATGATTTTTAGCAAACATAACCTAGTAGTCAAGAAACTTCTATATCCAATTAGTAAGATGTATCAAGACCATATGACCTATATTTATGATTAATGTAATAGTATCTTTAGGTTCTCATTATATCCTATGATCTGCTATAACCTTTTGGTACGACAATTAATCTATGGGCATTACCATTAAATAGTAGACGCAGAAATACCAACACTATAATTGTAATTAAACATCATCTATAACTAACTATATACACAATATGGCAATCAAAATTACCACATAGTTGGGTCAAGGGAACCCACTATTTCAACATACATGTCATCTAAGTGGGATTCACAATGTGTAATAAATTTAGGTGTTAAATCCATCAAGGTGATAATTTTTTTATGAAAGATGTAATGTTCATAAAACTGAGGATTTCATGCCCTGTAATGTTTACATGACATGAAACCTGCAATATTCCCAGTTTTAATCCCATTTCTTGTCCAAATTTCTTTTCATTCAGCCACCTCCCTTCTCTCTCATTTTTGTAGAGCCCTGGGCACCTAGATCAGTTCTTCAATCACTATTCCTTCCACTTTGATCATTTTTTGTGGATTTTTGTTAGTAATACATGGTAGGTTATCCTCCCTTTCTTTGTTGGTTTTCTTCCATTTTTCTTCCAAGGATTCATTGTTACGATGTAATTTTTGTTTGGGGTCTGTTCTGGGTTGTATTTTGATGATATTTGGCTATTGTGTAGGTCGATCTGAGGTATATTTTGGTGAAGTTGTGGTTGGTGGTAATTTCTTATTTTCCCTACTAAATATTATAGACGTTGGGGGATTTTTTTTATGATATATGATTGTTCGTTGAATAATTATTTCATTTTTATTGTTGTTATATTACCCTAAAATAGAAATTGTTTAACCAATTATATTTTATTAATAGAATTTTTTCTCCAGTATTATGGATTGTGTGACAACACCCCTAAAATAAAGTGTAATGTGATAATATCCCCTTTGTAAATGTGTAAAATAGATTTGATGTGCAGTTTATGTGTGGTTGGGTAATATGGGGGATGATGGTTTTTTTAATTATTTTGGGGTTTTGGGGTTTCTTGTCCATGATTTTGGGGAAATGAGGAGGTGTTATGATGGGGATGATGAGCTGTTTTTGATAATTGGTTTCTTTATGGTAGATTCTTAGGTAGTGATAGAATAAATAATTGGTTAAAAATGTTTGAATGGATGGAATTTGGTTTGGTTAATAGGATGGAAATGAAAAATTAAAAATAAATTATTAATTTAGTGGTTAAATGTAAATGATTCTTACTAATTAAATGAATGGGTCGAATAAAAGAATTGGTTAGTGGTGTGATGTTTCTTGTGGTTTCTTTTGTGTTATACATTTAGATGTGCCAGCGAAATTGGAAATTTTATTAGTTAGTTATTGTTTGGATTTGAACCTATAGATTGTTCTTGTGTGTCTATATATAATTATATATTTTTATATTTATTTTGGTTTCTATATACACCCCACCCACATTGAGCGCCATGTTTTGGCACCCACATAGTCATGTGAGGGGGGGGGGGGGTCCCGACATCTGATGAGGAGGATAGATGTTTGGGTACCAACTCTTTCCCAATATCCCTTTCAAGAGAGGAAGGTATTTCATAGATTGTGATGTCCATAGGTCATTTAGTAAACTATGTGGTTATTTTTATTTCCCTAGTGTCTCCGAGCATGTTGTGATGTGGTCATGCTTGTGAGGCGGAAATCCTAGGTGTATTTGAACGAGATGTGACCAAGCCTAGGTGTCTATGAGTAGGATGAGATGGGATGACGTGGATTACAATGGGATTCTTGCATGGTAGGAGGAGGGAAAAAGGTTGAGCTCCTTCATGTTCCCAATACCCTACTTCTCTAGTTATGGTTGTGGATGTTAGATGGTATAGGTGTTTTTGTATGTCACGTGATGTGGTCGTGATTATGGTTTGGTGAGCCCATGTGTCTACGAGCATTATGTGATGTGAACATACTTATAAGGAATAGTGGTATACAGAAGGTATGGGAGCACTAGGACATACGAAGTTGGGGTGTGAGAGAGACATACTAGTGGAAAAGTTTTTTGGGGTACCCTTTATCGATATACTTCTTGTTATATTATATTACTTGTCTCATGTTAATTAGAAAAAATTATTTGGTGAGGTTGGGTTTGGTTAGTATATATGTATATGTGTTTTTTCGTTTTTTTCCTCTATAGTTCATTAGTATGATTCTTTCAAATTTGTATGAGAGAATTTGATATTCCAATTGAGTATACTTTTATGTTCACCCTAGGTATATAAACTATTTTCCTATTTCCAATAGGATTACATGGTCCGTGCTAGAAAATACTAGCTCAGATCTTGGATAGTTGTTGTGTTGCTACATTATCTTTTATTTTTGGTGTTTACTTTAGAGAATTTTATCTATATAAATTTCATTTATAGATTCATTGTGGGATATTTTTTGTTTTTTTCATATTATGTCATGGAGTTTTTTTTGGATGATTCATCTTATCTCCCGATTCTGTATTTTTATAAAGGGTAATTCCTCCAATTTCATGATATTTTTATTCCCTCAATGCTAGTCGTGAAGCCTGGTCTTACTAAAGGTGGGAATCATGTGTCATTATCACTCTCCCCTCATTGCAGTACCATTAAAGGGAGGGGTTCATGATAGTACCTTTATGTTTTTTTATGGATAACTCAACATATAATCATTGATGATGTGAATTAATATCCCTATAGATTTTTCATGATATAAATGAACTCATATTAATAAAACCAAATAATATACTTCAATATTTTAGCTTTTCTATCACCAAATAAACTTCGTCATTTTATCTTCATTCCCTTACTGAAACCAAAATTGTGAGATTGAGTATCAAACATCATAGTGGGAAATCATTTAACCCTGAAAATAATTCATAGGATCTCTAAATCAAGAAACATTATTTTAAATCTATGAAACCATAGGTTTAACCTATGTTATCAATATTCATTATCTATTCAAGTCCTTCATAAAGGTTCGTAATTAAAATATTAATTGACCCTTGCATATCCCCAGGGATTGTCTTGCTAGGTGTATAGTCTTTGGCCCACTCATTATGCATCAGTGATGCTCAAGTTAATACCCAATATTTCCCTTTTAGAATTTTTACCCATAGGTGAATATATGCCATAATTGTATCCAGAGTCCAATATCTAGACTTGGTTGTATTTTCTATTAAATCCACATAATCTCTACTCTACCTATAGCTCCAGGGTATTATCTAATACTAAGACTTATCCGCATTATTTTTAGAAAATTTATATAATCATAACCTCTAAAAATAACTAAGACTTAATATGATACTAACTGAGGTTACTCAATCATTAATACATATATATTACATCATTTTAGATTAATATTCAACACATATCATAACAATACACACCTAAGAACCATAAAGGTTTTGATTTTTTAGAGACAAGATAAATAATTATCTTATTTAATGAATGGTGTTGAACATCTCCCAAAAACTTATTCTCATATATTAAACTTCATAGACATACCATAAATAAAACCTTTATTCATACCTCGGTTAAGAAAACATAAGAAAGGGTGATCTCATATCCTCAGTAAGAGTAAACATTAGAGATATCAATCAAGCAACATAAGTGAGAATAAGATAAGCATAATGGTAATAGAACTTGATAATAACTTATGATAATAATGTCAAATTATTTAATACCATTAATCATAAATCATTTAATTAGTATTTCCATAAAAAAATACATAAATTATATGTGTGAAGAACCATTAATAACCAATTATAAGAAATGATAACATATCATAATCATAATAAATAATTTATTAGAATAAACATAATCATATAAAATCATTTACTTAGTCAATTATCAATTAAAATACTATCATATTGGATTGGGTTCACTTCTAATGTCATCATTTTCTTAATCAAGGTTTACTCACAAGACTATCTTATTAGACAAAGTCCCTTATTAAACTGGTTTCACTCCCCATTCCAGCCCTTATTATCTCATGAGATATCCAAATGTAAACAATGCATTGGAGGGGTGTATAATTCTAGGACTACCCATCACCAAATGTAAACCATAATATTTGTTCCATAGGGTCATAAAACATTCATTATATAATCATATCATAACCAATGGTAAATAAATGGTTTTTATAAACATTTCATCATAACTTAATTAACCCATAGGAATGAAACATGTTTTCTAGAATAATATTTAAATATTCATCGTCCTAATCCATATAGAGAAATAAATTGGACGGTGTCATAAAATCATATCCCCAATGAAGTATAATAATTATTTTAATAATGTTGGCATAGATGAAAAATGCTTTTAAAATATCCTTCAAACCATTCTTTTCAAACATGAGAAAAATATCATTTTATTTTGATAAAATTTTAAATGTAAGTTCCCACTATATTGAGAAAATTATTATATTTGAAAATATTAATGGAACCTTGTAAATGATGATTCAAATCAAATAATGTTCATGATAGTGGGAAAATCTTTTTATATCTACAGGTTAAAAGAGAACATTCTTTTCAAATTTTTTCAAAAGGTCAAAAAAGACTTATTTGGAAAATGTTTTTTTAAAAATATTACTTTTAAACCATTTTATATAAATTTTAATTTAGTGAAAATGAAACTTTTTCAAAAAATCAAGTATATGAGAAAACGTCTATAAAACAATCTTGAAGAGAATTTACGTGGAAGAAAATTTTCATCGACGAGTGAGGAAATAATGTTGGATTTTATTTAAAAACATTATGATAATAATTTTAAGGACCAAAAAGATAAAAAGGTATTAATAATTAAAAATTATAGGAATAGAAATAGAAAAATAAATTTTTTGTGAATTAATGTAAATAAACTATAAAATATTCCTCAATGAAAATTTTGCATAGATAATCCAAAAAATAAAGGAGATTGTAACATAAACCCCTTACCTCAAGTCCCGTATTTCATCATATGTGTTCACATAATCTCTATAATAAATTTATTTTTATTATAGTTTTTTTTATAACCATATTCATACTTATAATACCATATATTATTTACTTATAACATCTTATCATCCATTTGTTAACAATTCTTTATTAAAATCATTATTCTGGGAGATAACTGTTTCATTTTTCATGTATGTTTCGATATGGTAGTTCTATTAATTTTAAATCGATCTTGTTTAATTAATCTAAAAAAATTAATAATGTCATAATTAACATATTTAATCATTATCTACAATTTTATAATTATTCATACAAATTGGTTATGAAAAATAAATTACATCACTTAATGGAGAATGTAATATATACGTACACACGAGTGATATTTCAACTTTTTGATGGGTGGAAAAAAATAATAGTAAAAAATAATAATTATTATATCATTAATATAATAAATATTCATTAAATATGATATTATTACCATCCATGTAATGGTGAACTAAAAAATGAATCACATCGCTTCGTGGAGGTGGTAGCCCACACGTACGCACAAGTGATGTTATAGTATTCCAATGGATGGAAAGGTAAAAAGTAAGATAATATATTATAATTAAATAATCATAATAATATCATAAATATTTTATACAACATTAAATAAAACATAATAACCATTCATTTTGGATGGTGATAAAAACAAAATGTATCACTTTATGATGCGGTAGTCGGTACGTGGGCACACATAATGATTTTCTTTCTCTTTTGATAATGAATGATATGAATAAAGGTTAAACCCTAAAAATAATAAAATTTAATTATATATAAGATAATTAATTTATTATATCATCATTTTCATCACATAATTGAAGGAGTTATAAGCACAAATAAAATGAAAATACTCAGTTAAGAGCTATACCTACACTTTGGAAAACATCCATGGGATTATACCTAAAGCCTTTATAGGATTGTATTAAAATAAAAATTGGATCTCTATGACGTGTTTAAGGATATTATTAATGTATTTTAGTAGTTATTTTATGATATAATAGGATCTTGAAGTGTGGGTAAAAGAGGAGAGTGGGTGTCATTTTATAAGTGAGGGAGAAGACACGCTTATAATTTTTCAAAAGATTAAAATATATTAGTGTATTACTCAAAGAAAATGATTCCTAATGTATCATAATATAATATTATATGTTACAGTTTCCATATATTACCATCCAAAATAATTTATATAGGATTTGTTTATATGAATACTTCTTATTTTAGTTATAACCATTTTAACCTGTTTTAACTATTACAATGGTAACTAACTTTTTTTTACCAAAGTCACTATTAATAAAAATAAAAAATTAAAGTGGAATAATTACATAATTTCTAATTTATTTTATAAATATATATTCTAATGTATTAAATTTCATTTTTATAAGTGGTAGAAATTAATTTTAAAGAATTCTATAAAATGTAATGAAAAATGGTTTTCCAAAAAAATGCCTTTTAAGTATTAAAAGGTTTTTATTAAAAAATTTGGTTTAATATTAATTATAATGATACTTATTATATTATTTTAAAAAAATAACTAATAAAATTTTGAAACCAATCCAAAATATAATTTTACTCTGTAAATACATGCAAATAAAAGTAAGATTTCATAAAAATCAGTATTTTCTTTTTTTCACAAAAAAATCAAAATAAAATATTAACCATAAGTTATTATTGAAATTATGATTTTAAAAATAATATTAATTTACTAAATTAAATTTCTAAAAATATTATAATTTAATTATAATATTGATGAATTAAAATGCAAAAAAAACATTTTTGAAGAAAATATATTCATAAATCATTAAATGAGTTTTCTAACCATTGAGTACTTATTTATTATGAATTAATGAAAAAAATTCATTATATAAAGCCTTATACATATTTTTTGTAATTTTTTTATTACTATTCATTCCACCAATTTAAAAACTATGTTATAACAGTCACATTTAAATAATAATAATCCAATTGTATATCATAGTTTATTTGAACTTGGTGTTGTGTATAAAAAATATATCAAAGAAATTAAATATATTTAATGAGAAATATGTCATAAGATATTGGTGTGTTATAGATATCATCACTTATGAATTGATGATCTATTCGATTAGTTTAAGGGATCTAGCAGATTCTCAAAGATCGATTTTTTTCTAGATATCATATGATGAGGGTGAAGTATAGGATATAACAAAGACTATTTTAAAATTTCTTTGTAGACAATTCAAGTTCATGGTGATTAAATTAAACATTATCAATAACATAGTTTTTTCATGGACTTGATGAAATCGGTGTACTGTAATCTCTTGGATAAGTTTGTATGGTGTTTATTGACAACATCCTAAGTATTTTCTATTAGATAAGGACTATGCAAATCATTGAAGGAATATTCTGGAATTACACTAATGAAATAATCTCTATGAGAAGTTTTCTAAGTGTAACTAAGATGCACATAAATTATATTTCAATAGAAATGTTGTGTATCAGCAAGGTGTAGTTGTGATTGAAGGATTTTTTTTCTTTGAAATCTTCTAATAATGATGCAATTTTTCACAGTTTCCTTAGTCTTTTTTATAATATAGGAGTTTTATGTATAATACATCTTATTTACATATACTTTTAACTATTTAGTTTAATAATCAATACTTTATTGTAATAGATCAATGTCATCTTATAATTGAGTGTCTGGAAGAGAATCTATTCAGTGATACAATTCTTTATTTACCTGAAGGAGTTGTGTTTAAGGTCTTTTGCAATGATTCTTACCTTGAATTAGGGTTTTATAATTGAATAAAATTTAAATTATATCATATTGTCATCAACATTTATGTCCTTACAATTGAAACTATTTCACACATGATCTAGAGTTTGTGGTAGTGGTGTTTTCTCTAATTTTATGGTGGAATTGCATTATCGGTAAATGCTTTATTATTTTTATAGATAACAAGATATTGAGGTATATCATCTCCTAGAAAGATTTGAATCTAATTAAATATCATTTCAGGGAGTTATTATATTATTATGATTTAAATATATTGAAAGGACCATTCAATATATGTGTGATCACTGAGATGGGGAGGGAATGAATCTCTGATCTATTCTGTTTACGTTTTCTAACATAAGAAATAACCTTTACCTATGGTTATTTATAATCTATGATACTATAAAACAACATACAATCTATCCCATAGAAACAAGTGTATTTACAAGGTGTACTAATCAATATGTGTATATATTCATTTTCATGGTTTCAAAATAATTCGAGACCACACAACCACCAAAAAATTATCCTTTTAGTGGTTTATATAATGTAAGGAACATCCATCACTTTCATAGAGGTATAATTATTCCAAAATTCATATTATCATTACATAGATAATATGATATAATAATGTTTTGAAACAATAATATTAACATTCACCAAAATTCTTTTGTATGTTGTCACTATGCTTTTTGAACATTCTTTACACTTTCCTTTCATGCAAGTACTTCTTATTCCTCTTCACATTCTTACACATTGGCTAGTAAGAACTTTTTTTCATCCGGTATAAGTTTTAATTGTAATATCAATTTAGTATACTCAATCCATTCAACCTATTTCTATTACCTTATATACCACTCTATCAGAAATATTCACCAAATTCTTCTTTACTATGTTTTTCTAATACCAATTGATAAGAAACTATGTTTGATATCCATCAATTTGAGGCCTCTTCGCATTATTCATATGATTATTCTTAATAGGAAAACATTATATGGTTCTATAGTAATTAAATTCTTCAACACATCACCAAACTATAACTAATTCAAAAACATTTTCCCAATGCATTAACTCCCCATTATATAGTAATTTTTTACCCAAACATTTTGGGAGGAGTGTGAACTTAAAATTCAAAGTTCTTTATCAAACTATAAAAATTTTAGCACCTTCAAACATTCTAAAAATAGTTTTCAAAAATATTTATAAATATTTCTTTAAATATTATATCCAACTTTCTTCAATCATTCCTTAAATATTTTCTAAAATCACAATCCTTCATTTGTGATTATTAGAGCATTGAATGTCCATCACAACATCATCATACATAATGTATTTACAAAAACATTGTAAAATAATTTTAATAACCTTAATCAATTAAAACATCATGATAATTCATTTGTCTTTTAAAAGTTAAAATTGTTTGTCCATTAAGATTTGTATGTTACATATCTTTAGATCAATTCAAATATAATGACCTGATCCCAGTTACCTAGAGTCGGTGCATTATTACATAACATTGGCATGATCACAAGAGATCAATTATCAAAATATAGATTAGTTTAGTACCCTTGGAAGTACTAGATACATATATAAGTTTAACATTATATTATGAAATGAAAAAAAACAACATTATGTCCCCTTTGAACACGCTCATATCCATTAGCCTATTCTTATATGTTAATCATAATATACTTCTTCACATCCTAGTAAAAATAAAACATAATAAAGGGGTGAGCTCAGATGCTCAGTAAAGATAACAATAGAGGAGAAACTATCATAAATAAGAGTAAACATTTAAGGAAATGTATAAGACTAAAATACAAGCATTTTAAACTTAAATTTCAGCATAATATGGAAAAGATAAATCAAATAATTCCATTTACTTATTCACATGGATATTCTACTAGTCGAATAATCACATGTAATATCAATAGCTAATGTCATAATGATGGAATGCATAATGCCATACATCTTAACCACAAATTCAAGTCCTCATGACAATACCCTAAATATAAATTTCGTCAAGGCCTTGCGCCAAGACACTAGTTTGGCTCATGAGACCTACCGATGCATCGAGCGGCTATAGCATCCCTTGATCATCACTTAATATGTCCAATACATTCCTCATATGGAAAGGTTGAAATATAATATAAACATTCTTATTAAAACTAGCATACAAAATTTCAATACATTAACCATAAACCAGAAATGGTATAAAAATATCACATCAACATTCAAACACAACTCATTTAATATAATATGGATGATTTTAGAATAATAAATCTACGCCAATCAAGAATAAAATTCAATGAAGGATATTGACATATATGAGAATAATCAGTAAAACTATTTGAGAGAAATATCCCCTTTTTCTTGAAAACATTTAAAAGTCACACAATTTATCCAATAAGTCGTTTAAAAGAGGTTCTTGAATCAAAATGTCTCATAACAATTTGAAACTATTAAAAGTAATTTTAATTTTAAAACATTCATTTTCATATAAATAAATTATTAAAACCATTTTTTATACATGGACATTAAATATTTAAAATAATAAATCATTAAAACACTAAAAATTATATTTTAGTTAAAGAGTTCCCAACCAAATGAGAGATGCTTGAAAGAAAATAATTAAGGAATAACATTAGTAAAAAAATTATAATACCATGAGAATAAAGAGATTCATGATATAATTTGTTAAAGGGCAGTATATACACCATATAAAAGTGAATTGTTGCATAACAACAAAAAAGACTCAATGGAATGAAAAATGAGACGAAATACCTTATAAATATCATATCCTTAGATTAAGGATAAATCAATGACATAATCCTGAGTGAAAAATATAAATACTCTCAATATTATTGGATATTCAGTGTAAATAAATTAGAGGACATTCACACATATTCTTGTAAAAACAAAACTAATGACTTGGATATTTAACTCAATGAATGGAAATTGAGTTAAGATTACCCTTATCAAGTTCATATCAATGAATTGAGAATTTAATAATGGATTTATTATGTGTATAAAAATTATTTCCAAACAAAGGGGAGTGTGAATTACTACATAAATAATGAAATTTTGATTTCACACATAATCTTGGAGTAAAAATAATCAATGAAGTATGCGTAAAACCCAATGAGTGGAGTTTGAAATTAGAAATTCCCTTACCGATTTCGTAACATATGAAACATACACCCCATGAAAGAAATATAATAAAACTAAGATGTAAATACCCATAAATTAAAGTGTTTTAAACAATTAATATAATCATGGGTAGTACATATACCACAAAAAAGGAAATAGTGGCGAATATAGCATGAATCTCATGGGAATAAAAAGTGAGATGAAAACCCCTTAACTTGTACTTTTTCATAGTAAAGGGTGAATTAACCTCTTGTATAATGGTTTAATAGTTGTTATTAAATTATAAAATAACCACATACATAAATATGATATCATATATGATCCTATAACATCTCTTTGTTAATCATATTTCAGTAGTATCACTATTTCTGATATTAACTGATTCGTTTTCCTTTATATGTTTTGTTACACAAGTGATGTTTGTTATGGACAGGATGTATTTGATTAATATCCAGAATGATATTAAGTTATTATAAATTATTTTTAATAATCAAATGAATATTATTCTGGAATTTTTATGTTGGGTAATGAAAACTTATCACTTCATGGGGACGGTAATTCGTACGTACGCACGAGTGACAATATCATTCTATTGATGGTGAAATCATTTGTTGTTGGATGGTATATCATATATACATAATCATTATAATTTTATATTTATTATTTAAATCTCTTATACTCATTATTATACCCATCCAAATAATAAAGTGTTGAATAACAAACTACACCACGATGTGGAGACGGTAATCCATACATACGCACGTTTGGTGACTTTGTCATTCATAGGATGGATAAGATAATGAATATGGTTGTACCATAATTATAATAACATCACAGTATGTATAATTTATTGGAATTTTTATTTTTTATGGAAACAACAAAGAAATGGGAATTATAAGAAGAAAATATCTTGAAAGTGGTGATGAAATAATTACCTCTTCTTCGGGTTCTTCCTTTTGATTTGAGAAAAATGGGTCCTAAAGTAGGCTTTCTGATCAAAGTAAGTATTATAGGTTGAATTTAAAGTATTTTGGGGAATAATTTAATAGGTTTTGGTCTATCCAAATGGCTTTGGAGGTGTGAAATTAAGAGAAGGGGAAGTTCCCTTTTATAAAAGAGGTGAGGGCCACTTTAGGAAAATCTTGAAATATTAATTTATCCTAAAATAAATTTTGATTTCTAATAGCTCCAAATGGATTTATTTAGAGAATAAGGTGGTTATGTGTAGAAATTATCTCAACCAATAGGTTTTAGAAAGGTTTAGGTCACCATATTAACCGAATATTATATATTTAACTCTTGGTTAAATAGTTTAACATTTACTATGTCTCCTTGTCTTTTTATATTATATGGTTAATAAACATACAATAAAATTAAAAGAGAATATCAAATGGTTCATTAATTACATATAAATTTTTATCTATGTCCTTTGGCCATGTTGTATATTTTTATAAATATTATATCATTTAATAATATAGTATTTGTTTTAAAGACTCATTTATGTTAATTTTGACACTATTTAATATTTGGTTTTTTTAAAAGTCATAACCACTTGATTAATTAGAAAAAAAAAACATTTAATTAACCCTAAAATTTTATATTCACCAATAAAATCATTTTATGGCATAAAAACATTAAAATTAAATTTATGTTAATATATATAATATCATTTATTTGATTCATTTATTAATAAACAAAATACTGCATCATTACTATGTCATAAATAAATATATTTATTTTATATCTTAAAACTGTAATGAAAATATCATGATATAGGAAATCATTTTATATCTCTAATGACTTTTTCTAGTTGAATATATCAATTATATAACCTCATATAAGAATTGTTTAACTAAAAGATATATGTTTATGTTACATTTTTCTTAACTTTAAATTAATTTTTATAAAGTGTCATTTTCACTTACAAGTGGCTCCATGGGGTCCCAAAATTGACCCACGGATTTCTATGGTCGGACATTTATCATATAATAGGATTAAGACATGTGTTAGTGTAATTTAATATTATTATAAAATTATTTTTTACCCTTATTAACCGGATTTACCCTTTAACCATGGAAAATAAAATATTTACTAAAGTTACTATTCATAATTTCTAAAAACAAAAGTTACCTATTTACACAATTTATATCTCATAATTCAAAATATGGAATCCATTTTCCCAAATTCAAACACATATGTTTCAAAAATTAATTTAAAATTATTTCTCATTGTCAAAACCAAAAAGGGGTTTTTAAGAAGTAAAAACTATCAAAAGATTTACATGTGTTTATGTATAATTTAAATGTGAAATTATATCCAATGACCTAAATTATGTTAAATGATAAAAATATAATCTAATTATACTTTAAAACCACTAAAATGTATAATTTAACACAATAAATTATTTCGATTAAAAAATTAGTTTTTAATTAAAATTTAGTATTTTTCACTATTCATAAAATTATAAAATTATCAAAAAATTGAAAAAAATTCACCCTAAGATAATTTTTATATTCAATATCCAAAATTTTAGTCCATTATGCAAAGTAAAATTTATTAAATTTCAAAAAATTGATTTTACTATTCAAATCTTTTTTTAAACATGTAATTTGATTTGTCATGGTGTGCTAGAACTCGAAGTTGTGTACAACACAAGTTATTGTATTATTCAAGGATAATAGTACTGTGGAAGCTTGGGGTGTTACATTCTACCATCCTTCAAATAATTTTGACTGTGAAATTTAAACTTAGAAACAAAATCTAGGGGTTTGAAAATTCAAAACATCTTTGTCGAAATACCACATCGGAAAAAAGAAACAATAAAACTATCAAATTAAAAGAAATAAAGAGAAGTAAAAAAGGGAACCTGAGACAACCCATAATAGTATTCCATGTATGAAAATATGGATATGGAAGAGAAACTAAGTTTCAAGTTTTGACAGAGAGTGATAGAAAACATGATTAGGAGAAAGTTAACAACAATAAAACTACAAACTTGTGATGGGTTAAACCATCTTTGATTCCCCAGTAGGAAAAGTAAATGGACAAAAAAAATTTGTTTTAGTGTCCCTTTCATAAATTTGGAGATTTTATTTATGATATTGAATAAGAAAATAAGGAAATATTCTTATTTTTCAAGTATAGTTTCTTCCTTTAATAATTTTCCACCAAAAACTCATTTTTTCTCTAAACGATGAGTATTCAAGATGACTTGGTCACACCTGAAGCACTAGAATCAAATCCTAGAGAACAACATAATCCAAAAATGATGAAATATATATTTCCCCTATATTTAGACATTAACCAAAACCAAAATGGTTAGTGAAAGATCAGATAATCCCAAAAAAGGATAATCTTTTATAAAAATAAATACTACTCTTAATCTCCAACATTGAAAAAACAATACCCAAAGGTAAAAAAAGATCATTCAATAAACAATTTTCCTTATAATGATTCAATATAATCCAAACTAAGATTGAAACCAAAAACTCAGAAAAATTTAATCACGTATTCTTCAATAGTAAATCTTAACATTTGTCTCTAAATTGACTACTCTTAAAGTCTCATACTAAAATGTAATTAACCTACTAACATATTCTCTATGATAGGTTAATCATTTCCATAAATAACCCAAATTGCTATAAGCCTAGAAGAAAACAAATATTCTTCCAAAATAAAATATCAACCATTACTCCACAAATGAAATACCATAGTATTCTATTTTCCTTTGGCATATAGTGTTCCCAAAAGAGTAAGCGTCTTCCAAAATAACATTTTTCACTTAATCACAAAATCATTTTCCTTTACTAAGGATATCCATTTGATAAATCATAAGTTACAAAAATCAACATATTATTGATCTATAAAATCATTAACCTAAAAAGAATTATTCATACTAACCAGGGACTTTACATAGTCTAGTGGTAGGTGATAAATCTCAGTCACACTTTGGTTGTGGGTTCAATTACTATAGCTTTGTCTGACGCGACAAGTTGTTGCATGGTCTATGTGTTGTCCTTTTTCACAAACTATATAATTTTATAACATTCCAAAAAATTAGATAAATTCCTCAAAAATAACGAGAACATATTTTAACCACAAATGCTATCTCATACCTCACATTATCATCCCAAAAAGTAATAACCTGTAATTGCCTCAAATTCATAAATCATATGAACCCAAATGATTCTTTATAACCCTATCCAAAAAAGAAATGATAATTCTTTCTCCAATATCATTTTAACATAAAAAACTGTAGGGTTACACATAAAAGCGAAACGTTTTCCAAAGTAATCCCACCAATAAAGATCATTAATAATTTTAAACATGTCTCCATCCATTTATTTCCACATAGGTCATTACTTGAACTAGTGATTATCCTACAGAATAGGGCATTGACTAGGGTAATGCCTAGGTCCCCTATATTTATGTAAAATGACTGTAAATGGATTCTTATGATCATTTTTATTTTTCTTCTGTTGTACTCTTCATTTTTTCTTGACATTTATTTACATTATGTCCTTCTTTCCCACACATAAAGCATTTATTTGTTCTATTGAGACACTTTCCTAAGTGTCTCCTTCCAAATTTTGTTCATGATGGAGAATGATATTTCTTTTCTCCAGGGTCTCCACTATTGGATCTCTTATCATTCCCCAAATTTCTCTTCTTTTTTGAGTTCGGTAGTTGGTTATTATATATTTTATTGATCATATTTTTGGAAAATTGATTTAGCATGAACATGATATCTTTTACACCTATCAACTTTCCATTTCGTTGTTCATTTCCTCCACCATTCCCACCTTGTACATCATGTTAAATGTTACTATGAATTCCTTGGAATCTATCCATTAACTAAAACCAGAAATCATTGTATGAGTAACAATAGTTATAAAATAATTTAGAGAATATCATGAAACCTTATTTTCAATCTAAAACACCTTAGGATTAACCAAGGTTATTTATTCTCATCTTATATTAAAATCATTAAAATCGGATTATAAATAAAATGTCAATTATCCTAAGCATATCCCCTGGGAGTGTCATAACCAAGAGTGAAGTAAGGACCATTGTCATTCACCAATTATTATTCGAGTCTAGCTCAAAGCGGTGTTTTTGGGTTTTATCCCTAAATACATATGTGCTAGAGCTACCTATACATGCTCGTATCCAAATAGGGATGCATTTCTTGGAAAATTCACAAAATCTCTATATTACCAAAATTCTAGGAACTTATTCTATACTAATCCTCAAAGTTTATCTTAGAGTGATGTTCTTTAATTATAGTTTTTCTAAATCTAGTTTCCAAGGTTTGTAATAAACTTCTGGTGATACTAACTCTAATTCCCCGAACCTAGTTACCCAGAGTCGGTGGATTGTTACATAACATTGGCATGATCCCAACAGATAAATTCTCAGAAGACCGATTAGTTAAGTATCCTCGAAAGTACTAGATACATACATAAGTTTTACCATACAGTATGAAATTAAAAAATAGCAACATTGTTTACCCTTTGAACACACTCATATCTATTAGCCTATTCCTATAGGTTAATCGTAATATACTTCTTCACATCCTAGTAAAAATAAAACATAAGAAAGGGTTGATAACATATTCTCAGTAAAGATAACAATATAGAAAAAACTATCATAAATAAGCATAAACATTTAAGCCTATGTATAAGACTAAAATACAAGCCTTTTAAACTTTAACTTCAGTATAATATGTCAAAGATAAATCAAATAATTTCATGTACTTGTTCACATGGACATTATACTAGATGAATAATCACATGTAATATCAATAGCTAATTTCATAATGATGGAATGCATAATGCCAAACATCTTAACCGAAAAGTCAAAGCCTCATGCCAAGACCCTAAATATAAATTTTGTCAAGGCCTTGGGACAAGACACAATTTTGTCTTGTGATATCTACCGATTCCTCGAGGAGATATAGTGGGCCTCGCCCATGAATTACTATTTCCAATGCATTCCTCATATGAAAAGGGTGAATCATAACATAATCATTCATATTAAAACTAGCATATGAAATGTTAATACCTTAACCGTAAACCATTAATGGTATAAAAATAGGACATCCATAGTCAAACATAACTCATTTAATACAATATGGATTATTTTATTATAATAAATCAACCACAATCAAAAATAAAATTCAATAAAGGATATTTGCATAGATGAAAATAATCAGTAAAACTATTTGAGAGAAATATCCCATTTTTATTGAAAACATTTAAAAGTAACACTATTTATCCAAGAGGTCTTTTAAAAGATATTTTTGAATGAATGTTTCTCATACCAATGTGAAACTTTTAAAAGGAATTTTAATTTTAAATCATTCATTTCCATATAAATAAATCTTTAAAATCAGTTTTAAAACTTGGAAATTAATGCGAAATATTTAGAAGAATAAATCTCTAAAACATTTAAAATGATATTTTAGTTAAAGAGTTCCTAACAAAATGAGAGATGCTTGAATGCAAATAATTTAGGTATAACATTAATCAAAACTTTATAATATCATGATAATAAAGTTATTCATGATATAATATGTCAAAGGATAGTATATACACCATATAAAAGTGAATTGGCAGATAACAACAAAGAAGTCTCAATGAAATGTAAATTGAGATGAAATCCATTATAAATACTGTATCCTTAGATAAATTATTAATAAATAACATAATAATGTGTGAAAAATATAAACACACTCAATATTATTGGATATTTAGGGTAAATAAATTAGTGGACATTCACACATATTCTGGTAAAAACAAAACCAATGACTTGGATGTTTAACTCAATGAATGGAAATTGAGTTAAGATTACCCTTATCAATTTAATATCAATGAATTGAGAATTTATCAATGGAGTGATTATGTGTATCAAAATTATGTCCACACAAAGGGGAGTGGAAATTACTACATAAATAAATAGTGATTTCACACATAATCTTCGAGTAAAAATAATCTATGAAGTATGCGTAAAACCCAATGAGTAGACATTGAAATTAGAAATCCCCTTACTGTTTTGGTAACTTATGCATCATACACCCCATGCAATAAATATCATAAAATGAATATTTAAATACCCATAAATTAAAGTATATAACACAATGAATACAATCATTTTAAGTACATACACCACCCAAAAGGAAATAGTGGAGAATATAACATTAATCTCACGGGAATAAAAAGTGAGATGAAAACCCCTTACCTTTTACTTTTCCTTAGTCAAGGTTATGTTAACCACATTTATAATGGTTAAAAATGGTTAGTAAATTATAAAATAACCACATACATAAATATTATATCATATACGATCCTCTAATATCACTTTTTAATAATATTTCAGTAATAACATTGTTTCGGGTGTTAACTGATTTGTTTTCCTTTATATGTTTTGTTATGTAAGTGATGTTTGTTATGGATAAGATGTATTTTATTAATATTCATAATTATATTAAGTTTTTAAACCTTATTTTTAATCATCAAATGATTATTATTCTTGAATGTTTATGTTGGGGAATGAAATCTCATCGCTTAGTGGAGACGGTAAGCCGTACGTACGCACAAGCGACAATATCATTATATTGAGGGTGAAATAATATGTAGTTGGATGGTATATCATATATAAAGAATCATTAGAATGTTATATTTATTATTTATTATTTACATCACTTATAATAATTATTATACCCATCCAAATAACTAAGTGTTGAATAACAAAATACACCATGACGTGGAGACAGTAAGTCATACGCACCCACGTATGGTGCCTTTGTCATTTATAGGATGGATAAGATAATGAATATGGTTGTACCATATTTATAATAACATATCAGTATGTATATGGTACTTGATTTATTATTTTGTTATGGAAAAAACAAAGAAATAGAAAGTGGAAGAAGAAAATAACTTGAAGGAGGTGATGAAATAATTACCTCTTCTTCAGGTTCTTCCTTTTGATTTGAAAAAATGGATTCTCAGGTTGAATTTCTGATCAAAGTAATGCCAATATGTTGAATTGAGGGTATTTGGTAGGGTATTTGAGTAGTTTTTGTGCTATCCAAATGGCTTTGGGGGTATGAAATTAAGAGAAGGGGAAGTACCCTTTTATAAGAGATGTGAGGGGCAATTTAAGAAAATCTTGAAATATTAATTTATTCTAAAATCAATTTTGGTTTATAATAGCTTCAAATGGATTTATTTAGATACTAAGGTGGTTATGGGACAAAATAATCTCAACCAATCTGTTTTACACAAGTTTATTTTACCATATTAACTTTATCTTTTAGATTTAACTCTTGGTTAAATAGTTTAACATTTACCATGTCTCCTTCTATTTTTATATTATATGGTTTTTAAACATACTATAAAATGACAAGAGAATATAAAATGGTTCATTAATGACATAAAAACCTTCAATAAGTCTTTTGGACGAATTGTAGATTTTTATGAATATTATATCATTTAATAATATAGTATTTGTTTTAAAAACTCATTTATGTCAATTTTAACACTATTTAATATTTGGTTTTTTTGAAAGTCATAAAAACATGATTACTTAAGAAAAGAATACATTAAATCAACCCTAAAATTTCATATTCACCTATAAAATTCTTTTATGTCCTCAAACCTTTAAATTATATTTATTTCAAAATTTATAATATCATTTATTTGACTCTTTCATTAATAAAGAAAATATAGCATCATTACTATGTCATAAATAAATATATTTATTTTATGTCTAAAAATTATAAATTAAATATCATGATGTTTTAAATTGTTTTGGATTTCTAATGAATATTTCTAGTCGAATATATCAATTATATAACCTCATATAAATTTTTTTTTATTATAAGATATATGTTTATGTTACATTTTTCTTAACTTTAAATTAATTTTTATAGTGTCATTTTCACTTACAAGTGGCTCCATAGGGTCCAAAAATAGACCCAAGTATTCCCATGGTCTAAATTTATCATCAAATAGGGTTATAACACGTGTTAGGATAATTTGAAATTATTATATTATTATATTTTACCCTTGCTTACCAGATTTACCCTTTAACCATGGTAAATTAAATATTTACTTAAGTTTTTATTCATAATGTCTAAAAATAAAAGTTACCAATTTACACAATTTGGACCTTCTAATTCCAAATATGAAATTAATTTTCCCATATTCAAATCACATAAGTAGCTGAAATTAATTTAAAATCAATTCTCGTTGTCAAAACCAAAAAGTGGGTCTTTAAGAAATAAAAACTATCAAAAGATTTACATGTGTTTATGTACAACTTAAATGTGAAATTACATACAATGACCTATATTAGGTTAAATGGTAACAATATAATCTAATGATACATTAAAACCACTCAAATGTATAATTTAACATTATCTATTATTTTGATTAAAAAATTTGTTTTTAATTAAAATTTAGTATTTTCACTATTCATAAAAATATGAAAGTTATCAGAAAATTTACAAATATTCACCTAAGATAATTTTGAAATTCCAAATCCAAAAATTAAGTCCATTATGAAAAATTAATTTTATAAAATTTTAAAACCTGGGTATTACTATTCATAACTAATTTTTAAACTGTTAGTTTGATTGGTTGTGGTGTGCTAAAACTCGAAGTTGTGTACAACGCAAGCTATTGTATTATTCAATGAGAAGCGTGTTGTCGAATCTTGGGGTGTTAAATCAACAAATTTCATCTGATTAATCCTTTTAACTTACTTTCCACCAAAGCTTCTATAAAAACTTCTATTTCTTGTGAATTTGAAAAGGTTTTATATAATGGAGTCAATCCCAAAAGGTTTTAATACTCTTGTCTAATGTGTTCATAACCTCCTATCTGGTAAAATCACTTTGATAATTATGTCTAATGATTTATCTCAAATACTTCTTCCATGTGACATCACGTGTTTCCTATGTCTAATAGATTTTATATGAAACATATTTTTGAAAAAATTTAATCCTTCACTCACTACAACTTCTTTACTTTACATATTGATATTTCTAAAATCATTTTAAATATAATTTATACATCTCTACATCTGAAAAAACATCAACAACACCTCTCTTCATTCAGAATTCATAGTTCCACCAAGCTCTTCCTTCGACCTACTTAATCTAGGATCATAAATACATTCATATAAACATGATTCTTGTTACTTTAATGATCAGATAAGCATCACCTAATTTTTCATTATCAAACATCTCAGTCTAATATATTCTTTAGAATAATTGGATTAACATTTAGTGAAACACTCTTTTTGATCATGTAAGATAGATGTACATCATCCATTGGACTCAATGCATTAACCTCGACCTATTGGACCCTTCCTTTTCACCTTTATAAAAAAAAGTATCAATAATTATAAGTGATTTACGTTTTATAAAAAAATACAACACTTCATCAATACTTATTCTTATAAAAACAAATTCTTCTTAAATAGAAACCTAAAATATTCTTGATCCCAACAATCCCCCTTTAGATTTTGTTGTCAACCCAAGAACAAAAATCACTAAAACTCAAAAACTCAAACAATGAATTACTACCCAGAAATTCTAATCCTACGTGAGAAAAGTCTATGTATGAAACAAGAATAATTAAACAAAATTACAATGTTTTCCTTTAGCAGTGATTTCATAAACATTTCTTAAACTTATTCTATTTCCATTTATTCTTAAAAACATTTTAAAAACATTTCAATCTCACATAATAGAAACCTACAAGAGATATATTCCTGCAACCACGTTAATAAATTGTTAAAATATTTCACACACACTAAAATCATAGCTTACCATTTTAAAAAATCTCCCTAAATGTATTCTCTACCTTAAAAGGTAAAGCACATACCAATGGACATATTTATGTTACATATTTTCTCCCCATTTGAAAAAACATTCAAAAGACAAGATTAGATAGAGAATGAAGTTTATGTACCTAGCAAGGATGAGATTGAGGTTGTATATCGATGATATACCTCATCCTATGAATTGTTTCCTTTGGAAATGGTTTAGTGAATATTTCAGAAACATGCTCTACTTTAGGGAAAAATTAATGCTTTAGTTCATTTATTTACATATTCTATTTGATAAATTATTATTTAATATTAATGTACTTATATTAGGAATGATTCACTAAATTATTAGTGATTTTTATATCACTTTGATTATAAAAAAATTAGATAAGGGGAAACTTCATATAAACCAAAAAATATTCCAACAACGTATTCATCCATATCAACTATGATGCAGCTTGAGTGGCAGCGATATACTCAGATTCTAAAGTATAGAGAGTAACTAAACTTTGATCATTTTTATTCCTAATCCCACATATTTCTCCCAAGAATAAAAATACACAAAATTTGGATCTTCAGTCTTTCACACAACCTTCCCAATCTATATATGTATAACCAAAGATATCAATATATCATGTACTATTTTATTTTTACCCAAAGTCACTTATTCATTTATCATATCAAAGAATAATTTTTTTCTATCTATAAGATAGGTTTTTTATGATCATTTTGATACATTGAATAAAGTGTAATAACATACAGTAAATATGTTCTTCAATCTATAAGATATAAATATCTTCCAAAAAACAGTATAAGATATTTCAGTTCAAAATCCTTTCCTTTATCATCTATTTATAACTTTATTAATTGGAATAATTTTCTTAACAAAGGAAAATATACTTTTTATTTTTAAAAATTTGTAAGACAAGAAAGTATTTCATTTCTCCAAGCATGTAAATTAAAAACAACTTCTTTATATCCTCAACAGACTTTTCACCCATTTATTCACCATTCCCTCCAAATACTATATCTTCAATATAAACAATTTCAATGAGGAAAACCTCTTGATTTTATTTTATGTAGAGGTTGTCGTAAACTCTTCCTTTTTGGAAATTTATCTTTTTTAAGAAAGCATCCATCTTATATTACTAATATCTTGGATCTTGGGGGAGAGTATGGAGGCATGTGGGCACATATGCATTGGTGGTGTGTAGGGCCAATTTGGTTTTTAGATCTATGGATAGTCCATGTGTGGGTCCTTTTTAAAAAAATTGAACCTCGGAGGATCTTGAGTGATGCAGTGATAATGGAATTGTGATAAGTTCTATTTAAAGAAAACTCAAAAAATATTTGTAGAACGTTAGTGAAATACAATAGATGAGTAGCTCTTTGAGTGATGTGGCCAATGTGGATAATGAGATGGTTTTTAGCATGGTAGCCTAAGGGTTTTGTATAATAATTTTTATGTCTAGGTGGTGAGGGACTATACTATATGTGGACCAGTTTTTATGGAATTCTTGATTGATGTTGAACCTGATGGAAGCATAATATGATTATATAATGGCTGAGTGAGACTTTGGAGGAGTGAAACACATATGATCAAGACATGACCTATGTTGGGGCCAATAATCATAGAGTAGAATAAAAGAAGCCATATGGTGGGGAGTGCACCATTTTCCATTAAAGGGTGTGATCATCATCCCTAATTAAATTCTTTAGAAGTCATGGATGATGTTCTTGTTATTCGAGAATATGAAGCAATTGATGTTCCATGTTGTGTCTCAAATTCAAGCAGGATAGCCACATCTGGTCATTTTTCAGGGCAGAGGATTTAAACTAGAAAATTGTGTGTGTGATTTTAATTTATAAAATTGATGATGGATTAACTACCATATGCCGAGGAGTTCATTTTTGTGATCAATTATCTGATTCAATAATGAATATTGAATTTGGAATTTTGGTTAATATTTAGATGGAGTTTGATCATGGATTTCAACTCTGGTTAAATTTTATAAGTTCTGCGCATTAGTCAGGTCAATAGAACATCAATGATCATTGGGGAAGCATAAAAAGTATTTGTTTGGTTGATGATTCAATCATAGTATTTCATCATGAGTCAAGTTTATAATTAGGTTTGAATATTGAAAAATAATTGGATTATTATTGGGGTTAATTCAAATGTTTTATGAGTCTTGACAGTGCATCAATAGCTGAAGTCAATCATTAATTAGACAAGTCAGTCAAGGGAGGTCCAACTAGTGTTTTTGAATGATATTGGATGATGTAGGCTAGAAACTGAATTGGGTGTTGTATTTCAGGAATTAGATAGGGATTTTTTAGGAAAATCTAGAATGTTCAAGATTATTTCATAAATTACAGAGACTCATATTATTCAATATTAAATTTTTAATAAATATTGGTACCTATTTTTAATCATTTTTCTGCATGTGTTTGGGTGTGCTGAGTTTGGGACTACACCGAGAAGGTCAATGTATTTCTATAAATTCATTTTAAAGGGATATTTTGACGGTGGGGTCAATTTTGATTTGAATTTTCCCTTTTTAGTAGATGGGTATACTAGATATCTCATTATTCTGGTAATTATTTTTTTGATGAGTTGATCATTCTATCTTGAGAAATAAGAATTTCGTGTAGCATCATCTCGATGTTTTGCATATGAATTGAGTTGTGGCTTGTGTTTTGCTGAATTAGGAGCCTCGTTTTTTGAAATAATGTTTATGGAATATCATTAACAATTATAGAGTTGTATTTTATGAGTTGGACATGAATTAATGACCATTGTATACCAGAAGTGATGGTTGAATAGTTTATGAGACTTTTCAAGGATGATAAGTGTTATGGGGGATATTTTAATACCCCATATCCATATGGGTGTGAAACATTCATAGGAAATTTGGATCTCTGGCCCATTGATGGTTGAAATTTTGAATTTAACTTCATAATTACATTATGAGAATTTTAAAATATCTAATATATTGTTTTATAAATATAATAAAGATCTGAAGATAGCTTTTATGCTCGGGAGAGCATAAGATAAGGACTTGCATTGTAGGGCTGCTGAATTTCATTAGCAGCCAACCACTAGCCTACCAGTAGAGAGTCAGATGATCTAGCCAATATCCGAGATTATTGGTTGGTTCAACCATCCATCTAGTGGTCTAGAATGGAAACAATGTCACTTCCATATCCACCATAAGAAGAAATAGTAAGGATGGAATAAAGAATAAAATGGTATGAGAGATTAGATCAATAGATATTATTCTATAGAATCTTAAGAATAAAACCCCACCAAATAATGACCAAATATCACCAAAGATAAAACACTAAGTCCCTAGGTCTTGGTAAATATTAATATATTTTAAAATAATTAGAATAGGAACTCAAATTTATAATAAACCAAGAAAAAAAGTACATCACTTCATGACGAACATTGTCACACTGTAATGGTTTTAAAATTCTTTCTTAACTCATTAGATTGATAAGGGATGGAGTGACAATCACCTTAGGTGGAATATCCAAGACACCAAAGGATTTAAAAAAAATGGGATTAGTAAACCTTGGGGGATTATTTTCCCTAAAGAACACACAACCTGGTAATATGTAATAGTAACAAAAAACCCAACTATATGATGCATGAGAAATAAATCACATAACTCATTAAAATAGTAATATTAGAACCATATCAGAGAAACAGTTGAAAAATAAATAATGCTTAAAGTATAAGAATACAAAATTAAAGTCTATGTCACCAATGCAGCACTACTCCAAAGTAAGATATTGACACTCCACAACTCCAGATCCTGTAACCAAGTCAGTGACATTATGGAACATCACTAAAGAAGTATAAAACTGGTCCCTTCCCACTATCTTGATAAAAAATTGTAAACATACCAAATTTATGAGGAAAGGGGTGAGTATATAACTCTGTAGGTAATCCCAAGATACCTACCAAAACTTTCCACTGGGAAAAAAATAAGTCAGTATATTTTATATAAAATATATGAGAAGTGAATAAATAGTTGATACCAGCTATAAAAGGTTCCATGGAAAATATTAAACAATTATTTTAAACTATTATTTACTACTTCTCATAACCACCCCATTTTCACACCCATACACACACACATACACATTCATTCTAACCATGGACTTACATATATTCCCAAGTGGTGATTCATCATTTCACCAAGATATCCCTTAGTGGACTATTTGGATTGGGGTACATTCAAACCCTTATCCATCCCATTTTGACAGGGGTATTTTCAGACACTTATTTATTCCCATTCACATGAACATAAACTCATAACAACATAATATTTCCAATCTATCAATTAAAAAATTTATTAAAAACATAATTTCCATCAACCTTCTTTAGAAAACAACTTCATTCCCATATTTTAAAACCAACCATTTTTAAAATTACACCAAAGAAGGATGAATTAGGTGTTAACCTTTGATTCCATAATCGAATTATTTATGATTTATTAGAATTGAATAATGAGGGTCGAAGATTACCATAAATTTCCTAGAGAAGTCCTAGAATTCAATATGGAGATAAAATAATTGAATGAGGATAAACAACTTTAGTCTAGGATAAAATAGGTTGTCCCTAAACTATTCACATCATGAATTCCCTATTTATGTTGTTAATAGTAGATAATTCACTCAAATTGCATTGATTTTATTTTCTGGAAAATAGGGTTGATTTCATGAACTAGTTTTTAATCATGAACAACCTCTTGAATCCCCAAAGAAAAATCCATTCTCTCTATGAAAAATTTAAAAGAATCTTCCCAACTCAAATTCATGTCATGAATTTACTATTCATGGTTTAAAATTCCTCTGTAGATAGATTTTAGACTAGTTTTTCTTTACTTCTCATAACTCATCTATAAAGGTATTCTAATTGCACCAAATATAAATGAAAATTCATAAAACAATGGTGTACCTAAAACTGGGGGTGATATATTCTCCCCACCAATTTTATTTCCATCATCAGGAAGCTGGATATCAACATCACCCTTGAAAAACATAGTAAATTTTTCCTTCTTAAATCTATCTCATTCCTAAGTTTCCTCTTAAACCTAACCATGTTTCCATAAAAATCACACCAAGGAAATAGATCTCTATCACATGGGTCTTTTCCTATCTATCCAAAAATGAAATTATTTAAGGATATAATTTGTATCGTGATGAAGATTAATATGATCCCAACTGATCAAATGAAGAGGATTCATGTGATACTTATTCAATTGAAAAAAATGAAATAAATTATGAACTAAGTTGAATATAGGTGGTAAGGATAACCGATATGAAACAATGAAAATCCTTTCAACAACCTTTAATGGTCCCACATACTGGGGTGATAACTTCGCTTCATTCCCCAATCATCTACAACCAAGTCTCAGTGAAACTTTCAAGAATATTTAGTCGCTCACATCGAAATATAAAGGTCAATGGTGATTTTATACATATTATTTCTGTAATATTTGAGTTGTTTCCAAATGATTCTAGTTCCTTTGGATCTTCTCCATAGTCTCATGGAAAACACTCTGCCTAATCAATGATGCTTCTTATGTTTCCACCCAACATAGTGGAGAACAACAAGAGTGTACATACTAAGACTTGAATGGGGACATTTTTATTGTCACATTGTAGTTGTTATTATAGGATAACTACAAAAAAGTCATATGGTCTTCCAAAATTCCACTAAATTTCATGACACAAATCTTAAGAATATCTTCCATGGTCTGAATTTTTCAATCCAACTTCCCATATTACTTTTGATTATATGGTGTGATCATGGTTATTTGACTTCTGAGAGCCTGTTGTAATGACCACCAAAATTGAAAAGTTAATCGAGGATCTCTTTTAGATACAATAAAAACTATAACTCTATAAAACATTACCACTTATTGGAAATACACCTTTGATAAGTCCACTACTGTGTTGGATTCTATGATGGGGATAAAGTGTACCATCAGGTGTGTCGATCCACAATCACCCAAATTACATCATGCTTCTATAATGTAATCCATAGACCTATGAAAAAATCCATTATCATTTTTCCCACTTCCACATATGTATATTCATAAACTATAGCATACCATTTGGTCATTGATGCTCATCTTTTACCAATTAACAAGTTAAGAATTTCATCACATAATCTACAATCTAGAATCTTATACCTAACCACCAAAAATGTACTTTCATCACACTGTACATTTTATAAATACTCATATGAATAACCAAATTTCAATATTGATACACTTAAATAATATGTTCCTAGAAATATTTAAGAATTAAAACTTGATACTCAATTTGTAACAAGTAGTTTTCATCCTATTTGCAGTCATCATAAGTCTCCCCACCATTTAGGTTTCTTCTAATGGTGATGTATTAAGGAGAGGATAACTAATCCTCTTTTACCAAATCCATTAAGTTATCCACAATATTAAATATAAATAAAATTTCATGCCTAACCTATGTGGTACTATCTAAATACATATCAACAATCACATTCATCAGCTTTCATTGGTCATGATATTCTCATTCCACTCCAATACATGATTTTTGAATCAATAGAAATTCAATAGAATTACCATTACTGGGTGTGTATACTAGGTCAAGATAAAATATCTATAGGTAATACATCCATATTATTTTCCTCAAGTTAAATTCTCACGAAGAAAACATATATTTTATACTCTTATGATCAGTGAAAAATCTGACCTTTTATCCAAATAGGTAATGCCTCTGAGTCTTTTTAAGGCATGGAAAACTTTATCTAATTCCAGGTCATGCGTAGGATATTTTTTCTCATTTTCTCACTACTACTTGAAACTATAGGCCACAAAATGACCTCCCTTAATGATAATACAAATATGATCCATTCCATATGCATCACAATATACCACATATTCCTTAAATTGTTCTAGAATATTATGATGGGTGCAGAGGTGAGAGAAGTTTTGAACTCTAGAAATATTTTATGATAGAAATAATTCCAAAAAATAGAAAAAATTATATTTTTAAATTATTCACTGGAGAAGAAATCCTAGAAAAATCCTAAAAAAAAGTGAAAATGGCATCCTACTGATCAAATAAACTACATATTTCAAAAACATTATTTGGTGTCTTCCATGAGACTACTAATTCATTATTTCCTAGTTCAAATAGTATCGCTTATTCAAAATTTGAATTCCCATGGAAATATACTTCATCCATATAGAATTATCACTTTCAAATTTAATAAAACAAGTAATGATTCCACAATGTACTTAGTACAAACTCTGCGTTCTCCTCATGGAAATTTCTACTTTAAGAGTAACCAAAATATCATCAAAAAATGTAACAAAGGAGTCAAGGTACCTATGTAATGAATGGTTAATTATGACCATGAAAAATATAGGTGATTATTTTAGGCCAAAGGGCATGAAGATGTATTAATAATGGTAATAGAAACTTTGAAATAAAAACTTCAGAATATCCTCTCTTCTGCCTCTAAACTAATGATTCCTTGATGGTAGATAAATCTTAGAGAATGAATTGGATCCCCTTAATTGATAAAATAGTTCATATTTTCAAGAAATAGTATTAATTTTTTTATCATAACTTGATTTAATTTACGATATTCATCACATAACTAGAGATAACCATTAGCCTTCTACGTGAATAAAACCAGAACATCCAAGGAGATGTACTAGGCCTGATGAAGCCTTTAATTTCCAAATATTATAGATAAAATTTTAACTATCAGAACTCATTTGGATCCATTCTATATATTAGTAATAAAATATGGATTTTTTCTTAAATTAGATTCATAGAAAATTCAATTTCTTATCTGGGTGGTAACCTAAATAAATCATTCAGAAATACATAAAGGTATCAATACACTATTGTAGGAAGAATATCATTTTATTTTTCATCACAATTATCCAAGGTCATTGCTACTAACTATCCTGATATGGTTTTATCCACTTTTATTAAAGGTTACACTTGTTCTATATTTATATATCAATCCCCTTTTAATACATATTGATCTCCACCTAGGGATGTAAATGTAACTTTCTAAGCATATTAGTCGACATGGGACTTAAATCCCACTAGTCAGTCTATTCCAAATATTAAACAAAAAACAACCGTATACAAGACTATAAACTCCTTTATAAATATGATTATATCAATGGTAAAAGATAATTTTGATCATTTAAATCTTATTCACTCTCGTTGTACAATTTTTTTTTATTCTCATGATATGAGGCATCATTTCCACATGTAATCGCAATTGTTTAACCAAATAAGAAGCAAGGAAAGAATGTGATGCTCCATCACTGAACAAGACATGCATATGATTCATGGTCATAAGAATGGTAACTCACACCATAGAGGGACCTGGTTTCTCACTCATGATAGCTTGATCTGGTCTATAAAGTTTTCAATCATTTTCCATATTATATCTCTTGCTTCCTTGTTGAGGTTTCAATTGGACAATCGAAGTGTGTCTGGTAGTGTCCTAATTCAACTATTTTTGTGGACAAGAACTAGTCTAATGGGACTATTATGTCTAAGAATAAGAGTCCTAAAGTAGATTTGAACATGTTCCACCAACTAATTTTAGAAGTCTATGAAAATATCTATTTATATTCCCTTTCTTTATATAGTAGTGGAAGTTCCTCAGTGGTGCATTGCATTCTATATTCCTATATATAAACGAACCACATTAGAAACAACCTATCTTGACATCAAATTTTGGTGTAAAATTAACTAGTTTAGATTTTTGAGTTTGAGGTGTGTTACCTCGTTGATAATAGATATCCCTCTTATTATTTTTTCCAACATTATAGTTCCCACATGTTCCCAAGGAAAAAACATACTACCTCTGGCATGATTTCTAGTAAGAATCCTTTCCACCATTGTTTACCTATTAACTGTATGTGTATAATATGTAATACAAAGGATATCTATCTTGGATCAAATATCTGGTCATAATCCTGACTCAAATATGTGTACCTTCAAGGAAGTAACGGAATCTAATTCCAGAGAGAAACATACTAAATTATAAAATTTTGTGCATACTCAGTCATATATTGGTTTTTTGTTTTTAAACTAAAGAAGTGTGTTGTTCTTATTATCATAAATATTTGGGGATAGAGTTATTTTTTGAACAATTTTTTATATTCATCCCCTGAAAGTCCTTAGTTAGATCAATCTTGAACAATTATATCCTTCCATTACAGTGAAATATCTTCCAAAATACAAGTTTCCATGTTTATTTTTAGAAATTACAATGTACTAAGAAAATAAAAGATTAGGTTCATTCGGTTCAGCCACACATATACTTTTTTGATTTAGTGTCCCTTCAAAAAAATTTGGATTCATCTTTTGAAACTACACCAAATGGTCAAATTTTCAGGATTCTTCATTTTTATTTCATCTATTAATTGATTAAAATCCTTCGCAATACTTTTTATAAGTTTTTAGTTCACCTATGTCTCAGGTTCAATCACATTTTTAACATATTCTTCTTAATGAATCCTAATAAATTAACATAGTTCAATTTTATAAAACCAGAAGAAAAAACCATTTATTTATCACTCTCTAATAACTGAAGGCTTAAAAATTCCAAATCACCATAGGTGACCATCACTAAAATTATTCATTCCAATGTCAACCATTTTAACCATTTTAATCATTTTTGAAAAATCATGAAACAAAATATTAATAACGTAGTCCTTTTATAAATTATTAATACTAAATCATGATATGATATACTCATTGGCTAAACCCATGATGATGAGATGAAAACATACCTTAAAGTTTCTTAAAAAACTACTATACCTAAACCACCCTAGTAACTTGAAGTACTGCATAAAAAGGTTATCTATACCTTTTTATTCTATACATTTCAAGTTATGACATTAATATCTCCTTGCTTCCAACATAAATCATGGACTGAACAATATAGATACCATTTTTTACATCCCACCACAACTCATTATACTGAGAAGGGATATAGTGACACTAACAATAGGTGATGTCCTCAAGACACCAAAGGATGTAAATAAATTTCAATGACTTAGTAAACCATTGGAGGATGATTTTATCTGAAGAACGCACAACCATCTAAGATGTAAGAGTGAGAAAAAACCCCAACTATAAGATGACTGATAAATAAATTGTATAACTCAATAAAACATTAATACAAGAACAATATCATAGTAACAACCAAAAATGAAATAAAGGTATAAGGATATAACTCCAAAAGTAAAACTCTAGCACCAAAGTGGCACCACTCCAAACCAAGATGCAGAGACTCCACAAATCCACCTCCAACAACAAAGTCAATGACATCATGGAACACCACTAGAAGAATATGGAGTGCTTACCTTCCCTGTATCATAGTAAATGAAATTTTCAAATCCACCAAAGTATCCATTAAGAGGGTAAGTATATCACTCATTAGGTAATACCCAGTGACTTCCCACCACACACCACTAAGACAAGAACAAGTTATCACATTTTATATAAAATAGATGAGAAGAAAATTAAAATTTGATACAATATATAATAAGTTCTATGTAAAACATTAAACAATGATTTTAAACTATTATTTATGGCTTGGGGCAGCCACCCCATTTTTACACCCACACACACACATATATATGATAATAATGTTCATTTTAATACTCATGAGTGGTGATTCATCCTTTCATCAAGTCAGCACTTGGTGAACCAATTTGATGGGGGTACATTCACATTCTTATATATCACATTTTGATGAGGGTAATTTCATGACCTTATTCCATCACTTTTACGTGAACATGAACTCATTCCAAAACAATATTACAAAGTTATCTATTAAAAAATTTATAGAAAATATAATTTCCATGAATATTATTTAGAAAAAACTTCATTTCTATCTTATAAATATGACCCTTTTTGAAATCACGTCATAACAGGGATTTTTAATATATATTTTCTCAATATAATTCCATTCTAATATTAAGAATAATTAGTAAAACTTAATTAGAAAAGTTCCATAATAGTATTGTGGGAGAAAATACACCTAACTCAAGTTTTTATATATAAAGGATATAAGATGATTTCACATTTCAGACCTATTACTTTAATTCCACTATTAAAACACTAGAATATCTCATCAAAATATATTCAAAACCCAATATCTAGGTCATACAACACCAATATATTGTTTTTTTCAATAAAAACCAAGGATATAATATCTAATAATGAAGAAAAAATATCATAACATTTGATTCCATAATTGGACACTTGATGATTTATTGGAATTATTGAATAGGCATTGAAGATTATAGAAAAATTCCTAGGGAATATTTAGAAGTTAAGAGGGAAATAGAATAACTGAATGAGAATAATCAATTATTTTTTTCACTAAAATTTGTTGGACTTAGACTTTTCGTAGCTTGAATTCCCCAACCACATTGTGAATAGTTGAGAGGTTACTTATACCAAAATGCCCATCACCTTAGTTTTATTTTATAGAAAAATGGGTTTTCATCATAAACATGTTTTAAATAATGAACCATCTCAGTCATAAACCAAGAAAAATCCATTCATTTTATAAAAAAACCACATCATCTTCCCAGCGAAAATTTACATCATGAATTCCCTATTCATGATGTGAATTTCTCATACAGTTAGATTCCAGACTAGTTACTCTTTACTCTTTATAACTATTTTAGAAATGTATTTTAATTATTCCAAACATAAATAAAAACTCATAAAATGCTGTTATAACTCAAACTGAGGGTGATACAAAGGTGGACCAATCCAGAAATCATAGCTTGATTTCCACCATATCTTGGGGATTCAAAATGTATTATTTCAATATAACTAAATATGATTATGGGGTAATTGGTTGATACATAATGAAATAACTGAATATTTGAGGATCACAGCACAATCCTTATTAGTTCCCCCCAAAAGTGAACATAGGATGATAGGGGTGAATTTAAAATAATAAAAATTAGAGATAATTAAAATATATTATGGAATTTGGTGGATTAAGGTATTTAACAATTCGTCCTAAAATAATTAATTATAGTGGTAGTATAAAGAGTGAACATAGAAAATTTAAAAGAGAAAGTGGAAGTATTTTATATTAGTTTGGATTCAAATGATCTCATGTCTAATCTTCACTCCAACCTAGGAGTATGGATATCTACTTTAGAAAAAGGTGGTTTACTGGTTCAAGAAAAACCCAAACTTCTAAAAATGGAAGAATCCCTAACACAACCTTTTAACAGGATAAAATCAAACCCAGGACATTCTAAAAAATTATAACAACACCTATATTGGATTTTTATGTGGGATTAGATAGAACCCTGTATTTTTGAAAGATTTTACCTATCCTAATGGTTTTTAATGGGATTAATCAAATCATGTGTCACTACCTTTTGAATAGGTGGGAAGAACTATTCTTTACCTTTTATGGGTGATATTAACCATATAATTGTACAATACAGTGAAGAACGATCCCAAAATAATATTAATAAATAATATTCTAGAATTTGAGAATAGATTTTTGAGCATAGAAATTTTCATCTTATCCCTTTAAGAAAGTTCAAATGAGGAATCTTGGGTACTCCCTCAATCATTTGACAACTTAATGTAAATGATGAATCTCCATGACTTATAGTCAAACCATATAGGTTTTTTAATAAAAACAAATCATTCATAATATTTTGTATAAATTTTCTTTGGCCTTTAAATAGAGAATATTAGGAATGGTTATTTCATCCTTTTATTCTTATGTCTTCATAAAAAATGAAACCATAATAACACTGTAATTTTTATCAGTAATACTTCTTATGGGATTTATTAAATGTTATAAAACTTATAAAAATTACACAACCTATACATAGAATTCATAGAATAATAAATGATTTAAATAATAAATTCAATCAATTAATACTCTAACTAATTCACCTTAAATCACATGGATAGTTATCGTAATCCAGGCATAATAAATCTCCCCCAAATATGCAAAAATATTAAAATGAAAATATATATATTTATATAAATAATAAGTTGAAAAATATATATTTTAAAAAAACAATTAATAATTAAAAAATCCAATCTCTCAAAAAATTCTTAAGTCCAAAAACTTAAGGATATTTTTTTACATGGTTCATATTTTCATAAAGATAGTATATTCTAATATAAACATGATTTTTTGAATAAAGATCATTTTTTGTGTAAACATAATTTTTTTCAAAAGGATAAATCTATGTAAGGATGAAGCTCAAACTTCATAAGGATCATTTTCTAATAACTATGGTTTTCTTTATTTAAATGATTTACATTTTCAGAAAATAAACTTCATAAGGATCTATCCAAATTTGTATAAGGATGTCTTTAAATTCCATAAGAATAATTTCCCTTATAAAAACCCACTTTTAAATGATAATTTTCTTTGTACTTAATGATGTTATGAAAAAAAATTAAGTATAATTTCATTGTGAAGAATTTATGAAAAAAATATTAAAATAATTTAAATAAAAAATAATAATAAACAATAAATAAATAAAGAAAAATAGTAATCAATAAATATATAATAAATTCAATTTCCTCCTTTTCTTTTATAAGCGGTAAAATTTTTAAATAAACAAATTCTTTAATGTAATTCAAAAATAGGGATTTTATATTTATCAAAACAAAAAAATATAAATGAGTCAGTCAACAAACACATAATTTTTTATAAATTTAAAAATTGAAAATAAATAATAAAAAATATCCCCCTTTTTGTAAGTAATCAAAAGGGTAAAATCTTGAAGAGTAAATCAAACAACTTTCCCATTTTTTAAAATCAGAAAAAACAAATTCTCTCATTTTTTGAAAATTATACCCTCTAAACATGCTCCCAATAGTTAAATAGAAATCCAAAACTTTAAATTTTAAAATTATAACTCAACCTAAATTAAATAATAAATAAAAATAGATACTAATTAGTATACTATAACAAATTAAAATATTTTTCATAATCTTGCATACTCCCCCTAAGTTAAACATTAATAATCTAAGAGAAAAATTTGTAAGTTTTAAGCTAAAATATAAATATTGAATTTAAAAATAATGTTAATCACAATTAAAATATTAAAGATGATTTCAGCAATCTTGAGAAATATTTTTAAAAAAATAAAGAAAATTTATCCTTATAAATTCATGAATTATATATATCTAAAAGTTGAGATAGAATTAACTAAAAATACTAAATATCCTCCTTAATACAAACTTAATTATTTTAAATAAACATTGTTCATGCATATTTTATCTTCTAGATTTCATAAAATAGTTAAAATCCTCATGTCAGCATACTTTAAAATCTATAAGTATCCAAGAAATAATGTTTAGATGATCAAAGAATTATAAAACAATTTTAAAATAATTAAAATGAAAACATTTTGAGTATATAACAGTAAACTATAATATTAATATATTATACGTTCTCACTAACAATAAGAAATAACATGTACATTTTAGTTCATCCCGACACTCCAATTGTTAATAATATGAAGGGTATGCATATTTTCTATAAGAAATATATTTACTTGGGAATCCAAACTAGATTAGGTCTCATTATACTTAAAAATGAAATTTTAGGAACCTATGTTATAGATGTATTATTATACTTATCTCTAAAAGGAGAATTATAATTAATTTTTTTCTAACTAAATAGTTGAACAATCTTTATAGAGTATTTACTTACATCATGCCTAAAAACCATATCTAAAAAAATTATTATATGAAAAATGTTTAATTTTATCTTTAAAAAAATGATATTTTCAAAAGAAATTTTCTATAGTCTCATAGTCTAATCTAAAGATTGACTTATAAAAGTTAATTCTGATATTATTTCCTTCAATTTTTTAACTTAAATTTTAAGCTCTCAATTTTCTTTTTGAGTAACATAAAAATCATCATTGATTTTATATTTTGTATATGAAGCATAATTTTTCAAATTGTTATTCCCTTTATGATGTTTAGATAAATCATCTAGTCAGACATTGAATTTCTTTCCTTCTACTTCATTTTTTTAGAAATAAAATCCTTTAACTTATTATTCTTTTCCTGATGTTTTTAAATATTATAATAACAAGTTTTAAGATTATTAATATCAATAGAAAAATTTTTCATTTATTTTGTAATTCTGTTTATTATTTACATAAATAATTATATTTTTTTTGAATTTTTTAAAATTTTCTCATGATACATCACAAAAAGTTTATTATGTTTCTCAATACTGAGTTTGTGATTTCCAAAATCAAAAGAGGGATTATAAAAATACTACATCATTTATCCATGTTACACATTAAAAAAAGACACTTCTTAAAAAATTCACCTATATCACTTAATAAATATGATTGAGAGGAAGATAAAGAAGAATTAATAAAAAATTAATATTACCTATTTCATTTTCATTTACATATTCTTCACTTGAGTCTGAATATTTAGTATAACTTCAATTATTAACTAAATCCTTCAACTTTTTATCCTTTTCCTCTTCCTCTTATTTTTTGATCCCTGGACATTCATATTTAGTGTGTTCCTTCTTTTTAAATTCCATAAAATTATTATAATTTTAATTACTTTTCCTTTTAAAATTATTCTTTTTATTATTATTATTTTGACTATTTCTTCTTTTCATTCTATTCTTGAGTCTATGCTAGTCTATTCGGATTATCATCTTTTTTAGACTCGAATAACTTTAAAAGGTTAGTAAAATTTTTATAGAATTATTTTTTAGTAAACTTGTAAACTTATATTTTTCTTTGACTTCATTATCAATACTCTTCGACTTAAACTCATATTGAATTATTGATCCAATAATCTGATCCATGGTATACATAGAAAATTCCTTGATTTATTCAATATCAACCCTATTGGAATACCAATTTTTAGGTAAGATTAAAATGATTATTCCAATAAAACATTATTTATTAATGATTTCACCAAGATAACACATGTTGTTCACAATCTTAGTAAACCTTTAATATATCTCACTAACACTTTCATGATCAAACATCTCAATTTTTTTAAATTTAACCCAGTAAATACCTGGTTTGGTTATATGTAATTTTCCAATGCCTGGATGAGTGAATTTTAAATTCCTCCAAATTTCAATGTTATTTTTACAATAATAAATTCTCTTATAATCATTTTCACTAAAATAATAATAAATAAAATTAATAACTTTTTAATTATAAACATATTTTAAATCATAATTATCAAAAAAAGTATCAAGATCAACTTCCAAAAAAATTTAAGGTCAATCCATAATGGTCAAATATTCAATACCTATATTCTTCAAAAATAATTTCATTATTTCCTTATGATAAACATAATCAATGCCATTGAAATGAGGTGGTCTCAAAGGATTAAAAATTTCAACCTCTTTACTTTCTATAATGAAAATGAATATGTCCCTTAGTCTTGTTAAGGACTAAGAAACAAGGTAGTACATAAAAATAAATATAATCAAAATGAAGCATACCAATTAATAACTATACTAAAATAACCTATGATACCAAAAGTTACAGAATTTGATAAAATAGTAAATAAGATCTTATCCTAATGAGGGCCACACTCTGGTACCAATTATTATGCCTCACCTAGACTTATGAAAAGATGGTAGGGGTTAATTTTCATTTTTAAAAATCATAGTTACTTCAAATTTAATGTTTACTTAAGTATAATGAGATATTTTACAATTTATCTTCAAATAATTAAGTCTATTGGTAGTATGATTGGTGAATGTAAAAAAGATAAAAGATATAACATAATGATTTTATAAGAGTTCTGACCCAAACAATACAATGTATACTCTTCACACTCATACCTAAGAGTATGCATGTACACTATAAATAAATTCCTTTTAAATATTCAAAAAAAACCACACTTTTTCAAAAGGTAGAAAACCTATTCAAATCCTTTAATGGGATCAAATCTAACCCTATACTTTCTAAAGGAGGATCCCCAAACCGAACTCATCCTTTTATATGGGAGAAATTATAGCTTAATATTTATATAGAAGAATCCCTAACCAAGTGATTTTTAATAGGATCAATCATAACCTATGTTATTACATTTTAGTCATGTGAGAGGAATTATTTGGTACCTTTTAAGGGTGCTATAACTTGTATAAGTATAAAATACAGTGTAGGAAACTTCTAAAAAATAAAACTAATAAACTGTTAGTAGTTGTGGATAGATTTTTTGGTGTAGGAATTTTCTTCCTGGCCCTTTACTAATGTTAAAATGATAAAGCTTGGGTTTTCCATAAATTATTCAGTAAATCCATGTAAACAACAAAACTCCAATACTTATTGTTAAACCATGTAACACATTGAAATTAAAATTATGAAATAATTTGATTTTTCTTAAAGATTCTTGGGAATTTAAATAAAAAAAATCTAATGGTTACTTCCTCTTTCAATTCTAAATTCTTCATAAAAAATTAAACCATGATAAACACTATGGTTTTTATTAAAAATAATTCTTATGGAATTTATTAAATATTATCAATCTTGTAAAAATGATACTAAATATACATAGAATCGTTAGAATAATAAATGATTTAAATATTAAATATATTCAATTAAAAATACCATAAATAAACATTAAATCATGTTTATAATTCCAATAATCTACGTAACACCCCAAACTTCCACGGTATGTTTCTCTTTGAAGAATACAGTAGTGTGTGTTGTATGCAACTTCGAGTTCTAACACACACCACAACCAATCAAACCAGCCATTATGAATAGTAATACATACTTTTTAAAATTTTATACATTTTATCATTAAAAATGGACTTCATTTTTGGATTCAGGATATTGAAATTAGCCTATGGTGAATTTTTGGTATTTTTCTGAGAACATTCAATTTTTGATGAATAGTGAAAAAACACTGAGTTATAGTTTAAAACTGAATTTTTATTTAAATAATTATTTATTTTATTTAAATTTAATTATGTTAAAATTGGATACATAATACCTATATAAGTTTAATGTAATTCATTGGAGTTAGATTAGAATAATTTTAGATATATAAAAATTTTATGGAACTTTTCATCGTCTTTTACCCACCTCCTAGGAGAATTTGGAAATTCACATAAAACTTAATTTTACCTCTTCTGTGAGTGGAATTTCAAAAATCCGAGAGACACAGTTAATAACAAGGAGTAAAATGTGGTTTAATATGATAAAAATAATTTTTGGTGAATAGTAACTTTTTTACTTTTATTTACCACGGTTAAAAGTAAATAGGGTAATTAAGGGTAAAAAAGATATTAATATTACCCTAACACATGTCTTAATTCTATTGGAAAAGTGTATCTCGACCAAAAACAACCTTTGGAATAAAATATTATCATTTAGTTCCACTTGGATTAGATTAGGACATTTATTATTATTTAATTCAAAGAAGAATTAAAAGAGTTAAAATCAAAGTTTAATTAATAAAACATTTCTAATATAGGGTTATACATAATATAAATATGATTATGAATATTAATTATAAATATTTAAATATTTCCTAAATAATGGTATTTTATTTATAATTTTTGGACATTAAATAATTTAATTTATTTATGACACAATGGTGATGCAGTAATTACCTAATTAATGAAATATTAAAATAATTGATATTATAAATATCAGAATACATGTAATTTGAGACTTTTTATGAATTAAACAAATTTTATAGGTTAATATGACATATTAGGATTGGTTATATAAAGTTATTTTGAAGTAATAATGCTGTTATGAAATTATCAAAAAACAAATACCCAATAGTGTCAAAATTGACATAAAAGAGTTTTTAAAACAAATATTATATTATTAATTGATATTCTATTCCTAAAAATATAAGGTTCATCCAAATGACTTATATAATTGTAGGTGTATTACTAATTGACCACTTGTAGGTATCTTGTATGTATATTGTAATTTTATTAACTATATAATATAAAAATACAATGAGACATGGTAAATGTCAAACTATTCAACTAAGAGTTAAATATAAATGATAAGGTTAATATTGTGACCCAAATCTTTCTAAAATATATTGGTTGAAATTATTTAAACCCATCCCCACCTTATCCTTTAAATAATATACTTTGGAGCCTTTAGAAACCGAATATGAATTTATTATAAAATAATATTTCTAGCTTTTCGAAAGGTGCCACTCACCCCTCTTATAAAAGGACAATCCACCTTCTCTCTAATTTACACCTTCAAATCCTTTTTTCTCAGCCAACCCCAGACCCAGTTTTCTCTCAAATTCCCTCACTTCAACCTAGTGGCCTTAGTTTGATCATAAATCCAACCTAAAGATCCATTTTGATCAAATTAAAAGGAAGAACCCGATTAAGAGGTAATGTTTTCACCACCCTCTTTCAGGTTTCTTTCCTCTTCAACTTCTTCTTTATTTGTTATTACCATTCTAAAATAATAGCTCCAGTATATTATATATACTGTGATTTTATTATAAATATGTTACAACCATATTCATTATTCTATCCATCCTTTGAATGACATGTCACCATACGTGCGTATGTACGGCTTACCGTCTCCACGTCGTGGTGTAATTGTTATTCAATAAATTATTATTTGGATGGGTATAATAATGATGTGTAATTCATGTAAATAATAAATATAACATGATAATGATTCTGTATATTTGATATACCACCCAATTATATATTATTTTAATATCAAAATAATGATATTGTCGCTCGTGCGTACGTATGGACTACCGTCTCCACGAAGGCGATGAGATTCATTCCCCATTGTATCCATTCAAAAATATTTCTCATTTAATGATTAAAAATAATGTTTAAGGACTTGATATAATTTTGGATATGAATAAGATACAACCTATCCATAAAAAAATGGCTTATGTAATAAAACATAAAAAACAAAACGAGTAAGTTAACACCTGAAACGACGATAATACTAAGATATTATTAACAAAGAAATGTTAAAAGATCATATATGATATCATATTAATGTATATGATTCTTTTATAATTTAATAACAATTATTTATCCATTATACAGGAGGTTAAACTACCCTCAACCAAGGAAAAGTACAAGGTAAGGGTTTATTTCACAATCTCTTCATTATTAGAGGTTGTTTATACGTAATTATCTACTGGGACATCTTTATCATCCATATCCATGTTTCTTAAAAAATGTATTTCAAATAATTATTATAATTTTACAAACTATGGGTTAAAGTCATTTATACCCTTCTTGACTTTTTATAAGAAGTTTATAAAGGAATCTTTCTATCTTTTTCCAAACAAGGTCCTTTTTAACCTTTTCGACAGAATTAAGGTAAGAATGTCTTTTTTAACTTATATGGAGGGTGAGGCTATTTTCTGATATTATAAAATCATTGAAGCTTCCCTTAAAAGCTTATAAGAATATTTTCAAAGTAAATTTATTCTTTTATAATTATGTGATTTTTAAATAATTTCAAAAAAAGAGATATATCTCTCAAATAGTTTTGATTTCATCTATGTCAACATCCTTTGATGGATTTTAAGCTTATTTGATGTTTATTTAATATGATACAAAACTTCCATATTGTATCAAAGGTTTTGTGATTTTTTTGACTTTTGATGTGTTATTTTTATACCATTCATGGTTTATGGAGAATGTATTGGCATTTTGTATGCTAGTTTTAATACGAATGTTTATGTTATGTTTAAACTTGTTCATATGAGGAATGCATTGGACTCAGTAAGTGACGGGTGGAGCCCGCTATAGCTCCTCAATGCATTGGTAGGTCTCATGAGACAAACTAGTATATTGTCACAAGGCCTTGACAAAATCTTATTTGTATTCTTGGCACGAGGCCTTTCTTACGTGGTTATGATAGTCTGGAATTATGCATTACATCATTATGAAAGTGGTTATTGATATTGCATGTGATTATTAGACTAGTTGAATATCCATGTTATTAAGTAAATAGAAATATTTAATTTTATTTTTTCCATATTATTCTGAATTTCAAGTTTAAAAGGATTTTTTAGTTATACATTGCCTTAAATGTTTATGCTTATTTATGAAAGTTTCCACTATATTGTTATCCTTACTGAGCATCTGAGCTCACCCCTTTCAATGTTTTATTTTCCCAGGATGTGAGAAAGTATTTTATGAATGACATACAAGGATAGTATGAGGGGATATGAAGACATGATGTTGTTGTAGTTTTTCACTTTATGATGTAATGTAAACTTTATGAATGTATCTAGTTATTCCAAGGCTACTAAACTAATCGGTCTTTTGAGACTTGATCTTTTGTGATCATGCCAATGTTATGTAATAATGAACTGACTCTGGATAACTGGGGTTAGGGCGTTACATTTGGTATCATAGAAAGTTTAGTACAAACCTTGGAAGTTATATTTAGATAAACTCTGATTAGAGCACATAGCCCTAAGATAGACTTTGAGGATTAGTATAGAATAACTTCTGAGAATTTTGGTATTTTAGAGTTTTTTGGTGTTTTCTGAGAAATACATCCATGTCTGGATACGAGCAGGTAGAGGTGGCTCTGGCACAGATGTACCTAGGGGTAAAACCCAAAAACACCGCTTGATCTAGACTCGAACAGGAACTGGTACATGACAATGGGACTTACTGCACTCTTGGTTACGACATTCCTAGGGGATATTCTTAGGATAATTCTCATTTTCTTTACAAACCATTATGAAGGGTTTATGAGTATATACATCATCAAAGAAAACATTTTTATGATTATGGATTATATCCATGAACTGTTCAATTTGTGTTAAGTGTTTTACAAGTTTGGAATAATGTATTTTGATTCATAAACTAATCTAGTTTATTCCATTGTTTTGAAATGAAGCCTAGTGGAAGGAATGGAAACCGTATCAATTCAAGTAGTCCATGTAGGGATTTCCCTCCTCAAGATAATTTTAGTGGAGATGGTGATGCAACTGGTGCTGATCATCTAATCACCATACTGGGACAACTCACTCAGGTTATGAATAATAACCTTACTCATATGAAGCACCCAGATCCATAGCGTGGAGTATCAATGTTATATCACTTCATGAGGAAACAACCACAAACATTCAATGGGAGTACAAATACATTAGTGGCTAAGAAATGGATAAATTCCCTAGAGAAAATATTTCAGGCTTTTGGGAGTAGTGAAATGGAAAAAGTTTCCATGGCAGTTTGTCTCCTCACCAGAGATGTTGATCAATGGTGGTCATTGATTCAAAACAAGAAGGAAGATGATGAAGTATCAAATATGGAATTGAGGGAGTACAAAGATATTTTCTTAGAAAAATAATTTCCTCATGACCATCAAGGGGATATAGAAAGTAAATTTCTGAGTCTGAGACAAAAGGAAGATGAGAATGTTGCAAAGTATGAGGATAACTTTACAAGGTTAGCGAGGCATGCCGCAGATTATATACGTAACCCAAGGAGTAAGATTGATCATTTTTTTGATGGGTTAAAACCATTTCTTTATCGAGATTTAGTCTCAAAATCCTTCTCTTCGTACGAATATATTGTCTCATGTGCTATCAAGACAGAAAAGGAATTTTCTATGTCTTATGACTTTAAAGAAAAGTAAGAGAAGAAGAGATCTTTCGATTACTCTGGAAATAGAAATAAGGGGAAGAAGGGAAATTTTGAATATCCATCCTACAGTAAATGTGGGAAGAAACACCCTGGTACTTGCTTAAAAGGAATGTGATTCTATTACAAGTGTGGTTAAAAAGGCCACCAAGCTCGTGATTGCAAGGGGAAGAAAGGAGCTACAGATGTTCAATGCTACAATTGTGGAGAGATGGGACATTATGCAAATGAATGTCCTAAGCGTCAGGTAAACATACCTCAAAAAATTCCAAGGGATCAAGGCCAAGCTTATGCTATCACAGCTGTTGAGGTTGAAGCACTGAAAGACGTGGTGGTAGGTAATTTAATGGTTTCCTCAAGTTTAGCAAATTCATTATTTGATTCTCGATCATAACATTGTTTCATATCTTCCTAGTTTTCTAAGAAAATTTGATATTTCCAATTTGATTTAACAAGGGAGTTTTAAGTAAAAACTCCTAAGGGAAGTATCATTGCAACAAAGTTTTGTGAATCAGTCTCAATTAAAGAACATAAATGTTATTTATATGTGGATCTCATTCTCATACCTATGATTGAATTTGATATAATCCTCGGTATGCATTGAATTTTAGACCATGATGCAAAAATTTATTTTAAGAAGAGGAGGTTACTGTTTTTGATGATGATGATAAGGAACACCTTATCATTAGAGTAGAATCGTCACCACCTAATTCTTACCTAGATCCACCCCCAGTAGCTCAAATAAATTCAATTATTGTGGAGGAAGAGAATGAAATTACTCTGGGTGGGGAAAGGAATGTTCAAATAGAAGATGTACCAATTATGAGAGAATATGTTGATGTGTTTCCAAAATATTTACCTGTACATTTTCCAGAACGAGAAATTGAGTTTTCCATTGATTTAATTCCTGGTTCAAGGCCTATATCGAAGACCCCTTATAGATTGGCCACTGTGGAATTAGTTGAACTAAAGAAACAACTAGAGGAATTGAGTAATAAGGTATTTATTTCCCCTAGTGTTTCTCCATGGGGATCCCCTATCCTTTTGTTAAGAAGAAAGATGGATCTATGAGGTTATGTATCGACTACAAGGAAATCAATTCTATAACAATAAAAAACATGTATCGCCTACCTCGCATTGATGATTTATTTGACCAACTGCATGGGGCTCAATACTTTTCAAAGATTGAACTTCGATCTAGATACCATCAATTTTTTTTGAAGAATGAAGACATTACGAAGACCGCATTTCGAACCAGGTACGGGCATTATGAGTTTACAGTAATCCCTTTTGTATTGACTAATGCACCCTCTGTATTCATGGATCTAATGAATAGAGTTTTCATGGAATATATCGATGATTTTGTGGTGGAATTTTTTTAGGATATCTTGGTATATTCCAAAAGCTATGAAGATCATGAAAATCACTTACACATTATCCTGAAGACTCGGAGAAGACATGAATTATATGGGAAGTTTAGCAAATGTGAATTTTGGCATTAGGAGATTTCTTTTCTTGGCCATATTTTCTTTAAAGATGGAATCTCTTTTGATCATTCTAAGAACAAGGAAGTCCAATAATGGCCTACACTGACGAGTATAACTGAGGTACGCAGTTTTATTGGTTTAGTAGGTTATTATTGACATTTCGTCCAGAACTTTTCCCGATTGGCAAACCCATTAATGAAGCTCACACATAAAGGGGTTAAATTTGTTTGGACAAAAGAATGTGAAGAATGTTTTGAAGAACTAAATAGAAGATTAGGCAACGCTCTTATATTGACTCTACCATTGGGGAATTATTGGTTCATTATTTATATTGACGCATCGAAGAAAGGACTTGTTTGTGTCCTTATGAAAAATGATAGAGTTATTGCCTATGCATCACGACAACTGAAAATGCATAATAAAAACTATCCTACTCATGATATTGAGTTAGCTTCTGTAATATTTTCTTTTTAGATATGGAGACATTATCTCTATGGTGAAAATTGTGAGATATATAATGATCACAAGAGTTTGAAGTATATTTTCTCATAGAAACAACTCAACATGAGGCAAAGGAAATGGCTAGAACTACTCAAGGATTATGATTTCACGATACACTAACACTCGGGGAATGAAAATAAGGTGGAAGATGCTTTTATCAGAAAGGATCATGGAGTTTTGAACATGATAAGAGTTGAAAGGGATCCTATTTTCATGGATTTATTAAATATGGATATGGGAATAACCATGGAAGGTGAAACATCAATTATTTTTCAAATGGTTGCCAAACCATCTTTACTAGAAAGGATTAAGAGTTCTCGGACTGATGATGAAGAATTTCAAAAGAATATTAAAGTTTTGAATGATGGGAGATTGAGTGACTTTGTGTATGAAGATGGAATTTTGAAATTCGGGAAGAGACTTTGTGTTCCCGATATACTTGATCTAAAAATGGAATTTTTGGATGATTCTCATAGTTATAATTTCTCTATACACCATGGGAGCACCAAAATGTATAGAGATTTGAAGGAACATTTTTGGTGGGAAAATATGAAGAGGGAGATTGCTGATTTTGTGTCAAGATGTATGGTTTGTCAACAAGTGAAAGATGGAAGGCAACAGACTAGAGGAGTCATGCAACCTCTTCCCATACCTGAGTGGAAATGGGATAATATCATGATGGACCTTGTCATGGGACTACCAAAGACTCATAGAAGGAACGATGCAATATGGTTCATTATTGATCATCTTACCAAGTCAGCACATTTTCTTACTATAAGGGAGGATTTACCACCCGAACGTCTAGAAAGACTATATATTAATGAATTTGTGAGACTTCATGGAGTACCCCTATCAATTTTTTCTGATCGTGATCCCCATTTTACTTCAAGATTCTAGAAAAGTCTTCAGAAATCCCTAGATACTAAACGTCATTTGAGCACTGCCTACCACCCTCAAATAGATGGACTATCAGAACGGACTATTAAAACCTTAAAAGACATGTTGAGATCATGATCACTTGACTTTCAGGGTATGTGGGATCAATATTTACCTCTGGTGGTATTTTCCTATAATAATAGCATCCATTAAAGTATTCATATTGCAGCATATGAAGCATTGTATGGAAAGAGATGTCGCACACCAACCTGTTGGGATGATGTTGGTGAAAGAAAACTCATAGGCCCAGAACTGGTGGAGGAAACTATGGAAAAGGTGAAGGTAATCTAAAACCACATCAAAGCAACTCAAAGTAGGCATAAGAGCTATGAAGATAGTCGAAAGAAGGATTTGGAATTTTAGGTAGGAGATCATGTTTTCTTGAAGGTATCTCCATGGAAGGAAGTTATACATTTTGGAAATAAAGTTAAATTGAGTCCCAGGTACATCAGACCTTTCTAAATTCTATAATGAATTGGTGATGTAGCTTACCGTTTGGCAATGCGGTCAAATCTCTCCAAATTTCACGATGTGTTCCACGTATCACTATTGAGAAAATCCATACCTGACCCAACGCATGTACTCACCTTTGAAGAATTAGAACTGGAACCTAATCTTTCTTATTTCAAAGAGCCCTTCAGGATTCTTGATACAAGAGAACAAGTTCTATGAAACCAGACGACTCATCTGGTAAAAGTTTTATGGAGAAACCATAAGATGGAAGAAGCAATGGGGGAACCCGAGGAACTTATGATGAAGAGCCACCCAAGTCTTTTCATGTGGTAGTATTCTAGAAATTTCTAGGATGAAATTATTTGAAGGGGGGGAGAATATAACACCCCAATCTTCCACATTATGCTTCTCTTTGAATAATACAGTAGCGTCTGTTGTACACAACTTCGAGTTCTAACACACACCACAACCAATCAAACTAGCCATTATGAATAGTAATACCCACTTTTTAAAATTTTATACATTTTATTTTTCAAAATGGACTTCATTTTTGGATTAGGAATATCAAAATTATCCTAGGGTGAATTTTTGGTGTTTTTCTGAGAACATTCAATTTTCAATGAATAGTGAAAAAACACTGAGTTATAGTTTAAAACCGAATTTTTATTTAAATAATTCATTATTTTATTTAAATTTAATTGAGATCAAAATTTATACATAATACCTATATAATTTCAATGTAATTCATTGTAGTTAGTTTAGAATAATTTTAGATATATAAAAATTTTATGGAACTTTTCACCGTCTTTTACCCACCTCCTAGGAGAATTTGGAAATTCACAAAAAACTTAATTTTACCACTTCTGTGAGTGGAATTTAAAAAATTCAAGAGACAAGGATAATATCTTGGAGTAAAATTTGGTTCAATAAGATAAAAATAATTTTTGTTGAATAGTAACTTTTTAATTTTATTTACCACGGTTAAAAGTAAATAGGGTAATTAAGGGTAAAAATGATATTAATATTACCCTAACACATGTCCTAATTCTATCGGACAAGAGTATCTCGACCAAAAACAACCTTAGGAAAAAAAATATTATCATTTAGGTCTACTTGGATTAGATTAGGACATTTGTTATTATTTAATTCAAAGAATAATTAAAAGAGTTAAAATCAAAGTTTAATTACTATGACATTTTTAATATAGGGTTATACATAAGATAAATTCGATTATGAATATTAATTAGAAGTATAAAAATATTTCTTACATAATGGTATTTTATTTATAATTTCTAGACATTAAATAATTTAATTTATTTATGACACAATGGTGATGCAGTAATTACCTAATTAATGAAATATTAAAATAATTGATATTATAAATATCAAAATAAATGTAATTTGAGACTTTTTATGAATTCCACTAATTTTATAGGTTAATATTACATATTATTATTGGTTATATAAAGTTATTTTGAAGTAATAATTCTTTTATGAATTTATTAAAAACAAAATACCAAATAGTGTCAAAATTGACATAAAGGCGTTTTTAAAACAAATATTATATTATTAATTGATAGTATATTCTTAAAAATCCAAGGTTCGGCCAAAGGACTTATGTAATGATAGGTGTATTATTAATGGACCACTTGGAGGTCTCTTGGATGTATATTGTAAGTTTATTAACTATATAATATAAAAATACAAAGAGACATGGTAAATGTCAAACTGTTTAACTAAGAGTTAAATATCAATGATAAGGATAATATAGTGACCCAAACCTATCTAAAATATATTATTTAAAAGTATTTCGACCCATCCCCACCTTAACGTTTAAATAATCCACTTTGGAGCCTTTAGAAACTGAATATGAATTTATTATAAAATAATATTTCTACCTATTCCAAAGGTGCCCCTCACCCCTCTTATAAAAGGTCACTCCCCCTTCTCTCTAATTTACACCTTCAAAGCCTTTTGGATCGGCCAACCCCTGCCCAAATATTCTCTCAAATTCCCTTACTTCTACATAGATGACTTATTTTGATCAAAAATCCAAGCTGAGGATCCCTTTTGATCAAATCAAAAGGAATAACCCGATTAAGAGGTAATGTTTTCACCACCCTCTTTCAAGTTCCTTTCTTCTTCAACATCTTCATTCTTTGTTATTACCATTATAAAATAATAACTCAAGTATATTCTATATAATTTCATGTTATTATAAATATGGTACAACCATATTCATTATTCTATCCATCCTTTGAATGACATGTCACCATACGTGTGTATGTACGGCTTACCGTCTCCACGTTGTGGTGTAATTGTTATTCAATAAATTATTATTTGGATAGGTATAATAATGATGTGTAATTCATTTAAATAATAAATATAACATGATAATGATTATTTATATTTTATATAACATCCAATTATATATTATTTTAATATCAAAATAATGATATTGTCCCTCGTGCGTACGTACAGACTAATGTCTCCATGAAGGCGATGATATTTATTCCCCATCGTATCCATTCAAAAATAATTCTCATTTAATGATTAAAATTTTTTTTAAGGACATGATATCATTCTGGATATGAATAAGATACAAACTATCCATAATTAACATGGCTTATGTAACAAAACATATAAAAGAAAATGAGTAAGTTAACATCTGAAACGACGATAATATTAAGATATTTTTAACAAAGTAATGTTAAAAGATCATATATGATATCATATTAATGTATATTATTTTTATATAATTTAATAAAAATTATTTCACCATTATACAGGAGGTTAACCCACCTTCAACAAAGGAAAATTACAAGGTAAGGGTTTATTTCACAATCTCTTCATTATCTGATGTTGTTAATACGTAATTATCTACTAGGACCTCTTTATCATCCACATCCATGTTTCTTAAAAAATGAATTTCAAATAATTCTTACTATTTTACAAACTATGCGTTAAATTAATTTATACCCTTTTTACTTTTTATAAGATGTTTATAAAGGAATCTTTCTGCCATTTTCCAAACAAGGTCTTTTTTAACCTTTTTGATGGAATTAAGGTATGAATGTCTTTATTAACTTATACAGTGAGTGCGGCTATTTTCCGCCATTAAAAAATCGTCGAAGCTTCCCTTACAAGCTTATAAGAATATTTTCAAAGTAAATTTTTTCTTTTATAATTATGTGATTTTTAAATGATTTCAAAAAAAGATATATTTCTCTTAAATAGTTTTGATTTAATCTATGTCAACATCCTTTGATGGATTTTAAGCTTATTTGAAGTTTATTTATTATGATACAAAACTTACATATTTTATTGAAGGTTTTGTGATAAGTTTGATTACGGATGTGTTATTTTTATACCATTCATGGTTTATGGAGAAAGTATTGACATTTAGTATGCTAGTTTTAGTATGAATGTTAATGTTGTGTTTAAACCTATTCATATGAGGAATGCATTGGACTTAGTAAGTGACCAGTGCCCACTATAGCTCATCGATGCATCAATAGCTCTCATGAGACAAACTACTGTCTTGGCACAAAGCCTTGACAAAATCTTATTTGTAGTCTTGGCATGAGGCCTTGCCTATGTGGTTATGATAATCTGGGATTATGCATTCCATCATTATGAAAGTGGTTATTGATATAGCATGTGATTTTTCAACTAGTAGAATATCCATGTAATTAAGTAAATGAAATTATTTCATTTTATTTTTGCCATATTATGCTGAATTTAATGTTTAAAAGGCTTTTTTTAGTTATACATTGCCTTAAATGTTTATGCTTATTTATGAAAGTTTCCGCTATATTGTTAACCTTACTGAGCATCTGAGCTCACCCCTTTCAATGATTTATTTTCCCAGGATGTAAGGAAGTATTTTATGAATGACATGCTGGGATAGAATGAGGGGATATTATGACAAGATGTTGTTGTAGTTTTTCACTTTATTATGTAATGTAAACTTTATAAATGTATCTAGTTATTCCAAGGCTACTAAACTAATTGGTCTTTCGAGATTTGATCTTTTGTGATCATAGCAATGTTATGTAATAATGCACCAACTCTGGGTAACTAGGGTCGAGGTGTTACAATCTATACATAATTAATCACTTCAAAATATCCAAAAAAATTAATTCAAATATATGTGTAGATATTCAATTGCAAATAAATATTTAAGTAAAATAAATGATAATATGAAAATCTGATCACTTAAAAAATCATAAGTCCAAAAAAATATAGAACATTTTTTTATAAAGTGTATATTTACATAATGGTCATTTAATTTTTTTCATCAAAAATATTATTTGTGTTAGGATAATTTTTGTGTAAACATATATTTTTTTAATGAATCTATATATGATGAACCTCAAACATTTTAAGGATCATTTTTGTGTAACGTTGATTTTCTTCACAGGTATTATATACCTTTTCAAAAAAATACACTTCATAAGGCTCAATCCAAATTTATGTAAGGATATTTCTAAAAATTTTAAGGATCATTTCCTTTGTAAAAAATCCAATTCATAAGGTTCATGTTCTTTTTTTAATGATGTATTGAAAACCCATAATATTTATTCCTTTGTAGAAAATTTATGCACAGAATACTAAAAAAAGTTTAATAAAAAAATAATAAATAAATGAAAATAAATAAATAATAATAATCAATTAATAAATAGTAAATTTAGGATCATTATTTTCTTCAATTTTTAGTATAAGCTTCAGAAAAATAAATCTGTTTAATTTGACTCAAAAATGTTGATTTTATAATTATCAAAATAGAAACAAATAAAGTAGCATGTATCCTAAAAAAATCCTTAGCATCAAATCCAAACCTAATAACTCCCCCAACCAGTACCATGATCCATCTTGAACACCATTGTATAATTATTACATAAATGGAAGAACCAAAAAATACTATAGCCAAGACCTCAATGGTGTAATACCCATTGCACACTACATGGGAACCCAAGCAGATTAACCTAGAAAAACCTAAAGACCTTCCATGATATAACTCAATACCTCACCCCACAACATAATACCTTATGATATATCACACCATACTATAATATCCCCTATTCCTAGAACAACCATCCATGACACAACACACATGGTAATGACACAACACATGACTTCCAGCTAACACCTCAACAAAAACTTTTCCTTTCCTATACCTTACCTTTACCTGACACCTTCGTCTCCCGTAAAATGAAAGTTAAAGTTCTATTAAGGTCTAGTATTTTATATTAAATACCATTAAAACAAATATAAATGTTGATAACCAAATATAACCCCAGGAGAAGAATGAGACAACCACAAAACCAAATACCCATGAGATACCTCTCAAAATAGAATCTCACCATAAAAACATAGAATAGAACACATGAGATAATAAATAAAATCACACTATAATAAAATCAAGAATAAAATAATCAAACCTGAAATTTAAAACAAATCAAGATACTGATCGTGTGCATATGAATCACATTCCAATGGACACTCCTCTAAGCCAATGTGCCTCAATAAGAAGAGAACCAAAGGAATGATGTCCCTACAAAACACCTTCCCCTGATGAATCTAAATCTCAACGGGTTGATATATAAATTTTGTATCCTAATATACTTCCAAATTTCTCCAATCAATGACATGGTAATCAATATTAATATACTAATGATGTTGTGACCCATGGAAGACATAATAGATTTTATCCATCTATAGAGGGAAAGCCAACCAATATTCCACCTCACCAATACAATATAATGCCATAAATGTCTAATAAACCAAAGAGAAAATTTATATATATGATCAAAAACCCAATACCCATGATGAATATGATCTTTCATGAACACATGATAACCAAACTCTTACTACAAAGGTCACATATTAAGAGAAGAATATGTTTTCTAAAAATCATAAGTAGCTTTCGTCCAGTCATGAATCATCTTATCCTTCTCTATCATGACATGAACCAAATAAAAACTACAGATCTATGACTCTCCAAGCACAATATAGAATAATGGAGATCTATAATTCTATCCATAAAACACCTCAAATAGAGACATTCCAATGAAATAGTTGTAGATATTATTATTGGAAGACTCCACCCAAGGAAAATGTTTCTCCCATGACCACTAAAATATAGAGAACATGTGTCTAATGTATCCTATAATGTATGTATGGTTCCCTTAGTAAAATAATCTATTTAAAGAAGGAATGTGGTGCTAAGGAAAAATTGAGAGCAAAAATCATGTTGAATACCCTTCTCGAATCACAAGGAAATATGAGGATCTTGATGGAAAATGATCATTCATGGAACCCCATAAAGACACTTGATCACATCCACATAATAATTCACTTAAATATTCACCACACTCAAATCATTAATTGAAAAAAATGGCCAAACTTCATTAACCATATAAAATCACCTAGATATCATCATATCCTCCTTGATCTCAAGGTAAACCAATAAATAAATCCATCGATATGTCCTCCCACTTACACTTTATAACATCTAATTGATATAGAAACCCACCTGAAACAAAATTCCATACCTTCACCTACTCCCATAAAAAAATATTAATACTTGAACTTATCCACTAAACACTTTATACCCATTCACCAGAATCAACTCCATGGAACATGTTACATCACTGTTATAATAATATTTTCCATAAAGGTTGAGTTATGATATTTAGAGTGAACTACCTCATGTACCAATGATGGAATAAATAGATTCTTATAATACAACACCTCATTTTGTTCATCTTTTAAACACCCATTATTAGTTTCATTATAGAAAATGTCATCATGAAAAACCCCTAACTCTAAATCTTCCCTCTAAGATACCTCCACTTACTGATGAAAATATGAATGAATGATCATATGATATAAAAACCCTCTACCTTTGGATTTCTACTTTTCAAGATACAAAGCTAAAATCATCTCCATAAGTCCCCATGAATATCTATACTCATAAACAGAACCATCACGATACTTCCTACTTAGAACATTTGTAAAAAAATCCATCTTCCTGATTTATAAGAGTTCTCAAATTCATAGTCCCATAAAAACGTTGTCCACCACTATTGATGCATACTCAAATACTAGTGAGATAATATTTACATCAATATTTTATAGTCTGTGAGGACCGAAAAAACATCCACCAATGATTTAATTTCACCTTAGATTTAGAGTGAACACCATTTCTACCAACTATAGATCATGGTTAACATAGTTACCCTCATGGGTATGTAATTATTAAGACAATTATGACAAAACCACTCTCTATTAAATTAATATAGAACCTAATTTGATATGAGAAGTTTCACAACAAACCTTAAACATGACTCCTACCTCTAGTAACTAGAGAGTGGTATCATTGATCATATTATCCTTTAAGTACTCAAAAGCTACATAAAACTAGTTGATGCATACAATTTTTTAGTACTTTTAGTTTAAGTCTATCAATGGGACCACAATATAAGAGAAATTAAACAAAAAATTCCAATAGTCACTCATGGGACCAAGAAATTTTGTTACTCTTTGACATTCTTGAGTGCCACCTAAGGAACATATGGTTGGATTTTTTAAGTATCCACTACCACTCTTTCCTTAACACAACATGGCCAAGGAAACACCCCTATCACATCCAAAACACACACTTAGTTAGCTTCCTAGAGTTCTAAGGTCACATAAGAAACTCTAAAATAACTCTCAGATACTCAACACGATAATCCAACAAACTCAAGTACATGAGAATATCAATGATAGAAACACTCATGGACTAATATAAGAACTCACAAAACATAGAGTTCCTTAATCACATAAAAATAGTTATGGAATTCATGAAACTGAATGGAATAGGCATGAAATTGACGTGACTATGACAATAATTAAAGGCAGACTTCAAGATAAACTCCTCATTCAGTCTCATCTATTGATATCCAGACCACACATCAATTTTTAAGAGCCAGATAAGTGCCTTAAACTGATAAAAAAAATCATAAATCCATGTGATAGGGTAATGGTTTTTCACTATTACCTAGTTCCATAGTCAGTAGTGTATCACAACCAAGTACTATTATCTTTCTTATTGTAGAACAAAATCATAGAACAACATTGGAGAACCTCAAAGTGACAAAATGATATTGATGAAACCCTTTCAAAATATATCATAAATTTGAATCCAAAAATTCCATAACTCATAAGGTCCCATATAAAAAAAATTCATTGAAATATAAGAGACATTGGGTTGTAACTCAATTCCAAACTCAATATGTAACTAATGGGGAGCCATCATAACCTATATAGAAAAAACATAGGGAAACTCCTAAATATCCCTTGAAACCACCAATACCAAAACTTCCTCTAAGGAATATATCAACTCTCCTAGATAAGATGATAATGGATTAGTATAACTATGATCTATATTATACTCATTTTCACTAATGAATATTTCATTCTCTCCTTCTACAACAAATAAAACAACCTTAATAAAAATTAAATCAAAAATATCTTGCACTAAATATTTAAAGTTTATGAAAAGGATGACATTATATGGTTGTATCTGAATTAAGAAAAGATATCCCATAAAATAATATTACCTAATTATTATCTCACAACCACATAAAAATAATAAAAAAATATTAACTTCCAACTAGTCTAGATAACACCAAGGTCACAGGAATACTCTCTACCTTGAATCCTAGAGCTCAGATAAAGGGATGTGTAATGGATGAGTATAAATATCCTAAATCAAAAAAATCATAATTCATTGAAGAAGATAAAAATAATAATACCTTGAATAATATATAACCTTTATACTGCTAGAAACTTTATAGAATATAGCTAAACACACCTTAATCTTCTTCCACAATAGACTTTTTTATTAAAACCTCTAGGACAACACTCATCCCTTTTCCTATGAGGATGAGGGACATCACAGGTCCTCTCTCAGACTGATTATTCTCTTATATACTATTTATAAGATTTCTATTATAGTATATACTATTGATAAGGCCATATAGGAAACCACTAATATGGTTTTATAGGTAATTTACCACCTACTCAAAGATAAATACTAAAAACTATTAGGTACTGAAACCTCTGGTGACCATGACTACGACAAAAAAGTATGTTGAAATGGAACTCTAAGAAGAATCCATGGAACTACAAACTCTAAATAAATGATAATTAGATGGATTTGGAATAAAACCTTTTTTGGAACCTTGACTACCCAAATAAATGAGATCCTCTATATTAAACCTTACTCTTCAATAAGTACGGATTAATATTCTATCAGGATGAACCAATCCACACATGCATCTTATCTATCACTTATTCTTTTTGCATCACCTTAAGATACATCAGTAGTGTAAATGAGGTAACTTTGAGCTTGATATTTTCACATAAATTATTCTGAAAATATCATGTAATAACCTCCACATCAGGTAAAATATCATCATCCAAATGAAATAGATTCTAGTATCAAACCCCAGTCTAATCCACACTCAATTTTCCCTTCCAAATAGAGAGAAAAATTTTCCACCGTTATTATTTAAGAAAGTGAAACAAATTTTTTAAATCATCGTAGGAAAACTTAGACACATACCGATCACTAGGAAACAAAAAACTACAATTATGAGAATCTCCTCTCAACTAACCAATATATAATAGAATCCAAAGATCATTTTATACATAAATTAAAAATAAAGAAATCATGGGATCCTCTATAGACTAATCTATCTCTAGATCAGATATATTCCACTTATAAATTTCTAATATAGGATACTAAAACTCACACAGCCTCATCCCCTAAGACTCATCCCCCTTTACTAGGTCAACCATCCTATGGATGATTAGAGTATCCTGTTATATCTCACAAATTTATACCACATGTAGTGAGGTGACCCATGAATAACATACATGCATATACCATCATATTAGTTTATTATTCAATACAAAGATCAATAATACACACCCTATAACCATAATGGTTTATTCTCTTTATATACTAAATACATAATCAATTTTTTAAGAACAATCCTCAACATCACTCATAAGTTCTTCACACATAGTACACTTCATAGAAATTCCCTACTAAATACCTTCCTTCAAAACTTGTAAAAATAGAAACATAAGAAAGGGTGAGCTTATATCATCAGTAACAGTAAATATGGGAGATATTAATTATTGATAATAAGTTTTCATAAGTTAATTATAAGGGTATGAGAACATGATCATAACTTATAAAAACATACCCAATGTAGGGACGTAGTTTTTTCCAAATAGGACTTTCAAATATTTTTAAATAATATTCCAGAGTTAGATGCTGAGATGGTATGCAATTTTGAGACCCAGTGTGCCCAGAATAAATTGTATAATAATATTGAATATATTTTATATTACACATGTTCAGTTAATTAAATAAAATGGGGTATCTATTAAACTATAGCTCAGATCAGAAATCTGAGTCTTTTATTGGGTCTGGAACGTATTTTTTACCTAAGGCATGACCAAAAATGAGTCGGTACAGGATGTTCAGACCCCTCGCTTGTTGGAGGTTTGTTAAATGGATGAATTAAATTATGAATTTATTCATTTAATAGCTCAAACCTAAATAACTCATGGACGTGGGATCAGATGAGAAATTTGAGACCACCTTTGAGTTCAGAACAAGGCTTTTACCCTAGGTAGGGTATAACTTTTTTCGTCATTGGGAGGTTGGTTTATGTTCCATCATGGGAGATTAATTAAATAATTGTTTATTTAATTATTTGACTAATATATTTTAACATAATGAGTGGTTACAAATTCTTTGTTCAGAGAGTTTTGCCTCATAATTAAGTTTTACCAATGACGAGAAACTCTATCTTCATCTCCTCTCCTCCCCATTAACAAATAATGAAGAACGAACGATGAGACTTCAGATCTAGGAGGATTGAAGAACGACTAGTTCAACAGATCTCGATGAATTTGTTCTTCACCAATGATCTATCCAATCGCCATGTAGGACTAATCTTTTGTGTTTTTATGTCTCTGATTAATCTTTGAGAAAATTTATTTCTTATTCATCAATCTGCGCCCGTGCACGATCCTGGAAATTGGAATAATCTATTTTTATCAGTTTATTAATTATTAAAATTGTTCTTCATTCATCATTATTGTGGCGATGAATCAAGGATAACCCGAAAAATAGACAATTTTATCATCAATATTTGTTTTTTAATGTCCAAAAATCAATTGTTGTGTGATCTAACCTTGATGCAACGGATCACCACTACATGTTCAGATTTGAGATCGATAAATTGATCTATGTATGATGTGGTGTGATGGATGGATTAAACAGATATGTGTTCAAATTGATAGTTTCTTCTAGAAGATATACATGGATATGTGTGGTGTTTCACTTGAGATGGAGTAATCTTGGTAGATGGTGGCATGACGGTGGTTAACTGATGGTGGTTGGCGGTCCATGCGGAGGTGTGCGACGGCCCAGGAAGCGATGGTCAGTGGTCTAAGAAAAGGCATAGTGGATTGCCGAAGATTCTACAGGGCGATGCAAGATGGCGGAAATCTATTTGTGATGAAGTGATGCAATATGGTTTCCCTCCATTTGTGATGAGGTTTTATTTGCAGTGGAAGATAGGGTTGGAGAAGAAAAATCGTAGAAGAAGGATAAAGAAGATTGGAGAGAGAAGATGATTTTGAAAGGAAATAAAAGAAAAGAAAATTAAATAATAAAAGAATTTATGTGTGGGGCCTACTGGGCATGGAGGTAACGCAAATGGGAATCACCAATTTGGGTTGTGCGTGGAATATGAGGTTTGAAAGAAATCAATTATAAATAATAATAATAATAATAATAATAATAATGTTTTTATTATTTTTGGTTGTCAAGCCATGATTCGTCTGTAACTCCTCTATGCGACCTCAATTTGAAGAAATGGCAGTGGCAGAGAAACCCTAGGACTAAGTGGGTCAATTTAAGTCTAATTGTGAATATTAAATTCTGGTTCATGGCTCGGGTCCACAAAATGCCCATTATTATTATTATTATTATTATTGTGGAATCTTTCTTATATTGTAAATCTTCCATAAGACACCAGATTGATGATCCATCAATGGTGTTGTGATCTTGAAGTTAAGACAGACATTTCAAGACCAATTTTGGATATTTATATTGAGATTGAGGCATGGTCCCCATGAGGCCCAATTTTCATGTGTTGTATTGAAATGAAACGTTTTCACCAGGTATCCGTTTTGAAAATATTGGAAGTCCATCTCGTGCATTTTTTGAAGAGGATCACAATGGTGTGATCTACATAATTTGTTTCAGACCAAGGCATGGGCCCTACATAATGCCATTCAAGTGCAATGTGGTGATATATGACTTTTCCATTAGATCTCCGTTCAGGGTGAATGAATAGTCAAACTTGTGTATTATTTTCCAAGGATTGCAATGGCATGATCCATTTGGTTATCTAGTTCCATTTGAGGAGGCTTTCTTGTAAAAGTAAGTTTTCACCCTTCAGTTTAACAACATGCAATGTGTGCTCATCAGCTTTTTGGCTAGATATATCATGTGCATTGGGAGTACACTAGCATGATTAGGGGTACTCAACTTGCAATTTAGTAACTAAGTATGGAATGGTACATGTCTAGGAAAAGAGGTGGGACCACACAACATGTGGGCCCTATACACACCATGTACCACTTTATGAATATTCTATCTCTCGTATCTTTTTCTTTTGGACTCAGACTTAGGTTTATGGGTAGCATATCCTGAGTGTTATTTTTTGTATAATGCAATGGTGCCCTCTATAATGGCTTCTGAGATACTATTCAATATTTTCTGGGAGAGATTCATGTCATGGGAGACACCCAATGGCTATAGTGGTATGCTTTATAAGATGTACTATCCAGAAGGGGTGACCAGAGTTGCTCAATGATTTTTTGAGAGGAACCACCCAACAGGGATGAACAGAGCTCTTTGATGCTTTTCTAAGAGGTACTATATATTAGGGATGATCAGATTGCCTTGATGCTTTTCTGAGAGGAACCATTTAGCAGGGATGGCCAGAGAAGATTTGGGCTTACCCTATAGCAGGGCTAGGAAGTGGTGTTCCATAATGATAGTTCTGAGATTACCCTCCAGGTGGGCTGGCAGGCATTCCCAAAAGACAGTTTCGGGCTTACCCTCCAGCGAGGCTGGTTAGTGTCATTCCTTGATGACAGTTTTGGGATTACCTTCTGGTGAGTCTCAGATATGGTGTTCCCCGACGATATTTCCATATTACATTTCAGTGTGGATGGGAAGTGGTGTTCCTTAGTGACTACCAGAGCAGGACCCTCGACTGTGCGGTATATTGATGAGGCGCGGCATGACTTACCTTGGGAGTCATGAGAAGGAGAGGCTCCTTCCTCTCCAACACGCATCCTTGTGATGCGACCTAAAACTGTGCAGGTGAGTTAGTGCCACCCAAATCAGATAGTATCGAGGCATGGTCATTTGAGCCCCTTTGACTTGTGCCTCCTAGGCAGATGCAATGAGATGTAGGACACTACAGATGATTTTTACCCTAGAAATGATGGTTACTCACTTTTTTGGACAGAGCTATGAGATAGAGATCTCGTTACCCTCTCAGTTGGGTTTCTTTGAATGATAATACCTATTGTTGGGGGGATCCGTACTCTTTTTTTCACTTTTATTTTACCTTGTTCCTACACTGCTTCTTTCCACATGTATCTATTACTTCTTACCCTTCACCTTTTCGAGGCATCCTATTGAGTATTTTTATACTCACCCCAACATGGGTTTTCTCCGCACATGTCATGCCATATGCAGACGACAGACAGGTTGATCATGACATCATAGGAGCATGGGGATATGGGTTCTTGGACAAAATATGGTGTTCGTAGATTGGGTTCTAGGATTAGGTCTTTTTAAGCAATTCACATTTCAGTTACTTTCAGGTTTTGGAAATTTTCTGGTTGTATGTGTGTTTTTTCATTTTCCCCTTTCGGTTTACTCTATTGTACTTGAACCGTTTTGTACTTCATGCATGTTCGGTTTCTTTATAGTAGTTTTTCATCTATAGTTCCTTTCCCTTTTCACTTTTTCATTGAGTTGGATGTGTTTATGTGTACAGGTTTTTAGTCAAAGGACTCCCTGAGTTTGTTGAGCCTCCAGTTCTAGTCGTCATCCCCTATCCTATGGAGGGGGGCTTGGGGTAGTTGCGGCTCGAACCCCAACATGGGTTGGGTCATGAAAAAGTAGTATCAGGGCTGGTTCGACCCTTGGGACGTTGTTCGGACGTTTCCATAAAAAGGTATTGGTTGTGTTTAGGGAAACATTGTTGAAGTTTCTTGAGAGTGACTCTTAGGATAGGGAGTCTACTTATGGTATGGGAAATCAACATATCCATTCAATAGGACCTTAATTACCCACTTATCAACTCATCACCCTGATACACTTTTTTAGGGAACAATGGTACATTCATCATATAGGATTGATTCTTTGACTTTCCTTCTTGAGTAAACTCTCCACTTCTGTTTATATATATGTGTGTGTGTGTGTGTGTGCTCATCCGACCATGGTACCCCTTGATAAAATTTGGGATGTCTCCATAATGCCAATTGACCAGGATACTAGCTATGATTCGTGAAGACGATTCTGTGACAAATGAAACTGCAGTTCAGGACCCATCGTGTGACCCCTCTCCTTTGGGAGGATAGGTAGTATCACCTCCACCTATTGAGCAGCAGACATCCCCAGCTGAACTTGCTAAGTATGTGTGCAGGTTGAGTGTAGTTTGCGAGTTCCAGTGATAGAAATCATTGAGGTTACATGGTGAGCAAGAACCTTAGGCATCATAGGAATGGTTAGAGTTAGTGGACCACCTCTCTAGACTTGTGCAGACACCAGCAGATCAGATAATAGATTTGGTATCCAATCCTTTTCCATGGAGCAGCTAGACATTGGTAGAGCTTGGTTACTCAAGAACACGATGATTTGGCACTCTTGTGGCATGAATTACAGCATCTATTCCATGAGGATTAATACCCCTCCTTCTTATGCTTTATTCAACTTCAGGAGAACCTACAGTTTCATCTGGGGTGGATGATAGTAACTGAGTACTCCACTAGGGTCACAGACCTCACATGCTATACTTTTGACATTCTCCACAACGACTACTTTTGACTGTGTAGGTTTGATCAAGGACTCTATATAGGGATCCATGCTATCATAGTACCCTTGTGCATCCCCATTTATGTTGGGGTTCTAGAGAAGGCGTTGGTGATAGAAATCTTTATGTAATGCCATGTGGTTTCTTAAAGAAGAGGTAACAACAGAGCTGAGACGTCAGCCATAGCTTGAAGACGTTGGTCGACAAGATATAAGCATAGAAGATCTTCTCATGATCGGTCTTAGGCACATGGTCATATGGTTCCCAAACAGCGCAACAAAAGCATAGTGTAAGAGTCCCTTTGACTTGTGCACTCATATTGTGGTTTTCTATTAGTTTCCACTAGCGAGAAGTGTGAGAAGTCACCGGCTCACCTAGTGTGGGATGTCTCAGAGTAGTTAAATTCCCTACAACTGACCCTTGTGGAGCAGTAGGGTACAACTATTATTAAATATATTTGTATCAACTCCTTCACTTATCGAGTGTGTAATGGAGTCTCGGTTGTGATGCACCGACTACAAAAACTTGTGTGACCATATATCCTTGGGTGTTTCACCATATGGATATTCTGAAGGAGGGAATATCAAGACTCGGTTCTAGAAGAAAACCATATAAGGATGGACCATCCCTTTGGTTTGTGTTTTGTGACAGTATAGAAACATCTAGGAGTTTTCCTATGAGTAGGAGAGATATGTGTGGATTCAGTATCCTGAGTGGTTTCCATAGTTTTCCTTTTCAAGGATGAAAATCTTGAAGGATGGAATAATGTAGTGACCTGATTCTCCCCTAATAATACTTTGGATTATTTATAAATATTACTCCAGAGATGGATGTTGAGATGACGTTGTAGACTCTAAAAAAGTCCGTAACTCCCAGAAGAAGTTTTAAAATGATGAAACGAAGTCATATTCGGACTTGGAGGCCTAGTCCAGATGGCCCAGAAGTGGTACATGAAATTAAAGAGGACCCGCATGAAAAATTGATGTTCGCGCGAAGGAAGTCCGGGATTCGCGGAGAAAACACCGAGATGGCGAGCAATTTTGCATGCCCGGTTCCGCGCGGTGAGGCTTTGCGCACTGACTGGTCCTGGGGAAGAAGATTTCACGCGCCGCCTGGATTCCATGCTGGCAGATTCCTATAAATAGAAGTCGAGCCCAACCATTTTTTTATTGAGGAATTCAGACTAGCTCCCATGCACGCAATTCGGACTCCCGCGTGCGCAAGATGACTTCCATGAAATTCCCCTTTTCGCACAACCCTACCCTGGGGTTCGCCTTTGCGTGCAACCCCACTGTCTTAAGTGAATTTTCCAACACCTCCAGGTTCTTCCTTTGTGTGTAATCCTTTCCCCTTGCATGCAATCCTCTCTAATTGCGCACAACCCCTTCCAAATTGTGCGCAATCCCTCTATTAGGATTTTCCATTCCTTAGGGATCAGCCCGTGCCCCCATGAGTAATCGAGGCCCTTTGCATAAAATCCCCTCTCTGTTTGAAATCCAAGCCCTTTTCACGAAATACCCTATCCGCATGCAATCCTCTGGCCAAATTGCGTGACATCCCGGTGTTTTGCATGCAAACATTCTCTTTGCGCGGAAAACACAGGACCCCTCACCTTGTCGCCCCTTGGTTGCCTCTCTCCGCCAGCACCCGATGTCTTCTATGCCAAGCATGCACGTCATGCGTTCTTTTCCGGTACGGCCTTCCAGGCTCGTACGAAGTAACCTCAATTTCCCTTGGGTGGTGTTTCCAGTTGCGTTTCTTTTCCTTATGCTTCTCCACATAGGCACGCAAACGTCTATTGCTTCTTCACGTAGCCATGCTAACGTGGACCCCTCGATAGTTCGCCCTGTAGACCCCCTTCACTACGGCCTTGCCGATGCCTTCCCTCCCACAAGGTGTAGTGGGTGTTGGGCATGTAAGCCCTAGGGGTGTGGAGTGAACCCACCTCATCCGAGATACAGGACGTTAAACTGCCAAGCACCTCGTCCTCAACACATGATGTTAAACTGTGTTCTAACCCCATGCCTCGCACGCAGGGTCCCCCCAGCTCAGACATTCTTTATGCCCACTCATCTCCACGGGAATGGATTATTCCTCACATAGAATGAGATCCTCCTTGTCAGAGTGGCGTTTGTCCATGGGGGAAGGGCTGCCTCAGAGCGTAGGCCCCTAGCCTCTCTAGCGGAAGGTAGAACCCATGCACCTCCGTACGGGCCTCCATCCTGGAGTAAGCCCCGGTACTAAGGGCCACTAACCATGCGTAAGCCCCTGTTTTCTCTTTGGACCACTGAACGTGTAAGCCCATTTCCGCTTCTCATGGACGCATCCTTCACGATGTGATCGTCTGGTACCTGCTGCCTCTTGTTTCCCACACCGAGCATGACTCACGTGGGATTAGAGCGAGCATTGACCATGACCACCATCATGGGCCACCCTAGAGCGTAATCCCTATCCCAGGAAACTACGTGGGCTTTGATCCATGCTAACACATGGTACGTAGGAAGCCTCCACGAGGCTCAATCCCACCACCCGGCTGTTCCGACTTCTTCATGTCGGTTCGCCAACACTGTTATGGGCCGCCTTAGAGCGTAAGCCCCAGATTGCTCGTCCCGCATGACGTTAAACTGTATGCCCTCATCCCGCATGACGATAAACTGTATGCCCTCGAACTACATGGACTTTGATCTGTGCTAACGCATGGTACGTAGGAAGTCTCCACGATGTTCAAGCCCATCACTCAGTTTTTTCGACCCCTTCGCGTCAGTTCACAACCACCGTTATGGGTCGCCTCAGAGCATAAGCCCCATACCCATAGTTATGGGACGCCTCATAGCGTAAGCCCCCACACCTCACACCCACATCTCATCCTGACCTATCCCTCGAGCCCACGTGCCTTGGGAAGCTCATGCCCTAGCCCAGAGACCTTACTTCCTCTAGGCTTCAATCCATGCATTCTGTCTCACGGGTCGCCTATTCAGGTGTCCCACCGTATCACCGAACTACATGGAATTTGATTCCCTGCCATGGGGATAAGTAGGGAGCCTCCATGAGGTGCAAGACCATCACTCCATCACCCATCCTGATCCTTACCCGGGTCGCCACATCCCGGTGGAATCATGCCTCTTCATTCCACTCCACAGTATTCGAGAAGCCGCCCACATGCTGGCCCCAACACTGGTGTTCCCCCTAGGGGTTCCTTCAATCTGATCCACTCTCAGTGTTTCGATCAGTCTGATCCATCTCCGCAAGATGTTAAACTCGCGGCATACCCCGTGTCAAACATGGGAAGATGAGTAAAACCTCATATGGTACACAATCCCCCGCGTTCGATGTGGGATGCCTTGGCTTCCACGCCCTCGTGAAGCCCTATAATAAGGGAGAGAAGGCAGACATGCCAATCCCCAGTGTCAATACATGCCGACGACACCCCAGTGTGACCATTCTCCTCACCAAAGGTTGCTGCCCCGACCAAACCCCTTGGAGAATCTCGGCGGAAGTAGCATAATTAACTAGCATCCATGCAGATATGGCGCCGGGAAAAAGCTTCACGAACCCATCTTAAATCTATGAGGGAGACCCGGACTAGGTGACAAGCTCAGAGGAGGAATCCATGGAAGGAAGAATCAATATCCCATCATCTCGGTTCTGATCAAGGAGCAGACGTCCCTGAACAAGGAACGGATGTCGCCCGCCTTTGGAAAGCGGGAATGCGGGGCAACAAGCCACGCGTACTCCCCTGTTTGATGGCCGCGCACGCATGCCCCCGCGTAAAAGCATCGGAAATAGCAAATGGTGAACCCGATGTGAAACTCTTCTCCTCAATATGGAGAATGGTAGTGTTCGGGGTGTCGGAATATTAGCATGTCACCAGGTCCGGGTACCTTGCACCGGGACGTGAAACCCGCCAGGGGTCAAGGCCATCAAGACGTGGAGCACTCCGTTATGCAACTTCGTTAGCATGGATCCCCCTCACCGACCACGAAAGATGGAATGATGCTAGGATATTGGTTGTCGATTAATTTTCTTACTAGTACTAATGGGTTCATCTCCCTGCTTCCCGGAATTAGATCACTTCATCCGAAGCTCGATCGCCACTTGCCCACCGGCTCAGGGGCAGGGGAAGTACCGACGTGGCCACCCCGCATGGTCCCGCCTTTTCGACAGTCACTCCAACACCCACCTCCGCAACTACTGGGCGCTCATGCCGCCTCTCTCCATCAGAAATCATCCAACAAAGGGTGATCAATGACCTGGTTCGTAGGTACAAGGTGGAAGGGTTCATTCCCACCAGGGACATGGCCCGTTTGGATCTAGAGACAGCTGTGCCTCACCACCATCACCACCCTCGAGGGCTGTGCAGGGAGCCGCCGCTCCCCACCCCGTTGTTCAACTGCTTCGGGAGCCTATCCCTAGAGCGCCTTGACACCTACCTCCCCTACACCAATGAGGTGGGGGATGTCCGGGTCCGCCCAATCAGAGACCCGTCCCAGGGGTTCATGGAAAGATCCCCCGCCAGGCTGCGTCGATGCCGCCGCCCAACTCCCCGGGCCGAGGAGCAGGCAATCTTCGTGCCCACACCACCGGCTCCAACCCACCCGACCCGATGCCAGCATCGGGTGCGAGTGGAAGATAATTGCCGCCCTGGGGCACCAACATCAGCAACCACTGTGGCCCGAGCCACTACTAACTCATATTACCAGACCCCCGCACATGTTGAGTAGGGGCATTCACATGCCTGACATGGATCGAGGCTCTGACCGCCCTGCAGGTAGGTTGGGTCGACTCTCCCGGTTGCGGGCACATGCAATGGCCACCATGGACCAATCTGTGATAGTGCCACCCACCATGAAGGCCCATTTTGAGCCACTAATCTAGAAAGCATAAGGCGTCTCCACGACAGCTACGCTCCGGGTATGGCTCTTTCCAGCACCCACTGCACTGGGTATGAGGTCACTTCCCCTACCGCTGGCCACGAGTATGGAGTCGTTGCGTATCTGGTCGCTCACCCACATGGAGGTCCTCCCCATGTCCCTTTCGACATCTGTCCCAGTGCTTCTTACACCCCGGCCTTCAGTCCTCTCTGCCCCAACACTATTGCAGCCAGGGGACACCTTGACGGAAATCATCCTTGCCCTATGGAGCCACCCATGGGTAGGAAGACGGGACGTCGTCGCCGTAAGAGGAATGCCAGGGAAGTCTAGATGGAAATCAAACCAGTCCGTTTCTTGGACTCTGAGGTGGAGTACGACTCGATGATGGAACCCTCCCCCCGGTCCTATGAGTCAAGGGGAGGGATGGGGACACGGCGCGTTAGTCTCCTACTCCCCGAATGCGTGATCTGCATGATTCCCGCCTCCCTCCAAAGGTATATCCAGGAGGACGAGGACTTGGCGTACCCCCAGGGGTCAAACCCGCAATTACCACTAGCCTCCCCGAAAGCACCTTCCACCTCAGTCAGGGAGGGTGGGGAACTTCTCTGGGGACTGACGGGGGAGTCGCGACATGACACACCCTCGGCAAGCATCGACGACGTGATTGGAGGCCCATTCTCCGGCCCATCCTATCGCGACGTGGCAGCCATGACACTACAACCCTTGGAGGATGACTTAGGGAACGGCGGCCAATCGGCCTGCTCGTCGTATTCTCCGCTGGCCAGCCCACCGGCCCAGTGGCATACCTCGGCACCGCTGCCAGTTCCTTGTCCATTCTCGGTTGATGAGCAGGGGCAGCAAGGGCTGGATCCTACACCAAAGTTGTGGAGCTTCTAGACCGTCCTCTTAGCAGGCCACTTCCCTGAGAAGTTTTGGTCGGTCGCAAGATCAGATTTTGATATACCAGAGTCGCTCACCCCAGGAGAGTTTTAATGTTTCCGCCAGACTCTCCGGGTGACTCACTCCCGTGTTCTCCATCAGCTAGTGCCTTATCCTGGGAGTCAAGCACATATTGAGGATATTGGTGAGTAGTGTCGTCGGGTCAACCTAGCCGCGCACCCCGCGGTTCGGCACCCCGTGTCACTTGGCCAACACAGGGCCCTCCAGCAATAATGTGTCCAGAGTTTTCAAATACTCTATAAAGTTATCGAGGAAGCCACCCCCCACGCGCACGTCCGTGGATGGGGGCAGTACGCTGCCCTTCTTTTCTGTACGATTCGCCGACAGCCCGACTCACTGGGCGGCTCTAAGGGAATGTCGCCAAGGGCAGTGGCGGTCAACATGGACGACCTTTCGGGTGATGGAAACGGTGTGGAGCTCCTTGATGGGTCTCACCCCCTGAGTACAAGCCGCTACTGGACCCATCTGGATGGATTACTCACCAACAGAGGAGCCTCCTAGGTCTCCCCACACCAATTGAAGCATTAACACTGAGCCGAAACATCGGAAAGGGTAAAGATCATGTCGGGGCTGTCATGCTTGCCGACCCATCGGCCTTAGTACAGAAGGAAAAGGAAGGTCCCGAGAAGGCCACTCTACGCCAACAACTTGCTGAGAAAAAGAGGCTAGTTGATGAGCTCTTGGCTGAATGCATTGCAGAGCGGCGGCCTGACTACTGTAATCCTAGGCTAGGACAGCAAGGGCTGGAGCACATACCCCTTGACGAGATTCTACCAGGTATCCACGATCATGCTGCGTCCGATGACAGGGGAGAGGCTGGAGCCCATGGCAAGCGGGCGGGATATGTTTTTCCAAACCCTCCTGAGTAGCGTGATAACCTAAGGGACCCTGCTCGGTTTCCTCCCGCTGCCCTGAGAGTCGCTCTGCCAGCCGCCTCGCAAGTTGTTGAGCTTGACTATTGGATTGAAGAGGCCGACAATGCTCTTGTGGTTAGAGATCCCCGTCAGGATATCTAACCGCATCTGTACAATCTAATTGAAGCACTCATCACCCGCTTAGAGGCCCTGGAAACTCAGCAGGTGGCAATCCCACCGGACGGCAAGCCATACCCAGCATGGGTGGATGATATGCCAGCCCCGCTGAGATTTGGGAACCCAACTTTCGCCCCCTTTAACAGGACCAGAGACCCGCCACAGCACCTGTCCCACTTAAACTCGAGGTGCGGGCCTATGTTAGGGACTCCAGCGTAGCAGGAGGCCACCAAGCTCTGTTGCTTCCTTCAGACGCTAGAAGGACCAGCATTCGTCTGGTACAGCCAGCTCCCTGTTGGATCTGTGACCAGCTGGGAGGACCTTCGCAGGCAATTCCTCTACCGGTTCAGATCCGCAACTTGGAAGACGAACATCTCAGACCTCTTTAGGTGCAAACAAAGGCTCAATGAGTGATTCACGGACTTCATCGCCCGGTGGAAGGGGCTCACGTACTCCCTTGACATGCCACTAACTCATGAGAAATTACTGACAATGTGCATAGGGAACGTCAAGTTAAAACTGGTTCTTTCTCTGATCACTCTGAATTACCCTAGAGGGTTCTGGGACTTCTCAGACAAGGCCCATCGCCTCGAAGAAGCCCTGCAACAGGCCAGTCAGGCACACCTGCTGCCTCCTATAATCCCTGCAAGGAGAGCCACCAGAGTCGAGCCCACTACTGTGGCCCAGATAGAGGCCCCCAGTTAGATAGAGTTGCTACCAGTGAGGCCAGCTCAGCATCCCCATAGGGGTCCACCCCCATGGGCACAGCCTCCGGTCCAGCAGCAATCGCCTCAAAATCGGCAGGCGCCTCCGCGTAACGCACCACCACCACCTAGGCGAGATAATCAGGCTCCGCCTCCTCGGTATGCTCCTCTAGCCCCTATTCATGGCCATCCTCCAAGATCCCCCTTTCGAGATAGAAGGAATCGGACTTACTCATTTGACGAGGCCCAGGTCCCTGGTTATTTCCGTAGTGCCTTGGAGCAGAGGATCATGCGGCTGCCTGAGTGCCGGAAGCCAGAAGAGGTGCGTCTCACTGATCACCCTAACTACTGCCCTTATCACCGGACCCTGGGGCACACCATCCTGTGATGCTATGTATTCAAGTACTTGCTCCAAGAACAGATTAACAACAACGTAGTCAGGTTGGGCCCAACCCCAGTGCAAGTGGTAGGTGTCTTCGTGAGATCGGATGGCAGTAGTGGCAATGAGGACAAGTGGAAACAGCTTCCTGACCATGGGTCCTGGATGTATAACAACTGGATGGGCCGCAGGATGGTCGCCCGTGCCCATGGCATCATCCATGCTTGCCTAAGTCAGCAAGATCCCTCAGAATCTGTGATTGCCACCTCGGCATCGTCATCCCAGCCTAACTCTTCCCAGAAGAGCAAGCGGCGATGCAAGAAGAAAGAATGCGCCCTGCCAATGCTATCATCATCCCATACTCTTGGCGATTGTATGCCCCCAAAAATGGGGATCCCTCCGAGACTCCGTCCGGTAGTGGATTACTCCTCGAGTGAAAGCCCGGGGTACGCTTCAGTTAACATAGTAGAGTTGGTAAATCCCTTTTTGACTCCCAAAGACGAGGAACGCCATGTGGACCTTCCCAATGTCCCCAGTCGTCGCCAACGTCAGTAGAGCCGTGGCTACACGAGTCGCCGGGGCACGGCAGTCTGCACCTCTAGCCAGGTCGTGCACGCTACTGAGACTAGGCAGTAGGACCAATACAGAGCTCAGCGCATACAGAGCCTTCATCCGGTGTCGACAGGTTCGCATTTACCACCGTTTGTGTTGCTGGATCAGGCAGAACCGCCTCGGTCGTGACACGACCAGCTCTGCCCTGCCACCAGCTAACCCCAACCTTCCAGTCCTAATCCGGTAGCCACTCTATGGGCTTCTACTAGTGAACAGCGAGACATGCCAAGTACCAGTGAGCCACCGGTCCCGCTGGCAGGGCCCATCATGCCTCCAATCGCAGAGCGGGCTCCTATAAGTAGAAGCTCGTGTTTGGCTCGAAATTATGATGTTCTGAAGCACCTGGTCGGCATTCCGGCAAGGATTTCTATCCTTGAGGTTCTTCGCATATCATCTAAAATGCGTGAGGCACTCACCGAGGCTTTAAGGAGCCCCCTCCAGTTTGAGATGGAGGTAGCGGCTGCAGAATCCTTCCACATCGAGATGATTGAGAATGCCAAATGTCAGGAGGTTATCTCATTCTCCAGTGAAGATGAAGACCCTCCCATACAGGGGAACATTCGCCCACTATACATCACTGGCCAGTTCAATGGCATGGAAGTCTGACACTGTCTTGTTGACATGTGTTCTGTGATTAACCTAATCCCAACACGGATACTGTAGAAACCGGGCCTATCTGAGGATGATTTAACTCCCTCTGACCTCAGGATCTAGGGGTATGACTGGACCGAGAAAACTCCACTCGGAAAGATTCAATTGTGACCCATTTTGGTGGCCTAATTGCCAATACCGAATTCATGGTTGTCTCTCAGGACACCGCCTACAATGCATTGATGGGTAGTTCGTGGCTCCACATTCACGTAGCGATCCCCTCATCATATCACCAGTGCCTCAAATACTCCCTTAAGGGTCGAGTAGGCATGCTCCACGAAGATGCATCTCCTTTTTACTCTTAAGAAGCCTGTTATCTGGACGCTGACTATTACAAGATCAAGGACAAGAAGATCTTGGCAGGTGAAGTTGATCCGGCCACTGTTACAAGTGATCCTTATGTAGGTTTGGATGATGCTTATGTCTTCTCAATCCATTTGTTGGAGGCCACAACCCCCGACATGGGGTAGTGCTTTGTTGTTTTGGGTACCAAAGGAACGCAAATTTTCGGGTCCAAGCGGCGGTGGGAAATCACCTCGTACTCCTACACCAACCAGGATCAGGTGATTAACGAACCTCCTACCCCTGTACGATATCGGGATGTTAGGCTCATGTAAATTACAGTACATCATACGTGTCTGTTTCACCAGAACAGAATCGACTGGCTCAAGCCAACGCGCCACTACTGCTTTGATGTCATAAAGTGTGTCCCCTTGGGCTGAAGGCCAGATGGGATTGGATCAACCGCCTTTGTCGCCATGGTCTCCATAGTGCATGAGTCTCCTGACGTGACGACCTCTGCCGCCCAAGCCGGCACCAGCTTCCTATTAGGGTATGGCAGCCCCGAAATGGCTCCCCCCATGGATGATCCCTCCACAAGTGGGGAGGAGGAAATGGAATATGCACCCCCTACCGTTGAGGAGGGCATCTCTACCATGGTCGACGAGTTAGTGCATGTGAACCTTGGTAGCGAGGCGGACCCAAGACCCATGTTGGTCAGCGCTGCTATGCTCCTCGAGGAACGGAAACAGTACGTAGACATTATTAGATAGCACCGTGATGTGTTCGCTTGGAGTTATGACGAGATGCCAGGACTAGATCCCCTGGTAGCTCTCCACCGCCTTGGCCTGCCAGCAAACCATCGCGTGTTAAAGAAGCCTCCTAGAAAGATGCACCCCTCTCACGGTTCCATGGTTGAGGCCAAATTTGATAAGCTCATCAAAACCAACTTCATCAAATAAGTTTAGTACCCCTGGTGGCTAGCCAACATTGTGCCAGTTAGGAAGAAGAACGGACAGATCAGGGTCTGTATCGACTTCTGCGATCCCAATCTCCACTATCTGAAGGATGATTTTCCCCTTCCAGTGACAGAGTTGTTGATCGATGCCACGGCCGGGTTCCAAGCCCTCTCCTTAATGGACGGCTACTCCAGGTACAACTAGATCCATATGGACCCTGAAGATGAAGAGTTAACTGCCTTTAGGGCCCCCTAAGGTACTTTCTACTACCATTTTATGCCCTTCGTCCTAAAAAATGCAGGTGCCACCTATCAACAGGCCATGCACCACATATTCAAGCCGATTCTCGGGACACTGGTGGAATGCTACATGGACGACCTGGTGGTTAAATCTCGCCAGTGCCAGGACCATCTCAAAGACCTTAAGAAAGTGTTCATCTTCCTCCATTCTAACTAATTGAAGATGAACCTGTTAAAGTGTGCCTTTGGGGTCACCTCTGGAAAGTTTCTTGGCTTCATTATTAAATACCGAGGCATTGAGATCGACCTGGAGAAGATCAAGGACATCATCCAGATGCCTCCCCCGAGTAATATTCGGGAGCTAAGAGGCCTTCAAAGCCACTTAACCTATATACACCGATTCATTGCGAATCTGTCTGGAAAGTGTAATCCCTTTTCCTGGATCATGAAGAAAGGCGCTGCCTATGAATGGGATAAAGAGTGTCAGATCACTTTTGAGGAAATCAAGTAGTATCTGCTCCAACCTCTGGTCTTGATGCCACCCGTTTTCGGAAATTTTCTGGTCCTTTACGTGACCACCTTAGAACAATCCCTCGACGCACTTCTCGCCCAGAAGAACAACGAGGGAACAGAGAATAGACTTTACTACCTCAGCCACATGATCCTTGATATGGAAATTAGATATTCTCCCATCGATAAGACCTTCATGGCACTCGTATTTTCCATGCAAAAATTGCGGCACTACTTGCAGCACCACGAGGTACAGGTGGTCTCTTGGGTAGACCCGTTGAAATAAATCCTGAATCGACCTATGTTGACTGGCTGACTGGAACACTGGGTGGTGATCCTCCAGCAGTTCAACATCAGGTTCGTACCTCAAAAGGCCGTCAAATGACTGGTCTTGTCAAACTTATTAGCTGCTCATACAACCTCTGCAGATCAGCCACTGGAGCTAGGATTTCCTGATGAGGTAATCCTCTCAGTCGATCAGGTCATCCCATGCAGGTAGATGCACTTTGATGGTGCCTCTCAAATCCCCACCAGTAGAAGGCTCAATGATCCTAGGCTTAACAGAGTGGGCCCGGGTGTCGTCTTCATCACCTTGTAGCAAGTCGTTCTGCCGTATTCATTCCTATTGTCAGAAGGCTGCACCAACAATGCGGCAGAATATCATTCCCTCATCACTGTCCACGAGTTGGATCTCGAGATTGACGTGCCCCATCTTCATGTGAAAGGGGACTCTGAGCTAGTCATCAAGTAGGTCAATGGTGACTATGTTTTTTAGAAATACATAACTTGTGCCATTGCAGGAGTGCACCCTCCGACTAATGGAAAATTTCCCCTCTTGGCCAGAGGTTGTTCATATCCCCCGGTCGTAGAACAGTTGAGCAGATTCTTTGGCCAGCCTGGCTGCATCACATAAGGAGCCTGAACAGCATGACCTGATTATCCACATAGCACACCGAAGAGTCATTGCTCCCGTCATCCCGGAGGATGATCGTGGCCCGTGGGTGAACCATCTCACCGCTGGTGCCCCTACGTCAGGATCCCCCGAGGATTCAGATGCGGTAATCGAGATAGTTCCTGACTGGTGGACTCCCTTGGTTGAATATCTCCAGCACAACAATCTTCTGTCAGACCTAGCTGAGCGCAAGCGAATCTGACATCGTGCGCCGCAATTTACCCTTCAGAGTGGTCCCATCCTTGAGAAGCTCTTTTAAAGATGTGGATTTGATGGTTTTCTCCTCCGTTGCCTTCAACGAGTCGAGATCCCACAGGTCATGCAAGAAGTTCACGCTGGTTCCTATGGCTCCCATCCACCCGGGTCGAAGTTGTCCCGCCAAATTTGGAGGCTGGGGTACTTCTGGCCCTCCATGATCTACAACTGCATCAAGTTCTCCAAGAGGTGTCATGCGTGCCAAGTCCACGCTAACTTTGTGCATCAGCCACCAGATTCTCTCCATACTACCAAGTATTCTTGTCCCTTTGCAGTATGGGGGTTGGATGTCGTAGGACCTTACCCATCAATGACGGCCCACCAGTTTCGGTTCATCTTGACCGCTATGGATTTCTTTTCCAAGTGGGAAGAGGCAATTCTACTCAAGGAAGTCAAAACCTATTCTATCATTGACTTTGTGATCTCCAATATCATCTATCGATTTGGAGTACCTCACGCTATCCTCACGGATAACGGAACCAACTTCCGAGCAGCCGAGATGAATAAATTGTACGCCAAGTACAACATTCGCTCTATCCACACCTCCCTCTATCATGCGCAGGATAATGGACAGATTGAGGCATTTAACAAAACCCTCTCTAACATTCTACAAAAAATGGTTGGTCATAACAAGAAAAGTTGGTTGGAAAAGCTTCCCAATGCACTCTGGGCTTATAGGACGACGACTCGTAACTCCACCCAGGTGACTCCGTATTCCCTGGTATACGGAACTGAGGACGTCCTGCCCATTGAGATTCAGTTTCCCTCATTGCACACGGCGGTCTACGACCAACAAGCGCCGGATAGAGTTGCCGAAATCCATCTAGCTGAATTGGAATCACTGGATGAAAATAGGCTTCGCGCTTTACATAACCTGGAAAGGCATCAGAGAAGGATGGCTCGAGCTTTCAACAAGAAGGTTCACCTCCGCTCCTTCCAGAAGGTGACCTGGTGCTGGATCTCAGAGTGCCAATGATTCCCGGCAGGAAACCACCCAAGTTGGAGCCCAAATGGGAGGTCCTTTCATTGTCCATAAGGTCTATCCCAATGGCGCGTACTCCCTAGTGACTATGGATGGTGAGCGTGTCACTCCTTCCACCAACGTCAGGTTCCTTAAATGGTATTTTGCCTGAGCCCCCTTGTTCCGAGTTCTAAGACCTAAAAATAAGATCCTTTCACGGTCCTAAATGACCCTAAACTGCATTTTTTCCTATATCTGGGCCCCTCTAGTTTGAGTTCTAAGACCTAAAACTAAGATCCTTTCACAGTCCTACATGACCCTAAACTGCATTTTGCCCTATATCTAGGCTCCTCTGGTTCGAGTTCTAAGACCTAAAACTTAGATCCTTTCACAGTCCTACATGACCCTAAACTGCATTTTTTCCTATATTTGGGCCCCTCTGGTCAGAGTTCTAAGACCTAAAACTATGATCCTTTCACAGTCCAGTATGACCTTAAACTACATTTTGCCCTACATCGGGGCCCCTCGGTTTGAGTTTTAAGACCATAAACTAAGACCTCTTAAGAAATACGTGTGGCTTGATTCTCATCCTTATGAGATAGGTAGGAACTCCTGGATATTTCGTCTTCGGTCCAGCCCCAGTTTTCTTTTATTTTTTCTAGGTCCAAGTTCTAAGACCTAAAACTAAGATCCTTTAACGGTCCTACATGACCCTAAACTGCATTTTTACCTATATCTGGGCCCCTCTGGTCTGAGTTCTAAGACCTAAAACTAAGATCCTTTCACGGTCCTACATGACCCTAAACTACATTTTGCCCTATATCTGGGCCCCCCTTGGTCCAAGTACTAAGACCTAAAACTAAGATCCTTACACGGTCCAGCATGACCTTAAACTACATTTTTCCTTACATCTGGGCCCCTTGGTCTGAGTTCTAAGACCATAAACTAAGACCTCTTAAGAACTACGTGTGGCTTGATTCTCATCCTTATGAGATATGTAGGAATGCCTGGACATTTCATCTTGGTTCCAGCCCTAGTTTTCTTTAATTTTTCTAGGACTGAGTTCTAAGACCTAAAATTAAGATCCTTACATGGTCCAACATGACCTTAAACTACATTTTTTCCTACATTTGGGCCCCTCGGTCTGAGTTATAAGACCTTAAACTAAGACCCTTATGGTCTAGCGTGACCTTAAACCGCATGTTCGTCCTCACTGCAAGACGTCAAACTGCAAGCTGGTTAGGCATCCCTGACCAAGGCCCAACCTCAGGACCCTTGGCATTCTCTGGCCTCTCAGCCCTGACCTTCACCCGGAGCATGCAGTGTAGTGTAGGAGTAGGTCCTCATTCGTGGCGGTTTATCCACTAATCCATGCACACCCCCTAGAAGAAGTGCCCCGTATCGTCCTGCATGACGTTAAACTACGCTTCAAGAACTACGTGTGGCTTGATTCCCATATTTATGGTATATGTTGGACCGCCTAAGCACTAAGATTTCAGGTCCATCCCCATATCTTATAAGATCCCATGATCTCTCAGTTGCCTCAGTCTTTTGACCTGTCCCTCCCCACAGGGGGACATATAGGTGTGGTACAGGGTTTTTGGAACTACGCCCCCTTCCCCCAGGAATCCGCCATCTTTTGGCCGCTCTCAGACTGAGCCCTTCAACCCTTTCCAGTGGTCTACTAATGTGTTCAGAGTACTCTGGTCTAGGACCTAGAGTGTCAGATTCAACTTAGGAAAGTTGTCGTCCACTTGTCAAGCTTCGTGCTCCCCTTCATTCTGGCCCCATTATCTTTCACACCGGGAAGGACCCCCAAGAGCGGCCTGGATACAATGCCTAAGGGCTCTCTTACCATCACGGTCCAATGCCCCCAAGGTTTTTAGGCATGAAATTAATACAAATCCCGCATTGCAAATGTGGTTAGCGGTTAATGATCATTTGTTTCTCCCTATCTCTAGGCTAACGTGACAGGATGTTGTGTTCCGAACATGGTCAGTAGTAATCCATAGTCATCCTGTCGGCTTCTTTGGTCCCTGAATTTTGGTTGCATGATTCACATTACGTTCCACCCCACCGTGTCAAGGTGGAATCTCGATACTCCTTGCACTAACCCTCAGTGAACCCCCACACGTCAGATGGACCAAGCTGCATAACGGTGTCTCTCGGGGCTCCCACGATTTGAGTGATAGAGTATGTTCTTGGGTTTTTTCTTTAAGGATTGTGTGCATCTTGACCCTCATCCCCATGGGAAACGAGGAGTTACCCAGACATTGCATTTCAGGCCCAGCATAGCTGGGAGCTAGCATCTCCTACCCCCCCTGATTGTTGGACCCTCATAGGCCCCTTTGGCCCGAGACCCCTCTCCCGGAATCGCCTGTAGTGACAGTATGAGGATATACCCTCATCCACACTGGGTACGCCTCACCGCATCATGCGTATTCCTTAGGTCCAAAGCATACGACCATAAACTGTGCTGTCAGGTCCAAACCATACGACCATAAACTCTGCTGTCAGGTCCAAACCATACGACCTTAAACTATGGTGTCAGGTCCAAACCATATGACCTTAAACTGTGCTGTCAGGTCCAAACCATATGACCTTAAACTGTGCCATTTGGTCCCACCACATGACCATAAAATTTGATGATATCATCCTGGCCACACGATGAGAAATGGCAATGCATTGTGGTGACCTCCCCATAGAGGACATCACGTTGGGTATTGGTCAATTAACATACCATTTGTCAATTCCTATTACGGCTTGATTATTATGGCAATTCCAGGAGTTCCTGCCCCAGGCCGGTCACTCCACAAAAGAAAAACCACTCACCTTCAAGGAAGAACAAGACATATCAAATGTTGCTTCTTTTGGTGCAAGGGCTAGACCCACACGTCTCCCTCATCCTTCGCGCAGGCGCCATGTCGTGCCACGCCACCTCTCAAGAACAACGTATGGCTTGATTCTCATCCTTATGAGATACGTAGGAGTGCCTGGGAACTTCCCCATAGGCCCAGCCTAACTTTTCGTGTTCGTTCTCTCGGAATAAACACGTCCCTAGGAGCACATAGTAAGCAGGGCCTTTCCCCCATTCACATCGGGTTTCAGAACCGCTTTACCATGTGTCTCACATTCCCCTTATCCTTGGGTCCGAGTTCTAAGACCTAAAACTAAGATCCTTTCACGGTCCTACATGATCCTAAACTACATTTTTCCCTATATCTGGGCCCCTCTGGTCCAAGTTCTAAGACCATAAACTAAGATCTCGTAAGAACTACATCTGGCTTGACTCCCATCTTAATGGGATACATAGGAAAGCTCAGACCTCCTTTCCTTGGGTCCAGCTCGAGTTCAGAAAATTTGTCTCTTCGGTCCCACCTTCGGGACCCTAACCACGGGACTGCGTGGCGTAGTGCAGGATCATGTCCTCATTCACATCGGGTTTACGGCGATTGTACCTCGCGCACCCCATTCTAAATAATTAGCCTTCTCATCCTTTCATCCTACACGACGTTAAACTGTGCTTCTAGAACTACGTGTGGCTTTATTCTCATCCATATTAGATATGTAGGAACGCCTGGACATTTCTTCTTGGGTCCATCCCTAGGGATTACCAAATCCCATCCCTCCTTACTATCGGCCCCTCGGCCTGACTTCTTAGGGAGTGGTGTAATCATGACATCTACCCCGAATTAGTTTGGGATTCCCCATGGTAATGTTGGGAAGCGGCAGTTATCTTGCCCGAGAGGTCCTGTCTAAAAATTGGAACGATCCATGATCAAGTTGGTACGTCAGCCTAATGTGCCTCCATCACGGTGGCGCAATTTCGGGAGTGTTGGACTCTGTTCGAACAAACCACCACCCCACATTCCATGCTTTGCGTGCACTTTAATTCAGATCCTCATCCTCTTTCATGTTCGATGGAACCCCCTAACAGTATGGATGATAGACCTACGATCCACCTACTGTCCTAGGCCAACGTCCCGAAGGACTGTTCATGTTTGATGGGACCCCCTAATAGTATGGATGATAGACTTTGGTCCACCTTCTGCCACAGAATGGATGATAGACCATTTGTCCACCTATTGTAACAATATGGATGATAGGCCTATAGTCCACCTGCTATCTTGGGCCAACGTTCCGGAAGACTGATCGGCGATATTTGAGTTAGGCCCCGTGTTGCGAACATGGTCAATGGTCAACCCTCATTTGCTGTCCCCATTTCAGGCCAATGCGATATGGATGTTCCGTTTCTGCCACGGTTAATAGTTGTCCTCCATCGTCATGCCCCATTGTGTTCTGAATTCAGGTAACATGATTCACCTTTCTCATCTTTCTATGTTTGGATGAATTTCAATGCCCCCGGCATTGCCCCACTCGTGTTTTAGGGAACGGGGAGGAGACGATACATCGATCGGTCTGAGGTCCCCTCCCATCGGCTGGACCTCCCTCTTCTCAGAAATCCAGGCTCGATTTCGGATGCCTAAAGCCTGGTTAATGCCCCACAATTGGACGAAATGATAACATGAGCATCCTTTACTTCTCACGTTGGGTGTGACCCACATGAGTTTAGGGGTGAGTTGTTATTCATTTCAAAATTATGGTGAGCATATTAGACCAATGGTACAGATAAACAGATTGGTCCATACACGGGTCAAAATGTTGACCAGTAAAAGTAAAACGTTCATGAGATGGCCAAACAAAGCCCTTAAGGATCAGTGTGCTGAATCGATCTTTCCAATGATGTTACCATTTGGATGGTAGCCTCCAGGACTGCTTCTCGCTCCATGATGGCTCTCTCTTAGTCGGCAGCCACAGAGCACATCTTGCCAACCCTAGATTGTGCCTGTGCCCGCTCGGTTTGAAGTATAGTCATCTGGTGACTCGCTTCCGTCAGTTGATCTTGGGCGTTAGCCAGCTGGGTCGTCAGTTGTTCCACGAGCTCAGAGCATGTTGCAATGAAGGCCTCCTTCTCTGTCGCCTACCCTTCGAGGCACCGAACCTCCCACTCCACCCTCAGAAATGCTCGGGTGCTCGCCGATCTTTCCCGACACTGGGCAACGTCGGTGCGCTGGATGCTCTCGTGTATCTTCTTGTCCATCTAATCACGGACCGTCAGATGAAGGCACTGAGCGTCAGCTCCTCCAGTGCATAAGAAACACAGCCAGGTCTGGAGTGATCCCATCCGCCTCAGCCAATCCGACTGGGGCTTCCTGAGAAAGTGTTGGATACACTTCCACCCTTTGTGTCGTATCATCCAACTCTCCTTGGCCGCTTCTGATTCTGAGTCGTCTACCTCCTCGGGATCAGCAGGCCGATACACAAGAAAGGCAGCCAGCAGGTCGGCAGCAGGATCTGCCTCAGGGATGTCTTCATGAGGAATAGGATCCTCAACGTCTGGGTAACCTTCCTCTCTCACCCTGATATTGATGGTGCCTCCTTCATCTTCCGGCCTCACCTCAAGGACAGCGTCGCTGATGTCTTCCTCCCCCTTCTCACCAATTTCTAGGGCCGACTCAGTGCGGGGAGCATATTCTAAACGAGGTGGTATGTCCACCACTGGTCTTCTCACGGATGGCCCGGGCTCCGCAGCCTGACGAGCCTCCAGTGTTGAAATCACTGCACAAGGCTTACCCTAATTTGTTGGGATCTTTTGATAACAAGAACCAGTAGTGAATCGTGGGACTTACTGGAACCAAGAGCATCAGGCTCCAGTGTTCTGGCCGCTACAGGAGCTTCCATGACAGGAGACCCCTCTACGCTTATCAATTCAATGATGAGTGTTGGATCCCCATCCTATCCCACCGGTTCCTCTCCTCCCTCCTCTAGTGGGGACGCCTGACCAACACTTAGGCACTCTTGATTGAGGTTTAGAGATGGGTTGGGAATTTAAAAGGAGAATGGACGAAGAAGGAAAATGAATGAAGATAGAGACAGACCTCGAGTATCTCGGTTATGTCGAGATCAGAGCCAACAATCTCACTGCTCTCCCGGAGACTCCCTTGCTAGGTCACCCCCTGCGACCCCTCACCTTCGGGTTCTCCTTATCCTTCATCTTCTCCTTCTCTTTTGTCTTCTCCGGTCTCCTCCACCCCCTCCGAATCCTCATCACTGATGCCTTCTCCCAGCAGCATCACTTCTAGATCATGCTCTTGGCCGAGCATCACCTTCACTAGGAAAGGTGGCTCCACACACCAACCCCTTTGGCGTGCATATGTGTCCATCACCGTCAGATAATCATGCCATCGATGGATGTCCACTCTTTCGGTGACTCGAATGAGCCGGAACTCTGGAAACTGGATCCCATTCTGCACTATTTTTTGCCAGATGGCTTCAACGCCCAGTGATTGTCGCAGGGTCATCCAGGCCGACCATAGTGTTGGAAAAAATACATGTTGGGAAGGCTCGAGCAGGTACCTTATCTGCTTCCTGGGTAGTTCCCTGACCACCTCATGTGACCCCCCCTATGGTCAACGAGGTCGCGGTGGCACTGTGTGATGTTCCCTCCGCTGAGGTCTCAGCCTGCGCTGGCCTCACTGCCTGACGCACCCCTGGTTCACCCCTTCTAGCAGCACCATGTCTGTTCCCTCGTTGCCCAGTTTCCGCACGGGTAGCCTCGAGTTTCTGGACTCGCTTGCGTAAAATCCCCTCAGGGTAAACAATGGTCCAGTGCTCGGCATACTCAGTTGCTAGGCCAGCGTCGACCCTGGTGGGAGGAAGAGTGATGACGTCACCGGAGCTGAAAGTGGTAAACATCAACCACATCTGGCATAGAACGCAGGGACTCTTCTCCTCCGAGACAGCCGTGAATACCGACTTCGGCATCCGTTGGAGGCACCCGAACTGCCTAGTGAATCGAGATGGCATGTAAGGCTCACAGATCACCTTCCCATCAATACGAGCCACAAGGACCCCGCCCCAGATGCTCTTAAAATACTCCTGCTATTCCAGAGAGCCTCTCCCATTGTCCACCATCTAGCCGACCGGGGTGGGGAATGGGCTGAAGATGAAGTTGGTGTGGTTACCAATGTGGATCCTCATGCCCTACTCATTAAGCATCATCGGTGCCATCCCTATGATGTTCAACAGGGATGGTCATAGGCCGTTGCCCGGAGGACGGATGGCATTTGGGAAAGTGTACCCACCGAGATGAGCCGCCACCTAGCCGTGGAAAATCTGGAAGGGGCCATATAACCTCTAAGGCGACCCCCCTCATGAGATGCGTCCCAGTATGGCATATAGCTTGGCTAGAATAGAGACCCCCCAAGTTGAACCGTTTGTTTGAGGCCATGGTATCCGCCATCACCAGTGTTGTTGGACAGACGCCCATCCTCGTGTCCCGCACTGGCAGGAGCCATCTGCTCAGAAAGGCGCCGAGGAACCCGGATTACTGGACATTTGGGTCCCAGGCCTCAATGACGTGGTAGCCCCATGATTGGTATTGCCCCGCCTCCAGTTTCCTACAATACGACCCATCCTTTATCCTATGAGCCGCGGTTGGGCACCGTTTTCCCCGTCCCGTCATCTTGATTGTTGGGTCATTTTCTAGGAACTGGATGAACCATCCCTTGTAGGCAATGTCCTTCAGGATGTCCTTGACCCCCAGCCTCTCTTTGGCCAGCTCCAACAGGTGCCACGTCAGCATGGGGGTCCGTGACCTGTCTTCGCAGGTGTTCCTTAGAAGAACGAACTCGTCATATTAGTAGCCCTCCAGTGGGATACCTCAGATGCAGTGAACGTCCCAGAGGCTGATGCCAACTATCCCATGGTGAAGGTGGAAAGTGTTGGTATCAGGAGACCACTGGGTGAATAGCTCCGACCCAAGCTCAGGTTGACGGTGGAAGTGGAACTGCGACGTCCATACCGCCTCGAACAGGCTAACATTCCGCAGCTCAGCCCCAAACTGTTCGCAAGTATGGCGAACCCAGAATGCCCACGCCCACTCACTGGTGATGTTTCCCCCGCACCGCATGTCCCAATCTTTCAGTCAGCCCTTAGTTTCATCCGTGACGCTCTGACAGAACGTGCTCGCGTAGAGGGCCGGAGAGTTCTCTACGACAGGCTCATCCCAAGTAATGGTTCTGGTCCTCGGGTTTCAGACATATACATCCATATGCCTGGTTTCCCTGGAAGGATGGCCGTTGTTGGGGATGTTGTAGCGGGTAAGCTCATCCTCCAGGGTCACCCATGACCGCTGTGTGTCCACCTCGAAGCCCAGCAGGGGAACCTCCCCCAGGATGCCAAAGTTCCAGAGCAGGAGGTTGTCAGATAACAGATATTCCTTTTGGGCGGGGATCAGCAGGTCGAACAAGGTTAGGTTGTTGGAAATGATCACCTTGGTGCCATAAACCATCTCGTTTTCTGCCATTTCGGCTCTACAAGAGGCGGATTCCCCCTCATCAACTTGGTTTGGATCCATCTCGAATAGTTCAGGAGTGGCACGAAATCAGGATGTTTTGTGAGGAATCAGAGAGAGTTGCACGAAATCTGAAGCTGCGACACGAAATCCAGGAGTTGGGCGCGCAATCGGCATTCTAGGCATGGAATATCTTGAGTAGGTGTGCAAATGCAAATTCGAAAGGAATTACGCTCTGCCAAAGCGTTTTTATGCGCAGCCACGGGAGCAATTTCACGCACGAGAGCGATATGCCTATCACGCGAAAAATCTTGAGTATGGAACTTGGGACCCAGCGCCCCTTTTATAGGCGAGGCCAGGGTTCCACGCCATGTGGAATGTGAATTCCATGCTGATCCGTCATTTTTTGTACCCCGTCGGATTTTTGCACGCCAAATGCCCAGGAGATGCACTACTTCGGCGTTTCGACATTTCCCTCGGAATCTGATCGTTGTGACCTCTCACCGATCCAATTCTGAGGGGGGGGGGAATTTGTAGATGATGAAAAATTATATAACTCCCAGAGGAAGTTTCGAAATGACGAAGTGAAGTCATATTCGGACTCGGACGCCCGGTTCGGATGGCCTAGAAGTGGTGTGTGAAATTAAAGAGGACCTGCGCGAAAAACTGATGTCCGTGCGAAGGAAGTCCAGGATTCGCGGAAAAAACATCAGGATGGTGTGCAATTTTCCGTGCCCGATTCCGCATGGTGAGGCTTTGCACGCTGACTGGTCCTGGCACGGAAGATTTTGCACACTGCCTAGATTTCGTGCCGGCGGATGCCTATAAATAGAAGGCGACCCCAACCGTTTCATGGTTGAGGAATTCAGACCAGCTCCTATGCGCGCAATTCAGACTCCCATGCATGCAAGATGACTTCCAGGTAATTCCCCTTTTCACGCAACCTTGCCCCGGGGTTCACCTTTGCGCACAACCCCACTACTTAAGTGAATTTGTCAACGCCTTCGGGTTCTTCCTTTGCACGCAATCCTTGCCCCTTGCGTGCAATCCCCTCCAATTGCGCGCAATCCCTTCCAAATTGTGTGAAATCCCTCTGTTAGGTTTTTCCATTCCTTAGGGATCAACCTGTGCCCCCTCACGCAATTGAGGCCCTTTGCGCGTAATCCCCTCTCCGCGCGCAATCCAAGCCCTTTGCGTGCAATCCCCTATCTGAGTGCAATCCTATGGCCAAATTGTGCGCCATCCCATTGTTTTTCACTCAAACCTTCTCTTTGTGCACAAAACCCAGGACCCCTCACCTTGATGCCCCATGGTTGCCTCTCTGCCCAAGTGCCTGATGTCTTCTATGTCGGGCTTGCACGTCATGTGTTGTTTTCCCGTACGCCCTTCCAGGCTCGTACAAAGTGACCTCAAGGTCCCTTGGGTGGTGTTTCCCGTTGCATTGCTTTGCCTTATGCTTCTATGCATAGGCACCCTAATGGCTATTTCTTCTTCACATAGCCACGCTAATGTGGACCCCTCGATGGTTCACACTGCGGCCCTCCTTCACTACGGCCTTGCCGATGCCTTCCCTCCCACACGGGGTAGAGGGTGTTGGGCATGTAAGCCCTAGGTTTGTGGAGCGAACTCACCTTGTTCGAGCTGTAGGAAGTTAAACTTCCAAGCACCTCGTCCTCAACACATGACGTTAAACTATAGTCTGACCCCGTGCCTCGCACGCAGGGTCCCCCTGACTCAGACATTCTTTACGCCGACTCGTCTCCACGAGAATGGATTCTTCCTCACATGGAATGAGATCCTCCTTGTCAGAGCGGTGTTTGTCCATAGGGGAAGTGCTGCCTCAGAGCATAATCCCCTAACCTCTCTAGCGGAAGGTAGCACCCATGCACCTCCATACGGGCCTCCATCCTGGAGTAAGCCCTGGCGCTAAGGGCTGCTAACCACGCGTAAGCCCCTGTTTCCTCTTTGGGTCTCTCAATGTGTAAGCCCCTTTCCGCTTCTCACAGACACACCCTTCACGACGTGATCGTCTGGTCCTTGCTGCATCTTGTTTCCCACACCGAGAATGACTCACGTGGGCTTAGAGCGAGCATCGACCATGACCACCATCATAGGCTGCCCCAGAGCATAAGCCCCATCCCAGCGAACTACGTGGACTTTGATCCATGCTAACGCATGGTGCGTAGGAAGCCTCCATGAGGTTCAAGTCCACCACCCGGTTGTTCCGACTTCTTGATGTTGGTTCGCCAACACCGTTATGGGACGCCTAAGAGCGTAAGCCCAGATTGCTCATCCCGCATGATGTTAAACTGTATGCCCTCATACCGCATGACACTAAACTATATGCCCTCATCTCTCATGATGCTAAACAGTATTCCCTTGAACTACGTGGACTTTGATCCATGCTAACGCATGGTACGTAGGACGCCTCCACAAGGTTCAAGCCCATCACTCAGTTGTTCCGACCCCTTCACGTCGGTTCACAACCACCGTTATGGGCCACCTCAAAGCGTAAGCTACAAACCCACCGTTATGGGCCGCCTCAGAGCGTAAGCCCCCATACCTCACACCCACGTCTCATCCTGACCTCTCCCTCAAGCCCAAGTGCCTCGGGAAGTTCACACCCTAGCCCGGAGACGTTACTTCCTCCAGGATTCAATCCATATGTTCATTCTCACGGGTCGCCTCTTCAGGTGTCCCACCGTATCACCGAACTATGCGGACTTTGATTCACTGCCATGGGGATACGTAGGAAGCCTCCATGAGGTGCAAGCCCGTGACTCCATCACCCATCTTGATCCTTACCTGGGCCACCACATCCCGGTGGGATCATGCCACCTCATTCCACTCCACAGTATTTCCGGGAAGCCACCCATGTGCTGGCCCCAACATCAGTGTTACCCTTAGGGGGTCCTTCAATCTGATCCACTCTCAGTGTTCTGATCAGTCTGATCCATCTCCATAAGATGTTAAACTCGTGGCATACCATGTGTCAAACATAGTAATCTGAGGAAAACCTCAGATGGTACACAATCCCCCTCATTCGATGTGGGATTCCTCGGGCTTCCACGCCCTTGAAAATCCCTATAATAAGGGACAGAAGACAGACATGCCAATCCCTAATGTCAAGAAATGCCGATGATACCCCAGCGTGACCATTCACCTCGCCAAAGGTTGTTTCCCCGACCATACCCCTTGGAGCATCTCGGTAGAAGTAGCGTAATTAACTGGCATCCATACAGATATGGCGTCAGGAACGAGCTTCACAAACCCATCTTAAATCTATGAGGGAGACCCGGACTAGGTGATGAGTTCCGAGGAGGAATCCATGGAAGGAAGAACCGACATCCCATCATCCCGGTTTTGATCAAGGAGAAGACATCCCTGAACAAGGAATGGATGCCTCCCACCTTTGGAAAGTGAGAATGCAGGGCAACAAGCCATGCGTCCTCCCCTGTGTGATGGACAGGCGCGCGCGCCCCAGCGTAAAAGCGTTGGAAACAGACGTGCAACTACGAGACCTATTATTCACATAATTAATTGTGTAAAAATATTGAATATATTTTATATTATACATGCACAATTAATTAATGAAAATGGTATATCTCTTAAACAGTATCTTGGATCAGAAATTCTAGGATATGGTTGGGTCTGAAATGTGGTGTTTACCCTAGGAGCGACAAAAAATAAGTCAGTGCGGGGCCTTTGGACCCCTTGCTCATTGGTGTTATGTTAAATGGATGAATTAAATTATTAATTAATTCATTTAATAGCTCATACCCAAATAAATCACGGATAGGGAGATTAGATGAGAAATTTGAGACCACTGTTGAGTTTATAACGTAGGTTTTACCCTAGTTTGGGTATAAACTTTGTCATCATTGGTAGGTTGGCTTATGTGCCATCATAGATGATTAATTAAATAATTAAATAATTGTTCATTTAATTATTTAATTATTTTATTTTAACATAATGAGAGGTTATAAATTATTTTTTTAGAATGGTTGGCTTCATAATTCAGTTTTTCTAATGATAAAAAACCCACTCTTCTTCTCCTCTCCTCCCTGTTGACGAACAATGAAGAACGAACGATGAGACATTAGATCCAGGGGGATCAAAGTGTGACAATCAAAAAGGATCTCGACGAATGAATTATTCACCAATGATCGATCCAATCACCAGGTAGGACTTTTCTATGGTGTTATTATTCCTTGGATTAAACTTTGAGCATATTTATTTCCTATTCATCAATTTGCACCCTTGCATGATCCCATAAATTAGAATAAACTTTTTTTATCACATTATTAATTATTGTTATTATTCTCCGTTCATCATTCTTGTGTCGATGAATCAAGTCTAACCCGAAAAATAGTTGAGGTTATTTTCAATATTTGTTTTTTAATATATGAAAATAAATTATTGTGTGATCAATCCTTGATGCAATGGATCACCACTATGAGTTAAGGTTTGAGATTGAAAATCTATCTAGGCTTGATGTGGTGTGATGAATGGATGAAACTGATCTATGTTCAAATAGATATTTTATGCCTGTGGATCTACGTGGATATGTGTGGTGTTTCAATAGAGATAGAGTAATCTCGGGAGAGGGCAGCATGATGGTGGTTGACTGAAGGTGGACGGCGGTCCATGTAGGGGTGTGTGGCAGCCTAGCAAGCTGTGGTCGGCAGTCCAGGAAGAGGCATGATAGCTCTCTGAAGAGTCTCTAGGGAGTTTCAAGATGGTCCTAATCCATTTATGATGAGGTGTTGTGAGATGGGCACCCTCTGTTTGTGGTGAGGTGTGATTTTTGGCTGAAGATAGGGTTGTAGAAGAAAAATCATGGAAGAAGTATAAAGACTATTGGAGAGAGAAGATGAATTTTAAAGGAAATAAAACAAAAGAAAAATAAATAATAAAAGAATTGATGTGTGGGGGAATCCTATGTAGGGAGGAAAAGAAAACGTGAATCTCCAATTTCAGTTGTCTGTAAGATATTATGTTTGAAAGAAATTAATTATAAATAATAATAATTATATGATAATGTTTCTATTATTTTTGGTTGTCAAACCATGATTCGTCTGTAAATCCTCTGTGTGACCACGGTTTGATGAACTGTTAGCAGTAGAGTGACCCTGAGATTAAGACGGTCGATTCAAGTCCAATGTTGAATATTAAATTTTGGTTCATGGCTTGAGTCCACAAAACACCCAATATTATTATTATTATTATTATAGAATCTTTATTATGTCATAACTCATCCATACGAAACCTAATTGGAAATCCGTCAATGGAATTGTGATTTTGAAATTAATATGGATGTTTCAAGAATAATTTTGGATATTTAAATAATGCCCGAGGCATTGGCCTCATAAGGCTCAGTTCACATGTGTTGCTGGGAAATCAAACCTTTTAACTGGTTATCCATTTTATACAAATGTGTAGTCCATATCGTGTGTGTTTTCATAAGAATTACAATGGTGTGATCATTATAATTTGTTTTGGAACCAAGGTGTGGTCCCTACGTAATTTCATTCAAGAAAAATGTGGCCATATACATCTTTTCCATAGGATGTTTGTTCAGGGTGAATTAATAGTCTATCTTGTGCGTTTTTCTCCAAGGATCACAACAGTGTGATCTGTTTGGCTATCTGGTGCTATTTGGGGAGGCTTTCCAATAAAAGTGCATTTTTTTTCTTTGGTTTACCAATGAGCAATGTGTGCTCGTCATCTTTTTGGATAGATATATCATGTGCTCGAGGAGTACAGTAGTAAATCTAGGGGTAATCGATTTTCAGTTTAGTACCCGAGTACAAAAAGGTACATGACCAGGCGAAGAGGTGGGGACAAAGAATGTGTGGACCCCATACGTACTGTATACCACATTACGAATATTATATCTCTCGTATATTCTTCTTTTAGACTCGTACTTTGGCATATGAGTAGCCCATCCTAAGTGCTTTTTCACATATAATGCAATGGTGCCCTCTATAATGGATTTTGAGATACGCTATGAGATGTTTTGGGTGCGACGCCTGTCTGGGGAGACATCTGATGATTCAACAATGAGCTTTCTGAGAGGTACCATCCAGTAGAGATGACCAGAGTTCCTCGATGATTTTTTGAGAGGTGACATCCAATAGGGATGACCAGAGTTCCTTGATGATTTTCCAATAGGTACCATCCAGCAGGGATGATCAGAGTTCCTCGATGCTTTTCTGAGAGAAACCATCCAGTAAGGATGGCCAGAGCAGATCTGAGCTTACCCTCCAGTTGGTCTGGGAAGTGGCATTCCACGATGATAGTTTCGACCTTACCCTCTAGCAGGGCTAGGAATTGGAATTCCCTAATGAAAGTAATGGTCTTACCCTCCAATGAGGTTGGGAAGTGGAATTCCTTAATAAAATTTCAAGGATTACCCTTCAGCAAAGCTGGGAAGTGGAATTCCCCAATGCTAGTTTTGAGCTTTCCCTCTAGTGAGGCTCAAAAGTGGAATTCCCTAATGATATTTCCGAGTTATCCTCCAGTGGGGCTAGGAAATGGTGTTCCTCAGTGACTACCAAAGTAGGACCCTCGACTATGAGGCACAGTGATGAGTCATAGTTTGACGTACCTTAGGAATCATGAGAAAGAGGGGTGCTTTTCCCACCAAGACACATCCTTGTTATACGACCTAAAACTGTGCGGGGGAGTAAGTGCTGCCCAAAGTGGATAGTGTCAAGGTGTGGTGATTTGATCCCCTTTTACTTGTGCCTCCTAGGAAAATATTTTGAGATGTGCGACACCTCAAATTTTTTTTACCCTAGAAATGATGGTTACTCACTTTCTTGGGCTGAGCTGTGAGATGGAGATCCCCTTACCCTCTCGTTTGGGTTTCTTTGAATGAGCATATCTATTATTGGATGGAGTTGTACTCTTATTTTCACTATTATTATACCTTGTTCCTACATTTCTTCTTTCCAATTGTATCTCTTACTGCTTCCCCTTCACCTTTTCTGGGCGTCCTGCTGATTAGTTTTATACTCACCCTTATATGGGCTTTGCCTGCATGTGTTATGCCTTATATAGATAATGGATAGTTTGATCATTACTTCAAAGGATCATAGAGATATGGGTTCTTGGACTGAATATGGTGGTCATAGCTTGGGTTCCAAGATTTGGGATCTCTCGCCTATTTACTTTTCAGTTACTGCTAGGTTGTGGAACTTTTCAGTTTGGGCATGTATTTTTCCCTTTTTCCTCTTTCAGTTTACTATATTGTACTTGTACCTTTTAGTGCTTCTTGCATGTTTGGCTTATTTATAGCAATGTTTCATCTTTCCTTCTTTCCCTCTTCACTTTTTCATTGATTTGGATACATGTGTGTGTGTGTATTTTCTTTAGTAAAGGAATCCCCGTGTTTTTTTATCCTTCGACGCTAGTTTCCAGCCCATATCCTATGAAGGTGGGATTAGGGTATTTGCGGCTTGAACCCTGGTATGGGGTCGGGCGATGACACTCAAAAAATCATAGAACCTAAATCATGAGTCATAGAATAATTATTCCTTATAACAAAATAGATGAGTCATAATAATGAATAGTCATTAGTAATCAATCATGTGCCTTCAGATCATATCATAAGAATAATACATAAGTATTTGGAAGAAACATAATCATATAATATTATTTCCTAATTCAAGAATAACTTCTAAAACCATCAAATTATAGTAGATAGAATCCCATAGTGGATTGGTTCCACTTCTCATTCCCATAAACAGAGTAGAAAGAGTACTATAGTGGATTGGGTTTACTCTCAAATCACTTTAATATTATCTCATGAGATATCATGTTTTAATCAATGAATTGGAGGGATATTAATTTTGGTCCCACCCATCACATAATTAAAAAAAGAATATGTGTCTCATAAGATCACAAAAAACATTCATCATTTCACCCTAGCTAAATTAACCCATGGGAATGAAGTAGGTTTCATGAAAACACCCTTAAAACATAATAATTATATGATATTAAGATAAATAAATTAGATGGTATCATAATATCATACCCTCAATAGAGTATAATAATCCTTAATAGTTGTTGACATGGATTAAAAATACTTTTATAAAAACATTGAAAATATGATTTGAAAATAAGAATAAAAAATTTTCTTTTCATAACATTTCAAAAACTAAACATTCATAGAATAATGGGAATGGTATTTTCTGTTAAAAAACCATGGAAACATGGAAAATTATTAAAATGATGAATAAATTACAAGATGGAAGAAAAATGTTTTCATGTTGTATACATTAAAAATAATTTTTTCACACTTTTTTAATGAAATTTAAAAGTGATCCATATGGAAAACATTCCTTGAAATAATAGGCAAGTAAATTAAATAGTGGTAGAAAATTCCTTTATCAATCATTATGTATAGATAAAAACTTTCATGAAATAATTTTAAGAACATGCACAAATAGAAGAAAGATTCATGACCTAAAGAATGGAAATAAGGTCAAATTTTCTTATAATGTATATTTTCAGTTGATTCATGAACCGAAGGGGGAGAAAAATATAATAAGAACTATAAAGCCTAAAAATAAAAATATTATAATAAAATATATGCGGTTAAATAGAGAAATTTAATTTAAATTCCCTAAAATTTGAGATTGTAAAATAAACCTTTACTATATTAGTAACTTTTAACTTAAAACAACTAAAAGTGATATACTTATATGGATTAGTAAATAACTATAAATTTTAATTAAAATTATCATAAAATGAATTCATTTTTAGTATATACACCACAAAAGGAATGATTTTTTTACTGTAGAACTTATCTCAAGGTGGGGAAATTGAGATGAGGAAACTCATACCTCAAGTCATGACTTGATTCGTATTCTATCTAAACATATTTATAATAAATTTAGATTTATTAAAAATATATAAATCAGCCATATTGATACTTATATTACAATATATAATTCTATTTATAATATCCAAATACCCATCTATTAACAATTCCTTGTTAAAATCCATATTTATGTGTTAACTATTCGGTTTTCCATGCATGTTTCAGTTCGATGGTTCTAGTAATTACACCTTTATCTGGGTCAAAAATTTATTAATAATGTCATTAATATAATATTTATTTATTATTTACACTTTTATAACTATCCATGTAAGGGAGTGTTTAAAAAAATGGAATGCATCACTTTGTGTAGGTTGTAGTTCACACTTACACACAGATGACGTTTTCATTTTTCAATGGATGGAATGAAATGAAGGTAAATGAAAATTTCTACTTAAAAATCATAATTAATTTATAAATATCATATATATTTATTAAACACATATTCATAACCATCCATGATAGGTAGTGATGAAAAATTAAATACATCGCTTCATTGATGTAGTTGTCTACATGTACACACAAGTTACGTTTTCATTTTTCAAATGGTTAGGAGGAAGATAGAAAAGGATTATTACATTAACATAATAAAATTTCAGAATAATTTTGATACTAATTTAACTATATTATCCTATTTAGAAAATATTTTTAGGAGGTATATTAATAAATAAAGTAAAATAAATTAAAAATAATTGATTAGGAATTTTTACCTTACTCCTTGGAACAACTCATTTGTAAAATGGATTAATCTTTTGAAGGGTTGTAAATTTATTATATAAGGACCAATAAGATGTGAAAATAGTATTAGGGAGAGATTTGGGTATATTTTGGTCAAAAAAAGAGGCTTTTAGTGTGAGGATAAGTGGGGTGTTGAAGGAATCCTTTTATAATTGAATAGAGTGACACTTTTGTAAATACCCCTAACATTATATTAAATACTCATAACATTCAAAGGAAAGTGGCTCCAAATGTAAAAAATAATAGAAATGGATGGATTATAATTCAATAAACCTCTCATATACACATTTTTTGTATGTATATATCATATTTTAGTACTTTTACCATTGTTTTAACTTTTTACCATAATTTACTCTTTCCATGGTAACTCATTTTATAACCATTGTAACTTATTTTTCCCTTATTAGATAATTATTATATTTAGATAAAAAATATTAAAACAATTTTATAATATTACATGTATTTTTTTCATAAAGGTTGGGGCCAAAATCTCATTTTATTATTAAATCAAAGACCTCTTTTTTGACAGGGTAGATGGAGACACATTACACAGCCCAAAGGCCCAAGACCAAGTAGTCTGAATATAAGACCCGAAATCCCTTTTTTCCCAAATATCCCATCAGTGAATAGTATTTCTATAGTACATAGGCTGCTATAGTACCAGTGCTGCTATAGTCCCTACAACATTATCATATGCCACTGCTATAGTACTCTGCTACAGTACTGCTACGATACTCGGGAATTCCTCCTCTTCCCGGATTTGATCCTTGGTATTTTGGATTCTGAGCAATAACCTTTCTATTTATATAAATTACAAAAATAAATTTTAAAATAATAAATATATAATTCATAAAAACATTTTTTAAAAATATAACTTGGGTTCCAAATTGTTAAACATAGGTTTATAATTTAAACTTAATATTTTTTTAAAATGTATAATTGTAATTATAAAATAAATACGTGGTTAGTAAAAATGATTTATAAATTGTTAATCTATGGTTATATCCTAATGATTTCATAAAAGAAATGGTATTTATAAAAACATCATTTGATACTATTCACCTAAAAATCATTATATTCAAAAAATATTGAAATTTAATCTTAATATAATATTTTCATACTATATAAATAAATGAATTTCATCTTTTCAAACTCATATTAAAAATTTTATAAATTTATATTTTAAATTAAACATATAAATATACAATAAAACATTTTTTTAAAAACAATTTCATTTATCCATGAATCATTTAATTAATATTCTTTATATTTAATTAATTATTAATTTATTATCACTTGAATTTCATAAATATATTCTATTGATATCATAAAAATAATATGTGAATAATTATAATATATGTTTTTTCAATGAAGAAAAATTATATCTTTTTATTTATATTGGGGTTTTATTCTTATTTGTAATTTTCTTAATGATATTTTATGTTTTATTTTCAAAATTGTTTAATGTTTACCATGAATTATAATAAATAATAATGCAGTTAATTTTATTTCATTATTCAATGTTATATAAGTTACCGAATAATTTGAATTTATTAAATATAAATATATTTTAAAATATCATGGTGTTACATTTTACCACATTATAATAATTTCACCCTAAAATTTTCATTATTCTAACGGAAATATTTGAGTATAGTTTCTACCTCATTACATCCTCAAGTTCCCACATAGCTTACCCAAATTTATAGATTCACGAAAAACATTGACTAGATGATTGGTCTTATTTTGCAGCACTATATCTCTTCAATATAGAATCTCCATTATTTGTTCCTCATTAGAAATAGTATGCTATAGTTTTATAGACTATAAGTTCAATACATTTGATGGTTAAGGTATATACTTTCCAAAAATCAATACGTGGAAGACATCATGAACTTAGAAAATGTTTGGTGGAAGTTCTAAGTAATACGCTACTACCCCAGTATGATCAATAATCTCAAAGGGACCAATATATCTAGAGATAAAATTCTCCTCCTTTCCAAGTATAATATCTTTCTTATAATTATATATTCATTAGAATACATTATCACTAAATTTTAACTCTCAATCTCGATGATGATTGTCATTATAACACTTTTTTACTTCTAATATACCCTAATCTACAACTGAATGGATCTATTTTCTTGTTATATTTCCTTAGTTATCTCAAGTCTCAATATATTATGTTCTGTAACATCATCCCATCATGTTGGAGTTTTTCAATTCTTTCCATATATGTCTTCATAAATAGCCATCTAAATTCTTGAGTGAAATCTATTATTGTAAGAAAATTTGACTATAAGAATTTTTTTGATCCCAAACACCTTTAAATCCTTAGAGAAAGATCTCAACATATCTTTTAGGGTTTTAATGGTTCCTTAATATTAAAAATATATCAAATGATTATATAAAATTCTAAAGTTGAACTTTTTATTGAATTATTTCTAAATACTTCTCCAGAATTTCAAGTAAACATCATATATCAATTTGATATAATTGAGAGTGGTATTCCATGAAACCTTACCACTTTATTAATGATTATCTTGGAAAGTTTTTAAACGGAGAAATAATATTATATATATACAACGTGAAAAAATCATAAGAAGATCTAATATAACCCAAATAGTGTTATAACCAATAGATGTATTGGGGATCCCTATGATGAAATCCATGGTGGTAGTCTCCCATTTCCATATAGGTATGGGAAATGGTTTCACAATCCCATTAGACTTATAATTTTCATCCTTAACATAATGAAACACTAAGAATCGAGATACATACTCTGAAATATACCTCTCCATGTTGACCAATAATAAATTTCCTTTGATATCTATAAATATCTTTGAACTTCTAGGATAGATAGAGAATGATGAGTTATGTGCTTCATTCAATATCTCTTTCTCCAATTATGGTTTTATAGGGACACATATCTAATTCCTAGATCATATCATACTATCATGGTCAATTTTTTACATTGAAACATTCCTTGCTTTCTTTTGTAGTTATATATCCTCCTTTTTGACCTTTAATTGATAATATCTAGATCAATGGTCAATATTTGAAAAAAAAATCTCCATGTAGTTTATCAAAGAATTCATCAATAAAGTTTAAAGGATACTTGTTCTTGATATTGATTTTGTTAAGTTTCTGATAATCAATACATAGACCCATTGACCCATTTTCTTATTTATAAAAAGAATAAGTTAACTCCTTCGTGACACACTAGGGAATATGAATCCCTTTTATAGATTCTCATGGGGTTTCTTCTTCAATTATTTTAACTCAATTGGGTCAATTTTATAAGGATTATTTAAAATAGGGATATCACTAGTGTGAGTTATATTTGAAACTCAACTTCACCATTTGGAGAAGGTATAAGAAAATATTAAAGAAATACATTATAATATTTCTGTATAATAGCCATGTATTCAATTCTATGTTTCTTCCCAACCATTTTCACAATATACCCCTCACGAATAGGTATTATGAACCATATAATGGAAGTAATTTCCACTAGAAGTTTATATTGATCCCTGCACTGATAGATAATCATAAATTGATTTGGTATATCAAAATATGACTTATCTTCCTAAAAAATTGATATAAGATATATATATATAGAGAGAGAGATAGAGCCAATCTATTACCAAAATAAAATCAAATTCAACTAGAGAAATAATTACAATATTTTTAGGAATAACATTCTTATATACTTATATTAGATAGAAGCTATAGACTTGAAATTCCATCGTCATACCATTTGGATTTTTCACTAATATTATAATATCTAATCATTGAGGTGGTGATGTGATACCCTTATAAAATTCATTAGATATAAAATAGTGGGTATAACCTGAATAAAATAAAAAATTTATAGTTTTGTAATGTATAATAAGTCTATTTTTCAATATTTATCCCTCATTACCCACATTAGTGGTTGTGACCGCATAATGATTCCCATTATATTTTGGATTAGAAGTTTTTTTATGCTAAGTGTCTTTATTAACCCTTTGATTCATTAAATAATTATCATAATTTTAATGATCCTAGAAATTATATCATTATAGTGTGGGTGGTGCATTTGGTTTTTCTTTCTTCTCATTATTGATCAAAATATTCATGTCTCTTCAATATTAATTTTCTAGATGTCCTTCTTTTCCACATTCAAATAATTTACATTATACCTTATGAAAATTTACTCCATATTTCTTTATATATTTTCAGTATAAATTGGGATTAATTTTCTTTCCTCCAAGGGTTTTATTGTTTTAATTTCATTGAAATTATAATTTTTTCTTCTGTCCCCAAAAACCACAAGAATAATGAGAGTCCCTACACTCCATTTCTACCTAGAGAGCACATCTAAATATTTATTAATAGTTATCAAATTCTCTTATAGAAAATTCATTTTAGATACTTAGTATTAACCCAATAAAGAATTGATCAATTATTTTTCATGGTAGATGATAAAACTAAAATCATGACTTAAAAGTATGGTGAAAATTACCTATTAGAAACTAATGGATTCATCATCCTTATAATTTAGTTATAGGAATTCTCTCTTTATTTTAGTGTGAAGAGTTTGAGGAAAACACTTGTGAGAAAATAACCTCTTAAAATATTCTGAGTTTATGGATTCAATTTCATCCTCTTTCCTCATATTATTAATAAGAGACCACCATTGATCAGCTTCACCTTATAAATGATACATATCCAAGACAACCTTATCATGGTCTAAGAACTGGTGGAAAAAATATATATTTACTATATCATTGATACACTACTCAGAAATAAGTATATTAGAGTTCCTAATGAAGTATGGGGGTTGTTGTCAAATAAAGGACTTGATAGCAATTTTCTCCTTCCTTAGTGCATGCAAGTGATTAAGAAGGTTTTCATTATTATTCATAGCTTAAAAATGTTGGGTGAGAATTTTCATGGGTTTTTTCAACCCAACTCCTATCCAATTTAGTTTATCATTATAAAAATCTCTCCATTTTCCTTCACACCCATTCTTAATTCAGTTCTCCCAAGTTCAATACATTTACTAAAATAAATAAAATTTAATAAGGATAATACTTATATAAGGAAAACTATGAAATTAGAAGGAAGAAATCATAAATAAAGAGTATACCCTAACTTATGAAATTATAGGTTTCAATCAATGTTTTCCATAGTAATTTAATATTATGATTTCTAACACAAATATATTTAAATACATCATAATTTTTTATAAAGAGATTTTGTGTCACAAAATGGTCTGGGTTTCCATTCAACTCAACACCTAACTTGGCCTATAGAAAATCCCAATGAGTTCTCCTACTCCCCATGAGTTTGAAATGAGTACTTAGGGATTGAATAACTCCTTTAGTATTTATTTTCCACATATCAAAATGATCACCATCCAAAATCAGATCAATTTACAACATTTACATATACATCATATCCAACATCCATAATAAAAGCTATAAAAAATAAGCATTTACAATTTCAAGATGAAGTTTACAACTATAACAAAAAATAAAATGAACCAAAAGGTTCGGGAACCAGAAAAAGAGACATGAGTCTCATTATGATATGATTATCATCTTCCTTTATGTCACCACTATCAAAAACCTTCCATAAAAGATATTTTTAACAAGAGTACCCACTACCACCAAATGAGGCATTTCCTTTACCTAATTCAGAGAAATAAATTTCTACATATAGCCATTGTGTATATATAGGGTGTAAATTGACATTTCTAGTAGTATCCCACTAAGTGTTCCATGAATATTAATTATAATATAGATAAAGTTCCTATTTTTTAATGAAAGAAGATATTGTAGTTTGAAAACATCCTTTAGATTTGGAAAAAAAGTAAAATATGCAAGTATAAATGGATATAGATATAACATTGCATAAGAACCAAGGGAATCCCCTAAGAAGCTAGGTTGTTGTGGTACTAGTATACTCATACTCTCAGTGATCAATCTATAAAAATATCCACTCTCATGAATAATCTGCTAGATAGGTCGAAGCTAAAGTTCATGTGGCCCCCACTGTATCATCATAAAATTAGTTAGTGTTATAGTGTAAATCTACTAGGGAGACTAGGATGAATCCATACTATCTCACCAGTGTACTATACCTAAGTCCACCCACCTAGGTTCCTATATTTTTCAGGTGTTATATTCTATTTTTAAAACCATGCCAATCCTCCTTTTATCCCAAACCAAGGAACACTATTTCCAACCATTCCCATATGGGGTAAACCATTTCAAAGCCTTAAAAATACACACTAATACCTTTTGAACCACCCATTTTCACAAAAACACAAAATTTTGAATACATTAATAAATAGATTAAACAAAATTTAAAATATAAAATAATTTAACAATATAGAACCACCAACCTTTCCCTTTGAAATTTCCACCAACTAGTTGAGAATCAGAAGCCAAGAAAAGAGGGGTTCCTACAAGATCAAGAACAAACCACCACCATCAAAACCAAAGCCAAGAAAATTATATTTAACCCACTATATTTCACCACAACTATCAGATGGAAGGAAACCCAAAAATAAAGCAAGATTATACCAAGAAGAAATAATATGAGGATCTTACTTGGATATTCCATGAATATCCATTCCAAAACCACCCAAGATTTGAAGATACGAGGGAAGTGGAGTAGAGGTGAGGTGATCCTACAGATATGAGGGTTGTTATTTAGGATAAATGAGGGTGAAATGGTTAAAATAGATGAGGTATAGAATTGGAATTTCATAAATTTTAAAAACAGGGTAGGCCATATGGTTTGGTTACACGGTCTTCCAAACCATGTGCCAACCATTCTAGTGCCTCTATCCCAACAAGATGAGGATGCATGATTTGAGTAGTAGGATTTCACAAACCATATACCTAAACATGAGGCCTTCTAATTCCACTAACTTGTCTTTAAAATTTTCTAGGTTCTGGTTGATGATCATGCACCTAACCGTGTGAGCTTCTCAGTTTCCCTTTTAAGACAAGCATGGTTTTCAGATTTTGTTGAATGGTTTATCTTAACTATGTTCTAACCATACACCACCCTATGCCCCAAAAAACTCCCATTTTTCTTTAAAAAAATCCCATAAATCTATGGAACCAAATTAAGACAAAAAATAAATGAGAAATTCCTAAAAATAACATGGTGGGTGTGACAATTCTCCCCACCGTGACACTTTCCACCCTCAAAAAGCCAACCCATATTCTAGTCATAGAACAAGTGAGGGTATTTCTATTCTATCAAACACTTCCATTTCCAAGACTCATTCTGATCATTACTATGTTTCCACAAGACTCAAACTAATGGAATATATTTCCCTAGAATAATATTCATCTAGTAATTTACAACCCAAACTAGATTCTTGGTCAATGATAGATCAGATTAAAATTCATGATATTTATAGGTTATAATGTGAGAAGGGTCCATATTATAATTTTTCAACTAAGTGATGTGGAAAAATTAATGAATTGATTTCAAATGGGAAGGAAATTTCATGTTTTTTTCCACCTTACCGATCCTCTTGATAATCTTGATGGGCCTGATATACCTCGGCATAAACTTCTCTACTTCCCAAGACGATGATAACCCAAGCAAGGTGTTACCTATAGACTCAACCAATCACCCACTAAAAATTCCAAAGATTATTTTTGAAGGATATAATATGAATTATAGTGACTCTGATCTATCATCATAGAGTGTCTGATTGTTTAAATCTTTCCCATTATCTCCTATATAATGATTTGTACCACTAAGGAAGTATCTCCTACTTTCATCTAGTATAGATGCGGCTGAAATAGCCAACCATATAACACCTCAAATGGATCCATCCAAATTGAGTATTGATAACTGTTATTATATGAAAATTCCACCAACCCAATATGGTGATCCCATGAGCCTCCAAAGTCTAACATGAAATCATGAAGCATATCTTCCAAAATTTGGTTCACCCTCTCTTTTTAACCTTCCATTTGAGGATGGTATGTCATACTAAGCCTAAATTGTGATCCCATTTCCTTCGAAAGTTCTTTCTAGAAAAAATAGAAACAATGAGGGTCCCTATTAGAGAAGGTAGAAGATGGCACACCATGCAGCCTCACTATCTTCTGAACATACAACTTTCCCAACTCTTCCACCTTAGTTGATTCTTTAATCATGATAAAATCGGAAAAATTTGTTAGATAATCGATAACGACACAAATTTTATTCCTTACCTGATGTATACAAGGAAACCTAATGATGAATTTCAAGGATACATTTTTTCACTTCCATGTAGGAATGGGGAGAGGTTCAAGTATGCATGAGGGTTTTTGGTGGTCAGATTTGACCTATGGACCATTTTAACATCGAGATACAAATTCAGTTGTATCACTTCTCATACCTAACCATTATAATTGATATCTCACATCATAAAACATTTTGGTGGAACTAGGATGGACATCCCATTAATACTGATGAAATTCCTACACTACCACCTTCCTCAGTGACAATGGAGTGATAAAGCTACCCTTAAAGAAGAGAACACCCTTTGGGGAAAAATATTATTCACTGATCACTGCACCACCATTTAAACACAAGTTAGATAATTGAAAAATATCATTTCATTTATGATCATCGCAAATAATCCTCATAATATAAGGTGTTGATTTTAGTCTATATAGAAGCATACCTTCCCTCTATTCTTTATCATCCAGGTGTATCTGAGAAAAAATCACCATCAAACCCCACCCATCGCTGGAATCCTTCAGATATTGGGTATAAAACTTCCTACTCAATGAATTGGAATCCATATTTCCATTACCCAGGGTGTAGAAGATATCAAATTAAAACCCAAAAAGGTACTCAATCCATCATTGCTAACTTATGTTCAAATCATTCAAGGAGAAAATATAGCTTATGATTTTTTTTTATAGTAGACAATCAACTTCTCCCCGAGAATATAGTGATGTCAGCTCTTAATGGAATTAATCAAAAATATAAGTTAAAGGTTATGGGTTAGGTAATTCTTTTTATGGTTAATGATTTGGTGAGATCCATATGCCACCACATGGTCACCCTACATAAGAACACAACCCAAAACCAAACCTAAAGCATCGTAGTAAACCATGAAACCATGTCTATACTCAGGTAAAATAAAGGTAGGGGAGGTGGTCAACACCCACTTAAGCTCCTCAAAAGACACCAAACACACAAGGATCCAAGATAACTTCACCCTTTTCTGAGTGAGAGATTTCATTGATGAGGAAAGTTAAGATAAGTCTCTAACAAACCACTTGTAATACCAAATTAGGCCTAGAAAACTTATGATCTTGAAGATATTGCTTAGCTCCTCCCATAACATCACATTATTGACCTATTATGGATCAAATAAGACCCCATATTTCAATATCACATGAATAAGAAACATAACATACTGAATCCATAAACTACACTTTTAAAGCATGGCATAACGATTTTTGTCTTGTAGCATGCCCAGAACAATCCTCAAATTTTTCTTGTTTCCCTCTTCTGATATTGACTAAACAAGAATTTCATTAACAAAAAACCATAAACAATTGAGTTGGGGAATCGATAGATCACCCAATTTGTAAGATCCAAAAAATATATAGAATCATTTTCTAATATGAAAGTAATTTCCAAATATTCTAAATGGATATGCCTTCTTCATAAAGATATCTTGGGAACATCCACGTCTCTCACCCTAACCTGGTGTTACAATGAACAGAGGTCGTTCTTAGAAAACCACATTACCCCTTTGAGTTGGTCAAAGATACCATCGATATGGGTCAATGGTTATTTATTCATTATGGTGACTAAATTCAAGTTCCAATAGTCAATACAGTGTTGAAGGGACCCATCATCTTTCCTAGAAAAAAGCACTGGAATAGCCTAATGGGTGATGTTCGAGTGAATGAAATATTTTGATTACAAATCATAAATCTGTATATTTATGTCCCTCAACTCATTGGGGGATATAAGATATGAAAGAATATATATTTTCTATGTTCATGGAACCAAATAAATGGTAAAATCAATATCCCATTCAGGGGGTAGTCCTGAGAAATTAACTAGAAATTCCTTAGCAAACTCATCCACCATAAAAGGAATCCCAATATCCAAGACTTTCCCATCACCATTCAGAAAGAGGGAAGATATATGTCAAGATATCATGTCTAGCTCTGGAAGTGGAGGTCCAGATCATTCTGAGTATGAATCCCATTCTCCCTGAAAAACTTGATCGCTCCCGTCAGGGGAACTGAAAATATCTCACTAATGATATCAATCGATGCGGGGATTAAATGACATCATCCATTCCATCCCTAACATAACATCAAAAATTTCCATCTTTGGGACATGGAAATATCATTTCATCTTGACATATGACATGGAGACAACACACAAAGGGCATTAAAAGCCACATTCTTTTATTCTACTAAGTTGTGTAACTAACTTCTGGGAATATTCCATAAGATAATTCAATAATTTAAACATATCCACAAGGAGAGAATAAATAAATGACTAAGAACAAAATTTATTGAAAAAATCATTTATTATAGATAATTCAATAATAATTGTACCTAAAACTTTTATATAACCTACATCTAATTCTATTGGTTTCTAATCCATAGCATGAAGGCACATTTACTATGTTTGTTTCTTTGACTAACTACTGACCAATGGCTCAGCCTTAATCTTATTCATCTATAATAATATCCAACATTTCCATTATTTCCACTATAATGATACCCCATAGCTCTGGATGCATCAGACTGAGCTATTGTTCTCATGGGAGTAATAGTGCCTCCGTTGTTTTGAGAAGGGGATACACTCTTAAAAAACAATTATAAGTGGCTTAGGTGTGCACACTAATAGAAGGATTTGGTTGAGACTATAAATAAGGTTAGAACCTTCCAAAGTTTCCCACACAGGTTGTACATAATAGATCCACCACCTATGATAGCTAATGGAGGTGGTCTGGGTGGGTTTCCAGCACTACTACCACCCTTCTTGATCAATTCATCATGCATACATTTTTTCAAAAAATCCAACCCCACATTGTATTAGAATTGGAATCATCCTAAATAATCCTAACATACTGGCCTGGTCGATCTCCACTAATATATATCATCCAACCCCCACAGTATATGTCTTCAATTTAAACAGGAAAACTTAGGATAAAATTTCTGGACATAACCCCATTTATAACTATTGGTATTTCAACTTTTCAATGGTAACTATCTCGATAGAAATGTGTAGAAGCTCTGTGAAGTGATTGGAAAACACTATCATTGAACACTTTCCCTTATGAAGATATGGGAACTCTTGGGTGTTGGAACAGTCCAAATTCCAAGGGTAGTATGACTCAGTAAATACATCCTTTATGTCCTTAAATCCCATCTTCTCATGCCACCCTACCTGAACCACTAACTCCAACCACTTATGATTATGATCTTCTAATATAAATGATTATCACTTTACCAAACAATATTTAAGGGTCATGAGAAACTCACATTTCCTCTAAATATTCTCCACCAAGTATTTTTCTTTATAGGTATTCATAATTCCCAGAAATTAAGGTGGATAATTATTAAGGAATATATGAGGTCGATCTTTTTTTTGTCCAGGTTTGGCTTCCTTAGCCTGATCAGGACCACAACGCACTCCCCAATCCATGGATCAGATAGCCCAAACCACTAAATCAACTAAATTATAATTGACTAGTGATAGATAACTCTCTCTGAACTCCCCCATGGTTGTATAAGAGGTCTCCAAGAAGGAATTATATTATATAAATAAAACAAATGAATAAAAAAATCATCAATTCATCAAACCTAGGGGAAATATAATAAACTAGATGAAAGACTATCATAAATTATAATAAAACCATAAAAAATCAATACACTCTAGCCTACCTTGGTTCTAATTACCAGTATGCAGCATTTTACTTACACCTAAAAGAGTAGTCAAATGAAACCCCTACATCTCATGGGGACCTAAGGTCTATCATGAGGTGTATTAGATAGACACCCCACTCATATCCAGAACCCCAAGTAATGAAAATAATAGTTCATGTTTATCCAGACTTTCCCAAAAAAAAGACACAAATGAAGGTAAAACCTTCCCTCTAATACCACTTTTTCATGATATGGTATGGTCTTCCATTCAACATGACACCTAAACCAACTTTTAGCATGGCCTAGGGGTGTTCCTCATCCCCACAAGTTGGTTACCAGTTGTAGGGAATTGAATAACTCCTTTTGGAATGATTTTTCCCATATCAAAATGATCAACATATAAATCAAAACAATTCAAAAAAATTGCATAAAGATCATAACCAACATCAATAATAAATCTATATAAAATAATCATTTTCAATTTCATGTTTATGTTTACAACTATCACTAAACCCAAAATGAACCGAAAGGGTAGGGGAACCCAAAAAAAGAGACACAAGCCTCCCCATGACATGAGGACTATCCTCCTCCATGTCACCACCATCAAACATCTACCATTATATTTACTTTTAAAAAGAGTATCGATCAATGATAAATGAGGTCTTTCCATTACCTATGTTAGAAAAAACAAGGCATATATATACCTATTGGGTATATGTAGGTTGTGAGATCAATTTCCCAGAGGCTCCCACCAAGTGTTCCATGAACAACCATTATAAGATAGATAAAAGTTACAGTTTATAAAATAAAGTTAACAATTTAGTTTTTAAACAAGATTTAGCTTTGAAAGAAAAGTAAAACATGCAAGTATAACAAAAATAAGATAAAACACAACATAATAACCATAGTTAAATCCTAAGCATATACTTTATTAGTTTCTTATAATCCTAATACTCTTGGTGGTCAAGCCCTAAAAATATTCATTCTCATGGATGAGCTTCTAGAGAGGTCAAAGACAAATTTATAGTAGTACCTATTATATCATCATATATTTAGTTAGTGGTGTAGTGTAAACCAACAAGGGATACCATGAAAAATCCCTACCATCTCTCCATGATGCTAGTCCTTATTCTAACTGCCTATTTTTCCCAAGTGCTATATACAATTTTTAAAACCATGCCAATCTCATTTTTATCACAAACCAAGGAACACCATTTCCTACCATTTCCATATACGATAAACCATTTCAAAACCTAAAACACACACCAACACCATTGAAATAACCTATTTTCACCCACACACACAATTTATAACACATTTATAAATAGATGGAATCCCATTTAAAATATAAAATAACATTAACAAATGGAACCACCTACCATTCCGTTTGAAATCACCACCAACAGGTTGATAACTGCATGATAAGACAAGAGGGGATCCTATGGGAGTAAGAAAACACCACAAATAACAAAATTGAATCTAAAAAAATAGATTTAACCCAATATAGGTCACCATAAAAAATGTATAAAATGAAACTCAAAACGAAAGGGAGAAGAGACCAAGAAGAAGGAATATGAGGAAATCCATGAAGATTCCTTAAAGATCAAATCCAAACCCACCAAATATTTGAATCCAAGAGGGAGGTGGAGAGGAGGGGGGTATTATTTGGGCTATGAGTGTCATGATCGAGGAGAAATGAGTGTGAAAGGGTTTAAAATCATAGATGGGTAAAATTTGAATTTCAAACATTTTAAAAACTAGGAAGGCTATACAGTTTGGTCACATGGTCTACCAAATCATGCACCAACTGTGTCTGATCATTTTTTCCAAAAAGTGGTGGCATAATGATTTGGGGAATATGGTTTAAAAACCATGAAACTAGACGTGTAGGATTCCAATACCACAGACTAGGTCACGTGGTTTTTTGGGGGATAGTGCATGGTCATGTACCTAACTATGCAAGTTTATTAGTGCCTATATTAAGGAATGAAAGGTTTGCAGAGGCGGGATCATTGTTTATCTTAACCATGAACCAATCATGTTCTACCCTTTTCCCTTCCAAACTCACATTTTTCTTTTAAAAACCAGGAAAATCTATATATAAAATGTTTGACCAAAAATAAATTAAAAATACCTATAAATAACAGGGTGAGTGCGATAATATGAATTAATCAAATCCTATACCACAAGAGTTTAAAAATACTTGTGTAGATAGGCCACCTTTTCATGAACAAAGTGAATATTGAGTAAATTATACCAATATTTCTTAGGTTTATTACCCATAGGTTCATCTTTTCCAAACCCTACATCCATTTGTTTGTATCCCGGTGGGGATATCATTAAGAATAAACTGCACACTCCATACTTTACCAAAACTTTTGAATATTTCTTATTTTTTTACTAATTAATAGGGTTATGAATAATTTTTTCTAACCCTAAACCCCAAAAATTATAAAACTATCTTATGATACCAACTGAGGAAACCCAAGCATAACATACATTCATATACCATCATTTCATGTGATTACTCAAAACATATCTCACTAATACACACAATATAACCATAAATATTTAGTGTTTTATGATAAATATTCATAAAAAATTATCGAAAATCAATATTTAACATCACCCACAAGTTCTTATCATATAGTTCCCTTCTTAAACATGTCCTACTTAATACCTTCTTTCATAACATAGGGAAAATGAAACATAATAAAGGGTGATCTTATATTCTCAGTAAGGGTAAACATGAGAGATATCAATTTATGGTCATAAGATAGAATAATATAAGAATAAGGCTATGGTAACCTAATAAAAACATATGAAAACATACCCAACATTTCATAGACCAAAATCCATGATTATTCACATAAGTCTTTGTCATAAGAAAATACATGAGTCATAAGAGTGAAGAATAATCAATAATTAATAAAAATACATGAGAGAATATTGTAAGAATAAGATAAAATTTTAAGGAATAAAAAAAATAATATAAAATCAATTCTCTAATCATAGATAACTACCAAGACCGTCATAAAATAGTGGATAGAGTCCCATGTTGAGTGGGGTTCACTCCATATTCGCATAAATATTATGGATAGAGTCCCAAAGTGGATTGGGTTCACTCCCCATTATCTTTAATATTATATTATGAGATATCAATAATTACATAATTCATTATAGGTCAATATAATTTTTCCCACTCATCATATAATTAAAACCAAACATATGGGTGCTGAATGATCACAAAAACATTGATAATTTTATCATACCTTAATTAACCCATGGGAAAAAAAGAGGTTTCCTAAAAATATTCTAAAAAAAATACACACCATAATCCATCCCTATAAATAAAGTGGATGGTATCATGAAGAAAATCCCTAGTAAATCATAAAAATCCATAAATTATGTTTACATATATGAAAAATACATTTATAAAAACATTAGAAATATGCTTTAAGAAATAATAAGAAATGGAATTTTCTTTTGGTAACATTATAAAAAATAAAAATTCCTTGAAAATGGGGATTTTATTTTTTGTGAAAAACCATGTAAACTTGGAAGTAAATTTATATAATGAATAAAATTCATCATTCTTGGAAAATTTGTTCATGTTTTATATATATAAAACCATTTTTTACACTTTTATAAAGAAATAAAAAATTGAGACGTATAGAAAATATTTGAAAATATTACTTTTAATAATTTATAAAGAAAGTACATGGTAGTATAAAACACATTTTTTAAACATTGTTGTATAGATAAAAACTTTCATAAAACAATTTGAAGAGGATGGACATGGAGGAGAAAACTCCTACCAAAAGAACAGAAATAAGATCCAATTTTTTATAAGCTTTATTTTATATTGATGATTTAACCCAAGTGGGGAGGAAATGATAATAAGACATGTAATGTAAAATAATAACTATATTATAAGTAAATATATGGGTTTTAATAGATAAATATCCAAAAATGTCCTCAATTTAAATTGAAACATGAATAATTTTGATAAAAAATAGAGATTGTAAGATAAGCCCTCATAACTTTGGTAACCTTTTAATTAAAACCTCATGAAATAGTAAACCTTATATGTAACATTAAGTCCATATATTTTTCATGAAATTAATCATAAAATAAATTCATTTGTAATATATATACAACACAAAAGAAAAAATTTGGTCAATATAGAACATATCTCAATAAAGGAAAATTGAGATGAAGAAACCCTTAACTCAAGTACCAAATTACTTCATATGTAATATAAACTACATTAAAATAAATATATATTTATTATAAATATATAAAATAACAATATTCATACTTATCTTACTATATATTATTCCCTTTATATTTTCTAATTTCCCATTCATTAACAATTCCTCATTAAAATCAATATTTGGGTGTTAACTATTTTGTTTTTAATACACGTTATGGTCCATAAACCTTGGTCATGGTTAAAAAATATTAATAATAATTTATTTAATATTTATTTATTATATATAGTTTTATAACCATATATGTAATGTGGTGATGAAAAATTAAATGCATCACTTCATGGAGGTTGTAGTTCAGACGTACACATGAGAAAAGTTTTCATTTTTCAATGGATGGGAAGAAAGGAAGTTAAATACTAATTTATATTTACATAATAGTAATTATGTTTTAAATATAATATATATACATCAAATACATTTATATATCCATCCATGATAATTAATGATGAAAAATGAAATACATCACTTCATGGAGGTGGTAGCCCACACGTACATATGACCGACGTTTTCATTTTTCAAATGGTTGGGAGGAAGGAAGAAAATTATTATTCCATTAACTTAATAATAATTACTTATAATTATGATACCAATGTAATTATTTTGGCTTGGTTATAATATATTTTTAGTATTTATAATAATAAATAAAGCAATAGAAATGAAAAATGAGTGATTATGAATTTTTACCTTGAGCTTGGAACAATCCTTTGCAAAATGGATTAGCCATTTTAAGGGTGGTCCTTTATGAGACAATGAACACAAATAAGTTTATATGAGTGTTTGTGAGGGAATTTTTTAGATTTTTTCAACCCAAGAGGCTTATGGTGTGAGTAAAAGTGTGGTGGTGAAGGGCTCTTTTTATAAGTCAGTAAAGTGGAACTTTTGTAAATACCTATAACTTTATATTAAAGACACGTAACTTTCAAAGGAAAGTTTATTTAAAAGTTGAAAATAATTTAAGAGTATATTATTATTGGTCTATATTCCTATCATACACACTTTTGGAGACATGTTTTTATTATTTTTTAGTTCTTTTGCGTTCTTTTAACTTTTTACCATAATTTAATTTTTCCATGGAAACACATTTTTTAACCTTGGTAAATAATTTGTATAACTAAAAATAAAATTGAAATTATTAGATAATTAGGATATTATTATTTTAAATATTAAAACCATTTCATAATATAAAATTTATATATTTTATAAAATTTATTTTAAAATAATTAATGTATAATGTCGAAAAATAGTTTTAGAAAAAATAATATAACTCAAATTCCAAAAAGTTAAACATGGTTTTCTAATTTAAACTTTAAATTTTTTAAATATATAATTTTACTTATAAAATAGAAAATTGGGCACAAAAAAGTTTTAATAAATTTTTAATTCATTCCTATATTTTAGTGATATTGTAAAATACAAGGTATTTATAAAAACAGTATTTTTTACTATTCACATAAAAATCAATATTTTCAAAAAAAATCCCAAAATATCATATTAATCTAATATTGTCATGAAAATTAAAAAAATTAAGTTCTTTTTTCAAACTAAAATTCTAAAATTTATAGATTTATCATTTCAATAAAAATATACAATAAAAATAAAAATAATGTTTTTAAACAAAACCTTTTCATTTAGCCATGAATCATTAAATTAAAGTTTATTAATTATTAATTTTTTATCCATTTAATTTAGTCAATACATTCTATTGATATTATAATAATAATATGAGAATAATTATAATACATGTTTTTATAATAAATAATTCTAATATTTTTTTCATTTACTTTGGGATTTTATTCTTATCTTTAATATTATTAATGATGTTTAAAATTATATGTTAATAATTTATTAATTTTTACCTTGAATTGTAATAAGGTATAATGAGGTTCATTTTATTTTTGTTTTATGTGTGTTATAGTCTATAGAATGCATAAAATATATTAAAGATTAATTTATTATAAAATCTATGAGTGTTATATGTAGATAACACTCATCAATCATCTCTAGAACATATCACAAAAAACTCCCAAGCCCAAAAACAAGGAATTTATTTTTGATGATTTAATTGTATTAAATTTTAATTTCCTATAATCGTAACAATTTAAATAAATGATCAATTATTCATGATACATGAACCTCATCTTGGTATCTAACATAAAATTAACATTATATCCTATAGTATGATCAGTAAGATTAAGGTCCTTGTGTTATATCCTGGGGGGCCTAACCATCCATTTAATATCTGGTATCCCTTTCCTACATCATGGATAAACAAAATTAATATATTTATCCTAAAAAACCTATATAGTCCTCACTAGTGTCTAACTTAAATCTTTATCCTAACTCTCATCTTAAGCTCTTATAACACTCTATCATTACCCACCCCCACTGGAACCCCTCCTATGCCAATAGTGAAAATGAGAGTGACCCCTAAATCCCACCTATAATAGGGCATGGGTTTGTTACTAGAAACTACGATATAGAAAAAAACATATGGGAGGCATTACCGTCGTAATCCCATGGACATAAGTAGAAACCCACTAATTAATTCCATAATATAAACATAGAATAACTATTTCAACCAGAGGATATGAATTTGATTTTTTATCAATTATAGTTGAATATGTTTTCAATTTATTAAGGTGATGAACATATTTCATAGATAAATAGGTTTAAAACCCTAGTTATCCTAATGGTGATATGAAGGAAAGTGAAGATGGTTTCCATACAAGGGAACCACATATGGTAAAGTATATAAATGGATCTGAAACATTAGGATAATCAAGAAAGATATAAAGTGTGATGGAAAATAAAACTATTTAGAGGAAGTTGTGAATGAATACATCTATATAGTTCTATATATCAATTTCATGGGATTAAGAGATCAAGACTTGTAGTATGATGATAAATCTAGCTTAGAAGGATATTATGATATAGAACACATTGCTTATTTTAGTCTACTAAAGTATTGAAAAATTTAGGAGTATTAATAGAGTTATTAGGTAATGGATAGTGATACTTTTAGTGAAGAAATATCACATCACGCTATAATGATGTCTATCACTCTATGATCATTCCTGTGTAACAATAACTTAGGAATATGTATGAATAACCTACAAAATTAATATCATGTACAAAAGAGAGAAGCTTTACAAAGACCATGTATAATAACAACTCTTAGTTTCTTCTATATATGTATAATTAAGTTTGGAAATATACAATTTGGGTATAATTAACTCATCTAGTACATATGAGTAGTTTAGAGTTTTAGAAGTGTGTTTCACCATGAAGGATGAGGCCATGCCACAATTTTTCTTATTTTGGAGTAATATAAGGCTATGTAATAATAAAATTCACTATAATAGACATATAGGGGACTAAATTGGGTGTACTAGATGGATGGTTTCACTATGAAGATAAAGAACATGCACCAACTTGTCATGTGTAAGAGTAAACTCATGTCACGTAAGAGTAATCACCTAAGTATTGTGTCACAAAAAGTATCATCATGCCACAATTTTTTATGAAGTAAATGTTTTGGGATAAAACAATTCCATCATGAGAGTGTAGGAAAAATTATTATGGATCTAGAATTTGATAGATTTGAGAAATAATGACACATTGTGTATTCATGGTGCAGAACTGAAAGAGAAAAAAGATCCATTCCATAATCATTGTGATTGTTCATGGGGAATGTGTTTATGGTATAATGGCTTCAAAACATAGATGATTTAGAATATGAGGACATAGTATAAAGTGTTTATTAATATTGTAATAAAGGTTATGGTTTGAGGATATATGGAAGATCACACCATGATTCTTAGTGAATTTTAAATAATATTATATCAGATTTGTGGATCTATGGTTGACTGAATATCATTCTATAGTAGAATATATCACATTAAAAAATTTAATAAATTAAGTTAGATCATTCCCGAAAGGTGATTATTACACCGTGATCTAGATATATCTATACAATAATAAATAATCAGTTTGAATTCATAAAAATTGAGAATTTTTTTCTTGAGATTTAAAGGATTAACTCAGCTTGAAATGCATATTTTTAACCACTCTAAATGAGTGGAACACATGGATTATTTTGGGGATATTAAAGGAAGTAATATTGATCCCAATTATTAGATTAAGGGTTGAATTACTAGCGGATGTTTATAAAATAAATCATAGAAGTTCGATAATATGAGACATAAGGAAGTGATATTGAAATATATGGTAAAATTGTAGAATATGATAATAGTTTCTAAGAGACAAATAAGTTCTAACACTTACATCAAGTTCATTGAAGTGTGATGTCTAAAATAGGATTAAATTCCACTTTGATATCAGGTTTATTGAAGAGTTAAAGATAAATCATAATGAAGATAATTCAACTACTGAATAGTCTTAAACTAGAAGGAGTTTCTTGTTGATGTTATTATTTTATAATATAAATAATATGTTATCAATTTTAGAGTTTATTCTCATATAGATTTCTAATATAAATACTCAACTCTCACATCAATGAGTTGATCTCATCTGTATTTGGAGGTTTGGAACTACAAAAAAGAGGATCGTAATGAATCATCCATCTAAAAATTAAATATCTAAGGTATTATAGTGACTTGTATTAATATTTAAGAGACCCTTATGTCTATAAAATATTCAAGAGACCCTCATGTATATAAACCAACAAATACCTTCACTAAATTGGTGTGTGGAGGAGGATATTAGGGGTGACCCTTCAGAGTTAGTGATTCATTTTTAAACCTTTGTAAAGGCAGTGCACCTTGTCATGGAGTGGTCATGACCAAAAATATATATCCACAAATCAATACGTTATAGTGTATTATGGTGCATTGATACATTATTGATGTGTGCTCCTTGGGTATATCCTATGGTGGATAAACTAAGTAAAATCCATGTTTCATTCAAGGATTTAAATTATTCATTTTTGGTTCATAATTACATACAAAATAAAAGGATGAATGAGGGATTGAACATTTTTTCTTCTAATGAAGGGAAATGGTTCTACAAAGAGAAGAATATGATCGAGTGAAATTTTTAATTTTGAAACACATAGATTCACATTCCCACCCCCTATCAGGGTAAAAATATTTATCCTGGTAACAAAAAATGGTATTAGAGTTATAGGTTTTGAATTGAGGATCATTCTTCAAAATAAGTTTTTATATTTATTACACATATGTATTTGATGATAAAGCCCACTATTTTTAAAGACCCAAAATATGATGGTTAGATAAAGGATATGTTTTCTTTTATTTAGGATTATTTTGTATATATAATGGAATATGTATGTATTATTTCTGATTTAACTAAGCATGGTGAAAGAGTCCATGATGTAGAGATAGAAAAGATCATGATATGTTCAATTTCTAGTCAGGTATATAAAAAAACCTGTCATTATGATATAGAATTTTAAATATATAACACTTTGGAATATATATATTGAAAATAAATAAAAATAATAATATTGAGATATCACCATAAAAGGTGGAATAATACTCCCTTATCTTAAAAAGAAAAAATATGAGTAATTAGAAGAAGGATCCTGAGGAAAAATTACACACCCATTGAGGTATGTGTGATTGGATTTTTTGAAAAATATATTTCTAATGATGGTGCAGAAATTTGATTCAAATATCAAGATATTATTGATGGATATGTTCCCTAAATAAAATTTTAAGCATGACAATGTTTTGGTTATTTCATATTATATGATATATATATATATATATAAGGTTCTTGGGGGTACAATTACAATAAACACACACACACACCACACACATAGTCTAAAATGGTAGGCTATAGCATGCCCAAGGGGATATCCCACCAATAAAGCCTTATTTATTCAATACATGTCTTGTAGGCCCAGTGGGCATGAATCCCATTACATGGCCCATAATCCTAGTGGGAATGAAAGACCATTACAAGGCCCTAAAGGCCCAATTTTTTTACCAAAAGGCCCTCTGATGAATAGTACTTCTATAGTACCCACACTGCTACAGTCCCTCCACCACTATAGTGTCGCTAGTCAATAGTTCCACCATTGCTATAGTAGGCTAGAGTATCCTATGCACAATGGGTTTTGAACCCCCGTTTATGATGTAGTATTACAAGGTGTTTACCACTAATCCAAGCACAAACTACTATTGTATGATATATGAATGTCGTAAGTTGTGACATGTATATATCCAAGCCACATCGCATGTATTTGGTTGAGGATATCGTAACACATGATTTTTTTGTGTTTCTACCTTATCTAATACTATAAAAAGATATAATGATATAATGATATGAGTAAATAATTTTTTATAATTAAACTATGATTGAATAAATAATTAAAATGTTAAGAGTAAACATTCAGGAATATTCATTTATCATTATGAAAAAAATTTCATATAATGAAACATATAAGAACATGTAGAAATATTGTCTTTAACATCAAAGATATGGTGTCAGTTTTTAATAAACCAATGAAAAAGGTAGGTTTATGAATTTTTTGGCATCAATTTTAACATAAACCATCCCCAAAGTTTTTTTGGATTTTTCACATCAGCTATTTTAAAAATCGATGAGAAAAACAATACTGTATTTCATTTATGGCGTTAGTTACTATAGAAAACTGATTTTGTAAATGAAAAAAATAGACAGTGTTAGTTTTAAGTCAAACTAATGCCGAAAATCAAAAAAATACTTCATCCTTAGTTTTCCTAATAAACGATGCTAAAACATTCTAAAAAATTATACAGGATAACAAAACCCTGATTTTTTGTGAATGCCGAAACCCTCTCTCACCCTCCCAACGAACCTAGTGGTGGTGACCCATGATTCCAATGGATATTTTTTATTATTTTCTTCGATATTTATCATTATTTCACAATTTTTGATTCTATTCTTCATTATCTATAATTATTTTATCATATATGGAAATATTTCTTTTCACAAACCATTTTTCAAGAAACATTCAAATTTTTTTTTATTTTCTTTGTTTGTTCTTGTTTATAGTTCATTTTTATAAACATTTTTATTAGTTTGCAGTGTTTATTCTTCCAACAAACTTGAGGGAGAAATTTCGGATTAGGTCCCCATTTTCCTTGGTGAAATCTAATTTTTTTATGTTTTTATTTAATTTTGAAGTAAAATTATTTAGCATTTACTTTTATTGTTGAGTTATTGTTTCAATTATTTATATACAATTGATTCTTATTTATAAATTTTGTTCTTAAAGCATTTTTATTTTGATAATTTTTTTTGATGAAATCATCAATGTGATGATATATATTTCTTAATGTGTTTTTGAAAAAATGATATGTAAAATATATTTATTTCACATTTTTTTGACACTGTGATGTGTGTTAAATATTAATTAATGTTTTGATAAAACTTTTATGACAAAGTTGTTAAAGTTGATCTATTTTGATGTTATTATAGAAAAGGTTTTGGATAAATGTACTATGTCATTATATTAGATAACCAAGGATAAGTGGATGTTATTCAGCCGATGATGATGATGAATGTAGATGAATTTATAATAGAAAAAAATAAAAAAAAAGTGGTAGTTGAATAAATTCACCTAAATCATGTGATTTTAACTATAATTTGTGTCTTTAGATATTTTATTAATAATGATGATATGAATTGTTGGAATGGAATGTTGAAATGAAAATGTGGCTTAATAAATAATATTAAGATAATTTTATATGGGTGGTCAATATGATTTTATATAATTATATGGTAAATTATTTTTTTACAAGGTTATTCAATCATTGATATGATATTGTGATTTGTATATAATTTGATAATGTGATCAAAAAAATATCACTTCATTATATATTATTGATGTAATTATTGTTTTCTATCACATTTATGTTATATTTTGATATTTTTGTGGTATGAAGGCATGTCGTATTCCTCTAGAGATGTTGTATTACCTATTGATGATGTTTTGAGAACCAAGACTTTATAATTTGATTACCAATCATTTTTGTTGAAATGTTTTTAAAAAAATTATCTATATATATATATGTTTTTATATATTCACCGATCATATTAGGATATTAGGTATTTAATGGATCAAAGTTGGATAAATTTACAAAGAACCACTAGTAAATGTGAAAATTGAGTTGATGAATTCTTGGAATTTGTAAAAAAAATCTTCATGATATTGATTTTATTTTCTATACATGTGTGAAGTGTCTGAATATGAGAAAATTAATCTCCAAAGAAATCAAGGATTGTCTCATTTTCTATGGTATTAGCCTTAATTATACACGTTGGATCTCAAATGGTGAAAGAACTAAATATTCAACATCTAATGTTGATAAAAATATTCATAATGATGCATAGAATCATATTAAAGAATTAATTCATGATTTAGGTGTTGAAACTATAAAAAATATCAACTGTTGAATGATTGTATAGAGATTCTGAGAAACCAATATTCCTATGTTGTAGTAAATATACAGTGTTATCAATAGTTTTGAGATTAGTTAACTTGAATCAAATAAATAGGTGTAGTGATAAAAGTTTTTCCAACTTACTTGAGATTTTAAAAGATCTACTTCCATAAGGAAACGAGATTTTATATTCCAATTATGAGGCGAATAAAATATTATGCCCAATGGGATTGGAGTATAAAAAGATAAATGCTTTCCCCAATTATTGTGTGCTTTAAGGTAAAGAATATGAATATTTATCAAGTTATCCTATGTAGCACCATGAGATTTTATGAAAAATATTCTTTCAATTTCATTTATTTCTTATGTTGTACGCTACACCAAGATTACCTTGCACTATACGCAACACCGTATTTGCTTGTAGTATACGAAACACTATTCTTGGATCATGTTACACACAATTTGGTAGTAGTTATTCTATGAAACATTGAGTGTGTATATACATATATATATTCAATGTATAAATGAAATATGGTTCGATTCTGTTATACGAAACAACAAAGGAGTCCTGCATCACACGCAACCCTGACTTGGCTTGCATTACACGCAATCGCGACCTTCCTCGATAGCGTGTGTAGTACGCAATACCGAGTTTCACTAAACAACTATATATGGTTAAAATATTATTATGAACCCGCCGTTATAAATTGTATTAACTAAATTTTGAATTTTATAACATTATTATTCATCTTACATATTTTCTAGAACATGGTATGAGAACAAAATAAATTTTTCGGGTGAAATAAGTATTTTTCAAAAAATACAGTTTTGCCGCCTTTTGATGGCGCACCCACTTTAAATCTAGTTTTTGAAATGTCAATAAGTTAAATTTGAAAAAAAAAATAAAATTCTTATTTGGAATCAGGATATAAAAATTTACTTTGGCTAAATTTTTCATATTATTCTGATAACTTTCATATTTTGATGAATAGTAAAAACACGCTCTATTTTAATTAAAAACAACTTTTTTCATCGCAATAATTTATATAGCTAGATTATCTTTTTAATTGGTTTTAAAGTGTAATTAGAATATATTTTTACCATTTAATCTAATGTTGGTCATTGGAATTAATTTCACATTGAAATTGGACATAAACAAGTGACGATCTTTTGAATGTTATTGTTTCTTAAAAACACGCTATTTTTTTATAACGGGAATTACTTTTAAAATTAATTAATTCTACTTTTATGTTTTGAATTTAGAAAAATAGAAATCATTTTTGAATTCGGAATATCAAATATAGCTTAGGCTTAATTTTTGGTATTTTTCTGAAAAACATCAATTTTTGATGAATAGTGAAAACACTGAGTTTTTGGTTAAAACCGACTTTTTATTTAAATAATAATTTATTTGATTTAAAATTTTTTAGGTCAAAATAGATACATAATACTTATATAAGTTCAATTAAATTCATTGGAATCATTTTATAATAATTTTAGATTTATAAAAATTGTATCGAACTTTTCGTCGTCTTTTACCCACCTCCTAGGAGCATTTGAAATTGTTCATAAAACATAATTTTACCACTCCTGTGAGTTGATTTTCGAAAATCCAAGAGACACGATTAATATCAAGGATTAAAATGTGGTTAAATTAGATAAAAATAATTTTTGGTGAATAGTAACATTTTACTTTTATTTACCACGGTTAAAAGTAAATATGGTAATTCAAGGTTAAAAGAATATTATAATAATTAAATATTACCTTAAAACTTGTCCAAACCTTATTGGATGAGTAATTTCAGACCATGGGAATCCTTGGGTCGATTTTGGGACCCCATGGAGCCACTTATGAAAGAAAATGACACATTAGATTAATTAATTTAATTTAAAGACAAAATTGGCATTAACAATAATCCTTTAGTAATTAATTTTTACAAGGGGCTATTAAAATTATCTTTTCGACTATAAATATTCATTGGAAAGATAAGGAGATTTCATACATGTTGGTAGTTTTTTTTATAATTTTTAGACATCAAATAAATTAAATTATTTATGACACAATAATGATGCAGTATTCACCTCATTATTAAATGATTTAAATAAATAAGATTATAATGATTAAAATATTATCCAAAACTTGTCCAATTCCTATTGGATGGTTTTATTTCGAATATGAGTCATATTATCTTCGACATTAATGTGTTTTTTACCTCTTGAAACTGAAGATAAATTTATAAAAAATAATGTTTTCACACTTTCCTAAAGAGCCCCTCCTCCCCCTTATAAAAGAAGACCACTTCTATGAAATTACTCACACAAATCAAGCCTTTTGGCTCATCAAAACTCTGCCCAAATAATCTACCTAAATCCATCTCCTACCCCTATAAGCCTTAAATTAGGTATAAGGCACTTCAAGAAGTCCTTTTGGGTCAAACCAAAGGAAGTTACCCAAATTAAAGGTAATAGTTTCTCTTAAGTTGTTTTCTTTTATACTACTTCTCCAACCCCTGAACTCCTTTTAATACTTTATTTTGTAACTAAACCAGTATCCTAAAAATACTAGGATGTTGTTATGAGAATTATTATAACTACACTTACACACACCTTCATCTAATGGATGAAGAACATAATGTTTCTGTGATGGAAAATTAACGCCTCACGAAACGATGATTGTTCGATTTTCTCCTACCGCCTCTCATGGTGGCCATTAGGATGGCACTGTATTCATATATGATATATATTATGTTTATTATTTCCTTATACTTATTTAATTTCCAATTATATCAATCCTTTATGGTTTCCATAGTGAGTAAATATGATGATCTCATTTGAGGAAATGCGGACTACCGCCCCCTCAAAGTGATGTGATTCTTTAATGCCTTATGTGGAATGTATAAAGGATGGAGTTAATGATATCATATATGATATTATAATGGAATTATAATATACCTATTCCATTAAAATAATAAATAGGAATTAAAGTAGCGTTCATGCGTACGTACGGTTTACCGTCACCATGAACGGTGCATTTCATTTCTTACTTCCATATGTTATGTACTTTTATAAATACATGTATATGCGGGATATATAATGAATATAAATGATATATAAATCATGATTTACATTCTGTAAGTAATTAAATCATGATATATGTAATAATAACATCAAGAAAAACAATTCCAAACACGTACGATAAATAAGATGATTTTACCCAAAACGTTGCTTTAACATGGGATTTACAAAAGAACGGGTAATATAAAGTTATAAGTGAACCATATATGATATCATAACAATTAATATGATTCTGTAATAAGTCAATTATATTATTTAAATCATTATACAGGAGGTTCGGATACGTACGAAGCATATCGGACCTAAGGTAAGTGATAACTGTTCCAATCTCGCTCTTATCCGGGATTGTTTATTCGTAAGTATTTTATGGGGTTATGTTTATTATCCATGTCCATATGTTCTCCAAATGTTTTCATAAAATGTTTACTTTACTTCCATGTATGTTTAAATACATTTTTACCCTTTTCTTACTTTTACCACATCGTATGGAAGTAATCTTTCTTTTGTTTACCATATGAGGTACTTTTTGACTTCTCCGACAAAAGTACGAGGAGAATGTTTTTTTTAACTTATACAGCATGAAAGGATTTTTACGATTTTATAAATCCTTATCTTCATGAAGCTTCCTCAAAAATATTTCATAACTATTTTCAACAAAATATCTTTCTTTTAAAATTTCATGACGTTTTGTGAAAAGAAATTGATTTTGAAGAAGAAATGATATTTTCCTCAAGAATTCATTTCAAGTGTTTTATCAAAACCATTTTCCATCTAAGATGAAATTATTTCATATGTGTATGTTTCAAGTATAATGTCTCTATGACTTACATGGTTTCAATTTTCTTATGATGAAATATCCATTTTTTTATATGGATTATGTGATGATGGGATGATGTTTATGAATCCATTTTATTATTTGGTTTATGATGAATGTTTTAAGTTTATTTTGTGGCACAAGTAAGAATGATTTAATTTTGAGATGGTTGGGACCTATATCTCCCTCTAATGTATTGGGTAAAGATTTATATCTCATGAGATAGACATGGTTGTAATAGTAAGTTAATCCGGTTCAGTAATACAGGACTGGAATGAAGAGTGAACTTGATTCAGAAAGGGACTTTGTCTACTAAGATGGTCTTCGCAGCAATGCCTTGGCTACTATGGAAATCATATCATGTGCTTAATTATTTGACACAATTACATGTTTTATTCCCATTCTATTTTATCATGATTAATGTTTCTTTATGATCTATGCCTTATGTAATGCCATGTTTGATGTCATTTCTCAAAATTTTGATGTTTAAACATTATGTTCATGTTTTTAAGTTCAAATGTATATGATTTGTTTTATTTTATCCATGCTTACCCTTACTGAACATTTGAGCTCACCCTTTATATGTTTTCTTTTCCCCAGGATTTAAAGAAACGTTTTAGGTAAGAAAAAAAAGGGGAAGATCTTTATGGGAGATGTTGAAGATCTTTCACCATGATTAGAAGATTATATTCTGAGTTTCCAAAGACACTAAACTATTACGGTCCTTGTGTGTATGTTTTTTTTATGTATTACGTATTCTGCAAAAGTAATGTATTGTCCATGTACGTCAAGATTTCGGGTCTCTCCATCCTACATGTTGGAAGGTACTTTCATCTAACCTCATGAAAAATCAATTTTGTACTTTCTAATGATATCATCCGATAATTCTTTCATAAAAATCTGATAATTCATCATTGATTCATTCTTAGGTACCAGAATCAATGTTCCTACTAAAAAAATTTGGTACCTTCCAATAATTCTTCGTTTTAAGCTTCTATTTTCAAATTCAATTGATGCAAAAAGGTTATGATGGCATTCAGATAAATGCATCTCTGATGGTAAATTACATCACCCTGCCGATTCACTATAGTGGAATATATTTGATAAATAATTTTGTGATTTTGGAAGTGAAGTTAGAAATATCATAATGGGATTTTGTACTAATGGAATGAATCCACATTGGAGCCTCAGTAGACAACATAGATCATGGCCTGCTTTGTTGGTAGTTTACAACTTTTCCCACAACTATCTATAAATAAAAAATATGATATGATGATATTGATGATTTCTGGACTAGAATAGATGGGAAATGCTATTGATATATATTTTTCACCATTGATTGATGATTTGAAACTACGATGGGTGACAGGTGTCAAATTTTTCAATGCATAAAAGAAAGGGTATTTTATTTTTCATGCTATGATAATGTTCACTATAAACGACCTTCATGTATATGGAAACTTATCTATAAATAGTGTTAAGGGACATAAAGCATGTCTAATTTGTGAAGAAGAGAATTCATATTATCAGTTGCAGAATGAAAGAAATACAATGTACATGGGACATCAAATATTTTTTCGAATTGATTATCCTTATCACAGATAGAAAAATAATCTTTTAATGGTTTACAAAAGTAAAACCTTCCCCCTCTACCATTGTCATTTGAATAATATTACTTTAGGGTGAAAAATATTGATTTGAAATTTGAAAGAAAAATTACTAGTCTTCAAAAAAATATCTGGAAGAAATGGTCTATCTTTTTCGAACTACCTTATTGGATACTTTTAGAGATAAAACATAACATCGATGTTATGCATGGTGATAAAAACATATGTGATAATTTTATTAGAACATTTTTAGACATAAAAGGAAATACAAAAGATGTATTCCATGCAAGATTAGACTTGATATCAATGGGAATAATTTTGTAGTTAGATCCCACTATGAAAGGAAACAAAACATATTTACCTCTAGTTTGTCACACATTATGATAGATTGAAAAGATAAATTTTTGTCAGTGTCTTCATTGTATTATAATATCTAGTGGTTATTCATAAAATATGAATAATTTGGTTTTATTTAAGGATTTTAAATTAATAAGTATGAAATCACATGACTGTCATGTATTATTGTAGTAACTTCTACCAGTCACACTTTGTCAGCTATTAGAAAGACTATCCTCAGGTTATGTAATTTTTTAAAATCCATTTGTAGTAAATTCATTAATCCAAATTTTTTATATGTGTCCGAGAATGAAGAATCTCTTATTCATTGTCAACTAGAAATGTATTTCCCACCTACATTTTTTGATATAATGGTTCATCTTCTCATTATTTGGTGTTTGATATAAGAATATGTGAGCCTATTTATTTATGATATATGTATTCTTTTGAAAGATATATGAAAAGTTTGAGGGGATGTGTTAAAATATTTAATCGACCACAGGCCGCTATTGTTCAAAAATATGTATCAGAAAAGGTGATTGAGTTCTGTACTGATTATTTATATGAATTGGAGCATATTGGTCTCCCTATATCTTGATATATGACAATTGATGGTGAAGGTAGAGGGATTCTAGGATTAAAAGAAAATTCCATTCCATGTGATGAAGTGATGCAGGAACATTTATATATTTTAAACAACACGGATGAGGTTCAATCATATATATACTCACATATTTCAGAATTAAAGTTATGATATATAAAAATAAATGAAAATTGGATGTTGATTGATCATAAAAAGACATTTATTTTAGGGTTTAAAGAGAAAGTCCCCAAAGATATATCTGTATCAGAAACATTGAAGTGTTTGGAAGGGGGACTATCTCTTAATTTTATCACATGGTCGGGTTTTGATATTAATTTCTACACATTTTACACAAAAAATCAAGATGATAAGAGTACCATTCATAATTGTGGTGAAATAGTCTCCATATAAGAGCTGCATTTTTCGAGTGCCAAAGATAAAAATCCAATTTATGCATCAACGCTATATTTTGGAGTTCTTGAAGACATATAAAAAATTTATTATATTAAATTTTGATTCACCATGTTTAAGTGTAATTTGGTTTCATGTAATAGTGGTGTTAAACATGATGAATATAGGTTTAAATAGTATATTTTTAAAAAATTAGTTCCAATGAGGAACCATTTATCATGGTCACACATGAAAAACAAATATTTTATATCATTGATCCATAAAATGATCAATAGTCTCTCATTTTTCAATGGAAAAGAATCCATTTGGCTGATGAGGATGTTGATGATGACGTTATTTATTTATACGATGCTTCTTCATCAATTAAACGGTTTTCAGATAACAATGATTATAACATAGACATAGTGCATGTAGTATAAAATGATCTTGATGAAGGGGTATGGGAAAACAAAAAACTAATCTCCTAATTAATTTTGTAATTATTTACATTATTTTTATTTTTTGAATTTTACATGTGTCAAAATTGTATTATATAATAACTATTCAATATTATATTTATAAATGTTTCTATGATTTTATAATTAATGTATATATTTAATAGTTTACCTTCTATATTTTTTTGGTTTAAGAATCATAACATCATTATTTTTTTCTTTAAATGAAACATGTGTGTCCTTATTTTTACTAACATATTTCATTTTTCCTATTTTCTAATTATTCCATTTTCTAATAAAATGAAGGTCCACAAAAATTTCATTACAATTGGATTTTTCAATAACAAATAGTGATACAAAGATATAGAAGCATGTAATGAGGTATTTTTCTTTTTTCATATTATTAAATATCAATTAATTTAATTATTTAATGAAAAAAATATAGTTTACAAAAAAAATAATTGAAGGACTACTAATGAGACCTGAACGGTTGAGTCCTCATCTTTTACTTTTACGAAATCAAGTTCTCAAGTTGGTAAACATGGCATTACATGTTTACAAAAAAAATCACTTGTTCATGGAGATGAGCAATTTCATATTACTTTTGATGATAACAATAATGCAACTATACTGAATGCAACGAAATTTATCTTATATATCTCTATTCAGATGTTTTCTAGGATTGGAAAATTACATCCTCATTATAAGGCCATCGACAAGATGGTGAAAGATCATATTTGGGAGGCCATAAAGGTATAATATCTCAACTAATTTTTTTTGAATATGATATATTTTAAATGAATAATTTTTTTCAATTACAGATAACATTTATTTTCGAAGAAATAAAATAAAATAAGAAAAGATGTCCTAATTTGGAGGTGGTTATATGGAGAGATTTAAAAACAAAGTTGAAAAAAATTATGTTTTTGGAAAAAGACAAAATAAAAACCCATGCCTCAAGTATCAATTTATAGATGCAGATACATTGAATACATTTGTTTCCATTCGATATGAAGAAGACCTTCTTGTATGATAATTATATTAAATTTTAAAATTTCATGTATATGTACTTATTTACTTATTAGTTTAGTTTTTGTATAATAGGCCTCTTGTAAATCCCATCAAGACATCGAGTTGTAGAATATATACCCTCATACATTATCACATTAAGGGTATCATTTTTTGGAGAAAAAATGATTGAGGAAAAGTTTGAAGCACTAAGAGCTCACTCCACTATTGGTTCTGATGATGTCCAGTTCGGTCCTCTATCTCTCCCACTCACCATGAAAAATGGAAAAGATATAGAATAATAAAAATGAAAAGTATCTTACAAAGAAAGATAAGTAATTAGTTGATAAAATTGTAAGTAAATATTATTAATTGTTTATGAATTTTTCTATTTTATAAATTATAAACACTAATATAAAATTTTTATTTTTCATTTCAGGATGAACTTCAGGATCAAGAGAAACATTGTAATTTTATTCCTAAGAGTAGTATGGACATCATAGACACTACTTTATGAAAGGAAGAACACCCCAGATGTGTTAGAGAATGTCTGGCTGGTGTTAGTATTCAAAAAAAACTTTTTCCTGAGTAATAAATCAAGAGACTCCGAAATAGAATCCTTAAATGTTGGGCTGAATGATATGAAAGAGTCTTTGGATGATAAAACTAAAGTAGTCATGCAACAAGATTTGTTATAACACATGACAGTAAATTCATAGTATGCACAGCCTCCCCAGCCTTCCCACCCAACTTAGCCGATTTTCCAACCTCAACAGCCATCCTAGCAGGACTACCTTGCCAAACCTGCCTACATTGATCCTCCACCTCTTTACTCAGACCCAACTGTATACTGTGAGTTGTTTGCTGGAGATCCTCATATATAAATTTTCTTCATTAGGGCTTGTTCATTTTTTTAGGGATTATGTACATCACAAGCCTATGAAGATGGGTCAGGTTAGAGTGTCAGTACTTAATATTATCAATCCTAATTCTCTACTAACATTTCCTACTGAGGAGATTACTCGAGTTATGGATTATTAGGGTTATTTTTTTACTTTATCCAGCTGGTATTCTTCAATATATTTCATATGAGGTAAGTGTTTTTTTAATATTAATTACATATGATTGAAAATTACTTATAATTTTTTCTAACATTTAACTTATATAAGATTATCTGAAAGCAAAATAAATTACACAAATGAGACAAAACATTAATAAACCATCAACTGTAGATACTTCTGATATTTCTTATATTATACAAAGATTATCTTAGGAATCTTCTTCCTTGAATAATATCTATCAGTTTTTGATGAAATAATATATATGTAGAATAGATTATCCATTGAGATTAATGAATGAATATATCATGCATCTAGTTGATTTGGAAGAGCTTTTCCTGAATGTGTTTTAGTTGTTTTCCATGTAAGTAAATTGATGTTTGAGTTTTCATTTCTCTTATAAAATATGGTTTAAATTGACTAACTATATTTATTTTTTAAATAAGATATCTACATAGGCTTGTTATACAAAATGAAGTCATAGGAATTTATGGTTTTATAGATCCTGAATACATTTCCATGTAAGTGAAACATGTGAAGAATCATAATAGAGTTTCATATATATGTGAGAGATTATCATATATAGATATTGGGTGTTGATTTTTTTCCATTTCTTTATAAGTAAGGATTAAAACATAATTATGAACTAATGATCATTATAATTTAATAAATTGTGAAATTTTTATATTGTAGGGGGCATTGGATGTTAGGTATATTTTTTCTAATTGAATGCACCTTATATTGGGTTTTCTCTTTATTAGGGAGTGTTTATAAAATATTTTCCACCTTATTTGGTAGGTAAATTTTTTTGTTTTTCATAATCTCATTATGTTTAATTATCATTGTTTATACATGTATTATTAGTTCATATATATGAAAATGTAGTTCATAAAAAAAATTAACAAAGAACACATGTCGATAAAGAAAATAAATGCAATCCAATATGTGGAAGTAAGGGTAATTATTTTTTATATTAGATATCATTATTATTTTTTGATATATATATATATATATATATTTGTTTTTATTATCAATTTAATGTTTTATAAACACGGTGTCTTTGTTAACAATGACATGATGAATGTGGTTATTATGTTCTATAATTCATGTACGAGATAATCACAACTAGGGTAACTATTAAATTTGATAAGTTCAATTATATTAATTGATTTATATTTTCTATGATAGTAATCTATTTTTTTAATCTCACATAATTCAATGTTATTGTATACATTCAATGATAACCAGCCTTATACACAAACTGAACTTACCCATCTTTAATATTTGTTTGTGAACTATTTGTTAAGTCTAATTATGATTTAAGGTATGTATATTCTAATGTCTATGAATAATATCACATTTTCCTAATAACATGCATTCAAAAAACTAATTATTTTTTTATAATAGATGCTTGAACATAATGATATCAAATAAATTCTTTAACAACAAAAAATAATGACCATGATGTAAATTTCATGCATGTGTTTTTTAATTCTACTTTATAGTAAAAATTCATAGATAATTTTTTGATTATCTATATAAAAGAATGTAAGTTTCATTGATTTCTAGTAAATGATAAATTTTGTTTGATTGTTGTATACTGTGTTTTTATTACAAGGATTTTTATTATTTTGGAAGTCTAATTCTTTTAATTTTCTAAAAAAATAACTTTCATCGTAGGTAATTATGAAAACCGACTCTGAAAAATTTTAAAAATAAATAAATCCGGTTTTCGACATCAGTTTTCATTAAAATTGATTTCAAAAACTGGCTTATGTGGTTTCTCATGTCATTTTGTAACAAACTAACATAGAAAACAAGCCAGTACTGGATTTTCGGTGTTGGTTTAATAAATAAACTGACGCAGAAAACTAATCCTAGTATCATTTTCGGCATCTGTTTTGAAAAACTGATGTTGAAAAGCATATTTTTTATGTCTCCTTTATAGACGTTGGTTAAAAATTAACATTAAAAATGAAAAACAATCAACGTTAAATCTAGTTTTTTCACTAGTGAGAGAACCAAATGAATTTATGCAATAAATGAATGCACACTCAACCAAACATTAACAAATAATTTCTAAGTGTATGGAATTACTCTAATGAATTAAAACATTATAATAAATTCAATAGATATCTTGAGGGTACTCTAAGGCCTATATAAAGGGGTTAGAAGAAAAAAATTATTATACATGTGTGAAGGTCCTATAGATTCTCGCTTGACACTCACTTCTCCTTCTTACTTTTCCCTCAAGGAGAACTACGATATTGTGGGAGCTATGGAGAATCCCACCCACACATTAGGTGATTTAGATCAACCTATGAATAAACTATAGAGGATTGAGTTCATTGGATGAATCTTTGTGATCTCTATCAAATGCATGTTTAAAACAATATTAGATGCTCATCATTGTAAGGTGTATAATATTCTTCATTTATAGTTTATAATTGGTTTTATTTTTCATTTCATTTTGATATTGGGAATGAGGTTTATAATATATTTTTCTATCTTAAACAAATGTTGTTCAATCCTTATAAACTCATCTACGATATCAGATCTTTTCCATGATTCTTTATTCTTGAAATCATGTATAAAAATGAAAAATTATGTATATCATAATTATTTCACTTTTATTATCATAAAAAACAATAAGTTTTTTTTGAATTGGTATAAAATATTTGATATCATAATAAATAAAACTTTGTTTTCATTTGGTTTTCTCTATATTGTAACATATGATATAATGTATCATATGAAATAATGGTGATGATTGCATGATCAAAAATATATCTTTTTATCATTAATAAAATATCACATCATATCGTAAGAAATGAATACTAGACACTAAAGGGTTATTGTTACCGAATTCATTGAGCATCTAAGGTTAATATTATGTAGGGAAATCATAATTTGTGATTGGAATTCCATGGATCATGTTATATAGATATCATAAATTATGATTGATAAATGTGGATTACCAATCATAGGTTAATGCATGCATGTCATAAGGCATGGGTTCGCATTTCGAACCATGTTTAATTTTATGATATAGTTTAAATCATAAAATAAAACACACATGGAAAATTTAATTTTAAAATTTTTCAATTGTAAATTGATTTATATGGTTTATAAAAATTTTATAAATCATGGAAAATGATATTTTTTCATATTCATTTAATTAAAAAATTATTTATAACTTAATTAATTATAAAAGGTTTATAATTAATCCTTATATGTTTATAAAATTTTTAATAAATAAATATCCATTATATTAAATGTTGATATTAGATAACTTTTCAATTTATATGACATAGCTTATAATTTTGATATAAATATTTTATATAGAAATTATAAGTATAATTTTTGAAGTGTTTATAAAATCCAAAATAAAGAAATATATATATATATATATAAGAGTTTATTTTTAAAAATATAATTTGTTCATAATTATTAATTTGAAATTTTTAAAATTAAAAGGTCGTATTTGATATGTTATCTAAACCAAGTCAAAATGAATTTTGGAAATTAATATGATTGAGGATTAAATAAAATTAAAGGTGTTATATTATGAATGTTTGTATATAATTTTTATATTTCATATATCATATATTTAACTAAAATTTCAAATAAAAGTATAATATTAAGGAGTTCATAGTGGGAATAAATATAAAGTGTTTGTATTTATTTTATTATGATATTTCAATAATTCATGGATGAATTATAAGGTGTTTATAATTTTTTTATTTATGAATTCTTCATAAATAGTTTATCTCATTTCGAAATATATGAATTATTCTATTATTATTTTTTATTCTCATATTTATTAATATATATAAATTTTTTATATTATTAACTATTGCGAAATTTATATTAAAGTGTTAAATTGCTTTTGTAAATTTTCATATAAGTATATAAGTAGTTACATTATAGGTATGATAATTGATTTAGTTTTCCTCTAACATGACAATGGCTTGTACAAGGTTATGAGCATGAATTTAATGTTTGATTATAGTTTATACATATTAGGTGTTATAATTATGATTGAATTAAATTATCTAATTATTAAACTAACCTTGGGTAGAGGGACATAGGGTTGGACTACTCATAAATCTATAGTCTTATTCCTTGTCAATAAATGTGGGGGTTATTTATCTATCACTCCATGATTACTCTTATGGATATTACTAATTTCATATTATTCTAAAAATCTACATGAAAGGTTTTTATATACCTTATGGATGAGATTAATTTTATGTGTATAAATATAATTTCCATTTAATTAGGGTAACTAACACAAGCTAGGGTTTGTGTAAGGAGTTGCATTAAAATACGTTTTCAACGGGTTTATTTGGTAAAAGGAATAGGATTTAAAAATAAATCATTATAATCATGCATAAATGTAAAGGGAATACATAAGATAAGATAGTGAGATTAAATCCATTTTAAAAATACTAAGTGCCAAATTCCTTCCAATGTGAACAATTGTTAAGACCTCGATCATTCAACCGGGTAGGTTTTTCCAAATTAAGGAGCCCCTAAATTATATTATGTTAGGAAACAATGTAATGAGGCAACCATAAGAGTTATTTGCCTCCAGTTTTTAATATTCTTAGGGTTACACTTAGTTAGGAAACTATTAGGAATAGTGTTGAGTTTATCAATATGGTAGATTGGGTATGGAGGTGTCCTCTCAACTATCCAAGATCCATATGTGATATGATTCGAATGATTTCTTACCTAAATAACTAATTAGTGATATGAATATCAAAGTGGCACATTACTTAGTGAAATATATATCTCGGGCCCCTAATGGATTTCATTTATACTAAAAGGCATATCTATTCTAGTGGGAGTGCATTTAATAAAAGACCTTATTAAATGATTGTAAAAAATGATAATCTTATGATAAAAGCTTATATTATAGATAAATTGATTCTTCATCCTCAAAAATTACTTTGAGATCAATATTAAATAAAGGATAATGTAATAAAGTCTTTAAACTAGTATAAAAACATAATAATCATTCTTAATCTAGAATAAAAATCTATGTGTTAGAGAAATCCCTTCCTGAGTATGCAATTATTGAAGTCATTAAATATGTGTATATATATTCTTATGAGAAGCATATATTGTTTCACTTATGGTTTAAAATTCATTGAATACAAAATTATATAATAAAACTTAGTCTTCACTCACATAATAAATATGATTGAGAGTGTTAATGACTTAGAGAGACTAGAGATATCTTATGAAGCTTATTCTTGTTGTGGAATTAATTTTGTAATCATTGGTGGAAATGAACTGATAATATGAATGATTTCTATAATAGTTTACCGTATTTTCTCAATGTTTTTTGAATAAATTATAATTACATATGATTATTATTATAGGGTTTGAAGAATCTAATGATACTCATTAAATATAGTAGAATAAAATAATCAAACTGAAATCCAAGATCAACCTTGATAGATAAATGAAATAATGAAAACTAAAATGAAGTAACTAGTGAATGTGTACCTTTAATCAAAGAATAGTTTCAATATTAATTATACATTCCTGATGAATATAATATTAGAGGAAGGAAATAGACATCCCTCCTCTAGAGGTATCCACATGTAGTTCTAAATTTCTCAACACCAGAGTAGGATCCTCTCATTACCCACAACATACTAGTGCCTTGTGAAGGAAAAGGGTGAAAGAGGAAAATATATTTGGTTATGAGGAATTTTTTGAGAAGTCTTGAGTAGTATTTTATGTACACCATATCATGTTGAAAACCCATTTATAAATCCCATAAGGATTCTCCTTGACTGATCATGAATTAACTCATATATTACAATTTTTTTAATGTGACGGCAATAACCATTGGATATGAAAATCCTATCATCCATTTTATCTTCTAAAACATCATAGTTTAATGATATATTATGTGTAAGATCTTATAAAATGATAAGAATTATAATTTTTCCACCCAAATAATAGAATAAATGGAATGGTATCATATATCATGTCTTATGATGTAGCTAGTGTATAAAACTCCATGTGGTTTACCTAGAGGGTCACCTAGTGTAAAAAAATCATTTTTACCTCATATTATATTTTTTATCTCAATATAAGAATGTTCTTCATTCTAACCATAACATTTCATCATAACTTATAGTTCTCTATGAATAAAATTGATTAGGGATGACTCAAAGTCATACTTTGAGAGGTTTGTTATCATTAAACTTCATGAAATTTATATCAATATATGCATATATGCAACCAGAATCAAATAATGATAAAGGATATATTTTTTTAAATACCTGTAAATTTCAAGGAAATTTTTTTCTTAAATTCTTTGGGATTTTACGAGTCCGTAGTTTCAGACGACACCTGATTCTGAGGCCTGGTAGACCCAGAATCAATTTCTGAAGTCCTGTTTGGGTACGTTCAGTGAACGTACATGCAGGTTTTTTTATCTTTTGAAACGGTGCTCGGAATTGAAATCTGAGGACACCGACGAACTCATTGCACCGGTATTCTCTTAAGTGGACCTTTACCGCAGTTGTGTTTGATCGGGAGGAGAGGTTATTTTTTTGGAGATTCATTAAAAAAAAATAATAAAAATGTGTACATAATTTTTATTTGATGGTGGTTATTTCCTCTAAAGAGGAGTTGGATGTGGGGAACACACCCCACATAACATCCCATGGGAGGATAATGGTGGTGGGGCCCACACGAGCCCTAACCCCTTCAACTCTCCTCTTTAACTTCCTTAACCCCTCTCTTAACTCTTCACCCCCTTTTTTGAAACTCTTGGTTTCCCATGAATTAATGAGGCCACCTCTTCTCTCATAAATTGTGCCAACCCAAATAATTAATGACTTCTTTAATTAACTTGGGTGTCAATAATTCTTTTTTGAATCTTTTGAATTGCCTGGAAATACTAATATAATGGGAAGCCTTATTATTATATTTTACTTGGCAAATATTTTGGTGGGGGAGGCTTTGGAGAATTAGAAGGGGTTCCACTTCGACGAAGAACATCGTTCTTCAATGAAGAACAACTCTGATGAAGAACACGAAGAAACTCTTCCAACGACGCTTCCTCCTCGGACGCACCCCGACGTCAAGGAAACTACGTTGTCTTCGAATTATCTTTCCGTGTCACGACAACCACTCATCCTCCAATGTTGATGGGACGACACTATTCACTGTGATGCTTATCTTCTGCAACTCATCAACGTTCGACGTCAATTACGAGGTAAGCGATTTTATAATTTTAGTTTAATGAAATTATACTCTTGTCATTTTTGAATGAAATTGATCGTCTTGGCCTCCTTTTATCGCCTAACGCAGAGGGCATGGGCCGAACAAACACGGCCTGAAGACCCTCCATTGATCCATGTTTTTATTGGTGACAGAAGTAGTGCTGGGAGAGGCGACGGAGATCGGAAGCAAAGGAGACCAGAGAAAATGGCGGTCGTGCACCGGCCGCGTGCTGAAGAACCGTGGCCCACAACCAAAGGCCGCTCGGGCGAAGAAGAACCGTCTAGCCGTACCCGGCTGGGCTGGAGTAACTGCAGCGCCACGCTGCGGAGGACCACGGCCCGTGTTCTGGGGCCGCTCGGTGGAGGAACCGGCCGACAGGTGTCCAGCTGAGCTGGGAAGACCTCACGACTCCAGGAGGGCACCGCGCTGGGGAAACAACAGCCCGCACGTGCGTGCTGCTCGCGCCGGGAAGACCAGCCAGCTTCGGCCTGTCAGACAGGAGGGTGGCATCACTCGGCGCTGCCGGTTTGGAAATCCCCCCCCCCCCCCGCATCACTCGGCCACCTGGGCCGAGCTGCTCGGCCAGTCGGGCCACGAATTATCGGGTCGGGCCGACCCACCAGCCCATCGAGCTTGACGAGTCGGGCCTGTTTCACATAAATGTGAATAACTTCACGACCGTGTGTCTGATCGATGCACCGTATGCTGCACTATGGATCTTGCGACGAGATGGTCCTTTAGCGATACTCTAAGTGAGTTTTGGACAACTTTGGAAAAATGGCCGGGTTGGTTCGAAACTGAAACCAACTGGGCCCTCAGAGCATAAACGCTTATAACTTAAGGACTAGACGTCCGATTGACATTCTGTCAATTATGTTGGATTCCTTTTGATGAGACGCTTCTTTTGGAATTCTCCACTTGAGTTTTGGATGCTGTTAAAGTATAGTCGGGTTTGTTTTAGCTTAAAACCCAACTGGGCCCCTGGAACGGAAAAGCCAATAACTCTCAGACCGGACGACCGTTTGACGAACCGTCTATGGCATTGGTAATTTCGTTGAGAAATAGTCCCTTTGAGTATTCCACATGGGATTTCGGGGTACAATTGAGATACGGTCGGGTTGGTTCGTATACAAAACCAACCGGGGCCCCGGGACAAAAGGATAATAACTCAAAGACCGGGCATATGATTGACGCACCGTCTTTTGCGTTGATACCCCTATGTCATGGAGGTCCTTTGGGATACTTCCACCTGAGGCTTTGTGGCACTTGGAGTATCGATAAGTAGCTCGTTGATCGGATCCTCTCGGAGACGAGCATACGGAGTATGGAGACCTAGTTGCTGGCTGAGATCTGATGACTGTTTTTCTGATTTGTTTCAGAGTGAATTTACTAGCCTAGTGGGGAGAAATAATGTGTAAGGTGGCAGACCCATGGCGGAGGAGCGCTACTATGTGAGGAGGCAGACCCGCGGTACTCAACGGGAGGAGTACCTCTATAGGCTATTAGGGGGAGCGCTACTGTCTGAGGCAGCAGCCCCATGGCGGGGAGTGCTACTGTGTGAGGCGGCTGACCCATAGTACTCGACAGGAAGAGTACCACAGCAGTCTAAGGTTAGTGAGTAGCATCTCAGAGTCGTGACAGGACTACTGTGCTCGATATAGGAGGATTTCTCCAGCATCCGTGGTTTCAACATCATGAATAAAATCTTGGTTTGAGCTGAGTCAATGACCTTTGTGTTTTCCGCATGATTGAGACGGGTTACTTGATAACTTAGGTATATGTATGGTCATATACCTAAGTAATGGTTATCCATTGAAATCACACTTTTTCGTTATCCTTGTTGGATTTTGTGAGACCTAGAGGGTCTTGGGGTCCTTACTATGTATCGTTATACTCACCTCTGTACGGGCTATGCCCGCTCCTTGTTGAGTTGGATGCAGAAGAAAGACAACACTGATGGAGGCTGATAGCTCTAGGCCAGAATGGTACCGAGAGGAGGACCTTACGACTTGTTAGTACACGGTGGAGTTTGATGGACGTGGAATGCTGAGGAGGACATCCGTACCTACCCTTCATGTAGGAACCCTGAAGGACGATCCAGGAGTTGCTTCAACCATTCATTTGTTTGTCCCTTTTTGTTGTACTTTCTTTCAGTTGTATTTGTACTTTACAGTTGGGATTTTATTCTGGCCCCTTTAATTTTAGTACAGTTGTTATACAGCTTTTACTTAGTGTTTTCATCTTCTTGTACTCTGGTTGTGTGTGTTAAATCTTATAAAGTCAATGCCTTCCTATTTTTTAGGGGAATTACTCCTTTGGTGCTAGTCGCCAGCCCCTGGCCTATGGAAGTCGGGCTTGGTGTAGTCACGATGCAGGCCCCGGGGGACGGGTCGTGACAAATTGGTATCAGAGGGAGGTTGGTTCTACCGAAGAACTATTACTCTGATATTTTCATTCTGTGAAGCAATAGTGTTAAGGTTACTAAGTGTGGTTTTTAGTTCAGGGATTCCAGTGTTGGTGTGGGCGGCCAACGTATCAATACCCCGGGACCCTGACTTCTAATTTCAAACTCAGTGCACGAAAAACATTGATTGCATGTGTGTTTTCAAAAGTTTTCCTTAAGTTAGTCCAAACCAGGTCAGCTCACCAGGTATAGTCTTTTGACTTTGTCGCATCTGTGTCTTTCAGGATGCCTCCCCACTGACGACCAGCTAGGGCCCCGAGAGTTGTAAGTACTAACATCCCGCCAAGCGATGACACCTCAGTATAGGGTCCTCTTCCAGTTGAGGCACCAGCGGTACTACCACCCGTTGGGACACCGATGCCACCAGCCCCAGCAGCATGTGATGAATGCTGCTTGAGCGCGCTGCAAGAGTTACAGCGCCAGAGGCCACCCAGGTTTCAGGGAGAGATAGACCCATAGGCGGCTGAGGATTGGATGGAGGCTATGGTGAGAGTCTTCAGACTGGTAGGGACACCAACAGACTTTATGGTGATCCTTGCTGTCAGCCTCCTTCAGGTAGCAGCAGGCAGATGGTGGAACCTAACGCTCCTGGTCCACGACGAGTTGACACTTCTCTGGGAAGACTTAGAGAGCCTGTTCCGAGAGGATTTTGCACAAACCTCCCTTCGAGCAGTGCGTATACAGGAGCTACTGCATCTGCAGTATGGCAGCATGATAGTAGCACAGTACTCAGCGAGGTTTACAGACCTCTCGTGCTACTCAATAGAGATGGTACGGGACCCATTCTTCAGGGCATGGACCTTTGAGCAGGGGCTCAGGTGAGATATCAGATCTTTAATTATCTCTCACAGCATCCCAAGGCAAATAGGGGTGTTGGAGATAGCCCTCTTAGTGGAGAGTTTCCTTGATGAACAGTATCCAGCAGTGGGACCCACCACTAGCTGACATGCAGCGGAGTCTTCTACAGCTAGCAGTAGACATATGGCGCAATGGTCTAAGAGGACCAGACCTACAGGTGGTCGACTGCACGACTCAGGGTTGGTAGTGCGGGGAACCCAGGGTAGAGACAGATCCAGACCTTCCAGGCAGTGTTACTCATGCGGCGGATAGGGTCACATGGCCTGTGACTGTCTGACCTGTCGCACAGACAATCATCAGTTAGATGAAGGACCTCCCAGGCAGAGGCAGAGGTTCGGACAAGGCAGACCGCAAGGAGCAGGAGACCGAGGCAGAGGAGCTGGTCGTGCAGCTGGTGGTGGATGACGCTTCGAGGTGTTGCCACCACCACAACTAGGAGGTCCACCTCAACAACATGGAATGGGTGGACAGGGGAAAGAACAACTTCAGGCAGCTGAAGCATATGACTATAGAGCTCCGGAAGCAGGTGGATAGGATCGGGACTAGTTCTAGTCATAGAGGGCTTTGTTCATGATGCTTATAGCTTTGTTAATGTCATTTTTTGTGGTTGATTTGTCTCCTTGTACCTTGATCTACGGTAACAAAAGACACTTGTCCTTGAGATGTTTGATTTCCTTTTTTGTGTGGTTAATACTAAGAGGTTCTGGTATAAACAATTTACATGACCCTCACTTTTGAGATTTCAACTGGAGGAGGCCTGGTAACCACACACTGATGCTGATAGTGTGATTCAACCCTTGGAGGCGAGAGTAACATTTGGATCTCTTGGTAGTATCATCGAGGCCTTAAGACGTTTTCCATGACATGAATTAGTATCATTCATGTCAAGATTGACTATATTAGTCAAAGGATGTGGTTCATCCAGGGGATGAGACCGGATTTCCCTTTTCGGAAAAAGAGAAATCATAGTAGCTCTTGTAGAACGTAGGCAAAGAAGGGTGAAATCAAGTTCTTACAATTGGCTAGTCTCACCCATTGTTTGTTGAGCAAACAGTTTATGGTTCACTCCAATCTCAATAGTCCCAGGTGTGTCTTCTTTCAGAAGAATATGAACCTGAGATAGCGGCGATGTCCTGAGTTCCTCCAGGATTATGACTTTTTGATAGTCTATACTCCTGGGAAGGGGAACGTTGTTGCGGATGATCTCAGCAGAAGTTCATGCATTCAGCTGCTAGGAGAGGTGACGGAGTAGCTGGCCGCATTTCTGATATCCTTGGTGGATAGGGATAGTGTAGCCTATCTGCAGACACTCCTCCAATTCTTCATCTGAGTAGGTGAGGTGGCTAACCACCCTGACCTTCCACCTCAGTTTCACCGGGTGCACGGTGTCTTCCATGTATCTTAGCTGAGGAGATGTGTGCATGATCCATCCCACAACATCGACCATGAAGAGCGGGACATTGATGATGGGGAGACTATCACGGAGGTTCCAGTGGAGTTTGAGCATCAACCAGAGTGGGTCCTGCGAGGACGGTCAATTTCTCTGGTGCACATTCGCTGGCAGTATGGGAACCTCCAGGAGAGCTCATGGGAGTGGGAGGCTCAGATGCATGCTCAGTACCTCTTTTGTTTTCCCTTGTGTGTGTTGTAAATTTATGGGGACGTAAAGCCCTGAGGTGGGGGTAATGTAAAGACCCGGAAATTTCAAGCAAAATATTTTCTTAAATTCGTTGGAATTTTACGAGTCCTCAGTTTCAGACGGCACCTGATTCCGAGGCCTGGTGTGCCCGCAATCAACTTCTGAAGTCTTGTTCGGGTACGTTCAGTGAACGTACATGCTGGTTTTTCTATCTTTTGAAACAGTACTCAGAATTGGAATCTGAGGACACCGATGAACTCGCAACGTCGGTATTCGCTTAAGGAGACCTTTACCGCAGTTTCATTTGATCGGGCAGAGAAGTTATTTTTTTGGAGATTCATTAAAAATATAATAAAAATTATGTGTACATAATTTTTATTTGATGGTGGTTATTTCATCCAGAGAGGAGTTGGATATGGGTCCCACACCCCACATAACCTCCCATGGGAGGATCATGGTGGTGGGGCCCACACGATCCCTAACCCCTTCAACTCTCCTCTTTAACTTCCTTAACCCCTCTCTTAACTCTTCACCCCCCCCCTTTGAAACTCTTGATTTCCCATGAATTAATGAGGCCACTTCTTCTCTCCTAAATTGTGCCAACCCAAATAATTAATTCCTACTTTAATTAACTTGGGTGTCAACAATTCTTTTTAAATTTTTTTGAATTGCATGGAAATTCTGATATAATGGGAAGCCTTATTATAATATTTTCCTTGGAAAATATTTTGGTGGGGGAGGCTATGGAGAATTAGAAGAAGGTTTTCCTCTCTAATGAAGAACATTGTTCTTCAACGAAGAACAACTCCGACGAAGAACGCAAAGAACTTCTTCCAATGATGATTCCTCCTCGGATGCACCCCGATGTCAAGGAATATACGTCATCTTCGAATTCTCTTTCTGCGTCACGACAATGACTCTTCCTCCAACGTTGATGGGACGACATCATTCTTCGCGACGCTCATCTTCCGCGACTCGTCGACGTTCGATGTCAATTAAAATGTAGGGTATTTTATAATTTTAGTTTAATAAAATTATACTCTTGTCATTGTTGAATAGAAGTGATCGTCTTGGCCTATTTTTATCACCTAACGCGGAGGGTGTGGTCTGATCAAACATATCCCGATGAACCTCTGTTGATCCATGTTTTTATTGGCGACGGAAGCGGTGCTGGGAGAGGCGACAACGACCGGAAATGAAGGAGACTGGAGATAATGGTAGTCGCACACTGGCCATGTGCGGAAGAAACATGGCCCGCAACCATGGGCCGCTCAGCCGAAGAAGAACCGGTCGGCCGTAGCTGGCCATACTGGAAGAACTGTGGCGCCCCATGGTGCCGTGCTGCGGAGGACTGCGGCCCGCGTTCTGCGGGCCGCTCGGCGGACGAACTTGCCGACAGGTGGCCGACCGGGCTGGGAAGACCCCGTGGCACCAGGAGGGTGCCGCGCTGGGGAAACAGAAGCCTGCCCATGCGGTCCGCTCGTGCCGGGAAGTCCGGCCAGCTTTGCCCGGCCGGACAGGAGCCCGGCACCACTCGGAGTCGCCGGTTCAGAAAGTCCCCCCCCCCCCCCCCCCCCGCATCTCTCTTCCACCCGGGCCGAGCCGATCGGCGAGCAGGGTCAAGCCATGGCCATCCGAGCCATATCGCCCATTATCAGGCCGGGCCGACCCCTTAGCTGGGTCGGACCCACCGATCCAAAATGGGCCGACCCGTCAGCCCATCGGGCTTGACGATTCTAGCCCGTTTCGCTTAAATGCGAATAACTTCATGACCGTGCGTTTGATCGATGTGTCATCTACGACATTAGAATTCTCGCGACGAGGAGGTCCTTCTAAGATACTCTAAGATAGTTTTGGATGTCTTTGGAAAAATATCCGGGTTGGTTCAAAACTGAAACCAACCGGGCCCTCGGAGCGGAAATGCTTATAGCTTAAGGACTGGATGTCTGATTGACATTTCGTCAATGACATTGGATTTTTTTGATGAGACGCTTCTTTTGGCATTATCCACTTGAGGTTTGGATGTAGTTGTAGTACGGTCGGGTTGGTTTTAGATTAAAAATAAACCGGTCCCCTGGAATATAAAAGCCAATAACTTTCAGACCGGACGACCGTTTGACAAACCGGTGGCGGCATTGTTAATTTCGTTGAGAAACGGTCACTTTGATTATTCCCCATGGGATTTTGGGGTACAGTTGAGATACGATCGGGTTGGTTTGTACACAAAACCAACCGGGACCTTAGGACAAAAAGGCTAATAACTCACAGACCGGGTGTCTGATTGACGCGTTGTCTATTGCGTTGAGACCCCTATGTAATGTCAGCCCTTTGGGATACTTCCACCTAAGACTTCATGGCACCTGTAGTATCAACCAGTATCTCGTGGATTGGATCCTCTCAGAGACGAGCATACGGAGTACGGAGACCTAGTAGATGGCTGAGATCTGATGACTGCTTGTCTGATTCATTTCGGAGTGACTTGACTAGCCCAGTGGGGAGTAATACTGTGTGAGGTGGAAGACCCATGGCGGAGGAGCGCTACTATGTGAGGCGGCAGACATGTGGTACTTGACAGGAGGAGTACCTCTGTAGGCTATCAGGGGGAGCGCTACTGTGTGATACGGTAGACCCACAGTACCTGACAGGAGGAGTACCTCAGTAGTCTAAGGTTAGTGAGTGTCACCTTAGAGTCGCGAAAGGACTACTGTGCTCGACAGGGGAGGAGTTCTCCAGCAGCCATGGTTTTGACATCATGAATAAAATCTTGGTTTGATCTGATTCAGTGACCTTTGTGTTTCCCTCATGATTTAGATGGGTTACTTCATAACTTCGGTATATGTATGAACATATACCTAAGTAATGGTTATCCATTGAAATCATACTTTGTGGTTATCCTTGTTGGTTTTTGTGAGAACTAGAGGGTCTCAGGGTCCTTACTGAGTATTGTTATACTCACCCCTGCACGGGTTGTGCCTGCACCTCGTTGTGTTGGATGCAGACGACAGACAGTGCAGATGGAGGCCAAGAGCGCCAAGACTGGACGGTACCTGGAGGAGGACCTTACGACGTGTCGGTACACGGTGGAGTTTGATGGACATGGAGTGCTGAGGAGGCCATTGGTACCTACCCTTAATGTAGGAACCCCAGAGGATGCACCAGGAGATGCTTCCACCTTTCAGTTGTTTGTCCCTTTTTGTTGTATTTGCTTTAATTTGTATTTTTACTTTACAGTTGGGCTTGTATTCTATCCCCGTTACTTTCATGTCACTTGTTATACAGCTTTTACTTAGTGTTTTCTTCCGCTTGTACTCTGGTTGTGTGTGTTATATTTTAAAAAGGCAATGCCTTACCAGTTTTTTGGGAATTATTCCTTTGGTGCTAGTCACCAGCCCCTGGCATATGGAAGGCGGGCTTGGGGTAGTCACGATGCAGGCCTTGGGGGACGGGTCGTGACATTTTCTTTTATATGATACAATTTATATTCTTAAACTATTTTAATAATACTTAAAAACCCATAAAAAATGTATGTCTAACATATCATATATGATATATTTTCATATAAACAATATATTTGTTTCACTTTTAGAGGTTTTTCTAACTTATTACATTTATATGTAATTCCAACCACATATCTATGATTCCACCTGATAAAACACTCTCATTAAACTCTTTGGTGAGTAAAATTTATGAATAAATAATGTTTCAATAATAGCGAGACTTAGGAATCATATTCTGCTTGTTTAAATGTTGAACATATTCAAAAGAAATTACCTATAAACATCAAATTTTGTGACATTAATAACTTATTCTGTTTACTTATAACTATTTCTATGAATATCATCATAATTTTTGAAACCTATTTCATCAAACTTTATCCCCATAATCCTTCATTAACTAATTTAACTATTTGCATTATTACTTTACCAATATATCATAAACTCCTTTAATATAAAGTGACATTCACATTGCATTTGGAATAGAATAATACTTTAGGAAATATTGATATAAAATTTCTTACAGTAACTAAATATAAGTCTTCATATTTCTCTTTTTCCTCACATATCGTAAAATCTTTAGGATGTTAAGTGAAAATCACATTAATTTTTTGACTGGTACAATCCTTTATTTAGTAATTTTGAACTTATCTATGCCCTAAAATACTCACACTATCCTATTATATAGTATATTATCTTTATAATATCATGATAAGATTCAAACAAATCATTTCTGTTATGAAATAAAACTTATTTTCTTTTAGTGTACATATTTAAAAAATAAATTGTTGATTCCTTATCATATACATTATTATATGCATTTGAAACATTTTATTATTAAAATAAGACATTATTCATTAAAATATACCCCTTATGGGTCATTGGATCATCCTGCCTCATATTTTAAAAGAAATATATAGATAATCAATTTTATTCTGGATACAACATTTTTATCTTTGTCACATTTTCAAAACATGTTATGTAATATGATGAATCATAAACCATGTGTATAAAATTAATTATATCATATTTTTATTAACAATGATTTGTTAACAAACAATTACTATTATTATATAATATAAATTTTATAGTCATACACATTATTTATTTAGATCTATTTGAGCTTGGAAAACATTTTAAAATTCAAATATTTTATGTAACAACTCTCAGCTTCATCACTATAATGAAAACTACAATCCTTATAAATTATTCTCTAGGTTTTTGAAATCCTATATATTTAAATCATTTTTAAAGAATATATTTGGTATCATATACCCTTAAAAACTAAATAATTCAATTCTATAACACCAATATCTAATATGGAAATTTCATGGAGCTTCAAAAACCCCATCAGGCATATCAAGAAATTCAATCATATGAAATAGTTACTCATCAATCATAAAAACCTTAATTTTTTAATTAACTTTGATAAATACCTGAAGAAACATTATTTTATTCTATAACTATCTTTTCTTATTATGATTTTAACTTTTAACCACTTTTATATTGAAACAACACCAAAACCTTGACATCATATGCCCAGTTGATCAATTCTAAATGCTTTCAGAATAATAGAATATACAATTCTTGAATGCATTCATATTGTTAAAACATTTACATATATGATTATATAATGAACACCATAACTATAACAATACTTAAGAAAACCTATAGCCTCACAAGGTCATTATACCCAATAATATGAGTATATGAGTTGTGACAAAAACTCCTCTGATCATCTTGCATCTGATTCCTTTGAAACCTTAATTTAATTATTTTAAACTTCTAACAATAATCTATATTCACTTGTTGAATAAATTCAACAATTTATATATTAAATAAGGTATTTATTTAACACATATAATTCATATTACTTAAGAAATTTTCCTAAGTTACAAGTCTTAGGAGTTTCTTACATTAAGTTATTTATTTCAAGAATTTATTTCAAATCTAGTTTTGATTATGATGATGATTATGGTATCATCTACAATAGATTGTTTTATTAGATGATTTCCATGTTTTTATAACATTTAATAAGGACTTTTATTAAACGTAATCCCATAAAAATGATTATCTCTTTTAATCTAATCATATCCATTAGTGTGACAAGATCCATATTCCATCATAACATACACTAGTTTTATCATGTAAATAATTCATAACTACATATAGTAGAAAAAAATTTCCAATCATATCAAATATGATTCTTAGATAGCTAAGTGGATAAATATTTATCTAAATCAGTCATATGGATATAAAATAAACTATATTCCCCTGGTATTCTGACCATTATGGATTCACAACTAAGTCTATACCTAATTGAATGTCAATAAAAATACACCAAATCATTCGGGTCACCTTATTACTAGATTTACTTACACAATCTAATCTATGGGAACCTAACCATTAGGGCCATACATATTGAATGATAGAGGTCTTGAGAAGTTAATATTTAGAAGGAATATCACACTTAATATTTTAGGGGTTTTTTTCTCACCATATAATAGCTTTTTATTCCCTTTATATGAATTCATCATTCTAGTGATTTAGTTGGAATCATATTTCTTCCACAAAATCAATATTTTTAAACCATATTTATGTGTAACTATTTACACAACCCACATTTTGTGTTACTCACCCAAAAATAGAGTCCAAATATATTTGCACATATCCAAAAGCATCATATTCAAAAACTACATGAAAATTTCATGTAAAGGTAAATAATTATATAAAATTATCAATCCCCACATGAGTAATCCTAGATCCACATATATCTGACCCCCATATTTTTGGAATAATTCATCAGCCTCCAAGCTAGTGGAAATTCTGACCCAAAGTCTCTCAACCTAGGGATACTTTAATCAATTGATATTTCAATTCATAATAGTTATAATACCTAATATGTATAAACTATATTCAATAATTAAATCCAGTCTAATGATTGTAAATAAAAACTGAGGTCAATGTAGATGACAACTAAATCCAATATCATATCTAGCATGTAACTTCTTAAATGAATGTATGATCATCTCTAAAAGTAGTTTAAAACCTTAAACCAAATTATAGACACATATATAATGTAAAAAATTTATAAATATAAGTAGAAAACAAGGTAATAACTTTTAAATAAATAATTAAATTCATATATTTAAAAATTATATAAATTTTTATAAACAATTTTAAATAAAATATAACTAAAAACACATTATAAATTTGTTGTTCATTATGGGAATTCTATAATATTGAATATAAACACTTTATAATCATTTAATAATTAAAAATCTTTCAAATTATTCATTATATGGAATTTTAATTTAAATATATGATATTTTATTAAATATAAATATTTTATATTTCAATTTATATTTTTTTAACATTTAACATAATCTAAATATCATATACCTCACATTATTTAAACCATAATCAAATCACTCATAAAAAACTCATTTTGATGTATTCTAAATAATATTCTTAATAAGGGATTTAATTTTAACAAATCAAATTAATTAATTATGAATAATTCATAATTATATTTAAACACTTTATATTTTGGCCTTGTTTTTATAATTTATAAACACCTTAAAAATTACCCTTATAATTTCTAAATAATTTTTTTTTCTAAGTTATAATGCATTCCATATAATTTATTAAAAGGTATTTTAATATTAATATTTAATAATATGGAATATTTATAAATAAATTTTATATAAACATTTTATTAATTAATTATAAGCTCTTTATAATTAATTAGTTAATTAACACTTTTATAATCTAATTAATATCCCAAAATAACATTTATTATAATTTATAAACATTTTTTAAATTATATAATTCAATTCATAATTTAATTCTTAAGAAAAAAATCTTCATAAATAATATTTAACTATATATCATGAATTATAGGATAAGATATATAGGTTTCAATGAATAAACCTTTTAAGTGTCGTCAGACTGATTTTATAACTGATATCCCTATTAGTGCTTATGATAATAATACGTAAGTGTCTTTCCATTACAAATTCAATAAATCACATGTATCGGTATATCTTTATGTATCATTGATCTTACATTTATATATTAAGGAAAAATACACCTATTTATCATAACGTATTCTACAATTCACATAGATGTCATAAAAGTGATATGATGCTTTGTTTTATAACCTGTAGTGTAGTGGTGTCATCAAGTATGTTATCTTGATGTATTATAGTATTACTAATACAAAACTAAAGGTTTTGTACTGAGTTACTAGCTATGATTTCCCAATATCAAAAGTCATGACTCAATTGGGAAGAATAAGTTTCTAAATTGTAGTTTATGATAGGTAATATGGTAGACATTATGACTTCAAAATATTCATCTTCACTATGATTGGAAGGATCAAAAATCAAGGTAAGGATCTTATACCACTGTAGGGTTACAAGGAATATAATAACACTCATTTTACATAGCAAAAATAATAATGTAACCCAAATCCAAGATCAAACATTCTAGATAAATGATATCATATAAACTAAAATGAATTTACTGGTGAATATACACCTTACACCACAGTGTTGCAGAAATATTTTATATTCATGGTTGATGAAGATCATATTATAGGTATCTTAAAGACATCCCCTAGCTAAAGGTATCCACGGTTTTTATTTAATAGAATGATTCTTGAGTGGGATCCTTTCATCGCCCAGGGAATTCTAGTTGCTCATAAAGGAAAAGGGTGAAGATAAATAGATCTTAGAGTATAAGAGAGTTTTATCCAAGGTTTTGGTAGTTTTTCCTTCACAACATATCATGGTTAACATCCCCTAATAAAAATCTCAGGGAAATTCCTTGAGTAAACATGAATTAACATTTATGTTAAAAATTAATTCATGTATTGGTTTTAACCCTTAGCTATTATTTCTATCTCATTCATTTCATCTTATGAAATAGATTATTTTAGTGATATGATTTGTGGGAGATCTTCTTAAACGATAAAAATTTTCATTGGACCACATAAACTTCCATGAACCAACCCTTGTAAACCCTGAACCAGTCAACTGAACCGATCTATGTCATGGCCTGAATGGCATTCCTGATTCCCATGGGTTGGAAACTAGTTCTTGGAATCAATAAAGACACAAAAGGAATGATTTATCCCAATAAATAATAAAGAAACTAAACAATGGAAAGATGAATTAAAAATTTCAATATAAATAAAACTAAATTGTATAAATTTTAAGAAAATTTTGAAAATAAAACCAAACTACACAACAATACCAACTAAACAAGATGACCGCAAAATATCCATGTGACCCTATGGGTCACTCTCTAACACAAAGATCAACCATCACTCAAGGTGATCAAACTCAAGCTGAAACCGCCTCCAAAGGATAAAAACATAATAGAACTATAGGAGTGAGTATTAAAACTTAGTAGGATAGCCTGATAATCTATTCCAAATAAACTTACATTAAAATAAAAGAAACATCAACTTCAATTTTGAAATAAAATTTATTAAAGAAATATTTTCTACACATTTTACTTAAAAAGAGTATGGCCCATTTCTCTTCTTCATTTCCCAAACCAGGATTTGTTACCGATGGTGATACCATAACATTTTCAAGGGGAAAGTGATGATTTTATTTTCAAATGGTACAAGAGAGTATAAAACACTTTTGTTTTGAAAACATTTTTCATGAAACCAATAGAAGGAAACTCATCACTTTCCAAGAAAAACACTACACATGATAACACTAAAATCATTACATAATATAGGAAATGGAAATAAATATATAAGTATCTCAATCATCACTACAAGAAGCCCAATTATACTATACAAGAATGAACCTAGAAGATTGTGAATAATACATAATATACTAATACATGAGACCCATCCCCAAAATCATGCCTCACATTATGAAGATCAAAGTGCCCTAAATACACCCAACCACTTTAACTCAAGACAGACCGAGGATAAAATCCCATATTAATAAAACCAATCTATCCACCTATTATGGGCCACTAGCTAGTGTGTAACCTAGCTAGAGCAGTAATCATTCTCAGAAAATTCTCTCACCCTGATAGGTTCCCATGTGTCATGTATAATGGGGGAGAGCCAACCAATGTTAGGATATAATCCAATCATAAGCATATAATAAAAATAATCCAATAATAGGCCTCACCCAGAGTCACTCAAAGGATCGATATCATTCCATAGAACAAATAGAATACTAGAAGTCCATACTAAGGATCTCCAATAATGTGTCCCAAGTATTAAACTGTGAGAAATTCTCATCCATTACAAGTATATAAGGAATGAGAATCATCCAATGGAGGTTTTCCTAATAAATAGCTTTGTCATTTTTACAAAATTTTCAAATGGGCCTTTAAGTATTTTTCACTAACCAACATTCTTCAATGATACAAAGCCTACTTTTATAAAGGATGTAAACACACCATTTTCTATTTAAAAATTTATTCAAATAGTCTTGTAAAATTTTTATATCACACTTTTAAGCCAAGGACATTTTTATAAAAATGCTAATTGGGCCACTAACTGACAATATGTAGCAAACAACCATAAAAGCCGATACACATTCATTTACCAAAAACAAAACTACTTGGGAAACCCATAAAAGGAACCCCAATCATCATTTCACATGTTTCCAATATATTTAAAAACCCAAACCATGCATTTTATATCACAAATCACCCATAAAATTTAATCGATCATTTAATTGAACATTTGGTGTGCATTATTTAAAAAAAATCCATTTATCACATAACAAGGCTTAAAACACCAATTTTCACATCAAAAAATTTATCCAAAGATCACACAACAACATTTAGAATATATGAAAGGTGTGACAAGAATGAATATAATGATAATTAAATTAAAAAGGCAAGTGCATCGGAAAACCTATCGCAAATCCAGGGCGCATCAACAATGCATGCTTGAAAATACTTCAAGAGGGTTCCAAAACCCTAGATCTATGAAGGGGAACTATAAATGAGAAAAAATGTCAACATAAATCAAGGGAAAAACCAACCCCTAGGTCAAAATGATCATGGTATAAAAGAAACTCAAGAATAAATGGAAGGATAATGAAGAGGGAGATGAGAGGAGAGGGTTACCTTGATGATCTAGCATAAAACCTTGAAGAAATCCACTTAAAATAACCTTATAATAATGTGGGAGGTGTTAGAAAGAGGATAGATCCCTCCTAGGATCGAATGATATGAGTGGGGGAGGAGGAGGGTGTTTTGGGTTAAAATTCTAAAAGAGGGTAAGGATATAAAATCACAAAATTTTAGATCCGGGCAACTCGCACGATTTGTCTGAATGGTTTATCAAACTATGTGGAAGCCACTTCCAATGAACATATCAAATTCACAGCCAACCCACATGGTTTCATATAATTTATGGAGATTGTGTGGTGGGTTCTACCCAAACCCACCACCTGTTGCACAGTTACCTGGGTTCAGCCGCATGGTTTACAAAACTACATGCAGACCATGCATAGGTCGCTGCTAAGAAATTTTTTTCCAGATTTTCTTCAAAAAAACCCAAATTAACTGAAATAATTCCCTGAGAAAAAATGAGACAAATAAAAACATCAAATTTGAACCCCCTTCACACCCAGTGATCGTAAGAATGATTGAGATTTCCAATGAACAAAAACATAACCCTATAATTGAAAAATCAGGTGCGAAAATTCTCCCCACTATTAATGTTTCCCACCCCCAAAAATCCATAACATTATCTATTTGATTGATAAATGACTAAGGATTCTATAACCACATGACCCGACCTCTTAATCCAAGGATATTTGATCCACTACCAATGGAACTTATGCCTCTTTCTTGAAATAGAACAATAATCTAAAACCACTTTCAGAAAATCAATTTGAAAGATCGAGCCACAATATCCACAACCATGCCTAGAATAAGACCACTGGGATTCCTACCATGAATCCCAATGCTCTCCCAAACCAAAAAACACATACAAAACCAAGTGATTTGAAGAGAGGTTGGAACAGACTCCCCACCATTTGAAAAAAAACTAGCATCCAACAACTACTTAAGATAAGGTCAAAGAGACATGTGGTTGATCTCACCACCATTAAGAACTAACCAACATCAACCAAAATAAAACTCATCATGAGCCAACACCAGACCTTTCACATACAGGACAACCAAAACTCTTCCACCACGACCTACCCTATTCCAGAAGAACAAAATAGGAAAATTTAAACCACCCACTCCCAAATGGAGGGGATAAGATTTGATCCAACACTCCCCACACCCCGAGCAGTCTCCTGACTATGTGAAAAGCTTCACTATGAGACCTAAGGCTAGACCTCTGATGTTTGAAGACTCCACTGCAATGAAATTAGAAATTGAAAACCCCAACCAGGAACATGCAATGAATCATTAGATTAAAAAAGGAATCAGAATTCCAGAAATGAAAACTATACTTCTATTTAAAGCAGGAGTTCATTAAAAGACTCATACCATCCCTTACATTTCAAACACCAAAACACAATTGAAAAAAATTACACAACAGAATAACTCATAAAACTATGTGGACACTTTTAGAAAATATCATTCAATGAGTTTCTAACCACACATCACTTCTGAGAGTTGGATCCATGACACTTTTTAGAAATTCCCCAAAAAAACTAATGCATGTAACCCAAGCTTCCACAGGCATGGTAGGGTTTTATGGTACTAGGAAACAACATCTTATTGTGTCTTGGATATCTATAATTATAACACACAAGTATTTCATGGACAGAAGAAGTTGATGAATGATCATAAGGCATTTTGATTCCAAGACCCACTCCATCAACTTTCAACCACTTTATCATCTCCTTATTGTAATTATACACACTACTTATCAGGATTTAAGTATGAAGGACAACCTCAAACACACCCACCATCACAGATTCAACATGAATATTTATCCTCACCACATTGGAAAAGTAGTTAGGTTTAACTCTGTAACCTTTGACTACAGATTGGGATTAATCCCAAACTCGAAATATCAAGCCTTCATGGGATCATTTTGCAACATACTCCTAAAGGTAAGGAACTAAGTCCAAAAAATGATTGAAATAATCCAACATTATTCCATCACACTGTTTCAAGAAAAACATTTCCATCCTCATTTTCATCCTTTCATTCTTATAGAGATACTAACGAATAAACAGATCCTTGAAGAACCCCCAAGTAAGATCTTTTCAAGGCTTGTTCTGAGATACCGACTTCCACCACTTCCACGGTGAACCTTCAAGCATGAAAATTGAAAACATAACCTTCAACAACTTGGGAAAATCATTTAGGTCAAAGTTCCTTTCGATATTTTTCATCCAATAGTTCACTTTCAGTGAATTCTATTTTCCATAAAAGAGAGCTGGATCTAGTTTCCAAAACTCAAGAACAAAATCCTTAGGTTGAACAACTAGAAATACTACTAATGGGAAATTTCTCAAAGCTACACTATTATCACCCATCGAAGATCCATGGGGAAAACCCCTAGACAATGAAAATCTAAGAACTAAATCAAGTCCAAATCAATAAAAAAACCTCAAAAATAAGCACCAAATAGGAATGAAACTTTGAACATAAGAAAAAAATCCACTATTAACCTCAAAACATTCCTTTTGAAAACATCTTTGATTTAAAACAAACCTGGTGGGTTGAATGCTTCCCATTGGTATTCCTTAGAGTCTCACTCACATGCACATTTTCATGCCACCCCGGGAAACCATCCACCATGCCATGTTGGGCATCCTTCCACATTTCTATATACCACTATGCAAGTGAGAACCAATGATAAAATAATGTCTAATATAAAAAATCCTCATTTTCTAAACAAACCATTCAACCCAATTCTAAAATTATAAATCTTCCAACGGAACACTAACCATCAAGTCAAAAACAATTTTTAGATTCCACACATCAAACCATTTTACCATGCTTGAAAAATAAAACCAATATATTTCAATAAAAAATCCTTTTCATTTCACTTAAAACATTTTTTTCAGCAGTTCAATAAATCTCATTTCATCAATAACCCTTTGGTTAAAAAATCACACCTTTTTTTAAAATAGATTTCCAAAACAAACATCTATTTTCCATAAACATCAGTTATTTTTTATAAAATCCTAATTTCGTTAAATCATTTTAATTGTTTTACCCCCAAGAGTTCATTTTATAAAAACTCATTTTTTCTAAAGCCATACAAAAGGTTGATTCTAAAATCCTATTTTCCCACTTTCCAAAATCCCAACAATTACTATTAAAACCCCATTTTCACAATCCAAAAAAATCATTTTCCAAACAATTTTCAGAATTCAATGAATATTAAAAGAGACTCATAAGAGATAACTAGTGTTAGTGGGTGACTTGACCATATGGTTGTTGGCCTATTTCTGATGCTTTCATCGGGGCGTGCACGTTCGTCTCATTTGGCGAGACGGTGGCGCCATCTGTTTCCCCACATTCCCACCTTCCAAAGGTGGGCGGCATCTGCTCCTTGTTCTGGGACATTTTCTCCTTGATTGAAATGGGATGATGGGATGTTGGTTCTTCTTTCCTTGGATTCCTCCTTAGAACTCGTCACCTAGTCTGGGTCTCCCTTATAGATTTAAGACGGTGTTCGTGAAACTCTTCCTGGTGCCATATCTTCATGGATACCAATTAATTACACTTCTTTTGTAAAGACATTCCAATGGGTCCAGTCATGGCAGCAACCTTCAGTCAGGGGAGTAGTCACGTTGGACATCACTGGCGCGTCTGGATGCTGGGACACTGGCGCGTCTAAGTTTATTCTCTTTATTATAGGGATTATCGAGGGCGTGGAAGCCTGAGGCATCCCACATAGAATGCAAGGAATTATATTCCATATGCATGTCTCTGAGGTTTTCCTCAGCTTCCCATGTTTAACACAGGATATGTCACAAGTTTAACGTCCAACAGAGACAGATCAGACTGATCAGAACACTAACTAGAGTGGATCAGATTGGTCTAACCCCTGGGGGACACACTGATGTAGGTGGGTTGACATGACCTCACCAGGATGTGGCATCTCGGGTAGGATTCAAGCTGGATGGTGGGGGTGCTGAGTGAAATAGGTAGCGAAATGGGATGGAACTATCGTGAGGACGATGGTAATGTTGGGCTTGAGTCTCAGGGAGACTTCCTACGTATCCCTATGTTAGGGAATCAAGGTCTGCATAGTTCTGGAGGGCGATGGGATGCGTGAGGAGGTGGCTTGTGAGAATGGACGTGTGGATGGGACCAGGAAGAAGTGGAACCTCTAGGTTGGGGAATGACCTTCCCGAGACACATAGGGTCGAGGGAAAGGTCAGGCTATGAGCTTGAGTAAGGGTGTACATATAAGACAACAACCTAATGATGTGTATGGGGCTTTGCATGGTTAACAGCCCAAGTTGGTCTAACGTCACTAGGACGAACCGAAGATGTGGGTCCCAGTGAAGGGGATTATAACGGCTTGCAGCTGAATAGGAGAAAAAATGTCTTACCACTGATCGGGATATAGTGGATTACAACTGATTGAGGGACACAATGGCTTACCACTGTATGGGGAACAACGGATTATTGCTGATTGAGGTACATTGTTTAATGTCATGTAGTACGGGGTTGAACTGACATGAATGTAGTCGGGATCAAGGGACGGTGGTCATGAACCTCACAGAGGATTCTTATGTACATTTCCTTGGAAAGGATCAAAGTCCACGTAGTTCGGGAATGGGTGTGTGGGGCTTACACTCTAGGATGCCCCAGGTGTTGGAAAACCAACATAAAGGAGGTTAGAATGACCAGGGTGGTGGGCTTGAACCTCGCAGAGGCTTCCTACATACCTTTCCTTGGCTAGGATCAAAGACTTCGTAGTTCAAGATGGTGTATGGGGATTACACTCTAGGCTGCCCGATCATTTGGTGAACGGACGTGAAGGGGGTTGGAGCGACCAACGGTTGTTGAGATTGAACCTCAGGGAGGATTCTTACATACCTTGCCTTGTAAAGGATCAAAGACCTCATAGTTCATGATGGTGTGTGGGGATTACACTCAAGGCTTCCCAAGGTGTTGGTTAACTGACATGAAGGGGGTCAGAGTGACCAATGGTTGTTGGGATTGGACCTCAGGGAGGCTTCCTACGTACCTTGCCCTGGAAAGGATCAAAGACCTCGTAGTTCATGGTGGTGTGTGGGGATTACACTCTAGGATACCCAAGGTGTTGGTGAACCGACGTGATGGGGGTTGGAGTGACCAATGGTTGTTGGGCTAGAACCTCAAGGAGGCTTCCTACGTACCTTGCCTTGGCAAGGATACAATACCTCGTAGTTTAGAATGGTGTGTGGGGATTACACTTTAGGCTGCCCAAGGTGTTGGTGAACCGACGTGAAGGGGGTCAGAGCGACCAATGGTTGTTTGGATTGAACCTCAGGGAGGCTTCCTACGTACCTTGCCTTGGCAAGGACCAAAGACCGTGTAGTTCAGGATGGTGTGGTGGGATTACAATCTAGGAATCCCAAGGTGTTGGTGAACCGACGTGAAGGGGGTTGGAGAGACCAATGGTTATTCAGATTAAACCTCAGGAAGGATTCCAACATTCCTTTCCTTGGAAAGTATCAAAGACCTCAAAGTTCAGGATGGTGTGTGGGGCTTACACTCTAGGCTTCCCAAGGTGTTGGTGAACCGAAGTGAAGGGGTTCATAGTGACCAATGGTTGTTGGGCATGAACCTCAGAGAGGTTTCCTACGTACCTTGCCTTGGCAAAGATCAAAGTCCTCGTAGTTCAGGATTGTGTTTGGGGATTACACTTTAGGCTGCCCAAGGTGTTGGTGAACTGATGTGAATGGGTTCGGAGCTACCAATGGTTATTGGGCTTGAACCTCAGGGAGGCTTCCTACATACCTTGCCTTGCCAAGGATCAAAGACCTCGTAGTTTAGGATGGTGTGTGGGGATTACACTATAGGCTACCCACAGTGTTTGTGAACTGACGTGAAGGGGGTCGGAGCGACCATTGGTTGTTGGGCTTGAACCTCTGGGAGGCTTCCTACGTACCTTGCCTTGGCAAGGATCGAAGACCTCCGTAGTGCAGGATAGTGTGTGCGGATTACACTCTAGGAAACCCAAGGTTTTGGTGAACCAACTTGAAGGGGGTTAGAGTGACTTATGGCTATTGGGCTTGAACCTTAGGGAGGATTCCTACGTACCTTGCCTTGGGAAGGATCAAAGACCACGTAGTTCAGGAAAAATAGAGCGACCAATGGTTGTTGGGATTGAACCTCAGAGAGGATTCCAACGTACCTTGCCTTGGAAAGGATCAAAGACCTCATAGTTCAGGATGGTGTGGGGGGCTTACACTCTAGGCTTCCCAAATAGGATTTCATGGTCGGTGCTTGCTTTAATCTCATGTGAGTCATGCTTAGTGTGAGAAACAAGAGACATCAAAGACCTGATGATCATGTCTCGAAAGGTGTTTCCGTGGGAAGGGGAGTTGGGCTTACACATGATTGCAACCCAAATAGGAAATATGGGCTTATGCATGGTCAGCAACCCAAAGAGGTTAGGACATACTCCAGGATAGAGACCCAGTGGAGAAAAATCCCAGTAGGAGAGGTTATTTGGCACCGAAGAAAGGAGGGGCAGGGATGTTGCCTCCTATAAGAAAAGCTAGGGGGCCTACACTAGTGTGGTTTCCCATTCCCTGTATAGGATGCATGGGGTGAGGTCATGGTTTAACGTCATGTGATGAGGATGATGATGCTTTTCAGTTTAATTTCCTGCAGCTCGGACGAGGTGGTTTCACTCCGCACCCCTAGGACTTATATAACTGGTACCCTCTGTACCATAGTTAAGGGAATTCACCAGCAATATTGTGACTGGGGTGTGTCGAGAGGTGATCCCTTTGGGGGTCCATGTTAGTGCATCTATGCGAAAAAGTAATAGTTGTTAGCATGCCTGGGTGCCACTATGGAGTGGCAATGATGGATGGGCTTACGTAAAGAAGTTTTCTGTGTGCTGCAATGGAGCGGCAATGGTGAATGTGGATTACGCGAGGATGCTACCCGGGTGCTGCTATGGAGCGGGAATGGTGAATGGGGCTTAGGCAAGGAATCTTCCCGGGTGCCGCTATGGAGTGGCAACGGTGAATGGGACATACGCAAGGAAGCTGCCCGGGTGCTACTGTGGAGCAGCAATAGTGGATGGAGCTTACATGAGGATGCTACCCAGGTGACACTCAGGAGCGGCAATGGTGGAAGGGGCTTATGCAAGGTTGCTGCTCGGGTGCCCCTATGGAGCGGCAATGGTGGATGTGACTTACGCAGGGATGTTGCCCGGGTGCCTCTATGGAGCGGCAACGGTGAATGGAGATTACGCAAGGAAGTTTCCCGGGTGCCATTGTGGAGCAACAATGGTGGATGAGGCCTGCACGAGGATGCTTCCCGGGTGGCACTATAGAGCGGCAATGGTGGATGGGGCTTATGCAAGGAAGTTGCCCGGGTGTCGCTGTGGAGCAGCAATGGTGGATGGGGCTTACGCAAGGATGCTGCCCGGGTGCCCCTCTGGAGCGGCAATGGTGGATGGGGATTACACACGGATGTTGCATGGGTGCCTCTTTGGAGTGGAAATAGTGGATGGGGCTTATGTAAGGAAGCTACCCGAGTGCCGCTATGGAGCGGCAACGATGAATGGAGCTTACGCAAGAAAGCTACTCGGGTGCTGCTGTGAAGCGGTAATGGTGGATGGGGCTTGCGTTAGGATGATACCCGGGTGCCGCTTTGGAGTGGCAACGGTGTGTGGGGCTTATGTGAGGATGCTTCCCTGGTGACACTATGGAGTAGCAACGGTGGATGGGGCTTACGCAAGGAAGCTGCCCATGTGCCGCTATGGAGCGACAACGGTGGATGGGGATTACGCAAGGAAGCTTCCTGGGTGCCACTTTGGAGCGACAATGGTGAATGGGACTTATGCAAGGAAGCTACCCAGGTGCCACTGTGGAGCAGAAATGGTGGATGGGGTTTACGCGTGGATGTTTCCCAGGTGCTGCTATGGAGCGACAATGGTAGATGAGGCTTACGCGAGGATGCTACCCGGGTGCCTTCCTCATGTCTATCCATGAGGGTATCCCAACCCACTCATGGGTTGATTCCATCTCCTTTGCACTACTGCAGAAGATGGATAATTCCAAGGTCATTGGAATCAGTACGAACAAAGGGAAATGAAAAGTGTGAATCACATGCCCGACATTTGGAACGTGGTGAGGGTGGCCTGAAGACGGAGGATAATTGTTGACTATTTTCGAAACACAGTATCCACATCATGTTAGCCTGAAATGGGGACAAACAAATGAGGGTCTATTGTTGACCGTGTTCGAAACATAGGACCTGACTCAAAGTGTTGTCCTAAGTCTTCCGGGGCGTTGGCCCAGGATTGTAGGGGAGCCGATGCGGCATGTGACCAGGCCGTTAGGGGTTCCCTTCAGACCTGGAAGATGATGACGATCTGAATGAAGGACACACAAAGTTTTAGGTGGGGTGATGGAATGTTTGAACAGATTCCAACGCTCTAAAAATTATACAACTGTAATCATGGCGTTAGGCATCTTATGCTTGGAGGATAATTCATCTCTTGATTGGAGAAAAAGGTGTCATGTGTTTGGCACTTAGGGTGTACCACAATTTATAGTCATGTAGATAGGACTGTTGACATCCTATGCTTGGATCATAAGGCATATCTTGTTTAGATCAAGAGGCATCCAATGTTTGGAACATAGGGCGTACTACAGTTTATAGTCATGTAGAGAGGAATATTGGCATCTCATGGTTGGAGCATAAGGCATCTCTTATATTGAGTAAGAGGCATCCTATGTTTGGAACATAGGGTGTGCTACAGTTTATAGTCATATAAGTAGGACTATTAGGCATAAGGTGCCTAGAAATGGTTGGTGTTGGGACTTACGCAAGGGTGGCCCTTTCTAGTTCAACCTGGCATTGGAGGTAGGTGAGGGGGTTTGGATGAATTACTTTTGGAATGCTTCAACTCAAGGTGCATGGGGATTAATGATGAGAATATCTACTCACGACAAAGAATCAAACCAAGAGGAATACGTCAACTCAAGGTGTTTCATGGTGTGCGGAGGAGTATCTCAAATCATGGTATTCCATAGGTGGAAGGTGAGTGCTCAATGGAAAATCCTGACGTCCTGACCCAAAAGGTTTGTGGTGCGACTCTCCATTTTTCATGGGGTTTAGTGACGGAAGTGAAGGGACCAGCTCGAAGGGCCATGACCGCAGCCCGATACTAATCCGGAGCGGGGGGGCGGGGGCGCAGCCCCCGCGGTCGCCCCCGCGATATGGAACAATGAGGACTGGTCCGGATACTGTTGCATTTAATAAGAGCGACATGCAGAATGGGTTGCACACAAGGAGGGTTTTCATGCAATAAAAAAGGCCTGCACACAATAGGGCAGGATTGCAAGCAATACAGGACATGTGTACGCAATGGGGGAGATCTGCGCGCAATAGTGGAGGAATTGCGTGAAATAGTGGATGTGTGCATGCAATAGGGGATATTTTCATGCAATTGGGAATGAATGCATGCAATTGGATAGGTTCAGTATTGGCGTGCAAAAAAATTGGGCACAAAATCCCTATTGCGTGAAAAAAATATGCCTTGCATGAAAAATGGGGCACTTTAGATAATTTTCACACAAAAGGGATGTTTTTCGCGCAAGATGGGGGTTTTGCATACAAGCACGGAAAATGTGGACTTACACGCATTACAGTGGTGGCCGAACTCTATGTCCCTCCATTGGAGAATGGGTGCACTTTTATTTATAGGAGAAACCTAGAAATACGGTGTGCATAAAATTCCACACGTGCAAGTGGTTTTCCATGCCAGGTGGTGCGCGTAAAATCCCACGCACGCAATTGGTTTTCCATGCTAGGCGGTGCACGTAAAATTCCATGTGCGAAATTGGTTTTCCACACTAAGTGGTGCGTGTAAATTTCCACACACACAATTGGATTTCCATGCCAGGTGGTGTGCATAAAATTTCACATGCGTAATTGGTCTTCTGCACCAGGAGGAGTGCAGAAAATTCGGCACGCACAATGGGTTTTTCGCATGACCTGTCGTGGGCACACGCGCAAAGGGGAGTTTTGACATAGCATTTGGCACACAATGGGATTGCATGAAAAATTACTATATTACATGCAATATCCTATTCTTGCATGCAATATCCCTATTTTCACACTAGATTCAATTTTTTCATGCAAGCTTCCCTCTTTTGCACGCAACTCTATACTTTTCCCCATAACAACCCTAGAAGGTAATTTCCACCAGCCTGACTTCGAACGGTCCTAACTTCTGATCTGTAACTCCGTATGGCCTCCAGGACTGGTCAAATTGAACATTGTGGAACGAACTACGCTCCACGATCATATATAGAAGCATTCGGTGAATTACATGGACACATTTTCCGGTGCCAACAAATTCCCCCTATGAATGGGGTCCAATGAGGATGAGGAGGGAGATGCAAACCAGGTTCTGAGGAAACAACTGAGGAAAACACCTGCATTGGGGTCCATTGTATCTCGATTGTATTGAGGAGATAATCAACTAAATCTTAAGCCTGCGTGAGTTATGCCTGGTGTGGGAAACAAGAGATAATAGGAGCTCATGTATGAGAGTGTTAAACAATGGAAGGTGTGACGGGATTATAATGGGACATCGATCACCATTTGGGGAATCCTAAAAGGGATAGGGGATATAGCTAGAGAAAAGGTCTCTCTGGACAGCCGACCTACATCTCTCACCATGCTCTAGTGCACGAGCGGGGTAATGCCAGGGGCATTAGAATCAATCCTAATAAAGGGGAGTGGAAAATGTGAATCATGATACCCGAGATTCAGAACACTGTAGGGGTGGCGTGACAATGAAGGATAGCTTTTTACCATGTTTGAAACATAGTATCCTTATTGTGTTAGCCTGAAATGGGGATAACAAATGGGGGTCGACCGTTGACCATGTTCGAAACACGGGGCCTGACTCGAAATGCTACCCATTAGTCTTCCAGAACATTGGACTAGGATAGTACGCAAGCCATAGGCTGAGCATCCATACTGTTAGGGGGTTCTTTTAGATGTGAAAGAGGATGAGGGTCGGAATAAAGGGTACAAAAAGTGTGGAAGGTGGAATGTTGGTTTTCTTGAATGGAATCCAACACTCTTGGCATTACGCCACCTTGGTGAGAACACATTAGGTGGGAATACTGGTCCGATCATGGATCATTCCTTCTTCTAAATAGGACATCTCTGGCGAGGAAATAGTCTCCTCCCAATGTTATCGTGGGGAATCCCGAACTTTGTCAGGGTAAAGCTGCAATTTCATGGTTCCCAAAAAGAGCTCAGGTCAAGGGACCAAAAAAAGAGGGGGGAACGAGAATTATTGTTCCGGGGGCTAGACCAAGAGATAGGATGTTTGGGGGTTCTTATGTATCCCATGAGAATGGGAATCAAGCCAAATGTAGTTCTTGGGGCACAGTGTGGTTAGAGACCAGCACTGGTAGGGATAATTCCCTCTATAAAGGAAACTGACGCATCCCATGATTAACATAGGGATTCTTGAACTTGTTTAGGGTAGAACCACAGTTTAGTGTAATGTGTGGAGGACATATGGACTCATACAATTTAACATCATACGATAGTACATGGAGTGAAAGGGAAGATCCCAGGAAGGGAGTATGTGGTGCGGTAGCTATAAACCCAATGTGAATGAGGACTTAGTCCAGATCACACCACGTATCCCCAGAGGAAACTCTTCAGGTCAGGGGACCAAGAGTGAAAATTAGGTTGGGCCCAAAGCAAAGTGGTTAGGCATTCTTATATACCCCATGAGGATGGGAATCAATCCATACGTAGTGATGAGAGAGAAGTTTAATGTCATGTGGGATGAGGAAAGGTACACGTGGCATGGCTGCTCCAGTACACGTCCTAACAGAACTACTAAGCCCACGTGAGTCATGCTCGATGTGGGAAACTAGAAGAAGTGATGGTAATTTTCTAGCACAAGAAGGAACATGTTAGGGATTATGGGCTACTAGGTGAATTACATCCCACTATTGCTGACCCGCCTATATAACACACCTAGATGTGCGGAAGAGTAAAGTTGAGTATGTTGTAATTCCACTTGAACATAAGGAAGTGGAAATATGTGAATCACGATGCTTGAGATCTGGACCACAATGATGCTGGCATGATGATAGGAGATAACTGTTGACTATGTTCGAAACAAAGCATCCATATCGTGTTATCCTCATATGGGGACAGATAGATGAGGTTCGATTGTTGACCATGTTTAAAACATGGGACCTATCGCAAAGGTCATCCGAGGTCTTCAGGGTTGTTGGACTGAAATGGTAGGTGATCCGAGACAGAATGAGACCAGGCTATGAAGGGGTCCCTTCAGATGTGGAAGAGGATGAGGATTCAAATAGCGGGCTCATGAAGCTTAGGCATGGAACAAGGGGAATTTACCCATGAAAATTTCACACTTCGGGTTCTTTGTCAGAATGCATCTGAGTACGACAATGAGACGCATCAGATAGAGGGAGTCGAGTCCCTTCCCAAGGACAAGGGTCCTGGGGTAACATGATTTCCACCTAATGTACTAGGGTGGACCATTAGGGGGGATTGATTTAATGGACTGTGTGCAGGGTGGCGAAATAGCCAAACATGACGCACAGTTCCCATAGAGAGATCATAGTTTTGGGTCACAGAACTCAGACCATGATGTGAAAAGATATGGTATGAACATGGTGCAGCTATTGAAAAACCCTATGTGAATGAGAACCTAATAGGTACTCACCACACCCCATGTTCCCAAACGATTTTGGTCGAAGGGGCCGAAAAAGAAAGGACAGGATTTGTAGATTTCTGGTGCGGGACCCAGAGACAAAAATTCAAGGGCGTTCCTACGTATCCCATGAGGATGGGAATCAAGGAAAACGTAGTTCTGTAAAATTTCTTGCAGTTTAAAGTCTTCCGGAAAGGACGTAAAGTTGTCTTATTTTATGGTCATAGAGCTCGGACCATGGATGGTAGGAAACGTAGGTGACACATGGTGGGGTAATTATAAAACCCGACATGAATGGGAACCTGGGGTCCCAACCACCATGTGTTCCTTGGAAAGGTTTTAGGTTGAGGAACTGAAAAATTAAGTTAGGATGGGCTCGAGGCAGAGTTCATGGGAATTCCTATGTACCACATGAGGATGAGGATCAAGCCACACGTAGTTTATAAGATGGAACACTGGGATACCAGTTCCAGGTATAATATGGTTGTGTGGGTCTGACCCATACACAAAACGAAGCAGTATTTGATAGATCTTGTTTTCCCTTTAGGAAGAATGAGTGTTTTTTTGTATAGCGATGGACCTAGGATAGAAAGTCCAAGCATCGCCACAAAAATAAATTCATGTGAAGGTGTTGAAAGATGGTATGGTGCATGACCGATACCAAACATGATGCCTCCTTGAGTGAGGATATCACGTTGTAGTTTTGTTTTCCATTGTGCGGCCAGGACGATAATGTCATAGTTTAGGGTCATGTGATGGGACCAACCCTGCATTTTTAATGTCGTGCAGGATAAATGCAACAGTTTAAACTCATGTGGGACTAAGAATCATAGTTTAAAGTCATATGGTTCAGACGTTTATAGGAGGTATGAGGTTCCAGAGGGGATGTGCGTGGCGTGATAAAGCTTATGAGGATGAGGTACACACCATACCGTGCACGATTCTGAGAAATAAACCTTGGGTCGAGGAGCCAGAAAAGGTTATAGGATACGGGGAATGAGAAACTAGCTCCCAATTGATCTGGACCTGAAGACCACATGTTCTGGTGTTCCTACATATCCCATGGGAATGGGAATCAAGTTGTACCTAGTTCTTAAAAGATAACATCATTTATGGTCTTAGAGCTCGGACCATAGTGGAGCGAAAAACATCCATGTAAGTGCGGACCTCAACCTGATCCCTAATCCTATGTGAGTCTAACTCGATGTGGTAAACAAGGGTATAAGAGGTTTGTTTCAATACCTAACGCCCATGGGAAATTGGTGCGGATCCCTGAATGATGCCCTTACCAGGGTTTTTGTCCTCCTAACGTGAAAATGCGCACTAAGGGATAGTTCCATGAGGGTCGAAATTCTAGTTGGACATGATGGAATGGAAAATAATGTGAATCATGTAACAAACATTCAAGGATTTAAGGGGATGGTGTGACTATTGAGGATAACTATTGACCGTGTTCGAAACATAGCATCCTTTCATGTTAGCCTGGATTGGGAATAATAAATGAGCATCAACCACTGACCGTATTTGAAATGTGGGGCCTGTATCAATTTGTTGTTCGAAACCCTCAAGGGCATTGGCTCGTAATGGTAGGAGGGACCTTGGGCCGAGCATCCATGCCATTTGGGGGTCCCTTCGGATGTGAAAGATTATGGAATCCACAAATGAAGGGGAACACAAATCCTGAAAAATCGGTGAAAGCATGTCCAAGTAAAATCTGACACTCTAGAAGCTGAACCAGAGTACTCTTGAGCACATTGGTGAATCATCGAAGAGGGCCGAGGGGATCATATTGAGAGCGAACGATTTGAAAAGATGAGTATAGCACAAGGGGATGGAAAACTCTCAGGAGGAGGAGGTAAATGGCGTGGTTGTTACAAAACCCGACATGAATGAGGATATAATCCCATACCACACCATATACCCCTCCCCCTAGGGGAATGTAGGACAAGGGGCCAAGATGAAGCTTCACCTAAAGACTAAACATTCGGGCGGTCCTACGTATCTCATGAGAATGAGAATCAAGCCGAACGTAGTTCTGTAGAGAGTAATGTGCAGTTTACCATCATGTAGTAAGGACACAAACGGGTACGATACCCCATACAGAGGGGGTGTACGGTGAGGATAGTAACCCAGTGTGAATGATGATATGATCCCATACCACATCGTACAACCCTAAATGGTAACTTGGGTCGGGGGCTTGAAAAGTCCAAGGGGCTTGAGTCTGGGCCTTGGACCGAAAATCCTGACCAACTTCCATCTTAACGTCTTACAGTGAGGACGATGTGATCTTAGTTTAGGGTCATAGAGCTCGGATCATATATTCCTAGTTTAATTTCATATGCATGGGATAGGAAGGGTGAACCATCATGCTTATGGAAGACCACAAAGCAGCAATGATGATTGAAGACAAATTTTGACCAGGTTCGCAACACAGTACCCACCCTTATGTGACCAGAGTTCAGGGAAAACAATTGAGCATTTACCATTGACCATATTCGAAACACGTGACTTGTACTAATTTTTATCTCAAATCCTTGGGGACGTTGGCTCGAAATGGTAGGATAACCCTTAGTCTAAATATCCATGCCATTCATGGGTCCTTTTGGATATGAAATATAATGGAAACCCAAATAATGGGGCTCATGAAACATGGTGTGGACTACGTTAGTGGAAGGGGTGATATGGTGGGAGGAATGTCTCAGGGGAATGTATGGGGTGTGGAAAAATAGCCCGACATGAATGAGTACTTGGATTCCAGATCACACCGCACACTTCCAAATGAGGACTAGGTCCATGGGGCCAGAAGGATCAAGGGACTAAAAAGGGTCGAAGTGCCCGAGGGTCGAGGTACCCAAGAAGAGATACTGAAGTTTGGGCTGTGCCAATAGAATAAATGTTTGGGCGGTCCTATGCATCCCATAAATATGGGAATCAATCCACATGTAGTTCTGGAAGGCCATGCAGTTTAGCCTCGTGTGGTGAGGATGTGGGAGAATATAAGAACGAGAAGGGAGCACATGGTGCAATCCTCATACTCCTAATATGAGTGGGAGCTAAATAAGCATGCACTAAACCATGGTCCTCCGGGAGAACTATTCCCAGGGGGAATAGTTAAAGAAAATATTTTGGGGGATGGACTCAAGACGTAATGTCTCAGCGTTCCTATGTATCCCATGCGGATGGAAATCAAGCCAAACGCAGTTCTTAAAGGTGTAGTTTAGCATCTTGTGGGATGAGGTGAAGTTTAAGGTCGTGCAAGACCAAATATTTTATGGTCATGTCAAACCTTGTGGCTCGGGAAATGTATCACTTGAGGAACTTATCATTGCTAGGAGGAGTTATATGCTCACTATCCATGGTCACTAATGGGTATGAACCATTGGTGTAGACCTAGTGTACAAAGAAAGTTCCTTCCCATTTGGGTTCTAAATTGGGTGGTTTCCTACCTGGTATCATTATTGTCCTGAGGGCCAGTACCAAGTCATCTTGCAAGAAGGAGCGGAGGCAAACTTTTTTGTTGAAATCTCTGGCCATCTTGTTCTTCTACCTTTTCAGATTGTGCAGGGAATGAAGCCTATTCCCATCGAGCACTTAGAGCTCAGCCAGACATATTTTAGTTACCTTATCTGGTGTATGCTGGTCATAGACCGCTGTGCGTAAGAAGGCAACTGAATCTTGATGTGTAGGACAACCTCAGTTCTGTACACTAGGGAATATGGAATCACCTGGGTGGAATTACGTGTCGTCATCTAGTAAGCCCAGAGGGTGTTGGGGAGCTTGTCTGGCTAACTCTTCTTGTTATGACCAACCATTTTCTGCAAGATGTTAGAGAGGGTCTTATTGAATTCATCGATCTTCCCATTTTCATGTGCGTGGTAGTGTGAGGTATGGTTAGAATGGATGTTGTACTTGGCGTACAATTTCAGCATGTCATTTGCTCAGAAGATAGTGTTGTTATCGGTAAGGCCGGCGTGAGGGAATCCAAATTGGTAGATGACATTGGAGCTCACGAATTCAACGATGGAGCGGGACTTGTCCTCCTTGAGCGGGACTGCCTCTTCCCACTTGGAAAATAAATCCATAGTGGTCATGATGAACCAACACTGTCGAGCTATAACCGGTGGATATGGTCCCATGACATTGAGTCCCCAGACTGCGAAGGGAAAAGAGTAATTGGTAGTGTGGAGAGGCTCTAGTGGCCAATACATGAAGTTATCATGAACATGACACACATGTCACCTCATGGAAAACCTGATATAGTCAAGGATCATGGAGGGCCAAAAATAGTGCAGTCATCGGATCTGGTAAGATAGCTTCAGCGCGGTCTGATGAGCCCCACAGGAACCGGCATGAACCACCTACATGACCTGATAAATCTAGACTCCTTGGATGCAACGGAGGAGAACACTATCGAACCTGTGCCTGTAGAGGATCTGCTCAAAAACGAGACCACTCTAGAGGGTAAACTACAGTGCACGGTGTCAGATTCACTCACACTCAGCCTGATCAGCCAGGAGGTAACCATTTTGATGATTCTCAATAGAGGGGGTTCTCCAGTCGAGAGTCAGTTCAACCACAACATCTGAGGGACCTAGGGGTCCCGATGTGGAGGCTCCACTAGTAATATGGCTTACTCGTAGGCTATAAGAATGAGATAGGGTGATGGGAGCAATGACTCTTCAATGTGCCAAATCTATTATCAGATCATCCTGCTCAGGTTCTACAAGTGATGTTGTTAGGCTGGCCAGGGCATCAGCTCAATCGTTCTGAGATCGAGGGACATGAGTAAATTCCAGTTGAGATTGGAACTGGGCTATTAGATGGAGGGTGTGCTCCAACAATGGTGTGAGATCTGGTTTTCTAACGATGTAGTCACCAATAATTTTCTTCATGACTAGTTCAGAATCCCCTTTCCCATGAAAATGGAGCACATCAATCTTGAGGGCCTGCTCGAGGCTAGTGATAAGAGCCTGATACAATGCCTCATTGTTGGTGCACCCTTCTGAAAACAGGAATCAGTACGACAGAATGGATTGTGCTGGGGTAATAAATACAATACCCAGGCCTATCCTGTTGAGTCTGGGATCATTGAGCCTCTTGCTAGTGGGGCTTCAGGAAGCACCATCATAGTGAATCTTCCAACATGGGATGGCATGATCTACTGAGAGGATTGCCTCATTAGGAAAATTGAGATCCAAGGACTGGTCAGCAAGAGCCAGATGGAAAGTAAGGAAGTCTGCAAATGATTTCTTCTTTATAGCTTTTTGAGGGATGGACCTAATGTCGAACTACTGGAGGATTACTTCCCACCATGCTAGAAGGCCAGTCAACATGGGGCGGTTTAGAATGTACTTCAGAGGGTCCACCCGAGACACCTATTGTAACTCTTGGTTATATAAGTAGTGTCACAATTTACGTACTACGAATACTAGTGAGAGGAATCTCTTCTCTATGGGGTAGTATCTGGTCTCTGTATTGAGGAGCATGTGTTTGTGGTAGTAAAGACTGTTCTTCATCCCCTCATTGTTCTTCCGGGCGAGAAGGTTGCCAAGAGATCATTCCAGGGCAGTCACATAAAGGACCAGTGGCTTTCTGGAGATGGGTGGCATCAGGACCGGAGGCTAGAGAAGATACTGCTTGATTTCCCTGAATACGGTCTAGCACTCTTTATCCCATTTGTATACAGATCCTTTATTCATGAGCCGAGAAAAGGGCTTACACTTTCTGGCCAGATTCGCAATGAATCAGCATATATAGGCTAAGAGGCCTTCGAAACCTCAAAGCTCCCAATATTGATGAGGGGAGGCATCTGGCTGATTTCCTTTATCTTCCATGGGTTTATCTCGATGCCCCTATGTCTGACAATGAAGCCAAGAAATTTTCCGATGGTGACTCCGAAAGCACACTTCAATGGGTTCATCTTCAGGTGGCGAGAACGGAGGAAGCTGAATACTTTCTCAAGATCCTCAAGATGGTCATGGCGCTAGCGGGATTTGACCACCATATCATCAACATAAAATTCCACCAATTTCACAAGTATTGGCTTAAATGAGCGGTGCATGGCCCACTGATAGGTGGCACCTGCATTCTTCAGGACGAAGGGAATAACCTGGTAACAAAAAGTACCTTGGGGCTCCCTGAAAGTTGTGGAAACCTCTTCCTCAGGGGACATTCGGATCTGATTCTATCTGAAGTAATAATCCATGAAGGAGAGGGCTTGGAACCCAGCTATAGCATTGATCAGCAATTCTATCACAAGAAGGTGAAAATAATCCTTCAGACAGTGAAGGTTGAGATCTCGGAAGTCGATGCATACTCTGATCTGTTCATTCTTCCTCCTGACTTTTTCGATGTTGGCCAGCCATTTTGGGTAAGGGACCTCCTTAATGAAGTTGTCCTTGATGAGCTTGTCAACTTACGCCTCAACCATGGCACCGTGAGAAGGGTGCATCTTTCTAGGAGGCTGCTTGAAACCGAGATGATTTGCAGGATGGATACCTGAGGATCTAGCCCTGGAATCTCATCATAGCTCCAGGAGAATACATCATGATGTTGTTTCAGGATGTCTACGTACCACTACTTCTCCTCGAGAGGCTTGGAGGCACTGATCAATGTGGGTCTTGGATCTGCCTCGCTACTGAGGTTTACCTGTACCAGTTCATCTACCGTGGTGGAGACACCCTCTTCAAAGGCCGAGGGAGCATCCTCCAAATCCTATTCTTCACTTTCAGAGGAGAGATACTCTATGGGGGAAGCTTCCTTTAGGTCAGCAGATTCTGATGGGATCCTGGTACCAGCCTGGGCAGCAGTGGTCACTACACCGAGAGATTCTGGTACTTCCGAAACCATAACAATGAAAGTTATCGACCCGATCCCATCTGGTCTTCGGCCCAAGGGGCCACGCTTGATGATATCAAAGCTATAGTGGCATGTTGTCTTGAGACAGTTTATTCTAGACTAGTGAAATAGGCACATATGATATACTGATGTTTCCATGGGGTGGACATCCCGATACCTTACGGGGGTAGAAGGCTTCAGGATCACCTAAGCCTGATTTGTGTATGAGTATGAGGTGATTTTCCTCCATCACTTAGAATTGGGAAGATGCTTCCCCCTTGTACCAGAGACAAAAAAACATTTCCCCATATCGGGGGTTGTGGCATCCAACAAATGGATCAGAAAGACATAGGTGTCATCCAGACCTGCCCAGGGGTCAGTTGCAACCGTGATGGGTTTAACCTCATTGGCCTGAATCTTCTTGTCCTTGCTCTTGTTATAGTTGTCATCCAGGTAGCGGGCTTCATAAGAGGCAAAAGGAGATGCATCCCCTTATAGTATTACCACTCGACCATTGAGGGAGTACTTGAGTCACTAGTGATACTATGCGGTTACCACTGTGTGCAGGTGGAGCTATGGTCTTCCCATCAATGCATTGTATGCGATATATTGGGAGACAACCATAAAATAAGTACTAGGAACTAGGCCCCGAAACTGGGTCTTTAAAAGGATCTTGTCGACCAGGGTCTACTCTGCCCTATCGTATCCCTATATTCTTATGTCGGAGGGATTCAGGTCATCTTTGGATAACCCCAGCTTCTGCAGTGTCTGTGTCGGTATAAGGTTGATCCCGGATCCAATGTCGAAAAGACAGCGGGGAACCTCCACAACGTTAAATTGTCTGGTGATGTATAGTGGGAAGATGTTCCCCTATATGGGAGAGCCTTCATATTCTCCAGAGAATGCAATGATGGCCTGACATTCAGCATTCTCGACTACTTCAGCATGAAAGGCTTTTGCAGCTGCTACCTCCGTCTCAAACTAGAGGGGGCTTCTTAAAGCCTTGACGAGGGCCTCACACATATCTTATGATATGATAAGGGCCTTGAGGATGGAAATCCCCACTAGGATGCTGGAAAGGTACTTTAGAACATCATACTTTTGTGCCAGGTGTGAACTTCTTCTTGTAGGAGGCCGCTCTATGACAGGAGGAATGGTGGGCCCTATCGGCTGAGCTGGCGGCTGACTGGTGCTGGGTATATCCTGCTGCTCACTACTCGAAGCACACAGAGTAGCTACCAAATGAGGTCTGGATGACTGAGACCATCCTATAGTAGGGAGAGTCTAGTGATAGCATGGTTGAAGTGGCTCTGCCTAATCCAGCAACACAAACAGCGGTGGAGGTGGGCCTGGTTACATTGGATGAGGAGACTACGCGTGCCGAGCTCTGCGCTGGGCCTGCTTTCTGGTCTTAGTGGCAAGCACAGACTGGGTGGAAGTGCCAACTGGTGTGCCTCGATGACCCATATGGTCATGGATCCACTGACTTTGGCGTCGACTGGGGACGTTGGGCTGGTTCCCCTAGTGCTCCCCATTGTCGGGAGTCATATATGGATTTATCAACACCACGGTATTAACCAAAGTGTACCCTTGACTATCACTTGAAGATTTGTCCACTAATGGGAGGATTCTGGGAGGAATCCCCATATCTAGAGGCATGAAGTAGCTGAGAGTGTGGGATAATGATAGCATTGGGGGCATGTTGATTTCCCTTGTGTCGTCGATGCTTTCTCTTCTGATAAGAGGCGGGCTAAGATGATGATGCAGAAGTAGCGGCTACAACTTCTAAAGTCTCTGGAAGATTCAGGCATTCCCAAATGATACCATGGGAACGAGAATCCATTTTTCAATCCATCCAATCATCATACTTCTGGGTCTCTTAGTTAAAAAATTACAGCCACCCACCCTCGCTGTCAGTGCTACTATCTGGCCTTACGACGATGCATGCCACTTGTGTCGGAGCCAAGCCCAACCTGACTATGTTGTTATTGACCTGGTCTTGAAGCCATTCTTTGAACACATATCACTTCTTGAGGGTGCACCCCGGGATTCAATGATAGTGGATGTAGTTGGGGCGATCATTGAGGTTTGCTTCTTGTGGCCTTCTACACTCAGGAAAACGCACAATCCCCTATTCCAAGGTCCTTTATAAGTAGTTGGGGACATGATTATCGTTGAACTAGTAGGTTTGGTTTCTTTTTTCCAGTAAGGGGTTCCTTATAGATTGGACTTAACGAGGAGCTGGAGGAGCCTATCGAGGAGGCAGAGCCTGATTGTCCCGACTAGGCTGTGGTGGCACATTTCATTGGGGCACCTGCCAATTCTAAGGAATATGCTGCTGGGTTGGAGGTTGCGCATGTGGTAGCAGGCCTCTATGAGGCTAGGTAGGTGGCTCTGTTAGTAATAATTCCAGCTGTTTGGGGGGCTCTATATAAGCCACCATGGCAGGCTCAGCTCTGATAGCCCTTCTCGCGGGAATTGCCGGAGGCAACGGACATGCCTGGCTGGCCTGTTGCAGGGCTTCTTCCAGTTTTTGGGCCTTATCAGAGAAGTCTCGAAATCCCCCAGGGTAGATCTAGGTTATCAGAGAGGGAACCAGTTTCATCTTAACATTTCCTACACAAATCGTTAGTAATTTCTCTTGAGTCAGTGGCATGTCAAGGGAATATGTAAGCCCTTTCCATCAGGTGATAAAGTTCACAACATGCTCATCAGACCTTTGTTTTCACTTCAATAGGTCTATGATGCTCGTTTTCCACATAGTGGAGCTGAGATGGTAGATGAATTTCCTATGAAGGTCCTCCCAACTGGTTAGGGATTCGATTGGAAGCTGGTTTTACAAGAAGAATACAGGCTCCTCTAATGTATGAACAAAACAGCGGATCTTGGTAGCCTCATGTTGCGCTGGAGTCCCTAACATGGGTCCACACATTGAGTTGAATTGGGATAGGTGCTGCGGTGGGTCCCCTATCTCGTTAAATGGGGAAAAGGTGAGATTCCTAAAACCTGTAGGTGCCGGAATATTGTCCACCCACGATGGATATGGCATTCCATCAGGTGGGATTTCCACCTGTCGTGTTTCCAACACCTCAAGGCGGGAAATGAGTGTTGTCATTGGATCATCTAGGGGGAGGTCCCTTTCTTGACGGGGCTCCCTAACCATGAGTGCATTATAAAGTTATTCAACATGGTAAGCCGGCCCAGTGGCTCGTGGAGCGATTGGTGGCACGATCCTCAGGGAGGTTGGGGGAGCCCGTGCTGAGTCCCTTGGATTTTCGATCCATTTGGGAGGGTTTGGCAAGACATACCATGCCCTCTTGCCATATTTTATGGCCTCAGACCTATCTACGGGGGCAGGATGGTCAGGGTAGCCTAGAGGAAGCTCGTCGAGGGGAAGTTGTTCCTACCCTTGCTACCCTAGCCAAGGATCACTGTAGTTTGGTCATCGCTCTGCAGCATGTTCAGCCAATAGTTCATTGAAAAACTTCTTTTGCTCAGCAAGTTTCTAGTGCAATGTGGCCTTCTCATGGTCTTCCTCCGTCTTCTGCACTGAGGCAGATGGGTCGGAGTGCTTCGCAGCTCTGACGTTCTCTTTACCCTTACCGGAATTCCGGCTGAGTACTATTACCTCGGTGGGAGCAGGGAGACCAAGTTTGTACCTATGCTAGCAATTAAGCCTCCCCAATGGGTCCAATAGTGGTGGAACACCCTCTAGGGGTAAGTCCCCATCAAGAAGCTCCAACTCATCCTCCTCATCCACTATGTCGGCAATGTTGACCGTGACCCTTCTTAGCGGCATATCCTCGATATCGCCTAGAAAGTCGGGCTTCCACCGAATGGGACTAAAGTGGAGGGAATCATACATCCCCAATCCATGTATTTTCACATGGGGGGAAGCCTCTTTGATGATCTTGTAGAGTATCTTGAAACTCTGAACGCATTCCTCTTGGAGGACCTTACGACAGCCTGGTGACTTGGGCGTTGGGCCACAGGGAGCACAACCAGATCGACTAGATGGAATTTTTCACCAATGTATTTAAGATACTCTTGGATCTTGGGATAAACCACTCACTGATGATGAAGGAGAAAGTACATCACCCAGATGGTTTGGTGGAAACATTCAACCTTCTCTGGGGTGAGGGATTTCGGTGCGCATAAATTCGGTGCCGCCACAGGCAAGAACATCTCAAGGAAGTGGTCCACTATGAGGATATTCCATAATATCCTTGGCTTGGATTTAGGGTATAGCCCTTCATTACCCCAATCGTCAACTGTGGGTGTCTGAGGAACTGGTAGTGGTACTGAGGTTGACTGCTAGGATGGCAGGTCGGCGGGTGGAGAGTACGGTGAACGGGCTGACTGGCAGCCGAATCTCGGGTTGTCTTCTGAAGAGTGTAGAGACCTGGCCATTACGTTGCGATAATATGGAATGATGCCCGCAATTCCTATCTCATGGTCTAGGGATAACGGTGATAGGTTACGCTACTGCTCACCCACCATCAGTCCCCAGAATAGTTCTTTGTGATCTCTTGTCGAGGTAGAGAGCACTTCTGGTGATGACGGTGGTGATTGCACGACCATAACCTATGAGGTTGCCATATTTTCATCCTCTTGGATATACCGGTAGAGGGAGGTGTGAATCCGATGGACCTCTCATTCTAGGAGTACTAGGTTGATGCTCCTCGTTCCTGCCCTAGCTCTTGACTTGGATGAGTGAGAGGAGGGTTCTCTTGCTGAGTTGTACTCTAATTTAGAGTATGAGAAGAGTACTGGTTTTATCTATATCTAAACCTTCCCAGAATTCTTCTTATGGTGGTAAAAACCTACCTTCCTGCCCCTTGGTGTCTCCTCAGGATAGGTCTGATTTTAGATATGAGGTCCTTCGGCTACACTGGTGCTGAGGCAGAGAGGGTTTCCACCTGCGTAAACCGGGGTGTGAGGAGCACCGGGACAAATGTCAAAGGGTACATGGAGAGGATCTCCATGGATAGTGCTGGAGCAATAAATACCTCTGATAGAACTGGAAAGAGCATGGGGAGGACATCCATGCTTTTTTCCCCTGGTGAATTTAGTATGAGGAGGGTCCTTGTACCAGTTTAGCTGAACACGGGTAGGACCTCTGTGTTTGGTGCTAGTGAGGAAAGGCTATCCTTCACCCCTCTATTTTTTGAGGTGAGGAGGGCCTTCTCTAGCTAATAAGAGGACACCTGGAGGATCCATGCATTGAAGAGAGACAGGATGTTCAATGTCCCTACACCGGCGGTCGGAGGCAAGAGGAATGACTCCATACCCAGTGTAATGGGCATGGGAGAGACTTCTGTGTCGAGTTTCACCGCCGCGGGGAAGACCCTCATTTCGATTTGAGGGTGTCATGGGGTGGACCTCCATGCCGAGACTCAAAGCGAGGAAGGCCTGCCTCTCTATGGTAGTGGTACGGGGAGGACCTCCGTACTGGGTGGCATCACTGCGGGTTAGTTCGTGACGGCCACTACTTGTGTCGGTGACCAAGAGAGTTGACACAGCCTACCTATGGGGCGATTGGGGACTCAATCCTGGCTGGGCATATAATTACCCCTCCTTAGTATATACAAAGAACTAATGATATGCATTGGGGATGGCTCGGGCCATAGTAGTCGTCAACGTTGAATCTCCTTGGCAGGCATCCTCTTCAGCTTACACCCGACGCTGGCATCGGGTCGGACGAACCAGAGATGGTGGTGTAGGTATATGGCTTACCTACTCCTCATCAAACAATATCGGGCAGCGGCGCTGATGCGGATGGGTTGGAGCCCTCGCTGGGAGCCCCTGGAATGGGACTTTGATCAGGCTGGGCCAGACGTCACCTACCTTATTAGCGTAGGGTAGGGAGTCATCAAATAGTTCCTGGGAGAGGCTCCTGAAATGATTATATGCTGGTGTGGGGAGCAGCGGATCCCTGCGCGGCCCTCGAGTGCTACGTTGACGATGAGGTGTAGATGCCTCCACATCCAGGTGGTCCATATCCCATGTCGGGATTATGCCCTCCTCCTCGTACCTGTGTATGAGGTCATTGATCACTATTCATTTGATGACCTTCGATGGGGAGATGGGTCATGGATGCCCCATGGTTGTGGGTGTAGAGGCCATCATGGAAGAGACGTAAATGCGTGGGACTACCGCGCTGGCACTGCCGCTGCCCCTGCATCAGTGTGCAGATGGTGATCATGTTCTGGGTGCAACAAATTTATTCTTTAGGAGAAGGGATATTAACTCATCAGTGCTAAAAGAAAAAGGAATCGACGAACAATGCCCCAACTCCATTCCTTCTTCCATGACCGGTAAGAGGGACCCACGCAGACAACATCATAGAACGGGATGTCCAACGTTCTACTTCCCCAACTTCTGGTGAGTTTCATGCCAGGCCCTCTATTTTCTTGGTGGGACCTGGCGGTGGATAACTGGATTCGGTGACACGCTAATCCATTTATTCCTCGAGGGGTACTAATCTACATATTGAGGAGAATAACATCACGTCAGGTTCACCATTTCTGTTTCCAACACTTTCCCCGGGGTGCGCGTGTCCATCTCGTTTGGTGGGACTACGGCGCTGTCTGTTGCCCCACATTACCACTTTCTAAAGGCAGGCAGCATCCAATCCTTGTTCAGGGATGTTTTCTACTTGATCAAACCAGGATGATGGGATGTCAGTTCTTCCTTCCTTGGATTCCTCCTCAGAACTCATCACCATGTCCAGGTCTCCCTTATAGATTTAAGAAATGTTCATGAAACTCTTCCGGGTTCCATGTCTTCATGGACACTAGTTAATTACACTGCTTCTGTCAGGACATTCCAAGGGGAGTATTCTTGTTGGACATCACTGCCATGTTTTGACATCGGGACATTGGCGCGTCTGAGATTCTTTCCATTATTATAGGGATTCTCGAGGGCACGGAAGCCCGAGGCATCCTGCATCGAATGCGAGTAATTATATGCCATATGCATGTCTCTGAGGTTTTCCTCACCTTCCCATTTTTAACACAGGGTATGCCACAATTTTAATGTCCAGCAGACATGGATCGGACTGACCAGAACACTAACTAGATTGGATCAGATGGGTGTAACCCCTAAGGGACACACTAATATTTGTGGGTTGACATGACCTCACCGGGATGTTGCGGCCCGTGTAAGAATAAATATGGATGATGGGGTTGGTGATTGAAATGGGTGGTTAATGGTATGGAACTGCCATGAGGACAATGGTAATGTGGGGATTGAGTCTCATGGAGAATTCCTAAGTATCACTGTGGTAGGGAATCAAAGTCTGCATAGTTTAGGAGGGCGATGGGACACCTGAGGAGGTGGCCCATGAGAATGGACATGTGGATGGGACCTGGACGAAGTGTAACCTCTGGGATGGGGCATGACCTTCTCGAGACACAAAGACTCAAGGGAAAGGACAGGCTATGATCTTGAGTTGGGGTGTACACATAGGACAAAAACCTGATGATGTGTATGGGGCTTAAACATGGTTAGCAACCCAGGTTGGTCTGACGTCACTAGGATGGACCAAAGATGTGGGTCCCAATGAAGGGGATTACAATGGCTTTCCACAGAATAGGATGCAAACCGGCTTGCTGTTGATCGGGATACAACGGCTTACCAATGATTGAGGTACACAGTTTAATGTCATGTAGGATGGGGGTGAACCGATGTGAAGGTAGCATGGATCAAGGGATGGTGGGCATGAACCTCGTGAAGGCTTCTTATGTACCTTACCTTGGCAAGGATAGAAGTCAACGTAGTTCAGGAATGGGTGTGTGAGGCTTACACTCTAGGTTTCATAAGTTGTTGGAAAACCAATGTGAAGGAGGTCAGAACGACCGGGGTGGTGGGCTTGAACCTTGCGGAGGGTTCCTACGTACCTTTCCTTGGCAAGGATCAAAGACCTCATAGTTCAGGATGATGTGTGGGGCTTACACTCTAGGCTGCCCAAGGTTTTGGGGAACCAATGTGAAGGGGGTCGGAGCGACCAATGGTTATTGGGCTTGAACCTCAGGGAGGCTTCCTACGTAACTTTCCTTAGTATGGATCAAAGACATCGTAGTTCAGGTTGGTGTGTGGGGCTTACACTCTAGGGTGTCCAAGGTGTTGGTGAACCGACATGAAGGAGGTCGAAGTGACCAATGGTTGTTGGGCTTGAACCTTAGGGAGGATTCTTACGTACCTTTCTTTGGCAGGTATAAAAGACCTCATAGTTCAGGATGGTGTGTGGGGATTAAACTCTAGTCTATCCAAGGTGTTGGTGAACCGATGTGAAGGGGGTCAGAGTGACCAATGGTTTTTGGGCTTGAACCTCAGGAAGGCATCATACTTACCTTGCCTTGGCAAGGATCAAAGACCTCGTAGTTCAGGATGGTGTGTGGGTCTTACACTCTAGGTTGTCCAAGGTGTCGGTGAACCAACTTGAAGGGGGTCGGAGTAACCAATGGTTTTTGGTCTTGAACCTCATAGAGGCTTCCTATGTACCTTGCCTTGGTAAGGATAAAATACATCATAGTTCAGGATGGTCTGTGGGTCTTACACTCTAGGCTTCCCAAGGTGTTGGAGAACCAATGTGAAGGGGATCAGAGTGACCAATGGTTGTTGGGCTTGAACATTAGGGAGGCTTCCTACGTACATTTCCTTGGAATGGATCAAAGACCTCGTAGTTCAGGATGGTGTGTGGGGCTTATACTCTTGGCTGCCCAAGGTGTTGGTGAACTACTATGTAGGGGGTCGGAGTGACCAATGGTTGTTGGGATTGAACCTCAGGGAGGCTTCTTACGTACCTTGCCTTGGCAAGGATCAAAGACCTCATAGTTTAGGAAAAGAGAGTGACCAATGGTTGCTGGGCTTGAACCTTAGGGAGGATTCCTATGTATCTTTCCTTGGTAGGGATCAAAGACCTCGTAGTTCAGGATGGTGTGTGGGGCTTACACTCTAGGATGCCCAAAGAGGATGTTATAGTCGGTGCTTTCTCTAAGACCACATCAGTCACGATTGGTGTGAGAAACAAGAGACAACAAAGACCTAATTATCACATTGCGAAAGGTGCATTCATGGTAAGGGGAGTGAGGCTTACACGTGATCACAGCCCAAAGAAGAAACATGGGCCTATGCATGGTCAGCAGCATGAAGAGGTTGTGACTTACTCCAGAATGGAGGCCTAGTGGCGATAAAGCCCAGTGAGAGAGGGATTTGGCACCGAAGGAAGGAGGGGTAAGGATGCCGCCTACTGCAAGAAAAGCTAGGGGGATTGCACCAGGGTGGTTTCCCTTTCCCTACATAGGATGCATGGGGGGAAGTCAAAGTTTAACATCATGTGGTAAGGACGATAATGCTTGGTAGTTTAACATCCTGCAGTTCGGAAAAGTTCAGTTCACTCCGCACACCTAGGAATTACATTACCAGTACCCTCTGCACCTTAGTGAAGGGAATACACCGGAAATGTCGTGACTGGGGGGTATCGAGAGGTGATCTTATTGGGGGTCCATGTTAGCATGGATATGTGAAGAAGTAATAGCTATTTTTGTGTTGGGCGACAATATGGAGTAGAAATGATGGATGGGGATTACACAAAAAAGCTACCTGTGTGCCATGATGGAGCGACAATGGTGAATGGGACTTACGTGAGGATATTTCCCAGGTGCTGTTGTGGAGCAGCAATGGTGGATGGGGCTTATGCAAGGAAGCTTCCCGGGTGCCGCTATGGAGTGACCATGGTGAATGGGGATTATGCAAGGAAGCTTCTCGGGTGTCATAGTGGAGTGACAACAGTGGATGGGGTTTACATGAGGATGATGCTCAAGTGCCGCTCTAGAGTGGAAATGATGGATTTTTCTTATGCGAGGATGTTGCTCGGGTGCCTTTATAGAGCAATAATGGTGGATGAGGCTTATGCAAGGAATCTACCCCTGGTGCCGCTATGGAGTGAAAACGGTGAATGGAGATTACACAAGGAATCTTCCCGGGTACCACTATGGAGTGGCAGTGGTGGATGGGGCTTACGCGAGGATGCTGCCCGGGTGCCTCTATGGAGCGGCAATGGTGGATGAGGCATACGCAAGGAAGCTACACCAGGTGCTGCTGTGGAGCGATAATGGTGGATGGGGATTACGCGAGGATGCTGCCTTGGTGTCGTAATGGAGCTGTAATTGTGGATGGATCTTACGTGAGGAAGCTTCCCGGGTGCCGCTATGGAGCTGCAATGGTGAATGGAGCTTACGCAAGGAAGCTTCCCGGGTGCCGCTGTGGAGCGGCAATAATGGATGGGGCTTATGTGAGGATACTACTCGGGTGCCTCTTTGGAGTGGCAATGGTGGATGGGGCTTATGTGAAGATGATTCTTGGGTGCCGCTATGGGGTGGAAACGGTGAATGAGACTTACGCAAGGAAGCTGCTCGTGTTCTATTGTGGAGTGGCAATGGTGGATGGGGATTACGTAAGGATGGTGCCCGGGTACTGCTCTAGAGCAGAAATGGTGGATGGGACTTACGCAAGGATGTTGCTCGGGTGCTGCTATGGAGCGGCAATGGTGGATGGGGCTTACGCAAGGAAGCTGCCCGAGTGCCTTCCTCATGTCTGGCCATGAGGGCATCCCAACCCACTAGTGGGTTGAGGCCTTCGCCTTTTCACTAGTGTAGAAGAGGGATATTACCAAGGGAATTGGAATCAGTCCGAACAAAGAGATATGAAAAGTTTGAATCACATTACCGACATTTGGAATGCGGTGAGGGTGGCCTAATGATGGAGGATAACAATTGACCATGTTCGAAACACAGTATCCACATCGTGTTATCCTGAAATGGGGAAAAACAAATGATGGTTGACTGTTGTCCATGTTCGAAAGATAGGACCTGACTTAAAGTGTTGTCCAATGTCTTCTAGGGCATTGGCCCAGGACGGTAGGTGAGCTGATGCGGCATGGGACCGGGCCATTAGGGGGTCCCTTCATACATGGAAGATGATAAAGATCTGAATGAAGTACATGAAAAGCATGAGGTGTGGTGATGGAATGTTTGAACAAATTCTAATTCTCTTGAAATTATGTCACTATAATCATGGCATTAGGCATCTTATTCAGGGAGAATAAGGCATCTATTGCTTAGAGAAAGAGGCCTCTTATGTTTAGCGCATAGGGTGTTCCACAGTTTATAGTCATGTAGATAGGACTATTGGCATCCTATGCATAGAGCATAAGGCATATCTTGTTTGGAGCAAGAGGCATCGTATGTTTGGAACATAGGGCATACTACAATTTATATTCATGTAGAGAGGACTATTGGCATCTCGTACTTCGAGATTAAGGCATCTCTTATATTGAGTAAGAGGCATCTTATGTTTGGAACATAGGGTGTGCTACAGTTTATAGTCATATAGATAGGACTATTAGGCATAAGGTGACTAGCAATGGTTAGTGTTGGGACTTACGCAAGGTCAGCCCTTTCTAGTTCAACCTGGCATTGGAGGCAGGCAAGGGGGTTTGGATGAATTACTTTTGGAATGGTTCGACTAAAGGTGCTTGGGGAATTAATGATGATAATCTCTACTCACGACAATGGAAGCGAACCAAGAGGAATACATCAACTAAAGGTGTTTCATGGTGTGCAGAGGAGTATCTCAAATCATAGTATTCCATAGGTTGAAGGTGGGTGCTCAATGGAAAATCCTGACATCTCGACCCGAAAAGATTGTGGTGCGACTCTCCATTTTTCATGGGGGTTAGTGACGGTAGCGAAGGGACCAAACCAAAGGGCTATGAAAACAGCCCGACACTAAGCCCGAGCGGGGGTGCCGGGGTGCAGCCCTCGCGGTATAGTCTAACAGGTGCAGGCCTGAATACTGTTGCGCGTAATAGAAGTGACATGCAAGATGGGTTTCAGGAAAGGAGGGATTGCGCGCAATAAGGAAGGCCTGCACACAATAGGGAAGGAGTGCATGCAATACAGGACATGTGCGTGCAATAGGAGAGGTGTGTTTGCAATAGTGTAGAAATTGTACGTAATAGGGGAGGTGTGCGCGCAATAGGGGATCTTTGTGCGCAATAGAGAATGTGTGTGCACAATTGAACAAGTGCAGTATTGGCGCACAAAAAAGTTGGGCACAGTGGCCCTGTTTCACCCAAAAAATATTCTTTTCATGCAAATCAAGGCACCTTAGGGAATTTGCGCGCAAAAGGGATGTTTTACGTGCAAGATGGGGGTTTTGCGCACAAGCGCGAAAAATGCGGACTTACGCGCATTAGAGCAGCAGCCGACCTTTGGGTCCCTCCGTTGGAGATGGTGGGTGCACTTGTATTTATAGGGGAAACCTAGGGATTATGTGCTTGTAAAATTCCATGTGTGCAAGTGTTTTTCCACACTAGGAGGTGCGCGTAAAATTCCGCACATGCAATTGGTTCTCCATGCCAGGCGGTGCACATAAACTTCGGCGTGCGCAATTGGTTTTCCGCACCAGGCGGTGCGCGTAAATTTACGCGCACGCAATTGGTTTTCCATGCCAGGTGGTGCACGTAAAATTCTGCACATGCAATTAGTTTTATGCACCAGGCAGAGCGCGGAAAATTCTGCGTACACAATTGGTTTTTAGCGCGACCTGCCACAGGCGCGCGCGCAAAGGGGCCTTTTGACGTTGCATTTGGCATGGAATGGGATTGCGTGAAAAATTACTCTATTGCATGAAATATACTGTTCTTGCACGCAATATCCCTCTTCTCGCGCAAGATTCCATTTTTTCAAGCAAACTTCCCTCTTTTGCGTGCAACTCTATAATTTCCCCCAAAACAGCCCTGGATTGTCATTTCAATCATCCTAACATCGAACGGTTCTAACATCTGATCCGTAACTCCGTTTGGCCTCCACGACCAGTCAAATCGAATCTTGAGGAATGATCTACACTCCAGAATCATATATGTAAGCATTAGGTGAATTACATGTATGTGTTTTCTAGTTCCAACATGGCCATTTGACAAAAACACCCCCAACCTAGAGAGCCTTCTATGACCATGCCCCTAGCTCCACATGTCTTACTAGGACCTATGAGCTCACGAAGACCATTATACCAACTCCCCTTTTTGTATCCCAATCACCAAAAAATCCCTAAAGAACCAAAAAACTAACAAAATTGGACATCCCATAGAAACCTGGGGATCAGAACGATTAATAGTTCATGATTCTATTCCAACACCTACCACTCGATTTGTGACAATCCAAATCTATCTACCTTAACATCCCCAAGTAGAAAAGTGTGCTCTGAAATGTTAGTCCCTAAAAGATATTACCTCATATAATAAAATTTTATCATGAACCAACCTAGGTCAACTTTAAACCAGTCACCCTAGCCGATCTGTGGCATGGCCCGAAGGGCATTTCCGATCCCCATGGGCAGATAACTATTTTCGGGAATCAACAGAGTACGCAAAGGGAATGATTTTCTCCAATAAATAATAAATAAACTTAAAAAATAGAAAGATGAATAACAATGTTTAATATAAATAAAACTAAACAGAACATCTTTTATAAAAAAATCAAAAAATACAACCAAAATACACAACATGACCAACCAAACCAGATGACCGCATGATCTCCATGGGACCCTATGGGTCACTCTCTAATACAAATATCAATCATCGCCCAAAGCGATTGAACTCAATCTGAAACATGCACCAAAGTATAAAAGAAACAAATAACTATAGGCGTCAGTATTAAAACTCAGTAGGCTAGCTCGATAATCATTTACCAATGCACTTCCTTTAAAATAAATGAATCACCAACTTCTAGTTTGAAATACAGTTTATAAAAGTAAGATTTTCTACACATTTTACTAAAAACAATGTACGGCCCACTACCCTTCATCATTTCCAAAACCAGTATTTGTTACCAATGGTGATACAATAACTTTTATATGGGGAAAGTGATGCATTTATTTTCAAATGGTGAAAGAGAGTATAAAACTATTTTGTTTGGAAAACATTTTTCATGATACCATTAGAAAGAAACTCGTCACTTTCTAAGAAAAACACCACACATGAGAAAACAACAATCATTACATAATAAGGGAAATTGAAATAAACATAGAAGTCTCTCAATCATAACTACAAGATGCTAAGTTCTAATAGACATGGGATAACCAAGGTAATCATGAATAATATAGAAAATAATAGTAAATGAGACCCATATTTATAATCATACCTCACATGATGAATATCAAAGCTCCCTATATACTCCCAGCCACCCTAACTAAGAACAGACCATGGGGAAAATCCCATAGAAATAAACCCAATATATCTACCTACTATGGGCCACCAGCTAGTGCATAATCTAGCCAGTGCAGCAATCATTCTCAGAAAATTATATCACTATACTAGGTCCCCACAGACTAATATCATGCCATGGAACAAATAGAACACAAGGAATCCATATAGAGGATCTATAATAATAGATACTATAGATTCCACTATGTGTACATCCCATCCATTAAACATAGATAACAAAGTAGAATTATCCAACAGATTCTTTCATAATAAATACCTTCCTTATTTACATAATGTTTCCAAATGAGCCTTTAAGAATTTTTCACAAACCAACATTCATCAAAGTTACAAATCCACCTTTCATAAAGGGTGTAAAAACACCATTTTTCATTTCAAAAATCATTTACAAACTCTTTTAAAACATATAAATCACACTTTCAAGCCATGAACATTTTATAAAAATTCCAGTCGGGCCACTAACCGGTAATACGTACCAAACCACCATAAAACCCAATATACATTCTTTTATAAAAACCGAAACTAATTGGTAAACCCATAAAAGGAACCCTAAAATCATTTCACATGTTTCAAATATATTTACAAACCCAAACCATTCATTTTATATCACAAATCACCCATAAAATTCAACTAGGCATTTAATCAAACACTTGGTTTTAATTATTTAACAAAACAATTATATTTACCACATAACAAGGCATAAAATACCACTTTGAACACCAAAAAATTTATCCAAATATCCCATAACTAAATTTAACATATATATAAGGTGATAAAATCATTAAATTGATGATTTTTAAATTAAAAAGGCAATTTCATGGTAAAACCTATCTCGAATCCATGGCGCATCAACAATGCATGCCCGAAACTACTCCACGAGGGTTCCGAAACCCAAGATCTATGAAGAGGAACCATAAATGGGAAAAACCACCAACATAAATCAAGGGTGAAACCAAAACCTAGGTCAACATGACCATGGGAGAATATAAACTCAATAAGAAATGGAACAAGAATGAATAGGGAGAGGAGAGGAGATGGTTACCTTAAAAATCTAGCATAAATCCTTGAAGAAATCCACTTTAAATAACCGTAGAAAGAGGTGGGAGGCATGAGGAAGAGGAGATATCCCTTATAGGGTTGAATGAGCATAGTGGGGGAGGAGAAGGGTGTTTTGGGTTACAATTCCAAAAGGGGGTAAACTTAGAAAATAAAAAAATTAACATCTGGGCAACTCACACGATTTTTCACACTATTTTTCTGCATAGTTTATCAAACTATATGTAGCCACTTACTGCAAAGAGATGGACCTCATAGTCAACCTGCATAGTTTCACATACCTTGAGTAGACTGTGTGGTAGGTTCTTCCGGAACCTACCACCTGCCACATGGTTAACTTGGTTCGACCGCATGGTTTACAAAACCATACGCCGAATGTGCACAGGTCACTACCAAGTAAAAATTTATAAATTTTCTTAAAAAAACCCTAAACAAACTTAAGGGATTCTATAATACAAAACAAGAAAAATAAACACTTTAAAATTTAACCCTCATCACACTCAGCGATCAAGAGAGGGATCGAGATTCCCAATGAACTGAAACATAACCCAAGACTTGAAAAACCAAGCGTAACTTAAAAAATAAAATATCATCACATGGTATCATATATATTTCCTTAAAATATAGTTAGTCTTACAATACAAACTATGTGGTAATTAGCATAAAATCATGCTTTATGATACACACATATCATACAATATAAAATGGCTAAATGTATCATATACATAATGGCTTTAAGAGATATGCCTTTTAGTTTAAGATCTTTTACTGTATTGAAAATATGTAAAGTTAAAGGTTTGAGTTAGATAAAAAAGAATATACTTTTCCAATTTTTATCCTTGGTCATTGTGTAACAACCTGGGATTTTGTGAAATATTTTTTTGAATTAATTTAATCTTTTTGATATTTTTCATTTCACACAACACTGAAAATAGTTTATTTTATATTAAACCATTATGTTTGGATTGTGTTATAAAAAACACCAAGTTAATGATGCACTACACACAATATAATCTTTATCTTCCTCTACATAGAAAACTGAGGTAATATTACATTACATTCAATACCAACATTCCTCAATGGCTTGTGCAATAGGAAAGACTAAGTCTTACCGAACGATAATATATAATTAAAAATATTATTATTTAATATAATAATATATAACCTCTCCATTAAATTGAATAATATAGGATTAATTAACTTATAAAAAAATTTAGTTGAATTCAATGGTTACTGATTAATTATAAATTAATATAGAAACCAAATGAATATAAAGAGAATGATTTCATAAAAAATGATTTTGTGTGTAGAAGGTGATTTATCTTAATGATTTAAATTAATTACTATTATTGAGTCAAATTAATTAAATTTATATTTTATATATTCAATAAAATATTTTTTATATCCATTCAATTTATTTTATAGTCATAATAAGGGAACATACCCAATATTACACAAAAAAACCTATATTATTATAAAAGTAGTTTTACCACCTTTTAATGAAGAACCTATTTTAAATATAAATTTTGGAGATTATATAAATGTTATATGTAAAATTATCCTTAATTTTTAAAATAGAATCATAAAAATTAGGTTAAGGTGAATTTTTGGTATTTTCCTGTGAATTTTCATATTTTAGTGAATAGTGATAATTAATGAATTTTAATTCAAAACTTCTTTTCTGTCAAATTTATTTATAAGGGTAAATTATAATATTAAATGATTTTGAAGTTTAATTAGGTTAATTTTTTCAATTATTTTAATTTAGGCCATTGTAATCAATTTTACTTTGAAATTGAGTGTAAAAACTTAGCAAACTTTTAAACGTTTTTACTTTAAAACCTCGCATTGTCATCCCGCATGCGGGATTAATTTTTAATTAATTTCTGAAAATTATATGATTGTAATTTTGAAAAATGGATTCCATATTTGGAATAATGATAATTTCTAATTTCAAATAAATTCGAATTATATTTTGACCAAAATTATTAGTGAAAGTAATTAAAATCAATTACATCAATTAAGGTAAAATTAAGCTAAACAAGGGACTAAACCTTAATATTAATGGAAATAATGACCTATAAACTTGTACAAAAACCTATTTAATGGAAATATTTAAGCCTATACACATCTAATTTTAAATTATTTTTTATTTTTACACTTGGTGAAGAATTAATACTTCGGTAACACATAAATCTTTTAAAAAATACTATGTGTGTCCTTTCCCACTACTATAAAAAGGCACTCACCCATCCCATTTCCTCACAAATATTAAAAAAAATTGGTCAAAAATATCTACACAAATATCTCCTAAAATACCACCCCAAAACCTATAATCCTATACTTGGACAGAAATATATCCAAGGAAGGCCTTTGGTTCAAATTGAAAGTAGTTACTCGAATAAGAGGTAACATTCTTCCTCAACCTCTTTTTTTAATTTCATTACCCATAGTCTAAACTCTTATTATTACATGTTGATATAATAATATCACTATCATAAATATACTTATATTTTTTTATTCTAATGGTTCTACCTTCCCTGACACACACTTCCATCAAATTGGTAACGAACATACTATTTGTGTACAATAAACTACTGCCTCATGAAGCGATGATTGTTCATTTTTCCTTTACCACTTTTCATGGTTGTGAATTATGAGGGAAAAAATGTTTATATATGATATAATTTATATTTATAATGTATTTATTATTATTTAATTTTTATATATAGCATAAATTTATGTTTTCCACTTTGTGTAATTATGATAACTTCTTTTGGGTTAGTGTGGACTACCGCCTCCTCTAAGCGTTGTGATTCGTTAACACTTTGCATGAAATTTATTATGGATGTGTTTAGTAAACTTATAAGATATATATTAAATAATAATGACACTATAATGATATATATATATATATATATATAATTTACCTTATTTCTTTCAATACAATAATAAAATGGAAGCAACATTCATGCGTAAGTACAACCTACCGTCTCCATGAAAAATATATTTCATTTAATATTTCTATCTTTTATAGATTATTAAAAATAAATATATAATAAATATATATAATATTTATACCATGTTTTAAATTATGTAAATAATTTAATCATGATCTAAGTAATAGGATCAATAATACAAGTCAAAACATTTATAAAAAAAGAAGATATTTCCCGAAACGTAACATTAACACAAAGTTGTTGATAAACGGGTAATATAAAGTCATAAACAAATCATATATGGTATTTTATATAATAATATAGTTCTATAATATATTTATAATTAAATTACTTTTATTATACATGATTTTTGAATGTGTACAAATAAAGTCAAAACTTAAAATAATGGAGTTTTATCTCGCTTTTTATTTCAATGAGATACATGTATTATTCACCAAACATTTTGTTTGTGTGGTATTTATACGACACATGGAAGTATTTTATGATTATTTTAATTAAATGTATTTTCATTTAAAATTCAATTTTATTATCTTTCCTTCATTGGGGTTATGTTTCAAAATTTACCAAACTAGTAAAGTAATTTTGCCTCAAATTTCTTTATTTGAGACACATGCCATGTTATGAACCTATAATTTTATATGAGGTGTATATAATGAATTTTGACATGTTATATCATGAATATAATTCCTTTCATGATATTTTAATCTCCATGTAATTTTATTCTTTCTATTCTATCATGATTTAAAGTTACCAAAGTGGTAACGGTTTATAGCTTCAATCTCATCATTTATCGAGATTGTTTATGATTATACTTCCATTGAAGAAATACCATGATCAATATATCAATAAATACCATGAGTTTTATTACCATCTAGATATAAATTTTATATACTATTAATGTTACCATTTTTTCACTCATTGGTACTTATGATAATTAAGAAAAAAATGTGAATTTATGAATTTATTTCTCCTTTCGGATGGAAATATATGTTATTTAAAACACATGTTTTCTAAAAATGTTTTCAAAAATGTTTCACTATTATCCAATGATTTTTAAAGTAATTTTTTAATCATGTACTACCATTTTACAGAATGGTTTTAAAATGAATCTTCATGTCCTTTTTTAATCAAAACACTTTCTTGAAAATTTAATGTGAAAAAGGAATGTTCAGCATGTACGAACATACCATTTTCACGACCAAAATTTCCTCGAAGATTCCTTTATAAGATTAAAAGTTTATTTATTAACAAAATATTTACATAATAGTATTTGAATTTTTTTATTTTAAATTGGTTTTCAAATAAAAAAAATCAAAAAAAATATGTTAAAAAATATTTGAAATGATTTTCAATGCTTCCTTTATATGTTTTCAAATACTTATTTTCAAAGAAAAGGATTTACATAATCTCAAATATTCTTTAATTTGTTTTCAAATTATTTTTAAGGAAAAATATTTTTAAATTTTTTTTAGGATTCTTTTATTTCTTTTCAAGGAAAAGATTTTCCAAAATGTTTTCAAACTTCTTTTAAAAATTTTCATGCAAAAGGTTTATCAAAATGATTTAAAGCCATATTTATATGTTTTCAAATTATTTTCAAATAAAATGGTTTTAAAAAAGTTTTTAGTCTTTAAAAAGATCTTTTTAAAGAATAAAAATCATTTTTTAATCGAAAAATGTTTTTAGAATATATTTCAAAATTATTTTCTATCTAAGATGAAATCTGTTGATGTTACTCATGCCTTTCTGATAAATGATCCAATGGTTCGATTCTTTTTTTTATCTGAATTTTTTCTATTTTTTTGTAATGTTATTTATGAAAGCCATCTCTTTTTATGGGTCATGATATAACAGAAGTTCCCTTTAATGGGTTATACCATGATAAGTGCTTATGAAACCTATTTCTATTCAACAGGTTATACTGTGATAAATGCTTATGAAGCCTTCTTATTTTCAAGGGTTATGGTTTGATGAAATGATTATGAGACCTGTCACTTTTTCTTAGGTAATTATATGATGAAATTTTTTATTATACCCATTTCCTTTTAGGGGTTACGATATGATTATTGTTTAAAATTTTATACGAAAAGTATTATATGATGGTGGGACCTATATCTCCCTCCAATACATTGGGTAACGATGGATCACTCATGAGTATAATTTTTATATGTGAACCTAATAACATGTTTAAAATTTCATGCATGGACTTGGTTACATGTCCATAAGTTTATGTGTGAACCTGATTACATGTTCATAATGTTATTAATGGACCTGATTCCATGTACATAAGTTTATGTGTGAACACTACTACAAAAATGGTCTTTATCAGCGCTCAAAACGGGATTTATCAGCGCTAAAAAAGCACTGTAAATATCGGCGTTGATAAAGGGGGGGTCCCCTTTATCAATTCTTACAGAGAGCTGATAAATGGGAAATTTATCAACGCTAAAAAACCACTGATAAAGGCAACCTTTATCAGCGCTAAAAGCACACCGATAAAGGGGGACTTTATCAGCGCTAAAAAGGCACTGATAAAACACCCATTTATCAGTGCTAAAAGAGAACTGATAAATGGGTGTTTTATCAGTGCTGATAAATGTCATGTCGGCTGATACAAAAAATCTGCAACAGCACACCCAAACACGTGCAAAAAATTCAGCATCTCAATAAGCTAATTAGACCAAGTTTACCCATACAAAATTAACACATAAATCATAAGCTAATTAGACCAAGTATACCCATACAAGAAGAATACCCATACACCATTAACACATAATTCATAAGTTAATTAAGTACATAAAGAATTCAATTCAGAATTCTGGGGGTTGGGGGCTATTTAGTGGTTTGGGGTGGCTGTCCAAGGGGGTAGGGGGTGTCTGGGGGGGTGGGGGTGTCCAGGGGGAAAGGGGTGTCCAGGGGGGTGGGGGAGGTCCAAGAGGTTGGGGGATATCCAAGGAGGGTGGGGTTGTCCAGGGGGGTTGTCCATGGGGGTGTCGAAGGGGGTGGTCTGGTGTCCAGGGTGTTGGGGGGGCTATCTAGGGGTGGGGGTGTCCGGGGGATTGATGGAGGTCCAGGGGGTTGGTGGGGCTGTCTAAGGGGGGTGGGGTGGTGTCAAAGAGGGTGGGATGGGGGTGTCTGGGGGGATAGGGGTGTCTAGGGGGTGGGGGTGGTCCAGGAGGTTGGGGGGATGTCCAAGGGGGTGGGGTGGTGTCCAAGGAGGGGTGTGTCCAAGTGGGAGGGCTGTCTGTGGGGTGTCTAGGGGGTGGGATGGTGTCCGGGAGGGTGGGGGAGGTCGTCTATGGGTGGGGGATGTCCATGGTGGGTGGGGGTATCCAGGTGGTGGGGTGGGGTCTAGGAGGGGTGGGGGTGCCATCCAGGGGGTGGTGGTTGTCCAGGGGGTGTCTGGGGAGGGGGGGATGCACGAGGTGGGGGGGGGGGGGGGCTATCCATGAGTGTGTCCAAGGGGTGAGGGTGTCTAGGGGGTTTAGTGGGCTTTCCATGGGGTGGGGGTGTCCAGAGGTGTGGGGGTATCTTGGTCGTACGTCAATTGTTGTTTTCACTTAAAATTGTGTCCATTTTAAACAAACGAGAGACCTTTGAGTGATACTGGCCACACCATGCCTTGAATTGATGCGGGGATGACTCGTACATGTCACAAAGGACCCGTGTATCATTATCCTAAAGGACCAATACAATCTGAATGCATTTTCTCGTATTTCTGTACATCATTTGTTGTTTTCACTAAAAATTGTGTCCATTTTAAACAAAAGAGAGACCCTTTGAGTGGTACCCGGCCACCCCATTCCTTGTATTGAGGCAGGTTTGACTCGTACATGTCCCCAATGCACCTTTGGATCGTTATCCTAAAGAATAAATACAATCCGAATGTGTTTGGTCGGATTTCTGTAGGTCAGTTGTTGTTTTCACTTAAAAATCTGTCCATTTTAAACAAAAGAGAGACCCTTTGAGTGGTACTGGCCACACCGTGCCTCGGATTGAAACGGTGATGACTATTACATGAAAAAAAGGACCCTTGGATATTAATCTTATAGTATCAACAAAATCCGAATGCGTTTGGTTGAATTTTCATAGGTCAGTTGTTGTTTTCACTTAAAATTGTGTCTATTTAAAAAAAAGAGACACTTTGAGTGATACCGGCCACACTGGGCCTTGGATTGACACGGGGTTGACTCTTACACATCTCAAAGGACCCATGGATTGTTCTCCTAAATTATAAACACAATCCGAATGTGTTCGGTCAGATTTCTATGGGTCAGTTGTTGTTTTCACATAAAATTGTATCCATTTTGAACAAAAGAGAGACACTTGGAGTGATATCGGTGAAACCGTGACTCTGATTATGTCAGAGTTGACTCATACATGTATAAAAAGACCCATGGATCGTTCTCCTATAGTATCAACACAATCCTAATTCTTTTGGTCATATTTCTGTAGAGAATTTGTTCTTTTCACTTAAAATTGTATCCATTTTAAACAAAAGAGGGACACTTTGAGTGATACCAGCCAAACCGTGCCTCAGATTGAGGCAGGGTTGACTCGTACACATTTAAAAGGATCCATGGATCATTCTCTTATAAGATCAATATAATCTGAATGTGTTTGGTCAGATTTTCGTAGCTCAGTTGTTGTTTTCACTTAAAATTGTGTCCATTTTGAACAAAAGAGAGACACTTTGAGTGATACCGAGCCACACTGTGCCTTGGATTGTGGCTAGGGTGACTCGTACAAGTCCCAAACGACCCATGGATAATTATCTTATTCAATCAACACAATACTAATGTTTTTTGTCAGATTTCCGTACGCCGGTTGTTGTTTTCACTTAAAATTTTGTCCATTTTAAACAAATGAGAGACCCTTTGAGTGATATTGGCCACACCGTGCTTTGGATTGAGGTAGGGTTGACACTTACATGTCTCAAAGGACCCATGGATGGTTCTCATAAAGGATCGACACAATCCGAATGCATTTGGTCAGATTTCTGAAGGTTAGTTGTTGTTTTCACTTAAAATTGTGTCCATTTTAAACAAAAGAGAGACACTTTGAGTGATACCTGCCACACCATGCCTCGGATTGAGGTGGGGTTGACTTTTACACATCTCAAATGACCCATGGATCTTTATCCTATAGGATCAAGACAATCCGAATTCTTTTGGTAGGATTTTTGTAGGGCAGTTGTTGTTTTCAATTAAAATTGTGTCCATTTAAAACAAAAGAGAGACACATTGAGTGATACCGGCAACACCGTGCCTTGGATTGAGGCGGGGTTGACTCATACCCATCGAAAAAGACCCATGGATCGTTCTCCTATAGTATCAACAGAATCCTAATGTGTTTGTCAGATTTCTGTACGTCAGTTGTTGTTTTCACTTAAAATTGTTTCCATTTTAAACAAAAGAGAGACACTTTGAGTGATACCGGCCACACTGTACCTCAGATTGAGGAGGGGTTGACTTTTACACATCTCAAAGAACCCATGGATTTTTCTTATTTAGGATTAACAAAATCTGAATGTGTTTAGTCAGATTTCTATTGGTCAGTTGTTGTTTCCACTTAAAATTGTGTCCATTTTAAACAAAAAAGAGACACTTTGAGTGATACTGGCCACACCGTTCCTCATATTGAGGCGGGGTTGACTCGTACACATCGAAAAAGACCCATGTATCGTTATCCTCTAGGATCAAGACAATATGAATGTGTTTGGTCAGATATCTGTAGGTCAGTTGTTGTTTTCACTTAAAATTATGTCCATTTTAAACAAAAGAGAGACTCTTTGAGTGCTATCGACCACATCGTGCCTCATATTGAGGCAAGGTTGACTCTTACATGTCACAAAGGACCTATGTATCGTTCTCCTATAGGATCAACAGGATCCTAATGCGTTTGGTTGAATTTTTGTAGGTCAGTTGTTGTTTTCACTTAAAATTGTGTCCATTTAAAAAAAGAGACACTTTGAGTGATACCGGCCACACCGAGCCTCGGATTGATGCGAGGTTGACTCATACATGTCTCAAAAGACCCATGGATTGTTCTCCTAAAGGATAAACACAATCTGAATGTGTTTAGTCATATTTTCGTAGATCAGTTGTTGTTTTCACATAAAATTGTATCCATTTTAAACAAAAGAGAGACACTTTGAGTGATACCGGACAAACCATGCGTTTGAATGAGGCGAGGTTGACTCGTACACATTTAAAAGGACCCATGGACCGTTCTTATATAGGATCAAGGCAATATGAATGGTAATGGTTGGATTTCTATAGGTTAGTTGTTGTTTTCACTTAAAATTGTATCCATTTTAAACAAAAGAGAGATAGTTTGAGTGATACCAGCCAAACCGTGCCTCAAATTGAGAAAGGGTTGACTCAAACACGTCTTAAAGGACCCATGTATCGTTATCTTATAGGATCAAGACAATATGAAAGCGTTTGGTAAGATTTTCGTAGGTCAGTTGTTGTTTTCACTTAAAATTGTGTCCATTTTAAACAAAAGAGAGACACTTTGAGTGATACCGGCCAAACCGTTCCTCAGATAGAGGCGATGTTGACTTATACACATCAAAAAAGATCTTTGGATCGTTCTACTATATGATAAAGACAATCCGAATGCATTTGGTTGGATTTCAATAGGTCAGTTGTTGTTTTCACTTAAAATTGTATCCATTTTAAACAAAAGAGAGACACTTTGAGTGATACCGGCCAAACCATGCCTCAAATTGAGGCATGGTTGACTTTTAAACGTTGAAAAGGACCCATGGATCATTATTATATTGGATCAAGGCAATCCAAATGCATTTGGTTGGATTTTTGTAGGTCAGTTGTGGTTTTCACTTAAAATTGTGTCCATTTTAAACAAAAGAGAGACACTTTGAGTGATACTGGCCAAACCGTGCCTCAGATTGAGGAGGGGTTGACTCTTAAACGTCTCAAAGGACCCATGGATCGTTCTCCTATAGGATCAAGACAATCCAAATGCGTTTGGTCATATTTTTGTAGGCCAGTTATTGTTTTCACTTAAAATCGTGTCCATTTTAAACAAAAGAGAGACACTTTGAGTGATACCGGCCAAACTATACCTCTTTTTGAGGCAGGGTTGACTTTTACACATCTCAAAGGACCCATGGATCGTTTTCCTATAGGATCAAGACAATCCAAATGCATTTGGTCAGATTTTCATAGGTCGTTTGTTGTTTTCACTTAAAATTGTGTCTATTTTAAACAAAAGAGAGACACTTTGAGTGATACCGGCCAAAACGTTCCTCAGATTGAGGCAGGATGGACTCATACACATCTAAAAGGTCCCATGGATTTTTATATTATAGGATGAAGACAATCCGAATGCGTTTTTTTTGGATTTCTGTAGGTCAGTTGTCGTTTTCACTTAAAATTGTATCCATTTTAAACAAAAGAGAGACACTTTGAGTGATACCGGCCAAAACCATGCCACGGATTGAGGTGAGGTTGACTCATACACATCCCAAAGGAACCATTGATCATTATACTATAGTATCAAGACAATCATAATGTTTTTGGTTAGATTTTTGTAGGTCAGTTGATGTTTTCATTTAAAATTGTATCCATTTTAAACAAAAGAGACACTTTGAGTGATACCGGACAAATCGTGCCTCAGATTGAGACGGGGTTGACTCATACATGTTGAAAAGGACCCATGGATCATTCTCCTATAGGATCAGGGAAATCCAAATGCGTTTGGTTGGATTTTCATAGGTCAGTTGTTGTTTTCACTTAAAATTGTGTCCATTTTAACCAAAAGAGAGACACTTTGAGTAATACCGGCCAAACCGTGCCTTGGATTGAGGTGGGGTTTACTTTTACATATCGAAAAAGACCCATGGATTGTTCTACTATAGGATCAAGACAATATGAATCTGTTTGGTCAGATTTTCATAGGTTAGTTGTTGTTTTCACTTAAAATTGTTTCCATTTTAAACAAAAGAGAGACACTTTGAGTGATACCGGCCAAACCGTGCCTTAGATTGAGGCGGGGTTGACTCATAAACATAGAAAAAGAACCCACAGATCATTCTCCTATAGGATCAAGAAAATATAAATGTTTTTGGTTGGATTTCCGTAGGTCAGTTGTTCTTTTCACTTAAAATTGTATCCATTTTAAACAAAAGAGAGACACTTTGAGTGATACTGGCCAAACCGTGCCTCAGATTGAGGTGGGGTTGACTCATACATGTCTCAAAGGACCCATGGATTGTTATTCCTATAGGATTAAGACAATACAAATTCATTTGGTCAGATTTTTGTAGGTTAGTTGTTGTTTTCAGTTAAAAGTGTGTCCATTTTAAACAAAAGAGAGACACTTTGAGTGATACCGGCCACACCGTCCCTCGGATTGAGGTGAGGGTGACTCATACACGTCAAAAATGACCCATGGATCGTTCTCCTGTAGGATTAACACAATCCTAATGCATTTCGTCAGATTTACATATGTCAGTTATTGTTTTCACTTAAAATTGTGTCCCTTTTAAACAAACGAGTGACCCTTTGAGTAATATTGGCCACACTGTGTCTTGGATTGAGGTTGGGTTGACTCGTACACATCCCTAACACACCCATGGATCATTCTATTAAAGGATAAACACAATCCTAATGCATTTGGTTGGATTTCTGTGTGTCAGTTATTGTTTTCACTTAAAAATTTGTTCATTTTAAACAAAAGAGAGACACTTTGAGTGGTTCATGATTCTTGCATGTTGTTGGTGCATATCATCTGTTAAAATGGGAAATTGACTCATTGGAGAAATTATGTTTTATTTAATAACAATTAAAATTTTCCTATGAACGTTTACATACAACAATGTGTCATCTTTTGATCCCCTTAACCCCTCTCAAAAATGACCGCCAATTGTACACGTCCCCAAGTCAGATCTTCATGATATTTGTGTACAATCTGCCATCAGGTATGCGGCCCACTTGTTTCTGAACAAATCTATATCTTCTTGTGAGTATGAGGCTTTTCAGAAGTCAGAGTATTACTAAAAAATATAAAAATAAATAATTAATAAATAAATTAAACAAACTAGTAGTTTTTTTTGAAAATTCCTATTTAGGGATGCTAGTTTTTTGATGAAAAACGATCTCTTTCATAAATTTACAAATATAATAACGGAAATCATTATCGTTTGTTTGTTTTGGACACTACAAAAAAAATTGATCATTAGGAGAATAAGTAACTTGTGTTGAGATGTGTTTGGATAGTGATATTTTATTATATATACCCTGATATTTTTCCAGACGTATTACTTGCTCGCCTCCTGATGCTTAGCCCCTGTCTTCATTCATTTTTTTAGATGATATTGACACTCCACCCTATCATAAAAAAATCCTTAGTAAAAGATAATATAAATTATATTACTTAATGTTTAGACCTAAAATGGGGGATGTAGTTTCTTAAATATTCACAAACTCCATCATGTGTGGTCGGTTTGATGGATATCCTTGCTTTGAATCCAGAAAATAAATCTTCAGAGTATCCAAGTTCACCGAAATTAGCATCCAATGTTTCTTAAAAACACAAAAAGGAATAAGTAATAAAATAATTGAAAGTATAATTGATATGCTTTAATCGTAGAGTTTTACCCCTGCATGGTTGGTATTAAGAAGAGTCTGTCATCTGTAATATTTCTTTCAAATGTTTTCAGCAAGCCCTTCACTATTTCATTCTCTTTTGATGGCTCTAATTTCATTAGATGTGATGATGTGGTATGAGGACTAACAAGTCCAAATTTTGGCTCAAGGGAAAATTCCTTCAACTTTTTTTCATATATACGTCTGTCAACAATATAAAATGAATTTAGTCATAATTTTCACATTATATCATCTTTTAGAAAATCAATTCATGAAAACATAAATCATATATATATTTACAACTGTGATGCCTAGCCAACCGTTTTCAAGAATCTCATTTACATTTTCAGCAGCAATGAAATCTTGACTTTACTCTCTGTATATATTCTCTTCGAAAACCACTATATGACTACTACCACCTCTTATCTTCGTATCCACATGAGTCTTCAATTCTAGTAAATGTGGATAGAGAACAGGTGTGCTTTTAGTGTCTCCTTTGGATCAGTTGGTCGATCCTTTAGATGGTTTTGAGCTGACATTTTTCACCCCCTTCCCTTTCTCTGTATATAATAACATTCATTGGTTCAGACCCTTTTTTCATTAATTGTTAAAGGTTTAGCTTGAAAAAAATGAAATAATTACCTCTTTGGCCGCATTTACTCTTAAAAGTTGTGACGACCATGCAATGAATGTCCTAATAGCCTTTTCGACCATAAGAATATCAATGTCATCAAGTGGAATAGGTAGCTCTGCATTTGGCTCATGAGCTACAGTAATCATCACTTTCAAATGATCTTTCAGAAGTGGTCTATTATGCAACGTGTCTTCTAGGATGTTGAACATTGTAGACCTTGCTACAAGGTGATAGGTGGGTATTGACAGATATAAATTACAATCATTTTCACCCTGTATAAGATCAGTATAGGAAAAGTATCAGTGTTTTTCTGATTCACATTTCATGAGAACAATTAATAGAATATTAATTACCATGACTAAGATAGCTCTTTGAGGGGAATGGCTCACCTCAAATATGGTGGGGGTGGGGCAGGATCTTCATGTGCTGGTTGTTCCTGAGTTGTGTCTTGTCCTTGCTTCCCACCCATAAAGGTTTCTAGCAACTCTCCCTGCCATTCCAATCATTCTTCAAGGGATTCTTGTTTTTCACTCATGTGTTTCAATGTTTCATCTCTATCATCCATTTTTTTTTCTTATCAAAATAAACTCGGGGTGTCACCCCAAACCACGAACCTCTAACAGGACTGTATTTTTTGGCTACTTCAAAGTCATCGATAATAGGTTTGCATCCGCTACAGGAGTAGCTGATTCCTGTGACTGTCAGATATAGGAAAATAACTGATTATTTTTATGTAATAGCGATTTAAAACAAATATTTTTATCATCGTGTAATACTTACACAAATTTCACACACTTTTTGTGTGTCCTCATCTACTAGCTTCTCTTCCTTATTCACATGTGCCTTCTTTTAAAGCACATGATGTGGGGTGGAAGTGTCTTTGGTTTTAGACTCATAAATCTGCGTATAAACATAGAAAGATAATTATGTTGTTGTTTATTGGCACCTAACAATATTACTGTAAATTTAAAATACACACCATTTTCTTTTCTAGTGAAGCATACCCCATCCATGATTTATGATAGGGGTATGTTGGTTTTGATGCACGTTCCTTATTTTCATTACAGAGTTTCTATTTTATAAATGAAATATTGACAATCAAAGTGATGAATAAAGGTATCCTCAAATAACGTATTATCACCCACAATGTACCTGAAACTTCTCATCCCCATGGCGGTGAATAAATGCATCCCATGCTTCTTGGGATATCAGGTGAGTGTAGACAATGGGTGGGTGCATTTTTATTTTACCTTTGGAATCTTTCAGGTGAAATATTGTTAAAATAGTGCGAAAACCTCGATGAATCCTTCTTACAAGCCTTAGTACATAATCTTTGTGTGAATCTTATTCTATAAATGTACTCTACAAGAGATTGAGAAGAGTAATACATTGTTTCATTATTTTATTTTCTGTTAAATTAAATAAATAAATTCATAATGTTACCATAATTTCTTCCCAGATCACAGCCTTCAGCCCGAACACAACATGGTGCCATGAATCTTTGTCAATCGACACGTGTTGCCAAGTGACAACTCCAATGTAACTACTAAACATATCCTTGTTGGGATTCAAATTCTAGCTTCATGAATTCCATCTGACATCAAATTTGATGCCTTTTCTTTTCACTTTAAGAACTTTGGCTAACACCGTCAAACTACGACGCACCTGTGTTTTTTGCGATGTCGGTCCTTCGTTCCCAACCATTTCATCGATATCAACATCATCTATATGTTAATATGAAATGGTAGCAATGAAATGTGTTGATGGTTGTTGGACCTCAACACTAGGAGTAGCAGGAGCCGCAGCAGCAGGAGCCGCAGGAGCCACAATAGGAGCAGCAACAAGAGCAGCAGCAGCCGCAGCAGGAGCAGCAGTAGGAGCAGCAATAGCCGCAGTAGCAGCAGCTTGAGAGACTTATTCAGCCTCAAGGTTAAGAGCACCAGAATGTGCAGAAGTCATTATCTGCAAAAGTGGTTGAACAATTAATTTATATTACATAAATTCAGCAATGATAAGATAATAACATGAGATAACAGGATCTATATTACAAACAAAATATAACCTATTTATTGAACTCTCTTTTTTTCAAAGGCTAAAGGTATTTGACACCTCTATCGATTATCCAAATCCCTTCATTGTGGTCTCCTATAACATAAAAAACAACATCTACATTGGGACCACTCCGAAATTATTGCACGTACCACTGAAAGGATCATCTTCAACTAAATTTTCATCGAAACCTTCAGTAGTTTTGGACGACAACAGAACAATCGACCACTTTCGGATTACGGGATCTGGAAAATAAAAAACTTGTACTTCTTGTGATGCCATTATAAACAGTTCATCTTTGTACCCTTCTTTACTAAAATCTACTTTCACAAATCCCCATTCATATATTTTAACACCACTATTGTTATCAACCCATTTGCATTAAAAAATTGGCAATTGTAATGTCATATAATCCAACTACCATATTAGTTTTATAATTCCAAAGTATGACATATTTGCATAAATTGGATTTCTATCCTTACTACCAGAAACATGCATCGCTTCAGCCACTAGTGTAACTCCGCTATTTTTCATGGTACTATCTTCATCAAGTTCATCTGTATAGAATGTATAACCATTAATCACATAACCACTGTAAGATAATACATACACACTTGGTCCAGTGGCTAGCCATCGAAGTCATTATGAAATTGAATTTGGATTTTCATACAACTGCTTAAAAATATGGTCCTGAAACCATCCTATAAACTGCTGATTATGTGTATTTGATAACCATTTTTCAGCCCTTGATGGATTCAACTACCTAAGAATTTCTTTGTGAGTTTCAATATATAGATCAACCTCCCAACTGTTATGCAAGACATAAAGGTGGGCCTTCTCCTGATCTGTAATACTAATTGTCAAAACATATCGTCCAGAAATTCCCTCACCCTCAATGCGTCCAGTGTGATGAGATTTTGGGAGACCAATGCTTTCCACATCAGATAGGTATTCGGTACAAAATTCAATGGATTCCTCAACAATATATCGCTCCACTATACAACCCTCTATCGGACTTCGATTTTTGACATAACCTTTCTAAATCTTCATATATCGTTCAATAGGATATATCCATCTATAGTGCACAGGACCAAAAAGTATAATCTCTCTCACCAAGTGAATCATCAAATGAACCATCATAACAAATAATGTTGGTGGGAAGAACATTTCTAATTCACATAATATGATGACAATTTATTTTTCCATAGATGGAAATTTCACTGGGTTTAAAACATTACTACATATAGATTTAAAAAAGAAACAATGTTTGGTTAACGTATGATGAACATTCTTGGGCAAAATGAAATGTAAAGCTATAGGAATTAGATCTTGCATCAAAACATGGAAGTCATGTGATTTCAAACCTTTTTACTTCAAATCATTCATTGAAACAATGTTCTTGATATTTGATGAATACCCATCTAGAACCTTTAAATCATTGAACAAGTTGTAAAACTGATATCTCTCCTCCCTAGAAAGAGTATAAGCAGCTGGAGGAAGAAACATTCAATTTTCACCCTTCACAAGAGCCAACTCTTCTCGTATTCCCATGTCAACCATGTCCAAACTTTCCTTAATTCCATCATTTTTTCTAGGGGCATTTATCAACGTTCCGATAACACTGTCACATACATTTTTTTCCACATGCATCACATCAAGAAAATGTCTGATGTACAAAAAAATCCAGTATGGCAATACAAAAAAAACTGATCTCTTTTTCCAACTGATTTTCGTAAGGTTTTTCGAAAATGGTTTACCAAAAACAGTGTTCACATCTTTTACTTCTCAAATATCTGATTACCTGTTAGTGGAGACAGTGTTGCGCATTGTTCTAAACTTCCATTGAATGAAATTTTACAAGATCGGTACTTATGCCGAAAAGGTAGAAATCTACGATGTCCTAGAAACACAGATTTTGATGAATGTTTCTACCTAATTTATTATGTATCTTCTTCGCACACGGGACACCCTTGAGTTCCTTTAATTCTATAGCCTGACAAATTTCCATAAGTAGGGAAATCATTTATTGTCCCATACAACATCTCTCTCAACGTGAAGTATTCACTTTTATAAGCATCAAACAACATAACACCTGAATCCCACAATAACTTCAAATCCTCGATCAAAGGAGCCAGATAAACATCAATATTGTTACCTGGTTGTTTTGGTCCTGATATAAGCATAGATAACATTCTGAATTTCTGGTTAATGCATAACTAGGATGGAAATTTATAACTTACCAAAATAACAGGCCATGTACTATGAGTACTTGTTTGAAACCAAAAGGATTCACTCCATCTGTAGATAACGCAAGAAGAAGGCTTCTCAGCTCTTTTCAAAATTTAGGATACTCATGATCAATCTTCTTCCATTGAGGAGAGTCGGTCAGATGAAGTAATTTCCCATATTTATTTCTTTTATCTGTATGCCACAACAATTGTCTTGATGTTTTTTCACTTCCATATAGACTCTTAAACCATGGAATGATTGGAAATTACCATAAAAATTTCATAGGATTGGATTCATCTTTCTTGTATTGAGAGGAACCACACTTTGGGAATTCTGTAAGTGATTATTTCTCCTTGCGAAACAATATACAGTCTTTCGAGCAGGCACATATTCTTTCATAAATCATACCCATCGAGCGTATCATTCGTTTAGATTAATATGTCCGTCTTGGGAGCTCATTATCTTCTGGGAGCATGTCATTCAAGAGATCAAGTAGTTAAATTGACATCACTCCATCCGTTGCCTGCTTTCAATTTATACAACTTCAGTATAGCTGACAATGTTATATACTTAGTGCAACCAGCATATAATGGCGTCTTTGCACAAATCTTTAACTTCTCAAACAATTTTGGGAAATCACAGAGTTCATCTTCAATTGTCTTTGTCATTTTCTCAATACGATCTTCATCATCATTGACATGTGTAATCACATCCCCTATATGGTCTTCTTCATTGTCCATATTTTTATTCATATATGATGATCTATAAAACGCAGTTTTATCCCACCCAGTAGATACATTTTCTTTTTCTCCATGTTAATTCCAACATTTATAACTCCGATCTATTCCGTGACATATCAAATGTTCTTCCAACTCCTCTGGAGTAAGTAGTCTAGAATAAAAACAACGTAAACACGGACCAAGGATTTGAGAAGGATCCTTTGCATGATCCTTTGCAAACTTGTTGAACTCTTTCACTCCGTTATCATACTCTATTGTCAAACAATTAGCATCCATCCAATCATTATTCATCTTCATCCTATTTGAATCTCAAATATTAGTATTTATGGTTCAAGAACACAAAAAAAGACTTCCAAATACAGTATAAGAGGACCACTTCCTTATAAAAATAGAGATTAATAGAGCCTACCCATTTCTAATAAAGATTTGGAAATCAACAGAACTAGGATAAACCCCCCATCAAAATCAACACAGTTTCCAAACACAAAGGGGTTCACGGGTATAATCACTTGTGTCATAGATGGTAAAACTCACACATCATCATCCTCTATGGCTTATCCTCCTTTATCAGGTCAACCCTTCTATGATCAACTAGTCCATCCTTTTATACCTCACCAACATAAAATACATATGGATGAAAACTAGTAGCCAACTCTATAAGTAAAGAAAGGATTATTATAATCTCTACAATATAGAATTCATTAAATATAATTACTTTATATTCATTATATTTTCCTCAAATCACCCCAGTATAAACACAAGAATAATCAAGAATGATACATCTACCACTCCTAGGTATCTACCCTACATTCAATATCATCATGCCTAAATACCCATATATCCACACATACAAATGTCAAAAACACATAAAAAACCATATCCACATCAGAACCAAGTACCCAAATGGATTTCAATCAGGTTACTCGACTCAAGTGGTGGTGTGTAAGAAATAATAAGAAAATATAATAAGTATATAGTCACACATAAATATCAAACTGGTGTTAATAATCCAATAAACCCAAGGTATAATTCCATCTATCAGAATACTCTGAAGAAGCCCATATATGACATTATTCCCAGGTGGTGAAGGTTAGTGAGGAGGAAGGGGCAGACACGCACCTATCGAGGTTCGAGGTTAGGTCACTAAGGTTGAAGGTGGACTGATATTCCTACAAGGGTTCATTCTATATTTCACAAACCATGTCCTGGTACCCTAGGATGTTAAACCACTACTGGTGGAAGTGAAACTGTTCCTAATTATCATTCCAAGAAGAAATAGAATCCAAGAGGTGGGAGTGGTTCAAAATACCTCAAGCAAGATGAGAAAACATGGTATTTGAGAATAGTTTAGTGGCTTTCATGTTGGATAGACACCTATCCAATAGACTCCACAAGCGGTGATGGCCCCTGTAGTTGTTACACTAGGTGAAACTGTCACCTGATAAGCTGAGATCAATGAGGCCCTTCCCAGCCATGAACTGAACAAACTCCATTACAGCCTTCCTCTGGAATGGTCTTCTACCTTTCCTTTCCTTTGGGTTGGAAATGACATTAAATTCACCCCCGACAAACAATGTATGGTGGTCGGGATCAAAGGTATTTTGTTCACTCCATAGAGATTCCTTTTGAAGAGGGCCATAGCTTCCAAAAACAAATTTCATAAGGAAGGAGGTTTCACTATTAGACACCTTGGTAGTGATGAATTGATTATAATATTGAACAGTCTCAACAACATATTTATTGTGCCAAAATACCCATTTGTGTCTGTTGTAAGGGTCAAATTGTAGAAATACATGCAACTTAATCTTCCAGGATAATTATATGATTATTATAGGGTTTTTTGTGTTATTTGACAACAACAACAATGACATTATGCTTTTTGATTTCTATAGTGAGGAAGTCTGATTTAACATGGGCACTAAGACCATGAGCATTACATATGAAGATAATAATGATGGGTAGGACAGGTCATTGGCATTGGATCTAGATCTAGTAGCCTTATTGAAGTGGGAGGATGATCTCTCATTGAGGTCCCTTGATTTTGAACATGTTAATAATCCCTTCAGGTTGGTAAGCTTCATATGAGTGGGAGATGAGGATCCAAAGGGGTAGGGGAAGGATGGGTAATGAAACTTCAGGGCTGGTGAGGGAGTTCTCTCTGGATACATAAGTATTTGGAGCTGGATGACAGGCTCAGAGGCAAGGGAGACAGAACAGACACTATTAGGAAGGGGCATGGCCAATTCAGAGAAGCAGTCAGTAACCTCAGTGAGGGAGAAGGACAGAGATGGAGGTAGGGGTGGCAAGGATAGAAATCTTGGTGGTCTGGGAATCATGCCATACAAGTGCACTGCCAGAAAAAGTCACTTAGATAGAATGAATGAAAGAAGGGGGGAAACCCTTGAAGAAAATAGGGTTCAAGCATTGGATGACCTAGAAATGCATTAGAACTGGGTGGTGTTGTCCTTAAAGAAAAAGGTTATCCTCCATTCCATAATTTACGGTTAATGGTGTTGGATCTAAGGGAATCAATGATACCTAGGAGGAATCTAGTGAAACTGTAATCCAAGTGGTAAGGACCTTAAATTTTTAATAATCTTCACTCTGATAGTGTAAAATCCTTGATCTCCATTGATGATGATCATATCAATCTTTCCACTAATACTAGGTTTCTCAAGAGATATTTCACATGAATAAACCATCCCTTTAGTTTTAGATATATGGATTTGAACTAATAATCCAACAACCTAGTTATATGTTGTTAAATTATATGGTAACGTCCTTAGTTCATGATGTGAAACTATAGTCTTACCCTGTGTGATAAACACGAGATGCCTCATATGATAAATATAGGATGATTTATGTTAGAACTATGTGTGTATTTATTCCAAACCACAATAGGATATTTAATGATGTGTTGACCCTTTGTATTTAGCCCGAGTAAAAAATCCACCCCCTATGTTACAAGTATATGATTCCTCCTGTGAAAAATAAGAAACACCCTATGCATTAATAATATTATTCATCATGAGAAAATTATGCGATGCTTTCAAAAAAACCTATTGGTCGCCTCATTTGGTGCAAGCCCCAATTGTATTGTTCCCACTATTGGGTTAAAAATATAAAATATATATATATACCAATTCCAATCACACTCTTAGGGTGTGTAAATTCTAATAAAATTCACATAGACTATTCATAGGCTGTGATTCCCACAGGTCATGATACAAGGAAGATAGAATTTGAAGATCAGCAGACTAGTTTCATGTTCAAAATCCTCAAAAAATGATGTTAAAATGAAGCCTTATCTAGTGTCATGTCTATAATATGCCTCACATGATAAATATGATATGACATTTAGTCCCATCTATATGAATCTAAACTATAAAGCTTGACATCCTAGTTTCTTGATGTCAAATTGTGTGAAATCATTGTCAAATATATTTGACCTTGGGCTACAAAAATTTCATCATAATCATAAGACATTAAAATGCATTTTCAAATTCCTTTCCACGTGATGTTAACATACATGGTTCATGTACCCATTTCATTATGTAAAAATATGTAATTCATTTATCCCCCACTCGAGAGAGAACCCCCTCTTGGTGTTGGTCTCCAACCACACTTATTTTTATAACTACATATGAATTTATTCCCAATCTTAGGAGATATACATGGATTCTTTAAAGTAATATCTCAAACCCAACCAGTCCATTGATAATTTTTAGGGTTGTTCCCCTTTGGGATCATGTCCAAAACCTTCTAAATAGTGCCCCTATTCAGTGTATTAAAACACATGATGGGATAACTATGTATTGTTCAAATCAACCCTGAAAATATACTCATTACCTCATTAAATTTTTTAGTTTCCCAAAATTTGGATCCTCATTATCCTATTGCATCTGAATGGGATCCTTGTGATAATGGTGTACGGCCTAAATAGGCTCACATCCCACCTAAGTGAAATCCCTGATGGACCCCCAACAATAGATGGTGGTTCCCCTGTTTCAAACATAGTGATGGAACATGGAAAAAATAGGATCTCCTATTACCTAGGCACACATATTGGAAGGGACATATTTGGCAGAATGGTTTTGGAACTAGTGTTTCAAACATGTTCAATGGTCATCCTCAATCCATCTACCTCTACTCTGTAATCCAGACCATCAAGGACCTGATTTACTTCTCTATGTTCTTTACCCACACAAGTGTAACTATAACACCATGGGTATTACACTTTCATAACCCATACACATCGATGAGATATATCAAATCCTTGGGATTAATTACCATAGTTTCTAGAAGAGTATGTGTAATAGGGGACCAACAAAACTTTTCACACCTGGTCCGGCACGCAAAGATTGAGGGTGGCGGAGGTCCGGTAACATGAAGATCGAGGGAAGAGGAGGTCCAACAACGTGAATATAGGGGCGAAGAGGTCTGTCACGTGAAGATCGAGGGTGGCGAAGATCCGAAAACGCGAAGATCAAGGGCAGCGGAGGTCCATCAACGTGAAGATCAGGGGCGGTTGAGGTCTAGAAATGCAAATCTCAGGGGGCAGCAGAGGGGAGTCGCAGGGTTTCACTACCTCGAGAGCTTTAGGTTGTGATAAAAAGAGGACACTGTGCGACCGATTTTATAAAATATGGGACTACGGTTTTATCAGCACTAAAAAAGCGCTGATAAATCCTTACTGTATGAGCACTAACATTTTAGCGATGATACATGCCTTCTTTATCAGTGCTTTTCTAGCACTGATAAAGGGTCTATTTATCATCACTATTTTAGCACTCATAAAGGTTACCCTATTTCAGCACTAAAATTTTAGTGCTAATACATGGTTTCTTTATCAGCGGTGTTTGCTTAGCACTGATATAAGGTGGTGCTTCCCTTGCCCGTTTTTGTAGTAGTGGAACTTGATTACTTGTTCACAATGTTACATATGAACTTTATTTCATGTTCAAAACATTATGTGTGGAACTAGTCTCATGTCCATAAGTCTATGTAAGGAACTAATTTCGTGTTCTTACCTTATTTAGTGACCCTATTTCTACTTATGCATGTTCATGATGTTATAAGTTTATGTGTATTAAAAAATTTCATATCTTATTCATAATTTGTGATTTAATAGATTATGTTCTAGATTATCTTATGATTCATGTCTTATAAACTACTAATCTTTATGATATGATTCATGTTTAAGATCTTTGATATTCATGGTATGATCTTATAATGACATGATCATGTTATCGCTCCCTTATGTTTAATTTATACTTATGTATTTCCTTTATTGAACCTTAATGATCATTCAAGATCACCCATTTCTTATTTTCCATTTCCCTTGGTTATAAAGAATAGTTTTTAAGTACAATTACTAAGGGGGAGATCTTTGTGGAAACATTGAATATCATTCATTAAGTTAGAATATTTTTCTTCCATGTTTTCAAAGGCACTAAACTAATATAGTCTTTGGGTGTCTATTTTTATAATATATTAATTTTTCCCAAAAAATGATGTAATGTCTATGTATGTTAATCTTGTATTGTTATAGTTGGTATCAGAGCCAATATTTAGTCCACCTTTAGAAACTACTATGATAAACTTTAGTAAGATCCCTATATATATTTGTTGGAATGTTTCTAGGGATTTATCTAAGGAAAATTATAAGGATGAGTCCATGTTTAGGAAAATGTCCTATAATTTTGGTAAAGGATAGAGTGAGTGGTTTCATAGAAATAAATTCTTATCTAGATACTAAAAGTGGATGTGGTTATAGTATAGATGTACCTAGGAGTAAAAAATCTAACATGGTGCATCAGGCCTGACTCAAGTGTAACCCAGTACATGACAATGGTCCTTACTGCGCACCTAGTTTGACACTTCTAGGGGGTATTCTTTGGGAATTCACAACTATTTATGAACCACAAAGAAGTTTTTAAGTTGAATATGACTATGAATAACCTAGGATAATCCTTAGGTGTCATAGATTAAAGAAGTAGGATCCATTATTTAGACAGCCTATAACGGTTTTTTTATTATTTGGTTTTCCATTATGATATATTTTTCTCACACTATACTTTCTTGATTTAGTCAATTAAGGGGACTAAAAGGAACTTGTTTAACATTGAATGTTTCATATGTGGAAATTATGTTCATTACAAAAATTGACTTCCTAAGTGAAAATATCATGAAGAAAATCAGGAAGGTGGTACGATTATTGGTTATACTGCTGAAGATAAGGAGATTGTGAATGATATTTGAAAGGTATGGGTTGTTATTGTAGTATTTTTATAAGGCCCCAGCCTTAAACCTTACTTAATCTTGAGTTATTACAATATTATACATTGAGGATCTTTTCGGGTTTAGAGTTTTAGAGAATTAGATCATAAAACTTGCATTACATTCCACATATAAACAAAGTGGTTACATAAAGATAGTATTCTTCATTCCCATCAATGGAAACACATTTAAAATAAAACATGGATTATTTCTTGACACATCCTTGACTCTATCATCTTATCATGTACCTTTTCCTTGACCTGTGAAAAACATTTCAAAAACTTGGGATGAGCATAAAAACTCAGTATGGGTTATAAAAAAACATGGAAAGGAAACATGAGTTCATATATACATAAGAATGAAATCATACTTTACCCATAAAACATAGGCACTTTAACATACCTCATAAAATCATGAATAAATCATAGAAATCATAAGACATAAAGGTAACTTGAGGCATTCATAACATTCTTACGTAGGGAGTAACCCTCTTGGTTACGTTTGGAATACCCATCACAGTATATTCCCTAAAATATCTTCGGAGAAACCTTAACGTTTCACTCCTTCGCGTTACCCAATGCATTGGAGATCTATAAAGGTCTCACCCGCCCTTAGTTTATCACGGAACCACCCGTCTTCATAATAATGCCCAAGAACCATAACATAATCATATCACATAAAACATGCATAAAGGAAACATAACGTTTCCACATTTCAATCACGAGATATCAATACAACACATTGATATAATAAAAACATTATGAAAACCATTTTCAATACCAAAATAAAAGAAAATTAAAACATGGTATTTATTTTTCTTTTTAAAAAAAGGTATGGCTTGTAGAGGAAGCCGAAACTCAAATAACGGTTACGACGGCGAAGAAGTCGTTGTCGCCGCATACGTATGACAAAAACATTCCCTATTGTCGTTTAGTAAACGCTTCGTATAAAAAGATTCCTTTTTAATAAACGTAAAAGTCAAAGGGGTTTATACACCGTATTAAAAGAAAGTTGTGTATAAAATAAAATATGCCTCAACGAAAGGAGATTGAGACGAAGTCCCATACCTCGTATCCGACTTGACCCGACCGTTCTTTAATCTCCTGAATAATAAACTTGAGTTAATATCTACTTGCTTATGGACCTTTTTCAAGTTCATTATTCCTTTTATACCATGTTATGAACATCATGTAATCAGTTAAGTTAATAATGTTCATTTTGTCGGTATTTGGTTCTTAAGTCAAAAATAGACTTCTTACACTTACATGTTGTTAATTTGGTCAAAGGTTCATTATATCCAGAATGGTATTCATGATGTAGATATCATATATGTCATATATATCCAGTACATACATGCATTTATAATATTACATAATCATTTAGAGGTAAGAAATGAAATGCACCGTTCATGGAGACGGTAAGCCGTACGTACGCATGAACGCTACTTCCATTTCTATTTCATATTTTCTGGAATGGAATCATAATGATATAAGAGTATATTATAATTACAGTATAATAACATATATAATATCGTTAACTTTATCCTTTACACATCCCACATATGGTATTAACGAATCAAATCACTTTCAGGGGGCGGTAGTCCGCACTTCCTAAAATGAAGATATCGTGTTTACCCATAATGGAAACCATAAAGGTATGCCAAAAATGAAAAAAACAGAAGCTTAAGGAAAACATAAAAATATTATATATCATATATAAAAATAGTGACATCATAATGGCCACCTTTGAAGGTGTTAAATGAGTGTTGAACAATCATCGTTTCGGGAGGCAGAATTTCGCCATCCACGGAAACCGTATGTTCTTTAACCATTTGATGTAGTTGTGTGAGAGTGTAGCTCAAGTAAATATTATAACAACATCCTTGTATATTTAAGATACTGGAGTTGTTACAAAATAAGTAAATAAAAAGAGTTTAGGGGGTTGGAGAAGCAAAATAAAACAAATGAACATGAGAGAAAGAATTACCTTTAAAAGTGTAACTCCTTTTGTTTTGAGCCTAAAGGCTTCCTTTGAAAAGATTCTGCCCAAAGGGAATCCTCTATGATGAGTAGAGGAATGTGGAGAGAGTAAATGGGCAGGGGTTGGCCGAGCCAAAGGCTTGAGGAGTGTGTGAAATGAGGTAGAGGTGGGGGCCTTTTATAAGAGGAGAGGAGGGGCACTTTTGGAAAGTAAAGAAACATTACTTTATTTGAAAATGTGTTTCGGTTTTAAAAGGTCCCACATTGATATAATTCGTGGATAAGGTGATAAGGGTTCTAAATCCACTCATCCAATTGGTTTTGGCCATGTGTAGGTTTTAGATTTTTCATTATCTTTCCATTTTATTTAAATCGTCAAATAATGATGTCATCACTGCATCATTATTATGTCATATATAATTTAATTTATTTAATGTCTAAAAATTATAAAAAACATACTATGATATGGGAAATCTGTTTAGCTTTCCAATGACTATTTATAATAAAAATTTGGACTTGTATAACCCCACTTAAAAATTGTTTTCGTAAAACATATTATGTTTGTGTCATTTTCACTTTAACATTAAATAAAAAGTAATTTATGTCATTTCCCAACAAAAGTGGATCCATGGGGTACCCAAGTTGACCCATGGCATGTCATGGTCGGACATGACACAAAAAATGAGGTTGGGACATGTGTCTAGGTCATTTCATTTTATTAAAGCATTATGTATACCTTAAACTACCCTAATTACCACTAATCGCGATTAAGAACTTAATAAGGTACTATTCACCAAAAAATTATTATAATCTAATTGAACCACATTTTACTTCTTAATGACAACCATGTATGTCGGATTTTCAAAATTCAATTCACATTAGTGGTAAACTTTCATTTAACTGAAAAATCAGTTTGCTTGATTACCACTTAGTGGTTTCACTATTCATCAAAAATTGAAGTTTTTCAGAAAATTACCAAAAATTCACCCTAAGCTATATTTGATATTCCAAATTCAAAAATGAAGTCTATTTTACAAAATTCAAAACATATAGGTCACATTAATTAATTTAATAATTAATTTTCGCTGCCAGAGCAAATAGCGTGTTTTTACAAAACAATAAGTATCAAAAGATTGACACCAGTTTAAGTCTAATTTCAAAGTGAAATTGATTCCAATGACCACCATTGGATAAAATGGTAAAAATATATTCTAATTTCACTTCAAAACCAATTCAAAACATAATCTAATCATATAAATAAATTAGATTAAAAAGCAGTTTTGATGTAAAATGCAGTATTTTTCACTATTCATTAAAAAATGAACATTGTCAGAAAAATACCAAAAATTCACACAAAGTAAATTTTGATGTCCCAATCATAAAGGATAAGTTTATTTTGACAAACATAGTTTATAAAATTGTCAAAATATAGATTCAAAAATGGTTTGCCATCAAAAGGCAGTAAACCAATCTTTTAAGAATATTAGTGTATTCCATGCATAAGATTGTATTTATTTTTAATAGCCATAGATAAAAATATCTATTATTCATTACTTACTTGGGATGTTACATCCTTCCCCCATTTAGAAAATTGCGTCCCCGCAATTTATTTACTTATCGAATAAATGGGGGTACTTATCCCTCATTGCATTTTCAGATTCCCATGTTGCCTCTTCAATCATGTGGTTTTTCCACAAAACCTTTACCTGGTGAATCACCTTATTCCGTAACACTTGCTCCCTGTGGTCAAGAATCTGGACTGGTTGTTCCTCATAAGATAGGTTCTCCTCCAGCTGAACTACCTCTGGACTCAAAACATGGGATGGATCTGGCATGTACTTTCTCAACATCGAAACGTGAAAAACATTGTGTACCTGAGATAAACTCGGAGGTAAAGCCACTCGGTATGCAACTGATCCAACTCTTTCCAGAATTTCGTATGGTCCAACAAACCTTGGACTCAACTTTCATTTCTTACCAAATCTCATCACGCTTTTCCAAGGAGAAACCTTGAGAAAAACATGATCACCTACCTCGAAAGATAGATCCTTCGTCCGGTTATCCGCATAACTCTTCTGCCAGCTCTGAGCTGTTCTCATGTGTTTCTGAATCAGCTGAACTTTTTCTACCATCTCTTCTACCAATTCTGGTCCCATCAACTTTCTTTCACCCACATCATCCCAGAAAGCTGGAGTTCGACACCGCTTCCCATATAATGCCTGAAATGGTGCCCTCTGTATACTGGAATGAAAACTGTTATTATATGAAAACTCAACCAAAGAAAGATGTTGGTCCCAACTTCCCTGATAATCCATAGAACAAGCTCGTAGCATATCCTCCAATGTCTGAATTGTTCGTTCTGACTGCCCATCTGATTGAGGATGAAAAGCTGTACTAAAATTTAATTCAGTACCCAACGACTTCTGAAGGCCTTTCCAAAAGTTAGAAGTAAACCTGGGATCACGATCCGATACAATGGAGAGAGGAACTCCATGTAACCTGACTATCTCTTTAAGATACAAACGGGAAAGTTGATCAAGAGAGAAAGTATCTCGTATAGCAAGGAAATGAGCAGATTTGGTCAAGCGATCAACAATAACCCAGATTGCATTATTACCTCGAGATGTCTTCGGTAATCCAACAACAAAGTCTATGGATATATTCTCCCATTTCCACTCTGGCACTGGTAAAGGCTGAAGCATCCCTTTCGGTAACTGCCGCTCTGCTTTAACCTGCTGACAAGTCAAACACTTCCTAGTAAAATTAGCAATATCTCTTTTCATTCCATCCCACCAGTAATACTCCCGCAGATCTCTATACATCTTAGTACTGCCCGGATGAACTAAAAACGAAGAACTATGAGCTTCACATAACAACTCTCTCTTCAACTGTGAATCACAAGGCACACACAGCCTCTTCCCAAATCTCAAAACACAATCATTATCAATGTTGAATTCAGGCAACTTACCTTTCTGAACCAGCTCTACCCTTTTCTGCAACTCACTGTCTTGCTTCTGTACTTGCTTGATTCTATCTGATAGAGAAGATCTCACTGATACCTGAAACAAAACAGAAGGACTTCCTGCACCAACAACTTCTATGCCAAAGTTCATCAAATCCTTAACCAAAGGATCACGTTCCAAATGCAACATTGTTAATGAAGCATTACTTTTTCTACTCAAAGCATCAGCCACTTTATTTTCTTTTCCCAGATGGTAATGAATTGTACAATCATAATCCTTGATTAATTCTAGCCATCTCCTCTGTCTAATGTTTAACTCTTTATGAGTGAATATATACTTTAAACTTTTGTGATCGGTATATATTTCACACTTTACTCCATACAAATGATGCCTCCAAATTTTTATAGCAAAAACAACAGCAGCTAATTCCAAATCATGTGTAGGGTAATTTACCTCATGAGTTTTCAACTATCGTGAAGCATAAGCAATTACCTGATCATTCTGCATTAGGACGCAACCAAGTCCTTTCAATGAAGCATCACTGTATATAACAAACTCACCATTCCTGGAAGGTAGTGCCAAAACTGGAGCATTCACCAATCTTCTTTTCAATTCCTGAAAACAATCATCACATTCTTTTGACCAGATAAACTTAACACCCTTCCGAGTTAGCTTAGTTATTGGACTAGATAACCGTGAAAAATTTCTAACAAACCTTCGGTAATAGCCCGCCAAACCAAGGAAGCTACGAATCTCGGTTACATTTGTTGGTCTTGGCCATTCTTCCACAACTTTTGTTTTTGCAGGATCAACAGTTATTCCATCTTTAGAAACAATGTGACCATGGAAAGAAATTTGTTGCAACCAAAACTCACACTTGCTGAATTTCCCATACAGTTTCTTTTCTTTTAAGGTTTGCAAGATAACCCTTAAATGTTTTTCATGCTCCTCTTTACTTTTAGAAAACACCAAAATATCATCAATGAAAACCACCACAAACTTATCCAAGAACTCATGGAAAATTCTATTCATTAAGTCCATGAATACAGCAGGTGCATTGGTTAGCCCAAAAGGCATTACTACAAATTCATAATGGCCATATCTCGTACGGAATGCGGTCTTCGGAATATCTGCCTCCTTTACCTTCAGCTGATGGTACCCCGATCTCAAGTCAATCTTTGAAAAAAACTGAGCTCCCTAGAGCTGATCAAACAAATCATCGATATGAGTCAAAGGATATTTGTTCTTAACAGTGATATTATTCAAGGCTCTATAATCAATGCAAAGTCTCATAGAACCATCTTTCTTTTTAACAAATAAAACAGGAGCACCCCATGGTGATGTGCTAGGTCTAATGAAACCTTTCTCTAATAAATCTTGCAATTGCTCCTTCAACTCTAAAAGTTCAATTTGTGCCATTAGATAAGGGGGTTTTGAAATTGGCTTAGCATCAGGAACTAAGTCAACAGTAAACTCAACTTCCCGATCTGGTATTATTCCAGGAAACTCATCAGGAAAAACATCAGGATACTCATTTACCACTGGCACATCATTAATCTTAACAGTTCCTTTATTTTCAACGACGTGTGCAAGGTAACATTCATTTCCATCTTTTACAAGTTTCTCAGCCTCTTGATATGTTATCAAAAGTAAGGGTTCATTCTTGTAAACAAACTGAAAGTCTTTCTGAAAAGAAACTTCTTTAGCTCTACGGTCAATCTTAGCATGGTAAATAGAGAGCCAATCCATACCCAGGATAACATCAAACTCTACTAGAGGTAGAACAATAAGGTTTGCAAGTAGGTTCTTTCTACAGATAAGGATAGGAAGATTCTTATAAATTCTTTTTGCCACGACACTTCCCCCAGGTGTTTTTACCAAAAGTTCAAGAGTCATTTCTTGAGATGGTATTCCCATTTTACTAGAAAAGGTTTCAGAGATGAAAGAATGTGTAGACCCCGAATCAAACAACACACTGGCATAATCTGAAAAAACAAACAAAGTACCTGATACAACTTCATTTGATGGCCCGACATCTACTGAAGTAGTTGCAAAGGATTTCACCACCCCTTTTTGCTTGTAGTCTAACTGCTTCCCATCACTCAAGCTCCTTGTCGGACACTCGTTTGCATAGTGACCCATCTCATTGCACTTATAACACTTCACTAACTGTAAATAAAATTTGTTCTTACCTTCAGCTTGATCCTTTTCAGTGCAATCACGAGCCTTATGTCCCATCTTACCACATCGGTAGCACTTCCCAGAATTCAGAAGACATTCCCCAGCATGCCTTTTTCCACATTTATCACAAACTGGAAACTTAGTTTTCTTACCATCAGACTTTTTTGAAGAATTCTTACCTTTCTCCTGCCACCTCGGTCTCTTCTTCTGCTGGTTGTTATAGAAAACATGGTCATCGGCAAACTCCATTTCCACCTTCTCAGCACATCGAACAAGCTTTTCATAACTTTTAAACTCACGAGAAGCTAATGCCCTTCGATACTTTGGCTTTAATCCTGAGTAGAAACGATTGATTTTACTATCAAGGTCCCGGATAAAATTTGGAGCATACCTTGCCAATTGAGTGAACTTTTCTTCATAGGCAGCCACTGAGTCTTCCTCTTGCCTCAATTCCAAGAATTGATTTTCCATCCTAAGTCGAACAGCCTTAGGAAAATACTTCTCAAGAAACATTCCTTTGAATTCATCCCTGTCAAGAGCATCAATATCATCGGCGTCCCTGATATTTTTAACCATAGACCACCACTGATCTGCTTCACCCTCCAAACGGTAAATAGCAAGACTAACCTTTTGATTGTCTGAACACCCCATGACATCAAAAATCTTCTCCAGTGATTTAATCCACCCTTCAGCTAGCACAGGGTCAGATGATCCTCTGAATGATGGTGGATGTTGCCTCATGAAATGTTCCACCACTGACATGTTCTTCTGCGGTTGATCTGGCTGATCTCATGCATGGATACCACCGCCATTTATCGCTTGAGTCAACTGCTCCATTACTACAACAAACTGTTCAGTTCCAATTCCGACCATTTCTGGATGCTGATTCGGAAGGTTATTTCCTTCTGTATGCCTTCCTAGCACTGCTTCCCTGTTTCCTCTGCGGAAAACCATTCTGAACAAACATGTCTTAGATTAAGCAACATGGTAATCTTTAAATGCTATATCTTTTCAAAAAAAAAATATTTTTGGATAATCATTTAATAGAATTCTAACTCCTAAAGTTATCTAAACCGACCTTTGATACCAACTATAACGCCCCAGCCTTAAACCTTACTTAATCTTGAGTTATTACAAGATTACACATTGCGGATATTTTTGGGTTTAGAGTTTTAGAGAATTAAATCATAAAACTTGCATTACATTCCACATATAAACAAAGTGGTTACATAAAGATAGTATTCTTCATTCCCATCAATGGAAACACATTTAAAATAAAACATGGATTATTTCTTGACACATCCTTGACTCTATCATCTTATCATGTACCTTTTCCTTGACCTGTGAAAAACATTTCAAAAACTTGGGATGAGCATAAAAACTCAGTATGGGTTATAAAAAAAACATGGAAAGGAAACATGAGTTCATATATACATAAGAATGAAACCATACTTTACCCATAAAACATAGGCACTTTAACATACCTCATAAAATCATGAATAAATCATAGAAATCATAAGACATAAAGGTAACTTGAGGCATTCATAACATTCTTACGTAGGGAGTAACCCTCTTGGTTACGTTTGGAATACCCATCACAGTATATTCCCTAAAATCTCTTCGGAGAAACCTTATCGTTTCACTCCTTCACGTTACCCAATGCATTGGAGAGCTATAACGGGCTCACCCGCCCTTAGTTTATCACGGAACCACCCGTCTTCATAATAATGCCCAAGAACCATAACATAATCATATCACATAAAACATGCATAAAGGAAACATAACGTTTCCACATTTCAATCACGAGATATCAATAAAACACATTGATATAATAAAAACATTATGAAAACCATTTTCAATACCAAAATAAAAGAAAAGTAAAACATGGTATTTATTTTTCTTTTAAAAAAAAGGTATGGCTTGTAGAGGAAGCCGAAACTCAAATAACAGTTACGACGGCGGAAGAGTCGTTGTCGCCGCATACGTAAGACAAAAACATTCCCTTTTGTCGTTTAGTAAACGTTTCGTATAAAAAAATATTCCTTTTGAATAAACGTAAAAGTCAAAGGGGTTTATACACCGTATTAAAAGAAAGTTGTGTATAAAATAAAATATGCCTCAACGAAAGGAGATTGAGACGAAGTCCCATACCTCGTATCTGACTTGACCCGACCGTTCTTTAATCTCCTGAATAATAAACTTGAGTTAATATCTACTTGCTTATGGACCTTTTTCAAGTTCATTATTCCTTTTATACCATGTTATGAACATCATGTAATCAGTTAAGTTAATAATGTTCATTTTGTCGGTATTTGGTTCTTAAGTCAAAAATAGACTTCTTACACTTACATGTTGTTAATTTGGTCAAAGGTTCATTATATCCAGAATGGTATTCATGATGTTGATATCATATATGTCATATATATCCAGTACATACATGCATTTATAATATTACATAATCATTTAGAGGTAAGAAATGAAATGCACCGTTCATGGAGACGGTAAGCCGTACGTACGCATGAACGCTACTTCCATTTCTATTTCATATTTTCTGGAATGGAATCATAATGATATAAGAGTATATTATAATTCCAGTATAATAACATATATAATATCATTAACTTTATCCTTTACACATCCCACATATGGTATTAACGAATCAAATCACTTTCAGGGGGCGGTAGTCCGTACTTCCTAAAATGAAGATATCGTGTTTACCCATAATGGAAACCATAAAGGTATGCCAAAAATGAAAAAAACAGAAGCTTAAGGAAAACATAAAAATATTATATATCATATATAAAAATAGTGACATCATAATGGCCACCTTTGAAGGTGTTAAATGAGTGTTGATCAATCATCGTTTCGGGAGGCAGAATTTCGCCATCCACGGAAACCGTATGTTCTTTAACCATTTGATGTAGTTGTGTGAGAGTGTAGCTCAAGTAAATATTATAACAACATCCTTGTATATTTAAGATACTGGATTTGTTACAAAATAAGTAAATAAAAAGAGTTTAGGGGGTTGGAGAAGCAAAATAAAACAAATGAACATGAGAGAAAGAATTACCTTTAAAAGTGTAACTCCTTTTGTTTTGAGCCTAAAGGCTTCCTTTGAAAAGATTCTGCCCAAAGGGAATCCTCTAGGATGAGGAGAGGAATGTGGAGAGAGTAAATGGTCAGGGGTTGGCCGATCCAAAGGCTTGAGGAGTGTGTGAAATGAGGTAGAGGTGGGGGCCTTTTATAAGAGGAGAGGAGGGGCACTTTTGGAAAGTAAAGAAACATTACTTTATTTGAAAATGTTTTTCGGTTTTAAAAGGTCCCACATTGATATAATTCGTGGATAAGGTGATAAGGGTTCGAAATCCACTCATCCAATTGGTTTTGGCCATGTGTAGGTTTTAGATTTTTCATTATCTTTCCATTTTATTTAAATCGTCAAATAATGATGTCATCACTGCATCATTATTATGTCATATATAATTTAATTTATTTAATGTCTAAAAATTATAAAAAACATACTATGATATAGGAAATCCGTTTAGCTTTCCAATGACTATTTATAATCAAAATTTGGACTTGTATAACCCCACTTAAAAATTGTTTTCGTAAAACATATTATGTTTGTGTCATTTTCACTTTAACATTAAATAAAAAGTAATTTATGTCATTTCCCAACAAAAGTGGATCCATGGGGTACCCAAGTTGACCCATGGCATTTCATGGTCGGCCATGACACAAACAATGAGGTTGGGACATGTGTCTAGGTCATTTCATTTTATTAAAGCATTATTTATACCTTAAACTACCCTAATTACCACTAATCGCGATTAAGAACTTAATAAGGTACTATTCACCAAAAAATTATTATAATCTCATTGAACCACATTTTACTTCTTAATGACAACCATGTATGTCGGATTTTCAAAATTCAATTCACATTAGTGGTAAACTTTCATTTAACTGAAAAATCAGTTTGCTTGATTACCACTTAGTGGTTTCACTATTCATCAAAAATTGAAGTTTTTCAGAAAATTACCAAAAATTCACCCTAAGCTATATTTGATATTCCAAATTCAAAAATGAAGTCTATTTTACAAAATTCAAAACATATAGGTCACATTAATTAATTTAATAATTAATTCCCGCTGCCAGAGCAAATAGCGTGTTTTTACAAAACAATAAGTATCAAAAGATTGACACCAGTTTAAGTCTAATTTCAAAGTGAAATTGATTCCAATGACCACCATTGGATAAAATGGTAAAAATATATTCTAATTTCACTTCAAAACTAATTCAAAACATAATCTAATCATATAAATAAATTAGATTAAAAAGCAGTTTTGATGTAAAATGCAGTATTTTTCACTATTCATTAAAAAATGAACATTGTCAGAAAAATACCAAAAATTCACACAAAGTAAATTTTGATGTCCCAATCATAAAGGATAAGTTTATTTTGACAAACATAGTTTATAAAATTGTCAAAATATATATTCAAAAATGGTTTTCCATCAAAAGGCAGTAAAACAATCTTTTAAGAATATTAGTGTATTCCATGCATAAGATTGTATTTATTTTTAATAGCCATAGATAAAAATATCTATTAATCATTACTTACTTGGGATGTTACATCCTTCCCCCCTTTAGAAAATTGTGTCCCCGCAATTTATTTACTTATCGAATAAATGGGGGTACTTATCCCTCATTGCATTTTCAGATTCCCATGTTGCCTCTTCAATCATGTGGTTTTTCCACAAAACCTTTACCTGGTGAATCACCTTATTCCGTAACACTTGCTCCCTGTGGTCAAGAATCTAGACTGGTTGTTCCTCATAAGATAGGTTCTCCTCCAGCTGAACTACCTCTGGACTCAAAACATGGGATGGATCTGGCATGTACTTTCTCAACATCGAAACGTGAAAAACATTGTGTACCTGAGATAAACTCGGAGGTAAAGCCACTCGGTATGCAACTGATCCAACTCTTTCCAGAATTTCGTATGGTCCAACAAACCTTGGACTCAACTTTCATTTCTTACCAAATCTCATCACGCTTTTCCAAGGAGAAACCTTGAGAAAAACATGATCACCTACCTCGAAAGATAGATCCTTCGTCCGGTTATCCGCATAACTCTTCTGCCAGCTCTGAGCTGTTCTCATGTGTTTCTGAATCAGCTGAACTTTTTCTACCATCTCTTCTACCAATTCTGGTCCCATCAACTTTCTTTCACCCACATCATCCCAGAAAGCTGGAGTTCGACACCGCTTCCCATATAATGCCTGAAATGGTGCCATCTGTATACTGGAATGAAAACTGTTATTATATGAAAACTCAACCAAAGAAAGATGTTGGTCCCAACTTCCCTGATAATCCATAGAACAAGCTCGTAACATATCCTCCAATGTCTGAATTGTTCGTTCTAACTGCCCATCTGATTGAGGATGAAAAGTTTTACTAAAATTTAATTCAGTACCCAACGACTTCTGAAGGCCTTTCCAAAAGTTAGAAGTAAACCTGGGATCACGATCCGATACAATGGAGAGAGGAACTCCATGTAACCTGACTATCTCTTTAAGATACAAACGGGAAAGTTGATCAAGAGAGAAAGTATCTCGTATAGCAAGGAAATGAGCAGATTTGGTCAAGCGATCAACAATAACCCAGATTGCATTATTACCTCGAGATGTCTTCGGTAATCCAACAAAAAAGTCCATGGATATATTCTCCCATTTCCACTCTGGCACTGGTAAAGGCTGAAGCATCCCTTTCGGTAACTGCCGCTCTGCTTTAACCTGCTGACAAGTCAAACACTTCCTAGTAAAATTAGCAATATCTCTTTTCATTCCATCCCACCAGTAATACTCCCGCAGATCTCTATACATCTTAGTACTGCCCGGATGAACTGAAAATGGAGAACTATGAGCTTCACATAACAACTCTCTCTTCAACTGTGAATCACAAGGCACACACAGCCTCTTCCCAAATCTCAAAACACAATCATTATCAATGTTGAATTCAGGCAACTTACCTTTCTGAACCAGCTCTACCTTTTTCTGCAACTCACTGTCTTGCTTCTGTACTTGCTTGATTCTATCTGATAGAGAAGATCTCACTGACACCTGAAACAAAACAGAAGGACTTCCTGCACCAACAACTTCTATGCCAAAGTTCATCAAATCCTTAACCAAAGGATCACGTTCCAAACGCAACATTGTTAATGAAGCATTACTTTTTCTACTCAAAGCATCATCCACTTTATTTGCTTTTCCCAGATGGTAATGAATTGTACAATCATAATCCTTGATTAATTCTAGCCATCTCCTCTGTCTAATGTTTAACTCTTTCTGAGTGAATATATACTTTAAGCTTTTGTGATCGGTATATATTTCACACTTTACTCCATACAAATGATGCCTCCAAATTTTTAAAGCAAAAACAACAGCAGCTAATTCCAAATCATGTGTAGGGTAATTTACCTCATGAGTTTTCAACTATCGTGAAGCATAAGCAATTACCTGATCATTCTGCATTAGGACGCAACCAAGTACTTTCAATGAAGCATCACTGTATATAACAAACTCACCATTCCTGGAAGGTAGTGCCAAAACTGGAGCATTCACCAATCTTCTTTTCAATTCCTGAAAACAATCATCACATTCTTTTGTCCAGATAAACTTAACACCCTTCCGAGTTAGCTTAGTTATTGGACTAGATAACCGTGAAAAATTTCTAACAAACCTTCGGTAATAGCCCGCCAAACCAAGGAAGCTACGAATCTCGGTTACATTTGTTGGTCTTGGCCATTCTTCCACAACTTTTGTTTTTGCAGGATCAACAGTTATTCCATCTTTAGAAACAATGTGACCATGGAAAGAAATTTGTTGCAACCAAAACTCACACTTGCTGAATTTCCCATACAGTTTATTTTCTTTTAAGGTTTGCAAGATAACCCTTAAATGTTTTTCATGCTCCTATTTACTTTTAGAAAACACCAAAATATCATCAATGAAAACCACCACAAACTTATCCAAGAACTCATGGAAAATTCTATTCATTAAGTCCATGAATACAGCAGGTGCATTGGTTAGCCCAAAAGGCATTACTACAAATTCATAATGGCCATATCTCGTACGGAATGCGGTCTTCGGAATATCTACCTCCTTTACCTTCAGCTGATGGTACCCCGATCTCAAGTCAATCTTTGAAAAAAACTGAGCTCCCTGGAGCTGATCAAACAAATCATCGATATGAGTCAAAGGATATTTGTTCTTAACAATGATATTATTCAAGGCTCTATAATCAATGCAAAGTCTCATAGAACCATCTTTCATTTTAACAAATAAAACAGGAGCACCCCATGGTGATGTGCTAGATCTAATGAAACCTTTCTCTAATAAATCTTGCAATTGCTCCTTCAACTCTAAAAGTTCAATTTGTGCCATTAGATAAGGGGGTTTTGAAATTGGCTTAGCATCAGGAACTAAGTCAACAGTAAACTCAACTTCCCGATCTGGTATTATTCCAGGCAACTCATCAGGAAAAACATCAGGATACTCATTTACCACTGGCACATCATTAATCTGAACAGTTCCTTTATTTTCAACGACGTGTGCAAGGTAACATTCATTTCCATCTTTTACAAGTTTCTCGGCCTCTTGATATGTTATCAAAAGTAAGGGTTCATTCTTGTAAACAAACTAAAAGTCTTTCTGAAAAGAAACTTCTTTATCTCTACGGTCAATCTTAGCATGGAAAATAGAGAGCCAATCCATACCCAGGATAACATCAAACTCTACTAGAGGTAGAACAATAAGGTTTGCAAGTAGGTTCTTTCTACAGATAAGGATAGGAAGATTCTTATAAATTCTTTTTGCCTCGACACTTCCCCCAGGTGTTTTTACCAAAAGTTCAGGAGTCATTTCTTGAGATGGTATTCCCATTTTACTAGAAAAGGTTTCAGAGATGAAAGAATGTGTAGACCCCGAATCAAACAACACACTGGCATAATCTGAAAAAACAAACAAAGTACCTGATACAACTTCATTTGATGGCCCGACATCTACTGAAGTAGTTGCAAAGGATTTCACCACCCCTTTTTGCTTGTAGTCTAACTGCTTCCCATCACTCAAGCTCCTTGTCGGACACTCGTTTGCATAGTGACCCATCTCATTGCACTTATAACACTTCACTAACTGTAAATCAAATTTGTTCTTACCTTCAGCTTGATCCTTTTCAGTGCAATCACGAGCCTTATGTCCCATCTTACCACATCGGTAGCACTTCCCAGAATTCAGAAGACATTCCCTAGCATGCCTTTTTCCACATTTATCACAAACTGGAAACTTAGTTTTCTTACCATCAGACTTTTTTGAAGAATTCTTACCTTTCTCCTGCCACCTCGGTCTCTTCTTCTGCTGGTTGTTATAGAAAACATGGTCATCGGCAAACTCCATTTCCACCTTCTCAGCACATCGAACAAGCTTTTCATAACTTTTAAACTCACGAGAAGCTAATGCCCTTCGATACTTTGGCTTTAATCCTGAGTAGAAACGATTGATTTTACTATCAAGGTCCCGGATAAAATTTGGAGCATACCTTGCCAATTGAGTGAACTTTTCTTCGTAGGCAGCCACTGAGTCTTCCTCTTGCCTCAATTCCAAGAATTGATTTTCCATCCTAAGTCGAACAGCCTTAGGAAAATACTTCTCAAGAAACATTCCTTTGAATTCATCCCAGTCAAGAGCATCAATATCATCGGCGTCCCTGATATTTTTAACCATAGACCACCACTGATCTGCTTCACCCTCCAAACGGTAAATAGCAAGACTAACCTTTTGATTGTCTGAACACCCCATGACATCAAAAATCTTCTCCAGTGATTTAATCCACCCTTCATCTAGCACAAGGTCAGATGATCCTCTGAATGATGGTGGATGTTGCCTCATGAAATGTTCCACCACTGACATGTTCCTCTGCGGTTGATCTGGCTGATCTCGTGCATGGATACCACCGCCATTTATCGCTTGAGTCAACTGCTCCATCACTGCAACAAACTGTTCAGTTCCAATTCCGACCATTTCTGGATGCTGATTCGGAAGGTTATTTCCTTCTGTATGCCTTCCTAGCACTGCTTCCTTGTTTCCTCTGCGGAAAACCATTCTGAACAAACATGTATTAGATGAAGCAACATGGTAATATTTAAATGCTATATCTTTTCAAAAAAAATATTTTTGGATAATCATTTAATAGAATTCTAACTCCTAAAGTTATCTAAACCGACCTTTGATACCAACTATAACGCCCCAGCCTTAAACCTTACTTAATCTTGAGTTATTACAAGATTACACATTGAGGATCTTTTTGGGTTTAGAGTTTTAGAGAATTAAATCATAAAACTTGCATTACATTCCACATATAAACAAAGTGGTTACATAAAGATAGTATTCTTCATTACCATCAATGGAAACACATTTAAAATAAAACATGGATTATTTCTTGACACATCCTTGACTCTATCATCTTATCATGTACCTTTTCCTTGACCTGTGAAAAACATTTCAAAAACTTGGGATGAGCATAAAAACTCAGTATGGGTTATAAAAAAAACATGGAAAGGAAACATGAGTTCATATATACATAAGAATGAAACCATACTTTACCCATAAAACATAGGCACTTTAACATACCTCATAAAATCATGAATAAATCATAGAAATCATAAGACATAAAGGTAACTTGAGGCATTCATAACATTCTTACGTAGGGAGTAACCCTCTTGGTTACGTTTGGAATACCCATCACAGTATATTCCCTAAAATCTCTTCGGAGAAACCTTAATGTTTCACTCCTTCGCGTTACCCAATGCATTGGAGAGCTATAACGGGCTCACCCGCCCTTAGTTTATCACGGAACCACCCGTCTTCATAATAATGCCCAAGAACCATAACATAATCATATCACATAAAACATGCATAAAGGAAACATAACGTTTCCACATTTCAATCACAAGATATCAATACAACACATTGATATAATAAAAACATTATGAAAACCATTTTCAATACCAAAATAAAAGAAAAGTAAAACATGGTATTTATTTTTCTTTTAAAAAAAAGGTATGGCTTGTAGAGGAAGCCGAAACTCAAATAACGGTTACGACGGCGGAGAAGTCGTTGTCGCCGCATACGTACGACAAAAACATTCCCTTTTGTCGTTTAGTAAACGCTTCGTATAAAAAAATATTCCTTTTGAATAAAAGTAAAAGTCAAAGGGTTTTATACACCGTATTAAAAGAAAGTTGTGTATAAAATAAAATATGCCTCAACGAAAGGAGATTGAGACGAAGTCCCATACCTCGTATCTGACTTGACCCGACCGTTCTTTAATCTCCTGAATAATAAACTTGAGTTAATATCTACTTGCTTATGGACCTTTTTCAAGTTCATTATTCCTTTTATACCATGTTATGAACATCATGTAATCAGTTAAGTTAATAATGTTCATTTTGTCGGTATTTGGTTCTTAAGTCAAAAATAGACTTCTTACACTTACATGTTGTTAATTTGGTCAAAGGTTCATTATATCCAGAATGGTATTCATGATGTAGATATCATATATGTCATATATATCCAGTACATACATGCATTTATAATATTACATAATCATTTAGAGGTAAGAAAGGAAATGTACCGTTCATGGAGACGGTAAGCCGTACGTACGCATGAACGCTACTTCCATTTCTATTTCATATTTTCTGGAATGGAATCATAATGATATAAGAGTATATTATAATTCCATTATAATAACATATATAATATCGTTAACTTTATCCTTTACACATCCCACATATGGTATTAACGAATCAAATCACTTTCAGGGGGCGGTAGTCCGCACTTCCTAAAATGAAGATATCGTGTTTACCCATAATGGAAACCATAAAGGTATGCCAAAAATGAAAAAAACAGAAGCTTAAGGAAAACATAAACATATTATATATCATATATAAAAATAGTGACATCATAATGGCCACCTTTGAAGGTGTTAAATGAGTGTTGAACAATCATCGTTTCGGGAGGCAGAATTTCGCCATCCACGGAAACCGTATGTTCTTTAACCATTTGATGTAGTTGTGTGAGAGTGTAGCTCAAGTAAATATTATAACAACATCCTTGTATATTGAAGATACTTTATTTGTTACAAAATAAGTAAATAAAAAGAGTTTAGGGGGTTGGAGAAGCAAAATAATACAAATGAACATGAGAGAAAGAATTACCTTTAAAAGTGTAACTCCTTTTGTTTTGAGCCTAAAGGCTTCCTTTGAAAGGATTCTGCCCAAAGGGAACCCTCTAGGATGAGGAGAGGAATGTGGAGAGAGTAAATGGTCAGGGGTTGGCCGAGCCAAAGGCTTGAGGAGTGTGTGAAATGAGGTAGAGGTGGGTGCCTTTTATAAGAGGAGAGGAGGGGAACTTTTGGAAAGTAAAGAAACATTACTTTATTTGAAAATGTGTTTCGGTTTTAAAAGGTCCCACATTGATATAATTCGTGGATAAGGTGATAAGGGTTCGAAATCCACTCATCCAATTGGTTTTGGCCATGTGTAGGTTTTAGATTTTTCATTATCTTTCCATTTTATTTAAATCGTCAAATAATGATGTCATCACTGCATCCTATTATGTCATATATAATTTAATTTATTTAATGTCTAAAAATTATAAAAAAAATACTATGATATATGAAATCCTTTTAGCTTTCCAATGAATATTTATAATCAAAATTTGGACTTGTATAACCCCACTTAAAAAATTTTTTTGTAAAACATATTATGTTTGTGTCATTTTCACTTTAACATTAAATAAAAAGTAATTTATGTCATTTCCCAACAAAGGTGGATCCATGGGGTCCCCAAGTTGACCCATGGCATTTCATGGTCGTCCATGACACAAACAATGAGGTTGGGACATGTGTCTAGGTCATTTCATTTTATTAAAGCATTATTTATACCTTAAACTACCCTAATTACCACTAATCGCGATTAAGAACTTAATAAGGTACTATTCACCAAAAAATTATTATAATCTCATTGAACCACATTTTACTTCTTAATGAAAACCATGTATGTCGGATTTTCAAAATTCAATTCACATTAGTGGTAAACTTTCATTTAACTGAAAAATCAGTTTGCTTGATTACCACTTAGTGGTTTCACTATTCATCAAAAATTGAAGTTTATCAGAAAATTACCAAAAATTCACCCTAAGATATATTTGATATTCCAAATTCAAAAATGAAGTCTATTTTACAAAATTCAAAACATATAGGTCACATTAATTAATTTAATAATTAATTCCCGCTGCCAGAGCAAATAGCGTGTTTTTACAAAACAATAAGTATCAAAAGATTGACACCAGTTTAAGTCTAATTTCAAAGTGAAATTGATTCCAATGACCACCATTGGATAAAATGGTAAAAATATATTCTAATTTCACTTCAAAACCAATTAAAAACATAATCTAATCATATAAATAAATTAGATTAAAAATCAGTTTTGATGTAAAATGCAGTATTTTTCACTATTCATTAAAAAATGAACATTGTCAGAAAAATACCAAAAATTCACAAAAAGTAAATTTTGATGTCCCAATCATAAAGGATAAGTTTATTTTGACAAACATAGTTTATAAAATTGTCAAAATATAGATTCAAAAATGGTTTGCCATCAAAAGGCAATAAAACAATCTTTTAAGAATATTAGTGTATTCCATGCATAAGATTGTATTTATTTTCATTTTAACCCTCTATAACACTATCTTATTCATTAATAGCCATAGATAAAAATATCTATTATTCATTACTTACTTGGGATGTTACAATTTTTTACATTAAATTTAAGAACAAATATTAGATTGAGTTTAATAAACTTTAATATATGATTTATATTTCATAATCTAGGAAATATGTATTAAGGAATACATTGATGAAGCCTGAATAATGGTTTAAGAATAAAATTGGATGAATAAAGTATATATGGTTTGGAATTCAAAGATTGTGTTATATGAATCATGAAATATATAATTATTTATAGTAAAAGTTTTCATTATGTATTTAAAATAATATGTTGAATGTTAATGAAGACAAAGAAATGTGATTTAATGGAAATGAGATATTTTGATTAAGGGAAGGTAACCCTTAATTTGTTCAAGATATAGAGAAAATTATGTTTATATTTAATAAGGAGATGGTTGATTTGGATAAATTAAATTGGATAGTATCAATGACCTTAAAACCAATTAAGTCCTTTTTTAAAACAGTCTATATCATCATGTAAGAATATTACAACTTCTTGTATTTATGAAATTTATCCAGTAATAATTGTAATAAAGAAGTATACATGTTTTCCAAAAATATTTATAGTAATTCATGTTATAACCATGTTTCAATAGAATTTACAATGATGGTGTTCACATATTTGGAATGTGACAACCAAGAGAAAATTTATGATATATGGGGGGTCAATGTTAAGATTATTTCATGACCTTATTTCTAATGCTTTGTATTTTCATATTCTGAAAGAATTACAAGGTTAATTTTTTATGGAAGGGATTTAAGTTAAACTACAGAAGAAGTTTGTGGATTAAAGTAATATCTCACCATATGAGGATTTATTCATATTTGATAACTTTTGATAACATTTGTTATGTGATAAATACATATTAAATGACCTATCATTCTATTTTTGGATCTCATGATATTTTAGTTCTTCAGGAATGAAAGATTTACCTTTATTCCCTAGAGTAAGACATGAAGTGGTAATTGATCAAGGAACAAAAAAGGGTGAGGTTTTCCAGAAATCATCTAAGTATATATTTTCATTAAAATTATTCAACTTTATGAAAATTATCTAGAAATAAAATGTTGTCCAAATACCTTTTTTTAACCGGTGGCCTTTTAAATCATTATAGATTTATGACTTTGAGACCCTCAATTTTCCAATGATCATTCAATTGTTTTGATTGATGGCCATAATCACTCCCTATATATATTTATTCTTTTCCTCCAAGTCTATATTTTCACTTTCCACATTTGTTCTCCCATGTAGAAATCAGGTTATGAGTTACTTTGGGTAACCATTGTGTTTCTAACTTTTCATTATTAAAGGAAGTTTTAGTATTCATTTTTACGATGTGCATTTATTTATAAGGAAAATTAAGGTATTAAACCATTCATATCTAGAATAATTTCTAGGTAGAAATTAATTTTAAGGGGGTATAATGTAACACCCCTATATTCTATGAAATATTTTTTTCGAATTAATTTAACCTTTTTGATATTTTTAATTTCATTAAATACTGAAAATAGTTTATTTTATATTAAAGAATTATATTTGGATTTTGTTTTAAACAACACAAATCCAATCATGCACTAAATTAAATATAAATTTTATCTTTCTCTACACGGAACATTGAGTTTAGCTTACATTACACCAAGACCAACTTTCCTCGATGGCTTGTGTAACATGTAAGACAGAGTTTTACTGAACAATAATATATTATTGAGAATATTATTATTTAATATAATAGGATATAACATAGAAATTAAATTTATTTTTATAATATTAAATAACTAATGAAATCATATATTTTAATTCATTGGTATACTATTAATTATAAATGAATATAGAAACCAAATGAACATAAAGGGAATGATTTTATAAAAGATAATTTTATGTATAGAAGGTAATTTATCTTAATATGTTAAATTAATTACTATTATTTAATCATATTAATTAAATTTATATTTTATATATTCAATAAAATATTTTTTTATTCATAAAATTTATTTTATAAGCATAAAATTTATTTTATAAGCATAAAATGCGAACAGATCTAATATTACACATAAAAACCAATATTATTATAAAAGTAGATTTACAAGATTTTAATGGAGAACATATTTTAAATATAAATTTGGTAACTTTTTTAAATTTATATTTCAAAATAAACTTATTTTTTAAAATATAATAATAAAAATTATGTTAGGATGAATTTTTGGTATTTTTCTGTGAAGTTTCATTTTTTTAATGAATAGTGAGAAATAATGAATTTTAATTCAAAAATATTTTTTTGTATAACATATTTATAAGATTAAATTATAATTTTAAATGGTTTTAAAGTTTAATTAGATTAATTTTATATCAATTAATATAATTTAGGTCATTGGAATCAATTTCACTTTGAAATTGAATTTAAAAATTAAGAAAGATTTTGAACGTTTTTACTTTCAAAACTCGGATTCTCATCCCATCAGTGGGATTAAATTTAAATTAATTTCGTTCAATTATGGGATTTTAATTTGGTAAAATGGATTTCATATTTGTAATAATAATAATTTATAATTTTTAATAAATTAAACTTACTTTTTAACCAAAAATATTAGTGAAAGTATTTAAAATTAATTACATCGATTAATGTAAAATTAAGCCTAACAAGAGACTAACCCTTAATATTACGGGGGTAAATGACCTATAAACTTTTAAAAAAACTATTTTATGGACATATTTATTTCTATACACATCTTAGGTTCCATAATGGTCCATTTTTGACACTTGGGGAACAACTAATACTTGGGGAACATGCAATTCTTTTCAAAAATTCTATGTGTGTCCTTTCCCTCCACTATAAAAAGGAACTCAAACCTCCCACTTCCTCACACCTCTCGAGACAATTTGGATTGAAAAATATCTAAAAATCAGATCCTAAAATTATATCCCCCCAAACTATAATCCTCACCTTAGGTATAACACTATCCAATGAATTCCTTTTGTGCCAACCAAAAGGAGTTACCCAAATAAGAGATAATATCCTTCATCAAGTTCTTTTGTTTTATTTTTACTATAAATCCCTTCAAATATTATTATTAAATGTTTATTTAATAACATAGGTATATTAAATATACTGATATATTTTTATTCTATTTTTTTACCTGCAAACACACACACTTCCATCTAATGGGTGACAGACCTATCATTCGTGTACGGTGAACTACCGCCTCATGAAACAACAATTGTTCATTTTTTACTTTACCACCTTTCATGGTTGGTAATTATGATGAAAACTATGTTTATATATGATATAAGTGGTATTTATAATTTATTTATTCTTATTTAATTTTTATATAGAACATAACTCTATACTTTCCATTTTGTGTAACTACGATAACTTCGTTTGTGGAAGTGTGGACTACTGCCTCCTCAAAGAGATGTGATTTGATCACACTTTGCTTGAAATGTATTAAGGATGTGTTTAGCAAACATATATTATATATATAACATAATAATTCTATTATAATAACATTATGTATATATATATATATATCATTTACTTTCTTTCTTTCAATATGATAATAAAACAGAAGAGGTGTTCATGAGTACGTACGGCCTACCATCTCCATGAATGATGAATTTTGATTAATATTTATATATTATATAGATTATTATAAATAAATATATAATGATTATATATGATATTTATATCATGTTTTACATTATTGAAATAATTGAATCATGAACTTAGTAAGATGATCAATAATAACAAGTCAAAATATATGAAAAATAAAGCAGATATTACCCAAAACATAACATTAACATGGAGTTGTTAATAAATGGGTAATATAAAGTTATAACCAAATAATATATGGTATTAATTATAATAATATGTTTATTTAATATATTTGTAACAAACTTATATTTATTATATAATATTTATGAATATTTATGAATAAAGTCAAGACTTAAGGTAATGGAGTTTCATCTCACTTTTTATTTTCGTGAGATACATGCCTTATTCACTACTCATTTTTTGTGTGGTTTTTATACTCCCAATTGATGTATTTTATGATTATTTAACATAAATTTATTTTTATTTTCATATCCATTTGATTATATTTCTTTCATATGGTTTATGTTTCAAAATTTACCGAACCAATAAAGTAATTTTGTCTCAATATGCCTTCTTTGAGACACAAGCCATGTTATGCACCTATATTTTTCTATGAGGTGTATATAATTCCTTTTGAAATGTTATATCATGAATTTATGTATTTTAATGATATTTTAATATTCATGTAATTTTATTATTTCCATTTTATTATGATTTAAAGTTACCATAGTGGTAATGGTTTATAGCTTCAATATCATCATTTATTGAAATTGTTTATGATTATGCTTCCACTTATTAAATATTATGATCCATATATCAAGAAATACCATGAATTTGATTACCCTATGGATATATATTTTATATCCAATTAATGGTATAATTTTTCCACTCTGTTGTACTTACGATAATTAAGAAAAAAAATTATGAAAATATGACTTTATTTCTCCTTTTGGTCAGAAATATGTGTTTTTCAAACCTGTGTTTTATAAAAAAGTATTATGAAAAGGTTTAATATTATCATGTGATGTTTAAAATAAATTTTTACCCGTATAGTACCTTTATAAGAAATTTTTTTAAAAATAAATCTTCTTGTCATTTTCAAATCAAATCACTTTTCTGAACTTTTATGGTGAAAAAGGAATGTTCAGCATGTATGAAATTACCCAACATCGCGACTAAAATTTCCTTGAATATTAATTTGTAAGTTTACAGGATGATTTTTAAATAAATTTTTTTTCGAATATTATGTAAATTTGTTTATTTTAAAGTGGGTTTAAAAGAAAAAGGTTTTAAAAAAATTGTTTTATGTTAAAGAAAATATTTTAAATGGTTTTCAAAGCTTCCATTATATGTTTTAAAATGGGTTTCTTCAAGGAAAAGGACTTAAATGATCTCAAATATTATTTTATATGTTTTCAAATTGTTTTCGAGAAAAAGGGTTTTAAATTTTTTTTAAAGTTTATTTTATTAGTTTTCAAGGAAAATAGTTTTAAAAATTTCTTAAACCTTATTTTAAAAGTTTTCAATTAAAAAGGTTTTCAAAATGATTCCAATAATTATTTATATGTTTTCAATTTATTTTCAAATAAAATAGTTTTAGAAAAGATTTATGTTTTAAAAAACCTTTTTCAAAGAAAAAATTGATATTTTCTTCAATAAATTTTTTAAAATATATTTCAAAATTATTTTTCATCTAAGATGGCATCCATTGATGTTACTCATGCCTTTATAAAAAATTATTGAGTGGTTCCATTAATATTAAATATCTAAATGGTTTATGTTTTTATGGAATGATGTTTATAAATCCCATCTCTTTTTATGGTTCATGATATAATGAAATTTCTCTTTAATGGGTTATACCATGATAGGTTCTTGTGAAATTCAATTCTCTTTAACAGTTTATACCATGATAAATTCTTATGAAATATACTTATTTTCATGGGTTATTTTTTAATTAAATGATTATTAGACCTATCCATTTTCTTAGGTAATGATATGATGAAATTTTTATGATACTCATTTCATTTTGGGGGTTATTATATGATGATTGTTTATAATTTTATAGCACACTTATATGTGACAGTTGGGACCTATATCTCCTTCCAATTCATTAAATAACAATGAATACTCATGAGTATAAATGTTATGCGTGAACCTAAATACTTTTTCACGATGTTATGCATGGATCGGGTTTCATGTCCATAGGTTTATTCATAAACCTGATTACATGTTAACAATGTTATGAGTAAACCTTATTATGTGTTCATAATGTTATGTGTGAACCTAATTACATGTTCACAATGTAATTCATGGATCTGGTTGTATGACTATAAGTTTATATGTGAACCTGATTAACTGTTTCCAATGTTATGCATGAACTTGATTTCATATTCACAGCATTATTCATAGACCTTGTTTCATGACCATAATTCTATTCAAGGGAAAAATTTCATGTCCTTAACTTAATGAGTGAACCTATTGTCTACATATACATGTTCACAATGTTATACGTTGATGTGCATGACACAATTATTTTTCTTATTCATATGTTACACTTTCATGGATTATTTTCCCATTTATCTTATGATTGATCTTTTATGAAATAATAATCTTTATTCTATGATTCATGTTCACGATCTTTGATATACAGGGTATGATATTCTAATGATACAATCATGTTCTCGTGCCCTTATGTTCATGTTATGATTATGTATTCCCTTTATTGACCCTTACTGGGAATTCAAGCTCACCCATTTCTTATGTTTCATTTCCCTAGCTTATGAAGAATGTTTTTTAAGTATAATTAATAATTGGGAGATATTTTTGGGAAACGTTAAATAAATTTCACTGAGTTGGAAGATTTTTGTTCCAAGATTCCAAAGGAACTAAACTAATATGGTCTTTGGGCATCTGTTTTTGTAATGTATTAATTATTCCACAAAAATTATGTAATGTCTATGTACATTAATATTGTGTTGTTATAAATTGAAAAATTATGGAGGATTTATAAAGGAGGATAAATTATTCCACATGTTATGGAATTATCCAAGATACCATAAGGTGTTTGGGGAAACCCATGGAAAATTATTTTCACATATTAGTGTTATAGAAATAAATTATTCAATTTTTATGGGTATATGATATCAAATGTATACTTTATAGATGTTGTAAATATACTAAAGTTAAAAATTATTGAAATAATTTATCAATCTTATAGTACATATTCAAATAATGAAGGAAATGGTACTTAAATAAAAGAATTGAATGTAAAGGAAAATGTCAATATTAGATGGATCTATATTTAGGATGTGTATTTTAATATTATTTATCTTATATGATAATAAAGGTTATTTATTAACAAATATTTTTCATGAAAAACATGACATAATGGTTCAAATATGCATGGTTTATGATTTATCAAATTATATAACTTTTTAGAATAGAAGATAAGAAAAAAAGAGATTTATCCTAAATAAAGGAGTTATCTAGATGTTTGTTAAAAATATGAGAGACTTGATACCACCACACATCAATGGAATATTTTAAAAAACATACTTTTTAATAGTAATTCTCCAAACACATTGAAACCTATATAATATAGGGATACAATATTTTATTTTTTAAGATTCATGATATCATAAATAAGTGTTATTTAGTAACACAAAAGGAGTTTAATATATCTTACCATGATATTATGAAAAGAATAATATTTTTAAGATACTATTGGGAATGTGATGGGACATAAATAAGTTAAAATTTAATAAATAAATGAGTATACTAGTCGAAATAAAAAGTGAATATCACTTTATCCTAAAAGATTTCAGTATGTGTAGGTAAAGAAGAATGTAAAGAGTTATATTAGTTTTCAAAATGATTTCAGGGGAATATTTTGATGGAAATGTTCCAAGAATAATGATAATAATAAACTTAGAAATATCTATAGGTATAAAATTAAAGTTATTAACATCATAACATTGGATGTTGTGGAGTAAATAAGTTTGAATACTTTATTCAAAGATTTTACCATTAATAATGTTATTCCAAAATATAATTATTTTTCAAACATGAATACTTCATAGATTCCAATCACTAAAGGAGTTTAGTGATATGACCTTATTAGATGGTCACAATTAGTTGTGGTTGGAATTATATATAGATATAATGTGTTTAATAAAACCCTAAAAGTGTAGTAAACATAATAATGATATTTAGGTTTATCATATGTGATATGATTGTATGGGATATTATGAATAGTTTTTTTAATATTATTAAATATGTTTGAGAATATTAAATTTATTCTGTTATACAAAATTTAATCTCCACTTCATTGTTTTTTCAAGATAGCTATATATAGGACATTAAGTGAAATAACAATTAACCACTCAAAGTGAGACTTTGGGATACCCATAACCAATTTTCATTATGGTATATTAGAGGTTGTGATAAGATGTTAAGGTTTTTATGGGTGGTATTTTATATAGAGATGTGAAATATAATCATTTCAATAACCCTCAAATTTTAGGTATGAATTTGAGGGTGGTTTTTGGATTTTTATAATTTAATCATGTTTGTTTTAATATGTGTTTGAAGGATTTTGAGGCTAGAGGATTGGGGTTAAATTGAAGGTGGTATCCGGATCAACCCTATAAAATTTGTGGTAAAGGGGTACATAGTACCTGGTGGACTAGAAAGTATCCATTTAGGGGATATATCCCCACCATCCAATTGATGAGGAAGCACTAGGTTGGTGGCGAAGCACTGCGCAACCGATAGGTTACTTAGACATTTGTTTAATGTAGGTTTTATATTTTCACCTGTTTTGTACCTTAAAATTTCCCCTCTTCCTCTATAAACCTTAAATAAACTAGAAATTTATTTTCGGGTTCTCCTTGATACCAAGATCTCCCCCTTCATCACTCTATAACTAATGTTTTCTGACACTTTCAAGAAGAAGCCATGCATTGGGTGTGGTGATGCACATTTTTCATCTTTTACTCTCCATAAGTGTTTTTCCTTACATGGATTGGTCTCTCCTACACCAGGGTGTTTGGTTGGTTCCCCACATTATCACTTTCCAAAGGAGGTTGTCCTCTACCATGGTAATTGGAGGTTTCATCCCCTTGATCAAAACATAGTGATGAGATATTGGTTCCTCGTTCCATGTATTCCTCCTTAGATCTTATTACTTAGTTTGGGTCTTCCTTATAGATTTCATTCATGTTCATAAATCTCATTACCAGTGTCATTTAGAGTTTGATACAAGTTAATTACACTTATTTGTCTCGATAGAGAAGTGACCTATATTCAGAGTCAGTGGTGGCATAGATAACATCTATACATAGATGGACTTTGGGAATATTAGGCACCTATAACATTTTCCTCTTTTGAAGTTGATAGAATCTCATGTGTGAGAAATTTTATGCATAAAACATTAGGTCATATCATGTCCTTAATGGGGTAGTTTGTTCCATGGGTGTAAGACTTTGAGGATTTTTTCCTTGGGTGTCTCAAGTTAATTTCATGATATAGAGATTCTGAATCATCTGGTAAGGTCACAGGTTTAACGTCTTATGAGGACAGGTTGGTCATACGTTTAACTTCTCATGGGGATAGGTTGATCACAGGTTTAACATCATGTGGGGATAGTTTGTTCACTAGTTTAATATATAATGGGTAATGTTGGGTAATAGTTTTAAAGTCTTGTGGAGATAGTTTCGTCCTAGGTTTAATATCTTTTGGGCATAATTTAATCATAGTTTTAGCCTCTTATGGGGACTGGTTGGTCATAGGTTTAATATCTTGTGGGGAAAGGTTGGTCACGGGTTTAATGAATTGGGTGGACAGGTGGGATGGTTGGGTTTTAATGTGTTCCCAAGGCAAAGATGATCACACTTCAGGGTTGTTGTCTCATAGAGGAGAAGGTAGGCAGTTTTGATGATAATGTTGTGGGATAGGATTGAACCTCATAGAGGAGTCCCAAGTGTGTCTGCATTAACCCTCAGGGAGAAGTCCTAAGTATCCTATTATAAAATTGGTATATAAAACCATGTATTTTGATGTCACTGTTTAGGGTCATGTGAAAGGACCGGTCCGTGTAGTTTATCAACATGAGGTAAGGATGCTGACATCATAGATGGAGTGATAGTAAGAGATTGTGTGGGGCTTACACATGGATATTTCACATCATAGGTGTCTCATTTCATGATAGGGGAGAAGGTGTCACCCATGATGATCATACAAGGGGAATCATGTGTTAGTCGCATAGGGAGGAGGTGAGGTGTCATCCCATGCCACTAATATATGAGGCATATTGTGTTCACCACATAGGGAAGTGCTATAGTTTAACATCATGTTCTAAGGATTTTTTCATATTTTTTTTATTTCATACAACTACGATGTTGGGATACATTTTTTGTAACATACGGACTTGGGTTCCACTAAACAGTGCCCTATGTCGATTGGTCACATTACCTCAAGCGCACCTCCCCATATTCTAAAGGATGACGACTAGCAGCGAGGGTTTGGTAAGTCATTCATGAGAAGACCATACCCTCTTTTATCAGAATAAGACATTAATGGGAGAAAATAATAATAAAAAAGTGTGGAACCATATAAATAACAAGAACAATACTATGTCACATGATAATCCAAATAGGAAATACAATACTCAACTGAAAGGGAAAACATGCTATGAAAATGCAAGTGTCAAATTTCTACAATGCAACTAAAAGTAAAGACACAACGACTCTAAAGTGGGTCCCGAACCACAACGGGTTCCCTCACCCATGCTCCATTCACAAACAAAAACATATCCTAAGGCCTTGACCTTATCATATCTAGTAGCAACAAAGTCTACTCAGTTTCCAATTAGGCGGTCCAAATAGGGTGTGAGTACGACTCTGTAGGCCACCACCAATAATGTCTAAAACAAGTCCAGTCAAAAGATAGTGTATGAAATTATATTAATTAATAAATACAAGTCATAATTAAACAGTTATCACATTGTCATTTATTATTTAATCATCACGTTAGATCCAGTTTCAATTCATGACTCACATTTAAATCATAATTCATTATTGTCATCAATTTGGTGGTGAACACCATGTCAAGAACCCCAAATCTCATTCAGTGTTGAACACCAATTCAACCACCCCAAATCTCATTCGGTGTTGAATGCCATGTCACGTACTCTAAATCTCATTCGGTGTATATCTCCATATCTAAAACCCCACATCACAAGCTTGGATAACTATTGGGGAGGAACTACACGTCCAAGTCCCAACATCAAAATCGATCTAGAACGCCATGTCTAGCACCCACATTCTCAATCATTTAAATCATAAATTATTTCACAAGAATTTATCACATCATTCCTTTATTAATATAATTATTAGTTAAACATATAAAATCCTACTAGTTAACCCAATAATTAATAAAGCACATAACCCATTAATTAATTCATCAATTAATTAATCAATCAGAAAAAATATTATTCCATAATTAATTCTTCATAATTAATTACCCAAATCAAATATCAATTTATAATAATTAATTCTCCCAATTAATTGTCTTTAATCAACATCATGGAACATGATTAATTCACCATTAATTATCTTACATAGAAAAACATCATCTCAAAATTAATTTCCCCCAAATAATTATCTTAACACAACCAATTCAATATCTCAATTACAATATCTCAACCATAAACAAAATCTCCAAATAAAATATCTAATTGGGCATCCCCCTTCGTTTCATGATTAAATCATCAATTAATCATCTATAATTACAAAGCACCAACAAGTCAAATTAACATTCTTAATTACTCCAATTAAGGAAATAAATTATAAAGGGAAGATAGAAAATCAATAATCTCACATACACATATAAAATCCAAAACTATGGGAGTTCAATTCAGGGCACCTACCTCAGTTTGTTAACGGATGTTTTCCCAACAAAAATCCCCAAAATCTAACAGCACAACGATGATGATCAATATCTGGATCTAAATCCCTAAACCCAAAATTAAGATAAAAACATCAAGATCATGAAAATATAGATCTAGATTCCCAATTCAAGATCTAGATCTCAACCTATAGTTTTAGATCTATGGAAACAATGGAGATATTCCATGAAAAGATTAAGGAAATATATAGGAAATAATGGGATAATCAACGGGATAATATCCACTTATCGGGAAGAGAGAGGATCTTCAATCTAGGCTTTAGATTTCAAATAATGGTGTTCTAATTGACTTGGAATCTCTCCAGAATACTATGGGATCCCTTAGAATTTTTCAAGCCTAGGCCTAGGTCAAAATTTGAGAGGTTTCAGGGGTTTGGGTGATATAAATACTAATTTTAAGATAACTAAAACTTGTGTGAATTGTTTCCTGGGTAGGGGAGCATGGTTAGGGTAAACTGTGAACCAACCGTGCGGACCTCTTTATCCAAGTTCGCATGGTTACCTCGGTTTAGGCACATGGTTTGTTAAACTGTGTGCAAACCATACACAACCCTCTGTCTATTAATTTCACTTAAAAAATCACCTAAATGCATCCCAAGACACAAATCTAAAGCAAAGGTACTAAAAAACCTCAAATGCACCTACAAAATGTACCCGAGATGATTCCAGAAAAGGCCAGGATATTACTCTATTTAACATATTACAACTCAATGTTGGATGGTCCTACACCTAGGGAGACAATTTTAAAGTTGAAGAGATGGTCGCAACACTAGATCTCATATCAGGGAAAGGTGGAAATTTTACCTTGATTATACCACCTTCGGAGATTACATGCCTACTTTACAGGAACCTCTAGGTGGTGCATGGTGTAAACACAGTCATGGTGAAGTGGAATCTAGGATACCGACATTAGGTTTCCTATTCTTTAGAGAAAGAGGTGGTATGATTATCCAATATGTTCTAGAAGTAAAGGGTTCGGACATGAGGGTTGATGATACCGGATGCACAAGTGATCAAGGCCTTTGTGGGAATGGTTGGAGTAGGTTTGGGTAACATAATCCCTCAACTTACATGAAATCAGGTTTAGCGGAAGGAGGCATTAGGTTAGGGATTGTAATATTTTTGTGATATTCCCTATAGTTGATGGAGCAAGTAGGTTTTCATAAATAATATTTTCTAGTGTTTTCGCATAGAATTTATTCTCAAATATTCAAGAGGGGAGGTGGATTGATTTCCTAAAAAAATTACTTTAGAACCACACTCTTTATGGTACATAGGATCCAATATTTTCCTTAGCAAGAATAGGTACTGAAAAATAAAAGTACAATGAAAAAGGGTTGATTTCATGATATTTATAGTGGTTCAAGGAAAAATGATCCCCTATTCCACTCCACCAATACTATTCTCCATGATTTTGGTGATTTTCATTATACCATCCCTTTTCCTGGGGTCTGTACAATAGAATGAATGTCGCTTTTTCTTGTTATAAAGGTTCAAGAGCTTTCAACTAGGATCTCTGTTTATAATACCTATACTCTACCTTAATGAAATCAATTAAAATGAGTTCATATGAAACAGAAATGAAAAAAAATTGAAGAAAAAACACAAAAAACCATTTCAACAAGAATCTAATAGTAAATAAATACACATCTAGAGAAGATGACAATCTTTAAATCGCAACTCTGGAGGTTCTTTGATTTTAATTGATAAACCTATAAGCACACTGCCCAAGCATTGATTTGAACACATATTTGATTTATTATATGTATATGTATTCATTATTTATGTTGATTGTGCATTAATACATACATGTATATGTATGTGTTTGTGTATATATACCATGAAGTAGCTAAGTTTTCTATTTATATCTTTTCTTTGAATTTGAACATAAGAATACTCGATAATCATAATGGTCAAGTGAATAATCCCTTAAAAAGATAATGAGATGGGATCTGAATGGCATGTTTCCTTTTCAAATTATGGAATAATCTTTTATGGAATAATTTTTTGAAATCTTCATCATTTTATTTTTCAATTCACGAAAAACTAATCTATGTCTAAACCATTCTTTCTTTATTTAGACAAATTATTTTATGATGAACTTTAAATAATGAATTTACTTATCAAGATATTACACCAATGTTACAAAAATAATACTGAAAATATATGGGATAGCTTGATCATTATAGGATAGGCATTCAATAGTACTATTATAATAAGATAAATTTTTGAATAGATTTTTAAGATAAATTAATTCATATATTGTATTGTGCAGGATAATTTTCATTCACACTTTTTTTCTGATAAAACCTTTCCTAAGATGATTTTTCAATTTCATAAGATGAATAAAGTCTACTAACGAATATAAGATAAATCTTTTCTTAATTTCCTCTTTGTAAGAAAAAATGTTTTTCATAAATTTATTTCTAACTGATATTTCTTGATTTGAACATATGGTGGTTAATTTTGTTCCTTCATAAGATAATATCTTTCATAGTAATAAAGGAATTCAAAATTGAGATTCTATAAAATAAAAAACTTCAACACAAATTCTTGATGTCAATGAAAATACAAAAATCTCTTTGTATAATTATTATGTTATGTCTATGATAAATTTCCATTATAATATATATTATATTGATATTTATCTAGAAAAGAATCTCAAGACTTATTAAAAAAGTTAGATATAAAATTGAAACACTTAAGATAAACTCATTAGAATATTAATATGTATTTTTTGAATCATAAAAACGCACCAACGACTGAGATATGTTGAAATAATATAAGTTTTTCCAACAATCTTTTCCTTTGTTATGATCACAAAACACATTGAATGATAATAAAAAATTAGTAGAATAGAGATTTTAATTATTTTAATCTAATTTTTCTTTTCCCCTTTTGTTATATCAAAAAAAAGTATGCTAATAAAAAATATTACAGTCAGTACTTCATATAAACGTGTACAAATATTTGGAATGAGATCTGCTGAATATGAACAAAATTTGGAATGTAATTATAATTACCAATGGGATAATAATAACAAGAAGGAAAATAAGAAAAATAACAGATAAATAATGTTGAATATATAGAGAAATAATAGTCTGAATAGTAAATTTGAAAAAAAATGAAGGGAAAATTTTTACTCAACATTTTAGAGAAATAAGACTTAAAGAAAAAACATAATAATTGAAACAATTACAAATAAATTATAGAAAATGAAAATAACACTTAGAATCATTCAGGAGGTATATAAATAAGATATAGTAGTAAATAACAAAAATAAATAACACTTAAAATTATTCAAGAAGTTGGTAAATAAAATATTCAATATAAATAAACAACTGAGAAAACATTAGAGGCTTGTATAAGTAAACAAACATTAAAATGTATTTGAGATTCTATGGTTTGTGGAACTGGTTAATGTTTTAGAGGTGGAATCTTAAAAGATTGAATATGACCAACTGGTAATGAATATGTTAACATATGAGAAATAATAATTTCTCTAAAAAAATCATACAACATAAGTAAAGATCCTATAAGTCCATCTTTTACACCTTGAGGGATCCATACTGAAGTTGGATAAATGTAAATAGTTTTTTGTTGAGCCTATTCCAAATCAAAGTGATCAAAAGGTATAAAGGATATCGTTTAAGAGGGTTCAGGTAGAGGTAATGAATTTATTTATCAAACCTAAGGTTTTCCCTTGAATAGGTTTCAATGGGATCAAATATTTATTTAAATATATAAGATTTTTCTACATGAAAATATGATATAGTTGGTCCAAAATAAAATCTTCATTTGCGATGGTATAAAGTATATACACACATATCAAGTTTCTTCACTGTATCATTTTTTCATAAGTCTAGTATAGTATTAAAATGATTACACACTCTCTAAGTTAAATTTCTAATGAATCTATATAGATCCCATTTCTTGGAATAATTCTAAACCAATGTCCTCAATGTTTCAAATATATTATATGATAAACCACCTGAACCAATAGTAGGGGTTGAAATAAATGGAACAACTTCAATTTCTTTTTCCTTTTAGGAATTCCATTATTATTTAGGATAAATAAATGAATCTAATTTTTCTTATGAAGAATAATCTAATCTCATTTTTTCCATAACTAGCTAATGCGGTTTTCCAAACCTTTCTTCTATGACTTCAAGAAATTTGGCCAATAATTCAACCATTTTTTCTAAGCATGTTATAGTAAAAATAACATGCATTTGTACTTGAACTAAAACATCATGAGTTATGTGTGATTTTTCCTTTAATAGGGAAATTATTTCCTTTTAATACAAATTAATATTCATTACTTTTATTTTTTGTATTATAGAAATTCTCCTAACTTCCCTTACCACATATCTCTGAAGGTCTTTCAACATTTCTATACACATAATCTTAGATTGCATAAAATCTATTGTTGAAGTTAATGTATCTATGGTGAGAGGCATGCCTTCCAAATTTGATTCTATTGTGGCTTGATCCACTAATCACTATCTTGAGTGTTATTCAAAGGAAACTTTTGAAACGTTTTCCATAAGTGACTAAAATAACACTTTTAACTCCCCAACATCATCCTTTGGGAAGACTTGTTCTAAAAGAGTCCTTATTTATTCTAAAGACTCAAACAATTGATTATTTAATAATCTATGTCAGTAAAAAACAAGAAATAAATTTTTTGGACACCTACATCAATAGCATTAAGCTCTTCCATATGAATCTAAGGGCCAACACAGAGTTCTTGAATAGGAAAAAAAATTTCCTGATGCCCTTCTCTACTTGGATCTTAATGATTCAAATAAACTTGTGATAATCCCTCTTTATGGGATGGTTCAACAAATTATGAACTTGATATTATCATCACAAAAATAATGGTGGCCTCATCTACTTTAACCAATTATTTCCAATCATCACCAACAACATCATTTCTAACAAAATCAATAAATTTTATTTTACTTATTATATTGGTTCTTTCTGGTGGAGAAATTTGAAAATGTGTAGTAGCTCTAGATATAATAGGGATAGTTTTATCATGGAAAATAATGATCAATTTTTTCATGGTCAAATTCAATCCTTCCCTTTTGATTGAAATGAATAGAATGTTAGAAATAACAGAAGCATTAGAAAAAATTGAGTAGTCTTAGAATGAACTTTAGGATCATTTTTCATCCTAACTTCAAATTTTATCTCATATAATTACATCGAGTATGTTTTTCTATCAGTAATATTATCAACATCCAAATATTCTTCCCCTTCCACCCTCATAGTAGTAGCTTCACAAACAATCACACTATGAGAGTACTCCCCCTAAATATTTTCAAGATATATCTCAACCTCATGAACTTTTTTAAATTAGAAACAACTTATTCTTATATGAAATATAGTAAAAACCACTTTATTTTAACACAATAGAACATAATGTTATAAAACCATGATAGTAAAATACAAAACAGTAATCTAGGAATAGCCTTGGAATAACTAGATTCAAGGTTCTTCTAAATGGATAGAAATTAACAAATTTATTTTGCTCATGGAACATGTACTTAATCATTTATCTATAAAAATTTATAGGTTCTTTTATAAAAAATCTATCCAACAATGTAACATACTTAAAAAAAATATTTTCAAACTCTCCATTTCAATTAAGTTATTCCGGATTGAATAAACTTCACCATAACTTTTCTTTCTGGTTATAAGTCTTTAACTTTTTTCTTTTCAATATTAGTAGTTCCAAACAGAGACTTCACCATCTCTGGAGGGATTAATTCACCAATAGTAGCAAGAGATGTATTGAAATTGAAATAACCTTCATATGAAAATTTAAAAACTTCATCCATAACCATTGATATTATCAAAAACCCTTTTCGGTTCATAATTTCTATAATAAGATCTTTAGTATATCCAAAATGAAACACATTGGTTTAATAAAATTCACACACTTATTTTTCAAAAAAATATCGATTATATTCTAATCAAATAAATATTCCCATCCTTAATGATTTATAACTTAATTATTCCGTAATTATATTCCATCCATCAACCTGAAATCAATATCTCTCCCACTTAGAAGATTCCTTTCTAACTTTTAATAATTAGAAATACTAGTAGGAGAAATACTTGTTCTATTAGTTTTTTCCATTAAAAAAGGTTTTATGGGTTGATGGTTTAGGGAATAAAGGGTTTGAGTGGAAATGAGATGAAGGTTCATAGGTTCATAGGTTTTTTGCATGTTATTTTTTTAATTTTTGGGTTAATGGAAGGGTTATGCAGTTTTATTTACAAGGTTCTATAACCAAAATGGATTATGTTTCCTACTAGGATATGACAAATACTCAAATCGATGGTTCTAAATCTAAAGGGAAGTAAAGAAAATAAAATTTTTACTAAATATTGATCTACGGTCACTTAGTACTATAAAATTAAGTAATATAAAATTAATTAAAATTAAACAAACCTAATATAAATTTGATAAACTTTGATTTATCAGCAGGTAAAGATTTTGTAAAAATATCTTCTAATTGGTTTTCTATGAAAAACAATATAAATAGATATCACCTTTTTTGTGTATGATATCTTAAGAAATAATTCCTTAAATTAATGTGATTTCTTATATAGTGGTTTATTGGATTCTTTAAAATTTTGATAGCACTTGTGTTATCACATTTTATTGAAACACAATTAAAATTGAATCCAAAATCCATCAGGGTGTGTATCATCGACAAAAACTGTGCACAACATATTCTAGATAAAATATATTCATATTTAGTAGTTAATAATGTTGAAGAGTGTTATACTTACTCGAAAATAATACTAGATATTTTCCCAAAAATGAAAAGTTCTTGATGTAATTTTCATCTAATCTACACCCACTAAATTCTATATCTGCATATGAAATTAAATTAATATTTGAGGTTTTTGGATAAATTATAGAATGAGAAATAGTCCCTTTAAATATCTTAAAATTATTTTATCTGCATCTAAATGAGATTCTTTTGGATTATATTGAAATCTTTCACAAATACATACTAATTTTTTTGGATTTCATAAATTAAAAAAAATTAAAAATTCCAATGATTCCTCAATATAACTTGTTGTCAGCTGGTCTTCCAGCCTTATCCAAGTTATGTTTAATATTCAAGCTTATAGGAGTTTTATAGGTCTTACTATTTTCAAGTCCAATGTTTTTATGTAAATCAAGAATGTATTTTATTTGGTTTAACACATTTCCAAAATATTTTTATTAAATTTCAAATACAAGTAAATAGTTTAGCTCACCCGTCATACACATTTAAAATTATTTTTTCTTAATTTTGGAAAAATCATCACACAATTTTTAGTATGTTGACCCAAAACAATATCTCTAACATATATTTTCACTAAAAATATATCTGAAGATGAAAATTTCTTAAATATTTTAGGGTATAACATTCCTATCAAAAAACCATTTGATAAATGAAAAGAGATTAATTTGTATACCATGTTCTAGGTTTTTTTTAAATTACATATATATATTTAGTATGTTTGAAAATAGAATTTTGAAAATGAGGGTTTTCAAAACTATGAGGTTGTTTAACATAAAATTCCTCCATTAAAATCCATTTTAAAATGAAATTTAACATGCATATGATATAACTAATTATTCATATAAGATGAATATTAAAAGATATTATAATTACTTATAACCTAGATATACCTGTAATGGTATCTTCACAATTCATTAATTATTCTTTATTATAACATTTTAAAACTAATCTAAATTTATTCCTAGTGATCACACTATGATCATCCTGTTTATTTATGAAAAACATTTTTTCTAATAATAAGAGATTTAGAGTTTCTATCAACTAATTCACATACCTTGTATCTATTCAACTGGTTTAACTCTTTTTTCATAGATAAAAACTAACATTCATTATCTAAGGATTATTCTATGGTTTTAGTTTCAAGTTGAGATAAAAAAAAGATAATTCTACAAGATTTATTATATTTATTCTAGTCCTAACTCCTTCATCTAAACTTCCTATAACTATTTATATAGGACGGTATTTAAGGTTTCTATGTTTTCTAGGTAACACAATTTCCAATTCACTATTATTATCCCTTACAAAATTTGGATCACAAAATTCAACTTCCAAATTATCATCCTTATTATTGTTAAAAAGAGGTTCAGGTATCCTGTCTTTAAGAGAATTAGTTAACTCATTGACTTAAGACATTTTCTGATCAAAAGGATAACTTTTCTAAAATTTAACATGAGTTAACTCTTCAATAATCCATAACCTTTTTTTGAAAATTCTATAATCTTTAGAAGTTCTATAATAACCTATGAAGATTAAATCATTAGATTTTGGTTCAAATTTACCCAGATTTTTCTTGGTGTTCAACATATTAACCATGCATCCAAAATCTTTAAAGTATCCTACCTTTGGTTTTATATTATTCCAAAACTCATAGGGTTTTTTCTTTAAGATAGGACTTATTATACCTTTGTTTATGACATAACATATTATGTTACAACTTGATCCCAAAAATTATTAGGCATTTTGTATTCATATAACATTGTTCTAGAAACTTTTTATATTGTATTATTCCTCCTTTAAACAACACCATTTTTTTAGGTGTCCTAGAAGAATAAAAAGTATATATAATACCATGTTTTGAGAAAAATTAATTAAATTCATGACTCTCAAATTCTCCTCTATGCTCACTTCTCAAAGTCACAATTTTGGATTTTTTTCATTTTTCACAAGTTTACAAAAATCAATAAAAATAGAGCAGGTTTCACTATTAAATTTCAAGAAATAAAATGAGTAAATATTAACAAAAACATCAACCAAAACATAGAAAAATTATTTTCTAGTAATTCTTGATTTTCTATGTAATAACCCAATATTTTACAATGTGTCTCTTTTTAAAATTTAACTTCTTCAATAACTTACGTTACATAGACCACCGAGATAAAACAAATGATTAAATATTATTCTTGTGACCTAACCATTAGAATGGAGGGAATATAATATATTAATTAAATTATAAAAAATATATTTTATAAATTTTTATAAAATTAATTAATTTGTTATTAATTAATTATAAAATAAAATAAAAACCAATTGAACATAAAGGATTTGTTTTTATAAAAAAAATATATTTATAAATACAATGGAATTTTATCTTAAATTAATCATTATTATTAATAGATATTAATTAAATTTTTATACTAAAAATTTAATAATATATTTTTAAATTCAATAAATAAGTTTGATAGATTTAAAATAAGAATAAATCTAATTTTAAGCATAAAAAGATATATTTTCTATAATGAAATTTTACTTCCTTTTAATGGAGAGCATGTTTAACAACTAAATTTTGAAACATTTATAAATTCTATTGAATAAAATAAACTTAATTTTTTAAATATTAATGTATAAATTATCCAAGGGTAGATTTTTGATATTTTTTTAAAAATATTTTTTTCCCAGTGAATAATGAAAAATACAGATTTTTATAAAACTGTCATTTTCATTATTTTTATAGTCTATTTAGGATTTGAATAGTAATATTAAATATGAAAATTTAAATAAAATTTATGTATCTTATGAATTAAAATATAATATATTTATATCATGTAATAAGTAAAAAAATTAAAAAGAATAAATTAAGTGTTGGTTTTTTTGTGAAACAAAAATGTTTATTTACAATTTTAAAATTAATATAATTATTTAAAAGAATTTTTGTTTTATTAACATATATTCATGAATTAATATTTCTATTTCTTATGATTATAATATAATTTTATGAGACCTTAATTAATTTTTCAAAGTGTTATAAAATCAGTTATAATTTTAAAATTGATGTTTTTCGACTAAATGATGAATTAAATTAAAAAATAATAATTTATAATATTTAGAGATTATATTTGTAAAATGGAGTCCATTTTTAAATTCTACATATTAAAAAAATATTTAGGGTGAATTCTTGGGATTTTTTCTAAAATAGTTGAATTTTGTGAATAGTGAAATATGGTAATTTATGGTATATATACATTATAAGTTAAATACACTATTTATTGAGTAATTGATTATGTAAGCACCATAATATCAAAATATTATTATATATTAACTATATATAGTCATGTAATTAAAAGTATCCAAGTCCTTGAGCCAAAATAATAAACTAATGAATAAAATAGTCAAAAAACACCCCTCTCCCCTGTAACACCCTAAGATTTTATGAGATTTTTTTTATGTCTTATGTTATACGCAACACCAAAGGAATCTTTCATAGCACACAATACGGACTTGGCTTGCATTACACACAATAGCGACCTTCCTCGATAGCTTGCGTCGTACGCAATACCGGGCTTCACTAAACAACGATATATTATTATGGACTAGTCGTTATGAATAGTATTAACAAAATTTTGAATTTTATAACATTATTATTCATCTTACACATTTTCTAGAACATGGTAAGAGAACAAAATAAATTTTTCGGGTAAAATAAGTATTTTTTAAAAAATGCAGTTTTGTCGCCTTTTGATGGCGCACCCACATTAAATATAGTTTTGATATGTTTATAAGTTCAATTTGACAAAATAAAATTCTTCTTTTGAATCAGGTTATAAAAATTTACTTTGGATAAATTTTTAATATTTTTTTGATAACTTTCATATTTTAAAAATATGCTAATTTTTAATTAAAAACAACATTTTTCATTGAGATAATTTATATGGTTAAATTATAATATTTAAGGGTTTTAAAGTATAAATATAATATATTTTTACCATTTAATATAATGTATGTCATTAGCATTAATTTCACATTGAATTCATAGGTAAAAACATTTCAATCTTTGGCAATGTTTTAACTTCTAAAACCCATTTTCATAACAACGGGATTTATTTTAAATTAATTACTGCAACTTATATGTTTTGAATTTTGAAAAATGGATTCCATATTCGGAATCAGTGGGTCCAAATTATGTTAATAGAATACTTTCTATTTTTGGGTATTATGAATAATAACTACTGTAAATTTTATTTACCATAATTAAAGGTAAATCAGGTAATTAAGGGTAAATATAAGTTTATAAAATTACCCTAACACCTTCCAAAATCCTATTGGATGACTAAAAGTCGACCCATATCACCTAAGGGTCAGATTAGATTCATTTAATGGACTTTTTTCCATTAAAATAATTTAATTATTATTAAAACCAAAGAATGTGACAACATGTCACTTTCTTAAATCTTATAAGTATAATAATTTTAATTTAGTGATACACTTAATTAAACTTCGAACATGAATATTCTCCAGAACTCTAATAAAATTATCTACATCATAGGAATTTATTTAGAATTTTTAGGGATTAAATAATTATCATTAATTATGACACAATAGTGATGTTGAAATTATTTTATTAATTAAAATATCAAATAAATGGTTTTAAAAATATTAAAATAAATATTATATGAACTATTTAATGTGATCAACTAATTTTCTAGATACATATGACATTTTATGAATCTATTAAACTTTTAGTTCGAACATATCTTCTGTATATATTTTATTTAAATTCAAATAAATGAATAGTGTCAAAATTGACACTATTGTTATTTTATAAAAATAACATATTATAAAATTGTTTAAAAATCAAAAAAAATATTTAAACTTTATAAATTAAAATTTATATGGTCTAAACTTTTATAATGTGTAAAATTATGGGAAATTAAAAACACATATGTAATTAGTTATAATAATTTAAAATTTAGAATATTATTACCACAAATAAAATTAAATTGATAAATAAGGATAAATCAAGTTGATAATGTTTAAAATAAATTCCTAACATGTCTAAATTTTATTTTCTAATGGTATTAAAACCCTATATCATCTAATATTCGGATATGAGTCATTTTGGAAGTTTTTAGGTGGGGTTGGGATTTAATATAAACTAATATTTCTTATATTTCCAAAGGTGTCCCTCTCCTCCCTTATAAAAGGGCATCTCCTCCCTCTCCTCCTCACACCAATTTGGGCCTTTAAGATCGGAAAATCCCTTCCCATTTTACTTCCCCACTTCCCTAGAAACATTCTAGAGGTCCTGGTCTTCTTCAAAGACCAATTTTAGTGCCCTAAGAGGAGGTCTCAAAGAGGCGCTTCAAAGAAGAGGTAATGTCCGTTGCCGATTCTTTCAACTTTATTTCTTCTTCCACTCCTTATTCTTTAGTTTTTTCATTATTAATTAATAACATCAGTATCAATAATATACTGATATGTTATTATAAGTATGAAACAACCCTATTTCACCATCTATCCATCCTACGGAAAATGAAATCACCGCGCGTGCGTACGTACGGAATACCGTCTCCACGCCGTGGTGTAATCTATTTTCCACCACCACCTTACGTGGATGGGTATAATGGTGTAAATAATAACTATATGTAATTATTGTAAATTGTTATTGATTCTGAAATAGTATACATACACTCCAATATAATTCCACGATCATGGGAATGATATCATCGCTCGTGAGTACGTACAGAATACCATCTCCACGATGTGATGTGATTCGTTCTACATGATCTTCATTGAATAATGATTATATAAATGAATTGAATGAATTAATATGATATATATTAAACTAATACCATTCTGGAAATGAGGTATCTATAACCTAAAGAGAAGAATAAGAATTTATTCGACAAAACACGCATAAGATCAAAAAGTAATAAACACCTGAATGACAAGTAGTAATGAAATATTACTAATAAGAAGCTAAGAATATGACCATATATGATATCATAACAATAAGTATGATTCTGGAATAATTAAATAACATTATTTAAATCATTATATAGGAGTTTTAGACACTTACGAAGCAAATCGGACCTAAGGTAAGGGAAAATATCACAATCTCATTTTTATCCGAGATTGTTTATACTTTGGTATTTACTGGGGTGTATTTTATCATCCACATCCATGTTTCCTCAATATGTAATATTATTTCCATCCACCTACAATTGTTTAAATACAATTTTACCCTTCGGTGAGTTTTTAGTAAAAGAAATGAAGGGAATCTTTTGTCGTTTTTCTTACACAGTACTTTTTGACTTTTCTGACAAAAGTACGAGAAGAATGTTTTTTTAACTTATACGGCATGAATGGATTTTTAAACCATTATTTCCAAGAATATACCTAAGTTTTCATGTTTATTTTTAATCAACTTCTTTTAGTTTAAAATTGTATCACATGTTAAGAAAGGAAAATATTTTTGAAGTAGAAAGGAAATTTTCCTCAAGAATGGAGTTCAAGTGTTTTATCAAAATTATTTTCCATTTAAGATAATATAGGGTTCTGTTTCTATCCCTATTATTACATTGATTTGATTATGTCGTGATGGAATTATTTTTTTATGAATTCCTTTATCTTATATGAATTGTTTTATGATTTCATGATGTTTAAGAATCCCATTTTTATTTCATGGGTTATACAATGATGTATGATTTATGATTTTGTGGAACACATAATAATGGTATCATTATGAGATGGGTGGGAACTATATCTCCCTAAAATGCATTGGGTAAAGATTTTATATCTCATGAGATAGACATGTCTGGAACGACAGGTTAAACCGGTTCAGTGAAACAGGACTGAAACGAGGAGTGAACTCGGTTCAGAAATGGACTTTTTCCGCTAAGATAGTCTTGGAAATGGGTCTTGACTAATAAGAAATTATTCTCTATGATTATGTGTGTATGACACAAAGTTTCATGTTTTATGTTAAGATATTGGGATTACATTTCACTACCATGATTTATCCCATGTTATGAAATTATGATCTCCTTTGCAGGGTAAGATTCCCAAAATGTTATGTTCTTATAAATTTGATGTAATTGATATTTCTTTTGTTTTCCCTTACATAGAATTTGAGCTCACCCTTTTGTATGTTTTCTTTCCCCAGGTCAGGAAGAAGGTTATTAAGTAAGATATGCCAAAAAGGGACTATAGATATGATGAAATAAATGGGAAGCAGTGTAGATGCTTTATGAACCAGTTGTTTATGTTTCCCTGTTTCTAAAGACACTATACCTATACGGTCCTTTCATGGTTTTGTTATATGTTGTAATAATTATGCTTCAATTTTGAAGTATTAACCATGTATGTAAAGTATGAGTCGCTATAGTTGGTATCAGAGGAAAGGTATAGTCAACCTTTGGAAACTAGGATGTGAAAGCCTTAGTAAGAACCCTAAGGATAAGTCTAAGCATAAAACACAATCTTAGTGTTTTAGAAATTTCCATGAACAGCCTATGATAAGACCCTAGGTGTAAAATTTTGTTCTTGATTATGTGGTTTTATTTTTATAATTAGTGTTCCTCACACTATTCTTCTTGGTTTTAGACAATGGCTAGAACCTGATGAAACCGTGTTAATGTGGAATTTGATGGGCAATACAATGATTGTCCCCCTAATAAACCAAACGTTATGGGAGCTAGAATGAAAAATATTGTAGCCATGCTCACACAACTTTCTCAAGCTATGAATCATGCAGGACTTCCAAATGAGCAAAGGAAGGAGCAACATTCTGTCAAATCCTTCATGAGGTAGTGTCCACCTTAATTCAGCGGGTCTTCTGATCCATTAGTGGCTGAACAATGGAACAGTACCACTGAAAAGATATTTTCAGTTCTTCAATGTTCTGAACATGATAAAGTCATCTTAGTAGTGTATCGTTTGGAATGTGATTCTGATCAATGGTGGAATCTTATTAAGAATACGATTCAAAGGGATGAAATTGAGTCCATGGAATGGGATGAGTTCAAGATTTTATTTTTCAATATGTATTTCCCTTGTATTCTTCGAACAAAGATGGAGAAGGAGTTTCTTGAACTGAAGCAAAAGTATGATGAATCCGTTGGTACCTACAAAGAAAATTTTACAAGACTTTCAAGGTACGCTTCCGGAATTATTATCCAACCTGAGACTAAGATCGATCGATTCTTTAGTAGCTTAAAACTGATTCTTCGAATGGCGTTAGACATAAGGGACTTCAATAGCTACGAGGAAATTGTTCGATGTACTATCAAGGTTGAGATAGAGATTGGTGTAACCCATCAATCACATGGCTTTGATAAGAAAAGGAAAATGGAATTCAAAGGAAAATCTAAAGACCACACTGAAAAGAAGATGATTTTTCCATTATGCTCAAAGTGTGGAAAGAAACATGGAGGAAATTGTCTTAAGGGGACAAGAAAATGTTATAAGTGTGTAAAAGAAGGTCACCGGGAAGTTGAATGTTGAAATAATGGGAAGAAGATTTCTAATGATGCAAACAAAGGAAGGGATACACAGAATGAACCTAATACACTTCAATGTTTCAAGTGCAAGGAGATGGGTCATTATGCCAATCAATGCCCAAATCCAAGGGTTGATGATAATGATAGACGTCAACAAACTCTTAAGTCCAAAGAAAAAGGAAAGTCACATTCAATTACTATCGGCGATGTGGAGTACGACAACGAAGTGGTGAGAGGTACACTTACCATCCAATCTAAAGTAGAAAATGTTTTATTTGATTCTGGATCCACCCACTCTTTTATTTCTAAAGAATTTTCTAAGGGTATCACCATATTACCTCAATAATTAGATGTTGAGTTGGCTGTGACAACTCCTAATGGCACAACAGTCGCATTAAAAGTTTACAATTCTTCTCCAATTGAAGTTTGTGGGAAAGTGCTTCCTACAAATCTTGTGATCCTTCCTATTGTGGAATTTGATGTGATTCTTGGTGTGGATTGGATTTCTTTATATAGAGCTCATATCAATTTCCATAGAAGGGAAGTAACATTTCATATTCTAGATCAATCTATGATCATCTATCGATGCAAGGATGAACACAACCTTCCAGTGGAAATTTCATCCATCTTATGGGTCTTGATTCCACTAAATGAAGGTTATTTATCTCAAATGGTTGGAGAGAAACTCACGATTAATAATATGCCCATTGTATGGGAATTTGATAATGTGTATCCAGAGGAATTTCCAGGTCTTCCACCAAATCGTGAAGTTGAGTTTTCAATAGAACTCGTACCGGATGCTTTGCCTATTTCAAACACACCTTATATAATGGCCCCAATTGAGTTACAGTAATTGAAGAAGCAACTCCAAGAGAATCTTGATAAAGGATTCATACGCCCTAGTGCGTCACCTTGGAGAGAACCTGTTTTGTTTGTTAAGAAGAAAGATGGATCAATGAGACTCTATATTGATTATCGAGAACTTAACAAGATAACTGTCAAGAACAAATATCCTCTCACACGCATTGATGACCTATTTGACCAACTACTCAGAGCTCAATACTTTTCCAAGATTGATCTTCTTTCAGGGTATCATCAATTAAGGGTCAAAAGGGAGTATATACCAAAGAGGGCTTTTCGTACAAGGTATGGACCCTATGAATTTATAGTGATGCCATTTGGTCTTACTAATGCCCCTGCTATCTTCATGGATCTGATGAATAGAGTCTTTAGAGACTAATTTGATCATATTTTGGTAGTCTTTATAGACGATATTCATGTCTATTCAAAGAGCAAGGAAGAACATGAAGATAACTTGAGAATTATATTGAAGACCCTGAGAAAGGAGAAGCTTTATTCCAAATTTACCAAGTGTAAATTTTGGCTTCAAAAAGTTTCATTTTGGGGTCACATAATCTCAAAATAGGGGATATCTATGGATCCAGCAAAAATAGAGGTTATCGAAAGATGGTCGAGACCAACAATAGTAACCGAGATCTGAATTTTTCTTGGTTTGGATGGATATTATCAATGTTTTGTGAAAGATTTTTCATGATTATCTAATCCACTCACCAAGTTGACTCGGAAAGGAGTTAAGTTTGTTTGGATGGAGGAATGTGAAGAGAATTTCAAGGAGTTGAAAAGAAGGTTATCCAGTGAACCTGTACTCACACTTCCTTGTAGTGGAGAAAGGTTTGTGATCTACAGTGATGCATCCAAGAAGGGGCTGGGGTGTGTTCTTATGCAAAATGATATGGTGATAGCTTATGCCTCATGACAGTTGAAAGTCCATGAGAAAAATTACCCAACTCATGATTTGGATTTAGCTGTGGTAATCTTTGCATTAAAGATTTGTAGGCATTAACTTTATGGTGAAAGGTGTGATATTTATACTGATCATAAAAGTTTAAAGTATATTTTCACACAAAAGGAGCTTAATATGCGTCAAAGAAGATGGTTGGATCTGATTAAGGATTATGACTGCTCAATCCATTACCACCCTGGGAAATCAAACAAGGTAGTAGACGCATTAAGTCGACAAGACCATGCTAGCTTATCCATGATGAGGATCACAAAAGATCTAATATTTATGGATTTACAAAGGATGGATCTTGGAATTTTAATGGAAGGGGAGAAATCTTATCTTTCTCAAATGAATGTTCAACCATCAATACATGTGAATATTAAAGAGGCACAGAAAGAAGATGTCGAGTTACAAAAGAAGGTGAGAAATCTTCCTGAATTCAACCTTGATTGTGATGGGATAATAAAGTTCAGGAATCGGGTTTGTGTTCCTCCCATCCCAGAATTAAAGAAGGAGCTTCTGGATGAGGCTCATAGTTCTTCATTCTCTATTCATCCGTGAAGCACGAAGATGTATAGGGATCTGAAAGAGTACTTCTGGTGTAATGTCATGAAAATAGATGTTGCTGAATATGTCTCTCGATGCTTGGTTTGTCAGCAAGTTAAAGCTGAGAGACAGAAGTCTAAGGGGATGTTACAACCATTACCCATACCTGAATGGAAATGGGAAAACATCACTATGGACTTCGTCACCAGACTTCCTAAAACATCCAAAGGCAATAATTCTATTTGGGTCATAGTTGATCGTCTTAAAAAGTCTGCACACTTCATTGCTATTAGAGAGGATTTATCTCTAGATCAGCTTGCCAAGATATATGTAAAGGAAGTTGTAAGATTGCATGGAGTACCACTTTCTGTTATATCTAATCGGGATCCGAGGTTTACCTCAAAATTCTGGAGAAGTCTTCAGCATACTCTGGATACAGAGTTGAGTTTCATCACTGCTTATCATCCTCAGATAGACAGTCAGTCTGAGAGTACAATTCAAACTCTAGAAGATATGTTGAGAGCTTGATCTATAGATTTCAAAGGTGGTTGGGATCAACACCTACCTTTGGTGGAATTTTCTTATAATAATAGCTTTCACTCCAGTATTCAGATGGCTCTTTATGAAGCTCTCCATGAAAAGAAATGTGGGACTCCAACTTGCTGGATGAAGTTGGGGAAAGAAAGCTATTAGGACCTGATCTCATTGATGAAATGGCAGAAAAGGTCAGATCTATTCAATAACACATAAGAGCAGCTCAAAGTCGACAGAAAAGTTATGCCGACAACCGAAGAAAAGACATAGAGTTTGAAGTGGGTGATAAAGTGTTCTTACGAATATCTCCCTGGAAGAGGGTCATGAGATTTGGAAAGAAAGGAAAGTTGAGCCCTAGATATAACAGTCCTTTTAAAATTCTGGATCGTGTTGGGAAGGTAGCTTACCGATTCATGCTTCCACCAAATCTCTCTCAAGTTCACGATGTGTTCCATGTATCTCTCCTGAGAAAGTACATACCTGATCCTTCACATGTACTCAGCTCAGAAGTTGTACCACTGGAGCAAGATCTTTCTTATGAAGAACAGCCGATAGAGATTCTGGATCGTAGCGAAAAAGTCTTACGGAACAAGACCACTCACTTGGTGAAAGTTTTATGGAGGAACCAACAATTATTAGAAGCTACATGGGAACTTGAGGATATGATGAGGGAGATGTATCCTCATCTGTTTGTAATGAAGTGACAAATTTCGAGGGCGAAATTCATTTTAAGGGGGGTAGAATGTAACACCCTGAGATTTTATGAGAAATTTTTTTATGTCTTATGTTATACGCAACACCAAAGGAATCTATCACAGCACACAATATGTACTTGGCTTGCATTACATGCAATCGCGACCTTCCTTGATAGCTTGCATCGTACGCAATACCGGGTTTCACTAAACAACGATATATTATTATGGACTAGCTGTTATGAATAGTATTAACTACATTTGGAATTTTATAACATTATTATTCATCTTACACATTTTCTAGAACATGGTAAGAGAACAAAATACATTTTCAGGTAAAATAAGTATTTTTCAAAAAATGCAGTTTTTCTGCCTTTTGATGGTGCACCCACATTAAATCTAGTTTTTGATATATTTATAAGTTCAATTTGACAAAATAAAATTCTTCTTTTGAATCAGGGTAAAAAAATTTACTTTGGATAAATTTTTGATATTTTTCTGATAACTTTCATATTTTAAAAATAGGGTAATTTTTAATTAAAAACAACTTTTTTCATTGAGATAATTTATATTGTTAAATTATAATATTGAATGGTTTTAAAGTATAAATAGAATATATTTTTACCATTTAATATAATGTATGTCATTATCATTAATTTCACATTGAATTCATAGGTAAAAACATTTCAATCTTTGGCAATGTTTTAACTTCTAAAACTCGTTTTCTTAACAACGGGATTTATTTTAAATTAATTACTACAACTTATATGTTTTGAATTTTGAAAAATGGATTCCATATTTGGAATCAGTGGGTCCAAATTATGTTAATAGGCTACTTTTTATTTTTGGGCATTATGAATAGTAACTACGGTAAATTTTATTTACCATAGTTAATGGTAAATCGGGTAATTAAGTGTAAATATAAGATTATACAATCACCCTAACACCTGAAAAAATCTTATTTGATGACTAAAAGTAGACCCATATCACCTAAGGGTAAGATTAGATTCATTTAATGGACTTTTGTCCATGAAAATAATTTAATTATTATTAAAACCAAAGAATGTGACAACATGTCACTTTCTTAAATCTTATAAGTATAATAATTTTAATTTAGTGATAAAATTAATGAAACTTCGAACATTAATAGTCTCCAGAAATCTAATACAATTATATATATCATAGGAATTTATTTAGAATTTTTAGGGATTAAATAATTATCATTAATTATAATACAATAGTGATGTTGAAATTATTTTATTAATTAACATATCAAATAAATGGTTTTACAAATATTAAAATAAATATTATATGAACTATTTAATGTGATCCACTAATTTTCTAGATACATATGACATTTTATTAATCTATTAAAGCTTTTATTTTGAACATATATTCGGTATATATTTTATTTAAATTCAAATAAATGAATAGTGTCAAAATTGACACTATTGTTATTTTATAAAAATAACATTTTATAAAATTGTTTAAAAATCACAAAAATATTTAAAAATTATAAATTAAAATTTATATGGTCTAAAATTTCATTAAGTGTCAAATTATGGAAAATTCAAAACACATATGTAATTATTTATATTAATTTAAAATTTAGAATATTATTACCACAAATAAAATTATATTGATAAATAAAGATAAATCTAGTTGATAATGTTTAAAATAAATTCCTAACATGTATAAATTTTATTGGATTATGATATTACAACCCTATCTCATCTAATCTTAGTATATGAGTCATTTTGGATGTTTTTAAGTGGGGTTTGGATTTAATATAAACTAATATTTCTTATATTTCCAAAGGTGCCCCTCCCCTCCCTTATAAAAGGGCACCTCCTCCCTCTCCTCCTCACACCAATTTGAGCCTTCATGCTCAGCCAATACCTTCCCATTTCACTTCCCCACTTCCCTAGAAATATATTAGAGGTCCTGGTCTTCTTCAAAGACCAATTGTAGTGCCCTAAGAGGAGGTCTCAAAGAGGTGCTTCAAAGACGAGGTAATGTCCGTTACCGATTATTTCAACTTTATTTCTTCTTCCACTTCTTCTTATTTAGTTGTTTAATTATGAATTAATAAAATCAGTATCACTCATATACTGATATGTTATTATAAATATTAAACAACCCTATTTCACCATCTATCCATCCTACGGAAAATGAAATCACCGCGCGTGCGTACGTACGGAATACCATCTCCACGCCGTGGTGTAATCTATTTTCCACCACCAACTTACATGGATGGGTATAATTGTGTAAATAATAACTACATGTGATTATTGTAATGTTTTAGTGATTCTTAAATAGTATACATACACTCCAATACAATTCCACGATCATGGGAACGATATCATCGCTCGTGCGTACGTACGGAATACCATCTCCACGATGTGATGCGATTCGTTCTACATGATCTTCAATGCATAATGATTATATAAATGAATTGAATGAATGAATATGATATATATTACACTAATAAAATTCTGTAAATGAGGTATCTATAACCTAAAGAGAAGAATAAGAATTTATTCGACAAAACACACATAAGAACAAAAAGTAATAAACACCTGAATAACATGTAGTAATGAAATATTACTAATAAGAAGCTAAGAATATGACCATATATGATATCATAACAATAATTATGATTCTGTAATAAGTCAATAAAATTATTTAAATCATTATATAGTAGGTTCGGACACTTACGAAGCAAATCGGACCTAAGGTAAGGGAAAATATCACAATCTCATTTTTATCCGAGATTGTTTATACTTTGGTATTTAGTGGGGTGTATTTTATCATCCAAATACATGTTTCGTCAATATGTAATATTATTTAAATCCACCTAAAATTGTTTAAATCCAATTTTACCCTTCGGTGAGTTTTTAGTAAAATATATAAAAGAAATCTTTTGTCGTTTTTTGTACGACGTAATTTTTGACTTTTCCGACAAAAGTACGAGAAGAATGTTTTTTTTAACTTATACGGCATGAATGGATTTTTAAAACATTATTTCCAAGAATCTTCCTTTACAATTTTTCAATTTTATTTTTAATCAACTTATTTTAGTTTAAAATTGTATGACATGTTAAGAGAGTAAAATGTTTTTGAAGTAAAAAGGATATTTTCCTCAAGAATGGAGTTCAAGTGTTTTATCAAAATTATTTTCCATATAAGATAATATAGGTTTCTGTTTATATCCCTATTATTACATTGATTTGATTATGTTGTGATGGAATTATTTTTTTATTAATTCCTTTATCTTATATGAATTGTTTTATGATGTCATGATGTTTAAGAATCCCATTTTTATTACATGGGTTATGCAATGATGTATGATTTATGATTTTGTGGCACACATAAGAATGGTATCATTATGAGATGGGTGGGACCTATATCTACCTCCAATGCATTGGGTAAAGATTTTATATCTCATGAGATAGACATGTCTGGAACGGCAGGTTAAACCGGTTCAGTGAAACAGGAATTAAACGAGGAGTGAACTCGGTTCAGAAATGGACTTTGTCCACTAAGATAATCTTGGCAATGAGTCTTGACTAATAAGAAATTATTCTATATGATTATGTGTGTATGACACAAATTTTCATGTATTAAGTTAAGATTATTGGGATTACATTTCACTACAATGATTTATCCCATGTTATGAAATTATGATATCTTTTGCAGGGTAAGATTCCTAAAATGTTATGTTCTTATAAATTTGATATAATTGATATTTCTTTTGTTTACCCTTACTGAGCATTTGAGCTCACCCTTTTGTATGTTTTCTTTCCCCAGGTCAGGAAGAAGGTTATTAAGTAAGATATGCCAAAAAGGGACTATAGATATGATGAAATAAATGGAGACAGTGTAGATGCTTTATGAACCAGTTGTTTATGTTTCCCAGTTTCTAAAGACACTATACCTATACGGTCCTTTCATGGTTTTGTTATATGTTTTAATAAGTATGCTACAATTTTAAAGTATTAACCATGTATGTAAAGTATGGGTCGCTATATCCTCCACTATAAATATCACCCCACACCACCTCTTCTCCGCACACCTACAAAGCCTTAAAGATTTTACAGTTTTTTCTTCATCCCTCTCCCAAACCTCTCCCCCATGTTATGATATTTATATTCTCACCAAAACTGCACTACAAAGTTCCTTAAGGAGTTTCTCAATGAGAGGAATTCAAGAGGTAAAATCTTGTTTCATTCATTTAATTTTATTTGAATTTATTTTTTTATCCTTTATTTACCTACTCTTTCCAATTATTCATGATAACTCTAGTATATTATATATACTAAAATTTTATTATGATAATGGGATATACACCATAAATTCTTTTCTCTTCCTCTTTTTTTTCTCAAAATGAAAATTTTGTCCATGAGGTGTTGATTCACCACCTTCATGGATGATGATTATTTTGTTTTCTAATACCACATTCAAGGATGGTCATCAAACCATTTTTATGGTTAAACCAAAATATAATTTGTATATTTAACCTTATTTTTTGTTTTGGAACTAGTATATATACATAATATTAATTAATTAAACAAAACTAGTGTGTGATGATCAGAAAAATGGAAAAACAATCCAAAGAGTTATCAATAATCTTTTATCTAATCAATCATCATCATATCTAGAAACAAATTTATATAATAACATAAAATATTATATAAGTTAATTAATAATAAATAATTTCAATTTTGTATAACTATTCTCATTTCACACTATCTTTCATACATGTATACAAGTGAACCAAATATGATAACCAAGGAAATGAACACTTCAGAACGATGAAATTGAATCTTACAACTCATCAAAAATACCAGAAATGAAATTCATAAAATTATAATGTGTCAAATACATGTTTAATAGGTTCTGAATTAAATTATTAATGAAAAAAATTCATTATCCAAGATTTTATGTAGAAATGAGGAACGATTTCATACATAAGGTAAGGGATTCTCCCCAAACCTCCATTTTTCATTCAGGATACACTTTCTCTCTCTTTACACCAATGTAATTATTATTTATTTTTATATAATTATTCTAAATTCTATTTTTATGTTCCAAAATCATGTATCTATATTATTTATTCTTTATTTTATTGGGAAATACATGTTTTATAAGCTTCTTTTTTCAATTCCTCCTGATAAGCAAGCTCGATTAAAGGGTACTTCCCAAAATCTTTACCATTTTCAAGTACACTCCATAATATGTTATAAGAAACCAAAATTTTTCTAAAAAAACTATTTTTTCATGAAAAATTATTTTATTTATTTTCTAAATTTATGAAAATAATTAATCATTTTCCCCATTAAAGACTCTTTTATATTTTCTCTTAAACTACACTAAATTGGATTATTTCTGAAGACTCATTTTACTTGTTTTCACTTCAGTTGTTCATCATTTATTCCTTTAATAAAATTTATTTTTCCATCCCTTTTATTTTATGGGATAAACATGATTAAAATATGATTTTATACAAATTATTTTCCCAAAATAACTCTTATTTCCAAAGTAAAAAAAGGATTTTTCTCTCAAAAATTTCTTAATTGTTATTTAGAGTATTTTTATCTAATTCAACAAGCGTTTTCGGATTTTAGGCTTAATAGATATTGATCTCTTATCATAGAGACCCTGGTTTTCATTAATTACTATTACATCATTTTAATGATAAACAACATGAAATCATTACATTATTAGGATTCAAAGGTTTAGTGTCTTGGGAAAATTAGAACTATACATAACATTTAAAAAATAAAACACAAACATTTATTTAATTCCTTTTTCTCTATCTTCTTATTGGCCATTGAATTATCCTTAGTACAAGTAGTCAGTTGAGGATATACATCAAAGAAAGGGGTGGTCTAAAATCCCTATAGGAGGATAGATAAGAGCATAAAACAATATAAAATGGGGTGAGAATAATCATTATCATTATAAAATAGACATATTATCATAATCATAAGAAGAATAATTAAGAAAAGGCATGGAATGTGAAAATTCATAAAAATGATACATTATTTCTTAGTGGTCAACTACCACACATTGTTGTGAACAAAGCTAGCATCATGTTCACACATATTTAACTTTTCTCATGAGATACATCACATTACCCAATGCATTGGAGTGCTATATAATTCTGGGTGCACCCATCACATCATAACATTTAAATTGCACTATATAATTCCAGGCACACCCATCACATCATAACATTTACATTATCATGCATGCCACATGGAATATATATCAATATAGAACATAAAATAACCCATGGAAATGAATGTGTTTCATTTTATAAAGAATAAATTAATAAACATGGGTTTCTAAATTAAAGATGGAATAACATATTTGATATAATAATATTCAACCATGAGTGAATGAGAAATCGTCTTGAGAAGTAAAAGGTGTGTTTTATTAAAGAAGAGTTATTTTGGAAAACATTTTGTTTTTTATAAACTCAAGTAAAAAAGTTGTATATCCTAGAAAAGGTAATATAATGATTAAGAAATGATATTTAATGAATATAAAAACTAAAAATGGGGAGAAAGAAGGAAAACATAGATAAAGAGACTTGAGTTCGAGAATTCCCCTTACCATTTGTCAAGAAACTTACTTTATGTTAATATCCTTTATAATCACATTAGATCAATTAATTACAAATCACTAAACATTTATAAATTAATTTTATTCATTTTATTTTTATTAAGTTCATTTTTGGTCTTTTATATGAGTTATATAGTTTAATTTCATCATTTGGGAGCATTCGTTTTCATGGTTTTCATGATCGGTTCACTTGTACACATGAATGGAAGTTCGTGTAAAATGTGGATAATTATCCAGAATTTTTATTATATGTTAGTAATGATCTTCCATAATTTTAAATGATATTATAAATAAATTGGTTATATGGTATGAGGATGAATCAATAGATAAAACTTAATGATGATCGTTTTAGGTAAATTTGGGCAGTTTTTCAGTCATAATGAAATCGTTTTGTTTTATCATTTAGTATTATGTATATAAGTTAGTTCTAGAACATAAAGAGGGTGGTAAAATAAATTTTACAATATGTTTCAACCATTAAAATGGTTTAATTAAAATTCTTAAATCCATTAAAGTAAAATGAAATTGCATCACCCATGATGTTGGTAAATTGACACATCATGGGCGAAGATTTCATTTTTAGTATAAAAGAGAAAGAGGAAAGAGTTTCATGATGGATCTTCCATTAACATGATATCATACCTATATATAAAAAAAATTGATTTATAATACCATTTGGAAAATAAAAGGTGAGGATAAGAGAATAAATGAAATAAAATTGAAATGGAATTAACAGAAAACAGAAGAGGATTTTACCTCTTGGATTAAACCTCCTTGAGAAACTCCTTAGGGAAGAGTTTTTTTCCTTTTGATGATACCAAGAGCTCCAAGACGTGGGAGAGGAACTTGGGGAGAGGTTTGGGCATAATTTTGGACAAGTAACAAAGCATGATATGTTTGAAGATAATATGGGGTCAGGGGTGGTATTTATAGTGGAGGAGAGGGGTGTCTTCTCATTATTATATTCACTAGTTTATTATTTTGGCCAAGACTGTAAATAGTTTGATAATTATCTCTAATTATATTAAAATAATGAAGAATATTTTGAGATTTTGAACTTCCACCATCCTTATATTATCTATGACTTACATCATCCTTATATCATATGTGACCCTATAATTCATGTATTTAGCTTTTATTATAAATTATTGTATTTTACTATTCATCAAAAATTCAAATATTTTAGAAAAAACCCAAAAAATCAGCATAACAATTTTTCAATTTTTATAATTTAAAAATGAACTCCATTTTATGAAAATAATTTTCTAAATATAATTAATTTAATTTTTAATTAAAATTACCATTTACTTGAAAAATACAGATTTTAGAATTATAACTCATTTTATAAAATATAGAAAAATTATATAAGGTCTCATAAAGTTATATTAAAACTATAAGACATCAAAATATTAATTTATGAATAAATTTTATGAAAATACATTTTTTTAATTATTAAATTAATCATAAAATTTTAATTAAAATTTTATAACTTAAAAAAATGCCAACAATTAATTAATAAATTTTCAAACATTTATTTACTTAGACTATGTTACAATTATACCATATATTCTTTTATAAGATGCCTAAATTTATTTATAATTTCATTTATGAGGTTACTATTCATTTGGTCAGTTTTCTATTCATAAGGGTCATATTACTATTCCTAAGGTCAAGTTACTATTTCATTGGTATAGGTTCCTTAACTTCTAAAAATATTTTTTATTTCATTTATAAAGTATTTTTTGTGGTCTCTCGGTAATTTTAGTTTATTTATACTATATGACATTACTATAAGAAGGGAGAAATTACATTGATAAAAATTTGGGTCATTACACATATGATACCATATACCATATTTTATTAAAGGGTTTATGATCATTTTGACTATGGATGTTCTATTCATGGTTTATAGCTAAAGTATTCAATATTAATTTTTATGTTATGTCTCACCCTTTTCACATTAGGAATGCATTGGATTAAGTATGTGATGGGCGGGGGCCTCTATATCCCCTTTATGCATCGGTGGGTGTCTTGAGACAAACGAGATTGGGTTTTTACCCATTTATATATAGTGTCTTGTCCAAATCCTTGATGGTGTGTTTATGATGTCTGCCATTATGCATTCTCTCATAATGATACTAGTAATTGATATTCCATGTGATTATTCAACTAGTATAATATCCAGGGTTAATTATCTCTATCATGTGATTTTTTATGGCCTTTTTTAATTTTATTTTATTCTAACCATATTATACTCAAGATTATGTTTTAATGGAATGTGTTTTTAGTTATTCACCATTCCTTTTTGTTTATGTTTATTTATGATAGCTTATGTTGTATTGTTTACCCTTACTTAGAATCTGAGATCCGCCCTTTCTTATGTTTTATTTCCCCCCAAGATGAGAAGATATATATCATGAATGACTAGTATGGATAATCTAGGAGTTTATGGATTTTTTCAATGGATTTGATATGTTATTTTTCCTTTCCAGTAATAATGTAAAACTCATGTTTTCATCTAGATTTCCAAAGCTACTGAACTATTAATTCCTTCAGGATGTGACTTCCTTTTTTATTATACCAATGTAATAATGTATGTCATTGGCTCTGGGCTACTGGGGTTGGGGTCTTTAAATTCAGTATCATAGGAAGATTAAGAGAAACCATGGAAACTATATTTAAAAAATATAGATTAGGGAACATAACCCTAAGATAGACTTTTAGGATAAGAATAGAAGGACGTCACAAAATTTTGGTACGGTAGATATTATTTGGGTCTTCTTATAAATACATCTCTATCTAGATACTACAAATGGACATGGTTTTGACACATATGTACCTAGGGGTAACAACTCTGAAAAGGTGTGTTGGGCCTGACTTGGTGTAACTTGGTACACAAAAAATTGTCCTTACGAATAATCTTGTTTGAAAATCCTAGGGTATATGCTTAGGATAATTCACATTCTCTTTACAAACCATTATGAAGGATTTAAAAGTAAATATGTCCCCAAATAAACCGTGTTTATGATTACAAGATTAACTATGCATAAATTTTCAATTTATGTTATGTGTTTTTCTAGTTCAAAATTATGAAATATGATTCATAACCTAATTTAGTGAATGCCATTGTTTAGAAATAGAGACTAGTGAATAGAAACTGTATCAACGCACGTATTCCATGTTGGGATTTCCATAATATGAAAGATAATTTTGTTTGATCAGGAGATGCAACTAGAGCTGAACAACTTATAACTATATTGGGATAATTGAATTAGGTTATGAGTAATAACCTTACTTTCATGGAGGAGACTGATCCACAATATGGTGTAACAATTTTATACCACTTCATGCAACAAAAACCTTCATTATTAAATGGGACTATATATCCATTTGTAACTGAGTAATGGCTAAGTTCCTGAGAGAAGATATTTCTCACTTTGGGAACACTACTGAAAATCATGCCTTTAACATTGCTAGTAAAAAGAATTTATCAGTGTTATAGAAGTTATGATAGTGTAAGCAATGATAAATGGTTAACTTAAACAGTTATTTTTTTAGTGATGTTAAAGACCACCTATATCAGTGCTTTCTTAGAACTATTAAAGGCCCCCCTGATAAAGGTAATAATTTTTTTTACACCCCCTCCCCCACACAGACACATCTTTACCAGTGCTTCCCACCCCCACCCCCACTCCCCACCCCTTTTATAAGCGCTTCCCCCAGCCCTTTATCAGCGATTTAGTTAATCCCACCCCTAGCGCGTGCCCCTTCCTCTAGCAATTTGTGAACCTGAGACCTCCAGCATATACACCAACACATTTTCCACTCCACTATATTGTTTTGTTTTACGTTTTAAGATATATCTATCTATTAATATATATTTCGTTATATTTTGAAATCCATATATTTATATATTTTTATATGTGTGTTTATATATATTTTTTAAATAAATCTTTATTTATATATATTTAAAATAAATATTTATTTGTATAATTTTTTTAAAAGGATATTAACTCTAAAACCCTTAAGAACATAAAAACCATAAGAAACTCTAAATATCCTAAACCCCTAAAAACTATGAAATGGCCATAAATTCTAATCTAAAAGTCCATTTTAGCTTTAAAACTAGTAAAATTGAAGATTATAAAATGATATTTGATATGATATGTGGTATAGGTGGATAGGACACACAGATCATAAGTTATAGGTGTTTGAATTTAAAGAAACCAGGGTCAATGATAAAAAACTCAAATTTGAAGGCCTTCTGGGACTTTTTTGGATTGAAAAACTAGGCATATCTCTTTGACCTCAGTCTGAGGACATATCAATCATAATTCTCATTGAAATATTTTATTTGATATGTGGTAGATCCCAAACGGACACCTGGATCAAAGGTTATGGTCATTTGAAGTTTGAGTTTGATTTTTGAATTTTTTGAAAATATAATATATTTTATTCCTTTTATTATAAAATAATTTAAATCTCATATAGTTTTATCACATTTATTAATATTTTATTTGACTATTTTTGGAGCTGAAATAGACTCCCAGATCGAAATTTATGATCTTTTTTGGGTTTTTAGTGTTTTTAGGGTTTTTAGGGATTTTAAGGGTTTTTCACATTCAATGGACTTTTAAACGGACATATGTTCTGAACAGGGTGTCTATTTCGCCTATACCACATGTAAAATCAAATCTTGAGACAATTTATATGCCTTAGTGACCCACATGAACCCTCAATCACCTATATTAGGGCCAAAAAAGTCCCAAAAGGCCTCCAAACAACCATAACTTCTACTACGGGTGTCTGTTAATGAAATATAACTTTTTTGAAATATACCATTTATCAATGCTAGTAAGAAATAACTAATAAATGAGGGGTCTTTATAATCACTTCTAAAAAATCACTGATAAATACCACCCCTTTATCAGTGCTTTTTTAGAAGTGCTGATAAAGACCCCACTTTATCAGCACTTTTTTAGAAGCACTAATAAATTCTCATTTTATTAGCAGATTTTTAGTTGCACAGATAAATAGAGTGAATTTATTAGTTCTTTTTTATAAGTGATTATAAATATCCAACTTTAATAGTGTTGTTTAGCACTATTAAATACCCCCTTTAACAGCACTAAAAATATCTGTTAAAGACCCCCTTTAATAGTGCTTTTCCTAGAATTGAGAAAGGGGGGTTTTAACAGTGCTTTTAGAAAGCTCTATTAAAACCATAGCACTGGATAAACCCAGTTTTATAGTAGTTGAAGTAATGAAAAGAAAAAGTTTATCATAGTAGTTTATCATCTCTCAAGATATTCTGATCAATGGTGGTTTGTCATGATCCGCCTTCACCAAAAGGATGGAAGGGTCAGCAGATTGCCAAGCCCTTCCTTATTTAAGTTTAAAGAGAGATAATGGCCCCTGAAACCCACCTTCAATAGGTCCTAGAGTGGCGACTAGTGCCAAGGGTATATAATCTCACACAAAAATGGAAGGAATTACCCTTTTTATTTTAATAAGATCGGGAGATAAGATAGTAAATCCCACAACACCAAAACTGAAAGTGCAAATACGGCTGAAAATAAACCATTACCATATGCATGTTCAAAAGTAAGGGATATAAGACACGAAAATCCAAAAGGTAAAGTACCAAGAAAAGGAAAATGAAAATAGAAACTACCCCAAGGTATGAGCTAGTATGGTCCCGCATGATCCCTAATGTCCACCTATAAACCTGAAAACAGTTTTATATACGTTGGGTGAGCATACAAGTACACTCAATAGGGAAAATCAAAGACTCTCGTGCACAAGTGGGGAGACATTCTAATGCCCCGTGGAAAAAAGAAATAACAAAACACCCAACAAGGAAAATCTATCTACCCAACCTCACCAAGGCACGCTCCCAAAATAACGCAAGTCAAGTAACATATAGTAATAGCACATCGATATTTGGGTACCCTGTGCCGCTTTCCCACTGGTTATTGAAGACATCCTACGCATCGAACCAATCCCACAATTCTCACCACAGTCCCACTGCCACACCTGCCCACAGACACCTGGGCCACAATAACCTCACGTAACCATGCCTGCAAACACCCAGGCCAGAACAACCACTACCACGCCCGAAGACACCTGGGCTAGAAATCTACCGTCATGCCCGAAGACACCTGGGCTTCATCCTGAAGATACTTGGGAAACAGCCTTCCCATAAACACCTGGGCCAACCACCACAACTACCCCGCCCAAATATTCTTGGGCTAATAATGGACCTCAGGCCATCACAGCCTGCCCGAAGATACTTGGGCTATTCGGGAAAGGGAGCAGAAAGGAGCTAATAACTAGCCACTAATAGGGGTGTTGGAAAAAACACCCTCCCCCATGAAATGGTGGTGTTTGGCACTAAGTACTCAACTTGGGTGGGGCGCGAATAAGAAACACAAAAACTACAATTATATGTATAGGTAAAAAGCACTCACACAATCTAGGTTTTTTCTTCCGCCAGCCTAAAGACCACTATCCTTATTATACGTTCATAAGAGAAGATAACAACACCCATGCCCAAGTCACAACTCACATCAAACCAAAACCCCATTTGTCCCATCCTTGCTTTCATGTTCAGCAATAATGTTTAAATAAGTTTCTATACTACTGGGCAACTAACAACATAAGCACAAACCAAGGGAAAAAGTTACATCCAATAGCAATTTAAGCATTCACACCCGATTCTCTTGAAAAGTCACAACAACAAAGGGATAAGTGAGATCCCTCGAAGTACTGGAACCAAAGTGAACCCCAAGGTATAGCCCCTTGTCCCCAAAATCCAGGATCCAACGGTTTCTCAACAACAGAGGATCCCACCCCAATTCGTGATATAAGCAGAGTAATCACACAGCCTCAAATTCACAACCAGCAAAAGTACAACAACAGGGTATCCCATCCCCACCTATATCACCCCAGAAAATGGTCTGTGAAAGAAACAACCAAACCACTACCACCGACACAAGGTAGGACCATTCAGGTATTTTCATATTTAAAAGATTTAACACACTCTATGGTTACAATTCTACTATTATTTAACCGGGGTTATCACAGAAAAGGGTTGATATTGGTGATTTCAATTTATTTAACCGTGTATACATACTTAACCAATTCCATGTTACGGTCATTAAAACATCCAGGAGCACCGAGTTTCAATAGTTCACAGAGAAAGACCACCAACGACCATTATTTTTAGTGAGCATAGGCTCGTACAGTTCACAACACATAACAACATAAAGAGTACAGTAGAACATTGATCACACCCCTCCCCTTCATTATTTAAAGTCTGTTCATTATCTTCATTAAGTTTGGTATCATCAGTTTCCACAAAGTCAAAAGCATGCCCACAAAGCATGATACACATAAAAGAGAGACAAAGTAGAAAAACCCCTACTTGATTGATCAACGATCAAAGTTTTTCTCCATGCGCTAGGAACATGGGATGTGCAATTTGTAGGGGAGGGACGTCGGGAACTCCATGGATGAGCAGACGACTTCAATCTAGGCACACCACAAGTCTCAGGAAGGAGCGACTTTAGGCGCACCAGTGAGAAGAGAGAAGTTGGCCAAAAAGGAAGAAGGGGGGAGAACTTCCTCTGTGATATATAGATAAAATCCGGTTGTTATGGGATAAGAAATTTGAACGCCTTGGAAGTCGGATCATGGTTCTTCCATGCGGTTGGGTGGTTACACATGACTGGATTAATTTTTATTTAGTAGGGAGGTTTCTTTGATTTTTAGATATTAATTATGGTCTTAAAAACATCCATGAAATGCTTCAAAAAGTTAAAAAGGCCTAAAAGTGGTGTTACGGGGGAGGCTATAGAAGAAAATCCCCCCATGGCTAGATGAAACCGATCGGTCCCACCTATCAGTTGCGCTGATCGGTCCCACTGATTGGTCACGCTGACCGGTCCCTCCGATTTGTCGCGTTGATCGGTCCCACCGATCGGTTGCACTGATCGGTCTCGCTGATCGGTCTCTCAGATCGGTCCCGCCGATGGGTCTCACTGATCGGTCGCGCCGATCGATCGCGCTGATCAGTCTCACCAATCGGTCCCCCCGATCGGTCCCGCCGATTGGTCATGCTGATCAGTCTCACCGATCGGTTTCACCGATCGATCCCACTGAAATTTGGCAAAGGTAGGGGTCACGAGGTTCTGGCCCATTACATCAGATACCTCTCAAACTATTCTTGCCCTTGAGAATCCAGAACAAGACCCGAAGGAAAGAGGGGGGGTCCGAACAACCACCCCAGAGATACCTCTCAGTAGTGAACCTCTCTAACACAAGAACACCTTATTTTCTCCACAACCACGGACGCCTTTCCGCTTCTTTCCCCGTGAAACCACGCAACACAATAGACTAAACCGTCCGTCCAGGTGGGAGAGGGGTTTCCCTTCCTCCGTGTTAAGATACTATCCGCTTTGGGTGGTGACAGACCAAATATTTTCAATTATTTTATATTTAATATCATTTTTTTAAACCCACTAAATTGTTCCTCTAAGTTGAATTGTTTCATTTTTATGATAATGATGTTATTTTGAGCTCAATAGTAAAAATTGGCCATTTTGGTTTTTTAACAGTTTTAAATTATTTACGTAGTTTGTCCATAACATTATCTACACTAATCCAAATTGAAAAATTATTTCTTTTCCAGATTCTACACATCCAGGGATTCATTTACTATTTTTGTACTAAAAGCTGAATCGGCCATATGGAAGCCCAAAAAAAGGTCACAAGTTGGCTCAAGAAAACTGTTTTCAGTTCTGTCTAGTTTTGATGTGGGAACCATAACTCATCCAATGTGGTCCCAAAGCTTGTGATATTTGGTAGTGGAAGAGGAAGGAGTTTTTTAGAATCTTTTATTAAAGAAGAACCGAGTGAATTGGCCGTTTATGGGGTCATTAAATCACCATAATCCGGAGGATTTCGTTTTGGAGAGTCTGACTGGACAGAATAAATTCTCATAGTAAAACGGCCATAACTCTCGGAATACATGTCCAAATCCACTGCTATTTTGAGGGGACACGTCCAAGGGAATTATGAACAACATTAAAGAAGGGCTCAACGCGTGAATATGTCATTTAATGGGGCTAAAATGCACCAACATTCGGGGGAAACATTCTGGCTATAAAAGGAGGAGAGCTCCACCTTCTCAAAGCATCTCATTCTCCACCCCATTCCTTATGGGACACCAAGAAGGAGAACTTTTCAGCTTTCTCTTTTATTTATTTTCTTATTAATAGTTTTTTAATTCCTTATTCTTCCCCATTCAACTTGATTACCCTTACCATGGTGGGGTAAACTTTTGGAGTGATTGGAGAAGGGTTGGTTTTCTACATTGTAATGCTTGAGTTCTTGGACGCAATTGAATAAATTTCTTTCTTCTTCAAAGTTGTTTTCAATTTCTTATAGCAGATTTTATTATCAAGTTCTATCGTTCTTGAATATTAATTCTGTTATTTATTTTTGACTTGGTAAAATAATCAATATCTCCCTCCACTAATTTCTGGTTTATATACGATGGAATAAACCAGGAATTATTAGTGAAGTACTCGACGATCGTCAGTACGTGTAAAAGGTGTAGTGAATGTTCTTGATTGTTTGGGATAAACAAAACTCAATCGGGTATTGCCCATTTCAATTAACGATATTCAATACAGCTACTTTACACATGGAAGGAGAGTTGACCAAACCAAGATCTTGGTATGGTTTTCTCTCACAATAATAATTTCACCAAGGAAGTGAGAGGAAATGATTGTGGAAAATCACTTTAATCAACAAAGAAGAAGAGGTTTGAATTAAATTGAACATGGATAGCATTACAATTAGGAAACCGACCCTGACCCGACCTAATCACCCTTTTAATTTCATAGTTTTTCAATCATTTGAATTTCAAATTTCCTTTCACAACATTTTTACCCCCGTTTTAAAGTGACAACCCATTTTGTGTGCACTCCTCTTCGGGAGACATCCTAGGTCAATCACATTACTACATTTTAACATAGGAAATAATTGTTTTGCCACGCCCTACGACAAGCATGCGTCAAACTTGGCGTCATTTCCGGGGAGTTAGTGCCACAATTTATTTGTAAATATTTCACCTTTTCAAATTTAATTTTTTTTTAAAAAAAATCTTTTCCCATGTTGTTTTCAAATGAATATTTATTTAATTCATGGAACAATTACCCACAAGTGCGAGAACCATTTATTGAATCACCTTGGTCTATAGAGTATAAAGTTTCTTTCCTGGCTAAAAAAATTCAGGGAGCTTGAATCCAAATCGTAATAGAGGATGAATTTAAGGATCTCATTGAAAACCTTAAAGAGAACCTCGAATACCCAGTGTTGGAGGGTTTGGAAAGAGAATTAATTGAACTTCAGGAGTATTTTCCGTAATTTTATCAAGAAATGATCAATTTACAACACCAAGAAGAAGAAGTTAATAAGGATATTGAATCCCAATTTGAAATAATTAGTCAAACAGTTCAAAAACTAGAGACCTCAATACAGTGGATAGCGGAACAAGTACATGCATCCCAGGATCCACAACTGGAGCCAGAACAAGAACCAGAACCAGAAAAATTGATGGAAGAAGTATCCTCACAAATCCTTCATGTTGAAGAACCCATGGAGGCCTTTATGAAATTAAAAGAATATCCATTGAGCCCATCTCAATAAATGTTCGAGAAGATTGATGAAGATGATTTAGCTATTGAAATGCATATGGGAGATCAAAAAGATCTGGATAACTTCTGGAATGAGTGTGAGGAACTTCTTGATCTAACTATTCCTGATAATATAGATGATTCAGCAACATTGAAGGAAGAAACCAACCAAGTAGTGGAATATGAAGAGAAGATAGAGGAGTCTGACTACCTACCTCTATCTATGGAAATTCAACTCCAAGAGCCACCTCCCTTTGAAGAAGAAATTTAATCCAAACAAGCTCAGGGAGTTAATATTTTCATAAACTCATTATCTTTTGATTTTCTTGAAACTAAATTGAGTATTACCTACCCTTATTTTAATTTTTCAGATTCATCGAACACTTGTATTTCCTTGGAGGGAGAATATGAATCTGAAGTGGAACATCTGGAGCTCCCCAAACCCATTGAAAATTTAATGGAAGGACTACATGAGAAGATCAAAGTGAATTTTTTGGAGGAAAATGAGACACAAGCTACTTACATTGAAAGGGAATAATTTGATATTGATTCTTCATGCTTTAATTTTTTTCAAATAGAATTAAACTCTGACATTCCCTTTGATTTTTCCCCAAATGTATCATATCTTCAGCAACCACTGGAAAATAAAGAAGATGTTGTTCATGCGGAACCCAAGAATGAGGAGGCTCTGTACTTCATCCTACCCCCACCATGCACGGTGTACCACATTGCGAAGGGGGTGGATCTTGTGTACTCTATCTATGGAGTCCTCCTCAACAAGAACAATGAAATGAAAGCTGGGAAGAGACACATGTGGTGGTTCAAATCAAAGAAACCTCATCCACCATCAGATTGGGGATACCCGATTAGAACTGCCCCTCTGGAGGCAGTCAAAACCCAGGGCCCACTTGGGGGATTAAACCAAGTTTTATCCTTATATTCTCATCCTATTTATATTTTCATTTCTTTCAATAAATATCTTATGTTTACTATTTTTCTTTTATTTTTAGGTTTTTAGAGTGAAACACTTAGGAGGTTAACTCAACGTTGCATTGCCAATAAGTCAAGTTGTACCTCTCTTTCACACTTTCTTGATGTTGTGATTCATTTTAAAATTGGATTACATGTTAAATCATCTTGAATTCATTAAGGACACTGCATCATTTAAGTGTGGGGGAGGGAACCTTTTTAGTATAGGATTTTCATTTGATTTTTGTTTTCACAAAAAAAAAGTGTGTGTTTTAAAATTTTTGTGTGTTTATTTTTGAATTTTTGGTGTGTTTTTGAAACTTTTGAGCTGAAAAGATTATCAATACCATTTTTGAAACCCATGTCAATGAGTGAACCAATCTATTTCATGAAAACGGGCTTAAATGAATGCTGAAATGAATTTGTTTCAAGTTCAATTGTTTTGGAATTTCATGAAAAGCACACTAATTTTTGAATCTCATGCCATATTTCACAGTCTAAATCTTTGAAATAACTTTCCTGTGAGGCTTTTGAACCATTTTTGTCATATTCTTTTCATTCACCTCATTTCTTGAGTGAACCAGATCATTCTTGCTTTACCCAGAATTTGATTTATTCCTTTCAAAACATGAGTGTTGGGGTACGTGTGTTTTAAATGATTGAGGCATTTATTTTGTTTGAAGCCCCCTTTTCAAAATAATCCTTTTCATTATGGCCCACCTTTACATTTATCCTTCATTGTCGCCCCTAGTAGCCATGAAATTCCTGTTAGGTTAGCCACATTACAAGACAATTTTCCTTATCCTACCTACTCTTGAAGTAAAATTGCATGATCTAGTTGAACTTAAGTGTGGGGGAAGATGTCTTGTGGTGTACTACCTCATTTTGTTATACTTTGGGTGGAAAATAAATTGTGGAAGAGATGTGTGTGATGTTGAAAAATTATTTTGTTGAAAGTTGTGCCTTTTCTGGAGCTTTTATGACAAGAGAAGTTGTGCCTTTCTGGAGCTTCCAATGTAAAAAGAAAGTTGTGCCTATCTGGAGCTTTAAAAAAAATAATGTTTGAAAAGATTGGAATGTTTACTGCTAAGATGATTGAATGATGATGTAGCCTATTTTCAACAAAGGGGAAGTGAAGGAGACCATATTTGAGTGAAAATTAGAATCTTGCAATTTTGCTTCAATAAGAGCCAAGCCTTCCTTTTTCAGCCTCAGAACATTTAACATCTAAATCCTACCAACCAGAAGCCACAGAACAACCATAAAAATTCCTCATGAGAAACACATGTCCTTGACTCACATCGGGTGGAGAAGTAGGAATTTATCAAACCTATGGTGACTCTTGTGTGAGTTTAGATGAGAAAAGCCTTGTTCAGCCTTTACATTTGTGAGATGAGAGAAAATTAATGTGAGGTAGGTGTTTTGTGTGCATGGGATAAGAAATGAAGTGGAAATATATTAAAATATTAAATGGAGAACTTGAAATAACAGTTTTTGATGAGGCATGATATCTTTTTGTTTCTTGAAATTGATTTGACAGATCTCATTGATATGTGTTTTGGATTTGATTTGATTTGATTTTTACTTGTCAAGGAGTCCAAGTGCTAACTGTCGGGGAATTGATAGAGAAAATATTTTCAATTATTTTATATTGAATATCATTGTTTTAAACCCACAAAATTGTTCCTCTAATATGAATTGTTTCATTTTTATGATAATGGTGTAATTTTGAGCTCAATAGTAAAAATTGGCCATTTTGGATTTTTAACAGTTTTAAATTATTTCTGTAGTTTGACATAACATTACCTAAACTGATCCAAATTTAAAAATTCTTTATTTTCCAGATTTTAAACATCCATGGCTTCATTTATTATTTTTTCACTAAAACCTGAATCGGCCATATGGAAGCTCAAAAGAAGCTCACAAGTTGGCTCAAGAAAACTGTTTTCAGTTCTGCCTAGTTTCGATGTGGGATCCATAACTCATCCACTATGGACCCAAAGCTTGTGAAATTCGGTGGGTCGATGAGGAAGGAGTTTTGAAGAATATTTTATGAAGTAAGAACCCAGTGAATTGGCAGTTTATGGGGTAATTAAATCACCCTAATCCGGGGGATTTCGTTTTGGAGAGTCTGACTAGACAGAATAAACTCTCATAGTAAAACGGCCATAACTCTCGTAATACATGTCCAAATTCACTGAGCTTTTGAGGAGACACGGACAAGTGAATTATGAACAAAATTAAAGAAGGGATAAACGTGTGAAGATGTCATTTAATGGGGCTAAAACGCGTCAACATTTGGGGGAAACATTCTGGCTATAAAAGGAGGAGAGCTCCACCTTCTCAAAGCATCCCATTCTCCACCCCATTCCTTCTGGGACACCAATAAGGAGAACTTTTCAGATTTCTCTTTTATTTATTTTCTTTTTCATAGTTTTTTAATGTCTTCTTCTTCCCCATTCAACTCTATTACCCTTACCGTGATGGGGTAAACTTTTGGAGTGATTGGAGAAGGGTTGGTTTTCTACATTGTAATGCTTGAGTTCTTGGATACAATTGAATAAATTTCTTTCTTCATCAAAGTTGTTTTCAATTTCTTATAGAGGATTTTATTATCAAGTTCGATCGTTCTTGAATATTAATTCCGTTATTTATTTTTTCCTTGGTAAAATAATCAATACCTCCCTCCACTAATTTCTGGTTTATATACGATTGAATAAACCAGGAATTAGTGGTGAAGTACTCGACGATCGTCAGTACGTGTAAAAGGTGTAGTGAATGTTCTTGATTGTTTGGGATAAACCAAACCCGATCAGGTATTTCCCATTTAAATTAATGATATTCAATACAACTATTTTACACATGGATGGAGAGTTGACCAAACCAAGATCTTTGTAAGGTTTTCTCTCATAATAATAATTTCACCAAGGAAGTGAGAGGAAACGATTGTGGAAACTCACTTTAATCAACAAAGAAGAAGAGGTTTGAATTAAATTGAACAAGGATAGCATTAAAATTAGGAAATCGACCCCGAACTAATCACCCTTTTAATTTCATAGTTTTTCAATCATTTGAATTTCAAATTTCCTTTCACAACATTTTTATCCCCGTTTTAAAGTGACAACCCATTTTGTGTGCACTCCTGTTCGGGAGACATCCTAGGTCAACCACATTACTACATTTTAACTTAAGAAATAATGGTTTTTCCACGCCCTATGACAGGCGTGCGTCAGGCGACACTGACTCGCCCACACGGGTTTAGGTGCATCCACTTTAATGTGTCCTAACTAGAAATCAGGTCCTCCCCTCCCCATCCTTTAGGACACTTCACATACATTCACAGAAAAGGAAACTGCACATCCCATAGTCAACAAGGTAAAGCAATGCATAGAAAACAAGTACTAACAAAACAGGATAAAAATAAAAAACAACTCTGGGTACTGGGCACACATCTGCGCTTCCCTCTCCCAGGTACACTCGTCAAGCCCGCCATGCCTCCATAACACGTGAACCAACGGGATGGTTCGTCCACGAAGAACCTTCTCCCCACGAACCTCGATCATCACTGGACGTTCCACGAAGGTTTCATCATCCTCGATATCTAACTCTCTCCAATCGATGACGTGTGAGTCGTCGTGTAGATATCAACGAACCTGGGACACATGGAATAAATTGTGAACCCTTTTCAGGTGTGGTGGAAATGCCAGCTGATAAGCCACCTTTCAAACCCAGTGAAACACCTTTAAGGGTCCGACAAACCTGGGAGAGAGATTACTTCCTCTTCCAAACCTCCGCTGCCCACACCGAGGGGAGACCTTCAAGAACACGTAGTCCCCAACCTCGAACTCCAAGGACCTTCTCCTATCATCCGCATATGACTTCTGCTGGTCCTGAGCTGCCTTCATCCTTTATCGTATAAGCTGAACCTTCTCTGTTGTGCTCTACACCACCTTCGGACCAAGAAAACCTAACTCCCCGACTTCTGTCTAGCACACGGGTGAGCAACACGGCCTCTCATACAAAGCTTTGAATAGAGTCATGCCAATGGTATAGTGGTAGCTATTGTTGTAGGCAAACTCTACCAGAGGCAAGTGTATCACCCATGAACCCCCGAATTCCAGGATGCATGATCGTAGCATATCTTCCAAGGTTTGGATGGTGCACTCTGTCTGACCATCTGTCTGGGGGTGGAAGGCAGTGCTAAGGCGCATCTGGGTGCCAAAAGCATGCTGAAAACCCCTCCAGACTCATGAGGTAAATCGTGCATCCTTATCTGATACTATGGAACTCGGAACTCCATGTAACCGCACTACCTCGTCCACATATTTCCGTGCTAGAGTGTCCACTGCACTCGACTCCTTAATCGCCAGAAAGTGAGCCGACTTCGTCATGCAGTCCACTACTCCCCAGATGGTGTCACAACCCCCTTGCACCTTGGGTAGTCCCGTGATGAAATCCATCGAGATTTTGTCCCACTTCCACTCGAGGAAATCTAAAGTTTGTAATAACCCACCTAGAACACGGTGTTCAGCCTTTACCTGCTGACACACTAAGAACTTGGCCATAAAATCTACCACTTCTCACTTTACTCTGGGCCACCAAAGCTATCTCATCAGACCCTGGTACATCTAAGAAACTCCTGGGTGTACCGCTAGGGGTGAGTTGTGGAACTCAATGAGAACTTGGTTGCGCATCGCCTTTGGAACAAACAACTTTTCTCAAAAAAGCATCTGGTTCTGACCATCCTCCATCCACCCTTCCGTAGCATTGCCCTGGTCAACTCGGTTACGCATCGCTTTGCAATCTGGGTCTCCCCACTGAGACTCCTCCACCTGACATAACAGAGAAGACCATACTTCATATGATACAGGCAACCCCTTCTACTATCCATCCTTGCATCAAGGTGTAGGATAGCCAACTCCTCCATTGCTCTCCAAGCATCTGCCGACTCTCGGACCACGTCCCTCTGTGACTTCCTACTCAAGGAATCAGCCACCACGTTTCCTTTCCCTGAGGTGTAGGAAATCTTCAAATCATAATCCAGGAGGAATTCCATCCACCTTCATTGTCATAGGTTCAGGTCCCACTGGGAGAAGATATACTTCATGATTTTGTGGTCTGCGAAGACTACAAAGTTCTCTCCGATGAGGTAATGCCGCCACAACTTTAGTGAAAAAATGACTGCCGCAAGTTCCAGATCTTGGGTGGAATAATTACACTCATGGGGACATAACTGCCTATACCCATAGAAGATCACCCCTTGTCGCTGCATCAACACACACCCGAGGCCTTATCCCAAAGCATCACAGAATACTTCATATGTTTCCCCTTCTTCTGGCAACCTCAACACTGGGGCACTAACCAACTTCTCCTTTAGATAGTCGAAGGCTGCCTCACACTGCTCACTCCACATGAAAGTCTAGTCCTTTTTGGTTAGGGATGTCAAAGGTGTTGCAACTCGGGAGAAGTTGGGTATGAAACTCCGATATTAACCTGCCAACCCGAGGAAACTGCGAACCTATTCCACGTTCTTGGGTGATTTCCAAGAAACAATCGCCTCAACCTTTGATGGGTCCACCGCTACCCCCTGTTCGGACACCACGTGCCCAAGGAAGTGTACTTCTCGTGTCCATAACTTGCATTTCGACAACTTCCCATAGATCTGGTGCTGTCGTAGGACCTCTAAAACCATCCTCAGATGCTCTACGTGATCCTCCTCTGATCTTGAATAGATCAGGATGTTGTCAATGAACACAACTACGAACCGATCCAGGTACTCCCAGAAGATGGAGTTCATAAGCCCCATGAACACAATAGGGGAATTCGTAACATCGAAAGGCATGACTACAAACTCGAAGTGCCCATATCTTCACCTGAAGGCCATCTTTGAGATGTCTCCCTCCTTCACCCTCAACTGGTGATATCCAGACCATAGGTCTATCTTTGAGAACCACCCCACCCCTTTCAGCTGGTCGAAAAGATCATCTATCCTCAGAAGAGGGAAGCAATTCTTGATCGTTACCTGATTCAACCTCATGTAGTATATGCACAACCTGAGACCACCATCTGCCTTCTTTAAGAACAAGATTGGAGTACCCCATGGTGAAGCACTTGATCGAACAAAACCCTTCTTCATCAGATCGTCGATCTGAATCCGAAACTCCCATAGCTCCGAAGGCACCATCCGATAGGGAGCCATCAAAATCGGATGAGCACCAGGCTGTAGGTCTATCCCAAACTTGATATCACGTTGAGGGGGTAGAGTCATCACCTCCTCAGGGAAGAAAACCATAAACTCACTGACGATCCCTGGTACTTCCACCATCTCAGCATCCACTGGATCTACTGATAGCTCGGCTAACAATGAGAGGAGGGGTTCCTCTCACCTGCTGCCCTTCTGGCCACTCCGCTTGTTGGTGAAAGTAACACAACATCCACCCAAGTCTGAGAATACAACCCTTCCTTAGAACCAGTCGATGATGGCACAAACAATGAACAGCTAGTCGATGCCTAGGATGACATCATATGGTTGTATCTATAGAAGTAGTAGTAGATCCCTAACTGACTGTTGTGGCCCTATCATCAGCCTGCATCCTCTAAAAACATATAACAAGTCGGTCTGACCTCTGACTGGTGTGCTCAGCACCAGGGGAACTAGAAGTCTCTCGGCATTAATACCAAGAGCACGGGCCCGACTGGGTGCAACAAAGGAGTGTGAAGCTCCGGTATCGAACAAGGCGTAAGCAAGGGTACTGAACAAACTAATCGTACCTCGAACAACCTCTTGTCCCACTGGAACTGCTACCTCTGCGGCGTGCAACTATCCACGCCCAGTTCCTTTGCCCCTCGGCTGTCGGCAGCCTCCCCGACCACACCCTGGTCGAGGTCCCTGAAGAGCGCTCTGATTTCGGCCTCCCCCAGCAATGTCTCTCCTTGGAGGAGCGGGAGCTCGCTGCCCATGCTGCTGCTGCTGAAAGGGACTAGCTGGAAGCTACTGCTGGGGAGGGTGTTGGGCCTATCCACCACTTCCATACTGAAATCATTCTAGGCACTAATTCTGGAGATGTCCATGGCTCACACAGAGGAAGAACCTCGGTCCTGGGCCTAAAGGGGAAAGGCGAGGATCGGGGGACCGGAACTAGAACTGATGTGTCCTGATCCCTACTGGTCGGAACCTAGAGGGTCCTGATGCTGGAGGTCTAGTGCTGACGGCCTTTCCCTTTGACGGGCCTAGCTGAATCCCCTCTTGTGATACACCGCCTAGTGTGTTCATCCTCTCCACTACCTCTACCTTCTTTTGGACCTCCAAGTATGTCGGCAAGGTGAAGGGGGTAACGGCGTACTGAAGGAAGGGTCGAAGCACCTCCTCTAAACGGCTTGCCAGAGAGTCCTCATCTGGAAATAGGTCCAGAGCAAAGCGGAGGAGGTCCTTGAACATGATCCCCAGCTCCCTTACCGACATAATTTCCTACTGGAGGGATAGTAGCTCATGCCACTTCTCTGCCTTCATCGTAGAAGAGAGGAATTCCACCCGGAACTCCTTATCGAAATCGGACCATGCCACCTCAGCCTCCCTCCTCTCTCCCAGGTAGAGCGTCCACCACTAACGCGCTGCTCCCCGCATCTACCTGACGGCCAGAGGAACCCAGTACTCGGTCGAAGCCCGGATCAAGCCTAAGGCTATCACCAGCTCCTCTTGCCAGCCCTCCGTCTTCATGTCAGAGGTGCTGCCCTCGTACTTCTTGAAGGTCAGTCGTTGGAAGGATCAAAGTGTCTTCTGCCACTGGTCATCCTCCTCCCCTCGATCAGACCTCTACTGATCGGCCAAGTCAACCTCATGGGCCTCGATCGCCCGTACAACTCGTGGTCGTCTCCCGGGTTCCATAGCTGCAAGGCAAACAAGGAATGCCTAAGCCCAAGTAGTGCAGAATATTGTTCTTACATTTTATTTGACTTCTTTATTTATTTTTGAATCCCCAGAACACCCAGAAATATGAGAACTCAAATCATTATGATGCATTTACCTTTTTTAGGTTATCTACCCTACAATTAGTGTATCCTCACTTGGTCTTTCGGTAGGTCCAGAGTCCTTACATCGGATCACAGGGGCCCTAAAATCCCGTAACTAGCCGGTCTTCCCTGGCCTAATTCACGCACCAAGGTCACCCAACATTGTTTCCCTACCATCCCATGCAATCCTCACTATTCCTAACTCCATACTCAATCCTATCTCTCAACATACCCCTCTGAAACCATTCTGTCATGACCCGCCTTCACCAAAAGGAGGGAAGGGTCAGCAGATTGCCAAGCCCTTCATTCTTTAAGTTGAAGGAGAGATAATGACCCCCAAAACCCACCTTCAATAGGTCCCAGAGTGGCGACCAGCACCAAGGGTATAGAATCTCACACAAAAATGGAAGGCATTACCCTTTTTCTTTTAATAAGATCGGGAGATAAGATAGTAAATACCACAACACCAAAACTGAAAGTGCAAAAACAGCTGAAAATAAACCATTCCAATATGCATGTTCAAAAGTAAGGGATACAAGACACAAAACTCCAAAAGGTAAAGTACCAAGAAAAGGAAAATGACAACAGAAACTGCCCCAAGGTCTGAGCTAGTATGGTCTCGCACGATCTCTAATGTCCTCCTAGAAACCTGAAAAAAGTTTTATATATGTGGAGTGAGCATACAAGTACACTCAGTAGGGAAAACCAAAGAATATCATACACAAGTGGGGAGACATTCTAATGCCCCATGGAAAAATAAATAATCAAACACCCAATAAGGAAAATCTATCCACCCAACCTCACCATGGCACGCTCCCCAAATAGCGCAATTCAAGTCACATATAGTAATAGAACATCATTATTTGGGTACCTCACGCCATTTTCCCACTATTTATTGAAGACATCCTATGCATCGAACCAATCCTGTCATTCTCACCTCAGTCCCACTGCCACACCCGCCCGCACACACCTGGTCCACTACCACACATCTCGCCTGCAAACACCTAGTCCACAACCACTATCCCGCCCGCAGACAATTGGGCCACAATAACCTCACGTAACCATGCTTGCAAACACCCAGGCTAGAATAACCACTGCCATGCCCGAAGACACATGGGCCTCATCCCGAAAATACTTGGGAAACAACCTACCTGTAAACACCTGGGCCAACCACCACAACTTCCCTGCCCAAAGATTCTTGGGCTAATAATGGACCTCATGCCATCACAGCCTACCCGAAGATACATGCTATCCGGGAAAGGGAGCAGAAAGGACCTAATAACCATCCACTAACAAAAGTGTTGGGAAAAACACCCTCCCCCATGAAATGGGGGTGTTCGGCACTAAGTTCTCAACTTGGGTGGGGCATGAATAAAAAACACAAAAACAACAAGTATATGTATGGGTAACAACCACTCACCCAATCTAGATTTTTTCTTCAGCCAGCCTAAAGAACACTATCCTTATTATTCGTTCCTAAGAGAAGAGAACATAACCCATGCCCAAGTCACAACTCACATCAAACCAAAACCCCATTTTCCCCATCCTTGCTTTCATGTTCAGTAATAATTTTTAAATAAGTTTCTGCACTACTTGGCAACTAACAGCATAAGCACAATCCAGGGGAAAAAGTTACATCCAACAGCAATTTAAGCATTCACACTTGGTTCTCTTGAAAATTCACAACAATAAAGGGATAAGTGAGATCCCTCAAAGTACTGGAACCAAAGAAAACCCCAAGGTATATCCCCTTGTCCCCAAAATTTTGGATCCAATGGTTTCTCAACAACAGAGGATCCCACCCCAATTCGTGATATAAGTAGAGTAATCACACAACCTCAAATTCACAACTACAAAAAGAACAACAACAGGGGATCCAATCCCCACCCGTATCACCCCAGCAAATGGTCCGTGAAAGAAAAAACCAAATCGCTACCACCAACACAAGGCAGGGCCATGCAGGTATTTTCAGATTTAAATGATTTAACACACTCCATGGTTTCAATTCTACTATGCTTTAACCAGGGTTATCACAGAAAAGGGTTGATCCTGGTGCTTTCAATTTATTTAGCCGAGTATACGTTATTAACCAATTCCATATTACGGTCATTTATACATCCAGGAGCACCGAGGTTCAATATTTCGCAGAGAAAGACCACCAACGACCATGATTTCCAGTGAGCATAGGCCCATACAATTCACAACATATAACAATATAAAGAGTACAGAAGAACATCGATCACACCCCTCCCCTTCATTATTTAAAGTCCGTTCATTATCTTCATTAATCTTGGTTTCATCAGTTTCCACAATGGAAAAAGCATGACCACCTCTCATGATACACAGAAAGGAGATACGAAGGAGAAAACCCCTACTTGATTGATCAACGATCGAAGTTTTTTTTCACGTTCTAGGAACAGGGGATGCGCGATTTACAGGGGAGGGATGTCGGGAACTCCAAGGATGAGCAGACGAATTCAGCCTAGGTGCACCACAAGTCTCGGGAAGGAGGGACTTCAGGCGCACTAGGGAGAAGAGAGAAGTTGGCCAAAAAAGAAGAAGGGGGGGAGAACTTCTTCTACAATATATAGATGAAATCTGGTTGTTACGGGATAAGAAATTTGAACGCCTTGGAAGTCAGATCGTGGTTCTTCCATGTGGTTCGGTGGTTACACATGACTTGATTAATTGTTATTTAGTAGGGAGGTTTCTTTGATTTTTAGATATTAATTATGGCCTTAAAAATGGCCTTGAAACGCTTTAAAAAGTTAAAAGGCCTAAATTTTGGGTTACGGGGGAGGATACAGAAGAAAAGCCTGCCAAGGCTGGATGACACTGATCGGTCCCACCGATCAGGCCGCCGATCGGTCATGCCGATCAGTCTCGCCGATCAGTCTCACTGATCGGTCTCATCGATCAGTGCCACTGATCCGTCACGCCGATCGGTCTCACCGATCGGTCCCAATGATCGGATCCGATCGGTCCCACCGATCAGCACTGATCGGTCCCGTCGATCGGTCCTACCGATCGGTCCCGCCGATCGGTCCCGCCGATCGGTCCCGCCGATCGGTCCCGCCGATCGGTCCCGCCGATCGGTCCCGCCGATCGGTCCCGCCGATCGGTAGCGCCGAAATTTGGAAAAGGGAGGGGTCACGTGGGTCTGGGCCATTACATGGTTATTGATTCAAAACACAAAGGAGGGGGAATAAATTGTAGATATATAATGTAAGGATTTTAAGGAAACTTTCTTGGAGAAATATTTCCCTTGGAAATAGTGAGAGTATATAGAGGGACAATTATTGATTTTTAGACAAAAAGAGGATGAAAATATTTCCAAGTATGAATCCAACTTTACAAGGTTATACAGTCATGTTATGGAATACTTATGTAATCCAAAGAGAATGATTGATAGATTCTTTGATAGTTTAATACCATTCCTCTAAAGGGAACTGGTATCCCAACCCTTATGATCATATGAATATATATTCTCATTTTCTATCAAGATAGAGAAATAATTCTCTATGTCTTATGAATTTAATTGAAATAAAGAGAAGAAGAGGGTGGAGAAGAAAGAGATGGATAAAAGGAAAGAAGGAAAGAAGGATTTTACCACAAATGATAATTATGGGAAGAAAACCCCTAGTACTTTCCTAATTGGAATGGGCTTTTGTTTCAAGTGTTGAGATAAAGGTCACCAGGCTATGGATGAAAGGGAAAGAAATAAGATATAAATATGAAATGTTTCAATTTTAAGGAAATGGGGAACTCTGCAAATGAATGTCACAAGGATCAAGGAAATATAGATTTGAAAAGGAAAAGGGATCAAGGTAAAGGTTATATTGTTACAATAGTCAAGGTGGATTAATTAATGTATTTTTGTTTTCAGATTCAAGAATTATGTAATGATATTTTAATATAAGAATCATGAGATATATAAGGATTGTATTGCAGTACTTCTTCATTACGGATTTTGAAGCATTCATGTTTTCATTAAGGTTTTAAGGTGATCAAGGTATTCATACATTTTCTAAGTGTGATTAAGAGCTACAGTATTTAGGAAATATTATGTTAAGTTGATTTTTGGAAATTTAGTGACCATCCTTCTACATTTTTGGTTGTTTAAAGTGGATAGAAATGTTTTAGATGAGTCTTAAGATTAAATACATATTGAATGGATCAATCTAAAATTTGTAAATTATTGTTCATTGATAAAATGTTCTAACCTTCTTGGTTTAAGTAAACATTTAAAGACTAGGGAATGATTTAAGGACTATATGATTTGTTAAAAGTGTTTTAGGCATAAAAAATAATCTTGAAAATTAATTTCCTTGTGTAAGAGATAATGTGAAAATATATAAATTCACAAAAAAATGATGATATTATGCTTAAGAAATAGAAAGTAATCAAATACTATTGTTTCATCAAGTGATTATATGAATATTAAAAGAAAACCTAAACTATAGGAAAAGGATTTGAGAAAAAAAAACATCATTTGTTTGCTTTTCCTTCTGAGAAATCAATGGTCTTTTAAACAATAAAAAATTTATGATTTTGTGATGGTAGACAATCTAACAACCATTTTTTCTATCACTATCCATCATAACATAATAGTCAGATTTATCTTCCATGCCCATATATTCATTAATTTTATCCAATTTTGGAATCTTAGTTTTGTGGTGACCTTCACATTTCTCTTTACCTCTTTTTAAGAGGATTTTTTATAAACCCTTTTTACGATGAGGGATTTATAAAAAGGAATTATCAATTATAAATCATTAATTATTTAAGTGATATTTAAAATTGTGAATATGAAATTTATTGAAGGATGAGATAATGTAACACCCCAAGATTTTACAGTATGTCTCTTTTTAAAATTTAATATAATCGATATCTTAGGTTACAGAGAACATCATTCTTAACAAATGATTAAATATTACTAGTATGATCTAGAAATTTGAGTGGAGATAATAAAAGATATTAAGTAAATTATTAAAATATAGTTTACACATGTTTATAAAAATGAATTCATTGGTTACCAATTAATTAGAAATGACAATAAAAACCAATTGAACAAAAAGGATGTGTTTCTATAAAAAAATATTTATTACCATAATGGAATTTTATCTTAAATTAATCACTAATATTGAAAGATATTAATGAAATTTATAAATTACATATTCATCCATATATATTTTAAATTTAATCAATAAGTTTTATAGGCTTAATATAAGAATAGAGCCAATTTTAAGAATATATATATATATATATATATATATATATATATATTCTAAAAGGAAATTGTACAGCCTTATAATGGTGCACATGTTAAAAAAATAGATTTTGAAACTTTTATAAAGACTATTGGACAATATAAACTTTATTTTTAAAATATGAATGTTAAAATTATCTTAGGGTGAGATTTTTGTATTTTTTTTTTTGAAAATTATATATTTTCCAGTGATTAGTGAGAAAACCATATTTTTATAAAACTGTCATTTTCATTATATTGATAGTCTCTTTATGATTTGAGAAGTAACCTCAAATATGAAAGTGTAAATAAAATTTAGGTGTCTTATGAATTAAAATATAATATATTTATGTCATGGAATAAGTAAATAAATATTTTAAACGGGATAAATTAATTCTTAGTATTTTTGTGAAACAAATATGTTTATTTAAAATTTTATAGTTAATATAATGATTTAAAAGAAAAATTATTTTCATAAAATGGAATTATGAATTAATATTTTGTTTTCTAATGATTATAAGAAAATTTTAGGATACCTTAATTAATTTTTCAAAGTGTTATAAAATCAGTTATAATTTTAAACTCGGTATTTTTTGAATAAATGATGTTTTTAATTAAAAACATAAATTTATAATTTTTAGAAAATTATTTTTCATAAAATTTATTCCATTTTTAAATTATACACATTTAAAAATGGTTAGGGTGATTTTTTTTTTAATTTCTCAAAAATAGTTGAATTTTTTTGAATAGTGAAATACTATAAGTTATGGTATATATACATTATAAGTTAAATACAATATTTATTGAGTCATTGATGATTTTATAACCATTATATATAACCAAAATTCTCTATTTACTATATTTATTCATGGAATCAAAACTATTCATGCTCTTGAACCAAAATAATAAACTAAGGATTAAAATAATCAAAAACCATCTCTCTCCTCCACTATAAATTTCATCCCTCGCCACCTCTTATCCTCACACCTTCAAAGCCTTAAATCTTGTCCAATTTTTATAAAATACCTCTCCTAAAAATATCCTCCACATTATAGTATTTATGTTATCACCAAAGGACCATTTCAAAATTCTTTAATGGGGTTTTCAAGAAGAAGAATTCAAGAGGTAAAATCCCCTTTCGTTATTTTAATTTTCTTTCAATTTATTTTCTTATCATTTCATTACCTTCTATGTCCAAACATAAATAAAAACTTCAGTATATTATATATACTTTAATTTTATATCCACCATAAATTTTTTTTCTTCCCCTTTTTGTTTTAAAAATGGAAACGTTGTCGGTGAGGTATCAATTCACCACCTTCGTGGACGATGATTCTTTCATTCTCTAATACCACCTTCAAGGCTGGTCATAGAACCATTTTATGGTTAAAAAAGATTATAATATGTATATTACAACATATTAAGTATTCTATGTTCAGTATATATACATAATATTTATTAATAAAATAAAACTAGTGCTTAATGAATAGAAAAATTCCAAAATAATAAAAATGGTTATCATTAACGTTTTATCTAATGACTCATCCTCATATATAGAAACAAAATGATATATAATACCATTAAATAATTTTTAAGTTCCTTAATAATACATAATTTCAATTCTAGATATCTACTCTCATTTCACATTATCTTTTTTACATGTATACAAGTGAACTAATAGTGAAAACCTAGGAAACAAACACTTTTGAATGATGAAAGTAAATCTTATAACTCATCAAAAATAACATAAATAAACTTAATAAAATTTTACTAAAAATAATAAATGTTTTATAGGTTATTAATTAAATTATTAATGAATCTATTTTCATTATTCAGAATGTTAAGTAAATGTGTATAACTCTTTCAGACATAAGGTAAGGGATTCTCCCCAAACCTCCATTTTTCATTTGAGTTACACTTTATCTCTCCTTACACAAATGTAATTATTATTTATTTTTATATAATTATTATAAACTCTATTTATATGTTCCAAAATCATTTATCTTAACCATTTCATCTTTCTTCGATGAGAAAGTACAAGTTTTATAAGTTTACCATTTCAATTCTTCTCGATAAGCAAGCCCAATTAAATGGTACTTCCTAATTTATTACCTATTTTAAAGTACACTCCATAATCTATCATAAGAACAAATATTTTTCTAAAAACAATATTTTTATCATGAAAAATTATTTTAGTTCTTTTATGGTTTTATGAAATCAATTAAGCTCTGTCCTCTTTAAAGACTCTTTTATATTTTCTCTTAAACTTCACTAAAGTGGCTCATTTATAACGACTATTTTTACATGTTTATACTTAATTTGGATATAATTTTTGCCTTAAATATAAATTATTTTTTCATTCAATTTTAATTTATGGGGTAAAAATTATTACAATATAATTTTATATATATGTTTTCCAAAATAACTCTTCTTTTCAAAGTAAAATAGGGTTTTTCTCTCAAGAATTTTTTAATGGTTTTATTAGAGTATTTTCATCTAATTCAACACCATTTGTTGGGTTTAATTATTGATAGAGATTGATCTCCTAAGATACCATATGAAATATTTTATTAAAGGGTTTATGATTAGTTTGATTATGGGTATTCTATTCATGGTTTATGGTTGAATTATTCCCACTTCGTATGATATTTTTTCAATACAAATTTTTATGTTATATTTCACCCTTTTCATATGATAAATGCATTATACTTAGTATGTTACATGTGGGGACCTCTATAGACCCTTGATGCATTGCTAGGTCTCATTAAATAAACTAGACCTGTTTTTTACCAATTTATGTTTGGTTTCTTGGCTGAATCCATGACAGTATGTTTATGATGTCTGGTATTATGCATTCCCTCATTATGATACTAGTAATTGATAGTCCATGTGATTATTGAACTAGTATAATATCTTGTTTTAGTTTCTTTCTTATGTAATTATTTATGTAATTATTTAATCATATTTTATTCATATCATATTCTGATCAATATTATGTTTTAATGGAAGAAATTTTAAGTTATTCACCATGCCTTATTGTTTATGTTTAATTATGATAGATTTTAATGTTTTTTTACCCTTACTGTGCATCTGGGATCACACCTTTCTTATGTTTTATTTTCTCCATGATGTGAAGAGTATATTATTAATGAATAGAATGGATAATATATGATTTTGTGGATGTTTCCAATGGAATTTTTATGTTATTTTTTATTTCAAGTTGTAATGTAAAACTTATTTTTCTATATGGTTTTCAAAATATACTAAACTATTTGGTCCTTCAGGATGTGAATTCCTTGTTTATTATACCAATTTAATAAAGTAATTTGTTGACTCGGGTCTACTAGTTTTGGGGTCTTTATATTCTAGTAGGTACAAATAAATTTATATGGATAATCTCTAAGGTTCTAGAAGTAGAAACTTATTTAATTGGTTTAGAAGATGACTTTTCTTACATTCCTATTTGAAAAGCATCACATGGTTTATTTTTTTCCAATTTAATATTAGAAAAATCATAAATAAATTTTATTTTAGATAAATTTCTCAAATAATGAACATTATATTGTCCATGTCTTCTATGAAAAATCCAATATTCATTAATTTTAGCATTCAGAAAATTTATATTCTTTCCACACAGATAATTGAGATCTAAAATATAGACATTATTTTTTCTTGGTGATCAAAACTTAAGATATTTTTATTTAATAACTAAGTAGCCATTATTATAGAAATCAACTGAATAACCATCATCACAAAATTGAGAGATACTTATCTGGTTTTTCTTTAAGACTTCAGCATAGAGTACTTTGTTAAAGATGATAGACTATGGATTTACAAAGGATATAATTCCAACTATCTTTCCTTTTTCATTATCAAAAAATGTGACATAACCTCCATCAATTTTAGATAGTGAGTGAAAGTTCTATAAATATCCACTCATATTCCTCGAATAGTCACTATTCATAAACCATTTTTCATTTATGTTCATGTGGCTTGTTTCCTACATATAAAAATTAAACAATAATATTTTTTGGTACCCAAATACCATTGATTTCATAAATTTTAGATAAAAAATATTTGTAAACCCAAATATGATTATGTTTTCTTGAAAACATAATACTAAATTTTGAAAAGATTCTTATAAGAATAAAATTATTAATTCCATAAAGTTAAGGATAATTCAAAATAAAAATATTATCATAGTTTCATAGTTCACCATAATGAAAGCAATAACCTTAGGTTAGTTTTTATTATTATAGATAAGAAAAAAGTAATTATTAGAAAAATTTGGTATTTCAACTTGGCTTACTCTACCATATTTTTCTCTTTTGGGTTGGTTTTTACCAAGTATTTTGTTTAATTAATCCTCACCTTTAGTAAATACACTTGCACCATTTTTAAAATATTTAACTTATTTTTCAAACCCGTAATTTTATTATCCTACTTATTTCATAATACAGTAGAATTTTTTAACTGGGTTTTAAAATTTAAAATCATCCTATTTAAACATTCAACTTTATTAACAATTTTATTGTAGTAATTTCTAAGGGATTTTATTTCTTCTTCAAGGATTCATATTTAGTTTCTATAATGGTAAAATATTCATTTAATTACTCATAGGATAAGTTTTAAACATATAATTCGAACTCATACTCAGAATAATAAGGAGAATATACCTGATCTGAGTGAGCTATAAAGCACATATTTTTCTTTTGATTATAATGTTTATTTTTTGATTAGGAAGATAAATCACCACTATAATCTTCATAGGCACTCCATGTTTCTTTCATAGCCTTATTAGATTTCTTATTATATTCATATTTCTTGAAATTACTTTTCACTGACTTTTTATTATTTTGAAGCTATGAGAAATATGGTTTGATGTGTCCAAGATTCTTTTATTCATAGTTTCTTAGTTAATTTGAACTTCCCTCTAAATTTTTAAACCTATTTAAGGGTTTATTAAAACCTATTATTTTTAATAAATTATTTTTAACTTTCTGAAAAAGTGAGAAAGCTCACTATATAAAGCAAGAATACTTTAATTATCTTCATCAGATGAGTCAACTATTTGAATTTCATTTCTTTTCTTGGCATCCTTTGATGTTGAGACTTTCAAGGTAGAATTATCCTTTTTAACCAATCTATGCTCTCCATCTTCAGTTTCTATTTTGGCCTCACACACCAAAAGAGTTCCTATTAGATATTTTATTTTTAAGTTATTGACCTCAATAGATTTCCTAATGGAACCTGAGATTCCACTCCCTATTGATGGTAAAATTATGAGGATTTTTAAAGCATGATCTGGTTCAATAATGGGTTCTCCTAAATTCACTACATTTTTTACAATTTCAATATGTCTTCCATTCAACTGTGTGATTCTCTCTCCATCCAACATTTTGAAAGTTTCAAAACATAGCTTTGTAGTATCATATCTAGGATATTATACATTATATATTATTTCATAAGATACTGATATGGTAGTCCATATTTCATGGGTTGTTTGACATTGTGAAACTCTATTAAACTCATCTAGACCTAGTCCACAAATAATATCAGTAAATTCATTATATTTTAATTCATAAATAGATTTAGAATCAACATCTCAAGTTTTTGGTTGTGTCATTGAAATTACATAAGGCTTCACGGCTTTGAGGTAAACCATTATACCAAGATTCCATAGATAGATAATGATTTATGCCTTCCAAAATTCATAATTTTCACCATTAAAATATTGAGCTCTAACCATTAACATACCTTCTACATTATCAACCATTGAAACCATTTGAAAAAAGATATTTAGACTTCAACCTATGAAATATGAAAATTCAAGAGTCAAAATATCTGATACTAATTTTTTTCTAGATAATGTCTTTTCAAAGTCTCAAAAGGGGGTCAATTGAGTTCTTGAAAATTTTCTTTACTTTACGACCACCCTCTTTAAGGTACACATGATCCAGTATTTTTCTTAACAAGATCATGAAGTGTAAAATAAAATAATAATGTAATATAATTTAGCATAGGATATTTATAGTGGTTTGGGAAGATAAATCACCTAGTAGACTCCACCGAAACTCTTCTCCACAAGTTTGGTGGTTTTCACTATACCATCCTTTTTCTTAAGGGACTCACAACTGAGTACAAGTAGTTGTTACTTATTACAAAGGTACAAGAGTTTTAAACCAAGCTATCCATTTGTGTGACTTATCCATGGCCTTAAAAAACACAATTACAATGAGAGAAAATATAATAGAAATGATTAAAATTTTGAAGAAATGATGCAGAACACAGTTGCAAGCAGCAACTAAGAGTGGATAAAGACACATCTAGAGAAGATGATGATCTTAAAAACACAACTCTAGAGGTTCTTTTATTCTGACAGATAAACATTTAAGTAAAACACCCAAGCATTGATTTGATCACATATGTTATTTCTTCAATTTACATGCATTTTTTATTTGCGTTGTTTGTGTGTTCATACATACATGTATATGTATGTGTATCTTTTTAAATATCATGTAGTAGCTAGATTTTCTATTTATATATCCTATTTGAATTTGAAAAAAATAATACTCAATAATAATAATGTTTGAGTTAATAATCCATTGAAAATATAATGATATGGTCTCTTAATGATGTTTTTCCTTGTTTTCAAAATATGGAATAATTTTCTGGGGAAGAATTTTCCAAAATTTTCTTCATCGGGTTTTTCTATTCTTGACAAATGAGGCTTTGTCTAGACCATTCTTTCCTTATTTTTATAACTTCTTTTCTAGTGAACTTTAAAGAAAAGATTGAATTATTGAGAGATTACTTCAACATTACAAGAATAATCATGAACATTTATGGTATAAGATGATATTTTTTGATAAGAATCTGATAGTGCTATTCTCATAAGATAAATTTGTGAACAAATTCATAAGATAAAATACATCATATATTTTACTACATAAGATAATCTACATTCACAGTTTATATAAGATAAACTCTTTATTAATATGATCAATCACTTCCATAAGATTAATAAAGTCTACTAAATACAGTAAGATAATTTTTTATAAAAAAATTTATTTATGAGAAAAAATATTTTTTATAAATTTCTTTCAAACTAATATTTCTAGATTCTAACATATGGAAGATAATTTTCTTACCACATAATATAATATCATTCATATTAAGATATACTTTCTAAAATGCGATTCTTTAGAATAAAAATACTTAACACAGGTTTGAGACTTCTAAGAAAATACATAAATATCGTCATATAATAATTATGTTATGTGTAAGATAAATTTATAGTTTAAAATAAGTTCCATGGAAATTTATCTAAAAATAATCTCATGAATTATAAAAAAAGTTAGATACAAAAACAAAACACTTAAGAAAAAATCATTAGAATATTTATAGGGATTTTTTGAATCATCAAAATATATAAAAACTGAGATATGTTGGAAGAAAATAAGTTTTTCAAACATCTAACACAAGTATATGCCATAGCTATTGGGGTTATAGGTGCACACAACTTCTGGAGTCACATGAAGCTTTGGCTTTTATGAAGATAGATAATCTTGCTCATACCCATCTATACATTAGGGAAAGTTTTGTGAGGACATCTAAACATGATCCAAGATAGGTTAGGGGCCATGTGAGGTCAGTCGTGCAAGTTCTCTACCTTTGGTTATCCATGACGTCTATATTTTCATGATGTTGTGGAAGATTGGGATCCATGAGTAAGATTCAACATTTAAACTTCTAGAGGTGCCCCTATATGGGTGGTTCTATTCTATTGATATCCAAAATAAGTGGATTTAGGCATGAAAATATGATTTTTTTCATCTAAAATTGATGTGTAACTTCCATGACTTTACCTCTAGTGGAGAGTCACGTAAGGTTGCATTTCAATGGTTTATTTTTTGAGAAAAATGGTTTGTGTGTGAATTTTAGGGTGGTGTGCATTGTTACACTATTTCATTACCTTTACTTTTTAGTATTTTTTCCTTTTATCGAACCCATAAAATTGTTTTTCACTATTATTTCCTTTCATGCACTTGTCATTTGTGTACCAATATAGAGAGTTGCAAGTAATAACCTGAAGGTGTGTGTGCTTTATTTATTGGCTCTGAAATGGTACCTTGGGTTAATTTATATCATTTTTTTAGGAAGAAACTAGCTTCTTAGGTTAGAGACACATTTTTATCATCTAAATATTCCAACCCACCCACCACCTCATAAATGGAGATGAAGGGGGACCAAAATGTAGAGTTTTACGGAGAAATCTAGAGTTTATGGAGAGTTTGATCCCCATCATACAACTTTCCATTTGGGTCACCCAAACTAGTTGTTATGGAATGAATCCAATGGGGGTACCATGCCCATAAATAGGTAAAGGGTATATTGTAAGATCACTAAAATTTCATGCATGATAAGATGCCTATCATGTGTGTAAATCTAATCCTTTTCATAAACTTCTGATCTCTAATATATGAAAATAAAAAAAAATACCTTTTTATATGATAGTTTATTATGAAAAGGTGTTACTTTTCATTAACTAGATAATCATTGTGAGAAAATATTCATTTTGAGTGAAAAAATTCAAATTTTTATGATCCAATCCTTGAAAGACTTTAATATAACATTCAATCTGCCAACCAAGCTGAACAAGTTTATGTTGTTGTCATTGATGCTCTCTGCAAGACAGAAATGGTTAGAAATCTTGAAATACCCTAAGCTAAAAAGGTAATCTATGATAAAGCATAGTTTTTGGGATTGTTAAAGGTAGTACAGAAGGGGTGTCAAAGGAAAAAAAGGTTACCATTTTACAACTTTAGGATTATGGAAGATGTGGCCATCTCAACCATGGAATTGAACAAGACAAGGTTATGGTTTTCCTATCATGTTGAACTCAAATATTATAATGTTGCTTCTGCTAACCACATGGTCAAAGAATGTGAAGATACTTCTATCTACATATTGAGTGGAAGGATGAGGACGATGACTATAGAATAACCTATGAAAGAATAATTCACTACCCAGTATATGAGCATCACTCATTCCATCATCCAAAATAATTTATAAGGTTGGAATGAAGATTGGGATTTTCAATCTAGGGAAAACATCACTAATAGGTGGGCATGGTCGTACTAGGTACGCTTTACCTGTCAATATTATGAGGCTAAAATTCATCATATTGGGTTTTATGAAGTAGTATGGATGTCTCAATTTCATTTTTACCATCAACTCGAGTTGTTGTCAGAGCTCATGAGGTGGTGCTCCCCAGATACAAACACCAAAAACCTCTATTATAGGAGGTGGGTATAATCTTGTGTGCTCTGTATTGTATTTGAGAGATTAATTTGACCACGTTTCGATACGATGAATTCCTCCTAATTGCTAATGCTTTGGGGAATATAGAGAAAACACTGTTTACAGAAAATATTCTTTAGGAGTAGTTTTATCGGGTATTGGGAGATCAATAACCATTCCACAAGGACATCCCTTTTAAGGCATGGTTGGATGTGTTCTTGAATGTTAAATTAGAGAAGACTTAACAGAGTCCAATGTAGTGACTAGCATCATGGCATAGTAGGAGGTCGGGATCATACTGGAAGATACTGGAGGAAGGCAAGTATTAATAATGGGGATACAGTGTGAAGAAATGGATCCCAAATGTTCAATACATGGAATTCTTGGCCACATTATAAGTGGTTGGATAATATCATCCAGGGAAACATGTATGGACTTACAATTGGGGACACTGGTGATGGGAAAGATCTTTGCGGAAGAGAACTGAGTCAACCTAGGAATCCCAATGCTTGCCAAACTCTATAACTATCTGAGGAATATTGTGATGGTGGAAATTCCTTAGCATGTATATGGTCTATTATAGTTTCTTCATGGATTGATAATATACCAATTTAGGTGGTATAAGTTTCAAAATCTCATAACCCCCCCCCCCCCCTCTTAATGTTATCCTTCGCCCTTCTTACCTTAACATCACCGAAGTCCAACCAGCGCCACTCAATGAATTTAAGATGATAGTGAGCATCAACAACACTAGGAACTTCTATTTCAGGATTTTTATAACCCAAACCACTAATATAGTAGACAAATGGGAGGTGTATTTATAGAATAGGGAATGTCTTCATGCCTTCCTTGGTGGATTACTGGTCATGAGGATTGTTGGAAACTCCTACTGCAAGTTGTACACTCCATCCCTATTTGCTCAAAATTTCGGATGCATCCAATAGCTAGAGAATAAAGTGTACCTAGGGGTCTTTGAAGAGAGGAATTCATTTATCCTTTTACAATTATGGGGGATGTTTTTTGGTTAAATAACCTTGGATAAAATCATGTTACTGCTAGATAATATTGATACTGGTCTCCCCTAGACCTATGCCAGAAGTTGGGTAGCAGAATACCCAAATGTAATTTTTCCTCAGTAGCTGAGAAAGGTAGCACCATAAAATGATCTACAAGAGTACCAGGGCATCAGATGGGATTCCGTTAGAAGCATGTGTCAATCATTGAGGTATCAATATGAACTAGTGGTGATGTGAGTTCAGGGGCATGTTGTTCCTCCACCCTCTCACAAAGTGGGGTTCCCTCATAAGCGAGCACAAGAGTTGGAAGAGATATCTCATGCTAGGAAGATCTAATCCTAGGAGTCTCTAGGGATGAATCTAAGATATCTAGTGTATTCAAGTGATTATTATAACTTCCCTAAACTTTTTAAGGCATGGGGAATATTATGGATCTCTCAGATGGTGGAGTAAGTGTGGTGAATGATTTATCAGTAGGGGATTGAGCTTCTAGATGTCGAGCTTGTGAGGATCATGGACCATGTGATATTATAGGAGAGGTTTGAATACTTGAATTAAATGTATTCATTCACACATAGGAATTGGGAGTGTTTCCCACTACTCCTTGAGTATGGGTGATGTTTGGTGTGGGGCTCTATGGAACATTTTATACTAAAACTCCAACTTAGGAGGGGTCAGTTATTAGTACTCATACATAGGGATCTAGTGGTGAGGATTCCTTGGACTTTGAAGCTAAATGAAAAATATATCAAGAGATTGGGGAGGTCACTCCTAATAAATATGACTTGATTGAGCTCCTATTCAATGGGGTTGGTTTTTTTATCTATCAGTTCATCAATTTGTTTCTCCTTCTCTTTATTTAAGAACCTATAACCCAGAATTTATACTTATGAAGGAATCATACAAGTAGATATAAGAGAATTATATTAAGTATGTGGTGAGTTCCTCCATATGTAATAGGGATCCCACCTTAAATTCTACCCTCAGGGATCCAATGGAAGATGTGTTTATGGAGGAGGTTGGAGTGGAATTTTTAGATCCTCCAATCCTCCTAGTAATCTACGAGGGGCCTCACCCTAGCATCCCATTGACGGATACATTTTGTAATAGGGAATACCTCCCAGCTTGTCTCATCATTGAGATATCATTACCTTCAAAAATTAAGACTTTGATTCTTATTTATCATGATTATATCAAGTTATCTGATTCTATTATGCTGAGATTTTTATCTGTTTGATGTAGACCCCACCCATGTATTATTGAGGGGCCATGTGTAATCCATTTAGGTGAAAAATAGAAACAAAGGGTCTCTAATAGTGTAATTCCAACTTGAGTCCTTGGATGTGGATATCACTAAATTCCTCACCTCAAGTAAGTCTCTTTTTTACATAATTTATGTTTACCTTGTTTTTTGTTACAAGTTGTGCTAGTTTTTCTTCCTTTTTCTGAAATAGTGCCTAAGTTAATGTGTGCTCAGCAATTGGGTGGTGTTACGGGAGTTGGGATGCTTTATCAATCAATAAATTAATCCCTATGGGAGCCATCCATTTAGGGTGACAAAACCTAATCCCAAAAGATTAACCTACTATAGATGTGGATATAGTTTTGAGGGAGGTGGAACTCCAGGATAGTGAAATATTGCCTCTGGTGAAGAGTTAAACCAGAGAGGACCTCCTCTTGACATAGAGCCTAGCCCATCAGAGAGACAACATGAATAGAACCATGTTGCCACAATTCTCATGGAATTCTTAAAGTATGATCCTATTCCACTCGAGGATCTGAAATACTCTAAATCATATGTCACTGAAGAGAATCATGTTGTCTATTGTAGGTCATGGATAAGAATGTGGACTTTCATCACTCGCATATTGAAAGAAGACTTAGTGATCTAGATGGGGCCTCTACTCCACTAGCTTCGTATTATGGGAATTATAGGGGTGGATTCTCATGTAATACATGTGTTAGATCATGATTATCTCACTAAGAAGGCGTACATGGAACATTAAGAGTTAAATTGTTCCTGATACAAGGAGAAATAAGAATGCCCCAAGGTTCTCCATGAAGGTGAACCAAAACTCACTCGTCTGGAGGATTAGACTCAAAATCCTGAAACCATCATCGATACTCAAGTAGATATTATCATCCAACTAAGGGTACATCTATATGTGTCTAGGGATGAGGTAGCAGGGGTAGAATTTATAGCAGATGAATGTTGGGATGAGCATGATCAGGTTTAGATCTAGGTCGATGAAGTCCATCTTGTTTCATAGGAGGAGGTGGTGGAGATATCCAAGTACCAGTAGACCATGAAGTCTACTCGAAGGAGTATGGACATGCTAGATTACAAAATTTCTAAGTGCATGACTTAGGGAACATGTACTATTACTAAAATAAGGAGAGGCTCCAACTTTTAGATATCCCTCCTTATTAATAACCTCAAAATTATTTGTTTCAATTACTTGAATTCCAATATCTTCTATTTATTCATCTCAATCATACTAGAAAGACAATAAACCAAAAATCTCTAAGCCCACATGATTCATGGTCGGTGTGAGAAACAAGAGACAAATAGGAGACTACTATCTTATAAGAGAGTTCCATGTATGGTGGGGTTGGAATGATCCATCAACCACTGGGGGGTATTAACCTAGAAACCTATGCTTGGAGAAGGTATATCTACATATTTGACTTGTTTTTTCAATATATGTAGGTACATGAGTGGGGTAATTATAGGGGGGTTGGATTATACATAAACAAGGGGGTGATGAAAAACATGAATCAATACATCCAGGAATCGAAACACAAAAGGGGATATAGGATGATAGAATAATATTTTATACCAAGTTTGAAACATAGATCACACTATCGCACCGCTAAGAGAGGAAACACATGAATGAGGGTCAACCATTGACCATGTTCGAAACACGGTACCTATCAAAATTTTATTTAAATTACTCCATGGAATGTTCTTGGGATGGTAGGTGAGCCATCATGACTAAACATTGATGTTAAGGGGACCATTCTAACATGGATGATGATGGGGGATCCAAATAAAGGAAGTCAAAAATCATTAGGGTGGACGTAAAGGGGTTATAAGATGGATTTCAACACCCTAAGGGTTACTCCATTGTGATTTTGAGCACATTGGGTTGGAATTTCTTTCTAAGAAAATGTCAAAATCACCTTAAAAATTTAAATTCATCTCAGTTTCCAAGAGATGGTCAAATAACTAAAGTGGTGTGGTAAGTGATGAACACTAAAGGAGGAAAAGTTATTTTTAGTCAAGGGATAAATATAAATCATATATTTACATCATGCAATGTGGATGGAAGGAATGCAGTTTAATATCTTTTGATAAGGATATTGAAGACACAATTTAATTCCACATGGTGGGAACATATTACTATAGATTATGTCTATATATCTTTGACCATTGTATCATATAGTTTAACATCTTGTGACAAGGATTCATGAACGAATGTGCTTCAATACCCACCCCTTGGATGTAGTGGGATGCATGAAAAGGGAAAAAAGGAATAAACTTGGAGAGGACCACACAAAGTAGGAAGGTTAAGGTACTCCCCTAATTTTTTTATTTATTAGTGGGTCTGGTGAGTGTATCCAGGCATTTTCCAGGGTCCAGTGACAAGTCTCATTGTATTTTTGAATCTTCCATTCATGCCATAGTTTTTTTATTTTTAGGTGACGAGGGAGAACTAGAGGGTGAAGGTCTAAATTTATCTCAAATTTCCCTTACATGATTCCAAATTGACTAAAGTATGTGCCTCTTTCCTCAGATAACTTAGGGTTATGCTAGTCAGACAAGATGAGTGCATATTTTGAGTATTATGTACAGGTAGCTGCATACAATTTAAAGTGATGTGTTTAAATTCATAATTCTTGGACCAATAGGGGTTTTGTGCCTCAATTATGTTTTTTTTTTGAATTAAGGAAAACCAGCTTGATCTGAAAAAAGATCCAAAGAGGCCCATTTACACATGAGAAATCCATAAGGTGAGTTGTACATATTTTAAGGTCATGATTTTTGGACTGAGGGATCTTATTTTAAGGTTATAGAGTTTTGAACATAAAATGGGGGGAATTCCATTGAGAGAATGAATGTGTGTCTTAACTGTGATTTGATAAGACTCCACCATAACCCCTAGGCCCATGTGATCCATGCTCAGTGTGATAAACAAGGAGTGATAGAGAGTTCCCCTTACTACAAGATGGATATTGATAAGGTGTGAAAGAATATGACTTGGGAAATCTCTAATGACCCAAAACATCCTGATCATCATTCTTGAACACATGGGGGGAATAAAATCATGGGTGTTAAAAATACACCAAAAAATGGGAGGTGGAAAGGAAAGAAAATCATGAATTTAAATATCTAGATTATGAAAAAGGGTGATTGAAGAGCAGGGATGACTCTTGACCATGTTCAAAACATAGGTCTCAGAACCACACTAGTCAGGGATGGGGTGGGTAAATAGGGTATCACCCATTGACCATGTTGAAAAAATGAGAACTTCCATCCATTGTTATTGAATCCTCTGAGGTGTATGCCTAGGATTCTATGTGATCTAGGATGGAAAGGCACCATTAATGTCATGGGGCCATTTCATATTGGGATGTTTATAAGGATCCAAATTGAAGAATCCATGAGGTGATGGAAGTGGAAATGTGGGATGTCCTGAGGGAAGTTAAGAACTCTAGGACCTATTCCTATATACGCTTGATCATATTGGGTGAGCGTATAAGCAGGAAAATATTGAGCATGTTCCCAAGGGGGGGGTGTCCCCAGAATGAGTTGGTGGTTGTGCTGGGCCCAAGATATGAGATCTAGGTGTTTCTATGTATCCCATGAAACTATTAATCAAGCCACACGTAGTTATGAAACACGACATGGTAGATGACCAACACAGAAAGAGAAGGTTCCCTCTCAAATGGTGTCTCAAGTTATCATGTAGTTTCACATCATGTGAAAGGGACATGTACCATGTTGTTTAGAATCAAGTGTAAATGACATTGAACATGAATTTTTTCATCATATGATGAGGATACATAGTCACGAGGAATATGTATTGGGCTTCCAATGGATTTATGATGACATATTTGGGATTTCACATGAGTATTGTCTTCTTTTCCTCATCATGTCGGTCTATGAGGGAATCTCAATAGGTGATGGTTTGGTGGGGTATAATCATGGATTACACCTCAGGAGGAGTCCCATGAGGATCACTTGGGATCAGTAGAGATATATGGGGATTCTCAATCCACTTGTGGGGTTAGGAATATGGTTGGGCTTACACCTAACGAGAAGGCCCATAAGGATTGCTTGGGATCAATAGGGGTATCTAGGGGATTCTTGATCCACTGGTGGGATGAGGAGTATGGTTAAGGCTTACACTTAATGAGGAGGCCCATGGGGACTATTTAAGGATCATCTCATAAGAATCCCATGAGGCATTTTACACTTGACACATAAGACATATTTTTTATCATAAGAGGAATACTATGATTTTCACATGGATTATACTATAGTTTAATGTCATATGGCCAGGATGATAACGTACAATTTACATTGTGTGACTAGGACATGGTGCAAATAATGAGGTGGCTTCACTAGATAGAAGTAATAGAAAAATCACAGACAGAGGTCATGGGAGCCTAAATTTTTCAAATATGATCTCTCTCTAGGAGGAATATTTACAACTAGGATTGAATACAAGGGGTCTAAGAATTGCTACATATCCCATGGATCTAGGAATCAATCCACATGTAATTATAGAGAATGGAACAGTGGGAGAACAATGATTCTGTGGTGGAATACTCTCGGTTGAGGGCCCAAACTATCTCATAGTTTCATTTCATGTGATAGGGATATTATTTTTGGGTCATCTCACATTTATAATATAAGGTATCCCATATTTATAACACTAGGTAAGGATATATTTTAACTTCATGTTCTCAGGATGTTGGTTTCGGTCATCTCATGTTTATCATATGAGGCATCCCATGTTTATTACATGTGGTAAGGCTATGGTTTAACATTATGTTCTAGGTACGTCAGTTTGGGTCATCTCACATTTATCATATGAGTTATCCCATGTTTATCACATGGGGTAAGGCTAAATTTTAACATCATGTAATGAAGATTTTGGGATTGGATCATCTCAAATTTATCAATGAGGCATCCCATGTTTATCATATAGAGTAAAGATATAGTTTAACGCCATGTGCTGAGGAATTTGGTCTTGGATCATCTCACATTTATCACATGAGGCATCCAATGTTTATCATATAGGGTAAGTCTATAGTTTTATTTCATGTGATGAGGATGTTGGTTTTAGATCATCTCACATTTATCATATGAGGCATCCCATGTTTATCACATGGGTTAAGGTTATAGTTTAGCATCATGTGTTGAGGATGTTGTTTTTTGGATCATCTCACATTTATAATATGAGGTATACCATGTTCATTACATGGGGTAAGGATAAAATTTTATTTCATGTGCTAAGGATGTTGGAATTTTCATTTTAAATTCATACAACTAAAACAAGAGGGATTTTATGTAAATTACCACTTGAAAAACCTAGCATTGTTGGGAGGTGTGATATACTCCCCATCCATGGTAATCAATGAGTAAACACCATTGGAATTGACCTTATGAATTATGTAAGGTACTTCTTACTTGTGTTATAGTTTTGGAATATTCTTTATAGATATCATCAGTTTCATGAGATACAATACCATGTCAACCTAAATAAATGAGTAGAGGTGGAAATTTTTATTGAAGGCTTGCACCACTTAGTTCTGATATATCTCTAGATTTTGAAACACATGGATCTTATTTTCTTTGAGAGCTTCCAACTCATCCAACCCAACATCTTCTCACTTATCCAGTATTTTATGATCATAAAAGGTCATCTAAAGTGATGGAAGATGAACTTACATAGGAATAAATTCTTCTATTCCATACACCAGGGAGTGTGGGGTCACCTAGGTAAAATTTTGAGTCATTATATGATATTCCTAGAGGAAATTAAATAGCTTATTAGACCAAAAAAATTTATTCTGGCCTACCATATTATGTAGGATGTTATATAGGGTCTTGTTTAATTCAATGATCTAACTATTCACCTATGTGTAATAGTAGGAGGTATGTTTGGACCAGATATTGTACTTGGAATATAGATTCCTTAGCTTGGTTACTCAAAAGTTAGTATCATTGTCCATGAAAATGGTGTGGGGAATCCAAAAAACTAGGTATGATATGGAAATTCAGAAATTTTATCATGCATTGGGTCATGACCTATTTCAAGAGGATGGATTTTTTTCCACTTTGATAATGATTTGGTGGTAGTTAGAAAGAGCCTGCACTATTGAGCTATCATTGGAGAGTAGGGACCCATGAAATCAAGTCCCCATAAGGAAAATGGTTAGGAATAACTGGTGGTATTGAGAAGATTTGGTGGATGATGCATGAAGTTTGAATGGATCTGAAATGCATGAAACCTCTTGGTGAATTTGATGTAATCATGGGCCATAATCGGCCTAAAGTAGACCAACCTCCAGATCTTGTGAGAAATATTCAACCCTACTTGATGGACCCCACATGACCTAGTGTGGACCTCTTGTATTACTTTAGGAACTCCCTTCCCTTGGATGCAACTTAGGAGGATTATATCAAACCTGCACCGATAGAGGGTCTGTTCAAGGTTGGGGACATCCTAAAGGATAAATTCCACTGCACATATGTTGGCTCACTCACGTTCAACTCAATATGGTGCAAGTGTTCCATGATAGATATAATTGAAATAGTGATTCATCAAATCAGGTGCTTCTTCAATCTCTAGGGTATTTGAGGTCCCTATCACAGAGGTTTCATATGCTAACCAATTTACCTATTTGTCTTATTCATGATAAGTGATGGGGGGGAATAACCCTTTTATGTTACACATAAATGAAAAAGTCATACTATTTCGGTTCTATAAGATATGTGGCTAGGGATACTAAAGAATCAACTCAATCATTCTATTATTGGGGAACATGATTCACCTCTAGCTGGGAAGGTAACTAGGCCATCAACTCAAAAGTTTGTTCTAACAGGGGAATAAGTTCCTAATTCATGATGATATAATCACTGTTGATCTTATTGATTAATAGATAAAAGTCTCACTCAGCATGTAAGTGGGGGAAATTGATTTCTAGGGTGAGATCAAGGCCAGTGATGAGATCCTAGTACTCATCTTAATTGTTGTTACATCCTTCTGACAATTGGAATGAGTACATCAAGATGGGATACATAGGAGTGGTGAAGAAAATACCAAGGATGACCCTATTGATTTTGGGGTTGTTGGGCCATCTATTAGTTAGAATATGGGATTAAACATCTAAATTAATCTTCCAAAATGGTGTAGTATGATCCATGAAGAGGATGGCCACATCTAAGAAATAAACATCTAGAGGGTGATCCTCAAGGGTTGGATGTGTGGCTGTAAAATATGACAAATCTTGGACCTTAATAGCCTTCTGGGGAAGAAACCTAATGAAAAACTACTGAAAAGTATTTCCCAACACACTATTCATCCTATTAATATGGTATGGTTGAAAATGTATTTCAATGTATCAATATGGGATACTAGTTGTATCTCATGTTGCTTCAAGTAATAGTTTATTTTTGAATGATAAAGGCCATAGTGAGGCAACTCTTATTTATGGGGGAATATCTGGTCTCTTTATTGAGGAGCATGTGATAGAGATAATATAGGCTATTTTCCCAACCCTCATTATTCATATGATCTAGAAGGGTGTTGAGGGACCATTCCAGGTCAGTCACATAATGGACCAGAGGCTTTCCTAGGATGAGTGGAATCGGGATGGAAGGGTGAAGAAAACACTACTTAATATCCTCAAATATAGTTCGGTGGACTTCATATCACTGATAGATGGTTCCTTTCTTCATAATCCTTGAGAAGGTATGACACTTTATAAACATAATGGAAATAACTTGGCAGATATATGCCAATTTTCCATAAAGTCCTCAAAGATCTTGGAGGTTGTATAGAGGAGGCATATTTTTTATAGAATTGATTTTCCCTAGATCAATATCAATGCTTATTTACCTAAAAAAGAAAGGAAATTTCCATACTTAACCCCAAACTCACATTACAAGGGTTTCATTTTCAAGTAATGGAAGAAAAGGAAATCAAACACTTTCTAAAGATCCTTGAGATGGTCCTACCGCTAAAGAGATTTAACCAGCAGATCATCTATTTAGCACTCTATAGATGTCCCAAAAAGTGGTTTTAAGATGTGATTTATGGAAAGATGGTAGGAATCTTCAGTTTTCTTCAAACCAAATGGAATCACTTAGTGGTAGAAGGTTCCCTAGGGCACCCTAAAAGTGGTGTCCTCTTCATCATCAGGATCCATCCTGATATGGTTATATCTGGAATATATATCCATAAAGGATAGATATTGGAAGGTATTTTTCATGTAAATTAGAAGCTCTATTACTATAAGGGTAAAATCATCCTTCAGATAGTGGAGGTTGAGGACCCTAAAGATGATACAGACTCTGATCTAATCATTATTCTTTCTGAGTAGGACAATGTTATCCAACCACTTAGGATATTGAACCTCTCTAATAAATTTTTCCTTGGTAATATTGTTAACTTTGGCCTCGACCATGGCACCATGGAAAGGATGAATCTTTCTAAAGTCAATTTTAACACATGATGACTTATTGGGAGGATGAGGCAATGGAATAAAACTTGGTAATTGAGCCCAAGTATTTCCTTGTATCCCTAGGAGAACACATCACAATATTTTTCAAGGAATATGCATATTATGTTTTATCCTTAGAGTATATGATTGGGTTGATCAGTTTTTCCCCTGGGTCTTCTTTGGTGCTGAGGTTTTCCTGGGTCATCTCATCAACCATTTTGGAGAAAATTTCTTCAAATTCTAGTAGGGAATCATCCAAATCCTTTTTTTTGTCAGAAACATGAGGATCAGAGGAGGGATGTAGTTCTTCTGGATCTATGGACCTAAATTGGCATTAGTGGTAGAAAAACACTTTCTAGGTAATTATTTCTCCATGTATACTATGGAAAAAAGTTTTTAATCCAATCCCACATGGTTTCTGATGGTGGAATCCACCTTTGATATCAAAAAAGTGATGAAAAGTGGACTTCCATTGAGTAAACCCTACTCTCTAGAACATATTTAATTATTTTGGTTTCGTGTATAGGTGTTATAATTCCTATTAAACATTGTGAGTAGGCTTATCTGGTCTCAACCATGAATTTCTAGTATAATAATACAAGGTGATCTATAAGCACTTCATCTTTTTGGATATGATGAAGCATATTCCTATATTCAGGTTTGGGGATTCAACCGGTGGATTAATAGAATGAATTTTTAATTAAAATATACCCAAGGATCCACTGTAGTAACTGTTATATCATTGAGGGTGTTTATACGCTCAACCCCATCAGTCTGGATCTATTTTCACTCCCCTTTGTAATACCTGAAATTCCATTAGTGGGTCTCATGAGAGTTGAAGGGAGAAGAATAACACTGGAGTACCCCTACATGACTTTCAAGGGAGTATTTGAGGCACTGATAGTATGAATAGGGTACCATGGCATGAAGATTTATCTAGGCCCTCCCCAATAGGGAATTATAAGTAGTTTCCTATGATATGACCATAAACTAATTGTTTTCTATAAAACCACTTAATTGGTTCTTCAATCAAATCTTGGTACATGGTTTGTGCTTACTCTCTTTGTACCCCTGAATTGTCTTATTTTAGGGAGTAAGATTATTTTCTTTAAGACCCAACTTATGAAGAGTCTTTTTGAGATGAGATTGATCCTAGAGTTGGTATCCACTAGGTAGAGAGAGAATTTCATGCCATTGAACTAGCATGTGACATACAACATGTGTATGTTCCCATGAATGGTTTCACCCTTATCTTATTCAAATAATTAAATGATATCTTGGGATTATACCAACTTGAATTCCTCTATGTGGTATGCCTTAATATAATCTACCTCAGTATTGAACTGGAGAGGGTTCTTCATGTCTTTGAGTCATGCATCTCTTTTGACAGGTGGAGCACATCGAGTATTGTGAGTCTCGTTCGAATATAGAGGAGGTGTTTTATCACATAATAGTTTTGATCGAGAGGCATGATTATAGTTTCCTAGGTTTTCTCACTAACAGGGAGAACAGCGGGTGTTACACCCTGAGATTTTAAAAAATATTTTTTCAAATAAATTTAAATTCTTCAATAGCATGTGTTACACACAACACTATGTTTTAACAAATCATGATACAATGTTTGTGATGCCCTGACCTCAGTTTCCTAGAGAAAGTGCATTATTTTATTACATTTTAATGATAACAAGAAATTAATATCTTGAATTAATTAATAGTTTAGTATTTTTGGAAAATAAGAATCAAACATAAGTTCAACATTACAACATGAAATTAAATACATAACAGTGATTTCATTGGAAACATCTATGACTCCTAGATTATCCCTGCATTTCATTCTTAATATTCATCTTCAAAAATTTTGGAAAATAAAATATAATAAAGTGGTGATCTTAGATTATTAGTAATTTTAAGTAATACAGAGGAAGTTGTCAAAAAAATAAACACTAGGCATGTTGAACAACTAAAAGCGCATGCTTTTAACAATATACTTGACCATAATATGGAAGCAATGAAAGATGATTAAATAAATTCATATAAATGATCATAATAGAATGAAACATAATCATTGATATTATACTATTATAATAATCACATGTTTTATCAATTAATAATACCATAATGAAGGAATGCATAATGTTGTGCATCTGAAACATATTGTCTAGGCCTTAGCCAAGATGTCTGAAAATAATAGGGTAAGGCCTCGGCCAAAAGACAATTTTATTTTGTCTCATGAGACCTATAGATGTGTCGAGGGGATATATAAGGCCCCACCCATCACTTGGTATGTACAATTAATTCCTCATATGAAATGGTTTAAACATAAATAACCTGAACAAATGAAATAACATTCCCCAATCTGTACACATTAACAGTAACCATTCTGAATAGTCTAGTGAATGGTATCAATATAGCAAATCCATAGTCAAAATGATCATAAAACAATTAATACATTATGGTAGATGATAAAAATAATATATTAACCCCAATAATACATAAAATTAAACATAGGTGTTGAAATATACAAAAAATACTCTAATAAAATCATCAAGGAAGTTTTGAGAGAAATACACTTTTACTTTTTAAAGAAGAGTTCTTTTGGAAAAATATTTGCATAAAATCAGAAATTAAATAAGGTATTTTTTCATTGATTAAATCAGTGGTATTATAAAAATAATGGTGTATTAAAACAAATTATATAGTGTACTTAAAAATAGGTAAGAATTTGAGAAGTTCCCTTGAATTCAGATTGTTTATCGGGAAGAATTACAAATGATCTTTACAAAACATTTAACTCCTCAAAAAATAAAGAAGGATTATGATTGGTACACATATATATATATTTCACAAAGAATTTATGAGAAGTAAATAAGAATAATTAAAATTTTAATTAGGATCAATGGAGGTAAAGAGTAAACCGAAAGAAAACGGAGGTTCGAGTAGAAAACCCTTACCTTATGTATGAATGAGTTATGAAATTGACCTTAACATCATAGATAATAAAATTAAATCCATTTATTAATTAGTTAATAACCTTATATACATGTATTTTATTTATTGTAATTTTATTAATTTCATTTATTTCATTTTTTATGTGTTATAATATACAATTTTATTTCTTGGGTGCATTCATTTCCTTGGTTTTCATGACCGGTATACTTGTACATGAGTATGGAACTTCATGTGGAAAGGGTATAATCATACATAATTGAATTTATATGATATTAATGAAGATAAAGAAGTGTAAATAGTTATATATATCATTTATTTATATGGTATGAGGATGAATCATTAGATAATACATTTAGTGATAATCATTTTCATTATTACAATGGTTTTTATCATAACGAACTCATTTTTTTATGAATTAGAATTATGTAGATAAACTGGTTTAGAAACATAAAATGGGTTACAATACATATATTATAGTTACTTTTAACCATAAAAATGGTATCTTTAGTAGATTTGAATAATAATTGAAGAAATAAATTTCATTATTCATCATGGTTGTAAATTGGCACTTCCCGGACGGTGATTTCATTTTTTAAATAAAAGAGAGAGAGAGAGTAAAGAGATTGATGATGTTTCTTCCATTATCATGATATAATTATAGTATATAAATTATACTGTAGCTATCATGATCATTTGGGAATAGTAGGTGTGGATAGAATAGATAAAAGAAAGAACTTGAAAAGAAACCAATAGAAAAAGGGAGAGGATTTTACCTCTTGAATAATCTTCCTTGAGAACCTCTTTAAGGGAAGAGGTTTTGGTATTTTGGAAAGAACAAGAGCTACTAGAAGTGGGGAGAGACTAGGGAAGATTATTTGGGTAGAACTTTTACAAGATTAGAGGCTTAGAGGAGTGAAGAGAATAGGGGGTGAGGGTGGGGTTTATAGTGGAGGAGAGGAGTAATTTTAGAATATCTTATTCATTATTTTATTATTTTTCTAAAGATAAGAAATTGTGTTGATTATTGTAAATAATAATAGTAATAAGTATATTTTAGTTTTAACCAAGTGTTCTTACATCAGTGATGACTCAAGGAATGCTGTATATAACTTCTAATATATTTATATTGTAAATTACCATATTTTACTATTAACTAAAAATAGAAATATTTCAAAAAAATATCAAAAAATTAACCTAAACATTTTTTGATATATAGAATTAAATAATGTATGCCATTTTATCAAAATAATTTTCCAAATATGTGAAATTTAATTTTTAAATAAAATCATTATTTTCTTGAAAAATATATATTTTAAATTTAAAATTGATTTTACAATACTTTCAAAAATAAAATAAGGTCTCATAAAATTATCCTAAAATAACAAGACAAAAAGATATTGATTTATGAATCCATTTTATGAAAATTAATTTTATTTTAAATAATTTTAATAATTATAAAATAGTAATTAAATATCTATGACTTATAAAAATACCGATACTTAAATATATATTTTTTAAATATTTACTTACTTTTACTATGATATAATTATATCATACATTCACTTATGAGATGCCTAAATTTTATTTATACTTTTATGGGTGAGTTTACTATTCATTTGATTATTTACTATTCATGTGGTTAATGTTACTATTCCAAAGGATAAGTTACTATTTCATCATTATAGGTTTCTTATCGTCTAGAAATACCTCTTATTTATTCGATTGTTCATTTATAAATATTGTATTATATTCTATATGTGGTTTTATATGATTCGTAAAATAAACATAAGAAGGGGAATTTTATTGATGGAATTTTGGGTCCTTTCATTCTCCCCTCCTATAAAAATTTCAGCCTAAAAATTTCTAAAATATTACCTCATAAAAATATTTGGGTAGGTATTCATCATAATCTCCTCAGCCTCCCATGTTGCTTCTTCAATTTTATGATTTTTCTAAAGTACATTTACCATCTAAGCCATCTTATTCCTCAACACATGTTCTTTAGTGTCTAGAATCTGAATATTCTCTTCACAGTAAGATAAGCCATGTTCCAATTTGGTACATTTAGAAGTGAGTGCATGTGTAGGGTTTGTCATGTACTTTATAAATAGTGAGACATGGAACACATTGTGTACCTTAGAAAGGTTCAGTGGCATCTCCAAATAATAAGCCACAACTCCTACTCTCTCTAGAATTTTAAAATGACTAATGTACCTGGGGCTTAGTTTCCATTCATTCTAAATATTATAACACCCTTCCAGTGATACACTTTAAAGAAATTGTGATCTCCCACTTGAAATTCCAAATACTTCCTTCAATTATCAGTATATATCTTTTTCCTAATTTGAGCTACTTTGATATGGGTTTGAACAGTATTTACCTTCATTTTTTTCCTTCACAAGCTCTAGGCCTACAAGCTTCCTTTTACCAGCTTCATCCCAATATGTTGGTGTATGAAATCTCTTTCCGTACAATGCTTCATATGGTGCCATTTGAATAATTTAATGGAAACTATTATTGTAGGAAAACTCTACCAAAGGTAAATATTGATCCCACATACCTTGAAAATCAAATGATCATGATCTGAACATTTATTCTAAAGTTTGGATCATCCTTTTTTACTACCCTTCAGTTTGAGGATAATAAGAAGTACTCAAATGAAGCTCAGTATCCAAAGATTTCTGGATACTTTTCTATAATTTTGATATAAATCATGGATAAATATGAGAGGAAATTGAGATAGGTTCTTCATGAATTCTTACAACTTCATTAATATAGATCCATGCAAGCTGGTCCAGTGGAAAATCCTCCCTTATAGTGAGGAAATGTGCAGATTCGGTAAGTCGGTCAGCAATTAACCATATTGCATCATTCCATTTGGATTTTTTGGTAATATAGTGACAAAATACATGATGATAACATCCCATTTACATATAGTAATAGTTATATGTTGCATAAATCCTCTAGGATGTTGTATTTCAGCCTTCGCCTATTGACAGACTAAACATCTTGATACATAATCAGCAATTTCATGCTTCATGTTGTCCCACCAAAAATTTTCTTTCAATTATCTATACATCTTAGTTTAACTAGTGTGTATATATAAATTCAAACTATGGGAATAATCCAATAACTTCATTTTTAGCTCGGGTATAGAGGTAAAACATACCCTTCTCCTAAATTTCAGAATTCCATCCTCACACATCAAATCTGACAAATTTCCATTATTCAAATATTTAATTATCTTTTGAATATTCTCATCATCATATTGAGAACTTTTAATCCATTACAATAATGATAGTTGGGAAACCAATTGAAAAAGAAATGGTTCTTCACTTTCTTTGATAATTACCATATCCATCCTTACTAGATCCATGTACACAGGATCCTTGTCAATCCTTATTTTGTTTAGAAATCCATGATCCTTCCTACTCAATGAATTTACCACCTTATTTTCCTTCCCTTAATATTAGTGTATGGAAAAATCATAATCCTTGTGTAGATCGATCCACCACCTTTTCCACATGTTGTGTTCTTTCTGTGAGAAGATATATTTCAAGCTCTTGTGATCAGTATTTATCTCACATATTTCACTATAGAGATAATGTATCCATATCTTTAGAGAAAATATTACAATTGCTAACTCAAGATTATGACTTGGATAGTTCTGTTCAAAAAAAATAACTTCCTTGATGCATAGGCAATAACACTATCATTCTGCAAAAGGACACAGCCAAGTCCTTTCTTTGATGCATCACTATAAATCACAAATCCACCATTTATCAATGGTAGAGTCAATATTGGATCATTCACTAACCTCTTATTCAATTATTTGAAACATTATTCACATTATTTTTTCCATATAAAACATAACTTATTTATGGGTTAGCTAATCGGGTAAAGTTTTGAACAAAACACTGATAATAACTTGCTAAACCAATAAAACTATATACCTCAGTTACATTCATTGGTGTAGGTCATTCCTAAACTGACTTTTTCTTTTCAGTATCCACTAAAATTCCATCCCTAGAGATGATATGTCCAAAAAAAGAAACTTTTTGAAGCCAGAATTTACACTTGCTAAACTTCATATATAACTCGTTTCTTTTAAGAGTATTCAGAATAATGATCAAGTTATTCTCATGTTCTTCATAACTTTTTGAGTATATCACAATATCATCAATAAATACTACAACAAATCCATTAATATATTCTTTGAAAACTCTATTCATTAGATCCATGGAAACATAGGGAGCATTATTCAGTCCAAAAGGTATTATTGTAAACTCATAATGCCCATACCTGGTTCAAAATGTTGTCTTTTGGATATCTTCCTTCCTCACATGCAATTGATGATATCCATATCGAAGGTTAATCTTTGAAAAATAATGGGCTTTGTAAAGTTGACCAAATAAATAATCAATTTGAGGTAGGGGATAATTGTTCTTTATTTTAATAAAATTGATTTATCGAGAGTCAATGCATAAGTTTATGGATCCATCTTTCTTCTTGAAAAAGAGAACTCCTATAGAGAAACACTAGGGAGGATAAATGATTAATTACTCAATTACTCTTGTTGTTTCTTCATCTCTACTAATTCCACTCGGCCATTCTATAAGGGTTATTTGAAATATGCCTTAAACTAGGGATTAAGTCAATATAAAACTTAATTTTCTACTCTATAGGATGTACAGGTAAATCCTATTGGAATACATTAATGTATTCTTGAATAATAGGTACATCCTAAATTTTAATATTTCATTCCTCACCCATAGATATTTTTTTATCTTCCTCCCCAAGAATTGCATTCAGTAGAGGTACTGGGGGTGGATTTTGATAATAATCAAATTATGAGGTTTCTTCTCTAAATATAAGGGATTCTAGATCATTCTCAAAAATTGTAACTTCATTCTTATTGCAATAGATTTTTTTATCATAACATGAAAGAAAATTAATACTAAGAATTATATTAAATTCAATCATGGTTATGATGATAAGGTCACCAACTAAATCACATTTAGGTGTCCTAAGGGGGACTAAATGACACATATTTGTTGCAATTATACTTCCCTTAAGAGTTTTGATTAACAAATACTTTATTAAATCTAATTTGAAATGTCTAATTTTCTTGGAAAAATGGGAAGATATAAAAGAATGCAATGATCTAGAATCAGATAAAGCATTGTCTAAGTTTTGAGTAAATGATTAAAGTACTTACCACCACATCATTAGGTACTTAAACCTTGACAGTTGTTATAACATAAGCTTGGTCGTGCACCTTTGTCCTTCTATGGGCAATGTTTCCTTGAGGCTTAGGACGATAATTGGAATAATGTCCCATATATTTACAATTGTAGCACTGTACATTAGTATCTTCTTTCTTTCCCTTGCAATCATGAGATTGGTGGAATCTTTATCCACATTTGTAATAGACACCTTTTCCTTTTATGTAGGCTTTGGGGTGTGTCTTTCCACAAGTACCACATGTTGGAAAAATCCCCTTTTTATTCTTCCCTTTAACCATTATATACTCTCCCACCCTATTCTTTTCCTGAATTCCCTTAAATTCTTATGACTTAGATAATTATTTATCTATCCTTATAGTATATTAGACAATATCTTCATATGATGAGAATGTTTGGGAGACCAATTACCTTTAGAGTTGTGGGTTTAAACTATCAAATAATCAAACAATCTTTCTCCTTGGATTACATATGTAGTCTGTAGCATTCCTTGATAACCTTATAAAACTAGTTTCATACTTCTAAATGTTTTCATACTCTTTTTGTTTTAGAATAAATAATTACCTCTCCATGTCTAATCACTATTCTTGAGGAAAATAGTTTTCTAAGAATATTTTGTTAAAGTCCCTCCATTCCATTTCTTCTATTTCTTCCTCCTCCTTTGTGTTTTGAATTAACGACCACCACTGGTTTGCATCTCCTGGTAGATGATAAAAATCCATGACAACCATATCCCTTTTGTTACATCCTAATGAGATAAATATATTCTCTAAATAACTTATCCAATTCTCCACTAAAAATGGGTTTTTAGTCCCATTGAATTATGGAGGTTGTTTTCACACAAAGTGGTCTAACATTGCTCCTTCGTGTTATGGATCATAATTCTCTATATGGGTAAGGTTATTGTTCATAACCTGAGTCAGCTCTCCCAATATAGTTATAAGTATATAAGCACTAGTCTTAGCTCTAGAACCCACATCATTATCTTATATAGGTGGTAAATTCATACATAGGATATGCACATTCATGCAGTTTCAATTCCTTCCACTGGGATCCATTTATAAATAATGGAATACACTAAATTAGGTTATGAATCATAATGTATAACATCGAACTAGAAAAACACAAATCATAAATTGATATTTTATACATGTCTAATCTCATAATAAGAAGAATGGTTACTTTAAGGATATATTTTCATTTAAATCCTGCATAATGGTTTATAAATAAAATGTGAATTATCTAAGAATTTCCCTTGGGAGTGTCAAACCAGGTGAGTAGTAAGGTCTATCGTCATGTACCAGGTTACCCCAATTCAATCCTGAAACACCTTTTAAGAGTTGTTACTCCTAGGTACATTTGTTATATAACCATATCCACTTGTAGTATCCAAAAAGAGATGTATTTTCTATAAATAACCACATAATATATACCTTACCAAAATTCTATAATGTTCTTATATACTTACACTCAAATTTTATCTTAGGGTTTGTCCCTAATCTATATTTTTTTAATATAGTTTTTATTTTTTCTACTAAACTTTCTCTTATACCAACTATAACACCCCGACCCCAGTTTCCTGGATTCAGTGCATTATTTTATTTTGAAAGAATTATTATAAGAAAGTATTATCCTAAAGGAATGAATAGTTTACTAGTTTTGAAAAAAAAGATACAAACATAAGTTTTAACATTACAACTTAAAATGAAATACATAATAATAATTCCACTGGAAATATCTATAACTTGAAGATTATCCCTTCAAGTCATTCAAAATATTCATATTCACAACCTGGGGAAAATAAAACTCAAGAAAGGGGTGAGCTTAGATACTCATTAAGTGTAATTAATATAGAGGACGTTATCATAAAAATAAACATTGGGCATGTTGATCAACTAAAAACACGTGCCTTTAAAAATATACTTGAGCATAATATGGAAGGAATGGAAGATGATTAAATAAGGCCATATAAATGATTATAAGAGAACAAAACATAACCATTGATATTTAACTATTTTAATAATCACATGTTTTATCAATTAATAATACCATAATGAGGTAATTCATAATTTTGGACATCTAAAACATATTGCCAAGGCCTTGGCCAATACATCTGAAAATAATACTGTAAGGACTCAGCCAAAACCCATTTTTTTGTCTCATGGGACCTACTGATACATCGAGGGGATATAATGGGCCCCACAAAAAACTTTTTAATTGCAATTCATTCCTCATATGAAAGGGGCTAAATATAAACAACATGAACATATGAAATAACTTTCCCCAATCTGTACACATAAAAACTAACCATTCTGAGTAGTATGGTGAATGGTATCAAGATAGCACATCCACAGTCAAAATTATAATAAACTATTTAATAAATTATGGTATATGATATACATAAGTTATTAACGTCAATAAGATATAAAATTCAATATAGGTTCAGAAATATACAAAAATACTCTAATAAAATCATTGAGGAATTTTTGAGAGAAATGCACTTTTACTTTGAAAAGAATTGTTCTTTTGGAAAACACATTACATAAAATGATAAATGAACTAATGTATTTTTTCCATGATTAAATGAGTAGTTTTATAAAAATAATTGTATATTAAAATATATTATATATTTTACTTGAAAATAGGTAAGAATTTGAGCAGTTCCCTTGAATCGGGCTTGTTTATCAGAAAGAATTGTGAAAGATATTTATAAAAAATTTAACTCACCATAAAGTAAAGAAGGATTATAATTAGTACACATATATATAAAATTAAAACAGAATTTATTCAGAGTAAATAATAATAATTAATAATTTAATTGGGATTAAGATAGACCAATATTTACCCAAAAGAAAACGGAGGTTCAGGTACAAAATCCTTACCTTATGTCTGAAAAAGCTCTGCACTTGACCTTAATATCCTAGATAATAAAATTACATCCATTAATTAATTATTTAATAAACTTAAAAACCTTTATTGTATTTATTATAATTTTATTAAATCCATTTATGGCCATTTTGGTGAGTTTTAGGGTATAATTTTATTTCATGGGAGCATTCGTTTCCTTGGTTTTCACAACTAGTATACTTGTATATGAGTATGGAACATCATGTGGAAAGGTTATAATTATACAGAATTGAATTTCTGTATTATTAATTAAAATAAAGAATTTTAAATGGTTATGTATCATTTATTTATATAGTAAGATGATGAATCATTATAAAAAACATTTATTGATAATGCTTTTCATTATTACGACAGTTTTTTATCATAACAAACTTATTTTGTTTTATGAATCAGAATAATGTACATATACTAGTTTTAGAACATTAAATAAATAATAAATATATTATAGTCTTGTTTAACCATAAAAATTTAATCATGACAAGATTTGAAGAATAAATTGAAGAATGAAAGTTCGTCATCCACGAAGGTTGTAAATTGGGACTTCTAGGACGATGATTTCATTTTTAAAATAAAACAGAGAGAGTGAAGAGATTTATGGTGGTTATTCCCTTATCATGATATAATTACAATATATGAATGATAATGGAGTTATCCTAATAATTTTGATAGAGGATATGAGGAGAGAATAATTAAAATAAATAACTTGAAAAGAACCCAAAAGGAAAAGGAAGAGGATTTTACCTCTTGAATAATTCTCCTTGAGAACCTCTTTAGGGGGGGGGTTGATATTTTGGAAAGAATAATACCTCTTCGAAATGGGGATAAACTAGGGAATAGTATTTGGGTAGAACATTAATAATCCTAAATTCTTAGAAGAGTGAAGAGAAAAGGGGGGTGAGGGTGGGTTTTATAGTGGAGGTGGGGTGCTTTTTGAATATCATATTGATTATTTTATTATTTTTCTACAGATAATAAATAGTGTTTATTATTTTGGCCAAAAATAGTAATAAGTTCATGTGAGTTTGAACCATGTTTTATTACATTAGTGATGACTCAATAAATAGTTTTTTAGCTTCTAGTTTATTAATACCATAAATTATCGTGTTTTTCTATTCACTAAAAGTTCAAGTATCTCAAAGAAATCCCCGAAAATCACCCAAATTTTATTTTGAAATGTAGAATTAAAAATTGGAATCCATTTTATCAAAATAACATTCTAAATATGTGAAATTTAATTTTTTAAAAAATCATTATTTACTTGAAAAATATATATTTTAAATTTAAAAGCAATTTTACTATACTTTTAAAAATTAAATAAGGTATCATAAAATTATCCTAAAATAATAAGACAACAAAATATTGATTTATGAATCCATTTTAGGAAAAATTAATTTTCTTTTAAATAATTTTATTAATTATAAAATTGTTATTAAATATCTATGAATTATAAAAATACCAACACTTGAATATATTTTTTTAAAATTTTCACTTACTTTTACTATGAAATAATTATATCATACATTCACTTGTGAGATTCCTAAATTTTATTTATACTTTCATGGCTGATTTTACTATTCATTAGGTCGATTTACTATTCATAAGGGTAATATTACTATTCCTAAGGGAAAGTTAATATTTCATCTGTATAGGTTCATTATTATCTATAAATACCTCTTATTTATTTTATTATTCATTTATAAAGATTTTATAATGTTCTATATGTGGTTTTATATGATTCATAAAATAAATATAAGAAGAGATATTATATTGATTAAATTTTTGGGTCGTTACTCGATTAAAATATTATTATTTAATTTTATATTCATCACTTAGATGTTGGAATGGAAGGTATGAATAGGATTAACTAAATTATGAAAATATATATAAAATTAATTCTTTAGTAATCAATTAAGTAGACATAAAAATAAAGAAAACAATGGAAAATAAAGGAAATATTTTTCAAAAAAAAATATTTTTATGAATGAAATGTGTAGTATATTAATAAATTAAATTATTATCTATTTTTAATAAAATAAAATATTTTATCATTAATATAATATGTTTTCTAGGCTTGAGAAAATAATACATCCAATTTTACGCTTCAAAACAATATTTTTCCGAAAGCAGTTTTATTGTATTTTGCACACTTATTTTAGAATAATTTTTTTCCAATTATAGAAAATTTATTTTGGAAAAATAAACTTAATTTTTAAAATCAACATTTCAAAATTATCTTAGAGTAACTTTTTTATAATTTTCTAAAAAGATTAATTTTACAATGAATAGTAAAAATTGTTGATTTTTATTCAAAACTGCATTTTCATTTAAAGAATTTACAATTTTACCTCATATTTTAAAATGTTTTAAAAATAAAATTAGTTAATTTATATTATTATTCATCCAATATAGTTCATTGGAATCAATTTCATAATGAAATTTTATATTAAAACTTTCTATACTTACAAAAACTGTTTCTTTGGAAAACTGTTTTTTCATCGTGTCTATGGGTTTAATTTTAAATTATATTCTACCACTTATATGAGTTGAATTTGATAAAATTGATTATATATTTTGAATTATAATAATTAATATTATCTAACATTTTCAACTTTATTCTTTACCATAATTAATAGTAAAAAGAGTAAAAATTAATTTCCACAGTTAATGTTAAAATGGGTTAATCAGGGGTTAAACTAAAAAGTTAAGGGTAATATTTCCATTAAAACTTTTATAAATCCTATTTTAAAAAATTATTTCAATATTATCATATAAAAAGTTAAAATATATGGTCATTTTAAATATTTTTTAAAGGGAATTACCTTATCATTTTGGATTCTTTTGGGAAATTTCCAAGTAGTTTCCAAGTGGGTTCCTTCCCCCACTTATAAAAGGACATCTCCTATCCTCTCCTCTTCGCACATAAAAAAAATTTCAGAAAATAACTACCCAAAACCTTTACCAACTTCCATTACCACATCCTATAGGAATTTTTTTACTATGAAACCCTCCTAATAAGGCTTTAGGTATGAACCTAATGAGGCTCTCTGAAGAAGAGGTATAACTCTTAACCATGCATTGTCATTTTATTTCTTATTCCACCACCTTTAAATCACAATAAACCATACTGATATAATAAAAAAAATATCATCAAATATAATTATATGTTATTATGTTAGTTTTTATACATATATTCACCTCATCTTCCATCAAATGGGAAATGAAATCGTCGATCTTGTGTACGGCAGACTACTGCCACACGAACCAATGCAATTTTTTTCCATAATAGCCTCTCATTTATGAATATAATGATTTATTTATAGTATATATATTTAATTTATGACATAAATATACTTCTGCAATCATAATAATGTATCTAACTTCTTACCTTCTAATCCATTGGAAAATGATAACGTTCCTTTTGCATACATGTGGACTACCGCCTCCATAAAGTGGTGTGCTACATTTTTCATTTTATTTTTACATGGATGGTAATAGGGATATATTTAATAAATATATATGATATATATTTAATAAAAATAATTCTTTAAATTTGAAATATTAATTACCATTATTTCATTCCATTCGCTAAAAATAAATGGAAACAACGTTCATTCGTATGTACGACTTATCATCTCCAGGAATAGTGTAATCCATTTTTATATATCTACTTTTATGGATGAATATAAATATATCTATAATTAATATATATGATATTTATATAATTTTTATAATTTTTTATTAAATTAAACCTTGATCAAAGTTCAAGGACCAGAACTACCAAACCAAAACGTACATGGAAAACGAAGTAATTATCAACCAAAATAGTGGTTTTAATAATGAATTATTAATAGAAATGTTTTAAAATGTTATAAGTAAATATTATATGGTATGGTATATATTATTGTGATTATTTTATAGATTTATAATAAAAATATATTTATTACACATTATTTTCTAACATGTATGAAGGAATTTGAGACTTGAGGTAAGGGATATTCATCTCAAATTTTCCATCTTTGGGACATAAGTTGTGTTGTGAACATATATTATTTTATGAGTTGTAAATATATCCCCCTTGACATGTTATATCCGGAATATTTTTATTATCATGTTATTTAATGTTTTATTTAAAGTTATTTATTTCATGGGGCTTATGATTCAAAAGTTACCAAAGTGGTAAGGATTTTATGATGCAATCTCATTGTTTATTACGATTGTTTTTAATTATCATTCTAATGATGAAATATTATGATATATATCTCAATAAACTCAAGAATTTTATTTTCCTCCAGTTATTTCTTGATAATACATTTTTTCATTTAATTTCTATTATTTAATAACTCAATAGATCAAAAATACATTTTAAGAAAAATTTACTTTATTTCTCTCTTTGGCCGAAATTTTTTTTATTCCATGTTCATGTTTACTAAAAAATGACTTAAATAATGTTTTAATATTATAAAAATATTTTTTAAATCAGTTTTTACTTTTTTAAATTTTTATAAAATTGTTTAAAAATAAATATTATTTTCATTTTTCAAATTAGGTAATTTTGAATTTTTACTGATAATGTAAAAGGAATCTTTGTTTTAATATGTACAGCATGGAAATAATTTTCTACCATGATGAGTGATGAATTACTTAAGGATTACTTTAATATTTTCCAAGGTTATTTTCAAAGAAAATAATTTTGAAAATGTTCTGCGAATTTTTTAGTTCTGAAAAATTGATTTTCAAAGTTGAAAGGATATTTTCCTTAAGAAATGTTCCAAATGATATTTCAAAATTAGTTTCTATCTAATATGACAACCTTTGATGTTACTTAAAATTTACTAGGGATATGATCCATGGATGATATTATTATTATTTCTATGAATGGTTTATATTTATGATTAAAACATGTTTATGAAACTCATTCCTTTTTCACGAGTTATTCTATGAGGAAATGTTTATCAAACCTATTTATTTTACACAAGTTATGTTATGATTAAATTCTTATGAAACTCATTTATTTTCATGGGTTCTTATATAAATAATGTTTTATGAACTTTTGGATCACATATGTATTTTTTTCATTATGTGAAGGGTGGGACCTATATTGGCCTCTAATTCATTGGGTAAAGCTTTATATATCTTGAGATAATGATATAAAACAAGTCAATGGTATTGATACACTATGGGAAACATGTTTTTGGGCTTGATCAACTATGAGAAACAGGTGATGAGGCTTGAGACACTATGTTTTATGGTCTTTTTAGTTAAACTTGGAAAATTAAATGAGTTTTATACCTATGTTGGTGCCACCCTTTTATGACATGAGCTTGTGGATCATGAATTATGATGATTTTACATTTTATGAATCATGTATTTTGGAATGATAATCATTTGTATCATGACTCATTTTTATGATCTATGCATGATTAGGTATGAGATTTTTAAGTTATGTTAATTATATCATACCCTTGTGCTTATCTTATGCTTTCATATGATCATAGAATGAAATCTCCCATGTTAACTATTATTGAGAATCTAATCTCACTCATTCTTATGTTTTCGTTCGCCATGTTATAAATAAATTTATTAACTATGATATGCTACTAGTTATAGAGAACTCATTGGGATATGATTTAGTTCACTTATGAACCAGTTTTTTATGTATCCATGTTTCTTGAATACACTAAACCTTTACAATCCAAGGGTGTTTATTTATGTAATGTAATAAATATTTTTTTTGGAAAGATGTTTTTTCTCTCTGAGTTTGCGCCCTCTAGTTTTCAAACCTGCCTAGCCGCTTCCTCCTCGGCGCCTGGCCCCCAGGTGGCGCACTCTTCCCCGATAACCTTCGACCCATGGGTGGGTTCACCGGATGCGGGATGCCCTACCCGCGGGGGGTCTCCTCCCCTTCCTCCTCCTCCCTAGTGCCACCCGGCAAGGTCGTTCAAGGAGGCGCTATGCGGATCGGACTCTAGGGTTTTGGACTTGTGCTTTATAGAAATCGACCTGTTTTCTCACTCGGTGTTGCGGGATGAAGCGTGGTGCGTTCTGACGGCCCCTTCATCAGCTTTTGACCAAGCTTTGGCAGGGCTCAAATGATCATTGGTGGCGTGTTTCAGGGTGGATAAACCCTCGTTGTGAGTCTTCAAACGCTTCTTGGGATCTTGGGGTTTGAAGGAAGAGGCTTGGATCTCCGTGATTCAAAGGTGTTCTTTCTGTCTGGTGATGGCTTCAGAGGCTAATTTCATCCAGGCTTGGTGTAATGCTCCACGGTCCTTTGGGCATTGGCGATTCAATCTGTCTCGTTGGTCAATGAAGATTTGTAAGGGAAAGGGGGACTCTCGGGCTGCTGTCTGGGTAAGTTCTCAGGGCCTACCACTTCCTTTCCAAAATCTTTCTTTCCTCAGGGCTATTAGAGATGTGTTGGGGGGTTTTCTCTGTGCAGAAGTGGGGACCCGCAGAGGTGTGGAGTTGTTGGTCCCCTGCATTTGCATCATTTTGGACCTCTCCTTGCCTCCTCCAGAGTTGTTTTCCTTGAAGGCACAGGATGTAGAGTCATGGACCTTGGTCATCGGATATCTGGTGTACCCCCGCTTCTGTGAATCTTGTTCTCTCCAGGGGCATTCAGCGCAAAACTATAGGAAGCAGCGTCCCGGGATGCGACATGTTTCCCACAGTCCTGAGCATGGGGGATCTTCCTTTTCAGAGGTTGTTGTCTCCAGAACTGCGTCCAAGTGGCCGGCTCCTATTGATGTGGGTGTTTCTTACAGTCATTGCGCCTTTTCCTCTATGGTTGAAGGTAGCTGTGAGCCTGATTTCCCAGGTGTTGAGGTTCCCTATGGATTGGGTCTGACTAGATTCAATTTGCGTGCTCTCATTAAGATCCCTCAGGCTTCCTGGCCCAGGTTCTGCCCTTTCTCCCATTTTCTTGTGCCAGGTGAGGGCTTGGAAACTTTTTTGAAGGCAGTCCCGGAGTTGTAGAATTTTTTTTTTGGGAATTGGTTCGTTCAGACAGGAAACAACCCGATGATCCTCTTTCAGTCCAAGTTAGCCCTGGGCTAGGGGGCTGGCCTATCGGGGAGGGTTGTTGCTTCAGGGGCCAGGAAGTCAGGCATAGGCTATGGGGGAAGTGCTAAAATTCCCTTGTCCGTTAGGGGTGCCTCAAAGGTCAGAATGTGGGCCAGAGATGTCGGCTCATCTTCTTCGAGCGGTCAGGTTCTTCTGCTAGTGGATTCGGTGGCCGAGTCACCCAGTCCGGAGGCTCAGGGTAAGGCATCAAAGCATCCTTCTAGGCTCACCCCATCCCCCTCTACGCCTAAGGGGCATGGTTTGGGAGTTCATATGAGATACTCTTTGAGGAAATAGTAAGAAAGGGATTGTATTGCCCCCCCCCCCTCGATAGAGACCAAGTTGTCGGGGGTTAGTTACAAGCTTCCACTATATTCATGAATCCCATCCTAATCTGGAATGCTCTAGGGGTTGGAGCAAGGTTCAAAACCAAATACATAGCCTTAGAAGTTAGTAAACACAAGATCAAAGTGGTTTCAATACTTGAACATAAGAAAAACTCTTCTAAGATCAAAGACTTTTCCTATAAGTTGAAGCTTCACTCATCAATGCACAGGGAGCTGACTAATAGGTATATTTGGATCGTATGACATAGAGAGGTGTTAGTGGATTTGATTCAAGCTGAGGATCAGCATATCATGACGAGGGTGACCTATGAAGGATCCTCCCTTTTGTTTCTTTTGTGTATGGCAGCTATGATGCTCAGCAGAGGGAGACTTTATGGAGTGATCTAAACGCTTTTGACCTAAGGGATCAACCCTGGATAGTGGGAGGCGACTTTAATGTTGTCACAGACCATGAGGAGAAGAAGGTCAGAGGTGACTTTCCCAAGAGGGCTAGTAGGGACTTTGGTCACTTTATGGCAAGGAAAGGGTTGCTGGATTTGGGTTTTACAGGGGAACCATTCACCTGGTGCAACAACTGGAGGGGCAATGGCCGCTGCTGGAGCAGGCTTGACCACTGTATAGCTAATGTACATGCGGTGTCTATGTTCCTAGAAGTGAGGGTTGACCACTTGACTCGCATAATCTTTGATCATTCCCCTCTTTTTTTGTCCCTGAAAAGGGGAGGGGTAGTGCAGTTGGGATTCCAATACATGAGGTGCTGGTCTAGCGCTCCGGGTTATCAGCAAACGGTGAGAGGAAGCATGGAGGAACCGATCCAAGGACATTTCTGGGGTGCTTTGCATGTAAAGTTGTGGAGGATCAAGAAGGATCTTCTTTCTTGGGCTAAGGGTATCCCCCCCTTAGATCAGGAGTTGGAATATATCAAGAAGGAAGTCGAATGGCTTGATTTAAGCATTGAGGAGGTTTGGGACGATGATGTCTTTGGACAGCTATCGGTGAAGAAGAAAGATCTGGAGGCCTTTCTACATTCACAGGAAAGTAAGGCCAGGGATTGTTCAAGGATAAAATGGCTCAAGGAGGGTGATAAGAATACGGTTTTTTTTCCATTCCTACATCAAGGAGAGGCGGCGCATCGTCAAACTGAACTTGGACCTTGAGGATGGATCCTTCACTGATGACAGGGATGTGGTTGGGAAAATGGATTTCATGCATTTCAAGGACTTTCTCGCGGGCCCTAACTGGCACATGCCTCAAGGGTATCCTGAGGGGGAGAGGATTTTTGGGATAGGATTCCTATTCTTGTTTATCCTCAAGATAATGAGCTGATGGAGTGTGTCCTATAGGAGAAGGAGATCAGTGCAGCTATGTAAAACCTTAATCATGAGAGTGATGCAGGCCCTAATGGATTTCCCAGATTTTTCTATAAAACTTCTTGGGATGTGGTGAAGGGGGATATCATCCTCACTATTCAGGATTTCTTTATAGGGGGAGCCACCCTGGAATTTCTTGGGCCACGACTCTTGTCCTTCTGCCAAAAACTAAGGACTCATTGTTCCTTCTTCATTACCGGCCTGTGAGTATGTGTAATTTCACATACAAAATTCTGGCTAGCATAATCAACAACAGGATGTCGGGGATCCTGAATCGTTGGATATCCAAGTAACAACATGTCTTTGTGGAAGATCATTCCATTCAGAGAGCAATTGCGATGGTACAAGAGATGTTAAGAGACCTCCCTACCAAGTCCGGGGGTTCAAACATGGCCATCAAACTGGATATGAGCAAGGCATATAACAGGATTGAATGAGGCTTCATCAACAGGGTTGTAAAGAAGATGGGTTTCTCTAGATGGTCTTGTGACATCATGTTCAGGTGTTTCAGCTCGGTTTGGATGGCGGTGGTGTTTATGGGCAGAACACAAGGATTCTTCAAGACGGTTAGAGGCCTCAGGCAAGGTGACCTGCTATCGCTGAGCATCTTTATTCTCATGCAAGATACCTTGAGCAGGTCAATCAACAGGGGAATATCTAGAGGGGACGTTCTCCCTTACCATAGAAGGCTGAACCTCCCTCCCACATCTCATTTAATGTTCGTGGATGATACTCTTATATTCACTAATGCGAGAAGGAGATTCATGCAAGGCATTGTCAATATTCTTGAGGAGTACTGCCGCTGGAGTGGCCAACAAATTAACTGAGGAAAGAGTGGATTCTACGTGGCAAACACATGCAATCTATATGATTGGTATAGATTATGAGGTTTCTAACCTCTGATACCAATTTTAGGATCGAAATAATGATGTAGATGCTCAATATACAAGAGGGGGGTGAATTGTACACTTTAAAAATTTTCTTAGACAAGGAAATATCTAAGTTTAACAAAGTTAAACTAAGAAAATTCACAACACCTCTAACACCAATTAAAAAATTGGGGCAAAGTATGAAGTTACAAACTTCTAGTTCTATGCACTTGCTTATATCTGGAAAGTGATTCTGAAAAACAGGTTCCAGAAATATGGATCCGGAAATTGAAACATAACCAAAGTTTACAAAATGAGATTCTACCTTAAAGCGTATAGAATCTAAATCAATCAAAGTACAAGTGTAAGGAAATATAAGAAGATTATACTTTCCTTATAATACACAATGCAGTGGAAAAATAAGTAGTAAAACTACAAGTAACAAACAATAACTCTTTTAACCCAAAGAGAAGGGTATCCAACAACCTTGGATAAAGGTCCCTTGATTTATACTTTCAATCAAGTCTATCTTACCCACACCAGGGTAAGCCCTCGATACGAAGATCGGAGTCTTTGTCTTGATATCCCCGCAAGCCATCAACTTCAAGGTAGTTGGTACCTCTATCTTCCTTAGCAAGGAATCCCTCGAACTTCGAGGAAGTCGACACCTTTGTCTTCCTATCCCCGGAAGCCCTCGAATGTAATCACCAAAATTCGAAGTCGTACGAAGCAATCTGAACGAGCAGTTCAGTACACAAAAAGCATGAAAAGCTTCTCTCTCTAGAAATCATCTTAACAGTGTGTGGTCTCTAGAGTGATCAACTTGTCATATTTTGAGCTCTTTCAAATGAGATCCTATTTATAGGCTCAGTTGGAACGGTTGGCTACCACCTCCAATGGTCATATTTTCCATATATTTTGGAGGGACCTGTCCATGTGTCACTAAACCAATGGTAAGTTAGAAACAGAATACACAACATCATTTTATAACAAAACATATATAACCGAATGCACGAAATTGATTTATATTGAAACGAGTGTAAGAATAATAAAAACTAAAGTTTGGAGTGTAAGAAAATAAAAGTTCGGAGTCTAACCAAAATGTAATTCAGAGTCTGTAATAAAGAGATATTCGGATTCAGTTTTATAGGAATTCAGAACCTAAATTCTATAGAAATCTAGAGTCTGAATTTCTAAGGAAATTCGGAGTCTGGTTTCACCAGAGTTCAGAATATGAACTTACAGAGTTCGGAGTCAAACTTGTAAAAGTTCATAGTCGAACTAGTAAAAGTTTGGAGTCGAACTAGTAAAATTTTGGAGTCGAACTAGTAAAAGTTCGGAGTCGAACTAGTAAAAGTTTGGAGTTGAACTCATAAAAGTTCAGAGTCCAGAATTAGAAGTTGAACCTTCTTAGAGTTCGTATCCAGAATTCAGAATGGAACTTTATTAGAGTTCGTATCCAGAATTAGGAGTGGAACTTTATTACAGTTCATATCCAGAATTCGGAGTGCAACTTCATTACAGTTCACATCCAGAATTTGGATCCTTAAACAGAATGCTTCATATCTTAACATTATATGATTCCGAGGTTTTGGGTATGAATCTTATTCTTATACTTAAGAAAAATATTGATATGTATAAGGAAATCTAGATCAGGGAAAAATTCCTTAAGGAAAGGAAAATTTCCATAGGGAAGTAAAATATGGATTTTCTTAAGTATAAGGTGTTTGTGATTTTCAAAACAAGAAGGAATGGAAAAGTCATAAGAAAAACCTTATTGACTCAACACAATCTTGGTAGGGAGACTGATATAGGTAGCAGCTTGGGTATGAGTCATGGCTCATTCCCAATGGAATACCATGTCACCCCGGTGTCTTCAGGCCATATGTGCATCAGCGATTTTGATCATGTTGTGAGTAAGATTACGAGGTGCATACTCAATTGGAAGAATCACTTCTTATCAATTGGAGGTCAAATCACTCTCATCAATAGTGTACTCCCTAACATCTCGATGCACACCCTATTAGCCACTAATGTGCCAAAGGGTGTCATTAGAACCATTGATAAAATCTTGGCCTGGTTCATATGGGATGCATCCTTTGAAGGTAAGAGGCCTTGGGTCTCTTGGGGAAAGATGGTGCGGCCCATTGAGGAGGGAGGGATTAACATCAAAAGTCTAGAGAACACAATCTTCTACATGCATATGAAGCTAGCATGGGAGGTGATTAAAGAACAAACCTTGTGGGGAAAGATGATGGCTCCCCGTTATGGGGCCAATGCTGATATCCCTTCGGGGAGAGGGTCCCCGCTCTGGACATCAGTGTGATACAGTATTCCGAGCTTAATTCATACCTCGTGGTGGATTATTGGGGAGGGGAATGTACTTTTCTGGCACCGAAACTAGGTGGGTTCTATCCTGGGATACCTGGGCAGCCCAGCCCCTCGGATTTCTTTTAGGGAGGTGAGCCATTTTCCCCAGTTCTTCAGAGAAATCCTAGATGAGAACCAGTAGGATCTTTATGACTCCATTGTCATGAGCTCGGTACCAGATCGATGCGTCTTCACCCCCTACACCTCGGGGTGATTTAATGAGAAAGATTTTTACAGGCTCGACCGCACTAAGGGACATAAAGGGGGATGGTTTGGACTGCTATGGTGCAAGAAGATCCCGACTAAGCTCAATTTCCTAACATGGTGAATATAGAACCAGGCCCTTCCAACTGATGAAAGTGTCAAAAAGATCAGGATTAGCATGGCATATGGCTGTCATTGTTGTGAGAGTAGAAGCAAGGAGAGCATCAACCACATATTTTTTGAAGGGGGTGGGCACGGAAGGTGTGGGGTTTCTTCAGGTCCTTTACTAGGTACACTACTGCGGAGGCAGGCGCGAGTCTTGGCCAGGTTAACACGGCAAGACCTGTTTCATTTTTGGCGAACTGTTTTTAGGGGGCGGACATATCTGCAAGGGAGTGCTCTTCTTGCACCTGCATCTTCAGCGCGGGGTGCTAGAGCCTGTGGTCTGCCTGTAACCTGGCCAGGTACGAGGGGAAACCTGCTTCTGTTAGAAGAATCATCACCAGGTTGAGATGCATCCTGCTTGACCTATGCAGCACAAAGGGCTACTGGTCGTCCTCTCCTTCCTTGCGCAGACTATATGCGCACCAGGGATCTGCTCAATGCATTGGGAAGCAGGGTTCCTGGTGGCGATGGGACCCGCCTGGTGTAGGCCTCAAATTGAATACGGATGGGTCATGTGTTTCAGGTGATATGCGCGGCGGAGGTGTGGTCTGGGACTTCAGGGGAAGTGTGTATGTGGCATTCACAACACATTACAGTGAAGGTAATTCTTTATAGGCGGAGGCGAAGGTTGTCCTAATGGGTATCACCCTATGCAAGCAACGAGAGATTCAAATATCCCAAGTGGAGATAGGCTCGAAGATAATCTACGAGGCTTTGTGCAGAAGAGGGACCATACCATGATCTATTTTGTATACAATCAGAAAATGTAGGGCGCTCCTTGCCAGGGAATCTTGTGTCACTCACACGTGGAGGGAGGGGAACAAGGTGGTGGACCACCTAGCTTCTGTGGCAACCCCAGGCATCTCAGTCCAATGTATTTCTCATGTGTCTCTTTTTAAGCCCGAGGGGGTGGACTTGATCCAGGGTTATTCCCTTGGACTTGATTATTTCCGACCCCCCTAGACTTGTATGCTCTCTGTTTTGTGCTGTTTTCCTTGAATAAAAATTAAAACCTTGATGATGTAATAAATATTCATTTAAAAAGATGTGATATTTTAGTATGAAAATATTGGGATGTTTTAGTTGGTATCAAAGGGTAGGTTTAGTTAACCTTCAGAAACTAGGATTAGAAAACATTAATTATAACCTTGGGGCTAAGTCAAAGTATAGGATAGCATCCTAAAGTTATGATATGGAAAATATTGTGTGGTTTTACTAGAAAAACATCTATTTCTGGATGCTACAAGTGGAAATGGTTTTGAATCATTTTCCTCTAGGGGATACAACCCCAAAAATGGTTGTTCGAGTATATCTTAGCCATCATTATAGTGAATAGTGATTGTTCCATTACTATACACCTAGATTGAAACTTCTAGGGGATATGGTTTGGATAATCCACATTTTCTTTATGAACTATCATGAAGGAACTAAATAGATGATTATCATGGATTACCAAGTTTAAACCTAAGGTTTATTAGATTTAAAATGATGTGTCTTTATTTAGGAATCCTATGAAGTATTTTTTATGATTAATCACTCTAATTAATTATTCTTGATAGTTATGCTAACCATTTTTGGTTTTATCAAGGGTTTGAATATTGAAAAATGAATTTGGGGTGGTGGAAAGTAAGTCCAAATACTTAAGTATCTTATTTGAGATAAATTATATAGATTCCATTATATCATGAAAAGTATGTAGGAATGTTAATTCCCATCCCCAATGATTATATGTTGAGTTAGTGGTAGGAACTCATAATAGTATAATTTTCGCATCACAAATCTATAGTTCCTCTCTAATTGAAGTTTGTGGGAAATTTATTTCTAAAAATATTGTGATTTTTCATTTAGTTAAATTTTATTGATTCTAAAATTTATTGTCTTTATTAATATGGATCCCAAATCAATTTTTGAGGAAGGGAAGTCACATTTCATAGTTTTAATGAACCCATTCTCATTTATCGATGCAAGGATGAATGAAAATTTTCAATAGAAATTACTTCTATCTTATGGGTATTAATTTCTATCCATGAAGATTATTTATCTCAGATGGTTGGGGAGAAACTAAGCATCGAATACATGATAAGTTTTTTTGGAGTTTATTTATTTATTTCTAGAGGAATTGTCTAGTATTCCTCCAAATCAGGGAGTTGAGTTCTCATTAGAACTTGTTCTTGAATATGCTCCTATTTCAAAGACTCCATATAAAATGTTCCCAATTGAGATAATTTTTTTTGAATAAATAGCTCTAGGATAATCTTGATAAGGGATGTATACACCCTATTACATCTCCATGGGGTGTTCATGTTCTCTTTGTTAATAATAAAGATGTTTCAATGGATCTTTGCATTGATTATTGAGAACTTAACAAGATCATATCAAGAACAAGTATCCTCTACCCTATATCGATGTTTTTTTGGTTAATTTCATGGAGATCAATAATTTGTAAAGATTGATATTCGATCTAGATACTATAAATTTATGTTCAAAAGTGAAGATACACCTAAGACATCCTTCTGAACAAGGTATGGACAATATGAATTTATAGTGATTCCTTTTAGTATTAAAAATTACCCTACTATCTTTATGGATTTAATTAAAAAACACTTTATAGATTACCTTGATCATTTTGTGGTAGTCTTTATTGACGATTTAATTATATATTCAAATGGAAATTAAGAGCATCAAGATCAATTAACAATTATACTGAAGATCCTATGGAAGGATAAATTGTATGAAAAATTTACCATGTGTTAATTTTAACTACAAAAAGGTTTCAATTTTGGGTCATATAATCTCAAGAGAGGGTATATCTATGGATCCATCAAAGATGGAATTTATTAAACATTAGACCAAATCCATAATAGTGGATGATATCTATAGTTTTATTAGATTGGATGAATATTATCAATGATTTGTGGAAAGTTTATCATGTCTATCTAATCAACTCACCAAGTGAACTTGAAAGGGAGAAAAAATCATTTGGATAGTTTAATGTGAATAAAATTTCAAGGGATTAAAGAAAATATTGGCAAATTCACCTGTCCTCACACTACCGTGTAGTGGATAATGGTTTATAATCTATATTCACGTTTCCAAGAACAGACTAGGATGAATACTTGTGAGTAATGATATGGTGATAGTTTATGAATCAAGACAATTAAATTTTCATGGAAAAAATTACCAACTCGTGATTTAGAGTTGGTTTTGGTAAATTTTAATTAAATATATGGAGGAATTATATTTATAAATAAAGATGTGAGATATATACTGACCATAAAAGTTTGAATTATATATTTACTCAGAAAGAGTTGAATAAGTGATAGAGGGTTGGATCAGATTAAATATTATAACTACTCAAAACATGACCACCATGGTAAAGAGAACAAAGTGAATGATTATTTTAGTCGAAGGTATCATGATAGCTTATCTTTGATGAGGATCACAAAATATCTAATCTTAATAGATTTTCAAAGGATTGATCTAGAAAACCTGATAGAAAGGGAGAAATATTGTCTTTACCAAATGAGTGTTCAACCATCTATATAAGTGAGGATTAAAGAGGTACAAAGGGAAGATGTAGATCTATATAAGTAGGTGAGAAATGTTCCTGAGTTTAACTATGATTGTAATGGAATGATATGTTTTAGAAATCGTGTATGTGTTCTATCCATGCCTGATTTTAACAAGGAACTATTAGAGGGAGATCGCAATTCTTCATTATCTCTTCATATTTGAAGTATAAAGATGTATGGAGATTAGAAAGTGTATTTATGGTGGTATGGAACAAAGAGAGATATTATAGAGTTTGTATCTTGATGCTTGGTATATCAATAATTTTAGTCTAAGAGACAAAATTCTAAGGGGATGTTACAACTATTACCCATATCAGAATGGAAATGGGAAAAAACACCATGGATTTTGTCATAGGAATCCTTAAAATTTCTAAATGGTATAATTTTATACGGTTTACAGTCAATTGTATTACTAAGTTAGCATACTTCATCACTATCATAGAATATTTATCTCTGGATCATCTTTCTGGCATATATATTAATGAAGTGGTAAGGTTGCATGGAATACCATACTCTGTTTTGTCTAATTAGGATTTGAGGTTTACCTTGACGTTCTAGAGAATTCTTCAGTTGTCTCTAGATATGAAGCTATGTTTCAGTACTAGGTATCATCCTCATACAATTATTTAGTCTAAGAGAACAATTCAAATCCTAGAAAATATGGTTATATCTTGTTCTATGGATTTCAAAGGTGGTTTGAATCAACACATTCTCCTAGTTGAGTTTTCTTACAATAATATATTTCACTCGAGAATTCAGATGGATCCTTATGAAGACCTCTATGGAAACAAGTGTGGATCCCCAACATTCTAGAATGATGTTGGATAAATAAATCTATTGGGACCTGATCTAGATGAAGAAATTATACAGAATGTTAAAACTATTGGGACCAAGTTGACTGGAGAGTGTTTTTGGAATTTTTTTAACAATATTTTTATCTTTTGTGTCAAAAAAGATAAATAAACTAACTTTGTTAAAGTTGAAAATCGAACCCCCAAATAGTTTTCAGAAAAATCAGACTCACTTTGTTTAAGAAATCACATCGTATCAAGAAGAATATATTTAGAAGAAAATGTTCTGATCATACTCACCTTGGGTCCGGAATGGGAGAAGATCATAAGGAGGTACTGATTTTAATCGAATTCATCATGGAACTAATAAAATCTTATAATGCTTTGGTGTTTTTTATTTCTCATAAATCATAAGTAAGTTGTGAAACTTATGATATAAAATTTATGAAGAAAAGGTTAGGAAGGAAATTTTTTGAAGAGAGATGGGTAAGAAAAATATGTTGTTGAGGATCGAGAAGGAAAAGATGTTGATGAGGCTAAAAAGGAAAATAAGTTGATGAAGATCCATAAGAAAAAAGATTTTCATAAGTATCAAGAAGAAAAATATATTTATGAGGCTCAAGAAGAAAAAGATAATGCTGAGGCTCAAGAATAAAAAGTTTTGCTGAGGCTCAGGTATGAAAATATGTTACAGAGGAAATCATACTGAAGAAATCATACTGAATAATTCATACTAAAGAATTGATACTAAAGAATTTCTACTAAAGAATTAGACCTAAATAATCTATACTGAATAAATCATACTAAATAAATTGTATTGAACAAATCTTATTGGTATTTTTTAATTAAAAAATCATACTGGGATTTATTAATGAAAAAAATCATAATGGAAAAATCATAATGGGAAAATCAAAATGAAAAATTAGAATCGAATTGAAGATTTGTTAGAAAGACTAAAGGAAGATGAATTGAAAAGAAAATCTAAAATTTAAGGAAGGTTGAAGAATTCAAATAAAGTCTCGAATTTCATGAGGAATTGAATGAGTCAAAAAATGATTCGAAATTTAAGGAATATTAAATATTTAGAAATGTTATTGAAGTGGGAAAACCTTTTCAAGATCCTACCTAAACCATTCTTTCTTGCCTATAAAAGGACAAGAACACTTTTTTTTTCAATTGAATTTTATTACTTATAAAAGAGGAGAGAGAATATTTTCATTTCAAGATAGTGAAGAAGGTTTTCTAGATTGTGCTTTCTTAAAGAAGTTTTATTGCCATACAGAAGAATAAAAGATTGTATTCATCTATAATCATCATATTCATTTAAAATATCATATTCAAATTATTATTGTATTATACTGGATTGGTAATCATACTGAGTGTTTCATACTTAGGATAGAAGAGGTTCATATTTGTCTCAACTGTATTTAGAAAAAGTTATATATTTTTCAGACTGAAGAGAATCTTACTATGAGAGTCATACTGGGATAATTGTACTAGGAAAACCAAACCGAGAAAATAATATTGGGAAAATTTGGTTGTGTTTTTCTTAACAAAGTCCAGGAATTTCTTATCATCTTCTAGGTAATAAAGTAAAGAAAATTTTTTTTAACGTTCATATTTTTTAATGTTGATCAAGAATCACCTTAACATGTTTGTTAAAAAAATTCTTATATCATTTTTTCTATCTGAATAACATGCTCTATTGTATTGATCATAGAGTTACATGAGTGTAAGGTCATGTCTTACTCATTGAATTCTACACAAAAGTATTTCTTTCAAGTGGATTTTGTGGTATTGGATTATTTCCAAACTATACCAAGGACTGGATACTCTTTTTGAGTAGTGAACCTTTTAAATTCTCATGCTCCTAAGGTTATGTGTTTGATTTTTTTTAGTAGAGAAAGAAATATTTAAGAGGAAGAGATCTTTGATTCTTAATAAAGGAAACCTAAAATAAAAATATATCACTAAATCAACCCTCCCCCTATCAATTATACATCAATCATGGTTGGGTTATCCCAATTGGTGTTAGATCTAGTTTCCATTCATTTAATCTTTGGTGAATTTTTTGAAAGAGAAGTCCTAATAGAGAACTTTAATTGTGTCAACAGTAAAGGTATTCCAATCTTCAATTCTAAGAATAATCATATCTAGAAAGATATAATGTTTCCTTATCTTATGTCTATTGGGTATGATGTTCTTGAAGTTACAATAGATAGATTTCCTCTTATTAATGATAAGGTTCCTCTTACTCACATTAATAAGAAGAATCTTGATAATTATGGTAGATATAAAAATTATTTAGTCACATAACTTTATGAAAGTTATTTTTTAAGAGTGAAAGTTGTTTCCACAGCCAAAGTTATTTGGGATAAGTTGAAAAACAGTTATAAAGGAAATACAAAAGTGAATAAGGGAAATTTACAAATATAGAGGCTTGAGTATGAAGACATAAAGATGGGTGAATATGAATAATTTGGTGACTTCTTTAAGAAGGTAAATTAAATTTTCACCACTATCGCATTTCTTGGTGAAAATTTGGATGATTCTACAGTTGTTGAGAAGATCTTAAGAATCCTTCCTGACAAGTTTGATGCTAAAGTTTATTCATTGGAAGATAGAGATCTTGAAACATTGTCCCTCAATTATCTTCATATCCCTATTATCACTTATGAAATGAGTAGGTAGAAAGATATGAAGAGAAAAAAAATTTGATATATAAATGTCTTTTAAGGCTTCCAAGAAAGAAAAGTCAAATAAGATTCTTATTTAAGAAGAAAATGGTGATTGTAATTCAGAAAATGAGGTATGTAAAAATTTTGTTCAAATTGTATCCTTTTTTATAAAAATGTTAGAATAGGTAAAGGTAAATAAAAAGGTAAACTTCCCTTGAAATTTTTTGAATGTGGAGCCATTGGGCACTTTGCGGCTAATTTTCCTTGAATAAATAAAAAAGGATATAGTGATAAAGAATAAAGAAGACCAAGAATGTCATGGAATAAATACGGTGATAAAGATAAATCCTCCTTCATATATAAATATAAAACATTATTTAAATATAAAATAAGAATATGTTTTTTCTAAAGATTAAGAAGAAGAAGTTAGTGAAATTGAATTTGAAAAATATTTTTCTAAGAAATCTGGATAGAATACTTTTATTGTAATTGTCAATAATGAAGTTTTTGGAAGAAGGAGTTTAGAATAAGAAGAAACACAACTTGAATCTCATTTGAAAGAATAGTTGAAAGAATGTCTGAGAAATATTAGAAGTCTAAATAAGGAAAAAAAGTAAGTTGATTAATGAATTTTCCTCAAAAAAATAATCAAGAATGCATTCTTTATTAGAAATTCAAGATGATAGAATAAATTGTTATCTTAAAGAAATATTTTGATAAAGAGAATAATCAGAATGAAAATCTATATACAAAGTTGAAATAAAAAGAACAAGAGTTGGAACTTGTCCAACAAAAACATTCTAAATATAATCATAGGGATACAAGTTTTAAAAAAATTATATTTAAAGTTGGTGAAAGTTATCATAAAGAAAAACCTAAGAAGGATTAAAATTTAGCTTCAAAGGTTGAGAATAATACTGAATTTTTTCTTGAAAAGAAAGCTATAAATGTTTATGAAAAGAAGAAATATGGTAAAGTTATGCATGTTTCCAAGAACAAAAATGTTATGAAGTCAAAAATTTATAACAATTATGAGTTTTAAAATGTTTCTAAACATTATGAATATGAAAAAATTTCCATTACTTCTGGTTATGATAGGGCTAGAAAGAAATATAAGCTGAATAAGAAAGATTCATTTGAAAATAAAAAGTTTGGTGGTCAAAAAAGTTCTGTAAAGAAGTTTGTTGAAAAACATACACACAACACCAGTCAATCCAAATGTTTCAAAGGAAAATACACTTTTATGGATATTTTTGGTATTATGGTGGATTTAGACATATAAAAAATATGTGTTGGTTTAACCAAAAACATTACTATTATTCCATAGGTTATGAAAGAAAGGGATTAAGTGGGATTCAATCCTCTCAAAAGAAGTATGAGAAGTAAGTTCAAAAGAAACCTAAGAATGTTGATGTGAAAATTAAGAATAGGTTCCAACTTATAGAAACTATTTGTGGAATATGTGAACAACCTAGACATCATGTTAAGGTTTTTATTGGTTTTTTACTAGAATAACCAAAGTTTCATAACAATTATCAGAAGAAGGAGGTAAAGAAAGAAAAGGAATAACAAAATGATCTTGTTATTGAAACTACTTTGAAAGCTATAAAAGGATAACATCATTGTATTCTTGATAGTGGGTGTTCTTATAAAATTATAGGATACTTAAATCTGTTGAAGAATTTGAAAGACTACAAAGAAGGAATGGTGACATTTGGAAATTATGAATTTCTGAGAATCAAATGTGTTGCATCATCCATCATTGTAAAAGAAAAGATGAAATATAAGAAAAATTTATATGTTGATGGGATGTAACATAACCAGTTAAGTTTTTAACAAATTTTTAGTGAGGTAAAAAAAGTTATCTTCCAAAAATATGGGTTTATTGTTAAAAGTGAGTAAGATTGAAAGATAGTTATAAGAGGACAACATACAAAAGAAAAATTGTTCCGAGTTTTTGAAATTCAAAACTCTTGTTACTTGGGTATGGTTGAATAAAATCAATTGCAGCATAAAAGTATGGGATACATGTGTCATAGAAACATGATAAATTTATCAAAGAGATATAGTGTCTGAGATATTCTTGATATTTCAAGAAGAAGATATTAGTGTTGTACTATTTTTTAGAAAGGAAAGATTACAAATTCTGTGCATAAGAAAGTTGATATTTGTTCAAAACGACCCCTGGTACTTATTCATTCTGATATCTGTGGTCCAATGATAAAAAAATAAATTGTATAACTAATTCATCACTTTCATTAATGACTTCACTTGCATTACTTATCTTATGTATATGAAACATAAGTGAGATGCTCTAAAAAAATTTAAAAGTTTCAGGATGAAAGCTAAGAAGGAATGTGAGTATTCTATAAATAAGTTAAGAACTAATAATGGTGGTGAGTATAAGAATGAATAATTTTAAATTTATCTTTTGAAACATGAAATTTGGAATAAGTTCAGTATATCACATACTCCTCAATAAAATGGACTTTCTAAATTAAATAAAAGAAAATTTGTGGAAATGGGTAGAAATATGTTACTTGAACATGGTCTTTCTCATTAATTTTAGAGGAAATCCATGAGTACTGCTATGTATATCCAAAAACAATGTTTCTAAAGTAAAAGTTCATATATTACTCCATATGAATTTTTTTATAATAAAACTACATGTTTGAATCACTAAAGAATTATTTGGAGTCCATGAATCATAAAGAAGAAAGGTAGAAACTGGGGAAAGTTTGAAAAAAGAGTTGAAGATGGAATCTTTCTTGGATATTCTCTATGAGGAAAATGATACAAATGTTTTAATAATGAAATAGTAAGAATCGTTGATTCTGTTTACATAAAAATTTTGAAAAAGATGAGGATAAATATAATAATGTAGATAAGGAAGGTCCTGTTAACATTTATGATAAGAATATAAAAAAATTTAATCCTACTCAATAAGAATAATTAGACTCATTTATTTCTAGTGATGAGGAAGATACTTGAAAATCTCATATTAGTATGAGGAAGAAAGTGGAAGCTCAAAATTTTATTGGTGACGAACATCAGAAATCTTAAATAAGAAGAACATAAAATTCAATTATGCACACTTCTTTGTATTAAAAAGTGGAATTGGAAGATGTTGATGAAGCTTTTGAGCATCAAGAATGGGTTCAATACATGAATGAAGAACTTGATCAGATTGAGAATAATCATACCTTAGAACTCATACCTAAGACAGATAACCAAAAAATTATTAGTACAAAGTGGGTTTTCTGGAACAAGATAAATATATATGGTGAAGTGATAAGGAACAAGGAAAGAATTGTTTTAAAAGGGTATTCAAAAATTGAAGGTATTGATTTTGATTAAACCTTTTATCTGGTGGAAAGTCTAGAAACAATCAGAATATTTCTTTCTATTGCTGCATAATGAAGTTACAATATTTTTCAGATGAATGTAAAGTATGAATTTATGAATGGGGAACTTGATGGGGAATTATATATTGAACAATAATATGTATTTATTGTTGGGAATGATTAAATTTATGTGTGTAAGTTGAAGAAATATTTTTATGTATTAAAACAACCTCCAAGAGCATGGTACTCAAAATTAGACACTTTCTTAAGGATGACGAGTTTTAATAAAGGAATATTTGAAAAAAATATTTACATTAAAGAAATTCAGGAGTTTTCCCTTATCATGATTGTTTATGTTGATGACATTATCTTTGTTGGGAATGATGAAAGAACATGTGAAAGATTTTCTAAAGAGAAAAAAAAATTATTTGAAATGTTCATGCTAGGGGAAATGAAATACTTTCCTTGATTAGAAATATTACAGAAGAAGAAACACATTCTTATTTATCAAGAAAATTATTCTAAGGAACTTCTTATGGATTTTGTCTTAGAAAATTCAAAAATATCTTCCACACCTATTTTAGTGGGAACCAAGTTGAGTAAATATGGAGAAGGAAAGGTAGTTGATCAGAAAGAATTTCAAAAGCTGATAGGAAGTTAGTTATATTTGACTACCTAAAGACCTGACATTGTTTATATTCTTACCTTACGTGAAATATTTTAGAGTTATCCAAAAGAATCACATTTGATGGCTAGAAAAATAATTTTGAGATATATAAAATGAATAAAAAAAATTTGAATCTGGTCTGACAAATTAAAGAGTACTGACTTGTTTTGGTATTCAGATGCTGATTAGGAAGGGAATGTTGATGATAGAATATCCACATCTGGTGGAGTTTTTTTCCTAGGGAAAATTTGTTTTATTTGTCATATAAATAAACATAATTCAATAACTCATAGTGTGGCTAAATATGAGTATGTTTATTCCACTCAAGATGCTACTCAACTTATGTGGATGAAAAATCAATTAGGAGACTTACTTGTTGAAGTTAAGTTACCCTTTCTCTTAGTATGTGATAATAAAAGTACCATAAACCTTACCAAGAATCCGATACAACATTCTCATTGAAAACATGGTGATGTCATGTACCAATTCATCCAATAGCATGTGTAGAAGAATGAATTAAATCTGGAGTATGTTCCTACATCAAAATAAGTTGCTGACATATTCCAAAAACCTTTACCAGAGGAACCTTTTATAAATTGAGTTTTAACATGGGAATCCAAACTATTTCTCATCAAGGTTGAGTTATGTGTATTTTTCCCCTCTCTCAACTTTCCTTTGGATAGTGTTGTCAAGGGGGAAAATTATTTCATAAATCTATCCTTATAGAATCATGTAAAAAGGGGGAGTTGTGGGTAAGATGTGATTTCATCATGTAAGTGTGTGAACTATTCTAACTAGTTATTAGAGTGGTTGTAGGAAACAAAAAAAATTATTCCCTCGTAAATTGAATAAGTAAGCTGATAAAGAAAATATGATAAAGAAAAGCTGGGTAAGTTTCATAATCACTACTTTTGGACAGCATGGTTCTACTGTCAATAATTCTTATTTCCTACAATGAGTTAGCTCACATAGTCTTAGAATTGTTGATAAGTAATCCATTTCTTGAGGTTAAAAAGTATAGTGATTTATGAATCTTTATTGACAACAAAATCCAAAGGGAGATATTGTTGGGACCAAGGTGACTGGAGAAGGTTTTAGGAATTTTTTTTATAAGATTGTTGTCTTTTGTTTTCTAATATGATAAAATATCTAACTTTGTAAAAGTTTAAAATCAGACTCACAAATAGTTTTTAGAAAAATTTGACTCACTTTGTTTAATAAATTCCATCATATGAGAAGAAAATGTTTTCAAGAAAAGGTTCTGATCGGACTCACCTTAGGTCCGAAATGGGAGAAGATCGTAATGAGGTACTTATTGTAATCCAATTAATCATGGATACAATAAAAATATTATGATTCTTTGGTGTTTTTTACTTCTTATAAATCCTAAGTATGTTATGAAACTTATTATATAATATTTATAAAGAAAATGATGAGGTAGGAAAAGTTTTGGAGAAATATGAGTAAGAAAAATATGTTACTGAGGCTCTGGAAGGAAAATATGTTGATGATTCTCAAGAAGGAAAATATTCTAATGAGGCTTAGGAAGTAAAATATGTTGATAAGGATCTAAAAGGAAAATATGTTAAAGAGTCCCAGTAAGAAAAATATGTTGTTGAGACTCAGGAAGAAAAAGATGTTGTTGAAGCTCTGGAGGAAGAAGATATTACTAAGGATTAGGAAGGAAAATGTGTTACTAATGAAATCATATTGAAGAATTCGTACTGAAGAATTCATATTGAATAATTCATACTAAAGTATTGGTAATAAAGAATTCATACTAAAGAATTTTTACTAAAGAATACATACTGATGAAATCATACTGAAGAAACTATGCTGAATAATTCATATTGAGGAAATTGTATTGAAGAATGTGTATTGAATAAATCATACTGAAAAATCATACTGGGATTTTGTAATGAAAAATTTATACTAGGATTTTTTTAATTAAAAAATTGTAATGGGGAAATCGTAATGGGAAAATCAGAATAACAAATCGGGGTTAGATTGAAGATTTATTTGAAAGACTAAAGAAAGTTGAATTGAATAGAAGATCAGAAATTCAAGGAAGTTCGAAGAATTCAAGGAAAGACCCAGATATCATAGGGAATTGAATGAGTCAAAAAATGATCTGAGATTTAAGGAAGATTGAATATTTGGGAATGTTGGGGAAGAGGGAAAACCATTTCAACATCCTGACTAAACCATTCTTTCTTGCCTATAAAAGGAGAAGAACACTTTGTGTTTTCAGGTGACTTGAATTCCTCATGAAAGAGGATAGAGAATATTTACATTTCTATCAAGTGAATAAGGTTTTACAGATTTTACTTGTAACACCCCAAGCTTCTATGGTACGCTTCTTATTGAATAATGTGATAGCGTGTGTTGTACGCAACATCGAGTTCTAACACACCACAACCAATCAAACTAGCCATTATGAATAGTAATACCTACTTTTTGAAATTATATATTTCAAAATGGACTTCATTTTTGGATTCATAATATCGAAATTATCCTAAGTTGAATTTTTGATATTTTTCTGAGAACTTCCAATTTTTATGAATAGTGAAAAATACTTAAAAACAACTTTTTTAATCAAAATAATTTATAGTGATAAATTATATTATTGAGTGGTTTTAAAGTATAATTAGAATATATTTTTACCATTTTATCCAATGGTGTTCATTATAATTAATTTCACTTTGAAATTGGACATAAACAATTATCAATCTTTTGATATATATTGTTTCATAAAAACGCGTTATTTGTTGTGACAGCGGGAGTTAATTATAAAATTAATTAATGCAACTTATATGTTTGGAATTTTGTAAAAGATACATCATTTTTGAATTTGGAATATCAATTATAGCTTAGGGTGAAATTTTGGCATTGTTCTGAAAAACTTCAATTTTTAATGAATACTGAAACTACTAAGTGGTAGTTAAAAAACTGATTTTTTCATAAAACTTAATTTTACTGCTTCTGTGAATGGAATTTCGAAAATCTGAGAGACATAGTTAATATCAAGAAGTAAAATGTGGTTCAATGAGATGAAAATAATTTTTGGTGAATAGTAACTTTTTACTTTTATTTACCACGGTTAAAAGTAAATAGGGTAATTAAGGGTAAAAATGATATTAATATTACCCTAAAACATGTCCTAATTCTATTGGAAAAGTGTATCTCAACCAAAAAAACCTTAGGAATAAAATATTATCATTTAGGTCCACTTGTATTAGATTAGTACATTTATTATTATTTAATTCAAAGAAGAGTTAAAAGAGTTAAAATCAATGTTTATTTACTAAAACGTTTTTAATATAGGGTTATACATAATATAAATTCGATTGTAAATATTCATTAGAAAGATAATAATATTTCCTACATAATGATATTTTATTTATAATTTTTAGACTTTAAATAATTTAATTTATTTATGACACAATGATGATGAAGTAATTACCATAATAATGACAAATTAAAATAATTGATATTATAAATACCCATATAAATATAATTTCAGACTTTTAATGAATTAAAATAATTTTCTAGGATAACATGACATATTAGGATTTATTTAATTGACTTTTTTCGAAGTAATAATTCTGTTATGAGTTTCACAAAAAACAACTATTGAATAGTGTCAAAATTGATATAAAAGAGTTTTTAAAACAAATATTATACTATTAATTGATATTAAATTCATAAAAATATAAGGTTCATCCAAGAGACTTATATCATTATAGGTGTATCATTAATGGACCACTTGGGGGTCGGTTAGATGTATATAATATGTTTATTAACTATATAATATACAAATACAAAGTGACAAGGTAAATGTCAAACTAATTAACTAAGAGTTAAAACTAAAAGATAAGGTTAATATAGTAACCCAAACCTGTCGAAATTCAATTTTTTTAATGTTTTTAGACCTATCCCCACCTTAAAATTTTAATAATAAACATTGGAGCCATTATAAACCGAATATTAATTTATTATAAATTAATATTTATAGCTTTTCCAAAGGTGGCCCTCACCCCTCTTATAAAAGGGAACTCCTCCTTCTCATTTCTTCACAACTTCAAAGCCTTTTGGTTCGGCCAAACTCTGCCAAAATACTCTCCCAACTTCCCTCACTACAACCTAGAGGCCTTAGTTTGATCATAAAGCCAACCTAAGGATCCCTTTTGATCAAATCAAAAGGAAGAACCCAAAGAAGAGGTAATGATTTCACCACCCTTTTTCAAGTTCCTTTCTTCTTCCACTTCTTCTTCCTTTGGTGTTACCATTATAAAATAATAACTCCAGTATCATATATATACTGTGATGTTATTATAAATATGGTACAACCATATTCACTATTCTATCCATCCTTTGAATAACATGTCACCATACGTGCGTACGTACGGCTTACCGTCTCCACGTCGTGGTGTAATTGTTATTTAATAAATTATTATTTGTATGGGTATAATAATGATGTTTAACTCATGTAAATATTAAATATAACATGATAATTATTCTGTATATATTATATACCATCCAATTATATATTATTTTAATATCAAAAGAATGATATTGTCGCTCGTGCGTACATACGGACTACCGTCTCCACGAACGCGATGAGATTCATTCTCCATCGTATCCATTCAAGTATAATTATTATTTGATGATTTAAAAATGATTTTTAAGGACTTGATATCATTCTAGATATGAATAAGATACAACCTATCCATAACAAACATGGCTTATGTAACAAAACATATAAAAGAAAACGTGTAAGTTAACACTCGAAACGACGATAATTCTACGATATTATTAACAAATAAATGTTAACAGATAATATATGATATCATATTAATATATATGATTCTTGTATAATTTAATAAAAATTATTTCACCATTATACAGGAGGTTAACCTAAAACAAGAAAGGAAAAGTGCAAGGTAAGGGTTTATTTCGCAATCTCTTCATTATCCGAGGTTGTTTATACGTAATAATCTACTGGGATCTCTTTATCATCCACATCCATGTTTCTCAAAAATGTATTTAAAAACATTTTTACTATTTACAAGAATATGGGTTAAAGTCATTTATACCCTTGTTTGACTTTTTATAAGAGTTTTATAAAGGAATCATTCTGTCGTTTTCCAAACAAGGTGCTTTTTAACCTTTTCGACAAAATTAAAGTAAGAATGTTTTTTTAACTTATATGGCGGGTGCAGTTATTTTCCGCCATTATAAAATCTTCGAAGCTTCCCTTACAATCTTATAAGAATATTTTCAAAGAAAATGTTTTATTTTATAAATATATGACTCTTAAATGATTTCAAAATAGAAAGAGATATTTCTCTAAAAAGAGTTTTGATTTCATCTATGTCAACATACCTTGATGGATTTTACGCTTATTTGAAGTTGATTTATAATGATACAAATCATCCATATTGTATTTAAGGTTTTGTGATATGTTTGACTATGGATGTGCTATTTTTATACCATTTATAGTTTATGGTGAAAGTATTGACATTGTGTATGCTAGTTTTAATACGAATGTTTATGTTATGTTTAAACCTTTTCATATAAGAATGCATTGGACTTAATATGTGACAGGTGGAGCCCGTTATAGCTCATCGATGCATCGATAGGTCTCGTGAGACAAACTAGTGTCTTGGCATAAAGCCTTGGAAAAATCTTATTTTTAGTCTTGGCATGAGGCCTTGTCTATGTGGTTATGATAGTCTTGCATTATGCATTCCATCATTATGAAAGTGGTTATTGATATTTCATTTGATTATTCGATTAGTAGAATATCCATGTGAATAAGTAAATGGAATTATTTCATTTTATTTTTTCCATACTATGTTTAAGTTCAAGTTTAAAAGGCTTTTGTTTTATTTATACATTGCCTTAAATGTTTATTCTTATTTATGAATGTTTCCGGTATATTTTTATCCTTACTGGGCATTTGAGCTCACCACTTTTCTATGTTTTATTTTTTTCCCAGGGTATGAAGAAGTAAATTATGATTGACCTAAAGGGATAGTATGTGGGGATATGAGTGTGGAATATGAAGAAAATATGTTGTTGTAGTTTTTATTTTTATGATGTAATGTAAGACTTATGAATATATCTAGTATTTACAAGGATACTAAACCAATCGGTATTTTGAGATTTGATCCTTCTTGTGATCATGCCAATGTAATGTAATAATGCACCAACTATGGGTAACTGGGGTCGGGGCGTTACAGTTGGTATCAGAGAAAGTTTAGTACAAACCTTGGAAGCTAGATTTAGATAAACTTTGATTAGAGCATGTAGTCCTAAGATGAACTTTGATGATTAGTATGGAAGAACTTCCTAGAATTTTGGTATTTTAGAGATTTTGTGAGTTTTCCGAGCAATACATCCCTCTATGGATACTAGCAGGTAGAGGCGGCTCTGGCACAGATGTAGCTAGGGGTAAAACCCGAAAACACCACTTTGAGCTAGACTCGAACGGGAACTGGTGCATGACAACAGGCCTTGCTGCACTCTTGGTTACGACACTCCCGGGGGATATGCTTAGGATAACTCTCATTTTCTTTACAAATCATTATGAAGGGTTTATGAGTATATACTTACTCAAAGAAAACATTTTTATGATTATGGATTATATTTATAAATAGTTCAATTTATGTTAAGTGTTTTATAAGTATGGGATTATGTATTTTGATTCATAAATTGATCTAGTTTATGCCATTGTTTAGAAATGGAGCCTAGTGGAAGAAATGGAAACCGTATCAATGCACGCACTCCATGTAGGGATTTCCCTCCTGCTCAAGATAATTATAGTGGAGCTGGTGATGCAACTGGTGCCGATCAGCTAATCACCATACTGGGACAACTCACTCAGGTTATGAATAATAACCTTAACCGTATGGAGCACCCTGATCCGCAGAGTGGAGGATCAATGTTAGATCGATTCATGAGGAAAAAACCACCAAATATAAATGGGAGTAAAAATCCCTTAGTATATGAGCAACGGATAAATTGCCTAGAGAAAATATTTCAGGCTTTAGGGAGTAGTGAAAGGGAAAAAGTTATCATGGCAGTTTACCGACTCACTGTAGATGCTGATCAATGGTGGTCATTGATTCAAAACACGAATGAAGATGATGAAGTATCAAATATGGAATGGAGGGAGTTCAAAGATCTTTTTTTAGAAAAAATACTTTCCTCGCGACCATCGAGCAGATATAGAAAGGCAATTTCTAAGTCTGAGACAAAAGGAGGATGAGAATGTCACAAAGTATGAGGCTAACTTTACAAGGTTAGCAAGGTATGCTGGAGATTATATATGTAACCCAAGAAGTAATATTGATCATTTCTTTGATGGGTTAAAACCATTTCTTCGTCGACCATTAGTCTCACAATCCTTCTTGTCATACGAAGACATTGTCTCATGTGCTATCAAGACCGAAAAGGAATTCTCTAAGTCCTATGACTTTAAAGCAAAGCAAGAGAAGAAGAGACCTGTTGATTAATCTGGGAATAGAAATAAGGGGAAGAAGGGAAAGGTTGAATATACATCCTATGGTAAATGTGGGAAGAAACACCCCGACACTTGCTTGAAGGGAATGGGAGTCTGTTACAAGTGTGGTGAAAAAGGCCACCAAGCTCGTGATTGCAAGGGGAAGAAGGAAGCCACCAATGTTCAGTGCTACAATTGCAGGGAGATGGGGCATTATTCAAATGAATGTCCTAAGCGTCAGGAGAACATACCTCAGAAAAGGCCACGGGATCAAGGCCAAGCTTATTCTATCACTACTACTGAGGTAGAAGATCCGAAAGACGTGGTGGCAGCTGATTTAATGGTTTCCTCAAGTTTAGAAAATGCATTATTTGATTCTGGATCATCGCATTGTTTCATAACTTCCCAATTTGCAAAGAAAATTAGATATTTCCAATTTGATTTAACAAGGGAGTTGTCAGTTAAAACTCATAAGGGAAGTATCATTGCAATAAAGTTTTGTGAATCAGTCCCCATTAGAGCACATAAATGTTCTTTATCTACTGATCTCATATTCATACCTATAATTGAGTTTTATATAATCCTCGGTATGGACTGGCTTTCGGACTATGATGTGAAGATTTATTGTAATAATAAAGAGGTTACGATTCTTTATGATGATGATAAGGAACACCTTATCTTTAGAGCAGAATCATCACCACCTAATTCTTATCTAGATCCACCCCTCGTAGCTCAACTAAATTCAATTATTTGGGAGGAAGAGAATGAAATGACTGTGGGTGAGTAAAGGAATGTTCAAATAGAGGATGTACCTATTGTGAAAGAATATGTAGATGTGTTTTCGAAAGATTTACCTGGACATACTCCAGAACAAGAAGTTGAGTTTTCCATTGATTTAATTCATGGATCAAGGCCTATATCAAAGACCCCTTATAGAATGGCCACTGTAGAATTAGTTGAACTAAAGAAACAACTAGAGGAATTGAGTAATAAGGGATTTATTCTCCCTAGCGTTTCTCCATGGGGATCCCCTATTCTTTTTGTTAAAAAGAAAGATGGATTTATGAGGTTATGTATCAACTATAGGGAGATTAATGCCATAACAATAAAGAACAAGTATCCCCTACCTCGAATTGATGATTTATTTGACCAACTGCATGGACCTCAATACTTTTTAAAGATTGACCTTCGATCTGGATACCATCAGTTGTGTGTGAAGAAGGAATACATTCTGAAGACAGCATTTCGAACCAGGTACGGGCATTATGAGTTTACTGTAATGCCGTTTGGATTGACTAATTCACCCTTTGTATTCATGGATCTGATGAATAGAGTTTTCAAGGAGTATCTCGATGAATTTGTGCTGGTATTTATTGATGATATCTTGGTATACTCCAAAATCTACGAAGATCATGAAAATCACTTGCGCATTATCCTGAAGACTCTGAGAAGGCATGAATTATATGGGAAGTTTAGCAAGTGTTAATTCTGGCTCCATGAGATTTTTTTTCTTGGAGATATTGTCTCCAAAGATGGAATCTCTTTTGATCCTTCTAAGACTAAGGCAATCCAAGAATGGCCAGCACCTACGAGTATAACTGAGGTACGTAGTTTTATTGGATTGGAAGGTTATTATCGACGTTTCGTCCAGAATTTTGCCCGATTGGCTAACCCATTAACGAAGCTCACACGTAAATGGGTTAAATTTGTTTGGACAAAAGAGTGTGAAGAATGTTTCGAATAATTGAAGAGAAGATTAGTCAATGCTCCTATATTGACTCTACCATCGGGGAATGACGGGTTCGTTATTTATAGTGATGCATCGAAGAAAGGACTTGGTTGTGTCCTTATGCAGAATGATAGAGTTATTTCCTATGCATCACGACAGTTGAAAATTCATGAAAAAAACTATTCTACTCATGATCTCGAGTTAGCATCTGTGATCTTTGCTTTGAAGATATGGAGGCACTAACTCTATGGTGAAAAATGTGAGATTTATACTGATCACAAGAGTTTGAAGTATATTTTCTCACAAAAATAACTCAACATGAGGCAAAGAAGATGACTTCAATTACTCAAGGATTATGATTGCATGATACACTACCACCCAGGGAAGGAAAACTGGGTGGAAGATGCTTTGAGCAGAAAAGACCATGGAGTTTTGAACAATATAAGAATTTAAAGGGATCCAATTTTCATGGATCTAGTGAATATGGACATGGGAATAACCAGGGAAGGAGAAACATCAATTCTTTTTCAAATGGTTGCCAAACCATATTTACTAGAAATTATTAAGAGTTCTTAGACCGATGATGAAGAATTTAAAAAGAAGATTAAAGTTGTGAATGATGGGAGATTTATAGACTTTGTGTATGAAGATGGAATTTTGAAATTCGGGAAGATACTTTGTGTTCCCGATATACCTCATCTAAAAAGGGAATTGCTGGATGATTCTCATAGTTCCAATTTCTCTATACACCCTGGGAGCACCAAAATGTATAGAGATTTGAAGGAACATTTTTGGTGGGACAATATGAAGAGGGAGATTGCTGAATTTGTGTCAAGATGTATGGTTTGTCAACAAGTGAAAGTTGGAAGGCAACATCCTGGAGGAGTCATGCAACCTATTCCCATACTGGAGTGGAAATGGGACAATATTACGATAGACTTTGTCATGGTACTACCAAAGGCTCCTAGAAGGAATGATGCAATATGGGTTATTATTGATCGTCTTACCAAGTCAGCACATTTTTTTGCTATAAGAGAAGATCTACCACTGGAATGTCTAGCAAGACTATATATTAATGAAGTTTTGAGACTTCATGGAGTACCCTTATCGATTGTTTCTGATCGTGATCCCCATTTTACTTCATGATTCTGGAAGAGTCTTCAGAAATCCCTGGATACTGAACTTAATTTGAGCACTGCATACCACCCTCAAACGGATGGACAATCAGAACGAACTATTCAAACCATAGAAGACATGTTGAGATCCTACTCACTTGACTTTCAGGGTATGTGGGATCAATATTTACCTCTGGTAGAATTTTCTTATAACAATAGCTTCCATTCGAGTATTCAGATGGCACCATATGAAGCGTTATACGGAAAGAGATGTTGTACACCAACCTGTTGGGGTGACGTTGGTGAAAGAAAACTTATAGGCCCAGAACTGGTTGAGGAAATGATGGAAAAGGTCAAGGTAATCCAAAATCACATCAAATCAGCTCAAAGTAGGTAGAAGAGCTATGTCGATAATCGAAGGAATGATTTGGAATTTCAAGTCGGTGATCATGTTTTTTTGAAGGTATCACCATGGAAGGGAGTCATACGTTTTGGTAAGAAAGGTAAATTGAGTCCTAGGTACATCGGACCTTTCGAAATTCTAGAACGAATTGGGGTTGTAGCTTACCGATTGGCAATGCCGCCAAGTCTCTCCAAAGTTCACGATGTGTTCCACGTATCTCTATTGAGGAAATACATGCATGACCCAACGCATGTACTCACCTATGAGTAATTGGAACTAGAACTCGATCTGTCTTATTGCGAATAACCCGTCAAGATTATTGATACGAGAGAACAGGTACTGAGAAACCGGACGACGCGTCTGGTAAATGTTTTGTGGAGAAACCATAAGATGAAAGAGGCAACGTGGGAACCCGAGGAACTTATGATGAAGAACCATCTGAGTCTTTTCATGCGGTAGTATTCTAGAAATTTCGAGGACGAAATTATTTGAAGGAGGGGAGAATGTAACACCCCAAGCTTCTACGGTACGCTTCTCTTTGAATAATGCGATAGCGTGTGTTGTACGCAACATCGAGTTCTAACACACCACAACCAATCAAACTAGCCGTTATGAATAGTAATACCTACCTTTTGAAATTATATATTTCAAAATGGACTTCATTTTTGGATTAGTAATATCGAAATTATCCTAAGTTGAATTTTTGGTATTTTTCTAAGAACTTCCAATTTTTATGAATAGTGAAAAATACTTAAAACAACTTTTTTAATAAAAATAATTTATAGTGATAAATTATATTATTGAGTGGTTTTAATGTATTATTAGAATATATTTTTACAATTTTATCCAATGGTGTTCATTAGAATTAATTTCACTTTGAAATTGGACATAAACAATTATCAATCTTTTGATATATATTCTTTCTTAAAAACACGCTATTTGTTGTGACAGCGGAAATTAATTATAAAATTAATTAATGCAACTTATATGTTTGGAATTTTTTAAAATAGACATAATTTTTTAATTTGGAATATCAATTATAGCTTAGGGTTAAATTTTGGCATTGTTCTAAAAAACTTCAATTTTTGATGAATAGTGAAACTACTAAGTGGTAGTTAAAAAACTGAATTTTTCATAAAACTTAATTTTACCACTTCTGTGAATGTAATTTCAAAAATTCCAGAGACACGGTTAATATCAAGAAGTACAATGTGGTTCAATGAGATGAAAATATTTTTTGGTGAATAGTAACTTTTTACTTTTATTTACTACGGTTAAAAGTAAATAGGGTAATTAAGGGTAAAAATGATATTAATATTACCCTAACACATGTCCTAATTCTATTGGACAAGTGTATCTCTACCAAAAACAACCTTAGGAATAAAATATTATCATTTAGATCCACTTGGATTAGATTAGGACATTTATTATTATTTAATTCAAAGAAGAGTTAAAAGAGTTAAAATCAAAGTTTATTTACTAAAACGTTTTTAATATAGGGTTATACATAAGATAAATTAGATTTTAAAAATTCATTAGAAATATAATAATATTTCCTACATAATGATATTTTATTTATAATTCTTAGACATTAAATAATTTAATTTAATTATGACACAATGATGATGCAGTAATTACCATAATAGTGAAAAATTAAAATAATTGATATTATAAATACCCAAATAAATATAATTTGAGACTTTTAATGAATTATAATAATTTTTTAGGATAATATGACATATTATTATTTATTTAATTGACTTTTTTCGAAGTAATCATTCTGTTATGAGTTTCACCAAAATCAACTATTGAATAGTGTCAAAATTGACATAAAAGAGTTTTTAAAACAAATATTTTATTATTAATTGATATTAAATTCTTAAATATCTAAGTATCGTCCAAGAGACATATATCATGATAGGTGTATCTTTAATGGACCACTTGGGTGTCGTTTGGATGTATATAGTAAGTTTATTAACTATATAATATAAAAATACAAAGTGACATGGTAAATGTCAAACTAATTAACTAAGAGTTAAAACTAAAGGATAAGGTTAATATAGTAACCCAAACCTGTCTAAATTCTGTTGGTTGAATGGTTTTCGACCTATACCCACCTTAACATTTGAATAATCAGCTTTGGAGCCATTATAAACCGAATATGAATTTATTATAAATTAATATTTCTAGCTTTTCCAAAGGTGCCCCTCACCCCTCTTATAAAAGGGAACTCCTCCTTCTCATTTCTTCACACCTTAAAAGCCTTTTGGTTCTGCCAAACTCTGCCCAAATACTCTCCCAACTTCCCTCACTACAACCTAGAGGACTTATTTTGATCATAAATCCAACCTAAGGAGCCCTTTTGATCAAATCAAAAGGAAGAACCCGAAGAAGAGGTAATGATTTCACCACCCTTTTTCAAGTTCCTTTCTTCTTCCACTTCTTCTTCATTTGTTGTTACCATTCTAAAAAAATAACTCCAGTATCATATATATACTGTGATGTTATTATAAATATGGTACAACCATATTCACTATTCTATCCATCCTTTGAATAACATGTCACCATACGTGCGTACGTACGACTTACCGTCTCCACGTCGTGGTGTAATTGTTATTCAATAAATTATTATTTTGATGGGTATAATAATGAACTTTAACTCATTTAAATAATAAATATAACATGATAATGATTCTGTATATATTATATACCATCCAATTATATATTATTTTAATATCAAAAGAATGATATTGTTGCTCGTGCGTACGTACGGACTACCGTCTTCACGAACGCGATGAGATTCATTCTCCATCGTATCCATTCAAGTGTAATTATCATTTGATGATTTAAAAATTATGTTTAAGGACTTGATATCATTCTGGATATGAATAATATACAACCTATCCATAACAAACACGTCTTATGTAACAAAACATATAAAAGAAAACGTGTAAGTTAACACCCGAAACGATGATAAATCGAAGATATTATTAACAAATCAATGTTAAAAGATCATATATGATATCATATTAATATATATTAATATTTTATAATTTAATAACAATTATTTCACCATTATACAGGAGGTTAACCTACCCCAATCAAGGAAAAGTGCAAGGTAGGGGTTTATTTCACAATCTCTTCATTATCCGAGGTTGTTTATACGTAATAATCTACTAGGATCTCTTTATCATCCACATCCATGTTTCTTAAAAATGTATTTAAAAACATTTTTAATATTTACAAGAATATGGGATAAAGTCATTTATACCCTTGTTTGACTTTTTATAAGAGTTTTATAAAGGAATATTTCCGTCGTTTTCCAAAGAAGGTGCTTTTTAACCTTTTCAACAAAATTAAAGTAAGAATGTTTTTTTAACTTATACGGCGGGTGCGGTTATTTTCTGCCGTTATAAAATCGTAAAAACTTACCTTACAAGCTTATAAGAATATTTTCAAAGAAAATGTTTTATTTTATAAATATATGACTCTTAAATGATTTCAAAATAGAATGAGATATTTCTCTAAAAAGAGTTTTGATTTCATCTATGTCAACATCCTTTGGTGGATTTTACGCTTATTTGAAGTTGATTTATTATGATACAAATCATCCATATTGTATTTAAGGTTTTTTGATATGTTTGACTATGGATGTTCTATTTTTATACCATTCATAGTTTATGGTGAAAGTATTGACATTTCGTATGCTAGTTTTAATACGAATGTTTATGTTATGTTTAAACCTTTTCATATGGGAATGCATTGGACTTAATATGTGATGGGTGGAGCCCGCTATAGCTCCTCGATGCATTGATTGGTCTCATGAGAAAAACTAGTGTCTTGGCACAAGGCCTTGGAAAAATCTTATTTTTAGTCTTGGCACGAGGCCTTGGCTATGTGGTTATGATAGTCTGGCATTATGCATTCCATCATTATGAAAGTGGTTATTGATATTGCATGTGATTATTCGATTAGTAGAATATCCATGTGAATAAGTAAATGGAATTATTTCATTTTATTTTTTCCATACTATGTTTATGTTCAAGTTTAAAAGTCTTTTGTTTTAGTTATACATTGACTTGAATGTTTATTTTTATTTATGAAAGTTTCTGCTATATTGTTATCCTTACTGGGCATTTGAGCTCACCCCTTTTCTATGTTTTATTTTTTTCCCAGGGTATGAAGAAGTAAATTATGAATGACCTGCAGGGATAGTATGTGGGGATATGAGTGTGGAATATGAAGAAAATATGTTGTTATAGTTTTCATTTTTATGATGTAATGTAAGACTTATGAATATATCTAGTATTTCTAAGGCTACTAAACCAATCGGTCTTTCGAGATTTGATCCTTCTTGTGATCATGCCAATGTAATTTAATAATTCCCCAAATCTAGGTAACTGGGGTTGGGGCGTTACATTACTTTCTTAAAGAATTTTTGTTTTCAGATAGATTAAAAAAATATTATATTCATCTCTAATAATCTTATTCAGCTAAAAAATCATATTTAGCTGATTATTTTATTCTATTAGAATGGGAATCAGAATTAGTGTTTCATAATTATGATAGAAGAGTTTCATATTTGCCTCAAACTTATTTTAATAGAGCTATATATTTTTTAGAATGGGGAGAATCATACTGGGTTAATCATATTGGGAGAATCAAACTTGGAAGAATCAGGCTGGGAAAATTATACTGGGAAAATCAAACTGAGTTTTTCTTAACAAATTCTAGGAAGATATTACTAGCTTCTAGGTAAGAGGTTAAAGAAAAGTTTTTTGAAATTTCACATTTGTTAAAGTTGATCAAGAAGCACTGCAACATGTTTTTTACAAAAACTTTCTTACATCATTTCTTGATATCTAAAACACATGCTCTATAGTATTGATCATAGAGCTACATGAGTGTAAGGGAATATCCAAATCCTTGTATTCTATAAAAATGATTGATTTATAGATTATTTTGTGGTATTGTATTATTTTCAAACAATACCGAGGACTATCTACTCTTGTTGAGTAGTGAATATTGTAAATTCGTGTGTTCCTAAGGTTATGTTGTTTGATTTGTTTTTAGTTGAGAAATAGATGTTTAATAGAAGGTGAGGGTTGTTTCTTAAGAGAGGAAACCTAAAATAAAAAGATATCACAAATTCATCCCCTCCCCCTCTCAATGATACTTTAATCCTAGTTATTTTATCTCAAAAACCATTCAGCAATCCATAAGGACATCATAAAGTCGACTGAAAAGTTAACTGATAATCATCAGTGGGATTCACAGTTTGAAGTTGGTGATAAGGTGTTTCTATGAATTTATATATAAAATAATGTTATGAGACTTGATAATAAAATAATGTTGATCCATAGGTATAGTTTCCCCTTTTATATAATTGATCGATTAGGGATAGTAGCTTATCGTCTAGCACATCCTTTGAAACTCTCTCAAGTCCACGATGTGTTCCATGTATCTCTCATGAGGAAGTAAATACAGGATCCATCATATGTATTGAACTCAGAAGTCATACCAATAGAGCAGGATCTCTCTTATGGGGAACAATCGGTGGATTTTCTAGATCGTAGATAGAAAATTTTGTGAAACAAGACCACTCACCTAATCAATGTTTTGGGGCAAAACCACCAGCTTCAGAATGTTACATGGGAACCTGAGGATATAATGAGGAAAAATATCCTCATTTATTTGAATCATAGTGATGGAATTTTGAGAGAAAAAAATCATTTAAAGGTTGTTAGAATGTAACACCTTGATATTTTATGAAATATTTTTTTCAAATAAATTTAAATTATTTGATATCTTGTGTTACACGCAATGACGAGTTTTAATAAACCATGGTATACTATTAAAATATTATTTTTTAATATGATAGTTATCATCTAGATTTTGTAATTATGGGTATGAATAGTAATAACTAAATAACGAAAATAAATATAAAATGAATTTTTTAGTTAATAATTAATTATAAATGTAAATAAAAACAAATTGAAAATGAAGGAATCTTCTTCTGAAAATTGTTTTTATGCACACAATGTTTCTTTATCTTAATAAATTAAATTAATAACTATTGGTGAATGATTTTAATTAAATTTATATATTATATATTAAATGAAATACTTTATCATTTTTCACATTTGTATTATATTCATGAGATAATAATAAATCCAATTTTACCCTTAAAAAGTGTATTTTTCTAAAAAAACAGTTTTTTCAAATTTTGCATACATATTTTAGAATTAATTTTTGACACTTTTAGAAAATTTATTTGAAAAAATGAACATAATTTTCTAAAATCAACATGTAAAAATTATCTTATAGTGGATTTTTGATAATTTTCTTAAAATATTAATTTTATGATGAATAACGAAAAATACTAATTTTTATTGAAAAGTTCCTTTTGTTTAAAAAATTTACAAAGTTATATATTTTTTAAAAATGTTTTGAAAATAAAATTACATAAATAATATTATTATTAATCCAATTTAGTTCATTTTAATCAATTTAATATTAAACTTTTATATTAAAACCTTCTATATTTATGAAAACATTTTCTTTGGAAAACTGTTTTGTTTTTCACTTCTGTGGGTTTAGTTTCAAATTAAATTCATCCATATATATTTGTTTTATTTGATAAAATGGATTCAAAATTTTTAATCACCATAATTAATATTATCTAATAAGTTCATATTAATTTTTTACCATAAGGAATAGTGAAAACAATAAAAATTAATCACTGCGATTAAGGTTAAAACGGTTTTACCAAGGGGTTGAACAAAAAAGATAAGGGTAAGATTGCCACTATAACTTATATAAATCATATTTTATGGAAATATCTTAATATTATAATATCCCAGGTTCTAATATATTATCATTTGGAAGCTTTTTCCGTGGTATTTACTTTATCATTTTTTATTCTGTAGGGAAATTTCCTAGTAGTTTCCAAGTGGGTTCTTTTCCCTACTTATAAAAGGACTTATCTTATCCTCTACTATCCACACATCCATGGCCATATTGTTTATCCAATTACTTCCCCAAACCCTTCAAATATTCCCTTCACAAATAATTTATTCCTTTTTTTATGATGAAACCCTTCTAATATGACTTTAGGTATAAAGCTAGTGAGGCTCTCTGAAGAAGAGGTATAGCTCTCAACCATGCGTTATCATTTTATTTATTCTTCCACCACATTCAAATAATATTCTACCATAATTATATAATCAAATAATTGTCTAAAAATACTTATATTTTATTATGTTAATTTCAATACATATATTCACCTCTTTTCCCATCAAATGGGAAATGAAATCATCGATCGTGTATATAACGGACTACCACCTCGCGAACCGATGTAATTATTTTTCCATCACTAACTCTAATGGATGAATATAAATATGTATTTATAGTATATATATTATATTTATGAAATAAATATGCTTATTTAATTATAATAACATATCTAACTAATTACCTTCCAATCCTTTGGTAAATAAAAATATCACTTTTGCTTATGTGTTAACTACCGCCTCCATTAAGAGATGTTATACATTTTTCATTTCATTTTTACATGGTTTCTAATAAGGATAAATTTAATAAATATATATGATATATATGATATAAAAATTATTCTTTAAAGGTTAAATATTAATTAACTTTCTTTCATTTCATCCACTGAAAAAATGGAAACAACGTTCATGTGTACGTAGGACTTGTCGTCTCCATGAACGGTGTAATTCATTTTTATATATATGATTTTATGGATGACTATAAAAATGAATATAATGAATATATATGATATTTACATCATGTTTAAAATTATTTAGATAATTTAACCAATATCAAAGTGAAATTATCTAAACTACCAAACCAAAACATATATAGAAAACAAAGCAGTTTTCACCATGAAAAGTGATTTTAATAAGGAATTGTTAATAAATGGGTGATAAATGGTTATAAGTAAATAATATATGGTATAATATATATTATTAAAGATATTTAATATATTCATAATAAACCTATATTTTTTATATATTAGGTTAAAGTGTAAATTAAGGAATTCAAGACTTAAGGTAAGGGGTATTCATCTCAAAATTCTCTTCTTTGGAAAACAAGTTATGTTATACACCTGTCTTTTTTTATAATGTGTATATATATCCCCTTTTACATTTTATATCATTAATTTATTTATTCTCATGATATTTAAAGTTTAATTTAATTTCATTGGGATTATTATTCAAAATATACCAAAATGCAAAGGGTTTTATGATATAATCACATTATTTATCGAGATTGTTTTTTATTATGCTTTTGATGATGAAATATTATGATATATCTCTCAATAAATTCATTAATTTTATTATAAACTTTTTATTTCGTAATAATATATTTTTTCCTTTCATTTTCATTTCTTTAATTACTCAAGAGATCAAAAATATTTTTTTATTGAAAATCGACATTATTTCTCTCTTTGGTCGAAAAACATTTTTCTTCCATGTATGTGTTTTCTAAAAAATGTTTTAAAGAATATTTTTACTATTATATAAAGATTTTTTAAATTCATTTTTACCCTGGAATTAATATTTAAAAAATGGTTTAAAAATGAATCTTATTATTGTTTTCTGAAAGATGTGCTTTTGAATTTTTACAAATAATGTAAAATGAATCTTTATTTTAACATGTATGGCATCAACATAATTTTCTTCTATCACAACCAATAAATGAATTAAATCTTACTTTATATGTTTCAAAGTTTTTATTCGAATAAAAGGATGTGGAATTTTTTTGTGAATTTTTTAGTTTTTAAAAAGTTATTTTTAAAGTGGAAAGGCTATTTTCCTCAAGAAATGTTCCAAGTGGTCTTTCAAAATCATTTTCCATCTATGATGAAATACTTTGATGTTAATTATTATTTAATGGGGATATTAACCAAGGATTCCATTATTATTATTTCTTTTAATGGTTTATTTTTATGATGATATTATTTTTATGAAACTCATTCCTTTTCCATGGGTTATACTATGTTGAAAAGATGAATTATTTATGAAACCTAGTTCTTTTCCCTAGGTTATGCTATGATAAAATGTTTATGAAACCCATTTATTTTCATGGGTTATGATATGTTGAATGTTTTATGATATTTTTGAATGAATATGTATTATTTTCTTTACGTGAAAGGTGAGACCTATATCTCTTTCCAATGCATTGGGTAAAGCATTATATCTTAGGAGATACTGATGGGAAACAAGTCAATGGTCTTGATCCGCTATAGGAAACTAGTTGATGAGATTGATACACTATGGGAAACAAGTAAATGGGATTGATCTAAAACGTTAAACATGTGATGAGACCTAATCCACTTTTTATGGTCTTAGTAGTTAACCTTGACAAAAGAAATGATTTTTATACCTCTGTTGGTGCCACACTTTTATGACATGATCTTATGGTTCATGAATTATGATTATTTAACATTTTTATGAATCATGTATTTTGGAATGATATTGATTTGTTCCATGACTGATGTTTATGATCTATGAAATATTAGGTATGAACTTTTTAAGTTATGTTCATGATATCATTCCCTTATACTAATATTATTCTTTCATATAAACATAGATTGATATCTCCCATGTTTACCCTTACTGGGAATTTGATCTAAAGTTTTATTATGTTTCCTTTCCCTATGTTATAAAGAAAGTTATTAAGTATTTTATTTCCAAAAGAGTTCTAGTTATGATGAAATTAGTTGGAAATGATGTAGTTCACTTATAAACAAGTTGTTTATGTATCCATGTTTTCGAATACATTAAAACTTTATGATCCTTAGGTATGTATTTGTGTAATGTAATGAATATTCATCTAAAAAGATGTAATATTTCTATATGAAAACCCAATGTCATTTTAACAGGAATCGTTGGCTGTGGTGTCCAGGAATGTCTTGTACTAGTCATATTCCACTGCTAACTGGATGACTGAGGTTGAGCACTAGATAGATGAGGACAGGCTCTAGGTGGTTGCGAATAAGCATGATGTTTCTATGGTTGAGTCACATGGTCAACCAATATAGTTGGATATGTAGGTGCCCTCAATAGATCAATCTAGTAGAGTCGTTACTACCGAGCCCTATGCAATGCTTGTTGTTTGGTATTAGCATCAAGAATAGTCTCTTTAGAGAAAAATTATCAAACATCTTACCTGTTATCATGGAGCCTACCTCTCATCTGATGGAATCATCCAAAAGCTCCAAAGGATGGGTTGGGGTGCTCTTCATCACTGAGTATTTTTCCAAAATATAATAGATTTGCAGTGTTTATGGAAGCATATTCATGTTCTCCATTAGTGGAATATTCCAGAACTAGACAAATTCTATGGGTATCTCCCAATTCATAAGTAATAAAGTCACTGAGGGTGCAGACTGATTTTTGGCCAAGTGGAGAACTCTAATTGCTCTGGCACCATTTCAGCAGTTCTTTTGAGACTTGGGATGTTGCAACACTGAAGAAGTGTTCAGATTAGACGTAGTGACCACCAAGGTAATGGTTTTCTCAAATAGACATGTATAATGTCATGGGTGTGATAAACCTCCTTACGAACTATCTTTTTATTGCACTTGTGCATACCTAGGCCTAGAGACTATTTTCATTCATCGGAATGATCATCACTACTAACGACATTATCAAATACATGTGCTATTTGTGTCGGGACATAACCTAGTATCACCAGTCCACGATCTACTAGGTCTGGATCCAATCTTTGAAGATGAAAAACTCATTGATAGTATGCATGAGGATCTTGTGGTATGGGAAAAAGATGGTGAAATTAGCAAGTTTAGCTTCCTCATACCTCCTATATTCTAGCCGTTTTAGAATTTCTATAGCAACCCTAGCCTTTTACACATATTATTTTGAGATTTTCAAAATAAATATCCATTCAATACGAACTAGGGATCGAAAAGTCCTATTGTCTTTTGGAATCTAAGTACATAATGCATCAAAGTGAGACTAAAATAAAACTTCTTTATTTTTTTATTTATTGTGAGATCCTAAATTCCTTTTATCTCCTAAAATAGTATAGGATCGTCGATGGAATACATAAATTAAAGGGGTGAGCTAAAAAATTAATTAAGGGAATGACATGATAAAGAAACATAACATGTGATTCAAAAGTATAACATGATATCATAAATGAGAATGCTCATGAGAATCACAAGGGATTGTAACATAAAGAACATGGTATCATAAGATCATGGAATCATAAGAAATGTGTCATCAACATATAACATGACATAAACATGGGTCATTTCTAACTTTCTAGAAAATATCACATGGTGGACAAAGTTCTGCAATGGATTACGTTTACTTCCTAATCCCATACATGACGCCTCATGAGATTAAAGCTTTACCCAAAGCATTGAAGTGCTATATAAGTGCACCCATAATACCTTGTTGATAATTTATGTATGCCACAAAAAGGAAATCAATCATAAGGAATAAAATAATAATTAACCATGGGAAAAATGGGTCACATAATCTTGTCTCACTAAGCCAAAATAGGTGTTTAGTGGTGTTTTTTTGTTTAGTGGTGGTTTAAACCGACGCAAAATCATTCTGTGATGATTTAGAAAAACAACCTCTAAATCGTGTGTTGGAATTTATTTAGCTTTGGTTTTTCAAAACCATCACAGAACGATTTAGTGACGGTTTTTTAAAATTGGGGAAACCATTTAGTGGCAGTATAAACCACCGTTAAATCATTTTATAGCAGTTTTAATTTTTTTTAAATTAAACTTTTTTTAATTTTAAACTACCACTAAATTATTCTGCAGTAGTTATTTTATTTTTAAATTTTTTGTAATTATTATTATTATTATTTATTATTTATTTATTATTTTCGAATTTTATTATTCTTAGAAGTATTTATTTATTAATTAATTATTATTATTATTTTATTGTTATTATTATTATATTATTATTTTATTATTATTATTATCATTATTGTAATTTTTTTAATTCGCATAATTAATTTATTGTTATTATTTACTATTTATTATTTATTATTCTCATAATTATTTTATTATTTTTGTTAATTTTTGGATTCCTGTAATTAATTTATTTTTTATTCATTATTTATTACTATGCACATACACATGCAGATGCACATGCATGCATATGTCATATATAGAAATTCTATGTTGGGTGAGATTTGAACTCATTACCTCTTTCTTATTATACAAAGACTTTACCACTCCAACCGGCTCTTTCATGTTGTGAATATATAGAATTTAATATGCTTATATATATATATATTAAAAAAATAATACAAAACAAATAAATAAATGATAAATAATGAATAATGAATAATAAATAATAAATAATTAAAAATTAAAAATTAAAAAAAATAATGTATAAAAAACAATAAATAATAATAAATAAATAACCAAATAAGTAAATAAATAAACAAATAAACAAATAAATAGGAAATAAATAATAAAATAATAATGAAAAATAAATAAATAATAAGTAATAAATAAGAGTTAAATAATAAAATAATAATAAATTAATAAAAAATTAATAATTAATTAATAATTCAGGTATACATAATAAATTAATAATAAATAAATAATCAATATTAAATAAATAAAAAATATAAATATAAATAATATATAAATAATAAAATAATAAAATAATAATGGAAAATAAAAAAAATAAAAGATTCATAATAAATAATTATTAATTATTAATTAATTAATTAATTAATTAATAATTATTAATTATTAATTAATAAATAAATAATAAATAAATAAATAAATAATAAATTAATGAAAAATAAATAATAAATTATTAATAAATAAGAAATAAATAAGAAATATTAAATAGTTATTTAAGAGTAATTTAATAATAAAATAAATTAATAAATAATAAATCAATAATAAATATTAAATAAATATTAAAATAATAACTAATAAATTGTAAATATAATAAAATATTCATATATTTAATTATAAATAGAAATACATTGTGAAAAATGATAAAACATAAAAACCATACTATCAATATAAATATAATCCATGGGAATAAATCTAGTCAACACTGAAAAAAAAAAGACAATAAGACCCCCTTAAACAAGGATGAAATTTTGTCAAATGTTAAAAAATTGGGATGCCCCAACTAAAAACTTTGTTTTGGAGGCCTTATGTTTAAACACCCGAAAATTCCATATAATTTTTTTAAAATTATTTGGGATTATTACGAGTCTATGAAATTTGACGGCACGTGTTTCTGAGGCCCAGAGAGCCCAGAACGGAATTTTTAAACTTTTTTAAGGTATGTTTAGTAAACGTGCGAGCAGCATTTTCTCTCTTTTTAACAGGTGATCGGATTCAAAATCTAAGGGCATCGTTGAATCCGATGTGCTGGGATTCGCTTAAGGGAAGCTTAACTTCGACTGGAAAGGCTATGGTGAAAAAGTTAATTTCTTGGACTTTACAAAAATAATAATAAAATAACTGACAATTATTTTATTTTTCTTTTTTGAAACCGTTGGACAAACGGAGGTGGGACCGCGGTTCAACATCAATCCATTTAATGGTTTGACTCTTATTTTTGTGTAATCTCACCATTGGGGGAAATTAAAAGAATGTGTAACCGCACCATTGAGGTAATTAAAGAGGTTTTTTAATTATACTCATTAATGAACCTCATTAATTGTGTGGTGTGTTGATCCTCTCCTCCCCTCTATTTAATTTGAGCTTGGGATTGGGTTCTGGGAGAGCTACGAGAGGAAGCTCTGATGAAGTGGCGATGACTTTCCACTCCGACGAAGAACTTGATCGAGTGATGGATATTGGGAGAATGGACGGGTGATAGCAAGCGCTGACGAACACCTTCGGACGTGTACACTCTCTCTTCTTTTGCAGTACCTTCCAATGAATACAAGGTAGGGTTTTTGTGCTTGATTTCTCCCCTTTACCCCATTTTTTATTATTATAAAGAACACAGATCAACCGTCTAATGGTTTGATCCATGTTTCATTATTAAAATGTGGGAGGATGTTGCGGGGTTTCCTTGATGGGAGTTTTTTTTTACATTTAAGTGATCCTTCCCATGTTATAATGCTAACGTAGAGGGCACGGGCCAAAGGAACAAGGCCCGAACCCTTCTCCATTTTCAGTTTTGGTTGCATATTCTGTGGAAGACTGGATGTTATGGTGTCACGTGGTGGTACCAGCCACGTGGCCGATGAAGAAGATATGGGCCGTCGGCCTAGCCAACAGCCACAGGAGGAGGCATGCCCCAGTGGCGCACCTGGGCGATGGAAGTTGGGGCCACGACAGGTCGCGACACTGGAAGAGGAGCGCCCTGACGGTGTGCCTGGGTGGCAGAAGCCACATCCATGACAGGTTTTTGTACTGGAGGAGGCGTGTCCCGGTGGCGCCCCTAGGCAGTGGAAGCCACGGCCACAACGGGCCACAGCGTTAGAGGAGGCGCCCCTCAGCGGCATGCTTGGGTGGCGTAGAAGCTGCGACCGCGACGGGCCGCAGCACGCAGGAGTTTCACGGCACCAATGTGGTGCCGCATGGAGAAGTCAATCAACCAAGTGGGCTAATGCGGAAGGCGTGGACGGGTCCACCAGCTGCATGAGCCGATGTCGTACGCGGTTGTGCGGCTTCCGGAGAGAATGGAGTAGGCCAGCAACTGCGGGCTGGGGTGATCCTAGCAGGCCACACCGCCAGGCGGGCCGAGCCCACTAGTCCTGCGGGCCCGACCTGTTTACCAAGGGGCCGGTTCGGACCCAACCGGGCTGGGCTGGGCCCAGCAGGCTGGTTCACCCTGGTAGGGTTGAACCCGGGTTTTATTAAGTCGGTCTGACTGGGGTGGGCGGAACCCAAACCCCTTTCGGCCCAGTTATGTTTAATTGGGCATAACTCACCATACATCCGTTTGACGAACCATCAGCGGTGCCAGAACCCTTATAATGAGGAGGTCCTTTTGAGATATAACACGTTACTTTCAGAGAAAGTTGAAGCTTGTTCGGGTTGGATCATACATGAATCCAACTGGGACCTCAGCACTAAAATGCCAATAACTTACAAACCGAACGCCCAGTTGACCCACCGTCTATTGCATTGGAACCCTTATGACACGACAGATCATCAGGTTACTTATTTTTGAGAATTTGTGCCAATTGAAATACTACTGATGTCTTGAGGAGTGGTTCTCCCAATTGCACTATGTACGGAACCCTACGACTGGCTGAGACATGAAGACTGCTAATTTTTGACTCTGTGTGACTCAAAGACCCCGTGGTAAGCACCTCTATGTGACTTGGAAGGCCCATAGTGGGGAGCACCTATGTGTGACTTGGCAGACCCACGGTACTCAACAGGAGGAGTACATTAGTAGGCCATGGTGAGGAGCGACTCTATGTGACCCGGCAAACCCATAGTATGCGGTGGGGAGGAGTACCTAAGTAGTTCAAGGTTAGAAGGAATCGGATCTTTGTGACTTGACATTCCCACTGTACTCGACAGAGGAGGAGTTCTCCAACAGCCAAGGTGTTCGATAATGTGACTAGTGATGATACTGTTACTACCCTAGAATATACCTGGTGTGAGCTATATTTTCTTTGTGCTTGTGATTGATATTATGCTATATGGTTTTTCCTTTGTGGAATTCTAGGAGACCTTTGGAGGTCTTGGGGTCCCTACTCGGTATTCTTATACTCACCCTTGCAAGGGCTTCACCCGCACCTTATTGTGTCTTGTGAAGACAATGAGCATCTTTGACTAAGACTCGGGGAGCCAAAACTTGATGGTGGGTGATGGTGATGGTTGACATGGAGAGATGCAGTGATGAGCTATACCTACCATTCAGGTAGGATCCTTGGCAGAAGACCTCGGGAGTTTTTTTCCCTTTTCGCTATTTTCCCATTTCAGTTGGGCTTGTATTCTAGCCCGTTTTACTTTCAGTTGTACTAGTGCTAAATTTTTTCAGTGGTATGTTGTTTCCCTTTTGTGAGTTGGGACATTGTTGGGCTTGTGTGTGCATAAAGGTATCTAAAAAAATGCCTCTCACTTATAGGTTGATGCCTTCGGTGCTATTCCCCAGCCCCTGGCCTTCGGGGGGTGGTCTTGGGGTAGTCACAACACGGCCTCTAGGGGGTAGGTCATGACAAAGCGATATCAAAGGGGCGGTCAGTTCCCCCTCAAAGACCAGAAGTCTATGTTTTTCCTTGGATAAATAGTGTTAAATGTTGTGAGTTCAAATTTCAGATTTAGGGAGTCCAGTATTGGTGCGGTGACCGACGTATCCATACAGTAGGACCTTGAATTCTGCTTTTCGGCTCAATACATGAAAACACTGGTTAAATAAGTGTCTCTTGATTTTGAATAAGAGTCGTCTCACCAAGTATAATGTTTTAATCATGGTACGTCTTGATCTATCTTAGGATGGCTCCACGTGGACGACCATTTAGGATCCTGATATGAGGTCGTGAGGATAGCCCGCCTAGCGATAAGGAATCTGTTAAGGGACTAAAGTTTGAGATGGCCCCACTAGGTGGTGCACTAGTGCTACCACCACCCGATGGTCAGAATCTACTTCCAGCGATTATGTCAGAGGACATTTGTAGGCTCATTTCTCTATATGATTTTCAGAGATAGATACCTCCTAGGTTCAGGGGAGAGATGAATCCTCAGGTCACTGAGGACTTGCCAGAGGCTGTGACGCAGGACTTCCACTTAGTGAGGACACCACCTGACTAGATGGAGATCTTGGCGGTGAGCCTTCTATAGGGATCGGTAGGGAGATGGTAGTGATTTACCATCTAGACTCATGATGAGGCAACCATCACTTGGGTTTACCTCGAGATTCATTTCCAGAATGAGTTTTTTCCCATGATGGTGTGCTCTCTATGCATTCAGGAGCTTCTTCTCCTACAGCAAGGCATCATGACAGTGGCCCAATACTCAGCGAGATTTACTGACCTCTCTCACTACTCCACAGACATGGTGCGAGACCCTTTATTCAGGTCTAGAGCCTTTTATCAAGTAATTAGGTGGGATATCAGGGCTTCGGTAGTGTCTCTCAGCATCACTACCCAGGACGAGGTGCTGGAGTGATCCCTTCTGATGGAGAGCTTCTTGGTGGATCAAGCGCTCACAAATATAGCTAGAAGTAGACCCTAGGTGGCAGAGTCTTCGACAGGTAGAAGATAGTATACATGTTGGCCCAAATAGGCCATGTCTTTCTGAGGCTGACCCTAGGACTCAGTGTTGGCAGTGCGAGGCTCCCAGGCCATAGGGGGTCAGACGGGGGTAACGCTTTTCTTTATGTGCAGCGGGCAGGGACACATGGCATGTGATTGCCTGAACCACCGTATGGATGACCAGTAGACGGTCGAGGGACCACAAAGGCAGCAGCTGAAGATCGAGTGTGGAAATCCATAGGGTAGTGTACATGGTAGAGGAGTGGGTCATGCAACAAGTGGTGGATGATGATTTGAGGTTCCACCACCACCACCACCACCACCACCAGGTGGTCCACCCCGACTACAGGGAGCAGGTGGCCAGGGGCCAACACAACTCCAGGTGGAAGAGGCCTATGACCACGGTTCTCTAGAGATGATTAGAGGTATGATATGTATCTATTCCACTCTATCTTCAGTTCTCATAGACACATGTTCCAGTCACTCTTTCATTTCCATGACACTCATTCTGAGCTTGGAGATTCTGATGGATCTGTTAGCTCGATCCTTATGTTTAGAGATTCTTACGGGAGAGGATTCGATGATTACACACTGGAACAGGTAGTGTGAGATCACTATAGGAGGAGGGATATTTGGCTAGGATCTCCTAGTAGTAGCATTGAGGCCTTATGACATCATCTTGGGTATGGACTGGCTATCCACAGTCCATGCTCAGATCGACTATTTTAGGTACAAAGTGGGGTGTGTCTGTAAGGATAGGATCATGTTTTCCATCATCGGTGATGAGAAAACCTTTACAGCATAAGATAGGATCTCTCGAAGGAGGTTAAATCCAATCACTCATTAATTTTCTAGCCTCACCCTCGGTGTAGTAGATGAGAGGAGTCTGAGATATCCTATAGTGGTGGACTAGTATGATGATTTCTTCCCTGATGATGTTATGAGGCTACCTCCTCTTAGAGAGGTAGAATTTTGCATCAAATTGTACCCAGAGAGGAAAAAGATATCTACACCAGCATATTAGATGGCTCCCATGGAGCTTCGTGAGGTGAGGGTACAGTTGGAAGACCTACATATGAAGGGGTTCATAATGCCTAGTATTTCTCCTTGGGTAGCCCCGATTTTGTTTTCCAAGAAGGCAGATGGGAGTTTGAGGCTTTGTGTGGACTATCGGTGCCTGAACTAGGTGACTATGAAGAACAAGTATCCTCTTCCAAGGATCAATGATCTATTCAACCATCTTAAGGGAGCACGGTGGTTTTTGAAGATAGACCTCATATCAGGCTATCATCAGCTTAGGTTATGGGACAAGGATGTACCAAAGATAGTATTTAGATGTCGGTATGGCCGTTATGATTTATTGGTGATTCCCTTCAACGTGACCAGTGCTTCGGCAGTGTTCATGGGGTTCATGAATAGGATCTTCCATCCTTACCTCGATCAATTATTGGTATTCTTTATTGACGACATCTTGGTGTACTCAGCATCGGAGGAGGAGAACACCACGCACCAGTAGATAATTCTGGATACACTCTGAGAGAACCATCTTGAGGAGCGGTTCTCCCAACTGCGCTACGTACTAAACCCTACGATTGGATGAGACCTGAAAAATGCTAATTTTAGACTCTATGTGACTCAATGACCTAGTGGTAATCACCTCTGTGTGACTTGGCAAGCCCATGGTGGGGAGCACCTTTATGTGACTTGGAAGACCCACAATACATGATAGGAGGAGTACCTCAGCAAGCCACGGTGGGGAGCGGCTCTGTGTGACCTGGGATACCCATGGTACGCGATGGGGAAGAGTACCTAAGTAGTTCAAGGTTAGTGGGAAGCGGCTCTGTGTGACCTAGAAGGCCCACTACACTCTATGGAGGAGGATTTCTCCAGTAGTTGAGGTGTTTAACAATGTGACTGGTGATGCTACTATTTCTACCATAGAATATATCTGGGGTGAGCTGTCTTTTCTTTGTTCTTGTGATTAATATTATGCTATGTGGTTTTTCCTTTTTGGAATTCTAGGATTCCGTTGGGGGTCATGGGGTCCCTACTAGGTATTATTATACTCACCCATGCATGGGCTTCGCCCGCACCTTGTTGTGTTGTGTGAAGACGATGAGAATCTTTGACTGAGACTTGGGGAGCCAGGACCTAATAGTGGACGGTGGTGAAGGTTGATGTGGAGAGCTGTAGTGATCAGGTGTACCTACCCTTCAGGTAGGATCCTTGGCAGACGACCTCAGGAGTTGTTTTCCCTTTTCACTATTTTCCATTTCAGTTGGGCTTGTATTTTTGCCCCTTTTATATTCATCTATACTTGTACTCAGTTTTTTCAGTGGTATGTTATTTTCCTTTTGTGAGTTAAGACTTGGTTGGGCGTGTGTGTGCATATAGGTATCCAATAAAATGCCTCCCACTTTCAGGTTGATGCCTTCAATGATAGTCATCAACCCGTGGCCTTCGGGAGGTGGGCTTGAGGTAGTCGGGGCACGGGCTCTAGGGGATGGGTCGGGAAATTATGGGTCCTTTTTGAATAAAAAACGTTCCTAGGATCCCCTTGGTCACTAGGGAGTATAGATCATCATAAACTTTGATTTGATATGTATTATACCCCAAACTGATACCTAGATTAAAAGTTATGGTCGTTTGAAGTTAAAGTTTGATTTTATACTTTTCTTGAAACTGTAATAAATTTTATTCTTTGAATTATTAAAATTTTTAAATCTAATTTGGTTTTATTTTATTTCAAAAGATTCTATTTTATTGGTTGTTGAGCTAAAATAGACTCTCTAACCAAAAGTTATGGTCATTTAATGCTGAAGTCTGATTTTCAACTTATTGAAGATTTATTTTAAGTTTCAAATTATTATTAACTAATAATTAAAATTATAAATAATAAAAAATATATATGATATTAAATATTAAATCATAAATCATAATTTATTTTTTTTAATTTTTTAATTGTTTTCATTTAATTTAGTGGCGGTTTTAAAAAACTGCTGCTATTTCACGGTAGTTTTCAAAAAAAAACGCCACTATTTTGTGGTATTTTAATAAACCTCCAATAAAAAAAATAATTTTTATATTAAATATATATATAACATTTAATGGTGTTTTTCAAAACTTTCATGAAAAACCCGCCATTAAATCGGTTTTTTTATGTAGTGCCTCAAATCATAATTAAAGGAAATCGCATTATAAAGGCATTTGATAAATGACTATAAGGTATGTATTACAAGTTAATGGAAGGTATAATAATCTAGATATATATGTGAGATACATATATACAAAATTTATAATCATTCAATAACTTTAAAGAGAGATAAGTCAAGTTAAAGAGAGAAAGTTCATATCCCAAAGGAAATAGTTGTTTAGAGTGATCTCTTTATTTAAGGTTGAATCGTCATGTGCATTCCTTATCTTCCTGAATAATAAATTTATGTTAATTATTTACTTTCTTAATAACTTTTTTCAATTTTTTTATTCTTTTTATTTTATTTTCTACCATGTAATATTCAATTACTTACTCAGTTGATTTTACATTAGCCGGGTTGATGATAATTGGACCATATGTCCAAAATCACATTGGTAAGTTGAATAAGGTAAAATAGATTATTATTTCATCATCCCCATAATTTTTATCATGAAATAATTATCATTTTTATACAAAAATTATACTTTCGAAACTAACAATGAAATATGTTTATTAAAAATGAATTGTGTTACAGTCATGGAGATAGTAGTTCGTACGTGCACATGAGTAATATTTCCATTTTTTGACAATTATGATGTAAAGGAGGTGAGTGTTATTTTATAATTATATAATGATAATTATATCATAATTATCATATTATTTCTTTGAATATACTTATATATACTACCCATGTAATGTAGTAATAAAAAATGAATCACATCGCTTTGCGAGGCAGTGGTTCATCGTACACACAAACGATATTATCATTTATTCAATGGATGGTAATGTGAGAAATTATATGATATATTAATTTAAAATAATTGTTAATATGTCATTAATATTATATATAAACATAAAATTAATCATTATTACCTTCCATATTAAGCTTAATTGAAAAAGGAATCACATCGCTTCGCGAGGTGGTAGTATGTCGTACACACGAGCAACGTTATCGTATTCCCTATGGAATTAAAATTAAGAATTTATATGTAATAATATAATTACATGAGTATAATTATATTATAAATATAAATATTATATATTTAATAAATCATTATATCCATCTTTAAGAAGTGGTGATGGAAAACGAATTGAATCGGTTCGTGAGGCGGTACTCCGTCGTAGACATAATCGATGGTTTTGTTCCCCGTTTTATGAAAGAGAAGATGGATATAGGTTATTAAATTAAAATAATAACATATAATTATATTTAATATTATTATGTTACTATATCATAATTATTGAATAATATTTTAAGTATTTGAAATAAGAAAAATAAAACAAAGACGCTCGGTTAAGATTGATACCTCTTCTTCAGATAACCTCCTTAGGTAAGCACCAAAATCCTTCCTAGGATGGATTTATGATAAAAAAATCCAATATAATGTTTTTAGGTAATTAAGGAAGGTATTTAGGTTGGTATTGTCTAAGAAAAATTTATTTTTAAGTGTGAAGAGAATAGGAGAGTGGGTGGCCTTTTATGAGGGGGGAGAGGACACACTTGGAATTATAGAAAAGAATAAATCACACACATGTTTTTCATGATCCAAAAGGATAAAAAATGGACACTATAAAATATTTTAAGGTATAAGGTATAAATATGATTATAAAATAGTAATTAGATAAGTTTAAGTCATTTTTCACCCTTATATTGTTTAGTTTATCACTTCGGTAAACCCATTTTTACAACAATAATGGTAATTAATTTTTACTATTTTTACTATTTATTATGATAAAAAATTATGGTTAAATTATTGTATAATTTTAATTATTTCAATTATAAATTTTTAATATATGTTTCTAACTTAAATTAACTAATCTTATGTAGTTTAATTTAAAATTAAACACGCTGACGCGGTGAACAAACGGTTTTCCAAAGAAAAAGTTTTCAGAAGTTTAAAAAATATTTATATTAAAATTCAAAATGAAATTTATTCAAATGAACTAAATTGAATTAATAATAATATAATTGAAATAATTTTTATTTTAAAATCATCTAATTTTTTTTTATGTTTTTAAATTCAGTAAATGAAAAGACAATTCATAATAAAAACTAGTATACTTTACTATTCACCAACAAATTTACCTTTTCATAAAATTATAAAACAAATCACTATAAGATAATTTTTACATAATAATTTATAAAATTAGGTTATGGTTTTCAAAATAATATTCTAAAAGTGGCAAAAAATAATTTTCAAATAAGTGCGCAAAATGTGACAAAACTTCTTTTTATAAAAATATAGTTTTTAATTGTAAAATTGAATCTATTCTTATCTCATGAATAAAAAACAAATAATATGATTTTGAAAACAATTTATTTAATATATAATATTTAAAATTCATTAAAATCATTCACCAAAATTTTTTTATTTAATTTATTTAGATAAAATGTGGTGTTGCACCTAAAAAGCTGTTTTTCATAAAAAAAATCTTTATTTTAAAAGGGTTTTTATTTTCAATTATAATTAATTCATAAATAAAGAATTTATTTTATATATGTTTAAACCATATATTTCATAATTTATTTAATCCTATTTATACCCTCCATTCTAATGGCTTGCATATAACTATCATATATAATAATATTTTAATAGTATATTGTAGTTCGTTTAGACTCAGTGTTGCATGTCGTATATGCTATAAAACATGGAATTGTTTTTTAAAACTTAAGGTTTTAAATTATTCCACCCTTAAAAATTTTCTCCCTCTAAATTTCTTATTAATAACTAAGTTGAAATAGGTGAGGGTACTTATACTTCATTTCTTCCTCTGGTTCCCAGGTTGCCTCTTCATATTTATGTTTCTGTCATAACACTTTGACTAGGTGAGTCTACTTGTTGCATAGAGATTTATCTCTATGGTCGAAGATCTTCACCATCTACTCCTAATAATAGAGATCATTTTACAGATATACTACCTCAAAATTCAGTACATGTGAGGGATATGATATGTACTTCCTAAAGAGGGATGTATGGAATATTATCTTGAGAAAGGGTTGGTGGGAGTGCTAGTCGATAAGCCACAACTCTGATACGATTGATAATGTAAAAGGGGATGATGTATCACGGTATTTTCTTTCCCTTATTCCCAAACCTCATGACTCTCTTCTATGGAGATACAAATAGAAACACTTTATCTCAAACCTTAAACACTAGGTCCCGTCAATGATTTTCAGCATAGCTCTTTTGTCGACTCAAATCAGTCTTGATGTGCTACAAAATATTTGGGATCCTTTCTACCATATCTTCAACCATTTCAAGTCCCAACAGCTTATGTTCACCAACTTCATCCCAATTTTCATGGGTTTTACAATTCTTCTCATAAAGGACATCATATTGGTCCATTTTGATAATTGAGTGAAAACTATTATTATATGAGAACTCCACCATAGAAATATGTTGATCCCATCCTCCTTCAAAGTCTATTGAGTATGCCCTCAACAATTCTTCTAGTGTCTGAGTAAATTCCGACTAATTATTTAGATAATTTAGGATATTTTTATAGAATTTGGATTTAAATATTATATCCTAGTAATATATAATAGATATTGGTGCTCTATGAATCCTCACCACTTCTCTAATGTATACCCTTTCAAGATGATTGAGTGATAAGTCTCATCGAACAAAAATAAAGTGAATAGTCTTTGTAAGATGATCCACTACAACCTATATGGAATTATTTCCACTTGATATCTTTTAAAGGACAATGAAAAAATCCATGGTGATGTTTTACCATTTTCATAAAGGTATAGGTAATGGTGGCATCATATCCTTAGAATTTTTCCTTTCAACCTTCACTTTCTGACATACTAGGAACCTTAATGTATGTACCATGATCTTCTTCTCCATATTTCCCCACCAATGGTGATCATGTAGATCTCTATACATCTTCATGATCCTGAGGTGGATGGAAATGGTTGATCTATATGCATCATTCAAAAAATATTTCTTTATATCAATATTTAATGGTACAAAAAGTCGTAAACCAAATATTAACACTCATTCTTCATCAATTTTCAACTCCAAGGAATTGCCATTCCTCATAGATTCCACATTCTTCTAAAGTTATATATCATCTCTTTGATCATCCTTCATCTTCTATAAAATTTATAGTTGAGAAATAATTTGAGAAAGGAATGATTATGTTCCATTCTGTACAATTCTCATGTGCATTTTTTATAAGTCTAAGAAGATTGAATCCTTATTAATTCTCATTACTGATAATGTTTCTGGATCCTTTATACTTAGGCCATTGTCCACTTTGCTTTATTTCCCATAATGGTAATAGATTGAGTGATCATAGTCCTTTATTAGCTCTAACCATATTCACTGATTCATATTAATCTCATTCTATGTGAATATATATTTGAGGCTCTTAAGATCTATATATATTTTACACTTCTCCCCATAGAGATTTTTTCACTATATTTTCAACACAAAGATAATTATAGACAACTCCATATCATTCATAGGATAGTTCTTCTCATAAACTTCTAACCGACTTCAGTCATAGGCTATCACTTTATCATTTTGAATCAGTACACATCCTAATAACTTCTTTGAATCATCACTGTATATCCTGAAAAGTTTCCCACTTATGTGTAGTGTAAGTATTGTTGCAGTGATGAGCCTCTTTTTCAAATATTGGAATCTCTCCTCACATTCACTAGTCTAGAAAAAGTTCACCATTTCTGAGTTATCTTGGTTAGTGTGTTTGAGAATCGAGACAAGTTTTTCACAAATAATCTATAATACCTTGCTAGTTCAAGGAAAATATGGATCTCTATTGTAAATACTAGTCTATTTCAGTACTCAATTGCCTTTATCCTAGAAGGGTCCACATATATCCCTTTTTTGGTGATAATATCCCCAAGAATGATACTTCATTAATCCATAACTCACATTTACTATGCTTTTAATAAATATTATCCTTTTTCAAGGACTTTAGTAGAGTATTAAAATGTCCTTCATGCTCATCCTTAATTTTAGAGTATTTCAGAATATAATCTATAAATACTATCACAAATTTATCAAGGTAATATCTAAAGAATTTATTCATCATTTACATAAATATTTATGGACCATTAGCGAGTCTTAATGGTATCCCTATAAATAAATAGTGTCCATACCTTGTTCTGAAGGCATTTTGGGGAATATTTACCTTCCTTAATTTAACTTGCAAATATCTCAGTAAAAGGTACACCTTAGAGATATATTGATCCCCACATAATTGATAAAAAAATTATATCCAAGGCAGGGGATACTTGTTCTTTATCATGATTTTGTTGAGTTTCTTATAATCAACATAGAGGCACATTGACTCATCCTTCTTCTTGATGAAGAGGACTGACACACCCCATAGTAAAGAACTCTGGTGTGTTAAACCCTTTTCTAGATTCTCTTTTAACTTATTTTCCAGTTCTTCCAACTCAATAGTGGCCATTATATAAGGATTATTTTATATGGGTAGATATCCATGTATAAGTTTACTTGAGAACTCAACCTCTCAATCAGGAGGAAGACCAATAAACTGTTCGAGGAATACATCTGTATAAACCCTCACAATGGGTATGTATTGAAACATGATTCCTTCTTTTTTCTTGATCATTTTAACTAGATATGATTTCTTATAAGGACATAATATCAATGCTTGAGTAGATGATTCTAGGGGAGATTCATCCTCCTCCTTACACTTATACAAAATTAGAAGATGGATTGGGATGTAAAGAGTGATCTTCGTCACCTGACAGTTGATGTTGTCTTTATATAAGGACAACCAATCCATGCCCAATATAGAATCAAACTCCATTAAAAGAAGTAATACAATATTTGATGGAATTTTAAGTCTGAAAACATCGATTGAGAAGGATTTATATATTTGGGATGCAATAATTGCTCTATTTTATATTCTCATAGATATCTCAACCCATATGTTTTGAGGTGGTTTATGAATAGTTATTATAAACATTCAAGATATAAAATAATGAATAGAAATGGAATCAAAAAATATATTCTCTATTCTTGAATAAATAACTAGTGTACTTCTCGCCATACTCTTGTTGTTATCCATCTCAGTAGTAGTGATACCATAAGCCCTTCCTTGCTTCCTTGGAGGTTATTATCATTGATTTTATCTAACAACCCTTGGATTGGGGCATTTTCTTGCATAATTCCCATGTTATTTTTAGTTAAAGCACTATGCAGTAGGCATAGTGTTGATGCAAACCTTATTTCTTTCTTCCTCATTAGTGGGATTCTTCATTTAGCTTTGGCACTAATTATCTTTATGCCCACATTTTTCACACTTGAATCATTTTCCGGTTCCCTTCATATAGTTTTTGGGATGCTTCTTCCCACACTTTTTACAAGTTTAATGTTGGGTTTTCTTTCCTCCATGGGATTTGTCTATTGATACCCCCAGAGAAAACTATATTTTACACTTTTTTTCTCTAGTCCCATAAGACCACTAAGTGTAACACCCTGAGATTTTATGAGAAATATATTTTTTTATGTCTTATGTTATACGCAACACCGAAGGAATCTTTCACTACACACAACACTGGCTTGTCTTGCATTACACGCAAGCGCAACCTTCCTCGATAGCTTGCGTTGTACACAATACCGAGTTCCACTAAAAAAATGATATATTATTATAATATTATGAACTAGATGTTATGAATAGTATTAACCAAATTTTGAATTTTATAACATTATAATTCATCTTACACATTTTCTAGGATGAGATATGAAAACAAAATCATTTTTTTGATAAAAGAAGTATTTTTCAAAAAATGTAGTTTTACTGCCTTTTGATGGCGCACCCATTTTAAATATAATTTTTGACAATTTTATAAGTTAAATTTTAAAAAATAAACTTCTTATTATGAATTAGGATATAAAAATTTACATTGGATAAATTTTTGATACTTTTCTAATAACTATCATATTTTGATGAATAGTAAAAATACACTAAATTATTCTTAAAAACAACTTTTTTCATCAAGATAATTTATATGGTTAAATGATAAAATTTAATGGTTTTAAAGTATAAATAGAATATATTTTTACCATTTAATATAATTTATGTCATTACCATTAATTTTACATTGAATTCATGGGTAAACATTTCAATCTTTGATAATGTTTTAACTTTTAAAAACCCATTTTCTTAACAACGGGATTAATTTTAAATTAATTACTGCAACTTATATGTTTTGAATTTTGAAAAATGGATTCCATATTTTTATTAATTGGGTCCAAATTCTTTTAATAGGTTACTTTTTTTATATTATGAATAGTTACTATGGTAATTTTTTATTTACTACAGTTAAAGGTAAATCGGGTAATTAAGGGTAAAAATAAGATTATAAAATTACCCTAAGAGCAGAAAAAATTATATTGGATGAATAAAAGTCGACTGATATCACTTATGGGTCTGAATATATTCATTTCATGGACTCTTGAACATGAAAATGATATAAATATTATTAAAACCAAAGAAAGTGACAACATGTCACTCTCTTATATCTTATAAGTGTAATAATTTTAATTTAGTGATAAACTTCATAAAACTTCGAATATAAATAGTATCCAAAAATATAATAAAATTATATATATCATGATAATTTATTTATAATTTATAGGGATTAAATAATTATCATTAATGATAATACAATAGTGACGTAGAAAATATTTTATTGATTGAAATATCAAATAAATGGTTTTAAAAATATTAAAATAAATATTATATGAACTAATTAATGTTCTCCAAAAATTTTGTAGATTAATATGACATTTTAGAAATCTATTAAAAATTTTGGTTCGAATATATCCTCTGTGTTGATTTTATTTAAATTCAAATAAATGAATAGTGTCAAAATTGACACTATTGTTATTTCATAAAAATAACATATTATAAAATTGTTTAAAAATAAAAAAAAATATTAAAAATTATAAATTGAAATTTATATGGTCTAAAATTTCATTAAGTATCGAATTATGGAAAATTCACAACACATAAGTAATTATTTAAAACAATTTATAATTTATAATTTTATTACCAAAAATAAAACTAAATATATTAAATAAGGATAAATCAAGTTGATAAGGTTTAAAATAAACTCCAAACATATCTAAATATTATTTTTTGATGATATTACCACCCTTTATCATATAATATTTGTATTTGAGTCATTTTTTGAGGTTTTTAATTGGGTTTTGAGTTTATTATAAATTAATATTTTAGAGGTTTCCAAGAGTATCCATCTCCTCTCTTATAAAAGGGCACCGCCTCCCTCTCCTCCTCACAACATTTTGATCCTTCAAGATCGTCAAAACCCTATCCATTTCTCTTATCCACTTCCCTAGAAACATACTGGAGGTACTGGTTTTCTTCAACGACCATATTTAGTGCCCTAAGAGGAGGTTTAGAAGAGGCGCGTCGAAGAAGAGGTAATATTCTTTACCGATTCTTTCAAATTTGTTTCTTCTTCTACATCCTCTTATTTATTTGTTTCATTATAAATTAATAAGATCAGTATCAATAATATTCTGATATGTTATTATAAATATGAAAAACCCTATTTCACCTTCTATCTATCCTATGAAAAACGAAATTACCTCGTGTGCGTACGTACGGAATACCGTCTTCACGTCGTGGTGTAATCTGTTTTCCACCAACGTATTACTTGGATGGGTATAATGGTGTAAAGAATAACTATATATGATTATTATAACATGATACTAATTCTAATATATTCTATAATCCACTCCAATACCATTCAATAATTATGGGAATGATATCGTCGCTCGTGTGTACGTACGGCTTACCGTCTCCACGGTGCGATGTGATTCGTTCTACATGATCTTAATTAAACCATGATTATATAAATGAATTGAATGAATAAATCTTATATATATTATACTAATACCATTCTGAGAATTATGTAGCTATAACCTAAAAATAGGAATAAGAATTTATTCGACAAAACATGCATAAGAACATAAAGCAATGAACACCCGAATAACTAGTAGCAATGAAATACTACTAATTAGGAGATAAGAATAGGACCATATATGATATCATAAAAATTTATATGATTCTGTAATAAGTCAATTAAATTATTTTAAATCATTATACATGAGGTTCAGATACTTACAGAGCATATTGGACGTAAGGTAAGGGAAAATCTCACAATCTCATTTTTATCCGAGATTGTTTATACTTCAGAATTTACTGGGGAATATTTATCATCCACATCCATGTTTCCTCAATATGTAATATTATTTATATCCTCCTATAATTTTTTAAATCCAATTTTACCTATTGGTGAATTTTTAGTAAAAGTTATGAAAGTAATATTTTGTCATTTTCAGTACAAGATACTTTTTGACTTTTCCGGCCAAAGTACAAGAAGAATGTTTTTTTAACATATACAGCATGAATGAATTTGTATGATTTCATAGAACAGTATTTCAATTAATCTTCTTTAACAAGTTTTCAAGTTTATTTTCAATTAACTTCTTTTATTTTAAAATTGTATGACATGTTGATAAAGGGAAAAAATTGAAGTAGAAAGGATATTTTCCTCAAGAATGGAGTTCAAGTGTTTTATCAAAATTATTTTCCATATAAGGTAATATAGGGTTCTATTTCTATCCCTATTATTAAATTTATTTGATTATGTTATGATGGAATTATTTTTATGAAGTCATTTTATCGTATATGGATTATGTTATTATGGCATGATGTTTAAGAATCCTATTTTTATTACATGGGTTATGCTATGATGTATGATTTATGATTTTGTGGCACACGTAAGAATGGTTTCATTATGAGATGGGTGGGACCTATATCTCCCTCCAATGCATTGGGTAAATATTTATATCTCATGAGATAGACATGGTTGGAATGACAAGTTAATCTGGTTTAGTGATACATGACTGGAATGAGGAGTGAACTCAGTTCAGTAATGGACTTTTTCCTCTATGATGGTCTTTTCAATGAGTCATGACTAATATGAAATGATTTTCTATGATTATGTGTGTATGACACAAAGTTTCATGTCTTATGTTATGAATATTGGGATTACATTTCACAACTATGATTTATCCCATGTCATGATATTATGATCTCTTTTGCAGGATAAGATTTTCAAAATGTTATGTTCTTATGAATATGATATGATTTATATTTCCTTTGTTCACCCTTACTGAGAATTTGAGATCACCCTTTTTATGTTTTCTTTTCCCTAGGTCCGAAAGAAGGGTATTAAGTAGGATACACCAAAAGTGACTCTAGATATGATGTAATAAACAGGAGACAATGTAGATGATTTATGAACCAATTGGTTATGTTTCTCAGTTTCTGAAGTCACTATACCTATATAGTCCTATCATGGTTTTGTTATATATTGTAATAAGTATGCATAAATTCTGAAGTAATAACAATTTATGTAAATCATGGGTCATTATAGTTGGTATCAAAGGAAAGGTATAGTCAACCTTTGGAAACTAGGATGTGAAAGACTTATTAAGAACCCTAATGATATGTATAAGCATAGAACACAATCTTAGTGTTTTAGAAATAGCCATGAATAAACTATGATAATACCTGAAGTGTGAAATTTTATTCCTGATTATGTGGTTTTCCTATTTTAATTAGTGTTTCTCACACTATGCTTCTTTGTTTTAGTCAATGACTGGAACCCGAAGGAATCGTGTTAATGATGAATGCGACGGGCAATGTGATGATTGTCCTCCTGAGAAACCAAACGATATGGAATCTGGAATGTAAAATCATGTTTCCATGCTCACACAACTTTCTCAATCTATGAATCATGCAGGACTTTCAAACGAGCAAAGGAGGGAGAAACATTTTGTTGAATCCTTCATGAGGCAGCGTCCGCCTTCATTCAGAGGCTCTTCGGATCCATTAGTGGATGAACAATGGATCAGTAACACTGAAAAGATATTTTCAGTACTTCAATGTTATGAACATGATAAATTCATCTTAGCATTATATAGTTTTTAAGGTGAAGCTGATCAATGGTCGAATCTTGTCAAGAATACAAGGCAAAGGGATGAAATTGAGTCCATGGAATGGGATGATTTAAAGAACTTATTTTTCAATAAGTACTTCCCTATTATTCTTTGAACAGAGATAGAGAATGAGTTTCTTGAGCTGAAGCAAAAGGATGATGAATCTATTGGTACCTATAAATAAAATTTTACATGTCTTCCAAGGTACGATTCTGGGATTATTATCGATCCTGAGAGTAAGATTGATCGATTTTTTAGTGGATTAAAACCAAGTCTTTGAAGGGAATTAGCTATAAGGGACATCAATATCTATGAGGAAATTGTTCGATGTGCTCTCAAGGTTGAGATGGAGATTGGAGTAACTCATCATTCATATGTGTTTGATAAGAATAGGAAAATGGAATTCAAAGGAAAATCTAAAGACCACACTGAAAATAAGATGAGTTTTCCCTTATACTCAAAGTGTGGAAAGAAACATGGAGGGAATTGTCTTAAAGGGACAAGTAAAGGTTATAAGTGTGGAAAATAAGTTCATCGGGAAATTGAATACTGCAGTGATGGAAAAAATTTGTATAGTGATGCAAACAAAGAAAAGGCTACACAGAATGCACCTCCTACACTTCAATGTTACAAGTGAAAGGAAATGGTGAATTATTCTAATCAATGCCATAATCCAAGGGTTGTTGATTATGATCTACATCAAAAAACTCTGAAGTCCAAAGATAAAGGAAAATTACATGTGATTTCTATCAGCAATGTGGAGTATGATAACGAAGTGGTGAAAGGTACACTTACCATCCACTCTAAAGTAGTAAATATTTTATTTGATTCTGGATCCACCCACTCTTTTATTTCTGAAGAATTTTCTAAGGGTATCACCATACTACCCCAACAATTAGCTTTTGAGTTAGCTATGACAACTCTTAATGGCACAACAGTCGCATCAAAAGTTTACAATTCTTCTTCGATTGAAGTTTGTGGGAAAGTGCTTCCTGCAAATATTGTGATCCTTCCTATAGTGGAATTTGATGTGATTCTTAGCATAAATTGGATTTCTTTATATGGAGCTCATATCAGTTTCAAAATAAGGGAAGTCACATTTCATATTCCTGATCAATCTATGATCATCTATCGATGCAAGGATGAATATAACCTTCCAGTGGAAATTTATTCCATCTTATGGGTCTTGATTCCAATAAATGAAGTTTTTTTATCTCAAATGTTTGGAGACAAACTCACGATTAAGAATATTCCCATTGTACGGAAGTTTGATGATGTCTTTCCAGAGGAATTGTCAAGTCTTACACCAAATCATGAAGTAGAGTTTTCAATAGAACTCATACCAGGTTCTATGACCATTTCAAATACACCTTATAGAATAGCCCCAATTGAGTTGCAGGAATTGAAAAAGAAACTCCAAGAGAATCTTGATAAGGGATTCATACACCCTAGTGCATCACCTTGAGGAGCACATGTTCTGTTTGTTAAAAAGAAAGATGGATCAATGAGACTCTGTATTGATTATCGAGAACTTAAAAAGATCACTATCAAGAAAAAATATCCTCTCCCACACATTGATTACTTATTTGACCAACTACGTGGAGCTCAATACTTTTCCAAGATTGATCTTTATTCAGGGTATCATCAGTTAAGTGTCAAAAAGGAGGATATACCAAAGACAGATTTCCATACAAGGTATGGACACTATGAGTTTATAGTGATTCCATTTGGTCTTACTAATTCCCCTACTATTTTCATGGATCTAATGAATAGAGTCTTTAGATACTATCTTGATCAGTTTGTGGTAGTCTTTATAGATGATATTCTTGTATATTCAAAGAGAAACGAAGAACATGAAGATCACTTGAGAATTGTATTGAAGACCCTGAGAAAGGAGAAGATTTATTCCAAATTTACCAAGTGTGAATTTTGGATTCAAAAAGTTTTATTTTTAGGTTACATAATCCCAAAAGAGGGGATATCTGTGGACCCAGAAAAAACAGAGGTTATTGAAAGATAGTCGAGACCAACAATTGTAACTAAAATCTAAAGTTTTCTTGGTTTAGATAGGTATTATCAACATTTTGTGAATGATTTTTCAAGATTATCTAACCCACTCACCAAATTGACTTAGAAAAAAGTTAAGTTTGTTTGGATAGAGTAATGTGAAGATAATTTCAAAGAGCTAAAAAGAAGGTTAGCCAGTGCACCAGTGCTCACACTACCTTGTAGTAGAGAAAGGTTTGTGATCTATAGTGATTCATCCAATAAGGGTTTGGGGTTTGTTCTCATGAAAAATGATATGGTGATAGCTTATTCCTCATGAAAGTTGAAAATCCATGAGCAAAATTACCCAACTCATGATTTGGAGTTAGCTACGGTAATCTTTGCATTAAAGATTTGGAGGAATTATCTTTATGGTGAAAGGTGTGATATCTATACTGATCATAAAATTTTAAAGTATATTTTCACACAAAAGGAGCTGAATATGTGCCAAAGAATATGGTTGGAGCTGATTAAGTATTATGACTACTAAATTCATTACCACCCTAGGAAAGCAAACAAGGTGGCAGACACATTAAGTCAACAAGACCGTGCTAGCTTATCCATGATGAGGATCACAAAGAATCCAATATTTATGGATTTACAGAGGATGTATCTTGTAATTTTAATGAAATGGGATATATCTTATCTTTATCAAATGAATTTTCAACCATCTATACAAGTGAAGATTAAATAGGTGCAGAAGGAGGATGTTCGGCTTCAAAAGAAGGTGAGAAATGTTACTGAATTCAACCTTGATTATGTTGAGATAATAAGGTTCAGGAACCGTGTCTGTATTCCTACCATAGAAGAATTAAAGGAGCTGCTGGATGAGTCTCATAGTTCTTCATTCTCTATTCATCTTGGAAGTACAAATATGTACAGGGACCTAAAAGAGTACTTTTGGTGGGATGGCATGAAAAGAGATATCACGGAATATGTCTCTCGATCCTTGGTTTATCATCAAATTAAATCTGAGTGATAGAAGTCTAAAGGGGTGTTACAACCATTATCCATACTAGAATGGAAATGGGAAAACATCACTATGGACTTTGTCATCAGACTTCCCAAAACATCCAAAAGAAATAATGCTATCTAGGTTATAGTTGATTGTCTTACGAAGTCGACACAATTCATTACTATTAGAGAGGATTTCTCTCTTGATCAGCTTTCCAGGATATATGTAAAAGAAGTGGTAATATTTCATGGAGTATCACTTTCCATTATATCTAATCAGGATTCGAGGTTTACCTCAAAGTTTTAGTGAAGTCTTCAGCATTCTCTAGATACAGAGTTGATTTTTAGCACTGCCTATCATCATCATACAGACGGTCAGTCTGAGAGGACAATTCGAACTTTGGAAGATATGTTGAGAGCTTGATCTATGGATTTCAAAGGTGGTTGGGATCAACACCTACCTTTGGTGTAATTTTCTTATAATAATAGCTTTCACTCCAGTATTCAGATGGTTCTTTATGAAGCTCTCTATGGAAAGAAATGTAGAACTCCAACTTGCTGGGATGAACTTAGAGAAAGAAAGCTATTAGGACCTAATCTTGTTGATGAGATGGAAGAAAAGGTCAGATCTATTCAACAACACATAAGAGCATCTCAGAGTTGACAAAAACGTTATGCCAATAATCTAAGAAAAGACCAAGAGTTTGAAGTGGGTGATAAAGTGTTCTTACAAATATCTCCTTGTAAGAGAGTAATGAGATTTGGAAAGAAGGGAAAGTTGAGCACTAGGTATATCGGTCCTTTTGAAATACTGGATCATGTTGGGAAGGTAGATTACTGATTGTCCCTTCCACAAAATCCATCTCAAGTTCATGATGTGTTCCATGTATCTCTCCTGAGAAATTACATACCTGATCCTTCACATGTACTAAACTCAGAAGTTGTACCGCTGGAGCAAGATCTTTCTTATGAAGAATAGCCTGTAGAGATTCTGGATAGTAGAAAAAAAGTTTTATGAAACAAGACCACTCGCTTGGTTAATGTTTTATGGAGGAACCACCAATTAGAAGAAGCTACATGGAAACTTGAGGATATAATGAGGGAGAGGTATCCTCATCTGTTTGTAACGAAGTGACAAATTTCGAGGGTGAAATTCATTTTAAGGGGGGTAGAACGTAACACCCTGAGATTTTATGAGAAAATATATATATATATATATATATATATATATATGTGTGTGTGTGTCTTATGTTATACACAACACCAAAGTAATCTTTCACTACATAAAACACTGGCTTGGCTTTCGTTACACGCAAGAGCAACCTCCCTTGATAGTTTGTGTTGTACGCAATACCGAGTTTTACTAAACAATGATATATTATTATAATATTATGAACTATCCATTATGAATAGTATTAACTGAATTTTTAATTTTATAACATTATAATTCATCTTACACATTTTCTAGAATGAGATATGAAAACAAAATCAATTTTTCGATAAAAGAAGTATTTTTCAAAAAATGCAGTTTTACCGCCTTTTGTTGGTGAACCCATTTTAAATATAATTTTTTACAAGTTTATAAGATCAATTTTACAAAATAAACTTTTTCTTATGAATAAGGATATAAAAATTTACATTGGATAAATTTTTGATACTTTTCTAATAACATTCATATTTTGATGAATAGTAAAAATACGCTAATTTTTTCTTAAAAACAACTTTTTTCATCAAGATAGTTTATATGGATAGATGATAAAATTTAATTATTTTAAATTATAAATAGAATATATTTTTACCATTTAATATAATTTATGTCATTGACATTAATTTTACCTTGAATTCATAGGTAAACATTTCAATCTTTGACAATGTTTTAATTTTCAAAACCTGTTTTCTTAACAACGGGATTAATTTTAAATTAATTACTGAAACTTTTGTTTTTTGAATTTTTAAAAATTTATTTCATATTTGAATTCAGTGGGTCCAAATTATGTCAATATGTTACTTTTTTTTATGAATAGTAACTACGGTAATTTTTTATTTACAACAGTTAAAGGTAGATAGGGTAATTAAGGGTAAAAATAAGATTATAAAATTACCCTAATACCTTACAGAATTCTATTGGATGAATAAAAGTCGACCTATATCACTTAATGTTCATAATAGATTCATTTCATGGACTTTTGACCATGAAAATGATATAATTATTATTAAAACCAAAGAAAGTGACAATATGTTACTCTCTTATATCTTATAAGTGTAATAATTTTAATTTAGTGATAAACATCATAAAACTTCGAATATAAATAATCTAAAAAAATATAATAAAATTATATACATCATGTTAATTTATTTATAATTTTTAGGGATTAAATAATTATCATTAATGATGACACAAGAGTTAAGTAGAAATTATTTTATTGATTGAAATATCAAATAAATGGTTTTAACAATATTAAAATAAACACTATATGAACTAATTGATCTTCTAAAATAAATTTATAGATGAATATGACATGTTAGGAATCTATTAAATATTTTGATTCGAATATATCCTCTGTGTGGATTTTATTTAAATTCAAATAAACGAATACTGTCAAAATTGACACTATTGTTATTTCATAAAAATAACATATTATAAAATTGTTTAAAAATCAAAAAAATATTTAAAAATTATAATTTTAAATTTATATGGTCTAAAATGTCATAAATTATCCAATTATGGATAAATTATGACACATAAGTAATTCTTTATAACAATTTACAATTTAGAATATTATTACACAAATAAAATTAAATAGATTAAATAAGGATAAATCAAGTTGATAAGGTTTAAAATAAATTTCCAAAATGTATAAATCTTATTGTTTGATGATATTACAACCTTATCGCATCTAATATTCTGATTTGAATCATTTTTGGAGGTTTTTATGTGGGGTTTCAGTTTATTATAAATTAATATTTTAGAGGTTTCCAAGAGTACCCCTCTCCTCTCTTATAAAAGGGCACCTCCTCCCTCTCCTCCTCACAACATTTTGAGCCTTAAATCATGGGAAAACCATGTACATTACTCTTTTAAAATTACCTAAAAACATACTACAGGTATTGGTCTTCTTTAATGACCAACTTTAGTGCCCTAAGAGGAGGTTTAGAAGAGGCGCGTCAAAGAAGAGGTAATATCCTTTACCGATTCTTTCAAATTTATTTCTTCTTCTACTTCCTCTTCTTTATTTTTTTAATTATAAAGTAATAACAATAGTGTCACTAATATACTGATATGTTATTATAAATATTTAATAACCCTATTTCACCTTCTATCCATCCTACGGAAAATGAAATTACTGCACGTGCGTACGTACGGAATGTCGTATCTACGCCGTGGTGTAATCTGTTTTCCACCACCACCTTACTTGGATGAGTATAATGGTTTAAAGAGTAACTATATATGATTATTATAACATGATACTAATTTTTAGATATTCTATCATCCACTCAAATACCATTCAATAATTATGGTAATGATATCATCGCTCGTGCGTACGCACGGCTTACCGTCTCAACGGTGCGATGTGATTTGTTCTACATGATCTTCATTAAACCATGATTATATAAATGAATTGAATGAATAAATATGAAATATATTATACTAATACCATTCTATAAATGATGTAGCTATAACCTAAAAATATGAATAATATTTTATTCAACAAAACACACATAAGAACATATAGCAATGAACACCCGAATAACAAGTAGCAATGAAATATTACTAATAAGGAGATAAGAATATGACCATATATGATATCATAAAAATTTATATGATTCTGGAATAAGTCAATTAAATTATTTTAAATCATTATACAGGAGGTTTAGATATGTACAGAGCATATCGGACCTAAGATAAGGGAAAATCTCGCAATCTCATTTTTATCTGAGATTGTTTATACTTCAGAATTTTCTGGGGCATATTTATCATCCACATCCATGTTTCCTCAATATGTAATATTATTTCTATCCTCCTAAAATTGTTTAAATCCAATTTTACCTATTGGTGAATTTTTAGTAAAAGTTATTAAAGGAATCTTTTTTCTTTTTCAGTACAAGATACTTTTTGACTTTTCTGGCCAAAGAATGAGAAGAATGTTTTTTTAATATATATGACATGAATGGATTTGTATGATTTCATAGAACATTATTTCCATGAATCTTCCTTGACAAGTTTTCATGTTTATTTTAAATTAACTTCTTTTAGTTTAAAATTGTATGACATGTTGATAAAGGAAAAATGTTTTTGAAGTAGAAAGGATATTTTCCTCAAGAATGGAGTTCAAGTGTTTTATCAAATTTAGTTTCCATCTAAGATAATATATGTTTTTGTTTCTGTACCTATTATTAAATTGATTTGATTATGTTATTATGGAATTATTTTTATGACGTCCTTTTATCTTATATGGATTATGTTATGATGGCATGATGTTTAAGAATCCCATTTTTATTACATGGGTTATGCTATGATGTATGATTTATGATTTTGTGGAACACATAATAATGGTTTAATTATGAGATGGGTGTGACCTATATCTCCCTTCAATGAATTGGGTAAAGATTTATATCTCATGATATACACATGGATGGAACAGAAAGTTAATCGGGTTTAGTGATACAGGACTGGAACGAGGAGTGAACTTAGTTCAGTAATGGACTTTGTCCGCTATGATGGTCTTGTCAATGAGTCTTGACTAATATGAAATGATTTTCTATGATTCTGTGTGTATGACACAAATTTTCATGTCTTATGTTATGAATATTGGGATTACATTTCGCTGCTATTATTTATCACATGTCATGATATTATGATCTCTTTTGCAGGATAATATTTTCCAAATGTTATGTTCTTATGAATTTGATATGATTGATATTTTCATTGTTTGCCCTTAAAGAGCATTTGAGCTCACCCTTTGTATGTTTTTTTACCCATGTCAGGAATAAGGGTATTAAGTAGGATATGCCAAAAGGTACACTAGATATGATGAAATAAATGAGAGATAATGTAGATGATTTATGAACCAATTGTTTATTTTTACCAGTTTCTAAAGACATTATACCTATACGGTCCTATCATGGTTTTGATATATGTTTTAATAAGTATGCCTAAATTCTGAAGTAATAATAATGTATGTAAATCATCGGTCATTAAACTAAGATTCACCGATATCCATCTAAAATTTTATGGCGCAATGGAAAATATCATCATAATTATCAAAGTCTTGAATCTCCAATGATTCTCATAAAATCAGATTTATACCATTAAATAAACGTTTCACCATAGTTTCAGTGATGATAACAAAGAAGGATGTGTAATGTGCAATCCTTGTGATGTTTTCCACATATTCCTTGACAAAATCTTTTTCCTTTTTCTTCAGTCTATGGAACTAACTCTTTATTTTAAAATGGAGATTTTATGGAAAATATTTACTGAAAAATATTTTTTTGATGTTTTCCCATTCCTTGGAGTTGATATCATCTTTTGTATTTTGTGTTCTTAATCAGTGTCCACTACTAATCGGCTTCTCTCTCAATGTGATAAACATTCATCACAACATTCTCTTGATCCAGTAATTGAAAGATAAATAATATATTCTTATTGGATTTAATACAATGTTAAATGATGAGGTCATAAGATACACTAAAGGTAGTGTGCCTTTTTCATATAAAATAATCGGTTGTAACTTTCTCTTTCTTATGAGGGTGAAGGAATTCTACATGATTCAAGTTATTATTCATATCATGAGATAGTTAAGAAAGTATTATCATGAAATTCTCAACTCCCTATCCTATATGATTAGGTATATAACTGTAGTAATAATCACATTGCCTATCACATTGGTTGTTGGCATGGTTTATCCTATTTTCCTCCATTAACTAAAAAAACAAAAAACAATATGAGCATACTATAACATAAAAATGGAAACTTATAAACATTGAAGAAATAAATTATAAATAATAATTATATCCTAAAATATGAGTATCTAGGATTCAATATATGTTATACAAGGTAATAATTCCTAGTAGTTTTTTTACATAATAATTTTTTCATGTCCTTCATAATGGTTAGTGAAGAGTTTGAAAATTTAAGAAACATATCCCCCAAGTGTTTCAAACCTGGTGTATAGTGAGGATATTTATCATATACTAGGTAATACTCAAGTCAATCATGATGTTCCATTTTCAAAGTTATTACCCCTAATTACAACTATTCAATAACTATATTCACATTTAGTATCTATCCATCCAACGTCTCTAATGCCTTCAAATTTTTTATTTTAAACAAAACCCACTTTTAAGGGAAGAAGGGGAGAACCCTAACAGACATCATCGACTGAGGACAAATCACGACCTGAAGGTCAAGCATAAAAAATCATAGTGACTATATGGAGAACCCCTCCCCAATAATTGAACATGAAAAAGCACTTCACTACTGCAAGGCTGAACGGATAGCAAGTGTCATATGTCAAAGCACAGGCCCGATCCGATGGCTAATGTCATACCCTCTCAAACATCCGAATCTGAAAAACACTGCAATGATTAATGGAAGCTCGAGAACCTCCTATTGGGCCTGATCCACGTGGTCGAGTCTGGGTGCATCACCAAACAACCGGCTTAAGAAGTAAACCATTCCACATTTCAAAGTCACAGGTCCATAGCACCTCCATCAGTGACCATCATAGACAAGCCCCACTACCCTCCACTATACAACCCTACCAACACAGTCACAATGCCAGCAGGAATGGGTAGAGAAGAACAAAAAAGGCCAAAATAGGATAACCAAAACTAGATCCACCCAGTTCAAGAAAAATACAGCAATACAAGATCAACCAAATTGAACCAAATCACCCCAATACGAGATCTACCCAGTTTAATCCAATCAAAGCAAAACAAGAGCTACTTAGTTGAACCAAAACACAACAATACCAAATTAAAACATGTCAAACTCAAGAATCCACACCCTAGAACCACCTCCCCCTATGAATCACTGCATATTAGGGGCTGGTCCGTACTATAAACCTGCTAGAGACAAGCTTGGATGTGTCGGAAGCCAGGAACCATGGTCGCGCATCTTCGATGTTGGAAGGCTCACTGAACCGACAAATTTATTAGCTGCACCGAGCCACATCGTCGACGGAAGGGAAAGCCACACTAGGCCGAGATAAAATACTCCACCACAAAATGATGATGCTGACCACGGGAAGTGGATGCATAGATGCACGACGGTGCCCTTCCGAGCTGAGGCCAGATGCATTAGCTGAACTAAACCAGGTTGGAGGGGGAAAGGAAAACTGCAACCAAGAGAAAACCCTAGCCACCGAGGGTTTGGGAGAGGATGCCTCTCAGAGGCCTAACTCCCATGAATACCTCTATTTCACTTTTAGTATCTATAAAGATATTTATTTCTAAGAAACCACTCACTCTATATTTTACCAAGAAATTTCAATATTTTCTTATCTTAATATTATCCTTATAGACATATCCCTAGGGTTCTCACTAAAGTTTTATCATCCTAGTTCTAAGGTTAAAAAAATTCCTCTAATACCAAATATAGATACCCAATCCTTTTACACATATTATTTTGATATTTTCAACATGAATATCTATTCAATAAAAAATAAGGATCTAAAAGACCTAGTGTCTTTGGAAAACTAGGTACATAATACTTCAAAGGGAGTATAAAATTAAACTTCTTTATTTTATTCTCTATGGTGATACCCAAAATTTATTTTATCTTTTAAAAATGGATAGGATATCTTAGAGAAAACATAAAATAATAGGTGTTCTAAAAATCCTAGTAAGGGAATATCAAGATAAGGAAACATAACATGTGAGTCAAAAATTATAACATGATATCATAAAATAGAAGGCTCATGAATAATAAAAAAGGATAATAACATAAATAACATGGTATCATAATATCATGGAATCATAGGAAATGTGAAAAAAACATATAACATGAATTCAACATGAGTCAAGGTTAGCTGCCAACACAATATCACATGCTGGAAAAAGTTCTGTAATAGATTAGGTTTACTCCCTTATCCTATATATGAAGCAAAATGAGACTAAATCTTTACCCAATTCATTGAATCAATACCTGGGTGCACCCATTATAAAATGCCCATGATTTATATGTGACACAAAATGGAAATAAATCATAAATAATAATATAATAATTACTCATAGAAATAAAATGGGTTGCATAATCTTGCCTCATGTCATAATAAAAGGAAATTTTATAATGATGGAATTTGATAAATGAGCATAAGAAATGTATTAAACCATAAAAGGAAGGCATAATAATCTAGGAATATATGTGATATAAAAATAATCATAATTTAGAATCATTCCATAACTTTAAAGAGATATAAATCAAGTTAGATAGAAAAATTTCATAGCCTGAAGGAAAGGGTGGTTTAGAGGCATTTTTTACCTCAAGCCCAAATCATCATGTGTGTTCCTTATCATCCTGAATAATAAAATTATATTAATTATTTAATTTATTAATAACCTTTTTTAAGTTTATTATTCCTTTTATTTTATTTTTTACCATGTCATATTCAATTACTTAGTCAATTAATTTCGCATCGGGTGTTTTGATGATAATCAGCTCATATGTCCAAAATCACTTTGGTAAGTTGACTAATGTCAAAGATATTATTATTTAATAATCTCAATAATGGTAATAATGACATAATTATAATTTTTATAAATAAATTATACTTTTAAAACCAACCATGAAATATGGTTATGAAAAATTAATTATGTTACAATCATAGAGACAATAGGACATATGTATGCATGAGTAGCATTTCTATTTTTTTGACAATAATTATGGAAATTAGGTAAGTGTTATTTTAGATTTATATATTTATAATTATATAATAAATATAATATTATTTATTTAAATAAAATTACATATATCATCAATGTGATGTGGTAATAATAAATGAACCGCATCGCTTCGCAAGGCGGTAGTCTATCATACACACAAACGACATTATCATTTACTTAATGGATAGTAATGTAAATAAATTATATGATATATTAATTTTACATAATGATTAATAATTCATTAATATAATATATATAAACATAAAATTAATCCTTATTACTTTCCATTTAAATAGTAAGTGAGAAATTAATCGCAATGCTTTTCGAGGCGGCAGTCCGCCGTACACATGAGCGACATTATTGTATTCCCTATGATATGAAAATAAAGATGATATATGTGATATTATAATTAAATAATTATAATTATATCATAAATATAATATATAAACATTAAATAAATCATTATATTCATATGTGAGATGCGGTGATAAAAAAAAATTACGTCGGTTCGCGTGGCTGTAGTCCGTCATACACTCAATCGATGGTTTTATTCTTCATTTGATCGAAAAAAGCTAGATATATGTTATTAAATTAAAATAATAGTATCTCATTATATGGTATATAATTATTATATTATATAAGAAATATTTAATAATATTTTAAGTATATTAAAGAAGAAATAAAACAAAGATGATCTGTTAAAAATGATACCTCTTTTTCAGACAACCTCCTTAGGTTAGAACCAAAAAATTACATAGGTTGGATTTATAATAAAACCATGGAATCTATGATGTTGTTATGAAATTAAGTTAGGTATTTGGTCTATTATTTTACAATAAAAAGTTCTTTGGTATTGTAAAATGGTTGGATAGTGGTGGCCTTTTATGAGTGGGGGGAGGACACTCTTAGAATTTTTAAAAATATTGAATTGCACCCAAGTTTTTAACATGAAAATCCAAAATGGACCATTAGAGAACCTTGAGAGTTTTAAGGTCACAATATGATCATAAAATTGTAATTATACAAGTTTTTTGTCAATTTTAACCCTTATATTTTTAGTTTAACCCCCCAGTAAACCTGTTTTTACCTTAACCGTGGTAATTAGTTTTTACTATTTTTACTATTCATTATGGTAAAAAAGTAAGTGGAAATTATTAGATGATATTAATTATTATTATTTCAAATACGTAATCAATTTTTCCAAATTAAATTTATAGTAGTCATAGAAATTAATTTTAAATGAAACCCACAGATGCGGTGAAAAAAATGATTTCCAAAGAAAAAGTTCTCATAAGTTTGAAAGGTTTTTATATAAAAAATTCAAAATAAAATTGATTCAAATAGAAAAAAATTATTAATAATAATATAATTGAACTTATTTTTCTTTTAAATCCCTCTTAAAATAATTTTTAAGTTTTTAAATTCTTTAAACTAAAATACAATTATTAATAAAAAATGGTATTTTTTACTATTCACTGGAAAAAGAATATTTTCATAAAATTATAAAAAAATCACTCTAAGATAGTTTTTAAATGATAATTTCAAATATTAATTTCATTTTTTGGAAAAAAGTTTCTAAAAGTGGTAAAACTAATTTTAAAATAAGTGTACAAAATGGGACAAAACTGCTTTTTTAAAAAATACAGTTATTAAGTGTAAAATTATATTTATTCCTATTATAGAAAAAATATAAGATAAATGTCAAAAAAATTGATTTAATATATAATATATACATTTCCTTAAAATAATAAAAAAAATTACTTATTTAATTTATAAAGATAAAAAATTGTACCTAAAAAATAGTTTTTCATAAAAATATTTCCGTTATTTTCAAATGGTTTTTACTTTCATTTATAATTAATTTGTAACCAAAAGAATCATTTTATACATGTGTAAATCATATATTTCATAATTTATTTAATACTAATCATATCCTCCAATCAAACGGCTTGGTGATAACTATCGTATATACTAATATTTTAAAAGTATATTACTGTTCGTTTAGGCTCGATATTGCATGTCACATACACTATCGAATAAGGATTTATTTCAAAAAGAATAGGGTTTTACAATGTTCTTTTCTACAGAATTTTTGAAATACCTTGGTACTTGTGCATACTTAAAGGTGTAGTTTTTGTTTATCCTTTCTGGAAAGGAAATCCTGGGTGTCTATCCCTAACAAGGGTCTTAGGGGACATTTTCACGTTAAGGTTGCACCTGATGAGGTTGTGGTTAGTGAGTCCTATATTGATGAAGAGACATATCCATCTGGTGAGACCTATTTAGAAGTGGTACCTGAATTTGAATTGATTGTGGGGCCTCAATCTTGACAACAGTGTTTGTTTCCACCTTCACATGATTTCAAATAGGACCTAGAAGAGGTAATGTGCATGAACGTTTCTTGGTATGATGTAAGGATTATTTTAGGTGCTAATATATTTTTAAAAACTATTTAAACCCACTTGGATGTCTGAGATAAATGAGGGTAGGGACCTACTCATCTCTAATATTTTACACACACATCATCATCAGTTATTCCTAGGAGAGATGCATATCTAGGGAGTACATGAGTCTCTTTCACTAAAAAATGAAGTAAAAACTCACTCACCAGGAATCTACTTTCATTTAGAGTGGTCATTGATGTAGGTCTTGTACATATTGGAGGTGAATTAATATAGGGACTACATACGAAGATCTTTGTAGTTTTTGACCAACCCTAAGGGAAGCTGATTATACCAGACAAAAACAAGCCTTTAAAAATTCAGGACAAAGCATCAAAGTTTCTTGGATTCCTATTACTCTAAAGTACCCAGAATTGGGCCAAACCATGAGGTGAAGTGGGAAAAGTGTTGTAGTGAATCACCCATTCTATTTAATGGGGTAAATATTAGATTCTTTAATTCTAGAGGTGGGTGTATCTGGTCTACCCATGCTGGATATGGATTCCCTTCTAGTGGGATTCTGAATTTTTGTGTCTATAAAGCATAAATATAGAAAAGAGATTCATTATCATGTCATCTTGATGAGGTTTGGTGGTCACCAATTCTATTACTGATTTGGTGGCTCATGAGACATAGTGATCATGGTCCCAAGGGGGTGAGTTGGGTTGTTCATGTGGAGTAGGTAGGTTATACTTTATCCTTTTTCTAGAACCACCAACATCTACACTTATTGGATTCATGGGACCACCTATCTCAACCCTGGTTTCTTAGCTAAAAAGAATTATTTTCTCAAATGTAGGGGGAGAAGGGTACCCTATGACATTATCTCACTCTGGGAACTAGTTGGAAAAAATCTCAGAAATGATCTTCTTGTATCCTTCAATCACTTGGAGAAAAGAGGCCAACATGGCATGTTAATTAGTTTTTGGAATAGCCTTCGATGTGTTGATAGAATTGGATACCACTTTTTCTTTATTGAGATTTAGATGGGAAGGTGGAAATGGCTTATTGGGTGGACTCCCTATGCCCAATGTCTACCTCTATAGTAAATTAGAAGAACCAAACTAGGGATCCACATAATACTGAGTCTCCCCTTGGGGTAAATTTTCTCTATTGTGTCCCATTTTTTCAGACTAGTTTCTATAATCATCTATGGTACTGAAGGTTATGGAATTCAAGATAGTAATGGTCAATGAAAAAATATTCACCATTAATGGGATGTGTATCCTAAATATCTCATTGTTTCCTTGGAATGAGACTGAAGTATAGAGTAGTGTACTACCCCTAGCCCCTAATTTTCTCATGGGGATATGCCTCATTCAGGATTCTCCAGAACACAATGAGTCTCCTAGAACTATTTTGATAGAATTTATAACAATATTCATATGAATTAGGGAAATTATCCACCATAATTGCTACAAGGTCGACCCTCTAGCATTGTCAATGGATGGCCTCGAGGATCTCAAGGATCTCTAGGTAAACCAGTTGGAAATTTCAAGGATGGTTGAGTCACTCTTGGATAAATTTTTAGAGAAATTAGGCCTATCCCTTAGTAATAGATTCATAGAGGGTAAATTGTAGGCTTTTGGGTTGCAAGAACATGACCGGTAGTTGGTCAGTGGCTAATATTTCCCAAAAATTTCCCTACCTCTTTATTGTTGGGGAGAATCTGGTTCCTGATCACCCCACACTCTAATCAGTTCTGGTAGGGAGACCAAAGTTGGCAATGATGAATACCTACTCGAATATTAATTCTATAGTAGGGGAAGTACTATGAGGGTTAACCATCCTTAGAATATCATTCTATCTTTTAGAGGTGGGTCTAACCATCCTTAGAACATATGTTTGTATTTTAGAGGCAGGTCCAACCTTATAACCATATCCATATAGTGTGGGGTACCTATGGACTCCTAATGATCAAAAGAGAAAACATCTTCCTATGGATTAGTCAATTTCTAACCATCGTATGATGGTTCCAACCTTGATCCTAATGTTTCTCCTATTTTCAGGGTGGAGGTGGAGAGGATGAAGGCTAACAATGGTGGGGATGGATTCACTCTGAGTACTTGGAAGGATGAAAGAATGTGCACCATGTACATGTACCAATGGAAGAATCTAATAATCTTATATAATTTAGATTTTAGGATGGTTAGCCTCATCCAATGGGCTTATTCCCCCAATTCTTAAGGTGGGGTAAGAGGTGTTTCTATCGATTCATTTATCACCTCAGAGTCTGAAAGGGTGATAGTGACACAAAACTTCCCCCATTTCTATCTCAGTTGGTGTGGGAGCACCCCAAGCTTGAGCCACTGAGTTTTGAAAGATCTCCTTCCATGAGTGTTGTGGCTAGCTCCATAGGTTTGAACCTCATAATGATTTCATTCCCTCCTTCCCTGGGATGGATCTTTGGGGAAGGGTAATTTATCATCATGGGAAGGACTTCTGTACTGGTTAGTTGTGTTTCAGGTAGGACCTCCGTGGTAGAATTATTTTCCATGGGGTGACCCATGAATGTTTTTGGTGGAGCCTATGTTGGGGAGATTCAGCCCCACTTTACTAGTGGTAAACTAGGTTTTTGATTCCAATTGGTAAAAAATGGTCCCTCTCATGTTAGTTACAATGGTTGGATGAGATGTTCCAGTAGTGGAGGGGTCCAGTAGATATGATGGAGAGGCCTACTATTGTTTATAGTTTGTTGTCTACCCCATCATCAGTTCTAGTTGTTCTAAAATGAGACCAGGGGATAAGGGATGGGGTTAACCTATATGATTTCCTATGGTGATGTTTGGTGTTGTAAGTGTGGATGGGTGGGATCCCTCATTGGTGGCCCTCTGGTGGTGGTATTTGTGGGTGTGACCTATGCATCCCCTACCTCCTCAGTGTAGGGAAGCGATCCATTGAACTAATATGTGGTAAGGATCCCAAAATGATTTTTTTTGGGGATTTTGGGGGGTTCCACCTGTGTGACCCTTAGGGTAGCAACGTCATTGGGGTTTTAATGATTTTAGGTCTTGATGATCCATATCCTTAGTCAGGATAACCCCTTTCTATTTTTAATGAAAAACCAGAGAGTTTGTGACCCTCTATTGAATAATTTTTGAGTTATAAATGGGGAGAGGGTTCTTGGTAGCTATTAAAGTGGTGTTCATCATGTCATGAGTGTAGTCGTTTTGGATTTCCACACCACCATTTCTCCTACATCAATGCCTTCTAGTGGTGGGTCGTTGAATATTTTCATCATCTTGATTCTTGTATCATGCATGAATTCAATATTCAGTAAATTCCTAATTAATTTGATACCCAATGTGACAAAAAATATCCATTATTTAAAAAATATTTTTGTGATAGAGTAAGGATCCTCATCGATGATGCCTCAGACCATAGATGTCCAACATCGCTCAATTACCCTCTTCTCTAGGAGAAGTGTCATGTTAGGCCCATCATATGGGTTTGTTGAGATTAATATCAAAATTTTGGATCTAGTGACCTTTAAATATAGTGTCACCCAATGTTAATGACATACTATTGAAGGAGAAGAGTTTCATGTTAGGTACACCATTTTTTCGATACTTTCGAGCTAGGTTCACGCATCGGGTGTGGTGATGAACTTGTTCCTTCATTTTCTATTTTAATGTGGTTCTCTTCCATGGATTGTTCACTCCTCCTCCAAGGTGGTTGGTTGGTTTCCCTACATTATCGCTTTCCAAAGGTAGTCGGCCAATACCAATTTGAATGGTTTTTTCAACTCCTTAATTGAAAAATGTTTATGGGATGTCAGTTCCTCATTCCATATATTCCACTTGGAGCTCATTTCTTAGTCTGATAATCCTTTATATATTTGATTCATGTTCATGAAACTAGTTCATGGTTCCATATTGAGGTGGATAATAGTTAATTACACTACTTCTATATTGAAATGTTAGTGACCTATGGTCGGCACTGATGATAATATTGGTCACATTTGAACATTGATAGATGATGGGTGTGCAGAGAACCTATAAATTCTTCCTCTTTTGAAATCAAGTGAATCTCATATATGAGGAATATTAGTCATGGATCCCAATTCATTCCATCTCCTTCATGAGGTACTTTTCACAAGGGTTATAATAATTTTGAGGCTTTTTACATTAGGCATCTCATGTTTATTTCAAAGGTAGATATTTTGAATCATCTGGTAGGATCACAAGTTTAATGTCTTATGGGGACTAGTTGGTCACAGGTTTAACATCTTGTGGGGATAAGTTGGTCAAAGGTTTAATGTCTTTTTGGGATAGGTTTTTTATAGGTTTAACATCATGTGGGGATATTTTGGTTATAGTTTTAACATCTTGTGGGGAGAAGTTGGTCACCATTTTAATGTCTTGTGGAGATAGGTTGGTCATAGGTTTAATTTGTTACGAGGATAGGTTGGTCACAAGTTTAAATTCTTATGGGGATAGGTAGGTCATAGGTTTAATTTCTTGTGGGGATAGGTTGGTCATAGGTCTAATGTATTTTGAGGATAGGTTAGTCACAGTTTTAACGTCCTGTGGGGACAATTTGGTCACAAGTTTAACATCTTGTGGGGGTAGGTTGGTCACGGGTTTAGTATCATGTGGGGATAGGTTGTATGGTGGGGTTTTAGTGTGTTCCCAAGGGGAATATGATCACAGTTCTAGGTTTTCACCTCCCCGAGAGAAGATAGAGGGTTTTAATGGTAATGTTGGGGGTTGGTATTGAACCTCAGGGAGGTATCCTATGTGTTTTGGGATTGGACCTTAGTGAGGCATCCTATATACCCTATTAGAAGACAAGGATCAAAATCCATGTAGTTTAATGTTATAGTTTAAGGTCATGTGATAGGACCAGTCCATGAATTTTATCATCATGTGGTAAGGACACTCACGTCACAGAAGTAGAATCATCAAGGGATAGTGTGTGACTTATGCATGGAAGCTACCTATCATAGGTGTCTCATCCCATGATAGGGGAGAATGTTTCATCCCATAATGATCATGCATCGGGTATACTGTGTTTTTCTCACAAGGTTGAAGGTAAGGTGTCATCCCATTCCAATCATAGATGGGGTATCATGTATTTACTTCATTGGGTGGGGCTATAGTTTAACATCATGTGCTAAGTAAATTTTTAGGTAGTTTAATGTCATATGAAAATTATGTTGGGATATGCAATTTAACATCTTGTATCTTAGACTTTGGATGGGCCTACACCTAGGGAGACCATTACAGAGTGAAGGATAATTTTATAACACCATCTCTCATATCAATAAAGTTGGGAAGTTTCCATTAATGATTCCACCTTATGAGATTATGTGTCTACTAATCAACCATTTTTGGGTGTTTCATGGAGTAAACAATTACATGGTGAAGTTATGGGGATCCTAATATGAGGGTACCTATTATTTGAAGGATGTGGCAGTATAACTCTCTAGTCCTATCTTAATGAAAAGGTTCTGGATATAAGGGTTGATGATACCAGTTACGCTAGTGATCGATATGCTAGTGGACCTATTTGGAGTGGGCATGGGGCACATGAGCACTCAACTTGTGTGAAACTATATTTGGTGGAAGGAGGAATTAGGTCAAGGACCTGAATATTATTGTGAACAACTCTACATTTTTGTGTGAAAGTAGGGTTGTGTAAACCACAAGCTCTAACATAAGTACATTCCATGGATATTGGGGGCATAGGTTTATGCAACTTCTAGAGTCACGTGAAGCTTTGGGTTGTGCGAAGGAATATCATCTTGTACACACCCATCAATCCTTTAAGGGAAGTTACACAAGTGAATCTCAAACATGATCCAAGATAGTTTAGGGACCACGTGAGGTCATCCATGAAAGTTATCAACCTTTAAGGTCCCATGAGGTCTAGAGTTTTATGATTTCATATAATATTGGGTTACGCAATAGAGAGCCGACACTTCAAATTCTAGATTTTTTCACTCATATGGGAGGAGGGTTCGATGCTCTATTTATGAAAAAATGGGTGGATTTGGGCATGAAACTCTAGTTTTTTCATGAAAAATTTTCACATGACTATCATGACATTACATCTAGCGGAGATCCATGTAAGGCTTCAGTTCAATGGTTCCTTTTTTGAACAAATGGTTTGTTCATGAATTTCATTTTTTCATGCATTGGTCCAATGTTGCACACAACTTCCTTTTTTAAATTTGGGCCTTCTAGACCACCCACAGAACTTGGATTGATTTTCATCACCTTTAACATGCATGTAGATTATGACCCAATACAGAGTGTTTCATGTAATACCCTGAAGTTGTGTGTGCTTTCTTTCTTAGGTCTAAAATGGTCCCTTAGGTTGGTTTGTGTCTTTTTCTGAAGGAAAACTATCTTCTGGGGGTAGAGACACATTTTTATCATCTAAACCTGATAAAATTTTCATTTTTTAATTTGGTCCTCATTTGGTAAGTCTAAATCCATAGGATCCTTATACCTAGGTTTCTCTCACTATTTCATCTCTCTTACTATGTAATCCCTAATTTAGAGGGTTTGTGGAAAGGTTTTGTGATTCCAGTAAATTAGATTTGAATTGGGTGGCATGTCTTCATGAGAGAGATCCACATATATTGGGGTAGGAATTCATTACCATGTTCTGACATTCATATGTGATTTTATGTTTTGTCTTTCATATAGGTGCATGTATGTGCTTTGAATTTCTCTTCTTTTGATATTGGTTCTCTTGGGTAAATAATGATGATGGAAATGACACGATAAAGGTTATTTGTGGGTGTTTTGTTTTGAGTATGGATAATGGTGGTCAATTTATTACTAAATATTAATATTTTACACCTTATTTTGTTGAGATCAATATGAGATATCAAGCCCTTCCATGGGGAATCGGGTGAAATAGGGGATGGTTGGTTGTTTGTGGTATTTATAATAGGACATTGTTATATGATTATTTATGTTGTTCATTTGGTGGATATTGGAAAATTGGGAAGGTGGAAATTCCCTAAGGGTGAGGGTGATAATACCCTGAGTGAAAGTGTGGAATATAGGTTTTTTATTAGGATGTGTAGTGGTACAATGATCACACCCTAAGTAAGAGGGCATCAGAACATTGATTAATATGGTGGGATATGGAATTGGATATTGATATACCCTGAGTGAGAAGTTGATGGACTAGGATACATTGTGAACATGAATGGTGGTTATGGGACTTACCTTGAGTGAGAGGATAGTCTTCAGTTAAGATGGTTTCCATTTATGGTATGAATTTTATTACTAGTATGGAGCCAAATTAGGAATGGTAGGAGTTTGTGGTGTCCTAGTTAACACACGATGTCCTAATATATATTATGTGATTGTATATTTTATTTACTTTATTTTCAAATCATCAACTCGTGTATAGCTACTACACTTATGCTAAGGTTGTGTTGGTGGTTTCCTACGAGGCATATTAATCACACCCTACATAGGCTTCCTAGTCTGTGTGTGTGTGTGGAATTTGTTTTTAGGTATCTATACAAGGGATACAGGTAGATGTTAGATTCCTAATAAGGTGGATTTGGGTGTCGATAAAGGTAGTTACAAGACATACCCTATATCACTTGTAGTTGTTCCTCTCTTATCTTTTTTTATTTATTGTATATATCAATTCACCACCTATAGTTAATTTGACTATTTTAGTATTACAAGAGTTCATTTGATGCTACATGGAATGTAATTTTCTATCTGACTTACAACTATGATTTCATGTTTTTATTGTTTTTACAATCTGTGGATGCTTTTACTATTTTATTTCTTGTTAGTTATCTGATATTGATGGAATAGTCTCCCCTATACATGTTTTAGGTTCTCTATACTAGTTTTAAACCTCTTGAATATGGGGACATGTGCATGTGTTTATGCGCTTCTTATGATTGAACCCAGTGATTCAAACTAGGATGTTACAAAATTCAATTATAGATATTTTTATTTTATTATTTATTTTATTATTGGTAAAATAGATATAGAATGGTCAGGAATCAGGTGGGAATCTATGTTTTTTTGGATAGAGCCTGTATAGTGGATGCTCAACTTTTCAGGGTAGTTGTTGGGACCAAGTTGTCTGATGAAGTTCTTGGATTCATGAATTATTTTCTTTTTTTTAATGAATTTTGAGAATAAAGGAAATCACTTCACTTTGTATAAGTGGGTGGGGAAATCTAGGAAAGTTATAATACTTTCTATGGTAAATCTGACGATGCTTTGCTGATCCGTATTTCACAAGGATCATAAGTTGGTTGGAGAACTTCTGATGCAATATTTATGATGGAAATTGGGAGAAATTATGTGGATAATCAATATGATTGGTCTTGCAGAAGTAGGTGTCTAAGGTGGCGCAGTTTCCCAGTGTTTTCCAAATTTTTGGGGTCCAAAATTTGGAGTTGGGATAGCATTGCAAAAAGTGTATTTTCTTGAAGATCTCATAAATAAATGGAAAAGGCATGAATTTTTCAAAAATAGGCTTCATTAAGTAGATTCCGTGAAGACATGAAGAATGTTGACGGTGTTCTTTTCTATTACGACGAGCTTCACGAATGACAGAGGTGAAGATCTTTACAAGTAATTTTTGTGGTTAAAAGGAAGAAGGAGCATCAAAAAGGCATAAAGTAAGAACAGTCATTGCATCGGCACAAAGGATTTTACAGAACACTTCATAATTATGACGAGCTTCGTGAATCCAGAAAATAGCCATTGTTATTCACGAAATAGAGTGAATTTCGGTAGAAATTATAGAGCTCCACAATTTGGTGGTGACATGGAGCTGAGGTGGATAGAAGGTTATTGAGTTGGTGGAAAAAAACTATAAATAGGACCCAACCCCCTCAAGAGAATTATAGAGATTTAAAGAAAAATTTTAGAGCTCTCTAATTCTGAAGAAGGTTCACAGAGAAAAGTGAGCTATGAGAAGGTAGTAAGCTCCGTGAAGGAAAGGAGTTTCGCGGTGAGCCAGTGAGCTTTGAGAAAGAAGGGAAATTAACAAATACCCATCTGTGATCAACAAAATAGTGATCTCTACAATCTAGTGACCTTTTAAAACTAGATATCTTTGTGAAATAGAGTGCTCTACAAAGCTGGGAGCTTCGAGAAGGAGCTCCGCAAAGGAGCTCTGTGAGCTGGAGATTTGAGTACCCAAATTAAGTGACAAGTGATTTCAAGTGGATCAAGATAAGATTTGGGTACAAGACTAAGTATTATTATTAAGTCCATGTAGTTTCTATCAGCTTCTGGATAGTAAACAGAAGATTTTTTTTCCAAGATCATATTTTTAAAGATTGGTCAAGAAGCACAAAGATATTACATTTCCCAATTTGTGCTAAGAGGGTGCACACACACTTGAGGATTATCTCCCAAGTGCTACATAAGTGTAAGGGTATATCCTACTCATTGTATTCCACATCAAAGGATTTTTTCTAGTGGATTGTGTGGTACTGAATTATTTATCTACCATACTAAGGACGTAGCTACTCTTGTTGAGTAGTGAACCTTGTTAATCATGTGTTCATGTGGTTGTGTGTGTCCAGTAGGGAACAAACACTTTAACAAGAGTTGAAGGTTTTTTCAAAATAAAAGAAACATAAAAGAAAAAATATATCACTGATTCAGCCCCTCCATCACTCAGTGATACTTGGATCTTGACTGGGTAACTTCAGTAGAGGGATTTTTTTTATTTTTTTACTTCTATAGTTTTGTATTGTTAAAAAACAATAAAAAATGATTTTATGACATGATATCTTCTTGGATTACCTCTTTTTATGATGGTTATATCATGTGGTTCCATGAATCATGGTTAGGAATGTAGGTTTACATGTCATAATATTAATTTTAAATTATTGATATAGGTTTAAATTAACTAAACTCCACTAATATTATATTTTATGTTTTCCTAAATTCATTATTGATTAAATCTAATTATTTTTTCTTGATCATATAATAATTTTGTTATATATGATTATGAATAACATGTAAGTATAAATTTATTGGGCTTAAGACTTATTTAAGTTGGGTCTAGTGGTCCTTTACTGTCCTCTGGGTAAACCCTTTGGTTGTGTCTCCTAAGGGTTTTGTGTGAATGTGTGCCTATCAATATCTCAAATTATATTAATATTTAAGCTGTTAAAACATTTCTAAGTCTATGTTATGGAATTTTAAGAAATTTCACCTTGATAAAATCCTATAGTGACACCCAAGGATATGGATGAGGATACCCTCAAGGTTCAAAATGCTCATGTAATGCATTTGGATGTTACAGAGGGTGGATTTGATCATTATTTTAAGGTTTATCCAGTAGTTTAGGTAGAAGAACCGCTCTAACCTAGGGTATTCTAAATTATTTCGGTTGGAGGTGGAGGTGTTCATTATGTTAGAGATACCATGGTGGAATTTGACTAATATTTCTATATATATAATCCTCTAATTTTCTAGTTTATAGGAGTTCATTGGAATATTGAGGATTGTATTGTGGTGATCAATTCTTTATTCAAGCTATTTAGGATACTTGATGACCAAAAGGTGAAATTGGTGGTCTACATGCTATAGAGACCCGCCAAGAGGAGGTGAGGTGTGATAGTTTAGGCTAGGTGGAATGATGGTATGGTAAGAGAGGGTTTAAATTGCATATTTTTTTTAGGTTTTCTTCCCTAATTTGGTGAATCTACATTGAGATCATGAATTTGGGGAGCTTTATTAGGAGACAATGTCCCTAATTGATTATTCTTCCAATTTTATTGAGTTGTTTCATTTTATCCCTCTTGTTAGTGAGTAATTAGGCCCAAAATTAATATGGGTTTTATATTAGTCTTTCTACAAAAGTAAATCACCATATGATGATGTTCCATCTTTCATCCTATATTTATGTGGTTTATATGGCCCTTACTATTAAAAAATTTCAGATAAAGGCTAGTGTAGTGGGTAATTTTCTTGTAGTTGATGGTGCCTCTTCCAGTAGAAGGAAGATGAGAGTTGATGATATACCCTAGGGTGGTGAGAGGTAGTTAGAGTAGGTTAAGAGGTTTATAATTCCCTTCATATATATGAGTCCCCCTTATGTGTTATCAGTGTGGGTGTACATGTCATTCATATATTTAATCTTCTAATCAACCAAAGTAGTGTCATGATTGTGGTCAATTAAGGAATCTCTAGTATTTTTTTGAGGTTATATCAGTAGGGTTTAAGAATAGGTTCAAGGAAGATGAAAAAATTTAAATCTTGGTCAAAGTGGTGGGGGATCAAATTAATAGAAATTATTCATCTGGTAGGTTGATTCATGGAGTTGGTCAAGGGTCTCAAGTGCAGTAGTATCCATAGACTCCTTAGGGGTAAGTTCCTCAGTTGAGTCAGGTATCCTGGGGATAAGGTCATGAATCTAAGCTATGTTGGATCTATACTACGGACTAGTTTCTAGCTGATGGGTTTGAGGTTCCTTCTACCCCGATGGGTATGTTTCTAGTTTCTTTTGTCTTTTTGTTTCCTCCTTTGATTCTAGATAATCCCATTCCTTTATGTCCACACATGTGATATATGGGTTGGGCCTAACCATTGATTTTTCTTTGGAATTTTGGTACTTGATAAAACTATAGGAAAGAGGTTGGATCATATTCATAGATTCCTAGGGTGTGAAGTAGTTGTTGGAGGCTACTGACACTAGTTGTATTTCCTTAGGTTGGATATGTCAATCTTTAATGTCATCTTTAGGATGGATTGGATGACATGCTTCTAAGATTGTATTGATTTTTATAGGAGGTAGGTATCTTTTAATTTTGTAAAAGGGAAGGTGTTTGTTTTCATGGGAAATTGGGATGTTGAGTTAGGTTATGCAAAACCTTTCCTCAATTATATAGGATCCATTATAGTATAGGTGGATGGTATGGTTCTTATAGTAGATCAGGTGATGATTCTAGATACTTTTCCTCCAATAGTGGATTGTTTTCATGAAACTTTCCTAGATAAATTCTTAGGGTTTTATCATCATATTAAGATATATTTTTCAATATAGACAATATTCGGTAAAGAGATAATATCAATATATCCTTATCAAATATAACCAACTGAGCTGAAGGACCTGAAGATCTAGCTTATGGAATTTGAAGTGAAGAATTTTATCTATTCGAGTACCTCTCCTAGGGTTATCCTATTGTGTTTTCAAGAATCTTGGTGGTATCCTAATATTTTTCATAGATTATAGGAAGGTGAACCATGTTATGGTGAAGAATATGTCTCTATTTCCCTAGATAGATGATTTATTTGATTGATTGACAGGATCATGATGGTTCTCTAAGATCGACCTAAAATAGTGATATCACCGTTTGTGAGTTAGGGTGGAGGGTATATTGAAAATATAATTTCATATTAGTTGTGGGTTAAATGAGTATCTAGTAATTCCATTTGGTCTCATGAATTCTCTAGAAGTCTATGTGGTTCTCATGAACCATATTTTTCATCCCTGCCTGGACTCCTCATTATGGTGTTTTTTTATGATATTTTAGTATATTATTAGACCTAAGAGTTACATGTTGATCACCTAGAGGTTTTATTTAGTATGATTCAAGAACATAGACTTTATTCCAAGTACTCAAAGTTTGACTTTTAGATTAATTAGTTTTTATTTATTGGGCATTTAATTTTAGATGTGGGGATCTTAATCGATCAAGGGAAGGTTGAGGCGGTGATGTCTTAGGCATAACCCAGTAATGTGTTTGAGAGAAGGAGTTTCCTTGGACTCACTAGGTAATATAGGTGGTTCCTTCAAGATTTATATCACTTGAAAATGACCATTATAATGATGGATAGGAAGGTAGTTATGTTTTAATGGACTGATTGGTGTGAAAAGGCCTTCCAATAGTTGAATGTGAGGTTGACATTTTCTCCGATTCTGATTCCTCAAATCCAAGGAATCATTATTCCATCTATTTTTATGCTTCAATGATCAGTCTAGGAGTGATTGTAATGTAAAAGGTCATGTAGTTACATATGGGTCTCATTAACTATGATCCCATAAGAGAAATTTCCCTACCCATGATTTAGATCTAGTTATTATTGTTCACTCTTTAAAGTGTTGGACTCATTATCTCTTTATTGAAATATTTTTCACCAAAACAAACCACGTGATATTTTTATGACAACCCATATCTTTAATACACTTTATTTCATGATTTATTACATAAATATGCACTTAATATAATCCCAAAAGATCATGAGGCCAAGTGTCTTTGGGAAATTAGATACATAACACAATAACTTGAAACATGGGTATAATGATATTAGTTAAAGACTCTAAAACATGCCCTTATATTCCATTTATCTTCTAATACTGCATGGGATAACCTATGGATGTACATGATAAAGGGATGAGTTATAAATCCTAGTAATGGAACAATAAAAGCATAACATCATGAAAGTAATATAAGTAAGTCAATAGTAATATCAATATGTAATAAAAGGGTGATAATCATAAACATGAACATTGAAACATGATACAAAATGATAACATTAAGCAAACACAAGGATATGGAAACAACATAAAAATGAATTCATAAGCATAAGTCAATGCTAACTATAAAGACTTCATAACATAGTGTGTTTAGGATAACCACATGTGCACCATACATGTGTTTTTATTGGGGGTGTAGTGTAAGTAGATGGGCCAAGAAATTAAAATTTCTCATCACCAGATTAACATAACTACTTCTTCTCTAAAAATTCACATCCCGATAAGAAAGAAAAGAATCTTGTGTGAAGGAATTAATTACAAAAATAAATCGAACATATAACTCATTTGATTTGAAAATGAATTTGACAGCCACTCATCACCAGTGACTAATTCTCAAATGAATTGAAAACATATTCTTATAGATTATCCACACATACTTTGAAAGTATTAGGGAATATTGGTCATTTATATCCATGTGTTGGCACAAAGATCTCATGATTCCTCCAACATCCCGATGATCACCGCTACAATGATCCTTTGATCCATGAAAAATAACTTGGATTGAAATCTTGGATTGGAATATTATCTCTCTATTATGTAGGAGATATGAGATAGGAGTTCTCAAATTCAAGCCATGATTATAAATCCAAATAAGAGCCTCCTCCTTCTTATATAGTGAGTTATACAATACCTATAAATGGATCCTTAAACCCCCAAATATGGATTACCCACTAAATAATCCATAAACGTCATGTTATGATCAACTTACTATGTAATAAATGTCATGTATATTTTTATCACTTACTTGTAATATAATAAAAATATTACATGATAAAATCAATCCATTAACTGGACTCATCATTCCTATAAATATTAAATACTCTACTTGGTGTAAATTATGTAAATGCTTTTAATTTATATGACCAATCCTTAAATTCCATAGATAGGTGTTATATGAGTCCTTTTCATTGGTTTTATCATTGATTACAAATATAGGGTTTTCAAGATAAACTACATACAATCCATTGTTAAGATGTTTCATACCATAACATATGTTATCCTTATAAAAGAGACAATATTTATTTCCAAATGTAAAATAATATCTCATAGTGTCTAAACTCAACACTACGATTATGTTTCTAGTAACTGAAGGAACATAAATACAATTGTTTAATATAAGAACCAAATCCGTAAAAAAGTTAGATAAAAATATTCCACTTCAAAGGATACTAGTCTCACACCATTTATGGATTATATTTCCACCTCACCCTTTGAAATATTATATAATCTACTTGGATCCTATATATGAATACAAATGTATGAGATACATGTTGTATCCAATACCCAATTTGTAGATAAATAAATATTGCATTCAATGAAAAATTTACCTGAGGTATAATTATCACCTTTATTATTTTTCCCAGCCATGAAATTATTCTTCAAGTGGCCTTTCTTTCCTCTTTCAAAGTATAAAATCTCCAACTCATGTTTGTCCCTCTATATCTTTGGTTTCTTAGAAGGATGGTGCATCAGTGTCTTTGTCTTGGGTTTATCATTAGACCCCTTAGACTTAACCTTCATCCTCTTTTTCATTGTAAGGAATAAATATTTGGTATTCTTCATATCCTTATTAGGTTTTAAAACTAAATCTAATAGTTCTGGGAGTAACTTTTCCATGTTATTCATATTTTAATTAATAATAAAATCTGAGAATCTAAAAGGTAAGGAGGAAAGAATGTTATTAGTCAGTAGTTCTTGGTTTAGCATGAACCTAAAGGATTCAAGTCTCTTGATGTACCCAATAATATTTATTACCTGAGGTCCATATTTATTCCCTTCTATTATCTTTCACTTATACAGTGTACTTGATATCCCATATCTTTTTTTCCTTTCTCTGGATATAGGTCTTGGAGATATGATAAATTATAGTAGAAATCTTCATCCTCATGAATTTTCTGTATTTGATTAGATATCAATGAAAAAATGATACAATATATATCTATTTAATTATCTATATTCTTATTATATTTATGTTTATCCACCTTGACTTCTCCCCAAGGAGGCTGAGCAGGAAGTGGGGACTCCATCACATAAAGCTTCCTCTCTTGGTGTGGTATTATGAAAAAGTGCTTATAATACTCCTGAAATTTATAGTTTATCAGGATATTATCTTTATCTAGTATAGATTATAGTTAAATTAAATTTATTTGTTTTTCATTTTATCTATAACAAATAAAATTAGGAGTTAGTACTTTATCATGATTACCGATTAAACATTATCGATTAATTAAATCATTAAATGTCTCCCAAAATTTTATTGAACTCTAGTAGTCCTCACAACTAAATTCAAAATACCCAATTTATTGAGTATTCTAGTGGTAAGGATCCTTAAAAAATCACCTCATAGTCCAAGCTATGGCTATGTAACTACTCGAAGATTTTAAAAGTATGATTTTGTAAGTATAACTGTATTAACTAGTGAATCCTTGAACTGCTAAGTGAAGTCCCAACTTCTAATAATTTTAACATTTATTTACATTACACTTAACCTCTAAATTATTAAAAATATATCTATGGATACTTCTTTGTTCTCAGCTTCAGTTGAGTAAACTCATCACTCTAATAAGAACTTCCCAATAGTTTTAAGCACCCTAGACTAGGGCTGAATGGCATCTCGTACACCTAATTTTGTTTAAATTTAAGTGATGGAAGGCATTAAAACATAATATTTCTTTGAGGGTTTTTAACTATTACTTGATGAATTAATTTATTTTCGATGTAACATTCTCATACTATGTGATCATACTCACAAATAAACATTTTATTAAATAGAAAACATTCATCACATCTTTATTTGTTTTAATTTATTCATTTTAGCTTGTTATTTTATGTAATCATGTAAACATGAATATTCATAAAAAAATAATAAACAATTCATAATTTAAATAGAAGGAATGACTTATCTTGAGAATTTACTATTGGTTGACCCATTGAGCATCAATGGATCAACCGTGGCCCAAATGATTGAATACCTAAGTTGTGGTTGAATCGTATTATAGCTCGCACACCCTTTCAACATATCTATGTATCATCTTAAATCTCACCTCATCTCGACATGGTCTACCTCTTATATCAACCTCAACATTATACATAATGACTTGATACCGTATATAATACATACAGAATAATTTTCAAGGACACGTAGGCCCTTATAAATATAAAGTCGGGAAAGACAATGTATAGAATGTAAATAAATAAATAAATTATTACATAGATCACAAAAAATTGTAATAATTAATTATATAAATTAAATTAAATCAAAATCTCGACAAAAATTGGTCAGTCTATGCTCATGATCATCCAACATGAAATAAATTTACAGAATAAAATTAAATTATCAAACAATTCAACTTGAGAGAATAAATTATGAATTAAAATAAAATTAACTAATTTCAATTCACAACTATCATGTTGGTCAGTCCTAATTATTTTCAATTGAAGTTTTAGGCTTCTCGGGTATTTAAAATACATGGGGAGGGGTTTTGGGTGTTTTAACTCACGGGTGAATGGTAACCCATGGGTACTATTCATGTGAAGAGAAACCCATGGGTACTATTAGCACATATTTATATATATGTGTGTGTTTGTGTTTTAATATATATCTATATTTATTTATTAATTTATTTATTTAAAACCCCATGGTTGACCCACCAGGCAAGCCGCCCCCCTTGGGTTACCGTTCATGTGAATAGTACCCATGGTACTGTTCACATGAAAAGTAATTCAATTTTATTTTAAAACATTATCTCTGGTAGGTTATTTTCAATGATTTCAAACCTAAGTCTTTTTGATCATCCACAATTGTAAATAAATTTGGGTCAGTCAAAAAATACTATTCTAACCATTGGAATCCATCCAGGAGAGTCTTGTTCATTGAAAAAATCAATCAGAAAAATTTCACACACACACACACAAATATATATCCATGTGTGTGTGTGTTATTCAATTTAAACCCACAATAAAAACAATTTTGATTCTATTTCAATCCTCTTATGGCCATAACTTGGTCATCCATGATCATATTGAAGCCCAATTTGGTGTGATGGCACCATGATGATCCCCTCTACACAAATTTAATTAAAATTTAATTTTTCTAAGATTAAACCATCATTTTTAGGTTCCCTAATTTTTATGAGCATGTTTTTTTTTAAATTTTGGTTGAATCCCTTTTAATATGGTTAATGTAAGGCCTCTCAGGTCTTGGTAATGTATCAAGGGTTTCTTAGGGGTTTGTGGCATGAAAAAGGGAGAAAAGAGGCTATATTGTGTAAGGATAATGGTTGGTGAATGGTTTATTCTAACCATTCACCATAACCGTGTGGCCTGGAGGAGGGAGGTACATGGTTGAAAAATCATGAAAGTAGAGCCTAGGAACACTTAAACCCTAGATAGAGTGAACTACATGAACTTGGAATATTTTGGGAAACTATGTGGGCTCTCTAGAGAACTATGAAACCTATGCCTCTCTTAGATAGAGGATTCTGTATAGTTGGTACATAGTTTAGAAAACTGTGCACCTCATTTAAATTGGTGAATTTTCGATTTTTCCTCTCAAGTTTAAAGCTTTATTTCTATATTTTTCACCCCATTTATCCTAGATCATCTAGGGGCGTGAAGAAATATCTCCCTCCTTCCTCAAGGTAAGTTCTTCTTTGATATGCGATCATTTGAAGTTTCATTTAGTGTGAATCAAAACCCTAGGTGAGTCTATGATTCCTATTTATTCTATTTTCTTAAAGAATAAATATTTTTTGTTTTCTCTAATTATGAATCTCATAAACCCTACTTTTTCTAAGGAATTATTATTTTTGGTGTTATAATTTCATTTATCTTGAATCAGGGGCCAAGTTTGGGTGAGTTTTTCCTATGAGATCAAGGTTGGTGATCTAACACTTTCTCCGATAGTCTTGATGGTTTTTCATGTGTATGTGATGTGTGTTAATGTGCCAAAATTCTTTGCATTTGGTTCTTATCTATGAAGGATAAATTTTGGTTGAAAGTGTTGTGTGAGACCCATCATAGATCCCATTAGGTCTATTTTAGATTATAATGTTGGGCTTGATAGACACCCAATGGGTGTGACAACCCCTTAAAAATAGTAAATGTGGAATTTTAAAGGGGAACTATAGGGTTTATAGAATTAAACCAATTCTTGGGTTACATGGTATGATAATGGGATCAAAGGGATTTTTTTGAATGACTTAAATTAAATTTTGAAATAGGATGAGAAAGGGAAGCGATGGAAAATGATGAAATTGTTTTATGTGTAAATTGTTAAATGGTTTTTAATAATGAAGCATTATTTTATAATGTGAATAGAATGTTGAGATGGTTTAATTTGATAATTGGTTAAAAATTGTTGAATATGGTAGATTATATGATTAATGAATTTTTGATAATAATGGACATAATCGTTTACATCATGTGTTAAATTATGAAATATGTTGAACCTTGGAAATGGTTGTCAATTAATATTTTTTATGTGGTTAATGATTCTCATGTCCCATGGGTAAGGATTTTGAACATGATGTTTCTTATACTTGGTTAAGTATGTTTGACATGCTATCCCTTCTCCATGGTTTAAGATGATCATTCATGGTGTTTTTCATCCCTGGTTTAGGGTTATGAGCATGGAACCTCATACTCTTGATTTGGGTGTTGACACAATGATCTTAGTACAAATGGTTTGACATGATGTGAGAACTTGGATGGGAACCCTTTTTATATCAAGAATTGAAATGATAAATGAAACCCCCCTTTCTTTTTATGCAAAGTGTTGACACATAGATTTTAAGTCCAAGAATTCCAGTGCCCAAGGCCAAAAATGGTAATTGGTTGATTTTAAGAATGTTTCATTTTCTATATTTTCAATATTATTCTATATAATTATTTCATACAATATTATTTTCACTGTATATTTCTTTAGACACCATTGGTGGTGGCCTACTTAGTTGTTCTCACACTATGCTCTGGACATCTATGGTACCCAAGTAAACTTCATGGCTTCATGTTTGGATAAGGAAATGAACCTATGATAGATGGTTGAATTGGGATTGAGCTTGGATGAGGGTACCAAACATGATATTGAGACCCAAATTAGGTGATTTTCAGTGTGTCTTTGTTTTTATTTTTCCCTTTGGAACTTTATACTATCATTAAATGACATGTTTATTGTATCTATTTTTTGGTACTTTCTTAGTTTGGGAATGTGGCATGTGATGTATGGTTATTATTATATTTTCATTATATTATTTAATATTATTTTTGTTTTTTTACACTATTAATAAGTTCTAATCTTACCATGTTAATTTTTAGACCCTCGTTACTAGTTGGAAGCATCGGGCATACAAAGAGGCACACCTGAGGTTTTGTTGTGAACTAGCTTGGGGAACCAATTTAGTAGCACTCGGACCAGGGTGTTACAAATCGGTATCAAGGGTGTCAAGTCTTTTCCTTAATTTACTATTTGGGAAAGGTATATTGAATATTAGGATGATTCATGCCTTTTCCATTATCAGGTTCATGGGAGTATCTAACCCATGTGTGGGGGAAACCCCAAGTCTATGGGGTGGGATTGTTGTTCATATGTTCATTTGTTAGAGTTTGATGTTATTTCACATTGGTAGATTCACTTTATGTGTGATTTTATTGATTTTTTGGTTTTACTCATGGGTATTCATGGAAAGAGATTGAGTATACATGCATAATTTTTAGTAACTCGTGGATTTATGTGACATGCATCATGTTAAGAACACATGGAAAAGAATTTGGGTAGGGGAAAATGAAGTCCTTTTCCATTTATTTTTTGGTTTTAAATAAATTATTCCTAATAAAGATTTTGAAATTGCTTTAAATTAAAATTTGTTAAATTAAATGGTTAAAATGGGGCCTAAAGGAAAAGTTTTAAGATGTTTAAATTGAAAGATGTAAAGTGAAAGGGTTTAAATGGTGTCAAATGTAAGACTTGTAAAAATATATAAGTTTATTTACCTAGAGTTATCCATGAACCCTTATAGGGATGGTTGGGGGAAGTGATAGTGATGTGTTTTTATCTATTAGGATAATGTATGTAGAGTATCCTATTATGACTATTTATGGTCCCTTCCTTGTATAACTATGAAATAAATTATTATGTTCCTTGAAATTTTCATTTGGAATTATAGAGATATGCCTCAATAACGGCATTTACCAATATAAAGAAAAATTATATTGCTAAAAATAAACCTCCAATAATGGGATAAGAACCACCGTTGGTTCTGGGTAATATGGTGGAAGAGTATTTTTGTGATAACTTCACTCATTTTATATAGTTTATGGAGAGATACCCAAACTGGGAAGTATCAAGTATGTTTTATCTAATGATAGAGTTTTAGATATAGTATACTCTTTTGTTTTATGAGGAGGGTGGACCTGAGGTAGAGGTGTTATAGATTGATTCTATCCAGAAGATTTTAGACCACTTGGAGACTATTTCCAAGAATAGATTCAAGTTGTAAGTTTATATTTTATGAGTAATAGCAAAGAACTGGTGGGATATTCAGGTCCATGATGAGTAGTTAGAGATTATATCTAGGAAGGAATTCCAATAAAATTTCTTCAATAATTCCTACCATTAAAACTTTAGGAAGGAAAGAGCCACCATTTTCATGTGTTTGACCCAGGGGAATATATCAATGATGAATTATGATGGTTGATTTACTGACTTTCAGCATTTGTTCAGATGATGGCAGAATATGAGGTGATAAGGGAGAAAATGTAAAGATGGTCTTAGGAGTGAGATTTAGCTATAAGAAAATATCTTATAGCTACAAAATTTTGCTGAGGTGGTGGATTAGACTCTCATTTATTATGGGAACTTAAAGGAGGCTTCCAATGGTGGAAAAAAGGGATTAGTTGGGTGGTCTGGTGGTATATATTTCAATGGTAGGAAGCATCATTATGATAACTTCCATCAAGTCGGTGGCAGACATAGAAACCGAGGGAGTTCACTAGTCTCTCAAGGAAGTGTTCGTGTGGTATGCTATCAGCTTGGAAATCCAAGTCACTTTTGAGTCTATTTTCTTTAACCACTAGTGAAGTGTCAAGATTAAGGCAATATGGAAAACCTATAGAGGTTATGTAGAAACCCACAATAGATGGGTAGTGATAGAGGGCCTAGGAAGATACAGAGCACCAACAGGGGATCTTCTCCCCCATATCAATCAAGTAGTTATAGTTTCACCATCAATACCATTAGAGGTTTGGAATGTGGTATTTAAGGAAAAGAGATTCTATATAAGCAGGTTAGTGTAGCACATCGGAACCAAACAAGAGTTCAAGGTATAGGGATAGGTCAGATGCATGAAGTTCAACCCACACCTGTTGGTATCAAGGTAGGACCATCAACTATTTGAGGTATGATTATTATAGATTAAATGATTTTTAGTTCTTTAATTGATACCATATCTCCACAATCATTTATATCTACTTGATTATTAAATTGTTTTGATATAATAATAGAATACTTGTGTGGATTTATGTTAATTGATACACTGTTAGGGGTGCGAACTAAGGGCATTCGTCTTTGAAAGGAGTATTCCCTCAAATTTAGTTGGTACCGTCTCCTTTGGGACATGTTCATGCTTAACATGTTAGGTTTTTACCTAATATTTGGAATGGACTGGTTATTTTTATATCAAGATCTTTTTTATTTTTATTGTCGAAGGGCAATGTTTATGTCTCCCAAGGGTGATATTTATGTTCACCGTGGGGAGTGGGATATCCAGGTAGGCTGTGTTGGGACATTTCATCGGAACAGCGTGAGCTCATATCCTTGATATTGAGACTTATGATTGACTATGGGGGAGTGGACTATGGTGTCTTCCCTTTGGTATTAGACTAGTTTTAGGATGTGTATATTGAATATTTTCAAGTTTTCAACTCGAGGGAGAGGTTTAGTTTACAAATGATCTAATTCATGGATCTAATCTAGTTTCTATTATGCCTTATAGAGTATTACCAGAGGAGCTTCAGAAGTATAAAACTCAACTAGAAGAGTTAGAGGATAAATGATTCATTCAACTAGGTATGTCACCTTAGGGATCTCAAGTTTTTTTCCTACAAGGCTAACAGGAAATTGCGCGTATGTATCGATTATCGGAAATTAAACTAAATAATTATTAAGAATTGATATCCTATTCCATATACTGATGAACTTTTTGACCAGTTGAAGGGTGCATGTGTGTTATCTTTAATTTATTTAAGGTTAGGGTATCATCATATGAGGGTGAAACCTTATGATATACTATAGACTAATTTCAGAATTAGGTGTGTCTTGTATGAGTTTATTGTGATCCCATTTTGGTTAAAAAAATTACCTACTATGTTTATAGATTTTATAAAATGAATCATCCACTCATACTTGGATTAGTTTGTGGTTTTCTTAATTGATGAAAACATAGTGTACTTCTAGACTCATGAAAATCATTTCAAACATCTTGACATAGTCTTGATTACATTGAGAGAGAATTGGGTATATGCCAACCTATCAAAGTGGCATCTATGGATTGAAAAGTACATTTCTTGGGTCACATAATATCAAAGGAAGGAGCATCTATAGACACGGAGAAATTTTTTGTGGTTGTTTCTTGGGATAATCTCAAGATATTTTTTTGATATTTGGAGATTTTTTGGTTTGGAGGGTTACTATTAAAGGTTTATCAGATAATTTTCTCAATTGGAATCACCTCTCTCTAGCCTAACCAAGAAGGGTATAAAGTTTGAATGGTATGAATCATGTGATAATTATTTCTAGGAATTGAATAGGTATTTAAACACAACTCCAATTCTAATCTTACCTAACCTAGGTAAGGAGTATAACTTATATTTTGATGCATTTGGTATCATAATTGGGGTAGTGTAGATGCAGAGAGATCAATTTGTGTCATATGGATCATGATATTTGAGTCCACATGAAAAAAATTATCTAATCCATGATCTCAAGTTGGTTGTAGTAGTTTATGCCTTAAATTATTAGTGAAATTAATTTCTAGGTGAGTGGTTTATAGTTTACACAAATCATAAGGGCCTTAAATATATCATTTCCCAATGATATTTAGATCTATAATAGTAAATATAGGTTGATTATATGAAATCCATTGATTTCAAACTAGCTTATATGTCATGGAAGGGAGATTGTGTTTTTGATTCTTTAATCTAGAAGACACAAAATTATGTGGTCTTGGAGTCTAGTTCTGAGTGGAAGATAATGGCCATGTTTGTTGAGATGCATGTAGGTGTTCAGGAGGGCCAAGATAATATAAACCTCATGTATTTATTTTTTGATCCCTCCCTTCTGATCCAGATCAAGAGGAGGTAGTATGAGGATCTAGAGTGTCTGGTATTGAGATACATATTTGATGATGGAGAGTTACCCCTAGATTGGACCATCTATGGGGATGATATTATCCATGTTCATGGTCATGTTTTTGTACTTGCATATATGTGGGAGGAGATAATACATGAGTTAGATGCTTCAAAGTCGGTGGTGCTCCTTGGTTTGACCAAAATATACCATGATTTTCATAGATAGAATTGGTGACCAGGAATGAATAAAGAGATTATAGGTTCTCTAATGTGATACCACTCCTATAAGTAGGTGAAGGATTAGTATCAGTGACGTTTTAGTCTTTTATATTCATTTCCCATACCATAGTGGAAGTGGGATGATGTTTCCATGGAATTTATAGGGTTGTTACCAAGGAATCCTAGGAATAATGATGTATATGGGTGATTTTGGATCAGTTAATAATGGTGGTTCATTTCTTACCGATCAAGGAAACTTTCACCATTGACAAGATGGGTGACTTGTATGTCTAGAAGATAGTGTTTTTTCATGGAGTTCCCTGAAGAATTATTTCAGATAGAGAACCTAATTTTACTTCACACTTATGGAAAGTTTTATATATGTAACTCGATACTCATGTGTTTTTAAGGATATATTTTCACCCACATATGGATAGGTAATCATAAAATGCTATTCAAGAGTTGGAGGATATGTTGAAAGCATGCGACCTTGAATAAGGTGGAACATGGGAAAAAACTATCTCTTTTTGATTTCACCTATAATAACAGTTATTAGTAACTATTAAAATGGATCCATATAAGTCACTATATAGTAGGTTATGTAGATCACCCTTGTATATGGAAGCAGGTGAATCAGAGTTATCGAGGTCAAGTATCATTCAAGAGATGTCGAAACATGTTAAGTTGATCCATATGTGTATGGTTATGGCTGAGAGTAGACTAAATGTATAGGAAGATAAATGCCTTTGGCCACATGATTTTCTAGTGGGTGACCATTTGTTTCTTTGGGTTTCCTTGAGTCTGGGTAAATGTTGGATTCAGAAGCAAGGAAAGTTGGAACCTAGATATGTTGGGGCTTTTGAGATTATAGAGGCTATCAGAAAAGTAGCATATCATTTGGCTCTTCCATAGTTATATAGTGATATAAATGATGTGTTCCATGTGTCATAACATCATAAGTATCATCCTAACCCTTCTCATGTGATCTATGTGGATGATTTTCAGCTTGAGGTTGGTGTGTCCATTGAGGAGCATTTGATTCATGTTGTGGATCACATTAATAAATTTTTTTGGGGTATGATCGTTCATTTTTTAAAATTATTTTTCTAGAATGTTCATGTCCAAGAGTAAACATAGGAGGGGAAAGTTGATATTCAGGCTCAATGGCCCTATATTTTTACCTTGTAAGTTTAGAGATGCTGGAGAGTATAGCTTGAGGATTGTAACGCTCCGACCCTAGTTACCCAGAGTCGGTGCATTATTTTAATACATTGGCATGATTACAAGGAATCAAGTCCCGAAGGACCGATCGGTTTAGCAGTCTTGGAAAAATAGACCACGTACATGAATGTTACATTTGCACTTTAAGAAGTAAAAAACAATATAAATAATATTTATGAACTCCATTATTCCCTTGGCTTAACCCTGCATACCAATCAAATTACACTTCTTGGAATCCTGGGAAAAATAAAACATAGAAAGGGGTGAGCTCAAATGCTCAGTAAGGGTAAGCAATACAGCGGAAACTTTCAAAAATAAGCATAAAAATTTAAGGCAATGTATAAAACTAAAACAAAATCCTTTTAAACATGAACTTAAGCATAATATGGTGGAAATAAAATGAAATAATTCCATTTACTTATTCACATGGCTATTCTACTAATCGAATAATCACATGCAATATCACTAACCACTTTTCATAATGATGGAATGCATAATGCCAGACTATCATAACCACATAGCCAAGGCCTCATGCCCAGACTACAAATAAGATTTTTCCAAGGCCTTGTGCCAAGACACTAGTGTGTCTCATGAGACCTACTGATGCATCGAGGAGCTATAGCAGGCTCCACCCGTCACTTACTAAGTCCAATGCATTCCTCATATGAAAAGGTTTAAACATAACATAAACATTCGTATTAAAACTAGCATACGAAATGTCAATACATTCTCCATAAATCATGAAAGGTATAAAAATAACAAATCTACAGTTAAACATATCACAAACCCTTCAATACAATACAAAAGTTTTGTATCATAATAAATCAACTTCAAATAAGCTTAAAATCCATCAAAGGATGTTGACATAGATGAAATCAAAACTATTTGAGAGAAATATCTCTTTTCCCGAAATCATTGAAAAGTAACACATTTATAAAGGAAGTAATTTAAAATATATTTTTGAATCAAAGTGTCCCATACCACTTTGAAACTTTTGAAAAGAAATATCATTTCAAAACATTCATGTCCATATAAATAAATCCTTAAAATCATTTTGAAAACATGGACATTAATTGAAAAGATTTAGAGAGATAAATCTTTAAAACATTTGAAATTTTGATCTTGATAAAGGGTACCTTTTAAAATCCTTAAAATCTTCATTTTGAAATCATTTTTCAGAAAAATGGACATGGATGATAAAAATGTACCTGTAAATACTTACACATAAACAATCTCAGATAATGATGAGATTGAGGAATTAACCCTTACCAATTTGGTAACTTACGAAACATACAACCCATGAAAGAGGTATCATACAATGAATACGTAAATACACATAAATTAAAGTTTATTACACAAAGAATACAATTATGGGTAGTACATACACCACACAAAAGGTAATAGTGGCAATATGGCATGAATCTCATGGGAATAAGGATTGAGATGAAAACCCCTTACCTTGCACTTTCCTTTAGTCGAGGGTACGTTTAACCTCCTGTACAAAGATTTTAGTATGTTATTAAATTATACCAGAACCATATTAATATTTATGATATCATACCTGATTCATTTATGACTTTATATTACCCATTTAATAATAATTTCCATGTTAAGTTAACATTTTGGGTAATAATCACTTTCTTTATCGTACGTGTTTTAACTTGTCACTCTTGGTTGTATCACTTAGATCATGATTTAAATAAATCCAGAATATAAAACATGGTAAATATATCATATATATTTATAATATAAATATGTATAATAGACATATATATGAAATGTAAAACCCCGTTTATGGAGACGGTAGTCCGTACGTACGCATAAACGCTGTTTCTGTTTTCATATAGTATTGAACGGAAGTAAATGAATAAGATATATGTAAGTACATAAATCCTTATATATATATATATATATATATCCAATAGAATTATTATGTTATATATTACATACTTATTAGTAATATATATTTTTATAATCGTCGATGAATGGTGAACTTGGAAATGAATCTCATCGCATTGTGGAGACGGTAATCCGTACGTACGCACGAGCGAAAATATCATTCTTTTGATATTAAAATAATATATAATTGGATGGTATATCATATATAAAGAATAATTATCATGTTATATTTATTATTTACATGAATTACAAATCATTATTATACCCATCCAAATAATAATATATTGAATAACAATTACACCACGATGTGGAGACGGTAAGCCGTACGTACGCACGTATGGTGACATGTCATTCAAAGGATGGATAGAATACTGAATATGGTTGTACCATATTTATAAAAATATTACAGTATATAGGATATACTGTATTAATTATTTTAGAATGGTAATAACAAAGAAAGAAGAAGTGGAAGAAGAAAGGAACTTGAAAACGGGTGGTGAAAGCATTACCTCTTCTTCGGGTTATTCCTTTTGATTTGATCAAAAGGGCTCCTTAAGAAGGCTTTCTGACTAAATGAAGGCCTCTAGGATGAAGTTAGGGAAGTTGAGAGAGTATTTGGGCAGAGGTTGGCCGAATCAAAAGGCTTTGAAGGTGTGAGTTAATGAGAAGGTAGAGTGCCCTTTTATAAGAGGGGTGAGGGGCACCTTTGGAAAAGATAGAAATATTATTTTATAATAAATTCATATTCGGTTTCTAATGGCTCTAAAGTGGATTATTTAAAGGTTAAGGTGGGGATGGATCGAAAACCACTCAACCAATAGAATTTAGACAGGTTTGGGTCAATATATTAACCTTATCTTTATGTATTAACTCTTAGTTAATTAGTTTCACTTTTACAATGTTTCTTTGTATTTTTATATTATATGGTTAATAAACTTACTATATACATCCAAGAGACCCTGAAGTGGTCCATTAATGATACAAATATCATGATATAAGTCTCTTGTCCTAACCTTAGATTTTTAAGAATTTAATATCAATTAATAATATAATATTTGTTTTAAAAACTCTTTTATGTCAATTTTGACACTATTCAATAATTGATTTTTGTAAAAATCATAACAGAATTATTACTTAGAAAAAAGTTAATTAAGTTAATACTAACATGTCATATTAACCTAGAAAATTAGTTTAATTCATAAAAAGTCTCAAATTATAATTATTTGTTTATTTATAATATCAATTATTTTAATTTTTTCACTATTATGGTAATTACTGCATCATCATTGTGTCATAAATAAATTAAAATATTTAATGTCTAAAAATTATAAATAAAATATTTAGTAATTTTCACTATTTATCAAAATATTAAAGTTATCCGAAAAGTACCAAAAATTCACCTTAGGCTAAATTTGATACTCCGAATCCAAAAATGAAGTCCATTTTGAGAGATAAAATTTCTAAAATTTTAAAAAGTAGGTATTACTATTCATAATGGATACTTTGAGTGGTCGTGGTGTGTGTTAGAAATCGAAGTTGCGTACAACACACACTACTGTATTATTCAAATAGAAGCGTACCGTGGAAGCTCGGGGTGTTACATTCTCCCCTCCTTCAATAAATTGTGTCCTCACAATTTGATATTGTTCTTTGAAAATAAAGGTTGAAAATAGAAGATATCTTTGTGGAAAAACCCACATTGGAAATTTGGTTAATAAAATTTAGTCTTAACAAGATGTAAAGAGAAATGAAAGGGTCACCCCAAAATTATGATCTCGATTAGGAGGACATTGGTGGAAAATATAGACATATAATTGGAGGAAAAACGTAAATATTTATAGGTAGTGATTGAGGTCATCAATCACAAACAAGTTTAAAATTGAGGTCCTTAAATTCATCAATCTATGATGATTTAAAATACCATCGGTTCAACAAAACATAAGGTATTAGGATAACACATTTTTGACGTTTCAAAATATATTAGTTGAAATCCCACACCGAAAAATGAATTAATGAGGCCTCTATTTAAAATAAAGTGTGGAAAGTATGAAGATTACCGAAAATAACACATTCTAGGGTTCCATGTAGGAAAATATGGATATGGAAGAGAATTCTAACCATCAATTATCTGATGGAGAGTGGTAGAGAACATGGCTATGAAAAGGCCAACAATCCCAAAGCCATAAATTAGTGATGATCTAAGGTACCATCTAGGACAACATTTTTGTTCTAAGTTCCTTTTCTTAATGTTGAGGAATTTATTTATTAGATTGGCTAAGATCATAAAGAGGTATACTTACTTTATAATTAGAGTTTTATCCATTAATAAATTTCTACCAAAAACTCATCTTTCACCCCAAAACATAATATAACTCAAAAATACTCTATTTATCCAAATCGTATAGGGTTCCAAATATAATGAATTTATAATTCACATATCAGACCCTTTATGTAAAGAAACTACATTATACCATCTAGGAACTTCATGTAGCACAATGGTAGGTGATAAATCCCAATTTCACTATGGTTGTGGGTTCGATTCCCGCAGCTTTTTCCGACACGACGGGTCGTCACACAGTCTGTGTGTTGTCTTTTTATAAAAATCCAAAAAAAATAACCTTTCAAACTTAATCCATTCCAACCATTAGACTTATCCAAAATAATATTATCCAAACTCATAGTCCTAAATTTACAAGGAAGTTAAACATAATGAGGATCCTTTATTCTAGGTAATAACATGTGAATGCCTTCCTCAAATATTCTTTTACAACACCGCAACATCCTGAATTACCAAAATCAACCATCTCTTATTCCAAAATCACTACCTCAATATTAGAACCATATTAAGGTTTATCTTTCCTTCAACCATGTAATTTCCAAAAAAAATTAACTCGTTGTAGAGTCACTTTTCTTAGTACCATAAAATCTCAAATCCTTAATTAAATAGTACTGTAGTACAATCCTTATTTATTTCCAGAACATCATTGATACAACACTTAAATGAAATAATTCTAAAATAACAACATAGGAACACTAGTCATTCCTCTTCATCTGTGGTAGTATCATAACTTGATTATTATCCAATAGCATCATTTGTGGCATAGTCTGATGACTGGGACATTGGTTCGTGTAGTGTCCAAACTCCTTGCAAATGAAGCATTGTACATTTGAAACCATTTTCTTACCCTTGAAGTCACGTACTTTGTGCCCTTTTCCTACACACTTATAAAAAACTCTCATTCCTTTCAGGCAAGTTCCAGGGTGTTTCTTCCAACAATTATCACATATGGGGAAATTCTTCTTTTCCCTCTTCCCTTTATCCATCTTTCTCTCTTCCATCCTTTTCTTCTCTTGCTTCCCTTCAAAGCCATAGGACTCAGTAAACTCTTTAGTTATCTTATCCACACATGATACTATTTCTTCATATGATGATAATACGTGGGAGACTATTTCCCTTATAAATGATGGCTTAATACCATGAAAAATACGATCCTTCTTACTCTTTGGATCATACATATTACTGTTGTTCACATTCCTTCTACTGGGTGCCATTTCTATACAATAGCATAAACTAGGTCAGTTTATGAATTGCAATGAAAAATTACAAACTTGTAAAATACCTAACACAAATTGAAAAGTTTATGGATATAATCCATAATCATAAAAATGTTTTCTTTGAGTAAGTATATACTCATGAGCCCTTCATAATGGTTTGTAAAGAAAATGAGAATTATCCTAAGCATATCCCCTGGGAGTGTCATAACCAAGAGTGCAGTAAGGCCCGTTGTTGTGCACCAGTTCCTGTTCGAGTCTAGCTCAAAGCAGTGTTTTCAGGTTTTACCCCTAGGTACATCTGTGCCAGAGCCGCCTCTACCTGCTCGTATCCAGATAGGGATGTATTGCTCAGAAAACTCACAAAATCTCTACAATACCAAAATTCTAGAAAGTTCTTCTATACTAATCCTTAAAGTCTATCTTAGGTCTATGCCTCTAATCAGAGTTTATCTAAATATAGTTTCCAAGGTTATTGATAAACTTCATCTGATACTAACTGTAATGCTCCGACCCCAGTTACCCAGAGTCGGTGAATTATTTTAATACATTGGCATGATTACAAGGAATCAAGTCCCGAAAGACCGATCGGTTTAGCAGTCTTGGAAAAATAGATCACATACATGAATGTTGCATTTGCACTTTAAGATGTAAAAAACAACATAAATAATCTTTATGAATGCCATTATTATCTTGGCTTAACCCTGCATACCAATCACATTAAACTTCTTGGAATCCTGGAAAAAATAAAACATAGAAAGGGGTGAGCTCAAATGCTATGTAAGGGTAAGCAATATAGCGGAAACTTTCAAAAATAAGCATAAACATTTAAGGCAATGTATAAAACTAAAACAAAAGCCTTTTAAACATGAACATCAGTATAATATGGAAGAAAAAAAATGAAATAATTTCATTTACTTATTCACATGTATATTCTACTAATCAAATAATCACATGCAATATCACTAACCACTTTTCATAATGATGGAATGCATAATTCCAGACTATCATAACCACATAGCCAAGGCCTCATGCTCAGACTACAAATAAGATTTTTCCAAGGCCTTGTTCCAAGACCCTAGTTTCTCTCATGAGACCTACCGATGCATCTAGGAGCTATATCGGGCTCCACCCGTCACTTACTAAGTCCAATGCATTCCTCATATGAAAAGATTTAAACATAACATAAACATTCGTATTAAAACTATCATATGAAATGTCAATACTTTATCCATAAACCATGAATGGTATAAAAATAACACATCCACAGTTAAACATATCACAAACCCTTCAATAAAATACAAAAGTTTTGTATCATAATAAATCAACTTCAAATAAGCTTAAAATCCATCAAAGGATGTTGACATGGATGAAATCAAAACTATTTTAGGGAAATATATCTTTTCTCGAAATCATTGAAAAGTCACACATTTATAAAGGAAGTAATTTAAAAGATATTTTTGAATCAAAGTGTCCCATACCACTTTGATACTTTTGAAAAGAAATATCATTTAAAAACATTCATGTTCATATAAATAAATCCTTAAAATCATTTTGAAAACATGGACATTAATTGAAAAGATTTAGAAAGATAAATCTTTAAAACATTTGAAATTTTGATCTTGATAAAGGGTAACTTTTAAAATCCTTAAAATCTTCATTTTGAAATCATTTTTATGAAAAATGGACATGGATGATAAAAATGTCCCAGTAAATACTTACACATAAACAATCTCGGATAATGATGAGATTGAGGAATTAACCCTTACCAATTTGGTAACTTACGAAACATACAACCCATGAAAGAGGTATCATACAATGAATATGTAAATATACATAAATTAAATTGTATTACACAAAGAATACAATTATGGGCCGTACATACACCACACAAAAGGTAATAGTGGCAATATGGCATGAATCTCACAGGAATAAGGAGTGAGATGAAAACCCCTTACCTTGCACTTTCCTTTAGTCGAGGGTACGTTTAACCTCCTGTACAAAGATATTAGTATGTTATTAAATTATACCAGAACCATATTAATATTTATGATATCATACCTGATTCATTTATGACTTTATATTACCCATTTAATAATAATTTCCATGTTAAGTTAACATTTTGGGTAATAATCACTTTCTTTATCGTACGTGTTTTAACTTGTCACTCTTGGTTGTATCACTTAGATCATGATTTAAATAAATCCAAAATATAAAACATGATAAATATATCATATATATTTAGAATATAAATATGTTTAATAGACATATATATGAAATGGAAAACACCATTTATGGAGACGGTAGTCCGTACGTACGCATAAATGTTGTTTCTGTTTTCATATAGTATTGAACGGAAGTAAATGAATAAGATATATGTAAGTAAATAAATCCTTATATATATATATATATATATCCAGTAGCATTATTATGTCATATATTACATACTTATTAGTAATATATATTTTTATAATCGTCGATGAATGGTGAACTTGGAAATGAATCTCATCACGTCGTGGAGACGGTAATCCGTACGTACGCACGACCAAAAATATCATTATTTTGATATTAAAATAATATATAATTGGATGTTATATCATATATACAGAATCATTATCATGTTATATTTATTATTTACATGAATTAAAAATCATTATTATACCCATCCAAATAATAATATATTGAATAACAATTACACCACGACGTGGAGACGGTAAGTCGTACGTACGCACGTATGGTGACATGTCATTCAAAGGATGGATAGAATACTGAATATGGTTGTACCATATTTATAATAATATTAAAGTATATAGGAGATACTGGATTAATTATTTTAGAATGGTAACAACAAAGAAAGAAGATGTGGAAGAAGAAAGGAACTTGAAAAAGGGTGGTGAAATCATTACCTCTTCTTCGGGTTCTTCCTTTTGATTTGATCAAAAGGGATCCTTAAGTTGGATTTCTGACTACATTAAGGCCTTTAGAATGAATTTAGGGATGTTTAAAGAGTATTTGGGCAGAGTTTGGCCGAACCAAAAGGCTTTGAAGGTCTGAGTTAATGAGAAGGGAGAGTGCCCTTTTATAAGAGGGGTGAGGGGCACCTTTGGAAAAGCTAGAAATATTATTTTATAATAAATTAATATTCGGTTTATAATGGATCAAAAGTGTATTATTTAAAGTTTAAGGTGGTTATGGGTCTAAAATCACTCATCCAATAAAATTTAGACAGGTTTAGGTCATTATATTAACCTTATCTTTATGTATTAACTCTTAGTTAATTAGTTTCACTTTTACAATGTCTCTTTGTATTTTTATATTATATGGTTAATAAACATACTATATACATCCAAGAGACCCCCAAGTGGTCCATTAATGATACACCTATCATTATATAAGTATCGTGTCCGAATCGTAGATTTTTAGGAATTTAATATCAATTAATAATGTAAGATATGTTTTAAAAACGCTTTTATGTCAATTTTGACACTATTCAATAATTGATTTTTGTAAAACTCATAACAGAATTATTACTGCAAAAAAAGTTAATTAAGTCAATAATAACATTTCATATTAACCTATAAAATTAGTGTAATTCATAAAAAGTCTCAAATTATATTTATTTGGGTATTTATAATATCAATTATTTTAATTTTTTCAATATTATGGTAATTACTGCATCGTCATTGTGTCATAAATAAATTAAGTTTTTTAATGTCTAAAAATTATAAATAAAATATAATTATGTAGGAAATAATTTTAGCTTTCTAATTAATATTTACAATCTAATTTATCTTATGTATAACCCTATATTAAAAATGTTTTAGTAAATAAACGTTGATTTTAACTCTTTTAACTCTTCTTTGAATTAAATAATAATAAATGTCCTAATCTAATACAAGTGGACCTAAATGATAATATTTTATTCCTAAGGTTGTTTTTGGTCGAGATACACATGTCCAATAGAATTAGGACATGTGTTAGGGTAATATTAATATCATTTGTACCCTTAATTACCCTATTTACTTTTAACCGTGGTAAATAAAAGTAAAAAGTTACTATTCACCAAAAAATATTTTCATCTCATTGAACCACATTTTACTCCTTGATATTAACCGTGTCTCTTAGATTTTAGAAATTCTAATCACAGAAGCAGTAAAATTATGTTTTATGAAAAATTCGGTTTTTTAACTACCACTTAGTAGTTTCACTATTCATCAAAAATTGATGTTTTTCAAAACAATGCCAAAATTTCACCCTAAGCTATAATTGATATTCTGAATTCAAAAATGATGTCTATTTTACAAAATTCCAAACATATAAGTTGCATAAATTAATTTTATAATTAGTTCCCGTTGTCACAACAAATGGCGTGTTTTTAAGAAACAATAAATATCAAAAGATTGACAATTGTTTATGTCCAATTTCAAAGTGAAATTAATTCTAATGAACACCATTGGATAAAATGGTAAAAATATGTTCTAATTATAATTTAAAACCACTCAAATTCATAATTTATCACTATTAGTTATTTTGATTAAAAAAGTTGTTTTTAATTAAAATTTCATAATTTTCACTATTCATCAAAATATTAAAGTTATCTGAAAGGTACCAAAATTTCACCTTATGCTAAATTTGATACTCCGAATCCAAAAATTAAGTCCATTTTGAGATATAAAATTTCTAAAATTTTAAAAATTAGGTATTACTATTCATAACGGCTTCTTTGATTGGTCGTGGTGTGTGTTAGAAGTCGAAGTTGCGTACAACACACGCTACGGTATTATTCAAAGAGAAGTGTACCGTGGAAGCTCGGGGTGTTACAAGGATGATATATTATAAGGTGCGAAGGTTTTAAGATCCTAAATTTTTATGAGGAATATTTTCACCTTAATTATGGATTAATACCTTTTAAAATGGTTAATGTAAGAAATCCTAGGTGTTTGGAAGGTACCATGAGTGTCTCAGGTGTTTGGTAGATGAAAAAGGGGGAAAAATTGGCCATATTGTACAGGGATAATGGTTAGTGCATGGTTGGTGCTAAATGTGAACCATGACCATGTGACCTGGAGGAGGGAGGCGCATGGTTGACAAGCTATACAAGAATATCCTAGGAACTATGTGGCCCCAGACCAAGGAAACTAAACATCCACCACATGGTTTACCAAACCATGTGGGATCCCCAGAAAACCGTACGACTTGTGCCTCTCTTGGACAAATGTTTCTACACTATTGGTGCATGGTTTGGAAAAATATTTGTCTAAATAATTCACCTCATTAAAAGTGGTGAATTTTACATTTTTTCCTCTCGATATTAAAGGTGTATTCCCCAATTTTTCACCGCATTTCTCCTTCATAAGATTTTGGAATGAACCAAGATCTCCCACCTTCATCAAAGGAAATTATCCTTTAATCTTATGTCATTTTAAGTGTCGTTTAGTGAAAATAAAATCCTTGGCTAAGTCTATGAGTCCTCATCCTTCTATTTTCTATAAAAACAATGATTGGTGGTTTTCTATACTTTTGAAGCTCATAAATCCTACTTTTTCTAAGGAATTATTATTTTTTGTGTTAGTATTTGATTTAGCTTAAATCAAGATCCACGTTTGGGTGAGTTTTTTCTATGAGTTTTATGTAGGTGGCCTAAGTCTTTCTCCCATAGTATTGGTGGTTTTTCATGTGTATGTGGTGTGTGTCAATTCACCAAAGTTCTATGCATTTGTTTCTTGTCTATGAATGATAAATTAAGTTTTAAAGTGTTGTGTAAGACCCCTCATAGATCCCATTGGGTCCATTGTAGATTATAATATCGGTCTTGATGGAAACCCAAGGAGTGTTCCAACCCCTTGCAAATGGTAAACGTGGAATGTGAAATGGGAAATATAGGGTTTGTGGGATTAAACTAATTCATGGGTTACATGTTAATATAATGGGGCCTAAGGGATTTTTTAGCATGAGTTGAATTAAAATTTGAAATGACATGAGAGGGGGAAGTGATGGAAATGATGAAATGGTCTTATGTGTGAATTGTTAGATGGTTTTAAGGAATTAAGTATTGTTGTGTAAATTGTATGGAATGTTGAGATGGTATAATTTAACAATTGGTTAAATGGGGTTGAAGATGGTAGACCATGTGATTAATGAACATTTTTTAATAATGTGCATCCCTGTTTTTATCATATATTAAAATTTTAAATATTTTAAACCTTTTAAATTGGTGTTGATTAATGTTTGTGATGTGGTACATGATGTAACACCCCAAGATTTCAATAACTTACACTACCTGCAACGTTGAGTTCAAGCACACCACGACTTACCAAACTAGCTGTTATGAATAGTAATACCCACTTTTTAAAATTTTATACATTTTATCTTTCAAAATGGACTTCATTTTTGGATTCAGAATATCGAAATTATCTTAGAGTGAATTTTTGGTACTTTTCTGATAACTTTCATATTTTGATGAATAGTGAAAATTACTAAATTTTAATTAAAAACAACTTTTTTAATCGAAATAATTAATAGTGATAAATTATGCATTTGAGTGGTTGTAAAGTATAATTAGATTATATTTTTACAATTTAATTTAATGTTGGTCATTGTACATAATTTCATATTTAAACTAGACATAAACAAGTGTCAATCTTTTGATAGTTATTATTTCTTAAAAACACGCTTTTTGTTTTGACAACAGGAATTAATTTTAAATTAATTTCAACAAATTATGTGTTTTGAATTTTGAGAAATGGATTATATATTTATAATCAGGAGTTCCAAATTGTGTAAATAGGTAACTTTTATTTTTAGACTTTTTGAATAATTACTTCGGAAAAAAATTTATTTACCATGGTTAAAGGGTAAATCTCATAAATAAGCTTAAACAATTATAATATAATAATATTAAATTATCCTAAAACATGTCCTAACCCTATTTTATGATACATGTCCAACCATGGGCATATTTGAGTCGATTTTGGTACCCCATGGAGCCACTTGTAAGTGATAATGACACTTTATATTAATTAAGTTAAAGTAAATACAAAAATGACATAAGCATATATATTTTAGTAAAAAAAATTTACATAGGTTTATACATGTTATCTCTTCAACTATAAATATTAATTAGAAATATAAAAATATTTCCTACATAATTGTACTTTATTTATAATTTTTAGACATTTAATAATTAAATTTATTTATGACACAATAGTGATGCAGTATTTTCCTTATTAATGAAAGAATCAAATAAATGGTATTATAAATGTTAAAATAAATATAATTTTGAAGTTTTGATTCCTTCCACGAATTTTATAGGTTAATATGACATGTTATTATTTATTAAATAAATTTTTTTTGAATTAATAAAGTTTTTATAGCTTTAACAAAAATCAATTATTAAGTACTGTCAAAATTGACATAAAAGAGTTTTTAAAACAAATATTATCTTATTAATTGATATAATATTCTTAAAAATATAAGGTTCGACCAAAGGACTTATATGATGATATTTATATCATTAATGAATCACTTGGGGTTCGATTGGCAGTTTATAGTAAGTTTATTAACCATATAATATAAAAATACAAAGAGACATGATAAATGTCGAACTAATTAACTAAGAGTTAAATCTAAAAGATAAGGTTAATATAGTGACCCAAACCTATATAAAACCTATTGGTTGAGTGGTTTTCGACCAATCCCCATCACATACTTGAGATAAATTAATTTGGAGCCATTATAAACTGAACATGAATTTGTTATAAAATAATACTTTAAGTTTTCTTAAGGTGCCCCTCACCCCTCTTATAAAAGGGCACTCCCCCTTCCCTAAAATTTACACCTTAAAATCCATTTGGCTAGGCCAAACTCTGCCCAAATACCCTATCAACTATCATACCTTTATCCTAGAGGCCTTAATTTAGTCATAAATCCAACCTAATACTCCCTTTTGATCAAATCAAAAGGAAGAACCTAAAGAAGAGGTAAATATTTCATCACCTCTTTCAAGTTCCATTCTTCTTCCACTTCCTCTTTCTTTGTTGTTTCCATTATAAAATAATAACTATAGTATCTTCTATATACTTTGATGTTATTATGAATATGGTACAAACATATTCATTATTCTATCCATCCTTTAAATGACATGTCACCATACATGCGTACGTATGGCTTACCGTCTCCACGTCGTGGTGTAATTGTTATTCAATACATTATTATTTGGGTGGGTATAATAATGATTAATAATTTATGTAAATAATAAATATAAAATAATTATTATTATTTATATATTATATACCATACAATTATATATTATTTTAATATCAAAAGAATGATATTTTCGCTCGTGCGTATGTAGAGATTACCGTCTCCATGAACGTGATGAGAATCATTCCCCATCGTATCCATTCAAGACTAATTTTCATTTTATGATTAAAAATAATGTTAGAGACTTGATATAATTCTAGATATTAATATGATACATCCCATACATAAAAAATATGACTCACATAACAAATAATATAAAGGAAAACGAATCTGTTAACACCCAAAACGACGATAATACTAAGATATTATTAACAAAGCAATGTTAAAAGATCATATATGATAACATATTAATGTATATAATTCATTTATAATTTAATAAAAATTATATCACCACTATATAGGAGGTTAACCTACCATAGACCAAGTAAAATTACAAGTTAAGGGGTTTCTTATCTCACTTTTAATTCTGTGAGATTTCCATTGTTCACCACTTATTTATTGTGTGTCGTGTGTGTACTGCCCATGATTGTATTAATTGTGTAATATACTTTAATTTATGGATATTTACATCATCATTGTATGATCCATATTTTTTGGGATGTATGTTCTGTAAGTCACCAAATTGGTAAGGGAATTACAATTTTCAATTTCCACTCATTTGACTTTACGCATACTTCGTTGATTATTTTACTCCAAGATTATGTGTAGAATCACTATTAATTTGATTATGCCATAATTTTCACTCCCCTTTCTGTGTATATAATTTTGATACACATAATCACTCCATTGATAAATTCTCAAGTCATCAATATGAACTCGATAAGAGTAATTTTAACTCAATCTCCATTTGTTGAGTTAAATATCCAATTCATTGGTGTTGTTTTTACAAGAATATGTGTGAATGTCCTATGATTTATTTACACTGAGTATCCAATAATATTAAGTGTATTTATATTTTTCAAACATAATTATGTCATTTATTTATCCTTAACCTAAGGATATGGTCTTTATAAGATATTTCGTCTCAATTTACATTCCAGTGAGAGTTATTTGTTGGTATACACCAATTCACTTTTATATGGTGTATATAACATACTTTGACATATTATATCATGAATACATTTATTATAATGATATTATAATGTTTTTATTACCTGAATTATTTGTATTCAAGTGTTTATCTTTTAGTTAGGAACTCTAACTAAAATATCATTTTAAATGTTTTAAAGATTTATTATTCTAAATCTTTCTAATTAATGTCCATGTTTTAAAAATGGTTTTAAGGATTTATTTATATGTAAATTGAAGTTTTAAAATTAAAATTCCTTTTAAAATTTTCAAAGTGGTATGGGACACTTTTATTCAAAAATCTATTTTAAACAGCTTCTTGACAAATAATGAGACTTTTAAATGTTTTCAAGAAAAAGGGTGATATTTCTCTCAATAGTTTTGATGATTATCATCATCTATGTCAATATCATTCATTATTCTTGATTGGGGTTCATTTATTATAATAAAATCTTCAATATTGTATTGAATGAGTTATGTTTGACTGTGGATGTGTTATTTTTATACTGTTCATGGTTTAAGGATAAAGTATTGACATTTCGTATGCTAGTTTTAATATGAATGTTTATGTTATGTTTCAAACTTTTCTTATGAGGAATGCATTGGACTTAGTAAGTGAGGGGTGGAGCTTGTTATAGCTCCTCGATGCATTGGTAGGTCTCATGATAAAAACTAGTGTCTTGGCATAAGGCCTTGACAAAATCTTATTTGTAGTCTTGGCACAAGTCCTTGACTATGTGGTTATGATAGTCTGGCATTATGCATTCCATCATTATGAAAGTGGTTATTGATATTTCATGTGATTATTCTACTAGTAGAATATCCTTGTGAATAAGTAAATTGCATTATTTAATTTTATCTTTTCCATTTTATGCTGAATTTCAAGTTTAAAAGGCTTTTTTTTAGTCTTATACACTTCCTTAAATGTTTATGCTTATTTATGGAAGTTTCCGCTATAATGTTATCCTTACCGAGCATCTGAGTTCACCCCTTTCTATGTTTTATTCTTTCCAGGATTCAAATAAGTATATTATGACTGACCTGCAGGGATAGTCTATGGGGTCTCAGTATTGTCTATGGAAATAATGTTGTTGTAGTTTTCCATTTTATGATGTAATGTAAACCTTATGAATGTATCTAGTACTTATAAGACTACTAAACTAATAGGTCTTTTGAGACTTGATCTTTTATGATCACACCAATGATACATAATAATGCACCGACTCTGGTATTCTGGGGTCAGGGCATTACAGTTGGTATCAGAGGAATTTTAGTACAAACCTTGGAAACTATATTTATATAAACTCTGATTAGAGCACATAGCCCTAAGATAGACTTTGAGAATTAGTATAGAATAACTTCCTAAAATATTTTTATTGTAGAGATTTTGTGAGTTTTCCAAGAAATACATCCCTATATGGATACGAGCAGGTAGAGGCGGCTCTGGAATAGATGTACCTAGGGTTAAAACCCGAAAAAACCACTTTGATCTAGACTCGAACGGGAACTGGTGCATGACAACGGGCCTTGTTTCACTCTTGGTTACGACACTCCCGGGGGATATTCTTAGGATAATTTACATTTTATTTACAAACCTATTTGAATTATTTTAATATAAAGAATAAATGACCTTGGTTATTCCTAAGGTGTTTTAAATTGAAAATATGGTGTCATGATATTCTCTAAATGATTTTATGACTACTTTTACTCACACATTGCTTTCTGGTTTTAGTCAATGGTTGGATTCCAAAGAATTCATAGTAACTTTGAGAATGATGTAAAAGGGCGGAATAGCGGTGGAAATAAACAACAAAATGTAATTTTTATAGGCTTAAAAGATATCGTCTTCATACCAAATCGGTTTTCCAAAAATATGATCAACAATATATATATTAACCAACTCTCGGACTCAACAAAGAAGAGAAAAATGATTAATGATAAGAGCTCCAGTAGTGGAGACCATGGAGAAAATAATCCTCAATTTCCATCATGTAGTAAATGTGGAAGGAGACACCCAAGAAAGTGTCTCAATGGAACAAAGAAATTCTTTACATGTGGGAAATAAGGACATAAAGTGAAGAATTGCCAATGAAAAATGAAGAGTACTATGGAAGAAAATAAAAATAGTCCCAAGAATCCATTTACAGTAATTTTCTGTAAATGTAGGGGACCTGGCCATTACCTGAGTGAATGCCCTATTTTATAGGATATTTTCTTGGTCAAAGAATAAGCTATGTGGAAATAAATGGTTGTAGAAATGTTTAAATGTATTAGTGCTCCTTATTAATGGGATTACTTTGGAATAATTTTCTCTTGTATTTTTAACCCTTCAATTTGTCATGCGAAAGTGATATTTGAGGAAGTCTTATATTTTCTCTTGTGGATATAGTTATAAATAACCATTTGGTTTTATATGATCATTGGGTTTGAGGCAATTAAAAGTTATTATATTTTGGGATGAAAATGAAAGGTATGAGATAACATTTGTGGTTAAATTATGTTATGGCTATTTTGAGGAATTTATCTCATTTTGGTAATGTTATAAAATATAGTTTTTGAAAAAGGACAACACGCAGACCGTGTGACAACCTGTCGCGTCAGAAAAAGCTGTGGGAATCGAACCAACAACCAGAGTGTGATTGGGATTTATCGCCTACCACTGGACTACGTGAAGTCCCTGGTTAGTGTGACTAATTATTTTTAGTAAATGATTTTATTGATCAATAATAATTTGATTTGGGATCTTATGTATTATTAAATGAATACCCTTAGTATAAGAAAATGATTTCGTGACTAAGTTATAAATGTTATTTTGGAAGACTTTCACTTTGTTGGGAACAATATATGCCCAAGTAAAATGGAATACTATGGGATTTCATTTGAGGGGTAATGGTGTATTTTTATCTATGTTTTTATTGTGGATTTATAGTTATTTGGGTTATTTATGGAAATGATTAACCTATAAAAGAGAATATGTGATTAGGTTAATTACTTTTAAGTATGTGACTTTAAGAGTAGTTGATGTCATTTGGAGATACAATTTAATAGGGAAGACTATATAACCAAATTCTTCTAAGTTTTGGTTTTCAATATTAGTTTGGATTATATTGAAGGATTTTAAGGACAATTTTTTATTGAATGGTATTTATTTAACTTTGGGGTATTGTTGGTTTAATTTTAGAAATTAAGATTAGTGTTTATTTCTCTTAAGGAATATCCTTTTGGGGGATCATCACACCTTGTACTAACCGTTTTGGTTTTGATTAATCTCTAAAGACAAAGTAAATATATAGTGTATCATTTGGGGATCATGTGATTCTCTAGAAGTTTATTATAGCTCTTCCGGTGTGACAAAGTCTTCTTGAATGCTCATCATTTAAAAAAAGAGTTAGTGGTATAAATTTATTAAGGAATGAAACTCTACTTAAAAAGTAAGTATATCTCTTCATGTTCTTAGTCAATCTCATAAATAAATTCCTCATCTTTATGAAATGTAACTTAAAACAAAAAAATGTTGTCCGTTTACTTTTCCTACTAGGAAACTAATTACTGTTTGTGTAACACCCCAAGTTTCCACGGTATGATTCTCTTTTAATAATGCAATAGCTTGCATTGTACGCAAGTTCGAGATTCTAACACACCGTGACCAATCAAAGTAGCCGTTATGAATAGTAATACCCACTTTTTGAAATTTTATAAATTTTATTATTCAAATTGGACTTAATTTTTGGATTCAGAATAGCGAAATTATCCTAAGTTGAATTTTTGGTATTTTTCTGAGAACTTCCAATTTTTTTATGAATAGTGTAAAATACTAAACTTTAATTAAAAACAACTTTTTTAATAAAAATAATTTATATTGATAAATTATAATATTTATTGGTTTTAAAATATAATTAGAATATATTTTTACCATTTTATCCAATGGTGGTCATTAGAATTAATTTCACTTTGAAATTGGACATAAACAATTGCCAATCTTTTGAATGATATTGTTTCTTAAAAACACGCTATTTATTTTGACAACAAGAATTAATTATAAAATTAATTAATGCAACTTATATGTTTTGAATTTGGAAAAATAGACATCATTTTTTAATTTTGAATATCAAATATGTATTAGGGTGAATTGTTTTTATTTTTCTGAAAAACTTCAATTTTTGATGGATAGTGAAACCACTAAGTGGTAGTTAAAAAACTGATTTTTCATTTAAATGAAATTTTACCACTTCTGTGAATTTAATTTCAAAAATCCAAAATACATGGTTTTCATTAGTAATTAAAATGTGGATCAATGGTATGAAAATTATTTTTTGGTGAATAGTAACTTTTGAGTATTATTAATCACGATTAGAGGTAATTAGGGAAATTTGAGGTAAAAATAATGTTATAATAATATGAAATTACCTTGAAACATATCCTACCCTTATTGGATGAGTCTTGGAAGACCAATACAAACCATGGGTCAATTTTGGGACCCCATGGAGCCACTTGGGTAAGATAATGAAATTCATACCTTTTTATTTAAAACAAAAATAGAAATCTCCCAAACATGTATTGTTTTACTAAAACAATTTTTGAATGGGGTTATATAATTTATCTTTTTGACTATAAATATTAATTAGAAATCTAAAAAAATTTCCTACTTCATGGTAATTTTTTTATAATTTTTATACATCAAATAGAAAACATTATTTATGACACCATGATGATTCAGCGATTACCTCATTAATGAATGATTTAAATAAAATGAAAATATAAGGTAAAATATAAGACATACACTTGTCTAAAACCTATGTTATGGGTGGATTTCGAACCGTTATCACATTATACTCGAAATATATCATTTTCAGACCTTTATAATCTGAAAACCATTTTATAATAAAATAATATTTAAAATCTTTTCAAAAGAGCCCCTCCTCTCCTCTTATAAAAGGCCCCCACCTCTACCACCTTATTCACACCTTCAAAGAAATTTGGATCAGCCAAAATCTGCCCAAATACCCTCTCAATTTTCGTCTCTTCATCCTAGAAGCCTTACCTTAGGTAGAAAGCACTTCAAGAAACCCTTTCGGTTCAAACCAAGGCGAGTTACCTGATTTAAAGGTAATGTCTTCTCTTATGTTCTTTTGTTTTATTTTGATTCTCCAACCCCTTAAACTATTTTATTACTTTATTTTTGTAACAACACTAGTATATTAAATATACTAGGATTTTGTTATGAGAATGATTTTATTTACACTTATACACACCTCCGTCTAATGGTTAAAGAACATACTGTTTCTGTGGGTGGCGAATTATTGCCTCACGAAACGATGATTGTTCAATCTTATTTTAACACCTCTCATGGGGGCCATTATAATGACACTATTTTTTTATATGATATATATTATGTTTATGTTTTCTTTATGCTTCTTTATTTTCCTTTTATATCATACCTTTATGGTTTCCATAATGGGTAAACATGATAATCTCATTAGAGGAAGTGCGGACTACCGCCCCCTCAAAGTGATGTGACTCGTTAATACCATATGTGGTACATATAAAGGATGGATTTAATGATATTATATATGATAATATACTGTAATTTTGATATAAATATGTATCCTTATGTTTTAATTCTATTAAATATTAAATATAAATGAAAGTAGCGTTCATGTGTACGTACGGCTTACCATCTCCATGAACGGTGCATTTCATTTCTTACCTCTACATGTTATGTACTATTATAAATACATGTATATACTGGATATATATGACATATATGATATCTAAATCATTAATATAATTCTGATCATAATGTATATTTTACCACTTGAACAACTTGTAATTATAAGAAGTCCATTTTTGACTCAAGTACCAAATATCGACAAAACAACCGTTATTAACATAAATGACTATGTAATGTTTATAACATGGTAATAAGTGATATAAGAGGAATAATAAAATTTAAAAAGGTTCTGAAGCAATTATAAATTAACTTTATTTTATTATTCAGGACGTTAAAGAATGAACGGGTCAATTCGGACTTGAGGTAAGGGTTCCTACCTCTCTCCTTCTTTTTAAGTACTCTCTTTTATGCCATTTATTTTAAGATCCTTTTTCTTATGTTGGGGGATGTTATTTTATATTTCCATTACTATCATTTTTATAATGAGATACCCTAATTGATCTCATTAATATATTTTTGGAAGTTTTAAGTGGCGCCGTTAGGATGCTGAATTTTCGTAAGGAATTTCTTATCTCACTTTTAATTTCGTGAGATTTCCATTGTTCGCCACTTATTTCATGTGGTGTATTGTGTACTTCAATTCCATATATATTGTCATGAATATATGTATATTCATTTTGTTATGTGATTCATTTGGTGCTTATTATCTTTTGGTCATATGATTCGATTGATTACAGCGAGGTAAGGGTTTATTTCGCAATCTCTCCATTATTTGAGGTTGTTTATACGTAATTATCTACTAGGACCTCTTTATCATCCACATCCATTTTTCTTTAAAATGTATTTCAAAACAATATTACTATTTTATAGACTACGTATTAAAGTCATTTATACCCTTGTTGGCTTTTTGTAAGATGTTTATAAAGGAATCTTTCCATCATTTTCTAAACAAGGTCCTTTTTAACATTTTTGACAAAATTAAGGTAAGAATATTTTTTTAACTTATACGGCAGATGTAGCTATTTTCTACCATTATAAACTCATCTATGATTCCCTTAAAAGCTTATAAAAATATTTTCAAAGTACATGTTTTATTTAATAATTATGTGACTCTTAAATGATTTCAAAATAGAAAGAGATATTTCTCTAAAAAGGGTTTTGATTTCATATATGTCAACATCCTTTGATGTATTTTATGTTTATTTGGAGTTGATTTTTTATGATACAAAACTTCCATATTGTATTGAAGTTTTTGTGATATGTTTGACTATGGATGTGCTATTTTTACACCATTCATGATATATGGTTAAAGTATTGACATTTTGTATGCTAGTTTTAATAAGAATGTTTATGATATGTTTAAACATTTTCATATGAGGAATGTATTGGAATTAGTAAGTGACGGGTAGAGCCCGCTATAGCTCCTCGATTCATCGGTAGGTCTCATGAGACAACTAAAAATGGAATTGGCTGAGGCCCTTTCCCAATTTGATTTATGGTTTTGGTCGAGGCCTTAATCATTTTTAGACGTCTTGGCCGAGGCCTTGACAAAATGTTTCAGAATATCCAGCATTATACATTCCCTCATTATGAAAATAATATTGATGGCTCATATGCTCATTAGTCTAGTAGAATAACAATGATTATGTTTTATTATGGCATTATTTACACAGCTTATATTCCTGCCATAAAAGTATTCATGTTTATTATTGGTAAAGGCATGTGGTTTCAATTATTCACCATACTTAATATTTATGTTATCTTTCGCTGTATTTCTTACCCTTACTGAGCATTTGAGCTCACCCATTTCTTATGTTTCATTTTCCCAATATATGAATAAGATAGTTATGAGTGACTTTCAGACATTATTTAGGAGGCTTGGATGTTTCCAATGGAATAAATTCATGTTGTATTTCTTTTCAAGTTGTAAAGTTGAACTTATGTATGTAATCTATTTTCCAAGACTTCTAAACTGATCGGTCATTCGGTACTTGATTCCTTATAATCATAAAAATGTATTAAAATAAGCCACCGACTCTAGGTAACTGGGGTCGGGGCGTTACAGTTGGTATCAGAGGAAGTTTAGTACAAACCTTGAAAACTAGATTTAGATAAACGCGGATTAGAGCACATTGCCCTAAGATAGTCTTTGAGGATTAGTATAAAAGAACATCCTAGAATTTTGGTAAAGTATATATTTTTGTGTATTTTTTGACCAATACATCCCTGTCTGGATACGAGCAGGTAGAGGCGGCTCTAGCACATATATACCTAGGAGTGAAAACTCCGATAAGGAGTTTCGGGCTTGACCCAGGGTATCCTGGTACACAACAATGGGCCTTGCTGCACTCTTGGTTACGACACTCTCGGGGGATATGCTTAGGATAATTCTTACTTTCTTTAAAAGCCATTATGAAGGATTTATGAGTATATACATCCTCAAAGAAAACCTTTTTATGATTATAAATTATATCCATAATGCTATTTAATTTATGTTAATTATGGTACCAGTTTGGAATTATGTATTTAGATTCATAAAATAATCTAGTTTATGACATTGTTTAGAAATGGCACCTAGTGGATGGAATGGAAACTTTATCAATGCATGCACTCCATGTAGGGATTTCCCTCCTGCTCAAGATAAATATAGTGGAGATGGGGATACAACTGGTGTTGATCAGCTTATCACTATACTAGGACAACTCACTCAGGTTATGAATAATAACCTTACTCGTATGGAGCACCCTGATCCGCAACATTGAGGATCAATGTTAGACCGCTTCATGAGGTAACAAACACCAACATTTAATGGGGGTACAAATCCATTAGTAGCTGAGCAATAGATAAACTCCTTAGATAAAATATTCCACACCTTGGGGAGTAGCGAAAGGGAGAAAGTTGTCATGGAAGTTTACCGCCTCACTGGAGATTCCAATCAATGGTGGTCACTGATTCAAAACACAAAGGATGATGATAAAGTATAAAATATGGAATGGAGTGAGTTTAAAGAAATTTTCTTAGAAAAATACTTTCCTCATGACCATCGAGCAGATATGGAAAGACAATTTCTCAGTCTGAGGCAAAAGGAGGATCATAATGTTGTATAGTATGAATCTAACTTTACAAGGTTAGCGAGGCATGTAGCATATTATATACGTAACCCAAGAAGTATGATCAATCGTTTCTTTGATGGGTTAAAATCATTTCTCCATCAAGTATTAGTATCACAATCTTTCTCAATGTACGAAGATATAGTCTCATGTGCTATCAAGATAGAAAAGTAATTCTCTAAATCTTATGACAATAAAGTAAAGCAAGAGAAGAAGAGAACGGTGGAACAAGAGATAGATAAAGGGAAAAAGGAAAGAAGTATTTTCCATTATGTGATAATTGTGGGAAGAATCACCCAGGTACTTGCCTAAAAGGAATGGGAGTTTGTTATAAATGTGGAGAAAAAGGTCACCAGGCTCATGATTGCAAGGTAAAGAAAGAGGTTATCAATGTTGAATGTTACAATTGTAGAGAAATGGGGAATTATGTAAATGAATGTCCTAAGTGTCAGAGAAACTTACCTCAGAAAAGGACAAGGGATCAAGGTCAATCTTATGCGGTTACTACAGTTGAAGTGGAATAATTAATGTATTGGTGCTTTTGGACTCAAGGATTATATTCTGGTTATAAGAATAATGTGATATATATAAGGGTTGTACTGAAATACTTTTTGTTCACATTAAGGTTTTAATATGACTAAGGTAATCATATTTTCAGTATGTGAAAATAAGAGAATCTTTAATTTGTCTGGGGAATCTGATGTCACAATTGATTTTGGAATTTAGATACCTTTTACAGAGAGTCTGGACAAAGGTATTTTGGATAACTATAATGTTTGGAATTGATTAATTTGAACTTCGAATAGTATTATTTAAGGTTAAAACATTTCTTATGGTTATTTTTTGAATATTATAATACTATAGTTTTAGGAAAAGGATAACCTGCAGGTCGGGCGATAACCCGTCGCGTCATACAAAGCTGCAGGAATCGAACCCACAACCATAGTGCGACAGGCCTTTATTACCTACCACTAGCCTACAAGAAGTCCTTGGTTATTACAAAATATTTTTCTTCATGGTATGTATTAATATTTGGAACCATATACGATTAGGATAAATATAATATTTTTGAGTTCTATTATCTTTTTGAGTGAAAGATGATTTTGTGGTATAAATTAGTTGAAGGATGAAATTCTACTTGTCAAGTATATATATATATATATATATATATATATATATATATATATATATCTTATTCTATGAATAAATTAATTCTTAAACTTTATGGAAGGGATATTAAAACAAAAATGTTTTATCATAATACCTTCTGTTTTGTTGAACTGATGATATTTTAAATCATCGTAGATTGATGGCTTTGAGGTCCTCAATTTTATACTTGTTTGTGATTGATGACCTCAATCACTCCCTTTAAATATTTACGTTTTTCCTCTAATTACATGTCTATAATTGCCACCAATTTTCTACTATTCGAAACCCTAATTTGGTGGTGACTTTCTCATTTCTCTTTCCCTCTTATTAAAACAAAATTTTATTAACCCTATTTCCAATATGGGTTTTCCACAAAGGTATTTTATATTTTCAACCTTTTATTTTCGAAGAACAATTTCAAATTGCGATAATGCAATTTATTAAAGGAGGGAAGAATGTAACACCCCAAGCTTCCATGGTATGCTTCTCTTTCAATAATGCAATAGCTTGCATTGTACGCAAGTTCGAGATTCTAACACACTGTGACCAATCAAAGTAGCCATTATGAATAGTAATACCCACTTTTTGAAATTTTATAAATTTTATTATTCAAATTGGACTTCATTTTTGGATTTGTAATAATGAAATTATCCTAAGTTTAATTTTTGGTATTTTTCTGAGAACTTCCAATTTTTTTATGAATAGTGTAAAATAATAAACTTTAATTAAAAACAACTTTTTTAATCAAAATAATTTATTGTGATAAATTAAACTATTTAGTGGTTTTAATGTATAATTAGAATATGTTTTTACCATTTTATCCAATGGTGGTCATTAGAATTAATTTCACTTGGAAATTGGACATAAACAATTGTTAGTCTTTTGATTGATATTGTTTCTTAAAAACATTCTATTTGTTTTGACAACGGGAATTAATTATAAAATTAATTAATGCAACATATATGTTTTGAATTTGGTTAAATAAACATCATTTTTGAATTTGGAATATCAAATATAGATTAGGGTGAATTTTTGGTATTTTTATGAAAAAATTCAATTTTTGATGAATAGTGAAACCACTAAGTGGTAGTTAAAAAACTGATTTTTCATTTAAATGAAATTTTACCAGTTCTGTGAATTGAATTTAAAAAATCCAACATACATGGTTGTCATTTTTAAGTAAAATTTGGTTCAATGGGATAAAAATGATTTTTTGGTGAATAGTAACTTTTGAGTATTATTAACCATGATTAGAGGTAATTAGGGTAATTTAAGGTAAAAATAATGTTATAATAATATGAAATTACATTGAAACATGTCCTACCCTTATTGGATGAGTCTTGGCTAACCAATATAAACCATGGGTCAATTTTGGGACCCCATGGAGCCACTTGGGTAAGATAATGACATTAATACCTTTTTATTTAAAACAAAAATAAAAATGTCCCAAACATATATTATTTTACTAAAATAATTTTTGAATGGGGTTATCTAAGTTATCTTTTTGAATATAAATATTCATTAGAAATCTAAAAATATTTAATACATCATGGTAATTTTTTTATAATTTTTAGACATCAAATAAATAACATTATTTATGACACCATGATAATGCAGCGATTACCTCATTAATGAACGATTTAAATAATATGAAAAATAAGGTAAAATCTAAGACATACACTTGTCTAAAACCTATTTTATGGGTGTATTTCTAACCCTTATCACCTTATCCTCAAAATATATTATTTTGGGGCCTTTATAATCCAAAAACCATTTTATAATAAAATAATATTTTCAATCTTTCCAAAAGAGCCCCTCCTATCCTCTTATAAATGGTCCCCACCTCTACCACCTTATTTACACCTTCAAAGTCATTTTTATCAGCCAAAATCAACCAAAATACCCTCTCAACTTCCCTATATTCATCCTAGAAGTCTTAACTTAGGTAGAAATCACTTCAAGAAATTCTTTTGGTTCAAACCAAGGGGAGTTACCCGATTTAAAGGTAATGTCTTCTCTTATGTTCTTTTTTTTTATTTTGCTTCTCCAACCCCTTAAACTCTTTTATTACTTTATTTTGTAACATCACCAGTATCTTCAATATTCTAGGATTTTTTTATGAGAAGTATTTGACTTACACTTATACACACCTTCATCTAATGGTTAAAGGACATACTATTTCTGTGGGTGGTGAATTACTGCCTCACGAAATGATGATTGTTCAATATTCTTTTAACTCCTCTCATTGTGGCCATTATGATGACACTATTTTTCTATATGATATATATTATGTTTATGTTTTCTTTATGATTCTTTATTTTTATTTTATATTATACCTTTATGGTTTCCATTATGGGTAAACACGATAATCTCATTAGAGGAAGTGCGGACTACCACCCCCTCAAAGTGATGTGAATCGTTAATACCATATGTGGTATGTATAAAGGATGGAGTTAATGATATTATATATGATAATATACTAGAATTATGATATAACTATGTATCATTATGTTTTAATTCCATTAAATATGAAATATAAATGAAAGTAGCGTTCATGCGTACGTACGGCTTACCATCTCCATGAACGGTGCATTTCATTTCTTACCTATAAATGTTATGTACTATTATAAATACATGTATATACTGGATATATATAACATATATTATATCTAAATAATTAATATCATTCTGATCATAATGGATATTTTACCACTTGAACAACTTGTAATTATAAGAAGTCCATTTTTGACTCAAGTACCAAATATCGACAAAATGACCGTTATTAACATAAATGACTATGTAATGTTTATAACATGGTAATAAGTGATATAAGAGGAATAATAAACTTTAAAAAGTTTATGAAGCAAGTATAAATTAACTTTAGTTTATTATTTAGGAAGTTAAAGAATGAACGGGTCAAGTCGGACTTGAGATAAGGGATCCTACCTCTCTCCTTCTTTTTAAGTACTCTCTTTTACGTAATTTCTTTTAAGATACTTTTTCTTATGTTGGGGGATGTTCTTTTATATTCCTATTACTATAATTTTTATAATTAAAGACCCTATTTGATCTCATTAATCCATTTTTGGAAGTTTTAAGTGGCGCCGTTAGGCTGCCGAATTTTCGTAAGGAATTTCTTATCTCACTTTTAATTTCGTGAGATTTATATTGTTTGCCACTTATTTCATGTGGTGTATTATGTAATTCCATTCCATATATATTATCATGACTCTATTTATATTCATTTTATTATTTTATTCATTTGTCTTTTATTATCTTTTGGTCATACGACTCGATTGATTACAGCAAGGTAAGGGTTTATTTCACAATCTCTCCATTATCTGAGGTTGTTTATACGTAATTATCTATTGGGACCACTTTATCATCCACATCCATGTTTCGTAAAAATGTATTTCAAAACATTCTTACTATTTTATAGACTATGGGTTAAATTCATTTATACCCTTGTTGACTTTTTATAAGATGTTTATAAAGTAATATTTCCGTCATTTTCCAAATAAGGTCCTTTTTAACCTTTTTGACAAAAATGAAGGTATGAATGTTTTTTTAACTTATATGGAGGATGCAGCTATTTTCTACCATTATAAACTCGTCGAAGCTTCCCTTAAAAGATTATAAGAATATTTTTCAATGTAAATTTTTTATTTTATAATTATGTGACTCTTAAATGATTTAAAAATAGAAAAAGATATTTCTCTAAAAAGGGTTTTGAGTTCATCTATGTCAACATCCTTTGATGGATTTTAAGTTTATTTGGAGTTGATTTATTATGATAAAAAACTTCTATATTTTATTGAAGGTTTTGTGATATGTTTGAATGTGGATGTGCTATTTTTACACCATTCATGATTTATGGTTAAAGTATTGACATTTTGTATGCTATTTTTAATATGAATGTTTATGATATTTTAAACCTTTTCATGTGAGGAATTTATTGGACTTAGTAAGTGATGGGTGGAGCTTTTTATAGCTCCTCAATGCATCGGTAAGTCTCATGAGAAAACTAGATGTGGAATTGGCTGAGGCCCTTTCCCAATTTGATTTATGGTTTTGGCCGAGGGCTTAATCATTTTTAGATGTCTTGGCCGAGGCCTTGAAAAAATGATTCCGAATGTCCGAAATTATACATTCCCTCATTATGAAAATAATATTGATGGTTCATGTGGTCATTCGACTAGTAGAATACCAATGATTATGTTTTATTATGGTATTATTTACTCAGCTTATATTCCTGCCATAAAAGTATTCATGTTTATTATTGGTAAATGCATGTGGTTTCAATTATTCACCATGGTTAATATTTATGTTATCTTCCACTGTATTTCTTACCCTTACTGAGCATTTGAGCTCACCCCTTTCTTATGTTTCATTTTCCCAGGATATGAAGAAGATATTTATGAGTGACTTGTAGGAATTATTTAGGAGGCTTGGATGTTTCCAATGGAATAAATTTGTGTTGTATTTATTTTCATGTTTTAAAGTTGAACATATGTATGTAGTCTATTTTCTAAGACTGCTAAACCGATCGGTCCTTCAGGACTTGATTCCTTGTAATCATGCCAATGTATTAAAATAATGCACAGACTCTGGGTAACTGGGGTCGGGGTGTTACAGTTTGTCCCATCACAAGTTTGTGGTTTTCTTGTTGTTAAATTTATCTTGATCATGTTTTCTGTCCCTCTCCATTAGAACTTGACACTTAGTTTGTCATCCATATTCATGTTTTCCTACATGGAATCCTAGTATGGGTTATCTTGGGTGACCTTTGTACTTCTCTTTCTTTCTTTTAAAGTGATAGTTTTATTGACTCTTTTCCAATGTGGGACATTCCATTATATTCCCAAGCCTAATTTTAAAAATTTCTAGGACGCAATTTTATTGAAGGAGGGAAGAATGTAACACCCCAAGATTTCAATAACTTACACTACTTGCAACATCGTGTCCAAGTGCACCATGACTTACCGAACTAGTCGTTATGAATAGTAATACCCACTTTTTGAAATTTTATACATTTTATCTTTAAAAATGGACTTTATTTTTGGATTTTTAATATTGAAATTAGAATAGGGTGAATTTTTTGTACTTTTCGGATAACTTTCATATTTTGATGAATAGTGAAAATTACTAAACATTAATTAAAAACAATTTAATCAAAATAATTAATAGTGATAAATTATGAATTTGATTGGTTGTAAAGTATAATTATATTATATTGTTACGATTTAATCCAATTTTGGTCATTGGACATAATTTCACATTTAAACTAGACATAAGCAAGTGTCAATCTTTTGATAGTTATTATTTCTTAAAAACACGCTTTTTGTTTTGACAATGGGAATTAATTTTAAATTAATTTATTACAATTCTGTGTTTTGAATTTTGAAAAATGGATTCCATATTTATAATAAGGAGGTCCAAATTGTGTAAATATGTAACTTTTATTTTTAGACATTTTGAATAATTACTTAGGTAAATATTTTATTTACCATGGTTAAAGGGTAAATCCGGTAAATAAGGGTAAAACAATAATATTATAAAAATATTAAATTACCCTAAAACCTGTCCTAATCCTATTTTATGATACATTTCTGACCATGGGAATCTTTGGGTCGATTTGGGGACCCCATGGAGCCACTTGTAAGTGATAATGACACTTTCTATTAATTAAGTTAAAGTAAATACAAAAATGACATAAGCATATATCTTTTAGTAAAACAATTTTTACATAGGGTTATACATGTTATATCTTCAACTATAAACATTAATTAGAATTATAAAAAGATTTCCTACATAATGGTACTTTATTTATAATTTTTAGACATTGAATAATTAAATTTATTTATGACACAATAATGATGCAGTATTCTCCTGATTAATGAAAGAATCAAATAAATTGTATTATAAATGTTAAAATAAATACAATTTGAAAGTTTTGATGTCATACAAGAATTTTATAGGTTACAATGACAATTTAGGATTGATTAAATAAATTTGGTTCGAATTAATAAAGTTTTTATTATTTTAACAAAAATCAATTATTAAATAATGTCAAAATTGACATAAAAGAGTTTTTAAAACAAATATTATATTATTAATTGATATAATATTTTTAAAAATATAAGGTTCGGCCAAAGGACTTATATGATGATATTTATATCATTAATTAACCAATTGGGGCTCTATTGGTAGTTTATAGTATTTTTATTAACCATATAATATAAAAATACAAAGAGACATGGTAAATGTCAAACTAATTAACTAAGAGTTAAATCTAAAATATAAGGTTAACATAGTGACTCAAACCTATCTAAAACCTTTTTGTTGAGTGGTTTTCGACCAATACCCACCACATCCTTGAAATAAATTAATTTTGATCCATTATAAACTGAACATGAATTTGTTATAAAATAATACTTTAAGTTTTCCTAAGGTGCCCCTCAGCCCTCTTATAAAAGGGCACTTCCCCTTTCCTAAAATTCACACCTTCAAATCCATTTTTATAGGAAAACCTCTACCCAAATACCCTATAAACTATCCTACCTTCATACTATGGGCCTTCATTTAGTCATAAAGCCAACCTAAAGTGCACTTTTGATCAAATCAAAAGGAAGAACCCGAAGAAGAGGTAAATATTTCATCACCTCTTTCAAGTTCCTTTCTTCTTCCACTTCCTCTTTATTTGTTGTTTCCATTCTAAAATAATATCTCAAGAATATTATATATAATTTGATGTTATTATAAATATGGTACAACCATATTCATTATTCTATCCATCCTTTGAATGACATGTCACCATACGTGCATACGTACGGCTTATCATCTCCACGTCGTGGTGTAATTGTTATTCAATACATTATTATTTGGGTGGGTATGATAATGATTTATAATTGATGTAAATAATAAATATAACATGATAATTATTCTTTATATATTATATACCATCCAATTATATATTATTTTAATATCAAAAGAATGATATTGTCACTCGTGCATACGTACGGGTTACCGTCTCCATGAACGTGATGAGAATCATTCCCCATCATATCCATTCAAGACTAATTTTCATTTGATGATTAAAAATAATTTTTATATACTTGATATAATTTTGGATATGAATAAGATACATCCCATCCATAACAAATATGACTCACATAACAAAGAATATAAAGGAAAACGAATCCGTTAACACCCAAAACGACGATAATACTATGATATTATTAACAAAACAATGTTAAAAGATCATATATGATATCATATTAATCTATATAATTATTTTATAATTTAATAACAATTATTTCACCATTATACAGGAGGTTAACTTACCATATAGAAAGTAAAATTACAAGGTAATGGGTTTCTTATCTCACTTTTAATTCGGTGAGATTTCCATTGTTCACAACTTATTTATTGCATGTGGTGTGTGTATTGTCCATGATTGTATTCATTGTGTAATATACTTTAATTTATGTATATTTACATCATCATTGTATGATCCATATTTTGTGGGATGTATGTTTCTTAAGTCACCAAATTGGTAAGGTAATTACAAATTTCAATTTTCACTCATTCGTCTTACACATACTTCATTCATTATTTTACACCAAGATTATGTGTGGAATAACTATTAATTTTCTTATGTAATAATTTACAATCCCCTTTCTATGGATATACTTTTGATACACATAATCACTCCATTGATAAATTCTCAAGTCATCGATATGAACTTGATAAGAGTAATTTTAACTCAATCTCCTTTTGTTGAGTTAAATATCCAATTCATTGGTGTTGTTTTTACAAGAATATGTGTGAATGTCCTCTGATTGATTTACACTGATCATTAAATCATATTGAGTGTATTTATATTTCTCACACATAATTATGTCGTTGATTTATCCTTAACCTAAGGATACAGTCTTTATAAGATATTTCATCTCAATTTATATTCCAGTGAGAGTTATTTGTTGTTATACACCAATTCACTTTTATATGGTGTATATAACATACTTTGACATAGTATATAATGAATAAATTTATTCTCAAGATATTATAATGTTTTTATCGCCTCAATTATTTTTATTCAAGTGTCTATCTTTTGGTTAAGAACTATAACTAAAATATCATTTTAAATGTTTTAAAGATTTATTATTCTTAATATTTCTCATTAATGTCCATGTTTTAAAAATGGTTTTAAGGATTTATTTATATGAACATTAAAGTTTTAAAATTAAAATTCCTTTTAAAAGTTTCAAATTGGTATGGGACACTTTGATTCAAAAATCTATTGTAAACGGCTTCTTGAAAAATAATGTGACTTTTAAATTTTTTCAAGAAAAAGGGGGATATTTCTCTCAATAGTTTTGATGATTATCTTCATATATGTCAATATCATTCATTATTATTGATTTAGGTTCATTTATTATAATAAAATCTTCCATATTTTATTGAATTAGTTATGTTTGACTATGGATGTGTTATTTTTATACCATTCATGGTTTAAGGATAAAGTATTGACATTTCGTATGCTAGTTTTAATATGAATGTTTATGTTATGTTTCAAACTTTTCATATGAGGAATTCATTGGACTTAGTAAGTTATGGGTGGAGCCTACTATAGCTCCTCGATTCATCAGTAGGTCTCATGAGACAAACTAGTGTCTTGACACAAGGCCTTGACAAAATCTTATTTGTAGTCTTGGCACAAGGCCTTGACTATGTGGTTATGATAGTCTGGCATTATGCATTCCACCATTATGAAAGTGTTTATTGATATTACATGTGATTATTTTACTGATAGAATATCCATTTGAATAAGTAAATGGAATTATTTAATTTTATCTTTTCCATTTTATACTGAAGTTCAAGTTTAAAAGTCTTTTGTTTTAGTCGTATACACTGCCTTAAATGTTTATGCTTATTTATGAAAGTTTCCACTATAATGTTATCCTTACTAAGCATCTGAGCTCACCCCTTTCTATGTTTTATTTTTTCCAGGATGCAAATAATTATATTATGACTGACCTATAGGGATAGTCTATGGGGTCTCAGTGTTGTCTATGGAAACAATGTTGTTGTAGTTTTCCATTTTATGATGTAATGTAAACCTTATGAATGTATCTAGTACTTCCAAGGCTACTAAACTAATTAGTCTTTTGAGACTTGATCTTTTATGATCACGCCAATGATACGTAATAATGCACCGACTCTAGGATTCTGGGGTTGGGGCATTACACATTATGCCCTTGGCCCATGGGTAAGGATGATAGACGCGGTGTTCCTTCTCCTTGGTTAAGGATGTTGGACATGGAATTATTTCTTCTTGGTTTTGGACTGTCAGACATAGAATTGTTCATTCTTTTTTAGGGTGATGATCATGGATCCTCATATTCTCGATTTGGGTGCTGACATGATGATTCAAGAAAAATGGTTTGATATGATGTGAGCACTTGGATGAGAACCCTTTTTCATAAAGAATTTAAATGATAAATGACCCCCCCCCCCTAATTTTTATGAAAAGTGTTTACCCCTAGATTTTATTTCCTAGACTTCCAATTCCCAAGGACAAAAAAGTTTAAATGGTGATTGGTTAATTTTTAACATTTTTTCTTTTCTTTATTGTCATTATTATTCCATTAAACTATTTTATACACTTTTATTTTGACTATATATTTATTTTGACACTTTTGATGGTGGATCACTACGTCATAACCACACCATACTTGGTCCTATGATAGTACCTGATCACACTTCATGGATATAGGTTTGGATAAGGGAAATACCCTTTGATAGGTGGTTGAGTTGGGATAGAGTTTTGATGAGGGGACCAAACATAATGTTGGTAAAATGTCCCACATAGGGTGAATGTAATCACAGAGAGTGATATGGGGTGAATCAATAATAAATTTTACATTTTATATTAACTTTATTAATCACCTTTGTCTCCTGTTAAATAGAAAAAAAATTCAAAAAAAATCTCTTAGACACATCCATATGAGCATTGTTATTTACAAGGTTCACTTCTTAATAAGAGTAGATAATCATTGGAATGGTTTTTAAATAATCTAATACCACACAATCCACTATAAAACAATCCTTTTTGTGTGGATACAATAAGTAGGAAATTCCCTTACATGTGTGTATCACTGTGATCAATAAAATAGTGCATGTGATTATTTTAACATGTAAGAGGTAAATAAGATGTTGCAAAAAGATTTTGAAACCTTCACTAATTAGTTCCAAACATTTTCATTATGTTGCTTCAAAAACATTCACAAAAATTATTCACTTTCTTTCCAAGTATCTGGTAGGAACAACTTCTTTTGTCTTCATACATAACTCATTCTGAACACTCACTCTGATTTCCTTATCTGATTCTTCATTTTGAAAATGTGTCAGTCTATTTTCTCTACAGTAAACTAGGACCTTAATTCTCCCTTCTTCTCTCTTTGATCATAATCTGTTAGTCCAATTTTTTATTTTGATCTGATGAATCCGAACTACCACTTCTCTCTAATTTATCCTTCTATCTGGAAACTTTACTCTTGAAACCCTGACTGAGAATTTGTTTGATACCATAGATCCAATGCTCTACCTTCTTTCACATGAATAGTCACTAAGTACATTTTACTTTCACCCATTTATATAGAGGCACCCAAAAAAGTTGTGGGAACCTAAAATTATTTTCTTGCTCAATGAAATTTCATTTCTTCAAAATTTATGTTAATTTGAATTCTATTTTGACTAATTCTCAATTCTTTTCAACTATTCTAGAGTCTTCACAAATCTTCCCGAATTCTCCAAAACTTCTTAGTTATTAACCTTAATTTCATAATATCTTTACAAGTTATTTGTATGGAAAATTAGAGTTTGAAACATCTCATTCTAGAATACTATTTTTCATTCCAGTTCTCTTTTCACAATTAAAAAGAAGTAAACAAAAATTCTTCCCACTCTGATGCTCTAAATCAACTGAGAATTTTTTTCATAAAAATCATTGCAACTTATAAATACTTCATAAACCTACAATAATAGTTTAGTAGAAACTTTTATATATATATCAAATTTTCACCCATTTGCTTCATTTGTTAAACTTCTCCTCAGATCGATGAAACTATATCTAATGAAACTCAGTATTCGATGAATTATCAGTGTCAAAAAATTCATCCAATCAATCGATTTATGCATTTTATATAATGGATAGGTCTATAAAGATCATCTATTTGATCAGTCTCAATAACTCTTCTGATTCAAAATCAATAACTCTATTTCATTCAATATAATTTGTTCATTCTGAAATTCTATATTTGATGTAACTTTGATTCTGATGCCTTATCAGTGCCAAACACTTATCTGATGAATATATGTCTGAAACTTGTTTAATGGATCATCCCAATAGAACATTTTAAAATATTATAACTTCTATAAATTCTCAAAAACTTCCTTCAACCAACTTTGGAATTTGGTGCTTCTCAAACCAATGATCTATATCTAAAAAATTTAAACTTCATAAAAACACTAGAAAATTGCATATCCCATTTATTCTATAAACTCTCACTTGAATCGCGACTTCTTCATGATTTTGTAACATTAAACAAATAAAAAATCATCATCATAATTAAATATGAATTTCATTTTTACCCCTGCATATAGAACAACTTCAAATTACCCTTTAACAACATCAAATATCATGATGTTTTCCTTGATGTTTTTTAACATTGAGATTGGAATAGAATTGTCTAATTTAGTATGTCAAACATCTATTGAAACATTCTAAATCTGGTATATATTCCTACTCCATTATGAAAAACTCAACTCTGGAAATATGAGTCTAAAAACAATTCCACCCATAAAATAACATTTAGAACATAATACTTCAATTGATGGACTTAATTGAATAATTAAGAGTATGATCATATGTGTCTGAACCCCTTCATGTGATTTTCATATTTAAAAAGAGAGGTGATTTTAATAAATATAATAAAATACAAAAATTCCTAGCAAACTTATTTGGAAAAACTATTATAGTCATCTTTTTCCCAACAATATTCCCATTTGGATTTTTTTTCAACCAAGATTTAGAAATAACTTAAACTTTTTAAACTCAATATATAGATCACTAATCAATAATTATAATCCTACATGAGAAAAATAATTATAGGAAACAAGAATATTTCAATATAAAAACCATGTTTTCCATATATAGTGACTTAAGAAATAACTTCTTGAACTTCCAAGTTTTCATCTCTTCACAACGTCCTTCATCTTTTTCACAACTTATTAACTTTCCTATAAACAAGTTTCCTATATCCACTTCAACAAAATCTTAAATAGTTCACCAATTCACATGCTGATTTCACAACTTACCCTTTTAATAAATCCCCCTAAATATATGCTTCCTTAAAAGTTTTATCACATACCAATGAATAGATTTATAAAATATCATTTTTATCCCCCTTAAAACACTATCCAAAGAATATATGAGAGAAAAGACAAAAAACAATACCTTAACCTTGGATAGAAAAAGGTTGGATGCCCATATTCAACCTCAATTTATAAAAATACTCATTTAGGAAAGGTTTTGTGAAAATATCAGTAACTTGATCCATTATAAGAATATCTTCTGGGTTTAATTTATTCTTCTACATATGCTCATTAATGAAGTGATATTTTATATCAGTATACTTTGAATGATAATGTTGCACTCAATTTCTAGTGATATTTATAGAACATTTATTATCACAATCTAAGAGAATGGGTAACTTCACTTCAACTAGAAAATATTCCAATTGATTCTTCATCCACATAAGTTGTGTTACAAATTGAGTAGTAGCAACAGATTTAGCATTCATCATGCTAAGAGTTATAGAATTTTTCTTTTTAGTATTCCAACTCACACAACTTTCCCCTAGTAAGAAAACACCACCAGATATAGATCTTCTATTATCCAAACATTCTTCCCAATAAGAATCTATATAACCAAACAAATCAATTTTTCATGAGATTTCATACTTGATACTGAAACCTTTTTTGTCCCTAATATATTTGAGAATTTATTTTCTAGCTAAGAGATGATATTATTTTGAATCACTTTATAATCTTTCACAAGAAGTAACAATATAAAAAATATTTAGTCTTGAAGAATTTAGATATAAAAAACTTCCAATCATATTTATGAATTCTTTATAATACAATTACTTTCCTTCTCCATCCTTAGAAAACTTCATTCCCATAAAAATTGGTGTGAAAATAGGTTTTTAATTTTCTATTATAAACTTCTTAAGAAGTTCCTTAGCATACTTCTATTGAGATAGAAAAATATATCTCTTCTGTTGTGAGATTTTTAATCCAAGAAATTATTTCATTTCACCAAGAATGGACATTTCAAAAAACCTATTCATATCTTCATAAAACAATTCACAACTTCTTTCATCATTCTGAGAAAAGATAATATCAACAACATAAATAATTACAATGAGATAGATCTCTTGATTTTATTTGATTTAGAGATTACTTTCAACTCTTCCTTTCTTAAATTTCAACTACCTTAACCAGGTATCTACTTTGGAATATCAAGATCTTGAGGATTTCTTTAACCCATACAAATATTTCTTAAACTTTCACACATAACTATCATCTTTTCAAATTAAAAAAATAGATTATTTTTCAATATAAACATTTTTATCCATTTCTCCATTAAGAAAATCTCATTTCACATCCATCTGAAAAAATTTATAACCCCATTGTGTATTAATGAAAAGAAATATTTTTGTTATTTCAAACCTTTTTATAAGAGAAAAATTCTCATCAAAATAAATACCTTCAATTTTTGAGTAACCTTGTCAAACTAATAACACTTTCTTTATTAGCACTTCACCTTATTCATTCAACTTGTTTCAGAACACCCATTTTTTAGATTTTTATTTTATTTGTTTTGGATAAAAGTTCTCAATTATCATTCTTATCAATTTGGTCTAATTGTTTATTCATATCATGAATACAATCTTGATGCTTGAAAGCTTCATCTGTATATTTTGGATAAACTTTTGAATATAAATAACTATGTGTCTGAAAATTTGTTATTCTTCTTGTTTGAACTTTTTATTGTTGATCACCAATGATGTTGTGTACTTCCATGGGTTTCCTCAACCTAGGATGGTATATATTAATTTCTTACTCATAAATAGAGATATCTGGGCCTAAATATTCTATATGTGTGTCATCACCAACATTGTAAATCTTTTCATGTTACTTAATTATCTCATCTTTCTCATATTCTTCATCTTCATGTGTTTTTCAAACTTTTCTTTAAATTTTTCAAGAACTTTTACATCAATATAATCAACTAAATTCCTCGTTTCTTTCTTAAAACATATATATCCTCTACCATTAGGATCATAGATAATAAAAATTACATCTTCACCTATTTGATTGAATTTCCTAATATTTTTAATTTTTTTATGATTCGGGGACACCCAAAACCACTTAAGTTTTTCAAACGTGGAACTTCATTATAGAACATTTTGTGAGGAGTTATATTAGTAATTGGTCAGAAGAATCATCGATTGTAATTATAAATTTTTATAGTCATTTACTTCTTCCAAAATTAGTGAGAAATACCATGTTCAATCAACATTGTTTTCCCCATCTCCACCAAACTTTCATTATTTCTTTTAGCAACACCATTTTATTCTTGTGTATAAGGTGCGTTGAACTTATGGAGAATACAATTTTTTTAAGATAACTTTTAAATTATTATTTTTTTTATTTTCCACCATTATCAGTGCACAAATTCTTCACAGAATATTTACATGCCTTTTCTTATCTTCTCCTAAAAATCTTGATCACTTTTAGAGCTTCTGATTTATGTTTAAAATACATAATGCAAGTGATATGAGTAAAATAATCAACATAATAAATAATTTACTTATATCTAAAAGTTTATTTTTTCCTCATTATCCCAAAAATATCAGAATTAATCATCTAAAGTGAATGATTTGAGTAAATTTAAACTTTATTCTATACTAAGTTTGTAATTTTCCCTTTCTAAAAAATTGAATAACACTAATCTCTTCTTCTTGTCTTATCAGAAATTTCACAGACATTGTCTCTCTTTGTTAACATGATGATATTCCATTGACATGTATTCCTAAAACTTTTATTACACAATTTATTTTCTTCCATCATGATTAGATAACATGAATTTTTAACATCACAAACTTGAAACAAGTTTTCTTTTGCACGCTTCCCTCTTGTAACAAATTTTCATCTTTGACTATTTTCACACAAAAAGTAATCTTTTCTAAAAACAAATTTATTACCTTCATTACAAAGTTTTGAAACACTTATCAAGTTGTTTCCTATATAACATCATAACCAAGAGATATAAGATATGAAAAAAAATATTTCTATATATGATAGTTCTTTCCATTAAAAACCAGAATCCCCTTACTGTTCACACAATTTAAATTATCCATATAAAATTATCTTCAAACATCAGAAAATATTAATTGAAGGAACCATTCCTCTGATACCAATTGAATGGGATCACACAAGATTGTAATCACATAGAATAGGAGTGGGTGAATCAGTGATATCTTTTTATTTTTATATTAACATTATTAATAAACATATCCTCCTATTAAAGAGAAACAACTTTGCAAAAGAAAAAAAACTCTCAAACATATCCATAGAAACACAAGTGTTTACAAGATTCACTACTCAATAAGAGTATCTAGTACTTGGTATGGATTGTAAATAATCCAATAACACACAATACACTAGAAAAAAATCATTTTTATAGATAAAATAACTAGTAAATACCCTTATACTTTTGTATCACTATTTTCAATAAAATAGTTCATGTGATTATTATAGAATGTAAGGAGTGAATTAGTTATTGTAAAAAGTTTTAGAAACCTTCACCAATTTGTTCCAAACATTTTCACTATTCTACTTCAACAATATTCACTTTTGATATTCTTAAAAAAATAATTCTTTAATTTCTTACATAGCAGATAGTAGGAACAACTTTTCTTGGATTTATATAGAACTAAATCCAATCACTCACTCTGATTCCTCTATATGATTCTTCAGTTCAGAAATGTGTTAGTATGATTTATCTATAGTAAACCAGAAACCTTCTCTTCCTTAATTATTTCTTTGATTAGAATCTTTCTGTCCAATTTTTCAGTCCAGTACAATGAATCTTGACCACCACTTATATGGTCGCTTCTTTATATATCTAGAAACATTACTCTGAAAACTATTTTTTAGAAACAATTTGATACCATAGCTCCAACACTCTTCCTTATTACATGGGAAAAATCACTAAGTACATTGTACTTTTACCCCTTTATATAGTTTTACACAAAATAGAAAAGGAGGGAACCTGGATTAATTTTCTTACTCAAAAAAATCCAATTCTTTGAAATTTATGTTCATTTGAATTTCATTTGGACAACTTATCAACTCTTCTCAACTCTTATAGAGTTGAATCAAATATTTATGAATTCCCTACAACTTCTTATTTCTTAGCCTTAATTGTATAAGAACTTTACAATTTCTCTGTCTAGAAAATGAGAGTCTGAAACATCTCATTAAGTAACACTATTTTTCATTCTATTTTTGTTTTCACAATTAAAAATAATAATTCACACTCTGATTCTCCACATTAATTGAGAATTTTTTTCATAAACATCATTGAAACTTTTAGATACTTTAGAACCCTACAAAAATAGTTTAGTAAGAAATTCTATATGTCTCGCCTTTTCATCCATTTTCTTCATTTGTTCAACAGCACCTCAGACCGATGAAACTGCATCTGATGAAACTTAGAATCCAATGAATAATAATTGTTAGACAATTCATCTAATCTATGGGTTTCTGCATTTAATCTGATGAATAAGTACCTAAATCTCATTCGATTGATTGGTCTCAAAAACTCTTTTAATTCATAATCAATAACTTTGGTTTATTTGATACAATTTGTGCGGTCTAAAGTTCTATATCAGATAAAACTCTGTATCCAATTCCTTGTTGATTTCAAACACATGTCTAATGAATTGATGTTTTGAAATTTTCTAATAGATCAACCACGTGAAACTTCAAAAAATATTCTGACTTCTAAACATTTACAAAAACATCATTTAAATAAATTTTGTGTTTGGTGCTTCTCAAAAAAATGATTTGCATCCAGAAAACTTAAGATTCATAAAAAACACTAGAAAATCACATTTACTTTTTATTATAAAACCCCCACTTTTATAATTACTTCTTCATGATGTTATAACATAAAAAAAACAGAAAATAATCTTTATAATTAAATATGAGTTTCATCAAAAACTCTGCATCTGGAAAAAATTTAAATTCCCCTTTAATAAAAGAAAATATAATGAGGTTTACCATAAAGTATAGAACATTGAGATTGGAATAGAATAATTTTATTTAGTATATTGATCATCTCTTGTGAAATTCTAAATCTGGTACATATTCTTCATTTTGAAAAACTTTATTCAAGAAATATGAGTCTAAAAATAAGTTCACCTAAAAAAACATTCATAACAGATTAATTCAATTAATGGGAATTATTTAAGAAATTAGCATCTTATCATCTGAGTCTGAACCCCTTTGTCTGATTACTAGATTTACAAAGATAGGTGATTTTCATAAATAAAAAAATGAAAAAACTTTCCAAAAAACTTCTTTTAAACAACTCCTCCATCCAACTTAGTCCTGACTATCGAGACCTGACTTGGGTGATTGTCAGTGAATCTTTATTTTGATTTTTCCCTTTGGTACTTTAGACTATCATGACATGACATGTTTAATGTATGTTTTTATTGGTACTTCCCCAGTTTGGGAATATAGTATGTAATGTGTGGTTATTATTATATTTTCATGTTATTTAATATGATTTATGTTGTTTCTTACTCTGTTAATAGGGTATAGTCTCCCCATATTTATTTCTAGACCCTTGTTTCTAGTCAAAAGCCTATAGTGTATGTGGGTCACACTTGAGGTTATGTGGTGAACTGACTCGGGGTACTAGTTTAGTAACACCCTGATCAGGATGTTACATCATGTGATTCATTTGATACCATCTGTTGGAACCAAGCAACAAAAAAATTATATGTGTCAAGAAAATAAAATTTTTCATCTTCAAGTTGATGTAACTACATCATCTTCAATAACTAATAGTTTGGTGAGAAAGCCAAAGATCCATCTTGAAATAATTAAGCACAAAAAAACATCTAATATATACCTCATTCGATTTAAATATATGTTCGACAATTTATCATCACTTGAATATAATTCTTGAAGGAAAAGATGTTGAATCTATTTAGATAATTAACACACACTTTGAAAGTATATAGGAACATCAATCATCGATATCCAAGTTCTATTTTTGAGATCTTATGATGCCTTTGATGTCTCGATGATCACTGTTATGACGATCCTTCGAATTATAAAGAAGAAATTGGATCAAAATCTACGATTAGAATCTGCTCACTCTAGGATGTGAGAGATATGAGAGAAGAGATCTCAAATTCATGTGATGATTAGTAGTCCAAAAGAGATCCCACTTTTACTTATATATTGTGAGGTAAAAAGTATCCAAAAATAGATTCTAGGCCCCTTAAATATGTATTAACCACTAAATAATCCATACATGTTATGACCAAATAAATGTATTATAAACATCATTTATATTTTAATTAATTACTGGTAATATAATAAATATATTATGTGATAAAATTGATCCATTGACTCGACTCGTAATTCCTTCAAATATTAAATAAATCTTGAATATGAAAATAATATTCTTTCTTTAAATATTTTCCCATGTATTCACTTATATACTAGTAAATACATTAAGTAAATAAATTCAACTCCAATTATTCTATACTCAGATAATAATGAATTTATTTATTCCTATGTGATTGTTTATATATGGATATCTCTTGGACCCCATGGTGGGGACCACTATGTCCTATAATCTTATTCATTAGAATTGGATAAACTTTTGAATTTTCTAAGTTTGTGACCCTCTAGGGCCTTATCTCAATAGTAATGAATATTATTCACAGACAGAGAGAAGATTCTAGTATCCCATCAAGGCTCCTAAGGAAATAAAAAATATTCATAGAAATAACAACCTTTCCAACAAACACATTTTGTGTAATATAATATATTTATAATATGATATATCATAAATCAAAATGAAAACTTTGTGTCATCATTCACTCTTTACTTATTATTCATTGACCTCACTAGACGGACTTACCTTCTTCAACCATGGTCATGTATTTAGTAAATCTCCTACCACCCTGATCAACTAGGCTTGTTATATCACTTCCTTTCGATAAAAAAAATTATATCTTGATTATTCAATCAATGTAATACCACCAATGGCACACCTAAAGAAAGATGCCTGACTACGTTATAAATGTCATTGTTTTCATCTTGTATCAAAGATCATAATAAAATAGTATACACTAATAATAATCTCAACCTAGGGGACCATTACATGTATTCATATATAGGAACTACCAATGACACTTGAAATGTCTAGTATTCCTATTGGAGGATCAGTCCTTATGATCTCATTTACTTGAGATCACTAAGTAAAAACTTCATGATAATAAGTCTTAATTATTATGATTCCCTAGAACCTAATAGTAAAAAATTATCCATGTCCAATCAAAATGATATATCTAGAACATAAGAGAAAAGTTTAATATTATATTCATGGTATCTCTATATTCTCATTATATCATGGGAACTGCTATAACATTTTGATATGACACGTAATATATGGACATTACCATATAAAAAGTGGGCACTGAAGTATCAACACCACTATGTTAATATAAACACATGTATATCTCAAATTTTATACATGTAATAGAAATTAAATTACAAAAAGGAGCTGGATCTAGGGAACACACTCACAATAACATGGTGTCTCATGTGATAAAAACATTACCCAATGCATTGGGGGTATATATAATTTCAATCCCACCCATCACATTCATATCATGTGAAAGCATTTGTGTTACACATATATCATAAAATATAATAAATCCTTTCATCACTTTTAATCCCATAATTAAGGAATTTAGATTAAATGCATGGAAGTCTCCAATCAAATAAGGATAGGTACATTTAGGTGAATACCTTTGAGTGGAAATTGGTATGGGTATTCACAACAAAAATATTTTTCATGGAAAATCATGGGATAATTTCTATAGAATAACGGATGTATATAAAGATATATAGAAGGTTTTAATGAGAATGAAAGGTGGTATATCATTACATAGGAATCATAAGTAAAGTAAAGGGATGTGTAAAAAAATTTGAGTGGGTGACCTAGACCCAACTCCTTTATGTACTTTTATGGCCATTACATGTATATGATTTGATATATACATGTTTTAATTCTTAAAATAATAGTGTTGATACTTCTGTATCCACCATTTACATGGTAATGTCCTTATATTATGTGTCATATCAAAAGGTTATAGAAGTTACAAGCTATAATTAGAATCTTTATATACTATGATAGTAATCTTAAACATATGTCGTATGGTCTACATACATCATATTAATAGGACATAGATAATGTCTGACTATTAAGTGCTATGGGATTATAATAATTGAGACTTATTCTCATGAAGTTCACACTTAGTAATATCAAGTAGATGTGATCATGAGGATAGAAACACCAATTGGAACACCACAAGATTCCAGAATCATTATTTTATCTTATCTACAAACATGTGTATTATTATATGGACTAGTGATCATTATAAATTTTTACCATTTGATTGAGTATTTTGATGAAAGAAAAAACCCATGACATTGATTTCCTAGAAAGGTATATTGTTTTGGGTGTTTCATTAGTGATATGGAATTAGTTGAATGATCAAGATATAATTTGTCACTTCTGAGTGGAGAAAGAGATATCTTGTCGGACCATGTTGACCAATATGTAAGTATCTTCATTAAATCCATGGACATGGTATAACAAGTTAGGTTCGTCTTGTAGGTTCATGAAATATATAAAGCAAAAAAATTATGATGAAAAAAGTGTGCATCCTACTTTATGATATATCATTAGACATAGAGATTATATTAGATAGATAATATTTGTAGGAGGTGGTCATAACTAAGAAATTACTTATCTCCTTAGGGGCCATGATGGGTTGTTATACTTATCTCTTGGTATGTTGGCTGGACTCATTTCTATCAAGATAAGGACCTATAGGGTCACACACTAAGTGTATCCAAAACTTCCACCTATTCTAATGAATATGAGTTTAGGATAAAGTTATCCCCACATGTGGGGGTCGGTGAACATCTGAGTATGATTGATCATAGGTAAAGATAATTCAATTATATTATTAAACATTATAATAATTATGATTGAATTTATTTCTCAAGTTATTCACAATTTTTTTGTAATAGTAGTGAATATGAGAAAATATAATTTTTTGAACGAACATAAGATGTTCATGGTTTGTTAAATTATTTGTGGAGCTTACATGCTTATTCAATGGTTAATATTCCATCATGTAATATATTATAGTGTTTCAAGTTTGTGATGAAATATTTTTTACATTTATTACATGTTTATTAAGTAATACTTGTCTGCAAAGGTCAAAAATAAAGGTTATATCTTTATAGGGATGAAAGTGAAATTTTGAAATGTATAATATTGGTATAAAATCTCATTTTAGACTCCTTAATTTTTATCTACATAATTTGGATGAATTCAGTGAGATAATATCTCATGTCATCTCCTCACAAGTTCTTAGAGAGATATTTTGAAAAAAACAGTCAGATCGATCCTATTTTCTTGACCGAGCCCGCTTTTTTCACACAATCGAAGGGGAATTATAAAGCTCTTTGATTTCCCACTATAGCACTTGATCAATGTAAATCAATGATCAATGGATTTTGGTAAATTTTTGGATGATCTACATAATTCCTATCTTGGCGCCTTTGATCCATGACACGTTGATGGTGAGCGAATCAATTTGGTGACTTCAAACAAAAAACGTACCATTTATGCTTTCATTAAATTTTATTTTTCATTCTTAAATTGAATTACATGTGGTACTTTAATAAATTTGGGAAGTAATTTTTTAGATTTATTGTTTTTAATGTCAATCCAAACCCAAAATTTTAAATTGCATGTTTTTCATGATTACACGGTGGCCTGAGTTCCTACAATTGTTATCAAAGAGAACGTATACTTGTTTAAGTCTAAAACTTTGAAATATTATTTAAATTGTATATTATTCAGAAATAGGTTCTTTATACAGTCTCAACTCAATTGACTATGCGTCAATCCGAGGTCGTATCTGTAACACCCCGAGCTTCCACGATACGCTTCTCATTCAATAATGCAATAGCTTGCATTGTACGCAAGTTCGAGTTCTAACACACCGCAACTAATCAAAATAGCCGTTATGAATAGTAATAACCACTTTTTAAAATTATAGAAATTTTATATGTCAAAATGGACTTCATTTTTGTATTCGTAATATCGAAATTAGCCTATGTTGAATTTTTGGTATTTTTCTGAGAACTTCTAAAATTTTATAAATAGTGAAAAATACTTAAAACAACTTTTTTAATCAAAATAATTTATAGTGATAAATTATAATATTTGGTGGTTTTAAAGTATAATTAGAATATATTTTTACCATTTTATCCAATGGTGGTCATTAGAATTAATTTAACATTGAAATAGGACATAAACAATTGCCAATCTTTTGATATAAATTGTTTCTTAAAAACACGCTATTTGTTGTGACAGCGGGAATTAATTATAAAATTAATTAATGCAACTAATATGTTTGGAATTTTGTAAAATAGACATCATTTTTGAATTCGGAATATCAATTATAGCTTAGGGTGAAATTTTGGCCTTATTCTGAAAAACTTCAATTTTTGATGAATAGTGAAACCACTAAGTGGTTGTTAAATAACTGATTTTTCGTTTAAATGAAATATTACCACTTCTGTGATTTGATTTTCAAAAATCCGACATACATGGTTGTCATTAAGAAGTAAAATGTGGTTCAATGGGATAAAAATAATTTTTTGGTGAATAGTAACTTATTAAGTCTTAATCGCGATTAGTGGTAATTAGTGTAGTTTAAGGTATAAATAATACTTTAATAATATGAAATGACCTAGACACATGTCCCAACCTCATTGGGTGTGTCATGGCCGACCAAGACAAGCCATGGCCTAACTTGGGGACCCCATGGATCCACTTTTGTTGGGAAATAACATAAATTACTTTTTATTTAATGTTAAAGTGAAAATGACACTAACATAAAGTGTTTTACTAAAACAATTTTTAAGTAGGGTTACACAAGTCCAAATTTTGACTATAAATATTCATTAGAAAGCTAAAAAGATTTCCTACATCATAGTATTTGTTTTATAATTTTTAGACATTAAATAAATTAAATTATTTATGACATCATTATGATGTGGCGATGACCTCATTATTTAACGATTTAAATAAAATGAGGAGATAATGAAAAATCCGAGGCTTACACTTGTCCAAAGCCTATTGGATGAAGATATTTCGAAACCTTATCACCTTAACCTCGAATTATATAGATGTGGGACCTTTAGAATCCGAAAAGCATTTTGAAATAATGTAACATTTCATTACTTTCCAAAAGTGCCCCTCCTCTCCACTTATAAAAGGCCCCCACCTCTCCCACCTTATTCACACCATCAAGCCATTTGGCTCGGCCAACCTCTGCCCAAATACTCTCCCAACATTCCTTCCTTACTCCTAGAAACCTCACTTTGGGCAGAACTCTTCCCAAGGAAGCCTTTAGCTCAAATCAAAAAGAGTTACCCGATTTTGAGGTAATGTCTTTTCTAATGTTGTTTTGTTTTATTTTTCTTCTCCAACCCCCTAAACTCTTTTTATTCATTTCTTTTGTAACAACACCAGTATCCTCAATATACTAGGATGTTGTTATAAGAAGGATTCGAGCTACACTTACACACACCTACATCTAATGGTTAAAGAACATACGGTTTCTGTGGATGGCGAATTTCTGCCTCACGAAACGATGATTGTTCAACACTCATATAACACCTCCAAAGGTGGCCATTAAGATGTCACTATTTTTATATGTTTTTGTTTTACTTATGCTTCTGTATTTCTCATTTATGGCATACTTTATGATTTCCATTATGGGTAAAACGCGATAATTTCATTTTAGGAAGTGCGGACTACCGCCCCCTCAAAGTGATTTGAATCGTTAATGCCATGTGTGGGATGTATAAAGGATGGAGTAAATGGTATTATACACTATATTATACTGGAATTATATTATACATTTATATCATTATGATTTCATTCCATTAAATATGAAATTGAAATGAAAGTAGCGTTCATGCGTACGTACGGCTTACCGTCTCCATGAACGGTGCATTTCATTTCTTACCTCTAAATGTTACGTAATATTATAAATGAATGTATATACTGTATATATATGATATATATGATATCTACATCATTAATATAATTCTGGATATAATGGATATTTCACCACATGAACAACTTATAATTATAAGAAGTTTATTGTTGACTCATGTACCAAAGATCGACAAAACGACCGTTATTAACTTAAATAATTACATAATGTTCATAACATTGTAATAAGTGATATAAAAAGGATAATGAAATTGAAAATGGTTCTTAATAAGGTAGATATTAACTCTAGTTTATTATTCAGGAGGTTAAAGAACGGTTGAGTCAAGTCGGACACAAGGTAAGGGAACTTCTTAACCCAACTTCCATTCTTTGGGTTAATCTCCTACTTTCAAATTATGTCATGATATTATTATGTCCTATATTGTATTTGTACATTATTTATGTGTACTTATAGTGAATACACATTATAGATGTACTTTATTTAAAAATTTATCTTTTTAAGGACTTCGTCTCAATCCCCTTTCATTGAGGCATATTTGGTTTTATACAAAACTTTCTTTTATACGGTGTATAAACCCCTTTGACTTTTACGTTTATTCAAAAGGAATCTTTTTTATACGAAGCGTTTTACTAAATGACAAAAAGGGAATGTTTTTATTTCCGTACTTATGCGGCGACAATGACTTCTCCGCCGCCGTGACCATTATTTGAGTTTCGGCTTCCTCTACAAGCCATCACTTTTTTAATGAAAAATAAATACAAAGTTTTAACTTTCTTTTATTTTGGTTTTGAAAATGGTTTTGAAAACGTTTTTATTATATCAATGAGTTGTATTGATATCTTGTGATTGGAATGTGGAAATGTTATGTTTCCTTTATGCATGTTTTATGTGATACGATTATGTTATGGTTTATGATATGTTTAAACCTATTCATATGAGGAATGCATTGGACTTAATAAGTGACGGGTGGAGCCCGCTATAGATCCTCGATGCATCGGCAGGTCTCATGAGACAAACTAGTGTCTTGGCACGAGGCCTTGACAAAATCTTATTTGTGGTCTTGGCACGAGGCCTTGACTACGTGGTTATGATAGTCTGGCATTATGCATTCCATCATTATGAAAGTGGTTATTGATATTGCATGTGATTATTCGACCAGTAGAATATCCATGTGAAGAAGTAAATGGCATTATCTCATTTTACTTTTGCCATATTATGTTGAAGTTCATGTTTAAAAGGCTTTTGTTTTAGTTATACATTGCCTTAAATGTTAATGTTTATTTATGAAAGCTTCCGCATTATTGTTATCCTTACTGAGCATCTGAGCTCACCCCTTTCAATGTTTTAATATTTTCCAGGATGTGAAGAAGTATTTTATGAATGACCTGCAGGGTTAGTCGGAAGAGGATATGAGTGTGGACTATGGAGACTTTGTTATTGTAGTTTTTCACTTTTTGATGTAATGTAACGTTTACGAATGTATCTAGTGTTTCCAAGGCTACTAAACTAATCGGTCTTTCGAGACTTGATCTTTTGTGATCATGCCAATGTTACGAAGTAATGCACCGACTCTGGGTAGCTGGGGTCGGGGCGTTACAGTATCACCAAGATATGGTTGATCGAAAATCAATGGGTTTTGTGTAAAAATTGTGACAAAAATTAATGTTTTATATTTTGCTTCACTTTAATGGTTATCAGTGTAATAGAGTTTTAGACAGATCATGATTTGAGTACATTTAGTCTTATCTAGATATACTAGAAGGTGGTTGGGTTAGTCTATTGGTAATATAATCTTATTGTAGAATCTTGATTTAGTTTCCAATAATAAAAAAAACCAAAAAAACAAGACATGTTTTGACTTTTGTTTATATATATATTATATAATATAGATATTATATCATTATATATATATATATTGTGTTTGTTTTTGTGTATATGTATATATATTCCCTTAAAAGGATCCCCATATCAGGTTGGACCAATTCGGTCCAAGTCTGATTGGCTGACCCATTTAAGCCATCGCAATCCATAAATTAATTTCCATAGATCTTCTTTAGGTCCAAATAGACTTGAAAAAATTATAAATTAAATTTAATAAATTTAATTTAATTTTCTAGGATTTAATAAAATTGTTTCAGGTGTTGTGAGAAGTATTGATAATTAATTAAAATTATTTTAAATAAATTTAATGCATTAAAAAATACCCTCGAGTTTAATTTTAGAAAAAATATTTTCTCTTATACAATATAATTGCATGTTGACTGGTCATGAGTTGAGACTGACTTTTTCATGTTTGGTTTATTATTTATTTAATTTAATTTTTTCATTTATGTTTTTTAAAATGTGATAATTATTTTATTTTGATGATTTGTGTATCATCCCTCAATATTTAATTTTTGTAAGGTCCTACGGGTCCACATTTAAGTGAAAAAATTATAAATTTTCACCCTATGTTCCCTTAACTTGCATGTGAGTATACTTTTTAAAGATCAGAGGAGTTCATGGAAAATTGGTTTGAGTCTAGATATGGGATATAACAAACAAGATAAATTCATCGGAGTTGCGAGCACTGTAATTCAAACCAGGTAATAACTTAAGGAAATACCCTAAGGTCACAGTTAATGCATTCTTCACTTTATTGATTAAACAATTGTTAGTTGCTCATCATCACGTAATTATTTATTTATTTTATCATTCACATGGTTTATTATTATTTTTGAATGTGTATTTATTATGTGTCATCACATAGTATAATAATAAAAAAACATGAAAAGATAAAATGAACATGTGTGGTGAATAATTTCTATTTAAAAGCATGGTTAAGTTATGAGTGAGATCACATAGGACAAGAATATTAAATAGAAAAGGATTTCATTTACTAATATTAAATTTATAAATCCTTCAAAGAAAATATTAAGTCATTAAATTCCTTCCATCGCATGAATTTAATCATAATAGATTGTCAGAGGAGCTCATCAGCCTTATTTGAGGGTACCCCTTACTAATGGGGAGTTATTATGTGATTGGTGGGTAAATTTAACTAAATTTATGAGAAAATGAGTAGTCATAGCTATTTTGTTGCAACTTTAGAGTCAAAACATTGAGAAATTCAAAGTAATTATTTATAGGATATGGGACTCTTCTCAACAAATTAAAGAGGAAAAAGTTAATGTGATTGTTCAATTAGATGACTATCATGAAATTATCTAAGTAGTGGAATATCCATAACTTTTAAACTATGAGGAGAGGTTTCAATGATTCTTTCCACTAGAATACTCAAGTGACTGCGTATTTTGAATCTAGTAGTTGATGGCTACTAGGATTAGATAAAATAGTGGGAGACATTTAAAATTAATAATTTGAAAATTTATACTGGTAATAAAGATAAATTAATAACCATTTAATTTTATTTGTTGTATATCAAATTAAAACCACCAACAATTTAATTTCACTATGATCAATATTGGATAAAAATAATATCCTGACTAGCCATAACTTCCAGGAGTCGTACATGCAATTATATATAGTATTATTCCAAGAGAGGAAGATTTATGTGCTATAATATCCACTTCCTACTAAGCCTCCTTAGGGATAAATAAAGGCCGATAAAGATAAATACAATAATTATATAGATAATGCGCTATATGTTCGGTGCTTCATGTTGTCATCTATGTTCATTGAGTTGTAGAAAATGCATGAGGATAAAGATTATTTCTAAACGATATTTTGTCTTCAAGTGTTATACCAAGAGAGAGATATAAAATAAAGATATGAGATATCCAGTGCTATGTATTGATGTATTCTGTAGATGAGAATCAATAAAGACCTCATGTAATCAAGATAATTGGGTATATTGAGTAACTTGAGTCCCTTGGGTTCAAACTAAACCAATATCTAGCAACATATATCTTTATTTCCTCTTTACCACATAACTTATTGAAATTCATTGTCAATTATAATATGAATAACATGAATAAGTCACTCCCATATTTTTTGTCTTTATTTCACCAAGAAGATAGGGATATGAATAATTAAAACTCTTCGGTCCTTATGGTGAATGAGAAGAGGAAAGGGAAGGGTAAAGTTTCAAGGTCCAAGTCTAATTAAAATACACTGATGCACTTCCCTTTCAATAATCCAAAGATATATAGGGGAGTAATGAGTAGGAGGCAGTCTGTTTTTCATGTGGTAAGAAAGGTCATTCTAAGAAGAATTGCACGGCTGGCAAGAATAAGCAGGTTAACATTTTTTCTTCAGGTATATTTTTTATTAAATGCAATCTTTATACTTATACAAGTTGGGTATTGGATACTGCATGGACTCACACATTTGTATTCAAATATAGTAACCAATTAGATTCAAGACAATTACAAAATGTGAAGTTTATCTTTAAGATAAAAATGGTGCATGTCTAGTAACCTTGGTATTTGGATATTATCATCTTATTTTTTATAGTAGGATGGTTCCTATATTAAATAATTGTTATTATGGGCCATTTTTACTAGAAACATAATCTCAGTGTTGTGTTTAGACACTATGGGATTTTATTTCAAGTTTGGAAATAAATTTATTCATTTATATAAGGATAACATATGTTATGGTATGGAACATATTAACAATGAGTTTTATATACATGGACTAGAAAATCTAGTACTGGTAATCAATTAAAAATCCAATGATAATTACTCATATCCTACCCACATGTGGAACTTTAGGCTAGGCTATGTAAATAAGAAGCGTTTACAAAAACTACATCAAGAAGGGTATTTAGACTCCTTTGAGTTAAAACCCTTTGATGTATTTCATGCTTATTTATAAGGGAAAATGAAAAAAACACCTTTTTAGTGGGAAATGATAAATATCGAATGAACCATTGTAATTGGTTCATACTGATGCATGTGGTTCATTTCTAGTATAGGCAAGGGGTGGTTTTTTTTACTTCATTACTTTTACTGATGACTATAGTAGATATGGATATATCTACTTAATGAGGTAAAATTCAAATTCATTTATCATGTTTAAGGAATATCATAATGAAGTAGGGAATTAACTTGTTAAAAAGATTAAGAAACTCTATTTATAACGTAGTAGAGAATATCTTAACCAAGATTTCATCGATCAGTTAAAGGAGTGTGAGATAGTTTCTTAACTAACTCATCCTTATACACCTTAGTGGAATGGTGTTAGTGAAATGATGAATTGGACCCTTCTTGACATGGTTAGATTGATGATGATTTATGAAACTCTACCATTATCCTTTTGGGGATATGCACTATAGACTATGAAATATACACTAAATTTTATACCAACTAAAGTAGATTATGGGATTATATATGAGTTGTGGAATGGAAGGAAATTCAGTCTATCACACATATGTGTATGGTGATGCTAAAATTTTTCCAGGACTATACTTAGTGAAAAATTATCATCTTTGAGTACAAAGTGAATCTTTATGGGTTATCCTAAGGAGACTAAAGAATATTACCTATATATACCTTTAGATAGAACAATGTTTATAGAACGGAATTCTCTATTTTTAGAAAGGGAATATATTTCCAATTGAAATGGTGGGATAAATATTTAATTTGATTAATTTAATGCTCTAGATTCACAAGAGTTGGTACAGGAACAATCTCTATAAGAGACAGTGGGAGAGAGATGTTCCCAAGACACATGTACTGTGTAGGTATACTAGAGAGGTTAGAGAACTAGATAGATATGGTTTTCTTTTCACCGAGTCAGGTGACACATTACTCCTAAATAATGATAAACCTCTAACCTATAAAGAAGAAGTAGATGTCAAGGATACCTCTAAATTGAAATAATCCATGCATTTTGAAATGGAGACCATGTACCAAAATCAAGTTTGGATTTTGGTAGACTCACTAGTACATGTAAAGCATATTGGTTTTAAATGGGTATTCAAGAAATATCTAGACATGGATGGTCAATTAAGAACCTATAAGACATGGATAGTAGATATGGATTTAAGGAAACATCAAGGAATCGACTATGATGAAACCTCGTTTGCAATGTTGAAATCAATAAAAATATTTCTTAAAATGGAAACATTCCATGATTATAAGATTTGGAAAATAGATGTCAAAACTTATTTTCTAAATGGGATATTATTTGAATATGTATATATGATACAACCTAAAGGGTTTATTATGTCAATGAGTGATAATAAAGTGTGTAAGCTATAGAGGTCCATTTATGGATTGAAGCAGGCATCACGATCATGGAATTTTCATTTTGATGAGGCCATAAGAGAATTTGGTTTCATTAATAATGAAAAAAAATCATGTGTATATAAGAAGGTTAGTAAAAGTTTCATCATTTTCCTAATATTATATGTTGATAACATGTTATTAATGGGAAATGAACTGCAATTTTTATATTTAGTGAATACTTGGTTAAATGAATTCTTATTTATGAAAGACTTAAGTGAAGAAGCCTATATTCTAGGGATAATGATCTATCAAGATATATCTCATAAGATACTTGGGTTAAGTCAAAGTACATATATTGAGAAGGTACTCAAAAGGTACAATATGGAACAATCTAAGAGGGGATTGTTTCTAATTTCACATGGAATTAAACTCTTCAAGAAGATGTGTCCACAGACATGGGATGAAATTGAAAGAATGAGTAGAATTACTTATTATTAGGTAGTGATATATATCATGTATGTCCTGATATTTACTAGATTTGAGGTTTCTGTTTCTTTAATCATGTTGGGTAGATATCAAATCATCCAGGATAATGGCATTAGGCAGCTATAAAAACAATCCTAAAGTACGTGATACATTCAAAGGATATGTTCCAAGTGTATATAGGATATGAGGAGATATTCATAATGGGATACAATAATGATAGCTTCCAGATAGATCATGATGATCTGAAATCATATTTGTTCTATTAATTTTTCCTAAATGGTGGTGCAGTGATCTAGATGGGCTCAAAGTAATCTCTGATTTCTGATTCTACATCAAATTTTGAGTATATAGTGGCTTCCGATGCAGCTAAGGAGTCGGTTTGGATATGTAGATTTGGTTTTGATATTATCATTATACCTAGAAATAAATACCCTATTATAGTATACTATGATAGTACTATGGTTTTGGTGCTTACCAAGGAGCCTAGGTCACACCAGAGGACAAAACATATACTTTGTAAGTTTCATCTCTTGAGGGATTTTACTCAGATAGGTAAATTAACTGTTAGTAGACTATCCATATAGGATAAAATAGTAGACCCCTTAACTAAATCCATATCTCAGCAGAAGAATGGTAGTAATGTGAGATCTAGAGAGTTGATAATTGTTAGCATTTGGCTCTAGAGTAAGTGGGGGTGTTGTGAGTAGGTCCTCTAGAACCAACACCTTTATGTATTTTTTTGCAATTACATATATATATATATATATATAGTTTTATATATACATGTGTTAATTCTTACAATAATAGTGTTGATACTTCTTCATCCACTATTTACATGGTAATTTCCTTAGATCACATGTCATATAGAAAGGTTATAGCATCTCCCAACAATAATGAGAACCTCAAGATACTATGACAGTAATCTTAAATATATTTTTTGTGGTCTAAATACATCATATTGATAGGAAATAGATGGATTTTGACTATCAGGTGTTGGGGGGATCATAATCATTTATACTTCTCATTAAGTTCTAACTTGGTGATCTCAAGTAGACGAGATCATGAGGACATACCCGCCAATAGAAACACCACATGTTCTATGTTTCATTGGTTATTTATATCTATGAACATTTGTATTGGTCCCATACTTTAAATCATTATCAATGTTTACCATTCTATCATGTAATTTGATGTAAATAAAAAACTATGACATTAAATTCATTGTGAGGTATCTTATGTTGGGTGTGTCATTAGTGGTATGGCATTGGTTGAATGATCCATATATAATTTTTTTCTTCCGAGTTGAGGAAGAGATATCTCATGGGCCTAGGTTTACCAATATGGTAGTACCTTTATTAAGTTCATGTACATGGAACAAAAATGTAAGTCCATCCAGTAAGTTCATGAAATATATAAAACAACAAAAAGATGATGACACAAGTGTGCATCCTACTTTATGAGATATCGCAAGACAAATAGATTATATTACGAAGAACATGTTCATAGGAGGTAGTCATAGCTATGACATTCCTAATCACCTTAGGTTCCATGATGGGTTGTTAGACTCCATCATTGGTTTCTGGGTTGGACTCGCTGGTATCTAGATAAGGACATAGAGGGACACACACTAAGTGTATCCACAAGTTCACCCTATTCTAATGAATATGAGTTTAGGATGTATTGGGCCCCATGTACGAGGACCATTGAAAGTATGAGTATGATAGATCACAAGTAAAAGCAATTAAATTATATCATTTAAATTTATAATAATGATGATTGAATTTATTTATCAAGTTATTCACATGTTTTTTATCATAAAAGTGAATATGAAAAAAATATAATTTTTCAAATGAACATAAAATGTTCATCGTTGGTTAAATTATTTGGGAAACTTATGGGCCGAGTTAATGGTTTTTATTTTATATTATAATGTTTTATAGTGTTATAAGTGAGTGATAAAATATTTTTGACATTTATGACAAATTGTTTAAGTCATATATGTGTGAAAAGGTCTAGAATGAAGGTTATTACCTTCAAGGGACTAATGTAAAATTTTAGAAAGTTTATAATAGTTATAAAATATCATTTTAGAATTTTTAATAGTGATATCTACCATTTGGATGAATTTAGTGAGATAATATCTGCACTCCTATAAATTTATTAGAGGGATATTCTGAAGAAAGAACAAGGTCAGATCGATCTTGTCTTCTCAATTAAGTTTGTGTTCTTCACACAATTGAAGGGGAACTGTAAAGCTCTTTGATTTTCAAAGCTAACACTCAAGAAACATAGATCGATGATCTAGAATATATGGTGCATGTGTGGGTGATCTAGAGTATTCCTAGCTTGACACTTTTGATCCAATAAACATCAACGATGAGCGAATCAAACCAGAAAATTCAAACAAAGAGTTGTTTACGCTTTCATTCGATTTAATTTTTCATGCTTACATTGAATTACACATGATACTTTAAGAAATTTTGGCTATTAATTTTATGGATTTAGAGTTTTTAATGTGAATTAAAACCCAAAATATTAAGTTACATGTCTTTCATTTTTTTTGCGCCCGAAGTTCCTACAAAAAATGCATTACAACATGAACAATTTGAAATCAAAGGACATAATATAAAGAAAATAATTGAATAAATAGGAGGAGGATAGAATCTATTACCTAAAGATGGTGATTCTAAAATCTTGGGAGGAGATTTTTAAGAGATTTAGAATACCTTGTAAGGGATTTAAAGAGGTATATGGGGTAACATCATACTCGATGGGTTTTTGAGTGAAGATGAATTGGAGGTAGGGTGGGTATTTATAGAAAAAGAGAGGGTAATTCTTTATTAATTTCTAAAATTAGGTTTTAGAATCAGTGTAATAAAATAATAAAAATAAAAAACCTTCCCATGGTTTTTCCCCTGTTTTCTACCAAATAGAATTGGTTTTCAATATTTTATTGGGAAAATATCTAAACTCCTTAAATTAATACCATTACTGATGTGTAGGTGAGTCATGTTCATAAATAATTGTTTTTAAAACCTTAAAATATAATATAGGTTTTGGATGATTCATTAAAAAAATTAAAATTATTAAAATAACTTCAAAAATATATTATTTTGAAGGGGGTCTATTTTTGGTCATGTATTCACTTTATAGTATTTATTACATCACTTTGGGCTATTATAAAGTCATGGACATATCATATTTTTATATCATATTTAATTTTTACCCAAAAATTCAACTATCTAAAAAAATTAAAAAAAATAACCACTAGATAATTTTGGTCTTTTGGTTTCAAAAATAATATTTATTTTAACAAACTAATTTTCTAAATATCATAATTTACACTTTAAAATAAAAATCCTTATTTGCTGTAAAATACAAGTTTTATCGACACTAAAAACTTTCTTAATATTATAAAAATTACATTACACTTCATCAAATTATACTACCATTTATATTTAAATAAATATTACTTAATGAAAATAACATTTATTTCAAAAATTTTGAATAAATCAAAAACCATTTTTTAATTGAAACTAAATATTTCCCAAGAATACAATTTTGGTTTCTTTGTATCAAAAACTAATTTTTATCAAACTCATTATATAATAATATATAAAAATTAATAATGAACAGCTTAAATATAATCAATATTTTATTAAAAGTAAAATATAAAAATTCATACTACTAGGGTGTAGATACATAACCCCTTATTACACTAGCATACTCTCTAAGGGTAAGTTGTACGATGGTGGTAGTTTCATGGGGTGGTTCAGCAAACATGTTTTGGGTCATGATCTTGATATGCTTGAAATTGTCCCTTAAACAGTTTCACTCATGTTTTAGTTATTGAATCCCATCTTGATCTTGGTCAAGGACAAATCCTAGTGATTCCATGTCCCCTAGAAGATCTAATAAATGGTATTCATAGGGTATGATCCTACTGGTTGAGTATATCTCTTCTTCTTTCTATTTCAATTATATCTTATCACAACCTTTAATATAACTAATCTTAATTATCACTATAAAATGCTTATAATATTGACAGTTATGATAATTAATGGTATTTTAATACCAATAGAAAAAGTATGGATATAGTTTATACCAGTCCAAAATAAAAATGAAATATAGTTCATATATTTTCTATAACTAAATTACTCAATAAGGAATTTATTCATTCAAAATGGAATTTAATTTGTAAATGTTTTTTGGTCACATTCTTCCCCCCTTCAAAAATTTCACCCTTGAAATTTTCATTTTGTACACTAGAACATATGAGGGTACTTCTATTTTATCACCTCTTCTAGTTCCCATGTTTCCTCCTAAAACTTGTGTTTCATCCACAGTACTTTGACTAGGTGAGTTTTCATGTTTTATATAATGTTGTATCTACAATATAAGATCTTAATAAACTGGTCCTCATATGAAATATTATTCTCTAAAGGCACCGCAACAGGATTTAGTACATGTGAGGGGTATTTTATGTACTTCTTTAAGAGGGATACATGGAGCGCATAATGTACTTGAGATAGGTTAGGTTTAAGTATGAGTCGATAGGCAATATCTATAATGTGATCAAGGATATAAAAGGGGTTGATGTATCTAGGACTAAGAATTATCTTATTCCCAGACCTCATGAATTTCTTCCATGGTGATATATGAAGGAATACTTTATATATGATCTCAAACTATAGGTCTCATCAATTATTATGTGTATATCATTTATGTTAACTTTGTGTGGATTTCATGTGATGCTAAATGGTTTGAACCTTCTCTATCATCTCTTTGATAAGATTAGGTCCCATCAGCTTATGCTCCCCAACTTTATCCCATCTTGTTGATGGTTGACACCTCTTACCATACAGAGCCTCATAAGGTTCCATTTGAATGCTAGAGTGAAAATTATTGTTATATAAGAACTTCAATAGGGGAAAGTGTTGATCCCACCATCCTTGGAAAAATATTAAACATGATCTTAGCATATCCTCTAGTGTTTTAATAGTTATTTTGGATTGTAAAAATGTCTAAGGGTGATAAGAATTACTAAAACCCAACTCTATATCCAATTCTTATTGAAGGATTCTCTAGAACCATGAGGCAAACCATGGATCTTGATCAGATATAATGGATAGTGTTACTCCATGAAATCTTAATGCATCTCTTATATATATATTAGTGATTTGGTTAAGAGCTAAATCTTCTTTTATAGTAATGAAATGTTCTGATTTTTTAAGGTGGTCAACTACCACCCAAATGGCACTATTTCATTTAGATGTTCTGAGTATTCCTATGAGAAAAAACCATAGTTATGTTTTCCCATTCCCATAATGGTATGGGAAGTGGTTAAATCATACCCTAAGACATCTTTCATTAAGACTTGACTTATTGGCATACCAAGCATTGAGATAAAAATTTCAAAATCTCCCTCTTCATGTTATCTAACCAAAAGTTTTGCTTTAAATATTTATATATCTCAATGATTCATGAATTAATAGAGAAGGATGAGTTATATACATCATCCAAAAGTTCCCACTTCAATTTTTTATAGGGGAAATATCTGGGTTCCAAGAATTATAAATTTATCTTTAGAAAATTTGAACTCCAAAATATTTTCTACCTTCCTCTATCGATTCTCATCATCGTTTTTCACCATCTTGATCCTATAAAAAATATATGACTGATTAGTTATTTGGGAAAGGAAATATGACACTACTTTTATGATTCTCATGTCTATAATTTTCATGTCCATGAATATTGTATTCCTATCAATCATCATCATGGATAAGGTTGTAGGATCCTTTCTAATTAGAGCATAATCAAGATTGTTTATCTTCTTAGGATGGTAATGGATTGAACAATCATAATTCTTGATCAACTTTAACCACCTTTATTGGATAATATTAATCTCTTCTTAGGTGACTATATACTTGAGTATTTTATGATCCGTATATATATTACACTTCTCTCTATAGATATAATGTCACCAAATATTAAATGTGAAGATCTCTAAAGTCGATTCCAGATCATGCATCAGGTAATTATTATCATGGATATTTAATTGGTGGGAGGCATAGGTATCAGTGTTTCATTTTTCATGAGTACACAACCCAAAACCTTTTTGTGTGCATTATTGTAGATCACAAATACTTCCCCACTAGGGGTAATGTGAGTATAGGTGTAGTTATTATCCTCTTTTTTAACTCATTAAAACTCTCCTTACATTCATCAATCCATAAAAACTTCACTCCCTTATGAGTTATCTTGGTTAGTGGGTTTGATAATCATGATAAGTTTTTCAAGAATAAATGATAGTACCCATATAATCCAATGAAACTATGGATCACTATTACATTTTTTGGTCTATTTCATCCTTCAATTTCCTCATTCTTCGAAGGATCCACAAATATCTCTTTACTGGTGATAATATAACCTAAGAATGTTACTTTCTCTATCCATAACTCAAATTTACTACACTTCGCATATAAATTTTAATTTTTCAATTTCTTCAATGAAAAATTAAAATGCACCTTACGTTAATAATTTCTTTTAGAGTAGATAAGAATATAATCTATAAATACTACCACAATTTTTTTGAGGTAATTTCTAAAGATCTATTAATTAAGTCCAGGAAGATAGTTGGAGCATTAATGAGACCAAATGGACTCACTATAACTATAAAAAAAGCCCACAAGTCTATGGTCTAATTTGTTAGATCCAGGATTTATATGGGATAGGTATTTGAATATTTAGGCCTAAAAAAATTCAGATCACTTTTGATATAACCCATGAAACCCGCAGCCTGCTTGAACTACCCCCCCCCCCCCCCCCCGAGTATCTGTAGGTCCCATTTGACCCACAATTATAAGTTGGTTACCAAAAATTTATGATTGAAAACTAAAATAAAATAATGTAATAAATTAAATTAAATTGAGTGTGGAAAAAATAGTTAATGTTTATACTCACCTAATTCAACCATAGATATAATTTTTAAGGGTTGTTATTGTTGTTTTTAGGGTTGTTATTGTTAATTGAAAAGTAATGATTTTTTAACAATATATAATATTTCTTGTTTCTAGATCCCCTTCATCATGGTTCACCAAGAAAGAAATATTATCCAATATTATTTTCTTTAATCCCATAGGCCAGCCCGTTAGTCTATGGGTCCCACATTGATAGGTTTGAGCCTTAATGTTTTAAGCCCGTATTCTTTGTGGATTGGGCTGAGCCGCTCAATAAAATCCATAACCTACATGATCCACCCTATGGTCCAACCCAACCCACCCCATTAACACCTCTAGGAATCACTATGCACTCATAGTTCCCATACCTTGTGAAAAAAACAAGTCTTGGGGATAACCTCCTTTTTTCCCTTTACTTGATAATATCATGATTAAAGAACCAATTTAAATAAGTACTGGTCTCCACATAACTAATTGATTAATACATCATTCTATGGAAAGGTTACTTGTTATTTATCATGATATCTTTTAGATCATGATAATCAATGTAGAGGCATATTAACACATCCTTATTATTTAAATAAATGATTAGCTCACCCCATGGTGAACCACATGGGTGTTTAAACCCTTTATTCATATTCCCCTATAGTTTATTCTTTAACTCTTAAAGTTCAACAGTTTTAAAACATATAAATTCTTAGATATTAGAAAATTTATGAGTATAAGTTTAATTGAGAAATCAGCATCTCATCTTAGAGGAAAACTAGGAAATTATTCAAGAAACACATCAGTGTATTCACTTACAATGGGAATTTTACTGAGGATGGTATTTTCCTTAGTCTCAACCATTTGAAAAAGATAAATTTTCTCATAAGACATTAATATCCATGATTGATATATTTATTCCAAAATATATTCACTCTCCTCCTTATAATTTCATAGAATTGGAGGGATATTAATGATACCTAGGGTGATTTCCTTCTCTTGTAAATTCATATTGTCTCTATATAAGGAAAGTCAATCCACAACTAGAATAGAATCAAATTCCTATAAAGGAAGTATTACATGGTTTTTTGGGAAAATTATCTAAAACATATTGATAGGGGAGAACTTATATTCTCAATATGCAATAATTTTCTCATTTTTAATTTTCATCAATAACTCTACTTCCATATTCTATGGTGGTGTTTGAATAATTAAAATAAACCTGCATGATATGAAAGAGTGTGTATAACCATAGATGATAATCCCATCATTCACTATTTGATTCTGGTTCTAATCATTTACTTCATTTATAATATACGTAGGGATGAGAATTTTCAAACTATAAAACATATAAAATGGAAACTATGAACATTGAATGGATAACTCATAAATGACATGTATTCCTTAACCTATAAAATTCTAGGTTTCAATCTAAATTTCCTATGACCTATTTCTTAAAATTAAATTTTGTCATCATTTTTTCCTTTTATAATGGTTTATAAAGAGCACGTAATTAAATAATTATTATCCCCCATGAGTGTCTGGTCAGGTGTTAAGTCTTAGGACTCTTTTTCGTGCACATAGTGATGATCAATTTAATACCCAATGCACCCTTTGGGGTTATTACCCTTAGGTACATATATTCTACAACCTCATCCACTTTCCAATATCTAGATAGGGGTGTATTTTCTTGGAAAACCAATCACTCTATACTTAAAAAAAAATTGGTATGATTTCTTATGTTTAGTTTTATCCCAAAGGATTTCACTGAGGTTTTATAATCCTAATCAACAAAAAATAAGTAATCCTATCTCTGATACCAACTATAACAACTCATATCATTAATACATTGTATTTAATGATTTATTACATAAATATACACTTAATACAATCCCAAAATATTAAGAGGCTTAGTGTCTTTGGGTAATAAAATATATAGCATAATAACTTGAAACATGGGTAAAAATATATTATTTAAAAATTCCAAAACATTCCATAATATTCCATTGATCTTCTAATACAGCACAAAATAACCTAGGGATATACATAAGAAAGGGGAAATCCATAAATCCCAGTAAGGGAATAATCAAAGAATAGAATGATCAAAGAAATTCATGTAAGTAAAGAGGAATATCAAGGTGACATAAAAGGGTGATAATCATAAACATGGAAATTAAGGAATGATATAAGGTAATAACATTAATGTAACATATGGATATGGAAACAACAAAAAAACATGACATCATAAGCATAATTCAATAATAACCACTAAAACATCATAACATAGTGTTATTAAGCTAACCGTACATACACCATACATGGTATCTCATGAGATAAAAACATTGCTCAATGCATTGGAGGGATATATAATTTTGGTCCTACCCATCACATTCATATAATATACATGCATTTGTGTGCCACATAGATCATAAAAAATAAGAATGCATTCATCACTTTTAATACATTGATTAAGGAGTGTGGGTTACGTACATATAATTCAAAAAAAAATAAGGATAGGTACATTTAGGTGAATACCCTTAAGTGGAAATGGGGATGGGTATTCACAACACAAATGTTTAGCATGGAAAATCACAGGATAATTTCAATAGTATAATGAACATAAATAAAGACTTGTGGAATGGTTTAATGAGAGTGAAAGTTGGTATATAATTTCATGGTAATAATAATTATAACAAATTTATGTGTAAAAACACATTACATCATGAAAATTTTTAAATCAAAAGGCATAATATAAATAAAGTTCTTGAATAAATAGGAGGAGGAGAGAATCACTTACCTTGAGAGGGAGCTTCAAAAATTTTAGGAGGATCTTCTTAAGAGATTAGGAATTCATTGTGTGGTATTTAAATAAGGATAAGGAGATAAAATTAATTCTTAATGGGTTTTGAGTTAAGGGGAATCTAATTTTGGGTGGGTATTTATAACAAAATAGAGGGAAATTATTTATAAATTTCTAATCTTAGTTTTTTGGCTCTATGTAATAAAATAATCAAAACCACAAACATTCCCATAGTTTTTTCCAATTTTTTCTACCATATAGTATTTTTTTCAATAATTTTATAGGATAAAAACCAAAATCCTTAAATTAATACCATTGGCGAGTCATGTTCATCAATAATTGTTTTTAAAACATTAAAATATAATATTAGTTCTTGAGGATTCAGTAAAGGTTTTTAAAACAAATAAAATAATTTTAAAAATAAATTATTTTAAATTGGAGAACATTTTTTGTTTATTTATTCTCTTTATAGTATTTATTACATCACTTTTTTCCTATTATCGTGTTATAATAAATATCGTATATTTATACCGTATTTTAGTTTTTACCAAAAAATTCTACTGTCTCGGAAAATTATGAAAAATTCACCATTGGATAATGTCTACATAATTCTTAAAATCTAATATTTATTTTACCAAAATATTTTTTTAAATATGATAATTTACTCTTTTATGTAAAAACACTTATTTAATGGAAAATACTAGATTTTACGATACTAACAACTTTCTGACTCTTATAAAAATTACATTGGACTTCATTAAATTATATTATCATTTATATTTAAATAAATATTATTTAATAAAGATAAATTTTATTTTAAAATTCTTAAATTAATCAAAAAGAGTGTTTTAATTGAAACTAAATATATCCCAAAAATACAATTATGGTTTCTTTATATGAAAAACTAATTTTTATCAAACTCATTATATAATCAAATATATAAATTAACAGTGAAAGGGATAAATATAATAATTATTTTATTAAAAACTCATACTAATAGGGTGTATATACATAGCCCCTTATTACACCAGCATAAAACCTAAGGGTAAGGTGTGCGATGGTGGTACTTTCTTAGGGTGGTTCAGCAAACATCATTTGGGTTGTGATCTTGATAAGCTTGAAATTCTCCTATAAATGGTTTCACTCATGTTTCAGTTATTAAATATCAACTTGGGATTGGTCAACGGAAAATCCCAATGATACCATCTCACTTGAAAGCTCTAATAAATTGTCTTTATAGGGTACAATCTTACTAGTCAAGGTCATCACTTCTTCCTTCTATGATAATTAGACCTTATCATAACCCTTTATATGATAGTCTTAATAGTCATTATAGAATAAATATAATATCAATGTTTATCTTATTTAATGGTCTTCAAAATCCCAACAGATAAATTATGGATATAGTTTATAATAATCCAAAATAAAAAATTAAATATGGTGCTTGTTTTTTATATTACTACATTACTCAATTATGAATTTATTCGTTAACTGAATGGCCTGAAGGCCTTCTTTTTTATTTATTTTCTGATAACCCCCCTTTCAAGGGATGAGTGGGAACCCTTAAAAGGCACGTAGGCTTAGGAATTACATTGAACATAGGCTTGGAGACATTACATGACCCATAGGTCTTAAATAAATCATACAGACTATGACTACTTGAAACTACTCCTCCCCAGCATCTGCATTGTGATCAGCTCTCCACCTTTGCATGACTATTCGGCTAGCATGTCCATGTGCAGGGGTGCACAGGCGCGGTACCGATGGCAAATTTCACACCCTTTCATTCTTCCAAAGTCTGTTTAGACCTGCTCTAGTGTATGTTCCCTTCTCTTTCCTGCTCTGGAGTGGTTCCTTGTATAATTTGTCTATGAAACTGCAAATCAAGTGGCCATGAGGGCCTTGAGGTGGCATGAAGGCCATGAAGTGGTTCCTTGTAAAATTCTGGGTTGTTACACTTGTGGTACATCTTATCCAAGTAGAAATTTAAGCTGAAGATAAGGCATTTGTTAGAGTACTTGAAGACCTTTTATTTTAATATTTTGTATTCTCTAAGGAAGGTTAACATCATTATAGATTACCATAATAGTTAGACTCATGAGAAGGGAGTCTAGACATCTAATTAGGAGTGAAAGTCGGTGAGATTACTCACTAAATAGTAGTTGGATATGTTAGGGGCTGAGATATCATGACCTATGACACTTTCTTCATTACCTCTTCACTAGTAGACCAGGTGGAGGATATACAAGATCCTAATTATAATTTTATTATGATGTAGAAATGAATTAAAGGAGATGATGTAATTATAATATGGTCTTAATATGAGTAAAATTTGTTCTAAACCTATGGTAGAGTGGTTATAGTGAACCAAGCTAAGCTTAACAAAAATAATACATTAATTTCATGATTTAGACAATGCATCTCACAAAAATTCCCCCAACCCAATGACTGAAAGGTTTAGTTTCTTGAATATTATCTATATAATAATCTTAATCTACAATTATTTCTCCACAATTAAACTCCCTTAGGATCCCTTCTAGAATTTCTATAAGTTATAATTATATTCATAACTTAGGGAAATAAAAAAATATGGGAATGATCTTAAATGATCAGTAAGGGAATACATATTAATATTTCATCAAGGGTTATATCATAAGAATATGAGAAAACTTGGGTAGGTTATAAATTTATTATTAAAAATAATATGGAATAATAAGAGTTGTTAATAAGTAATTATATAATGATTTTTAATCTTAAATGAATAAATATATACCATGGAAAAGGTCTTTAGAATCATGAAACATTAAAAATGAGTTTAGTAGCATAATTATAAGAATATATAAATATGCAATGTAATTTAATTTTAGTATAATAAAGAATTATAGAACCAACATAAGCATAAAAAATCTTGTGAAAAAATATTCTTGCATCATGTCCACAAAAAAACATATAAACAAATCTTCATATATCTCATTAACACAAAAAAACTTTGGACAAAGCTTCCCACGTCACATTCAAATAACAAACTTGTGAACAAATCTGCCTACCTCTCATTCCCATAAAAAACTTGTGAAAAATCTCACTAAATCTCATTCACATAAAGTTCCATTATATAATGTGATATAAAACATTATTTAATACATTTTAGGGGGAATATTCATCATATATACATATTAGTGCCACATAAAATCAAATAATTCATCATATCATAAATACCCCATGGAAAGAAAATGGGTTTCATAAATTTTTCAAATGGTGCCACATTAAAAAAAGTAATTATCATTTGATACCAAAAACAAGATTACCCAAAATATGTATTTAAAAAGATAACATGTAAGGTTATTCATGAACCATTACTTAATTAGAGAAAAACCCCATTGAATATGGAAGAGAAATCATAAAAATAATTTTTATTAAAAAAATTATTTCTTAATATCATCTTAAAAAGATGTGATTTTTAATTCACTTTCCAAAAAAATTAAGATGAAGAGAAAAAAATCTAAAAAAATTAATTCAAAAAATCCAATAAATATATCTTTATAATAAATAAATCATATTTCAAAATTTTAAGTATATGGGAAGAATATAGGATAATGTTAAAGAAATCAAATTAAATATTTTAAAACACCTTTATTGAAAAACTCAGATATTTAAAAGGATAAAGAAACATTTTTTAATGAATAAAGGGTAATATAAGGATAATTTGAGATAAAAAAATATTTTACACTGTGGAAATTAGAAAATTGGTAGGGATTAAAAACATGTATAAGTAAGAAAATCCATTAAAATATATTTTAATTGCTCTTAACAAAAATGAATTTTCATGAAATAATAGAATCATCAAGGAAGAATAGTTTGGTGTGAAATATGATTTACTAGAAAAATATGGTGTAAATAAAACATATAATTATCATATGTTTTAATAGATCAATCTTAAAAGATAATAGTAAAAAAGGAGTGATTACGACCTAATGAAAATATTTAAGTCATGAAAACTCTTTACAATTTGAGGATTATTTAACTCAAAACCTCTTGAAAGAGTGGGAGTTTAAAATTATACTTAAATTACCACGAATAAATATTATTTTAGGATATAACATCTAAATTATGCAGTATATAAACCACTTTAAAAAATTTGGTTCATTTTATAAAACTTGTCTCAAAGAGAAGAATTAGAGATGAAAAGTCATATGACTTAATAAATGTTCCAATAAAACCTTGTGAAATAGATAGAACTTTAATATGAAGTAAAAATAACATGAATAAATATAATTCATGATATTATATATCCAATAGGTATTACATAAATAATTTAAATGGAATTAGGTTCACAAAATAAAATGTGTCTTAAGGAAGAAAATTTTGAGGAAAAACCCTTACCTTGTATTCTCGCTTACTCAATCATGTTATACCCACTTGTATAATGAAAATAAATATATCAATAACTTATCTTATAACCATAATATAAACATAATACCCCTTTTATAATTATTTTATAACCATATATTATAAATATATTAATCGATTATAGTTTTCTTTCATTGTTGGGCATTATAACTTTCGATTGTTTGTTTTGTAAAAAATTCATGAAGACATGATCGATTCTCACTAAGTGGTTTAAATTTCATCATTTATCGTTTATTCAAGATAGAATAATAATTTTTAAAATTTTTACTTAAGACCTGTTTTCATTAGGTTAAATAAATGAATACGTCTTGTGAAAATAAAAATTGCGATGAACTAATTTTCGACGTGTTTAATGATCGAAATGTGATATATTTGTAAATAATTTAAATAATAAAAAACATTCCATAATAATTTAAAAATAATAAATATATCATTATTACATGATATTACCATTATATTACATCCCATAATCATTTATTAAATAATCATTATAACATCATTTATATTGGCGATCAAATTAACCCAAATGGTAACATGTTATAAAGATTTAATGAGTAAGGGGATGTATTTAGATAATGATAATGTGAAATATAAATATGGTTAAAAATTTAATAAACATAATACATACTCATTAAATACACAATATTAACCATAAATTTGGGGTGGTTATGACAAATTAAATTCATCATTCATGGAGTCGGTATTTCTCCACACACACGATTAATGATCCAATTTCTTAGTGAATGGACTGAATGATGGTATATAAAAAATGATTATTTAAGAATTTAATTTTTTACCTATAAAACATATTTTTTCATAAAATTCATCCATGATACCATAAATGAGATGCAATTATAAAAAATGGATAGCATTTTGTCGTGGTGATGATATTTCGTATGTGCACAAAATTAATGATTTGGCCTCTCTTAGGGGATGGAAAATAATAAATAATTATTTTTAAATTACTATAATTAAATTTCATTATATTAATTAACTATTTCATTATATTAAAAAATTATAGTTTATTTTGGAAGGAGTAGTGAAAAAGAAAAGACTAAGAGAAAGTAGTAGTTAAGTTGGATGCTTGAGTTTTCTCTTAGAAATATCCTTAGAAATGAAGGATATAAGAAAACTAAAGGTGGATATAAGAATATTTAAGTGGAATAGGGTTATATAATTAAAAAATTGTTATATTCTCAATAATAAATTATAAGGATAGGTGAGTATTGAAGTTTCAGAAGTGTTACCTTTATATAAGTGAAGAGATGGGTAATTTTGGGAATACCCATTGAATTTCAATAATGTTATCTCACTATTAAAGGGACAAGGTATTAAAAAATGGGGAAATGAAAAAATGGGGTGATTTTTAGTCCTAATATACCTCAAAAATCAATTTGGAAAAAGTTTAATCATTTTTCATTTAGTAAAATACTTTTTACATTTTTACTTTTTATAGGGTAACTAATTTTTAAACTTAATAATTAATTTTAATGAAAAAAATTAAAATTGAACTTATTATCTAATTTGAAACTTATAATTTTAAAATATTATATCCTTTTATCATATAAATTTTATTAAGGTGTAAAAATTTAATTTTAAAATAAATGCATGTAATCGTATAAAAACATTTTTTTTTATAAAATGTGTCTTTAAGCTTAAAATTTATATATAATGTAAAACTATCATGGTTAATTATTTCCATGGAATAAAGTTATTTATTATAAAAAAAAATTATTAGGTTTTCAAATAAATACAAAACCTAATTTAACCTTCAAAATTCTTTATTCAAAGAAAAGACTAAAAATAGTTTTTTTATTAAAGTAACATTTTACTTTATTTATAAAAATATAGAACATTGGTTTTACAAGTTCAAAGAATATTTTAAAATTAATAATTTTATTACTTAAAAAATTAGTCATCTATGTCATGCTTACATAATGATAAAATCACAAAAATCATAATTTTCTTAAAAACCCTATTTTCAACTAAAGAAAAGCTTTTAGATTAGGCTCAAAATTTCATAATATGTAAATTTTAATATGATATATCCATACATGGATTTTATTTAAAAAAAATTAAATTGTAAAAATTGTAAATTTATTTTTTAAAATAAAATACATAATATAAAGAAAATTGGTTTGATTAAAAATAACCTTTTTCGATATTAACTCATATTAATTATTTATCTTCCAAATGTAAAAAAATTAATGGTTTTCCATATTAGTGTTTATTGTAGATTTATTAATAATTTTTTCTTCATATTTTGTGGTTTGTTTACTTTGGGTGTAGAGTATAATGAATTTTATAGAAAATAGTATTAATTTGGAAAAACAAATATTCCAAAATATAAGGGTGTTATATTCTCATCCCCCCTAAATAAATTGCATCCTTGAAATTTTGATTATTACTTACTAATTAAAATATCTATGGGTATCTAAATGATATATATGACTCAAGATATAATTTCAATAGTGATATCAAACTTTCAAACTTAGTTAATATATATCCTTTTTTCTCATAATGTGTTAGTCCTAATTTTTAGTTTTCTCTAATAATTTGAATAAAACATCACTTGTGATTGGGTATCATGACTCATATAATAGAATTACTTTTCCTATAGATTTGATAAATAGAATTGCGTTGATAGATGGTCATGGTTTTGTTTGAAATATGAATTTTGAGTTCTTTATTCCCATAATTGATGTAGGATCCATATAGAGAGACAATAACAATAACAATAATAATACAACCACAACACTAGAGTGGAGTAAAAATGTTCCTTAATTACCACAATCCACTTTAGTGGTAATCATTTTAAAAGACTTTCTATGTTCCTTTTTTTGTAGGTTGTTTAAATATATTATCTTTTATGGCCCTTGGATTAGAACATCAGTTTTTATAATTTCCATGTTCATTACATTTGAAATATTGGACATTATTTCCCTCCATCATGTTGACCATCTCCTTCTAAAACTCATGAGCTCTATGGACCTTCTTCCTATACTTAAAACATTCACTTGTCCCTATTTTCCAAGTTCCTGGATGCTTATTCTCACATTTTTTGCATGTAAGTGATTGATCTTTCTACCATACATGTGATTTATCACTTGAGTTACCATGGGAATCTATTTTACTTTTCTTTTATACAATATAATTAGAATAAATAGTGTTTCTAAATTCCATTTACACCTTAGGTTCACATAAAACAATTTCTTCATAACCTCCAAAGTCTCTTATAGCTAATTCATTTCTAATACTTGGTTTTAGGTCACTAAAGAATAATTCAATATTTATATCAGTGATATCGATAAAACTAGAGGCATGCCTTGAGAGTCTCATGAAGTTATCCTCATAAGTACCAATATATCCATTGTTCTTTTATTTCATCTTAATAAATTCTATCTCTATATTAATGAGAAGAATTTGAGGAAAATTCTTGATGAAGAATGATTTCTTAAACTCCTCCCATTCTATAAAGTCTACTTCCTCCATTTACATTGTATTCTTAATGATATTTCACCATTGTTTATCCTCATTGTCTAAATGATAAATGGCCATAACCACCTTCTCATGTTCTAAGCACTAGAGAATGGAAAATATCTACACCATCGCATTGATCCATTATTCAAAAATAATTATATTATAAAATTCACTAAAGTGTTCTATGTTCACTAAAGTGTACATGAATAAGATAAATGTGTAGATGCATATGATGAAAGAAATATATATATATATAATATATAGGATACTATATATATAGTGTATATTTAATACATGTATATGATGTATATATTTTTCATGAATGTGATACATGAATATAATATATATGTATGATATATATATATATATATATTATTTATCTCTCTCACTAAATAGTTTTCATTTATTTAAAACCAAATGTTAGTTCTTTTAATACTTGGAATTTATTCGGAAAATGTTTCATAATATAAAATATAAAGGAGGTTATGAATTCATATAATGAATGCATATATTGACCATAAAATTTATTCATTCATTGTAATGTATGAATAAATGAGATATTAATTAATTAGAATACTTAATTTCCTATATAAACCATTATCATGTGATGGAAAAGTGTTGTGTGGTGTGATATTTTTTGCCTCTTCCGAGTCTCTCTTCTTCATAAAGTGTTGTTTATTGTTTCAAAAAAAGGTGTTAGAACCCTTTTAGATTTTGAGTATACTTTTGATATAATTATGGATTAAACTATCTAGTTTATCACCTCGGAGGTGGTGTACATTTGTGGAATCCTCTTCATGATATCCATCAACCATTCTCCTTTGAAGGATGAATATGGAAGTTGTTGCAACAAGAGATTTATAGGTACTTTATTTTATGATATTTTTTACACATTGATTTATTAAAGATAGATATGTCTATGTTTTGGGTTTTATTCTACTGTATATGGTCATTATATGTTCGTATGAAACCCATCAATATAATCAGAGTCAGTTTCTTCAAGAATCGAATGTGTTTTGATCACTAGTTTTCAAAGAAAAATGAAAGACAACATTTTTGTAAAATTGAATCAAGGTTATAGAAATTTATGTGATATGTATAAAGATAATCTGATTTAACCTTACACAGGTAGGATAATTAAATTATATACCCTTACATGGTCTATTTATATAAACGGAGGATACCCTTATACACAATAAGGATTCTTTATAAGGGTGAGCATAAAAAATATTTAAGAAAAAAAATTTAATATATATATGTTTTTTAGGTTTATAAAATGTGTATAAATAATATTAAAAAGTTATTTTGGGATATTTTAATTTATAGGGATCTTATAAATTAATTAATTAATTATAAATTGTTTAAAATTAATTAAATAAGTTTTTATAAAACATTTTTCCCAAATATTAATGGTTAATATTTTAAAATACCTTTTGATGAATTATGTAGAAACCCCAACTCTAGTAACCCATAGTTAGTGTCTACTCTATTATATTGTTATAAGATATAAGTGATCTTACCATGTAGGATTGATCATTTTATAAGTCTTGAAGAACTATATACATACATGATTATCACATTATATTAGAAATATAAAACACATAGCATAAGAAACAATCTTAAATCCTTGTTATTATTCAACATGTCATTCTTCATATACTAGAAAAAGGAAAACAAATAAAGGGTGATCTAATATGATAAATAAGGTTTATTTATAGTAGAATCCATCATTATTAAATAATTCATAATCAATATGGTAAGGTAAATAACTGAAAACACATGCCATTTAATTAATAACTTAAGAAAAAAATTAATCTATGAATAATATCAATGAAGTATTATCATGTATAATAATAACAAAATTATCAATAAAGTAAATGATTAATATTAGACGTCATTATTTCATACATCATCATATCTATTACCACAAAGACATTTTTTTCAAGATACTTTAATCAATGGGTAGGTATACACTAAAAACTAAATTAATTTGGCCAACTGATTTGCCTTGTGAGACATGTTGATGCATCAAGGGGATATCTATAATTGGACCCCACCCATCACTACATTTCTAATTAATTCCTCATATAATGAATAATCAGTTTAATTCATAAACAATAGTCCTTAACAAAAAATACTTGTATTGAGTAAAGACTAAAGAATATTAATATTTCCCCAGTCATTTAAATAACTTTCATAAAAACACAATATGTAAAAATGTTATATGGTTTAGGAAATAATCATATACATGATACAAAGAATATTTATATTTAATAAAAATATATTATCCAATGAAAAATGACCATAATATATATAATGTTTCAAGAGAACGTTAACAACCAACAAATTAATCAAGAGATGATATATGGTCATCAATATATCAAAAATATAGGTTTTATAGTAAAATAAAATATTTTGGAAAATGGAAGAGAAATTTTAAAGTAAGATTTAATTAAAGATTCTTCTCTATAAAACCATTGAAAACTTTTATAAAAATATAAATAGTGTAAAATGGTTATGATAGTGGTAAATTCTTTTAATGCTATATATGTTAAAAAGCATTCCTTTTCACTTTTTGAAAATAAAGTAAAAAAATTAACTTTTAGGAAAACATTAGACATATTTATTTAAAACCTTTTAAAAATTTAATTATAACTTAAAATTTAATTAATATAACATTTCAGTAAATAAAAAGTAATTTTGTAATATAATTTTTGAAAAATATGGACAATGAAGAAAAATATACCCGATGAAAAGGGAAATAAGATCATATTTTGTTATAAAACATTACTCTTGAAAGACTAAGTTGAATTGAAATGTTAATAATAATGAATAAATATATATTCATGTTAAATTCCATAAAGTGGTAGTATATAAACCACATAAAATAAAATAGGTTCATAATACCAAATATGTCTCAATGGAGTGAAAATTGAGACGAAATCCCTTACCTCAAGTCTGACTTGCTTCATAATTTATTTTAACCTCCTATATAATAAATTAATATTTATTATAAATACATAAGATAAATAAAAAAATATTTATAATATCATATATGATCTATTTACAACATTTTATTATCTTTTTATTAACAATATTTTATTATTATCATTATTTTGGGTGTTAACTACTTCATTTTTCATGTATGTTTTGATTTGGTAGTTCTAGCCCTTAAAATTTGATTATGGTTCCATCATATCCATAATTTAATTCATGATATAAATATAATATATATTCAATTTATAGATATTTATATTCATCCATTAAATATAGAGATAAAAAAATAAATTACACCATTCATGGAGATGGTGGATCATACATATGCATGAATGTTGTTTTCACTTTTCAACTGAAAAAAATAAAGGTAAATAATAATTAACCTTTGAAGAATAATTATTATATAATATATATCATATATATTCATTAAATATACCCTTATTTCTATCCATTTAAATTGAAAATGAAAAATGAATCTCATCGCTTAGTGGATGTGGTAGTCCACAAGTATGCATGAGAGATAATATTATATTCCAACGGATTGGAAGATAAGAATATATATATTATATTATAATTACATAAGAATAATTATGTCATAAATATCATATATATTCATTATTCCTATCTTTATAACCATTCAAGTAAAGTGGTGATGAAAAAAAAATTACATCGCTTTGTGGAGAGGGTAAGTCATATATACGCATAAGAAATGTTTTTGATTTTAGTAGGATGAAAAAGAGATGAAAAATTGTTTTAACATAATAATAAAATCTAATTATATTTATGATACTAGATTTAATATTTTATTATTGTTAAAACACATTAATAGGAATTTAAATAAGAAATAAATTAGAAAGAGTCAGTAAAGATTATTACCTATTCTTCGGTATACTTCCTTTATATCTCCTCTTAAGGGACATTAGGTTGGACTTTTGGGAAGGCCAAAACCACAAAAACTTGTATAAGGATATGTAGAAGAGTATTGGGTAGGTTTTTTTAAGCTATAAGGATCAAATTTATTTAAAGAAAACAAATAAGTGGTATGATTTTATAAGTGAGGGGATGGGAACTTTTTGAATTTCTTAAAGTATTAATTAAAAAAAATTATTTCTCATGAACAAATGGATAAAAATTGATATAATTATAATATAATATGAGGATTAGTATAAATATTCTCATCCAATAAAATTCGGACAAGTTCTTTTATGTTTTAACACTTATCTTTTATTTTTAAACCCCTGCTGACCCTTTTGAAAATTACTGCTGAACCTTTTAATAAAATATTGTTTATCATAAAATATCATTAATTTCGTTTTTAGAACTATTAATTTAATTTGACTTTGAAAACAACATTACCAGAAATTAATTTGAATATAAATATATAACATGTCACTAATATTTTATAGTTATCTATAAAATTATTGGGACACTATAACTCCCTCAATTTATATTACATTTAAAATTTTAGAATCATTTATTTTATTTTATTTTTATTAATTGAATAAATATTTTATTGATGTTGTGTAATAATTTTAGAAGATTATTTAATTACAAAAAAAATAAAAATATACCACCATGATAAAAAATAATAAATATTTAAAATTGATGTTTATAATGGAAGATAAGTTGTTTTTATCCTTTTCAAAAAATATTGTATATATTAAAAGCAAGATAATGAAATATTTTTAATTTATACTTTACTTAAATATTATAAAAGCCAAAATCAAATATAAATGGAAAAATTCCATATTTTCTAAGTTTGGATGATTATAGATGAATTAAACTCAAAAAAATGAAATAAATTCAAGTGTTGGAAATATTTTTAATGCCTTATCACAATATTTTTTACCTTAATTTCTCGATTTACCCTTTATTGTGGTGATAAATTTTACCACGATTATTTTTCAAAATGAATAAAAATAAAATAGGCCTATTTAAAAAATATTAAACCCACGATTATAAATATGGAATCTATTTTATCAAATTAAATCACTATAAGTGGAAAAAATAATTTTATAATAATCCCAAAAGGCGTAATGAAAAAGTTTTTTTGAAAAATGATTTTTTAAGTGTAAAAGTATTTTTATACAAATATCAAGTATAATGTTAATCCAAAAGGTATAAATTAAATTATTTTTAACAAAAATATATTAATGTTACTATTTTAAAAATTTATTTAATTGAATTAAATAAATTGTTCTTTATAGGTTGAAGTCTATTTTGGTTTTTGATGGTGAATTTTTGAGTTCTGGAAGATATTTAGAATGATGTCTAACCACTGATTTATGGAAAATATGTTATTTTTTGTTCAATCATTCTTGTTTTCTACACCAATATCACTCACATGGGACTATAATTATTGGATGGTGACCAATTTCTTGGGTTTCATAGCTTTAGTGATTTATGATCTTTTGTTGAAAACAAAATCCAACGTATGATATTTTTTAGACTAAGATGTTTTGAGTTTTTATTGAACCATGAATGAAGCTGGTTAATAGAAAGAATGTTTTGTTTGTGGTGTTTACTTTTATTGTTATTAAATAAATCACTTGAAAAAATTGAGCCTTATTTATAAGGTTTTAAGATAGTTTGTTCTAGATAGAAATAAGTGTCACTGGATATATAATTATGACATTATCAGATGGACTGAAAGTATTCATAGGAACATCAGACTAATTTTTTCAGTCAAATAAAATCAGATGATGATTTATTTTTATTCAAAGTACCAAATATCATGTTTATTATAATATATTTATGATTTTATTCTAATTTTTTAAAGGAATTAATTTCAAGAACATAATTTCTTCCAAACAATGTATCTTGGATAGAGTCTCTTAGATAGAGTTTTCTAAACATATTCATTAGACATAGAAACCTTGAGAGTTACTAACATAGTAACTCAAAAATTTATGAATAGGGGAAATAGATAGCACTTACTGGATAGATAAATATATATATTACTAGATAAAGGGGGTTTAGAAAAATATTTAGTAGATGAAGAAGGTCCTTATGAAGAAATACAAGATGGATCATTACTGGAAAAAATAGTTTTTATAAAGAAGCATTGGATGGTGGTTTAAGGATCATTAAAAAGTATTTTTAAATTCATACATTATTATGAGGTTGAGATAGAAATTTAAATCTTCAATAATAATAAATAAAATATTGTGATTCTGGATGAGGTTTTAGGAAGTATTAAAGATCATTGATGTTGAGATTTGAGGAAAATTCTTAAGAAGTTTGTTGACTCTGATTTATTCAAAGGAATTGATGGCAATCAACCAAAGAATGACTTAAGCAGGAAAATGATATTTAGATTTCATGATACTCCAATTTTTTTTGAGAAACTATGAGTATATTATAAGGGATCTATTGTATTGTGAAGATGTTGTTTAAGAATTAAGGCTCCAACCAAGAAGCATGATAAATCCTTTTGTCATAGCATCGAACATAGGGTACTAGATAGAGAAATACCAAACATGATATATCAGATGAATAAGTGAGGCATCAGATAAAGAAGGTGCCAGATGAATAATTGAGGCTCTATACAAATAAATTTTGGAAGAATGTGTACTATACGAAGAAGTTATGGATGAACATATTCATATAAATAAGTTCTGGGAAAAAGGCTTTCAAGCTATTATATAAGAAATAGAATAATATTAGCTAACTTATAGGAGTGTAAGTGTGAATAAAATTTAGTAATGAAATGATGATGATGTGTTAAAACCTATTAGTGATGGTCTATTCTATTTTTGAAAAATCTATTTTATCATATTATTACTACAAGAGGCACATACACTGTTAAAGGACTATAGTGTTATGAAAGTGAAAGATATTACCTACTTATTATAAACCACAAAGGATTTTTTTATAGTGTATTTGGGATCTTGGATTGTCTCTAAATCATACCAAGGACTAACTATTCTTATTAATTAGTAAGCATTGTAAATTCATGAGTTCTCATGGGTGTTCTTATGTATTGTTTTTTAGCAGAGTCATTTCTCACTAACAATAGGTGAATGATTTTTTTAAATAAGAAAACCTAAAAAGATCATATCACTGATTCACCCCCCCCCCCCCTTAGTGTTCACATAGATCCCGATTGGACCGTTCAATAGTAACCAATATAAAATATACTATTTTTAAGAGAAATTGGATCAAATTGATATTATCCATGAAGTGGATTATGTATTCATAGAAGATATTTATATAAAGAATATAAGATTGAGGAATGTAGGGGTTTCCTTGGATAAAAAAATTAAAAAATAGGTGTAAAGATGAAATTCCAAAGCGATATACTTGGAGAACTTGAATATGAGTTAAGATAACAGATGGACATGGAGAAGGAGATATAATAAATTATTATCTGTCTTAAAAATAACATGAATAAAGGAAAGAAACCAAGAAATATTTTGGCTCAAGGATAGAGTACATGGTTTATCAACTAAATTATAAGTATATGAATATCAAAGAGCTTGAGATAAGGTTGAAAACCTTAAAGATAAATATGGATATACCTCTTAAAGAAACATCTACAAGTTATTTCTATAAATGTGGAAATCTTGAATCAGTGAGTAAGAGAAGTATTCTTACCAAATATGGAAATTAAGGCTCTCAAGTGAAGGTATATAATATTTTTTACTACTTTAGTGGGATGAAACACACCATGTGTGTGTATCTAGAAGCCCAAGAGCTCAATGGTGAATATAAAGCATCTGTAATATCTCAACTGAGGAAATGATACAAGATGTATGACTTTATAAGTATGTTTATTAAATGTGATAATTATGGAAATATGGAAAAGAAATATATAAATGAAGATAAATGTGATATAAAGAAGATATCCCCCATTCCTATATCAAGGGGGAAAGATTAGAAGGAGAAATAATATATTAAATTAAAATTAGGATTCACTATATTGAAGGAATATAGGGATGTAAAGTAACCAAGGGTGCACCAATAACAAATGATGTCATATTCATAACATTTCTCATGGAAAGAAATAAATAAAGTGTAGAAGATGAATAATAATGAATAAATTGACATTGTTAAAAAGGTGGATGAATATGTAAAGAAAGTATCACCAAAGAAAAATAATTATAAGGTGGCTCTAATGGATATCGATAAAGATAAGTGTGAAGTAAACTTAAGTGGTCTCATAAATACCACTATAAAGTAAGAGAAAAATACTATATTGAGATTCCTACTATAGAGGAGGAAGCATGATGAAGGATTCAGTAATCATGAATCAAATAAAGAAACTTGCATAAATGGCATTAGCCTCACAATGGAGTGGATGCCCAAGCCAACGAAGATGGAGGAATCCAAAGAAATTATCTATAATGACATGTATACTAGTTATTTTTAAAGTAAATCCAATAAGAATATTTTTAAGAGATTTTTATTTAAAGGGTTGATTAATCATGACCATCTACAATCCTCTGCTTGAGTATGATTAGGGAGTAACCCTCTCCACATGAACATTATTATTATAACCGATGATTAGAGTGATGTAGATCTAATGGGGGGATATAATCCATGGGGTGATTGTACTAGAAGCATATATGTATTTATTTAAATGAGATACATGTAATAAATGATTTTGAAGTAATTGGAGTTCCTAATTGGTATTAGGGGTGGAAAATAAAATAAAATAAAATGGTATCAAGGCTTCATATGAATCAACAAAGTGTTGTCAAGCAATCATTATGGATATCAAAGATAAATACAGTATTTTATAAAGGTATCAATCTAAATTCAATGATCAAAAAGTTATATCAGATTATGTTTCAATTGGTATTAGAACAGCAAGAAAGTGATGACTGTTTGATGGATAAACAATGGAATTTTTGGAGAAATTCATGTTTTATCAATTTTTATTCAAAAAAGTGGAATCATCTAATGAAATTTTTTAGGATACTAAAAATAGCTAAAAGTTTACACCCATTGTGCACATTACTAAGTGGTTCTATATATTATAATTGGTATTAAGAGTTTTTATATTTAATTGGAAGTTCATTCTGAGAACTTAAAGGATGGTTATTTGTGTTTGGGAAGGATTAAGAACCTTGTGTTGAAGGAATATCATGTATATCAAGTGGTATTATGAGTTTATCATAAAAAAGTGGTATCAGTTGGTTCAATATGTGGTATAACTCAAAAATATTGTGCATTATTTCTTAATCATTGTAATTCTTGTGTAATTGTGATTGAGATCATAGTGTTGTATTATTGAAGGAATCAAAGGTACAAGATTTATGTGCTTATGAAATTTGGGAAGTTACATGGACTACACTGATGTTATTAAAATATAATATTTATTCCTACACTAAGTTTCAAATCATTAGTCTTAAAGGTTGTTTTGATGGATCTTAGCTAAGTATTAAATTCACTCGCTGAAATTTTTTAAAGAATGTAGAAATAAATGAAATAGTTTAGAGTTTAAAATAAAATATTTAAATGTTTTATAGTAAGTGATATCAATAAAAATGTAAATATTGTTCAAGAAGTGAATATATCCAAAGGTTAAAGAGTTAAAGGAGTTTAAAGTGGATGAAAGATCCAAATTATTGTGAAGATAACTTTCAAGTGTTTTATGGGGATAATAGTTTTAGATGTCAACAAGTGCTATCTAAAAGGGTTTGTGAAGGTTTTGTATACCAAAAGAGATTATTATCTCTCTAAATATATATTTTTATCTAGTACCAATAAGTGGACTAGTTTCAAGATCGGTTTCAAGTACACTAACCTAGAAATATGGTTAAAGTTTTATTCTAACAAAATGGGGTGGAGTGGATGAAGACACCCCCTTGGAGTTCAAAGATGAATGGGGGGGATGCTTGATATAAAATCTATACAGATAAAATATATATATATATATATGTGGTAAATTATACTATTGAATTTTATTTTAAAATGGTGTTAGTAAATTCACTATAAATCTATGTATGTATTTGGAATAATTGGTGTTACATGTTAAAGTTGGATTTATGGTAAAATTGAAAAAAATCAAAGGGAGATAATGTTTCAACAATGAGTTGTGATTTGGATTTTCTCAATTATAACTAAAGATATTATAAATTCATAGAGAAGTTTTACAATCCTAGTTAACTCAATGGTGATATGAAGGAAAGTGAAGATGGTTATAATATATGAGAACTGCATCTTATGAATGATGGACATATAACAAAATAATTAGGATTATCATGATACATTTGGATTGTGATAATAAATCATACTATATGGATTAAATTATGAATGAAGTCACCTTGATATTTCTATATATCAAGTCCATCGAATGATGATATTAATACTTTAGTATGATGATAAATTTTTCTTGGAAATATGTTATAATATAGAACACATTTTTTTGGTCTACTAAGGTATTGGAAGAATTGAAGTAATGCATAGAGATATTTGGTAATGGATTTTGGTATATTTGGTGAATAATGAGCACATTACACCACAATAGTTTCTTCCATGCTATGATGGTTCTTATGTAAGAATAACTTAGGGCTACATATGAATAACTTAGAAAATTAACTGGTTGTATAAGAGAAATAATTTTATAAAGGTCCATGTGTAATAATAAATTTAAGTTTATACAGTGTGTGTGTGTGTGTAAGATCAAGTACGAAAATGTGTAGGCTTCATACAATTAACTCAATCAGTACATAAGAATAATCTAGAATGTTGGAATATTGTTTCACCATTAAGGAAAAGATCATGCCACAAATAATCTTTTGTATGAGTAATTCAAGGATATATAAGAGTAAAACTCTCCATAATAGAGGTTTGTAATAGTAAATATATTGTGTGGGATATATGGTGGGGTTTTAAAGAGAAATATAATGCCACAACTGGTCATGCATAAGAGTAAACTCAAGTCATGTAAGGATAACTACATGGGTATTAAATCATAACATGTATCATCATGAGGTAACTTGTGATAAAGTAAATACTATGGCGTAAAGTCATTCCATGGTAAAAGGATACAAAATCTTGATGTGGATTTACAATATGATATATTAGAGCAATCAAGTTGAAGTGGTGTGAGAGATGAAAATAGTCGAATCACAATCAAGGTGGTGGTGTTATAGAGAAAGTATTTTTAAAATATTATCTTGAACACATGGAGAATTTGGAAGTATGAGTCCATGTTGTGAAGTGGTAGTCACACTATAATAAAGGCCAAGGTTTTAGGAGATATGGAAGATCACGCCATGATTCTTGGGGTATTTTAAATAATATTTTATCTAATTTTTGTAGATCCTTGGTTGACTGTATATCACACCATAGTGGAAGCGATCACATGTAAATATAGATAAAATTGAGTTAGATCACACTATAATAGATAGTATTAGGCCATGATCAATATATTTACAGAATTTAATGAATATTTAGTTTGAATTTAAAAAAAGTGAGAATATTTAGATCAAGATTCAGGGGATTGACTCAGCTTAAAGAGGCATGTTTTGACCATAATAAATGAGTGGGACACAAGTATTGATCTAAGAATAATGGAGGAAGAAATATTGATCCAAAATATCAAGTTTGGGGATAGAGTCTTAGAGGAAGTTTATAAAACTTATCATTGCGGTATATAATACTAGATAGGAGGGAGTGATATTTATATATCCGGTAAAAATAGAAAAAGGGGATAAGAGATAATAAGGTATATAAGATTTAAAAAAATCACATACAATTCATTGAAGTAATAAATATATAATTTTGTTACTACATCTATAGAATTGGATATTTGAAGGTGAAGAAAAATATAGATAATTCCAGTGAGAAATTATCTTTATATGGTAGGATTTTTCTTCTTCTATGATTATTCTTGAAAGAAAAAGAATCAAACCTCTCTTTAAGAGGTCATTCACATATATATTTGGAATACAAAGATTTAACTCACACATCGGAGAGTTGATCTCATCTAAATTTGGAGGTTTTTAAGCACAAAAAAGAGAGAAATAACAAAGAATCCATTCTAGAATCAATGATTGAAGGTATTTCACTAACTTGTGATAATATTGAAGAGACCATCATCTTTATAAATTTTTGAAGATACCTTTAATTATATAAACTAAAAATGACCTTCCCTAAAAAAGTGTTCATAGGTGTTAGTGAACTTTACCTAAATCTTTGTAATGGAATTTCACCTTGGCACAAAGTAATCGTGACTAAAATTTATATCCATTAAATAGTGAATGATGGTGTATTTTAGCACATCGAAACATCCTCAGTATGTGATCTATGTACATTGTATAATATAAATTATCTAAGTAAAATACTTATGTACTTTTGTGGTTTAAATTATGTATTTTTTTTATAATTTGGTGTGAGTTAAGGTGAGTCAAGATATATTTAATGTTGTTCCTTCCAATGAGGTAACAAGATCTAATAAAGGGGAAAATGTGATCAAGGAAAAAATTTAATTAGAAAAACTCTTATTCACCCTCCCCACTATCATGGTGCATATACTATGCAAAGGCCCAATAATAACCCATAATACCAAAATTCATGTAATATTCATATAGAATAAAAGGTATCCAATTTAAAATACCTAAAGAAATGCATCTTCTTTGGTGTGAGTCCAACAATGATGATCCTCGTGATCTTGTATAGTCCATCATAATCACTAAATCCTTCCTAGAAATATGTAAAAACACATTTTTATATATAGGCGTGCATATAAAATTATGATCTATAGGATCCTCTCCAAAACCTCTCATGTAAATATGGAAGAAGATTACTAACTCCTTGGTGAATAAACAGCTAAAAATAATTATCGCCTACATCAGGTCATCTACCACCCAATATCACTAAGGCTCACTCATCAAATAACATATCCAGGGATAGTAATAAAATATCAATATAATATATCTTGAAGTTTTTAATACCCATAATGTCATTTTCAGACATTTATTTTAGTATTTATTTATTTTATCTTAATTCTAAAAATTTAGAGCTAATATTTTGAATCTTTGAATAATTTATTAGGTTGAATGGTCTTTGATTGTGCAAGCCAACTAGGTGAGTTAAATTGGGGGAATAAAGTATCTCTTATATATTTGACACATGGTTTGGCTGACCATATAGGTCAACCACGCATCTTATTAAATTTTATGAAATTTTTATTTATTGAAAATAAAACTTAATAGGGGAGGCTTCTCATTTACACCATATTTCTCCAGATTACTCCCCATTAATCTATCCCCATATTACTCCCACACCTCTACCTCTCCTCTTGATTCAAGTATAAATTTCTTTATCAAACTTCGAGATTCCTCTTAATAAGTGACTCTTCTCCTCTTTATTTTTCTTTATATTACTTATTTATTCATTCTTATTCTCAACTTTTCCATGGTGGGCTAGGGTTTCAAGATTATTTGGGATTTATTTTGGGTTTTTTATATTAGGATTTCTTTGGAATTTTTGGGAACTCCTATCCCATATTTTGGTGGAAATCATTAATTTAAAGTGAATTCAATTATTTTCTAGTATGTTTCTATATATCAATCCCTTTTATTTGTGAACTAAGTGTGCTGTGTATATTTTAAAGGTGTTTTTGAGTAAGATAATATAAATTTTGATAACTTGTGATATTATTTTACAATCATGTTCTATCTCTTATTTTTTTCAATTTTATGAGAAAATATATGTTTAAATTATAAATAGAATCCTTGTATATTTTTATGCTTAAAATGTGTTCACTGAAATGTTTAACCTATTTTTTCATGGAATTAAATGAAATTTATTTCATAGAAGGTTAGTCATTGGTTTATCATAGTGATTTTTATTAAAAACTCTCATATTAAAGTGAATTTTAATATATAACTTCTATTGATTTAAATTACACTTTATATACAGTTGATAATATAGGATTTGAAAAAAAAAATATGGAAATTCCTTTTGTTATATTATGAATAATGATGAAAGGGAGTGATTTCATAAATTTTTTTGATGAAATTAAAATTTATATCAATAGAAAACTTAATGTGGAAATTCCTTGGGTGTTAGGAGGGTACCTAGAATAAGTTCCAAGTTAGTTTATGGAGAAACCCTCCCTAGATTATTCTCTCCTAGTCATAATAGAAATCTGGATATGGTGGATAGTCATTATGAGACTTTAATTATTCCATCATGGTCCTACCACAAGTTTGGATAACGGATTGTGCCCAGTTAGTAATGGAGTAATATGTGGATATGTATATTGGTTATATATTGGTTTAGTATGGTTGTCTTAGGTGTTCCCATAACTTTTCTCTTTGGTGCATACCCATGATGTATTGGATCATGATTTGTTTCCTTAAAAAATTATATTTTAAAATGTATTACATTTTACTACTTATTCATTCTTTATAAAATCTTACCATGTGATTTGTTTTTTTAAATTATAAAGGTAGTATTTTTCTTATATGTAGTTCAAAATTTCATATCTGGTTTATATTGTGAATACATTTCTTAGGGATTGTGGGGGAATCCTATTGGGCTTGTATCACACCCTTCGAGTGTACATAGATCTAGTATTGTCTAGAATAGGTAAAGATAAATTAAATTTATGATATAGTGGGTTTATGTGTTCTTTTAGGAGTCCTAGAGATGGTGAAAATATGGGAAGAAACCCACTTTCATAAAAATATGGGTAGTATATTTTTATGATTTTTTCAATTTTTGATCATGTATCTTAGTTCTAGTTGTATACTCATCCTTCTTGGATTTCCATGGTGACATATTCATTCCTTTTATCATTTTTGGTTTTGTATATGTTTTAGTGGGATATTAAATATTGTACATATTATTTATAGTTCATATTTATTATAACTTTTTAATTTTTTTCATATTTTGAGTTTTTATGCACTGTTTGGTTGTTTTATATTTATAAAGATGATTATTTGGTACACATGTCCCACCAACATATGGAAAGGTTATGTCAAGTCTTAAGTTGGATCCATTCCATTTTGATTTCATGTTATATCATGTGAAACCATTCCCAAAGGAGTATAGTTGATTCCCAGGAACTTGTTTCCAATATTTGGGAATTGTAACATCCTTTTAGCCTTATAATAGGCTAGATTAGGTATCGTGGTGGGGTAACCCATGTTGGTTCATTACAAAATAGTATTAGAGAATGATTTTTTATGCTATTTTGGGGAGTTTTTAGTAGAAATGAGATAGAATCATTGAAACTCTAGGGGTAGATTATGAGAAAGTGTATATCCAACACTTTTTGTAATAATACTTGAATTTATATGGGATGTTCAAGATATTTCATTTCAATTTTTGGGTTTCTACATATTTCATTTTTTAGGAATTATATACAAAAATTTAAAATGTGTTGTGTATTTATCTAGTTCATAATTAGTGTTAATGGGCTACAGTCCATGCTTATAGGTCATGTAACCTAATTTGGAATACCCAGAATCCATGAGTGATTGATGCATGGTCTAGGATATCATGTAGTTATATCATTCTTATTGGGAAAATTGGTTATTTTGTTATGATTTCCTCATCAGTTTCTCTTAAATTCTTTATGTATTTCATATAATGTTTGTAATTTGAATTGATGTTTTTTACTTGATTTAAACTTTATTTTGTTGTGATGATGATTTTTCTTTTTCTTATTAGATTTTAAATAGTATTATTCCACTTAAATGAGTTCCCATGAATCCTCTAGAAGGATTGGTGGATAATTTTCCACAAGAAAATCCTTTAGTTAATCAGAGTGTAGTTAATATAGTGATATTTACCATCTAGGCCACAGACCATAGAAATTATCTAGGTTCATCCCAATAAAAGTAAGCTAAAACTGGTCTAAATCATAAAAATTTCATTAAATTACCATAATATTAAATAAATTAATAATAACCTCACATTTTCATTTATTTAGAATTATGTAATAATTTCACCATTATTTCATAACCACCCAATAACTATTCAACCATGAAAAAATGTCACTCATAAATTAATAAAATACTAAATTAATTAGTTACACATGTAATTTCTATTTTTTTAACACAAATAATAATAATAATAATATAATTATTATTACCCTTATGTGCGATGTAACCAAATGTATGACGCGCAAAAATTTTATGTTTCACCTAGAGTAAACCTCACATCCTAGACCTAACGGTGGTCTCGCGTTTCTCATATGATATAAATTTTGGAGATATTACATTATTTTTTGAAAAAATATCATAAAAATTTAAATAAATTATCCTCAAGTGTGATTTGACCAAACGTCTGATGCACATGAATGTTATATCATGCCTAGGGTAAAACACACATTTTGGACCTGATGGAGGTCTTCGATTTCTGATACAATTCACCATTCAGAATATGATTAAATTTATTTATAAAAAATTATAATTAAAATATTAAATAAATTACTCTCATGTGCGATATTACCAAACACCCAACGAACACAAATATTATGTCGTGCTTAAGGTAAACCATACATCTTGGATCTAACAGTTGTCTCAAATTTTCCATATGAGACACCATTCATGAGATATTCCATTATTTGGAAAAAAAATAGCATACTCATGGTATAATATATTTAATATTTTTATTCTATCATCACAGAGGCTCTATAGGCCCCAGAATCTCATGTTAACTCAGTAGCTACTCTGAAAATATTTCATAGAATATTTCAAGTTGATAACTAGACTTTTACCTTTATGTAAAGCCTTTAATTCATTTATTAAGATATTTTTATTGAAATTTTATATTTTTTACATTAAAATACTCATTAATATTTACAAAGAGTGTTTTATTATCCTTAAAAAAATAGAGAATTTCATGATTCTACCCCTCTATCGACTTCTCATCCCTGAGAAGTACCTCTAGTGGAATTTTTTGAACAAATCATGCAACAGAGTATGAATATTAGACTCATGATATTATATCTTCGTAATAAGAGGAATATTAGAAACATAAATAGACATTATGCCAATGATCTCGTACCCGAGTGGTAAGGTCTCTTGCTTGGCATCCAAGAGACCCAGGTTTAAAACTGGGTGGAGGTGAATTTCTGGGTACTGTAGCAGTATTGTAGTAGTACTATAGCAGTCACTGTAGTAGTACTGTAGCAGGCACTGTATCAGCTACTGTAGCAGGCACTGTTCGGTACTATAGTAGCTGGACTATTCACCTGATTTGGGCTTTCGGGCCACCGGTTTGGGCCTACGGGTCTGAGGGCCTTCGGTCCATCAAAGGCCTTCGAGCCATAGGGCCTTCGGGCCATTGAATACCATGAAGTATCCTAGTTCACATAGAGAAGGCCCCATATGAGGATCAGAGCACTAGTAGCAGTCACCAGAAGTAGAGCTAACCGGATTGGAAGAATGAGAGGGTATGGCAACTGCCATTGGGACCAGGCACCGTGCAGCTTTGTACGAGGCAATGCTAGCCGATCAGCAATGCAGGTGGGGAGCTAAAGGAAATCAATGATGCAGAAGCTGGGGAGGGGCAGTTCTAGTGGGCTGGGCCTATGGGTCATGTATTGGGCATGGTATACCTCTGGGCCTTCGGTTCATGTATTACGGGTCATGTCGGGCCTTGTGCCTTGGGCCTACGGGTCATGTTCGGGTTCCCCTTCAACCCTTAAAAGAGGGATTATCTATAATAAAAATAAAAAAGAAGGCCTTCGGGCCATTCGGGCTAAATAGACATTATCTAGTCTAAGGGATCACACAAGGTTATCCTAGGATTCTACTCATAACCCAAGGTATAACCCTCCTAACACTAACCCTAGTTCCATCCCTGCACATTAGTCATAGTAATTATATATATATTAACATAATAGCATGCTCAGTTTAATTAATAAATTCTAATGAAGATATATCATAACATCATGGCATATAACGCAACACTAAAACTATCCTGAATATACAGTACAATTCAAATCATTTAATTAAAGAACTATTATGCAGCATAATAACGTACATACATACATATATATATGACATGTGAATATACATGTCTATTCATGATGCATGAATGCACCTAAAATCTCATAAATCACATATCAAAATCATGTGCATCACCCAAGGTGATTTTAATCAATAATAAAAACAAAACATAAACTCTCCACTTTATAGAAACTAGGAGGTCCACTATACAGTGCTAGACCATCACTGTCATGGTTCCCCTACCTGAGTCCCAACCATCTTATCTTCTATATAACATTTACCAACCCAAATCAAGGATAAAAACAAGTTACATAGTCTTAGTCCTCTGATATCATTTTGTAACATCCTAACCTGAACCACCAAGTCCTAGATAGAATTCCACATGACCTCATGCATACCTCTCCACATACGATAGGTTTTAGGCTAGTAGTGAAGGTATAAAGTAGATACATGAAGAGAGTATACCCTCTTTCAAAGTGCATAAAAGAAATAAACAACCAAATTATAATAATAAACAATTTAGTAAACATAAATAGAGTACATGTGAAAAGTGAACTGAACATGGAATACAAGTAAATGTCTCCCAAAGTGGCAAGCCAAAACAATGTAAAAAGTTATAGATAAAATAAATAAATAAATAGTGGGTCCTATGGAGTCAATCACGGTCTTCTACTAGCTCCATTATCCACTACTCATCCATCTACCACAAGGCTCTTTCCCTTCATCAGGTCTCTCATGAAATCTAAAGGTGCATCGAAATGCCCGAGTAGGGTGTGAGTACAAGACTCGGTAGGACACCACCAATGCATTCTTATCTGGTATTCTCAAGTATAACAAGTTTATTCCATAATAATAATAAATGTGGGAAGTGAAAACACACAATCTAAAATAGAGATGTAGTTCACTAACCAATCTTCCACCAAACCCCCAATTGTGCCTACTTCAAATCCATGTCAGAAATATAATAATGGAATGTATCAAGGAACATAAACTAGTGCATAGAACTTGGAATCCCTATCTAAATGGATTAGGGAATGGAACTCAAAATCCATATATGAGTTTCAGTAAGATCATGGACTAGTAATACACTCAGAACCCATCTCTCATCAATGGTAAGGCATCAAGTCATAGACCAGCTCATGGCTCGGAATCTAAACCCATGTCACAATTCATGCTCACAATCTATCATGTTCTCGTGATTCCTTGAGTCAGCCTCCAGGCCATCATGTCCCTTGGGTCAGGCCACCAGACCATTAGTCCTCTAATACACTCTCTCAAATTAGGCCTTCGGGCTGTTATTCCCTGTACTCTATGCTCAAGTCCATCATCATCATCGTCATAAGCCATGCACACACTCTGCTGCCAAGGGATGTAAACCACATGATGTTCCACCTATATCAAGTACCAAGAAAAACTCCAAGCAAATGTTAACACATATCAAAAAGTAAAAAATAAAAGGTAGTCATATCACATCATCATGAGTATATAATATCAATATAAAAACATTTGAACACATCAAAAATGGAAACAAGCTACAAAAATATCACTCATGAAAAGTATATATCACAAAAGATATCATAGATACACACACACACATGAGATCATAATCAATAATGGTTTAATGAAAGTAAAATATAAATAATCATCAGGGAAACATGCATAAACAAGATCCCAAAAAGGTAAGTAACTTCCTACCTTAGGTTCAATGATAATTAAATGATAAGGGATGACGTCTGAGTTAAATTTCACAATAGAATATGAGAATCATTCCTATTTCAATATGTTTTATAATTATCATCATATTTAATATTTAAAATGTGTAAAAATAAGGATTAAATTAAATCTGAATAAATTACCTCACTGCCTTCAAAAAAATTATGATTAAATTTATACTCATCGAGACGAACCCAACAGCACCGACGGTGCGTTAATCGGATCAATATCAAAGAAAATATTAAATATATAATTTTGGAATAAATAATAAAATAAAATAATTAACAATAATAATAAAATAAAGGGAGTAAAGGGAGAGGTGTGAGGGAAAAAAGGCTTGAGGGTGATAAAGCGTACAGGAGGTGTGCCTCCCCATTTGTCCTCTTTTTAATATTTTTTCATTTTATTTCATTAATTGTTTAACCAATGTATTACTCAATTTATTTTCTCTTCACTTTCCTCTAAACCCATGGGCCACCCCATTATACATTTTTTTTTCAAAATTACCATTTAAAACACGTTAAAACATTCATTAAATATATTATGTTAAAAATCATCCATATAAATATTTACACACCCATATATATATATATATATGCACATATATATATATAAATAATCCATATATATATATACATGTTATATATATATACATACATTTCTGTATAAATATATAACGTGTGTATATATATATATATTTGGATTAAATATATATATATAGATGAATTTAAATATAATATATTTAATGAATTTTTTAATATGTTTTTTAAGGAAAATGAAAGGACCTTTTTATTAATAATGAAAAAAGAGACAAAGAGAAGATAGGAAGGGTCATAAAAGCAGTTATTCTCTCATTCCAAGAAAACATCAAAATTATAATCAAATTTATAGGTGGAATCATATTCATCATACCAGTCTAATTCAGAGTCAATGGTTCTATGAGACCTGGTAACCATGGTTGGCTTTAGGTATGAGTAGTCTTTCCTACGCCTTGTGTAAAGACCTAGAATTTACGTGGAAATTTTTTTTCTTAAATACATGGGAATTTTACGAGTCTATGAAAACTAACGGCGCAAGATTCCAAGGCCCGGTGTGCCCAGAATCAATTTCTAAAGTTTTTTTCAGGTATGTTCAGTAAACGTATGAGTGGGTTTTTATAAATTTTTAACTGGTGATCAGAATTGAAATCTGAGGGCACCATTGAAGTCGTGACGCCGACATTTTATTAAGAAGACTTTCACCTCGATGACAAATGGTTGGAAAAAAAGTTATTTTTTGGGTTTTTGGTGAGTGAATTAAATAAAAATAAGATTGTGTAAACTTTATTTTTATTAGTTGGTTAAAACCTCCATGTGGTGGTTAGAGGTGGGGACCGCCACACCTTAAACTCCCATGAGAGGTTATGGAGGTGGGTCCCACCCAAACCTAACCTACTCTTCATGTTTAATGTGGTGGGGACCACCTGAGGTTAAAACCTCTTGAACTCTCCATTAAGTGGGGAGAGACCTCTTGAGATCCCCAATTTATGGAGACAAATCCACTCCATTAATTAATTGAGAATCAATTAATTAATTTTAATCTTTTTGAATTTCATGCCAACAACTAAATAATATATAAATCTATTATTCTTTTGGGGGACTCACTTTCATTTTGGTGGAGCTTGGAAGAATAGAGAACTTGGGAGAAATATCCTGACAAAGAACACTCCAACTGACGAAGAACATTGACCTCGACCTCGACCTCAACTTCGACTTCCTTCCTCAAAACCTCATTCGACGTAGGACGCGTTCATCTATAACGAATCGACGTCCGCCTTATCACGACATCGTTAACGAACAATGAAAAAAGGCAGGGGTTTGAACTTTGTTTTGTTTCTCATTCTTCATTTTCCGTCAAGGATTATAAATTGAAGCCTCATGCTATCACCCTAATGTGGAGGGTGCGGGCCGAACAAACACGGCCCGACCCCTCTGCCTTCTTTGTGGAATTTTATGTTAAACGCGGCATGAGACTAGAATGAGCGACTCTCATCAACATTGATTGTGGATCGAATCCAACATTCCAAGTAGCACTTGGATTCTTCTGGAACAAGAATCGGGCCACCGAAACTCACCCGGTGACCCGTGGAAAGTTCACCGGTGGATGGAACCAACAAACATCACCGCATGATGATGGCAGCGCAACCGCGCCGCCGGAGGAGTAACCCGTGGACGACGGGCCGCGATGGTGCAGCGGTGGCCGGAAAAAGCCCATCCATGAAGATGACCAGTGGATCAATCCTCCGGGTTGTCGGGTAAGGTGCGACGCAACTGTGTCGCGTGGTGGAACAAAAGGTGGTCATGGCCCCTGGTCGCGGCAGTGCAGCGGCAGCCGGCGCAAGGCCGGCCACAAGAAGAACCAGCGGCCCGAGCTGCTGGGTCACTGGAGGAGGCATGGAGCAACTGAGCCACGTGTGAGAAATCTAGCAGCTCAGCTAGCTGGGAGGAGCGGGACACGTTGATGGGTCCCGCGTGATGTGAACTGGTGCCATGTAACGCGAACCGGCGCCACATGGCACTGGTTTTGGAAACCACCCAAACGGTTAAGCCTTTCGGGATACCAGGGGGCGCGGCCTCCTCCATGAACGCGGCTAGGGTGGACCCCATGGGCCATCGGGCCGGACCCAATGCGGCCCGGACCCAGCACAGGCCGGGCCGCCAGCATGGGCTGGGCCGCCTCCGCGGACTGGGTCGGACCCACGAACCGGGTCAGACCCGCGGACCGGTTCAGACCCCAGTCTAGACCCAGGTCGGACCCTCGGACTGGGTCGGACCCCATTCCGGACCCGGGTCGGGCCCCAGTCTGGACCCAGGTTGGGCCGGGTTGGTCCGAGTGGGCCGGACCGGACCCAGACCCATTGGACCTGTTTCCATTCTTTTGCCCCTAACTTGAGCTATAGGCGTCTGATTGATGAACCATCAGCTGCGACGGGAAACTTGTAAGGAGATAGTTCTTTTGGTATATCCCACTTGAGGTTTGGACACAGTTTGGGTACGACCGGGTTGGATCGAACGTAAATCCAACCGGGCCCTGGAAACGAAAATGCCAATAACTCTCAAACCAGGCGTATGATTGACGCACGATCTGTCGTGTTGGGTTCCTTTTGGAAAGAAGGATCTTCTGGATACATAAAATTGGGACTTTATGGTATTTTATGTATAGACACTTTCCTTGAGGAGCGAACCCTCCCGGAATCAAACATTCTTTGTGCAGAACCCTGTGGCTGGCTGTGCACTGACGACTGTTCCTAGATCCTATGTGGGTTCGACAGCACTGACGATTGTTCCTGGATCCTGTGTGGGTTCGACAGCACTGACGACTATTCCTGGATCTCATGTGGGTTCGATAGCACTGACGACTGTTCCTGGATCTTGTGTGGGTTCGACAGCTCTATTTACTATTCCTGGATCTTGTGTGGGTTTGACAGTTCTGATTTATGTTCCTGGATCCTGTGTGGGTTTGACAGAATAGATGATTTAGTGGCTACATCTGATCATCTCTATATCTCTACATAAGTTTTATACATGTGTGATCTGAGTCGTTAACTTTGTGTTTTCCTCATGATTGAGATAGATTACTTGATAACTTAGGTATATGTATAGGCATATAACTAAGTGGGGTTATATGTTGATCTCTTACTTTGTGGTTTATCCTTGTTGGATTTTGTGAGACCTTGATGGTCTCAGGGTCCCTAATGAGTATCGTTATACTCACCCCTTCATAGGTTATGCCCGTACCTCATTGTGTTGGATGCAGAAGACGGAAAGCGCTGACCAAGGCTGAGTGTACTAGGACTGGACGGTACCCGGAGGTGGATCACACAGCGTGACTATACATGGAGGAGATGGACGGACGTGGTGTGCTGTGGAGGCTATTTGTACCTCCCATTCAAATAGGATTTCCTAGTGGATTATCCAAGAGTTTTTTTTTTCGCTTTTTCTAGTACTTTTACTTTCAATTTCTTGTACATTTCAGTTGGTCTTGTATTCTGGCCCCTTTTCAATTTTTGTACTCTCTTGTTGGTTATTCTGTTTTACTTAGTGTTTTTCTTCCAACTTGTAATCTTTTGTGTGTGTTTTCAGGTTATAAAGGCAATGTCTTCCCAGTTTTAGGGATTTATGCCTTTGGTGCTAGTCGCCAGCCCCTGACCTATAGAAGGCGGGGTTGGGGTAGTCACGATATGGGACCCGGGGGACGGGTCTTGACACCTTGATTTCTTAGGTAGCACAGCTCGAAAGTCTTCATTATCCATATAAAATAATTCCTTTTAGATGGTGCATAAATAAAGCAGGTATTTTTGTTGGAATCATCCTCTATATCATCCTATTTTCCATAGATTCTCTAAGTTTCTCTTAATTTAATGATTTCCTCCTAAAACTTTGAGAGTTTTTCACCTTTTCATAGATTTAAATTCCCTTCACTAAGAGCGGTGTTCTATGAATAATGATCTCTAGTTTTAATGTTTCCTTCCTCCGACTGGACTTGATCATGAGTTTGTGGCTTTTGAACATTATCCAAAGCCTCCTAGGTCACATATTCCAACTTTTGAGAAGATTCTCCATCCATTTTTGAAGAACCATTACTATCATTCTCATTTCCCTTAACAAGAGGTGATTTTATATTACCAATAGAAACCACATTTTTTATTGCTTGCATCTTCAATTTCTTCCTACAAGAAGCCTAATAATTTCTTTTTAATGAATAAAAAGAACAAACCACATTCTTGTGACAATGACCCTTGACATAACCAATAATTTGAAAATCTAGATAGAAATCGAGAAGTCTTTCATATTAAACTTTTAAAGAGATATCATCATCCAATGATGACAAGAATATGTTATAAATCAAACAAGAGTTTAAGTCAACCTCCACCAAGACCCTAGCATAGTGACCAAATTTGGAAACCTCGGTGTTCCTATCCATTTTTATTAGAATTACAATAGTAGAGGATATATTAGATAAAATATTTAGATGCCACAAGATCCAATTAATAGAAATAATTTTAATAAAGACTTTCACTCTAGTATTTTTTAAAGAAAATGGATTTAACCAAAAATCTCATTCTTAAAAGCAGACCATACCTGGATTTTAAGTAATTGAATTAATCCCCCATGCCTTATACTTCAGATTATCTAATGGGAAAATAATATGAAAGAATTCCTAAACCATGGGAATACATCTCTAATTAGAAAAACCCCATATAAAGGTCATCTTCCGAACTAAAACACCAATTTTTCAAAGCCTTCCTCCAGTGGGGAGAATGAGCCAACTAATAACGGAATGTGAAATTTTTTTGAATCTATAGATAATAGTATCCCTATTAGTAAAAACCCATGTAGTGTCTCCCTTTTTCACAATTCTCTTAGGAACAACATTTATGAGGAATTCAGAATGTCTTCTATCTGATTCCCATTCATTTTCTACAACATCAGAATGTAAGTAGTCAGAATTCCTGCTAGAATCATCCATAGTTGTGAGACCAGAATCCCACCTATCTTCCGTTCAGCCCACCACCACCACATACATAGTTCATATTTTCTATGTTATTTCCTCAAAATCAACCAAACTGATAGATTGTTGAACCTCCACCTGAGGCACCGCAGATCAGCCAAAAATGCATACATTAGACGCCATAGTTATAGTCTAACCGGAATCACAGACCTCAGGCTCGACTACCGCAATATTGCATATTTCATCCACTGATTGGCGAAGATCACCATTCAACTTGTCCACCACCACCTCGAATCGCCAAGCCCCCTTTTCTTTAACTTCCACCTTGACTAGCACCATCACATTTCACCGATTAGTATCCTTAATGGATTTGTTCATCTAATTTTCCTAGCATCAAAACCATATTTTTAAGATCTATTACTTCCATCCACTCTATCCCCATCCAATTTAGGATTTATCTCAAAGGAATCACCACTGGTCAGGAGGACAGAGCCAAGAAATTTCATAATCCCAATGTATGGGTAACCCTAGCTTTTCAATTCGTTGGAGTCACTATCACTTGAGAAGCCAGCATGTTAACCCATTTAATGAATGAATTTTTTAATGTGTTTTGAAGGGAAATTTTGAAAAAAAATATATAATGGGGTGGACCATTCATTAAGAGGAAAGATATGATAAAATAAATTGAGTTGTAAATTGGTTAAACAATTAATGAAATAAAATGAAAAAAAATTAGAACGAGGCCAAATGGGATGGCACACCTTATGTACACTTTATTAACCCAAGAAATTCTCTCTCATGCCTCTCTATTCCCTCCCTTTATTTTATTATTTTTTATTAAATTTAATTTATTATTTATTTTAAACTTATATCTTCAATATATTCTTCGATATTAGTCTGATTGATGTGATGTTAGTGTCATTGGGTTTGTCTCGACGAGTAGAAATTTATTCCTAATTTTTTTTAAGTTAGTGAGGTAATTTATTCAGGTTTAATTTAATCCTTACTTTTTCATATTTTAAATATTGAAGATGATGATAATTCTAAAACATTTTGAAGCAAGAATGATTCTAGGATTTTGTGGTGAAATTTAACTCAGACGTTAACCCTTATCATCAAATCATTATTACACCTAAGGTACGAAGTTCCTTACCTCCTTGAGATCTCATTTATTCATGTTTCCAGGATGATTATTTATGTTTTCCTTTCATTAAACCATGATTTATTGTGAACTCATGTTGTTTCGTGTGTGGATGTAATATCTATTGTTATATATTCTTTCCATGAGTGATATTTGTGTATCTTATTTCCATGTTTGATGTGTTCAGATATTGTTATGCTTCTACTATATACTTATGATGATGTGATATTCCTTCCTTGTATGTTTAATCTATGATATGTGATACCATTACCTTAAAGGTTTTGTTGGTACTTGAGATAGGTGGACCTTCATGTAGTTTATATCCCTTGGTGGGGGAGTGTGTGTGAGGATTGCAATGATGGTGAAGATGGACCTAAGCACAAAGTACGAGGCACGATAGCCTGGAGGCTTAAAATGAGGCAGTGTTTTAGGGGAATTATAGTCTGGTAACCTGACCTGAGGGACATGATGTCCTAGTGGCCTGACTCGAGGCATCACAGGAATATGATGGATTCTGAGTGTGACCCATTACATGAGTTTGGATTCAGAGTCATGACTCGGTCTGTGACTTGATACCCTACCATTATAGAGAGATGGATTCCAAGTGTATTACTTATCCATGCTCTTACTGACACTCAGATATTGATTCCAAGTTCCATAAAATGGTCTATTTAGTGATGAATTCCAAGAACCATGCACCATTCCATGTTCCTTGATATAATCCATGATTGTATTTCTAGCATGGAGTTGATGTAGGTACGGTAGAGGGTTTGGTTGTGGTTTTTTTAGTGCACTACTTCTCAATTTTGGATTTTGTGTTTACTCTTCCTTAATTTATTATTGTTATGGAATACACTTTTCATACTTGATCAGGCCATGTAAGGATTCATTGGTGGTGTCCTACTGAGTCTCGTACTCACACCCTACTCAGGAATTTCAATACACTTTATGATAGGATCGGTGAAGGGCAAGGTCCTGGTGGTAAATGGATGAGAAGTTTAGTATAGAGATAGTAGCGGACTAGGATGGACTTTAGAGGACCTTTTATTTATTTATTTATTTTATATACTAATATTTACCCTAGATTGGATTTCCACTTTGGGTGATATTTATTTGTATTCCATGTTTAGTTAATTTTCCACATATACACTGATTATGTTTATTAAATTTTTTATTGTTATAATTTGGTTATTTATTTCTCATATACACTCTGATAGAGGGTATAGTCTCCTCATTATTCCACTTGAGACCTTCACTCCTAGTCAGCAGCCTCTTGCATATAAAGAGGCATGCCTGAAGTCATGTGGAATTTTGAATCAGACCCAGTGGTTTAGATCAAGATGTTACAGTGGTAATCTATTATTTAGGCCAATCTAAATGAGAATATATCTTGTAAGGATTTCTTGTTCACTCAATAGTTTGAACTTAACGCAATATCATTGGATAAGTCAATGAAGTTTTTTTACCTCTAGAAAGGCAATAAAAAAGAATTAGAGTGTGAAAACCAGTTTTTTGGGATCATTAATTTCATTTTTGAGATAGTTTTAAATGAAAAATGATTGATGGTTTGAAATGATCTACTAACCTTGTATCTTTTCTCAAGTGATTATATTGAAATTTCCCTATTATGTTGAGGTAGTTGATAGAAAATTAATAGTAGGGACCAATCAAGATGGATTATTGGGATTGGGTATATCTACTTTATATATTATAAGTGGTAGTAAATAAGGTTTTTTTGAAAATAAGAGTAAATAAATGAGTTCGAATCTGTGGAAAATGTAAGGGGTCCATCACAAGCATCCTCACCAGTACTAGCGGTAATCCATTTTCTTATGTTTCGTCAGTGTAGAAATTTAGGAAATGTAAATTCCTAATGACTAAAATATCCCAAGGATTTTTATTCATGGGGATGAATTATACATATTAAAAGGTTTTTTAAAATAAACCCTCCTCAAAGAAGTGTGTGTTTCTCAGTTCCCAATGTATCACAAGTTCAATCTGATGATTTTAAAGCAGTGAATTACCACCCTCAAGAATATAAAGGCTGTGGTGGATCTTTACATAGGAAAATCTAACTGATTAGTTAGCCTCAATTTAATAGGAATCCCTATATTCATATTGAATCTAGATGAGTGTATGTTATAAACAAAGATCTTTTAGAATCCTAATCTAGTCCTACTATAGTGTGAGGTATTATACTTATTGCATAATCAACAGTTGCTTCATTAATTGATAGAAGTGTCTCACACTCTTTTATATCATCTTATATCATAGAATTATTAAACCTTCCATATATATATATACTTAATGTTATAAAGATATAAAATATTCTCAGAAATAATAAAGAGTATGGTTTTATTATCCCTCTTTTCTTTTAACAATATCTAAGGTGGAAATAGAATGAGATTTTGATGTGGCTCCTATTTATTTACTTTTTTCCACATCATTTAGTGTAATTAACTATATTTTGTCAAATTAATTTTTTTATTGAATTAATTTCAATAGTTGTTAATTTTTGATTTTATTATGAAAACTATAAATTTAATACTAAAATATTAATTTCATTGATAATTTTAGTTAATTGGTTAATTTATAGTTAAATAAATAATTTTTTGTAAACCATAATTTTTAATTCCTTTTTGTAGATTAAATTATATGTTGGAATTACCTTAATTATTTATTCTTTATGTGTTTTTTAAAAATAATAATTTCAATTTTTTAATATCATTCATTTATTTGATAAATTCTTTATTTAATTTTTTTTCCAATTAATAATTTTTTTTCTTTAATTAATTTAACAGGTTTTTTTATCTTCGTTATTTTTTATACTTTCAGTTTTTTATTTAATTGATTAATTCAATTAATTATTTCTCCTTGTTTGCAGTTAATTATTTTAACTATTTTTGTTTTTATTTAATTTGTTTTACGTCATCTTAACCTTCTAATGGCAGGACCCAGCTACTTTTCTTCTCTTCCTACTACCATTCCAATCCCAGTCAACATCTACCATTCTAGTCAAATCCATCACTGCCTCTCCATTATCTACCATCATCTGCTACCACACCACCTCATCTTCTGCCATCCATCATTTACTGTTCCAAAATAGTGCATCCACCACTACCTCTTTCTCCAGTGTCTCCACCGCCAACCCATATACCATTCACCCCCCATCTACGTTTGGTCGTTATTTATTGCTGCATACCTACTCCATCTACTATTAGCCTCCACCTATCCTACTACTAGCATGCCACCTTCCGTTATTGAACTAGGTCTACAATGATGCTACTGGATGAAAAAGCTCTACCACCACTTAGGGTGCTACAACTAATGAAGGTAAGACCCACAATCTGAGTTGCATGAAGGTTTTTGCTCATCAACACTGAAGATCTGAGCTTTCTGAAGACCACCACATTTCCACTTCCATTAAGAACCACTCCACATTGGGAGTATTGATTCATGATGCTAGTTAAATAATTTGAGCCACTATGATCCACTATTCCAATTGAAGAAGACAAATGAACCCACCGCACTTCATGAGCTACCACCAACGACCTCCTACTTGAAGAAGATCCCTCACTAGAGATGCCACCATCAATGGATGTTAAACTCTCCTATGCCATTGGATGATGCTATCGAGCATGGATGAGAAGACTATGCCACTAAATTAAAGAATAAATTAAAAGAAATATATATATATAAATATTAAAATAATACTTAATAAATATAATAATATATATATATATAATAAGTATATAAATATATATATATAACTGATATAATAAAATTAATATATATATATACATGTATAAATTGAGAATGTGGGCCCAAAGTGGGGCATTTCAAGGCTCTGAAAATTGTTCCAACCTCTACTGCATCCTCAATTTCCAAAAAAATAAAAAAAAATATAGAAAAATTTCAAATTCATTATCCCTTGTTTTCCCAATTCAGAAAAACTAGAATGAAAAAGTGATCTTGGTCACTACTTGGTATGAATATTCAAGAAAGTATTGAATTTTATTTGAAGGAGAGATGATCAAGTCACCGAAGGAGGAATATGTACATAAAATATGTGCCATTTGGAATTCAAGGACAAGTTTTCATTCAATGATCGTGAGCATAGACTCGAGATGTGCGCAAAATTTTCTGTTAAAAATGGGATAGTCCCAAGAGGGGATTCATGCCTTTTCCATCATATCCCTCCCTCAATCCATCATCAATCATACATTATCAGATAGAGAACACAAAATTAGTAGTATAGATATGAACTATATACTAAGACTAAAGGTAGTCGACTTTAATCTAGAGAAAAAAGATAATCGTTAAGATAATATTCTTGCCTCTTTCTCTATTTCCTCTTATTTATTTTATCAAGATGTTTTCATTTGATATTTTCATTGTTTCATTCTTAGAATAAGTAGCTATATAATTTAGGTAATCATATTGGTATAATTTGAATCTATAAAAAAATATTCTTTTGAATCCAATGATTGTTTAAGTACATTTTTAAGCTCAGAGATCTCATTTCCATTCTTAATGAGCATAAATTTTACACTATTATATGGACTGACATGTGACGATAGTGATCACTTTTCCTTTTAATTTTAATCAAATTACTAAAAATAGAAAAGGTTAACATTCTATTTTCTATTAACAATTATTCCAATTCATAAGTTATGATTGAAAGATCATTTCTAAGTAAATATCAATGAGCTATTTTGTACACTAAAGTGAGAGATTAGTGGATCAAAACATTTTCTCAAAAACTTTTACAATTTTATAAATATTAATCAAGATCAAAAAAAATTAAATCAGTTTATATCAGTCTGATATCCTTAATTCCAAACTTATGATAGTTTCTCACTCTCTGTTTGTTGTTCTCTCTGCTCCACTTCTATCTCTCATTTCATTTTCATTCACTGCATTTCATTACCTACTTGTTTTAGTTTTTTTTACTTTTTTTGTTCACTCACGCACACATTAGTCATTTCCTATAGAATCAACACCTTGATCAATGTCGTAACAGTTGTAATTAGTAAGTAGGTTTCTATAAATAATTGACTTTCACTAATCATTAATGATGTTTCTGTAAAATTTTGGCACTATTTTTGGGGAAGGAATGAGTGACCAATAAAACATTGAAAAAACTGAATATAAATAAAACCAAAAAAATCATATATTAAAAATTTGAAAAAAGAATTTGTAAGAAATATATTTTGTGTTTTGATTGGTCATTGTTTCTACAATCATTTCCAGAACATGTGAAATTTAGTCCAAACTTAACACTCCAATATCTAAAATCAAAAAACATTGTTCTATCCTTAGAAAACAAAATAAATTAGAAATGAAAAATCTGGAAATGAGAGCTGAAAATAAAAGCATCAATGTTCCACAACCTTAAGTTTCTTCCCCTAAGAGACCTATACTGAGGTAGTTTCAACTAACAATAGTATCAAGTAACTCTTATTTAATAAGGTTTTCCCTAGGTCTTGGAACTATTAGATCAAATAGTTTCATCTCTCTCATCTACATTTATTCAATGGCCTTCCGGTAAAAGTCACATTAGAGTTCATTAGATATTTTTATGGTTATGTCCAGCAATTGCCTCTACAAGATTTAAGAGAGGGGAAGTTGAGGTTGATGGTGTTTCCATTTTGCCTTAAGGTGATGTATGGTACATAGTTCCATAATTTTTATGAATAAATTTTTTAAATATGGGATGATCTCTTCAATGCCTTTGTATCCAAATATTACCCTCGTAACACCACCAATGGGGTTAGACACAAGATAAAATAGTTTTTTAAAGATGAATGAGAGTTATTTAATGAAGAATGGGATAGGTTTATAAGTATTATTAGGTAGATTCCCAACCATAAATTATATCCCCATCTACTCATGGATACTTTTTATAATGATCTTATACCTTAAAATTTGAATTTAGTTGATCAATCTTGTGGGGGAGAATTCTCTGATTTAACTGATGATGATCATAAACAATTATTTAATAAACTTTATCAAAACTCCTAGAACAAGTGCATAATAAAGATAATCATTTGTAAATATGGAAAAACACCCAATCTATTATCGATGATGATAAAGTTCTTAGAGAGTAGTAATTAAATTATGGGATGTTCAGTCATACTCAAAGACATTACCCCAACATTGACTTCGGTGTCCAACCTAAGGATAATTCATAGTTCATTGATTATTGAGCTTGAAATCAAGGTAAAAATGATCCATTTTAAAACAAATACAATGTTGGATACAAAAATAACCCAAAACTATCTTAGAAAGAGAAAATTATAATTAAATAGACTAGTGTCCAAATTACCAACCACAATCCAAACAATTTTTTCAAAATCAATATGGCACTGAGTCATCTAATTATCAAGGGTAATTAAAGGGGATGTTGTAATAGGTTTTGGGTGAGATCATTAACTAAGTAAATATTTATACATTGGGATTCACAATTTATAACTTTAAATGGGTCAAATAGCTAGAAAACTAGGTGGTAGAGACAAGGGAAATCTTCCCAACACTATAGTTCTTAATCCAAGAGAAAATATGATGGATGTCACAAAAATATCAGGTCTTAAAACCCAAGAACAAGTAAAAGAACAACCTAGGAAAGTTAAAAATGATGAAATATATGAATCTAATAATATAATTCTAGAAAAATATTAATCTAGAAATCCAGAGAGCCTAGTCAAAAATGAGCTTAATATTGATCCCACACCTGAAAAATCCAAAGAACCAAGGAAAAAGAAGTGTGAATTGATTAAGGAATGTAATAAGAAAGTTGGGTTTGAAGATTAGGTGAGAAATCATCCCATTTTAAAACATCATTTCCCTCTCATTACATTTCCTAAAAGAGAAAAAAAGAGTTATGAACCTGAATACCTGAGATTCATAAAAATGATTCAAACCTTTGACATCAACATGCCTTTTTTGGAAGACTTGGATAAAATGATATCATATTTAAAGTTCACTAAGATGTTTCTGGATAATAAAAATGATTGAAAGAAGTTTTATACCATCAATCTTAATGAGGAATGTAGCATTGTTCTTTTGAAAAAAATTCCTCCAAAGTTAATGGAACCTGTCAATTTTTTTATTCAATGATTAATAGGAGTAAATGGGAAAATAAATTTTTTATTTGATTTATAAGTGAGTATTAATTTTATTACTTAATCCTTGTTGAAAAATATGGGCCTTAGGGGTCATTAACCAACAATCATTTCTCTTAGACTCACTGACAGGTCACTCACTCATCCATATAGAAGGGTGGATGACCTATTAGTAAGTGTATAAAAGCTCCCACTACCCATGGATTTTGTAATTATTGATATATAATGTTATGAAAATGTCATAGTCATCTTAGATAGACCATTCCTGGAAACTGGAGGTGTTATCATTGATGTGTCTAAAGAAATAATTACCCTCTAGGATATGGATGATGTGGAGGAGATTCTAGTTTTTGAGAAACCCAAACTTGAGGTTATTTATGGCCTAATTGATGTTGATAAGAATGGGTGATTTAAAATTGAGGTCAAATATGAGTTTGGTTCTTTCTATCCAGAGGTCATAGAGATAATTATTCCTTATCCCATTAAAATTTTTACTCAGGCTATGACTCCTTCCCCACACTCATCTATTAATGAATATATTCTTTCCTTGAAACCCAATCTGGAGTAAGAGTCAAAACTTGTTTCTAAGATGATTGAACCTGTCTATGAGAGACTTAAATGTGAGCTTGACTACTTAAAGGTTTCTTTTACTGGGAAGATCTCTGGGTTGAAACTTGCTAAAAAACTTGAGGATTTCTAATATCAATAAATTTGTTTTCTTGATAATATTTCACCTACTATGGTTAAAAATAATACTATAGATCTTAAGAAAGTTTATGAAAATTTACTTCAATAAAATCAATCATAAATTCTAAATGATACATCATGGAAGCTGAAAATGATTCCCTCAAATGGTAATCTTCTAAGTTGTCTGATTTACAATATTTTTTATATATTTTTCTTAGAAATGCTGAGGTGGTTGTTGTTAGGTTGTATTATGTTTAGGGTTTTTTCAATCATCTAAGTTTTCGAAAATATGGGTGGAATTTTTTATCAAATTGTTGATTTTTATGGGATTTTTTTTAACTTTTTAAAAACGTTTTAAGTTCTTTTCAGGTCTCAAGCTGATCTAGACAGCATGTTTCATACTACTACTTGGGAATATTTTTGGATAATTATACTAATGGTTGAAGATGGAAATCCCTTGAATGATACTACATATTATTTCTTATACAATAGTGAATTTAAAATCATTAATAACTCATATACATTAAATTTTTATTTTTAGTGATTTTTTGGGGTTAAATTATGGCTAAAGTCCTTAAAGTCAGCACTGCATAGGAAAAAACCCATGATTTTCTAGTTTTTATCTTTTTACAATTTGTTTGAATAAAAGTTTCTTTCTCAGTTATGTATCTCTAAATTGATGAACCATTGTTCCTAGAGTTTAATTTTCATATTATTACTCATGTTTGATATATTATTTTTTAAAATTGTTAGTTACAAGTTACCAAAAGGTTTAGATGGTCTGTGATTGGTAGGCCTGGTTGGATGTAAGAACTTTTTCAATGGAATAATCATTTGTAACATAAATGAAAAAATAAGATCGTGGTTGGAGAACACAATAAAAAACGTCCCTCAACTCAAAATTTGTTCAATTTCAAATTCTACTATTAATTCTAAATGCTTATGTCAATCTTTTTAATTTTTAAGATTCTCAAATTTTCAACCAGGTTAATTTTTCATTATTTTTAATGGAGGTTATAATTTTTTTCAACATTGAAAATTGATCCTACATATCTGGGGAGTAGTTATTTTAATTCTTTCCAATATTTTTTAGCAATTATGGTGGTTTAATTTAATTAAATTTTTAAAATTTATTTACTGAAGTTATGTATTGCATGCTATGTTTTTGAAATTATTTATCATCACTATGAAATTGCATGCTAAATTTTTGTGCCCCTTGGAAAGTTGTTCATGAACTAATTTGATTCATGAAACCTTTTTTAAAACCATCTTCTATTCTTGATTTCTTGGTAGTGGCATCAGGAGTACTTTTTTCATTTATTATTTTCTTTTTTTTTTTGCAAAAAATAATTATTTTATTGAGTCTTCCCAACACCCCTATAAACATAACATCTTTTGTGATGCATTTCTAAAACTATTTAAATGAATTTTTTAATTTTTTCTCCCACTTTCAGATTTAACAATGGGTACATTTTTGAGTTTTAAGTGTGGGTGGTTTCTTAAATTTACTAAATGTTCTAAACCACTTTTCATTGTGAAAACATAAAAACCCTTAATTTTTTTCAAATTTCCTCCCTATAAATATGTAAGTACAATTTTTGTTTTTAAATAGAATAAAAAGAATAAAAAATATGGAAAAAAATTTCATCCTTCTTTGGTGAGAATTTCATTCGAGATTGAGTGGTTTTAAAGAGTCTGAAATTGGTATAATTATATGATTTATGAGTGTTTGTGCCCCACTATTTTTGTGTAAGTTCAATTTAGGAACTAGGAAAGGGAGTGTGATGGGATATATGTTTGTGGAATTTTGATCTTAACTTAAGAAAACTAGAAATTTGAACTTGAACCTAGCAGGAATCCTCTTTTTGAACAATCACTTTATGGAGCCAACTCAAATGATAATTATATAAGTCCTTTGAATTTAGAGAAAAATGGGAAAATTGGATCCCACTTTGAGTCTCTGAGACAAGGTCACTGGGTTTATTTTTGTATTTAAATAAAATCCATCATTAAATTCAATATGTTCTTTTCATAGTTCTATGCACAAGAAATATGGCTAGGAAAAATTAAAATAAAGGGCTTTGTCAAAAAATGATCTCTTTTAGGTAAGGGTAATTTTAAACCCAAATGAATAAAATAAAAATTTACTTATATAAAAAACATTTTATTTATATCAATAAAGTAAAAAACATTGAAATTTTATTTATTTTTTGGAACCTAAGGGAGAGTGATTAATTTAGGTGTATCTTGTTAAAATTTTAGTTCCAATTTTATCTAACTTGTTTCACTCTTGTAATTAGAAATTGATTTAGAATTGAAATAAATTATTTTTTGACATTAATTAGGAGGCATGATTATTTAAATATTTGGAGTTATTTCTAGATTCCTTTTGATTTTGGAGTGAATTAGATCCTAGGAAGGACTGTCCTTTCTCTCTTTCATTTTTGTAAATGAATAAAATCCATTGAATTACCTGAGATTGAAATTTATTAAGTGTGGGGAAGTTTTATGCAGATATTATTTCTTTAATTTTTTCCATATATTTTAATATAATTAATTGTATTTTTTATTTTCAAATTAATATTTGTATTATATTAATTTCAATATTTTATAATTTTCTTTTTTATCATGAAAACTCTAAATTTAATAATAAAATATTAATTTCACTGATTATTTTAGTATATTTGTTAATTTATAGTTTAATAAATAAATTGGTGTAAATCATTATTTTTTATTAATTTTTGTAGGTTAAATTATATACTTACATTATCTCAATTCTATATTCTTTCTATGTGTTTTTTTAAATAATAATTTCAATTTTTTTAATATCATTCTTTTATTAGATTAATTCTTTATTTAATTGTATTTATAATTAATAATTTTTTTAATTAATTTAAAATATTTATTAATCTTCACTATATTTTTTTTTGTTTTCATTATTTTAATTTATTTTATTAATTCAATTAATTATTTCTTCTTCTTTTTAGTTAATTATTTTAACTTGTTTTATTTTATTTTATTAGTTTATATTTTAGGGGTTGTTACGCTTCCAATGGTAGTGCCTACTATCTTAATCCTATGTCTACTTCTGTTTCACCACTATCTACTATAAAAATAGAGAACTCATCACTATCCAACATCTATCGTTCCAGTTAGATCCATTGCTGCCTCTCCCTTATATGTCATCATCTGTTGTCGCACCACCTAATCTTTCTCTAGACAGCATCTATCATTCCAAAATAGAGCATCCACCATTTTCTCTTCTTTAAATGCCTCTTCCACCAACCCATCTACCATTCAACCCCATCTACCATTGGCCATCATCTACCGACACATTCCTCATTTATCTATCATTGGCCTCTACCTATCCTTCTACTGTTTAGCCACCCTCTGCTCCCGAACTAGATCTACAATGGTGCTACTAAATTAAAAATATCTTCACCCACTTAGTTTATTGCTACTAAAGAATAGAAGACCCACAATCCAAGTCACATAAATTTTTCATCTCCCCTACACCAAAGATCTAATCATGCTAAAGACCACTACGTTATCGCTGCCATGGAGATCAATCCATTGTCACGCCTATAGAACCCTCTCTAAAACACCTTTGTATTATTTATGTGCACTTACAGTTAAATAATATGAGCCTTCATGAACCATCATTCCAATTTTAGAAGATAACTAAACCCACCGTTCTTCTTGATCTACCACCAATGAACTCATACTTGAAGATGATACCTCACCAGAGAAGCCACCATCGATGGATGTCAAACTATCCTACGCTATTAGAGGATACTATTGAGCATGGAGTAGAATACCATGGAATGGATTGAATAATAAAAGATAAGAAAACAATATATATATATATATATTAAAATAATAAATATAATAATAATAAGAAAAAAAAATAATTATATATATATATTAATAATAAGTATATAAATATAAATGTAAATGTAAATATATAAATAATATAATAAAATTAATATATATATATATATAAAGAACACGGGCCCAAATTGGGGCACTGTAAGGCCTAGAAAAATATTCCAACCTCACCCGCATCCTCAATTTCCAAAAAAATGCAGGAAATTGAAAATTCCCCAAGCGTTGTTTTCCTAATTTAGGAAAAATCAAATGCATAGGTTATCTTGGTCACTTATTGTCATGAAACTTTAATAAAGTATTTGATTTTTTTTTTGAAGGAGATATTCCTAAGTCACCGAAGGAGGAATATGTACATAACATGTGTGGTACATGTAAGTCAGGGACAAGTTTTCAGTTGGTGACCATGAACATGGACTAGAGATGTGCGTGGAATTTTTTATTAAAAAGAAGATAGGCCTATAATGGGATCCATGCCTAAACCATAATATCCTTCCCTCGATCCATCATCAATTATCCACCATCATATAGAGAGATCACAACTAGGAGTAGATATCTGAACCACAGACTTAGGATAAAGGTATTTAACTTCAAGCTAGATCAAGAAGACAATCATCAAGAGAATATTCTTGCCTCTTTCTATCTTTCCTATGATTTATTGTATCAATGTGTTTTCATTTTATATTTTCATTGTTTTAATTCTTAGCATGAGTAGCTAGAACATTTAGGGAATCAGATTTGTATAATTTAAATCTATAATATGTTATTATTTTTAATCACAAGATTCTTTAAGTTTATTTTTAAGCTCATAGATCTCATTTCCATTCTTAATAAGCATAAATTTTATGTTATTCTAGGGGATTATAGGTGACAATAGAGATCACTTTTCCTTTTAATTTTAATTGTAGTACTGAAAATGGAAAAGGTTAATGTTCTCTTTTCCATTAAGAATCATTTAAATTCCTAATTGACGATTTAAAGATCATTTCTAAGAAAATATAAATGATATGTTTTGTACATTGAAGAAAGATCTTAGTGGATCAACACCTTTTTTCAAACACTTTTACAATTTTGGAAATATTAATTAAGATCATAAAATATATAAATAATTTTGTATCAGTATAATATCCCTAATTCCAAACCTCTTATAGTTTCTCACTCTTTTTTTTTGTTCTCCCTTATCTAATTCCATCTCACATTTCATTTTTATTCACTTCAATTCATCATCTATTTTTATTATTTTTTGGTTACTCACACATGAATTAAGCCATCCATGTGGAATTGAAACCCTTCTCACCATCATACTAGTTATAATTAGTAAGTAGGGTTATATAAATAATTAATTTTCATGAATCCTCAATGACGTTCATGTTAAAATTCCTCATCCTTGAAATGGAACTATTTTATATTACTTTTGGAATTTATTGGATAGTCACATTTAACTACCATATAAATTATTACTATCAAGGGATAAACTTTATCTCTTCTGATGTGAATTATCATGTATTCTTATGTGAATGGGATCTAGGATCGGTTTGAGTTGGACCCTATCTCCAAAAATTTTGGGATTTGTTAAGTCAGATATTTTATATTTTAAAAGAAGAAGATAGAGGGAATTCATTGAATTAGCTTCCTCCTATGGTGAGGGAAATTATTGAATAGTTCCCTGATGATTTATTTAGGTTTCTCCCATTGTGATAATTCAAATTTTCTATTTCTCTCATCCCTGAGACTTGTCCTATATTGTTTCCTTCATATTAAATGGTTCTAATTGGGTTGAAATAATTAAAGTCCCAACTGGATGATCTTGAAAAAAAGGGGTCTACAAATCCTAATGATTCTACATGGGAAACCCTTATACTCTTTTCAATTAAATATGATTGAATTTTATGGTTGTGAATTGAATACATGAAGATGAATTAAGTTAATATAAAAAAAGTACCATTTTCCTCGAATTTATGACCTTTTTGATCAGTTTAAAGGAGAGAAATCGTTTTTAAAGATTGACCTATGGTTAGGGTATCATTAAATCATTAAGGAATTTGATATACCTAAGACCACTTATGGAAGTGATATGTAAAATTCAAATATTTTATGATTCTATTTGGTCTAATGAATGTTCATGAAGTCTATGGGTATTATGAATAAAATCTTTTATTAATACCTCAACTTCTTTATTATTGTTTTCATGGGTGATATATTTGTTTACTCCAAGTCTAAAGAATACCATGAGAAACACATGAGGATTTTATTATAAATTATTTGATATTTCCACCATTATTATATGTAATTAAAGTGTCACTTTTGGATCTAATAAGTGAAGTTCTTAGTACACTTGGTATTTCCACAAGTCATATTGGTTGGTCCTGGGAAGATGAAATATTTTATGTCCTTGTAAATACTGAAGAATTTTTTTGAGATACAAATAATCTTAGGTTTATATAGATATTAACAATGGTTTATAAGATATTTATTAAAGTTTTAACCACCTATGATAACACTTTCTTTCAAGGGAGTAAATTTTGAATGGAGTACTTAATGTTAAGAACTATTTAATGAATTGAATCTAAGAATGACATCTGCTCCTATCTTGATCTTTCCTAATATTATTGAAGTCTATGTAATCATAATCCTATATAAGGCTATGTAGTATATTGTCATGTTTTGCGTATAGGGTTGGGATGTGTGCTTATTCAAGTAGATAATGTGGTAGCTTATGGATCTTGTTAATTGTGGATGTATAAAAAAAATTATCAAACTCATAATATTGAATTGGCAATAGTTATGCATGATTTAATGTGTTGTGATATTTTTACTTTTGTGAAAATTTTATGGACTATATCAATCATAAAATACTTAGTTATAACTTCCCAAAAATGGATCTTAACCTCAAGTAAAGTTGATGGGTGGAATAGTTAAAAAAATTGATTCCAACCTTACCTATACACCTGGTAAAATTGATCTATTCCCTGATGCATTCAATATGAATATTCCTTCATAGCTGATAAGTGATTCTAGTGATGGATAGCATTTAATGAGCCTCTTAATAGAAATTCACCATAGGGTAAAAGGGGAGAAGGAAGAAATTTTCTTGTCTAATGTGTAGATTATGACTTTCTCCTTGAGCTTATTCATAATGAATAGTTATGGGATATTGAATAAAAACATATTAGAGTAATTATATATGGTAGTGAGACCACAATATAGTGGTCTCTATCTTCTAACGGCATTATCTACTTCAAAATCCATTGTATTATTCCTTTTTCTATGAGAAAAATAGTAATGAAGGATTTTGACCACTCTTAATGGGTTTCTCATCTAAGAACTACCAAGATTTATTATGATATGAAACATTGATAGTAGTGTCATGGAATGAAAATGGATATTACATATTATCTATTTAAGTGACTCACTTTCTAACAAGTGATGGAAAAGCATTCAAATCCTTTTGGTATACTTTAACCCATGGCTATTCCTATTTGAAAGTGGGATAAAATATCTATGGATTTTATCATCAAGTTACCTTGTACCACTCATGGAAATAATGTTATTTGTGTAATTATTGATCAGTTGAATAAATTATGAAATTTCTTTTCAATTGATCATTTCTTAAAAGTAAAGGACCTTGGGAAAATATATGTTCCTAAGATAGTAAAATTGAATAGTGTTCCCTCATACATCAAGTTTTATAGATATTCCCAATTCACCTCTCAATTTTGGAAAATATTTAAACAGTCTATGGGATTATAGGTGAAGTTTCGCATGATATACCAACCTCAAACAAATGTTAAAACAAAGTGGTATATCTAAATATTTAAATATTTTATGTGTTCCTGTGTATTGGATTTATTAGGATCATGGAATGCTTATTTATGTCTAGTTTAATTTGGATATAAAAATAGGTATCAATCATCAATTAAGATATAACACTTTGAAGACCTGCATGGTTTGTTATCCTGGAATCTAGTGAGACTTCCTTGGTGAGACTGGTTATAGTGCAAGATATGAAAAAGAAGACTCATCTTATTCAAAAGTGTATCATGATGGATGAAAATAATAAAAACTAAAATGTTAAACACTATAGAAGGTGATTGAAATTATTAGTTTGTGATATGGTATTCTTGAATGTATATTCTCATTTAGGTCACTGAAAACTAGGAAGATATGTAAAGATATCATTGAGATGTGTAGTAACATTTGATACTGTTGAAAGAATTGGGAAGGTCACGTATTATTTGGAATTTATTTCTTAGTTAATATTAGTACATAATGTATTTCATGTCTTTGAGTTAAAAAATTATTATCCTAATCTCTCTCATGTATTGAGATGGGAAAATATAAAATTAAAACCCTATTTTTTTGTGGATGAACAACCAGTTTAGATTCTTGATTCTTATAATAAAGTATTCTATAGTAAATTTATTCCTCTAGTTTGGGTTTTATAGTAGTATTATAGCGATTCCAATAACAACTTATGTTGTTATGGGTTGTGAAAATCTATTAAAATGTTATTTTTGGTTATGGAGTAGGTTATGTTTTGAGAATTGAGGTTTAGATATAGATTCTGAGTGTTTTAACATCTCAATAAGATGTTTTTGGATGTTATTGGAGGCATGAGAGGTATTTTAGGTTCTCAGGTGAGTACTGGACTAGTTTTAGGGTTCCCTTACTAAAATTTTGAATCTTAGATAGCTCATCATGCCATAATTATTGAGGTTCATGTTGTGACGGGTGGTCGCTGGATGTGTGAAGTTTGAGAAGTAGCAAGTCATTCCATGACCTTTGAGTGACATACAATGGAGAATAGTTATGTGCATTTTTTATAAAGGAAAAAATCTTACGTATAGGCATCACACCATGGTGATAATTTTTACACATGGGATTTGGGACATTAACATTTTTTCTTTTCTTTTTTCATGGAAGAATCTGGCCATGTTATGGCCCCTATGTCACACTATAAAATCCTACTGAATGGGATACATCATAGCATATATAATGGAATTTGTGAAATGGAGAGAAGGTATGTCACACCATATAGTCTTGGTCATCACCTAGGATAGATTCATCACACTGTGACTTAGATGGGTCATGCCACAATGGTTTTTGGCAAGGGTGTCACGCTCTTTAACCAGGGGCAGTCACACCATGACCCAAAGTGGTCACACCATGATAGAGATATATAGGGGTTAAAACCCACTATCTATGGAACTCATTTCTAATACCATAGGTTTTATTCTACTATAGTAGCCCATGAGGAAGTACCCTCTTCATGGCAGTGTGAGATCACATTGTGACCCTCATGGTCACACCGTAATGTAGTAGCTATGTGGTTTTTAAAATAGGGCCAGACCCACAATTTCAAGGTATCCTCCCCCCACCTACAACCCTACCCTTTATTTTGGGTTGACTAGGCATACAATAATGTTCATTTAGTGAGATTACCCCCTTATCATTCCTCTCTTGACCCCCCCCCCCCCCTTAATGTGGGGTGTTCTTGGTATCATTCCAAGGAAATTCTAGGTGATTTACTTCCCCCATTTCCTTTTGTTTCCTTTCCATTTCATTACCTTTTATGTGGGATGATTTTGGGAAACGGTGTGAAAATTATTCCATTGGATCATGGTGGAATCAGACTGATATAATGAGTTTTTTATGTACATTGGATAGAGTGCATCCTGAGAGGATAAAATCATGTCATTATTCACCATTTTTTGATATTATGTCACTTCCCTTATTAATTTAAGGTTTTTATAAAATTTAGATTTGATTGGCCATTAATTTAGTGGAATTATTTCAGGACTTTATGTGTCTTAGTCTTAGGTTCATGTAGAGAGTATAGCATTTCTAATTACTCATGGTTTCAATGCCATAATGTCATTAGTGAGATTTTATGTGATTTTAAATTGTTTAATTAAATTTTAAGATTTATTATAAAGTGTTATTATAAATTATTTTTGTTATTATGTATTTAGATAAGATCTCAGATATTAGTATGAGCTTTGAAGAGGCATGTATGGGATTGTCGAGTATATTATAAGTATCTTAAGGATGATAAATATATGGTTGAGGTATGTGGTTCCTAAAAAAATCCCGAATTTAAGGTATTTTTTATATATATTTGATGTGAATTATCATCACTTTTGTGAAATCAAACTTAAATTGAAAATGAATTGTTCCTTTAAATACCTATAAAATGAACAGATGTGTCTTGGGCCATGATGGGCCCTTGAACACTATTTTTATTCCCTATCCACCAATGGTCAAGGGATTAAATAAATGTGTGTTATATGATACATGGACCCTCAGGGGGCATAAATTTAATGAGTGAACATAGTGGACCTTGAGATAGGTTCCCTTTTCCCCCCACTGAATAGGGGAGTGTGATGGGTTGGAAGTGGTTAGTTTAGGGTTCTACCGTGAAAAGGATTTATGTGTAGGTAGGGTGTGATGGGACTAACCTATCTCAATAGTGGAATGTAGATGGGAGTTATTCCATATCTATAGTGAGATATCAGTATTGTATTGCCTATAAGGATGATTAGGAAATTATGTGATCATGGTTATATTGAGGGATGATACTCCCTTGAGTGGTGGGTTTTGTCCCTAGATTGTGAGATAACATATAGGAATCCAAGTTGGGCATCCAGACCTATTGTGAACTTGGGTACCATATTGGTTGCCCCAATTTTGTACTAACTTTGAGGAGGATAGGCACATGAGGGATAAGAATTTTGTGGCCTAATATTACTATAATTATGGTTATAGGTTGTGTTCTTGAGAGGCCAACCTAGGAAATGTATGTGGTATTTGGGAAAGTATATTATCCCTTAATTTTGATATATGATATATGAGTTTATAGGGAGATATTATGCCCCCAGGTGTGTGCTAATATATGTTTCCAGGGTGGGGGTTCATTCCCCCTGATGTGATATGTGATTATTGGGAGGGGCTGCATTCCCCTTGATGTGACATGGTTCTAGAGAGGGGAACCATTCCCCCTTCCGAACATGACACGCACACACACACACATACATATATATATATATGATGGTATTATAGGGTGGGTTTTATCCCCCCCCCCCCCACTAATTATGATATATGATGGTATTCTTGGGTGAGAATTATTCCCCACAATGAAATATGATGGAATTACAAGGTGGTCACTATTCCCCATAATTATGATATATGATAGTATTATAGGGTGGGCGCTATTCCCCCAGATGATATATAATAGTATTTATGGGTGGGAATACCCCTCAACAATAATGATATATGGAGATATACTAGGTAGGGTGTCTGTCCCTTAATTATTATGATATATAGAGATGTAGTGGTAAGGGTGCATATATCCCTGATGATTATGATGTATAAAGATATTCCAAGAATGGTGTGTATCCCCCTCAATGATTATTATATGTAGATATATATCAAGCGGGGTGCATATCCCCCAGTTATTATTATATTTGGTGATATTTGGTCCTGACGCTTATCTCCCCATTGAGTATGATATATAGTGATATAAGGGGTGGCAGTTCCCCCTCCCTGATTATATATGTGTGTGTGTGTGTGTGTATATATATGATGAATGAGGTATGACTGTATTATGGTAAGACACTTATCTAACCCTTAGTATAGCTATGTGACTTGCTCACAGACATTTAGCACCGGTCGAAGCGGGTACAATCAACCTCAGGTGTCACCTTAGAACCCAAGGATCAATGATGATTTATTTTATTATGTTTATATATTTATTTATTTTATTAAGAATATCACATTATACATACACATTATTTAGTGGTTATGTTAGGTACATCATTGGTGGTGGCCTTCTAATTTTTACACACACCTTTTCTCAGGAATTCCTGATACATTGGTGCCCAATCAGACCTCATGATCATATATTTAGGTAGGGAAGAGGCCTTATGTTGTGTTATCGGGATGGATAGCGTAGATGGATACAACAGATGAGGCTTGGTTATGGTATCAGATCCTCATTATGCACTTTTATTGATTATTTTATATATTTTATTAACTTGGTGGATGGACAGTCATGATGTATTCTTGTATAACAACATTCCATTTTTTATAGCATCTATTGTCTATTTCTTTTTCATACTTTTATTATTTACATTATAGTTTTAATTTAAGATGAGGTTATAATATCCCCATGATAACACCTTAGACCCTAGCTACTAGTCGAGAGCCTCTGGTCTATGAGGAGGTGTACCTGAGACCAAGTAACACTTTAATCTAGTTACTATAGAGTGACTTGTTTTGGGGTGCTACAAAGTGGTATTATAGCATTATTTTATTTTTCTTGTTATTTTAGATATGGTAAATAAGATATAAAGCTAGTTGGAAATTAGGATGGATGCTATGTTATGTGCCTTGCTAGAACCTATATGAACTAAAGTTCAAGTTATCAGGGAGTTGGGATTGATGTTCCCACTTTTCATAGATATAGTTAAATTCATTATTGTTCAAAATTGTGTTTTTGATTTATTGATTCATAGGTTTTTCTCTTAAATTATATTTTCAAGAGGAATGAGTTCATGAATCATATCAGACACATAGGTTCACATTACATGTGTGTTCTTATGTGTGATTATGATACGAAATATGAAAAATTAAAAATTAAAAAAAAATAGGTTCGATTATTTAAAGTCTCAATAACAATCTATATGGTGCTTTACATATAGCTTATAGGTGGAATTCTACTTAACCAAATCACATGAGTATAACTAGTTCTAAAAAGGAAAATGGGTTTTTAATATTAGCAGTTTATAAGACATGAATCATAAGGGAATCAAGAGAATAATCCATGAAAGAATAATATAGCAAGAAGACATAGAATTTTGGAAAAAACATAAGCATATAAAATTATTTTCATAGTAGTCAAGGCTTCTTTTCAAGGCCATATTAGTATTATGGGTTTACTCTCCATACCATCTTGGTCATCATAGTTCACTCCCATGACCATATTAGTTGTTAAGGTTCCCTCCTAAGACCATATTAGTGGAAAAATTCCTTTAATGAACTGAGTTCACTCCCCATTCCATCCATGTCAATCTTATGAGATATAAATCTTTACCTTATGTATTGTAGAGAGATATAGATCCCACACATATCATTATAAAAAATAAACATATGTGTACCGCTAGATCATAAAAATTCATCATATCATAACCTATGAAATGAAATTGGAATCATAAACATGTAATCATATCATAGCCTATGTAAAAGATACAAGTTTCATAATCATTCCATCAAATCATAACCCATGAAAAGAAGAGGGTTTCATAATCATATAACTCATAAAAGAAAAATGGGTTTCAGAAACATCATTCCATCAAAAACTAAACCATTCATAGAAATAATATGAATGGAACCTTTAGATCATTTACCCATAAATTAATTAGTAACATCTATTTATGTCATTTTGGATGGAAAATAATTTGGAAATATATTTTAAAAACATTTATCAAGAAAAATATCCTTTCTTATTTGAAAAATGATAATTTTTAAAAAATAAAATATTTTTAAACCCATTTTATTTGATAATAAAATTTAAATTTCATAAAGGGATCTTGAAAACATTTTGAAAAAACATTTTCCTTGAAAATTTATAAAATAATCTTGAAACATTTTTGAAAACATTTTTCCTTAAAAATTATAAAAGAAGCATGAAAACATTTTGAAAACCTTTTTCCTTAAAAAATAATAAAAGAATCTATGAAAAATTGTGAAAAAAAATTTCCTTAAAAACTTTTAAAATAATATTTTAAGCATTTGTAAACCCTTTTTCATTAAAACTTATAAAAGAAGCTTAAAAATATTTTGAAAACCTTTTTCCTTTAAAACTTATAAAAGAATCTTGAAAAAAATTTGAGACCCTTTTTCCTTGAAAACAGATTTGAAAACTTATAAAGGAATATTTTAAAACCATATAACTTTTTTAAAATCCTTTTCCCTTGAAAATGAAATTAATAGATCATTTTAAAAACATTTTTGAATTATTTTTTGAAAATATTATTTTTTCAATAAAACGGAATTCTGACTGAAGAGAGGAATAATTTCATATTTTCTTAAATACATTTTATTAATTATATTAAGTAACAAAGAGTGGGAAAATGGTAATAATACATGAAGATATAATTACTAAACATATGATAATAAAATTTATGAGTGTTCTTGAAATACAGATCATAATATTTCATCAATGGAAGCATAATCATAAACAATCCCAATAAATGATGAGATTGTTGCAATAAACTCTTACCGCTTGGTAACTTTAAATCACACTACCCATGTAGGATAATGGAATTAAATGAAGCTTAAAATATCATGAAAATAATTAAATTCATGATATAACATGTCAAAGTATAGTGTATACACCTTGTAAAATAATATTGGTGCTTAACATGGCATGTGTCTCAAAGAAGGTAAATTGAGACAAATTACTTTACCGATTTGCTGACTTTTGAAACATAAACCCCATAAAATAGAGATCATAAAGTGGATATTTAAATAAAAATAGATTTAAGTATAATAATCTTAGAATATATTTATAGGAATTATATACACCACACAAAAGAAATGAGTGGTGAATAAGGCATAAATCTCACTGAAATAAATGTGAGATGAGAAAACTCTTACCTTATGTCTTGACTCTCATTATACTCATTAAAAAATCCTATAAAATAAATATAATTTTTCTATACATCTACCAAATAAACATATTATTATATCTAATACCATGTATGTTTTTATTATGGCTTTATATTACCCGTTTATTAATAATTCTATGTTAATGTTACATTTTGGGTAATATCCACTTTGTTTTTCGTATAAGTTTTGACTTATTATTCTTGATCATATTACTTAGATCATGATATAATTATTTCAAGAATGTAAAAAATGATATAAATATCATATATAGTCATTATATAAATATTTATAATAATATATAAAATGTATAAATATAAAATGAAATACCTCATTCATGGAGATGGTTTGTTGTACGTACGCATGAACGTTGTTTCCATTTTATTTTCATTTTGAAAGAAAAAATTAAATGAAATATATGTGTGTATGTATATACTATAATTAAAATATAATTCTTGTGTCATATTTATCATATAATTTTACTAAAACCATCCTTAATACATTCCATGTAAAGTGTGAACGATTCACATCGCTTTGAGGTGACGGTAGTCCACTCATCCACAAATGAAGTTATCATATTTACAAAAAAATTAAATCCTGAAGGTATGTGTTATATAATAATTCCAAAAACATAAATATATCATAAATATCATATATAAAGTATGTAATATTATTTACATCATAATTATCAACCATTAGAGGAGGTAAAGAAAAAATGAACGACATTGTTTTGTGAGGTGATAGTCCTCTGTACACACGAACGATAAGTTTGTTACCCATTTTATGAAAGTGTGTGTAGTTTTAGGTAAAAAACTTTTAAGTAAAACATATAAAAATATTTAGGATAATTTTTTTATTATATAATCATGTAATAAGAAGATTTTAGGGGGTGGAGAATGAAAAAAAATAAAAGAGCTTGTCGAAGGATGTAACCTCTTCTTTGGGTAACTCCTCTTGGTTATCACCGAAGGGATTCCTTGGTTAGATTTCTACCCAAAGGGAGGATTCTAGGATTAAGGGATATAATTTTAGAGGATATTTGGGTAGATTTTTTCTGATAAAAATAATTAGAGAGGTGTGAATAAGTGAGAGGGTTAGTGCTCTTTTATAATGGAGGAAGAGTGATATTATTGTATATATAAAAAGATAAACAATATTGATAGGTCTCAATTACATCATGTGCCATCAATAATTTTCCACTTTTGAGAAAATAGGGTTATTTATATAAATATGTCCATAAAATATATTTTTAACATGTGTCTAGGTTATTTGGACACTTAAGTTAAATTATAACCACTATGTAATCTTGTTTTTACCTTAATCATTGTAATTAATTTTAATAACTTTCACTAATATATTTTTATAAAAAAACTAAGTTAATATTATTATAAATAATAAATTATTTTGATAAAAAAATATGGAATAAGTTTTTCAAAATTATAATAATATAAGTTTCATAAATTAATTTAGAATTAATCTCGCGGTCGTGTTGCGATAGTGGGTTTTTAAGCGAAAATGTTTAAATGTTTGAAATGTTTTTTATATCCAATTTCAATGTGAAATTGGTTTAAAAGACATAAATTTAATTAATTTATGTAAAATTGATCAAATTAAACTTTAAACCCAAATTAAAATAAAATTATAAAATATAAATAAGTTAGACAAAAAAGTAGTTTTAAATTAAAATTCAGTATTTTTCACTATTCTTCCAAAAATGAAGTTTTTTAGAAAAATCTCAAAAATTCATCCTAAGATAATTTTTCCATTATTAATTCAAAAATTAAGTTTATTTTATAAAATTAAATTTATAAAGGTTTCTAAAATTAATTTTATAATTGTTTATAGAAGGACATAAAAAGCAGTTCATTTGAGAAAATAGTATTTTCAAACATAGAAAGACTTTACCAAAAATTGTATATTTTATTATCAATATTTTTTATTTATATAAAACCAAAATAAATAATATTTAAAAATTAGTTATTAGTATTCATATTACCAATTTTAATAGATATGTTTTAACCATCTCATTTAAATAATTATAATAATAAAATATTACTTCGTGGAAACTCAATGTTGCATGTATTGCAAGCTAAGACGATGTTGCGTGTAACGCAAGATTAACTTGGTTTATAATTTAATAAAATTTTAACTTGGTGTAACATCTAATTAAATACATCAAATAAAATTAATTTATTCAGAAAAAAAAGGTTCATAAAAACTCAGGGTGTTACATTCTACCCCCTTAAAATGAATTTCTCCCTCGAAATTCATCATTTTAATACAAAAAAATGAGGATAATCTTGCCTCATCATATCATCAAGTTCCCATGTAGTTTCTTATAACTATATATTTCTCTATAAAACTTTGACCAGGTGAGTGATCTTGTTTCGTAGAACTTTCTCTATACGATCTATAATTTCAACTGGTTGTTCCTCGTAAGAAAGGTCATACTCCAGTAATATGACCTCGGAGTTCAATACATGTGAAGGTTCAGGTATGTACTTCATAAAGAGAGATACATGGAACACATCATGATTTTAATAGATATTTGTATGAATCTCCAAACAAATTCTACTATCCCGATATGATCAAGTATTTCAATGGGACTGATATACCTAGGGTTTAGATTCCCTTTCTTCCCGAGTCTCATAACCTTCTTCCAGGGAGAGATTTGTAAAAAAACCTTCTCAACAACTTCAAATTCTATATCATGTTGATGGTTATTAGTATAACTTTTCTTCTTAATTTGAGCTACCTTGGTATGTTGTTTAATGGTTCTTACCTTCTCAACTATTTCTTCAGTGATCTCAGGTTCTAATAGCTTTCTTTCTCCAACTTCATCCCAGCACGTTGGAGCTCTACATTTATTTCCATGGAGTGATTTATAAGAAGATATATGAATTACTGAAAGAAATATATTATTGTAAGAAAACTCAACTATATAAAGTTTTTGATCCCAACCACTACTATAAGATAAAACTGATTTAGAAGCGGTGTTTTCACGGTGGTTTTGAAAACTGTCATTAAATTTTTTTTAAATATATATTTTTATTTTTTTTTCAAAAAAAAATATTATTTTGTTTTAGTATAGGTTTTTTTTTAAAAAAATCTAGTGAATAGTGGTGGTTTTAAAAAAACTTGCTGCAAAATTAAAGGAAACCCACATTAGAACAATTTTTCAATAAGTTGAAAATCAGACTTCGGTATCAAATGGCCATAACTTTTGATTTGGGGGTCCATTTTAGCTCTACAACCATTAAAATAGAATCCTATTACATGAACTAAAACCAAATTAGATTTAAATTTTTTAATAATTATAAGCATAAAATTTATTATAGTTTTAAGAAATGTAGGAAATCGAACTTGAACTTCAAACGGATATACCTTTTGATCCGAGTATCTATTTGGGCTCTACAACTTATCAAATAAAATACTGTGATGAGATCTACACCCTAATGATTAGGGACAATCTAGGTCACATTTTTTGAGGTCAAAAAATGCCCAAAAGTCCTCCTAAATTGATTTTTTAGTCAAGGTACCCCATTTTTTAACATTTCATGAAATTACAGCCTTGTTTAAGGGGGTCTTATTGTCTTTTTCAGTGGGGAGTAAATTTATTCTCAAGGATTATATTCTTGTTGATATTATGGTTTTAAATTTTTAACATTTTTCACAATTTAGTTTTATTTATAATTAAATATATGCATATTTTCTTATATTTACTTATAATAAATCACTTGTATAAGTATATATTTACATAGAAATGTATTTTTATACATATAAACCACATGGAAATAAATATTTTTTATTCATTTGATTTAAAATAAATAATTATATATTTTATTTACCATATAAAAATGCATTCATTTGTATATATATACCTATACAAGTAATTTTTATACATAAACATGTGTGTGTAAATAAAAAAATCTATATTTATGTGTATATTCTAATATATATAAATAATTACATATATATAGGTAAATATTTGTGTGTGTATTTGCAGAAATATAAATATGTAGTTGTGTGTCAATAATATTGGGTGTATACATCATATATAAATGTATTTTTATATAAATGTATCATTATCATTAAATATAGTATATAATTAAATTTATAGTAAAACTATATGAATATATATATATACACACATATATGTAAATAATGTTAATATATACATATGTGTGTGTATTGATAAACATATATATATTTATATTTATATTATAATATATGTAAATAAATATTAATATATAATATATTTATATAAATTTAAGTATATATCTCATACACATTCGATGAGGTTTCAACATTGTTTAAGAGTGTCTTTATATGCTTTTTCATGTCATTTATGATTTTATTTCATTGATTTACATTCCTATTGATTTTATGGTATTGAAATTATTATGATTTCTCCTCTTTAGGTAATTTATTATCAATTATATATATCTTTTTATATGAATTTATGAATATTTTTGTATATTTATATACATTTTTAAATATTTATACATATTTATGTTTATATTTTTTATATCATATATGTGTAAATATATATATAGATATTTATATTTACGTATGTTTATATATATATATATATATATATATTAATATAAAATTATATATATGACTCTGATTATAAATAATTATGTAACATAAATGTGTGTTTATATATATTTATGTAAATTTTGTTATATGTATATATATTTATAGATATTTATATCCATTTATTGTTTTTTATTTTTTATTTTTTATTTTTTATTTTTATTTTTTATTTTTTGAAAAGGTGAGGCTCAGCAGCCCCTTATATCAAAATCATAAAAGAAAAATACAACAAAGGAACATGTAAAACATAGCAGAATAAAAAGCAGTCAAACAACTTGCTAACGAGTACACATGCTATGGTGCGATGAACTCCCGCCTTGACCATGCAGATGCCTCTCTGGCCTCCAAGTTTTGACCTATACCCATGGTTCACCTCCATCATCTAGAAGTCCAACATCAACAACCTTCGTCGTTTCCTTAACTCTTGAAACCCAAAAATTTATTTGTCCATCCTCCTCATTGCTTCCTGATGCAAGTAAATCAAAGTAATTGTGAGTACTCACCTTCATATTTGGTTTCCCCTTCCCATGTTGAGCCAGGTTCAATCTCGGATTAGATAAAGATATATTTTCCTTATCCATCAAGGGGGTCTCAAAATTTTCAACCCCATGGTCATCCCTGTGAGAGTTAAAATCACATGCAGGTTGCTTACTAGACAAGGCTGCAATATTCCCATCCCTTCTAACACTTAGAGAAGGGGATAAGAGAGTAGCTTCCTTGTGGGGATCACCCTAAGCATGAGAAGAAGACTAAACCTGCATAAAAATTGAAGTAGGAATAATATCCAGGGCAATATAAATACTTCTTAAAGGGGGTTGGATGCACCAATCCCTTTAGAGTTCTTCAAGGCATGATCTATCATAGTATTCAAGATTATTGTTTGCAGGTCATAGACATTATCAACATCATAGATAATATATTTCCCAATTACAGACACACTATATAGATGAAATAAACCTGCGGGAGTGATTGACATAGAGAGTGCATAAGGAAATATTTGAGGGACTTTCCTATACATAATTACATACTAGAATAGGTTCTTTTGCACATTTGGAACAATTCTAACAACATCTTCATGAGGATGGATTTCTCCACCTATCTTATTGAGATGTTCCAACATATTTAAACATGATGGACTACTGAATTTCACACTTTCAGAGTGGTTTGGGAGATAAGTTGTTAAAGAGTCATTAGAAACTAGTCAGATACTAGAAGATGGTTTCCCAAAAGTTAGGGTAGAGGAACATATCACTTAAAAATTTGAATCACAAGACATTTTGCTTCTAGATTTCCCGAAAGTGGAAGACACTATATTTTATTTTCCTTTTTGATTCTTTGAAGAAATTGTTCTTTGTTCCTACCAAAAACTGAAATCCACATCATCATGCACATCAAATTCCAAATCAGCTTGACTATCACCAAATTATTCTCCCATCCACTCATCAATTATACCCCTTGATAGAGCTTCTTTAAAAGACAAAACATCAGTGGAAACTTGAGACTCCTCATCCATATCAGCCTAAGACACTTTATTAGGAGCAATCAAATTATGATCATCTCTATACTCAGAGAAGCCAAAAATAAAAGGAAAAATAAGAGGATTCTTTTGTGATACCTGAGTAGACCTATCATTAACAAGGACTTGTTCCAATAAAGCATTAACAGGGATACGCCCTAACTTTTCCACTAATTTATTTTAGGTCTAAACCTCAATGATTTGGTCGGCCTCTTGACTTCTTTTCTTCCAACAATTCTGTAAATCATGGCCTCTAATCTAACAATTAAAGCAAATGAGATCACTTCTACACATAGATTTTGAGTGACCACTAATTCTGCAGGATTCACAAAACAAAGGCATTTTCTCATATTCTATTCTAAGAGTGATTTCATCTTATGGAGTGGAAAGGACCACCCTATCAGTCAGTGTATAACTTAGATCCACTTCCACCAATACACATGCATAATAACCAAGGGTCACATTTTCAGTGGTATTGCCCATCCTAATTGGAATGTTAATTGTGGATGTGATATCAAATAGAATTTCAAGGTGCTATAGTACCCAATTAAGTTCATGAATCTTAACCCAAATCTGTTCGTAAGTGTCCTTAAAGTCATTCGAACAAAAATTTAACTTCTGGTCATAAATTCTCAAGGTAGCAAACCTTAGGTTGAGTGATCGAAAGCTCCAGACTCATCCTTTCAGTCTGGTTGAAGGAAACAAAATGTGAAAAAAATTACGACCAAGTGAAACACATTTTATTATTTATTATTTATTATTTATTATTTATTATATTATTTATTTTATTATTTATTATTTATTATTTATTATCATTTTATTATTTATATATTATTTATTTGTTTATTTATTTATTTATTTCTTTATTTATTTATTATTAATTTATTATTTAGTAATTGTGTATACATTAATTATTAATTTATTTTCTATTTATTATAATTTTATTATTAATTTTCAATTATTTAATTATTAATTTATTATTAACATCTTATTTATTTTTTATTTTTTATTCATTTATTTTTTGTCATTATTTTATTATTTATTTCTTATTTATTTGTTTATTATTCATTTATTATTTATTTATTATTTGTTTATTGTTTATTGTTTATTTATTATTTATTTATTTATTATTTCTTTGTTCATTATTTATTATTTATTTATTTTTTATTATTTATTTATTTATTTATTTTTAATTTATTTATTTATTTATTGATTTATTTATAATTTATTTATTTTTTATTTATTATTTATTTACTTTTAATTTATTTTTTTATTTTTTATTTTTTATTTTCTATTTTTTATTTTTTATTTTTTATTTTTTATTTTTTATTTTTTATTTTTTATTTTTTATTTTTATTTTTTATTTTTTATTTTTATTATTTATTATTTATTATTTATTTTAGTATTTATTTTATTATTTATTATTTATTAGTTATTTATTTTATTATTTATATATTATTTATTTGTTTATTATTTATTTATTTATTTATTTATTTATTTATTTATTTATTTATTTATTTATTTATTATTTAGTTATTGTGTATACATTAATTATTAATTTAAATTTAATTTATTATAATTTTATTATTACTTTTCTATTATTTTATTATTAATTTATTATTAACATTTTATTTTTAAAATATCATTCATTATTATTTTATTATTTATTACTTATTTATTTATTTATTATTTATTTATTTATTTATTTATTGTTTACTTTTTATAAATTAATTTTTAATTAATTTTTTATTTTTTATAATTTTATTATTTTATTATTAATTTGTTATTAACATATTAGTAATTACTTATTTATTATATATCCATTACTTATTAATTATTAATTATTAATTATTTAGTATGTTTATATTTGGTTTGTATTATTTGTTTCTTCAATCAATATATATATATATATATAAGTATATTAAATTCTATTTATTCGTCACATGAAGAGCATGTTGAAGTGGTAAAGTCTTTGGATAATAAGCATGAGGTATGGGGTTCAAATCTTAACCAACGCAAAATTTCTATATATGGTATATGCATGCCTATACTTGTGCATCTGCATGTGCATAGTAATAAATACTAAGTAAAAAAATAAATTAATTACGAGAATTAAAAAATTAACAAAGATAATAAAATAATAAAATAATAAAATAATAATAATATAATATAATAATAAAATAATAAATGAATTAATTATGAAAATAATAAGTAATAAATAATAAATAAATTAAAAACTAATAATAAAATAATAATAAAATAATAAATAATTAGTTATGAGAGTAATAAAATTAAAAAAATAATTAATTAATTATGATAATTATAAAATATTAAAAAAATACAAAAATTAAAAAATATAAAAAATATAAAAACAATTGTTCCTAAATCGTTTCACGATGATTTTGAAAAATCGCCGCTAAATTAATGTCGACACATGATTTAGCAGTGGTTTTCTAAAACTGTCACAGTATGATTTAGTGGTGGTTTAAACCACCGCTAAATGCCTATTTTGGTGTAGTGCACCTTTGAAATCTAGAGAACAAGATCTCAACATATCCTTTAGAGTTTGAACTGTTCTTTCATACTAACAATCTATCTGATGATGATAAGAAGTACTGAAACTTAATTCTATATCAAGGTTTGCTGAAGATATCGCCAGAACTTTAAGTTAAACCTCGGATCATAATCAGATACAAATGTGGTACTCCATGCAACCAGTAAGAACCCAGGTTTTCAATCAGGTATGGATCCTTTAAATTTTTGTTTAATTATTTATTTTAGACCTAATATGGATGCCTAATGAGTTTGTGGAGGTCTCAAGGGTGTCTGGGGATTGTTCGGAGCCCGAAACTCATCTTTTTGGGGAAACTCTCCCTTTTATACAATTAGAGTAAATCGTGCATGTAGGGAACATAGTTAGATCTAACCATGTGGATGGTCTACATTTCGGGCAGAGCCATCCCGCATGGTTGGCACACAGTTTCCCTAACCGTGCGGGCTAACCATTCGGGTGCCCCTTTTTCCCAGATACTCGTGCATGATTTGCGCACAGTTTGTAAAATCGTGCGGACAAACTATGCACAGGCTAAATTTTAGGTAATTTTACCTTTTTCCCTTAATGATCTAAATATGTCTCCTCCTTCCACCTACTCCAAATTCTTGTGGGATTATCCTCCATTTGGAACTTTTTGAAGTACTAAGGTAGGGATCAAGAGATCTCCTTCGTCTGGGATCTGATCAAGCTTATGTTTGTCGTGTTGGATACACAATGGTAAGTACTCAAGTCTGTTTGAGCCTTTCTTCTTCTCTCTTTCTCTCAACCTTATTATCAAGGTGTAAGCGTTTTTCCTCTTTTCTTATATATACTTTGATCTGAGCCAAATCAAGAGTTGATACCAGATGAGGAGAGTCATAGTAGCCTAAGGTGGGTGGTTTATAACTCATCCCTCAAGTTTGTTGACTTTGGAATTATCGTGTGGGACCCACTGATTTCATCGGATGCCATTTATTAAATTTATGTTCCATAATTATATTCATTAGAAACGTATAGTTATTCTCTTTCTAAATATGTGATTAGTTTTTAATGGTTGTGCCCAAAACTTTATCCATCCCATGTAGGATGTTATTCCATAACTAGTTTTTTAGTATTTGACACTTTTGATTCGTCATTCAGGTGTGCCTTAGCGTGACATTTCTAAGGGTAAGCTTTTCTATATTAAATGATTTGATTTTTATTGTGAATTTCATAATGGAAAGTACTGTGTATGCTCACCACTTGACCCGCCTAAGGTAAGTGCTTTAATTAATAATTAAATGTGAAATGGAAATTAGCAAGCATACTAAGTATATGAATTGGCATTATTAAATATAATTGAATAATAGGTTTCATGTCTGTAGAACCCCTTACCATGTTATTGGAAGGTAGTAGAGTGAACCTTGATTATTTAAAATTCCTTAAATGGATTAAATGAATGGTGTCATGCTACTTGCCCTCATCAAACTAATGAAATAAAGGCTTGAACCAAATGGACTTATTGATTAATTATGACTTGAATAAATGGTTTCATTCTTAATTATCCTTTTCACACTAATTAAAGGTAATGGCTTGAACCTTATGAATTATATAAGACTTCATTATCAAAATAGGAGTGGCCTGACTCGAGACCACCTTGGATTTCTGAGGGAATGCCTTAAGCACTCGAGAACCCCATTCCGAATTCAAGGATACGGCTTTCTTAGGTTGAGACCCACCTAGAAAATGATCTTTGTCTAAATTTGGATTCCCATTATGACACCATAGGATCCCTCATGTAATACTACAGTATGCCTTGGATCCATCTTTGATGAGTAGGTGCCAAGGTTAAAACCCATTGGGCCCAGTCATTGGTTAGCCATGTTTTACCTTCTATAAACTCCTTGGACTCGGTAGGCATCTCGTTGTGGAATGACTTGGACTATTCTCCTTGGATTACACTCTTAACTCTAGATAGGCTACAGTTATTATTGATTTGGTGACCCTTGAGGTCTAAGTTTCCTTGGTTCCTCCCTTGGTACTGTATTAGTAAATATCATTATAGGTTGCCTTGTTACATATTGGGACCTTCACTATTGTTAACATGTGACATAATTATGAACTGGTAATAATCCAATAATGAACTGGTTAAATATTTAGACATTGACTGAGGGATGAAGCAGGTACTTGCGTATTTAGTTACATTGTACTGCTTTACTTTATATATGCATGCTTGCACACTTTCACATTTCCATTACATGGGTCGGATGTTATAGACACCGTTGGTGGTGGCCCACTAAGATTTATCTCACACCCTCTATGAGAACCTTTTAGTACTTGGATTATATTACATGAATGCAGGTGTTAAAAAAGGTAAGCATACCACTCCGAACACTTGATTTCTTTCTTTTTAGGACGGATCTTGATAGGAGATAACCAATCTAGAGCTCGGGATGCTTGGGATGATCTTTGTTTTCCTTCACACTTTTGTGGAACATGTTATACCTATTTTCTTCTATCATGTTTTCCAATTTTCTAGTGACATGACATATGATCATTAGTTGTTGTATGCTTGTATGTTAATCTAGTTATTTCAATTATTATTATCTCTCCATTTTCTATTGTGCCTTCTGTTTACTTATATTGCTTCCACTATTTACCTCTTTTTATATTTATCCATTTTTCTAAACTCTGATAATGAGGGCATAGTCACCCTGTAAACACACCCTAGGGCCTTGCTTTTAGTCAGCAACCTCTATCCTTTGGGGAGATGCTCTTGAGGTTATGTTGTCCATCGGGACGTCACAAAGTGGTATCAGATCAGTTATTTTATTACTTTACTATTTAGAGATAATATTCATGAGATTAGGAATGCTTGGGGCTTGGTCATAAGTCATGCCTGGGCATCACAAACCTGGGTTTAGGGTAAAATCCAAGTTACCCAAAATATAATTTTTGTTCTGTTTTTTCCTATTATAGTTGACATTATTTCAACATTGAGTGACACACATGTTGTGTGATGTTGTTGATTATTTTTCTAACTAATATTATATTTCATCCTTGGCCTGATGATATGAGGGCAAGGATCATTGTTACATGCATCATTATAGGCACCTAGAATTCTCATTTCATGCATGTTGTCATTCCATATAGGTGCATTTCACTATTTTCATTTCTTGATATACCTGTGATTTTTGAGTGATACTATGATAGTTAGCTTATGTATGCATTACTTTGGTTGTGATTGAGTGATTTCATGTCTCAATTCATGAGTTTTATGGTCTATCATGGGTTGGGATGAGTAATTTACCAAGTCAAGCCATTATGTTATAAATAAATGGGTGTAATTTTAATTAAATATTTGTATGGGAACTAATTCAATGGGAATGACTATCCATTATAAAGTGAAACTTGAATTATAATATGAAATTTTTGTATGTCCTTATCCCTCCTTGTCATGTTTATGAAAGTTAAATGAGTGAACTTGGTAATCAAATGTAAAATGGAATGAAACTTATAATTGATCACTTAACTATACTTGGCCATCTAAGCGGGTAGTTAGGGTAGTATGCCTTGGGTAGTGAGTTTTATTACATTCATATTCTTCTAGTGATGCTATCTTTCTTCTTAATCTTGTCCTAAGGTGTGTTATTGGAATTTGTAGACCAATTCCACCACAATTTCCTTGTATCGTACGTCAGGAGGATGGTGACGACCATGCTCCTAATGTGTTGCGCCCTGAGCCACCAATATTACCTCTAAGAGTGCCACTTGAGGCACCTCCTTCTATACTTGATCTGGGAACTAATTCCCAAGTTCATGATAGTTTCCTATGTCTGATGCAGTTCATTCATGGTGTTCCATAACTTTCACCTATGATGGCCAATCTGACTCGTGGGTTCCAACGGTTGCATCCTTTTACTATCTCAGGGAATGGTGGTCCACGGGCTATTAAGTCTTGGCTATTGGTTATCTCATCTATATTTGAGCATCTAGAAACACATCTATAGTATAGGGTCAATATTGATTCAAACATGCTTCGGGATTTATCCAAGAGCTGGTGGGATGTGATTATCTAGGCCGGTCGCCATCAAGACATGATATGGGCTGACTTCAAGACTTTTTTCTATGATCAATTCTTTCCTTAGATGATGAGAGCTAATAGAGCTAGAGATTTCATACATCTTGAGTGGGGTTATATGTCAATTATGGAATATTCACTATGTTTCATTGAGTTGTAATGCTTTTCACTGCTTCTAGTCAGTGATGCGCTTTTGTGTGCTTGAGGCTTAGAGGATGGGCTTGTGTATGTTATTCATATGAAGTGAATGTTTTTATCCTGCCTAATTTTTCTAAAATATTCAATCATTATCTTATCACTGAGAGAAACATGAGGGACAAAAATAGTACCAGGCATAGAGGATCAATGTTGCGGCAGGCCAGTAATTCTCCTAGTGGCAGGAAACATTCTCTTGAGGTTTCTCTTGAGGTTAGTGACAACCAGATTACCCATTTTGATAGATCCTTGGTGTTTTACTAGTGTGAATGATGGGGTAACCTGAATCCTCATTGTTATAGAGACTTAATGGAGTGTCGAACTTGTGGATGTAAGGGGAATCTTCATCATTTTTGCAGGACCTTTCCACCAGCTACGAGTGGAAAAAGTATCCACACTAGATCCACCTTCAGGAGTGGGTTCTTTTGCACTATGTCAAATGAGAAGTTGGAATAGCACTGGTAGGACTGGTCGAGGAGGAAGTTGTGGCCACAGTAGTCAGGCTTCTGATCACCAGCAGTTCTAGAAGGGCAATTTTTATTGTGGTAGTCCAGTTGTTTCACAGGAACATGGATCAGGTTAGTTACATGCATTATAGTTGATACTTGAGGATCAGTCTGTGGGACTATCTACAGTACGAGGTTCTATTCTTATGGCATCTATTATAGTATCCATTTTATTTAATACAGGTGCTTTGAGCTCTTTTATCTCATACTGGATATACAGTATTACTATGGTGTAATGACCCTAGATACTCCATTAAGAGTACAGTCAGAGGTCATACATCAATGTATGGATTGTCACCTTGAGGTAGTAAGTTACCATTTCTTATATAACCTATTCATTCTCAAGATGATATGATTTTATGACATTATTGGGATGGATTGGTTGGTTTAGTATCATGCTTTTGTAGACTGCTATTGTCGTAGGATGTCATTTAGAAAACCATAGGGTAGTAGCTATCTACATAAGTGTGAGTGGGATGTCTATGCTAGTAGAGCGAGACCAGAGGATCATGGGCTAGTTGTATTGACCACCCAGATTTCAAATATCTTCATGGAGGATCGAGGTTTATGTCAAGCTGATTTTCCTCGAGTAATGGACCATTTTAGTAATGCCTTTCTCAATGATTTTTCTGGATTACTTCTTGAGATAGAGGTAGATTTTACAATCAATATTTTTTTAGGATCATCTATGTAAGAACACAGTTTTTTCTATAAAATACTTTGGAATATCCTTGATGCTATTCCAGAGTAGGGTCTTCAGACGGCATGTGATTCTGAGCCCCGGTGTGGCCGGAATTAAATTTTCAGTGTGTTCACACTAGGCATGCCAAATAAATGGGATAACTCCTAAACAGTGATCCGGATCAAAAATTTGAGTGTACGGATGGGTCCAAAATGGGGTTTTTACCCTAGGAACAGCATAAAATATGTCGGCGCGGGATGTTGGGACCCCTCTCCCATTAACGAAACGTTAAACGGATAAATAAAATAATTAATTTATTCGCTTAATGGTTAAACTCAGGTGTCTCTTAAACGGTAGCTCATATTGGAAAACTGAGGGCACCATTGAGTCCGGAGCTTTCCATTTACCCTAGGAGGGGTGTAAATTTCACGGGCGCGGACCTTCTGTGAAAAATGGCCTGAGGGGCGTTTTCGTAATTTGGTGGCTTCGGGTGTTGAGTTTTATAACTCTTGAACAGAAGCTCAGATTAAAATTCGGAGACTATCGTTGTGCTCGGGAGGTGGTTTTTACCCTGGAGGAGGCTTAACCTCAACCCCGTAGAGGGTTTCAGATGTGGGTTAATTTAGGGGTTTAAATTAATTAAAATTTTAATCAATTTTTCTTTATTTAAACTTACCCCCACCATCTCCTCCCCTGGTTCTTCCTCTGGCAGAAAGGCTCAAGCTCACCCAAGGAGCTCTCCCTCAAGCTCCAACCTTCCTCTCCAAGGTGCATCTGGATCCGGCCCCGACGAATCGCTCGTGAAGCGTCAGGCAACACCCAAAGAGGTAGGATCATTGTGGTTTCTTTTTTTATTTCCACATCTACTTTGATCTCGAATTATTGTATTGAACCTCTGTTCAATTATCGAGAAAAGTCCATGAATGTGTATTATGTTTTCTGAGCTTTCTGATGCACTTTTTGGAATTGAAATCTGAGTTCGGAGGTGATCACAGCTGTCCACCAAAGGTCAACGGGTTTTTGCTGATTTCCAGCAGTTTTGGGTTCTCCAGCGAGCTGGGACGGCGGTCCGATGAGGATTCACAGCAGCGGCATGGCAGGGGTCCAGGCGGCGGCGTCCTTCGGCTTCTCGGCAGTGGCCGGGGTTGAGGGTGTCGGGCGAGGCGGTGTCGCAGTGGAGCAGAGGCGCCGGGCGGGGTAGAGGGCGTCGGCACGACGCAGCGGCTCTAGGCGGCGAGGCTGAGCCCGCCGGGGTGCAAGGGAGACCGAGGTCGCGGCGCGTGACCCCGCGGGGGAGACACGACCCGCGTCCCGCGGGTCTTCACGCGGCGGGACGACCGGCCATGAGGGCCAGTCTATGCGTGGACCGCGGTTCAATGGCCAGCCCGCACGGCTGAGCTATGGGCCAGCGCTGCGAGCTGGGCCAGCCCAGAACGGCCGGACCGACCGGTCCAGGCCGGCCCAGTCCAAGGGACTCGCCCCCTTCGATTTCGGACACCCGTATCTCCCACTACGGGTGTCCGTTTTGCGTACCGTCTACGGCAGTGTCCTCCGGACTTTGAGACGAATCCTTTGAGATCATTTCAGGGATTTTAAATTCCCAAAAAGAGGAGCCTCGGTGGTGCAACACGCCTTTAAGTGAATTGGCGTTTTCCCGGGGGATGTTGTTTTGGGCGGCGCGGACACATCCGATGTCCAGTTTGAGCGCAGTCAGTGGCGTTGTGACCCTGGTGTCAAGACGAATATTTCCAAGGAGTTTTTGGGCGTTGAAGCCGGAGTTGAGGTGTGGGCCCCACGGCCCGTCTTTTAAGCTTCAAGTAGCGCTTTACAACTTTTTCATCAGACGTCCGTTCGGGGCGTGCGAGTAGTCGATCCTGGGCGTTTTTCTGAGGGCATTGAAATGGTGCAATTTGCCTGCTTTAATTCAGCACACTAGTGCGGGGCCCATGAGTGTCGTTTTGGGATTTGGTGGTGATTTCCAGCTTTATCACTGGGTGTCCGTTTTGGACAAGTGAATAGTTCATCTTGTGTACGTTTCTGAGAAGATCACAATGGTGTGATCCATTGGCAGCGCTTTGGGACCGAGATGCGGGTCCCACGCAGCACCTCTCATGTTCGGTATGTCGGAACGCATCTTTTTCTCTGGATATCTGTTCCACTCAAGTGAGTAGTCCTTTTGATGTGTCTTTCTGAGGAGATCGCAATGGTGCAATGCGCCCGACTATTTTCGGGGCCAAGGCTCGGGATCATGGTACGTCGTTCGGGTGTAAGGAAGTGTTGGCTACTTTTCCATAGTATATCCGTTTGAGGTGAGTAAATAGTCTATCTCACATGTTTTTCCATGAGGATTACAGCGGTACGATCCGTTTGGAGTTGCGGAATCTCTTTTGAGATCTCTTTTGTTGAAGCATGAAAGGTTTACCAGTGGAGGTTCTTCCTACGGTGTTTGTAGGGAACCCTTGGCGTGTGATCGCATGCACTCCCATGTGAGTGAAGTAAATGTTTGAAGAGATGTAGTTGGATGTGCCTAGGCTGATGAGGTGGCAAGTTGGAGTTGTTACATTTATGCCTTTTTTCATTGACATTGGGTGTCATGTGCATGATAGCCCTTGGGTTGGCAATGTGGTATACTCTGGGAGTATACGAGAACGCTTGGAGGTACATGTGGTTTTTTGTACCTGAGAAAATTTTTGCGCTTGGTTAGAGTTGACTTGGGTACACACGTCATGTGGGACCCATGTGTGTGTTGTGTTCTACTTTGTATACCCTTGACCTCTCGTGACGTAGAGGGTCCCTCTGTTCTCGTTTGTTTGACTAGAAGGGTTGTGTGGTTTTCCCCTGGTTCTGTTATCAATGCTTTGGTCGGCAGAGATGGGTTGGTTCCTCTGTTTCTTCAGCTGTGAGGGGTTTCAGTACCGTGCCCCTTCCACCGGACTGCGACACCATTTACGACTACGTGTGCTCGTACACCTTGGGTGTTTTCCCACTTTCTGGGATGAGTTGTCTCAGTCCGCTTTGACAGTGACTCAACAGATTGGAGAGTGATCACCCTGAGAGGCCGGGTAGTTTCTCCCATCCCTTCGTGTTCCCTGGTAGAGTTCTTGTGGATTTGGTGTGACCAACACATTACGCGGGCATCGATCATCTACCCAGGAGGTTGTTTCCAGCAGGGATGACCAGTGGGTTACCATCTGGTAGGGGTGGCCAATTGTACCATCTTTTAGGGATGGTCAGTGGGTTACCATCCAGCAGGGATGTCCAATGGGTTACCATCCAGCAGGGATGGTTAGTACATTGGTGTTCACCGAGCAGTACCATCCAGTAGGGATGGCCAGAGCGGTTCTGGTTTTACCTCTAGTGGGGTTGGGAAATGGTCCCTGATGCCGAGTTTACCTCCAACTGGACTGGGAAGTGGTCCATGATGACGGTTTCGAGCCTCCCTCCAGTGGAGTACCCTTTTATGGGACTGGGCATTAGGACTCGTTGACAAATTTAGTCGGGTCTCCCTCTAGTGGATTACCATTTTACGGGACTGGGCAGTGTGGCACCCATCGACTTTTGTCGGGTCTCCCTCGAGTGGGAGCCCGTCGAGTTCTAGAGATTACTCTCCAGCGAGGCTAGGCAGGGAGTCGCCTGTCGACTTTGAGGAGACCTCTCGACTGCAGGGTAGTGACAAGGTGTGGTTTGACATTCCCCAGAACTCTCAATTATGAGGGGCGCTTTCCCCACCAAGATGCATCCTTGTGATGCGACCTAAAACCATGCGGGCGATTCAGTGCCGCCCAAAGAGGATAGTGTCAAGATGTGGTGATTTGAGCCCCTTCACTTGCAGTTCGGGGCAGACATGCGGGATGCTGGGAATCGATGGTGTTTACTTTTGGGACTATTGGATACTCACTTTCTTGGGCTGATATACGGGATGGATATCCCATTACGATATTGTTCTAGTTTCTTGACAGAGCATATATGTATGTATACCTTGTTCTAGTACCCACTCCTTGGGTTTTGGTTACTCTCCTTCTAGGAGAGGCGAAGATGCGTGGGGTATGCCACGTTCTTTCCGTGTCTAGCTTCTCGCAGTTGGACGAGTCTACTCTCCTGCTATAGGTAGTGAAGACTCAAAAAGAAGTTCATATTCTCACCGCTTCTAGCTCCTTGTTTTTGGATGAGTCTACTTCCTTCCTCTTGTTGGGTTGATTTGTACTCTTTACTGCACTCTCGGTTGTACTCCTTTACTTTTCCCAATTTGATCTACTGCTCACCTCTTCAATACCTCCTTTTTTGCTCCCTCGAGCCTTCGGGGCATCCAACTGAGTATCTTTATACTCACCCCTGCTTGGGCTTTTCCCACACTTGGTGTGCCATTGCTTCTGATGGACAGGTTGGTCGTGACTTTAGCAGAGCTTAGGAGTTCAAGAGCTTAGACCGCATGTGGTGGTTGTAGTCGGGTTCCAGGTGTAGGACTCTCCCAGCTGTTGTACTTTTTTTTACCTGTTGTCGAGTTGTGGCACTTTTCCGGTTGGGCGTGTGTTTTTCCCCTTTTCTTTTCAATTTACCTTCAGCTTTTACTTTGTACTGTTTAGAGGTCGATGCACATTTGTGGTTTATTTATAGCAGTTGGTACTTTGCTCTCTATCTCTTTTACTCTGCACTATTGCATTGAGTGGGTTGTGTGTGTGTGTACAGGTACTCAGGCAAAGGCCTCCCTGAGTTTTTTAGCCATCAGCGCTTGTCGCCAGCCCCTGGCCTATAGAGGTGGGCTTGGGATAGTTGCGGCTCGAGCCCGAGTAGGGTCGGGTCATGAACAAGTGGTATCAGAGGTGGTTCGTTCCTTGGGATGTTGTTCGGACTTCCCTAAAAAGGAATTGGTTGGGATTTAGGGCAATAGTGTTAACATTTCTTGAGAACAGCTCTCAGGCCAGGGAGTCCAATGATGGTGTGGCAACCGATGTATCCATTCACCAGGACCCTGATAACCTGCTTGTCGACTCGGCATGCTGAGACACTCGTTGCAGGGAAATTGGTTTGTGCATCACATAAGATTGAGTCTTTAACTGCCCTTCTTGAATTAGCTCCCCATTTTTGTTACTTTTATATACATATATGCTCAAATAATCACGACACTCCTTGATAACATTCAGGATGTCTCCGCAAAGACAGCCAACCAAGATACCATCTTTGGTTCGTGATGATGACCCTGTGAGCTATGAGGCCTCAGTCCAGGACCCATCATGCGAGTCCCTTTCTCCGGGTGGGCTGGTAGTAGTACCCCCACCTAGTGAGAAGCAGACAACTTCAGTAGAGCAGACTGAGCTTGAGCACAGGATAAGCGCGCTCCTTGAGTTCCAGCGACAGAGACTGCGGAGGTTTAGTGGTGATCCAGACCCTCAGGCCGCAGAGGTTTGTCTAGAGATAGTGGTTTGCCTCTTCAGGATTGTGCAGACACCGGTAGATCTTATGGTGGCTTTGGCCGCCAACCTTTTCCACAGAGCAGCTTGGCATTGGTGGAGTCTGGTGACTCAGTTTCTTGATGAGTCATCGCTTTTATGGGGAGACTTTCAGTTGTTGTTTCATGAAGATTTTTTCCCCTCCTTCTTACGCTCTATTCGGATTCAGGAGCTCATGCAGTTTCAGTAGGGAGGAATGACGGTGGCCGAGTATGCAGCTAGTTTCGTAGACCGTGCATGCTTTTTCTCAGACTTGGTCCATGAAGACAACTTCCGAGCATGGAAGTTCGAGCAGGGTCTCCATAGAGAGATTTGTGTTGTCATAGTACCCTTGGGAATTCCCACTTATGTCAGGGTGCTAGAGAAGGCGCTGGTGATAGAGATATTCATGTCGCGTTCTACGGGTGGTGGTGGCAGTAGGCACGACGGAGCCGATACGTCTACCACAACTAGTGGGCGTCTTCTGACAGAACCTCGACGTAGGTGGATTTCTGATAATCGGACTTAGGGGCGTGGTCGTACACCACAGTGGCATCGGAGGGCACCAGGGCAGCTCAGAGATCACCGGTGCTATGCTTGCGATGGGCGAGGTCACTTGGCACGGGACTGCCTGGCCAGGCGTGCTGAGAATATCGGGCATGCAGAAGGTGCACCACCACGTAAGAGGCAGCGTCATGATCGGAGTAGTGGCCAGAGAGGTGGTGCTAGAAGAGGAGCGGGAGGAGCTGTAAGTGGGGTATGACCTTACGAGGTCTTCCCATCACCACTAGGCGGTCCACATTAGGCTCCGGGAGCTGACAGTTGCGACTGCAGATAACCGCGAGCTTTGGATTTCTACGATCCTATGGAGCATGAGGTGGTAAGAGGTACACTCTATAGCTCTTCTACTTTTTTCAGTAGAATTGTTGGGCTCTTTATGTGAAATGCTTTTCTCCCTACTCCTTGTTTGAGTTGTTACCAGGGAGGTGTGGGGCGTCGGTGTAACCCTGTGTTGGTAAGGTAAAAGGCATGGGACCTTTTTCTTTAGTCGATGGTGTCGAATCCTTCACTCTCCGAGCATGTAAGGGAGTCTAGGTCGTGAGACATTGAATATGAAATCATGTGTGATCAGATATCCTTGTGTGTTTCACCATATGGATATTATGAAGTAGGGAATCACCGGGATTTGTTCTAGGTCCAAACGGTGATTCCAGTCGTGACGTGCGATGTGGGGGTTTGGTCGGGGAGTTGAGATACCCTCGAGGGCCTTAGGGCCATTTGAAACCATGCAAAGGGATGGCGAGGTTCCCTATCACCTTTCCCTAACCCAAAAGGCTGGTTTGGGTGCATAGCGTCTCCCCCATGACTCACTCAAGAAGAAGTTTTCATTCTCATATGCACGTCATCGTCAAGGGCAGACCTTGCATGAGCAGATCAAATCCTTTGGTCTGGGTACGGTGATGCAGGACTCTGCAAGAGTTCTTCTGGGTATGGGAGAGCCAGGTGTGGGCTTAGTACCCTAATTTGTTACCTGGTTTTGCTTTGTAGGGACGAAAATCTTGAAGGATGGAATGATTTAAGAACCCGGTTTTTGCTATAAAAGACTTTGGAATATCCTTGATGTTATTCCAGAGCAGCACCTTCAGACGGCGTGCGATTCCGAGCCCCAGTGTGGCCGGAATTAAATTTTCAGTGCGTTCACACTGGGGATGCCAAATAAATGGGATAACTCCTAAATAGTGATCCGGATCAGGAATCTGAGTGTATGGATGGGTCGTAAATGGGTTTTTTACCCTAAGAACAGCATAAAATATGTCGGCGCGGGACGTTGGGACCCCTCACCCATTAATGGAATGTTAAACGGATAAATAAAATAATTAATTTATTCGTTTAATGGTTAAACTCAGGTATCTCTTAAACGGTATCTCGGATTAGAAAGCCGAGAACACCTTTGAGTCTGGAGCATTCCGTTTACCCTAGGAGGGGTGTAACTTTCACGGGCGCGGACCTTCTGTGAAAAATGTCCCTAGGGGCATTTTTGTAATTTGGTGGCCTTGGGTGTGGAGTTTTATAACTCTTGAACGGAGGCTCAGATTAAAATTTTGAGACTGCCATTGTTATCGGGAGGTGGTGTTTACCCTAGGAGAGGCTTAACCTCAACCCCGTCGAGGGTTTCGGATGTGGGTTAATTTAGGGGTTTAAATTAATTAATTTTTTAATTAATTTTTCTTTATTTAAACTTAACCCCACCATCTTCGCCCCTTGTTCTTCCTCTGGTGGAAAGTCTCAAGCTCACCCAAGGATCTCTCCCTCAATATCCAACCTTCCTCTCCAAGGCGCATCTGGATCCAGCCCCGGCAAATCGCTCGTGAAGCGTCGGGCAATGCCCAAAGAGGTAGAATTGTTGCGGTTTCTTTTTTTTCCACATCTACTTTGAGCTAGAATTATTTCATCAAACCTCTGGTGAATTATCGAGAAAATCCCATGAATTTGTATTATGTTTTATGAGCTTTCCGACGCACTTTTCGGAATTGAAATCCGAGTTCGGAGGAGATTGCAGTTGTCCGCCGAAGGTCAGCGGGTTTTTGGTGTTTTCCTGCAGTTTTGGGTTCTTCGCGCGAGCTGGGACGGTGGTCTAGCGAGGGTTCACAGCGGCGGCACGGCAGGGGTCCAGGCGGCGGCGTCCTTTGGCTTCTCAGCAGTGGCCAGGGTCAAGGGCGTCGGGCGAGGCGGCATCGTGGTGGAGCGGAGGCGCCGGGCGGGGCAGAGGGCGTTGGCGCGACGCGGTGGCTTCAGGCGGTGAGGTCGAGCCCACAAGGGCGCAAGGGAGACTGGGGTTGCGGCGCGTGACCCCGCGGGGGAGATACGACCCGCGTCTCGTGGGTCTTCACGCGGCGAGATGACCGGCCATGAGGGACGATCTGCGCGTGGACCACAGGTCCACGGCCGGCCCACGCGGCTAAGTCGTGGGTCGGCGCTACGAGTCGGGCTGGCCGACGCAGGCCAGCCCAGAACGGGTGGATCCACCGATCCAGGCCGGTCCAGTCCAAGGGACTCACCCCCTTCGATTTCGGATACCTGTATCTCCCACTAAGGGTCTCCGTTTTGTGTACCGTCTACTGCAGTGTCCTCTGGATGTTAAGACGAAGCCTTTGAGATGGTTTCAGGGATTTTCAATTCCTAAAACGAGGGGCCTCGGGGGAGCAACACGCCTTTAATTGAATTGGCGTTTTCCCGGGGGTTGTTGTTTTGGGCGGCGCGGACACATCCGATGTCCTTTTTGAGCGTTGTCAGTGGCGTTGTGACCCTCACATCAAGACGAATATTGCCAAGGAGTTTTTGGGCGTTGAATCCAAAGTTGAGACATGGACCCCACGGCCTGTCTTTTAAGCTGCGTGCAGCTCTTTACAACATTTTCATCGGACGTCCGTTTGGGGCGTGGGAGTAGTCGATCTTGGGTGTTTTTCTGATGGCATTGCAATGGTGCAATCCGCCCACTTGAATTCATCACACTATTGCAGGCCCTGCGAGGGTTGTTTTGGGAGTTGGCGGTGATTTACAGATTTATCACCGGGTGTCTGTTTTGGACAAGTGAATAGTCCATATTGTGTAATTTTCCGAGAGGATCGCAACGGGTCGATCCGTTGGCAGTGCTTCGGGACCGGGATACAGGTCCCACGCAGAACTGCTCATGTTCGGTATGTCAGAACGTATATTTTTCTCCGGATATTCATTCCACTCAAGTGAGCAGTCCTTTTGACGTGTCTTTCTGAGGAGATCGCAATGGTGCGATGTGCCTGACTATTTTCAGGGCCGAGGCTCGGGATCACGGGACGCCATTCGGGCGTAAGGCGATGTTGGAGACTTTTCCATCGGATATTCATTTGAGGTGAGTAAATAGTCTATCTCGCATGTTTTTCTGTGAGGATTACAGCGGTACGATCCATTTGGATGTGCAGAGTCTCTTTCAAGATCTCTTTTATAAAAGCATGAAAGGTTTACCGGTGGAGGTTCTTCCTGCGGTGTTTGCAGGGAACCCTTGGCGTGTGATCGTGTGCACTCCCTTGTGAGTGAAGTAAATGGTTGAAGAGATGTAGTTGGTCGTGCCTAGGCTGATGAGGTGGCAAGTTTGAGTTTTTACATTTACACCTTTTTGCATTGACTTTGGGTTTCATGTGCACGATATCCCTTGGGCTAGTAATGTGGTAAACTCTGGGAGTATACGGGAACGCTTGGAGGTACATGTGGTTGTTTATACCTGAGAAAGTTTGCGCGCTTAATTGGAGTTGACTTGGGGCCACACGTCGTGTGGGCCCCATGCGCGTGTTGTGTTCTACTTTGCATACCCTTGACCTCTCGCAACATAGAGGGTCCCTCTGTTCTCGTTTTTTTGACCAGCAGGGTTGAGTGGTTTTCCCCTGGTTCTGTTCTCGATTCTTTGGCCGGAAGAGATGGGTTGGTTCCTCTGTTTCCTTAGCTGTGAGGAGTTTCAGTATCGTGCCCCTTCCACCGGACTACGGCACCATTTACGACTACGTGTGCTCATATATCTTGGGTGTTTTCCCACTTTCTAGGATGAGTTGTCTCGGTCCGGTTCGACAGTGACTCAGCGGATGACCAGTGGGTTACCATCCAACAAAGGTGGCCAGTTCTACCATCCAGAAGGAATGGCCAGTGGATTACCATCCAGCAGGGATGGCCAGTACAGCGGTGTTCACCGAGCAGTACCATCCAATAGGGATGGCCAGAGCGGTTCCGGGTTTACCTCCAGCGGGGCTAGGAAGTGGTCCCCGATGCCGGGTTTACCTCCAACTAGGATGGGAAGTGGTCCCCAATGACGGTTCCAAGCCTCCCTCCAATGGAGTACCCTTTTATGGGACTGGGCATTGGTACTCGTTGATTACTTTAGTCAGGTCTCCCTCCAGTGGATTTCCCTTTTATGGGACTGGGTAGTGTGGCACCCATCGACTTTTTCCAAGTACGAGGGGCGCTTTCCCAACCGAGATGCGTCCTTGTGAAGTGACCTAAAATCATGTGGGCGAGTCAGGGTCGCCCAAAGCAGATAGTGTTAAGGTGTGGTGATTTGATCCCCTTGACTTGAAGTTTGGGGAAGATGTGCGGGATGCAGGGCATTTATGGTGTTTACTTCTAGGACTATTGGATACTCACTTTCTTGGGCTGATCTACGGTACAGATATCCCCTTACGATCTTGTTTGGGTTTCTTGACATAGCATATATGTATGTATACCTTGTTCCAGTACCCACTCCTTGGGTTTTGGTTACTCTCCTTCCAGGAGAGGCGAAGACATGCAGGGTATGCCACATGATTTCCGTGTCTAGATTCTCATGGTTGGATGAGTCTACTCTCCTGCTATAGGTAGCGAAGACTCGATGAGAAGTTCATCTTCTCACTGCTTCTAGATCCTTGTGTTTGGATGAGTCTACTTCCTTCCTCTTGTTGGGTTGTGCTGTACTTTTTACTACACTCTCGGTTGTACTCCTTTACTTTTCCCTATTCAATCTACTGCTCACCTCTTCAGTACCTCCTTTGTTTCTCCCTCGAGCCTTCGGGTCATCCTACTGAGTATTTTTATACTCACCCCTGCTTGGGCTTTGCCCTCAATTGGTGTTCCCTTGCAGATAACGGACAGGTTGGTCATGACTTTATTGGATCTTAGGTGTTCAGGATCTTGGACCGCATGCAGTGTTCGTAGTCGGGTTCCAGGTGTGGGAATCTCCCAGCTGTTGTACTTTTTTTTACCTGTTACCAGGTTGTGGAACTTTTTTGGTTGGGAGCGTGTTTTTTCCATTTTCTTTTCATTTTACCTTCAGTTTTTACTTTATATTGTTTAGAGGTCAATTCACATTTGTGGTTTATTTATAGTAGTTGGTACTTTACTCTCTCTTTTTTACTCTGAACTATTTCTTTGAGTGGGTTGTGTGTGTGTGTATAGGTACTCAGGCAAAGGGCTCCCTGAGTTGTTTAGACTTTGGTGCTTGTCGCCAGCCCATGTCCTATGGAGGCGGTCTTGGGGTAGTTGCGGCTCGAGCCCGGGTAGGGTTGGGTCATGAAAATCTATATTTTCCATTCCTCCATACATGATGGTACCTAAAGAGCTTCAGGATCTCAAGCAGCAGTTAGATTATTTAGAGGCCAAAGACTTTATATGACCTAGTATATTATCTTGGGGTTTTCCTATGCTTTTCCCTAAGAATGTGGATGAAAACTTATTTCTATACATGGATTACATAAATTTTAACTAGCTTACGGTCAAGAACTGGTATCCACTGCCTCGAATAGATGATATCTTCGACTAGCTCTGAGGATCTAGGGTCTTCTCTAATATTGACCTGAGATCGGGTTATCATCAAGTATAAGTAAGGCCATCAGACATACCTCGTACAACTTTTTTTAGAAGGTATGGTCTGTATGAGTACCATGTTATGTCTTTAGGTCTTACTAACACACCCTCTATTTTCATGGCTATAATGAATAGGGTTTTTCATCCCTATCTCAACTCTTTTTTGTGGTCTTTTTGGATGACATCTTGGTGTATTCTCGTACTTGTAGCGACCATGACAAACACCTTGAGATTGTTCTAAATACACTGAGAGATCATCAGCTTTATGAAAATCTTACTAAGTGAAACTTTTGAATCTACAAAGTTCACTTCTTGGTTCATATCATATCATAATCAATAGTATTTGTTGAACTTGAAAAGGTTACTTTTGTAGTTTCTTGGGAGTAGCCCAAGAACTTGTTTGATATATAGAGCTTCTTGGGGATGGATGGATATTAAATGAATTTCATATAGGACTTATCACACCTTTCTTCACCTCTCACTGGTCTTACAAAGAAGGGTTTAATGTTCCTTTGGTTAGAAGCGTGCAAGAAATCCTTTCAAGAGCTTAAAGGGAGGCTTGTCTCATCACCTATTATAATTATTCTAGATCCATTTGTAGGTTATACCATCTTCTGTGATGCATCAGGAATCATCCTAGGAGCATTGTTGATGTAGGAAGATGGGGTCATTGTGTATGGATCTTAGCAGTTGAGGTCTCATGATAGAAACTATCTGACACATGACCTTGAGCTAACAGTAGTTTTCCATGCCTTACGTTACTGGACACATTATCTGTTAAGTGAGTGATTTTTGGTGTACACAAACTACAAGAGACTTAAGTATATCTTTACACAACATGACTTAAACCTCATACAGTGGATATAGGTTGAATATCTAAAATATTTTGATTTTGAGCTTGCCTATACGCCTGGGAAGGGATTTATGGTTATAGATGCACTGAGTCAGTAAACTAAGGAATAGGTATTAAGGAATCCAGTGATGAATAAAAGTTAATGGACCTCTTCTTTGAGTTGCATTTGGATTTTCATGATATTCATGAGTAGTATTACCTGTCATCCTTGACAGTTACCTCTTCCCTCCTTGATAAGGTGAAGAGTAGAGAATTTTCAGTTCCACGAGTCTTAGTTCTTTGTGAGAGTATATCATGAGATAACCTGCCTCCATATTAGTCTATAGACAGAGATGACATCCTACATATTCATGGATGTGTTTGGGTCCCTATAGATATGAGAGGAGTTGATGAAAGAGTCCCATGATTCTCAATGGGCAGTTCATCCTATCATCTTGAAGATGTATTGAGATATGCGATGCTAGTATTGGTGTCCTGGGATGAAGTGTTAGATAGAAGGCTTTATCACTAGGTGTTCCACCTATCAGTAGGTGAAAGTAGAGCACCAGAGACCTACAATATTGTTACAGGTGATTTCAGTCCTAGAATGGAAATAGGAAGATACTGCTATGTATTTTTTATTCAGCTTACCTAGTTCATCAAGGGGTAGAGACGTTGTATGGTTAGTTTTTGGCTAACTAATAAAATCAAACCACTTCATTCCCATTTGGGAGACTTTATCAGATGAAGAGATTGGAAGATTGTATGTATGTGAGATCATACAACTACATGGAGTCCAATATACTATCATTTCAGATAGGGATGCTCGTTTCACGTCGTGGTTATGGTAGGGATTTTAGAAGGCTATGGGAACATAGGTGCTTCTACGCATAGCTTTTCACCCTTAGAAATATGGAAAATCAGAACAGAAAATATAGGTTCTATAGGATATGCTCTGAGTATGTGTCCTTGATTTTAGTGGTTCTTGGGAGAAGCATATCCCTCTCGTCAAGTTTTCCTACAATAATATATTTCAGGCAACAATTCAAATGGGTCCTTTTGAGGCCTTATATGGTAGGACATGTTGTCACCTATATGCTAGATTGAGGTAGTTGAGGCATCCCTACTAGGTCCTTGTCTCATTTAGGAGACTTTGGAGTAGGTTCAGCTGATTAGAAAGCGTATGCCTACTGCTTAATCTAGATAGAAATCTTATGTCAATTTCCGTAGATGACCTCTAGATTTCGAGATCGGGGATCATTTTTTCCTTCGGGTATCATCCATGATAGTTCATATATGGTTATGGAGGCAAGGGAAGTTTTCACCTCATTAACTAGGTCCATTTGAAATTCTAGAGAGAGTTGGTCTGGTAGCCTATCAGTTGCTACTACCTCATAGGTACCATGTCATGCATGACGTATTTTATGTTTCATAGCTTCACCAATATCATGTCAACCCATATCATACCTTTAATCCCAAGGAAGTTGATTTATATGCTAATGATAACTTTGAGGAGAATCTAGTATGCATCATTGACCGAAGCACGAAATCTCTCTGAGGCTGATTTTTCCCTCTAGCATGGGTGTCATGGTAGTATGACCATTTACAAGATGAGACTTGGGGGTGGGAGGCTGACATACATGCTCAGTGGCCATAATCTTTCTTAGATAGTGCTTCACCGCCCTTGGAAGGTGAACTTGGGGATGAGTTCTTTTAAGGGGGGGAAGACTGTAAGAACTCCGGATTTCACTCAAGTATGGATTCTTTAAATTTTGGTATAATTATTTATTTTGGACCTAATATGGATGCCTAATGAGTTATCATAGCTCTTAGAGGTGTTTGGGGTTTTTTTAGATCCTGAAATTCATATTTTTTGGAAAACTGGACCATTTTCATATTTAGAGTAAACTGTATAGGTAGGACGCATGTTTAGATCTAACCAAGCGGACGGTCTGCATTTCGGGTAGATCCATCTCACATGGTTGGTGCACAGTTTCCATAATCTTGTGGGATAACCATGTGGGTGCCCCCTTTTCCTAGATACTCGTTCATGGTTTGCACACAGTTTACCAAATTGTGTGGACAAACTGTGCACAGGCTAAATTTTGGGTAATTTTACTTTTTCCCCTTACTGGTCTAATTAAGTCTCCTCCTTCCTCCTATTCCAAATTCCTATAGAATTATCCTCTATTTCTATCCATTTGTATATTTTTTAAGGCCTAATGTAGGTATCAGTAGATCTCCTTTATTCAAGATCCTATCAAGATTTTGTTCGTCACATTGGATGTGCAACGGTAATTACTTGAGTCTGTTTGAGCCTTTCTTCTTCTCTCTTGCTCTCAACCTAGTTAACTATGTCTAAGAATTTTTCCTATTTTATTAGATCTACTCCAATCCAAGCCAAATATGTAACACCTAGAGCTTCCACGGTACGCTTCTCTTTGAATAATACAGTAGCATGTGTTGTACGCAACTTCAAGTTCTAACACACACCACGACCAATCAAAGTAGCCGTTATGAATAGTAATACCTACTTTTGAAAATTTTAGAAATTTTATCTCTCAAAATGGACTTCATTTTTGGATTCGGAGTATCGAATTTAGCCTAAGGTGAAATTTTGGAACTTTTCGGATAACTTTAATATTTTGATGAATAGTGAAAATTACTAAATTTTAATTAAAAACAACTTTTTTAATCAAAATAATTAATAGTGATAAATTATTAATTTGAGTGGTTTTAAAGTATAATTAGAATATATTTTTACCATTTTATCCAATGGTGTTCATTAGAATTAATTTCACTTTGAAATTGGACATAAACAATTGTCAATCTTTTGATATATATTGTTTCTTAAAAACACGCTATTTGTTGTGGCAGTGGGAATTAATTATAAAATTAATTAATGCAACTTATATGTTTGGAATTTTGTAAAATAGACATCATTTTTGAATTTGTAATATAAATTATAGCTTAGGGTAAAATTTTGGCATTGTTCTGAAAAACTTCAATTTTTGATGAATAGTGAAACTACAAAGTGGTAGTTAAAAAACTGAATTTTTCATAAAACATAATTTTACCGCTTCTGTGATTAGAATTTCGAAAATCCGAGAAACACGGTTAATATCAAGTAGTAAAATTTGGTTCAATGAGATGAAAATAATTTTTGGTGAATAGTAACTTTTTACTTTTATTTACCACGGTTAAAAGTAAATCGGGTAATTAAAGGTAAAAATGATATTAATATTACCATAACACATGTCCTAATTCTATTGGACAAGTGTATCTCGACCAAAAACAACCTTAGGAATAAAATATTATCATTTAGGTCCACTTGGATTAGATTAGGACATTTATTATTATTTAATTCAAAGAAGAGTTAAAAGAGTTAAAATCAAAGTTTATTTACTAAAACATTTTTAATATAGAGTTATACATAAGATAAATTTGATTGTAAATATTCATTAGAAAGATAAAATTATTTCCTACATAATGATATTTTATTTATAATTTTTATACATTCAATAATTTAATTTATTTATGACACAATGATGATGCAGTAATTACCATAATAGTGAAAAAATTAAAATAATTGATAGTATAAATACCCAAATAAATATAATTTGAGACTTTTTATGAATTAAACTAATTTTTTAGGTTAATATGACATGTTATTATTGACTTAATTAACTATTTTTGAAGTAATAATTCTATTATAATTTTTACAAAAATCAATTATTGAATAGTGTCAAAATTGACATAAAAGAGTTTTTAAAACAAATATTATAATATTAATTGATATTAAATTCTTAAAAATCTAAGGTTCGTCCAAGAGACTTATATCATGATATTTGTGTCATTAATGGACCACTTGGGGGTCGATTGGATGTATATAGTAAGTTTATTAACCATATAATATAAAAATACAAAGAGACATTGTAAAAGTGAAACTAATTAACTAAGAGTTAATACATAAAGATAAGGTTAATATAATGACCCAAACCTGTATAAATTCTATTGTTTGAGTAGTTTTAGACACATCCCCACCTTAACCTTTAAATAATCTACTTTTGAGCCATTATAAACCTAATATAAATTTATTATAAAATAATATTTCTAGCTTTTCCAAAGGTGCCCCTCACCCCTCTTATAAAAGGTCACTCTCCCTTCTCATTAACTCACACCTTCAAAGCCTTTTTCTTTGGCCAAACTCTGCCCAAATACTCTCTCAACTTCCCTCAATTCATCTTAGAGGCCTTCATTTAGTCAAAAATCCAACTTAAGGAGCCCTTTTTATCAAATCAAAAGGAAGAACCCAAAGAAGAGGTAATGATTTCACCACCCTTTTTCAAGTTCCTTTCTTCTTCCACTTCTTCTTTCTTTGTTATTACCATTCTAAAATAATGAATCCAGTATCTCCTATATAATTTAATATTATTATAAATATGTTACAACCATATTCAGTATTCTATTCATCCTTTGAATGACATGTCACCATACGTGCGTACGTACGGCTTACCGTCTCCACGTCGTGGTGTAATTGTTATTCAATATATTATTATTTGGATGGGTATAATAATGATTTTTAATTCATGTAAATAATAAATATAACATGATAATTATTCTTTATATATGATATAACATCCAATTATATATTATTTTATTATCAAAAGAATGGTATTTTCGCTCGTGCGTACTTACGGATTACCGTCTCCATGACGCGATGAGATTCATTTCCAAGTTCACCATTCATCGACGATTATAAAAATATATATTAATAATAAGTATGTAATATATGAAATAATAATTCTACTGGAGATATATATATATATATATATATAAGGATTTATGTACTTACATATATCTTATTCATTTACTTCCGTTCAATACTATATGAAAACAGAAACAGTGTTTATGCGTACGTACGGACTACCGTCTCCATAAATGGTGGTTTACATTTAATATATATGTCTATTATACATATTTATATTCTAAATATATATGATATATTTATCATGTTTTATATTCTGGATGTATTTAAATCATGATCTAAGTGATACAACCAAGAGTGACAAGTTAAAACACGTACGATAAAGAAAGTGATTATTACCCAAAATGTTAACTTAACAAGGAAATTATTATTAAATGGGTAATATAAAGTCATAAATGAATCAGGTATGATATCATAAATATTAATATGGTTCTGTTATAATTTAATAACATACTATGATCTTTGTATAGTAGGTTAAACGTACCCTCGACTAAAGGAAAGTGCAAGGTAAGGGGTTTTCATCTCACTCCTTATTCCCGTGAGATTCATGCCATATTGCCACTATTACCTTTTGTGTGGTGTATATACTACCCATAATTGTATTATTTGTGTAATAAACTTTAATTTATTTGTATTTACATATTAATTTTATGATACCTCTTTCATGGGTTGTATGTTTCATAAGTTACCAAATTGGTAAGGGTTAATTCCTCAATCTCATCATTATCCGAGATTGTTTATGTGTAAGTATTTACTAGGAAATTTTTATCATCCATGTCCCTTTTTCAGAAAAATGATTTCAAAATAAATATTTTAAGGATTTTAAAAGGTACCCTTTATCAAGATCAAAATTTAAAATGTTTTAAAGATTTATCTTTCTAAATCATTTCAATTAATTTCCATGTTTTCAAAATGATTTTAATGATTTATTTATATGGACATGAATGTTTTGAAATGATATTTCTTTTCAAAAGTTTCAAATTGGTATGGGACACTTTGATTCAAAAATATCTTTTAAATTACTTCCTTTATAAATGTGTGACTTTTCAATGATTTAGAGAAAATATATATTTCTTTAAAATAGTTTTGATTTCATCTATGTCAACATCCTTTGATGGATTTTAAGCTTATTTGAAGTTGATTTATTATGATACAAAACTTTTGTATTGTATTGAAGGGTTTGTGATATGTTTAACTGTGGATGTGTTATTTTTATACCATTCATGGTTTATGGAGAAAGTATTGACATTTCGTATTCTAGTTTTAATACGAATGTTTATGTTATGTTTAAACCTTTTCATATGAGGAATGCATTGGACTTAGTAAGTGGCGGGTGGAGCCTGCTATAGCTCCTCGATGCATCGGTAGGTGTCATGAGACAAACTAGTGTCTTGGCACAAGGCCTTGGAAAAATCTTATTTGTAGTCTGGGAATGAGGCCTTGTCTATGTGGTTATGATAGTCTGGCATTATGCATTCCATCATTATGAAAAGTGGTTAGTGATATTTCATGTGATTATTAGATTAGTAGAATATCCATGTGAATAAGTAAATGACATTATTTCATTTTATTTCTTCCATATTATGCTGACGTTCATGTTTAAAAGGCTTTTTTTTAGTTTTATACATTGCCTTAAATTTTTATGCTTATTTTTGAAAGTTTTCACTGTATTGCTTACCCTTACTGAGCATTTGAGCTCACCCCTTTCTATGTTTTATTTTTACCGGGATTCTAAGAAGTGTAATTTTATTGGTATGTAGGGTTAAGCCATGGGAATAATGGCGTTCATAAAGATTATTTATGTTGTTTTTTACGTCTTAAAGTGAAAATGTAAGATTCATGTATGTGATCTATTTTTCCAAGACTGCTAAACTGATCAGTCCTTCAGGACTTGATTCCTTGTAATCATGCCAATGTATTAAAATAATGAACCGACTCTGAGTAACTGGGTTCGGAGCATTATAGTTGGTATCATAGGAAGTTTAGCAATAACCTTGGAAACTAGATTTAGATAAACTCTGATTAGAACACATAGCCCTAAGATAGACTTTGAGGATTAGTATAGAAGAACTTCCTAGAATTTTGGTATTGTAGAGATTTTGTGAATTTTCCGATCAATACATCCATGTCTGGATACGAGCAGGTATAGGCGGCTCTGGCACAGATATACCTAGGGGTAAAACCCAAAAACACCGCTTTGAGCTAGACTCGAACGGGAACTGGTGCATGACAACGGGCCTTGCTGCACTCTTGGTTACGACACTCCTGGGGGATATGCTTAGGATAATTCTCATTTTCTTTACAAACCATTATGAAGGGATCATGAGTATATACTTACTCAAAGAAAACATTTTTATGATTATGGATTATATCCATAAACTGTTCAATTTGTGTTAGGTATTTTACAAGTTTGGAATTATTCATTGCAATTCATAAACTGACCTAGTTTATGCTATTGTATAGAAATGGCACCCAGTAGAAGGAATGTGAACTCCAGTAATACGTATAATCCAAAGAGTAATAAGGATTGTATTTTTCATGGTATTAATACATCATTTAGAAGGGAAATAGTCTCTCACGTATTATCATCATATGAAGAAATAATATCATGTGTGGATAAGATAACTAAAGAGTTTACTAAGTCCTATGGCTTTGAAGGGAAGCACGAGAAGAAAAGGATGGAAGAGAGAAAGATGGATAAAGGGAAGAGGGAAAAGAAGAATTTCCCCATATGTGATAACTGTGGGAAGAAACACCCTGGAACTTGCCTGAAAGGAATGGGAGTTTGTTATAAGTGTGTAGGAAAAGGGCACAAAGTACATGACTGCAAGGGTTAGAAAATGGTTTCAAATGTACAATGCTTCATTTGCAAGGAGTTTGGATACTATGCGAACTAATGTCCCAGTCATCAGACTATGATGCAAATGATGCTATTGGATAATAATTAAGTTATGATACTACAATAGATGAAGAGGAATGACTAGTGTTCCTATGTTGTTATTTTAGAATTATTTCATTTAAGTGTTGTATCAATGATGTTCTGGAAATAAATAAGGATTGTACTACAGTACTATTTAATTAAGGATTTGAGATTTTATGGTACTAAGAAAAGTGACTCTACAGCGAGTTAAATTTTTTTTTGGAAATTACATGGTTGAAGGAAAGATAAACCTTAATATGGTCCTAATATTGAGGTAGTTATTTTGGAATAAGATATGGTTGATTTTGGTAATTCAGGATGTTGCGGTGTTGTAAAAGAATATATGAGGAAGGCATTCACATGTTATTACCTGGAAAAAAGGATCCTCATTATGTTTAACTTCCTTGTAAATTTCAGACTGTGAGTTTGGATAATAGTATTTTGGATAAGTCTAATGGTTGGAATGGATTAAGTTTGAAAGGTTATTTTTTTGGATTTTTATAAAAGGACAACACGCAGACTGTGTGATGACCCGTTGTGTCGGACAAAGCTGCGGGAATCGAACCCACAACCATAGTGCAATTGGGAATTATCACCTACCATTGTGCTACATGAAGTTCTTGGATGGTATAATGTAGTTTCTTTACATAAAGGGTCTGATATGTGAATTATAAATTCATTATATTTGGAACCCTATATGATTTGGATAAATAGAGTATTTTTGAGTTATATTATGTTTTGGGGTGAAAGATGAGTTTGTGGTAGAAATTTATTAATGGATAAAACTCAAATTATAAAGTAAGTATATCTCCTTATAATCTTAGCCAATCTCATAAATAAATTCCTCAACATTAAGAAAAGGAACTTAGAACAAAAAAATTTTCCTAGATGGTACCTTAGATCATCACTAATTTATGGCTTTGGGATTGTTGGTCTTTTCATAGCCATGTTCTCTACCACTCTCCATCAGATAATTGATGGTTAGAATTCTCTTCCATATCCATATTTTCCTACATGGAACCCTAGTATGTGTCATTTTCAGTAATCTTCATACTTTCCACACTTTATTTTAAATAGAGGCCTCATTAATTCATTTTTCGATGCGGGATTTCAACTAATATATTTTGAAACATCAAAAATTTGTTATCCTAATACCTTATGTTTTGTTGAACAGATGGTATTTTAAATCATCATAGATTGATGAATTTAAGGACCTCAATTTTAAACTTGTTTGTGATTGATGACCTCAATCACTACCTATAAATATTTATGTTTTTTCTCCAATTATATGTCTATATTTTCCACCAATGTCCTCCAAATCGAGATCATAATTTTGTGGTGACCCTTTCATTTCTCTTTTCATCTTGTTAAGACTAAATTTTATTAACCAAATTTCCGATGTGGGTTTTTCCACAAAGATATTTTCTATTTTCAACCTTTATTTTCAAAGAACAATATCAAATTGCGAGGACGCAATTTATTGAAGGAGGGGAGAATGTAACTCCCTGAGCTTCCACGGTATGCTTCCCTTTGAATAATACAGTAGCGTGTGTTGTACGCAACTTCAACTTCTAACACACACCACGACCAATCAAAGTAGCTGTTATGAATAGTAATACCTACTTTTTAAAATTTTAGAAATTTTATCTCTCAAAATGGACTTCATTTTTGGATTTTGAGTATTGAATTTAGCCTAAGGTGAAATTTTGGTACTTTTCGGATAACTTTAATATTTTGATCAATAGTGAAAATTACTAAATTTTAATTAAAAACAACTTTTTTAATCAAAATAATAAATAGTGATAAATTATGAATTTGAGTGTTTTTAAAGTATAATTAGAATATATTTTTACCATTTTATCCAATGGTGTTCATTATAATTAATTTCACTTTGAAATTAGACATAAACCATTGTCAATCTTTTGATATATATTGTTTCTTAAAAACACGCTATTTGTTGTGACAGCGGGAATTAATTATAAAATTAATTAATGCAACTTATATGTTTGGAATTTTGTAAAATATTCATCATTTTTGAATTTGGAATATCAATTATAGTTTAGGGTGAAATTTTGGCATTGTTCTAAAAAACTTCAATTTTTGATGAATAGTGAAACTACTAAGTGGTAGTTAAAAAACTGAATTTTTCATAAAACATAATTTTATCTCTTCTGTGATTGGAATTTCGAAAATCTGAGAGACATGGTTAATATCAAGGAGTAAAATGTGGTTCAATGAGATGAAAATAATTTTTTGTGAATAGTAACTTTTTACTTTTATTTACCACGGTTAAAAGTAAATAGGGTAATTAAGGGTAAAAATGACATTAATATTACCCTAACACATGTACTAATTCTATTGGACAAGTGTATCTTGACCAAAAACAACCTTAGGAATAAAATATTATCATTTATGTCCACTTGGATTAGATTAGGACATTTATTATTATTTAATTCAAAGAAGGGTTAAAAGAGTTAAAATCAAAGTTTATTTACTAAAACATTTTTAATATAGGGTTATACATAAGATAAATTAGATTGTAAATATTAATTATAAATATAAAATTATTTCCTACATAATGATATTTTATTTATAATTTTTAGACATTCAATAATTTAATTTATTTATGACACAATGATGATGCAGTAATTACCATAATAGTGAAAAAATTAAAATAATTGATATTATAAATACCCAAATAATTATAATTTGAGACTTTTTATGAATTACACTAATTTTATAGGTTAATATGACATGTTAGTATTGACTTAATTAACTTTTTTAGAATTAATCATTCTGTTATGATTTTTACAAAAATCAATTATTGAATAGTGTCAAAATTGACATAAAAGAGGTTTTAAAACAAATATTATATTATTAATTGATATTAAATTCCTAAAAATCTAAGGTTCAGCCAAGAGACTTATATCATGATAGTTTTATAATTAATGGACCACTTGGGGTGTCGATTGGATGTATATAGTAAGTTTATTAACCATATAATATAAAAATACAAAGAGACATTGTAAAAGTGAAACTAATTAACTAAGAGTTAATACATAAAGATAAGGTTAATATAATGACCCAAACCTGTCTAAATTCTATTTGTTGAGTGGTTTTCGACCCATCCCCACCTTAATCTTTAAATAATCCACTTTGGAGACATTAGAAACCGAATATGAATTTATTATAAAATAATATTTCTAGCTTTTCCAAAGGTGCCCCTCACCCCTCTTATAAAAGGGCACTCTCCCTTCTCATTAACTCACACCTTCAAAGACTTTTGGTTCGTCCAACCTCTTCCCAAATACTCTATAAACTTCCCTCACTTCATCCTAGAGGCCTTAATTTAGTCAGAAAGCCAACTTAAGGAGCCCTTTTGATCAAATCAAAAGGAATAACCCGAAGAAGAGGTAATGATTTCACCACCCTTTTTCAAGTTCCTTTCTTCTGCCACTTCTTCTTTATTTGTTATTACCATTCTAAAATAATTAATACAGTATCTATTATATACTGTAATATTATTATAAATATGGTACAACCATATTCATTATTCTATCCATCCTTTGAATGATATGTCACCATACGTGCGTACGTACGGCTTACCGTCTCCACGTCGTGATGTAATTGTTATTCAATATATTATTATTTGGATGGGTATAATAATGATTTGTAATTCATGTAAATAATAAATATAACATGATAATTATTCTGTATATATGATATACCATCCAATTATATATTATTTTAATATCAAAAGAATGGTATTTTCGCTCGTGCGTACGTACGGATTACCGTCTCCACGATGCGGTGAGATTCATTTCCAAGTTCACCATTCATCGACGATTATAAAAATATATATTACTAATAATTATGTAATATATGACATAATAATGATACTATAGATATATATATATATATAAGGATTTATGTACTTACATATATCTTATTCATTTACTTCCGTTCAATACTATATGAAAACTGAAACAGCGTTTATGCGTACGTATGGACTACCGTCTCCATAAACGGTGTTTTCCATTTCATATATATGTCTATTATACATATTTATATTCTAAATATATATGATATATTTATCATGTTTTATATTTTGGATGTATTTAAATCATGATCTAAGTGATACAACCAAGAGTGACAAGTTAAAACACGTACGATAAAGAAAGTGATTATTACCCAAAATGTTAACCTAACATGGAAATTATTATTAAATGGGTAATATAAAGTCATAAATGAATCAGGTATGATATCATAAATATTAATATGGTTCTGTTATAATTTAATAACATACTACTATCTTTGTACAGGAGTTTAAACATACCCTCGACTAAAGGAAAGTGCAAGGTAAGGGGTTTTCATCTCACTCCTTATTCCCGTGAGATTCATGTCATATTGCCACTATTACCTTTTGTGTGGTGTATGTACTTACCATAATTGTATTATTTGTGTAATACACTTTAATTTATGTGTATTTACATATTCATATTATGATACCTCTTTCATGGGTTGTATGTTTCGTAAGTTACCAAATTGGTAAGGGTTAATTCCTCAATCTCATCATTATCTGAGATTGTTTATGTGTAAGTATTTACTGGGACATTTTTATCATCCATGTCCGTTTTTCAGAAAAATGATTTCAAAATGAATATTTTAAGGATTTTAAATGGTACCCTTTATCAAGATAAAAATTTCAAATGTTTTAAAGATTTATCTTTCTAAATATTTTCAATTAATGTCCATGTTTTCAAAATGATTTTGAGGATTTATTTATATGGACATGAATGTTTTGAAATGATATTTCTTTTAAAAAGTTTCAAAGTGGTATGGGAGACTTTGATTCAAAAATATCTTTTAAATTACTTCCTTTATAAATTTGTTACTTTTCAATGATTTCGAGAAAAGATATATTTCTCTCAAATAGTTTTGATTTCATCTATGTCAACATCCTTTGATGGATTTTAAGCTTATTTGAAGTTGATTTATTATGATACAAAACTTTTCTATTGTGTTGAAGTTTTTGTGATATGTTTAACTATGGATGTGTTATTTTTATACCATTCATTGTTTATGGAGAAAGTATTGACATTTCGTATGCTAGTTTTAATATGAATGTTTATGTCATGTTTAAACCTTTTCATATGAGGAATGCATTGGACTTAGTAAGTGACGGGTGGATCCCACTATAGCTCCTCGATGCATCAGTAGGTCTCATGAGAAAAACTAGTGTCTTGGCACAAGGCCTTGGAAAAATCTTATTTGTAGGCTGGGCACGAGGCCTTGGCTATGTGGTTATGATAGTCTGGCATTATGCATTCCATCATTATGAAAAGTGGTTAGTGATATTGCATGTGATTATTCGATTAGTAGAATATCCATGTGAATAAGTAAATGGAATTATTTCATTTTATTTCTGCCATATTATTCTGAAGTTCATGTTTAAAAGGATTTTGTTTTAGTTTTATACATTGCCTTAAATGTTTATGCTTATTTTTGAAAGTTTCCGCTGTATTGCTTACCCTTACTGAGCATTTGAGCTCACCCCTTTCTATGATTTATTTTTCCCAGGATTCCAAGAAGTGTAATGTGATTGGTGTGCATGGTTAAGCCAAAGGAATAATGGCGTTCATAAAGATTATTTATGTTGTTTTTTACGTCTTAAAGTGCACATGTAACATTCATGTATGTGATCTATTTTTCCAAGACTGCTAAACTGATCAGTCCTTCGGGACTTGATTCCTTGTAATCATGCCAATGTATTAAAATAATGTATCGACTCTGGGTAACTGGGGTCGAAGCATTACAAAATAAAGGGCTGATACCAGAGGAGGATATTCATAAAATCCTAAGGTCAGTGGTTTATAATTCATCCCTCAAGTTCGTTGATTTAGGAATTGTCATGTGGGGCCCGTTGATTTCATGAGATGTCGTTTATTAAATTTATATTTCATTAATATAATCACTAGAACCGTATGGTTATGATACTTCCAAATATGTGATTATATATTAATGGTTATTCCCACAACTTGATCCATCTTATGTAGGATGTTATGACATAATTGGGTTTTTAGTATTTGACATGTTTGTGCTGCCAATTGGGTGTGCCTTGGATTGACCTTTATAAGGGTAAGTTTTTCTATATTAAATGGCTTCATTTATATTTTGAATTTCATAAATGTCAACTACCATGTATGCTCACCACTTTACTCACCTAAGGTAAGTGCTTCAATTGATAATTAAATGTTAAATAGAAATTAGAAAGCATACTAGGTATATGACTTGGCCTTATTAAATATAATTGAATAATATTTTACATGTCTATAACACCCCTTACCATGTTAATGAAGGTATAGAAGCGAACATTAATTATTTAAAATGACTTAAATGGATTAAATGAATGGTTGCATGCTACTTGGACTCATCACACTAATGAAAGGAAAGGCTTGAACCAAATGGACTTATTGATTAATTATAACTTGATTACATGGTTTAATGATTAATTAGCCTTGTCACTATAATGAAAGATAATGGATTGAACCTTATGAATTATATAAGACTTATTTATCAAAATTGGAGTGTCCTGACTCAAGATCACCTTGGATTTTTTAGGGAATGTCTTAATCACTCAAGGACCCCATTTTGAATTCAAGGATACGGCTTGATTTGGTTGAGACCCACCTAGAACCTAATATTTGTCTAAATTTATATTCTCGATATGACAATGTAGGATCCCTCATATGGTACTATAGGATTCCTTGGGTCTAGCTTTTACAAGTAGGTTCCATGGTTAAAGACCATCGAGCCTAGTCATTTCTTAGCCTCGTTTTACCTTGGATGAACTACTTGTACTTGGTAGGTGTCTCATTGTAGAATTTATTAGACTATGCTCCTTGGATTACACTCTTACCCCTAGGTAGGCTATAGTTATTATTGATTTGGAAACCCTTGTGGTGTAATTTTCCTTGGTTATTACCTTGGGACTGCATTAGAAAATATCATTATAGGTTGTCTTGTTATATATTGGGACCTTAACTATTGTTAACATGTGAAATAATTATAAACTAGTAATAATCCAATAATTAACTGGTTACATGTTCATACACCATCTGAGGGCTGAAGCAGGTACTTGGGTATTTAGTTACATTGCACTGATTTACTTTATATATGCATGCTTGCACACTTTTACATTTCCATTACACGGGCCAGATGTTATAGACACCATTAGTGGTGGCCCATTGAGATTTATCTCACACCCTCTCCGGGTGCCTTTAGGTACCCAGAGTAGATTACATGAACGCAGTTGTTGAAAAAGGGAAGTATACGGATCTGAACACTTGATTGATTGCTATTTAAGATGGATCTTGATAGAAGATGACCGGGTTAGAGCTCAGGATTCTTGGGATAGTATTTGTTTTTCTTTATACTTTTATGGAACATGTTATTATTTTTGTCTTGTATCATGTTTTCCAGTTTTATAGTGATATGAAATATCATTATTAGTTGTTATAGGATTGTATGTTAATCCAGTTATTTCAGTTATTATTATCTCTCCATTTTCTGTTGTGACTTATATTTACTTATATTAATTCCACTATTTACCTCTATTTATATTTATCCATTATGCTACACTCTGTTAATGAGGTAATGGTCTCCCCATGGACACACCCTAGGCCCTCGCTTCTATTCGGTAGTCTCTGGAATTTGGGGAGATGCGCTTAAGGCCATGTGTCCCACTGGACTTGGGGCACCTATTAAGTGGCATCCGGGTCCAGGACGTCACACAACCTTACTACTTCCTTAATGTATATCCTAGAAATCTGATCTAGAGATAGGTCTTATCTGATAGTAATGAAGTGGGGATGACTTATTAAGGCGATCAACTACCAACTGTATAGCATTAAAGACTTTAGAGGTTTTGGTGATTCCAACAACAAAATCCATAGTGATTTTCTCCCATTTCCATTATGGTATGGTTAATGGATGCAACATCCCCTTATAGTTTTTCCTTTCAACCTTAACTTGTTGGTATACCAAGAATCTATATACAAACTTTGTGATATATCTCTTAATTTTATCCCACTAGAAGTATTATTTCATGTCTATATACATCTTCATACTTCCAAAATGAATAGAAAATAAAGAACTATGAGCTTCCTCTAATAGATCCTTCTTCACATTTGATATGGATGAAACACATAAATGGTTCCTAAACCTTATCATTCCATCCTGATCAAGGTTAAACTCAAGAATATTTCTTACCATATTTTGTATCTCTACATCTTTATTTTGTGGCTCTTTAATATTCACTTAGATAGAAGTTTGAATATTAAATTGAGAAAGATAATATTTTTCCCCTTCCTTCAATATTTCCAAATACATCCTTTGAAAATCCATAAATATTGGATCTTTTGTGGTCTTTGTCATGGATAAGCTAGCATGATCCTTTCAACTCAAATCGTTGACCACCTTGTTCGCTTTCCCAGGGTGGTAATGTATTGAGCCGTTATAATCCTTTATCAGCTCTAACCATCTTCTTTAGAACATGTTCAACTCCTTCTGTGTGGATATATATTTCATACTTTTATGATCGGTATATATATCACACTTTTCTACATAAATATAATTCCTCTATATCTATAATGAAAAAATTACCATTGTTAACTCCAAATCATGAGTTGGGTAATTTTTCTCATGAATATTCAATTGTCATGAGGCATAAGCTATAACCATGTTATTCTAAATAAGAACACATCTTAATTCCTTATTTGATGCATTACTGTAGATTTCAAACCCTTATCCACTACAGGGTAATGTAATTATAGGTGTACTGACTAAACTTCTCTTTATTTCCTTGAAATTTTCCTCACATTCATCAATCTAGAGGAACTTGGAACCATTCCAAGTTAACTTGGTAAGAGAATTAGATAGTCATAAGAAATTATATACAAACTATTGATAATATCTAGCTAAATCAATAAAAATATGGATCTCATTAACTTTGGTTGGTCTAGGCCAACATTCAATAGCCTTCGTATTTGATGGATCTACTATTATACCCTCTCTTGAGATTATATAACCCAAAAATGAAACCTTTTGAAGAAAAAATTCACACTTTGTAAAATTTTCATACAGTTTCTCCTTCTTTATGGTCTTTAATGAAATTATCAAGTAGTTTACATGTCATTCCTTTCTCTTTGAATAGATAGTAATATCATCAATAAATACTTCCACAAACTAATCAAGGAAATCTCTAAAGACTCTATTCATCAAATCCATAAAGATATTTGGTGCATTAGTAAGACCAAAAGGCATCACTATATATTCCTAGTGTCCATACCTTGTACAAAATGTCATCATGGGTATATCCTCCTTCTTAACCCTCAATTGATGATATCCCAAATGAAGTTCAATCTTGGAAAAGTATTTATCTCTGCACAGTTGATCAAACAAGTCATCCATATAGGGAATAGGATACTTGTTCTTTATCGTGATCTTGTTTGACTCTCTATAATCAATGTAGATTCACATTGATACATATTTATTTTTCACAAAAAGAATTGGTGAAACCCAAGGTGACACACTTGGATGAATGAATCCCTTATCAAGGTTTTCTTGGAGTTCCTTCTTCAATTCCTACAACTAAATTAGGGAAATTATATAGGGAGTCTTTGAAATTATTGTGGAACTGGTTATAATCTCTATCGAGAATTCAACTTCATGTTTTGGTGGAAGGCTAAGAAACTCTTCTGGAAAGACATCCAAAATTTCTTGAACAATAGGCATATCATCGATGTTTATTTTATCCCCAACCATTTGAGATAAACAGCCCTTCTAAATGGGAATTAAGAACCATATATTGGATGTAATCTCAATATAAAGTTCATACTTATCATCACATTGATAGATGATCATAGGTTGGTTTGAAATATCAAACATAACTTCTCTTTATTGATATTTTAAGTGGTATTTATGCATAGAAATTCAATCCATGCCTAAGATGACATCAAATTCAAACAGAGAAAGAATGAAAATATTTATAAGAAGAACATTCCCACAAATGTTAACTGAAGAGGAATCATACACTTGAGATGAAATCATCATAACATTAGGGGTTTGCACTAATAATTCTACATATAATCATTTGGGTGTAATCTTAATACCATTATAAAATTATTTAGATATGAAAGAGTGGGTAGATCCATAATAAAATAAGAAATTATCATTTCTAGAGTGGATAGTAAGTGTACCTTTCACCACGTCGTTATCGCACCCCTCATTAGAAATAGTGATCATATGATATTTCCCCTTATCCATCGGTTTAAGAGGTTGTTGATGTTAATCAACATAATTAACCTTCTGGTGTGGGCACTGGTTAGCAGAATTCTCATTCTCCTTACACTTGTAGCACTAAAGCGAGGGAGGTGCATTCTATGTATCTTTCTCACCATTCATATTGTTAGCTAACTTATTCTTATCACTTCGGTAATAAAATGCATGATAACCTTCCCTCGTGAACCTAAATCATTTATAAGACCCATTAAGACAATTTCATTCATTTGTATTTCCACACTTAGAGAATAAGGGTAATCCCATATTCTTATATTCACCGTTTTTATATTTTCCTTTAAACTATATCTTCCTTTTCTTGTCAAAACAATGATATTGATACATAAATCCAACCTCCATTTCAACCTTGATTTCAAAACACAAAATCTCTTTATATCTACTAAAGTATCTTATTGCTAATTCCCTTCTAAGACTATGCTTTAAGCCACTGAAGAACCTATCAACTTTAATTTTGGTTTGGATGATAATACTAGAAGCGTACCTCTCAAGCCTTGTGAAATTAACCTCGTAGGTACCAATAGATTCATCATCCCTTTTATTTACCTCAAGGAAATATTTATTCATATTTGTATAAATAATATAAGGAAATTAATTATTGAAAAATAAGTTATTGAACTTTTCCCAATCCATAGATTCAGTTTCATCTTTCTACCTCATATTCTTGATTAGAGTCCATCACTGGTCTACTTCGGCTTCTAACCAATAAACATCCAGAATGAATTTCTCATGTTCTAAACACTGGAGAATAAAGAATACCTTTTCAGTGGTATTGATCCATTGTTCATCAATAAGTGGATCAGAATACCCACTGAAAGAAGGTATATGTTTCCTCATGAAGGACTCAACGGAATGTTATTCTCTCCTTTACTCATTTGTAAGTCCACAGTGATTCATATCTTGAGGATGTTGGGTGAGAATAGCAATGAGATTTTTCATTCCATCTCCTGTAGCATTCATATTATCAAGTGAAAAATAATTTAATTTTCTATCACACTCAACATTAACATGGTTCCTTCAGGTTCCAGTCATTTACAAAAACCAAAAATCATAGATTAAGAAATAATAATCACAGTGAGGAACCACATAGTCATGAAAAACCACTTATAGGATGTCTAAATTATGACACCATATTTGATCTATGACACCTTAGGTTTATCCAAGGTTATTCATAGAAAAATTATATTTAAATCCTTTATGATTGTTCATGAAAATTTTGTGAATTATCAAAGCATATCCCCCAGGAGTGTTAAATAGGTGTGCAGTAAAGACCATTGTCATGCACCAGTTCTCAAACGAGTCTAGCTCAATACAGTGGTTTTTGGGGTTGTTAACCCTATGTACATATATTCCAAATTCACATACACTTTTAGTATCTAGACAGTGATGTATTTCTAAGAAACCACTCACTCTATCCTTTACCAAAATTCCAGGATATTTTCCTATACTTTGACTCATCCTTAGACTTATCATTAGATAAATGTTCTTAGGGGTATCACTAAGGTTTTCTCACCATATTTTCCAAATTTTAACTAAACTTTTTATCTAATACCAACTATAGAGACCCTCTATTAACATTAATATACATTACAAAATTTTTTCAGAATACTTAATACATTAAAAAAACAAACTACCAAATACCATATTAGTTTAGTGCCTTTAGAAACATGAAAACATAGACACTGGTATATAAGTGAGCTATGTTATCTCATACTAGGTTCTTAATGACTATCAACCTTCTTAGACACATCATATATAAGACATGTATTCATAACCTGGTGAAATGAAACATAAAAAGTGGTGATCTTAGATGATCAATAAGGTTAAGCAATGGATATATGTAAGCATAAACATAAGAATAAGGGTATGATAAATGTGATCATAACATTATAATATCATACCTTTCATATCAAAGATCATAAACATGAATCATGGAATAAATATTGACAGTTCAAAAGACATGATTTATGAGGGAATCAAGAGCATAAGACATGAAAGCATAACATATGAATAAGACATGGAATTGTGGCAGACACATAAGCATATAAAATGATTTCCATTATAGTCAAGTATTATTTCCAAGGATATATTAGTAGTATGGGTTCACTCCATATACCATATTAGAAGTCATGGTTCACTCCCATGACCATATTAGTAGTCAAGGTTCACTCATAAGACCATATTAGTGAAAAAAGTCCTTTACTGAACCAAGTTCACTCGCCATTCCATCCATTTCTATATCATGATATATAAACCTTTACCTAATTCATTGGAGGGAGATATAGGTCCCACCCATCTCATAATGAAATCATACATATGCTTTCCACTAGATCAGAAACATTCATTATATCATAACCCATTAAATGAAATGGGTATCATAAACATGTAATCATATCATAACTTGTGGAAAAAAGAAAGGTTTCTTAATCATTTCATCAAAGCATAACCTGTGAAAAGAAGCGGTTAAGATCGTGATATAAAAACATAAACCATTAAGAGAAATAATATGAATGGAACCTTTGGATCATTTTCCTAAAAATTCATGAGTAACACCAATATATTTCATATTGAATTGTCAATAATTTGGAAAGATATTTTAAAAACATTTCTTGAGTAAAACATCCTTTCTTCTTTGAAAAAAAATATTTTTAAAACATAAATCATTTTAACACCATTTTCTTTTAAAATAACCTTGAAAATTTATAAATAAATCTTGAAAACATTTTTAAAATATTTTTCCTTGAAAACTTATAAAATAGTCTTGAAAACATTTTGAAACCTTTTTTCCTTGAAAACTTATAATAGAATCTTGAAAACATTTTGAAAAAAAAAATCCTTGAAAACTTATAAAATAAGCATGAAAACATTTTAAAAACATTTTTCCTTTAAAACTTATAAAATAATATTGTAAATATTTTGAAAACCTATTTCCTTGAAAACTTATAAAATAATCTAGAAAATATTTTGAAAATATTTTTCCTTAAAAACTTATAAAAGAAGCTTGAAAACATTTTGAAACCCTTTTTACTTGAAAATAACTTTGAAAATATATAAAGGAAGATTTAAAGACCATAAAAAAATTAAAATCCTTTTTACATGAAAATTATATTAGGATATAATTTTAAAAAAAATGATTTTTTTTTAAGACATGATTTTCTTAATAAAATAGATTTCTAATCAAAGAGAGGAATAAGGTCAGATTTTCTTAAAAACATTTTCTTAATTATCTTAAATACCAAAGAGTGGAAAATGGTACTAATACATGAATATATCATGACCAACCAAAGGATAAGAAAATTCATGAGTTTTCTTGAAAGATTTATCATAATATTTCATCAATGTAAGCATAATCATAAATAATTCTAATAAACTATGAGATTATTGTAATAAACTATTACCAATTGATAACTTTGAATCATACTACCCATGTAAGAAAATGATATTAAATGTATCTTAAAATATCATGAAAATAATTATATTCATGATATAACATGTAAAAGGTTTTTTATTCACCTTGTAGAAGAATATAGTGCAAAACTTGACATGTGTCCCAAAGAAGGAAAATTGAGACAAAATTAATTTACCGATTTGTTAACTTTTGAAACATAAGACCCATAAAAGAGAGATCATAAAATTTATATGTAAATACCTATAAATTTATGGATAATAATCATATAATATATTTAGGGGTAGTATGTAACACTCCAAACTTCCACGGTATGTTTCCCTTTGAATAATGTAGCAACTTGCGTTGTACACAACTTGGAGTTTTAACACACCACGACCAATGAAACTAGCTGTTATAAATAGTAATACCCACTTTTTAAAATTTCATAAATTTTATTTTTTAAAATGGACTTCATTTTTGGATTTGGAATATTAAAATTATCTTAGGGTGAATTTTTGGTATTTTTCTGAAAACTTTCAATTTTTGATTAATAGTAAAAAGCATTGCGTTATTGTTTAAAACCAACTTTTTATTTAAATAATTTTTTATTTTATTTTAATTTATTTTAGGTCAAAATAGATACATAATACCTATATATGTTCAATTTAATTCATTGGAGTCATTTTATAATAAGTTTAGATATATAAAATTGTATTGAACTTTTTACCGTCTTTTACCCACCTTCTAGGAGCATTTGAAAATTTGCATAAAACTTAATTTTACCGCTTCTTTGAGTTGAATTTCAAAAATCCAAGAGACACAATTAATATCAGTAAGTAAAATTTGGTTCAATAAGATGAAAATATTTTTGGTGAATAGTAACTTTTGACTTTTATTTACCATGGTTAAAAGTAAATAGGGTAATTAAAGGTAAAAATGATATTATAATTACCCTAACACATGTCCTGATTCTATTGGATAATTTTAATTCAGCCAAAAACAACCTTATGAATAAAATATGATCTTTTTGTTCCACTTGGATTAGATTAGGACATTTATTATTATTTTATTTAAAGAAGAGTTAAAAGTGTTAAATTCAAAGTTTAACAACTAAACCATTTTTAATATAGGGTTAAACACAATATAAATTCGACTATAAATATTAATTAGATATATAAAAATATTTCCTACATAATGGTATTTTATTTATAATTTTTAGACATTAAATAATTTAATTTATTTATGATACAATGATGATGCAGTAATTACCTTATTAATGAAATATTAAAATAATTGATATTATAAATATCCAAATAAATGTAAATTGACACTTATGATTAATTACACTAATTTTCTAGGTTAATATTAAATTTTTAATTGATTAAATAAATTTTATTGGAAGTGATAAAGTTTTTATGGCTTTAAAAAAATCAAATACTAAATAGTGTCAAAATTGACATAATTGAGTTTTTAAAAAAAATACTATATTATTAATTGATATAATATTTCTAAAAATCTAAGGTTCGGAAAAATGACTTAGATAAGGTTATATATATTAATAATGAACCACTTGGGGTTATATTGGTAGTTTATAGTAAGTTTATTAACCATATAATATAAAAATACAAAGAGACATGGTAAATGTCAAACTATTTAACTAAGAGTTAAATCTAAAAGATAAGGTTAATATGGTGACCTAAACCTATCTCGAACCTATTTTTTGAGGTTTTTTATACCCATATCCACCTTAGAAACTAAATAAATCATTTTTGAGCCATTATAAAACGAAATTTATTTTATTATAAAATAATGTTTTAAGATTTTCCTAAAGTGACCCTCACCTCTCTTATAAAAGGGTACTTCCCCTTCTCTTAATTTCACACCTCCAAATACATTTGGCTCGGAAAAACCCTGACCAAATATCCTACCAACTTCCCTCACATCAACCGAGATTCCTTACTTTGATCAGAAAGCCAGCCTAAGGAGCCCTTTTGATCAACTCAAAAGGAAACACTCGAAGAAGAGATAATAATTTCACCACCCTCTTTCAAGTTCTTTTCTTCTTACACTTCCTCTTTCTTTGATTCCATAACAAAATAATAACTCCAATACTTTATACATAATGTTATGTTATTATAATATGGTACAACCATATTCTTTATTTTATCCATCCTATAAATGAAGAAGTCACTATACGTGCATACATACGGCTTACCGTCTCCAAGTCGTGGTGTAGTTTGTTATTCAAACACTTCATTATTTTGGATGGGTATAATAATGAGTATAACTGATGTAAATAATAAAAATAACATTTTAATTATTCTGTATATATAATATACCATACAATTACATACTATTTTACCATCAATATAATGATATTGACACTCGTGCGTGCGTTAGGATTACCGTCTCCACGAACGCGATGAGATTCATTCTCCATCGTAATCATTCAAGAATAATTTTCATTTTATGGTTAAAAATAATGCTTATAAACATAATATAATTATTTATATGAATCAAATACATCATATCCATAACAAACATGGATTACGTAACCAAGCATATAAAGGAAAATGAATCAGTTAACACCCGAAATGATGATACTACTGAAATATTATTAACAGAGAAATATTAGAGGATCATATATGATATCATATTTATGTATATAGTTCTTGTATAATTTAATAACAATGTTTTAAAAATTATAAAGGAGGTTAAAATACCATCGACTAAGTAAAATTATAAGGTAAGGGTTAATTCTACAATCTCTTTACTTATCTGAGGTTGTTAATATGTAAGTATCTACTGGGACCTCTTTATCATCCACATCCGTGTTTTCTTAAAAATGTAATTAAAATTTTTTTTAATATTTAATAGACTATGGGTTAAAGTAATTTATACCCTTATTTGACCATATATGTTTTGAAAGGAATCTTTCTTTCATTTTTCAAACAAGGTACTTTATGACCTTTTTGAAAAAATTAAGGTAAGAATGTCTTTTTTTAACTTATACGGTGGGTGTGGCTATTTTCCGCCATCATAACATCACCAAAGATTCCCATACAAGCTTATAAGAATATTTTCAAAATAAATTTTTTATTTTATATTTATATGACTTTTAAATTATTTCAAAATAGAAAGAGATATTTCTCTAAAAAAGTTTTGATTTCATCTTTGTCAACATCCTTTGATGGATTTTAATCTTGTTTGAAGTTGATTTATTATGATACAAAACTTCCATATTGTATTGAAGGTTTTGTGATATGTTTGACTATAGATGTGTTATTTTTACACCATTCATGGTTTATAGATTAAGTATTAAAATTTATTATGCTAGTTTTAATATAAATGTTTATGTTAGGTTTAAACCTTTTCATATGAGGAATGCATTTAACTTAGTAAGTGGCGGGTGGAGCCTACTATAGATCCTAGATGCATCTGTAGGTCTCATGAGACAAACTAGTGTCTTGGAATAAGGCCTTGACAAAATCTTATTTGTAGTCTTGGAACAAGGCCTTGATTATGTGGTTATGAAGTCTGTCATTATGCATTCCATCATTATAAAATTGGCTATTGATATTTCATGTGATTATTTGACTAGTAGAATATCCATGTGAAAAAGTAAATGGAATTATTTGATTTATATTAGCCATATTATATAGATTTTTATGTTTAAAAGGTTTATTATTGAGTCTTATACATTGCCTTTAATGTTTATGCTTATTTATGAATGTTTCTACTATATTGTTATCCTTACTGAGCATCTAAGATTACCCCTTTCTATGTTTTATTTTTTCCAGGATGTGAAGAAGTATATTATGAATGACCTATAAGGATAGTCTAAGGGATATGAATGTGGTCAATGCAGACAATTTTGTTTTTGTTTTTAATTTTATAATGTAATGTAAAACTTATGAATGTATCTAGTACTTCCAAGGCTACTAAACTTATCATTATTTTAGGATTTCATACCTTGTGATCATGCCAATGTTATGTAATAATGCACCGACTCTGGGTAACTAGGGTCGGGGAATTACAGTTTGTATTAGAGGAAGTTTAGTACAAACCTTAGAATCTATATTTAGAAAAACTCTGATTAGAGAAAATTACACTAAGATAGACTTTGATTATTAGTATAGAAGAACTTCCTAGAATTTTGGTAATGTAGAGATTTTGTGAGTTTTCCAAGCAATACATCCTTGTATGGATACGATCAGGTAGTGGCATCTCTGGCACAGATGTACTTTGGGGTAAAACCCGAAAACACCACTTTGATCTAGACTCGAACGGGAACTGGTGCATGACAATGGGTCTTGCTTCACTCTTGGTTACGACACTCTTGGGGGATATTCTTAGGATAATTCACATTTTCTTTACAAACCATTATGAAGGATTTATCACTACTAGAATTTTAAGATTTATCCACAATTATATAGACATGGTTTAAAAAAACCATGGATACATATTATTATATCACCACGGTTTTTAAAAAACAGTGGCTTTAGCTGTGGAATTTCAACCTCCCTTGCAGCTTTCCTCTCTCGCTCGCTGACTCACCTCGAAACTCTTCTCCTCTTCCTTGCGAACTCTTCCTTGTGGCTTTTGTCTGGTCGTCATCCGACCTTCGTCCTCACTTGATGCTGCCACCCAAACTCCCACTATACCCCTCTAACAATGTAGCCACCCAACCTCAGGATAATTCTCCTCTAATGATGTGGCCACCCAACCTCGAGACAATCCTTTGACGATGACGCAACCACCCAACCTCAGGATGATCCTCCTCCAACAACGCAACCACCCAACCACCCCGTGATCCTCTTCTTCTGACGCCGCTCCAGATCCACCTCTGCCTTCGGGCCACCCTCCACCTCAACTCACCAATGTGTAATGTTTTTTCAGTATTTACACATTCCCTCTAATTCTCACCGGTGGGAAGTCCATGACTCACAGCTTGTGAGTGACCTACAGTAGGGTGTGTTAGGTTTTGTTTTCTATTTCCTCCAATAATTATTCTAGTTATTTTGTTTTGGTTTCAATTATCTCTAATTTTCTCCAATGCACAGTAGCATACATATGAACCAGGATGGTTATAATTCCTCACATGACCTGTGATTTTTTCCATAGAGAAGGGTTTATTTGATTTCAAATACACAGCCTCTTTAATTTTCATTGGTTAAGATTCATTTTTTTCGATTTATTTTCTTCTTAATTTTTACATTTTCATTTGATAGAGTTTATTTTTTTCACTTATTGCATCAGGTATGATTTTTTTGATTTTTTTTTTTTGATTTTTATTGGGTTTGATTGTATTATAGAGTTTAAATATGAAAATTCTATAAATAATAAGTTATTATGATATGATTTTAAGTTGGGTTGTCTAGATTCCAGTAGTGTTAGTTTAATTCCATTTATTTTGGATTAGTCCAAATCTATTTGGTTTAGTTTAGGTTTATAACTTTAGGTTCTTATTTTAGTGAATCAATTTGTCTAGATTACATTGATTTAGTTAGATCCTTGTATATTTTATTAGGTTTTGTTTAAACTAGGTTGGTTTTCTCATATCTAGTAGTATTAGTTATATGTTCTATTTGATTTGGATCAGGTCACTTCTATTTGGTTTAGTTTAAGTCCATATCTTTTGGTTATTCTTAGTTTAGTGAATCAATTTGGTTTGATTAGTTTTATTATGTTAGAGTATTTGGATCAGCATTGTTTTTATTCTTGGTTAATGTTATCATTGGTGAAGGTCATTTTGGGTGTTATAATCATGTGGAATTTGATGATGGTTTGTCTATTGTTGGTCTAGGATTTTTTTGATTCACTGATGAAAATGGAATTTTAGGTGAAACTGGGTTAGGATCAGTGGTGTTCAGTATCATTGGTATGTAATTTTTGATGAGGTGATGCATATTGGAAAGAGGGAGTTGATTGATATAAATGGGGCTAGAATAATGGTGATAGTGATTAATGACATAGAACTTTAGGTGTCACATGATTTCATCTCTCGCATAGATCTAGAGACGTGTCTTATCTCCTCCCAAATCCTATGTTGTGTGGCTGAACTACTTTCTAATATTAATTTTAGAATTTAAATTTTGGTGTCTGTCTGTAATTTATTTGTGGGTATTTTGGTAATCTATTGTGTTCGTTCACACTTAACCCAAAAAAGTTTTTTTCTAAAAATTACAAAACAAATAAGAGTTAGAGATATCATTCAATGAAATTAAATATTGTTTTATAGTTTAGGTTAGTTTGGTTAGTGACCCATTAGTTATTTTATATCGGTTTTATTCATATCATTGGGGTGGGGACAGTAGTGGGGGTGAAGGAGGGGGAAGGGGATTGGGTGGGTTTAGTGGGGTGGGGGTGTAGTGGGGTGGGGATAGTAGGGATGAGGGGGGTAGTGGGGGTGAAGAAGGGGTGCAAGGGGGAGTGTGGGTGAAGGGGTGGGTGAAGGAGGGGTGCAAGTTCAGTATTTGGTGATAAGTCACCAAATTATTCCTCAATAATACTCTCCCTGAAGAACTGAACGACATTGGTAGGGTAGCTTTAGAGTGATCTGCATCCATGACACTAGTTACAAGAGCTGCAACATCTGAGTCTAGAACTGTCTTGTCCAATCATAAGCTTGATCCAGCCAAACTTCATGCCCATGTACCATATGTAGTAACTGAAATGTCACCTACATTCCATTGTCCTTGAATGAAAAAACAAACCCCTCCTTAACAAGCCAGTTCAATAATCAATTTCTCATTTCACATTGTCTGGATGCTTTCTCAGATACATTACATCCAAATACTATTCCTTTCATTTGTTCTTGATGCATGTTTAGTATATTAGTAGTACCCCCCCCCCAAAAAAAAACCTATCATGTAAATATATAAGAAGCATGGGGAGGGGAGGGGTTGGTGCAGCAGGGGGAGGGGAAGGGGTTGTGCAGGGCAGGGGAGGGGGAGGGGCTCATGCAGTTGGGGGAGGGGAGGGGCTGGTGCTGTAGGGGGAGGGGGAGAGGCTATACAGGGGCGAGGGGGAGGAACCGGTGTACCAGGGGGGGAGGGGATGTGCAGGGTAAGGTGAAGGCCTATTTTTTTAGTAGGTAGGAATTATCTAGGTCACTTAATTGGGATGGCTTACTTGTAGTGTTTCCAACAATGCATATTCTGGTTGTCTAGACCCTACTAGAATCTGGATTTGGGTGGCCTGGTTCATCTTTAACATATTGAAGTTATATAGAATCTAAATTTTTAGTTTTTCATGAAGCATATTATATGTGGTTAGAAACAAATATACAGAATGAATCATTTTTTTAGGTAGATAAGAGTATCCAATTTCTTGGTGCCCCTCTTCTTGATCTTCTTGATTTGAATTTTAGACAAATGAAATTCTTAGGCTCTATTTAACTTTGAATTTAGTTTTTGGTTTGTGGTTTATTTTAGACTTTGGAGGGGGTGTGTAGGGGTTGTGTTGGGGTTGTGTTGGGGTTGTGTGAGGGTGTGTGAGGGTGTGCAGGGGGGCGGGGTGTAGGGGGTGTGGAGGGTGTGTGTGTTGTGGGTGTGTGTAGGGGGTGTGTCGGGTACAGGGGTAGGGGGTTTGTGCAGAGGGTGGAGGGAGTGTGTGTAGGGAGAAGGAAGTGTGCATTAGAGGGGGGGAGGGGTGTGTTGGGGTTGTCTTGTGGTGTGAAAGGGGTGTGTGTTGGGTGTGTGCAGGGGTGTGTAGGGTATAAGGGCAGAAGTTGTGTGGGAGAGTGTGCAGGGGGTGTACAGGGTGCAGGGGGTGGAGGGAGTGTGTGCAGGGGGAAGGAAGTGTACATTGAAGGGGGGGAGGGGTGTGATGGGGTTGTGATGTGGTGTTCATGGGGGTGTTTGATGGGTGTGTTTAGGGGTTGTGTAGGGTATAGTGGAAGGAGCTGTGTGGGAGAGTGTGCAGGGGGTGGGGGGAGTGTGTGCAGGGGGTAGGAAGTGTGAAGTGGAGGGGGAGGGGTGTGCAGGGGTTGTGTTGGGTGTGTGATGTGGGTGTAGGGGGGAGAAGTTGAGTTCACCATGACATGTTTTTCAAAAATGTGTTTCTAAAAAAAGAGTTTTTATTCCTTATATAATATAGTGTTTTTTAACAAGAATGTTTGCTTTCGTAAAGTAAAAGTTTGGGCATGTGTTTTTCTCTGATGAATGGGTGTTTTGAAATTTTCTTCTTTATTAATGATCATGTTATTTAGTATTATAATGTACATATCAATCTAAATATTATTTTTTCATTGTTGGTTATGGATTCTTGTATCATTTATCATGAATAGTTGACACAATGATCATATATATATATAAGAATTCATCATATCTCGTTTCTTTTCCCACTATTTCCTTACAGGTGGTTTCTTATGATGAGTCCAGTTCTATCCACCACCATCTAAGATAGTGAGTTCAAAATCATATTTGGGTAAGTTTTATTCTATTTTTATTCTTTGGTCCAATTTTAATTAGGGCTTTTGTGATTTTTGGGTTCCTTATAATTTTATAGTGTGTTTTGGATCTCATTGAGGAGCATAACCTCACATGCCCGAACTCCCATGCGGACACATACATAGGGGTTAGAGCATCCTTATGTATATGAAAAGGTGTTTATGCCCAGAGGATGGATGGAACGGCTTAGATTTGTCACTGATTAAATTTTTCAATCACCGAGTGTGGCTTGACTCCTTTGAGGTAGAGTCCCTCTCCTACCTCTTTAATTCAATAATTTAAATTTCATTTAGCTGCCTTCTTAATTCTGCTTGTTTATATTAAATTGAAATTCTTGATCAAGTGTTAGTTAAAATAATCGTGTCGTTTGATAAAAAAGTCGTGTTTTGGTAATAAAACCCCTCCAACGGAGGTGCGCTATCTGCAAAAACTCACAGTGGTGGTTTATCCTTATATAGTTTGCTTAACATTATTGCATTGATGTTTTCCTTGCTCAAATAATATCTAATAACTTATAGATAATAAAATACCTCATTCCAACACTGCTTGGGAAATAATTATTTCTTCTGATAAAGACTTGACCTCACCTAAAACTGAAAACTCAGATACAAAAAAAATCTTATGAAACACAGATAGTAATATTGTCCCTGCTTTAGTCTCAAATCATTGCACCCAAATCAGGCAAGATATTTTTCATGTATGTTGATATTTCAACTTCATGCATATATAAAAATACATTGCATGATCTTTTCAATGTAAAATATACAATAATACAAAATTATAAACTTCACACTTTCATGTATTCATAATTTCATATGTATATATGTTTGTAAAAAAACACACTAAAATCCACTTAATCCATGGGTTGTTATGGTTAAACTTAGATTATTTCATGAGATCATGTGAACATGCATGAATTCAGGTATATGTTTTTCACATGGAATCTCAACCACACACTTTCCACTTTGCACACTCACTATTCTCACACATTGTTTTCCTTCTTGTGTATTCACCTTATCACATATTCAACACGTGCACAAACTTTGTACAAACTCAAATGGGTGAGAATTGTATTGTTTTATTATTATCAAATATTTCTTGCGCATACACACACTTCTTATATTCTATACATAGATATCAATCATATGAAGATATACTTCATCCCTCCTTCACACCCAGATGAATGTTTACTTCCCTTGAGACTTATGCACATTATTCCTTCATGTACAATATACACTCTTTACTATCAAGACCTTTGTTCAACTATGATCATGAATGAATTATCTATAATATTCACAAAATCCATGATATGCTACATGTGTTATCCTGAGTGCTTCATGGAAACCAGTTTATTAATTAAGATAATGAGTGTGCAAAGCACATATTATTTTCATCATGGGAACTCTCTTCTACTTCACACAAAATAGTGTCTGTGAAAATTTTCTTTTCATGAACTAGAGTGATTCCTGATGGATCTATTTCACAGGAAACCAGATCCTCTCGAACTCAATAACATATCATGGGTGTAGGACTCAGTATTTATAGTCAACGAGCCATTAACTCAGAACGTGCACACTTCCTAACTTTCATGACTATGAGAATCATCGTCATGGATAAGACATATTTTATCCACGCTGCATTTCTTTGGTTCGTTCTTCATTTATACATGTTGAGAATATCAAATTGTATGTTCAAGTGACTTCATCACATCTTCCCTTTAATTAATCTTCCAGAAACCTCATCTTCTTATGAATTTCATCATTGACTAATTCAAAACCATTAATATCTTTATCAACCTTAAAAACATTTAAAATAACCTTATGAAATATTTATTTTCATCTTTACCGACTATCAAAAAAACCATATGAAGTGAACTATATATAACTAAAACCAACACTAAAATTTATCAATTCAAAATAAAAAGTTAAAATGTAGTAAATTATAAACCTTAACAGAAGAATAAAACTTGTTCCAACAATGGATACTAAAAATTTAAACATGAAACCTTTAGATATTACTTGTCAAATCTGAATTTCCATTAAATCCATTGTCAAAATAATATTTATATTTCAACTTATATGGATGTCGATATTTGTATATGATACTCCAAGATTGAACAAGCACAAAGTTATGCAATGCATTGATATCCAAACATAAGATTGAATATTCTACCCTTTGTGATAGTACTTAGTTGTCACCAATGTCGGGGTAGTGTGCAGGGGGAAGAGGGGGGGAGGGAGGGGGAAGTGTGGGTACAGGTGGGGGAGGGGGGACTAGCAGGGGGAGTAGGGGTGGGGGACTATCAGGGGTAGGGGTAAGGGGTGGGGGACTGGTAAGGGGGAGGGGACTGGCAGGGGCAGTGGAGTGGGGGACTGGAAGGGGCGGGGGGTACTGGCAGGGGGAGGGGGGACTAGAAGGGGGGAGTGGGGTGGGGGACTGGCAGGGTTAGGGGAAAGGGGGTGGGGGTGGGGGACTGGCAGGGGGTGGGGGAGTGGGGTGGGGGACTGGTAGGGGTAGGGGCAAGGGCATGTGGAGGACTGGCAGGGTCAGGGGTTAGGGGACTGGTAGGGGCAGGGGGGACTGGAAGGAGGAGGGGTGGGGGACTGTAAGGGGGACTGGCAGGGGGAGGGGGACTGGAAGGGGGAGTGGGGGTGGGGACTGGTAGGGGAAGGGGTAGGGGTGGGGGACTGGCAGGGGCAGGGGTAGGGGGTTGGTAAGGGTAGGGGGTGGGGGACTGGCAGGAGCAGGGGGCTGGTAGGGGGAGGGGTGGGGGAGTGGGGGTGGGGGACTAGTAGGGGTAGGGGAAAGGGGGGGACTAGCAGGGGCAGGGGCAGGGGAGGGACTGGCAGGGGCAGGGGGGACTGGTACGAGGAGGGGTGGGGGACTGGTAGGGGGTGGAATTTTCAGATTTATAACTTTATCCAATGATCCATAGATGAACCTTATGAGAATGACTTCATCATAGATATTTATATAAAATATCAATGGAACTCCAAATGAGAACCTACCGCATGAAGATATATGGATCGGCACATGAAATATTTTTTATCTATCGCACATTAGTTCAGTTGGAGACTAGTTTTGTTTTCCTATACTTGGTTCATTTATTCTATTATTGTTGGTTATATGACTACACTATTCTTATTTATTGAGTTATATTCTTTGTGAATTTTCTAATATTTTTTGTTTTACCATAATTTTAGGGTATGAGAACTACTATGTTTTACCTTGTTTTGTAGGTACTTGTGAGTTGGTTCCAGACTTCTTTGATAGTTTGTCTTATAGGGAGACTCATGTAAGTGCAGTTATGTGTTTTTTTTATATTTGGATTTGTTTAATTCTTATTATGTAAGTAGATTTCATGTATAATTTAATTTGGACTGTGAGGACCACTTTGATCTTCTGTGTGATAAATAGAGTAACTCATTCTCAGTTTGTAACATTTTTTTAAACCCGTGAAATATATTTAGTGTCTGGGAAATTTCACCAATGGTTAGTAGATCCCCTGACCTAATACAAGTCAATGGGTTGGGATGTTAGTATGGAGGGGACTGGTAGGAGCAAGGTGGAGGGGGACTGGCAGGGGCTGGGTGAGGGAAAACTAGTAGGGGGACTAGAAGGGGGCAGGGGAACTAGAAGGGGGTAGGGGGGAAACTGGCAGGGGGAGGGGACTGGCTGGGGGTGAAAGGTGGGGCTGGCATGGGGGTGCAAGTGGGGGTTGGCTAGGGGAGGGGTACTGGCAGGGGCAGGGGGGTGAAAGTGGGGGCTGGCAGGGGGGAGGGGGACTGAAAGGGGTAGGGGGAGGGTAAATGGGCAAGGTGGGGGTGGGGGGAAGGACAGACAGGGGGAGGGGAAACTGTCAGGGTAGGGGGGAAGGACTGGCAGGGGGGAGGGGGGAACTGGCAGGGGGAGGGGGGGAAACTAGTAGGGGGACTGGTAGGGGGAGGGTACTAGCAGGGAGGGGACTGGTAGGGGTATTGGCAGTGGGGAGGGGGGTAACTAGAAGGGGGTGCAAGGGGTGGGGTGGGGGAGTGGTGCAAGGGGGGTGTCTGGGGGTGGCATTATCTAGGGGGGGTGCAATGTGCAGGGGGTGGGGGTCCAAGGGGGGTGTGCTGGGTTTTTTTTCAAGGGGTAGGGTAGGGTGCAGGGGGTGAAATGTGCAGGGGGTGTCCAGGTGGGGGGTCAAGGGGGCTATCCGGGGGCTGTCTGGGTGGGGTGTCCAGGTGGAAGGGGGTACCAAGGGGGGGTCAGTGTCTTTGCAGGGGGTTGGGCTACTACAGGGGTGGGGTGCAAGGGGGATGTCCAGGGGGTGGGCGACTGTATGGGGGTGTCCAGGGGGGTGTTCAAGGAGGGGAAAGGGGGTTGTCCAGGGGGTGCAAGGGGTCTGTCAAGGGGGGCATGGGGGTGTAGGGGGGCTATCCAGGGGGTGCAAGGGGCTGTCTAGGGGGGGCATGGGGGTGCAGGGGGGTTGTCGAGGGGGGTGCAAGGGGGTGTTCAAGGAGGGTGCGGGGGGACTAAACCTATTTTTTTATACCATATAAAACATATTTCCATGGTTAAAACTGTGGAACTAGGATCCTACTTCCACGGCGATAGAGGCCACGGTTTTCTGAAACCGTGTCCATAGGCTATTTCCACGGTTTTCAGGCCTACGTCCACGGTTCCAAACCATGGTCGTAGGTGAATTTTCTAGTTGTCTATGACTATATACCTCCACAAATAAAACATTTTTATGATTATATATTATATCCATAAACTGTTCAATTTATGTTAAGTATTTTACAAGTTTGAAATTATGTATTGCAATTCATAAACTAATCTACTATATGCCATTGTTTAGAAATGGCACCTAGTGGAAGGAATGGAAACCATATAAATGAATGTAATCCATGTAGGGATTTCCCTCATACTCAAGATAATTATAGTGGAGATGGTGATGAAACTGGTGATGATCAGCTTATCACCATACTGGGACAACTCACTCAGGTTATGAATAATAACCTTACCCATATAGAGCACCCTGATCCAAAACATAGAGGATCAATGTTAGACTGCTTCATGAGGCAAAAACCACCAACATTAAATGGGATTACAAATCCATTAGTATCTAAGGAATAGATAAATTCCTTAGAGAAAATATTTCATGCTTTGGGAGTAGAAAAAGGGAAAAAGTTGTCTTGGTAGTTTATCATCTCACGGGAGATGCAGATCAATGGTGGTCATTAATCCAAAACACAAAGGAAGATGAAAAGGTATAAAACATGGAATGGAGGGATTTTAAAGATATTTTCTTAGAAAAATACTTTACTCAAGACCATCGATCAGATATGGAAATACAATTTATAAGTCTGAGGAAAAAAGAGGATGAGAATGCCTCAAAGTATGAGGCTATCTTTACAAGGTTATCAAGGCATGCAGCAGATTATATACGTAACCCAAGAACTAAGATTGATTGATTCTTTTATGGGTTAAAAACATTTCTCCATTGAGAATTAGTCTCATAATCCTTTTCATTTTATGAAGATATAGTCTCATGAGCTATCAAGAAAGAAAAGTAATTCTCTAAGTCTTACAACTTTAAAGTAAAGAAAAAAAAGAGAGATCTGCTGAACACTCTGGAAATGGAAATAAGGGGAAGAAGGGAAAAGTTGAATATCCATATTGTGGTAAATGTGGGAAGAAACACCCTGGTACATGCCTGAAGGGAATGGGAGTCTATTACAAGTGTGTTGAAAAAGGACACCAAGCTCGTGATTTCAAGGGGAAGAAAGAGGTTGTCAATGTTAAATGCTACAATTGTAGAGAAAAGGTCATTATGCAAATGAATGTCCTAATCACCAAGGGAAATTACCTCATAAAAGTATAAGGGATAAATTACAAGCTTATGTGATCACTACTATTGATGTTGAAGCTCCTAAAGATGTGGTGGCGAGTAATTTAATGGTTTCCTCAAGTTTAGCCAATGCTTTATTTGATTCTGGATCATCGCATTGTTTCATATCTTCCCAGTTTGCTTTTTCAATTTGACTTAATAAGGGAGTTTTCTGTCAAAACACATAAGTAAAGTATCATTGCAACAAATTTTTGTGAATTGGTTCCCATTAGGGAATATAAATGGTCTTTATCTATTGATCTTATCATCATACCCATGATTGAATTTGATATAATCCTAGGAATGTATTGGCTTTCGGACCATGATGCAAAAATTTATTTTAAGAAGAAGGAGGTTACAATTTTCACTGATGATAAGGAGTACCTTATCTTTAGAGAAGAAATATCACCACCTGATTCTTATCTAGATTCTCCCCCAGTAGCTTTACTAAATTCAATTATTGGGGAAGAATAGGATGAAATAACTATGGGTGAGGAAAAGAATGTTCGAATAGAGGATATACCTATTGTGCAAGAATATGTTGATGTGTTTCCAGAAGATTTACCTGAACATCCTCCAGAATGAGAAATTGAGTTTTCCATTAATTTAATTCCTAGTTCAAGGCCCATATCGAAGACCCATTATAGAATGGCCAGTGTGGAATTAGTGGAACTAAAGAAACAACTAGAGGAATTGAGTAACAAGGGATTTATTCGCCTTAGTGTTTCTCCATGGGGATCCCCTATCCTTTTTGTTAAGAAGAAAGACGGATCTATGAGGTTGTGCATTGACTACAGGGAGATCAATACTATAACAATAAAAAACAAGTATCCCCTACCTCGCATTGATGATTTATTCGACCAACTTCATGGAGCTAAATATTTTTCAAAGATTCACCTTCGATCTGGATATCATCAGTTGTGTGTGAAGAATAAATACATTCCAAAATCATAATTTCGAACCAGGTACAGGCATTATGAGTTTATAGTAATGCCTTTTGGATTGACTAATGCACCCTCTGTCTTCATGGATCTAATGAATATCATTTTCAAGGAATATATTAATGACTTTTTAGTGGTATTTATTGAAGATATCTTGGTATAATAAAAAAGCTATGAATATTATGAAAATCACTTGCGCACTATTTTGAAAACCCTCAGAAAAAATGAATTATATGGGAAGTTTAGAATGTGTGAATTCTAGATTCAAGAGATTTCTTTTCTTGGCCATATTGTCTCTAAGGATAGAATCTCTGTTGATTATTCAAAGACCAAGGTAGTCCAAGAATGGATAGCATCGACGAGTATAACTGAGGTACGCAATTTTATTGGTTTATCATGTTATTATCGACATTTCATCCAGAATTTTTCCCGACTGGCTAACCCATTAACCAAGCTCACACGTAAAGGGGTTAAATTTGTTTGGACAAAAGAGTGTGAAGAATATTTTGAAGAAATAAAGAGAATATTAGTAAATTATTCTATCTTGACTCTACCATCAGGGAATGATGGGTTTGTTATTTATAGTGATGCTTCAAAGAAAGGACTTGGTTTTGTACTTATGCAGAATGATAGAGTTATTGCATATACATCACGATAGCTAAAAATTCATGAGAAAACTATCCTACTCATGATCTTGAGTTAGAAGCTGTAATATTTGCTCTGAAAATATGGATGCACTGTCTCTATGGTAAAAAATGTGATATTTATACTGATCATAAGAGTTTGAAGTATATTTTCTCACAGAAAGAAATCAACATGGGGAAAAGAAAATGGCTTGAAATAATCAAGTATTATGATTGCACTATACACTACCACCCAGGGAAGGCAAATAAGGTGGAAGATGCTTTGAGTAGAAAGGATCAGGGAGTTTTGAACAATATGAGAGTTGAAAGGGATCCTATTTTCCTGGATCTAGTAAAGATGGATATGGGAATAACCATGTAAGGTGAAACATCAATAATTTTTCAAATGGTTGCCAAAACATCTTTACTAAAAAGGATAAAGAGTTCTCATACTGATGATGAGGAGTTTCAAAAGAAGATTAAAGCTATGAATGATGGGAGATTGAGTGACTCCATATATGAAGATGGAATTTTGAAATTTGGGAAGATAATTTGTGTTCCTAACATACCTGATCTAAAAAGGGAATTGTTGGATTATGCTCATAGCTCCAATTTCACTATACACCCTGGGAACACCAAGATGTATAGAGATTTGAAGGAACATTTTTGGTGGGATAACATGAAGAGGGAGATTGCTGATTTTGTGTCAAGATGTATGGTTTTTCAATAAGTGAAAGCTGGAAGGAAATAGCCTAGAGGAGTCTTGCAACCTCTTCCCATACTAGAGTGGAAATGGGATAATATTACGATGGAATTTGTCATGGGGATACCAAAGACTCCTAGAAGGAATGATGCAATATGGGTTATTGTTTATCGTCTTACCAAGTCAGCACATTTTCTTGCTATAAGAGAAGATGTACCACTTGAACGTCTAGAAAGACTATATATTAATGAAGTTGTAAGACTCCATGGTGTACCCCTATCGATTGTTTCTGATTGTGATCCCCATTTTACATCAAGATTCTGGAAAAGAATTTAGAAGGCCTTGGATATTGAACTTTATTTGAGCACTACCTACCACCCTCAAACTAATGGACAATCAAAACGGACTATTCAAACCTTAGAAGACATGTTGAGATCCTTCTCACTTGACTTTCAAGGTATGTGGGATCAATATTTACCTCTGGTAAAATTTTCCTATAACAATAGCTTCCATTCAAGTATTCAGATGGCACCATATGAAGCGTTATATGGAAAGAGATGTCGCACACCAACTTTTTGGGATGATATTGGTGAAAGAAAACTCATAGTCCCAGAACTTGTTGAGGAAAAAATGGAAAATGTGAAGCTTATCCAAACCCACATCAAAGCATCCCAAAGTAGGAAAAAGAGACATGTCGATAATCGAAGGAATGATTTGGAATTTCAAGTAAGAGACCATGTTTTCTTAGAGGTACCTCCATGGAAGGGTGTTATACGTTTCGGTAAGAAGGGTAAATTGAGTCTCAGGTACATCAGACCTTTTGAAATTCTAGAATGAATTGGAGTTGTAGATTATCGTTCAGCAATGTCTCCAAGTCTCTCCAAAGCTCAAGAAGTGTTCCACGTATCACTGTTGAGAAAATACATGCCTGACCCAATGCATGTACTCACCTATGAGGAAATTGAACTGGAACCAGATCTGTCTTATTGTGAAGAGCCTATCAAAATTCTTGATACCAGAGAACCAGTGTTGAGAAACCGGATGACTTCTCTGGTAAAAGTTCTATGGAGAAACCATAAGATGGAAGAGGCAACGTGGGAACCTGAGGAACTTATGATGAAGAACAACCCAAATCTTTTTATACAGTAATATTCTATAAATTTTGTGGATGAAATTATTTTAAGTAGGGGAGAGTGTAACACCCCAAGCTTCCATAGTACATTCCCCTTTGAATAAGGCAGTAGCTTGCGTTGTACACAACTTGGAGTTTTAACACACCGCGACCAATGAAACTAGCCGTTATGAATAGTAATACCCACTTTTTTAAATTTTATAAATTTTATTTTTCAAAATGGAATTCATTTTTTGATTCGGAATATCAAAATTATCTTAGGGTGAATTTTTGGTATTTTCTGAAAACTTTCAAATTTTGATGAATAGTGAAAAACACTGCGTTGTTGTTTAAAACCGACTTTTTATTTAAATAATTTTTTATTTTATTTTAATTTATTTTAGGTAAAAATAGATAAATAATAGATATATATGTTCAATTTAATTCATTGGAGTCATTTTATAATAATTTTATATATATATAATTTTATTGAACTTTTTATCATCTTTTACCCACCTTCTAGGAGCATTTCAAAATTTGCATAAAACTTAATTTTACTGCTTCTGTGAGTTGAATTTTAAAAATCTGAGAGACACGGTTAATATCAGTAAGTAAAATGTGGTTCAATAAGATGAAAATAATTTTTGATGAATAGTAACTTTTGACTTATTTACCACAGTTAAAAGTAAATAGGGCAATTAAAGGTAAAAATGATATTATAATTACCCTAACACATGTCCTAATTCTATTGGATAAGTTTAATTCCACCAAAGAAAACCTTAGGAATAAAATATGATCCTTTTGGTCCACTTGGATTAAATTAGGACATTTATTATTATTTTATTTAAAGAAGAGTTAAAACAGTTAAATTCAAAGTTTAATAACTAAACCATTTTTAATATAGGGTATCACACAATATAAATTCGACTATAAATATTTATTAGAAATATAAAAAGATTTCCTACATAATGTTATTTTATTTATAATTTTTAGACATTAAATAATTTAATTTATTTATGACACAATGATGATGTAGTAATTACCTTATTAATAAAATATTAAAATAATTAATATTATAAATATCCAAATAAATGTAAATTGAGACTTATGATGAATTACACTAATTTTATAGGTTAATATGACATATAATTATTTATTAAATAAATTTTATTCGAAGTGATAAAGTCTTTGTGGCTTTCAGAAAAATCAAATACTAAATAGTGTCAAAATTGACATAATTGACTTTTTAAAACAAATACTATATTATTAATTGATATAATATTCCTAAAAATCTAAGATTTGTCCAAATGACTTAGATAAGATTATATATATGAATAATGAACCAATTGGGGTTCTCTTGGTATTTTATAGTAAGTTTATTAACCATATAATATAAAAATACAAAGAGACATGGTAAATGTCAAACTATTTAACTAGGAGTTAAATCTAAAATATAAGGTTAATATGGTGACCTAAACCTATCTAAAACTTATTTTTTGAGATTTTTTTGACCCATCCCCATATTATCCTAGAAATAAATTATTTTGGAGCCATTAGAAACCGAAAATTATTTTATTATAAAATAATATTTCAAGATTTTTCTAAAGTGACCCTCACCTCTCTTATAAAAGGGTATTTTTTATTCTCTTAATTTCACACCTCCAAATCAATTTTTCTCGGCAAATACCTGACCAAATATCCTCCCAAATTTCCTAAAATCATCCTAGAGTCCTTACTTTGATCAGAAATCCAACCTAAGGAGCCCTTTTGATCAACTCAAAAGGAAACACTCGAAGAAGAGGTAATAATTTCTCCACCCTCTTTCAAGTTCTTTTCTTCTTCCACTTCCTATTTCTTTGATTACATACCAAAATAATAACTCTAGTAACTTATACGTACTATTATGTTAGTATAAATATGGTACAACCATATTCATTATTCTATCCATCCTATAAATGACAAAGTCACCATACGTGCGTACGTACGGCTTACCGTCTCCACGTCGTGGTGTAGTTTGTTATTCAAACACTTGATTATTTTGGATGGGTATAATAATGAGTATAAATGGTGTAAATAATAAATATAACATGTTAATGATTCTTTATATATGATATACCATCCAATTACATAAGATTTCACTATCAATATAATGATATTTTCGCTCGTGTGTACGTACGGATTACCGTCTCCATGAATGCGATGTGATTCATTCCCCATCGTAATCATTCAAGAATAATTTTCATTTTATGATTAAAAATAATGTTTATGAACATAATATCATTATTTATATGAATCAAATACATCCTATCCATAACAAACATGGCTTACGTAACCAAACATATAAAGGAAAACGAATCAGTTAACACCCGAAACGATGATACCACTGAAATATTATTAACAGAGAAATATTAGAGGATCATATATGATACCATATTTATGTATATAGTTCTTGTATAATTTAATAACAATTTTTTAACTGTTATATAGGAGGTTAAAATACCATCAACTAAATAAAAGTACAAGGTAAGGGTTAATTCTATAATCTCTTTACTAATCTGAGGTTGTTAATACATAAGTATCTACTAGGACCTCTTTATCATCCACATCCATGTTTTTTTTTAAATGTAATTCGAAACATTTTTACTATTTACTAGACTATGGGTTAAATTCATTTATACCCTTATTTGACCATATATGTTTTTAAAGTAATCTTTCCATAGTTTTCCAAACAAGGTATTTATGACCTTTTCGACAAAATTAAGGTAAGAATGTCTTTTTTTAACTTATACAGCAGGTGGGGCTATTTTTCATCGTTATAACATCATCGAATCTTCTCATACAATCTTATAATAATATTTTCAAAATAAATGTTTTCTTTTATAATTATATTACTTTTAAATTATTTCAAAATAGAAAGATATATTTCTCTAAAAAAGTTTTGATTTCATCTATGTCAACATCCTTTAATGGATTTTAAGATTATTTGAAGTTGATTTATTATGATACAAAACTTCCATATTGTATTGAATTTTTTGTGATATGTTTGAATTTGGATGTGCTATTTTTACACCATTCATGGTTTATGGATTAAGTATTTACATTTTGTATGCTAGTTTTAATATGAATGTTTATGTTATGTTTAAACCTTTTCATAAGAGGAATGCATTGGACTTAGTAAGTGATGGGTGGAGCCTGCTATAGCTCCTCAATGCATCGGTAGGTCTCATGAGACAAAATAGTTTCCTGGAACAAGACCTTGAAAAAATATTATTTGTATTCTTGGTAAAAGGCCTTGACTATGTTGTTATGAATTCTAGCATTATGCATTCCATCATTATGAAATTGGATATTGATATTTCATGTGATTATTAGACTAGTAGAATATCCATGTGAAAAAGTAAATGGAATTATTTGATTTATATTGGCCATATTATACATATTTTTATGTTTAAAAGGCTTATGATTTAGTCGTATACATTTCCTTAAATGTTTATGCTTATTTATGAATGTTTCCGCTATATTGTTATCCTTACTGAGCATCTGAGCTCACCCCTTTCTATGTTTTATTTTTCCTAGGATGCAAGGAAGTATATTATGACTGAACTAAAGGTATATTCTAAGGGATATTTTAAGTTATTTTAATGTGGTCAATAGAGACAATGTTGTTGTTTTTCATTTTATAATGTAATTTAAAACTTATGAATGTATCTAGTACTTCCAAGGCTACTAAACTGATCGGTCTTTCGGGATTTGATCCCTTGTGATCATGATAATGTTATGTAATAATGCACCAACTCTGCATAACTAGGGTCAGGGAATTAAATATTATATACACCACACAAAATAAACGAGTGGTGATTAAGGAAAAAATCACACCGAAATAAAAGCGAGATGAGAAAACCCTTACCTTATGTCTTGACTCTCATCGTACTCATTCAAAATTCCAATATAATAAATAGAATTTTATTATAAATATAACATATAAATATATTATTATATATAATACCATATATTATTTTATAAAGACTTTATATTACCCGTTTATTATCAATTCCATGTTAATGTTACGTTTCGGGTAATATCTGCTTTGTTTTTCATATATATTTTGACTTTTTATTATTGATAATCTTACTTAGATCATGATGTACTTATTTATAGAATTTAAATAATGATATAAATATCATATATATTCATTATATAAATATTTATAATAATCTATAAAATGTGTAAATAGAAAATGAAATGGACCGTTCATGAAGACGGTAGGTCGTACAAACACATGAAAGTTGTTTCCATTTTATTCTCATTTTGAAAGGAAGAAAGTAAATGACATATATGTATATATATAATATAATTATAGTATAATTATTATTTTATATTTATCATATAATTTTATTATAAGCTCTTCCTTAATACATTTCATTTAAAGTATGAACGAATCACATTGGTTTGAGGAGGCGGTAGTCCACTCATCCACAAGCGAAGTTATCATATTTACACAAAATGGAAAGAATGAAGGTATGTGTTATATAATAATTTAATAAGAATAAATAAATCCTAAATATCATATATAACATATAAAAATATTATTTCCATCATAATTCCCAACCATAAGAGGTTGTAAAGGAAAAAACAAATGACGTTGTTTCGTAAGGCGGTAGTCTACCTTACACACGAACGGCAAGTTCATTACCCATTTGATGGAAGTGTGTATATAAGTAGGTATAAATATTAAAGTAAAAATATATAATGATATTTATGATATTGAGTTTGTTATATAATCATGTAATAAGAAGATTTTATGTGGTGGATAATGAAAATAAAATAAAAGATCATGTGGAAGGATGTTACCTCGTATTGGGGAAACTCCTTTTGGTTTGTACCAAAGGGCTTCCTTGGATGGATTTATTACTAAAGGATGATTTGTAAGATGAATAGAGGGAAGTTATAATTATATTTTGGCTGATTTTTTCTAATACAAATGGATTTATAGGTGTGAATAATTGAGGGGGTGAGTTCCCTTTTATAGTGGAGGAGTGGAATTCTTGTAAATATAAAAAAGGTAAACACTATTGAGAGGTCTCTATTACATAATGTGCCTCCAATAATTTTACATTTTAGATATAATAGTGTAATTGGTCTAAATATGTCCATAAAATTTATTTGTTACATTTTTCTAGGTTATTTGTTCAGTTAAGTTAAAGTTTAACGACTAAGTAATCTTGTTTTTACCTTAATCATTGTAATTAGTTTTAATTAGGTTCACTAATATGTTTGGTCATAAAATAAGCTTAAATTATTATATATTATAAATTATTATTATTGTTAAAAATATTTAATCCATTTTTCCAAATTATAATCACATAATTTGTAGAAATTAATTTAAAATTAATCTTGCAGACGTGTCACGACAACGGGTTTTTTTAGCGAAAATGTTTAAATGTTTGGAATGTTTTTATATCAAATTTTAATAAAAAATTGGTTAAAATAACATGAATTGAATTAATTTATGTAAAATTTATATAATTACACTTTAAAACTAAATTAAAATATAATTTAACAATATAAATAAATTAGGTGAAAAAGAAAATTTGAATTAAAATTCAGTATTTTTTACTATTCATCCAAAAATGAAGTTTTTCATACAAATACCAAAAATCCACCCTAATGTAATTTTGAAAATATAAATTCAAAAATTAATTTTAATTTATTTAAATCAATTTATAAAATTTTCTAAAATTAATTTTATTATTGTTCACAGAAGGACATAAAAATAAATTCATTTGATAAAATAGTATTTTCAAACGTATAAATAATTTACCAAAAATTATATGTTTTATTATCAATATGTTTTATTTATATAAAAACATTATAAATGGTATTTAAAAATTATTTATTACAATTTATATTACTCTGTTTAACTTATGTGTTTTAATTATTTCGTTTAAATAATTATAATAATAAATTTTTGTTCCATAGAAACTCAGTGTTATGTGTAACGCAAGATAAGACAATGTTGCATGTAGTGCAAGCTTAACTTAGTTTAGTGTATAATTAAAGTATAAATTGGTGTAGTTTACAATGCAAGACATCAAATAAAATTAATTTATTTAAAAAAAATCCTAAAAACTTGGTGTGTTACAGAAGGTGTTCATGTGGATTGGAATTAGTGTGACTGAGGTGCCTCAGGTTTTTCAAGAAGGAAAGCATCAATTATTGATTTCAAAGATATGAGATCTACATATGAGGGTAAGTGTGCATTGGTTATTCAAAATTATGTTTGGAATACATATCAGTGAACAGTCGTGTGTGGGTCAAGGATAAATGGATATGAGGAGACTCCTACAGGCATGAGGGCCCAGAGTTTTTGATGAGAATGGGAGGTGTTACCTTTGTGATAGATGGTGATATTGAGGATAGATTATATTAATGTGTTATAGTCAATACACTATAAATAAATTAGATATTGATAGCGGTTTATTGGAAGTGGTTCTATATAACCACCCCTAATTAGAGAAAACTGAATTTATATTAATTTATTAGGAGTGATGTAAATTGAATTGCCTTTGATTAATTATTATAGGTTGTTTCTTACCAACACTAATAAATTATTCATAACAGTCATGCAACCCCTTTTATTCCTCCTCTTTTGATTCAATCCCTAATCTCCCCTCCCAAACTCCCTTGCGGTTCACTTCCTCCCCTTTTGACCTCCCTCATGGTGAGCCTCTGGTGTGTCCTCCCTTTCATAGTATCCTCTCCCCATGATGACCCTTATATGGTTTCCTCCCTTCCTGAAGACCCACTGACGGCATCCTTCCCTCTCAACATCCCTCCAACAGCATACTCCCATCCACGACATCCTCTACTCCATTACCATCTGACAATTTCCTCCACTCCATGACCCTTCGACGATATCCTCCCCTTACAGTGAGTACCCATTTTGTAATTTCACCCACACATATGAGTAATTATATGTTCACAATTAGATTAATTTTGTTTTGAAAACTATATTCATTACTAAATACTACTAAAATGAAACTAAAAAATGAAATATGGTACAAGTAATAGGAAAATTAATTTAGCACAAACATGTTTTGTTTATATTCATAACATTTACATTTACATATGTCTTATTTATAGATAGGAAATATACATGTATATAATCATTATATATATACATATATACAAAATATATACATATATATATTTAGAAAATAAATATATACATAATATATATAACATATATATGTTCTATTTATATATAGAATATATATAAACATATTCAATATATATAATATATATATATATATATATAATTATTAAGTTATTTTTTTATTAATTATATGATTATTAATTAACACTTATGATTTTTTTTGATGATTTAGTATTTATTTAATCTCATGGTTTTTTTCATTTCAATATTTTTAGTTATCACACATTATATAATTGTGTTTTATTTTTAATATTCTTAAATGAAATAGTTTCAAAACACACAATTAAAGTACAAAGGACAAGGGGGGGAAACCAAAATAGATGTGCATTTATGATTCACTTAAATAATAATATGTGATTTTGACAAAATATATGTGGTTTTGTTAATGTGATGTGTTATTTTTTCAATATGTTATATGATATATTTATATCATAAAATATTAAATCACAATATCAATTGATTATAATTATATTATATTTTATGATTTTTTATCAGTCAAATTTTAAAAATACCAATATTTTTTCTGATATTAATATTGTGTTATTCCATAAACTTATTTTTTATTTTTAATATTATTTTATTTAATTAATGAGTGTTATTTTTTTTATATTTATATTTATCAATATAATAAAAATGGATCAAATTTGGAATAATTTACCCTAAAATGCACCTCAATATGTTAGATTGTAGGCATTTCTAGATTTTGAAATTGAAAATAGATTTGTAGATGGGAGAATAAAATGTTTTGGTCCTGATTGTAATTTTAGATGATGGTTGAAAATTTCATGAAGTTTACAAGAACTTGATATTAAAACAATTTCCTACTGGATATGTGATATAGATTTGGCATGGGTAATTAGAAATTACAAAAAAAAAATTGATGTGTGGCCATCATTAAAATGAATAACCTACTTCTCTAATAATGGAGAATGAAATTCAAGACCTGATTATTGATGTTTTCCACACTACACAAAATTATGAAGTTGTAAACATATTAGGGGAGTCTCTTTCTGATTTCTATATATTTATACAATGGATAAGGTAACTGAGAAATCGAATGAGTTTTATGAATTAATAGAAGATGGAAATCAAGAGTTTTATGAATGATATATCAAATATAGAAAACTATCCTTTCTAATGAAGTTGTACGATATCAAGTGATTGTGTGGAATTATTAATAAACTGATGTTGATGTTATTGGAGTTTCTGCATAATGAATTTTTTCAAGATAAGATCCCTTAATCATTTTCTAAAATGAAAAATTTGTTAACAAACTTTGTCTCAATTATACAAAGATACATGCATGACCCAATGAATGCATGTTGTATCAAGGAGAAGATTTAGATAAAGGATAGTATAAAATATGTTATACTTATAGATGGAAATCAGTGAATCATGATGAAATTTTTAATGAACATACTATGAAGTATAAGATAAATAAACCTAGTCTGAAGGTTTTATGATACTTTCCATTAAAATAAGTATTATAAAGATTATTCATGTATTCTAAAATGGAATAAAAAATGAAGTTTCATGATATATAAAACAATAATTGTGGGTTTATATAACTTACAATAGATTCAAAATCATGTAAATCCTTTAATTATTTATATCCAAATTTCTATTCAGATCCTATGAATTTTTGTTTTGGATTGGCTGTTAAGGGATTTAATCCATTTATGATTCTAAGTACAACTTATAATATATGCCCATTATTTTTATCCCTTGTAATCTACCTCTATGGATGTGTATGAAACAAACTTATTTCATTATTTTGATAATCATTCCAAGAAATAAAATACCCATAAATAACATTGATGTATACCTTCAACCTCTAATAGAAAAATTAAAAGAGTTATAGGTAAATAGTGTAGATACATATGATGCATCAACAACAAAAATGTTATAAATGTGTGTTTCTATCATGTGAATGATTGGTGATTTTCTTGGATTAGGAAACTTTTCTAGTTGGAAAAATCACTTTGTTTAGGCATGTGTAGTTTGTAGCATTGAATTCGATATGATAAGACTACCATATAGTAAAAATGGTATTTTCATGTGTCATCATCAATTCTTTGATGCATCTCATAGATTTTGGTTTAAAAAGTCACGATTCGATTGAAAAAATGAGTTGAGGCCACTAAAAAATGTTATTAGGTTTCCAAATAATGTCACAATTATCAACTATTTATGCATAATTTTGGAAAGAGTATCAATTGAAGGTTTTTTGAAAAAGAGTTCAAAGTCCATCAGATACATTTGGTACCCAAAAATGGAATAAAATGATTATTTTTTCAAAATACCATATTGGTAATTTCATTTATTATGTTATAATATTGATGTTATTCACATTGAAAATAATGCATGTGATAATTTTTTTTACAATATTGAATGAGTAGGTGGAAAATTTAATATTAATGCTCATAAAGAATTAAAAGAAAATAATATAAAGCATAATCTATGATAAAATGATAATGGAAAGTTTTTTTAGTATTTTTTTCATTGAAAAATCAAGAAAAATATGGATTCCTTCAAATAATAAAAAATATAAAAGTACCACATGGATATTCGAGTAACATTTCAATATGTGTTGACTTGACACATCATAAGTTACATGGACTTAAAATTCAATAATTGAATATTTTCATAGAGTATTTTCTACCTTTGGTATTGCATAAATTTTTTCATGATTAAATAAAATTAGTTATAATTGAGTTTTTCACATTCTTCAGAATGATTTGTAAGAAAACTTTAAACCTAATTGAGCTTGAAAAACTTCAGGAAATACTTTTATTGAAACTTTGTCATTTATGGATGATATTTACCCACTTTTTTCACTATGGTGATTTATCTAACTATGAATTTTACTGAGGAAGATAAATTTATAGGGCTCGTACATTATTTATGGATATATCCCATAGATAGGTATTATCATCTTTATTTTTTATGATTACTAAATTAAAATTTTCAAACTAATTACATATGTAGTTTATTTTTCAATGTTACTTTTTTCATTAGGTTTTGAGATCATTTTAAGTCTTTATGAGAAACAAAGCTCAAGAATAAGGCTCTATTAATGAAGGTTATATGGTGAAATAGTGTCTCAAATTTTTTTTGGAATTTAAATAATATTAATACATGATTCAATTGAGTTAGACAATATTATGATAACACAAAATAATTATAGTCTTATATTAAATCAGAAAACTTTTTAGTGTTAGGTCATCAAGTTGGGAAAATATAATTAGTTTTATTAACATAAAAAAAGTTTATACAAACACATAGATATATGCTACTCAATAGTCATGTTTCAAATCCTTTAATTGAAGAATTTAAAATGAAAACAAATAGGAAACTCCAAATTCAAACATGAAATAATAAAAGGATAACAAAATTCATTATAAAGGCATTGTTGATTGGTTTTTACATCATGTATGATCATAAGCAATTTCATATTCATACTATATTGATATAATTATCTTATATAACTAATAAAGGTTTATATTTATACATGTAGATCATGAATGTTAATAATTGATCTAAAGTTCCAGATGACTTGAAATATTGGGATCATGGGACTTTGCAACGATCTAGGAGATTTGATAATTATAATATTAATAGCTTAAAATTCCATACAGTTTTGTGTAAAAAGGGTTTAAAAACAAAATATAGTGACATATTTACAAAATTCACAGTCTTAGGATACTATGGAAGGTTGATTGACATTATCAAATTAAATTATCATGGAAAATTTTTAATTGTCTTATTCAAATTCAAATGGGTTGATATTTAAAGGGTGTAAGGAAAGATTCATTACAATTTAGTTGTGTTAACTTATCTCGGTTGATTGAAACTGGTGAGTGTGAAGAACAAGATCCATATATTGTTGCCTCATAAGATAAAATGGTATATTATATGGATGAATAAGTTAATAAATGGTGAATTTTTGTAGTCCATGTCAAATCAAGGGACTTGTATTATATGGGTTATGGAGTTAAATAATTTTTTGTGTCACTAAACCCTATCAGTAATAATATATCGATCTATCTATCCATGATGATATTGAAATAGTTGGTCTTTCAAGGGAGGGTGAATATGATGAAATCATATTAATGGTGGAGGATGATAATAATATAGTCAATTATGAATAAAATTATTTTATTTCCTATCCTTCTTTAACTTATCATTTATTTGTTTATTTAGAATATATGAATTTAATTAATATATATACAACATTTTCAAAACATTTTATTGTTTTATATAATATATCATGTTATTACTTGTTTTATATTCTTTTTGGATATAGGAATACTAAGAACAAAACGTTTTAAATATATGATCCAATCTTCCACAGCTCTTGCGTCATCAAATGACCCATTTGATGTGCTCTCACCTTCATGTGGTAAGCTCCCTACTTTTGGTATGGTCCATTTTTCATCATTTGATGCCATATGATATGACCTCATATTCTTCAGGTATTATCTCTACTTCTAATTCAGTGTATTCTTCTCCATGGCTATTATATGGATCAGATGGAGCAGTTGTGGAGTAGTCATCAACTAAGCATATAGTTCCAAAATTACCATCATGATGGTATTAGAGAGTGACCATTATTTTTATGTAATTGTAAATGCAAAAAAATAATTTATTACATATTTATATTAATTATTAAATATATTTATATCATGTGAGATTACATCCCTTCCAATCGTGTATCATGATTGGAGGAATATTCTCATCGATTAGAAGAATGATATTTATAATAAATAGTTGAAAGTAAGTCAAAATAAATATTTATAGTTTTTTACCTAATATTCCTATAAAATGTAAGTATAATTATTTTTACATATCTAATATGTACATACTTTCCATTTTAATTCTCATGATGTGATTGTGTGTCAATAGACTTTGAAAATTTTGGAGAAAAAGTGGAAGGACTTTAAGTACAGGTTATGGTGTGAGTTCAATGACACCTCATTGAGTCCCCATCAAATGTATTTCTGGGAGCATTCCTGTATCTATTTCATTTATTTTAATATTTTTATATTATTATGATAATTTTTTAGATGTATTTTTTATGAACAACCTAATTAAAACTAATTTATATTCTAAATTCTATTAAATATAAGTAGTAGATGCACCGAAAGCTAGTAGACGATAGGAATATCAGGGGAATTGATCATTTGAGGGTATCCATACCAAATTAGGAGAGTAAGGTTGATTTTGGATTCCCATTTTATTTTGTTGAATTTTTAATTAAAACATATATATGCTAATTTTATGGCATCTGGCTTAAACAAATATATTTTATGTTTCAAAAATATTGTGATATTATGTATGTAATTGTTGACTTTTTATGTTTTTTTTGTTTGAGTATGGAAATTATTGAATTATGTACCTTTTGTATATATTTTTATTATATATTATAGGTATTAGAATATTTAGGATCCTTTTATTTCTTTCTTCTTTTTTGTAATTAGCGGCAGTTTAAACCACTTCTAATTAAAAAAACCACTGCTATATAATTATCGAAATCTTTAACTATCATTACTTAATAAAAATTACTAATATAAGTAGATAAATCACCACTAAACTATTATTGGTGGTTATATCTACCATTATATTAGGAAAATGTAAAAAATTAAATAAATTGGAACCAATTTTTCAACAATGACTATAACTGCCACTATGTTGGAGAAATTTACTGAATGTAACAATTTCACATTCATTTTAGATATGGTTTCATAATCATCACCAGTTAAAGTTTTGCAGTATTTTTATAGAACCACTACAAATTAATAAGAAACTCAAAAATATGTGATGTTTTATAGAACTATCATGACTCAATTAGTGGCGATTAAAACTACCATATATTTGAAAAAAACTCACTAAAAAGTATATTTTTCTTATAGAGATCTATGTTTGGCCCTTGGTAGGTGTTATATGGGATATAATGAGCATATATTAGTTAAAGTGACACACATGTGATGTTTTAAACTATCATTATGGTGGAGGGGCTATATAAGATAATCCATTTGGTGGGGAAGTGCACCATTCATATTTGGAGGGCATGACACTCATTGTGGGTGTATTTTGATAAATGTAAAGGATGAAGATCCTAGTAATTAAAGGTAAATTAGTTATCAGTGTTTCATGTTGGCACTTGGGTATAATCAAGATGGTTTTATTCAATTATGGACTATATGTGTGCGGTGGATATCAAGTATTTTGGTTGAGTAGAGCGATGATGAGGATACTTTTATGTGGGCATCATATCAATTGTGAATATATGGATCTTTATTTGGAAGGTTTTTGGATGCAGTGATATTGTTTAGAGGATGTTCAGTATAAAACTAGGATGTTTGTGTAAAAATAGATCTTATTAATATTTTATTCCTTGTGAAAATCTATATTTGGGATTCAGATGTGGTGTTGGATAGAGTTTGAGTGTTGGCATGAGGATCAGGGTGGAATTTATGTAATCTTAGAGTGATTTGGATCATAGGTTCATCGATTCTCATGGAGATAGTATGAAAACTAGTGTAGGTGGTTTTGGACCGCACCATGGAATTTCACTAAGTTACAGGTTCATAATTTTTGTGTGGGTGCTGGATAATTTTACAGTGCCTCTTAGAGTAAAGGCATTGTGATTAGGTGATGTGATAGCATGTCGATAGTTGTGATTGAGTGTTTCTAGTATAGGTCCACTAAATTAAGACCAACCAATTTTTTTATATGATATTTGGTTATGGTGAGGTAGAAACTACCTAGAGTGTTTTTATGGGCCACTTGAAGTGTGTTTTTTGGTAGGTGGTACCTATGGTGGGGAGCACTATGACCCAAAATCATCCCTTGTAGGTGTAGTATTATTGTGGGTAACACCATAATCCTATAAATGAAATGATTATTAAAACTCCAATGTTTCAAGATATATGGGTGTGTTGTACCATCATCTCAGTGTTGGAGATGGTAACGAGTGGGTACCTCAACTTTTGGAAAATAGTTCACCCTGGTGTTGTAGCTACATACCATAATCATGTTTGGTGTTCCGAGATAGAACATAGTGAGTTAGTCATGAATTAATGATAGTGATAGGTCTAGAATGATAGTTTAAGGACCTCCAAGACATATTAAGGATGATAAGTTTTATGGTCGAGAGTTTATAACGATCCTCATTTTTATGGGTTGTGAAAATTATGGGAAGTTTAATTTTTTTAGTTTCAGAGCAAGGGATGTTTTGAGAATTGGGATTTATATTAGGATTTCAAGTATTATAACATCTCTATTAGATTTTTTTTAATGTTATTATATACCCATAAGGTATTTTGGGTTCTTGGGTGAGTAATAAAGTGGGGTCAGGGTGGCCTTGCTGAAATTTTAGACTGCAAATAGCTCATCGCACTATGATATTTAAGGGTCATTTCATGAAGAGTGGATGGTGGAGGTTTGATGACTAATAAATAGTCATTCATGTCATTCCCCATGAGTTTCACATAGTAGCAGTTGGTTGTGTGGGTTTTTCACTAAGATAAAGACTCTTGCATATGGGTATCAAAAAATGGAGGAGGGTATCACATTGTGGTAATATTTCTTATACATGGGGTTGGGGACCCTTACATTTTGCCCTTGTTTTTTTATAGAATAATATAGTCATGTAATGAACACTAGGTTTAACCATAAAATCCTTTCAAAAGGGGAGTCATCATGGCATTGAGTGTGGAGATCGTGCCATGAAGATATAGGAGGTCATGTTGTGGAGTCTTGGGCCTCATCTGGGATAGATGTGTCACACTGCAGTCCAAATGGAACATTCTAAGATGGTGGTTAATAGGGGTGTTGGGATCTCTGCCTAAGGGAAGTCACTTCATGACCTAAAGAGGTCTTGTCATTATTGAGATAGATAGGGAGTTGGTCCCTCTATATAATTGTAAGAACCCATATCTTCTTTTTAGGTATAGATCTTGTTTTCATTTAACTTTTGAGGAAAAGGGAAGAAGGAAAATTTTAGGAGTACATGTCATGTAATTACTTGTACATGTCGTGTACTCTGGCACTGATTCCATGTCTTGTTTGCCCATGTCACAGCAGCATACATGACCGTGTGATGATGTGGCAGGGATGCTTAAGGCGGGGCCCGGTAAAGGCCTATAAACGCCGTGTATCCTTAGGGAACATGCCATTTATTTTTATTTTTAATTGTTATATCAGATCGAGGTCACGTCTCATTTACAAAAACATCTTTTTTGGATTTTTCTTGTCCAGGAGTGACTGAAGATCGCAGATTCTTCTCCGAGCCCCTGGACCACCATCTGTGCACCAAATTAAACTCTGTCAGTTGCATTGGAATCGCATCAGTGAGTTATTCCTTCTTCTAGAGATTCATATCTTGATTAATCCTATTTTGTGAGATATACATGGTTGAACATTTTAGATGTTTTTGTAGATATACGGTGTTCTAGGTCGATTCAGAGGCTGAAGTTCAACTATATCGATCATACAACATCGAGGTAGGTGGTTTGTTCCTTTTTGTATATTTTCTTTGATTTATATGTGAAAAAAGTTTCCAATACCCTAGTTTAGGGTATTGCGTGTTTAGGGAATTTAACCCCGTTAATGTCCGCTATGCCTTATTTTCTTGAGTATGGGTTTTTTATTGTAAATAGGTTTGTTTACCTTACAATGGATGTGTTTTCCCATGTTTGATCTGATATTGGTCGTTGGGTCTAGAATTACCTGTTAGGCTGCTCTATTTTCCATGCCTAGTGCTATTGGGATGGAGTAATATTATCTAACATGCTTGTGTTAAGCTTCTTAGTCATTTATCCAAGTAGTATTTGTGATTTAATTTGGCTATTGAATATTGTTTTTTCATTATTACTTTACACAGGGTTGTGGGAACCTGGTGTAGTGAGACCATAGGGGGAATTGACATTGAGGGCTTCCCCATAGTGTTTGTTGTACCTTTCAAACTACGATACCATAGGGAGGATTGACGTTGAGTGCTCCCTCAGAGTGTTTATAGTTATCGTTACGAGACCACAAGGGTAATTAACATTGAGTTCTTCCTCATAGAGTCTATATTTTATCCTTAAAATACTATAGGGATAATTGATAGTGAGTTCTTCTTTAGAAAGTCTTTGTTTTCATGATACCAAAGGGGTTAGACTATGTGAGCTATCCTAGGGGGTCGTTATATCTTTATTCTTAAATGATAAGTTGAACCAGAGGGGTTAGGATGTGAGAAATTTCCAAGAGGGTTACTTGTGAATGATTGGTTGAATCATTAATAAATGTAAATGAATATAGTTTAAACTTTAGGATTGTTTACATTTGAGTACTTATTTATTTATTACTTCATTTTTCATATTGCCTGTTATATATATTCACTGACAGTTAGGCACAGATATTTGGGTGGTTTCCTATTAGGATTCGTCTCACACCCTGTTTGGGTCATACTTTTAGGCCCAAATAGATTATATTGTTTTAGGTATAGATAAGGGCAATCACCCTTCTACTTCAAGTACTTGACTGTTTTGGAGCTGGAGAGCATGGGACCAAGATGAGGTTTGCGATGTTGTTGGATTTGTTTACTTTTTTTCCTTTGTGCTTTGGTTTAGTATCGTATTCCATCATTGTGACTTGTTTGGATGTTTTACTAGATACTTGTGACATGCATCATTATATATATATATATGTTGTAGTTTTTTATTTATTTTTAGTCTTCCTCTATTTACTTATTGTATGTTATTACTCTTTATACTATTGTTATCTATTGGTTTCTGCTTTGTTACTCTGGTAATGAGGGAATAGTTTCTCCACTATCACACCCAAGGCCCTCACTGCTAGTCAGTAGCCTCTGGCATTTGGGGAAATGCTCTTGAGTCTATGTGACCAACCGGATATAGGGAACCTCTGGGCGGCACCTGAAACTGAGACATTACAAAGTGTTATCATAGGATCTAGGTTCTTTTCTTCTTGACTTACTATTTGGAGCCTATAGAAAGGGATAGGAAAGAATAGGTAGTTGGTAATAAATTGTGCCTGGGAGTAGCTAACATGTGTACAAGGAAAAGATAATTCACCTCTATTATTTAAATTTTATGGCTTTTCAATTATTATAGTTGATTTTATTTCACAGTTAGGTGATTCACATGTTTTGTGTTGTTATTATTAATGTTTATGAGGTTATATTTCTATTACAACCTGATAAGATGGGGGTATTCCATCTCATGCATCATATAGGAACTTTCTAGATATTACAAGTCATGAATTCTTGTCATGCCTTTTAGGGTGCATTACTGATTTCATGTTTTTATGATAGATATTGTTCTAGATATGCATGCTGTTGTGATAGATGTTTTGATAGAATACCTATTATTTGAAAGATTATTGAATTGTGTAAGGTTTCATTTGAATGAGCACTAAACTTTGGTCCTTGAGGGGTTATAGGACCTCATGGATTGCAATTTGGTGGATCATGTAATTGAATGCACTGTTATTCCTTGTGATGTACATGTATAAGATGCCAAGATTTGATTCACAGGGAGTATGGGCCCTCACATATCAGAATATAGCACTTTAATGTTCGTTTCAGTGTTTTTATGGGTTCTAGAGTAGTTTTTGAGGCTTATCGTTCAGAAAAACCCAGAATACATGATGTGTAGTGATGAATACACACCATGTATCCTTCTGTTAAAGAAGGAACAACTTTTCTTAAGTACACCTTGTGTACTTAGAGTACACACCATGTAGTATTTAACCGAGTGACTGTATGTGTGGGCAGATACATGGGGTTGATAAATCTTGATGGAACATGTCATGTACTAGATGTACATGTCTTGTTGTAGAGACCATGTATCCGACCATGTGACTAACGACATGCATCGGTGAAATCCTTCTAGTACATGTTGTTTCTATGATAAACATGTTGTGTAGAGTCAATCGTGTCTCTGACCATGTGACTAACAACACGGACGGTTGAAACTTAAGTGGTACATGTTGTGTCTGGAAAAAACACACTCTGTAGTATTTTTATATGATAACCGTGTGGTTTAACCATGTGGAGGATCTCGGTAATGGGGAAAATGATTCAAGTACATATCGTGTCTCAAGGAGCACATGTCGTGTGTATGGGTGTTACACAATCAGTTTTGGCAGAAGAACACGCCCATGTGAAAGCTTAAGGGAAAACATCATGTAGGACACGTCGTGTATCCATGTTTTGAAAAACATGAATATTTTATTTCTCTTATTACCTTCTTGAACCTGTAAATTTTATTCCTTGATAATCTTGATCTAAGGTGTACAATTGACCTTGCAGATTCATGCCACCAAAATGTCCTCTAGTTGTACGCCAGATACAAGGCAATGATCAGACACCGGGCATGGTAGATTAGGGACTACCAACAGATCCTCCTGTCGTTCCTATCTTGGCACCAGCTTTCATTCTAGATACAGGTGTCGATGCATAGTTTTGAGAGGGCTTCATGAGGTTTATGTAGACTTTCCAGAGATCACCGCCGCCTTCCCTATCTATGGAAGAATTGACGTGGGTTTTTTAGCAGCAGCATCCTATCACTTTCTCAGGGGATGGAGGACCTCAGGCTATAGAGTCATCGTTATAATCCATGTTGTCTATCTTTGACCATATCGAGACCCCTCTGGAGAGTATGGAGAATATCGCTACATACATTCTTTGGGATTCCGCCAAGATATGGTGGGATGTGATATCATAGGCAGGATGCAAGTAGGTTATGGATTGGGATGAGTTCCAACGTGCCTTCTATGATTACTTCTACCCAGAGACTTTGAGGGTCGATCAATCCCAATAGTTAATGTGTTTGGAGAAGGATACTCTCTCGATCATGGAGTATTCTTCTCGCTTTATAGAGATGCAGTGCTTCACACCCATTCTAGGGGGTGATGAGTTATTCTTAGCGAGTAATTTTGAGGATGGTCTCATGCATGACATCTGATCTCAGGTGAACATCTACATGTTGATGACCATATCTTCCATAGTCAACCAGGTGTTGATCATAGAGAGAAACCTGAGGGATTCTGGAGCTGTGGACCATGACATTTCGGCATCCAGGGTCGGTGCTCCTCTGGATGATAGTAGGAAGCACCGTAGGGAGTCTATGCATAGAGATCCGAGTAGGCGAGATACTTCTTCAGGTAACCAGGTGGTATGCTACCAGTGTGGGAAGGGTGGGAATACGTGGTCACATTGCCCTAGAGACCCAGTTGAGTGCTGATCTTGCGGCAAGATGGGTCATCTTCAGTGTTTATGTCAGTTTTTCTCACTAGAATCTAGTGATAGAGGTTCTTATACAACTCCTCATTTAGGATTAGGACCACCAGTTTCTCATAAATCTAAAAACTGTAGTTTGTCTGGCCGTTTAGGCTGAGGTGTAGGTCATGGACATAGTATCTAGTCATTGGGATTTCAACGACAATAGGGTGGGTCAACTCAGGGTAGTCAGGCAGGGTCTTAGGGTTGTAGTACAGGTCAGACTTTTTCAGTAGAGTAGACCCAGTATGAGTAGGATCCCATACCCTCTACAGTTAGAGGTACAATTCTAGTTGCCTCAGTTTTAGTTTCTGCTCTTTTCGATACAGGGGTTTCTCATAGTTTCATATATGTTTTTGTTGTGGAGAGGCTTGGGCTCTTTATCTTTACTTCTACTAATATCTTGATGCTAGACACTCTGTTGGAGACTAGAACAGCTAGTGTATGTCAGTGAAAGGAGTGCCTTCTTCAGGTCAGCGAGTGTCACTTCTTATGGGACCTCTATGTCTTAGAGATGGCAGGATATGATTTCATTCTTAGAATAGACTGGTTAGTTCCCTATTAGGCTGTTGTCGACTACTATCATCATAGGGTGAGTTTCACATCACTAGATGGCGGTTTTTTCCTACATAAGTGTGAATGGGATGTCCAAGTATGCATAGTGGGACCTGAGCATCATGGGTTGGGAGGAGTTACAGCCTAAATTTCTAGTTTTCATCTGGATGACCAGGGGACTTCACAGATGAACTTTCCTCTAGTTTTGGATCATTTTAGAGATGTATTTTCAGAAGACTTTTCAATTTTTCCTCCAGAAAAAGAGGTATATTTCTCTATTGATCTTGTTCTAGGAGGAGCACCAGTGTCCATTCCTCCTTATAGGATGGCTACACCAGAGTTACAGGAGATCAAGATACAGTTGGAGGAGTTTTAGGAAAAGGGCTTCATCTGACCTAGTACTTCTCCTTGGGGTTCTCCTATCCTTTTTGTGAAGAATTCAGATGGTACCCTTATACTTTTCATGTATTATCGAAAGCTAAACCATTTGACGGTCAAGAACTAGTATCCCTTGTCGAGGATTGATGATCTCTTTGATCAGCTTCGAGGATCCCGAGTGTTCTTAAAGATTGACTTGAGATCTGGTTATCATCATTTGCATGTTAGACCATCTTATATACCTTCTATAGCCTTTTGGAGTAGGTATGGTCTATACGAATATGTGGTTGTGCCTTTCGGTCTCACGAATGCGCCTTCTATTTTCATGGCACTGATAAACCGATTATTCCATCCATACTTGGACTCCTTCGTGGTGGTTTTTGTGGATGATATTTTGGTATACTATCACACCTGACATGACCATGCTAACCATATTGATATCATTTTGAGTACACTAAGAGAGCATCAGTTATATGTTAGGCTCTCAAAATGCCATTTTTGGATGGACCAGATTCACTTCTTGGGTCATGTTATCTCAGATATAAAAGTATTAGTATACCTAGAGAAAGTGACAGTAGTAGTTTCTTGGGAGCATCCGAAGAACATTTTTCAGGTACAGAGTTTTATAGGGCTGTTTGGTTACTACAGATGTTTTATACAGGACTTTTCATGCTTAGCAGGTCCACTGAAGGGCCTGACTAAGAATGGTGTGAAGTACTTGTCGATAGATTGTTGTGATTCAGCCTTCTAGGAGATGAAAGGGAGGTCGAATTCAGTACTAATACTAGTTTTTCTGAAGATGGGAAAGATTTATATAGTTAACTGTGATTCATTGGGTATCAGTATAGGAGCAGTGCTTATGTAGGGGGGAGGAGTCTTTGCATATGAGTCTCGGAAACTGAGGCCACATGAGAGTAATTACCTGATTCACGATCTCGAGTTAGCTGTAGTTGGGCATGATTTACATTGTTTGATACATTATCTATTGGGAGATAATTTTGTGGTTTTCACCAACCACAAAAGTCTCAAGTATATCTTCACTTAGCACGATCTAAATTTGACACAGAGAAGATGGGTTGATTACCTTCAGTCCTTTGACATTGAGATTTCCTAAAAACCTGGGAAAGGCAATGTAATGGCTGATGCGTTGAGCAGGAGGACTCAGATACAGTTAGTTCAGAAGGCTAGTAGTTAGTGGAAGCTTATGGCTCTGTTCTCTAAGATGCATTTGCAAGTGCACAATAGACAGGGGTAGAAGTCTCTTTCTTCTGTAGCTGTTACCTCTACTCTACTTGAGTGAGTTCAAATGAGGAAGATATCAGATGTTTAATTCCTAGTTCTGTAGAAGAGTGTGTTAGGAGAGGACCATATTCCTAGATGGACTGTGGGTGAGGATGAGATCGTGCGCTTCCATGGGCGCGTATGGGTGTCAGTGGATATATGTAAGGAGCTAATACGAGATTTCCATTCTTCATTTTGGTCAATTCATCCTGGTGTTACCAAGATGTATAGAGACCTACAAGGTCAGTATTGGTGTCCAGGAAGGAAGAGAGATGTTGTTGGTTTTGTCATGAGGTGTTCCACCTATCAGTAGGTAAAGGCGGAGCATCAGCAACCAGCAGGGCTTTTGTAGTAGTTACCCATTCCTGATTGGAAGTGGAATGATGTTTTTATGGACTTCATTATAGGGTTTCCAAGGTCACCTTGAGGGAATGATACAGTTTGGGTTTTCATTGACAGACTCATGAAGGTTTCACATTTCTTACCGATCAAGGAGACCTTCAGTGTTGATGAGCTGGGAAGGTTATACATCTAAGAGATTGTACGTCTATATACACTCTATCTTTTTAGATAGGGATACCCATTTTACTTCTCGGGTCTGGTAGGGACTACAGAGGGATTTGGGTACATAGGTACTTCTGAGTACAGCTTATCATCCGCAGAGAGATGGCCAGTCCAAGCATACGATTCAGGTGCTGGAGGACATGCTATGAGCATGTGTCCTAGATTTTGGAGGTTCTTGGGATAAGTACATACCTCTGGTGGAGTTTTCCTAAAATAGTAGTTTTCAAGAAACTATTCAGATGGCACCTTATGAGGCTTTGTATTGTAGGCCATGCCGATCACCCCTATGTTGGTTGGAGGTAGGAGTGGCAGCTATGTTAGGACCTCATCTTGTCCAGGATACCACAGAGAAGGTAGATTTTATCCAAAATAGGATGGATACTGCACAGTCTCAGAAAAAATCTTATGCTAATAGATGGAGATGACCTCTTGAGTTCGATATCGGAAATCAGGTTTTCCTAAGTGTCACATCGAGATTGGGACACATGAGGATTATGAGATAGGGAAAACTTTCACTGAGATATGTCAGATCTTTTGAGGTTTTGGAGAGATTTGGGCCAGTTGCCTATCAGTTACAGTTACCTCAGAGGTATCGGGCTATGCACAACATCTTCCACATTTCTCATCTACAACGTTACTTCTCAGACATGTCTCATGTTTTCCAACCTTAGGGGGTTGAGTTGGAGGTGGATGCATCATTCGAAGAGCATCCTATCTGGATTGTTGATCATAATGCAAAGGTTCTCTATGGTTGTTCTATTCCTCTAGTGTGGTTGTTATGGCAGCACGAGCGAGTATAAGAAAAGACTTAGGAGAGGGAGACCGATGTACGATCACAGTCTCGAGCTGTTCAAAGATTCTTCTTCGTCGCCACCTTACTAGGGAAATTCGAGGTTGAATTTCTTTAAGGGGGGAAGTTTGTAAGAACTCGGATCTTCTTTTCAGGTATGGATCTTGTTTTCATGTCTCTTTTGAGGAAAAAGAGAATAAGGAAAATTTTAGGAGTACACATCGTGTACTTCCTTGTACATGTCGTGTACTCTAGCACCGAGTCCAGATCATTTTTTTCCATGTCACGGCTGCATACACGACCATGTGATGATGTGATAGGGCCGCTTAAGGTGGGGCCCGTTAAATGCCTATACACACTGTGTATCCTTATAGAACACGCCATGTATTTTTATTTTTAATTATTATATCAGATCGGGGTCGGATCTCATTTACATAAACATCTTCTTTGGGCTTCATCTCATCTAGGAGCGACCAAAGATCTCTAATTCTTCTATGAGACCTCGAACCATCATTTGTGATCTGAATCAAACTGCGTTGGTTGTGTTGGAATCGCATAAGTGAGTTCTTCCTTCTTATAGATCCTCATCTCTTGATTCCTCTTCTTTCGTGAGATATCCATGGTTAAACATTTTAGAAGTTTTTGTATATCTATGGAATTATAGGTTGATTCAAAGGCTAAGATTCAACTATATCTATCAAAGAACATTGAGGTAGGTGGTATGTAACTTTCTGTAGATTGTCTTTGATATATATGTACAAAAAGTTACCAATACCCTAGTTTAGGGTATTGCGTGTTTAAGGAATTTAACCCTATTAATGCCTGATATTCCTTTTTTGCTTGAGTATGGGTTTTTTATTCTAAATAGGGTTGTTTATCTTGCTATGGATGTGTTTTCCCGTGTTTGATGTGATATTGGTTGTTGGGTCTAGAATTGCGTGTTAGGTTCCTCTGTTTTCCATGCCCAGTGCTGTTAGGATGGAGTAATATTATCTGTCATGCTTGTGTTATGCTTTGTAGATGTTTATCCAAGTAGTATTTGTGATTTACTTTGGATACTGAATATCGTTTTTTCATGATTTCTTTACACATGACTGTGGGAACCTGGTGTAGTGAGACCATAGGGGGAATTGATATTGAGGGCTTCCCCAAAGTGTCTATTGTACCTTTCACACTACGAGACCATAGGGGGGATTGACATTGAGTTCTCTCTCAGAGTGTCTATAGTTATTGTTATGAGACCATAGGGGGAATTGACGTAGATTTCTTCCTTAGAGAGTCTATAGTTTATTGTTAAAAGACTATAGGGGGAATTGACAGTGAGTGCTTCCTCAGAGGATCTTTGTTTGCATGAGACCAAAGGGGTTAGACTGTGTGAGCTATCCTAGGGGGTCATTATATCTTTATTGTTAAATGATAAGTTGAACCAGAGGGTTTAGGTTGTGAGAACTTTTTCTATATGGTTACTTGTGAATGATTGGTTGAATCATTAATAAATTTAAATGAATGTAGTTTAAACTGTAGGATTGTTTAATTTTGAGTAATTTCTTGTTTATTAATTCATTTTTCATATTTCCTACTATATATATTCACTGACAGTTAAACACATATCTTTGGGTGGTTTTCTACTAGGATTCATCTCACACCCTGTTTGGGTCATTCTTTTGGGCCCAAACAGATTATATTATTATAGGTATAGATAAGGGCAAACACCCTTCTACTTCAGGTACTTGACTACTGTGGATCTAGAGAGCATGAGACCAAGATGAGGCTTGCGATGCTGTTGGAGTTGTTTACTTGTTTTCCTTTGTACTTTGGTTTAGTACTATATTCCAGCATTTTGACTTGTTTGATAGTTTTCCTAGATACTTATGTCATGCATCATTATATATATATATATATATATATATATATATGTGTGTGTGTTGCAGATGTTTATTTATTTTTATTCTTACACTGTTTACTTATTGTATGGTATTACTGCTTCCGATACTATTATCTGTTGGTTTCCATTATGTTACTCTGTCAATGAGGGAATAGTTTCTCCACTATCACACCCAAGCCCCTCACTACTAGTTATCAGCCTCTTATATTTGAGGAAATGTGCTTGAGGCCATGTGACCAACCGAGTATGGGGCACCTCTGGGCGGCACCCAGAACCAAGACATTACAATAAGGAGGTCACACCATAAGCTATAAAGGTCAAACCATAATAGTGTACCATGGTGATTCTGAGTGATTTACTTCCTAGGTTTCCTTTTATTTCCTTTCCTTTATTTTCCTATGATATGGGATCATTTTAGGCTAAGGTTTGGCATCAATTCCACCAAAGCATGGTAGGATTGGGCCAATATGAAATGGATTTTGTATGCAATGGATAGAGGATGTTTTAAGAAGATTAAATCATTTCATCTCTTTCCATTCATTTAAGGTATATCACTACCATTATTTATTTAGGGTTTTAGGAAATTTTTATTTCATTTTACATCAATTAAAACAAATTATATTGGTATTTTGTGTGGATTATTTTTGGGTTCATGTTATTATTAGATCACACATCATTACTCATGGCTTTAGCATCATTATGCTCCCAATGAGATTTTACATGATTATGAATTATTGAATTAAATTGAATAATTGACTGAAAAGTGTTATAATTAATTATTTTTGATGATATGGCTTGATATAAAATATTGGGAATTGGTAAAAGATTAGACAAAGCATGGATAGTCTTGGTCGGGGATGTGTAGAGCATCGCATGGATGATAACATTGTGGTTGAGGTAGGTGGTTCCTAAACATCTCCCTAAGTTTAAGTATTTTTTATATTATGTGATGTGTGGTCTCTCCACTTATGTGTGATTGACCTTTAATTTAAAATTACTTTAAAATATTATAAAATTAATGGAAGTTTCTTGGTCCACAATAGACCCTTAAACACTAGTTCGATGCCTCAACCACCGATGGTTGAGGCATTGAATAAATGTTTGTTATTCGATACATGGAACCTAGGGGGTATAAATTCAATGAGTAAACATATATAACCTCAAGATAGTTTCCATTCTCTCCCTCTAAGTATGATAGTGACATGGGTTGGAAATGGTTAACTTAGGGATATAGTATGGAAATGATTTCAATATAGATTTGGAATGAGAGGACCAACCTAGCTCGAAGGTGGAAGGGATGTGGAATTTATGCCATCTCTCCAATGATATATAGGTATTGTATTTCCTATGATACAGAATAGTCCATGATGTCATCATGGTTATGTTGATGGATGATATTCCCTTGATTGATGGATTTTGACCCTAGATTGTGAGATGACATAGTGGAAACCAAGTGGGGTGTCTGGGCCTAATGTGAACTTGGGGACCAAAAATCTAAGGAGGATTATCACATGATGGATTGTGAGGTTGTAGCTTGATATGAATGTAGTGATGGGTATATTTTGTGAACTTGAGAGGTCAATATATAAAATGTATATGGGGTTTGGGTGAGCATTCAATACATTTGTTATGATATATTATATATGGGGTTCTAGGGAGAGAGTATTCCCCAGGGTGTGTGTTGGTGTATGAGTATAGGGTATTTTTTCATTCCCCTTAAGTATATGAAAAAAAAAACACACACACACACATATATATAATCATATTACATGGTGGGTGTTATTTCCACCGATTATGATATATAATGGTATTCCAATGTAGGTGTTATTCTCCTGATTACATATTGTAATGACTCGTATTTATTCAATCCATTGCTTTGTAAAAAAAACTAGTGTTTGTGGTGTTCTCGGGGGACACAGTGGCTTGTTTTGGGATTTTTCCAAAGATCCAGTTTTTACAGTGGTGGCACATCGAACGGTGGTGACAAATGGTGGAACACTAAATGGTGACACTGAACAGTGGCTCACCAAATGGTGGATCACCAAATGGTGGCTCACCAAACTGTGGCTCTCCAAATAGTGACATTGTGACTCACCCAATGGTGAGTCACTTCCGACAGTTTTCCAAATTTCTATTTTTTCCCAGTTTCTCCTAGATTTTCTAACTTCACCCCTATTACATTTTATTTGACATAAATTGAGTTATTTTGGGAATTTCTAAATGAAATTCGAAGTATATTAATAATATCTTTAATGTTCTAATGCTACGTGGAATTTGAAATAATCTAACCACATGGTCTTGGCCACAATTTGAATTTATTGACTTTTGAAATCATTCTTCCTTTAATATAGGATCTAGATCTTCAAATCTGGGATCTTCCCTTCCCAATGTGTTTATGTTTCCTCTTGGTGAACCTAGACCCTTCCCTTCCCATGGAGTTGCCTTTTGTTTTGTAGCCATCGATCAAGATTTCCTTAGAGTTTTTCCTTGGATTTTTCCTACTACTCACGTGACCCTCTTTTTTTGACATAAAGAAGAGTTATTGATTGTCTACTATTCCAAGTAGGTATTTTCCTTCATATCACTTTTAAAATGTGTATCATGCGGGGTGGGCATAGTAATGTTCTTTTTTGAAAACTTATGAATCCAACTTTTAACAAAGATAAATGCTAATATGAACTTGTTAATGGGATGGGAGTGGATTGATGTTGATTGTATGTTTTATTTGTTATATTTATTGATGATGTGATCTGGTGTGACCATATGGATTCTGAAAATCATGACCATTGGTGGTCTTTGCCTGTGCATGGGTGATGCTTTATAACTGTTGTTGTTTCCTTATGAATAATTGATATAAATATCAATCTAATTAATCATGTATACCCAGTTAAATGAAATGGATACCCCAGTATTAAAACCCTTGTGTGATCACCCCTACTTATAAAAGTGAAATTTAAAGAATAGTGTTGGCCAAATCTGAATACATCTTGTTTGATAGGTGAGTCTATGTGCTATGTTCTGTTGGGTTTTTTTAATTGTGTGGGTTGTGCGGTTTTGCTGTTGGGAGCACAATTGTGGGTATAGGGGTGGGTAGAGAAGTTGGTTATGTAATTTTTTTTGGTATATTTGTGTAGTGGGGTTTTAGTTTTAGTAGTGGTTATTTTGAGCTCTTTGTATGAGGTGGTGCAGGAGGTGTGATGGTATCTCAGTTTGATAGATTGATTGATTGTGCAATGGATGAACTTGTTATGCAGTGGGACTGCATCTGGATAGTGGTTGGGAAGTGGGGCTACAGGAATGGTCTTTCATAATTTCATTTTTATGGGTGTGTTGGGTGTGGTGTTGGTGTTCAGTGGGACTGAAAGCGAGTTCTTTTCTATTTGTTTTTATGAATTGGTGTGATCATAGAATAAGCATGAACTCACTTTTTTTAATTAGTTTCTTCACCTTATGAGAATGGTTGCTGGTGTTGTAGTTGTTAGTTTCCCAGGTAGGGATAGAGTAAATAAATGAATGGGATTATAATGCAGAATGATTATTGGATAAATGAAAGGGGTAGGTTGATGTTTTGGTTGTGGGTGTTGTGTGGCTGTGCATGTAGGGGTGGCAGAAAAGGTGGTTTTGTGTGGGATGGTTGTATATTTTTAATTCCATAGGATGAGCTGAGTGTTTGTTACTTATATGTATAAACTTGTAGTTCCTTGTGTTTTCTATAATCACCCCACCCACGTTGAACACTATGTTCTAAACACCCCCATTGTTATGAGTGAGGGTGTATTTTCCAACATATCAGTGGGAGGATGGATGGCCAGTTATTGGTTCTTCTTTGCTCCCTCTTCTATGAATTTATCATCCAAGACCCTTTGGGAAGGCTATAATGGCTTGAGGTTTACTACCAGATTTATGGTATTGGTTTTGTTAGAAGTGGTTTATTTCCCATGTGTCTTCGAGATGAGGCCCGGGTGTTTTCAAGTGAGACGTGTGGTGGTTGTGTCTTAGGTGTTTTTGGGAATGATGTGTGTGGTTTGTAGCCCAGGTGTGTGTGGGAAGGTTGTGACAGTGGGGATTGTGGAATAGAATGGTAGTTTCAGGACGTTCACCATTATGGATGAGCAGTTAACCAGTGGGAAGGGGTATGGGGTACCCAAATATCGATGTGCTTACTTCATTACTTTACTTGACTTTTTTTATTTGGTTAGCATGCCTTGGCAAGGTTGGGGTGGATATTATACCTTGTAGGTGATTTTGAGTTTCTGAAGTTTTATCATAGGGTAATTAGTATGCTTCCCCCACTTGTGCAGGGGTGACTTTAGTTTTTCCCAACTGGGTATACTTGTATGCTCACCCTACGTATATAAAACTGTTTTCAGGTTTATAGGGAGATTATGTGGTTCATGCTAGACCTTACTAGCTTAGATATTGGGGATGGTTGTTGTGTTGCTGCTTAGTTTTATTTTGGTACTTTAGAGTTTTTCTTATATTTTTAGCAGTTATACTTTAAACATGCATATGGATGAATTTTGGTTTCTTTTTATATATGTGTCTTGGAGTTTTTTTGAGTTTGATACATCTTATCTCTCGATCTTGTTTAATATAAAAAAATTAATACCTACCATTTTTGTGAGATTTATATACCCTTAGTGATGGTTTCCACCCTAGGGCCTATTGGAGGCGGGACTCAGGGGTCATTATCTCTCCTTCATCTTCAGGAAGGAAGGTCTCGACATCTTGTTATTCCTTCCCTCATTTTGAATAAGGAGGGTCATGATAGAATGGTATCAGAGGTTTATGGTTGAGAGATAGGATAGATTTTGTAGTTAGTCATAGTGAGGATTTCATGGGTTGGTAGGGAAACAATGTTAGGTGATCTTGGTGTGTGACATAGGATAGGTAAGACTGGCTAGGACATGGGATTTTGGGCCCCCTGTGATCTGATGCAAGGACTCTGAGCTTACCAAATGACCAAGTGAGGCTACATCGTTTGTGGGTTAGAGACCCTAGGAAAGGTAAATGCATCATGATGACTTTTTTTCTTGTTAGTTTTGGGTGTTTTGGGGGAAATTAAAATAAGAAATTAGTTAAAATAAATTATAAACAATTCCATACAAACCTGGATTAGGATTTCCTTATTTACCTTTCAGTTATGGAACCTGGTCATCATCCACGAGTGGGTCAGGCATTGGAGGCACAGTAATCCAATATGATCGATTAGAAGAGGGTTGATCCAATGGAGGAGGATGAATAGTGGCAGAAGACACTTCATGCCTTCCAGCGGCAGAATCTGGGAAAGTATGAGGGCAGCATCTCAGACATGGAGACAGAGAGTTGGTTCGAGGAGCTAGTGATCACTTTTAGCTTGATCTAATATCTGATAGAGTATTAGGTTCTTCTAGTGGTGATCTAGATGATAGGATAAGTGTGTCATTGGTGGATGATTTACCTCGGGGATATGAAGGAGACTGATGTTTCATGGGATGACTTTGAGAAGGAGTTTCGGGAAGAATTCCTTTATTCCACAATGAAGGCGAAGAAGTGGTAAGAGATACTCTCCCTCTAGAAAGGGAGTATGTTAGTGATGGAATTGGGGATCAAGTTCAAGGATCTCTTATGATTTTCTCTAGATCTCTTTCTGGATGAGGAGTCTCGGTAGAGGCTCTTAGAGGAGGCACTTTGTCCTTCTCTTCAGTATGCGGTTACTCCCTTCACTCTACCGACATACTTAGAGGTTCAAAAGAAGGATGAGGTAGTGGAAAGGATGAAATCATGAAGAGGTCTACTACGAGAGGGAAGTCAGTTGAGTTCTTCAAAGGGGAAGTCTGTCAACAGTAAGTCTCTAGCATCGGGGCCTTTTAGGTTTTGGTCAGTGGGGAGCTGACCCCAATAGTTTCAGTTCCAACCCTCTAGTCCTCACCCTTTTCCCAAAATCCTAGGGCAGAGGTGTTTATCTTACGGAGTTCATGGGAACCTTTAAGGATAGTTCCCAACTAGAGCTCAGTATGGTGGAGGTGTGCAGGTTCAGCACCCGCCATAGCAGCAATTTCTAGCTAGACCTTTCCAACAGCAGAGACAATAGGCCCCTGCTCCACCGAGGGCGGACAGTGTAGGGGGGTCCAACCTCAATGTTCTCCTTAGGGACCTCGACCAGAGCATGGTCGGGGAGGAGTTCGACAGCATAGGGGAATATGAGTTGGGCGTGGGAAGTTTCATGGCATAGAGGCATCAGTTCCAGTGGGTCTAGAGATCGTTTGAGGTATGATTAATTTGTTTAGTATACTTTATTGCACCTTTTTTTATTCAGGATCTTCGCACTCCTTCGTTTCACCCTCTCTTGGGACTGGAAATAGAGAGACTTTCCATGCCCCTGGTGTTAAGTACACCAGTTGGAGGTCAGGCCAACTTGTTTGGTGTTTTCTGAGGATGTATACTAATGTTGGGGCCACATCAGTCTAATGGGGATCTCTTCCTATTACAGATAAAGTCATACAATGTCATCCTTAGCATCAAATGGTTTTACTCTGTGTGTGCTATTATCAACTACTTCTAGAGAATAGTCATGTTTTTAGATAGGAAAGTTCAGTGTGTACCTTTCGTTGGAGAGCAGAGATATCAAGTGGGCAGTCAGTGCATGTAGCCTCTTCTTTCCTTGTTAGCTGAGCTATCAGTATAATTGTTAGATGCTAAGATTGTGGAAGTTCCTAGAGTCATTGGGGAGTTCTTGGATGTTTTTTTTTTGAGGAGATTGTGACTTTACCCCCCCCCCCCCCCTTGACGTGACGTTGAGTTTGGGATAGACTTTCAGCCTGGTGATTCTCCGATTTTGGTGGCTTCTTATCGGATGGAACCTTCTGAGTTATGGGAGTTGCGGATTCAGATTGAATATCTGATGGAGAATGATTTCATCTGACCCATTGTTTCTCCATGGTGTTCTTCAATCTAGTTTGAAAAGAAGGCGGATGGTGGTCTGAGGCTATGTATAGACTACTTGAGGTTAAATCAGGTAACAGTCAAGAACCGTTACCCTCTCCCAACGATAGATGGTCTTTTATACTGGTTGAGGGGAGTGAGTTGTTTATCTAAAATAAATATTTGGTCTAGATATCACAAGTTGAGATTGAAGGAGGGTGACATCCTGAATACTGCAATCAGGTGTAGGTATGGGAACTTTGAGTTAGCATTTATTCCATTCAGTGTTAAAAACGTGCCAGTCGTGTTCATGGGGCTCATGAACTCTGTCTTTTGTGAGTTTCTGGATTGATTCACCATCATATTCATTGATGACGTTCTGATCAACTCAAGGTCGGAGGAGGAGCATACCTAGCATCTCAAGATTTTCCTAGAGATCCTTCAGCACCACCAGCTCTATAGAAAGTTGTCCAAGTGCAAGTTTTGGACATGGGAGGTCCACTTCCTTGGGAATGTGGTGTCTTAATAGGGTGTAGCGGTGGACCATTCAAAGGTTGAGGCAGTTGTTTCTTTGGAATCACCCAAGATTGTGGTAGAAGTGCATAGTTTTCTCATTCTGGAAGGCTACTACCGGAGATTCGTACTTGATTTCTCTCGAGTAGCAGCTCTGTTGATGGCTCTGACCAGAAAAGGGCAAGACTTTGTGTGGATTGATCAGTGTCAAGTATATTTTAGCTACCAAATGGGGAATTTGGTCAATGCTCTAGTGCTCATGTTTCCAGATGAAGGGGTTATGTTCGAGGTGTTTTGTGATGCTTTCTGTCTGGTCTTGGGTGGTGTGCTGATTCAGTAATAGGGAGTGATCTCTTATAGTTCTAGGAAGTTACATCCCCATGAATGTAACTATTACATCCATGATTTGTAACTTATAGTATTTGTGGTTGCGCTGAAGTTATGGTGGAATTACCTAATTGGGAAGTGCTTTGTATTCTTGATAGATCACAAGAGCTTGAGGTATATCTTTTCACAGTGAGATATGAACTTGAAACAATGAAGGTGGATGGATTTCCTACAAGATTATAATTTTGAGATGTCTTACACCTTAGGGAAAGAAAATTTTGTGGCTGATGCTTTGAGAAGAAAGTCACAGAAGGAGGTAGTTTGGGAATCTATGGACACTTGGAGGGTGATGGAAGAATTGGTTTTCTTACACTTAGATGTGGGAATGGATGGTGGAAGAGGATACCTATTTCATATGAAAGTGCAGTCTTCTCTAATGCTTCAGGTGGAGGAGTCTCAGTGGGGAGACTTAGAGGTTGACGTGATGTGTGATTTTTTATCACTTTGACCAGGGAAATGCTATAGAGGGATGGTCAGAGGATGGTCAAAATTTAATGTTGTTCCATGGGTAGATGTTCTTCTTAATGGATATGCACGAGGTAGTTCTTTGTTAGTTTTATAGCTCACCCCTGGCGGTATACCCAGAATTTCCCAAGATGTATTGGGGATTGAGGGAATAGTTCTGGTAGCTCAGGATGAAATGGGTAGTGGAGGATTTTGTTGAAAATTGCTTAGTGTTTAAGCAAGTGAAGGCTGAGCACCATATTCCTGATGGTCTGTTACAGCCCTTAGATGTACCCAAATGGAAGTGGGATAACATCTCAATGGATTTTTTCACAGGATTACCTAGGTCTCAAGGAGGATGTGATACAATCTACGTAGTGGTGGATCAGTTGACGAAGTCGGCTCACTTCCTTGTGATCAAGGAGTCAAGTATAGTGAATGCCTTAGTCAAAAGGTATATGGATGAGGTGGTGCAGCTGCATGGAGTTCTGAGATCTATTATCTTGGATTGGAATAAAAAATTTACATTGCGAGTCTGTATGGGATTTCATCATTCCTTTGGCACTCAGTTATGCCTCAGCACTGCTTTCTACCCTCGTATGGATGGAAAAATGGAGAGGACTGCCTAGACATTGGAGGAAATGTTGTGGTCATGTTTTTTATACCTCTTTGGGTCTTGGGTGTGACATTTTACCTTGGTAGAGAGTTCACTTAAAATAATATTTATCACTCTTCCATTAGCATGGCTCCATTTGAACCATTATATGGAAGACCATGTCGTTCACCCTTTTGTTGGATAGAAGTTGGGGAGGCAGTTGTTCTTGGTCCAGATGTGGTGAAAATTAAGATAGAGAAAGTACAGCTAGTCTGTGAGAGGATGAAAGAAACACAGGACTATAAGAAGTTTTAGGCTGGTCACAGGATAAGCCCCTTGGAGTTTGAGGTTGGGGACCATGTATTCTTGAAGGTTTTCCCTCGACATGGGAAGTGAAGGTTTGGAAAAGGAAGTAAGATTTATCCCATATTCATTAGACCTTTTGAAGTGTTGGGACAAGTTAGTGAGGCGGAATATCAGTTGGCATTGCCACCGTAGTTGGGGAAGATCCACAGCGTATTTCATGTCTCCCAGCTTCATCAGTATCTTTACAATGACTCTCATGTCATTGATTGGGGAGAGTTGGATATTGAGGACGACACAACATTCATGGAGCGGCTAGTGGAGATCCAGGATCATCAGGAGAATGTGTTATGGGGGTGGACCATTTCATTAGTTCATGTGTTGTGGAGGCATGGTGGCCTGGAAGAGAGTACTTGGGAGCAAGAGGCAAAAATGTGTGCCCAGTACCCAGAGTTGTTTTTATTTTTTCTTGTATTTTTTGATATTTGATATAGTGATTCACCTTGTTTTCTATGATGTGGATTTTTTCCTTGTTCTCTAATCTGTGATAAATTCCTAACATGTGAAAAGGGAAAACCTGATTCCTAATCGAGACACGTTAATGTGTATGCGATTAAACCCGTTTAAGTAAGTTGGTGCTGCCTAAAGTGGATAGTATATCAACATGGAGGAAGGAATTCCCTTATTCGTGTGTACGGATAGTTGGTGTGTGGGGTATCTTGTGGATGTTTGGGTTAGCATATGTGGAAGTAGGTGTTCTTGGATTTTGTGGTTCCACATCATCTTTTGAGCAATATAAGGAGGTTTTTCCTTGAGAGGTATCTTATGGGGTGGTTGTTCAAACCCCTCCTTATTCTGGTTTAGTTTTGAATTCTTAGAGATGAGAATAGTTTGATAGGTATCTGATATAATGACTTGTATTTCTTTGGGCCATTCATTTGTAAAAATCTAGTGTTTGTGGTGTTCTTGGGGGACACAATGGCTTGTTTTCAGGAGTTTTCCAAAAATATGGTTTTTTCAGCAGTGGCACACCGAACGGTGGCATACTGAATGGTGCCACACCGAACGGTGGCACCAAATGGTGGAACCAAATGATGGTTCACCAAATGGTGGCACCGAATGGTGGCATGCCGAATAGAGGTGCCGAATGGGGGCACCAAATAGGGGCTCCAAACGGTGGCGTCGAACAGTGGCACTGAACAGTGGTGCTAAACGATGGCACCAAAAGGTGGATCACTGAATGTTGACACCATGACTCACCCAATGGTGAGTCACTTCTGATATTTTTCCAAATTTCTAGTTTTCCCCAATTTCTCCCAAATTTTCTAACTTCTCCCCTCTTACGTTTTATTTGACGTAAATTGAGTTTAAATTCTTGTTTGGGCATTTCTAAAGGCATTTCAAATAATATTAATTATATATTTAATATCCTAATGCTTCGGGGACTTTGAAATAATCTAACCACATGGTCTTGGCCACAATCCAACTTAATGAATTTTGAAACCATTCTTCCTTTGATATAGGATCTGGCTCTTTAAATCTAGGATCTTCCCTTCCCAATGTGTTTTTGTTCCCTCTTGGTGTGCCTAGATCCTTCCCTTCTCGTGGAATATCTTGTTGTGTCGTAGCCATTGATGGAGATTTACTTAGAGTTTTTCCTTGTATTTTCCTACTACTCATGAGACCCTCTATTTTTTACACAAGTAAAAGTTGTTGATCATAAACTATTCCAAGTAGGTATTTTCCTTCATCTCTCTTTTAAATTGTGTATCATGTGGGGTGGGCATAGTAATGTTCTTTTATGAAAACTGTAAAATCAAACTTTTAACAAAGATAAATGATAATACGAACTTGTTAACAGGATGGGAGTGGATTGATGTTGATCGCCTATTTTATTTGTTATAATTGTTGATGATGTGATCTATTGTGGTCATATGGCTTCTGAAAATCAGGACTTTTGGTGTTCTTTTCTTGCGCATTGGTGATACTTTATAAATTTTGTTGTTTCCTTATGAATAATTACTAAAAATATCAATCTGATTAATAATGTATGCCCAGTTAAATGAAATGGATTCCCCGGATGAAAACCCTTGTGTGATCACCCCTACTTTTCAAAGTGAAATTTAAAGAATAGTGTTTTCCAAATTGGAATACATCATGTTTGATAGGTGTGGCTGTGTGTTGTGTTTTTTTTTTGGTTTTTTCGACTTGTGTGGGTTGTGTGGTGCTACTGTTGGGAGAATAGTTGTGGGTATAGGGGTGGGTAGAGAAGTTGGTTCTATGAGTCGGTTTGGTATGTTTTTGCAGTGGGGATATGGTTTTAGTGGTGGTTGTTATGGGATTTGTGTATGAGATGGTGTAGGAGGTGTGATGGTATCTTAGTTTGAGAGATTGATTGATTGTGGAATGGATGAACTTGTTATGCGGTGGTAATATATCTAGGAAGGGTTCAGGAATCGGGGCTTCAAGACTAGGATGTCATGATTTCATGTTTATGGGTGCGTTGGGTGTGGTGTTGGTGTGAAGTGAGACTAAAAGTAGGTTTTTTCTGTTTGTTTTTATGAATGGGTGTAATCATGGAATAAGCATGAACCCACTTTAGTTAATCAGGCTCTTCGCCTTTTGATAACGGTTACTGGTGTTGTGGTTGTTAGTTTCCTGGGTAGGGATGGAGTAAATAAATTAATGGGGTTATAATGTAGAATGATGATTGGATAAATGAAAGGGGTGGGTTGATGTGTTGGTTTTGGGTGTTGTGTGGTTGTGTATGTAGGGGTAGCAGTAAAGGTGGTTTTGTGTGGGATGGTTGTATGTTTGGAATTTCATAGGATGGGATGAGTGTTTGTTACCTATATATATAAACTTGTAGTTCCTTATGTTTTCTGTATGCATGCCACTCACATTGAGAACTATGTTCCGAAAACCCCCATTGTTATGGGGGAGGGTGTCTTTCCCAACATCCCAGTGGGATTATGGATGGATGGTTATTGGCTTTTCTTTGCTCCCTCTTCTAGGAATTTATCACCCAAGACCCTTAGGGAAGGCTGTAATGGATTGAGGTTTATTACCAAATTTATGGTATTGGTTGTGTGAGAGGTGGTTTGTTTCCTAGATGTCTTTGGGATGAGTCCCAGGTGTTTTCAGGTGAGACATGTGGTGGTTGTGGACCAGGTGTCTGCAGGTAGGATGTGTGTGGTTTGTGGCCCAGATGTGTGCAGGCGGGTTGTGATAGTGGGTCTTGTGGAAGAGCGTGGTATCATCAGGACATTATCTATTAGGGATGATCATTTAACCAGTGGTAAGTGATGTGGGGTACCCAAATATCGATGTGCTTACTACTTTACTTGACTTGACTTGAGTTATTTGGTGAGCATGCCTTGGCGATATTAGGGTGGATAGTATACCTTGTAGGTGCTTTTGGGTTTCTTTTTTTTTCTCATGGGGGAATTAGTATGCTTCCCCCACTTGTGCATGGGTGAATTTGGTTTTTCCCTACTAAGTATACTTGTATGCTCACCCTACATATATAAAACTGTTTTCAGGTTTCCAAGGATATTATGAGGACCGTGCTGGACCTTACTAGATCAAACATTGGGGATGGTTGTTTTGTCACTGCTTAGTTTTATTTTTGTACTTACTTTGGAGTTTTTCTTATATTTCTAGCAGTTGTACTTTAAACATGCATGTGGATGGATTTTGGTTTCTTTTTATATATGTTTCATGGAGTTATTTTGAAGTTGAAACATCTTATCTCCTGATCTTGGTTACTATAAAAAGGTTAATGCCTCCCATTTTTGTGATATTTCTATACCCTTGGTGCTGGTCACCACCCCAGGGCCTATTGGAGGTGGGACTCGGGGTTCATTATCTCTCCTTCTTCTTGAGGAAGGAAGGTTTCAGCATCTTGCGATCTCTTCCCTCATCTTGAAGAAGGCGTGTCGTGAGACATAGGATGGTATTATGGGTTGGGAGTTATTCCCCTAATTATAATATATGATGGTATTATAGGGTTGTCTCTATTATCCCTAGTGATATATGATGGTATTATAGGGTGGGAGTACCCCCTAATGATTATGATATATAGAGACATAATGGGAGGGTCGTGTGTCTCCAAATGATTATGATATATGAAGATATCATGAGTAGGGAACGTATCCCACTATTGATTGTGATATATGGGGATATATTGAGTGGGTTTCATATCCTCCTAATGATTATAGTATATGGAGATAAATCATGTGTGGTGAATATCCCCTTGATGAATATGATATATTGAGATATACTATAAAGGGCATGTATCCCCTGGTGATTATTATATATGGTGATATCCAGGTCAGACACTCATCCCCCTGGTTATTATAGGTGGATACTTATCTAACCCTTAGTATAGTTATATAACTTACTTAGAGACTTCTGACAATGGAAAAAGATGGTATGATCAACCCCAGGTACCACCTTAGAACCTAAGTATCGATGGTAATTTATTTTATTACATTCATATGTTTATTTATTTTCCTAGTAATATCACATTTTATAGACATTGTATTTATCAGTTATGTTGTAGACATCATTAGCGGTGGCCTGCTAAATTTTAATCACACTCTACTTAGATGGACCTGGCACTTCGATAACTCTACAAACCTCATGATCATAGGTTTAGGTAGGGAAGAGTCCCATTGTTATGTGATTGAGCTGTATAAATTGGAAGAAGATAGGGAATGAGGCTCAGGGATTATAAGATAGCCTCTTTATATAATTTTATTGATTATTTTATATATGTGATTGACTTGGTGGGTGATTAGTCATGATGTATTCTTGTATGATATCATTCCATTTGTTATAGCATGTGTTGTTTATTTCTTATACAAACTATAATTATTTTATATGGATGATGTTTGGTTATTTTTATTATTTTTTACTCTGATATGAGGGTATAGTCACATCACGATAACATCGTAGACTCTCACTACTAGTGAGTAACCTCTACCATATGGGAAGGCATGTCTGAGGTCATGTGACACTCTGATCTTATTACTATAGAGTGAACTAGGTTGGTGTGTTACAATTCCCATGAAACATGGGAAAAATAATCTCAAATGAGGGAGCAATGGTGTCACCTTTTCTCAAATCAATGAATTTATCAGGATTTTTTGGGGGTAAAGTGATATGCTGGAGAAAATTATAGCACTAATGATGTCATTTTCAAGTATAAATTTTATTATTTATTTATTTTATCTTTAATTTTAAATTTTAAAAACAATATTTTGAATAATTTAAGAATTTCCCTTGTTGCATGGTCTCGATACCATGCAATCGAACTGTATGGGTTAAAGATAGTGGAGATGGTAGAAATTTTATAATAAATGCATGGTTCATTGACCATGTAATTTGACTGTGAAAATCATTAAATTTTATGTTTTTTTTAATTTTTGAAAATAAAACATAAGAGGGGAGGCTTATTATTTTTTCCCTATTTTCCTAAAACACTTCACATGAATCTCTACCTAGTTGAATCCCTCTATTATCCCTCTCCTCTTGATTCAAGTGTATATTTCTCTATCAAACCTCAAGATTCCTCTAAGTAAGTGACTTGTCACCTCTTTCTTATTCATCTTCTTTTTTATTTCTTTATTTTTCTTCACACATATGGCTATGGTTGCCAAGGGTTTTCAGATTCCATGGGATTTATTTAGGAATTTTTATATTAGGGTTATATTTTGGATACTTGGGAACTCTTTTTCCTTCTTTTTTTGGAAAATATAAATTATAGGCAGATTCAATCATTTTTTGATAGGTGTCCCAAAATCGATCAATTTACTTTATAAAATAATTGTGATTGATATATTTTAATGGTTTTTTTCAGTAATATGATATCTATGTTGATGATATGTGATAATCTTTGAAAATAATGCTTTGAATCTTCTTAGTTTTCAATTTTTTGATAAAATATATGTTTTAATTATAAATCAAATCCTAGTCTATTTTGATTCTTGCAATGTGTTTGATGAAATACCTTACCTTGTTTTTCACATATTTAAATGGAATTGTTTTAATGGAATATTAGTTATATATTTCATAGGTTTATAAAAGTGTTTTTTATTAAAAACTCTAATGTTCTAAGTGAATTTTTATTCAAAATTTTTATTTCTTGAAATACCCCTTTCTATATGGTTGATCATATGGGATTTTAGAATTTTTTCACATGGACATTCCTTTTTTATATTATTAATAATGATAAAAATTGGAGATTTAATAAATTGTTTTGATTGAAATGAAACTTTAAATAATCGAAAAAATTCATGGGGAAATTCCTTTGGTATTAAGAGGGTCCCTAAGACAAGTTCCAAATTAGGTTACTAGTAAACCCTCCTTAACTTGTGATCCCTAATCATGAAGGGACTCTAAATAGGGTGTATAACTATGATGAGACTATAACTATTTCATCTTGGTCCTACTACTAGTTTAAGATGAGACTCTGGATGGTGGCATATGCATAGTTGGTTATGAATTGAGTTATGTCTATGGATATTGGTTATGGATTAGTTTATCATGATGATCTTAGGTGATACCCTAACTTGTACCTTTAGTACTTACTCATGATTTATTGTTTCATGAGTTGTTTCTTTAAATGATTTTATCTTTTAAATTGTATTGTATTTACCTTCCTATTTATTATTTATAAAATCTAACCATGTGATTTTCTTTTATGAAGTCCAAAGTTAGTATTTTTCTTATACATAGTTCAAACTTTTATATATTGGTTTGTATTATGAATTCATTGATTGGGTCATGTAGTGGAATCATACTAAGCTTGTTATGATCACCCCCTATATACACTCTTTGGGTGTATGTAGACCTGGTATTTTCTATCATAGGTAAGGGTAAAGCACTACAATGATATTATGGGTTCATGTAGTCTTGTTGGAACCCTAGAGCTAGTGAAAATGTGGGATTCACCATATTGTCACATGAAGATAAGTATAAGGTTTTAGTGATTTTTAGTGATTTTTTATCATGTATCTTAGTTTCTATTGTATACTCAACCTTCTTATGTTCCCATCACACTATCTCTCTTCCTTTTATCATGTTTTGGTTTTGTATATGGATTAATGGGATGTTAAATTTTGTACATTTTGTTCATGGTTTATTTTTATTATAACTCTGTATTTTTTTCACATTCTTGGTTGTTAGTCCCCATTTGGATGTTTTAAATTTTAAAAACTTCTTATTTGGTATGTGTAACCCACCAACATATGGGAAATTCATGGTGGTTCTAGGGTTAGACCCATTCCCATATCCACATAACCACATATCACATCTCACATCACAACCATATACCACATCTCATATCACATCCACATACCACATTGTCATCTAAAAATAGTGTCATATCATCACATAATAACTATACATCACATATACATATCACACCCTCGTCATAATAGGGTGACATGAACAAAAAATTCATTAACCTCGTGCCCTCCTCCTACCATGCACATCCCCCACCAACATCTATATCACAATCAAAAACCATGTCAGCCCATATATATATACTATAACCTCAATCCATTACATCCGATATAAATTTACCTACCTTGATCCATCACAGTCCATACTATGTATAGAAGAGAGAGTGAGTAAGAGGGATCATTCAACCATGTGTTCTCTCTATAACCAAGATGTTGAGGAAAACACACAAAACCTAACCCGTTTGGGTATCGGTAAGGTTACCCGACTCGTGTAGTGGTATGTATAAAATAAAAAATAATATACAGAGGAATATATATATATATATATATATATATATATAATCCACATAATTCCAACATAAGGGTTAACTCAAATAATGGTTTTCATTTATTAACACGGCCACTTCCATAACTAACCACAATAATATTAAACCACATCACCACCACAGAAAAGCCACAAAACAATATAAATTCTAATTTTATCACATAATTATCAATTTATAGGTTAATAATTACTAGAAACATTACATTATTTATGTCATATTCATTTATAAACATTACCAATTCATATAATCACTTACATTATAATGTTACTGACCCACTTTACCACAAATATTTTACGCAATACTTCAATTATTAATTCCAGCACAACATTAACCCACTGATTCATACTATTGTCATTTAATTCCTCATTATTCCTTTTAATTCATAATCAATCCATATTTTTAATAAATTAAAACACAAATCATATCATCCTCTCCCATAACCACATTCAATACACATCATCACAAGACAACAACCACTACAACATCACTATCATAGCCACAACATAAAATTGTTTCCTTTCCACATCTACTAAGACAAACTAATTCCAAAATTACAACATTACATTATCCTATTACCAAACACTAAAAGGAAACCCATATGAATACATTATCTTTCTGCACTAAAAAGCACAACAAACAACAATATTTCTCCCTATTCAATCATGTTTTCATATTAATTCAAAACCTCATGCATAAGTAGTAATATTAAATTTAAAATTTCCATGATTTCTATTTTTTGACCTTATTAAATTAATTATACTTTCATGAAATGTGGTTAAGTATAACAATAGTAGTAAACAAAGGTTATCATAGTAGCACATATTAACAATAAGTAACAATACATGAGTAATAATATTGAGTCTCATAAAGCACATGTAAATCAACCTTCTCCCCTTCAATTTATTTTTTCCAGTTCATTATACTTCCTAGGTTAATTAAAATGATCCACCTAATGAAAATATAGGCATTTTAATTCTATATTTAAATCTAAATATATAAAAAAAATATAAGTCTTGAATCCCTTACCTCAAAGTACTCTTTAACAACCATTATACAAGAACAATGGGGAAACATCAATCAAAAAATACCCAAATCATAATAATTCTCCTCAATACCTATACAAAATTTTCACCCATCAATAACATAACCCAAAAACAAAAAAAAACTAATTAGACACTACTACCATAGCCTTCCCTGATAATAAACTACAAGGATATAATGAAAAATAATATATGATAAAACCTTAGATAAAAAGATATTTATCTCTTGAATTCAAGATCTAAAAACCACCAAAATATGATCAAAGATCACTAAATATGAATCATTTAGAAATTAGGGTTTGGGAAATATTGAAGTATTTTGATAGAACCTGAATGGGCACTTAGATTAATAATAAAACATGAAAATCATAGCATCACGGTGTGATGGGCTAGGTCATGCTACAATAGTGACCTGGTCCAGATTTCACAATATGATATCCTTGATATCTCGAGATTCAAACCATTTTATTTTGATGTAGACAAATAATATCATGGAAAAATTGATGACTTCATATAGAAATTCACGTAACACTAAGGATCACATTGCAATACTCAACCTCAACTCCAAACCTAATAACTCCCCTAACCAATACCATGGTGTAGCATAAACACCATAGTGAAGTGATACTATAAATAGAAGAACCATGAAGTCCCATAACCAAGGCCTACCTTACCATAAAATATGGTAACCCACATAGAATAACCTAAAAACACCTCAATACCTTCCACACTACAACCTAATAACTTACACCGCAATGTAATCCATCATGGCATGGAACACTAAACTAAAACAACCCCTCTTATCCAGAAAACCAACCATACCATAACACACATCACAATGGTGAAAACAATGAATGTCATCTAAAAATTTATCTAAAAACATATTTTCCCATACCTAAACTTCCCCCAAAACCTCCATCACCCATAAAATACAAATTAAAGGTCCAGTAAGTTTTGGGACTTTATAATAGTTATTTTTGTTATTATTTAAAATTTTAGATTAGTTTTAGTGTGTTTAGTTTACATTTTTGTGAAAATAGAGATTATATATTGTTTTGGTGGTGGTGTCTTGATGTGGTTGATATGGGGTGGGTGGATGGTGTTACAATAGTGGTGGAATTTATGTTTCATTATTTAAATGATTGTTGATATAGTGATGTGAGAATTTTATGTGGTTGTTTCATAATAGCCCATAAATATGGAATGTGATGAAAATTAGTAAAATTATCAATGAGGATATGTTATTATAATATGAAATGATAATGGAATAATTAAATGAATGAAACAAATAATTAGAAGTGGAGTGTGTTATTTTTGGAAAATGATGTGTTAGAAATAATAAATGAAGTATTGGACAAATGATATGTGGTAAATTGAGTTAATAATATTGAAAAGGAAGTGCATACATATAATTGCATAGATTTGATATAAATGTGGAATAATGAATATAATATGGTTGGTAAATGTTATAATAGGAACATAACTATAAAAATTATTAATAAGTGGTAAATATGAAATGGGATGGAGATGATTTGATGGGTTATTGTGTGGTTTTTATATAGTTATAGTGTGGTTTTAATGGAGTTAGTTTGTGTGGTGGATAGTGGTAGAAGCAATTTTAATATTAGAAAACTAGAATATTAATAAATATCTTATCAAATAATGAGTGTCCATCTATATAAAATCAATGTGATAATTCCCTTAGAGTATTTTTTGCATAGAAAGGTTATATTAGTTCCTCACTATAATGTAAATCTGGAAGTTCCATGATAATACTATTAAACATATATCCTTCAGTCTAGATGACATCTATCTGAAAGGATATATATAATTTTTAACTATTACGTGTTTGATGATCATAATTGGATGAGGCTTTTTTCTTGAAGTTTGAACTCGTAAATCCCTATGATGGAAGGTTATGAGGATAGAACCACCAATAGAAATTCCTCATGTTATATGTTTCAATGAATATTCCTCTCTACAGACATGTTTATTGGTCCTTATACTTGATATTATTATTAATTCATATCATTAATCATGTACTTTAATATATTGATTAAAATTATGATGATATTTTCTTATAGTGAGGTAGGATACATTAGGTGCATCTTAAGTTATATGACATTGATTGAATAAGTCAAGAAAAGATTTTCCTCTTTTGTGTTAATGTAAGAAGATATATCAAGCCATTTGATTGAAATAAAATTGTCTAATTAAGTCCATGGCCATAGTAGTTTATCAAAGAGGTCATTTCAGGTAGTCAAAGAAAGATAAATCAAGCATATAGGATGATGATACAAGTATGAGACTTTCTTGATGAGATACCAAGATGAAGGGATTATATTTCACAATAATAATTCATATGAGGTTATTATCATTTTTACAATAACTTTTTTCTCTATGGGTGTCTTAATGTATTGTTAGATGTTGATTTTGGACTTCAGGAAAGTTTACTTGATACCACTGAGAAAGAGGCCTAGAAAATCACACACTAAGTGTATCCAAAATATCAGTTAAATTTTATTTGAATTTATTATATAACTAAATATTATTCATGGGTTGTGGTTTAATAATTATGCTAGCTGGGTTGTTCGCATAAATTAAATCAGTGGTTATTCTATTTTAGAATATATGTGAGTTGAATATTAAATAAATATTATTTTTGAGTTAGTAAATATAATATTTATTTATCTCTTGTTTATTATTCTCAATGTAAAAAATAAATATCTAATATAAATATTTTTTTTAATTATGTAAATATTAAAATAAGTATTTATTCATGAGTTTAGTGAATATAATATTTATTTATTTATTTAATGAATAATATAGTGATATTTATTAATTTAAATAAATATTTATTATTCAAGGTGATAAATGTCAATGAGGATAGATGGGCTAAGTTTATGGCCTGATGGAAATGATTTATTTTATTTAATATCATGTAAATAAAAATTAATTTATTTATTTAAGAAATGATATTGAAATATTTGTTATCTAGTTCATTCCATAGAATTAATCATATTATTATTATTATTTGACATGGAGAATGTATTAAAGGTAATATTGGATGAAGGGTCTTAGAATAATTATAAAATATTTAACCCTAACTATATATTACATTTTATATCATTTTCTAGGGTTATGAGAATTATTTTGAAAGAACATTTTATCTCAAGTGAATTATCTCAAAAATGATAGAACCTATAAAGAATGGTTTCAAGTATGAGATAAAATCCTCTTACACCCTCTCATGGTCGAGATAATAATAGAATAATTATTTTAAGACCAAAAGCCTTCCTTTTGTGATCAATAGTTAAAGACACAAGGAGATTGGTTCCTCCATGTTGGCACTCGGAATACCAAAAATAATGTCAAGGAGTTCATAGAGAACATGTGGATACCTCTAGAGGAATTATAGATTTGATTATTTATCATAGAAAGGATTAAACCTTAGTAGAAACTGAATTTATCAATAAATAAATAAATAAATATCAATGTGAAGTAATTATTGTTTTAAATTAATTATAAATTATATGTGAAAAAAATCTCTCTATGAAGATTATGGGGTTTTGTTCGTGAAGTTCTGATGATTTTATCTAAAGAAACTGATGACAAATTTTGTTATACATGGGTCGAATTACTTCTATTATGCCATGAAACCTTCATCCCCTTCTCTAGGAAACTAACCAAGCCACATCACATATAGTCATAACATGATTATTTATATCAATTAAAAATCAAACCAAAACCATGCCTCTCCTCATCCATTCACCTCCAAAATTTCTCTTGACACACCCAACACCCAAAAAATACACTAGTTTAGGTCTGAGAAAATCTAGTTCATTGTATTAGATACCTCTCATACAATTCTTGTTTGGAGAATCAAAATAAAATCCAGATAATAGAAAAACCAAAACCTATTTACTAAGGAGAAATGCTTTTAAAATAGGATGAATGCACCAATAACACCCTCAAGGCATGGGTTGATCCACAATAGTAACTTCCCCTCAACAATAAAAATACCTAAAAACATTTGAAACCATGGAAGATACCTCTCAAACAAGAACACTACCATCAAGATAAACTAAACACAACTCTAACCACCCCAAATCATAGTCAGCTTCTCACTAACTACTCATTTCAACTCAACCATGTTTCAAAATAGATACCCCTCTGAAAAAAACCTACTTAAATTTAAGACCTTTTTAAAAAATACCCTAAAATTTTCTCAAATAATACACATTCACTTTACCTATTAAATCTCAATCAACACACGCATTAAAATGGGTACAAAATCCAACATATAAGCTTCTATGAAAGGAGTAGGATCATCATACCAAGATATTCCTTTCTTCCTAAGCCACAACTAGCTACCCAATAAAGACTAAGAGATAGGTTGAACCTTAAGGAAACCATATTGATGATACTTTACTAGATTACAATAGAAAAAGTCAACTCACCTGACACAAGACACCTCAAACTACTCAAAACCAGAGCTTAAAACCACACTCGAACTTGACAAGATCGCCTCACTCTTCACTTCTATAAACCTTGAGTCCCACAACTTAGACCATTCATCTCAATCTTCCTAAAAACTTGAGATATGACTTCACCAAAATCTCTCATCATGGATAAACCTTTCTCCATGATCTCCAATTGATCTACCTACAATCATCAAAAAAATTAATAAAATATATTTTACCTCCTTGAGTTAATGAAAATTTTAATTTATAAATACCAAAACATACAAAAATTAATATATGAAAATTCTTTTTAAAAATGTGAAATGATTTTTTTACTATTTTAGATTCTATGAATGTTTCACATTTATTGGTTAAATCTAAAAAATTAATTAAATTAAACTTCTTCATTAATTTTAATGAATTAAAATTAACATGCACTAAATGATCATGTCATAAATTATAGGACTAGATCAAATAATCATGATACTCAATCATATTATTAATATATAGTTGATACATGCTATCACTTGAGTACCTCTTACCTAAAAACATTCCTCCCTTTGATAAGATAAATTATTCAAACTAAAATGAAACTCAAAATACATTATTATATAAAAGATCAAGAAATATTGTATTCTTTTAAATCTTGAGTATATACAACACATTTAAAAGAGTAAACTTATTATCATAACTGAAATATAGTTACGCATTTCTTTGATTGATGAAATTGATACATGTATTTTTTCCAAGGTATACTTACTTCATGATAACACTCTCATCAAATGTTTTAAACATTTAATGATCCTTGAATTAATACATCATAGCTCTAGAATCAGACTGTCATCCCATATTCATTTAATTCATGTTAACATTGAATATAATCATGACTATATTTTATTTAGATAGAATATTTGTGGAAGTCTTGTTCACATTCCTTTGGTAATGGAATTTTATTGAAAAATCCATTGTTTTTCCACAAACAAATCATTCTCATTTCTCTTTGTAAGGATTGTATTTCTTCATAAATTTTTAACTTTTCTTATTGGAATATATATAAATATTTTTTAATTCTGTTACCTCAATGATATTCACCATGAAATAAAATTGTGAGGTCATGCCCATATCTCTCAACATGAATTCTATTTTAATGTGAAGAAACTTTTGAAATTTCTCCAAGGAAATATCTTCACTCTTTTTAATGAGTGATTTTCCAAATTCTTTCCATATAGGTGGAAATTTTGAAATAATTTCCCCTACTTGAAAAGTTTCTAGTATTATAATTTTAATGGAAATAACTTTATTTGTGATGAATTGAAGCTCATGAATTTTATCCAAAACTAGATTATTATGAACCATAAAATAATTTAGATATTTTTAAATGAGAAATTTATTGGTACCTTTCTATTTGGATTTTTATTTTGAACTTGATTTTATCTCAAATATCTCATACAAACTTCATTTAACAGAATTAATCATAAATATTATAAGGCCCTAGCATTATAACATTACTTAACCTTGAGTTTAATCAAGAATTAACATTGAGGGTATTTTCACGTTTATAGTTTTAGAGAATTAGGTCATAACCATTACATTACATCTCAAATATTACAAAGTATACACTTATACTCAGTATAAATTTTTTCATAAAATAAAAACTCTTAAAAGAAATCAAGAATTATTTTCTTGATATAAATCTTCTTGGATTCTTCCTTTATCTTACCCTACCTTATACCCTATTAAAAACATTTCAAAAAAACTAGGTATGAGCATAAAAAGATCAGTAATGGATATATAAATAAGGAAAACATTATTCCATAAATACATAAAAATCATAAGCTCTTTAACATACCATATGAAATCATAAGATTTATGAATAACACATATAAATCATAAATTATAAAGGTAACTTGTGGAATCCATATCATACTTGCATTGTAACTTTCATAACTACATAGGGAGTTACGTTTGGAATACCCAACACAGTATATTACCTAAATATCTTAGGAGAAACATTAATGTTTACCTTTGTCATGTTACCCAATGCATTGGAGATCTATCCCAGGAACACCCGCCCTAGGTTTATCATGGAACCACCTGTATGCGTTAACAATTCCCAAGAACAATAACACAATCATAACACATGAAGAAGCATAAAGGAAAGGAAACATTTCCACATTGTAATAACATTTCAATATATTTACATAATCAATCCATTATCAAAAACATTTTCAATACAAAAATAAGTGAAAAGGGTATATTTTATTTTTTTTTCTTTTTAAAAACACTATAGCTTGTAGAGGAATCCAAATATCAAATAATACTCATGGCGGCGGAAAGGTCGTTGTCACCACGTATGTTAAAAAGAAACATTCCCTTTTTGTTATTTTGTAAAATGATTCTTAGAAAAATATTCCCTTTGAATGAAATGAAAATTCAAAGGTGTTTATACATCTTATAAATGAAAGTTGTGTATAAATCAAAATTTACCTCAATGAAAGGAGATTGAGACGAAGTCTCTTAGAAATATTGTACCATTAGATTAAGGATAAATCAATGACATAATTATGTGTGAAAAATATAAATACTCCCAATATAAGTGGACATTAAGTTTAAAACAATAATATGTCATTCAAACATATTCATATCATGACATAATCAAGAAGTATAATTTTTAACCCAAAGAATTGAAATTGGGTTAAGAAGTTCCCTTACAAAAATTCGACAGACTAACGACATCACCTAAAAATTCAAAAAATTAATTAATGAGAGAGAAAAGGGTTTATCATCACATGGACATAAAATTTAAAGAAATAAGGGTATATAAGAACATATCCCAACATAATAAAATGGAAATTAAAATACGTAAAAGAAGTCTTTGACTAAAATAGGAGGGTGAAAGGTTCCCTTACCGATTTGGTAACTTACGAAACATACACCCCATAAAATAAGGATCATACAATGAAGATGTAAATACCGATAAATTAAATTATTTTACACAAATAATACAATCATGGGCAGTACATACACTGCACAAAAGTAAATAGTGGCAAATAATGCATGAATCTCACGGGAATAAAAAGTGAGATGAAAACCCCTTACCTTGTGTTCGACTTGTCTTGTTCATTCTTTATCTCCCTTAATAATAAAATTAAGTTAATTCTACTTGCTTAAGAACCTTTTTTAAGTTTATTATTCCTTTTATATCACTTTTTACCTTACTATAATAATCATATAATTATTCAAGTTCATATCATTATTTTTGTCGATGTTCGGTACTTGAGTCAAAAATGAACTTTTTATAATTACAAATTGTCCATGTGGTCAAAATTACATTATCTTCAAAATGATATTCATGATTTAGATATCATATATATCATATATATCTAGTATATATGTATTTATAATAGTCCATATCATTCGGATATAATAAATTACTTCCAATGACCAAAATTGGATTAAATGGTAAAAATATAATCCAATTACACTTTAAAACCAATTAAAAGTACAATCTAACTATATAAATATATTATATTAAAATACATTTTTGAATTAAAATGCAGTATTTTTCATTATTCATTAAAAATTTAACTTTATCAGAAAAATACCAAAAATTTACCCAAAGTAAATTTTGATGTCCCACTTCTAAAGAAGAAGTTTATTTTGTCAAATGAAACATATAAAAGTAAAAAATATATATTTAAAATGGATTCTCCATCAAAAGGCAGTAAAACTACCTTTTAAAAATATTAGAGTATTTATGCTTAAAATTGGATTCATTCTCATTTTAAGCCTCTAAATTTTATTGGGTAAATGTAAAAACATTTAACAAGCATGTTTAATCATAATATGGTTAGTTATATTCATTCCCATCAATAAAACGTCTAGGACTTAACTACCATTTAAAATAATTATATTATTATTATTTTCAGTATGACTCAGCATTGTGTGCAACATAAGACTTTGAAGAAACTCATTGTTGTGTGTTGGGTATGCCATCGAACATAGCATCCCATTTAAAGTAAAATTAATATTTAATTCATAAATATTAATAAATATGAAATTTTTATATTATTTATTTACCTAGGATGTTACATCACTCCCCTTTTAGGAATTTCATCCTTGCAATTTTAAAATTGGGCTCAGAAACTTCATTAAAAGTCTCACATCATAAAAAGAGTCAATAAAACTATCACTTTAAAAGAAAGAAAGGGAAGTACAAAGGTCACCTGAGATAACCCATACTAGGATTCCATGAAAACATGGATATGGAATAGAAACTAACTCTCATATATTAACAGAGAGTGATACAAAACTTGATCATGGAAAGTTAACCACCACAATACCATAAATTTGTGGTTGGGTAAAATTATGATGATAAAAGCAAGCGTATTACATTTTTACTTCAAGATCCTTTTCATAGAGTTGAATAATTTTATTACTACCATGACTAAGATAATAAGGAAATATACTTACTTGAAAAGTATTGTTTCATCCTTTAATCAAATTTTTACCACAAACTCATTTTTTCTCCAAATGATGAGTATTCAATATGACTTGGTCACATCTGAAGCACTAGAATAAACTTCTAGAGAATCACATAATCCACAAAAGATGAACTATATATTTCCCCTATCTTTAGACATTAACTAAAACCAAAATGGTTAGTACAAGATCATATAATCCCCAAAAAGGAAAATCTTTTATAAAAAGAAAAACTACTCTTAATCTTCAAAATTGAACAAAAAATACCCAAAGTTCAAAAAAGACCATTCAATAAACAATTTCCCTTAAAATCCTATAATATAATCCAAACTAAGATTGAAACCCAAAAATTTAGAAGGATTTTATCACATAGTATTCCACAAAAAACTTAACATTTATCTCCAAATAACATCAGCTACTCTTAAAGTTACATACTTAAAAGTAATTAACCTAATCACGTATTCTCTATGATAGGTTAATAATTTCCATAAATAAACCAAATCTCCATATTTCCACAACATATATTCTTCCAAAATAAAATTTCAACCATTACTCCTCAATTTAAATCCAAAAGTATTCTATTTTCCTTAGGCATATAGTGTTCCCAAAAGAGAAAACGTCTTCCAAACTAACCATTATCACTTAATCACCAAATCATTTTCCTATACTTAGGATATCCATTTGATAACACATAATATCCCAAATCAAATTATTCTTGATCAATAAAATAATTTAAGAAAAATAATATTCCATACTTATAAGGGACTTCACGTAGGCCAGTGGTAGGTGATGCACCCTTGTCGCCCTTCGGTTGTGGGTTCAATTCATGTAGCATTGCTGGATGCGATGGGTTGTCACCCATATTACAGGTTTTCCTTTTATAAAACTCAAAAATAACCCTATCATGTTTCAAACTCAAAGGTTTTCTTATACCTATCATTTTCATCCCAACACATTAAGACCTCAACATCTTAATTCATGAAGTCTTATATATATTTTCTTTTTTTATTTTACCTCCATATGATAAATTAATACTATTAACAATAGAAAAAATTTCATACCTTGATCATGGTGTCCACATGGTTTCATTGTCATCTTGTTCACATGGGTAGAAGGTCCATGAATTGAAACAATGATTTAGATATCCTTTAAAATGATTCACTTCCTTCATCCAAATACACCTTGTACAACTTGGGTCATATGGGTGTTTGCAGAAAAATAGTTTCATAAAATAATTATGTATGACATATAATTTCAAAACATCAGATAAAATTTGCTTTTTATAAAACAATCAGACTGATTTTGGGTTGAAACTTTCAATCAATAGTCCTTTTAAAATACTATAAGTATGTTCTAAAAGACTATAATTTAAAAGAAAATATAAATAGGTTGTGCAAGGGTCTCCTTTTTCAGAACCTTTTTCAAAATCATAATAGGCTTAAAAATCTTGTGATAAGGTAAAATATTTGAAAATGACTTGATAATATTTACCTTTCTTGAAAATATTAGAATATTAAGAAAATAGGATTTGATTAAATACAACCCATGATCCACAATGGTATCGAGGTATAGAAGAGGTGTTTGATATCTCAAACAATTACTTTCAAGTTAGTTGTATGTTATAAAATGTTTCATAATTGTCTAGACATGACTTTACAATAACTATTGAAAGCAAGTCATCAGGAAGAGATAGGAATGTTGTTTGAGACCCTCCTCCTTCCATTTGTAACAGAATTTTCTTGATCTGAAAAAGTTACAAAATAAATATTTAACTTAAAGAGTAGACATAGAGACAAACTATGTGTCTAACAAAAACTTATAATCCCTAAAGTTGTCAAAACCGACCTCTGATACCAACTATAAGGCCCCAACCTTAAAACATTACTTAACCTTGAGTTAAATCAGGAATTAACATTAAGGATCTTTTCAGGTTTAGAGTTTTAGATAATTATCCAATAACTATTACATTACATATAAAATATTACAAATTATACACTTCTACTCAGTATACATTTTTTCATAAAATAAAAACACTTAAAAGAAATCAAGAATTCTTTTCTTGATATAAATCTTCTTGGATTCTTCCTTTCTCTTACCTTGCCTTATACCCTGTGAAAAACATTTCAAAAAAACTTGGGATGAGCATAAAAAAGCTCAGTAAGGGATACATAAAGAAGGAAAACATTAGTCCATAAATACATACAAAACATAATCTCTTTAACATACCTCCTTAAATCATAAGATTTATTAATAACACATAGAAATCATAAATCATAAAGGTAACTTGTGGAATCCATATCATACTTACATTGTAGCTTTCACAGCTACATGGGGAGTTACATTTGCAATACCCACCATAGTATATTACATAAATATCTTAAGAGAAACATTAACATTTACTTATGTCACGTTACCCAATGCATTAGAGATCTATCTCGGGTCACCCACCCTAAGTTTATCACAGAACCACCCATATGCGTAAACATTGCCCTAGAACTATAACACAATCATAACACATGAACAAGCATAAAAGAAAGACAACATTTCTGCATTGTAATAACATTTAAATATATTGACATAATAAATACATTCTGAAAACCACTTTTAAAACCAAAATAATTAAAAACATTATATGGTATTTATTTTCCTTTTAAAAACACTATGGATTTTAGTGGAAGCCAAATATCAAATAATACTCGTGGCGGCAGAAAGGTCGTTGTCACCGCGTACGTTAAAAAGAAACATTCCTTTTTGTTGTTTAGTAAAATTCTTCATAGAAAAAGATTCTCTTCGAATGAAATGAAAAGTCAAAGGTTTTCATATATAGTATAAAAGAAAGTCGTGTATAAATCAAAATATGCCTCAATGAAAGGAGATTGAGACGAAGTCCCTTACAAAGACTGTACCATTAGATTAAGGATAAATTAATGAAATAATTATGTGTGACAAATATAAGTACACCAAATATAAGTGTATATTAAGTGTAAAATAATCATATTTCATTCACACATATTCATATCATGACATAATCAATAAGTATAATTTTTAACCCAAATAATTGAAATTGGGTTAAGAAGTTCCCTTACAAAAATTCGACAGCCTAACGGCATCACTTAAAAATTCAGAAAATGAGTTGATGAGAGAGAAAGGGGTTTATCATCACATGGAAATAAAATGTACATAAATAATGATATATAATAATATATCCCAACATAAGAAAATGTAAATTAAAAGACATAAAAGAATTCTTTCACAAAAATATGAGGGTGAAAGGTTCCCTTACCGATTTGGTAACTTACGAAACATACACCCCATGAAAGAAGGATAATAAAATGAAGATGTAAATATCCATAAATTAAATTATATTACACAAATAATACAATCATGGGTATTAAATACACTGGTCAAAAGGAAATAATGTCAAATATATCATGAATCTCATGAGAATAAAAAGTGAGATGAAAACCCCTTGCCTTGTGTCTGACTTGTCTTGTTCGTTCTTTATCTCCCTGAATAATAATATTAAGTCAATTATACTTGCTTCAAAAAACTTTTTAAGTTTTATTATTCATTTTATATCACTTATTACCTTTCTATAATAATCATATAATTATTCAAGTTTATATCGGTCTTTTTGTCGATGTTTGGTACTTGAGTCAAAAATAAACTTGTTATAATTACAAATTGTCCATGTGGTCAAAAGTCCATTATATCCATAATGATATTAATGATTTAGATATCATATATATCTAGTATATATGTATTTATAATATTCCATATCATTTGGATATAAGAAATGAAATTCACCGTTCATGGAGACGGTAAGTCGTACATACGTATGAACACTACTTTCATTTCATTTTTCTCATTTTTAAAGGAATGAAAATTAAATGATACATAGGTATATTATTATTCCAATATAATATAATATTTTATATATGTTACATAACTTCATTAAAACCATCGTTTATATGCTCCATGTATGGTATGAACGATTCATATCACTTTGAGGGGCGGTAGTCCGCACTTCCTCAAATGAAATTATCGTATTTACCCATTATGGAAACCATAAAGGTATACTATAAATGAAACATAATGAAGAATAGAGAAAATATAAATATAATATATATCAAATATAAATACATTTCCATCATAATGGCCACCATGATATGTGATAGGCGAATATTGAACAATCATTGTTACATGATGTAGTAGTTCGTCGTCCATAGAAACAGTATGTTCTTTACCCATTTGATGGAGGTGTGTGTAATTTTAGTTAGAATAATTCTCATAAAAACAACCTAGTATATTGATTATACTGGTTTTTTTATATAATCAAAGAATAATAAGAGAATAGGGAGTTAATAAGTAAAATAAAAGAAGAGAACTTGAGGGAAGACGTTACCTTTAAATCAGGTAACTCCCTTTGTTTTGAACCAAAAGGATTTCTTTAAGTACATTATGCCTAAGGTAAGGATTATATGAGGAATATAGGGTTTTTTGAAGATTATTTGGGAAGATATTGGATGATACAAGGGGCTTGATAGGTGTGATTAATGGGTTAGAGGTGGTGTCCTTTTATAAGAGGGATGAGGGGCTCTTTAGGAAAGTTTGAAAGTATTATTTTATTATAAAATTATTTTTGGTTTCAAAACGTCCAAAACTAATTAAATTGTAATATAATATGAATATAAGTCGAAATAAAATCATCTAATAACAATTTGACATATTTTTTATATTTTTTAATCCTTATCTTTTTTATTTAACCATTTGTTAACTTATTTAACTTTTACCATGTCTTATTATATATTCATACTATAGGGTTAATATATTTACTATAAAATTACAAGAGACCCAAAATAGATCATTAATGATATTTTTAAAATAATATATTTTATTTGGATTAATATTATATTTTTATTACTATTTTTTCATTTAATAAAATATTAATTGATTTAAAAACTCATTTATGTCAATTTTTATACTATTTATATCATGACTTTTTAAAAATCCATGACAACTCTATCAATTATAAAAACTTCATTAATTAAAATATAACAAGTCTTAATTATCCTTAAAATTCGTGTATGGAATAAAAACTTTCAAAATAAATTTATTTTAATATTTATAATCTCATTTATTTAAAACATTCATTAATGAGGTAATCATTACATCATCATTGTGTCATAAATAAATTTATTTATTTGATGTCTAAAAATTATAAATAAAATACCATGATGTAGGAAATATTTTTATATTTCTAATTACTACTTATATTCAAATATATCAATTATATAACCCCTCATTAAAATTATTTTATCAAAACAATACATGTTTATGATATTTTTATTTTTACATTAAATAAAAAGTTATTGATGTAATTATCTTACCCAAGTGGCTTCCAAAATAAAAAATTTCTACCAAAGTATTTTATTGGTTGTCCATGACTCATCTAATAATGTTAGTACAAGTGTTAAGGTAATTTTATATTATTATAATATTATTTTTACCTTGAATTTCCCTATTTACCTTTAACCGTGGTATATAAAAATCAAAAAGATGATATTCACAAAAAATTATTTTCATCCTATTGAACAAAATTTTACTTAATTATGGAAACAATATATGTTGGATTTTTGAAATTCAATTCACAGAAGTGATAAAATTTCATTTAAATGAAAAAGTCGATTTTTTAAATAATATGCAGTGTTATTCACTATTCATCAAAAATTGAACATTTTCATAAAAATATTAAAGATTCACCCAAATATAATTTTGATATTACAAATTAAAAAATGATTTCTATTTTACCAAATTCAAAAATATAAGTTTCATTAATTAATTTAAAATTAATTTTCGTTGTCAAAACTAAAAAGCGTGTTTTTAAGAAGTAAAAACTACAAAAAATGACATGTGTTCATGTCCAATTTCAAAGTGAAATTACTTCCAATGACCAAAATTGGATTAAATGGTAAAAATATAATCCAATTAAACTTTAAAACCAATTAAAATTACAATCTAACTATATAAATAAATTAGATAAAAAGGAATTTTTGAATTAAAATGCAATATTTTTTACCATTGATTAAAAAATGAACTTTATCAGAAAAATACCAAAAATTTACCAAAAGTAAATTTTGATATCTCACTTAAAAATAATAAGTATATTTTGTAAAATTAAATAGATAAAAGTGAAAAAAAAAACTAGATTTAAAAGGGATTCTCCATCAAAAGGCAGTAAAACTACCTTTTAAAAATATTAGAGTATTTATGCTTAAAATTGGATTCATTCTCATTTTAAGCCTCTAAATTTTATTAGATAAATGTAAAAACATTTAACAAACATGTTAAATCATAATATGGTTTGTTCTGTTCATTATTTCCAATAAAATGGCTAGGCGTTAACTACCAATTAAAATAATTATATTATTTTTTTCAGTGACTCTGCATTGTGTGCAACATAAGACTTCGGAGAAACCCATTGTTGTGTGTCGAGTATTCCATCAAACATAGAATCCTCTTTAAGGTAAAATTAACATTTAATTAATAAATATTAATAAATATGAAAATTTTATATTCTTTATTTACCTGGGATGTTACATCCTTCCCCCCTTTTGGGAATTGCGTCCTTGTAATTTTAAAATTGGGCTCAGAAACTTCATTAAAAGTCACACATCGGAAAAAGAGTCAATAAAACTATCAATTTAAAAGAAAGAAATGGAAGTACAAAGGTCACCTGAGATAACCCGTACTATGATTCCATGAAAACATGGATATGGAAGAGAAAATAACTCTCATAGATTAATATAGAGTGATAGAGAACTTGATCACAGAAAGTTAACCACCACAGTAACATATATTTGTGGTTGGGTAAAAGTATGATGATAAAATCAAGCGTATAAAATTTTTAATTCATGATCCTTTTCATAGATTTGAATAATTTTATTACTACATAAACAAAGATCATAAGGAAATATACTTACTTGAAAAGTAGTGTTTCATCCTTTAATCATTTTTACCACAAACTCATCTTTTCTAGAAATGATGAGTATTAAAGATGACTTGGTCACATATGAAGCGCTAGAATAAACTTATATAGAATCACATAATCCAAAAAATATGAACTATATATTTCCCCTATCTTTATACATTAAACATAACCAAAATTTTTAGTATAAGATCAGATAATCTTCAAAAAGGAAAATCTTTTGTAAAAATAAAAACTACTCTTAATCTTCAAAAGTGAACAAACAATAACCAAAGTTCAACAAAGTCCATTCAATAAACAATTGTCCTTAAAATCATTCAATATAATCAAAACTAAGATTGAAACCCAAAAATTTAGAAGGATTTGATCACATATTATTCCACAAAAATCTTAACATTTATCTTCATATAACATCAGCTACTCCTGAAGTAACATACTTAAAAGTAATTAACCTAATCACATATTCTCTAAGATAGGTTAATAATTTCCATAAATAAACCAAATCTCTATATTTCCACAACATATATTCTTCCAAAATAAAATTTCAACCATTACTCCTCAATTGAAATCCCAAAGTATTCTATTTTTCCTTAGGCATATAGTGTTCTCAAAAGAGCAAACGTCTTCCAAAATAACCTTTATCTCTTAATCACCAAATTATTTTCTTATACTAAGGATATCCATTTGATAAAACATAATATCCCAAATCAACTTATTATTTATCAATAAAATAATTTAACTAGAAGAATAAGTCATACTTACCAGGGACTTCGCATAGGCTAGTGGTAGGTGATGCGCCCTTGTCACCCTTCGGTTGTGGGTTCAATTCCTACAGCCTTGTCGGATGCAACGAGCTATCACCCATCTTATTATTTGTCATTTTATAAAGCTCAAAAATAATCCTATCATGTTTTAACCTCAAAGTTTTTCTTATACCTATCATTTTCATCCAAACACATTAATACCTCAACATCTTAATTCATAAAGTCTTATATATATTGTCCTTTTTTTATTTCACCTCCATATGATAAATTAAAACTATTCCCAATAGAAAGAACATCATACCTTGATCATGGTGTCCACATGGTTTCATTATCATCTTTTTCATGTAGGTATAAGGTCCATGCATTACAACAATGATTTAGAGATCCTTCAAGATCATTTGCTTCCTTCATCCAAATACACCTTTTATAACTTGGTTCATATGGGTGTTCATAGAAAAATAGTTTTGTAAAATAATCATGTATGACATATAATTTAAAAACAACTGATAAAACTTTATTTTTATAAAATAGTCGGACCGAGTTTGAGTTGAAACTTTCAATCAATGGTCCTTTTAAAATACCATAAGTATGTGAAGAAATACTATAATTTAAAATCAAATATAAATAGGTTGCACAAGGGTCTCATTCTTCATCAGATTTTTCAAAATCATAATATACTTCAAAATCTTGTGATAAGGTAAAATATTTGAAAATACCTTGATAATATTTACCTTTCTTGAAAAAATTATAATATTAAGAAAATAGGATTTGATTAAATACAACCCATGATCCACGATGGCATCGAGGTGTAACGGAGGTGTTTGATATCTCAAACAATTTCTTGCAAGTGAGTTGTATGCTAAAAAATGTTTCAGAATCGTCTAGACATGAATTTGAAATAATTATTGCAATAAAGTCATTAGGAAGAGAGGAATTTCATTTGAGATCCTCCTCCTTCCATTTGTAACAGACTTTCCTTGATCTGAAAATTTTAAAAAAATAAGTATTTAACATAAAGAGTAGACACAGAGACAAACCATGTGTCTAAAAAAACTCATAATCCCTAAAGTTTTCTAAACAGATCTCTGATCCCAACTATAAGTCCCCATCCTTAGAACATTACTTAACCTTAAGTTAAATCAATAATTAAGATTTAGGATCTTTTCAGTTTTAGAGTTTTAGATAATTAGGCCATAACTATTACATTACATATCAAATATTAAAAAGTAGACACTTCAACTCAGTATCCATTTCATAAAATAAAAACTATTAAAAGAAATCAAGAACTCTTTTATTGATATAAATCTTCTTGTATTATTCCTTTCTCCTACCCTGCCATATACCCTATGAAAAACATTTCAAAAAAAATTGGTATGAGCATAAAAATCTCAGTAAGGGATACATAAAGAAGGAAAACATTAGTACATCAATACATATAAATCATAATCTCTTTAACATACCACATTAAATCATAATATTTATGAATAACACATAGAAATCATAAATCATAAAGGTAACTTGTGGCATCCATATCATACTTACATTGTAGCTTTCATAGATACATAGGGAGTTATGTTTGGAATACCCATAACAGTATATTCCCTAAATCTCTTAGAAGAAACATTAAAGTTTACCTTTTTTTATGTTACACAATGCATTGGAGACCTATCTCGGGCTCACCCGCCCTAGGTTTATCATAGAACCACCCGAATGCATAAACAATGCCACATAACCCTAACACAATCATAACACATGAACAAGCATAAAGGAAAGACAAAATTTCCATATTGTAATAAAATTTCAATATATTGACATAATCAATCCATTCTCAAAACCATTTTCAATACCAAAATATGTAAAAAATATTATATGGTATTTATTTTCCTTTTAAAACACTATGGTTTGTAGAGGAAGTCAAATATCAAATAATACTCGTGGCAGTGGAAAGGTCGTTGTCACCACGTACCTTAAAAAGAAACATTCCTTTTTGTCATTTAGTAAAATGCTTCATAGAAAAATATTCCCTTTGAATGAAATGAAAATTCAAAGGTGTTTATACACCATATAAAATAAAGTCGTGTATAAATCAAAATTTTCCTCAACCAAAGGATATTGAGATGAAGTCCCTTAAAAATATTATACCATTAGATTAAGGATAAATCAATGACATAATTATATGTGACCAATATAAATACACCCAATATAAGTGTCTATTAAGTGTAAAAAATCATAGGTCATTCACACATATTCATATCATGACATAATCAAGAAGTAGAATTTTTAACCTAAAGAATTGAAATTAGATTAAGAAGTTCCCTTACAAAAATTCGGCAGCCTAACGGCGTCGCTTAAAAATTCAGAAAATGAGTTGATGAGAGGGAAAAGGGTTTATCATCACATGGACATAAAATTTACCAAAATAAGCATATATAATAACATATCCCAACATAATAAAATGGAAATTAAAATATATAAAAGAAGTCTTTGACTAAAAGAGGAGGGTGAAAGGTTCCTTTACCGATTTGGTAACTTATGAAACATACACCCCATAAAAGAAGTATCATAAAATGAAGATGTAAATACACATAAATTAAATTATATTACACAAATAATACAATAATTTATAGTACATACACCACAAAAAAGGAAATAATGGCAAATATAACATGAATCTCATGGGAATAAAAAGTGAGATGAAAACTTCTTACCTTGTGTCTGACTTGTCTTGTTCATTATTTATATCCATGAGTAATAAACATAAGTTAATTATACTTGATTCAGAACCTTTTTAAATTCTAATATTCATTTTATATCACTTATTACCTTGCTATAATAATAATATAATTATTGAAGTTCATATCGGTCTTTTTATCGATGTTCGTTACTTGAGTCAAAAATAAACTTGTTATAATTACAAATTGTCCATGTAGTCAAAAGTCCATTATATCAAAAATGATATTCATGATTTAGATATAATATATATCATATATATCTAGTATATATTTATTTATAATAGTCCATATCATTTGTATATAAGAAATGAAATGCACCATTCATAGAGACGGTAAGCCGTACGTACTCATGAACGCTACTTTCATTTCGTTTTTTTTTTCATTTTTAAAGGAATGAAAATCAAATGATACATAGGTATATTATTATTCCATTATTATATAATATTTTATATATGTTACATAATTTTATTATCACCATCCTTTATACAATTCATGTATGGTAAGAACGAGTTATATCACTTTGAGTGGGAGGTAGTCCGCACTTCCTCAAATGAAATTATCGTATTTACCCATTATGGAAACCATAAAGGTATGCTATAAATGAAAAATAAATAATCATAGAGATAGTATAAATATAATATATCTCACATATAAATAATTCTCCATCATAATTTCCATCATGAGAGGTGGTAGAAGAATATTGAACAATCATCGTTTCGTGAGGCAGTAGTTCGCCATCCACAGAAACAGTATGTTCTGCACCCATTAGACGGAGGTGGGTGTAATTGTAGTTCAAATAATTCTCATAAAAAACCTAGTATATTGAGTATATAGTTTTTTTATGTAAACAAATAATAATAAGATCATAAGGAGTGAAGAAGTAAAATAAAAGAAGAGAACTTGAGGGAAGACATTACCTTTAAATCAGGTAACTCCCTTTGGTTTGAACCAAAATGATTTCTTGAAGTTCCTTATACCTAAGGTAAGGATTCTGGGAGGAAGAGAGAGATTTTGGGAGATTATTTGGGCTGATTTGGATGATACAAGGGGCTTTATAGGTGTGAGTAATGGGTTAGAGGTGATGTCCTTTTATAAGAGGGAGGAGGGGCTCTTTAGGAAAGTTTGAAAGTATTATTTTATTATAAAATGATTTTCGGTTTCAAAAGGTCCACAACTCATTAAATTATAATATAATATTAATATAAGTTGAAATAAAATCATCCAATAATAATTAGATAAGTTTTCTATATTTTTTAATCCTTATCATTTTTATTTAACCCTTTGTTAACTTATTTAACTTTTACCATGTCTTCTTGTATATTCATAATATATGGTTAATATATTGACTATAAAATTCCAAGAGACCAGAAATGGATCATTAATGAAATGTTTAACATCATATATGTCATTTGTAAGAATATTATATTTTTAGGACTATTTTATCATTTAATAAAATATTAATTGATTTAAAAACTCATTTATGTCAATTTTTAAACTATTCATATCATGACTTTTTAAAAATCCATAACAAATTGATCAATTAAAAAAACTTCATTAATTCAAGTATAAAAAGTCATAATCATCCATAAAATTATTATATGGCATAAAAAGTTTTAAAAATAAATTTATTTTAATATTTATAATCTCATTTATTTAAAACATTCATTAATGAGGTAATCATTACATCATCATTGTGTCATAGATAAATTTATTTATTTGATGTCTAAAAATTATAAATAAATTACCATGATATCAAAAATATTTTTATATTTCTAATGAATATTTATAGTCAAATATATCAATTATATCACCCCACATTAAAATTGTTTTAGCAAAACAATACATGTTTATGATATTTTTATTTTTACTTTAAATAAAAAGTTATTAATGTAATTATCTTACCCAAGTGGCTTCCAAAAGCCAAAAGTTATACCCAATGATTTTATTGTGAATCCATGACTCATAAAATAAGTGTAAGACAAGTGTTAAGGTAATTTCATATTATTATAATATTATTTTTACCTTGAATTGCCCTATTTACCTTTAATTGCGGTAAATAAAAATCAAAAGTTATTATTCACCAAAAATTATTTTCATCCTGTCAAACCAAATTTTACTTAATTATGACAACCATGTATGTTAGATTTTTTAAATTCAATTCACATAAGTGGTAAAATTTCATTTAAATGAAAAATTCGGTTTTTTAATTACTATGTAATGTTTTTACTACTCATCAAAAATTGAACATTTTCCGAAAAACACCCTAAATTTACCCAAAGCTAATTTTGATATTCCGAATTCAAAAAATATGTCTATTTTAAAAAATTAAAAACATATAAGTTTCATTAATTAATTTAAAATTAATTTCCATTGTCCAAACTAGAAAAAGTGTTTTTAAGAAGTAAAAACTACAAAAAGATTGACATGTATTTATGTCCAATTTCAAAGTGAAATTACTTCCAATGAACAAAATTGGATTAAATGGTAAAAATATAATCCAATTACACTTTAAAAAAATTAAAAGTACAATATAACTATATAAATAAATTATATTAAAAGATAGTTTTGAATTAAAATGTAGTATTTTTCACTATTCATTAAAAAATGAACTTTATCAGAAAAATACCAAAAATTTACCCAAAATAAATTTTGATATTCCGCTTCTAAAAAAGAAGTTTATTTTATCAAATGAAACATATAAAAGTGATAAAAACTATATTTAAAAGTTATTCTCCATCAAAAGGTGGTAAAACTACCTTTTAAAAATATTAGAGTATTTATGCTTAAAATTGGATTCATTCTCATTTTAAGCCTCTAAATTTTATTGGATAAATGTAAAAACATTTAACAAACATGTTTAATCATAATATGGTTAGTTCTATTCATTCCCTCCAATAAAACAGCTAGGTGTTAACTACCATTTAAAATTATTATATTATTATTTTTTCAGTATGACTCGGCATTGTGTGCAACATAAGACTTCTAAGAAACTCATTGTTGTGTGTCGGGTACGTCATCAAATATAGCATCCCCTTTAAAGTAAAATTAATATTTAATTCACAAATATTAATAAATATGAAAATTTCACATTCTTTATGTACTTGGAATGTTACAGTATTGGTTGGTCATGAATCATCCAATAAGGTTAGGACAAGTGTTAAGGTAATTTTATATTATTATAATATTATTTTTACCTTGAATTACCCTGTTTACCTCTAACCGTAGTAAATAAAAATCAAAAATTACTATTCACCAAAAATTATTTGAATCCTATTAAACCACATTTTACTTACTGATGACAACCATGTATATCGGATTTTTGAAATTCAATTTACAGAAGCGGTAAAATTTCATTTAAATGAAAAAGTTGTTTTTTTAAATACTATGCAGTGTTTTTCACTATTCATCAAAAATTGAACGTTTTCAAAAAAATACCAAAAAATCACCCAAAGCTAATTTTTAAATTCCAAATTCAAAAATGATGTCTATTTTACCAAATTCAAAACATAAAAGTTTGATTAATTAATTTAAAATTAATTTCCATTGTCAAAACTAGAAAGCGTGTTTTTAATAAGTAAAAACTACAAAAATATTGACATGTGTTTATGTTTAATTTCAAAGTTAAATTACTTCTAATGACCAAAATTGGATTAAATGGTAAAAATATAATCCAATTACACTTTAAAACCAATTAAAAGTACAATATAACTATATAAATAAATTATATTAAAATACATTTTTGAATTAAAATGCAGTATTTTTCACTATTCATTAAAAAATGAACTTTTTCAAAAAAATACCAAAAAATTACCCAAAGTAAATTTTGATATAACTCTTCTAAAGAGGAAGTTTATTTTGTCAAATTTAACAAATAAAAGTGACAAAAACTATATTTAAAAGGGATTCACCATCAAAAGGTGGTAAAACTACCTTTTAAAAATAGTAGAGTATTTATGCTTAAAATTGGATTCATTCTCATTTTAAGAATCTAAATTTTATTGGATAAATATAAAAACATTTAACAAACATGTTTAATAATAATATGGTTAGTTATGTTCATTCCCTCTAATAAAACATCTTGGTGTTAACTACCATTTAAAATAATTATATTATTATTTTTTCAGTATGACTCAGCATTTTGTGCAACATAATACTTCGGAGAAACCCATTATTGTGTGTCAGGTATGCCATCGAAAATAGCATCCCCTTTAAAGTGAAATTAATATTTAATTCAAAAATATTAATAAATATGAAAATTTCATATTCTTTATTTACCTGGGATGTTACAAATATTATTTGATAATGTGTTTAGGACATTCCCTCAACACAAAACATCACTATATTCATGTTTATTTCACATAGATAGAATTTGTTTGACCACCTTTGTATCAACCGTAGAACCATTGGTATTTGGAGTGGGATATTTAATAATTAGTGGAATATTTGGTTTTATGATGTATAAAATCATTAAAATGGTGATTAGTAAGTTCTTACAATCTTCCCACCATGAGAAATTATTTCCATAGAAGCTGTCAAGTATGGTCATGTCTTTGTTCATCACTTTGAGGGATTCAAAATCCATCTTTCAAGTTATGTCAAGATTAAACCCTTTTGATTGTTAAGAAACCAAAGGTAGAATAATGAAATATAAATTTTCTTTAAATCATAAAATAATTCAATATTCAAAAAGGTTTAATTCACCCCACTTATTTTTTGTGCAGTCATAGCAGAAGTCTCCCTCAAGGATACATCAAAGTTGTGAATATTGAAAAAAAACATCGTTGATCTTTCCCAAATCATATGAGATGTGTATATCATAATAAAAATAAGATAAGTCTGAGATGTATTTTAAAAAGTTGTTCAAAATGGTCATGTAAAACCCATATTCATAATGTAAATCGATCGAATTGTAGTGTTTCATCAAAACTAAAAAACTTTGATTTTCAAAAATCCAACTGACCCACCTTTTCTGGATTTATTTAAAAAAAAAAATTTGTGCGTGTGTGATATATATTATAATATAAAAATCATTTCATTAAAATCATATATTCTAAATAGTTTTTAAAATCATTTACCCAAACATATATTTTTTATGAAAATACAATTCTGAAGACCCTTTGACATAAATTGACCCACCAGGGCCCTACTTAGGGTAGAGGTAAGCCGAGTGTTCCACCCCAAGCCTAATTGTAATAGGTTAGGGTCTATAAATGAGTACTAAGTAGGTATATCACACAATATGTAAGGCCTTAGTCTATATCAAATTATGTTAGAAACATATCTCTAATGCATAGTAACAACCTATAACACCAATAGAAAATATATATAATCAAAAAAACTGAACTATACTAAATACAATGTATGCATGATATTTCAGGTAAAAATACATAACCATATAGATATATAAAAAGGAACTATACATCTAACAATCATTTGAATACATCATATACAAGACACTTGAAAGTTCCTCCATATTGTGCTTACTCCTGGAATGATCTCTAACTGTAATGGTCACCACCATCAACATGAACCACCATGCCCCCATCATGCATCACCAAGCATCACTAGGCGTCATCTCAAAACAAACCACATAGACTTTATGTCTACTAAGACCAACTCCAAATATTTGTGTCATCAATGTAGGCACAACATGCTTGGGAAAAAATCCCATACAAGGGTGATTATAAACATACCTAGTGGGATTACCTAAAAACCAAAAAAGAAATATATAACAACATATTAACTCAAATATCCTAGTATAAGAGAGTAAATAAGAGGAATAAAATAAATAATAATCTAGATATTCTCTATAATTAGAATCCCCAATGATGTAAGGAATGTCCCAATCATCTCATCTCTAATCCTCAAAAGTCATACCATATTAGAAAATGAGGAATCTCGGAACACTAAAGAATTCAAATAACAATAATTCAATAGCCAGTGGTAAACTGCATCGCAAAGGATACCCATGGGGTCCTAAGGAATCACAAGTCTCAAAGAATTTTATATTGATCAACCTTTCTAAATGCCACACTATCGCTAGAAACCATAAAGGGGAGCCTACTCATCATTGAATATTGATCACTAATCAAGGGAGTATTTCAGCCTTCGAACAATTAATACCATCCAACAATCAAGTATCTAAACTATTAATTTCAAGTAATTCATGTAATCTCATAAAAACTATAGTGTGGGATCCCACACCCTAGGTATTTGAGGGGATACTAACTCTAGTGGAGCATCTCAGGACCTATCTAAGATCTTTAGAAATAGGGGATATTGAATCCTCACATAGAGGGTCTTGTGACCTGAGTATGTGGGGGGATACTAACCCTATATGATCCACTTGTAGAGGATCCAAAACTTTGAGTATATGAAATATATTATCAACCTTATCTGAGGATAGTGGGGGAAACCCACACCCTAACACAACCACACTGCCAGGGAGGGTTTCCAACATCGAGAACACTTTGATTGTCATTCCCAAACCAAATAATCATTCCTACAAAGATAAATTTAATATCATCCCATCATGCCTTGAAAATATCCTCATTTGGCCAAGTAGACCACTCATTTGTGGTCTAGGTGGAAAAATACTCAATATAGGCTATTTATTTTTCTGAAATAATAACCTAGTGAATAAATTACCAAAAACACCCCTAGTGGTAAGATTGGGCTATGTGGAGGGCCTTAGGCATGCCACATGGCATTCTGAGATAGGTAATCATGCACCCATTGGACTTATGGAACTCATGCACATGTACCTCCCCATCCCTAGGTTGGGTCAAGGCAGACCTGATCTGATCCCATCAACCACCTTCCTAAATGGGTAGTCATACCTCTACCCTCTATGTGTCTAGTGCAACGTCATCTAATCCTATATGGATCAAAAAACTAGGGGTGACTTAGGAATCACCCCCAAATCTCACACATGCTTTTCCATGGTGGCCCCAATATTCTATCTCCTTGTGTGTTTCATGGATGCCATGTGTATGGTGACTTTTCAAAACATTGGTCATGAGGTGGCCGACATCCTTTGCTTGACATCGCTACCTAGACCCCCTCTCATTGTTGTCGTGATCTCATATACCACCATCACTTCATGTTATACACCCACCGCTTTTAACAGGCCTCACATAGAGCCTCCCTATCCCATTGTGGCACCACCCCATGTCACACCACCTTCACCTTCACACCATCATCCCTATGCCACATCTCACACCACCTCAAACTAACATAATCATACAAACTCAAGGTTTATATTACCCTTATATCCACATTAAAATAGAGTAGACATAATGGAGAAGAGGAGAAATATTTGGGAGAGATATACCTTCTTCTTCAATCCACCACCAAGAAAGTGAAATCACAAAGAACAAAATTAGTGATTAATATGTCTACTCTAATGAATCTGATTGCACAGGGTTAGATAATTTAAGAATGAAAATTCAATAATCACAAAAAAATTGAGAGGAATAAATAAAAATACCATTCCATGACAAATAAAAAATATTGAATGTTTCCAAAAATATAGATTTCATAATAAACATATCAATGAAAATAAAAAATCCTCATCTTAATGGTCAATCATCACCACTTTGATCCATCATCATGGTTATAGGTTCATTCATCATCATCATGTAATTAAATAATTGATGTCATTTTATATTTGGTCTTACTCCTCCTATATGAGATCTTCGCCACCAAAATCTAGCCTCTCTTCTCAATTCCTCTCTCTAGGGTTCATGTCATAGACCAAAATCTTACCATAGATAAAGAATATAAAGCAGATTTAAATGGAGTAATTTCAAGGGATTTATATCAATTAATTAATTAATTAAGTCTTAATTAATTTCATTAAACAAAATGGCCACATTGGACCCTCCTAGGACCTGAAATTTAAACTCAAATTATAGTGTTACTAGGGTAAAATCCCCATATTGGACAGAAATTCAGCACTGATTTCCCATATAAGACTCTATTTTGAAGGAAAAAAATAATTCCTAGGAATTCATGCATGCTTACTAAAAAAATTATACTTAATAAAATATTTTTAATTCCACATCATGCCTGAAATTCTACACTAGATCAGTCCAAAGGTAAACACCATAACCTAGAATCAATAGAACCATTAGATATTTTTCACATAGTTTTCTGCTAGGGTAAATTTTATGTTTTACCCCTAGGGAGGTCTCAAGATTCTAAAACTCAAAATTTAACTAGGTCTCATATGAGAAAATTTGGGTTACTACATCCTCCCCACTTTAATACCTTTTAATCCTTGAAAAGAAAACAACCAGAGATCTAGAAATATCACAAAGTAACCCCACATGGAAAACAATTCACCTTTGCATGAAATTCATTCATCTTCAGGATCATTATATATAATAAAACCTAGTATAACCCCACCTAATAATGGAATATCCTCTTTTATTACTAAAGATATTATCTCTATCTCATATTAATGTAATATGCATTTATTTAATGCGAATCTTTCTAGGCCTCAGCACCTAATACCTTTCCTCATTCAAAATTTCATTCCACCACTTAGAATGAATAAAATCTACCAACCACCAATATCCATTTAAAATTTTTTTGTTTCCGTGGTTACCTTTGGTGGGAGCATTTAATTCCCCTCCACCTCAAACCACTTGAATAGTTTCCAAAATGATGATGCATTAGAGGACCTTAGGTATACCTCCCCATATGTTAAATACTATCAACTAGAAGAAAGGATCTAGGTTGTTACCATGAGGATACTATACCATCATTCAAGAGTAAGTATCAGTAAAAATATAAGAAAAAAATATCCAAAATATTAAACAATTAGAGTATGTAGAAATAATAAATAAGAACAATGTTATAATAAAAATACAGAAGTATATAGTCATACATCATGACTGGTCACCCACTAGGTTGACTACATATATAAATAAATAAAATAATAAAATCCAAGAGGCTCTACTACAATTAATATTCATCACTCCCATCCTAGTATTTGAACTCTATCTAAGTTATCTCACTTGATCATGAAACATTGGACCTCTACCCTTATTGAACCTATAAATACTAAAGTCTACTCAAGTACCCAAGTGTCATGGATTCCTAAGTAGGGTGTAATTACAAATCAGTAGGGAACAACCAACAAGGTCCCAATATAACTAGTAAAGTAATTTATGTCATGTGATGTGATGAGAATAAATAAAATAGAACAAAATCATAAAAAAATCATAATCATTGATCCCTGGGTTCTAGGGTGACATCCAGGATCAACTATACCCACTTCATCTAGTGTTATAGTATCTCTGAGCATAATGTGTCACTAGAAATATATCCAAATCCTAAGAAGTATCCTAGGAATCCCATAAGTCATTGAGAATAAGTCATATCCTAGGAAGTATCCTAATAATTTACATAGTATCAGGCTCAAAGATAGATCTTGGGGATAATACTAGGCATCTCAACATATTAGTTTCAAGCAGAAGATTCTAGAAAGTATCTTGGGAATCCATATCATCATGTGTAATAGAAGGATCCTAAGTGTACTAGGAATCCATAGTCATCAGGAATAAAAATTCAGATCCTAAGCATACTAGAATCCATATTAGCAAGTGAGGATCACTAGATCCTAGGGAGTATCCCAGGAAACCCATATAGACAAACACTAAATCCCAAGTAGTATCATATGCATTCTATGTAGGCATAATTTATAGATCCTAGGTGATATCCTGGGAATCCATAAGTCATTAGGTCTAAAAAAATCCTGGGACATCTCATGGGTATCTCATTCATAAAAACATAAGGGTAGTGCATCCCTCTTATAATATCTCATATCACTCAAATCACAAAGTTTCTTTATCCACATAAACCCAAATCACATATCCTGTTTTGGTTTCTCAATCACATATCCTAGACTCATCACTACATCCATACAAGTCTCGCATAGTTAGTTCTCAAGTTCTAAAGTTACACGTGGAATCGACACCATTTGCCTCCATATACTACCCCTCTCTAAGGTCAACATAACATGAGTCACCCAATATAGTCCCCTAAGTTTCATCATAGTCTGGGAACCCAAAATAGGCTCCACTATCCTATACTAATCTCTTGGGCCAAGCTCATTTCTCAGAGTATTTCATACCCATCAACATTACTATGATAATTTATTACCACACAAGCATCATAATAAAATCCACAATGGAATCACTCTAGAGAGATGGAATAATGCCCATCTCACCTCCCTAGTCATCCTAGGTTATTCCACTCACTCATCCTATCATAAATCTACCTAGGGTATACCCACCCATGTGATCACATAATAGAGGGGGAAGGAACACTCTCCCTACTCTATGGTCATCCCATGTAAAGGCACTAAAGCATCTATAGGTCCTATCATAGCCTACTTATAATGAACTAGGATATTTTTACATATATATTACATATTTTTAAATGAATATTCATTACATTACACAAAAATATGCTTAAGGATCATAAATTTTAGTGTCTTTAGTGACTAGGTACACAATATTATTATTTATTGAATGATCTTCAACATCTCCCACAAATATCTTCCCCTTTTTTACTCTTAATAAACACACCCTATTTAAAACCTTTATTCATAACCTGGGGAAAATAGACATAAGAAAGGGAGGTTTTAGAAGCTCAGTAAGGGTAAAAAGGAAGATATAAACATAATATAAGAATAAGGATATGAGGTTATGATAGTAACATCTGAAAACCATACCCCACATGACATAGATCATAAACATTAGTCATGACATAAATCTTGGTAGTTCATAAGACATGAATCATAAAGAAATCAAATAACACAAGCCATGATATCATAACATTGGCATAAGACATGGAATTATGGAATACACATAAGTATAGAAAATTATTTCCGTAATAGTTAAGGATCATCTCCAAGGATATCATAGTGGAATGGGTTCACTCCCCAAACCATCATATTAGTCAAGGTTCACTCCCAAGACCATCATAGTAGAAAAACTACCTTACTAAATTGGTTTCACTCTCCATTTCAACCCTTTTTATCTCATAAGATATAAATATTTACCCAACGTATTATAGGGACATATAGGTCCCACCCATCACATAATGAAATAATTCATATGTTTTCCACATGATCATAAAACATTCAACATATAAAAACCCAAGAAAAGAAATGGGTTTCATAATCATTTCATCATATAATAACATGTAGAAAATAAAGTGTCTTCAAAATCATTTCATCATTTCATCATAGCATAACCCCTGGAAAAAGAAGCCAGTTTCATAAGAAATATATCATGGTATAACATGTGGAAGAGAAATTGGTTGCATAAACATCTTGCCACTATAAACATAAAAAATTAAGAGAAAGGATATGAATTGTATCCTTGGATAGTATCCCCATTAAAGAATAAGTAACATAAAAGGATGTCATCTTAGATGGAAAATGATTTTGAAATATCACTTGGAACACTTCTTCCGGAAAATATAATTTCCACTTTGAAAATTTCTTATTAAAACATAAAACATTTTCAAAATATTTTTCTTTAAAAATAACCTTGAAAACTTAAAAAGTAAGCTTCAAATATCATTTAAAAATTTTCTTGAGTAAAATATACTTTCCACTTTGAAAAATAATTTTTAAAACATAAAACATTTTAAAAATACTTTTTTTTAAATAACATTTAAAACTTGAAAATAAAGATTTAAATATCATTTAAATAGTTTCTTAAGGAAAATGTCCTTTCCACTTTGAAAAATATTTTTTAAAACATAAAATATTTTCAAAATCCTTTTCCTTGAAAATAAACTTTGAAACTAAAAAAGTAAGGTTTAAAGATCATTCAAAACATTTCTTGAGGAAAATATCATTTCCACTTTGAAAAACACTTTTTAAAACATAAAACATTTTCAAAATACTTTTATTGGAAAAAAATATGAAACTTAAAAATGAAGTTTTAAAACATTTATTGTTAATGGTAGTGGGAAATTCTATTCATGTCATAAAAATTAAAACAAATATTCCTTTTACATTTTCGATAAAATCCAAACGGGTATTGTTTTTGAAAAAAACATGAATATTCCTTTTAAAACACTTTTTCAAGGTCAAACATGGGTAAAAATTTCACTAATAAATATTTTTGATAATTTTAAAACATTTTTGAAAATATTTTTATAAATCATGATTTTGGAAGAAAACGGATTTCTGACTGAAGAGAAATATAAAGTCGGATTTTCTTAAAAGAATTTTATTAATCATTTTAAGTAAAAAAGAGTGTAAAAATGGTACTAATACATGAAAAGTTAATGGATAAACATAGTATAATAAAATACATTAGTTTTAATGTATAAATATAAAACATTTTTTTCCCAAATTAGACATAAATATAAACAATCCCAATTAATAATAAGATTATGAAATAAACTCTTTCCACTTTGGTGACTTTTAAATCCTAATCCCCATGAAATAAATATTCTAAAATGGACATGAAAATACACATAATTTTTATTAGAATAACCTTAAAATTCATTCATGGGTAGTATATATACCACATAAAATAAATAGGTGGTGAATATGGCACATGTCTTTTGGAAGTAAAAAGTGACATGGAAATCCCTTACCTTGAGTTCTTATTTCCTCAAAATCACTCTAGCCTACTATATAATAATTATAAATTTATTATAAATATATTAAAGTAACATAATAATATATATAATATCATATATGAGGTACTTATACCCTTTTATTACCCTTTTATTAATAATTCTTATTAAAATTATGTTTCGGGTAATAACTGTTTCGTTTTTCACATATGTTTTGGTTTGGTATTTTCGGTCATTTTACAATGATCATGATTCTATCATTTCCAGAATTTTAACCATGTTATATATATAGTATATATTAATTATATATTTATCTATATTAATCCATTAAATTTAGATATATAAAATTAATTACACCATTCATTGAGACGGTAGTTCGTATGTACGCATGAACATTGTTTCTATTTTCTCAACAGGAACAACTTAAGAAAGGTAAATAATATAACACCATTAAAGAATAATTATTCTGTCATATATATCATATATATATATCATGTATAAATAATATATGTTCATTTAATATGTCCTTATTACTATCCAAGTAAAACAGAAATTAAAAACACATTAGATCAGTTCGTGAGGAGGTAGTCTGTCGTACACATGAGTGACGTTATTGTTTTATAAAGAGTTATAAGGTAAGAATTTTTATGTAATATTACATTTATAGAAGTATTTTTAGTTCATAAATATCATATATATTCATTAAATTTATCATTATTATCTTCTATGTAATGCCTAAGTGAAGAACAAATCACATTGCTTCGCGAGGTGGTAGTCCGTTGTACACGCAAGTAATGTTATCGTATCCCTCATATAATGGAAAGTAAAAACGTTATATGTTATATAATAATTATATAAGTATAATTATGTTAAAAATATAAAATATATATTTTAAATCCATCATTATAACAGTTTGTTTGATTTGTTGATGGAAAACAAATTACGTTTATTCGTGAGGCAGTAGTCTGTCGTACACACGATTGATGGTTTTGTTTAACATTTGAGGAAATATAATATGTATATAGGTCATTAAATTAATATAGTAACATTTAATTATATGGTATATTATTATTTTATTATATAATATTAGTTACATGAGGTTTTAAGGAGGTGGAAGAATAAATAAAATAAAAACACTTGTTTGAGAACGTTACCACTTCTTCGAATGACCTACGTATGTTAGCATCAAAATCCTTCTTAGGAGAGATTAATGATAAAAATAATGCCTATATAAAGTTATGAGGGAAGTTATAAAGTTATTTGGTCAGGTATTATCTAAACCAAAGGGATTTTAAATTGTGAAGAGGATAGGAGAGGGGTGGCCTTTTATAAGATGGGGAGGGGACACACATAGAATTTTTTAAAAGAAAAAGGTTCATCCATGTTTTTTACATGAAGAAAAGATCCAAAATGGGTAATTATTGAAACTTATTGGTTATAATATCAAAATATGGATATAAAATGGGTTTTGAAAAATTTTATAGGTCATTTTACCCCTTATCTTTTTAGTTTTACCCCCTGGTAAACCCATTTTTACTTTAACCATGGTAAATGATTTTTATTATTTTTACAATTAATTATAGTAAAAAATTAAGTTGACATTATCAGATAATGTAAATTATTATTATTAAACATATGGAATTAATTTTTAAAAATTCAAATCTTTGATGTGGTATAATTTAATTTAAAATTAAACCCATGGATGTGATGAAAAAACGGTTTTCCAAAGAGAAAATGTTCATAAGTTTAAAAAGTTTTAAAATAAAAATTCAATATGAAATTGATTATAATTACCTAAATTGGATTAATAAATATATAATTTTACTAATTTTAATTTTTAAAACCATAGTAAAACAATTTTTATGTTTTTAAAATTCTTTTAAAGAAATGATAATCCTTAGTAAAAACCAGTATTTTTCAATATTCACTGAAAAATTTATCTTTCCAAAAAAATATCAAAAATTAACCTTAGGGTAATTTTGGAATGATAATTAAAAAAATAATTTTATTTTTTCAAATATTTTTTCTAAAATTGGAAAAATAATAATTTTAAACAAATTTGAAAAATGTGGTAGAACTACATTTTTGAAAAAAAACAGTTTTTAAGATTAAAATTGAATTTATTCTCATATTATGCCTAGAAAACAAATAAGATGAATTTTAAAACATTTTTTTGAATATATATTATATAAATTTCATTAAAATCATTCACCAAAAGTGATTTATTTTATTTATTGAGATAAAATGCATTTTTTGCGTATAAAAATAGTTTTTTAGAAAAAGATTTCCTTTATTTTCAAATGGTTTTTATTATAATTTATAATTAATTGATAACTAAAGAATTAATTTTATATTTGTTTAAAAGATATATTTTCATGATTTATTTAATCCTATTCATACCTTCCAAGTTTAATGGCATGGTTATAATGGTCAAGTTTAAATAATAATATTAATAGTATATCATGGTTTATTAAAACTTGGTGTTGTGTGTAACACAAGATATCAAATAATTTAAATTTAATTGAAAAAATATATTTCATAAAATGTAGGGTTGTTTCATTCTACCCCCTTAAATAAATAGCGTCCTTGCGATTTGAACATGTTCTTGGTAATCAAGGGTTTGAAAATTCCTTGGTGTAAAACCCACATTGTAAATAGGGTTAATGGAACTTCCTATTAAAAGAGTGAAAGGTAAATATAATGGGAACAAAAAATGAAACAAAACTAGGTTTCCAAAAAAATTTAACATTATAGGGAAGTGAAAATATGGATATGAAAGATAAAACTAACTCCCAAGGACCAGTAGATAGAGGTAGAGAACATGTTCATGAGAAATTTAACTACCATAAATCTGTAAATATGTGATAACTTAAAAGACCATTGATCCATTAGAAATAAAGGTAATAGGATAACATTTTTGTCTCAATATCCTTTTCCTAAATTTTATAGAATTTTTAATATCAATATAGATAACATGATAAAATATAATTACTTGATTTATTTCTATTTCATAATCACAATATCATCCTTTGGTTTTTCCTCAATAAATTTCCACTTCATATCTTACTCCAAGAAATGAAGATGAATTTGTAATACCTGAAGCACCAATGGATCAAATGATCCATAAAAAAATAATAAGGAATTACTTTTATCTCTAGTTATCATCAAAAAAAATGGTTATCACAAGTTATCAAATATGGATAAATCTTCATATGATGAAATGACACATTAATCTCTAAAACATTATCTAGGGTTTTTATTAAACCATTACATAAATGGTTAAACTTAAGACCCTTCCAAAATTGAAAAATTTATGAAGAAGTTTACTAAGTTTCAAAAATAAACTTATCATTAATCTCCTAATTATTATAAAGTATCTCTTAATTTTCACATACCAAATATGTGAATACCTTGGTCATATAGTCTCTTGAAACATGGTAATAACTTGAATTTACATAAAACATCAATGAAAACATACCTACTTCCAAAAATTAACACTTTCCTCATTTCTTAAATAAAACCAATGATTATTGAATATGAACCATGAATACAAAATGTTTTAAACTACATTAAATATATTATAAACCAATTTTTCATCAAATCACTATTAAGTTCAAAATTAATCAATACTATCTAATTTACTTCATCCATATCAATCAACTCTTTATTCCAGCTAGACAAAATTATCTAAACATCAGAAAAATATTAAGGGTTATATTTCCCTCAATCATATTTTTTCAATAAAATATCACCTTACCTTTAAATAACTTTTCTAGGTCATCGCTACCATTTAATAGATTCTTGTAAATCCTTAATGAAAAGATTATATAGAATAATACTTATACCTTTCATGATTCATAATTATTGAATTCCAATACTTAAACACTTCAATAATTACACTTCATTATTAAATAATTAACTAGGATTATTTATCTTATTCCTTAATACCTATTTTCAACAATATGAAACATAAATCCTTTTTTAAGATCTATCAAGCTCAATTTAATCATTCTTTTTACATTTAACAGAAAAATACTATTAGAACAGCCTATACCTTTCATATGTCATTCGTAATCTCTTAATCATCAGTAGTATAACCATTACTCATACCACCTTGATAATTCTCTTCATAGATTTCCCCTTAGGACATTGATTTTCATAATTCCCATACTTACCACATTTAAAACATTCAAACATTAATGATACCTTTGGGAGACCATTATCCTCTAACCAAACTTTTCCTTTTTCCCTGGTAATTGCTTACATTGTGTCCTCCTTTTCCAAACTCAGAACATATTGTCATTCTTTTGATACATTCCATTGAGTTCTTCTTCCCACATTCTAGGAATATGGGAAACTTAATCTTATTTCCCCCATGGTCTCCACCACCCAAAATCTCAATGAAATCTATCTTTCTCTTCTTTGGTGATTCTGAGAGTTAACAAAGGTAAAATTTGTTAATCATGTTTCATGATAATTGATTATGCATAATCATAGTATATATCACTCTAGTCATCATAACATTAGTCTTATCATCAATAAATTTCCCTTCATATTAAATGTTAACTCAGTTCCTTATAGTTCCCACCACTGAATAAAACCAAAAAACATATTGTGAGTGACACTAATCATAGCGGAAAACCATATAGTCATGAAAAATAATTTATAATATGTGTAAATAAATACACCTTATTTTAAATGTATGACACCTTAGGTTCAACCTAGATCATCCATTATAATTATCTATTCAAATACTTCATGATGGTTCAAAGAATAAAATGTGGAATAACCAAAGAATATGCCCTGGGAGAGTTAAACTAGGTGTGTAGTAAGGACCATTTTCATGTACTAGGTAATGATTGAGTCAAACTAGACATTCCTTTTTTAGAGTTATTACCCCTAGGAACCTTTGTTCCAGAACCAAATCCACTTGTAGTATCCATACAGAGATGCGTTTCTAGTAAACCACACTCTTTTCTTTTTCATAACTTAGGATATTCTCTTATACTTAGTATTTTTATAAGGGTTCTCACTAAATTTTTATCATCCTAGTTTACAAAGGTTAACTAAAACTATCCACTGATATCAACTATAATTACCCAGACTCTTCATATATAGATATTACATCCTTTTAGATGAATATTCATTACATTACAAAAATCATGCCTGAGGATTATAAAGTTTAGTGTATTTTGAGACTAGGTACACAATCATATTATTTAGTGAAAAATATTTAACATATCCCACAAAGATATTATCCTTTTATACTCTTCATAAATATACCATACTTAAAACCTTTCTTCATAACCTAGGGAAAGGAAACATAATAAAATGTGATCTCAGTTGCTCAGTAAGGGTAAATAAAAAAGATATCAACATAACATAAGCATAAGGGTATAAGGACATTATAATAAAATCTAAAAACCATACCCTGTATGACATAGATCATAAACATGATTCATGACATAAATCATGGTAGTTAATAAGACATTAATAATAAAGAAATCAAAGAACATAATCTATGAGAGCATAAAATTGATGTAATACATGGAATTGGGTTATACACATAAGCATATAAAATCATTTCCATAGTAGTCAATGCTCATTTACAAAGCTACAATAGTGGAATGGGTTCACTCCCTAAATTATCATAGTAGTCAAGGTTGACCCCTGAGACCATCATAATGGAAAAATTCACTTACTGAACTGGGTTCCATACTTGTTTATCTAATGAGATATAAATCTCTACCCAATGCATTGGAGGTAGATATAGGTTACACCCATCACATAACAAAAATCATATATATGTGTTCTACATGATCATAAAACAATCATCATATCATAACCCATGAAAACAAATGGGTTTCATAAGAATTTCATCATAGAATAACCTATAGAAAATAAATAGGTTTCATAATCATTTCATCATATCATAACCCATAGAAAAATAATCAAATTTCATAAACATTATACCATGTTATAACCCATGGAATAGAAATAGGTCTCATAAACATCTTTCAATCATAAACATAAGGATAAGAATGGTATCCTTGGATCATATCATCAGTAAAGCATAAGTAACATTAAAGGATGTCATATTATATGGAAAATGATTTTTAAAGATCACTTGGAACACTTCTTGAGGAAAATATCCTTTCCAATTTAAAATTCAAATTTTAAAACATAAAAAAAATTAAAATCCTTTTATTTGAAAATAACCTTGAAAACTTAAAAAGTAAGCTTTAAAGATCATTTAAAACATTTCTTGGGGAAAATATCCTTTCCAGTTTGAAAAAAAACTTTTTAAAACATAAAATATTTTCAAAATAATTTTCTTTCAAAATAAAATTTGAAACTTAAAAATGTATTTAAAGATCATTTAAAACATTTATTAAGGAAAATATTTGTTTTCCCAAAGTATGGATAGCTGAAAACTCAAGAGGGGGTGGATTGAGTTCCTAAAAAAATTATTTATTTTAAACCACCCTCTTCTAGGTATGTGAGTTAAAATCTTTTACTTAATGAAAATATTTATTGGAAATATAAAATATTAATGGAAATATATTGAACATGATAAATTTATAGTGGTTTTGGGAATAGAAATCCCCTAGTTCACTCCACTGACACTATAATCCATGATTTTGGTGATTTTCACTATAAAAACCCTTTTTATAAGGGATCTCAGTTGAGTACATGTAATTATCACTTATTATAAAGGTACAATATCTTTAACCAGGATCTCCCTTAACAATACATATCCATGACCTTAACACACTCTCTTACAATAATTGTAACTAAGCTATAGATTAATGAAGTTTTGAATAATTTTTATAGCACACAGTTGCAAATATCAACTAGTGGTAGATGTAGAATCATCCTGAGAAAATGATAGTATTCAAAGTACAGATCTATATGATCTTCATTGTAACTGATAAACTTATAATAACATCACGCACTCATTTATATGAGATGTTATCTATGTACACACATTAATTATTACTATTATCAGAGTATTGATAAGTGTGTGTTCATCTCTATAGGTCTCTATCTCTTATTTTCTTTCTTATTTTTTCAATATATGCATGCAGTAGATAGATATTTATTTTATATATTCTCTTTTATTTTGAACTTAATCAATGAGATAATCACAGTGGTCAAATTGATAATCCATTTATAAGACAATTTATTAATGGCATGCATCTATTCTTTCCAAATATAGAAAATAATTCTACAATAGCCATGTTGGAAATCTTATCCTTCTATGGATATTTATATTCATGGAAAAACAACATTTTATACAAATATTCATTTCCTTAAATATAAAATACCTTCAATGATATGATATAAAATCATGAAATGAATTATCAAAAGATTATGAAATTAATCATATCATTCTGCATAATGACTAAATCTTCATAAGATATCCAACTGATAGAACTATTATCAGAAGACAAATTTCTAAAAAAAATCATAATATAAAACATATATTTGAATTATACTATGCATAATATAAACTAAATTCAACACTGTGTAGGATAATTATTCAGCATAAGATAAATATGCTATTAAGGTGTGATACTTAACTTTCACAACTTCATCTGACACTTGTAAGATAATATTTTATGAATAACTGTTCATAAGATAATGAATTTTTATAACTAAAATATCATTTAAATATCTGACATTGAATAATGAGGTAACTAGTCCATTCTCTTCATAAGATACTATCTTATATAGTAAGATAAACTTACAACATAGAGTTTTCAAATTTTGAGTAGGTAGAAGATATTTTTCAATTTTTATAAGATAAAATACTTTTCCTTAGATTTAATATTTTACATGGTGTAAGATAAACTCTTAGATTCATCATAATCCAAATTCCTTTAATAAAAGTACGATCTCAAACACTTAAGATAAAATAATTAGTATAAAATTAGGGATTTTTGCATCATTAAAACACATTAAAATTGAGATATGTTGTAATAATACAAGTCTATTCAAGAATATCCCTCCTTTTGATGATCACAAAAAACATTTAATAAAATAAAAAAATCAAAAGAAGCTTTAAAAATATTTTAATTTTTTTGTATTATTATCCCATAAATAAACATTTTAAATTTTGTATTCTTTATTTTTATTCTCCCCCATTTCATAATAAATTTAAATTAAAAATTTTTTTATTCTCTTATTTCTTATCCCCCTTTTATGATATCAAAAATAAGTCTAACAATAAAAAAAGGAATACAGTCAATATTGCACACGAACAAGTGTAAATAGTTAATTCTACTAAATGTGAATAGTATTTGGCATGAAGTTTTATTGATTAAAGAGATACACAATAAAAAAATTGAAAAACATTAAGAAACTATATAAAAGAATTCAATATAATTTGTAATAATAAAGAATAAAATAAATCATAAGACAATAATAGATAATAAATAATAAGAATAAAATATAAACATATTGACCATATATATAAATATATTAAACAAAAAGGTATAATATAAAGGAAATAAAGGAAGGAAGAAAATCATTAAAAACATACAAGATACCCATGAAACCATTTAAATGTTTGATAAACACCATTCAAATGTTTATAAAATTCCCATTCAACCAGGAAACTGGGCATGGAAACTATGAAGGAGTATCAGTTCTGTAATGTGAAATGATTTTTTTGTGGAGGTTTTTTGAATGAAAGAGGTTGTATAGTGGGTAGAAAGTATGTAGGAAGAGTAGAGTCAATTTTTTCTCCAACAACATCACCCAATGTCAGTAAATATACTCCAAGTCATGTTCAATCACTTAGAATTATCCTTACATAAGTGGATTGGATGTTGAGAGTGGCTTATTGAGCTCTCTTCATATCAAATATATCTATGGAGAAAATTTTATCTTAGAGTATAGTTCAAGTAAAGTTAAAGATACTTATTTTGAAAACATGGTAATTTCCCTTTGGTAGATCTTAGTAGGGTTAAATATTTCCTTCAGTTTTTAAGAGGTAGAATAATGGAGATCGAAAATAGGAGGTCCTGATAGACATCTCCCTCAAATATGAAATAAATCATCAGCATAAGCATCAATTATTCTCAATATTACATTCTTACAGTAATCTAGAATAGTTATAAATTTATTATAGACCTACTGTGAGAAATTTCTAAAGAAATTATGAACATCTCCCTTCTTGGTGTAACCAACAACCATTTCTTCAACACTTCAAACTGGTTATTTGACATACCAATTGAACGATGAATAGAAAAAAATTATTTTCATCTTATAGAAACATATAATTCTTAAGGATTAATAAATTCATTGGCCTCTTATTTATATTCTTCTTCTTCTCATGAATCTTTCTTTAAACTACATATAACTAATTGGTTCAACTATTCAAACTTCCTTTAAAAAACTTCAATATTGTTTTCTAAAGATCCATCCATTATTTGAAAACCAATGATAATGAAACTAAAATCCTTTTTCACTTAATACGTAATATATGAGATTCTATAACCTTTTCTTTTAATAAAGAGGTTATCTCATTTTTGGACTGACTGATGGACACAAGAGATTCTTGTGGAAAAACTAGCAATAGTATGACTTCATTTATTATAACCCTTTAAAGATGCTAAATCACTTCCTTAGATAGATGGTCACACTACATTGAGGAATTTGTAGTTGTCATTCTTTCTAATTATAGATACAATCCTTATAACCTTGAGAGTACATCCACCTAATTGATGGATTCTTCATTAGGTTCTACTGAACACTTTTCAAACACTAACTTAACTAACAAATTTACTTCATTACCATCGTTCTTGGAAAGATAATTCTCATGAAGACTTCTTAATTCAATTCTATATTTAACCAAATAAACTTTTAACATTTTTACTTTAGACGTCAACATAGAGTAGCTCTCTTTAGCTCTATTAGCATCATCCTTATCAGCTTCAGGAACTTCAAAATCTTTTTTCTCTACATTGATATGAGAGTATTTGTCCTATTGAACTTTGACACTTTGAGTATCATCAACTTGTTAGTTTTCTATAAAATGTAGTAATTCACCATATTATGATTTGATTCTTCTTTGTATAACCAAATTATTCAACTCCCTGAATTTAGAAGTTTTAATGAGAGGTGAGTCACCTGAAATTATTAAGATGGTCTTTTCTAGACCAATAGTAATCAATCATGTAACTGTTGAGGCTAATCATTCCCTATCAACATAAACTAGATTAGAAGAAATATGAACATGAGTTGGATATGAACTATCTTGAGGATTAGTTTTTTATTTGGGTTTAATAACAACCTTGGATGTTATTTTACTTTTTTCAAGAGTCTCATCATCAATAAAATCTCTTACTTCAACACTTTGAACTATTTTTTATATCGAAATAGGTATATGAGCAAAGGTTTGAGAAATAGATCTAGTGTTAACTACCAGGAGGGATGAATCCCCCTAGGTAAAAGTGGGATTAACTTCAACTTATTCTTTATAATTTATGGTTAGAAACTTATTTAAAGATGAATTCTAGTAGAAACCACTTCAATTTAAGATGTTTACACTCAATGTTGTCAGTTCATGGTAACAAACAGTAGTATTGTAAAAAAAAGGTTAATATCTTTCCAAATGGATAAGAATTCAGAGACTTATTCTAAACATGATGTATATATCTCAAAATATATTGTGGAATATTTACAGATTTCTCATTCATAAAAAAATTAAGTAACATCATGAAATAAAAATTTCTCAAACTCACTGTTGCATTGTGCGATGATTGATTGAATAAACTTTATAAGGACATTCCTTTCAGGTTCCAAATCCTTTATTAGTTTCTTCTCAACATTCATTGTTCTGGATAGAGATTTCATTATTTCTAGTAGAGTTACTTCATCTATAACAACTAAAGAGGTAGTGAATTCTATTTAGCTTTCATGATGGAACTTGAACACATCATCCATTTATAGATAGGTTATCAAAAATCTTTTATGGTTCACTATCACAGTGACCAAATCTTCATTATCTCCAACATGAAATAAAGTTGTGTCATAGAACTCATAGACTTCTTTTTCAAAGAAAAACTTGGTTCTTATTTTGTCAAATACAAATTCTAATCCCTTATAGTTGATGAACTTTTAAAGAAACATTTCCATTCCATTCATACAGCTAAAATCTATTGCTCGTCCACTTAGAAATTTTCTTGATCTTCTTGGATACTTAAATCTGCTTGAAGTTGCAAAATCAATTTGTTTGGTTTTAACCATTTCGTAGAAGGTTTGAAACATTGGAGAGTTGGGAAAACAAGGTTCAGATCGGAGGGAGGTGAGAGTTTAAAGGTTTTTAAAGGTTTCATGTGTAGGGCTGACACACTTTATTTTGTTTAGTGGTAATTGAAGGGTAACATAGTGATGTTACACAAAATAGGTGACATTTCTTATTTTATATGACTAGAATTTAAAATAGTGATGTTAAATCTTGAGTAATTAGAATATTTACTTTATTAGAAAAAATAAACTACCTCATAATTAAAATTGAAATCAAAAATAAATAAATAAAACTAATTCGTATTTGATAAAATAAAATTTTTCATCAGAAAATGGTTTAGTAAAAATATCTTATAATTGATTTTCTGTGAAAATTAATTCTAAATATATATCACTATTTCATGCATGATCTCTTAAGAAATTATGTCTTAAATCAGTGTGATTTATTTTAGAAAGGTTTGTTGGATTTTTTTGAAATTTTGATAGCACTTTTTTTATCACATTTTATTGTAACACAATTAAAATTAAATCCAAAATCCATTAGGGTGCATTTCATCCACAAAAATTGTGCGCAATAACTGATACAATATATTCAGCTTCAGAAGTTGATAATTCTACAAAGTATTTTTGTTACTTGACTAAGATACTAAAGATTTATTGATAAAATGATAGGTTCTTGAGGTGATTTTTCTATCTAGTCTATATCCATAAAAATAAAAATTTGAATTTTAAGTTAAATTAAAGTTAGAGGTTTTTTGAAAAATAATATAAAGATAAATAGTTCCTTTGAAATATCTAAAGAATTATTTTGGTGGAATTTAAATGAGATTCTTTTGGATTGGATTGAAATCTTGCAAAAAGACATACTGAATACATAATGTTTGGTCTACAGTAAATAAGACAAAGTAAACTTTCAATTATTACTCTATAAAACTTTTTATCAACTGGTTTTCCAGTCTCACCCATATTAAGTTTAACATTAGATTTCATAGGAGTTGAATAATTCTTACTGTTTTCAAGTCAAAACTTCTTACATAAATAAAGTATGTTTTTTATTTAGTTTAATACATTTCTAAAATATTTTTGGTAAATTTTAAATCCTAGAAAATAGTTTAACTCACCCATCATACTCATTTAAAATTCCTTTTCTATATTATTTTAAAAAATCATTACATAATTTTTTATTAGTTGATCCAAAAATAACATCATATACATATATATTTACTAAAAAGATATCTAAGGATGAATTTTTATTAAATAATGTAGGGTATTCCATTCCTGCTATAAAACCATTTGATAAAAGAAATGAACTTAATATTTCATACCATGCTCTCAGATCTTGTTTAAGTCCATAGAGACCTGTGGTAAGTTTGAAAACATAATTTTGAAAGTGATGGTCTTCAAAACCAGGAGGTTGTTCAACATAAACTTCCTCCATCAAAAATACATTTAGAAAATAAATTTTAACATCCATCTAATATATTTTAAAATTCATATAAGATTCATATTGAAGAATGATTTTAATTACTTATAATCTAGCTACATGGAAAAATTTCTCTTCATAATATATTCATTCTTCTTGATTATACCCTTTTGAAACTAATCTGGATTTATTTCTAGTAATTACACCATGATCATCTTGTATTTTTCTAAATATACATTTTGTTACAATTATAGGATAGTCAAAGGTTCTATAAACTAATTCTAATACTTATTCCTTTTAAAATGATTTCACTCTTATTTCACATCTAAGAATCAACTTTCATTATATAAATATTGTTTTATATATTTAGGTTATAACTAGGATAAAAAGGCAGGGAATTATACTAGGTTCCCTATATTTCTTCTAATTCTAACCCCTTCATCTAAGCTTCCTATAACTGTTTCTAAAGGATGGTCCATAATATTTATATGTATTCTAGGAAGCACACTTTATGGTTCACTAGTATCAATCCATATAGGATTTGGTTCAAGATAATCATGTTCCAAATCGTCATCCTTATTGTTGTTAAAGAGATATTCAGGTCTCATGTCCTTAATAGAATCATTTAACACATCAACTTGAGTCATTTTGTGATCAAAAGGATCACTTTCAAAAAACTTTGCATGAGTTGATTCTTCAACAATCCTTGAACTTTTTTTGAAAACTCTATAAACTTTGGAATTTGTAGAATAACCTAGGAAGATACCTTCATTATATTTTTTATCAAATTTATCAATATTATCCTTGGTGTTTAAAATATAAACCTTTCATCCAAATACTTTAAAGTATCATACCTTTGGTTTTCTATTATTCAATTACTCGTAGGTATTTTTATTTAAGATAGGCCTTATTATAACTCTATTAATGACATAGCATGATGTGTTAACAACTTCAAACCAAAAATGAGTGGTCACGTTATATTCACATAACATTATTCTATAAATTTCATATAAATTCCTATTCCTCCTTTCAAAAACACTATTCTGTTGAGGTATCCTATGGTCATAAAATGTGCATTTAATACCTTGCTTTAATCAATAAGAATTAAATTCATGATTCTCAACTTATCCTCCATGATCAATCCTTAAAGTCACAATTTCTGCATATTTTTCATTTTTCACAAGCTTACATAAATTAATAAAAATAGAATAAGCTTCACTTTTAAGTATTAAAAAGTTAACCCATGTAAATCTTGAAAAATAATCAACCAATACATAAAAAAATGATTTACCGATAAGAATCGTGGTTCTATTAGGTTTAAAAAAATCCATACGGATAATCTCTAGAGGTCTAGATGTGGAAGCATCTTTAATTGGTTTAAAATATAACTTGTGTTTTTTCCCATTTTACATGAATCACATAGTTTCTTTTTATCTAATTTAAGGTTAGTAAAATCAGAAATCAAATATTTCTTAGAAAAAAAATTCAAGGAGTGAACATTACAATGTCCAAGCCTTATTTTCCAAATCTATGATTCATCAATTTTAGAATTCAAACAATTTATATTTTTTCTACATAGAGGATTGAGATCTAATGTGCATACATTATCTGTTCTAGGTTCTTTAAACTTGAGAAACATGTATTTGAAAACTAAACATGCATTGTTAGAAAAATAAACTAAATAACCATCATCGCAAAGTTGAGAAACACTTATCAAGTTGCTCTTCAATCCTTCAACATAAAGAACTTTATTGATAATAATTGATCAATTATTTTTCAATTGATCTAATGCCAACATTTTTTCCATTAAAATTGTCACCAAATGTGATATATCCTCCATCAATATTAGATTGGGAGTAAAATTTTGAGAAATATTCAATCATATGTCTAAAAAATCACTCTCAATAAACTATTTTTCATTTCTTTTCATGTGGTTTGTTCCCTGAAATGAAAAATCAGAATTCTTTGGTACCCAAATTCTCTTGGGTCCAATAATTTTAGCTATAAAATACTTGGGAATCAAAATCTATTTTTGTATTCTAGAAAAATTGAAAATATTTTGAAAAATATTTTCTAAGAAAATAATTTTAGATTCCAAAAAATTGAGGATTTTTTAGATTAAATATGTTACCATAATATCTCATTTCTCCACAATGAAAATATGTAACTTTGGAAAGGTTTTTGTTTTTATAACTAGGAAAAAATAGTTTTTGTAATGTTTGGTCCTTTCACCCTAACTTCCTATTCTAAATTTTTATTTTTTGATTTGATTTTGAACAAGAATTTTTTTAGATAATATTACCCTTTAGTGAATGCACTTTCAATAACTTTGAATTTATAAACCTCCTTTTTTAGGTACTTAATTGTGATAATATACTCAATACGTGATGCAGTTGACTTTTCTAATTGATTCTTCAAATATAAAATTTGTTTGTTTAATTCATCCTATTCATTAACAATTTTATTGTAAGAATTATTGAGTACTTTATTTTTATTTTTTTAACTTTTATATTTTTTTAACATGGTATAGTATTCATTTAACACTTCATATGAGAAATTTTCATTTTCTAATTCATGATTATGCTCAGAGGATTAATAAGAATCTACCTCATCTGAATGTTCCATAAAGCATATATTAGAATTTTGATTAAGATCTTCACCTTTTGGTTCTGAGGATGTATATTTTTTAGAATATTTGGAAGTGATCTATATGGACTTCATAGATTTATTATCTTTCATATTATAAAAAACTTTCTTGTAGTATTTATTCTATAAATTTTTATCATCTTTAATCTGTGGAAAATCAGGCTTGATATGTCCTAGCTTATTTCGCTCATAACATCTTACTTATTTATAGTTTTCACCATGCTTCCTATACTTATTTAAGGGTCTTTTATAAACTCTTATCTTATTATAAATTTTTTTAACTTTAGATAAAATTATGAAAGTTCATTATTCGATCCAGAATATATTTATGAATATTTTTCTTTAGATGTTTCAAGGATTTGAATGAATTTCTTATTCTTATCATCCTTAGAAGTAGAAACCTTTAATATAGAATTTCCTTTCTTGACCATTTTATATTATCAATATTTAGCTTCTATTTTAGTTTCATACATCATAATAGTTACAATGAGATATTTTATTTTGAAATTTTTGAACTCTATTGATTTTCTAATGGTAGATAAGATTCCACTCCACTTGGATGGTAATACTCGTAGAAATTTACAAGATTTCTTAGGCTCAGTGATGGGTGCTCCTAAGTAGAAACATTATTAAAAAATTTAGTGAGTCTTCCATTCAACTGAGTAATGTTATCTCTTTAATATATTTTTAATATATCTAACTTAAGTTTGGAAGTATCATATTTGAGAGAATTCACATTGTTAGTACCTTTATAGGCAATTACTATAGTGGTCTATATCTCATGATTCATTTGAAACTGATAAACTCTATTGAACTCATCTAGTCTTAATACACAAATTACAGAATTCATATCTTTATAATTCATATCATATTCTAATTTGGTTGTAGCATCGTATGTTTTAGGTTTTTTCTTTGGTATTGCATAGGGATTTACTACTTTAAGATAAACATTTAAGCCAATATTCTTCAAATATATGGTCATGTGAGCCTTCTAGAAACCATAATTTTCACCATTAAAGTAAAGATAACTGACCATTGAAATACCTTCTTAGTTATTAGCCATGGAATCAATTTGAAAATAGAAATTTGGACTTAAACCTTTGACATATCTGAACTCAAGAGTCATGAGCTCTGATACCAATTGTTATCCCAGGGTATGGCTAGTTGAAAAATCAAGAGGGGGTTGAATTGAGTTTCTAAAAAAATTCTTTATTTTAAACAACCCTCTTCAAGGTATGTTAGTTAAAATATTTTCCTTAATGAAAATTGGCAGAAAAAATATAAAATATTAATTTAAATAGATTTAACACATGAGATTTATAGTGGTCCGGGGAACATAAATCTCATAGTCCACTCCACCAACACTCTACTCCATGAGTTTGGTGATTTTCACTATAACAGCCCTTTTTCAAGGGGATCCAATTTGAGCACAAGTAGTTTTCACTTATTACAAAGTTACAAGAGATTTAAATAAGGATCTACCTTAACAAGAACTATTCATGTCCTTAACACACACTCTTTCAATGAGTGTAACTAAACTAGAGATGAATGAACTTTTGAAGAACTATTGTAGAACAAAGTTGCAAGTAGCAACTGACAGTAGATGAAGATACATCCTGAGAAGATGAAGTCTTAAAAGTAAAGTTATGGATGATCTTCAGTGCAACTAATAAACTTGAAAGCACAAAACATAATTGTTTGTATGATATTTTTCATATTTACACACATTTGTTGTTACTGTTATTGGAGTATTCGTAAGTGTGTGTTCGTCACTATAGGTATTTATCTCTTATTTTATTTATTCTATGTTTTATATCTATATGAAGTGGCTAAATATTCCTTTTAAATATCCTCTTTTATTTTGAACTTAATCAACAAGAAAATCAAAATGGTAGAATTTATAATCTATTGATAAGATAGGATGTTAATGGCATGCATCCATTCTTTCCAAATATAAAAAATATTTCTAAAAATCCATGTCAGAAATATTCTGCTTCTTTGGATATTTATATTAATGGAAAAATTATATTTTATACAAATTAATATTTCCTTAAATAGACAATCCCTTATATGATATTCTCTAAAAGCATGAAATTAATTATCAAAAGATTATGAAAGAAATCGTATCATTATATATAACAGCTAGATCTTCATAAGATATCCAATAGATATAACTATTCTTAAAATATAAATTTATAAATAACTTCATAAGATAAAACATATATTTTAATTATAATATATGTAAGATAAAATGAATTCAAAACTATATAGGATAATTCTTCAGTATAAGATAAATATGATATTAAGGTGTGATACTTAACTTTCAAAACTTCATCTGAAGTACATAGGATAATATTTTACAAATAACCTTTTCATAAGATAAAAAAAATTATAACTAAACTCTAAATGAAACATCTCACTTCGAATAATGTGGTATATAGTTCATTCTCTTCTTAAGATATTATCTTACGTAGTAAGATAAACTTCCAACATGTAGTTTTCTGATTCTGAGTAGGCAGAAGATATTCTTTTATATTCATAAGATAAAATAATTTTTCATAGATTCAATATTTTATACAGAGTAATATAAACACTTAAATTCATCATAATAAAAAATACTTTAATAAAAGTATGATCTAAAACACTTAAGATAAACTTATTGGTATAAAAATAAGGATTTTGTACATAATCAAAACACATAAAAATGAGATATATTGGAATAACATAAGTCTATTCAATAATATTCTTTCCACTTTTAAAAACACATTTTAAAACATAAAACATTTTCAAAATCCTTTTCTCTTAAAATAACCTTTAAAACTTAAAAAGGAATTTTTAAAGATCATTTAAAAAATTTATTGAGGAAGATATCATTTCCACTTTAAAAAACACTTTTTAAAACATAAAACATTTTTAAATCCTTTTATTTGAAAATAACCTTTGAAAATTATAAATTAATTTTTAAAACATTTAGTGTTCGTGATTGTGGGAAATTTTATCTATTTCATACACATTAAAACAAATATTACTTTCATATTTTTGATAAAATCCAAACAGGTATTGTTTTTAAAAATGACATGAATATTCATTTTAAAACAATTTTTAAAAGTTAATAATGGGTAAAAAGGTCATAAATAAATCTTTTGGATAATGTTAAAATATTTTTATAAAACATGGTTTTGGAAGAAAATGGATTTTTGACCGAAGTGAGAGATAAAGTCATATTTTCTTCAAAACATTTTATCAATAATTTTAAGTACCAGAGAGTAGAAAAAATGGTACTACTACTTGAAAATTTCATGAATAACCATAGGATAAGAAAATATATTGGGCTTAATATATAAATATCAAACAATTTTCCCAAAAGGAGACATAATCATAAACAATCCTGATTAATGGTGAGATTGTGAAATAAACTCTTACCGCTTTGGTAACTTTTGAATCATAAGACTGTGAATGAAAGATCCTAAAATGAACATGTAAATATAAAAAAAATTAGGATAATTGACATAAAATAAATTCATGGGTATTATATTCACCATGTAAAAGAAATAGGTGGTAAATATGGCATGTTTCTCTCAGAAGTAGAAAAAGTGATATGGAAATCCCTTACCTTGAGTTTATCTTGCCTCGAAAGCACTCTAGAATCATATATAATAAATAAAAATTTATTATAAATATATTCCAAGACCATAATAATATATATCATATTATATATGATTTACTTATACCCTTTTAATACCCTCTTATTAACAATTATTGTTAAAATTACATTTTGGGTAATAACTTCTTCGTTTTTCACACATGTTTTGGTCTAGTATTTTTTATCCTTTTAAATTGATCATGGTTCTATAATTTAAAAAAATTTAACCATAATATAAATATAATATATATTAATTATAGAAATATTTATAATAATCCATTAAAGTTATAGATATAAAATAAATTACATCATTCATGAAGATGGTAGGTTGTACATATGCATAAACACTATTTCCACTTCCTCAATGAATGGAATGTAAGAAAGGTAAATAATATATCACCCTTCCAGAATTATTATTATATAATATATATCATATATATATTATATATATCATATATATATATCATATATATATTATATATATCATATATATATATCATATATATTATATATATTATATTATATATATATAATATGTTCATTTAATTTATTCTTATTACCATCCAAGTAAAACAGAAATGAAAAACACACCACATCGGTTCGCGAGGTGGTATTTCATCGTACACACGAGCGACGTTATTGTTTTACAACGGGTTATAATTTAAGAATTTAAATGTGATATTACATTTTCAGAAGTATGGTTAGGCCATAAATATCACATATATTCATTAAATTTATCCTTATTACCTTATGTGTAAATAATAAGTGGAGAATGAATCACATCACTTCTTGAGGTAGTAGCTCGCCGTACACATGAGTGACATTATTGTATCCCTCAAGGAATGGAAAGTAAAAATATAAACGTGATATAATAATTACTTAAGTATAATAATGTTACACATATCATATATATACTTTAAATTCATCATTGTAATAATCCGTGTGATTTGGTGATGGAAAATGAATTATGTCGGTTCGTGAGGTTGTAGTCCACCGTACACATGATCAAAGGTTTCATTTAACATTTGATATAATATGATATGGATATAAGTAATTACCTTAATATAATAACATCTCAGTATATGGGATATATTGTGGTTATTATACCATCATGGTTATATATGGTTTTAAGGAGGTGGAAGAAGAAATAAAATAAAAACACTCATTTGAGAACGTTACCTCTTCTTTTGATGACCTCCATATGTTAGCACCAAAAGCCTTACCAGGAGAGTTTCATAATCAAAATAAGTCATATATAAATTTAATAGAGGATTTATAAATGTATTTTGGAATTTATTTCCCAAATCAAATGGTTTTGGAAGTGTGAAGAGGAGAGAAGAGGGGTGTCCTTTTATAAGTGGGGGAGAGGACATGCTTGTAATTTTTGAAATAAAAAACATGTACCCATGTTTTTCACATTAAAAAAGAATAAAAAATGGGTAATTATATAACCTTATATTTTATGATGTCTAAATATGGTCATACAATGGGTTTTTTACAAGTTTCTAGGTTGTTTTACCCCTTATCTTTTTATTTTAATCCCCTGGTAAACCTATTTTTATTTTAACAGTGGTAAATATTTTTTACTCTTTTTACTATTAATTATGGTAAAAATTTAATATTAAAATATTATATAATATAAATTATTCTAATTCCAAATATATAATCAATTTATCCAAATTCAATGCATATAATTGGAAAATTTTAATTTAAAATTAAACTCATAGAAGCGATGAAAAAGCAGTTTTCCAAAGAGAAAATGTTCATAAGTTTAAAAAGTTTTAAAATAAAAATTAAATATGAAATCAGTTCCAATAAACTAAATAGGATTAATAAATATATAAATTAACTTATTTTACTATTAAAACCATATTAAAATAATTTTTAAGTTTTTAAATGCTTTTAAAGAAAATACAATCCTTAGTAAAACCCCGTGGTTTTCACTATTCATTAAAAAAATTATCTTTCCAGACAATTATAAAAAAATTACCTTAGGGTAATTTTGGAACTATTATTACAAAAACTAAGTTTATTTTTTAAAATAAATTTTCTAAAAGTGGAAAAATTAATTTTAAAATAAATGCGCAAAATGAGACAAAAATGCTTTTTTGAAAAAAAAATTACATCTTTTAAGAGTAAAATTGGATTTGTTCTCATCATATGCCTATAAAACACATGAGATGAATGCTAAAACATTTGGTTGAATATATTGTATATAAATATTATTAAAATAATTCATTAAAAGTGATTTATTTTATTTATTTTGATAAAATTCATTTATCCACATAAAAATAGTTTTTCATAAAAAGATTTCCTTTATTTTCAAATGGTTTTTATTATAATTTATAATAAATTGATAACTAAAGAATTAATTTTATATTTGTGTAAACCATATATTTTCATAATTTATTTAATCCTATTCATACCCTCTAAGTTTAATTTCTAGGTTATAACAGTCGAGTTTAAATAATAATAATATTAATAGTATATCGTAATTTGTTAAAACTCAGTGTTTCATGTAAAGTAAGCTATTCAAGAATTTAAATTTATTTAAAATATATATTTCATAATATTTTAGGGTGTTACACTAATCAATATATTTTTATCACTAAAACATGCTTCTTTACAAGGAGGTGCGTATGGAAACCTATACTAGGGCCACTGCATTCACTAAATTCAATTCATTTACACCCCTCAGGGTCTATACATCTCAAGGAGTATAATTTATGATCAAGACCTCAGCCATAGGTGGTTGAGGAATCAAGTAAATGAAAAAGGTACCATCATGGACCTTGAAACTTTTATCCATTTTTAGGTATTTTATTTTAAAATAAATGATTCATGTAATAAATGTTTGATTTCCATCGGTGGTGAGACCATATATCACATGCATAAGAAAACATGCATAAACCATATGGGAATGTATAGGGCCCCCCTAACTAATTAATGGATTTATTCCCTTTAAAGTAAGCTTGGACACCCTCACCCAAGCTCTTCCAATCTCACCTAGACATCACCCATAAACATGAGTCCTTGACTCGTAAAAATATATTTCAATTAATCATAAACCACTTTTTAATTAATTGATATGTTTGCTAAAAACAATTTTATAATTAAGTATTCATTTAATTCTAGGTCATAATCAAGAGATTTCTCAACAACAATCTTGTGTGTCTTAAATATTTAAGAAAAGGGGTGTTATCCACCCCTGTAACACTTCCATACCTTTTTTATATAAAATCCCCAATTTATTATTCTATTAAATCTGTTAATTTCACCCAAGACACCAAAGACACTAAATTAAGTCATGGAAGAGGTACACCTATTTGAAACCATAAAAAAATAGTGTGATCATACTACTAGGATCTCCTTATCCATGAAAATAAAATTCCCATTGGTATTGAGATGATTCCACCATGATCTATTGGAATCATCACAAAATCCCAAGTTTGGGTTGTATAACTTAATAGTGAGAAATAGGGGAATAAATTAATAAAAATTCAATTCATAGTGTTAGATTTACCTAAAGTTTTCTATTAGATAAAATACCACTAAAATATTAAAATAATCTATGTAGATACTCCCTTGTGATTAATATAGGGGTGAGAGATCCACCTTAGATGAGTTATATTTTTTATATGGCATGGGTGATCGTGTTGTTGCGCTCGTAAAATTAGATGTTTATTTTTTAATAGAATTTCTGCAGTATAAAAGAATCCCTAGGTAGTCTATCAATGGATCCTTAGATCATTAATTAAAAAAATTATTTGATTATTTTTCTATTAAATATAGAATTTTATGAATATTTTGGGGGTTTTATTATTTAAAAAAATTTAAACTAAGTTACTAAGTGAGAAAAACTGGTTGGAGAAATCATGATCAACCTGGGTGAGTATCCCTTGATGCTCAATTTTCATTTCTCTCAAGGTAAATAATAAGGATAATTGATTCCTTGATTTATACACATTTAAACTGGTATATTATGTGATTTTTTACTAGGTTACCACCTATTATTTGATCGATCAATGATATTGATTTCTGATAACCACTCAAAATTAACAAAATTGCATCGATGTAAGAACCGAACTCAATTGAGGAATCACGTCAATAACATGATGAGATGACTAGATTTGTTTCAATGATATAATTTTTCTCAAGAAAAAAACATGCACATTCATGGGTTCTAGATTTTGGATTTTATCAACCGACACGATCCATCTGCACACTCGTGAAAGGGAAGGGGTGAGTAAAGAGACAAACATGCTCAAATAATCAAAAGATATATGTTATGCATGGAAGCATGAGGATTATTTTTCCATTTATTTTTATTTTATCATACCCAAATAAATAAAAATTAAAATGTTATAAATTAATAAAAATAGCCCAAAAAACTAGAATTTCAATTACCTTCCAAAAATTACAAGCAAGGATCTTGGGATTTCAATAAAGAACGCCCCCCAAATTGATCACTAATAGTTTTAGAAGTACTTGATGTAAAAGAGGAAGAAAATGGATTATGTAAGATCTAAAATTCGAATCACCCTTACCCCTAGTAATTCCAACATTTCCAATGATCCATGTAGTTCTTTTAAAGATAAATTTGGCATGTTGGATCCAAGAAAATTCAATGGTTTATGGGTGTAAGTGATCTATTCATGAAAGATTTTTCCACCAAGTTTATTTGGTTTTTTTACTAAAAAAAACACAATAAATTGTCCTAAAATTATGTGTATAATTGGGAGGTAGAGTTATATATCCAATGGAGGTGTAATAATACTAATTAGATGTTTGAGTCCAGAGTTATGACCCAAATACAGAAGGGTGTTCCAATCTGGTATGCCCATAATTTCTTCACATTGTGGGCCACTTTTAGGCCTCCAAATGGACGAATTGGGATCCATGGTATTCTAGATAAACTTATCCCACCCATTTTTACACTCATAAACTGATTTTTATTCTAATTTGATACACGAATTATCCAAAGTAAATATCAAAGTCCACAAGTGTGTTTGGTCTCTCACACAGTTTAGTCTGTTTTGCTTGAATTCCATCATGGGATTTCCAAATCACCTCCTCCTATAATGTAATAATTAAAACAAGTAAAATCAACATATTTAATAGTGATAAAAATTAAATTATTGAATCAAACTTGAAGTGAAATTTGTTATTATATTTGTAATTTTTAATACAAAAACCAGTTTAAAATAGTGGTGTAAGGGTGGAAATGAATAGTAAATCACTATACGATCATGGCCCCACACCTAAACATTTGAACTTATAGGAAAAGTCACATTTCCAATAAAAAATGATGCATGTATATATTTCCAACTTCATGAATATTTAACATTCAATGAGATTTTAATTTATTATAGCAATGTGATCAAAGAAAAAAACACACCAAGGAGTTATTCTCGGTGATCATGGATAAAAATGTCTCATAGATTGTATCATAATAAAATTCAAAGATATGCATTATACCAATCTAATAAAGGAATTATAAATTCAACCATGAAGCTAAATCTCTTCATGTGTGTGTGTGAAAATTATTTTATGCTATTCTTTATACTTTTTATCCAGTAAATATAGGTTATTTTAAAAATATATATACTTACCTAATTATTTCCACTAAACCATTCCTACACACTTTGTAATAAAATTTCAAGACTCGCTCACTTAATCATTCCCTAAAGTCAACCCAAAAGCTCCCAACCTAGATATCCCCATTTTTTTACATTTCACCACTCCCCTCATTATTTATTATTATGTTATTATTATTATTTTGTTTTTTTTTTTGTTTTTTTAGGGAGTAAAAGATTCAGATAACAGGTACACATGCATAGGTCAATCCCATATAGTAATAAAACAAATCATATAAGAAACAAATTTGTGGAAAATTCATTTTATAAAGCTGATAAAAATTAACCTAACTTATATTTACCCTCTATTAAGTAATAAATATTCACACTTCATTTTTTGGTGCAAGGATGTGTGGAGATATTAAGTGAAACAATTTTCCCATAAACTAATCACAAAAAGGGTGTCATTCATCTCATAGGTTTCATAGAGATACAACCATTTATAACATTTACAAACAACCAATTTACTAAAAATCATACCCCCAATGTTAAATTTATGCTAAAATTCACATTCCATAATTGAGAAAAAAAATAATTAAATGTTTAAAAAACATGGAATCAGGAATTTCAACATGAATTTTTAATAATATCCATGATTTTTTTGCAAAAAAATGTGGGGAGGTAAAAATACTATTTAGCAAAAAAAAAGAGAATAAATAAGAAAGATGATGACAATCTGAATGAACTCAACAAGGTGGGGAAAAGTAAAAATACTATTCATCAAGAAAAAAATAGAATAAAGAATAAATAAAATGAAAATACTAACGAACCTAGGAATGTACCCCCCACACACACACCTAGAGTGTGAAATTTCCTCAATATAATAAAAGATAATGTGGGAAGGAAGGATAAAACCTGGTGGGTTTTACTAGTATATTGCTTCTTGAAGGTGGATTTCCTCCACTGGATGCTTTGGAAAATACTCATAAAATTTTTTAAGGCTCTACCCATTGATGGTAATACTTTTTCCACTCTTCTCATGAAAAACTAGTATTTCACCAAAAGGGTAAACATTAGTAATAGTGTAAGGACCGATCCATCGGAAACAAAGCTTACCTAGGTGGATATTTAGACTGAATTTTTATGTGAGGACCTTCTCACCCATATTAAACTTACTATGATAAACCATATCATCATGGATATCCTTTTTCTTCTATTTATAGATTTGGTAATTCTCATATGTATCATGCTGAATTTTTTCCAACTCCTGAATCTGCAACTTCCTATGATCACCTGCATCTGAAATATTCATATTAAATTTTTTAACATCCTAATAGGCATGGTGTTTTACATCCACAAAGAGGTGAAAATCACTTCCAAACATAATCCTATATGATGAAATTCCGATCAAGGTTTTAAAATTTTGTATGGTATGCCCAAAGTGTATCATCCAAGTGCAAACTCCAATTTTTCCAATTGGGTTGTATCGTTTTTTCCAAGATTCGCTTAACTTCCCAATTTGAGATTTGTTCTTGTCCATTATTTTAGGTGTGATATGCAGTGGAGACTTTATAAACAACCCCATACTTATAGAGAAATATTTTCATGTTATGATTGAAAAAATGTGAACACTAATCACTAATGATGAATCTTAGAAAACCAAACCTAGTGAAAATCTGGGACCTCAAAAAATCAACAACCACTCGAGAGTCATTAGTCCTAGTAGCCTTTACTTTAAACCATTTAGATTTGTAGTCAATATCTAGTAATATGTACATGAATCAAAATGAATTTGGAAAAGGCCCCATGAATTCAATGCCCCGTGCAATAAAGGTTTCACAAAATAACATGGGTTGTTGGGGCATTTCATTCCTCTTGGAAATATTCCCTATGAATTGGCATTGTGTGCATGACTTACAAAACCGATGGGCATGTCTATAAAAATTTTTCCAACAAAGTCCTGATTCAAGGACCTTTTGAGTTGTATGTTGAGAGTCAAAGTGGCTCCCACAAGACAAAGTGTGGTAGAATCTAAAAATAGAGGTGAATTAATGGTTAGGGACACACCTACAAACAACTTGGTTACTAAAAATTCTCTACAAGTATGGGTCATCCAAAATGTACCATCATGAATTATGATTAATTCTATTGGATTGTGAATTTCTGAAATTAGTGGGGACCCTAGATACTGTTAATAATTCACAATGTCCACATTCCAAGGGGTAAGGTCCACAACATCACAAAGGTTCTCATGAGAAAAGAATTCTCCAATAGGGAGTGATGAGTCAACATAGTGGCCCAATGGTGGAGAAATAATGCTAATGTGGTTAGCTACCACATTTTCCACTCCTCAATTATCTCAAATCTCAAGTTCAAACTTCTAGAGGAGGATCATTCATTAAATGAAGAAGGGCTTAGCTTCAGGTTTCTTAAGGATAAAACAAAGGGCAACATGATCAAAAAACACAATGATTTTTTACCCAAGAAGATATGAACGGAATTTTTTCAAGGAATAAACAATAGAAATAAGTTATTTTTTAGTGGTGGTGCATTTTTACTAGGTAGGTTCAAGGGTATGTGAGGCATATTCAATTACATAAAGAGACTCCTCAACCCTTTATTATAAAACTATTCCAACTGCAAAGTTAGAGGCATCACACATAAGTTCAGAGGGGATATTCTGCCTTAGTGGTTTGATGATGGGAGGTGATGTGAGAATCCTTTTTAGTGAATTTAATGAATCCTCACAATTTTTATCAAACAAAAACTTATAATATTTTTTTAATAACTATGATAAAGGAAGTGTGGTCTTACTAAATTCTTTAATGAATTAGAGGTAAAACCCAACATGTCCCAATAAATATTTCACCTCATGAACACATTTTGGATATGGAAGGGATGAAATTAATTCAATTTTTGATTTATCCACTTGAATTCACTCATTTTAAATAACATTCCCAAGAACTATCCATCACTCAACCATGAAATGGCATTTCTCATAATTTAATATGAGATATTTTTCAATGAAATGTTATAGGATTGGACCTAGGTGTTCCAAACAGTCATCAAAGGAAGATATATAAACTATGAAATCATCCATAAAATTTTCCATACAATTATCAAGGTACTCAGAAAAATACTCAACATACATCACTGAAAATTACCAGGAACATTACATAGACTAAAAGGCATCATTCTGTATGAAAATTTTTTGAATGGACAGATAAATGTTTTCTTTTCTTAATCCTCGTGGAATATATGAATTTGAAGATAACCCGAATAGACATCAAGTAAACAATAATGGGACTTTCCAACTAATATTTTTAATATTTGGTCAATGAAAGGAAGAGTAAAATGGTCCTTTCATGTGGCTTGATTTAGTCGATGGTAGTCAATACAGACTCGCCAACTATTTTGCACACGTGTTGGAACCAATTCATTCCATTCATTTGACACAACTATTATTATAGTTTTTTAGGCACAATATGCACTAGGATAACCAATTTACTATCAGATATAGGATAGATGATCCTAATAGTAAGTACTTTACTAACTTTTAATTTTACCAAATCAAGGAGAGTGGGATTCAAAAGGCATTGAGCTTTCCTTACAAAGTTATCCTCATTATCTGAAAGTATATGGTGCATACAAATAGATAGGATAATCCAAGGAATATCAGCCAATTTCTATACTATTTCCTTTTTACACTCTCTTAAAAGATCAATAAATTTTGATTTCTGTTATAGATAGAGGTTGTTGACAATAATGACGGGAAATTTTTCAATACCCTCAATATAATCATATTTTAAATTAGATGGAAGAGGTTTTAATTCTAACACTAGTGGTTTTTGGATTAAGGAGGGGTTTAGGGAGAGTGAGGTCCATGAAACTATCTATCTGCTCATGTTTATTCTCTAAGGAAATAGAATAAATGGAAATGATATTTGTAGAATCATCATCGTTCATGGGTACCTTAGAATAAATACACTCTTCAATTAAATCAAAAAAATTAAACTTTTTCGAACCCATAAAACACTCAAAATATGATTAAAAACTCAAATCATCCAAGGGTAAAGAAGAGGAAAATGAATTAGAGTATGGGTTGTGGAGAGAATTGTGTGTGTGGGTCATTAGATAACACTTCCATCGAATAGATAGGAAGAGTTGAGTGCTATTGAATGGGGTGTTTCATAGCATCAAGGATATTAAAACTTACCTTTTCTACAACTAACTCCATGGAAATCATTCCATTGTGAACATTGATGATCATCTTTGTTGTTTTAAGGAATGGCCTTCCAAGTATGATAGGAGCATGTCCTTGGGTTCAGTTATCTTTCATCTAAATAATCTAAAATTTTGCAGGGAAGATGAGATTATTCACTCTAATGAGGATATCCTCAATCACTCCTGATGGGTGTGTTTTTCTCTAGTTGGAAATTTTCATAACAATTCCCATTGGTTGAAGCTCTCCAAATTACAGAGAATTATACATGGAGTGAGGCATTACATTAATTGAAGCACCTAAATCTAGCATTGTATCAGAAAATAAGATCTCTCCTATGGTGAAAGGTATCATAAAAGTTATTGAATACTTTTATTTGGTTGGAATCACTGGTTGTATCAAGGCTGAGACATTCCTTCCAAGGTTTACTCTCTCATTCTCATTCAGTCGTCATCTATGGGTGCAAAGTTATTTAAGAAACTTAGCGTAGTGAGGAATTTGTTTAACTACATCCAATAGAGGAATTTTAAATTGTACATTTTTAAATGTATCCATTATTTACTTATCAATATAATTTTCAAAAAAATCCTTATATTTTGAGAGTCTTTGGGGGGAAGTAAGAGGAATGTATTGTTTAGGGGAATCCTAAAAAATAACTTGTTTCCACTTTTTGTTTTTTTTTCTTCACTAGATACTTTTATGGGTAGAGAAAGAGAGTTTTCAAGTGGGGGAATACCTATTGTATAGAATCATTGGAAGAAGAAACTTCTTTACCACTACAAAGTGTGATTGCACATACATTACCTTTTTCCTTTGGATTATCAATAGGTTGGGATGGTATTTATCTAGAATATTGCATCTTTATTTCACTTATGGTGTTTTCTAATTATTCCACTTGAGTTTGTAGGTCTTGAATAGTTGAGTGTGTGGTCTGTTGGAACTGAAGGTTCTAAGTTTCCATTTGATTCACCATGTCCTTGAGGTTTAGTTATGATTTGGGAGGATGAGGATTGTTTCAAGATGGTGAAGGATAAGAATGTTTCATACCTTGGCCTTATTGATACTAATTCTTCTTGGGGTTTCTTGAGTTTCTTATTTTTCGGTACTGTGGTTGTGCTTGCCACCCGGGGTTTGGATTTGGCCTGAATGGTTCTTTCTTGAAGGGAGGTGCTTGTTATAATGGATGCTCAGGGAATACTACTACAAAAGACTCAAATGAATCCTAAAGCTATGGGCATTTGTCATAAAAATGAGTGTTATCATAACAAACACCACAATGTAATGGAATGGGTGGAGAGTGTGAATTACCTTAATCTTGAGATAATTTTATTAGAAGGTTATGAATCTCAATAGGTTTATTATATACCTTTTTTCTAGGGATGAATGACTTTCCTCATGAACTCCTTGAGTGGTTTCAATTGCTTGTGTACCAAATTATTGTGCATTTTGATCCATGTTGGTTATTAAGTCATGAGCGGAGGAAGTATTTTTATCAACAAGGGAACCACTAGATAAAACATCTATCATACCACGATCCATGGGAAAAAGTCCCTCATAAAATTATTAAATTAGTAATTTTTCACTAATTTGGTGTTGGGGGAAACTTGAAGAAGATATTTTGAATCTCTCCCAATATTTATGAAGGATCTCTCCTTGTGATTTTATAATTCCATAGATTTCTTTTATAATTGATGTGGTTTTGGATGTAGGGAAAAATGTCTCTAGAAAGAGTCATTTAAGGTCATTACAGCCCCCAATTATGGTAAGTAGATAGTATATTCGGTCTTTGGCTACACCATCAAGGGAGAAATGGAGGGCCTTAAACTTTATAAGCTTTTTAGTCACATTTTGGGGTTTCATGGTGGAGCACACTATGTGAAACTCCTTGAGATTTTTGGGAGGGTACTCACCAGGAAGACCATTAAATTTATGAAGGAGGTGTATGAGGCCTTATCTCAGCTCAAATTTGGCTACTTCCTCAAGATATTGAATGTACACATGTTTCTACTCCATATCTTGGGTGTTCAGTTCTTTTAAGATCTAATTATTTGCAACCATGATTTATGGGGTTTGATTTGGTTCAATTTTCAATTGGTTTGGGACCACTTGAGGTTAAACAATAGTTTTATTAGTGTTACTTTACTACCCTACTCTAGATTGTAAAGACTCGGAAATACCATGGAAAATTTTAATGTAAATACCTGGAAATCCCATGGAATTTTTTTTAATACATGGGATTTTTACGAGTCCGTGAAAGTTTACAGGGGCTTGATTCTGAGGCCCGGTGTGCCTGGAATCAATTTTTGAATTTTTGTTTGGGTACGTTCAATAAACGTATGAGCAGGTTTTTATAACTTTTGAACCGGTGCTCGGAATTAAAATCTGAGAGCACCGTTGAACTCGTAGCACCGGTATTCGCTTAAGAAGACTTTCACTTCGAAGGCAGTGAGTCGAGGATAAAAGTTAGTTTTTGGGTTTTCGTGTGAAGTAATAAAATAAATTAAGCTCACTTTATTTTATTTTTAACCACCATGTGGAGGTTGGGTGGTTAAAACCTCCTCATGGGAGTTGGATGTGGGACTACCACACATTAACCTCCCTTGGGAGGTTATGGTGGTGGGGCCCACCTGAGCATAACCTCCCGTGAGAGGTTATGATGTGGGGACCACACGAGGCTTAACCCCCTATTAATGGAGGAGGGTAAAACCTCCTCAACTCTCCATTAAATGGGTAGAAACCCCTTGACCTTCTCCACCTTAATGGATCCAACTCCCCTTTAATTTAATTTGTGCCACCTCTCAAGCATTAATTAGTGGAGTTGAGTTAATTAATTAATTCTCTCTTTTGAATTTTAAATCTAACATTCTAAAATAATATACAAACTATTATTTTTGTTGGACATAATTCTTTGGTTGGAATTTTCTCTTTTGGTGGAGCTTGGGAAGAGAGGATATTGAGAGAAAAGTTATTCCAGCGAAGAACATCGGCAAAAACCTTCTTCAGCTTCCTCCCTCGAATCCTACCGACGTGGAGTGTCTTCCACAGCCGACGCAGCCTGGGATTGGGAGTGCGTGACGAACGCGATGAATGGTGAACTCCTTCATTCCCTTTCCGCAACACCGTCAACGAATGATGACCGACAATCAAAATGTAGGGGGTTTATTACTTGATGATGTTATACCTTTTCTTATCTTCTTCATCGGATAGAAAGGGTTTGTTGCGGATGTGTTAATGATCAACTGCTTATCTTATTGAGCCAATTGATACCACCCTAGACGCGGAGGGTGCGGGCCAACCTAACATGGCCCAACATCCTCCATCATTTTTCCTTCTTGTGAAGTTCTTCGGCATGGCTACGTAACAACAACAAGGTGATGGAGACGGCAACAACAAAGGTCGCGCTACTCGCAGCCTCCATGAATGGCGCCACCCTCGTGGCGTCCCACACCGCCTCCAGCCAAGCCCGTACGCTGCCCGCACCCCGCCGCCCTACCCGCGCGCTGCCCGCGCACCCCGCAGCCTGCCCACGCACTCTGCGGTCTGCTCGTGCCCTACCCGCGCACCCCGTGGCCTGCCCGTGCACTTCCCGCGCGCCTCGCGGTCTGCCCGCGGCCTGGCCGCGCGCCCCGCCGGCCTGCCCGTGCCCTGCCCGGCACCCTGTTGGCTTGCCCGTGCCCTGCCCGGTGCCCCGCATGGCCTGCCTGTGCCCCAACTCCCGGCCGAACCGGTCGAGCCACGTTGGCCACCCGAGCCGGCCTGCGGCGTCCTTCGTGGCATCGCTGGCCGAACTGGCTCAGCTTTCCGGGCCGATCCATCCGATTCGCGCCCCACGTGGTGCTAGCCGAACCGGTCCGAACCTCCAGGCCGAGCCGCCTACACGGTGACCTTCGGGCCGAACCGCCCCTGTAATCCGCTGGGTCGGGCCCAGCGGACCGGGCCGAACCTAGCGGGCTGACCCGACCAACGGGGTGGGTCAGACTTAGCGGGTCTGACCAGGTCGACCCAAACCGGGTCGGCCCAGTTTGGGTTGGGCTGGGTCGGTCCAACCGGGTCGGACCGGGTCTAGGCCCATTACCGACCCTATTACTTCCTTTGGTCGTATCTTTGGCACTGGACGACTGTTTGACGAACCATCAGTGGCACTGGTTTTCTTGGAGCATGAAGGTCCCTTTGAGTATACCCCACTGGAGTTTGGGGTAATGTTGAGATACGGTCAGGTTGGATCGTACATGAATCCAACTGGGCCCCCGGGACAAAAAGGCTTATAACTCATAGACCGGGCATCCGATTGACGCGCCGTCAGTTGCGTTGAGACCCCTATGATGAGGAGGACCTTTGTGATACTTCTATATGGTACTTCATGGAAGTTGATGTATCGAAACTTGGCTTGAGGAGCGGACCCTCCCAGAATCAAGCGTGCTTTTTGGAAACCCTGTGGATGGTTGTGCACTGATAACTGTTCCTGGATCATGTGTTGGTCCGACAGTTCTGACTTCTATTCCTGGATCATGTGTTGGTCCGACAGTTCTGACTTCTGTTCCTGGATCATGTGTTAGTCTGACAGAATAGCTGGTCCTGGATCATGTGTTGGTCCAACAGTTCCGACTACTGTTCTTGGATCTTGTGTGGGTCTAATAGTACTAACTACTGGTCCTGGATCCTGTGTGGGTCCGATAGCTCTTACTACTGTTCATGGATCCTGTGTGGATCTGACAGTTCTATCCACTGGTCCTGGATCCTGTGTGGGCCCGACAGCTTAGATGATTCAGTGGCTACGATTGATCATCTTTATCTCTCTACAAAAGTTGTATACCTGTGTGAGATAAGTCAGTAACTCTTATGTTTCCTCATGATTGAGATGGATTACTAGATAACTTAGGTATATGTATGGGCATATACCTAAGTGGGGTTATCTGCTGATTTCATACTTTTTGGTTTATCCTTGTTGGATTTTGTGAGACCTTGAGGGTCTTGGGGTCCCTAATGAGTATCATTATACTCACCCCTGCACAAGCTTTGACTGTACCTCATTGTGTTGGTTGCAGATGACGGACAGCACTAACCGAGGCTGATTGGGCAGGACTGGATGGTACCCAAAGGTGGACCACACGGTGTGACAGTACTCGGAGAAGACGGACGGATGTGGAGTGTTGTGGAGACCTTCTGTACCTACCCTTTAGGTAGGACTTCCCGGTGGACGATCCAGCAGTTGTTTACCTTTCTTCAGTTTTACTTGTTTTTTAGTTTCCTTGCACTTTACAGTTGGGATTGTATTTCCATCCCCTTTTACTTTTCAGCACTCCATTTGTATACAGTTTTTACTTAGTGTTTGCTTCCATTTTGTACTCTAATTGTCTGTGTTTATAGTTTATAAAGGCAATGCCTTCCCAGTTTTTGGATTTACGCCTTTGGTGCTAGTCGACATCCCCTAGCCTATGGAAAGCGGGCTTGGGGTAGTCACGGCACATGACTCAAGGGACGGTTCATGACAAATTGGTATCAGAGGAGTCGGTTCTACCACAAAACTCATGACTCTAATCATTCTTTTCTGGGACGAAATATTTTTAAGGGTACTGAGTGTGGTTTTCAGTTCAGGGAGTCCAGTGTTGGTGCGGCGGCCGACGTATCCATACACCAGGACCCTGACTTCTGATTTCTAACTCAATGAACGAAAACACTAATTATGTGTGTGTTTTCAAAAGTTTTCTTTTTGATATCTTGAGTCAGCTCACCAGGTATAACTTATTGACTGTGGCGCACCTGTTTCTTTTCAGGATGCCTCCACGTAGACAGCCAGCAAGGGTTCCGAGAGATGTATGAGATGGCAGCCCATCGAGCGATCAGGTCTCGGTGTAGGGCCCCATCACAGCGGAGGCACCAACGGTACCACTACCTGTTGGGCCACCGATGCCACCAGCCCCAGTATCAAACGATGCACGCCACTTGAGCGCATTGCATGAGTTCCAGTGTCAGAGGCCACCCAGGTTCAGGGGTGAGACAGACCCACAGGCAGCTGAGGATTGGCTAGAGGCTGTGGTGAGAGTTTTCAGACTGGTAGGGACACCAGCCGACCTTATGGTGATCCTTGTCGCGAGTCTCCTTCAGGCGTAGTGGAAGCGTGATGGCACCTTTTGAGGCCTTGTACGGGCGACCTTGAAGATCACACTTGTGTTGGACTGACCCTAGGGAGTCAGCACTAGTGGGACCATAGATGGTATGGTCTACCACTGAGAAGGTGCAGACCATCCAGGAGCGGATGAAGACTGTATAGAGCAGGCATAAGTCGTATGCTGACAGGAGACGGAGGCCTCTGGAGTTTGAGGATGGCGACCACGTCTTTCTACATGTCTCACCTCGACGAGATCTACGGAGATTTGGCCAAGGCGGCAAGTTATCTCTGAGATTCATTGGACCCTTTTAGGTCCTCATTATAGTTGGTGAGGTGGCTTACTGCTTAGATCTTTTACCTCAGTTGCATCGGGTGCACGACATCTTCCACATATCTCAACTGAGGAGATACGTGCACGACCCTACTCACATCATCGACCATGGTGAGCTGTACATTGATGACGGGGTGACTTTCACGGAGGTTCTAGTGGAGATTGAGGATCGACAGGATTAGGTCCTACATGGATGGTCGATACCTCTGGTGTGTATTTACTGGCATCACGGGAACCTCCAAAAGAGTACATGGGAGCAGAAGGCTCAGATGCGTGCTCAATACCTCCATTTGTTCCCTTAGTTCAAGTTGTAGCTTACGGGGATGTAAATCCCTAAGGTGGGAAGAATGTAAAGACCCAGAAATCCCGTGGAAAATTTTAATATAAAGACCCAGAAATCATGTGGAATTTTTTTTTAATGCATGGGATTTTTACAAGTCCGTGAAAGTTTATGGCGCTTGATTCCGAGGCCCAGTGTGCCCGAAATCAATTTTTGAATTTTTGTTCGGGTACATTCAGTAAATGTACAAGCGGGTTTTTATAACTTTTGAACCAGTGCTCAGAATTAAAATATGAGAGCACTGTTGAACTCACAGCGCCGGTATTCTCTTAAGAAGACTTTCACTTCGACGGTAGTGAGTCAAGGATAAAAGTTAGTTTTTGGGTTTTTATGTGAAGTAATAAAATAAAGTAAGCTCACTTTATTTTATTTTTAACCACCATGTGGAGGTTGGGTGGTTAAAACCTCCTCATGGGATTTGAAGGTGGGACCACCACACCTTAACCTCCCTTGGGAGGTTATGGTAGTGGGGCCCACCTGAGCATAACCTCCTGTGAGAGGTTATGACGTGGGGACCACACGAGGCTTAATCCCCTATTAATGGAGGAGGTTAAAACCTCCTCAACTCTCCATTAAAAGGGGAGAAACCCCTTGACCTTCTCCATCTTAATAGAGCCAACTCCCCTTTAATTTAATTTGTGCCACCTCTCAAGCATTAATTAGGGTAGATGAGTTAATTAATTAATTCTCTATTTTTAATTTTAAATACAACGTTCTAAAATAATAGACAAACAATTATTTTTGTTGGACATAATTATTTGGTTGGCATTTTCTCTTTTGGTGGAGCTTGGGAAGAGAGGAGCTTAAGAGAAAAGTTCTTCCAGCGAAGAACGCTGGCAAGAACCTTCTTCGACTTCCTCCCTCGGATCCAACTGGCATGGAGTGTCTTCCGCAGCCAACGCAGCCTGGGATTGGGAGTGCATGACGAACGTGACGGACGGCTAACTCCTTAGTTCCCTTTCCGCGACACCGTCAACGAATGACGACCGACAATCAAAAGGTAGGGGGTTTATTACTTGATGATGTTATACCTTTTCTTGTCTTCTTCATCGGATGGAAAGGGTTTGTTGTGGATGTGTTAATGATAAAATGCTTATCTTGTTGAGCCAATTGATACCTCCCTAAACACGGAGGGTGCGGGCCAACCTAACATGTCCCAACATCCTCTGTCGTTTTTCCTTCTTGTGACGTTCTTCGACATGGCGACGTAACAACGACGAGGCGATGGAGACGACAATGAAAAATCCAGCGCTACTCGCGGCCTCCATGAACCACGCCGCACCCGCGGCGTCCCGCACCACCTCTGGATGAGCCCGTGCGCTGCCCGCGCACCGCCATCCTACCTACGTGTTGCCCACACGCCCTACGGCATGCCCGCGCGCTACCCGCGGCCTACCCGCAGGCTGCCTGTGTGCCTGCCCGCGCGCTGCCCGCGCCCCGCGCGGCCTGCCCGCACCCTGTCGGCCTGCCCACGCCCCGGCTCCTGGCCAAACTGGTCGAGCTGCGCCGGCCACCCGAGCTGGCCCGCGGTGTCCTTCACGGCATCGCTGGCTGAACCGGATCGGCTTTCCGGGCCGAGCCACCCAAGCTGCACCCCACGTGGTGCTAGTTGAACCGGCTTGGGCCTTTGGGCTGAGCCACCTAGTGGCGACCTTCGGGCCGAACCGCCCCTGCAGTCCGCTGGGCCGGGCCCAATGGATCAGGCCAAACCGAGCGGGCTGACCCACCCAACAGGCAAGGTCAGACCCAGCGGGTCCAACCAGGTCGACCCAGACTGGGTCAGCCCAGTCTGGGTTTGGCTGAGTTGGTCCGACTGGGTTGGACCGGGCCCAAGCCCAATACCGACCCTATTACTTCCTTTGGTCATATCTTTGGCACCAAATGACCATTTGATGAACCGTCAACAACGCTGGTTTTCTTAGAGCATGACGGTCCCTTTGAGTATACCCCACTGGATTTCGGGGTAATGTTGAGATACGATCAGGTTGGATTGTACATGAATCCAACCGGGCCCCCGGGATAAAAAGGCTTATAACTCACAGACCAGGCGTCCGATTGATGCGCCGTCAGTTGTGTTGAGACCCCTATGATGAGGCGGATCTTTGTGATACTTATAAGTGGGACTTAGTGGCAGTTGATGTATCAACACTTTGCTTGAGGATAGAACCCTCCTGGAATCAAGCGTTCTTTGTGGAAACCCTGTGGCTGGCTGTGCACTGATGACTGTTCCTGGATCATGTGTTGGTCTGATGGTTCTGACTTCTGTCCCTAGATTATGTGTTGGTCTGACAGTTCTGACTTCTATTCCTGGATCATGTGTTGGTCTGACAGAATAGCTGGTATTGGATCATGTGTTGGTCCGACAGCTCCGACTACTGTTCTTGGATCCTGTGTGGGTCTGACAGTACTAATCGCTGGTCCTAGATCCTGTGTGGGTCTGACAGCTCCGACTACTGTTCCTGGATCCTGTGTGGGTCCGACAATTTTAACCACTGGTCCTGGATCCTGTGTGGGTCTGACAACTTAGATGATTCAGTGGCTACGACTGATCATCTCTATCTCTCTACAAAAGTTGTATACCTGTGTGATCTAAGTCAGTAACTCTTGTGTTTCTTCATGATTGATATGGATTACTAGATAACTTAGGTATAAGTATGGGAATATACCTAAGTGGGTTTATCTTCTGATTTCATACTTTTTGGTTTATCCTTGTTGGATTATGTGAGACCTTTAGGGTCTCAGGGTCCCTACTGAGTATCGTTATACTAACCCCTACATGGACTTTGCCCGCACCTCGTTGTGTTGGCTACAGACGACGGACAGTGCTAACTGAGGCTGAGTGGACAAGACTGGACGGTACCTGAAGGTGGGCCACACAGCGTGACGGTACTTAGAGAAGATAGACGGACATGTAGTTTTGTGGAGAACTTCTGTACCTACCCTTTAGGTAGGACTTTCTTATGGACGATCCAGTAACTGTTTTACCTTTCTTCAGTTGTACTTGTTTTTCAGTTTCCTTGCACTTTATAGTTGGGCTTGTATTTCTAGCCCCCTTTACTTTTCAGTGCTCCATTTGTATATAGTTTTTACATAGTGTTTTCTTCCTGTTTGTACTCTGATTGTTTGTGTTTACAGTTTATAAAGGCAATACCTTCCCAGTTTTGGGATTTACACCTTTGGTGTTAGTCGCCAGCCCCTGGCCTATGGAAGGCGGGCTTGGATTAGTCACAGAATAGTCCCTGGGGGACGGTTCGTGACATAGATGACTTAAATTGTAAGTAAAGTTTCTTTTCAATTTCTGATTCAATTTGAAGAAATATTTCTTTGTTAGATCTTATCATGCAACAAAGTTGTGAAGTTTGTTTTTTTTCTTTTTTTTCTTTTTTTTTCTTTTTTTAATGTAATATGAATAAAATAAAATAAATTAATAATAATTAAAGTATAAAATAAAAAATAATGTTATATTATAGAATTATATATAGAGAGAGAGAAGAAAAGGAAGAAGAGGAAGAAGAAGAGAGAGTGAGATAACAAGAAACACACACAAACAAAAAAACAAAAACAAACAAAAGAGAATGGGTAAAGATTTAAATGGGTAATAAATAAAATGAATAATAAAGAAATAAAATGAAAAAAAAACGATCTTGTATCCATGGAAATTCTGCCAAAATTTGATCTCGTTATTGAGCACATCAAATTAGATGTTTAGTTTTTACTAGAATTCATGTAGTATATTAGGAACCCTAGATCGCATCTTGATGGAGCCTTAGATAATTAATTAAAAAAAATTTTGATTATGTTTTTATGAAATATAGAATTTTATGAAGAGTTTGGGGGGTTTTATTATTTTAAAACAAAAATTGAAAATAAGTTACTAAGTGATAAAAACTGGTTGGAGAAATTGTGATCAACCTGGGTGAGTATCCCTTGATGCTCAACCATCATCACTCTCAAGGGAAATGGTAAGGATCATTGATTCCTTGATTTATAAAAACTAAAACCTATATAGTATGTGATTTCTTACTAGGTTAAAACCTAGTTTTTGATCGATTAATGATATTGATTACCGATGACCACTCAAAATCAACAAAATCGCACTAATGTAAGAATCTAACACAATCAAGGCATCACATCAACAATGTGATGAGATAACCAAATTTGTGTCAATGAAAAAAAATTACTCAAGAGAAAAACATGAACATTCATGGGTTTTAGCTTCTATATTTTATCAACTGACATGATCCATATGCACACTCATGAAAGGAAATGGTTGAGAAAAGAGACAAACACACTCAAATCATCACAAGATCCGGGTTATGCATGAAAGCATGAGGATTCTTATTCCTTTGATATGTATTTGATCATGCCAGAATAAAAAAAATAAAAATGTATAAATTAATAACAATATACAATAATCCTATAATTTCAATTACCTTCCAACCATTACAAGCATGGAGCTTGGGATTACAACAAAGAACACCTCCCAAATTGATCACTAAGAGGTTTAGAAGTACATGATGTAGAAGTGGAAGAAAATTGGTGAAAGAATCCCTAAAATTTGACTCATCCTTACCAATTATCATTCCAAAATTTCCAATTATACATGGAGTGATTTTAAATATAAATTTTTCAAGTTAGATCCAATAAAATCAATGGTCTATGGGTGTAGGTGAGTTGTTCGTGATAGATTTTTTCACTAAGTTTATTTGGATGGTTGACTGAGAGAAATGTGTTCAATTGTCTTGAAATTTGTTGTAGATGTGGTACATTGATTTATCTATTCGATGTATGTAGAATCATCACAATTAGAGGTCTGAGGCCTAAGTTATGGCCTAAATAAAAAAGGGTGGTCCAATCTATCCCACCCAGAATTTCTTCACATTGTGAGACACTTTTGGGCCTCCAAATGGACTAATTGGGATCCATGGTATTCTATAGAAATGTAAAACACTCAGTTTTTCATTCACACACTAATTTTTAGCAAAATTATATCCATGTATTATCCATAGTAAATATTGAATTCCACAAGTTTGTTTGGGATCTCACACAGTTTGGCCCGTTTTGCTTGAATTCCATCGTGGGCTCTCCAAATCACCTCCTTATACAATGTAATAATTGAAACAAGTAAAATTACCCTATTTAACAGTGATAAAAATTAAATTATTGAATCAAAAATAAAGTGAATTTTTGTATTATATTTTTATTTTTCAATACAAAACCATCTTAAGATAGTGGTGTAAGGGTGGAAATGAATAGTGAATCGCTATGCGGTCAATGGGAAGCCCTAATTCCCTATAAATAAGTTTCATTAATGTTTTTTAATATTTTGAAAAAATAACTAGAAACACGATTTATATAGTAGTTCCCCTACATGAGGGCCACCTATGTATGGGTGTCCCATATAAGGGTGGCCATGTAGGGGGAACCCACATATGGGGTTCCCCCATGTAAGGGTGATCTATATAGGGGTTCACCCACATAAAGGTGACCTATGTATGGGTCACCCACATAATGGTAACATAAGTATGGTTCTCCCATGTATGGTTGGTCGTGTAAGGGTGGCCACATAGGGGTCACCCATAAATGGGTCACCAATATAAGGGTGACCATGAAGGGGTCTTCTAGACTCCCTTCTCCAGTGCTGGACTTTGCCAAAATCCATGTAAGTGTTTCCATTTACATAGGTCCAACACATGGATCGACCAAAAACACTACTCTTGAGCACTAGATTCATCACTCAAGCCTCAAATATTATCCAAAAACATTATTTGGTATTATCTTAACTCCCAGATTCTCAATCTGAATCCCATTTCTCAAAATGACCCCCCTCACCAGGACTAAAAAACCAAATTTCCCCTAAAATTTACAACCACTAAAGGAATGGAGTTTTAAAATCTCCCTACCATAAAATTCATCCCTAAGAAGTCTCAATGGACTTTCAACCATCAATATCATCTTATCCTAGTCATAAAATCGTTTTTAACTCATTATGCCCTATACTTGAATGATGAATGAGATTTTGCAGCACCGCTCTAAACATGAGACACATTATTCATAAAAAGTTGAGATACCACCACCACCATCACTAAATCACTAGGATAACACTTACTCATGATTTTATATCCCAATATAGTATGGTATCATTCATCAATTCATTCCTAGGATCATAGTGCTTCCTACCTTAAGCCTCTTCTCATAAAGGACGGTTATGAGTCATGGTGCTCCCCACCATTGAAACTACTTACTGAAAATGTATTCTCAATGGTATAACGACATGTTCTATGTGGTTTCCAACTCACCACACACAATTTCATTCCAACCACCAATCGGTCCTCCTCTGGCTAACTTTTCCTAAAAATGCTCAGTCGTAGCCATTAACGTGTCATAACATTACCCAATCCCATTTTCTTAATCCCCAGAGGAATCATAGAATCATCCATGCACTAATACTAAATTCCAAACCTAACAATCAATGTAATTACATGGTTATATCCTTAACCAACCAAACCAGTCATCATGCTCTAACCTCGAGCACTAACCACCATCGATCCAACACAACCTTGTATCACCTCGACTTAATCTCGAGATTGATTTCAATGCATGAACTCTATCAAACACCACATTCAAATCCAAACCTATTTTTTACACAAAACTAGATAAAATATTATTTACCTATACACCGACATCCCCATTCCATCTCAACTATCCACCAATCAGTCTCACCACATATATAACCCTGTCAACATGAGGGCCACACCTCCATAAACCATGCTCCATCCATTACTACACATAATGACTGAATGTGATCATCCCAATCATACCTGAGTGACAACATGAAACATAAAATAATTACTACTCCCAGATCACTAGAAACATCATCCTCATCATCCATAGAAATTCCATACATAGCGGGGGTCACACCCTCCAATGATCAATGTTGAAATCCCCACCATATGGATTTGCTTATACCTCTTCTCAAGCACAGCCTCAATAAGTTTTATTATTTCAAGTGTGTTTATCCTCCCAATCCATGTGAACACCTCTCTTTCAACCCATGTTGAGACAAAAATTTGGATCAATCATACCACTACACCCTGATCCATTTTTGATTCCACCTCTCATTCCCATCAAAATCCTAATAAACTAGTCTTGAAACCATTTCAACAAAACCAAAATTCCTAATCTTAGACATGACCTTTCACCAATTCATAACTTAAATGGCACTACACATAACCAGTGAGTACCATGTCAATATCATCTAAACCCTATGGGTATAAATTCTTATACCAACTAGTCATAAAACCTAAATCATGATCCCATGAGTCATATGTAATTAAAATAGTCTCATACACCTAAAAAACTAATCATGATACTCTCATAGGTAAATATCATATAACCTTAAGCATCTTGGTGCTTACTTTCTAACTATCCCAATATATCACTCATGCAAAGACATGTCACATTCTTAGCTTCCACTCGGGAATCATTCATAAACCAGAAGTGTCTGCCCATTCTCTTATCAGGCCACCAAAATCATGTCCATAATCAATAGGGTCAATCACCCTTCCAATCCTACCCTCAAAATACAGCCTTGCTACCAAAATCACTTGCACTTAAAGTGATTTACCTTATGAAAACCTTAGGCATCTCACATTTCTATACCATAAATCTGATTGAACCATCAGTGCATAAATCTCACGTATAATAATATATTGATGCTTCCCATCTCAAATATCACAAGGAAACTTACATGACAAAACACTCACTCTTGAGTTCTTATATACATATACATATCAGACATCACATGCTGAATAAACCACCCACTATGGTCCTAATCCTCACCATGCATATATATACCAGACTACCCCTCAAAGATCACGATCTCATCCACATTTATATAATTACATCGCCCTATGATGATCCGTGTTAAGGAAACAATATTCATATGATTTAGTTAAGTATAATTCCACTAAGAAGTTATATGGGAAAACACCATATAGGTTTTTGTTGACACTTTAAATAACATAACCCATTTTCTTTTTAAAACTATTATCATAATTATCCACAAAGGGTTAATCATCAAGACATCCAATGCTTGTACCAACCAACTGAGGGTTATTATACATCCCTTACATGGAGGGACTTTATAATCGTCACTAAGTAACATCTCATTGTATGACCCATATGACCTATCACCAGAATAAAATATCATGGTATATATAAATATAATTACACCAAAAAGTTATATGGGAAAGAATATAATAATATTTTACTGGTAGTTTAAATATTTGAACCCTCTGTCATTAATGAAATCAATCACATGCAAACATGGAATGTCATATGAGTCCTACGTTCCAAGAATGATTCATGTACATCAGACTCTTACTAATAGACTAAGAGACAAAACCATAAATATAAATATTAAATACATATGTTATCTTTAAATAAATATATCAACTGTAATGGCCACAACTAATAACAATAATCCCAGATCCCTGGTAACCTGGGCTTTCCATTGAAAAGATGTTCGTGAAGCACTAATTAGAGGCCCATCAAAAGCTATTACACATTCCTATATCACATTTATACTATTTTACAAAATATTAATACAAAATTAGAGGATTATATGATACTAATTTCCAATTCCCTACTGCCTCAGACCACTTGACTAGTGCCCAGACTAACAGTGTATTACAAGACATCTAGCGCACCTCCCCATGCGCCATAGGCTACCAACTAGTAGCGAGGGTGTATGTTGTTACTATGGGGAGACTATAAAATTATATTAGAGTAATAATCATCCAAAATATAATAAAAAACATCCACAATAATAAATAATTAGGGTACACATAATCAATGAATGAGAATAATTTTATAATATTGAAAATGTAGAAGCATATAGTAATACATCATAATTGGTCTCTCACTAGGCCAACCACGCATACAAATAAACAAAAGAATAAAATTCAGGAAGATTTAATACCATTATTGATTCTAACCTCATCTCAGTCTCTAGACTCAATCTTAGTTATCCTTCTTGATCATGAAATGTTGGGACCCTGCCCTACCAGAACCTACAAATAGTGAAATCAGCTCAGGTACTCAAGTGTCATGGTTGCATGAGTAGGGTGTGAGTAAAACTCAGTAGCGAACCACCAACATGGTACCAAAATAACCAATAAATAATTGTATGCACAAGTGATGTGATAATAATAAATAAAACAGTTTTGAATCATAAATAAATAATCACTATAAATCCTTGGGTTCTTGGGTGGAACTTGAGATTGATTATACCTACTCTGAATAGTGATAGAGTGTCTCTAGATATGATTGTCATCATCCATAGATTCAAGTCCTATGAAGTATCCTAGGAATCCCATAAATGATCATGCATGAGTCATGTCCTAGGAAGTAACCTAGGAATCCATATAGTAATAGGCTCAAAGATAGATCATATAGAGTATCCTAGGAATCTCATCATATCAGGTGAAAGCATAAAATCCTAGGAAGTATCATAATCATCTATTTTATTAGCTATAACAGTCATATCCTATTCATAATAGGTATCCATAGTCATCGGGTGTAAAAAATTAGATCTTAGGCATACTAGGCATCCATAGTAGCACATGAGAATCACCAAATCCTAAGGAGTATCCCAGGAATCTCATATAGGAAAAAATAAAATATCAAATAGTGTACTAATAATTCCATATAAGAATCATCTATATATATTGGGTGATATCTTGTGCATCCATAAGTTATAGGATGTAATTACCAGATCCTAGGATGTCTTCTAGGCATCTCATTAATAAAAACTTCATATTAAAGGAAGGGAAAGTCCATATCTTTAATATTAAGCATGTTCATTATTTTCCATGGGTTATTTATGAAATTGTTTTTTATGATCTATATGGAACACATGAATTAATACATATGAAGGGTGTTCCCTGATAGCACTCTAATACATTGGATAAATATTTAATCTCTAGAGATAACATGTTTATAACACCTTGGTGAATAACCTTGGTAATATGTTTTACAAAAACCTAGTGATAAGCCTTGGTAATATGATTATGAATGTATTATTTTTATGGTGTAGCCACATTTATATGGTATGCCTTATGTACTTATGATCATTCTCTTATGATATGCCTCATGTATTTTTGATCAGGCTCTATTGTTATGCCTTGTGAATTATCCATGGTCATCTACTTTATAGATCCATTGTTATCCCTTACTAGGATTTATGCTCACCCTTTTATATTGATGTATGTCCCTAGGAAATCATATGTATTGAGGTGAACTAAGATATATTTTAAGGAATTTTTTCAATAATATTCAATAAATTATATACTTTTTTATGTACTTTATATATTATATACCTAGTTTCTAGGACATTAAACCTAAAAATGTCCTTGGAATTTTAATGTAATATTTTTTTTAAGTAATTATGTTAAAAAAATATATTAAAAATGAGGGATTATATAATTTTTATCAAAGCAATGTTTAGTTATTTTTAGAAATTAGGACTAGAAAACATTAGTAAGAACCCTAGGGATAAGTCTAAATATAGTAAAACCTCTTAAATTTTTTGTAGAGTATATAGTGTGTGTTTTCTTCGAAATTATATACCTATCAAGGTACTGGAAAGTGGATATGGTTTTGGTGTAGATTCACCTAAGGGTAATCACCCTGAAAAAGTTCGGTTGAGTATCAACTCGATATTTACTCAATGCATAATGAGTGGACCTAAGACTGTACATCTAGATGGATACTATTGGGGGATATGATTTGGTTAATCACATTCTTTTTTAAAACAATTATGTAGGATATATATATAATTTAATTTTTTTTTTAATATTTAAGTATAACGTCCTAGAAGCGTGTTATTAGAAAATTTTAGGTTTAAAATTTTCTTTATAATTGTTATTATAAGATTTCCAATAGTAAAAAAATTCTCATTTAGGATTTCTTCTTTTATAAAAATTATATAATATATAAGAACTCGTGTAAATAATGGATGTGATGGAAAAAAAATGGTGTTCTTCCTAATATGGTGAAATATAGAGTTTAAAACATCATAATGAGGATAAATTAGTTAACTCCATTCATGAATAAAAACTTAAACCATGTGGAGTGTTCGGATTCACTAAGGAAGGAACAACTAGTAATTGAATCCTTTATTCATAAACGGACACCTATTTTTTTGTGTAACCTATGATCCATTGATCATGGAACAATGGATCAATATTGTAGAAAATATATTTTATATACTCCACTATTTTGGGTAAGATAAAGTTACTTTGGAAGTATATATCTTAAAGGGAGAAGATAATCAATGGTGGGAACTGATCAAGAACACAAAGCCAAAGGATGAGGTGGAATCTATAGAGTGTTAAGACTTCAAAAAATATTTTTTAATGAGTATTTTCCTCATACCCTCCAAACCAAATGGAGATGTTGTTTATTGAGCTAAAGAAAAAGGATAATGAATTAGTGTGAAATTATGATATTAACTTTACAACGCTTTATTGATATGGTTCAAGCTTTGTCATTGATTATGGTGGTAAGATTAACCAATTATTTTGTGGGATAATACCACATATACAAAAATATCTAGGAATTAAAGACTTTTGGAGATATTAGGAGATTGTTTGGTGTATTCTCAAAGTGTGAATAGAGTTTGGAGATGCATAGTAGTCTCATAGACTGAATAAAAAAAGGGAGGATGGCAAAAAATATTAGTAATAATTTTGACTATGAAAAACAATGGAAGAACTAGAAACTAATTGTATGCAAAAAGTGTGGGAAGAAGTATTTGGGGAATTTTCTACAAGGAAGTGAAAAGTGTTAGAAGTGTATAAAATATGTCCATATAGCTAAAAACTATCAAGGATATGTAAATCCTAAACATCCAAATGAAAATGAAAAAAGGGAAGATGGTTAAAGAACAACCTTTAATGTAATGCTTCAAGTGTGAGTAGTATGGACATTTTTCTAACTAATGTACAAAACAAAAGATAATGGAGGGATGTTGGCATCATCCTTAGCAGAGTACAAGGGATAAAGTTCATTCTTTTATAATCACAATGGATAAAGTCTATGTTCCAAATGATGTAGTGAAAAGTACAATCATCGTACACTCAAATCTAGTAATTGTATTTTCTGATTGTGGTTCAATACATTCCTTTATTTCATTAAAGTTTACAAATAACATAAAATTAAACCCTAAACTTTTGGTGGTGGAATTTTTGGTTAAAAATAATGGAGGAACCATTCAAGGATCAAGGATATATAGAGATTCCCCAATTAAATTTGGTGAGATCAATCTCTCCACAAACCTTATATTAATTCTAATGGTGTAATTTGACATAATATTAGGGATGAATTGGTTGTAAAAATATAATTCCAATATCATATATAGAAGCAAAGAAATTTCAGTTGTCTTGAAGGGGACAACCTGTTTTGATCTTTAAAGGAGAGATGTCCCAACCCAAGTCTTGTCAAGAACCACCTCTTATAGCCTTCTTTGTAGAAATGATTGAGGGGAAGAAAGTGAAAGTATAATAATAAGAGATATACCCATTGTTTAGGAATACATTGATTTATTTCATAAAGAACTACTTGGACCACCTATAGACAGATAAGTAGAGTTATCAGTTGAACCCATGCCTTGATCCCAACCTAAATTAGAGTCCTGGTATATAATGAAATATTCAAATTTAGAGTAATTGAATAAGTAAATTCAAGATATTTTGGAGAAGGGTTTTATTAGACTTAGTGTGTCACTTTGGAGAGCACATATTCTCTTTCTAAAGAAGAAGTATGGACCAATGTGTCTATGTATTTATTATAAAGAACTTAATGGGATCACAGTGAATAAAAAATACCCTCTTCCATGGGTTAATGACTTATTCTAAGAGCTTTGGGGGGCTCAAATATTCTTCAATGTTGACCTCTAATTGAGGTATTATCAGCTGAGGGTGAAGAAAGAATATATTTCAAATACTGTCTTTTGAATAAGATATGTACATTGTGCTTTTGTTGTTATATCCTTTGGTTTAACTAATAATATTTCTATATTTATGGATTTGATTAATAGAGTCTTTAGGGGATATCTTAATAAATTTATGGTGGTATTTATTAAATAAATTATAATATATTACAAAAGTTGTGAGGATCATGAGGATCATATAAGGGTCATATTAAAAAATCCAAGGAAAGAGAATATTTTGGGTAAATTTAGTAAATTTTAATTCTAGTTATAATAAGTAAAATTATTGGGACACATTAAAAACAATAAAGGAATCTTGGTTGAACCAACAAAGATAAAGTTCATGGAGGAGTGGCCACATACTATAACAACAACTAAGATTCATAGTTCCCTTGGTCTATAAGAATACTATAGAGGGTTTGTGAAAAAAATCATGAATTTTTAATCCACTAACCAAGTTAACTTGAAATAGAGTTAAGTTTATCTAGACAAAGAAGTTTGAATAATGTTTCCAAAAACTGAAGAAGGGTTTGGTTAGTTCACTTGTGCTAACTTTTACCTCTAATAGGGAAGTATTTATAATTTATAGTGATGCATCCATGAAAGGACTTGGGTGTGTACTCATAAAAAATGAAAAGGTGATTACCTATGCATCTTGAGAGTTAAAGACTTATAAAAAAAATTATCCTACACATGATTTGGAGTTAGTAGTGGTTATCTTTTCATTAAATATATGGAGATACTATCTTTATGGGGATAAGTGTGATGTATACACTAGCCACTAGAGTCTGAAGTATATATTGGCATAAAAGGAACTAAACAAGTGACAAAGGATATGGTTGGAGATTTTTAAATACTATGATCATTATATTCATTGTCACCCTATAAAAACAAAAAAATCATTAATTCATTGAGTAGGAAAGATCTCGGAGTTCTTATAATGATGAGGATTAAATAGGATCCATTGATTAAGAACTTAGTAAAGATATACATGGAGGTCATAAGAGAAGGAACATAATCAATACTATCCTAAATGGTTTCCCAACCATCATTACTATAGAAGATCAAAAAATCATGAATATATTATCCTAAGATACAAAAGAAGATGGAAGTTGTGAAAAATGAGAAGTTTCTAGAGTTGATTGTTAATCAAAAGAGAGTACTGATGTTTGGTACAAGTTTATGTATCCCATATGTTATAGAGTTAATGAAATAGATGATGGGTGAAGCTCACAATTTTGTGTTTTTTATAAATCCCAGAAGTTCCAAAATGTATAGAGACCTATGAGATTGTTATTGGTGGGATAACATGAAAATGGATATTTTTTATTATACGACAAGTTGTTTTGTATGTAAAAAGGTGAAGGAGAATTGAAAACTACCCAAAGGAGTGTTAAAACCACTACCCATACCCGTATGAAAGTGGGAAACATCACTGTGGACTTTGATACTATATTTCTTAATACATCTGAGGGAAACAATTTCATATGGGTAATCATTAATATATTAATAAATTCTAATCATTTTATCTCTATACAAGAGGATTTCTCCCTTGAGTGCCTTACTCATCTATATATTTAAGAAGTGATGAGACTTAATGGGGAACCACTATCAATTGTTTCAGACTGTGATCCAAGATTTACTTCTAAGTTCTATAGGATCCTTCAAAAGGATATGAATGCATAAGTAATCCTTAGCATGGCATGTCATCCAAAAACTGATGGTCAGCTGGGGGACTATTAAAACATTGGAAGACATGTTGAGGGCTATCTCACTTGATTTTTAGGGGATTTGGGAGAAACATGTCTCACTTATCGAATTATATTAAAACAACATTTTTTAATATAGTATTAAAATATATCCTTATTAATGGGAAGAGGTATAAAACTCCAACATGATGGGAAAAAGTTAGATAAGAAAAAATATTAGGACCAGACATTGTGAAATACACTAAGAAGAAGATACAAGTGATATAGAAACATATTAAGGATTCTCAAATTCGACAAAAGATTTATGTTGTCAACGTAAGGAAGGAATTATAATTTCATGTTAGGGATCATGTATTCCTCAAAATATCACTATGGAAAGGATACATGATATTAGAAATAAAGGGTATCTGATTCCATGTTACATCAAACTATTTGAGATTCTGGAGCATGTTAGAGCAGTTTCCTATTGGTTAGTACTGCCTCCAAATATTTTCAAGGTCCATGAAATCTTACATGATTCCCTATTAAAAAATTATATGTTAGGACCAATTTATATACTAGACACACATGGTTTGGAATTGGAACCTAACCTATCACATGAGGAAGAACCAGGATTCTTAATGAAAGGGAACAAGTATTGAGGAACAAGACAACCCAACTTGTGAAGGTGATGTGGAGAAATAAAAAATTTGAAGAATCGTCTTGGAATATTGAAGAAGAAATAAAGGATAAATTCCCCTATTTATTTTTAGGCCAAATACAAATTTTGAGGGTGAAATTTCTTAAGGGGGAAGAATATAACTACCTGAAATTTCTTTCTCTTATTAATAAAAGAACTCATGTTTCACAATGACTATTTTATTATTATTTAAAATAAAATACATATAACTAATTTTAAATTTATTTACACATCATGAAATAATTTTAACTATAATCACATGGAATAGTGTAGGGATATAAATTAAAAAGAATAATGAACACACTAATGTAAACTTCATAGGCTTTAATTCTCCCATAAAGATCACTCCTGCTATAAAAAAGGTAAAATTAAATAGAATTGTTACGAATATGATTGATATTATCAAGGGAATTATAGAACCTTTATAAGTAAAGTAGTTAATAATGAAGTATGTGAATGGTGGAGTATATATATAGTGTGTAATAGGAAAAGTGATTGTTAGGATTTAACTATTACTTGACTATTGGTCAATATGATTGTTGGGCATTATGACCATTTAGAATTATGACCGTTGGGAATTATGATTGATAGTAATAATGATACCATTATAATTATTATATATAATTGGTAATGATGAGATAAAATTGATGAATAAGGGAGAAACAATGGCCTCAATTAGTAGTATCATGCCTTTTAAAGCCCATTTATTAGAGCTTGGGAGGGAGGTCACATCATTGGTATTTTCCCTTGACTGAGCCCAATCATAGCTTTAAAAATTAATTCTTTAGAAGAATTGACTATGGGATAATTTCATGTTATTAGATATCATTACTATATTGATATTAGATTATCCACCCCATGAAAGTACCATTATTTCACACCTTACCTTTAGAGTGTATATAGGTGTAATAAGGGGTTATGTATCTAGACCTTAGTATTATAAAGGTGAAATTTTATTTTTTTTTAAATTAAATAGTGGTTTCTTCAATACCATTTTCATTATTTTATTTAAAAAAATACACATGAATATAATATGAATATGATAAATATATTTTTGGATATAAAGAAAACATAATTGTATTTTTAGAAAATATATAATTTCAATTAAAATAAACTTTTATGATAAATTCAAGAATTTTAAATAAAAATTATTTTCATGAAATAGACTTATAAAACACTATTTATTTAAATATAAATGATAATATAATTTTATAATTCCCTAGGTAATTTTTATAAGGGTCAAAACGTTGATTATGTCATAAAAACTGATATTTTTTAATAAATAAGGATTTTTAGTTAAAACTAAAATTATCATAATTATAAAAATACTTTTATAAAATAAATATCATTTTTGAAATCGGCATATTAAAATTATCCAATGGTAAATTTTTCATAGTTTCCTAAGATTCGAATTCTTAGGTAAAAATTAAATAAGGTATGGATATATGATAAGTATTATGACATCATAATAACATAAAGGTGATGTAATAAGTGTTATAAAGGGTTTCTCAACCAAAATAGTGTTTTTAATTAAAATAAGGTATTTAAATGTGATGATATTATTTTTACAAACCTATAAATAAATTTTCAAAACCTAAAGGATATTTTAAGATTTTAAAAACAATTCTTTATGAACATGACTCACTTCTGCATCATGACTGATATTATTTTAAAGTGTATAGTGAATAAACTAATAAAATATTAAAATCCACTACTCCTTGGAAAATACCATGGGAAAAAACATGGTAAAATCCATGGTAATTTCAATGGTCTTTTATTTTTTATTAACTTGGTGTCCAAGGCCTGAGTTTGGAAATTAATAAACAATAACCTCTATTTTTATATAAATACCCACTCATATTATCATTAGTCTTTACTATAAAGATTTTAAGTATGAATTTCCTCTCCTTTTACCTATATAGATCTCTCTCATAGAGTTTATAAGATTTTGAGGAGATCCTCTTAATATTTAATAAGAAACCTCTCAAGGTAAGGGTTTCTCTCCCTCCTCTTTTCAATTCAATCACTTCCTTTATGACACCTATATTTTAGGTATTCCTCTCTTTTAACTTTTAAATTGCTTTTTAAGAATTATGTTAAGTATTTTTAGGAAGTATATGGGTGTTCGGGAGGCCAGAAGTGGAAGGAACAGGGCTGGTGGGATCCACTGGCCAGCCAGTGGGGTTTTTGGGTAGAATTGGTTTTTCCCAATAGCCACTGGATAGTCGATGGCATCTATAGAGTCCTAGTAAGTCTCACTTATTTATGTGTTTTTTTTCTTAAATTTAAACCCCACACACTTTCTAATCAATCTTCCTTTCTCTCTTGATTTCTAGAGACCTAGGATCCCTTCCTTGGTGATTTAGAGTGCTTTTATCCCCTTCCAACGCCACTCCTTGATGCCTAAATGCCCAGTTTATCTTGCATTCCTTATTAATTGATTTATTATTCACTCTAGATCAATTAATTTATTTTATCCTTGACCAAAACCAATTATATCCATGATATATTGATTAGTTATAAGGGTTTTTTATTGTTTTAACAAGGGATTCATTGATAATTGATAGAATTGATAGATAAATTAGAGGGATTTCCATCTATATAGCCCTTGGACCAAGACAATTATCTTCAGTGAATTATCTCAGGTATTTTTGACCTTAACATACCTTTAGGTTGTATTTTAGTCTCTCATAATTGATCCTAGGATTCTAAACTGTGTTGAATTGGGTTTGGATCTAGGTTTTGGTGGTAAATTTATAATTAGATGATGACCCTTACTCCCGATCATCATTACACCCAAGATAGGAAGCCCTTAACTTTAGAGCATGTTTTATATGGGTTATTGGCATTACTGTTGGAATTCATGTGTAGCCTAAGACCTATGTTTGATGCTTGATCACATGTGGTGTGCATAAATAGCCATGTGAGACCTATTCCTATGTTTCTTACATGTGGATTGTGCTGGTTTGATACATGTTGATTTGATGTGATGATTAATCTATGGTGTTGTGGTATTTTCACCACCAAATCTTTTTTCATTTTCCAAAATCCACTTGTTAGTAAAGTGGGAATCACATAAAGAATGGATTCTAGATTCAAATAACACCAAATACAAACATCACCAAATAGAATCATCACCACAACATATGTATCAAAAGACCTTGAAACTTACAGATTCAAATTCAAAAAAAATCACACCTCAAAGCATGGGAAAAGCATCACCCGCCCTACCATGTCTTTCCACCCTTGTCATTTCAAAAACAACACTGGATTTATATCATACATCACTATAATCATCAATACCTTAGCTTGTCACCATCGACCAGCCAGAAACCAACAACACCACTAAGAAAGTCATCTCCATCACCACCAGCACGGTCATCGAAGTCGATGTCGTAGTCACCACGCACCAAGGAATCCATCTTGTATTTTGTATCTTGTATATTGTATCTTTTATCTTGTATCTCCTATCTTGTATCTTGTATATTGTATTTTGCATCTTGTATCTTGTATCTTGTATCTTGTATCTTGTATCTTGTATCTTGTATCTTGTATCTTGTATCTTGTATCTTGTATCTTGTATCTTGTATCTTGTATCTTGTATCTTGTATCTTGTATCTTGTATCTTGTATCTTGTATCTTGTATCTTGTATCTTGTATCTTGTATCTTGTATCTTGTATCTTGTATCTTGTATCTTGTATCTTGTATCTTGTATCTTGTATCTTGTATCTTGTATCTTGTATCTTGTATCTTGTATCTTGTATCTTGTATATTGTATTTTGCATCTTGCATCTTGCATCTTGTATCTTGTATCTTGTATCTTGTATCTTGTATCTTGTATCTTGTATCTTGTATCTTGTATCTTGTATCTTGTATCTTGTATCTTGTATCCTGTATCTTGTATCTTGTATCTTGTATCTTGTATCTTGTATCTTGTATCTTGTATCTTGTATCTTGTATCTTGTATCTTGTATCTTGTATCTTGTATCTTGTATGTTGTATCTTTTATCTTGTATATTGTATCTTGTATGTTGTATCTTGTATGTTGTATCTTGTATGTTGTATCTTGTATCTTGTATCTTGTATGTTGTATCTTGTATCTTGTATCTTTTATCTTGTATCTTGTATCTTGTATCTTGTATCTTGTATCTTGTATCTTGTATCTTGTATCTTGTATCTTGTATCTTGTATCTTGTATCTTGTATCTTGTATCTTGTATCTTGTATCTTGTATCTTGTATCTTGTATCTTGTATCTTGTATCTTGTATCTTGTATCTTGTATCTTGTATCTTGTATCTTGTATCTTGTATCTTGTATCTTGTATCTTGAATCTTGTATCTTGTATCTTGTATCTTGTATCTTGTATCTTGTATCTTGTATCTTGTATCTTGTATCTTGTATCTTGTATCTTGTATCTTGTATCTTGTATCTTGTATCTTGTATCTTGTATCTTGTATCTTGTATCTTGTATCTTGTATCTTGTATCTTGTATCTTGTATCTTGTATCTTGTATCTTGTATCTTGTATCTTGTATCTTGTATCTTGTATCTTGTATATTGTATCTTGTATCTTGTATCTTTTATCTTGTATCTTGTATCTTGTATCTTGTATCTTGTATCTTGTATCTTGTATCTTGTATCTTGTATCTTGTATCTTGTATCTTGTATCTTGTATCTTGTATCTTGTATCTTGTATCTTGTATCTTGTATCTTGTATCTTGTATCTTGTATCTTGTATCTTGTATCTTGTATCTTGTATCTTGTATCTTGTATCTTGTATCTTGTATCTTGTATCTTGTATCTTGTATCTTGTATCTTGTATCTTGTATCTTGTATCTTGTATCTTGTATCTTGTATCTTGTATCTTGTATCTTGTATCTTGTATCTTGTATCTTGTATCTTGTATCTTGTATATTGTATCTTGTATCTTGTATCTTGTATCTTGTATCTTGTCTCTTGTATCTTGTATCTTGTATCGTGTATCCTGTATCCTGTATCTTGTATCTTGTATCTTTTATCTTTTATCTTTTATTTTATTTTTTTTATTTTTTTATCTTGCAGTTAAGCATGTAGGTTGATCCATATGGACTATACTCCCAAGGGGAATGTGCCAGATTCCTAGTCGGCATGATTTGGTATATCCCTTAAAGAGGGATATGTCATACATGTTTTTGGACTATCCGGTCAAGGGTGGTGTGTTAAGTATCTAATCATTGTTCCTTCTAGCATGGTGTTGAAATGGGTAGAGTTAGTCACTAAGGACCCAACATATGTGTAATGCTTGTGTGATATATTATTTTTATATCTATACCTTGTTTTCCTTCATGGAATACACTTTTATACCTTATGAAATTTTGTTAAGGGTCGGTGGTGGTGTCCTACTAAGTCTTGTACTCACACCCTACTCAAGAATTTTGGTATGCTTGTAGATTTCATGCTCAGGGATCTGATGAAGGGCAAGGTCCCAATGGTGGATGGTTGATCAGGTTAGTAAGAGGATGAATATAATACTAAATAGACCTCAAGCTAGATGTTTCTACTTTTATTTATTATCTTACCCATACATTAGATCCTTATTTCAGTTTTAGTTTATTTTTCCTAACATGCCATTTTGATACAGTATGGGTTTATTTTGTTATGTTGTCACTCTAATAGTTATTAGTTTATTTATTATTTATTTATTTATTTTTATTGCTTCCTTTATTATACTCTAATATTACCTAATCCTGAGGGAATAGTCTCCCTGTGTTGTTCAATAGCCTCTCGTCACTAGTCGGTAACCTCTTACATACGAGGAGGCGTGCATGAGGTCGTGTTTCACCCCCATCTCGAAACTGGTGGTTCAAGTCAGGGGGTATCAAAGGACTAGTTTCACTAATTGTGCTTCTCTTTACCTTGATTTGGGATAGGGTGGATATAAGATAATATGGTTGAGACAGGGGCGAGGGAACAATTTCAGTGTCTAGAGAACACTTTTTAGTGGGCCTTCAAGTTACTATAAAGTTGGAATTTATGTTTCTACTATTTGATATTATTATTGATTTAATTCACCTTGGGTGATGCACATGATGTGAATATGTTTTTTATGGTATTTTTTTATGTTCATGCATCATATTAGGAATGTAGGCTCACATTTCATATATATACATATTTCTTTCATTTATAGAGCCCAAATAATTAAATTCCTATTGAAATTATGATATATTATTTAGTATGTTATTTTTTACCATCCTTTATTTGATCATGTTGTATTCTATTATTTTGTTTATATGTCTGGTTGTGATTAACATGGAGACATTGGGGGCCTGACTTGGATTTTTAGTAGTTCCTAGGGGTTATACCTTATCCTTATGGGTAGCCTCTAAGGTTGAACTTTGTTGTAAACCCTTATGTGTTCATGTAAACTATTAAAAGTATTTTTGTTCTAGTCCCTTGTTTGAGCTGTTGGATTTCTCTATGGTTTTTTTATGATTTTAGGAAATGTCACCCCATATATGTCTTGAGAAGTCAGTTGCGCCACCTATTATGTAGGAGGATGCAACCATGTATGCTCAATTAATTACTCTATTAGGTTGAGCAATGGAATCATTCCATCCATGAATCTTTAGTCCAATACCTATTTAAGGAGTATGATCCCATAGGGGTAGGCTGATGATGTTCGAGTTTGCTCATTACTTTCAACTCCATCACCCTTGTCCTTCCTAGGCACCATAGGCCCCCAAGATGCATAGGATTTGATATGATTCATAGATATTATTTTTGACTTGGTGGAGACCCTAGATGATGGGAAGTTTTGTGAAATTTATGCTTCAAGGAACGGCTAGATGATTGTGGGATGTCATGTTATAGGCTGTTAAATGGGAAGATCTGACATGGGTGACTTTCATGGACCTCTTCTTTGATGAGTTTTTTCCTGATGAATTGAATATGGATCATACTCAAGATTCCATGGAGATCTAGCAGGGTTCGATGATGGTTTATTCATATTTAACACACTTCATAGAGTTGATCTACTTCATACCCATTCTAGAGGGAAACAAGGCATATAAATCTAGGAAGTTTGAGATTTTCCTTTGCCCAGATCTGAAAAAACAGGTCAGGAACTTTGATCTAATGACCTATTCAGTAGTGATCTGCAAGGCACTGGTGATATAGAAAGGATTTGAGTAAGACATAGTTATTGTTTTCCTTACTAATATCAATGGATTGATAGGTTCCTTCTCCATTGCAAACCCAACTACTCATTCTAGGACCAAGAATAGGAAGTTAGAGGATGGATGTTAGGGTGGTGGTCAACAATCAAAGTAGGTTCAAGCTTCTTTGACTCCTTTGGTGGGGAGAGACTTTTATAGGTGTTATAATTGTGGGAGTAAAGGAAATTTTATTAAGTAATATCCTATTTTATTCAAGAATTTTCACCATTGTGGCCAGAATGGACACCTGAAATGGTTCTATTATAATTCTTCATGGTTTCACATAGCTAAATCAGGCCAAGGTGTGGGCATGAGACCTTAATTACAGGTGAATACCCCACAAGGGTTAGTAAATCAAATTAATTATGATCCTCTATGGTTTTATGGAGTTGTTAGTGGAAGGGAATATAACTTTGATTAGGAATTAGCTGATGGTGGAGAGGAACCTTCCATAGTTCGAGGTATGTTCATGATATCTTCTACTCTATCTGCTACTTTGTTTGACACAAGAGTAACTCATTCATTTATATCTTCCCAAGTGGTTGTTGTATTAGAATTACTGGATCAATATTACTCTAAGTTTTTATCTATCGATACACCCTGGGGAAGAGAATTAGATCGTCTTCATATCTTTCTAGATTTTCCATTATTGGTTATTGGATTTGAGCATGTTTGGAGTTTTACAATTCTATAGATGATAGTTTTTGATGTGATCCTAGGAATGGACTGGTTGACCAATTTCCATCAATACATCATCTTTTATCGAAGATTAGTGAACTTTTAATCACTTAAAGGGGAAAATTTTGTGATAACTAGTGAATGGGATGTCGAGGCGGGCATAGTGGGACCAGACTCTCATCAGAGAGAAATCCTTTCAACACAGGTGGCTAGCAAGATCCTCACAGTGGATCAAACAGTGACTCCCTCCTCTTACCCTCCAATGGTAGACCTGTACTAGGTTGTCTTTCTATAGTATTTATCAGGTTTACCTCCACACCAGGGAGTTGATTTTGAGATCAATCTGGTATACAGAGCATGCCCGATATCAATTAAATTGTATCACATCTCACTAGCTAAGCTAAAGGAGTTAAAGTTGAAACTTAATGATCTTGAGGCTAAAGGATTCATCATACCAAGAACATACCCTAGGGGTTCTCTAGTTTTATTTTCCAAGAAGGTTAATGGTAGTCTTCATCATTTTGTGGACTATCGAAAGTTGAACCATGCCATTATAAAGAACATGTGCCAATTTCCTAGAATTGACGACTCGTTTAATAAATTTGAGAGGAGCCCAATAGTTTTCTAAGATTGCTCTATGTTATGGATACCATCAGCTTTAGTTCAAAGAGGAAGACATCCCAAATATATAATTTAGGAGTAGGTACAAGTTATATTAATATCACTTTATTCCTTTGGGTTAATGAATGCTCTAGTAGTGTTCATGGACCTCATGAACAATATATTCCACCTGTACATGGATTCCTTCATTGTTGTGTTCATTGATGGAAAAATTATATATTCCAAGACATTTGAATCACATGTGAGACACTTGGATATCATGTTGAGTATGATTTGGACACATTGACTTTACATTAAGTACTCAAAGTGTAACTTTTGGATATAGGACATGGGCTTTCTTGGGTACATGTTTTCTCAAGAGGGAATATTAGTTAATATAGATAAGGTTGATGCGGTCATTTCTTGGGAATGACTGAGGAATTTTTTTGAGATTCAAAGTTTTATTGGGTTGGCTGGGTACTATAGGAGATTAATTAAGGACTTATCTTGCCTGACAATTCCCATGACCACACTTACTAAGAAGGGTGTCAAGTTCAAATGGATGGATTAGTGTGAGGAAGTTTTCTTAGACTTGGAGAAAAGGCTGATGTTGGCTCTAATCATAACCCTTCCTAAGCCCAGTGTTGGCTATGTGGTGTATTGTGATGTGTATGGAATTTTCTTGGGGGTTGTTCTGATTTAAGGTGACAAGGTAATCTCTTACGAGTCTCGTTAGCTGTGAAACCATGAGCAAAACTACCCTACACATGACTTAGATTTAGTGGTTGTGATTTATGTACTGAAATATTGGTGGAATTACCTATTCAGTGCGAGATTTTTCATGTATACAAACCACAAGATTCTATGGTACATCTTTTTCTAGGGTGGCCTGAATCTTCATCAGAGGTATTAGGTATAATGATTGCAAATGTTTGACTTTGAGATTGAGTATGCTCCTAGGAAAGGCAATGTGGTTGCAGATACACTAATAAATAAAATGTAAGAGGTGGGAAATAGACATTAGAAGATAGATGGAATGTCATGACCCACCTTCTTCAAGATGAGGGAAGGGTTAGCAAGATGTCGAGACCTTCCTTCCTCAGGATGAAGGGAAGATAATGACCCCTAAGTCCCGCCTCCAATAGGCCCTAAGGTGGAAACTAGCACCAAGGGTATAAATATATCACAAAAATGAGATGTATTACCCTTTTTATAGTAACCAATATTAGGACATAAGATGTATCAACCTCAAAAAACTCCAATACACAAATATATAAGGAACCAAAATCTATCCCACATGCATATTTAAGGTAAAACTGCTAGAAATACAAAGAAAACTCCAAAGTAAGTGGAAAAATAAAATTAAGCAGTGACACAACAACCATCCCCAACATCTGAGCTAGTAAGGTCTAGCACAGCCTGTGTAATCTCCCTAGAAACCTAAAAACAATTTTATATACATAGGGTGAGCATAAAAGTATACTCAGTAGGTAAAAATCAAATTCACTCATTCACAAGTGGGAGAATCATACTAATGCCCCTGTGAGAAAACAACATAAACTCAAAATCACCTAACAAGGTATACTATCTACCCCAACATCACCAAGGCACTCTCACCAAATTGTGCAAGTCAAGTAAAGTAAAGTTGTAATAATAACATTGATATTTGGGTACCCCGCACCACTTCCCACTGGCTAACTACTCATCCCTAATAGCAAACATCCTGACAATACCATGCTCTTCTATAAGCTCCACTGTCACAACCTTCCCATACACACCTGGTCCACATACCACATCACATCTCATCCACAAACACCTGGGAATCACAACCACAACCCCATCCTGAAGACACCTGGTAATCACCACACAACTCATCCCAAAGACACCTGGGAATCACACCTCGCCCGCATACACTTGGGCCTCACAACCACACCACAACCTGCCCAAAGAGTCTAGGGATTCCAATGACTAGAAGAGGAAGTAGAGAAGAGCTAATAACCATCCATCCATCCTCCCACTAGGATATTGGGAAAGTACACCCTCCCCCATACCAATGGGGGTGTTCAGAACATAGTGCTCAACACGGGTGGGGTGTATATAGAAAACACAAGGAACTACAAGTATATATATATATATATAGGAAACAAACAATCATCCCATTCTATAGGGTTCCAAATATACAACCAACCCACACAAAAACACCTTTACTGCTACCACTACATGAAAATACCACCACGAATGACGATCACTTTTGTAAATCGATAAAAGAATGTCACTTCACTACAAACCACAACTCGAAAAATACCCCCATCCAATTCATTTAACCAGTTGTCACTCCGCATTATCAATTTGTTTATTTATTTATTCCATCCCTACATAGGAAACCACCAAACATTATAAGGCGAAGCAACCATACCAACCACTTCCAAATCAAAACATAGAAAGAAAGGCCAAGGTAAGAGAATCCATTCTATCATTCATAAAAATGAACAAAACTCAACCATCTTGCAGTACCACTACACACTCCCCCTTCCTGGACACCCGTTCAACCACTACCACCATAATTCTTTAAGGTCATGCTGCCACGTACTTCCTCTCAACAAGAAATTCCCTAAACACACCTCATCGCAACCCCACTCAGCAACCCCGCTACACAACAACACAATACCCAGCACATCTATAAACATGAACATGACACAACCCAGTCCTGCATCCCCACTACCCAAACACTACCCAAATTCAATCCCACTACATAAAAAAGTTCATCCATTACACAATAAACCAATCTCTCAGCATGATACACCATTTCACCACTCATACCACCCCACACACACAACCTCACTCTCATCCACAACACCACATAACCAGTATAGACTCAATGTCGAACAGAACCACACACATCACACAGCCACACCATAAGGCAAGGTTTATTCATATTTATCAAACACTCATGCTTTAATTTCACTTCATAAAATAGGGGTTATCACATAACATGTTCGATCCTGGGGAATCCATTTATTTAAACAAATATATGTGATTAAAAAGATTCCAATTCTTTCAGTAATGATTCACAAATAATACAGGTGCACCAACAGAGACCACCAATATCCATGATTTTTAGAAGGCATATATCCCTTACAAAATAAGGATAAATATAAAACAAAGTGATCATCATCGTCTTTATAACCCCTTTTTTATTACTTCTTATTATCTTCATTAAATCTGGGTCCAATCGTATTCACAAGGGTACATGAGTACACCCACCCCGCATAATAAACAATTAAAAGAGGTATGAAGGGATCCCTACCTAGAAAAACAGATGATCAACAATTCTTTCTTGCGTCAAAAATAGGGGGTCACATGAGTAGTAGGAAAGAGTCCAAGAGAAAACCCACTCAATGTCTACAGCACAGACTCATGACTCCTTAGAGAATAAAGGTTCATGGCGCACCAAGAGAAAGTGTAAGGGCTCAAAGGAAGAGAGGATTTTGGATTTAGAAAGTTCAGATCCTAAATATATGGGGAAACCATTTTAAAGGCTATTAAAATCAGATCACGATCAAGACCACACGGTTTGGGAGTCAAAGGAAGCTTCAGGTTTTTAGAAGATAAATACCATTTGAAACAGCTTAAAAAATCATTAAATATGGTGTTTAACTCATTTAATGTTAAATAAATCATCAAAGGAGAGAAAATCAAAAATCTGTGAAAATTGGAAATGAATCACCGATGGGTGAGACACCGACACGAGTCACCAACGGATGAGCCACTGACGCTGAGCCACCGATGCGACTCATAGATAGTGAGAAACTGATGCAACTCACCGATGCTTAACCTACCGACGCCTTGACCTACCAATACCCTGACTCATTGACACCCTAAATCAAAGATGCCCTAACCTACCAATTCCCCCAACCTACTGATTCCATGAGTCACTGATGATGAGCTACTGATGCCAACCTACTGATGTTGAGCTACCGATGCGAACCACTGATAGATAAACTAGAAATTTTGAAAAACTCTTGAAATGAGCTATTGGTGCCTCCTAGAATAGCCCAAACACTTGATTTTGACAAAGTAATGGACCACATAGGTCTGGTCCATTACATCAGATACCTCTCAAACTATTATCGACCTCAAGAATTCAAAACCAAACCCAGAAGAAAGAGGTGTCCGAACAACCACCCCATAAGATACATTTCAATGATCAACCACCTTGTGTTGTTTGAAAGCTGGAGTGAAACCTCAATATCCAAGAACACCTATCTTCCCAAATCTACTAAATCAACCATCCACAAGATACCCCACACAAACACCAACTATTTGAACATATGAATTAGGGAATTCCTTCCTCCATGTTAAGATATTATTTTCTCTGGGCGGCACTGAATCAATTGCACGAGTTTAATAAAATCTAAATTAATGTGTCTTGATTAGATATCAGGTATCCCCCTTCTCACATGTTAGGACTTTGTCACACACTAAGGAACAAGGAATCAAACCATATTATAACAAACAAGGTTCAAGTACTACATCATATATCAAAACACACAAACAAAACTCAAAACAACTCTAGGTACTAGGCACGCATTTGCGTCTCTCACTCCCAAGTACTCTCCTCTAGGTCATTATGCCTCCACAATACAAGAACCAAGGGAATGTTCCAACCACGCAACACCTTCTCCTAATGATCTTGGATCTCTAATAGCCACTCCATTAACGTTGTGTTGTCCTAGATATCCAACTCTCCCCAATCAATGACATGGGAGTCATAGTGAAGATGCCAACGAAGCTGGGAGACATGAAAGACATCATGGATCCTTCTCAACTATAGTGTAAATGCCAACTGTTATTCCACCTCTCCAACTAGTCCCAACACCTCAAAGGGTTTAATGAACCTAGGAGAAAGCTTACTCCCTCTATCAAACCTTCATTTCCTACATCAAGGAGAAACCTTCAAGAACACGTGGTCCACAACCTCAAACTCCAAGGGCCTCCTCCTGTGATTGGCATATGACTTATTCCAGTCATGTGATACATTTAGCCTCTCACAGACAAGTTCCACCTTCTCTATCATACTTTTCACCACATCTGGACCAATAATAGCTACCTTCCCAACTTCCATCCAGTATAAGGGTGAATGACACGGCCTTCCGTATAAATCTTAGAATAGATCCATGCTAATAGAAGAGTGATAACTATTATTGCAATAAAACTCTACCAAGGGAAAATGTTTCACCCAATACCCACTAAAGTCTAGAACACATTCCCATAACATGTCTTGCAATGTCTAGATGGTCCTCTCTATTTTCCCATCCATATGAGGGTGGAAAGTAGTGTTGAGGCGTAACTGAGTGCCAAAATCATGTTGCAATCCCCTTTATACTTGCAAGGAAAAATGTGTATCCCAATATGATATGATGGATCTTGGAAATCCATTAATTTGCACCACCTCATCCACATACCTCTGTGCTAAGGAATCCACTGCACTCGACTCCTTGATCACTAAAAATTGAGTAGATTTCATCAAATGATCCACTACTACCCAAATTTCATCACATCCCCCATGATCCATGGGTAATCTTGTGATGAAATCCATCAAGATTTCATCCCACTTATACTCAAGGATATTTAAGGGTTACAACAAACCACCTGGAACATGGTGATCATCCTTCACTTACTTGCACACTAAGCACTTTACCACAACTCTACAAATGCTCGCTTCATCCCTGGCCACCAGAACTATTCCCTCAAGCCATAGTACATCTTGTAAATTCTTGGGTGTACCACTAGGGGTGAGCTATGGAACTCATTGAGAACTCCCTCATGCATCACCACTAGAACAAATAGATTCCCATGGAACATCATCTGATTGTGACCATCCTATGACAATCCCTATGAAACATCACCCTGGTCAAAGAAATTACACATTACCTCTACCTCTAAGTCTCCCCAATGAGACTCTTCCACCTACTACCTCATAGATGACTACACTGTCATTTGAAATGGATATCCTCTACCGCCATCCATTCCTGCATCTAAGTGCAAGGTAGACAACTCCTCCATTACTCTCTAAGCATCCATATATTCCCAAACCACTTCCTTCTGTGACTTCCTACTCAAGGAATTGTCCACAACATTTCCCTTTCCTAAGGTCTAGGGGATCTCAAAATCGTAATCCTAGAGAAAATCCATCCACTTATACTACCAAAAGTTCATATCTCACTGGGAAAATGTGTACCTCAATCTCTTGTGATATGTGAAGACCACAAAGCACTCCCAAATGAGGTAATGTCACCACAAATTTAGTGCGAACACGACCATTGCTAACTCTAGATCATGGGTGGAATAGTTACATTTAGGGGGACATAATTGTCTGGACCCATAAGAGATCACTCTTCATTGTTATATCATCATGCACCCCAAACCCATATGGGAAGCATCACAAAACACCTCAAACATCACCCCTTCCTCTGGAAACCTGAGCACTAGGGCACTGACCAACTTCCCCTTCAGATAGTTGAACGTTTCCTGGAACTAATTGCTCCACACAAAAGCTTGGACTTTTCTAGTTAGAGCCATCAATGGAGCTGCTAATCAAGAGAAATCCGGTATGAACCTCTGGTAATAGCCTTACAGATTGAGAAAACTGAGAACCTCTACCACATTCTTGGGTGTTGTCCAAGAAATGACTACCTCGACCTTCGACGGTTCCACTGTTACACCCTGCTGAGACACCACATTCCCAAGGAAGTGTACCTCCCTTGTCCAAAACTTGTACTTGGATAGCTTCCCATAGAGTTGGTAAAGTTGAAGGAGCTCCAAGATAGTCCTAAGGTGCTTGGAATGATCCTCATCTGACTTCAAGTAAATTAGGATGTCATTGATAAATACAATGATGAACCGGTCTAGAAACTCATGAAAGATAGAGTCCATAAGTCCCATGAACATAGCTGGTGTGTTTGTAACACCAAATGGCATAACCACAAACTTGAAGTTCCCATACATGCACCTAAAAGAAGTCTTCAGGATGTCACCCCCCCCCCCCAAACCCTTAATAGATGATATCCAGGCCGCAGATAGATCTTAGAGAACCAACTCACTCCCCTCAGCTGGTCAAAAAGATCATCTATCCTCAGGAGAGGGTAGTGGTTCTTGAACATTACCTGATTCATCCTTCGATGGTCTATAAACAGCCTTAGACCACCATTTTAATTCTTCACAAACAAGATCAGAGCACCCCACAGTGACACACTAGGCTAGATAAAGCCCTTCTTAGTCAAATCTTCAATCTGGATCTGAAACTCCCACAGCTCAGAAGGCTCTATTCGATACGGAGCCATCAAAATTAGACTAACACTAGGTTGTAATTCTATATTGAACTCAACATCATGTCGAGGGGGTAGATTCACAACCACATCAGGTAAAACATTTAGAAAATCTACAACAAATCCTAGAAGCTCCGCCATCTCAGCATTCATCAATCCCACTAACATCTTGGATAACAAGGAAAGAAGAGGCTCCATACATCGGCTACCCACCTGATAGCTCCACTCACCAATGAAAGCTACACACTGGCCTTTGATGTCTAAAAATAAGACTCTTATTTGGAATCAATCGATAAAAGCATTCATATAAAACAACCGTTCGATTCTAATTATGACATCGTATAGCTGCATCTGTAGTAGAAAGAGATCCCCACTAGATTGATGTGGCCCCAACATCAGTCTACATCCCCGGAAAATGTTAAACAAACTGTTCTGACCTCCGAATGGCGTACTCAAAACCAAGGGCAAAAAAAGTATCTCTATGTCTAGTCCCAAGGCATGGGCCATACTGGGTGCAATAAAGGAGTGCGAAGATCCCGAATCAAACAAGGTACAAACAAGAGTACTGAATAAACTGATCGTACCTCGAATGATCTCTGACTCTACTGGAACTACTACCTCTACAGCGTGCAACTGGCCAAGCCCATTTCCTCTACCTATTTTCTATATTCCATCTTCTTAACCATTATTGGTTTGAGTTCCCTATGGAATGCCCTAAGGTCGACCTCTATCTGCTCTGTCTCCCCTCATAGGAGCAGGAGCCTGCTGCCCCTACTGTTGAAATGGCCTGGCTGACAACTGCTATTGAGGCATGCGCTGCACCTACCCACCTCCACCATACTAAGATCAAACTGGGTGCTGACTCTGAAGGTGCATATGGCCTCCACAAGAAAAATACCTCAACCCCAATACAATAGGAAAAGTATGAGAACCTGAAGGTCGGAACTGAAACTGGTGGGGTCGACTCCTCGTCGGTCGAAACCTAGAAGGTCCTGACACTGGGGACCTGCTCCTGATAGCCTTCCCCTTTGAATAACTTGGTTGGATCCCCTCCCATGGTAGACCTCCCTGAAAATGAATCCTTTCCACCACCCTATCCTTCTTTTAAACCTCTAAGTCATTAGGGTGAAGGGAGTAATTTCATATTGGAGGGAAGGACGAAGTGCCTCCTCTAAGAGTCTTGCTCGAGACTCCTCATCTGAAAAAAAGATCCAAAGAAAAATGTAGCAGATCCTTGAACTTGATCCCCAACTTCTATACCAATATACTCCCCTATTGGAGGGAGAGTAACTCCTACCTCTTCTCATCCTTCATCATGGAAGAAATTAATTCCATCTGAAACTCATTCTAAAATACATCCCACAAAACATCAGTCTCATTCCTCTCCCTGAGGTAAAGCATCCACCACTGATACGCTACTCCCCTCATCAGGCTCACTACTAGGGAAATCCAGTACTCTATCGAAGCCCGGATCAAGCTGAAAGTGATCACTATCTCCTCAAACCAACTCTATGTCTCCATGTCTGAGACACTGCCCTCATAATTTCCCAATGTCTATCACTAGAAAGCATGAAGGGTATTCTACCACTAATTTTCCTCCTCCTCTAGATCAACCCTCCATCGATCAGTAGGATTGTTCTTCCGAGCCTCCACTGCCTAAGCCACTCGTGGATGATGACAGGGCGCCATAGCTGAAAGGTAAACAAGTAATTTCTAATCCCAAGTAGTATGGAATTTATTTAGGATTAATTTTAACTCATTGTTTATTTTAATTTTCCCAAAAATGCCTAAAACAAACAAGAACGCAAGTCATCTTGATGCATGTACCTTTCATAGGGTCTCTACCCCACAATTAGTGTAGCCTTACTTATTCATTCGGTAAGCTCAAAGTCCTTGCATCGGATCACGGGGGGCCCTAAAATCCCGTGTCCTAGTGGGTCTTCCCTATCTTATTTCATGCACCAAGATCACCTAACAATGTTTCCCTAACAACCCATGAAATCCTCACTATGACTAAATCCAAAATTCATCCTATCTCTTAACCACCAGCCATTGGTACCATTCTGTCATGACCCACCTTCATCAAGATGAGGGAAGGGTTAGAAAATATGCTAAGACCTTCCTTCCTTGGGATGAAGGAGAGATAATGACCCCTGATTCCTTCCTTCAATGGGCCCCAGGGTGGCAACCAACACCAAGGGTATAGAAATATCACAAAAATGGGAGGCATTGCCCTTTTTATAGTAACCAAGATCAGAATATAAGATGTATCAATCTCAAAAAAAATACAAAACACAAATATATAAGGAACCAAAATCCATCCCACATGCATGTTTAAAGTAAAACTACTATAAATACAAATAAAACTCCAAAGTACCAAAATAAAACTAAGAAGTGACACAGAAAATGTCCCCAATATCCGAGCTAGTAAGGCCTGGCATGGTTCATGTAATCTCCCTAGAAACCTGAAAATAGTTTTATATATGTAGGGTGACCATACAAGTATACTCGGTAGGGAAAACCCAAAGTCACTCATGCACAAGTTGGATAATCATACTAATGCCCCTGTAAGAAAATACTAGAAACTAAAAATCACTTAACAAGGTATACTATCCACCCCAACCTCACCAAGGCACGCTCACCAAATAACACAAGTAAAGTAAAGTAAAGTAGTAATAAGCACATCAATATTTGGGTACCCCACACCACTTCCCACTAGTTAACTGCTCATCCCTAATGGAGAATGTCTTGTCACTACCACGCTCTTCCACAAGCCCCACTATCACAACCTACCCGCACACACCTAGGCCACATACCACATCACATCTCTCCCGTAAAAACCTGGGCCTCACAACTACAAACCCATCCTGAAGATACCTTGTAATCACCACATAACTCATCCTAAAAGAACCTAGGAAGCACACCTCATCTGAAGACACCTGGGCCTCACAACCACACCACAACCTACCCAAAGATTCTAGGGCTACCAATGCCTAGAAGAGGTAGTAAAGAAGAGCCAATAACCATCCATCCATCCTCCCACCAGGATGTTGGGAAAGGACACCCTCCCCTATAACAATGGGGGTGTTCAACACGTAGTGATCAACACGGGTGGTGTGTATATAGAAAACACAAAGAACTACAAGTATATATATATAAAAAACAAACACTCATTCCATCCTATGGGATTCCAAACATACAACCATCCCACACAAAACCACCTTTGCTGCTACCCCTATATGAACATACCACCAAAAACAATGGTCACTTCTATAAGTCAATAAAATAACGTCGCTTCACTACAAGACACAACTCAAAAAATACCCTCATACAATTCATTTAACCAGTTGTCACTCTACATTATCAATTTGTTTGTTTGTTTATTCCATCCCTACTCGAGAAACCACCAAACACTACAAACATTATAAGGAAAAGCAACCATACCAACCACTACTAATGTAACGCCCTGACCCCAGTTACCTAGAGTCGGTGAATTATTACATAACATTGGAATGATCACAAGAAGGATCAAATATCGAAAGACCGATTGGTTTAGTAGACTTGGAAACACTAGATATATTCATAAGTCTTACATTACATCATAAAGTGAAAAACTACTACAACAACATATTGTCTCCATATTCCACACTCTTATCCCCGCATAATATCCCTGCAGGTCATTCATAATTTACTTCTTCACCTCCTGGGAAAAATAAAACATATAAAAGGGGTGATCTCAAATGCCCAGTAAGGATAACAATATAGCGGAAACTTTCATAAATAAGAATAAACATTTAAGGCAATGTATAACTAAAACAAAATCCTTTTAAACTTGAACTTCAACGTAGTATGGCAAAAGTAAAATGAAATAATTCCATTTACTTATTCACATGGATTTTCTACTAATCGAATAATCACACGCAATATCAATAACCACTTTCATAATGATGGAATGCATAATGTCAGACTATCATAACCATATATCCAAGGCCTCATTCCATGACTACAAATAAGATTTTGTCAAGGCCTTGTGCCAAGACACTAGTTTGTCTCATGAGACCTACCGATGCATCGAGGAGCTATAGCGGGCTCCACCCATCACATATTAAGTCTAATGCATTCCCATATGAAAAGGTTTAAACATAACATAAACATTCGTATTGAAATGTCAATACTTTCACCATAAACTATGAATGGTATAAAAATAGAACATCCACAGTCAAACATATCACAAAACCTTCAATACAATATAGAAGTTTTGTATCATAATAAATCAACTACAAATAAGCATAAAATCCATCAAAGGATGTTGACATAGATGAAATCAAAACTCTTTTTAGAGAAATATCTCTTTCTATTTTTAAAATCATTTAAGAGTCATATATTTATAAAATAAAACATTTTCTTTGAAAATATTCTTATAAGCTTGTAAGGGAAGCTTCGACGATTTTATAACGGCAGAAAATAACCGCACCCGACGTATAAGTTAAAAAAACATTCTTACCTTAATTCTGTCGAAAAGGTTAAAAACACCTTGTTTGGAAAACGACGGAAAGATTCCTTTATAAAACTCTTATAAAAAGTCAAACAAGGGTATAAATGACTTTAACCCATATTCTTTTAAATATTAAAAATGTTTTGAAATACATTTTTAAGAAACATGGATGTGGATGATAAAGAGATCCCAGTAGATTATTACGTATAAACAACCTCAGATAATGAAGAGATTGTGAAATAACCCTTACCTTGTACTTTTCCTTGGTTGGGGTAGGTTAACCTCCTATATAATGGTGAAATAATTGTTATTAAATTATACAAGAATCATATACATTAATATGATATCATATATGATCTTTTAACATTGATTTGTTAATAATATCTTAGTATTATCGTTGTTTCGGGTGTTAACTTACTCGTTTTCTTTTATATGTTTTGTTACGTAAGCCATGTTTGTAATGGATAGGTTGTATCTTAATCATATCCAGAATGATATCAATTCCTTAGATACTATTATTAATCATCAAATGAGAATTATACTTTAATGGATATGATGGAGAAAGAATCTCATCGCGTTCGTGGAGACGGTAGTCCGTACGTATGCACGAGCGACAATATCATTATTTTGATATTAAAATAATATATAAATGGATGGTATATCATATATACAGAATCATTAACATGTTATATTTATTATTTACATGATTTACACATCATTATTATACCCATCCAAATAATAATATATTGAATAACAATTACACCACGACGTGGAGACGGTAAGCCGTACGTACGCACGTATGGTGACATGTTATTCAAAGGGTGGATAGAATACTGAATATGGTTGTACCATATTTATAATAACATCATAGTATATATATTATACTGGAGTTATTATTTTAGAATGGTAACAACAAAGTAAGAAGAAGTGGAAGAAGAAAGGAACTTGAAAAGGGTGGTGAAATCATTACCTCTTCTTCAGGTTCTTCCTTTTGATTTGATCAAAAGAGATCCTTAGGTTGGCTTTCTGATCAAACTAAGGCCTCTAGGTTGTAGTGAGGTAATTTGGGAGAGTATTTGGGTAGAGTTTGGCCGAACCAAAAGGCTTTGAAGGTGTGAAGAAATGAGGAGGAGTGCCCTTTTATAAGAGGGGTGAGGGGCACCTTTGGAAAAGCTAGAAATATTAATTTATAATAAATTCATATTCAGTTTCTAATGGCTCCAAAGTTGATTATTAAAATTTTAAGGTGGGAATGGGTCGAAAACCACTCAACCAATAGAATTTAGACAGGTTTGGGTACTTATATTAACCTTATCTTTAAGTATTAACTCTAAGTTAATTAGTTTCACTTTTACAATGTCTCTTTGTATTTTTATATTATATGGTTAATAAACTTACTATATACATCCAAGAGACCCCCAAGTGGTCCATTAATGATACATCTATCATGATATAAGTATCTTTTCCTAAAATTATATTTTTAGGAATTTAATATCAATTAATAATATAATATTTGTTTTAAAAACTCTTTTATGTCAATTTTGACACTATTCAATAGTTGATTTTTGTGAAACTCATAACAGAATTATTACTTAGAAAAAAGTTAATTAAATCAATCATAACATGTCATATTAACCTATAAAATTAGTGTAGTTCATAAAAAGTCTCAAATTATATTTATTTGGGTATTTATAATATCAATTATTCTGATTTTTCATTAATTAGGTAATTATTGCATCATCATTGTGTCATAAATAAATTAAATTATTTAATGTCTAAAAATTATAAATAAAATATTATTATGTAGTAAATATTTTCATATTTATAAAGAATATTTATAGTCAAAAATAAAACATATATAACCCTATGTAGAAATTTTTTTTCTAAAAGATATATGCTTGTGTCATTTTTGTATTCATTTTAACTTAATTAAAATAAAGTGTCCCTATCACCTACAAGTGGCTCCATGGGGTCCCAAAATCGACCCAAAGATGACTATGGTCGAACATGTATCAACCAATAAGGCTAGGACACGTTTTAGGGTAATTTAGTATTATTATAATATTATTTTTTTAACCCTTATTTACCGGATTTACCCTTAACCATGGTAAATAAAATATTTACCGCAGTAATTATTCAAAATATCTAAAACTAAAAGTTACCTATTTACACAATTTGAACATCCTGATTACAAATATGGAATCCATTTTTCCAAATTCAAAACACATAAGTGGCAGAAATTAATTTAAAATTAATTCCCATTGTTAAAACAAAAAGCGTGTTTTTAAGAGAAAATAACTATCAAAAGATTGACACTTGTTTATGTCCGGTTTAATTGTAAAATTATGTCCAATGACCAAAATTATATTAAATGGTAAAAATATATTCTAAATATACTTTAAAACCACTCAAATTCATAATTTATCACTATTAATTATTTTGATTAAAAAAGTTGTTTTTAATTAAAATTTAGTAATTTTCACTATTCATCAAAATATTAAAGTTATCCGAAAAGTACCAAAATTTCACCTTAGGATAAATTCGATATTCCGAATCCAAAAATTAAGTCTATTTTAAAAAATAAAATATATATAATTTCAAAAGGTAGGTATTACTATTCATAACGGCTAGTTTGATTGGTTATGGTGTGTTAGAACTCGGTGTTGCGTACAACACACGCTATCACATTATTCAAAGAGAAGCGTACCGTAGAAGCTTGGGGTGTTACAGCCAAAGCCAAAAAAGGAAAGAAGGTCCAAGGTAAGATAATTCATTCTAACACCCATTCATAAAAATGAACAAAACTCAACCATCTTGTAGTCCTATTGCACACTCCCCCTTCCTAGACACCCCTTCAACCACTGCCACCATCATTATTCAAGGTCATGCTGCCATGTCCTTCCTCTCAACAAGAAAAACCCTCAACACACCTCATCACAACCCCAATCGACATCCCTAATGCAAAAAAAACAATATACTCATCACATCTATAAACATGAACATGACACAACCCATTCCTACAGCCCCACTGCCCAACCAGTACCCAGATGTAGTCACACTATATAACAAGTTCATCCATTTCACAATCAACCAATATCTCAGCCTAAGATACCATTTCACCACCCGTACCACCCCACACACACATTTACACTCCCATCCACAACACCACATGACCAATACAGACTCAAGTCTGAACAAAACAACACACAGCATACAACCACACCACAAGGCAAGGTTTATTTAGATTTAGAAAACACTCATGATTTAATTTCACTTGATAAAACATGGGTTATCACATAATAGGTTCAATCATGGGAAATCCATTTATTTAACCGAATATATGTGATTAACTAGATTCCAATTCTTGTAGAAATGATTCACAAATCATACAAGTGTGAAAACATATACCACCAACGACCATGATTTTTAGAAGTCATACAACCCTTACAAAACAAGGATAACATATAAAACAAAGTGATCATCATCATCTTTCCAACCCCTTGTTTATTACTTCTTATTATCTTCATTAAATCTGGTTCCAACCATATTCACAAGGGTACATGAGCAAACCCACCCCGCATGATACACAATTAAAATAGAGATGAAGGGATCCCTACCTAGAACAACATTCGATCAACAATTATTTCTTTTTTCAAAAATAGGGGGTCATGTGAGCAGCAGGAAATAATCCAAGAGAAAACTCGCCCAATGTCTACAGCACAAACTCGTGACTCCTTGGGGAATAAAGGTTCTCGGCGCACCAAGAGAAAGTGGAAGGGTTGAAAAGAAGAGAGGATTTTGGCTTTAGAAAGGCCAGATCCTAAATCTATGGGGAAACCATTTTAAAGTCCATTAAATTTGGATCACAATCAAGACCATGAAATTTGGGAGTCAAAGGAAGATTTAGGTTTTTATAAGATAAATATAATTTGAAAGAGACCAAAAAATCATTAAATATGGCATTTAACTCATTTAACGTCAAACAAAGCATCAAAGGGGAGAAACTGGAAAATCTGGGAAAACTAGAAATGACTCACCGATGGGTGAGTCACCAACATGAGTCACTGATGGATGAGCCACCGATGTTAAGCCACCGACGTGACTCACCGATAGCGAGTCACTAATGCAACTCACCGATGCCTGACTCACTGATCCCCGACCTACCGATGCCTTGACCTACAGACGCCCAGACTCACTGACTCCCTGACCTACCGATGCCCCTACCTACTAATTCCCTAAGTCACTGACACTGAGCTACCAATTCCAAACTATTGTTATTGAGATTCTGACATGACTCACCAATGGATAGACTAGAAATTTTTGACAAACTCTTGAAATGAGCCATCATTTCCTCCCAGAACACCCCAAACACTTGATTTTGACAAAGTAATAGACCATAGAGGTCTAGGCCATTATATGGAATCTCATGGTTTTTTTGGAAGAATAGAAGATGAGAATATTTGAGGATTAGGGGTAGTAGTTTTTTCACCCTTAGTGATCAAATCCTCATTGGTAGAATGAGTTAAAACCAGTCAAAATCTCAATCTAGAGTGTAGGGAAATGTGCAAGAGGTTAGCAGCAAGTGGTTCTATTAATGGTTGATCTTTAGATGAATATGGAGTGTTTCTAGTTAGTGGAAGGTTTATGGTTCCATATTCCATAAGATATGAGATTATGAGATCCTTTCATGAGTCACAATGTGTAGTTCACTCAGGGTTGACCAAGATGCATCACAATGTTAAACAATGGTTTTGGTTTCCTAGTAGGAAGAGAGATATTGTTGGCTTTGTCTCTCATTGTCTGAATTGTCAACGAGACAAGGCATAGCATCAGAGACCAATAGGTTTACTCCATCCACTTCCTATGCCTATTTGAAAGTGGGATGAGGTGACTACGAACTTTGTGATAGTGTTTACTAGGATCCCAAGAGGTAAAGATGTAGTTTGGGTTGTAGTGGATTGGTTGAACAAGGGGTTTCACTTCATACCAATCTGGGAGACAAACTCAGTGGATGATCATGGCAAGATCTATGTTTGAGAGATCATGTGGCTTCATAGTGTACCTTAGATCATGGTAATTGATGTCATAACCTCCTCCCTCCAAAGATACTATAATGAAGGAATATAGATAATAACCAACAAGTTCTGCCTCTAGTAGGCCCCAGGTTGGCAACAAGCACCAAGGGTATCAAAATATCACAAATGGGAGGCATTACCCTCTATAATAAAAAATGTATTCGAGGATAAGATAAAATTCCTCCAAGAAACTCCAATATATAATATAAAATAAACCCAAAACTATCCCAAAATGCATTTATAAAGTAAACCAATACAAATAAAAGTCTCAGATATACCAAAAAGACAAGTATGTGACAGCAACTCGACAATAACTCCAACCTAAGCTAGTAATGTTTAGATCAGTCCCCAAAGTCCTCCTAGAAACATGAAAAATATTTTATATATATAGGGTGAGAATGAAAGGTATACTCAGTAGGGATATAACCAACTTATAAAATGAACATATGAAAAGAGCATGCTAATGCACCGGTGAACAAACAACAAAACCAATAAGAACTTATATAGGTTATCTAACTGAACCTAGCCTCACCATAGATCGCTCACCAAATCACACAGCCAATATAGTAATATAGTAATCATGAATGAAACAAGGTTCCATGATGCTACTTATCCACTGATTTTTCACTCTCACATCCCAACGTCAAATATCTTATTCTCTCATACCTTCTATACATATCACATCACATCACATCTCACCCAAAGACATATGGACCATCACACCACATCTCACCCAAAGACACCCAAGCCATCACACTACATCTCTCCCAAATACACCTGGTCCACCAGACCACATCTCATCACAAAACTAGGGTAGTAGGATAACATGAATATTAAGGACACCAACCTCATGTCCTTCTCCTACCATGCATGACCTCCACCACATATCACATCACATCACTGCCTCATCACATCACATCTCGCCCAAAGACACTCGATCTATCACATCACATAATATCTCACCCATATACACCTAGGACAACACTTTTGTTGATGGAAGAGTGGGGAAGAGGTAGTACTTATCCATATGTATCACCACCATCCTGGATGTTGGGGAAAACACCTGTAACATCTAAGCATTGGTAAGGTTATCCAACTCGGGTGGGCGTGTATAGAACTGACATGAAATACTTGATATATAGATAGACCACAATACACAACCTATGGTTTCACAATAGCTACACTAGATCACACCATATCACCACCATTATACCACACATCAACTATCACAACTGCTTCTACCACTATATACACAACACAACACAACCATCATACAATCCCCACATACATTTACCACTTTCATTTACTAAGAAACGTCATTCACATTTACACTACCCATTAATTTACTATTAATTTAATTTAATATATTTTCTACACATCCATTTATATTCCATCTCATTTTATTTTATCATCGCAATTTATTCCATGGATAACTGGAAACTAACACAATCACTGCACAATATAATAACCACCCATCTCACACCAACTGTCACCACCACACCACACCATCCAAACCATCTTACCACAACATCCAAATGTCACACATCCCAACCATATATCACAAAAAAAAATAATTGTGCACAATAACCACACGTCACCACTACACATCACTACCACACATCATCAACACTACGCACCATAACCCCTACACACCACGTCATAAAATTACCCACATCGCATCACAGCCCCATGCACTATAAAGACCAGATGGTCACCTCCATCACCACACAAAAGCCTAAAACACACAAGGAAAATACAATAAGGCATCCACACACAAAAGAAACACATCTTGGATCCCATAATTTATTCAAGGGGTTTCATTTCATTACTTATTTATTTAGCATGGGTATTATCACACAAACTAAATTCCATCAGAAACTATTTTATTATCCATATATATGTTCATTAACCTTTTATTTAGGGTGTGATCACACAAAAACATAGCAAGGTTCATCACATCATATCATATACAGCCCAAAAAAGTCTCCCAATAGTCATTATTTTTAGTAAGGAAACAACGTGATCAATATCATCAACAACACACATCAAAACGGTAAAGCATGTGATATCTCCCCTAAACCCATCAATTTTAGTTATTCCAATTAATTATATTTATTATGAAAACCCTTAATATCCACCCAAATAAAATAAAAAAACATTCAATCCTTATACATAGCATGTAAATAGGAGAGAATGAGGATTTCTTACCTCAATGAAGCTTTTCCAATTCGTTGTGCACCACAGGGTGAAGAAGAATAGCCTGAAAACCACAACTGTATAAGATAACCCTGGATCAACCTGAACTGCACCAAGAGATCATAAAAATACAACCCAAAACACACCCCTAAACTAAAACAACATCACCATAGTGGATCTTTGATAGAAGAATGTGGGAAACAACTGAGAAAGGAGGAAGGTCTTATCATCGATCACCAAAACACCACCATCAGAACCCAAGGATCAAAGAAAAATGAAAGGGTCCAAAATATCTTTGAAAAACATCTAGGGTTTTCCCAAAATCAAGAAGAAGTGACAACCAAATAAGAAAAATATCAGAATGAAGAAGATATATATATAGTCTGTAAGTCACCTGACTTATGGCGTAAATTCAACTTTTACTCCATAAGTTTCATGGATCCATGGATTTATTCCATTAAATCACCTTCTAAGATATAAAACCTTTGAAACCTCATCACCTTCCAAAATTCATGGAACCTCATCCAGAATTATATTAAATCATAAAATACAAACCAAATAATCTTTAAACCACACACTTATGTCGTAAACCCCTTTTTATGGTATAAAATCATGTTGCAGCTCCAACCTCCTCAGAACCTCCTAAAGCCTCTTTTGAACGCCTCCAACACCCAAACTTGGAAAAGTAATGGGTTGGGAAGATAGGTACCATTACAATTGACATAGATTCTTAGTTTACCATGCAGTTTTGATAAGGTTTATAGAAGGTGATGGGTACCCAGTTGAAGCCGAGTAAGACCTTTCATCCTCAAACTGATGGGTAGTTAAAAAGAATGATCCAGACTAGGATGTACTTTGAGAATTCATTCTATATTTTATAGATGCATGGGATTATCACTTAACTCTGGTAGAGTTTGCCTATAATAACATCTTCTAGTCCTCAATTCAAATGGATTTGTTTGAGGATTTGTATGGTAAATTATGTCATTCACCTCTTTGCTAGCATTTGGAGGGTGAGTATTTAGTTTTTAGTCCAAATATGGTATAGGAGACCTCAGATCGAGTGAATTTTATTTTTAAATGGATGGTTATGTCTCATAATAGGTGGGAGTCTTATATTGAATAGAGGAGACAACACCTATAGTATTCTATGTTTGATAGGGTTTTATTGTTAGTGTCCCATAGTTTGGGATAAATACTGAAGAACCTTTATGGTGATTTGTTTTAAAAAAAATATTTGTTGACAACTAAGCTTTTTTTATAAGAATATTTTTTTTCAAGAATCAGACCTAGGCCATCATAATGAGATAATTAGACTGATCAACATCGATTTTAGATCATCAGATTCATCTACATCGGATTTAGATAATCAGATCCAAAAGAATTAGAGGTACAAATTGTTGTTTGTGGGAATTTTTCCTTTTTTGTAATCATAGAAAGAAAATGTTGTTGAGTTAAGAAGTCGTATTGTTACTGAAGAGTTTTAAAAGAAGGTTGTGAATTCGGGATTTAGGAAGTTTTAATAATTTATAAACTAGATAAAATGATGCTTTACTGATCAAGAAGTTTTCACAAATCATGAAAACTTTCATGATAAAAGATTTAGAAAAAATGGTGGAGAGGTTTGAAGAAATTAAAAATTGAAGAGTGAAGAATTCCATATCAATGAGAAATTCTATCGTAATGAGAATTTCATCATAATTGGGATTCTATAATTATGAAGAAATCCATAAAAGGTAGAATGTTTCAGAATATCAGATATGGAAGTTAGAATGTGTAAAACCGATGAAGTTTAAAGAATTTCAAAGTAGATGTATGGAGATTCCATCATAAGGGGAATTCCATCATAATGAGAAATTAATAATAATGAGCTGATAAGGATATAAAATTTAGATTCATAAGAAGGATAAAAAATGGGATTCATTGGGAAGGATACAGAATTCAGATTCACTGAGAAGGATACAGAATTTAGATTCACTGAGAAATAAATAGAAATCAAATTCACTGACAAAGAAACAGAAATCATATTGAGCTTATTATGAAGAAGTCTCCAAAAGAAAATTCCAGAATTTTTATGAAGAGTTGAGTAGGTCAAACTTGAAATTCAATTTTTCATAAATCTCAAAGAAATCTAAGGAGGTTTGAAGAAGTCAAATTTGAAGTTTTAAATGAGATGTATTTCCAAAGTTTTTAAAATTTGAGGAAGCGGGGAAAGTTTTCAAGTTTCCCATTTTTTCTTTCTAAGTCGTCTATAAATACTTACATAGATAATTCATTAATTTGTAACTTTAATGTAAGTAAAAAAGGTAGAGTGTTGAATAAATCAAGTGAGATTCATTTTCAAGTAGAGATCTTGTGTGTAGGATTAGACAATTGAATGTTTTTTTATCGGATTGAGCAAGATTGTATTCAATTAATCAGATTGAGTCAATCGGATTGAGTCAATAAGATTGAGAAATATCATAGTGATCATTTGATTAGAGTTTGAGTTTTGAATATTGATAATGGGTTCATTATATTGATTCCATCGTATTGAGAGAATCGGATCCAGACTCATCATATTAAGAGAATCAGATTCAGACTCATCATATTGAGAGAATCGGATCCAACCAAATCAGACTGAGGATTTGGAATGAGAAATTGTGTAGCAGTTTCAAAAAGGTCTTTATTCTTTTGTTTGGATCAATTTTTTTATAATAAAACATTTCAAACTGATGGGAGTCAATATAATAATTCTTATCTAGAGATATAAGGTGTCTAATAGGAGTTGGTATGAGTTGTATTCACTTCTTCATAATAGTGAATTTCTATAGAACCATAGGAGTGGCTATGGAAAGGGTGTAGGTTCTCACACTGAGGTAAAAACCTTATAAATATTGTGTGATTTACTTGATTTCCTACTTTTTCATGCATGATTATTTACTAAAAGTTGATAAGGAAATAAATCTTAATAGGTTGTAGGGGTTAAGTTTCTAAAAGTTTTGAAACTTATAAAAAGTGCACAACAAACTCACCCCCCCCCCTCTCAATTTTGATTTGATCCTTTGTAAATTCAATTAGTATTAGAGGTAAGGTTACCTTATTGAATCCTTATCATGGATAATATCAATTCTGACAATAGTAGAGAAATTCCTACATTTATGGAAAAATAGGATGATTCCTTATCTTCTATATCTTGGCCTGGAAGTTGTTGATGCTAAAACTACTGGTTTCCCACCTGTTGAAAAAGATGATCCTATGACGTTTGCTGATAAGATAAATATATAATTTTATGGAAAGGATAGAAATAAAATCCTTATGTCCTTATTATATAATTTTTATTAGAAGTTGATGGTTCCCAATACTTTAAAAAGTATGTGGGATAATCTGAAAAGTGTTTTTGAAGGTAATACTAAAGTTAGGGAAGCAAAGCTACAAATCTAGCATAGTAAGTATGAAGACATCAGAATGAGAGATGAAGAAACAATTGATGAATACTTCACTAGATTAAATGAAATTATTTGCAACATCAGAGGATTCAGAGATGTCTTGAAAGATTCTACAATTTTGAATAAACTTATGAGAAACTTTTTAGACATGTTTGATTCTCAAAATTATTCTTTAAAAGATAAGGATGATTTATCTCTTGATGATTTTCATAACTTTCTTGTTTCTTATGAAATAAGGAAAGCTCTAATGTTTAAAAATAATGTGAAGGATAAAATGTATTTTGAATCAATGATAAATCTGAAAATTCAAGATGTTTAGGAAGTTGATCCTTATGAGTCTGAAGATAAATATGATGATGAGTTGAATGAAAAATTCATGTCTCTTATATCCAAGAACTATCAAAAAGGAAGAGGAAAGTATGGAGGTAAAATTCCTCTTAAATGTTTTGAGTGTGGTGGAATCAGACACTTTGCTATAAATTTCCCTAATAAGAAAGTTGGATAATATCGATATGATTTTGATGAAAACCCTCAATGGAATAAGTGGAATAAAAATGATAAAGAAGAAAAGTATTCTAACATATACAAGAAGAATTTTAATGGAAAAAAAATAAGTATGTTGAGTAAGAAATTTGAATCAGACTCAACTGACAACAATTTTTTTGAAGATGAAAGTTTAGAAAAATTTAGAACCTTCATTGCAAAAGTTGAGAAAAGAAAATATTCCTCAGAGAGTGAAGAAGGTGGTAAAGAAATGTATAGAGAGTATCAGCTCAGAACAAAACTTATTGCATGTATTAAGAAAAAAAATCTATCAAGAAAGAAATTAGATAAATTAAGAAATATTTTGAAGAAGTTTTTTATGGAATAAAAGATGTCATCAAGTAGGAGGATGAATACATTTAGAAGATTTTAAGTTACAAAATTATAATTGTTGAATAGGGAAATATGATTGAAGATCTTAGTAATAAGCTAGAAGCTAAGTAAGAAGATGTTAAAATTTTTTAATCAAAACTTATTGAGCCCAAAATTACCTTGAGGAAGATGAATGAAAAGTTCAAAAAAGCTTCGGAAGTAAAAGATGAGACTTCTAAAGATGCTGAGAAGGCTCAATAGGAGAATCGGGTGAAATCTTCTCTTACCAAAAATAATGTTTCATCCAATTCTTTTAACATTTCAAGTTTTGGAAAAATTATTGGAAAATATTAGGCAGAGAAAGTATGTGATAAAACTATAAAATCTACAAAAATAGATAACTCACTCAAAATAAAAGATAGCCCACATCCTAAGTATGTTATAGATGAAAAAATTTATCAAACTCAATAAAGTTTCAATAGAGAAAGATCTTATTTAAATAGAAAATCAAGATTTGATGGTTATTTTTGGTTTTGTGGAATCTATGGGAATAGGGATTATAATTATTGGAACAACTTATCTTTACTTTGAAAAATGTTTTAGAAAAATAGAAGAAATGGTGAAAGTATAATGAGCAACTTTCTTATCTTATAGAAAGTTGAAAAGGTGAATTCTCAAGATGTTAGAAACTTTCCAGCAAGAAATAAATTTGATTTATATAAGAAGTTTGTGGAAGATATGATCAGTCTGGTCATCATGACGAAATATGTATCACACTTATTCTAGAAAAAGTTTATTATGAGAGAAAAGAAAATAAAGTTGAAAAGACGAAAGTTGAGGAAATAGATTTTTTTGTTGAGACAACTTTGAAAGTAAGTAAAAGGAACAAACCATGGATACTTGGTACTAGTTGTTATTCACATATGATAGATGATATAAAAATATTTAAATATGTTGAAATTCAAGATGGGGGAGTAGTTATCTTTGGTAATGATAGTTCCTTAAAAATAATAGGAATCAGAATGGCAGATATTGAAGCCTAAAAGTTTAAATCTAATGAATTTTTATTTATTGATGGGATAAAACATAACTTAATTAGTATAAGTAAACTTTGTGATGATGGAAAATAATTTGTGTTTATAAAATATTTTTCTATCATCAGTGTGAAAGATGGAAAAGTTATTAAAAAATGAGAAATAATTGGTGGGAATATCTTTCAAATAGGAGAATTCAACAACTCTTATTACTTGAGTTCTGAAGATGAAAACAAATTGTGGTACTAAATACTTAGTAACCTTGGGCATAAAAACATGAATAAACTTTCTAAAGTTGATCTTGTCTGAAATTTTATAGAATTGAAAAGAAGAGATTAAGATTTTTGTATTACTTTTTAGAAAGGAAATATGACTAACAAAATTTATAAAAGAGTTGAGATTGAATCTACCAGACCACTTGAGCTTATTTATTCCGATTTATGTAGGATGATGATACATCAATCAAAAAAAATATTTATACTTTATCACTTTTTTTGATGATTTTACTCAAATGAAAAGCATCATGTTTATGAATAACAAGTAAAAGGCTATTGAAATGTTCAAATTATTCAGTATAGTTCTCCCTATACTCCACAAAAAAATGGAGTATAAAAAAGAAATAATAGAAGATTGGTGGAAATGGGAAGAAGTATGTTAGCAAAATACAAATTTTCAAAATTCTATTAGAGAGAAGTTATTAGTACTATTTCACATGTTCAAAATAGATTTTTGCTGAGACCGAAAACTATCATGACTCCTTATGAAATGTGGTATAAAAAACCTTCATTTAAATACTTCAAAGTTTTTAGAAGTCCATGTTTTCTCAAAATCAAAAATACAAATTTAGGAAAGTTTGATGAGAAATATGAGGAAGGAAATTTTATGGGTTATTCACCAAATAGAAGAAGTTACAAATGTTGGAATAAACATTTAAAAAAATGTGTGGGGTCATATGATGTGAAGGTAATTGAAAATAAAAGTTCCTGAACAAAACTTGTTGATAATGATGAGGAGGATAAACTAGAGAATTACAACAATAGTGAAAGTAATTCAAAACATCCTTATCAAGATTAAAAAGAATCATGTGATGAGGAAATTTCAATTGGGAAAGAAACTTTGAAAATTCTTACCTTACAAAAAACATGTTTAATCCGAAAACATTATTGGGAATCATAAGGCTCTAGTTCAGACAAGAATAAAGTTGAGATTAGATAATCAGACTTCACTTATCTGAAAAGTTAAACTGGAATCAGTTTCATAATCTATTAAACACAAAGAATGGGTGGGTGCTATGAATGAAGAGTTATATTAGATTGAGAATAATGAAACATAGGAACTTGTTTCATGGCCAGAAAATAAAAATTTTATTAGAACCAATTTGTTTTACAAAAAATAAGTTAAATTAACATGGAGAAGTTTCAAGAAAAAAATCAAGGCTTGTTTATAAAGGCTATGCATAGGTTAAAGGTGTGGATTTTGAAGAAAATTTTACCCTGGTTTCAAGATTAGAAACTATTATAATGTTTATTTTAGTGACTGGTCATTATAATTACAAATTTTATCTAATAGATGTAAAGTATTATTTCTTAAATGGTTTGATTGTGGAAGAAGTTTACATTGAATAACATTGTGGGTTTCTACTTGATTAGGATGAAAACAAAAGTTTGTAAATTGAATAAAGCTTTGTATGGGCTGAAACAAGCTCCATGTTCTTGGTATTCTAAACTCGAAAATTGTTTTAGAATGTTGAACTTTTCTAAAGGAAAATTTTATAGAAACTTATATGTGAAAGATATTGACTTCGGATCTCTAATTTTAATTATTTATATAGATTATATATTTTTTTCTAGGGATATAGAAGATGTTTTTAAAACATTTTTTTAGGAAATGAATAATAATTTTGAAATGTCTATGTTAGGAGAATTAAATTTCTTCCTTGGATTGCAAGTTAAACAAAAGGAAAAATATATTTTCTTATCTCAAGAAAAGTATTCCATACAATTGTTAATAATTTTGGGATGAAATAATCCAAATAAGTTTCAAATCCTATTTTAGTGAGCACAAAGTTGAGTAAAGATGAATCCGGAATAAGTGTGAATTAGAAATACTTTCAGAAGTTGATAGGAAGTCTTCTTTACCTTACAGCCTCAAGGCTTGATATTTTTTATATTGTGACTTCGTGTGCTAGGTATCAAAGTAATCCAAAAGAATCACATATGTTGATAGAAAAGAGGATTCTGAGATATTTTAAAGGAATACTTCACATGGGTTGTTATACAAAAGAAATATTGAGATGAAGCCTCATGGTTATATTGATACTGATTGGGCTAGATATTGTAATTATAGAAAATCAACCTTAAGAGGAACATTTTTCTTGGGTGAATGTTATGTGAGTTGTCATAGTAAGAAACAAAGTTTAGTAACTTTGAGCATAGCTGAATCTGAATATATTACAGCTACTCAGGCATGTAATCAAATGTTTTGGATGAAATTTCAGCTAGAATATTTGAAATTAAAATTTTCTAAACCATTGAAGATACTTTGTGATAATCAAAGTTCAATTGATCTTTTTAAGAATCATGTCCAACATTCAAAATCAAAACACATTGATATAAATTTTCACTGTATAAAATAGAAATTTATTGCTGGAGATGTTTTTCTAGAATATATTTTAACAAAGTATCATATTACTGATATCTTTACAAAAGCAATGCTAAAAGAAAGGTTTGTGGAATTGAGGTTGCAATTTCATGATCAGCATCCTACCATGACTTCTTAAACCTCATAAGGAAGAACCCCCACTATTATTTTCATTATGTTGACAAAGGGGGAGAGAAATTAAAAACTTTTTACTTTATAAAAAAAAATTACTCGTCATTATTAAATTAATCTGAAGTTGTGGTTATCATAAAATGGGTGAGAGAGAAAGAAAAGTGAGATAGGAAAATATAAAATTTAGGGGGAGTCTATATTTACATGGTCACAAAAAAAAATCCACCAAGGGATGAAATTCATTCAAAAACATTAATTTATCTAGTATTGTGGTGTTAGGAAACTCTCTTTTGAGAAAGGATGTTTTTTGATGAAATTTAAAAACTTGAGTTGTTTACAAAAGCTGAGTTGTGAAAAAAAATCTGAGAGTTGGAAAAGTTATTAATGAGGGTTGTCAATAAATCTAAAGGGGGGTATTGAAGAACCTTTATGGTGTTTTGTTTTAACAATGTTTTTGTATTTGTTGACAACTAACCTTTTTGTAAAAAAATGTTTTTGTTTTCTAGGAATCAAACCCAATCCGTTATATTGAGATAATCGGACTGACCAACATTAGTTTTAAATCATCAGATTAATCTGCATCAGATTCAGATAATTAGATCCAAAAGAACCAGAGGTATAAATTTTTGTTTGCTAGAATTTTTCCTTTGTCGTAATCATAGAAAGAAAAAGTTTCTAAGTAAAGAAGTTGTATTATTGATGAAGAGTTTTTAAAGAAGGTTGTGAAGTCAGGAGTTAAATTTTTTTAATACTTTTGAAAACATATTAGATGATTCTTTTATGATCAAGAAGTTCTCACAAATCATGAAAACTTTTATGATAAAATATTTTTAATAAATGGTGGAAGAGGTTTGAAGAAAATCAAAATTAGAGAGTGAATAATTACATCATAATGAGAAATTTGGTCGTAATGAGAATTTACTCATTATGAATAAATTCATCAAAGGAATAATGTTTCATAAGATTGGATCCAGAAGTTAGAATGTGTAAAGCTAATGAAGTTTAAAGAATTTCAAAGTTGAAGTATAGAGATTTCATCATAATGGGAATTCCATCGTAATGAGAATTCAATTGTAATGAGCTAAGAAGGATATAGAATTAAGATTCACTAAGAAGGATACAAAATTTGGATTCATTGAGAAATATACAAAAATTGGATTCACTGATAAGGATACAAAATTTGGATTCACTGAGAAGGATACAAAATTCAGATTCACTGAGAAAGAAATATAAATCAAATTCACTGAGAAAGAAACAAAAATCGTATTGAGATTATTATGAAGAAGAATCAAAAAGAAAATTCTAGAAGTTTTATAAATATTTTAGGAGGTCAAACTTGAAATTAAAATTTTCATAAATCTCATAGAAATATAAGGAGGTTTGAAGAAGTCAAAATTAGAGTTTTAAATGAAAGATATTTTTGGAGTTTTTGGAATTTGAGGAAGCGGGGAAAGTTTTCAAGTTTCCTGCTTTTTCTTTCTGAGTCACCTATAAATACTTCCTCATATAATTCATTCATCTGTAACTTTCACTTAATAGGAAAAGGTGGAGCACTGAATAAATCAAGTGAGATTCATTTCCAGCCAAAGATCTCCTGAGGAGGATCAAATAGTTGAATGTTTGTTTACCGGATTGAGTAAGATAATATTGAGAAGATCTTATTCAGTAAATCAGATTGAATCAATCGGACTGAGAAAGATCATATTGAGTATTTGAGAAAAGTTTGAGTTTTGAAAATTGGGAATGGGTTCATCATATTGATTCCATCATATTGATAAAATTAGATCTAGACTCATTTTATTGAGAGAATCAGATATAGACTCGTCATATTGAGAGAATCAAATCCAAACTCATTGAATTGAGAAAATTGGATCCATCCAAATCGGACTGAGGATTCATACTGATCAATTATAAAGTAGTTTCACAAAGTCTTTATTATTTTATTTGGATCAATTTTTTTATAAGAAAGCATTGTAAACTGACTGGAGTCAGTATCATCATTCATAGAAGATGTTTAATGGGAGTTGGCACAAGTTGTATTCACTTCTTCATAATAGTCAATTTCTATAGACCCATGGGAGTGGAAATGGAAAGGATGTAGGTTCTCACACTGAGGCTGAACCTTGTAAATCTTGTGCGCTTTACTTTACTAATTTTTCATGCATGAGTATTTACTAAAAGTTGATAAGGAAATAAATCTTAACAGGTTTCATGTGTTAAGTTTCTAAAAGTTTTGAAACTTATAAAAAGTGCACAACTAATTCAGCCCCCCCCCCTTCTTAGTTATGATTTGATCCTTTGTAACTTTAAAGATGTTTGAGGAGGTAAGGAAAGTTGGAACTACGATACATCAATCCATTTGAGATAATCTAATGCATCGAGACAGTGGCCTATTGGTTAGATCTTCCTCCATGATACCAAGTTATGTGCAATTTTTTTCATGCGTCTCAACTTCAGAAGTATGAGACTAATCATGTGAATGTGATCAACTATAAGGATGTTGAGTTGGAACCAGATGCATCCTTTGTGTAGTGACCTATTTGGATAATGGATCCAAGTGAAAAGGTCCTACAGGAAAATATTGTTCCCATTGTTTGAGTCTTATAGAAGCATGGTCATGTTCAGGAAGAAATGTGGGAGTAAGAGGCTAACATTTAGGCACAATTTCCTAAGTTATTTTAGAAGAACTCAGGGGATACTTCTCAAGAATTAGAATTCATAAGAGGGTGAGATTCTTAATGCCTCCATTTCAGGTATGACTCTCTTTTAACTTTTACATTTCTTTTTTAGCATGTCATTGAGTGTTTTGATGTGGGATAAGGGTTTTTAGAAGGCCAAAAATTGAAGGAACCGAGTCTATGGGAATGGTGTAGATCAAAGAGATATATAGGTCCATTGGCTATCAAGTGGGATCTATAAACCACCCTTTGAGGTTTCTGGGTAGAATTGGTTCTGCCCAGCAGCAACTAGTAGCGTCGGTAGAGGACAATTAAGGCTCGCTGATTTATGTGTATTTTTTCTTAAATTTGACCCCCACTCATTTTCTAATCACTCTCCCTTACTCTATAAATTTCTAGTGACCTAGGATACATTATATAGCAATTTAGAGTGCTTATCTACCCTTCCAACATTTCTCTTCAATGCTCGATCGATCATGTGTTCTTCATCCAATGAGTTCATCTTTACTTTGGATCAATTCCCTTCTTTTCTCCTTAACCAAAACTGATTAGATCCATGATGTATTGATTGTATATAAGGGATTTGGATTGGTTTAACAATGTATTTTTTTATCATTGATATAATTGACACGTATATTAGAGGAATTTAAATTTGTGTAACCCTTGTACCAATGCCATTGTCTACAATGGATTCTCTTAGGTATGTTTGAACTTGACCTACCTTTATGGTGTGGTTTCTTCTCTCATACTTGATCCTAGGATTTTAAATTATGTTGAATTAGGTTTTGATTAAGGTTTTGGTGGTAACTTTAGACTTGTATGGAAAACCTTTCTCCTGGTTGTTTTTTCACCTAAGGTAGGAATCCTTTGACTTCAGCAAATATTTTATATGGGTTATTAGCATGACTGTTGGTATGTGTGTATATCTTGAGACCTATGTTTGATGCTTGATCACATGTTGTGTGTGTACATATCCCTATTATACATATTCTTATGTTTCTTACATGTGTATTGTACAATATTAATACATGTTTATTTGATGTGGTGATTGATCTATCATTTTTATCTTGTATCTTGTATCTTGTATCATATTATGTTGTTCTTCTATCTTGCAGTTGAGAATGCTAGTTGATCCATATGGACTATACTCTTAATGGGGATGTGTCATATTATTGGTTGCAATTATTTGGGTTATACCTTCAAGAAGGGTATATTAGAAATGTTTTTGTACTATCCATTTGAGGGGGATGTGTTAGGTAGATGATTGGTGTTCCTTCCGACATGTTGTTGAAGTAGGTAGTTCTGGTCTTTGAGGACCTAGTATATATGTAGTGCTTGTGTGATATATTGTTTTTATATTTGTACCATGTTTATATTTATGGAATATAATTTTATACCTTATGCACTTTTTCTAATGGTCGTTGGTGGTGTCCTACTAAGTCTTGTACTCACACCCTACTTGGGCATTTTGATGGGCTTGTATATTTCATGCTCAAAGATCCAATGAAGGGAAAGGTCCCTATTGTGTATGGTTGAGTGGGTTAGCATGAGGAAATAGAGGATGTTAAATGGACCTCGGGATGGATGTTGTTTCTTTTATTTATTTTCTTACATATACATTGGATCCTTATTTCAGTTTTGGTTTATTTTACCTGGTAGTCCATAATGATACAGTATGGGTTTATTAGGTTATGTTCTAAATTTGATGGTTATTAATTTATTTATTATTTATTGATTTATTGTTTTCATTTACTTTATTATACTCTGATTATACCTGGTACTAAGGGGATCTTCTCCCAATTTTGTTCTATAGGCCCTTTCCACTAGTCAGCAACCTCTTACACACGCACGGGGAAGCATGAATGAGGTCGTGTGTCACCCCCATCTCAGACCTAGTGGTTCAGGTCAGGGTGTTACATCCTTTGTTATAAGCCTTTTGATTTCTGAATGATTATTCTTCCATATATTAATAGTCATTCCTTACTTACCAAATAATTAGGTACTACCTTCATCTCTAACTAAACCCTTCCATTAACTTTTATGCACACCCGTTATGTTGCTGAAATTTTACCTTGATTTTTCATGCCATATTTTTATGAATACCCAACCCTATTTTAATTCAATGGTATTCATCTAGATATATCTATACTTTATTTATTGGTGATCTCCATATATGAAACACATATTCCCTCCTCATGGGTTTTAATAAATGAAAATTCCATGTCTTTAATATGAAACTCATTCATTATTTTCCCTAGGCTATTGATGAAATGATTTATTATAATCTATGTGGCACACATTAATTAATAAATTTGAAGAGTGTTCCATAATAAAAATCCAACGTATTAGGTAAATAATTAATCTATGGAGATAGCATGTTTATGATGCCTTGGTTAATAACCTTTGTAATACATTTTATGACACCTCAGTGATAAACTTTAGGGATATACTTATTAATGTATCATTTTTATATTGTATCTAGATTTACATGTTATTCTTCATGTACTTATGATCATGCTTTTATGGTATGCCTCGTGTATTTATAATCATAATCTATTTTTATGTTGCATGAATTATCCATGGGTACACACTTTATATATCATTTATTATCCCTTACTGGGATTTATGTTCACCCTTTTCTATTGTTGCAAGTCCTTAGAAAATCATATGCAGTGAGGTGACCTAGGATGGTTTTAAAGGAATTTTTTCAAGAATATTAAATGAAGTTTATGTTTTTTATGTACTTTAGGTATTATATACCTATTTTCCAAGACACTAAACCTAAAAATATCCTTGAAAGTATTAATATGATATTTTTTTAAGGAATTATGTTAAAAATCATGTATGAAAAAGGTGGGACACCATATATAGGCCTTTCACAACCTCAAAATCTATGATAATCCTCTATATGTATCCAAATCTCAAGTAGGTTTTTCATTTATAATCATAAATAACCTAGTGTGTTTTCATCTCCCTTTTGTAAAAGCTACTAATGATCACCCCAAGAATAATACCAACCTCATCCAACTACTCAACATCACACCATTACTTTTCAATTATCCCAATTAGTTGAAATACAAAGCGAATGGTTTTGGTTATCCAGATAACTTTTCTATTTCAGCTCTAAACCCCAAGATAACACCTGCCCGAGCAACCAAAATTCATAACCTCCAAAAAAAATTCCTCCTCCACCCCATTACAAGAGTTTCTATGTGATAGGTACACCCAAAAATATCTAATGGATATACCACACTAAGGGTATTCCTTCAATAGGTTGGTCTCCTATCAGGATATCTATCCTGATATTTAATATTAACACTAAGAAAAAATTGTTATCCACCCTAGGAAGTGGATGAAATTATCCCCACCTTCAAGAAAACCCTTTAGGTCTATCATCTTAGAACATAAGATTATACAAGGTCTTTAGGTAGATTTCACTATCACAGGCCTCTCTCTCACAATAAGAGAGTATGAGTACACCATCACTAATAGAAGGTGAGAAACGTCTCTCTCTCTCTCCATGTAAGAATCATTGCTTCAAATCTAGTTTCTTATTCACCTCCTCCGTTATTCAGGCACATAGTCCCCACTAAAGACGCCAACCAGCATGCTACTACTACACCACTAAGATTTTATCAACCTCCACAACATCAAATCCATGAAAACCAATGTTACCCCATGTATCTTGATCCCATACTAGAATATTTTACTATACATGTGGAATTCTTATGGTAAGATAAGGGGAAATTACTAGAATGCATAACAGACTCCCCCAAGAATAGATATAAGGAAGGATTCAGTCCACATTCCCTATAAACACCATAGTTATTTTCATTAATCCACCTAGAAACACTTAAACATCATCTATGGAATGAAAATTGATGCACACATCAGCCTCTCGTTAAGATTCAACCATGGTCCACACTTTGAAAGAATCTGAAAATTACTTAACATTTATAGGAAGTGAATTTATCATCCACACACTTAGAAATCCAAGAATATCATCTAATGGGTAGTTGTATCCAACACACTAGAGGGATGGCTCTACTTTCCACACCCAATAGGGGTATCACTCACTTCTAAAGGTGGCACCCACCTCATAATTCAATCTCCAAAACCTTATGATACAAACAATGAGTAACCAATTCATATTAATGTGGGTACCACTGCACCTCTTCTCTATCACAAAAGAATCTCTTGGAAGACCTCTTTCTCATCAAAGACAAACTCACTTCATCGGAAGGAGTGAGTGAAAGATGGTCACCATTTTTGGAAGTTTCCTAGTAGACCATAGTTTAGACCGAGGTATCATGGGAATCTATAACTCCTGAGTTATAACATTATTGCTTTATTTTAAATTATAGATATCTTTTTGTTCATTTTATTCTTTATTTTGTCGATACCTTCTTGTTTTAGGTGGAATTTAGTTCTGTGATGTAGATTTGATTCTATATTGTGGAGGCTCTAGCCAAAATATGGTTGGGGTACTATGATGTAGAAGGTATTTTTGGTGGTTTTCCAAATTTGACATAGCTATGGTGTAGAGTTAGAGATATGTAATGAAGTATGGGAAGGTGGAACTTGGTTGATTCTAACAATTTTAGGGTCAATATGAAGTGGATCTATGATGTGGTGTAGCCTCCTTATTAACTTCAGAATTTTTTGGTGTGGTTATTGATGTGAGATGCTCAAGGTGGATTTATATTCATGGTGTAGGGTGACAGATGATGGATACGTTTTGGGGCTAACTGGTAGATGATGGGTATGGATAATGGAATCAAGTAGTCAACCAATTCTATAAGTAGCATGACCTTCTACTTAGAAAATACACTCAACAGAGGGATGTGATGGATAATCCACACAATAATACACTTGGGTTTAGGCATGGAATTGGGATCTTTGTGATCTTGGATCACCAATTTAACTTGTATATTAAAAAGTAAAGAATTCACAAGATAAAGGGAGAAATCAAAACAATCTTCACACAATGGAGATAAATGAATCATAATCTCTCTATTACAATATTGAATGAATATACAATGCCATGGGGTATATTTTTATATCCAAGGGGTGATATAATATTAAAGGGTCTAATACCCTAAAGTCATAAAGGATAAACCTACCTTGTACCCTTAAATTCAAAAAGATGAAGTCTAACAAAGACTTTTGGGGAAAGTATAACATTCATTTCCACCCATAGCCCACTGGGTTTGACTTTGAGTACCTAGCCCACCATATTTAACTTTAGTGTCAAAATATTTCATTCTATAATCTCCATGTGGGAAAGCCTTCCAAAATCCCTAAAACCATGTGTCTTGGGCCTCATGAATCTCATTTAAGCTTAAATAAGAGTGATAATAATCCCATTTTCCACTTCCATGCATACACCTTGGGTTTGGGAATTTTAATGCAGTGATATGGGCTCTTGTTTCTACATGTAGTCTCTTTAATATTCCTTGGATCATTGGGCCTTGAAACTCCAACTCTTCACATGCCATCAAGTCAATGTCATCTATCAGTTTCATATCATCCTCCCCCTCTTGAGAAGGATTTATGCTTGAATATTCATCATCTGTATCCAAATATGAGGAAATATTAGAAACATTGACTTTAAAAATAGCATTATACTCACTTTACAATGTGATCTTTTAATCAATCATATCAAGCACTAAGTAATGTCCATGTTCATGTATCTTGTGTTTTGACTTCCATTTATTTTTAAACCTCTCCATCTTATTTTATTTCACATGGTTCTATTTAACATTCCATTTTCCTTCCATATTCCTACTTTACTGAAAATTCATTGAAACTTTATCAATAGGGGTAAGGAGGATAAATCCAAAATGAGTTCTAGTTAGATAAAATTGAGTTATAGAGTGATCTACCTTTTTGTAGGAAGACTCCACATGCAGTATATGATCCTTCTAATATATTAAAATCATTTTATTGTTAATGGATATTTTAATTTCTTTTTTCTCTTTAATAGGTAGCAAACATGGTGACACATCCTCAAGAATGACACCATTGTAGACCTGTGACAAAGATCCCGTGATATTTGATGAAGAATGTGTTAGGTGGTTAGTGTTTATCATTTCCTCTTTATACATCAATACATAGATATTTTTTCATGAAATAAAAGCTTCCTTAACCTATCTCTCCTCTATCATCACATTTTTTCACTCAATGACTTCTCTTTTCTCTCTTTATTTTTCTTTAAACTTGATATCCTTTCTTCTCTCATTCTCTATTATCCCCTAATTATCGTCTTTTTATTCTCCCTCTTATTTTCTTGATCACTCATTTTTTTCATTTTCCATCAAGATGTGATCATATAAATTTTTTTGGGGGGTATGGGGTTGAGGGTTATAGGTTCCCATTAAATTAAAAAAGAGTAATGGTTTAGAAAACAATCATGTACCACATGTCGATCATGTTTCCATGGTTGAACTAGAAGTAAGTGGCATGACTTTATTGGTACTACATCATATAGTAACTCATCATTATACCTCCCAGTGGTGAATAAGACCATCACCTATTTTGTGACCTTCAGCTCTCCACAATCAATTAACCACTGAAGGTAGTATGGATATTAATGCTTCAAAGTTAGGAGTCCCAACTTCTCCACCAACTCAGTGCTTTACATATTAATATAATTTCCCCCATAAATTATGACACTAAATAATTTCCCATTAATTTGGAACTAGGTATGGAAAAGTTTCTCCCTTTTCTCACTCTCATTAGACATCATTTGAGCACTCAAAACCCGCCTTGTGATGAGAAGTTCACCTTCTTCTGTAAATTTTCCATTATCAGTTTTCAAGGAATACTCCACCTTTTCTTCTAATCTCTCTCTATCGATTTCCCATTATCCATAATTTTTTATGGTCATGTTGTATCAGTTTGATAATTCACTAGCAATGTGACCCCTTCCTTGACATTTGAAATATTGAATATCCTGATTCCATGTTTGGTTAGCCTCAAAGGTAGGGTTCTAGGTAGAATAATTACCTCATCACTTTTACAATCAACCACCTATTTCGGATTTGATGATTATCTAATATCCTTACTCAAATTTCTCCATGGATTGAAATGGGTATTGGGTTTCCTCATGTTTCTCCTACTTTTGATTTGTTTATCTATATTGGTCACTTGGTGGATTATATCTTGTATCTCCACATGGTGGTATATCTCCACTTGATCAGAAATATCCCGATTGAGCTCATATAAAAACCATGCCATGGTTAACTCCAGATCCTCTTCAATGTTTTCTAGGATCATGGAAATTTTTATCTCTTTGTATTAATCTTCAATACTCTTACTCCCTTAGGTAATTCATTAAAGTTTGTTGTGGAGATCTTTATGGTAGTATGAGGGAACAAACTGCTTCTGCATGGAAAACTTCATGTCATCCCAAGTGTTGATGGTATGTCCTCCATATATAGCCATATACTTTTGAATTTTATTCCACCAAATTAAATAATAATCAAAAAATTCAAGGGAATAAATTTTAACCCTTTTCTCCTTAGAATATGCATAATATTAAAATACTTGCTCGATCAGTATCTCCCACTTCAAGTATGATTTTGGATAACTTTTTCCTTGAAAAGAGGGAACCTTAACCTTAAATCCTCCTATGATTTCATTTTTATGTGGTCTCCTTTGGACTCCTATAGGTTGTTGTAACCTCCTCTTCCTTTTTGGTACATCTTCAAAATCATCATCAAAGTTCTCCATCTCCTCCTACATGATGTGGGGATGATGTGGTGTCGGAGTGCGTCTTGGGTTATCATGTATTTTCCTCAAGCTTATTTTATTATCCAGGTCATCAATCATCTCATGCAGCACCTCCAACTTTCTATCAAATATCTTCTTAAAATGGATCACCAAAACTTGCATTTGGAGTTGCGTAGCTTTGTGTATGGGAGATCTACTTCATCTCCCTTCATTTCTAGCATAAGCGATTCTTTTTACATGATCTTCTCCCATGATAATTAACATGAACACAAACACACATAGTGAGAAACACACACAATTATACACACACTCGCACACACAAAGACACACACACACGCAAGATATCTAAACACTCACGCAAATAAGATGTACACACTCACACACACAAGGATACACACTCACTCATGCAAGATATACACACTCGCACACACAAGGATACAAACTCATGCATACAAGATATACACACCCACACACACAAGGATACACACTCACACACATAATATATACACACTCACGTATACAAGGATACAAACTCACGGGTATTTTTTTCTTATTTCTCTCCACTCTCAACACTCAATTCAAATCCTAAGCTCTTATGAAATCTAATACCGTGTTTGGGGAAATCACATTCCATTAATCCTTCCCAAATCAAGATTGTGTTGGGGGATGTTTTAACATAACCCATTTGAGTGGTAAAGGGTTTCAAAATGGTAGAGGATGGAAAAGAGGGTAGAAAATATGGGTAAAAGGTGGAAAAGGGGTAGAAATGTGTGGTATGTGGGTTTTTTCCAATTGTGAAAGATAAGAAAAAATAATAACAATATGATCTAAATATGATATGGTGATGAAGTAAAATTATAGAGAAAGTGATGTATGGAAATGGAAGGTGTTAATAATATAAAGCATAAAAATAAGTAATTGTATCAACTTTATTTATTTATTTATTTCAAATCTCCCCAAAAGATTTGTGCGTAGTGTTTTAAAGCACAATATGATGAATGGAGAGTAAGATGATTTTTTTAAAATCTCTCAAAGAAAGAATGTGTGTTGAAATTTGAAAATCAAAAAATGATGAGCTGAGAGAAATTATTTTTGTTTTTGTTTTTTTAGATACAAATCGCATATAGAAAATCAAACATTAAAAGAAGATGGATGAATAATTCACTCAATGTAAAATATTTTAGGCTTTCACAACATAGGACAATTCTAGATATTTTCAAAGAAAAGGGGTTTCTTTTTTTTGGGGGGGGGGGGGGTTAATCGGTGGATAATATGGAAAGATAATAAGGGTAATGGTTAAAAGTAATGTAAATGAAGGGATAGATGCCAACCATGTTAACTGAAACTCTGATACCAACTAATGTGAGATGTTTGGGGTGGCCCTATCTTCACAGTGTAGGGTGGAAGATGACAGATATAGTTTGGAGCTAAGTGAATAATGATGGGTATAGATAGTAGAAGCAAGTAGTAAACCAATTCTATAAGGAGTGTGAGCTACTACTTAGACAACACACTTAAGGGAGGGATGTGATGTCTAATCCACACAATAGTGCACTTGGGTTTATGCATGTAATTAGGGGATTTGTGATCTTGGATCACCAATATAACTTATATATTAAAAAGTAAATAATGTACAAGAGCAGGGGGGAAAATTAGAACAATCCTCACACAATGGAGAGAAATGAAGAATAATCTCTCTATTATAATATTGAATGAAAATACAATTCCATGGTTGGATTTTTATGGATAAGGGGTGATACAATAGTCAAGGTTCTAATACCCTAAATTCATAAATGATAAACCTACCTTTTCCCCTTAAATTTAAAAAGATAAAGTCTAACAAAGACTTTTGGGAAAAGTAGCACATGTCTTTCCACCCATAGCCCACCGAATTTGACTTTGAGTACCTAGCCCACTGGGTTTAACTTTCATGTCCAAATATTACATTGTATAATCTTCACATGGGAAATCCTTCTAAAATTCGTGAAACCATGTGTCTTTGGCTTCATGCATCTCATTTGGGCTTAAATAAGAGTGATAATAATCCCATTTTCCACTTTCATGCACGCACCTTGGGTTTGGGACTTTTAATGTAGAGATATGGTATCTCATTGATGCTTGTAGTCTCTTTAATCTTATTTTAATCATTAGGCCTTACAACTCCAACTCTGCATGTGCCATAAAGTCAATGTCATCTACTAGTTTCATATTAGTTGTTTTATTATAGATCGGTCCCTTTTCCTAGTTTATAGAAACTCACTATTGACCACAGTGTATATTCTGAAAATGTTTTTGATCAGGATCTATTGTAGCATAGTCCCTTTCCTTACACCTTAGTTTTTTTCTACATCATTCCCCTTGTTTCATGGTATGGGGCTTGCGTAATAGTGTTATGTTGCCTATTTTTTCCTATAAATTCCATGAGACCCTTGAATCTAGCGTTCTACCAAACCTTATTCTCAAACCTTAGGAAACTATAGGAATTCTTCAAGAGTTATTTTTTCCATCATATTCTTATATTTATTTTCTACATTGAAGGATCGATTCTTGGTGGACTAAAGCATTGATCGAATTCGTGGTTCTCTATTGCTAATTCTAACTCCATTTTGATCTTGGATCCCCTTATTATTTATATCCCACTTGGTTCTGTGCATGGATAGACCAAAAAAATAAGGATAATTTGTTGGATATGTATTTCTAATTTTTTTCCATTTATATCCATCGTGTAATTGAGAATTATTTTCTATAAATCCAATCATTTTGGTGCATTGTTTGGGAATTGTGGTGGTAGGTGATTCTTTTTATTTCCTTATTTCTAGGAATTGGTGATTTGGAGATTCTAGATTGTGAAATTCATGGTTTTTGATTATCTCTTGATCCCTATAGTCCTTGGTTAATCTTGCACTACTGAAAAAACGACCTATACCCACGGTTCAAAACCGTGGGTATAGCCCAAAACCGTGGGCTGGAATGGCGTCGGTATAGGGGTCTCAGCCTATACCCACGGTTTGGAGAACCGTGGGTGGGGAGTGTAATTTGGCACACCGTGGGGTATTTAATTTCAAAAAAACTAACCTAGGGGGATTTGAACCCACATCGCGCGCTAACATTCCCAGCCATGCCTCACCAACAGACCAACCCAAATGTTAATTTTATTTGTATTAAATACATATATCTATGTATATATATTAATATAATGTATTTAAATTCAAAAAACAGCACCCAATGGGTTTTGAAACCGCACCGCGCGCTGTTCTGTGCGGCCGTGCAACCCAACTAACCAACCCAGCTGGTATTTTCATCTGTTACATATATATATTTATGTATATATATTAATATATAGTATTTAAATTCAAAAAAACACGCCTAGTGGGTTTCGAACCCTGCCTGCGCGTAGAAACTCAGGACCGCGCCCCCACAAACGAACCAACACAGTTAAATAACATTTGTTAATTTATATTTATATCTATATAAATATATTAATCTAAACTGTGAAAAATTGTATCCCCACTAAATTTTTCCCGTTTCCCGCCTAATTTTATTTGCCCGCCATAACGCGGGAAAGCTATACCCATGGTTCTTGAGAACCGTGGGTATAGGTCTTCAAAAAAAACCCGTAAAATACCCTATACCCACGGTTTTCTCCCAAACCATGGGTATAAGTCTTAAATGAAAACTATACCCACAGTTTTTGGTGCAACCGTGGGTATAGGTTCACATACTATACCTATACCCATGGTTTTGGAAAACCGTGGGTATAGACCTATTTTCCAGTAGTGTTGGATTATGGTTCCCACATGGGGGTGGATATTCCAAGTGTTTCATGGTAGGTTATTTCATGACTTGGATTTTTTCTACAAGCCTTATTTTCTCATTCCTTGAAAATGGTTGGAAAATATGGTTTATGAATTTACCATGAAAATGGATTTTGAAATGGTTTTAAAGGAATGATATTTTAAATGTGGTGTTTTTGGTAACATTTATGAAAATTGATTTTTCCCTTTGGTGTTGTTAATGAATATGGTTTTGAAGCATGTTTTGTATAGTTTTAAAGATAAAGTGACCCTTAAATGATTCTAATGTGGTAAAACCAAATGTGATTGACGATGAGGTAGGGAACCATCCTTAGGGATGAACTATTTTCCCCCAGATATATTCTTCTAGGATAATATGTGCACCAAGTTACTTAAGTTGTTGTAAGGACTGTCAAGAGTGAACACTTTACCCCAATACTTGTTCTGCTAGGGTAATCTGCACACCATGTGGCCTACTGATCATGATAATGGAACATGGATCCTCACTAACCTAGAACTAATGGGACTCAGTGGTAGGTTTTCCATGTTTATTATCTTTTAAATGTATGATTGGGATGTTATGAAAATGATTTGAAAACAAGGATTTTTTGTATGTTTTATAAACTGTGAAAATGGGTGATTTCCATGTTTTATATTGAATTATGTGAATTTGTATCGCATGACTTGTCTTTATTTACTATAAAATAATTAGTTTTCTTTATAAATAATATTTATAAAACACTTGGTTTGATCCTACTGGGCTTTTTTTCCTCACACCGTGCATAAGCCTTTAGGTGTATGTAGATCTTGTCTGTTATGATTCTAGTAAATGAAAGGAACCGTAGGGTAGTGATGGGTTTTCTCATTAGTAGGGTGTGGTAACCTAGAGGTGACTACATGTTATATGGATTTAGGTCTTGTTTTACTTTACACTTTGGTTTGTTGTTGTGGTTTTTGGACACATATTTGTATTACTTATGTACCCTTTTTCATTGTTGACTTGTATTGGCATACCAACATTATCACTATTCATGTTGTTATTTTTTATACTCTCTTGTGGAAAAATAATTCCCAAATATGGGTTTTAAATTCTTAGATGCTTATTTCCATCCTGTGAGGATCATTAATTCCCTTCAATTCATGTTAGGATTGGTTTGGGTTTTTTCCAGTTGGGTAACCCAGGTCGGTTCGTGTCAAATTGGTATCAAAGGTTGTTTGACTGTTTTAGTTGTCGGTATTAATTTTGGTACGTCATGGTAGATAGGAGATAGGAATATGGGGACTTGATGGGTAGGTTTTGAGAAAGTTTATGGATAGATCTCACCGTGATGAGCAATAAGTTACCATAGGTGGTCAGTAAATGTGTCTCTTGGGATTCAAAGTGATTCAATTCCATATTTTCCTTTTCTATGTTTCTTTATAGTTCTAAATGACTTCTTCTATTTTAATAAAAATTGATTCTTAGGTATAATGTTCTTATGTATAATGAGAAGATAAAGACATGAAGTTTCCATATGGGCATTCAACCTGATATTTGGTTGTGGGTCTTCATGCTAAAGATTTTTACCTATTCTGAGGTGGTGGATAGGGTGATGATGGTGATGATTGGTCTGTCTAGTAAATCAGGGTTGATCAGAGTTCCTCCTACCTTTAGTGGTAGCTCTAGTGGATCATTTATGGGAAAAATTAAGTGTAGTGAGTTTCATAAAGGAAATAATGGTGGTGATTCTTGGAATTATTTTCCTACATCATCATTAGCAGTTGGTATCTTGACTTGTTATTAGTGTGGTTAGGTGGGGCACACAAGGCACTTTTATTACATGCTTCCAAATACCTACAATTTAGGTGGATGTTGTGGTTACATGCAGAGTTTCTATCATGATTTTTCTTCTCCTCTATCTATAATGATATCATCGAAACCTAGATGATTTATAGTATAGTTAGATGCTTCATGTACAATATTTTTCTATCTATAGGCCTCTGAAATGAAGTAGTTACACATAATTAAGGAGAATCTAATGTAATTTGATACGGGTTCTATAATTGTGAGAGGTATCATTTCTCTTGATTAAACTATAGCTAATGATTTATTTGATGTAGTTAACTCTCACTCTTTCATATAGACTCATATGGTATATCATTTTAAACTTACAATAGAACTAATTTCATTCGTTATGCAATTGGAGACACCTCTAGGAAAGAAGGAGTAGGGTTTCTAATATCCCTCATGCTCTTTCTTTATGTGTGATGTTAAGATGGTTTAAGATTTTTTGTTTCTTGAATTGGACCTCTTCGATGTCATTATCAGGATGGATTGGTTGATTACTCACCGATGATGAACCAATTATTATCATCAGTGGGTGTTCGTTACTTACCTCGATGGGAACTCCAATATGTTTCAAGGAGAATGGGACCTGAGGTCCAGTGAAGAAGGACCTCTGCATCCATATCTTGGTAAATTGATGTCTTTTTTGAGGTTAAGTTGTTATAGAAATATTTTAATAGTGAGATCCCTATGGTAGTCAATGAATTTCCTAAAGTTTTTCTAGACGACTTTTCTAGGTTTCCTATAGAGAGAGAGGTGGAGTTCTTGACTGATTTAGTGCCATTAACTCAACTGATATCAATTCCATCTTACTGTATGGATCAATATAAGTTGAAAGAGCTAAAAATTTAGTTAGATGATTTGAGATACAAGGTATTTATATTCCTGAGTGTTTCACCTTGGTCATCATCTATGCTCTTTTCCAATAAAGATAATGTAACTCTCCACTTATGTGTTAATTATTGAAAGGTCAATCGAGTAACGATCAAGACCAAATATTCATTGCCTCATATTTATGATTTTTTAAATTATTTGAAAGGGTAAAATGGTTTTCTAAAATTAATCTTCATACTGAATATCACCATCTAATAATCAAGGAGTCGAATATTCCAAAGACCACTTTCAAGAGTGGTTATATCCATTCCGAGTATCTCGTGATGTCATTCATTCTAACTAAAGCTCCTATTATCTTCATGGAATTGATGAACCATATTTTCCACCAGTATCTTGATAATTTTTTCATGGTGTTCATGGATGAAGTTTTAGTGTACTCTAAGACCGAGGAAGATCATGTTTTTCACTTAAGAAATGTCTTGGGAATCCTAATGTATCATTGAATGTATGTGAAATTTTTAAAATACCAATTTTGGATCTGAGAATTTAAGTTCTTAGTATGAATAATCTTGGAACATGGTATCTTAGTTGATCCTAAAACGGTGATGGTTGTTATGTCATGGGAAGAACCACAAAATCTATTTTATATTTGAATATTCCAAGTTTTTAAATATATTATCAATGGTTCCTAAATGATTTCTATGAACTTGCATCACCTTTTACCTCTCTCACCCAAAAGGGGGAGAAGTTATTGTGGGATTCTAAGTGTCAGGAATCCTTTTATGTGTTAAATCAATGTTATGCCTTAGCATTAATTCTTACATTACCAGAGGTTAGATAGTGCTATATGGTTTATTGTGATGCTTCATGTATAGGTTTGGGTTGTGTCCTTATACAAGGAGATCATGTGGTGGCTTATGGATCACGTCAGCTTCAACCACATGAGAGAAATTATCCCACCCATGATTTAGAACTTACAACTATTGTGTATGACCTTAAATGTTGGCATCACTATCTTTTCAGGGAAAGTTTTATCATTTACTCTGACCACAAGAGTTTGGGATACATATTTTCTAAAAAAATTGAACCTCCAACAGATATGATAGGTGAAATAACTATAGTCATTTGATTTTAAAATTGTTTATACTACAGTAAAGGGTAATGTATTTATTGATTCTCTTAGTAGGAAGCTACTTTTTAAGGTTTTGAAAGAGGAAAATTATGATTGGAGCTTGATGGTACTCTTTTCTTAGATACACTTAAGGGTCAGGGAGGAAGGTTCAGGTTATATCCTGGCTAGTGTTTTTTTTTTCATCCTCTATCCTAGAGAGGATTCTCTAGGAATAGTAGTAAGATAATGAGTTCTAGAATATCAGATATTCTTTACATGGTGGGGAGATCATTAGTGAGTGGTCTCTCTACACGAAAGTTATTCTATTCTACAAAAACTGGTATGTTGTTCCATTGATAATAAGGAAGTTCATGTTGGGATATTATCATAATTATTTGTGGGTTTTCCACCCTGACACTATAAATATGTTTTATGACATGAAGTTTCAATTTTGGTGTCTTATTATGAAATGAGACATAGATGACTTTGTATCTTGATGAAACACATGACAACAGATAAAGGTTGAGCACTAGAAGCCTTTTGGTTTGATTTCTCCCCATGGTAACATAGAAATAGAATTAAATTAAAATAGATTTAATTATTGTTTTACCTTGAACTCTTTGAGGTTATAATTTTATTTGGGTGGTGATTAATTAGTTAACCAAGTCAAAAAAATTCATACTGATACATGACACCACTAAAGTGTAAGGTCTAAAGAAGCTTTATGTACAAGATATCATAAGGTTTCATGATATTTCTAAGTCCATTGTATCATATAGAGTTCCTAGATTCTTTATAAGTCTTTGTAAGGGTCTATATAAGGTGATGGGGACTCAGTTCATGTTGATCACAACATATCATAGTGATATGGATGGGTAGACGAAAAGGTATAATTAAATTTTGGAGGATATGCTTCATGCCTATATGTTAGACTTCATAGGTTCTTGGGATAGGCACTTGGGTCTAGTTGAATTTTATTATAATAATAGTTACTAATCATCCATCATTATGGAACCTTTTGAATCTTTATATGGCTAACCTTACAACTCTCCTATCTATTAGTATGAGGTTGGTGAATCTTTGTTGGTAGGACCAAGTTTTTTAGGAAACAACGATAAAAATCCAATTAATTCATCAGCATTTGGCGATGGATCAAAGTTTATACAAATCTTATGTGGATTGCTTTTGTTGTTCTTTAGAATTTTTGGTTGGTGTTTAGGTGTTTTTAAAAGTCTCACCTTGTTTGGGTCACCGACGACTTGGTAAATAAGGTAATCTTGCTCCTAGGTATGTGGGACCATTTGAGATCATTGAATGACATGAAAAGGTGGATTATCACTTGGATTTACCACCACATTTGTCTTCAATTTATAGTATTTTTTATGTTTCTCAACTAAAAAATTATTATCCCAACATGTCTCATGTGTTTAATTGGTAAGACCTTAACATAGAACTTGATATGTCTGTAATTGAGAAACCATTATGAGTTATTGATTCTCAAGTGAAGGTATTATATGTAAATTATATACCATTGGTCTGATTTATATGGTGATAAGGTTCTGATTCTCATGAAACTTGGGAGAGAGAGTCTATGATGAGGGATTAGTGGACTCATCTCTTTTTGGACCAACCTTCTTTGACTTAGATTTTTTGGGGTAGAAAATAGTATAGTGGGGAGAATTATATCATCACATATTTTTTTCTAAGTATGACCATCTTATTATTTGTTTTCTTCTTTAATTTTTCTAATCCCTTATTGTTTCAGGTGGAATTGAGTTCTATAACATGGCACTAGTTCTACGCCATGGAGGCTATAACTGTGGTGTGGTTGGGGTAATATAGCATAGTAGGATGTTTTGGTGGTTCTTCCAATTGTGGTATATTTGTGGAATGGAGATAGGGTACGGCATGGAGTCTAGGAAGGTGGAACTTGGTAAGTTCTACCAATTTCAGGTTCAGTACACTATGTAACTAGACTATGACATAGACTCCTTCATTGTTTCATAATTCTATGACATTGTTGTTTTCTTGTGGCATGGTCCCTTTTCCTAGTTTATAGGATCTCATTGTTGACCATGATTTGGATTCCAAAAATGTGTTTGACCAGGATCTATTGTGGCATAGTCCATTTTCCTTGAATCATAGTTTTTTTCTGCGATAGTCCCCTTGTGTCGTGGTATAGGGCTTGCACCATAGTGTTATGTTTCCCATTTTTTCCTAAAAAATACCTAAGAACCTTGAATCTAGCCTTCTCTCAGACATTTTTCTCAAACCTTGGGTGACTATAGGTCTTCTTCAAGAGTACATACATCCCTCATATTCTTGGATTCATCCCTAACATTGAAGGATCAATTCTTGGCTAACTGAAGTGCCAATCGAAGTCATTATTCTCTCTTGGAAAGTATGACTATGCTTTGATCTTATATCTCTTTCTTATTTGTATCCCCTTAGTTATCTCCATGGATAAACCATTACAATGATGGTAATTTATTAGATCTAGGTTTCTAATTGTGTTCCTTTAAGATCCATCATGGAATTGAGGATTCTTTTCTGGATCTCTAATCCTTTTAGTGCATTGTTTGGGAATTGTGGTGGTAAGTGATTACTTTTATTTAATTCATTTTATAAATTGGTAATTTATAGATTATTTATTATTAAAATCATGATTCATGGTCCTCCCTCAATACCTATAGTCCTTGGTTCATATTGTCTTATGGTTCCCATATGGGGGTGGATATTCCAAGTGTTTCAAGGTAGGTGGTTTCATGACTTGGATTTGTTATACAAATATTGTTTTCTCATTCCTTGAAAATAGTTTCTAAAATGGTTAGAAAGAATGTTTTATGGATTTATCTTGGAAATGGATTTTGAAATGTTTTTAAAGGAATGATTTTTGAAATGTGGTGGTTTTGGTAACATTTATGAAAATAGATTTCTTTCTTTGGTGTTGTTAATGAAAATTGTGTTGGAGCATGATTTGTATGGTTTCAAAGATAAAGTTCATTTTGAATGATTATAATGTGGTAAATCCAAATGTTATTGATGATGAGGTAGGGATCCATCCTTGAGGATGAACTCTTTTCCCCTGTACATATTTTTTTAAGCTAATGTGTACACCAAGTTGCCTAACTTATGGTAATGGTCCACTCTCAGGAGTAAACTCTTACCCCCTAGACTTGTTCTTATAGGGTAATGTGCACACTAAGTGGACTATTGATCAGGATAATGTAATGGTTATCCTAACTAACCTAGAACTAATAGGACTCAAGGGTTAGTTTTCCTTATTTATTATCTTTGAAATGTATTATTAGAATGTTATGAAGATGCTTTGAAAACTAGGATTTTTTGGTATGTTTTGTAAACTATGAAAAGGGGTGATTTCCATGTTTTATATTGAATTTTGTAAATTTGTATCACATTTATTGTCTTTATTTACTAGAGAATAATTGGTTCATTTGATAAATTTTGTTTATGAAACACTTGGTCGGATCTTATTGGGATTGTTTTGATCATACCCATCATAAACCTTTGGGTGTATGTTGATCTTTTTTGTTCTAATATAGGTAAAGGCAAGGTGTCATAGGGTAGAAGAAAGTTTTATCATTATAAGGGTGTGGGATTCTAGAGGTGACTACATGTCACGTGGATTTGGGACTTGTTGCACCTTGTAATTTGGTTTGATGTTGTGAGTTTTAGACACCTGTTTTTCTTACTCTTTCACCCCTTTTTGTTGTTGACTTGTATTGGCATACCAAAAATTTCGTTATTCATATTGTCATGTTTATGTTCTCTTGTGAAATAAACATTCCCAATGGTTGTTTTTATATTCCCAAGTGCTTTTTCCAGCCCATGGGGATCCATAATTCCCTTCAGGCTATGTCAGGACTGGTTCGGGTTATAGTCAGTTGGGTAACCTAAGTTAGTTCATGACACAAGCATCTAACGAAGATAAAATAATCCATGCCTGCACCAACTAGTATGAAGGTCTATAAAGAGAGGACATGAATCATACTTTGAATTTCACTCACTAGTGTCTGACCACAAGCATCCTCTACACATTTCATCCCATGACTTTGGTTGTCAGCACTCTACGCTGGACATAAATTAAGCAAAGGTGGTGATTATCAGAGTGGATCAATGCATCATATATATATAATTGATCACACACTACTGGTTCTTCCACCAAATATATTTTATATAGGAAACTGGTCCTACAACAAGGAGGTCTCTAATTCCAATGTTATCTTCAATGTGGAGGTTCATACATAACACCGCTCCAAATATCTTCAGGTGAAAAGATAACCTACTCCCAAATCCATGGTACATATTTTTCAAGAATCATTAATCTTCCAATGCTTGCTTAGGGATCTCTGACTTAAATGGTGTTGTGTGGAAACACAACCATATCTTATTAAATCTTCCTCAGGAGTCTCTACTTGAACCATTGATCTTAAAAAATTCCACTGTAAAGCATGTCTGGGGGAATACCTATGAGGTTCATGGGCCTTAACACATAATTGTACATTGTCATCCTTCCCTACAAAGGGTATTTCATACTGAATAAGGGCTCAAAACTCTATCCATGGTAAAGAAATTCCATCACGATTTTGAGAAAACACCATCCACTAATGGCCAGTCATTCCATATAGTAATCTTGATATAAGAATCAACATTTGGTTAGAAAAAGTTTGATTCATATAGAATCCTGAATCTCATACACCAAACAAAGATCTATCTCTTGAGTTTTAGTCTTTCCTCATAAATCTATAAGGTTTTTAATGTCAAATTCTTACATCATACTCAGCTTACGAGTAGCCTCATCCAACACAGTAGAAACTATCATCCTCTCTATAAGAAATATATGCACTAAGTGTGAGGGGGAGATGCCTCGAAATGTGGGGTAAGAATATCTTAAATAAATCTTATAAAATAATGTCTCGTCACTCAATAACCACTAGAGAGAGGACTAACTATAATCATGATATCATCACGACCTTACCTCCACACATAATCTCATTATCAATGGGTAACACCCTACATTTGATTGGATGAACCTGAAAGGTTTAGATCATATTTGGATAATCTGACATATGAAGAACATTAAAGATCATAATTTTCCATTATATGATTCATGTACCAACTTTTATATACCTCAAAATCAATGTCTTATAGCTATGTGTCTGCTATCAGGTTATCAGAGTCCTAGTGAAAGGATATGTCAATTTCCACACCTACATTGGCCTCTCTAGTCTGATAACTGAACTCAATACCCCCTTTAACTTTTTTCCCTAGAGTTTCCCAACTAATCCTCACATGACCACTAACTTCATACTTTGTCCCTAATAAAACCCCACTTTCATACTGCTCTAACATGACTTGACCCACCGAGGCCCCACCCAGGCCGGTAATAAGTCGATTGTGACAACCCAAGACTTCTTCTAATAAGTTAAGGGCTAGTAACCAACATCGAGTAGACATATCACACAATATGGGAGGTCTTAGACTATATAAACCTTCATCAAACGCATATCTCCAATTCATAGTAACAACCAATAACACCAGCATGAAATATATATAATCAAATGAACCAGACTATACTAAATACAATGCACACATGAGACATCAAGTATAAATACATCACCATGTAGATATTTACAAAGGAACCATACATCTGACAAGCCACTAAATATGTCATATACAAGACACTAGAAAGATCCTCATCACTGCTCATACTCCTATAATTATCTCCAACTGAAACAATCACTACCATCAATATAGAACATTATACCCCATCATGTTTCACCAAGTATCACCAGGCATCAGCTCCAAAAAATACATTCCAAATCCATGTCTACTATGACCATATTTGAACATGTGTGTTATTTTAATAGTCACAATAAGTGTGGGAACAAATCCCATGCAGGGGTGAGTATAAAAATATCCAATAGGATTCACAGAAAACCATAAATAAAATATAGAACAACAGTTCATCTCAAATATCCTGGTACTAAATAGTAACCAAGAAGAATGAAATGAAGAATAACCCAAATATGGTCTATAACTAGAAGTCCCAAGGATGCAAGGAAGGTCCAAATCATCTTATATCAAATCCTAAAGTCATACCATACGAGAAAATAAAGGAGATCAGAACACCAAAGAATATACAAATCCTAAAGTTGATATACAGGTGTAGACTACATCTTAAAGGTAGCCCCTAGGGTGACAAGTAATCACAAGTCCCAAATAATTTTGTACTGCTTAGACTTTCCAAATACCACACCACAGCTAGAAACCATAAAAGGGAGACTACTCATCACTGAATCATTTTTTCCATTTGAGGGAGTACCACACCATCTAGACCATCAATATTGTACCACTAATCAAGTATCTGAACTACCAATTCCAAGAAACCCACGTAATCTCACAATAACTATATTGAAGGATCTCATACCTTGGGTGAGTGGTGGGATGATGACTCTAGTGTAGGATCTTGTGTCATGTTTGATCTCTTTAGATAAGGGGTTACTGACTCTATAGATAGAGGATTCTACACCCTCAATATATGGGGGGGATACCAACCCTATCTGATTTATAGGTATATATTCCCACACTTTGATTATGTGGAAGGTATTACCAACCCTATCTAAGGATGGTGTAGGAAACCCACACTCTAACACAAACACATCTTTAGGGAGGGTTTCCAACCTCAAGAACACTCTGACCATCATGCTCGTACTTATCCATCAACCGTACAAATATAAATTCAAGATCCACCCATATCATGTCACAAATGGACTTGGATATCCAAATAGATCATGTCATTGTGATCTATGTGTAAAAAGGCCTAGGATAGGCTATTTATTTCTTCAAAATGGTCACTCTATGAATAAATTTCCAAAAACACCCCTAGGGGTAAGAGTGGGCCTTGTAGAGGGATTCGGGTGTGCCACATGGTGCAATGAAGTGCGTGGTTGCATGCCCACTGAGCACATGGAACTCTATGAATGGTGAAGTGCATGATCTCATGGAACCCATTCACATTATTTGATTATGCATGTGACCTCCCTTCCCCAGTTTGGGTCGAAGAAAACTCAACCCAGTCTCATCACCCACCCAGTTCACATGGTCAAGCCACCTACATAAAATGTCAGTCTTGATGTGGTTGACCTCATTCACATAGCGCTTCCACCTAAACCTACTCCCACTATTTTTGTTGTCACATGTGATTACATTTTTTTTTCTATTCACCCACCACTCTCTCCAATCCCCACACTGAGTTGCCCTATCACACCGCACCCCCACTCTGTGTCGCACGACCGTCACCTTTACACTATCATCCCCATTCCTTTCTTATGCCACTTATAATTCCACCACATGTTAACACCATATACTAACCCTAAGTCCAATAGTCCCATATCATTCATGCGAGGAGAGGAGAGATGGAGGGGGAAAGGAGAGAGAAGCCTTCTTTATTGATCCACCATAAATAATGTGAAGTCACAAAGAAGAAAATTAGAGATTGATCCATCTACCCTAACAAATACCATAGCACGAGGTTAGGGAATTTGAGAATGAAAATTCAACAATAATTGTTGAAATAACCCAAACTTTTCAAAATGAAATTTCCTTTGGAATGAATAAATGCTTTATTAAGTAATATAGTTATAGAAAACACATGCAATGTATTGCATTTGTTATTTTGAACTATTATAATATATAGTTTTTTAGACTTAAAATACCATTAAGCATCATAATCATTGCTAACATAGTTGTTCTACAGTGACCATTAAGATTAGTATATATTAAGGGTTATGAAAAGAAATATAATTGACACAGAAGTAAGAAGTGATGGCCTCGATCAGTAGGATCATACCCTATGAATCCCATTTAACAGATCTTCTAAGTGAGATGGAATCATTGGTCTTTTCCCTTGACTATTACCAAGTCAAGATTAAAAAATTTAAACACAAGAGAAATAATTTGTGGGAGAAGTTTAAGTTTAGATATATCAACTCCCAAATAATGTTCATCGAACCACCCCAAGAAAGTACCACCACCACACACCTTACCCTTAGGGTGTACGCTGGTGTAATAAGGGGTCATGTATCTAGACCCTAGTAGTATAAATTTATATATTTTATTTTTAATAAAATTAAAATTATATTTATCCCTTTTCATTATTTATATATATATACATGATTATATAATGAGTTTAATAAAAAATATATTTTGATATGAAGAAACCAAAATTGTATTTTTGAGAAATATATAATTTCAATTAAAACACTTTTTTTGATAAAATTTTTTTGAAATAAATGATATTTTCATGAAATATTATTATTAAATAATATTTATTTAAATATAAATGATAATATAATTGAATGAAGTCCCAAGTAATTTTTATAGGGTCATAAAGTTGTTAGTTTCATAAAAACTAGTATTTTCTAGTAAATAATTATATTTATTTAAAAGTGTAAATTCTAATATTTGTAAAATTATTTTGGTAAAATAAATATTATTATTTAAATTATAATGTTTAAATTATTCAATGGTGAATTTTTTATAATTTTCTAAAACATTCAGATTTTTGGGTAAAAATTAAATACTCTATAAATAAAAGGTGTGTATTATGGCATCATAATAGACCAAAAGTGGTGTAATAAATGCTATAAAAGGAATACATGACCAAAAATATATTTCTCCTATAAAATATGTGTTTTTTAAGTTATTTGATTAATTTTAAAAACCTAGAATGAATCCTCCAAAACCTATATTATCTTTTAAGGTTTTAAAAATAATTCTTTATAAACATGAATCACCTCCATGTCATGAATGACTCACCTTAATGAATCCTCTTTGATAGAAACCATGATAAAAACTATGATAAGGTTTGTGTTTTTTATTATTTTATCACTAAAGGGTCCAGAACCTAAGTTTAGAAACTAATAAATAATTCTCCACTCTTTTTCTATAAATAACCACCCAACCTCTCATTACTATTCACTCAAAACCCAATTATCATGAATTTTATTCCCCTATACCTCTTTAAATCCCTCCCAATTTGTTTCCAAACTCTTAAGAACCTCCTCCTAAGCTTTTATAAGCAACCCCACAAGGTAAGGTTATAAAGACCTGGAAATTTCAAGGAAAAAAAAATTTTCATAATTTTCTTTCGAATTTTACAAGAACGCAGTTTCTAACGGCGCCTGATTCCGAGGCCCGGTGTGCCTGGAATCAATTTCCGAAGTTTAGCTCGGGTACGTTCAGTGAACGAATGAGCGGGTTTTTCTAACTTTTGAACCGGTGCTCAAAATCGAATTCTGAGGGCACCGATGGATTCACAGCGCCGGTAATTGCTTAAGAAGATCTTTTTCGGAGTTGCGTTTTCACGGGAGGAGTTGTTAAAAATTTGTGGAAGATAAAATAAAAATTGAGTTACAATTTTTATTTATTTAAAGTAGTTATATCCTTTGAGTGGAAGTTAGGGAACTACCCATGAGAGGTTAAGAGGGTGGTGGGGCCCACACGAGACCCTAACCCCCCTTGATCTTCCCATAACCCCCTTGACCTCCCATAACTCACCTCCCACTTTAATATTGTAACTCCACTTTAACTTAAGTGACTCCTCTCCTACTCACCTCCCACATTAATTCATGCCACCTAAACATTAATTAATTTGACAACTCAAGATCAATTAATTAAGTGTGTTGGTTTTGAATTTTGTAATTTTGAATTCATGGCATGGGTAAATAAAATAAGGTGGAGCCTTATTTTATTTTGGTTAGAAATGTTGTGTTAAGAGAAAGTGAAGAGAGCATTTGAGTTTTGAAGAACTTCCTCCGAAGAAGAAGAACGCTTCATCTCCTTTGTTGAAGAACGTGAAGAACACCGAAGCTTCGACGAAGAACGTCGTCTCATCTTGCACCTTCTCTCCACGTCGAAGGAAGCGAGATGCCGCATTCTTCATCAGGCGATCACCGACGATGTGCCATCTCCTCTTCTTCCTCCATGTCAAGGGAGGAGACACCACCACAGGGAACGTTGTCATTGACGACGACTCACCCTCCGACGTCAACGGAATTGGCACCGATCTTCCGCGATGTCCCATCACCGCGACGCTTGCCTCTTCCGCGGCTCGATGACGTGTGACGTCTTTTCAAGGTAGGGGTTTGTTTTTCATGTCGTGAATAATTTTAGACGTTCTTCAATATCAACGGCCAACTGTTATCAAAATAACGGAGGAGGTCGGACCGCACAAACATGGCCGAACCTCCTCCCCTTTTATTTTGTTGGTTATCTACGTGGCTTGAAATGGAAGCGACGCAGTGTCATCGCACCGTGTGGGAATTTAGAGAATCACGACGAAGAAGTGCAGCATCGTTGCGCCGCGCCTTTGAGGTCGAACGAATCCTCGGTCGAAGTCGGGCTGCGGCGAAGGGGCGCGGCGCCGTCGCGCCGCGCCGGAAAACCACGAAGACGGCGTGTTTTGAACGTTGAGTGCGGATCGACGGGCGACGACGAATCGGGCCTAAAGGGCGTTTGCATTCCTTCGCAGTAAAGATCGAGTCCCGAGAGGACTTTTGGTGAAGGCGGCAAGCGAAATGGACAACCGGAGCGCATCCGGTGGTCCGTAGAAGGCGGCGGCGGTCCGCCATGCCGGCGAGGAGGCGCCGGCGACCGGCGGCGGCGGCGCGCTGCCGGAGAAAACCATCGCGGCTGAGCCGCGGCGGTGGGATGTGAACCGGAACGGCTGGGCCGTTCTGGGTTTGAGGCGGCGCGGCTTTAAGCCGCGCCAGGTTGACAACCAGGGGGGTTTGTAACCCCCCGCACCCATCGCATCGCGCCAGCGCGAGGCCAGCCGGCTGCCTAGGCCGGGCCGCCCAGGCCGGGCCGGGCCGGGCACGGTCCCTATGGGTATACCCTATGAGAGTTCGGGGTACAGTTGAGATACGGCCGGGTTGGTTCGCACACGAAACCAACCGGGCCCCTGGGACGAAAAGGCTAATAACTCACAGACCGGGCGTCCGATTGACGCACCGTCTGTTGCGTTGAGACCCCTATGACGAGGCAGTCCTTTGAGATACTCCTTCATGGGACTTGTGATACTTGGATTATTGACCCATAGCTCCTGGATCGGACCCTCCCGGAGACGAGCATACAGAGTAAGGAGACCGTGTAGCTGGATGTGACCGATGACTGCTTGTCCGATTCGATTCAGAGTAACTAGCATAGCCCAGTGGGGAGCACTACTTTGTGAGGTGTCATACCCATGGCGGAGGAGCACTACTGTGTGAGGTGGCAGACCCGCGGTACTCAACAGGAGGAGTACCTCTGTAGGCTATGAGGGGGAGTACTACTGTGTGAGGTGGCAGACCCATGGCGGAGGAGCACTATTGTATGAGGTGGCAGACCCGCGGTACTCGACAGAAGGAGTACCTCAGCAGTCTTAGGTTAGTGAGAAGTACCTCGGAGTTGTTACAGGACCACTGTACACTCCAGAGACGGGGCTCTTCAGCAGTTACGGTTTTGATAATGAAAAATCCCGGTTTGAGCTGAGTTTATGACCTTTGTATTTACCTCATGATTGAGAAGGGTCACTTGATAACTTAGGTATATGTATGGGCATATACCTGGGTAGTGGTTATCCGATGATTTCATAATCTTGTGTTTACTCATGTTTGAGATGGGTTACTTGATAAACTTAGGTATATGTATGGGCATATACCTAAGTAGAAGTTATCTATTGAGATCTTCTTTGTGGTTATCCTTGTTGGTTTTAGTGAGACCTTGAGGGTCTCGGGGTACCTACTGAGTATCGTTATACTCACCCCTGCACGGGCTATGACCGCACCTCATTGTGTTGGTTGTAGACGACGGGCAGTACTGACGGAGGCCGAGTGTTCGAGGACTAGACGGTACCCGGAGGTGGACCACCCGACGAGTCAGTATTCGGAGGTGGACTTCACAGTGAGACGACACTCAGAGGGGGTTGACGGGCGAGAGCATTGAGGAGCTGCGCTATTTGTACCTACCCTTCAGATAGGATCCGTGGTGGACGATCCAGGAGATGCGCTATCTGTACCTACCCTTCAGGTAGGATCTGAGGAGGACGACCTAGGAGCTGCTTCCTTTCTTCCAGTTGTTTGTCTTTTTTTGTTGTACTTTTGTTCAGTTGTAGCTGTATTTCTAGTTGGGTTTGTATTCTGGCCCATTTACTTTTTAGCACTTTCTTTGTACTTAGTGTTTTACTTCCGCTTGTACTCTGTGGTGTTTTGTTACTTTTATAAAGGCAATGCCTTCCCAGTTATCGGGATTTACACCTTTGGTGCTAGTCGCCAGACCCTGGACTATGGAAGGCGGGCTTGGGGTAGTCACGGCACGGGCCCCGAGGACGGGTCGTGACAAATTGGTATCAGAGGAGTCGGTTCTACCGCAGATCTTATAACTCTGATATTTTCTTTCTGTGAAGCAATAGTGTTAAGGGTACCGAGTGTGGTCTTCAGTTCAGGGAGTCCAGTGTTGGTGCGGGCGGTCGACGTATCCATACACCAGGACCCTGACAACTGATTTCTGACTTTGTGAACGAAAACACTGATCGCGTGTGTGTTTCCAGAAGTTTTTAAATGTTAGCTCAAACCAGGTCAGCTCACCAGGTATAATCGTTTGACCGTGTCACGTTGTTTCTTTCAGGATTCCTCTTTATGGACGACCAGCTAGAGCCCAGAGGGATGTGCGTACTGACATCTTGTCGAGCGACGAGGCTTCGGTACAAGGCCCTCTTGCAGTTGAGGCACCAGCGAAGGCACCAGCGGTACTACCATACATTGGGCCACCGATACCACCAGCCCCAGTAGTAGGCGATGCACGCCACTTGAGCGCACTGCACGAGTTCCAGCGCCGGAGGCCACCCAGGTTTTGGGGAGAGACGGACCCGCAAGCGGCTGAGGATTGGCTGGAGGATGTGGTGAGAGTCTTCAGGCTAGTGGGGACGCCAGCAGACTTCATGGTGATCTTTGTTGCCAGCCTACTTTAGGCAACAGTAGGAAGGTGGTGGAGCCACTTGTTCCAGTTTTGGGACGGGATGACCTTCACATGGTAAGACTTCGAGACCTTCTTCAGGGTGGAGTTTGTGCCAGTAGCTCTACACCCCGAGCGTGTACAGGAGCTTCTGCCTTTGCCGCAGGGTTTTCGATCAATAGCCGAGTCATCTGTGGGCAGTAGACAGATGGTGTAGAGGTCCAAGAGGACCAAACCAGCAGGTGGGCGACCTCGGGTTATAGGATCAGTAGTGCGGGTCACCCGGGGTGGAGTTAGGGCCAGGCGTTCCAGAAACAGACAGTGTTTCTCCTGCGGCAGGAAGGGTCACATGGCACGTGACTGTCTGACTCCTCGCACAGTCGATCCGTAGGCGTTGGAGGAGCCACCAAGGAAGTAGAGCTCTGGGAGCAGGTGGAAAAGAGCAGAACTAGTGGATACGTCCCTTGTACTTCTAGTTCCATGTTGTTGTTGTATACGTGTCTTTGTACTATGAGCTGCAATAATGAAAAGACACTTATCTTTGTGATGTTTTATTTCTTGTCCTTTTGTTTGGTTGATACTGAGTGGTCCCGGTTAAGACTGTTGACTTGACCCTCACTTTCGAGATTTCTACTGGAGGAGACCCAGTGACCTCACACTGATGCCGACAGTGTGACTCGACCCTTGGAGGCGAGAGTGAGAGTTGGATCTCTTGGTAGTTATGTCGAGGCCTTACGATGTCATCCATGGAATGAATGCATCATTCATGTCAGTATTGACTGTATTAGGCAATGGGCGTGGTTCGTCCAGGGGATGAGACCGAGTTTTTCTTTTCGGCAAAGGAGAAATTTTAGAAGCTCTTTCAGATCGTAGGCAAAGAAGGTGCAGATCATCCAGGAGCGGATGAAGACTGCACAGTGTAGTAAGAAACAGGAAACTGGCACCAGCCTTAGAGACTTGGTCATGTTAAATGTTTCAAGAAGTGGAAGCTTTAAGGAGAGATGAGTCTGCGAAGCAGCAGACGTGGAGGCAGATCTAGGAGAGTAGCATGTGGTGGTGTACGTTTTAACATATTACAACCACCCACCTTAGTTGTCCCCGCCAGGCTCAGGGAGCTGGAGGGCAGGGGAAGAGAGTAGATGCTTGCGGTCAGGGAGAGTGACCCAATCGCTCTAAGAATGATTCAAGGGGTAGTCTATATCCACTACTAGCTGCCGTATTAACAGACGTCAATATGAATCATTCCTTCCTTCCACGAATCTTGTCCCAGACCTAGAGTTTCCGGTAAGCCGTAGACTTAACCCTCACGTTTGGAGATACCTTGGGAGAAGACTCGATAATCACACTTACGCCGACAGTGTGGTAAGACCCTCGAGGTGAGAGTTTCAATTGGAATCTCTTGGTGGCAGCGTCGAGGCCTTACGACGTTGGTTTGAGTATAGACTGGGCAATCACAGTTCATACACAAATTGATGGTATTGGGCAAAAAGGTTGTGGTTTAACTACGACGTCGGAATGGGTTTTCCTTGGTCGGTGAAAAGGAAACCTCAGGCAGCACAGGATAAACTCATGCACAGGAGGGTGCGACCGATCACTCTTGAGTCAGTCAAACTTACCCTCGTGGCAGCAATCGTTTTGAGTTTCAGTTCTAAATAGGAATTGGAGACCTCTAGAGTTTGAGGATGACGATCACGTCCTTATACGGGTCTCACCTCAATGAGGATTATGGCGATGTGGCCAAGGCAACAAGTTATCTCCGAGGTTCATTGGACCATTCCTAGGTCCTCAGCTAGGTATGCGGGGTGGTTTACCGCTTGACCCATCCACCTCAGTTGCACCAGGTGCACGACGACTTCTACGTATCTCAACTGAGGATATACGTGCGTGATCCTTCACATATCATCGACCATGGGGAGTTGGATGATAGCGATGGGGTGTATTTCATGGAGGTTCCAGTGGGGATCAAGGATCGACAGGAGCGGGTCCTATGAGGACGGTCAATTCCTCGGGAGCACTTTCACTAGCAGTACGGGAACCTCCAGGTAAGCACATGGGAGCGGAAGGCTCAGATGCATGCTCAGTACTGCTTTTGTAACCCTTGTTTGTGTTAAAGCTTTACGAGGACGTAAAGCCCTGAGGTGGGAGTAATGTAAAGACCCAGAAATTTCAAGGGAAAAAAAATTCATAATTTTCTTTCAAATTTTACAAGAACGCAGTTTCTGACAGCGCCTGATTCCGAGGCCCGGTGTGCCCGGAATCAATTTCCAAAGTTTAGCTTGGGTACGTTCAGTGAACGAACGAGCGGGTTTTTCTAACTTTTGAACCAGTGCTCGAAATCGAATTCTGAGGGCACCAATGGATTCGCAGCGCTGGTAATTGCTTAAGAAGATCTTTTTCGGAGTTGCGTTTTCACGGGAAGAGTTGTTAAAAATTTGTGGAAGATAAAATAAAAATTGAGTTACAATTTTTATTTCTTTAAAGTAGTTATATCCTTTGAGTGGAAGTTAGGGAACTATCCATGAGAGGTTAAGATGGTGGTGGGGCCCACACGAGACCCTAACCCCCCTTGATCTTCCCATAACCCCCTTGACCTCCCATAACTCACCTCCCACTTTAATATTGTAACTCCACTTTAACTTAAGTGACTCCTCTCCTCCTCACCTCCCACATTAATTCATGCCACCTAAACATTAATTAATTTGAAAACTCAAGATCAATTAATTAAGTGTGTTGGTTTTGAATTTTGTAATTTTGAATTCATGGCATGGGTAAATAAAATAAGGTGGAGCATTATTTTATTTTGGTTAGAAATGTTGTGTTAAGAGAAAGGGAAGAGAGCATTTGAGTTTTGAAGAACTTACTCCTCCAAAGAAGAACGCTTCATCTCCTTTGTTGAAGAACGTGAAGAACACCGAAGCTTCAATGAAGAACGTCATCTCATCTTGCACCTTCTCTCCACGTCAAAGGAATCGAGACGCCGCATTCTTCATCGGGTGATCACCGACGACGTGCCTTCTCCTCTTCTTCCTCTGCGTCAAGGGAGGAGACACCACCGCGGGGAACGTTGCCATTGATGACGACTCACCCTCTGACGTCAACAGAATCGGCACCGATCTTCCGCGATGTCCGATCACCGCGACGCTTTCCTCTTCCGCGGCTCGACGATGTGTGACGTCTTTGCAAGGTAGGGGTTTGGTTTTCATGTCGTGAATAATTTTAGACATTCTTCGATATCAACGGCCAACTGTTATCAAAATAACGGAGGAGGTCGGACCGCACAAACACGACCAAACCTCCTCCCCTTTTATTTTGTTGGTTATCTACGTGGCTTGAAATGGAAGCAACGTAGTGTCGTCACACCGTGCGGGAATTTAAAGAATCACGACGAAGAAGCGCGGTGTCGTCGCGCCGCGCCTTTGAGGTCGAACGAATCCACGGTCGAAGTGAGGCCGCGGCGAAGGGGTGTGGCGCCATCATGCCGCGCCGAAAAACCACGAAGACGGCGCGTTTTTAACGTTGAGTGCGGATTGACGGGCGACGACGAATCGGGCTGAAATGGCGTTTGAATTCCTTCGCAGTAAAGATCGGGTCCCGGGAGGACTGTTGGAGAAGGTGGCAGGCGAAACGGACCACCGGAGCGCGTCTGGTGGTCCGCAGAAGGTGGAGACTGCGGCGCGCCGCCGGAGCAAACCGCCACGGCTGAGCCGCGGTGGTGGGACGTGAACCGGAACGGTCGGTCCATTCCAAGTTTGAGGCGGCGCGACTTTAAGTCGCGCCAGGTTGACAACCGGCGGGGTTTGTAACCCCCCGCACCCGTCGCGCCGCGCCAGCGCGAGGCCAGCCAGCTGCCCCGGCCGGGCCGGGCCGCGCCCAGTTGGGCTGGACCCGGACCCGGTTCGGCTGACCCAGGGGGGGTTGGGCCGGGCCGGGCCCAGACGTCCGTTTTCAGACCTCTTCGGTCTTTCGCCCATAACTTGGGTTACGGACCTCCGATCAACGCACCATCAATTGCGATGCGATCCTTGGATCGAGACAGTCATTTCATTATGTTACACTCAAGGTTTCGGAGAACTTTGGGTTCGGCCGGGTTGGTTCGGATACGAAACCAACTGGACCCTCGGAGCGGAAACGCTTATATCTTGAGTTCCGGACGTCCGATTGACGTGTCGTCGACTTTGTTGATTTCCTCTTGATGAGACAGAACTTTTGGCTTACTCCGCTCGAGGTTTGGACGTCGTCGGAGTGTGGTCGGGTTGGTTCGCTCACGAAACCAACCGGGCCCCTGGAACGAAAAAGCCAATAACTCACAGACCGGGCGTCCGATTGACGCACCATCTTTCTCGTTGAATTCCTCTTGATGAGACGGAACTTTTGGCATACTTCGCCTGAGTTTTGGATGCAGTTGGAGTATGGCTGGGTTGGATTGTACCCGAAATCCAACCGGGCCCCTGGAACGAAAAAGCTGATATCTTTCAGACCGGATGTCCGTTTGACGAACCGTTAGCGGCATTGGTGATCACATTGAGAAACGGTCCCTATGGGTATACCCTATGAGAGTTCGGGGTATAGTTGAGATACGGCCGGGTTGGTTCGCACACGAAACCAATCGGGCCCCTGGGACGAAAAGGCTAATAACTCACAGACCGAGCGTCCGATTGACGCGTCGTCTGTTGCATTGAGACCCCTATGATGAGGCGGTCCTTTGAGATACTTCTTCGTGGGACTTGTGATACTTGGATTATCGACCCGTAGCTCATGGAGCGGACCCTCCCAGAGACGAGCATACAGAGTACGGAGACTGTGTAGCTGGCTGTGATCGATGACTGCTTGTCCGATTCGATTCGGAGTGACTAGCATAGCCTAGTGGGGAGAACTACTTTGTGAGGTGGAAAACTCATGGCGGAGGAGCACTACTGTGTGAGGTGGCAGACCTGCGGTACTCGATAGGAGGAGTACCTCTGTAGGCTATGAGGGGGAGCACTACTGTGTGAGGTGGCAGACCCATGGCGGAGGAGCACTACTGTGTGAGGTGGCAGACCCGCGGTACTTGACAGAAGGAGTACCTCAGAAGTCTTAGGTTAGTGAGAAGTACCTCGGAGTTGTGACAGGACCACTGTACACTCCAGAGACGGGGCTCTTCAGTAGTTACGGTTTCGATAATGAAAAATCCTGGTTTGAGCTGAGTCTATGACCTTTGTGTTTACCTCATGATTGAGAAGGGTCACTTGATAACTTAGGTATATGTATGGGCATATACCTGGGTAGTGGTTATTCGATGATTTCATAATCTTGTGTTTCCTCATGTTTGAGATGGGTTAATTGATAAACTTAGGTATATGTATGGGCATATACCTAAGTAGAGGTTATCTGTTGAGATCTTCTTTGTGGTTATCCTTGTTGGTTTTAGTGAGACCTTAAGGGTCTCAGGGTCCCTACTGAGTATCGTTATACTCACCCCTGCACGGGCTATGCCCACACCTCATTGTGTTGGTTGCAGACGACGGGCAGTGCTGACAGAGGCCGAGTGTTCGAGGACTGGACGGTACCCGGAGGTGGACCACCCGACGAGTCAGTATTCAGAGGTGGACTTCACGGTGATACGACACTCGGAGGGGGTTTATGGGTGAGAGCATTGAGGAGCTGTGCTATCTGTACCTACCCTTCAGGTAGGATCCGTGGTGGACGATCCAGGAGCTGCGCTATCTGTACCTACCCTTCAGGTAGGATCCGAGGAGGACGACCCAGGAGCTGCTTCCTTTCTTCCATCTGGTTGTCTTTTTATGTTGTACTTTTGTTCATTTGTAGCTATATTTCCAGTTGGGTTTGTATTCTGGCCCATTTACTTTTCAACACTTTCTTTGTACTTAGTGTTTTACTTCCGCTTGTACTCTATGGTGTTTTGTTACTTTTATAAAGGCAATGTCTTCCCAGTTATCGGGATTTACGCCTTTGGTGCTAGTCGCCAGCCCCTGGCCTATGGAAGGCGGGCTTGGGGTAGTCACGGCACGGGCCCCGAGGACGGGTCGTGACAAAGGTATTCTCTTCCTCTTCCCTTTTATTCAAGTTCTTTCTTTGTATTAAGTTTTTATTTCCAATTTTTCATGTTGTAATGTGTTTTTACACATCCATTTACTATCATAATTATTCCCAAGTAATTATAAACCACATTTTACTCTCATTAAACTCTTATATGAACCTTTATGTACACTCGTTATAATTCCAAAATTATCCCATGATTTTTCATGCCAAACTTTTTATTGTGAATACCCATCCCCATTTCCACTCAAGGGTATTCACCTATAGGTGACCATCATTCATTTATTGATGACTTACATGTATGTAACTCATGCTACTTAATAATGTGATTAAAATTGATGAAATACATTCTTATGTTGTATGATTTATGTGGCACACAAATTTATATACATGATATTAATGTTATGGGTAGGCCTGAAATTATATATCCCTATAATGAATTGGGTAATGTTTTTACCTCGTGAGATTTCATGTATAGTTCATGAGTTGTTATCCTAAAAACACTTTGTTATGATGTCTTAGTGGTTAGCCTTGACTTATACTTATGATTTCATGTTTTATGTTGTTGTTGCATTCTTATGATGCCTTGATGTTATCATTGTATGTCATGATTTGATGTTTATGATTATGTTTATCACCTTCTTATTTCACCATTTTATGACCCTTGACTCACATGTATTACTTTACCTCATGGTATGATTTCATTTTTCCCTTATTGGGATTTATATCTCACCCCTATCTTTTGTATGGCCTCAGGTTATATCCCATGTAGTATTAGAAGATCAATGAAATATAAGGGCATGTTATAGAGTTTTAAAATAATTTTGTTGTATCGATGTTTCAAGTTATTGTGATATGTATCTAATTAACCAAATACACTAGGCCTCTTGGTCTTTTGGGATTTTATTATGTGTGTCTTTATGTAATAAATCATGAAATAAAGTGTATAAAAGATATGGGTTTTCATGGTTAGTAACAGATAAATGTCTAGTTATTTTTGGGGATAAGGATTAGAAAACCTTAGTGAAATCCATATGGATAATACTAAACATAGGAAAACATCTCTAAATTTTAGTAAAGTATAGAATGAGTAGTTTCTAAGAAACAAAATCTCTATCTGGATATTATAATTAGATGTGGATTTGACATAGATGTACCTAGGGGTAATAACCTTGAAAGGGATCATTGGGTATTAACTTGACCTATATCTGGTGCATGACAAAGAAGCATTGTTGTACACCTATTTTTACACTCCTGGGGGATATGATTTGGTAAATTCACTAGCTATTTACAAACCATTATAAAGGAAACAAAAAATAATTTGAAATTTAATGTTAGGAAATAGACTATGGATAACTTAGATTAAAAACTAGAAATTTCTAGGTTAAGGAATACATAGAATTTATGAGTTTGCCCTTTTATGTTCATAAGTTTCCCTATTATATGATTAATAGTTTAAAAATTATCATACCTAAGTATATTTTGGATGATGTAAATGATTAGAACTATAATAAAATAGTGAAAGGCACATATATTTTCCATTCATGGACTTAAAATATCATATGTGACTATGGTTATACACATTCTTTCATATCATACTAGTTTAGTAAAATTATTCAAACACCAACTCAAAACATAGAATTTGATTTATCAGTGAAAATGAAAAATGGTTCAATTATTTCTTTTTGAGAATATAACTTATCCCTTGTCAATATTTTTAGGTTTAATTTCCCAGTGAACCATGTGATAATAATTTTAGTGGAATTTTATGTTATCATGGGTATGGATTGGATTTCCTTATATAGAACCAACATAGATTGTCGGGAGAAGGAAATCACCCTTTGTATCATGAACTTCCCTTTGATTTTATAAAAGTGTAAAGAGGAGGATGGATATCCTTTGGCATAATCATCTCAAGCATGGATATTATTTCCTTATAAGAAATCATATCTTTCTCAAATGATTGAGACTAAGGAAAATATCATCCTTGATGACATGCCCATTATAAGAGAATAGGATGACATGTCCCCTGAAGAATCGCTCAGTCATCCTCCTAGATGAGAGGTTCAATTATCAATCAAACTTATACCTAGATATTTACCAATATCTAATAATCCATATAGAATGATCACTTTTGAACTTGAAGGGTTGAAGAAACAGCTACAGAAGAATCTAGATAAAGGGTTTATATGCCCAAGTGCTTCATTGTGGGGTGTATTGATCCTTTTCATCAAGAATGAGGATGGGTCAATGCACCTCTAAATTGATTATCATGAGCTCAATAAGATGATAATAAAGAAAAAATATCATCTACCATAGATTAATGACTTGTTCAATGAGTTACATGGAGCTCAATACTTCTCTAAGGTAGATCTTCAGTTGGGATATTATCAAGTAAAGGAGAAGAAGGAGGATATCCCCAAGACTTATTTTTTATGTAAGGTATGGTCATTATGAGTTCATATTGATTTCATTTTAACACACTAATTCTATAGTTATATTCATGGACTTAATGAACAAATTCTTTAGTGATTACCTTAAAAAAATTGTGGTAGTCTTTATAGATGATATTCTTATCTACTCCAAAATCAAGGAGTAACATGAGGAGCATTTGAATATTGTATTGAAGACTTTATGAAAGGAAAAGTTATATGAAAATTATAGTAAATTCAAGTTTTTGATAAATCAAGTATCATTACCAGGGCATGTTATCACCAACAAAGGGATATTGGTGGATTCTTCAAAGACATAGGAAATTGAAGGATGGCCCAAACCAATATATGTGATTAAGATTCATAGTTTCCTTGGATTAGCTAGGTATTATTGTCAATTTTTAAGAAACTTCTCATAATTTTCATAACCACTAACAAAGTTAACTCAAAAGGGAGTGTAGTTTGTCTAGAATAATGAATGTGAGGATATATTTAAAGAGTTAAAGAATAGTTTAATCGATTCACATGTTCTCATATTACCTAATTAAATATCCATGAGCAAAACTACCCAACACATGGTTTGGAATTGGCTATAGTGATCTTCACAATAAATATTTGGCGACATTATCTATACGGGGAGAAGTGTGACATATATATGGATCATAAAATCTTCAAGTATATATTCACACAAAAGGAGCTCAATATGTTCTAAAAAAGGTGGTTGGAGATGATAAAGGATTATGACTGTTCAATCCATTACCATTCAGGGAAGGTGAACAAATTGGTAGATGCTCTGATTAGAAATGATCCCACAACTCTATTCATGATGAGGATTAAAAGGGATATAATATTCTTGTACATACAAAGGATAGGCATGGAAATCATAAAAAGAACTATATATCACCTTTCCTAAATAACTACTCCACCAAAAATTCTTGAGAGGATCAAGGAGGCATAAAAAGACGATAAGGGGCTATAGAAAAGGGCAGCGAATATTCTGGAATTCAACTTTTCTAAAGATGGAGTTATAAGGTTTGTAACTTGGATATGTGTCTCATAAAAATTATAATATAAGAGGGAAATTTTGGATGATTCACATATTTAATCCTTATCTATTCATCTAGGAAGCACTAAAATGTATAGATATCTGGAAAAAAATTGGTGGGATAACATGAAGAGGGGGATTGTAAATTTTTTATCATGATGGTTAGTATGCCAATAAGTCAATGTTGAATGACATAAGTATAAGGGTATGATTTATCCATTTCTCATACCAGCATAAAAATGAGAAATATAATCATATATTTCTTCGTAGGACTCCTCGGGTCGTATAAAGGCAATAACTTCATTTGGGTGGTAGTCGATCACCTTACAAAGCCAACGCATTTTATTGCTATCAAGGAAGATTTATCGCTTTACCAAATCATTATGACATATATAATAAAAGTGTTAAGACTTAATAGAGTACCACTCTATATTGTAACTGGTCGAGATATGAAGTTTTCCTCAAGGTTCTGGAGAAGCCTTCAATGAGCATTGGATGCATAACTAAGTTTTAGTATTTCTTATCACCCTCAAATGGATGGTCATCCTGAGAGAACCATTAAAAATCTAGAGGATATGTTGAGATCATGTTTAATGGATTTAAAAGGATATTGGGATCAATATCTTCCCCTAGTGGAGTTCTCATATAACAATAGTTTTTATTCTATCATTCTAATAACACCTTATGAGGCTTTGTATAGAAAGAGGTTTTAGACTCTAACATACTGGGATGAGTTAGAGAGTAGAAGCTGATGAGACCTGATCGTATCCATGAGATAGAAATTAAGTTTCAAACCATTTAGTGTCATATGAAATTTGCACAAAGTTGATAGAAAATATATGCATAAAATCATTTATAAGACCTAGAGTTTGAGGTCAGAGATAAGGTTTTTATTTGTATATCATCATAGAAAAAAGTCTTGAGATTTTGGGAAAAGGGAAAAATTAGTCTTAAATACATCATCCTCTTTAAGATCCTTGATTGCATTGGAGTTTTGGACTATTGACTAGCACTTCCACCTAACCTATCTCAAGTAAATGATGTGTTCCATGTATCTCACTTAAGGAAGTATATAACAAACCCCTCACATGTGCTAAATCTAGAGGTGGTGTCATTGGAGAACGATATTTCATGTGAGGAGTAGATGTTTGATTATCCACTTAAATAGGATAATATTAATTTTTAATATATATAATTTTCATGTGATTCATTATTCATAAACACCATTTTTAGTAAATTTTACAAATTGAACATTATTTCACATTTTGATTATAATTCCTTTTTAAAATGCACTATTACATTATTCATTTTTGAACACCTCCTAAAAAACAAATGGTCTTGATTTTATTTTAATATTTTAATTTCAGGTTTCCCATTCCATTGGTAATATTTCATTATTCTAGAGTACTGGAAGAATCACATTGGAATGTGACCAAAGTGGGCTTTCATGACAATACATTTTGGACGAAGTAAATTGGAGAACATCTCAATAAACTGATAGTATCATCCAATATCCAAGACCAATGATGATAAAATTTGAACTAGAGTTAGAGAACATCATGGGTAACATTTCATTAAATATTGTCCAGAGCTAATTCTGATGTTTGAAGGGAATTCTGGGTGGACCAAGTTGAAGATAAAATTCTGGTCCAGATTCTGCGGCCTAGAAAAAAATCCCACCATTTCAATCATATCTCAAAAAAGACATCCAATTGGGTTGAAATTTTATATTTTTTTAGGTGAAATTTGGGGATTCATTTTCTTATTCTATGTTCCACCCCAATTTAGTCATCTATAAGGTCATTTAGGTGCCTCTATTTGGTGGATGAAAGTTAGATCAGATTTTTTTCAAGGGTGGAAAAGTCTTCTCTCCATTAAATTTCCGCAAACCTAGGCCTACCACCATTAATTAGGGTGACTTACACTATTTGAGGCTCTACCCAAGGCTTTAAAAATTCCTATTTAAGGTAGTGTTGTTGAAGGAGTTAATAATGTTCCTATGTTTTGTTTCATTGTAATGTTATGCCACAGCTTGTCTTTGTAATGATCTTCTTTCAATTTTAAGTTATTCGAATCACCTTAGTCTCTTAATAAAAAATCTTATTCGTCTCATTAACATATTTATACTATTTCATCAAGGTGTGAATTTATTCACGCAGTGAAGAGATAAATCTTTCACAAAACGGTGGAGTGTTTGTTATTTCCTTGTTTTTCACTTCTTTAAATCCATCCTCATGAGTCTACTTTTCACTTTCATTGAGAGAATAACATCAATGGAGTACTAAAAGTCTTATGGTTTCATCCAAGGGAGTATCAAGGGTTTGTATTGGATGTTATTTATCACTCTATAAATTTTTAATAATTTATTTTATTTGAGTTTTTCATTCAATGATTTTATCTCTTCCTCTTCCTTATTGAATTCCATTGCCACACTTTTCATGTTCTAATAAGATATTTTACCAAGGAGTGGTCATGAAAATGATACTCCAAGTATTTAGGTGATTATAATGTGTGTGTAGAAGTTTTAAACCAGTAAGTGGTTGGGTTATATTGATTTTATTGAATGAATCCTTCGCGAGTTAATGAAATTGAAATAATTCCAAAGGGAATTCATCCAATCCACCCCAAGTGATAACCTAGGATCAACTCATTTTCTCATAATTTGAATTAACATATATCTCTTAGTTCTCATTTAATCTCATCTAAAATCAACCCAAATTTTTCCACTTCATAGCCAAAAACAATCCATATAATGTACGTGTCTGTAGGTTTCTTCTTAGGTCTTTGAGGATTCGACAATACAAGATACACTACAAGCGACCGCTTAACCCTAAAAACTTGGGTAAATTTAGGAGATACCAAATTTTGGTGACATTTTCAGGGACCCAAGTAAGTTATCTTATACATTGTCATCCTTTTCTCACCCCAAGTTCTCTTTTCTCACCCCCATTTCACTTTTTGTTTGCATGTGTCCTAAGAATCTTGAATCCTGGTTTTAGTCTACACCAATGGAGTCTCTTAAACATCACCCCATGATAAACTCATGCTGAAATTAAATTGGAAATAAATATTTTGAAGCCCCTACTTAGGGAATTTCTTTTATCAAACCTTGAACGATCATCCCACATCCGGTGATATGTACAATCATTTGGATGATGACTGTTTAAAGGATAAATTTCCAGCCCTCTCAAGGATGGTTGAAGAGATCAATATTTGGGAATTACATTATGTTCAACCTCATATAAATTATATTAATCATACATTGATTGAACAATTTTGTAATCAAATAGAGAGAATGAATTCTGAGGTTTCATCTTTGAGATTATAACTATAAATCACTAAAATTTGTGAGGAACCCATCCCTACACTGACCATAACTTCCATAACCTTATGTGGAGTGTTTAGTTTCCCACAAACCTCTAATGAATTTATTGAAGAACCAACCTTTGGATTTGGGGTAGATTAATAGGATCAAGGAATTTTTGAATGGTCTTTAAATCAAGAGGAAATTGATTTTCTATATTCAAAAGAAGATAATTTTACATCATGGATTGAGGTTCCTGAATATTGATCCATTGATGATTTTTTAGAAAAACCAATCACATAACTATTGGGATAAATCAAAATCTTCAAGTCCATATCCATTCCTGACATTGATATGTCCAATTTTTTGGTTTAATCTTTTATTCAAAAGGAACCAATTCTATTGAGAAATTTTGAAAATGAAATCAAGTTCAATTTAAAGTCCCAACCTATGTCTAAAAGTTTTATCCTACCTGAACTTGAACATATGTCCTTTCCATCCTACATCAAGTTCTAATTCATTGTGGATATCCAAAACCTACATGTTTTCATTATTTCTTCTCTTGATACAAATAAAATAGGAATGATCCTTAATGTCTTATGCAAGACTACATAAGCAACTGGATCCAATATTTCTGATGTTCCTTGGATTTCCCACTCATTTTAGAACATAGGTTTTTTGATGAAACAAATTCTAAACAATGAATCAATCTCAATCTAGTAGAAGTGGTAACAATGTGATCCTTAAAACCTTTAAAGTTGGTATTGGGTAAGTTGGGGGGTCCAATTAGAGCTAACGACTTTAAACTAAGCAGTTTTTTGGAGGCAACCCAACATCAACATGGATTTTATTTTATTTTAATTATTAATTTTTTGTTCATTTGTGTGTTAAAAAAAATCAATCTAAAAAATTATTTTCAATTGTTTCTCTTCATTTACCTTTTTGTTTCTTCTTTTAATTTCTTTGTTTTCAATTTGGTGTTCTTCTGTGTAATATATATTTTATTTTATGTTCTTGTATACATATATTTATATATATATATTTTAAAATGTGGGAAAAAAAATAAAAATATAGAATAAGAAATATATATATATATTTGCACAAAAGGCCGCACTATAGGTCATGGGGACAACCCCAACGCGACCGGCGAAGTCGCGGGACTTGAACCCATAACCGAAGGGATATAGGAGAGTGCACCTTCCACTGACCTATGACTTATAGTGCTTCTATCTTCTATTTTCCTTATATATATACTTATATTTGAATATATATATATATATATAATTTTTTTATTATTTTTGCTTGTTCCTTGTATCGATCATTAGTGTGCTAAAATAATTAGGTATATTTTTTTTCCTTTCCTTTTATCTTTGTTTGGTTTTATTTAAGGGGACCTCAAGGGATTTCCATTGTGTTCTAATGGTGTTGGTATGTAAGATTCAAGTGATTCTGAGGTTGAGGTATTTTTAGGAAATAAAATTTCTTCTAATATTTCAAACGCAATCTTCTATCATTGATGAGGCTTCTCCGAGTAACATGGAGATCAAGGGATTAAATGGGAGTAACACAAACTTCAACTTCAACCACCAAGTGACTTCATTCCATGATTTTCATTTTCATTTTCCTTTTTTAAACTCCTCTTTTATTCCTCTACCCCCTTCTAAATTTTCATTTCTTTAGCCACTGAGAACCATGTTATTCTAAGTTGTGGAAGGGATGAAATAAAAAAATGTTTTTGTGTGTATAAATAAAAAGAAAAATAAAAATACACAAAAGATTTGAAATTAAAAATAATGTGTTTTAATATAAAGAAATTTTATTTAACCTTGAACATGATAATACAAATTGTAAACTTTTAAACTGAATATCAATTAATTTTACATGCCTTTATTCTGATTTTAATGCAAGTTTAAGTTCAAAATCATATATTTTGGAAAGTGTGGTTGTCTAATTTGATTTTTCACCATTTATATTTTCATCCAATTAATAAAAAAATTCACAACACACGTCCTTTGGATTGTGGGGTATTAATTTTAGTTCTTGGGGTCCTATAATAAATAAAATAGGTTTGTTTAATGTTTTAATTTTTACATGGGTATTCAAAAAAATTAATGAAAAAAAATGTGCATAAAAAACAATAATAAATTTTCACATAGAGTAATAGATTGAACTAATGCATGGCTTTCAGCACTTGAGGATCATGGATCCATAGTTTTTTTGCCCAAATTTGGAAATTTTATCTCTATTTGTGGTCATTTGAATTTGTTTTTGATTGAGTTAACTCAAGATGATGCTCAAGTATGTAGACTTCACTTGGTTCCCTAAGGTCTTTGAGCCTCAGAGTCATTGCAAAAGTCTCGCTACGGGGGTTGAATTGATTGGGTTTAATTTCAATTACCATGCCAAAAGTGAAAAAAACAAAAAAAAAATAAAGAAAATTGAATACTTGTCTTAATATTAAAATGTGATTCCACCTAGAATTTCTATCTTTTTCCCCCTTGAATAAAAATAAACCCCCATGTCTATTGAGATGCACAACACATCATCATGCTTAATTAAAATTGGATGAAATGTGGTGATAAATTTGAACAAAGGAATGGGATTGGGCTTGGAATATTATTTTTTACCTATCTTGTTTTAAATTATTTTGATGGTTTTCGTAATTTTTTGGCATTATGACTTTTGGTGAGCATTGTATATTAAAATGTTTTTGGAAAAAGGAATTCAAATTTCATATTTTGAGATACATTTTTCTCAGGACTAGAAAAACTCAAGTTAGTGGGTGTGATTAGCCACTAAAATAGGCTAATATTCATTGTTAATATATATAATTTTCATGTGATTCATTATTCATAAATACCATTTTTAGTGAATTTTACAAATTGAACATTATTTCACATTTTGATTGTAATTACTTCTTAAAATGCACTATTACATGATGCATTTTTCAACACCTCCTAAAATTCCCAATGGTCTTGATTTTATTTCCATATTTAATTTTTAGGTTTCACATTCCATTGGGAATATTTAATTATTATAGAGTACTTAAAGAATCACATTGGAATATGACCAAAGTGGGGTTTCATAAAAATGCATTCTAGGCGAAGTAAACTGGACAGAATCCCAATAAACTGATTGTAGTAGCCAAGATCTAATCCCAATGATGCTAAAATTTAAACTGTAGTTATAAAACATCATGGGGAATATTTCATTAAATAGTTTTCAGAGCTAATTCTAATGTTTGGATGGGGTTCTAGGCATTCCGGGTCGAAGATAAAATTTTGGTCCAGATTTTGTAGCCCAAAAAAACATCTCACCATTTCAATCATATCTAAAAAAACATACAATTGGGCTGAAATTTTATAGTTTTTTAGGGTACATCTAAGGATTCATTTTCTTCTTCTATGGACTGCTCCAATTCAGTCATCTAGAAGATCATTTCATCTCTTTTTTTTTGTGGATGAAAGTTGGCTCGAATTTTTGTCAAGGGTGGAAAAGTTTTCTCTCTGTTAACTTTCCACACACCTAGACCTACCACCATTAATTGGGGTGACTTGCACTATTGGATACTTGACCCAAGGCTTCCAAAATGCCTAATTAAAGCAGTGGTGGTGAAGGAGTTAAGAATGTTTGTGTGATTTGTTTCATTGTAATGTTATGTTGCCGCTTTGTCTTTGTAATGTTCTTCTTTCAATTGTAAGTTATTTGAATCACCTTAGTCTCTTAATAAAACTTCTTCTTATTCTCATTCTATGTTCATCTTGTTAACACGTTGATACTGTTTTTATCAAGGTGTGAATTTATTCACACAAAGAAGAGATAAATCCTTCACAAACCGGTGGAGTGTTTGTTATTTCATTGTTTTTCACTTCTTCAATTTCATCCTCATGAGTCTACTTCTCACTTACATTGAGAGAATAACATAAATGGAGGGATAAAAGTCTTATTTTTTGATCCAAGGGGGTATCAAGGTGATGTATTAGATGTTATTTATCATGCTATGAGTTTTTAATAATTTCTTTTATTTGAGTTTTTCATTCAATGATTTTCTCTCTTCCTCTTCCTTATTGAATTTTATCGCCACACATTTCATGTTCTAATAAGATTCTTTACCTAGGAGTGATCATGAAAATGATACTATGGGTGTATAGGTGATTAGAATGTGTATGTGAAGGTGTTAAACCAGTAATTGATGAGGCTATATTGATTTCATTGAATGGATCCTTCTCGAGTTAATGAAATTGAAATAATTCAAAAAGAATTTATCCAATCCACCCCAAGCGATAACCTAGGATCAAATCATTTTCTCATAATTTGAATTCACATGGATATCTTAGTGTTCATTTAATCCCATCTAAAATAAACCCAAATTTATCCACTTCATAGCCAAAAACAATCCATAGAATGTATGTGTTTATAGGTTTCTTCTTAGGTCTTTGAGGATTTGATAACCCAAGCTACACTACAAAGCGACATATTAACCCTAAAAACTTGGGTAAATTTGGGAGAGACCACCGGTGAAGATATTATATCATGGAGAAAAAGTTATGAAAAACAATACAACTCATTCGATCAAAGTAATATGGAAAAACCACAAGTTTGAGGAGGTAACATGGGAACCAGAAGAGGTGATGAAATAGAAGTACCCTCATCTGTTTTAATGTGTGAAATGAAATATCAAGGGTGAAATTTCTGAAGTGTGGAAGAGTGTAATTACCCAAACTTTTATAAATGAAATTCACTTATTAATTAATAGATTTCTTATTAAGTAATGTAGTTATAGAAAATAGGTGCATTGTATTTTATTTGTTATTTTGGATAGTTATAAAATGTAGCATGTTGGACTTAAAATATTATTAAGAATCATAACCATTGCTAATATATTCATTCTACGGTGACTGTTAAGATTATAATATATTAAGGGTTATGAAACAAATCTAATTGACATGGAAGGAAAAGGTGATGGCCTCGACCAATAGGGTCATACCTTACGAAGCCCATTTATCGGAACCTTCGAGGGATATGGAATCATTGGGATTTTCCATTGACCAAGCCCAATTCGATATGTAACAACTAAAACATGAGTGAAGCCATTTATTATAGAAGTTAAAACTCATTGAGATCACTTCCCAAACCATGTTCATCGAACTATCTCAATAAAGTACCACCATCGCACACCTTACCCTTATGACAAATGTTGGTGTGATAAGAGGTTATGTATCTAGACCCTAGTAGCATGAATTTGTATATTTTCTTTTTTAATAAAATAATAATTATATTTATCTCTTTCCATTATTACTTTATATATAAACATGAATATATAATGAATTTAATAAAAGCTATATTTTGATACGAAGAAACCAAAATTGTATTTTTAGGAAACATATAGTTTCAATTAAAACACTCTTTTTGATAAATTCAATAATTTTTAAATAAATGATATTTTCTTGAAATATTCTTATTAAATAATATTTATTTAAATATAAATGGTAATATAATTTAATGAAGTCCCATATAATTTTTATAAGGGTTAGAAAGTTGTTATTGTCTTAAAAACTAGTATTTTCCAGTGAATAAGTATTTTTATTTAAAAGTGTAAAACCTCATATTTATAAAATTATTTTGGTGAAATAGATATTTTTATTTGAAATTATCATGTCTAAGTTAGTCAATGGTTACTTTTTCATAATTTTTTTAGACAATTGAATTTTAGGGTAAAAATTAAATGGATTATAAATATACAGTGTGTATTATGAAACCATAATATCCTAAAAATGATGTAATAAATACTATAAAAGGCATCTATGAACAAAAATAGATTTCTACTTTAAAATAATGTATTTTTGAATTTATTTGATGAGTTTTACAAAACCTATAATGAATCCTTCAAAACCTATATTATATTTTAAGGTTTTAAAAACAATTTTTTATGAAAACGACTCACATCCACATCATGAATGATATTATTTTAATGATTTTGGTTCTTAGCCTGATAAAATATTAAAAATGACTTACCTTTAACAATAACCATGGGAAAGTTTTTGTCTTTTTTTATTTTATCACTTAAGAGTCTAAAACCTAAGTTTATAAATTAATAAAGAATTCTCCTCTATTTTGATGTAAATACTCACCCAACATCTCGTTCTTCTTCACTCAAAACCCATTGAGCACAAAGTTCATCCCCCTCTCCCTCTTTAAACCCCTTCCAAGGTGTTCTTGGGCTCTTAAGAAGCTCCTCCTGAGCTTTTAAAAGCATCATGTCAAGGTAAAAAATTCTCTTCCAGTTCCTTTTTATTCAAGTACTTTATTTGTATTAAGCCTTCTGATCTCCAACTGTTCATGTTGTAATGTATTTTTACACATCCCTTTACTATCATTATGATTCCCAAGTAATGAGAGGCCACCTTTCACTCTCATTAAACTCCATGAGCCTTTATATACACCCATTATGATGTCGAAATTATCCCATGGTTTTCCATGTCAAACATTTTGTTGTGAATATCTATCCTCATTTCCACTCAAGGGTATTCACCTATATGTGACTATCTTTCATTAATTAGGGATTTCCATGTATGTGACTCACACTCCTTAATTGTGACATTAAAAATGATGAAAGACATTCTTATGTTGTATGAACTATGTGGCACACAAATACATGTACATTATATGAATGCACTACTACAAAAACGGGAAAGGGAAGCGGTACCCCTTCAACACTGCTAAAAAAAAGGGCTGATAAAGGGCACTTTTAACAGCGCTAAAAAAAGTGCTGTTAAAAGTGACTCTTTATCAGCACTTTTTTTAGCGTTGATAAAGGTCCTCCCTTTATCAACGCTTTTTTTAGCATTGTTAAAGGGGACCCCTATATCAGCGTTTTTTTTAGTAGCGCTAATAAGGGGGGCTTTATCAGTGCTTTTTCCTAGTGCTGATAAATTTTCTGTTTCAAAAAAAAATCATGAAAAAAATATATTGTTATATGGGTATATTTATATTGATATAAATATAATATATATTTTTTAAATATGTTTTAGATAAGTATAAATAGACTATTAAATTTAATATATAATAAATTTAGTGAAAATGGATTTAACGTATTTTAAAAAAATACTATTAATTAATAATTTGCTAATTATCATCGATTAATAATCATTTAATAACAATTGGAAGGCACGAAAAATCAAAAATAATAATAAAATATCTAAAATAAGTTGAAAATGCAACTCAAACTTCAAATAACCATAACTTTTGATCCGGGTGTCCGTTTGAGCTCTACAACATGTCAAATTAAAACCTACGACAAGATCTACGTGCTAGTGACTGAAGCAAAGCTTCTGTCGTGATTTTAAAGGCCAAGAAAGGCCCAAAAGGCCTCCAAAACTGAGTTTTTAGTCAGGACACCCCGATTTGTTAACATTCAAATAGGTATAACTTCTGATCTGGATGTCCGTTAGGCCTGTACCACATATCATATCAAATATTGTTTTATTTTCTTCGATTTGAGTGGTTGTGAAGTTGAAACGAGATTCTATATTAGAAGTTATGGTCGTTTTGACATTCTATGGCTTTTCAAATACACATATATATGTATTTATTCGTAAATCTATATATGTGTGAGTGTGTGTGTGTGTGTTGTATATATGTATGTATGTAATTATTTATTTATTTATAAACACACATAAAAAACATATTTTATAAATGTATTTAAAACTAATCTTATAAATATATATTAATATACAAATAAATATATGGATAAAAAATTATAAGTAAATATATATATAAATAAATAAAAATATATAGTAATATACGAATGAATATATATATATGTGTGTGTGTGTATTCTAATATATGAATAAATACATATGTATTAATATAACTAAATATATTTATATTAATATGAATCTATATTAATATATGAATAAATATAACTATATATATATATTATACGAATAAATAAATAAATATATTAATATATGAATAAATATATATGTATTAATATAACTAAATATATTTATATTAATACGAGCCTATATTAATATACGAATAAATATAACTATATATATAAATAAATAGATATATCATTAAATATATAAAAAACGAAATGGCTTAATGGTAAAGGTGCAGACGCGCAAGGGGGAGGTCGCGGGTTCGAATTCGGGAGGAAGTAAGGAGGTGCCCGCGTGTGGGGGATGCGTGAGAAGGGCAGCGCGAGAGAGTGTGAGGTTGTGGGTCTGCCTAGAACTGGTAAAGGGGGTGTCCAGCGCTGTTAATTATCCCCCACCCCCCACCCCGCATTATATAATTTTTTTATTTTTTATTTTTTTTTTACTTTTATTACCGAGAGAGTGTGAGGTTGTGGGTCTGCCTAGCATTGATAAAGGGGGTGTCCAGTGCTCTTAATTATCCCCCCCCCCCCCCCGCATTATATAATTGTAACGCCCCGACCCCAGTTACCCAGAGTCGGTGCATTACTTCGTAACATTGGCATGATCACAAAAGATCAAGTCTCGAAAGACCGATTAGTTTAGTAGCCTTGAAAACACTATATACATTCATAAATGTTACATTACATCATAAAGTAAAAAACTACAATAACATAGTCTCCATTTTCCACACTCATATCCCCTTCAGACTACCCCTGCAGGCCATTCATAATATACTTCTTCACATCCTGGAAAAATTAAAACATTGAAAGGGGTGAGCTCAGATGCTCAGTAAGGATAACAATATAGTAGAAGCTTTCATAAATAAACATAAACATTTAAGGAAATATATAACTAAACAAAAGCCTTTTAAACATGAACTTCAATATAATATGGCAAAAGTAAAATGAAATAATGTCATTTACTTATTCACATGGATATTCTACTGGTCAAATAATTACATGCAATATCAATAACCACTTTCATAATGATGGAATGCATAATGCCAGACTATCATAACCACGTAGCCAAGGCCTCGTGTCAAGACTACAAATAATATTTTGTCAAGGCCTCGTGCCAAGACACTAGTTTGTCTCATGAGACCTGCCGATGCATCGAGGAGCTATAGCGGGCTCCACCCGTCACTGATTAAGTCCAATGCATTCCTTATATGAAAAATGGTATATAAACATTTAGGAATACCATTTTTTAAAATACTGTTTGAAATTAATTGCGGCATAAAAATACCAGTTCGATTTTTAGAAGATATTTACATTTAAAATTACTCAAATATACTCCAGTGTTTTTCTGAAAACATTATGCAATCTTCTGAAAAAAAATAACTAATTCTGAGACTGCTTGACTAATTACAGGCCATGATGGGTCCACGCCCAATCCCTTCCTATCTACCACACTCGAGAGTTGGGTTTTCTGAAAATATTTTTAAGCTTGCGTTAAATACATATACATTTGCACTGGGTTTTCATATATTAAGACTCATAAACAATGTTTGATACATACCATTTTCAAAACCAAAATAAAAGAAAAGTAAAACATGGTATTTGTTTTTCATTTAAAAAAATTATGGCTTGTAGAGGAAGCCGAAACCCAAATAATGGTAACGGTGGCGGAGAAGTCGATGTCGCCACATACGTACGACAAAAAAAACATTCCCTTTTGTCGTTTAGTAAAATGCTTCGTATAAAAAGATTCTTTCTGAATAAACGTAAAAGTCAAAGGGGTTTATACACCATATAAAGTAAAGTCGTGTATAAAACAAAATATGTCTCAATGAAAGGAGATTGAGACGAAGTCCCTTACAAAGAACATTTTTTAAATAATATAGATCTATTATGTGTATTAACTATAAGTACAGGTAAAGAAAGTAAAAATACAAGATAGGACATAATAATATCATGACATAATTTGAAAGTAGGAGATTAACCCAAAGAATAGAAATTGGGTTAAGAAGTTCCCTTACAAAGATCATTTTTTTAAATAAAATAGATCTATTATGTGTATTCACTATATTTACACATAAAGAAAGTATAAATACAAGATAGTACATAATAATATCATGACATAATTTGAAAGTAGGAGATTAACCCAAAGAATGGAAATTGGGTTAAAAAGTTCTCTTACCTCGTGTCCGACTTGACTCGATCGTTCTTTAACCTCCTGAATAATAACCTAGAGTTAATTTCTAATTGATTAAGAACCTTTTTCAAGTTCATTATTCCTTTTATTTCACTTATTACTATGTTATGAACATTATGTAATTATTTAAGTTAATAATGGTCGTTTTGTTGATCTTTGGTACTTGAGTCAAAAATAAACTTCTTATAATTACAAGTTGTTTATGTTGTGAAATATCCATTATATACAGAATTATATTCATGATTTAAATATCATATATATCATATATATCCAGATATATATCCAGTATATACATGCATTTATAATATTACATAACATTTAGAGGTAAGAAATGAAATGCACCGTTCATGGAGACGGTAAGTCGTACGTACGCATGAACACTACTTTCATTTCTATTTCGTATTTAATGGAATGAAATTATAATTATATAAAGGTATATTATAATTACAGTATAATATAATGTATAATACCATTTAATCCATCCTTTATACATCCCACATATGACATTAACGATTCAAATCACTTTGAGGGGGCGGTAGTCCGCACTTCCTAAAATGAAAATACCATGTTTACCCATAATGGAAACCATAAAGGTATGACATAAATGAAAATTACATAAGCTTAAGTAAAACATAAAAATATTATATATCATATATAAATATAGTGACATCTTAATGGACACCTTTTAAGGTGTTATATGAGTGTTGAACAATCATCATTTCGTGAGGCAGAAATTTGCCATCCACAGAAACAGTATGTTCTTTAACCATTAGATGTAGGTGTGTGTAAGTGTAGCTCGAATACTTCTTATAAAAACATCATAGTATATTGAGGATACTGGTGTTGTTACAAAATAAATGAATAAAAAGAGTTTAGGGGGTTGGAGAAGCAAAATAAAACATAAGAACACAAGAGAAAACACTACCTTTAAAATGGGTAACTCTTTTTGATTTGAGATCAAAGGCTTCCTTGGGAAGACTTCTGCCCAAAGTGAGGCTTCTAGGAGTAAGAGTGGGATTTTTAGAGACAAAATGGGCATGGGATGGCTGATCCAAAGGCTTGGAAGGTGTGAATAAGGTGGTAGTGGTGGGGGCCTTTTATAAGAGGAGAGGAGGGGCACTCTTGGAAAGTCATGAAATGTTACTTTATTATATAATGATTTTCGGATTTTAAAGGTCCCAAACTTATATATTTCGAGGATAAGGTGATAATGGTTCTAAATATACTCATACAATAGGTTTTTGACAAGTGTAAGTCTTAGAATTTACATTATCTTTTCATTTTATTTAAATCGTTAATTAATGAGGTAATTGATGCATCATCATGGTTTCATAAAATATTTAATTTATTTAATGTCTAAAAATTATAAAAAATATCATTATGTAGTAAATCTTTTTAGATTTCCAATGAATATTTATAGTTAAAAAGTTAACTTATATAACCCCATGTAATAATTGTTTTAGTAAAACAACACATGTTTGTGACATTTTTATTTTAACATTAAATAAAACGTTTTTAATGTCATTTTCCTACCAAAGTGGCTCCATGGGGTCCCCAAGTTGACCCATGTATTGTCTTGGTCGGCCATGACTCATCCAATAGGGGTAGGATAATTTTAAGGGTATTTTCATATTTTTATAATATCATTTTTACCTTAAATTTCACTAATTACCTTTAATCGCGTTTAATTAAACTTAAAAGTTACTATTCACCAAAAAAAATATTTTAATCCCATTGAACAACATTTTACTTCCTAATGAAAACCATGTATGTAAGATTTTTGAAAATCAAATCACATAAGTGGTAATGTTTCATTTCAACGAAAAATCAGTTTTTTAACTACCACTTAGTGGTTTCACTATTCATCAAAAATTGAAGTTTTTCAGAACAATGCCAAAATTTCACCCTAAGATATAATTGATATTACGAATTCAAAAATGATGTATATTTTACAAAATTACAAACATATAAGTTGCATTAATTAATTTTATAATTAATTCTCGCTGTCACAACAAATAGCGTGTTTTTAAGAAACAATATATATCAAAAGATTGACAATTGTTTATGTCCAATTTCAAAGTAAAATTAATTCTAATGACCACCATTGGATAAAATGGTAAAAATATATTTTAATTATACTTTAAAACAACTCAATAGTATAATTTATCACTATAAATTATTTTGATTAAAAAAGTTGTTTTTAAGTATTTTTCACAATTCATAAAAAATTGGAAGTTCTCAGAAAAATACCAAAAATTCAACATAGGCTAATTTCGATATTCCAAATCCAAAAATGAAGTCCATTTTGAAATATAAAATATATATAATTTCAAAAAGTCAGTATTACTATTCATAATGGCTATTTTGATTGCTCACGGTGTGTTAGAATCTCGAACTTGCGTACAATACAAGCTATTGCATTATTGAAAGAGAAGCGTATCGTGGAAGCTCGGGGTGTTACATTCTCCCCTCCTTCAATAAATTGCGTCCTCGCAATTTGAAATTTTTCTTTGAAAATAAAAGGTTGAAAATAGAAAATACCTTTGTGGAAAACCCACATCGGAAATAAGGTTAATAAAATTTAGCCTTAATAAGAGGGAAATGAAAAAGTCACCACCAAATTATTATCTCGATAAGGAGAACATTGGTGGAAATTAGAGACATATAATTGGAGGAAAAATGTAAATATTTGTATGGAGTGATTGAGGTCATCAATCACAAACAAGTGTAAAATTGAGGGCCTCAAAGCCTTCAATCTATGTTGATTTAAAATATCATCAGTTCAACAAACATAAGGTATTAGAATAACACATTTTTTTGTTTTAATATCCCTTTACTAAAGTTTAAGAATTAATTTATTCATAGAATAAGAGATAGGTATATATATATATGCTTGATAAGTAGAGTTTCAACCTTCAATTAATTTCTACCACAAACTCATCCTTCACTCAAAAAGATTATAGAACTCAAAAATATTATATTTATCCTAATTGTACAAGGTTTAAAATATTAACACATACCATTTAGATTAGGAAAACTATTTTTGTACAAACCAGGGACTTCACGTAGTCTAGTGGTAGGCGATAAATCCCAATCGCACTATGGTTGTGGGTTCGATTCCCACAGCTTTGTCTGACGCGACGGGTTGTCACACGGTCTGCGTGCTATCCTTTTTATAAATATCCAAAAATAACCTTAACAATAGTATCCAATGTAAAATATAATTCATTCCAACCTTTATAGTTATCCAAAATACCTCTGTCCAGACATTATCCAAAAGGTCTCTAAATTCCAAAATCAATTGTAACATCAGATTCTCCAAACAAAGTAAAGTTTCTCTTATTGTCGCATACTAAAAATTTGATTACCTTCATCATATTAAAACCTTAATGAAAACAACAAGTACTGCAGTACAATACTTATATATCACATTATTCTTATAACCAGTACATCATTGATACAACACTCAAATGACATGATTCTTTAATAATAACATAAGAACTCTAATCATTCCCCCTCATCTGTGGTATTATCATAACTTGATTATTATCCAATAGCATCATTTGGGGCATACTCTGATGATTTGAACGTTGGTTTGCGTAGTGTCCCCATTCCTTGCAGATGAAGCATTCTACATTTGAAACCTTTTTCTTACCCTTGTAGTGACGCACTTGGTGTCATTTTTCTCCACACTTATAACAAACTCTCATTCCTTTCAGGCAAGTTCCAAGGTGTTTCTTCCCACAGTTATCACATATTGGAAAATTCTTCTTTTCCCTCTTCCCTTTATCCATCTTTCTCTCTTCCATCCTTTTCTTCTCTTGCTTACCTTCAAATCCATAGGACTCATAAAATTCTTTACTTATCTTATTAACACATGATATTATTTCTTCATATGTTGAGAACAAATGGGAGACTATTTCCCTTCTAAATGTCGGCTTAATACCATGAAAGATATGATCCTTCTTACTCTTTGGATCATACGTATTGCTGGAGTTCACATTCCTTCTACTGGGCTCTATTTCTATACAATGGCATAAACTAGGTCAGTTTATGAATTGCAATGAATAATTCCAAACTTGTGAAATACTTAACATAAATTGAACAGTTTATGGATACAATCAAGAATAATAAAAGTGTTTTCTTTGAGGAAGTATATACTCATAAACCCTTCATAATGGTTTGTAAAAATGAGAATTATCCTAAGCATATCCCCCGGGAGTGTCGTAACTAAGAGTGCAGCAAGGCCCGTTGTAGTGCACCAGTTCCCGTTCGAGTCTAGCTCAAAGCGATGTTTTCGGGTTTTACCCCTAGGTACATCTGTACCAGAGCCGCCTCTACCTGCTCGTATCCAGACAGGGATGTATTTCTCGGAAAACTCACAAAATCACTATAATACCAAAATTCTAGGAAGTTCTTCTATACTAATCCTCAAAGTCTATCTTAGGGCTATGTTCTCTAATCAGATTTTATCTAAATATAGCTTCCAAGGTTAGTACTAAACTGCCTCTGATACCAACTGTAACGCCCTGACCCCAGTTACCCAGAGTCGGTGCATTACTTCGTAACATTGGCATGATCACAAAAGATCAAGTCTCGAAAGACCGATTAGTTTAGTAGCCTTGGAAACACTAGATACATTCATAAATGTTACATTACATCATAAAGTGAAAAACTACAATAACATAGTCTCCATTTTCCACACTCATATCCCCTTCAGACTATCCCTGCAGGTCATTCATAATATACTTCTTCACATCCTGGAAAAATTAAAACATTGAAAGGGGTGAGCTCAGATGATCAGTAAGGATAAAAATATAGCGGAAGCTTTCATAAATAAACATAAACATTTAAGTAAATGTATAACTAAACAAAAGCCTTTTAAACAAGAACTTCAACATAATATGGCAAAAGTTAAATGAAATAATTTCATTTACTTATTCACATGTATATTCTACTGGTAGAATAATCACATGCAATATCAATAACCACTTTCTTAATGATGGAATGCATAATGTCAGACTATCATAACCACGTAGTCAAGGCCTCGTGCCAAGACTACAAATAATATTTTGTCAAGGCCTCGTGCCAAGACACTAGTTTGTCTCATGAGACTTGCCGATGCATCGAGGAGGTATAGCGGGCTTCACCCGTCACTGAAGTCCAATGCATTCCTTATATGAAAAATGGTATATAAACATTTAGGAATACCATTTTTTAAAATACCGTTTGAAATTAATTGCGGCATCAAAATATCAGTTTGATTTTTAGAAGATACTTACATTTAAAATTGCTCAAATATACTCCAGTGTTTTTCTGAAAACATTATGCAAGCTTCTGAAAACAAAATAACTAATTCTGAGACTGCTCGACTAATTACAGGCCATGATGGGTCCACGCCCAATCCCTTCTTATCTACCACACTCGAGAGTTGGGTTTTCTGAAAACATTTTTAAGCTTGCGTTAAATACATATACATTTGCACTGGGGTTTCATATATTAAAACTTGTAAACAATGTTTGATACATACCATTTTCAAAACCAAAATAAAAGAAAAGTAAAACATGGTATTTGTTTTTCATTTAAAAAAAGTATGGCTTATAGAGGAAGCTGAAACCCAAATAATGGTAATGGTGGCGGAGAAGTCGATGTCACCGCATACGTACGACAAAAAAAACATTCCCTTTTGTCGTTTAGTAAAATGCTTCGTATAAAAAGATTCTTTTTGAATAGACGTAAACGTCAAAGGGGTTTATACACCGTATAAAGTAAAGTCGTGTATAAAACAAAATATGCCTCAATGAAAGGAGATTGAGACGAAGTCCCTTACAAAGAACATTTTTTAAATAATATAGATCTATTATTTGTATTCACTATAAGTACAGGTAAAGAAAGTAAAAATACAAGATAGGACATAATAATATCATGACATAATTTGAAAGTAGGAGATTAACCCAAAGAATGGAAATTGGGTTAAGAAGTTCCCTTACAAAGATCGTTTTTTTAAATAAAATAGATCTATTATGTGTATTCACTATATTTACACATAAAGAAAGTATAAATACAAGATATTACATAATAATATCATGACATAATTTGAAAGTAGGAGATTAACCCAAAGAATGGAAATTGGGTTAAGAAGTTCTCTTACCTCATGTCCGACTTGACTCGATCGTTCTTTAACCTCCTGAATAATAAACTAGAGTTAATTTATAATTAATTAAGAACCTTTTTCAAGTTAATTATTCCTTTTATATCACTTATTACCATGTTATGAACATTATGTAATTATTTAAGTTAATAACGGTCGTTTTGTCGATCTTTGGTACTTGAGTCAAAAATAAACTTCTTATAATTACAAGTTGTTCATGTGGTGAAATATCCATTATATCCAAAATTATATTCATGATGTAGATATCATATATATCATATATATCTAGTATATACATTCATTTATAATATTACATAACATTTAGAGGTAAGAAATGAAATGCACCGTTCATGAGGACGGTAAGCCGTACGTACGCATGAACACTACTTTCATTTCTATTTCGTATTTAATGGAATGAAATTATAATTATATAAAGGTATACTATAATTACAATATAATATAATGTATAATACCATTTACTTCATCCTTTATACATCCCACATATGACATTAACGATTCAAATCACTTTGAGGGGGCGGTAGTCCGCACTTCCTAAAATGAAAATATCGTGTTTACCCATAATGGAAACCATAAAGGTATGCCATAAATGAAAAGTACAGAAGCTTAAGTAAAACATAAACATATTATATATCATATATAAATATAGTGACATCTTAATGGCCACCTTTGAATGTGTTATATGAGTGTTGAACAATCATCATTTCGTGAGGCAGAAATTTGTCATCCACATAAACAGTATGTTCTTTAACCATTAGATGTAGGTGTGTATAAGTGTAGCTCGAATACTTCTTATAACAACATCCTAGTATATTGAGGATACTGGTGTTGTTACAAAAGAAATGAATAAAAAGAGTTTAGGGGGTTGGAGAAGCAAAATAAAACATAAGAACACAAGAGAAAACACTACCTTTAAAACGGGTAACTCTTTTTGATTTGAGCTCAAAGGCTTCCTTGGGAAGACTTCTGCCCAAAGTGAGGATTCTAGGAGTAAGAGTGGGATGTGGAGAGACAAAATGGGCAGGGGTTGGCCGAGCCAAAGGCTTGGAAGGTGTGAATAAGGTGGTAGTGGTGGGGGCCTTTTATAAGAGGAGAGGAGGGTCACTCTTGGAAAGTCATGAAATGTTACTTTATTATATAATGATTTTCAGATTTTAAAGGTCCCACACTTATATATTTCGAGGATAAGGTGATAAGGGTTCGAAAGATACTCATCCAATAGGTTTTTGACAAGTGTAAGTCTTAGAATTTACATTATCTTTTCATTTTATTTAAATCGTTAATTAATGAGGTAATTGCTGCCTCATCATGGTGTCATAAAATATTTAATTTATTTAATGTCTAAAAATTATAAAAAAAAATATCATGATGTAGGAAATCTTTTTAGATTTCCAATGAATATTTATAGTTAAAAAATTTAACTTATATAACCTCATGTAATAATTGTTTTAGTAAAACAACGCATGTTTGTGACATTTTTATTTTAACATTAAATAAAACGTTTTTAATGTCATTTTCCTACCAAAGTGGCTCCATGGGGTCCCCAAGTTGACTCATGTATTATCTTGGTCGGTCATGACTCATCCAATAGGGGTAGGACAAGTGTAAGGGTATTTTCATATTTTTATAATATCATTTTTACCTTAAATTTCACTAATTACCTTTAATCGCGTTTAATTAAACTTAAAAGTTACTATTCACCAAAAAAATTATTTTAATCTCATTGAACCACATTTTACTTCCTAATGACAACCATGTATGTTGGATTTTTGAAAATCAAATCACAGAAGTGGTAATGTTTCATTTCAACGAAAAATCAGTTTTTTAACTACCACTTAGTGGTTTCACTATTCATCAAAAATTGGAGTTTTTCAGAACAATGCCAAAATTTCACCCTAAGCTATAATTGATATTCCAAATTCAAAAATGATGTCTATTTTACAAAATTCCAAACATATAAGTTGCATTAATTAATTTTATAATTAATTCCCGCTGTCACAATAAATAGCGTGTTTTTAAAAAACAATATATATCAAAAGATTGACAATTGTTTATGTCCAATTTCAAAGTGAAATTAATTCTAATGACCACCATTGGATAAAATGGTAAAAATATATTCTAATTATACTTTTAAACATCTCAATAGTATAATTTATCACTATAAATTATTTTGATTAAAAAAGTTGTTTTTATGTATTTTTCACTATTCATTAAAAATTGGAAGTTCTCAGAAAATTACCAAAAATTCAACATAGGCTAATCTCTATATTCCGAATCCAAAAATGAAGTCCATTTTGAAATATAAAATATATATAATTTCAAAAAGTCGGTATTACTATTCATAATGGCTATTTTGATTGGTCGCGGTGTGTTAGAATCTCGAACTTGCGTACAATGCAAGCTATTGCATTATTGAAAGAGAAGCGTATTGTGGAAGCTCAGGGTGTTACAATAATTATTTTATTTTTTTATTTTATTTGAATTTTATTATCGAGAGAGTGTGAGGTTGTGGGTCCGCTTAGCGCTGATAAAGTGGGTGTCCAGCGCTCTTAATTATCCCCCCCCGGCATTATATAATTATTTTATTTTTTTATTTTTTTTACTTTTATGAGCGCTTTTTAAAAGTGATGATAAAAGTTTCTATTTATCAGCGCTAAAAAAACACTGATAAAGGACCTCTTTTATCAACCCTTTTTTTTAGCGCTGATAAAAGGGGTCGTTTATCAGCGTTTTTTTTAGCGTTGATAAAAGGTGTCTTTGTCAACGCTTTTCTGAGCGCTGATAAAAGGACCCTCCTTCATATTCGCCTCGATTAACAGCGCTTTTTTTAGCGCTGTTAATGCACTTTTCTAGCGCTGATAAATGTCATATTTGTAGTAGTGATGTGATGGGTGTGCCCGAAATAATATAGTCATCTAATGCATTGGGTAGTGTTTTTATCTCATGAGATACCATGTATGGTACACAGGCAGTTGGCCTAAGCACGTTGTATTATAATGTCTCGACGATTAGCCTTGACCTATGCTTATGGTGTCATATTTTATGTTGTTGTCGCGTTCATGTGATGTCTTGATGTCATCATCGTATGTTGTGCTTCGATGTTCATGGTTGTGATTCTCAACTTTTTATGACACCATGTTATGTCTCTTGATTCACATGTATTGTTTTACTTCGTGTTGTGTTTTGATTATTCTCTTACTGAACTTCATAACTCGCATCTTTCTTTTGTACGTTCTCAGGTTATCACATGCAATATTAAAAGATTAATGAAATATGAGGGCATGTTATGGAGTTTTTAAATAATATTGTGGTATCCATGATTCATGTTATTGTGATACGTATCTAAATTACCCCAAGACACCAGGTCTCTGGATCTTTTGGGATTATATCATGTGTATCTTTATGCAATAAATTATTAAATAAAATGTATAAAAGATATTGTCATAACAACGGTGTTTTGAGAAGAATAAATGGACATACCATTCTATGGCAAATCATGAAGATCAAAGGTTTCTAAAATAAATTTTGTATCCACGTTTAGGGTTCATAATGAATGGAGCAATGAGAATAACAAAGCTCTACCTCAACGCCAAATCGTCACCGCTTCGATCTGTCGTCGCAGCCATAGGTTCGTCTGTCATTGTCGCATTATTCAACCATCGATGTCGCTATGGATTTGATCCTACTTTGATCCAACGTTGTTGCCACCAAAATCCGACCTCTTCTCCATCTTATTCTCTCTAGAGTTGATGTTATTGACCAACTACCGACCCTAGAGAAAATCTATAACTGATATTTAAATAGAGGAATTTATCAATCAATCAATCAATTAAGTATCAAATGATTTCATTAAACGATGCAATTATAGTGGACCATCCTGGGCCTCGAAAATGCAAACTCAAATTATCGCGCTCACTGGCTAAGACCCCTATCCTGAACGCAATTGTGGTTTTAGATTTCTCATTCGATACTTCATTTTGAAGGGAAACCTAATTCTTGTGAATACACATGCGTGTTTTAAAAATAATATTTTATAATTAATATATTATTTTTAAGGCCTTGTCGCACCTGCAATTTCGTGCTGGTTAAGCTCGGGAGTAAACACAAGATCAACAAAACAATCAAATAATTTTTATGACGTCGTTTGTTAGAGTAACGTTTCCATTTTACCACAGGAGAGGTCCCGAGATTCTGAAACTTAAAACCGAACTAAGTATAGTTCGAGAAAACCTCGTCACCACACTTTTATTTATTGGTAAAAAGTCTTGATAATTTGTATCCCACTTCTTTTTTTTTGGGTGGGATTCTCACTTTTAAGTTCACCCCATGAATTATCCCCACTACCTTGTCCATCTCATTAATCCCATCTTAAGAATACACGAGTCCCAATTAATATTTTATGAATAAAATACAAAAAAAAAAAAAAAGCTAATGCAATGATATTTTTAAGTTAAATAGTCACAATTCTTCAAATCTTGAAGCCTATATGCGTTGTATATTAAAAATTGGGCAAGTAAATAAGATGAGATAAAATGGAGTGACAGATTATCCTTCTGCCATGATTTTTTCGTGGGTAGAGATGGGATGGTTAGTCGTGTGTTTTTTTCACGTTGGGTAACGATTTGCTCATAATTCGTGCCTTTTCGTTTTTATCTTCTGAGAATCTGTTCTTCGACAAAGTTCCGGAACTGTACAATTTAGCTCTACGGTTCTTAAACCCTGAAATCATGACGTATTCGTTCAATTGGCTCTGCTATATTGCTGTTCTTCAGTTATTTGGTCCGACACCCATCTTTTCGGATTCATCTCCTATCTCAATAGAATGGCCGGAGTCCTCCACGAATTTCCTGAATCTGGCAAAAAACCCAGAAATTGTGGATTGGATGGTAGGCATCGGGAGGAAATTACATGCAAAGCCAGAACTTGCCTATGAGGAATTCGAAACCAGTGAGCTCATTAGATCAGAGCTAGATAAGATGGGTATTCCATACAAACACCCATTTGCAGTTACCGGTGCAATCGGCTTCATTGGGACCGGCGGCCCCCCGTTCGTTGCTATAAGGGCAGATATGGATGCTCTTCCAATGCAAGTATGCTCAAGTATATTTTTGTGCACCACCACGTAGCTCATTGATTCACCGGTTATCTGTTGACTATTTAGTGTTTGTTTGGATAACCGAGCATAATAAGGTCAACCAAAAAGTCTGATTTTTTGCATAGATGAAATTTTGATTTTTGCAGGAAATGGTGGAGTGGGAGCACAAGAGTAAAGTTGATGGGAAGATGCACGCCTGTGGGCATGATGCCCATGTCACGATAGTTCTTGGTGCTGCAAAGATTCTCAAAGTGCATGAAAAAGAGTTGAAGGTTTGGTCATTGGTTGTTGCTTATTGATTTATTGAATCCCCAATGCACAACACGGCGCATCTTACTGTTTGCATTTGATTAGGCTACTTATCTCCCTGCTGCTTAATCTTATATTGGTGGCTTATTCCTCCATCTTAATAGCGACTGGTTATGATTACGTCTGTGGTTTAACCCTGGGGAATTGCTTTGTCCTCCTGTTTTGTTTGCAGGCCAAGAGACTTGAATTGCAGCATCCTAGTTTTTGAAAGGCCAGAACCAGTGCGTTATCAATATCAAACGACAACATGCATTTATATCGATAACATAATTCATCAATTTTATAACAGTTTTCATGATTGTGGGATTAATCAAGGTTTAAGGCATTGACATTGCTTATCACAATATTTATTCATCACTTTTCTCTCTCTTTTGGAATCAAAATATACCTGCATTTAAAACTTACATTATTTCTTGATTCTAGATTTTTCAATATCGTCTAGTATTTTTTAAGTTAACCCGGGTTTCAAACATCAAACGATAGGAACGCAAGCGAGCATTTAGTATCTTACAAAGCATAAAGTTTAAGAAAAATCACACCCAAAAGAAAAGTAAGTTTGGACTTCCTTTTCTACATGCTTTAGGATTATTATGATTTCCACATGAGTAATCCCACTTAAGTCATAATGGTTTAATTTGAGCTTAGGTTTTGTTTAGGCATCCCTGATCGATGCTTAGCCACGTCTAACCCAAGCTTTCTTAGGTAATTATACTATATGAATTCAATATCATTCTTCGATATATTTTCTCTGCTCTATTGATTTTATAATGACTTTTTATTTATTTATGGAATACACATTTTATACCACTATAATTTATGCCTATTATATCATTCCAACAGTTTTTTACTTTTAAAATGATTATTTTGTTGCTCTAACGTTAACTTCATAATAATTATTTAACTAAAGACGAGTCTTAGTGCAATGAGAGGCACATCCGAGCACCTCCTTCACACTTAGCTGGGAAGGTGCACACTTTGGGATGTAATGGTGTGTTATCTTTTCATTTTTATTATAACCACCGTTATTATTTTTAATAACTAAATGTTCTAATCATTGTTTATTTGTATATATACCTTCAAAAATAAATTTATTTCATCGCGCAAGTGTGTGCAGGCCTTCTCCATGAATTCTGGGGCTTCATCCCAAGTGCTTTCTGTTGATGGCACCTGAAAAATGCTCTTACCATCATCCATTTGTTGATTACCATGCTGAAATCTATCTTAAAGTTATTGAAATATCATCAAATTTTTATTTAAGTTGATGTGTTATGTATGATACTTTAAAATGTTGTGAATGTGTTATGCATGATACTTTAAAATATTGTTAATGTGTTATGTATGATACTTTAAAATGTTGTTAAATTTTTATTCTAAAAAAAATCCAGATATTGTTATGTATTAATGCATGTTGGCATATCATTATCCTTTTCTTGGGAAAATAGTCCAAGCACAATTCTAATACATTCGAGATACTATATACATCATATTCTCACAATAAATAGGATGTTAATTGTAATGCATTTGATTCATTTGTAGATGTTAATGTACTTTAAATTTAATCTCTCACTTGATGATTAAAAAATACAAAATTGTATTTTTTTTAATCATGACTGATTGATGAAGACCATGTTTTTTAATAATAATATTTTTTATTATTTTTCATTTCTCATAATTATTTGGCAAGCCAAACTTTTTTTATTGCAAATTGCAATTTTGTTTGGAGATGTTAAATTTACTTCTCAGAGCATAAACATCACAATGCTTCCCTAACATCATTGGACATCATGATCTGTTTGTTGTTTAAACACTATGTTGCTTTCAAGTATTGAATGGATCTGATCCTCAGAGCAAAATTACTCTCCTCCTTGAACCACCTAAGTTGCTTCTCAGAGGAAAATTTCACAAAATTTGTTAATTATATCCATCATCATTGGATCCCATGACTTGTTTGCTTCTCAGAGAAAAATGTCACAAAAATTTGTTAATTTTTTGCCATCCCAATAGGGAACGGTCGTTATTGTTTTCCAACCAGCCGAGGAAGGTGGTGGAGGGGCAAAGAAAATGATCAATGAAGGAGCACTGAAGGATGTTGGTGCCATATTTGGCCTCCACGTGGCTCCTGATATACCAATAGGCAAAGTCGGCTCCAAAGTTGGTCATCTTCTAGCTGGTAGCGGTGCGTTTGAAGCATTAATAACTGGAAAGGGTGGTCATGCGGCCATTCCTCAGCAGACAATAGATCCAATATTAGCTGCTTCAAACATTATTGTTAGCTTGCAGCATCTTGTTTCACGGGAAGCTGATCCATTGGATCCTCAGGTAGGCATTATAATGTTTCCATTCTTTTATTTCAGTTGTTGTAGATCTTTACTGTGGATATTCAATCATTTTTCTGTTGGAATCACTGCTCATTTAAAAATCCATCCCTTGATGTTTTCTTATTTTATATGCGTGCCTTCTACTGTCAAGGATGATCTCTTCCAAAGAATCTCTGTTTTTTCTTGAAATGATAACCAAGCAGGGCTGAGCACAAAGCTCAGTAAGCACCTTTACTGCACAAATCATATGTATGATATGATAGGCATGAATGCATGTGAATAGACAATACGAGCAAGCATGAGATTGTGTTCAATTATCGAGTCATCAGCCTATTCATGGGTTCATTCCATCCCACTCATATGTCAAGTGCTGCTGACCTATAGTGTTGATACATGCAACACATCATACGTGTGCATTTCTATGTGCAATCACAGACAATATGACATTTGAAGTAGCAGTAGATTAAAGTCCCATAGGGCCAGTGCCTGCCTTAATTTTGATGCAGATCTCATATCTTTTTCACGCCAACACTGTTCACATATGTCACACCTTGAACCAGACGATTCCAAAATTCTGGAGAAAATCCTTTCAAGAATGTGTTTTCCAAGCCTAAAAAAATACTATTAGTGTTAGATTTATGTTTGTGGGTGTTTAGAGGGATTCAGAAAAGGAGGCTAATATCAGTGGAATAAGGCATGCCCCGTGTTATCAAAACCTCATTAGGTATATATATATATAGACTCCAGTGGTATTGGTTAAGCGGTAGCTGTCATCCCTCAATCTCAAGCTTTAGCTGTCACTGCTCGATCTCAAGCAATAACACAATAACCCCCCTAATCCCCCAACTGCTTTGGCGATTGAGCGTGCTGCTTCGGTGGTAGTCCAGCTATAGTACGTTCGCAGAGTGTTGTCTGCTTAAGCAGTGAGTTTCTGTTGCTTCTCGCAGTTCAAGCCTTAAGATTCAATTCTATTGCAGCAATGGACTTGCTACAGTGTCACCATCACTGCTCAAGTGGTGACACCCAACAATTTAGCACTATGGACTTGGCAAAAGTTTTCTCATCCAACTCGCTCAATTCTAATGGTGTCTCTACTGTCATAGACTTCTCCGACTTCATTCCAATCACCTCTGGATTCGAGAAAATCTCAATTTATGGTTTGTACTCCTCTAAAACACCTCATTTAATAATTTCAATTTAATCAATGACGTCATTAATACTGGGCATACTTGGGCCTTTCAACCCCCTATATTTTTTCATCTCTTGAAAGGACACTCTTTGAAAAGGTAAGACCATTGAAGTCACATATGTGACCCCCATTCCCATGTAATGTCCTTCACTCCTTGATGTCGCATAACACTTACACCAAGGGTATCTGATAGGAGTGCGCGGGGCTAAGCAGGCGGGGCTGAGCAGGTGGGGGTGCCAGGGGCAAATTTGTAACTGCAATGGGGGAAATTGTGGGTTTGCTGGAGTCGTTAGGGGAGGGAAATTTGTAACTTCAATGGGGGAAATTGTGGGTTTGCTGGAGTTGTTAGGGGAGGGGCTAAGCTGTTAGCCCACATATTGGGGAGAGTTGGGGGGGGATATGTTGGGGGCCCCACAACTGTTAAATAGAGGGGAGGCTGGAGTGAGAAGAGGAAGGATATTCTATAGTGCAGTTCGGCTTCTAAGCTTGGGATTTGGCCGTAAGGCTTGGGCGGAAGTTCCTGGGGAACTCTTGAGTATTTTCTCCTCTTCCTTTCCCTCTTACTCCAGTCTTTTTCTTCCTCTTCTATTGTAATTCTCCGGTCCGTTTTATATATAAATATAAGGAGTCCTCTGTTCTCTATCATTGGTCTAACCTGCCGCCGACTCATCATCTCGCACAATGAACGCGCGCACTGTCAAATTTTCGCTTGAAGGAGATGCACCCAACCAGATCACCTTTAGAGGAGGTGCGCACCGCCAGCTTGCGTCCAAGCACCGCGCACTGCCGAATTTCATCCCTCCCTGTTACCGAGCGACCATGGAGACCTCTCACTAGCCTTGTTTTGATGCCTGGAAAGCCTTGAAGCATCCGTGTCTGGTCTGGCGTCGACGGTGAACTCATTTACAAAGGAGAAAGTCGAATTCAGGATGAGCCTCACTTGGTGGCTCGCCTGTAGAAAATGCCTCTATTAGAGGAGACGTGCCTGTTGCTCGCAGTGACTCCGCTGATGACGCACTCAACAACAACAGGCAAACCGGTGGTGCCGGGGTGGAATATTAATACCATCGACAACGTGCAGGGTGAGTTTTCTAAATTGTGTAAGTTCTGGGACGATGTGCCTCCGCCCTCTGGAATCGATACATCGCAACAGATCCAGGTGCAGGCAGAATACGTGGCACGTTCGCCTATATTCTGCCAAAATTTCTTGCTGACGCACGCGGGAGAGACTCAACTACGGAGCTAGACACAAGCAACAAATATCACTATTGACGCGCCGCCATTGACGATCGTCGAGGACATAGGCATGCCCCCATTTGGGACCAACGCCAAAGAAAAGTTGGAGCAGCTAGAGGTGGCCATAACGCCAATGCTGGGGCGGAACACGTAGTGCCAATAGAGATTGGTGGCAGTGTACAAGGTGAGCTCCCTATAATCGGTCTCTTATCGGAAGCCGTTTGGCCGATGCTGGATACAAAGGTGACTAGCGCGCGTTCAGCCGGATGTGGCAACAAGACTTCGTACGAGAGGCGTGCGTTCTGGACGCAACCAGTGCACACTGCCCAGTTTTTGCCTATAGAGTGGGCACAAACGTGATTGGGCTACCCAATCTATATGGATTACCCGCGGGATCGGTGTTCAATACGCGCAGCAGAACCGAAATGGCTCCAGATTTTAGTCCTGAAATATCGGTTAATTTTTTCTTTACCTCCCAGCAAGTAGCTCGCACACTTTCAACCCCGCAGATGGGACAATCTCCTGCTCAAACATTTTTGACTGCTTGTCCTACTGTTTTCATATCTGTATTGGGACCCAATCCAATAATGGTACCTCCATTTTCTTTTCAAGCCAACTCCCTTTTGGGCAGTGGTGTTCCACCATTGAATCCTCGTTTAACTGGTGTTGCAGTCTCAAGTGCTGCACAACCTACTGTCTACTGTTTCCATTGTTTCCAGTACTCAGGCATTTTCAGACACGAATTCAGTATTCACACTTGTAGCTGACCTTAATTCACAAATGAGAAGTATTATCGGTACCAAGGCAAAAACCAGGCTTCCTCAGGTGTCCCAACAAATTTTGTCGTTTGGGATCAATCTTTTGAACCTCTCTGCTCTCGATATGGGAAGATCCAGTTCCCCATATGAAGATTTTGGTTTTTCAGTTGGAAGCACCGGGTTTGGATATTCATCAAGTTTTTCTACCTTGAGGACAAGGTGAAATTCCAGGGGGTGATGGTGATAGGAGTACGTGGGGCTCAACAGGTGGGTTTGAGCAGGTGGGGGTGCTAGGGGTAGATTTGTAACTACTATGTGGGAAATTGTTGGTTAGCTGGAGTTGTTAGGGAGGGGCCAAACTATTAGCCCACATATGGGGGAGAGTTGGGGGGAATATGTTGGGGGCCCCATAGTTGTTAGAGGGGAGAGTGTTAATAGAGGGGGTGATGGAGTGAGAAGAGGAAGGAATGATATTCTGTAGTGCAGTTCGAAACCTAAGCTTGGGATTCGGCCGTAAGGCTTGGGCGGAAGTTCTTGGGGAACTCCCGAGTATTTTCTCCCCTTTCCCTCTTCCTCTCTAGTCTTTTCTCCTTCCCCCTCTACTGTAATTCTTTGGTTCGTTTTATATATAAATACAAGTAGTTCTCAGTTCTCTATCACTATCATCCGACCCTGAAGGGTCTTCTCTCGATGATCCAATATTTGCACTGGCTCCTCAATAGAAGTCATTGTATCCTTCATAGTTGTTAGTGACGCGCTATGGTGCACGCCATGTCACCATCAATGGGGCAATGGTGCATGCTGTCTCATGCCACTTTTTTTTTTTTTTGCTTTTGCTCATTTTTTTGAACCTTATTAAGCCTAGCGAGCAACCCAACACCCTGGTGACAACGACCCAGCCCTTGCCGAAGACTACCTAGCCCCCGCCGCCGTCGACCCAGCGCCGGCTGGCGACAACCCAACACCTTGCCGACGACGACCCACCCTTGCCGTCGGCGATCCAATCCCTACCGATGACGGCCTAACCCCTGCAAACGATGCACCCTGCTGTTGGAGCCGACTGATTATGCCTGACTAATAAATACCATCCCTAGCCCCCGTGAGTATTTTCTCCCCTTCCTTTCCCTCTCCCCTTCCTTTCCCTCTTCCTCTTGAGTCTTTTCTCCTTCCTTCTCCTCTATTGTAATTCTTTGGTTCGTTTTATATATAAATACAAGTAGTTCTCTGTTCTCTATCACTATCATCCGACCCTGAAGGGTCTTCTCTCGATGATCCAATATTTGCACTGGCTCCTCAGTAAAAGTCATTGTATCCTCCATAGTTGTTAGTGGTGCGCTATGGCGCACGCCATGTCACCATCAATGGGGCAATGGTGCACACCGTCTCATGCCACTTTTTTGTTGTTGCTTTTGCTCATTTTTTTGAACCTTATTAAGCCTAGCGAGCAACCCAACACCCTGGTGACAACGACCCAACCCTTGCCGAAGACTACCTAGCCCCCGCCGCCGTCGACCCAGTGCCGGCCGGCGACAACCCAACACCTTGCCGACGACGACCCACCCTTGCCGTCGGCGACCCAACCCCTACTGATGACGACCTAACCCCTACCAACGACGCACCCTGCTATTGGAGCCGACTGGTTATGCCTGACTAATAAATACCATCCCTAGCCCCCGCGAGCTGCCGCTGCGCCATCTGTCCCCTTGTCCTCCCTTTTTGCCTTTTGATTTTATGCGTGTTATTTTTGTTATGTTTTATTTCAAAATCTTCACTCTGCAGGTGATCTTTGGCTTTGCCCCCTTTTTAGTTTTTTTAATTGTTATTTTATGTATTATTTTTGTTGTGTTTTGCATTTTATTTTTCATATTCATGATTTATTATTTTTGTATTTCTTATTGGTGCCATAAATGAAGCTTCCATTCACAACGTTGTGCGCCGTGCGCTGTGCTCCACAACACCATGGATCCCATTGTCATTTTGCTCTATATAGTGTCCTCTAATTTGGAAGTGTCCCACTCCATCACGTGGAGCATGAAATACATTATGTGCTTCCTCCAAAGATGGTGATAAGGCGAACCAATGTGGTATTTCTCTAACATTGTCCAAAATTTGAAATGGGACAATAAATCTCGGGTTAAACTTCCCATATAGTCTAATCCTTGGGGGGCTATGACTTGTCTTTCTGGCCATTGTAATTGTACCTCCAAACATCTAATATAATATATTGACTCGTAAGAAGGCATGATCACCCACTTGGAACTCAAAGGTCTCCCTTTGCTTATTGGTTTGACTTTTCTAGTGGCTTTGGATTTTTAACAATCATTGTTTGATCAACTTAATTTCCTCAAGTACCCTGCCCTTAATTCTATCCAAATGCCCAACCTAACTCTTAAGAGTGTACTCCACCAATGACAAGTGTTCATCTTGGGCACTTGCAAAATCCATTGCGCAAACCCGTAACTTGTCCTCTTTGATCTAAATCATTTTCTCCAATCGACCATCTGCCTATGGGTGAAAGTTTATATTTAACTTTACTCTGGTACCCAAGGCTCATTGTAAACCTTGCTAGAATCTCTATGTAAAATTAGCATCTCTATCCCACAAAGTTGAGGGCATACCATACAGTTGGACTATATCAACCACACACAATCAACCCAACTCCTAAGCTTAATATATTTCTTTTTCTTGAATGGAAGTGTGTGATCTTAATATGTTGGTCCATTGCTATCGACACCACATTATGCATCCTTGAAGAATGATGTAGCCCTTTCAAAAAATCTACAGTGAGATCGTATCATATCTACCCTACAAACATCTTGGTACATTTTTGTTACTCTAAGCTGCACTGTAGTGATGAAACTCCCATATTATTTTCCTTGATCTATCCAATCGTTTCATGGTGAGTTGTACCACAACTAGGTGCAAGCACACTCACCATTGCTCTTTTGAACAAGATCTAGAGGGGTGGGCATAACCACCACAGAGTAGATGTAGGTTTGGTCCACAACCTCTGCCATCTCAACCTCTATAATAGCCAATCGACATAGCATTTTCCACCCCTTTTGGGTACTTTTGAGACAAAGCCGCTCGGGGTAATTTGCTTAAGATGTCTGCCACCATGGCCCCCTTCATCGATATATATTGAATATCAAAATCGTAGGTTTGCAAGTGCTTAATTGTGGAGTGAACGCATCAACCTACCGTATGAAGAAGTTCAACTAATTGTGAAACCCAAGTGATCATATAGAAGTGACCACATGTTGAAGTCCAACTAATCGCATGAATAAACAAGTAACTGTGTGTCAGATGAGCAAATTTTCTCTTCTCCAAGTCTTGAACTGATTGCATGCATATTGAACCGACCACATGGAGTGCTCAAGTGACTGCATGAAGGATTCAACCTACCGCATGTCGACTTCAAGTGACCGTGCAGACGAACAATGTTTTTTTTGGTAAAGTATTGAACCTACCACATGAAGAAATGAAGTGACCGCATGTGGAAATCAAGTGACCGTGTCAAGTGACGCAAGCGACTGCAAGTGACCGTGTCAAGTGACGCAAGTGACTGCAAGTGACCTTGTCAAGTGACCGTGTCAAGTGACAGCAAGCAACCGTGTCAAGTGATCGCAAGCAAGTGACCGTGTCAAGTGACCGCAAGATCAAATCACCGCAAGCCAGAGTGATCGTGCTTAAGTGAAGTCTAAGTGACCGTGTCTAACATAATGAGGAATATTTAAAACTCCAACATTTTGAAGCATCTACTGAAGAGTCAGAGCATTTAAGGATGTCAAATCAGACTGATGAGTACGGAGATTAATTTATTAATATTCTCCAACGGCTAATTAGTGAATACACTCTCTTTAAGAAGTAGAGCCATTCGTGGACCAAATAATAGAACATAGAGGACTTACATTGAAATACTGATCAAGCATACTACTTCACCATGCGCCTCCACAACACTCTGTTTTTGACCTGTCAGTGCAATATCCGTTTGAAGCCTTTTCAAGGACAGATTTAAAAACAATTGATCAACGAAAGTTGATCAGATTGAGCCGCTTTACGCTCTTTGTCTTCCTATCTTTGCTCTATCTATTTTTAGCTTACCTTTGAGCTGTGTTTATATTACTCTGTATATTTATTAGCACATGCTCCTGCATTGTATTGGAGAATACTAGATACTCTTATTTTTTTTTACACTTGTTATTAGGGGTGTCCATGGGTCGGGTTTTTGGACCCGACCCAACCAAAAAAATATCGGATCGGGTTGGGTCGGGTCTAAGGCATTTTTTTTGGGACCCGACCCGACCCAACCCGTCTAGATCGGGTTGGGTTGGTTGGGTTGATCGGGTTATGTTAAAAAAACTCCGCTCCTCCTGGATAAATTACCCGCACGTCTCCCACTTCCGCGCTTCATCTTCTTCATCGCGACAGGAGGATCTCGAAGAAGAATCGACCAAAAAATCGGGGGCCGGCCGGCGGCATGATCATTCGTGGGTGGGATTCCATCTCTCGCCCTCCCTCATGTGGGTACTGCAGCAGATCTTGAAACCCCCAATCCCAAATTTAGACAACTCCCTCAATCCCCAATCCGTGTGCACAATATCTTATTTCTTCCGTCGACCCCCTTCGATGACCGCCTTCTCCCGCCGATGACCACCTCCTTCCCCTACCTTCTCCCAAGATCCCATGATTTTCGATAGACTCGTCGATTCTGCCTTCCCCTATGACTCGCCGACGCCGATCTCAGCTTCCCAGGTTTTAGATTGATTATTTAATTAATTTTATATATATTTTATTTGTTTATCAAAATAGACTGGTTCGTGGTGGAGACGAAGGTGGACGTGAAGGTGGAGGGAGGGGTAGTCTCTAGTGATTCTAGGGTCATGACGGTCGCAGTGGAGAGACGAAGGTGGCGGCGGTCGCGATAATGACGATGGAGGAGATACATGGCAATGATGGAACGAGAGGTTGGGTGACAGAATGTATGACTTAGGGAAGAGGGATGAGCAGCAGCGACGACGGGTGGTGGCGAGGCGAGGCTAGGTGGCTCCTGCGGGAGGCACAGCGGTAGTCCATCGGGTTGGTTGGGTTGGGTTGGATCATTTTTTTCCAACCCGTGACCCGACCCAACCCGACCACGGGTCAACCCGAATTGACCCGACCCGTGTATATGAATTTTTGAACCCGACCCAACCCGGTCGGGTTGGGTCGGGTCAGACGGGTTGGGTCGGGTTTGGACACCCCTACTTGTTATCCCACAAATAGCCGTGGAAGAGGCTATGTGTAGCCTGAACTGCTTTGTGTGGAGTTGTAACTGTAAAATCCGATCCAGGTTGTGGATCTGTTTGTTATTTAATAAACATGCTTGGCAGTGGGTGACTGTCAAGTGGAGAGAATTAAGTCTCGGCTTGAGACTAAACCTCTTGTATTTATCTCCACTATGTGATTAGATTTATTTCAAAAGTTAAAGCTATCTTAAAATTGTTTTAACCGGGTTGTGATCGAGCCTTTGAAAAATCTTTCGAAAATATAAAATTATATATTTCTACTATTTTAGTTAACTGGATTGTTTTTATAAACTGGTGGATTTAGTTTTAAATTGTTTTTAAACAATTTTTTTTATTAGAAACTCAATTCACCCCCTTCTTGAGTCGCCCACTCCGACCAACATTTGATATCAGATGTCTTGTTTTTCTTTCTATTTGCTTACAATTGACCTTGATCAAGTTTTTAGCAAGATCTTTTTAATTTTTGTTTGTTCTCTAATTTGTTATTATGAATGCAAAGTTTGAAGGTTATGCTACAAACAGACCTCCTTATTTTAATGGTCAAAATTATGCTAAGTGGAAAATAAAGATGAAAATTCATTTTGAGAGCATGAGTTTTGACATTTAGGGATCTATTGAAGATCGATATGAAAAATCTAAAACTGCTAGGAAAGAATGAAATGCTCCAACTAAAGCTGCTTATGATTCAAATTGCAAAGCCATGAATGTTTTATTTTGTGTTTTAGGAGAAGATGAATTTAATAGGATATCTTCTTGTAATACTGTTCATCAAATTTGGGATACCCTTTCGTGTCTCATGAAAGCACATCTAATGCTAAAGAAATGAGACTAAATACATATACTATTAAGTATGATACTTTGAAAATGAAGCCTGACGAATCTATCTTTGACATGTATCTTAGGTTCAATGAGATCATAACACTGTGATTACACTTGGACAAAAGATGGATGACAAAGCTCAAGTGCTAAGGAGCTTGAGATGTCTACCAGATCGTTGGAGAGGTACGACAACCTCTATTCGAGAGTCATGTGACATCAACAAACTACTAGTCAAAGAGCTAATTGGAAAGCTGGTGATGTATGAAGAAGAGTTAAAAGTAAACAATGAAGATGATGAACCGAAAAGAAAATCTGTTGCCTTTAAAGCATCACAGTCAAAAGCCAAAGAAGTTGTCAAACCTAACAGTACAAGTGGAAGTAAAGTTTATACAAATAGTGATGGGGAAATGACTCAGCTAACCAGAAGATTTAAGAAGTTTAATAAAAACATTTTTTTTTCGTTAGTCAAATAATAAAAGGAAAGTATGATAAATGAGGAAATTGGAGGAAAGATTGGAAAAATGACGACTCTGATGAGATTACCTGCTATGAATGTAAGAGGAAAGGACGTATAAAAGCTGACCGTTCGAAGCTTAAGTATAAAAAGAAGTATGAGGATAAAGAGAAAAGACCAAAGAAAACAATAAAGGTCACTTGGAGTGCATTTGAAGATAACTCCAATGACTTAGATTCTAGCCGAGAAGATGCAAATGAAAAAACAAATTTATGCTTTATGGGCATTACTTTAGAGGTATCACCTATTTCTTCTGCTCATATATCTGATGACTCTGAAATGTCAAATGAAAAATTAGAAGAATATTGTGCTATGCTGGAAGATACACCATGAATGAGTTAAAAGATAAATATAAAAATTTGAAAAAGGTCCATGTTTTATGCGATAAATCTGATCTTAGTATAGAAAATGAAAAAAATTCCAATCTGTCAAAGGAAAATACTGATATGAAACTGGTAAATGAACAACTTAAAAAGGATTTGGAACAGTTTGTTGACAACCGTTGGAGTCTGCATCCCACATCGGACTTGAGGTCCGGTGTGGTCTTTATTATTTGTTATAAATACACCCCAAGGGCTCCTTTGGAGAAAGATCTTGGGGGTTCGGTCTCTCTCTCTTTTATCTCTCTACATGGTATCAGAGGGAAGTTAATCCCGACCCCTGTTCCTCCCATTTTTATTTCCCCCTTCATCTAGGGTTCTTTTTATTTATCCCCCGTGGGGGGGCGGCGGCCCTAATGTAGGGTTAGTTTTTTTTTTCTCAGCCGCCGCCCCCTTCGGGCTCGTTTCTCCGGTGGGTCTCCCCTGCCGGCGCCTGCTTCCCCGCTGCGCGCGGCGGCCCTCCCTTCCCGGCAGGCCCTCCCTCCCGTCCGCCTCTTCCGTGCCGGCTCCTGGTCGCGCAGCCCTCCAGCGCACGGCGGCCTGCTCTCCCGGCGCGCTTCCCATCCCAGCCGCCCCCTGTGGCCTTCCCCGACGGCGCGCCTCCCTTCCCGGCCTCCTGCGCGTCTCTCCTCCTGCTGTGGCTTCCCGGCTCCAGCGGCGCCCTCCTCCTGTTGGTTTCCCGCTGCCTCCTCTGAGCGAGCCGGCCCCGACATCCCGCAGCGGCGCATCCCGCTGCGCCTCCACCTCCAGGCCGGCCTCCCTTCCTGGCGGCCCTCTCCTCTGCGCATCCCGTCGGCTCAACCTCCCTCTGCTCCCGCGCGCTCGCGGCTCCTGGCTCCCGGCGGATCTCCCTCCAGTCCGGCAACCCCTCCCCGGCGACCTCGCCTGCTGCTCTCCGGCGGCCAGATCCGGACAGCTCCGGCCGAATCCGGCCGGATCCGGTGATTTCCGGCCAGATCCGGACAGCTCCGGTCGGCTCCGGCCTGATCCAGGCTACTCCGGCCAGATCCGACGAGTTCCGGATTGTTCCGGGCAGATCCCGACTGCTCCGGCCAGCAACCGGCCTCCACCCGTGCCGGCCGCTCCACGCAGGTGGCCTCCTCCGGCTTCCAGCGCCGCCTCCCGGCCTCCTGCACCCTCGCCGGCCTCCTCCTGCGGCATCCCCGCCTCGCCGGCATCTCCCGGCAACTCCCGGCAGCCGCATCTCTATCCGCCGGCACGCCCTTGCGCTTCCTCCACCGTGGCGCAACACTTCGCCCGCCTCGGACCAGGCCATTTGGCGCCGCCAGACCCCGCAACACTTCTGCGGAATCCCCGCCTCCCGTCGCCGGCCCCGCAAGTGCGGTTTTCCCGGTGCTAGTTTGGATTTCCCGACGTTTCATCAACCGACCCCACTAGTGCGGCATTCCTGGCGTTCCGTCAACTGGCCGGTCTGCGTGGTCATCTGCTGCGCCCGCAACATCCATCCATCATCCTGCGGGGGAGCTTCTATCGTGAGGGGGAGCAGCAACTTTTGCAGTTTTCTTTTTATTTCGTCATGTTTTGTCATCAAGCTGGGTATGTCCAGCTTGAGGGGGAGTGTTAGCGTTTGTTTTTATTGTTTTCTTTTCATTATGTGTCCAAGCTAGGTTCACCTAGCTTGAGGGGGAGTGTTGGAGTCTGCATCCCACATCGAACTTGAGGTCCGGTGTGGTCTTTATTATTTGTTATAAATACACCCCAAGGGCTTCTTTGGTGAAAGATCTTGGGGTTCGGTCTCTCTCTCTTTTATCTCTCTACAACAACCAAAAAACCTTGAATATTATACTGGGTAAACAGCAAAATCGAAAATCCAAATCTAGAATTGGGTATGGATTTGGACAGCAAGGGAAGCTGTATAAAAATTATTTTATTTCTAATTCAAGAAACAAGACATCGGTTTCTAGGGAAACAACTAGTTTTGGAAATAATTCTAAAAATTTTGGTTCTAAAAAGGCTTCTCTCTCTAAATCTGTTATTTCTGTTTTAAGCCTGTGAAACAAATGTGAATTCCAAAGCTCCAAAGGCCTCTGGACCCAAAAAAATATGGGTACCAAAGTCATTTCTTGTTTAATTGTACTTAGGAAAACTGTTTAAAAAACTCCAACAAAAATCTATGGTATCTGGTCAGTGGATGTTCTAGACATATGATCTAAGACTATTAAGCTTCAAGAATCTTATAAAAGTGGATGGTGGACATATCACTTTCGATGACAATGCAAAAAGAAAGATTATTGGACTTGGGAAATTGATAACTCTTAATCCGTTTTTATTTTAAACCCTATTTTTTAATTATTCTGGGTATTTCCGAGTCCCACATCGGAATACTCCATCGTGAATTTCTTTTTCTCAATCTATAAAAGAAGGCCTCTGCCTCACCTTGAGGTAAGGAGATTTCCTCCTCTACATGGTATCAAAGGGAAACTAATACTGTTTCCTCCTTCATGGCCCGTTCGGAAAAGTTTTTTTTCCCGCCTCCCTGCGGTTTCCCGATTTCTGCCTGACCCCCGCCTCCATTGGCCATCTCCAGGTGCCGCGCCCCCTGCTGTTTCTCTCCCCGCGGCTTCTCGACGACATCCCGACCCCGCCTCTTCCGACGCCTCCCGGCTCCTGCCCTTTCCGGTGCGATCGGCCCTGCCCTCTCCTGCGACGCCCTGCCCTCTCCTACGGTGCCCCCTGCTGGCCCCTCCAGCAGACGACCTCCACCCCTGTGCGACGGACCTCCCTGGCCCCGCCTCCCTCCATCTCTCTAGCGGCATTTCGGCGCCTCCTTCCCCAGCGTCCCCTCCCTTCTGCGCGCGACGGCCCCGCCCTCCTTGCGCTGCTCCCTGCGTGCGACTATCATTTGACGACAACTCCCGCGACAGACTCCCAGCAGATCCCTCCCGCGGATCCCTCCCTGGCGTCCCGAGCGCCGCTCGGCCCGCCGCTATCCCGTCGGCCTCCCTCCAATCACGGTTCCCAGCCCGCCTTCCGTCGTCGCTCCTCCCGCCCGCGGATCCTCCTCCAGCGGCGGTTCTCCCCGACGGCGCTCCTTCTGCCCGCATGACCTCTTCCTGTTGTGTTTCACCCCAGCGGCGCCTGCCTCCCACTCCAGCCGCCGGCGCCTTCCTCATCCACGCGTGATCGGCCCACCGCTCGCCTCCTTGTGCTGCTCCCTGCGAGTGCCTCCTGTAGTTGCGCACCTGCCCTCCAGCGGCTTCTCGCCAGCACTCCGACGAACCTCCGCTCCAGGAGCTTGCCTAGCGACCCAGACGCGGCGCCCTCCAGCTATTGACCGACCGCTTCTCCCGGCGTCTCCCGATTCCTACGCCAGATCCCGACGCCACTCGTTCTCTTTGCGGTCTCCTAACTTCAACCAGCCCCGCCTCCTTGTGGCCTCTCGCTGCGATCTCCAGGCCCTCGCAGGTCCTCCCACTCGAGGAACGACCTATCTCTCCCGGCGCTTCTCGTTCGCTGCGACTTCCTGCGATCCGGCCGGCTTCCCGAAAGATTCCCGGCCACTGCGTCCGATGCGGTCTCTCAGCCCGCCTCCCGCGGTTTCCCTGCCACCATTGCTCAGACTGATGGCTCTAAAGCCTGTCTATCTCATCGACCACCAGCCTGACTGCTTGACTCCGGTGCGTGCCAGCATCTCACAGGGGATTCTTGTATGTTCACCACCTACCATCTGTCTACTAATGCTTCTACAATCACTGTTGCCAATGGATCAACAATTCCCATTGCGGGATTTGGCACATGCCTTTCGACCTCGTCTATTAGCTTGCCTTCAGTCGCTCACGTTCCTCACAATCCATTTAATCTTCTCTCCATCAGCAAACTCACCAAAGACTTAAATTGTGCTGCTATTTTTACATCCTCTTGTGTTTTAGGAGCGGTCGACGAATCAGGAACTTGGTTGAGGTCATCTTAGGGTCAGAGTGTACATACTCGATATCCCATCACCTCTTGCTTGCTCATCCACCTCAACCCGTGCCCTTGACTTTTATTCTCGTCTTGGCCATCCACCGACTTCCGTCCTACAAAAGCTGTGCGCCCATTTTAGTCCCAACCTTTCTTTCCATTATGAACTCTGCAAGTTTGCAAAACACCATCAGATGACATGTTCCTCGATTGGACCCGCGTGCAACGAATCCTTTCGATCTTGTTCATTCCGATGTATGGGGTCCTTGCAGGGTTACTAGCCAGACCAGGTACAATTATTATATATCCTTTATCGATGACTATTCCCGCATGACCTAGCTCTACCTTCTTCATCATCGGTCTGAAGTGTTTTCTACTTTTCAGACCTTCTATAATGAGATTCATACTCAATTCTCAACCTCTCTGAAATGTCTCCGCTCTGACAATGGATGATAATATTTATCCACCCCATTTCAGTAGTTTCTTAAGGATAAAGGCATTATTCACCACACATTCTGCCCCGATACACCTCAACAGAATGGAGTGACCGAGCGGAAACATCGCCATATTCTAGAGACTGCTCGTGCCCTCCTATTCCACATGAAGGTGCCTCTCAATTTTTGGAGCGATGCCATCCTGACTGCTACCTACCTCCTTAACCGCCTCCCTTCTTTTATCCTTCAGGGGGAGACTTCTTTTCGGACTCTTTCGGTAACTCCTAACATCCTCTTAGTGTACTCTTGCTTAGAGACGAGCATGCCCCTTATCTTGACGTCGTCCTTGATGCACTAAGTGAGCGTCGATTATACGCCGAGCTAAAAGTTTCAAGTGTCCTGTATCAATAAACAGGCTTTATCTGAGTTGTGTGCTGGATGCGTGTTTTTTATCGAGGCATGGTTAGTCCTGAGTGATACTTGGGTTCCCAAGTAGGAACGCCTTGGTCGGACTCACGGACACCAGCTGTTTTCTTTTGACTTGACCGTCAGGCGAATGTCGCTCTGGGCTCAGTCAATGATCTGATGTGGACGTCTTGGCCTTGTACCAACGTCTCACTTGTAAACATGGAGTATGGACTACCTTGAGTTTGTTCCTTAGACTCCAGTTTAATGAATCTGAGGTTTTCCCGAACTTGTTGTTGGGCTCGGAGGTGAAGTTTAAATTGTGACGATTCCAGCGGGCTGGATCTGGCTTACACCCTTGTTCGTGCTGAGGCACGACATATTAAATGGTTAGGTGATGGTTTGACAAAGGAACGTCACCGGAAGTCGGGTATGGGCTTCGGTGAACGTGCTCATGGTAAATGCACGATGCCTTGGAAGAAGACATTGCGGTTCAGTTTGTAATACGCGGACTGTCTAAGCCGTGCGTCTTGAGAATGGTCAGTCAGAGGTTGCTCAACTTGTTATCCCTTTTGTTCGATGTATACAGTCGAATGTAACCATTTGTAAGCACGTCACTGGGTTGAGGCTGGTGTGGTGTAAGTGTCAACGGTGTCTTCCAGGAAAGCTTGCGTGACCAGTTTCAGTTAGGTCGATCGAGATTCGACTGTTTCTTTATGGTGAGGTCCCTAATATGACCTCAAAAGTAATCGGGTTCGCCCAGTTAAAGAAATCACGTCGGGAGCATCGCTAGAACGCTTAGGGCGTGCTTTGTAAGGCAGTTCCAACAGTGGAGGTACCGTGACTCGGAATTGGCCCCCTTTTAGTGTTGAAACCTATGGTGGGGAGCACCTTTGACCTGATGTTTAAAGAGACGACGACGTGATCGTGTCTCTAGCTAAACGGACTCGGGTAAGCATCGTTTTTGTGTTTCAATTGAGAAACGAGCTTTGGCTTGGGTTTTCACGACTTAAGTGCCGTAGGCTAAGGTTTGGAGGTGCGTTGGGCGTTTGGAAACGCAACGTGATTGTTTGGACGAGACTTCACAACCCTTGAAGGTCGGACGATGTTTTTGTTGTCCCCGAAGGTTTATTGGGGACGAGAAGTTCTAAGGTGGAGAGGTTGTAACGATCCATGTTTTTGAGCCAAGGTAGATTTCCATGGGAATTTGAATTTTGGCGTTTAGTGGACGGACCATTCTTTGAACCGAGTTTCGGAACGTAATTTCGAGAGTTGGAACACTTCAAAGTGTTGTTTTTAGACTTGGGTAAAGGCCCGAGAGGTTCCTTGGGTGCTCCGTCGAGTTTTGGGAGCATCGGGCTCTGAAAACTCGAAAATGGGGAAGGATTGGGGGCTACGCATGGTTTCTCAAACAATGTATCTAGCCCACACACTTTGTGCCACTTAGACAATGTGTGTTCACTATTCATCGCACGGTTGGTGCACGGTTAAAGCAAACCGTGCGGGACAACCGTGCGAGGTGGGGTTCCTAAGCAGCAAGAGCCACACGATTGACACACTGTTTGGCAAACCGTGCGACCAAACCGTGCGACCCAGTTTTGAGGCTGAAGTTACCCTTTTGCCCTTAATGAATATTTTAAACTTATTTTCTTTCTTCTCCTCCTCCAGTCATGTGAGGCTCCCCTCTTGGCGCCGTGAGCTCCTCCTCTCCAACCTCGACTTCATGGTATCTCCTTCGTCCGAAGTTCGAATCGAACGCCGTCGGTCTCTATGGATTCGTATCGGTAAGTTGTTGAATCCTCTAGCTTCCTTTCGAAGTTTCTCTTCCGATCTGCTGTGCTATTTTGGTGCGAGCTCATTCACCCTATTTTCAGGATGTATGTCCGTTTTGTTGTTTTCTTCCAAACCGGACCGAATCAAACCTTGATATTGAACAATTAAAGCGTCCTAAGCATAAGATAGGCAGTCTATGGCTCTTTCCCCGAATTTCCGTTTTATAAATAATGTTGTTGTGTCGCGCACCGCCCTAAAATCGATTGCTCCTTTTTAAATCATCATACGCACCTTGATATACATCCGTTGATCACTGTTTAGTAATTTGAGGATGTCAACCTCGATCACGGATACCCCTTGGGTGTGCCGGCTTAAATTGCCCCTTAATAATTAATTAATTAAATGCTTGGAATGCCTTTTAAGCATTCGGTTTGGATTATTAATGGAATTGCCCCTTGTAGGTGATTGCCCAATTGCTTATAGCACATTCTAAGTGCCATGTTCAACCCTGTAGTTGTTTTGCTATGTGTGGTAGCTTTCTAAAATGCTTCTTTTGATTAATTGAGTTATGCCTCTTGAATTGATGCTTGGTTATGCTAAATGAATTGTTTGATAAACGAGGTCATGTTTTTTTTAATAAAACCCCTCGAATGAGGTGCGGTGTCTTCTAAACTAAAAAGTAATGATTAGATATTTGCATCTTTCTTTTCCTTATTGCATTGGTGTTTTCCTATGCCTGCGTGTTATTGCTAGATGTGTGGCATGCTTAGTACTTGACCTCACTTGATATTCTTATATGGACTTAATAAGGGGGGCATGACCTTCCTTGTGACCAATGGTTTCAAGGACCAACCACCTTCTAAGTGGGTTGGCATGACTTGACTCTAGGAAGCCTAGCCTTGATAAATGAAATGGTGTGTTCAAATTGAATGGTTTAAATTAAATGAAATTGATTGGGTGGTACGACCACGCCACTTGTTGTATCTAAATTAGCATGGCTTAGGTGAATTGTATTAGATGAAATGGAATGGCTTGTTCATGATAGTTGCCTTCCTTGAATAAATTAAATGGTTTAATTGAAATGACTTATAAAGGGTGGCAAGACCACGCCAGTTGTTACTTGTTTTATTAAATGCAATTATTGAATTGAATGCCCTTGATTATATTTGAGTTTGATTAATATAAAGAATGAGAGGTAATGCCTCATGACTATTATTATAAATATGATTACGCTTTTGATATAGACTGTGGAACGATGGTAAGGGTTTTGTTGAGCATGGCGGTATCATGCTCCCTTATATTGGCTGTTGAGCATGACGTCTCACACCATTGACACTATTAGGACGGTGGGCATGATGCACCACGTCCCTTGCGTTGAGTGTTGACATGACGGTTCACTCGCTGTTTCGAGTGTTGACATGACGGCACACTCACCATCTCGAGTGACGAGGATGACGTCTCCCACTCATTATCAGATGTAGGGCATGTACCCTCTGTTTGACCTTATAAGCTTGTTCAGACTGGTTATGGATGAATGTACCCTCTGTTTGACCTTATAAGCTTGTTCAGATTGGTTATGGATGATTGAGTTACGCCCCGGTCCAGTTAGCACCTAGTATTCCAGGTATATGGCCACTTACGTCCGCACGTATTTGATCCATATAGGTGGATGTGATATATAACTACTCTATATATATATATATTACCACTATATATATATATAGTTATTGATCAAACATCTCATTCCAGCCATGAGCCGAAGCAGGTAGAGGCGGTCAGGTGTCCTGTTGGAACCTGAACCGGTGGGTATTTATTTATTCAGCTTTGTTTAATGTTATGCTTATTTGCACACTACTTTATACTAACGGACTGGATTTAGCCGTAGGCACTGTTGGTGGTGGCCTACTGAGATTATATCTCACACCCTGCTCGGGCCGCCATTGCACTGGGGTACCCGAGCAGATCTTGTTAGGAAAAAATGAGATAGAGATGCAAGAGAGAAGAATACCGGCTGTCAGTATATATTTCTATCAGTTCCAGTAATGCCAATTACAATGAAAAGATGTAAAATTGCAATATGAAGAACCTGGAATCCACTTTCCTGTATATTCTGGCAGGAGAAGAAGTCCCCTCCTGGAGCAGAAGGATGGACTGCTTCCCTTCCCACGACTGACCTTTCAGTCGGTTCCAACAGAAAAGTATTCCTCCGTACCCCCCAACAGAAGCTCCCCCCCGCTTATTAACAGGATCACTGCTGCCGAACAAACTAACCAACTCTTAGGCCGCATTGACCCCTTTTCCCTTCCTTTGATAAGTGTGTATTAAAGGAGGCCTAGTACTGTTATTCTTAACATTTCGCTTCTCCTCAAAAACCACCTTGTCCCTAAGGCGGTGGTTAGGAAACTGTGAGCAAATCAGTTCAGCGTCTTCCCAAGTTGCTTCCTCACGTAGCCTTCCTTTCCACTGAATGAGCCACAACCCCTGTGGAAGCCCGGTTGCTGGCTTTGTGGCCAAAACTCCTTCCGGTTCTGCTCCTGCAATGCAAGCATTGTCTTGCACTTCTGGTAAATCAGCATGCGCAGTTGAATTCCCTACCGCCCTCTTGAGCTGCTGCGATACATGGAACACAGGGATAAGCTGTGTTTCCCAATCGAGTTTGAATCTGATATACGGACCATAATATCTTGCCGCGAGCTTGGGATTGAGCTTGGTAAGCTTGGAAGTCTGCACATTAGGCCTAAGCTTAACATACACCGACTCTCCCACTTCAAATGTCACATCTCCCTGGTGTTTGTTGGCATAATGTGCCATTAGCCGCTAAATGTGAGAAAGGTTTTGCCTGAGTTGGAATAAAATTTGATCCCGCTCTGCGAGGGCCGAAGCAACAGAATCTACAGGTGTACTCTTGCCAATGAACCACAGTACTGATGGTGGCTTTCTTCCATACACGACCCCGAAAGGAGCCAGCTTGGTTGATGTGTGGGAAATAGTATTATAACAAAACTCAGCCCATGGCACCCAACGTGTCCAAGATAAATGCCATTCCGAAGCGAAACAACGGAGATAAGTTTCTAAACATTTGTTGACTATCTCCGTTTGTCTCTCTGTTTGAGGGTGGTAAGAGGAGCTCATCTTCAAAGTAGTTCCTTCCATTCAGAATAATTCCTTCCAAAAATAACTGACGAAAATTGGATCCCGACCACTAATGATGGAGCTGATAATTCCATATAAACGGACCACTTCTTTAACAAAAGCTTCAGCCACTGATTTGGCTGTATAAGGGTGCCTCAAAAGCACAAAAAATGAATATTTTGAAAGTCAGTCCACAACAACAAGCTTCATTGTGAATCCCTGTGATTTTGGCAGCTTGGAAATGAAGTCCATCAATATTTCGTCCCAAACCAATTCTGGGATAGGCAGCGGTTGTAGGAGTCCTAGAGCCATGGCTTGACTTTTTTGTTGCCGAAAAATGTCACATTCTTGAACAAACCGCTGAATACACTGTGACATTCTCTTCCAAAACAATCTTGCTGTGAGTCGTTTATAAGTTTTTTGAGGAATCCCACATGTCCCTCTGCTCTTGAAGAATGGAAAGAATGCAAGAATTTTGGTATGAGACTGGAGTGGCTGGACAAAACCGGCCGCCCCTTCTTGTATAACAGTCCTTCCCGCAAGCTGTATGTAGGGTATTTTTCAGGCTATTTCACAATAGCTTCAGCGAGTTTTTGTAGTTCCTAATCCTGCCATAATTCTGCTTGAACATCACTTTTCTCCATACAAAACGGCTCTGACACAGCAGTTCTCAACTGTTTATCTTCTGTACTGCTGTCCGATTCATCTTCAGCCATTCGGGAAAGAGAGTCCGTGGCACGATTTTCCGTCCAGGTTTGTAAACCACCTCAAAGTCTAACCCAAGAAGTTTTGCTTGCCAATCTTGTTGGTTAGGTGTGCGGTGCCACTGACTGAGGAGATGTTTGAGAGCCTTATGGCCCGTACAAATCACAAAGTGTCTTCTAATCAAATATTGTTTCCAGTGGTTCACAGCTAGGACAAGGGACATCACCTTCTCATAAACTGATTTAGAAAGACTGGACTCTGCTAAAGCTTTGCTGAAATATGCAACTGGCCGACGTGTTTGCATTAGCACTGCTCCTCTTCCTGAAGCATCACATTCAATAACAAAGGTTTTATGAAAATCTGGTAAAGCTAACAGTGGGGCAGTAGTCATACATTTCTTCAAGGTGAAGAAGCTTGTTCAGCTGCCGCATTCCAAAAGAAATTATCCTTTTTTGTTAACTCGGTGAGGGGTTTGACAATCTTTCCATACCCTTCAATAAACCTCCTATAATATCTCGTAAGTCCTAGGAATCCCGGGATTCCCTTTACGGTTTTGGGGCATGGCTAGCCTTGAACACACTCAATCTTCTTTGGATCCATGGATACCCCTTCATAAGAGATAATGTGCCCAAGGTATTCCACGGTTAGCTGTGCATAAAAGCATTTCTTCCTATTTACCAGCAGCTGATTTTCTTCCTTGATTTGGAGGGCCGATTCTAAATGGCATTGGTGCTCGATCCATGTCTTGCTATAAACAAGTATATCATCAAAGAACACCAATATGCACTTCTTAAAGACCCCTTTAAAAACTCTGTTCACGGTAGATGGGAAGGTGACAGGAGCGTTCATCAGTCCAAATGGCATGACTAGAAATTCATAGTGCCCTTCATGTGTTTTGAAAGCAGTCTTACATACATCCTCCTCTTTTATCTGAATCTGGTGGAATCCAGGCTTCAAATCGAATTTGGTGAAGAATCGGGCGCCATGTAACTCATCCAATAGCTCTTCTATAATAGGAATAGGGAATCTGTCTGGAATTGTCAATTTGTTTAGCGTCCTATAATCCACACACATCCGCCAACCTCCATCCTTTTTCCGGACTAAAATAATGGGGCTGGAGTAAGGGCTATTGCTATGTCGAATCATTCCACTCGATAACATTTCCGTTATTTGCCTCTCCACCTCATTCTTCAAATGGTGTGCTAAGTTGTATGGTCTAATGTTAACCGGTACAACCCCTGCTACCATAGTGATAGTTTGATTCGTCTATCTGGCTGGCGAGGGCCCTTTCGGTTCCTTAAACATGTTCTGAAACCTCTGTAGCAAGTTATCCAACTGCAACTGTCTGCTTAACTCTTTTTTCTTTCCATTTGCTGGTGACAACAGCTGAATCTGCTAACACCCTTCCAGCAACAGCGATTTTGCTTGGACCTGCGACATTATGTTCTCCGGCTATCCCTGGTTTCCGGTTGCCCCCTGTAATTTTATCTCCTCTCCCTTCCAAGTAAATTTCATTGTTTTGTGGCTCCAATTTGTCAAGACATTTCCCAGACTCCTTAACCATTTCATACCCAGTACTAAATCTGGTTGTGTCGAATGCAAATGCTTCAACGGTGAAAAGCACATTATTGCGGAATCGTCGGGAGTCGCAACGACAGAAACGAGATACGGAAAGAAAATGCAGAAGAAATGAAAACACACGGAACACACAAATTTACGTGGTTCGGGAATAATTTCTACGTACACGGAGAGGCAGAATAATCACTATAATCCGGAGCACAAATGCAGAGTTTTTCGGTAAGAAACCCTAGCCCAAAAATGGGCTATAAATGGAGAGGAAGACTATCACTGTTCTACCAACCGCACAAGAAGTTTGCGTCGCTACAGTGAAAAGGCGGCCACCAGAGTCAAAAGTGCTACAGTGGGTGCCGACTGGAAGTCCAAAAGGATACAGTATAGTTGACTCCGAAGTTCGCACTGCTACAGTGTCTGTCGGTGTTGGTCGGTCAGCTCTGCTACAGTGTTGGAGATGCTATAGTGCTGAAAAATTGGGTCGGGGGCCTTCGGCCCTCGGATCCCCGGAGCAGGGGCGCGTTGCCCCCTGCAACCCCCAACGAGCTTACCACGGAGCTCGACCCGCGACAGTTGCTGGCAACAAGCATTTGGCCCACCCAGATCAGGCTACACCAATCCAACAGTGCCCGTTTGTAGCTCTATGCCAAACTCGATCTTCTGTCAAGGGGGTAACACCACAACTTCTTTAGGAAAGACATCAGGGTACTCTTCCACAACCTCGAGAAACACTATTGAATGAACCTCTGATGAACTCAGCATCAACTTAATCATCAAGGAAGATAAGGACGAAACACGCCTCTGACTCATTCGATGGTCTTGCTCGTCAACGAACACAACAAACTCTCTGTCAGCATCATAAAACACAATCTGTCTCCTGAAGCAATCCACGACAGCTTGCACCGAATACAACTAGTCCATGCCGAAGATGATTTTGTATAACTGTATCCGCAAACATAGGAAGTCTCCCAAAGAGTGATGATTCTCCAGCATTAGCTCACAATTTCTACATACGTTACACTGATTATATCGACCTCCAACTGACGTAGTCAACGCTAAGGGCATTGGAAATCTCTTTACCTCAAGTCCCATAGCACAGACCAGGGGAGGTGAAACGGATTGTGTAGCTTATACACCCAAGTAGAAAACAAGAAAATGGTACCTCGAATGATGTTTGACTCGCCCAATGTTGGCAACTCCAGAGCATGCATTTGACCACGACCTTCTCCACGACCTCTCCAACCATGATGACGACCACCTCCACGACCATGCTCTGCTCGTTGAGGACGAGGAGCATTACGAGGCTGTCCTCTGCTTGCCTCGACTGATCATAGGTTGGAGAACTCTACTGTTGCCTCGACTGATATTGTTGCAGTGGCGGAACCTGAAGCGGACCACCAACCGCATGTTGTCTGCTCAGAAAGGTTGGACACTCTCGCCACTGATGACCATGACCTCCATAAGAAAAACAACGTATGATCCCTTGGCAGAGGCCTGAGATCCGCTAACCCCGGTGAAACAAGATGAATAGGGTTGCGACCTACCCCTGGCTATCCCAAAACCCTTTTGTCCAGGCAACTGGGAACCCCACATCACAACTCTGCTACGTGGAGAATCCCGATGACTCCCCCTTCTGCGACGGTCCAATCTTGACCAACGTTCTCTCAACAAACCTCCGCTATCGTCAGTCCCACAAGATATGTTTGCGACATAAAAGGAGTGATTTGACACTGGATCTCTGGACGTAAAGCCTCTTCGAAATGCCTCGCCATGGTCTTCTCATCTAAGAGTAGGTTTGAAACATATTGGAGGAGAAGGTTCCTAAAATGGATCTCGAATTCCTGCACGTTGGAGCTCCCTTGTCGAAGGGTAAGCAACTCATGACGACTCACTGCCTTTGCGGCCGAAGAAAGAAACTCGGCTCCGAGCTGATCTTAGAACTTCTCCCATGGAACAGTTGACTCCTCACAATTCTCGAGGAACAAGAACCACCACTGCTTGGTTGCCCTACGCTACATCGTCATTGCCAACAAAACCCAGTGCTCCTTCTGAGCACAGATCGAACCGGAGGCTATCTCCACCTCCAACCAGTCCTCTGTCACTGGATCTGAAAATGAGCCATCATTTGCAAACTCTGGCGTTGAAACTCTCGAAGTGTCCTTCAAGTGTCATCTTTGTGGTCTTCAACCCTGCGGCGATTTGGTGACACATCTTGCTGAACATCTTTGGCATGAACCTGACGAGGACGTCGATCTGGAACCATTCCTCCAAAAAAACAAACGGTTAGAGACTCTTAAACCTGGAATATGGAATATTCAAGATTAATTAATTAAAGTTCTACCTAACCTCAAAGTCTATCCATTTCAAACACAAGCGCAGACCATAATGATGCATAATCATTTCCTAGGTCTCTTACCTGCAACCAGTATCACTTCGTTTAGTTGGCTCAATAAACTTAAAGGTCCTTGCATCAGATCACAGAAGGCCCTAAATACCCGTGTCCTAGCCGGTCTTCATTGTTTACATCGCATACTAGGTTCAACTGACACCGTTGCCCTACCATCCCATGCAATCTTTACAATTGTCTACCTCCAAACTTCATCCCATCCTTCAATCCAAACTTTGATACCACTCTGTCACGACCTCCTCCCCTCAAAGGTACCCCTTTTGGGTCAACAATGAGAGAAGATAGATAGTATGCCCGAAGCCTGCCTCCAATAAGCCATGAGTTGACGACTAGCACTGATGGTATATCATACACACAAATGAGAGACATTACCCTCTAAGAAGAACCTGAGGAAAGAGAGATAAGATAAGACCACCAAACATCTCTTGCTCATAATCAAAGAAATGAAAGATCCCAATACATGCATGTGATGTCATACAACCAGAACAACTGCAAAGTAAACTACAAGTACCAAAAGAAAATCCTCGACAGTGACCTCGAAGCTCAAACAACTCTTGGACAACCTCACGATCTAGTAATGTCCCGTTTGATCACCAATCAGCTTCTGCAGTCCTGAAAAACAGTTTATATAGACATAGAGTAAGCATAACAGTTATAGTCAGTAGGATCCTCCTCGGAGCCTCTCGTGCAAAAGATAAAGAAATCATATTAAAGCCCAGTGAATAAACATCGAAACCAACTCGTCATCTAAACAGGTATGCTATGTTCCCAGCCTCATCATGACTCTCTCACCAAGTATCGCATACAAGTAATAATATAATATCTAACATAATATCAAATGAAGGTACCTCTCTACCACTTCCCTACTGGTTTGCCGCCTATCTCTCTCATTAAATAATCTTGCTCGAAAACACCTGGGCAACTCTAACATATCATGCACCCTGTGCAACACATCATCTTGTCATCAATATCCCCATCTCTAGATAGCAGCCAAGTAGTTTTCTGAGAGCCACCACAGCCCGTACACTGTGTATTATAGCTCAAGCCATCACAACCCATACGCAACATACTTATAATAATCCTTAGGCTACTATATTCAGAGATACATGTGTGTGAGATAATCACAAGTCATTACAGTCCTTTACACACATATATGAGAAAGGTAACCACTGTGCATACCAACACATAATACTCTTAGGAGAAGAGAGTAGGGGAGAGAGGGAAGTCAACCATCTGTCCTCGCGACCTAGATATTTGGGAAAACACCCTCCAGAGTCCACTGGTGTTGATCGCCCTATTGACATGGGTGGGGTAGCGTATGGAATTACATAACATACAAAGTATATATATATAGCTCACAACCACAATAAGGGAAACTACCTAGCCTTAATCTCAATTGCAACTATTGTCTCTCGGACACTCGACTGCCACCACTAAGGACTAAATATCCTATAAGCACACAAACATTTCAAGAAACTTTTAATTAATTCTTAAGCTGAACATTTTATTTTACATAATTACCGATCGAATTCCATGTCCTCCGGGCATAATCCAACCTCCTCCAAGGTTTCTCAAGAATTATTTTCATTTCAACATTCTGTTAAACTTCCAACTCCATGGGTTAAATTATTTAGCATTACCATTCCATAATTTCAGGTACTCTAGGATTCGTCCTAAGCTACCATAAAAGATGCATAAACCATGCACATCCAGCTGCGTTAAGCAGCGGGGAAAGGAAAACAGAAACAAGCAAGCAAATTCATTAACAAACAAGCATCCCAGCTTCCAGCACAACAACCAACGAGCAAGCCTAGCTTCAACCCACTCCATCAGCCTCAGTGTCATCCCCAACACCACCATGCCACCATCCATTTGTTGGATTGGTGTAGCCTGATCCGTTCTGGATGATGTTTGGGCTGAATACTTGCGGCTCGTACTGTGCACCAGGCTGCATCTTTCGCGGGTCGAGCTCCGTGGTGAGCTCGTTGGGGGTTGCAGGGGGCAACGCGCCCCCGACCCAAATTTTGGGGCACTATAGCATTTCTGACCGACCGACACCGATATTGCACTGTACCAGGTTGGACTTTGGAGTCAACAGTGCTGTAGCGATGCGGACTTCCAGCCATCAGCCATTGTAGCACTTTAGACTTATGTGGCCCCGACACTGTAGCGATGTGGATTTTCAGCCGTCTTTCACTGTAGCACAACGAACTTGTGCGGTTGGTGGAATAGTGATCCATTTTCTTTATCAGCCCAATTTAGGTTAGGGTTTCTGTGTTGTGTGAAACTCTGATACTCCCTGTAATTTTGTGCTCCCGACTATAGTGAAATTTTTGCCTCTCCGTGGACATAGGGATCATTTCCCGAACCACGTAAATCTTTGTGTCCAAGATCTTATTCTTCCTTTTGTTTTTCCCTTTTACTATTTTGTGAATCGTTTTTCCTGTCATTGCAACTCTCGACGTTTCCGCATCACCATTCCGCCATCACAGGCGTCAACTGCTGCCACAAACTTGGTCACCCCCACCCATTTCTAGTCAAACCATCAGCCATTCCAGGCTCATATCACGTCGCATAGCAAGACTCCACAACAAGAGCAAACACACAAGACAACAAACAAACAGTTAATAGGGCATCTAGGCCCTAGAACCAAGATATCCAGCCTTCATAAGCAAACGAACTCGCTCGACCCCAAACAATTATCTTTAACAAACAGCCAATTTGTTACCGTCTTGAATTAATCGATTCATTTAACACAGGTTACAACCAGAAACAACCTAAGACATTGGCTATTAACAACTATAAGTTATTTAAACATGCTTCAAGCATAACTTCTATTTCCGTCAATTACTAGGAAGAACGATAACAGTTAAACATGCTTTTTATTATTTAGTCATCAAGCATTACCAGCATTACGTTCTTTATCCAATTTCCAAGCATAACAAACATGCCAAACCATTGCATAAACAATAGATAACACATTATCTAGTAAATCAAGAAGCAAACTGTTAACACGGTATAAACACATGCGATCGCGATGACCCAAAAACCAATTCTTTCTTTAATTCCGGTTTAATCTTCATTAAAGTTAATTCCACCGTTCCTCAATGAGATAAAACATGATAACTTTATGATTGCACATAAAAACAAGGAGAAACAATGAATCCCGTACCTCAAGGTTTTCAACGCTCCTCGAACAAGAACGGGACAACAATGCAGATCTTCGATCACCTCTCCCGTAAGGAACCGAGGGTTCCTATGGGTGCCGCACTAGGAACACGCCACCAAACATCAAAAGAATTCCATGAGAACAAAGGAGATCAACCGCCATAGCATGACAAGCCGAACGGAGAAGAAACCACACGAGAAAGAGGAAAAACTCACATCAGATCACAACAAATCGAACCCGGGAAGCCATGGATCAATTCCAATCGAAAGGGCTTCAAAACACCTTGAAAGAGCACCTCTGACCGCCTAAGGTTCGGGAGAAATTAGAGGGCTTTGGGAGAAACTGAGGGTGCAATAGGCTTTATAGGCACTCTGTCGGACACACATTCATGACGTGAATGGGTCATTCACGTTGTGAATGGATTGAGTTTAAAACTCGTCGAGAAACGCGTCGCCCAGATCCTATAAACCTGGATTAATTCACATCGTGAACTTCATGTTCACGTCGTAAGTTTTTGATGGCAGATTCACCAAATTTGACCCCTCATCCATTCACGTTGTGAACTGATTGTTCAAGTCTTCAATTGCACCCGACGAACCACCCCTACACAAGCTGCGAATCACCATTCAGGCCGCGAACTTCTCTCTCACGTCGTGAATTACAATTCATGTCGCGAATTCCTCCTGCTTCTAGATTTCAGCTCCCAAACTCCACCGAATCTGCTCCAGGCTTCCTCCAAACACCTCGGATCTCGGAAACACGCAAAGGAACGAGTTAGAAGGATCCAGACCCTTACATACAAAAAGTACATTTGTAGAATTGCAAAACTTCTATCATTTTATCCTATAGAGATTTCGTTGGTAACCCTTTGTACTACTGAATTGGTTTGTGTGAAATAACTTGTATGCACGATGACTCGGTAACATGACTCTATGATTTGATCTACTACCATCCTCCAGTTGTATATTCTGTATCGCCAAATTATCCTCAAGTTCCAACAAAATCAACTTTTAAGAACCATTGTCTGCCTATAAACTGATCAAACAAGTTATCAATTGTTGAGAGTGGATATTTGTTGTTTTCCGTTATCTTATTCAACTCATAGTAGTCAATACACAATTGTTGAAGCCCATATGCTTTCATTGAAAAATTCATTGGCATTCTCCATGCAAAGGAACTAGGTTTGACTGTCTCTCTGCAAGAGATCTTGGAGCTAAAACTTCAGCTTTTGTAAAGTCATTGGTGTCATCTGGTAAGGAGCCATAGAGACTTCCAATGACCGCTCCACCACTGGTGACTGTAGTCTCTAATCCACCTCCTTTATCTCCATCACAAAGAGTGTCTAACCCTATCTCAACGTTCCACTTGCCTATGAAGACATGGGTTATGCCCTTTGAAGTCCACATCCTGGCCTTTTTGCTAGAGCAATCAATGATATGTTGCAAGCCATTCCGATCCCAAAATTTCCTTGGAGGTCCATCACCTTTAAAGTGTCAACAGTGGGCTTGCACTATAGATGTACTTCACTACTATCTGTCTGGTCGGCATCCATAGCTGCATGGGTTGTTTAGCATCCTCCACTGAAATTCCAAATAAATTGTCACACCAATGCATGAGCAATTAGTAACTGTGAGGAATTAGTATCAAATAAAATCATGTTGATGGTGGCAGGTACCAAAATCGTACCTCTAGCCATTGATGTCCCCACCTCTACATCATGAGCATTGGTTATCGTGGTTTATGCCCTACCCTTTGAGATCTTCAGGCGAGCCTTGCCGTTGCTGCTGTTTTTGAGCAACTGATCCACTGCTAATATGCACTATTGTAGTTGGGATAGATTCTCCCTGTGCCATCTGCTAAGGTTGCCCATGCTTTGTCACTGGTCACTGTTGTACTGACTCTTGGGTAGATCCCATGTCATTAGGCACCGTTGACCTCACCCAGTAGAAATGTTGTACATGTTATCTCTTGCAGTTATGACACTGCAACAGGGTTTGAGGGCACTGCTACCTCTCATGTCCTTTCATGCTGCACTTCTCACAGATGAATCAATGTTTACAACTTTTTCCTTTTCTCTTAAACATTTTTGCTCTCAATCTGATTAGTGGTTAGTTGATAAACACACCCTTGGAGAACTTCTTTGTATATTAGAACTAAGCAGTATGAGAATTACAGCATGGAGAGAAGAGAAAAGAATACCAGGAAAAGAGAATACAGGAGGATGCTTCCCTCTCTCTCCCACCCAAGCCAATTTTCCGATGCAACAGAATATTTCCCCCTGCTTCTCTCACTCCCCTCCCCATATAACAACCTTCCCCCCTCTGATCCCTCATGTGGGAATCATAACAAACTTGTGGGGCTCATAAGAAACAGCTGCTTAGTTGGTTAGACCAAGTCCTCTAGATTCTTCCAAAGACCCTTTTGCCCCTCATGGAATATGCTTTCTAGGTCCCTGTGGTATCATGTGATCTATTACCCACCCCTTCTAGAAAATCAGTGTTGTCCTCAAGACTGAAGGTGAGAAACTGATAACGAATAATGCAATTGTCTTCCCATGTCGCCTCTTCTTCCGAGCGCCCCTTCCATTTGATTAACCACTGCGGTGCCGCTGGCTTATCCTACAAGATGACTTACTTTGATAGCACCTTTTCCAGCTCGGTCTATTCTGTAGAGTCCTCTTTCAAGTCTGTGGGTAAACCAGAATTTAAAGTCTGACTTCCAATAGCTTTTTTAAGCCGTGACACATGAAAAACCGGATGTATTCGAGCTTCTAGGGGTAAATCTAGTTGACATGCCAGTGGGCCAATGTGTTTAACTACTGCAAAGGGGCCACAAAACCGGGCAGACAACTTCCGGTTAATGCGCTGAGCTACAGAATACTGTCGTTGAGGTTGCTGTTTCAAGTAAACCCAGTCTCCTACTTGAAAAGTAACATCCTGTCCATGTTGGCTCGCTTGTTGCTTCATGTAGTTTTGTGCTCGAGACAAATGACTCTTGAGTTGGTGGGAAGTCTCATCACGTTCCACTCTTACCTCGCTTGGCAGGAAACCAAAAACAGTTGGTGGGTTTCTCCCATACACCACTTCAAAGGGAGTGGTATTAATGGATGCATGCCAAGTAGTGTTGTAACACAACTCAGCCCATGACAACCAAAATGACCACCCTTTTAGTTATTCACCGACAAAACACCTTAAATAAGTTTCAAGATAGCGGTTAACCACTTCCGTTTGTTCATCCGTTTGCGGTTGATATACGGAGCTCAACTTCAACTTTGTTTGCTGCAATTTGAATAATTCTGTCAAAAAATTACTCAGAAAGATTGGGCCCCGATCACTCACAATTGACTTAGGAATCCCATGTACTTTTACGACCTCCTATGCCCTCCCTGAGGTGAGGTGAGTTGTGAAACTTTTGGAATCCATTGGGAAGTGGCTGGTATCACCAAGCGGCCCTTGCACAACAATGTTCCCTGTGAATACGTAAAACCCTAGTTTAGTTTTAGTACCTGACTGCACACTTTAACGATCTTGCTGAGTTTGGGGTCTTCATGCACCCCTTCTGCTGAATCACAACCTTCTTTCCTTACTGGAAATGATTTATATTGCCGCAACTCTGACATTTCTTCCCTCCGAGACAAAGCATCTGCTGCTGTATTGTCTTTTCTGGGTTTATACTTTACTTAAAATTGGTTTCCGGGTAACTTAGCAATCTAACATTGCTGATCTGCTGTAGTGATATTCTGTTGTAACAAGAATTTTAGACTCCTTTGGTCTGAATATACTACGAACGGCTTGCCCAACAGATATGGCCACCAATGCTGTATTGCTAGCCCCGATGCTTTGCTTCTGTCCCAGCTGCAAGTGCTGGTTGTCATTCCCACTTGTCTTGCTGGTCAACTCGTGCAAAGAGGCCACCTGACTTGGTCGAACTACTCCATTAAGGGTGTACTCCTGTCCATCAGTCAAAATTTTCATACTCATGTTCTTCCAATTGGTTCTAACTCCCCAAGTGTTCGTAGCTATGCGATCCCCAGTATTCAATCCAGCACACCTATATTCAAGACATGAGCATCAATCAAACAAGCATGATCTCCCTTGCATATTTCCATTTTTTGCACACTCCTTGAGACCACGACCTGTGCCCATCACCCAACTCGATACTCACTCTTCTTGTTTCATGGGCGGGCTATACCAAACATCGTGATCAGCTTCGGGGATATGAAGTAAAATAGGAATTCCGAACACTTAGCCTTCAACCTTCATAGAAGTTAAACCTCCATCCTTCCGCTCTTGTGTTTGCCTAAGCCCCGATATTCTAACACCTTACATTCTGCCTCTCTTTGTAACTCCACCTCCTCCTATACCACTTCCTCTGTCTCTGCTGTTTCTCCATCTTCTTGACTTGTTTCGTCCTCTCCCAGCAGTATCACCCTCTTCTTTGGGCCAGAGTATTTATGCATTGGACTATATGACATTCTACACCTAAAACACAACCCTTTCTTCCTCCTTTCCTCTCACTCTTGGGTTGTCAAATGTCGTACCCCTCTTACTCCTTGTGCTACTGGCTTCGGTGCCTCCTAATTTGTCCCTCTTGGATGACTCCCTATTCATCTATTTGGTCTAAACGAGGTTCCGTTTTGCTGCTGTAAACCAGTACGCAGAGTCTGCTGCCATGCATCTACTTTGCGTCCGTTTAATATGAAATTGAGGACCTACTTCTTTCCTCTGCTAGCTCAACATGCCTAGCCAGGCGTATTGCTTGTAACCGTGTTTCTGGATTATGTATACGTACCAAACTGAGAATCTTTTCCTGTAATTCATGTAGGAATTATCCTATATATTGCTGCTCTGGTTGACATGGTAGCAGCGATGCCAGATATTTAAAGTGCTCAATGTAATCCTGGACCGTGCCGTTTTGTTGTCATGGCGCCATCTCTTCATATGAATTTTTGAATTTTCGGACCACTAAATCACTCCAATAAATCCTCTTTAAACACCGTGAACCTGTGGATCGCAATGCCCTCCGTACTTACCTCTATAAGGGATACCTTCATCTTCTTCAGTGTCTGATAGATCCGGAAATATAATTCAACTCGCGTAATCCATCCCCTCGTATCTTTTCCATCAAACATGGGTAACTCAACCTGTCTTGCAATTGATCGTTTCCAGCACCGATCGTATTGTCGCCAGAGCAATGTTCTTTCCCTGCTTCCTTGTACCACCAGTCTCTGTTGAATGCATCTCAGACATATCTGTTGCTAATGAAGGACTCTCTTCCTCCTGTTGCGACATCTTCTCCATACAGCACACCGGATTTTTGATGTATTTGTGAAATTCAGCTTGCTCCTTCCTCGTTCCCATTTCTGTTGGCCCTGAGATATTGCTCCTATGGCTGTGGAAAGCTCGGAAAGTGTCATCTCAACCATTCCCATTCGCTACACTATTCCCTCCAGACGTGCCCGGTGTCGTGTTTCCATTTTCTTCCTACAGCCAGATCCGGCACGTTGGACCAATTGATAAACACATGCCCCAAAAAACTTGTTTGTATATTAGAGCTAAGTAGTATGAGAATTGCAACATGAAGAGGAGAAAAGAAGACCAGGAAAAGAGAATACAGGACCTCTCTCCTGCCCAAGCCAATTGGTCGATGCAACAGAATATTTCCCCCATGCTTCTCTCTCACTCCCCTTCCCTTATAACACCCCCCGACCCCTCTTGGAATATATTTTCCAGGTCTCAGTGGTATTACGTGCTCTATTATTATTAGATTTATTCTTGTTATTGACATCAAATGCATCCACAAAACATTTACACACTCTCTTTACGTGTTTCAAATAGAGTGGGCTACATCTATTGGTGGTGTAGAGTCACTGCTGACTGCTGGATCGCTTCACTATTCATCCTTTACATGCGATGCTCACTGCTAGTACATGTGTGCGGTTACTGCCCTTATGATTCACTATTGGAGCTTTGTGTTTTTGGCTTATTGGAGCTTCATGTTGTAGATGGAGACCGCTGATAAACGTGAACATGTTTCTCTTTTTAAGAGTAGATTCATCCCAACCATTACGGTACTACATTGGGTTACTGATGAATCTTTAGGATACAATGGCAATACCTTGATGTTTTTGAACAGTACTTGTTGGGGAATATCCTTTGAAGAGCTTGGAAAACAGGAGATTAAAAAAAAAAGATTTTTTTTGTTGCGCTACAATTTTCTCAACCGGTTCCTATTTGTGGACTCCATATTTCCATACAAATCCTTGTACACGTTCATCTTGACGTACTATCACAACTCAATACACGATAATTCAAGACTAAGAATATTTAGTAATTCAAGCCCACTGGGCCTTCGGGCCACTCTTTGTAATAAATTGGCTGATTGGATAGGTTTTCCCTTGGGGGGCTATGACCTATCCTTCTAGCCCATGGGTGTGTGTGTTTCTTTGTATTGCACCCTCGATAGCCTACCTATTATTCATAACAATGTCTAAATTATCATATCATAATTGTTTATTGGGCATACTCTAACAACCCATTTGGTTTGAAGACTAGTGCAGAATGAAATGGAATGGAAATGAATGAAAATGAATGAGAAATAATGGTGTTACATCATGTATAGAAATATGCTTAAATTAATAATATTAATAAAATAATAAATAATAACATCATTCATTTAAATGTTTATTTTAATAAATCTGTAGATTAATAATTTTTTAAAAACATTTTCACGAGAGTATAACTATCTTTCTCCCCCCTATCTTCAGTGCTGAAAATGAATATTTCTGTCAATCCATGTGTCAGTCATCATACTTGTACTTGAAGGGGTCTCCTTTTTCTAAGAATTTCTTTTCCCCAATTCAATGTCCTAACTAAATGCATGAAATCCTTGGATTCCATGAAATAATATGACTTTCTATTTGCAACTTGTATCATATGATAGTTCCGTCTTAAATGTTTGTTGGTAATGTTGTTTTCTTTCTTTCACTCACTGCATCGCTTGCAGGTAGTTACAGTTGCAAAATTCCAAGGCGGTGGTGCATTTAATGTTATTCCTGATTCTGTCACCATAGGTGGCACCTTTCGAGCCTTTTCCCAGACCAGTTTGATGCGACTCAGGCAGCGGATTGAAGAGGTTGCTCTTGTGTTTACATGAAATTTGCATTTTAAATCATATGCCACATTTTTAAGAAAAATAAGTGGTGTTTTTTTTTTTGTTTCTGAAGAAGTACTCACTTAAATCTTTGAAGAAAATCACTTAAGTGCTTGGAAAACTTTTTTTTTTTTCAATAGGCAATCTGGAAACACTTGCATACCATAACTGGTAAGTGCTATAAGCAATTTTCAGTCAGCGCCGTCTAAAAAAGCCTAATTTCAGTTGAGGAAATTAAATTTGAAAAAATTACAAAAAAAAATCATGGGTCTCAATTGGTATTTAGTGCTTCTATTGATGCATATAAACGTCATTCTGGTAAAATTTATCTAGTTATGAATAATTTAAGAGTTGTAAATGTGAGGAATGCGATCGTAAATGCTTAATGACTTGTGTTTGTGTTGAATATATTTGTGAATATTGATCATAAAAATGTAACATGTATTTCAAAATGCATTCAATGCATTTACATATGACTCTTAAATCATTTAGAACTGCATTCAGCACACAACTATTTACAACTGGGTGTATTTTATGAAAAATACATTTCTATCCATTAACAAAAACTTTAAATACCATTTAAAGACCGAATCTTTTTATTCTCATTTTTCAACTTCATGGTCATTAATTGAAAATTAATTTGTTGTCTAATCTTCTACTGTCATTAACCACCATGGGATTCCATTGCATGGCATGGCCTATCATTTTATCTCACTTCCCACCATCTCCATAAAAATTTTGGCCAGAGAACCTTGGGAGTGGCCCGTAGGCCTTACTTCAAAGGGGGTGATCCAAAGGTCTTACATTGAGGAGCGGCCTGGAAACTTTACATTTGAGGGGTGGCCGTAGGTGTCACATATTGTGAGGTGGACCAAAGGCCTTAAATGAAAATTGCTCCTATCAGGGTTCTAACCCCGGATCTCAAGGATACCAATCCTCGTTCCTGACTGACTGAGGGGAATCGGTCATTATTTCTCCATATGTTCTCATACATTCCTGCACATTTGACCCCTGCAATTGTTCATTGTTTGTCTGACATTGTCTTCCCAACTAGCAGGTAATAATCGGGCAGGCCGCTGTGCAGAGGTGCAACGCAACCGTCGATTTTCATTCAAAAGAAAAGCCCATGTACCCGGCAACCATGAATGACAAAAATTTGCATGAGCACTTCAAAAACATAGCAGGGAACGTGCTCGGCAGTTCAAACGTCAAGGAGATTCAGCCAATTATGGGCGCAGAAGACTTTGCGTTCTATCAAGAGGTGATGCCTGGATACTTCTTTTTTCTGGGGATGGAGAGCGAGGTCTCCAGGGGATCGCTTGGCTCATTGCACTCCCCCTACTTTCAAGTCAATGAGGATGTATTTCCTTATGGTGCCGCGCTTCATGCATCGTTGGCTGCCAGCTATCTTCTCAGATCTGAATCGAAGATCGAACCGACACAGGGATGGGATGAATTGTAAGGAGGCTGGGATCAGCCGGCCATTTGATTGGGGAAACAACCAATGTGGCACTTAAATTCTGAACTTGAAACCAGATTGAAAGACTTCCCCCCTTTACCTCCCTTTCAAGAATACAAGTTTGTCATGAGATGACTGTATTGTGATTTCCTCTTCAAATGGGTTGAGTGTAAATTAAAATGGGCAGTGTAGCCATTGAAGGACATCGTTCTAAATAGTGCTGCCTTGAAGCTTAGAAATTTCGATGCTGATAACTGTAATTCCCAGACCAATCACGAATATTCGTGTATGATATTATTTATTTTTGAAAGTCATTCTTTTTATTATCATCTTCTTGTTTTATGAGATTTATGTATTGTAATAACAAGACTTGTGTTATGCAAGTGGTTTTATGAGTTATGAGTAGGGACTTTCCTGAAAGATTTGATACAACTTGACATAATAACTTTCATGTTTTGATTTTCATTTGAGCTTATCATATGACCTTTGAGTATATTACTAATCATGAATGAGATATCACTCAAAGTTGAGATAAGATTTGTTCACTAATGAGATTTGAATGTCATTTGAGCTCTTGATGAGCTTGATCGATGATGTGTGACATTACCCAAGACTCTTACCCATACTCTGTAAGGGATCACAAAGAAATTGAGTTTTCATACACATCTTGGTTGATTGAATCACACCATATCCTTTTGTGGATGATGAGACATTTATATGTTGTTGGATGTCGTTCATTTTCTGTAAATTTAAGTGTGATTTATGATTATTACAAATGTCCTTAAAGATCTTATGCGTCATAAAAAAATGTAATATAAATGATTGTGATAGGATTTAGTTGGGTAAGGTTTATTTGATAAACCTATTAATCATTTACATAATTATAGTTTTTGATAACCATATAAGGTGCATGGATAATTAAACTGATATTTTTATTTTTAATATTTGTTAAACTCTCTTTTTATTATTTTGGGTATTTCCGAGTCCCACATCGGAATACTTCTATTTGTATTCCTTTTTCTCAATCTATAAAAGAAGGTCTCCGCCTCACCTTGAAGGTAAGGGGGTTTTCCCATTCTACATGGTATCAGAGGAAATCTATTCCCGAGCCCTCCCTCTAGATATTTTTTTCCCTCCCGACTCTGCCCTAAGTGACACCCCTCCCTCCTGGGTCTGCCCTACGTGGCCACCCCCTCCCTCCTGGGTCTACCCTACGTGCCCCCTCCCATCCTGGCGGCAACTGCTCTACGCAGTCCTCACTCAGCGGCCCTGCTCTGTCGTGACGTCGCCCGCCCACCTCGTCCCTCCCGACAAAGTCCTGCCCAGCGGCTATGCTCCTCCCTCCCGATGGCGCGGATCCCACCCGACGGAGCACCCTCTCGGTTTTTCCCGGCAGCCCTCCTCCTTTGCGCGCGACGCCTCTAGCAGCTCCCTCCCGACGCTCTAGCCGGCTCGCCCTCCCGGCCGCCCTCCCGATGCTCTAGCCGGCTCGCCTCCAACGGCTACCTCTCTCCCATTCCGGCGGCCCCCATCCCGGCGGTTCCCATCCCTTTGGCGGCTCCCTCCCGTCGCGATCGTCCAGGCGCCCTCGTCTAGGTACGCCCTCTTCGCACGGCTCCCTGGTGTGCTCGACGACGGACGACGACCTCTCATGCCGCGCACTCCCTTCCCGACTCTCCGGCGCCCTCCCGCGATCACGACGACCGACTGACTCCCTCCCGGCCCTCCGCACCTGACGCGCGCACCTCCATCCAGCCCCGACGGCTTTTCCGGCCCCCCGTTGATTCCGACGCTGCCCACAACCGCGTCTTCAACCACTACCCGACGCCTCAATGGCAGACTCCTCCCTTCTGCCTCAGATGATCACCGCCTCCACCCGCCTCGTCGATGACCTGTTGGACTCCACAAATTTCTCCATCTGGCGGAAGACTGTGGTGATGTCTTTGACCGAGATGGACCTTGATTTTCACCTTGAGGATCCTCCCCCGGCTACGACTGACCCCAAATACCGTTCATGGAAGCTTGCTGATAGCAAGATCTTCGCTATGCTGGTCAATTCAATGGATCGATCGGTCAAGGATGTCACCCACACGACAAATACAGTCAATGAACTCTGAGAGTCCTTGAACATCATGTATTCCGAGACCAACAACCTGGCTCGGGTTTTCGATATCCTCCAGTGCCTGTCCCATATTTGACATCAGGACCAATCCTTCACAACATATTTTATAGAATGGAAAGGGCTTCGTGATGAATTGCAGGAGTTGTGGCCCGTTCCCCAGACACCGGAAGAGGCTCAGACCCAGAGGGACCAACTCTGCATCTTCAATCTTCTCAGTGGCCTCGCTCCGGAGTTTGCCACCATGGCTACCGAGCTGCTCGCCAGCCCTTCGACGCTGGAGATCCCACATGTTTATCATCGGCTGAGCAAGGCCCAACGGACTCTTCCCCTCCCACCCCCATTATCGACCACTCAGCTCTCGTCGGTCATGGCGGTGGACGTTCCTTGGGCCCTAGTGGACGTGGCCGTGTAGAAGGCCGTCCACGTCCCCTCTATCAACATTGTGGCAAGCTTGACCACCTGATCGACCGATGTTGGGTTCTGCATGGACGTCCATCTCAGCGCCCACGGTAGGGACAGACAACGGTCCTGGAGGCTTCCTCAGCAGTCGCCACTCTTCTACCACCTCTGGACCTGTCTATGGCTGACATCCGACTGACTCATGATCCTCGGGACCCCACAGGACCCGATCCATCTTTGGCTTCTCTGGCCCATTATGTTAGTTCCGTTGCCTTTTTCGGCCGTCACTCCCTTGCCTGGATGCTCGACTCAGGTGCCTCCGACCACCTCACCGGTGATGCTGGTATGTTAACCTCCTACTTCCCTTATACCGGTTCATCAGCCATCACCATCGCCGATGGCTCCACTATCCCCATTGCGGGCTTCGGCTCATGCTCCCTAACTCCATCGATTCACCTACCCTCTGCGGCACATGTGTCCCGCAGTCCATTTAATCTTCTTTCCATCAGCAAACTGACAAAGGATTATAACTGTGCTGCCATATTTACCTCCTCTGGTGTTGTATTTCAGGAGCAGACTACGAATCATAAACTTGGTAGAGACCAACTTCGGGACGGGGTCTACATGTTCGATGGACCAACACCCATCGCTTGCACGTCTGCCTCTACTAGAGCATTGGATCTTCATTCCCGGTTGGGACACCCGCCCGCCTCCTCCATTCATCAACTTTTTCCAGACTTTAGTCAGCATAATTCTTTTCATTGTGAGTCATGTACATTTATGAAATATCATAGCACTACATACATTCCTCGAGTGGATACAAGGGCCTCAAAACCTTTTGATCTGGTTCATTCAGACGTGTGGGGTCCTTGTACCATTTCGATTCATTTGCGGTATAAATATTATATATCTTTCATTGATGATTTTTCACGAATGACTCGGCTTTACCTCCGAGAACGCTCCGAAGTGTTTTCCACATTCCAAACCTTTTACAATGAAATTCAAAAACCAATTTTCCATCTCTGTAAAATGTCTCCACCCGGATAATGGGCGTGAGTATATCTCCACTCCCTTTCGCCAGTTTCTCCAAACAAAAGACATCATCCATCAGACCTCCTGTCCGGATACACTCCAGCAGAATGAAGTGGTCGAGCGGAAACACAGACATATTCTGGAGACTGCTCGTGCCCTCCTCTTCCACCGACAGGTGCCTCTGCATTTTTGGGGAGATGCTATTCTCACCGCCACCTACCTTATAAACACTCTTTCTTCCTCTATCCTTCAGGAGGAGACTCCCTTTCGGGCTTTGTTATCCTCTCTCCCTCTTCACTCCCTTCCACTTCGCGTGTTTGGATGCCTCTGTTACGTTCGTGACACACGTTCTGGCCTCTCCAAACTCTCTCCCAAATCCCTTCGTTGCATTTTTCTTGGCTACTCCCGCACTCAGTGCGGATATCGCTGCTTCTCACCAGACCTATGGAGGTATGTCATCTCAGCCGACATCACATTTGTTGAGATCTCTCCCTTCTCCCTTCTCTCTTCTCACCCTAACTCCTCCATAGATGATTGTCTTCCTCTCATCATCCACCCTCCACCGGTGTCTCCCCCTATTGACACCCATTTTGGTCAGGTCTACTCCCGTCGTCCATCAACTGTATCCCCCGTCTCGGCCAATGACATCGTCGTCCCTGCTTCGTCCGATGCTCCTGCCCCGCCGCCAGACGACTTGCCCATTGCACTATGGAAAGGTACTCGCTCCTGCCAGAGTACTCATCTATTTGTATCTTCATACACGGGTCTGTCCGCTCTGGAGACAATTTCTATTCCTCGCACAGTTGGTGATGCCAAATCTCACCCCGAGTGGCTAACAACAATGAGGGATGAATTGCAGGCTCTTGATAACCATATAAGGTGCATGGATAATTAAATTGATATTTTTATTTTTAATATTAATGTTGGATATTAATAAGATTTTTAATAAAATTATTTAAATATTTGTAATATTGAAATTATATAAAAAAAGGATAATTAAAACATGACTTTTAATTATTAATATTAATATTTGATATTATTAAACCCAAAATATTTAGAATATTTAAATTAGAGAAGACCCCTAGCAACCCAAACCTTAAACACATTTTATTTCATGATTTTTAACATTCTTTTTCAACAAATACAATCCAAGGATCTAGAGGTCTAGTGTCTTTGAGAAATTATACACATAAATACATTATCTTAAACATAAATTATATCATCTTTATTTAAAACTCCATATGGTGTTACTAACTCCCATATGTCTTCTAAAACAACATAAGATGACCTGAGGAAATACATAAAGGAAAAGAGTGGGCTAGAAAGGCCAGTAAAAAATAATCAGAGTAAAGCATGATAGTGAGACACCACATATAAGATATGGGGCATAACATGATATCATAAAGAGAATGATCATAAGTATGAAAACATGACATAAGAGAATGATATCATGGAATCATAAAATATGTGGCAACATAAAACATGACATCATAAACATATGTTAAAGCTTACCATCAAGACAATATAACATAGCGTGTTTAGGGTAACCGCCCGTGTACCATACATGGTATCTCATGAGATGAAAACATTAAACAATGTATTAGAGCGCTATCGAGACACGCCCTTCATATTCATTACATGTACATGCATATATGTGCCACAAGAGGAAAAGACATCATACATAAATCATAAGCATGCTAAACCCATGAGAAGAAAGTGAGTTTCATAATCTTGTATCAAGGCATAACCGAAGGCTATATCCTAAGGATTCCCAACAGAAGAAAGAATTAAATTATTTTGTACGTTCATATTTGAAAAAGAAACATAGGTTTTGAACATTTATGGGCACCATGACATGGGACGTGTGGAACGTATAATGTGCACTAGTGAAAAAAACGTTTTTTACATCATTTTTTAGTTTTTTCACGTTTTTATGGCGACGTTGTTGTAGGCAACGTAAAAAATCATATTTTTTAACGTCGGTTAATATACCAACATAAAAAATATTATTTCAGAGGTTTTTTTAGTTGGTTATTTAATAAACGACGTTAAAGACGCTTCAGTGAAGGTTTTTCACGTCGGTTATTAAATAACCGATGTAAAAAATAGTCTACCACATCGGTTTTTATATAACTGATGTGGAAAACCCTGATCCCCATGAATTTTTGATGTCAATTATTAAATAAATGATATGAAAAATGCATCGGGATGAATGTTTTTCACGTCGGTTATTAAATAACCGATGTAAAAAACTATATACAACGACGGTTATAAAAAAACTGACATGGAAAACCACGATCCCAAGCATTACAGTGGACATGCCGCTTTAGGCGGGCAACGATGATGGTCGGTGATAGCTGACGGTGGGGGGCAGTGACATGGTCATCGGGTCCTCAGTGTAGGCAGGCAACATAGGCATCCACAATGGGGCTTGTGGCGTTGTCGGCCTCAGAGGTGGGATCTCTTCATCGGTGTGGTGGCGGGGGTTAGGCTTCAGCAGATGGCTCAACGACGAGAGGGCATCTCAGAAAAGCATCGATGACATGGTTGTCATGGATGATGGCATGGACAATGATGTGGATGGCTGAAGACAAGGCGACTTCGACGAAGAATGGTGACCCTTGGAGGTTGGCTCAGGCGATGTCAATAACAGGTGATGATAAGGCCAATTTATGGGTCATGTTGTTCGGGTTTAATGCCATGGGCCTATGGGCTATGTATCTTGGGCCTTGTGACCCACTGGACTTTGATGATCATGTAATGAGCTCTCTTCTGCCCAAAAAAAGAGGTGGTTTATAGTTTAATAATAAAAAGGAGGGGCTTCCCTTCTACTTGTTAAAAAGTGATCTTTTAAAGAAGGAATAAGTTTATTTATTTCCTTTAAATCAGAATTGAACTAGGAGAGTTTTCCATAAAATAATGAGGTTTTTAAAATATATTCATGGTTAAAAAAACATTTTATGGAGGTGGTACTTGACATGAAATAAGAAATTGAGAAGTTCCCTCAAATCAGGTCCACTTAAAAGATAAAATTGTGAAAGAAAAACTAGGTATATATTTAAGGAACATATATACAAAATATGGATGAATTACATGATAATGATATAGAGTAAAATGGAGAAAAATAAAGAGAACATGCAACCCAAAAGTAATGAGGTGGTTCGAAAGATCCCTTACCCCAGGTTCTGATTCATTCTGCATGTGTGCCTAACTTCCTGAATAATAAAATTAAGTTTATCAAATATGTTATTAAGAACATTTTCTATCTATATTTCATTTTCTAAGGTCTATTTATTATTATATGTAATTCATTTATTAAATAGTTTTCGCATATGACGGTTACTTGAGGCGATTCAGTTAATTTCTCTGAAACTTCCTTGGTATATTGATCTTGGTAAAATGTGTTATAAAATAGATTCATAATCTCAAAAATTATAGAGTTATATGAATTTTATTATTCAATTAGCACAAAATTTATACAATTTATTTGGTTTTCCTAAAATGGACTCAAATTAAGAAAGGTGCCTTGATATGTTCATTTAAGGCGGTTAAATTTACTATGACCATTTATTGTTAATTTCACTCAGAGAATGTCAAATAATATCATTCCATAATATTAATAATGTCATAAATATCATGTTTATAACTTAAATATATTTTTAAAGTCTTCCATGTTAAGCGGTGGTAAAAAATAGAATACACCGTTCATGGAGGCGGTAGTCCACACGTAATAAAAAATTCTATTTGTGTGTGTTGTCCACACATATGTAAGATGAATTCATTTTTCGAATGGTTTTTGAGGGAAGTAAAAAATGTATATTCCATTAACATTTCAGTATATTAATAATACTGATGTTATGAGAGAGCTCAGTTGATAACATTACCTCTCCCTTTGGATGTTCTCCCTTGGGTAACACCTTAAGGCTCCTTAGCTCATTTTTTTTTGGCAAGACCAAGGCTTATAGGATATGGAGAGGGTTGACGAGAGATTAGGGAAGATTTTTGGTCAAGCCAATGCTTTATAATGAGTGGATAAATGGGGTGGAGATGAGATCCTTTTATAGGTGAAGAGAATGAAATTTTGTGCCAACGAGCTCGTACTCGAGTAATAAGGGCTCCTACTTGGCATCCAAGAGACCCAGGTTTAAAATCGGGTGAAGGAGAATTTCCAGGTACTATAGTAGTACTGTATCAGATACTGTTTGTTACTATAGCATCTGGAACTATTCACCCAATTTGGGCATTCAGGCCATTAGTTTAGGCCTATGGGTCTCAGGGCCTTTGGGTTATCAAAGGTCTTCAGGTCATCAAAGGCCTTCGAACCACAGAGATAATGGACTAGCCCAGTTCACACAGAGCATGCCTCATAAGAGGATCAAAGCAAAGAGTTGCAGTCACCAGAGTAGAGCTAATCAGATTGGAAGAATGAGAGGGTATGACAACTGCCATTGAGACCAGACACCGTGTAGCTTTGCACAGGGCAATGCTAGTCGATCAACAATGCAAGGTGGGGAGCTAGGTGATCAATGATGCAGAAGCTGGGGAGGGGCAATTTTAGTGGGTTGGGCCTACGGGTCATGTATTGGGCATAGTATGCCTCTAGGAATTCGGGTCATGTAATTGGTCATCGGGTCATGTTGGGCCTTGTACCTTGGGCCTATGGGTCATGTAAGGGTTCCCCTTCAACCCTTAAAAGAGGGATTATCCATAATAAAATAAAAAGAAGTCCTTCGGTCCATTTGGGGGGGGGGATGACATTTTGTAAATATAAATTTTTAATATAAAGAGAACACGTGCTTCATATGGAAAGTGGTTCCAAAGTGAACAATAATGGAGCAATGGATGAGGTAAGGTCAATCATCCATTAACCATTCATTTGCACACATGTTTTAAAAATATTTTTAAGGAAAAGACCAATGTGATCACTGAGAGGTGGAGGGGGTGAATCAGTGATCTTTTCTTTTTAAGTTTGTCTTCCTTATGAAACAACCTTCATCTCTAGTTAATGAGTTATGACTTTACTGAAAATAAGCATACAATCACAACCATAAGAACACAAATATTTACAAGGTTCACTACTCAATAAGAGTAGATAGTCCTTGACATGTTTTGGAAATAATCCAATACCACTCAATCCACTAGAAAACAATCCTTTTCATACGGTTATAGCAATAATGAAATATCCTTACACTTGCATTGAACTATAATCAAACAATAGTGCATGTTCTCTTTACAAAGTAAATATGTAACAAAGATTTTCATAACAACTATTAGAAACCTTCACCAATAAGAATCCTTTTGTTTTCACTATGATGCTTGTACTTTCTCCACACTTGCACTTTGTGCAAGAACTTCTTCTTCACCTTCTTACCCAATAGTAGGTAAGAACTTATTTATTTAGTTGGTTGTTCATTAGATAGGCTCATCCATTAAACTTTTTATGATGCCTCCATTAGTTTGAATGAAATCACAACCACCCATACCATTTATCTATTCAACTTTACTTAGAGTATATCCAATCCCACCTGATATTAAACTCTTTCTGATGTCCGAATGATTCCTTTTCAAAGTGTTCGACTACTTCCATTCTAACCCTATTTTTTTATCGTTTCTATACATCATCTATCCAATAAAAAATGATTGAAAAACTCTGTCTGGTAATCATCTATCTGATGTTTCTCCATTAATTCTATCTAATCAACTTTATGATTCTACAATTCTTTATCTCTCCTTTTTTCATGTGAACAATGTTAGTATGGGTTGTTCGTGCACCCCTTTATATAGGTTTACTCAAAGAATTAAAGGCGGAAACCCAAATTTATTTTCCCACTCAATGAAATCTAAAATTTTGAATCTCCTGCTTATCTAAATTTTTTTGGATGCTTCTCAACACTTCTAGAGTAATATAGAATCTTCTTACAAACCCATCACCAACAACTTTCATCAAACTTCCTTAACCCCTGGATATAACCATGATCTTCCTCTGTGATTTTATGAATGTTGAACGATCAACTCAACATCGTCACATTTAAATATCTCTATGAAAGTTTCGTAAAGAACTTCTAACTAATTCATCTTAATCTCAGACATATTTTTTGTAGAACTTTATAGTAGTACTTATATATGATGATCATTACATTACTTCTTCCATCTGGTGAACTTTATACCAGAACAATCTTCTGTTAACTTCAACCAAAATCTTCTGTCCAAAAACATTCTATCCAATAACTCGACATCTACTTTCCATTCTTCCTATGGTGACTTCTCTTCTTAAATTCATACATGTTCATGTGATATACATTCTACAACAGATTCATCTAAAAGACTTAGACCGATGATATTGAAAGAGATCATCTGATTGTTTTCATCTAGAAAGACTTCATCCGATTTGGACTTCATCTAACGACATTCCTAAAAAACTTCCCTTTAGTACTTCAAAAAAATTTCTATTATAAAAAAAATTCACAAATGTCGAACAAAAACTTCATAGAAAAGAATGAACCCTTACGGAACATGAAAACATTATGTTTTACCTTTATGCATCATGTCAAACTACTCTTATGCTATGTAAAAACTTCAACTGATAGCTTTTATTCGGTGATCTTACTTAGAATTTCATAGTATAAAATTTATACATGCAAATGAATTTATCCCTCTTTAGAATTACACTTGGATAATGAGATCTTTCATAACTCACAATGTTGTAAACTTAAGAATAACAAAGCAATGCCATATTTACACTCATCGAACATTATTCTCAATAAAACTTTGTAGGCATGATGGGATAAACATTAAGCACAAAACTTTATCCTATAGACTTAGTTTGATAGAATTCATCCAATGTAATTGGTCCATAAAAACTCATTCCATTCATATTTATCCGATTACATCTCCTTTTGAAAAGAAAAACAAAGTCAGGTGGTTCAGGGTTCAGACAATAAAAGACAACACCTATAACCATATTTTCTTAACTTCTTCTAACTTCAATGAAACACTTCCAAACATCTTAGTCTCAATAATCTCCCCCTTTGGATTTTGCGTTCAACCAATAAACATAAATAAATGAAAATTTGTGACTCATGAAATGGATTATTTATCCAAAAATTTCAAGACTATGTGAGAAAACTTAGTGTAGGAAGCATGAATCATTGAAGAACAATATCGTGTTATCTATACGAAGTGACATAAGAAAGCTTTTCATACACCTCACAAGAAACTTCTTCTCCACTCGAAACTTTCACCACAATTTTTTTACCGCTAGAATAACTTTTCCTGCATCCACTTCAAAAACTGTTAAAAAAATTCACACATGCTAAAAGCACAGCTAACCCCTTTTAAAAACTACCCCTAAATAAATACTTTCCTTAAAAAGTTAATCACACACCAATGGATATATTTATGTTACGTCATTTTTTGTTTCTCCCCCTTTGAAAACACTATACAAAGACAATATGATTGTGAGGAAATATTCGTATACCTTAGTCTTGAAGAGAGGGAGGTTCTACACCTATGTTCAACCTCAAATTATGAAATGTTTCCTTCAGCAATGGTTTAGTGAATATATCAAAAACTTGTTCCATCCTAGGAACAAAATCCAGCTTATTTCATTCATCTCCACATGCTCTTTGATAAAGTGGTACTTTATATCAATGTGCATTTAATGAGAATGTTTTATTAGATTCTTAGTGAGATTTATAACACTTTGATTATCAAAAAGCAAGATAAAGGGAAAGTTAACACTTAATAAAAAATATTATATCTATGTATTTATCCACATAAGTTGTGTTGCAGCTTGAGTGGAGGTTACATACTCAACTTCAACAGTGTTGAGAGTTACTGAATTTTTTTTCTTTGTATGCCAATTCACATAGATTTATACCAACTCTTAGATTTGGATGATTGAGAGGGTATGTATTTACCATTAGTACCAGGCCCATGCAGTCATGCATTGGGATTTCTAGCTGAGCAGCTTGTCAGGTCGTTTGTTGTGTTTTAAAAAATCGTATCATTTAGGGTGGGAATTGTGGTTTGACATTTGGTTCTTGGGCCTGTAATGGACATGTATTTAAGGCTTAGCACCTTTGAGTATATGGACTATTTAAAGGTTACCCCTCAACTAGTAAAAGGGTATTATCAAATTAATAAAAAAAATATAATCCTTCGGGCATTCAGGCAGTATTTATGAGATATTTAAAGACAAAAACATTATATTACATAATGTGTGTTCGTAAGTTGGTTGTCGTTGTTATGACTACTCCTTATCTCTTTAGGGGTATTGAAGGGTTACTAGAATTTACTCCTGGTCTGTGAATTTTATTCACTGCTATTGAGATAAGGGCCTAGAGGGTCACACGAAATAGTGTATTCAATAATCTACCCTATTTTGTTGAATATATATATAGGACATGGTGGGCCCCACCACTGGGGTCCGAGATATGTTCGAGGGTACACGATCACCAAAAGAATATATAAATTCATACTATTTAAATTAAGAATAATTGAAATTGAATTTATTTATTATATGTATTTACAAGTTTTAAAGTAAGTACATAGAAAATATTATATGAATGAATATCAGTTTAAAATATTCAAGTTTCATTTAATATTTGTGGGAATGATGAGTTGAGTTAATGACTCAAGTATTATCACATAATATATTTATTGTAGTAAAAGAAAGTGATAACAATATAAATGATATTTATGACTCAACAATGTAGTCATAATATATCATTTATATAGTGTGTTAAATATATGGGGGCAAGGGATACTTTCCGGGTAATTTCATAACACACTATAAATAGAGGAGGAGGGGCTCTCACTAATGGAATATTCATGGAAATTTCTTGAGATCTTTGATCTCATTTCCCTCTTTCTAGAGAGTTAAGCTATGGATCCAGGTGAATGGATTGAGATCCTCCTCTTGCATCATAAGAACAATGATGCAGTGATCGTTGGAGCGTCGAAGGCATCGTCAGATCTCCATGCTAGCACCCAGAGTTCGACAATCGACACTCCTGTAGATTTTTGAAGCACATGTGGATGATCAAAATGAATTCAACTTAGGATTCTTCAAGCATCGATCACCGACGACAAGCAGACATCAGGTGTGACTTTAAAACTAACAAGATATTTATGGTTTTATTATTTTGTGCTTAAAACTTCTTCACGCATGATTCTCAAGCATAAACTGGGGATGTTCTTTGATGGAGATGATGTTGTTACGTTGATATTTGATGAAGAATTTTGAATCCTTGGCTCACCATATTTCATAGAAACCCCTGGTACCTTCACTTTCCTCTCACTCCTGGGTCATAAAATGTTGTACCCCTCTTACTCCTTGTGATATTAGCTTTGGTTCCTCCTAATTTTTCCCTCTTGGATGGGTCCCTATTCATCTATTTGGTCTAAATGAGGTTTAGTATTGCTTCTATAAACCAGTAGGCAGAGTCTACTACCATGAATATCCTTTGTGTCCATTTAATATGAAATTGGGGACCTTCTCCTTTCCCCGTGTATTACATGTAACTGTGTTTTTGGATTATGTATACATACCAAAATGTGTAAATCTTCTCTTGTAATTCATGTAGGAATTATCATACATATTGGTAAACTGGTTGACATGGTAGCAGAAATTCCAGATATTCAAAGTGCTCAATGTAATCCCAGACTGTGCCATTTTTGTTGTTGTGGTGCCATCTCTTTATTTGAATTTTTGAATTTCCAGGCCACTAAATCACTCCATCAATTCATCTTTAAACATTATGAACTTGTAGATCACAACACCCTTCATGCTTACCTCTATAAGGGATACTTTCATCTCCTTCAGTGTCTGATTGATCCAGATATATAATTTCGCTCATATAATCCATCCCCTTAGATCTTTTCCATCAAACACGGGTAACTCAATACACGATAATTCAAGCACATTGGGCATTTAGGACACTCTTTGTAATAAATTGGCTGGTTGGATGTGTTATCCCTTGGGGCTATGGCCTATCCTTATATCCCACGGTTGTGTGTGTGTTTCTTTGTATTGCACCCTCATAAAAATATCTAAATTATTATATCATAATTTTTTTTAGGCATACTCTAACAACCCATTTGGTTTGAAGACTTATGTAGAATGAAATAGAATGGAAATGATTGAAAATGAATGAGAAATAATGATGTTACATCATGCATAGAAATATAATTAAATTAATAATATTAATAAAATAATAAATAATAACATCATTAATTTAAATGTTTATTTTAATAAATATATGGATTAATAATTTTTTAAAAACATTTTCACAAGAGTATAATGATCTTTCTCCCATCTATCTTCAGTGATGAAAATGAATATTTCTATCAATCCATGTGTCAGTCATCATACATGTAATTGAAGGGGTCTCCTTTTTCAAAGAATTTATTTTCCCCAATTAAATTTCCTAACCAAATGCATGAAATCCTAGGATTCCAAGAAATAATATGAATTTCTATTTGAAACTTATATCACATGATAGTTACATCTTAAATGCTTTTTGGAAATGTTGTTTTCTTTCTTTCACTCACTGCATTGCTTGTAAGCATTTACAGTTTCAAAATTCCAAATTAGTGGTGCATTTAATGTTATTCCTGATTCTATCACCATATGTGGTAGCTTTCAAGACTTTTCACAAACTAGTTTGATGTGACTCAAGTAGTGGATTAAAGAGGTTGCTCTTGTTTTTACATGAAATTTTCATTTTAAATCATATACCACATTTTTAATAAAAATAAGTGGTTTTATTTTTTGAAGAATTACCCACTTAAATCTATAAAGAAAATCACTTAAATAAGTGCTCGAAAAACTTTTTTTTTTCAATAAGCAATCTGGAAACACTTACATGTATTTCAAAATGCATTCAATGCATTTACATATGACTCCTAAATCATTTAGAACTGCATTTATCACACAACTATTTACAACTGGGTATATTTTATGAAAAATAAATTTCTATCCATTAACAAAAACTTTAAATACCATTTAAATACTGAAACTTTTTATTCTCATTTTTCAACTTCATGGTCATTAATTAAAAATTAATTTTTTTGTCTAATCTTCTACTGTCATTATCCACCATCATATTCCATTGCATGGACTATCATTGTATATCACTTCCCACCATCTCTATAAAAAATTTGGCCAGAGTACCTTGGGGGTGGCCCGAAGGCCTCACTTCAAAGGGGGTGATCCAAAGGTCTTACATTGAGGAGTGGCCCAAAAACTTTACATTTGAGGGGTGTCTGAAGGTGTCACATATTGTGAGGTGGACCAAAGGCCTTAAATGAAAATTGCTTCTATCAGGGTTCTAACCCCATATCTCAAGGATACCAATCCTCAATATTGACTTAGGGGAATCATTCAATATTTCTCCATATGTTCTCATACATTCCTACACATTTGAACCCTAAAATTGTTAATTGTTTGTATGAAATTGTCTTCCCCTCTATCAGGTAATAATTCGGCAGGCCATTATGCAGAGGTGCAACGAAACCATTGATTTCCATTCAAAAGAAAATTCCATGTACCCTACAACCAAAGATGACAAAAATTTGCATGAGCACTTCAAAGACATAGCAAGGAACTTACTGGACAGTTCAAACATCAAGGAGATTCATCCAATTATGGGAGAAAAGACTTTGTGTTCTATCAAGAGGTGATTCCTAGATACTTATTTCTTTTGGGGATGGAGAAATAGGTCTCCAGAGGATCGCATGTATCATTGCACTCTCCCTAATTTCAAGTAAATGAGGATGTATTTCCTTATGGTGTCGTGATTCATGCATCATTGGATGCTGAATATCTTCTCAGATCTGAATCTAAGATTGAACCGACATAGGGTTGGGATGAATTGTAAGGAGTTCGGGATCAGTAGTCCATTTGATTGGGGAAATAACCAATGTGGAACTTAAATTCTGAACTTGAAACTAGACTTGAAAGACTTAGTCCCTTTACCTCCTTTTGAAGAATACAAGTTTGTTATGAGATGAATGTATTGTGATTTCCACTTCAAATGGGCTGAGTGTAAATTAAAATGGGCAGTGTAGCCATTGAAGAACATTGTTCTAAATAGTGTTGTCTTGATGTTTGGGAAATTTTGATACTAGAAACTTTAATATCCAGACCAATCATGAATATTCATCTATGATATTATTTCTTTTTGAAAGTCATTCTTTTCATTATCATCTTCTTGTTTTATGTTATTTATGTATTTTGATATTAGAATTGTAGTGCTGTACAAAGTGTGTTTATAAGTTATGAGTAGGGACTTTTTTGAAAGATTTGATACACACTTATCATGATAACTTTCATGTTTTTATTTTCATTTGATTTTGTTCTATGGTTTGATCTTATCATATGACCTTTGAGTATATTCTTAATCATGAATGAGATATCACTCAAAGTTGAGACAAGATTTGTTAACTAATGAGATTTGAATTTCATTTGAGCTCTTGATGAGATTAATCGATGATGTGTGGCATTACCCATGACTCTTATCCATACTCGATGTCAAGGAACACAAAGAAATTGAGTTATCATACACATATTGGTTGATTGAATCACACCATATCCTTTTTTGGATTATGAGACATTTATATGTTGTTGGATGTAATTCATTTTCTATAAATGTAAGTGTGATTTATGATTATTGTAAATGTTCTTAAAGATATTACGTGTCATAAAAAATTCAACATAAATGATTGTGATAGGATTTAGCAGGGTAAGGTTTCTTTGATAAACCTATTATGTCATTTACATAATTATATCATCTGATACTTAACCATATAAGGTGCATGAATAATTAATGTGATATTTTAATTATTAATATTAATGTTGGATATTAATATGATTTTTAATAAAATTATTTAAATATTTTTAATTTATAGATATTCTAAAAAAAGGATAAGTAAAACAAGACTATAATTATTAATATTAATATTTGATATTATTAAGACCAAAATAGTTAGACTATTTAAATTCGAGGATACCTCTACCAACCCAAACCTTAAAAATTTTATTTCATGATTTTTAACATTTTTTTCCAACAAATAAAATCCAAGGATCTAGAGCTATAGTGTGTTTGAGATATTAGACACATAAATACATCATCTTAAACAAAAATTACATCACATTTATTTAAAACTCCATATGGTGATCCCAACTCCCATAGGTCTTCTAAAACTACATAGGATACCCTGAAGAAATACATAAAGGAAAAGAGTGGGATAGAAATCCTAGTAAAGAAATAATTCAAGTAAAGAATGATAGTGAGACACCCTATATAAGATATGAGGCATAACAAGATATCATAAAGAGTATGATCATACGTATGAAAACATGACATAAGAGAATGATATCATGGAATCATAAATATGTGGCAATATAAAACATGACATTATAAACATATGTCAAAGCTCATCATCAAGACAACATAACATAGTGTGCTTAGGCTAACCACTCATGCACCATATATGGTATATCACAAGATTAAAACATTACACAATGAATTGGAGCGATATCAATAAAAACCCTTTATATTAATTACATGTACATGAATATGTTCTCTACAAGAGGAAAATACATCATACATAAATCATAAGCATGATAAAACCCATAAGAAGTAAGTTTCATAATCTTGTATTAAGGCATAACCGAAGACTATATCGTAAGGATTCCCAACAGAATAAATAATTAAATTATTTTGGATGTTCATATTTGAAAAAGAAACATATGTCTTGAACTTTGAGTTCTAATGTAGAAATATTCATGAGAAATATTGCATAAGTAAGAAAAAAATGATCCATTGGGTGATGCTTCATGAAATGAGTAAAGGATCTTTTAAAGAAGGAAGAAATTTATTAATTTCCTTTAAACTAGAATTGAACTAGGAGAGTTTTCCATAAAATAATGATGTTTTTTAAAATCTATTCATGGTTAAAAAACATTTTATGGAGGTGGTACTTGACATGAAATAAGAAATTGAGAAGTTCCCTTAAATCAAGTTCACTTAAAGGATAAAATTATGAAGGGAACTTAAAAAATATATTATCCCCAACAAAGAAAGGTAAGAAAAACTAGGTATATATATAAGGAACATATATAAAAAATTTGGATGAATTAAAAGATAAGTATATAAAAGAAAATGGAGAAAAATAAAGAGAATGTGTAACCCAAAAGTAACGAGGGGGTTCAGAAGATCCCTTACCTCAAGTTCTGATTTATTCTGCACGTGTGCCTAACTTCCTAAATAATAAAATTAAGTTTATTAAATAATTTATTAATAAAATTATATATATATATATATATATATATCATTTTATAAGTTCTATTTATTATCATAAGTAATTTATTTATTAAATAGTTTTCGCTTATGGCGGTTACTTAAGGTGGTTCGGTCAATTTCTCTAAAACTTTCTTGGTATATTGATCATGGTAAAATGTATTATAAAATGGCTTCATAATATCCAGAATTGTAGAGTTATATTTATTTTATTATTCAATTAGCACAAAATTTATACAGTTTCTTAGGCTTTCCCAAAATGGAATCAAATTAAGAAAGGGGCCTTGATATGTTCATTTAAGGCGGTTAAATTTACTATGACTATTTATTGTTAATTTCAATTATATAATGTCAAATACTATCATTCCATAATATTAATAATGTCATTAATATCATGTTTATAACTTAAATATATTTTTAAATTCATCCATGTTATGTAGTGGTGAAAAATAGAACACGCCGTTCATGGAGGTGGTTGTCCATACATATGCATAACGACTACATTTTTCAAATGATTTTTGAGGGAGGTAGAAAATGGGCATTGAATTAGTATAATAAAATTTTAGTATATTAATAATATTGATGTTATCAGAGATCTTATTTGAGAACATTACCTCTCCCTTTGGATATTCTCCCTTGGGTAGTACCTTAAGGCTCCTTAGCTCGGTTTTTTGGAAAGACCAAGGATTCTAGGACATGTAGAGAGGGTTGAGGAGAGACTGGGGAAGATTTTTGGTTGAGATAATGTTTTAGAATGAGTAGAGAAATGGGGTAGAGGAGAGAACCTTTTATAGGTGAAGAGAATGGCATTTTTTTGTAAATAAAATTTTTTAATATAAAGAGAACATGTGTTTCACATGGAAAGTGGCGCCAAAGTGAAGAATAATGGAGTGAGGGATGAGGTAAGGTCAATAATCCATTAACCATTCATTTGAAAACATGTTTTAAATATGTTTTTAATGAAAGGAACAATGTGATCACTAAGAGGCGAAGAGGGTGAATCAATTATCTTTTCTTTTTAATTTTTTCTTATGAAACAACCTTCACCTCCTATTAATGAGTTATGAATTTATTAAAAATAAGAATATAAGCACAAACACATGAATACAAGAATTTATAAGCTTCACTACTTAATAAAAGTATCTATTCCTTGAAATGGTTTGGAAATAATCAAATACCAGGCAATCCACTATAAAACAATCCTTTACATGTAGTTATAGCAAGCAGAGAATATCCTTACATTTGAATTGCACTATAATCAAACAACAGTGCATGTGCTCTTTGCACAGTAAATATGTAACAAATATTTTCATAAAAACTATTAGAAATATTAACCAATAGGAATCAATTTGTTTTAACTATGCTTCTTGTACTTTCTCCACACTTTTACTTCTTACAAGAAATTATTCACCTACTTACCCAATAGAAAGTAAGAAATTATTTAGTTCATTGGTTGTTTGTCTGATAGGTTCATCTATTAAACTTTATCTGATTCCTCCGTCCATTTGAATGAAACTAGATTTTCCCCTACCATTCTTCTGTTCACCTCTGCATAGAGTATCTCAAATCCCAAATGATATAAAACTCTTTCTGATGTTTGACTGATTCCTTTTAAAAGTGTTTGAATACTTCTGTTCTAACCTTATTTGTTTGATTGTTTCTATATATCATCAATCTGATAAAAACTGATTGAAAAACTATGTCTGGTAATTGTCTATCTGATGTTTCTCCATGAATTTTGTCTGATTAACTTCCCAATTATAGAATACTTTATCTCTCATTTTCACATGTTAAAGGTGTTAGTATGGGTTTTTTTTCACCCCTTTATATAGTTTCACTCTAAGAAGTAAAGGCATGAACCCAAATTTATTTTCCCACTCAACGAAAACTTTAATTTTGAATCCCCTGCTTATCTGAATTTTTTTAGATTCTTCTCAACACTTCTAGAGTATTATATAATCTTCTTACAAACCCATCACCAACTAATTTCTTCAAACTTCCTTAACTCCTGGAAAGAATGATAATCTTCCTCCATGATTTTAGGAAAATTGATCATTCAACTCATCATTTTCACATTTAAATATATTTATGAATGTTTCTTAAAGAACTTATAACCAATTCATATTAATCTCATACATCTGTTTGGTAGAAATTCGTAGTATTACTTCCATATGATGATCATTACATCACTTCTTCCATCCGATGAATGTTATACCTGAACAATTGTCTGATAACTTCAACCAAAATATTATTCCCAACAACCTTCTATTCGATAACTCGAAATATTCTATCCATTCTTCCTATGATGATTTCTATTCTTAAATTCATACATTTCCATGTGATAGAAATTGTACAATAGATTCATCTAAAATAATTAGACCAATGATATTTAAATAGATCATTTGATAGTTTTCGTCTGAAAAGACTTCATCTAATTTGTACTTCATCTAAAGAAATTCCTTAGCAACTTCCCTTTTGTACTTCGAAAACTTTTCTCTTATCGAAAAATTTCACAAACAAAAAAAAAACTTCATAAAAAAGCATAAACCCTTAAGAAACAAGAAAAAAATATGTTTTACCTTTATGTATCATTTCAAGATACTCTTATGCTGTATAAAACTTCAACTGATAACTTCTATTTGGAGATATTCCTCAGAATTTTGACTTACACTTGGATCATGAGATCTTTTATAACTGATGATGTTGGAAACTTAAGAATAGAAAAGAATCACTATATTTACACTCATCAAATGTTTTTTCCAATAGAACTTTATAGGCATGATGGGATAAACATTCAACACAAAACTTTATCCTATAGACTCAGTCTGATATCCTTTGTCCGATGGACTTGGTCCGAAAAAACTCATTTTGTTCATCTTCATATGATTACATCTCCTTTTGGAAAGAAAAAAAAGTTAAGTGGTTTAGGGTTCAGAAGACAAAAGAAAACAAAAGAAAACACCTATAACCAAACTTTCTTAATTTCTTCCAGATTCAATGAAACACTTCAAAACATCTTGATCTCAAATATCTCCCCCTTTGGATTTTTTTTTCAACCAAGGAACATAAATAACCAAAACTTTTTGACTCATGAAATGGATTATTTATCCAATTATTCCAAGATAACATGAGTGAACTTAGTGTAGGAAAAATGAATCATTTAAGAACAATATTATTCTATCTATAAGTAGTGAATTAATAAATTTTTTCATACACCTCGCAATAAACTTCTTCTCCACTCGAAACTTTCACCACAAAAAATTATTTCCTACTAGAAAAACTTTTACTGCATCCACTTCAAAAATTGTTAAAAAATTACACATGTGCTAAAATCACTACTAACCCCTTTTAAAAACTCCCCCTAAATACATGATTTCTTTAAAATGTTAAGAAAATACCAATGGATATAGTTATGTTACATACTTTTTCTTTTATCCCCTTTTGAAAACACTATCTGAAGACAAGATGAGAAAGGGGATAGATTCACATACCTTAGTCTTGAAGAGAGGGAGGTTGTACAACTATATTCAACCCCGAATTATGAAATTTTTCCTTTGAAAATGGTTTAGTGAATATATCAACAACTTGGTATGTTTTAGGAATAAACTCCAGTTTATCTCATTCTTCTCCACATTCTATTTGATGAAGTGTTACTTTATATCAATGTACTTTGAATGAGGATGTTACATGTGATTCTTAGTGAGATTTATAGAAATTTGATTATCACAACCCAAGAGAAGGGTCTGGTTCACACCTATTAAAATATATTCTATCTGTGTATTCATCCACATAATTTGTATTTTATCTTGAGTAGTGACTACATACTCAGCTTCAACAGTGTTGAGAGTTACTGAATTTTGTTTCTCTATATGCCAACTCGCATAAATTTCTAACAAAAATACAACACCATTAGATGTGGATCTCATGTCATCTATATAACCTACTCAATATGCATCTATATAATATATGAATCTTTACTAAGATCTTATATTTTATCCTAAAATTAGTCATTCCTTGTAAATATCCAAGAATTATTTTTCCCACCAAAAGATGATATTATTTTTGATCAATTTGATACATGGAACACACTATAACAACATACAAAATATCTGGTCTTAAATCCGTTAGAAATATCAAACATCTAACCAAATTCCTAAATTATTAAAGATCAACCTCATTTTCTTCTATATCTTTTGAAAACTTAGTTTTCACTGAAATAGGTGTGGAAACTGGCTTTGAATATTCCATGCCAAACTTACTTATAAGTTACTTGGCATACTTATCTTGAAATTGGAAAATATATTTCTTCTTTTATGATATTTGTAAGCCATGGAAGCAATTCATTTCTCCCAGCATGGACATTTCAAAAATCTTCTTCATATCCTCATTAATATTTTCACAAGTTTCTACATCATTCCCCATGAATATGAAATCATCAACATAAACAATCACAATATGGGAAAACTTTTGATTTTATTTTATATAGAGGTTACTATAAACTCTTCCTTACTTGAAGTTCAAATTACTTAAGAAATTATCCAATTTAGAATACCAATCTCTTGGAGATTGCTTCCTCCCATACAAATTCTTTTTCAACTTTCACACATGAATTTCATCTTTCCCAAGCATAAAGTCACATGACTATTCAATATAAACTTCTTTATCAAGATATCCATTAAGAAAAGATGACTTGGATTCCATCTAAAATATTTTATATCTTCCATCAATGCCTCTCTGATCAAACTTCCCAAGATTCTCACCCTTGACTTTTATAATTCAAGGTCTGCCGAAAAACCTTAGATGTTTCAAACTTGGGGTTTCTTTGTAATACATCTCATAAGGAGTCATATAAGATTTTTTCTTATAGAAACATCAATTCTTAACATAAACTAGTTTTCTAATAGCTTTCCTAAAAAAATATCGAGAAGTATCATATTTTATCAACATTGTTTGTGCCATCTCCACAAAACTTCTATTTCTTATTTTAGTAACACCGTTATGATGTAGTGTGTATGGTGCACTAAACTCATGAAAAATTCCATGATTTTAAAGATAATATTTGAACTTACCACATGTATATTCACCATCATTATCAATTCAAATCTTCTTCATAGAATATCCACATTATTTTTGTGCACTTCTCCTGAAGCTCTTAAACATTTTGAGAACCTCTAATTTATGTTTCAAAAACACAATATATGTAATGCAAGTAAAGTCATTAATAAAATAAATAAATAAATTATCTATGTTTATTGAATTATTACTCATGGGCCTAAAAATATCAAAATGTATTAGATCCAAGGGATGGGTTGAATGTATATCAACTTTCTTATGTACCGATCTTGTAATCTTCCTTCTCTAACAAATGGAACAATGCCAATCTCTTATTCTTGTCATGTCAGAAATATCACTAATAATTTCTTTCTTAGTTAAATCAATCATATTCCTTTGACACATATTCCCCATCCTTTTATTCCATAGCTGATTTTCATCCACCATGCTCAGATAACATGAACTTTTTGAATCACCAACTTGAAATAAGTTTTTCTTTGTTCATTGGACACTCATTACAACTTTGCAATATTCTATATTCTTAACATTTTTTTTCTAAAAATAAATTTTTTAACTCTATCATAGAGTTGGGAAACACTTAATAAATTGTGTTTCAACCCTTCAACAAAGTAGGATTATTTAGATTTTAACTTTTCTTCCCTAATGATAACAGATCCAACACCTTTGATTCATAGTGACTTATTATTTCCAAAAGTCACCGTACCTTATTTAAGATTTTTCACATTATTTAAAAACTTCAAATATATTTTCATATGTGAATAACACATGATATCTAAGATCTAGGTCTATTATCCTTTTGTATATTTGAGAGAAGTTTCAACAACCAAGGATTTTTCCTTGTTGTTTTCTTTTTTCTCACAAGGATTTTGAGATTTTTTGTATAAACTTTGTTATGTCGTTATCATGAAAAGAAATCCTTTTGAAAGATTTACAGTTTGATCACATTTTTTACAAATATTTTATAAGGGTTTGAATCTATTTTGAATATTTATATTAACTTTCTTAGGTTATCTCCTTTGAGTGGGTTGAACCCCCCCTCAAATATTGCCTCTAGTTTCTCTTGGATTCACTATAATGATGATGATCAAACCAAAACATATTTTTTATATTCCCAAATCCTCCACAATACTAGTAGTAATGATAGAAATCATATTTCCCTTGGTAACTTATATACTTTCTGAAGTTGCGTACCTTATTTTAATCAAATTTATTATATTCCACTTTGGAACTTTTTTGCGCAAAAAAGTCTTTGTTATAAACTTCAGGTTTTTATACTCCACATGTTTTAGATACATACAAGGATTTTTTAACTTATTTTTTATTATGAGCATCTTAATTCTTCTTATCAAACTTCGAGGATAATTTTTTTTATCCTTCTTAGGTTTTCAATTCTTAGAACTTCCACTAACTTCTATAACTGAGTTTTGGAAATTTGTAACTCCTTTACCAATATTAGTATGTTATTGTTGATCAAGTTGTAATTATTTCTACTTCACCTTAAAATTTTATCCAAGATTTATGTTTAGGTTATTCTTTTCATCAACCAACATTTTCATATTATCAATCTCATTTATAAACTTTTATTTTTATTTTCGAAAATATTCTTGATTGTTTGTTGAAAGATTTTCCCTGTTCAACTTCTTGTTCTCCCTTTAAAGTCTTACAATATTCACTAGGAATTATTTTAAATCTATTTTCTTCATAAAATACACATCTTCTTATTATGAGCTACTACTTTCATCACTGGTTAACTTCTCATCCTTCAATTTTGTAATAATATTTTTTTAGCATCATCATCACTGAAGTTATCATCTTCTTCTTCACTTTCATTACCTTTCTCACACTTAAGAAAATATTTTCTCCCTTTATATTTAGAAAACTTATTATCCTTTACCTTAGAATAATAAATGAATTTTTATGCATTCTTATTAAAGGATATTCTTGAATTTCTATCATCTTTATCACTTTCTTCTTTGTCCTTTCAATGTGGACAATTTATAGTACAGTGTCCAATAGATTTTCTGCCAAAACATTTTAGTGGTAACTTTAATTTTATACTTTCCTATGCATCTTTTCACCTTTTCATAAAAAAATACATAAATTAATCAAAAACTTTACTAACCTTGTCTTCAGTGCCAGAGGAACTGGATTCTTCCTTGATAAATTTCTTATATTTTCCTTACTTGAAAGTTTTGAAGGAAACTTATCGATCAATATTTTATTTATTCTTCATAACCTTTTCTCTTCTAATTTTGTAAGTGATGAGAGTACTATTTAGGTCATCTAATGATAGAGTTTTAGTATCTCTATCTTCCAACGATGAAACCTTAACATCAAATTTATTAGGAAGAATTCATAAGATATTTTCAATAATGGTTGAATCTTCCAAATTCTCACTAAGAAATATTATGATGTTTACAATGTCATTCACCCTTGTAAAGAAATCACCAATAGATTCAAAATCATCAATCTTAAGATATTTGTACTCCAGTCTTCCTATTTATAAATTTGATTTCTATACTCTCATACTTCCTTCATAGATGTTATTTAACTTTTACCAACTTCCTTTAACCATCCAAACTATTTTAAATCTAAGAAACTTAAATTTTTTTATCTCATCCATCATTATCCAAATTCTTCTTATCATCAGCTATAAGGAGAATATCCTCAGTATGAGGAGGAAAATCATCTATAGATTTTTCAAGAAGTTTATAACTGAAGAAAATAAGATAATGTAGCATTATATATTTCTAGATATGATAGTTCTTTCCATCAAAAATAGGAATCCCCTTACTGTTTAAAAAATTCTAAACATCAATGGAAACTTCTCTTTTCTTCATACTTTAGTAAAGAGTTAATAAAGGGAACCTTCCCTATGATACAACTTGAAAGGAATAATGTGACCACTGAGAGGGGGAGGGGTGAATAAGTGATCTTTTATTTTAATTTTTTATTCCTTATGAAACAACCTTTTCCTCCTTTTAAAGAGTTATATATTTTTCAAACACAAGCACACAAGCAAAACCATAAGAACATAAGTATTTACAAGGTTCATTACTTAATAAGAATAACTAGTCTTTGGCATGGTTTGAAAATAACCCAATACCACACAATCCATAAGAAAACAATCCTTTGTATGTGGTTACAATAAGTAGGGAATATCTTTACACTTTTATTTCACCATAGTCAAACAATAGTACATGTACACTTTGCACAAAAAATATTTAACAAATATTTTTGTAAGAACTGTTAGAAACCTTCACCAATAAGAATTCATTTGTTATCACTATACTAATTTTACTTTATATACACTTTCACTTCTTGAAAGAAATTCTTCCTCATATTTTTACCCAGCAGTAGGTAAGAACTTATTCCGTATGTTGGTTGTCTATCTGATATGTTCTTCTGGTAAAATTTGTCTAGTTCCTCTATCCATTTGACTGAAACCAAAACCGCCCCTAATATTCATACATTCACCTTTTTATACATTCTATCTAATAACACCTGATATAAAACTCTGTCTGGTGTCCGACTGATTCATTTTCAAATTGTTCAACTATTTCCTTTCTAAACCGGTTCATCTAATCATTTATGTAAAAAATCTATCCAATAAAAATTAATTGAAAAACTCTATTTGATAATCTTATATCCGATGTTTCTCCAAAAATTCTATCCAATCAACTTTACGATTCTATAGTACTTCAGCTCTCCTTTTCGCATGTGAAAAGTGTTAGTATGGGTTGTTCAGACACCCCTTTATATAGGTGAGCTTGAAGAAATAAAGGTGGGAAACCAAATTTAATTTTCTACTCAATAATAAACCGAATTTCAAATCTTCTACTTATTTAAAATTCACTAGGTTATTCTCAACACTTCTAGAGTATTATAGAATTCTCTTATAAACTCATCACCAACGACTTTCCTCAAACTCCCTTAACTCCTGGAAAGAACCATGTTCTTCCTCCATGATTTTATGAATGTTTAATGATCATCTCAACATCATCATATTTAAATATATTTACACAGTTTCATAAATAATATATAATTAATTCATCTTAATATCATGCATCCATCTGCTAAGACTTTATAGTAGTATTTCCATCCGATGATCATCATAGAACTTCTTCCATTCTGTGAACTTTATACCGGAACAATCATCTGATAAATTCAACCACAATCTTATATCTGAAAGAATTCTGTTCGATAAATCGGCGTATTATTTCCATTTTTACAATGAATACTTCTCTTTTTAACTTTATACATTTCCATGTGATAGAAATTGTACAAAAGATTCATCTGAAAGACTCAGATTGATGATATTGAAAGTGGTAGTTTGATGGTCTACATCCCAAAGGACTTTATATGATTTAGATTTTATTCGATTATAATCCTTTGTAACTTCCCTTTTGTACTTTGAAAATTTTTCTCTTATCAAAAAAATTCATAAATATTGAACAAAAACTTCATAGAAAAGCACAAACCCTTAAAAAATATGAAAAAATTATGTTTTAACTTTAAAAATCATGCCAAGATACTACTATGCAACACAAAAACTTTAATCGTTAAATTCTATTTGCTGATATTCCTTAAAATTTAGTAGAATGAAATTTTTACATACAAAAAAATGTGCCCCCATTTCAAGTTATGCTTAAATCATGAGATATTTCACAACTCACACTATTGGAAATAGAGGTTTTCCCAATACTTTAATGTAACGTCCCAGTTCTGGGTGCCACTCAATGGGTTCCCCAAACCCGGTTCGCCACGTGACCTCAAGCGCATTTTCCTAAACGCCAGAGGCTGCCGACTAGCAGTGAGGGCCCAGGTCTGATAGTGGGGAAACTATGCCCTCATTTGTCAAAGTGTAGCGCAGCGGAATGAAATAAAACATACAACAAACAGAGGAAGCGGTAAACCATACACAACTGAAATGAACAACTGCAGTGGATACAACCAACAATATATAAATAATGATGCTACATGTTTCAAGTTCTAAGAAAACAGCCAGAAGATGCTACACATCAATACAGTACAACAAAATGCAGAGTACAGCAAAACAAAGAAAAACTGCTGGCAACGGCATCACGAGCCTAGGCTCGGTCCCATGCCCTCCTACTCCACAACAACAGTCAAGTACCTGTATAGGGACTCTTACCCCTATCCACACCTGTAGAAATGTAATCTGTTTGGGCAGAAAATCATGACCCAAACAGGGTGTGAGAAATATATCTCAATAGGCACCCACCAAAGGCCCGTGCCCAACTACGTGAAAGCATGCAACAAGTGTGCAATAGTAAAAATGAAATAAAATAAGCAGTACTAAAAAGTAACTAACTTACCAGTTATATTTCCATTTAATTATTCATTTAACCATTCAATTTAGTGACATTCTGTGCTCAACAGCACCAAGCCCTCAGGCCAACCAAAACCTTGCCCTCAGGCTATACAGAATCTCTCCCTCAGGCATTGCCCTCAGGCGTATCATAATCTCACCCTCAGGCATACAAAGTGTCACCCTCAGGCACAGAAGTCAATACCTCAGGCACGAAAGGTTTCCCTCAGGAGAAATAAAACGTTGCCTTCAGGCTAATACAGTCACGCCCTCAGGCTAATACAGTACAGTGCCCGCAGGCTAATCACAACAACTCCCTCAGGTTAAATAGGTAACCGGGCCATGCTCAACAAACAACAAGTAGTAAACAAGCAATTCCTCTCAAGGAAATTCTACAATTACTACCTTAAAGGCATGCCCTCAGGTATCCTGGCCAAACGACTAAACAGTGGAATACACCCCCGGGGTGGTTCCTGGATCCAAGCAATGATCCCAACCAGCATTTTAATATCACAATTAATCACCTATTCAATTCTAGGTATTCAAAATAACCATGGCCTTAGCCACACGACACCCCAACATGGGTTAGTGGTACAAAAAATGCACAAAACGCACAACAGTTGGAAAAAAATAACACCAAGCCACCTACCTTATACGCCAACGAGCACTATACACGAACACCGATCCAAGAAACGCCCAATAACGACGTAGATCTAATGAAGAAAGAAACTCTCTTAACCTCAAATAACTTCCGTTAGGAGAAGAATTGGTAAGCATCACGCTAGGAGAAGAGAGGACTTACCTGTGCGGTTCCAACGAGATCTTCCGAAGCAGAATTGGATTCTAGATGAACACTCGGCGGATCTTCAAAGGTTTGGCTGTCCCTCCCGAGCTCCCTCTTCCGTTCTAAGCCTTCCCTGTGAATAGGGGAGACTACTACCCATTTTAAGCAAAAAAAAAAAAACAAAGTACACGGTGTGTACTTCCAAGTATACGGCGTGTACTCCCTTCATTTAATTGTTCCCCTGGTGGCACCGCCACACTGTTCATCTGTCGACATGAGTACACAACATGTACTCCTGAGTACACGGCGTGTACCATCGCCCAGCTGGCGGTTGCTCCACCGCCTTACTGTTTTGGCCTGCCGACTGACTACATGGCATGTAAAGTACCACTACACGACATGTAGTCAGTTCCTACACCCTTTGTCATCGACATGGCTACACGCCCCGTGTACTCATACCTACATGGCCAAAAGTACATGGCGTGTGGAAAAAGTACACGGCGTGTACTTCCAAAATTTAGGATTTTTCCCATTTTCCATATATTCTCAAAAACACTTAAGGAAAAGAGAAAGGAAGAAACCCGTACCTCAAATATAAGAACCAGGTTCTTACAAACTTCCTCCCTTATAACAATTCGTCCCTAAATTTCCCTTCCTAAGGTAGTGAAGATATATCCGTGAACAACTCCGACCACTGAGCACGTACATAGGCCTCCCGCTCCCAGGTCTCATCCTGCACTCGGCCATGCTGCCATAGCACCCATACGAGAGGAACTGACCGGCCTCGGAGAACCTTCGTTCCCTTGTCAACGATACAGATCGGATGCTCCTCAAAGGATGAATCTGCCTCTAGCTCAACCTCCTCGGGCTGAAAGATGTGAGAAAGTTCTGAATGACAGCGACGCAACTGAGATACGTGGAAGACATCGTGCATGGCTCGGTACCGCTGTGGTAACCGCAGCCGATAGGCAACCAGCCCGACTCTCTCCAGAATCTTGAATGGCCCCACATACTTCGGTGAAATCTTACCCTGTCTCCTGATCTGCTTGTGTCCCAGCCTCGGCGAAACATGCAAGAAAACCTGATCCCCGACAATAAACTCCAAAGGTCATCTACAGCGATCAGTATAAGATTTCTAATGAGACTGTGCGGTAGCCATCCGCTTCTGAATCAACTGGACCTACTCATGTCTCCTGCACGAGCTGTGGCCCCAGTAATGTTGCCTCACCTGCCTCTATCCAGCACAAGGGTGAACGGAATGGCCTACCATATAAAGCCTCGTATGGTTCCATCTCAATAGTCGCCTGAAATATATTGTTATAGGCAAACTCGACTAAGGGTATATGCTTCTCCCAAGATCCCCCAAAGTCTAGGACGCATGTATGCAACATGTCCTCTAGCACTTGTATCGTACGCTCTGACTGGCCATCTGTCTGAGGGTGGTATGTTGTGCTCAGAAGAACCTGTGTACCCAGTTCCCTCTAAAAACTCTTCCAGAAACGAGACGTAAAGCGGGCATCCCTATCTGAAATGATAGAATGAGGGATCCCATGAAGACGTACAATCTCTCAAATATACAGCCTTCCGAGCTCGTCAACACCGAAGGTCTCCTTGATCAGAAAAAAGTGAGCTACCTTCGTGAGTCTGTCCACAACAACCCACATGGCATCATTGCCCCTAGGTGACCTCGGAAATCTAGTCATGAAATCCATCGCGACATCATCCCATTTCCACTCCGGAATGGGTAACTGCTGTAACAGTCCAGCTGGTCTCTGATGCTCTGCCTTCACCTACTGACAGGTGGAACATCTCATAACATAACCAGCTACATCTCTCTTCAAACCCGGCCACCAGTACTTACGTCTCAAGTCTCAGTACATCTTGGTAACCCCGGGATGAACTACCCAAGCTGAAGCATGAAACTCCCACATCATCTCCTCGTGTTTATCCCCTGGAACCCATACGCGTCCATGGAAATGCAGAACTTCATCATCGCCTATCGTCCAACCAGGAGGAGGGTCCACACTTTCCACCAACTCCCGTAGAACTAGGCCTTCTGAATCTGATAGCTGTCTCATCCTCACTCTATCTAGGAGGGTAGATGTCACAGCTAACGAGGAAAGATAAGTCTGCCCCTGACTGTCATGCACCTCCAGATGCATCTCAAAGAACAAAACCATGAGCTGCTACTCACCACTGGCCTCCTGCACTGCCTGTATCTGAGTCTTCCTGCTCAGTGCATCAGCTAATGCATTACCTTTACCAGGTGTATAGGCAAGCTCAAAATCGAAGGACTGTAGGTACTCAACCCACCTTCTCTTCCTTAGATTCAGGTCACGCTAAGTAAAGATATACTTGAGACTTTTTTGGTCGGTGAAGACCCCAAAACATTCTCCCAATAGATAATGTCTCTAACAATGCAATGCATGAACAACTGCTGCCAACTCGAGATCATGCGTCAGGTAATTCCTCTCATGTGGCCTCAACTGCTGAGACCCGTATGCAACAACTCGGTCGCCCTGCATCAACACTGCTCCCAGCCCAATACCTGATGCATCCCAGTAAACTATATAGCTCTTCCCTTGCTCTGGGAGTATCAGGATTGGTGCTGATGTCAACCTTCCCTTCAGGTCCTGAAAGGATGTCTCGCAAGCTTCTGACCAAACGAACTTCACACCCTTCTTAGTCAGACCCGTCAACAGTGCTTCTAAGTGGGAGAAGTTATGTATGAAATGTCTGTAGTAACCGGCCATCCCTAAGAAACTCCATATCTCAAACACATTCTTAGGCTGCTCCCAGGAAACTACTGCTCTCACCTTCTCTGGGTCTACTGAAACTCCTTCCTCTGAGATGACATGACCCAGGATGTGAATCTGGTCCATCCAAAAGTGGCACTTTGAGAGCTTAGCATACAGCCGATGCTCTCTCAGTGTACTCAACACGATCTCAAGATGGGTGGCATGGTCGTGTCGAGTGTGATAGTACACCAAGATGTCATCCACGAATACTACCACAAAGGAATCCAGATAAGGATGGAACACTCGATTCATCAGAGCCATGAAAATTGTTGGCGCGTTCGTGAGTCCGAACGGCATAACCGTATACTCGTATAGACTATACCTGCTCCTGAAAGCTGTGAGAGGTATATCAGATGGTCTAACGAGTAGATGATGATATCCTGATCTCAAGTCAATCTTCGAGAACACTCGTCCTCCATGAAGTTGATCAAACAGATCATCAATCCTCGGTAAGGGATATCGGTTCTTAACCATCAACTGGTTCAGCTTCCAATAATCTACACAAAGTCTGAGGGTACCGTCCGCCTTCTTCGCAAAAAGGATCGGCGATCCACATCGAGAAGTACTGTGTCGTATAAATACCTTTTCTTATAACTCCTCTAACTGCCTCTTGAGCTCCTGCAGCTTAGGTGTAGCCATCCTATAAGGAGGAATGGACCCCGGTGCTGCTCCCGACACAAGCTCGATAGAGAAATCCACCTCACGCACCGGAGGTAGACCCAAAAAGTTGTTCGGTAAGACATACCTGAAATGATCAACCACTGGAGGGAAATCTGTCTGACAAATCCCCTGGTCATCCAGATATAAACTCACAATCTGGGCCGTGACTCCACCTTGCCCACGATGCTCTGGTCCAGCTCAACTCACCTAAACATCCCATTCGCCCTTGTATCGAAACTCTCTGCCCTCTGGTGATGTGAAACGCACCCTGCGACGATAGCAGTCTACAAAGGATCGAAAGGGAACCAACCAGTCCATCCTGAGAATGACGTCATATCTTATCATCCCTAAGACATAGAGGTACCAAAGAAAGTGACACCCACCAACCTCAAGGGGGCACTCCTTGCACTGATGCACACCAGCCGTTCTAGTCCGCAACGGAGTGTCTAGCGTCATGGTATCAGAAGAAGGAGAAACATAGAGCCCAAGGCTCTCCACAACGGGTACAAATATGAAAATATGTGTAGCACCCGTATCGAAAAGTACTGAAGATAAAACAAAAGATACTAAAATAGTACCTCTGACTGTAGAAGGTTCGGGATCCTGATCATGCTGGGTCTGTTGCACCGCATATGTCTGCACAATGCCGCAACCCTGTGACACAGCCTGGCTACCCTGAGTTGTCCCGCCCTGCTACCTCTGAGATCCTAGTGTCTGGCTACCACGGCCATGACCACCATCTCTACCTGCACGCCCTGACGTATTCCAGTTTCCCGACTGGTAAGAAGCCACTGGTCCTGCTCCTACACACGGAGTCTGCACAGAACCTCTGTCACTAGACACTGGTAGAAATTCCCTGCAAAAGCGCTGCAGATGACACATCTTGCCACAAGCTCGACACTCCACTGGGTCTCGTGGACACTGCAGTCTCTTGTGCCCCTCTCTACCACACTGGTAGCACCTAATCGGGCCACCTGAAGAAGCTACCTGGCTGGTACTGCCACCCTGAGAGAAGTCCATCTATCTCTTCCTCTTGCCAGTAGAAATAGTACCAGTAACTGGTGCTGAACCGTCCTAGCCCACACCACTAGCTTCCCACAATTTCCTCTTTGTAATCAGTGCCTGGTTTATAATAGCGTGTACTGAAGGCAACCTGAAAACATTCACCAGTGCTCAGATGTCATAACGAAGACCATCCTCAAAACATCTTCCCTCAACGTCTCGTCACCCACCAACACGGGTGCAAAATGCTGAAGCTCGGTGAAACGAACAGAATAGTCCATCACCGACATGTCACCCTACTGTAGGTTCATGAACTCTCAAGCTCTGTCTTCTCGCAGCGTCTCGGGAAAGAAGAAGTCATAGAAGACTGCCTGGAAATCCTCCCACGCCATGTACCTGTGATGCTCTGACTGGGTGGTGACATCCCACCACTTCTTGGCAGAATCATGCAGCATGTAAGTAGCAAGCTTGACCCTCCGCCCTGGAGGCGTCTCAAGATGCTCGAAAATAGTCTGCATCGACCCCAACCAAGACTCCGCAGCCTGTGATTCTCCATCCCCTGAAAACGTCGGCGGATGCTGCTGCTGGAATATATGCGTCGGCTCAGCCATAGATGTGACAGCTGGCGGTGCTCCCTGAAAGGTCTTCATGAACCGCATAAAATCTTCACGGAACTGCGCCTTCATGCCTGTGTCTGGTATAGCAGCTGGTGCCGCATCTGGCTCTGCTGGAGGATCAACTGGTAGCCCATGGCCCACCATCTCTGGAGTATTCTCATTTCTGCTCTCCTGGAGAACAACGCGTGGACGTCTAGGTGGCATGACACTACAAGGTCAAAAGCACGCCTTAGATCAAGATTATCAAAGACCGAAATGAAGAAACCCAAAAGGGAACAAGAGGAATAAGGCATTCAAAATTTACAAAACAAGACTACACGGTGTGTATATTGACTACACGATGTGTACTTGACCTCCCTTCCCCTGCCCGGGTCCTTCTGCACGGCTAATCCACACGGATCCCGTTTCAAAAAAACTACAAGGCATGTATAATATCTACACGGTGTGTATGGTGTTATTTCCAACTGACCGTGTCGTCTGTGACACGGCCGACTACTCGTCTTGACACTACACGGCGTGTTACACCCGCACACGGCGTGTACACCACCTCATTTTCCCTTCCACATGGCTAATTCCACACGGTCTGTCCTCAGACAAGACTACACGGTGTGTCCCAAAGGTACACGGTGTGTTCAAGGAACGGTGACATCAACCCGTGTTGTTATTTACACGGCTGAGTCCCTAGGTCACACTACACGACATGTCCATCATTGACATGGTGTGTTCTGTAAAGGAGTTCACCGACCCGTGTTGTTAGTTACATGGCCGGACTCTGGGTCAATACTACACGGCATGTATATTTAGTACACGACGTGTTTTACCCAAGATCTTCCCTACCCCGTGTCACCACCCACATAGTTTGTGACACGGGAAGAGACTACACGACGTGTACTCAGAGTACACGGTGTGTACTTAAAAAGTTCATTTTTCTTCCCAAATAGAAGGCCATACAAAACGTGTTTAAAAATACTACACAACATGTATACTGGGTTTCTGGATAGTATGCCTCAGAAACTTCCCCGGAACCTAGAAAATACCTAAAAACAACACCTAAGTGTCAAATTCTGACCCGTGAGGGCCCATACTCCCCACGAATCAAATTTTGACCTCTTATCTGTGTTATAATGAAATAAACAGTCAATGATCCGCCAAATTCTGGTAAATGGGGGACCATACTCCCCAAAAACCAATGTGTGGCATTCATTCAATAAACCGGCTCATACAAAACTACCCTATCACATAGTAGGTAATTATAAAGCAGCTATAACAACAACATGCTTTTCTAACACATCAACTATCACAACAACATGCAATTTCTAATGCACCTACATGGCATGGAACTATGCATGGCATGAGATTTCTAGCATGTGCCTAAATGATGCATGAGATGACATACCCTCATCTCATTGAGTTGAAACTAAATAGAACCCATAGATAAATTATAACAGCACAATCTCAAGTGCGTCACCCAATAGTGAAAACATATCAACTGTAAAGTTTGCAAAATTAGAAAATTGAAAAATACGAGGTAGACTGGCTTTTCCCTGTACGCGAGTTAGTACGCCCGGGCACAACTTATTACCAACTACTGTTCTCGTCGTATCCCTGACCATGGATCTAAATAGTAAGTCAAAGAAAAGAAATCCCTCTGATACTACTTTTTAAGGTCCTAGTTTTGGGTGCCACTCAACGGGTGCCCCGAACCCAGTTCGCCACGTGACCTCAAGTACATTTCCCCAAATGCCAGAGGCTGCTGACTAGCAGTGAGGGCCCAGGTCTGATAGTGGAGAAACTATGCCCTCATTTGTCAAACTGTAGCACAGCGGAATGAAATAAAACATACAACGAACAGCGGAAGCGGTAAACCATACACAACTGAAATGAACAACTGGAGTGGATAAAACCAACAATATATAAATAATGATTCTACATGTCTCAAGTTCTAAGAAAATAGCCAGAACATGTTATACATCAATACAGTACAAAAAAATGCAGAGTGCAGCAAAACAAAGCAAAACAGCTGGCAGCGGCATCATGAGCCTAGGCTTGGTCCCATGTCCTCCTACTCCACAGCAACAGTCAAGTACCTGTATAGGGACTCTTTCCCCTATCCACACCTATAGAAACGTAATCTGTTTAGGCCAAAAAGCATGACCCAAACAGGGTGTGAGAAATATATCTCAGTAGGCACCCACCAAAGGCCCGTGCCCAACTGCGTGAAAGCATCCAACAAGTGTGCAGTAGTAAAAATGCAATAAACTAAGCAGTACTAAAAAGTAACTAACTTACCAGTTATATTGCCATTTAATTATTCATTTAACCATTCAATTTAGTAACATTATGTGCTCAACAGCACCAAGTCCTCACGCCAACCAAAACCTTACCCTCAGGCTATACAGAATCTCACCCTCAGGCATTGCCCTCAGGCATATCAGAATCTCACCCTCAGGAATATGAAATGTCGCCCTGAGGCACAGAAGTCAAGCCCTCAGGCACGAAAGATTTCCCTCAGGAGAAATAGAATGTTTCCCTCAGGCTAATACAGTCACGCCCTCAGGCTAATACAGTACAGTGCCCGCAGGATAATCACAACAACGCCCTCAGGTTAAATAGGTAATCGGGCCATGCCCAACAAACAACAAGTAGTAAACAAGCAATTCCTCTCAAGGAAATTCTACAATTACTACCTTAAAGGCATACCCTCAGGTATCCTGGCCAAATGGCTAAATAGTAGAACACACCCCCGGGGTGGTTCCTGGATCCAAGAAATGATCCCAACCAGCATTTTAATATCACAATTAATCACCGATTTAATTCTAGGTATTCAAAATAACCACGGCCTCAGCCACACGACACCCCAACATGGGTTCGTGGTACAAAAAACACACAAAACGCACAACAGTTGGAAAAAAATAACACCAAGCCACCTACCTTATATGCCAACGAGCACTATACACGAACGCCAACCCAAGAAACACCCAAGAATGATGTAGATCTGACAAAGAAAGAAACTCGCTTAACCTCAAATAACTTCTGTTAGGAGAAGAATTGGTAAGAATCATGCTAGGAGAAGAGAGGGATTACCCGTGCGGTTCCAATAAGATCGTCCGAAGCGGAATCAGATTCCAGAAGAACACTCGGTGGATCTTCAAAGGTTTGGTCATCCCTCCTGAGCTCCCTCTTCCGTTCTAAGCCTTCCCTATGAACAGGGGAGGCTACTGCCCATTTTAAGTGAAAAAAACAAAGTACACGGTGCGTACTTCCAAGTACATGGTGTGTAATCCCTTCATTTAACTATTACCCTAGGGGAACCGCCACACTGTTTATCCGTCGACATGAGTACACAGCATGTACTCCTGAGTACACGGCGTGTACCATCACCCAGATGGCGGTTGCTCCACCACCTTACTATTTTGGCCTGCTGACTGACTACACAGCGTGTAAAGTACCACTACACGGCGTGTAGTCGGTTCCTACACCCTTTGTCGCCGACATGGCTACACGCCCCGTGTACTCATCCCTACACGGCCAAAAGTACACGGCGTGTACTTCCAAAATTTAGGATTTTTCCTATTTTCTATATATTCTCAAAAACAATTAAGGAAAAGAGAAAGTAAGAAACCCGTACCTCAAATATAATAACTGGGTTTTTACATTTAATACCAAAGATTTGAATAAACCATTGGTATACTGTAAAAATAGCAACCTTTCCCAATGGTTTGAAGAAACCATTGGCATTGTGTATTTAGAATGAATATTTCCCAATGGTTTACTCAAAATTTTGGGAAATCATTAATTTATCTAATTTATACCAATGGTTTTTTAAAACCATTGGTAAAGAATAGATTTTCCAATGGTTTTTAAAAATTGTTGGGAAAGGTTTCCCTCAAACACACAGCAGACCAGCTCCCCCATCCATGCGATTGTAGGCCCTAATCCGAAGATCTCCCAAAGCTCTCTCTTTACCCTAGGCTGTAAAACTCCTTCCACCCGATAGATTCATCTTCAATCAAGAAATTTTTTATTTCTACACTTCAAATTAGTAAGTGATACCTTAGTTTTAATGTTCTGCATCTATTTATTTTTTGTTTTCTATTTTGATTTGGCATAAACCAAAGTTCAGTGCGGTCTATGGCATGGTATACTGAACACTTTGATTTTTTTTCTATTTTTTTCTACACTTCAAGTATCATGGTTGTGTAAATCACTTTTATTTTAAGTCTTCATAGCCACTCCTTCTATGTAGAGTTCGTGAACCATATGAACTAATGGGTGATGGTGAGATGTATCCCCACTCAAAGATGGTAAAGGGTAATGAATATAAGGATGGTCCATATAAAGGGATTGGGGATGGTTGGGGTAGTGGTGTAGGTGGTTTTCCATTTTTTAGTGGGGTGATATGGTAGTTTCTATGGACTTTAGTTTAGTTGAAAATTGTATTTTGATTTTGTATTTATAGTTTTTGTTCAAGGAATAATGGAAAGGGTAGTGATATTGAGGATGAATTGGCTGTTGGTTGGGTGATGGATTAGAATTGTGATATTGGTTGGATTGGGTATAAGTAATTTTCAAGGTATTATATGGGTATTGCATCCCCTGAACACCCCCACCCCCACCCCCTAGACACCCCCCATTGGATAGTCCCCCCACCCCCTGCACACCCCCACCACCCTTGGATAGCCCCCACCCCCTAGACACCCCCACCCCCTTGGACACCCCCCCCAGACACCCCTCACCCCCCATGGACAGCCCCCCTCCCCCCACCCACCTTGGACACCCCCCATTCCCTGGACACCCCCACCCCCTGGACAGTCCCCCACCCCTGGACCCCCCCATTGGACAACCCCCACCCCTTGCACACCCCCACCCCCTTGGACAACCCCCCACCCCCCCACCCCTCAACACCCCCACCCCCCGTGGACACCCCTCACCCCCCATGGACAGCCCCCTCCCCCCACCCCCTGGACACCCCCACCCCCTGGACACCCCCACCCCCTTGGACACCACCACCCCCTTGGACAACCCCCCACCCCCTGGACAACCCCACCACCTGGAAACCCATCCCCCTAGAACCCTCCACCCCCTTGGACAGCCCCCACCCCCTTGGACAACCCCCCCTGGACACCACCCCACCTCCTGGACACCACCCCACCTCCTAAGTGCTTGGCCCAATTTTTAAATTGGAATTAACCATGTAAGTGATTTCCCCTTTCCCCAATGACATTTCCTAAGTGACCCATAGAGCCTTATAAATTGAATTTGTCATGTTTTGATAAATTGAATGGGTTGTTTTGAATGAAATGGTTAATTCATGATGGTTTTTTTTCTTAATTAATAAAATGGTTTTAAATAAAATTACCCTAAGAGGGGCTGTAGGGGGGGTTGTCCAGGTGAGGGGTTGTCCAGGTGGGGGGGGGGCTGTCCAGGTGGGGGTGGGTTGTTCAGAGAGTAGGGGGGCTGTAGGGGTGTAGGGGAGGGGGTGTGGGATGTCCAAGGAGGGGTGTGAGCTGTCAAGGGGGGGGGGGGTTAGGGTGGGCTGTCCAGGTGGGGGAGGGGTGTGGGCTATTCAGGGGGGTGGGTGGGCTGTCCAGGTGGGAGAGGGGGGGGATGTCCAGGGGTGGGGGTGGGCTGTACAGGTGGGGGAGGGGGCTGTCTAGGGGGGTGGGTTGTCCAGGTGGGGGTGGTGGGCTGTCCAGGTGGGGGGTGGGGGAGGGGGTGTGGGCTGTCCAGGGGGTGGGCTATCCAAGGGGGGTGGGGGTGGATTTTCTAGGTGGGGGAGCAGGGTGTGGGTTGTCTAGGGAGGAGAGGGGGGTTTCCATGTGGGGGGGGGGGGGGGGCTGTCCAGGTAGAGTGGGGGGCTATCCAGGTGGGGGGGTTGTCCGAGGGGGGGCTGTAGGGGGGGGGGGGGTAGGGGGGCTACAGGGGTGTGGGGGGGGGGGGCTGTCTAGGGAGGGGGTGGGCTGTCCACTCTAATACTCTATAAAAAATAAGAATCACATATAACCAATGTATAGTTGCTTTCACACATTAAGAATTTTCTTGAAGTTCCACACCAACACTCACTGTTACCCTTCAAAGAAGAAGTGATCTCTGCAAAGAAATCTCACTCAGGTTCTTATCCACTATCCATATTGATTTCATACAAATTTAACATTTGTACAAATCCATATAACCTACTGATATAACAAGGCTCATACTCCCATGAGTAGTGTACCATAGAAACTTGGCTCATATGCCTAAACAACATACATAGGATCATATTTGACACACACAAAATTTTTTAAACATAGAAAATACTATATTTACACCTTGTATCACAACCTGGAATTAGCTCTCAGCTAGCCTCTCAAGGCATCAATAAGACACATACCTAGCTCAAAATTTGGAGGTGTGTTTACAATTAGGTGTGTTTTTTCTAGAATTCATGTATGATATTTAGAGTGGAAGATAAAATCTGATCCATGTATGATATTTGGAGGTGTGTTTACAATTAGGTGTGTTGTGATTTATATGTATGATATTCATGGTTTACACCAAAAGTCTTATGGGTCATCTATAATAGTTCACTACATCAACTATAAACCCCTTCCTTTATGGATATCTAAAATGGGGATATATTATCCCATTTGGAAAATAAATTTCAATCTCATCATTCGAAATCTCTATGTACATGGAATCGTGCTTCTTTTCCTAGTGGAACCTTCATCTTATGACATAAAACTCTTCTTAGTTCCATTTAATATTTCTTGGATCATGATCCAAATGTATGACCATGATGTTTTAATCCCCAAGGAACATTTTACCATCATTTTCAGATTATATTTCCCATTTATTCAGAACAGATAATATGAATATCACTCAAATAATCTACTAAAATATAAAATTTCTTTGATCTAAAATTTACTCAACTCCTAAATAATTTTCCTCCACAAGTGTACATGATCTTTTACACTCATGTATAATTCTTCAAAGATATTTTTTTTATAAATATAGTATTTTGTTGTCTTTTATATTATGATTCTCATTTAGAGTAGTGTGTCAGTTATGGTTTCATATAAAGTGAACAATTCTCATTTACTTAAATATATTTTCGATGAAACTTCAATCTTATTGAATTTATTTTGACGAAATGACTTATAATTTTTTTTTACAGAATGGATAGAAGTTGGATGTATGAAACTGATAAGATCTCAAGTTATTTTCAAAAAAAATTGGAGAGATTTTTAGATTTTTTATTTCACAATGATTTAGATATTAGTCACATACACTGCCCATGTTACAATTATATTGGAAGATCTTGGTTGAGCCATGAAGAAGTCAACTACCAAATAACCAAATATTATTCTCAAGAAAACTACTATGTGTGGTATCATAATGGGGAGAAAATGAAATCTCAAATTTCTGATGATCCAAATGAGAGGACTGGATTGGAGAATTTTTTGTATGACCAGTTTTAGTTTATTCATCATCATGAAAAATAAAGTATTCTAACCCAAGAAGACTTAGATATGATCACACATGACGCGTCTAATGAAAATGATGAAGTTGTTAGGGTGAAAAATTTGAATGATGCTTCCACGAATTCAGTATATCGACAGTGCGGTAAAATAAAAAAGCTGGAATTTTTAATCTGATTGTTTTATGGGAAAACAATGTATGAGATTTCTAATACTTCCATCAATTACATCATTACATTCTTGAAGGACTTACTTCTAGATGATTCAGATATTCCATCAAACCACTATATGGCATGAAAGTTAGTTGAGGAACTTGGATTTTTAAGAAAAAAAATTCATGCTTTCCCGAAAGATTGCATTTTATTCTGGGAGGAAACTACTAAACAAAATGATTGTATAAAATGTGGCACAACCCCCTAGAATCCAAAAGTTGATGGAACACCATCCTGTGTTCCATAGAAAGTAATTTGACACTTTCCATTAATCCCCATACTCCAGAATCTTTTTATGTCTGATGAAATATCAATAAAAATGCGATGGTATAATACCAAGAGAAAGAAGACTAATGATGAGTTGGTTCACCCTACAGATGGATTTTCATGGCAGAGATTTGATGCTCAATATCCTAATTTTTTATCTGACATGCATAATGTGAGGTTGGGTCTTTCATGTGATGGTTTTAATCCATTTGGGAAGATGCTTAATTTTCACAACACATGGATGATTTGTATACACATTTATAACCTTCCCCCATGGTTGTGTATGAAAAAACCTTTCACTTTCATGAGTATACTCATATCTAGACCTTTTTATCCTGACAATGATATAGATGTATACATGAAACCTTTAATAAAAGAGTTGAAACTTCTTTGGTATGTGGGTGTGAAAACATACGATTCATGTTTGAAAGACATATTTCAGATGTGTGCTGCACTTATGTGGACGATCAATGATTTTCCTGCTTATGCAATGATGTCTGTATGGAGCATGAAGGGAAAACTATCATGTCCTATTTATATGAATAATACACGATCTAGAAGACTGAAACATTGATATAGTTTCAGTTTTATGGGACATCGATGATTCTTGCCAATGGACCATCCATATAGAAATAATCGTCAAAGATTTGACAATACCATGGAGACCGATGATCCACCTTAGTGTATGTTTGGAACTGATGTGCTTAATGAATTGAAATATTTCAGTTTTTCATTCGAGAAGGGTAAAATGAAATCTGGAAAGATAAATAATGTTTCCACTAAAACCTATTACAATTGGAAGAATAGGAGTATCTTATTTGATTTTACTTATTGGCCAACCAATTTGTTACGTCATTGATTAGATGTAATGCACATTGAAAAGAATATATGTGAAAATTTTGCTTTTGATTCTTCTAAATGTTAAGGGAAATACAAAAGATGATTTACAGTCTCAGCGTGACTTGGTGGATTGGGGCATTAGACCAGAATTTTATCCTATGCATATTAGTGAAAATAAATGGCAAGTTCCATATGCTTCTTATGTGATGAAACCTACAAAAAAAGAAATTTCTGGAAGTACTATAGACTATTAAAGTTCCTGATGGCTATTCAAGAAACATATCTAAATGGGTCAACAGAAGAGATTTGAAGCTAAAATCTTTGAAGACTCATGATTATCACATCCTTCTGCATAAGTTGATTCCAATAAAAAACCACCATATTTTTTCCAATAATGTAAGGGTGGTTGTTATTTGGTTGTTCCATTTGTTTAGAGATATTTGGTCTAAGAAGTTTTCCAAACCTTTCTTGGAAAAAATGCAGGCAGATGCCCCATTAATTTTGTGTGAGTTAGAGAAAATATTTCCTCCATAATTTTTCACATTCATGCTACATCTAACTGTCCATATTCCAACTGAAATACTTCTCAGAGGACCTATTTATTTTCATCAGATGTATCCAACTGAAAGAAATATGTACACATTAAAGTCTTTTGTCCAAAATAGGAATCATCTCGAAGGTTCTACGTGAATGGTTACTTGGATCAAGAATGTTTGGATTCATGCTCTATGTATTTATCTGATCTTACTACAAGAATGAACAGACCAATGAGAAACGAAGAAGAATAGTATGAGAAAATTGAACCCAGTTTTCCATCACTTCCTTAAACAGGAGGAATTCCTGGATCATATACATTGACGACATTAAGCCTTGAAGAGAGGGAGATGGCACATGGCACAGTTCTGATCCTGGTGTGTCATCAGGGACACATGGGATATTTAGGTCTCCCGTGTTTTCATCACCCTTTACATTTGAGTCTTCTCACCCATCTTTACCATATCTAATGATGATTCCCACTCCCTATCCAGCATTAGGCGAACCATCTGTTCCATCTTCTTTTACTTATACATCATTCTCTCTGAGCTTCTATATTCCATCTTCTTCGACTCCTGCTCTTCTAGAGTCTATCCCTACAGAGCATACATTGGGACCCACTCCACCTGTATAGGGTGTTCCTTTAGTTTCTGCGGATCCAGCAGCGCCCATTGATCATACTTCCGTAGGTATATTTATAGAACCCTAAAAAAAATTTATACCATTATTTATTTTCATTATAACATGTATTGATAAAATATTTATTTTTATTTTATAACAGATACATATACGGATAGGAGGTAGGGGATTACATGCATGTTTGTGGTGTGGAACCGCTGCACGCAGTTGATGGTGGACTACGATGAAGATAGTCAAATGATTGAAAAAACAGGGAAGCAATGTCGGAGTTTTTTGGCGATGCTTGCCAAATACTTTGACAACATTCCTGTGAGCCTGCTCTCATGGAGACAGTTGCCAAATGAAGTGAAGGATAATTCTTGGGAAAAGATATGGGTAAAAAAATATATTGTATTTAATGCAATATATTATTTTTTATTTATATGAATTAATATTTTGGTGTCAATTTTGGTTTAATTTCCCTGATGTTGAGGGTGCACAACCAACATGTCTAAAGGATTTAGGTGAGCTTTGGAGAGCCTATAAGAATGATTTGTATATTGGATGGCGTGATAGAGTTTTCATAGAGTTAGAGGTGGTACTTTTCATGGATGATTGTCTGATAGAATAGTATTGGCAGATGATTACTCATTAGATGACTATCCAGTTTAAGGTATTAATCACATTTGAGGTATTTAAATGAAAATTTTCATGCTTTGAATTAATACTATATTTTGTATTATTGAATTTTATTTATAAATCATCCAAAAGAAATAAAAAAACATTGATGCTAAAAAATATATCCACACATTGGGATGTACTATGATGTCAGATCATGAGAGGAAGAAGGTATGACGGTTGTTTATAATTTTTCTTTACGACTTGCACTTTCTATTGTTTCCTCCATTATTTATTTTATTGCTAAAGTTTTCATATAATTTTAGTTATAAAATTAATTATTGGTAACCTATTTTTAATTATGGTTTCCTGCATTAAATGTCATTTTAGAGGCAGACATTGAATATTGAAGGACGTGTACCTCGAGGAAAATTATCTTGCTTGACTATAAGGAAGAAATATGGAAGTGCGGTTAACGAACCGACTTAGCAGCAGATTGTAAGTTTTACTTTGTTGATTTAAAATTTTAATATCTATTTTATAACTTAATAATCTATTTATATTTGTAATAGGCTTCTTTAGAGGCCCTTGATGCCCAGGAACCTGACAATTTTGGGCTAAATGATCATTTACATTAGGTGTTGGCAGATGAGCACCCTGGCAGAGTACGCTACCAACCTGAGAAGAGTATAGTCATGACAAGGTATTTTCCCTCCTCAGGTGTGAGTTGTAGTGCCACTGAGTTCTAGAAGGTTAAGGAACATGCAGAATAGGATGATAAAAGGTCCACATAGATGGAAAAACAGACTTCTAGGGCAAACACTGTATTTATGAAACTGATGGAAGTTTTACATCCAACACTTCCACCAGAGGCCAGCACAACTTTTGATGAATATATGTCGTCGATGCATTTTATATATGGCGCACCAGGTGGCAGCTCTAGTGGTGGTCAAGACGATGGCAAGGAGGAGGCTGAGGTGGAGGAGGAAGGTGAGAAGGAGGCCGAGGCGGAGGAGGAGGGTGATGAGGAGGCTGAGGTGGAGTACGAGGGTGAGGAGGAGGGAACTGAGGAGGGAGAGGATGATGATGGGGACGACGATGAGGATGGGGGTGAGGCTGATGATGACAGTGATGATAGTGGTGGTGATGAGGGATAGATTGATCCGTTACATTTTTTACTGATATTACTGACATTTGATGTTTGATGATTTGTTGTGCTTGAATATATGTGTGATAGGTAGGTCACATTATATTTATTTCTTTATCTGTAAATAATAAAACTTGACTTGATGATTTGTTGTGATTGAATATATGTGTGACTGATTTACCCCTCCCCTGGACACCCCCACCCCCTAGACCCCCACCCCCCTGGACACCCCCACCCACTTAGATAGCCCCCACCCCTTGGACACACCCCTCCCCCACCCCCTTGGACAACCCCCATGGACACCCCCTACCCCCTTGGACAGCCCCCCAACCCCTTGGACAACCCCCCTAGACACCCCCACCCCTGGACACCCCCACCCACCCCCTAGATAGCCCCCACCCCCTGAACACCCCTACCCCCTTGGATAGACCCCCAACCACCTAGATAGCCCCCCACCCCCTGGACACCCCACCCCCTTGGAAATCCCCCCCCCACCCCTGGACACCCCCACCCCCTTGGAAAACCTCCACCCCTCGGATAGCCCCCCTGGATATCCCCCACCCCCCTGGACACCCCCACCCCCTGGACACCCCACCCCCTGGAAATCCCCCCCCCTGGACACCCCCACCCCTCTGGACAACCCCTCCCCCCTTGGACAACCCCCCATGGACACCCCACCCCCCCTGGACACCCCCACCCCCTAGACAACCCCTGAACATACCCCCACCCCCGGGACACCCCCACCCCCTTAGACAGCCCCCCCTGGACACCCCCACCCCCTGGACACCCCCAACCCCTAGATATCCCCCCCCCCCTTGGGACACCCCCCCTGAACCCCCCACCCCCTTGGACACCCCCACCCCCTTGGACAGCCCCCACCCCCTAGACACCCCCACCCCCTTAGAGACCCCACCCCCCTGGACACCCCCACCCCCATGGACAACCATCACACCCCCTGGAAACCCCCTGGACACCCCCACCCACTTCGACAGCCCCCTACACCAGACACCCCCACTCCTTGGACACCCCCACCCCCTTGGACAGCCCCCACCCCCTTGGATCAAATTTACAAGTGTTGTGTTTATGGAGATGTTTGTTTTCGTGGTGTTTTGGTTTCTAGTGGTGTATTTTGTTGGGTGTATTGGTGTTATTCTGAATTCTTTATAGTGTATTGCAATTCCATTGGTGTTATTTTGATGGAATACTATTAGGATCATATTTGTCTTCATTGGTGTTATTTTGAATTATGTATAGAGTATTGCAATTGCAGGTAATTGCACAAGTAATTAGAGGTAATTAATTTTGAATTCTGTATAGGTTTGTTATTATTGCGGGTAATTGCACAAGGGGAGGAGGCTGGTATTACCTACTGCTAGAGTTGCAACAACTCTATGCCCCCACCCCCCTGGACACCCCCATCCCCTGGACACCTCCACCCCCTTGGATAGCCCCTCCACCCCACTGAACAACCCCCACCCCCTGGACACCTCCACCCCTATGGATAGCCTCCCCACCCCCTGGACAACCCCCACCCCCTGGACACCCCTTGGACACCCCCACCCCCTTGGACATCCCCCCACCCCTAGACACCCCACCCCTCGACAACCCCACCCCCTGGACACCCCCCCACCCCACCCTTGTGGACAACCCCCACCCCCCTGGACACCCCACCCCCTTGGACAACCCCCCACTCCCCCTGGACACCCCCTCCACCCCCTGGACACCTCCACCCCCATGGACAACCCCCCAACCCCCTGGACAGACCCCCCCTGGACACCCCCACCCCCTGGACAACGCCCACACCCCCCATAGACACCCCCTGGACACCCCCACCCCCTAGACACCCCCACCCCACCCCCTGGACACCCCTACCCCCTTGGACAGACCCCACCCCCTGGATAACCCCCACCCCTAGACACCCCCACCCCCATGAACATCCCCCCACCCCCCTGGACAGCCCCCACCCCATGGACACCCCCACCCCATGGACAACCCTCCCCTTCCCCAACCCCCACTAGACAACCCCCACCCCCTGGACACCCCCGCCCCCTTGGACAACCCCCACACCCCCTGGACACCCCCACCCCCGTGGACAACCCTCACCCCCTAGACACCCCCACCCCCATGGACAACCACCCCACCCCCTAGATAGCCCCCCACCCCCTGGACAGCCCCCCACCCCCCATGGACAGCCCCCACCCACCCCCCCTGGACAGCCCCCACCCCCTGGACACCCCCACCCCCATGGACAGCCCCCACCCCCTGGACAACCACCACCCCCTGGACAACCCCCACCCCCTGGACAACCCCACATAGACAGCCCTCCCCCCATACCCATGGACACCCCACCCCCCTAGACACTCCCACTCCCTTAGACAACCCTCACACCCCCCCGGACACCCCCTTAGACACCCCACACCTTGGACAACCCCCCCCCCCCCCACCCCCCAGGACACCCCACCCCCCTGGACAACCCCCACCCCCTGGACACCCCCACCCCCTTGGACAACCCCCCACATTACCAAAACATGAAATATATAAATATATAATGATAGATAAATATCACATAACCACAACATGAAATATATAAATATAGAATGATAGATAAATATCACATCACATAAAATAAGATCCCACACCCCCTGTACACCCCCTTAGACACCCCACCCCTTGGAAAACCCCCCTAGACACCCCCACCCCCCTGGACAACCCCCACCCCCTGGACACCCCCACCCCCTTGGACAACCCCCCACATTACCAAAACATGAAATATATAAATATAGAATGATAGATAAATATCACATCACATCAAATAAGATCCCTAATCATAATATAGAGGATATGGATGGAGGAGATAGATCCCATAATCATAGGAAGATAGTTCTAAGGGTGTTGGGTATTTTTAGGTGTTTTCGTTTTGGTTTCAGTGTCATTCTGTATATTGTCTCCATGAGTGTTTTTTTTGAATTCTATACACTGTATCATGGGCATGAGTGTTTTTTTGAATTATGTATTTTCAAGTGTTAGATAATTATTGTATATTTTCTATGTTGTATCTTCAAGTGTTGAATTCTATATATTGCAGAGGCAAGAGGGGATGTAGGTTGTTGTGCAATTCGGTAGAGGGTAGGCTTGCTGTGTAATTCTGTACAGGGTAGGAAAAAGGGAAGGCTTTTGTATAGGATAGGCAAGAGGGGAGGCTGTTGTGCAATCCTAGAGTACTATATACCAATGGTTTATAAACCGTTCATATAAAGCTGAATAAATCTTATATACCAGTGGTTCGGATAAAACCGTTGGTAAAACACTATACCAACGGTTCACAAATCATTGGTATACAGGTTCTATATATAATATATACCAACGATTATAAAAAAATCGTTTGTAAAACTATATACCAACAGTTTTTAAACAATTGGTATAGGTTATAGAGTTATATCTACCAACAGTTACAAACCGTTGGTACTTCTGTATTGCAACGGTTGGCCAAAACCGTAGGGAAATTGGATTTTTTACTGGTCTTAGCCAATAGTTTCCTAGTAACCGTTGGTATAAGTCTATCCCCACACCTTATCACCCAATGGTTTTCCAAACCATTGGTATAACATATAATAATGTTTTGGCAGCCTTTACCAATGGTTTTAAACCGTTGGTAAAGCCTTGGTTTCCAGTAGTGTTCCTAGTATCAATATTTCTAGCATAATAAGATTCCACATAACTAGTCCCCAGTTCAGAAGAATTAAAATTATTAAAATATCAAATTGAAAGAGATGAAGTAGAATAAATACACCTTAATAAATATTTAAGAGCATGTCAATGTGGATTTCCTAGATTTTCTATAAAGTTTCTCAAAGTACAGATAGAAAACGAAACAACTAGAATTTTGTAAATCATAGCATACATAATACTTCCCACTATATTAACATATGGTATTATACTCATATATTAAATATTAGGAGTTTAAGGTGAATGAGACAATGAAAATTTAAAATATTTACATAAAGAAAAACTAAGAGGATTTAAATCATCAAAAAATACCTCTTAAGAACCTTATGGTTTATAAACATTGAGATAGATAAAGAATCCTATTATTTAAATCCCTAATAACTTCCCTACCCAAAATTTTCATGGCACATCTTAGATCATTCATTTCAAAATCTGAATTCAATTTCATTTTAACATGGGAGATTAATTTCATATCACTACACATAAGTAACATGTCATCAATATAAAGAAGTAAATAAATCATGTAGTTTGTAATAGATTTAGAAGATATACATGTATCAAACTAACTTCTATTGAAACTATTTTGTAACATAAATGAATTGATATTCTTATACCATTGTCTTGAATATTTTTTTATACATATAATTATTTATTAATCAAACACCTTGATTATCTTTAAATCAATTATCAAAACCATCAGGAGGATTCATGTATTGTTTTTCATTTAAATCACCATGCAAGAAAGTAGTTTTAACATCTAGCTATTCTATATTCATATTTAAATAGGGAAAAAATCTAAGAATGATTTTTATTGATGAATTATTAACTACAAGTGATTTTTTTAGAATAATCAATTCATTCTCCTTGAAGGGTTCCTTTGGCTAAAATCCTGGCTTTAAACATTATTCTATTCTTGGAAGTACTATATTTTTTATTATAGATTCGTTTACATCCAATCACCTTGGGAGTAAGTGGTTTAGTGACTATGGATTAAGTATGTATCTTTCTTAGGGGTGTCATATCATCATCCATAAAAGAAAAAAAATTATTAGAGTTCCTATCATTGACATCTTGATTGTAGATTTGGGGATCCTCTCAACCGAGATATTCTTCCAAATGCAGGAAATATCAACCATACCAACATGTATGTCCCTAGAGGAGTTTTAATGGACCTCATCTTCCTATCCATGGTGAGATGATAACCTCTAAGGTTATTAGGTTCTCCATCATCTAGAGCATCATCATAATCAAACCCAAATTCTAACCCAAGATAAGAAAGAGTCACCTGAGAGGTAGATGGAGCAGTCTAAAGAAGAGACTCACTACCTGATTAGTCACTAAAAGTGGCTAATATTAATTGTTAATATCTTTATATTCATTGTTATAAAGTCCATAAACATTTTTTTAGTTCATTACATAAATAGAACTTCATTTCTCATCTTAAATGCAATTCATGTTTAAAATGAAAATTTGGGCCCAATCATTCATCTGTTTGTGGACAACATTATATTCATTTTCTGAATTTGATATTTTGGTATATGATTCATCACTTTATTTGGAACATTTTTTATTTTATGTATGATGGATTAATAACAAGGGAAGATGTATATTTTTGTACCTGAATGCAGAAACTTGCTGGAAAAAGCATAATGGGACTAAGGCCCATCAAACAAATGTGGGGCCCACAAAACAAGCCCAATTAAGCTCAAATTTATAAAGTAGAAAGATAAAAATATGAGGATAATTTTATTCAACTGTGTCCAGAGCTAATTATGAATTTTTCATGATGATAAAGGGATCTGAAGTTGAGATTTAAATGGTGGGGCCGACATTAATGCACATAAATTCGTCCCCCCCCATTTAGACCATATCTTTCAAACGGCTGTGCCAAAATTCCTGAAATTTTTACTGATCATAGAGGACAGAAGGAAGAGAATATTTTGATTATATGACCCCTTAGGATTCGGCCTCCTTCAATTCCAAATTCACACGTCAAAATGGTGGATGAATCTGGACAGTTTTCTGGGTCAACTTCGAAACGTTAATTTCCTTTTGAATATTTACCCTCCTTTTGACTCTATTAATTGTTGCGGGGTGAATTAATTGTTGGGGGGTGGACCTAAGGCTCATAATATTCCTATATAAGGAGATGGTTGTTAAGGGAATAGGATAGGATATATTTTTCTTATCATCTTTTGTTGCTTGTTTCATTGTAAGGTTATGCTGCAAAAGTTCCTTTGTAATGTTTTCAATTTCCATGTAAGTTTTTTTTTGTTCTTAATCAACATATTTATCTTCTATATTTTCCATTCATTTATTAAAACTAAATTTTCACAAAGCACAGTGATATATCTTCATTGTGGTGAATTAGTTCACACATAGGTGTGAATTTCATTCACACACACGGAGGAGTGCTCATTATTTCTGCGGTTTTAATTTCTTCAATCCAATTCTTGTAAGCCATCTTCCACCCACCATTGAGAGTATACCATCAATGGAGGGATAAAACTTTAATGGGTTGATCTTAGGAAGATGAAAAGGCTATATTGAATGTTATTTTATGAACGAATTTTTGTTAATTGGATAATTAATTTAAGACATCCATTCTTCAGTTATTTCTACTCTTCATCTTTACTGTGTTTGAGCAAACTAAATTCAATTACTAAATGACACCTTGTAGTGATCATGAATTTGGTTCTCTAAGTGTATAGGGTATTATTAATTGTGTTTAGTAAGAACCAAACTAGAAAATGATGAAGGTAGTGTTATTTTTGAAGAATGGATTCATCAAGAATTAATAAAACCAAAATTTTCTAAAGTAGTAAAATTCATTCAATCCACCCCGAGCATAATCCTAAGATCAACCCATTTTCTTTGAATTGAATTCACTTATGTTTCTTAGTGTTCTTTAAAACCATCCAAAATCAAAACCAAAGTTGGCTACTTCATAGTCCATCCTTAGCCAAATCATAGTGTCTCAAGGTTACTTCTTCGGTCCCTGTGGATTCGACCCCTACATGTACTACATCGACCGCTTTTTACCAGTAGGGTAAATTTGGGCGCAACCAAATTTTGGCACCGTTGCCGGGGACCAAGTAAGTTCCTTAGACCAAAAACATTCTTTTATTACCCCCATTCTTCTATTCTCATCCCAATTCTCTTATCTTTTCCCTTTCTCGTTTTTTTTTGGCACATGTCCGCCTACACCTGCGATAACTCAAATAGATTAGTTAGGGTGGATACTCCTGGGGTTGGGGAGTCAAGAAATCATAGAGGTATTTTTCCATTAGATCAAAATATTTCCAATAATCCAGATTCAGAAGTTGAGTTTGATACAATGGAGAATCTCCCACAAAACCAAATCATTAACCAGGGAGGGAACCAAAATAATGAGGAAGACTCTAACTTGGGAATTGTTGCAGACCCGACCATGAATGACTACCTCACACCAACCTGGAACAATGCACCTTCATTCATTAGGCATGATAACATAGGATATTCCCAATATGTTTTCAAACCCCATGTCCTGAACCACCTTCCAACCTTTCATGGGATGGAGTCTGAGATGCCTTACCTTCATGTTAAAGAATTTAATGATATTGTTGAAACCATGTGCCCACCAAATCAAATTGAATCTGCTAAAATGAGACTTTTTCCTTTTTCTCTTAAGGACCGAGCAAAGAATCGGTTAAACAATTTGAGACCAGTATCCATTCACTCTTGGGACCAACTTCAACGAGAATTTTATAAAAAATACTTCCCCCATCACAAAATAATTGCACTTAAAAAGAGCATACAAAACTTTTTTGAAAGAGAGGGAGAAACATTCTATGAAACATGTGAAAGGTTCAAGGAAACATTAAACATGGTACCACACCATGGTTTTTTAATCCCAGAACAAGTGAGAATTTTCTATGAAGGGTTGGGTCCCGGAAACAAACAATTCATTGATATGATGTGTAATGGAACCTTCAAAAACAAAGCCCCAAATGATGATTATGAGTATCTAGAAAATCTTTCTGAACAGAACCAAACTTGGGGAACATCACCATACTATGAGAAGCCACCCAAATCTGGTGGAATGTACAATCTTGGAGAAGAAGAAAACCTTAGAGCAAAACTTGCTGCACTCACAAGGAAAGTTGAGGAGATTGATCTTAGGAAGGTCCACAAAACCCAAACTGTTGAGCTTGTTTGTACAATTTGTGACAAACATGACCACAAGACTGATAATTACCCAACCATTCCTTCTATAAAGGATGTTCTTTTAGGAGGACCACCAGAAGAAGTTAATGCAATGAACTTTCAAAAGCCACAATTCACAAACACCTTCAATCCAAGGTATAATGACCATCCAGGCTTTCGTTGGAAGGACAATCAACAACCAACACAACAACAATGTATCAACCCATACCCTCAACAAAACTTTCAACCTCATAATCAGTTCCAACCACAACCGGTCTAATTCCAACATCCTCATGTCCAATATCAACAACCTATCCAACAACCCAATCAACAACCTATCCAACAACCAAATTTTGGAGCCGTTGTTGGGGACCCAAGTAAGTACCTTAGACCATCATCTTCTTTTCTCACCCCAAATTCTCTATTTTCACCCTAATTTCTATTCTCTTTTCCCCTTTCTATTTCTGTGTGTCCAAAAAAAATCCCAAAACCAATTTTCAATCAATTCCAATGGATTATCCTCCAAAATACCCATTCATAAACCAATGCTATAATCAATTCGGAAATCAATATTGGGAAACACCTCACATAGGGAATTTCATTGACCAAACCTTAATTAAATACACCACACCAGATGAGATGTACACTAAATGGGATGCTGAATGTTTAAAAGATCAATTTCCATACCTATCAAGAATGATTGAAAAGATAAATAATGAGGAAGTCCATGATGTAAAAACATATATCAACCCTAATCCTGAAAAAATTCTTGAACAATTGTGTGAACAAATGGATAAAATGAATTTAGAAGTTTCATCTTTCAGATTAGAATTACAGAGCTTTAAGACTTTTGAGGAACCCGTTCCCACTCAAGATGTTCTTTCCTCATCATTGATAGATGAATCTTTTATCCCAAAAACCTCCCATGAATTGAAAAAAGAACTAACCTTTGGATATAGGATAACTAAACAAGATCAAAGAAATGTTGAAGGGTATTTAAATCAGGAGGAAATTAATTTTTTGGATTCACAAGGGGAAAATTTGTCTTCATGGATTGAGTGTTTAGAATATTGCTCCAATAACATTTTTTTAGAATCACCGATCATTGAACCATTGGGAGATATAACGAATAGTGAGTCCATACCCACTCATGAAATTCAAATGGAAAATTTTAGGGATGAATCATATTTTCAAAAGGAACAAATTCTTTCAAAATGTTTTGTAGAAGAAACAAATTTGGATTCAAATTTCCATTCATCTTTGGGAAAATTCAATGAAACTGAACTCAACATTATAATCCTTCCTTCCCCACTCAAGAATCCCTCTATTTATGAAAACCTAGACCATTCAATTATCATCCATTTTCATCAAGAATCTCACAAAGTAGGAATGAACCTTGAAATCTTAGGAAATACTCCAAATAAAACTCAATCAACCATAACCGAAATTCCTTGGAATTTCACACTCATTGTTAACCATGGGATTTCACATGGAAAAAATTCTAAAAAAAGACTTAATCTAAATCTTGTTGAGGTGGAGAAATATGGGTTCATTAAAATTTTGAAAGTTGGAATTGGATAAGTTGGGGGGTTCAAGTCGAGCTAATGACGTTAAACAAAAGCGCTGCATGGGAGGCAACCCATGGTTTTCATGTTTCTAATCATTTTGAATCATTTTCTTTTTCATATAATAAATTACCATAGATTGTTGACCTATTATTCTTTTATGAGTAAGGATGGGTATGAAGGGGGATCACCATATTCATCTGTGTCACGTGGCGTGATCTCTGAGTAATACCTTACCCAGAAATCTAAAAAGAAGAGAATGTATCATCAGTTTATTTTGTTTTGTTTATTTTTATGTTTTTATAGGTTAAAAAAATAAAAGGACATGTCGTAAGTCATAAGGAAAATCCATTCACCACCATCCAAGCTACTGAGACTCGAACCCAGGATTGAAGGGAGACATTGGCATGTAATTTCTTCATCAAACACTAGGTGACTTCATTCCATGATTATCATTTTCAATTTCCTATTTTAACTCCTCTCCTACCCCCCTTCTAACTTTTATTTTCTTTAAACACTGGGGACATTGTTATTCTAAGTTGGGGGAGATAAAAAATGATTTTTTTGTGAATAAAAACATGCATGAAAAGAAAAATTCCATTAACCTTGAACATGATAACACACATTGTAAACTCTGAAATTGGATATCAAATAATTATGCATTCCTTGATTCTGATTTTAATGCAAGTTTAAGTTCATGAGCATAGTTTTCGAAAAGTGCGGTTGTCCGATGTGATTTTTCAAAGTTTACATTTTCATCCTCTTAATAAAAATGTCACAATGCACGTTTACTGGATCGTGGGCATAAATTTGAGTTCTTGGGTCCCTTTCATTATATCATAGGGTTCTGGGGTCACTTTTAGTTTAATTTGAGTATCCAAAAACAAAAAAACAAAAAAAAAACAAAAAAAATGGAAAAATAATAATAATGACCACATGAGTAATGTTTTGTCCAAATGCGTGGCGTCCAGCACTTGGGGATCGTGACTCTATAGTTGTCTTGCCCAGAGTTAGGATTTATATCTCTATTGTAGAGCATGGAATTGACAATATGTGTGGCTTCCGACACTTGGGGATCGTGACTCCATAGTTGTCTTTCCCAGAGTTAGTCTTTTCATATCTATTGTGGTTAAAAAAAATAAAAAAATCATCAAAAAAAAATCAAAAAAAATTTGGATACTCATCTTAAGGTTTAATTTGATTCCCACCCAGCGCTTCCATTTTTTCCCCTGGAACAATAAAATGGGCCCCATATCTTTTGTGATGCACAACACTTTATTATGCTTAATTGAAATTGGATGAAATGTAGCGATGAATTTGAACAAAGGAATGGGCTTGGGCTTGAGATATACTTATGAACCTAGATTGTTTTAAATGATTTTGATGGGTTTCATATTTTTTTTGGGTATGAGGTCTTTGGGTGAGCAATGTGTATTAAAATGTTTTGGAAAAAATGGATTTGAATTTCATATTTGTAATATATTTTTCTCGGGACTAGCAAAACTCAAGTTGGGGGGTGTGATTAGTCACTAAAAGTGGCTAATATTCATTGTTAATATCTTTATATTAATTGTTCTAAAGTCCATAAACATTGTTTTTAGTGCATTACATAAATAGAACTTCATTTCTCATCTTAAATACAATTCATGTTTAAAATGAAAATTTGGGCCCAATCATTCATCTGTTTGTGGACAACATTATATTCATTTTCTGAATTTGATATTTTGGGATATGATTCATCACTTTATTTGGAACATTTTTTCTTTTAGGTCTGATGGATTAATCACAAGGGAAGATGGAGATTTTTGCGCCTGAATGCAGAAACTTGCTGGAAAAAGCATAATGGGCCTAAGGCCCATCAAACAAATGTGGGGCCCACAAACCAATCCCAATGAAGTTCAAATTTATACAGTAGAAAGATAAAAATATGAGGATCATTTTATTCAACTGTGGCCGGAGCTAATTCTGAAGTTTTTATGATGATAAATGGATCTGAAGTTGAGATTTAAATGGTGGGCCCGACATTAATGCACATAAATTCGTCCCCCCCATTTCGACCATATCTTTCAAACGGCTATGCCAAAATTCCTGAAATTTTTACAGATCATAGAAGACAGAAGGAAGATCATATTTTGCTTCTACGACCCCTCAGGATTCGGCCTCCTTCAATTCCAAATTCACACGTCAAAATGGTGGATGAATCTGGATAGTTTTTCAGGTCAACTTCGAAACGTCAATTTCCTTTTGAATATTCACCCTCCTTTTGACTCTATTAATTGTTGGGGGGTGAATTAATTGTTGGGGGGTGGACCTAAAGCTCCTAATATGACTATATAAGGAGCTGGTGGTGAAGGGAATATGATCGGATATATATTTCTTATCATCTTTTGTTGCTTGTTTCATTGTAAGGTTATGCTGCAAAAGTTCCTTTGTAATGTTTTCAATTTCCATGTAAGTTTTTTTTGTTCTTAATCAACATCTTTCTCTTCTATATTTTCCATTCATTTATTAAAACTAAATTTTCACAAAGCACAGTGATATCTCTGCGTTGTGGTGAATTAGTTCACATATAGGTGTGAATTTCATTCACACACACGGAGGAGTGCTCGTTATTTCCGTGGTTTTAATTTCTTCAATCCAATTCTTGTAAGACATCTTCCGCCCACCATTGAGAGTATACCATCAATGGAGGGATAAACCTTTAATGGGTTGATCTTAGGAGGATGAAAAGGCTGGATTGAATGTTATTTTATGAATGAATTGTTGTTAATTGGATAATTAATATAAGACATCCATTCTTCAGTTATTTCTACTCTTCATCTTTATTGTGTTTGAGCAAACTAAATTCAATTACTAAATGACCATATACCTTGGAGAGATCATGAATTTGGTTATCTAAGTGTATAGGGGATTAGTAATTGTGTTTAGTAAGCACCAAACCAGAAAATGATGAAGGTAGTGTTATTTTTGAAGAATGGATTCATCAAGAATTAATAAAACCAAAATTGTCTAAAGAAGTAAAATTCATTCAATCCACCCCAAGCATAATCCTAAGATCAACCCATTTTCTTTGAATTGAATTCACTTAGGTTTCTTAGTGTTCTTTAAAACCATCCAAAATCAAAACCAAAGTTGGCTACTTTATAGCCCATTCTTAGCCAAATCATAGCATCTCAAGGTTACTTCTTCGGTCCCTGTGGACTCGACCCCTACATATACTACATCGACCGCTTTTTACCAGTAGGGTAAATTTGGGCGCAACCACTACCACTGGGTGGATCAACCTCAAGATACCTCTTCTAAGAAGGATCATTACTCCCATCAGTGAAATGATAGAGTCTATTTGGAATAGACTCTTAAAAATCCACATCAGGTCTAAGAATACACTCCTTAAATCTAGGTGTATCTATCCAAAGTTTATAACTATTAACCCCCTCAGGATACCTAATAAAAATGCATTTTACATCCCTAGGATCAATCTTATCATCCTTGACTTAAGCATAAGTAGTGCATCCAAACACTCTAAGTTTTGTATAGGATGTAGGATAGATGTTGTGTAATTCAATAAGATTATTAAAACCAATAGTGGAAGAGGTAAACATATTTATTAAGTGGGATTCGATAGTGAAAGCCTCTACCAAAAAAAATGTCTTGGGTAGGCTTGAGCAGCATGCTATAAACCATCTCATGATTGATATGGTTCATAAGTTTAACTAGGCCATTATTCTAAGGAGTATGACTAATAGTTTGGTGCCTTAAAATTACCTCAACTTCAAAAAACACAGTGAATTCATTAGACAGGTATCCATGACAAGTATCAATCATTATTGCATTCAATTTATTCTTAGATTGATTTTTTGTAGATGCTTTCCAAGTTTTAAACACATCAAAATCACCAGATTTATCTTTCAAAGTATAAACAAAAATTCCCTTGAAAAGTCATCTATAAAGGTGACAAAGTAGAAGCCTCCACCATGGGATGTAATCCTAGCTGGTCCCTATAAATCATAGGGGACATACTTGAGAAGGAAACCAACTTTAAAGATGGATTTATAAAAACTGACTCTTTTAGACTTACCCATGATACAATCCTCATAAAAGGATAAGTTACACAGTGTATGTTGAGTGAGAAGTCCTTGGTTTCCCAATTCCTCTATCCCTTTATCACTCACATGTATCGGCCGCCTATTCCCACAAATTGTGTTATCACTATTAGAGACATATGTGTTTCCCATCTATTTTACATGCATCCTTCCATTAAGATCATAAAACCCATTCATCAAGGATCCATTCATAAATATATAAGCTCCCTTTGATATTCTAAAACCACCAAAATCAGATTTGAAGGTGTAACCTCTCTGATCCAATACACCTAACGAGATAAAATTCATTTGTAGATCTATAACCCATATAACATCCAACAAGGTGGCTAAATAATGTTCTAAGAGTTGCAGTATAATAAAACCACTACCCATGACCTGAAATCTCTTATTGTTGCCTTAAATTGACTCTCCTTTAGACCCCTCAGTCAGTCTAGAAAAAAAACTCATATCAGGACACATATGGAAAAAAATCTTAAGTCAAAAACCCACTCAACATGAAAGGTATCCTCAGACACACATAACACCTCATCACTCTCATAGACTTGGTCGGAAAAGATTGAATGAACTGTAGACTCTTCAAAAGGATTACCAAACCGGGGAATTTATGTCTCAGATGCCCTTGTTTCCTGTAATGGAATTAGGTAACCTTCTTCTGCATAGACATAGATTGAAACTCACAATATTGGCTATGGTTATTAACACCATTCATGTTTTTTACCTTTCCTTTTCCCTCAAAACTCCGAAAGACACCTCATATTTAGACCATTGGCCTAAGGTTTATATTTATAATTCCTATAAAACTCATGAGAAGGAAAAGCAGTCTTAACTTCCTATAATATCAAGGAGCCTCTTCCATAAATCATATCATTAATAAGGTGAACATATTAATTTTCTAAAGAATTAAACTATTCATTTATTGGTCCCCATCAACATCACTAACATTTAAATTGGCTAAAAAATAATATTTTATTAAACTTTTCATGGTGTGTTTGAAAGGATGTTTCAGGATGCATCTTGTAGGTATATAATTTGTTCTTATTATGTTTACAACAAATTAAAGTTTTTTCATGTAATTTGTTTGAATATCAAACCAAATACCAGCTATAGATGTTTCATTAAAAACCTCATATAGGATTTAATTAGCTAAAGAAAATGTTTAAGAGTTATTTTATTTCATTACAATGTCAAGAGGGACATCTAAATAGGTCATAATAGTTTGTCCATTAACTAACTGACTTACGTGGCGTTTCTTATGTCAACAATGGGAACTTCCACCCCCATATGGAATAATAGGACTCTAATTTTTAATAGAAACAAATTATTGAAATTATTAGTCTTCAATTATATGATTCTAAACTTTCTAGAAATCATATCCTATGTGTGTGGATCCGATGCCATCTATTGAGGGGAACCAATGTTGCTACACCCCATGAATGCTAAGGATCACGCACAAAAAGATGGTTAAAAGAGAGTAATGAAAGGAGAACCTACAACAATAAAATGAGATTAGTGACTTAACAAAACTGAATGATGAAATAAAGAAAAAAAAAACAAATAACAGAGATAATTAATTTGGTTCAGACCAGTTGATCCTACTCCATGGTAAGAACACCACCCCACATCCTATTATTATTAATTCTCAATCGAATTACAAAAACATGGTAAAGAATTATCCATCAACCCATGGAATGAAAACTGTAATAAAGAAATATGGAGAAAAATATGAAGAGGAAATTCAATTTTCATGGTTGGGTTTGCCAACCTGCCATATACAAGAAATTCATCATAGATTATTATGGTTTCGATGAAAAAGATCAACGATTGCCTCATGAACAAGAGATAATCACCACTAGAACATCGCATCGTGGATCCTCTATTATTCATTAGGAAGGAAACATCGTGTCTGGTAGGGTAAAACACCTAAAGCTCTGATCAACATCCAATGGAAGAAGTTCTCTCTCTCTCTAAGGCAGTAACAATGTCTTGAAAACCTTATCACGACTCAATTTCTTTCTTGATTTTATGTTGGCTTAGAAGAAATACCCTCGACAATCTCTTACAGTTGTAACAGCAAAACTGCATCACAAAATGAATCGCTGAAAAACATTTAAACCCAACAACCTAAGATATTTTCAAAATAGAAATTAATTCCATGTTTAAAGGTATTAGAACAATTTGAGTAAAGGTCATGCACGAGTAAGGATTGAAAAGCCACTGCATAAGGATCAAGGGCATGTTACGTAATGGTAGTCATAGTGGAATCAGGGTATAATGCTCGCTACATGAGGGTAAACACCACTATGAAATGGTTGACCAATGCTCGCATAAGGGTAGCACACAACGACGTAAATGTAAAAAACTCTTAGTATGGGTAATCACTATCGCAACGTAAGGGTCAAACTAAGCTTTCATAAAGGTAACACCCTTCACATAAGGGTAGAAACAAAAATACATATTCCATGTAAGGGTACACCTAAGCTTGCGAAAGGGTACACTGTGGCCGCATAAGGGTATCCCATATTTAACTAAGGATACATAAGGGTATAACCTAACTCACATTAGGCAAGTCTTCCTGAAACAAACGCTACGTAGGGGTAACAATGGATTCAAGTAAAGAAAAAGGCATCCAAATAAGGGTTGTGTAGGGTTTAGGAAAAAAACTATGTAAAGGTAATGTCTGAGAAATACAACCTACACAGGGGTTTCGAGAATCTTATGTAATGCTAATAAAACTTCACCAAAATACACATAAGGGTGGAAAATAATGAGAAGGATAAAATAAAGGCAGGAAAGGAAACATAATAGAATTATAATTGATATTATATTTGCTAAAACTCAATCAATAAACAAATGGAGAAATTAGTTTCTTTTTGAAATCAAGCATGAAAAAACAAATATATTATTGTGGTAATAGATAATGATTTTTTTGTGCAAATTTAAATTGATAATTAAATGAGAAAATCTTGGTGGATGAATTAATAAATAAAATAATGGGAAATTAAACATGGGTTTTGACCTTTTTTGTGATGTTTATGGTTAGTTATTCTGCTTTAGAGGTAGTGCTTGGTGGTGTGATAAACAGTGTCATGTTAGTGGTTATGTTGTTTTTTTTTTTGTGTAAACCCATAGGTGTGGGTCTGTGTGAGACTATTATATTACCAATATTCACTTATGTTTTCTTACACACCCCACTAGAATTGGATTACCAGACCAAAACCAAGAGACCTTGAGGGGTGTTTTTCCCTAACATCTAGGATGGGGAGAATATAGGTAACAGACTACCCCTCTCTTCCCGCTATATCTTTAGTAACGTTTTCTAGTTATATCGGTGTTGAATGATGAGACATGTAGGGGGGGTCATGCGTGGTAGGGGGCATAAGGTTGATGTCCTATGCATCATGATACCCTGCTACTCTTTTTTATGTGCTATGAGATATACAGTTGGTGCCACAATAAGTGATTTGTGTTTGGTTCCATGAGATAAGATATACGATTGGTGAAATAATTAGGGGATATGAAAGGGATTCCAGTAAAAGAAGTTTTCTCATTGGGCGAGAACTGAAAATCGATAGGGAAAGTGGTTATGTATTGCCTTTATCAATATTATTATGACATTAATTTACTACTCTTGAATTCTATATTGGGTGAGAAAGCCTTCGTGATGCTCGGGTGAGGGAATTAGTTGACCTGTATAGGTATTGTTTAGTTTTACTATTTCTCACTTGGGCATTAGTATTCACTTGTCACATTGCATGAGATACCATAGGTATGATCCTATTAGCATACATATTACGATCACCCCATGTATATATAATTTTTTTTTCATTTTCCCAAGAAGACATTGGTAATGAAGTTAGATAATACTAGAACCGTTCCTGGAGTAGTTATTGTTTCTTCCATAGGATTCTTTTGATATTGATTTATTTTGGAGACATTTTTATCTATTTTATATTCTTGCATTGTGGGATTTTTGTACGATATAATGGTCTATTTGCCATGCATGGGGATTGGATGATGTTATTTTATATACTTTCCAGGGATTGTTTAGGATAATGCCTCCCATGTTTATAGATCCTGATATGAATGTTGTTGAACTTTGTGATTTTTTTTAAACCTACGAACTACTAGTAAGAAGTATGTATGAGTATCAATTCCACATGGAAGGCATATGAAAAGTTGTGTGCCCAAACAAAAAAGAAACTACATGAAACTATGGAAGTTTGATTGTGATGAAGATTGCGAAAACAAAAGGAGATGAGGCAAACAGCAGATGAGGGAAATCGAAATGCACTGCACTGATAAAAGTGATTTCCTACTCTAATGTCAAACTATCATCTCTATGCCAATGCTATTGAGAAAGTGTGATATGCACCTAATTGTGGTTAAATGTTTAGCATAGTCCAACGTATTCTCCTTATAACATTTGGAAATCAATACTAAGGATATGATTTTTTCTTTAATGGAGAAGAGTATCATCAACATTTTCCAATTTTCGGTACTTCGATTAATGAAGAAAAAACCCCCCTGCTATCACCCATCGGTTCTTAGAATAGCATAAAATTGATTCTCATTAAGAAAATAAAAACACTGAACAAAAAAATCACTGACATAAAGATGATAAAATGAGTCGAGTAGATGAAAAAATTCAGTGCATTGCAATCTAAAAACCCTAAAAATGTTTAGCTACTCGTGTTTTGAGCATAAAAAACAACTATGTTCAAGAAATAAATCTCTAGATAGAATAACTGATTAAGAAAGAAATTGGAGAGAAAAACATTCTCCGTCAAAGATGATTTTCCCTCCATCTCAAGCTTCACTAGTTTTCCATCATCATTCTGTTTCTCATTCTCCGACTCTGCTCTGTCTCTGCCTCTTGAAAAATGTCTGTTTGAATTTCCTCCAATTATTTGTATTTCAATAAAAAACGTTCACCCCATTTCACTGACTTAAATTGTTGACAAAACAACAGCACCATACCTTTTCCTGCCCATTTTCACTGCTTATAACAGAACTCTCCAATCACCTCTTCCACCTACACTGGAATTAAAAATTCCTTCTGAAAGCTCATGATGTCATCATCTCCCCATTTGCCTCCTTTGGTTCCTGACCATATGCCTCAAGGTATCCACAAAATTACACAAAAAGAATGTCGACAAACCTGGATCAATTATGCAACAGAAAAACTAGTGCACACAAACTTCTTTTGTTAGCTCAAATGTGAAACTCTAACCATAAGTGCAAGTGGCTCTCAATATCAAGCTATCTTCAGATCAGAAAAAAATCTTCATCAAAGGAAACACTCATCATCTCATCCCCAATTTTCAGCAAACAATCTCTGCTGTGAATGAGGCCCTCAATCCCCATAGTGGTGCTCATCTTCATCGGTAGTGGATTAGCATCGAAAAAAATGGCCGGAACCATAGCGGTTGTTAATAGATTACCAATCGAAACCCAATCTAGGTATGATACACATCAAAAATCAGTGGCGTTGAAAACAGATCAACCTTTACCTATTCCGATTCGACCTTCACACATCGAAGATCAAAATCTGGGCTAGACATCTTCTGCGGTCTAGGGTAAATCATCGGCTTCTGATCACGTCTAGATCTGAAATCCCTAGACTCTGAGCATCGACAGCTTCAAAAAAACTTCATCATGTGGAACCACTCGGACAGTGTTCTACATTGATAGAATGACTCAACCGGATCTCGGAACTGTTTCATCATCAACAGATCTGCATGACTTCATCGTGAATCATTTCCAGTATTATCACTACCTCGGAAAATAGAGATCTCGTCATCTCCTTCAAAGGAATCAGAATGAAATCCCGGTGGTTAGGGTTCGATCATTGACAGCGGCTTCGGTTGAAATTACCTCATGAACCAGCAGTGACATCATTCATGGATTCGTAGTCTTCAACGATTTGGGTTGAATCAACGGCAGTGGAGGCTTGACAGGCTCGGTTCTGTTGTGCTCCGCTTCGGTTTCAACCCGCAAAGTTGAGAAATCTTAAATCGAGTGACCGCATTCAAATCAACCTTATTTCTCTTTGGTTCGATGCCCTGCGTTGGTCAGTGTTCTCAGATCTGGGTAGGACCTCCCTTCGGTCTTTGTGGGCATCGGTCCCTCCGCATTAATCGGATTCGATTGTTTTAATAATTAATTATTTTGATTAATTAAATTTTTTGTTTTTGCTGGCTAGGGTTAATCAAAATAATTAATTGATTAACTAAATAAATGAGTGATAAAAATAATGTAAGAATTAAATTTAACATCGTTAAAAAAATTAAATCATGGTTTAAATTAAATTAATTAAAAGTTAAACAACAAATTAATTCTTAAATTTCTTAAAACTAATATCACAAAATGAAATAAAAACTAAGTATTCATAGCTTAAAAAATAATTAAGAACTCAAAGAATTAATTAAGAACAACAATTAAACAAATAATAATGGTTAAATAATACAAAAAATGAAAAATAGATGAATTAAACAATAAAACAAACATTATTATTATAAAAGCCATTATTTTATTAATTCCACTATAAATTAATCATAAAGTTATTATTAACCAAACTAAAGTCATTTTAGCATCAAATACATATTAAAACATCAAAAAAGGATGTGGAAAAGTATAATGAATAAAGTGCACATCAAATTCTATCACACTTAAGATGTTTTTTGTCCTCAAGAAACCGCTTAGTACGTTTCAATATTAGAAAATAAATCTCAAATTGGAAAAATTTTAATGCCACTAAGAATTGACTTTCAAAGCGATTTTCCCTCAAAGATTCTTTCAAGTCGAAAAGATGAATGCCCAATCAAATAAATTTCTTGGGCGCAATGTCTATTACTATTTTACAAAATTTATTTAAATTGAAACCTTTAAAGATAATTTAACAAACATCAATTTACATCCAAATTAAAGTCCAAAATTCTATTCACCTCTTGTTGAGTAGACACACGTAATTAAAAGGAATAATAAATAGACACTTTGTTGGATGAGAAAGTTTAAAAATTACAAGAAATATAAAAAACCCATCCTCCAATATACTTAATTACAGAAAGATTTTTTTTGGCTCAACCAGAAAATAGGATATTAATTTCATAATTCAATTGGATGCATATGTCAGAAGTTAGATTCAAATAAAGATCAAAGTAAACAAAAATCGTATAAAATTCTCCCAAGATTTTACTAAAAGGAATTTTTATACTATATGGAAGAAGGAAAGATTTACCCAATGAAATCCAAGAGTAATTAATGATTAACCTCCTCCAGGTGGCATCACAACCTTCAATTTAAAAGAAAAATTATCCTCCCGTCAAAATTCCTAAATGATTCATAAAAACTTACAATTTCAAAAAAAATTAAGGGTTTTTGATGGGCGCTCAATGAATTACAGATTAGCACATTAGCACATTAAAGATCCCTCCCCCACATGTAAAACCCAAAAATGTCCCCATTGTTGAAATCAATGTGGGAGAACACTTAAGACTTTTAAGGTTAAAAAATATTTTCAATTTAGTGTAAAATTTTATGTTAGGGTCAGAATAATGTTAAAAAATTATTCTTTCACATCAAATTATTCAAAACAAGAAAAAGAATAACTATTGGTTACAACTTAAATTCTATCATTCTGATAGATATGTTCTGAATGGTTTCATGCTAACAATTTGTATTCAAAATGATAACAATTATTTCACCAAGATGAGCATGATAAGAAAAAAAATCAGCATTGATTTTTTTTAAATAGTAGTAATGACCAACATGTTTTACACAATGAATTTATCTTGTAATGATACATAAATAAGAACTCTATAATCAATTAACACACCTATGCAACAAGAAGAAATATTTTGAAACTAAAGAAAACAAAAGTAGTGAAAAAATTATTTTTTAACTCCCTTGTTTTGAAGATTTAACAATTAATTCACAACAAAATACACTTCCCATTTCCACACTTGATTAATTCCTTTGGTAGAAAATTTTTTCACCTCCTACAAAATGAAGAATATAAACATAAATTTCCAGAATTTAAAGTTCAAACAATATTAAATCTGAGAGAAGATTTAAGAAAGTGTTATCCAATTGTCTTAAAAAATGCATCTCCTTTAACATTGGTGCACAACCGACAACTTCCATAGAAAGAAAGGAAAACATTAAATTCATTCTTGCAAAGTCATCAATGTGAGGCCAAGAAAAAAGTGGGAGTTTTCTAAAAATGGAGAGCAACACACAAGAGAAGGATAAATATTATTCAAACAAACAGAAAAATAAAAAGCAAGAAAGAAAATCATGCGTTGTCTCCCATGTGGAGAAAAATTTAAATTCTTTAGCAAGAACTTATCCTCTACAATGTTCTATCTATGGTAAAATAAAGGGTATGATTCATTATTGGTTTTCATGTCATTGATTGTTTTGATTTTTTTTGAACTATCAAGTCTTTAAACACTCCAGTTTATCACAATACTCCTACCAAATACTCAAAATTTCTATCATTTAATCTCCTACTGTCACCAACTTTAGGGTAAAGAACTTCAAATAGTGAATGTGAACCAAAAATAAGAATCCTAGCATTTTCAATAGAATGATCAACTTCTTTTCCCAGATGCTCCCCCACACATAAGTGATTGGACTGATCCAAATTAGGTGCAACAACTGTTACAACCAGCTCACTATTATACTCAAGATGACACCTAGAAGCAACATCCTTAGGTGAGGTAGATAAAGAGTCCTCAATATCATCAGTGAACTTCTCGAAATTATGGACAAACATCTCTTCATCTAGGTTTTTAAACAAAGAGGATTCAGAAAATGACTCAGTATATTCAGCAGATTTCCCACTACCGACAATATTCTCATATTAAGATCCCTTTTTTGACGTAAAGGAACCATCATCAATCTTCCCTAAGAATTATTTAAGCTCTTTAATAAAAAAATATTCTTCTAAACAGTTTATAATAGCAGGAACAAACTTGATATTCAGATCTAGAAAACAACTCGGATTTTCACTTGTTACACTTTGAACAGGTTGAGATAAATCATTATCAATTAATAAAGGATTAGAACTCACCCAACATCTTTCCATAACCATGCAACACTTTCTTACAGTATTAGAAATGCTAGAAATAGTTTGACACTTCTGAGGTTGATGAGAACAAGAAGCTGTTTCCAAGTTGGAAACAGGAGACGATTGTAAACTATGAACATCAGCTCTATAAACCCTTTCAACTTGAACATTTGGGTGTGGATGGTCCATATCATAGTCCTGAGTAATGTATTTCATAATTTGGTTCTCAATTTACATAGCCTTTCAAGCTCAAGTGTGGACTTAGATTCCACGATGTTTGTTTACAGATGATCATTAACAAATCATTCAATTATATCCTTATAGGACAATGAGTATATATCCTAATATCAACTCTAAAACTTACTCATCCACATCAATAAATTTACATATAACCATAAGAGGTGACTATTTGAAAACATGTAACTAATCTTGATCATCACTGGCCGGAAGGGTCACTTTACCTTTTGAAACATCAATTATAACTCCAGCTGTAGCAAGAAAAATCTTCCTAAAACGATTGGAACTTTATTATAGCTATCCATTTCAAGAACAATAGAATCAGTAGAGAGTGTGATACTTCCCATGTCAACTAATAAGTCATCTACCCTTCCAAAAGGAAAAACATGTGACCTATCAGCCAATTATAGTGAAACTAAATTTGGTTTTAGCTCTCGAAGACATAACTTCAAGAGTAAGGGGTGGGGCATAAGGTTAATGATAAAACTTATATACAAAAGGAATCTAATCTCCTTAATAACTCCTATATTACAAGAGATAACAAATGAAATGGGGTCTTTTAATTTTAAAGGAATGTTCTTTTGAATAATGGAACTACAATACTCATTCAAATAAATTATGGAACACTCACCCTAAACCCTCTTATTTTCCAAGAATATTTTAAGAATTTTAAACCAAGATGGAAAATTATTCAAAGACTCAAAAAGGGTATATTGACATTGAATATCCTTAAAAATTGATGGAATTTCATGTAATACAATTCATTATTTTTTACATTTTTGAGGAAAAGGGATGGGAGGAACACAATTCTTCAAGATTGGCAGTTCACCCTCCTCATCCTAAAACCAAATCTTATTCTATGCCTCCCTAGATATTTCCCACTTCATTTTTTTATGTTCTTTGTATTTTTCTCTTTAGGATTCAACAGTTAGATTATTTTGGGCACCTCTATCTAGATTTATAGATTTCGAATTTTTGAAGTTTTCTTTTTCAGAATATTCTAAAATTTCAGGTTCAGCATCCCTAGGATATTAACTAAATTGTTCTTTAATTTTAATATATAATATTATATTCATAGCAATCACATTTTCATTGGGATTCATCACTATTGTTCTTTTTGATTTTCCCTTGTATGTCCCACCTAAAATTCTAGCAAGTTGGCCCATTTGCAACGAAATATTATGAATTCTAGAATTTGTTTCATCCCTATCTGGATCAATTATAAACATGTGGTAATCTAACTAAACTTTTTGAGAATAAAATATCCCTATTAACTATTGAAACATACCCCTAACATCCACATGATAATTTGATTATTCAACATTAAACATGTTTTGAAATGACAGTCTAGAGTGTTGTGGGTAAACAAAAGTAGCAGATTGTTTCAACACACCTTATTCTCCCCATGAATGATTGAGGTGGTTTTTATATCTAGATTTAATCTAATTTGGAAATGGGTTATCTAAATCTTGGATCCTTTCCTTATAGTCAAAAAATTGATAACTCTCTTCAGGTTGAACAACGATATCAAAAGCGGGACAATTTTTTTGAGAATGACCATACATCCCACAATAAGTACACAACTCCTGAAGAGAATTTTCATTAACTACAGTAGTCTGGGAATTATGATCATCCCTATGGATAAATCTTTTACTTGTTCTTTTATGTTTTTATTTTTTTTAATATTTTTTAAAAATATGTTTGAGTTCATCCACAGTCCTGTCCGAGAAATCACCACCCCAAAATTGATCAAAAAGATTTTGATTATATGGAGTAAGACCATCATATAAGGTATCCATCAAAATATGAAGGAAAAGTTGGTGATTATTACATGGTCTATGGAGTCCCCTAAACCTATAACACGTTTCATGTAAAATTTCATCCTCATCCTGAATGAAACCAGATTTTATGCCTCACTTCATTGGTGGTGTTACGAGGGTAATACTTAGTAACAAAAGAACATAAAAGTTGGTCCCATGTGTCAAAAATTTCCTTATGTAAATTTTGAAACCAACTTCGAGACTTCTTCATTAAATAAAAGGTAATGTCTCTCAATCTAATCTCCTCCTCATTAAACCCATGAAAAGGAAACTATTGAATCATTCCATAAAATTGCCTAATGAATTCTAAAGAATCATCATCGAGATGCCCATTAAAGGAGGGTAACATAGAGAGGTGGGATTGTTTCATTTCATAATTACTATCCTATTGGAATAACCCTATACATGAAGGATTACATCATATAGTTGAAATATGGAAATCCATAATCCTAGTTCTCTGAACATTGTTTTTTCTAGGCTGACGTACATCATGATGTTGATTTCTATTTTCAGTAGCTCTTTGAAATTCAAAATTTGGATTTTTCCATTTTAGATTTGTTATTCCTAAAGGAATAAAAATTAATATTTATCTCTGGTATTAATTTTTGAAGTTCAAAATTATCCAAATGATCTTGTGTTCATAAAATTTCATGTTTAAATAGCAGAAAAATTGCATACAACATTGGATAACAAGCAGATTATCAGAAGAAAATTGTATTTTTAGAAAAAAGATTTATAATTTTTTTGAATTTTTTTAGAAACATATATTTTTTTAATTTGTTATTTTTTTGGTCTCATGCACCCTCCCCAGAAATGTCACCAAAAACATGATCAGTGAGTCATTGATTACCTCAAATTTTAAACCTAAAAACTACTATAAAGTGGTACTAAAGGTATTGATTCCTTAGGGAAGGAAGATTGAATGTGCAATCCAAGAATGTCACACCCCGACCCAAATTATTGCAGTCGCAGTTATTTATATTTATATTTGAGTCTTTTGGCTTCTTAAAGTTAAAAAAAAATAATTAAAGTAAAAACAAAATTAAAATAAAATAAAATAAATGGAAAACAATTTAATAACAATAATAATGTTATTATTATTATTTATTTTGTATTATAATTATTATTAACTTATTATTAATATTATTTATATTGACATTATTATTATTATTATTATTATTACAAAAAAGGGCAAAAACCTATTCTACTCGAGCCGCCCCCCCATTTCCCTTACCCCCGTCGCACCCCCCCTACGCCGAGCTTCCCCTCTCCCGTTCGCAGCGAACGCCCCCCCCCCCCCCCTTCCCCTGACCTTGTCGCGCACCACCGTCGCCCTGCTACTCCTCCGGGAGCCGTGCCGCCGCCTTGCTGCTCCTCCAGCGAGCCTTCCCGCCGCCCTGCTTTTCCTCTCGGCGGACCGCCTCATCCCGCCCTGCTCTATTCAACGGACCGCTTCGCACCAGCCGAACCCAGCATGCCCCCCTCTCCTAGCCGTCGTCTCTTGGCCGCACCCCCTTTCCGGAACTGCTCACGTCTGGCGCGGCCCTCAGGTAGTCCCTTCTTCCCCTTCTCCAGGGTTTTCATTCTTGTTTTTTTTGGGGTTTCAGTTTTCTTTTCCAGCTTTTAGGGTGTAAATTAGGGTTCTAATCTTGGTCATTGTTGTTCGATTTCATGATTTAGGGTTCATCCTTGGTCCCTTTTGGTGCGAATATGCTGAAATTGAAGTTTCGCACCGAAATTCGGAAGTTTCGACACCAAAGGTAAGTGTTCCCGCGTATAAGTGTTGTTTGACGAATTAATTCTCTTTTTTAGTTAAATTAGCATACTCATTTATTTGTTTACTTGGTGCGAATTTAATTTTACTTGAGATTTGATATGATTTCAATGTGTTTACTAGCATGTTTATTTGATATGAATGTTTTTATTTTATGAAAACCCATATTGAGCCTTTTGTTGTGTTTTATAAATTTTGTTGTTGGTTTATGATGTCACGCAAGGGCTGCGAATTTTGTTTTATCATGTTATTGGTGCGCGTTTGCCCTTAGAAGATGTTTTTGAGTGGGAGTTTGTGTTCAAAGTCTTGTGATACCTCTTGGAGTTGTTTTATAAAATTATTAATTGGTTTATTAAAACTTATAAAGTATGTGGAACACATTTGGATATTGTTTTGGTGTGAACCTTGGTGATGTTTTATAAATTAAGAAAATGACTTATTTCATTGTGCAAGGGATGCAAAACTAGTTTTTGAATGAATTTGAAATGTGTGAGTTGAAATTGGTTTCTTAATGTGAATTTGGGTGTACTTTTCATGAAAAATCTTGTTGTGCCTCTTTTAGGTGTTTTATAAATTGTACAAATGGTTTATTTAGTTTTTCAAGTGGTGCGAATCACATTTTCAAGGGAACTTATGGGGAAAATTGGTTTGGGTGTAGGTTTTTAAAGAGAAATGCATAATTTGGCATGTTTTAGTTGTCTTGTATTTCTGAATGTAAATTTTAAATGGTTTAAACAATAGAATACATGTTTTGGAATTGGTTCCGGTTTATGTGATGATTTGAAAAGGGCTTCGGGAATGGTTAAATTGATTATGTGCTTTTATTTTATTAATTTAAATGAGTTTTATGAGTTATACAAGTAGTGTGAAATGTATTTTCAAATGGTTTAGTGTACGTTTGGGGTTTAAAGAGTGTTTTTGGTGTGATTATTTTTTTTGCGCTAACTTTGAAGTGTTTAATAAATTACTTAATTGTTTTATTAAATTGTATGTGTAGTGCGTTGGGCCTTGCTTCGTTGGTTTTGGGATGCATGTCGAGGCATCCTACATGTACATGCATAGGGTAAGGCATATATATATATGCCCTCTTTGTACATATTCCCTCATGGTGCGGGGAATATGTGCAATGCAGCTAGGGGTGCGTTTATATATATGTACAAATGCATGTGCGTGTATGCACCAAGTGTCGGTTCGAGTGGCCATTGAAAAATAGCGACAAGTTTGAGGTAGGTCCTCTATGCCTATGCCTTTAATTTGAGATTCATAATCACTTGCTTGTTTTAAAAAAATGTTTTACATTTACTCTATATACACATGCTATGAAATCAGGTTACAGTTGCTAGAAATGATTATGCCTTTGCTTTGGAAATTGAAATGTATTTTCAATGCTATCGGTCTTAAGTGACCTTTTCTTGAAAAATTGATTTCCTAAGTGGTTTGAATTGGTAATGTGTATTTCCAAAGGTGTTTGGATTTTTGTCCGGTTAATTGTAAAAAGTATTCCCTTTATGTAATAAAGCCCGTTTGGAACCTTAAGAATGTTTTATGAAAAAGAAAAACCTATCTTGAGGAACGCCCCATTGGTTTTAGAAAATGATTTGTATGTTTAAAGTGTTATGATGTGCCTAACGTTGAAGTTTATGCATTGTGTGATGTGAAAGAGGGGGAATGCGCTTAAGGAGGGAGAACAATGGTGAGAGGTTGAATGAGTTTTTGATAAAGAAAATGTTATGTTCATATATGTTTGCGTGATAAAGAAAAACTCACCACCACTTGAAATAGAGCACAATGGGAAACCCGGGTATCTAGGTGGGTGACCAGGACTAGTACACTAGATGACACGATAGAGGTTCGTCCCGGTTTGTCAAGCAGGATTGATGCAACAACACTAACTAAAAATACAAATTTCTGAGGGTCGTGGTCTTCTAAGCCACGTTTTTCTATGGGTCGTGGTTTCTAAGCCACGTTTCACCGAGGTATGAGGTCTTTAGGTTCCCACTTGTTCTAGCTACCTATAGGGATTACCCATGGTGCTCATTTGTGACATGCTGCTTGTGATGTAACTTTCTTTTTAGTTGTTTCATATTTGGTGTCTTGTTTGTAAAAACCATATTTTAATCCAAACTAGTTTCTTTTCATTTTGAAATGTTAATGAATGCTTGGAACCAATTTTGAAAATGTAGTGAGAGTGAAATTCTTTACTTGAAAATGAAAATTCATTACTTGAATTTGAAAAGAAGGAAAAACATTATTTTATTATACCTTATTTTCAAACTGGCATGATTGGATTTCTTACTAAAGGTAGGGGCATAAGACGTGGTTATATTTTGACATTCCTACTGAGCATATCGGTGCTCACGCCTACATTATTTTTCAGTTGCAGGTTTCAGTCTTGGATCGCTTTTGGGAGTGAGTGTGGTTGATGTACCGTGCTGATCCACGGGGTCACTCGAGGTATGTCACATTGCTTTGTTTATTCATTTTTCCGCTGCCACGTTGTTCAATTTATTTCCCTTTATTTATCTGCTTGTTTATTTTATGTTTATTCATCCTTATTACGGGCCAAAATCATACCCAACTAGTTTATTTTGATGCCTGACACTAGTTGCCAGCCCGTGGGGATCGGGAACCCCCTTCAGGCCATGTCGCGGACCGGGTCAGGCACCGCGTCGGATGACGACCTGACCTGGTTCATGAAAAAATGGTATCAGAGGGGCCCTTGTTATTTGGGGTGTCAAGTAGCTTGGTGATTAGGTGTGTCGGGACTCGAGAGGTAGGTGTAGGAAGGACGTCATGAACCCTTTCCCGTCCTGAGACTTGAGTTGCCAGGGGTAGTCTAGTATTTGAATTTTCTTCTTTGGACTGGTATGTGTTGATGAGGGATGACCAAGGAAGTGAGCCAGTGTTACATGGCAGACTTGCATGGAGTAGCAACCCATGTACAGCCCGAGCGCACGGTTCAAGATGCTTCCTGTGATTGATGCTCACTTGGAGCATGGCCTGCTAAGCCATGTTACCGGGTTGGCATAGCCACTAGTCCCTTATTTTTGGAAATTTTGATGTGAGTTATGTTTGAACTTCATTTTGGTTGGTGTGAGTAGATCTCAAAAATGAAAATGGATTTTTGTGAAGGTGTTTTCAAATGGGAATGTGGTGTTAGAGTGGAAAAGTGGTTTTGAAATGGAAATTGTTTTCTTTTAACGAATGTGTTTTGTCAAAAGGGAAAATGGGAGGTGTTTTGGAAGTTTTTTTGGGATCTCAGTAAGACTTTTTGTAATATGAATTGGAAAATGTTTTGGAAATTGGAAATGTATTGCTTTGATGATAATTTACTTTTTCAAATTGGTTGGGAATTTGTTCTTTGTGCTGAATGGTCTGTTTTGGAAATTAAAAGTGTCTTGAATTGACCCTTGGTACTCATATGAGTGATCACATACATTGAGGTGCGCATGTGGCAAGTGGAGAAATTGGTTATGTGAGTGGATGGGTACTTGATCTAGCACAAGGATATGTATGTGTGATAATTCATGGGATACCAATGGTGGATATTTAAGTTGTTTGTTTACTGAAAAAAAATGGTTTCCAAAAAAGGTAATTTAAATGTTTTGAAAAGTGAGTGAGAAATTGTTTAGTGTTCTCTTTTCGTGTTGGGTATTCTTTTTCGTGGGCTCTTAATTTTGACATATTGAATTTTGGTTGGAATAGTGATTTGAGTTTGAGCTTTCGTTTGTGATTGAGGTATGGAATTTTGATTTATGATGAGTTTTGATTCGGATTTTTGCCTCTTGTTTTTGAGTATGCTGCCCAGAAAAGTCCCAAAAGTTTCTAGTAAGCCTCTTCTAGTTGTTGGTTATACCTAGACTCTTAGCGGAGTGGTGGAATTTAATTCTTTTCGATTATTGTCCAGCTTCTGTGGTGATCATGATCTATCGAAGGTAGCGGACTGGCTTGGTGAAATCGTTGGTGTTTCCAGGTTATTGGAAACTCCCAAAGCTATGAGAGTCCGTGTTGGTTTGGGTCTGTTTGAAGGTGCAACTTTGGATTGGTGGAGGAAATAATCCCAGTGTCGTTTCATGATGGTATGTCTTGGAAGGTGTTTAATACCACTCTTGTCTGATGGGTTATACCCGAGGAAGTGAAGGCGAGCAAAGTGTCAGAACTAGTGAGTGTCAAGTAAGGCCAACGAGCAGTGAAGGCCTACGTGGGGCATTCCAAGGGGTCGATTCCATTTTCTCCAGAAGTAGCGTCGTGGAATCAATTAAAGTTTCTCTTGTGTGGGGTCTTTTTCCAGGGTTCCAGGACCATTTATTTTTGGTTTTTGGGAAGGTTCCCCATCCGGTGATGAGAGCGAATCAGAGGAACCTATCTCAGACAAGTCATCTTGTCAATCCCATCCTCTATTAGTTGGTCCACCCATTGTTTGCTTCTAGTGTGCTCGGTTTGGGTACTTTAATTCGAATTTTCATCATCCTCCTAAGGCTTGTCGTCAGTATGGACATTTGGGACAATTGGAGAGGTTCCGCTAGCGGTATCATAAGCAGGAGTCTTGACCGAAGGATATCAGCTCCTGACTGCGGGGCAACATATGCTTCAAGACATAAGAGCTCCAGCCACTGGTCTCAGAGTGAAGCTCTTCACACAGTCAGGAATCATTGGGTGTGGGGAACCTTGGTCTAATTTTTGTCTCCAATGCTGAAATGGGGACAGTCTGAATTTCCCGGTTGTAGCTCTCCCATCTTTGAAGGTTCTGTTTTGCTATAAGAGGCACAGAGGTCTCTTTTTCTCGTTGTGGTCTTTGTTCATTGAATACCCCACCTTGGTTGTAAAAGGGTGTAGTGATATTTTTTTCTTGTAATTCCAATAGTTGTACCTCCTCAAATATGAGCTTTGGAGTTGTCTCTTTACGGCTGTGAGTCTCACATTGATTATCCCTCTCATGTGGCTAGCTCCATGGGTGACCCGTTCTTGTTTTAGGATGTGCTTGTTTTGGAGACATATGCATCTTGGGAAATAATGAATAGGGGTTTGGTCCGCTACTCGGTTTGGGGTCTTTCGTGGATAACCCCATGTGGTGGGGGTCTGGGTTATGCAGAGAGTTCATGAGTCGGTTTGTTCCAGGTTTCTCGTATTGGTCTGTGCTAATTGGCTTTAGCTGGTCAGTTCTTAAATGGTGGGGAGACCCACCACGAATCTTGTCGTGACTTCTTCGAGGTTTAGTATGGGTGACAGTTCCCTCTTGGATCAAGTTAGCAGTTCTGGAGTTAGCCCATGCTAAGAGTCTCAAAGTTGGTTGTGCTAGTTGGGTTCTTGCGATGGGGAGAACCCTCCTCGTTTTCTGATGGATTTTCTCATTGCGTTTTCCCTTAGAGTTGGTCGGGTGTGACTTATGGAGTGAAAAGTCACACCGAGTTCGTGTTTTGTTGGTCTCATTCAGTTTCGAACTCGAGTTTGATTCCTCACTTGGCTGGGTGACTTTATGGGGGAAAAAAGTTTTTGTGGTGGGAAGAATTGTCACACCCCGACCCGAATTATTGCAGTCACAGTTATTTATATTTACATTTGAGTCTTTTGGTTTCCTAAAGTTAAAAAAAATTAATTAAAGTAAAAACAAAATTAAATTAAAATAAAATAAATGGAAAACAATTTAATAACAATAATAATGATATTATTATTATTAACTTATTATTAATATTATTTATATTGACATTATTATTATTATTATTACAAAAAAAGGGCAAAAACCTATTCTACCCAAGCCGCCCCCCCCATTTCCCTTACCCCCGTCACACCCCCCCCTACGCCGATCTTCCCCTCTCCCATTCGCAGCGAACGCCCCCCCTTCCCTTGACCTTGTCGCGCACCGCCGCCGCCCTGCTACTCCTCCGAGAGCCGTGCCGCCGCCCTGCTGCTCCTCCGGCGAGCCACCCCACTGCCCTGCTTTTCCTCTCGGAGGACCACCTCATCCCGCCCTGCTCTATTCGATGGACTGCTTCTCACCAGCCAAACCCATTGCAGATCCCTCTCCTAGCCGTTGTCTCTTGGCCGCACCCCCTTTCCGGCGATGTTCACCTCTGGCACGACCCTCGGGTAGTCCCTTCTTCCCCTTCGCCAGAGTTTTCATTCTTGTTTTTTTTGGGGTTTCAGTTTTCTTTTCTAGCTTTTAGGGTGTAAACTAGGGTTCTAATCTTGGGCATTGTTGTTCGATTTCATGATTTAGGGTTCATCCTTGGTCCCTTTTGGTGTGAATATGGTGCAATTGAAGTTTCGCACCAAAATTCGGAAGTTTCGACACCAAAGGTAAGTGTTCCCACGTATAAGTGTTGTTTGATGAATTAATTCTCTTGTTTAGTTAAATTAGCATACTCATTTATTTTATTACTTGAGATTTGATATGATTTCAATGTGTTTAGTAGCATGTTTATTTGATATGAATGTTTTTATTTTATGAAAACCCATATTGAGCCTTTTGTTGTGTTTTATAAATTTTTTTGTTGGTTTATGATGTCATGCAAGGGCTGCGAATTTTTTTTATCATGTTATTGGTGTGCGTTTGCCCTTAGAAGATGTTTTTGAGTGGGAGTTTGTGTTCAAAGTCTTGTGATACCTCTTGGAGTTGTTTTATAAAATTATTAAGTGGTTTATTAAAACTTATAAAGTATGTGAAACACGTTTGGATATTGTTTTGGTGTGAACCTTGGTGATGTTTTATAGATTAAGAAAATGACTTATTTCATTGTGCAAGGGATGCAAAACTAGTTTTTGAATGAATTTGATATGCGTGAGTTGAAATTGGTTTCTTAATGTGAATTTGGGTGTGATTTTCATGAAAAATATTATTGTGACTCTTTTAGGCGTTTTATAAATTGTACAAATGGTTTATTTTGTTTTTCAAGTGGTGCGAATCACGTTTTCAATGGAACTTATGGTGCAAATGGGTTTGGGTGTAGGTTTTTAAAGAGAAATGAAAATTTTTTCATGTTTGAGTTGTCTTGTATTTCTGAATGTAAATTTTAAATGGTTTAAAAAATAGAATACATGTTTTGGAATTGGTTCTGGTTTATGTGACGATTTGAAAAGGGCTTCGGGATTGGTTAACTTGATTATGTGCTTTTCTTTTATTATTTTAAATGAGTTTTATGAGTTATACAAGTAGTGTGAAATGTATTTTCAAATGGTTTAGTGTACTTTTGGGGTTTAAAGAGTGTTTTTGGTGTGATTATTTTTTTTCGCTAACTTTGAAGTGTTTAATAAATTACTTAATTGTTTTATTAAATTATATGTGTAGTGCGTTGGGCCTTGCTTCGTTGGTTTTTGGCCACGTGTCGAGGGATCCTACATGTACATGCATAGGGTAAGGCATATATATATATATGCCCTCTTTTTACATATTCCCTCATGGCGCGGGGAATATGTGCAATGTAGCTAGGGGTGTGTATATATATATGTACAAATGCATGTGCGTGTATGCGCCAAGTGTCGGTTCGAGTGGCCATTGAAAAATAGCGACAAGTTTGAGGTAGGTCCTCTATGCCTATGCCTTTAATTTGAGATTCATAATTGCTTGCTTGTTTTAAAAATATGTTTTACATTTACACTATATACACATGCTATGAAATCAGGTTACAGTTGCTAGAAATGATTATGCCTTTGCTTTGGAAATTGAAATGTATTTTTAATGCTATCGATCTTAAGTGACCTTTTCTTGAAAAATTGATTTCCTAAGTGGTTTGAATTGGTTATGTGTATTTCCAAAGGTGTTTGGCCTTTTGACCGGTTAATTGTAAAAAGTATTCCCTTTATGTAATAAAGACCATTTGGAACCTTAAGAATGTTTTATGAAAAAGAAAAACCTCTCTTGAGGAATGCCCCCTTGGTTTTAGAAAATGATTTGTATGTTGAAAGTGTTATGATGTGCCTAACATTGAAGTTTATGCATTGTGTGACGTGAAAGAGGTGGAATGTGCTTAATGAGGGAGAACATTGGTGAGAGGTTGAATGAGTTTTTGATAAAGAAAATGTTATGTTCATATATGTTTGCATGATAAAGAAAAACTCACCACCACTTGAAATAGAGCACAATGGGAAACCCAGGTATCTAGGTGGGTGACCAGGACTAGTACGCTAGATGACACGACAGAGGTTCGTCCCGGTTTGTCTAGCAGGATTGACGCAACAACACTAACTAAACATACAAATTTTTGAGGGTCATGGTCTTCTAAGCCACATTTTTCTGAGGGTCATGGTTTCTAAGCCATGTTTCACCGAGGTACAAGGTCTCTAGGTTCCCACTTGTTCTAGATACCTATAGGGATTACCCATGGTTCTCATTTGTGACAGGCTTCTTGTGATGTAAATTTATTTTCAGTTGTTTCATACTTGGTGTCTTGTTTGTAAAAACCATATTTTAATCCAAACTGGTTTCTTTTCATTTTGAAACGTTAATGAATGCTTGGAACCTATTTTGAAAATGTAGTGAGAGTGAAATTCTTTACTTGAAAATGCAAACTCATTACTTGAATTTGAAAAGAAGGAAAAACATTATTTTATTATACCTTATTTTCAAACTGTCATGATTGCATTTCTTACTAAAGGCAGGGGCATAGAACGTGGTTATATTTTGACATTCCTACTGAGCATCTCGGTGCTCACGCCTACTTTACTTTTCAGTTACAGGTTTCAGTCTTGGATCGCTTTTGGGAGTGAGTGTGGTTGATGTACCATGGTGATCCACGGGGTCACCTAAGGTATGTCACGTTGCTTTGTTTATTCATTTTTCTGCTACCACGTTGTTCAGTTTATTTCCCTTTATTTATCTACTTGTTTAGTTTATGTTTATTCATCCTTGTTATGGGCCAAAATCATTCCCAACTGGTTTATTTTGATTCCTGACACTAGTTACCAGCTCGTGGGGATCAGGAACGCCCTTCGGGCCATGTCGCGGACTGGGTCGGGCGCCGGGTCGGATGACGACCCGGCCTGGTTCATGACAAAATGGTATCAGAGGGGCCCTTTTTATTTGGGGTGCCAAGTAGCTTGGTGATTAGGTGTGTTGGGACTCGAGAGGTAGGTGTAGGAAGGACGTCATGAACCCTTGCCCGTCCTGAGACTCGAGTTTCCAAGGGTAGTCTGGTATTTGAATTTTCTTCTTTGGACTGGTATGTGTGGATGGGGGATGACCAAGGAAGTGAGACAGTGTTACGTGGCAGACTTGCATGGAGTAGCGACCCATGTACATCCCGAGCGCACGGTTCAAGATGCTTCCCGTGGTTGATGCTCGCTTGGAGCATGACCTGCTAAGCCGTGTTACCGGGTTGGCATAGCCACTAGTCCCTTATTTTTGGAAATTTTGATGTGAGTTATGTTTGAACTTCATTTTGGTTGTTGTGAGTAGATCTCAAAAATGAAAATGGATTTTTGTGAAGGTGTTTTCAAATGGGAATGTGGTGTTAGAGTGGAAAAGTGGTTTTGAAATGGAAATTGTTTTCTTTTAACGAATGTGTGGTGTCAAAAAGGGAAAATGGGAGGTGTTTTGGAAGTTGTTTTGGGATCTCAGTAACACTTTTTGGAATATGAATTGGAAAATGTTTTGGAAATTGGAAATGTATTACTTTGATGATAAGTTACCTTTTCAAATTGGTTGGGAATTTGTTCTTTGTGCTGAATGGTCTGTTTTGGAAATAAAAAGTGTCTTGAATTGACCCTTGGTACTCATATGAGTGATCACATACATTGAGGTGCGCATGTGGCAAGTGGAGAAATTGGTGATGTGAGTGGATGGGTGCTTGATCTAGCACAAGGATATGTATGTGTGATACTTCATGGGATACCAATGGTGGATATTTAAGTTGTTTGTTTGCTGAAAAAAAAAATGGTTTCCAAAAAAGGTAATTTAAATGTTTTGAAAAGTGAGTGAGAAATTGTTTAGTGTTCTCTTTTCTTATTGGGTATTCTTTTTCATGGGTTCTTGATTTTGACATATTGAATTGTGGTTGGAACAGTGATTTGAGTTTGTGATTTTGTTTGTGATTGAGGTGTGGAATTTTGATTTATGATGAGTTTTGATTCGGATTTGTGCCTCTTGTTTTTGAGTATGCTACCCAGAAAAGTCCAAAAAGTTTCTAGTGAGCCTCTTCTAGTTGTTGGTTCTAACTAGACTCTTAGCGGAGTAGTGTAATTGAATTCTTTTCGATTATTGTCTAGATTTTACGGTGATCATGATCTATCGAAGGTAGTGGACTGGCTTGGTGAAATCGTTGGTGTTTCCAGGTTATTGGAAACTCCCAAAGTTATGAGAGTCCATGTTGGTTCAGTTTCGTTTGAAGGTGAAACTTTGGATTGGTGGAGGAAATAATCCCAGCATCGTTGCATGATGGTATGTCTTGGAAGGTGTTTAAGACCACCCTCGTCCGATGGGTTATACCCGAGGAAGTGAAGGTGAGGAAAGTGTCAGAACTAGTGAGTGTCAAGTAAGGCCAACGAGCAGTGAAGGCCTACGTGGGGAATTCCAAGGGGTCGATTCCATTTTCTCCAGAAGTAGCGTCATGGAATCAATTAAAGTTTATCTTGTGTGGGGTCTTTTTCCAGGGTTCCAAGACCATTTCTTTTTGGTGTTCGAGAAGGTTCCCCATCCGGTGATGAGAGCGAATTGGAGGAACCTATCTCAGACAAGTCATCTTGTCAATCCCATCCTCTATTAGTTGGGCCACCCCTTGTTTGCTTCTAGTGTGCTCGGTTTGGGTACTTTAATTCGACTTGTCATCATCCTCCTAAGGCTTGTTGTTAGTGTGGCCATTTGGGACAATTGGAGAGGTTCTGCTAGCGGTATCATAAGCAGGAGTCTCGACCGAAGGATGCTAGCTCCGGACTGCGGGGCAACAGATGCTTCAAGACATCAGAGCTCCATCCACGGGTCTCGGAGTGAAACTCTTCACGCAGTAAGGAATTATTGGGTGTGGGGCACCTTGGTCTAATTTTTGTCTCCAATGCTGAAATGGGTACAGTCTGAATTTCCCTGTTGTAGCTCTCCCATCTTTGAAGGTTCTGTTTTGCTGTAAGAGGCGCAAAGGTCTCTTTTTCTCGTTGTGGTCTTTGTTCATTGAATACCCCACCTTGGTTGTAAAAAGGCATATCGATCTTGTTTTCTTGTAATTCTAGTAGTTGTGCCTCCTCAAATATGAGCTTTGGAGTTGTCTCTTTACGTTTTTGAGTCTCATGATGATTATCCCTCTCGTGTGGCTATCTCCATGGGTGCCCCGTTCTTGTTTTAGGATGTGCTTGTTTTGGAGACATATGCATCTTGGAAAATAATTAATAGGGGTTTGGTCTGCCACTCGGTTTGGGGTCTTTCGTGGATGACCCCATGTAGTGGGGGTATGGGTTATGCAGAGAGTTCATGGGTCGGTTTGTGTTGGGTTTCTCATATTGGTCTGTGCTAATTGGATTTAGCTGGTCAGTTCTTAAATGGTGGGGAGACCCACCACGAATCTTGTCGTGCCTTCTTCGAGGATTGGTCTGGGTGGCAGTTCCCTCTTGGATCAAGTTAGCAGTTCCAGAGTTAGCCCATGCTAAGAGTCTCAATGTTGGTTGTGCTAGTTGGGTTATTGCTATGGGGAGAACCCTGCTCGTTTTCCGATGGATTTTCTCATTGCGTTTTCCCTTAGAGTTGGTCAGGTGTGACTGATGGAGTGAAAAGTCACACCGAGTTTGTGTTTTGTTGGTCTCATTTAGTTTCGAACTCGAGTTTGATTCCTCTCTTGGCTGGGTGACTTTCTGGGGGCAAAAAGTTTTTGTGGTGGGGAGAATTGCCACACCCCGACCTGAATTATTACAGTCGCAGTTATTTATATTTATATTTGAGTCTATTGGTTTCTTAAAGTTAAAAAAAATTAATTAAAGTAAAAACAAAATTAAATTAAAATAAAATAAATGGAAAACAATTTAATAACAATAATAATGATATTATTATTATTTAGTTTGTATTATAATTATTATTAACTTATTATTAATATTATTTGTATTGACATTATTATTATTATTATTATTATTATTATTATTATTATTACAAAAAAAAGTGCAAAAACCAATTATACCTGAGCGCCCCCCCCCATTTCCCTTACCCCTGTCGCACACCCCCCCAATGCCGAGCTTCCCCTCTCCCATTCATAGCGAACGCCCCCCCTTCCCCTGACCTTGTCGCACACCGCTGCCGCCCTGCTGCTCCTCTGGGAGCCACGCCGCCACCCTGATGCTCCTCCGGCGAGCCATCCCGCCGCCATGCTTTTCCTCTCGGCGGACCGCCTCATCCTGCCCTGCTCTATTCGACGGACCGCTTTGCACCAGCCGAACCTAGCACGTCTCCCTCTCCTAGTCGTTGTCTCTTGGCCACACCCCCTTTTCGGCGCTGCTCACCTCCGGCGCGGCCATCGGGTAGTCCCTTCTTCCCCTTCGCTAGGGTTTTCATTCTTGTTTTTTTGGGGTTTCGGTTTTCTTTTCCAGATTTTAGGGTGTAAATTAGGGTTCTAATATTGGGAATTGTTGTTCGATTTCATGATTTAGGGTTCATCCTTGGTCCCTTTTGGTGCGAATATGGTGCAATTGAAGTTTAGCACCGAAATTCGGAAGTTTCGACACTGAAGGTAAGTGTTCTCACGTATAAGTGTTGTTTGACAAATTAATTCTCTTTTTTAGTTAAATTAGCATACTCATTTATTTGTTTACTTGGTGTGAATGTAATTTTACTTGAGATTTGATATGATTTCAATGTATTTAGTAGCATGTTTATTTGATATGAATGTTTTTATTTTATGAAAACCCATATTGAGCCTTTTTTTGTGTTTTATAAATTTTGTTGTTGGTTTATGATGTCACGCAAGGGATGCGAATTTTGTTTTATCATGTTATTGGTGTGTGTTTTCCCTTAGAAGATGTTTTTGAGTGGGAGTTTGTGTTCAAAGTCTTGTGATACCTCTTGGAGTTGTTTTATAAAATTATTAAGTGGTTTATTAAAACTTATAAAGTATGTGAAACATGTTTGGATATTGTTTTGGTGTGAACCTTGGTGATGTTTTATAAATTAAGAAAATGACTTATTTCATTGTGCTAGGGATGCAAAACTATTTTTTGAATGAATTTGATATGTGTGAGTTGAAATTGATTTCTTAATGTGAATTTGGGTGTAATTTTCGTGAAAAATTTTGTTGCGCCTCTTTTAGGTGTTTTATAAATTGTACAAATAGTTTATTTAGTTTTTCAAGTGGTGCGAATCACGTTTTCAAGGGAACTTATGGTGAAAATGGGTTTAGGTGTAGGTTTTTAAAGAGAAATGCATAATTTTACATGTTTGAGTTGTCTTGTATTTCTGAATGTAAATTTTAAATGGTTTAAACAATAGAAAACATGTTTTGGAATTGGTTCCAGTTTATGTGACGATTTGAAAAGGGATTCGGGAATGGTTAACTTGATTATGTGATTTTATTTTATTATTTTAAATGAGTTTTATGAGTTATACAAGTAGTGTGAAATGTATTTTCAAATGGTTTAGTGTATTTTTGGGGTTTAAAGAGTGTTTTTGGTGTGATTATTTTTTTTACACTAACTTTGAAGTGTTTAATAAATTACTTAATTGTTTTATTAAATTATATGTGTAGTGCATTGGGCCTTGATTCGTTGGTTTTGGGCCACGTGTCGAGGCATCCTACATGTACATGCATTGGGAAAGGAATTTATATATATATGCCCTCTTTGTACATATTCCCTCATGGCGTGGGGAATATGTGCAATGCAGCTAGGGGTGTGTATATATATATGTACAAATGCATGTGCGTGTATGCACCAAGTGTCGGTTCGAGTGGCCATTGACAAATAGCGACAAGTTTGAAGTAGGTCCTCTATGCCTATGCCTTTAATTTGAGATTCATAATTGCTTGCTTGTTTTAAAAATATGTTTTACATTTACGCTATATACACATTCTATGAAATCAGGTTACGGTTGCTAGAAATGATTATGCCTTTGCTTTGGAAATTGAAATGTATTTTTAATGCTATCGGTCTTAAGTGACCTTTTCTTGAAAAATTGATTTCCTAAGTTGTTTGAATTGGTAATGTGTATTTCCAAAGGTGTTTGGACTTTTGGCCGGTTAATTGTAAAAAGTATTCCCTTTATGTAATAAATACCATTTGGAACCTTAAGAATGTTTTATGAAAAAGAAAAACCTCTCTTGAGGCATTCCCCCTTGGTTTTAGAAAATGATTTGTATGTTAAAAGTTTTATGATGTGCCTAACATTGAAGTTTATGCATTGTGTGACGTGAAAGAGGGGGAATGTGCTTAAGGAGGGAGAACAGTAGTGAGAGGTTGAATGAGTTTTTGATAAAGAAAATGTTATGTTCATATATGTTTGCATGATAAAGAAAAACTCACCACCACTTGAAATAGAGCACAATGGGAAACTCGAGTATCTAGGTGGGTGACCAGGACTAGTATGCTAGATGACACGGCAGAGGTTCGTCCCAGTTTGTTTAGCAGGATTGACGCAACAACACTAACTAAACATACAAATTTATGAGGGTCGTGGTCTTCTAAGCCACGTTTTTCTGAGGGTCGTGGTTTCTAAGCCACATTTCACCGAGGTACGAGGTCTCTAGATTCCCACTTGTTCTAGATACCTATAGGGATTACCCATGGTGCTCATTTGTGACATGATGCTTGTGATGTAACTTTCTTTTCAGTTGTTTCATACTTGGTGTCTTTTTTGTAAAAACCATATTTTAATCCAAACTGGTTTCTTTTCATTTTGAAACGTTAATGAATGATTGGAACCTATTTTTAAAATGTAGTGGGAGTGAAATTATTTACTTGAAAATGAAAAATCATTACTTGAATTTGAAAAGAAGGAAAAACATTATTTTATTATACCTTATTTTCAAACTGGCATGATTGGATTTCTTACTAAAGGCAGGGGCATAGGACGTTGTTATATTTTAATATTCCTACTGAGCATCTCAGTGCTCACGCATACTTTACTTTTTAGTTGTAGGTTTCATTCTTGGATTGCTTTTGGGAGAGAGTGTGGTTGATGTACTATGGTGATCCACGGGGTCACCTAAGGTATGTCACGTTGCTTTGTTTATTCATTTTTCCACTGCCACATTGTTCAGTTTATTTCCCTTTATTTATCTGCTTGTTTAGTTTATGTTTATTAATCCTTGTTATGGGCCAAAATCATTCCCAATTGGTTTATTTTGATGCCCAACACTAGTTTTCATCCCGTGGGGATCGGGAACGCCCTTCGGGCCATGTCGCGGACCGGGTCGGGCGTCGGGTCGGGCGCCGGGTCGGATGACGACCCGGCCTGGTTTGTGACAAAGAATGATAACCAAAAAAAAACTACACAACAAGTCATTCAACTATGGGGAAGGTTTTTAATAGAAAAAACATGATAAAAGTATGATTTTAGAATTATGATGTGAAACAGATGAACGAATATAAAATTAAAGAAAATGAATCATGATTTAAAAGAGAGGGTAAATTAAATAGCCTAATTTAAAAGATATTTCTTCTATCATAGTAATATTATTGTTTGAACATCTACAAAAATGTTTAAATCAATTTAATTCACCAAGAAATCATCTAAGGGATGGATTATTTTTGCAGCTCCCCACAAACAAGAAACATCCAACCATTAAAATTTTGAAGAAGTCATGATGAAAATAATCTAACTGAATATTTTGATGTTTGAAAAAAAAATTCAAAAATAATAGAATATTTTATATCCAAAATCAAATTCTCCATAGCATCTTGGTATTCTAAAAAACGATTCAAAGAAGTTTAAGAAAGACCCAAAAAATTTAATTCCCCGAGCTAATTTTTTCAACCAAAAATCATAATGAAATCAATCAGTTGAGAGTTACAATTCAATAACAAGGAAATAAGAAGATGAGAAATATTCCCTTGAACTTCCACTCCAGATTGAGCTTTTGTCTGCTTGCAGCACCTGCCTTTTCTCTGCTCTTTAAGTTCATCTTCTCTCATCTCCAAAAATTGTGTGTCTAAAATAATAACAGAATCTTTTTTTTGTAACATATCACTTTTATATTTTTATTCAAACTTCCACCTTATTCTTTTAAGATCACTTTTAAATCATCACAACCAGTAAAATTTTCCTTTTACCTTTTGTCACAAACTCTTTACTCTAAAAAAGTCTCTATTTCTACTCATAATAGCTACACAAAATAATGATTGACCCATTCTAAAACATAATAATACATGTGGTCATAAAGAATAATTCCACATGTCAATATGTTATGCCTACATTTCACCTCCTTTGATCATCCACAAATCCACACAATTTAGTTATGATTGTCATTAAGCAATGCTGGATTTATCATCTCCTTTGATATACCAGAAACTGACATCCTCAAACACAATTTAGAATTCAGAAACTATTTCATTACATACTTAGCTCAAATAAAGACTTTATCTTTAATGGAAAAATCTAATTTTTCATAGTTACATCTTCAACTTAGATTCATTTTGGATAAATAACTCTACAAATTCACAATTTTCTTCAACCTAAGAAATGGAATTCATTCAATCTAATCTTCAACACTTTGGAAACCGATTAGGTTGTGGGTGATGGTCATTCTTCCTTGACATAAATGACCCAGAATCATTGATCCCACTTATTTGAGTACCAGGTTATCATCAAAGATCAAAATTAGAATCACTATGGATTTATAAAATGAAACCTACATATATTTGAAGTGGTGAACAAATTCATACTATTTGATCTTGGTCAGCATCAATAACCATCCACTCAGACTTCAATCTTATTTAAGAAATTAGTGTCCTTGACCCAAATATGAAACCATAAATTTGATTCTTCAATGAATCATCGACAACAGTCATTTCTATAAACTTGGGAGGCTTCAACAACATGAGTACCAGATTGGATCTCCATTCATGCACCCTATGTCATTTCTATGGCAATAATGGGTTCCTCAATAGAACTCGAATCAAATCCTCTTCGTTGGTTTGATTCATTAGTGGTGACAGCTGAAATAGGAATCAACACTCAAAACAGTATTAGCCACCGACCTCGTCTTTGTAAAATGGTTCAAACTAGAAGGTGTGTTTGAAAAATTGAGCTCAATCAGTTACATTTACTTCTATGTTGGGTGTGGAAGTCGAGCTCCACTAATTCCAAAAATATGAATCTTAAATCACGGAAATGACTCATCATTCCCCACCTTTCAATTCGATGTCTTGATATTTTTGGTACCTCACATAAGATAATTTATTCTTAGTGGAATTGGAGTTTATCTTACCTGATTTGAATTCTCATATAGGGAATTTATTCTATCTTACACACCACAATAATTTTACGTAAAACCCATATGAGTATTTTATAAAAAAATGTCTTTATCTTACACAAATTTGAAGTCTATGAAATTATCTTCTGTTGATGAAAATAATTTAACATATCTATAAAAAATAAAACAAAATAGGAATTAAAATCAACAAATAATAAATATAATTTTAAAACTTTAAATAAAAAAAGAATAAAATAATGAAGGATTTATAATAAAAAGGAAAAAATATAAATAATTTAATTAGTTTAAATAAATTATGAAAAGAATGAATAAAAAAATAACGATCACTCAAATTAAAATATTATAATTAATATTAAAGAAAAATTATTTACACATTTAATTAAACATTTTAAAATAATAATATTTAATTCAATAATTTTAAAAAATCAATACACTAAGATTAACCACTTAAATACTCATTTTATCATTAATTATATACTAAAAAATGACAAAAACAATGTGAAAAATTCATGAACTTTGAGCCACAAAAAATTCTCCCACATTTCATAATTTATTGTCCTTAAGAAATCAGTAATAAATTTTAGTGGGGTTAAATAAATATTTAAAGTGGAAAAATGGAATTCCACATAGAATTAGTTTTCAACTAAACATTATTATATGGACTCTCTCAAGTTATAAAATGTAATTTCCCCATTAATATAAAAAAAATCAGTTTAATGTCGGTTTACTATTTTAAAAAATAATTGAATTTAAATGTTTTTTTTAAATAAGAAACATCAATTTTAAATGGAAATAATATTTTATATGAATGTCATTGAACTTTATGAAAATTAAATTTTTTCCAAACTTATGAAATACTAGTAAGAAGTAAGTACGAGTATTGATTCCATAGGGAAGTCTTATGAAAATTTATGTGACCAAATAATAAGAAACAAAAAAAGGAAACAAAATGATGTTATGTAAGTTGGATTGTGATGAAGATTTTTCAAACAAAAGAAGATGTGAAAAATAGCATATGATACTAGGGAATTCAGACTACACTGCTATGATAAAAGTAATTTTTTTCTTTAACATCAAAATATCATCTTTATGCCAGCACTATTGAGAATGTGTGATGCACACCTCATTATTGTGAAATGTTTAACACAGTACAAAAAATTATCCATAATTATATTTTTCAAACAAAACTAAGGATATGATTAGTTTATTAATGGAGAAGAGCATCATAAATTTTTTCCAATTTTTGGTACTTCAATTGATGAACAAAGGCAATGAATCCACTATCGCCACCCATCAGTTCTTAGAATAGCATAAAATTTATTATCATCCTAAAAGAAAATAAAAACATTGAATGAAATAATTAACTAATCCAAATACGATGAATAGAGTTGAGAAGATGATTAAATTTAATGCATTGAAATCTAAAAACACTAAAAAATGTTTAGTTTCTCATGTTTTGAGCATCAACAACAACATATACATTCAAAAATCACATCATAAGATATAATAACTTATTATGAAAAAAATTGGAGAGAGAAACATTCTCATCCAAAGTCTATTTTCCCTTAGTCTCTAGCTTCTCCAGTTCATTGTCATCATTCCATTTCTCCTGCCCCACCTCTTCTCCCCTATATGTCTCTGAAATAATTTCAGTATGAATATCCTCAGATTATATTTATTTCCCTAAAAAAATTTCACCTCATTTCATTGACTTAAATTTGTGACAAACCAATAGTGTAATACCTTTCCATGCCCACAGTCGCTACTTATTTGACATTAATAAAACTCTCCAATCACCTATGCCACCTGCATAGGCATTAAAAATTCATTATGACAACTCATGATGTCATCATCAGTCTATATGCCTCTGTTTGGTGCCTGACTATCTACCTCAAGGTAGCCACAACATTTGACAAGAACCTTGACAATGCTAGATCAATTAAGCAAAAAAAAAAAGAAAAAAGTTCACACAATCTTATTCTGTTAGCTCTAATGTGAAACTTTAACCATAAGTGAAACTAAATCTCATCATCAAGATATCTTTATATCAAAAAAAACATCAACAATGGAAACATTCATCATATTATCCTCGACATATAGTAATCAAGCTCTGCCACGAATGAGGTCTGTAATCCCCACAACGGTTCTCATCTTGATCGGTAGTGTCTCAACATCGAAAACAACATAATGGATTGGACCATAGCGGTTGTTAACATAGTACCAATAAAAACCCTATTTAGGTTTGATGCACTTCAATAATTAGTGGCATTGAAAATAGATCAACCTCAACCTATTCAAGTTTGACCTCCACACATCATAGATCAATATTAGGGCTCGATATCTTCTTCTCCCTAGGGTTCATTGTTAGCTTTTGATCCCATCAAGATATGAACTCCTTAAACTCAAAGCCTTAAAAAATTAAAGGGAACATCATCTTGTGTTAGGACCACTAAGCTAGATACCCTGAGAGGGGGGGTGAATCAGGGTATGACAGATTAAAACAACTGCCCTTTTTTGATCTTGTTTTTCTGTTAGACAAAACCCTCTTCTCTCTCCTTCCCGATGCAGAGTATGGATAAACCTTAAAGCATGAACATGACACAACGATTTTTACTTGGTTCACCCACACTGGGCTACGTCCAAGGAGCATACACCAGTAGTGTGCTGATGTACCAATTCCACTATAAGCACACTGCTGTTTAAAAGTTTGAAGCGGACTCACTATCCCTCCTGGTTTATAACCACTCACAATTTGAGAACTCACTACTCTCTCAACTGAAGTGATCTCACTACTTCTTTAGAAGATCCACTCACATTTTATAGACCCGTAGGTCTCTTCATTACCACTAATGAATGCATAATCCACTGTATGTAGATTCTCTATTAATGTCCAGATTTCATCCACTGATGAATACCCCTTTGCCCTTGAACACCGGGCAACTCACTTTGGAAACACCTTCGCAAATCACCCTACTTCGTGAGGCTACCAATTTCGTGAAGCTCAAACAAGCCTTCGTGAAGCTCCTACCTTTTCGCGAAGCACTATCGCGAAGCACTCTCACGAAGCTCAAGTCGTCACAGAGTGAATTCCTTCACAAAGCTCACTGATCCAATGTAGAGCTTGCAACTTTCGCGGAGCTAAATTAGCCACCGTGAAGGTCTTCTTTCACGAAGCAAACTACCTTCGTGAACCACCTTCACGAGTTGAGAGAAAAATATTCTCTTTGAAAACTCTCTTCTTCTCCTGAGGGGGTAGAGGTCTATTTATAGGAGATTCTACTAACCCTCAAACCTTCCGCGTGAAGTCAATGCCACGTCATCACAAATCGCGAAGCTCCGAAGTTCCCACTGAAATTCTCTCAAAATCACGAAGCACCATGGAAATTTTTGGATCACAGAGCTCATCGTAATCACTGATCATCCTGTCATTTCCTTCACGCCTTCGTTGCGAAGCTCCCTTGCAAAGCCCTTCACCACCGCGACGCGCTTAAACCTCTACCATTCGCGAAGCTTGTCATAATCGCGAAGCATCACCGTCAACATTCTTCTGGTCTTCGCGAAATCCAATCCATGAAGTCTATATTTGTGAAACTCATGCCTTTTCCATATTTAAATTATATCTTCAAGGAAATCCTATTTTCTTGATGCTCACCAAAATCCAAATTTTAGACCCCAAAAATTTGGCAAACACTGGAAAACGAAACCACCTTGTACCAGTTCTTTTATACCACCTCTAGATCATCCATTCCTTTGTCATGGTTCTTTGTAAACATTGATTGTCAACAATATCTCTGTAACTTGACAATTCACCATGGAAACCTTCTTTGTCAACAAACACAATCAACCCAAAAATTATGCAATGTTATCTTGAGAGATTTTTTCCCAACAATATCTCCCTTTGGGTTTGTTGACACCTCTTATTAGAATTATTTTCTACACATTGATACCTCACTGAGTTTCCTTCCATAATCTACCATATTTCGCCTCTTTCAATTCAGATAGCGACCAAAGATTCACTTACCACGTAATCTAATCCCACATGAGCAATGATTGCCTTGAGAAACATGATTAAATGAAAAGATCATCAATGAATCACTTAATTTCTACCACCAACTGTTGATACCCAACTGATACCAATTTCCAAACTGATCCCAATTGTTGATACTACACTGATACCAATTGGTGATAGCTGGGAACCTTCTCTCACCATTCTAACATCACTATTATGCTTTTATCACGATTCCTTAGCTATCGTGATATCTAATCTTTGATCGATCACTTCTAGCATTGTCAGATTTAAAACACTCCCCCTATCTCATTGCTCTCCCCTTATCTCGCTGCTCCACCTGTCAGCTTCTCCTCGTGTCTCTTACTAAGAAATTTTCTCCCTTCCTTAGCCACATTTTCTCCCCCTTGAGAAGTCACTATTTCTCCCCCTTTGTCAACAAATCCAAAGGTCACCCATATGCGGTCTACAACATTGGAAAGAACACAGATTAACACATTAGAGAAAAATACGCAATACCTCAGGGATAGGGGGTCCCAAATCCACACTTTTTTAGGTGCAGGGAGTCGACTAGACTCATAAAGCCAGTTGATGCCTCTCAAAAGCTTCCTTGGGTAAGGCTTTCATCATAATGTCAGCAACCTAGAGTTCTATAGGCACATATTCTAACTTCACGATTCCCTGCTCAACCTTCTCCTTGATAAAATGATACTTTATCTCAATGTGCTTTGTCCTTGAGTGATGGAATGGATTTTTGCTGAGATTGATAGCACTTGAGTTATCAAAATGGATTCCGATCAGAGACATCACTTCAACTCCCATATCATCAAGCTGCTTCTTCATCCACAATAACTGTGTGCATGCTTGAGTGGCCGCAATATAATCAGCTTCTACAGTGATTAATGAGATGCAATATTTCTTCTTGCTTAGACAAGAAATACATAGTCCACCAAGATAGAATGCACCTCATGATGTTTATTTCCTGTCATCCATTGAACCGGCCCAGTCTACACCAGTATATCCCAATAACTCTGTCTGAGATTTTCCATTATACATCAAGCCGAAATCCATTGTGCCCTTGATATACCAAAGTATTCTTTTCACTTAAAGCATGTGGTTTTCCTTGGGATTACTTTGATATATCGCTGCTTGGCATGTGGCGAATATGATGTCAGGACTTTTTGTAGTCAAGTATAGAAAACTTCCAATGATTTGCCTATATTATGTGATATTAACATCCTTTCCATCCTCATATATGGACAGTTTAATCTGGGTAGCAACTAGAGTCTTCATATCCTTGGAATTTTCCATTAAAAATCTTTTCAAAACCTCCTTGGCATATTTGGATTGTGAAATGAATGTTCCATTCCTTCCTTGTGTCACCTGTAGACCAAGGAAAAATTTTATCTCTCCAATCATTAACATTTTGAACTCACTTTTCATGAATTCAGAAAACTATCTGCACTAAGCTTTATCTGATCCTCCAAATATTATGTCATAGACATAAACTAAGACCATCATCATTTGATTACTGTTGTTGTTGAAATAGAGATTGTAATCAACTCCCCCACACTGGAAACCAATATTCTTCAAGTACTGATCAAGCCGTGAGTACCATGCTCTTGGTGCTTGTTTCAGCCCATACAATGCATTCTTCAGTTTGCAAACCTTGTTCTCATCCTCATGAATGAGAAAACCATCTGGATTCTTAATATACACCTCTTACTCTAGAACCCCATTCAAAAATGCAGATTTGACATCCATCTGAAAAACATTGAACTTCTGTTGCACTATAATAGCTAGAAATAACCTAATTGTCTCTAGTCTTGCAACCGATGAAAATGTATCATCAACATCTATTCCCTCTATCTGGGAGTATCCTTTGCACACCAATCGTGCTTTGTTCCGAATCACTGTACCATCTTCATTCATCTTGTTGAGATAGACCCATTTAGTCCTGATGACATTCTTATCTGAAGGCCTTGAAACAATCTCCCACGTCTGATTCTTCTCAATCTGATCTAGCTCTTCATTCATGGCCTGAACCCAGTTTTCATCTTCATCTGCATCAATAAAGCATTTAGGCTCTACCTGAGATAAGAAAGATATTTGCTGTAGTGAATTCATTATTTTTGTCTGAACTGGATCTGATTGATCACCAATGATATTTTTCCTGTCAATTTCAGCTTGACTCCTTATCTTCTGTGTAGATACTAATTTTTCTTCTTCATGCTCATCATTAGTATCTTCTTTTGAATCAGCATCAGCCACTTCTTCTCCTCCTGCATTACTTTCCTCCTCATCACTTTCATCTAGAAATTTTTCACTATGCTGTTGAATACTCTCTTCATTCTCTACAACAGTGACATCATTTCTCTCAAATACTTTTCCCAGCCTTTTGTTAAATCATTTGTTTTCTTTACTTTTTTCTAAATATCCAAGGAATATCCCCTCATCTCCATGCGACTCAAATTTTCTATGTTTCTTCTTGTTGAGGATGAATCAATTACTTCCAAATATTCAAAAGTATTTCACTGTTGGATTCTTTTCATACCACATCTTAGATAGAGTATTTCCTTCATACACAATAGATCCCTGTTAGAAATGTAGACCGATGTCAAAAATACTTCATTCCAAAATTTCTCTGGGAGGTATTTTTCTATGAGCATCATTCTGGCCATATTGTTGATGATCCGATTTCTCTTTTCAAACACTCCATTCTATTGTGACATTCTCACTAAGGAAAATTGATGCCTTATCCCATGTTTCTCAAGATAGTCTTCCACCTAACTGTTTGTGAATTTCGTACCATTATCAGTACGAAACTTCAGAATTTTCTGTCCAAGTATCCTTTCACTCTCCCTCTGGTACTGTTTTAAGAAGATGAACACATCAGACTTATCAGCAATAACAAACACCCATGCCATTATGCTATAGTCATCAATGAATAGAACATAGTACCTATTTCCGTCAATTTATCTTGGTGTGATAGGCCCACATACATCAGCATGCACCAATTCGAGCACTCTTGTTGACTTCTTTTCCTTTGATTTATATGTCTTTCTGATGAGATTCCCTTATTGGAATTCATCGCACGTATGAGTACGATCACATGATATCTTAGGGAAGTCTCTTGCTGCATCACACTTTACCAGATCTTCCAGGGATGGTTGGCATAGATGACCAAGTCATTTATGCCACAACTTTTTTCTTCATCTCTAGACAGAAAGCACATATCTTCTTCTCCACTTACTAGGTAGAGATTTACCTTTGTCCTTTTTCCCTATAGAACCACCGCCCCGTCTCTTCCTTTGACGATACACACCTTCTTAGTAAACCTTATAGAATGTCCTGAGTCACATATTTGACTAACGCTTAGCAAATTGTGACTGAGGCCTTCTACTACTAAGACTTCAGCACGTCTCATCTCTTTCCCCCCCAAACTTTTCCTTTCCTGAGCCAATTATCTTCAGGCCTTCATCATTTCCAAACTTGAAAACTCTTTCTTTGTCATATTTTATGCCTGTAACAAGATACTTATTACCTTTCATGTGAGATGTGCAACTGCTGTCAAGAATACACACACCAGAGTGATCTGCTGATTTAAGGGAAATTTCTTCCACCACTGCCTTCTCATCCCTTTTCTTCTTGGTCCCTATTTTTGCCTTCATATTTGACATGGATTGAGACTTCTGATCTTTCTCAGAGTATGATAGACCAGCTTCATCTTGAAAAGATACAAATATATTTTGCATTTATAACTCACCTGTTGGTTCATTGATCTGTTGCTTGTGAACATTTTGATTCTCCTTTGGCACATTCCTCTGTATGGTCGAAGTATAATACCTAGCCATGTGCCCAAATCCTCCGCACCAAAAACAGTTTCCTTCGAATTATGTTCTAGAGAAGCATTCTCTATTTGGATTCCACCTTTGTTCTTGTACCCTTCAATATATCTTGGATATGGAACACACATACTGTGAATGTCCCATCTTTCCACAACAATAACACCTGATATGAGGTGCATTCCTTTGTGTGACTTCTGCACTACTAGTTTCCCCTTGGGATCTGTGAATATTCTGATTCTACCTTGTGCCTGAATCAACCTTCAATCTCGGAGTGGGTGCTTGCGGTCTGACCTCAATTTTCTTAGCTTTTTGTTTTTGGTCAAGCCCCCCATCGATCTTAGCATCTGAATGTAGTTGATGCTTATTTTCTACTAAACCACTATTCTCCACTTTCAGATTCTCGGTTTTCTGAGTGATCTTCTTTCCTGATGACCCAACAGGAGTCAAGAGTTTTTCTTGATCTTTAACCTTTTTCCACAAACTGACAAATTCTCCTTCAAGTTATTCAATACGCTTGATTTGATCTTTCCTTGTGTTATTCAAGCTATCGATCTCCCTTTTCTGTTCTTCAATTTTTATTTTATACTCACTAAATGATTCTGAGTCCTCTAGTGTTGATGACTTGAGTTTCACAATTTCTTCTATCAACTCAGACTTCTCTTCTTCCTACTGCTGCATATAGAGTTTGGAGTCACGAACAAATTTGTTGGATTTCTTTGTTTTGGCTCTCCAAACATCTATCTCTTCAAGAGCAGCCTCTAACTCAGCTTGCATATCAACTCTTCCCTCAAATTATTCTTCTTCTTCATCAGCTTTGGTTTCATTCTTATTCTGAGAACTACCGACAACTGCCACCATAGCATTTTCTCCATGATCTCTACAGTTCTCCATCTCTTCAATCTCCTCAACCTCAGACTCGTCTGAACTATCATATTCTTTTGAAAGAAGGTTCTTCTTCTTAAAGAAATTTCTCTTGAACTGTTTCTTGCCTTTCCCATAGGCTGGAGACTTTTTCTTGGGAATTTTGATTTCATCGACATCATCATCCTCTTGGAAATTTTTGGGGCACCTTTCCGTAAGATGTCCAACCTTTCTACACAAAAAAAATCAAGTGGAAGCTTCCCTTTAAACTTTCCTTTTCCTCTTTGAAGATTTGAGGAGAGGAATGACATCACCTCATCTGTCTCTTCTTCTTCCTGAGAGTATTCAATAATGAGCTTCTTCATGGCCTTGAATGTCACCTCTTTGGATTTCCCCTTTTCCACAACATCATTATCATTATTTCTCATTTCATATGAAACAAGGGTGTTGTGTAGGTTATCCAATGTCAACTCTTTCGGGTCTTTATCTTCCAAAACTGAAACTTTCGAATTGAATCGAGGTGGAAGTTTCCTCAAAATGCACTTCAAAATATTTATGTCTTCAATAACTTCTCCAAGACCTCACATGTCTTCCATTACAACATTTATCCTATCAAATAATGTATCAATAGACTCATTCAGGTTCATTCTCTGATCTTCATACTTGTTCCACAACACTTGCATCTTTGCTTCTCTGACCTTTGTATTTCCTTCATATATATTTAATAGCTTTTCCCACATAGCATGTGATGTTTTGCATGAAATAAACTTTGTATAGATAGGATTGGATAAGGATCCTCCTAAATCATTTATTCCCTTACACACCACAATAATTTTACGCAAAACCCATATGATTATTTTATAAAAAAAATGTCTTCATCTTACACAAATTGGAATTCTATGAAATTATCTTCCGTTGATGAAAATAATTCAACGCATCTATAAAAAATAAAAAAATTAGGAATTAAAATAAACAAATAATAAATATATAAATGTTAACACTTTAAATAAAACAAGAATAAAATAATGAATGATTTACAATAAAAAGGAAAAAATATAAATAATTTAATTAGTTTAAATAAACTATGAAAAGAATGAATAAAAAAATAATGATCACTCAAATTAAAAATCTTAAAATTAATATTAAAGAAACATTATTTACACATTTAATTAAAATTTTTAAAATAATAATCATTAATTCAATAATTTTAAAAAATCAATACAATAAGATTAACCACTTAAATACTCATTTTATCATTAATTATATACTAAAAAATGACAAAAACAATGCGGAAAATTCATGAAATTTGAGCCACAGAAAATTCTCCCACACTTCATAATTTATTGTCCTCAAGCAATCAGTAATCAATTTTAGTGGAGTTAAATAAATCTTTAAAGTGGAAAACTAGAATTCCACATAGAATTAGTTTTCAACTAAACATTATTCTATGGACTCTCTCAAGTTATAAAATGTAATTTTCCCATTAATAAAAAAAAATTTAGTGTAATGTCGGGTTAATATTTTAAAAAATAATTGAAATTAAATGTTTTTTAAATAAAAAAACATCAATTTTAAATGGAAACAATATTTGATATGAATGTCATTGAACTTTATGAAAATTAATTTTTTTCCAAACCTATGAACTACTAGTAAGAAGTAAGTACAAGTATTGATTCCACAAGGAAGTCTTATGAAAATTTATGTGACCAAACAATAAGAAACAAAAAAACAAAACGAAATGAAATTATGTAAGTTGGACTGTGATGAATATTTTTCAAACAAAAGTAGATATGGAAAATAGCATATGATACTAGGGAAGTCAGACTACACTGCTCTGATAAAAGTAAATTTTTCTCTAACATAAAACTATCATCTTTATGCCAGATCTATTGAGAATGTGTGATGTGAAACTAATTATTGTGAAATGTTTAAAATAGTCCAAAAAAGTCTCCAGAATTATATTTTTCAAAAAAAAAATGAAGGATATGATTAGTTTATTAATGGAGAAGAGCATCATAATTTTTTTTCCAATTTTTGGTACTTCAATTGATGAACAAAGGCAATGAATCCACTATCGCCACCCATCAGTTCTTAGAATAGATTAAAATTTATTATCATCCTAAAAGAAATTTAAAAAATTGAATGAAATAATTAACTAATATAAATAAGATGAATAGAGTTGAGAAGATGATGAAATTTAATGCATTGAAATCTAAAAACACTATTTTTTTTAGTTGCTCATGTTTTGAGCATCAACAGCAACATATAAATTCAAAAAACACATCATAAGATATAATAACTTATTATAAAAAAAAATTGGAGAGAGAAACATTCTTAGCTAAAGTCGATCTTCCCTTTGTCTCAACCTTAGCCGGTTCATTGTCATTGTTCAATTGCTCCTGCTCTACCTCTTCTTCCCTATATGTCTCTGAAATAATGTCAGCATGAATATCCTCAGATTATATTTATTTCCCTAATTTTTTTACCTCATTTTACTGACTTAAATTTGTGACAAACCAATAGTGTAATACCTTTTCCTGCCCACAGTCGCTACTTATGTGACATTAATAGAACTCTCCAATCACCTATGCCACCTGCATATGCATTAAAAATTCATTATTACAACTCATGATGTCATCATCAATCCATATGACTATGTTTGGTTCCTGACTATCTACCTAAAGGTAGACACAATATTTGATAAGAACCTCGATAAAGCTAGATCAATTATGCAACAAAAATAGAAACCAGTTCACACAATCTTATTCTATTAGCTCGAATGTGAAACTTTAACCATAAGTGAAACTAAATCTCATCATTAAGTTGTCTTTATATCACAAAAACATAAACAATGGAAACATTCGTCATATTATCCTCGATATCTAGCAATCAATCTCTACCACTAATGAGGTCCGCAATCCCCATAATGGTGCTCATCTTGATTGGTAGTGTCTCTAGCATTGAAAACAACATAATGGATTGAACCATAGAGGTTATTAACATAGTACCAATAAAAACCCAATCTAGGTTCTATGAACTTCAATAATTAGTGGCATTGAAAATATATCAACCTCAACCTATTCAAGTTTGACCTCCACACATCATAGATCAATATCAGGGCTCGACATCTTCTTCTCCCTAGGGTTCATTGTCAGCTTTTGATCCCATCAAGATATTAAATCCTTAAACTCAAAGCATTAAAAAATTCAAGGGAACATAATCTTGTGTTAGGACCACTAGGCTTGAGAGGGCGGGGGGGGGGGGGGTGAATCAGGGTATGACAGATTAAAACAACTTCCCCTTTTTGATCTTGTTTTTCTGTTAGAAAAAACCCTCTTCCATCTCCTTCCTGATGCAGAGTATGGATAAACCTTAAAGCATGCACATGACACAACGATTTTTACTTGGTTCACCCACACTGATCTACGTCTAAGGAGCATACACCAACAGTGTGCCGATGTACCAATTCCACTATAAGCGCACTACTATTTACAAGTTCGAAGCAGACTCACTTTCCCTCCTGGTTTACAACCACTCATAATTTGAGAACTCACTACTCTCTCAACTGAAGTGAGATCACTGCTTCTTCAGAAGATCCACTCATAGTTTATAGACCTGTAGGTCTCTTCATTACCACTAATGAATGCATCCTCCACTATATCTATATTCTCTATTGATGTCCAGATTTCATCCACTGATGAATACCCCTTTGCCCCTGAACACTGGGCAACTCACTTTGGAAACACCTTCACAAAGAACCCTACTTCGCAAGGCTCCCAATTTCACAAAGCTCAAACAAGCCTTCACGAAGCTCATGCCTTTTAACGAAGCACTATCGCGAAGCTCAAGTCTTCACAGAGTGACTTCCTTCGCAAATACCCCTGAGCCAACGTGGAGCTCTCAACTTTCGCGGAGCTAATTTAGCCACTGTGAAGCTCTTTATTCGCGAATCACACTACCTTCATGATCGGAGAGAAAAATATTTTCTTCAAAAACTATATTCTTCTCCCAAGGGGGTCGAGGTATATTTATAGGCGATTCCACCAGCCCTTGAACCTTCCACACAAAGTCAAAACCACATCATCACAAATCGCGAAGCTCCGAAGTTCCCGCAAAAATTATCTCAAAATCGCGAAGCACCATAGAAATTTTCGGATCGCGGAGCTCATCGTAATCGTGGAGCATCCCGTTATTTCCTTCGTGCCTTCGCCGTGAAGCTCTCTTACAAAGCCCTTCACTGCCGCAATGCGCTTAAACCTCCGATGTTCGCGAATCTTGTCATAATTGCGAAGCATCACCGTCAACATTCTTCTGGTCTTTGTGAAATCCGATCCAAGAAGTCTATCTTCGCGAAACTCATGCCTTTTCCATATTTAAATTAGATCTTCAAGGAAATCCTATTTTCATGATGCTCACCAAACTCCCAATTTTGGACCCCAAAAATTTGGCAAACACTAGTAAACGACACCACCTTGTATCTGTTCTTTTATACCATCTCCAGATCATCCATTCCTTTGTCATGGTTCTTTGTCAACATTGATTGTTAACAGCATCTCTGGAACTTGACATTTCACCATGGAAACCTGCTTTGTCAACAAACACAATCAACCCAAAAATGATTTAATGTTACCTTGAGGGATTTTTCCCAACATCTTATGGAACCACTCAACAATTTTTCTAATTTGACAGCATGACTTGATTGAATCTATGTACTATTTCATCATCGATAGATCTGCATACCCTCATTATGAATATTTTTTAGTGTCATCACAGCCTTATAAAATAGAGATATTTTCATCCCCATCAAAGGGATTGGAATGATATCATGATAGTGAGGGTTCAAACCTTGATAGTGGAATCTGTCAACACCCACTCATGGACCAACAATTACATCATTATTGTATTATTAGTCTTCAATAGGTTTGTTTTAATCCATGATAGTGGAGGATTTATTATCTCGATTCTGTTGTGCTCGGCTTTGGTTTCAACCCATATTGTTGAGAAATATTGAATCGAGTGACCATATTCAAATCAAACTCATTTCTCTTCGGTTCGATTCTCTACGTTGATCAGTTCTCTCTAATTTGGGTAGGACCTCCCTTCAGTCTCAGTGGGCATTTGTCCCTTTGTATTAATTGAATTCCATTGTTCCTCTACCCCATGGATCATGTTAGATAAATCATATTACACGAGCAATGTTTGTCTTATGGGAATTTCTCTTACAACTACGACTTTCATTTTATTATCTTACACTGGCCCAAATTTATCTTATGTGTAAATGGATAAATTATCTCACTGACTCACAAATTTAAATTATCTCGTGCTGATGTGGTACAGATCCTGCACAACAAAAATAAAAAATAAACAACATCAGATTGAAAGAAATTATTAATAATTATTTAAATAATTAAAATAATAAAAACAATACTTAATGTAATCAAAATAATTAATTAATTTACTAAATATATGGAAGATAAATATTATGAGATAATTAAATTAAACATAAATATTACAATTAATTAAATCATTATTTAAATAAAATTAATTAAAAGTTAAAAAAACAATTAATTATTAAATGCGATAAAACTAATAACACAAAAGGAAATAAAAAAAAGTATATAGAATAGAAAAAAATTATTAAGAACTCAAATAATTAATTAATAAAAATAATTACACAATTAATAATTCAAACTATCATTTTTAAATAATATAAAAAATAAAAAATAGATGAATTACAAAATAAAACAAACATTATTATTATAAAAACTTATATTTTATTAATTAAACTATAAATTAATCATAAAGTGATTATTGACCAAACTAAAGTCATTTTAGCATCCAATACATATTAAATACCCCAAAAGGATGTGGAAAATGTAATGAATAAAGACCACATCATAGCCCCATATGATCTGATGCAAGGGACTTTATCTCTCTAAATGTATTAATAAGAGTAAATCTATTTGTAGGGTCAAGACCTATGACTTTTGAATGTGTCATGTAGGTTTTAGGGGTAGTAGAAGAACCTTTTGTGGGTGAAATATATAAAAAAATTAATAAAGAGTTTTCTAAAAATCATGGATAGGATATTTCATGTTCAATTTATAATTAATTTATTAATATTGGAAAAAATGATTACCTTGTCTTAAGATCATTTCTTCTTTGATGATGGTGAAATTCTAAAATCCCTTTTATATTTTCTTCATTCTACTATAAGGATCAAAGTATAGAATAACTTTAGCAATTATCCACACATGCTCCTTTCATCTCCAAGTAATGCCAATTGATTTCTAGATTCTAGCATGAAAAATCAACTTTCTTGCATTATTTGTGTTGATCTATATTGATTTGGTATTAAATTAATCTCTCTTGTCTTTCTCATTCTTGAGAGTAAGAGAGAGGGTGGATTCAAGAGTGAATTTCATTGTGTACAATGATTCTCTATTTTTATGATGTCAATACAATAGAAGTAACCATCTATGTATAGAGAAAGGGTTTAGGTTAAGGAAAATTATTTAATTTTATACAAAAAAATAAATTAATATTATATTCTAAACAAACCCTAATCCACATAATAATAATAATATTATTATTTTTTGAATCATGCCATCAACCATATTGATTAATAATAGTTATCAGATTGTAAATAAAAATTTATCAATGAATGTGGTATTGGTACATTCATCCTCCTAAACATTTATTGAAAACTCAAATAAATATTAAATTTAAATATTTAATTCATCAATAAATATTTTCAGTTGATAAAATGTGATTAAAATCATTCCTTTATCTTGAGAATAATATTTATTCTGTTAAATTCAAAATATAATTTAATCGATATTAATGGAAACACATAGTATGTGATCCTTCATGATTATTTCTCCTTGGAATCAGGCAGGCTTTCCAAAAGACCAATATTACTATCTATAAATAGTTCAAGACCCGTAATAGAAATAATTTAATGTTTTAATGATGGTAACCACATACAAATGATAATTGTGTAATATAATTCCTTTGTCACAATATCTCATAAAGAAGGTTTCTAATCTATGTCACTAACCTATATGTTTGATACATATTACTTTGATTATCTAAAATAAACATGTCGATACACCATGGCCATGGAATTTAAAGTGATGTTTCTATTCAAGTAAAAGGTTTGAGAAATCAACTACCATAAATATGGATGGGAAAAATTACTTCCTTGACTTATCTATTAACAACATGTCATTTATGATGCTCCCAACAAACCATACATCCCACCAACATATGGCATGGTAGTTTTTCTCAAAAAATCTAAGTGTGCCAGTCATGACATGAATTAATGATAATATTGAAGTATAAGGAACATTACACATGATTGAATATAGGAATATCTGATGACACCAAAACATATGGAATTCCTACTCACTGGTCTATTTTAATAATATCCCATCTTGAAGATTACCATGTGAAAAGTTCATGGGAAGAATCCTCATCCTCTTATGAGTATATACACCTAATAGTCACATTTTTTATATCCCATCATAGAACATTATTCGACCACATAAATATATTTAGGACTATCAGGATAACACTTCAAGGTTCTCATCATTGTGGAGAACTGTTATGACCTTATTAATGTGAAGAATACTCTAGCATATTACTAAATTAAATCCATATAGAACAATGAAAAATATGTAATAATATTTGTTAATATTAAAATAATTGAATATAAATGTAATAAAAGTACAAAAAAATCCTTAAGACACCAACTCTAACAAACTCTCACAAGGAATAGAGCCAAATTCCTATGAATTGTATTCTTTTAGATATCACATGATATGAATTTTTCTACCGAGTTAAGGCTTTAGTAATAAGGGATTATATATTTTCTTTTGTGGAAATACTGCTCACTGTAACCTCACCTCTCTAAGAAAAATACCTCAAGAGATGATACTTATAATGTACATGCTTCATCCACTGATATGACCTTATCTCTTTTGCAATAGACACTTATATAATATTATCAAAATATATTGTGATAGAATATTTTTTATTAGGCACCATTTAAATCTATTGGATGAATTTCCACATCCATACTTCTTGTTTAGCTACCTCAGAACCCATAATATACTTGAAAACTACTATATAATCTTTGACCACAACCTAATTTGAGATCTTCTAGTTCACAAAAACTCCATTCAAAGTGAATATGTATATTGTTTGTAATTTCATATCATCTTGATCTATTTTCAAAATAGAATCTGCATATCCTATGATGACTAGTTCCTCATCTCCTCCATAGACTAAGAACATATCATTAGTTCACCTTAGGAACTTGGGGATATTCTTGACTTCCATCCAATATATGTCACCTAAGTCATCTTGATATCCACACATAATGTGTAAGATAAATTTGGACAAGTACATAGTATGAAATACATGAATAACCCACCTTATGATGTGTATGGAATAATTTCCATTCTTTATATTTCCTCATGTTTCTAAGGGAACATTTTCCTGAAAAGATAAATGCCATGTGACACTACTAACAATCCCATCTTGGATTTTTACAAAATGAACCTATTCTGTATCTCATAAATATATATATTGACTTAGGTAGAATAACCTATTGGATCTGTCATGATGGATCTTGATCCCAATAATTAATGTTTCCTCACCCGAATCCTTCATGGAGAATCATTTATTCAACTAGGACTTAACAAACTATAAGACTAGTATCTCATTTCCAATAAGTAATATATCATCAACATATATTATTATGAAAATGACCATACTCCAAATAAACCATTTACCAAAAAAAAGATCACATTCATTTTTTATGATACCAAATTTCATTATGGATTCATAAAATAAAATTTTCCATGACCTAGATGCTTTCTATAATCCATAAATGTATTTTTTCAACTTTCACACCATATTGGAATTCATTAGAGTCACAAACCCATTAGTTTATGTCATATATACAACCTACTGAAGGTTCCTGTTATGTAAGAATGTTTTGAAATATATTTAAAAAATCTCATAGTCATGGAAGGACACAATATAAAGTATAATTCTGATGGATTTCAACACAGTAAATGGTTAAAAGTTTTCATCATAGTCAATGCATTTATTTTTTTTAAACAATTTAGAAACTAGTCATTATTTATAGTTACTTATTTTTCTTTATAGGTCTGATTACTTCTTGAATAACCATTTACAACCAATGGGCTTTACATACACTAGAGGATCTACCAAAATACAAACATGCTTTTGACACATGGAATCCACATCAAAATTCATGGATGCATTCCAATTGGAAATATTGTACCACTTAGTATTTCCTTATATGTTATATGATAATTATTATCAATCAATAATGATTCACTATCCTTGATGACTAAAAAACCATATTGTTCTAGTTCTATGAACTCTCTTGTACCCCTATGTGATACTTGTGTCACTAAAATAGTTTCTTCTTATATGGGGATTTGTGGAATATGTTCATGTACCAACTCTTATATATCTTGATCCTAGACTTTATTAAAGTCCATCTCAATCCCATTATCACTTTTAGATATTTTATCCCTTAAATGGAATATGGCGTGTCATGACACTATCAACATTTTATCTTAGGGGTCGTATATGTAATATCCCCTTGTTTCCTTTGGGTATCCGACAATGGTATGCTTTGTTACCCAAGGTGAAGTTTTCTTACTTGAAGAGGCCTTAACAGACTCCTCATTACTGACACATGTAAATATGACAACAATATTTTTTTCTACACAAAAGTTCATATGGAATACCATTTATCAATTTAGATAGTACTTGGTTTGTATATGTGCTGTTATTTGTAATTTGTATCTGTAAAAGGATAATGGAATACTTTTATGACTCAACATTGATCCCACCATGCCAAACAAAGTTTGGTTACTCCTTTCACTTACACCATTACACTGTGGCGTATTAGGAGTATTGTGTTGAGTTAGTATCCCAAACTCTAATAAATAATCAATTAAGTGTTGATTAAGATATTCTACACCATGGTTTGAGTAGAGTTTCTTAATCTTATTATCATGATAGTTTCAAAATCATTCTTGTATTCCATGAATTTATTAAAAGAATATGACATAAACCTTATTTAGTAGACATATCCATATCCACTAAAATCATTAGTAAAAGTTATGAAGTATGATTACCCACCCATTTATTCAATAGTAAAAGGTCCACACACATCAATATGAACTAATTCAAGAATATATTTAACCCTTTCATCTTTTACACTAAATAGGGATTTGGTATTTTAACTTTATAAACAAGTGTGACATATACAAAGTGGTTTTAGTTCAAATTAATCTTAATATACTTATTGCTATAATTTAGTCAAGTGTTTTTCATTTACATGACCTAGCTAGTGATTCCATAGTTTGGTGTGGTATGAGTAATGTAAAATAGTTTCATTCTCAATTTCCATTACTTGGTTCATGAAATCCAACACATAAAATCTATTATTTAAGTGCGCCTTACCATAAAAATTGTTATCTTTATTTAAAAAGAAACATTTATATCAAAAAATGAAAATAAATCCATCTATATAAAATCTAGATACAAATATAATGTTTTTTAATGGAAGGTACATAATAAAATCCTTTTTAAACCAAGATCATTCTAGTTGGAAACATGAGGTGGTAGTCATTGATAGGTACATTAGCAAGTGTAGCTTCGTTGGATGCTCATAAATCTACCTAACCTCAATCAATATTACTAAATATACTTGATTAATACATTTGAATAAAAATGTGAGCAAAAAAAGTTTTATCTATTAAACAATTTGTAGAAATAGATAAGTTGCACTCGATAAAAATCCACATGAAGTTTCCCCTTGCTTCTTTGTTTGGGTGTAGTTTTTCTTCAAGTACCCCTTCTCACCACATGAAAAAATATCATCATTTTACCTTGATTTGAACTCGATATTTCTCCTTTTTTAAGGGGGTTTAAATGATTTTGGCTTAGATCTCTTTGCATTCCCCTTCCATTTATTCAACATGAGTACAAAAGTAATTTTGTGCATTGTTTCATAATACACTTGGTGAATAAGAGTGATTGGATTTTACATACATTTCTCAATGTTGTTTATATTAAAATTAACAAAAAAAAACTAGAGAAGCTATGAAGGATTGATGTGATAATGAGATTAGTGTATAGTTTTTTAGGTATTTTATACCCTACAACATCTAGGTGCTCAATGTATCAAATGAGAATGAATACATGTGGCCCATATAGCACACTATAAGGACCCGACCATATTACATACATAATTTTGAATTTAGTCAAGAAAACAATTCCTTTTACATTGAGTATCTTTTCAAGTTTAGAGCTTTAGAGAATTAAGACAAAACATTCATAACATTACACATTGTTACACCATAAAACCAGTTTCCATTTTTCTCAGAATATAAAACATTAAAACTTAAAAAAAGACTCCTTGAAAATTCTTCAACATTTAATATGTCTTCCTTCATTGTATTACTCATCCATTAACCTGTGAAAAATCATTTAAAAACTTGGGATGAGCACAAAAGCTCAGTTAGGTATGAAAAAGAAGGAAAAATCACATTAGTCCATGAATACTCATAACGTATGAAAGCATTTTCAAAAGACATGATTTTCACCCATAAATACTTACTTTGTGTAACATGAGGTTTATAAGAGATCCACACAAACATAAATATAATAATAGAGGTATCTTGGGACATTACTTACATAATCTTGTAACCATCTTGGCTACCTTAAAATTTGTAACCCTCACGGCTACCTTACTTTGTGTAACCATCGCAGTTACACTTGGAGTACCATACGGCCGAACTCCAACTTACTCATACCCAATGAATTGGAGGGAAATATAGGTCCCACCATTCATCATAAACAATTCCCAATAACCAAAAAATAATCATACAACATAAATAATAGCATAAAAACATTGCTTTTGAATATTGTAAAACAGAATTTTAAAAGGGGATTTTAGAAGAAAATTCCCTTATAAACATCATATACTTGAAGTGAGACTTAATAGAGTGGATGGAATATGTATATAATCTGTAAATACACATAATGAAACATAATATAAACAGAAACCATCACACAAACAATTTAAATATCACATAAATAATAAAGTAGAAGGTTAACCCAAAGAATGGAAATCGGGTTAAGAATTCCCTTACCTTAAGCTTGTCTTACTTAAAACTTGTTATAACCTCATATATAATGGTTAAAAGAGTGTTATTAGTATTTTAAAGAAAAATTTTCATGTTTATAACATCTTATATGGTCATTTAATAACCTCATTTCACCCCTTAATTGTTAGTATTTTCTTCCTTGCATTATTTTGGGTTAGTTCTTTTGTGATTTTCACGATCGGTTCATGATGAATCGTTCTTGTTGATTGGAAGTGAAAATCAAGAATTTAAACGGAGTAGTATTTAAATATTTCCAGTACCATAATTTATACCATTTATCACTTTTATGCTTTATATGAGAATGAATTATAAGTTAAAACATTAATGATGTTCGTTTAGATCATTTTAGTGGTTCTTTGATAATAACAACATCATTTTGTCTTTTAAATTAGAACCATGAGTAAAAAAGAATTCCAGAACCATATATGAGTCATAAAACATATATTATAACCTGGTTCAACCATATAAATGTTTTCATGACCAGACTTGAAAGAATTAATGGAAATTGAAAATACATCGTCCACGATGTCGGTAATTCGACACAAATGGACAATGTTTTTTGATTCTTTAAATAAGTGGAAGATGAGAAGAATACTGATGTGTAATTTTCCATAAACATGAGAACATAATGAATATACATGATTCTGGAGATTTCATGCCTCTTGGATAATAGGGAGTGAGGAAAGAAGAAAAACAAATCATGAAATAAAAGAAAATCTTGAGAATTTTTTCACGAAAATTCGGCAGCCTAACGACGTCTCTTAAAATTTCATAAAAACAATATTGATGAGAGGAATGGAATATATCATCACTAATACAAAATATGGGCAGTAAGGGGGAATATTTAATGAAATATCCCAACAAAAGACAAAGGTAATGGAAGAGAATAACATAAAATGAAAGAAAAGAAAGAAAATAAAAGAGGTCGTTTACCTCTTGATCTCTTCTCCTTGAGATCCTTCTTAAGGGCTTTGATTTTGGTCTTTTGGTGAGACCAGAATCTCTAGGACGTGGGGAAGAATATTGGGGAGGAAATTTGGCAGAAATTAGACAATGATCAAGGCTTGAGAGGTGTGGGAGGAAGAGGGGAGTGAGGGTGGTATTTATAGTGGAGGAGGGGAGGTATTTTAGTTTATTTTAATCATTATTATAATATTTTTATCAAGACTATGAATAATCTCAAATTAAGTGGCCCTAAATAGTGATAATATCATGTGAGTTCTAAGAAAGTGGGCTTTCATCACTTATGATGTCATAAATAGTGCATTTTTACTGATAAATTGATTATACGGTATTTTATCGTATTTCACTATTCACCGAAAATTCAAGAGTTTCAGAAAAATACCAAAAATTTACCCCAACCATTTTTCAATGTGCAGAATTCAAAAATGAACTCCATTTTTCAAAAATAATTTTCTAAATATTATTAATTTAATTTTTAAATAAGGTCACAGTTAATTCGAAAAATAACAATATTGAAGTGCAATTAGTTTTATGTGACATTGGAAAATTAATTAAGATACCATTATCCTATTGCCTTGGGAAAATAAAATAATAATATTATTTACTATTAATGAGGTCATATTACTATTCATATTACTATTCATAAGGGTATGTTACTATTCACTAAAAAAACAAGTTTGTTTCATCATACTCTAAATAACATACTGAACACAATTGTAGATGATAGTTTCTTGAAATTCAAAACATAGAAGAAATAAAATTATGTTTAAAGGATACTTATAAATATATACCTTAAACAAAATTTCAAGCATTTTCAATTTATTTTTAGAAAACCTTGGGATGTTACACACACCCTATGAAATATTTCTTTTAAATACTTCTTTTGAAATATCAAACAATTCATGTCCTACTCTCTTATGGTAAAGGACACATAGGTACTTAATCATGTTATATGAATCCATGTTTTTGTGAGCCTCCATGAGTTCACTAGAAATAGATGAAATCCTAAAAAATTGAATGTTGACTTAATAATTTACATGTTTTTTATTGAGAGAGAACTCTTCATCACTCACCTCTTTAGTTAGTGGATATGGGATCTAGGATTTTAGAATGTAATATTTTCCATTCATGGAGAAACGCAACTAGAAAAAATCTGAATAACTCATGGAAGATACTATTGGTGAGGAGATGGTATTTATCAAATATCAATCTTAGGGATAATTTTTTTGATGTACTTTCCTTTTTATTCAAAAATTTTAAATATTGTTAGGTCCACAAGGTTGAATACCCTAAGAGGGGGGCTGAATCAGGGTATGAAAAATTTAAAATTAACGCCCGTTCTGATCTTGTTTCGCTGTTAAGCAAAACACTCTTCTCTCTCTTTCCTGTTGCACAAAGTAAATAGAAAGTAAAGCATGCATAGGACATAGCAATTTTACTTGGTTCACCGCAAAGAGCTACGTCCAAGGAGCATACGCCGACAAGTTATCGATCGTACCAAATTCCACTAAACTTCACTAGCTGTGGATTACAATATTTGGGCTAGATCACTTCTATGCCCAGGCTCACTGCCTTTACAAAGTTTAGGGTCAGCTCACTACTTTCCCAAGGGTCACTCCCTGTTTATCTCTCTCTGGCTCACTGCCGGTGGAGAGGATCACCTTCTTCCTCTTCCTTTGCTCACTGCTCCGGAAAGGATCCACTCACAGTTTATAGACCTGTAGGTCTCTTCATTTTCATGAAGAAATGCATCATCCTCTGTAAGTAGATGCTCTGTTGAAGCCCAATTTTCACCCGTAGATGAATATCTCTTTGCACCGAAGGTATCGGGAAAACTTACAGCTTCCACACAGCCCGAAAATCACTGCTAGAAATAAACCTTACTTGGCGCGCAAGTCAATCTCGGCGTGCAAGTATCAGCATGCAAGTCACAACGGGCACGCAAGTCCACCTCAGACACTTGCACGACACAATATTCCCCAACTCCAAACTTGCGCAACTCTCTTCCTTTTACACCCAAAACAATATTGGCATGCAACTGCCAACCGGCGCGTAACTTCAACCACCGGCGCACAACTTCACTTGCGCGACCCACACACCACTTGCGCGACTACCACACCTGTACGACGGGAGCTCTGATTTCTCAAAGTGTTGAACTCCAATACAGAATGAAGAGGGGTGGTCCTGTATTTATAGGCAAATTGACCACCCTGCACGACGACACGCAAGTCACCTGCGCGACCCAGTCTCAGCGCGCAAGTCTTCTGTCCTCCTAGACACTTGCACGACCAACTCCCAAACTTGTGCGAACCTATTTCCTTGGCCATATTTTGATCTTATGATCTTGAAAAACATATGGCACGCAAGTTTCCTATACTCCAAGTCCTCGGCACGCAAGTCCCTTTGACAAAAACACTTATCTTTATTTTTCGATTTTCAGGCCCAAAAATTTGGAAAACACTGGAAAACGACACCACCTTGTATCTGTTCTTCTTGTACCACCTCCAGATCGTCCATTCCATTATCGAAGTTCTTGAATCAAACATGGATCGTTGACCACAGATCTTGAACTCGACATTCCACCATGAAACCCCCTTTTTCAACAAATTTGTATTTCATCGTTTGCATTGTCAACAATCACAACATAGATGTTCACTTTGTCAACAGACACAATCACCTCAAAAATACATCAATGATGCCTTAAGGGATTTTTTCCCAACAATTTCCCCCTTTGGGTTTGTTGACAAATCTTCCATAAAAATATGCATCATTAATTCTTTAGCCACCATTCTCCTTTTTCGATTTTGATAACGATCAAGGATTTACTCAACACATACCCTAAGCCCACATGAGCAATGATCGGCGTGAGAAACAAGAGTAAATGAAAAGTTCATCAATGGATCAATTCATCTCTGACTCCCACTGTTGACACCAAATTGATACCAATTTGTACTAAACTGATAACAATTGTTGAAGGACTTGTTTGAAGACCAATGTTTGGTTTGGAAATATTTTTACCACTCTCCAACACCACTCTTCCACTTTTATCACGATCCACAACTGTCGTGATATCTATTATTTGATCGATCACTTCTAGAATCGTCTGATTTAAAAATCTCTCCCTTTCTCATTTCTCCCCTTATCTGGCTACTCCACTGGTCAGCTTCTCCCCGTATCAATATTGGTTTATCAAATTGCCACACTGTCTCCCCCTTGAACAATCACTATTTTATCCCCCTTTGTCAACAAACCCAAAGGTCACTCCTTTGTAGTCTGTAACAGAGTAGAGAACACATATCAGCACATTAGGGAAAAACACATCATACCTCGGGGAGAGGGGGGGGGGGGGGTTGGGGGTTTCCACATCCACACTATTTCAAGTGCGGGGAGTCTACTGAACTCCCAAAGCCAGTCGATGTCTCTCAAAAGATTCCTTGGGTAAGGTTTTTGTCATAATATCTGCAACCTGTAGCTCTGTAGGCACATACTCTAACTTCACAATACCTTGCTCCACCTTCTCCTTGATGAAATGATATTTTATCTCAATGTGCTTTGTCCTTGAGTGATGAACTGAATTTTTTCTAAGATTGATAGCACTTGAGTTATCACACTGGATTCCGATCGGAAAATTCACTTCAACTCCCATATCATCAAGATGCTGTTTCATCCACAATAACTGTGTGCATGCTTGAGTGGCCGCAATATACTCAGCTTCTGTGGTGCTTAATAAAATTCAATCCTTCTTCTTGATTAACCAAGCAATACATAGTCCGCCAAGATAGAATGCACCTTCAGATGTTGATTTCCTGTCATCCGCTGAACCAGCGCAGTCTGCATCAGTATATCCCAATAACTCTATCTGACATTTGTCATTATATGTCAAGCCGAAGTCCACTGTGCCCTTGATATACTAAAGTATTCTTTTCACTGCAAGCATGTGGCTTTCCTTGGGATTGATATGATATCTCGCTGCTTGGCATGTGGCGAAAACAATATCAGGCCTTGTTGCAGTAAAGTACAACAAACTTCCAATAATTTGCCTGTATTTTGTGATATTAACTGCCTTGCCATCATCATCTTTTGATAACTTCATCCGGGTAGTAACCAGAGTCTTTATCTCCTTGTAATTATCCATTCCAAACCTTCTTAGAACCTCCTTGGCATATTTGTATTGAGAAATGAAAGTGCCATTACTTATTTGTGTCACCTGTAAACCAAGGAAAAATGTTAGCTCTCCAATCATTGACATTTCAAACTCATTTTTCATGAATTCAGAAAACTGTCTGCACTGAGCTTCATCTGATCCGCCAAATATTATGTCTTCAACATAAACCATCACCATTATCCTTTGATTACTGTTGTTTCATGCTCTTGGTGCTTGTTTCAGCCCATACAATGCCTTCTTTAGCCTGCAAAATTTGTTCTCATCCTCATGAATGAGAAAACCATCTGCCTGTTCAATGTAGACTTCTTCTAGAACCCCATTTAGAAATGCAGATTTGACGTCCATATGGAACACGTTGAACTTCCTTTGCTCTGCTATGGCCAAAAATAATCTAATCGTCTCCAGCCTAGAAACTAGTGCAAATGTCTCATCAACATCAATGTCCTCAGTTTGGGAGTAACCTTTGCACACCAGTCGTGCTTTGTTTCGAATCACTGTGCCATCTTCGTTCATCTTGTTGTGAAAGACCCATTTAGTTCCGATGACATTCTTATCTGCTGGCCTCGAAACAATCTCCCACATCTGGTTCTTCGCAATCTGATCAAGCACTTTATTCATAGCATGAACCCAGTTTTCAACTTCAGCTGCATCAACAAAGCATTTCAGCTCTACTTGAGATAGGAAAGATGTATGCTGCAGTTACTTCATTATTCTTGTTTGAACAAGAGCTACCTAATCACCGATGATATTTTTTCTATAAATTTCAGCTCATCTCTTTGGCCTCCTTGTAGGCACAGACTAGATACTTTCTTTTTCATCATCGATGTCTTCTTCTGAATCATCATAAGCCACTTCTTCTACCCTTGTGTTGCTTTCTTCCTCAACACATTCATCAGGAAATTGTTCACTAACTCATTCTTCAGTGGCTTAATTTCTTTCAACTACTTTTCTCTGTGTCATTGTTCAATGACGTCATTTCTTTGAACATCTTCTCTCAGATTTTTGTTGACACATCTTTGATTTTCTCTCGCAGCTTCTTGGTATTCTGAAATCAGTCAGCTGATACCACATTGTTAGAACAAAATAGATAATCATGAAAACCTGTGTGTTGCTGCTTTTCCACCAATCATTATTCATGAGAATAAACATTCATACTTCATATAATATTGAGATCATAGATCTGATTAGGATATAGAATGCTCCCCTTGTGTTATGCAACTCTTCCAGTTGTTAGGCCCAACAATTTAGACCCATAACTAGTCTTTTCCTGATCCAATTATCTTCAGGCCTTAATCATTTCCAAACTTGAAAACTCCTTCTTTGTCATATTTTATGCCTGTAACCAGATCCTTGTTTCCTGTCATGTGAGACGTACAACCACTATCAAGAATCCACACACCAGAATGATCTGATGCTTTAAGGGAAATTTTAGCAACTACTTCCTTCTCTGTTCTCTTCTTCTTGGTCCATATTTTTGTCTCCATACTTGGTATAGATTGAGACTCATGATCATTATCAGAGTATGATGGACCAGCTTCATCTTGCAGAGCTACAAATCTGTTCTGAAATTTTAACTCTCTTGTCGGTTTATTGATCTACTTCTTGCGAACATTTTGATTCTGCTTTGGCACATTTCTATGAATGGTCGAAGTGAAATACCTATCCATGTGTCCAAATCCTCCGCATAAAAAATAGTGTCCTTCAAAATATTTTATGGAAAACTGTTCTCTGTTTGGCTGCCATCTCTATTCCTGCTCCCTTCTATATATCTTGGCTATAGAACACACATACTGTGAATGTCCCATTTTCCCACAACAATAACACCTAATATAGGATACATTCCTTTATGATACTTCAACACTATTATTTTCCCTTTGGGATCTCTGAATATTCTGATTCTGTTTTGTGCCCAAATCAACCTTCAATTTCGGGACGGTTGCTTGTGGTATAACTGTAATTGTCATAGATTTTTATTCCTGATTAAGCCCTGAAACAACCTTAACATCTGAGCTCAATTACCGCTTCTTCCCTGCTGAACTACTAGGCTCCTCTTTCATCTTCTCTGTCTTCTAAATGACCTACTTTTCTGATATCACATTGGGGGTCAAGAGTTTTTCTTGATCCTTAATTTTTTGTCACATACTGACCACTTATTCTTCAAGCTCTTTAATACGTCTGTCCTGCTCCTTTCCTGTGTTAGTCAAACAATCAATTTCATTCTTTTGTTCCTCAATTTTAAGTTTATACTCAACAATATTTTCTGAGCTCTCTGGTGTTGAGGATTTTAGTCTTTCAATTTCTTCTAATAGCTCAGAGTTTTCTTCATCCTGTTGTTGCATATAGAGTTTGGCATTACGAACCACTTTATTGGATTTCTTCGTTTTGGATCTCCAAACTTCTATCTCTTCAAGAGCTGCTTCCAATTCGGCTTCCATATCAACTCTCCCTTCAATTTATTCTTCTTCTTCAGCGTCAGTTTCTTCCTTTTTCTGAGAACTACCAACAATCGCCACCAAGGCATTTACCCCACGATCTCTAAAATTTTCTATTTCCTCAACCTCTTCATCTTTAGACTCATCTGAACATTCAAATTCTTGTGAAAGAAGATTCTTTTTCTTGAAGAAATTTCTCTTGAATTGCTTCTTCCCTTTCACAAACGTTGAAGTCTTCTTCTTAGGAATTTCAACTTCATCATCATCATCATCGTTATATTGAAATTTCTTGGGGCATCTTGCCATAAGATGACTAACCTTTCCACATCAAAAGCATGCTAGTGGAAGTTTACCTTTAAACTTTCCTCTTCCTCTTTGCAGATTTGAAGAAAGGAATGACATCACCTCATATGTATCTTCTTCTTCATTAGAATCTTCAATGGTGAGTTTCTTCATGGCCTTGAATGCCACCTCTTTGGATTTTCCCTTTTCCACAGTCTCGTTATCATCGTTTCTCATTTCATATGCAACAAGAGTGCTGTGCAGGTTATCCAATGTCAGTTCTTTTGGGTCTTTGTCTTCCAAAAAAGAAACTTTTGGATTGAACCGAGGTGGAAGTTTTCTCAATATGCGCTACATAATTTTTATATCTAAGATAATTTCTCTAAGACCCCGCATGTCTTCTACCACAACATTTACCCTGTCAAAGAATGCATCAACAGACTCATTCAGGTTCATTCTTAGATCTTCATACTTGTTCCACAACACTTGCAGCTTTGCCTCTCTCACCTTTGTATCCCCTTCATATATATTCAAAAGCTTTTCCCACATGGCATGTGACATTTTTCATGACATCACCTTTGTATATATGGGATTAGAGAGGGCTCCCCCTAAGGCATTGATCGCTTTGGAATCATTATCCAACTCTCTATGTTCAGCTTCTGATAACGCACCACTATTAATATCAGTTGTGATACCATGCATAGCTGCTAAAAACACATCCATTCCCAAATATCGAAAATAGTGTTGCATTCGATTCTTCCATATCTGAAAATTACATCCGTCGAAGATCAGAATCCCTTTATGATTAGTGACCTCCATTGAGATAAGAACAGCTGTCAACCTTTCCCTCTGATACCAATTGTTAGGTCCACAAGGCTGAATACCCTGAGAGGGGGGGGGGGTGAATCAGGGTATGGCAAATTTAAAATTAACGACCATTCTGATCTTGTTTCGCTGTTAAGAAAAACACTCTTCTCTCTCTTTCCTGTTGCACAAAGTAAATAGAAAGTAAAGCATGCACATGACACAACAATTTTACTTGGTTCACCACAAAGAGCTACGTCCAAGGAGCATACGCCGACAAGTTGTCGGTCGTACCAAATTCCACTAAACTTCACTAGCTGTGGATTGCAAGATTTGGGCTAGATCACTTCTATGCCCAGGATCACTGCCTTTACAAAGTTTAGGGTCAGCTCACTACTTTCCCAAGGTTCACTCCCTGTTTCTCTCTCTCTGGCTCACTACCAGTGGAGAGAATCACCTTCTTCCTCTTTCTTTGCTCACTGCTCCGGAAAGGATCCACTCATAGTTTATAGACCTGTAGGTATCTTCATTTGCATGAAGGAATACATCTTTCTTTATAAGTAGATGCTCTGTTGAAGCCCAGTTTTCACCCGTAGATGAATCTCTCTTTGCACCGAAGGTATCAGGAAAAATTCCAGCTTCCACGCAGCCTGAAAATCACTGCTGGAAATAAACCTTACTTGGCGTGCAAGTCAATCTCGGCGTGCAAGTATCAGTGTGTAAGTCACAACGGGCGCGCAAGTCCACCTCAGACACTTGCAAGACACAATCTTCCCCAACTCCAAACTTTCACGACTCTCTTCCTTTTATACCCAAACCAATATTGGCGCGCAACTGCCAACCAGCGCGCAACTTCACTTGCGTGACCCACACACCACTTGCGCGACTACCACACCTGCGTGACGGGAGCTCTGATTTCTCAAAGTGTTGAACTCCGGTACAGAATGAAGAGGGGTGGTCCAATATTTATAGGCAAATTGACCACCCTGCGTGATGACACGCAAGTCACCTGCACGACCCAGTCTCGGTGCGCAAGTCTACTGCCCTCCTAGACACTTGCGCGACCAACTCCCAAACTTGCGCGAACCTATTTCCTTTGCCATATTTTGATCTTATGATCTTGAAAAAAATATGGCACGCAAGTTTCCTATACTCCAAGTCCTTGGCGCGCAATTCCTTTTTCCAAAAACACTTTTATTTATTTGTCAATTTTCAGGCCCAAAAATTTGGCAAACACTGGAAAACGGCGCCACCTTGTATCTGTTCTTCTTGTACCGCCTCCAGATCGTCCATTCCATTATCGACGTTCTTGAATAAAACATGGATCATTGACCACAGATCTTGAACTCGACATTCCACCATGAAACCTCCTTTGTCAACAAATTTGTATGTCATCGTTTTCATTATCAACAATTACAACACAGATGTTCACTTTGTCAACAAACACAATCACCTCAAAAATACTTCAATGATGCCTTGAGGTATTTTTTCCCAAAAAATATAAAATTACTAATACTTTACATTATTGAAAATTATTTTATAAATGATAAAAATTAATTTTATTAATTCTCCCACTATTTTATCAAGTCCCAATATCCCTCACCAATAAGCTCGAAATGTCTAGTTTCTAGGGAATTCTAGTAGAAAGGATCCATATTCACCTTCACATAACCCCAATAAGGGTTGTTAAAGATACTTGAAGGTATTTAGGTAGGAATGTCTTTTCCAACTCCTGTCTTGTAGTTCCTTGAATCATTTAGTGGATTCCCCAATCTATAAATCCTAACATGGATTTCCTCAACACTTACCTCTAAATTACAACAATTTTATCAAGGGATACTTATCTTTATGTAAATTTTTTATGTAAACCCAAAACCTTCAAAAGAAATCCCCTTTTCAAACTAAGTGTCCTAATAAGGGTTGGTCAAACACATAGTTCTATTGGTTTCATTTCTTATCAAGTAATGGAAGTGTAAGTTTGACATGATATATATTTGAGATATTTTTAATTTATAATGAAATTTTTTTATCTTGTTTTATCCTTCATATTTCTAATGAATATTAAGTGGATTTTTCTTAATTAATTGACCATTTCTGGATAAAACATTTATGAATAATCAATTTATTTAAATTTCATCTCTACACATTAATTCATTTGTTTATGTGATCAATGTCTTGTATCTATAAAATAATTAATGCCTACGAAAAAGGTAAATAAATAATAAATGACCAATTCATGATCTTATTTATCAGTTCATTTATTGTATGAAGATTAAATTAACCTATGATCTTAGGAAAATAATTCTAATTTTTGGTCTTGGTATGAGTTAAAACATTCCATCTATCCACCTATGTATCACTTGGGTTGGGATCATTATAGTTTTGTCTTGAAATACCTCCACATTCCTTGGGAAACTCCATTAATTAAAAATATTTATGACCCACACATGGGTGATTGGAACCAATGCATTGGTTAAAGGGGATTACATAAATAACCTTATACATGTAGGTCTTAAAAGTAATGGAGATAGGGATGTCTCACATGTTGTCATATTTAATTTCTTAATAAATAATTAAAAAATTATGTGATGAATTAAATTAAATTATTACAACACATACACTTGTCTTGCTCAAGACCATGATCAGTCGTAAACATGAAACAATTATGCATTTAAAACATTATCTTATATTCATTTTAATTCCTTCTTTAATAATATAAAATGTGCATGAATTATTCTGATTAATTGTCTTATTAATCAATCAATTAATTTAATATTATTTTATCCAATCATATATAAATTACCATCGACTATGACATTCAATAAGATGAATAATTTTATTTTATTTAAAACTCAATAAAATAGTACACAACATTATACTTGTAAGGAAATCAGTGATTAACTGTCTGAACAACTCAATATGGTTTAATTGAAAATAATTCCTGCATACCTAATATTATATATATGGAATATGACATAATTCCAAAATGTGTACTATCAACTTAATGTTCCAAAAAACACATGTAAATTATGTGGCTTATACAAAATAATGCATTGAGCCTTTATTATTCAATAACCATACATGATTAATAGTTTTTAATATTATGAGGAATTATTTAAACATTTAATACGATATAAAACCCAAAAACTAGTGTGTATTATCAACTTAATGACCCATAGAACTCAAGACAAAATGTTTTAAGGATAAATTAGTTAATTTAATATTTCTTTATAAACAGTTAAATTACATGGCATGTACAAGCCAGCTACATAACATGTATTTATCTTTGTTAAATATATAAAATACACACCTAGGGACATCACGTGTACATATCATGAATATTTATGAAGTAAATAGAGTGTATAGAGGATAAACATCTTATAATTATTGTTACACAATTTCCAGTCTATATAATTCATGCCTTAAATACATATAGTGTCTTAATTACATGATGTGGATTGAATCCATGTTTTCCATCATGAAAATGAATGGAGTGCGTAGACTTTTGTCAAAATACACATAATTTAATCCAAAAAAGCTATGTTCCACCCTAGTTGGTCTACATGTGGTTCATTTATTTCTTTTGGTGTGAACATAATACACAAAAACCCAAAATCCATGTTGGTATCCTTCTATAATGAATAAGTATACACGATGTGTAGAAAAGAAATACATGTCGTTTACTCTTGTATTATCAAGCCATTATTCTTGAAACTTATAGATGTGATGTTCATATTTAAACTTTATTAGTCATTAACTAATCTTGGTAGTATTTGTGAGAAATGAATAGGAAAAAGTAATTTCAATGATAGATCCAGAAAGAATTAAAACATTAAATGAATCTTAAATTTTAAATATACAATGATCAACAATAAAATAAATAATTATAAATTTGAATGTGACCTCTATGATACCACTTGTATGTTTTTGGAATAGAAAAAGCACCTTTGGTGGGGATGATATTGAAATATATTTTAATAAATGGTTGACCAAAACCCCAAGAGATGATATTTCACATTAAATTTATAATTAATTTATTAATATTGTAGAAAATTATTACATTTTATTAGGATACTTTCTTCATTGATGATTTTGATCTTCCCAAAAACCATTTCAGATTTCCTTCATTGTGCTGTGAGTATCCAAGGATAGAATCTCTCTAATGATGATCCACATGTACACCTTTGATATCTAAGAAAAACCAATCAATTTTTGGGTGCTAGTATAATAAATCAATTATATTGTGTTTTTCATGTTGATATATCGTACTTCAGTCTTAATGGAATCTCTCTTCGGTTTCTCATTCATCAGAGCGAGAGAGGAGGAGGATTTGAGAGAGAATTTTGTTTCACACAACAATTCTCATTTCACACATTCTACACAATATATATAACTATTTATTTATTGAGCTAGAGTTTGGGTTAAGAAATATTATGTAATTGAATGATATCCCTTTAAATAATATTAGATTATTAAAAAACCCCATGCCACATAATAATAATAATATTATTATTATAATTTGATGCATGTCATCATGAGAAATGATAATTAATATTTAAGGGTTTGTAAATAAATATTTATCAATGGATGAAATCTTGGTCTATTTATTATCATTATAATTTATTGAATACTTGAATAAATATTTAATTTAAATATTTCATTCATCAATAAATATTTTAGATCAATAAAACATGAATAAAATTTTTCCTTAGTCAGTAGAAAAATATTTATTCTATTAAATTCAATATAGAATTTCATCAAGATCAATATATTTTCTTTGTGTGTGACCCTATAAGATTATTTTTCATTAGAATTACGAAGGATTTTCTAATGTCTAAGATTACTTTCTAAACATAGGTCATGGCCCCAAAAATAAGGAACTTAATTATTCAATGATGAAAACTATATATGAATGCTCACTGTGTAATATAATCCCTTATTAATATTATTTTATCAAGCATATTTCTCATCCATGTCACCAAACTATATGTTTGATAAATATTTATTTGAATATCTGAAATAAACAAGTCGATATAACATGTGAATGGAATTTATGGCTATGGTTCTATTCATATAAAATGAAGGAGATATAAACTTCCATAATGATGGAAGGGGAAAATTCATTCATCAACATATCCATTAATAACTCGTCATTTTTGATGAACCTTACTTCCCACCAACATATGGTGTTATGGTTTTCATCATAAAATATACGTGTCTAATTCTTGTCCAGATATAATGATAATATTTATGAATAGGGACCATTACACATGCTCATAGATAGAAATATCTGATGAAACCAAAACATTTGGAATTCTTAGCGTCAAACCTTTCCTCACAATCTCTCATATTAGAGATTACCAAGTGATAACTTTAAGAGAATAATCCATATCCTCTTATGATTAGTCAAACCTAAAACTCTTATTCTATGGTTTCCATAATCAAACATTATCTGACTATAAAACCATATTTAAATGTTTCATCATACCACTTCATGGTTCTCATCATAGTGGGGAACTATTATGAATTTATCAATGTGATGAAGACTATAGAAAATTTTTACATTCATTCCATGTAGAATAATGAAAAATATGTAATAATATATTTTAATATTCAAATAATAAAATATAAATTCAATCAAAGTACAAACATTTGGTCTTAGGATACCAACTCTAACACATAGTACTTGATTGAGTTCTATTTTGAATGATGTTTCTCTGAGAATAAATAAAAAATTAATTAAATGAATCTAAATAAATACATTAATATTAGAAAATGATTCCATTATTCTTTAAAGAGATTCCACTTGGTCATTTCTCATGTTTTTTCCAAGATGGAGATGTTCCGTAGGCTGACCCTATTGATTTTTAAGGGTCAATCTAGATTAGGATGATGAGTAGAGTTAGATGATTTTTCATGCATATGACCATCAAATCCTAGAAAACTATGTTGGAGGCATCTCTTTTCTTGGGATAGAGTACTATCTAGAGGAGTTAGGGATCCCATTTTTACTTTATTTGAGCTTGATTCGAGTATTGGGTCCCCTATCAATTTTTAATTTTAGGGGATAAACATGTTAGTAGTGGATGATGTATCTTAGGAATCGGAAGAACATAGATGTATCATGGGCTAAGGATGAGTTCTTATAAACAATGGTGAAGTAAACAAAGAGGAATAAGTTTCTCTCCCATTATATGGGGTTTATGAGTGTCCAGGGAAAGGGATTAATTTTATATACCTTCAGTAATTTTCCCCTGACTTTTTCAAGTTGAGGATTTAATTCCTCATTGTCAAAGGAACACATTTTGTAATTTATGAATTCCTAAAAACTACTATTGTAGTGATGTGTAGGGTTTCAAACCCATAGGTAAGGGTAAAATGATTATGCAGATACAAAATTTTGAAAACCCAAAACAAGAAATAATGATGGATGATATCCTTTTTTATATTATATTTATTTATGGAAAACAATAGATGAAGGAAGAAGTGATTTTATACTAGATGAGATAGGAATAAGATTATAGTATGATAACAAGAACTATAAATAATAATGTGAAAAGGAAAGGGAAATTTCAACTTTTGGTTTAAAATGAATTTCTTCTTTCACAAATATTTAACCGTATGCACAACCCCAAAATCGATTAGGTTAATATTTTTCACCATGATATTAATCTGAATAAAGATTACTCTTATAGATCAATACTTTCAAGAATTATTAAAATTAAAGTAAATTTAATAAATTATAATCATAATCAATCTTGTGAAAATATTATAACATTTTGAAAATAAAATTCTAGTGGCACAACATAGTTATTTTTAGAAAAATGTCTTGAAGAAGTAAATGTATGAGACCATAATTTTAATACCCCAAGAAGAAATTATCATATTTTTTTTTCAATTCCTGAATCATATAATAATTCAACTACAATATGAAGTATTCTAAATGAAATTAGAAGAGAGTGGGAAAGAGATATCTTCTATATGAAATTCGAACCCAGAAAGAGTATTTCCCAATATTTTCCCTTAAACTTAGCTAATGTTCCATATTCCCAAGTCTCACCTAAGTTTGATGATTTTGAATATCCATATTACTAAAAATTTCATACATAAAATAATTTATATTCATTTCTCTCTACTTGTTTACCAACACATTGCACCGAATTAACTCAATTATCACCTTTTCACTAACCATATTCCATTGGTGACTATATTTTATCACTTAAAAATTACTTAAGAATTCATCTTCAAATTGAATTTTAAAAATCACGTGAAATTGGATTCTTTATCAATCCAAATTAATCAAGATGTAACCATGGATTGATTTATCTTTCAGATACCCTTACTAAAATTACTTTAATTATCCAGCTGTAAAAAAATATCTATTTCATGGGAAATGACACATCATTAATTTATTAAATTAAATTTTTTTTATTACCCATAAATAAATCATTTCTATCAATATTTTACATAAATTTATCTAGATCTCCAATAGATAAATCAATCATGGGTTTGGGTTCTGACCTCATCAATTTATTACTTAGTTGATTATATGATTGATCTAGACTCAATATATCTTCTAGGTGTCAATAAGAATGTTTGGGATTCTTTTAAAAATAAAAAATCCTGAGGTGTTATATCAAACACCTCATGTGTTCCAATTCAAAATCCTAACACCACAATAGTGGGAGATAATTAATTCCTAATTTACTATCTTGAACCTATAATAAGAACAGAAAAACATCCGCTAACCATTGTCTTCAAGAAACACATTAGCTTCAGTTATTTTCAATCACTGATCAAAGCCCAAAATCTAAGTTTGACATTTTTAATGACCTTATTATCGTTTAATAAATATGGTAATCCTACTCGACCAAAGTGAATTAGATTTGAAAGTGAGTTATAATAAATATTTTACCTCGATTGAAGCTTTATCTTCAAACAAAAAAGGTTAACCTTGATCATCCCCTTTGATATGTTGAGGTTTAATCTCCTCTTATTGAGATGCTCATAGTTTTCTTCATCATATAGACAAGGATAATCTTATAATCAGTCTATCTATGAATTTCTTTTCCATTCAAATAATGTTTAGATTAACTTCCTTCAACCTAGTTCATGTCAAAACTTCATATCATGTTAAGAATATGGTCCATCCATCTTCAAAATTAAATTATTAGTTTGTTTTCATCATTAATAATGATTTATATTCAATTAATTGATCATATTATGTTCAATTTTTGTCTTTGGTGAGGTTCGGTCTCCAGTAGTTCAATAAACAATCTAATTTTCGCTTAATTCATATTCGTCGGCTTCAATTACCTCAAGCACCACTGTATTCATCTTGGGTATTCTTTTGTCAAGGTAATCATTAAAGAAAATTTAATTCATATTTATTAAACTTAGGAATATTCCTGGATATGGCTCATATGGAATCCCACTGGTTTATTACATAACTTTTCATTACATTGTAAAAATAGAGGATCTTTTAATGTTTAGTGTCTTGCAAAAAAGGTACATAATACATGAAAACATGAAAAAATTATTCTAATAAACTTGAAAGGTTTATTATAGGTTCATTATAAGTTCAATTAATTCATCTCATAACATATGTATATACATCAATAGAAAGGGTGATCATAAGTCCCAATAAGGGAAAACAAGGGAAACAGTTTACATGTGATCATATGAATTATCGATAGGAACTTAAGGAATATCATAAAGGAATGAGAAATGGTAAAATATGCATATAATAATGAAAATAACATGATTAATATCATATAAATTTGTATAAAAAATTTAATTGAGTCATTAATAAGCATATCGCTAAGGTTTATCACTAAGTTTTCATAAAAATTACCAAGGTTATTCACCAAGGTATCGTAAAACATGTCATCTCTAAATATTATATTATTTACCCAATACATTTGAGTGATATAAGGAACACCCTTCATATGAATTAATTAATGCGAGACACATATATCACAATAAAACATTTCATATATAACCCATGAAGAATAAAATAAATGGATTTCATATGAAAATCATGATGGTTTTAAGAAGTTCTTAAAGACAAGTTCATTATGGTTTTTTAAAACCCATGGAAAAGGAAGGAGGATTTCATAAATGTTAATCCCAGAATAAAAGATATATTTTTAATATCCATGTGAATACCCATAGATAAGAAAGAGGTTTGGGTATTCACAAAATAAAATAAAATAATTTTTGAGAAAAAGATAGAGATTTTGAGAAGTAAAATCTACACCATAACGGATACGAAACATGGGTTTAGAAAAAAATAAAAAGAGAGGGGACAAGTTTCTACCATTAAAAAAGAATCTAAAATAGTAATTATATAGAATAAAATGGATATAAGAACATATTATGGAAATTTTAAATACATTACACATAAAAAAGTAAACTTGAAAGGAAAAGTGACATTGAGTTTTCCCTTACCTTGAAGAGTAACACCTAAAAATAGAAGATTTGGAACTTGGGGGCTTGGGAAAACCTTTGGAGGAATAATTGGGTGGTAATACAATCATATATTCATGAATTATGAATTTTGAATGAATTAAAATGAAGATATGGGTGTGTATTTATAGAAAAAGTGAGGGAGTTTTTTTATTAATTTCCTTAGACACCTAAGTAGTTGTATTTGAAAAACCATGGTTTTCCCATGGTATTTTCCCATGGTATTGGAAACTTGGTAAACCTATTATGTTATTATAATCTAGAAGATTCAATCCGAATTTTATATTACATAATACATCATTATGATGAAATTAAACAAACAAAAAACTCAAAAACTGTATTTTTACTATTCATAGAAAAATAAAATATTTTAGATTATTCTTATAAATTCAGACTAAATTAATATAAACATTATGATTTCAAAAATGAAATTTATTTTATCATAATATTTCTCTAAATATTAGAAATTTAACTTTTAAATATAAAAATACTTATTTATTAAAAATAATATCAGATAGAAAATGCATAGTAAAATAAAGAGTAACATTTCCAAAACTTGAAAAAAAATTATTTTATCATTTTGTAATCAAATAAGTGATTTATTATAATTATATTTCCTTATAATAAATATTATTAATAAAACCTTAGTTTAATATAATAATTTATATCTCTCTGAAAAGTACAAATTTTTCTCAAAAAATCAATTTATCAAATTCCATCTCAATTTTTAAGAAAAACTATTCTTAAAATGTAAATGATGGAATAATAATTTTATTTAAAAAAAGGGATTAAAATTTAAGTGAATAATGACCTGACACATAACCCCTTATAATACCTGTATATGACCTATGGGTGAGGTTTGCGATGGTGATAGATTCTTGGGGTGGCTTGAATAACATCTCCCAAGTGGTAATCTACTATAACTTGAACTTCTACCATAGGTGATTTCATTCAAGAATAAAATGTTGAATCTCAGCTTGGGATTTGTCAAGAGAGAATCCCAAAGATGCTGCCTCCCTCCCTAGTTCTGATAAATGGGATTTTCAAGGCACAACTCTACTGGATGAGGTCATCGAATCTTATTTATGAATTAATTAACCATTATCTTTTGTATTTATAATACCAATTATAACATAAAAATTATCATTAAGGGTCTTGATTCCAATGGTCATATTGACCAACGATCATACAATGGTCGAAACCCAATGGTCACATTTCCATTATACTCACTTTATTATTAAATTCATATAGTTTTTTTGAGTATAACATAATATAACACACATTTTCAAGAAACGATTATCATTCAAAAAGTTAAGGTCATTACATTATTCACCCCTTAAGAAATTTCATCCCTGAAATTTCAGCTTGTTCCCTCAGTTGAGAAAAGGTGAGGGTACTTCTGCTTCATTATTTCCTATGGATCCCACATCACTTCTTAATATTTGTGGTTCCTCCATGACACTTTAATGAGGTGGTTAGTCATGTTGTGTAGAACTATGTCTCTATGGTCTAATATATCCACTGAATACTCCCCATAAAATATGTCATGCTTTATTTGTACCACCTCTAGATTCAGTACACGTGAAGGGTCAAGTATGTACTTCCTCAAGATAGATAAGTGGAAAACATCATGAACTTGAGCTAGGTTTGGTAGAAGTGATAACTGATAGTCCACTACTCCTATGCGATCAAGGATTTCATAGGGGCTAATATACCTAGGGGTAAGCTTCCATTTCTTCCCAAACCTCATGACTCCATTCAAAGGTGAAATTAGAAGGAAGACTTTATCTCCAACATAAAACTCCAAGTCCCTTCCGTGGTTTTCATCATAGATCTTATGTCGACTCTGAGTAGACATTATGTGTTGTTGGATGGCATAAACCTTTTCTATCATCTATTTCACAAGATCAGGCCCAAGAATATTTCTCTCACTATCTTCATCCTAATAAGTATGAGTTCTATATCACTTCCATATATATTTTTATAAGGTTCCATTTGAATACTCTAATGGAAACTGTTATTGTATGAGAACTTGACAAATGGTATATATTGATCCCATCCACCTTTAAATTCCATTGTGAATATTCTTAGCATGTCCTCGAGTGTCTGAATAGTCCATAAAAATTAGCCATCTGTTTGTGGGTGATAGGCCATACTAAAATTAAATTCAGTATTCAGAGAATGTTTAAGACTTATCCCGAATTTTTATGTGAACCTTGGATCACAATCTGAAATGATAGAAAGTTGTACCCCATGTAGTCTTACCAATTCCTTCATGTAAATCTTGGAAATTTAATCAAGAGAGAGAAATTCCCTAATAGAGATAAAATGGGAAGTCTTTGTGAGACGGTCCATTATAACCCATATCGCATTGTTTCATTTGGATGTTCTCAGGAGACTAGTGAAAAAGTCCATGGTTATATTATCCCACTTCCATGATGGTATGGGTAGAGGTTTTAATACACCTTTAGGAATTTTTTTCTCTACCTTCACTTGTTGACACACCATACACCTTATAGTGTAGTCAACAATCTCCCTTTACTTTTTATCCCTCCAATAATGATCAGGAAGGTCCCTATAGATTTTAATGATTCCAGAATTTATAGAGAATTTAGATCGATGAGATTCATCCATCAAATCCTTCATTATTTCCAGATTATATGGAAAACATAGCCTTGTTTAAATTTTCAGTACACTATCTTGATTAATAATTAATTTAGGAAACTTAACATTCTTCATGGCCTCTAACTTCTTCTCCAACAAAGGATCTGAACTTTGAGATTTCTTAATCTTCTCCAGTAATTATAGTTGAGAAAACATTTGGGACAAGGTTGATGATTTAACTTCCCTTATGATTCCCATGTCCAGTTTTACTAGGCATTTGATCAAAGGATATATTTGAATCCTCATCATTTCTAGAACAATAGGGTCTTTCTGACTTAATGCATTAGTGAATTTGTTTACTTGGGATGATAATTAATTAAATGCTCACAGTCTTTAAGAAGTTCCAACCATATCCTTTGTCTCATGTTCAATTAATTTTTCATGAAGATATACTTCAAAATTTGATGGTCTGTGTACATATAACATTTCTCCCCATAAAGATATTTCCGCCATATCTTCAGAGAAAAAAAATTGTTGCCTTATCTAGTTCATGTGTAGGATAGTTCTTCTCATGAGGCTTCAACTGTAGAGATGCATAAGAAATCACCTTTTCAGTTTGCATGAAGATTCACCCAATACCTTTTAGAGATGCATCACTAAACTAATGAATCCTTATCTGATAGAGGGAAGAGTTAACATGGGTGAAGAAACTAATATCTTCTTCAGATCTTGTAAACATTCTTCACACTCCATTTTCTAGATTAACATGATGCCTTTTCAAGTCAACATGGTTAGTCAATTAGAAATTTAGGAAAAGTTTTTCACAAACCTCCTATAATATCCTACTAAACCAAGAAAACTATGATTCTCAGTAACCTCTTTAGGATGAGGCAACTTCTCTTAAACCTTTGTCTCTGCAGGGTCAACTGATATTCCTTCATTGGTTACAAAGCTCCCCAAGAAATAAACTTATTGTAACCAAAATTAAAATTTTCTAAACTTTCCAAATATCATATCCTTCTATAGAGTTTTCAATATAACTCTTATATTATCCCCATGAATTTTGGAATATATCGAAATATCAAAAATAAGAACTACCAAAATGTTATAAAGGTAGTACTTAAAGTCTCTATTAGTCAAATTAATCAAAATAGTAGCTGAATTGGTCAAGCCAAAGGGAATAACAACAAACTAATAAGGCTTATATCTTGAATAGAATGTAGTCCTTGGAATATCTTCCACTCTCACCCTCAATTTATGATATCCAGATCAATGATAAATCATGTAGAAGAATTGATCCCAATGAATATGGTCAAATAAATAATAAATTCTTCAAAGAGGGTACTTATTCTTCACTGTGATCCCATTAAGTTCTCTTTTGTTAACTCATAGCCACATTGATCCATCCTTCTTCTTCATGAAGAGAACAGGTGCTCCCCAAGGAGACACACTTGGTCAGATAAACCCCTTCTTCAAAATATCTTGGAGTTATTTCTTCAATTCCTACAACTCCACATTTTACATTCTATATGGGGTCTTTGATATCATCTAGGAACCGAGAATGAGTTTAATGGAGAAATCTACCTATATTTATGGGGGAGGTCTAGGTAACTCCTCAAGAAATACTTAAATGTATTCTTAAATGATGGGGACATTCTCTATTCCTATACTTCTGTTTCCTTCTTTATCTTCACCAATAATTTCCATAATGAATGCTATGGGAGGCACTTATAGACAAAAACTCAGGTAAATATATCTCTATATTGAAAATAACTATTGGTTTTACATTCAAGACTATTAATATTTCCTTGATTATGTAGTTGATATTTGTATGATACATTGAGAGCTAGTACATCCCTAGTATAATGTGGAATTCCTTCATGGGAATGACTACTAGATTTTCTATGAGATTATGCTCACTAAATTAAATAATAGAGTTTTTATATATTGTTAATGCTTGGATAATACCTCTAAAAGTATTTATTGATAGTTATATTCTAGTAGTTTGGGGATTCATTCTATATTCTTTGAAAACATAGAGTAAATAAAAGAATGTGTAGAGCCAAGACAAACAAAGCACTTGTTATCTTTGAGAGAACAATGAGAGTACCTTCCACAACATAATTTGGAGCATAAAATTCAGCCATCATGATACCAAAAGAACAAACTTCTTCCCTTGGTTTATGCTAAGGTTGATGGTGATTCCCCTCAATTGCCCTCAGATTTGGACAGTGATTGGAAAAGTGGCAACATTTTCCACACTTGAAGCATTAGACTTTAAAGAAGAAAACCTTTGGTAGAAAAGCATGTGATTAACCAAACTCATACCTTGGGAGTGTCAAATCAGGAGTGCATAAGGCCCATTATCATGTACTAGGTTACGTTGAGTTAGGAAAGATGCACCTTGTCAGATTTTTCACCCCTAGGTACATTTGTACTAGAGCCACATCCACTTGTTCTTATCTTGACAAGGATTTATTTTCTCATAAACCACTTAATATTTCACAAAAATACCAGGTTATTTTTCCTATATTTAAACTTTTCTCTAGGGTTATTCCTAACATTTTAAAATCACATTTTAAATAAATAATTAAATAGTCCTTTTTTATCAATTATGAAATCTTGTCTTTTTATCACATAACATTTCATTTAATTGTACAAATAGAGTATCTTTTAAAGTTTAGTGTCTTTGAAAAAATGGGCATAATACATGAAAACAATAAAACCTGAAAAAATTATCATAATAAACTTTAAATGATTATCATAGGTCCATCATATTTTCAATTACTTCATCTCATAACCTATGGAAATACATTAAAGGAAAGGGTGAGCATAAGGCCTATTAAGGGAAAGCAAGGGAAACAGTTTACATGTGATCATGTGAATTATTGATAAGATCATATGGAATATCATAAAGGAAAAAGAAATGGTAAAAGATACATATAATAATGTAAATAAAATGATTCATAACATATAAGTTTGGATACACCATTTAATTGGTTCATTCATAAGCACATCACTAAGGATTATCATAGAGGTGTCATAAAAATTACCAAAGTTATTTACTAATGAATCGTAAAACATGTCATCTATAGAGATTATTTTTTTTTTCAAAATGAATTGGAGATATATCAAGTTGAAGCATTAATTTTTCTTAATTAATGTGATACACATAGATAATTATAATTTTTTTTATAAATGACCTATGAAGAATAAAAGAAACGAGTTTTATATCAAAATCATGACCTTATTAAGAAGATATTAAAGACAAGTTCATTATGTATTCTTAAAACCAAGGAAAAGGAAGGAAAGTTTCATTATATTAGTCCTAGAATAAAGTATATATTTTTTTCATATATGTGATACCTCTGGATAAGAAAGAGTTTTGGGTATTCACAAAAGAAAATAAAATAATTTCTTGACAAAAAGAGAGAGATTTTGAGAAGTAAAATTGGTAGCATAACGGGTATGAAACAAGGTTTTAGAAAATGTTAAAAAGAGTGAGGAAAAGGGTATCCAATTGATAAAATAATCTCAATATATTAAAGGGATATAATAAAATATATATATATGAAAATATTATGTAAATTTTATATACATAACACATAAAAAAGAAACTTGAAAGGAAAAGGGTAGTTGATATTCCCCTTACCTTGAAGAGTAGCTCCTAAAACTAAAAGATTGGGACCTTGGGGGATTGGAGAATCCTTAGGAGGACTCCTTGGGTGGTAATACTATTATTTATTCATGGAGGATTAATTTTTAATAAATGTAAATGAATATATGGGTGAGTATTTATAGAAAAAATTAAGCAGTTTTTTATTAATTTCTTTGGACACATCTGTAGTGGTATTTGAAAAACCATGGGCTTTCCCATGGTATTTTTCCATGGTATTGGACACTTGTGACACATATTATGTTATTATAATTTATAATATTTGACCACAATTTCATATTACATAATACATCATTACGATGTCATTAAACATATTGAAAACTCAAAATTGTATTTTTACTATTCACCAAAAAAAATATTTTAGAAAATTATCATAAATTCACCCTAACATAATATCGACATTATGATTTCAAAAATAAAATTTATTTTATCATAATAATTTTCTAAATATTATAAATTTAACTTTTAACTATAAAATACTTATTTATTAAAAATAAGATCGGACAAAAAATGCATAGTAAAATTTCCAACACTTGAGAAAATATCATTTATAATTTAATAATAGTATTATTATAATAATATTTCATTATAATAAACATTATTAATAAAATATTATTTTAATATAATAATTTATATCTCTTTGAAAAGTATAATTTTTCCCGAAAAATCAATGTATCAAATTTTATCACAATTTTAATCTAAACTATTCTTAAAACAAAAATGATGGAATACTAATTTTATTTAAACAAAGGGATTACACTTTAAGTGACTAATGTATTGAAACATAACCCCTTACAATACCTTCATATGACCTAAGGGTTAGGTGTTCAATGGTGATAGATTCTTGGGGTGGCTCGTATAACATCACCGATGTTGTAATCTCCAATAACTTGAACTTCTCTCGTAGGAGATTTTGTTCAAGCTTATCATTTTGAAGCTAAGATTGATCATGGTCATGAGAAAAAAAAAGATGGTACCTTACTCCCATGTTTTGAAAAATAGGTTTCCTATGACAAAAATCTATTGGATGAGGCCATCAAATCTTATTTATGCATTAATAAACCTTTATCATTTCTATTTTTAACAATAATTATAATGTTAAAATTATTATTAAGAGTATTGTTTCCAACGGTCATATTGAACAACATAAATTATTGAACAATGGTCGTATAATTTTTGAAAACCAATGGTAACTTTTCAATTAAATTCACTTCATTATTAAAGGGATAAATTTTTGTTGAGTAGAAAATAATATGGAAAACATTTTCGGGAAACAATTATCATTCAAAAAGGTCCAGTTGTTACAGGTCAACTTAATCAAAAGAACATCCAAGATCACAATGTTAATGGTGTTGGTTTTTTAAGGATTTGGATGAATTCACAAGGTCATGTGATAAATTTCATTCTGCTGAATCTCCTTGGTAAGTCATGATCAATTTTAATTTCTCATGCGATCAATCAACTTTATTATCTCTTGGAAATACATAACATGGTTGATTTCCTATTATCCTTTTTAATGATGAAGTGAGTGTACAATTAGTAAGGCACGATCAATCATGAGTCACACAGTCGAGACACCATTTTTCATAAATTTTGTTCCCTCTGAGACACATTCTAGATCCAATTTAATTCTCATGGTCAATTGTATACTTTACCAAATTACAACATACAATTGGAATGACATCTTGAATTTCCCATTTTTTATCCAAGAATTTTCTAAATTTTCATCTGAAACATTAACCCCACTGAAAAAAATTATAATATTAAAATATTGAAATAAAATATTAACAATTAAATTCAATTTTAATTAATTAATTAATTAATTACTTTAAAAAACAATGAAATGATAAAAATTAAAAAATTATTAAATTTTAAATTAATGTAACTAATTTTTAAATCATTTAATTCATGAGATTAAAAATTTTACATCTATTAATTTATTAATTGATTAATAGAAAAAACTATCAAGTTAATATTTAATTCAATGAATGTAAAAATAAACCAATAACACTAAGAATTAAAATATAAAATAAAATTTAGAAAATAAATAAATAAATAATTCAAAGAATGATCAAAGGATAATTTAAACAAAAAAACAAAAAAATACTATCTTATTTATGAATAACAATTAATTCTATAATAAAATATCCAATGAACTATAATTAATAATTTAATGTCTAGTTTATTATTTAAAAACATAGATTATACACCAAATATTATGTGGAAAAACAAAATAATTAAAGTCCAATTTAATTTTTTTTATACATAATATTTTATTTTCCTCAAGAAACAAATTTTAAAGTTAAATAGATGAAAATTATTCTTAAATATGAAAAGGTGAGTTTCCACTAAGAATCAATTATCAAAAAAATTCTTCCCCATGGACTCTTCCAATAAGAAAAGGTTACTACTCTTTAAAAAATCGGTGATTTGGTTAAAAAAGACAGTTTTCATTTTACAAAAATGATTGATGTTAATTTTTTTGAATGAGTTTAAATAATTTTTTTTTTCATTTAACTAAGACTTAAAAAAATATCTTTAACTATAGGATAAAAAAATACACAATTAGATGGAATAATAATTATACACTCTATTTAGATGATAAAATTTAACAATTACAAGTGACATAAATAAATCATCCAATTGCATAAAAAAAATGAATAAATGAATAGAGGCACAACCTAAATGAGGTGTCTCATTTTATATCTCATTTTAATGCATATATTAATAGTTTAAGACTCAGTTGAAAGGTTCAAAACCAATGATGATTGTAAACCCTACTCCCAAAGTTTAACCAAAAATAAATAATTTCATAAGAGTAGGATATTTATGAAATGAATTAAATCCATAATAAATTAGAAGATGTTAACCTCTTAAAGGTGGCATGAAAAATATAAAATTTTATTAAAAAATAACCCATTGAATAAGAAAGTTAATGCTTCAAAACCACAAATTTTGTAAAAAAAATTATGGGTTTTTAATATATACTGCATTGAAGTAATGTTAAGCACAAAATAAGACCCCTCCCCCCCACACTCAAAATAAAAAAATATCCCCATTGTTGAACCTTAAAAAGGGAGAAATAATTTTAGTAGTTAATATTCAAAAATATTTGTTATTGAGTATAATTAAAACTATTCTTAAGGGTTACAATACTCTTCAAACAAGATGTTTTCCATAATTTCATATTATCCATTCAAATAGAACATAAAAAGTACATGCATTTTATATTGTATAGGTAAAATAATTTTCAATAAATTTTAAAACAAGTATCTTGTAAATAATTGAGTATGAAATAAAACAAAAACATGGAACCAAGGAATTTCATAGGGTTTCAACATGATTGATTTTTTTTCAATTAGATTTTAAACACTCTAGAATATAGGATTATCAATACCCAACATTAAGAATAATATTCCCTTAAACAAAAAACAACAACGTGTATCATCCTCTATACATAACTAAAGGTAGTTTAAAAAACATTGGATCTTAATTTTCATCTAACAATCCACATGTAACATTATCAGTAATAGTAGAAATAATAAGAATAAAAAAATTAGAAATTGAAACATGAAATCCCCTGATTTAAGAATATTTTTCTTTCAAGTTCATCAAAAAATACCTCTTCCATTTTAGCATTAAGTGAAATCATATGGTTTATTCTACATTTATTTACTATAGGATGAAAAGATTAATATTAAACTTAAATAGATTAATCTCAAAAATAATGAAAAACCATAGGATGAGTAAAAAATAGGCATGCTTCAAATTTCTCTATAATTTAGCTCCTTATTGACTTGAAAACAAGTGGTATTATACTATAGTGAACTATGTAGTTGGTTCATCTTGGAATAAAATGGAAGGAAACCTAATTTAAAATTCAAGATATAAAAGAGAATTATATAAAAAACAAAATATAAATTTATTATTTTAAAGTTAAAAGTAAACACCCAATAAAGAAATGGCTTGACTCCCGTGAATCACTTAATTTAATGTCTTTTGTTAGCCTTCAGTTAAAATTCACATTTCAAGAAAAACTATAGAAAACAATACCTTTGGTTATCATTAAAAATAATGTTTAATCATTTGACCATTAACCATAATTGGTATATTTTATTCTCCAAAAATTTCAACAACTTCATTTTTATGAACTTTAAGAATAGTGAAATGTTCACACCACTTTGATGTTGATTTTCCTATGAAGAGATCAAGTATGTAATTAAAGAGAGGGACCTTTTATCATTATTTAATTCTATATTTTGAATGAAGTAATCATTAATTTTTTCCCTATATTTATAAATACTATCATTTTCATAAGACACTTTCATAATTTAATCTAACTCACTAATCTCAAGAATTATTCTCTCACCACCAGTATTAAAAATAATGTTAAAGGCTCTACTGCTCAATATGACTTCTATTATAAATCCATATGCAAATGAATTGAATTTTCAAAAATATCTTATATGGAGAAATACCTATTACTGTTTTTAATGTTGCTCTATAGGTCCATAATACATCATCCAGTTTTAAGGACCAATCCTTACAATATTTAGAGATAGATTTCTCTAGTTTCTTCTTAAGATCCCTGTTTGGAATTTCTATATGTCCACTAGATTAAGGATGGTAAGAATTTCCAGTTCTACGGGAACATCAATTCTTATTCATAAATGATTGTAATTTAAAATTCTTGAAATGGGTTCCATTATTATCTTTTAAAGCTTTGGTCACCCCAAATATTGATAAGATTCTATTTTTAGTGAATTTGATAACACTATAAGTTTGATGATTGTGAAATGACACAACCTCAACCCAATTTAAAAAATAATAAATAACTACTAATATGAACTCACTTCCATGAGAATATGGAAATGGTCCCATAAAATCCAATCCCAAAACAATAGAAACATTAAATTATAAAATACCTTTATGATATATCTCATTCTTCATACTAACATTTTCTATCCATTGACATATTTCATAACCCACAACTAAACTCAGAACTTCCCTAAACTAAGTAGGATAATAAAATCTAACTTGAAGGAATTTTTGGGAAATCCTTTCTCATCCATGATGTCTTTCCAAAGGCGAGGACTGGAAACTCTCTATAATAGGCAACATCACTTCTTCTGGCATACACATCCTTAAAATCCCATCAACACACCTCCTAAACAGAAAAGTACTATTCCACATAAGGCACATAAGTTCATAAATGAACTTATTCCTTGGATTATGTGAGAAATATTTGGGCATAAATCCCACTAATAAGAAAATTTAAAATTCTACATTCCATGAAGAATACATAACAAAGTCATTTTAAAATTTTTATTAGGAAAGGATGAATTAATCTCCCTTAGATAATCAGTTTCGATTCTAGAAAACATAGACAAGTAATCTTCAACAACATTATTAGCACCTTTTTTTATCTCTAATCTCCAAATTATAATCCTATAGAAAATTAATCCACCTATTGAGTCTAGGTTTGGTCTCTTTATTAGACATTAGATACTTTAAGCTATTTTGGAATATAAAGACTATGACTTTGGAAACTAATATTTAATACCTAAACTTATCTAGAGATAATAAAAAATCCAAAAACTCCTTCTTAGTAGTGGTGTATTTACTTTAAGAATTATTTAGTAGTATACTATCATAATATATCACATGTAATATCATATCTTTCCCCTAGTAAAAAACAACTCAAAAATCTACATCACTAGAACAAAAAATAATTTTAAAAGGAAATTTAGAATCAGATGCATTAATGATAGTTGGTGATGTGAGTTTTTCATTATGAAAAGTAAAAGACTACAATCATATTTCATCAAAGATAAAGGGTGTACCTTTAACCAATATCAAACACAAGGGATTTTTAATTTTTAAAAATTATTTAATTAACCTATGGTAAAAACCAAAATTCCCTAAAAATCTTCTAACTCCCTTAACATTTTCAGGAGGAGTTAATTTTTATATTACCTATATCTTGGTGTTTTAAACCTCAAATACCCTCATATAAACTTTTTCTTGGAACAAAATTTCTTATGTAATCATAAATTGGCATTTTTTGAGCAAATAACCATGTTTTATTCTTGAAAGATCTCTAAAACTAATTCCATATTCTGAAAAAAACTCTCAAAAGTGATCCCAACAATGGAAAAATCATATATAAACTCATTAATGATCGTACCTATCATATTAGAAAATATATCCATAATGAAATATTGAAAGGAAATCAGGGAACCAGACAAGACACATGCAATTATCTAGTAGGAAAATATCAAAAAGGATATGTGAAAGTGGTTTTCTATTAGTCTTATAGGGATATAGGGATCTATTTGTGACCAGAATAATCATCTAGAAAACAAAATAAATAATTTCTAGAAAGCCTCTCATGTATTTGATATAATAATGGAATATAAAAATAGTCCTTCCTAGTGTCTGAATTAAGCTTCCTATACTATATACAAACTATCCATTTAGTATGTTTCCTATCCTGCATTTTTTCATTCTTTTCATTGGTGACAACTATGAACCTGCATTTATTTACAAATACTTAGAGAAGACTCATGAAAGTAGTATATAAAATGGGATAAATGATGTCATTATTTAATAACATGACAAAATATTATCTCACAAGACCTTTTATGCCTAGAATTAATTTCCTTTGAAACTTTGAAAACCCATATTTTATTACACCTTAATTCTTGATTTATTATATAATGGTACACATAAAACAACCCCACAAGATCGTGAATCCTTATGTATTTGAGAAATTAGTTACATATAATATCAACATGATAAATAGATACAAAAATATTATTAAAATATTCCTTAACATGATCTTAAAACTACATTATACTTTTAAAACTACATGGGATAACCTAGGGACGTACATAAGAAAGGGGTGACCTATAAAGCCCAGCAAGGGAATAAAAAATGCATATCACAAGTTTAAGAAATACATGTGAGACAAGAGAAATATAAAGGTAAAATTAGATGGTTTAAAATCATAATCTGAACAATGATTCATGATATAATAGGACAATATAAAGGAAACATAAGAATGTAGAAACAACTTAAAACATGACATCATATATATAAATTAAGGTTAACCTCCAATAAAACATAGAAAAGTGTTCTTAGGATAACCTCTAGTGAACCATACTTGGAATATCAAAATATTAAGACATTACCCAATTCATTGGAGGTATATATAATTCAAGTAATACCGGTTACATTCATATCATGGACATGCATAAGTGTGCCACATAGATCAAACAATATATGAGGATTTTTTTATCAAAATTGACCCCACAATTATTGAGTATGGGTTACATAAATGGAAGTAAAAAATAAATGAAGGATAGATATATATAGGTGAATACACCTGGGTGTAAATAAGGGCAGTATTAAAAAAATGGCATGGTAAAATCACAATATTATTATGGCAGTATAACGAAGGTACATAGAGGCTTATATAAAGGCTGAATGAGAGTGAAATGGATATATAATCACTTGTAAATAATAATTATTGTAAGATTAAAGTGAAAAAAACATACCCCAAATTGAAAAATTCTAAATCAAAAGGTATAAAGTAAAGGAGGTGCTTGAATAAAGAGGAGAAGGAGATGATCCCTTCCCATGGGAGGGTACTTCTAAAATCTTGGGTGGTGATTATTGAGAGTTTGAGGGATACTTGGGTGGAATATAGAGAGGAAATTGTAGAGTAATTTTATGACCAAAAGTTTTTTAATGAAGTTTATTGGGAGTTTGGGTGGGAATACATATCAAAAGAGAGGGGAGTTCATTATTATTTTCTAAACATAGGTTTTGGACTCTTTATGATAAAGTAATCCAAACCAAAAACCATTGAATGATTTTTCCCATGGTTTATACCAAAGTAGAGTGGTTTTAATTATTTTAAATGTTTTAGAATTGAGATAATTAAAATAATATACTTACTGATGTGGAAGTGAGACAAGCTTACAAAGAATTAATTTTAAAACCATAAAATATAATATTGATTTAGGAGGATTCATTATGGATTTATAAAATTAATAAAATAACCTCAAAAAAACATTATTTTAAATTGAAAATATATATTTTTTCATGGATACCTTCTATGGAATATATTACATCACTTTTTGGTCATTATGATGTCATAATACACATTGTATATTTACACCGTATTTAATTTTGACCCACAAATTTGATTTTCGCTGAAAATTATGAAAAAATCACAATCGGATAATTTATACATGATAATTTCAAAAATAATATTTATTTTATCCAAAAAATATATTATTATGAAAATTTATACTTTTAAATTAAAAATACAAATTTATTTAAAAATAATGGATTTTTTTGATTAAAATAGTTTTCTCACCGTTATAAAATTATTATTTTTTAATTCGTATAATTATATTGTCATTTATATTTAATAATAATATTTTATTAAAATATAATTTATTTTAAATTTTTTTATTCATTAAAATATAGTTACTTTACTAAAACTATAAATTTACAAAAAATAAAATTTAGTTTTATCAAACTCATTTTCTAGTCATTTAAAAGTAATGTTAAAAAGGGATAAATATAATCATTGTAATATTGAAAAAAATATAAAAATTCATAATGTTAGTGACTAGATATATAAACATTTATTTCACAATCCAATTCCCTAAGATCAAGTTGTGTGATGGTGAGATTTTCTTAGGGTGGTTTGGGGAACATAGTTTGGGTCATGATCTCAAAGGCTATGAACTTCCCTCATAAATTTTTTTGTCTTACTTTTATTGTAGAATATTTAATTTTTTTAGTCAAGTGAAAACTCCTGTGATTTTATCACCCTCATATTATCCATTAAATGGGAATCATAGGGTATGATCCTATGGATGGAGGCTATCACATCTTTTATATGTGCAAATTAGACTTTGTCATAACCTTTAATATATACTAATAAAAATGTTCATTGTATAATTGCAATATTGTCAACCATTTTGATTCTTAATGGTATTTTAAATCCTAAAATATATAACCTATAATGGTTAAAAATCCAATGTATTTCAAGTGTTTTAATTACTTCATAAGTAATTTACTTATTTTAAAAAATGCATTTCACTCATAAATGTTTAGGTAATTATATTATTAACTCATTAAGAAATTTCTCCCTAAAATTATTATTTCATACACTAAAATATATTAGGTTACTTTTTTTCATCACTTCATAAAGTTCCCAAGTCACTTTATAAAACTTTTAGTTCCACCACAATACTTTGACCAGGTTAGTTGTCCTATTGTGTATAACATTGTCTCTACATTCTAAGATATTTACTAGATGATCCTTGTATAAAAGATTATTCTCTAATGGTATCACCTCTGAATTAAATCCATTTTAGGGATTTGGTATGTAATTTCTCAATAGGGATACATGGAACAAATCATGTTCATGATATAGATTAGGTGGGAGTGTTAGTAGATAGGTCATCAGTTCGATATGATAATGGACCTCAAATGGGATGATGTATCTAGGAAAAAGATTTCCCTTCTTCCAAAACCTCATGAATTTATTCCATGGTGTTATATAAAGGTAAACTTTATCTCCAACCTTAAACATAATTTATCATCCTTAATTATCTATATAGATTTTTTATACACTTTTCAACAATACATATGATGTTTGACGAATTGAACCTTCTTTATCATCATTTATATAAGATCATGTACCATTAGATTCTCTTCTACAAATTCATCTCAGCATGTTAGAGTCTGACACCTCTTCCTATACAGTGTCTCATAAGATTCCATTTGAATACTAGAATAAAAAATGTTATTATATGATAACTCTACCATGGGGAGGAATTGACCCCAACATCTTTGGAAATCCATTAAACATGGTATCAACATATCTTCCAAACATTAGATGGTTCTTTTAGACTAAAAATCCATCAGAGGGAGATAAGCCATGCTAAATTATGTTCTATATTCAATGTTTGATAAAGGGTTCTCCAAAACCTCTAGGTAAACTCCAGATCTCAATCAGATAAAATAGAGAGTGGAACTCCATGAAATCTTACGAATTACCTCATATATGTATATATTGGTGAGTTAGTCAAGAGAGAAATATTCCTTGATAAAAATGAAAAGTGATAACTTTTTAAGGAGAAGAATATCATCCAGATGGGATTATTTCCTTTAGATGTCCTAGGGATCCCTACAAAAAAAATCCATAGTTATGATTTGACACTTTATTTAGGTATGGGAAATGGTTTCATCACACCCTTATAATTTTTCATTCATCCTTGACATGTTTTCATATTAAGAATCAAGATACAAATTCTATAATCTATCTCTTCATGTTATCCCAATATAAATTTTTATTCAAATATATTTATATTTTAGTGATTTGTATATTAATAGAGAAGGATTGTCTATGTGAATCATATAGAATTTCACCCTCTTGTTCTTGGTTTTATGGGAAATATATTCGGGTTTCATGCCCTATAACTGCATATTCAACAAAGGTTAACTCTATAATATTTTCCACTTTTTTTTGTAAAAACACATCATCATTTTGGGGATATTTGATCCTCTCAAGAATATGTAGTTTTCCAGTTATTTTAGAAATGTAGGATTAATATCCTTTATTATTCTGATTTACATCCTCTATATTTCCTAGAAGATTGGATCCCTTACAATCTTTATCATGGATAGGGATGTGTGATCCTTTATACACAGAGCACCTAAAACTTTTTTTGTATTCCCAAGATGGTAATGCATAGAATAATCATAATCCTTGATCCTCTCAAGCCATCTACATTGGTTTATATTGAGCTCATTTTGTGTCAATATATAACAGAGGTTTTTATGATCCATATATTTGTCAAACTTCTCACTACAGAGATAATGTAACTAAATCCTTAATGTGAAGATCACTACATAAAATTATAGATCATGCATTGGGTAGTTCTACTCATGGATAATTAATTGGTGGCATGCATATACTATCAATTTTTCATATTGCATGAGGAAACAATCTAATCCCTTTTTAGACGCATCATTATAGATCAAAAATCCTTTCCCATTACAGGGTAATGTGAGTAAAGGTTTGATGATTATCCTATTCTTCCACTCTTTGAAGCTATTTTTATATTCATCAATCTAGACATACTTGTCTGCCTTTTGAGTGAGCTTGGTTAGTGGTCTTGATATTCATGAGAATTTTCTCACATATTAATGATAGTACCAAGGTAATCCAAGTAAACACTACTACAATATAGGCCTTTAATAGTGCTAGAAATGACCTTTATCAGTGCAAGAGAAGTGATGAATTACTAACTGAGATTAAAATTCCTAATATTTTATCAAAGCTAAAAAAGTGTGGAAAAAGGGGTCCTTTATCGGTGCTACAAAAGAGATGATAAATGGGTCCTTCATCAGTGCATTTAACAGCAATGATAAAGGAAAAAATTTATCCGCACTTTTATTTAGAACCACTAAAGGCCCCATTTATCAGTTCCTATAGAATTTATAATAGAGAGACTTTTATTAGTTTTATAGAAGTATTGATAAATGGGTCCTTTATCAGCACTTTTAAAAGCACTAATAATGGTTTATACTACAGTGTGATGCAACAAAATAATGCATCCCTAGTGCAATGTGTTGTAACAGTACACTGTAACACCATAAACACACCAGATATCAACAAAAAATGTAACAATACATAATTGAAATGAAATGAAATATACAATACAAATAAAAGAAAAAAAACTATATTATAGACATTTCAAACATTGGTTTATATAATTACATAAATAAAAATTATTACATACATTTAAAAAAATAAATGTTCCTTTGTCTTTTAATCCTGACTCCGAATCATGTTATTGATGAAAAAACTACCCCTACTAAAGCAAAAGAATCTACATTTTTATGAAAAAATTTATTAAGTTAGTAATAATATAAAGAAATAAATTAACAGAAAGTGTTAATTTTATTAAAATTGATGTGAATTTTAAATAAAAAGACATAATTGGAATCAAACTAGTCACAATGTGCATTGTATTAAGGTGTGGATAATTACAACATGTCTCAAATGACTTGTGGATAACTTTCATAACGTATCAAAACAATATGAATGTGTTTTCTCAGTTTTGAGTACATCAATTATTTTTTACTAAAATTTCATTTTAAACTGGAAACACTCACTTTGACTCATTCTAATGACATCGTGTATCAGTATGATGTGAAAAATATTCCTAAACATCAAAAAAAAAACTTATGAATCATTTCCCTAAATTATTAAGAAAATCTTATAATGTTTTATCAGTATTCAATGATTCATTATTTTTGAACTAAAATGTTGATTTTAAACTAATAATGGACACTTTGAGTCATACCAAGAACATAGTGTATCGGGTTGAGGTGAGGATGATTCATACACATAAAAAATGACCCATCTATCATTTTTATAAATTATCAAAATTACCCACATGTGTTTGCTTTGTTTTGAGTAGGTTAGTTGCCCATTTTACTAAAATTGATGACAATTATAAATAAAATTAAGCATTTTGAGTCACATAGGTCACACCATGGGTCATATTTAGGTATGGATGATTCCTACACATCTCAAATGAATTTTGGATCATTTTACTAAAGTATCAAGACAATACAAATGTGTTTACTTGGTTTTGAGTGCATTGTTTTTCTTTTTTAATAAAATTTCATTTTAAACTAAAAACATGAATTTTGACTCATTCTAATAACATAGTGTATCAGTTTTACATGAGACTAATTCCTACACATCAAAATTGACTTATGAATCATTTTACTAAATTATCAAGAAAACCCAAGTGCATTTTATTGATTTTTTGTGAGTGATAATTTTTAAACTAAAATGTTGATTTTAAACTGATAATGGAGACTATGAGTCATACTAGGAACATAATGTATCATATTGAGGTGTGTTAGATCTATACAAATCAAAAATGACTTATAGATCATTTTTTTAAAGTATCAAAACAATCCTAATGTGTTTTCTTGGTTTTTAGTGGGTCAATTGTCTATTTTACTAAAATTGATGTCAATTTTAAATAAAAAGATGCACTTTGAGTCATAATAGTTACACTGTGTGTTATATTGAGGTGAGGATGATTCCTACATTTCCTAAATGTCTTATAGATTTTTTTACTAAACTATCAAAATAATATTAACATGTTTTCTTGGTTTTGAGTACTTCACATATCTTTTTTACTTAAATGTAATTTTATAATTAAAACCCACACATTAACTCATACCGATCACATTGTTTATCGGTTTGATGTGAGAAATTTTTTTAAACATCACAAACAACATATAAATTAATGTCATAAATTATAGAGAAAATATGAGTGTGTTTTCTCTATTTTTAGTGAGTGACACTTTTTAAACTAAAATATCGATGTTAAACTCAGAAAAGACACATTGAGTCATACCAAGAACATCATGTATCATATTGAGGTTCTGCTGATTCCTAACCATTAGAAATGACTTATGGATCATTTTCCTACTGTATTTAAATAGTATGAATGTGTTTTCTTGGTTTTGAGTAGGTCATTTTTTCTTTTTACTAAAATTGATGTCAATTTTAAATAAAAATACACACTTGGATTCATACCAGTCACACCATGTGTTGGATTGAGGTGTGACTGATTCCTACATGTCCCAAATGACTTATAAATAGTTTTCCTAACATATAAAAACAATATGAATGTGTCTATTTGGTTTTTAGAAGGTCAATTTTCCTTTTTACTAAAATTGATCTCAATTTTAAATAAATATGTAATTAGAGTCATAATAGTCACACCATGCATCAGATTATGGTACGACTAATTCCTATATGTCTAAAATGACATATGTATTGTTTTACTAAAGTATCAAATAAATATGAATATATTTTCATATTTTTTAGTATGTCACTTGTCTATATTACTAAAATATCATTTTAAACTTTAAACATTAACTTTGACTCATATGGATCACATCGTGTATCGGTTTGATGTGAGACTAATTACTACATGTCACAAATGATTTTTGAATCGATTCCATAAATTATCTAGAAAATCCAAGTGTGTTTTTCTAGTTTTCATTTAGTGACACTATTTAAAGCAAAATGTAAATTTTAAACTGATAACTGACATATTGAGTCATACCAATCACATCATGTATCAGATTGAGGTGCGGCTGATTCCTACACATAAAAAATGACATAAAGATCATTATCTTAAAGTATCAAAATAATATGAATTTGTTTTCCTAGTTTTGAGTATGTCAGTTGTCTTTTTTACTAAAATTATTTTCAATTTTAAATACAAATAAGTACTTTTAGTCATACTAGTCACATCATCTATCAAATTGAGGTATGGACATATCACTCCAACATTAACAAAAGAAACCCCCTATATAAGAAAACAATTATTATGCGAGTATTACTAAAAAGAAACAAATTAGATACAAATACAAAACAATAAATTATTTCTATAGAAAATGATTTTACTATGAAAATATAAAAATTACTTATTTGATTGACCAGAGGCATCATCATTGATCTTATTACAAAGGTAGTGGAGAGAACTTAAAGTAAAGTGATAAATGAAACATTGTAGGGATGAAAAGGTTTTGAGGGAGAATAAGTCTATGGAAATTTTGGTGTAGAAAGGCTTGAAAGATGGATAGACCACCCCAACTCGAACAAAAGAATCCACATGTATAAGAAAAAATTATTATGTTGGAAATAATATAAATAAATAAATTAAACATAAATATGAAAAGAATACATTAATTCTATAGACAATGATTTTACTATGAAAACATCAAAATTTTCTCCATGATTGAGAAGAGAAATAATCATTTATTTTCCTACAAAGGCATGATATATGTATAGAAATCTTATAAAATAAAATAATTCTTCAAGGAATAATGAAAATTCAATCTACATTCCATTATAATTTTCTTTTGGTAAAATAGATAATGTATATCGTAAAATTACCTTTACATATTTCCAAAGGGTTTCCTTATTTATAATTTGTTCTTCTGAGGGATTGCAAACATCATCATGTGAAAAAGACATTATCTTCATGAGTAGTCAACCATTTAATTTAGATTATTCTAATACAGTAGAGAACATATCATATTATGAGGAAAAACATAGTATATTAATTTTTTTACCTTCTCTTTGAACTCTATTTATTTTTTAAAGGTTTTAGGGATTTGTTCCTCTATCAAGAATCCAAATCTCCTCTTTATTATCCCCTATAATGTACATGACATTGTCTAAATTTTTACTGACATGAACCAATTATGATCTCCCAATGAAAGGGTCATCCTCAATTGAATTTTCATTTTACCCGACATTTGTTTTAGTCTCCAGTAGGACAATCAACTAAATATTGTTTTTTTGGACCAGAGACATAAAATTTTTACACTACTTGTGATTCCATTATTAATGAATCATATTTTCCCCCTTTCACACTAAAATTCACCTTCATGAATCCCATTTCATCAACTTTCACTGCATTGATATTGTCAACCCATTTTCAATGGAAAATTTGTACTTGAAATGTTATATAATCCAACTCGTATATTTGTTCGATAATGACAAAATATTACATATTTTAATAAATATTATTTCTATTCTTGGAACTAGATATTTTCATCGCGTCATCCAAAAGCACAACACCACTATTTTGTATCATACACTAGTCATTGTGTTCTTTTATATAGAATGTATAACAATTGATTACAAAACCAGTGTAAGATATAACATTTTCATTCAGTCCCTTGGATCTCCATTTAAGTTCGTCGACCATTGAATTCATATTTTTAGATAACTACATATAAATTTGATCTTGAATCCATTATATAAACTATTGATTAATTGTAATAGATATCCATCCTTCAGCCTTTAATAGATTCAAATATCTAAAAATTTCTATGTGGGATTCAGTGTGTGGATCAATATCTTCACTATTATGTAAAATGTAAAGGTTCACTTGATCTTGCTCTGTCAAGGTAATTGTAATATCATCTCTTCCTAAAATCCATTTTCTCATAAGGAGTTCATTGTGATGAGATTTTGGGAGACTGATATTGTTAAGATCTGATAGGTAATCGGTATAGAATTCAATAGCTTCTTTAAAAATATATCGTTCTACAATACAACCTTCTTCTTGACTTTGATTCTTGATATAATATTTAAAAATATTCATATACCATTAAATGGGGTAAATCTATCTATAATTAATAGGAACATATAGTTGAACTTATATAACCAAGTGAACCATTAGGTGGACCATTATATCAATGAATGATGGTGGGAAGAACATCTCTAATTCACATAATATAACTTCAACCACATTATTCATGATAGGAAAATTCACGAGGTCTATAAAATTACTGGATATGGATTTGAAAAAGAAGAAGATCCTGGTTAATGCATGTATTAAATTTTTGGGTATAATAAAATGGAAAGCAATAGACATTAAATCATTCATCAAAACATGATAGTCATGTGATTTTAGTCCTTATAACTTCAAATTAGTCATTGAAACGACATTCTTGATATTTGAGGAATAACATGTGAAACTTTTACACTATTAAGGAAATGGAAAAATTGAAAATATTTATATCTGGATAGAGTGTAAGCTACTGTAGGATGAAAAGTCCCCCTTTTACCCTTCACCAGTACCAACTATTCCCTTATCCCCATTTCAATCAAGTCTAACCTAGCCTTGATGACCTCTTTTATTTTTCTAGGAACATTTATTAACATGCCAATAACACTATAAAATGAATGTTTTCTATATTTATAACATCAAGAAATTTAATAACATGAAAACAATTCCAATACGATAATTCAAATAAAATTAATCTCTTCTTGAAACTGGATTTTGAAAGGATTTTCAAAAATAGTTTACCAAAAATGGTATCAGTTGATCACCTGTTACCAGAGACGGTGTTGTATTATGTTCAATGTTCCAATTTAATGATATCTTCTAGGATTAGTATTTATGTCATTTTGGTAAAAATGTATGATTTCATAAAAACATAGTCTTCGAGTAATATTTCAACCAAACTGAGTATGTGCATTTTTCACAAATGGTACCCCAACATTCCTTTGATTCTATAGAATGATAAATTTCTATAAGTGGGGAAGTCATTTATAGTCCTGTACAACATGATCCTCAATGCAAATTCTTCACTTCTATGAGAATTATACACTATAACACTTGTATCCCACCTCAATTTCATATATTCGATCAATGGATCCAAATAGATATCAATATCATTACTGGGTCTCTTTTGTCTAGATATAAGAAGAGACAACACAATGTATTTCCTCTTCATGAATAACCATGGAGAAAAGTAATAAATTACCAACATGACGGTCCATGTACTATGAGCACTTCTCTATACACCAATAGGATTTACTCCATCTATAGATACAACAAGACAAATGTTTCTCAGATCATTTCCAAATTTAGGATTATTGAAATCAATTTTCATCCATTGAGGATAATCTACTGGATGATGTAGGTTCCAAGATTTAATTATTGTATCTGTATTCCCTGTTAATTGACTTGAGGTTTCCTGAAATCCATATAGTCTTTAAATCCATGGAATGAGAGGAAATTAACATATAGATTTTTAATAACTTGATTCATTTTTCTAGTACCGATCTATGCTAAACATAGGGAATTTTATGAGTTTTTCACAGTCTTTGAGAAACAATATTAAATCATCTGGAAAAGCATTCATTTTTTTAGAGATCATTCCCACTAAATGTAACATTCATTTAGTGTCACATTTTATGCCTGGTAGTTCATTTTCTTATGGTAGAATATCATTCAAGAGACCAAGTAGTTCTGTAAAGCTAGTGTCACTCCATCTACTACCAGCTTTCAAATTATATAACTTCAATATAGCTGAAAATGTTATGTATTTTGTACAATTGGTATACAATGGTTTCTTGGAAAAGGTATTTAACTCCTAAAACAACTTTATACAATCATGATGGTCATCTTCCATTATCATTTCCATTTCTTCCATGTGATCTCCATCATCATTTACACTGATATTCATATCAAATGATCTATATACTGTAGTATCATCTAAATCAGTGTCTAAATTTGGTTTTCCCCATGTTTAGTCTAACATTTATAGATCTGATCTATTCCATGACAAATCAAATATTCTTCCAACTCTTCTGAACTAATTAGTCATGAATTAAAATAATGTAAACATGAACAAAAGATTTTATAAGGGTCATATGCATGATTTCTTGCAAACTTGATGAACTCTTTAACTCATATTCATAATGTTTTGTCAAATGATTAGCGTGCATCCATTTTCAATTTATATCCATCTTATTGTTTTCATAAAATATTAATTTTTTATAATAAATAAATAAATTTACATAAGATATTCATTATCAAAGGTAAAATTTGAAGACAATTCTAATAATGGAAACTCAACATTTTATTGTTTCAATGAATTTACATATGTTGAAGAAAATAGGTAATTGAATTTAAGAAAACAATTAATCCACTATGGAAGGTGTTTTACTATGAATTCATTCATAGGTGAATGTTATAGACACCTTTTATCCTCATCAAATCATCTCCCAGACATTTATAATTTAATTTTTTTGTTTGACACACATCTTCCATCTATTGTGAACATGAATCTATGTTGCTTGAAATAATATAATCAGTAGTTATACATGGGATGACTAATTCTCATTGTAGTACAAGTGACATAAAATAGATGGGGGATGAGTTTCATGTAAAAATTCAAAATAATAACTATTTGGGAGATGGATTTGATGAGGATGAAAATTGTCTATAAAAGAGATGGGGAATGAGTCTCAAGAAAAAATTACAATAATAACTATTTTTTGAAACACATCAAGTATTTCTAAAATAACATAAACAAATGAAGATATAATATATGAAATTAGGGAGTAATAAGAAACCAAAATATGATAAACAATAATAATAAAATATCATTCAATCAAAAAGAATATTTAAAAATGTATTGATTAAACATTTTAATAAATAAAGAATTATTTCATATATATGGATAGTAATCATAGATTCCAAGGGTTGGAACCAATACATATAGACCTAAAATGATGAATATCTAAAAATAATTTATAATATATGTAATTCGATAAATTCCATTATATTTTTTGGAACAAGTGATGCAGAAACCTAAGGAATCATTACATTTAAAATTAATGGTGTATCAAATATTTGAAAACATATCAAGACTCTTGGGATTTCATATCACACCATCAACCCATCCCAAGGATTCTAGAGAGGTACTCACATTATATCTACCCATTTGAAGGATTCTTGAGAGGACATCTAATACACATTGAACCATCCTTGATATTTTAGGGAGGTCCATAAAGAAGTTTTCATAATGAAATAATACACACCAATAAGATATATTACAAATAAGGGAGAAAAACACACCAACCCTTGTAACATATATCCCATACACATTAGCCTCTACCAGAACTAAACGACTCTTATGAGGTCACATTTTTAAAGTGGAATACTGTTACTTCACTTTGAAATCTAAGTGGAATAAGAAAATTAACAGATCTATAAAACATCAGTCCCCATATAAAGTCTATACTACACAAATATGAAAAAACCTAGTTAGTTTAATTTTATATGATGTAGTCTCATAGACTACCCAACCAACATCATGGAAATTGATACATAAAAAATTATATAGATGATAAAAAATGGGATGGGACTTCTACCATATGGTTAATTCAACTATCTATCCAACAAAAATATAGCATGATTAATCTAAACTTTCACATAAATAATAGAGTATCTCACAAATCCTCTATATTAATTCACAACAACAATTGATAAGGAAGGATATGCTCGTATGGTTCAATAGAAAAGCTAGTAAGGCTCATAGTATAGGTGCTTTACACTCTAAAAATTCCAAGAATCAAAATGGACGATCTTTATTGAAAAATCTCCAAAATAGCTAACTCTATACACTCACAGTTTCAAAACAACCTCCACTATAGCCAGAACCATTGATGTTTTACACCTCGAGTTCACTAAGAGAATGTAGAGAAATACTTACATTCAAGAGAAAGTTGAGAAATAATTATGTTCAAGCCTTGGATTCCTTCAACCCTTGAATCATTCAAAACTTAAATTTGATCCTTGGATTTGGTCGAGCCATGATTCGAGCCTTGATTTAAGCTTCAATTCACCAAGGAGGAGTGTCAACTGTGGGTGGCTTCCATAAAAAGCTTTTTATATCATGATGGGTTCTCAACTGGTTAGAGTTTTTTAAATAGACTATGACACTTTTATTAGTGTTTCTAAAAAAATAACTGATAAATATTTCTTTCATTAGCACTTTTTTTGTGCTGCTAAATAATGATTTTATCAACCATTATTACTTTAGCACTGATAATAGATTTATAATTTTAATTATAAATAAAAAATTTGTAATATATATTAAATAAATAAATATAAATATAAATATAAATATAGTAAATATATTCTTTATTTATATATATTTATTATATTTTTATAATTATTTAAATATATAATTAATTATTTATAATTATGTAATTTTTTTACAAAATAATATTTATATCATTATATATATTTAAATAATTATATATATATATATATAAATAATTAAATAATTATATATATATAATATATAAATACCTTCTTGAATGGCTTGAAGGCCTTCAATTTTTTAATTATTTATATAATCCCCCTTTTAATGGTTGAAGGGGAACCCTTACATGGCCTGTTGGATTAGTGACACATTACATGACCTAAAGGCCTTAGAGGAATCTATCCCAAACAGACTACATGGAATTGACCCTCCCCAACATATATCTTGATTTAAGCTCTCCACATTCACAAGGCTGGTCGGCTAGCTATCATGTGCAGAGATGCACAAGCCTGGTACAAATGGAAATAATATACCCTCTCATTATTCAAATTCTGGTCAGCTCTTCTCTGGTGAATGTGCATGCTTTGAATCCTCATATAGAGCCTTTGTTCCTTTGAAGTCTATCTTGTTGCATCTACATTTCATGTGGCCCAAAGTCCTTGAGGTGGATTGAATGCCTTGAAGTGGCCTGAAGTCCTTGAGGTGGTCGGAAGCCTAACTATCCTGAAGGCCTTGTGTGACCTGAAGGCCTTGTGTGACCCGAAGGCCTTGAAGGACTCAAGGATCAAACTAGTTTCCTAAAGGCTAAAACAGATGAATAGTTCTTTCTACTACAGTATTGAATAATACCTACTATAGTACTTACTACAGTACTGCTACAGTACAACTACAGTAACCCTAAAATATTCCTCCACCCGGATAAAGGCGTTGATAAAAGGTTATATACATTCATATTTATACATTCATATATATATATATATATATATATTTATATATTTAATATATAATATTTATTAACATTATCAATAATCATCTAATTAATAAAATGTTTAATATTTTTATCAATATTTTTATTTTTGTTTTTTATCAGTTTAATTTCCATTTTTCATATATCTATATATTTAATACATACTATTTATTATTATTTATAATATATATATATAGTATAATTAATTTATTCATGTTTATAAATAATTATTTAATTAATATAATTTTTAATTCTTTTAATAAATTCATTATTATTATTATTTTTAATTATTACATTTTATATATTTAGACCTTTATCAGTGCTAAAAAAATATTGATAAAGAATTACTTTATGAGTGCTAAAAAAATAACTTATAAAGGTTACATTTTATTGGTGCTAAAAAAAGGTGCAGATAAAATGTTAAATTTATCAGTGCTTTCATTAGCAATGATAAATATTCTATTTATCATTTCCTTTTTCTAGCACTGATAAATACCATCACCATTAAAGGCGAATTTTGTAGTAGTGAAACTATGGAATTATATCATAGATTTTGGCCTTGGATACACTTTAATTGCCTCAAATTTTTGAGGATCCACATATAATCATTTTTTAGTAATTAAATTCCCCAATATTTTTATTTTCTCTAACCAAAACATGTATTTATTATACTTTTAATATATATTTTCTTTCCTCAAGGTCATATGTATAGTATTAAAATTCTCCGCATCTTCCTCTATTATTTTTACATAGATTAGAATACCAACTATAAGAACTATAAAAAATTTGTTAATGTAATATCTAGAAACTAAATTCATCAAGTCTATAAATATTTATAGAGAATTAGTGATTCCAAATTTCATCACTATGAACTCTTAGTGCCCATACCTTATACAAAAAACAATCTTAGGGATACCCTCCTTCTTCACCTTTAATTGGTAGTATCCTGACCGAAGATCCACCTTAGAGAAATACTAGGATCCATATAACTAATCAAAAAAAATCATCAATCTAGGGTAGATGATACATGTTCTTTATCATGATATTCTCAATCTCACAATAATCAATGTAGAGGTATATTTATCCATCCTTATTATTGATAAAGATAACTTATGCACCCCATAGTGAACCACATGGTTGTATAAACCCATTATATAGATTCTCCTAAAGTTTACTTTTCATCTCTTCCATTTCAAAAAAATCCATCATATAAAGAGTCTTGGATATTGGAAAATCTCTAGTTCTAATATCGATTGAGAATTTTACTACTCGATTCGGGGGAATACCATGAAATTATTTGCAAAACATGTCAATATATTTCCTCAAAATACACATGTATTCAAGGATGATGTTTTTTTATTCTCAATCATTTGGGATAAATACACTTACTTGTAAGTCCTTAATATCAATGATTGAGATATTGGTACCAAAAAATCATCCTCATCCTTATAATTGTATGGAATCAGAGACTGATTTGTGATACCGATGGTGATTTCTTTATATTGGAAATTTTTGTTGGCTACATATATGGAAATCCAATCCATTCCTAGAATTTCATAAAATTTTGCTGAAAGTATTATCACAAGGTTCAATGGGAATTTCAACCTTCATATATGGACATGGTAGGATTTATATACTTGGGATGAAATAATTCCCCCATCTTCCATTTTCACTGATAACTGGGCCTCCATATATTGATGTTGTGTTTTAATAGTTCTAATAAACATGTACAATATGAAATAATTCATATAACTAAAATAAAAATTATTATTTTTATTCTTGAATAAATATCTAGAGTATCTTTCAACAATTCTTTGTCATTATCCACATCTGTAGTTGTGATGGTGTAATCTCACCCATGCATCCTTAGAGGTTTTTGGCATCGATTATCTTTAGAAACCCTTGGATTAGTGCATTAATTCACATATTTCCCTTATTCCTTACATTGAAATAGTGAAACATAGGCTGATATTTGACTTGAAAATTCCTTTCATACATCACATAAGTGGGTTTCTCTCTTGATTAATTTCTAGTTAGGTTCTCTTCCTTCCAAAACCTAAAGAATTTCTTCACCCCCTTTAGTTAATTTCCCAGGTGCTTCTTCACACAATTTTGATAGGCGGGATTTGGGATTATTTACAACATTAAATTTCTCTATCATACCACCAGAATGAAACTATATTTTCCACTTATTATCCCTGTGATAAAAATAAGATTCATTGATCACCATTTTAACTTTGAGAGAACATCTTAAAATTTCCTCATAGATTTAAAAGTCCTAAATCTCCAAGGCCTTAACCCACAAATGAAGTTTTCAATGTCATGTTTGGGAATAAAGATAAATTTAGAGGCATATCAAGGATGTCTTATGATTTTTTTTCATACACTCTGATGGATATGTCATTCTTTTTCTTGTGGCGAAGGAAGTACCTCTCTATTTTAAGTTGATATGTGTGAGATTTTTTATTTTATTTTTTTTGAGTTTTTTTCCCATAATTCCTTTCACCCCATTACTTGGATATCCTCCTTATACATCATATTTTTGACCAATGTCCACCATTTAGAAACTTCTCCTTAAATATGATAAATAGACATAAAAAAATTCTCCTTTATATAGAATTTAAGGATGGATAATATCTCCCAAATAGATTTAATTCATTATTCCATGATTAAGGTATAATAATATCCATTGAATTTTGGAGGCCTTTGTTGGATAAAGGACATAATTAAAATATACTCTTTCTTAGGGGGACTTGGGAGGTCCACTATATTTAAGTTTTAGTTAAAAACTAGAGTCAGATGAGAAATTATTTTCATGAAGTTCATTATTCCTTCCCCCATTTGGTTGTGAATCTCATTTGGGTAGTCATTACATTTCCCCTCACATTGGTTGTTTACTTGGTTCTAATATTTCTTTGCATTTAATGGAATAATGGGATAATTATAAATGTGTATTTTTAAACAATTAAACACATAAATGGTAAACCATGACCATTAATGGGATAAATCATTAATGAAATATATTCCTTAACTAATGAACTTATTGGCTTTGATATATGTTATCCATGATCAACTTCCTAATCTAAAATATTATGGGAATTTTTATTCAATTAATAATGGTTGGTAAAGAGCTTGATAATTTACCAAATGATATCCACCAAGAGAGTCAAACTAGGTGTGAAGAAAGGCCCATTAACATTCACCAATTTATGATCAATTCTACCTCAATTATCCATTTTCAGGGTTGTTACAACAAGGTATATATGTGCTTGAGCCATGTCCACTTTTAGTATCTTTAAAGGGATTGATTTTTATGAATACCACATACTCTATAAATTATCAAAATTTGGGGTTGTTTTCCTATATTTATTCTTATCCCTAAGGAATTCAATATGGTTTTATAATCCCATTTTCAAGAATAACTATCCATTCCTTTGATACCAACTATGAAATCCCATATTTTATTAATCCTTAATTCACAATTTTTCTACATAAAGGAACACAAAAAAATACCATAAGATCGTGAATACTAGTGTTTTTTGAAAATTAGGTATATATCATATCAACTTGATACATGGATAAAATATTATTATTTATAACTTCATTGACATGCTCTTAAAATTCCATCATTCTTATAAAACTACACAGGATACCTCAGGGTTATACATAAGAAATGGGTGATCTATAAATCCCTTAAGGGAATAAATAATGAATAACATAAGGTATAGTAGTACATTTGATCCAATAGGTATATCAAGGTAAAATAAGTGGGGTAAGGATCATAATCTTGAACAATTATGCATTATATATCATGATAATATAATTGTGACATAGACATGTGGTACAACTTTAAAACAGGGCATCATAAACTTATGTCGAGGATAACCACAAAGAAAATATTACATAGTGTTCTTAAGATAAACTCACATGCACCATACATGTCATTTCATGAGATCAAAACATTACCCAATGGATTGGATGAATATTTAATTATGGTCATATGTGTCACTTTCATATCATGTACATGCATATGTTTTCAACACATATCATACAATATAAGAAAATTTTTAATCACATTTAACCCTAATATTAATGAGTTTGGGTGACATACATAGAGTTCCCCTATAAATTAAGGATGAGTACTTATAAGTGAATACTACTGAGCATAAATATGGGTGAGTATTCAAAAAAAACCTTTGGCATAGAAAAATCATACGATGATTCTGCAAGCATAACGAGGGTATGTAAAAGCTAATTTAAAGGGAGAGTGAGAGTGAAATGGGTCTATAATCACTTTTAAGTCATAGGTAAAGTAATTAGTATCTGAAAAAAACATACCACATCTTGAATAATTTAAAATAAAAAAGTAAAAAAATTAAAAGAGGTTATTGAATAAAGAAGAGAATGAGAGGGTCCCTAACCTTGAGAGGGTGTTTCTGAAAGTTTGAAAAGAGATTTTTTAGAATGTGGGGGAGCATTTGGAGGGATATGGATAAGAAAGGGTTGAGTAATTTCATGATCTAAGGGTTTTGAGTTAATATTAATGGGATATTTTGTGGGTTTATATAGGAGAATAGAGTGGGGTTATTTATTATTTTCTAAACTAATGTTTTGGACTCTATATAATAAAGTAGTAAAAAAACTATCCCATGGATTTTACCATGGTTGCTCCCAAATTGGAGTGTTTTTATGTATTTTAAAAGTTTATAATGTAGTTAATTAAAGCAATACCCTTGGTGATGTGGAAGTGTGTCTTGTTTACAAAGGATAGATTTTAAAATCTTAAAATATAATATAGATATTATTGGATTCACTATAGGCATATTAAATTAATAAAATAACCTAAAAATTCATTAATTTAATGATAAAATATATATTTTATCATGGATACCTTTTATGGAATATATTAAAATTATTTTGGGTCATTATGATGTCATAATACACACCGTATATTTATAATTTATTTAATTTTGAACCAAAATTTCATTTATCTATGAAAACTATGAAAGAATCACCATTGGATAATTTCTATGTGATTATTTTAAAAAAATATTTATTTAATACAAAAAATCTCTATGTATGATAATTTTTATTTTTAAATTAAAAATTCACATTTATTGAATTTTTTTTATAATAACCGCATTTTGAACCTTCTAAAATTATTTTTCTATACTTCATAAAATTATATTATCTTATATATTGAATAAAAATCATGTAATAATAATATTTTTTTAAAAATATTATTTATTTTTAACATTATTAAAATTAATTAAAATATAGTGTCTTGACTAAAACTATACCTTTCCATAAATATAATTTTTGTTTCATCATATCATAATAAATTTTTTATCTAACTCATCTTTTAATAAATTAAAAATAAATATTAAAAAGAGATAAATATAATCATTGTCTTATTTAAAAAATATATAAAAATTCATACTGTTAGGGTCTAAATACATATCCATTTTATACACCAAGGAATTACCAAAGGGTAAGGTGTGTAAGGGTGAGATTTTCTTGGGGTGGTTTAGAAAATGTGGTTTGGGTCATGATCTCATTGAACTTGAACTTATCCCATACATGATTTCCCTCATGATTTAGTTATTGAGTCTTATATTGGGCTTGGTCAAGGGAAAATCATAGTGATTCCATATTGATATAAATCTTTGATAAATGGGCTTCATAGGGTATACTCCTACTAGTGGAGGCCATCTCTTCTTTCATCTGTTCCAATTGGACATTATTATAACCCTTAATATATAATAATCATATTGGTCACTATGAAAATACTATATTATCACTGCTTATGATCCTTAAATATCTCTTAAATTTAACAATATATAAATTATAATGGTCCAAAACCAATCTTTTTTCTTATATATTCATTTCATAATAATGAATTTACATATCTAATAGGGTAATTTCATTCATAAAAGTTTAGGTTGTTACAAACCCTCAACTCTCAGTTTGTGGTTTAGTTGCCTAGAATTCTTGTGCATACAAAATTATGGGAATATCCATTTTATGTCCACTATAGACCATTCTATTTTAGTTTTAAACATTTAAATAACACCAAATAAATTTTCCTCTAGATTTTCCTTGTGTTCTTTTGAAATGATAACATGCAGTGTTAAATTTTCACCTAAAAATGAGCATTTTAGTTGTGTTATAAGAAATTTAAGCTTTATTGTGGGTGATTTTACACTATTAGGAAGTATATTAGGACATGGAGGTATATGTTATTCAATATTTTTCATAAAATGTGTATTAAAACTGGAACGTTTTTCAATTTTGGAACCAAATCAACATTTTTCCTCACTAATTTATGTAGTGGTATTCTTACTCTTATGAGCTTCCACATCATATTTTAGAATGATTTTCATGGGAAATCAATATTTTTTTTAAAAAAACTCAACATTAACCTTATAAAAATGTTAAAAAAAAGTAATAAGGGAAATCTTCCGAAAGATATACTAAAAAATATTTATGTTCAGACACATATAATTCATCCTCTACATGACACCTCACGGTAAGGAAAGAATTATTTTCTAAATCTATAGTTTTTTTCCAAATTATAAATTTTGTAACACTTAAAAATTTGAAAAAATAACTTTCAACATCCAAAGGAATTTATTAATCTATGTACTATTTATCCGAAACTTCTAAATAATCAAATGAGATCCTATATTTTATCAACACCAATATTGAGTGTGTTTCACCTAATGTGGGTTTTTGAAAATTTTAAACACATCGAATTCATCTTCTTTCTCAAAAAACTAAAAAATTATTTAACACTAAGAAACATCAATAAACTCACCTTTAGTGACCAATAAAGGCCTACCTGTAATGATTTTATCCTTATGGTTTCACTCCACATATAGAAGAATAAAATAATCTACCAAATAAAACTTATCAACTCCAATAAAAAAGTCATGGATTATTTCTATGCTATGAGTAAAAGATCATTCATCAACTATAGATTAATAGTTATATGGGAATGAAAAAAAATCTTTAGATCATTATTTTTTGGATGGATTTTATTTTAAATCACAAAACTATACTCTTCAGGTATTCTTTATGTGAATAACCCTAAAATAGTTTTTTTTAAAAATTTATTTGTAGATTTCAGATAAGTAGGAAACTAAATCACGACTTATATGTTTGAAAGTATTATATGGAGATTATTGAAAATCCCAAGGAACTTTATAATTTTAGGTTCTTTATATTTTTATTTTAACCTTTTACGGAATGGGGTGGGTGGGGAAAATATCTTTACAGAAGTGGGAATTACCTATAACTCAATATGTTTCTCTATTGCCTAATTATTTTTTATTTTTCAAGTCTTGTTCAGCACGAATTTCAGATGGAAAAAATTAATTTTCTTAATTTTAAATATTTATTTCCTTGTTTCTAGATTGTGTGTTATCCATTTTTTAGTTACAAAATATTCTAGATTTTCATTTTGAACATTCAGAGGGTCATTTCAATCTTCTCCTCGAGTTTTTAGACTAATTTTTTTATGACATCCATGAAATTATCCTTAGGGTTGAATTTAGTTGTACATAGTATCTTACCTTTTTCTATACCACTTAACTGTATAACCATTTGATATATCTTCATTTAAATATTACTATTTTCATTTTTAAAATTATATTTTTATGATTCCATGTTAGATTTATGCCCACAAACCTGAGATTCCATTCTATTAATAATTTGATGAATCAACCCCTCGTGATTACATTGAGATTTAGAAGGTTCAGTGCTTTTTTATTTTTATTTTTAATGTATGGTAAAGGATGTTGTGAGAAACCCTGAAAAATAGCTAGTCTATATAAACCCCGCTCCTTCCAAGAATATTTTGGGTGATATCTATAACCCTAATTATAACTTGTTGAAAAGGGATTACCTCTTGATTTCATCTTAGGAACATAACCATAAAAATTGGAATCTTTATAAGTTCAGGAAGGTAAGTCAATGTTGGGAAAGTAAGACATAGAATATAAATAAATGACATACTATTTTTATTTCTCCATAAGTGAGTTTTCAGGATTGACATCATCATATGCCATGATTTTCCATACGCTATTTCATATAAAAAACCCTAGGAATTTAATTAGATCATACACTATGATATTTTATATCATATGATATTAAATTATCATGATTTATGATATCACATATCGTAAATAAAATCACTAAATAAAATTTTGATATTATATTTTATGTTATGGTGTACAACTCTAATATAATATAGAATTTTTTCAATTTTCAATAATGATTTCATGAATCAAAAACCATGTTGGTGTTTAGATACAACCATTATGTTTCTAAGGATTAGAAAACATTTTCTCTACATATTAGACGATATTAGAAACCTAAAATTTACAAGATTACCATGCATGAAACCAAAACTATGAATAAAATAATTTAACTTAAAATAATGATCGATAAAGAAATGATCTTTAGTTATAATATTTTATCAAGTTCCTTGAGGAATAACTAATGGGTTCCACCCTCTATGGTGTATCCGTGAAAAAATATGAATATCCTGATGCTCAGTAAGGATCCTCCTCTCGTATTTGATATGTTAGCATCCAATGTAGTAAAGAATGAAAGGGAATATAGAAATGGGAGAATCGATAAAAGGTATATTCCTTCTATAAAAACCTAATATAAAGGTTAATACCTTATTATATAGCCCTAAAGGATGTTCAAAGTGGAATATCTACCTCATTATTATAGATATATATGTTTTTTTCCATGGATGAAAAGTACATGTTATGGAGAAAAAGGATTGGCTAAATAAGGAAAAATTACATAAAAGATTTAGTGAATAACTAAAGATCTCATGATAACCGTAGACTTTTACATGATTTCACTCACATAGGTGATACTTGTTAAAAGGAAATGGAAATTTAGAAAACTTATAAGATGATGGATAACAATTCCACAATATTACTTGAATTGGTGAAAGTTGATGTATATAGAAAAATATCTCCCAAGACCATGAATCTAAAATGACTATATGTTTTATTTATTAACTATTATAGAAAAATGGAAAGGATAATCATGATCTCTTAAAAATACAAAGTGTTAAAGTGTATTATACATTATTGGAGACATGATGAGAAATTTTTTAGGCTCATAATTTATATATTCTAGATGGATAATGGCATATAATTTTCCAAAAATCATGTAAAATAATTTCATGATATGTATGAGATAAGGCATGAAGTCTCAATAGTGAGGAATCCTTAAAAAACATTATCATTTAATGGAGAAACATGATTATTAACAACATGTTCTAGATGATGGCCATTAAAAAATATTTATCGTAGATGTATTGAAAGGAAGAAAACCTAATATCAGTCTACATATAAAATATGAATTTTTTTGGGTCCATATGAAGTGAATACACCAAAAATGGTGTTCTATGGGAAGAATATAGAATTTAAATAGTTTTTATATTTTAGAATTACTTTTTTATTCTCAAGAAGGAGGAGAATCACATATTTGAAGATCATGGAGATTAATGAATTTTTATTGGATAATCCTCCAAGAACATGACATATAAGTGCTAGAAAAAAATTCCTAGAAAAATAATTGAAATCCATGACATCACTATTTTAGAAAATGAGAATAATTCTCAATCAATCGAGAAGTTTTCATTGTAATATATTGATAAAATTATGGAGGAGTTTTATTGATGTTTTCTACATAAGGGGAGAACATTGTGATGAAGTTGATTCAAAAAATAAAATTTATGATGATGAAAATAAAACAACATTATCTACTCTGAATAATTGATGAAAATGAGACAAAATCGATTAAAAGAACACCATTGGTGACCAAAAATCTCTGATGAAATCAAGAAGGATTCTAACACCGTATAAAAAATCATTACTATCTGAATTAGAGCCATAAATCATTTAATATTTTATTAATGATTAAAATTGAATCAAATTAATGAATGAGGAGTTTGACCAAATTCAGAATAATCAAACATGGTAAATATTTCCATGGTTGGAGGATAAAATTTTCATTGATACAAAGTGGGTTTTTAATAACAAGATTAATGAATATGGAAATTTAGTTTACAAAAAGTTTGGGTTGGTGTGCAAGGGATATTCCCAAATCAAATTGATTAATGTTGATGATACATTTTTTTCTATATCCCATTTAGAAATAATTCAATTTTTCTTATAAATTGTGGTGAAAAAGAAATTCAAGGTGTTCCAAATGAAAATAAAATTAGAAATCCATAATGTATAAATTGAGGGAGAGGTTTCAATATAATAAGAAAATTGTTTTATTTTTAATAAATATGAGAGTATGGGATGTCAGTTGAAGAAGGAACTGTACAAACTAAAGCAACCTCTAAAGGAACTGTATTCCAATTTTGATCAACACATAATAAAGTTAGTAAGGAGGATTTTATAACAATATCAATATCATAAATAAGATTGATAAAAGGATGTTTGTGCTAATTTAATTGTATAATATAATTTTTTAAGGATTCCTTGAAGAACAATTCATGAAATTTAGATATTTCTAGAATATCATATTCATATGTATTTTATTTGTGGGTTATTATCTATATTTGGTTTAAAAGTAACACATTTAAGGAATGTAACATCATATTGAAAATATAAATTTTCTAAATAGGTATATTTTTTTAATGTTGGATTCCATGATAATGACAATATTGGTTTCAAGATGGATTAAAATATCAATGGATTAAGATAAAAAATAAGTTGATGTTTTAAAATTTAGGAAAATTATTTTAAGCCTATTGTACATGAAAATGACTTTCTTTTACATTGTGTTTTTAATTTTTAAATCTCTATAGTACCAATGATGTCCAAAGGAAATAAAATTTTTAGTAGCAAAGTGGATTGTTAATTTTATGAATATCATAGAGCATTTGTTTTATCATAAAACATTATAGAAAGAGTTATTGGGATTTACATATGATGGTTGTGCTAGTTTATTGGATGATCATGAGTTAACATCAGATGATTCATTATATCTTATAGAATTTTGTATTTTTTTTTCTATAAAAAAAGAGAGACCACAAATTTTAGAAAAAATGAATAATTAATACATTTTATCTATTCAACCATGTATCAATTACTACGTATAAAGTAACAACATGAGGATGTTGTAGTTCATGTGAAATATCTTATTTCAATCATGTGTAAAAACTGAGCTTCTATCAATCTTAATAAAAATCATTTTAATCATACAAATATTTGGTATATCTAGATAAATTATCACTTCATAAAGGAGATGTTTGAACAAATGCTAGTGAAGTTAGAGTACGTTCCAACACAAAATCACTTTATATAAATAATGATAAAGGAACTACAAATGGATAATTTTGAGAGGAATCATATTTCCTTGGAGTCCAAAAATATCCATCCAACTAATTTTTTGGAGATGGAATCCAAACTCTTGTATAGAATTTTCTATTTATAGAAATGTATGTTGGTTCTCTTGAATTAAATATTTTATATTTTTAAACCTCTCATGTGATATTTAAGATAATTTATCTTTGGGTTCATCCACAAAGTGGGAGAATTCTTCCATGATTTCTTTAGATAAGATGTCCATGATTCACGTTGAATATGGATGGAATTGTTCTCTCTTACTAAAAAGGGGAGTTATCCTATACTAATTCTTTGAAATGGGGATAGTATTTGGATGTTTATATAAGAGGAGAGGATCAGTATTTAGGTGTATGTGATTATGATGATCAAAGTAGTTTTCTCATGATGAAATTTCCAATTAACTCTTGTTTTTTAAGATGATATTGACTTGTGTGGGATTATAGATAATGATCATTGGATCATTTATATAATATAATAAGGAATGATATTTCAAATTGTGTTAATTATTTATGTTAAATATTTCAACAGAGGATGTGTAAGATTTATTGAGGAGTTATCAACAAACCCAAATGGGGGGATTGTTAGAAAAAATATATTAAATTATTATTTTTTCTATTATTTCAAAAATTTAGTTGATATGGTTTCCAAAAAATATCAATAATTTATTCCATATTGATTGGAGGAGTTTGTAAGAAGATGGAGTAAGTTGTAGTGGTTTTATCTATAGGAAAATAATCACAACATAAAACCCTATATCATTCCAAGGAAATCCTCACGTCATATTTATGTTCTATGGTTGAAAGTGTGATTTCACCTTAGGGAAAGTGACTACACTATAATGTTTATAATAAAGGTTAAATAATAAGATATTAAATTTGAGTTTGAGGCTACATAGGAATAACTCAAACCTGTGGAAGGATAATTAGGAATAGATATCGTTGTAGTGGGTTATGCCACACCCCAATGAAGCTATGATAGTATAAAATATTATAAGGATTTATATCATGGGGAATGGTATACATAGTGTATGTGTATCAATGAATGTTAATTTTATGGAATTCTAGAGAAGTATTTAATTTACATTATAGGATCAAGGTGTCATGTCATGACACATAATGGATGTGATTAAATAAAAGTCATATAAAAATAAATTTTGAATGATCAATGGTGAATCACACTATTGTAGGGGTTATTTCACTATGTATTTGTTGAAGATGATATTTAGTGGTTTTTAGGATGTGAAGGTCATGCCATATAAGGAGAATCACATCAACTTGAGATTGTCAAAGGTAGGCCCTAAGTTTATTTCCATTCCATGAATGTTGGAATTCATGATGTGAATTTTTGAGGAGAAAGAATTTGAAATATAAAGAAGGTATTTACACTGTGGTGTTGTAAACATTAGTTGTAGAATAGATATAGTTTTTCATTAAAGTAAGGAATTATGCCATAAATATATAGGTCACACCTATATAAAGTTTATTAATATAGATTAATGAGAATTTAACATTTTTATATTGTGTGGATTCAATGGGACTTCTTCATGGTAAAAGTTAACTCAGATAATAAAGAATAATTATATGTTTTTTTGAACCTTAATTAAGTTGAATTTAATATTATTTAAAGGGGAAAAATAAATATTCACTCTAGATTAGAGAGTTATATTTCTCTAAAAAAATATAAAAATGATCTTGGATCAAGGATATAGAGATAATAATTCAAGAACTATATTGAAATGTTTGAGAGAAGTAAGAAGGGATATCCATGAGTATATCACACTAGCATATAATGGATTATATCATGTAGATGAATGAATAGAATATTGATACGCCATTGGTAGTGTAATCTCATTCCTAGATTATGATGATCAAGATGGCTTCACTTAGAGGAGTAGTTCCCTTTCTAAGTGATTGAGAATTTTGAGTTATTTACTTTGTGATAGTTATAAAGATGGAGGTTCAGTGTGTCCACATTGAACTGTAATAAATAAATAATGTTCTTAGTGATTCTGGTATATTAGTATATCATTATTGTATGCTACTGGGATTAGCCCTATTTTGGTGAACTAAGTAAAAATTCCTTATGTACTTATTTACATTATTTTTCACATTATATATGATTTGAGGAAAAAAAGTGTACATATAAATTTATACTTTCATTTATATTGAACTATATTATTCTATACTACCTATACTGGAAGTATTGGATACATACATGAACCTTCTTCCACCTAAGATATAATTTATTCAGAAATTGTTTCATGAGATGAAACATATAGGAGGTAATATATTAATATGTTGAAGGAATATATTATCTATAATATTTATTCATAAATTTTAATGTATGAATAAAAGATATATTAATCAATGAGTCCCCATGATTTCCTATATAAACCACTTACATGAGATGGAATTATAGGTTTTCTTCCATATTTCTTAGCTGAAACTCCCTAAGACCCTAATATATCTTCTTGTTCCTTCTTTGCATATGATATTCTAGAAAATTTTGAATGGGATAATAATCACATATGAATATCATATGATTCATTGTATCCCATGGATACACTATGGCATGGGATATATTTTGGCTACCCTTGGTGATAATTATCAAACACATATGATGGTGTTTAAAGTTTTTATAGATTCTCAATGGTGTAAGGTACACACATATATCATAGCTCTTCATTTCTTCATGTTTTCATTTATCTATCATGGTAGATACTTACATAAGGGTTTCAATCACTTCCACATATTATAATAATCATTACTAGACTTTTTCCAACCCATTTAGTGGTATCCACATGAATCCACACTTATGTTTTATGAAATCATGCATGATAAATTAAGGAACTGAAGAATATATAACCCTTTTATATTTCTAAAAATTTGGTTTTATAAATGGTTTACCTTTATGTTTATGGGATATGTAAAGGTAACCAAAGCATTAACCATATATATTAATATTCTATAAGGGTAATAAGGGAATTAAATTTATGTGATTGGTCATAAAAGGGTAGCCCATTACTTATATTTTCATGAAGGGTTTCATGTAAGGGTAATCATGGATTTACTAAAAATGCATAAATGTTGTTGTATAAAGGTTATGAAGTAGTTTTAAAGCTTGTGTAAGGGTTATTGCAACTTAGTTTTACACAATTATGGATTTTATATTTATGTAATGGTAACTAAGATAATACTAATACTTTACTTGTCACATAAACATATCCTTGGATTTCCAATAGCTACATAAAGATCTTAACCTAAATTATGTTTATGTAGCATAATGAATTTTAATGTTACCATGACAAAGAAATAGGTATACCCTTATGTCTCATTAATAAAATCCAATTATTCCCTAATGTGATGGTTTTGTAAGACCAAATTAATTTTAGAAATCAGATTATACTTACACATTGTGTCTTTGTAAGGGTAGAAGGTGGTTAACCATATATAGAATAGGGATTCTATGTAAAGATAAACAATTTTTTTATAAAATTTTTAAAAATTATTTTAACATATAAAATGATTTAAATGGTTTAAAAATGTTTATAAATCATTATAAATGGTATTTTGGGGATATATATCAATTAGTAAAGGGTTAATTAATTAATTAATTATAATGGGTTTATAATTAATTAAGAAGTGTTTATGAAACATTTATTACTCAGTATTCTTTAAATATTAAATTTTAATAATTAAAATACCATTTAATAAATTATATGGAATTTATTAATATATAAAAATAAAAGTGTAATTAGAAATCATAATAAATAATTTATAACGGGGTATAAATTTTAAAATAAGGCAAAAATATAAAATTATTATATTTAAATTATTAATTTTTCATATTTAATTAATTTTAATTTCTAATATTTTTTGGATTTATTTGGATATTATTTAATCCACATCAATAAGTGTTTCTAATGAATGATATGATCATGGTGTGTAACAACCCAGAATTTTATCAATGAAATTTTCCCTTCTTATAATTATGTCATGCAGTATAAAGTGCACACATCACATAGAGAACCAAATAAAAAAAATTATTCTTATAAATGAAGAATGACACATTATTCATTAAAAAAATCAATAATAATACCAGAATTATAGTGGGATAATAAATAGAAAATAGGATAACAAGAATAGAAAAATTTGGATCTACTTATTCTAATAGAATGACAGTGCTCACAAATAAAGATGTAGAAATAAAACATAATGTTAATAATAAAATATTCATTTAAAAAAATTAATGTATATATAACCTTTTAGAAAATATAAGTGAATTATTAATGGAATAACTAGTATTTATTTGACATAGTAAACCCTTTTGACCATTAGAAATATGGCGGTTGGAGTAGTTACCTGACCTTTGGAATAGTATTATGACTGTTAGGAATAATAATATGACCGTTAGAATAGTTATCTCACCTATGAAACTATAAATAAAATTTTGGTATCTTGCAAACAAAAATATGATATATTAATATCTTGGAATAAGTAAATAAATTTTTTCAAAAATCATAAATTAAGAATTGGTATTTTTTTGAAATGTAAATGTTTATTTACAATTTTATAATTAATATAATTATTTAAAAGAAAATTTATTTTCATAAATATATTCATAAAATAATATTTTGTTGTCTTATTATTTTAATATAATTTTATGAGACCTTAATTATTTTTTTGAAGGGTCACAAAATAGGTTATAATATTAAATATATATTTTTTTATTAAATGATAATTTTATTTAAAGTTTAAATTCATCATATTTAGAAAATTATTTTCATAAAATTAAGTCCATTTTTGAAATCTACACATTAAAAAATTATTAGGTTTAAATTTTGGGATTTTTCTAAAATAGATGAATTTTTGGTGAATTGCGAAATACGATAATTTACGGTTTTTAACATATTAAGTAAATAAATGAATTTTTGAGTCATGTTTAAGTAATGGATGATTTAAGTTCCCATTATCTCAAACTAAAATGATCTAGTTACTCTAATTAATCACAAGAATCAACACTATTGATAGTCTTGAGCCAAAATAATAAACTAATGAATAAAATAATCAAAAAACACCCCTCTCCTCCCACTATAAATACCACCCCACACCACCACATCTCCACACACCTATAAATAATTGTAACTTGTATAAATTATTCCCAATTCTCCTCTAAATAATATTCTCTACTTTCTGGTGTTTCTGGTCTCACCGAAATACCTATTCCATGTGCCTTAAAGAGGTTTACATTGAGATGATATTCATGAGAAAAAATCCTCCTTCTTTATCTTTTTATTTCATTTATTTTCCTATCCTACCAACATATACCCTATACAATAAAGAATGATAACTCTAGTATAATACAAATACTATAATTTTTTTATGTTAATGGAATATCCATCATCAAATCTCTTCTCTTTCCCTTTTATCTTAAAACTGAAATCATCATCTGTGGTGTTCTGATTCACCACCTTCATGGATGAAGAGTTTTCATTTTTCATTACCACATTCAAGGATGTCCATAGAAGAAGTATAATGATTAAAAAAATATTATAAAATATATATGTTCTAGATCAAATATATATGCATAATATCAAATAATAAAACAAACTAGTCTGTGATGATAAAAAACCTGCCAAAATAAACTAAATGATGATGTTTAAATGTTTATCTAATAAATAATTATCATATCTGAAAATGTTAGGTCCACCAGGCTGAATACCCTGAGGGGGGGGGGGGGTGAATCAGGGTATGACCAATTTAAAATTGAAGCCCGTTCTGATCTTGTTTCACTGTTAAGAAAAACACTCTTCTCTCTTTTTCCTATTGCACAATATAAACAGAAAGTAAAGCATAAACAGGACACAACAATTTTTACTTGGTTCACCCTCACTGGGCTACGTCCAAGGAGCATATGCCCACAAGTTTCTGGTCGTACCAAATTCCACTAAACTTCACTAGCTGTGGATACAAGGTTCAGGTACAGTCACTCTGTCCCAGGCTCACTGCCTTTACAAGATTTAGGGTCAGCTCACTGCTTTCCCAAGGGTCACTCCCTATTTCTCTCTCTCTGGCTCACTACCGGTGGAGAGGATCACCTTTTTCCTCTTCCTTTTCTCACTACGTCAGAAAGGATCCACTCATAGTTTATAAACCTATAGGTCACTTCATTTTCCTGAAATAATGCATCCTCTGTTGTGTGTGGATGCTCTGTTGAAGTCCAAATTTCACCCGTAGATGAATCTATCTTTGCACCAAAGGTATCGGGAAATCTTCCAACTTCCACGTGGCCTGAAAATGTGACCAAGGAATCAACCTTACTTGGTGCGCAAGTCTAACTCAGCGCGCAAGTATCGATGCGCAAGTCACAACTGGCGCGCAAGTCCTCCTCAGACACTTGCGCGACGCAAGCTTACCCAACTCCAAACTTGCATGACTCTCTTCCTTTTACGCCCAAACCAATATTGGCACACAACTGCCAACCGGCATGCAACTTCTCACACTGGCATGCAACTTCAACCACTGGCGTGCAACTTCACCTACGCGACCACACACCACTTGCGCGACCACCACACCTGCGCGACGGGATATTTGATTTCTCAAAGTGTTGAACTCCAGTGAAGAATGAGGAGGGGTGTTTAAGTATTTATAGGCATTTGGAACACCCTGCGTGACAGCACACAAGTCTCTCCTCAGCGAGCAAGTCTCGGCGCGCAGGTCTCTTCCCCTGCAAGTCACTTGCGTGACCCACTTCCTAACTTAAGCGAACCTCTTTCCTTTTCCATATTTTGAATTTTTTATCTTGAAAAACAATAGGCGCTCAAGTTCTCAAGCATTCAAGGCATCGACGTGCAAGTCTCTTTCACGGCGCGCAAGTCACTTGCGCGGCACCACCAATACTTGTGCGACACTTATCCCTTTGCTATATTTTGATGATATGATCTTGAAAAACATATGGCGTGCAAGTTTCCAAGCCTTCAAGTACACAGCGTGCAAGTCCCTTTTCCAAAAGCCATTTTTTTTTCATTTGACAATTTTTAGGCCCAAAAATTTGGAAAACACAGGAAAATGGCGCCACCTTGTATCTGTTCTTTTTTGAACCTCCTCCAGATCATCCATCTCTTTGTTGATGTTCTTGAATCAAACATGGATCATTGAACACATCTCTTGAACTCGACATTCCACCATGAAATCCTCTTTGTCAACAGATTTTTATGCCATTGTTTTGCTTTGTCAACAATCACCACACATATATCCACTTTGTCAACAAACACAATCACCTCAAAAATGCTTCAATGATACCTTGAGGGATTTTTTCCCAACAATACCCGCCTTTGGGTTTGTTGATAACTCTTACATAAAAAGATACATCATCGATTTTCATCCACCATTCTTCTCATTGCAATTCTAATAGTGATCAAGGATTTACTCAACACATACTCTAAGCCCACATGAGCAATGCTTGGCGTGAGAAACAAGAGTAAATGAAAAGCTCATCAATGAATCAATTCATCTCTGACACCCACTGTTGACACCAAACTGATACCAATTGTTACTAAACTGATACCAATTGTTACTAAACTGATACCAATTTTTGGAAATATTCTTACCACTTTCCAACACTACTCTTCTGCTTTTATCACGATTCGCAGCTGTTGTGATATCTATTCTTTGATTGATCACTTCTAGCATCGTCAGATTTAATATGATCCCCCTTTCTCATTGCTCCACCTATCTCGTTGCTTCACTTTCCAGCTTCTCCCCTTTGAACAATCACTATTTTCTCCCCCTTTGGAAACAAACCCAAAGGTCACTCCTTTGCAGTCTGTAACATAGTAGAGAACACATATCAACACATTAAGAAAAAACACATCATACCTCGGGGAGAAGGGAGGGGGGGGGTTCCACATCCACACTATTTTAAGTGCAGGGAGTCGACTGAACTCCCAAATCCAGTTGATGCCTCTCAGAAGATTCCTTGGGTAAGGCCTTTGTCAGTATGTCTGCAACCTGTAGCTCTGTAGGCACATACTCCAACTTTACTATTCCCTGCTCAACCTTCTCCTTGATAAAATGATACTTTATCTCAATGTGCTTTGTCCTTGAATGATGGACAAGATTTCTGCTCAGATTGATAGCACTTGAGTTATCACACTGGATTCCGATCGGAGACTTTACTTCAACTCCCATATCTTCAAGCTACTGTTTCATCTACAATAACTGTGTGCATGCTTGAGTGGCCGCAATATACTCAGCTTCTGCAGTTCTTAATGAAATGCAATCTTGCTTCTTTCTTAGCCAAGAAATACACAATCCACCAAGATAGAATGCACCTACTGACGTTGATTTTCTGTCATCTGCTGATCCGGCCCAGTCTGCATCAGTATATCCCAATAACTCTGTCTAAGATTTTTCATTATATGTCAAGCCAAAATCCACTGTGCCCTTGATATACCGAAGAATTATTTTCATTGCAAGAATGTGGATTTCCTTGGGATTACTCTGATATCTCGCTGCTTGGCATGTGGCAAAAAAAATATCAGGCCTTGTTGTGGTCAAGTACAACAAACTTCCAATGATTTTCCTGTATTATGTGATATTAATTGCCTTGCCATTCTAATATTTTGATAATTTCATCTGGGTAGCAATCAAAGTATTCATCTCCTTGGAATTTTCCATTACAAATCTTCTCAGAACCTCCTTAGCATACTTTGATTGAGAAATGAATGTTCTATTCCTTCCTTGTGTCACCTGAAGACCAAGGAAAAACATTAGCTCTCCAATCATGGACATTTCAAACTCATTTTTCATGAATTCGAAAAACTGTCTACACTGAGCTTCATCAGATCCACCAAATATTATGTCATCGACATAAACTAGCACCATCATCCTTTGATTACTATTGTTGTTGAAATAGAGATTTTAATCAACTCCCCCTCGCTGGAAACCAAGCTTCTTCAAGTACTGATCAAGCCTTGAGTACTATGCTCTTGGTGCCTTTTTCAGCCCATAAAATGCCTTCTTCAGCCTGCAAACTTTGTTCTAATCCTCATGAATGAGAAAATCATATGGCTACTCAATATACACCTCCTCTTCCAGAACACCATTCAAGAATGCGGATTTGACATCCATCTGGAACACTTTGAACTTTCTTTGCACTGCTATGGGCAAAAATAATCTGATTGTCTCCAGCCTTGAAACTGGTGCAAATGTCTCATCAACATCTATTCCCTATATCTAGGAGTATACCTTGCACACTATCCGTGATTTGTTCCGAATCACTGTTCCATCTTCATTCATTTTGTTGCGATAGACCCATTTAGTCCCGATGACATTCTTGTCTGCCGGCCTTGAAACAATCTCCCATGTCTAGTTCTTCTCAATCTGATCAAACTCTTCATTCATGGCTTGAACCCATTTTTCATCTTCAGCTGCATCGGAAAAAAATTTCAACCCCACCTGAGATAAAAACAATGTTTGATGTAATGAATTCATTCTTCAAGTTTTAACTGGAGCTGTCTGATCACCAATGATATTCTGCCTATCAATTTTTGCTTGACTCTTTAGCTTCCTTGTAGACATATACTTGACACTTTCTTGTTCATCATCAGTATCTTCTTCTAAGTTAGCCTCTGCCACTTTTACTCCCCCTGTGTTTCTTACCTCATCATCACTTTCATCCAGAAACTGTTCACTAGGTCGTTGATTATTCTGTTTATTTTCGACTATAGTGACGTCATTGCTCTCAACAATTTTTCCCAGCCTTTTGTTGAAGCATTTATATGCTTTACTTTTCCCTGAGTAGCCAAGGAATATTCCCTCATATCCTCTTGACTCAAACTTACTGTGGTTTTCTTTGTTGAGAATGAATCACTTACTTCCAAAGATTCAAAATTATTTCAATGTTGGATTCTTTCTGTACCACATTTCATACGGAGTCTTTCCTTCCTTCGGACACAACAGAGACCTGTTCGAAATATAGACCGATGTCAAAACTACTTCCTTCCAAAATTTCTCTAGTAGGTCCTTTTCAATAAGCATCGTTCTGGCCATGTTGTTGATGATTTGATTTATCCTCTCAACCACTCCATTCTGTTGGGGACTTCTCACTGATGAAACTTGATGCCTTATCCCATGTTTCTTGAGATAGTCTTCGACTTGACTATTTGTGAATTCCATACCGTTATCAGTACGAAACTTCAGAATTTTCTGCCCAAGCATCCTTTTTGATTCCCTCCTATACTTATTTATGCAGCTGAACACCTCTGTCTTATGGGTAATGAAAAATACCTAGGCCATTCTGCTATAATCATCAATGAAAAGAACATAGTACCTTTTCTCATTTATATATCGGGGTGAGATAGGTCCACATACATCAGCATGCACCAATTCAAGCACTCTGGTTGATCTCTGTTCCTTTGGCTTGTATGTCTTTCTGATGATCTTCCTTTGTTGGCAAGCATCACACATGTGAGTGCGATCACGTGATAATTTGGGAAGGTCTCTAGTAGCATCACACTTTACCATATCTTCCATAGATGGTTGACATAGATGACCAAGTCGCTTATGCCACAACTAGTTTTCTTCCTCTCTAGATAAAAGGCTTAAATCTTATTCCCCACCTATAAGGTAAAGATTTCCTTTTTTCCTTTTTCCCTATAGAAAAAATGCTCCATCTTTTCCTTTCACAACACACATCTTCTTGGTAAATCAGATAGAGTGCCCAGAGTCAAATAGTTGACTGACAGTGAGCAAGTTATGACTAAGACCCTCTACTACCAAGACATCAGCACGTCTCATTTCTTTGCCCCCAAACTTGGCTTTACCTGAGCCAACAATCTTCAGGCCTTCATCATTTCCAAATTTGACAACTCCTTCTTTGTCATATTTTATGTCTGTAACAAGATCCTTATTACCCATCATGTGAGATGTGCAACCACTATCAAGGATCCACACACCAGAGCGATATGATGCTTTAAGGGAAATCTCTGCCACCACAACCTTCTCATTTTTCTTCTTCTTAGTCCATATTTTTTCCTTCACACTCGGCATGGATTGAGATTTATGTTCTTTCTCAGAGTATGATGGAAAAACAACATCTTGCAAAGCTGCAAATCTATTCTTCATTTTTAACTCACCTGTCGGTTGATTGATCTGCTGCTTGCGAATGTTTTGATTTTTCTTTGGCACATTTCTATGAATGGTCTAAGTGCAGTACCTAGCCATGTGCCCAAATCCTCCGCACCAAAAACAGTGTCCTTAAAAATATGTTCTAGAAAATCATTCTCTGTTTGGATGCCACCTCTATTCTTGTTCCCTTCTATATCTCTTGGCAATGGAACACACATACTGTGAATGTCCCATATTCCCACAACAATAACACTAGATATAAGGTGCATTCCTTTGTTTTACTTTAGCACTACGATTTTCCCTTTGGGATCTTTGAATATTCTGATTCTGCTTTGTGCCCAAATCAAAATTCAATTTTGGGACAGGTGCTTGCGGTCTGACATCAACTGCCACAGATTTTTGCTTTTTACCAAGCCCTGAATTAGAATTAGCATTTGAGCTCACTTGCTGCTTCACTCCTGCTGAACTACAGGCCTTCTCTTTCATCTTCTCTGTCTTCTGAATGGCTTTCTTTTTTGATATCACATTGTGGGTCAAGAGTTTTTCTTGATCCTTCAGTTTTCATCATAGGATGACCACTTCTTCTTCAATTTCTTCAATGAACTTGACTTGATCTTTCACTTTTCTATTCAATCCATCAATCTCCCTTTTCTGTTCTTCAATTTTGAGCTTATATTCACTAACTGATTCTGATTTCTCTGGTGTTGATGTCTTGAGTTTCTCAATTTCTTCCATCAACTCAGACTTATCTTCTTCTTGTTGCTGCATATAGAGTTTGGAATCACGAACAACTTTGTTAGCTTTCTTTGTTTTAGCTCTCTAAACATATATCTCTTCAAGAGATGCCTCTAACTTAGCTTGCATGTCAACTCTTCCCTCGAATTCTTCTTCTTCATCATCACCTTCGGTTTTGTTCTTCTCTTGATAACTACCGACGACTACCACCATAGCATTTTCTCCATGATCTTTGCAATTTTCAATCTCCTCTAACTCTTAAACCTCAGACTCATATGAACTGTCTATTTCTTGTGACAGAGGATTCTTCTTCTTGAAGAAATTTCTCTTGAACTTCTTCTTCCCTTTCACATAGGCTGAAGATTTCTTCTTGGGAATTTCAACTTCATCTTCATCATTTTCTTCTTGAAACTTTTTGGGGGCACCTTGCCACAAGATGTCAAACCTTTCCACATCTAAAACAAGCAAGTGGAATCTTCTATTTAAACTTTCCTTTTCCTCTTTGAAGATTTGAGGAGAGGAATGACATTACCTCATCTGTCACTTCTTCTTCCTGATATTCTTCAATGGTAAGCTTCTTCATGGCCTTAAATTCCACCTCTTTGGATTTACCTTTTTCCACATCATCGTTACCATCATTCCTCATTTCATATGAAACAAGGGTACTATGTAGGTTATCCAATGTTAGCTATTTTGGGTCTTTATCTTCCAAGACTGAGACTTTCGGATTAATCCAAGGTGTGACACCCTAGGTTTTATGAACTGGTCCAAGTGAACAATGTTATGCTTTTAATGATGTCTCTTGTTTTATTTTTTTTTATTTTTTTGTGCTTTGTGTGCTAATAAAGAATTTTAAAGGAAATAAAACATGAAGAATACGATAAACTGGTATATATATTTAAAAGTTACATTCCAACAAGACCCAACTAATTGAAAATACCATGCACAAGGCCTAACACGGCCACAACAAGACTACTGAGAATCAAAACTCGAGTAATTGGATAGTCGTCGTCTTTAGGGTCCATCAGTGGTAAAAATATAACATCCAGAACCACCGCGCACATACTCAGCACGAGTGGTATGAGGAGAGCCATCCACCTAGGGTCAGGTGTTTTGAAAATGTAAAACACCCTACCCCTTGTTTTTATAATAGACCTCTAAGGAAATATGACAGTTATATGACCGTTGGGTTTCAATGGATAAAGTGCATATTTTTATAAAAATTTGGTCTTTATAATGCCCTTATAATCTTATGGTATTTCAATATTTTAATATGAACAAAATATTAGAATTATATCTTCGAGTATATTAATTTTAAAATAAAATATTATTCTTGAAAATGAATCTATTTTGATTTTTTTACAAAATCTTGATGTATCTATATGGTGGAGAACATAGTATTTTAAATGTATCGAATGTCATGTCTAAAAGGGGTATCTGTAATAATTGAAAAAAATTTATCTTATTGGATCTCTAAAACTATGTGTTTTGAATTAGAGAAAAACTATAGGTCTTTTAAAAATAATTTTATAAATCAACAAGTGAAGTATGTTATAAATTGGAATTTTAGATTTTTAATGGTTATAAGATCCTAGTAGTTATAAATGTTTAGTATGAAATATTTATCTTTTAAAAAAAATAAATTATATCAAATAGTATCATTTTTTTCTTTTTTTACATAAACTAAATTGGGATTCTTGGATTTGAAAATTATGAGTTAAAAGTACTTATAAAATTTTATACAAATTCAAATTATAACGTCCCGATTTAATATTGTTTTTTTAAAAAATGCGAAGTAATTTTAACATTTATTATACTATTTTTTTATTTATCTATTTTTTTCCAATCACGCAACCCAGGCCTCCTGCGGTTAATCCCGACCCCGCACGATCCTCCTCCATCCGATCTCGTCAAGACAGATCCCAACTGTCGATGTTTTTTTAAAATGCTCATTTCATCTCGTCCGTCTGATCTCTCTAAATCGGATCCCAGCCGTCGTTCTTTTTTTCCTTTCTCCGTAAACTCGGTCGTCTTCTACCTCACGACGAGGTCCCGCTAACCAGCACCTGGTTTGCCCAAGATGCCTCCTTCTCCACTGTTTGGTTTGACCTTGTGCACCCCACCTTCCTAGGACGCCGTAGACTCAGCCTAACTCCTAGATTGAACCCTTTTAGGTGCATCGAAACCCCTACATAATCCCTCTCCTCACGGACTTCCTCCTGCACCCGAACTCCTCCCAACCTCTCCAGCAAGACCAGCAAGCTTCCTCTAATCCGAGTTTCCTCCACAACAAGGTAAGGGTGTCCTATTTACGTGTTTTTTTAAACCCCTCATGCTCCTCGGTTCATTTTTATATATACATGAGTATATATACGACTTATAGTTAAAGGTATATATATATATATATATATATATATTCCATGCTAACCATTTTTTTTAAACAGAGGACTCCAAGGGTGATTTCCTTCGAGGGTTACTCCCGTTTTTTTATATAATAGAAAACCTAGTATAAACCCTCTATGTGTAGTCGGTTACATGAAATGTATATATATATATACGTATAAATTTTATATATATAAGCATCCTTTCACTATTTGTTTCAAAAACGGGGTGTGTGGGTTTGGAAGGGTGTTTCTCTAAAATGATTTAAAGATTTTGTTACCTTTGAGTCTTTATTTTGTAACCGGTGTGATACAATTGGTGCATTGATACAATTTTATATATGTGTAGGTATACACCATAAAACTCTTCCATCTTAAGGGTTTCCAAAGAGGTTGATATATTTTTTTTACACAAGATTAGTTGAAATAGGTTTTTCTTTTAAGCAGAACCATTACATATCTTATCTATATGTGTTTTCGGGTGTTCAAGTATACACATAAATATACATGCAACCATACAAGGCATGTTTCTAAGATTTCCTTATAATTCAGTATTTTATGTTAAGAATTATACTTTTGAAAAGGGTCTTTCTGAAATCAATTCCTAACAGGTATGATTTTATGTAAGCCATATATATATATATATATAACTATATATTTATATAAGGTTATGTATTGGAATGGAAATCAGTTTTGATTTTTAAGAGATGAATACTTATCTTTGAAGAATATTTTTGATGCAAACTTGGTCTTTGGTTTAAGTACAATTATGTTATAGTTAAAAACAAAGTTTTTATATATTTATGTATTTATAGTTTCATGAACATTTAAACCCCCACAAGGTTTTGATTTTTAAACCTAATAAATGATAATTAGTTATAGGTTTTCGGATTTTAAGTGAACCATGTTTAATTTATGAGAAAACCTATATATATACTTTGTGTATATATCCCTATGTATGTATGTGTTTTTTTTAAGATTAATATCTGAGACCTTAGTTTCACGAAACGGTTATATTTATGCATGTAGGATTTTAGTGCTTGCCTATGCTGTTTTATATTTTTATATCTAAGAGTACACCAATGAACTTGACTAATTAAAAATGTCACCCTAGAAATGATTTATGTTTTTTAAAGGATATTCTTATGCCTGTTTTAAACTTGTATTAAAAGGATAGGGATTTAAGGGTTATGTTAATATGTAGAAATCCTCTATTATTTTTATACCAAACTCGCTGCAGTGATTATTAGTGATCAGAGTTTAACTGCAAATTCTATGACCTATGAAGAACAATAATTAATGCCAAGTATTTTATTTAAAGTAGTTTATTTCCAAGTATTGGAATTTTAAAGATTGCAGGTGTTTATTATTTTTATACCAAGCATGCCGTAGTGATTATTAGTGGTTGGAGATTTGTTTCAAGTAAAATGACCTATGAAGAACAATAATTAATGCCAAGTATTTTATTTATATAGTTCATTTCCATGTACTGGAAATTTTAGAGACTCATCATTTAATACCCCTTGTGGAAAATCTCATACATTCATCATTTTACGTGCTTAAATAATTGTTCTATGCACATAGCATGCTTACCGAACCATGCCTGCTTTTATTCCATATTTTCAATTTTATCTGTCGTATCATGTATTTGTAAACCAATTATATAATAGTTACCTTATTCATATTATTATTCATGCATATGACTCAACATGATAATGAACTAAGAACTAAATTACCCAAAGTGGTATGGGACACCTTGGGTAATGAGAAATGAAAATGGTATTACCCAAAGTGGTATGGGACACCTTGGGTAATATGAACTAAAATTAAATATTCAAAGTGGTATGTGACACCTTGAATATCTGACCTTATCAACATGTGAGAAATGTATGGGACTACCGAGATGGGGACTGGTAAAAAGAAAACCCTCTAGGTTGGGGACTGGTTAAAGTAAGCCCTCTGGGTTGGAGACCGGTAAAAGTAAGCTCCTCGATGCATCGATAGTTCTCGAGACAGTCAGATTGGGTTATTACCCCTAGGTCAAGGCACAAGGACTTGACATAGAGACCATGAGTCCTTCAGCATACATTTCTTAGTATATGAACAACCAAGTGATTACTCCGACTAGAGGAATATCCTTAGTTATAGAACCTTTAACTATGAGTATCAGATTTAAAAAAAACACAAGACATATGATGTGGCAATGTTGATGCATGACCAGTTTTCTTTTCTAGAATTTTATTTCAAATGTTGCATTACATTTATCATGTCATGATGTGCATTTTTTTGTAGATAATGTTCTTGTACTCGACTCTGATGATGTTTACACCTTGTTGTTCATATACACCTTTCTTGTTTATGGACACTTACTTAGTATAACCCATGCCTTTTTATTAGCATGCTTATCTTGTCTATTAAGTTGGGTTTCAGATAAGTGTTCTAGTGCATAAGTATGAAGTGATTTAACTGTATTATATCAACCTTCATTTTGTCTTGAAGTTTTTCCTTTAAGAAAACATTTTAAGAATGGAAAAGTATTTTCAAAGTAGTTTTCAAAGGCTGTATTTATGTATTTTAAAAAAAAACCCCTTACTGAGTATTTCAATGCTCACCCTACGTTTTTGTTAAAATTTTTACAGGACGATAGAGCCTTTCCAAGTCTCGGATTTTTGTTCTTAGCTCAGCAATAAAGAAGCAAAGCTGTTGTCTCTGATTCTCCAGGATCTAAACCAGAAAGTTCCTCCTGCTGTGTTATGATGTGTAACTTATTTGTTTCATTTGTATGAAATAAATTACACACCATAACCATAGCACCGGCTCCGGGCTACTGGGGTCGGGGAATTATAGTTGGTATTAGAGGAATGGTTTAGGCAACCCTGGAAAATTAAGACAACACAAAAACATTAATAATGTTTTACTAAGTAGGGTTTGTTCTTAAACTTCTCAGATGGAAAGACAGCGAACCACACCTAGAATCTTAACCATCCCTACAGAGATAATGGAGACTATTGTAGTAAAATCCTACTCAACAAGTTACCAACCTTTTGTTAACTTAAGTCTCACGTGAAAAACCCTCTATGAAATATCGAAAAGGTCGAATGTCCTTCGAATATTCTGAGGGTCAGAAGATGTGTATAACCAAATGGACGATGCACTGTTTGAGAATTATAAAAATAAATGGAATTACTACAAGGGACTCTTCCCGTGTTTCACCATGAATAATAAATGGTTGGCCTTCACAGCCTTTGGAGAAGCTGCAAAGGAGTTGGACTTCCGCGCAGTCTTTATGTACCAAATCCTGTGTTTCAGCATGCTTGGGGAGCTCTGCGATTTTGGGTCTTTCATCGAATCCTTCAGATATGAAGTGGTTCGAGAGATCTTTAGGAACCAAATCCAAGCGGATGTCGTGAAGCTTGATGTCACTCGTGCCCGTCTCTGGAAAACCACCTGTATCAAACGGGAGCTTGGTTTTAACCATGATCTAATTTTCCAAGAATGTATTTGGGAAGAGGAGACCCACAAGCTTTGTTCTGCCCTGGGGATAGAGTTGAATAGTACCTTCTTCCATGGGCGGTGGAGGTAGAGGGACATCACCAATGGTGTCAGGGAAGCCGTGTGAATAAGTCAGTGTATGTACATCGATCGAATTGAGAGGACACAATTCTTTTAAGAGGGGGATAATGTGATGCCACAGGTTTTATGAACTGGTCCAAGTGAACAATGTTATGCTTTTAATGATGTCTCTTGTTTTATTTTTTTTATTTTTTTGTGCTTTGTGTGTTAATAAAGAATTTGAAAGGAAATAAAACATGAAGAATACGGTAAACTGATATATATTTAAAAGTTACATTACAACAAGACCCAACTAATTGAAAAGACCATGCACAAGGCCTAACACGGCCACAACAAGACTACTGAGAATCATAACTCGAGTAATTGGATAGTCGTCATCTTCAGGGTCCATCAGTGTGAAAAATATAACAGCCAGAACCACCGTGCACGTACTCAGCACCAGTGGTATGAGGAGATCCATCTGCCTAGGATCAGGTGTTTTGAAAATGTAAAACACCCTACCCCTTGTTTTTATAATGGACCTCTAAGGGAATATGACCGTTATATGACCGTTGGGTTTCAATGGATAAAGTGCATCTTTTTATAAAAATTTGGTCTTTATAACGCCCTTATAATCTTATGGTATTTCAATATTTTAATATGAACAAAATATTAGAATTATATCTTCGAGTATATTAATTTTAAAATAAAATATTATTCTTGAAAATGAATCTATTTTGATTTTTTTTCAAAATCTTGATGATATCTATATGGTGGAGAACATAGTATTTTAAATGTGTCGAACGTCATGTATAAAAGGGGTATCTGTAATAATTGAAAAAAATGTATCTTATTGGATCTCTAAAACTATGTGTTTTTAATTAGAGAAAAACTTCAGGTCTTTTAAAAATAATTTTATAAATCAACAAGTGAAGTATGTTAGAAATTGGAATTTTAGATTTTTAAAGGTTATAAGATCCTAGTAGTTATAAATGTTTATTATGAAATATTTATCTTTTAAAAAAAATAAATTATATCAAATAGTATCGTTTTTTTTCTTTTTTTACATAAAATAAATTGGGATTCTTGGATTTGAAAATTATGAGTTAAAAGTAATTATTAAATTTTATACAAATTCAAATTATAACGTCCCGATTTAATATTGTTTTTTTTAAAATGTGAAGTAATTTTAACATTTATTGTACTGTTTTTTTATTTATCTATTTTTTTCCAATCACGCGACCCAGGCCTCCCGTGGTTAATCCCGACCCCGCACGGTCCTCCTCCATCCGATCTCACCAAGATAGATCCCGGCCATTGATGTTTTTTTTAAAACACTCATTTCATCTTGTCTGTCTGATCTCTCTAAGTCGGATCCCAACCGTCATTCTTTTTTTTCCTTTCTCCGCAAACTTAGTCGTCTTCTACCTCATGATGGGGTCCCGCTAACCAGCACCTGGTTTGCCCAAGACACCTCCTTCTCCATTGTTTGGTTTGACCTTGCACACCCAACCTTCCTAGGACGCCGTAGGCTCAGCCTAACTCCTAGATCGAACCCTTTTAGGTGCACTGAAACCCCTACATAAGCCCTCTCCTCATGGACTTCCTCCTGCACCCGAACTCCTCCCAACCTCTCCAGCAAGACCAACAAGCTTCCTCTAATCCGAGTGTCCTACACAATAAGGTAAGGGTGTCCTATTTACATGTTTTTTTAAACCCCTCATTCTCCTCGGTTCATTTTTATATATACATGAGTATATATACGACTTATAGTTAAGGGTATATATATATATATATATTCCATGCTAACCATTTTTTTAAACAGAGGACTCCAAGGGTGCTTTCCTTTGAGGGGTACTCCCGTTTTTTTATATAATAGAAAACCTAGTATAAACCCTCTATGTGTAGTCGGTTACATGCAATGTATATATATATACGTATAAATTATATATATAAGCATCCTTTCACTCTTTGTTTCAAAAACAGGGTGTGTGGGTTTGGAAGGGTGTTTCTCTAAAATGATTTAAAGATTTTGTTTCCTTTGAGTCTTTATTTTGTAACCGGTGTGATACAATTGGTGCATTGATACAATTTTATATATGTGTAGGTATACACCATAAAACACTTCCATCTTAAGGGTTTCCAAAGAGGTTGATATATATTTTTTACACAAGATTAGTTGAAATAGGTTTTTCTTTTAAGCAGAACCATTACATATCTTATATATATGTGTTTTCGGGTGTTCAAGTATACACATAAATATACATGCAACCATACATGGCATGTTTCTAAGATTTCCTTATAATTCAGTATTTTATGTTAAGAATTATACTTTTGAAAAGGGTCTTTCTGAAATCAATTCCTAACATGTATGATTTTATGTAAGCCATATATATATATAACTATATATTTATATAAGGTTATGTATTGGAATAGAAATCAGTTTTGATTTTTAAGAGATGAATACTTATCTTTGAAGAATATTTTTGATTCGAACTTGGTCTTTGGTTTAAGTACAATTATGTTATAGTTAAAAACAAAGTTTTTATATATTTATGTATTTATAGTTTCATGAACATTTAAACCCCCATAAGGTTTTGATTTTTAAACTGAATAAATGATAAGTAGTTAGAGGTTTTTGGATTTTAAGTGAACCATGTTTAATTTATGAGAAAACCTATATATATACTTTGTGTATGTATCCCTATGTATATATGTGTTTTTTTTAAGATTAATATCCGAGACCTTAGTTTTAAGAAATAGTTATATTTATGCATGTAGGATTTTAATGCTTGCCTATGCTGTTTTATATTTTTGTGTCTAAGAGTACACCAATGAACTTGACTAATTAAAAATGTTTCCCTCAAAATGATTTATGTTTTCTTTAAAGGATATGCTTATTCCTTTTTTAAACTTGTATTGAAAGGATAGGTATTTAAGGGTTATGTTAATATGTAGAAATCCTCTATTATTTTTATACCAAACTTACTGCAGTGATTATTAGTGATCAGAGTTTAAATGCAAATTCTATGACCTGTGAAGAACAATAATTAATGCCAAGTATTTTATTTAAAGTAGTTTATTTCCAAGTATTGGAATTTTAAAGATTAAAGGTGTTTATTATTTTTATACCAAGCATTCCGCAGTGATTATTAGTGGTTGGAGATTTGTTTCAAGTACAATGACCTGTGAAGAAAAATAATTAATGCCAAGTATTTTCTTTATGTAGTTCATTTCCATGTACTGGAAATTTTAGAGACTCATCATTTAATACCCCTTATAGCAAATCTCATACATTCATCATTTTATGTGCTTAAATAATTGTTCTATGCACATAGTATGCTCACCGAACCATGCCTGCTTTTATTCCATATTTTCAATTTTATCTGTCGTATCATGTATTTGTAAACCAATTATATAATAGTTACCTTATTCATATTATTATTCATGCATATGAATCAACATGATAATGAACTAAGAACTAAATTACCCAAAGTGGTATGGGACACCTTGGGTAATGAGAAATGAAAATGGTATTACCCAAAGTGGTATGGTACACCTTGGGTAATATGAACTAAAATTAAATATTCAAAGTGGTATGAGACACCCTGAATATCTGACCTTATCAACATGTGAGAAATGTATGGGACTACTGGCATGGGGACTGGTAAAAAGAAAACCCTATAGATTGGGGACTGGTTAAAGTAAGCCCTCTGAGTTGGAGATCGGTAAAAGTAAGCTCCTTGATGCATCGACAGTTCTCGAGACAGTCAGATTGGGTTATTACCCCTAGGTCAAGGCACAAGGCCTTGGCACAGAGACCATGAGTCCTTCAACATACATTTCTTAGTATATGAACAACCAAGTGATTACTCCGACTAGAGGAATATCCTTGGTTATATAACCTTTAACTATGAGTATCAGATTTAAAAAAAACACAAGACATATGATGCGGCAATGTTGATGCATGACCAGTTTTCTTTTCCAGAATTTTATTTCAAATGTTGCATTACATTTATCATGTCATGATGTGCATTTTTTGTAGATAATGTGATTGTGCGCAACTCTAATGATGTTTACACCTTGTTGTTCATACACACCTTTCTTGTTTATGGCCACTTACTTAGTATAACCCATGCCTTTTTATTAGCATGCTTATCTTGTCTATTAAGTTGGGTTTCAGCTAAGTGTTCTAGTGCATAAGTATGAAGTGATTTAACTGTATTATATCAACCTTCATTTTGTCTTGAAGTTTTTCCTTTAAGAAAACATTTTAAGAATGGAAAAGTATTTTAAAAGTAGTTTTCAAAGGCTGTATTTATGTATTTTCAAAAAAACCCATTACTGAGTATTTCAATGCTCACTCTATGTTTTTGTTAAAATTTTTACAGGATGATAGAGCCTTTCAAAGTCTTGGATTTTTGTTCTTAGCTCAGCAATAAAGAAACAAAGCTGTTGTCTCTGATTCTCTAGGATCTAAACTAGAAAGTTCCTCCTGCTGTGTTATGATTTGTAACTTATTTGTTTCGTTTTTATGAAATAAATTACACACCATAACCATAGCACCGGCTTCGGGCTACTGGGGTCGGGGCGTTATACAAGGTGTAAGTTTTCTCAAGATACGATTCACAATATTTGTATCTTCGATGACTTCTCCAAGACCCCGCATGTCTTCCACAACAACATTTACCCTGTCGAAAAATGCATCAATAGATTCATTCGGGTTCATTCTCAGATTTTCATACTTGTTCCACAACACTTGTAGCTTTGCCTCTCTAACCTTTGTATCCCCTTCATATATATTCAAAAGCTTTTCCCACATGGCATGTGACGTTTTTCATGACATCACATTTGTATATATGGGATTGGAAAGGGCTCCCCCCAAGGCATTTATTGCTTTGGCATCAACATCCAACTCTCTGTGCTCAGCTTCTGATAATGCACCACTAGAAATATCAGCTGTGATACCATGCATAGCTGCTGAAAACACATCCATCCCCAAAGATTGGAAATAGTGTTTCATTTGATTCTTCCATATCTGAAAATTACATCCGTCTAAGATTGGAATCCCTTTATGATTGGTGACCTCCATTGAGAGAAGAAAAATATCAACATTTCCCTCTAATACCAATTGTTAGGTCCACCAGGATGAATACCCTGAGAGGGGGGGGGGGTGAATCAGGGTATGACTAATTTAAAATTAAAGCCCATTCTGATCTTGTTTCACTATTAAGAAAAACATTCTTCTCACTTTTTCTTATTGCACAATATAAACAGAAAGTAAATCATGAACATGAAACAACGATTTTTACTTGGTTCACCCTCACTGGGCTACTTCCAAGGAGAATACACTGAAAAGTTTCTGGTCGTACCAAATTCCACTAAAATTCACTAGCTATGGATACAAGGTTCGGGTACAATCACTCTGTCCTAGGATCACTACCTTTAAAAGATTTAGTGTCAGGTCACTACTTTCCCAAGGGTCACTCCTTTTTTCTCTCTCTCTGGCTCAATGCCGGTGGAGAGGATCACCCTTTTCATCTTCCTTTTCTCACTGCATGGAAAAGGATCCACTCACAGTTTATAGACCTGTAGGTCTCTTCATTTGCATGAAAGAATGCATCCTCTGTTGTGTGTGGATGCTCTGTTGAAGTCCAAATTTCACCCGTAGATGAATCTCTCTTTGCACCGAAGGTATCGGGCAATATTCCAACTTCCACGTGGCCTGAAAATGCGGCCGGGGAATCAACCTTACTTGGCGCGCAAGTCTAACTCGGCGCGCAAGTATCGGCGCACAAGTCACAACTGGCGCACAAGTCCTCCTCAGAAACTTGTGCGACACAAGCTTACCTAACTCCAAACTTGCGCGACTCTCTTCCTTTTACACCCAAACCAATATTGGCTTGCAACTGCCAATCAGCGTGCAACTTCTCACACTGGCGCGCAACTTTAACTACCGGCACGCAACTTCACCTGCGCGACCACACACCAATTGCTCGACCACCACACCTACGCGACGGGAGCTCTGATTTCTCAAAGTGTTGAACTCTGGTGAAGAATGAGGAGGGGTGGTCCAATATTTATAGGCATTTAGAACACCCTACGCGACGATGCACAAGTCTCTCCTCGGCGCGCAAGTCTCGGCGCGTAGGTCTCTTCCCCTGCAATTCACTTGGGCGACCCACTTCCAAAATTACGCAAACCTATTTCCTTTGCCATATTTTGAAGTTATGATCTTGAAAAACAACAGGCATGCAATTTCTCAATCATTCAAGGCATCGGTGCGCAAGTCTCTTTCACGGCGCGCAAGTCACTTGCGCGACACCACCGATACTTGTGCGACACTTATCCCTTTTCCATATTTTGATGATCTGATCTTGAAAAACATATGGCACGAAAGTTTCCAAAACTTCAAGTACACGACTCTCAAGTACCTTTTCCAAAAACCAATTTTCTTTATTTGACGATTTTCAGGCCCACAAATTTGGCAAACACTGGAAAACGACGCCACCTTGCATCTGTTCTTTTTTGAACCGCCTCTAGATCATCCATCTCTTTATCGGCGTTCTTGAATCAAACATAGATTGTTGACCAAAGCTCTTGAACTTGACATTACACCATGAAATCCTCTTTGTCAACAGATTTTTATGCCATTGTTTTGCTTTGTCAACAATCACCACATAGATGTCCACTTTGTCAACAAACACAATCACCTCAAAAATGCTTCAATGATACCTTGAGGGATTTTTTCCCAATAGAAAAAAATTTATATATGGGACTATTTAAAATTGTGTAATTATATTAATACCATTTCATTCTAATTCTAGTGTTTTTTCCATTTGACAAGAACTCTTAAAACTAAACTCAAGCGAAATGATCATAAAATTATGAAAGGAATTCTCTCGGAACAAAAAAATTAAACTCTATAAATAATAAAAATGGTCATTAATAAACTTAATAAAATTATAATAAATAAAATATATGTTTAATATGTTATGAATAAAATAATTAGTTAATCTAATTTTATTATCCAGGACATTATGCAAGTGCAAAACACTTTTATACATAATGTAAGGGGTCTCTCCGAACATCCAAATTTACCATTTGTTTATGATTTATCTCTCTTTAACCCATTATAATTATTATTTATTTTTATATAATTATTCTAAATTCTCTTTATATGATCCAATTTTTTTAATCTAAATCAATTCATCCTTATTTGATGGGTAAAATACATGTTCATAAAAGGTTCCCTTTTCAATTCATCCTGATAAGAAAACCCAATAAAAGGGAACATCCCAATTTCTTAACCATTTTTATGTACAATCCATAATATTTTTTAATCCACCATTATTTTTATAAAATCACTAATTTTATCATGATAAACTATATTAGTTAATTTCTTGTTTTATACAAATATTTATGATTTTTCTTCTTTAAAGACTCCTTAATATTTTCCCTCAAAGCGCACTAAAGTGGATCATTTATAAAGTTTATAAAACACTTATTTTACTTTTTTCACTTATGTTGGACATAATTTATCATGTTGATAAATTATGACAACAATACCCATTATTATATTCCCTTCAATTATCCCTTGTGACATGATAATGATACCCATTTCTTTTCATTCTAACCCTTGTTTTTATTCCCTATGTTTAATTCTTCATGTGGAAGACATATACATGAATGAGTTATGATGGGTGTTCCCAGATAGAAATCCAATTATTTGGGTAATGTTTAGTCTCTTGAGATATCATGTATGGTATTATAAAGTAAACTTAATCCATCAAGATACTTTTTCCACCATGTGATATAGTCTTGTTTGTTAGCCTTGAATCATTTTTATGTCATGTTTAATGTTTCTACCACATTCCTATATTTATATATTCACATGATTTTATGATCTTTATTATATACCTATACATTTTTATTCATTTTACATTCCTATTATGTTATCATATCATTCCTTTTTCTCATCAGCTATGATTCTTTTCCATGATTATTCACTTACTGGGATTTTTAGCTCATCCCTTTGTTCATGTATTCTCCCTATTAGCCTATACAGATGTAAGATCTCAAAAGAAGTTAGGATCTCATTATGAAGATTAAATAAAAAATATTTTTTATTTTGGTTTCATGATTTATAATTATGTACCTATTATTTCATGGATACTAGATTTTACAATACTTGGTTTGTATTTAATGGTTAATTATTCTTAGAATCATTTAATACTATGTGTTAAATGATAGGGTCACTATAGTTGGTATCATAGGATGGTCTAGTTATTTTTTGGGAATAGGATTAGAAAGCTTTAATGAGAACCCTAGGTATAATTCAATCATCATAGATAACCTGGATTGAAACTTAGTGAATCACATGTTAGGATATACTTTTCATTTTCATGTTTATCCTTATATGTTCAAAGTTTTCTTTTTATATGATTAATATATAAATATTAAATCCCCCATAATTGAAATTTATTTTTCTTAATTAGTCTTTGGAAATAGAATAACAGGTGATAAAAATAAATATGAAAGGAAATTTGATGATTTAGCTAATGAAATTTAAAATCTGATGGGAACGGGAGATCAAAACTTGATTATAGTACTAATAGAATTGGATTAAGTTATGAATAATAACTTGAATTGTGTGGAACACAATCCTTATCCTAAGGAAGAGAAAGTTGTAGTAAAATAATTTATGAGAAAAAGGCCTCCCATCTTAAGTGTATATTTGGATCCCCTCATTGTAGAATAATGGATTAACTTCACTGAGAAGATATTCTTTGTCCACTAGTGATCAGAAGAAGAGAATGTTGTGTTTACGGTCTAATGTTTTAATGGGGAAGATGATCAGTGGTGGAAACTAATCAGGAATATGAATTCTATGGAATAAATTAATTCCATGGAATGGGAATCATTCAAGAAAATATTTTTCAATATATATTTTACCTAAAATATCTATATTAATATGGAGAGGGATTTCCTTATATTGAAGAAAAAGGAAAATTATTCTATTGGGGAGTATGAAGAAAATTTCACAAGACATTAATGATAGGACTTAGGATTTTTCATGTACACAAAAAGTAAAGTGGATAACTTCTTCATGGGTTAATGATAATTCTATGAAAATACTTGGTAATTCAAGGATTTGACATCTATTAGTAGATTGTATGTTGTTCCCTTATGGTTGAAATGGAGATCAGAGACTCTTAGTGGTCTCATGGTCCTAGAGACGAAAAGAGGAAAATAGAGTATAATATGGAAGTATTAATAGATAAATCCCATAAATGAATCAAAACCCAACATACCACATGTCAAAATTGTGGGAAGAGGAATCCTAGAAATTACCAAAGGGGAACCAAGATATGCTTCCAATATGAAAGAGAGGGTCATTGGTGTAATATTTTCTGATGGGATTTAAAGAATCCCAATAATTTGGAATAATAAAAGAATGTTCATACCAATACTCAACCTATAGTGATTTTTTTTCAACTACAAGGAGCATGAGAATTATGAAATCAATTACCCTAAGCTAGGAGTTGTCAGAGGGAATCAACGACAACAACCTCCAAGGAAATGAAGAAGGGAATATTATATTACTAATGATGAGGTGGATCCTAACAATGATGTGGTTACAAGTATGATAGTTATACATTCAAGAATAGAAAAAATACTATTTGATTATACTTTTATGCATTATTTTATATATTTCATATTTATTAGAACTATTCAAACACCCTATAAAAATATGGAGGTTGAGTTATCTGTAAGAATTGAAAATGAGGAAATTATTACATATCAAGTATATATCTCCTACCTGATTAATGTTTGTGTATTAAACCTCTTAGAAAATATTTTCATACTTCCTTTGGTGGAGTTTTATTCTATATTGGGAATGTATTGGATATCTTTATATAAATCCAAAATCAAATTTCAAGAAAGGGATATCACTCTTCACATCTCTAGGAATCCCCCAATTCCATAAAAGTGTAAGGAAGAGTATAAATATCATTTAGAATCATCGTCTCAATTGTAGATATTACTATCTTATGAGTAAGCATATCTAGCTCAAATGATTAAGACAAAGGAGAGATTCATGCTCAATGACATGCCCATTGTGAGGGATTACACTGATATGATCCCTGATGAATTACTTAGTCTTCCTCCTGACTGAGAGGTTGTGTTATCTATTGAACTTGGTCCAAGATCTCTGCCTATATCATAGACTCCTTACCGAACGACCACTATTGAGTTGGAAGAACTGAACAATTAGTTACAATAGAATCTATACTATAATTTTATATGCCCGAGTGCTTCACCATAGTGTACTTCATTCCACTTAATCTAGAATAATGATGAATCAATATGCCTCTCCATTGATTTTCATTGGTTCAAAAAAATCACAATAAAGAATAAGTATCCCATATAATAGATATATGACTTGTTCGATCAGATATGTGGGCCAAGTATTTTTCTAAGGTGGAACATTGATCGGGATATCACAAATTAAAGGTGAGGAAGGAAAATATTCCCAAGACTACCTATAAAACAAGTTATGAACACTATGAGTTCATAGTAATTCCATTTGTACTCACTAATTATCCAATAATTTTCATGGACTTATTTAATAGAGTCTTTAAAGATTACCTTGATTTTTTTGTAGTATTTATTGATGATATTATGATATACTGCTAAAGTAAGGAGGAGAATGAGGATCATTTTAATACTGTGCTAAACACATTGAAAAGGAATAAACTTGTAATGACCCGAATCTGGAGCCCCTCCACTAGTACCCCATACCCAGTTCGCCACATGACCTCAATCACATTTCCCCAAATTCCAGAGGCTTCCGACTAGCAGTGAGGGCCTTGACAAGTTATTGGGGAAACTATGCCCTCATTTGGTAAGGTATACAAGGTAAGGAAAACAACGGTCAATTGAGGAAGCAGTAACAACATACATAACCATAACCAAACAGTGGAAGATTAAATATATAGCAATGATGATAATGATGCAGCAGGTACAAGTATCTAAGGAAAACAGAAAACACAACAACGTTCTGAAATACAACTAAACACAAAGTACTAAAGCAACAACAACTCCAGCAACATCGCAAGCCGTAGCTCGGTCCCATGCTCTACAAATCCACAGCAAGTCAAACACCTAAAGTAGAAGGGCACTTTCCCTTATCTATAACTACAATAACATAGTCTGCTTGGGCCCAAAAGCATGGCCCAAACAGGGTGTGAGATACAATCCCAGTAGGCAACCACCCAAATATTTGTGCCTAACAGTCAATGAATACAAGGCAAGTAAGAGTGCAGGAAGCAGTAAATAGAAAATCACACAACAACTACAATACATAGTTCTAGCATATAAAGTACACAAGTAAACAACTTGAAACAAGAAGAAAATAGGTAACCCTATGGGTAGCTCTCACAGCCTAACCCCTATGGTTCAACCTACAAGTACTAACAACCCTATAGGAGGCACACACAGTCTCACCACTCTGGTTCAGCTAAGATTATACTTTCTGAGGAAGCACTCACCATAAATTCCCCATATAGTCTCGTATCATGCAAAAGGATCTCTGGGGAAGCACTCAACGTCTCATTCCCCTATGGCCCGTGTTGAGGAACTACAGACTCTCTGATGAAGCACTAATCATCAATCCCCCTTGTGGTCTCGCATCGTATTAAAAGACACTCTAGATAATCCCTTACGTCCATTCTCCCTATGGTCTATTACACTAGGTTCTCATAGTCCTGTGTGAAATTAACATGCTCAACGTGCAAGTATCACCCAAGTAAACCTCAAGAACTACTTGGATATCATTTTAAGGCACGACAACATAACAGTATAACAACCCCACTATCCTACAACTAGTCATGGCAACTGGAAAACGCCTAAAAGTGAAACAAGCATGGAAAAGAAACCTGAGCACAAAAAAATTACTCTACTCACAAGCATAAACATCTACTACAGCAATCAAGAAAAGCAGGAAAACAGTAGGGGAAAAACAAGAAACCCACAATTCCCAGCCCAAGGGAATTTGTGGAATTTGCCCAAAATACTAAAAGAATTTCTCTAGAAAGGAACAAACCACCTACCTGAATGCTAGGGGATCGATATACTTGAACTACGTAGATTGATTCTCCTTAGAATGGTGAATATCTACAAAAATGCACACAAATTTCAACCGGTGATAACTTGAGAAAGAAGAGGAATTGGAAAACAAGGCTCAAGCAGAAGGAATAACTCACCGCTCTGATTCCAACGCAATAAAACGTGCTCAAAATGGAGAACAGACAGAGGAACGGTGGATCAGAGAAGATCTACAGCCATACGGTCACTCTCGGATGAAGAAGCTGGAGAAGAAGACGTTTTCCTCGATTAGGTGCGACCCCGGTCCGTTTAATGAAAAAAAGAAAAGTACACGGCGTGTACTTTTAGAGTACATTGCGTGTACTAGGTTTTTTTCCCATAATCCGCCAAAATCGGCCTCCACGTCACCCCTACACACCCTGTGTGTGGCCCAGACATGGCCAGTACACGTCTTCGAGTGGGAAAAGAGTACACGACGTGTACTTCAAAAATTTTTAGAAACCTCATTTTTCTCAAAAACTTCAGAAAAAGGAAAAGTGTACCTAAAACGAAGATCTGGGTTCTTACAAACTTCCCCCCTTAAAAAAATTTGTCCCTGAATTTCCCTAATGAGGTGGAGAAGGAGAAACCCCGAACAGCTCTGACCACTGCGATCGCACATCAGCCTCCCTCTCCCAGGTCTCGTCCTGTACTCATCCGTGCTGCAATAACACCTGTACCAGAGGGACAGAACACCCACGAAGAACCTTCGTACTGCGATCGACAATCCAGATGGGATGCTCCTCAAATGATGAATCCACTTCGAGCTTAACCTCCTCGGGCTGAAAGACATGAGACGGGTCTGAAAAGTAACGTTGGAGTTGAGAGATGTGGAAGACGTTGTGCATGGCCCGATACCTCTGGGGTAGCTACAACCGATAGGCGACTGGTCCAAATCTCTCCAAAACCTCAAATGGCCCAACGTACCTCGGTGAAAGCTTACCCTACCTCTGAATCCTCTTGTGTCCCAACCTCGGTGTGACACACAGGAAAAACTGATCCTTGACCTCGAACTCCAGAGGTCGTCTCCACTGATCATTATAAGACTTCTTTCGAGACTGTGCCCTATCCATCCTCTTCCAAATCAGCTCTATCTGGTCTGAAGTCTCCTGAACAAGACATGGTCCCAACAAAGATGCCTCTCCTACCTCCATCCAGCATAAGGGTGATCGACATAGCCTACCGTACAAAGACTCGTATGGTGCCATCTGAATGGTCGCCTGGAAACTATTGTTGTAGGCGAACTCCACCAGAGGAATATGCTTCTCCCAAGAACCTCCAAAGTCTAGGATGCAATCTCGGAGCATATCCTCAAGCACCTGGATCGTGCGCTCGGACTGGCCATCAGTCTGGGGATGGTATGCCGTACTCAGAAGTACCTGGGTACCCAAAGCCTTCTGAAGTCCCTTCCAGAACCGAGAAGTAAAGCACGCATCGCTGTCTGAAACAATAGAGCATGGAACTCCATGCAGAAGAACGATCTATCTGATGTAAAGTCATCCCAGATCATCGAAACTGAAGGTCTCCTTGATCGGCAAGAAGTGAGCAACCTTCGTGATCCTGTTGACGACAATCCAAACAACATCATTTCCCCAAGGTGATCTCGGCAACCCGGTCATGAAGTCCATCGCAACATCGTTCCACTTCCACTTCGGAATGGGTAACTGTTGTAAAATCCCTACTGGTCACTGGTGATCTACCTTCACCTACTGACAAGTAGAACATCTCATGACAAAACCAGCAACATCTTTCTTCATACCTGGACACCAGTACTGGTGGTGAAGATCCTGATACATCTTGGTGACGCCAGGATGAACTGCCCAAACTGAGGAATGAAAATCCCACATTAGCTCCTCACGTATGTCTTCTGACACCCATACGTGTCCCTGGAAATTAAAGATCTCATCCTCGACCACTGTCCATCCAGGAAGAGGGTCCTCTCCTGACACACTCTCCCTCATGACTAATCCTTCTGAGTCTGATAGTTTCCTCATCTATACCCGATCAAGTAGTGTAGAGGTAACAACTATAGAAGATAGGAGGGTCTATCCCTATCTATTGTGCACCTCCAAATGCATCTCAGAGAATAGTGCCATAAGCTGCCACTCACTGCTAGCCTCCTGAACTGCCTGAATCTGAGTTCTCCTGCTCAACGCATCAACCACTAGGTTTCCCTTTCCCGACATATTGGAAAGCTCAAAATCAAAATATTAAAGATACTCGACCCACCTGCACTACCTCTGATTCAGATCACACTGAGCGAAGATATACTTTAGACTCTTATGGTCAGTGAAGACCACAAAGTGTTCTCCCAGAAGATAGTGTATCCAATAGCTTAAGTCATGAACAAAAGCTTCTAACTCTAGATCGTGCATCGAGTAGTTCCTCTCATGTGGCCTCAACTGCCGAGACCTGTACGCAATGACTCCATCTCCCTGCATAAGCACAACTCCTAGCCCGATACCTGAAGCATCACAATAGACTATATAGCTCTTTCCTGGATCTGGAAAGACTAGTATCGGTGCCGATGTAAACCTTACCTTCAACTCTTGAAAGGCTGACTCATAATAATTTGACCATAAGAACTTCGCCCCCTTCTTGTGCAGACCTGTCAAAGGTGATGGTAGGTGTGAAAAGTCCTAAATGAAGCATCTGTAGTATCCATCCAGCCCTAGAAAACTCTTTACCTCAAAAATATTCTTCGTCTGCTCCCAGGAGACTACAAATCTCACTTTCTTTGGGTCCACATATACTCCTGCCTCTGAGATGATGTGACCCAAGAAGTGAATCTGTTCCATCCAAAAGTGGGACTTCAAAAGTTTAGCATAAAGTTGATGCTCTATCAGTGTACTCAGAACGATCTCAAGATGTGTGGCATGGTCATGTCGAGTGTGAGAGTAAACCATGATATCATCCATGAATACCACGACGAAGGAGTCCAAGTAAGGATGGAACACTCGGTTCATCAGTTCCATGAAAACTCCAGGCCCGTTCGTGAGACTGAACGGCATGACTGTATATTCATATAGACCATACCTGCTCCTGAAGGCTGTCAGAGGTATATCTGATGGTCTAACGCGCAACTGATGATAACCAGACCTCACGTCGATCTTCAAGAACACCCGGGCTCCTTGAAGCTGATCAAAGAGGTCATCGATCCGCGATAAGGGATATCAGTTCTTGACCGTCAACTGGTTCAGCTTTTGATAATCCACACAAAGCCTAAGGGTACCGTCTGCCTTCTTCACAAACAGGACAGGCGAACCCCAAGGAGAAGTAATGGGTTGGATGAAACCCTTTGCCTGCAACTCCTAAAACTACTTTTTGAGCTCCTGCAACTCAAGTGTAGTCATCCTATAAGGAGGAATGTACACCGGTGATGCTCCTGGCATGAGATCAATAGAAAATTCTACCTCACGCTCCAGAGGAAAACCTGAAAAGTCCTCTGAAAAGACATCCCTAAAACGATCCACCATTGGAGGAAAGTCCAACTGAAAGGTCCCCTGGTCATCCAGATAAAGACTAGAAATCTGGGCCGTCACCCTTCCTAGACCATAATGCTTGAGTCCTGCTCGACTCACCTGAACATCCCATTCACCTCTATGAAGAAGAGATTCACCCTCTAGTGAAATGAAACTCACTCTGCGGCAATAACAGTTGACGACTGCCTGGAAGGGAACCAACCTGTCCATCCCGAGAATGAAATCATATACTGTCATCTCTAGGACATAGAGATCCTATAAGAAATGATACCCTGCAACCTTGAGAGGGAACTCCCTACTCTGAGGTACACTAGATGTCCTTACCCCCAAAGGTGTGTCTAGTGTCAACGAGTCGATAGAAGAAAAGATGCAGAGCCCAAGGATCTCCATGACAGAAACAGAGATAAAGCTATGTGTAGCGCCAATATCGAAAAGGGTTGAAGATAAAACTGAGGCTACTAAAATCGTACCTCAAACTGTAGAAGGGCCAGGATCCTGCTTCTGATAGGTCTACTCCACGGCGAAACACTGGCTTGCACCACGGCCCTGCGCCCCTGGCTGACCACTCTGAGCTGAACCTCCCTGCTGGCGCTGAGGGACTAGTGGATGACCGCTATGGCCTCAACCTCCACCTCAGCCCGAACGACCAGAAGAAATTCAGTTCCCTGACTGGTGAGAAACTGGTGGTGCTGCTCCTAAATGAGGAGTTATGGAAGAACCCTGGTCACCAGCTACTGGAGAGAAAACCTGGCAGAAACGCAGAAGGTGACCCATCTTACCGCAATATTGGCACTCCACGGGGTCTCTCTGGTACTGTGGCCTTGTGTGCCTTGACTGGCCACACTGGTATCATATCACCTGGCTACCTGACGATGCATCTCGCTTCCTCGGATCACCACGCGTAGAATCTCTGCGGTGCTTCTTGCTGTCATCTGGAGGAAAACTAGCTCTGGAAGTAGAAATGCCCTAGCTCGCAGCTCCAGAGTCTCTCAGATTGCGCTCCGCAATCAGCGCCTAGTTGATGATGAAAGTTATGGAAGTCAATTGGAAGAGATTCACCTACGAGCGGATCTCCCACCTGAGACCATCCTCAAACTTCCTTGCTAAGAACACCCCACTCCCATCCCAGAGGGGTGTGAAGAGCTGCAACTCTGTGAAACGAGAGGAATACTCCATGATAGAAAGAGTACCCTGCTCTAATCTCATGAACTCCCGGGCTCGATCGGTCCTCAGGGTCTCCTGGTATAAGTAATCGTAGAACACACGCTGGAACTCCTCCCAAGCCATAACCTGCTGATGACCCACCTGTGAGATCACATCCCACCACCTCTTGGTGGAGTCTTAGAGCATGTAGGTAGCGAGCTTGACCCGCCTCTCTGGAGGTGTCTCCAGATGCTCGAAGATAGTCAGCATGGATTCCAGCCATGACTCTGCAGCCTGAGGTCCTCCTTCCCTTGAGAATGTGGGAGGATGCTGCCGCTGAAAAACCCACATCAAGTCTTCCATAGTTGAGGCAGGAGGCGGTGCTCCCTGAAAGGTCTGCATCATCCTCATAAAACATTCCCTGAACTGCGCATCAGTGCCTGCAACTGGTATGACAGCCGGTGCCAAGGCTGGCCCGACTGGAGGATCAGTAGGAAGTCCCTAATCAGCCATATCTGGCGTCTGATCACTGCCTGACAACAAACGTACAACCATAGGACGTCTCGGAGGCATAGATCTGAAAGATCAAAAGTACGCCTTCAATCAGAAAAACAAGGATAGAGAACACAAGAGTACAAAATGGGAACAGGGGAAGGAAAACACACAAGTATACAAAACACGAATACACAGCTTGTATAAAAACTACACGACGTGTCTTCTTAAGCCACTGAAATGGGCGTGTACTCCTACCCTAAAAGTCGTGTAACTCCTCAAACTACACGGCGTGTTGACCCAACACACGACGTGTACTTGAAAACTATTCCCCTTCCTGAGTCTCTTTACACAGATAACCCACACGATCCGACTTAACCCGAGACTACACAACGTGTTCTAAACAAACACAGCGTGTACTAGACAAGGCTTCAGCGGCCTGTGTTGTCAAACACATGGCCGTCTACATGGCTGAACCTTACACGGCATGTTTTGAACAAAAAAAACGTGTATAGGTGAAGGTGAAACCGTCCCATGTTGTTCGTGACACGACCGGGTACCTGAAAAAGACTACACGACATGTTCTGAAAACAACACGGCGTGTCGAAGAGAAGGTAATGCTGACCCATGTTGTTCGTGACATGGCTGGGTACCTGGACAAGACTACACAGTGTGTTACTTTAGAACACGGCGTGTTATACTCAAGCTTCCCTGACCCGTGTTGTTAGTGACATGGTCGGGTACACGGCTCTGAACTACACAACGTGTACCGACCGTACACGGCGTGTTCTTGAAGTAATTTCTACAACTGCGTGTCCCTGATCACACGGTCAGTGACACGGTCTAAAAACTACATGGTGTGTAATCAAAAAGTATACACTGTGTATTCTGGGTTTTTCTGGGCAGTAGCTCAGAAACTGCACAGAAGCCTAGAAAACACAGAAAATAAGGCTAGGAGGTGCCAATTTCCGATTTGTGAGGGCCCATAACACCTAAAGAATAAAATTTTGGCATTCATTTAAGCAAGGTAGGAAACAAACAATCCTCTAACAAGGAAACAAAGATCCTATCAAGCATCCATCACAACAGCATGCATAATCTACACAAAGTCTATCACAACAGCATGCAATCGCTAATGCACCCTAGATGTCATGGCAAGAATGCATGGCATGTGATTTCTACAAGTGCCTATATGATGCATGAGATGGAATACCCTCATCTCATCGGTTTGCAACAGAAATAGAACCGCAATCGTCAAGAAAATAACAACACAAAGCATGTGAACCACTCTAGGTGAAATCATATCAACCGTAAAATCTCAAAACTAGCAAACTGCAATTAATGAGGTAGTATGGATTTTCCATGTATACGGGTTAGCTACTCCTGAGAACAGCTTAATACCAAGTACCAAATCCATCCTATCCCTAGATAAAGTCTCCAAATAGTAAGGTAAGAGAAAATAATCCCTCTGATACCACTTTTTAACGACCTGAATCCGGAGCCCCTCCACTGGTGCCCTGTACCTGGTTCGCCACATGACCTCAAGCACATTTCTACAAACACCAGAGGATGCTGACTAGTAGAGAGGGCCTTGGTAAGTTATTGGGGAAACTATGCCCTCATTTGGTAAGGTATACAAGGTAAGGAAAACAACGGTCAATAGAGAAAGCAGTAACAACATACATAACCATAACCAAATAGCGGAAGAGTAAATATATAGCAATGATGATAATGATACAGCAGGTACAAGTATCTAAGGAAAACAACAAACACAACAACGTGATAAAATACAACTGAAAACAAAGTACTAAAGCAACAACAACTCCAGCAGCATCACAAGCCGTAGATCGGTCCCATGCTCTCCAACTCTATAGAAAGTCAAACACCTGAAGTAGAAGGGCACTTTCCCTTATCTATACCTACAACAACATAGTCTGCTTGGGCCCAAAAGCATGGTCCAAACATGGTGTGAGATATAATCCCAGTAGGCAACCACCCAAAGATTTGTGCCTAATAATCAACGAATACAAGGCAAGTAAGAGTGCAGGAAACAGTAAATAGAAAAGCACACAATAGCTAAAATCCACAGTTCTAGCATATAAATTACACAAGTAAACAACCAGCAACAAGAAGAAAACAGGTAACCCTCTGGGTAGCTCTCACAACCTAACCCCTATGGTTCAACCTACAAGTATAAAAACCCTATAGGAGGCACACACGGTCTCACCCCTATGGTTCAGCTAAGAGTAGACTTTTTGAGGAAGCACTCACCGTCAATTCCCCCTATAGTCTCGTATCGTGCTAAAGGATCTCTGGGGAAGCACTCAACGTCTCATTCCCCCTGTGGCCCTTGTCGAGGAACTATAGACTCTCCAATGAAGCAATCATCGTCAATTCCCCCTGTAGTCTCGCATCGTATTAAAAGAAACTCTGGAGAAGCCCTTACATCCATTTTCCCTATGGTCTACTATACTAGGTTCTCACAGTCCTGTGTGAAATTAACATGCTCAGTGCGTAAGTATCACCCAAGTAAACCTCAAGAACTACTTGTCTATCATTTTAAGGCACAACAGCATAACATTATAACAGCCCCACTATCCTACAACTAGGCATGACAACTGGAAAATGCCTAAAAGTGAAACAATCATGGAAAATAAACCTGAGCACAAAACAAATTATTCCACTCACAAGCATAAACCTATACTACATAAATCAAGCAATGCAGGAAAACAACAAGGGCAAAACAAGAAACCCACAATTCCCCGCCTAAGGGAATTTGTGGAATTTGCACAAAATACTCAAATACTTTCTACAGAAAGGCACAAAACACCTACCTGGATTCTAGGGGATCGATATAATTGAACCACGTAGATTGATTCTCCTTAGAATGGTGAATATCTACGAAAATTCACACAAAGTTCAACCAACGATAACTTGAGAAAGAAGAATAATTGGAAAACAAGGCTCAAGCATAAGGAAGAACTCACCGCTGCGATTCCAACACAATCAACCGTTCTCGAAACGGAGAACGGACGGAGGAATGGTGTCTCGAAGAAGATCCTCAGCCGTACGGTCACTCTCGGATGAAGAAGATGGAGAAGAAGATGTTTTCCCCAATTAGGCACGACCCCAGTCTGTTTAATGAAACAAAAGAAAAGTACACAGTGTGTACTTTTAGATTACACGGTGTGTACTAGGTTTTTTTTTCCGTACTCCGCCAAAATCAGCCTCCACGTCACCCCTACACACCGTGTGTGTGGCCCAGACATGGCCAGTACACGACTTCGAGCAAGAAAAGAGTATACAATGTGTACTCAGAAAGTACATGGCGTGTACTTCAAAAATTTCTAGAAACTTCATTTTTCTCAAAAAATTCAGAAAAAGGAAAAATGTACCTGAAACGAAGATCCGGGTTTTTACAAAACTTTATGTAAATTAAAATAAATCTGAGTTTTAGATAAAGGTAGCATCATTCTTGGGGTGTTATATCACAAACAAATGGATATTTGTGGACCCTTATAAAACAATGGAAATTGAGTAGTTTTCTAGGAAAAAATCTATAATAGAGATATATATTTCCTTGGTCTAGTTGGGTATTACCAATGATTTGTGATAAACTTATAATTTTTATTAAAACCACTAACCAAGCTGGCTCAGAAGTGAGTAATTTTTCTTTGGACCAGTGAATACGAGGACTACTTCAAAGAGTTGAAAAAAGCCTTATCAATACACCAGTACTCACACTTCTGACGAGTGGAGAACTATTTGTGATATATAATAATTCTTCAAAGATGGGATTATTATGTGTAATAATACAAAATGATAAATTTATAGCCTAATCCTCAAGGAAGTTGAATTTTCATGAGAATAACTATCCCACACATGATCTAGAGTTGGTGGTTGTGATCTTCGTGTTGAAAATCTAGTGAAATTATATCTATGGGGAGAAGTGTGAGATATATACTGATCATAAGAGCCTCACATATATATATATTCACACAGAAGGATCATAAAATGTTCTAGTGAAGATGTTTAGATCTCATCACGAATTATGAATTCTCAATACACTACCATCCTAGAAAAGAAACTAAAGAGGTGGGTTCTCTAAGTAGAAAGGATCCCAAAAACTTATCAATGAAGTGAATTTAAAAGCATCCAATCTTCAAAGACTTGAAAAGGAAAAAAATGATAATCATAAATTAAGGTACATCATCATTCCTTTCAAAAATTATTTCTCAACCATCCCATATGGGGATAATAATGTATTCTCATGGAAATGATACGGAAATTCTATAAAAGTTAGAGGCTATCACAAATGGGAAATCCATAGAGTTCGAAATTGATGAGGAAGGAGTCATAAGATTTTTATCATGACTATGTATACCCTACAATATAGATATAAGGAAAGTTATTATGAATGGAGCACAAATATCAAACTTATCCAATCATCCAAGGAGAAAAATGATGTATCGAGGTCTCTGAGATCACTATTGGTGGGACAATATAAAGAAGAAGATCGATGGATATACATCAAAGTACATGGTATGTCAAATAGTGAATTCTAAAAGAAAAAATTATATGGTGATGATGAAACCATTAACCATACCAATACAGAAATGGTAAAACATCACCATGTACTTTATCACTAGGATTCTAAATACATCCAGATAAAATAATGTTATATGAGTCGTTGTGGATTATCATAAAAATACAGATCACTTTATCACAATTCTAGAGGACTTATTGCAGAACCCTCAGTTTCTGGTATATAAGACCATATTTATGTTTTTCATTTATATAGAGTTTAAGGGTGAAGGTTAAGAGAGTTTGGAGAATTTTAGGAGAGTTTTTGGGGCTAAAGGGAAGGCGCATGTGCTATACATGGGTTGTCCAAATTATGCGGGAGCCTAGTAGTAACCGTGCAATTTGGAAAGTGGTTTTGGAAAATTTGAGGCAGTTTCTTTGGAATGGTTTGCACACATATAGGTAGACTTTATGAGGATACTATGATAGGTTCATTCTAGGTAGTAGATAATGCATGGTTAGCACACGATTTGTCTAACCATGAAACTAAACCATGCACGAGGTCAATGTGAGATCCTAAAAAGTGGATCTTATAGGTTTCTAACTATAAGTTGAAAATTTTTCCTTATATATAGACCAAATTGGATATTATTATCTCTTGAATGTTATATAACCTATCCCATGTAAATTGGAATCAATACAGATCTTTTCCTTAGCATTTAGAAGCCTGATTCATGTGGTAAGTGCGTGTTTTTCACCGTTCATGTCACGTTTTCTTAGATATACTTCGACCCTATTCTTAGGTTCATATATATACACCCAATGTGGTTAGATCTAAGATTATGTATGCCAAATAAGTTTATATTTTCTTTTTATCAGGTTAGGGGAAGAGATCTAAGGTAGTTTTATGGAATTCTTACCCGATTTTGTGAGTGTTCTTCATTCATTTTCAGTTTTCACCAAAACGCTGAAGGTAGGTGGATTCAGTCTCAACTACTATTAGTAAAAATGTTTGTAATGATTTCAAATTGATTACTTTGTGAATAAATGATGGTGAATTGATAGTTTTTTAATTTTTAGAAACCCTCTTGAATGATTTCTTGTGGAAATATGGAAAATTGGTGTTCTTGAATAAAGTGATTGATTATTGATTTTAAAATGAAGATTTTAAAATGGGATTGTTCTATAATCATGGTAAATAGATGTGATTAAATGTTTTTAAATTAAATGAATGATTTTATTGAAATGTAATAGGTGTTTGGAATTTTTTTTGTTTAATGTTTTTCAATAAAATACCAGTTTTATTTATATGGGATGGAATTGTTATTTGAAATAGTTTTTTCATACATTGGGATTTGTGTGAGTTCATGTTCAATGTTACCCTGAATAAGGGATGTGTTCCAATGGGGTATAAGGTATGTGAACCTATATTAGGGACATGTGTTGGTGGGATACAAAGTGATTGGATGAGAGACCGCTCATGAGTAGGCAAATGTCGAAACGAAGCATGCATGGTTGGGTGTGTGATAAAAGTAAAATGGAATGGTTATAAAACAATAATGTTGAGAAATGGTTTTAAATACTTGTTTGGTGGTTTTTTGGAAATTTGACTTGTTGGAAAATTGGTTGAAAATATCTCTTTTTTAATCTTGGTAAAATATTATTTTTTGAACTTGTTTATATTTAGTTATAATTTTTTTTCACAAATGTTTTATATAAATGTTGCTAACATTTTTATCCTAGTGTCTTGAGTAGGTATGTCATTGGGGAAAAATTACTCAATTTTATACTCACCCCAGCTTTGGAACTTTGGTGAATTTACAGCTACTATCTTCTGAGACATGGGAATGGGTAATGTATCACACGTACTAAGCACCACCTCATGATACTTGTGTTGTTTGGTGATTGGAGTATGGAGCATGTGAAGCATAGAGTCTTATTATTGTCTTGGAGTTTATTAGTTTTCTTTCCATTTTTACTTCGATGATTAGATTTTATTATTTTGTTTCACACTGTGGTTGGTTTTTTTATGAATTTTTTTGAGTTTTATTTCTTTATCAAGCATCATATGATGGTTGTTTGGTTATGGTTGTTGATTTTTGGTTTTTATTCTTAAAGGTTAAATTGTTCCAAACTTTTATTGAAACCCTTCATCATTTATTTCTAGCCTTAAGTATCTCAAGGATGTCTCTTAATTCCTAGTAATGATTAATTTTATTTTCAATCCAATGATAATAAGTGGTTCATTATAAATGGTATCAGTTTTATTGATCCAAAAGTTTCTTTCAGATAAGTGTTATCAGCTTGTCCATTCTTTGTGGAACAAGTAGTCATCAGTTTTATTGGTCTTGGAAGTGAAATTCATTCTTTTCTATTCCTTGGGTTGTGATTATATAAAGGATTAGAATTTTTGTGACATGAAATTTAGAGCTTAAAAATACATATACAACCTTTTTATGTTGAACATCATGTTACCAGGGACTTTGGTACATGAGTGTTTTAGAGACAATTATAGGATATTGAAATCTCATTATGATTGGTTTAGCCAATGAGACGAGCATGAAATGCATTAGAGGAATGACTTCCCACTATGATTGCATATTTCATTTTGGAAAAATGATATATGATGTGATTCATTATGTTGTTTTTTCGAAAAATGTAGAAATTGTTTTCAAATAAAAGATTTTAAAAAGGGTATGGTTGGTAAATTATGAAAATGGTCTGATTCTCAAAAGAAAGAATGGATTTTTCAAAAAATGGTTAAACTTTGGAAAGGTTGATTTTGGAAAGTAATGTTGGGGTACTTGATGTGATAGAATTTGAAATTATGAGCCTTCAATTGCTAGAGAGTGAGACTTATGGAATTTTTTATTGTTTAGGACATGGCACCTGGTAGGCTCTATAGGAACCAATTGGAAGATGGCATTGAGAATGTGGCTACACTTGAGCCACCAGTGAAGAAATAGTTGTTCCAAAGCATTGCTCATGCATTTCAAACTGTTGAGTCATGACTACAACTATATACTCTTTTTAAAATATCTTTCACTACTAATAACCCAAGTGGAGGAAGTACAGTTGTATTCATGATAGGATGTGATAACTATAGCCCTAAGAGAAATATAAAGAGAGACACATATTCTTAAGGCAGTGTAAATCATTATAGTTAAACCACATGAGAAAGTAACCTTCCTCCAAGACCCAAGATTGATCCAAGATGTTTTCAACATGGTTCAATAATTCACATCAAGATAAAGTTTACTATACCACCATGATCATTCCACAATTGCAACAAGATGGGGAATATTCAGTGATATTATCATAGTGATCTAAGGTCAGGTGTTCAGGACAATCCTAACATGTTGTAGACAACATATTCTTTGACAAAATGAGGGAATAAGATTCAATCTCATCAATAGAGCAAAGATACCTATGGTGACTCTTGGAATACCATGAATCCTTAGTAAGGGAAATCTGGGCAATGCAATAAAGAGAAAAGTACAACAACAAAGCAATTATATGGAGATGAGTAGGTGATTTTGGATGATTTGGTTGGACCATCTACCATGAGAGGTAAAATTCTATTGAATTCTGCCATTATGCAATTTTTTTTATACTGGTGAATCACATTCCTTCATTGATTTTCATGATGTTGATTTTTTATGTTTAAAACATGAAATGATGCCCACTATGATAAAAATTCAAACTCCTCTAGGTAAAAGAGAATGTCAAGCCTTTTTATATAGAGAATGTTTTATAACTATTGATGGAGATCTATTATAATGGTATTTATCAGTGTTGGACATGGATTTATTTGATGTAATCCTAGGTATGTATTGGTTGATAATGTTCAAGGCTCCCATCAACTTTTATAACAGAACATTTAGTTTTACAACTGAGGATGACATCGAGCATCTATTTAGAGGACAACAGGTTGTAAATATAGGTTCAATGGGATTTTTGGCAATAGTAGTGGGAACAAAAAATTACCAATTGGAGGCTTTGACCTTGGAATTGATAGAAGAGATCAAGGATATTAGTTTTCCAGCATTTGTGGATCAATTTCTAGATGTCTTTCCCAATAACTTATTAGGTTTACCACCTATAGGAGAATAGGAGTTCATAATTGATCTCATACTAAGGACCAGTATTATTTCCCTTCTGTATTATAGGATGGAACCAAAAGAATTAAGGGAATTGAAAGTTTAGTTAGAAGAACTGCAATGCAAAGGATTCATTCGTCCGATCACATCTCTGTGGGTAGAACCAATCTTGTTTATGAAGAAAATAGATGTAAATATAAGGCTATGTGTAGATTATCTTAAGCTTAACTAAGTCACAATAATGAATTAGTATCCACTACTATGCATTGATGATCTATTCGATTAGTTGAGGGGATCTTAGTGGTTCTCAAAAATTGACTTACGATTAGGATATCACCAATTACATGTTCATAAAGAGGATATTTCAAATAAATATTTCAGGAGTAGATATGACCATTATGGGTATGTGGTGATGCCTTTCTGTATTACAACTGTATAGGAAGTCTTTATTACATCAATGAATTAGATATTTCTGCGATATTTGGATTCATTCGTTGTGGTGTTTGTGGATGACATATTGGTGTATTCAAGGACAAGATCTAAGCATGGGAAACACATAGTGACAGTGTTAGTAATCTTGAGATATCATCATTTGTATGAAAAACTATCAAAGATTTATTTTTGGATACAAGAATTATGATTTCTCATCCATGTAAATTCTAAAAAATATGTTTTAGTAGATCCGAAAAAGATAAAATCTATTATCTCTTAGCAACCTCTGAAGAACTTCCTTGATATATGAAGCTTTCTTGGTATCTGTGGTTATTATTGATGTTTCATTCATGAATTATCATGACTATCATCGCCTATGATAGCTTTGACAAAGAATAATTTTCCATTTCAATGGGGGGATGAGTGCAAGAAGTATTTTCATGAGGTAAAAGTCCATCTTACATCATCACCTATATTTATTTTTCCAGAATCAGGATAGGGGTTTGTGGTGTATTGTGATGCTTTGTGATGTGGGTTGGGATGTAATCTCATAAAATTAGACCATGTGGTTACTTATGGTTCAAGGAAGTTAATAGTGCACGAGAATAATTAGACAACATAGGATTTGGGGTTAGCTATAGTTGTCCATACCTTAAAGACTTAGTGTCACTATCTCTTTGGTGATAAATTTACTATGTTCATAGATCATAAGAGCTTGAAACGTATTTTATCACAATGGGATTTGAATATGAGGAAAAATATATGTGTAACGCCCCGACCCCAGCTACCCAGAGTCGGTGCATTACTTCGTAACATTGGCATGATCACAAAAGATCAAGTCTCGAAAGACCGATTAGTTTAGTAGCCTTGGAAACACTAGATACATTCATAAGTCTTTCATTACATAAAAAAGTAAACAAACTACAATAACATGGTCTTCATAGTCTACACTCATATCCTCTTCTGACTATCCCTGCAGGTCATTCATAAAATACTTCTTCACATCCTGGAAAAAATATTAAAACATTGAAAGGGGTGAGCTCAGATGCTCTGTAAGGATAACAATATTGCGGAAGCTTTCATAAATAAACATAAAAATTTAAGGAAATGTATAACTAAAATGAAAGCCTTTTAAACTTGAACATCAACATAATATGGCAACAGTAAAATGAGATAATTCCATTCACTTCTTCACATGGATATTCTACTGGTCGAATAATCACATGAAATATCAATAACCACTTTCATAATGATGGAATGCATAATGCCAGACTATCATAACCACGTAGCCAAGGCCTCGTGCCAAGACCACAAATAAGATTTTGTCAAGGCCTCATGCCAAGACACTAGTTTGTCTCATGAGACCTGCTGATGCATCGAGGAGCTATAGCGGGCTCCACCTGTCACTTATTAAGTCCAATGCATTCCTCATATGAATAGGTTTAAACATATCATAAACCATAACATAATCGTATCACATAAAACATACGTAAAGGAAACATAACATTTCCACATTTCAATCACAAGACGTCAATACAACACATTGATATAATAAAAACGCTTTCAAAACCATTTTCAATACCAAAATAAAAGCAAGTTAAAACTTTGTATTTATTTTTCATTAAAAAAAGTGATGGCTTGTAGAGGAAGCCGAAACTCAAATAATGGTCACGGCGGCGAAGAATTCATTGTCGCCGCATAAGTACGGAAAGGAAAACATTACCTTTTTGTCGTTTAGTAAAACGCTTCGTATAAAAAGATTCCTTTTGAATAAACTTAAAAGTCAAAGGGGTTTATACACCGTATAAAATAAAGTTGTGTATAAAACCAAATATGCCTCAATGAAAGGAGATTGAGACGAAGTCCTTAAAAAGATCATTTTTAAAAGAAAATAGATCTATTATGTGTATTCACTATGGGTACAAATAAAGAAAGTAAAAATACAAAATAGGACATAATAATATCATGACATAATTTGAAAGTAGGAGATCAACCCAAAGAATGGATGTTGGGTTAAGAAATTCCCTTACCTTGTGTCTGACTTGACTCAACAGTTCTTTAACCTCATGAATAATAAACTAGAGTTAATATCTACCTTATTAAGAACCATTTTCAATTTCATTATCCTTTTTATATCACTTATTACAATGTTATGAACATTATGTAATTATTTAAGTTAATAACGGTCGTTTTGTCGATCTTTGGTACTTGAGTCAACAATAAACTTTTTATAATTACAAGTTGTTCATGTGGTATAATATCCATTATATCCAGAATTATATTCATGATTTAGATGTCATATATATCTTATATATCCAGTATATACATTCATTTATAATATTACGTAACATTTAGAGGTAAGAAATGAAATGCACCGTTCATGGAGACTGTAAGCCGTACGTACGCATGAACGCTACTTTCATTTAAATTTCATATTTAATGGAACGAAATCATAATGATATAAATGTATAATATAATTACAGTATAATATAGTGTATAATACCATTTAATCCATCCTTTATATATCCCACATATGGCATTAACTATTCAAATCACTTTGAGGGGGCGGTAGTCCGCACTTCCTAAAATGAAATTATCGCGTTTTACCCATAATGGAAATCATAAAGTATGCCATAAATGAGAAATAAAAAAGCATAAGTAAAACATAAACATATTATATATCATATATAAAAATAGTGACATCTTAATGGACACCTTTGAAGGTGTTATATGAGTGTTGAACAATCATCGTTTCGTGAGGCAGAAATTCGCCATCCACAGAAACCGTATGTTCTTTAACCATTAGATGTAGGTGTGTGTAAGTGTAGCTTGAATCCTTATTATAACAACATCCTAGTATATTGAGGATACAGGTTTTGTTACGAAAGAAATGAATAAAAATAGTTTAGGGGGTTGGAGAAGAAAAATAAAACAAAACAACATTAGAGAAGACATTACCTCAAAATCGGGTAACTCTTTTTGATTTGAGCCAAAGGCTTCCTTGGGAAGAGTTATGCCCAAAGTGAGGCTTCTAGGAGTAAGAGGGGAAATTTGGGAGAGTATTTGGGCAGAGGTTGGCCGAGCCAAATGGCTTGAAAGTGTGAATGAGGTGGGAGAGGTGGGGGCCTTTTATAAGTGGAGAGGAGGGGCACTTTTGGAAAGATTGAAATGTTACATTATTACACAATGATTTTCGGATTCTAAAGGTCCCACACTTATATAATTCGAGGATAAGGTGATAAGGTTTCGAAATATCCTCATCCAATAGGCTTTGGACAAGTGTAAGCCTTGGATTTTACATTATCTTCTCATTTTATTTAAATCGTTAAATAATGATGTCATCGCTGCATCATCATGATGTCATAAATAATTTAATTTATTTAATGTCTAAAAATTATAAAAAAATTACTATGATGTAGGAAATCTTTTTAGCTTTCCAATGAAAATTTATAGTCAAAATTTGGACTTGTTTAACCCCACTTAAAATCTATTTTAGTAAAACAACTCATGTTTGTGTCAATTTAATTTTAACATTAAATAAATATATATTAATGTCATTTTCCAACCAAAGTGGCTCCATGGGGTCCCCAAGTTGACCAATGGGTTGTCTTGGTCGGCCATGACTCATCCAATAGGAGTAGGACAAGTTTCAAGCTCATCTCATATTATGAAAACATTATTTTTACCTTAAACTACACTAATTACCTCTAATTGCGATTAAGAACTTAAAAGTTACTATTCACCAAAAAATTATTTTAATCTCATTGAACCACATTTTACTTCTTAATGACAACCATGTATGTCGGATTTTTGAAAATAAAATCACAGAAGTGGTCATATTTCATTTTAATGAAAAAAAATCAGTTTTTAACAACCACTTAGTTGTTTCACTATTCATCAAAAATTGAAGTTTTTCAGAATAAGGCCAAAATTTCACCCTAAGCTATAATTGATATTCCGAATTCAAAAATGATGTATATTTTATGAAATTCCAAACATATAATTTTCCTTAATTAATTTTATAATTAATTCCCGCTGTCACAACAAATAACGTGTTTTTAAGAAACAATTTATATCAAAAGATTGACAATTGTTTATGTCCAATTTCAAAGTGAAATTAATTCTAATGACCACCATTGGATAAAATGGTAAAAATATATTCTAATTATAATTTAAAACAACTCAATATTATAACTTATCACTATAAATTATTTTGATTAAAAAAGTTGTTTTAAGTATTTTTCACTATTCATAAAATTTTTGAAGTTCTCAGAAAATTACAAAAATTTCAACATAGACTAATTTCAATATTAGGAATACAAAAATGAAGTCCATTTTGAAATATAAAATTCCTATAAATTTAAAAAGTGGTTATTACTATTCATAACAGCTACTTTGATTAGTTGCAGTGTGTTAGAACTCGATGTTGCATACAATGCAAGCTATTACATTATTGAATGAGAAGCGTATCGTGGAAGCTCGGGATGTTACATTCTCCCCTCCTTCAATAAATTGCATCATCGCAATTTGAAATTTTTCTTTGAAAATAAAAGGTTGAAAACAGAAAATACCTTTGAGGAAAACCCACATCGGAAATAAGGTTAATAAATATATAACATTAAAAGAAAGCAAGATAAGTACAAAGGTCACCCGATATAGCCAATTCTTGGATTATATGAAAATATGGATATGGAGGAGAAACAAACCATCAATGTCTGATGGAGAGTTATAGAAAACAGGATTAGGAGAAAGTTTAACTACAAGAAAATCACAAACTTGTGATTGGTTAAACGGTCATTGAATCCCCAGTTGGAAAAGTTAACCGACAACATTTTTGTTTTAAGTTACCTTTTATAATGTTGAGGAATTTATTTAGGAGATTTACTAATAATGTAAGGGAATATACATACTTGTTATGTATACTTTCATTTGTTAATAAATTTTTACCACAAACCCATCTTTTACTCCAAATGGTAACGGAACTCAAAAATATTCTTTTTATCCTAATTGTATAAGGTTCCAAATATTAACACATACCATTTATATTAGTAAAACTATTTTGTAATTACCAGGGACTTCCTGTAGGCTAGTGGTAGGAAATAAAGGCTTGTCGCACTATAGTTGTGGGTTCGATTCCTGCAGCTTTGTCTGACGCGACGGGTTATTCCCCACCCTGCAGGTTGTCCTTTTCCTAAAACTATAGTATTATAATATTCCAAAAATAATCTTCAGAAATGCTTTAACCTTAAACAATACTATCCATGGTTCAACTTAATCCTTTCCAACCTTAATAGTTATCCAAAATACCTCTATCCAGACTTTCTCTAAAAGGTCTCTAAATTCCAAAATCAATTGTAACATCAGATTCCCCAAACAAAGAAAAGTTTCTCTTATTGTCACATACTAAAAATATGATTACCTTAATCATATTAAAACCTTACTGAAATCAAAAAGTATTGCAGTACAATCTTTATATATATCACATTATTCTTATAACCAGAATATAATCCTTGTGTCCAAAAGCACCAATACATTAATTATTCCGCTTCAACTGTAGTCATAGCATAAGATTGGACTTGATCCCTTGGCCTTTTCTGAGGTAAGTTTCCTTGAAGCTTAGGACACTCATTTGCATAATGCCCCATTTCCCTACAATTGTAGCATTCAACTTTGACAACCTCTTTCTTTCCCTTGCAATCACAAGCCTAGTGACCCTTTTCTCCACATTTATAACAAACTCCCATTCCTTTTAGGCACGTACCAGGGTGATTATTCCCACAATTATCACATAATGGAAAATACTTCTTTCCCTTTTCCCCTTTATCTGTCTCTTGTTCCCCCATTCTCTTCTTCTCTTGCTTTACTTTGTTGTCATAAGACTTAGAGAATTCCTTTTCTGTCTTGATAGCACACGAGACAATATCTTCGTATGATGAGAAGGATTGTGATACTAAAGCTCGACGGAGAAATGGTTTTAACCCATCAAATAAACGATCAATCTTACTCCTTGGGTTACGTATATAATCGGCAGCATGCCTCGCTAACCTTGTAAAGTTAGCCTCATACTTTGCGACATTCTCATCCTCCTTCTGCCTCAGACTCAGAAATTGCCTTTCCATATCTGCTCGATGGTCACGAGGAAAGTATTTTTCTAAGAAAAGCTCTTTGAACTCCCTCCATTACATATTCGATACGTCATCATCTTCCTTTGTGTTTTGAATCAGCGACCACCACTGATCGGCATCTCCAGTGAGGCGGTAAACTGCCATGATAACTTTTTCCCTTTCACTGCTCCCCAAAGCCTGAAATATTTTCTCTAGGGAATTTATCCATTGCTTGGATACTAAGGGATTTGTACTCCCATTGAACATTGGTGGTTGTTGCCTCATGAAACGATCTAACATTGATCCTCCACGCTGTGGATCAGGGTGCTCCATACGGGTAAGGTTATTATTCATAACCTGAGTAAGTTATCCCAGTATGGTGATTAGCTGATCAGCACCAGTTGTATCTCCAGATCCACAATAATTATCTTGAGCAGGAGGGCAATCCCTACACGGAGTTCATGCATTGATACGGTTTCCATTCCTTCCACTAGGCACCATTTCTAAACAATGGCATAAACTAGATTATTTTATGAATCAAAATACATAATTCCATACTTGTAAAATACTTAACATAAATTGAACTATTTATGGATATAATACATAATCATAAAAAGGTTTTATTTGAGGAAGTATATACTCATAACCGTTCATAGTGGTTTGTAAAGAAAATGAGAATTATCCTAAGCATATCCCCCGGGAGTGTCGTAACCAAGAGTGCAGCAAGGCCCGTTGTCGTGCACCAGTTCCCGTTCGAGTCTAGCTCAAAGCGGTGTTTTCGGGTTTTACCCCTAGGTACATCTGTTCCAGAGCCGCCTCTACCTGCTCGTATCTAGACAGGGATGTATTGCTCGGAAAACTCATAACATCTATTTAATACCAAAATTCTAGGAAGTTCTTCTATGCTAACCCTCAAAGTCTATCTTTGGGCTATGTGCTCTAATCAGAGTTTATCTAAATCTAGCTTCCAAGGTTAGTACTAAACTGCCTCTGATACCAACTATAACGCCCCGACCCCAGCTACCCAGAGTCGGTGCATTACTTCGTAACATTGTCATGATCACAAAAGATCAAGTCTCGAAAGACCGATTAGTTTAGTAGCCTAGGAAACACTAGATACATTCATAAGTATTTCATTACATCAAAAAGTAAACAAACTACAATAACATGGTCTTCATAGTCCACACTCATATCCTCTTCTGACTATCCCTGTAGGTCATTCATAAAATACTTCTTCACATCCTGGAAAAAATATTAAAACATTGAAAGGGGTGAGCTCAGATGCTCTGTAAGGATAACAATATTGCGGAAGCTTTCATAAATAAAACATAAAAATTTAAGGCAATGTATAACTAAAATGAAAGCCTTTTAAACTTGAACATAAACATAATATGGCAAAAGTAAAATGAGATAATGCCATTCACTTCTTCACATGGATATTCTACTGGTTGAATAATCACATGAAATATCAATAACCACTTTCATAATGATGGAATGCATAATGCCAGACTATCATAACCACATAGCCAAGGCCTCGTGCCAAGACCACAAATAATATTTTGTCAAGGCCTCGTGCCAAGACACTAGTTTGTCTCATGAGACCTGCCGATGCATCGAGGAGCTATAACGGGCTCCACCCATCACTTATTAAGTCCAATGCATTCCTCATATGAATAGGTTTAAACATATCATAAACCATAACATAATCGTATCACATAAAACATACGTAAAGGAAACATAACATTTCCACATTTCAATCACAAGATGTCAATACAACACATTGATATAATAAAAACGCTTTCAAAACCATTTTCAATACCAAAATAAAAGCAAGTTAAAACTTTGTATTTATTTTTCATTAAAAAAAAGTGATGGCTTGTAGTGGAAGCCGAAACTCAAATAATGGTCACGGCAGCGGAGAAGTCATTGTCGCCGCATAAGTACGGAAAGGAAAACATTCCCTTTTTGTCGTTTAGTAAAACGCTTCATATAAAAATATTCCTTTTGAATAAACTTAAAAGTCAAAGGGGTTTATACACCGTATAAAATAAAGTTGTGTATAAAACCAAATATGCCTCAATGAAAGGAGATTGAGACGAAGTCCTTAAAAAGATCATTTTTAAAAGAAAATAGATCTATTATGTTTATTCACTATAGGTACACATAAAGAAAGTAAAAATAAAAAATAGGACATAATAATATCATGACATAATTTGAAAGTAGGAGATCAACCCAAAGAATGGATGTTAGGTTAAGAAATTCCCTTACCTTGTGTCTGACTTGACTCAACCATTCTTTAACCTCCTGAATAATAAACTAGAGTTAATATCCACCTTATTAAGAACCATTTTCAATTTCATTATCCTTTTTATATCACTTATTACAATGTTATGAACATTATGTAATTATTTAAGTTAATAACGGTCGTTTTGTCGATCTTTGGTACTTGAGTCAACAATAAACTTCTTATAATTACAAGTTGTTCATGTGGTAGAATATCCATTATATCCAGAATTATATTCATGATTTAGATGTCATATATATCTTATATATCCAGTATATACATTCATTTATAATATTACGTAACATTTAGAGGTAAGAAATGAAATGCACCGTTCATGGAGACGGTAAGCCGTACGTACGCATGAACGCTACTTTCATTTCAATTTCATATTTAATGGAACGAAATCATAATGATATAAATGTATAATATAATTCCAGTATAATATAGTGTATAATACCATTTAATCCATCCTTTATACATCCCACATATGGCATTAACTATTCAAATCACTTTGAGGGGGCGGTAGTCCGCACTTCCTAAAATGAAATTATCGCGTTTTACCCATAATGGAAATCATAAAGTATGCCATAAATGATAAATACAGAAGCATAAGTAAAACATAAACATATTATATATCATATATAAAAATAGTGACATCTTAATGGCCACCTTTGAAGGTGTTATATGAGTGTTGAACAATCATCGTTTCGTGAGGCAGAAATTCGCCATCCACAGAAACCGTATGTTCTTTAACCATTAGATGTAGGTGTGTGTAAGTGTAGCTCGAATCCTTCTTATAACAACATCATAGTATATTGAGGATACAGGTGTTGTTACAAAAGAAATGAATAAAAAGAGTTTAGGGGGTTGGAGAAGAAAAATAAAACAAAACAACATTAGAGAAGACATTACCTCAAAATCGGGTAACTCTTTTTGATTTGAGCCAAAGGCTTCCTTGGGAAGAGTTCTGCCCAAAGTTAGGCTTCTAGGAGTAAGAGGGGAAAGTTGGGAGAGTATTTGGGCAGAGGTTGGCCGAGCCAAATGGCTTGAAAGTGTGAATGAGGTGGGAGAGGTGGGGGCCTTTTATAAGTGGAGAGGAGGGGCACTTTTGGAAAGATTGAAATGTTACATTATTACACAATGTTTTTCGGATTCTAAAGGTCCCACACTTATATAATTCGAGGCTAAGGTGATAAGGTTTCGAAATCTCCTCATCCAATAGGCTTTGGACAAGTTTAAGCCTTGGATTTTACATTATCTTCTCATTTTATTTAAATCGTTAAATAATGATGTCATCGCTGCATCATCATGATGTCATAAATAATTTAATTTATTTAATGTCTAAAAATTATAAAAAAATTACTATGATGTAGGAAATCTTTTTAGATTTCCAATGAATATTTATAGTCAAAATTTGGACTTTTTTAACCCCACTTAAAATCTATTTTAGTAAAACAACTCATGTTTGTGTCAATTTAATTTTAACATTAAATAAATATATATTAATGTCATTTTCCAACCAAAGTGGCTCCATGGGGTCCCCAAGTTGACCAATGGGTTGTCTTGGTCGGCCATGACTCATCCAATAGGAGTAGGACAAGTGTCAAGCTCATCTCATATTATGAAAACATTATTTTTACCTTAAACTACACTAATTACCTCTAATTGCGATTAAGAACTTAAAAGTTACTATTCACCAAAAAATTATTTTAATCTCATTGAACCACATTTTAATTCTTAATGACAACCATGTATGTCGGATTTTTTAAAATCAAATCACAGAAGTGGTAATATTTCATTTTAACGAAAAAAAATCAGTTTTTAACAACCACTTAGTGGTTTCACTATTCATCAAAAATTGAAGTTTTTCAGAATAAGGCCAAAATTTCACCCTAAGATATAATTGATATTCCGAATTCAAAAATGATGTCTATTTTATGAAATTCCAAACATATAATTTGCCTTAATTAATTTTATAATTAATTCCCGCTGTCACAACAAATAGCGTGTTTTTAAGAAACAATTTATATCAAAAGATTGACAATTTTTTATGTCAAATTTCAAAGTGAAATTAATTCTAATGACCAAAATTGGATAAAATGATAAAAATATATTCTAATTATACTTTAAAACAACTCAATATTATAACTTATCACTATAAATTATTTTTATTAAAAAAGTTGTTTTAAGTATTTTTCACTATTCATAAAAATTTTGAAGTTCTCAGAAAATTACAAAAATTTCAACATAGACTAATTTCAATATTAGGAATACAAAAATGAAGTCCATTTTGAAATATAAAATTCCTATAAATTTAAAAAGTGGTTATTACTATTCATAACGACTACTTTGATTAGTTGCAGTGTGTTAGAACTCGATGTTGCGTACAATGCAAGCTATTACATTATTGAATGAGAAGCGTATCGTGGATGCTCGGGGTGTTACAATATGGATAAAGTATCTTCATATGTTTGAATTTGACTTCATGTATACATTGGGAAATAGTGATTCTATGGCTAATTCATTAAGAAGAAAGTCATATACTAAGTAGGGAAAAGAATATTTAGATGAATGGTAGTTTATGTTAGTCCTAGTTGACATTCATGTATAATGTGAAGACCAAGGTGATGTTGCTGTTTTCTTTTTGGTTTTTATGATTCTTGATTTGGTAAATATGTCTTAGGGGGCAGAAACATCTGATACAAAATGTATGGTTATGAGTTTAAAACTCATTAGTGGAGAGACCATTAAGGGGTGGAAACTTGATTGGAGTTCGATTTTGTGGTTTAGAAATCGGTTGGTTGTACCTAAGTATTCTTAGGAACAAATTATTCATACTTACCTCCACTCGATATGGGATTTACATCTGAGAATAAAAAATATGTATAAGGTGTTGAAGGCATAGTTTTGGTGGTTTAGTATGAAATAGAAAGTGGATGAGTTCATTTCAAAGTGATTAAATTGTCAAAAAGTTAAAGAAGAACATCAAATAATAGTAGGTATGTTGCATTATTTACCTATACCAGTGTGGAAATGGGAGAAGATAGCCATGGATTTTGTTACAGGTCTCCCAAAAACAGACTAGAAACATGATTTCTTATGGTTGATAGTGGTTCGACTCACAAATTCAGCTCATTTCATCACTATTTGTGAAACTCATATAGTGGATGATCTGTCCAAAATCTATATCCAAGAATTGGTTAAGAGACATGGCATAATAGTTTCAATTGTGTTAGATTAAGATCCAAGGTTTACATATCATTTTTGGAAATCCTTACAAAAATCCCTTGGGACTCAGTTGAGTATGTGTATGGAGAATCATCCTCATATGGATGGGAAATCCTAAAGGATGATACAAATTTTGGATGAAATGTTATGGGCTTGTGTAATGGATTTTGGTGGCTCATGGGAGGATAATATACCATTAGTGGAGTTCTTATATAATAACAGCTATTAAGCCTCAATACACATGTCTCTTTTAAAGCCTTGTATTGGAATCCTTTTCATTCTTAACATTTTTTGGTAGAAGTAGGTGAGAATTAATTAGTTCGACCAATCCTTGTCCAAGAAATAATTGAGATGATTTAGTTGATCAGAAATAGAATGGATATGGCTAAGAGTTTTCAGAAATCATAGGAAGATCATAAGTGAAGACCATTGCCATTCACAGTGAGTGATTGTGTGTTCTTAAGGATCACTCCAAGGCTTGAAAGTCATCATTTTGGGAATAAGGGAAAGTTATCCTCTTGATAAATTTCCCCTTTTGAGATACTGTAATGGTTAGGAGAGGTGGAATATTGGTTGGCACTACCACCATGGTTCATTTTGGTGCATAATGTGTTCCACATATCTCAGTTGAAAAATTATTAGCCCGATCCTGACCATGTGATCAGATGGGATAATGTTGACCTAGAGCCATATACTTCATTGGTACATATACTGGTGTGGATTGTGGATATGAAAAATAAATACTTTTGTGGAAAAAGCATCATCCTAGTGTGGGTTTAATGGAATCATGTTCAGATTTAGGAAGAGAAATGGGAACGCGAGAAGGAAATGAATGAATCTTGGTCGGAACTCTTTCAGGGAAACAATGGTCTTCTACTTTATGGGGGTGGAAAGACCAATGGTGGGGAGAATGTAGCACCCTCAGTTTTTGGTATGTAACCCTTTATTTATTCTTTTCATGTATATAAAGTTTCAAGGTGATTTTTGGGAGATTTTAGAGAACATTTGGATAGTTTTTAGGGAAAATGGGGAGGCGCACAGGCTGCACACAGGTTTTCCAAACCATGCGGGAGCCTAGTAGTGACCACACTCTTTGGAAAGTAGTTTTGAAAAAATTAATGATGAAGATTTGGAATGTTGTGTTCATGGTTAATTAGACCCTATGAGGAGGCCATGCGAGGGTCTTCCTAGGAAGTAGCTAACAAATAGTTAGCGCACGGTTTGTCTAACATTGCAACTAAACCATGCACAGGGTGAAAGTGAGATTCTAAAAAAGTGGATCTCACACATTTTTTACTCTATGTGATTGATTTAACCCCCCATGCATCCCTAATTAGATATTATTATCTCTTGAATGTTAGATAACCTTTTCCAAGTAAATTGGAATTGACTCAGAGCCTTTCTTTGTCATTTAGAAGCTAGATTCTTATGGTAAGTGCTTATTATTCACCGCTCTTGTCACATTTTATTAGATCTAATTCATCAAACTTATTTTATTATTAGATATACACCTGCTGTGGTTAGATCTAAGATTATATATTCCAAATGATTTTAGATTTTTTTCTTGATCAGGTTAGGAGAATATATCTAAGGCGGTTTTGTAGAATTCTTACTCGGTTTCATGGGAGTTCTTCGTTCATTTTCAGTTTTCCCCAAAATGCTCGAGGTAGGTGGATTCACTCTTGAATCATATTAGTATAAATGACTGAAATGATTTAAAATTGATTAAATTGTGATGAAATGATGATGAATTGGTTTTTTTATTTCTAGAAACATTTTTGAATGATGGTTTGTGAAAACATGGAAAATTAGTGTTCTTGAATAAAGTTCTTCATTATTGATTTTAAAATGAATATTTTAAAATGGTATTTTTATGGAATTATGATAAATGGATTTTATTAAAGGGTTTTCAATAAATGGAATTATTTTATTGAAATGGAACAGGTGTTTGGAATTGGTTTGTTTAATGGTTTTCAATAAAATAACAGTTTTATTGAAATGGGTTGAATGGTTATTTGAAATGGTTTGGAATACATTGGTATTTATGTGTGTTCATGTTTGATGTGACTCTGAATAAGGGATGTGTACCAGTGGGGTACAAGTTAAGTGACTCTATATCGGGGGTGTGTGTCAGTGGGACACAAGGTGAATGGACGAGAGACTGCTCATGAGTATGGAACTGACGAAATGAAGAATGTATGGTTGGGTGTGTGAAAAAGTGAAATAGAATGGTTATTCAAACATGATGTTGAGAAATGGTTTTAAATCCTTTTTTGGTTGTTTTTATAGAATTACGACTTGTTGTAAAATTGGTTGAAAATAGTAATTGTTTACTCTTGGTTATAAATGGTTTTTGGAACTTGTTTATATTTAGTTATAAACTATTTTACAGAATGTTTTTATATAAATGGTTTTATATAAATGTTTCTAACTTTTATATCATAGTGGAATGAGTAGGGAAGTCATTGGGGAAAGAATACATAGTTTTAAACTCACTCCAACTTTGGAACTATGGTGCTTTTGTAGATTCTATCTTTCGGAACACAGAGAAGGGTAAAGTATGACATGTACTGAGTACCACCCCAGGATACTTGGGTTTTTTGGTGATTAGAGCATAGATCTTGTGGAGAATGGATTATTGTTTTCATCTTGTATTTTATTTGTAGTCTTTCCACTTATTACTTTGATGATTAGTTTGTATTCTACTATTGCACACTTTGGTTGGTTTTGTTATGAAATAAGTTGTTGAGTTGTATTTCTTTATCAATCATTATATAGTGGTTGTTTGGTTATGGTTTTTTTTGGGTTTTTATTATTAAAGTGTAAATTTTCCCCCACTTATATTGAAACCCATTAAAATATATTTCTAACCTTTGGCATCTTAGGGATGTCACTTAAGGGCCATTAATGATTCATTGTTTTCTCAAGACAATGATAATAAGTGGGTCATTACACTTATCACACTATCAAATTTCAAAGATATACATCATATAAGTGTTTATTCTACCTGAAGTACCACTATTTACTATATCCGATATAGATATGAGATTTAACTCCATGTTTTGGAAAAGTTTCCAACAAGCTCTAAATACTGAGTTGAACTTTAGTATGACTTATCATCATCAAATTGATGGCCAATCTGAGCAGACTATCTAGACACTAGAAGACATGTTGAGAGCATGTTATATAGAGTTTCAATAAGTATGGGTCCAACTTATACCTATCTTTGAGTCCTCTTAAAAAAATAGGTTCTAATCGAGCATCCAAATGTCCCTATATGAAGACAATTATGGGAAAATATGCAGTTTAATGACATTATGGGATGATTTCGATGAACATAATCTACTAGGAACTAAAATTGTTGAATAATTGGTAGAAAAGATGAAAAAAATTCATTAAAACATCAAGGAAGCCTAATGTTGATAGAAGATATATACAGATAATCATTGACTGGAATTAGAGTTTGATGTTGGAGACATAGTATTCCTTCACATATCTCTATAGAAGAGGGTCATGGGATTTGGGAAGAATGAAAAGCTAATTCCTAGGTACATCAACCTCTTTGATATTCTTGATCATGTCAAAGCTATGGAATTTCAACAAGAAAATCCACCAACCAATTCTCTAGTACATAATGTATTCCACGTATCCCTGTTAAGAAATTATATACCAGATCTCTCAAATGTATTGAATTGTTTGGTGGTATTGTTTGAAAATTTTATCTCTTATGAGGAGCATCCAGTGAAGATATTCTACCATAGGGATAATGTTCTATGCTACAAGACTACACACCTAGTCAAAGTACTATATTGGAACCATAGGTAAAAAGTAGAAACATGGGAACTAGAGGAAGATATGAATGATAAGTACCCTCACCTATTTTCAACTTAGTATGTAAAATGAAATTTCAAGTGGAAATTTCATAAGGGTGAATAATTTAGCAACTTATAATTTTATAAATGAAATGTTACCATTTTATAATTATGTCATGTAGTATTAAGCACATGCATAACACAGGGGACCTAATAAATAAACCTTATCCTCATAAATTAAGAATGATACATTAGTTAGTAAAAAAACCAATATAAAAATATGAAATATTATAGAGGGAAAATAAATAAAAAATAAGATAATAAGAATAAGAAAACTTGGATATGGTCGATCTAGTAGAATGATCTTCCTCACTGACAAGTCTATAGAAAAAAACATAATATTAATAATAAAATATTCATTTAAAATATTAAAGTATAAATAACCTTGGATAAAATATAAGTGAATGATGAATGAAATAACATGTATTTATAGGAAGTGGTAAACTCTTTTGATGGTTAGAAATATGACCATTGGAATAGTAACCTAATTTTTGGAATATTAATGTGACTGTTAAGAATAGTAATATGACCGTTAGAATAGTAACCTCAACTATGAATGTTTAAATAAAATTTGGGCATATTATCAATGATAATTTGATATATTTATATCTTTGAGTTAGTAAATAAATTTTCTAAAAATGATAAATTAAGTGTCGATATTTTTGTGAAATGTAAATGTTTTATCACAATTTTATAATTATTATAATTATTTAAAAGAAAAACGATTTTCATAAAATAAGATTTTGTTTTTTTATAATAATATTATTTTATGATACATTAAATAATTTTTTTAAGTTTTATAAAATCCGTTATAATATAAAAATTGGTATTTGTCAATTAAATGATGATTTTATTTAAACATTAAATTTATCATAATTAGATAATTTTTTTTATAAAATGGAATCTATTTTTCAAATCTACACATTTTAAAATTTTTAGGGTGATTTTTTGGGTTTTTTCTAAAATATAAGATTTTTAGTGAATAGTGAAATGCGGTAATTTACCGTATTGAACATATTACGTAAATATATGAATTTTTAAGTACTTTTTGAGTCATGGATGATTTATATTACCATTATATCTAAATAAAATGCTCTATTTACTATATGTAGTCACAAGAATCAATACTATTGAGAATCTTTATCCAAAATAACAATATAATGAATAAAATAATAAAAAACACTCCTCTCCTCTAACTATAAATACCACCCCTCACCTTCTATTATCCCCACACATCCAAATCCTTTAATATTGTATAAATTATTACCAATTTCTCTCCCAAGCCTCTTCCCCATTTTCTAGTCTGGTCTCACTAAAGGACAAATTCGAAGTGCCTTAAGGAGGTTCTCAAGGAGATGATATTCAAGAGGTGAAATCCTCATTCTTTCTCTTTTAATTTATTTTATTTTCTTATCCTCCCATAAAATAACCTATAAAATATGAAATGATTAATCTAGTATCAAATATATACTATAGTTTTATTATGTTAATGGAGTATCCATAATCAAACCACTTCTCTTTCCATTTTATCTTAAAAATGAAAACATCATATGTGATTTGTCGATTCGTCACCTTCATTAACGATGAGTTTTCATTTTCAATTACTGTCTTAAAATAAAGATATAAAACCATTATAATGATTAAATATATATTATAAAATATATATTATAACTTTTTCCATGTTCTGGAAGAAATATATGCGCATAATATTAAATAATAAAACAAACTAGTTCATAATGATAAAAAAACAGCCAAAATAAACCAAACATTTATCATTAAAATTTATCTAATGAATCATAATCATATATGAAATAGGAATTATACATGGGACCATTTAAAATACTATAAGTATATTAATACCATTTCATTCCACTTCTAGAGTTTTTCTTCAATTTGATAAGAACTCCCATAATTAAACTAAAGGGAACCGATCATAAAATCATGAAATGAAAACTCCCAGAACAATGAAATTAAACTCTATAACTCATAAAAGTGTCCATTAATGTACTTAATAAAATTATAATCATTAAAATATATTTTTAATATGTTATGATTTAATTAACTATTGGGTATAATTTTATTATCCATGACATTAAGTCCAAGTGCAAAATACTTTCAGACATGAGGTAATGGATCTCTCCGAACCTCCAAATTTACAACCGTGTAATGATTTATCTATCATTAACCCAATGTAATTATTAATTTTTATATTATTCTTGTATGTTATGTATATATTTTCTAAAATTATGTATCTAGATCAATTCAGCCTTCTTTTATAGGGAAATAGATGTTTTTAAAAGGTTCCCTTCTCAATTCCTCCTGATTGGAAACCCCAGTTAAAGGGAACCTCTGAATTCTGTACCCATATTCAAGTACAATCCATAATATATTTTAATCCATAATTATTATTATAAAATAATTCATTTTATCATGAAAAAATCTCTTAGTTCATTTCTGGTTTTATACAAACAATTATTAATTTTTCCTCATTAAAGACTATTTAATATTTTTCCTTAAACTGCACTAAAGTGGATCATTTAAAATGTTTCTTAAACACTATTTTACACCTTTTCAGTTTATTTGGACATCACATAAATTAGGGGTTTTAATTTATCATTTAATTTCATTTTTAGAATCAATATTATTTGTAACTATAGTCTAATACCAGCATTTTTAGCCTAGAACTCCATTTCTTGGACCCATTTGGTATTTGAGACATATTTCCATTTCCTAAAAACCATTATTCAATCAATAAAAAGTGGGATTTTGAAGCATAATTCCATGTCCCACACACTTTATCACATTCATGCATTTGGGCCTATAATGTCATGTATAACACCTCGTGGATATTTTAAGCATCAATATGTGTCCCACAACCGATTTTTCAATCAATCACACATTTTAAATATATAAAATTTATCAAGTTTAATCATCATTAACCCTATTTAATAACATTTCACATCATAGTATACCATTTCAATTTATACAAGGTTAATCACATTAATTCACATGGAATAATATGTACAATTTAATATTAAACCATTTATCAAAATTTAATCATATAAAATATTAAACCATTAAGGATAATCCAACCATCCCATAATTACCATTATTTAATCAATTTAACATCCCATTAATCACCAAATTCCACAATACATCAATTGAACAAATTCATTTTCCCATGTTCAACCCATTTCATTATCTCATGGAAAATAAACTAATCAATTATATGGTTCCATTAATTATTTAAACAATTAATTAATAAAATTAAAGATTTAATTTCCATGAATATAAGTTTATATTCAAAAATAAATACACTCAATTATAATTCAATACTATGAGATTTTTCATTTTGAACACCTACCTTAAGACCATTGATGACCGTTCGCCGATAGAATTCCCCCATTGAAGCAGAACAATCAAAAACACTATGAAGATAGATATCCAGAGCCAAATCCAAGAAACAAGATCAAATGGAACAAAAACCCTAAAAACCTAGATCTAAGCCATATCTAATAAGGAATGAAAAATACCATTTTGTCTAGAAAGAGAGGCATGACATAAAGGAATCCAAACAGGGAGATATTTATTACATGGAGAGGTATAGATATGTTAATAGGTCCTTTGATTCACCAAGAATGATGTTAAAAAAGCCTATGAATCTGTCTGAGAGCATCAAATTTTTTTAGAAATGAGTTTATGTCCAATTAAGGGTGATTAGGGATTAATACCCTGGGGTTATGGTGTCTTTTAAAATTATCCGAGGGATTAAAATCCTATGTGCACAATTTCATATACGAGGGGAATGATTTTACCAAACCATACACCCTAGACATTCACCTCCCTTAGGGGTTTCATAGTTTCTACTAAGAGGGTGCACCATTTGAAAAACTATTCCCCAACCATGAAATACCCCTATGTTTGGGGTTGCATAGTCTGCTAGGGGTACACGCACAGTTTGGGGAAACCATGTTCCAACTATGAAATGCACCTTTTTACTTCCAAAAATCACAATTTTCACATGAAACAACCCAAATCAAAAATCCCACCCAAGATATACCAAAAAAGGGTAAATGAGTACCTATAAACAAGCACAATTCATCTCCAAAAAAGGTCAAGATCTTATAATCTACCCACCTTATAATAGCTCACCCTTGAGATGTACTCCCAAGAATCACTATGATTCTGAGATAACGAGATCAATCCATTAAGACCGTATATCTACTTATCTCTCCCATGTTTCCTCTTGAACATGTCCATGTTTCAACAAAATACAAAATATCACACATTTCTTTCCCTACAACAAATTATCAATGTGATCCACAATATGAGTTGAATGGTCCTAAAAGGAATCATTGGTCTCACGATCAACATCATATACATCAATAACATGAGAAGGTTTGGGCTAATACTATTTAAGTTTTAACACATGAAAAAAATAATCCATAAAACTGTATCTCTATGGATGACCCAATTGGTATGCCACTAGCTCAATTATTTACAAAATCTCAAAATGTCCAAGAAACTTGGGCACCAACTAGACTTGTCTCTGAATCATATGGTATCCCAATCTATAAGATAACTGAACGAACACATGATCACCCACTATAAAATCAAGGGGTCATCGACATCTATAAAAATATTACTTCTTCCTACTAAGTGACAGAACCATACATTTCTAAATCAGCTAAAATTTATCCTACATCCCCTTCACGAGACTTAGTACCATAAACTCTAACTCACCTACCTCCATCCAACATATAGGTGATCTATATGGAATTTCAAAAAGTGCCTCGTATGGTTTCATATAAATACATTCTTGATAAATTTTCTTATTGTCAAAATCATCGAGAACTAAATGCTTCTACCAAGACATACCAATGTCTAGACACATGTCCATAGAATATCCTCAACACTTGTATAATACGTTCCAACTGCCCATCTGTTTGTGGGTGGAATGTTTTACTTAGTAGTACATGTGTACCAAGAACCTTCTATAATTCCTACTATAAGAGAAAAGTAAATCATGATTCATAGTTTGAAGCAATGCTCTGTGGCACCCCATGCAGACATAATATCTCTTGAATATAAATACCTTGCAATTGAACCATTGATAAGGTATCCTGTATATGAAAGAAATGTTCTAATTTCATCAGTGGGTCCACAACTACCAAAATAACATCATTCTTCTGAGGAGTACTCAGGAGACCCACCATGAAGTTCATTGTAATGTCATCTTACTTTTATTCAAGAAAGGGAAATGATTTTAGTAACCCACCATGTAATTTATTTTTGGAATTCACCTATTAAAATGTTGAACATCATGTCAGGAACCCTAAAATATCCTTTATCTTACCGAATAACAATACATTCAACATAGGTCATGGTACATTTTGGTCAACCCAAGAAGCAATTCCCACTTCGAGGCATGAAACTCACCCTTTAGCTCCTCTCGTATACACATAGGCACAACTACACAGTCTCAGACATAGATGATCTCATACTCATTTATAGTCCAATTAGAAGGTGACTCCCCACATTCTAGGATCTCCCCTATATCCAGAAACTCTGAATCCTCATACTGTCTATCCCTATTCCATCTCAAGAGTGTATACTCCACTAATACTGATAGAAGAGTCATCTGCTCTTATCTCTCCTGAATCACAACATTTATGTCATCCATCAAGATCATCATCATCCAATTAGAACTAGACTCCTGGACTGCCTAAGACCATGTATTCCTACTCAAAGAGTCTACCACAATGTTTCCTTTCCCATGCATATATGATACCTTGAAATAAAATTACTTCATATACTCAACCTACCTCTACTACCAGATATTCAAATATCATTAGAAAATATGTACTTTTTTATCCTATGGTTGGTATGCACAGAAAAATATTTTCCCAAAAAAAATGACGCCAACACTTCAAGGCATAAATACAGAAGCGAAATCGGGGTCATGTATATTGTAGTTCTGATAGTTTGGCCTCAAATTTCATGACCCATATGCCAAAACTCAATCTACCTATATCAACACTACTCAAATATTGACCCAATATGTATCACAAAGCACCATATACTCCTCAAATGGAATAGGTATAATCATGATCAGTGCAGTAGTAAAATGATTCTTCAGATCTTGGAAGGAATTCTCACATGCTCTAAAACAAAGAAACATTATTCCCTTATTATTCTAGACAGAAAGTGTTGATTCAAGTGGGAAAAGTCCTAGATGAACTTCTTAGAATACCCCTAATATCACAAAAAACTATATATATATATAAAATTCTTTGTATTCTTCTAAGAAACCACTATAAGAACTTTTTTTGGGTCCACTAACACACCTTCCACCAAGATAACGTGACCCAAGAAGTTCACACTATCGATACAAAATTGAAAATTTGATATATTTTTATATATCCTATACTCTCTCATCATACTCAAAATAATGTCAAGATGTTGGGAATGATTTTAATTAGTCTAGGAGTACACTAAGATGTCATCCACAAACACTACCAAAAACTGATCCAGGTACGGGTGGGAGATTCTGTTCATCAAGTTCTTAAACACAAAATAAGAATTTTCCAAACAAAATAGAATCATGACATACTCAAAAAGGCCATAAATTATTCTGAATGTAGTTTAAGGTATAAAAAAGGTCAAAATTTCAACTGATGACATCTAGGTCTGAATTCAATCTTTGAAAATACATGACCTCCCCTCAGCTGGTCCAAGAAATCATCGATACATGGAAGAGGATATCAGTTCATTATTGTCATCAGGTATAACTTTTGGTAATCAACACATAAAAGTAAATTCATAGAATTATTCTTAGAAAAAAAACAAGAAATCCCCATGGTGACATACTCAGATGAATAAAACCATTATCCATCAACTCTCCCAATTGAGTATTATTTGCTTGGACCTGTGTTGGTGTCATTCTATATGGTGGAATATAATATAGGTTAGCACTAACATGAGATCAATTGTAAATTAAAAATCTATCTTAGGTGGAAGCCCCATTAAGTCCTTAGAAAAAGTGTCCATGAAATGGTCCACTATGGGTGAAAATGAATCTTGATTTACACCCCCATCATTTAGCGATAGACTTGAAACTGAGGCGGTGAGCTCCCACAACTATTGATGAATTGTCCCCACATGTACTACCTAAATATCCCACTCTCAATGATGCAATTAATTATCACTCTTTAGATATTTATAGGTCACTCTCCTATGGTAACAATAAATCCAGGATTGGTATGTTACTAACCATCCCATACCCAAAATAAAGTCAAGTCCTAACATATCAATGATTTAATAATCCTACATAAAAAGATACTCCCCATACTTTATAGAACACCCCTTTGATAAATATATGTCCCTCGACCGTACTCCCAATGATGTATTGATTTTTATAACCCCACCCATAAACTCCACTTTAAACTCAACCTGTTAACACATTTTCCAAATATAATGGAATGAGAGGCACCTGTATAAAATAATACACTAGAAAGTATAGAAGATACAAGAATAGTACCTCTAAAAATTGATGGTTCAACCTCACTATCCACAAGTGTAGGTTTAAATACATGAAAATGTCCTACCCCTATTCCCTTTTATGTAGTCTGAGTCCCCTAAGCCACAACAGTCTGCTGATATGGGTTCTATTTCCCAAAAGTACCTCTTCCACTACCTCGACCTCCACGACCAGTCAAACTATAACTTCCAGACTTGTACGGTGTATAAAATCTCATTCCCATACTTTGGTTCATCCTATATACTCTCTCACTAACCATCTATCATATGTTCCTGTAGATTTTTTTATAGGTTTCCCATCCTACCCAAAGCTTGACACTCTACTGGTGGTTGGGGATGATGTTTAAGAATCTACCACAGCCTACCACACTAGTGGAAAGTCACTCAGGTAAGGTCTTGAGTAAATTAACCTCCCCTTATGAAACTCTTATTTCCACTAATCTGATCAAAATTCTCATAGATATACTTCCTAATCTAATAATATTTTTCTCCTAGTCGTCTCGTAGAAACCACATGTCCTCCACTTGAATCCCCCTTCATGTTACCCTATGTTATGAGAGACTAATTTACATCTTCATAAAACTTCTTCAGGCTGGAGATATTAACCTGGGAATTAATTTTACATTTAAGACCATCCTGAATCCTCATTGCCACATAATCCTCATCCCACACCTAAGTTGGAACAAAGTGCTATAAACCTGTGAGGTGTCCAACATAGTACATCACAGACATACTCCCCTGGTTCAACCTCATAAACTCAGCTTCTCTCTCCTCCTTGAGCATGTCACGGTAAAAGTTCTCCAAGGACCTATCTAGAAAGTACTTCCACTCCATATTCTCCAACTATCCATCCCATTATTCTATTTCCCAACAACACTTCACTTGACCATGTAATATATAAGAATCTAGTTTGACTCTTTTCTCAGTAGGAGCCTCTAAGTGGTCAAGTATTTTTTTGATAGACTCAATCTAGAACACAACTTCCCAATGTCCACCATCTCCTGTAAGGGTTAGAGGGTGATACAAATGAAACTACCTTTTCAATTTAGACATACTTTTCACAACCCTCCCTAGTTGTCTTTCCATAAACTACATAAACTACTAAATTTTATTAGATAACTGATCCCTAGATTCCTCACCTACAAAAATCAGATCCTATGGTTCCAATAATGGAGATCCATTTCAAGTTATTTCCTCCTTTATTCCTATCAAAAAGTGTTGTCATGGATGCATATCTCTACAATTCTAAAAACATTTCTTAGGACATATAACACAACAGTTTCACATTTACATAAGAGGTATTCATAATAAGTGATAACATGTCATCCCATAAACCCTGCCACACTATCAAACCCAGGGTAATTTCATTACCATTAATCATCCCTCATCCAGGTCTAGGTTAATAAAGATTAAACCCATTCTCTTTATTCAATATTATCATTAGACACCAATCCATCAATTTTCCACATTTTTATATCATTTATAATTTTTTAACTTCATATTAGGAAACTTTTTCATTTAATTACATAAGAAATGGAAAGTATTTTCATTTAACAATTCACCCAAAACTTGTTTTTACCATGCATTCCTAAAATGATGTGTGTCACATAATAATCATGATTTCCTAGAATGATTCATGCATACTAAACTCTCATGCATTTCTGGACTGTGAGTCAAATATCAGAAAATCTCATAAACAATAATCACATCAAACAAAATGTGCATTACTTGAGGTAAAATAAAATCCAACTGTAACAACACATGCCCATAAAAACAGTCTCACCATAGATAGTTAGATTTTACCCCTACACATGGTTTAGATACTCCCTTGAATGATCTATTAACCAAGTCCCAACTCATCCTATTCTCCTGTCTACTTTTCCCAAATAGTAGGATAAAAGAAATTAATGTAAAATCCCTTTGATACAACATTTTTATGTACCAACCCAAGTGCCAAAAATCAGTGCCCCGAGACGGTTTATCACATAACCTCAAGCATGCCTCACCATTTTCCAAAGGTTTTTGACTAGAAGTGAGGGTCGAATATAACATGGGGAAAATATACCCTATTTATGAAAGTACTTCATTAGATAACAAAAAATAAAAAATAAGAAATAATATTAACATACCCATAATATTACTAGTATCACAAGATAACCCAAAAAAGGAATAAAATATCCAAAACAAAATAGTAGATATTCCATTCCATATATGTGTCAAGTGTTAATGTGAAAATCTAAAATAAAGACACTAAAACATCCCAATAATGTCCCGACACCCTGTATGTTTCCCTTATCCATTCTATATCTCGACTCAATCATATAACATAGGGCTCTGACCCTTATCCTGTACTGCAACAATGAAGTTTATTCTAGTATCGATCAGGAAGCCTAATTAGGGTGTGAGAACAACTTATTAGGCCACTAACAATGACTTCAAAACAATATTCGTTCAATAATAGTATATACAATGGTATAAAAAATAAATTATAAAGGATAAATAAAAAGTTTACCAATTCAATTATTCTTTATTTAACTATATAAATTCTCGGGTTCACGATGACACACAAACCAAAAATAACTACTTTAGTCTAAGTTGGAGTCTAAACTACCCCCATGGGATATCACATATCACATACCTCATTGGTTTTCATTTCTCATTTCATTTCAATTTTAATATCATGGATACTTGGAAACGTAATCCAATTCCAACATTTTGGGCCCAGAACACCATAGATAGGACCCCATGGGCACTTGAAGCATCATTTAATGTCCCAAAACCCATTTATCAATCAGTCACAAGTGGGATTTGGAAGCATCGGTTTGTGTTTGAAACTCATTATCACATGCATGAATTTGGTCCTAAAACTTCATGTTTACCATCCCATGGGTATTTGAAGTATCATTATGTGACACACAACCCATTTAAAAATCAATGAAACTTTTCACACATATCACATTTATAAATGTTATCATCATTAACCCTATTTAATAAAATTTCACATCATATTATTCCATTTCAATTTATACAAGGTTCATCACTTCAATTTATATGGAATAATATGAACAATTCAGTATTAAACCAATTTTCAACATTTAATCATATAAAATATCAACCCTTTAAAGTTAATACATACATCCCATTATTCCCATTATTCAATAAATTCGATGTCCCATTAATCAAGCAATTCTACAATCCCATCAATTGACTAAATTCAAATTCCCAAGTTCATCCCATTTCATTATCACATGGATAATCAATTAATCAATACCATTGTACCATTAATTAATTAAATAATTAATTAATCAAATAAAAGATTAAATTTCCTATTATGGAAATTGAAATTCAAAGATAAATACATGAAATTATAATTTATGACTACGGGACTTTCAATTTATACCACTTACCTCAATATCGTTGATAATCGTTCACCGACAGAACACTCTAATTAAATTGTAATGATCAAGAACATGATGAAGAATGATATCTAGAACCAAATCCTATAAATAAGATAAAAATGAAAAAAATAAAATAAAATCCTAGATCTAAACCATCAAAATCAAAGAATAATACATTCTCTTTTGTCTATAATGAGAGACTAGAGAGAAAAGAATCCAAATATGGAGTGATTTATTTCTGGTAGAGATTCATATTTTTCAATCAGACCTTTGATCCTACAAGAATGGGGTTCATAAGTCCTATGAATCTATATAAGTTCTTAAAAATTCATATGAATGATTTTAGTTATGAGTAAATGTGATGAGGGATTAATACTGAGGGGTTCAGTATTTTTATTCAATTTTTTGGTGGATTAAAATCCCATGTGCACAGTTTCCTGTATGGGGAGCACAATTTTCCCAAACCATGAACCCTAACTATAAACCTTCCTTAGGGGTTGCATGATTACTACTAAGAGGGAACACAGTTTGAAAAAACATTCCTAGATAGTGAAACCCCCCTCTATCTGGGTTATCATGGTTTTATGGGGTAGGTGCATGGTTTGGGAAAAACGTGTGTCAACCATGCACTGCCACTTTTCCTTCCTAAATTCCCAAATTTGACCTGAAAAAACCTGAAACAAAAACCCAACCAAGATATACCAAAATAAAGATAAAAGGGTACCTATAAAAAAGCATGAGGTATCTCTAGAAAAGTTTTGGATCTTACAAATGGTTTAAATAAGGTTAAGTATATGATATTACATTATGTTTATATAATATAAATTAAATTTTTAATTGTTTATAATTCATAAATTATAATATATTTAAAATAAAGTAAATAACATATAATGATAAATATGAAAGAGTTCATAATGGATTCAATACAATGTGTTTATATTCAAAATTATGGTTTTTCCATAATATTAAAGATGAAGTTATAAAGGGGTTTATAGTTACCTTTTATTTATGAATTTTTATCTCATGTTTAAATATTTTAATTTTAATTTTATTCAAAAATTTATTTCCTTTTAAATTCATGTTTAATATATTTTTTATGAAATATATATATTTTTAATGATTTAGTTAGATTATTAAATTACTTCTTGATAGAGTCTTGCATTACACGTAAGGTATGACAATGAATTTAATTTTCCATCAACATTGAACTTGGTTTAAAATTAATGTTTTAAAATTAAATTTATTTTTTTGTGTATATTTTATGTATATTAGGTTTTATATTTATGATGAAATGAATTGTTTATTGAGTAATGTATCCCTGGGTAGAGGTACTTGGGGTCTGACTACCTTCATACCCAGAGGCTTATGCCTTTTCTAGTCTAGTGAATGGGGTCCAATGGGGAATGGGGTTTGATATTTGTCTCTTCAAAAATAATAATTTGACTATTTTAAAAATCATATAACTATATTCCTTTACATTGAGTGTTTATGTACCTTGTTTATTTTATATATTCAGATATGTGTGAATATAATTGACTTTTAATTTTGGGTGAGTAACATAAACTTGTGGGCCATGTAATGAGTTACACATCAATATGTTTTGAATATATTAATTTTTTGGAGGGAATATCATTCCAAACTAAATCAAAAAATTTATGAATACACAAAGGTAAACACATTAGAAAAGAATATATTAGTCCAAATTTTTTTGGTAGCATTTTTTTTAACATTTCAATATATGTTTGTAGAAGAAGTTACTTAGAGAAGTTTGAGAGAAGGGTTATTTCTTAGTTTATAGAAACATTATTAAGTCATAATATGATTTTATGATTCCAAAATTACTAACCATCATGAAGATATTCATGATTATAGTTGAGTTTGTTTAAATAATGAAATTTTAAGTACTTCTATTTTCTGGACTGATGTTAATGGATAGAGTTTCAAATATACAATGTTCTAGATATTAATGTTGTATAAATTTTGAGTTATATAGTGAGAATATCAAAAGTTATAAGTTATGATGTCATGGATTTTATTTTATAAAAGGTATATCATTCAACATGGGATCATACATAGAATTATTAGACATGGAATTTGTAACTCCAATAGAATGTTGGTTTGTTAGCCTATTATACCGAGTAGCACCAAACATGTTAAATATTTGAGAACATTGAAAGACTGAGTTTAGAAAATCAATATGATCAGAAAAAGATGATTTGTTAGAGGAGAGTCTAAGGATTTTCTGGATAGAGAAAACATGGAGTACCAGATGGATAATGTTTATAAAAATTTATATATGGATAAAATGTAATAAAGGAATACTTATAAGTTTAATGGAAAAAAATTCTCGAATCCATCCATTGGAGAAAAATAAAAATATTACCAAATGAAAAACCTTGAGTCCACCACATAAAGGATACCTAACATAGTTCATCGATATGAAGGTGTATTGGATATAGAATAGATTAATGAGTTCACTAGATAGAGAATGATGATTTTTTACTAAATAAAGACTATCAAAAAAATATTTCTTATGAAGAAATTTCAAATAGAGATGCCTACATGATTGTGAACCATATGGAGGTTTGAGGATCTTTAAAAATACATTGAAAAGTCAAACATTATTATGATACTGAGTTATAAATTTATTTATTTTTAAATCAATTTGATATTTGAGGAATATTTTGATATTATTTCAATATTTATATCTAAATAAACTTTGATAAATAATGTTGTATATAGTTTCTTTGGATAATTTTAAGGTGTTAAAATAAAATATGTTTTAAGAGGGAAATTTAAAAACAGATATCATTATTATTCCTTAATTTTTTGAGGAATTATTCCTATAAAAGGAGGATATATCATTAAAAGTATGTACTTAACAATTAATCTTGAGAGGAAGTATTATAATTTTAGTGAATGTTTATTACTAATATTCTACTTAGTTAAAGTATAGGAGAATTGAATGTAAGAGTTATAGATAGTGATCCTATATAGAGATATGTTATAGTGACTTAAACTTTTCATACATTAAAATTTTATATTATTATATTAATATTAAATATATAACACTAATATCCAAACAAGAATCATATAGTTTTAGTCTATTTAGAAACTTGGATACCTATCCAACTTTCTCCTAAGAGATTCACACCATCTCCCACTAGGTTCTTTATAACTGTAACCCTTCTAAGACATATCATACTTGAAAAAATTCTTTATAAACTGGGGAAATGAAACATAAAAAATGGTGAGATCATATGATAAGTTAGGGAAAACAAGTTAGATATCAATGGTCACTTAAACATAACATGATTATATTGTTATGATAACATGAGCTTCACCTTTGAAATCCATACCCATCATGTCATACATCAAAATCTTTAGACATGGAATAAATATTGGTTGTTTGTAAGAAATGAATCACAAATGAATCAAATAACATGATCAATGCGATTATGACATTTGAATAAGACATAAGTTTGTGTCATAAATATAAGCATAGAAAATCATTCCTTAGTCAAGGATAACTTTCAATACTATCATAGTAGATTGGGTTCACTCCCCATTCCATCGTATCCTTAATGATGGTTCCTAGACAAGAATATCATATTGGATATAGTCTGTTTCTAAACTGAGTTGAATCTCTATTACAGTCCTTATTATCTCATGATATATCTATATTTACTCAATGCACTAGAGGTTTATATAATTCTAGGACCACTAGTCACATAATAAAAATCATACATATGTGTTATGCAAGATCATAAACATTTATCATAGAAAAACCATTGGAAATGAAAAAAATTTCATAAAAATTTCATCATTCTATCATATTATAACCGATGGAAAAGGAATGGGTTTTATAAAGGTTTCATCAAAACTTAATTAACTCAAGGAATATAAACGGGTGTCATTGAATCATTATTAAATAATCATCATCATAATACATCCAAAGAATTAAGGTTTATTCTATAACTGGATAATATCCCCATTAAAGAATAAGTAACAAAAAATAATGTTATTATAGATATGAAATTCCTTTGACAGATTAATGAAAAATTTCTTAAGGAAAATCCCAGTTTTTACATTGAAATAATTTATTTAAAATATATAAATTTCTCAAATAATAAGGTAAAAATTTCATTAAAAAGAAACATGGAAAATTATAAAGGAATATTAAAATCATAGAGTGTTCATGATGGCGGGAAATTCTATCTATGTCATGTATATGAAAATAATGATTCCTTTAACATTTTTGGTAAAAAATTCAAAAGTACCTCATTCAAAAAATGATAAGAATATTAAATGTAAATATTTTTTTTAATTCAATCATATATAAATTTGAATTTGAAAAATAATAGGATAATATAAAAATAGTCTTGAATAAATTTGTTTAGAAAACATGGATATGGATGAAAAATGATTTTCAACCAAATAGAGAACTAAAGTCAGTTTTCCTTAAAAACTTTATTTCAGATTATTGATTTATAAAAGATAGGAAAATTAAAGTAAAACATGTAATTTAAAAAAATAACCATAGGATAATAAAATTAAAGATATTTTTTAGATATATGTCATAAAATTTTATCATCATTAACTTAATCATAAACAATCTTGATAAACAAAGAGATTGTAAAATAAATCTCTTACTATTTTGGTAACATTTGAATCATAATACTCATGAATTAATAATATAAAATGAAACTTTAAATATCATTAATATAAGTATACTGATGATATAACATTTAATAAGGGTAGTATATACATTTCATAAACATAAATATGATAAAAACACGAAACATGTCTTAATGAATCAATATTTAGACGAAGAATTCTTACAACTATGGTAATATATAAATCAAAACCTCATGAAAATAGAACATAATGGATTTTTTGAACACCATAGTTTTATTTATTATAATAATAAAATAAATTCAAATGTATTATATACACCAAATAAAAGAAACAAGTGGTGAATATGGAATATGCCTCCTAGAAATAAATGTGAGATGAGAAATCCATTACGATTTTAGTAAGATTTGAATCAAAATCCTCATAAAGGAATAACAAGAAAAGAAAATTTGAACATCATGAAAATAATAATATTAATGATATTAAAAATAAATTGATCTTTATATGCACATCCTAAAATAATATATGGGTTCACAACATAACATATGTCCCAAATAAGACTTTTTGAGATGATAACCCCTTACCACAAATTCGATTTGCTTTGAATGTTCTATAAAATCCAATATAATAAATTTAAGTGTATTATAATTATATAATATAATAATTTAAGTAATTATAGTTTCATATATTATTCACTTATAAAATTTTAACCCTGATTTATTAACAATTTCTTATTAAAATCAGCATTTCTTGGTGTTAACTGTTTTATTTTTCATGATAATTTTGGTTCGGTGGTTATGGTACTTATACTATGATCATGGTTTCATTATCTAAAGAATGTTAATATTGAAATAAATATCACACACACACACACACATATATATATATATGAGTCATCTATAAAATGTATAGATAACCAATTGAATTACACTGTTTATAGAGACGGGAGGCCATACATACGCATGATCTTTGTTTTCACTTTTCAAAGGATGGAAGAAAAAAGGTAAATAACAGTTCAACTTTATATAATAATTATTATATAATATATATTATATATATTCATTAAATATATCCTTATTACTATTTGTTTAAATAAAAAATGAAAAATGAATCATATCGCATTACGGAGATGGTAGTTCACATATACGCACAAGCGACATTCTTGTTTTCTAATGGAAGAGAAAACAAGAATTTAAATGTAATATTATAACTAAAAAATAATAATAATTTCATAAATATAATATAAAAACTTTAAACCCATACTAACAAAAATCCATGAAATATGGCGATTGAAAATTAATTGTATTATTATGTGAAGGTGGTAGTCCACACATATACACAAGCGATACATTCAAATTCCATTTTATGGACATGAGGGAAAGTAATGGAGGTTACATAATCATAATAAAATTAAAGTATATTTAAAATACTCATTTTTTTAATTATTAATACCATATATTTAGAATATGTAGAAGAAGAAATAAATTAAAATAGGTCAGGTAGGATAATTACCTCTTCTTCGATAGGCCTCCTTTAGATCATTTTTAAAATTTCATTGGAATTTCATTTTAAGATGAAAAGTACCTATACTACAATTATAGATAATATTTAAATATAATTCTATTGTTTTTGGTCAGGATGAATTTATCAATATGGTGTAGAGAAGAGAATGGAGGGGTTTCCATTTATAATTAGGGGAGAGGACACACTTGGAATTTATTAAAAGATTAAAATATAATAATTTATTACTCAAGGTAAATTATTCAAAATGAAAAAATATTAAAATTTTGGATACTATGAAGTTTGAATATTTCCATCCAGTAGTATTTAGGTATAGGTCTCGGGCGTAGCAGAAGCTCGTGGGTGGATGTGCCCACTTGACTTTTTTTCATTAGCAATGATCAATCCGGGATCAATACGATGATAAATACCAGACTCCACGGATCGAATCACAGAAATAGACAAAGAAGAAGAATAGTCCCAAAACCAAAAAGGAGGATCATTATAGGTTGATTATAATTAATTTAATTAATTAGCAATAAGTACCTTTTATGGCGTTCTTTCTTCGTTGATATTTCTGATCACGTTCCGATGTGATTCGTCATTGGATTGCAGAAGCCAAGTGTAGAATTCCTCTAGCGGTGATCCACATGTGCACCACGTATCTCTAGACGTCGTCAAAGGAATATCCAAGTGCTAGCATGGAGAAGCCTTTTCTTGCATTGTCTGCCTTAGATCACCTTGATCCGATGGAGGAGGATCTCTCTCAGTCTTGAGAGCATTCTTGGAGGAAGGAGTTTTTTCAGCCTTGAGATAATTCTCTAGAATTTTTGTGCACAACGATTAGGGAAAAGTGTTGGGATTTTGAGGATATTTATAATCGGGTTTGAGGTTATAGAGTTATGAAAATAAATAAAAGCATTACACATTTTATTTATTTCATTAACTCTTATTGAAAACCCCATGTCGAATCATTAATTCCTTAACATGCGCCTACTCTGAGGTTATAGAGTTATGACAATAAATAAATGTGTTATGAGTTTTATTTATTTCATTAACTCTTATTGAAAGCCCCATGTCGAATCATTAATTCCTTGACATGCGCCTATGCTGAGGTTATAGAGTAATGACAATAAATAAATGCGTTACACGTTTTTTTATTTCATTAACTCTTATTGAAAAACCCATGTCGAATCATTAATTCCTTGACATGCGCCCATGCTGATTATAATAAATATCATTTAATAAAACAATATTATTTCCTCAGAATACCGACTAAAATAATACATGGCGTGTAATCATTAATACACGATGTGTACTTATTTTTCATTTCCTTTCCAAAATGAAAACTACACGGTGTGTACATTCAATGTACACGACACATATATATCTTGTTTTAATTTTATTCTTCCTATAACATTAAAATTATTTAGGCTTCCTTGAATAATTATTAAACCACATACTGGAATAATCATTATTCTACATGAGATTCTTGGATACACTTATTGTGTGACCCTTTAGGCTTCTTTCTCATTGGAATTAGGAGGGCTTGCCTAAAGTCCAAAATTATTGTCTAGAAATGGGTCAAGGCACCCAAGAGAAAGAAGTTGAAACTCTATTGACGTGTCACCTCATATGAACACTTACCGTGTAATTTAATCCCTTTGTCTTAATATCTCATCAAGTAGGTTTCATGGTAGTGTCATAAACCTATATGCTTGATCCATCATTCTTTGACTTCCAGAAATAAACTCATCGTGACACCATGGCCATGAAATTTGGGTGAAAGTTCTATTTCAATCAAATGGCCCTAGATATCTACTTCCATAAATATGGAAGGGACAAATCCTTCCTTAACATATCCATTAACAACATGTCATTCGTGACACACCCAATGCAACCTAATTCCCACAAACTGTCTTCGTGACGGTTTTTGTCAGAACATCTAAGTGCGTGAGTCATGACATGAGTTAATTATAATCTTCCAGTCTAAGTACCATTACACATGCTCATAGATAACAATGTCCGATGACACCAAGACATGTAGAATTACTACTGGTGGGTCTGTTCTCATAATCTCCCATCTTAGAGATTACCAAGTGTGAACTCCATGAGAGAGAGTATCACCTTATTATGAGTACTCACACATGGCGGTCTGTATACTATGTGTCCTATCATAGTATGCCATCCAACCATAGAAATTTATTTAAGAATATTGTTATAAAATTTTAAGGTTCTCATCATAATGGGGATCTTCCATGACCTTATTAATGCAAAAAATATTCCAGGACATTATTATATTATAGTCATTCAGAAAAATGCACAATATATAATAAGTGTATATTCATGTAATGAATGTATAAATAGTTGTTTCTCAGGACACCAACTCTAACAAACTCCCACTTTGACTAGAGCCAACTTCCTACAACTTTTAGTCTACTAGAATTCACATAATGATCATGTTTATGCTGAGTCAAGGATTTTGTCAAGGGGTCCGCCACGTTGTCTTCTGTGGAAATACTACTCACTGAAACTTCACCTCTCTGAGAAAAATCCCTCAAGAGATGATACTTCTGAAGTATGTGCTTTGTTTGCTGATGTGACCTTGTCTCTTTTGCAAGTTCCACCACTGTAGTATTATCACAATAGAGTGTGATAGGGTCTTTACTTCTAGGTACTACATCTAGATCTTAGACGAATCTTCGCATCTATATTACTTCTTTAGCTACCTTAGAAGCTGCGATATACTCAGATTATGCTATAGAATCTACGACCACACCTTGCTTTGAGCTCCTCCAGCTCACTGCACCTCCATTCAAACTGAATATGTATCCAATTTGTGACTTCATGTCATCTTGATTAGTCTGGAAACTAGCATCTACATGTCCTCTAATGACTAGTTCCTCATCTCCTCCATAAACCAGGAAAATATCCTTAGTATGCCTCAGATACTTAAGGATAGTCTTGAATTCCATCCAATGGTGGTCTCCGGGATCAGCTTGATATCTGCCTATCACACTTAATGTGTAAGCAACATCTAGCCTTGTACATAGAATAACATACATGACTGAACCAATCACAGATTCTTAAGGTATCCTTGCCATTTTCTTTCTTTCCTCATGTGTCTGAGGACACATTTTCTTGGAAAGATGAATGCCATGTGACACTAGCATCAATCCCCTCTTGGACTGTTCCATACTGAATCTCTTCAGTATCTTGTCAATGTATGTACTTTGACTTAGAGCCAACATTCTCTTGGATCTATCACGATGGATCTTGATCCCGAGAATATATGCCACCTCACCCAATTCTTTCATAGAGAAACATTTATCCAACCATGCCTTAACGTACCATAAGACAAGTACTTCATTTCCAATTAGTAATATGTCATCAACATATACTATTAGGAAAATGACTACACTTCCACTAAACCTTTTGTAGACACAAGGCTCACATTCATTCTTAACAAAGCCAAATTCTGTTATGGCTTCATCAAAACAAATGTTCCATGACCTTGATGTTTTCTTTAATCCATAAATGTATTTCTGTAACTTGCATACCTTGTTGGCATCCTTTGGAGTCAAAAACCCTTTAGGTTGTGTCATGTAGACATCTTCCTGGAGGTTCCCATTAAGAAATTCTGTTTTGACATCCATTTTACAAACATCATAGTCATGGTAAGAAGCAATGGACAATAGTATTCTGATGGATTTCAGCATCGAAACTAGTGAAAAGGTTTCATCATAGTCAATTCCTTGACGCTGTATAAAACCTTTTGCAACCAGTTGTTCCTTATAGGTGCTGACTTGTCCCTCCATGTCTAGTTTCATCTTGAATACCCATTTATTACCAACAGGCTTTACATCAACTAGAGGATCTACCAAAATACAGACTTGGTTTTGGTATATGGAATCCATTTTAGAATTCATGGCTTTTTGCTACTTGGAAATGTCTATGCCTTAAAATGCTTACTTGTAGGTAAGAGGATCATAATTTTCAACCAATAATGAGTCACAATCCTTGGTGACAATAGAACCATATCGTTCTGGTTCTCTCACCTCTCTCGTGCTCCTACGCAGTTCTTGTGTCTCTAGAATAGATTGTTCTTCCATGAGGCTTTGTGGAATCTGTCCTTGTACCAACTCCTGTGTATCTTGAGCCTCGATTTCATCGAAGTCTATCTCACTCCCACTGTCTCTTTTGGAGATGTTCTCCCTCTCAAGGAATATGGAATGTATTTCCACTGCAATCCTTTTATCTGAAGGGTTGTATAGGTAATATCCCCTTGTTTCCTTGGGATATCCTATAAAGGTACAATTTGTGCCTAGGGGTGAAATTTTGTTACCTAAATAGGCCTTAAGAAATGCTTCGCTACCCCACACATGTAAATTTAATAACATGGCTTTTCTTCCACTCCATAAATCATAAAAAATACCATTTTTTGATTTAGTTGGTACTTGGTATAGTATGTGTGCTGCTGTTTTTAATGCATATCCCCAAAAGGATAATGGAAGAATCGCATGACTCATCATTGATCTCACCATGTCCAACAAGGTGCAGTTCCTCCTTTCACTTACACCATTCCACTAATGTGTGTAAGGAGGAGTGAGTTGAGATAGAATCCCAAACTCTCGTAAGAAATCAATGTAGTCCTGATTAAGATATTCTTCTCCTCTGTCTAAGCAGAGTTTCATAATCTTCTTACCAAGATGGTTCTCAACTTCATTCTTGTATTCTTTGAACCGATCAAAAGAATCTAACTTATACCCCATTAAGTAAATATATCCATATCTACTAAAATCATCAGTAAAAGTTATAAAGTATAAGAACCCACCCCTTGCTTCAACTAGAAATGGTCCACACACATATGTGTGAACTAATTCTAGAAGCTCTTTATCCCTTTCACCTTTCCCACTAAATAGGGCTTTGGTCATTTTTCCTTATAGACATGTATGACATACACCAAGTGGTTTTAGTTCAAAAGAATCTAAATACCCATCTTGATGTATTTTTTTCAATCATTTCTCATTGACATGACCTAGATGGTGATGCCAAATTTGGGTGTGGTATGATTCATTTGAATTAACTTTGTCATTGATTTCCATTACTTGGTTTGTGTAGTCTAACACATAAAGGCCATTATATAAATGTACCCTACCAAAACACATGCTATATTTATAAAAGAAGCAATACTCATTTCCAAACTTGAAGATGAATCCATCAGTATCTAATATGGATAATGAAATAATGTTTTTGGTTATAGAGGGTATATAATAACATCCTTTTAATACCAAGACCATCCCAGTAGGCAATTTGAGGTGGTAGTCTCTGACAGCTACAACAGTGAGTCTTGTTCTGTTGGCTGCTCACAGATTCACCTCACCTTGGTCAATCTTTCTGATTCTACTTGGTTCCTGTATTTGGATACATATGTGAGCACCACAAGAATTATCTAATACCCAATTGGTAGAAATAGATATATTGTATTCGATAACAAATGCATCTGAAGATTCCCCTTGCTTCCTTGGCTAGGTGCAGTTTTTCTTCCAGTGGACCTTTTTGCCACATGCAAAACAAACAGCCTCCTGTTCTCTTACCTCCCCTTTGATCTTACTTTTATTGGAAGTCCTTGAAGAATCTTTGGGCTTAAATATCTTCTCCTTCCCTTTACTTTTATTCACCATTAGGATATAAGGCTTTTGACGCTTCATATCATTGTCCACTTGGTCAATGAGGATAAGAAGATTAGATAGAGACTAATCAATGTTGTTCATGTTGAAATTTACAAAAAAGTTAGAGAAGCTCTGGGGGAGTGATTCAAGAATGAGATTGGTACCTAGTTCTTTGTGGAGTTTAAACCCTATAACCTCCAAGCGCTCAATTTAACCAATGATCTTGACTACATGAGGCCCAGCTGGGGCACCCTCTCTAAGCTTTCTCTGGAATAGAGCCTTAGAGATCTCAAACCTTTCCTATCTTTCTCTCTCCTAGTTAGACCACAGAGGTGCTTGTGCATGCTATAGGAATCCATGTCTTCATGAGATTTCATGATCTCACTAGACATTGATGATAGCATCAAACATTGAACATAGAGTGCATCGTTCAAATGTTGATCATAGACCAAGAAATCTTTATCACTCGCCTCTTGGGCAGGCGAATCAGGAAGTGAGGACTCCAGTATGTAAAACTTTCATTCATGGCATAGGATAGCCCAAAGGGGCCTAAACCATTCCTGAAAGTTACTTCTGGTGAGGATATTGTCTTTCTCTAGAATTGATCGCAGATAAAATGTGGTTGATGAGTTTTTCATATTGATTCTACAAATTAAAAGAGTAGATTTATCAGTACCTTTTGATTACATTTTATGAAAAATAATAAATGAATTTATTAATTCTCCCACTATTTTATCATGTCCCAACAACCCCCACCATTGAACTTGGAATGCCTAGTTTCTTTGGCATTCTAGTGGCAAGGATCCATATTCCCCTTCGCATAACCCCAAAAAGGGTTGGTCAAGATATTTAAAGGTATTTAGGTAGGCATGTCTTTTATAACTGTGAGCTTACAGTTCCTTGATCTGTTGAGTGGAATCCCCAATCTTGAAATCCTGACTTGGATTTCCTCAAAACCCGCCTCCATTTTACAACAAATCTAGCAAGGGCTACTCCTCTTGATGTAAAATGTTTAAGTCAACCTGAAACTTTCATAAGAGCTTCCTTTATAAAAGTAAGTGTCCCAACAAGGGTTATTCAAACACATAGTTTTATTGAGTCTTTCCCTTAATCAAGTAACAAAAGGCTTGGTCTGAATTAATATGGTATTTAAGGGATTTTATTATTTATGCGTAGTTTCACATTATCACATTCTTGTTTATATTAATTGATGCTTTCTTAAGTGATTAACCATGTTCTGATAATGTTTACGCATAGTCCAGTTTTTATTTTATTCCATCTTTGCATGCTTGTTTATTTTATTAAATATGTGATCGTGAAAAAAAATACATAATAAATAAACCATGAAATTAGACAAAAATAAAATAAGATGGAATGATCATGAGCTTATATTGGTTAGCTTATCTAGCAGTTTTGATAAGCTAATCCTGACCTAGGAAAAAACACCTTGAACCCGATGGTTCGTGTTTTTCATCTCCCACCTATCCACGTTTGTATCTTCTTGGGTTGGTTTCGCCTCATCTTTGGATTTTGAACTGTCTCCTCTAGTTTGGGAGATCCTCCATTACATGGGGTTTACACTAAAGAAACCATTGGTGCACATGCCCTATATTTTAATGGAAGAAGGATGGCATGCCAATGAATTTAAATTAAATAAATTTAAATGAGACCATAGATACACAAAGGGTATTTGGTCTAGATCATGATCATCCATAGCATGCAATGAAATTTATGCATATTTAGTATTCAAATTATTTTAATCGTTCTTTTATTCATGATAAGTTTTGATTGAATTCAATTAATTATGATCTTATAATTAATCAATTATTTATCTTAAATTCATTTCTAAATTTCCTTGAGATTATTCTCATCTATATTCCTTGTACGAGTCTCTGTAATTTGGAGGAAACCTGGTGAAATTCCATTTCTGGAAAGTACACAGTGTGTAGGCTACATTACACGATGTGTATTTGTTTTCACCCTTTATCCAATGTACACACCGAGGGATTTGGCGTGTTTTCTATACTTTAGAAATTTTGGAGTACACGGTGTGTAGATTAATCTAACACGACATGTACTTCCTTGTTACGTGGTTACAAGCCTGACAATACTGTGTACGCGGTGCAAAACTTCTTCTTGTACATGGTTTCACCTCGTCCAGATCAGACTACATGGTGTGTTGATTCAACATACACACCGTGTATTCCGATTTCCACGCGCCATTCAGTTCTGGTCAACACGGTGTATTAGAAAACTTAGGTATGCTCAATTCACATGGCATGGTTTTGCGGACCAGTACCGGTTCATTGAACCTAAGTATAGGGTGTGTAGTTTTCACTACATGCCGTGTATTCTTATGTTGTACATACAGAATGAGCGGCTCCTCTGGATGAGTTCCTCATTTTTATCTTAATCAAAATTAAAATTAAAAGGTTGTTTCTGTGATGTGAATCAAGAAATGAAGGAGGAAGAACAGATCTCATTCATTCAGTTTTATAGAACAATTTATCTATAATTGAATCAAATATAGATTTGTAAATTATCAATGAAAATTAAAAAACTATAATCAATGTTGTGACCGCTCTGATACCAATTGTAGGTCCTGGGTGCAGTGGAAACTCGTGGGTGGATGTGTCCACTTGGCTTTATGTCATTAGCAATGATCAATTCGGGATCAATACTATGATAAACACCAGACTCCATAGATCGAATCACAGAAATTGACAAAGAATAAGAATAGTCCTGGAACCACAAAGGAGGATCCTCATAGGTTGATTATAATTAATTTAATTGATTGTCAAGAAGTACCTTTTATGGCCTTCTTTCTTCATTGATATTTCTAATCATGTTTCGATGTGATTCATCGTTGTGTTGTAGAATCCAAGTGTAGACTTCCTCTAGCATTGATCCACATGTGCACCACGTATCTCGGGATGTCACCAAAGGAATCTCTAGTTGCTAGTGTGGAGAAGACTTTGCTTGCGTTGTCCGCCTTAGATCGCCATGATCCGATGGAGGAGGATCTCTCTCAGTCTTGAGAGCGTTCTTGGAGGAAGAAGTTCTTTCTTCCTTGAGAGAATTCTCCATAATTGTTGTGCAAAACAATTAGGGAAAAGTGTTGGGGTTGTGAGGATATTTATCATCAGGTTTGAGGTTATATATTTTTGAAAATAAATAAATGTGTTACACATTTTATTTATTTCATTAACTCTTATTGAAAACCCTATGTCGAATCATTAATACCTTGACATGCACCTATGCTGAGGTTACAGAGTTATGACAATAAATAAATGTGTTATGCGTTTTATTTATTTCATTAACTCTTATTGAAAACCCCACGTTGAATCATTAATTCCTTGACATGTGCCTATGCTGAGGTTATAGAGTTATGATAATAAATAAACGTGTTAAACGTTTTATTTATTTCATTAAATCTTATTGAAAACCCCATGTCGAATCATTAATTCATTGATATGTGTCCACACTGATTATAATAAATATCATTTAATAAAACAATATTATTTCCTCAAAATCCCGACTGAAAAAATGCATGGCGTGTAATCATTAATACACGACGTGTACTTGTTTTTCATTTCCTTTCCAAAATGAAAACTACACGGTGTGTACATTCAATGCACATGGCGTGTATATATTGTTTTCATTTTATTCTTCCTCTAGCATTAAAATGATTTAGTCTTCCTTAAATAATTATTAAAACACATATGGGAATAATCTTTATTCTACTTGAGATACTTGAATACACTTAGTGTGTAACCCTCTAGGCTTCTTTCTCGTTGGCATTAGGCGGGCTTTCCTAAAGTCCAAGATTACTATCTAGCAACGGTTCAAGGCACCCAAGAGAAAGAAGTTGACACCACATTGACATGTCACCTCATACAAATTCTTACCATGTAATTTAATCCCTTGGTCTCAATATCTCATCAAGAAGGTTTCATAGAATTGTCATAAACCTATATGCTTGATCCGTCATTCTTTGACTTCCAAAAATAAACTCGTCGTGACACCATGGCCATGTAATTTGGGCGACAGTTCTATTTCAATCAAAGGGCCCGAGATATCTACTTCCATAAATATGGAAGGTAAAAATCCTTCCTCAACTTATCTATTAACAACATGTCATTCATGACGCACCCAACATACCCTACTTCCTGCCAACTGTCTTCGTGACGGTTTTTGTCAGCAAATCTAAGTGCGCGAGTCCTGACATGAGTTAATGATAATCTTCCAGTCTAAGGACCATTACACATGCTCATAGATAGCAATGTTCGATGAAACCAATACATGCATAATTACTACTGGTGGGTCTGTTCTCATAATCTCCCATCTTTGAGATTACCAAGTGCAAACTCCATGAGAGAGAGTCTCATCTTCTTACGAGTACACACACATGGAAATATGTATACTATGTGTCCTATCAAAGTATTCCATTCAACCGTATAACTTTATTTAAGAATATTGTTATAGCATTTCAAGGTTCTCATCATAGAGGGGATCTGCCATGACCTTATTAATGCAAAAAATATTCTAGGACATTATTATATTATAGTCATGCAGAACAATGAACAATATATAATAAGTGTACATTCATGTAATCAAAGTATAAAAAGTTGGTTCTTAGGACACCAACTCTAACATTAAGTACGTTTAATTAACAAACAATCCCATATCTCTTGGTTTAACCCCATGGTAAACCTGTTTTAACCTTACTCATGATAACACACTTTTTCTGTAACACCCCAAGATTTTATGAGATATATTATTTTCTGTGATGTCTTCTATTATACACTACACCAAGATTAGCTTGTACAATACGCAACACCGTATTAGCTTGCAGTATACGCAACACTATTCTTGGCTCGTGTTACACACAATTTCAAGTTCGTTTTGTGGAAATTATTCTACGCAACATTAAGTATAGATTTTGTTTAATGTGTAAATGAAATAAGTTTTGATTACATTATACGCAACACCAAACAGATCTTTCACTACACGCAGCCCTGACATGGCTTGCATTACACGTAATCAAGACCTTCTTCGATAGCATGTGTAGTACGCAATACCGAGTTTCACTAAATGAGATATTATTATAATATTATTATGAACTAGCTGTTATGAATAGTAATAAACACTTTTTGAAATTTTATAAATTTTATCTTTCAAAATGGACTTAATTTTTGGATTCAGAATATCTAAACTATCCTAGGGTGAATTTTTATTATTTTTCTAAAAAATTTCAATTTTTGATGAATAGTGAAAACACCGGGTTACTATTTAAAAACCGACTTTTTATTTAAATAATTATTTATTTTATTTAAATTTATTTTAGGTAAAAATTGATACATAATACCTTTATAAGTTCAACATAATTCATTGGAGTCATTTTATAATAATTTTAGATATATAAAAATTTTATTGAACTTTTCACCGTCTTTTACCCATCTCCTAGGAGAATTTGAAATTTACATAAAAATTAATTTTACCACTCCTGTGAGTTGAATTTCGAAAATCCGAGAACACGGTTAATATCAAAGAGTAAAATGTGGTTCAATAAGATAAAAATATTTTTTGGTGAATAGTAACTTTTTACTTTTATTTACCACAGTTAAAAGTAAATAGGGTAATTAAGGGTAAAAATGATATTATTATTACCATAAAACATGTCCTAATTATATATAATAAGTGTAATTAGACCAAAAACAACCTTAGTAATAAAATATTACCCTTTAGATCAACTTGGATTAGATTAGGACATTTATTATTATTTTATTTAAAGAAGAGTTAAAATAGTTAAAATCAAAGTTTAATAAATAAAACATTTTTAATGTAGGGTTATACATAATGTAAATTCTACTATAAATATTAATTATAAAGATAAAAATATTTCCTACATAATTGTATTTTATTTATAATTTTTAGACATTAAATAATTTAATTTATTTATGACACAATGATGATGCAGTAATTACCTTATTAATGAAATATTAACATAATTGATATTATAAATACCCAAATAAACGTAATTTGAGACTTTTTATGAATTAAAATAATTTTATAGGTTAATATGACATGTTATTATTGATTTAATTAAATTATTTCAAACTAACCATGTTGTTATGATTTTTACAAAAATCAATTACCAAATAGTTTCAAAATTGACATAAAATAGTTTTTAAAGAAAATATTATATTATTAATTGTTATTATATTCTTAAATATCTAAGGATTAAAAAAATTACTTATATAAGGTTATATATATGAATAATGAACCACTTGGGGTTATTTTGGCTTGTTATAGTAAGTTTATTAACAATATAGTGTAATAAAACAACAAGACAAGGTAAAAGTTAAATTATTTAACTTAGAGTTAAATCGAAATGATAAGGTTAAAATAGTAACCTAAACTTGTCTAAAACATATTGTTTGAGAGTATTTCGACCCATCCCCACTTTAGATTCTAAATAAATCAATTTGGAGCTATTATAAACCGAATATGACTTTATTATAAAATAACATTTTAAGTTTTTCTTAAGGTGACCCTCTCCTCCCTTATAAAAGGGCACCTCCTCCCTATCCTCTTTACAAAATTTTGAGCCTTCAAGATCGGCCAACCCCTGAAAATTTACCTTCTAAACTTCCCTAGAAACATTATAGCAGTTCTGGTCTCCTCAAAAGACCAACTCTAGTGCCTTAAGAGGAAGCTTAAAAGAGGTGCGTCGAAGAAGAGGTAATCTCTTCTACAGATTATTTTAAGTTTTCTTTCTTCTTCAACTTCTTCTTCTTTAGTTGTTTCATTATAAAGTAATAACATCAGTATCAATAATATACTGATATGTTATTATAAATATGAAAAAACCCCATTTCACCTTCTATCCATCCTACGGAAAATGAAATCACCGTGTGTGCGTACGTACTGAATACCGTCTCCACGCTGTGGTGTAATATGTTTTTCCACCACCACCTTACTTGGATGGGTATAATGGTGTAAAGAATAACTATATATGGTTATTATAACATCATACTCATTCTGAGATATTATATCATCCACTCCAATTCCTTTCAATAATTATGGGAATGATATCATCGCTCATGCGTACGTACGGATTACCGTCTCCACGACGCGATGAGATTCATTCTCCATGTTAACCAATCAAGAATGATTATAAAGTATATATAATTAATAATAATTAAATTTCTGAAATAATGAAGCTACTGGATTTATGTATATATATATATATATTTCATCTACTTACTTCCATTCAAGTCAATAAGGAAAGGAAAACAGCATTCATGCATACGTACCGCCTACCGTCTCCATGAACGGTGTATTTCATTTCATTCATCTATCTATTATGTATATATATATACTGAATATATATGGTATATATAAATAATGATTTAAATTCTAGAAGTAATTAAATCATGATATAAGTAATAATAATATCAATAACAACAAGTCCAAACACGTATGATAAATAAAACGATTTTACCCAAAACGCTGCTTTAACATGGAATTTACAAAAGAACGGGTAATATAAAGTCATAAGTGAACCATATATGATATCATAACAATGAATATAATTCTGTAATAAGTAAATGACATTATTTAAATAATTATACAGGAGGTTTGGATACGTACGAAGCATATCAGACCTAAGGTAAGGGATAACTTTTCTAATCTCGTTTTTATCCGAGATTATTTATTCGTAAGTATTTACTGGGATTATATTTATCATCCATGTCCCTATTTTATAAAAATGGTTTCATGTATGTTTAAAGTAATTTTTACCCATTTTTTACTTTTACTAAATGGTATGTAAGGAATCTTTCTTTTGTTTACCATATGAGGTACTTTTTGACTTTTTCGGAAAAAGTACGAGAAGAATGTTGTTTTAACTTATACGACATGAATGGATTTTTATGGTTTCATAAAACCTTATTTTCATGAATTTTCCTATACAGGATTTTATGATTATTTTCAACAAAATCCTTTTCTTTTAAAATTGCATGGCATTTTGTGAAAATAAAATGATTTTGAAGAAGAAATGATATTTTCCTCAAGAACTCATTTCAAGTGTGTTGTCAAAACTATTTTCCATATAAGATGACATTATTTAGTATGATTATGTTTAAAGTATAATGTATCTATGATTTACATGGTTTCAATTTTCTTATGATGAAATGATATCCATTTGTTTTATATGTATTATGTTATGATGGGATGATTTTTATGAAACCCATTTTATTCTTTGGGTTATGATGAATGATTTATGTTTATGTTGTGGAACACGTAAGAATGATTTCATTATGAGATGGGTGGGACCTATATCTCCCTACAATTCATTGGGTAAAGATTTGTATCTCATGAGATAGACATGGCTGGAATAGTACGTTAATTCGGTTCAGTGATACAGGACTGGAACGAGGAGTAAACTTGATTCAGAAAGGGACTTTGTCCACTAAGATGGTCTTGGAAGCCATGCCTTGGATACTATGGAAATAATATCATGTACTTAATGGTTTTCCACAATTACATGTTTTATTCCCATGCCATTTTATCATGATTAATGTTCTTTTATGATATATTCCATACATACTTCCAAGATTTATGTCTTTTCTCAAGATTTTAATGTTTAGATTTTATGTTGAAGTTTTTTGCATTCAAATGTTTATGGATTGTTTTATGTTCTCTATGTTTTCCCTTACTGAGCATTTGATCTCACCCTTTTTATGTTTTCTTTTCCCTAGGATATAAAGAAAGGTTTTAGGTAAGAAAAAAAGGGGAAGATCTTTATGGTAGATGTTGAAGATCTTTCACCATGATTAGAAGATTATTTTTCTGAGTTTACAAAGACACTAAACTATTACGGTCCTTGTGTGTTTGTTTTTGTTATGTATTAAGTATTCCAAAAAAGTAATTTAATTTCCATGTACGTCAAGTACGGGTCTCTATAGTTGGTATCAAAGGGAGGCTTAATTATCCTTTGGAAACTAGGATGCGAAAACTTTAGTGAGATCCCTAGAGATATTTCTAAGGTATGTCTAGGGATGTCGCTAAGGTTAAGTATAAGTATAGGTTATAGTGCTAGAATTATAGTAACGATTTGAGAATTAAACCTAAGATGTTTGATATTGAAGGTACTCCCCCTTTATTATGTTGTTTTCCTATCATGATTTTTCCTCTCACACTATTCTTTTTGGGTTTTAGACGATTGCTAGAACCTGAAGGAACTGTGTTGATCAATGTAATGGACGATGCAATGATTGTCCTCCTGAACAAACCAACGTTATGGGAGATGGAGTGAAAAATCTTATTTCTATACTTACAAAAGCTATGAATCATTCTGGACTTCCAAATGAGCAGAGAAGGGAACAATATTCTTTTGAGTCCTTCATGAGGCAATGTCCACCTTATTTCAATGGGTCTTCTGATCCACTTGTTGCTGAACAATGGATTAGTACCATTGAAAAGATATTTTCTATACTTCACTATTCAGAACATGAAAAAGTCATTTTAGCTGTTTATCGTTTAGAAGGTGAAGCAGACCAGTGGTGGACTCTAATTAAGAATACAAGGCCCAAAGATGAAATTGAATCCATGGAATGGAACGAGTTCAAGAACTTGTTTTTCAATAAGTACTTCCCTCGTATTCTTTGAACGAAGATAGAGAAGGAGTTCCTTGAGCTTAAGCAAAAGGATGATGAATCTTTTGGTATATACGAAGCAAATTTTACAAGGCTTTCAAGGTATGCATATGGATTTATCATCCAACCTGAAATTAAAGTTGATTGATTCTTCAGTGGCTTAAAACGAAGTCTTCGAAGGGCATTAGCGATAAGAGACTTCAGTAGCTATGAAGAAATTGTGCATTGTGCTATCAAGTTAGAACTGAAATTTGGTGTAACATATCCATCTCATGGTTTTGACAAGAAATGAAAGATGGAGTTCAAGAAAAAACCTCAAAACAATGGTGAAAATAAGGTGAATGTTTCTTTATGATTAAAGTATGGAAAGAAGCATGGTGGAGATTTTCTAAAATGTACTAGAAAATGTTTCAAGTGTGGAAAAGAAGGTCATCGAGCAACTGAGTGTAGAAGTAATGGAAAAAGGTAGCTAATGATGAGAATAGAGAAAAGACTATAGAAAATTCACCACCAACACTTCAATGTTTCAAGTGCAAGGAAATGGGGAATTATGCTAACCAATGCCCTAATCCAAGGTTTAATGATGATCTACCTCAACAACATCTTAAGGTAAAGGACAAAGGGAAGTCACATGTGATCACTATTAGCGAAGTTGAGTATAAAAATGATGTAGTGGAATGATTATGTGTTTATGTAACGGGATTCTGAAATAATGTTGTAGAATCTCATTTATAGTATTGTGGAATATTGGAATATCTATGTTTGGTTTATTGTGGTTTTCAATAATTATATGGTACCGGTAACCATAAAAAGTGATTGAAATATTTTTGTAAAGAAGATGATATGCACATAATGAAGGTATAAAGAGAAAATGAAATGAGCTCATAACTGATATAAGGACAAAGTTATAATATGGTTTGAGTTTATAGAAATTTTGGGATTTTGGTATGTGCAAAGAGTTAAATTTTGATAGAATTCATGTTTTCACTAAGGTTCAATGGGTATTCATTTTTCAAGAGAATACATGATTAAGGTATTCACATGTTTGGAATGTGACCAACAAGATATATCGTAGGATATATGGGGGATAAATGATGGTATTCACATTCTCGGTAGATGACATTTCTAGTAATTGTTTTCTTTATACTATGAGCTTGTACAAAAGTATTTTAGATAAGCCTAAAGATTGGAATGGATTATTTTGGACATAAGTTAGTATTTTTTAAGGATAGAAATTTTTTCGATATTATTGATGGGATGTATTAATAATGTAGTTTTAGAAAAAGGATAACCTGAAGGACGAGCGACAACCTGTCACGTCGGACAAGGTTTCGGGAATCGAACCCACAACCAAAGTGCGATAGGCCTTTATTTCTTACCACAGGCCTACAGGAATTCCCTAGTTAATAGAAACTAGTTTTATTTTATTAAGCGCTATGATAGATGAAGTATAAGTCCATTTTTGGAATCATATACGATTAACCTCACCATAGATAGACTTATATATATTTGATAACTTTTGCCAACATTTTGTTTTAGACAGATGGAATGACCCATTATTCTATCGCATGATCTGTTAACACTTCATGAATGACAAATTCAACCTCATTTCTTTAAGAGATGAAGTGTAAATTGTTCAAGGAATGAACAACAGTGAGATTGTTCCAAAATCAAGAAAGTATTTCTTCTAATTCCAATTTTTTCAAATTTAGGGAAATGATCTTGAAAACAAAAAATGTTGTCCTAGTGTAATCATATCCGATAAATCAGACGGTACCTTAGATCATCACAAATTTATGGCTTTGTGATTTTTAGATTTTTCATAGCCATGTTATCTACCACTCTCCATCAGAACTTGATGGTCAGATTTCTCTTCCATATATATATTTTCACCTATGTTCTCGTATGTGGAAACCCAGTGATTAGTTAATTTGGGTAACCGTTATGTTTCATAATTTATTTTTTAAAGTTAAGTTTTGGTATTCCTTTTTACGATGTGGGTTTCTATTAAAGAAACTTTCAAGTAGTAAATGATTTATAACCCCGACGAATTTCGAGGGCGAAATTAATTTTAAGGGGGGTAGAATGTAACACCCCAAGATTTTATGAGATATATTATTTTCTTTGATGTCTTATATTATACACTACACCAAGATTAGCTTGTACTATACGAAACACCGTATTAACTTGCAGTATACGAAACACTATTTTTGGATCATGTTACACATAATTTCATGTTCATTTTGTGGAAATTATTCTACGCAACATTAAGTATAGATTTTGTTTAATGTATAAATGAAATAAGTTTGGATTATGTTATACACAACACCAAACAGAGATTTTACTACATGCATCCCAGACTTGGCTTGCATTACACGCAATCAAGACCTTCTTCGATAGCGTGTATAATATGTAATACTGAGTTTCACTAAACGGGATATTATTATAATATTTTTATGAACTAACCGTTATGAATAGTAATACCCACTTTTTGAAATTTTATAAATTTTATCTTTCAAAATAGACTTCATTTTTTGGATTCGTAATATTGAAATTATCCTACGGTGAATTTTTGGTATTTTTCTGAAAAATCTCAATTTTTTTATGAATAGTGAAAACACCGGGTTACTATTTTAAAACCGACTTTTTATTTAAATAATTATTTATTTTATTTAAATTTATTTTAGGTAAAAATTGATACATAATACCTATATAAGTAAAATATAATTCATTGGAGTCATTTTATAATAATTTTATTGAACTTTTCACCGTCTTTTACCCACCTCCTAGGAGAATTTGAAAATTTACATAAAACTTAATTTTATAGCTTCTATGAGTTGAATATAGAAAATCTGAGAGACACAGTTAATATCAAGGATTAAAATGTGGTTCAATAAGATAAAAATAAATTTTGGTGAATAATAACTTTTTACTTTTATTTACCACGGATAAAAGTAAATAGGGTAATTAAGGGTAAAAATGATATTATTATTATCCTAACACATGTCCTAATTCTATAGGATAAGTTTAATTCGACTAAAAACAACCTTAGGAATAAAATATTAACCTTTAGGTCCACTTTTATTATATTAGGACCTTTATTATTATTTTATTTAAAGAAGATTCAAAATAGTTAAAATCAAAGTTTAATAACTAAATTTTTTTTAATGTAGGGTTATAAAAAACATAAATTTGACTATAAATATTCATTAGAAATATAAAAATATTTCCTAAATAATGGTATTTTATTTATAATTTTTAGACATTAAATAATTTAATTTATATATGACACAATGATGATACAGTAATTACCTTATTAATGAAATATTAACATAATTGATATTATAAATTCCCAAATAAATGTAATTTGAGACTTTTTATGAATTAAAATAATTTTATAGGTTAATATGACATGTTAATATTTATTTAATTAACTTTTTTTTGAACTAATCATGCTTTTATGATTTTTTAAAAAATCAATTACCAAATATTTTCAAAATTGACATAAAATAGTTTTTAAAACAAATATTATATTATTAATTGTTATTATATTCCTAAAAATATAAGGTTCGACCAAATGACTTATATAAGGTTATATATATTAATAATTAACCACTTGTGGTTCGTTTTTCTTGTTATAGTAAGTTTATTAACCATATAGTGTAATAAAACAAGAAGACACAGTAAAAGTTAAATTATTTAACTTAGAGTTAAATCCAAATGATATGGTTAAAATAGTAACCTAAACATGTATAAAACCTATTTTTTGAGAGGATTTCTACCTATACCCACTTTATCTCTAAAATAAATCAATTTTTGAGCTATTATAAACCGAATATGACTTTATTATAAAATAATATTTTAAGTTTTTCCTAAGGTGCCCCTCTCCTCCCTTATAAAACGACACCTCCTCCCTCTCTTCTTTACAAAATTTTGAGCCTTCAAGCTTGGGAAAAACCTGAAAATTTTCCTTCTGAACTTCCCTATAAACATTATAGGGGTTTTGGTCTCCTCAAAAGACCAACTATAGTGCCTTAAGAGGAATCTTAAAAGAGGTGCGTCGAAGAAGAGGTAATCTATTCTACCGATTCTTTCAAGTTTTCTTTCTTCTTCAACTTATTCTTATTTAGTTGTTTCATTATAAATTAATAAAATAAGTATCAATAATATACTAATATGTTATTATAAATATGAAACAACCCCATTTCACCTTATATCCATCCTACAAAAAATGGAATCACCACGCGTGCGTACGTATGGAATACCGTCTCCACGCCGTGGTGTAATCTATTTTTCCACCACCACCTTACTTGGATGGGTATAATGGTGTAAAGAATAACTATATATGGTTATTATAACATCATAATAATTCTGATATATTATATCATCCACTCCAATTCCATTCAATAATTATGGGAACGATATCATCGCTCGTACGTACGTACAGATTACCGTCTCCACGACGTGATGAGATTCATTCTCCATGTTAACCATTCAAGAATGATTATAAAGTATATATAATGAATAATAATGAAATTTCAGACATAATTAATCTACTAGATTTAGATATATATATATATATATGTCATCTACTTACTTACATTCAAGTCAATAAGGAATGGAAAACAACGTTCATGCGTACGTACGACCTACCGTCTCCATGAACGATGTATTTCATTTCATTAATCTATCTATTATATATATATATAATGAATATATATTATATATATAAATCATGATTTAAATTCTGGAATTAATTAAATCATGATATAAGTAATAATAATATCAAGAACAATAAGTCCAAACACGTACGATAAATAAAACGATTTTACCCAAAACGCTGATTTAACATGGAATTTACAAAAGAACGGGTAATATAAAGTCATTAGTGAACCATATATGATATCATAACAATGAATATGATTCTGTAATAAGTAAATGAAATTATTTAAATCATTATACAGGAGGTTCAGATATGTACAAAGAATATCATACCTAAGTTAAGGGATAACTTTTCCAATCTCATTTTTATCCGAGATTGTTTATTCGTAAGTATTTACTGGGGTTATATTTATCATCCATGTCCCTGTTTTCTAAAAATGGTTTCATGTATGTTTAAAGTAATTTTTAACCATTTTTTACTTTTACTACATGGTATGTAGGGAATCTTTCTTTTGTTTATCATATGAGGTACTTTTTGACTTTTCTGACAAAAGTATGAGAAGAATGTTTTTTAACTTATACGACATGAATGGATTTTTACGGTTTCATAAAGCCTTATTTTAATGAAGTTAACTCTACAATATTTCATGATTATTTTCAATAAAATACCTTTCTTTTAAAATTTCATGGAATTTTGTGAAAAGAAAATGATTTTGAAGAAGAAAGGACATTTTCCTCAAGAATTCATTTCAAGTGTTTTGTCAAAACTATTTTCCATCTAAGATGACATTATTTAGTATGATTATGTTTAAAGTATAATGTCTCTATGGTTTACATGGTTTCAATTTTCTTATTATGAAATTATATCCATTTGTTTTATATAGATTATGTTATGATGGGATGATGTTTATGAAACCCATTTTATTCTTTGGGTTATGATGAATGATTTATGTTTATGTTGTGGCACACGTAAGAATGATTTCATTATGAGATGGGTGGGACCTATATCTCCCTCAAATTCATTGGATAAATATTTATATCTCATGAGATAGACATGGATGGAATGGTATGTTAATCCGGTTCAGTGATACAGGACTGGAACAAGGAGTGAACTCGATTTAGAAAGGGACTTTTTCCACTAAGATGGTCTTGGAAGCAATGCCTTGATTACTATGGAAATAATATCATGTGATTAATAGTTTTCCAAAATTAATTGTTTTATTCCCATTTTATTTTATCATTATTGATGTTCTTTTATGATATATTCCTTACATAATTCCAAGATTTATGTCTTTGCTCAAGATTTTGATGTTTAGATTTTATGTTCAAGTTTTTGCATTCAAATGTTTATAGATTGTTTTATGTTCTCTATGTTTTCCCTTATTGATCATTTGTGCTCACCCTTTTTATGTTTTCTTTTCCCTTGGATATAAAGAAAGTTTTTAGGTAAGAAAACAAAAGGGGAAGATCTTTATGAGAGATATTGAAGATATTTCACCATGATTAGAAGATTATTTTTCCGAGTTTCCAAAGACACTAAACTATTACGGTCCTTGTGTGTTTGTTTTTTTATGTATTAATTATTCTTTAAAAGTAATGTAATTTCCATGTACGTCAATTACGATTCTCTACATTTTAAATCGTAATGGGTTATAATTTTCCTTATAAGGTAAAAATTTGATCAGAAATGTATAGTGGATATAATTATAGACCATTTATCATTATATTTTTCACTATTCATGATATTTATGATATTTAATTAATTTAATAAAATGTTGTTTTTAATAAAATATCATTATTTTTATTTTTGACAATATTCATATAATTTGACTTTAAAGATATCAAGATACCAAAGGAAAAAGAATATAGACTCTTTAATGGTATATTATATATTATTATTAATCATAAAATTTATGTGACACCATTACTCATCAAAAAAATTCACTTTTTATGTTTTTAAAATCATTTATATTTATTTTTCTATTTCCTACACAAGAACTATATTAGCGTTATGTAACCATTTAGGGAAATAATACTATTAGTTAAAATTATAAACAAATTACCATAAAAAAACAATCACGTTGAATATAATTTTAAATTTCTATTTATAAATTATTTTTATCCCTATTTGAACATATAAAATAAAATAAAATAAAGATAGTGATATTTTGTAATTTTCTATAATTAAAATAATATAAAAGTAACTATAAAGGAGAAATTGAACAGAAATGAAACATATTAGAATTATTTATGGATATGTCCATATTAATCCCATTAAATTAAATAAAGTCAAGTTTTGGGTTGATTTTGAGACCTTATCATATGGTTTTAACCATGTTTACCCATTTTACCCTTAACAACGTGACAAATATTTATGATGGTTACTCTTCATAATGAAAAAAAATAAAAGGGAGATATTTACCAATTTTGAAAAACATGATTAAAAATATAGTATCAATTTTTAAAGATTAAATATCAATAATTGGTATAAATAAATTTTAATATAATTTCCTAAAATGGAATTAAAAAAGTTTTTAGAAAAATGTACTTTTAAGAAAATAATTTACTTATATCAAAATCATGAATATTTCAAATAAAAATAGAATTAATTATCTTATTATAAATAAAAATAATAAAATTTAACTTTACTACCAAATAAAAAATATAATGGTACTTTAAAATTTATTTATTTAAATAAAATAAATGACAGTATTTGAAAAATATGTATTTTTCTCTATTTACTAAAAAATCAATCATTTCAAAAAAATCCCAAATTTTCACTCTAATTTAATTTTGATATGATGATTTAAAAAACTATTTTTCATTTTATAAAATACAAGTTCTAAAAGTGTTATAAATTAATTATAATTTTCACACAGAAAATGCTATAAAATCAGCTTCGAAGAAAATCCATTTTTGAAGCATTAAATTATTTCACTAAATAAATGAGTGATTAATTCTTTATCCATAACCAATAATTTAGTACTATATAAGACCATTATAAATTTATTTCTTAATAAATGTAATCATATTCATATTTTCCAATTTAATGACTAGGTTATAATGGTCACATTTAAATAATAATATTTTTTATAGCATATCACAATTCTCTTAAATCTAGGTGTTACGTGTTAAGAAAGAAATTAGGATTATTATTATTTTAAATAATTTTTTAGTTTATTACAATATACCATTTCCCTGAATAAATTGTTCCCTCACACATTTATCCTAGTCATTTAAGGTTTAATATTTGATAATACCTTTTTTGAAAACCACATCATACAAAGTGATAATAAAACATCCTTTAAAAAGAGAAAGTGGAATACATAAAGGTTGCATGAAATAACACATAATCAGGTTCCTAGATAAGGATAAATGTGATTGGAAGTTAAAATTTATACATTCAGCATAAAACTAGTGTCTAAATACCAATAGAGAGTGATATAAAATATGGTCATGAGAGAGTTAATAACCACAAAATAATAAACCAGTGAGGGGTAAAAATACCCTAAATTAATAAGAAATAAAGGTAAAAGTATAATTTTTTTATTACAAGATCCATTTCCAAAATTTGTGGGATTATTTTACTATCAACATAGAGAACATGAGAAAATATACATAATTTATTTATTTCCATTTCATAATAAAAATTTCATTCTTTGGTTGTGTTTTAATAAATTTATATTTCATCTCTTACTCCAAGGAATGAATATTCAAGATGAATTTTTCATGTCTGAAGCACAAAAATTAACATTTAATAGATCATAAGATCTATAATGGAATTGAAAATCATTCATCCTTTCTCTAGATATTTAAACCAAAATGATTAGCACAAGTTATTCAATATGGATAAATTATACATTAATCTCTATATAGATAACAATAACACCCAAAGTTCAACTAAATACATTTTATAAATACTTAACCTTATGAATCTGCTAAAATATATCTGACCAAATTCAAAATTTAAAAAATTAAGTAAAATTTCATTAAATTTAAAAAATAAAGTTAGCATTAATTCTCCAAACAACATAATGTAGATCATAATTTATCATTAAAATCATGTGAATACAGTAATCATTTATTATATTAATGCATGTTAATCCTTTCCCAAAATAACCTCAATCACTATAAAACCTCTATGAAAACATAAATGATTATAAAAAATAATCACAATCTTCATTCCAAAAATGTCTAACTTAATAATAAAATGTCCCAAAAATGAAGTAACTCTTTTACCTCAACATCAAATCTCATATTAACCCTAAATTTTATCAATAACTATAAAATATCATCCATAAAATATAAAATCATTATTCCTCAAATAACCTTTTCTATAAAACACATATTAAACCAAAGGGTTTTATTCCCAAAAATTTCTTCAAAATATCATTTATCATCATAAAATTCCATCACATAAAATATAAATATATGTACCTACTACATTAAACTTATGATCTATAATGGAAAAAACCATCAAGTTCCACCTGGCTGGTGGAAGGTTGGGCCACCACAACCCTAATCCCACCTCAAATAGTCTAGGTGTTGGTGAGAAGCATCAAGAAGGCATAACTAAAATGAGGGACCTTTACCTACTGTACCTATAGATAGAAAACATAATATCCATGAAAAATATATAGAGGAATAAATGGAAATAGTAACATCTATAGTAATAATTCATGAAACAAAATCTATGAAATATAATCAAAGTGTGATACAAGTGTAAATATAAAGGGAAAAACTACATGCCCAAATAGAAATTAAGTCTCAACCTAAAAATAACTAGAGTAAAGGAAAACTGAGATATCCCCACTCCTTAATATTTATTTACCAATCGATTTATATGAAAAAATGAACCTAGGTATCAAAAATATCTAGAAAAGTCACCACCAAGTTGTTTATTTTATGCATAAGACTTGACACATGTGGGAAATCCCATAAAGGGGTGAGTATATACATACCCAGTAGGACTCCCCAAAAACCAGAAGGGTGTGATAGAGAGAAACAAAAATATTTAACTCAACCCAAATCAATATGGAAATGAATCCTAAAACATATATATTCTCATAAAGAAACCTAGACAAGAGAGAAATGTAATCTACATCTCATAGCCCATCCAAAGTCAATGATTAAGCCTGCATATCAAAAATTCCAAAACAGGTTGAAAAAAATCAAATGAGACCTCAATAGAGTGTGTGTGGAGGGTCCCTAACCTCTCAACTTATCTCTATATCTGATAGATAACACATCTCCCATAGGGGACTTGCACCTCACTGAAGCTTGAAGATGGGAAAATACCACTCTATAGGTAGAAAACATTTTCCTTGTAGTAGTACGGGGGTATAGAACCTACCTATATAAATAATATGGGGAACATGTATCCCTAGTGTGATAATGGAGTACTAACCCTGATATCTCTTTAATAGATCGAGGAACCAGTACCCTAGTGCAACAGGGGAGTACTGACCCAGATGTCTATCTAGTGATCCTGCCTAATCACTACCACCATGAAGCGTCACTTGAATGAACATCATTATCAGAACATATCACATCATATCTAAAAAACCACTATGATGAAAATCATCATATTATACATGTAAATAAACTTAGGATAGGCTATTCATGGGCTAAAATTTGAGTCCAAGCAAAGGATATACGAGAAGAAGAAGATTCACATAGGATTACATGGTGTGTCTGGGGTCCTTTAGGTGTGTGGCCTCGCTCTACTACCTAGACATGTTCTCCCTATACATGGATTAGGAATCCATATCATCATACCTGATGTGTAAATTTGGTACATTTTGTGTCCCATCTACTTGAGGGATACTCGTTCTTTCTAAACCGTGCTTGTGTACATTGCATGTACTCATATACACTGGTCATGCATGTGTTCCTATCCTTGTCCGAGTACAAGGTCATGCCCGTGACTATCTACCCTATCTGTTCCAAGTACCATGTATTCCTAGAGTACATCAAAAATAGTAGAACTAGTTCAAATGACATTGGGTCTAGGATACATGGTGTGTAATCCTTAACTCCACCCAAAAACCTATCATCGTATCCAGGGGGGCTACACACCATGTGTGATTACTAAGTACATGACATGTAGTTGAGATTTTTATATATCATAAAATTACTTCATGAAATTATCTAGATACTCCTTAATTGATACTTTTTGAACCTGTTCACCCCCCAAAACTGGTTGAGAAATCCTCTATCCATCATTTCCATACCATTTATTGACAAAAAATAGATTCTAGAAATCTTCTTGAAGTCCCACGCATGTCCTGTGAACTTCCTATCACCCATCTCCATTCGTGGATCCAAGATCCAGATTTTGACACCCCAAATTCATCCTGACCATTTTATAAAACACCGAAATACTCATAATTTTCCTATCATATATGAATCTTGTGGTCCAATCATTCTTGGGCCTACCCTAAAAAAATCAAACCATGACCCCATGTTCTAATAATGAAGAATGCCAAGAACATGAGGGGGAAATCCACAAGGAAAAAAGCTGAGACCATAATTGGCCAAGATTTCCTAGAAAAAGATAATAATTTGGGGATATCCATGGTGATAATGTGGAATAAAAAACATTAATTGAATAAAATAATTTAATTCAATGATGGGCTCCTGATAAGGGTGTTCAATTTCTAAAAAGAAAATAAAGAAAATAAAATCCATGCCATAAAATTTTAATAAACCGGGAAGAAATGAAAATTAATGATCCCTACTTAGATTATATATTAATCTTTTGTTAGTAACATGTTAATTTGTGATAAAGAAGTTTTTTTGCATTCACTATTTATTGATCCACCTCAATCCTCTCATTTATCATCAGTCACAATCTAGTAATGAAGAACTAAGATCTCCTCCTATCATTATAAATTCTCTAGGTTATGTATTTATCACTGGTAAATTTCCATAATGTAAAGTTTATGGAATATGTCCTAGGTTTTAGGAATTTAAAATAAATAAATAAATTTAATTATTTATTTTAATTAAATTCCCCACCAAAAACCACCTTAACTGAAACCCCAACTTTTTCCAAATTTAGGCCTCATCTATGGTAAATCCCATGTTCTAGATTAAAACATGGTCTCATATTTATGATTTGAGTCTCCATTCATTAGATAGTCCTTTATTTTATTAGGAAAACTAAAATAATGTGATATTATTATATCTAATATTCTTTATAATATCAATTCTTTGCCCCATAGGCCTCATAATAATGCATCGTATCAATACCTCACTCTAAAAGTAATCCATATAGTATTTCAATGTATTACATTTTGAAATCAAAGTTTTGATATTATTACCTCTAAGGTTTTTCACCCCAAAATCACAAACAAAAAAAAGATGGGGATACTGAGCCACCATCCATCCCTATCTCTCAAAAAATATCTCTTGCATTTTCTAATAATCCCACAACTCAAAAACTAAGGGAGTGATCCATCCATGTAGGATCCTCTCCTGCTGATCCTTGATTTTCATCAGGTAATCCATGAAGGTGGATCCTTCTTTAATGTACATCTCTCCTCATCTAATCACAAACATATGACCATTCATGTATGAAATCACCTCAAACAAATGAAATATTTCATGAACCTACTACAACATTAGGAGTAAGGAATGGTGGTAAGAAAACTCTCCAACCATCTATAGGATCTTGAATGGCCCAATAATCCCTGGGGATATCCTAATTCCCCATACAAATTTCTATAATCGTTATAATGTAGTGACTTTTAGGAAAACATGGTCTCCCTTCTCGAACTCCAAGGTACTAAAATGTTGATATATGAAATTTTTTTCCCTACTCTCACTAGTCCTCATCCACTCACTAATCACCTATAATTTCTCTATCATTTCCTGTACATGTTTGGTCCCAATAGGATAAGTCTCTCTAACCTTGGTCTAGTATAAGGTTTTCCTATAGGGTATCCTGTATAGTTCCTCAATGTTTCCATTTAAATCATAGATTTATAGATATTATTATAAGATAAATATACAAATGGAAAATTATCCTATTATCTCAGAAAAAAGTCTTACACACAAGACCAAAATATATCCTCCAACACCTAGATAGTGTGCTTGGTCTACCCATCCATATTGGGGTGGAACACTGTACACATCTTCAACTGGAACTCAAATTCCTCCTAAAGGAATCTCTAAAACCATGATGTAAACTACACATCATGGTTGGATATAATCATTGAGGGTACCCCATGGAGTCAAATGATATCCTTCATGTAAAATTGCCCCAAGATATCCACCAAAATATACTCCTTGATAATTAAGAAGTGAGGTGACTTGGTAAGTTAGTCAACTATCATCCATATGGAATCATGGCTTCTTTCTTTCCATGGAAGCTCTCCCAACAAGTACATGGATATGCTATCCCATTTCAACTCTAGGATCCCAATAGGTTGTGTCAAACCTGCCAGAATGTGGTGATTATCCTTCACCTACTAACATGTAAGTGAATGAGAAAAAAACTCAACTATGCTTCACATCATTCCAACCCACCAAAACTACCACTGGATATACTTTTATATCTTATACACACTGAGATATACTTCCAATATAGATTTTTGAAACTCCCTCATCACATCCTCTTGCTTCTTGACCCGAACCATCATCTACCCCCAGAAAATGATGATGTTGTCCCCTCCTTTAGATAATCCATGCGGAGATTCTACCAAGGATACCTAGTCACAAAGAATCTCAAATTTAATATCTCAAAATTGATCCTCACTCACATTATAGGGAAGAAGAGGAGTCAACACTATCAAATAAATATGGAATGAATCACTCTCCTCTACTAGTTTTAGCTGAAAATAATACAACTTCTCAAACGTCCCCACTAAATTATAATGATACATCCTTATAAGGGTATATTACACCATGGTTCCCTTCCAAGGAGTATAAACTATCTTGAAGTAATAGTCTTATAGGGATTCAAACCAATGCCTATCACTTTGAGTGAAGGCACACCCATGACTCTAATGGCGTTATTAAAAAATAAATCACTCTCTACGAAAATAGTATATCCACATATTTAGAGTGGTGAACACTACTACCCACTTTAGGTCATGATTCTCATAGTTCTTCTTATGGGGTCTCATCTTCCTCAACCCCCATGTGATGGATACCTACCTCTACATCAACATGAAATTGAGCCCAGCTTGAGAGACATTACAAAACACTACATACTCTATGCCTTCCTATTGTAGTATCAACAAAGGAGAACATCTAAACCTCAACCTAAACTACTTGGACATTCCATGATACTTCTAAGTCCAAATAAATGGCCACCTTTTCCATGCCATGTTGGTCAAATAGGCTACCACTATGTATAATTCATTCAAAAAACATAGATAGTACCCTACCAAGACAAGATAACACCACACCACTTAAAATCTCTTAGGTGGATCCCAATCATGCATTTTATCAATCTTAAATGGATCTATAGTTAAAATATACTCAAATATTACATTCCCTAGAAAGTGAATCTCACATGTCTAAAACTCACACTTCAAAAGCTTACCATAAATCGTGTGAGTCTTGATTAAGTATAGGATCATACTCAAGTGCTTTGTACACTCCTCCTTTGATGAAAAGTATACGAGTATGTAATCAATGAAAATTACCACAAATCAGTTAGTGTGTTGATAGAAGATCCAGTTCATCAAAACCATAAACATAGTGGGGGAATTAGTCACACAAAAAGGCATCACCAAGAACTCATAGTGTCCATAGTGACATTAGAATTTCATATTTTGAATATCTACCTCAAAAACCCCCAACTAAAGGTATCCATACCTAAGATTGATCTTTGAAAACCAAATCACACATCAAAACTAGTCAAAGAGGTTTTAAGTCCTCAAAAGGGGTACTTGTTCTTTATTTTCACCTAGTTCAGGCAATGATAATCTACACAAATACAAAAGCTCCCATCCCCCATTTTAATGAAAAAACTAGTGCTCCTAGAGGTACACACTGGGTATGATAAATGACTTCTATCAAAGGTCATACAATAGTTTACTTAGCTCCTAGAGCTCAATAGGGGCCGTATGATATGCCACATTGGATATCATTGTGGTCCCTAAGTGTAAGTCGATACAAAACACTGACTACTGCTGTGGGGGTAGTCATACAATTTCCTTGGGGAAAATGTCTATGGAACACCAAATCAATGAATAAAACCATATTCTTGAAATGTATGATGTTCCAAGGACTAAAATTACCAACTTATGGGTGATGGGTTATAGCTTCCTGCTTGAAAGACCCACTCATTCCACCATGAGATCTATCTGACCCACAAATGAGAACCTCATTACATTATTCTAGAGGCATATAACTATCATATGATTGAATTCAATATAGTATTGCAACATGGGAAACTATTCCATACCTAATATGATGTCATAAGGTTAAACTATGATGAATAAGAGGTACCATCATAAACACTATCTACTAAGCGATATCCTGGAATGTTGTCAGATAATTGATATTGATTAATCAATCACTATAGGTACCTCTAGATGTATATATTGGGATAAAAACTTAATTGGAAGCTCCAACACTTGTAGCAGTTATAAGGAGATGAAGTAATGACTCACACCATTATCTACTTGTATTGAGGAATGAGTATAAAACACAGTTCTTACCTTGAATCATCTAATGTGTAGCTTGGTTTTAGCCTTCCATGGATGAAAACTAACCACGACCCCAAAAACAATCTCCCTAAGCCTGAAATTGTCCACCAAGTGGTGGAACTGGAAGTATCTCATAATGTGATCCCCTAATAACTTCTCCTCTATACTACTATGCTTCTAATCCTATGCTAGCACAACCTCCTTGAGGACCTCCCTATCCATCACCGGGGGATCCCTAATCATGTCACTACATCTACCATAGAGGATAATCCACTATATTCCAATCTTAATTAGAATTATGGGTTTCTCGATAACGATCCAAGTTTCTTCCCCCATCAAAGGCATGACATCACCCCTCTTTAGAATGAATGGATCCTTTATGAAATTCTTGATCCATAGAACCACATTTCTGAGTCTAAGCATAGGTACTACTCCTATGTCAAGACCTAAAAATATGTCACATACCATCCACTTTAGACATCAAATCCCCATGATTTATACTTCCAACATAAGCTACCCAAAATAACTCTCATAGGAATCTCTTTGTAACTGGATCCCACTCAAGTAATCTGTCATAAGTAGGGTGACATGTCACGAACCGGATCTGGTCGCCACCATTAATGGCACCAAAACCGGCCCGTGGCAAGGCCAGAAGGGCGTTCCCTATCCCCACGGGATGTCACAAGTTCCCAGGTATCAAAAAAATCTGGTTTGGGAATGATTTACCCGAGTATGAAAGCATAAATCATAAAAAAACAATTATTAGAATCTGAAATTTTCATGCTAATTTTTTTTAACAAAACAAGATCTGAATAAATATGTTTAAAGACACTACAATTGGTCTAAAAACAAATAATGACAACATAAAGACATCCCCATGGACTCCACATGACAAGGGGATCATCACCCGCAAGCCGTCTCCGCAACTCCGCCCCAACGACGGGGACTAACATCTCGAACCGCCATCACCCTTAGCCTTCCCTTTACCTTAGTCAAGCATAAGAAGGTCTAATTACACCCAAGGGATGTAAGTAGGGTGTGATCCTAATCCCAATAGGATACCACCAGATGATTCCAAAGATCATGCAATACAATGTGAACAAAACAAGCAATTTTAATACACAAGGTTAAACAGTGTTAAAATTCAAAGAAATGCAACTTTCAAATGAAAACAGTTTTCAATATGAGAATTTCAGAATGTTAGGACATTAAATAGACATGTGAGATACTGTAAATTACTTCCAAAAACACCCCACAACAATGGTAAATACCACAAATCCAATGAGCATCAAAATCGGGAACACCCCTAAGCACTCGGTTGTCTCGGGCCCTATGTACCTCGTACCTCGGTGTAGAGTAACCATATAAAAATCCATTATCATGCACGAGCCACTAGTAGGGAACATACCCATAACCTAGTGGTCCCTAATCATTATCCACATAGTTTAGTTAGATTTGTCTTTATCCAGATTCTAATTGGAATAGGGACAAAACCCATCCGATCCACTAGTCGTACTAGTACAAATCCGCCCCACCTAGGTACCCGGGCTTCCCCTTTTTTTGCTCAAACAATTTCAGAAAAAAACACACATACTTTTGAATATAAAATACCACTAATGGTCACAAAAAAATTGTACAGTAACTACACACATTTTATACCATTTAAAACACATAATAAAATAATTTTATTTTCAATAAAACAACCTCTCAAAACATCACATTGTTTTGCACCCAAAGTTCTTTAAGATATACACTTTTCACACTATTATAACACTTATAAGTAATTAAAAAAAAATTTCAGTTCAATACCCTTTAATGAATCAAAAATTCAGTTATGGGGCAGCCCAATGTGAACCAAGAAGTTATATCTTAAAAAAAACACCATTTTCACACAAACATGGCTCTTAAAGCCCATTTGCTTCCCAAACACCATTTAAAAAAACTTTCACATCAACAAAAAAAAAAGAATAAACATTAAAAACATGATTTTAAGTCCTAATAAATTTCAATAAAATCAACTAAGTAATTATAGGTCATCCCAAAATGAACCAATAAAAGATTTGAATGAAAAACCCCCAATTTCACCAAAAATTGGAACTTAAAATTCATTTGCATTATAAATTCAACTAAAACCAATTTTTACAGAAACATTCAAGTGAAATAAACATTAAGGTACAATTAAAAAAGCAATCTAATTCACAAAAATTGCACACACAATGGAATCACCTACCAAAGTAACAAAAACCCTTGAATCTCCGTGCGAAAATCAAATCGCACCCCCGCCGCACCAAGAGAGAACTAGATCAAACCTAAAACCACATAAATTGTCCAATAAAGCCCAAACTTAAACCCTAGGTTCGAAAAACTAGTTTATGGACATTAGTAAACTCAATTATAACCAAATAAACCCTAAGAACAATGAGTTAAACCCAAAGTAATTTAAAAGAGGAAAGAAAAGGGCTCATTTACTTGAAGTATCTTGAAGTAATCACTCAAAAACACCAGTAGATGAAATTTAAAAGATACAAAATTTAAGGTTCGTTTGAAAAAGATGTATTAGGTCATTTAGGAACTGGAATGGAGGAAAAATATTGATAATTGAGAGATTTATGAAAGAAAGACTTTACCTCTTCAAATCTGGGATATTTGAGGAACCCTATGAAGTTTGGAACCAAATCGCGATTAACAAGATCTCCAAAGATGGGGGAGAGAGTTCAGACTCTCGTCTAGGTTAATTGGGCTTGGGTGAGACTTATAATCACTGAAAAATACCAAATATTGAATAATTTATAACAAAATAAAATTTTATTTTTAAAATAGGAATTGGGCTTTCGGGAAGGCCCAACCCCTTAGATAAAAACCCAAATAAACCCTGGTTATGGATTTATAAAAGCTCCAAATTACCTTGTTGGTGTTAATAGGTTAGGGGATGTAAAGTAGGAATTTTAATGGATGAAAAATGTTGAAAAATGAAAATGTTATAAAAGATACAAAATTTATTTTTTAATCTGGAATTGGGCTCACGGTTTGGCCCAATCCATGAATACTCATCTATTCCTCCCTAAAACCTAGGGAAACCCCCAAAACAAAGAAAGTATGTAAATTAAATGAAAAATAACTTTAAAATATGTCTTGTATGTGACAATTCTCCCCACCATTAAGGACTTTCTTCCACGAAAAGTCAACATGAATCTTGGTTGGAAAACAAGAATGGGTACTCTTCCTCGACCCATGACTTTCGCTCCCATGTCCCATGTGTATCATTCCCATGCTGCCATAAAAACTCGGAATAAAGGAATAGACTTCCCTAAAAGTATATTCTCTTGGGATTCCACTATTTTCATCAGCCTCTCAACAATATACAAGTCAGGATCTATCTCCAGTTCTTCCCAACTCAACACATGGGATGAATCCGGATTGTATTTCTTTAACTGACACTACTGGAAAATGGACCTATCCCCACGGTTTTCCCCAAAACCGTGGGGATAGGTACCCCTATACCCACGGTTTTTGAAAATCATGGGCATAGGTCAATTTTCAATACCTATACCCACGGTTTTGAAGAACCTTCGGTATAGGGGGGGTCTATCCCCATGGTTTTCCAAAACAGTGGGGATAGGTTCTGAAAATTCACCTATTCCCACAGTTTTCCAAAACCGTGGGTATAGGGTTACCTATACCATGGGTTTGAAAAAATCATGTGGATAGGTCTGGGTTAAAATACCTATACCTATGGTTATGAAAAACCGTGGGTATAGGTTTCCCGTGTGTGCGCGGGAATTTTTTTTTTCCGAGGGAAGGAATTTTTTTTGGCGGGAGTCCTATATCCACGATTCTTCCCTCTATACCCATGGTTTATATAACTATATTTAACTAAATAGAAATATATATACATAAAAACAGTGTTGGGGTAGTGGATAGGTGCTTTGTCTGCAGCGGAGAAGTTGCGATTCGAAACCCGCAGGCCGCATTATTTTAGGACCTATACCCACAGTTTTGAAACCGTGGGGAAAAACCTTTGACACCGTGGCAATTGAGTATGTTTCATTGACACGGTGGAAGAAAAATTATACCCATGGTTTTGGAAGACCATGGGTATAGACTGGGGACCTATACCGACATCGTTCCAGCCCACAGTTTCCAAAACTGTGGGTATAGAAACCGTGGGTATAGGCTGTTTTTCCAGTAGTGTGAGAGACGTGGAAGACATCATGGATAAATGTCAACTGAGAAGGTAAGGTCAACCTATATGCCACCTTGAAAATATTCTCGGTGATCTCAAAAGGCCCGACATACCGTGGCATCAGCTTACCTTGCTTCCCCAATCGACGATGGCCCAGACGAGGGGCCACTTTTAAGAATACCCTGTCACCCACAGAAAACTCTAGGTATCGATGCCTCTGGTCAGCATAAGATTTATGATGACTATGAGCTTTCAATAAGCGCTACCTGATCAACTTAACCTGCTCATAAGTCTCTTGCACAAGGCTCGACCCCAACAGTGAAGTCTCTCCTACCTCAACCCAACATAGGGGGGACCAACAAGGACGACCATAGATCGCCTCAAAAGGGCCCATTCGAATCGTGGATTGGTAAATATTATTATAAGAAAACTAAACCAATCCCAAATGGCTATCCAAAGAACCTCCAAAGTCCAGAACACATGCACGAAGCATGTCCTCCAAAATCTGATTCGCCCGCTCTGTCTGACCATCCGTCTGAGGGTGGTATGTCGTGCTCATCTTAATCTGAGACCCCAAGGCCTTCTAAAGGCCTTCCCAAAATTGAGAAGTGAAGCAGGGGTCTCTATATGAGACAAAAGCTAATGGTACACCATGGAGTCTCACCACTTCCTAAAGATACAAATGGCCCAACTTATCTACTTTAGTTGTATCTTTTATCGGAATGAAGTGGTCTGATTTGGTCAGATGATAAATCACCACCCAAATAGAATTATTACCCTGAGGTGTATGAGGTAAGCCAAAAATGAAGTCCATGGCAACCTATTCCCACTTCCAGGTAGGAATGGGTAGTGGTTGGAGCAAACCGGATGACCTTTGGTGCTCTGCTTTCACCTTCTGACATGTGTAGCATCTCGAAACAAAGTCTGCTATGTCCTGTCTAATACAAGGCCACCAAAACTGCCGACAAACATCATAATACATCTTAGTGGCACCCGGATGGACATCCCACTGAGACTGGTGGCTATCTTGCATCACCAACTTCCGCAGAGATAATGGCACTACTGAACGGCCCTTGAAGCACAAGATGCCCTCAAGAGACGACGACCAATCATAGGATGTCTCCCCACCATAAATGAACTGCTTCGACTGCTGAAAAAGATCATCACTAGGCTATTCCTACTGAATCAACTCTGATAGAGAAGGAGTCAACTGGACGCTTGCCAAGAATGCCCCTCCAATGTGTTCCCTGGTCTCCACATGCATATGAGAACAGAGACCCATCAATGTCCAATCATCACTAGACTTCCTCAAATCCTACACCGGAACTCTTCTGCTCAAAGCGTCGGCCACTACATTACCCTTACCTGGGGTATAGATAATTTCAAAGTCAAACCCCTGCAAGTACTCGATCCAGCGACGTTGTCTCAAGTTGAGGTCCTTCTGCGAGAAGATATAAGCCAAGATTTTGTGATCAGAGTATACCACAAACTTCTCCCCAAAGAGGTAGTGACGCCAAGTCTTCAAAGCATGCATCACCGCTGCCAACTCCAAGTCATGGGTCGGGTAGTTCTTTTCATGTGGTCGAAGTTGGCGAGATCCATACATGACCACATGATCATCCTGCATAAGCACGCACCCAAGACCCATATCTGAAGCATCACAAAGACCACATATCCCTTTCCAGCCTCTGGAAAAATCAGCACGGGGGTGATAGTCAGCCGCCTCTTCAGCTCCTCTAATGACACCTAACATTCTGGACCCCATACAAACTTCACCCCTTTCCGGGTGAGGGAATTCATCAGTGAAGCAAGCCGAGAGAAATCCCGAACGAATCGCCTGTAATAACCAGCCAAGACAAGAAAACTCCTGATCTCAAACACATTCTTTGGTTTCTCCCACGACATGACTGCACTAATTTTCTCAGGGTCCACTGAAAATCCATGCTTTGAGATCACATGCCCTAGAAATCTCACCTCTCTAATCCAGAAAGTGCACTTTGACCACTTTGCATAGAGGCGGTGATCTCGTAATGTACCCAAAATGATCCTCAAGTGATGTTCGTGTTCCTCCTCAGATCAAGAGTATACCAGAATGTCATCCATGAACACCACAACAAAGGAATCGAGATACTGATAGAACAACCTATTCATAAGTTCCATAAATACCACTAGAGCATTGGTCAATCCGAAGGGCATGACCAAATACTCAAAGTGGCCGTACCTGCTTCGGAAGGCTGTCTTAGGGATATCTGACTCCTTCACCCTGAGTTGATGATACCCTGAATGTAGGTCTATCTTTGAGAACCAATTTTCCCCCTTCAACTGATCAAACAAATAATCTATTCTGGGAAAAGGGTATTTGTTTTTAATTGTTACCTTATTCAGCTTCCGGTAGTCAATGCACAATCGGAGGGATCCATCAGCCTTTTTTGCAAACAACACAGGAGTGGCCCAAGGAGAGATGCTCGGGCGAATGAATACTTTGGATTATAAGTCTTCCAACTGTATCTTTAATTCCCTCAACTCAGTGGGGACCATGCGATAAGAGGGAAGAGATATCGGCTGTGTTCCCAGCGCCAGATCAATCGAAAACTCCACATCCCGCTCCGGGGGAAAACCTGAAAAATCATTTGGGAATACCTCAGGAAAATCATTCACTACATGAGGTAGTGCACCTTTAGGGGAAATACCATCCTCTATCATAAGATAAGATAACCGGAAGATAACACTTCCCAGCTCTGGGAGTGGAGGCCCTGTGCGACCAGATCGTGGATCCCATTCTCCATGAAAAACCTGACGACTCCCATCAGGTGCCGTGAAACTCACACACCGTCTGTAGCAATCGATGTGTGCCTGGAATTGTACTAGATAATCCATCCCAAGTATGACATCAAAAAGGTCCATATCTAAGACCAAGAGGTCCCACTCCATCTCGACCCCTAACACAGAAAGTGCACACGAGCGGCACCTGAGGCCCTGCTCCTTCTTTCCCAACGGTGTCACCAACTCCATCACAAAAGACATAAAATCAGTTGGCAAATTCATCATGTCCACAAAATTTCCAGAAATGAATGAAACAGAGGCACTAGTATCAAAAATACTAGTAGGTATAGAAGATGCAATCAGAACGGTACCTCGAACTGTCGACGGTCCCGCCTCTGATCCTGATGGTGACTGATCCACAGTATGGAGATGTCCAGTATCTGCCTGAGGACGAATGCTAGTCTGTGGCTGTGCCCTAAAATGGATCTACCCAAAAGATGATTCAGCCCTACCACCACGACCACCAAATCGAGATCCCCCAGTCCTTGACGGCTCGGACTGTGCTGGCACTCCTCTTGAAGCCACTGACCCTGCCCCACTTGGGAGTGGACGTACCACATCGCAAAAGCACTGCAAATTCCATATACCTTAACACTGGTAATAAGGATTCAGAGGAATTGGACATGCTGGTTGGATATGCCCAGGCCTCCCACATTGGTGGCACACGACTGATCTCGCATCAGAAGCCGCAGAAGAAAACTGCCTGGAAGAGTGGCCTGAACTGCCCCCTCCTTTCTTCACATAATCCTCCTGCTTCCTTTTCTTATCTTAGGAGCTGCCACTACCCACTACTGATACTGAACCATAGAAACCAGCCCTGCCTTTCCTATCAATCTCCACCATGCACACCCGATCAACAACCTCAGTATAGGTCCTCAGCTTAAACAAGAATATCTGGGAGTATATCTCTGGTCGCAAGCCTTTATCAAACCTTTGGGCCTTCGATTTCTCATTAGAGACAATTTCTGGAGGATACCAAACCAAATCAGAAAAACGGTTGACATACTCCATCATATATAGATTCCCCTGAACAAGTTCCATGAACTCTCTAGACCTCGCATAAGCCAACACCTCAGGGCAGTACTGTTCATTGAAGACAACCTTGAAATCTCCCCAGCGCATCTGCTCATTATTCCCAGCCTGAAGCACTGACTCCCACCATTTACGGCTAGGAACCTCCAACAGAAAGGAGGCACACTTCACCCAAAGATCCTCAGGTGTTTCTAGGAACTCAAACATACGCTCGATCTTCTCGATCCATTCTTCTGCTTCCTGGGGTTCTGTGCTACCTTGGAAGGTAGGAGGCTTGTTTTTCAGAAACTCTTAGGCTTTATCTTTTCTAGGACCTGTCTCTTCTTCCCTAATAGGAATAGGAGCAGGAGCTGGTCCCTGTCCCAAAGCTTGGATATCCCGAACCACAGCCTCTACGAGCCTCTGATCAATCGGCGTGGGAGAACTCTCTCCAGCTTCCTCCCGTGGGTGCGTGGGAGCTTTCCGGGGAGGCATGTTGCTACAAAATGCAAGAGTCACAAAACAATAGTCAATACCACAATTCTAAAAATTGTAATCAAATACATCAAATATAAATAAACTAAACACATTCCTTTAATAAAAGAAACAACTACTCCACATCTGCCTGATGTCCACATGTGGTCTACAGCCCACACGTCTCACCTGGAAGTGAAGTCAATCCGTAAATTCCAACATCCCCTGGTGACTCAAGGTCTGCCATGAGAGGTGCGGGCCAGGCACCCTACTCACAACCAATACCACGAGCCCCGACATTCCTAGATCCTGTCTATCCTGACTCATCCCAAAATAACAATATAACCCAAAAACTTTAACCTCCTCTGATACCATTTTGTCACGAACCAGATCTGGTCGCCACCATTAACGGCACCAAACCCAGCCCGTGGCAAGGCCCAAAGGGCATTCCCTATCCCCACGGGATGTCACAAGTTCCCGGGTATCAAACAAATCTGATTTGGGAATGATTTACCCGAGTATTAAAGCATAAATCATAAAAAAACAATCAATTATTAGAATCTGAAATTTTCATGCTAAACAATTCTTAACAAAACCAGATCTGAATACATATGTTTAAAGAAACTACAAGTGGTCTAAAAACAAATAATGACAACATAAAGACATCCCCATGGACTCCACATGACAAGGGGATCATCACCCGCAAGCCTTCTCCACAGCTCCGCCCCAACGATGGGGACTAACATCTCGAACCGCCATCACCCTTAGCCTTCCCTTTACCTGAGTCAAGCATAAGCAGGTCTACTTACACCCAAGGGGTGTAAGTAGGGTGTGAGACTAAGCCCAATAGGATACCACCAGATTATTCCAAAGATAATGCAATACAATGTGAATAAAACAAGAAATTTTAATACACAAGGTGAAACAGTGTTAAAATTCAAAGAAATGAAACTTTCAAATGAAAACAGTTTTCAATCTGAGAATTTTAGAATGTTATCACATTAAATAGACATGTGAGCTACTGTAAAGTGTTTCCAAAAACACCCCACAACAAGGGTAAATACCACAAATCCAATGAACATCAAAATTGGGAACACCCCTAAGCACTAGGTTGTCTTAGGCCCTATGTACCTCGTACCTCGGTGTAGAGTAACAATAGAAAAATCTGTTCTCTTGCACGAGCCACTAGTAGGGAACATGCCCATAACCTAGTGGTCCCCAATAATCATCCACATAGTTTAGTTAGAGTTGTCTTTATCCAGTTTCTAAGTGGAACAGGGACAAAACCCATCCGATCCACTAGCCGTACTAGTACAAATCCACCCCACTTAGGTACCCGGGCTTCCCCTTTTTGTGCTCAAACAATTTCAGCAAAAAAAAAACACATACTTTTACATATAAAATACCACTATTGGTAACAATTTTTTTTATAGTAGCTACACACATTTTATACCATTTAAAACACATAATAAAATAATTTTATTTTCAATAAAACAACCTCTCAAAACATCACATTGTTTTGCACCCAAAGCTCTTTAAGATATCCACTTTTCACACTATGTTAACACTTGTAAGTAATTAAAACAAAATTTCAGTTCAATTCCCTTTAATTAAATCAAATATTCAGTTATGGGGTATCTCAATGTGAACCAAGAAGTTATATCTTTTAAAAAAATAGCATTTTCACACAAACATGGAACTTAAAGCCCATTTGCTTTCCAAACACCATTTAAACAAACTTTCACAGCAACAAAAAGAAGAATAAACATTCAAAACATGATTTTTAGTCCTAATACAGTTCAATAAAATCAACTAAGTAATTATAGGTCAGCCCAAAATGAACCAATAAAATATTTGAATGAAAAACCCCCAATTTCACCAAAAATTGGAACTTAAAATTCATTTGCATTATAAATTCAACTAAAACCAATTTTTACAGAAACATTCAAGTGAAATAAACATTAAGGTACCATGAGAATAGCAAGATAATTCACAAAAATTTCACACACAATGGAATCACCTACCAAAGTAACAAAAACCCTTGAATCTTTGTGCGAAAATCAAATCACACCCCCGCCGCACCAAGAGAGAACTAGATCAAACCTAAAACCCCATAAATTGGCCAATAAAGCCCAAAGTTAAACCCTAGGTTCGAAAACCTAGTTTCTGGACATTAGTAAACTCAATTATAACCGAAGAAACCCTAAGAACAATGAGTTAAACCCAAAGTAACTTGAAAGAGGAAAGAAAAGGGATCATTTACTTGAAGTATCTTGAATTAATCACTACAAAACACCAGTATCTGAAATTTAAAAGAGAAAAAATTTAAGGTTCGTTCGAACAAGATGTATTATATCATTTAGGAACTAGAATGGAGGAAAAATATTGAGAATTGTGATAGGTATGAAAGAAAGAATTTACCTCTTCAAATTTGGCCGATTTTAAGAACCCTATGAAGTTTGGCACCAAATCGGGATTAACCAGAGCTCCAAAGAGGGGGGAGAGAGTTCAGACGCGCGTGTGGGTTAATTCGGCTTGGGTGAGACTTGGAATCACCGAAAAATCCCAAATATTTAATAAGTTATAACAAAATCAAATTTTATTTTTAAAACAGGAATTGGGCTTTCGGGAAGGCCCAACCCCTTAGATAAAAACCCAAATAAACCCTGGTTATGGATTTCCAAAAGCTCCAAATTACCTTAGTGGTGTTAATAGGTTAGGGGAGGTCAAGTAAGAATTTTAATAGATGAAAAATGTTGAAAAATGAAAAATTTATAAAAGATACAAAATTTATTTTTTAATCTGGAATTGGGCTCACGGTTTGGCCCAATTCATGAATACTCATCTATTCCTCCCTAAAACCTAGGGAAACCCCCAAAAAAAAGAAAGGATGTAAATTAAATGAAAAATACCTTTAAAATATGTCTTTTATGTGACATGACACAAGGAAGATATATTGTCCCATATGTCCATATGGAGACACTGTACAAAATTTATTACTCATAAGAAGCCATATTGTACCATGTTGTGGTAAAATAATTTAAGTTTAGTAAACCTTGCAGCATGGTATGTAACTATCATACTTCCCTACTACAGCTCAAGAATATTATGGATCTAAACTAAGCACATAGATGATGCGTAATACTCCTAAAAAATATCTATAAGAAGTCAAAACATGAGAGAATCATCACATCATGGGTCTATCTAATCAAACTCCATGAGTGTCCAACTGGTCCATGGAAATGATTGGATACCATTGGAACCATTTGATCATTTTGTTTCTATAGAAGCATAAAGATTCAGATTATATATTCAAGATAATTCTCTGCATCCTGGTGATTTGGACAACCATGGAACATCTGTAGCCTCTAGAACTGGAACTCACATAGTGCACTAAGCATGTCTGCATCCTAGACCTGAACTGCTAGTACTATCTACTAATTGATAGGTGAGGGTACTGCTAACTACCCTCCTAGAGGAAACAACTCATGAGATGGACCCTGAATTGAGGTATCATGAATCATTAGATCTTCATCATGATCTTGAATTGGTACCCTGGTTGAATGTATTTTCATAGATATCTTGAAAGTGATCAAGATATACCTTGGTAAGATGAGAATATATATATATTCTCATTACGAGTCTAACTACAAACACCGACCCAAGGAAGAACCATCTATGACACTACTCTATAACGAACCAACCCACCGAGGCCTACCAAGATAGTGGAAGGTTGGATACTACAACCCCAATCCCACCTCTAATAGGCCAAGTCTAGAGTCAAGAATTGATAAGGAATAACTAAAATAATATTACTTTTCATAATGTACCTGTATGTAGGGACAATACTATCTCCATGAAAAATGTGTAGAGGAATAAATAGAAATGTTAACATCTAGAGTAACCATGCATGAAAAAAACTCTAGGGAATAAAACCAAAGTATGATATAAGAGGAATTATAAATGGGAAAAATACATGCCCAACTAGAAATGAAGTCCCAAACTAAAAATAACTAGAATAAATGAAAATTGTTAGAGCCCATCTTCCAATCTTCAAGTCTCAATAACCATATGTGATCAAATTCAACCAAGTATCCCTAAGCTCCATCAATTTCACCACTGATATTTCCATCATCTTCATAAGATACAACACATGTGGGATAATCCCATGTAGGGGTGAGTATATACATACCCAATAAGAAAATCTGAAAAACTGAAAGGTAGTGATAAAGGGATACAAAAATAGTTATCTCAACCCAAATTGAGAGTGAAATGAAACCCAATACATATACATGCTCATAAAGAAACATAGATGAGAGAGAAAGGGTATCTCCATCTCAAAGACAATCCAAAGTCGATGAGTAATCCTATAGATCCAAAAGTCCAAAAAGCTACCGAAAATCAAATTTTTCCTCACAAGAGTATCTGTGGAGGGGACTACACCATGTAACTTCTCTCCGTAGCTGAGGGATCACACATCTCCCATGGAGGACCTGCACCCCACCATAGCTCGAAGGTGGTAGAGTACCTCTCTTTAGGTAGAGAACCTACGCCCTATAATAATAAGGGGAGTAATGAACCTACCTATGTAATGAATATGGGTAAATACCACTATAGTGTGATAGGGGATTACTTCTTCCAATATATCTCTGAAATCCTAATGAACACGCTCCCTAGTGCAACAGGGGAGTACTGACCTCGAAAACTATCATATGATCCTTCCTGATCACTACCATCATCATGTGTCACATGAATAAACTTCACACGCGGAACATATCACATCGTGTCTCAAGATATATTATGATGGTTACAATTTCATTCTACATTTACATTCAATATGCATAGGATACTCATGGGCCAAAACTTGAGTCCAAAGAAATGACATAAGAGTGGAAGAAGATTCACATAGGTTTATATAGCATGTATAGGGTCCACATGGTGTGTGGACCCACTACAGTACCTGGACATGTTATCCAAGGACACTAATTAGGGATATAAGTAATCATGCATGGAATTTTAAGGTGGTACAAAATGTGTCTTGGCCACTCAGGGCCTGCCCATTATTTCAAACCCATTCCCATGTACACATTCCGTGCCTATGTATAATGTCTATGTCTGTGTGCATGGACATGTATGGGTACATGGTAATGTTCATGAACATATACCTGGGATATTCCTAATCTCATGTACTCCTAGATAATATGATGTGTTTCTAGAAATGGGTCACCTGGAATGTGGGCCTAGCCACATAGTGTGTGAACCTTAACTCCACCAAAAACCCTATATCCACACCCATAATGGTTATAGATCATATTTTCTTCTAAAAGAAAGGGTTTATTGTTAAGATGTTTCTAAATCCCAACATTATTTATTTTATTACTTTATATCCTCCTTCACCACCACTTTCCATCCATGTTGGCTTCCCAATAATGAATGGGAAAGGCTATACCCATTGTTTCCAAAACTCTGATGGCTAGAAAAAATAATCTGGCGATCTTCTCAAAGTCCAATGTGCATCCTGTGCACATCCAGTCACCAATATCCATTCATAGATCCCAAATCCAAGGTGTAAAACTAGAAAGACATACTGATATATTAGCAAAATACTAATCTATCAGCAAAATACTAATCTATTCATTATTTTTTGAACCACCACAAATATGAGGGACACATCATTCTTAGAACCACCCTAGAAAAGTCGAACCATGAACCTATGGGCCAATAGAAAATAATGAGAATAACATGAGGGGTAAAGGAAGAAGAAAAAATGTGAAACCATTTTTTTACAAGTGTTATTTTCCAATGATCATAGATTATGGGTATCTAGTGTGAGAACATTTCATAAAAAACATAAATTGAATAAAAAATTAATTCAAAAATTGGATTATAATTTGAAATAACCAACAAGAAAACAAATAAGTTCAAATTCATGATTTATGAATTTAATAAAGAGGTAAGAAACTATAATTATAAAGAAATACCTAGATTAGGGGTTGATAATTTTTTAAGAATGTGCTCATCAATGATGAAGAAGGTTCACTACATTTTCATGTCGATCCACCTTAATCCATTTATTCATCGTCGATATTGATCCTCAAAAAAAGAATTAATCTCTCCTCCTATCATTCTAAACTCTCAGGGTTATGTAGCTAACCATGGAGACTTTTTATAATTGGGAATTTAGATAGGTGAGCCTATATCAAAAGAATTAAAATTAAAATAAATAAATATAATTATTTATGTTATGTAAACATACTGCTAATGAATGCATTAACTAGAACCCTGATACTGAGGAGCTTTAGGTCACAGCTAGGGTAAAATCTTCATTCCAGATTCGACCATGGAATTGTATTTATGATATCACCCACTATTCAGTACATATTTCACTTTTTTAGGAAAACTAAATGCACTTTATTTTATTATATTTAATATTTTTTATAATATCAGTTATGGGCTCACTGGGCCTCATAATATCACATCGTCTTAGTGTCTAGCTCCAAAAACAATCCATTTAATAATTCAAAGTAATGAATAGATATATTTATGAAACTAAATGATCAACCATAAAATTATCAGTCCATGACACTTTATGTTTATCCCATACCACTATGTCACATCATAGGTTTCCATAGGTTCTATCCTCTCACTCATCATAATGGTTCATAAATAAAATGTGAATTAACCCAAGAATATCTAACAAGAGTTTCAAACTAAGTGTACATTAAAATAACATTCACTGTGCACTAAAATAATGGATGAGATATACTCAAAGAGCTCTTTTAAGGTTAATTATCCCTAGATGCACATGTTTCAACACCATGTACACTTTTAGTATCTAGACATGGATGTTTTCTAGAAAAAACATAGTCATTTATTTACCATAATTTAGGAAATTATTTTATATATAGGATTACCCTAGTGGTTATCAATAATGTTTTATCATCCTAGTTTCCAAAAGAAATTAAACCAAGCTGTACTAATAACTATAGCAACCCATACTTTTCATTCATAAATATTACATATGATTAAATGAATATTCAAACATAACACTATAATCCACACTAGAATCATATAGGTTTAGTGTCTTTAGAATCATGGATACAAAGTAATATTCTTCATAATATATCTACATTATATCTCTCAATGTTCATTATAACTAGAACTGTAACGCCCCGACCCCAGCTACCCGGAGTCGGTGCATTACTTCGTAACATTGGAATGATCACAAAAGATCAAGTCTCAAAAGACCGATTAGTTTAGTAGCCTTGGAAACACTAGATACATTCGTAAATGTTACATTACATCATAAAGTGAAAAACTACAATAAAAAAGTCTCCATAGACCACACTCATATCCTCTTCTGACAATCCCTATAGGTCATTCATAAAATACTTCTTTACATCTTAGAAAATATTAAAACATTGAAAGGGGTGAGCTCAGATGCTCAGTAAGGATAAAAATATTGCGGAAGCTTTCGTAAATAAACATTAACATTTAAGGCAATGTATAACTAAAACAAAAGCCTTTTTAAACTTGAACTTCAGCATAATATGGAAAAAATAAAATTAAATAATTCCATTTACTTACTCACATGGATATTCTACTAGTCGAATAATCACATGAAATATCAATAACCACTTTCATAATGATGGAATTCATAATGCCAGACTATCATAACCACGTAGCCAAGGCCTCGTGCCAAGACCACAAATAATATTTTGTCAAGGCCTCGTGCCAAGACACTAGTTTGTCTCATGAGACCTACCGATGCATCGAGGAGCTATAGCGGGCTCCACCCGTAACTTATTAAGTCCAATGCATTCCTCATATGAACAGGTTTAAACATATCATAGACCATAACATAATTGTATCACATAAAACATGCATAAAGGAAACATAAGATTCCCACACTTCAATCACAAGATATCAATACAACACATTGATGTAATAAAAACACTTTCAAAACCGTTTTCAATACTAAAATTAAAGAAATTAAAACTTTGTATTTATTTTTCATTTTAAAAAGTTATGGCTTGTAAAGGAAGCCAAAACTCAAATAATGGTCACGACGGCGGAGAAGTCGTTGTTGCCACATACGTACGACAAAAACATTCCCTTTTTTCATTTAGGAAAACACTTCGTATAAAAAAGATTCCTTTTAGATAAATGTAAAAGTCAAAGGGGTTTATACACCGTATAAAAGAAGTATGTGTATAAAACAAAATATGCCTCAATGAATGGAGATTGAGACGAAGTACCTTAAAGAGATCATTTTTAAATAAAATATATCTATTATGTGTATTCAATATATGTACACATAAAGAAAGTATAAATTCAAGATAGGACATAATAATATTATGACATAATTTGAAAGTAGGAGATTAACCCAAAGAATGGAAATTGGGTTAAGAAGTTCCCTTACCTTGCGTCCTGTCTTGACTCGACCATTCTTTAACCTCCTGAATAATAAACTAGAGTTAATTTATAATTTCTTAAGAAAAATTTTCAAGTTAATTATCCCTTTTATATCTCTTATTACCATGTTATGAACATTATGTAATTATTTAAGTTAATAACGGTCATTTTGTCGATCTTAGGTACTTGAGTCAAAAATAAGATTCTTATAATTACAAGTTGTTCATGTGGTGATATATCCATTATATCCAGAATTATATTCATGATATAGATATCATATATCTCATATATATCCATTATATACATGCATTTATAATATTCCATAATGTTTAGAGGTAAGAAATGAAATGCACCGTTCATGGAGACGGTAAGCCGTACGTACGGATGAACGCTACTTTCATTTCTATTTCGTATTTAATGAAATCATAATGATATAAAGGTATATTATAGTTCCAGTATAATATCATATATAATATCATTTACTCCATCCTTATACATCCCACATATGGTATTAATGATTCAAATCACTTTGAGGGGGCGGTAGTCCGCACTTCCTAAAATGAAAATATCGCGTTTACCCATAATGGAAACAATAAAGGTATGCCATAAATGAAAAATACAGAACCTTAAGTAAAACATAAACATATTATATATCATTTATAAATAGAGTGACATCTTAATGGCCTCCTTTGAAGGTGTTTTATGATTTTTGAACAATCATCATTTCGTGAGGCAGAAATTCGCCATCCACAGAAACCGTATATTCTTTAACCATTAGATGTAGGTTTGTGTAAGTGTAGCTCTAATACTCAATATAAAAACATCCTAGTATATTTATGATACTGGTGTTGTTACAAAAGAAAGGAATAAAAAGAGTTTAAGGGGTTGGAGAAGAAAAATAAAACAAAACAACATAAGACAAGACATTACCTTAAAATAGGGTAACTCTTTTGATTTGAACCAAAGGCTTACTTGGGAAGACTTATGCCCAAGGTGAGGCTTCTAGGAGTAAGGGAGGGAAGTTGTGAGAGTATTTTGGCAGAGGTTTGCCGATCCAAAAGGTTTTGAAAGTGTGAGTAAGGTGGTAGTGGTGGGGGCCTTTTATAAGTGGAGAGGAGGGGCACTCTTGGAAAGTAATAAAATTTTACTTTATTATACAATGATTTTCGGATTCTAAAGGTCCCACACTTATATAATTAGAGGATAAGGTGATAATGGTTCGAAATATCCTCATCCAATAGGTTTTTGACAAGTGTAAGCCTTAGATTTTACATTATCCTTTCATTTTATTTAAATCGTTAATTAATGAGGTAATCACTGCATCATCATGGTGTCATAAATAATTTAATATATTTAATGTCTAAAAATTATAAAAAAAATATCTTGATTTAGGAAATATTTTTATCTTTCTAATTAATATTTATAGTAAAAAATATGACTTGTATAACCCCATTTAAAAATTGTTTTAGTAAAACAACTCTTGTTTGTGACCTTTTTATTTTAACATTAAATAAAAAGTTATTTATGTCCTTTTCCTACCAAAGTGGCTCCATGGGGTTCCCAAGTTGACCCATGGATTGTCTTGGTCGGCCATGAAACATCCAATAGGGTTAGGACAAGTGTAAAGGTCATTTCATATTTTTATAATACCATTTGTACCTTAAATTTCACTAATTACCTTTAATCGCGATTAATTAAACTTAAAAGTTACTATTCACCAAAAAATTATTTTCATCCCATTGAACCGAATTTTACTTCCAAATGACAACCATGTATGTCGGATTTTTGAAAATCAAATCACAGAAGTGGTAATATTTAATTAAATGAAAAATCAGTTTTTTAACTACCACTTAGTGGTTTCACTATTCATCAAAAATTGAAGTTTTTCAGAACAATGCAAAAATTTCACCCTAAGCTATAATTGATATTCCAAATTCAAAAATGATGTCTATTTTATGAAATTCCAAACATATAAGTTGCATTAATTAATTTTATAATTAATTCCTGCTGTCACAACAAATAGCGTGTTTTTAAGAAACAATATATATCAAAAGATTGACAATTGTTTATGTCCAAATTCAAAGTGAAATTAATTCTAATGAACACCATTGGATAAAATTGTAAAAATATATTATAATTATACTTTAAAACCTATAAATAGTATAATTTATCACTACAAATTATTTTTATTAAAAAAGTTGTTTTAAGTATTTTCACTATTCATAAAAAAATTGGAAGTTCTCAGAAAAATACCAAAAATTCAACATAGGCTAATTTTGATATTACGAATACAAAAATGAAGTCCATTTTGAAATATAAAATTTCTATAATTTTAAAAATTGGGTATTACTTTTCATAACGGCTACTTTGATTAGTCGTGATGTGTTAGAACTCGAACTTGCGTACAATGCAAGCTATTGCATTATTGAAAGAGAAGCGTATCGTGGAAGCTCGGGGTGTTACATTATCCCCTCCTTCAATAAATTGCATCCTCGCAATTTGAAATTTTTTATTTGAAAATAAAAGGTTGAAAATAGAAAATACCTTTGTGGAAAACCCACATCAGAAATATGGTTAATAAAAATATAACTTTAAAAGATAGAAAGATAAGTACAAAGGTCACCCGAGATAGCCCATATTAGGATTCTATGAAAATATGGATATGGAAGAAAAAAAACCATCAAGGTCTGATGGAGAGTTGTAGAAAACTGGATTAGGAGAAAGTTAACAACAAGAAAATCACAAACTTGTGATTGGTTGAACGGTCATTGAATCCCCAGTTGGAAAAGTTAACTGGAAACGTTTTTGTTTTAAGTTACCTTTTATAAAGTTGATGAATTTATTTAGGAGATTTACTAAGAATGTAAGGGAATATACATACTTGTCATGTAGACTTTCATTCTTTAAATTTTTTTTACCACAAACCCATCTTTCACTCTAAAAGGTAATATAAATCAAAAATATTCTATTTATCCTAATTTTATAAGGTTCCAAATATTTACACATACCATTTAGATTAGTAAAACTATTTTTTAATAACCAGGGACTTCTTGTAGGCTAGTGGTAGGTAATAAAGGCCTGTCGCACTATGGTTGTGGGTTCGATTCCTATACCTTTGTCCGACGCGACGGGTTATGCCCCACCCTGCAGGTTTTCCTTTTCCTAAAAATATAGTATTATAATATTCCAAAAATAATCTTCAGAAATGATTTAACCTTAAACAATACTATTCAAAGTTCAACTTAATCCATCCCATACTTTATAGTTATCCAAAATACCTCTGTCCAAACTGTCTCTAAATGGTCTCTTAATTCCAAAATCAATTTATCAGATTCCCCAAACAAAGTAAAGTTTCTCTTATTTTCATATACTAAAAATATGATTACCTTCATCATATTAAAACCTTACTGAAACAACAAGTACTGCAGTACAATCCTTATATATATATCACATTATTCTAATAACCAGAATATAATCCATGAGTCCAAAAGCACCAATACATTAATTATTCCGCTTCAACTGTAGTCACAGCATAAGATTGGCCTTGATCCCTTGGCCTTTTCTGAGGTATGTTTCCCTGATGCTTAGGACATTCATTTGCATAATGACCAATTTCTCTACAATTGTAGCATTCAACATTGATAGCCTCTTTCTTTCCCTTTCAATCACACACCTGGTGACCTTTTTCTCCACATTTATAACAAACTCCCATTCCTTTTAAGCAAGTACCAGGGTGATTCTTCCCAAAATTTTCACATAATGGAAAATCCTTCTTTCCCTTTTTCCCTTTATCTATCTCTTATTCCACAGTTCTCTTCTTCTATTGATTTACTTTATTGTCATAATATTTAGAGAATTCCTTTTCTGTCTTGATAGCACATGAGACAATGTCTTCGTACGACGAGAAGGTTTGTGAGACTAATGCTCGACGAAGAAATGGTTTTAACCCATCAAAGAAACGATCAATCTTACTTCTTGGGTTATGTATATAATCTGCAGCATGCCTCACTAACCTTGTAAAGTTGGCCTCATACTTTGCGACATTCTCATCCTCCTTTTGTCTCAGACTCAAAAATTTTCTTTCCATATCTGCTCGATGGTCACGAGGATAGTATTTTTCTAGGAAAAGATCTTTGAAGTCCCTCCATTCCATATTTGATACTTCATCATCTTCCTTTGTGTTTTGAATCAATAACCACCATTGATCGGCATCTCCAGTGAGGAGGTAGACTGCCATGACAACCTTCTCCCTTTCGCTACTCCCCAAGGCATGGAATATTTTCTCTAAGGAGTTTATCCATTGCTCAGCTACTAATGGATTTTTACCCCCATTAAATGTTACCGGTTATTGCCTCATGAAGCGGTCTAACATTTATCCTCCACGTTGCAGATCAGGGTGCTCCATACGAGTAAGGTTATTATTCATAACCTGAGTGAGTTGTCCCAGTATGGTAATAAGTTGATCAGCACCAGTTGTATCTCCAGATCCATAATAATTATCTTGAGCAGGAGGGAAATCCCTACACGGAGTTCATGCATTGATACAGTTTCCATTCCTTCCACTAGGCGCCATTTCTAAATAATGGAATAAACTAGATTAGTTTACGAATCAAAATACATAATTCCATACTTGTAAAATACTTAACATAAATTGAACTATTTATGGATATAATCCATAATCATAAAAATGTTTTTTTGAGGAAGTATATACTCATAACCCTTCATAGTGGTTTGTAAAGAAAATGAGAATTATCCTAAGCATATCCCCCGGGAGTGTCGTAACCAAGAGTGCAGCAAGGCCCGTTTTCGTACACCAGTTCCCATTCGAGTCTAGCTCAAAGCGGTGTTTTCGGGTTTTACCCCTAGGTACATCTGTGCCAGAGCCACCTCTACCTGCTCGTATCCAGACATGGATTTATTGCTCAGAAAACTCACAAAATCTCTATAATACCAAAATTCTAGGAAGTTCTTCTATACTAATCCTCAAATTCTATCTTTGGGCTATGTGCTCTAATCAGAGTTTATATAAATCTAGCTTCCAAGGTTAGTACTAAACTGCCTCTGATACCAACTGTAACGCCCTGACCCTAGCTACCCGGAGTCAGTGCATTACTTCGTAACATTGTCATGATCACAAAACATCAATTCTCGAAAGACTGATTAGTTTATTAGCCTTGGAAACACTAGATACATTCGTAAATGTTACATTACATCATAAAGTGAAAAGCTACAATAACAAATTCTCCATAGACCACACTAATATCCTCTTCTGACAATCCCTGCAGGTCATTCATAAAATACTTCTTCACATCCTGGAAAATATTAAAACATTGAAAGGGGTGAGCTTAGATGCTCAGTAAAGATAACAATATTGCGAAAGCTTTCATAAATAAACATTAACATTTAAGTCAATGTATAACTAAAACAAAAGACTTTTTAAGCTTGAACTTCAGAATAATATGGCAAAAATAAAATTAAATAACGCCATTTACTTACTCACATGGATATTCTACTAGTCTAATAATCACATGAAATATCAATAACCACTTTCATAATGATGGAATGCATAATGCCAGACTATCATAACCACGTAGCCAAGGCCTCGTGCCAAGACCACAAATAAGATTTTGTCAAGGCCTCGTGCCAAGACACTACTTTGTCTCATGAGACCTACCGATGCATCGAGGAGCTATAGCGGGCTCCACCCGTCACTTATTAAGTCCAATGCATTCCTCATATGAATAGGTTTAAACATATCATAAATCATAACATAATTGTATCACATAAAACATGCATAAAGGAAACATAAGATTCCCACACTTCAATCACAAGATATCAATACAACACATTGATGTAATAAAAACACTTTCAAAACCATTTTCAATACCAAAATTAAAGAAAATTAAAACTTTGTATTTATTTTTCATTTTAAAAAGTTATGGCTTGTAAAGGAAGCCGAAACTCAAATAATGGTCACGACGGCGGAGAAGTCGTTGTCGCCTCATACGTACGACAAAAACATTCCCTTTTGTCATTTAGTAAAACGCTTCGTATAAAAAATATTCCTTTTGGATAAATGTAAAAGTCAAAGGGGTTTATACACCGTATAAAAGAAGTATGTGTATAAAACAAAATATGCCTCAATGAATGGAGATTGAGACGAAGTCCCTTAAAAAGATCATTTTTAAATAAAATATATCTATTATGTGTATTCACTATATGTACACATAAATAAAGTATAAATACAAGATAGGACATAATAATATTATGACATAATTTGAAAGTAGGAGATTAACCCAAAGAATGGAAATTGGGTTAAGAAGTTCCCTTACCTTGCGTCCTGTCTTGACTCGACCGTTCTTTAACCTCCTAAATAATAAACTATAGTTAATTTATAATTTATTAAGAACATTTTTCAAGTTCATTATCCCTTTTATATCTCTTATTATCATGTTATGAACATTATGTAATTATTTAAGTTAATAACGGTCATTTTGTCGATCTTAGGTACTTGAGTCAAAAATAAGATTCTTATAATTACAAGTTGTTCATGTGGTGATATATCCATTATATCCAGAATTATATTCATGATATAGATATCATATATCTCATATATATCCATTATATACATGCATTTATAATATTCCATAATGTTTAGAGGTAACAAATGAAATGCACCGTTCATGGAGACGGTAAGCCGTACGTACACATGAACGCTACTTTCATTTATATTTCATATTTAATGAGATCATAATGATATAAAGGTATATTATAGTTATAGTATAATATCATATATAATATCATTTACTCTATCCTTTATACATCCCACATATGGTATTAACGATTCAAATCACTTTGAGGGGGCGGTAGTCTGCACTTTCTAAAATGAAAATATCGCGTTTACCCATAATGGAAACAATAAAGGTATGCCATAAATGAAAAATACAGAACCTTAAGTAAAACATAAACATATTATATATCATGTATAAATATATTGTCATCTTAATGGCCACCTTTGAAGGTGTTTTATGAGTGTTGAACAATCATCGTTTCGTGAGGCAGAAATTCGCCATCCACAGAAACCGTATGTTCTTTAACCATTAGATGTAGGTGTGTGTAAGTGTAGCTCGAATAATCATTATAAAAACATCCTAGTATATTGAGGATACTGGTTTTGTTACAAAATAAATGAATAAAAAGAGTTTAAGGGGTTGGAGAAGCAAAATAAAACAAAACAACATAAGAGAAGACATTACCTTAAAATCGGGTAACTCTTTTGATTTGAACCAAAGGCTTCATTGGGAAGACTTCTGCCCAAGGTGAGGCTTCTAGGAGTAAGGGAGGGATGTTGGGAGAGTATTTTTTCAGAGTTTGGCTGAGCCAAAAGGTTTTTAAAGTGTTATTAAGGTGGTAGTGGTGGGGGCCTTTTATAAGTGGAGAGGAGGGGCACTCTTGGAAAGTAATAAAATGTTACTTTATTATACAATGATTTTCGGATTCTAAAGGTCCCAAACTTATATAATTTGAGTATAAGGTGATAAGGGTTTGAAATATACTCATCCAATAGGTTTTTTACAAGTGTAAGCCTTAGATTTTACATTATCCTTTCATTTTATTTAAATCTTTAATTAATGAGGTAATCACTGCATCATCATGGTGTCATAAATAATTTAATTTATTTAATGTCTAAAAATTATAAAAAGAAATATCATGATGTATTAAATCTTTTTATATTTCTAATTAATATTTATAGTAAAAAATATGACCTGTATAACCCCATTTAAAAATTGTTTTAGTAAAACAACTCTTGTTTGTGACCTTTTTATTTTAACATTAAATAAAAAGTTATTTATGTCCTTTTCATACCAAAGTGGCTCCATGGGGTCCCCAAGTTGACCCATGGATTGTCTTGGTCGGCCATGACACATCCAATAGGGTTAGGACAAGTGTAAAGGTCATTTCATATTTTTAAAATACCATTTTTACCTTAAATTTCACTAATTACCTTTAATCGCGATTAATTAAACTTAAAAGTTATTATTCACCAAAAAATTATTTTCATCCCATTGAACCACATTTTAATTCCTAATGACAACCATGTATGTAGGATTTTTGAAAATCAAATCACAGAAGTGGTAATATTTAATTTAAATGGAAAATCAGTTTTTTAACTAACACTTAGTGGTTTCACTATTCATCAAAAATTGAAGTTTTTCAGAACAATGCCAAAATTTCACCCTAAGCTATAATTGATATTCCAAATTCAAAAATGATGTATATTTTATGAAATTACAAACATATAAGTTGCATTAATTAATTTTATAATTAATTCCCGCTGTCACAACAAATAGCGTGTTTTTAAAAAACAATATATATCAAAAGATTGACAATTGTTTGTGTCCAAATTCAAAGTGAAATTAATTCTAATGAACACCATTGGATAAAATTGTAAAAATATATTCTAATTATACTTCAAAACCAATAAATATTATAATTTATCACTACAAATTATTTTTATTAAAAAAGTTGTTTTAAGTATTTTTCACTATTCATAAAAAAATTGGAAGTTCTCAGAAAAATACAAAAAATTCAACATAGGCTAATTTCGATATTACGAATACAAAAATGAAGTCCATTTTGAAATATAAAATTTCTATAATTCTAAAAAGTGGGTATTACTTTTCATAACAGCTACTTTGATTAGTCGCGGTGTGTTAGAACTCGAACTTGCGTACAATGCAAGCTATTGCATTATTGAAAGAGAAGCGTATCATGGAAGCTCGGGGTGTTACAAGAACCATTCATAGAAATATCATACTTAAATACTTTATTTATATCCTAGGGAAAGGAATCATAAAAAAGGGTGATCTTATATGCTCAGTAAGGTTAAACAAGATAGATACCAATAATCAATTAAATATAACATGAGTATAAGTTCATGATAACCCAAGCTTTACATTTGAATAAAATAACCAACATATCATAGATCATAATAATTAGTCATGGACTACTACATGGAAGTTCATAATACATGAATCACCAATGAATCAAAGAACATGAGCCATGTGATCATAACATTGGAATAAAACATAAGTTTCTAGAATATACATAATAATATAAATCATATCCTTAGTCAAATATCACTTCAAAGACGACCATGGTGGATTCAATTAAATACATATTCCATCATATCCTTAGTCATTGTTCACTCCTAAGACAATCATAGTGGATAAAGTCCCTTACTAAATTGGGTTCACTCTCTATTATAGTTCTTATTATATTTTGAGATATCAGTTTTTCCCAATGCATTAGAGGGCTATATAATTCTTGACCCACCCATCAAACATAAATAAAATCATAAATATGTGTTCCATTAGACGATAAACGTTCATCTTAGAATAACCCATGGAATTGATATATATTTTATAAAAATCTCATCATTCCATCATAGAATAACCCATGGAAAAGAAACAAGTTTCATAATGGTTCCATAATAATTTATTTAACATGTGGGAATGAAACATGTTTCATATAATAATTATTAAATAATTATCACCACAATCCATAAAAATAATAAAATTGTATTGTATCATTACATCATACCCCCAATAAAGAATAAATAACATCAAATTATGTTATCATAGATACTAAATTCCTTTAAATGTTCATTATAACATTTCTTAAGGAGAATTCATTTTTTCTTTGAAATAATTTATTTAAAATATAAAAATTTCTAAAATATTAAGGAAAAAATTATCTTTGATAATACCCTTATAAAATATTAAAGTAATCTTCAAAACATTGAACTATCATGATAGTTGGAAATTGTTTTCATGCCTTAACATTCAAATAAATATTCCTTTCACTTTTTCAGTAAAACGTCAAAAGTACCTCATTCAGAAAACAAAAAAAGATTCATTTAAACCATTTTTTACTAATTAAACCATGGGAAATAATTACTTTAAAAATTATGGGAAAATATTAAAACATTCTAGAATTTTTTTAGAAAACATTGATATAGAATAAAAAATATTTTTTCCCTAAGAGATAAATAAAATTGATTTTCCTTAAAATAATTCCATCGGGATCTGGAGTTATTAAAGAAAGGAAAATTGAATGGAAAATTTTAGTCTCTAAAGATAACCATAATAGAGTAATATTCATAGTGTTCTTCAAAGATAATTTTATTTCATCATTATAAACTAAATCATACACATTACTTCCAAAAAAATGAGATAATAACATAAATCCATTACCTCTTTGCTATCTTTTGAATCATAATACACATGATAAAAGAACATAAAATGAAAATTTAAATAATATTAAATGAATTATATTAATGATATAAAATGTCAATGTGATAGTATATACACATTTTAAAAATAAATAGGATCATAAAATCAAAAATGTCTCAAAGAAACAATATTGAGATAAAGAATCCTTACAAATTTTTTAATATCTGATTCAAAAACTCATGTAAGATATAACCTATATGGATTTTTAAATTAAAATATTTTTAAAATAAGATTCATAAAATAAATTCATGGGTAGTATATACACTAGTTACAAGAAACATGTGTTTAATATGGTATATGTATCCTAGAAATAAATGTGGGACAATAAATCCTTTTCCCTTTTGGTAACTTTTGAATCATAATCCCCATGAATGAATAACAAAAAAAATGAAACATTAAATATAATTAACATAATAATATTCATGTTATAGCATGAAAAAATGGAATTATATAAGCCTATTAAAAAAATATGGGTTTATAACATAACATATGTCCCAAAGAAGACATTTTGAGATGATAAACCATCACCTCAAGATCGACTTGCTTTGAGAGCACTCTAAATTTATGTATAATAAATTTAAATTTAGAATAATTATATAATAAAACCATTTAAAATAATTATAGTATCATACATGATCCACTTATTACATTTCAATTACCATTTATTAATAATTTTTTAGTAAATTAATCATTTTTGTGAGTTAACAGTTTCATTTTTCATAAGAATTCTAGTTCAATTGTTCTAGTCCTTAAAATTTAATCATGGTTATATATTCTTCATAATTTTAATAATAATTTTAATAATATATATATTTATATTCATTATATATATATATATATTAATATATAAAATTTATAGATAGAGAAATTAATTACCCAAGTCATGGTGACGATAGGTTGTACATTTGCATGAATGATGATTTTATGTTTCGACGGATTAAATAAAAAAAGTTAAATAATAATTAAATCTATAAGAATTAGTATTATATCATATATATCATATATTTTAATTAAATATATACTCATTACCATCCATTTATAATTAAAAAAAATAATGAATCACATCACTTCATGGAGGTGGTAGCCCATACGTACGCATAAGCAATGTTATCGTTTACCAATGGGTGGTAAGGTAAGAATGTAGATGAAATATTATGATTACAAATTAAAAATTATATTTTAAAAATCATATATAAACTTTAAACCCATCATAATAACCATCAATGAAACATGTTTATGTAAAAATAATTGCATCACTACGTGGAGTCGGTAGTTCACGTATATGCACGAGCAATATATTAAATTCACATTTGATGAAATAGAGGGTGAATAATGGTGGTTGCATAATAATAATAATAATATAGTATATTGAAGATACTGATGTTATTATTTTAGGATGAATACCATATATTTTGAATAGGTATGAAAAAAAATGAATTGAAAGAGGTCAGGTAGGATGATTTCCTCTTCTTCACTAGGCCTACTAGAGATCCCTTATTAAAAAAACATAGAATGGTATTTTAATAATACAATGAGATACAATTCATAGTTAGAGAATTGTTTAGTATAATTTGGAAAGTTTTGGTTGATCTAGATGGATAAAATTCATGTAAAAAGTGAAATGAGGGGTGACCATTTATAATTGGGGGAGATGACACATAATAAATTTTATAACTGATTAAAATATTATGTTTCCATACTTAAAGAAAAATTCTTCCAAATTATTATATATTCAAAGGTATAATATAATTAGTTCTAAATATTTATATACATTAGTATATAGATAATATTTCTAGATGTAGAGGATACACCTTTTGGGAGAATATCCCATAAAGTTTTTTTTAGATTCAATGGACCATTATCCAACTCTGCGATATGTAAACATCATGACTAGTAAATTTTTTCCATTTAATAATTACAGGGAAATCCTAGAAACCATATAGGAAATTTGTATTGTAAAATTTATAATTAATTTAAATTAGATCTGATGAAATATTTCCTCATATTATGATATTTTGTTGATGAATATTGTGATCATCCAAAACACTTTTTAGATTATTCATCATTGCGGAGGGATAAGGCAATGTAGATCCTCTCTAGTGGTGATTCACATGTAGACCATTTAACTCTAAAAATCATCAATAAATTATTGGGTTCTAGCATATTAGATCTATCATATTACATTGTTCTTCTTAATTTTTACAAGATCCTTGAGACTTCAAGGATTTCTTCTCATTTTTGAGATGATGAGATAAGGAGGAATCCACAGAGAAGTATATTGTGTGCAATGATTCTCAATTATTGATTAACCCTATATAATAAACATATCCATCTATTTAGATTTATGTTTTAGGTCAAAAATATTATTGATTTCATAATGACTCATAAAATAACATAATAAACAATATCTAACCCCATACCAAATAATAATAATAATATTAAAATTATGTTGTGTACAAATTGGCATAATAATAAATGTTATTTTACTTGTAATTTCCTCAAAATTCCCTGTATTTTTTCTATATATGGGATTATTTTGAGACAAGATGCTAAAAAATAACCTAATTCCGAGGTCCGATAAGACCGGAATAGATTTTTGAACTTTTTTATGTTCATTTATATAAACATGCGAAGCAGTTTCAAGGCCTTAACAGAGAATGCAACACCCCATGGAGGTCGGAGGAGTAGAAGACATGAGGAACGAACCACCAGAGCAGACCTGGTGTTCTATTGAAGGAACTTCCGGTAGTGGCCCATGACGACGACCATGGGTGGGTGGTTGTGCGCCTCAATGGTGGGCTGAAGTAGGAGTCGCGGCCTACTCGGGTTGTGGTGGTGCGAAAGGAGCCGCTGGCAGCGGGCCAGTGGCTGGTAGATAGGGATGCGGCCCACAACACATTGTCCATGGTTTCCCACTGGCATGCGGTCCAGCGACTACGTGTAGGACCAATAGGAAGGGTCAACTTAGCCGGTCATGGGACGCTAAACTGGATTCGACATGGTGTCCGGGCTGGAGGGGACCGGCCCGCTGAGTAGGATGGACTGGGGTGCGTAAACCGGGCCACTACGTGGCCATGGATGGAAATAAAGCCGACCCACTATTGCGGGTTGGGCTAGAGGGATAAAACCAAGCTGTTGGGTGGTCCGAGGTGGGAACAAATTGGATCGTCTATTGCAGGCCAGGCCGGATGGAACCGGGTCACTGTGCGACCTAGCGGGTTGGACCCCCCGACTGAACTGGGCCATGTCCAACAAGGCCCAATGGGCCCGGACCAGTTTCCAAGTTGAACCAAACCTGAATTGGGTCAGGTTGGATTAGTCAAACTGGGCTCGGGCATGCAGGGCCCTCATCCGGGTTGGTCGGGTTGTTCTGACCGGGTCGGACCGGTCCCAGACACGACCAAACCCCAATTACTAAAATGTCGATATCTTTCAGACTGGGTGTCTGATTGACAAGGTGTTAACTGAATTGGAACCCTTGCAATGAGTCAATTATTTTTTCATACTCTAAGGAGGTTTTCATGGAAGTTGAAATGAAATTAATGGCTTGAGGAATGGTTTCTCCCTGAATCAAGTGCACTATGTGCCAGAATCCTATGGCTTATTGAGACTCGAAGACTGCCGACAATTGACCCTATGTGGATCATTTACAAGAAAACCTGTGTGGATCAGTTATGATGGCCCAATGAGAAGTGGATCTGTATGACTTGGAAAGCCCACAGTGGGGAATGACTGTGTGTGACCCGACATACCCACAGTACTCATCAGGAATGAGTAACTTAGTACGATGTCTATGGTGGGGAGCGGCTCTGTGTGACCCGGCATGACCATAGTACTCATTAGGGATGAGTACCCCAACAGTCCAAGGTGTTCAGTGTTGCAATTGATGGTCTTGCTTTCTATACTCTAGATTATACCTGTGTGAGTTGTCTTTCTTCGTGATCATGCTTCATGGATTGATTTATGGTCTTTCCTTTGTGATTTGAGGTCCCTACTGAGTATTTTGTTACTCACCCCTACACGGGCTTTGCCTACACGTGTTGTGTCTGGTGCAGACGACCACTACCTTGATGGAGAACTTGGTGGTGCCCAGTGAGATCAGGCAGGCGGGGTGTGCTTTTATGGTCTCTAGAAACTACTCTACACTGACCCATCGGGTGGGGTTTTCAGCAGATGGATTTTCATAGATCTTTTGTTGTTTCCTATTTTTTAGTTTGGATTTTGTTGGGTTTGTATTCAGACCAATTTGACCTATAGCATGTACCTTTACTCAGTGGTTGTTTAGTGTCATGCATGTTTTACCTTTATAGTGTTTGGGACGTGTGTGTGTGTGTGTGTGTGTGTGTGTGTGTCTAGGTTCTCAAGAAAATGCCTCATATTTACAGGTTGATGCCTTCGGTGCTAGTCGTAAACCCCTGGCCTTCGGGAGGTGGGCTTGGGGGAGTCATGGAACGGGCCTTGGGAACGGGTCGTGACATTACTAGCTTGTAACTTAATATTTATCACCAGACATAATCTTGGTCCACTCATCCTCCTTTAAATTTATTAAATACCCAAATAAATATTTAATTAAATATTTATTCATAAATAAATATTTTACACATAGTATTAAAAATATAAATATTTATTAATTATTAATTAAATGAAATAAATATTTTATTATTATTATTTTTGAATAAATATTTATAATATATTCATTTAATTAAATAAATAATTTATTATTGAATAAATATTTATTTATTACCTTTTGAATATTTGAGATCAGTAAAACATGATTAAAATTAATCCTCAATATTGTGAATAATATTTATTCCAATAATTACATTCAAATATAATTTAGTTGAGAACAACATAAAATTTTAGTGCATGACCCTATAGGCTTTATTCTCATTGGAATTAGTCAATCTTGCCTAAATTTTAAGATTACTATCAAGTAATAGGTTAAGGAAACCAAGATAAACATGTTAATGTCATAATGTTAGCAACCATACACAATATCATATTGTGTAATATAATATATTTTGCATAATATCTGATCAAGTAGGTTTCATACATGTTTCATCATCCTATAACCTTGATACATCTTTCTTTGACTATCTAAAATAAATTCATCTATACACTATGTCAATGTAATTTACTGAAAAAGATAAATTTCAATTTAATGGTTGAGATGTAAACTTCTATAAATATGAAAGGGATATATCCTTCATCTGATTATCTATTAATATCATGTTATTTTTAAAGAACCAAATATACCCTACTTCCTGAAAACATATGGTGTCAAGGTTTTGGTCAATAAATATAATTGTGCAAGTCATGACATGAATTAATAATAATCTTAAAGTTTAGGGACCCTTATTGATGCTTGTAGATAGGAATATATGATAACACATAAACATGAAACATTTATACCAGTGGGTGTATTACCATAATCACTTATTTTGGAGATTACCAAGAGTGAAATTCATGATAAGAAGTCTCATCCACTTACATGTACTCATACTTGATAGAAAACATAATAGTTTCCCCATCATATAATGTTAGCATATTTTAGAACTAGGTTTAAGAATACTATCATAGAATTTCAAGGTTCTCATTATAGAGAGGAACTACGAAGACCATATAAATGTGACATATAATCTAGGAAATTATTATATCAAATTAAAAACATAATAATAAATAATATGTAATAAATGTTTTTATTAATATTAAATTAATATAACATACATGTTTTCCAAAATACAAGTAGTTATTTCTAAAAAACCAACTCCAACAGACACCCAATTAGAGTGGAGCCAACATCCTATGTCTTTCAATCATCTAGACTTCACATGATTATCATGTTTCAACTTAGTTAAAGAATTATTGAATGGGTCCTATACGTTATATTCCATTCAAATTTTTTCTCATTGATACTTCAATTAATTGAAAAAATATCTTAAGATATAATACTTATGAATTATGTGTTTCCTCTATTGATGTTACTTTGGATCCTTAGTAAGGATCAACATTGTAGTAATATCACAATAGAGTGTGATATGATCTTTAATATTGGGTTCCATATCAATATATTGGATGAATTTCTATATCCAAACTACCTATTTAGATACCTCAAAAGATGAAATATACTAAGAATATGCTTTAGAATTAATGACCATGGATTTCATTGAGATCATCTACTTAATAGCACCAACATTGTTATTGAATATTTATTATATCTGAGATATTAGATTGTATCAAAATATTTTGAAACTATCATTTGCATATTCTCTGATGACTAGTTTCTCATATCCCCTATTGGATATGAACATATCTGTAGTACACATCAGATACTTAAGTATATTATTGACTCCCATCCAATTGTGGTATCCTGAATTGGCATGATATATTCCTACTACACTTAAGGTATTGGAGACATCTATCCTAGTACATATCATAATATAAATTATTGTTCTAATTTCCAATGTGTATAGAATTATTTCTATCCTCTATCTTTTCTCATGTTTCTAAGAACATATTTTTTCTAATGATTAATTCCATGTGAAATTAGAAACAATCCCTTCTTGGATAGTCCCATAAGAAATGTCTTAATTATCTTGTTAATATATATACGTTGTATTAGATCAAGAAACCTCTTGGATATATCACAATGGAACATGATCCTGAGAATATATGTTTATTCACCTAAGTCTTTTATAGATAAACATGAATTCAACTAGGAATTAATAGAATATAAAACTACTACTTAATTTCTAATAATAAGTATTTCATCAAAATAAACAATTAACAAATTTAATGCACTCCCACTAAACTATTTATAGACATAAGGACCACATTCATTATTTATGAAAAAAAATTCTATTTTAGATTCATCAAACTGAATTTTCCATGACTCAGATGCTTTATTTAATTTATAAATGGATCTTTTCAATTTTCATGACTTGTTGGAAGCCTTTGGAGTCACAAACCCTTTGTGTTGTGTCATATAAAAATCTTTATGAACGTTATTATTAAGGAATTATATTGTGACATCCATTTTCCAAATATCATATTCATAGTAAGATGTAATGGAAAGTAGAATTTTTATAGATTTTAACATAGAAAACATTAAAAATAGTTCATAATATTCTATACTATGATATTGTTTGAACTCTTTTGAAACTAGTTGTTCCTTATAAGTACTCACCTTTCCATCCATTTATAGTTTCTTCTTGAGTACCATTTTTTAACCAATGATATTTACATCTATTGGAGGATATTACAAAATCCAAACTTGGTTTTGGTATATTGAACCCATTCAAAAAATCATAGGTTCTTTCTATTTGTAATCGTTTCTAACTCTTACCACTTCATTGTTTGTTAGATGATCATTATTATCAACTAATAATGATTAGCCATCCATAGTGACTAGAAAAACATATCTTCAAGGTACTATAACCTCTCTTGTACTCTTAAAAAAATACTTATGTCTTGGTAAATTATTCTTACATGGGGATTTGTTGAATCTATTCCTAGGCCAAATCACGTGTACCTTGATCTTGGAATTCATAAAATTTTTTCTCTCTCACACTGTCACTTTTAGATATGTTATCCTTCTCAAGTAATATAGTATGTACTTCCACAATTACATTTTTTCTGAAGTTTCATGTAGTAACATAACCTTGTTTCTATTGGGTATCCTATAAAGGAATTCATTTTGTTTCAAGGTACATGTTTATTACCTGAAGTGGCCTTAAAAAAAGCTTCACATTCCCACACATGAAAGTATGGAAACATATGTTTCTTTACACTCAATTTTTTAATGTAATATAATCTCCTTCATTATTTTTAATCTTTTTTAGTATTGTTGTTATTTTCTGTAACGCATATCACCAAATGAATAATGAAAGACTCACATGAGCCATCATTGATCTCATTATATCTAAAAAGGTGATGTTCCTCATTTCATTGACACCATTTCACTATGGTATATAAGGAGGATTGATTTCTGATAGAATATTAAACTCTCATAAATAATCATTGAAGTCTTTATTGATATATTCTACACCATGGTCTGAGTGAAGTTTCTTAATCTTTTTAACAAGCTGGTACTCAACTTCATTCTTGTATTATTTGAATTTATCAAAATAATCATACTTATACCTCATTATGTAGACATGTACATATATAATTTAATCATCAGTAAAAGTTATGGAGTATGGGTATTAACCCCCTGATACAACTGAAAATTTTCAAAAATCATTGATATGAACTAATTCAAGAATATCCTTTCCCCTTCACCCCTTTTCCCTTTCACCCTTTCTAATAAATTGGGATTTAGAAATTTTTCATTGTAAACATGTGTGACAAAAACTATGTGGTTTTAGTTCAGAAGAATGAAAATATCCATCATAGTTTAACCTAGTCAAATACTTTTCATTTATAAAACCTAGCCGATGATTACAAAGTTAAGTGTGGTATGATTTATGTGAACTAGTTTCATTGTTAATTTTCATTACATGGATTATATAATCCAATAAGTAAAGATCTTTATTTAAATGATCCTTACTATAAAACATGGATCCTTATAAAAGAAGAAATATTTATTCAAATTTTTTAAAATAAATCCATATATATCAAGTCAAGTTACATAAATAATGTTTTTAGTAACAAATGACACATAATAACACTATTTAAAAACTAAGATAATTCTCATTAGAAACATGAGGTGGTAGTACTTGATGTCCATAACAAAATTTTTGGATCCTTTGGTTGCGTTTGGATTTACCTCACCCAAATAAATCTTATAAAATATACTTGGTTCCTATATTTTAATACATATGTATGTACCCTATACTACATCTAATTCCCAATTTGTAGAAACAATAATCTGCACTCGATAAAAAATTCACCTAAAGATTACCCTTATTTTTCTGGGTTTAATTTTATTTATAATGGACCTTGTTTCCAAATGTGAAATAGAAAGCATAATGTCACCTTATATTCTCCTTGATCTTAATTTTTTGGGAAGGAAATTTTTATGATGCATTATACTTAGATCTCTTTTCCTACCCTTTTCTTTTATTCAGCATAAGAACAATTGGATTTTCATGTTTTATATCCATTTTAACTTAGATAAGAAATGAAAGAATATCTAGGAGAGAATTATTAATGTTTTTCATATTTAAATTGATAAAAATTCTATAGAATCTCTGAGGACGTGATACAAGAATGAGATCAGTACACAATAAATTAGGCTATTTAAAACCTAGAACTTCTAGGTGATCAATATAGACAATGAGTTTGACTAGATGAGGCTCAACCAATGCACCCTCTCTATGATTGATCTGAATGAGTGCCTTGGTTATATCAAACTATTCTTCACTTGATCTATCATGGTAAAGACCACAAAGATACTGGTTCATGCTATAATCATCCATTTCTTCCTGTGACTTCACGAGTTATCTCAAAATGGATGAAATCATTAAGCACTGAATGCTGAACACATCCCTTAGATTCTTATTATTAATAAAGAAATATTCATTACTTTCATCCTTATCATGAAGATCTGGCTTGGAGGATTCTTGCACATAATATTTCTTTTCACAGTGTAATTCAATAAGTAGGCATCTAAACCATTCTTGAAAGTTACTACCTGTAAAGTGATAGTCATTCTAGAATATTGATCATAGGGATAATGTGGCTGATAAATATTACATTATATTACAATATTAAAGTAGTATATTATTAGTACTTTACATGGTTGAATTTATAAGAGACATAATAAAAATTTAAATTTTATTAAGTCTCCCACTATTTTATCTGGTCCCAATAATTCTCACCATTAGACTTAGAATTTATAGTTTCTCATAAATTATATGGGAAATGATCCATATTCCCCTTCTCATAACCCAAGAGAGTGCTTGGTTAATTACTACAAGGTATTTTGGTAGGCATGTATTTTCTAACTTTAGTCTTGAAACTCATTGATCCATTGAGTGGACTCCCCAATCTAAAAAATTATGACTTGCAATTCCTAAATATTTACCTCTAAGTTACATCAATTCTAGCAAGTGATACTTATATTTATAAAAATTGGTTAAGTTAACCCAAAAAATTTATAATAAATCTAAAATAAATTTGTCCCAATGAGGGTTGGTCAAACACTTAGTTATATAGATTTCATTCCTAATCAAGTAATGGAAGGCTTAGTCTGACATAATATTATATTGAGGAATTTTATTTATCATGCATAAAATTTTCTTATTTTATCCATTAAATTTATTATTAATGTTAAGTGGATTTTACTTATGTGATTAACCATATTTTGATAAAACATTTATGCATATTAAATTAATTTAAATTCTACCATTTTATTTTAGTTTATTTATTTATCTGATTCCAACCTTACATCCATAAAATACATCACGCATAAAACATAAATCAATAAATGACCCAACCATGATATTATAAAATGGTTGATTTATTGAGTAAACAATAAATAAACCTATGAATATTGGGGAAAGTTCCTTATTTAAATTTTGGAAATTGTTTCAGTATCCCACAAATCCACCTATGTATCCCCTGGTTTGGTTTCCTCTCTGTTCCATCTTGAACCACCTCCATGCTTCTAGGAGACTCCTTTAATTACAAATGTTTATAACTCAAATGAAATCGAGGGGAACCAAAGGACTAGTTGAGGGGGATTGTATAAATAACCTTATACATGTAGGTCATAAATAATAAAAGATCGAGGTTTGACACACAGACTATCATATTAAATTTAATAATAATAATTTCAAACATATTTAACAAAAAAAATTTAATAAAACCAAATCATACATAGGTTTGGTCAAGCACATGATTGTTCATACACATGAAACAGATATATAAAATCACATTGGCTAGAATTCACTTCAATTAATTTTTTATTATTAAGATAAACACACTTGTATTAATTAATTAATTAATTCCATTTCAATTAATAACCATATAATGTTATGTAGATATACCCATTATAAATGAATTATAGAAAATGAATGTCATAACCAGAAATTGTTGATAGTTAAATTTAATTAATTGATCATTTATTAATTTTTCAAAATTTTTATTTCATAGTCAAACACATATAGTTCCATCATTGTACTTAGGCTTTAATTTTATAATTAAATATTTCAATGAAATTTAATTCTATTTTTTTGTGAGACTACATAACGTGTACTTATGAGCTAAACATAGTGTTTCTCATTTTTCATGTACCTAGGATAAATGTCTGAGGCTTTGGAATGTACTCATTTGGATTATTTACTGTATACTAACCAGGTACATGCCATGTTTTCTGCTTTCCATGTATCTGAATAACCAACCAATTGACTTAGCGTATTCCCCGAATAGATTCACATGACCTGTAATTCGGCTACATACCATGTTTTTATCTTTTTTTTGTTTATCCATGCAACATATCGATTGAATTGGATGCATTAATTAATGGGTTACATGATGTGTACATAGGCTACATGCCATGTGTCTCATTAATTATCCATGATTTCAGTCTCATGTGGTTAGAACCTGTGTATTTGACCACATGGTTAGTGTTATTTTTCTACTCAACCATATAGGCTAGATAATGTGTACACTATATACACACACCATGTAATAAGAAAATTTGTGGGCCATGTAGGCCTAGTTAGCACACCATGTATAATAAATGTGCTGCATGAAATAACTACTCAGTGTGTCTTGTATCTTGTGGCACATCTTGGTACAAAAAACTTTAGTAGACAATGTGTACTCTGACTACATATAGTGTAACCCAAACAACTAAAAAGAGACCTTGAAACCTCAAAATGGAATCTTTAATCATTCTTCATTTGTTCTTTGGCCTTAATTAAATACAAATATAGAATGATAAATATTAAAATGTCAAAACCATGTTAACTAAATATCATATTAATGAACAAATTATCTAATAATTAATGATCTAACCACTATTGTGCATATATATCAGCAATAAAATAAATAATTATAAATTTATACATGACCCCTATGATACTATTTGAAGGTTCCATACATATTGGACGTGCATTTTTGGAGAATAAAAATTGATGTTTATGTCAGATTCAATGGATCATTCATAAAATTTTCAAGACATAAACATCATGTCCAATGAATTTTTTTCAACGAATGTTTTCATAAAATGTCCATAACACAGTAAGGATCTTTTCCATGATAAATTTATAATTAATTTAAATTATATATAATGAAATATTACCTCATCTTAAGATTTTTCTTTGATGAATATGTTGACCATCCATAACCCTATTTTGAATTACCATCATTGTGTAGGGAGGACCCAAAGTAGATCCCCTGAAGTGGTGAACCACACAAGGTACTTTGATCTCAGAACAACACCTATAGATTATTAGATTCTAACAGAGTATATTGAGTATATTTTGTTCTTATTCATGATTACTTCAAGATCCTTCAAATCTTTAATGAGTTCTTCTCATTATTAATAAGATGAGATAAGGGGGAATCATGAGATAAGTCTATTATTTAAAATGATTCTCAATTCTTGATTAATCCTACACACTAGACATAACCATATATTTATAGAGTTAAGCTATAGGTTAATATATTATTTAATTTCATAATATCCCTTAAATAATACAATAAATATTATCTTACCCCACTTCAGAAAATAATAATAATAATATTATTATTTTAATTGAATGTGAAAGTGTTTAATTGACAAATAATAATTTATTGATATGAAAATTAATATATATCATCAGACATGATCTTGGTACACTTGTCCTCCACATCATTTACTGAATACCCAAATAAATATTTAATTAAATATTAATTCATAAATAAATATTTAATTAAATATTTTTTCAAAAATAAATATTCTATTCATAGTCTTGAGCATTTAAATATTTATTAAATATTTAATAAATAAAATAAATATTTTATTCATGGACTAGATAATAAATATTTATTAAATATTTATATAATTAAATAAATTTTAATTTATGAATAAATAATTATTTATTATCTTGTGAATATTTGTGATCAATAAATATTGAATAAAGATATTCCTTGGTTTTGAGAAAAATATTTATTCTAATAATAAAATTTAGATAGAATTTAATCGAGATAAATGGAAACACTTAGAGTGTGATCCTCTAGGATTGTTTCTCATTGTAATTAAGAGAACTTTCCCAAATTCGAATATTACTATCAAGAAATGGGCCAAGAAACCTAATTGGAATAAGTTACTATTGTAACGTCGATAAAAATATATAAGTGATTATTGTATAATATAATTCATTTGTATTAATATCTCATCAAGTAGGTTGCACACATCTTTCAACAACCTGTGTTATTGATATATTTTTCTTTAACTAGATAAAATAAACTCTTCATTACACCATGTCCATGGAACATAATATGAATGTTATATTTTAAAAAAAGGTCTAGGAAATAAACATCCAAAAATTTGGAAGGAACATATCCATCATTTACCTATCTATTAATAACATGTCATTCATGATTCACATGATATACCATACTTCCCATATATATATGGTTTCCTAGTTTTGGTTAAAAAATCCAAGTTTTCATGTCATGAAATACATTAATAGTAATCATAAATTCTAAATAACCTTACACACACTCACAAATACAAATATCCAATTACACATAAACTTGGTCAATTCCTACCAGCGTGTCCTCTCTCATAATCTCCCATTTTGGAGATTATCAAATGTGAACATCATGGGAAGAAGTCTCATATGCTTATGAGTACTCCATCCAGACATCCAACATAATATGTTCCCCATCAAAGAATTTTATCTGACTATAGAACTAGGTTAAATAATACCATCATGGAATTTCATGGTTCTCATTATATTAGGGGACCTATACAATCTTATAAATGCAACAGATACTCTGAGATGTTATTATATTAAATTTATATAGAACAATGAATAATATGTAATAAGATGTTTTATTAATATTGAAATATTTGAATATACATGTAAAAAAAGTAAAACAAAATTGGTTCTAGAAAACAAACTACACCATTAAATAAGTTTAATTGGTAGAACATATCATTATCTATTGGATTAATTCCCTAATGAACCCATTTTAACCATAACCATAGTAATGAATTTTTCAATCACACGGGTTATAATTTTAACTATCTGGTAATAATTATATCATAAATGGACAATTTATGAAATTTAAGACCATTTACAATTCTAAATGACCTCATAAAATATTTTTTTATGATTTTTAAATAATATAATAAAATATTATATTTCTTTAAATATCATTAATATCTTTTTCAACACTATTCATTTAACATTACTTTAAATAAATGATGATAATAAAGGTATTTGAATATAAAATATTTAAATTTAAATTATAAATTACTTCTAACCATAAAATTCATGTGATTCAATAATTTATCAAAAATATAATAATTTTTCTAATTTTAAAATCATTTACATTGATTTTTCTACTGACTGTACAAAAATTGTGTCAGCATTGTGTAATCATTTAAGGTAATTATACAATTAATAAAAATAAAAAACAAATCACCATCATAGAAATAAACAACGCATATTAAAAATAATCTTTTAGATTCATTTATAACATATTATTATTCCCATGTTAACATATAAATGATAGTAAAATCATGATAGTGACATTTTAGGATTTTCTTTACATAAAAAAATATAAAATTCATAATCAAATAAAAATTGAACTAGAATTACATAAATTATAATTTTGGATTTATATGGTTGAATTAATCTCATAAAAATAAATAAAATAATATTTTAGGTTGATTTTGATACCTTATCTCATTGTTCTACCCATGATTTCCCATTTTACCCTTACAAATATAACATATATTTACCACATTTAATATTCATAATGACAAAAAATAAAAGGGATGTATTTTCAAAATTTGAAACTAATAATTTAAAATATGGTATCCATTTTTTAATATTCAATATTTATAATTTCAAGTAATGTATTTTAATATAAATTCTTAAAATACAATGAAAAACAATTATTAGATAAACTGTTTTTAAGCATACAAATTAACTTATATATAAAACGTGAATACTAAGAATTCAAACAGAATTAATTATATTATTAAAAATTAAAAATATAAAATAAAACTTAATTAATAAAAATAAAATACAATGGTACTATTAAAATAGTTGATTTAATGAAAATAAATGATAGTATTTTAAAAATTAGTAATTTTCATTATTTACTAAAAAATCAATCATTTCAGAAAAAACCCAAAATACCAAACTTTGATAACTTGGATATGATGATATAAAAAATTATTTTAATTTTAAAAAAATATATTATATAAATTTGGAATAAATTATTTATAATTACCATTGGAAAAATATAATAAAATCACCCTTAAAGAAATTTCATTTTTGATACATAAAATAACTTCACTAATAAATGTGTTACTATTTCATAAGAATTAATAGTTAATTTATAATTGAGTAGGACCATTAGAAATTTAGTTCTTAATTTATTTACTCATACTAAAACTCCCAAATTTAACAACTAAATTATAATTTCCACATTTAAATAACTTTTTATAGTATATCACAATTCACTTAAAGATAAGTGTTGCATGTTAAGATACCAAGTTTATTATTATTTTAACTAAAATTTTTAGGTGTCATAGAATTGTTAGACTGACATAGTACTAAATGAAGGATTAATATACTGATGCTTAGTATTTTACCATACAAAACATATTAGATTGAGGAGCATCAAACAAAGGTGGATTATAAAGAAGAGTATGAGACAGAGGTAAAATGGACATAGAGACACCGAGCTGAAGCTATTGAGAAAAACATATTGGATAGAGCGATACAAGATGAATTTTTGTTGAAAATTATTTCTATAAAGAGTTTTAGAAATTTAATATTTGAGTATATTAAATTCATTCAAGATCTGAAGTATGTTTCAAGACTAATAGACTTTTCAGAAAAATATTGATGATCTTGAAGATGGTGTACATAATAAAAGGAAATACAACTTTCTTATAGAAGAAAAACATATTAATAATAAGATATATCCACACTAGATTAATAGAGAAAAAGGAAAATCTTTTAGCTGGGTGTATAACTGGTTACTAAAGAGTCTTGTGGCAGGGGGAAGAAACAATTGAGAAGGAAGATGGGAAAATAAGGAAATATGGTGGGTATAACCAACTATAGTAGAAGAGTTGGTCGCTAGGGGATTAAACTAGGGTTAACTCGAGGAATGATTAATGAGGTGTATAACCAATTATTTTATGTTTCTTTGTAATATTGAAGATTTTTTTAGTGGATTATTTTTGTTGGGGGGGGGGGTATAACCAATATATAAATAAGTAGGTCACATTGGTCAAACCTTGTAAATATCAAGTGATAATATCTCTACAAATATTTACTACATAAGAGGTGAGGTTGAGAGATAAATTTAAGTATATCGAGAGATCTAGAATGTTTTAAAGGTTTATTTTTGAGAATAATTTATTAAATAATGTTATCATTGATTAAAAAACTCCCCTTCATAGTGATCTTAAACTTATATGGGAACTTCAATTTGGTATCTTATCATAGGTTCCCTTTAAAGATCCAAAAGTTTTCCTTAATTTTTTCTAGATTTTATAAATTGTGTATTTTAGGAAGTTTTTTAGTTTCCTTAAATGTAGAAACAGAAAGTTAATCATAAGGATAATAATCATGAGAGTTCTTCTAAGACTCAGAAAAATGGAAAAAAGGATATGCAATGAAGTTGAAGAAGAATCCAAAAGTAAAAGGGAAGATAGTAATAATTTAAGGCAATCATAGTAGAACCTATTTTAATTATTATGTTAATTATGATTATTATAATTAAAATAGTTTTTGTTTTGATGATCATATCTCACTTAGTGATCTTCATTATAAATATAAATAACAACATATTAAACATTATAAATAAGTTGTAAAATGCGTTGTTGGTATAATTTAGGGGTGTCTTTTTGATGAAGCATAAATAGAAAAAGAATATGGAGAAATGGATGAATCACTAACTAAAAAGTTCAGAAAGTAATTTTTTCTCATAGGCCTAGTAGAAGCAGGTGAGTAATCCATTATTCATATTGAAGAAGAATTCAAAAGTTACACATGTAAGAATTTTTTTTCAGATATTATTTTTATAGAGGGTTTCCATGCTCTTGAAAAATTTCACAAAGTATCTATGGATGTCAAATCTACTTAATTAGTGGTTAATAGAAATAGATTAACTGATCTTGATAATTATATATAAGAATCAATAAAAATTCATGAAGAACAAATAATAAAGATAAAGTGGGATTGAGATGATAGGATGATATATTTTGAGGATAATAAGAACTCAATCAAATATGAAGTGTTTGATATAGCGGTGAGATTAAATAATAAAAAATCAATATAAGGTGTACCTTCAAAATTAGTTGATAAGAAATATATTTTCACACATATTTCCATTAGGGACCATGACTATAACATGACTCATACTAGTAGCAAGAAAATAGTGAAAAATTACTCACATCAAGTGGAAATAACCTCTATTAAGAAGGTATCACATAACCCATATACATTCATTTGCACCAAGGGTGCATCAATTGTTTGTATAGGTTTTAAAAAAAATTCTAGGAAATCATGGATAATGGAGCATAATGATAAACCCACCATATAATGTTTGGATGAGAAACAATGTGTGAATAACTATTCCACAATAAGTATTTAAGAGGGTGTTTGTTCCACTCAAAAATAGAAATTTACACAACCTATGAAATCTAGAAATATTACACCAAAAAATAAGAGAATAATAATCATAGGTTGTTGTTAGTGTGGTTGAGATTTTGGATGCAAAGCTCTGATGTGTTGGAATAACATATCAATTCATGAAGATTATAAAAATCTACAAGAAAGGGGGAGAGAAATTAATGGAAAAAGAGAACCTCTTGAGAAAAAGAAGAAGAAAGTATAGAATCATCAGTATGCCTTGAGGATAAAATAGAAAAAATTACTACACCAAATATTATAAAAACTATAAAGAAATAAAGAAATATTATAATTAATGGAAACATAAAGATGGATAGTGATTCTTTAAAAGGTATAAGAATCCATGATATTCTACAAAAAAATTATTGACACAGATTCCATGAAAGTTATAGATATTTAAAAATAAAATTAAAGCATCATAGGCCTTAGGTGATCTAATGGTTATAGTAGAAAAGGAAGTTTCATACTAATGAAAATGAGAGGGGAATAATATTTCTTCACATAAAGAAGCAATTTAGGAGAAGAAGATAAGTAATAACCTATTATGATTGATGATAGGAATAGAAGTGCTGAGGTTGGATAGTAATAAAATCATAGGTTGAGAAAAATATAACAACCTAAATGTTACTTATGAGTAATCTAATAGGTTTCTTCTTATTACCATTATAAATTTTTCTTTGAACTAACTTATATGGAATTAAAGGATAATAATTAAAGGATCATGATAAGTGTTTTAGTAGCTACATAACATGAAGAGATATCTATCATGGAACATTTTGATCACCACATTGAAGGAAGTATTTCAAACCTTAAGGTTTAGAAAGGTTGAATCTGAGGTATGACTATAACTTCCTTTAAAAAGGGAATGTTGGAAAGATAATAGTTACCTAATGTTACACATAACTAGAATTCTATATTGGAGAACAAAGGTGAAAAGTAAAAACATGGACATTGAATAGAAATATAACTATCATGTTCTAATGGGGAGTGATAGAGAACATGGTTACAATAAAGTTAAAAATCATAAATCCATAACCTAAATATTCCTAAAAAAGTTCATTGATATCATAAAAAATGATGATAACTTCAAAATAAATTCAAATCACTTTTTCATAAATTTGAAGAATTTTCCTGAAAAAATACACATACATTATTTCAGGACAACCTTACCCTTTGTTTTTCCTTGAACATCTTCCACATCATCTCTTATTATAAGAAATAAAGGTGAATTTTTCATTTCTGAAGTATTAAAATATCATGAGATACATAATTAGAATTATAGGTAATTCCATCTATCATTATCACAATAAAATGGTTTTAACATGTTATTAACTATGAATAAATCCTCATATGGTAAGATAATACTTCAATTTCTAAAACATCATCTAAAGTTTAGCTTAAACCATTCTATAAATGGATATCCTTATAAACCTTCTAAAATATAATTCACCCTTTATTCCTTTAATATGCACCTATCTCATAGTGAAATTTTTTTTATTGGAAATATGGGTTCATCCTTACACAAAAGGAATATTAAATGTGATTTAATTATTTAAAAATCCATTTATAGGGATATAATCACATGAAACTTCACTAAAGTATGAACAATAATATTTTCACATAGATTATTCATAAAAAATCAAACATGAGCATCCCAATTAAGGTGGTGGATAAGTATTCCCTAATTATAATGACTCACTTCATCCATTATGATTGCATAAGATTTCACTTTATCATTTTTTCTTTAATTTATTGTGGTTTATCATCTATATTATCCATTGTATTAGGGAATTTATTTTCATAATTCCCAAACTCCTTGTAGTTGAAAAAATATAGTGTGGGTGGTGCATTAGTTTCAATTATCTTCTATTCCATTACATTAACAATCCCATTAGTTTTATTTTTACATTAATGGATTATATTCCCTATATTTCAACATTTAAAGCACCTCATAATTCTATTTAAGAAATTAAATTTATTCTTATTCCCATATTCCCAGCACACTGATGTTTAGAATTTCATTCTACCATTTGAGTTTTAATGAGACTCGACCTTCCTTTTCTTATCAAAAATAGAGGAATGGTGGGAATATCTAATTTCTATTTCTACCATCAATGAACTTAAAATTAATTCTTCATAACTACTAAATTATCTTATAGAGAAGGATTTTGGAATAATTGGTTTCAATCCACTAAATAATCGATCAATTTATCTTTTAGATATGATGATAAAACTAGAAGCATACCTTGAATGTTTTGTAAATTTAGCTTCATAAGAACAATATACTTATAATCCTTTTTCTTTAACTAAATTAATTTTTTTTCCGTCTTTTTTCATTGAATACAAGAGAAGTATATAATGAAAAATATCCCCTTAAATTCTTCCCATTCAATAGATTAAATTTATTCTTATTCCCTCATGTTCATAATAAGATTACTCCACTAATAAAATTAATCTTCCAAATGATGAGAAACCAAAATGACTTTTTCATGATTCAATCATTGAATAATGGAAAATATATTTTTAGTGGTATATATCCATTACTTAACTACTAGTGGATTAATGGAACCACTAAAAGATGGTGGGAATTACCTCATGAAGGACTCAACATAATATTTTTGCCTCCTTTGATCAATTGGAAGTTCAACATGATTCATAGATTGGTATTTTTTTTGGAGAATATCAACAAGAATTTTCATTCCAAATCTCATATCACTTATTCGATCGGGAGGAAAATACTTGCATTGTCCATTGAATTCAACATTGACATGATTTCTTTGGGTTACATAGAATAACTAAAATCAGTAAGCATAGAGTGAGCATCAATTATCATAGAATAATACCATATAATCTTGAAAAATTACTTATATGATATCTAAATCCTAACATATAATTCCTTAATCTATAACACCTTAAGCTTACCATTAGAGACTTACCTAGACATATCCTTAGAAATATCCCTAGTAATATCACTAAATTTTTCCCTTCCTAGTATCTAGAGGTTGAATAAACATTTTCTTCAATACCAACTATGGTGAACTTGGCTTAACATATATGGATATTACATAATTTTAGATTAATATTCAGTACATTACAAAAAATACATAACCTAGGACCATAATAGTTTAGTGTATTTGGAAACATAGAAATATAATCTTCTAATATAGTAAAAGATATTCAACATATCCCTTATAGATATTCACCTTTATTAGTCCTACTTAAAACCCATTCATCATATCCTGAGGAAATGAATCATAATAAAGGTGTGATCTTATATGATCAGTAAGGGTAAATAATTGACATATATAATAATTACATGAGCATAATGGTATGATAACATGATCCTAAAATTATAAAATAATACCCTGTATATCAAATATAATAATAAAGATTCAAGTTATAAAGATTGGTATTTTATAAGAAATGAATCACAAGGGTGATAAATCATAATAAATCAATCATGAACCATAATATCTTATCATAAATGTGTGGAAACACTATAACTATAAGAAACCATTTCATGTGTGGAGGATAACTACCAAGAACATAAACATAGTGGATCAAGGAACACCTATTTCCCCTTTTTTGATATAGACACACTTGTTTCCCACAGTGGATCCAGACACACCTATTTTGTATAGTGGATTAGGGAATGATTTTTTCCCATTTTGGATCAGGACACACCTATTTCCCCTTTTGGATGAGGAAACACCTATTTCCCATTGTGTATTAAGACCTTAAACTTGTTTCCCATCATTTTATAATGAGATATAAATCATTACCCAAATAATTAGAGTGAGATACAGGTCCCACCCAACCCCAAATAAAATTATACAAGCATGTTCCACAACAGAATAAAACATTCATCATATCGTGACCCCTAAAAAGATATGGGTTTCATAAACATCATATTATAACCTAGGAAATGAAATGGGCATCATAAAAATTGCATCATATCGTTACCTATATAAAATAGATAGGTCTCATAATCATATCGACAAATAATAACCCGTGTAATGATGCGAGTTTCAAAATCATATAATCTTTGGAAGAGAAATAGGTGTCATAAACATCATTCCATAAAAACATAAACCATTCAAGAAAGAATATGAATAGTATTATTGGATCACATTCACAATAAATAATAAACTATAACATAATATTTCATCTTAGATGGATAAGGATTTTGAATGATCACATGGAACATTTCTTAAGGAAAATAGACTTTCTTCAAAAAATTGTTTCATAAAACCATTAAAAAAAATCCATTTCTTATAAAAAAGTCTTTATAATTTCATTTAAAACATTTATTGTGGAAAATATCATTTCATCTTAGAATTTTTTTAAATCATAAATAATTTTGAAGAAATATTTCTTTTAAAATATATTTCAATACATAGAAAATTAAGCATGAAAATATTTTTAAAACCTTTTTCTTTGAAAAAACTTGAAAACTCATAAATAAATCTTGAAAACATTCACATACTTTTAATTGAAAATAACCTCTTGAAAAATATAATGAAATATTTTGAAAATAGTTTTATACTGTTTAAAACATAAAAAATTTCATTAAAATCCTTTTACTTTAAAATTATATTTAGATATTATTTAAAAACATATTTTAAAACATTTTAAAAAACATGGTTTGTGAATAAAATATATTTCTGACCGAAGATAGATATAAAGTCATACTTTCTTAAAATCATTTTCTTAATATTCTTAAGTTACAATGAGTAGGATAATAGATCCATTATATAAAGATATCATGAATAACCAGAGTAGAAGAAAATTAATGAGAGTTCTTGAAATATGGATCATAATATTTCATTAATTGAGGAATAATCATAAATAATCTCAATAAACAATGACATTGCACCGGTAAACTATTACAACTTTGGTAACCTTAAATCATGATCCCCATAAGATAATAACATTACCTGAAGCTTATAATGTCATTAAATGAAGTAAATTCATGACATAACATATCAGAGGAATTATATAAACATCATATAAAGATATAGGTACATAACATGACATGTATTTCAAAGAAGGAAAATTGAGACAAAATTAATTTTCCAATTTGGTAAATTTTTGAAAAATAAACCCCATGAAATAAATATAATAAAATGGATGTATAAATACCCATAAATTTATATATAATAATCTTATAATATATTCATGGTAATTCTAAATTCCACACAAAATAAATAAGTGGTGAATAATGTATAAGTCTCACAGAAATAAAAATGAGACGAAAAAACCTTACATTAAGTCTTGAATTTATTCATACACTTTCAAAAATATGGATTAATAAATATAAGTTTATTATAAATTTACCATATAAACATTTTAATATATCAAATACCATATATTATTATTTTTTAAACATTATATTACCATTTTGTTAACTTCATGTTAATGTTATGTTTCTGATAATATCTAATTTGTTTTTCATATATGTTTTGGATTGTTATTCTTGATAACCTCAATTAGATAATGATTTAATTATCTAAAGAATTTAAAACATGATATAAATATCATATATTCAGTATATATTCATTTATAATAATTGATAAAATATATAAAATATGAAATGGAATACACTATTCATTGAGATGGTAGGTCGTACGTATGCATGAACATTGTTTCTGTTTTATTGTAATATTGAATGAAAGAAATTAAATTACATATATGTATATATATATATATAAATAATATCATTAAATTAACATTATTATATCATATATATCATATAATTTCACTAAACCTATCCTTAATTCATTCCACCTAAAGTGTGAATGATTCACATTGCTTTGAGGAGGCGGTAGTCCACACATCAACAAATGAAGTTATCATTTTTAAAAAAAATGGAAAGCATGAGGGTATGTTTTATATAATAATTTAATAAACATAAATAAATCATATATATAATATAATAACACACTGTCCATTATAATTACAAACCTTGATAGGTGGTAAATGAAAAATGAATGACATCGTTTCGTATGGCAGTAGTCACCCCCACACACAAACGATAAGTTCGTTACCTATTAGATGGAAGTTTGTGTAGGTGTAGGTATAAACCATAGAATAAAAAAAATATCAGTATATTTATGATATGGATTTTATTACATAATCATATAGGAATAATAATTTAGGTGGTGGGGAATAAAAATAAATCAAAAGAGATTGTGGAAAGATGATACCTCATCTTTGGGTAACTCCTCATGGTTTCCACCAACGAGATTCCTTGGTTTTATTTTTTCCAAAAGGGAGGACTATAGGATTAAGGGATGGATTTTTGGATGATATTTGGGTTGTTTTTGGCTGATACAAATTGTATTTAGAGGTGTGGGGAAGTTAGGGGGTGAGTGCCCCTTTATAGTGGAGGAGGAGTGGCATTTTTGTAAGTATAAAAGGTAAACACTATTGATAGGTATCCCTTACTAAATGGGCCTACAATAATTGTCCATTTTAGATTATATATGGTAATTGATCTAAATATTTCCATAAAATTTCTTTTTAACATGTTTCTAGTCTATTTAGCATCTTGAAATTAAAGTTTAACCATTAAGTAAACAATTTTTTTTACCTTAATCATTATAATTAATTTTAATTACTCTCACTAACTACACTGGTAAAAAACAAAGTTGAAATTATTATACATTATAAATTATTATGATTCCAAATAATAAATCAAATTTTCCAAATTATATCCACATAAGTGGTAGAAATTAATTTAAAATTGTTTCCATAGATGGGATGAGAGGATGAATTTTTAAAGTGAAAAGTCCAAAAGTTTGAAATTGTTTTATATTCAATTTAAATTTAAAATCGGTTCCAATGACCTAAATTTTATTAGTTGTTTTATGATTTATAAAATTACACTTTAAAAATGAATAAAAATATAATATATAAATATATAAATAAATTAGATGAAAAAGCGGTTTTGAATTAAAATCCATTATTTCCCCTATTCACCCAAAAATGAAATATTTCATAAAAATACCAAAAATTAAACAAAAGTAAATTTTGATATTCTTATTTCTGAAATGAAGTATATTTTTTAAATTAAAATTTATAAAATTTTCAAAAATATATTTAAAATGGGTTCACCATTAAAAGGCGGTAAAATTATTATTTTGAAAAATACATCATTTTATAAATAAATTTGGAATTATTCCTATATTATACCTATAAAATATATGATATGATTATAAAAATATTTATTGAATATATAATATATAAATTTAATTCAAAACATTAATCAAAAGTGGTTTGATTAATTTATTGAGATAAAGCAGTGCTTGTATACAGAAAAATAGTTTTCTAAGAAAATCAATTAATTAATTATTAATAGTTCATACTATCATTTCTAACTAATTAATAGCAAATGATTAATTTTATATTAATTTTTAAATCATAATATCACAATTTAGTTAATATAATTCATAACTTCCATTATAACATCTTAGTGGAAACTATAACATTATTTTAATAATAATATTAATAGTATATTATAGTTCGGTAAGACATGGCCTTTCATATATTGAAAGATATCAAAGAAGCATGATATTTTAGGTAACATAATACAAGAATAGTGTTTCGTGTATCAAAATTTAATCTAAGTGTTGTGGGTAGTGCAAGCCTAACTTGGTGTTGTGTGCAACACAAACCTCACATAGTGATTTCACAAGCGATATTTAGTTTTTCATGTAATAAAAAATATCAAAAAGATTAAAATAAATTGAAAAAAATATTTCAAAAAATCATGAGGTGTTAAAATTAAGGTAAGTAGACTAAAAAAAACTAAAACATACATGAAAAATAGAGTAGTTATTGTCCAAAATGTGACTTTAACATGGAATTTTTAATAAATGGGTAATAAAATATCACAAGTAAATCATATAAGGTTTTATATAAAAAAGTTTTGTTCTTTAATATATGTTAAATAAAATTATATTTATTATACATTAGTTTTAAACATGTGAAAAGGATATCAAGACTTACGACAAGGGATTTTTGTCTCACTTTTTACTTCAATGAGACACATTCCATATTCACCAACTATTTATTTTATATAGAGTATATAATTCCCATGAATTTATTTTATGATAAATATCCCAAAAATTATCAGGATTTATATATCCATTTTAGGATATCTATTTCATGGGTTTTAAAGTTCAAAAGTTACCAAATCATTATGGGATTTCTGTCTCACTTTTTACTTTAGTGAGACACATTCCATATTCACCAGCTATTTATTTTTTATGGTGTATATAATTACCATTAATGTATTTTATATTTCTTACCCTAAAAATTATGTGATTTTAATATCCATTTTAGGAAATATATTTCACGGGGTTTATGATTTAAAAGTTACCAAAGCGGTAATTGATTTTTGTCTCAATTTTTCTTTTTGGGACATGCATTATGATATGCAATTGTCTTATTTTATGAGGTACATATACATTATATTTGGAATGTTATATATTGAATCTCATTCAATTCATGATATTTTATGATTCACTGAATGTTATTATTTCATGGGCCTTATGATTCAATGTTACCAAAGTGGTAAGACGTTTATGATACAATCTCATTGTTTATCAGGATTGTTTATGATTTTATTTATGATGATGAAATATTTGATCATTTTATAATTAAACTCATAACCTTTATTCTCCTCTGGTTATGTCATGAGAATGCATGTTTGCCCTTTATTTTCTTATCTTTATGTACTCAAGAGTTGAAAATAATGTTTTTATAAAAAATCATCTTAATTTATCTCTTCGGTCAAAAATCATTTTTCTTCAAAACAAATGTTTTAAAAGAAATATTTTCAAAAATATTTATAAAATTGTTCAAAATGAACTATTAATTACATTTTTACCCATGATTTAATTTTAAAATAAATTTAAATGAATCTTCATGTCATTTTCCAAAAAATGATCATTTGGATTTTAACAAAATTATAAATGGAATCTTTTTTAACAAGTATAACATGAATAGAATTTACTACCATCATGAAAATTATTTTCATTGAATCTTCCTTTATATATTTTCAAGGTTATGTTTAGAGTAAATATTTTGAAAATGAATTATGATATTAAAAGTGTTTTTCAAAGTGAAAACGAATTTTTTCTCATGGAATGCTGTAAGTTATCTTTCAAAATAATTTTACATATAAAGGAAATAATTTGATATAATATATGATTTACTAAGGATATGATCTTATGAAACAATTTTCATTATTTATATAAATGGTTTATTATTATGATGATTATATTTTTATGAAACCTGTTTCACTTCTCTGGGTTATACCATGATAAAATGCTTATGAAACCTAATTCATTATCCATGGGTTATAATTCAATGAAATGATGAAATTCTTATGAAACCTATTTGTTTTCCAAAATTTATGTTATGATGAAATGTTTATGAACACATTTCATTTAATGGGTTCTGATATGATGCATTTTTATGATATTGTGTCAAACATATGTATGTTTTTTATTATGTGATGGGTGATCCATATGCATCCCTACAATGCATTGGGTAAAGCTTTATATCTCATGAAATAAAAATGGGAAACAAGTCAATTGGATTGATCCACTGTGGGATACAGGTGAATCTCAATCCACTACATGAAATAAGTACATTTTGATCCACAAAGGGAAACATTTGATATGTCCCTATCCACTATGTTATTGGTATAGGTAGTTAAAATTTATATATGAAATGATTTTATTTATTTATGATGGTTCCATAATATGGTGACATGATTTTATGTTTTATGATTGATTTATGGTGATTTATCACTCTTATGTCCCATGTTTTATGATATGATAATATTTACTACGATGAATCATGTTTATGATCTTTGACAGGTTGGGTATGAACTTCTTTTTTATGTTCGTGATCACATAACCTTATTCTTATCTTATTTTTTCATATAATTATATATGTATATCTCCTATGTTTACCCATACTGAGCATTTAAGATCACCCTTTATAATGTTTCCTTACCTAGGTTATATAGATAGGTTTAAGAAGGGTATGCCTTATATTTGTACTATGTGAGGAGATATTTGTGGGAGATGTTGAACATATTTCACTAAATAAGAAGATTGTATTTCTAGTTTCCAAATATGATAAACTATTATGGTCATTGGGTGTGTGTTTATAAAATGTATTTAATATTAATTCAATGTGATGTGATATTTATGTATGAAAATCCTGAGTCTCCATATAACTCACAAATTTTAATAGTTTCACAATGGTGACCCATGAGTACTTAATCTCATGTAAATGTAATATGAACCTTATGTAAGGATACTTCATCTTTTCATAAAGGTAACAAACCTTATATTGGTTCATGTAAAGGTAAATGAAGTTCATGTAAAGGTATATGAATCTCATGTAAGGGTAAAAAAAGCTCACATAAAGGCAACTATAACTTGCATAAAATGAAATCAACCTAATATAATGGTAAAAGGATACATGATTGTATTGTGTATGGGTACTAGTGCATTTTCAATACCTGTATAATGGTAACCTCAGTTTCACATAAGGGTACCATTGTACTTTCATAATGGTACCAATATTCTTGCATAAGGGTAACACTATATATAAAATACTTACTTATGTGTAGCATCACTTTTTCAAAACCCATACATGGGTAACCTAGGTAACACATAAAGGTATGAAGGGTTATCCCATAATGACATATGGGTAGTTAGCCGAGTAAGGGTAAAAATTTGTTACCCATATGCAGTGGGTATGTTTCAGATAATGGTAATGAAAAATATACATAAATTCATACATAATGTTATAACCTTGTAATTATAATTTTTTTCATGTATTATTTCATATTTTCACTTGTTTCATGTTTATTATGATTTTTTAATGTTATAGTTGTTCTAAAATTGCTCATTAATTATCTATAGCTCAGGAAATTTTTTTTTAATTGTTCTATGATGAATTAAATGTGATTTATATGGGATTAATCCTATATAGTTATTCATGATGATATTTTGGAAAATGTGATATTAAAAATTAATCCGGTTGTAATATGAAGAGTGTGTCTTGAATATTATTTGTGATTTTTTCAAGAATAATAATATGGATAAATAAATATTGTTTTAATTATTTTAAACTTTTTAATTTGAATTTTTTCTATAGAATATCCAGTGAAATATCACATGGATATTTTTTCTAGAAGATAATCACGAGGAGTAAGATTATACAAATTTATAATTAGAATTATTTGAGAATATGAATAGTGAGTTTCATATAAATTCAAATAGTATTACAAGGAATTTATATTTAACTTTTATAGTTCCATTTAGTAGTTTTGTTTACTTAATATCTTAATGGGATTATTTAGCATAGTCTTCATTTTCATAGTATATCAAAGATAATTAAAATATTCATCCATATGAATATTTCATTAAATTAGTATAAAAATGAGAATCATTGAATTTAATGTAAAGAAATTAAGTCATTTGTATTTTTGTGTCTAAAAAGGCTGAAGCATGAAGTGAAGAAAGGGATATATGACTTTGAATTAAATATTTCATGATGCATAAATCACATATATGTCCTGGAGATTCATTGTTCAACTACTCTTTAAAGTAAAATGGTGGTTTCTTGAGCTTAACTATCTAAAAATCTTGAATATCCTATTCACCGCCTGATCTAAATACAACGATCCTCACCAGAAATCATTCACTAGTTTAAATTATTTTATTCCTTCATTGTGTTCTAAATATATTAGTTTTATTACCAAAACTTCATACACCTTACATGAGGTTTTAATACCCTAAAAAAGGTAATTTTTGGTTTTAGTCCATCCCCTTAGAATACCAGTCTATCTTTACCCACCAAGTAGTAGAGGAAATGACCACTTCGGTAGGAGTCCTAGTTTTTTTTACCCCCTTAGAAGTCTGGGTTTCTCTTTACCTACAAAATAAAAGAGGTTAATACATTACCTTTGAATGTATAAGTTGGTTCTACATCTATAAAATACCTATTTCGGTTTCAAAAAATAAAATATTGGGTTCCATTTTATCCTTAAAATGGATAGTGGTTATGATTAAGCCTATAAAATACTTATTTGGGACTTCTCCTTTAAAAGGATATGTTTTTTTCTAAACTCATAAATTAAAAGGGAGTTGGGTTAAGCCTCTTGGTGTGAAAAAGGTGGATGTAAAGAGTTTTTAATTTCCTTCCATAGTGATATAAAAAAGTTGGTTTCATACATCATGTTGGTGTTTGAAGAGTGGAGTGGGATCATTTAGATCTGAACCATTATATAAATCTTGGATTCATAATTTTTTTATTGCAATTTATTTTCACTCTCTTTTCTTATATCTATGTGGTTGAATTGTTTAATATTTTAATTGATCACTTTCCAATCCTAATGATCAAACTCTATTTAACTTTTAAAAAAAAGAAAGTCCACCCATTTTCATTTACCCTTCCCTTTTGGTACCAAAAAATTGGTATTAAATGAGGACACTTTGTGGATAAGTTAGTTTTTAACTTCATTTGATACCTTAAAATTAGTATTATAGATTGATTCTATTAAGTCTATATTATGATTCATTTGATTTTTTATATTATCTATTCTGAATTTAAATCATAATATATAATAAGACTAATAGAAATACATTTTTCATTTTTGGTGAGATTATGGAATAAAAATGGTTTGATTTTGACATTGCCACCACATTTCAATTATTTTAGGTATACATAGTGGATGATCTAGATGTAAGATTATCTAAAGACTATTGATATTCTATATTGTTATATTGTGATTAAATCATAGGTTTTACCTTATTATCATTCAGTTTATTTAAAATAAGAATAAGATGTCAAATATGATCTTAATTATAAGGTTATCAATATTTTTTATTGTTAATTTTCTTGAGATATTTTTATCAAAAATTTTAGTTACAACACTACTCAGGAAATTTGGAGATATCTTGAAACAACTGTCCTTGAAGAAGGATATTGAAGGAAATCTATTTTCTTTAATTATTAAATGTCTAGATGCATGAAAAGAGAGATTCCTCCTTTAAAAATGAGACACCCCATTTTACTAAAGTATATATCACTCACGGTAATTTGTATTTGGATTTACTTTGTTTACATATTATTTTTTATTGGTTTAGGAAGAAATGACATATACAACCCAATTGTATGAAGCTAAAAAATATGATCAAGGTCAATAACAATGAAAATAAATCTATAACTACTTGGAGTGATTCTAAAAGGTCATGTAACAAGTTTTAAAGTAAAAAAGAAATGTGTAATGTTAAATTTATTGAATAATTTCTAAGGTAACATTTTCAACTCCAAATTATTATTCAAGTGATCTTGGATTATCTACAAGAAAATATTTCAATATATCTATGACATGTATAACCAAAAATAGTTATATTAGTTCTAATTCATATGATACTATTATTTATAGAAGTGATGATCCATGTTTTGATTATCTAGGAAATTTTTGATTCATATAAAGATCAAATTAAGAACATAACTTATATACATGAGCCAATCAATGAAAAATACAAAAGGGTTCATGAATAGAAAAATATTTTTTCTCTTAAATTAAAGAAAACACATTAAAAAAATTTGAATCCCAAGGAAGAAAAGTAAAACCAAAGAAACATAAATTCTTCAACAAATGAAATGTTTTAAGGTAATTTGGTATTTGTTAAAAAGAAAATTGTTGGGTTGAATATTGAATTGGAAAAATTTAAAAATGAATGTGTTTGTTGGAAAAGTCCAATTTATAACAAATAATATTCAAATATCAATATTTTAAAGAATTATTATTTTAATAAATTTAATGATTGGAGACGTGGATGTGATTATTTCATTCCTTCTATGTTTGAAAATAATTTTTAAAATTAAAGTATGATAGAATTTCATTAGTCAATTTATTTAAAGGTGGATAATATGGTCCTTATACTTGTTATTATACTTTGAATTTCACTAAAACTAGGGAAAAAATTACATTAATGAATAAATATAATTTCATGACCAAATATACTAAATATTCTACTACTTAGGTACTTAAAGATATGTCTTAAATCCATGTGGAATTATGTAATTTTTTTACCCTGATAAAAATTGATTTCCTATTCTAATGTCAAATATGGATGTTGTTATATTTTTATAATTATAATATTCGATTGATAATTATAAGATTTAGTGTTTCATTTTTTATGACTACCTCGTATCATTTTGGGATGATACCTCGGAATTTAGTATTTAACTTTTATTTTGATCAGTAAACACTAGTAAAATTGAATTTATATGTAATACTCTTGAAATACCATTTTTATATGACCATTAAATTTATTATTTTATAATAAAGTATTGTTTACATATATGATATAATTTTTTAACATATAGGGGACAAAGCCCCATTTTTATCAAAACAATAAAGGGCACTTTTCAACTGGGTTAATATGTAACCATTACATTACTCGATTGTCCATTAGCTCAAATCCCCATAAAAATTTAATAACCCAAAGTCCTTGTGGCCTGAAATATGAATGAATGACATGAAAGGAGGTTTTAGTGTCCCGAATTCAAAAAAAGGACCTATTATTATAGAGAATAATATGCATCATGCCATAAATGTATTCAAATGCCACCCAGAAATTGTGACAATCACACCATAAATATAGTCTAAAAGTTTTTTCACTAGCTACCATGACCCATTTAATCTTGTTGGTTGATGCGTCATGGCCAGGAACCCCTCTATCCATAGAGTAGTAGGAGGGTTGGATGATGGGTTTCAGTACACCCATATCTCTTTCGAGCTGCCCACCTAGTAGTGCCTATGGGGCCCTTACTTTCACCACCTAACTGATTCTCTGAAACCATAAACAAAACCATTTTTCAAAAAGTCATAAATAAGGGAAACCCATTATCTAACCTCAATTATCCATGTAAATATAAGGATACATGATATGCGTCAACAAACCTATCCCTCAATTTTTGGCCAGCCACTTGCGAGTGGTTTCACACCACCTTCCAAATGTGTTAGGATGTTTTTCCTAGAAAATTTCATACCACCTTACACTCACCAAATATGTCATAAAATGGAATAAACATCATACAGGCTCTGTATGAAATAAACTTTCCATATATATTCAACCCACACTAACATCAGCTAATACTACCACCATTGATGATCGAAAAAACACCAGATCTAGCTGAAACCATGAGTCACACTCCAGATCAGACCACCATCATTTAAGACAATACATCTCCATCAGAAATGAACAATATCTGACCATAATCAAAAAAATATCAATTATTCATTAGATCAGACTTCTCCCATCAATGCGTAGTCATCACCGTCGGTCTCACACTAGACATGGACTCAATCTCATCAAAAACACCAGTCACACTCTTGATCAAAATTCCCTCATGGATGTGTACATGGCACCATAAATATTACAATACATATGGCTTCCCTCCCAATGAAAATTCTGGCCATGCTATAGATATGACTTCCGGTCCACCAAATACTTGAAAATCACTGATTATCAAACAAGTCATTGTGTTTCACCTTACATCTTGATCTTCATTTCATTTGATCAACATTTTATAGTCCACCATCCATGCCCTAAATACACAGCCAATAGTACCCTCACCAGTGTAGTCAATTCTACTATCCAAAACCAACTAACCATCATGAGAAAACTCTCCCATTGGATATTTATACACCCATCAAACTTCATTGACCCCCCAAAGAGGGAACCCATATATTCAAAATACGGTAATCAAGATAAGTTGGGAAAATATCCCTCAAGGTATCATTTTAGTGTTTTAAGGTTGATAGTGTATGTAGACAAAGAAGGTTTCTAGGGTTTCTTGTAGATGTTGAGAGATATTATTGTCAAGGTATGTTAAAAAATATCCTAGATAATGTAATGGATTCTCATAAGGTGGTATATAAAAAATCATATATAAGGTGGTGTCGTTTCCAAGTGTTTTTAAAAATTTTAGGGTCTAAAATTTGGAGAATGGATCAATAATATTGAAATATGGATTTCAATGAATTCCTCATAAAAATATGGAAAATGCATGAGTTTCATGAATACTATAGATTTGTGAAGAAAAATATATTTTCAAAAGCATTTGGTGTCATGAAGGATTGTTTTAGAAGAATTAGAGTATCGTGAATTCGCAAAGGGTTGATGGTAACTCTCTGTGACTATGAGAAGTTTTGAGAATGGAAAATGTCTCATGAGATTCATGAAATTTGGAGCTTTGTAACACCCCAAGCTTCTACGGTACGCTTCTCTTTGAATAATGTGATAGCGTGTGTTGTACGCAACACCGAGTTCTAACACACTATAACCAATCAAACTAGCCGTTATGAATAGTAATACCTACTTTTTGAAATTATATATATTTTATATTTCAAAATGGACTTCATTTTCGGATTTGGAATATCGAATTTAGTCTAAGGTGAAATTTTGGTACTTTTCGAATAACTTTCATATTTTGATGAATAGTGAAAATTACTAAATTTTAATTAAAAAAACTTTTTTAATCAAAATAATTAATAGTGATAAATTATGAATTTGAGTGGTTTTAAAGGATATTTAGAATATATTTTTACCATTTAATATAATTTTGGTAATTGTACATAATTTTACAATTAAACCGAACATAAACAAGTGTCAATCTTTTGATAGTTATTATCTCTTAAAAACACGCTTTTTGTTTTGACAGCGGGAATTAATTTTAAATTAATTTCTTCCACTTCTATGTTTTGAATTTAGAAAAATAGATTCAATATTTGGAATCAGGATGTCCAAATTGTGTAAATATGTAACTTTTATTTTTAGGCATTTTGAATAATTACTGCGGTAAATATTTTATTTACCATGGTTAAGGGTAAATCCGGTAAATAAGGGTTAAAAAATAATATTATAATAATACTAAATTACCATAAAACGTGTCCTAGACTTATTGGTTGATACAGGTTCGACCATAGTCATCTTTGGGTCGATTTTGGGACCCCATGGTGCCACTTGTAGGTGATAGGGACACTTTTTTTTAATTAAGTTAAAATGAATACAAAAATGACACAAGCATATATCTTTTATCACAACAATTATTACATAGGGTTATATATGTTGGATTTTAGATTATAAATATTCATTAGAAAGATAAAAAGATTTCCTACATAATTATATTTTATTTATAATTTTTAGACATTAAATAATTTAATTTATTTATGACACAATGATGATTAAGTAATTACTATAATAGTGGAACATTAAAATAATTGATATTATAAATACCCAAATAAATATAATATGAAACTTTTAATGAATTAAAATAATTTTATATGATAATATGATATATTATTATTGATTTAATTTACTTTTTTAGAAGTAATCAATCTGTTATGAGTTTCAAAAAAATCAACTATTGAATAGTGTCAAAATTGACATAAAAGAGTTATTAAAACAAATATTATATTATTAATTGATATTAAATTCCTAAAAAATATAAGGTTCGTCCAAGAGACTTATATCATGATAGGTTAATCATTAATGGACCACTTGGGGGTCTCTTGGATGTATATAGTAAGTTTATTAACAATATTATATAAAAATACAAAGAGACATTGTAAAAGTGAAACTAATTAACTTAGAGTTAATACTTAAAGATAAGGTTAATATAAGTACCCAAACCTGTCTAAATTCTATTGGTTGAGTTGTTTTCGACCCATAACCATCTTAACCTTTGAATAATCAACTTTGGAGCCATTGGAAACCGAATATGAATTTATTATAAACTAATATCTCTAGCTTTTCCAAAGGTGCCCCTCACCCCTCTTATAAAAGGGCACTCCTCCTTCTCATTTCTTCACACCTTCAAAGCCTTTTAGTTCGGCCAAACTCTGACCCAATACTCTCCCAACTTTCCTCACTACAACCTAGAGGCTTTAGTTTGATCAGAAAGCCAACCTAAGGATCCCTTTTGATCAAATCAAAAAGAAGAAACCGAAGAAGAGGTAATGATTTCACCACCCTTTTCCAAGTTCCTTTCTTCTTCCACTTCTTCTTCCTTTGTTGTTACCATTATAAAATAATAAATCCAGTATCATATATATAATTTGATGTTATTATAAATATGGTACAACCATATTAAGTATTCTATCCACCCTTTGAATAACATGCCACCATACGTGCATATGTACGGCTTACCGTCTCCACGTCGTGGTGTAATTGTTATTCAATAATATATTATTTGGATGGGTATAATAATGATGTGTAACTCATGTAAATAATAAATATAACATGTTAATGATTCTGTATATATGATATACCATCCATTTATATATTATTTTAATATCAAAAGAATGATATTGTCGCTCATGCGTACGTACGGACTACCGTCTCCACGAACGCGATGAGATTCATTCTCCATCGTATCCATTCAAGTATAATTATCATTTGATGATTTAAAAAATGATGTTTAAGGACTTTATATCATTCTGGATATGAATAATATACAACCTATCCTTTACAAACATGTCTTACGTAACAAAACATATAAAAGAAAACAAGTAAGTTAACACCCGAAACAATGATAATACTAAGATATTATTATCAAATCAATATTAAAAGATCATATATGATATAATATTAATGTATATGATTCTTGTATAATTTAATAACAATTATTTCACCATTATACAGGAGGTTAACCTACCCCAACCAAGGAAAAGTACAAGGTAAGGGTTATTTCACAATCTCTTCATTATCCGAGGTTGTTTATACGTAATAATCTACTGGGATCTCTTTATCATCCACATCCATGTTTCTTCAAAATGTATTTCAAAACATTTTTATTATTTACAAGAATATGGGTTAAAGTCATTTATACCCTTTTTTGACTTTTTATAAGAGGAATCTTTCCGTCGTTTTCAAAACAAGGTCCTTTTTAACCTTTTCGACAGAATTAAGGTAAGAATGTTTTTTTAACTTATACGGCGGGTGCGGTTATTTTCCGCCGTTATGAAATCTTCAAAGATTTCCTTACAAGATTATAAGAATATTTTCAATAAAATGTTTTATTTTATATGGCTCTTAAATGATTTCAAAAATAGAAAGAGATATTTCTCTAAAAAGTGTTTTGATTTCATCTATGTCAACATCCTTTGATGGATTTTACACTTATTTGAAGTTGATTTATTATGATACAAAACTTCTATATTGTATTGAAGGTTTTGTGATATGTTTGACTGTGGATGTGCTATTTTTATACCATTCATAGTTTATGGTGAAATTATTGACATTTCGTAAGATAGTTTTAATACGAATGTTTATGTTATGTTTAAACCTTTTCATATGGGAATGCATTGGACTTAATATGTGACGGGTGGAGCCCGCTATAGCTCCTCGATGCATCGGTAGGTCTCATGAGAAAAACTAGTGTCTTGGCACAAGGCCTTGACAAAATCTTATTTTTAGTCTTGGAACGAGGCCTTGGCTATGTGGTTATGATAGTCTGGCATTATGCATTCCAACATTATGAAAGTGGTTATTGATATTGCATGTGATTATTCGATTAGTAGAATATCCATGTGAACAAGTAAATGCCATTATTTCATTTTACTTTTGCCATACTATGTTGAAGTTCAAGTTTAAAAGGCTTTTGTTTTAGTAATGCATTGCCTTAAATGTTTATGCTTATTTTGAATGTTCCGCTATATTGTTATCCTTACTGGGCATTTGAGCTCACCCCTTTTCTATGTTTTATTTTTCCCAGGATGTGAAGAAGTAAGTTATGAATGACCTGTAGGGATATTATGAGGGGATAATAGTGTGGACTGTGGAGACATTATGTTGTTGTAGTAGTTTTTCATTTTATGATGTAATGTAAAACTTATGAATATATCTAGTGTTTCCAAGGCTACTAAACCAATCGGTCTTTCGAGATTTGATCTTTCTTGTGATCATGCCAATGTTATTTAATAATGCACTGACTCTGGGTAACTAGGGTCGGGGCGTTACATATTCATGGTCAAAAGTAAATAGATTTGGTAAATGGTGATGATGAGGATGGAATCCTTGAGAATGAGAGGAAACACCTATAAAAATTGGCCTCTAACCCCATGAAAAAATAAAATAAAGACTTAGTGATGATTTAGGGATACAAATTTGTTAAGTTAATTCATGAAGGTTATTCTCATAAAATGTTTGTGAAGAATAGATGTTCATGAATTCTATAAAATCTGATCAAAATTTTCAATCATCATGAAAGTATTGATGTTTTTAATGGTTATAAAAAGATGACTGAATGTTGTGAGATTCACATAGGATAAGTGAGCTTCTTGAAAATGTTGGTGATTCACAAATGTGTTTGAGCTTCACAAAAAGGGTTTCTTCATGAATACTAGCTTATTTTATCAATAAAGGTCAACTTCATGAATTTTGTGGGGTTTTTGAAGGAATTATATGTTTGTGAATAATTGGAAAGTTTCATGAATGTTGTGTGGGATTCGAGAAGGTAGTGAGCATCAAGAAAGTGTTGAAAATTATTTTCTCAGTAAATCTATGGTAAAGTGACATTAATCAAGTGTATTACATTAAAAATTCATTATATCATCAACTAAAAATTGAGGATGCATTCATTATTTATCACAAACAAACCTTTGTACCTTGATAACCCAATAACTGAGTAGGTACTAACATAGATCAATGGGAATTATCGATCTCCACAGGTTGGAGACTAGCACCTAGAATTATAAAAAATATAATTGGTAATGATTTTGACACAAATATTATAGAAGAAAGAAAAAAATATGCATAAAAAAACTCCATAGGGAGAACTACTCAAGAAGTCAAACAAGAAAATAATCCCAATGTAAAACCACAAAGCACAAGAAAACTGGATGAAAACCCTAGTTCTAGCAGAAAAAACACTCTAAGGCCAATGATCAATAGCTACTACCACCTCCATGTGGATCCTTACCCTTTCTTTAACATAGAAGAATATTATCTAAAAACACCTAAAGGAATAGGTTGTGTGTGAGCTAAAATCCTAGTAAGGTCTCACTAAGGAATCCATAAAAATTGGACCACATTTTATTAACCAAATAAAGATCATTAAATTTTAAATAAATAGGCATGTAATTCCACAGATTATGTAAGAAAATCATTCTTTACATTTAAAATAATGGGAATACTTTAAAAAAATGTCTTAATAAGCATATTATACAAAACAGTTTATATAAATTCAAAAGGAATAATAAATTGTTCACAATCATTGGAACATGTATATATTTCATTTAAAAAAAGCAAGCAACATGCTCATCTTCCAAAATGCATGATAGTTATAGGTTATGGGACTCACTTGAACTCAAATAGACTCATGGTAATATGTGTACACACATCCCCCTCAATACCGGCCAAGATGAACATGTCACCATCTGATTGTGGATGTGACCTGCTGCATTTATATCTTGTTATTGTTGTAAATAGTTGAGTATTTTCCAAAATAACTTACTAAATACCTAGTATTTTATGATCTATAATAAAAACAATGATGGGAAATTTATTTTAATACTACTTAATACAAAATTCATCCCATTGTCCCATTTCAAACATGCTAATTTTCTATTTAAGACCCCAAACGAGTTTTTAATCCAATCATGGAATTTTATGTTAAAACCAATGGGTTTCTATCAAAATCATTTCAAGAAAATTTTCTCAAATATAAATTTTAAATCCATTCCCTAAAATTAATTTCAAAATTTAAATTCAATAATTTAAATTTCAAAAAAGTTCTATCAATTTCACAATTATGCCCTAATTAAACGGACTTGTGGGTTTTTCTCAATTTTGTGCCAAATCAAATAAAAATCCCCATTCAATGGAATTGGTTTTTTAATAAACTAATTTAAATCAATTTCATTTTTATCAAGTAATTGAATTTAAATCAATAAATTTAGTCTTAATCAAATTAGCTAATCAAAATGGAATCACCCACCTTAGGATCACAATATCCCGATATGCCAAACCCTAAATGGGAAACTACAACATAGAACATAGACAACAAAGATATGAGAGTCAAACCTAGATTCAAGAAGAAAATCATATGATATTAGATTCTACCATAACATGGAGATCTATAAAATCCTATGGTGGAAAGAGGAGAGAATTATAGAAATATAATGGGAAGAGGAAACCTACTAGTTATAGATCGAATGTCTTTCAACAAGATTCGATCTGCTTGTGGGCTGGTGTAGTGGGGAAAAAAATTGGTTTTTGGGAGATCCCATGGAAGAAGAAATTTTTTGAAAGTCGTACATGTCCATTAGGAACCTAAAAGGATCATTTTCGGACTTTTAAAAATAATTTCCAGATTAAAAAATGTCATATGCACTGTTAGCTAGGAAGGGGCACATAGTTAGACAAAATCATATGCGATAACCATGTGCCAGTTTTAATAGGGTTTTATGGTTTCTACTAGGTGGTAGAATGTTTTTCCATACCACGATCAAGCTTTTCAAAATGCCACTATCTGGGTTTTCACGTTTTCCACTGAGAGGGTATAGGGTTTGGGAAAATTGTTTGTCATCTGTGAACATTCCAAAATTACCAAAAATTCCAGATGAAACATCCCTGAATAAAACCCAACCACAACATGTTCTAGAGAGGGGTTTATGAATACCTAAAAACAGTAACATGAAATTACAACCTCCCCACCATAGAAAATTTTTGTCCCCAAAATCCTACTAAGAAGCATCCATCTAAAAAAGATGAGGCCACTTCTCTCACATTAGTTCAACCATCTCACACATCTCAAGAGAATCAAAACCATGATATCAAATCACTAAAAACAAAGGTATCATCCTACCACAAAGTACCTTGGTTTTAGAATCAACTATCTTGACTGAATGTTTACTCACATATAAATCAGGTTCAACTTCAAGATAACTCCAACTCAAAACATGAGATGTGTTAGATAGATACTTTCATAGCTGAGATACATGGAATGTGTTATGTATCGACGTCAACTATAGAGGAAGTGCTAAATTGTAAGAAACATTCCATACCTTCTAAAAAACCTAAAAAAGTTCCACAAAATGAGGAGAAAGTTTCCCTTTCTTCTTGATCCTTTTATGACTAAGAAAAGGTGAAAATTTCATGAACACCTAGTCACTAACTAAAAATTACAAAGGTCAATAAAGATGATAAATATAAGTCTTATACCATCTTTGTGTAATCAAAATTCTATGATTAATCAACTAAATCCTTATCATCATATCTTGGACCAATCTTGGTATAACCAAGAAAATTTCACCAATATCTAACCAACACAATGGAGATCAAAAAGGGTGGCTATACAAGGCCTTAAAAGGATCCATTCTATTCACAGACTAGAAACTATTGTTATAATAATACTCGATGAGTCCCAAATGATCTTCTGAATCCCCACTAAATTCGAGAGAAAAAGCATGTATCATATCCTCCAGAATATGTATAGATCTTTCTTTTTAGCCATCTGACTACAAATATTATGTCATGCTTAAATGGAACCAAGATCACAGTGCCTATTGAAGGCCCCTCCAAAAGTGATAAGTTAACCAAGTAACCCTATTAGAGGCTATAGAAAATGGAACTCTATGAAAATGAACAATCTCTTTCACATTGAGATTTACTAATTCCTCACCTTTGGTTGTATCATGAATGGGTATAATGTGAGCTGATTTTATAAGCCTATCAATCACAAACCATATTGAATTCTTCTTTATCTAGGTACATGGAAACCCAACCAAAAATTACATTGAGATCCCATCCCACTTCCAAGTTGTAAATTAAAGTTGTTGTAGAAATCTCAAAGGTTTTTGGTTATTTTCCTTGACTTTTTGGCATGTATAAAAATGAGATACAAATTATACAGTGTCCCATCTCAGACCTGGCCCCTATAATCATCATCAAATATTATTGAATATATTCATGGTTCCTGGGTTCACTTACCACTGGGGGTTATAGAAATACCCCATCATAGCTTTTCCTTATATCTAACCTCACAAAAAAAATTATGATATTATAGAATTACCTTGGTAGAGAATGACCATAAAGGTATAGTATCCCTACCATAAAGAGAGTTTATAATGCTAGAAAACTCATAATCAAGCTGTTATTCTAGAAGAATCATCTCGAGAAGAGAGGATTTCAACTAAACATTGGCTAATATCCCCTGGATTTCCAAGCTCTAATATGAAATTGTGTAAAAAGAGCCACCAAGTTCCACTCTTCTGAAGATTATTTCATGGACTGGGTCGAAAGTTTCATGATCAAAGAATATTCTATTAAATTCCCTTTTTCTGGGGTATAATTGATGTTAAAGTAAAAATATTGTAGGGTCTCCATCCAAAGCCTCTTTTAGAGATTCTTATATTTTTGTGAGAATATATAAATAAAGAACTTATGTTATGAAATCATGGTAACCCTTTCTATGAAAAAAGTAATTCCGATAACTCTTATGTGCATTAATTACAATTTAATATTAATGTTTATGGGTTGGGTAACTATTCTCATGTTTCATAAGGTGGAGAAGTTCATATGAAATGAAATGATCACCCTATATAAGAACACAACCCAAACCTAAACATGATGCACCACAGAAGACCACACAGACCTACCAAACCTCTAGAAGAGTAAACACTTGTGTATTATTCAAAAAAAATATTCAGATCAATATAATAATATTTATATTTCTTATACTAAGAAATCTTTACTCCCTTCCAATTAAGAGCATTCATCAGATAATCCAACATTGAGAAGTCCTTTACAAACCGGTGATAATATCCATCTAAACCAAAGAAGATCCAAATCTCAAAAACATTATGTGGTTGTTACCATGTCATAACAACCTTAAGATTTTTAGGATCAATTGATATACTATGTTCCTACACCACATGTACAAATGAATTCACTTCTTGAATCAAGATATCACATTTCAAAATATTAGAATATAGTAAATGGTTTTCAAATACTCCAAAACTGCTCCAAGATGACTCACATTGACCTCCTAGAATATAGAGTAAATGAGGATTTCATCCACAAAGACAACCATGAAAGTATCAAGATACACATGGAAGATCTTTGTTATTAAAGCTAGAAATACTGAAGGAGATTTGGTTCGTTAAAATTTCATGACAAGGTACTCAAAATGGCAATACCCTCTACAAAAGGTGGTTTTTTGAATTTCATATTATTTTATTCTCAACTAATGGTAATCAGTTTGAAGGTCAATATTTGAGAAACACATTGGACCTTTCAATAGATCAAACAAATCATAAATCTGTGGAAATGGATACTTGTTATTTTCTGCGACTCTATTGAATTTTCTATAATCGACACAAAGGAAAAGCAGACAATCATGTTTATTAGTAAATAGAATCGGTGTCTCCCAAGGTGACACACTCAGGAATATAAATCCTTTCTCTAAAAGATCATAAAACTAAGTCTTAAATAGTTTTATTTTAGATAGAACCATGTGGTAATAATGAGAAGACACTAGTTGAGTACCTAGAACTAATTCCATAGAAAACTCTACCTCACTTACTGGTGAAAAACTAGAGAAGTCTGAATAAAAAATATTGATAAACTCAAAAAAAACTGGAGGTAGATCAATGCTAAAATATTACCACTCCAGATCAATAGAAAATAATGATATTAAATTCCCTAACTCTAGATAATAATTTCTGGCTCTACTCAACCATGGGTCCCATTCTACTTGAAAGATAAGGGAAACCCCATTAGGTGAGGTAAAGGAGACTCATTGAAGATAAATATCAATATAGGATTTATTGAGAATAATTGAATCCATCCTGAATAAAATTTCAATAGTTTTCATGATGAGAACTAGAAAAATCCAAAAAATATCCCTTACCGATAATGAGAAAACATAAGTAGGACTATGAAGACCCTTCTGTCTATTTGTTCCAAGGGGTATAGTAATATCAACCATATAAGATAAAATCACCATAGAAAGAATAATTAGATTAACAAAATAAGTTCAAATAAAAAAATTAGATTCAATAGTATCAAATAATGTTGTCACTAATGATGAAACTATAATGATGGTCCCTCTCATAGTTTTTGGACCGATATCTTCTTCTTATGAAGACTTTTCCACTGTGTGATGAAGCTTCATTTTGGATGCTTATGGCTGGAACCACTTTTCTCATGAAGAATATCATTTCCACATAGTTGTAGAAGGTGTTTATAATACTATTCCACTATTTGGAGTGTAATATATATGGAATAACCTCTAAAAGTGACCTGAGAATCCATAATTACCACATACCATAGGCGCCTTAGTAAAAACCCATTTTGAGTGTACTGGGTTGCAACATTGGTAACAAATCAAGGGTTCTCTTCCAAGAACTGTAGGATATCTATAATTAACCTAATTTCAAGAATTTCCATGAGAATCATCACACATACTATTTCATTTAGAGGAATTAACACTTCCATTCGGAGAAAAAGAAACTTCTAACAACCATAAATTTCCATCCAGGTCCATTTCAACCATGATCACTATATCTAGTATGTTAGTATAAGAAGAAAACTTTAACAAGAAAAACTGAGAACAAATATCATCTCAATGTCCCAAATCAAACCATCGAGTTTTCATCGTCTCATTTAATACAATCTCAGGTGCAAACTCCACAAGCTTAGAAAAACAGTTTTCATACCATGTCAAAGTGTTGTCCACCAACTCAAGTTTGAAAAACTTGATAGAAATGGCCAACAACATTGACATTGGATAGACCTGATTCATTAAAAGAACATTGAATTATTTCCACTGTAGTCCCTAATTCTTATTCTTTGTCACCATTATGTCCCACTATCTATTCTTGGGTCCCTCAATCATAAAGGTGTCATACTCCACTTAATTTTATTGGGTGTCTCCACAAACTCAAAAAAAAATGTTCCATCCCGATAAACCATTCCTTATCCCCTTTAGGATATTTGAATCCTTCGAACACTGGTGGATTATGGTAAATTAACCCATGAGAATAAAAATCCATTCGAGGTCCCATAAATGGATAATGAACATGATATGGTGTAGGTGCCTATCCCAGATCTTGGACATTACACATAATCACCTCAACCAATATTGGGTCTACTAGAGGATTTTCTTGCTATGGTTCCTCATATGCCTCCTCCTTGATCTACTTCACACATCTTATTGGAGGAATGATGCTACAAAACATCATCAAACAATGTAGAAGGCATCATGTTAACACTCAAACATATAAACAAGGAAAATAAATCCAAATAGATAAAAAACTAGATTTGGATTTCAATCTATCCAAATCAAAAGTAGGTAAAATACTAGAAGTAGTCCTCAATATTCCTTTCCCAAACTACCCCTGGTGACTTTGGGTTCATTGTGGTGTAATTTTCCATGCACTCAATTACAAATACCTCCTATGTCCCAATAAGAAAACAGAAATGCATGCTGAGATCAAAAGAATCTCAACCTAGAGCTTAGATTCCACTTTTTCAAAAACCATATTGGGTACCCTGGTACTCGATAACCAAGCTAACACAGATATAGATTGAAGGGAATTCCTGATCCCCACAGTTTTCTGACTAGCACGTGACATCAGTAAATATGATCATGGGAATGAATGTTCCACAAACATTGCGGAATAAAAATAAACAAATCAGTATGCATTCAAGAAAAACTACATAGTGAGAACTGTATCAGAAGTCAAATAGGTAATGAAACCCAACATGAAACCAAAAATAACTTCAAATCCGGATGAAACCCCAATTACTAGTGTAAAAAACACTCCAATATTAAGGATAAACAAATACCACCACCTATATATGGCTCCTTACACTTTCTCTAACCTAGATGAAGATAATCTATAAATACCCAATGATGTAGGTAGGGTAGTATCTAAGATCTAAGTAGGGTCTCACAAAGGTTTCCAAAATAATATGCCAACAATTAATTAACCAAATAAAGATCTCTCAATTTTAAATATCTAGAATACTATTTCAAAATCACATTTAAAAAAATCATTGTTTATATTTAAAATGATGGAAATACTTAAAAAACGGAATAATTTTCTTTTATATGAAAAAGTTTTTTTATAAATTCAGAAGACATGGAAAATAGTTCACAATATTTAGATCATGTATACATTTTAAATATAAAAAAGTGAGAAACAAGGTCATCTATCAAAAGGTATGATAGTTCTAGGTTATGGGACTCCCTAAAACTAAAATAGTATCATGGAAATTTTTGTATACACATCCCCCTAGATAATGACCAAGGAGAACATGTCACCATCCCATGAGGGATGTGACCTGCTGAATTTATGAATTGTTAGTGTTGTAAATCCTAGAGTGTTGTTCTGAATGACTCACTAACTACCTAGGGTTTAATGTTCTATAATAGAAAAAATGATTGGAAATTTATTTTAATAATTCTTGAAATAAAATTCATCCCAATATCATATTTCAAACATGATAATTTTCTATTTAAAAACTAAAATGGGATTTTAATCAAATCTTTCCTCTTTAAGATAAAACCAATGTGTTTATATAAAAATAATTTCAATAAATTTTTCTCAAATACCAAATTGAAATTAATTCCATAAAATCAATTTTATAATTTAAATTCTAGAAAGTTCCATCAATTTTTCAATTATCCCACAATTCAATGGAATTATGGGGTTTTCCCAATTTCATGCCAAATAAGATCCAAATACCCCAATTAAATATAATGGGATTTTTAATCAAAAAATTGAAAAAAAATTCATTTAAATCAAGAAGTTTAATTTAAATCAAGTGATTTATGGTTAATAAAATTTCATAATAAAAATGAAACCACCTTCCTTGGGATCACATGATCATAATGAAAAATATCCTAAACAAGAAACTCCAACATAGAACATCAACAACAAAGAGCAGAGAATCAACCATAGATTCAAGATCTAGAAAAGTGCATATTATATTCTCAAACAACTTGGAGATCTATAAAACCCAAGGGAGGAAAGATGAGAGAATAGAAGAAAGAGAACAAGAAAAGGAAACCTGTTAGGTAGAGATCGAAAGTCGTCTATCAAGATTTGATCCAATAATAGGATGGTGTAGAAGGTAGAAAATTTCTTCTTAGGAGATCCCCTGTAAGAATAAAATGTTTGGGGATTGTAAATGTTGTTTGGGAACCTAAAATCAGGGTTTAAAGACTTAAAAATGATTTTTGGATTAAAATTTTTTATGAATGGTTTTCTAGGCAGGGACCCACTGTTAGACAGAAATATTCTCACTAACTATGTGCCCATTTTAATGGAGTTGTTCCGTTTATCCTAGGTTGGTCATGGTTTTTGAAACCATGTTCTAGCTATGAAAAACCCCACTATCTGGGTTTGCGTAGTTTCCACTCAGAGGGTGCACTGTTTGGGTAAACTATGTGCCAACCATGCACAACCTAGAAACTTACCAAAATTTGTAATGATTTCACCCAAAACATCCCTGAATGAATCCCAACCAAAGAATGTTAAGAATAGGAGTTTGGGAATACCTTAAAATATTAATATAATGTTAAATTATTCTAATGAAGGTACTTATATGTCCATAAATTGTGTGAGGATTTTTTTCTAGAACAGTGAGTAAATAAAGAGGAAGTATGTAATAATTTCTACAGATAGTGATCCATAGAAGTTAGAGTGAGGGAGTGACCCCTGGGAAGTAATGAGACATCTATAAACATTGTAATGATAGTAACCCTAGGCATATAACTAATCTATCCCAAACTATGAATTGTTAGTGAGCCTTAGTAACTTTGGTGCATCAACACATTGTTGTTGTATGATCCTTGGATATAGCCTAGTGAGGGAGAACCAGGTAAAATTACTTTGTATCATGCATGATATCATTTATGTTCATACATTTCTATTAGAAATGGAGAGAATAGTGTTTTTTTAATGATGAAACAAGATCCAAATGGGCAAATATTTTAATCTATCAAACCCTAATTCACTCCCCCACCCCTCTCAGGGTATTTAACCTAGACTGGATAACAATTAGTATTAGGGAAGAGGTTTATTTTAGTGTTTCTCTCTAAAGGGTTTCAATGGTGGTTTTTCAGTCATAAAGGGATTCTAATATTTTATGTAATAAATTTTCATTTATTGAAGAATCAGATAAAAAAAATTCTTCTAATCATTCGGAATTGATATCTTTATAGTAGTAATTCATGATATTTTGGATAGTGTTAATAATAGTGCTTTATCTAAAGATAAACAAAGGGAATTAGATTCCCATGCCAAAGAAATCAAGGCACTGGGGGGATCCATATCCAATGAAATATAAATGATGGGGATGTCATGTAATTTATCACATGATATGTGGGAAAAGTTTCTAAATATGTATAAGGAAGAATCAAAAGTCATAGAAGAAAAGATACAAGTTTTATGAAACTCATATGAGGATCTCATAATCCACTCTAATGAGTCTTTTGATGTATTATTTTATCAGGTAAATGTTTATATGTAATACATGTGTGGTCTTGGAGAAAATTTTGAAGATGTATATATTTTTAAGAACATATTTAGAATACTTCCACCTTGGTTCAATTCAAAAGTTTATTTTTTAGAATATATTTTTACATAGTAGTCTATTTTTATATGAGACAAGAAATGATGATAATGAGTCTTTGGAAAATGAGAAGTCTAAAGAGGTTACATTCATGGCCATGAATAAGATCACCATAGAAGATAGATAGGAAGACAAAGAGATTGATGGGGTGATGTCATTCCTATCCTAAAATCTTCAAAGAGGAAAAGGAATGTTCAATGGTAAACTCCCACTTACATGATTTTCATATGAAATGGTTTGACATATTTTAGCATAGTGCTCTAAGAAGTTTCAATAAGATGATGAGGACAAAGTTTAAATTACTATAATGAAGTCTTCATCCTATTTGAATAAAACATAATATTTAAAAGAAATTTATTCAAAAATAAAAATATCATTTAACAAGAAAATTAAAATTCAAAAGAATATGATTTAGAAGATATGGGTAACTAAAAAGACTTGTGAAAATTCCATGGTGGAGTTTGTTGGTATCTCCTAGAAAAGTGAATAAATAGACAATGATAAATAAGAATTTTATGGAAGAGTTGATATGTATTATGGATTAGAAGCCACTATTGAGGAGATAGATGTTTGGAGATCCAAAAAATGAAATAAAACAGAGTGTTTAGTGATAATAAACATTATATTAAGTAATAGGAATAAGAGAGGTCTAAGGTGGAGGAAGAAATTGTAATGCTTAGGTATTCAATTCCAAAGAATTTAGAAATGGTTCGTGAGTACAATCTCATAGATGAGGAACATAAAAGTGCTATCAATGGATTAAATAACACAGTTGAAGATAAAATAAAACATATAAAAAAACATGAAGAGGAAGTCTTCGGCCTGCGATGAATCATTTAGGATTAGAGAAAACTATTGACTCCTATTATGACATTAGAAAATAAGATCATTCAGGTGATAGAAAAGATGGAAGATGATCATAAAGGTCCTCCAGAATAAGAGAAAAGGTCATATCCAATTGAAAAGTACAGTATGGTTCTTAATCATAAACATAAAGCTTTGGTGATTGATTTCAACCCACAAGAACCCACTCTATGATTGAATATTGATTTGGGTATGAATCTGAACTAGAAGATTCAAAGAACCCAAGGGGAAACCAGTATTGCTGTGGTGACCCACAGGAATGAAACCCACATTAGATGTTATTGTTAAGGAAATATAGGACACTCCCCAAGTGTCTATTCTATAGAAAATATATAACCAAAGGTTACACATACAAAAGAAACAACCATTTAGAGATCAATATTACAGGACAAAGTTTTATGGTCACTATTTTAGGTATGGAGGATTTAGAAACATGGAAAGATATTGCTCATCAATAATGTAGAGGAATGTTCCAAAGTAGACTAAATGTGGTCATAAACAGTAGTTCAATGTATCATCAAATGACCTGAAGATGGAAAATTGATTTTCAACTCTGTAATATGAAGCTGTTTCATCATACTCTAGGGAAGATTAATATTATTAATCAATACCAAGTATGATGTAAAAACATGGATAAAAAATAAAATAGATGAGTAGGCAGTGGTTTAAAATATTTTTGTTAATGCATCAGATCATGCTGGTGTATAGATCCTTAATAGTGGATGGACATCTCATATGAAAAGTAATAAAGATATTGTTATATGCAAAAAATATGACAAGGAAGGTGTTGTTAAATTTGGAAAGTATGAAGTCCTGAACTTTATTGTCTTGGGATAAGAAAAATTTGGTGGAAAATAAATGATACATGAAAATGCATTAGTTTTTGAAGGTCTCAGTCATAAATTTCTTAGTTTGTAAGGTCCCAGAATTTCTGTATATATTTTTTAAATTGTATGGATTTATTTTGAGACTACACGCTTTGACGACATGTGATTCTGAGGCCCCGTGAGTCTGAAAAGGAATTTTGGTTTTTTTAGTTCACTTAAGTAAATGTGAGAGTGGGTTTTTCTAACTTTTAAACCGTTTCTAGGATTGAAAATCCAAGGGAACCATTGAACTCGGAACTCTGGGATTCACCTAGAATAGATTTAACTTCGACTGATGTGGGTCGACTGGAAAATATAGTTTTTAGAATTTTTAGAAAATAATAAAATAACTTAAAAAAAGTTATTTTATTTTCTTTCAGACTGTTGAGATGCGGAAGATAGCGCTGTAGTTTGGCAATGAGGCACATTAATAGAATCTACATAATGGATCATAAATGGAGCATAACAAATACGTTGTTTCATATACGAAATTGCATAACGACACGACATCACAACGTAATAGAAACACTACGACGTGTTTCCTTTTATTAAGCTAACACAGTGGAGAGTTGAGAATTGAACCCTGGGGATTATCTAATGAACCTATGGTAGAATTCATCTCCAATTATGAATGAAGAATATCGACAGGATCAATAGCCACATCGACGTATTATGAATAATAGGATCGAGAAGCGACGAACACCAATGGAGCTTGAATCCTCAATGGTGGAGCACTTCAATGCCGAATGTCGATTGAGGTATGGGTTTATTTGTTTTATGTTTTCCTAGTTCTTCATTCTAAATGAAGAACATGGATCAACCCATGAATATTTGTTCTAAATTTTATCGGTTCTTCATTCTAAACTACGAACGTGGATTAACCCACGAACAGGTTTATCCATAGATCGTCCGTTCTTGCGGGAGGGTGATGTTTCATAGGATTTCTATTTGGGATTAAATTATTGTTGATAGAACACCATCCCCAAACCTACCCTTATTTTAAAAATCTAACATGGAGGGTGCAGGCTGACATGAACAAGGCCCGAGCCCCTCCACTTGTGCATTCTTCATGGTTGAGTTTTTTGAAACGGGAGACTCAGCAGGTTCAAGGTCTTCAAAGGGAAGGCGATACCCCATGGAATTTGGAGGCACAATATATGTGAAGAACGTAACACCAGTACGAACTCAGTGGTCCGTAGAAGAGCCCACTGGTGGTGGCCTGTGGCGGCGGCTGAAGGCTGGAGGTGGCGCGCCATGATGGAACGCCATGAAGAGCCACCGTCAGAGATGCATCCTCTTGGCCACGTTGGTGGATCATACTAAAGGTGCAGTCCATGGATCTTTGGGGCATGCTGTCTTCGACCGCATGTGGGAATCTGGGCCAACCGCGTTATAGCAGGCCAAGGTCTTTTGACTGCGGTGGAGGAAACGACCCTGCGGCGACTGTAGGGCGAGCTGGGAGCCGGACGTAGCTTCCAGCCATGTACCAACCATGCAGAACTGGTAGGGCATGGGAAGCCTCAGTGGGATGGACCCGAGGCCCAATGGACTGGACCCAAGCATAGCCAGGTCTAGTTCAGGTCAGCGGACCTAGGTCGGGTCGGTTCGGTCTGATCGGGTCAGACTAGTCCCAAACCCAACCAGCCCCCTTTTGAAAAATTTCAATATCTTGAAAACTGAGCATCTGATTGATGAGAAATTTATGGAATTGGAACCCTTGAGATGAGGAAGATATTTTGGTATAATCTATGGGGTATTTCATGGAAGTTGAAATTTGAAGAATGGCTTCGGGATCGGTTCTCCGAAGCACAAGCATTCTACGTGTGGAAACCCTACGGTTGGCTGAGACCTAAAGACTGCTAATGTGCGACCCTTTATGGATCTAATACTATGGCCCCATGAGAAGTGTCTTATATGTGACCAGTAGGCCCATAGTGGGGAGTGGCTTCTATGTGACCTGACAGATCCACGATACTCGATATGAGGAGTACCTCATTATGTCCATTGGTGGGAAGTGGATTCTGTGTGACCCGACATGCCCATGGTGGGGAGAGGATTCTGTGTGACCTAGAATACCCAAAATACTCATCATGGATGAGTACCAAAGTAGTCCTAAGGTTAGTGGGAAGTAAAATCTGTGTGACTTGGTAGGCCCACTATAGCCATTGAGGAGGATTTCTCCGACAGTTGAGGTGTTCAACTTTATAACTGATGGTCTTACTTTCCTACTCTAGAATATAACTAGTGTGAGCTATCTTGCTTCGTGATCATGATTGGTGATCATGATTTGGGGTTTATTTGTGGATTGATTTGTGGTATTTACTTGTTTTTTTCGGGTCCCTACATAGTATTTTGTTACTCAACCCTACACAGGCTTCGCATGCACATGTTGTGTCTGATGCAGACAATCGCCGCCCTGATGGAGGACTCAGTGACCCGAGACCCGGTGGTGCCCAGTGAGACCAAGCAGATGGGATTCGCATCTATGGCTTCTAGCAGCTACTCCACACTTACCCATTAGGCAGGGTTTTAAGCAGATGGCTATTCACAGTTTCTTGTATACTTTCTGGTTTTCTAGTTAATCTTTTTTTGGGTTTGTATTCTGGCCCATTTGACTTTTAGTTGTACTTATACTGGTGGTTTTTTAGTTTCATGATTGTTTACATTTCTAGCTTTGGGACATGGTTGTGTGTGTGTGTGTGTGTGTCTAGGTACCTAGTCAAATTCCTTCCACATGCAGGTTAATGCCTTCAGTACTAGTCGTCAAACTTTGACATTCATGAGGCGTTCTAGGGGTATGTCACGGCACGAGCCCTAGGGGATGGGTCATGAAAAAGTGGTATCGGAGGTGGTTGGTTCTACCTCAAAGACTGAGAGTCTGTTGTTTTGTTTTTGGGGATACAATGTCAAATGTTTCAAGTTAGACTTTCAGATTTGGGGAGTCTAGTGTTGGTGCGGTGGCCGACGTATCCATACACCAGGAACCTAAATTCTGATTTTTAGATCTATACATGAAAACACTGGTTGCATAACTGTCTCCTCATGATTTTTCTTGAATAAGATTCATCTCACAAGGTATAATATTCTGACTATGGATCGTGATTGCCTAACCCATCACACAGATGATTAGAAGATGGTCGAGAGACCTCCAAGGTAGAGGAAGAGGTTCGAAGGAGGAAGTCCGTAGGGTGGCGGATGTGGAAGGGGAGTAGTCCGAGCAGAAGGCAGTGGGTGATGGTTCAAGGTGCTACTACCACCACTCCTATCTAGTCCACCCCAAGATCTGGGAGCCAACAGACAGAAGCAAGGCTAGCTTCAAGCGACAGAGGCCTATGACCACGACGCTCCAGAGATGATTAAAGGTACCATTTGTGTCTTCTCCACCTTAGCTACAGTTATTATAGACAAAGGTTCTAGTCAATCTTTCCTTCCCATATACCTCATTCGAGGCTCAGAGATTTTGGTGGAGCATTTGGCTCGATCCTTATGATTAGAGACTCCAACAAGAGGGGATTAGACGATCACACACTGGTGTGGGTAGTGTGAGCTTACTCTAGGAGGTGAGAGCTTATCTATGATCTCCTAGTAGCGGCGTTGAGGCCTTAAGATGTCATCTTGGGTATTGATTGGTTAACTAAATCCCATGCTTAGATTGACTATTTTAGGTGCAAAGTGAGGTTTTTTTATGAGGATGGGACCATATTTTCCTTCACTGGCGATAAGGGAACCGTGATGGAATTTCTCAGAGGCAGGTACAAATGACCGCTCACCAGTTGGCTAGCCTCACCCTCGGTGCAGTGGACAAGAGGAGTCTGATCTTTTCTATAGTGGTGGATGAGTATGAGGATGACTTTCCTAAGGATGTTCTGGGACTATCTCCTCATAGGGAGTTAGACTTATACATCAACTTGTACCTCGGGATGACATGTTACACCCCAACCCCTCTAGGCTGGAGCCGATGCATTACTTGTGATATTGGCATCCTTAGAAGGAATGAAAATCCTGAAGGAACAATCAGTTTAGTATTCTTGAAGAAACTAGATACATATATGTAACTCAAATTATATTGGAAAAGGTTACAAAATACAATACATAACAAAAAACTCAAAACTGCATCCATAGGAACTCAAAATAAGACCTTTTCTTCATCACTTGTTGAAGGTAGAAAATGAAAGGGGTGAGCTCAAATGCTCATTAAGGGTTACAAATAGTAGAAGCATGAGTACAATAATAAGTGAATCACAATAAATCTGACATAATCAATATGGCATAGTGAATCCTGATGGGCTTTTCATAGTATGAAAAATCTGGTTCCAGTTCTATCCCTTCATATGTGAGTACATGTGTTGGGTCTGGAATGTATTTCTTTAACAATGATATGTGGAACACATCTTGAACTCTAGAGATATTTGGCGACATTTCTAAATGGTAAGCTACAACTCTGATTCTTCCCAAGATTTCAAATGGTCCAATGTACATGGGGCTCAGTTTCCCTTTTTTACCGAACCTTAAGACGCCCTTCCATGGAGATAATTTCAGAAATACATGATCTCCCACTTGAAATTCCAAGTCCTTTCTCTGGTTGTCAGCATAACTCTTCTGCCTACTTTGGGATGCTTTAATATGGGCTTGTATTTTCTTAACCTTTTTTGTGGTCTCTTCAATAAGTTCTGGGCCTATAAGTTTCCTTTCACCAACTTCGTCCCAACAAGTTGGATTTCGACATCTCTTTCCATATGATGCTTTATATAAAGCCATTTGAATACTAGAATGGAAACTATTGTTGTAGGAAAATTCCACCAAAGGAAAGTATTGATCCCACATACCTTGGAAGCCAAGAGAGCATGATATCAGCATGTCTTCTAGAGTTTGAATAGTCCTTTCAGACTGTCCGTCAATTTGAGGGTGATATGTAGTACTCATATGAAGCTTAGTATTCAAAGCCTTCTAGAGACTTTTCCAGAACCTTGATGTAAAACGTGGATCACGATCAGAAACAATCGATAGGGGAACTCCATGAAGTCTCACAACTTCATTAATATATAGTCTTGCTAGACATTGAAGTGGTAGATATTCTCTTATAGAAATAAAATGTGCTAACTTGGTAAGACGATAAACAATGACCCATATTGCATCGTTCCTTCTAGGAGTATTTGGTAGTCCCATGAAAAATTCCATCATGATACTATCCCATTTCCACTCAGGTATGGGAAGAGGTTTCAATGCTTCTCTAGGATGTTTCCTTCCAGCTTTCACTTTTTGACAAACAATACATCTTGACACAAAATCAGAAATCTCCCTCTTCATGTTGTCCCACAAAAAATGTTCCTTCAAATATCTATACATATTAGTGCTATCAGGGTGTATAGAGAAATTGGAACTATGAAAATCATCCAAAAATTCCCTTTTTAGATCAGGAATATTAGGAACACAAATTTTCTTCCCAAATTTCAAAATTACATCTTCATATATGAATTCACTCAATCTCCCATCATTCACAGCTTTAATCTTCTTTTGAAACTCATCATCATCAGCCTGAGAAATTTTTATCCTTTCTAGTAAATATGGTTCAGCAACCATTTAAAAAATCATTGATGTTTCACATTAATGGTTATTCCTATATCCATCTTTACTAGATCCATGAAAATAGGATACCTTTCAACTCTGATCTTGTTCAAAACTCCTTGATCCTTTCTGCTCAGAGAATCTGCCACCTTATTTTCCTTCCCTGGGTGGTAGTGTATCGTGCAATCATAATCCTTTATTAGTTCAAGCCATCTCCTTTGCCTCATGTTGAGTTCTTTATGTGAGAAAATATACTTGAAACTCTTGTGATCAGTATAAATCTCACATTTTTTACCATAGAGATAATGTCTCCATATCTTTAAAGCAAAGATTACTGTATCTAACTTAAGATCATGAGTATGATAGTTTTGCTTATGAATTTTTAGCTGTCGTTATGCATAAGAAATAACCCTATCATTTTGCATAAGGATACAACCAAGTCCTTTCTTTGAAGCATCACTATAAATAACAAACCCGTCATTCCCCGCTGGTAGAGTCAATATAGGAGAATTGACTAATATTATCTTCAGTTCTTTGAAACATTCTTCAAAATATTTTTTCCAAACAAATTTAACCCCTTTTCCTGTGAGCTTCGTTAGCGGGTTAGCCAGTCGGGCAAAATTCTGCACAAAACGCTGATAATAACCAACTAGGATAATAAAACTGCGTACGCCAGTTATGTTTGTTCGCATGGGCCAATATTGGAATGCATTTTTCTTCGCAGGATCAACTAGGATTCCATTCTTTGAGACAATATGTCCAAGAAAAGAAACTGACTGAAGCCAGAATTCGCACTTGCTAAACTTCCCATATAATTGATTTCTTCTAAGAGTTCCTAGAATAAGTCACAAGTGACTCTCATGCTCTTCATATCTTTTTGAGTATATGAGGATATCATCAATGAATATCACAAAAAATTTATCAAGATATTCTTTGAAAACTATATTCATTAAATCTATGAAAATAGATGGTGCATTGTCAGTCCAAAAGGCATCACTGTAAACTCATAATAACCATACCTGGCTCGAAATGCTGTCTTCAGAATATCTTCCTTCCTCACACTCAGTTGATGATATCTGGATCTAAGTTCAATCTTTGAAATGTATTTATCACCATGAATTTGGTTAAATAAATAATCAATCTGGGGTAGAGGAAACTTATTCTTTATTTTAATAGCATTTATTTCTCTGTAATCAATGCATAGCCTCAGGGATCCATATTTCTTCTTTACAAACAAGACTGAGGATCCCCATGGAGAAAGACTAGGTTTAATAAATCCTTTGTCACTCAACTCTTCTAGTTGTTTCTTCCACTCCACTAGCTCCATAATGGTCATTCTATATGGGGTCTTTGATATAGGTCTTGCACCAGGAATTAAGTCAATGGAAAACTAAATTTCCCGCTCTGGAGGATGTCCAGGTAAATCCTCTAGAAATACATCAATGTACTCTTTCACTATGTTCACATATTCAATTTGAAGATTTCTTTACTCTCGCATAGATATTGGTTTATCTTCCTCTCCAAGTATTTCATTCAATTGAGATACTGGGGGTGGTTCTAGATAAGAATCAGGTGGAAAATTTTCTACCATAAAGACAAGGGATTCTACACCATTTCCAAAAATTGTAACTTCCTTTTTCTTGCAATAAATCCTTGCATCATAATTTTATAGCCAATCCATACCGATAATTATATCAAATTAAGTCATGGGTATGATGATAAGGCTAGTAACTAAAGCACGTTTTGGTGTTTGGAGGGGGACTAGTCGATATGCCTTTGTTGCAATGATACATCCCATGGGAGTTTTGACTAACAAATCCTTTCTTAAATCAAATTGGACATATCTAATTTTCTTAGAAAACTGAGAGGATATAAATGAATGCGATGATCCAGAATCAAATAAAGTGTTGTCTAAGTTTGAGGAGACAATTAAAGTACCTTCCACCACATCACTAGGAACATCAACCTCTGCGGTTGTAATGGCATAGGCTCCCCCTTTCTCTCTTGGTTTTTTCTGAGGCATGTTTCCTTGGTGCTTAGGAAACTCATTTTCATAGTGTCCCATCTCTTTGTAGTTGTAGCATTGAAAATCATTGAATTGTTTCTTCCCCTTGCATTCATCAGATCGATGACCCTTTTCTCCGCAGTTATACGATACTCCCTTGCCTTTCAAGAATTTTGCGGGATGATTATTTCCATAGTTCTTGCATAATGGGAAACTATTTATTCCCTTGATATTATTTGGTGATTCTCCTTTTCATTTGTTATCATAATTCCAGTTCTTATATTGGTTTCCTTTGAAAAAATTTGATCTAGCAAATTACTTCTCTATTTTGATGGCACATGATACAATTTCATCATATGATGAAAATGATTGAGAAGCCAGTTCCCTTCGAAGACTTGTCTTAAGACCTTCAAAGAAATGATCAATATTGTCCACCGAGTCACGTACATAATCCACAACATACCTGGATATCCTTGTGAAGGTATCCTCATACTCCACAACACGGTCTTCTTCCCTTTGTTTCAAGCCAAGGAATTTCCTCTTCATTTTAGTTCGTTGCTCACGAGGGAAATATTTTTCAAAGAATATTTAATTAAAAGTCATCCATTCCATATCCTCTCTCTTCTTCCTCCATGGTATTTTGAATCAAAGACCACCATTGATCAGCATCGTCCTTGAGACAATATACTGCCAGTACTACCTTTTCATTTTCATTGCATCTTAACGCCATGAATATCTTTTCAAAGGACTTGATCCATTGCTCATCAACCACTGGATTAGTAGTCCCGCTGAAAGATGGGGTCTTATTCCATATGAAACGATCCAACACAGGTGTTGAATGGTTATTTGTTACAACTTGAGTAAGTTTTCCCAATATGTTCATGATCTGATCTGCTCCAATGTTGACTGTGTTGACTTGCTCAGTAGGGAGATCCCTGCCTTTCCCATGAGTATTGATTCCCCTTCTTCCATTAGACGCCATTTCTAAATAATGAGATACACTAGATTAGTTTATTAATCTCAAATAGAAAATCACTTAACATAGATTGAAATTCTATGCATATCTAATCTTATAAATCTCAAATAGAAAAGCACTCAACAGAGATTGAAATTCTATGCATAGATAATCTTATAAATAGGGTTCCTCTGAGGAAAAATTTACATTAACTCCTACATAATGGATTATAAAGAAAATATGCATTATCCTAAGCCTATCCCCCGAGAGTGTCATAACCAACAGTGCAACAAGGCCCATTTTCATGCACCAGTTCCCGTTCGAGTCTAGCTCTAAGCGGTGTTTTCGGGTTTTACCCCTAGATACATCTGTGCTAGATCCACCTCTACCTACTCGTATCCATATAGGGATGTATTGATTGAAAAATAGACATAATCTATTCCTTACCAAAATACCAGGATTTTCTTGTACGTTTATCCTCAAATACTACCTTAGGGATTTGTTCCCTACTATAAATTTCCTAGTCTAGTTTCCAAGTGTTCTACTAAACTTCCTCTAATACCAACTGTAACAACCCGACCCCTCTAGGCTGGAGCCGGTGCATTAATTGTGATATTGGAATGGTTATAAGGAATGAAAATCCTAAAGGAATGATCAATTTAGTAGTATTTAAGAAACTAGATACATATATGCAACTCAAATTACATTGGAAAAGGTTACAAGATATAATACATAACAAAAAACTCAAAACTGCATCCAAAGGAACTCAAAAGAAGACCTTCTCTCCATCACCTATCGAAGGTAGACAATGAAAGGGGTGAGCTCAAACACTCATTAAGGGTTAAAAATAGTGGAAGAATGACTACAATAATAAGTGAATCACAATCAATTGGACATAATCAATATGGCATAGTGAATAAATGAAAAACTAATGCCATTAATAAACTGAAATGAAACTGCATCCATAGATTTTGTCATAGTGAAAACCTCATGGACAATAATAATAACTGATAATGAATAAAGAGAACTCTTATTAATTGGACGTCATGTATCTGGCACATGAAACCATAATACGGTAAAAGCGGTTTAGCTCTATGGGTAGAAACCCGTCTGATTTTTAGAAACAAACTCGAAGGGTTTGTCGCCAAATTGTTTTGTCTCATGAGACCTACCGATGCATTGAGGGGCTATATCGGGCCCCATCCACCACTGCATGTACAAATAATTCTTTATACATTGATTCAATACAAGATAAATATGCCTTTTCAATATCCTTATAGAGTAGTGTATACGGTTTCCTCAATATTTCCCTAATTAAAATAACTTTCCAAGAAAACACCGTATGTAAGATGGTATATGATTTAGACAACAAAGATATCCATGACATGAGATTATGGATATTTAATATAAATATAATTTCAAATGAAATGTGGTCTCAAATGAGCAGTAGTTACACCACATAAGGATTATTAGGTGCACAATACAAAGTTAGTCACAATGAAAATGTCATTGAGACAGAGTCCCTTACCACAACGTAATCAATCGAATCATATAACCAGAACTTAATAAACATCAAGTGAATCATTTAATAACATAAATATAAATAGAATCATGTTATTATATATAAAATGTAAGTACACATATACCACATACAAGAAATAAGTGGCGAACAATGAAAATCTCATAGAAATGAAAGTGAGATGAGAAACCCCTTACCTTATGCTCGAGTGTGTTCTTCATTTGTTTTAAGGACCTGAATAATAAAATTTAGCTTCATTAATTAATATTTACAGAACCTAATATACATTTAGTTGATTTATTATAACATTATTAGGTTCATTCATGGCCCTTTCTATGGGTTCAATTGGTTCAATTTTCATGTTTTGGAAGCATCTTCTCCCTTGATTTTCATGGTTCGTTACTTGTTTCCATGAATGGAAGTTCATTTGAAACATGGTTAAACATCCAGAATTGTTATTACATATTATTAACGAAATTATGTATATATAAATTATCTTATAATTATTTTGGGTTATATACCATGATGATTATTCATTAGTTAAACCATTAATGATGTTCGTTTAGATCGTTTTAGTGGTTCTTTGATAATAACAACCTCATTTTGTTTTATAAATTAGAACCATGAGTACCAAAGAATTACAGAACCATGGGTGAGTCATAAAAAATATATTATAACCTTTTTCAACCATATAAATGGTTTCATGACCAGACTTGAAATAATTATTGCAAATTGAAATCACATCGTCCATGATGTTGGTAATTCGACACATCACGGACAATGTTTTTAATTCCTTGAACAAGTGGGAAAAAGAAGAATATTGATGATGAATTTATCATGAACATGAGAAAATCAAGAATTTACAAGATTATGGAGATTTAATTCCTATTGGGTAAGAAGAGATGAAGAAATAATAAATAAATAACTCAAAATAAAAGAATAATTTTGAAATCGCTTACAAAAATTCGGCAGCCTAACAGCTACGCAACATGGTTTTAGATTATATTAACAAGAGAGGGGAAAAGATTAATCTATACAGAAATGAATCATAATATATATTAGATCAAGAATAATAAGAAAAATAAGAACATGGTATGGAAACTAGAAAGATATACCAAATAAAAGAGAACTTGAAAGGAAAAAGAATGAAATTGAGAATTTTCTTACCTTGTAGAATAACCCTTAGAACTTGAAGGTTGGGACCTTGGGGGATTGAGGAAACCTTGGGAGGACTAATATGAAGTTATGGATGCCAGAAATTAGTTTTGGGAGAATTTTAAGGAATTCAATGAAGGGAAGAGTTGGTATTTATAGGAAAAGTGAGGGATTATTTTAATAATTTTCAAGGGACACCTCATGAGTAGTTTTTGAAAAACAATGGGCTTGCCCATGGTATTTACCCATGGTATAAGCCACTTGGGACACCTCACATATTATTTAACTATACACAAGTATACCATATTTATGACATCATTATTTGATCCTTAGTGATGTCATAAACACACAAAAACAAAAAACTGTATTTTTTTACTATTCACAGAAAAATCAACTGTATTAGAAAAATTCCAAAGAATCACCCTAACCATTTTTTGATGTGTAGAATTCAAAAGTGAAATCCATTTCTCAAAAATAATTTTCTAAATATTATTAATTTATTTTTTAAATAAAGTCATAGTAAATTCAAAAAATAACAATCTTATAGTGCAATTTGTTTTATTTCTCATTGAAAAACTAATTAAGATCTCATTATATTATTTCCTTAAGAAAATGAAATAATAATATTATTTACTATTCGTAAGGGTCATATTACTATTCATATTACTATTCATAAGGGTATGTTACTATTCACCAAAAATAAGTTTGTTATATCAGACTCCAAATGGCTTACTGATCACAACTCTAGATGACCATTTTTCAAAATTCAAAACTTAGAAGTGGAAAATTTATATTTAATGGCTAGGTTTTGACTATATCCTAAATAACCTAGTGTTGTTTTGAAGGAACAAAATGATTAATACAATTTATTTAATAGAAACATACCATAAAATGTTTAGGGTGCTACATGACACCGATATCAACACTGACATATCTAATGGATCCCACAGATCTTTTTTAATTGAGGGTATAGTTGGAGTACTTGCAGGAGAAGGGGTTTGTAAGGCCCAGTGTTTCACCAAGGGAAGCCCCAGTGTTTTTTTCCAAGAAGGAATACGGGAGGTTGAGGCTATGCCTGGACTTATGGCACCAGAACCAGGTGACCGTGACGAATAAGTGTCCACTGCCAAGGATCGATGACCTCATTGACTAGCTAAAGGAAGTGAGGTGGATCTCAAAGATTGACCTCAGATCAGGCTATAATCAGCTTCAGGTACGGGGTGAGGACTTACTGAAGACAACCTTTAGATACCAGTATGGCCACTACAAGTTCTTAGTAATGCCCTTCGGCATGACCAATTCCCCAGTAGTGTTCATGGGACTCATGAACATGATTTTCAAACTTTACGTTGATCATTTTGTGTTGGTCTTCATTGATGTCATCTTGGTGCACTCAACATCGAAGGATGATCATACTACACACATGCAGATAGTCTTGGATAAACTCCCAGAGCACCAGCTTTACGGTAATCTCTTGAAGTGCCAGTTCTGGATTTAGGAGGTCCAATTTCTAGGACACGTTATCTTTGAGGCTGGATTTGTAGTGGATCCAAAGAAGATAGTGGCAATTCTTTTTTGGGAGCCACCCAAGAACATGATTGAGGTGTGGAGTTTCTTGGGGTTGGATGGATACTACCGAAGGTTCATTTCCAATATTTTCTAGAGTAAAAACACCTTTATCTGCCTTGATACAAAAGGGAAAACCCTTCGTGTGGACGGAGAAGTTCCATCAGAGTTTCTTGGAGCTATTGCGGAGACTGATGCGTTCCCCCATATTGAAACTACCAGAAGAGGGCAGTGGATATGTAGTTATCTACGATGCATCAGGGACCGGGATTGGGTTGTGTACTGATACAGGAGAAAGCAGTGACTACCTATGGCTCATGAAATTTGAGTAATCATGAGAAGAACTACGCGACCCATGACATAAAGTTAGCAGTAGTGGTCTTTTCCTTGAAGATGTGGCAGCACTACTTGATATGTGAATGATTCACCGTCTACTATAACCACAAGAGTCTTAGTCATGTCTTCTCACAGAAGGACCTGAAATTGAGATAGCAGTGATGGATGGAGTTACTCCAGGACTATGCCTTTGAGATAGTCTATACTCCTAGGAAGGGTAACATGGTGGCAGACGCATTCAATAAGAGGTATGGTTTACAATTACTAAGTAAGGAGATATAGAATCTAGCCACGATGCAGATATCCTTCATGGATAATGATGAAGCAGCTTACCTTTAGTCAATGACTATCACCCCTGCTCTTACAGTGAGTTAGGGAGGCACAACTTGTGGATGTTGATTGGGAAGCCCGACCTGCTCAGTTTTCCTTAAGACATGCACCTGATGGATTTTCTATAGGTGGGGAGAATATCAACCTTTTCAAAGGACACACCATAGTACCAGTGACATTATGGTGGGAGGTTTTGAAGGAGTTTCATACATACCCTTTAGCGGTATATCCTGGTGTGGTGAAGATGTACCAGGACCTCCGACATTAGTACTAGTGGCCAGGGATGGAGAAAGTGGTGGCATAGTTCATTTCACGATGCCTCACTTGTCAGTAGGTGAAGGATGATCATAAGGTTCCATCAGGCTTCACAAAACCACTTGAGGTAATAGAGTGTAAGTCATATGGTATCTCCATGGACTTCATGATGGGGTTACCACACATGTCCAGGGCCCACGATTCTATCTGGGTGATTGTTGACCAACTTAACAAGTTGGCTCACCTCCTACCCATCGGAAGAAGGAATCAATAGAGGGATTGGGACACCTCTACATCCATGAGACAGTACGGCTTCACGAGGTGCCTTCTATGATTGTCTTAGACCATGATTCACACTTTACATCCCAGTTTTGGAATGGATTGTATGAGGCGTTGGGGGCTAAGCTGTGCTCGGGCACTGCTTTTCCCCCTCAGACAGATGGTCAGACGGAGCCGACCATACAGAACTTAGAGGACATGCTTCGTTCTTGTGTCATTGATTTTGGTCATAGTTGGGAGGACTACCTACCACTGGTGGAGTTCACATACAATAACATCTATCACTCCACCATCGACATGGAATCGTTTGAGGCCTTGTATCAGCAGCCATGCAGATCACCTCTATGCTGGACATACCTAGGGGGGTCAGTACTCATGGGTCCAGAGCTGGTACGGTCTACCAGTGAGGAGGTGCAGATCATCTAGGAGTAGATGAGGATTTTACAAAGCAGGAATAAATCATATGATGATAGGAGACAAAGACCCTTGGAGTTCGAGGAGGGAGACCATGTGTTCCTTCAGGTCTCACCCCGACAGGGATTATGGAGATTTGGTCAGGGCAACAAGCTATCTCTGAGGTTCATCAGACCATTCTATATCCTTAGTAGAGTTGGAGAGGTGTTTTACTGCCTTGGTCTTCCCCCATAGATGCACCGAGTGCCTGATGTTTTTCACGTGTCACAACTGAGGAGGTACGTGCATGACCCATCATAGGCCATCGACTGGGGTAAGCTAGATATTGATGATAGGGTGACATTTGAGGAGTTCCCAATGGAGATAGAGGATCAATAAGAGTGGGTCCTTCCTGGAAAATTGATTCCTATGGTGTGTGTTTGGTGGCAGCATAAGAATCTCCAAGAGATAACATTGGAGCGGGAGGCTAAGATTCATGCTCAGTACCCCCATCTATTTGATTAACCCTTGTTTTGGTTTTTAGGGATGTAAAGCCCTAAGATGGGGAGAATTTAATGTCCCAGAGTTTCCCTATAATTTTATTTTAAAATTTTATGGATTTATTTCAAGACCACTCTCTTTGATGGCACGTGACTCCGAGATTCAGTGAGTCTAGAACAAAATTTTGAACTTTTTTTAGTTCACTTAAGTAAATGTGAGAGCGGGTTTTTATAACTTTTGAGCCATTTCTTGGATAAAAAATCCTAGGGCACCATTTAACTTAGAATGATTAGATTCTCCTAGAATGGACTTAACTTCAATCGACATAGGTCGACTGAAAAATATAGTTCTCAAACTTTTTGGAAAATAATAAAATATCTTACAAAAAGTTATTTTATTTTTCACTGTTGAGCGGTGGATGATGGTGATGTGGTGTGGAAAAAAAGAAAATTAATGGAAGCTCCATAATGGATCATAAATGGATCATAATAGATACGTTGTTTCATAAATGAAATAGCATAACGATGCGACGTCACAGCGTAAAACAAACACTTCGACTTGTTTCCTTTTGTTAGGCTAACACATTGGAGAGTTGAGAATTAAACCCTGGGGATTATCTGAAAAACCTACAGAGGAATTTCCCTCCAATGAAGAATGAATAATTCTGGTAGGATCTCTAGAAATTTCGATGCCTTATGATGAACTTGACTGAGAAGTGATGAACACCAATAGATCTTGAATCCTTGAGGGAGGAGTACTTCAAGGTAGGGGTTTATTTGTTTTACATTTCCCCAGTTCTTCATTCTAAACGATTAATGTGGAACAACCCACAAACAGGATAACCCGTAGATTTTCAATTCATGAGGTAGGGTGATGTTTCTTGGGATTTTTATTCAGGATTAAATTGTTGTTGGTAGAATACCATCTCCAAACATCCCCTCTGTTTTAAAACAATAGCGTGGAGGGCGTAGGCCGACACGAACAAGGTCTGATCACCTCTGCTTGTGCGTTCTTTGTGGTCGAGATTTTTGAAAGGGGTGAAAAGGCAGGTTCAAGGAATTCACATGGAATGTGATGCCCCCACAAAGGCCGAAGGCCTATTCAGTGCAAAGAACGGACCACTGGTGCGAACCTGGTAGTCTATGACGGCTGGCGGTAGAGACGCGACCCCTCGGCCACATCAGTGTAGCAGACCACAGTCATGGGTCAAGTGGTCTTCAACTATGTGTGAGAATCCAGGCTGACTGGATTGGCTGGTCACATCGTAGCAAGCTACGGTTGTTTGACCACAGTGGAGGAAACAACCCCATGACGACCGCAAGGTGAGCAGGGAGCCAGATGCAGCTTCCAGCCACATCCTGGCTAGGAAAACTGGGTAGGGTGTAGGCCACCCTAGTGGGATAAACCCATGGAACAATGGATTGGACCTAGGCCAATCTAGGTCCAGGTAGAGTCAGCGGACCCAGGTCAGGTCAGTCTGGCCCGGTCAGATCGGACCCGGACCCAAAAAGTCCCTTTTTGGTAAAACATCGATATCTTGCAAACGAAGCATCAGATTGGCGGGCCTCTTATAGTATTGGAACCCTCGTGAAGAGGATAATCTTTTTGTATACTCTATGGAGTATTTAATGGATATTGAAATTCAAAGAATGGCTTGGTGAGTGGTTATGCCGGGATTAAGCGTGCTACGTGTGGAAATCCTGTGGTTGGATGAGACCTAAAGACTGATGACGAGCAACCCTATATGGATCATATACTATGTCCTAGTGGGAAACAACTTCTGTTTGAACTAGAAGGCCCATGGTGGGGAGGGTCTTCTATGTGACCTATAAGAACCATAGTACTCGACAGGTGGAGTACCTCAGTATGGCCATAGGTGGGAAGCGACTTCTGTGTGACCCAGTATTCCCATGGTGGGGAGCAGATTCTTTGTGACCCAGCATAACCATGGTACTCATCAGGGATGAGTACCATAGTAGTCCTTCGGTTAGTGGGAAGCAGATTCTATGTGACCCGGTAGGCCTACTATACTCATTGAGTAGGATTTCTCCAACAACCAAGGTGTTTTATGTTATGACTTATGGTCTTACTTTCCTACTCTAGAATATACATGGTGTGAGATATCTTACTTCATGATCATGCTTGGTGATCATGCTTTGGGGTTTGTTTGTGGATTTATTTGTGGTCTTTCCTTTTTTGATCAGGGACCCTACTAAGTATTCTGTTACTCACCTCTTCATGGGATTCGCCCACACATGTTGTGTCTGGTGCATATGACCACCTCCTTCATGGAGGACTTGGTAGCCCAGGATCTGGTGGTGCCCAGTGAGACCAGGCATACCTGATGTACTCATACAACATACATCAGATACTATGTACTTTCCCATTAGGTTGGGTTTTCAGTAGATGGATATTCATAGTTTCTTTTGTAATTTTCTATTTTCCAGTTAGTCTTTTGTTGGGTTTGTATTCTGGCCCATTTGACATTCAGTTGTACTTGTACTCAGTGGTTGTTTAGTTGAATTCTTGTTTTCTTTTACATATTTGGGATGCGGTTGTGTGCACGTGTGTATAGGCACCTAGGAAAATGCCTCCCACATGTAGGTTGACACCTTCGGTGATAGTCACCAACCCCTAGCCTTCAGGAGGTGGGCCTGAGGTATGGCACAACACGAGCCCCGGGGGACGGGTCATGACATAGTTATAGTGAACTATGTGACTCGGGGAATGCTATAAATTTTACTAATAAGTTTTGAATCATAAAATTAAGATAGGATGTATCTGTTCTAAATGAAAAAACGAATGAAATAGAATCTATACCTTGTAAGTTGAGAAGAATCTATGTGCTTTTTATCCAGAGAGGATAAGAATAGGTTGTGTGATAAATAACTTTCCCATCTATACCAACCATCCCTAGAATATCTATTCAAATATGATGAAACTAGAGATCTCCATAAGTTATCATGTGATCATACTCATGCGTGAGATTCTTATCAACATGGGAAGATCATCCAAAAGACATATAATAAAAAAGATAAAAAGTCAACCAGAGTGCTCAAATTTTTGCATGAAAATGTACGTGGGACTATCTCACCAATAGATATTGATGGGAAGAGGTATTACATTATTTTCATTGATTATTTCAACAAGATGTTATGGGTATTTATCACTTCTTACAAGTATTATTTGTTCAGTTACATAAAATAGTATCAGAGGGAATCTAAAAGGATGTTTTGATAGAAGATTCTAAAGTTTTTTATTGATAATGGTACATAGTTAAAAAATATTCAAGTGGAAGATTATCTCGAGAAAGATGGGATAAGGAATCATGTTTGAGTAGTATGAACTCCCCAACAAAATGGAGTGGTTGAGAGGAGGAATTGGATCATCAACAACATGAACATAAAAATGATTATTGGAAAGGGCCTACCAGATAAATTTTGGAGGAAAGTAGTCTTAACATCAGTCTACATATCTACTAGGGATATATTATGTCCTAATGAAGAAAAGACTCCATATGAATTATGGTATGGGAAGAAGACAACATTAAAATACATTCAAATATTTGGATGTAAATATTCTATTCTCAATAAGGAGAAACATATGAAATTAGAATCATGTGGAGATGAGGGGATATTTATTGGATATTAAAAAAAATAATATAAATTTTTAAAGAAGAGGATTGTAATGAAAGTTGAAAGAAATGATGTCACTACTGTAATGATTGAATAGAATCTTCAGCCACATAGTGAATAGTTCCCTGATCAAAGTGATGAGGAGGTAAGAACCTCAGGGGGATATTAAGTGGAAAATGTAGATTCATAATTAGATACTAATGGTGATTATGTAGAAGTGAAATTTAAATCTACATGAAATTGAAGAGTTGAGGTGAAAAATACCAGACAAAACATCATTGGTGACCAGGAAGCACCATTCAAAATGAAGAATGAAGTAATTACAACAGTCATCCTTTCTATCTTAGGTAGAGCCTAAATTTTTTGATGAAGTAGTTAGAGATGAGAATTGGGTTTAGGATATGAATAAATATCGATATCAAATTGAGAATAATCGAACATGAGTGATTTTTTCAAGACCAATAGATATGAATGTCATTGGGACCAAATGGTTCATTCATAATAAGATAAATGAATACATAACATTGATTTTAAACAAAACAATATTAGTGTGAAAAGCGTACTCCGAAATAGAGGGTATTGATTTTTAGGAATCATTTTCAATTATTGTGATGCTAGAGATAATCAGATTAGTATTGGCCATAACTATACAATGAAGTTTCAATGGTTTTCAGATGAATGTGATGTTAGTGTTTATGAATTCTGTTCTGAAATAAGAGGATTATATTGAGCATCTAGATGGTTTTTTCATTCATGAGCATTAGAAAAAAAATTTATGCTAAATAAGACGCTATATGGGATGAAACAATCACTAAGCCCATGATATTCAAGACTAGATCAGTTTTTGAAGAAGCCTGATTTTCAGCGTGGAAGAGTTGATTACAATATCTATGTTAATAATTATAGTAATCAATGGTTGATGGTGATTTCTTATGTAGATTACATAATATTTGGTCAATCAGAAAAAGTGTAGTGCAAACAGTTTTCACAATTCATGAAAAGTAAATTCCAAATGTTAATGATTGTGAACTGAAATTTTTTCTTAGTGTACAGGTGACATGAAGAAATAATGGAACATTAATTTCTCAACATAAATATTCCAATTAGGTTTTGATAAGATATGGAATGAATAATTCCAAATATATGATGAATCTGGTGGCTACCCAGATGAAACTGTCATGAGATAATGAAGGAAATACATTAAATGTCACAGAATACTAGCAAATCACTAGAAGTTTATTATACTTGAGAGCGACCAGACCATATATATTTTTCCACATGTAAAGAATTAAGATGTCAAAGAAATCCCAAATCAACACACTCACTTTAAATAAAAATAATAAATAGATATATCAATGGTATGGTTTATTTCAGTTTGTTGTATAATAAAAAATCATAGAAATATTTACTGTAATATACAGATATAGATTGGTTCAGATTATAATATGATGGAAAATAGACATTAGGTGGTGCATTATATCTTGGAATATTGTTCATTTATTTTCTAAGTAAGAAACAAGAAAACATTTCTTTGAGCACTACATAAGCTAAATATATTTTGGCCACTCAAGATTGCATGAAATTTTTATAGACGAACCTATAGATTGATGATATAAGAGAACCCGTTAAGTCTCTAATCTGAATCCATTGTGATAATTCAAGTGCTATAAAATCATAGAAAAAAATTCCATAACTCAAGGGAAAATAAAATTTAAATCAGGTATCATTTTATCAAGGAGAAGGTGGACCATGGGATTTGAAGATGGAGTATTTTCCTACAGAACTATCGGTTGTGGAAATTTTGACAAAGGCAATACCCAAAGAATCATTTGGACATCATTGAATGGATCTTGGAGTTCATTCAACTCCCAATACTAGAAAAAGTGTATATTTGGACCCATATCCCCTAAGTATGATGTTTTTCCCTAATGTTTTAATCAGTGTTCTTTATCATGTGGCATAACAAAAAGGAGTGACCTTTGAGTTTGTTGAAAAAGCGGGAGAAGTTGAGGCTATAAAAGGGGTATACTATAAAAGGGGGAGAAAATTTATAAATAAATATGGGGGGAGAAAATAATAGGGGGAGTAGTGAATAAGGGTTATTTTTGAATCTAATTGTGCTAATGGTGTTCAATAAAAGGTTATATATTATGAAAGATGCGGTTCATGATGAAATAAAGTGATTGGTTTTGGAATTAAGTGATTCATTAATGAACTTTTCCTTCCACTCTTGATTCTGATGACAAGAATAGATCATTTATGATTTGAGTGTGTGTTGAGTAAATACATTATTGCTATCTAAATCACAAGAGGTGAATTTTGGAAGGATATGGATGAAGCTTTAATGAGATAAAAAATGTGAAGAGTTGTCCACAAACCTAAAGGGGTAGATTGTTGGGGAAAACACCCCAAGGAATCATTGATGTGTTATTGGGTTGATTGTGTTTATTTAAAAAATAAGTTTCCAAGGATAGTTGTTGAGTTTTAGATATATTGTTGACATGGTATATTTAAAAGGATCAAAGACATAGGAATGGATTCTCTAATGATGGTACAAAAAAATGTGTATACAAGGTGGAACCATTTCCCTATGTTTTCCAAATTTTTGGGGTCCAAAATTTTGGGGATGAATCAATCACTACAAAAGTTTTATTTCCATGAATTTCTCATAAGAATATGTAAAATTCACAAGTTTTGAGAAAATTAGAGTTTTATGAAGGTAAATAGCTTTACAAAGGTGTCTGGTGTCTTGAAGGCTGGGTTTCGTGAAGAAGTGAAGCATAAAAAATACATGAATGGTTGACAGTAATATCCACAACTATGAAAAGTGTAACATAAAAAATGAACTAAGGGTTGATGGTAAATATAAATGACTATGGTAATCTTCATTAATATGAATTTTCCCTAGAGATTCATGAAATAGATATATTCACGAACAAAAGTGGAGATCTTCACAAAAAGGCGATGAAGAGTATAGAATCTTCTGGAATGGGAGTAAATGAATATAAATAGGCTTATACCCACATCATAAAATTAGAGAAAGAATTAATAATGATTAATGGATAGAAATTCATGTAGGTAATTCATGAATGTTTTTCTTGATAAAATGTTCATGAAGAAAGGAAGTTCCTGAAGGCTATAAAAGCTGACCAAAATATGTGAGCATTGCCAAATTATTAATGTTCATGAAGTCTACAAAAATCTGATCGAAATTTTTGTTCTTTGTGAAGGCTATTTCTTCTTTAAAAAATTTGGTTGATTTTTGAAGTCTGGTTGATCTTTGTGAATGAGGTAATCTTCATGAAATTTGTAGGGCTCATGTTGGAAATATATGCTTGTTAATAATTGATCAATTTCCTAAATATTTTGTGAGATTTGAGAAGGAATTAAGAATCAGTAATCTACTAAAAAGGGATTTTCTATTAAATATATGGTAAAGTGATATTCATCAGATGGATGATATTAGAACTTCAAAATAGAATCTACCAAAAATTGAGAATACATTCATTACTGCTAATGAAGGGGCCAATATGTCCATAAAATGTGTGTGAATCCTTTCCATAGTGGTGAGAAAAGGATGAGGAAGGATGTGATTCTTTCCACTGTCAGTGAGCTATATATAGGATATTGAGGGAGTGACCCTTTAGAAGCATTGAGCTACCCCAAAACATTGTAATGGAAATGAACCAGGGCATAAAAGTAATCTAGCCCAATCCTTGAATTGGAAGTTAGACTTAGTAAATTTGGTACATCCACACATTCTCATTGTATACTCCTTGGACATAGCCCAATGAGGATGAACCAAGTAAAATTGATGTTTCTTGTGAATTATTTCATTTATGTTGATACATTACTAAAGGAATGGCAGAGAACAAAGTTTTTTTAATGATGAAACAAGATATGAAGGGGTAGTTATTTTAATTTTTTATACCCTAATTTACCCCCACCTCTTAGGGTATTTAACCTTGTTGGGATAACAGTTGGTATCAAATAAAATGTTAATTTCAGTGTTTCTATCTAAGGGGTTTAAATGGAGGTTTTCAATCAAAAAGGTATTTAGATCTTTAATAGAATAAATTTTCAATTATGGAAGAATCTAATGCATCACTTCTTCTGGTCATTGGGAATAAATGTCACGACCCGTCCTCGGGGCCCGTGCCGTGACTACCCCAAGCCCACCTTCCATAGGCCAGGGGCTAGAGACTAGCACCAAAGGCGTAAATTCCAATAACTGGGAAGGAATTGCCTTTATAAAATTAAACAAAACACCACAGAGTACAAGCGGAAGTAAAACACTAAGTACAAAAGAAAGTGCTGAAAAGTAAATGGGCCATAATAAAAACCCAACTGAAAGTACAACTACAACTAAAAAAAAGTATAACAGAAAAAGAAAACAACTAGAAGAAAGGATGCAACTCCTAGGTCGTCATCCTCAGATCCTACCTGAAGGGTAGGTACAGATAGCGCAGCTCTTGGATCGTCCATCACGGATCCTACCTGAAGGGTAGGTACAGATAGTCTCCACAACCCTCTCGCCCGTCAGCCTCCTCTGAGTGTCATCTCGCCGTGAAGTCCACCTCCAGATACTGACTCGTCGTGTGGTCCACCTCTAGGTACCATCCAGTCCTCGAACACTCGGCCTCCGTCAGCACTGCCCGTCATCTGCAACCAACACAATGAGGTGCGGGCATAGCCTGTGCAGGGGTGAGTATAACGATACTCAATAAGGACCCCGAGACACTCAAGGTCTCAATAAAACAAACAAGGATAACCACAAAGAAGATCTCAACAGATAACCTCTACTTAGGTATATGACCATGCATATACCTAAGTTATCAAGTAACCCATCTCAATCATGAGGAAAACACCAAGATCATGAAATCAATGGATAACCACTACCCAGGTATATGCCCATACATATACCTAAGTTATCAAGTGACCCATCTCAATCATGAGGTAAACACAAGGGTCAAAAGTCTCAGCTCAAACCAGGATTTTCATTATCGAAACTGTAACTGCTGAAGAGCCCCGTCTCTGGAGTGTACAGTGGTCCTGTCACGACTCCGAGGTACTTCTCACTAACCTAAGACTGCTGAGGTACTCCTCCTATCGAGTACCACGGGCCAGCCACCCAAACACAGTAGTGCTTCCCGCCGGGGTATGCCACCCAAACACAGTAGTGCACACCCCCTAGTAGCCTGCAGAGGTACTCTCCGGACGAGTACCACGGGTCTGCACTGTCACACAGGTTGTGCTCCGTCTGCCATGGGTCTGCACCCAAACAAAGTAGTGCTCTGTCCACTGGTCTAGTCGACTCACTCCAAGTCGAGTCGGTCAAGTAGTCTTCAGGTCTCAGTCGGCTACACGGTCTCCATACTCCGTACGATCGTCTTCGGGAGGGTCCACTCCATGAGCTATAGGTCGATACTCCAAGTCTCTCAAAGTCCCACAAAGAAGTATCTGAAAGGACCGCCTCGTCATAGGGGTCTCAACGCAATAGACGGCGCGTCAATCGGACGCCCGGTCTGTGAGTTATTAGCCTTTTCGTCCCAGGGGCCCGGTTGGTTTCATGTGAAAACCAACCCAGCCATATCTCAACTGTACCACGAACTCTCATAGGGTATACTCATAGGGACCGTTTCTCAACGTGATCACCAACGCCACTGATGGTTCGTCAAACAGACGTCCGGTCTGAAAGATATCAGCTTTTCTGTTCCAGGGGCCTGGTTGGATTTCAGCTACAATCCAACTCAGCCATACTCCAACTGCATCCAAACCTCAGGCGAATTAAGCCAAAATTTCCGTCTCATCAAGAGGAATTCAACGAGACAGACGGCGCGTCAATCGAACGCTCGATCTGTGAGTTATTGGCTTTTTTGTTTCAAGGGCCCGATTGGTTTCATGAGCGAACCAACCCGACCGCACTCCGATGGCATCCAAACCTCAAGAGGAGTAAGCCAGATTTTCTGTCTCATCAATAGGAATCTTACAAAGTTGACGACACGTCAATCAGACGTCCGGAGCTCAAGATATAAGCGTTTTCGCTCCGAGGGCCCGGTTGGTTTCGTATCCGAACAAACCCGGCCGAACCCAACGTACTATGAAACCTTGAGTATAATATATCGAAATGACCGTCTCAATCCATGGATCACATCGCAACTAACGGTGCATCGATCGGAGGTCCGTAGCCCAAGATATAGGCAAAATACCGAAAGGGGTCCGAAAACGGGGGGGTCTGGGCCCAGACAGACTTGGCCCAACCCCCCCTGGGTCGTCCCGAACAGGGTCGACCCGACCCAGGTCTGGGTCCGACCCGGTTGGGCACGACCCGACCCGGCCGGCGCGGCGCGGCGCGGCCTGGGCGAGACCCGGCTGGTGCTGGCCGAGTGGCCAGCGGGTCGGCTCGGCCGTTACGGCCGAGCCGTGGGCGGGGGGCTCGCTGCCCCCGCGTGAAGGTGCCGCGGCCCCACGTGGGGCCGCCCTTGCCAGCGGACGCGGCAGCCGGCCGCGTCCCTTCCCCCACCAGTCCCATGCGGTCGTGGTACCGTGCCTTGCCGCCGCGGCTTCAGCCGCCGCCATGCCGGCGTGGCGCACCGGTGGCCTGCTCCGCGGACCACCAGACAAGTTCCGGTGGTCTGAAAAATGTGCTGTCTTCGCCAATGGTCCTCCCACGACCCGTCCTTCACTACGGAGGCTTCAAAAATTAACTTGCGGCCCCGTTTGTCCTCGCCCGTCAATCCGCCCACAACAAGCAACCAGCAGAGTCTTCAATCGCCTCCGCAGCCCTGACTCCGGTCGCGGTTTCGTTCAGCCTCAATGGCGCGGTGCGACGGTGTCGCGCTACTTCACCACGTTCTTTCTCGTGTCCGCACGGTGCTGTTGCACTGTGCCACCTTTTTTTGTGCCTCAAAGAATTAAAACAACAAAGGGGGAGGAGAGTCGACCATGTTCGGGCGGTCCGACCTCCTCCCGTAAAGTTGGTAACAAGCAGCCCAAAAGACGAAGAACAACAAGGAAATTTCACAAACAAAAGAGAATCAACCCAAACAGTTTTTCCCCGCAACAGATTATTCCCAAACCGCAAGGAAAACGTTCACGGATCAACTAGGTAATAAGTTGATCAATGTTCATTGTTTTCTTTAGAAAGAAAGAAATCAAGGGAATAAAATCATTCTCAAACATAATTCCCTACCTCAACGTTGTCGTCGAACGTGAGTTCGTCACGGAATTAACCGTTGCGGAAGAAGAGGATCGTCGCGGAAGAGAAGGATCATCACGGAAGAAACGCCACAGAAGGAGCGTCACGGAAGAAGCGTCGTTGACGTCACAGTACACGGCGTCACGTCATCGATCTCCGAGGGTTTGTCGTTCGTCATCGGAGGTCGGAGCGTTCTTCGCGTTCTTCGCGTTCTTCATTGAAGAAGAACGCTTTCCTCCAAATCCCCTCCACGCCACAAGTTCCAATAGAAATAAAATAAGAGTTATCTTATTTTATTAACGCACATGACACGTTTTAATTTCAAAAGAAATGAAATGAACAATTAATTCAATGAATTAATTGTAACAATTTAACCGACCAATTTAATGAGGCGTTTCTTAACCAGAAAAACGCACGATTGACTTTCATTAAAGAGGGGGGTTGCGGGTGCATTACTTAGAGGGAAAGAAACGGTGGGGATCATGTGGGTCCCACCTCACAAAATATCCTACCAAGTGGGTAGGATATTGTGGGTCCCATCTAATCCGATTAACTTAGGTTAAGCCAGCTTTAAGTAAAATAAAATAAAGTGTCGCACCACTTTTATTTTATTTCTTAACTTAACCCCAAAAATTAAAAACCACACCCGAGCAAATGCAACTCCAGAAAAGGTGTTTTTAAGCAATTACTGGCGCTGCGAGTTCGTCGGTGCCCTCAGATTTCAATTCCGAGAACTGGTTCAAAAGTTAGAGAAACCCGCTCGTTCTTTCACTGAACGTACCCAAGCTAAACTTCGGTAAATGATTCCGGGCACACCGAGCCTTGGAATCAGGTTCCGTCAGAAACTGCGTTCTTATAAAATTCACAAGAAAATTAAGAAAAAAAATTCCCTTTAAATTTTCAGGTCTTTACACTACTCCCAACTCAGGGCCTTACGTCCTCGTAAAGCTTTAGCACAAACTAGGGATACAAAAGTGGTACTGAGCATGCATCTGATCCATTTGCTCCCATGTGCTCACCTGGAGGTTCCCGTACTACCAGTGAAAGCGCACCCGAGGAATCGACCATCCTCATAGGATCTTCTCTTGTCTATCCTCGATCCCCACTGGAAACTCCGTGAAAGACACCCCATCGCCACCATCCAGCTCCCCAAGGTCGATGATATGTGAAGGATAACACACGTATCTCCTCAGTTGAGATACGTGGAAGTTGTCATGCACCTGGTGCAACTGAGGTGGATGGGTCAAGTGGTAAACCACCCCGCCTACCCAGCTGAGGACCTAAGAATGTCCGCTGAACCTCAGAGATAACTTGCCGCCTTGGCCACATCTCCGTAAACCTCGTCACGGTGAGACCCGTATAAGGATGTGATCATCATCCTCGAACTCCAGAGGTCTCCAATTCCTGTTTATAACTAGAACTCAAAACGACTGCTGCCACGAGGGTAAGTTTGACCGAGTCAAGAGTGATCGGTCGCACCCTTCTGTGCATGAGTTACCCTGTGCTGCCTGGGGTTTCCTTTTTCGCCGACCAAGGAAAACCCATTCTGACGTCGTAGTTAAACCACAACCTTTTTGCCTAATACCTAAATCTGTGTATGAACTGTGATTGCCCAGTCCATACTCAAACCAACGTCTTAAGGCCTTGACGCTGCCACCGTGAGATTCCAACCGAAACTCTCGCCTCGAGGGTCTGACCACACTTTCGGTGTAAGTGTGATTATTGAGTCTCCTCCCAAGGTATCTCCAGACGTGAGGGTCAAGTCTACGACTTACCGGAAACTCTAGGTCTAGGACAAGATTTGTGGAAGGAAGGAATGATTCATATCAACATCTGTTACTATAGCAGCTAGTAGTGGATACAGACTATCCCTTGAATCATTCTTAGAGCCATTGGGTCACTCTCCCTGACTGCAAGCAGGTACTCTCTTCCCCTGCCCTCCAGCTCCCTGAGCCTGGCAGGGACAACTAAGGTGGGTGGTTTTAGCATGTTAAAACATACACCACCACATGCTACTCTCCTAGCTATGCCTCCATGTCCGCTACTTCGCATAATCATCTCTTCTTAAAGCTTCCACTTCTTGAAACATTTAACACACCCGAGTCTCTAAGACTAGCATCAGTATCCTGCTTCTACTGCACTGTGCAGTCTTCATCCGCTCCTGGATTATCTGCACCTTCTTTGCCTATTATCTGAAAGATCTGCTAAAATTTATCCTTTTCTGAAAAGAGAAACTCGGTCTCATCCCATGGATGAACCATGTCCATTTCCTAATACAGTCAATCCTGACATGAATGGTGTATTCATGCCATGGATGACGTCGTAAGGCCTCGACGTTACTACCAAGAGATCTAACTGTCACTCTCGCCTCCAAGGGTCAAGTCACACTATCGGCATCAGTGTGAGGTCACTGGGTCTCCTCTAGTAGAAAACTCGAAAGTGAGGGTCAAGTAAACAGTCTTAACTGGGACCACTCAGTATCAACCAAACAAAAGGACATGAAATCAAACATCACAAAGATAAGTGTCTTTTTAGTATTGCAGCTCATAGTACAAAGACACGAATACAACAACAACATGGAACTAGAAGTACACGGGACATATCCACTAGTTCCGCTCCTGTCCACCTGCTCCCGGAGCTCTACTGCCTTGTCCACTGCTCGGCTGTTGCTCAAGTACCTGCCGCTGCTTCTGTCTCGGTGGCTCCTCCAACACCTACGGATCAACTGTGCGAGGAGTCAGACAGTCACGTGCCAGGTGACCCTTCCTGCCGCAGGAGAAACACTGTCTGTTTTTGCACGCCTGGCTTTGACCCCACCCCGGGTGCCCCGCACCACCGATCCTAAAACCCGAGATTGCCCAACTGCTGGTCTGGTCCTCCTGGACCTCTGCATCATCTGTCTACTGACCACAGATGACTCGACTACTGATCGAAAACCCTGCAGCAAAGGCAGAAGCTCTTGTACATGCTCGGGGTGTAGAGCTACTGGCACAAACTCCACCCTGAAGAAGGTCTCGAAGTCTTCCCATGTGAAGGTCATCCCGTCGCAAAACTGGAACAAGCGGCTCCACCACCTGCCTGCTGCTACCTGAAGAAGGCTGGCAGCAAAGATCACCATGAAGTCTGCAGGAGTCCCCACTAGCCTGAAGACTCTCACCACTACCTCCAGCCAAACCTCAGCCGCCTGCGTGTCCGTCTCTCCCTAGAACCTGGGTGGCCTCTGGCGCTGGAACTCGTGCAGCGCGCTCAAGTGGCGTGCATCGCCTACTGCTGGGGCTGGTGGCATCGGTGGACCAACATATAGTAGTACCGCTGGTGCCTCCGCTGGTGCCTCAACTGCAAGAGGGCCCTGTACCGAAGCCTCGTCGCTCGGCAGGCTGTCAGTACGCACATCCCTCTGGGCTCTAGCTGGTCGTCCATGAATAGGCATCCTGAAAGAAACAACGTGACATGGTCAAACGTTTATACCTGGTGAGCTGACCTGGTTTGAGCTGACTTGGTTTGAGCTGAATTTTAAAAACTTCTGGAAACACACACGCAATCAATGTTTTCGTGCACAAAGTCGGAAATCAGTTGTCAGGGTCCTGGTGTATGGATACGTCGGCCGCCCGCACCAACACTGGACTCCTTGAAACAAAGACCATACTCAGTACCCTTAACACTATTGCTTCACAGAAAGAACATATCAGAGTTATAAGTTCTGCGGTAGAACCGACTCCTCTGATACCAATTTGTCACGACCCATCCTCGGGGCCCGTGCCGTGACTACCGCAAGCCCACCTTCCATAGACCAGGGGCTGGAGACTAGCAACAAAGGCGTAAATTCCGATAACTAGGAAGACATTTCCTTTATAAAAGTAAACAAAACACCACAGAGTACAAGCGGAAGTAAAACACTAAGTACAAAAGAAAGTGCTGAAAAGTAAATGGGCCAGAATACAAACCCAACTGAAAGTACAACTACAACTGAACAAAAGTACAACAGAAAAAGACAACATCTAGAAGAAAAGAAGTAGCTCCTGGGTCGTCGTCCTCAGATCCTACCTGAAGGGTAGGTACAGATAGCGCAACTCCTGGATCGTCCACCACGGATCTACCTGAAGGGTAGGTACAGATAGTCTCTACAACCCTCTCACCCGTCAGCCTCCTCCGAGTGTTATCTCGTCGTGATGTCCACCTCTGGATACTGACTCGTCGTGTGGTCCACCTCTAGGTACCGTCCAGTCCTCGAACACTCGGCCTCCATCAGCACTTCCCATCGTCTAAAACCAACACAATGAGGTGCGGGCATAGCCCGTGCAGGGGTGAGTATAACAATACTCAGTAGGGACCCCAAGACCCTCAAAGTCTCACTAAAACAAATAAGGATAACCACAAAGAAGATCTCAACAGAGAACCTCCACTTAGGTATATGCCCATGCATATACCTAAGTTATCACGTAACCCATCTCGATCATGAGGAAAACACCAAGATCATGAATTCAACGGATAACCACTACCCAGGTATATGCCCATACATATACCTAAGTTATCAAGTGACCCATCTCAATCATGAGGTAAACACAAGGGTCAAAAGTCTCAGCTCAAACCAGGATTTTCATTATCAAAACCGTAACTGCTGAAGAGCCCCGTCTCTGGAGTGTACAATGGTCCTGTCACGACTCCGAGGTACTGCTCACTAACCTAAGACTGCTGAGGTACTCCTCCTGCCAAGTACCGCGGGACAACCACCCAAACAAAGTAGTGCTTCCCACCGGGGTATGCCACCCAAACACAGTAGTGCACACCCCCTAGTAGCCTGCAGAGGTACTCTCCGGACGAGTACCGCTGGTTTGCACTGTCACACAGGTAGTGATCCATCCGCCATGGGTCTTCACCCAAACAAATTAGTGATCCTTCCACTGGGCTAGTCGACTCACTCCAAGTCGAGTCGGTCAAGCAGTCGTCAGGTCTCAGTCGGCTACGCGGTCTCCGTACACCATACGCTCGTCTCCGGGAGGGTCCACTCCATGAGTTATTGGTTGATACTCCAATTATCTCAAAGTCCCATGAAGAAGTATCTCAAAGTATTGCCTCATCATAGGGGTCTCAACACAATAGACAGCGTGTCAATTGGACGCTCGGTCTGTGAGTTATTATCCTTTTCGTCCCAGGGGCCCGGTTGGTTTCGTGTGCGAACCAACCCGGCCATATCTCAACTCTAACCCGAACTCTCATAGGGTATACTCATAGGGACCTTTTATCAATGTGATCACCAATGCCGCTGACGGTTCTTCAAACGGATGTCCGGTCTGAAAGATATCAGCGTTTCCGTTCGAGGGGCCCAGTTGGATTTTGGGTACAATCCAACTCAGCCATACTCCAACTGCATCCAAACCTCGGGAGAAGTAAGCCAAAAGTTCTGTCTCATCAAGAGTAATTCAATGAGAAAGACGGCGCGTCAATCGGACACCCGGTCTGTGAGTTATTGGCTTTTTCGTTTCAGGGGCCTGGTTTGTTTCGTGAGCGAACCAACCTGACCGCACTCCGACGGCATCAAAACCTCGAGCGGAGTAAGACAAAAGTTCCATCTCATCAAGATGAATCCAACAAAGTCAATGACACGTCAATCAGACGTCCGGAGCTCAAGATATAAGCGTTTCCACTCCGAGGGCCCGGTTGGTTTCGTATCCAAACCAACCCGACCGAACCCAAAGTACTCTGAAACCTTGAGTGTAATATACCGAAACGACCGTCTCGATCCAAGGATCGCATCGAAACTGACGATGCATCGATCGGAGGTCCATATCCCAACATATAGGCAAAAGACCGAAAGGTGTCCGAAAACGGGGGGTCTGGGCCCGGACTGACCCGGCTGGGCGCGACCCGGCCCGGCCAGCGCGGCCCAGCCCGACCTGGGAGCGACCCGGCTGGCGCTGGTCGGGTGGCCAGTGGGTCAGCTCGGCCGTTACGGTCAAGCCGCGGGCGGGGGGCGCGCTGCCCCTGCGGCCCCACGTGGGGCCGCCCTTTCCAGCGGACGCGGCAGCCAGCCGCGTCCCGTCCCCCACCGGTCCCGCGCGGTCGCGGGACCGCGCCTTGCTGCCGCGACTTCAGCTGGGGTGGCTCCTCCCGGCGGCGCGCCGGGCGCCACCGCTGTGCCGGCGTGGCGCGCTAGCGGCCTGCTCTGCGGACCACCGGGCGAGTTCCGGTGGTCGGAAAAACGCATCGTCTTCGCCAATGGTCCTCCCGAGACCCGTCCTTCACTATGGAGGCTTCAAAAATTAACTTGTGGCCCCATTTTTCGTCGCCCATCAATCCGCACACAATAATCAACCGGCGGAGTCCTCAATCTCCTCCGTGGCCCAGACTCCGGTCGCGGTTTCGTTCAGCCTCAACGGCGCGACACGATGGCGCCGCGCTTATTCACCGCATTCTTTCTTGTGTCCGCACAGTGCCATTGCACTGTGCCGCCTTTGTTCATGCAGAAAAGAATCAAAACAACAAAGGGGGAGGAGAGTCAGCCGTGTTCGGGCGGTCCGACCTCCTCCCGTTATGTTGGTAACAAGCGGCCCAAAAGACGAAGAACAACAAGGAAATTTCACGAACAAAAGAGAATCAAAACAAACAGTTTTTCCCCACAATAGGTTATTCCCAACCCGCAAGGAAAACGTTCACAGATCAACTAGGTAATAAGTTGATCCGTGTTCATTGTTTTCTTTAGAAAGAAAGAAAACAAGGGAATAAAATCATTCTCAAACATAATTCCCTACCTCAACGTTGTTGTCAAATGTGAGTTCATCGCGGAATTAACCGTCGCAAAAGAAGAGGATTGTCGCGGAAGAGAAGGATCGTTGTGGAAGAAACGTCGTAGAAGGAGCGTCGTGGAAGAAGCGTCATTGATGTTGTGGTACAGGATGTCGCGTCGTCGATCTCCGAGGGTTTGGCGTTCTTTGTCGGAGGTCAGAGCGTTCTTTGCGTTCTTCATCGAAGAAGAACGCTTTCCTCCAAATCCCCTCCACACCACAAGTTCCAACAGAAATAAAATAAGAGTTATCTTATTTTATTAACTCCCATGGCACGTTTGAATTTCAAAAGAAATGAAACGAACAATTAATTCAATGAATTAATTTTAACGATTTAACCGCCCAATTTAATGAGGCGTTTCTTAACCAGAAAAACACACAGTTGACTTTCATTAAAGAGGGGGGTTGCGGGTGCGTTACTTAGAGGGAAAGAAATGGTGGGGCTCGTTTGGGTCCCACCTCACAAAATATCCTACCAAGTGGGTAAGATATTGTGGGTACCATCTAATCCGCTTAACTTAGGTTAAGCCAGCTTTAAGGAAAATAAAATAAAGTGTCGCACCACTTTTATTTTATTTCTTAACTTAACCCCAAAAATTAAAAACCACACCCGAGCAAACGCAACTCCGAAAAAGGTATTTTTAAGCAATTACCAGCGTTGCGAGTTCATCGGTGCCCTCAGATTTCAATTCCGAGCACCAGTTCAAATGTTAGAAAAACACTCTCATTCGTTCACTGAACGTACCCGAGCTAAACTTCAGAAAATTATTTCGGGCACACTGGCCCTAGGAATCAGGTTCTGTTAGAAACTGCGTTCTTGTAAAATTCCAAATAAAATTAAGAAAAAAATTCCCTTGAAATTTTTGGGTCTTTACAATAAATATCTTTATAGAAGTAATTCATGGTATTTTGGCCTGTTTGGATAATGGTACTGTATTTGATGATAACTGAAGGGAATTGGATGATGACCCCAAAGGAATCAATTCATTGGTGGGGGATATCCAACAGAATATATACAAAATAAATTTCATGTAAGTAATCACAAGATCTGTGGGAAAGTTTATAAATATTAATGAGGAAGACTCATAAGTTAGAGAACCAAAACTTATGGTTCTATGAAAAAAATTATGAGGATCTCAGAATGCACTCTAATGATTCTGTTGATGATTTATTTGAACGGTTAAATGATGTTGTGGAAGACATGCATGACCTAAGATAAATTTTTGAAGATTTAATTATTTTTAAGAACATATTGATAAGTCTTCCACTCAGTTCAATTCAAATGTTTATATATTAAAATATGAAGATCCAACAAATCTAGTATTAGAAATCTTGCATGATACTCTAGTTTCATATGTAATCTGAAATGATAATAATGTATTTTTGGAAAAAGATAAGTATGAAGAAGTAGAATTAAAGGCCATGAATAAGATCACCATTTAAGATGGATAGGAATAAGAAGATATAGATGAGGTGATGTCATTCCTTTTCTAAAATCTTCTTATAGGAAAATACATGTTCACAGGGAAACACCCACTTGCATGCTTTCAATGTGGAATGGTTGGACATCATGCAATAAGGTTCCCCAAGAAGATTCAAGAAGATGACGAGGATGAAGTTTAAATTCCTATAAATAAGTCTCTAACCTATGTGAGAGGTAATAATTTTTTTAAAATATATTTCTTTAAAAAGGAAAATCTCATTTCACAAGAAAATGAATGTTCAGAAGAATCTGAGGTTGAAGAGATAGAGAACTGCAATGATCATGGAGAAAATGCTATGGTGGCATTTGTCAGTAGATCCCAGAAATGGGAAGAATGCGACAATGATGAAGAAGGAGTTGATGGAAGATTTGATATATATGATGAATTAGAATCCTCTATTGAGGAGATAGATGTTTGGAGATCTAAAACAAGGAATGAAAACTGATTGGTTCGTGATGCCAACCATTATATGCAATAGCAGGAAGAAGATAAGTCTGATTTTGAAGAATAAACTGAAAATCTTAAGTCTTCAATGCCATAGAATTCAGAAATGGTAGGTGAGTACAAGATCAATGATGATTAATGCAAAATTGTGATTGATGGTTTGAATAACACATTGAAAGATCAAATAAAACGTATCAAATAAGTTAAAGGGGATGTTTTCAACCTGTGACATAAATTTGAGGATCATGAGAGATTTTTGAATCATAGTATAACATCAGGAAAGATGATGATTATGGAAACAAAAATATGGAAGAGGGGCATAGAGGTCTATTAGAACAAAAGAAATAGTCTTATCTATATTAATAGGAAAACATGGGTCTTGATCGCAGACAGAAATATGTGGTGATTGATGTTAGACCATAAGCACCCACTCTGAGATTTATGATGGTTGTTCATTAGGAAATTTTCTCAAAGAAAAGATGTTTGTGAATCATATTAAAGCTGGCCAAAAATTTTAAGCATCACTAATGTTTTGATGATCATGAAGGCTATAACAATTTTCCCGAATGTTGTGCACTTTGTGAAGACTAAGTTAGATTCATGATTCTTTTTTATCTTCATTAAATTGTTTGAGGTTCATGAAATGAGGTTTCTTCATGAAGGATGGTTGATCTTTGTGAAAGAGGGGATCCTCATGAATGTTGTTGGGTTCATGAAGGCGATATATGATTGTGATGAATTAGGAAGTTTTTTGAAGGCTGTGTGAGCTTCATGAATGCAATGAGTGTTGAGAAAGTATTGAAAATGGATTTCCCAGTAAATAAATGGTAAGTTGATATTTATTAAGTGGATGAAAGCATAACTACAATGTAGCATGTTCCTACAATTGGGGATACATTCATTGTTGATAATGAATGGGCCAACATGTCTATAAAATGCATGTGAATACTTTCCAGAGAAGTGAGAAAAGGAATAGGAAGAAGGTGATCCTATCCACCGATAGTGATCCATTGATGGAAGATTGAGGGAGCGAACCTTGGTAAGTAGTTAGGTATACCTAAACATTTTAAAGGTAGTATGCCTGGGCATATAAGTTATTTATCCAAAGAGTTTAATTATTAGTGAGCCTTAGTAATTTTTTTACATCAGCACATTATAGTTGTATGCTCCTTAGATGTAGCCTATTGAGGCTGAACCATGTAAAATCATTGTCCCCCATGCATGATTTAATTTATTTTCATACATCTTTATGGAAAATGGAGAGAATATTGATTTTTTTAATAATGAAATAAGATTTGAATCTAAAATCGTTTTAATCTGTCAGACCCTGATTCCCCCCTTAGGGTATTTAGCTTAGTTGGTCTTCCATGATATTATTATTTGTTCACTTTTAAAATTCATTTGAATATCCTATAACATGTTGTGCTCCTCCTTTTGGTATTAAAGTATGTTTTTGGTTTACTTTTTACTGCTATAATTAATATTATAATTGTAATATTTTGATATTTTCATTTTAATTTGAGATAATCAATTTGAGGGAAGTAACTCTTATTATTAATTCTGAATTCGTCTTGGTTATTTTAGTTATTGAAACTTACTATACACAGTTTTATATTCATAGTTTTAAAAACATTAAATATGATATAAATAAAAAATATATGTTTATTTAATTTTTGAATTATTAAATTTTTTTTATTAACACTTTTGTTTTTGTGGATAAAAAAGTTGAAAATAAAGGGGAAATAAATTTTTAATAATTAATTTCCTACATATGTACTTTTTAAAACATTAATTTTATAGATTTTTAATTCATTTATAATTTTTTTAGTATAATTATGAAGTCTTTTTAAATGTAGAATATATTTTTCAAGATTCCAGTTAAATGTTTGTACTTTATACATGTACTCAATATTTTATGTAAGCTATAATTGAGGTGGAGTTTTTCATTTCAAATTAATACTTTTTTTAATCGAAATATATATAGTGTATGAATTAAGGGGTGGGGGTGTTTTTTTATATGATTTTTTTCATAATTACATGAAATCTGTAGTAATCTGGTATATTTTTTAGTTCACTAATTTAAATTTCTGAACATATTTATTTTTTATATTTTAATTTTAAGACTTCTCATACATACTATTTGTTGTATATATAATGTTTAAACATTCAGTTTTGATAAAATATTAGTTTATGTTTTTTAATTGTTTTTCACAAGAGAATTTTAAAATTTAGTTTGTTACATACTATTCAAAGTCCCAATAATGGAAGGGGGTTTTTCCTCATTGACTCCTGTTTTAAAATATATATTCTTAGGAATGTTTTGGTTAAATATAATTTTTAAGGGGAGTGACAATCTGGGGGAGAAAAATTTGCATTTCAATGAAATAATTCTTCTATCACTACCTTATATTTTCGTTAATTTCAAAAAGGTGGAGAGTTTTTGAAATTATAATTTGTTTTTTAATAATCAAAAAGTGGGAGAATGTTGAAGTGGATACTTGGATTATATTCAAAGATTTGTTTTGATAATTAAAAAATTATATGTTATGATTAATTATAATTTATCATAGTTTTATTAAGTGTAATATTTAGGTTGTTATCATTTATTTTAGAAAAGATAGATTTTATTTTATTTCTTATATTTTATTGTTTAAAGTAAGTTTATATTTCAGGATTTGATTGCTTAAAACATCTTATTTATGTTTTATGTTACGTTACTATGCTAAATATTTCAATTATAACTTTTAAATATTAATTATATAGGATTATGTAAAGGTATCACTAAGTTTATATAGGTTATGTAATGGTACGTGTTGTTTTCTGGAGTAACGTAAAGGAAACAATAAGATTACATGGGTTATGCAAGGGTACGATTTTTTAAATAGGTTGTGGGTCAATCCCTATTTTATTAAAAATAATAAAGTAAATCCCATTATAAACTAACTTCAAAGAGATCCAAATACATGTCTCATAGGCCTAGAGGCACATAGGCCAGATAAGTGCATGGCCTGACGGCCCTAACTTGGTAGAAAAGACCTATCAACTGATAGTCCTAGATAAAACCTCTCATGAATATGGCATGAAGTCACAATAGGAAGTATGCTTCATTCTAAGAACTAGACAAATGTATCCCCCCCCCCCGTACAGAGAAATTGAAAATGTGTTTTCAATAAAAGATGTTATATCACCCCTTCCATAAGATGAACCATATTGGACTAAAAATACATTACAGGGAACCCCAAAATCCTATATTTATCTATGGGTAGGGTCAAATGATAGGTTCTAGAACACACATTTCTCTTTCAAGCTACCCACCAGATGATTTTTACATGTCCCTCACTACACCGTCAACCTGATGCTCTAAAAAGTATAATTGAGATACTGTGTAGAAATCCATGTGGCTAGGTACCTATCCATCCTTCATTGGTATGAAGAATGATGGTTGAATGATGGGTTTCTACACACTCATACCTCATTTTTTGTTTCCCACCAGACAACACTTTCATGAACCACCCCGTACTGCTAGAAAATGTGTCGATTCATAGTCCAAATCATGTCATGACACATACAACCTAAAAGATGTCTTAGAGAAATAGAGGCCTAGAGGATCAAAATCTATGAAATTTTTCCTAAAGGAAAATGGTAATTGAAAACCTTAATCTGACCTCTAGCTTGGAACAATCCCAAGCTTCCACTACCCACCTGATAATCCCTTGTGCCACATCATCACCACACGAATCCATGCCTCCCCTCCCAAAGATAAAATTTCCCAGCCAACCCAAACAAATTCCAACTCCAAAATCAAAATAATTAATTCCCAAAGATGTGGACATTGTGGACATCACATGCATCAACTCTAAAACCCTCCTACATTGAACCATGTCGTCCTCATCACTAACACCCAAATACATGAATTATTCCACCAAACATGTCACTCTCTCATGCCGAAGCCAATCCATTTTCACTGCATGACACCACATGTGTCGATCATTCCTATTACCCTCTAACATTAAGGATAATACATCACCAGAGCTTGAGGCCATGAACATCACCACCCACACATGCTGACACAATAATGATGACGTTGCCACCATAATTTCCATCAATGATTGATGTTGAGTTTTTTATGTGTTTTTGAATTTTTTTAAATGTGTACAAGTTAATTTTTTTAAAACTATGCATAAATGGAGGCAAGCCCGCTGCAGCCTTTTAGTTAAGTTAAAACACTGCAGTGGGCCTATCGAATTTCATAAAAAAATTTACAAAATAATTATATATGTTATTATATTTATAAATATATTTTTTATATTATAATATATATATATATATTTATATTGTGTTTGTTTTATGTTTTTATAATTATTTCATTAACATTGGAAAGTTAAAATGTTATGTTTTTAAGAAACAACTTTTGTGGCACTCACATTTGAATTAAAATGCAGAAACCAATTATATTTTGAAACATCACATGAATAGAGGTGGATTTACATGCTTCTAATGGAAGGAGGTTAGTCTATATAGCCATTAAATCCCACCACCACATATTTCTAATATAAGATATTTTGGTTTTAATGAACTATTATTTTATTCCTAGTTTTACCAAGAACATCATATCTGTTTCTTTCGCTGAAATGAATAAATTTATTTTCAAGTTTTAAAATAAGGGATGCTACTTTTATAACAATAAATTTTTTCTAGGTATATATGATTCTACAATTTCATATAAGCCATCACAGAGTAGGTGTGGTATAATGGTAGGTGGAGGTGGTGTGCGATGAAAACAGTGCCCTCGACGCATGAATTTAGTCGTGAAGTTCACTTAGGGTTACCCAATTAGTTTTAATATCCACTAATGTTGGTTTTTTTACTATAAGAAGCTCCTTGATTAGTTTGAAAATAATGACCAGTTTTCCTATAATAAGGATGTAGAGAGATCAGAAGCTATAAGATAGAAAGAATCCGTGAATTGAAAAATGGATTCCACATATCAGAACTAAGTATGGGTTCTGGTTGAGTTTCAAGTTGATATAAATATCATTGGGTGAGGACGAATCTTTAAGATAAAAATTTCCATGAAAGTTAAAGTGAATAAATATAAAGAAATTCTAGTGACAAAATGGTTTAAACAATAATAAGGCACTTGATACAATGAAATTTTTTCTCCAATTTCCATGTTTAAATACCTGAGAATTCTACTTTCCATAGAAAGTATTCATATTATAATGAATCAATATCTAGGGTTAGTTTGAATCTATAATGTTCCAAATTCATCAATATTTTATTAAAAATAAATTTTAGTATTATTATAAACCATTAAAATGGTATTTATCATATTTATTAAACATTTATTTCATTTTCATTTATTTATTATATTTATGAAATTCATTTTATTTTCATTTTTTTTAGAAGTTTAGGATTTTTCAAAATTTTATTTAGATTGTTTTTATAGTGTATATTTTTTATATTATAATGTTTCCTACTTGAAAATTAATAAGTTTTCTTATGTTTCAAGTTGTTGAATTTGAAATATTATAAAATATAAACTAAGAATAAAATATAAATAAAAATTGAAACACTGGATAAACATATATAAATACTAATAATAAAAACAATTTATTCATTTCAATAGACATAAAAAATATACATGAATGAGTAAATTCATTGTTTATAGGGAGATTTAGTCCCACATGGTGGTCTTCAAATGTTATGTTTGTATCGAGATCATCGAGCTCTATGCTGGGCTAGAGTTGGATGACTTGAAGAGGGATGCTCCTCAACCATTGGAAGGTTGACCATCGCATACTCTGCCTGTGTCTCAGTAGGGGGAGGTGTGAACTAGATTTCATTCTACACACCAGATATTTATCCCAAAAGTGTCATAGAAGGACCTTCCATCATTTCTTAGGGGATCCATATAGGTTGCGAAGGATCAGGACCCCATGTTGGAGAAAACTATGGATATCCTATCAATAAAGATGGATCACATGCCACCTAATGCACATCCACAATTAGTTGAGTCTGGACTTCTAGAGTGCCAACCTCTACCTATGGAACACTTGAGACATCACGTGTAGGATGAATTAGTCTATATCATCATCTTCATGGTTCCTTAGCATCAGTAGCTACTAGAGGAGGTTCTTGAGAAGTAACCTCCACTCCCTAGGTAGGAACCTCTAGTCTCTGGGGTGGACTCTCAAAGATGATCTCAGGAATCCCATGATAAGATGACCACATCTCTAGTGCTTCATCATGGATGGATTCCCATATAGTGACCCCTCCTCATCTAGATAACTAATGAGAATAATATACTCTCATTGAGTATGATATAAATATATTCAAAATTAATTATAAAATATTTCAATAAACAAACTAATGGAAATTTATTGACTTACCATATCATGAAGCCCCCTATCATGTCAGATAAGATACAATATAGATTTCAGCCTATACCATGGATCATACTTGACCTGATCTGAAAGATAGAATCACATCATATGTAAAACCTTGATACGAAGTACTACTCATATGCCCTAGAGGTTGAGGTACATGACATGTCTTCAACGCCATTGCTCATCTTGCTTCTATGTTAGCTTCAAGTGTTGAAGATATTGTGTCTGTATCAGCTGTAATGGAATCAAATAAACACAAAAAACTATTTCATGACTCTTTCAGGCTACTGCCACTCAATAATATGGAAGTGAATAAGAGTCACTACATCCATAGCATCATGAATTTCAATAGTGTAGTATGCTGGAATCTGGTCTACTAGATCGCAATATGGCATCCATGAAATCTGAAATTGGGTTGTGACCATTTTCAATAAATATCCTTACTAAAAACCAAAATTAATTATATTATTATTTTTTTTGGACAATCATAGATTGTATATAATTACTTAGTTGGTTAGGAGACTGTACAACTTGATGCGGTATGCACCCAAAAGGTGTGTCAGAACCCTGAAAAATTTGTGTCTCTATGGACACCTATAAAATAAAGTATCAAAAGTGAAAAATAATAAGAAATTAAACTCAATAACTCTTACTAGAATTAGAAACCAATAGAGTTGAGTGATCATAAAAAATTCCACATAGAGTGTCATATAGTACCTCTATTGGAAGTGGAAGACCAGTAAGATTAGGGAAGAATGAGGGGATATTATCCCATACCCACATATAAATAAGGATGATGCATCCCCCAAGATATATGTAGTCTTTATGGAACACCATGCATAATTATCTGTATGTGTATGCCAAGCAGGTGGATCTATAGTAGGTTCTCCACCCAATGCCTCTTTTAGAGATTCTTATATTTTTGTGGGAATATATAAATAAAGAACTTATGTTACGAAATCATGGTAACCCTTTCTATGAAAAAGTAATTCCGACAACTCTTATGTGCATTAATTACAATTTAATATTAATGGTCATGGGTTGGGTAACTATTCTCATGTTTCATAAGATGGAGAGATTCATATGAAATGAAATGATCACCCTACATAAGAACACAACCCAAACCTAAAAATGATGCACCACAGAAGACCACATAGACCTGCCCAACCTCTAGAAGAGTCAACACTTGTGTATTATTCAAAAAAATATTCAGATCAATATAATAATATTGATATTTCTTATACCAAGAAATATTTACTCCCTTCCAATTAAGAGCATTCATCGGATAATCCAACATTGAGAAGTCCTTTACAAACCGGTGATAATATCCATCTAAACCAAAGAAGATCCAAATCTCAAAAATATTATGTGGTTGTTACCATGTCATAAAAACCTTAAAATTTTCAGGATCAATTGATATACTATGTTCCTACACCACATGTCCAAATGAATTCACTTCTTGAATCAAGATATCACATTTCAAAATATTGGAATATAGTCGATGATTTTTCAAATACTCCAAAACTGCTCCAAGATGACGCACATGGATCTCTTAGAACATAGAGTAAATGAGGATTTCATCCACAAAGACAACCCTGAAAGTATCAAGATACACATGGAAGATCATTGTTATTAAATCTAGAAATACTGAAGGAGATTTGGTTAGTCAAAATTTCATAACAAGGTACTCAAAATGGTCATACCCTCTAAGAAAGGTGGTTTTTTGAATTTCATATTATTTTATTCTCAACTAATGGTAATCAGTTTGAAGGTCAATATTTGAGAAACACATTGGCCCTTTCAACAGATCAAACAAATCATAAATCTGTGGAAATGGATACTTGTTATTTTCTGTGACTCTATTGAGTTTTCTATAATCCACACAAAGGAAAAGCAGACAATCAAGTTTATTAGAAAATAGAATCGGTGTCTCCCAAGGTGACACACTTAGGAATATAAATCCTTTCTCTAAAAGATCATAAAACTAAGTCTTAAACACCTTCATTTTAGATAGAACCATGTGGTAATAACGAGAAGACACTAGTTGAGTACCTAGAACTAATTCTATAGAAAATTCTACCTCGCTTACTGGTGAAAAACTAGAGAAGTCTGAATAAAAAATATTGATAAAATCAAAAAAAACTAGAGGTAGATCAATGCTAAAATATTACCACTCCAGATCAATAGAAAATAATGATATTAAATTCCCTAACTCTAGATAATAAGTTCTGGCTCTACTCAACCATGGGTCCCATTCTACTTGAAAGATAAGGGAAACACCATTAGGTGAGGTAAAGGAGACTCATCGAAGATAAATATCAATATAGGATTTATTGAGAATAAGTGAATACATTCTGAATAAAATTTCAATAGTTTTTATGAAAAGAACTAGAAAAATCCAAGAAATATCCCTATTCGATAATGAGAAAACATAAGTAGGACTATGAAGACCCTTCCATCTCTTTGTTCTAAGGGGTATAGTAATATCAACCATATAAGATAAAATCACCATAGAAAGAATAATTAGATTAACAAAATAATTTCAAATAAAAAAATTAGATTCAATAGTATCAAATAATGTAGTCACTAATGATGAAACTATAATGATGGTTCCTCTCACAGTTGTTGGACAGATATCTTCTTCCTATGAAGACTTTTCCACTGTGTGATGTAGCTTCATTTTGGATGCTTATGGCTGGAACCACTTTTCTCATGAAGAATATCATTTCCCCATAGTTTTAGAAGGTGTTTATAATATTGTTCCACTATTTGGAGTGTAATATATATGGAATAACCTCTAAAAGTGACATGAGAATCCATAAGTACCACATACCATAGGCGCCTTAGTAAAAACCCATTTTGAGTGTACTGGGTTGCAACATTGTTAACAAATCAAGGGTCCTCTTCCAGGAACTGTAGGATATCTATAATTAACCTAATTTCAAGAATTTCCATGAGAATCATCACACATACTATTTCATTTAGAGGAATTCACACTTCCATTTGGAGAAAAATAAACTCCTAACAACCATAAATTTCTATCCAGGTCCATTTCAACCAAGATCACTATATCTAGTATGTTAGTATAAGAAGACAACTTTAACAAGAAAAATTGAGAACAAATATCATCTCAATGTCCCAAATCAAACCATAAAGTTTTCATCTTCTCATTCAATACAATCTCAGGTGAAAACTCCACAAGCTTAGAAAAACAGTTTTCATACCATGTCAAAGCCTTTTCCACCAACTCAAGTTTGAAAAACTTGATAGACATGGCCAACAACATTGACAATGGATAGACCTAGTTAGTTAAAAGAACATCGAAATCTTTCCATTGTAGTCCCTAATTCTTATTCTTTGTCACCATTGTGTCCCACTATCTCTTATTGGGTCCCTTAATCATGAAGGTGGTACACTTCACTTAATTTCATTGGGTGTCTCCACGAACTCAAAAAAAAGGTTCCATCCCGATCAACCATTCCTTATCCTCTTTAGGATATTTGTATCCTTTGAACACTGGTGGATTATGGTAAATGATCCCATGAGAATAATTCCTTAAAAAATCCCTTTGAGGTTCCATAGATGGATCATGAACATGATATGGTGTAGGTGCCTATCCTAGATCTTAGATATTACACATAATCACCTCAACAAATATTGGGTCTACTAGAGGATTTTCTTGCAATGGTTCCTCATATGCCACCTCCTTGATCCACTTCACACATCTTATTGGAGGCATGATGCTACAAAACATCATCAAATAATGTAGAAGGCATCATGTTAACACGAAAACATAGAAACAAGGAAAATAAATCCTAATAGATAAAAAACTATATTTGTCTTTCAATCTATCCAAATAAAAAGTAGGGAAAATACTAGAAGTAGTCCTCAATTTTCCTTTCCCAAACTACCCTCAGTGACTTTGGGTTCATTGTGGTGTGATTTTTCCATGAACTCAATTACAAATACCTTCTATGTCCCAATAAGAAAACAAAAATTCATGCTGAGATCAATAGAAGCTCAACCTAGAGCTTAGATTCCACTTTTTCAAAAACCATATTGGGTACCCTGGTACTCGATAACCAAGCTAGCACAAATATAGATTCAAGGGAATTCCTGATCCCCACAGTTTTCTGACTAGCACATGACATCATTCAATATGATCATGGTAACGAATGTTCTACAAACATCACGGAATAAAAATAAACAAATCAGTATGCATTCAAGAAAAACTACATAGTGAGAACTGTATCAGAGGTCAAACAGGTAATGAAACCCAACATGAAACAAAAAATAACTTCAAATCCGGATGAAACCCCAAGTACTAGTGGAAAAAACACTCCAATATTAAGGATAAAGAACTACCACCACCTCCATGTGGCTACTTACACTTTCTCTAACCTACATGAAGATAATCTATAAATACCCAATGGCATAGGTAGAGTGGTATCTAAGATCTAAGTAGGGTCTTACAAAGGTTTCCAAAATAAGATGCCAACAATTAATTAACCAAATAAAGATATATAAATTTTAAATATCTAGAATCCTATTTAAAAATCATATTTAAACAAATAATTGTTTATATTTAGAATGATGGAAATAATTTAAAAAATGGATTAATTTTCTTTTATATAAAATAGTTTTTTATAAATTCAGAAGGCATGGTAAATAGTTCACAATATTTAGATCATGTATACATTTTAAATATAAACAAGTGAGAAACAAGGTAATATGTCAAAAGTTATGATAGTTCTAGGTTATGGGACTCTCTAAAACTAAAATAGTATCATGGAAATTTTTGTATACACATCCCCCTAGATAATGACCAAGGATAACATGTCACCATCCCATGAGGGATGTGACCGGCTGAATTTATGTATTGTTAGTGTTGTAAATCCTAGAGTGTTGTTCTGAATAACTCACTAACTACCTAGGGTTTAATGTTCTATAATAGAAACAATGATTGGAAATTTATTTTAATAATTCTTTAAATAAAATTCATCCCAATATCATATTTCAAACATGATAATTTTCTATTTAAAAACCAAAATGGGATTTTAATCAAATCTTGCCTCTTTAAGATAAAACCAATGTGTTTCTATAAAAATAATTTCAATAAATTTTCTCAAATACCAAATTGAAATTAATTCCATAAAATCAATTTTATAATTTAAATTCTGGAAAGTTCCATCAATTTCCCAATTATGCCCCAATTCAATGGAATTATGGGGTTTTCCCAATTTCATGCCAAATAAGATCCAAATCCCCCAATTAAATAGAATGGGATTTTTAATCAAACAATTGAAATAAATTTCATTTAAATCAAGAAGTTTAATTTAAATCAATATATTTAATTTAAATCAAGTGATTTATGGTTAATAAAATTTCATAATAAATATGAAACCACCTTCCTTGGGATCACATGATCACAATACAAAAAACCCTAAACAAGAAACTCCAACATAGAACATCAGCAACGAAGAGTAGAGAATCAACCCTAGATTAAATATCTAGAAAAGTGTATATTATATTCTCAAAAAACTTGTAGATCTACAAAACCTAAGGGAGGAAAGATGAGAGAATAGAAGAAAGAGAACAAGAAAAGGAAACCTGTTAGGTAGAGATCGAACGTCGTCTATCAAGATTTGATCCAATAATAGGATGGTGTAGAAGGTAGACAATTTCTTCTCAGGAGATCCCCTGTAAGAATAAAATGTTTGGGGGTTTTAAATGTTGTTTGGGAACCTAAAATCAGGGTTTAAAGACTTAAAAATGATTTTTGAATTAAAATGTTTTATGCATGGTTTTCTAGGCAGTGACCCACTATTAGACAAAAATATTCTCACTAACTATGTTCCCATTTTAATGGATTTGTTCAGCTTATCCTAGGTGGGTCAAGGTTTTTGAAACCATTTTCTAGCTATGAAAAACCCCACTATCTGGGTTTGCATAGTTTCTACTCAGAAGGTGCGCTGTTTGGGTAAACTATGTTCCAACCATGCACAACCCAAGAACTTTCCAAAATTTGTAATGATTTCACCAAAAACATCCATGAATGAATCCCAACCAAAGAATGTTCAAAATTAGAGTTTTGGAATACCTTAAAATATTAATATAATGTTAAATTATTGCTAATGAAGTTACCTATATGTCCATAAACTGTGTGAGGATTTTTTTCTAGAACAGTGAGTAAATAAAGCGGAAGTATGTAATAATTTATTCTAATAGTGAGCCATAGAAGGTAGAGTGAGGGAGTGACCCTTGGGAAGTAATGAGATATCCATATACATTGTAATGATAGTAACCCTAGGCATATAACTGATCTATCCCAAACCATGAATTGTTAGTGAGCCTTAGTAACTTTGGTGCATCAACACATTGTTGTTGTATGATCCTTGGATATAGCCTAGTGAGGGAGAACCAGGTAAAATTACTTTCTATCATGCATGATATCATTTATGTTCATACATTTCTATTAGAAATGGAGAGAATAGTGTTTTTTTAATGATGAAACAAGATCCAAATGGGCTGTTATTTTAATCTATCAAACCCTAATTCACTCCCCACCCCTCTCAGGGTATTTAACCTAGACTGGATAACAATTAGTATTAGGGAATAGGTTTATTTTAGTGTTTCTCTCTAAAGGGTTTAAATGGTGGTTGTCAATTGTAAAGTGATTCTAATCTTTTATGTAATAAATTTTCATTTATGGAAGAATTAGATAAAAAAATTCTTATAATCATTTGGAATGGCTATCTTTATAGTAGTAATTCCTGATATTTTGGATAGTGTTAATAATAGTGCTTTATCTAAAGATAAACAAAGGGAATTGGATTCCCATGCCAAAGGAATCAGTGCATTGGGGGAGCCATATCCAATGAAATATAAATGAAGGGGTTGTCATGTAATTTATCACATGTTATGTGGGAAAAGTTTCTAAATATGTATAAGTTAGAATCAAATGTCATAGAAGAAAATATACAGGTTTTATGAAACTAGTATGAGGATCTCATAATCCACTCTAACGAGTCTTTTGATGTATTATTTTATCAGGTAAATGTTTATATGTAATACATGTGTGGTCTTGGATAAAAATTTGAAGATGTATATATTTTTGAGAACATATTTAGAATACTTCCACCTCTGTTCAATTCAAAAGTTTATTTGTTAGAATATGAAGATCCATAGGATATTACATTGGATAGCTTACACAATAGTCTATTTTTATATGAGAAAAGAAATGATGATAAAGAGTTTTTGGAAAATGAGAAGTCTAAAGAGGTTACATTCATGGCCATGAATAAGCTCGCCATAGAAGATAGATAGGAAGAAGAAGAGATGGATGGGGTGATGTCATTCCTATCCTAAAATCTTCAAAGAGGAAAAGGAATTTTCAATGGGAAAATCCCACTTACATGATTTTGATGTGCAATGGTTTGACATATTGTAGCATAGTGCTCCAAGAAGTTTCAAGAAGATAATGAGGACAAAGTTGAAATTTCTATGATGAATTCTTCATCCTATTTGAAAGGAAACATAATATTTAAAAGAAATTTCTTCAAAAATAAAAATATCCTTTAACAAGAAAATTAAAATTCAAAAGAATATGATTTAGAAGATATGGGTAACTAAAAAGACTAGTGAAAATTCCATGGTGGAATTTGTTGGTATCTCCTAGAAAAGTGAATAAATAGACAATGATAAAGAAGAATTTTATGGAAGAGTTGATATGTATGATGGATTAGAAGCCACTATTGAGGAGATAGATGTTTGGAGATCCAAAAAATGAAATAAAACAGTGTGTTTAGTGATGATTAACATTATATTAAGTAATTGAAAGAAGAGAGGTCTAAGGTGGAGGAAGAAATTGTAATGCTTAGATCTTCAATTCCAAAGAATTTAGAAATGGTTTGTGAGTACAATCTCATAGATGAGGAACATAAAAGTGCCATTGATGGATTAAATAACACATTTAAAGATCAAATAAAACATATCAAAAAACATGAAGAGGAAGTCTTCGGCCTGTGATGAATCATTTAGGATTAGAGAAAACTATTGACTCCTATTATGACATTAGAAAAGAAGATCATTCAGGTGATAGAAAAGATTGAAGATGATCATAAAGGTCCTCCAGAATAAGAGAAAAGTTCATATCCAATTGAAAAGTCTGGTATGGTTCTTAATCATAAACATAAAGCTTTGGTGATTGATTTCATCCCACAAGCACCCACTCTATGATTGAATATTGATTTGGGTATGAATCTGAACTAGAAGATTCAAAGAACCCAAGGGGAAACCAGTATTGCGGTGGTGACCCACAGGAATGAAGCCCACATTAGATGTTATTGTTAAGGAAATATAGGACACTCCCCAAATGTCTATTCCATAGAAAATATGTAACCAAAGGGTACAAATACAAAAGAAACAACCATTTAGAGATCAATATTTATGGTCACTATTTTAGGTATGGAGGATTTAGAAACATGGAAAGATATTGCTCATCAATAATGTAGAGGAATGTTCCAAAGTAGACTAAATGTGGTCATAAACAGCAGGTCAATGTATCATCAAATGACATGAAGATGGAAAATTGATATTCAACTCTGTAATATGAAGCTGGTTCATCATACTTCAGGGAAGATTAAGATTATTAATCAATACCAAGTATGATGTAAAAACATGGATAAAAAATAAAATAGCTGAGTTGGCAGTGGTTAAAAATATTTCCGTTAATGCATCAGATCATACTGGTGTATAGTGGATGCACATATCATATGAAAAGTAATAAATATATTGTTATATGCAAAAAATATGACAAGGAAGGTGTTGTTAAATTTGGAAAGTATGAAGTCCTGAACGTTATTGTCTTGGGATAAGAAAAATTTGGTTGAAAATAAATGATACATGCAAATGCATTAGTTTTTGATGGTCTCAGTCATAAATTTCTTAGTTTGTAAGGTCCCAAAATTTATGTATTTTTTTTTAAATTCTATGGATTTATTTTGGGACTACATGCTTTGACGACATGTGATTCCGAGGCCCGGTGAGTCTAAAAAGGAATTTTGATTTTTTTAGTTCACTTAAGTAAATGTGAGAGTGGGTTTTTCTAACTTTTGAACCATTTCTAGGATTGAAAATACAAGGGCACCATTGAAGTCGAAACTCTGGGATTCACCTAGAATGGATTTAACTTCAACTGACACAGGTCGACTAGAAAAGACAGTTTTTAAAATTTTCATGAAATAATAAAATAACATAAAAAAAGTTATTTTATTTTCTTTCAGACCATTGAGTAGCAGAATATTGAGCTGTAGTGTGACGATGAGGCACATTAATGGAATCTCCATAATGGTTCATAAATAGAGCATAACAAATACGTTGTTTCATATAGGAAATTGCATAACGACACGATGTCACAACGTAATAGAAACACTACGACGTGTTTCCTTTTATTAATCTTACACAGTGGAGAGTTGAGAATTGAACCCTGGGGATTATATAATTAACCTATGGTATAATTCCTCTCCAATGATGAATGAAGAATGCCGACAAGATCACTAGCCACATCGACATCTTATGAATAATAGGATCGAGAAGCGACGAACACCAATGGAGCTTGAATCCTCAATGGTGGATCAATTCAATACCAAACGTTGATTGAGGTATGGGTTTATTTGTTTTATGTTTTCCTGGTTCTTCATTCTAAACGAAGAACATGGATCAACCCACGAATATTTGTTCTAAATTTTCCCAGTTCTTCATTCTAAACGACGAACATGGATTAACCCACGAACAGGTTTAACCACAGATCGTCCGTTCTTGTGGGAGGGTGATGTTTCATGGTATTTCTATTCGGTATTAAATTATTGTTGATAGAACACCATCCCAAAACCTTCCCTTATTTTAAAAATCTAACACAGAGGGTGCAGGATGACATGAACAAGGCCCGAGCCCCTCCACTTGTGCATTCTTCATGGCTGAGTTTTTTGAAAGGGGAGACTCAGCAGGTTCAAGGCCTTCACTGGGAAGGTGATGCCCCATTGAATTCGGAGGCACAATATATGTGAATAATGGACCACTAGTACAAACTCGATGGTCCGCATAAGAGCCTGCTGGTGGTGGCCTGTGGTGGCGGCTAGAGGCTGGAGGTGGCGTGCCATGACGGAACGCCGTGAAGAGCCACCGTCAGAGATGCATCCCCTTGGCCGTGTTGGTGGATCATCCTGAAGATGTAGTCCATGGATCTTAGGGGCATTCTTTCTTCAACCGCATATGGGAATCCGGGCCAACCGCGTCGTAGCAGGCCAATGTCTTTTGACTACGGTGGAGGAAACGACCCTGCGGTGACTGTAGGGCGAGCTGGGAGCCGGACGCAGATTCCAGCCATGTCCCAACCATGCAGAACTAGTAGGGCACAGGAAACCTCAGTGGGATGTACCCAAGGCCCAATGGACTAGACCCAGGCATAGCCAGGTCTAGTCCGGGTCATTGGACCTAGGTCGTGTTGGTTCGGTCTGATCGGGTCGGACTAGTCCCAAACCCAACTAGCCCCCTTTTGAAAAATGTCAATATCTTGAAAAATGAGCATCTGATTGATGAGAAATTTATGTCATTAGAACCCTTGAGATGAGAAAGATATTTTGGTATAATCTATGGAGTATTTCATGGAAGTTAAAATTTGAAGAATGGCTTCGGGATCGGTTCTCCGAAGAACAAGCATGCTACGTGTGGAAACCCTGCGGTTGGATGAGACCTAAAGAATGCTAATGTGCGACCCTGTATGGATCAAATACTATGGCCCCGTGAGAAGTGGAATATATGTGATCGGTATGCCCACATTGGGGGGTGGCTTCTATGTGCTCCGACAGACCCACGATACTCGATAGGAGGAGTACCTCAGTATGTCCATAGGTGGGAAGTGGCTTCTGTGTGACCCCACATGCCCACGGTGGGGAGAGGCTTCTGTGTGACCTAGAATACCCAAAATACTCATCATGGATGAGTACCAAAGTAGTCCTAGGGTTATTGGAATGTGACATCTGTGTGACTTGGTAGGCCCACTATAGCCATTGAGGAGGATTTCTCTGACAATTAAGGTGTTCAACTTTATGACTGATGGTCTTACTTTCCTACTCTAGAATATAACTAGTGTGAGCTATATTGCTTTGTGATCATGATTGGTGATCATGATTTGGGGTTTGTTTATGGATTTATTTGTGGTATTTCCTTGTTTTTTGGGGTCCCTACTGAGTATTTTGTTACTCAACACTACACAGGCTTCGCATGCACATGTTGTGTCTGATGCAGACAATCGCTGCCTTAATGGAGGACTCAGTGGCCCGGGACCCAGTGGTGCCCAGTGAGACTAGGCAGATGGGATGCACTTCTATAGCTTCCAGCAGCTACTCTGCACTTACCCATCAGGTGGGGTTTTAAGCAGATGGCTATTCACAGTTTCTTGTATACTTTCTGGTTTTCTAGTTAGTCTTTTTTTGGGTTTGTATTCTGGCCCATTTGACTTTTAGTTGTACTTATACTTTGTGGTTGTTTAGTTTCATTCTTGTTTACATTTCTAGCTTTGGGACATGGTTGTGTGTGTGTGTGTGTGTATATATATATGTAAGAACCTGGTTCTTATTTAGTGGTACAAGATTCTTCTTTTTCCTTTTCCTTAAGTGTTTTTGGAGAAAATATGGGAAATGGGGAAAATCCTAATTTTTTTAGAACTACATGCCGTATACTTTTCCACACGCCATGTACTCTTGGCCGTGTGGGATGGGTACACGGGGCGTGTAGTCATGCCGGTGACGAAGGGTGTAGGAAATGACTACACGCCGTGTAGTGGTACTTACACGCCGTGTAGTCAGTCGGCAGGCTTGAATAGTAAGGCGGTGGAGTCGCTGCCAGCTGGGCGACAATACACGCCATGTACCTGGGAGTACATACCGTGTACTCAGGTCGACATATGAACAGTGTGGAAGTGCCACCAAATGAACAGTTAAATTAAATAAGTACGCGCTGTGTACTCAGAAGTACACGTTGTGTACTTTGTTTTTTAGCTTAAAACAGGTAGTAGCCTCCTCATTTGGAAGAGGAGACACTTGAGCCGATTTAGAGCCAAGGAGGATGACCGACCCTTTGAAGATCCGCCGGGTGTTCGTCTAGAATCCGATTCGGCTTCGGACAATCTCGTTGGAACCGCACCCGTAAGTCCTCTCCACTCCTAGTACCGTTCTTACCAATTCTTCTCCTAAAGTAAGTTATTTACGTTTGAATGAGTTTTTTTCTTCTTCAGATCTACGTTGTTATTGGGCATTTCTGGAGTCGGTGTTCGAGTATAACGTTTGTTGGCACATAAGGTAGGTGGCTTAGTGTTTATTTTCCAACTGTCATGCATTTTTGTGTGTTTTTGTGCCATGAACCCATGTTGGGGTGTCGTGTGGATGAGGCCGTTGCTATATTTAATGCCTATAATTGATTAGGTACTTAATTGTGATCATAAAATGTTGGTTGGGATCGTTGAATGGATTTGGAACCACCCCGGGGGTGTGTTCCACTGTTTAGCCGTTTGGCCAGGATACCCGAGGGTATGCCTTCAAAGTAGTAATTGTAGAATTGCCTTGAGAGGAATTTCTTTTTACTGCTTGTTTACCTGTTGGGCATGGCCTGGTTACCTGTTTCGCCTGAGGGCATTGTTGTGTTTGGCCTGAGGGCATTGTTGTGATTAGCCTGAGGGCACTGCACTATTTAGCCCGAGGGTTATAGTATTTCGCCTGAGGGAAACCTTTCGTGCCTGAGGGCTTGAATTCTATGCATGAGGGCGACAATTCGTATGCCTGAGGGCGAGAATTTCTATTACGCCTGAGGGAAATACCTGCGGGTTGGATTCTGTATGGCCTGAGGGAAAGCCTGAGGGCGTGGTTACTATTTTAGCCTGAGTCCACGGTTCTGATTGGCCTAAGGGATTGGTGCTATTCATCACAATAATTTTACTAAATTAAATAAATTAAATGAATAATAAAATGGAAATTTAATTGTTAAGTTAGTTACTTTTTAGTACTGCTTACTTTATTGCATTTTACTACTGCACAATGTTGTTGCATGCTTACACGAAGTTGTGCACGGGCCTTTGGTGGGTTCCCACTGAGATATATTTCTCACACCCTATTTGGGTCATGCTTTTCGACCCAAACAGATTACGTTTCTGTAGGTGTAGATAGGGGAAAGAGTCCCTATACAGGTACTTGACTGTTTGTGAGGAGTAGGAGGGCATGGGACCGAGCCTAGGCTCGCGATGCCGCTGCCAGCTGTTTTTTTTGTTTTGTTGTACCATGTATTTTGTTGTACTGTATTGATTTATAACATGTTCTGGCTATTTTATTAGAACTTGAAACATGTAGCATCATCATTTATATACTGTTGGTTATATCCACTGCTGTATTTTATTTCAGTTGTGTATGGTTTACTGCTTCCACTGTAGTTGTATGTTTTATTTAAATTCCGCTGCGCTACACTTTGAAAAATGAGGGCATAGTTTCCCCACTATCATAACTGGGCCCTCACTGCTAGTCGGCAGCCTCTGGCATTTTGGGAAATGCGCTTGAGGTCACGTGGTGAACCGGGTTCGGGGCACCTGTTGAGTGGCACCCAGGTCCGGGATGTTACAAAGTGGTATCAGAGGTTTCTTTTCTTTGACTTGCTATTTGGAGTCGTAGTCAGGGATAGGACGGAACGGTAGTTGGTAATAAGTTGTTCCCGGGCGTACCTAACCCGAGTACAGGTAAAAGCCAGTCTACCTTGTATTTTTTATTATTTTCATTTTTCAAATGTTACGGTTGAGATGTTTTCACCGTTGGGTGACGCACTTTGCGATTGTGCAAGTTATATTTTATCTATGGGTTCTATTTAGTTGCAACCCAATGAGATGAGGGTATTCCATCTCATTCATCATATAGTCACATGCTATATATCACATGCCATGCATAGTTTCCATGCCATGTAGGTGCATTAGACTTTGCATGTTGTTGTGATAGTTGTTGTGCTAATAAATCATGCTGTTGTGATAAATGCTTGATAAATACCTGCCTTGTGATATGGTATTTTTTGTTTGAGATTGTTTATATAATGGACACAAAACTTTGGTTTTTGGGGAGTATGATCCCCCATTGGCCTGAATTTGGTGGATCATTGACTGTTTATTGGTTATAACACATATAAGATGTCAAACTTTGATTCGTGGGGAGTATGGGCCCCCACAGGTCGGAATTTGACACTTAGGTGTAGGTTTTAGTATTTTCTGGGTTCCGGGGAAGTTTCTGAGGCATACTATCTAGAAACCCAGTATACATGCCATGTAGTATTTTGATACACGCCATGTATGATCTTCTGTTCGGGAAGAAAAATGAACTTTTTGAGTACACGCCGTGCACCCTGAGTACACGCCGTGTAGTCTCTTCCCGTGTCACAAACTGTGTGGGCGGCGACACAGGGTAGGGAAAGCCTTGGGTAAAACACACCGTGTACCGAATGGACACGCCGTGTAGTGTGACCCGGAGTCCGGCCATGTAACTAACAACATGAGTCGGTGAACTCCTTGACAGAACACATCGTGTCAATTATGGACACGCCGTGTAGTATGACCTGGGGACTCGGCCGTGTAACTAACAACACGGGACAGTGCCACCTCTCCCTGAACACACCGTGTAACTATGGGACATGCCATGTAGTCTTTTCCGAGGATAGACCGTGTGGAGTTAGCCTTGTTGCTGGGAAATGGGGTGCTGTACACGCCATGTATGGGTGTAACACGCCGTGTAGTTGTAAGCTGAGTAGTCGGCCGTGTCACAGACGACACAGGTAGTTGGAAAATAACACCGTACACGCCGTGTAGATATTATACACGTCATGTATTTTTGTTCGACGAAAGCAATGTGGCTTAGCCGTGTAGAAGGACCCGGGCAGGGGAATGAAAGTCAAGTACACGCCGTGTAGTCAATGTACATGCCGTGTAGTCTTGTTTTACAAATTTTGAAATGCCTTCTTCCTCTTGTTTCCTTTGTGGTTCCTTCGCTTTTTCGGTATTAATAATCTTGAATCTGAGGCGTGGTTTTGACCTTGTAGTGTCATGCCGCCTAGATGACCGCGAGTTGTTCGCCAGGAGAGTGGCGACGATTATACTCTAGAGATGGTGGTCCATGGGCTACCAGTTGATCCTCCAGAAAAGCCAGATGTGGCACCGGCTACTATACCGGACACAGGCGTAGAGGTGCAGTTCCGTGAAGGCTTTATGTGGTTCATGAAGACCTTTCAGGGAGCACCGCAGGCTACTAAATCTATGGCTGAACTGACACGTATCTTCCAGCAGCAGCATCCGCCCACGTTTTCAGGGGATGGAGGACCACATGCTACAGAATCTTGGCTAGGATAGATGCAGACTATTTTTGGGCATCTTAAGAAGCCTCCAGGGCGGAGGTTCAAGCTCACGACTTATATGCTGCGTGATTCCACCAAGAGGTGGTGGGATGTCACCACCCAGTCAGAGCATCGTAGAGACATGGCGTGGTAAGATTTTCAGGTAGTCTTATATGACTTATTCTTTCCCGAGACGCTAAGGGCAGATAGAGCTCGAGAGTTCATGAATCTGCAGCAGGGCGCCATGTCGGTGATGGACTATTCTTCTCATTTTACGGAGCTTCAGCATTTTGCACCCATGCTGGTAGGTGATGAGATGTTGAGAGCCAGATGTTTTGAGGATGGTCTTCAGTATGACATCCGAGTGCTGGTGAATGTTTTCATGTTTCCTTCAGTACACGCTATTGTAAACCAGGCACTGATTTCTGAGAGGAACCTGCGGGAATCTAGTGGTGTGGGCTAGGGCGGTTCAGCACCAGTTACTGGTATTATTTATACTAGCAAGTGGAAGAGACAAATGGACTTATCTCAGGGTGGCAGTACCAGCCAGACAGCTTCTTCAAGTGGCCCGATCAGGTGCTACCAGTGTGACAGAGAGGGGCACAAGAGGCCGTAGTGTCCACGAGACCTAGTGGAGTGTCGAGCTTGCGGCAAGATGGGTCATCTGCATCATTTTTGCAGGGCGTTTCTACCAGTGGCTAGTGAGAGGGGTTCTCTGTAGACTCCATGTGCAGGAGCAGGACCAGTGGATTCTTACCAGTCAGGGAACTGGAATACGTCAGGGCGTGTAGGCCGAGATGGTGGTCGTGGCCATGGTATCCATACACTAGGATCACAGAGGCAGTAGGGTGGGACAAATCAGGGTAGCCAGGCTGTGTCACAGGGCCGCGACACTGGGCAGGCATATGTAGTGCAACCGACCTAGAAGGAGCAGGATCTCGGACCTTCTACAGTCAGAGGTACTATTCTAGTAGCTTCTATCTTATCTTCAGTACTTTTTGATATGGGTGCTACGCATAGTTTCATATATGTACTCGTTGTGGAGATCCTTGGGCTCATTGCTTCTTCTTCTTCTAATATTTTTACGCTAGACACTCTGTTGGGGACTAGAACGGCTGGTGTGCGTCAGGGCAAGGAGTGCCCCCTTGAGGTTGGTGGGTGTCACTTCCTTTGGGACCTCTATGTCTTGTATATGACAAGATATGATGTCATTATCGGGATGGACTGGTTGGTTCCCTTCCAAACCTTTTTAGACTGCTATCGTCGTAGGGTGCGTTTCACGTCCCCAGAGGGCGTAGAGTTTCTATACAAGGGCGAATGGGATGTTCAGGCGAGTTGAGCTGGACCAGAGCATCATGGGCGAGGTGGAGTCACAGCCCAGATAGCGAGCTTATATCTGGATGATCAGGGGACTTGTCAGACAGATTTCCCTCCGGTTGTTGATTGTTTCAGGGATGTCTTCCCAGACAACTTTTCAGGTCTACCTCTGGTGCGTGAGGTGGATTTATCTATCGAGCTTGTGCCAGGAGTAGCACAGGTGTCCATTCCTCCTTATAGGATGGCCACGCCTGAGTTGCAGGAGCTCAAGAGGCAGTTAGAGGAGCTATAGGCGAAGGGTTTTATCCAACCCAGTACTTCTCCTTGGGGTTCTCTGGTCCTTTTTGCGAAGAAGGCGGATGGTACCCTCAGACTTTGCGTGGATTATCGGAAGCTTAACCAGTTGACGGTTAAGAACCGATATCCCTTGCCAGGGATAGATGATCTGTTTGATCAGCTTCGTGGAGCACAAGTGTTCTTGAAGATTGACTTGAGATCCATTTATCATCAGCTGCATGTGAGACCATCGGATATAGCGCTTACAGCTTTTCAGAGTAGATATGGTCTGTACGAGTACTTGGTTATGCCGTTCGGACTCACGAACGCGCCAGCGATTTTCATGGCTCTGATGAATCATGTGTTCCGTCCGTATCTTGATTCTTTTGTGGTGGTATTCATGGATGACATCTTGGTGTAATCTCACACTCGACACGACCATGCCACCCATCTTGAGAATGTATTGAGTACACTGACAGAGCATTGAATATATGCTAAGCTCTCAAAGTGCCACTTTTAGATGGACCAGATTCACTTCTTGGGTCACATAATCTCAGAGGAAGGAGTTGCAGTAGACCCAGAGAAGGTGAGAGAAGTAGTTTCTTGGGATCAGCCTAAGAACATTTTTGAGATACGGAGTCTCTTAGGGATTTCTGGTTACTAAAGATGCTTCATACAAGACTTCTCCCGCTTAGCATCACCGTTGATGGGTCTGACTAAGAAGGGTGTGAAGTTTGTTTGGTCAAAAGCTCATGAGATAGCTTTTCAGGACCTTAAGGGAAGGTTGAAATCAGCACTGATCCTAATACTCCCAGAGCAGGGGAAGATCTATACAGTTTACTGTGATGCATCAGGGATTGGTCAGGGAGCTATTTTGATGTAGGGAGACCAAGTTGTTGTGTACGGGTCTTGGCAGTTGAGGCCACATGAGAGGAATTACCCGACGCATGATCTCGAGTTGGCTACAGTTGTGCATGCATTGCGCTGTTAGAGACATTATCTATTGGGAGAGAATTTTGTGGTTTTCACCAACCACAAAAGCCTCAAGTATATCTTTACTCAGCATGACCTGAATCTGAGGCAGAGAAGGTGGGTCGAGTACCTACAGTCCTTAGATTTTGAGCTTGCCTATACATCTGGTAACGGTAATGCAGTAGCTGATGCACTGAGCAGGAAGACTCAAATACAAGTAGTGCAGGAGACCAGTAGTGAGTGGGAGCTCATGGATTTGTTCTCTGAGATGCATCTGGAGGTGCACGACAGTCAGGGGTAGACTTATCTTACCTCTTTAGCTATGACGTCTACCCTCCTGGGTAGAGTGAGGATGAGACATCTATCTGATTCAGAAGGCCTAGTTCTACGGGAGTCAGTGGCAAGTGGGGACCCTCCTCCCGGTTGGAAAATAGGCGATGATGAGGTTTTGTGTTTCCATGGACGAGTATGGGTTCCAGGGGATATACATGAGGAGCTGATACGGGAGTTTCATGCTTCAGCTTGGGCAGTTCATCCTGGGGTTACCAATATGTTCCGTGACTTGAGGCGTTAGTACTGGTGGCCGGGTATGAAGAGAAAGATAGCTGGTTTTGTTATGAGGTGTTCCACCTATCAGTAGGTGAAGGAAGAGCACCAGAGGCCAGCTGGGCTGTTACAGCAGTTACCCATTCCAGAGTGTAAATGGGATGATGTCGCGATGGATTTCGTGATGGGATTTTCGAGGTCATCTCGAGGCAATGACTCCATGTGGGTTGTTGTGGATAGACTCACGAAGGTAGCTCACTTTTTTCCGATCAAGGAGACCTTTGGTTTTGATGAGCTCGGAAGGCGGTACATCTGAGAGATCATACGTCTTCATGGGGTCCCTCGTTCTATCATTTCAGATAGGGACGCCCGCTTTACGTCTCATTTCTGGAAGAGTTTTCAGAGGGCGCTGGGTACACAGGTGATTCTGAGCACAACATACCACCCTCAGACAGATGGCCAGTCAGAGCGGACGGTATAGGTTCTAGAGGACATACTGCGCGCATGCATCCTAGACTTTGGGGGCTCTTGGGAGAAGCATATACCCTTAGTCGAGTTTGCCTATAACAATAGTTTTCAGGCAACTATTGAGATGGAACCATACAAGGATTTATATGGTAGGCCATGACGATCACCTTTGTGCTAGTTAGAGGCATGTGAGGTAGCTTTACTGGGGTCATAGCTCGTGGAGGAGACATCTGAGCAGGTCCAATTGATTCGGAAGCAGATGGATACCGCACAGTCTCATCAGAAGTCTTATGCTGATCGCCGCAGACAACCTTTGGAGTTCATGGTCGAGGATCAGGTTTTCTTGCGTGTTTCACCGAGGCTGGGACATAAGTGGATCAGGAGATAGGGTAAGCTTTCACCGAGGTATGTGGGGCCATTCGAGATTCTGGAGAGAGTCAGGCTTGTTGCCTATCGGTTGTGGTTACCGTAGCGGTACCAAGACATGCACTACATCTTCCACGTGTCTCAGTTGCGTCTCTACCATTCAGACCCATCTCACACCTTTCATCTAGAGGAGTTTGAGCTTCATCCTGATGTGTCCTTTGAGAAGAATCCAATTTGTATCATTGATAGGAGCACGAAGGTTCTCCGAGGCCGGTCAGTTCCTCTCGTACCGGTGCTATGGAAACATGGTTGGGTGCAGGATGCGACCTGGGAGCAGGAGGTCGATGTACGTGCTCAGTGGCCAGAGCTGTTCTGAGCTTTATCTTCACCACGCTTGGAAGGGTAATTCAGGGAAGAATTTCTATAAGGGGGGAAGTTTGTAAGAACCCGGTTATTATTTAGAGGTACAAGCTTCTTCCTTTTCCTTTTCCTTAAGTGTTTTTGGAGAAAATGTGGAAAATGGGGAAAATCCTAAATTTTTTGGAACTACACGCCGTGTACTTTTCCACACGCCGTACGCCCTGTAGTGGTACTTACATGCTGTGTAGTCAGTCGGCAGGCTTTAATGGTAAGGCGGTGAAGTCACCACCAGCTGGGCGACAGTACATGCCATGTACTTGAGAGTACATTCTGTGTACTCAGGTCGACAGATGAACAGTGTGGCGGTGCCGCCAAATGAACAGTTAAATGAAAGAAGTACACGCCGTGTACTCAGAAGTACATGCTATGTACTTTGTTTTTTTTGTATTAAAATAGGCAGTAGCCTCCTCATTTGGCAGAGGAGACACTTGAGCCGATTTGGATCCAAGGAGGATGGGCGACCCTTTGAAGATCTGCCGAGTGTTCGTCTGGAATCCGATTCGGCTTCGGACGATCTCATTGGAACCGCACGGGTAATCCCTCTCCTCTCCTAGTACCGTTCTTACTAACTCTTCTCCTAACGTAAGTTATTTACATTTGAATGAGTTTTGTTCTTCATCAGATATACATCGTTCTTGGGCGTTTCTGGAGTCGGCGTTCGAGTATAACATTCATTGGCGCATAAGGTAGGTGGCTTAGTGTTTATTTTCCAACTATCGTGCGTTTTTGTGCGTTTTTGTTCCAGGAACCCGTGTTTGGGTGTCATGTGGATGAGGCCATTTCTATATTTAATTCCTAGAATTGATTAGGTACTTAATTGTGATCATAAAATGTTGGTTGGGATCATTGCTTGGATCCGGAACCACCCCGGGGGTGTGTTCCGCTGTTTAACCGTTTGGCCAGGATACCCGAGTGTATGCCTTCAAAGTAGTAATTGTAGAATTTCCTTGAGAGGAATTGCTTGTTACTGCTTTTTTTACCTATTGGTCATGGCTCGGTTACCTATTTAGCCCGAGGGCATTGTTGTGTTTGGCCTAAGGGCGTTGTTGTGATTAGCCTGAGGGCACTGCACTATTTAGCCCGAGGGCTATAGTATTTCACCTGAGGGAAACCTTTCGTGCCTAAGGGCTTGACTTTTGTGCCTAAGGGATACACTTCGTATGCCTGAGGGAGAGAATTTCTGTTACACCTGAGGGAAATACCTATGGGTTGGATTCAATATGGCCTGAGGGCAAGCCTGAGGGCGTGGTTACTATTTTAGCTTGAGGGTACAGTTCTGATTGGCCTAAGGCCTTGGTGCTGTTGAGAATAAGAATGTTACTAAATTAAATAAATTAAATGAATAATAAAATGGAAATTTAATTGTTAAGTTAGTTACTTTTTATTACTTCTTACTTTATTGCATTTTACTACTTCACACTGTTGTTGCATGCTTACACGCAGTTGGGCACGGGTCTTTGGTGGGTGTCTACTGAGATATATTTCTCACACCCTGTTTGGGTCATGCTTTTTGGCCCAAACAGATTACATTTCTGCAGGTGTAGATAGGGGAAAGAGTCCCTATACAGGTACTTGACTGTTGCTGAGGAGTAGGAGGGCATGGGACCGAGCCTAGGCTCATGATGCCGCTGCCAGATGTTTTGCTTGTTTCGGTGTACCCTGTATTTTGTTGTTCTGTATTGATGTATAACATGTTCTGGCTATTTTCTTAGAACTTGAAACATGTAGCATCATCATGTATACACTATTGGTTATATCCATTGCTGTAGTTTATTTCAGTTGTGCATGGTTTACTGCTTCCACTGTAGTTGTATGTTTTATTTAAATTCCGCTGCGCTACACTTTGACAAATGAGGGCATAGTTTCTCCACTATCAGACTTGGGCCCTCGCTGCTAGTCAGCAGCCTCTGGTGTTTGGGGAAATTCGCTTGAGGTCATGTGGCGAACCGGGTTCAGGGCACCTGTTGAGTGGCACCCGGGTCCGGGACATTACATTATAGGTACCTAGTCAAATTCCTTCCACATGTAGGTTAATGCCTTCAGTGATAGTCGTCAACCTTTGACATTCGTGAGGCGTTCTAGGGGTATGTCATGGCACGATCCCTAGGGGACGGGTCATGAAAAAGTGGTATCAGAGGTTGTCGGTTCTACCTCAAAGACTGAGAGTCTGTTGTTTTGTTTTTGGGGATACAATGTTGACTGTTTCAAGTTAGACTTTCAGATTTAGGGAGTCTAGTGTTGGTGCGGTGGCCGACGTATCCATACACTAGGAACCTAAATTCTGCTTTTTAGATCTATACATGAAAACACTGGTTGCATAAGTGTCTCCTCATGATTTTTCTTGAATAAGAGTCATCTCACCAGGTATAATATTTTGACTGTGGTACCTCTTGATCTATTTTAGGATGCCTCTATGAAGATAGCCAGCTAGGCTTCCAATACATGATCATGTGGATATCCCACCTAGTGATGAGGTGTCAGTTTAGGGAACCAGGCTATGCTTCACATGTGGTGGGAAGTGAAACATGGCTCGTGATTTCCTGACCCATCACACAGACGATCAGCAGATAGTCGAGAGACCTCCAAGGTAGAGGAAGAGGTTTGAAGGAGGAAGTCCGTAGGGTGGCGGACATGGAAGGGGAGTAGGCCAAGCAGAAGGTAGTGGGCGATGGTTCAAGGTGCTACCACCACCACCCATATCTAGTCCACCCCAAGCTCAGGGAGCTGACAGACAGAAGCAAGGCCAGCTTTAAGCGACCGAGGCCTATGACCACGACGCTCCATAGATGATTAAAGGTACGATCTGTGTCTTCTCCACCTTATCTACAGTTCTTATAGACAAAGTTTCAAGTCAATATTTCCTTCCCATATACCTCATTCAAGGCTCATAGATTTTGGTGGATCAGTTGGCTCGATCCTTATGATTAAAGACTCCAACAAGAGGGGATTTGACGATCACACACCGATGTGGGTAGTGTGAGCTTACTCTAGGATGTGAGAGCTTATCTAGGATCTCCTAGTAGCAGCCTTGAGGACTTACGATGTCATCTTGGGTATGGATTAGTTAACTACAGCCCATGCTTAGATTGACTATTTTAGGTATAAAGTGAGGTTTTTTCATGAGGATGGGACCAGATTTTCCTTCACTGGCGATAAGGGAACCTTTGCAGCATATGATGGAATTTCTCAGAGGAGGGTACAACTGAGCACTCACCAGTTGGCTAGCCTCACCCTCGGTGTAGTGGACAAGAGGAGTCTAAGCTTTCCTATAGTGGTGGACGAGTATGAGGATGACTTTCCTAAGTATGTTCTGGGACTATCTCCTCACAGGGAGTTAGACTTATGCATCAACTTATACCTCGGGATGACAAGTTACACCCTGACCCCTCTAGGCTGGATCCGGTGCATTACTTGTGATATTGGCATGGTTAGAAGGAATGAAAATCCTGAAGGAACTATCAGTTTAGTAGTCTTGAAGAAACTAGATACATAGATGTAACTCAAATTACATTGGAAAAGGTTACAAAATAAAATACATAACAAAAAACTCAAAAATGCATCCATTGGAACTCAAAAGAAGACCTTCTCTTCATCACCTGTCGAAGGTAAACAATGAAAGGGGTGAACTAAAACACTCAGTAAGGGTTACAAATAGCGGAAGCATGAGTACAATAATAAGTGAATCACAACCAATCTGACATAATCAATATGGCATAGTGAATAAATGAACAACTAATGCCATTAATAAACTGAAAATGAAACTACATCCATAGATTTTGTCATAGTGAAAACCTCATGGACAATAATATTAACTAATAATGAATAAAGTTAATGATTATTAATTAGAATTCATGTATCTGGCACATGAAACCATAATACCGTAAAAACAGTTTAACTATATGGGTAGAAACCCGTCTGATTTTTGGAAACAGACTCGAAGGGTTTGTCGCCAAACTATTTTGTCTCATGAGACCTACCGATGCATCGAGGGGCTATAGAGGGCCTCACCCGCCACTTCATGTCCAAATAATTCTTTATACATTGATTCAATACAAGATAAATATGCCTTTTCAATATCCGTATAGAGTAGTGTATACAGATTCATCAATATTTCCATGATTAAAATAACTTTCCAAGTAAACACCATATGTAAGATGGTATAAAGTTTAGACAACAAACATATCCATGAAATGAGATTATGGATATTTAATATAAATATAATTTCAAATGAAAAGTGATCTCAAATGGGCAGTTGGTACACCACATAAGGATTATTAGGTGCACAATACAAAGTTAGTCAGAACGAAAATGTCGTTGAGACAGAGTCCCTTACCACACTGTAATAAGTCGAATTATATGACCAAAACATAATAAACATCAAGTGAATCATTGAATAACATGAATAAAAAGAAAATAATGTTATTATATATCAAATTTCAGTACACATATACCACATACAAGAAATAAGTGGCGAACAATGAAAATCTCACAGAAATGAAAGTGAGATGAGAAACCCCTTACCTTATGCTTGAGGGTGTTCTTAGTTTGTTTTAATGACCTGAATAATCAAATTTATCATCATTAATTAATATTTATAGAACCTACTATACATGTATTTGATTTAGTGTAACCTTATTAGGTTTATTCATGTCCCTTTCTATGGGTTCAATTTCCATGTTTTGGAAGCATTTTCTCCCTTGATTTTCATGGTTCGTTACTTGTTTCCATGAATGGAAGTTCATTTGAAACATGGTTAAACATCCCGAATTGTTAATACATATTATTAACGAAATTATGGATATATAAATGATCTTGTAATGATTTTGGGTTATATACCATGATGATGATTCATTAGTTAAAACATTAATGATGTTCGTTTAGATCGTTTTAGTGGTTCTTTGATAATAACAACCTCATTTTGTTTTATAAATTAGAACCATGAGTACAAAAGAATTAAAGAACCATGGGTGATTCATAACACATATATTATAACCTGGTTCAACCATATAAATGGTTTGATGACCAGACTTGAAATAATTATTGCAAATTGAAATCCCATCGTCCACAATGTCGGTAATTCGACACATCACGGAAAATGTTTTTAATTCCTTGAACAAGTGGAGGAAAGAAGAAGATTTATGATTAATTTCTCATGAACATGAGAACATACAGAATATAAAAGATTATGGATATTACATTCCTCTTGGGTAAGAAGAGATGAAGAAGGAATAAATAAATAACTCAAAATAAAAGAATAATTTTGAAATCGCTTACAAAAATTCGGCAGCCTAACAACTTCACAACATGGTTTTAGAAAATACTAAAAAGAGAGGGGAAAAGGGCCACCTATCCAAAAATGAATCAAAATATAGATTAGATCAAGAATAAAAAGAAAAATAAGAACATGGTATGGAAACTTGAAAGATATACCACATAAAAGAGAACTTGAAAGGAAAAAAGAAAGAAATTGAGAATTTTCTTACCTTGTAGAATAAGACTTAGAACTTGAAGGTTGGGACCTTGGGGGATTGAAGAAACCTTGGGAGGAATAATATGAAGGTATGGAGGCTATAAATTCGTTTATGGAGAATTGGAAATGAATTCAATGAAGGGAAGAGTTTCTATTTATAGGAAAAGTGAGGGATTATTTTAATAATTTTCAAGGGACACCTCATGAGTGGTTTTTGCAAAACCATGGGCTTTCCCATGGTATTTGCACATGGTATAATCCACTTGGGACAAATCAAATCTTATTTAACTATAAACAAGTCTACCAAATTTATGAAATCATTATTTCATCATTAATGATGTCATAAACACACCGAAACTAAAAACTGTATTTTTTACTATTCACTGAAAAATCAACAGTTTCAGAAAAATTACAAAAATTCACCCTAACCATTTTTCAACGCGTAGAATTAAAAAGTGAAATCCATTTTTCAAAAATAATTTTCTAAATATTACTAATTTAATTTTTAAATAAAGTTAATTTGAAAAATAACAATCTTACAGTGCAATTAGTTTTATTTCTCATTGAAAAACTAATTAAGATCTCATTATCTTGTTGCCTTAAGAAAATGAAATAATAATATTATTTACTATTCATAAGGGTCATATTACTATTCATAAGGGTATGTTACTATTCACCAAAAAATAAGTTTGTTCTATCAGACTCCAAATGACTTACTGATCACAACTCTAGATGAGCATTTTTCAAAATTCAAAACATAGAAGTGGAAAATTTATATTTAATGGCAGGTTTTGACTATATCCTAAATAACCTTGTGTTGCTTCGAAGGAACACAGTGATGAATAGAATTTATTTAATAGAAACATACCATAAAATGTTTTGGGTGCTACATTATTCCCTCCTTCGGAAATTTCATCCTCGAAATTTTATGTACAGAGCCCACCAAAAAGATGTGGGTGGTTCTTCTTCATGAAATCCTCTGGTTCCCATGTTGCTTCCTCCATATTCTGGTTTCTCCAAAGAACCTTTACTAGAAGAGTTATTCGATTTCTCAATACCTTCTCCCTTGTGTCAAGAATCCTGATGGGCTTTTCATAGTATGAAAAACCTGGTTCCAGTTCTATTCCTTCATATGTGAGTACATGTGTTGGGTCTGGAATGTATTTATTTAACAATGATACGTGGAACACATCTTGAACTCTAGAGATATTTGGAGACATTGCTAAATGGTAAGCTACAACTCCGATTCTTCCCAAGATTTCAAATGTTCCAATGTACATGGGGCTCAGTTTCCCTTTCTTACCGAACCTTAAGATGACCTTCCATGGAGATAATTTCAGAAATACATGATCCCCTACTTGAAATTCCAAGTCCTTTCTCTGGTTGTCAGCATAACTCTTCTACCTACTTTAGGATGCTTTAATATGGGCTTTTATTTTCTTCACCTTTTTTGTGGTCTCTTCAATAAGTTCTAGGCCTATAAGTTTCCTTTCACCAACTTCATCCCAACAAGTTGGAGTTCGACATCTCTTTCCATATAATGCTTTATATGAAGCCATTTGAATACTAGAATGGAAACAATTGTTGTAGGAAAATTCCACCAAAGGAAAGTATTGATCCCACATACCTCGGAAGTCAAGAGAGCATGATCTCAGCATGTCTTCTCAAGTTTGAATAGTCCTTTCAGACTGTCCATCAGTTTGAGGGTGATATGCATTACTCATATGAAGCTCAGTATTCAAAGCCTTATGGAGACTTTTCCAGAACCTTGATGTAAAATGTGGATCATGATCAGAAACAATCAATAGGGGAACTCCATGAAGTCTCATAACTTCATTAATATATAGTCTTTATAGACATTCAAGTGGTAGATCTTCTCTTATAGAAAGAAAATGTGCTAACTTGGTAAGATGATCAACAATGACCCATATTGTGTCGTTCCTTCTAGAAGTCTTTGGTAGTCCCATGAAAAAGTCCATCATGATACTATCCCATTTCCACTCAGGTATGGGAAGAGGTTTCAATACTCCTCTAGGCTGTTGCCTTCCAACTTTCACTTGTTGACAAACAATACATCTTGACACAAAATCAGCGATCTCCCTCTTCATGTTGTCCCACCGAAAATGTTCCTTCAAATCTCTATACATCTTAGTGCTATCAGGGTGTATAGAAAAATTGGAACTATGAGCATCATCCAACAATTCCCTTTTTAGATCAGGAATATCGGGAACACAGAGTCCCTTCCCAAATTTCAAAATTCCATCTTCATATACAAATTCACTCAATCTCCCATCATTCATAGATTTAATCCTCTTTTGAAACTCCTCATCATTAGCCTGAGAAATTTTTATCCTTTTTAGTAAAGATGGTTTGACAACCATTTGAAAAATCATTGATGTATCACCTTCCATGGTTATTCCCATATCCATCTTTACTAGATCCATGAAAATAGGATCCCTTTCAACTCTCATCTTGTTCAAAACTCCCTGATCCTTTATGCTCAAAGAATCTGCCACCTTATCTTCCTTCCCCGGGTGGTAGTGTATCATGCAATCATAATCCTTGATTAGTTCAAGCCATATCCTTTGCCTCATGTTGAGTTCTTTATGTGAGAAAATATACTTCAAACTCTTGTGATCAGTATAAATCTCACATTTTTCACCATAGAGATAATGTCTCCATATCTTTAAAGCAAAGATTACAGTATCTAACTCAAGATCACGAGTAGGATAGTTTTTCTTATGAATTTTTAGCTGTCGTGATGCATAAGTAATAACCCTATCATTTTGCATAAGGACACAACCAAGTCCTTTCTTTAAAGCATCACTATAAATAACAAACCCGTCATTCCCCAATGGTAGAGTCAATATAGGAGCATTGACTAATATTATCTTCATTTCTTTGAAACATTCTTCACAATCTTTTGTCCAAAAAAATTTAACCCCTTTTCGTGTGAGCTTCGTTAGCGGGTTAACCAGTCGGGAAAAATTCTGTACGAAATGCTGATAATAACCTACTAGGCCAATAAAACTGCATACGTTAGTTATGTTTGTTCACATGGGCCAATATTGGACTGCATTTGTCTTCGCAGGATCAACTGGGATTCCATTATTTGAGACAATATGTCCACGAAAAGAAACTAACTGAAGCCAGAATTCGCACTTGCTAAACTTCCCATATAATTGATTTATTCTAAGAGTTCCCAGAATAAGTCACAAGTGACTCTCATGATCTTCATATATTTTTGAGTATACAAGGATATCATAGATGAATATCACAAAAAAGTTATCAAGATATTCTTTGAAAACTCTATTCATTATATCCATGAAAACAGATGGTGCATTCGTCAGTCCAAAAGGCATCACTATAAACTCATAATGCCCATACATGGTTCAAAATGTTGTCTTCGAAATATCTTCCTTCCTCACACTCAGTTGATGATATCCGGATTGAAGGTCAATCTTTGAAAATTATTGAGCTCCATGAAGTTGGTCAAATAAATAATCAATCCGGGGTAGAGGATACATATTCTTTATTGTAATAGCATTGATTTCTCTGTAATCAATGCATAGCCTCATGGATCCATCTTTCTTCTTTACAAACAAGACTGGGTATCCCCATGGAGAAACACTAGGTTGAATAAATCCTTTGTCACTCAAATCTTCTAGTTGTTTCTTCATCTCCACTAGCTCTAAAATGGCCATTCTATATGGGGTCTTTGATATAGGTCTTGCACTAGAAATTTAGTCAATGGAAAACTGAATTTTTAGCTTTGGAGGATGTCCAGGTAAATCCTCTGGAAATACATCAATGTACTCTTTCACTATGTTCACATATTCAATTTGAAGATTTCTTTCCCCTCCCATAGATATTGGTTTAACTTCCTCTCCAATTATTGCATTCAATAGAGATACTGGGGGTGGTTCTAGATAAGAATTAGGTGGCGAAGTTTCTGCCATAAAGACAAGGGATTCTACACCATTTCCAAAAATTGTAACTTCCTTTTTCTTGCAATAAATCCTCGCATCATAATTTGATATCCAATCCATACTGATAATTATATCAAATTAAGTCATGGTTATGATGATAATTCTAGCAAATAAAGAACATTTTAGTGTTTGGAGGGGGACTAGTCGACATGCCTTTGTTGCAATGATACATCCCATGGGATTTTTGACTAACAACTCCTTTCTTAAATCAAATTGGACACATCTAATTTTCATAGAAAACTGAGAGGATATAAATGAATGTGATGATCCAGAATCAAATAAAGTGTTGGCTAAGTTTTAGGAAACAATTAAAGTACCTGCCACCACATCACTAGGAACATCAACCTCTATTGTTGTCATCACATAGGCTCTCCCTTGCTCTCTTAGATTTTTCTAAGGCATGTTTCCTTGGAGCTTAGGAAACTCATTTGCATAGTGTCCAATCTCTCTGTAGTTGTAGCATTGAACATCATTGAATTGTTTCTTCCCCTTGCATTCATCAGATCGATGACCCTTTTCTTCGCAGTTATACCAGACTCCCTTACCTTTCAAGCATTTCACGGGATGATTCTTTCCACATTTCTCGCATAATGGGAAACTATTCATTACCTTGCTCTTCTTTGGCACTTATACTTTTCATTTATTATTAGAATGCCGGTTCTTATATTGGTTTCCATTGAAAAAATTTGATCTAGCAAATTCCTTCTCTATTTTGATGGCACTTGATACAATTTCATCATATGATGAAAATGATTGAGAAGCTAGTTTCCTTCGAAGACTTGTCTTAAGACATTCAAATAAATGATCAATATTGTCCGCCAATTCACATATATAATCCACAACATACCTGGCTATCCTTGTGAAGGTAGCCTCATAATCCACAAAATAGTCTTCTTCCCTTTGTTTCAAGCCAATGAATTTCCTCTTCATTTTAGTTCGTTGCTCACGAGGGAAATATTTTTTGAAGAATATTTCCTTAAAATTCCTCCATTCCATAACCTCTATCTCTTCTTCCTCCATGGTATTTTGAATCAGATACCACCATTGATCAGCATCACCCTTGAGACAATATACTACCAGTACTACCTTTTCATTTTCATTGCATCTTAACGCCATGAATATCTTTTCAAAGGACTTGATCCATTGCTCAGCAACCACTGGATTAGTAGTCCCACTGAAAGATGGGGGCTTCTGCCACATGAAACGATCCAATACAGGTGTTGAATGGTTATTTGTTACAAATTTTGTAAGTTTTCCCAATATGGTCATGATCTGATCTGCTCCAACATTGACTGTGTTGACTTGATCAGTAGGGAGATCCCTACCTTTCCCATGAGTATTGATTCCCCTTCTTCCATTAGACGCTATTTATAAATAATGGGATACACAAGATTAGTTTATGAATCTCAAATAGAAAATCACTTAACATAGATTGAAATTATATTCATATCTAATCTTATAAATCTCAAATAGAAAAGCATTCAACATAGATTGAAATTCTATGCATAGCTAATCTTATAAACAAGGTTCCTCTGAGGAAAAGTTTACATTAACTCCTTCATAATGGCTTATAAAGAAAATATGAATTATCCTAAGCCTATCCCCTGGGAGTGTCATAACCAACAGTTCAACAAGGCCCGTTGTCGTGCACCAGTTCCCGTTCAATTCTACCTCTAAGCGGTGTTTTCGGGTTTTACCCCTAGATACATCTGTGCCAGATCCACCTCTACCTGCTTGTATCTAGACAGGGATGTATTGCTTGAAAAATCAACATAATCTATTCCTTACCAAAATACCAGTATTTTCTTGTAATTTTATCCTCAAATACTACCTTAGGGATTTTTTCCCTACTATAACTTTCCTAGTCTAGTTTCCAAGTGTTCTACAAAACTTCCGCTGATACCAACTATAACAACCCAACCCCTTTATGTTGGAGCCGGTGCATTACTTGTTATATTGGAATGGTTAGAAGGAATTAAAATCCTGAAGGAACGATCAGTTTAGTAGAATTGAAGAAACTAGATATATATATGCAACTCAAATTACATTGGAAATGGTTACAAGATACAATACATAACAAGAAACTCAAAACTGCATCCAAAAGAACTCAAAAGAAGACATTCTCTTCATCACCTGTCAAAGGTATAAAATGAAAGGGGTGACCTCAAACTCTCAGTAAGGGTTACAAATAGTGGAAGCATGACTACAATAATAAGTGAATCACAATCAATTTGACATAATAAATATGGGATAGTGAATAAATGAACAACTAATTCCATTAATAAACTGAAAATGAAACGGCATCCATAGATTTTGTCATAGTGAAAACCTCATGGACAATAATAATAACTGATAATGAATAAATAGAATTCTTATTAATTGGACGTCATGTATCTGGAACATGAAACCATAATACCGTAAAAGCAGTTTAGCTCTATGGGTAGAAACCATTCTGATTTTTGGAAACAAACTCAAAGGGTTTGTCGCCAAATTGTTTTGTCTCATGAGACCTACCAATGCATAGATGGGCTATATCGGGCCACACCCACCACTGCATGTACAAATAATTATTTATAAATTGATTTAATACAAGATAAATATGCCTTTTCAATGTCTGTATAGAGTAGTGTATACGGTTTCATCAATATTTCCATGATTAAAATAAATTTCCAAGAAAACACCGTATGTAAGATGGTATACAGTTTAGACAACAAACATATCCATGACATGAGATTATGGATATTTAATATAAATATAATTTCAAATGAAAATTGATCTCAAATGGGCAGTAGGTACACCACATAAGGATTATTAGGTGCACAATACAAAGTTAGTCACAACAAAAATGTCATTGAGACAGAGTCCCTTACCACAATGTAATCAGTCGAATCATATGACCAGAACTTAATAAACATCAAGTGAATAATTAAATAACATGAATATAAAGAGAATCATGTTATTATATATCAAATGGAAGTACACATATACAACATACAAGAAATAAGTGGCGAACAATGAAAATCTCACATAAATGAAAGTGAGATGAGAAACCCCTTACCTTATGCTTGAGTGTGTTCTTTGTTTGTTTTAATGACCTGAATAATCAAATTTAGCTTCATTAATTAATATTTACAGAACCTAATATAAATTCAATTGATTTAGTATAACCTTATTAGGTTCATTCATGTCCCTTTATATGGGTTCAATTGGTTCGATTTTCATGTTTTGGAAGCATTTTCTCCCTTGATTTTCATGGTTCGTTACTTGTTTCCATGAATAGAAGTTCATTTGAAACATGGTTAAACATCCAGAATTGTTAATACATATTATTAAAGAAATTATGGATATATAAATTATCATATAATGATTTTGGGTTATATGCTATGATGATGATTCATTAGTTAAAACATTAATGATGTTTGTTTAGATCGTTTTAGTGGTTCTTTGATAATAACAACCTCATTTTGTTTTATAAAATAGAACCATGAGTACCAAAGAATCAAAGAACCATGGGTGAGTCATAAAACATATATTATAACCTGGTTCAACCATATAAATGGTTTCATGACCAGACTTGAAATAATTATTGCAAATTGAAATCACATCGTCCACGATGTCGGTAATTCGACACATCACGGACAATGTTTTTAATTCCTTGAACAGGTGGGAAAAAGAATAATATTGATGATGAATTTCTCATGAACATGAGAACATCTAGAATATACAAGATTCTGGATATTTCATTCCTCTTGGGTAAGAAGATATGAAGAAATAATAAATAAATAACTCAAAATAAAAGAATAATTTTGAAATCGCTTACAAAAATTCGGCAGCCTAACAGCTACGCAACATGGTTTTAGAAAATATTAACAAGAGAGGGGACAAGAGTCACCTATACAGAAATGAATAATAATATAGAGTAGATCAATAATAAGAAGAAAAATAAGAACATGGTATGGAAACTTGAAAGATATACCACATAAAAGAGAACTTGAAAGGAAAAAGAAAGAAATTGAGAATTTTCTTACCTTGTAGAATAACCCTTAAAACTTGAATGTTGGGACCTTGGGGGATTGAGGAAACCTTGGGAGGACTAATATTAAGGTATGGTGGCCAGAACTTCGTTGTGGGAGAATTGTAGAAGAATTCAATGAAGGGAAGAGTTGGTATTTATAGGAAAAGTGAAGGATTATTTTAATAATTTTCAAGGGACACCTCATGAGTGGTTTTTGAAAAACAATGGGCTTTCCCATGGTATTTTCCCATGGTATAAGCCACTTGGGACACCTCACATATTATTTAACAATACAAAAGTCTACCAGATTTATGAAATCATTATTTCATCATTAATGATGTCATAAACACACAGAAACAAAAAACTGTATTTTTTACTATTCACTGACAAATCAACTGTTATAGAAAAATTCCAAAAAACCACCCTTACCATTTTTCGACGTTTAGAATTAAAAAGTGAAATCCATTTTTCAAAAATAAATTTCTAAATATTATTAATTTATTTTTTAAAAAAAGTCATAGTAAATTCAAAAAATAACAATCTTACAGTGCAATTAGTTTTATTTCTCATTGAAAAACTAATTAAGATCTCATTATCTTGTTGCTTTAAGAAAATGAAATAATATTATTATTTACTATTCATAAGGGTCATATTACTATTCATAAGGATATGTTACTATTCACAAAAAAATAACTTTGTTCTATCAGACTCCAAATGGCTTACTGATCACAACTCTAGATGACCATTTTTCAAAATTCAAAACTTAGAAGTGGGAAATTTATATTTAATGGCTAGGTTTTGACTATATCCTAAATAACGTAGTATTGTTTTGAAGGAACACAATGATGAATAGAATGTATTTAATAGAAACATACCATAAAATGTTTGGGTTGCTACATGAAACCGATATCAACACCGACATATCTGATGGATCCCACAGATCTTTTTGAATTGAGGGTATAGTTGGAGTACTTGCAGGAGAAGGGGTTCGTAAGGCCCCATGTTTCACCATGGGTAGCCCCAGTGTTTTTTTCCAAGAAGGCATACGAAAGGTTGAGGCTATGCCTAAACTTCTGGCACCTGAACCAGGTGACCGTGAAGAATAAGTGTCCACTGCCAAGGATTGATGACCTCATCGACCAGCTGAAGGGAGTGAGGTGGATCTCTAAGATTGACCTCAGATCAGGCTATAATCAGCTTCAGGTATGAGGTTAGGACTTACTAAAGACAACCTTTAGATGCCGGTATGGCCACTACGAGTTCTTAGTAATGCCCTTTGGTGTGACCAATTCCCCAGTAGTGTTCATGGGACTCATGAACATGATTTTCAAACTTTAAATTGACCATTTTGTGTTGGTCTTCATTGATATCATCTTGGTGTACTCAGCATCAGAGGATGATCATACTACACACATACAGATAGTCTTGGATACACTCTGAGAGCACGAGCTTTACGGTAAGCTCTCTAAGTGCAAGTTCTGGATTTAGGAGGTCCAATTTCTAGGACACGTCATATTTGAGGCTGGATTTGCAGTGGATCCGAAGAAGATAATGGCAATTATTTCTTGGGATCCACCCAGAAACATGACTGAGGTGTGGAGTTTCTTGGGGTTGGATGGATACTACCGAAGGTTCATTTACAATATTTTCTAGAGTAAAAACACATTTATTTTCCTTGATATAGAAGGGAAAACCCTTCGTGTGGACGGAGCAGTTCCAGCAGAGTTTCTAGGAGCAATGGCAGAGACTGACGTGTTCCCCCAAATTGAAACTACCAGAAGAGGGCAGTGGGTATGTAGTTATCTACGATGCATCAGGGACCAGTATTGGGTTGTGTACTGATACTGGAGAAAGTAGTGACTGCCTATGGCTCATGAAAGTTGAGGAATCATGAGAAGAACTACGCGACCCATGACCTGAAGTTAGCAGCATTGGTGTTTTCCTTGAAGATGTGGAAGAACTACTTGATATGTGAATGATTCACCGTCTACTATAACCACAAGAGTCTTAGGCATGTATTCTCATAGAAGGACCTGAACTTGAGATAGTAGTGATGGATGGAGTTCCTCCAGGACTATGCCTTTGAGATAGTCTATACTCCTAGGAAGGGGAACGTGGTGGAAGATGCACTCAATAAGAGGTATGGTTTACAATTACTAAGTGAGGAGATAGAGAATCTAGACACGATGTAGATATCCTTCATGGATAATGATGGAGCAGCTTACCTTTAGTCAATGACTATCACCCCCACTCTTATAGTGAGTTAGGGAGGCACAACTTGTTGATGTTGACTGCGACGTGCTCAGTTTTCCTTAATACATGCACCTGATGGATTTTCTAAAGGTGGGGAGAATATCAACCTTTTCAAAGGAAACACCATAGTACCAGTGACGTTATGGGGGGAGTTTTTGAAGGAGTTTCATGTATCCCCTTTAGCGGTACATCCTGGTGTGGTGAAGATATACCAGGACCTCCGACATTAGTACTAGTGGCCAGGGATGGAGAAAGTGGTGGTATAGTTCATTTCACGATGCCTCACTTGTCAGCAGGTGAAGGATGATCATAGGGTTCCATCAGGCTTCACACAACCACTTGAGGTACTAGAGTGTAAGTCATATGGTATCTCCATAGAATTCATGATGGGGTTACCACACATGTCCAGGGGCCATGATTCTATCTGGGTGATTGTTGACCAACTTAAAAAGTTGGCTCACCTCTTACCCATCAGGAGAAGGAATCAATAGAGGGATTGGGACACCTCAACATCCATGAGATAGTGCGGCTTTACGGGGTGCCTTCTATGATTGTCTTAGACCATGATGCACACTTTACATCCTGGTTTTGGAATGGATTGTATGAGGTGTTGGGGGCTAAGCTGCACTTGGGCACCGCTTTTCCCCCTCAGACCGATGGTCAGACAGAGCCGACCATACAGAACTTAGAGGACATGCTTCATTCTTGTGTCATTGATTTTGGTCATAGTTGGGAGGACTACCTACCACTGGTGGAGTTCGCATACAATAATAGCTATCACTCCACCATCGACATGGAATCGTTTGAGGCCTTGTATGGGAAGCCATGCAGATCACCTCTATGATGGACAGACCTAGGGGAGTCAGCACTCATGGGTCCAGAGCTTGTACGGTCTACCACTGAGGAGGTGCAGATCATCTAGGAGTAGATTAGGATTTCACAAAGCAGGAATAAATCATATACTGATAGGAGACAGAGACCCTTGGAGTTCGAGGAGGGAGACCATGTGTTCCTTCAGGTCTCACCCCAAGAGGGATTATGGAGATTTGGTCGGGGAGAAAAGCTATCTCTGAGGTTCATCAGACCATTCTAGATCCTTAGTAGAGTTGGAGAGGTAGCATACTGCCTTGATCTTCAACCATAGATGCACCGCGTGCCTAATGTTTTTCATGTGTCACAGTTGAGGAGGTACGTGCATGACCCATCACATGCCATCGACTAGGGTAAGCTAGATATTGTTGATAGGGTGACATTTGAGGAGTTCCCAATGGAGATAGAGGATCAATAAGAGTGGGTAGTTCATGAAAAATTGATTCCTTTGGTGTGTGTTCGTTGGCATCACAAGAATCTCCAAGAGATAACATTGGAGTGGGAGGCTAAGATTCATGCTCAGTACCCCCATCTATTTGATTATCCCTCGTTTTGGATTTCAAGGATGTAAAGCCCCAAGTTGGGGAGAATTTAGTGTCCTATAATTTCCTAATAATTTTATTTTAAAATTTTATGAATTTATTTCAAGACCACACTCTTTGATGGAACGTGATTCCGAGATTCAGTGAGTCTGGAACAAAATTTTGAACTTTTTTTAGTTCACTTAAGTAAATGTGAGAGCGGGTTTTTATAACTTTTGAGCCATTTCTTGGATAAAAAATTCTAGGGCACTGTTTAACATAGAATGATTAGATTCTCCTAGAATGGACTTAACTTCAATCGACATAGGTCAACCGAAAAATATAGTTCTCAAACTTTTTGGAAAATAATAAAATAACTTAAAAAAAGTTATTTTATTTTTCACCGTTGAGCGGTGGATGATGGTGCTGTGGTGCGGAAAAAAAGAACATTAGTGGAAGCTCTATAATGGATCATAAATGGATCATAATAGATATGTTGTTTCATAAATGAAATAGCATAACGATGCGAAGTAACAGCGTAAAAGAAACACTACGACTTGTTTCCTTTTGTTAGGCTAACACATTGGAGAGTTGAGAATTAAACCCCAGGGATTATCTGACAAACCTACAGAGGAATTCCCCTCCAATGAAGAATAAATAATTCTGGTAGGATCTCTAGCAACGTTGATGCCTTATGATGAACGTGACTAAGAAGCGATGAACACCAACATATCTTGAATCCTTGAGGGAGGAGTACTTCTATGAAGAATGTCGATTAAGGTAGGGGTTTATTTGTTTTACATTTTCCCCTGTTCTTCATTATAAACAATTAATGTGGAACAAACCACAAACAGGATAACCCGTAGATTTTCTATTCATGAGGTAGGGTGATGTTTCTTGGGATTTATATTCAGGATTAAATTGTTGTTGGTAGAATAACATCTCTAAACCTCCCCTCTGTTTTAAAACTCTAGAGCGGAGGGCGTAGGCCGACACGAACAAGGTCTAATCCCCTCTGCTTGTACATTATTTGTGGTTGATATTTTTGAAAGGGGAAAAAAGGCAGGTTCGAGGACTTCACATGGAAGGTGATGCCCCATGGAGGCCGGAGGTGTAGTCAGTGTAAAGAACGGACCACTGGTGCGAACCTGGCAGTCTGTGACGACTGGCGGTAGAGACGCGACCCCTCGGCCACATCAGTGGAGCAGACCACAGTCATGGGCCACTGGTCTCAGAGGAAAGTGGTCTTCAACTGTGTGTGAGAATCCAGGCTGGCCGGATTGGCTGGTCACGTCATAGCAAGCTACGGTTGTTTGACCACAGTGGAGGAAACGACCCCATGAAAACCGCAAGGTGAGCAGGGAGCCAGATCGGACCCGGACCCAACAGGTCCCTTTTTGAAAAAACATCAATATCTTGAAAACTAGGCATCAGATTGACGATCCTCTTGTAGTATTTGAACCCTCGTGAAGGGGATAATATTTTTGTATACTCTGTAGAGGATTTCATGGATATTGAAATTCAAAGAATGGCTTGGTGAGTGGTTATGCCGGGATCAAGCGTGCTACGTGTGGAAACCCTGTGGTTGGATGAGACCTAAAGACTGATGACGAGAAACCCTATATGGATCAGATACTGTGGCCCAGTGGGAAACAACTTCTGTGTGAACTGGCAGGCCCATGGTGGGGATGGTCTTCTATGTGACCTATAAGAACCATAATACTCGACAGGTGGAGTACCTCAGTATGGTCATAGGTGGGAAGCGACTTCTGTGTGACCCGGTATGCCCATGGTGGGGAGCAGATTCTTTGTGACCCATCATAACCTTGGTACTCATCAGGGATGAGTACCATAGTAGTCCTATGGTTAGTGGGAAGCATATTATATGTAACCTGGTAGGCCTACTATACTCATTTAGGAGGATTTCTCCAGCAACCGAGGTGTTTGATGTTATGACTGATGGTCTTACTTTCCTACTCTATAATATACCTGGTGTGAGCTGTCTTACTTCATGATCATGCTTGGTGATCATGATTTGGGGTTTGTTTGCGGATTTATTTGTGGTATTTCCTTTTTTGATTGGGGACCCTACTAAGTATTTTGTTACTCACCTCTTCATGGTCTTCTCCCACACATGTTGTGTCTGGTGCAGAAGACCACCTCCTTGATGGAGGACTTGGTAGCCTAAGACCTGGTGGTGCCCAGTGAGACCAGGCATACATGATGTACTTCTAAAACTTACAATAGATACTATGTACTTACCCATTAGGTTGGGTTTTCAGTAGATGGATATTCATAGTTTCTTTTTTACTTTTCTATTTACCAGTAAGTCTTTTGTTGGGTTTGTATTCTGTCCCACTTGACATTCAGTTGTACTTGTACTCAGTGGTTGTTTAGTTGAATTCTTGTTTTCTTTTACATCTTTGGGACGCGGTTGTGTGTGCGTGTGTACATGCACCTAGTAAAATGCCTCCCACATGTAGGTTGACACCTTCGGTGCTAGTCACCAACCCTAGCCTTCAGGAAGTGGGCTTGGGGTATGGCACAACATGAGCCCCAGAGAATGAGTCATGACATAGTTATAGTGAACTATGTGACTCTGGGAATGCTATAAATTTTACTAATAAGTTTTGAATCATAAAATTAAGATAGTATGTAGCTGTTCTAAATTAAAAAACGAATGAAATAGAATCTATACCTTGTAATTTGAGAAGAATATATGTGATTTTTATACAAAGAGGATAAAAACAGGTTGTGTGATAAATAACTTTCCCATATATACCAACGATCCCTATAATATATATTCAAATATGATAAAACTCGAGATCTCCATAAGTTATCATGTGATCATACTCATGCGTGAGATTCTTATCAACATGGGAAGATCATCCAAAATATATATAATAAAAAAGATAAAAAGTCAACCAGAGTGCTCAAATTTGTGCATGAAAATGTACGTGGGACTATCTCACCAAGAGATATTGATGGGAATAGGTATTACATTATTTTCATTGATTATTTCAGCAAGATGTTATGGGTATTTATCACTTCTTACAAGTTTGATGTGTTCAGTTACATAAAATAGTATCAGAGGGAATCTAAAAGGATGTTTTGATATAAGATTCTAAAGTTTTTTATTGATAATAGTACATAGTTCAAAAATATTCAAGTGGGAGATTATCTCAAGAAAGATGGGATAAGGCATCATGTTTGAGTAGTAAGAACTCCCCAACAAAATGGAGTGGTTGAGAGGAGGAATTGGATCATCAACAACATGGACATAAAAATGATTATTGGAAAGGACCTACCAGATAAATTTTGGAGGAAAGTAGTCTTAACATCAGTCTACATATCTACTAGGGATTATTATATCCTAAGGAAGAAAAGACTCCATATGAATTATGGTATGGGAAGAAGACAACATTAAAATACATTCAAATATTTGGATGTAAATATTATATTCTCAATAAGGAGAAACATATGAAATTAGAATCTTGTGGAGATGAAGGGATATTTATTGGATATCAAAAAAAAGAATATAAATGTTTAAGGAAGAGGATTATAATGGCAGTTGAAAGAAATGATGTCACTACTGTAAAGATTGAATAGAATCTTCAGCCACATAGTGAATAGTTCCATGATCAAAGTGATGAGGAGGTAAGCACCTCAGGGGGAGATTAAGTGGAAAATGCCGATTCAGAAGCAGATACTAATGGTGATTATGTAGAAGTGAAATTTATATCTACATGAAATTGAAGAGTTGAGGTGAAAAATACTAGACAAAACATCATTGGTGATCATGAAGCACTATTCAAAATGAAGAATGAAGTAATTACAATAGGCATCCTTTCTATCTTAGTTAGAGCCTAAATGTTTTGATGAAGTAGTTGGAGATGAGAATTTGGTTTAGGATATGAATAAAGATCGATATCAAATTGAGAATAATCGAACATGAGTGATTTTTTCAAGACCAATAGATATGAATGTCATTGGGACCAAATGGTTCATTCATAATAAGATAAATGAATATGGAACATTGATTTTAAACAAAACAATATTAGCATGAAAAGGGTACTCCCAAATAGAGGGTATTGATTTTTAGGAATCATTTTCAACTGTTGTGATGCCATAGATAATCAAATTATTATTGGCCATATCTATACAATGAAGTTTCAATGGTTTTCAGATGAATGTGATGTAAGTGTTTATGAATTATGTTCTGAAAGAAGAGGATTATATTGAGTATCTAGATGTTTTTTTCATTCATGAGCATGAGTAAAAAGTTTTTAGGCTAAATAAGACACTATATGGGATGAAACAATCACTAATCCCATGATATTCAAGACTAGATCAGTTTTTGAAGAAGCTTGATTTTCAGCATGGAAGAGTTGATTACAATATCTATGTTAATAATTATAGTAATCAATGGTTGATGGTGATGTTGTATGTAGATTACATAATATTTGGTCAATCAGAAAAAGCGTAGTGCAATCAGTTTTCACAATTCATGAAAAGTGAATTCCAAATGTTAATGATTTTTGAACTGAATTTTTTTCTTAGTGTATAGGTGAAATGAGGAGATAATGGAACATTAATTTCTCAACATAAATATTCAAATGGGGTTTTGATAAGATATGGAATTAATAATTCCAAATATATGATGAATCTGGTGGCTACCCAGATGAATCTGTCATGAGATAATTAAGGAAATACATTAAATGTCACGAAATACTACAAATAACTAGATGTTTATTATACTTGAGAGCGACCAGACCTGATATATTTTTTCACATATAAATAATTAAGATGTCAAAGAAATCCCAAATTAATACACTCACTTGAAATAAAAAGAATAAATAGATATATCAATGGTATGGTGTATTTTAGTTTGTTGTATAATAAAAAATCATAGAAAGATTTACTGTAATATAAAGATATAGATTGGTTCAGATTATAATATGATAGAAAATATACATCAGGTGGTGCATTATATACTTGGAATATTGTTCATTTATTTTCTAAGTAAGAAACAAGAAAACATTTCTATGAGAACTGTAGAAGATGAATATATTTTGTCCACTCAAGCTTGCATGAAATTTTTATAGATGAACCTATAGATTGATGATATAAGAGAACCCGTTAAGTCTCTAATCTGAATCCATTGTGATAATTCAAGTTCTATAAAATCATAGAAAAAAATTCCATAACTCAAGGAAAAATAAAATTTAAATCAAGTATCATTTTATCAAGAAGAAGCTGGACCAATGGATTTGAAGTTGGAGTATTTTCCTACAGAACTATCAGTTGTGGAAATTTTGACAAAGGCAATACCCAAAGAATCATTTAAACATCATTGACTGGATCTTGGAGTTCATTCAAATCCCAATACAAGAAAAAGTGTATATTTGAACCCCTATCCCCTATGTTTGATGTTTTTACCTAATGTTTTAATCAGTGTTATTTAGCATGTGGAAAAACAAAAAGGAGTGACCTTTGGGTTTGTTGAAAAAGAAGGAGAAGTTGAGGCTATAAAAGGGGTATACTATAAAAGGGGGAGAAAATTTATAAATAAATATGGGGGGAGAAACAAATAGGGGGAGTAGTGAAGAAGGGTTATTTTTGAATCTAATTATGCTAATGGTGTTCAATAAAAGGTTATATATCATGAAAGATGCGGTTCATGATGAAATAAGGTGATTGGTTTTGGAATGAAGTGATTCATTAATGAACTTTTCCTTCCACTATTGATTCTGATGACAAGACTAGATCATTTAGGCTTTGAGTGTGTGTTGAGTAAATACATTATTGCTATCTAAATCACAAGAGGTGAATTTTGGAAGGATATGGATGAATCTTTAATGAGATAAAAAATATGAAGAGTTTTCCACAAACCTAAAGGGGTAGATTGTGGGGGAAAACACCCCAAGGAATCATTGATGTGTTATTGGGTTGATTGTATTTGTTTAAAAAATATGTTTCCAAGGATATTTGTTGAGTTTTAGATATATTGTTGACATGGTATATTTAAAATGATCAAAGACATAGGAATGGATTCTCTAAATATGGTACAAAAAAATGTGTATACAAGGTGGAACCATTTCCCTATGTTTTCCAAATTTTTGGGGTCCAAAATTTGGGGGATGGATCAATCACTGCAAAAGTTTTATTTCCATGAATTTCTCATAAGAATATGGAAAATTCACGAGTTTTGAGAAAATTAGAGTTTTATGAAGGTAAAGAGCTTTATAAAGGTGTCTGGTGTCTTGAAGGCTGGGTTTTGTGAAGAAGTGAAGCATCAAAATTGCATGAATGGTTGATAGTAATATCCACAACTATGAAAATTGTAACATAAAAAATTAACTAAGGGTTGATGGTAAATATCAATTACTATGATAATCTTCATGAATAGTAAATTTCCCTAGAGATTCATGAAATAGATAGATTCACGAACAAAAGTGGAGATCTTCACAAAAAGGTGATGAAGAGTATGGAAGGTTCTGGAATGGGAGTAAATGCATATAAATAGTCCTATACCCACATCATAAAATTAGAGAAAGAATTAATAATGATTCATGGATAGAAATTCAAGTAGGTAATTCATGAATGTTGTTCTTGATAAAATGTTCATGAAGAAAGGAAGTTCCTAAAGGCTATAAAAGCTGACCAAAATATGTGAGCATTGCCAAAGTATTAATGTTCATGAAGTCTACAAAAATCTGACCGAAATTTGTGTTCTTTCTGAAGGATATTTTTTCTTCATGAAACTGTTTGATCTTCAAGAAATGTGGTTGATTTTTGAAGGCTGGTTGATCTTTCTGAATGAGGTAATCTTCATGAAATTTGTAGGGCTCATGTTGGAAATATATGCTTGTTAATAATTGGTCAATTTCCTGAATATTTTGTGATATTTGAGAAGGAATTAATCATCAGTATTCTACTGAAAAGGGATTTTCTATTAAATATATGGTAAAGTGATATTCATCAGATGGATGATATTAGAACTTCAAAAGAGAATCTACCAAAAATTGAGAATACATTCATTACTGCTAATGAAGGGGCCTACATGTCCATAAAATGTGTGTGAATCCTTTCCATAGTGGTGAGAAAAGGATGAGGAAGGATGTGATTCCTTCCACCGTCAGTGAGATATATGTGGAATATTGAGGGAGTGACCCTTTGGAAGCATTGAGCTACCCCAAAACATTGTAATGGAAATGAACCAAGGCATAAAAGTAATCTAGCCCGATCCTTGAATTGGCAGTTAGACTTAGTAAATTTGTTACATCCCCACATTCTCGTTGTATACTCCTTGGACATAGCCCAATGAGGATGAACCAAGTAAAATTGATGTGTTTTGTGAATTATTTCATTTATGTTGATACATTACTAAAGGAATGGGAGAGGGCAAAGTTTTTTTAATGATGAAACAAGATATGAAGGGGTAGTTACTTTAATTTTTTATACCCTAATTTACCCCCACCTCTTAGGGTATTTAACCTTGTTGGGATAAAAATTGGTATCAAATAAAATTTTAAGTTCAGTGTTTCTCTCTAAGGGGTTTAAATGGAGGGTTTCAATCAAAAAGGGATTTAGATCTTTAATGGATGAAATTTTCAATTATAGAAGAATCTGATGCATCACTTATTCTGATCATTAGGAATAAATATCTTTATAGAAGTAATTCATGGTATTTTGGCCTGTTTGGATAATGGTAATGTATTTGATGCTAACCAAAGGGAATTGGATGATGACCTCAAAGAAATCAATTCATTAGTGGGGGATATCCAATAGAATATATACAAAATAAATTTCATGTAAGTAATCACAAGCTATGTGGGAAAGTTTATAAATATTAATGAGGAAGACTCATAAGTTTGAGAACCAAAACTTCTGGTTCTATGAAAAAATTATGAGGATGTCAGAATGAACTATAATGATTCTGTTGATGCATTATTTGACCGGTTAAATGATATTGTGGAAGACATGCATGGACTAAGATAAATTTTTGAAGATTTAATTATTGTTAAGCACATATTGATAAGTCTTCCACTCAGTTCAATTCAAATTTTTATATATTAGAATATGAAGATCCAACAAATCTAGAATTATATAGCTTGCATGATACTCTAGTTTCATATGTAATCTGAAATGATAATAATGTCTTTTTGGAAAAAGATAAGCAAGAAGATGTAGAATTAAAGTCCATGAATAATCTCACCATTTATGATGGATAGGAATAAGAAGATATAGATGAGGTGATGCCATTCCTTTCCTAAAATCTTCTTATAGAAAAATAAATGTTCACAAGGAAACACCCACTTGCATGCTTTCAATGTGGAAAGGTTGGACATCATGCAATTATGTTCCCCAAGAAGATTCAAGAAGATGATGAGGATGAAGTTTAAATTCCTATAAATAAGTCTCTAGCCTATGTGAAAGGTAAGAATTTTTTTTAACTATATTTATTTAAAAAGGAAAATCTCATTTCACAAGAAAATGAATGTTTAGAAGAATTTGAGGTTGAAGAGATAGAGAACTACAATAATCATGGAGAAAATGCTATGGTGGCATTTGTCAGTAGCTCCCAAAAATGGGAAGAATGCGACAATGATGAAGAAGGAGTTGATGGATGATTTTATATATATGATGTATTAGAAGCCTCTATTGAGGATATATATGTTTGGAGATCCAAAACAAGGAATGAAAAATGATTGGTTCATGATGCCAACCATTATATCCAGTAGTAGGAAGAAGATAAGTCTGATTTTGAGGAATGAACTGAAAATCTTAAGTCTTCAATGCCATAGAATTCAGAAATGGTAGGTGAGTACAAGATCAATGATGATTAATGAAAAATTGTGATTGATGGTTTGAATAACACATTGAAAGATCAAATAAAACGTATCAAATAAGTTGAAGGGGATGTTTTCAACCTGTGACAGAAAGTTGAGGATCATGAGAAATTTTTGAATCATAGTATGACATCAGGAAATAAGAAGATTATGGAAACAAAAATATGGAAGAGGGGCATAAAGGTCTAGTAGAACAAAATAAATAGTCTTATCTATATGAATAGGAAAATATGGGACTTGATCGCAAACAGAAATATGTGGTGATTGATGATAGACCATAAGCACCCACTCTAAGATTTATGATGGTTGTTCATTTGGAAATTTTCTCAAAGAAAGGATGTTTGTGAATCATATGAAAGCTGTCTAAAAATTTTAAGCATCACTAAAGTATTGATGATCATGAAGGCTATAACAATTTTCCCGAATGTTGCGCACTTTGTGAAGACTAAGTTAGCTTCATGATTCTTTTTTAGCTTCATTAAATTGTTTGAGGTTCATGAAATGAGGTTTCTTCATGAAGGATGGTTGAGCTTTGTGAAATAGGGGAGCCTCATGAATGTTGTTGGGTTCATGAAGGCGATATATGATTGTGATGAATTAGGAAGTTTTGTGAAGGCTGTGTGATCTTCATGAATGCAGTGAGTGTTGAGAAAGTGTTGAAAATGGATTTCCCATTAAATCGATGGTAAGTTGATATTTATTAAGTGGATGAAAGTATAACTACAATGTAGCATGTTCCTACAATTGGGGATACGTTCATTATTGATAATGAATGGACCAACATGTCTAAAAAATGCGTGTGAATACTTTCCAGAGAAGTGAGAAAAGGAATAGGAAGAAGGTGATCCTTTCCAACGATAGTGATCCATTGATGGAAGATTGAGGGAGTGAACCTTGGGAAGTAGTGAGGTATACCTAAACATTTTAAAGGTAGTACTCCTGGGCATATAAGTTATTTATCCAAAGAGTTTAATTGTTAGTGAGCCTTAGTAAATTTTTTACATGAGCACATTGTAGTTGTATGCTCCTTAGATGTAGCCTATTGAGGTTTAACCATGTAAAATCATTGTCTCCCATGCATGATTTAATTTATTTTCATACATCTCTATGGAAAATGGAGAGAAGAGTGATTTTTTAATGATGAAATAATATATGAAGCTAAAATCATTTTAATCTGTCATACCCTGATTCCCCCCTTAGGGTATTTAGATTAGTTGGTCTAACATGATATTATTATTTGTTCACTTTTAAAATTCATTTGAATATCCTATAACGTGTTATGTTCCTCCTTTTGGTATTAAAGTATGTTTTTGGTGGACTTTTTACTGATAGAATTAATATTATAATTGTAATATTTTGATATTTTCATTTTAATTTGAGAGAATCATTTTGAGGGGAGTAACTCTTATTATTAATTCTGAATTAGTCTTGGTTATTTCAGTTATTGAAACTTACTATACACAGTTTTATATTCATATTTTTAAAAACATTAAATATGATATAAGTAAAAAATATATGTTTATTTAATTTTTGAATTATTAATTTTTTTATTAACACTTTTGTTTTTGTGGATAAAAAAAATTTGAAAATAAATAGTAAATAAATTTTTAATAATTAATTTCCTACATATTTACTTTTTAAAACATTAATTTTATAGATTTTTAATTCATTTATAATTTTTTTAGTATAATTATGAAGTCTTTTTAAATGCAGAATATATTTTTCAAGATTCTAGTTAAATGTTTTTACTTTATACGTGTACTCACTATTTTATGTAAGCTATAATTGAGGTGGAGTTTTTCATTTCAAATTAATAAATTTTTTAATTGAAATATATATAGTGTATAAATAAAGGGGGGGGGGGTAGGTGTTGTTTTATATGATTTTTTTCATAATTACATGAAATCTGTAGTAATCTAGTATCTTTTTTAGTTCACTAATTTAAATTTCTAAACATATTTATTTTTTATATTTTGATTTTAAGACTTCTCATACATACTATTTTTTGTATATATAATGTTTAAACATTCAGTTTTGATAAAATATTAGTTTGTGTTTTTTTAATTGTTTTTCACAAGAAAATTTTAAAATTTAGTTTGTTACATACTATTCAAAGTCCCAATAATGGAAGGGGTTTTTTTCTCCTTGAATCATGTTTTAAAATATATATTCTTAGGAATGTTTTGGTTAAATATAATTTTTAAGGGGAGTGATAATCTGAGGGAGAGAAATTTTCATTTCAATGAAATAATTCTTCTATCACTACCTTATATTTTCGTTAATTTCAAAAAGGTGGAGAGTTTTTGAAATTATAATTTGTTTTTTAATAATAAAAATGTGGGAGAATGTTGAAGTGGATACTTGGATTATATTCACAAATTTGTTTTGATAATTAAAAAATTATATATAATGATTAATTATAATTTATCATAGTTTTATTAAGTGTAATATTTAGTTTGTGATCATTTATTTTAGAAAAGATAGATTTTATTTTATTTGTTATATTTTATTGTTTAAAGTAAGTTTATATTTCAGGATTTGATTTTTTAAAACATCTTATTCATGTTTTATGTTATGTTCCTATGCTGAATATTTCAATTATAACTTTTAAATATTATTTATATAGAATTATGTAAAGGTATCACTAAGTTTATATAGGTTATGTAATGGTACGTGTTGTTTTCTAGAGTAACATAAAGGCAACAATAAGATTATATGGGTTATGAAAGGGTATGATTTTTTAAATAGGTTGTGGGTCAATCCCTATTTTATTAAAAATAATAAAGTAAATCCCATTATAAACTAACTTCAAAGAGATCCAAATACATGTCTCATAGGCCTAGAGGCACATAGGCCAGATAAGTGCATGGCCTGACGACCCTAACTTGGTAAAAAAGACCTAGAAGCTGATAGTCCTATATAAAACCTCTCATAAATATGGAATGAAGTCACAATAGGAAGTATGCTTCATTCCAATACCTAGACAAATGTATCCCCCCCCCCCATACAGAGAAATTGAAAATGTGTTTTCAGTAAAAGATGTTATATCACCCCTTCCATAAGCTGAACCATATTGGACTAAAAATACATTACAGGGAACCCCAAAATCCTATATTTATCTATGGGGTTGGGCCGAATGATAGGTTCCAGAACACACATTTCTCTTTCAAGCTACCCACCAGATGATTTGTATATGTCCCTCATTGCACCATTAACCTGATTCTCTAAAAAGTATAAATGAGATACTATGTAGAAATCCATGTGGCTAGGTACCTATCCATCCTTCATTGGTATGAATAATGATGGTTGAATGATGGGTTTCAACACACTCATACCTCATTTTTTGTTTCCCACCAGACAACACTTTCATGAACCACCTCGTACTTCCAGAAAATGCGTCGATTCATAAGCCAAATCATGTCATGACACATACAACCTGAAAGATGTCTTAGAGACCTATTGTCCTAAATGATAAAATCTTAACTAGAGGCCTAGAGGATCAAAATCTATGAAATATTTCCAAAAGAAAAATGGTAATTGAAAACCTTAAACTGACCTCTAGCTTGGAGCAATCCCAAGCTTCCACTACCCACCTAATAATCCCTTATGCCACATCATAACCAAACGAATCCATGCCTCCCCTCCCAAAGATAAATATTTCCCAGCCAACCCAAAAAAATTCCAACTCCAAAATCAAAATAATTAATTCTCAAAGATGTGGACATTGTGGACATCACATGCATCCACTCTAACACCCTCCTACATTGAACCATGTCGTCCTCATCACTAACACCCAAATACATGAATTATTCCACCATACATGAAACTCTCTCATTCCGAAGCCAATCCATTTTCACTGCATGACACCACATGTGTCGATCGTTCCTATTACCCTCTAGTATCAAGGATAATACATCACCAGAGTTTGAGGCCACGAACATCACCAACCACACATGCCAACACAATGATGATGACGTTGCCACCATCACATCCATCAATGATTGATGTTATGTTTTTTATGTGTTTTTGAATTTTTTTAAATGTTTGCATGTTAATTGTTTTAAAACTATTCATAAATGGCAGCAAGCCCGCTTCAAGCTTTTAGTTAAGTTAAAATACTTCAGTGGGCCTACCGAATTTCATAAAAAAATTTAAAAAAAATAATTTTATATGTTATTATATTTATAAATATATAGTTTTTTATATTATGATATATATATATATATATATTTATATTGTGTTTTTTTATGTTTTTATAATTATTTCATTAACATTGGAAAGTTAAAATGTTATGTTTTTAAGAAACAACTTTTGTGGCACTCACATTTTAATTCAAATGCAGAAAAAAATTATATTTTGAAAGATCACATGAAGAGAGGTGGATTTACATGCTGCTAATGGAAGGAGGTTAGTCTATATAGCCATTAGAGCCCACCACCACATATTTCAAATATAAGATATTTTGGTTTTAATGAACTATTATTTTATTCCTAGTTTTACCAAGAACATGAAATCTGTTGCTTTCATTGAAATGAATAAATTTATTTTCAAGTTTTAAAATAAGGGATGCTAATTTTATAACAATAAAATTTTTCTGGGTATATTTGATTCTACAATTTCATATAATCCATCAAAGAGTAGGTGTGGTATAATGGTAGGTGGAGGTGGTGTGCGATGAAAACAGTGCGCTCGATGCATGAATTCAGTCGTGAAGTTCACTTAGGGTTACCCAATTAGTTTTAATATCCACAAATGTTGGTTTTGTACTATAAGAAGCTCCTTGATTAGTTTGAAAATAATGACCCTTTTTTCTATAATAAATATGTAGAGATATTAGAAGCTGTAAGATAGAAATATTCCATGAATTGAAAAATGGATTCCACATATTAGAACTAAGTGTGGGTTCTGGTTGAGTTTCAAGTTGATATAAATATCATTGGGTGAGGACGAATCTTTAAGATAAAAATTGCCATGAAAGTTAAAGTGAATAAATATAAAGAAATTCTAGTGACAAAACGGTTTAAACAATAATAAGGCACTTGATATAATGAAATGTTTTCTCCAATTTCCATGTTTAAATACCTCAAAATTCTACTTTCGATATAAAGTATTCATATTATAAAGAATCAATATCTAGGGTTAGTTTGAATCTATAATGTTCCAAATTCATCAATATTTTATTAAAAACAAATTTTAGTATTGTTCTAAACCATTAAAATGGTATTTATCATATTTATTAAACATTTATTTCATTTTCATTTATTTATTATATTTATGAAATTAATTTTATTTTCAAAAACTTTTTAGAAGTTTAGGATTTTTCAAAATTTTATTTAGATTGTTTTTATAGTGTATATTTTTTAGATTATAATGTTTCCTACTTGAAATTTAATAAGTTTTCTTATGTTTCAAGTTGTTGACTTTGAAATATTATAAAATATAAACTAAGAATAAAATATAAATAAAAATTGAAACACTGGATAAACATGTATAAATACTGATAATAAAAACAATTTCTTCATTTCAATAGACATAAAACAGATACATGAATGAGTAAAGTCATTGTTTATAGGGAGATTTAGTCCCACATTGTGGTCTGCAAATGTTATGTTTGTATCGAGATCATCGAGCTCTATGCTGGGCTGGAGTTGGATGACTTGAAGAGGGAGGATCCTCAACCATTGGAAGGTTGACCATCACATACTCTGCTTGTGTTTCAGTAGGAGGAGGTGTGAACTAGATTTCATTCTACACACCTTATCTTTATCCCACAAGTGTCACAGAAGGACCATCCATCATTTCTTAGGGGAACCATATATGTTGAGAAGGATCAGGACCCCATGTTGGAGAAAACTATGGATATCCTATCAATAAAGATGGATCACATGCAACCTAATGAACATCCACAATTAGTTGAGTCTGGACTTCTAGAGGGCCAACCTCTACCTATGGAACACTTGAGACATCATGTATAGGAATAATCAGTCTATATCGTCATCTTCATGGTTCCTTAGCATCAGTAGCTGCTAGAGGAGGTTCTTGAGAAGTAACCTCCACTCCCTAGGTTGGAACCCATAGTCTCTGGGGTGGACTCTCGAAGATGATCTCAGGAATCCCATGATAAGATGACCACATCTCTGGTGCTGCATCATGGATGATTTCCCATGTAGTGACCCCTCATCCTCTAGATAACTAATGAGAATAATATACTGTCATTGAGTATGATATAAATATATTCAAAATTAATTATAAAATATTTCAATAAAAAAACTAATAGAAATTTATTGACTTACCATATCATGAATCCCCCTATCGTGTCAGGTAAGATATAATATAGATTTCAGCCTATACCATGGCTCATACTTGACCTGATCTGAAAGATAGAATCACATCATATGTAAAACCTTGATACAAAGCACTACTCATATGCCCTAGAGGTTGAGGTACATGACATGTCTTCAATGCCATTCCTCACCTTCCATTTATGTTAGCTTCAAGTGATGAAGATATTGTATCTGTCTCAGCTGCAATGGAATCAACTAAACCCAAAAAACTATTTGATGACTCTTTCAGGCTACTGCCACTCAATAATATGGAAGTGAATAAGAGGGACTACATCCATAGCATCATGAATTTCAATAGTGTAGTATGTTGGAAACTGGTCTACTAGATCCCAATATGGCATCCATGAAATCTGAAATTGGGTTGTGACCATTGTCAATAAATATCCTTACTAAAAACCAAAATTAATTATATTATTAATTTTTTTGGACAATGATATTTTGTATATAATTACTTAGTTGGTTCGGAGACTGTACAACTTGATGCGGTATGCACCAAAAAGGTGTGTCAGAACCCTGAAAAATTTGTGTCTCTATGGACACCTATAAAATACAGTATCAAAAGTGAAAAATAATAAGAAATTAAACTCAATAACTCTTACTAGAATTAGAAACCAATAGATCTGAGTGATCATAACAAATTCCACATAGAGTGTCATATAGTACCTCTATTGGCAGTGGAAGAACAGTAAGATTAGGGAAGAATGAGGGGATTTTATCCCATGCCCACATCTAAATAAGGACGATGCATCCCCCAAGATCTATGTAGTCTTTGTGGCACACCATGCATAATTCTCTGTATGTGTATTCCAAGCAGGTGGATCTATAGTTATACATCCCAGTCTGACCAAATTCCTCTAGTAGGCCTAATACATCATGTGAACATAAATCCATGAGTGACCTTTACATATGGTCCCTCCAATGAGCTGTAATATATATTCATGGGAATAATGCATGATAGCCTGGTCGTCAATGTCATTGGGTTTATCTAAAAACTAATCCTCCAACCAGGTCATAGATATCCACCCGCCATCAGTATCCCTATGGTTAGCCAAAATGTTTACACCTAACAATATGTGAACAAGGTCATTCCAAGATGCATGGGTGGGTCCAATAATGGTCTCCCCCTTTATAGGAAGACTGAGAAGCACTACCATATCCTTGAGGGTGATGGTCATCTCTCCCTCAAGTAGTTGGAATGTATGTGTCTTTGGTCTCCTCCTCTACCTGAGGGCAGTAAGTAGGTGATGGTCAAAAAATGTGAAATCTGTTACTATAATTCTATAGAAACCAACACATTTCAAGTATGGTATAATGGAAGGTGGAAGAGGTGTGTGATAAAAATGGTGCACTCAATGAACCATGATTTTTAAAACCTCACCACCATATAGCACAACATGGGAAACATGCATAGCCTACTTAGTGTGTAGTATGGTATCTGCCATCTGTATATAAAGAAATGAAATGAGTTGTAAGTGTAAAATGTAAATATAATGTTATGGTTTGTAGAACGTTATGACTTGTATAATTAAATATATTCCATGCTTATTCAAATTTTTTATGAAGTTATCTCTTACAAAAATAAAAGGGCATGGATTCATGTTTCTCAAAGAATATTTATAAAGTGTTTTTGAGATATGTTTTTACATAGAATTTTTTTTGTAAGATATAATTTTATATATTTATATATAAAAATATCTGGAATTTTTTAGCTTAAATTTTATTAAAAAATTATTTTTATTGTAATTTATGTATGATTTCCCACATGAAGGTATATTTCATGATTATTTTTTCATATGTTTGATTTATAGTTTAGCCATGGATGGATTGATTATGCGTTAATGTCACCTCAAATCCCATTATCACATTCTTTTTAATGTGAGTATGAAAGGAATATTATTATTTAATAGTAAAAGAATTTGTCGATGTCATACAATTCTAAAAAATGATGAATGTTATGTTAACACCATATAATTAAAAATACTAGAAGATCACATAATAGAAAATAAATTATTATGGCTGAGAGTGTGAACTCGATCCAGAAATGTTAGAGAATTATTTTCGTTAGGACCTTCTTGATAACATATGGTGCATCTCAAATTTTTTTCTTATTCTTGAGGACAATCCATCTCATTCCGCATCTTGATGGACTTTGGTATCCCTCATTTATGCCACCTATTTAGGTTAGGTATCACTATCGGCTAGCCTTCATGTATTGGGAAATATGGAAACTCCCCAATAGGCATATATGGTGCAATATAATAGTTAGAAATTGTATCTATCTGGTACACTGGATCAACATATGACACCCATGATATGTTCACATATGCACATGATGTGATGGAGTGTGTTCATGGAAACCATAATGCCTAGAAGTTTTCACATTGGCTTTTCCTCGCTTCTAGTAATACCACAATTTTTTAACCAATGCTATTTATGATGAGGTCTGAATACTCTTGAACTTCAAATCTAGAGTATTCTCAATGGAAAAAGGCAGACATGATAACCATATGCTTCTTTAATTTTCTTTTCAATGTCTTTTTGAAAGTTCCCTACATACCTTATCCCATACTAAATCCTATCTAAGGCTAGTTTTTTTTTCTATCAATGAAGTACTTCATAAACCAATACAATGTCTCCTAAACTAGGGTAGTTATAAGTAACTTGTGAAGTCCCATGAAGACACCATTGATGCACTCCACAATGTTTGTAGTTATGTGTCCATACCTATTCCCACCATCATATTCCAAAATACTTTTTTATTTTGGAATATGTATCATATAATCATACACTTCTTGATTAGACTTGATGATTTTTTTGAAACTTTCTTCAATCAATCATTGATCCGGCTCATACGCTACATAGAAGTGATCATATTTCACATAAATTTATTTTATCTTTATGTTGAAATAATAACAAATAAAAATGATATTGAATACCTATCCTCGTGACTTCCTTATTCATAAGTTCGTTATGGAATGTTTTTCTCACATTGTTAGAAATGTTTCTAATGTTGTACCAATGATGTGCATTTGGGGGACTCCATATATCAGGGCCCACATTGATTGCCTCATTGTTTTCTAGATGTTGATCAGATATCAAATAAGAACCTTGAATGCAGGTGAAATGGTTATTGATACATTCCAAAAACTAACTCCATGATTCATAATTTTCATTCACTATAATGGAAAATTAAAGAAGAATAGGTGAATGGTTTCTATATTAGGTTTCCGAAATCAACAATACACCCTTGAATTTTCCATATAGAAACATTCCATCAATATTTATGATCTGTTTATTGAAATCAAATGTAGAAATAGAGGGGATCAATTCCCATAACAGCTGATGGAATTGAATATGAGATGGATCAATTCTATTATCTTTAAAGACATGTTTGTTCATATGAATATGGAATAAAACTTTGTTTTTGTATCTATGTATTGTGAGAAATTATGGAAACACCTGATATGATTCATCCCAATCACAATAGACCTTTACAATTTCCTTCTATTTCACTACCCATGCCTTATAATAGGAAATATTATAACCAAATGTTTTTTATATCCTCTCCTGCATAAGGGATATAAGAACATTTTTCTTGTACTAATCATCATGAAAACAATTGATGGCACAAATTATGCATCTAATGAGTTATGATATTGTATCAATCTTGGATGAATGCATGTATGAACTAAATCAATCCTTGAGATTCTCTAACCTCCAAATGCAATGTCCAGAATCTCCCTCAAGAAGACTCTACAATTATCCCCATACTTTTTACACTATATGTGGTATTTATTATGGCATGGTTACTGAATTATATATCTCTAGTGCCTCTCAATGTGAAATCTCTTTAGAATTTTTTAATGCATCTTAAAATAGAGAATCTAGTCTAACATATAATGTTTTTTCAAACTCACTAAACCTATCTAGTGTAACTTTGGGAAACTAAGTTGCGGGTGTGATAAAATTGTAGTTGAATTCAGGCACATGTGTCATTGCTTCCAACCAAGATGTAAATAGTGGTGGATGAATTATTTTGGTTTGAAGCTATTGTACAACTAATTCATTTTAAGAAACATACTCCCCAACTTCTGATGTTCACTCTTTATCAGCACTATTTTCACCATCTATTCAATCATTACAAAAATCCTCATAAAAAATAATGCTTACATGTATATATAGGATATCATCTAGGTTTTCCTTTTCCCCATCACATGGAACAACCTCAATTTCATGGGGCGAACCATATTCAACAACTATTGTAAGTATATGTCTTCATACAACTGGACATTTTTGTTATACATAAAAACATAAACATATAAATTCATCATGGTACCATCTGACCACTGAGAAAATAAATTTATTTCTTAGACCCACTGCACATCATCAAATAATGGACAAGCTAGATTCCATAGTGTAGCCAAAAATAAAAAATATCAATAGCTCATAGACTTGATCTCTTGACCAGGTCCTAGATTTAAGGAAATGTGAATTCTATCTTGAAGTTCACTCAGGGTTACAAAATCAGTTGTACTAACAACTATTTTTGGTTGTGTACTATAAAAATTTTATTTATCAATTTGAAAAACCTCCCTGTAGTACTAAACACATGAAAACAAGACACTCTGCATCAAAAATATTTATTGATCAAGATTATAATATCAGAACTAATATCACCAATGATGATTGACCATATAATATTTATTATACTGAAATTTTAGAAATTATTTTTATACACTAAAATATGATACTAATGTTTCATTATATAAAATTTTATTAGAATATAAGTCATTGAATGTTTTGTAAACCATGTTAAAAAATAGAGAACACAAAATCAATTTATTTATTATTGATAAAATGAAAATTATGATCATATAAAGTGAAATGGAAAAGAAAAAACGCATTAAATATCGCATGAATTCTTTACAACATACAAGAAATACGTTGACATTTTTCAATAGAACATGGTTTGGATGATATGAGCTGCACTTAAAATGTGAGGTAAAATCCATCTTATTTTTAATTGGAAACTTACTAACATCTTATTAAGAGATGTAATTAACTTTTGAATTTTAAAAATCATTTGGCCTTCTCATAAAATATTATAGATGTCATCTTAGATGCCATCATAGATGTCATCTTAGATGCCATCATAGATGTCATTATAAGGTTGAAAAATTTTGAAAATTCAAAAGGTATTTACATCCCTTTAGAAAATGTTATTAACCTGCAAATTAAAAATAAGGTGGATTTTACCTCACATCCAAAGTGAGGATCATCTCATACAAACCATGTTCTATTGAATAATTTCAATGTATTTATTTTATTTTGTAAAGAATTAATGTGTTATTTAATCTATTTGTTATTATCCATTTCATTTTATATGATCATAATTTTCATTTTATTAATAATAATTAAACTGATTTTGTGTTATCTTCTTTTTTAACTCATTTTCCAAAACATTCTATGAGTAAAATTGAGAATGAGGGTTGACCATATAATATTTATGATTCTAAAATTTACAACATCATATAATATCCTAAAATATTATAATAATGTTTCATAGTACAATTTTTAATCATATTAATTGTATTTTAGTGGTTTATAAAGAAAATTTGAATTATCAAAATCATATCCCCCAGGAGTGTCAAACCATGATGTAGTAAGGCCCATTGTCATGTACTGGGTTAACCAAAGTTAATCCTGAGACACCTTCTCAGTGTTTTTTCCTAGGTACATCAATGCCATAGCAATATCCACTTGTTTTTATTTAGAAAAATATTTGATTTCTTAGATGACCACATAATCTTTATGCTACAAAAATTTTAGAACTTTTTCTTATATCCTAAAATATGAAACTAATCATTACATAACCATTAGTTAATCATTAATTAACCATTATTTCATTATTAGTTGAACAATATTTCATCATTAGTTAATTATTTCTTAACCATTAGTTAAAAATTGGTTAATCATTCCTTAATCATTCTTTAATCATCCCCTAATCAACCTTTAATCTTCCATTAATGATTCTTTAACCACCCCTTAATAATTCTATAATAATTACTTTATACATATTTAATCATTACATAATCAATAGTTAATCATTACTTCTTTATAAATTCCTTATTCAATCTTTAATCATTACATAATCATAATTTAATCAGTACTTAATCAATCTTTAATCATTACACAATCATAACTTAATCATAATTTAATTTATACTTAATCATTACTAATAATAAATATTATTTATAAATAGAAATAACTAACTAAATTAAATAATAAATAAAAAAAATTTAAACTAACTAAAAATAATTCAATTAAATAAATAAACAACATTAAATTATATAAGAAAAAATACCTCTAAATGGTGCTTCCCAAAAAATCAAGACTTCTTTTTGGCCACCATATCCACCACGCATAAAGAAGACTTCATCAAGAGAGAGAGAGAGAGACCTTTTAATATAGAGAGAAGGGTGAATTTTGAAGTGAGGAGGATTGGGGTGTTCCCTTTTGTAGGGAATTATGAAAATGGTGGCCAAAGGCACATTTCGCTTGTGTCATAGGCGAAAGATGCTCCCCCCAGATTACCTTTTTATTTTTGTTTAGGTGAAAGGTTCCCCCAGGATACCTTTTCCATATCATTGATCCTGGGGAAGGTGGTCGGGGGAAGGAAAGGATTCCCTCCATCCTCCTTTCATACATAGTTTAAAAAAAATAAACCTATACAATTTAACAAAAAAATAAAAAAGAAAATAAAATAAACTCCTTGGTGTCTATGTACGAAACTACATATCAGTAGAAGGCCTGAGAACGGACCAAAGTTGGAGAGGGAGGAACACATGGGTCAAATTGAAATGAGTGGGAAAGAAGAAAAAGAGTGCCACTAGATGAAGACATAGGTGGGAGGAGGATTTATTAAATAATTTAAAACGAGAGAACCGTTGTCACCATCGTAATGGGTTTCTCAAAGAAACCCTAACACCCAATGGAGTGTCATGCCTTCATAATGAAAATTTTAAATTTAAAGAGTATCAATGAAAGGGTAAGATTTTTTTTATATGTCTTGTGAAATGGTAAGTATTGTTTTTTGGACTTATGTAAAGGAAAAAAAATTCTAATACTAACATAATGGTAACTCATAAATCATGATAGTTGTGTAAGGGTAACCTGGAAGTACTAAAGCTCATGTAAGGGTAACCTAAACCTCACATAAGGATACTTCTTTCTTGGGTAGCCCTCAGCTTATTTCATGTAAATGTAAATGAAGTTATTTTAAAGGTAAATGATGCTCAAATAAAGGTAACTATAACTCACATAATGGTAACAATTACATTCTTAAAGATACATAATCCTCTCATAAATGTAAAAGTCTTCAGGATTATATTGCATAAGTGTACAAGTGTAATTTCATTACCCACCACTACCACAGATCTGGGCAAGACATGTGTTGGATTTAATCAATGCTAAACAGAAAGCACTAATAAAAGGGGTGCATTTATTAGTGCTAGTTAAAAGTGCTGATAAAAGTGTTTAATAGTTTTTTTTATTAATTTATATAAAATTATTATATTTATATGAAAAAATTATATTTATTTGTATACATTAAAAAATGCTTTTTTTATAATTAATATATATTTTTTAATAATTCAAATATATATATAATGTTTTAAAAAATTATTTCAATAATTATTATTAAATAAATATATATTTAAATAATTATAAGATTATAATAAATTTCATTAACTAATAAATATATTTATTATATTTATAATTATATATAAATACTTTTCAAATATATATATTTATAATTATAATTATAAAAAATAAATATATATTTCCAATGAATTTTGTCAATAAATATATTGATTCGTGAGTATAATTGGTGTGTATATATGTTATGCATTCATCATGAATGTTCATTTATACATTACACACTTCTTATTATTCAGGTTGTTTATATGTGATGACTCGTTTTTTATTATCTACATTTTACTAGATATATGATTCATTGATGTTATATCCATGAAACTATTATCTTCTCAAAAATACTTTTAAAATTAAAATAAATATATTTAAATTTTAAATATATTAATAATATTTATAATTATAAAATTTTAATTATATTTAAATACTTTTTAAATATATTTTTTTGTAATCATAATTATAACTATATATATATAATTATAAAATTATAGCAAATATATCTATTAGAATTTTATAAATATATATATATATATTTATAAATATATATAAAAATTTATAAATATATTTTTTATAGTTATAATTATAACTATAAAAATATATATATATATGTAAATAATTATAAAATTATAATAATTATATTTATTGTACTTTTAAAGTTATAAATATATATAATTAATTACATATATTTATAAATATATGAAAATATTTATAAATAAATACAAATAGTTATAATTATAATTCTATATAAATATAGATATATTTAAATAATTATAAAATTATAATAAATATTTTAATTATACATATTTATATACAAATAGTTATAAATAAATACAAATAGTAATAATTATAATTCTAAATAAATATAGATATTTTTTAATAACTATAAAATGATAATAAATATATTAATTATATATATTTATAAATTTATATTTATTTAAATATATATATTTATAATTATAACTATTAATAAATATATATTTATCATAATTTTTAATTACATATAAATACATATTTATTAACAGTTATATTTATAAATATATATATACATACATATATATATAAATAATTATAAATTTATGAATAATATATTTATTATTCTAATATAATGTTATATATAATTAAATAAATATATTTATAAATATATATAGATATTGATAAATAAATACAAATAATTATAATTATAATTATAAATAAATAATTATATATATTTGAATAATTATAAAATTATAATAAATATACTAATTATATATATTAATAAAATTATAAAGATAATAAATATATTTTTTCTAATTATATATATATATATATATATTTATAGTGGAATCAAAACCACACATCACACAAAATTCTATCATCTTAACCAAGCTACCAAAATACAACAAAGTCCAAATACCACAACAAGGGCTCAGTTTCACTTTAAGAAGACAATTGGAATTTTATCAAACACTTTAAGTGCATAAACATATAAAAGTATTTAATAAATATAATTATTATATTTATAATCTTAGAAATATATGTAATAAATATATTAATTATATATATTTATAATATTATAGGTTTAATAAATATATTTCATATAATTATATAATTATATAATTGAAAATATATATATATTTATAATTATAACTATAAATAAATAATTATTTATTTAAATAATTATAAAATTATAACAAATATATTTATTATATTTATAATTGTATTACTATATATAATTAATATATTTATTATAATTTTATAATTATAAATAAATATTTATTTATTTATAGTTATAATTATAAATAAATAAATAATTATCATATATATAATTTTATAAATATATATAACAATATAAATAAATCCTTAACATTATATCTTTATGAGCGCTTTTTTAGCACTGATAATGTTAGACCTTTATTAGCACTAAAAAATCACTGATAAAAGTTGTCTTTATCCGTGCTAAAATTATAGCACTGATAAAGACCTATCTTTATCCACACCAAAAAACCCTAATAAAGGTATATTTTATCAGTGATTTCAATTTTAGCGCTGATAAAATATAACTTTATCTTCAATTTTTAACTAGCGCTAATAAAATTTTCCCCCGATTTCATAAATAAACCCTAATATCCAGCTTATTCTTTCACACACCTCAAGATCTCGTGGAAGCTGACCCCTACACCGTGAACCCTCCTTAGCAGATGACCCCTCCTTCACTGCTGTGAAGCCCTCCTCCACCACCGCGAACCCATCCCCCACCACGAACCCACCTCTGTTTTGAACCCTCCTCTGATGTGAACCCACCTCCGCCACACGCCAAACCCCACCTCCCGCTGCAAACCCCTCCTCCACCTCAAAACCTCCTCCAACACGAACCCTCTTCCACTATGAACCACCTATAATGAAAACCCCTCTACGGCCTCTGATGCCACCGCCAATTTCATCGCCACCTACCCCGACTCCACTGCCACAAGACCCTACTACTACCACTATAGGGGTATGCCATTTTTTCCACATTATTATGAATTCCTAATATATAGATAGATTTTGGCATGTTTTTGGTCTATTGAGCCACATTGTTTCTATTGATGATGTTTATGTGTATCCCTATGATGGATTTTTGTGATATGATTCATGTTGTGCTTATGGGTTAGGGAAGATTCTAAGGGAAATTTGTGTGGTGTAAATGATGTAATTGTGATGTTAGTCCTTGGGAATTTTTATTGGAAGAGACATCCTTAGGTTATTTCACTCAGAATCATTGGCTAGATAGTGGGAAGTCATTGGAAATTTCTATGCCAGTTGAGATTATGCACTGGATAGTCCCCCCAGTTGTACGTAATATGTGGATAGTGGTATGGTAACTAATGAGATAAGGTTTGAGTGATTCAATTGATGTGATGTGTGACAATTTACCCACCAGTAGTAGGTCAACCATTGAATTTATTATACATTTCCCATTAGTCCCTAAGGTGTTGTCCGGTGATTTGTATCATATGTTATTCCATTAAATATTTATTGGAATCCATGTTGTTTATGACTTGAATTGATATGATTTTATGTATTGATCATCTTATGATTTCGTGTTGATATTGAAATATATTTTTCTTTCTATTTAGTCAAATTCTTTATGAATGCATTCAGTATTTTTAATTATATTTTACCTTGTTACTTTATTACATTTGTGTTTGGTGTTTTAAATACTTTAATGCATAATAAAATGTTGTTTTCAAAGTGTTGGCATTTATTAAAAATGTCGTTGAAGAGTTTTAAATCATATGTGGGTTTTTTTTCAAAAAAAATATGTTTTAAAGTTAGATGAATGGGTTTTTAAATTTTCATTTTTTTGTGACAATATCTTTATAATTTTTTTTATAAATGTGATTCTTTGATAAAGTGAATGTTTTATATTTTTCTCAATCCTATTTTATATAAATGAAATGGAAAAAGATTTTTTTATATTATATTCAAACTATCAGTTCTTATTTCATTTATAAAAGTAATGGATTGGACTCAAGGTGGTATCCTACTAGCCTTTGGATCACACACTATATAGTCACATTGATCGGTAGGTATTATTCATTTATTATGTATGTTTCATCTATTCTTGGCCTTATGGTTTGATTCAGTTCCATTTTTATTTGGAATTAGATAGTTCATGTGATTATGGCTGTGTCTTGAGTGTCACATGGAGACGACAGTCAGCCCTTCAGTTTTAGGGAACCATTTGGATCATGTTATGTTTCAAACTTTTTATAATCAAGATATTTTTTAGTTTATTGTTTGTGGTTTTGTAGTATTATATTATATAGTCATTTTTTGGAAATTAAATTGTTGAAAATCATTATTTTATTTTATCTTTTTATATTCTATTTTTGGATGTTTATGATTGAGTTCATTAGGGTAAAGTAATCCCAAATTTTCATGCATGTCAGCCTTGATACTTATCGTCATCCTGATAGGATCAAGAATGTGTGGGTAAGTTAGGTGTATTTTCTATACTTTTAAGATTCAACATAGGCTGACTATTGGCCTCATTGTAGTGTGAGTACAAAATAAAGGAATAATTTAATTCCCTCTATGATTTTTATACATTAAATATAATAAAATTGTAACTAAGAAAGAGTGATATATAGAACAATTAGATTTATCATATAAATGAGAAAGTGGATGATAGGAAATAGTGAAAGATATATCTATTTGTAAATTTATTTGAATAATTAGAAGGATTTTATTTCAGTTAAATTTTCTCTTCTGTTGCAAAGCATATAATAATTTAGATGGTTCTCGGCATGGTTTCCATTGAAGGTTTATTTCTAGAACAAATGGTTTTCATTATTATATCCCTTCATAGAGATTTGGATGAATATATCTACATAGATCAACTAGAAGGTTTCATGCTAAATGGAATAGAAGGTTCAGTTATAGTCTCAAATGGGGTTTTTGTGGGCTTAAGTTGGTACCAAGATAGTGTAACTATAACTTCAATGATTTCATGGTAGAATTAATGTTCATGTAGTTTAATATATATAATTTCTACTATATAAAGGTGTATTATGATGGGTGTTTTTTCATTTTACTTCTTTATGTGGATGAATTTCTCATACTTGGACTAATGAATGAAAGGTTGGAAGAGCTGAAGATTGATTTATCTAGAAGATCCCAAATGAAGAACCTTGGTTTAGGAAAGTGGATATTTGGGATAAATAATGAGTGAAACTTATATTATATATATATATTTTATCCCGGATTAATTTTTATATCAACCATTTTTTTATTTAGTTTGTAAAATAGGATTGATATCAATAAAAAATGGATGGATTCCAATCGTCTGACAAAATATTATGAAGATGGGGTGAAAGAGTTCAACATGTTTTCAAAAGATCATGCATATGAACCTCATCAAATCATTTTTCCATGTTTATGATGTTTTAATTAAATAAAAATTTGTCTAAAGGAGTTGGAAGAACACTTGATCTATCTTGGAGAAGTTATAAATACTAGAATACACATGGGGAAAAGGAGAATGTAGTTAGTGTTTGGGATAACACTTCATTTTATGGATTATACAATATGATTACAAGTGTGGACAATGAAGAAGATTGTATCAAGGATGTGATTACAGATTTAAATGATTATGAAGATCGTATTAAGGAAATTACAAGGAAAATTGAAGATAAATTCCGTGATTTCTCAAAATTGTTTGGGAACTTAAAGTGTTGTGAAAAGATGTCATTGTTTGCTGGTTGCACTAAATATATAGCATAGTCATCCATACTAAAGCTATATAATTTGAAATAAGGCAACTAATGGAGTGATTGTAGTTTTATGGAATTACTTTATCTCTTGAATGATATGCTTCTAGAATATAATGAGCTCTCGAGGTATAATCTCTAAAAGAATACATGTGTGCCTGAATGGCTATATACTATCTCACAAGGACTAAAAATCACTTACATAATTCCCAAAGTTTGGTTCTTCTTGATACAAAAAAGATGAATCTGGTCCTATGAATGTTTTATTGTACATTACAATCATTCCATGTTTTAGGTACCTATATGGAAGTTAGGACTACAGGGTAATTGACATGGCATGAAAATACAAGAATTAAAGATATGAAACTACATCACCTGGAAGACTCTCCTTAGTGGAAGAGAATTGATAATGAGTATCCTAAAATTTTAAATTAGCTGATAAACCTTCATCTTGTGTTATCTACATAAGGAGTGAATCCTTTTGGTTTTCAAAGAATCACTCACAAAACATGGCCAGTAATGTTGGTAAATTATAACTTGTCACCATAGTTATGCATGACATGAAAATACATCATATTATATATTATTATGTGAGGACACAAAAAATAGGGTAATGATATTGATGTTTATTTGGTTCCATTGATTGAGCATTTGGAATTATTGTGGGATTCATGTGTTACGTTGTATGATGCTTATAGAAATAAAAATTTCACATTGAGATCTATGTTGTATGGAATGATAAAAGAATTTCCTACTTATGGAATTTTTGTATGATTTTGAATTCATGGAACTCAAGGGTTTACCATTTACGAACAAGGTACACATTCAATTAGGTTGAAACATTCATAAAAAATAGCGTTTCTAGGACATCGTAGATTTTTACCTCAACGACATAAGTATAGATCTTGGATGACATCATTTGATGGAAGTTTAGAAGAATGTAAAAAACTATCTCCACTAATAGGTGATCAACTGTTTGATAAAGTAAAATATGTAGACAATGCTTTTTGTAGACTTTTTTCAAAAAACCTTACGAGAACCGGTTGAAAAAAGTGATCAATTTTTTTAAATTACCATAATATAATTGTTTGTACATTAGGAATTTTATCAATGTTATTCATGATGAAAAAAATACATGTGATAGTGTCATTAGCACATTACTAAATAAAACTAGGAAAAAAAGATGTAATTAAGGCTTGGATGGACATGGTTGGCATGAGAATATGAGAAGAGTTGGTGCCAGTGAAGGGTGAAAAATGGAATTTTCTTCCTCTAGCTACTTACACTCTTTCCAAGAAGGAGAGATATCAGTTTTGAAACTTCTTGAATGATGTAAAGGCTATAGAGGGGTATTTATTGAATATCAAGAACATCATTTCAATAACCGATTTATTGTTAAAGTTTCTAAAATCACACGACTGCCATGTTTTGATGCAAGATCTAATTCCTATAGCTTTACATTGAATTTTCCCAAATAATGTCCATCATATATTAATCGAGATATGTTTCTTCTTCAAAACAATATGTATCAAAGTTATAGACCTAGTGAAATTTTTGACTATAGAAAGAAAAATTGTCATCATATTATATGAATTGGAAATTTTCTTCCTTACAACATTCTTTAATATGATGGTTCACTTGATGAGAGAAATTCGACTATGTGGTCCAATAAAATATAGATAGATCTACCCCATTTAATGGTATAAAAAGATTTTGAAAGGGTCTGTTAAAAATAAAAGTTGTCTAGAGTGTTGTATTGTAGAGTGATATATTTTTAAGGAATCCATTGAATTATGTAACGAATACATATCTGGTGCGGAAAGAATTGGTCTACCAAAATCTTGTCACACTAGGTAGCTTACGTCTGAATGAATTTTTGGAAGAGATGTTGTCATAATAAATATTACAGATTAGGATTAGGCCCACCTTTATGTTTTTTTATAATAGTTTTGAGGTTTCCACATATTTTGAAATGAAAAAATAATTTTTTAGGTATTTAAGTCCATAAAGGGATGAAATATGGATATCAAATACACATAATCAATAGTTTATATGGTGATTTTGGGACCATATTTTCAAGGATCAAGACGAAAATATGAATTCAATCTCATAACGACTTCAAAATCTAGCCCGAGGGCCTAATGTGTATGTATTATCTTATAATGGTTATTTAATTAATGGATATATGTTCTATAAAAATGAACATGATGAAGATGGTACCATGAAAAATAGTGTAGGTACACTTTTGGATGAAGTGATGCATGTTTCCTATACTAAGGATAGAAATCCAATTTACGTAAATATGTCATACATTAAAATCATCAAAAAAATATGGGAGTTGGATTATACAACATTTCAAGTACCTATTTTTCAATGAAAGTGGGTTGATAACATGAGTACTATTAAAAATAGATTAATTGAGATTCATGAAAGTTGATTTTAGTAAGAAAGGGTATACAGATGAATAATTTATAATGGCATCATAGGCAGTACAAGTATATTATGTTCCAAATCCTGCAAAACAAAAGTAGTCAATTGTTATGTTATGGACCAAAACCACTAAAGGGTTAGATGAAAATTCAACTAAAGATGACCCTTTAATTGGGATTTCACAATCATTTCTTAGTGGTCCTAATATAAAAGAAATTTTTTATTTTATAGGAAACCATAATAATGGGAGTTAGATAGTCAATAGAGGGGACAAATCACTTCATCCATTAAAAAAATTGAGTTCAATAACCAAGTAATATTTTTTTGTAATATAAATCATGTTAACTCATGTTATTATATGTTTGATGCTATATTTATGAACTGTAAATTAAATCTTAATACAATTCTAAAGATAATGAATTTTTCACGTATTGGTGCTCTAAATCCCGAGGAACAAAAGGTCTCTTAACATGATTCTGTTTTCATTGTATAGGAACAATGACCTTATGCACGTGCTGGTGATCCCAATCCCAAGGCACAATAGGTATCTCAACCTGCTGCATCTTGTAGTGCAGAGGAACAATGGCCTTATTCATGTGATGGTGCTTCTATTCTTGAGGAACAATAGGTTTGTCAACCAGTTGCTGCTCCCAGTGTAGAGTTACAATGACCATCTACACATGTCATTACTACTGCTCAAGAGAAACATATTGAAGATGTTAAATTTGAGGAAATGGTAGGCGATGAAGGAATGTCGATGCAGAAAATAGTGGAGCACCATAGTTTGACGGTGTCAGAAAAAATCATTAAGGTCAAAGTCAAAGGAATCAAATATGATATCAGATGGAATGTGTGGGCCAGCATGTAAACTCCAATTGGGCCATGTTCAGTAGTTATATTGTAATTATAACTCAGCAACGCATACCTATTGATGTAGATTCATGGAACCATGTTGTTCTCGTAATTTGGACTCTGATGTGGGAAGATATTATGTTAGCATTATTATATCATTTCTTGATTTTTCTAAAAAAATAATTAAACATTGACTTAAACATCATCATCCATTATAGAGTGCATTTATAATAGATGACTCCCACAACAAATATGTTTTAATTCTTTCTAGAAGGATTCACTGAGGATTTTTTACAATTAAAAAAAGACATCATCTTTAAGATAACCAAGGGAAAATAAACCTGCACCCACCTCTTATCTATACACACCTTCTATCCCATGAATCATGGGAAGAATTTATTGGCCATCGTTTGGATGTGTATTCTAGGGTACATTGTGGCTAGTAATAAGATGTTTGTAAATATGTGTATTCATTACTTTGATTGAATTTTTTTATTTTTGAAAAAGTAAATGAGTGATGGAAACATGGAATGAGTAGTAAAACTACGTACCCCTAGCATAAATAAAGTATGCGGTATACTTCACTTGAAAAAAATTGGTATGCATTTTAAATCTGCCATAATACTTTTATGTGAGATGAAAAAATACCATAATTATGTTCTTATGTTTATATATAGATTGATGAATCCAAATCCAAATCCACTTCCATCCTATTCCATGTGCTATGGAAGGAGTCATGTGTAAATAATGATGGGATACTAATATTTGAAAATAAAAAATAGGTGTGGGAATAAAGTGTAAGTATTACATAATATTTTTTTGATTTAAATCTCTATTACAAAACAATGATAAAATATATTCCTATATTTTTTATCTGACTTAGTCAATCGAATCAAAAATAGCCGTACCAGATGAATACATACTATTGGTGTTCTTGAAGTGGCTAGAACAGTATGGACACATAAGAGGTGCTAATTTAGGTGTGACACACTGAAAATATTTTGAGAAAAAAAACAAGAGGTTGATCAATGTGAATTAATGAAATAGATGAGAGAAAGAATAGATACCCTTGAATAAGAATTACAATGGAAAAGAGATTTTATGGAAACTTTTATGGGGGTAAGTAAAGAGAAGAAACAAAATAAGAACAAACATTTCGTGAAGATCCCTCCCCACCTCCTCTAGCTTTGAGGTGATCCATTAACCTAAGGAACTATCTTAGTCGAGGTAATAAATGTTCTAATAATTTATTCTATGAAATGTGAATTAGATAGAAACTGATACATTTCCTCTACTAATATTCTACATGGTGATAATGATTGTGATTTATATATATCATTTCACACCCATCACCTTGTAGTGAGGGAAATGGTGTTCAATATCCAAAACTACATGCTACAAAACATACCACTTCCAATAGGTCATGTGTGAGTTTCAATTAGCATAGCCCATAGTTCAAGAACTGACCTAACTATTCCAATTGATGAGAAAGATATTCATAAGGTCAAACAATATTTTGGAACATTCATCACATGGACATCACATATTGAAAAAAATCATGTTGAAAATGAAGTATTTATTTCTAATATATTTTCAAGCTAAACCTTTAACAATAAACAAAAAATGTTACAACTAATGAATGTTATTACAAACATACAAATGGAATGGGGTGAAATGAAATAATGACTCAAAAACATCTAAATTATCGGCCAACTGATTGAAAAGATCTTCTGAAAAAATATTTAACCCACCCATTCTATAACCGCAATTACTATCATTGAAGGTTCATGTGGATTCAATGTTAAAAAATATTCATTCTCACATAGTTTATTTTCAATAGAATATGAATGGAGAGAAAGTTCAATACTTCATTGGTGTTGAGAATGTAAGTGAAATCCTCGAAAATGATTTTCTAGGAGGATCAGTTGTAAATGTATTCATGAGGTATGTTTTTATGATTTTATTTTCCAAAAGAAGATATATTATGTGAGTTATTAATAAATAAATTTCATATTTTTGGTAGTTGTATATATGAAAAACAATTGAATGGATTTCATCATGAAAAAATATGGACTCATTAGTCCTCACACCACCTCTAATGAAAAACAATATTCCAAAAAATATGATGAAATAGTGGTAGGCCTGGTAAAATTGATTGAAATAAAACTTTCAGATGATAGACTCTTATTAATACCAGCAACGCAGGGGTAAAACTTTACAATTAAATCATATAAATTATAATTTCATTTCTTTCATTACTTATTATATAGTACCCCCATTTTGAGGTATGAAACCTTTGTTTATGCCTTTTTATGTGTTTAATGTTCTTGGTATGAGTTGGGAAGATGTTGGGAGAGTATAGAAAGGTTTTGGAATGTTTTAGAAGCCTTTTTATGGCTGCATGATTTGAGCACGGTTAGGGGAAACCATGCGAGATAAAACCATATGGGTAGTGGGGTTACACACAGATTGTGCACGGTTTGTATTACCTTGTGAGGAGGTCATGTGAGGTTCCCCTTAGAGGTAGTAGGAGGCACACGGTTAGCGCACAGTTTGTCTAACCGTGCGAGCTAATCGTGTGACCTATAAAAATGTGTTTTAAAAATCCAGGATTAGTTGGGATTTCCTTAAAAACACCCAAAATTCATCCAATTATAAAATTACTCCGTAGTTTCTCTTCTCAAGGGTTAGGGGTGCTCTCCCACTCGTTTTGGAAGCAAATCGAAGGGTTTTCTTGGTGTGGTTAAGCCGATTCTTCTCCAGTAAGTCTCCTCGCTTAGTTCTTTGTGATTTTCTCTAGATATACTCTTCCCTCTCTCTTGGTTTTCTAGATATACACCAGTTGTGTGTAGATCTAGGGTTGTTGTTTCCTTGGGTGTTGATTTTAAGGCTTGTTAATGATAGGGAAGGAGATCTAGAGTAGTTTTAGTGGAGCATTTTCCCAGATTGGGGTGCAGTTGCTTGTGGGTTGAATTCACCAGAACCCCAAAGGTAGGTGGCTCCTCTCTCGACTCAACTTGGTTAAAACAAGTGTTTGGTTACCATTGATTTATTTTTATTGAAATTAATTATGATAGTGATGGTGAATCTTGTTGTAAATCCATTTGGTGATGATTTGGGTGGATTTTGGGGGAAATGTGTTATTTTTGTAAGAAGGGGATTTATTGTGTGATTTTAAAATGTTAATTTTAAAATAGTTAGTGGATGATTATGAAAACTGTTTTTTAAAAGATTGTTTTAAATAAAGATGTTTTTTATTGAAATTTTGTTGGGCATGGAACATTGAATAAAGGGTGTTTTCAATAAATGGGTGATTTATTGAAGTGAATTGGAATGTGTTGGAAATGATGGTGTGCTTTTTTTTTGGCCTTGGTGCTTTGTGCTTGTTGTTTGATTAAGTGTTATGGCTTGCGTTGATTATTTGGGAGTGGTTGGGAAGTCTCACTATAAAAGGTGATGGATAGTGTATGGAAGAGGCACCATTGTGGTGATTCGAGTGTGGATCTTGGTGTGGAGCTATGGATGGTGTCCTAGTTATTTTAGTCATGTTGTGTAGTCTTCCACTTAGTACTCTGATTTTGGGTTTGGTTTTATTGTAATTTTGGATTTGTTATGGAAAAGTTTGGTTATATCTTGGAAATTTATGGGTTGGGTTATTTGGTTGACATGCAACATATAGCTTATTGGTAATGGTATCCTCATTTGGATGATTTTACATTAAGTCCAAATCATTCCCAAATATATTATCAAAGCCCTCAGCTTTTATTACTAGCCTTTGGCGCCTGGGGAAATTCTCTTAAGTAAAAGTGGCATTCCTTTACCCTCTCAAGCCAATGGGATGGGGCAGGATGTTACAAGTGGTATCAGAATGTTCGGTTCTAGGCTTTCAAGTGAGAGTAGTTGTTTGGTCCTTTGGTGTTGACTATTCGTCTTGGTGTTGAAATTCTTTCTTGGTATATTCCTTGAGTTGGGATGGTAGTAAGGTGTAGGATTGTTGTAACTTTGAATGTACAACATAAAAAGATGTAGCTAAACCTTTTATGCTGAACTCCAAGTTTACATGGGGTTGGGTACATAAGTGTTTTGGAGACACTTATAAGAAATAGAAATATCATTGTCGTGGGTGTAGCCAATTTGACGAGCATGACATGCATGGTAGAAATGACTTCCCTCTAGGGCACATATTTCAATGGTGTATAATAATTTATGGTCTAATATGAATGTGAGGATTTTTAAAATCTGAATTGGGTTTCAAAACCTAAGGGTTTGAAACATGGAAACCAGTGTAATTTTGAAAATGGGTTGATTTTCAAAACATGGTGTATTTTTGAGATTAGTGAAAAATGGGAAATGTGAACTTATGGAAAGACTAGTTGTTATAGTTGAAATGTATTGAATTTGAAAAAATTTATACCCTTTCTTGTTAAGGGACTGGGACTTATGGTGGTTTTTGTGTTGATAGAGATGGCATCTAATAGGTATTGTAGAGACCAACCGAAGGAAGCTACTGAAAATGTGGTTTAACATGAGACTTAGGTGAACCCGTAGCTAGTACAGAGTATAGTGAAAGCCTTCCAAGCTATGAAATGTGGGAATAAAGTGGATGAACCAAAGCATGTGGATCATATAGTTCCGTTTCAAATGTAGAATCCACCCATGTTTAGGGGTGATTTGGATCCAAAAGAAATGAATCATGGTTGAACAGAATGAATAGGATATTTTACTTCTTGGGATCATCAGAAACGATAAAAGTGAAGTTAAATACATACATGTTGGAAGATATTTCCCTTCAGCGGTGGGAGCTCATGGTCCAAGCTGGGATTGACCAAGGTGTGACATGTGAGGGGTTTGGGGAATTATTTAACAAATAATTATACCCTCATACATTCATAATTCAGCGTACAACATATTTCTTCCATTTAAAGCAAGGGAACATGTCGGTAACAGAAAATACGGCTACGTTTATGATCTCAGTGCGGTTTTTACCCGAGGTGGCAGGTAGTACATTGTTGAAAGCATGGATTTTTGAAGCTATGTTGAGGAAAGAAATTCATTCCAAGACAGTAGTGCTATGTATAAACAATTACAAATAAATGGTGAATAGAGATACAGTGGCTGAGCAAGATCACTTGGGGGCTATAGGTGGGGGAATTATGTTGGTACCCTTGTGGAATAGTGGGAACTCTAATGTTGTGTTCAAGTGGAATAGGGACACTTATTTCCAGGGTGAGAGTATACCTTAGAATCTGACGATAGGATGAGTGAATCTTCCAATGAAGCCTCAGAGTAAGAAGGGATGTTTTAGTGTGGTTCTATGGCCACATCAAGTAGGATTTTATAAAACAACATCGATCATGTAATAATTGTAAGAAGATGGGGCATCTGCAGAATTATTGTTAGAGTGCTTCGAGGTCTGGTGTCTGTGACACTCCTCAGGGGTTGTAGGGGTCTTATGCCTCGACGGGATGGGGGAAGCATCATACCCCTCAGCAATAGATTAAAGTTGGTCATGGTGATTCTGTCAATACCATGACTCCTCGGTAGGGAAATAAAGAGAAGAGTGGGGAATGTAAGTAGTTGTTTGGAACTGAGTAGGCGGTGATGGATGATCAGTCAGGACCGTCCACGGTGCGAGGTACAGTTCTTTTAAATTCCACATTAATGTAATATTTGTTTGATATGGGTGATTCACATTCTTTTATTGCTTCCCGTTCCATTATTTTGTTAGGTTTACATGGGGAAATGATTCCTTTTGTTTTGAAACTACAAACTCTTCTAGGTCAAAGAGAGTGTCGAGCCTTCCTATGTAGAGCGTGTTTTTTAGTTGTGGATGACATTGAATTGATATAGTATTTCTCAATTATTGAGATGGATACTTATGATATAATAATAGGTATGGATTGGATGGTGATTTTTAAGGACCACATCAATTTATACATATGAATGGTTAGTTTTGTGATGGAGGATGGTGTTATACATCTCTTTAGGGGGAGAAGAGTGTGAATCTTGGTGAAACAGATTTTTAGGAACCATCTCTTGGCATGACTTCGTATCAGTTAGAATATTTTTTATTATCATCAGTGGAATGTGTTGAGTAGTGTGTTATTCTGGAAGTTTTAGATCAGTTTATGGATGTATTTACCAAAGAATTATCAGGTTTTCCACCCGTGAGAGAAGTATAGTTTACGATTGATATCCTTCCAGGGACTAGTCCTATCTCCTTTCTGTATTACCACATGGAACCTGCAAGATTTTGTGGTAATTAAAGGTATAGTTTGAGGACTTAGAGAAAAAAGGGTTCATCCCACCAAGCACATCTCCGTGGGCAATTCCAGTTTTATTTGTTAAAAAGGTGTCTGGAACTTTGTGGCTCTGTGTTGATTATTGTAGACTTAATAATGTTATGATAAAAAACTGATATACAATTCCACTCATTGATGATTTTTTTGACCAGTTGAGGGGACCAAAATGGTTCTCCAATATTGAATTGGGTCCAAGATATCATCAATTGTGGGTAAGGCAGGAGAATATTCCTAAAACATCTTTCAGAAGTAGATTTGGCCATTATGAGTATGTGGTTATTCCCTTAGGTTGAACGAATGCACCAATGATGTTTATGGAATTGATGAATCAGATATTTTAGAGATATATGAATTTATTTGTAGTGGTATTTATGGTTGATATACTGGTGTATTTGAGGAAAAGGGTAGAGCATGGGAAGCAATTGGTGATAGTGTTGGGGATCTTGAGGGATCATCGTTAGTATTCCAAATTGTCAAAGTGTGACTTTTGGATACAGGAGGTTCATTTCCGTGGCCATGTTATTTCTAAGAAAGATGTTTTAGTTTATCTAGAAAAGATAGAGGCCATTATCTCATGGAAACCACCAAATAATGTTTTTGAGATACATAGCTTCCTTGGTATAGCTGGGTATTATCGATGTTTTGTTTGTGATTTCTCACGATTAACTTCACCAATGAAAGCTTTGACAAGGAAGAATATCCCATTTCAATGGGATGAGAAGTGTCAAAAATGCTTTGAAGAGTTAAAGGTTTTCCTTACTCAGCACCGATCTTGGTTTTTCTAGAACTAGGGAAAGGGTATGTGGTGTATTGTGACGCATCGGGATCAGGTTTGGGGTGTGTTCTAATGTAGTGGGGTCATGTGGTCGAATATAGTTCACCACAATTGAGGTTTCATGTAAATAACTTCCCAACACATGATTTGGAGTTGGCAGCAATGGTTCATGCTTTTAAAATGTGGCATCATTATCTCTTCGGTGAGAAATTCATGACATTTATTGATCATAAGAGCTTAAATCATATTTTATCAGAAAGATATTTGAACTTGAGGAAAAGTAGATGGATGGAATATCTCTAGATGTTTGATTTTGACTTAATGTACACACTGATCAAGGGAAATTTGGTGGATGATGCATTAAGTAGGAAATCATATGCTTAGGTGGTGAAACAGACATCCGATCAGTGGTAGTTGATGTTGGTCATAACCAACATGCAGTTGGAATGTAAGGGCCGAGGTGACAAATCAGTCTTATTTCTGGTTTTGTTGGTTACTGACTTGGCTGGTTTGGTTAAAGATGCACAAGTATCTGGTTCCAAATGTGTGGAAATGAGGTCGAAACTCAATGGTGGGGAGACCATTAAGGGACGATAACTAAATGAAAATCCAGTCTTATGTTTTTGGAATCAGATAGTGGTACTAGTGGCTTGTCAGGGTAACTTCTTAGGGATTATCATCATTCCAGGTGGGCTATCCATCCTGAAATTCATAAGATGTATAAGGCATTGAAATCAAAGTTTTGGTGGGATGGTATGAAAAGGGATGTGGCTGAGTTTGTTGCAATATGATTGACTTGTCATCAGGTCAAGGCAGAGCATCAGTGGCCAGTAGACATGTTGCTGTATTTACCTATTCCAGTGTGGAAATGGGAGAAAATAGAAATGGATTTTGTGATGAGTCTCTCAAGAATAATAAGGAAGCACGATGTCATATGGATGATCGTGGATTGACTCACAAAGTCGGACCATTTCATCCCGATTCATAAATCTCATACGGTGGAGGATCTGTACAAAATCTATATCCAAGAGGTATTAAAGAGGCATGGAATTCCAGTTTCGATTGTATCATATAAAATCCAAGGTTCAAATCTCATTTCTTGAAATCCTTACAGAAATCCCATGGGACACATTTGACGATGAGCATGATGTATCATCCTCAGATGAATGGACAATCCAAGAGGATGATACAAACTTTGGTGGATATGTTAAGGGCTTGTGTGATGGATTTTGGTGGTTCATGGGAGGATCACTTACCATTAGTGGAGTTATCCTATAATAACAGTTATCAATCTTTAATACATATGGACCCTTTTGAGGCATTTTATGGACATCCATGTCGTTCTCCACTATGTTGGGTGGAAACAGGTGAGACTTCGATGATTAGACTGAGCCTTGTCCAAGAGACTATGAAGAATATCAAGTTGATCAGAATGAGGATGGAGATGGCTCAATATTGTCCAAAATCATATGCGGACCATTGTCGATGACTGTTGTCGTTCAAGTTTGGTGATCATGTGTTTTTGAGAATCTCTACTATGTTAGGAAATTTTTGGTTTAGGAAGAAGGGTAAATTATCTCCAAGGTATATTAGGCCTTTGGAGATAATTGATAGGATTGGAGAGGTGGATTATCGATTGGCTTTTCCACCATGGTTTAGTGTGGTGCATAATGTGTTTCATGTGTCGTAGTTGAAAAAGTATCAATTAGATTGTGACCATGTGATTTGTTGGGATCATTTTGAGATAGAACAAGATGCTTCATTGGTGCATATGCCCGTGCGGATTGTGGATAGGAAAGAGAAATTATTGTATGGTAAAAGCATCAGTTTAGTTTGGGTTTTGTGACAGCATGGTCAGATTCTAGAGGAGACTTGGGAGCGAGAGAAAGAGATGGCCGACCAATGGCCCAAGATCTTTTGGCAAAGTGGTGGTCCTCTACTTTATGAGGACAGAAAGTCCAATGGTGGGGAGAATGCAGCACCCCCCAGTTTGAGGTATTTAGCCTTTTTTTTATTTTTTTTATTTGGTTAAAGTTATTGGTATGAGTTGGGGAGATTTTGGGAGAGTTTGGAAAGGTTTTTTAATGTTTTGGAAGCCTTTTTTAAGGCTTCATGGTTTGATCACAGTTAGGAGAAACCGTGCGGGCAGTGGGGTTACCCATAGCTTCCGCACAGTTTGTCTAACCATGTGAGGAGGGAATGTGAGGTTCCCCTTATAGGTAGTAGCATGTGCATGGTTAGCACATGGTTTGTCTAACTATGTGAGCTAACCATGCAACCCATAAAAATGGGTTTTTAAAAATCCAGTATTAGTCAGGATTGCCCTAAAAATTGCCAAACTTCCTCCCATTCGAGCCTCACTTGGGATTTTCTCTTCTTAATGGTTAGAGGTGCTCTCCCACTCTTTATGGAATAAAATAAATGGGTTTTCATGGTGTTCTTGACCCAATTCTTCTCTGGTAAGTCTCCTCACTTAGTTCTTTGTGGTTTTCTCTAGATCTACTCTTCCCTCTCTCTTAGTTTTCTAGATCTACACCCGTTGTGTGTAGATCTATGGTTTTTGTTGCACTGGGTGTTGATTTTAAGGATTGTTGATGATAGGTAATTAGATCTAGAGTAGTTTTAGTGGATAATTTTCTCGGATTGGGGTGTGGTTCCTTGTGGGTCAAATTCACTAGAACCCTAAAGGTAGGTGGATTCTCTCTCGACTCCACTTGTTTATAACTAGTGGTTTGGTTACAATTATTTTTTTTCTTGATATTAATTGTTATAATGACGTGTGAATATTTTTGGAAATCCATTTGGTGATGACTTGGGGGATTTTGGGGAAAATGGGTTATTATTGTAAAAGGGGGCTTTGTTGTGTGATTTTAAAATGTTGATTATAAAACCGTTAGTGTATGATTATGAAAAATGTTTTTTGAATGTTGGTTTTCAATAAAGATGTTGTTTATTGAAATATGGTTGGGCATGGAAATTTGGATAAATGGTGTTTTCAATAAATATGTGATTTGTTAAAGTGAATTGGCATGTGTTGGAAATGATGGTGTTCTTGTTGTGTGGCCTTGGTGCTTTGTGCTTATTGGTTGATTAAGCATTAAAAATTGTGTTTATTATGTGGGAGTGTGTTGTAAGTCTCACAATAGAAGGTGATGGATAATGGATGGAAGAGCCACTATTATGGATAGTGGTTGGAAATCACTACTAGTTGGAAATGTAGTAAACGGGTTGGACGGAAGCTCCACCACTTTGGTGGCGTTGTTGTATATTGCTTTGAAATAGGGAAATTGTTGTGCTACTATGAAATGGTGAAATGGATTATGGATTGGTTGTTTTTCCCTTGGTTTTTATGGTTTGGGCAAGGTGTCTTGGTAAGGAGTGTTTGTCCTGTTGTAAGTTTTTTTACTATTTATTGTTTTATATAAACTATTTTATATAAATGTTCTAATGGTTTTATCCTAGTTGAATGTGTAGGGAATTAATTTGGGGAAAACCTACTGAGTAATTGTACTCACCCCCTACTTTAGAACTTGGGTGATTTTGCAGATGTTGTATTTCAGGACATAGGTAAGAGTATAGAATCTCATTTTTCTAGTTGTTCAACATGATGCTTTGGTGATGTTGTGTTTCTTCGAGCTTGGAACTTGGTGTGGAGGTATGTATAGTGTCCAAGTTCTTTGAGTCATGTTGTGTAGTGTTCTGCTTCTTACATTGATTTTTAGTTTGATTGTATTGGCATTTTGGATTTGTTATGGAACAGTTTGGTTATCTCTGGGAAATGTACGGGTTGGGTTGTTTAGTTTACATGCATCATATAGATTTTTGGTAATGGAATCCTCATTTGGTTGATTTTACCTTAAGGTAAAATCATTCCACAATATATTCTCAAAGCCCTCTACATTTATTTCCTGCCTTTGGCACCATGGGAATGTCGGTTAAGGACAAGTAGAATTCCTCCACCCTCTCAAGCCAATGGGATGGGGTGGGATGTTACATATTCCTTTTTATGTTTTTAGGAAACATTGGATGATCATTACGATCAATTTGGATACTCCAATTTTTTTTCTAGATTAGATGCATGGATACCCAACAAACCGACCGCACATGATGGAGTTTTTCAATATGTAATACACTACATCCAACATTTTAGTACAAAAAATCAATTTATATAATTTATATTATCTTATAGTGGGGTTTCTGTAATAATAGGACACTGTATAATTATCGTGAAAAACAAGGAATGGGTCTAGGCTCTAAGCATGATAAAGCTGATAAGTTCTAATACTTGAAAAGTGTCATGGTATATATAATAATATTTCACTATAAAAACACATATAAAAAAATAATTATTTTTTTCAATGTTTCTGTAGTGTTCGAAACAAACAAATGGAAAATCTTGTGGTCATTATGTTTGTAAATTTATGAGAAATATCATATTACATGAACAAACTAGAATCCCTAAAGATGTATTTTTGAAGATAATTACCATTTCATTTAATATATTTATTAATATTTTTTGTATTTATATTTCTTCATTACTACTATAGATATAGAAAAAACTCATATTCACAAGATGATATAGATTTTATTAGAAATTAATTGGCAGGATACCTGATGGAAGAATGTACACAAATAACATGAAGATATAAATTCCATAGAATTAGTGGATTTCTTCATATTTATGTTTAATTTAATTCATTTTTGTATTAACCACATAATAATTTTTCTCTTTTATAGGTGGATTCCTTTGTTTGAGTTCGGGTAGTTGGTTAGAAAATGATCATGCTCATGAGACATTGTAATTCAAGGTAACAATAGAGATAATGGAAACAAGGAAATGGGTTAAGAATGCATAAAGGTGAATTCCTACTACTTTTGTAATTAATTAATTTTTTCATAATTTTATATACTATTTTTAAGTTAATTTCCTTATCATTTAATATAATAATTATTTAGTTTTTTATAGATCTTTTGGGAAGTTATAATTTCCTTTCAACTATCTACAATAATCCAGAAAAGGGAGATAATGATACGTTTTGGTGGAATAGGAAACCCCATGTTGCATGAAATGTGAAGTGATTCATAGGGATGCATCTACCAAGGTATTTATTAGTATTTGAATAAAAAATATAACTTCCCAAAAAATCTATCATGAACATTTTGTTGAATAGTGTAGTAATTAGCCACATCTTAATCAGTAGAACCTCAATCTGATAAACTATGTGCTGGGTATGACTTGAAGTGTATGTTTTTAGTTTAAAATATTCATTGATCCTTTAAGATTTATGTATTTTGAACTACCATGCTTTAATACATGACTCATTATTATGATATATGAAATTAAGGGTGTGAATTTATAATGTTAATATCACCTTACATCATCTTTATTCTCATGTTATCCTTATATGATCATTTATATCTCCCTTGGTTACACTTATTGAAAATCTATGATCACCCTTTAGTATGTTTCATATCTTTAGGTTATGAAGAATGCTTTTAGAAATGATATGTCTAAAAAGGTTTCTAGTAAAGAATAACATAATCAAAGACTCTTATGAACATTTTCTTTATGTTTCCATGTTTCCAAAAGCACTAGACATAAACTATTATATCATGGATCATTATGTTATGTAAATAATTTTAATATACTAATATTTTATATCTATGTATGAAATGAATGGTTCAATATAGTTGGAATCAGAGCAACTAACCTACTCAAAAGAGAGAAAACACTTTTATCTATTTATATATTTATATAGAAACTATCAATAAGTTATTCTATATGTCTAGGAATAAACCCCACCTCAATATGACGCACGATGCAAATGGTATGTCTCAATGTGTCTATTTTTATTTAAAATTGGCATTATTTTTAGTAAAAAGAACCAGTGACATATTGAAAACTAGGAAAATGAATTTGGATTGATTTTATACTTTAGGAAAATGATCCATAAGTCATTTTTGATGTGTAGGAATCAACTAAGCCTCAATCCAATGCATTCTATGAATGATATGACTTTAAGTTTGTATTTTTATATTAAATTGACATTAAATTTAGAAAAAAAGAACACGTGACATAATAAAAACCAATAAAATGAATTATAATTGCTTTGATACATTAGTAAATTGATCCATGAGTCATTTTTGATCTATAGGAATCAACCACACCTCAATCTGACATATGATGTGACTGGTATAACTAAAAGTGTCTGTTATCATTTTGAAATTTACATTTTAGCTAAAAACATGGCACTCACTAAATAAAAAGAAAATATGATATGATTTTATTCATAATTTAAGATAATGATTAATATGTAATTTTTGAAATATATAAATCAATCTCATGTCAAACCGACACATGATGCGACAAGTAAGACTACAAATGAATATTTCCTATTTGAAATGATATTTTTGTAAAAAAACTGATATACTGAAAACTAATAAAACACATTTGAGCTTTTCTCATACATTAGGAAAATGATCTATAAATCATTAATGATGTGTAGGAATCAACCTCACCTCAATATGATGCATGATGTGGCTAGTATGACTCAAAGTGTCTCTTTTTATTTAAAATTGACATTAACTTTAGTAACAAGAACAAGTGACATATTGAAAAATAAGTAAACACAATCATATTATTTTGAAACTTTAGAAAAAATATCCATGAGTCATTTGTGATGGGTAGGAATCAACTGCAACTCAATCAGAAACATGGTGGGACTGGTATGACTAAAAGTACCCATTATCAGTTTAAAATTGGCATTTTAGCTCAAAATGTGCCACTCACTAAAAACCAAGAAAATTAACTTTGATTGTATTAATAATTTATAAAATCAATTTTGAAGTCATTTGTAACATTTATGAAGCAGTCTCATGTCAAAACATTTCACGATGTGACCGGTATGACTCAAAATGCATGTTTCCATTTTGAAATGGCATTTTAGTAAAAAAACACAACTAACATATTTAAAACTGATCAAAAACATTCAGAATGTTTTCATACATTAGTAAAATTATCTATAGGTCATATTTTGACATGTAAGAATCAACTTCACCTCAATGTGATACACGGTGTGGTTGGTATAACTCAAAGTGTCTCATTTTATTTAAAATGTACATTAATTTTAGTAATAAGAACATATAACATACTGAAAACCAATAAAAATATTTTGAATTGTTTTTATACTTTAGGAAAACAATACATGAGTCATTTTTGACTTGTAAAAATCAACCACACAACAATATGATGCACAGTGTTAACAATGTGGCTTTAGGTGTGTAATTTTATATTAAATTGACATTAAAACTACCAAAAAGAAAAAGTGACATACTAAAAACCAATAGAACTCATTCATATTTTTTAGATACCTTATAAAAATGATCCATCAAAAATTTTTTATGTGTAGGAATCAACGAAACCTTAATATGATGAATGGTGTTAATGGTATGACTAAAAGTGTTCATTATCAATTTAAAATTGACATTTTATCTCAAAACGTCTCACTCACTAAGAACAAAGAAAACACACTCTGATTGACATTAGAATTTAAGGAAGCTATTAATAAATAATTTTTGAAATGTATGAAGTAGTCTCATGTCAAATTGATTCACTATGAGACTGATATTACTCAAAATGCATGATTCTAGTTTGGAATGACATTTTAGTAAAAAAACACAACTGGCATATTGGAAACCGACCAAACACATTAGGATTTTTTTTGATACTTTAGGAAAATGATTAATAAGTCATATTTTATGTTTATTAATAAACCGCACCTAAATATGATGCATGGTGTAGCCGATATAACTCAAAGTGTCTCTTTTTATTTAAAATTTCCATTAATTTTAGTAAAAATAACATGCGACATACTTAAAACCGAGAAAAAAGATTAGGATTGTTTTGATAATTTATAAAAATGATCGATGAGTCATTTTTGATGAGTAGCAATAAACCTCACCTAAATTTGATGAATGATGTGACTAGTATAACTCAAAATATGTCTTTTTATTTAAAATTTCCATTAATTTAAGTAAAAAAGAACAAGTGACGTACTGAAAATAAAGAAAAAGCTTCTGGATTATTTTGATAATTTAGGAAAATGATCCATTAGAGATTTGTGTTTTTTAGGAATAAAACACACCTCAATCCTATGAATAGTGTGACTCGTATGAATAAATGTTTTTTTATCAGTTTAAAACTCACATTTAAACTAAAATGTGTCACTCACTGAAAACCAACCAAACGCGCTCTGATTGTCTTTATAATTAAGGAAATAAATTAATAAGTCATTTTGTGATGTTTATGAAACACTATCATGTCAAAATGTCACATGATGTGACTATTATTACTCAAAATGCATGTTTCAAGTTTAAAATGACATTTTAGTAAAAAAACAAAACTAACATATGGAAAACCAAACAAACACATTCAAATTATTTTGATACATTAGGAAAATGATCCATTGGTTATTTTTGATCGAAAGGAATTAGCTACACATAAATCTGATGCATGGTGTGACCGATATATATCCAAACATGTCATTATTTAAATTTTATACTAATTTTAGTAAAAGAACAAGTGACATACTCAAAATAGAGAAAACACATTCAGATTGTTTTGATATTTTAGGACAATTATCTATAACTCATTTTTGAAATTTAGGAATCAAAACCACCTTAATAAAATGCACAATGTGACTGGTATAACTCCAAATGCGTATTTTTTATTAAAAATATACATTTCATTAATGTATTCTTTTATATTAATGTTTAATTTATTTCTTTATAGTATTACTAACATAATATATTTTTACATATATAGGTGGAAGCTTTTTCTCGAGTTGGGATGATTTGTTCGGAAAATATTACCATGGGTGGAAATTTTTAATAGGGTATCACGAGTGTCAAAATATGAAAAAATTAATATTTTTTACAATTTTTTTAATAATAAATGAAATTATATAATTTTTTTGAAATGTATATAGTAGTGTTTTTTTATATACCATGGGAGGATATTTTTTTACTCATTATGTCAATTAAATGTACATATCTATGTTTTCTAGGTGTGTTATATATACCGTACAGTTTTTATTGGGTAAGCTATTATATTAATAGCACATTGTAGCTAGCTAGTCCTTTATCAGAGCTATTTCAAGTGCTCATAAAGGCCCCCTTTATTTGTTCTATTTAAAGAAATAATAAAGTTGGCCTTTATTAGCACTTGAAATAGCGCTGATAAGGTGGTTCTTTTATCTGTGCTAAAATAGCACTAATAAGGGGGGAATTTATCAGAACTTTTATAACATGGATAAAGGACCCCCTTTAACAATTATTTTTGAGTGATAATAAAGGGTACCCCCTTTATTAGTGGTGCGATTAATAACACTTTTTTAGCACTGATGAAATCCATTTGGTGCACTTTTAAAGGGAATATGTGTAGTAGTGTGCGTAAGGGAATCCTGAGTTTTATATAATGGTACCAATGTTGTTATGTAAGGGTACTAGTGTACTTGCATAATTAATCCACTATATTTATAATACTTTCAAAAGGATACCAATAAATTACCAATAACCTATAAGGGCATCCTAGGTCTCACGTAAAGGTAAAATGTGTTCTCTAATAGTTACGTGAGGGTAATAATACTTTTTAGGGTAAAACATGGATACCCCTATGTAGTGGGTATATTTTACATAAGGGTAATTAAAAAACTAGAGGAATTTTGACATAATGTTCTAAACATGGAATTAAGATTTTTTTGTAGTAATTCATATTTCCACTTTGTATAAGTTTATTATGAATGATTTTAATGTTTTAACAGTTTATAAATTAGAAAATAATTGTCTAAACTCATGAGAACATGTTTTGAATTTTTGTATGATGAATTAAAAGTGATTAATATGGAATTAATATGGTTTTTTTATTCATGCTAATATTTTGGAAAATGTGATATTCAAAATTAAACTGGTTGTAATATGAAGGGAGTTTCATGAATATTATCTTGGAATCTTTCAAGAATATATATATTGATAATTAACTACAATATTAACTGTTCTAAAATTTATTCATTGTAAAACATGGGTTTTGTTTTATAGAATATAAATAGTAAACTCGTATGGATATTTTTTATGGTAAATAAGAACGAGAAGTAAAAATATTAAATGTTTAATTACAATTTTTTTGAATATGAATAGATAGTATCATATAAATTTAGGGATTACTTCAAGGAATTTATCTTTAACTTTTACAGATAAATTTACTGATTTTTTTATTATGCTATTGAGATTATTTTGTATGGTGTTCTTTTTTATAGTATATAAAATCTAATTAAAATATTCCTCTGCATGATGATTTTATTATTGGAATTTATGAATGAGGGTTGTTGCCTTTAAAGTGAAGAAAATATTTGTTATTTGCATGTATAAAAATAATGAATCATTTATTGAAGAAAGAGAGATGTGACTCTTATTTAACTATTACATGAAGCATAATTCGTAACTGAGTCCTGGAGATCTATTTTTCAACTATTGGTTTCCTACGATTCAATATTTTATCCTCTTGAATGGCCCAAGAACTAACTGGTCCAAACTCCAACATATTCAACAACAATCATTCAATAGGTTAAATTGTTTTATTCTTTCTTTGTGTTATAACTGTTCAGGTTGAATTTTACACACTTAGTGCATCATTCACATGGTTATACTAACCTAATAAAAGGTGTTTCTAAGTTTATTCTATCCCATTATAAGTTTAGGTTCTTCTTATCTTATAAATTATTAGAGGAAAGGACCACTCTTATAAGAATATGGGTTTAGGTTATCACCTTAGAAAGTTGGTTTCCTCTTGACCCATAACAAAAATGAGGTTATGACTTTCCCTTTTAAATCCTTGTTTGGGTCTACACCTATAATAAAGGTGTTTAGGTTTCCACTGATAAAAGAATCAGTTCTATGTAAACCCAAAAAAGAAAGGTTTGGATTGAGCCTCTAAAAGTTTATATTTTTTCTTCTCTAGTAAAAGGTTGGTTTTTTTATGAACATGAAAAAGATAAGGGAATTGTGTTAAGACTTTAGTTGTGAAAAAGAAATATGTAAAGATTTTTATCTCTCTATAAAGAGTGATATAACATATTGGTTATTATACAATAGGTTAGTGTGTGATGGGTGGAGTATAATCGTTTAGATCTAAATCACTATAAAATTATTGTGTAAATTTATTACTTTCATTCATTTTATTTTATCTACCTTTTCTTATATCATAATGGTTGAATTGTTTAATATTTGAATAGATCACTTTCTCCTCTGAATGTTCAAACTCTATTTAATTTATTAATGAAATACAATTCACCCCCAATTTTACATTTCTATAACCCCTATGGGACCAAACAATATTTACATAGCACTTAAAGTCCTTTGTAATGTTAACCCATCAACACACAAAAATCATATTCTATGATTTTCATTGATATCAAATAAGAGATACGATGCTATTTTTTGAAAGACTATTCCAATGCCATAGTAGACTATGATTAGACATATCATACATTATGATATATAAAAACTAAGGGAATTGAATTGGAGGGTACACTATGATATCACAACTCATATGTATGAATATATCATAGTTTATGATATCACATATCATCTAGTTAGCCACTAAAAATTTCAAATCATGTTTTACATTATCAAATAGGAATCTAATATGATTTAAACATTTTCAATTTTAAAGCATGATTTCATGGATCAAGAAACATATTGTTTTTGTGATACCACTGTTGGGTTTATAATAGTATAACAACACATGTTCTATCTAGTGAAATACATTAGAAATCTAAAATTTACATGATAAAATGCATGAAACTAAAATCATGTATAATATAATGATGAAAAAATAGTGTAACTTACACTAATGTCATATGAAGAAACAACATTAAGTCATAATGGTTGATGAAGATACCCAAGGCATAACAAACAGGTTTCACCCACTACGGTGTATCCATGGGATGATCTGAAACACCCAAAGCTTAGTCAGGACCCTCCTCTTATACATGATATTCATATATCACGTTTACTAAAGGAAGTAGGGGGATATATGAATGGAAAAATCAGTAAAAGTCACTGGATAGATCTGACAAATGAAACCTCATTGTATGGCCTCTTTATAGCCCTCGAGGATGCTAAATGAGTGATCATGCATATAAAAATATATTCATAACATTTGAGTAAATGGAATTTCAGTCACAACCCATTGCAACTCTTCAATAATTCCAATTGTCTTTAACATTTCATCTTATTAAAAATTTTAGTTAATGATAGCCTTTGTGGGAAATATTCATACATTAACCATTTAATGTTAAACTTCCTCAATAAAGTATTAATGAAGATATGGATCATACAATATAATTCATAATTCCTTAAAATGGATCCTATTTCATACATTTTGAAAAGTTCATGAAGTTTCATGATATCATATATCATGGATTATAATAAAGAATATCCTATCATATAATATATTATAATTGACATAAAATGGGTAAGTCTTTAGGGAATATCTACAACTTATATTATGATGTACTGTACATAGAACAATATGGAGGAACATTATATTCCTTTATATACAAAACATAATACTTAGGGCAGGTATAGAGACCCAAGATTGATGTACAAGGACATTACATTACTTTTTCAGAATACTTAATACATGAAAAATAATCAAACTCCCAAAGACCGTATTCTTTTAGTGTCTTTGGAAACTCAGAACATAATCTTCTAATCATAGTGAAAGATCTTAAACATCTCCCATAAAGATCTTCCCCTTCTGTTTTCCTACCTAAAACTTTTCTCTATATCCTGGGGAAAAGAAAACATAAAAAGGGTGAGCTCAAATTCTCATTAAGGGTAAAAATGGAGAAAATAAAACACACCATATACATTTGAACATAAAAACATGAACATAAAGTTTAAACAACAAAATCTTGAGTCCTAAAAGAAATCTTGGCAGTAGGTAAGGGATAGATCATAAAGGAACATTAACCATGATAGAATATCATTGGCATAAAACATTCAGTTGTAGCAAACTAAAAAGCACATAATATGTTTTCCATAGTATCCAAGGCATTGCTTCCAAGACCATCATAGTGGATGAAGTCCATTACTAAACTGGGTTTACTTGTTGTTCTATCCATGTCTACCTCATGAGATATAAATCTTTACCCAATGCATTGGAGTGAGATATAGGTCCCACCCATCTCATAATGAAATCATTCTTTCTTGTGACACGAAAACATAAATCATTTAGCATAACATAACCCATGAGATAAGAAGAGATTCTTAAACATCATTCCATCATAACATAATCCATATAAGATAAATGGAATCCATAAAAATAATTCCATCATAAACATAATAAAATCAAAGTAATAATAGGTATATAAAAATAACTATATGTCATATTATATGGAAAATAATTTTGATAAAACACTTGAACATAATTCCTGAGGAAATATTTGATAGTAATATTCATGGAAATAAGACATTAATAAGATGTAAAAATCTGTTCATGTCGTACAAGTAAAAAAAAATATTCCCCTCATACTTTTATCAGAAAAGTCAAAAAGTACCTCGTATGGTAAACAGAAGAATGATTACTTCCATACCATGTAGTAAAAGTCAAAAAATAGGTAAAATGAATTTAAATATACATAGAATAATATAGAACATTTAATTAAAACATTTTTATGAAACATGGACATGGATGATAAATATATCCCCAAAAACTATTTACGTATAAACAATCTTAGATAAAAATGTGATTGCTAAATTATCCCTTACCTTTGGTCCGATTTCTTTGGTATGAGTCCAAAACTCATATATAGTGGGTTTAAACACATTATTAACTTTCAAAATAACCATAATAATATTTATGATATCATATATGATTCACTTATGACTTTATATTACCCGTTCATTTGTCAATTCAATGTTAAAGCAACATTTTGGGTAATAATCGTTTCATTTATCGTACATGTTTGGACTTTTTATTCTTCATATGATTAATTAGACAATTATTTAATTACATAAATAATGTAAATAATTATTTTTATATCATATATATTCATTATATAAATATATATAATAGAGAGATAAATGGAATGGAATATACCATTGATGGAGACGATATGTTGTACGTACGCATGGACACTACTTTCGTTTCCTTATTAAATTGAATGAAAGTAAGTAAATGACATATATATATATATAAATAAAGTTGAATTATTATGTCACATTTTTAATTATTATTTATTATATATACTTTATAATAATTCTTGAATGGGTAACATGGAGAATGAATCTCATCATGTTGTGGAGACGGTAAGCCGTACGTACACACAAGAGACGATATTGTTCCCATAGTTGTTGAAAAATATTGAAGTGGATGGTGTATAATATATCAAAATTAGTGTAATGTTTTAATAATCATATATAGTTATTATTTCCACCATTATACCCATCCAAGTAAGGTGGTGGTTAAAAACAGATTACACCACGATGTGGAGACGGTAATTCGTACGTACACACGCGCAGTGATTTCATTTTTCATAGGATGAATATAATGTGAAATAGGGTTGTTTCATATTTATAATAAAATATAAGTATATGAGGGATAATTATGTTATTAATTTATAATGAAACAACTAATGAAGAGGAAGTATAAGAAGAAATAAATTTGAAAGAATCGATAGAAGAGATTACCTCTTTCCTCGACGTACCTTTTTTAAATTTGCTCTTAGGGCACTAGAGTTGGTATTTTGAGAAGACAAGAATATCTAGAATGTAACTAGGAATGTTTAGAAGAGAAATTGTCAGGGTTTGGACGATATTGAAGGCTCAAAATGGAGTTAAGAGGAGAGGGAGGATGTTCCCTTTTATAAGAGATGAGAGGGGCACTTTAGGAACGTTCTAAAATATTAATTTAGTATAAATTCAATTTAGATTTAAAATGATCCAAAACTTATTTATTTATAAGATACGATGAATTTGGTTCGAATAACCATCATCCAATAATTTTTGACAAGTATTGAATATTTTTTATCCTTGTATTTTTGGTTTTTCCCATAATTTTTCCTTTTTAATCTTACCATAATATCATGTTATTTACACATTGTGGGTTAATGTAATTACTATATTATGTAAAAAGATGCAAAAAAGTTATTCATTACATATTTGAACTTATATTATCTATTTTTATGAATATTATATTTTTATGAATTTAACAACATTTAATAAACTATTTTATGTTTTAAGTTATGAATCATGTCAATTTTAGACACTATTCATACATGATTTTTTTTAAAATCATAACAACCTTATTACTTTGAACCAAAGGCATAAAGCATACCAAATATGTCAATGTCATCCAAAAAAATCGTGTATGACATCAAAATGTTAAAATTAAATTTATTTTAATATTTATAAACTCATTTATTTGAATCTTTCATTAATTAGGTAATCACTACATCATAATTTTATCATAAATAAATATATTTATCTAATGTCTAAAATTTATAAATAAAATACCATGATTTATTAAATATTTTTATATTTATTTATATAATCCTTTATTAAAATATATTTAGTAAAAGATATATGTTTAGGTTATAATTATGTTTACTTTAAATTAATTCTTATAAATTGTCATTTTCACACCCAAGTGATTCCATGGGGTCCCAAAATCGACCCAAGAATGACCATGGTCGGAAATATCTCATCCAATAGGATTAGTACATGTGTTAGGGTAATTTAATATTATTATAATAGTATTTTTTTACCCTTATTTACCATATTTACCCTTTAACCATGGTAAATAAAGTAATTATTAAAGTTACTATTCATAATTTCCAAAAAAAAAGGTACCTATTTAAAAAATTTTAAAAATATGATTCCAAATATGGAATTAAATTTTCTAAATTCAAAATAAATAATTTTCAGGAATTAATTTAAAATTAATTCATGTTCTCAAAACCAAAAGGCGGGTTTTTAAGAAGTAATAACTTCCAAAAGATTGACATGTGTTTATGTCCAATTTAAAAGTGAAATTACTTCAAATGACAAAAATTGGATTGAATGATAAAAAATTAATCAAATTACACTTTAAAACCAATTAAAAATATAATCTAACTATATAAATAAATTATATGAAAAGGTAGTTTTGAATTAAAATGCAGTATTTTTCACTATTCATTAAAATTTTAATTTTATCAGAAAAATACCAAAATTACAAAAAAAGTAAATTTTTATGTACCAATTCCAAATAAGAATTTTATGTTTTCAAATTTAACATATAAAAGTGTCAAAAAAATAGATTTAAAATGGTTGTGCCATCAAAAGGCGGTAAAACTGTATTTTTTTGAAAAATAAGTGTTTTATCCGAAAAATTCATTTTTTTCTCACACAATGTTCTATAAAATGTTTAAGATGAATGAAAATGCTATAAAATTTAAAATTTGGTTAATACTATTCATAACAGATAGTTTATATCCTATTAAATAATAATATTTAAAAATATATCATTGTTTAGTGAAACTCGGTATCGTGTACAACGCAAGCTATCGAGGAAGGTCACTCTTGTGTGTAACCCAAGCCAAGTCAGCATTGTGTGTAGTGAAAGATTCCTTTGGTGTTGTGTATAACATAATCAAAACTTAGTACATTTATATATTGAACAAAATAGATACTCAGTATTGCATGAAATCAATTCTATCAAAAGAGCTTGAAATTGTGCATAACACAAGCCAAGTATATTGTTGCGTATACTACAAGCTAATAAAGTGTTGCGTATAGTGAAAGCTAATCATTATGTAGCGTACAAAACAAGGCATCAATGAAATTAAAAATAATCTATCTCATAAAATCTTGGTGTGTTACATTCTACCCCCCCTTACAATGAATTTTTCCGCCAAAATTTGTCGGGGTTATAAATGGTTTTCTAGTTGAAAGTTTCTTTCATGGAAACCCACATAGTAAAAAGGGATACTAAGAAATCATTTTAAAAAAGAAATTTAGAAATGTAACAGTTATCTAAAATAACTCATCACTGAGTTTCCACATAGTAGAACAAAGGTGGGAATTTAAAACATAGATATGGAAGAGAAATCTATCCATCAAGTTCTGATGGAATGTGATAGAGAATATGGTTTAGAGAATTTTAACTACCAGAAATCCATAAATTTGTGATGATTTAAGGGACCATATGATTCATTGGATAAGTGGTTACTATGATAGATTTTTTGGTTTTCAATATCATTTCCCTAAAGTTGATGACTTTTTACATAAGGAGAAATACTTAGTTGATTTAAGTGAAATATCACCATTGGTAGTTCCATAAACAATTTCTAATTCATATATTATTCAAATAAATGAATTTTACTTTTTCATTCTTGAAGTGTTAGAAGATCATATGATATAATGATAGGTCATTACATCTATCTCAACAAAAAGGTTAGAACAGATTATTAAATATGCATAAGTCTACCAATAGTGAGATAATACATTAATCTAACAAAATACAACCAGAATATAAATTTTACTATCCATAAATGGATAACATTACAATCCTTCCAAAAACTGAAAATATAAAACATTAGAAGGAGGTGAACTAAATCGACTTAACATCTGTCTCCCATATCTTATTTGGCAGTTATTGGTTGCCACATTCCAAACATCTAAATGCCCTAATCATGTATTCTCTTGAAATATAATAATAAAATAAATTACCATAAAACCATATTGAAAACATGCATTCTATCAATATTAACTCTTTCCACACACCAAATATACCGAAAATTCTATATTCTTAAACTATGATATCACTTTGTCCTTTTTCAGTCATGAACTCATTAATACTATCAAACATATTATTTTATCCTTATCCCTTAATTATGCGCAAATCATCTACTTCCCAAAAATATTTTAATCACTTTTCATGGTTAACGGTACCATATGATTATAGAAAATCTTAATATACCAATATATAGATATTCCAATATTCCATAATACTATAAGTGAGATTCCACAACACTATTTTGAAATCCCATTACATAAACACTTAATCATTCCACTACTTCGTTGTCATACTCAGCATCACCAATAGTGATCGCATGTGACTTCCCTTTGTCTTTTTCCTTAAGAGGTTGTTGATGTTGATCATCATTAACCCCTAGATTAGGGCATTGGTTAGAATAATGCCCCATTTCCTTGCACTTATAGCATTGAAGTGTTGGTGGTGTGTTCTCTATAGTATTTTCTACATTCACATCATTAGTAACTTTTTTCCCATTACTTCGACACTCAAATGATCTATGAACTTATTTTATACACTTGAAACATTTTCTAGTCCCTTTTAGACAATCTCCACCATTCTTCTTTCCACACTTTGAGTATAAAGAAACATTTATCTTTTTTTAACCATTGTTCTGAGATTTTCCCTTGAACACCATCATTCGTTTCTTATCAAAACCATGAGATGGATATGTAACACCAACTGCCAATTATACATTGATATAAAAAATCATAATCTCTTCAAATATACTAAAGTCAATTATAGATAATTCCTTTCAGAGACTTTTTTTTAAGCCACTGAAGAATTGATCAACTTTACTTTCAGTTTTGATGATAATGTCAGAAGAAAACCTTGAAAGTCTTGTAAAATTCACCTCGTATGTACCAATAAATTTATCATCATTTTTATTAAGATCAAGGAACTCCTTTTCCATCTTTGTTATAAGAATACGAGGGGAGTACATATTGAAAAATAAGTTCTTGAACTTGTCCCATTCCATGGATTCAATTTCGTCTTATTGCCTTGTATTCTTAATTAGAGTCCACCACTAGTTTGTTTCACCTTGTAAATGATAGAAAACCAAAATGACCATTTCATGTTCCAAATATAGAAGGATGGAAAATATATTTTTAATGGTACTGATCCATTTTTTAGTAACAAGTGGATTAGAAGACCCACTGAAAGAAGGTGGGTGTTAGATCATGAAGGACAGAATATAATTTTGTTCCCTTATCTGCTCATTTGGGATCCCAGAATGATTTATAGATTGTATAAGTATAAATATAATATTTTTTATTCCATCTCCCAAAACATTTGGTTGTTCAGGAGGACAATCATTTCATTTCCTTGTGCATTGATCATTAACATGATTCCTTTGGGTTCTAGAAATCATCTAAAACCCAAAAAGAATATTGTGAGAGGCAAAAAACATACTAGGAAAACAACATAGTCAAGGGAAATTACCTTCAATCTCTAACATATTAGGTTTAATTCTAGGTTATTCATGATTGTTACAATAATTTTAGGACTGTAGCTTATACTTATACTTAACCTTAGCGACATCCCTAGACACACCTTAGAAATATCTCTAGGGATCTCACTAAAGTTTTTGCATCCTAGTTTCCAAAGGTTAACTAAAACTTCACTCTAATACCAACTATAAAGACCCAATCTTGACATACATGTACATTACATTAATTTTGTGGAATACTTAATAGATGAAAAAAAAGATGCCCAAAGACCATATTAGTTTAGTGTATTTAGAAAATCAGAACATAATATTCTAATCATGGTGAAAGATCTTCAAAATATCCCATAAAGATATTACCCTTTTTTTTCCTAACTAAAACCTTTCTTTATATCCTGGGGAAAATAAAACATAAAAGGGTGAGCTCAAATGCTCAGTAAGGGTAAACATGGAGAAAATAAAACAAACCAACTACATTTGAACGTAAAAACATGAACATAAAGTTTAAACATCAAAATATCGAGTCATGAAATAAATCTTGGAAGTACGTAAAAAATAGATCATAAAGGAACCTTAGCTATGATAAAATATCATTGTCATAAAACATGTAATTGTAGAAAAATAATAATCACATAAAATGATTTCCATAATAGCCAAGGAATTGCTACCAAGACCGTCATAGTGGACGAAGTCCATTACTAAACTAGGTTTACTTGTCATTCCAACCATGTATATCTCATGAGATATAAATCTTTACCCAATGAACTAGTGGGAGATATATGTCCCACCTATCTCATTATGAAATCATTCTCACATGTGACACAAAAACATAAATTATTCAGCATAACAGAACCCATGAAATTAGATGGGATTCTTCAACATCATGCCATCATAACATAATACATATAAGATAAATGGACTTCATAAAAAATAATTCCATCATAAATATAATCAAATAAATATAATAATCAGGATAAAAACATAACCCTATGTCATCTTATATGGAAAATAATTTTGATAAAACACTTGAACTTCATTCATGAGAAACATATCATTTCTTCAATAAAAAAATTTTCTTTTCTCAAAATACTGTGAAATTTTAAAAGAAAATAATTTATTTGAAAATAAACTTGAAATATTGTTGAGGAATATTCATGGAAATAAGTTGTTAATAAGACATAAAAATCCGTTCATGTCGTATAAGTTAAAAAAACATTCACCTCTTACTTTTACTAGAAAAGTAAAAAAAGTACCTCATATGGTAAACAAAAGAAATATTTCTTCCATACCTTGTATTAAAAGTAAAAAATGGGTAAAAATGAATTTAAAATTACATAGAAGAATAGTAAAAATTTTATGAATTTTTTTTATAAAACATTCACATGGATGATAAATATATCCCTAGAAAATACTTACATATAAACAATCTCAGATAAAAATGAGATTTCAAAATTATCTCTTACCTTAGGTCTGATTTCTTATATATGTGTCCAAAACTCTTGTATAATGGATTTATGATAGAGTTGGTGTCCTGAGAACCAACTATTTATACTTTGATTACATGAATGTACACTTATTATATATTGTTCATTGTTCTGCATGACTATAATATAATAATGTCCTGGAATATTTGTTGCATTAATAAAGTCATGGAAGATCCCCACTATGATGAGAACCTTGAAATGCTATAACAATATTGTTAAATAAAGTTATACAGTTGGATGACATACTATGATAGGACACATAGTATACAGACCATCAAGTGCTAGTACTCGTAAGAAGACGAGACTCTCTCTCATGGAGTTCGCACTTAGTAATCTCCAAGATGGGAGATTATGAGAATAGACCCACCAGTATAAATTCCTCATGTCTTGGTGTCATCGTACATTGCTATCTACAAGAGTGTGTAATGGTCCTTAGACTGGAAGATTATCATTAACTCATGTCATGACTCGTGCACATAGATTTTCTGACGAAAACCATCACGAAGACTGTTGGTGTGAAGTAGGGTACATTGGGTGCGTCACGAATGACATTTTGTTAATGGATAAGTCAAGGAAGGATTTGTCCCTTCCATATTTATGGGAGTATTTATCTTGAGCCATTTGATTGAAATAGAATTTTCACCCAAATTCCATGGCCATGGGGTCATGACAAGTTTATTTCTGGAAGTCAAAGAATGACAGAGCAAGCATATAGGTTTATTAAACTACCAAGAAACCTGCTTGATGAGATATTGAGACAAAGGGATTAAATTACATGGTAATCATTCGTATGAGGTGACACATAAACATGATTTCAAATTTTTTCTCTTGGGTTCCTTGACCCATTTCTAGATAATAATCTTGGACTTTAGGCAACCCCTCTTAATGCCAATGAGAAATAGGCCTAGAGGGTCACACACTAATTGTATCAAAGTATCTCAAAGTAGAATAAAGATTATTATTGTATGTGGTTTAGTAATTATTCAAGGAAGACTAAATAATTTTAATGTTGAAGTAAGAATAAAATGAAAAAAAGATATACATACCGTGTACACTGAATGTACACGCCGTGTAGTTTTCATTTTGGAAATAAAATGAAAAACACAATATACACACTGAGTAAATTGAATGTACAGGATGTGTAGTTTTCATTTTGGAAAGGAAATGAAAATAAGATATACACACCATGTACATTGAATGTACAGACCATGTAGTTTTCATTTTGGAAAGGAAATGAAAAACAAGCACACACTGTGTATTAATGATTACACGCTGTGTAGTTTTTCTAGTCGAGATTTTGAGGAAATAATATTGTTTTATTAAATGATATTTATTATAATCAGTGTGGGTGCATTTCAAGGAATTAATGATTTGAAATGGGGGTTTTCAATAAGATTTAATTAAATAAATAAAACACATAACACATTTATTTATTATCATGACTTTATAACCTCAAACCTGATTATAAATATCCTCACAACCCCAACACTTTTCCATAATCATTGTTCACAACAATTATGGATAATTCTCTCAAGGATGAAATAACTCCTTCCTTCAAGAACGCTCTCAAGACCGAGAGATATCCTCTTCCATCGGAGCAAGGAAATCTAAGGCAGGCAATGCAAGCAAAGGCTTCTCTAGGATAGTACCTTGAGATTCATTTGGCAATGTCCAGAGATATGTAGTGAACGTGTGGATCACCATTAGGGGAAGTCTACACTTGGATTCTGTGACGCTATGACGAATCACATCAGAACATGATCAGAAATATCAATGAAGAAAGAGATCCATAAAATGTACTTATTTCTAATCAATTAAATTAATTATAATCAACATGTGATGATCCTCCATTTTAGTTCTAGGACTATTATTCTTCTTTGTCTATTTCTGTGATTCGATCCATGGAGTCTGGCATTTATCATTGTATTGATCCTGGATTGATCATTTCTAATGACAAAAATCCAAGTGGGCACATCCACCCATGAGCTTCCACTACGCCCGAGACCTTCAATTGGTATCAGAGGGGTCACAACATTGATTATAGTTATTTAATTTTCATTGATAATTTACACATTTATATTTGATTCAATTCCAGATAAATCATTCTATAAAACTGAATGAATGAGATCTATTCTTCCTCCTTCATTTCTCGATTCACATCACAGAAAAAACCTTTTAAGTTTAATTTTGATTAAAATAAAAATGAGGAACTCATCCGGAGGAGCCGCTCATTCGGTTTGTACAACACAAGAATACCTGACGTGTAGTGAAAAATACACGCCGTGTACTTAGTTTCAACGAACTGGAACTGGTCCGCCAAACCATGCTGTGTGAATTAAGCATACTTAATTTTTTAATACACCGTGTTGAAAAGAACTGAACGACACGTGGAAACCGGAATACATGGCGTGTATGTTGAATCAACACACCGTGTACTCCGATCCGACCTAGGTGAAACCATGTACAAGGAAAATCCATGTACTACATACATGATATTGCTTGGCCGGTAACCCTGTAACAAGGAAGTACATGCTATGTTAGATTAATCTACACGTCGTGTACTTCAAAATTTCCAAAGTACAAAAAAAAGTCCAAATCCCTCGACATATACTTTGGATAAAGGGTGAAAACAAATACACACCGTGTAATGTATCCTACACGCCGTGTACTTTCCAAAAATGGAATTTCACCAGGTTTCCTCCAAATTACAAAGACCCGTACAAGGAATATGGATGAGAAGAATCTCAAGGAAATTCAAAAAGGAATTTAAGATAAAGAATTGATTGATTATAATATCACAATTAATTTAATTCAAGTGACACTTATCTTGAATAAAAGAATGATTAAAAGAATTTGAATACTAAATATGCGTAAATGTCATTGCATGCTATGGATGATCATGATCTAGACCAAAGACTCTTTGTGTGTGTATGGTTTCATTTAAATTTAATTAATTTAAATTTGATGGCCTGCGAGCCTTCATACAATAAAATATAGGGTCGGTGTGCCCATGGTTTATTTAATGTAAACCCCATGTAATGGAGGATATCCCAAGCTAGAGGAGACAGTTCAAAATCTGAAGCTGAAGAAAAACCAACCTAAGAAGATATAAAGGTGGATATGTGGGAGCTTCAAAACACAAACCATTGGGTTTAAGGTGTTTTCCCCTAGGTTAGGGTTAGATTATCAAAACCACTAGATAATCTAACCAATATAAGCTCATGATCGTGCAATATTATTTTATTTCTGTCTGATTACATGATTTATTTATTATGTATGTGTTTTCTCGATCACATAGTTAATGAAATAAACAAGCATGCAAAGATGGAATAAAATAAAAACTGGACTATGTGTAAACATTATCAGAACATTTTTAATCACTTAATCAAGTATCACTTAATATTAACAATCATGAGATAATGATAAACTACACATAAAGAATAAAATCCCTCAAATACCATATTAAGTCAGACCAATCCTTCTGTTACTTGATTAAGGGAAAGACTCAATAAGACTACGTGTTTGACCAACCCTTGATGGGACACTTACTTTTATAAGGGAATATATTATGAATGTTTTAGGTTTACTTAAACATTTTACATTCAGAGGACTAGCCCTTGCTAGACATGTTCTAAAATGGAGGCAAGTGTTGAGGAAATCCAAGTCAGTATTTCAGGATTGGGGAGTCCACTCAATAGATCAAGGAACTGTAAGATAACAGTTGGCAAAGACTTGCCTACCTAAATACCTTTAAATAGCTTGACCAACCCTTGTTGGGGTTATGAGAAGGGTAATATGGATCCTTGCCACTAGAATTTCAAAGCAACTAGGCATTCCAAGTTCAATGGTGGGGGTCATTGGGACTTGATAAAATTGTGGGAGAATTAATAAAAATTTATAATTTCTCATAAAATGTAATCAAGAAAGTACTAATGATCTAATCTTTTAATTGTAGAATAAAAATGATAAACTGGTCAACCACACTATCCCTGCGATCAATTCTGGATAAAGACAATATCCTCACCAGTAGTAACTTTTAGGAATGGTTATGTGCCTTCGGGTTATCCTACACCATGAACGAAAGTTTTACATGCTGGATTTCTCACTTCCTGATTCGCCTACCCAAGGGGAGAGTGATGAGGATTTTCTATTCTATGATCAACATTTGAACTATGCACTCGATGTTCAATGTTTGATTCTATCATCAATGTCTAGTGATCTCATGAAGTCACATGAAGACATGAATTCCTATAGAATGCTTGAGTACCTCCATGGTCTATACTAGGAGAGAAAAATACAAGAAAGGTTTGAAATCTCCAAGGATCTATTCTAGAGAAATCCTGGAGAGGGTACCCCATCTGGGCCTCATGTAGTCATGCTCATTGGCTAAATTGAGAGCATGGAGGTTCTGGGGTTTAAAATCCCAGAATAACTGGGTACCGATCTCATTCTTGCATCACTCCACCAAAGCTTCTCTAACATTATCATAAATTTCAACATGAACAACATTGAGAAGTCTCTATCTAATCTTCTTATTCTCATTTTCAATGTAGAAAATGATATGAAGCATGAAAAGCCTTCTGTCTTTATGGTGAATAAATGGAAAGGGAAGGCAAAGAGATTTCATCCCAAAGCTTCTTCAAGGCCTTCCAAGAAAAGGAAGATCAAAGGGGAGGCAAGAGAATAGGAGGTTGTTTGTTTCAAAGGTGGTTAAAAGGTCCACTAGAAGAAAAACTACACCCAGCCAAGGAAGCTAGGGGAAGCTTCAAGTGCATTTGTTATCGAATACAATCTATCTGTTTCTACCAATTGGGTACTAGATACTTCTTGTGGTGCTCGAATATGTATCCAAATATAGGAACCAAGTAGATTAAAAAATATTTAACGAGGTGAGGTGGATCTGCGAGCAACCAACGGAGCCAGACTTTCTGCTCTAGCTATCGGAGACTACCACCTCACATTGCCTACTGGGATGGTCTTGGTATTAAAAGGATATTATTATGTACCATCTGTAACCAAAAACATCATTTCAGTATCCATATTAGATACTGATGGATTCATCTTCAAGTTTGGAAATGAATGTTCATACTTTTATAAAGATGGAATTTGTTTTGGTAGGGAACATTTATATAATGTCCTTTATGTGTTAAACTATACAAACCAACTAATGGAAATCGATGACAAAGTTAATTCACATGACTCATACCACACCCAACTTTGGCATCACTTGCTAGGTCTTGTCAATGAAAAACGTTTGACAAAATTACATCAAGATGGGTATTTATATTCTTCGAACTAAAACCACTTGGTGTATGTCATGCGCTTCTACAAGGAAAAATGACCAAAGCCCCATTTAGTGGGAAATGTGAAAGGGATAAAGAGATTCTAGAATTAGTTCACACATATGTGTGTGTACCATTTCCAGTTGAAGCAAGGGGTGTGTTCTTGTACTTCATAGCTTTTACTGATGGTTTTAGTAGATATGGATATATTTACATAATGAGGTATAAGTCAGATTCTTTTGATTGGTTCAAAGAATACATGAATGAATTTGAGAACCAACTTGGTAAGAATATTAAGAAACTCTACTCAGATAGTGGAGGATAATATCTTAATCAGGACATCATTGATTTATGATGAGAGTTTGGGATTCTATCTCAAATCACTCCTCCTTACACACCTCAATGGAATGGTGTAAGTGAAAGGAGGACTCTCACCCTATTGGACATGGTGAAATCAATGATGAGTCATTTGAGTCTTCCATTATCCTTTTGGGGATATGCATTACAAACAACAACACACATACCAGACCAAGTACTAACTAACTCGATAAATGGTATTCCATAGGAGTTATGGAGTGGACGCAAAGCTATGTTATCAAATTTACATGTGTGGGGTAGCGAAGCATTTGTTAAGGCATCTTCAGGTAACAAACTTGCACCCCGAGGCACAAAGTGTACCTTTATAGGATATCCCAAGGAAACAAGGGGACTGAAAATTATTTTTTATTACTAGAAAAACAAAGAGAAACCCTTCAAGGAAGATGAAAATGGTGAAGTCCAAGGGCATCCCCTTGCACCACAGTATAACACTCAAGGGGAAGGGAATACAGGCCATCATAGATCCTAAGAGTCTCCTCTTGTCTGGACAAGCAAGCAAGTGAATCTGCTGCAAAGTTAGATTCCCTCCAACTATGATGAATAATCATCCCATGCTTGATCTCTTCCTTGCACCTCTGGATGAGATAAATCAAATCCCAAGGTATCTTCTGGATTCCCTGTAACGCTTTAACCAAAACCTCAGAGTCGGACTCCACCTCCGTCACCTACAAACCACTCTACCTAAAAACCATCAATCCAGAGAGAAGAGCCCATACCTCCACACCGAAGGAGTTTTTTGGGACATAAAAGGTGCTAAAGGAAATAATAACAGAACCCCAACAGTCCCAAAGTAAACCCCCGCCCCTCATGACTCACTCCAGAAAGGACCCGTCAATGTTAAGCTTCAAACCACATCTCGAGGGATGCCACCTCACCCAACACCCTCTCCCTATGTGTTGCATGCAGGGACGGTTCACCAGGTTGCAAACTGCAACTGATGTAGGAGTATGAGTTGGTACAAGAATAGATTCCACAAATCCCCATGGAAGAAAAATCTATTCCATAGACACAAGAACTATATAGGAGCACGAGATAGGTGAGAGAACCAGAACGATATGTTTTTCTTATCACCGAGGATGGTGACTCATTATTGGTTGAAAATGATGATCCTATTACCTACAAGGATGTAGTTGAAGGCAAATCCATTGCCAAGTGGCAAGAATCCATGAATTCTGAAATGGATTCCTTATACCAAAACCAAGTCTTGATTTTGGTAGATCCTCCAATTTATGTAAATACTGTTGGTAATAAATGGGTATTCCAGAAGAAACTCGACATGGAGGGACATTTCAGCACCTATAAGTAACGACTGGCTGAAAAAGGTTTTAGACAACGTCAAGGAATTGACTATGATGAAACCTTTTCACCAGTTGTGATTCTAAAATCCATCAGAATACTATTAGCCATTGTCGCTTACCATGACTTTGAAATTTGGAAAATGGATGTCAAAATAGCATTCCTTAAGAGGAACCTCCAAGAAGATGTCTACATGACACAACCTGAAGGGTTTGTGACTCCAAAGGATTCCAACAAGGTATGCAAGTTGCAAAAATCCATTTAAGGATTAAAGCAAGCATCATGGTCATGGAAAATTCATTTTGATAAAGCGGTAATGGAATTTGTCTTTGTTAAGAATGAATGTGAGCCTTGTGTCTACAAAAGGTTTAGTAGAAGTGTCGTCATTTTCCTAATAGTATATATTGATGACATATTACTAATTGGAAACGAAGTACCTGTCTTATAGTTAGTTAATGCATGGTTGGATAAATGCTTCTATATGAAAGACTTGGGAGAGGCACCATATATTCTTGGGATCAAGATCCATTGTGATATATCCAAGAGAATGCTGGTCCTGAGTCAAAGTACATACATTAACAAGATACTGAAGAGATTCATTATGGAATAGTCCAGGAGGGGATTGTTGCCTATGTCACATGGCATTCAGCTTTCCAAGAAAATATGTTCTCAAACACATGAGGAAATAATGAGAATAGAAAGGATCCCTTACGCATCCGCGATTGTGTCATTAATGTATGCTATGATATGTACAAGGAAAGATGTTTCTTACACATTAAGTGCAGTAGGCAGATATCAAGCTGATCCAGGAGGCCGCCATTAGATGGCAGTCAAGACTATCCTTAAGTATCTGAGGCATATAAAGGATATGTTTCTAGTTTATAGAGTATATGAGGAACTGGTCATTAGAAGACATGTAGATGCTAGTTTCCAGACTGATCAAGATGACATGAAGTCTCAGACTGGATACATCTTTAGTTTGAATGGAGGTGTAGTGAGCTGGAATATCTCAAAGAAAGTTGTGGTCGTAGATTATACAGCAGAGTTCCAGTATATCTTAGCTTCTAAGGCAGCTACAGAAGTAGTATGGATGCAAAGCTTCATCCAATATCTGAATGTAGTACCTAGTAGTAAAGATACCATCACACTCTATTGTGATAATAATATAGCGGTGGCACTTGAAAAAGAGCCAAGGTCACATTAGCGGACAAAGCACATATTTCAGAAGTATCATCTCTTGAAGAATTTTTCTCAGATAGGTGAAGTTGCAGTGAGCAGTATTTCCATAGAAGAAAACACAGTGGACCCCTTGACTAAGGCCTTGACTCAGCAGAAACATGATCATCATGTGAAGTCTAGTAGACTAAAAGTTGTAGACAGTTGGAACTAGTCCAAGTGGGAGTTTTTTGGAGTTTATGTCCTGAGAACTAACTATTTATACTTGGCTAACATGAATGTACACTTATTATATATTGTTCATTGTTCTACATGACTATAATATAATAATGTCTTGGAATATTATTTTCAATAATAAGGTCATGGAAGATCCCCGCTATGATGAGAACCTTGAAATGCTATAACAATATTCTTAAATAAAGTTCTACGGTTGGATTACATACTATGATAGGACACATAGTATACATACCATCATGTGAGAGTACTCATAAGAAGATGAGACTATCTCTCATGGAGTCAGCACTTGGTAATCTCCAAGATGGGAGATTATGAGAACATACCTGCCATTAGTAATTCTGCATGTCTTGGTGTCATCGTACATTTCTATCTATGAGCATGTGTAATGGTCCTTAGACTGGAATATTATCATCAACTCATGTCATGACTCGCGCACTTAGATTTGCTAACGAAAACTGTCAGGAAGATAGTTGCCGGGAAGTAGGGTATGTTGGGTACGCAACAAATGACATGTTTCTAATGGATAAGTCAAGGAAGGATTTTCCCCTTCCATATTTATGAAAGTAGATATATCGGGCCCTTTGATTGAAATAGAACTATCGCCCAAATTCAATGGCCATAGTGCCACTGCGATTTGATTTCTAGAAGTCAAAGAATGATGGATCAAGCATATAGGTTTATGACACTACCATGAAACCTGCTTGATGAGATATTGATACAAAGGGATTAAATTACATGGTAAGAATTCGTATGAGGTGACACGTCAATATGGCGTCAACTTTTTTCTCTTGGGTGCCTCGACCCGTTGCTAGATAGTAATCTTGTACTTTTGCAATCCCACCCAATTCCAATGAGAAAGAGGCCTAAAGGGTCACACACTAAGTGTATCCAAGTATCTCAAAGTAGAATAAATATTATTCCCTTATGTGTTTTAATAATTATTTAAGGAAGCCTAAATAATTTTAATGTTGGAGGAAGAATAAAATGAAAACAAGATATGCACGCCGTGTACATTGAATTTACACGCCATGTATTTTTCATTTTGGAAATAAAATTAAAAAAAGATATACATGCCATGTAAATTGAATGTACACTCTGTGTAGTTTTCATTTTGGAAAGGAAATGAAAAATAATATATATGTCGTGTAAATTGAATGTACAAGACATGTAGTTTTAATTTTGGAAAGGAAATGAAAAACAGTTACACGTCGTGTATTAATGATAGCACGCCGTGTAGTTTTTCGAGTCGGTATTTTAAGGAAATAATATTTTTTTATTAAATGATATTTATTATAATCAGCATGGGAGCATGTCAAGGAATTGATGATTCGACATGGGGGTTTCAATAAGAGTTAATGAAATAAATAAAACACGTAACCCGTTTATTTAATGTCATAAGTATATAACCGCAAGCCTGATTATAAATATCCTCACAACCCCAACACTTTTTCCTAATAGTTGTGCACAACAATTTTGGAGAATTATCTCAAGGCAGAAAGAACTCCTTCCTCCAAGAACAATCTCAAGACCAAGAGAGATCATACTCCATTGGATCAAGGCGATCTAAGGTGGACAACACAAGAAAAGGACTCTCCATGATAGCACCCAGAGATTCCTTTGGCGATGTCCAAAGATATGTGGTGCACATATGGATCACTACTAGAGGAAGTTTACACTTGGATTTTGTGACGCAATGATGAATCACATTGGAATGTGATCAGAAATATCAATGAAGAAAGAATGCCATAAAAGGTACTTCTTGAAAATAAATTAAATTAATTATAATCAACCTGTGATGATCCTCCTTTTTGTTCTGGTACTATTCTTCTTATTTTTCTATTTATTTGATTCGATCCATGGAGTCTGACATTTATCATCGTATTGATCCCAGATTGATCATTGCTAATGAAAAAAGCCAAGTGGGAACATACACACACGAGTTTTCACTACGCCCGTGAACTTTAGTTAAAACATATTATTGAATTTTAAAATAACAATAATAATACTTATGATGTCATATATGATTCACTTATGACTTTATATTACCCATTCATTTGTCAATTCCATGTTAAAGCAACGTATTGGGTAATAATCGTTTCATTTATCTTATGTGTTTGGACTTTTTATTCTTCATATGATTACTTAGATCATGATTTACTTACTTCCAGAATAAAAAAATGATTTATATATCATATATATTCAGTATATAAATATATATAATATATTGATAAATGGAATGGAATACACCGTTCATGGAGACAGTAGGTCGTACGTACACATGAACGCTGTTTTCGTTTCCTTATTAAATTGAATGGAAGTAAGTAAATGACATATATATACACATAAATCCAGTAGTGTTATTATGTCATATATTTCATTATTTTTTATTATATATAATTTATAATCATTCTTTAATGGTTAACATGTAGAATGAATCACATCGCGTCGTGGAGGCAGTAAGTCGTACGCATGCACGAGAGACGATATCGTTCCCATAGTTGTTAAAAAATATTGAAGTGGATGGTGTATAATATATCAGAATTAGTATCATGTTATAATAATTATATATAGTTATTATTTCCACCATTATACACATCCAAGTAAATTGGTGGCAAAAAATAGATTACACCACGACGTGGAGATGGTAATCCGTACATACGCACATGCAATGATTTCATTTTTCATAGGATGGATAGAAGGTGAAATAGAGTTGTTTAATATTTATAATAACATATTAGTATATGAGTGATACTTATATTCTTACTTTATAATGAAATAACTAATGAATAGGAATTAGATGAAGAAATAAATTTGAAAGAATTGGTAGAAGTGATTACCTCTTCGTCGACGTACCTCCTTTAAATTTCCTCTTAGGGAACTAGAGTTGGTCTTTTGAGAATACCATAACATCTAGAATGTAACTAGAGAAGTTGATAAGAGAAATGGATAGGGTTTAGCTGAGCTTGAAGTCTCAAAATGGAGTGAAGAGGAGAGGGAGGAGGTTCCCTTTATAAGAGAGGAGAGGGGAACTTTAGGAAAGCTCCAAAATATTAATTTATTATAAATTTAATCACTATTTAAAATGTTCAAAAAATTATTTAATTATAATATAAGATTATTTTAGTTAGTATAACCATCATCCAATATTTTTTTGACAAGTTTTGAATATTTTTTATCCTTATCTTTTTGGTTTTACCCTTATTTTACCTTTTTTAATCTTACCGTGATATCATGTTATTTACACAATGTGGGTTAATGAAATTACCATATCATGTAAAACAACTCAAAAAAAGTTATTTATGACATATTTGGACTTATATTAACCATTTGGTCGAGTATTATATTTTTATTAATTTAATATCATTTAATATACTATTTTATGTTTTAAGTTATGAATTATGTCAATTTTGGATACTATTCAAAATTGAATTTTTTTAAAAATTCATAACAACATTATTAATTCGATACAAAGGTATTAAATCATCCCCTATATGTCAATTTCATCCAAAAAATTCATGTATGACATAAAAATGTTCAAATTAATTTTTTTAATATTTATAAACTCATTTATTTGAATCATTCATTAATGAGGTAATCACTACATCATAATTATGTCATAAATAAATATATTTATCTAATGTCTAAAAATTATAAATAAACTACCATGATGTAAGAAATATTTTTAGAACTCTAATAAATATTTATATACAAAGAGATCATTTATATAACCCTCTATTAAAATCTATTTAGTAAAATATATATGCTTAGGTTATAATTATCTTTACTTTAAATTAATTCTTATAAATAGTCATTTTCACATCCACGTGAATCCATGCGGTCCCAAAATCAATCCAAGGATACCCATGGTCAGAAATATCTCATCCAATAGGATTTATACACATGTTATGGTAATGCAATATTATTATAATAGTATTTTTTACCCTTATTTACCAGATTTACCCTTTAACTATGGTAAATAAAATAATTATTGAAGTTACTATTCATAACGCACAAAAATAAAAGGTACCTATTTAAAAAATTTAAACCTTTTGATTCAAAATATGGAATCTATTTTTTCAAATTCAAAATATAGAATTTTCTGTAATTCATTTAAAATTAATTCCCGTTGTTAAAACCAGAAAGCGAGTTTTTAAGAAGTAATAACTATCAAAATATTGACATGTGTTTATGTCCAATTTAAAAGTGAAATTACTTAAAATTAACAAAATTGAATTAAATTATAAAAACATAAACCAAATACACTTTAAAACCACTACTATAAAAACAAGTATTTGCGACAGGATCCCGTCGCAAATGGTTTTTTGGGACGGGGGCCCGTCGCAAATGGCCCATTGCTGAAAACTGTGTTGCAACAACAATTAGTTTCGACGGGCCCGTCGCTAAAGCCTTTTTTGCGACGGGGATTCTCCCCGTCGCAAATAGTACTCCGTATATTTGTAAAAAACTTTTTAAAAAGTAATTGTGACGGGCCCCGTCGCAAATACCTGTTGCGACGTGCCCGCCGCAAATAGTTTTTGTGACGGGACCCATCACAAAAACTATTTAAAAAAATAAAATAAAAAACTATTAATAAATTATTTTAATGCGTATAATAATAATACTATTTGCGACGGGCATAGTATCCCGTCGCAAATACTATAAAAAAATAAAAAAATAAATTATTAATAAATTATTTTAATTAATATAATAACAATCCAATTATAATTCAAAAATAAAAAATAATAAAATATTAATAAATGATTTTAATTAATATAATAATAGAATTATAATTCAAAAATAAAAAATAATAGAATATTAATAAATGATTTAATTAATATAATAATATTAGAATTATAATTCATAAATAAAAAAATATTAATAATTTATTTTAATTAATATAAAAATAATAGAATTATTTTACATTCAAATATTAAAATAATTCAAGTATTACAAAAAAATATAATTAAATTATAATATTATAAAATTTTAATATATATTTAAAATTTAATATTATAAAATATAAATAATATTATTATTCATATTAATATTATTATTTCAAAATATAATATTATTAATATTTTATAATGAGACAGAAACTACGAATAGAAAAAAAATCATATTTTGATTTCACAAATTTTATAACATAAAAACAAAATCTAATCTGAAGGAGGGGGGGAGGGGGGGATCTGCAGATGGTGGTGGAGGAAACTCTATCCCTAAAGCATGAGTGAGTCGGCGCATGTACTCCATCTGCTCCTGATGCTGCTGCTGCCACCGACTCGTCTGCTCCTCGTACAGCTGCTACTGGTGTTGACGCTCCTCCTCATGCTGCTGACGCATCTGCTCCTGCTCCTGTCGGAGACTCTCTATCAGTGCAGTCTGAGATCGCAACTGATCCTCATACTGTGTAGCAAAAGAAGATGCACGAGCTCCTCTCGAGTTGGATGCCGACATCGCAGCACTGCCATAATAATCTCCGGGAGTCAGTCGAGAGCTGATACCAACTACCCAGCAGTTCTCGAAGGCATACTGGGTGGTCTGTATCCATGCCAACTCATCAAACTGACGACCAGTGGTCTGATCTGATGACTTGGCCGAACTCTCAGGTCGGGCCTGTGACGCTGCTGCCTCATATGACTCCTGTAGTTGCAATTTAAAATTAAAATTGTGAATATATTATATGCAGTTAATTTTTAAACTTGAAAAAAAATAATACTAACCACGATGTGATGCTGACGATCACCTCTGAGCTCCCCAATAGCAGGATCACTATACATCCTTTGATATACGTCGTACTCCATAATATCAGGGTGCTCGACAGCCTATAAGAATAAAAAATAAACTGTTAATATTTATAGTTATATAAAATATTTATAAATAATGTACATACCAGATGTTGTCTATGAGTACTGAAAGAACGACTCCCAGCTCGATGAGTCACCTCCTGTCTCCCCCGATTCTGCCTCCCCACCGATGATCTCCTCTAAAAGGCACCACTCAACCAGTGCGCACATAATCCATCCCATACATGGGATGAAATGTACTCTGGTCGGTGTGCTCTACATGACTCGTCAAAATCTGTCACTCCTGCTTTCTTCATGGCAGCTTTTCTTAAATTGTGCAGAAACTGATGAAGGCGATCACACATGGACACCTCCCATGCCTCGTGGATGGCGTCACGCATGGTATCCTCGATCGGATACCATAAACCCTACAAATAAATCAAAATATCAAGTTAGAAATGAAATAATTTTCAAAATAAAAATTATTTATTTACGTATGTACCAACCAATAACCGAACATGGCCTGCTGCACATCAATGGTAATCTGCTCCCATGTGGTCCACGACTGAGAGAAATAGTTTCGCAAAATAGCGCTGCCCTGTCCGACTGCTATATACAGAAAACTGTAAAAATAATAAACATTTATTATGTGAATAGATTAATGAAATCTTAGTCAAATCCACAGGTTATCACACAGGTTATCACACCTCCATGTGTGTGGATCAAACCCAAGACGTGGACGTCGCTAGGGGACGGGGTCAGGAATCATCAATCGTGCAAGACCGCGCCCCCTCTGCGTACTCCCTAGAGCACATGCAGGCTGAGGGTCATCTGCCAGCAACTCATCCGCATCAAAAGGCAGGTCAACATCCGTCAACTCACGAAATGTGGTGTCGTCCATCTGAAACAGAAAATGTTAATGTTGTTAGCAAATAATTGATAATTACTATTATATATACATATATACATATTATGATTGTATATAAATACCATGGAATTCTATCAGTGTTTATCTTCATCATCATCTTCATATATGTCAATGTCATCTTCATATTCCTCCTCAACATCATCGATATCCATTCGAGTTACAGTTGCTTCATCTCTTACCATTTCAAATTCATATGTGACATCATTAACATCATTATCATCACCGACTCTTAAATGTGGGGTGTCGTCATCGATACTCATGTCTCTTTGTAAAAAAGATTGATTTTGAGTACTCTCTTAAAAAACTTCAATTCTTTGCACATCAGTGAAAGCACATTCACTTTGACTAAACTGATTGTCTCGAATTTTGATTTTTATTACACTCCACCAATCAGTCAAGTCTCTTGATGTAGCACAGTACTTTGTGTAATAAACTTGATGTGCCTGTTGAGCCAATAAGAATGGTTCATTTACTGCGAGAACACTTTTACATTTAATATCGATGATTCCATGAGTCAGATGAACACGCACACCTCTCTCTGTATCCAACCACCGGCATTTGAACATGGTTATGTAATGTTGTCCAAGATAACAGAGTTCAATGATTTCATCAAGTATGCCATAAAAGTCAACTTCATTTTCTTGATGATGAGATCCTCTCAAGCTAACTCCACTGTTTATTGTTTTTTTTGGTTCCCCATATGCATGTGTGTGAAATCGAAATCCATTCACCACATATGCATTATAAGTTTTAACAATTTTGGAAGGTGGGTTACTCAATACACACAGCCGTTTGTCAATTTTATCAGCATGTCGAGACACCTGAAAATTTGTGAAATAATTATCAATATAGTAAACTATACATTTAATTAGTTTCTAAAAGATGAAGAATTTATGTTACCAGTTTTTGAAACCACTGAGAGAAATTTTTCAATCGACGTTCTTCGAGAGCAGCTGCTGTAATTTGTGGAATTTGTTTCTTGATATGATTATCATACAACCTATAAAAACCAAAGTTATTTACTGTAACATAAATGATAGAATAAGTGATATAAACCCTTACAGTACAACTGATGTCATCTCTTTAGAGTTGAGCAGAACATACGTATGAGCTTTATGATGTTCATCATCTGAAAGCCATCGTTCATAAACTCCACCAAAACCAAGCTCTGGCTGGTTGAAAAAAGATAATTGATTTTCGATTTCATCAATATTCCTCTCATTCCATCCCATTCGGTTGTGTTTTGAAGGATACTCAGATTCAAAATAATGGGAGCAGAAAAAAGATATTTCCTCTTGCAAATAAGCTTCTGTAATAGATCCTTCAACAGATGCTTTGTTACGTACTTTTCTTTTCAATTTTTGCATGCATCTTTCAAATGGGTACATCCATCGAAACTGTACTGGACCTCCATATTTGGATTCATATGGCAAATGTAACATCAAATGTTCCATTGAGTCGAAGAAAGACGGCGAAAATATTTTTTCCAGTTTACATATAATTACAACAACATCTTTTTTAAGTTTGCCTAGAGTATCATAATCTGTTGTAGCCGCACAAATTTCCCGAAAAAAATGAGACATGTCTGTTATAGAATCCCAAATCACAGAATTCAACAGACCTCTTAATCCAATGGGTAGAAGTATTTCCATTATAACATGACAATCATGACTTTTTAATCCAGTAATATGACTATTCTTTACACATCTACCCAAATTGGAAGCACAGCCATCTGGAAGTCTCAAATCTGCAATCCACTGACAAAATAATAAACGGTTTTCTTTAGACAGTGTATAAGCTGCTTTTGGTTTCAGTAACCTTTCTGTTCTGACATTCTCAAACAGTTCCAATTCTGGACGCTTGCAAATTTGGGCAAGATCTAAACGTGCATTTACATTGTCTTTGCTCTTTCCTGGCGTATCCAAAACTGTATGAAACAAATTATCAAAATAGTTATTCTCAATATGCATGACATCTAACATGTGTCGGGCCAACAAATCAGACCAATATGGCAAATCCCAAAATATGCTACGTTTAATCCAATTGTGTTCTTTCCCAAAACCATAAATTTTCTGTTGGTTTATTGTGGGACCAAAAGTGATAGGAGGTAATGAAAATACAACTGATTTTAACTCCGAACCTGATAGCATTTTTGGAGGTCCATCCCTTTCAACTGGTCCTTTTCTGAAATGAGATCTGTTTCTACGAAAAGGATGATTAGCTGGAAGAAATATGTGATGACAGTCAAAATAACAAGGTTTCTTTCCATGAATGAGCATAAATGCTTTGTTTTCTCCCATACAGTAAGGACATGATTTCTGACCATGTGTACTCCAGCCAGATAACATCCCATAAGCTGGGAAGTCACTAATTTTCCACATCAATGCTGCTCTCAGTATGAAATTCTGTTTCGTTGCAACATCATATATACTGACACCAGTACTCCACAATAAATTTAATTCATCAATCAATGATTTCAAATAAACATCAATATTTTTCTTCGGATGTCCTGGAATTAGTAAAGTCAAAAAGATATATTGCTTCTTCATCAACATCCATGGAGGTAAATTGTACGAAGTTAAAAAAACAGTCCAACATGAATATTGACTACCATAAGATCCAAACGGACAGAAACCATCAGTGGAAAGGCCCAGTCGAACATTTATTGCTTCTAAAGCAAAGGATGGATGCACTCTATCAAAATGTTTCCATGAATCACCATCGGCTGGATGATTCAAGCTTTTATCGGTTGAAATATTCTCTTTATTCCATGACATCATTGTCGCTGTATTCTTAGACATGAATAAACGCTGAAGTCTGGATGTAAGCGGAAAATATCTCAACTGTTTTATAGGAATCAAACCAGACTTCCCGTGTTGTCCTTCTTTATATCTCAGTTGCCCACATGTGGGACAACTATCCAACGACTCATTTTCCCCAGAATATAAAATGCAGTCATTTGAACATGCATGAATCTTCTGACAAGTAAGTCCCAAATTTCGAACCAGCCTCTTACTCTCATAGTAATTTGCAGGAAAAACATTTCCTTCGGGTAACAGTGTTTTAAGTAAAGAAAATATCTGGCCAAAACAGGTGTTTGACATTCCGTTATCAGATTTGATAGCCATAAATTTTGCAACTACTTCTAATTTGCTCATCTTACAGCCAGGATATAATGCATCCTCAGCAGACCTCAACAACTCATAAAATTCAGACGGTGCCAACTCAGGATTTGAAGCTATATCAGCTGAAGTTTCTGTATGTTGAACAGATGAACCTGCAACATCATGTACTAAATCTTGAAACCGGGATGGATCCAGAATCAAGTTGGTATCACCTGCTCTGGAACTGCGTTCACCGTGTTGATACCAAAAAACATAATCTGGTTGAAAACCAAAACGCAAGAGATGTTCCCCCACTTTGTCAAACGTGTCAAACGTTCTCAATGCACATTTTCTACAAGGGAATTTTATTTTACCTTCTGAAACAAATTCTGGATTAGATGCCGCAAATGATAAAAAAGTCTCCACACCCTCTACATATACTGGATTTAAACCAAAACCGTTTGGATTTTTACGTTGATTTATCCATATGCGGTCACCTAATAATGATTGTTGACAACCTCATTGTTCCATATTTTTCTATAAAATATAAAAGCATTACTGATTTTGAATAATTTGTTAGAAAAAACACTCAAGCTAGGATAATTATAGAGTTTACATCATACACGACTTACACAAACTTTTTATTGAGATAGACCTAAAAATTGACCCTTTAAGAATTAAATATGTTGAGAATAAAGCAAAACCTGTTACAAATATTGATAATTTTAATATTATATAAATTTTTTATTATTTTCATAGCACTAATATTATTAGTAATTATTACTAATTATTCGTAATTATTACTAATTATTGGTAATTATTACTAATTATTACTAATTATTCCTAATTTTTGGTAATTATTCCTAATCATTACTAATTATTACTATTTACCGGTAATTATTCCTAATTATTGGTAATTATTTTTAATTATTGTTAATTATTACTAATTGTTGGTAATTATTACTAATTATTGGTAATTATTACTAATTATTACTAATTATTACTAATTATTGGTAATTACTTTTAATTATTGGTAATTATTTCTAATTATTCCTAATTATTGGTAATTATTACTAATTATTGGTAATTATCGGTAATTATGGGTAATTATTGGTAATTATTACTAATTATTGGTAATTATTACTAATTATTACTAATTATTGGTAATTATTCCTAATTATTGGTAATTATTTCTAATTATTCCTAATTATTGGTAATTATTTCTAATTATTGGTAATTATCGGTAATTATTGGTAATTATTGGTAATTATTACTAATTATTGGTAATTATTACTAATTATTGTTAATTATTACTAATTATTGGTAATTATTACTAATTATTACTAATTATTACTAATTATTACTAATTATTGGTAATTATTACTAATTATTACTAATTATTGGTAATTATTACTAATTATTACTAATTATTGGTAATTATTGGTAATTATTGGTAATTATTACTAATTATTGGTAATTAATACTAATTATTGGTAATTATTATTAATTATTACTAATTATTACTAATTATTGGTAATTATTACTAATTATTGGTAATTATTACTAACTATTACTAATTATTACTAATGATTACTAATTATTGGTAATTATTACTAATTATTAGTAATTATTACTAATTATTGGTAATTATTACTAATTATTGGTAGTTATTACTAATTATTGGTAATTATTACTAATTATTACTAATTATTACTAAATATTACTAATTATTACTATTTACTGGTAATTATTGGTAATTATTGGTAATTATTCCTAATTATTGGTAATTATTACTAATTATTGTTAATTATTACTAATTATTACTAATTATTACTAATTATTGGTAATTATTACTAATTATTGGTAATTATTACTAATTATTACTAATTATTACTAATTATTGATAATTATTACTAATTATTACTAATTATTGGTAATTATTACTAATTATTGGTAATTATTGGTAATTATTGCTAATTATTACTAATTATTGTTAATTATTACTAATTATTACTAATTATTACTAATTATTGGTAATTATTACTAATTATTACTAATTATTACTAATTATTACTAATTATTGGTAATTATTTCTAATTATTGGTAATTATCTGTAATTATGGGTAATTATTGGTAATTATTACTAATTATTGGTAATTATTACTAATTATTGTTAATTATTACTAATTATTGTTAATTATTACTAATTATTGGTAATTGTTACTAATTATTACTAATTATTACTAATTATTGCTAATTATTGGTAATTATTACTAATTATTACTAATTATTGGTAATTATTACTAATTATTACTAATTATTGGTAATTATTGGTAATTATTGGTAATTATTGGTAATTATTTGAAATTATTACTAATTATTGGTAATTATTACTAATTATTGGTAATTAATACTAATTATTGGTAATTAATACTAATTATTGGTAATTATTACTAATTATTGGTAATTATTATTTATTATTACTAATTATTGGTAATTATTACTAATTATTGGTAATTATTACCAATTATTGGTAATTATTACTAATTATTGGTAATTATTACTAATTATTGGTAATTATTACTAATTATTGATAATTATTACTAATTATTGGTAATTATTACTAATTATTGGTAATTATTACTAATTATTGGTAATTATTACTAATTATTACTAAATATTCCTAATTATTACAATTTACTGGTAATTATTGGTAATTATTCCTAAATATTGGTAATTATTACTAATTATTGTTAATTATTACTAATTATTACTAATTATTACTAATTATTACTAATTATTGTTAATTATTACTAATTATTGGTAATTATTACTAATTATTGGTAATTATTACTAATTATTACTAATTATTGGTAATTATTACTCATTATTGGTAATTATCGGTAATTATTGCTAATTATTACTAATTATTGTTAATTATTACTAATTATTACTAATTATTGTTAATTATTACTAATTATTACTAATTATTACTAATTATTGGTAATTATTACTAATTATTTGTAATTCTTACTAATTATTGTTAATTATTACTAATTATTGGTAATTATTACTAATTATTACTAATTATTACAAATTATTACTAATTATTACTAATTATTGGTAATTATTACTAATTATTACTAATTATTACTAATTATTGGTAATTATTGGTAATTATTACTAATTATTGGTAATTAATACTAATTATTGGTAATTATTATTAATTATTACTAATTATTACTAATTATTGGTAATTATTACTAATTATTGATAATTATTACTAATTATTCCTAATTATTACGAATTATTACTAATTATTGGTAATTATTTCTAATTATTACTAATTATTACTAATTATTACTAATTATTACTAATTATTAGTAATTATTACTAATTATTACTAATTATTGGTAATTATTTTTAATTATTACTATTTACCGGTAATTATTGGTAATTATTGGTAATTATTCCTAATTATTGATAATTATTACTAATTATTGTTAAGTATTACTAATTATTGGTAATTATTACTAATTATTGGTAATTATTACTAATTATTACTAATTATTCCTAATTATTGCCAATTATTTGTAATTATTCCTAATTATTAGTAATTATATGAATAATTACAAATAATTAGGAATAATTATCAATAATTAAGAATAATAACATTATTAGTATATTTTATTATTAATATTAAAATAATATAATTTTCTATATTATATACAATTCTCCTTTCATCTGTGTGTTTTCTGTCTCCACATACAAATAATACATGCGGAGACAGAAAACACACAGATGAAAGGAGAATTGTATATAATATAAAAAATTATATTATTTTAATATTATTAATAAAATATACTAATAATGTAATAATGTTATTATTCCTAATTATTGGTATTTATTACTAATTATTAATATTTATTCTTAATTATTGAAAATTATTACTAATTATTCCTAATTACCATTAATTATGAACAATACTAATAATTTAAATTTATTAAGTAACAAAACAATGTAAACATAATTAAATTACAACTAATTAAAAATAATTGAAACTAATAAAAAATTTAAAATAAATATTAAATTAAAATGAACATAAATACCTTGAAAATTGATCTGAGGTTGATCTCTGATCGTTCTTGAAAACTTCAATATCAATTCCGGAGAAAAAAATTAAACTTGAGAAACGCTGAACTATAGAAATAGAATTTTGAGAGAATGAGAAGATGAAGTTTGAGAATGAATTGAAAAAAACGAATGGGGGTATTTATAGGTTAGATTATTTGCGACGGGTCCATTTGCGACGGGATACCCGTCGCAAATACCTTAGCCATCATTTATTACGGTCAACGGTTAAATAGTTATTTGCGATGGGTCCCGTCGCAAATAACCACCTGCCGACTTACTATTTGCGACGGGGGAATATTTCCATCGCAAATACCTTTTACCGCCGTCGATTATTTGCGACGGGCAATAACCGGCCGTCGCAAATATGTTTCCCGCGATTTGGCGCGCAAAGCGCGCCAGTGCTTTTGCGACGGGGAAAGCAATCCCGTCGCAAAAGGATACTTATTCGCGACGGGCAAACACCCCCGTCGCAAATAAGTTTTTAACGGGGCTATTTGCGACGGGATTTATCCCCGTCGCAAATACCCATTTTTCCCATAGTGAACCAATTAAAAATATAATCTAACTATATAAATAAATTAGATGAAAATGCGGTTTTGAATTAAAATGCAGAATTTTTCACTATTCATTAAAATTTTAATTTTATCAGAAAATACCAAAATTTTAAAAAAAGTAAATTTTTATGCCCCAATTCTAAATAAGATGTTTATTTTTTCAAATTGAACTTATAAAAGTGTCAAAAACATGATTTAAAATGGTTGTTCCATCAAAAGGTGGTAAAACTGCATTTTTTGAAAAATACTTCTTTTATCCAAAAAATTCATTTTGTTCTCAAACCATGTTCTATAAAATGTGTAAGATGAATGATAATGTCATAAAATTAAAAATGTTTTTAACACTATTCATAACTACTAATTTATATCCCATTAAATAAAAATATTTTAATAATATATCATTATTTAGTGAAACTCGGTATTGCGTACAACACAAGCTATTGAGGAAGGTCACTCTTTCATGTAATGCAAGCCAAGTCAGTGTTGTGTGCAGTGAAATATTACTTTAGTGTTGTTTATAACATAATCAAAACTCATTTCATTTATACATTGAAAAAAATCTATACTCAGTATTGCGTGAAATCAATTCAATCAAAAGAACATGAAATTGGGTGCAACACAAGACAAGTATATTATTGCGTATACTGCAAGATACTATGGTGTTGTGTATAGCGAAAGCTAATCTTGGTGTATCATAAACACAAGACATAAATGAAATTAAAAATAATCCATCTCATAAAATCTTGGGGTGTTACAACAGTCTTGTATATTCTTATTCCAAAATCCCAATGAAAATAGTTTTTTTTAAAAACTTTTATTTAAATTTGGTATATCATTATATTATGAAAGTATGTAAATAATTAACTCAATTAATTATATAAAACTCATGTTCCTAAATTAATTATTGGATTTTATGTTAAAAAATCTCAACATAGGGTATAAAACTGTAAATTTGATACAACCGAGATAATTTGTTTTTTTAGAATCACAATTTAATAGCTCAATCATTATTATTTTCCCAATTATTTTTAATTTGATATTAGGAAACATTTCCTCTATTAAAATGGATTTATCTATTTAATATTTCCATAATCATTAGATCTTGAATTTTGTTCTATTTCATAATGTTAGGTCCAAGAAGAACAACACATTTTATAACCATTAGAAAATAAATTGTATTTGAATTATCTTAATCCTAATTCTCTTATATTTAAACACTTCACACATGGAATGTGGAATTGTTATTTATTTGAAACAATAGGCCTAAAAATTAAAATAAATCATCAACCACTTTCCGATATTCATCACATGTTCACCATTCATTAATCACACCACGATTCATTATCATATATAACAACTATCTAGAAAACAATGTGTGTTACTAACTATTTTAAATAAAAACAAAAATTTTCATTGACTAAATAAAATAAAAACATAGATTTTTATTTAAATTTTTGGAATGGATGGATTAATACCAAGTAAAACAACATATACAAAATGGGTACATTTTTTTATATGAAAAAATTAATAATAATACTAATAATTCATATATAATTTTGGGGAATGGATTAAATATAATGAAAATACACACACATCAACATGTACACATGAAGATACTCAAACATGAGACCTCATAAATTCCATTCAAGGCCCTAACCAGTTGGCCTTTGACTTCATTGGCATACATTCATGACATGATCGATAAATTGTTGAAACTTATACAAATAGGTAAAGTTAAAAATTTTATCATAACAATAATAAATGTAGAAACAACAACAACATGAATGCATTATAAATTATGTATAGATTATATTTTTTTATCTAAAGTATGATTTATTAGTTTTATAAATGTTTATATATAAATCATTCATATATTTAAACATATATGTTTCCTTTAAAAAAATTCCATCATGGATATTATATTAATATATTATATACTGTATCACATATTTTTTCACTACCCAAGAATTGGATTTACACATCACCACCTTTTAACAGTGCTAAAAAAAGAACTGATAAAGGGGGTATGTTTATCAGCAATATAAAAAACCCTCTTTTGAAAGGTTATTTTATCGATGATTTTTTGGCACTGATAAAGGTACCCCCTTTAAATATATTTATACTGATATAAATATAATATATTTTATAAAATATGATTTATATAAGGCTACATATTCATTTACACATAATATATAAGATATTTAGTGAAAATGGATTATAAAAAAATTTAAAAAATAATATTAATTAATATTTTTATAATTATTTACAAGTAATAATTATTTAATAAGAACATATAGATAGAAAAAATAAAAAAATTAATACACAATCTAAAATAGGTTCAAAATGCGACTCAAACATCAAATGTGAATAACTTTTGATACAAGTGTCCGTTTGAGCTCTATCATATATCAAATCAAAGCCTAAGATGAGCTCTACGCCATCATAACTAGGGGTACTATAGTAATTGTTTTTAATAGGCCATAAAAGGCTCAGAAGGCCTCCATAATAATGTTTTTAGTTGGGGTATCCCGATTATTTAATATTTGATGGAATTTAAGCCTTGTTTAAGGGGGTTTTATTGAATTATTTTTGTGTGGAATGAATTTAATCCTAGATCTTACATTCATATTGATATTATGGTTTTCAAATTTTATAGTTTTTCATAATTTATTTCATTTATAAAAAATATTTTAAAAAATATACATATTTTTTATATATTCACACTTAAAAGTCTAAATTTATAAATATATATGTAAACATATTTAAATGAAAATTATCCTTCCAAATATATAAACCTAATTTAAATAAAAAATAAAATCCATTTTACCCAAAATAAAAATTTATGAATGTGTATATATATATACAATTAATGTATATATAATGTTTATATATATATATATATATATATATTTGGGTGCATATTGAGAAAGGTTTTTATATTTATCTATATATTCTAATATATGTATATAAATATTAGTATATAATATATGTAAATTAATATAAAAATCTATAATAATATTTATAGATTCACACATATATATAAATATATATATGTATGTATGTATTTTTAAACATAGACACACAAAAAATATTTTATAAATTTATTTAAACAATATATATATATATATATATATATATATGGATAAAAAAATTTAATGAAATATATATAAATATATAGATATATTATAAAATGAAAAAACAAAACAATATAGGTGATTGGTTGAGGCATGGGTGTATGAGAGGGAGCTCTAAGGTCCCAAACCCACGGGCGGGTGAGCAGGTGCATAGTACTGTTAAAGGGGCATGAGAGGCCAGTACTGTTAAAGGGGGAAGGTTCGGGGGGGGGGGGGATAATTACTTTTATAAGGGGGTTGAGTGCTAATAAAAAGAGGGGGGAGGGTCACCCTCCAATTTGTAGAATTTTTTTTTGAATTTTTTTTGACATTTATCAGTGCTTTAGAACTGATAAAATGGACACCCTTTTAGCAGTGCTTCAATTATTAGTGATTTTTTAGTACTGATAAAGGATTTTTTTAGCGCTGTTAAAACCTTATTCTGTAGTAGTGTTTATATGATTGAAACCCACTCGGATACTCTCACATCTGTCGAATACTGCCAGTGAAAGAATCCCACTTTAGAATTTTGGTATGTTTGGAAGGGGGTAATAAGGCATAGTGCTTCACAATTATTACCTATATTTATCTTGTTCCCTATAATTTTAAGTGAGTCTCTATACCTGCACATCATGAAACTCACACATGCCTAAACTACTAACTTGAACCTGAGTATTAATAATAGTAATATGGTGTGGTGGTTGGAAAATCCAACAGCTCCCCAAAACTATTCACTACTACCAAAACCGCGATATGCAGCTCCCGATACCCTTTATCAGTGATTTTATCTAATGTAGATAAAGACCCCCTTTATTAGTGTTTTTATTTTTCAATTATAAAGGGCATATTTATCAGCCTAAAATGAGATGATAAAAAATATATTTGATTAAAATAATTATATCATTAATCAACATATATTAATATATTGATAAAAATATAATATATTTTATTAAATATGATTTTTATATGGATAAATATACATTTTCCCATGATATATAAGTTATTTAGTTAAAAATGACATATAAAATTATATATATATATATATATATATATAATTTTCATAATATTATTTATAAAATACTAAATATGTTTTATAAATCATATAAATTTATATTTCAAATATTTAGTTAAAAATGGGTTATTAATTAAATTCAAAATATTTAATATTAAATATTTTTTTTACAAATTAAGATATTTGGTTTACATTAATTTAATTTAATTCTTCAATTTGACATATATATCAAATAATAAGTATTCAATTATTAATTAAAAAATAATTATATATATGTTACACTTGATTTGTCATTCTACTTTCACACATGTACATATACAAAATTAATTCAATTTTATTGAGACAATTCAAAACCAATATATGTTGTTAATAATATCATTTTATATTTTTATTTATTAATATTTAATTTTTAATATTTAATTAATATGATTTTAATTATTAAATTTTATTCATTTTTTAAATTTATATTTAATATATACTATTTATTACTTTAAATTAATATATATATATATATGATAAATTTATTCATTTTTATTAACAATTTTTTTTATTTAAAGTTATTTAAATTTTTTTATGTCTATTCATTTTTAATATTTATTTGTTTAATATTTTTAAAAAACTTCATTTTTAATATCTATTTATACTTATTGATTAACATATATTGTTATTAATACAATTTTAATTTAAATAATTAATATATATTCATTTTCATTTAATCATATATTCACTTTTTATTTTAAAATTTATATAATTAATATCATATTTTTTATTTCAATTTATACAGCTTTAAATTAAATTTTACTCAATACAAACATGTATTTTAAAGATGAGGTCAAAGACACTTTTTATTATGAAAGAAAAGACCTCTTTATTTATGAGTAGAGGGTGTATCATTACATATTCTATAAGCCTGAGGCCAAGAGGCCCAAAAACATGGCTCGAAGGACTTAGGGCATGGAAGCCCAAATTATAGGCCTGAATGCAATTTTTTTTTGACCAAAGGTCCCTCCGAGGTATAGTACAATTTTTATACGCTAGATGATATAGTACCTCCTCCACTATAATACTTTCTAATGTATCTACCGGTACAACAGTGTCGGTGCTACTGGAGTTCCCCCATTGCAACATTACTACTATAGTGATCCTATAGTACTCAAGAAATTTCCCATATCCAGTTTTGAACATGGGTCTTTTAGATGTAGGATTATTGGGTTTACCACTCATGCACCACTCCGACTACATCATTTCGAACATGCATTCATTTAATATTATTTATTCATTAATACTATTAAGATTTTTTTTACATTTTTATATAATTTTATATTTCAAATTTTTATTCATTTAAGATTTTTCTAATTTATTCATTTTAATAATTTTAATATTTTTAATATAGAAATATATTCATATATATATATATATCGATATATATAATATTCCTTAAATATGATTTATTGCAAGATCCTGACCTTTTCTGGAGTTATCTCATGGGCGATTCTAGGTATTTTATTTACTTAAGTACCTTTGATGGGAGTTATGGCTTGTGGTGCGTTTGGGTAAATTCTAAGAAAATATTTGATAAATGAGGTTGTGCATGGTTGGTGCATGATTTGAAAGAACTGTGTAGATTCCTAGGAGAAACTGTGCAATCTCTGGTCTTTGAGGCAGTAGCTTCGGCATGGTTAAAGCACGGTTTGAGAGGTCCTGTGAGGTGGTCGTGCAAAGTGGCCCTTTAATTAGTAGCTAGAACATGATTAGAGAACAATTTTACTAACCGATCATGACTTTATCACCAGTATTCCTACCAACTTTGAGATAAAATATGCTGTTTTAGCCTCATCTCTAGTAGTTCCCCTAGTCCGAATGGTTTCAATAATGTCATTTTTCAAAAATATCAGGAGGAGATTAAGGCGGATGGATGCAAATTGGTCTCTTCTTTTTTCACTTTTGGGGTACTCCCTTAGGGTCTCAATGCTCAATTCATCACCTTGATTTCCAAAGTTGATAGATATTGTGAAATTCATCTCTTTAGGCCCATTTCCATGTTCAATACTATTTATAAAGTTATATGTAAGATTATTTCCAATAGTCTCTTGATCATTTCTTATAAAATTGTTTCTTTGAATCAGTTTAGTTTTATTAAATGGAGATATATACAAGAATTCATTTTATCATCCTTTGAATGTATCAATCTACTCAAGAAACCTGAAAAGAGAGGACATATTAACTTAAAGTTAGACATTAATAAGGCGTTTGATACTCTTGTTTGGAGGTTTTTATATAAGGTTCTTGAGGCCTTTGGATTTAATAGTACATTTATCAATTGGGTTGCCTCTCTCTTCAGATCTACTCATGTTTCTATTCTTTTAAATGGATACCCTAAAGGGTATTTTACTTTCTCTTGAGGTTTCTGGAAAGGTGACCCCATTTCATATTTTCTATTCTCTATTGTAGAGGTTTATCTCAGTAGGCACATATCCCACATGGTTGCACAAGAAAATTTCAAGACATTTCAAGTGAGTATATCTCTCATTGCCCCTACTCACCTTTTTTATGCTGATGATATTATTCTATTCTTATAGGGGGTAAAAAAAATATTACGGTCCTAATGTCACACCTGGAATTTTAATTCATTTTATTTTATTTTATTAATTCTTGGCCCCGGGTTCTCGCACTAAGGACCGGGTTGGGTCACGAATTAAAATCTTCATCGTTTAATATTTTCACTTGGTTTCAGACCCATGCACAGGAACCGTGTGGTTAGAAATGACCGTGCGGACACCCGATGTGCTTGTGAGAGTGCCCAAGCGGACTGCGTAGCGGTGCGCAATTTACATACGCGTTTTTTATCCATACGACGAGCGTGCGAGTATCCAGTTTTCATATTTTTATAATTAAATAACTTATGTTTTAAAAATAATGTTTGTTAATAATAATTATATTATGTTTCTATTATCATTACCATTGTTATTATTTATTAGTATAATTAGTATTATTATTATTAACATTATTTTGTTATTACTATTAATATTAATGTTATTAATATTACTAATAATATTATTATTAATATAATAGAATGTTTTTTTAAGAAAACCCTAACCCTACCCGTTTTCTCCCCTTTACCCATCTCTATTCGGCGCCGCGAGCCCCCTCCTACCCAGATGCACATCCACGACTCCGCCCCCCCTCCTCCAGGTTGGCCGCCCCTATCAAGTGGCCTTCACAACGCTCTCCCCGGCCTTCGCCGCTCCCCGCCTGCCCAAAAGACCTCCGGTATCCCCCGTTTCCACACTGCCTCCTCCCGGCCCTACTCCCGCACCACCAGCCTCCGCACGACCCTCGGCCTCCGCACGAACCCCAGCCTCCACTACTCCCCTCCCGCTCCGACGACCCCGCCGCGCCGTCCCGCTGCCTCCGACGTCCCCTCTTCCCGGCCTCCCGACCTCCGGCGACCCCACCTGCCCGCCAGCCGCCTCCTCTAGTGATCGCCTGCCCACCAGCCGCCTCCTTCGGTGACCCGGCCTCAGGCGCCCTGCTCCCGCACCCCCGCACAAACCACCTCCACTATCCAGCGCCGTTACGGTGCCCCCTGCCATGTTCCACCGACCTCCCACCATTTTCCGGCAAGCCCGCCACCGGCCAGCGGCCTCCGGTCCCTGCCTACAGCCCTCTGCCACGTCTCTGGCCCTCTAGCCATCTCCGACAACCCTGCCTCACCTGCGTCGTGCTTCCTGACTATCGCACCTCCGGAAAGTTCGTGCCCCGACCTTTCGCGGTCCGACTAGCCCACCTCTGGCCTCTGGTGTCCTTGTTTCAGCCGACAACACTCCCGAATTTGCTGTGCCAACACCCCGTCATTTCGGTATATTTATTCTCTCATTCTTTTATTTATTTATTCTTTTACTTATTTACTTATTTGTTTATTCATTCATTTGTTTATTTATTTAAATTTATTAAGGTATTATCTGATTTGATTGTGTGGTGATTTTGGTGAATTTATTTCGCTTAAGTATTATAGAATGTTCTTTTATTTGTGTAGTGTTTTATAAACTGTCATTGGTTTATTAAAATGTTCAAGGGTTGCAGTTGTGTTTTGGTGTGACGTCACTGTGCGTTTAGTTATAAAAGAATTTTTGAGTGAGTTCTTGATATTTTGAGTCATGCGGCACATTTTGAAATTGTTTAACAAATTTTCTTAGTGGTTTTTTTATTTGTAAAAATTGTTTATTTAATTTTATAGTTAGTTTATTAATTTTTGCAGGTGGGTTTAGTTTTGTTTTGAGGCGGCGTTATGTATGTTTGGTCATAAAAGAGGGTTTTGAAGGGGTTATTGGGTGCGTAATCCTTGGGTTACTATTTGGAAATTGTTTTATAAAGTTTAAAGTTGTTTGTTAAATGGTACAGATGAGGCGAGTTGTGTTTTGAAAATGTGTCTAGGTGGTTCTTTTGTGTTTTTTGTTCGTATGGATTGTTTTAAGTTCATGTTCATGTATTTTATTTATGTTTGTGGTTGTAGCACATTGGCGGTGTAACCCCACGTTATCGCGATCATCAGTTTGTGCATGCCTGTGCACCTGTGCGAGGCGTGTCACGCTTTCGCGTTGTCGCTTTCGAGCTGCGAGTCGAGGTAGGTTCCCATTGCACTGCTTTTTAAATTTTAAGTTACATTATTTCTTGCTGTTTGTGCACACTAATTGTTCAAATTAAATATTTTATTAATTTTTATAAATGTGAGATAATATAAGATAATTAATTTTTAATATAAGACAATTAATTTTTAAATGATTATTTGGTGTAAAAAAGAGCCATTTATTTTATACACGACACTTGAAACATTTTCTTGATGAGCGGACACCCAGTATTGAAAGATTTCCCTTTTAGACTTTAAACATAATTCATAGAATTTCAAATGTAGTTTTGGTTTTAGTGTTAAATGATTTCTTCTCAAGAATGAACAAGCATTTGGTTCTTTTTAGAGTAGTGATTGTGAAATGTATTTAATGCCCGTTTGGAACTTTACGGAAAAGCGATGAAAATGTTTTGATAAAAACCCTCCTAAGACAACTCTTCTACCTTGGTTGCAAATGATTGTTTGGGAGGACACACTTAGAGGCTCCCAGGTACTTGAGTAGTTTAAAGGCAAGAGTTTGTTCCATGGAGTGACTCGGGGTGATGCCTGTTGTGCTTTATATATATATATGATTGGATGCTCAGTTGGCGTCGGTTGGCTCACCCCTTTTTCAAACACTTGAGACATGGGAATCTGGCATATTGAGAGAATATTCTAAGAATTATTGCTGCACTGGTAGGTTATGGTACTGACCAATGGCCCGTAGTAGGTAGATATATTGGGTTTATTAATATGAAATTTTCCCTCGACCTGCCTAAGAGAGGATGGTCGAGCATATTTTTCATTTTGATTTCATCGTGACATGTCAACAAGAATGATTTCGCACGTATTGGTGTCTTCTGGTTTATTCTCGATCTCCTAGGTTCACCCATGTCTATTCATCTTTTGTTGCTTATAGTAGTGATTATGATGCTCATATGTATACCTACATTTCCCTTGCTACGTGTTTTACTTTTTGCATTTCTGGTGTATTGTTTTCCTTGGAAAGTGGGAGATTGCTTTTGATTAGTTTTATAAAATTTTTTTCCAAGTGAAAGTGTTTAATCCTCTTTGTGAAAATTTTAAAAAATGTAAACATCACTTCCCCTTTCTAAAAATCCATTTACACTAATGAAATGAACCCAAGTTCGGAAATGGTTAAGGGCAGTAATTCATACATTGTTTTTAAGTAAAATATTTAGAAAAACATACTTTTATATATTGTAGTTCAAACTTGAAATGGTGTTTCTTTTATTTTAAAGGCAGTGCATTGGGAATAGATATCGGGCTAGCCTACTGAGTTTTAATACTCACGCCTATAGTGTTTTCTTGTTTTTAGTTCTGTTGCAGGTTCCGGATTCAGTTGTTCAGCTTGAGCGACGTTAGTTGTGGTATTGGAGAGTGACCCACAGGGTAACATGGAGTTTTGTTCATGGTCAGGTTAGTAGGGTTGTTGGTTTTCCTTTATTTATCTCCTTCGTTCTTTTTATTTTCCGCTGCTTAGTTTATTTTTTTGGGCTAAATCGTTCCCTCTTGTTTGATTTTGATTCCCGGAACTAGTTGCCAGCCCATGGGGATCAGAAACACCCCTCGGGCCATGTCGTGGGCCGGCTTGGGTGATCGGTTCAGGGTCGACTCGGGTTGGTTCGTGACACCTAAAGAAAATTCTGTATAATTATGAAAGCATTTCTTGGAAGGGTCTTAGTTATGATAAATATTTCATCTTATTTGGGAAAAGATTCACTAATGAAAAGAAAGATTCCATTCATTTGATGTTGGGAATATGAGAGGGGTTTATGATCGTTAATTGTCTTATCATTCCTCTAATTTAGGGGGAATCCAAGGGCAGTTTATTTTTGTGATATTGTGGATAAGGTTTCTAGGATGATTTTAATCGGGAAGGAGAAGAGTTTATCCATGGATGGAAAGATTAATATGGTAAAGGTGGTGACTATTTCTCAATTGGTTTATTCCTTTATGGTTTATAAATGGCCGAGAGAACTCATTAAGAGATTAAATGTGCATATCAAGAACTTTATTTGGAGTGGTAATATTTATGAAAGTAATCTTTTCAATATTCCATGGAGAGAATGGTGTAATAACTTATCAAATGGTGGCTTGGGGATTAATAACATTGGGTTATTTAATGATTCTCTTCAAGCTAGAATCTATTGGAATATCATTCATGGTAAATCTAAATCCTTGGGTTCTCTCCAAACACATTTCTATGACAAACTGAAACAAGGTGGTGACACATATCTGACCTTTTATATTTGGCTTGATATCATGTTGTCTTTTTAGAATATCATGACATGCTCAATATCGATTGCACAAAAGGGTTCTATCCTCATGTTTTGGTCTGATAATTGGATTGGTTCTACCCTCTATGATTTTTTTCAGCCCCTACATTGAGTAAGGATGCATAGATCTCTATCCAAGATTTTCATGATGGTCCCCAAAAAAATTTGTAAGAGGAGATTCTTCTCATTGTTGATAACTATGATTTTGTTCCATGTCATGCTATTTTGGTCTGGGAACCAGCTAGAAATGATATTCTCAGTAGAAATATCTTTTATCAGCATGTTTCTAGGGCCCTAATTCTTGATTTTTACTGTATGTCCAGTTTCAATAAAGATTTGATCAGGACCTCTCAAAGACTCTCATTTTGAGAATTGCTAATAATAGAGATCCCACTGATGATATTCTTCATATATTTGGATTTTACCTTAACCATAGGTGTGTCATCTATCACCAAAATAGGGAGGACACATATCAACTATTTCTTAGCTGTGCAATTACCTATGATATCTGGAATGAGATTCTTGCTGCCTTCAGTTTGCATGGACTTTAGAATTCAGGTTTTCTGGCTATGCTTAAATGCTATTCGCTCATCCAAATTTCAGCTCAGATACACTCTCTATTTAGTGTTTCTCGAGATGAATTATTTTTCTCTATCTAAAGATGTTGCGATGCTATCATTTTCAAGGGGAAGGAGGTCTACTTCAGTATGATTATGTAATATATTTTTGCTGCAATAAAGGAGTCCAGAGGGGGTTAGTATGGTGTTCTGTGACAATTCGGTCTAGGAGTTCACCATTCTGAGAAACATGAAAGTTGAAGGGAATTTTAAAACTATCTTGGGTACCTTATAGGTGTTATGGTTTCCTCCGTTCCCTAATTGGATTAAAGTCACCATGGATGGAGCCTCTAAAGAAAACCTAGTACCTGCGGGGTGTGAGGCTATTTTTCGTGACCATAGGGATGTTGTCCTGGGACGTTTTTATGGTGCCTATGGTGTGACCTTCTCCCTTAAATCAAAGATGATTGGGATCATCCATGCTATATCGTTTTCTAAAATTAAAGGTTGGAATAACCTTTGGTTGGAGAGCGATTACTCTACTCTTGTGCAGGCTATTACGAATGGGGTTTTTCATATATCATGGAGGCATACAACCAAATGGATTAAATGCATGAATTCACTTATGGGACTCAACTACATTTTCAAAAATCTATTTCGAGAGGCTAACATGGTTGTGGATGGTCTTGCTAACAAGGGCGTTAGAGTGAATCTCACTTGGTCATATGAGGTCCCAGTTGATGTTTTCTACTTTTATGAAAATTATTGTAAGAAGATCCCATGATTTTGACTCTTGTAATTTTGTTTCTATAAATAATTACCTTGGACTTTTTTGGGGGGATATTATTAAAAAAATTAGGGAATTAATCATGAGATTAAGGGGATTCCCTATTAGATAATTAATTTGGTGAAAATTGGTTATAATAGATAGGGGTGGTAATAAATATAATTAATTGGGAAATTAGTTATGACAAATTGAATTGGATAAGTTGAGATAATTAATTTTGAATTAATTAGATTCTTTGAGATTATGATCTGGATAATTAATTATGAAGATTTTAGATTTATAATGAGAAAATAAATTTTGGAAAAATTAATTATGGGAGATGAGTAGTGGTGTTGGTTAATTAATTAATGAATTAATTAATGGTATTGAAGAATTTAGTTAATTTGTGTGTTATCTAAGATTATTGATGTGTTTATTGTTGAATTATTAATGGGATTGGGGTGGATAATTAATTGGTAAATTAATTTTTTGATAAAGAATGATAACATGATTATTCTAAATTTAGATGTACAAATAGTAACATGGTCATCATACATATGCGTAAATAGAATAAGAACATGGTCATTCTAAATTGAGTAGTATACACGGTAAAATGATCATTATAGATATGAGTAAGAAGAATTAGAACATGTACATTCAATTGATGAATAATAATGGCAACATGGTCATATTACTTATGTTTTTGATATTGGTAATTTTTGAAATGGGCATTTAAATGTGAAATTTAATAATAGAAATAATGGAACTTCAAGTTATGACCACAAATGAGAATATTCGACTCCAACATGAGTCGAATCAGGTAATAAGATATCATAGCACCCTGAATAATTTGAACATTGTCTAAAATAAAGTATTAAGAGATGGTATTACCTAGGGAACACTTCGGGATCTGGTACGATATGAAGTTAGTATTGAGGTACGAGTATTGTTGGGAACCATGGAGTTAATATAGTTAGAAAAGAATAAATGAAAATGTGACAAACTATTTATTATTACATTATACTTATTTCATTATAGAACTAAATAAACTATATTTTGAATAGAATTTCCTTAGACCCTGTTGGTGGTGGCCAAATGAGTTATACTCACACCCTATTCAGGATTCATGATTGGTACCTGAATAGATTATACTACTGTAGGACTGGATTAGGGAAAAGGCCATGGAATGGGTGGCTAATTGGGGATGGATCTTGGAGGAGTGAACCATACATGGTTCAAAACCCACTTGGGGAGTAATAGTGTGTTTATTTTCTATTTCATATTAGACACTCAACACTTATATTGGCATAACATCTTTTCCATTTCTGTTTAGTGTTGTATTTTTTGTTTGGTTATCTCATGGCAAGAGAATTTTTTTCTGGTTATATGTGATTCCACTTTTGTTTATTTATTTCTGTTGGAATTTTACTCTAATAAATGATGGTATATTCTCCACATGACTGAATTACCAAAGCCTCATTGCTATTCGGGAGCCTCTATAATTAAGGGAGGTTCTCTTGTGGTCATGCGATTGACCAACTCAAGGCACCGATGTGTGGAACCCAAGTTGGAATGTTAAAAAGTAATATCAGAGGTCCAATTTTCTTTCTTCTTATTTTGTTTTATTGTTTTGGGAAAGGTAGATATGAGAATAGGAATAGTCAGGGCTTGGTAATGAGCTTGTGCATGGGAGTTGTATACCCATGTATGGGGGAAAACCCAAGTAATCAGGGTATGATTGTTTTTATTATTGTTTATTGTTATAGTTGAATATTATCTCACCTTGGGTGATGCACTTGTGGTGTGTGGTGATTATTGTTTCTGATAATTTTAGAGTATTGATTCATGGACCAGAATGGAATGATATTTGAGTCTATATGCATCATTCTAGGAATTCATGGTTATTATGACATGCATTATTTTAAGCACACATGAGAAAATAAGTTATGGGTATATTGTTAAACCTGAACAGTTATCCTTGTTAGTAAGATTAAAATGAAAAATGGTTCCAAATAGGAATTGAAAAAAGGTTGTAAAAATGATGTGAAATGATAATAATTGGGTGTCTAAATGAGAAACTTGATTTTGATAGTGTGTTTACCCTTGTTAAAAAAACATAAAAGTAAGATGGTTAAGGGAAGTAAAAGTGCCTTGATTTTGACCATGTGGATAGGTGGGGTAAAATACTTATTGTGTTTATTTTATACTTATGTAAATGTTATAAGGTTGTGTTATAAGACTTGAGACGTGTGTGTGTACTTACAGAGAGTATGAATCCATGATGCTTATTGAGGGGATGACCAAGGGGTGTGCCTTATAATGTTTTTCCAGTTATAGAACTTGAGGTAATGATCATGCCGAATAAAGATGAAGGGGAGAAGTTTTGAGAGAACATATCCCGCTTCATGTAATTCATGGAAAGAGATCCAGAGAGAGTTATAAAATGCAAGTTTGAGTTGACAAGGGAGTTTCATTTGCAGAACCCTATGACTTTTATTGGAGAGGGTGGACCTGATGGAGCTAAATTATGGGATGAGTTTATAGATACTATAATTGACCATTTTGAGACTTTGTATGAGAGGAGTGTCAATTTATCCATTTATATGCTATGGAGAGAAGCAATGCACTGGTGGGACATTCAGGTGTGAACTGGATAGACTGAATATATGTTATGGAAAGAATTCTTGGATAGGCTCATGGAACACTTTTATCCAAAGATGTTGAGACAATAGAAATATAACGAGTTAATGCATATAACATAGGGGATCATGTCAGTGATGGAATATGATGGATGCTACATAGAACCGTAATGCTTTTCCCCATCCTTATCAGGAGATGAAGTAGCTATAGAGAAACGTTTTTAGGATGGACATAAGTGTAAAATTAAGTCCTAAGTGAATATATTCTGGCTGAATAAGTTTATGGAAGTGGTAGATCAAGAACCATTAGTTGAAGGGAACCCAAGGGAGGATTCCTATGTTAGATATTTACTTATTATGGGATGATCAAGAGGTACAACTTCCGAGAGAAGGAAGCACTGTTGTGAGATATTTATCCAAGGTAGTGGAAAGAAGAGTACGCAGATACGAGGGTCAGTTACACAAGACCTTACTAGGGTGATCTATCATCAGTGTGGTAGTCCGATACACTATCATCAAAACTATTCCTGACCACCAGTAAAGTGTCAATATTGTAGCAAGATGGGACATCTACAGATTTTGTACTGGTCACAATGAAAAACAGGAACTGAAGGAGAAGTTGGGAAAAGTCGGAGTGTGGGAAAAGGATCTTCTAAAAGATATAGCGATGTTATTTGGAGTCTACTGGAAAAGGTGGTAGAGGTAGTGGACATGGTGCTTTTGGGTAAAGGTGACCTCATCAACAGGGTGGTGCTTCCTAGGGGAGTCAGGCACTATCGCAGGGAAGATGGGTAACATAGTTACATGTAGTACAAACTACACTTGTGGATTATGAGGCTAGACTATCGATAGGGAGAGATACTATTCTAGTAGCTTCTACTTTATATATTTAATTGTTTGATACTGGAGATTCTCATTCATTATATCTGCAAAACTTGTTAATGGTTTGAGCCTGGCGGTGGAGTTTGTGAGCGGGGTCAGAACTAGAGATACTCTTTTGGGATTACGGTCTAGAGATATCTATATTTTCAAGGTATGTTCACTAGAGATCAGACAATATAATTTCCTATGGGACCTATATGTTCTTAATATGTCTGGTTTTGACCTAATTATGTGTATGGACTGACTAGTTGAACACCAAGACCACATCGATTGTTACCCTAGGTGAGTGACCTTTGTGTCTCCTAAGGGTGACTAGTATATTCATCATGGAGAGTGAGATATCAAGAAGGGCCATGAAGAGATGATTAACCATCAACTAGGAGAGATCACAAACCAAGATTCTAGTCTATTGTTGAATTTTGGGGGTGTTAGACATAATTTCATACAACCAGTAGTGGATCTATTTTAGGTTGTCTTTCTTGATGACTTCTCAAGGATACCACCTCAGAGAGATGTGGAATTCACTATTGAGCTCATGTCGAGAACTGATCCAGTTTCTATTCCACCAAAAAGAATGGAACTGACTAAGATTCAAGAGATCAAGACTCAGTTGGAAGAGTTGTAGGATAAGGGAATTATTCATCCAAGTATGTCACCTGGGGGATCACCTGTTTTTTTTCGTAAGAAGGATGATAGGAGTTTACACTTATTTGTTGATTACTGGTAGTTGAAAAAAATGAATTTGAGGAGCCTATATACTCTTCTATGTATCAATGATCTGTTTAACCATTTAAAGGAACTTTGTGTGTTCTTAAATATATATTTGAGGTCAGGGTATCATCATTTAAGAGTACAAACTTATAATATACCGAGGAATTCTTTCAGAAGTAGGTATGGACTTTATGAGTTTGTCGTAATGCCGTTTAGGTTGACAAATACACCGATAATGTTTATAGATTTGATGAAAATGATATTTCATCCGTATCTGGATCAGTTCATGGTGGTGTTTGTGGATGACATCTTGGTGTACTCCAAGACTCATGAAGATCATACCCAACATCTTGACATCATCCTGAGTACACTGAGAAAGAATTAGTTATACACTAAGCTATCTAAGTGTCAATTTTTGATTGACCAAGTACACTTCTTAGGGCACATCATCTCATAGTAAAGTGTGTCAGTGGACCTAGATAAGGTTCAAGAAGTGGTTTCTTGGGAGCCACCAAAGAATGTTTTTGATATTCAAATATATTTAGGATTAGGTGGATATTACAGAATATTCATCCAAGACTTTTCTCACTTGGAAGCACTGCCTTTGGGCTTGACCAAAAACGTAGTAAAGATTTAATGGAAACAGGTTTGTGAGAGATTTTCATGATTTGAATAAGATCTTAACATCAACACCAATTTTGATCATACTGGAGTCAGGCGAGGAGTATATGATTAATTGTGATGCTTCTAGGATAATACCTAGAGCTGTGCTGATGCATAGAGACAAGGTTATGGAATATGGGTATCGGTAGTTGAGGCCACATGAATGGAATTAACCTATTCATGACCTCGAGTTTGAACCAGTGGTTTATGCTCTTATGTGTTGGTGACTCTATCTTTTGGGAGAAAATTTTATTGTCTATATAGATCAAAAGAGCTTGAAGTATATATTTTTACAGTGTGATTTGAATCTTAGTAAGTACATATGGGTTTATTATATGAAGTTTCTTTATTTTGAATTGGAATATACACCCAAGAAGGGAAATAGTTGAAGGACTCTAGACCACCCTGAGAGGGTGGGTGAATCAGTGTGTTATCTTTTACTCTTCTTTACTAGATCTTGTTCCCACATTGGTGGGAACATGTTTAAATCTATATGATGGATATATATAGTAAATAAAACAATCGCATGCATAAGGACAACACAACACTTTTACATGGTTCACCACTAAGGGATACGTCCAAGGAGCATACGCCGACATGTTTCCAGTCGTACCAAATTCCCCTAATCTTCACTAGCTGTGGATTAAGATGGTTCGAGAATAGTCACTCTGTCCTAGGAACACTGCCTAATGGTTTATGGATAGCTTTTTGCTTCCCTTGTATCACTTCCATAAACTCCTATGGCCCACTACATTGAGAGAGGTCTCACTCAGCTTATCAACTTGAGGGTATCTTCAATAGATTGGCATGAAAGTCTTTGTCTCTATTCAACATGAGATACTTCATGCACCAAAGTCCCAAATTGATGCTATTTTATATTCAGGTATCTCCTATATTGAAATTACTAATGCTCTAGAACTTCTTATTCTTTTCTCTACATTCACAAACTCCCTTTATGATGTTTCTGCTTCTATGAACTGTCTCTAATTCAGCAGATTGTCTCTGATCTACATACCAAACATGCTCTATATACTACACCTTCTCTGCATACCGTGCCTACTCTCCATACCATGACTGATTTGTGTACTACACCTGCTCTTCAAACCGTGCCTACTCGGCGTACTGCACCTGCTCTGAGTACCCTGACTACTCTGCATACCGAGCCTACTTGGCATACCACGCCTTCTCTGCATACCGTGCCTGCAATGCGTATTGTGCCTGCTCTGAATATTACACCAGCTCTGCGTACCACGCCTATCCTCGTACCTCGCCTGCTCCTTGTACCGCCTCTACATACCTCTTTAGTACTTGCTCCACATATCGCCTCTGCATACCGCCTCTGCATACCAAAAACTATTAATTCCTTAAACAGAATTCTTCTTAAAATTCTGCAAATTATTTCATCTCCTGTGGACCACTCTTTCTTATGCAAAGTCTCTTCCACAGACTTCTCCTTCCAATTTTGCAAACCGTTTCTTCTTTTGCATACCTCTTCATCCTACTCTAAGTCTCTCCTGTGCACCACATTCGGAATTAGCCAAGTTATTCCACAATTATGATATTTTCTTATCGAATTCTATCTCTCTTTAATGATGGGATTAGAAATATTTAAATTGGAAAATAACTCCACAAATTTCACTATTATTTTTTACCCAAATTTTTAATGTGGGACAAAATTCATTGCATACTGAACTCCATCTGCATACTGTAAGCCTCCTTCGTGTATTTCAATATTTTACCACGCACCATTATCCTTCAACGTACCATAAGCCTACTAGTTTGTGTACTGCATCTCTTCCACCAACGAAGAGCCATCCCACATACCACATGCCTTCACCATGAACCATTGATGTAAACCATTTTCGGTTCTATTAATCGCTCTGCGTACCTTTCCTGCTACTAAGTATGTAGACACGAACCATTCCTGGAATATGGTACACGATCCATGTTCCAAGGTATACAGTTTTCTTCCTTTTCCTATTTCCTTCACCATTCCACATCTCATTCACTCCTATGAATAAATCCTTACATTTCCAAAAAGAAAATCCCAATTTGGAGGTCCAAAAAGTTGTAAAATAGTGGGAAACAACACCACCATAAATATCTTCTTTGGCAAAAACACCCATGCTTATTCACTGTCATTTGGATTCTTCAATGGTCAACAAATTTAATCATGAACTCCTTCTACCATGATATATATTTCAGCATCATCAGATTATCCAAAGAAATTAATACAACTTCCATGTCTTCCAACAACATCGGTCTTTCCAGTCAACACTGAATATGACTGGTATTATCCTCTTAGATTTGTATGAGCATTCTTAAATCTTCAAATCTCTACATGATCCCTCATGAAATGATTAATGTCACTTTAGGTAGGCTATTTCATGGTCTCTTTGAATAGTGATATATTGTATGATCACTTTAAAACATCAACCCCTTCAACAATATTTAAGATGGTTTCATTTTTGTAGACAATGTGTCACCATTGATACATATACTTTGAACTTAGGATCGGTTCAATAATTTTATGAATTTATCACTCTAAATAACATGGGAGTTCTTCTTCATCTCCTTATTATTTTTTATCTTCATTGACAATTTTTGAAAAAAATACAACCTTATACACAAAGTGGTCCCAACAATCTCTCCTTTTTATTTTTTTGTCAATACCTTAAAGTTCTCCTCAAATGAATGAGTCAATATCAAAATGATAATCTTCTTTCTCCCCTTAATTATTTCTCTCTCCCAAAAAATTAATTTCACCTATCTCCCTCTTATTGAAAAGAAATAAAAAGTTCATGGGAAATGGGTATCAATCCATACTTTATCAATGTGCCATCAATCATTTCACTCTAAGACTATTTGAGAAATGATCAATATAGAAAACAAGAGGATTTGATTTAGACAACAAAGCTATCAATTACCCACTTATCATGATACCTCATGAGATGAGAACTCATGTACTTTGTCTTCAAGGGTTTTCCACTTTCATTCCAGCATGAAGAAATTGAATGTGATAGGGAATAATCAACCTAAAAATCCTACACTCACTTCAACAAAACAAATCAAAAATATTCAAGTACAATTGGTAGGATAAATGTCCTTGGGGTAGTTTGATTATTCTTATGTCACTGATTAATTCAGTTACTCCCCCTTTGTAAAATGATCTTTATTCTGAATAACCAAGGATGATAGATTGATAAATAACATACCTTTTCCAATAACATGTTCTTCAAGCGATTTCTATAGTAATTGAATTTAATACCAACTGAAGTTGATACTGATTGAAATAATAACTCTAGAATCTTCTTCATTTGTCTCTCCCTCAAGGGAAACAATCCCCATCATCTTCATCAGGGGGTATCCTTCATCATTTTAATCTTTTAATATTAATTGGACAATCTTCCAAGGATAGAAACTTCTTCATCTTAGCTTTCAAGACTTGAAAACATTAACTACTTCTCAGGTTATCCCCTTGAGAGCATGATTCACCTTCAATTCCCTATATTATTAGCACAAATACAATACAAAAATGATTAAGGGAATAAGGTGGTTCCCCCTTTCATCTTTAATGTGAGAAGGAAGGTTGAGAAGGTTTTCTCAACCAAGATGATCCATTTACTCTAGTCTTCGCACTCACACATCTGAACATATTTCTTAATCCATGCTGATGGGGCATGGATCTCTTCTCATTCTTTTCTACTTTGTGTGGAGATTTTTTCTTATTAACAACCATCATGAATGATAAATTCTTACTCCTTTTAAGGACTGCTTCTTTCTCTGGTATTATTATTAGACAACCTTTTGCAATGTGACCATATTTCATACATCTCTCACACAGAACTTCTTTAACACGTGTGTTTCCTTTGGGTTTCACTCTCTAATGCACTTTATCTTCAGTATGTGAATTTTTTTATTTCACTTTAGCACCATCCTTAACCTTTTCATTTTCAAGTTTCCTCATTAAATCTAAATCTTCAGGTCAGATGGACAACATGTCATTTGGAATTATTGTAGCAGGTTTGGATATTTGACAAAGTTTTATCTGAGTTTCATCCCTCTTAGTTGCTATTTTGGATGAGTTTACCTTCAATATCATGGATCTAAAATCCAGGTTCTTCTTAGATTCCCTACTTGATATCTTCATGGGAAAATTTCTATTCACAATATTCTTCTATCTTCTTCCCAAGGAATCTACTTCATACTTAGCCAGTGTTAGAGGTCTTCTTATCTTACGAATGATGAATTCATGTTGATATGGGCTTGTACTTGCCTTGTGACCACTACCATTGCATAAATAAAAGATGTTACCAAGAATTCAAAATCTATTTGTGGTAAACAAATGCTTTTGGACATGCAGATTTTGCTTCTTCTTCTATTGATTTCTTCCTCATGAGGTAGGCTTCCATTGTGGTTTTACATTATGAGGATTATACCAAAAATCTAATTCAAAATTACCAAACCTGTTGTAGCACCAACATTGGCCTAAAAATCTTGACTTCTTGATATCTTCTAGATAAGGTTATTAGGTCTTCTTCTTGATGTGTTGTTCTCTCTATGGGGAACCATCTTACATATTTTTTTCTTCATATCCACCATATCCATGGTGGTAGGTTACTCCTCACATTTCATCATCTATACTTGTTTGGAATTTCTATTCTAGCCTGCAATGGTTGTGGAAACATATTTAGAATCATGAGTACAATATGGTTTGGATGGTACCTTATTCCTCTCAACTGCTTGGGGTATATCACTGAAAGATGCCATGATCTTCTTATCACATGTTGGTGGTATTTCAATTTTAGAATCCTCAAGTGGACACTGAGTACTAGTATCAACTGTTTCCTTCTTTTTTAAAGGCTCAATATGTGTCTTCTCAAGATTGGTCAAATGAGCTTCCAATTTTAGACTTCCCATATTGAGGATGATCTTCTGATCTTAAATCATGATCATCTTCTCTTCACAAGTCTTCTTCAATCTTTCAATCTCATCTTCATGCATCTGAAATTTGTTTTTCAAAGAGTATTTGAGTTCCTTGATCTTCTTTGGTGTTTCTTTCAAATATAAATCTTTTTCTTAATTTATTTTCATTAGCTCATATTCAAGTTCATGGATCCTTTCTTTCAGAGTCTTATTGACTCCCTTCTTTTCAAAGGATTCAATATGTCTGGAGAGATTATAACATTCTGAAATTTTTCCTACTAAGCCATTTTCCATATTTTTAGTTTCTCTTTCTAGTATGATGACCTCAAATTTCATGCATTGAAATATTATACAAATATAAAAACTATTTATTCAGGAATATCAGGAAGATAGTTTCTTAATTTATCCTGATCACTTGCACGCTCATATGAGGTAAAAATTTGATCAACATAACTAGTTGTGCTAGAATCCATATGTTTGGTGGAAACCGGAGACACATTCTCTTTAATTTACAAGCATGATATTTCTTCATTATTGGAAAGGCATGGAGAACCAGAAACATCATATTATTTATAAATGAGGGACTTCTTTAACTGTCTCTTGTCTTTATTTTTCCTATTTATCATGGTCTTGATGGATATAGAATTCTGTTCCAGAATAGATGAATCTTCATCATCACTGCACTTCATTGTAGACCCAGGAAAGAAAAACTCAAATCATATTCTGAATAGAATTACTATAGAGTAACCAACATATGTGAAACTTTTCACTCTGATACCAATTGAAGGACCCTAGTCCACCCTGAGGGGGTGGGGGGGGGGGGGGTGAATCATGGTGTCAAATTTTTCTCTTCTTTACTGGACCTTGTTCCCAAATTGGTAGGAACTTGTTTAAACTTGTATGATGGATATGTGAAATAATTAAAACATTCATATGAAGAAGGAAGACACAACACTTTTAATTGTTCACCACTAAGGGCTACGTCCAAGGAGTATACCCTGATAGATTTCCGGTCATACCCAATTCCACTAATCTTCACTATATGTTGATTAAAAAGGTTCAAGCACAGTTACTATATCCCAGGCACACTACCTAAAGGTTTAGGGATAGCTCACTGCTTCCCTTGGATCACTTACATTGAGTCCCCCTCTCCCACTACCTTGGGAGAGGCCTCACTCAGTTTATCGACTTGAAGGTCTATTCAACAGATTATCATGAATGTCTTTGTATCTATTCAGCATGAGACACTTCATAAACTGAAGTCCCAAATTGATTCTATTTTATATTCATTTTTGTACTTTAGTGAAATTACTAAATGCACTAGAACTTGTTATTCTTTTCTCTAGATTCACAAACTCCCTTTATGATGTTTCTGCTTCCGTGAATTGTCCCTAATTTGGAAGACTATCTTAGATCTATGTACCAATCCTGCTTTGCATACCATGCCTGCTCTGTGTAATGCACCTGCTCTGCATACCATGCCTGCTTTGTGTACCACGCTTGCTCTGCGTACTGTGTATTCTCTGAGTACCTCGCTTGATATACGTATCATTCCTACTCCGCATACCGCACCTACTCTGTATACCACCCCTACTCTATGTACTGTGCCTACTCTACCAGCCGCACCTACTCCGCATACAACGCCTACTATGCGAACCTCGCCTGCTCCGCATATCTTGCCTGATCCGCATACCACCTCTGTACAAAACCTCAACACATACTCCATGTATCGCCTTTGTGTACCTCCTCTGCGTACCACAAACCGTTTTTTCCATACAAGAACTTATTCTTCGAATTCTACGAATTATTTCATCTCCCACGTACTACTTTTTCTTACACAGAGTCTCTTCTGCAGATTACTTCTTCAAATTTTTCTAACCATTTGTTATTTCACGTACCTATTTGTCCTACATGGAGTCTCCCCCACATACCACTTTTGAACATAGCCGAGTTCTTACACAACGATGATATTTTATTATTGAATTCGCTTTCTCTTTAATGATGGGATTAGCAATCCTTATATATAGAAAATAACTCTTTAAATTTTGCTAATCTGTTTTACCCAAATTTTTAATTTCGGACAAACTTCATTGTATACTATACTCCATCAGTGTACTATAAGCCTCTACCACATACTACGATCCTTTACCACATTCTATTAACCTTCCATGTACCATAATCCTTCCAGTCGGTGTACTGCATCTCTTCCTCCAACAAAGAGCCATCCCACGTACCACACACCTTCACCGAAAACCATCACTGCAAACCATTTTCAGTTCTGCGAACCGCTCCATGTACCATTCCCACTGCCATGTATGTAGAAATGAACCATTCTTGGAACATGGTACACGATTCATGTTTTGAGGTGCACAGTTTTATTCCTTTGCCAATTTCCTTTTCCATTCCGCATCTCGTTCGCTCCCATGAAGAAATATTTCCATTGCGAAAAACAAAATCCCAATTTGGAGGTCCAAAAATTTGGCAAATGCTGGGAAATGGAACCACCATAAATATCTGGTTTGTTGAGAACACCCTTGATTCTTCAATATCATTTAGATTATTCAATAGTAAAAGAATTTAATCACAAACTCCTTTCACCAAGATATATACTCCTTGAATGATCAGTTTCAGCATCGTAAGATTCTCCAAAGAAAGTACTACAACTTCCCTGTCTTCCAGCAAAATTAGTCTTTCCAATTAACACAGAATATGATTGGTATTATCCTTGCAAATTTTTATGATCTTTCTTAAATCTTCAAATCTCCACATGATCCCTCATGAAATGATGCTTGTCTCTTTAGGTATGCTCTTGCATGGTCTCTTTGAATAATGAGATGTGGAATGATAATTTTATAACATCAATCCCTTAAAAACTCTCTAAGATGGTTTTATTATAGTAGACAATGTATCACCATTGATACATATAATTTGAACTTAGGACCATTTCAAAAATCATCTGAATTTATCACTCTAAATAACTTAGGAGTTCTTCTTAATCTCATTCTTCATTTTTATCTTCATTGAAAACTCTTTACAACAAGTACAACCTTATACACAAAGTGGTGCCAACAATAGTGTGGCTGATGCATTGAGCAGGAAAACTCAGAATCTAATGATTCAAGAGTTGAGTGCAGAGTGGAAGATGATGACCTTGCTAGCTTAAATTCATGTAGTGTTTCAGGAGAGTCAAAATTATATGACTCTAGTTTCAGTTGTAGTGGAGTCTACACTTTTGATATGGATAAAGGATAGACCAATGAGGATCTAGAGTGCTTAGTCTTGAGGGATTGTTTTTAAGGTGGTGAGACATCCTTAGAGTAGTTGATATATTAATATGAGATCATTTATGTGAGGAATCTAGTTGTTGTGCCGATGAGCATGTGGGAGAAGATCATATAGGAATTTCATGCCTCAAAATAGGCAGTGAATCTATGCGTAACCAAAAATATACCAATACCTATGATAAAAATTTTTGTTTTTAGGAATGAAAAAGGAGATAGCAGGGTTTGTGACAAGATGCTTCACAGATCAGCAGGTGAATGCAGTGCATCAACGACCTAGAGGATTACAATAACCATCGATAATTTTAGAATGGATGTTGGATGATGTGATAATGGAATTTGTGGTGGGTCATCTAAAGACACTAATGAAGAATGATGCTATTTGGGTCATTGTGGATCAACGGACAAAGGTGGAACATTTAATTCCAATAAGGGAAACCTTTACTGTAGAGTAGTTTGGAGAGCTGTATGTTCGAGAGATAGTCTATCTATATGGAGTGACAAGGACTATAGTTTCAGATCATGATTCACGCTTCACATCACACTTCTAGTAGGGATTTCTAAAAGTGATTTTCATATAGGTATTATTGAGTATGACATTTCACACAAAGACATATGGGTAGTCATAAAATACTATAAAGGTGCTTAAGGATATGCCACAAGCATGTGTGCTTGACTTCATTGGATATTGGGAAAAGAACTTGGATATAGGGGATTTTCCTATAACAACTTCTATCTAAAAAATATATAGATAGAACCATACAAGGAACTTTATGGTAGGCCATGTATGTCACTGCTATGCTGGATGGAGGCAGGTGAGTTAGAGTTGTTGGGACTGAGTCCCATGTAGAAGACATAAGAGAGGTACAATTGATTCAAAAATGTATGGCTATGGATTAGAGTAGACAGAATCCGTATGATGATAGGCGGAGATTAAACATATAGTTTACAAAGGGTGATCGTGTATTCCTTTGGGTGTCTCATAGCTTGGGTCACCACGAGATACAAAGTAAGGGAAAGTTGGTGCCTAGGTTTGTTGGACCTATTGAGATAGTTGAGAAAATCGGACCTGTGGCATACCAATTGGCTCTTCCATAGAGGTAAAACACTAAGCATGATGTTTTTCATATACCAAAACTTTGGTGGTATCACCCCGACCCTTCTCATGTGATCAATGTGGATGGGTTTGACCTTGAGATAGATGCGTCCTTTGAGGAGTATCTGATACGTGTGTTTGATCATAGTAAAAAAGTGTTGTGAGGAAAAAAATGTCGATAGTTCATGTGTTATGGAAACATGGATGTGCATAAGAAGAAACATGGGAAAGAGAAGAAGATATGATGGCTCAATGGCCCAATCTTTTTGGCTCATAATCATAGAAAGTCTTGGAAGTACAACTTGAGGATAAGCTATTATAAAGTGGGGAGATTGTAAGATCCCGACCTTTTTTGGAGTTATCTCATGTGTGATTTTAAGTAATTTTTTTACTTAAGTTAATTTTTTTGGAGTTATGCCTTGGGGTGAGTTTGGGTGTTGTTTAATAAAATATTTGAGAAAAGAGGTTGTGTAGGGTTGGTGAACGATTTGAACAAACCGTGTGACTACCTAGGAGAAACCATGCGATCTCTGGTCTTTGAGGTAGTATCATCGGCTTGGTTAAAGTATGGTTTGAGAGGTCGTTTGATGTAGACATGCGATGTGCCCCTTGAAGTAGTGGCTAATTCATGATTATATCACATTTTATCTTACTGTGCGACTAAAATATGTGAGGGTTGATGGTGAGATCCTAAAATTGTGGATCTCACTCGTTTTCAACCTTTAATGACTAGTTTTACCTCATATATGACCCTAAATTGGGATTTTACATTACTAAGGGTAAATTAAAGTTCTCCCATAAACCTGGAGGGATTAAAAGGCCTCATAAACACCATTGTTCAAGATAGAATGCCTGAATTGAATATATGATCTTCTCCCAGTAAGTGGATTTCTTCCAAATACCTTCTGCATTCTTTCTTTTACCTTTCCTTGATATTTTCATGGAATATATCATCTGTTTCCATGGTAATAAACCCATGTGGTTAGATCTAGATCTATGATTGTGAATATAGATCTACATTTATGAGATCTTTACGTCTTTGATCTTGATTTTAGTTTAGGGATTTTGACCTGGAACTTTTATCAACGTCATTGTGCAGCTTGGATTTTGGGGATTTCTATTGAGAAAACATCGATCAATGAACTGAGGTAGGTGGTATAAATCTAATTCCCATAGTTTTGGATTTGATATCTATGTGAAACATTGTAGCAACCTTTAGTAATTGATATCCTTGATTTTGGTTAATTGGGTTGGCAAATTGAGTTATTGAAGTTTTGTTGAAATATGTGATTAATTGGGGAATTAATCACTGGATTAGGTGGATTCACTATTAGATACTTAATTTGGGTAAAATTGGTTATAATAGATAGGGGTGGTAATCAAGATAAATAATTGGGAAATAAAATTATGAGATATCTAATTGGATAAGTTAAGATAATTAATTGTGAATTAATTATGTGCATTGAGATTATGATGTAGATAATTAATTGTATGATTAATTATAAATATTTGAGATTTAGAATGAGATAATTAATTCTATAAAATTAATCATGGGAGTTGGGTAGTAGTTTTGGTTAATTAATTAATGAATTAATTAATGGGATTCAGGTATTTAGTTAATTGTTGTGTTAACTAATGTTTTTGATGTGTTTAACTACTTTTTGAATTAGTAATTGGATTGGGGTGGATAAATAATCAGTAAATTAATTATGTGATAATGAATGGGAACATGGTCATTCTAAATTAATATATACAAATGGTAACAATGTCTTTATACTTATGAGTAAAGAGAATATGAACATGGTCATTCTAAATTGAGAAGTATAAATGATAACATGATCATTATACTTGATTCATGCCTATCATAGGGCTTGAGAAAAGAATTTTTTAAATTCCCTATCTGTAGACTATAAATTAACCCTAGGAAGTCTCCAGAAGAGGAGTGCAAATTAAAGTTTTTCACTTTAAATGAGGGTAAAAATGGTGTGTTATTATTGTAAATCAATAAGAAATTGATTGAAAAAAAAGTGAAATTCAAATGATTTAAAACTATTATATTAAAAGGGTGATTAGGTTGGGGTCAGTTTCACAATTGTAATGATATACTTGTTCAGTTTTATTCATCCCTCTTCTTCTGAGTTGATTAAATTGAGTTTCCACAATCGTTTCCTCTCACTTCCTTGGTGAAATTGTGATGGTGAGAGAAAACCTTACCAATATCTCAATTTGGTTAACTCTCCTTCCATGTGAAATAAAGTTGTATTGAATATCCTCAATTGACTTGGGAAATACCCGATCGGGTCTTTTTTATCCCTAACAATCAATAACATCCACTACCCCTTTTATATGTACTTGCGATCATCGAGTACTTCCCCACTAATCCCTAGTCTATTCCATCATTTATAAACTAGAAATCAGTGGAGGGGGATAATGATTATATAACAAGGGAAAAATCAATAATGGAATTAAAATTCAAGAATGATCACACTTGATTATAAAATTCAATATATGAAATTGAATACAACTTTGAAGAAGAAGGAAATTTTATTGAATTATGTTCAAGAACTCAAGCATTACAAAATAGAAAACCAACCCTTCCTCAATAACTCAAAATGTTTACCCCACTATGGTAAGGGTAATCAAGATGAATGTGGAGGAAAAATGCATTAAAAATATATGTAAAATAAAATAAATAAAAGAGAGAATGATGAAAATTTCTCCTTCTTGGTGTCTCGGAAGGAATGTGATGGAATGAGATGCTTTGAGAGAGAGGAGCTTCCCTCATTTTATAGGACGAATTTTCCCCCAAACATTGACATGTTGTATCCCCATTAAATGACCCCTTCATGCGTTTCAACCTTCATTAATGTTCTTCATAAATATCTTGGCCGTCTCTCCTAAACCTTTCAACATATTTGGATAATTATTCCAAGAGTTATACCCCTTTTACTTTGACAATTTATTCTGTCCAGTCAGACTTTCAAAATCAAAAACCTCCAGATTATAATGATTTAATGACCATTAATATATCCAATTCAAGCATCGTAGCCTTCATGAAAGATGTTTCAAAACTCCTTGGACATCCACCCACCGAATTTAATAGAAATTGGGCCCACAGTGAAAGATTTAGGGAACCCACACTAAAAATAGATATATATGTAAATAGTTATCATGGTCTAACTTGTGAGCTTATTTTAGGATTTGATACAATGGATTAAGATTTTTGTCAAGAAGGATGAAATGAATACCAAGATGTGTATAATCATAAACTGAAATAATTTGACAATTTGGATTAATATAGAAAATTTTATGGCCCAAATACAGAAACAATTTAAAATGGTTAACAATCTGACATGGGCCATTTTTACGATTAAGTTCAATATACCACCGATATAATAAAATATGGCAATTTATCTTAAAGTAACATTTTTTTTGGGATTTAAAACAATTAAATTCAATGTAAATGTATTGACAATATTTTCTTTATCAATTCTTCCAAACTTATCACTTGGACTCCTGGACAAGTAAACATCAAAATTAAATCAAATCAAATCCAAAACACATACCCATGAGATATACCAAATCCACACTAAGAAACAAAAATTTATCATTCCTCATAAAAAATAATTACTTAAAGTTATCCAATTAGACCATTTAATATATTTCCCCTTAATTTCTTATCCTATGCACACAAAACACCTACCTCGCATTAATTTTCTTTCATCTTAAAAATGTAAATGTTTAACAAGTATTTTCTCATCCAAACTCACGTAAGAGTCACAATAGGATTGATAAATTACTACTTATCCAACCAATGTGAGTCAAGGACATGTTTTTCTCATGAGAACTTTTCAAGGTTGTTCTATGGCTTCCATTTGGTAGGAATTAGATGTTAAAAATTTTGAGGTCGAAAAAGGTGGTCTTGGAAATTTTTGAAGCAAAATTACAAGATTCTAATTTTCACTCAAGTATGGTCTCCTTATCTCCCCCTTTGCAGAAAATAAACTCCATCATCATGAAATATCATGGAAGTTTTATGAAATTTAGAATTTCACCATAAAAAAATCCTACTCAAACTTAGTTTTTTTCTTGAAAGCTCCATATAGGCACAACTTCTTTTCTAATTTGGAAGCTCCAAAAAGGCAGAGTTTCTTTTAACATGAAAGATCCAGAAAGGCACAAATTTTAAAATAATTTAATCTTTAGTAGAAAAATTAGATTTTAAACATTTAATTTTCAATTTAAAGTATAACCAAATGAGGTAGTATACTACAAGGCATCTTCTCCCACACTTAAGTTCGATAATATCATGAAATTTTACTTCAAGGGAAGGTTGTATAGGGAAAATTGGCTTGTAATATGGCTAACCTAACATTCCATTTATGGTTTCTATGGGCTAAAAGGATTAATGTAAATGGTAGGCTATAATAAAACTGATTATTTTGAAAATGGAGATTAAAACCAAATAAATGACTCAATTATTTAAAACACAAGTACCTCAAAACCTCAAGTTTTGACCGAAATAAATCAAATTCTAGTTAAAGAAAGAATGGTTAGGTTCTCTGAAGAAATAAGGTAAATGTAAAGAATATGAAAAAAATGATAAAGAATCCTCATAGAAAAGTGATATCAAAAATCAAGACAGTGAGATGTGGCATGGGATTTAAAAATCAGAGTACTTTTCATGAAATTCCAAAACATTTGAACTTGAAACAAAGTCATTTCAGCATCCATTTATGTTTAGTTTCATGGAATAGATTGGTTTACTCATTGATATGGGTTTATAAAATATAAATGATAATAATTTCAGCTAAAAACATTATACAAAACATTAAAGTATAAAAATAAACATAAAAATATCTGAAAAACAATTTTTTTTATTTTTTTTATAAAAACTGTAAACCCAAAAAGAAATGAAAATCCAAAACTAAAAAGGTTACATCCCCCATAATTAAATTATGTTGTGTCCTCAATGCCTTAAAATGGGTTTAACATGTAAGAATATTTTAAAATAAATCATATCAAGTGAGAAAATGTAAAGGAGAGGTACGACCTGATGGATTTTAATGATAAAAATATTAGAGGAGTGTGATATCCTCTACTAGCTCTGATGGTAGGGTCCTAAGGAATTTATTTAACCTATTACCATTAATATTGAATTAATCCTTCTCTCCATACATCATAATCTACACAACACCAAAAGGATATACATGAGTAACTATAAATGGACCTTCCCATATGGGATGATGTTTACTTGGCATCTGCTTGAGTATTGAGTTGAATAAAAACAGTTTGTCTTCATGAAATAAGTCTTTCAGTTGGATTAGCTTGTCATGTGACACTCTTGTTATTTCTTTGTAAATCCTTGAATTTTCAAATGCTTACCTTCTAATTTCCTCCAGATCTTTTAACTTCAATCTTCTTTCTTTCAAATCACTTTCAAGTTCCAAATTCATTTTCCTCATAGTGCAATAAACTTTATGCTCCAATTGCATAGGTAGGTGGTAGCTTTTCCTACAAATTATCCTTATGATATCATTCCAATCGAGGTTTTGTAGGCCATCCTATAGGCTCATAAGGTATCTTCCAACATTTGGCTCCAATCTATCCTATTTAGATTAACAATATTTTGAAAAATTCATTTTATTTAACTGTTGGAAACTTTATCTTTTCCATTTGTTTGTGGATGATAGGGAGAAGATGTTTTATGATGCACCCAATAATTATTTAGTAAAGTACCTATTTTCCAATTATATAAGTGAGTCCCATGATCACTGATGATGGATCTGTGCACTCTAAACCTACAAAATATGTTAGTCCTAACAAAATAAAAAATAACTTTAGCATTGTTAGTCCTAGTGGCTTTTGCTTCCACCAATTTAGAAACATAATCAACTGAAAGTAAGATATATGAATTTCCAAATGAAATTGGGAAATTTCACATGAAATATAACACCCAGACATAAAAAATTTCACAACAATTTAGTGACATTTGATACATTTATTTCCTTTTTGAAATATTTGCTAAAAACTGACATATTTCACACATTTTGAAAAATTCTTGAGAATCTTTAAAAAGGGTGGGTGAATCAGTGTGTCATCTTTTACTCTTCTTTACTATATCTTGTTCCCACATTAGTGGGAACTTTTCTAAACCTATATGATGGATATATATAGTAATTAAAACAATCACATGCATAAGGAAAACACAACACCTTTACATGGTTCACCACTAAGGGATACATCCAAGGAGCATACACCGACATGTTTCCAATCATACCAAATTCCACTAATCTTCACTAGATGTGGATTAAGATGGTTCGAGAATAGTCACTCTATCCTAGGAACACTGCCTAATGGTTTAGGGATAGCTCGTTTCTTCCCTTGTATCACTTCCATAAACTCCTCTGGCCCACTACATTGAGAGAGGTCTCACCCAGCTTATCAACATGAGGGTATCTTCTATAGATTGGAATGAAAGTCTTTGTATCTATTCAACATGAGATACTTCTTGAACCGAAGTCCCGAATTGATGCTCTTTTATATTTAGGTATCTCCTATATTGAAATTACTGAATGCTCTAGAACTTCTTATTCTTTTCTCTATATTCACAAACTCCCTTTATGTTGTTTCTGCTTCTGCGAACTATCTCTAATTCAGTAGATTGTCTCTGATCTATGTACCACTCATGATTTTTATACTGCACCTTCTCTGCATACCGTGCCTACTCTATGTACCATGACTGATTTGTGTACTGCACCTGCTCTTCAAACTGTGCCTACTCGATGTACTGCGCCTGCTCTGAGTACCCTGACTGCTCTTCATACCGAGCCTACTTGGTGTACCGCGCCTGCTTTGTGAACCATGCCTGCACTGCGTACTGTGCCTGCTTCGCATATCGTGCCAGCTCTGCATACCACGCCTGTCCTCGTACCTCGCCTTCTCCTTGTACCGCCTCCTTTTAATTCTTTAACACTTTCTCCACATATCGTCTATGCATACCGCCTCTGCGTACCACAAACTATTAATTCCTTACACAGAATTCTTCTTCTAATTCTGAAAATTATTTAATCTACTGTGGACCACTCTTTATTACGCAAAGTCTCTTCCACAGACTTCTCCTTCCAATTTTGCGAACCGTTTCTTCATTTTCATACCTCTTCATCCTACTCGAAGTCTCTCCTGTGTACCACATTCATACTTAGCCACGTTATTCAACAATTATGACATTTTCTTATCGAATTCTATCTCTCTTTAATGATTGGATTAGAAATCATTATATTGGAAAATAACTCCACAAATTTCACTAATCTGTTTTACCCTAATTTTTAATGTGGGAAAAAATTCATTTCATACTGAACTCCATCTGCATACTGTAAGCCTCCTTCGCATATTGAAATCTTTTACCACACACCATTATCCTTCCACATACTATAAGCCTACTAGTCTGCGTACTGCATCTCTTCCACCAATGACGATCTATCCCATGTACTGCATGCCTTCACCACAAACCATTGCTGCAAACCATTTTCGGTTCTATGAACCGCTCCGCGTACCTTTCCTACTGCTAAGTATGTGTACACGAACAATTCCTGGAACATGGTACATGATCCGTGTTCTAAGGTATATAGTTTTCTTTCTTTTCTAATTTCCTTCACCATTCCACATTTCTTTTACTCCTATGAATAAATCCTTCCATTTCCAAAAAGAAAATCCCAATTTAGAGGTCCAGAAAGTTGGAAAATAGTGGGAAACAACAACACCATAAATATATTCTTTGGCAAAAACACCCATGTTTATTCACTGTCATTTGGCTTATTCAATGTTCAATGAATTTAATCATGAAATCCTTCTACCATGATATATATTTCAGTATCATCAGATTATCCAAAGAAATTAATACAACTTCCATGTCTTCCAACAACATCCATCTTTCCAGTCAACACTGAATATGACTGGTATTATCCTCTTAGATTTGTATTATCATTCTTAAATCGTCAAATCTCTACATGATCTCTCATGAAATTATTCATGTCACTTTAGGTAGGCTATTTCATGGACTCTTTGAATAGTGAGATATTGTATGATCACTTTATAACATCAAACCCTTCAACAATATTTGAGATAGTTTCATTTTAGTAGACAATGTGTCACCATTGATACATATACTTTGAACTTAGGATCGGTTCATTAATTGTCTGAATTTAGCACTCTAAATAACTTGGGAGTTCTTCTTCATCTCATTATTTTTTATCTTCATTGACAATTTTTGAAAAAAAATAAAACCTTATACACAAAGTCATCCCAACAATCTCTCCTTTTTATTTTTCTGTCAATACCTTAAAGTTATCCTCAAATGAATGAGTCAATATAAAAATGATAATCTTCTCTCTCCCCTTACTTCTTTCTCTCTCCCAAACATTTATTTCACTTATATCCCCCTTATTGAAAAGAAATAAAAAGTTCATGGGAAATGGGTATCAATCCATACTTTATCAATGTGTCATCAATCATTTCACTCTAAGTCTACTTGAGAATTGCTCGATATAGAAAACAAGAGGATTTGATTTAAACAAAAAAGCTATCCATTACCCACTTATCATGATACCTTATGAGATGAGAACTCATGTACTTTGTCTTCAAGGGTTTTCCACTTTCATTCCAGCATGAATAAATTGAATGTGATAGAGAATAATAACCCTAAAACTACTACACTCACTTCAAAAAACAGATAAAAAACATTCAAGTACAATTGGTAAGATAAATGGCCTTGGGGAACTTTGATTATTCTTATATCACTGATTAATTCAGTTACTCCTCCTTTGTAAACTGATCTTTATTATGAGTAACCAAGGATGATAGATTGATAAATAACATACCTTTTCCAATAACATGTTCTTCAAGCGATTTCTAGAGTAATTGAATTTAATACCAACTGAAGTTGATACTGATTGATATAATAAATCTAGAAGCTTCTTCATTTGTCTCTCCCTCAAGGGAAACAATACTCATCATCTTCATCAAGGGTTATCCTTCATCATTTTAATCTTTGAATATTAATTGGATAATCTTCCAAGGATGGAAACTTCTTCAGCTTAGCTTTCAAGAGTTGAAAACATTAACTACTTCTCAGGTTATCCCCTTGAGAGCATGCTTCACCTTCAATTACCTATATTATTAGCACAAATACAATACAAAAATGTTTAAGGGAATAAGGTGGTTCCCTCTTGCTTCTTTAATGTGAGCAGGAACATTGAGATGGTCTTCTCAACCAAGATGATCCATTTACTCTAGTCTTCGCACTCGCAAATATGAACATATTTTTTAATCCGTGCTGATGGGGCATGGATATCTTCTCATTAATTTCTACTTTGTGTGGAGAGTTTTTCTTATTAACAACCATCATGAATGATAAATTCTTACTCATTTTAAGTACTTCTTCTTTCTCTGGTATTAATGTTAGACAACCTTTTACAATGTGACCATATTTCATACATCTCTCACACAGAACTTATTTAACACATGTGTTTTCTTTGGTTTTCACTCTCTAATGCACTTTATCTTCATCATGCGAAAGTTTTTATTTCACTTTAGCACCATCCTTAACATTTTCATTTTCAAGTTTCCTCATTATTTCTAAATCTTTGGGTCAGATGGACAACATGTCATTTGGAATTATTTTAGATTGTTTGGATCTTCGACATAGGTTTATCTGAGTTTCATCCCTCTTAGTTGATATTTTGGATGAGTTTACCTTCAATATCATGAATCTAAAATCGAGGTTCTTCTTAGATTCCCTACTTGATATCTTCATGGGAAAATTTCTATTCATAATATTCTTCAATCTTCTTCCCAAGGAATCTAATTCATACTTAGACAGTGTTAGAGGTATTCTTATCTTACCAACGATGAATTCATGTTGATATGGGCTTGTACCTACCTTGTGACCACTACCATTGCATAAATAAAAGATGTTATCAAGAATTCAAAATCTGTTTGTGGTAAATAAATTCTTTTGGACATACAGATGTTTCTTCTTCTTCTATGGATTTCTTCCTCATGAGGTAGGCTTCCATTGTGGTTTTACATTATGGGGAATATACCAAAAATCTAATTCAAAATTCCCAAACCTGTTGTAGCACCAACATTGGCCTAAAAATCTTGACTTCTTGATATCATCTAGATAAGGTTATTTGGTATTCTTCTTGATGTGTTGTTCTCTCTATGGGGAACCATCTTACAGATTTTTTTCTTCCTATCCACCATATCCATGGTGGTAGGTTACTCTTCACATTTCATCATCTATACTTGTTTTGAATTTCTATTCTAGCCTGCAATGGTTGTGGAAACATATTTAGAATCATGAGTACAATATGGTTTGGATGGTACCTTATTCCTCTCAGCTTCTTGGGGAATATCACTAAAAGATGTCATGATCTTCTTATCACATGTTGGAGGAATTTCAATTTTAGAATCCTCAAGTGGACACTGAGTACTAGTAGAAACGGTTTCCTTCTTTTTTAAAGGCTCAATATGTGTCTTCTCAAGATTGGTCAAATGAGCTTCCAATTTTAGACTTCCCATATTGAGGATAATCTTCTAATCTTAAATCATGATCATCTTCTCTTCACAAGTCTTCTTCAATATTTCAATATAATCTGCATGCATCTGAAATTTGTTTTTCAAAGAGTATTTGAGTTCCTTGATCTTCTTTGGTGTTTCTTTCAAATATATACCTTTGTATTAATTTATTTTCTTTAGCTCATATTCAAGTTCATGGATCCTTTCTTTCAGAGTCTTATTGACTCCTTCTTTCTTTTCAAAGGCTACAATATGTCTGGAGAGAGTATAAAATTTAGAAATTTTTCTTACTAAGCCATTTTCCATATTTTTAGTTTCTCTTTCTAGTCTGGTGATATCAAATTTCCTGTATTGAAATATTATACAAATAGTAAAACTATTTATTCAAGAATATCATGAAGATAGCTTCTTAATTTATCCTGATCACTTGCAAGCTCATATGAGGTAAAAATTTCATCAACATAACTGGTTGTGCTGGAATCCATATGTTTGGTGGAAACCTGAGACACCTTCTCTTTACTTTTCAAGCATGATATTTCTTCATTATTGGAAAGGCATGGAGAACCAGAAACATCAACTTATTTATAAATGATGGACTTCTTCAACTGTCTCTTGTCTTTATTTTTCCTATTTATCATGGTCTTGATCTATATAGAATTTTGTTCAAGAATAGATGAATCTTCATCAACACTGCACTTCATTGTAGACCCGGGAAAGAAAAACTCAAATCATCTTCTGAATATAATTAATATAGACTAACCAACATATGTGAAACTTTTCACTCTGATACCAATTGAAGGACCCTAGTCCACCCTGAGGGGGTGGGGGGGGGGGTGAATCATGGTGTCAAATTTTTCTCTTCTTTACTAGACCTTGTTCCCACATTGGTAGGAACTTGTTTAAACTTGTATGATGGATATGTGAAATAATTAAAACATTCATATGAAGAAGGAAGACACAACACTTTTAATTGGTTCACCACTAAGGGCTACATCCAAGGAGTATACCTTGATAGATTTCCAGTCATAGCCAATTCCAATAATCTTCACTAGATGTTGAATACAAAGGTTCGAGCATAGTCACTATATCCCAGGCACACTGCTTAAAGGTTTAGGGATAGCTCACTGCTTCCCTTGGATCACTTACATAGAGTCCCCCTATCCCACTACCTTGGGAGAGGCCTCACTCAGTTTATCGACTTGATGGTCTCTTCAATAGATTATCATGCAAGTCTTTGTCTCTGTTCATCAAGAGACACTTCTTGAACCGAAGTCCCAAATTGATGCTATTTTATATTCAAAATTTTCCTTTAGTGAAATTACTAAATGAACTAGAACTTCTTATTCTTTTCTCTAGATTCAAAAACTCCCTTTATGATGTTTCCGATTCCAAGAATTGTCCCTAATTTGGAAGACTATCTCATATCTATGTACCAAGCCTGCTCTGCATACCATGCCTGCTCTGTGTAACGCACCTGCTCTGCATACCATGCCTGCTCTCTGTACCATGCTTTCTCTGCGTACTGTGCATTCTCTGAGTACCTCTCTTGCTCTATGTATCATGCCTGCTCCGCATACCTCACCTACTCTGTGTATCGCCCTTACTCTGTGTACCATGCCTAATCTACCAACCACACCTACTCCACATACCACGCCTACTATGCATACCTCACCTGCTCCACATACCTCGCCTCCTCCACGTACCACCTCTGTGCACCACCTCAGCACATACTCCATGTATCACCTTTGTGTACCTCCTCTGCGTACCACAAACTGTTTCTTCTATACACGAACTTCTTCTTCGAAATATACGAATTATTTCAACTCCCACGTACCACGTTTTCTTACACAGAGTCTCTTCTGCAGATTACTTCTTCAAATTTTTCAAACCATTTGTTATTTTGTGTACCTCTTTGTCCTACATGGAGTCTCCCCCATGTACCACTTTTGAACTTAGCCGAGTTCTTCCAAAATGATGATATTTTATTATTGAATTCACTTTCTCTTTAATGATGGGATTGAAAATCCTTATATATATAAAATAACTCTTTAAATTTCACTAATATGTTTTACCCAAAATTTTAATGTGGGACAAACATCATTGTATACTAAACTCCATCAGTGTACTATAAGCCTCCACCACATACTACAATCCTTTACAGCGTGCTATTAACCTTTCATGTACTATAAGCCTTCTGGTCGGTGTACTGCATCTATTCCTCCAACAAAGAGCCATCCCATGTACCACACGACTTCACCACAAACCGTCACTGCAAACCATTTTCAGTTTTGCGAACCGCTCCGTGTACCATTCCCACTGTCATGTAAGCAGACATGAACCATTCTTGGAACATGGTACACAATTCATGTTTCGAGGTACACAGTTTTCTTCCTTTTTCGATTTCCTTTACCATTTCGCATCTCGTTCACTCCCATGCAGAAATATTTCCATAGCCAAAAACAAAATCCCAATTTGGAGGTCCAAAAATTTGGCAAACGCTGGGAAATGGAACCACCATAAATATCTGGTTTGGTGAGAACACCCATGATTCTTCAATATCATTTTGATTATTCAACAGTAAAATAATTTAATCACAAACTCCTTCCACCAATATATATACTCCTTGAATGATCAGTTTCAGCATCATCAGATTCTACAAAGAAAGTACTACAACTTCCCTGTCTTCCAGCAACATCATTCCTTCCTGTTAACACGGAATATGATTGGTATTATCCTTGCAGATTTTTATGATCATTCTTAAATCTTCAAATCTCCACATGATCCCTCATGAAATGATGCTTGTCTATTTGGGTAGGCTCTTGCATGGTCCCTTTGAACAATGAGATGTTGAATGATAATTTTATAACATCAATCCCTTAAAAACTCTCTAAGATGGTTTTATTGTAGTAGAAAATGTATCACCATTGATACATATACTTTGAACTTAGGACCAGTTCAAAAATCATCTAAATTTATCACTCTAAATAACTTAGGATTTCTTCTTCATCTCCTTATTCATTTTGATCTTCATTGAAAACTGTTTACAAAAAATAAAACCTTGTACACAAAGTGGTACCAACAATAGTGTGGTTGATGCCTTGAGCAGGAAAACTCCGAATCTAATGGTTCCATAGTTGAGTGCAGAGTGGAAGATGATGACCTTGCTAGCTGAAATGCATGTGGTGGTTCAGGAGAGTCAAAATCAGATGACTTTAGTTTCAGTTGTAGTGGAGTCTACACTTTTGATATGGATCGGGGATAGACCAATGAGGATCTAGAGTGCTTAGTCTTGAGGGAATGTTTTGAATGTGGCGAGTCATCCTCAGACTAGTTGATATATGAATATGAGATCATTTATGTGAGTAATCTAGTTGTTGTGCCTATGATCATGTGAGAGGAGATCATACAGGAATTTCATGCCTCAAAATAGGTGGTGAATCTATGCGTAACCAAAAATATATCAATACCTACAATAAAAATTTTGGGTTTTAGGAATGAAAAAGGAGATAGCAGGGGTTGTGACAAGATGCTTCACAGATCATCAGGTGAATGCAGTGAATCAACGACCTAGAGGATTACAATAACCATCAAAAATTTGAAAATGGAAGTTGGATGATGTGACAATTGAATTTGTGGTGGGTCATCTAAAGACACCAAGGAATAATGATTCTATTTGGGTCATTGTGGATCGACGGACAAAGGTGGCATATTTAATTCCAATAAGGGAAACCTTTACTGTAGAATAGTTGGGAGAGCTGTATGTTCGAGAGATAGTCTATCTATATGGAGTGACATGGACTATAGTTTCAGATCATGATTCACGCTTCACATCACACTTCTAGTAGGGCTTGCTAAAAGTGATTTTCAAATAGGTATTATTGAGTATGACATTTCACCCAAAGACATATGGGTAGTCAGAAAATACTATACAGGTGCTTGAGGATATGCCACAGGCATGTGTGCTTGACTTCATTGGATCTTGGGAAAAGAACTTGGATATAGGAGAGTTTCCTATAACAAATTCTATCAAAACAATATATAGATAGAACCATACAAGGAACTTTATGGTAGGCCATTTATTTCACTGCTATGCTGGATGGAGGCAGGTGAGTTAGAGTTGTTGGGAATGAGTCCCATGTAGGAGACATAAGATAGGTACAATTGATTCAAAAATGTATGGCTATGGATTAGAGGAGACAAAATTCGTATGATGATAGGTGGATATGAAACATAGATTTACAAAGGGTGATTGTGTATTCCTTTGGGAGTCTCATAGCTTGGGTCACCGCGAGATACAGAGGAAGGGGAAGTTGGTTCATAGGTTTGTTGGACCTGTTGAGATAGTTGAGAAAATTGGGCCTGTGGCATACCAATTGGCTCTTCCATAGAGATACAGTGCTAAGCATGAAGTTTTTCATATTCCAAAACTTTGGTGGTATCACCCCGACCCTTCTCATGTGATAAAAATTAGGCGGATTCACTATTAGATAATTAATTTGGGTAAAGTTGGTTATAATAGATAGGGTTGGTAATATAGATAAATAATTTGGAAATTAATTATGAGATATCGAATTGGATAAGTTAAGATAATTAATTGTGAATTAATTATGTGCTTTGAGATTATGATGTAGATAATTAATTGTATGATTAATTATAAATATTTGATATTTAAAATGAGATAATTAATTCTAGAAAATTAGTCATGGTAGATGAGTAGTGGTTTTGGTTAATTAATTAATGATTTAATTAATGGGATTCAAGTATTTAGTTAATTGTTGTGTTAACTAATGTTTTTGATGTGTTTAACTAATTTTGGAATTAGTAATTGGATTGGGGTGGATAAATAATTGGTAAATTAATTATGTGATAATGAATGGGAACATGGTCATTATAAATTAATATATACAAATGGTAACATGGTCTTTATACTTATGAGTAAAGAGAATGTGAACATGGTCATTCTAAATTGATAAGTATACATGATAACATGATCATTATACTTGATTCAAGCCTATCATAGGGCATGAAAAAAGAATTTTTTAAATTCACCTAACTGTAGTCTATAAATTAACCCTAGGAAGTCTCCAGAAGAGGAGTGCACATAAAAGTTTTTCACTTTAAATGAGGGTAAAAATGGTGTGTTATTATAGTAAATCAATAAGAAATTTATTTAAAAAAAATTTGAAATTAAAATTATTGAAAACTATTATATTAAAAGGGTGATTAGTTTGGGGTCATTTTCACAATTGTAATGATATACTTGTTCAATTTTATTAATCCCTCTTCTTCTGAGTTGATTAAATTGAGTTTCCATAATCGTTTCCTCTCACTTCCTTGGTGAAATTGTGATGGTGAGAGAAAACCTTACCAATATCTCAGTTTGGTTAACTCTCCTTCCATGTAAAATATAGTTGTATTGAATATCCTTAATTGACTTGGGAAATACCCAATCGGGTCTTGCTTATCCCTAACAATCAATAACATCCACTACCCCTTTTATATGTACTTGCGATCGTCGAGTACTTCCCCACTAATACCTAGTCTATTCCATAATTTATAAACTAGAAATCAGTGGAGGGGGATAATGATTATTTAACAAGGAAAAAATAAATAATGGAATTAAAATTAAATAATGATCTCACTTGATTATAAAATTCTATATATGAAATTGAAAACAACTTTGAAGAAGGAGGAAATTTTATTGGATTATGTTCAAGAACACAAGCATTACAAAATAGAAAACCAACCCTTCCTCAATCGCTCAAAATGTTTACCCCACTATGGTAAGGGTAATAGAGATGAATGTGGAGGAAAAATTCATTAAAAATCTATGTAAAAGAAAATAAATAAAAGAGAGAAAGCTGAAAATTTATCATTCTTGGTGTCTCGGAAGGAATGGGATGGAATGAGATGCTTTGAGAGAGAGGAGGTTCCCTCCTTTTATAGGCATACTTTTCTGCCAAAATTTAACATGTTGTATCCCCATTAAATGACCCCTTCATGTGTTTAAAAATTCTTTAATGTTTTTCATTAATATCTTGGCCATATCTCTTAAACATGTCAACATATTTGGATAATTATTCCAAGATTTATACCCCTTTTACTTTGACAATTTATTATGTCCATTCAGACTTTCAAAATAAAAAACCTCCAGATTAGAATTCTTTAATGAACATTAATATATCCAATTCAAGCATCGTAGACTTCATGAAAGATTTTTCAAAACTCCTTGAACATCCACCCACCTAATTTAATAGAAATTGGGCCCACAGTGAAAGAGTTAGGGAACCCACACTAAAATAGATATATCTGTAAATAGTTATCATGGTTTAACTTGTGAGCTTATTTTAGGACTTGATACAATGGATTAAGATTTTTTTCAAGAAATATGAAATGAATAACTCGATGTGTATAATCATAAAAATAAATAATTTGACAATTTGGATTAATATAGAAAATGTTATGGCCCAAATACAGAAACAATTTAAAATGGTTAACAATATGACATGGGCCATTTTTACGATTAAGTTCAATATACAACTGATATAATAAAATGTGGCAATTTATCATAAAGTAACAATTTTTTTTGGGATTTAAAAAAATTAAATTCAATGTAAATGTATTGAAAATATTTTCTTTATCAATTCTTCCAAACTTATCACTTGGACTCCTGGACAAGTAAACATCAAAATTAAATCAAATCAAATCCAAAACACATACCCATGAGATATACCAAATCCACACTAAGAAACAAAAATATACCATTCCTCATAAAAAATAATTACTTAAAGTTATCCAATTAGACCATTTAATATATTTCCCCTTAATTTCATATCCTATGCACACAAAACACCTACCTCGCATTAATTTTATTTCATATTACAAATTTAAATGTTCAACAAGTATTTTCTCATCCAAACTCACGTAAGAGTCACAATAGGATTGATAAATTACTAATTATCCACCCGATGTGAGTCAAGGACATGTGTTTCTCATGGGAACTTTTCAAGGTTGTTCTATGGCTTCCATTTGGTAGGAATTAGATGTTAAAAATTTTGAGGCCGAAAAAGGTGGTCTTGGAAATTTTTGAAGCAAAATTACAAGATTCTAATTTTCACTCAAGTATGGTCTCCTTATCTCCACCTTTGTAGAAAATAAACTCCATAATCATGAAATATCAAGTAAGTTTTATGACATTTAGAATTTCACCATAAAAAAAATCCTTCTCAAACTTAGTTTTTTTCTTGAAAGCTCCAGATAGGCACAAGTTTCTTTCTAATTTGGAAGCTCCAGAAAGGCATAGTTTCTTTTAATATGAATGCTCCAGAAAGGCACAAATTTTAACAAAATTAAATCTTTAGTAGAAACACTAGATTTTAAACATTTAATTTTCCATTTAAAGTATAACCAAATGAGGTGGTACACTACAAGGCATCTGCCCCCACACTTAAGTTCAACAATATCATGAAATTTTACTTCAAGGGAAGGTTGTATAGGGAAAATTGGCCTGTAATATGGCTAACCTAACATGCCATTTATGGTTTCTATGGTCTATAAGGATTAATATAAAAGGTATGCCATAATAAAAACAATTCTTTTGAAAATGGTGATTAAAACCAAATAAATGACTCAATTATTTAAAACACAAGTACCTCAAAACCTCAAGTTTTGATAGAAACAAATAAAATTCTAGTTAAAGAAAGCATGGTTTGGTTCTCTCAAGAAATATGGTAAATGTAAAGAATACGAAAAAAATTATAAAGAAGCGTCATAGGAAAGTGATTTCAAAAATCAATACAGTGAGATGTGGCATGGGATTTAAAAATCAGAGTAATTTTCATGAAATTACAAAACATTTGAACTTGAAACAAAGTCATTTAAGCATCCATTTATGTTCAGTTTCATGTAATAGATTGGTTCACTCATTGAGATGGGTTTATAAAATAGAAATGATAATCATTTCAGCTAAAACCTTTATACAACACATTAAATTTTAAAAATAAATACCCTAATATCTGAAAAACAATTTTTTTATTCTTGTATAAAAACCATAAACCCAAAAAGAAATGAAAATCCAAAACTAAAAAGGTTCCCTCCCCCATAATTAAATTATGTTGTGTCCTTAATGCCTTAAAATGGGTTTAACATGTAAGAATATTTGGAAATAAATAATATCAAGTAAGAAAATTTAAAGAAGAGGTACGACCTGATGGATTTTATTGACAAAAAGGTTGGAGGAGTGTGATCTCCTCTACTGGATCTGATGGTAGGGTCCCAAGGAATTTATTTAACCTATTCCCATTAATAGTGAATGGATCCTGATCTCTATCCTTTATAATCTACACAACACCAAAAGGATATACATGAGTAACTATAAATGGACCTTCTCATCTGGGATGAAGTTTACTTGGCATCAGATTGAGTCTTGAGTTGGATAAAAACACTTTATCTTCATGAAATAAGTCTTTCAGTTAGATTAGCTTATCATGCGACACTCTCGTTATTTATTTGTAAATCCTAGAATTTTCAAATTATTTCCTTCTAATTTCCTCCAGATCTTGTAACTTCAATATTCTTTCCTTCCAAGCACTTTCATGTTCCAAATTCATTTTCATCATAGTGCAATCAACTTTATGCTCCAATTGCACATGTAGGTGGTAGCTTTTCCTATAAATTATCCTTATGATATCATTCCAATCAGGGTTTTGTAGGCCATCCTATAGGCCCATAAGGTATCTTCCAATACTTGGCTCCAATCTATCCTATTTAGATTAACAATATTTTAAAAAATTCCTTTTATTTAACTATTGGAAACTTTAGCTTTTCCATTAGTTTGTGGATGATAGGGAGTAGATGTTTTATGATGCACCCTATACTTCTTTAGTAAAGTACCAATTTTCCAATTGCCTAAGTGAGTCCCATGATCACTGATGATGGATCTGTGCACTCCAAAACTAGAAAATATGTTAGCCCTGAAAAAATAAAAAATAACTTTAGCATCATCAGTCATAATGGCTTTTTCTTCCACCAATTTAGAAACATAATCAACTGAAAGTAAGATATATGAACTTCCAAATAAAATTGGGAAATGTCCCATGAAATCTATCTCCCAGACATAAAAAATTTCACAACAATTTAGTTCCATTTTATTCATTTATTTCCTTTTTGAAATATTTGCTAAAAACTGACATATTTCACACATTTTGAAAAATTCATGAGAATCTTTAAAAAGGGTGGGCTAATAAATTCTAGATTCTAAAACCTTTCTTGCTATCCTTTGAGTTCCAAAATTTCCTCCATAAGATAAAGTGTGACAGAAATCAAAGACATATTTAACATCACTTTCAGGTAAACATCTTCTTATTACTTTATCATTTCAAATCTTCAAAATAAATGGATCATCCCAAATGTAATATCTAGATTCATCTTTCATATTTTGAATTTTGTGAGAATTGAAATGAGATGGGACCTGAGATGTTACCAGATTATTGACCATGTCAGCATACCAAGGCACTTCTCCTTCAATCAAGTATAACTGTTCTCCATAAATTTTATCATTTAGTGGGTCTTTTTATGGAATCTTAATTTCATCAGTATCGGGAAGTCTACTTAAGTGACTGGACACTTGGTTTTCAGATCCATTATTGTCCTTGATTTCTATGTTGAACTCCTATATTAGTATCATCCATATCACTAGCCTCATTTAACATCATCTTTCTTTATCAAATACCTTAGAGTTTCATGAGTAGAAAACATAGTGATTTTAGTTCCAAGAAGATATGATCTAAATCTTTCTAAAGAAAAAAACCTCTAAGAACTCTTTTTCCGTGGTTTTTTAATTTAATTGGGACACATATATTGTTCTCGAGGGATATTAAATAACTTTTGGACTACCCTCAATTCACTGAGAAAAGAATTCTCTAACTTCTTGGTTGGAAGCATCACAAAGTAGCTAAAATGGTTCTTCCTAATTTGGCAGCTACATCACGGGCAGTGTAACCAATCTCTTATTCAACTCATGAAATGATTCCCTACATGCACCATTGAAAAAAAATTAGCATCTTTAAAATGTAATCTAGATATAGAGAGAGAAATCTTACTGAAATCTTTGATAAAAATCATGTAGAATCCTGCATGTCCTAAAAATGATCTACCATGTTTCACCCAAGTAGGGTAAGGAAATGAATTTATCACTTCAATTTTTGATTTATCCACTTCAATTACATTTTTTGAAATGACATTCCCTAGTAAAATTCCTCTTTCAAAAATTAAAAGACACTTAAAAAAAATTAAAAACAATATTTTTTTCAATGTAGGTTTTCAAAACTTTTTCCAAAAGTTTCAAAAAATGATTAAAAGAATCTCCAAAAACTATAAAATCATATAAGAAAACTTCCAAGAAATTTTCAATGTGATCAGAAAATATATTTACCATGTACCTATAAAATGTACCTAGAGTATTAAATAATCCAAATGGCATCCTTTTATATGTAAAAGTACCAAATGGACATGTAAATTTCATCTTCTCTTGATCCTCAGGAGTAATGAGTATCTAGAAGTGACCTGAAAATCCATCCAAAAAGAAATAATGAGTTCTCCTTTCCAATCTATCTAACATTTGGTCAATGAAGGGGATGGGGAAATGTTCTTTCCCAGTGACCTGGTTCAATTTACTAAAATAAATGAACACTCTCCATTTATTTTGAATTTTCATTGGCATTAACTCATTCTTATCATTCCTCATAGCGGTTAGGCCAGTTTTTTAGGAACTACATGAATGGGGCTTACCCATTGTAAATTTGAAATAATATATATGATCCCAATTTCCAGGAGCTTCTCAATATCCTTCTTCACAACCTCCATCAAGGTGGGATTCATCCTATTTTGGGGCTATCTAACAGGTTGGAATATCCCTCACAAAAAACTCTATGTGAGACTATTTTGAGGTTTCTTCTTGGGATATCACCTAAGATCCACCCTATTTCTTATACATTATCTCTCAAAATATGAATCAAAAATTTTTTCTTGGGTTTTAGATAGATTATTTGAAATTATCACCGGTAATTTCTCTCCTTCCATAAGGTACACATATTTTAAATCATTGGGTAGTGGTTTTAATTCCAATTTAGGGGGATTCTCAAGGGATGAAATTAAACTAACATTCCCCACTTCCAAATGTTGGACCTCCTATAAACAAGAAACCAAATACTCTTCCTCATCACTCAAAAAATCGTAAAATAAATCATATTTTACCACTTATTCCCATATAAAATTAGAATATATAGTGTTTTGGGAATTCATATGTTCATTAAAGGAAAAATTATCTCACAAGTCTAAGAATTCAGGGAACATACCTGATTCTTTAATGGGTTTAGTACCAACATCATGGGAGAGTTCAAAGAGGGAGTGATCATCTGATGGGTGCCTCATGGATTCCAAAATGTTTAAGTGGACAATTCTATTTCCAAATTCCATGGTGAGTGTACCTCCATGGACATTGATGATGGTTTTGGATGTTTTCAATAAAAAATCTCTTCAAAATGATAGGTGAGTGTGACAGGCTCCTATATTCTTCCATATTTAGAACATAGAAGTTAGCTGGGAATAATACATCTTTGACTTTCACTAGGAAATCCTCTAGAACTCCAATTGGGAAAACTGAGGATATTTTTGCAAGCTAGACCACCAATATTGTGGGATTTAAGTCTCTCATCTACAAAAAAGTGTATACCAAATGAGGTGATACATTAATTAAAGAACCTAGATCACACAAATCATTAGAGAAACTTAATTAACCAATGGTTCATAGAATATAAAATGTTACTGGATCATGATATTTGGTTGGAATCTGTGGTGTGGTAAGGGCTGAGACACTTCTCAACAATTTTATTCTTTCATTCCCACGAAGTCATCTCTTTTTGGTGCAAATATCATTATTTTTTTTATACCTTATAATTTTCTTTGACAGCTTCAAAAATGGGTATATTGATTTTAACTTTTTGAAAAGTGTCTAGAATTTATTTTTTAAGTGTTTCTTCATGAAATTTATTTGATTCAATCATCCTTGATGGAAATGGTGGGGATAAGTCTTTCTTATCCCTTTGTTGCCTTTACGGTGGTGTCTCTTGTCTCATATTTCATGGCCTATGCTTCTCCTCCTGATCTTTCTTTTCCTCTTCTTGGTGGATTTTCAAAAGATTTTCTGAATTTTCAACATCATTATCCCTGGTGGTATTGGTTAAGGTTCAAGGTTGTCTGGAGGTGGGATTTTTTTTCCACTTCTTGTTATGATTTAATTGAAATTCTCATTAGGATTTGGAACTGTTTGGTATGGAAGCTTCCATGGATTCTTGGTTAAAATTTCTGAAACATTTTTAACTGGTTGGATAAGTCTTTCATATTTTCTTTAATACCCTAAACATTAGACTATAGTTTTTTGTTCTCAATTCATGGTTGTGCACTGGTGGATGATCGCTCATTTTTTTTGGAATGGTGGTAGATGAAAGGGTTTTTATTGCTGAAAGGGTTTTTATAGGACTATTGGAATGGAGGGGGTTCTCGTTTTACTGTCGAAATGGAGGTCTATCCTGGGTCTATTGGAATCCATATCCTGGTTGGTTTTAGGTATGACATGGTGGATTTGGCTAGAATTGCCTTTGCTGATAGGTATCAGCACAAAATTCATTTCCCTGCACTTCTAGACACAGGCCAGTGTAATGAAAATTATAAGAGCATAAACCACTTACCTAATTCGGTTCTTGTTGTCCCATTACTTATTTCACATCCATCTATCATACCGACCTAGTGTGTTCTCCCATCTCGCTTCTAATTAATTCTGTTGAATCAGATTTTCTCACCTCATGGATTCCTCTTGTTCCCGAACCTCTTGTTCCAAATTGTTGTGAGTTTTGAGAAATATTCTCAATTAGTACTCTAATATCTTCAGTTGAATTTTCAATCAGGGATCCCCTAGATGAAGCATGTAGAATATTCTGATCATTTTCTAGAAGTCCTTGGTAGAAGAACACAAGGAATTAGTGTTCCTACATTTCTTAATGTGGGAAGCTGGAACATAGCTTCTGGAAATGTTTCCAATACTCAAAGATGGTTTCTCCAATTGATTTTAGTATGATGTAAATATCCTTCTTGATGGTATTTCTCCTAGATGTGGGAAAGAATATTTTCATGAAACATCTTTTTTAAATCCTCCCAGTCACTGATCTCCCCTAGTTGTAGATTTTAAAACCATTATTTAGCCGATTCTTCGAGTGAGAAGGGGAATGACCTCTAGTGAAATTGGTGTTCATGTGCACCTCTTGGACTGAAGCTTGAGAAAGTGAAGATAAATTCTTTCATGTGAGGATTTGGGTCTTCTAATCCTAAACCATAAAATTTTGGAAGTACAAGAATCATATTGACACATAATTCAAAATAATTTGGTGCAATGGGTGCAGTGAGTTGTTTATTTTGAATGGAAAATTGTGGTGCACATAGATTATGTAGGGTTGGGTTGGGATTTCCAACCACAATTTCAAGTTTAGAGTGAACACTAAGAGTTTCACTTGAATCTGAGAGATATATTTCCTCAAATATTTCTAGTAGGTTTCATTTTCTTTGTGGGGTTAATGTTATTTCAATTTATAGATCAAATTCAATTAATGGTTCTTTTGAGTTATAGGTCATTCAATTTTGAAAATCTTTCTTTTGTTGCATTACCTCCCCAGTAACTTTACCAAGTATGACACATGCCTATCATAGGGAGTGGAAAACAATTTTTTTTTAAATCCCTTATGTGTACTCTATTGATTAACCCTAATAATTCTCCCAAATATGAGTGGACACAAAATAGTTTTCCACTTTTAAACAAGGGTAAAATGGTGTGTTTTTGGAATAAATTAATAATAAAATGACTAAAAGGAAATCTAAAATTCAAATTATTGAAAACAATTATATTAAAAGGGTGATTAGGTCGAGGTTGGTTTCATAATTGTAATGTTATCCTTATTCAATTTAATTCAAACCTTTTCTTCTGAGTTGATTAATTTTATTTTCCACAATCGTTTCCTCTCACATCCTTCATAAAATTGTGATGGTGAGAGAAAACCTTACCAAGATCTAATTTGGGTCAAATCTCCTTCCATGTGCAAAAGAGTTATATTTAATATCCTCAATTGACTTGGTTAATACCTGATCAGGTCTTGTTTATCCTTAATACTCAAGAACATCCACTACCGCTTTTACATGTACTAACGATCGTCGAGTACTTCACCACTAATCCCTAATTTATTCCATCGTATATAAACCAGAAATCAATGGAGGGAGATAATGATTATTTACCAAGGAAAAAATAAATAATGGAATAAACAATCAATAATTATATCACTTGATAATAAAATCTGCTATATGAAATTAAAAACAACTTTTATGAAGAAGTAAATTTCATTCAATTATGTTCAAGAACTCAAGAATTACAAAATAGAAGACCAACCCTTACCCAATAACTCAAAAATGTTTACCCCTCCATGGTAAGGGTAATCGAGATGAATGTGGAAGAACATAGAATTAAAAATATATGGAAAATAAAATAAATAAAAGTGAGAAATCTGAAAATTTATCCTTCTTGGTGTCCAGGAAGGAATGGGATGAAATGATATGGTTTGAGAGGAAGGAGCTCCCCTCCTTTTATAGGGAGAATTTTCCCCCCAAAAGTTTACACATTTTATCCCTATTAAATGACCTCTTCACGCATTTCAGCCTTCTTGAATATTTTTGACAAATATGTTGGCCGTCTCTCCTCAAATGTTATGTGTATTTGGAAAAGTATTCCATGATTTATACCCATTGTACTATGAAAATTTATTCTCTCCAATAGGACTCTCTAAATCACAAACCTCTAGATTAGAATACTTTAAATACCATTAAAATGGCCAATTCATGCATCATATCCTTAATAAAAGATGTTAAAAAAGTACCTTTTCATCCACCCACCTAATTATATAGAAATTGGGCCCACCATGAACAAGTTTGGGACCCCACACTAAAACTAGACAGATCTATAAACAGTTTTCATAGTCCAACTTGTGAGCTTCTTTTGGGATTCCATATGATCGATTTATATTTTTGTCAAGGCAGATAAAATGAATCCATGGATGTGTATAATCCAATGAAGAAATAATTTCACAATTTGGATAACTATTGAAAATTTTATAGGAAAACTACATAAATAGTTTAAAATTGTTGAAAATATGACATGGTCCATTTTTATGATTAAGCTCAAAATACCACCAATATCATAAAATGTGGCAATTTATCTTAAAGTAACACTTTGTTTGGATTTAAAACAATGAAATTCAATTAAAATTTATTGAAAATATTTTCTTTATCAATAATTATGAGTAAATAGAATGGCGACATGGCCATCCTATTGAGGAGTAAGAATGGTAACATAGTCATCTTACATACATTTGTAATGTTGGAAATTTTGGAAATGGGGAATTTAAATGTGAAATTAAAGAATGGAAATAATGTCAATCTGATTTATGACCTCACATGAGAATATTCGACTTTGGAATGAGTCGAATCATGTACTGAGAAATCATAGAAACTTGAAAACTTTGAGCTTTAGATAGAATCAGGTATTAAGATATGGTATTACCTAGGGAACACCTCGTTATCTAGTATGAGATGAAGTTGGTATTGAGGTACTGGTATCTTTGGTAACCCTAGAGTTAATGTAGTTAGATAAAAATAAATTAAAATGTGATAAACTTTGTATTATTACATTGTACTTATTTCCTTATAGAACTGCATTCACTATCTTTTGACTAGAATTGTCTTAGACCCCATTGGTGGTGGCCTACTGAGTTGTAGTCACAACCTATTTGGGATGAATGATCGGTTCCTGAATAGATTATATTACAGCAGGACTTGATAAGTTCAAGGGCCTTGTGATAGGTGGCTGTTTGGGGATGAATCTTAGAGGAGGGAACCAGAAATGGTTCAGAACCCACCTGGGGAATCATAGTGTCTTTATTTTCAGTTTCATAATAGACACTTGACACTTATATTGGTATATCATGTTTTCCATTTTAGTTGAGTACTGTATTTCTTCATTGGTTATCTTGTAACATGAGTATTTTTTCAGGTTATATATGCTTCCACTTTTGTTTATTCATTTCTGCTGGTGTTTTACTATAGTAAATGAGGCTATAGTCTCCCATAGTTGATTTACCAGACCCTCAGTGGATGTCAGTAGCCTCTAGCATATGGGGGGGGGGGTCATTTTAGGTCATGTGATTGACCCGCTCGGGGCACCGATGTGTGACACCTAGGTCGGGAAGTTACATCTATAGAACACAAAATATGTATATTTTCATTAAATAACTCATATATTTAGTGATAAATGGTTTATTAATAAAAATTAATATCAATTAAAAATATTGACCAATTAGTATCAAGTAAAGGATGTTTAATAAAATTTCATTTGTTTTTTCAATTTAACATAAATCAAACTTTCATTACAATAATTTCACATATATATATGCACAATTAATCTAATCTTATATAGAATACACACATACATAATATTTCTATAATTTATTCAATTTTTAATATTAATTTTATAATTTTATTTATTAACACAATATATTTATCATATATTATGTTTCAAAAGAAAATTTTTATTAATATTTATATTTTTATTCAACATATACTACTTATTAGTTTTTTATATTTTTCAAATATGTTCATTTTAAATATCTTTTATTCATTAAAAATCATAATTGTTTTTTAAATAATTTTGTAATTTATTTATTTTCATATTTTCATTATTTATCATTTTTTTAAAATTTTATCCATTTTTAATATTTATTTTGAGACGTTCATTCATTAAAATTTAATGATCTCGATATAGTTTTAGTTTATTTAATTAATATATGTATTCATTTTCATAAATATATATTCATTTTTACTTGTTTTTAATATTCTATATTATTAATAACATTTGTACATTTTTTTAATTTTTTTTCAATCTAATAATTTTTTAATTATTAAATTTCACTATTTATTATAAATAATTTATTTAATACTATTTATTGTTATTTATTCACTAATAATTTTACTTATTTTATACTTTTCATTATAATTTATTCAATTTTAATATTTTTTAGTTTAATATTTTCTAAAATTTATTCATTTTTAAGATTTATTTATACATATTTATTCATTAACATTTATGGTTTTTAATATGATTGTAATTTAAAATTTTAATATGTAACCATTTAATTTTAATATATATTATTTATATTTTTTTAATAATTTATATAATTGATAAACCAAATTCATTTTTTTAATATTTTTTATATCTGTTCATTTTATTTATGAAATTTTATTCATTTATAACTTTCATGATTTTAATATTATCTATTAATTATTAACATTAATTAATTTTTATCTTTTTTTATCTATTCATTTTTAATATATATTAGTTTAATATTTTAAAATTCATTTTATATAAATTTTATCATCACATTCCAAACATCACTGATAAATATAGGTTTTGTTAGTGCTAAAATGATAAGTGCTAACAAAAACAAGCATTATCAGTGATAAAAGGTAGATTTGATAAATAATGGTTTAATAAGTGATTTTTATTTTAGAGATGATAAAACCTATATTTATTAGTGATTTTTAGAATGTGCTGACAAAACCTTTCTGTTCTTTTGATCAAAACCTTAATCTAAAACTCCATCGTTAGTGTTGTTTGTGATCTTATAGAAATGAAACATTTCTTCTTCTCCCCCTCAATCTTCTTGGATGAATTTATGCTTTCAATAACCAAGATATGTGACTTGTGATATTTTGTTCGACCAATTTAGTTATTATTTTTGAATTTTTAATTTTCAAAAAGGGTTTGGGTGTGACTTGTGATCCATGGGACTCAAAGAGGCTTAAGACCCATTGTGTAACGTCCCAACCTTTCCTTGAGGTATGGTACCTTTAGTTTTCAGTTTAATTCTCTATCTTGAACCTAATATGAGTTCCCAATGGGGTCATAGAGGATACAAGCATGTACATATGTTGTTCGAATATCATATTCCTTACTTTGGAGAAAATAGCTGGGCTCCACAGCTAGTAAAAACCATGTCACCCAGGTCACCAGGTTTTGTTAAATCATGTATGGTGTTTTAGTGACTATCAGAGGGATGTATGGTTTTTCCTAACCGTGCAACCTAGGGATCACACATGTGCATGTGCTACAGACCTCTTAATAGAGCGTTTTTACAGGGGTTGTGCATGGTTAGTCAAACCATCCGACCATCCCATGTGAGGGGTTTCCTTATAAAGTATCTATTTTATGGTTGGAACGCCATTTAGGCAACTATATAGCCAAACCCTGTGGCCTCTTAAAAGTGGTCAAAATGGTAGTTTTTTCTTTAATTCACTAATAATTAACCCCTTATTTTTCCTCCCTCAGCTCACACAACTGCCCTCCCACATGAATTTACTCCTCCATATCTCTACCTAGGATTCAAAGCCATCTCCTCATATGGACATTATTCACATCTCTTCTAATTGTGTTGGTCTCACAATGGTAATATCTGTATTCTTATTTCTTCCTTTATCTATTTATCTAACATTCATTAATGCTATTTTGGTGAGATCTCTTATGGATTATTGTTAGGTTTTTCATCTATTCGTTTTATTCCTCCCACTCTATATTGATTAAAGGGTGGATACTAGATGAAGAAAGTACTATAGGATTAAGGTAAGTGGTATAGTTATTTTCCCTCAAGGTATAGATGCAATTTATCTTGCGTCCTTATTCCGTGCTCGAGATTTCCTAATGCCACTTCCATAATGTTTAATTAATTAATGTGATGTTTATTTTAATGTGTAATAGGACCATTGATACATGTGAATCAACATCATGAAGCATTTACCTGGACATGATCCACCCCTATGGGTGTATACCTATTTAAATTTTTAATAGTATTATACTTTGGTAATGAGTTATTATTTATTAACTAGGGTATATTAATTACATTTTAATAAATGAAATGTAATGATAATTTCATAAGATAAATGATTGGACATGAGTTAGACCCTTCGTCTTTATGCCATAACTTAGGTTTCATGAATTAAATGAATCGTAAAACATGATTAATGTAATATTATTATAATTATTTTTGAATTAGTATGAGTTAATTAAAGATAGACCATACTTCCATACCAAGATGAGGGTGATATAGGGGTCTCGAATTAAGGATTCCTTGGATGGTATCATTGTGATTTATAATTAAGGAATGTTTTTATTGTAAATACATCAACATTTATACTTTGATTATTTATAGAATGCCTTCAATGGGATCATTGGTAGGTTTACATAACTACCCATGATCGATACTGATTCTCTTGGGGTGTCAACATGGATGGGATCAGTCACTACTACAAATTTGGCCTTTATTAGTGCTATAAAAGTGCATTAACAGTGCTAAAAAAAGAACTATTTGTCACGACCCGTCCTTGGGGCCCATGCAGTGACTACCCCAAGCCCGCCTTCCATAGGCCAGGGGCTGGCGACTAGCACCAAAGGCGTAAATCCCGATAACTAGGAAGGCATTGCCTTTATAAAAGAAAACAAGCACCACAGAGTAAGCAAGCAGAAAAAGTAAACACTAAGTACAAGGGAAGTGCTGAAAAGTAAATGGGCCCGAATACAAACCCAAAAAAGAAGTACAACTACAACTGAACAAGTACAAAAGAAAAGATAATAGCTAGAAGGACGGAAGCAGCTCCTGGGTCGTCCACCACGGATCCTACCTGAAGGGTAGGTACAGATAGCCTCCTCCACAATCTAGTCCGTCAACCTCCTCCGTGTGTCATCTTGTCGTGTAGTCCACCTCCAGGTACTGACTCATCGTGTAGTCCACCTCCGGGTACTGACTCGTCGTGTAGTCCACCTCCTGGTACCGTCCAGTCCTCGAACACTCGGCCTCTGTCAGCACTGCCTGTCGTCTGCAACCAACACAACAAGGTGCGGGCATAGCCCGTGCATGGGTGAGTATAACAATACTCAGTAGGGACCCTGAGACCCTCAAGGTCTCACTAAACCAACAAGGATAACCATAAAGAAGATCTCAACAGATAAACTCTACTTAGGTATATGCCCATACATATGCCTAAGTTATCAAGTAACCCATCTCAAACATGAGGAAACATAAGGATCATGAAATCAACGGATAACCACTACCTAGGTATATGCCCATACATATACCTAAGTTAACAAGTGACCCATCTTAATCATGAGGTAAACACAAAGGTCAAAAGTCTCAACTCAAACCAGGATTTTCATTATCGAAACCGTAACTGCTGAAGAGCTCCGTCTCTGGAGTGTAAAGTGGTCCTGTCATGACTCCGAGGTACTGCTCACTAACCTAAGACTGCTGAGGTACTCTTCCTGTCGAGTACCGCGGGTCAGCCACCCAAACACAGTAGTGCTTCTCGCCGGGGTATGTCACCCAAAAACAGTAGTGCACACCCACAAGTAGCCTAATGAGGTACTCTCCGGATGAGTACCACGGGTCCGCACTGTCACACAGGTAGTGCTCCGTCCACCATGGGTCTGCACCTTAGAAAGTAGTGCTCCGTCCACTGGGCTAGTCGACTCACTCCAAGTCGAGTCGGTCAAGCAGTTGTCAGGTCTCAGTTGGCTACACGGTCTCCGTACTCCGCACGCTCGTCTCTGGGAGGGTCTGCTCCACAGGCTACAGGTCGATAATCCAAGTATCTCAAGGTCCCACGAAGAAGTATCTCAAAGAACCGCCTCATCATAGGGGTCTCAACGCAACAGACAGAGCGTCAATCGGACGCCCGGTCTGTGAGCTTCTAGCCTTTTCATCCCAGGGGCCCGGTTGGTTTCATGAGTGAACCAATCCCGGTCGTATCTCAACTGTACCCCGAACTATCATAGGGTATACTCATAGGGACTGTTTCTCAACGTGATCACCAACGCTGCTGACGGTTCGTCAAACAGACGTCCAGTCTGAAAGATATCAGCTTTTCCGTTCCAAGGTCCCGGTTGGATTTCGAGTGCGATCCAACCCGGCCACTATCCAACTGTATCCAAAACTTGGGTGAAGTATGCCAAAAGTTCTGTCTCATCAAGAGGAATTCAACGAAACAGACAGCGCAACTATCAGACGCCCGATCTGTGAGTTATTGGCTTTTTCGTTCCAGGGGCCCCGTTGGTTTCGTGAGTGAACCAACTCGACCGCACTCCGACGACATCCAAACCTCGAGCGGAGTAATCCAAAAGATCCGTCTCACTTAAAGGAAATCAACAAAGTCGACGACACGTCATTCGGACTTCCGGAACTCAAGTTACGAGCGTTTCCGCTCCGAGGGCCCGGTTGGTTTCGTGTACGAACCAACCCGGCCGAACCCAAAGTTCTCCGAAACCTTGAGTGTAATATACCGAAACGTCTGTCTCGATCCAAGGATTGCGTTTCCACTGACGACACGTCAATATGAGGTCTACAGCTCAAGATATGGGCATTTGATAGAAATTGGTCCGAAAATGGGGGTCTGGGCCTAGGCCGACCCGGCCCGACCCCCCTGGGTCGGCCGAACTGGGTCGACCCGAACCGGGTCCGACCCGGATGGGCCCGGCCCAGCCCGGCCCAGCTTGGTCCGGCTCGGTCTGGCTCGGTCCAGTCCGACCGGCCGGCCGCGGCTCAGCCAGCGTGGTCGAGCCAAAACGCGGAGCGGGGTGTCCCTCGCCCGCCGCTAATTGAGGCTGGCGGCGAACCGCCGGCCGCCTCCCTTCCGGCGGCGCGCCGCCGCCGCCTTCCTCGGACCACCGGACGCGCTCCGGTGGTCCGTTTCTCCTGCCTTCTTCACCTATGGTCCTCCCGGGACCCGACCTTCACTGCGGAGGCCTCTAAATTACCTTGCGGCCTCGTATGTCATCGCTCATCAATCCGCACGTCAAAAATGAAATGCGCCATCTTCGTGGTTCTCCGGCGCGGCGCGTTGGCGCCGCGCCCCTTCGCCGCGGCCCGACTCCGTCCGCGGATGTCTTCGGTTTTCTTCGACGCGGCGCGACGGCGTCGCGTCCTTGAATTCCTTTCCACGGCGCGGCGCAACGGCGCCACGCATATCCACTATAAGAAACCGCGTGGTGCGACGACACCACACTTCCTCATACCAACCATAAAGAAAAAAAAGAGGAGGGTCGGCCGTGTTCGTGCGGTCTGCCCCCCCCCCCCTCACTTTATTCGTTATCATTTGATTTCAAACCACACAGTTCAAATTCGATAACAAATGGTTTTTTAACCACGAAGATCATCAAGTCGGAAATCTTGAAAAAATATAAATAATTGAATACAAACCCCTACCTTGGGAATAAGCCGATCGGAAGGAGGCGTCGTTGTTCAAGGTTCGTCGCGGTATGGCGTCGCGAGGATGACGATGTCGAAGGGGGATGTCGGCGTTCGTCCGACTCGAGGGAAGGCGAAGCCGTTGTCGCTTGCTACCCGATTCTGCTTCCGAGCTTGTTCATCGATCCGATGACGATGAAGGGGAAGAAGAAGATCTATTGAAGAGTCTCGCCACAGAAGGGGAGAAATTCCATGGACAGAAAATGAGCGTTTTTCGTCAGAGGTGGCGCGTTCTTTGTTCGCGAAGATAAGCTTCTTCCCAAGTGTTGGGCATCGCGATATTTTACCAACGCTTCGTCGCTTGGTGAAGCCATCCCCAAACCCTCTCCCAAGATCCCTATATATAGGAGAGGGGAGAGGTATGTAACCATTGTGGTTACATGACTTTTAAATAAAAAAGGGGGTCGGGTGAAATAAATTGCTTTGACGCAATTTATGAGGTCCGGTGGCACCACTTAAGAGGGGAGGGTGCCAAGGAGTTTCTCCCCATTTAATGGGGAGTTGAGGAATTAAGAGGCTCTCTCTAATTAATTAGGGAGAGTTGATAGGTTTCCTCTCCTCACATTAATAGGGGGGTTAAGCCCCATGTGGTCCCTACCATAATAAACCACCCACGGGAGGTTTAGTTTGGGTGGGACCCACCACCATAACCTCTCAAGGGAGGTTAAGGTGTGGTGGCCCCACCTCCAACCTCTATGAGGAGGTTTCAACCACCACACTCCCAATGGCGGCTGAAATAAAATAAAGTGGATGACACGTTATTTTATTATTACTCTTATTTAAAGAAAACCCAAAAACTAACTTCCGCTCTCGATTAAACGCAACTACGAAAAAAGTCTCTTTAAGCAAATACCGGCGTTGCGAATTCATCGGTGTCCTCGGAATTCGATTCCAAGCACCGGTTCAAAAGTTAGAAAAACCCGCTCGTTCGTTCACTGAACGTACCTGAGCCAAACTTCGGAAATTGATTCCAGGCACACCGGGCCTTAGAATCAGGTGCTGTCAGAAACTACATTCTTGAAAAATTCCAAAGAAAATTTATGAAAAAAAATTCTCTTGAAATTTCCGGGTCTTTACATTACTCCCACCTCAGGGCTTTACATCCTCGTAAAGCTTTAACATAAACTAGGGATACAAAAATGGTACAGAGCACGCATCTGAGCCTTCTGCTCCCATGTGCTTACCTGGAGGTTCCCGTACTGCCAGAGAAAGTGCACCCGAGGAATCTATCGTCCTCGTAGGATCTGCTCCTGTCGATCCTCTATCCCCACTAGAACCTCCGTGAAAGACACCCCATCTCCATCATCCAGCTCCTCATGGTCGATGATATGCGAAGGGTCGAGCACGTATCTCCTCAGTTGAGATACGTGGAAGTTTCCGTCCACCTAGTGCAACTACGGTGAATGGGTCAAGTGGTAAACTACCCCGCCTACCCAGCTGAGAACCTAAGAAGGTCCGCTGACCCTCGGAGATAACTTGCCGCCTTGGACACATCTCCGTAAACCTCATCGAGGTGAGACCCGTATAAGGACGTGATCGTCATCCTCAAACTCCAGAGGTCTCCATTTTTTGTTAGAACTGGAACTCGAAACGACTTCCTCTATGAGGGTAAGGTTGACCGAATCAAGAGTGATCGGTCGCACCCTCCTGTGAAAGAGTTTATCCTGTGCTTCCTGGGGTTTCCTTTTCGCCAACCAAGGAAAACCCATCTCGATGTTTGCCTAAAACCGTTAATTTGAGTATGAATAGTTATTTCCCATTCCATACTCAAACTAACGTCGTAAGGCCTCGACGCTACCACCAATAGATTCCAACCAGAACTCTCGCCTTGAGGGTCTGACCACACCATCGGCGTAAGTGTGATTATCGAGTCTCTTCCCAAGGTATCTCCAGACGTGAGGGTCAAGTCCACGACTTATCGGAAACTGTAGGTCCAAAAAAAGATTTGTGAAATCAAGGAATGATTCATATTGATGTCCGTTACTACAACAGCTAGTAGTGGACACAGACTGTCCCTTGAATCATTTTTAGAACCATTGGGTCACACTCCTTGACCGCATGCAACTGCACTCTTCCTCCGCCCTCCAGCTCCCTGATCCTGGCGGGAATAACTATGGTGGGTGGTTGTACCATGTTAGGATGTACACCACCTCATGCTGCTCTCCTAGATCTGCCTCCACGTCTACTGCTTTGTAGACTCATCTCTCCTTTAAGCTTCCTCTTCTTTAACATTTAACACGCCCGAGTCTCTAAGACTGGCACCGGTTTCCTGTTTCTCAGTGCACTGTGCAGTCTTCATCTGCTCTTGGATGACCTGGACCTTCTTTAGTCTCACAAGAGCTGCTATGATTTCTTCCTTGATGATAAGAGAAATCCGGTCTCATCCCCTAGATGAACCACATTCATTGCCTAATACAGTCAATCCCAACATGAATGATGCATTCATGCCATGGATGACGTCGTAAGGCCTCGACATAACTACCAAGAGATCCAATTGTCACTCTCACCTCCAAGGGTCGAGTCACACTGTCGGCATCAGTGTGAGGTCACTGGGTGTCCTCTAGTAGAAATATCAAAAGTGAGGGTCAAGTCAACAGTCTTAACCGGGACCACTCAGTATCAACCAAACAAAAGGACAGGAAAGAAAACAAAGATAAGTGTCTTTTTTATATTGCAGCTCATAATACAAAGACACAAATACAACAGCAACATGGAACTAGAATTACAAAGGACGTATCGACTAGTTCCTCTCCTGTCCACATGCTCCCGAAGCTCTACTACCTTGTCCACTGCTCGGCTGTTGCTCAAGAACTCGTCGTTGTTTCTGCCTCAGTGGCTCCTCCAATGCCTGTGGATCAACTGTACGAGGAGTTGGACAGTCACCTTCCAGGTGACCCTTTCTGCCGCAGGAGCAACACAGCCTGTTTCTGGCACGCCTGGCTCTGACCCCACCCCGGGTGCCCCGCACCACCGGTCCTAAAACCCATGATCAGAAAACTGCTGGTCTGGTCCTCCTGGACCTCTGCATCATCTGTCTACTACCCACAGATGATTCAGCTACTGATCAAAAATCCTGTGGCAAAGGCAGAAGTTCATGTACATGCTCGGGGTGTAGAGCTACTGACACAAACTCCACCCTGAAGAAGGTCTCGAAGTCTTCCCATGTGAAGGCCATCCCGTCGCAAAACTGGAACAAGTGGCTCCACCACCTGCCTGCTGCTGCCTGAAGAAGGCTGGTAGGAAAGATCACCATGAGGTATGCCGGCATCCCCACTAGCCTGAAGACTCTCACCACAGCCTCCAGCCAATCCTCAGCCGCCTGCGGGCCTGTCTCTCCCAGGAACCTGGGTGGCCTCTGGCGCTGGAACTCGTGCAGCACACTCAAGTGGTGTGCATCGCCTACTGCTGGGGCTGGTGGCATCGGTGGCCCAACGTATGGTAGTACCGCTGCTGCCTCCGCTGGTGCCTCAACTACAAGAGGGCCCTATACCAAAGCCTCGTCGCTCGGCAAGCTGTCAGTAAGCATGTCCCTCTGGGCTCTAGCTGGTCATCTGAGAAAAGGCATCCTGAAAGAAACAACATGACACAGTCAAACGATTATACCTGGTGAGCTGACCTGGTTCGAGCTGTTTTAAGGGAAAACCTTTGAAAAAACACACGCAATCAGTGTTTTCATGCACAAAGTCGGAAATCAGTTGTCAGGGTCCTGGTGTATGGATACGTCAGCCGCCCGCACCAACACTGGACTCCCTGAACTGAAAATCACACTCGGTACCCTTAACACTATTGCTTCACAGAAAGAAAATATCAGAGTTATAAGTTCTACGGTAGAACCAACTCCTCTGATACCAATTTGTCACGACCTGTCCTCAGGACCCGTGCCGTGACTACCCCAAGCCCTCCTTCCATAGGCCAGGGGCTGGCGACTAGCACCAAAGGCGTAAATCCCGATAACTGGGAAGGCATTGCCTTTATAAAAGAAAACAAGCACCACAGAGTAAGCAAGCGGAAAAAGTAAACACTAAGTACAAGGCGACTGCTGAAAAGTAAATGGGCCAGAATACAAACCCAAAAAAGAAGTACAACTACAACTGAACAAGTACAACAGAAAAGATAACATCTGGAAGGACGGAAGCGGCTCCTGGGTCATCCACCACGGATCCTACCTGAAGGGTAGGTACAGATATCCTCCTCCACTCTCTCGTCCGTCAAAATCCTCCATGTGTCGTCTCATCGTGTAGTCCACCTCCGGGTACTGACTCGTCGTGTAGTCCACCTCCGGGTACTGACTCGTCGTGTAGTCCACCTCCGGGTACCGTCCAGTCCTTGAACACTCGGCCTCTGTCAGCACTGCCTGTCGTCTGCAACCAACACAACGAGGTGCGGGCATAACCCATGCAGGGGTGAGTATAACGATACTCAGTAGGGAACCCGAGACCCTCAAGGTCTCACTAAACCAACAAGGATAACCACAATGAAGATCTCAACAGATAACCTCTACTTAGGTATATGCCCATACATATGCCTAAGTTATCATGTAACCCATCTCAAACATGAGGAAACCCAAGGATCATGAAATCAACGGATAACCACTACCCAGGTATATGACCATACATATACCTAAGTTAACAAGTGACCCATCTCAATCATGAGGTAAACACAAAGGTCAAAAGTCTCAGCTCAAACCAGGATTTTCATTATCAAAACCGTAACTACTGAAGAGCTCCATCTCTGGAGTGTACAGTGGCCCTGTCACGACTCCGAGGTACTGCTCACTAACCTAAGACTGGTGAGGTACTCCTCCTGTCGAGTACCGCGGGTCAGCCACCCAAACACAATAGTGCTTCCTGCTGGGGTATGTCACCCAAACACAGTAGTGCACACCCCCAAGTAGCCTGCTGAGGTACTCTCCGGACGAGTACCGCGGGTCTGCACTATCACATAGGTAGTGCTCCATCCGCCATGGGTCTGCACCTCAGAAAGTAGTGCTCCGTCCACTCGGCTAGTCGACTCATTCCAAGTCGAGTCGGTCAAGCAGTCGTCAGGTCTCAGTCGGCTACACGGTCTCCGTACTCCGCACGATCGTCTCTGGGAGGGTCCGCTCCACGAGCTACAGGTCGATACTCCAAGTATCTCAAGGTCCCACGAAGAAGTATCTCAAAGGACTGCCTCGTCATAGGGGTCTCAACGCAACAGATGGTGCGTCAATCGGACGCCCGGTCTGTGAGCTTCTAGCCTTTTCATCCCAGGGGCCCGGTTGGTTTCATGAGCGAACCAATCCCGACCGTATCTCAACTATACCCCGAACTCTCATAGGTTATACTCATAGGGACTGTTTCTCAACGTGAACACCAATGCCACTGACGGTTCGTCAAACGGATGCCCAGTCTGAAAGATATCAGCTTTTCCGTTCCAAGGTCCCGGTTGGATTTCGGGTGCGATCCAACCCGTCCACTATCCAACTATATCCAAAACTCGGGTGAAGTATGCCAAATGTTCTGTCTCATCAAGAGGAATTCAACGAAACAGACAGCGCGACTATCGGACGCTCGGTCTGTGAGTTATTGGCCTTTTCGTTCCAGGGGCCCGGTTGGTTTCGTGAGCGAACCAACCTGACCGCACTCCGATGGAATCCAAACCTCGAGCGGAGTAAGCCAAAAGATCCTTCTCACTTAGAGGAAATCAACAAAGTTGATGGCACGTCATTCGGACGTCCAGAACTCAAGTTACGAGCGTTTCCGCTCCGAGGGCCCGGTTGGTTTCGTGTACGAACCAACCTGGCCGAACCCAAAGTTATCCAAAACCTTGAGTGTAATATACCGAAACGTCCATCTCGATCCAAGGATCGCGTTTCCGCTGACGGCGCATCAATCGGAGGTCTACAGCTCAAGATATGGGCATTTGACCGAAAGTGGTCTGAAAACGGTGGTCTGGGCCCAGGCCGACCCGGCCCGACCCCCCCTGGGCCGGCCGAACTGGGTCGACCCGACCCATGTCCGACCCGGCTGGGCCCGGCCCGGTTGGTCCGGCTCGGTCCCCCTCGGTCCAGTTCGACCGGCTGGCCACGGCTCGGCCAGCGTGGCCGAGCCGAAACGCGGAGCGGGGTGTCCCCCGCCCGCCGCTAATTGAGGCCAGCGGCGAACCGCCAGTCGCCTCCCTTCCGGTGGCGCGCCACTGCCGCCGGTCACCGGTGCCGCCGCGCCGGCGTGGCACGCCGCCGCCGCCACCTTCCGCGGACCACCGGACGCGCTCCGGTGGTCCGTTTCTCCTGCCGTCTTCGCCTATGGTCCTCCTGGGACCCGACCTTCACTGCGGAGGCCTCAAAATTACCTTGCGGCCTTGTATGTAGTCGCCCATCAATCCGCACGTCAAAAATGAAACGCGCCGTCTTCATGGTTCTCCGGCGCGGTGCGTTGGTGCCGCGCCCCTTCGCCGCGGCCCGACTCCGTCCGCGGATGTCTTCTGTTTTCTTCGACGCGGCGCGACGGCGTCGCGTCCTTGAATTCCTTTCCACGGCACGACATGACGGCGCCGCGCATATCCACCACAAGAAACCGCATGGTGTGACGACACCACGCTTCCTCGTACCAACCACAAAGAAAAAAAAGAGGAGGGTCGGCCGTGTTCGTGTGGTCCGGCCCCCCCTCACGTTATTCGTTATCATTTGCTTTCAAACCACAAAGTTCAAATTCCATAACAAATGGTTTTTTTAACCACGAAGATCATGAAGTCAGAAATCTCGAAAAAATATAAATAATTGAATACAAACCCCTACCTTGGGTATATGCCGATCGGAAGGAGGCGTTGTCGTTCGAGTTTCGTTGCGGTATGGCATCGAGAGGATGACGACATCGAAGGGGGACGTCGGCGTTCGTCCGACTCGAGGGAAGGTGAAGCCGTCGTCGCTTGCTACCCGATTTCGCTTCCGAGCTTGTTTGTCAATCCGATGACGATGAAGGGGAAGAAGAAGATCTATTGAAGAGTCTCGCCGCGGAAGGGGAGAAATTCCGTGGAAGGAAAATGAGCGTTCTTCGTCAGAGGTGGTGCGTTCTTCGTTCGCGAAGATAAACTTCTTCCCAAGTGTTGGGCGTCATGGTATTTTACCAGCGCTCCGTCACTTGGTGAAGCCGTCCCCAAACCCTCTCCCAAGATCCCTATATATAGGAGAGGGGAGTGGTATGTAACCATTGTGGTTACATAACTTTTAAATAAAAAAAGGGGGTCGGGTGAAATAGATTGCTTTGACGCAATTTATGAGGTCCGTTGGCACCACTTAAGAGGGGAGGGTGCCAAGGAGTTTCTCCCCATTTAATAGGGAGTTGAGGAATTAAGAGGCTCTCCCTCATTAATGAGGGAGAGTTGATAGGTTTCCTCTCCTCCCATTAATAGGGGGGTTAAGCCCCGTGTGGTCCCTACCATAATAAACCACCCACGGGAGGTTTAGTTCGGGTGGGCCCCACCACCATAACCTCTCAAGGGAGGTTAAGGTGTGGTGGCCCCACCTCCATCCTCCATGAGGAGGTTTCAACCACCACACTCCCAATGGCGGCTGAAATAAAATAAAGTGCATGACACGTTATTTTATTATTACTCTTATTTAAAGAAAACCCAAAAACTAACTTCTGCTCTCGATTAAACGCAACTTCGGAAAAAGTCTCTTTAAGAAAATACCGGCGTTGCGAGTTCATCGATGCCCTCGAAATTCGATTCTGAGCAATGGTTCAAAAGTTAGAAAAACCCGCTTGTTCGTTCACTGAACGTACCCGAGCCAAACTTCAGAAATTGATTCCAGGCACACCGGGCCTCAGAATCAGGTGCCGTCAGAAACTGCGTTCTTGAAAAATTCCAAAGAAAATTTAGGAAAAAAATTTCCCTTGAAATTTTTGGGTCATTACACTATTAATCGAGGTGAAGATAGGGGGGTCCCTTTTATCAACGATCAAAAAAGCACTGATAAAATACCCCTTTATGAGCGCTAAAAAAAGTGCTGATAAAAGGGGTCCTTTATCAACGCTTTTTTGAGCACTAATAAAGGACAATTTTTATCAGTGCTTTTTTTAGAGCAGATAAAAGTTAAAAAAATTTAAAAAAATAAAAAAGAATATACAATGCAGGGGGGGATATTTTAACAGCGCCTGACCCCCTTTATCAGTGTTAGGAAGACCCGCTCCCACTTCCTGCGCGCTGCCCTTGCCTGAGCATTGCCCAACATGCCCACGTGAACCTCCTTGCTTCCACCCGAACTGAAACCTGCGACCTCCCCCCTTGCGGGCCTGAACCTTTACCACTAATCCATTTTTTTCTATATTTAATGATATATATATATATTGTTATATTTATTCATATATTAATATAGATATATATTAATATAAATATATTTAGTTATATTAATACATATATATTTATTCATTTATTAATATATATATATACATTTTTTCTCATATATTGTTATATATTAAAATATATTAATATATATATATAGTTATATTTATTTTTATATTAATATAGATTCATATTAATATAAATAAATTTATTTTTATATTAATACATTTATATTTATTCATATATTAGTATATATATATATATTTATTCGTATATTAATTTATATTTATATTTATATTTATTTATATATATATATATTTAGTATAATTTTTTATCCATATATTTATTTGTATATTAATATATATTTATAAGATTAGTTTTAAATACATTTATAAAATATGTTTTTTATGTGTGTTTATAAATAAATAAAATAAATAAATAAATAAATAAATAAATACATACATATATACAACACACACACACACACAGATATATATATTTATATTTACGAATAAATACATACATATATATATGTGTATGTGTGTGTGTGTGTGTATTTGAAAAGACATATAATGTTAAAATGACCATAACTTCTAATCTAGAAATCTATTTCAACTCCAAAAACATTAAAATTGATGAAAATGAAACAACATTCAATATGATATGTGGTACAGGCCTAGAGGACATCCGGATTAGAAGTTATACCTGTTTGAATATTAAAAAATCAGGGTACCCAATTAAAAAATCAGTTTTATAGGACTTTTGGGCCTTTAGGCCATGAAAAATGTGACTATTAGGTCACTATCACGTAGAGCACGTTTCAAGCTTCGATTTGTTATGCTGTAGAGCTCAAACGGACACCCGGATCAAAATTTATGGCCGTTGGAAGTTTGAGTTACATTTTCAACCTATTTTAGATCTTTTACTCATTTTTTTTGATTTTTTGTGTCTTTGGATTGTTATTAAATGATTATTAATCGATTATAATTTATAAATTTTTAATTAATAATATTTTATGAAATATTTTAAATCCATTTTCGCTATATTTTTTATGTAATAGTCTATTTATACTTATCTAGAACCTATTTAAAATATATATATTATATTTATATCAATATAAATATACTTATATAACAATATATTATTTTTCTGGATTTTTTTAATATAAATTTTATCAGTGCTAGGAAAAAGTTCTGATAAATCCCCCCTTTATCAGCGCTACTAAAAAAAGTGCGGATGAAGGGTGGTGCTTCCCTTGCCTGTTTTTGTAGTAGTGAGTGTTAATATTGATATACCATGTAATGAGTGATACTCTATCCACTATATGTGATACTTGGTATAGGCTCATGGGTTCATTATTTCACTACACTAATCGTAATACATGGGATTCTATTTAAGGATCACCTTATAGAGACTCTTACAGTGTTGGGTTTTTAATTTTCTCCTAGTGAAATACTTTGGAATCCTCATACATATCACCTTGTATGGGTTCAGGGTTTCTTTTTAAAATTCTAAGGATGATTTTTATTAAATTCTATGAATATAAAATATTAACACATCAAAACATCCACTAATCCAAATATCATGATTGGTCTTGGCCCATTCTCAAATCTTGATTTATAATGATAATTTTTATTAAATCCATATAATATCTATAAATATTACCATCCATTTAGAGATATCTAACATAGGTTAAAGTTTTTAGTTTGGGTTGGGTATCCTTGAGAAACCCAATACAAGGTGATTTATCTATTTTTTATTACCTCACATTTATTATTCACCTTCACACTACTCATTTTTATACACATATTGGATTGATCTTGACACTGTTGGTGGTGGGATACTGAGTATATATCACACCCTATTTGGGATGCTTATAATACCCAAACATACTATAATGACCCAAACTTAAAACATTACATAGTATTGAATTAAATATATAATTCAAATTGAAGATATTTTCAGGTTTATAGTTTTAGAGAATTAGGCCATAACTATTACATATCAACTTGAATATTACATGTAGACACTACAACTAAGTATCCATTTTTTCATAAAATAAAAAATAAACATTTCTAGTTCCATGTTTTAAACAACATGACTTTTCTTTGATCTCATCCTTGACCATTATTCATCTTTAATTCCTATGGGAAATATTTCAAAAACTTAGAATGAACATAAAAATCTTAGTAAGGGATATAAAATATGTAATGAAAATATTATCCCATCAATAAATACAATTCAATGAAACCATACTTTTTAATCACAACATACCTTATGAAATCATAAGATTTATGAATAACACACAGAAATCATAAATCATAAAGGTATCTTATGGAATACATAAGATACTTACATTGTATCTATCACTTATACATAGGGAGTCACATTTGGAATACACTTCAAAGTATATTCCCCAAATATCTTAGGGGAAACATTAACATTTACCTCCGTCACATTACCCAATGCATTGGAGAGATATCTCGGTCTCACCCGCCCTAGGTTTATCACGGAACCACCCGTATACGTAAATAATGCCCAAGAACCATAACATATTCATAACACATAAAACAAACATAAAGGAAAGATAACATTTTCACATTACAATCACAATATATCATTTCAAGATATTGACATAATCAATGCTTTATCAAACCATTTTCAAAACCGTTTAAAACATTTAATAAAGAGATTTTTGAATCAAAGTGTCCCATACCATTTTGAAGATTTTAAAGGAATAAACATTTTAAAACATTAATGTACATATAAATAAATCCTAAAACCATTTTGAAAACATGAACATTAGTGAGAAATATTTAGAAGAATAAATCTTTAAAAAATTTAAAAAAATATTTTAGTAAAATAGTTTTTAACAAAATGAAAGACACTTGAATACAAATAATTGAGGAATAACATTTAATTCGAACTTTATAATATCATGATAATAATGAGATTCATGATATAATGTGTAAAGGGGTAGTATATAAACCATATAAAAGTGAATTGGTGTATAAGAAAAAATAATACTCAATGGAATGTAAATTGAGACAAAGTCCCTTACAAAGATCGTATCCTTAGATTAAGGAAAACTCAATGACATAATTATGTGTGACAAATAAGAATACACACAATATAATTGGATATTAAGTGTAAAACAATAATAGGCCATTAAAACATATTCATAGCACATTATAATTAATAAGTATAAGTTTAACCCAAAAGAATTGAAATCGGGTTAAGAAGTTCCCTTACAAAAATTTGACAGCCTAACAACGTCACTTTAAAATTTAGAAAATGAGTTTATGAGATAGAAAAGGGTATCTAATAAATTGGAAACTAAATTTAAATAAATAAGGATATTTAATAACATATCCCAACATAATAATATGTAAATTAAAATACATAACAAATAAAAGTCTTTTAAAAAGAGGAAGGTTAAAGGTGCCCTTACCGATTGGGTAACTTACGAAACATACACCCCATGAAAGAAAGAGCATAAAATGAAGATTTAAATAACCATAAATTTAATTATATTACACAAAAAATACAATCCTGGTAATCACATACACCACACAAAGGAAATAGTGGCAAATATAAAATGAATCTCACAGGAATAAGAAGTGAGATAAAACCTCTTACCACTTTGTAACCAGTTGAGTCGTATGACCAAAAGTTAATAACCACCAAATGAATCACAGAATACCGTGAATATAAATAGAATCATGATAATATAAATCAAATGGAAGTACACAATACACCACATGCAATAAATAAGTGGTGAACAATGGAAATATCACGGAATTAAAAGTGAGATAAGAAACCCCTTACCTCGTGTCCGACTTGACTTGTTTGTTCCTTTTTCTTACTAAATAAGAAACTTAAGTTAATTTATACTTGATTAAGAACCATTTTCAAGTTTATTATTACTTTTATATCACTTATTACCATGTTATAAACATTATGTAATCATTTAAGTTAATAATGGTCATTTTTTCAATATTTGGTACTTGAGTCAAAAATAAACACCATATAATTACAAGTTTTCCATGTGGTCAAGAGTCCATTATATATAGAATGATATTCATGATTTATATAAATCATGAATATCATTCTAGATATAATGTACTCTTGACCACATGGAAAAGAAGTAATTATATGGTGTTTATTTTTGACTCAAGTTTATTATTCGATTTATATCACTTATTACCATGTTATAAACATTATGTAATCATTTAAGTTAATAATGGTTGTTTTGTGGATATTTGGTACTTAAGTCAAAAATAAACACCATATAATTACAAGTTGTACATGTGGTCAAGATTAAATTATATCTAGAATGATATTCATGATTTATATATCATATATATCTATTATATGTATGTATTTATAATATTACATAAGATTTAGAGGTAAGAAATGAAATGCACAGTTCATGGAGACGGTAAGTCGTACGTACGCATGAATGCTACTTTCATTTATATTTCGTATTTAATTGAATGACAACATAATTATACATAGGTATATTACAATTCCAGTAATATATAATATATAATTTCATTAACTCCTCCTTTATATGTCCCACGTATGGCATGAACGAGTCATATCACTTTGAGGGGGTGGTAGTCTGCACTTCCTCAAATGAAATTATCGCATTTAACCATAATGGAAACCATAAAGGTATGATATAAATAGAAAATAAAGAATCATAAAGAAAACATAAACATAATATATATCATATATAATTATAGTTCCATCATAATTTCCACCATGAGAGGCGGTAGGAGATATTTGAACAATCATCGTTTCGTGAGGCAGTAGTTCTCCGTCCATAGAAACAGTATGTTCTTTACCCATTAGATGGAGGTGGGTGTAAGTGTAGTTAGAATCCTTCCCATAACAAAAACCTAGTATATTGAGTACACTGGTTTTGTAAAAAAATAAATGAATAAAAAGAGTTTAGGGGATTTGATATGTAAAATAAAACAAAAGGAATTAAGAGAAGACATTACCTTTAAATTGGGTATCTCCTTTTGGTTTGAACCAAAAGGTTTACTTGAAGTTATTTATGCCTAAGGTAAGGCTTATAGGAGGAATATGGGGATCTTGAGATATTATTTGGGAAGGGGTTGGACGATCCAAATGGTTTGAGAGGTGTGAGGAATGGGTTAGAAGTTAGGTCTTTTTATAAGGGGGAGGAGGAGCTCTTTAGGAAAGTTTGAAAATAATATTTTATTATATAATGATTTTCGGTTTCTAAAGGTCCAAAACTAAATAGATTTAAAGATAAGATGAATCATGGTAGAAATAAAATCAACCAATAAAAATTGGAAATGTTTTGGATAATTTTTTAATCTTTATAATATTATTTATTTAAATCATTTATTAATGAGGTAAACACTGCATCATTATTGTGTCATAAATAATTTTATTTATTTATGTCTAAAAATTATTAAAAAATACCATGATGTAGGAAATATTTTTAGTTTTCAAATTAATATATATAGTTAAATATATAACTTATATAACTTTATGTAAAAATTGATTTACTAGAAGATATTTGTTTATGTCATTTTTGCCTTTACATTAAGTTAATTAAAATAATGTGTCATTATCACTCTTATGTAGCTAAATGGGGTCCCAAAATCGAACCAAGGATTCCCATGGTCAGTCATGACTTATACAACATGCTTAGGACAAGTGTTAAGGAAATTTTGTATTATTATAATATTCGTTTTACCTTGAATTACCCAATTTACCTTTAACTGCGGTAAATAAAAGTCAAAAGTTACTATTCACCAAAAATAATTTTTATCTTATTGAACCAAATTTTACTTACTAATAACAACCATGTATGTTGGATTTTCAAAATTCAATTTACAAAAGCAGTAAAATTTCATTTAAATGAAAAAGTAAGATTTTTACCAACTACTAAGTGGTTTCACTATTCATCAAAAATTGAAGTTTCTCAGAAAAATACCAACAATTCAGTGTAAGATATATTTGATATTATTAATTAAAAGATAATGTATATTTTAACTAATTAAAAACATAGAATTTGAATTAATTAATTTAAAATTAATTTCTGTGGTCAAAACAAAAAGCGCGTTTTTAAGAAATATTAACAATCAAAAGATTGACACTCGTTTATGTCCAATTTCAAAGGGAAATTAATTAAAATGACCAATATTGGATCAAATGGTAAAAATATAATCTAATTAAAATTTAAAACCAATTGAAAAGATAATCTATCCATATAAATAAATTATATTAAAAGGCATTTTTGAATTAGAATACAATATTTTTCACTATTCATTAAAAAATGAATTTTATCAGAAAAATACCAAGAATTTACCCAAAATAAATTTTTATGTCCCAATTCTAAAGTAGAATTTTATTTTGTCAAATAGAACATATAACAGTGACCAAAAATACATTTAAAGAGGGTTCGACATTAAAAGGCGGTAAATCGACCTTTTAAAGTAAATTATGCTTAAAATTATATTAATTTACATTTTAAGCCTCTAACTTTTATTAGATAAATGTAAAAAAATTTAACAAACATATATAATCATATTTTAGTTATTTCTATTCATTCCCACCAATACAACGACTAGGCGTTAACTACCATTTAAAAGAATATTATTATATTATTAGTGTGCAACATAAGATTTCAAAGAAACCTGTTGTTGTGTATCTGGTACGCCCTCAAACATAGCATCCCATTTAAAGTAAAATTAATAATTAATTTAAAAATATTAAAAAATATAAAAATGAAATATTCTTTATTTACTTGGGATGTTACATCCTTACCCCTTTTGGGAATTGCTGTAACGCCCCAACCTCAGTTACCTAGAGTCAGTGCATTATTTTAATACATTGGCATGATTACAAGGAATCAAGTCCCAAAGGACCAATCAGTTTAGCAGTTTTGAAAAATAGATTACATACATGAATGCTACATTACATTTTATAACATACAAAACAACATAAATAATCCTTTATGAACGCCATTATTCCCTTGGCTTAACCCTGCATATCAATCACAATACACTTCTTGGAATCCTGGGAAAAATAAAACATAGAAAGGGGTGAGCTCAAATGTTCAGTAAGGATAACAATACAGCAGAAACATTCATAAATAAGCATAAACATTTAAGTCTATGTATAACTAAAGCAAAAGCCTTTTAATATTGAACTTCAACATAATATGGAAAAAATAAAATAAATTAATGCCATTTACTTATTCACATGGACATTATACTCGTTGAATAATCACATGCAATATCACTAACCACTTTTATAATGATGGAATGCATAATGGCAGACTATCATAACCACATAGTCAAGGCATTGTGCCAAGACTACAAATAAGATTTTGTCAAGGCCTTGGGCCAAGACACTAGTTTGTCTCATGAGAGCTACCGATGCATCAGGGAGCTATAGTGGGCTCCACTCATCACTTACTAAGTCCAATGCATTCCTCATATGAAAAGGCTTAAACATAACATAAACATTCTTATTAATACTGGCATACGAAATGTCAATACTTTACCCATAAACCATGAATGGTATAAAAATAACACATCCACAGTCAAACATATCACAAAACCTTCAATATAATATGGAATATTTGTATCATAATAAATCAACTTCAAACAAGTTTAAAATCCATTAAAGGATTTTTACATAGAAGAAAATGATTTTTAAAACTCTTTGAGAGAAATATTCCTTTTTCATGAAAACATTTAAAAGTCACACAATTTAGAAAGGAATAAATTTAAGTACATTTTTGAATCAAAGTGTCCCATACCACTTTGAAACTTTTGAAATTAATTAACATTTTAAAACATTCATGCCCATTTAAATAAATCTTTAAAACTATTTTGAATACAAGGACATTAATGAGAATGGTTTAGAATAATAAATCTTTAAAACATTTAAAATTATGTTTTAGTAAAATTTCCCTTAAAATAATACCTTTTAAAACTATTTTATGAAACATGGACATGGATAATAAATATTTCCCAGTAGATACTTACGTAAAAACAACCTCAGATAATAAAGAGATTGTGAAATTAACCCTTACCAATTTGGTAACTTACGAAAAATACACCCAATGAAAGAGGTATCATACAATGAATATGTAAATAAACCTAAATTAAATTGTATTACACAATGAATAAAATTATGGGTAGTACATACACCACACAAAAGGTAATAGTGGCAATATGGCATGAATCTCACAAGAATAAGGAGTGAGATGGAAACCCCTTACCTTCCACTTTCCTTTAGTTGAGGGTATGTTTAACCTCCTGTATGAAGACTGTAGTATGTTATTAAATTATAACAGAACCATATTAATATTTATGATATCATAATTTATCCATTTATGACTTTATACTACCCATTTAATAATAATTTCCATGTTAAATTAACATTTCGGGTAATAATCGCTTTCTTTATCGTACGTGTTTTAACTTGTTACTCTTGATTGTATCACTTAGATAATGATTTAAATACTTAAAGAATATAAAACATGATTTATATATCATATTAATTTAGAATATAAATATGTATAATAGATATATATATGAAATGGAAAACACACATTATGGAGACGGTAGTCCGTACGTACGCATAAATGCTGTTTCTGTTTTCATAACATATTGAATGGAACTAAGTGAATAAAATATATGTAAGTACATATATATATATATATATAAATATATATATTTTCAGTAGAATTATTATGTCATATATTACAAAAAAATTAGTAATATAAATTTTTATAATCGTTGATGAATGGTGAATGTGGAAACGAATCTCATTACGTCGTGGAGAGGGTAATCCGTACGCACGCACGGGCGACAATATCATTTCCTTAAAGGTGTGGAATTGGATGGTATATTAATTTTACAGAGACATTATCATGTTATTTTCATTATTTATATACGTATTAATCATCATTACATCCATCCAAATAAAATAGTATTGAATAACAAATTACACCACAGCGTGGAGACGGTAAGTCGTACGTACGCATGCATGGTGACATTATTATTCATAAGATGGATAGAATAACTAACATAGTTTTGAAATATTTATAATAACATAACAGTATATATAAGATAATAGAGTTATTATTTTATAATGTAAATAACAAATAAAGAATAAGTGGAAGAAGAAAGGAACTTGAAAGAGGGTGGTGAAAACATTACCTCTTCTTCGGGTTCTTCCTATTGATTTGATAAAAAGGGATCTTTAGGATGGCTTTATGATCAAACTAAGGCCTCTATGTTGAAGGGAGGATAGTTGATAGGGTATTTTGGCAGGGTTTGGCCAAGAAAAATGGCTTATAAGGTGTGAATTAGAGTGAAGGGTGAGTGCCCATTTATAATAGGGGTGAGGGGCAACTTAGGGAAAACTTAAAATATTATTTTATAATAAATTCATATTCGGTTTATAATGGATCAAAATTGATTTATTTCGTGGCTAAGGTTGGTATGGGTCTAAATCAACTCAACCAATATGTTTCAGATAGGTTTGGGTCATTTTATTAACCTTATCTTTAAGTTTTAACTCTTAGTTAATTAGTTTGACATTTACCATGTCTCTTTGTATTTTTATATTATATGGTTAATAAAATTACTATAAACTTATAATAGACCCCCAAGTGGTACATTAATGATACAACTATCATGATATAAGTCCTTGGGCCGAAATATAGATTTTTAGGAATAGAATATCAATTAATAATATAATATTTGTTTTGAAAACTCTTTTAGGTCAATTTTGGCACTACTAGGTATTTTGTTTTTGATAAATTCATAATAGCATTATTAATTAGAAAAAAATTAATATAACCAACCTAATATGTCATATTAACCTAGAAAATTATTTTAATTTATAAAAATTCTCAAATTACATTTATTTGGGTATTTATAATATCAATTATCATAATCTTTCATTAATACGGTAATTACTGCATCATCATTGTGTCATAAATAAATTAAATTATTTAATGTCTAAAAATTAGAAATAAAATACCATTATGTATTAAAGCTTTTTATCTTTATAATGAATATTTATACTCAAAAATATTAATTATATAACACCATATAAACATTAATTACTAAAAGGTTTTTGTTTATGTCAATTTTGCCTTTACATTAAATTAATTAATCTAAAATGTCATTATCATTCTTAAGTGGCTCCATGGTATCCCAAAATCGGCCCAAAGATGAACATGGTCTACCATTACTCATAAAATAATTTTAGGACATGTGTTAAGGTAATTTTGAATTATTAAAATATTCTTTTTACCTTGAATTATCCTATTTATCTTTAACCGCGGTAAATAAAAGTAAAAAGTTACTATTCACCAAAAATTATTTTTTCCTTATTGAACCAGATTTTACTCATTGATATTAACTGTGTCTCTCGAATTTTCGAAATTGAACTCACAGAAGCGGTAAAATTATGTTTTATGTGAATTTTCAAATTCTCCTAGGAGGTGGGTAAAAGACGGTGAAAAGTTCAATGAAATTTTTATATATCTAAAATTATTATAAACTGACTCCAATGAATTAAAATAAACTTATATAAGTATTATGTATCTATTTTGACATAAATTAATTTAAATAAAACATATAATTATTTAAATAAAAAATCGGTTTTAACCAATAATTCAGTGTTTTTCACTATTAATACAAATTGATGTTTCTCAGAAAAATAACAAAAATTCGGCCTAAGATATATTTGATATTATGAATTCAAAAATGATGTGTATTTCACATAATTAAAAATATATAAGTTTCATTAATTAATTTAAAAATTAATTCCCGTTGTCAAAACAAATAGCGTGTTTTTAAGAAATAATAACTATCAATAGATTGACACCTGCTTATGTTCAGTTTAAATGTGAAATTATGTACAATGACCAACATTGGATTAAATGGTAAAAATATAATCTAATTATACTTCAAAATCACTCAAATGCATAATTTATCACTATTAATTATTTCGATTAAAAAATTTTTTAATTAAAATTTAGTAATTTTCACTATTCATCAAAATATGAAAGTTATCCGAAAAGTACCAAAAATTCACCCTGAGCTAATTTCGATATTCCAAATCCAAAAATGATGTCCATTTTGAAAGATAAAATGTATAAAATTTCAAAAAGTGGTTATTACTACTCATAACAGCTAGTTTGATTGGTTGTGGTGTGTTAGAACTTGAAGTTGTGTATAACACACGCTATTCTATTATTCAAAGAGAAGCGTACCAAGAAAGTTTAAGGTGATATATTCTTCCCTACTTCAATAAATTGCGTCCTCGAAATTTATGCTTGGTATTGGAAACTTGGGGTTGACATTTCAAAATATCTTAGTTGAAATCCCACATCGAAAAATGGATTAATGATGCCTCTATTTAAAATAAAGAGTGGTAAGTATGAAGGTTACCGAAAATAACACATACTAGGGTTCCATGTAGGAAAACATGGTTATGGAAGAGAAATCTAACCATCAATATCTATTGGATAGTGGTAGAGAACATGGCTATGAAAAGGCCAACAATCACAAAGCCAAAAATTTTGTGATGATCTAAGGTACCATCTAGGACCATGTTTTTGTTCTAAGTTCCTTTTCTTAATGTTGAGGAATTTATTTATGAGATTGGCTAAGATCATAAAGAGATATAATTAGTTTATAATTAGAGTTTTATCCATTAATAAATTTCTACCACAAACTCATCTTTCACTCCAAAACATAATACAACTCAAAAATACTCTATTTATCCTAATCGTATAGGGTTCCAATTATAATGAATGTATAATTCACATATTAGACCCTTTAAAAAAAGAAACTACATTATACAATCCAGGGAATTCACTTAGTCCAGTGGTAGGCGATAAATCCCAATCTCACTATGGTTGTGGGTTTGATTCCCGCAACTTTGTCCGACGCGATGGGTTGTCACACGGTCTGCGTGTTGTCCTTTTATAAAAAATCCAAAAATAACCTTTCAAACTTTATTCATTCCAACCTCTAGACTTATCCAAAATACTTCTATCCAAACTCACTGTCTAAAATTTATAATGAGTTTAAACATAATGAAGATCAATTTTTCCATGTAATAACATGTGAACACCTTCATCATGTATTATTTTAAAACATGGTAACATCCTGAATAACCATAAAAAATTTATTGATTAAATTCATGCTCCCTTATTCCTTATAGAATACTGGATATATTCCTTATATTAAAATTTTTTGAATATTCCAACAATAATGAAATTAACAAACTATTAACCAGTTCCAAGGAAGTCAAGAATATCCAATATAATTTATCCAAATCAACCATCTCTTATTCCAAAATTACTACCTTAGTATCAAGACCATATTAAGGATTACCTTTCCTTCAACCATGTATTTTCAAAAAAAAGGTTCAACTTGTTGTTGAGTCACTTTTAATAGTACCATATAATCTCAAATCCTCAATAAAATAGTACTACAGTATAATCCTTATTTATCTCCATAATTCATATAACCAATACATCATTGATGAAACACTAAAATGAAATAATTATTTAATAACAACATAATAACACTAGTCATTAGTCTTCATATGTGGTAGTATCATAACTTTATTATTATCCAATATCATAATTTGGGGAATACTCTACTGATTTGAACATTGATTCACATAGTGTCCCCACTCCTTGCAGATGAAGCATTGTACATTTGAAACCTTTTTCTTACCCTTGCAATCATGAACGTGGTGTCCTTTTTCTCCACACTTATAAGATACTCCCATTACCCTCATGAATTTTCCAAGGTGACTCTTTCCACAGTTATCACATATGGGAAAATCCTTCTTTACTTTCTTCCCTTTATCTGTCCTTGTCTCTACGATCCTTTTCTTCTCTAGCTTCCCTTTGAATCCATAGGACTCTGAGAACTCTTTACTTATATTATCAACACATGATACTATTTCTTCATATGATGATAATACGTGGGAGACTATTTCGCTTCTAAATTCTGGCTTAAGACCACGAAAGATATGATCCTTCTTACTCTTTAGATCAAGCGTATTGCTGGAGTTTTCATTCCTTCTACTGGGCGCCATTTCTAAACAGTGGAATACACTAGATTATTTTATGAATAGAAATACATAATCCCAAACTTGTAAAACACTTAACATAAATTAAACAGTTTATGGATATAATACATAATCATAAAAATTCCTTCCTTGAGGAAGCATATACTCATAAACCTTTCATAATGGGTTTTAAAGAAAATGAGAATTATCCTATGCATATCCCCCATGAGTGTCGTAACCAAGAGTGCAGCAAAGCCTATTGTCGTGCACTAGTTCCCGTTCAAGTCTAGCTGAATGTGGTGTTTTCGAGTTTTACCCCTAGGTACATCTGTGCCAGAGCCGCCTCTACCTGCTCGTATCCATACATGGATTTATTTCTTGGAAAAATCACAAAATCACTACAATACCAGAATTCTAGGAAGTTATTCTATACTAATCCTCAAAGTCTATCTAAGGGATATGTTCTCTAATCAGAGTTTATCTAAATCTAGTTTCCAAGGTTATTGATAAACTTCCTCTAATACCAACTGTAATGCCCCAACCCCAGTTACCTAGATTTGGTGCATTATTTTAATACATTGGCAAGATTACAAGGAATCATGTACCGAAGGACCGACCAGTTTAGAAGTTTTGGAAAATAGATTACATACATGAATGTTACATTACACTTTATAACATACAAAACAATATAAATAATCCTTTTTGAACGCTATTATTCCCTTTGCTTAACCCTGCATATCAATCACAATACACTTCTTTGAATCCTGGGAAAAATAAAACATAGAAAGGGGTGAGCTCAGATGATAAGTAAGGATAACAATACCGCAGAAACTTTCATAAATAAGAATAAACATTTAAGGCTATGTATAATTAAAACAAAAGCCTATTAAACTTGAAATTCAGCATAATATGACAAAAATGAAATTAATTAATTCCATTTACTTATTCACATGGACATTCTACTAGTCGAATAATCACATGCAATATCACCAACCACTTTCATAATGATGGAATGCATAATGCCAGACTATCATAACCACATATTCAAGGCCTTGTGCCAAGACTACAAATATGATTTTGTCAAGGCCTTATGCCAAGACACTAGTTTGTCTCATGAGACCTACCGATGCATCGAGGACCTATAGCGGGCTCCACCGGTCACTTACTATGTCCAATGAATTCCTCATATGAAAAGGATTAAACATAACATAAACATTCGTATTCAAACTATAAGGCCCTAGCCTTAAAACTTACTTAATCTTGAGTTATTACAAGATTACACATTGAGGATCTTTTCAGGTTTAGAGTTTTAGAGAATTAGAACATGAAACTTGCATTACATTCCACATTCAAACAAAGTGGTTACATAAAAGACAGTATTCATTCTTCCCATCAATGGAAACATATTTAAAATAAAACATGGATTCTTTCTTAACACATCCTTGACACTATCACCACATCATGTACCTTTCCCTTGACCTGTGAAAAACATTTCAAAAACTTGGGATGAGCATAAAAATCTCAGTAAGGGTTATAAAAATATGGAAAGGAAACATGAGTTCATATATACATAAGAATGAAATCATACTTTACCCATAAAACATAGGCACTTTAACATACCTCATCAAATCATGAATAAATCATAATAATCATAAGACATAAAAGGTAACTTGAGGCATTCATAACATTCTTACATAGGGAGTAACCCTCTTGGTTACGTTTGGAATACCCACCACATTATATTCCCTAAATCTCTTTGGAGAAACCTTAACGTTTCACTCCTTCGCGTTACCTAATGCATTGGAGAGCTATATCTGGCTCACCCGCCCTTAGTTTATCACGAAACCACCCGTCTTCATAACAATTCCCAAGAAACATAACATAATCATAGCACATAACTTAAGCATAAATTAAAGATAACATTCCCACATTGCAAAAATAATATAACATTTTAAGATATTGAAATAATGAATCCATTCTAAAAACCATTTTCAAAACCATTTAAAACATTTAATAAAGAGATTTTTGAATCAAAGTGTCCCATACCACCTTGAAGATTTTAAAATTTTAAACCATTAATATCCATATAAATAAATCCTTAAAACCATTTTGAAAACATGGATATTAATAAGAACGAATAATTAAAACATTTAAAGTGATATTTTGGTTAAAGGGTTTTTACCAAAATTAGAGACACTTGAATACAATAATTGAGTAATAACATTTAATTAGAAATTTATAATATCATGAGAATAAATGGATTCATGATATAATATTCCAAAGGACAGTATATACACCATATAAGAGTGAATTGGTGCATAACAACAATGAAGTCTCAATAGAAATGTAAAATGCGATGAAATCCCTTATAAAGAAGGTATCCTTAAATTAAGGATAAATAAATCTCAAAATTATGTGTGACAAATATAAATACACCATATATAAGTGGATATTAAGTGTAAAACAATAAAATTTCATTCACACATATTCACAGGATGACATATTCACTAACTACATGTTGAACCCAAAGAAATCAAAATTGGGTTAAAAAGTTCCCTTGGTAAAATTCGACAGCCTAACGGCGTCACTTAAAAATTCAGAAAACGAGTTGATGAGAGATAAAAAGGGTATCTCATCACTTGGACATAAAATTTAAATCAATAAGGATATAGAAGAACATATCCCAACATAATAGTATGTGAATTAAAAGACATAACAAAAGAAGTCTTTTTAAAAGAGGAGGGTGAGAGGTTCCCTTACCGACATGGGTATCTTTCGAAACATACACACCGTGAAAGAAGGACAATACAAAATTGATGTAAATACTCATAAATGAAAGTATAATACACAATGGGTAAAATAATGGGCAGTACATACACCACTCAAAGGAATTTGTGTCAAATGAACATAAATCTCACGGGAATATAAGTGATATGAAAAATCCCTTACGAAAACTCGACAGCCTAACGACGCCACTTAAAACTTCCAAAAATGGATTGATGAGATCAAATAGGGTCTCTCATCATATTAAAATAAAATGTACTGCAAGAGGAATATAAAATAACATCCCCCATCATAACAAAGAGTATCTTAAAAGAATTGACATAAAGGAGAGTACTTAAAGAGAAAGAGAGAGGTTAGATCTCTTACGAAAATTCGACAGCCTAACGCCGTCACTCAAAACATCCAAAATGGGTTGATGAGAGAGAATAGGGTCTCTCATCATATGAACATAAAAATTACAGTAAGAGTAATATAAAAGAACATCCCAATCACAAAAAGATGAGCTTAAAAGGAATGACATAAAAGAGTGTACTTAAAAAGAAAGAGAGGAGTAGGATTCCTTACCTCGGGTCCGACTTGACTCGATCGTTCTTTAGCGTCCTGAATAATAAAATTGAGTTAATTTCCAATTTATTAAGAACCTTTTTCTAGTTCATTATTCCTTTTATATCACTTATTATCATGTTATAAACATTATGTAATCATTTAAGTTAATAATGTTTGTTTTGTCTATATTTGGTTCTTAAGTCGAAAGTGGACTTCTTACAATTACATGTTGTTCATGTGGTCAAATGTTCATTATATCCAGAATTATATTCATGATTTGGATATCAAATATATAATATATATCCAGAATATACATGTATTTATAATATTACATAATCATTTAGAGGTAAGAAATGAAATGCACCGTTCATGGAGACGGTAAGCCGTACGTACGCATGAACGCTACTTTCATTTCTATGTCATATTAATGGAATTAAAACCAAATGAAAGGTATGTATATTTTAATTCCATAATTATATTCATCAATTATATGTAACATAAATCATATATAATAACTTTAAATCCATCCTTTATACATACCACATATGGCATTAACGAATCAAATCACTTTGAGGGGGCGGTAGTCCGCACTTCCTAAAATGAAATTATCGTGTTTACCCACAATGGAAACCATAAAGGTATGCCAAAAAAATAAATAAAGAAACATAAACATATTATATATCATATATAAATATAGTGTCATCTTAATGGCCACCTTTTAAGGTGTTATTTGAGTGTTGAACAATCACCGTTTCATGAGGCAAAAATTCACCATCCACAGAAACAGTATGTTATTTAACCATTTGATGTAGGTGTTTGTAAGAGTAGCTCGAATTATTCTTATAAAAACATCATAGTATATTGAATATACTGTAGTTGTTACAAAATAAATGAATAAAAAGAGTTTAGGGGGTTGGAGAAGCAAAATAATACAAAAAAACACAAGTGAAGACATTACCTTAAAATCGGGTAACTCCCTTTGGTTTGAGCTCAAAGGCTTCCTTGGGAAGACTTATTCCCAAAGTGAGGATTCAAGGATTTAGAGAGGGATGTGGAGAGAAAAAATGGGTAGGGTTTGGCCAAGAAAAAGGCTTTTGAAGTGTGGGTAAGGAGGTAGATGTGGGGGCCTTTTATAAGAGGAGAGGAGGGGCACTCTTGGAAAGGTATAAAATGTAACTTTATTTTCAAATGAGTTTCGGATTTTAATGGTCCCACATTGATGTGTTTATAGGATAAGGTGATAAGGGTTCGAAATACACCCATCCAATAGGTTTTGGACATGTTTAGGTCTTAGATTTTACATTATCTTTCCATTTTATTTAAATCATTAAATAATGAGGTCATCACGGCATCATCACGATGTCATATATAATTTAATTTATTTAATGTCTAAAAATTATAAACCAAATACTATGATGTAGGAAATCTTTTTAGCTTTCCAATGAATATTTATAGTCTAAAATATCAATTATGTAGACAAAACTAAAAATATTTTACTTAGGTTATACATTCTTTGTTACATTTAACATTCTTTAAAAATAAAAAGATAAAAAGTCACTTTCTCACAAAAGTGATTCCATGGGGTCCCCAAGTTTGGCACAAGGCATCCCATGGTCGGCCATGAGACAAGAAGTAGCCTTAGGACACATTTTGGGGTCATTTTTTATTATTATGATATTATCTTATTTTCTTTAACTACCCGATTACTCATTAATCAAGATAATTAAAGATAATTACCGTAGTTACTATTCATAATGTCCAAAAACAAAACAGTATTAATTACATAATTTGGACCTTCTGATTCCAAATATGTAATTCATTTTACCAAATTACAAACACATAAATTTCAATAATTAATTTAAAAAAACTTCCCGTTGTCAAAACAAATAGCGGGTTTTTTTGAAACAATATTTATGAAAAGTTCAGTACTTGTTTATGCCTAATTCCAAAGTGAAATTAATCCCAATGAACATCATTGAATTACATGGTAAAAATATATTCTAATTAAAATTTAAAACAAATTAAAAATATAATATAAACATATAATTAAATTATATGAAAAAGCAGTTTTGATGTAAAATGCAGTATTTTTCACTCTTCATTGAAAAATGAACATTGTCGGAAAAATACCAAAAATTAACCCAAGGTAAATTTCAATGTCCCAATCATAAATAATATGTTTATTTTGAAAAATAGAGCTTATGAAATTTTCAAAAAGTGGATTTAAAAGGGGTTCGTCATCAAAAGGCGGTTAATCGACCTTTTAAAGAATATTAGAATGGTTACGCTTAAAAACTGGATTCATTTGCATTTTTAATCTCATAACATTCATTGTAAAGAGTAAAAACAATTGGAAAACCTATATAATCATTTTGTAGTTAGTTCTATTCATTCCTGCAATTACAACGGCTAGGCGTTAACTACCATTTAAAATAATATTATTTTATTATTAGAGTGCAACGTAAGATTCCCAAGAAACTCGTTGTTGTGTATTGGGTACGCCATCAAGCATAGCATCCCATTTAAAGTAATATTAATATTTTATTCACAAATATGGATAAATATAAAGATGTCATATTCTTTATTTACCTGGGGTGTTACAAAAACTGGCATATGAAATGTCAATACATTACCCATAAACCATGAATGGTAATAAAATAAAACATCCACAATCAAACATGTCACAGAACCTTCAATACAATATGGAAGATTTGTATCAATATAACTCAACTTCAAACAAGTTTAAAATCCATTAAAGGTTTTTGACATAGATGAAAATGATTTGTAAAACTCTTTGGGAGAAATATACCTTTTTCATGAAAACATTTAAAAGTCACACAATTTAGAAAGAAAGACATTTAAATACATTTTTGAATCAAAGTGTCCCATACCACTTTGAAACTTTTGAAATTAATTAACATTTTAAAACATTCATGTCCATTTAAATAAATCCTTAAAACCATTTTGAATACATGGACATTAATGAGAATGGTTTAGAATAATAAATCTTTAAAACATTTAAAATGATGTTTTAGTAAAATGTCCCTTAAAATAATCCCTTTGAAAACTATTTTATGAAACATGGACATGGATAATAAATATGTCCAAGTAGATACTTATGTAAAAACAACCTCAGATAATAAAGAGATTGTGAAATTAACCCTTACCAATTTGGTATCTTATGAAACATACACCCCATGAAATAGGTATCATACAATGAATATGTAAATACACATAAATTAAAGTGTATTACACAATGAATACAATTATGGATAGTACATACACCACACAGAAGGTAATAATGGAAATATGGCATGAATGTCACAGGAATAAGGAGTGAGATGAAAACCCCTTACCTTGCACTTTACTTTAGTCGAGGGTATGTTTAACCTCCTATATGAAGACAGTAGAATGTTATTAAATTATACCAGAACCATATTAATATTTATGATATCATACTTTATTCATTTATGACTTTATACTACCCATTTAATAATAATTTCCATGTTAAATTGAGTAATAATATATTTCTTTATTGTACAAGTTTTAACTTGTTACTCTTGATTTTATCACTTAGATAATGATTTAAATACTTACAGAATATAAAATAGTGTTGAATGACAAATTACACCACGACGTGGAGATGGTAAGCTGTACGTACGCACGCATGGTGACATTATTATTAATAAGATCGATAGAATAATTAATATAGTTTTGAAATATTTATAATAACATCACAGTATATATAAGATACTGGAGTTATTATTTTATAATGGAAATAACAAATAAAGAAGAAGTGGAAGAAGAAAGGAACTTGAAAGAGGGTGGTGAAAACATTACCTATTCTTCGGGTTTTTCTTTTTGATTTGATCAAAAGGGCTCCTTAGGTTGGATTTCTGATCAAACCATGTCCTCTAGGTTGAAGTTAGGATAGTTGAGAGGGTATTTGGGTAGGCGTTGGCTGAGCCAAATGGCTTAGAAGGTGTGAATTAAAGTGAAGGGTGAGTGCCCATTTATAAGAGGGGTGATGGGAACCTTAGGAAAAACTTAAAATATTATTTTATAATAAATTTATATTCACTTTATAATGGCTCCAAATTAATTTATTTCGAGGATAATATGGGGATGGTTCTAAATCCACTCAACCAATAGGTTTTATATAGGTTTGGGTCATTTTATTAACCTTATCTTTTAGTTTTAACTCTTAGCTAATTAGTTTGACATTTACCATGTCTCTTTGTATTTTTATACTATATGGTTAATAAACTTACTATAAACTTCAAATCGACCCCAAATTGGTCTAATAATGATCCAAATATCATGATATAAGTCCTTTGGCCGAACCATAGATTTTTAGGAATAGAATATTTATTAATAATATAATATTTGTTTTGAAAACTCTTTTATGTCAATTTTGGCACTATTGGGTATTTTGTTTTTGATAAATTCATAACAGCATTATTACTTAGAAAAAAATTCATATAACCAATTCTAATATGTCATATTAACCTATAAAATTATTTTAATTTTTAAAAAGTCTCAAATTACATTTATTTGGGTATTTATAATATCAATTATCTTAATCTTTCATTAATATAGTAATTACTGCATCATCATTGTGTCATCAATAAATTAAATTATTTAATGTCTAAAAATTATAAATAAAATTAAATTATGTAAGAAATATTTTTATCTTTCTAATGAATATTTATAGTAAAAAATATTACTTATAAAACACCATATAAAAATTAATTACTAAAAGGTTTTTGTTTATGTCAATTTTGCCTTTACATTAAATTAATTAATCTAAAATGTCATTATCATTCATAAGTGGATCCATGGGGTCCCAAAATCGACCCAATGATGAAAATGGTCGGCCATTACTCATCCAATAAGGTTAGGACCTGTGTTAATGTAATTTGGAATTATTTAAATATTCTTTTTACCTTGAATTACCCTATTTAACTTTAATCGCACTAAATAAAAGTAAAAAGTTACTATTCACCAAAAATTATTTTTTTCTTATTGAACCACATTTTACTCTTTGATATTAGCCATGTCTCTCAGATTTTTGAAATTCAACTCACAAAAGCGCTAAAAAATAAGTTTTATGTGAATTTTCAAATTCTCCTAAGAGGTGGGTAAAAGACGGTGAAGAGTTCAATAAAATTTATATATATATGAAATTATTATAAACTGACTCCAATGAATTACAATGAACTTATATAAGTATTATGTATCTATTTTGACATAAATTAATTTAAATAAAATATATAATTATTTAAATAAAAAATCGGTTTTAATCAATAATTCTGTGTTTTTCACTATTCATTAAAAATTGATGTTTCTCAGAAAAATACCCAGCATTAGGCCTAAGATATATTTGATATTATGAATTCAAAAATGATGTGTATTTTACAAAATTAAAAACATATAAGTTTCATTAATTAATTTAAAAATTAATTCCCGTTGTGAAAACAAATAGCGTGTTTTTAAGAAATAATAATTATCAAAAGATTGACACTTTCTTATGACCAGTTTAAATGTGAAATTATGTCCAATGACCAACATTGGATTAAATGGTAAAAATATAATCTAATTATACTTTAAAATCACTCAAATTCATAATTTATCACTATTAATTATTTCGATTAAAAAAGTTGTTTTTAATTAAAATTTAGTTATTTTCACTATTCATCAAAATATGAAAGTTATCCGAAAGGTACCAAAAATTCACCCTAAGTTAATTTCGATATTCAAAATCCAAAAATGAAGTCCATTTTGAAAGATAAATTCTATAAAATTTCAATAAGTGGGTATTACTATTCATAACAGTTACTTTGATAGGTTGTGGTGTGTTAGAACTCAAAGTTGCGTATAACATACACTATTGTATTATTCAAAGAGAAGAATACCATGAAATCTTGGGGTGTTACAATTGCATCATCACAATTTTTAAAATTGGGCTTAGAAACTTCATTAAAATCCCCACATCGGAAAAAGAGTCAATAAAACTATCACTTCAAAATAAAGGAAGAGAAGTACAAAGGTTACCCGAGACAGAAGATACTAGGATTATATGAAAAATGGTTATGAAGGAGAAAAAAAACCATCAAGTTCTGATGGAGAGTGATAAAAAACATGATTAGGAGAAAGTTAACCACCAGAAAATCACAAATTTTTGATGGGTTAAATAGTCTTTGATTCCCCAGTTGGAAAAGTTAACATACAACATTTTTGTTTTAAGTTAATTATCATTGAGGAATTTTTTAGGAGCTTAACTAAAAACATAAGGAAACATACTTACTTGTCATGTAGACTTTCATACATTACTAAATTTCTACCACAAACTCATATTTTCTCCAAATGATGAGTATTCAAACCAACTTGACCACATTAAAAGTGCTAGAATCAACTTCTAGAGTATAACATAATCCATAGAAGATGAACTATATATTTCCCCTATCTTTAGACATCAACCAAAACCAAAATGGTTAGTAAAAGATCCGATAATCCCGAAAAAGGATAATATTTTACAAATGGAAAAACTACTCTTAATCTCAAAAATTTGTCAAACAATACCCAAAGTTCAACAAAGACCATTCAATAAACAACTATCCTTAAAATTCTTCAATGTAATCCAAACTAATATTGAAACCCAAATTCTAGAATAATTTAATCACATAGTCTTCCAAGATAAATCTTAAAATTTATCTCCAAATAACATCAACTACTCTTAATGTCTCATACTGGAGTGTAATTAACCTAATAACATATTCACTATGATAGGTTAATAATTTCCTTAAATAACCCAAAGATACATAAAACATAAATTCTTCCAAAATAAATTTTCAACAATTATTCCACAAGTGAAATCCCATAGTATTCTATTTTCCTTAGACATATAGTGTTTCCTCAAAAGAGAGAACATCTTCCAAAATAACCTTTATCTTTTAATCACTAAATAATTTTCCTATACTAAGGATATCCATTTGATAAAACATATGTTCCCAAAATCAACTTATTATTGATCCATAAAGTCATTTCACTAAAATAATAAGTCATACTAACCAGGGACTTCATGTAGGCCAGTGGTAGGCGATGTGTCCTTTTCGTCCTTCAGTTGTGGGTTTGATTCCTACGGCCTTGCCGGACACGACAGATGGTCACCCATCCTATGGGTTGTCCTTTTAAAAAACTAAAAAATAACCAAAACATGTTTTAACCTCAATGGTTGTATTATACATAAAAGTTTCATCCCAAATCATTAATAACTCAACATATTATATATCTTCATTATTTTATTTCACCTCATATGATAAAATAAAACTATTCCCAAAAGAAAGAACATCATACCTTGATCATGGTGTCCACATGGTTTCATTGTCATCTTGTTCACGTAGGTAGAAGGTCCATGCATTGAAAGAATGATTTAGAGATCATTCAAAATCATTTTCTTCCTTAATCCAAATACACCTTGTACAACTTGGGTTATATGAGTGTTTGTAGAAAAATAGCTTTGGAAAATAATCATGCATGACATATAATTTCAAAACATCTGACAAAACATGTTTTTTATAAAACAGTCGGACCAAATTTGAGTTGAAACATTCAATTAATGGTACTTTTAAAATACCATAAGTATGTTCTGAGAGAATATATTGTAAAAGAAAATATAAATAGGTTGTACAAGTGTCTCCTTCTTCAGCACCTTTTTCAAAATCATAATATGCTTCAAAATCTTTTGATAAGGTAAAATATTTGAAAATTCCATGATAATATTTACCTTTCTTGTAAATATGAGAATATTGTGAAAATATGATTTTTAAATAAAACCAATGATCCACGATGATAACGAGGTATAATGGAGGTTTTTTATATCTCATACAACTTCTTTAAAGTGAGTTGTATGCTAGAAAAAGTTCCACAATCATCTGAACATGAATTTGAAATAATTATTGCAAGAATGTCATCAGGAAGAGAAAGGAATGTTGTCTGAGATCCTCCTCCATCCATTGTAACCGAAATTACTTGATCTAAAAATGTTTTTAAACAATGATTTAACTGAAATAATAGACATAGGGAATAATCATGTGTTTAATGAGAACTCCTAATCCCTAATGTTGACTAAACCAACCTCTGATACCAACTATAAGGACCCAACCTTGAAACGTTACATAATATTGAATTAAATAGATAATTCACATTGAGGATATTTTTTGGTTTATGGTTTTAGAGAATTAGGCCATAACTATTACATATCAACTTGAATATTACACGTCAACACTATAACTCAGTATTTTTTTTCATAAAATAAAAAATAAACATGTCTAGTCCCTTGTTTTAGACAGCTTGACTTTTCCCTGATCTCATCCTTGACCTTATTCATCTTTAATTCATCTGGAAAACATTTCAAAAACATGGGATGGGAATAAAAAGATCATTAAGGTATATAAAATAAGGAATGAAAACATTATCCCATTAATAAATACAAATCAATGAAACCATACTTTTTAATCATAACATATCTTATGAAATCATGAGATTTATGAATAACGCACAGAAATCAAAAATCATAAAGGTAACTTATGACATACACAACATACTTACATTTTAGGTATCAAAACTACATAGGGAGTCACATTTTGAATACCCATCACAGTATTTTCCCTAAATCTCCTAGGAGAAACATTAATGTTTACCTCTGTCATGTTACCCAATGCATTGGAGAGCAATCTCGGGCTCACCCACCCTAGGTTTATCACGGAACCACCCGTATATCTAAACAATTCCCAAGAACCATAACATATTCATAACACATAAGACAAACATAAAGGAAGTAAAACATTTCAAAATTTCAATCACAAAATATCATTTCAAGATATTGACATAATCAATGATTTATCAAAACATTTTCAAAACCATTTAAAACATTTAAAAAAGAGATTTTTGAATCAAAGTGTCCCATAACACTTTGAATATTTTAAAATAATTAACATTTTAAAACATTAATGTACATATAAATAAATCCTAAAACCATTTTGAAAACATGTACATTAGTGAGAAAGATTTAGAAGAATAAATCTTTAAAACTTTTAAAACGATATTTTAGTTAAAGAGTTTTTAACAAAATGAGAGACACTTTAATAAAAATAACTGAGGAATAAAATTTAATTATAACTTTATAATATCATGAGAATAAGGAGATTCATGATATAATATTTACAGTGGAAGTATATACTCCATATAAAAGGAAATTGGTGTATAACAAAAAAATAAGTCTCAATGGAATGTAAATTGAGACAAAGTCCCTTACAAAGATCGTATACTAAGATTAAGGACAAATAAATGACATAATTTTGTGTGAAAAATAATAATGCACCGAATATAAGTGTATATTAATTGTAAAACAATAATATCTCATTCACACATATTCATAAAACGAAATAATCAAGAAGTATAAGTTTAACCCAAAAGAATTGAAATGGGTTAAGAAGTTTCCTTTCAAAAATTTGACAGCCTAACAACATCACTTTAAAATTCAAAAAATGAGATGATGAGAGATAAAAGGGTATCTCATCACTTGGAAATAAAATTTAGAGCAACAAGTATATATAATAACATATCCCAACATCGTAAAATATAAAGTAAAATACATAACAAGAAGAAGTCTTTTAAAAAGAGGAGGGTGAAAGGTTCCCTTATCGATTTGGTAACTTATAAAAAATACACCCCATGAAAGAAGTATTATAAAATGAAGAAGTAAATAACCATAAATATAATTATATTACACAAAGAATAAAATCATGGGCAATACATACAACGCATAAAAGGAAATAGTGGAAAATATAGCATGAATCTTATGGGAATACAAAGTGAGATAAAAACACCTTACCAAGTTGTAATCAATTGAGTCATATGAAAAAAAGTTAACAACCACCAAGAGAATCATAGAATACCAATAATATAAATAGAATAATGATAAAATACATCAAATGTTAGTACAAAATACACCACATTCAATAAATAAGTGGTGAACAATGGAAATCTCACAGAATTAAAAGTGAGATAACAAACCCCTTACCTCATGTCTGACTTGACTTGTTTGTTCCTTGTTCTTCTTGAATAATAAACTTAAGTTAATTTGTACTTTATTAATAAAATTTTCAATTTTATTATTCCTTTTATATAACTTATTACCATGTTATAAACATTATTTAATAATTTAAGTTAATAATGGCCGTTTTGTCGATATTTGGTACTTGAGTAAAAAATGAACACCTTATAATTACAAGTTGTCCATGTGGTCAAGAGTCAATTATCTCCAGAATGATATTCATGATTTATATATCATATATATAATATAAATCCAGTATATATATGTATTTATAATATCACATCACATTTAGAGGTAAGAAATGAAATGCATCGTTCATGGAGACGTTAAGTCGTACGTACGAATGAACACTACTTTCATTTCTATTTTGTATTTAATGGAATTAAAACATAATGATACATAGGTATATTATAATTACAGTAATATATAATATATAATTTCATTAACTCCCTCATTTATACATCAAACGTATGGCATGAACGAGTCATATCACTTTGAGGGGGCGGTAGTCCGCACTTCCTCAAATGAAATTATCGCATTTACCCATAATGGAAACCATAAAGGTATGATATAAATAGAAAATACAAAAGAATAAATAGAACATAAACACAATATATATCATATATAAATATATTATCATCATAATTTCCACCATGAGAGATGGTAAGAGATATTTGAACAATCATTGTTTCATGAGGCAGTAGTTTCCCATCCACAGAAACAATACGTTCTTTACCCATTAAATGGAGGTGTGTGTAAGTGTAGTTCGAATCCTTCCAATAAAAAAAGCCTAGTATATTTAGGACACTGTTTTTGTGATAACATAAAAGAATAAAAAGATTTTAGGGAGTTGGAGATGTAAAATAATACAAAGGGACTTAAGAGAAGACGTTACCTTTAAATTGGGTATCTCCCTTTGGTTTGAAAAACAATGTTTACTTGAAGTGCCTTCTGCCCAAGGTAAGGCTTCTAAGAGGAATATAGGGATCATGAGAGCTTATTTGCGTAGGGTTTGGATGATCCAAAGAGCTTTAGAGGTGTGATGAATGGGTTAGGAGTTAGGGATTTTTATAAGGGGGAGGAGGGACTCTTTAGGAAAGTGTGAAAATATTATTTTATATTGTAATTATTTTCAGTTTATAAATGTCCAAAACTAATTAAAATCGAATATAAGATGACCCATGGTAGAAATAAAATCATCCATTAATAATTGGACAGGTTTTTGGATATTTTTGTAATCTTTATAATATTATTTAATTAAATTATTTATTAATGAGGTAAACACTGCGTCATTATTCTGTCATAAATAATTTTATTTATTTGATGCCTAAAAATTATAAACAAATACCATGATGTAGGAAATATTTTTATCTTTTGAATTAGTATTTATAATTGAAGAGATAACATATATTACCTTATGCAAAAATTGATTTACTAGAAGATATTTATTAATGTCATTTTTTCCTTTACTTTAAGTTAATTAAAATAAAGTGTGATTATCACTATTAAGTGGCTCCATGGGGTCTGAAAATAGACCAAATGATGCCCATGGTAGGCCATGACTCATCCAATAAGGTTAGAATAAGTATAAAGGTAATTTTGTATTATTATAATATTAATTTTAGCATAAATTACTCTATTTACTTTTAACCGTGGTAAATAAAAGTCAAAAGTTACTATTCACCAAAAATTGTTTTTATCTTATTAAACCACAGTTTTACTTACTAATAACAACCATGTATTTTGTATTTTATAAATTCATTTCACAAAAGTTTTAAAATTTCATTTAAATGAAAAAGTCATATTTTTACCTACTACTTAGTGGTTTCACTATTCATCAAAAATTGACGTTTTTCAGAAAAATACCAAAAATTCAGCCTAATCTATATTTGATATTTTGAATTAAAAAATGATGTCTATTTTACCAAATTAAAAACATATAAGTTGAATTAATTAATTTAAAATGAATTCCCATTGTCAAAATAAAAAGCGTGTTTTTAAGAAATATTAACTATCAAAAGATTGACACTCGTTTATGTCCAATTTGAAAGGGATATTAAATTACAATGACCAAAATTGGATCAAATGGTAAAAATATAATCTAATTAAAATTTAAAACCAATTAAAAAGATAATATAACCATATAAATAAATTATATTAAAAGGCAGTTTTGAATTAAAATTAAGTCTTTTCCACTATTCATAAAAAATGAATTTTATCAGAAAAATACCAAAAATTTACCCAAAGTAAATTTTGATGACCTGATTCTAGAAAAGAATTTTATTATGTGAAATAGAACATATAAAAATGACCAAAAATATATTTAAATAAGGTTTTCCATTAAAATGCGGTAAATCGACCTTTTAGAGTATATTATGCTTAAAATTAGATTAATTTACATTTTAAGCCTCCAAATTTTATTGGATAATTGTAAAAACATTTAACAAACATATAAAAGAATATTTTAGTTATTTATACTCATTCCCACCAACACAACTTCTAGGCGTTAACTACCATTTAAAATAATATTATTATATTATTAGTGTGTAACGTAAGATTTCAAAGAAACCCGTTGTTGCGTATTGGGTATGTCATAGAACATATCATCCCCTTTAAAGTAAAATTAATAATTAATTTAAAAATATTTAAAAATATGAAAATTTCATATTATTTATTTACTTGGGATTTTACACATACCACATGATTGGATGTGTTGAAAAAGGAAGTTCCCAACTTCCACATTTTGATATTCAATACTAAGATGGAGTATGAGAGTAAAAGACCAATCCTATTCTCATCATTCTAGTGGAGGCATCTATTTTCCATTTTACACTTTGTTTATCATGTTGTATATGTGTGTTTTCTAGTATCCTGTGTACTTCTTATTTTTGTGTAGCACCATGCCATGGTCATAATTTTTTTTATGATATTGATTCAACTTCCGCCTTTTGGTTATATTGGATGATTTATTATTATTCTTGTACTTATTATTCATTTATATTTTTCTTCTTTTCAGTATTATTATTAATGTGGATTACTATGATCACATGGTTATATCCTCCCCACTGTACCATCCTAGTTGTCCACTACTACTCACTAACCTCTGGTGTATGGGTAGGTGGGCTTCAGGTCATTTGACCAACTATCTCGAGGCACCACTTAGTGGATTCTAGGTAGGGATACTACAAAGTGTTATCAGAGGATCTTTTCCTTTTTTTCTTAAATTTTGGATATTAAATAAGAGACCAGAAATTTATCAGAATTTAGTAATGAGCCTATTATTGGGAGTAACTAACCCATGTACAAGGGAAACCCCAATTACCTATGATGGATTATTTTTGGTATATTTTATCCCTATTATAGTATTACTAATTCCACATTTGGATGACACACATGATTTGTGACATTATTATTTATAAAGTTATTATTATGGAATTATTTTCTCCTTGGACTGGTACAATAAAGAGGTATCATCTCGTGTATCATATTTGGAACATAAGTATTCACATGTCATGAATTATTTCATGAAATATTTATATTAATGCATGAATTATCAGCTACATATAGTTAGTTCTAGGAATATTATATATGGAAATGTGCTAACATTTATTGCAAGGATTCCATTATTGGATATATTAAATTTTCTATATCAATCTAAATGATGGTTACCTATATATATTGATGATGGAACATCAATTAACTAATTATGATACATTTAAACTTTGAACCACTGGTTCTATGGAATTAAAAGTTAGTTTATTTGATTACATGAATGAGAATTGTAGTTTATGAAGCATGTAATTCTATAAATTAGGAATGGTGGTTCATCTAGTAAAATCATTCTATATGAACTATTACATCTTGATACTAGATGTAAGGGTCTAGTAGAAGTTACTTAGCATAAAAATTGTAATTGATAAATATTATGGCCTTTTATAATTTGGGAATGGTGATGAAAATAACTAGACTGTGATATCTACATGCATACAAATGAGTATGAACTCACAAAAAATTAAATTCTAAAATAAAATGGTTTCTGCTAAATTGGGATGCCAATTAAAAAGTAAAGGGTGTTTTCTTATATACCTTCCAATTAAAACGCTATATATCAGAATCTCTGATATGAGATGTGAGGCCCTGACCACAACCTGACCATTATAGTGGGTAGTAGGCAGTATCTCTTCTAACTTCTGTGATCTATCTTTTCTTATATACCTGGATTTTGGAGTAGGAAGAGAGGTGTGACACATTTATAGAATTGTGTGTACCTATCCTATTATTTTACCATTGATCTTATTTATTGTTTAATCCTATCTGAGGCATGTTTTTTGGAAAATTTATAGATATTCCACTACAACATCCTTGAGTCATAATCAAGGAGAGTGGATATGACCATGTTTATTATTTGGTTGGTTTTGAGCCACCAGTATTACCTACTGTAATTCCCTGAGAGGAACATCTCATTCTTCCTCCACTGGGCATCGATTCTATGTTTCAATAAATACTATTTCACTTCACATAATCTATTCTAGGTTCTTTATAATGTACCTCTTATGTGGAATAGTTGACATGGGAGTTCCATCAGTAGTGTCCTCCCACCTTATTGATGGATGGAAGACTATAGGATGTGTAGTCATGGATAAAGTCCATGTTTTTTACCTTCAATCATATAGATAAAACTATAGAGTAGAGTGTCACTATTTACACCTATATTCCCCATGATTCAAAAAATAGTCGGTAGGATTTTATCACTATGTTTGGGAATCATCAAGGTATGGTATGGGTGGAATTCCATACATACTTCTATGAAGGTTTCATTCCCTAGATGCTTAGAATATACCATATGAAGGAGTTTATTAACATACTGTAGGGAACCAAGTCTACGAGAGAGTATTCAGACCATTTCACCTAGCTTTAACATTTTTCACTGATGCTGATGGGTGATGAGTTGAAGAATATGAGATGGTTTGAGGATGGGTGTGTGTACACCATTTGATCATAGGAAAATGTTTGTTGACTGGACACCATTTCTAAGATAGTAAATTGTTCCCTCATCAAAAAGTGAAACAAGAGGGAATATGAAAAAGTGAGCTAGGTTAGATTAGCAGTGAGACAGAGAGATGGTTTTTCTAGCTACATGAAACACCATTTTGGGGTTTAACACGAGGAAAGTTCCAGCCAAATGCCATGCACTGACAATTATGTGGCATGTTTTCAGTATGGTAGGACAATCCATAAATAGTGCTAGTGTATGAGGAACACAATCGAGTATCGAGATTACAGTAGTATGGGTCACCTAAAGTGTTTCTACTAAAAATACCTCTAGTAAAAAGTGAGAAGGGATTTTTACTGACAATGCATTTGGGTAGAAGATCAATGGATCACTATTAGGATGGGAGCTACTATACTACTAGTCGATTAGGCTGAGGAGGTGGTCGTGGCTGTGGTATCCAGGCTTTAGAGGTTCAGCACCAACAGAGTGGACCTAGCCAGGTTAGTCAGGTTGTATTTGAGGGCTAAAGATCTAGCCATATCTATGAAGTTTATTATAATCCCAATGAGAAGAGTTTATGTCCTTCTACAGTATGAGGTACTATTATAGTTTCCTCTATATTAGTACCTGACTTATTTGATATAGTTTCTTCTCACTCTTTTATATCTATGAAAATTATGGAATTTATAGACCTAGAGATGGGGTACTTCTGTAGTTCCATGTATCTTGAAACACTATTAGGGGTTTATTTGAAGAGTGTGCACCAGTTTATGGAGTTATTCCTTTAGAAAGGTGGGTATGTTTCCTATGGAATTTCATTATCCTCAAGATGATAGGATGTGATTTCATACTTGAAATGTAGTTCCCACTGCCTTATCATTATCATGTTGATTTATATCATAAGAGGGTGTATTTTCATCACCTTATGGTAGTTCTTACATTCATAAGGTTAAATGGGATGTCTAAGTGATCCAAGTTAGGCCTAATAAATGCGTTTTTGGGGGAGTGATATCTGAGATGTACAGTCTCTTTATGATTAAATAGGGAATGTAGTGTATGGAATCCCTTCCAGTAGTGGATGGCTTAGAGATTTTTTCCATGAAAAAATATCTATATTTCTTCTTATGAGAGAGGTAGAGTTTACTATTGATCTACTTGTAGGAGTGGACCTTGTGTACATTCATCCCTATAGGACATCACCTATAAAGCTCTATGGGCTATATAAGTAATTATAATACTTGGAAGAAAAAGATTTTATATGACATAATACTTCTCTATGGGGTTTACCGATCCATTTAACCAAGAAGTTAGATGGTACCCTCAGGTTTTGTGTGGATTATGGATGGTTTAACTAGATTACAATCAAGAACTAGTATCCACTAGTTCATATAGATAACCTCTTCAACTGGATCTGAGGAGAAATGGTTTTCTCCAAGATTGATTTGAGGTCAGGCTACCATCAGTTTCATGTGAGACCATTAGAAACACCATGTATGTCTTTTTAGAGTAGATACAACTTGTATGAGAATTTGGTTATGTTTGTCGACCTTATGAATGCACCAATATTTTTTATTGCTCTAATGAATTGGGGTTTCACCCATTTATGGATTATTTTTTGGTTGTCTTAATGGGAGATATATTGGTGTATTCTTGTACTCAATAAGACTATGAGAAAAATCATAGGACTCTACTGAATACATTGAGAGAGTGTCATTAGTATTCTAATATCAATAAATTCCATTTTTGGATCAATGATTTTCAATTTTTGGTTCATATAATATCATATTTTTGAATGTATATTATCTTAGAGAAGGTGTGCGACATAGTTTACTTTGATCTTCCTAAGAATGTATTTGACATACACAACTTCTTGGGGTTGGATAGTTATTAAAAATGTTTCATTCCAAACTTCTCATTCCTAGAAGTGCCTTTTATGGGATTGACAAAAAAGGGTGTGAAGTTCTTTTGGTCTCAAGTGTGTGAGACATATTTCTAGGTGTTGAAATGGAGAACAAATTCTGTACTGATCCTAATTCTTAAAAATAGAGAAAAAGATATACTATTTGTTATGATTCATCAAGAATCAGACTTGGAGTGTTTTTGATGTAGGGATATTGGGTTGGTCTTTACAGCTGAGACTTCATGAGAAGGATTACCATGTGCTTGACCTCGATATAGAATTTGGGCTTAATTATTTATATTATCGGAGGCATTATCTATTGAGGAGATTTTTTTTTCATTTTCATAGACCATAAAATTCCCAAATAAAATTGTACAAATCATGATTTGAACCTCTGGTAGCGTAGGTGGGTAGAGTAACTTAATTCATTCGATATTTATCTTTCTTAAACACCTGGTATGGGGAATGTAGTAGCTAACACCCTGAGCCAGAATACTAAAAAATAGGCCATCCAGGAGGCTAGAAGTGAGTGTCAGCTGATGGATCTATTTTTTGATATGAACCTAGAGGTTTATGAATATCATGTTCTATCTATTTTGGAATATTAGGAAGTGGCATCCTCCATTCTGGAGTGGGTAATGATGAGGTAGATTTCTAATCTTGATATCTTAGTCCTATGAGATTGTGTCTTTGAAGAGGAACCACTAACTTGTTGGGTTTTTGGTGAGGATGATATCCTACACTTTCATGAACATTTCTTGGTTCCTATAGACATACATGAATATTTCATGTGAGTATCTCATGCCTATGTTTGGAAAGTTCACCCTGAGATTACCAAGATGCACTGGGACATTCATTTTTAGAATTGGTGGCCTGGTATGGAGAGGGAAATTCTAGTTGTTATCATTTGATTCTCCTCCTGTTAGTATGTAAAGTCTTAGCACCAGTGTCTTTCATGACTTCTATAGCCTCTGACCATTCCTGAGTGTAAATGAGATGATGCCAACATATATTTTGTTATGGGTTTATCGATATAACCTCGAGGCAGTGATGCAGTTTTGGTGATTATCCACAAGTTGAAAAAGGTAACAAACTTACTACCTATCCAATAGACTTTATCATTCTAGAATCTTGATGGATTTATATTTTTGATATTGTGCACCTTCATGGTGTTCCCCATTCTACCATATTAGAAAAATACACTCATTTTACATCATGGTTCTACCAGGGGCTGTAGTTGGAATTATGTTCATATGTTCTTCTGAGTACATAATATCACCCTCAAATTGATGAGTAGTATGAGTGTGTGATCTATGTGTTATAGGTTTTGATTCGAGCATGCGTCCTTTATTTTAGAGTTTCTTGGGAGAAACACTTAAATATCATTGAGTTTTCCTATAATAATAGTGCCTAATAATGTTTCAAATGATTCCTTGTAAGGCCCTTTACAACATTCCATTTATTTCACCTCTGTGATCGGTAGAGACATGTGAGGAAGTGCTACTGGGTCCTTGTCTCATTTATGAGTCATTATAGAATTTAAAACTGATTCTGAAATATATGGATACATCTTAGTCTAGGAAGAAGTCTTATACCAATCTTATACACTGACCTATGTTGTTTGAAGTGGGACATCCAATCATTTTTATGAGTTTATCCATGATTGGGTCATAAATGGATTTATAGAAAAAGAAAGCTATCACCTCATTATTTCGGGCCTTTAGAGACCATGGAGAGAGTTGGTATTGTAGCCTATAAATTGTAATTATCTCAGAGGTATTATTAAATGCATTAATTCATAAGATAGCCTATATTTTATCATGCCTAAGATGGTTTTTAATGTGGTACTACATGACTAATGGAAATACAAGAGTTTCATAGACCAACCATTCCTAGAGGTATTGATGGGTTTCTTGAATTTTCTTAATTTGCTTATTTTCTAACTCAACATGACCATTGGTTTGAGGATGGTTGGAAGTGGAAAATTTGTGATAAATCCCATAAAAATACATGAGTGTTGAGAAGGGAAAATTGTATAAATGGATTCTCTGATCCCTAATGATATCCCAAGGAATTCTAAATCTGGAAAAAATATGCTCTTTTTGGAATCAAATCACAACTTGATTGTAATTAGACTTGGTGATAATGGCCTCAACCCATTCTGAGATGTAATTAATAGTCATTAATACAAATATGGGTTTATCTAGCAGTAGGTTTTTAACAACACTAGCTAAAAGAACTATTAAAATCCCCCTTTGTTGGTTCTATAAAAAGCGGTGTGAAAAGGGGTATTTAAAAGCGATTTTAGTGCTGTTAAAGGGGGTATTTAACAATGATAAAAAAGTGTTGTTAAAGGGGTACCATTATCATTGATTGTAAAAAATCCCTGATAAAGGTCTCCTTATTATCGCTAGTAAAAAAAGTGCTGATAAAAATGGTCCTTTATCATTTCTTTTAAAAAAGCGTTGATAAAGGGGGGAATTAATCAGTGCATTTAAGAAAGTTCCAATAAAGGGGTGTGGGGGGGGGGGGGGTCTTTATTAGTAGTTTTTTAGAAGAGATGGAAAAACCCCCACCTTATCAGTGTTGATAAAGGGTATATTTCAAAATAAAAATATATTTATTTAAAAATTATTTATAAATTTATAAATATAAATATATTTATATAAGTATAATATATATTATTTAAATATGTTTTAGATAAGGCTAAATAGTCATTTACATAGAATAGTGAAAATGACTTATATAATAATTTTAAAAATGTTTTCAATTTATAATTTTTTACTTATTATTGACAAATAGTCATTTAACAACAATTTTAAGATAAAAAATCAAAAAAATAATAAAAGTTATAAAATAAGTTGAAATCATAAAAAAACTTCAAACCACCATTACTTTTGATTTGAGTCTCCGTTTAGGGTCTACCACATATGAAAATGAAGTCTGTGATGAGATCTACACCCTAGTGACATAGAGGTACTCTAGGACACAATTTTCGAGCCCAAAAAATTCTCATATTGGCTCTAAAATTGAGTTTTTAGTCGGGGTACTCCAATTTTTTAACATTCGATGCCATTTCAGCATTGTTTAAGGGAGTATTTTTTCTCTTTATTAGCGGGGATATATTAATTCCCCAGGATTAGATTCATATTGATATTATGGTTTTTAAATTTTATCATTTTTCATAATGTACTGTTATTTTTAATCAAATATATAACACTGTATATATTTTTTATATATTGAAACATAAAAATTTAATTTTATAAATAAATAATTAAAAATATCTATAGATAAAATATATTTCTCAATACATAAACCTTATCTAAAAAAACTAATATCCATTTTATTTAAAAAATGTATGAATATTTATATACCTATACTATTAATGTATATATAATGTATATATAAATATATATTTGTGTATGTGTATTTTCTAAAAAATATATATTTATCTATATATTATAATATATATATATATACTAATATATAATATATCTAAATAAATATAAACATGTATGATTATATTTACAGATACATAAATATATATATTATATATGTATGGTTGTATGCACTTATAAACACACTCATAAAAACATATTTTATATATGTATTTAAACAAATATATATACATATATATATATATGTAAACATATATATATATATATACATATAAACATATATATAAATATATGGATAATAAATATAAAACAAATATATGTAAATATATAGATATATCATTAAATGTAAAAAAAATATAGGGGAGTGGATAAGCTGTTGGTTTATAACCTGGAGGTTTCTAGTTCATAACTTGCTAGAGGTAAGGGAATTCATGAGAGGGTGAGATTATATAAATCAATGATTAAGGAGTGGGGGGAAGCATAAATACGGAGGGGGGGGGGGGGTGAGAATCCATGATAAAGTGTGTGTGGGGGGGGATTGCAAAAAAAAAGTTTATCCCCTTTATCACTGGTCCCTTTATCAGTGCTTTTTTAGCACTTTTAAAGTGGACCTTTAGCAGTGCTAAAAATCACTGATAAAGTTTGCCTTTAACAACACTAAAAAATCACTGTTAAAGGTACCATTTATCAATGTTTCTTAGGATCACTATTAGATATAACCCTTTAACATTTCTTACATCATCAACTATTCTATTTCACTGATAAAGAACTTTTACTATCACTGTTAAAGGACCTATTTTCAATAATGAGCTAAAAGGATGTAAAGATATCCACTAGTGTTTGGGAAGGGTACCATAAAATTAATTCCCCTTCAATAAAATATTTCTATAACTATAATGTGAGTAAGGGGATTTTGATTACTTGTTTTCATGGATCCTTATTGTTGAAATTGAAGACAACTTTGGATGAATGTAAATGAATACTTATAGAGGGCAAGCCAGATGAAACCACTTATGAGGTCTTTTTTAATGTTTTTCTATTTTGAAAGGTGGCCCCCACATGACTATCCATGACATAATTTAATAATTGAATCATACTAATACTTAGGAACACATCTCTTAATGAATTGGTCGGGAAAGAACTTAAAGATGTATGGATCATAAAACACATAGTGTTTGAAATTAGAAAGTAATTTCCACATAGATTGGGTATTGAATAATTTTTCAATGACACCAGTAACCTAGTGGATTAATATATCAACACATCATAGTAAATCAATCAAAAAATAGAGGTGCTCATCTAGAAATGAGTCAAATGCAGAAAGGTGATGTGACTTATCCTAGAATTCCATCCAAGCGAGGTGATCATATAAAAAAATTTCAACATTGTTTTTTTTAATAATTGTTATATCAAACTCTTAATGAAGAAGTACCCACCTAATCATTCTATCCTTGGAATCTTGTTTTTGTAATGAGTTTTTTAGATCTAAATTATCGGTTAAGACATTAATGGGGGATCCTAAGAGATAAAATTGATTTTTTCTAAGGAAGAGAAAACATCAATTAACTCTTTCTCAATGGTGTTGTTGTTTATTTGTGCATCATTTAATTATTTACTTATATAAATAATGACACATTGAGTTTTATCAATTTTTTTTTCCAAATATAGCTCCTATAATGGAGTCACTTGAATGCACATGAGTTCGAATCGAAGGTTCCAATTGGGTTCTTTCATGATATTTTTTGAGATAAGATATGACTTGAGTGTCAAGAATGAATCCTCATAGATGTTTTTCTATAAAAATGGATAATATTTTACTATAAGAGCACAATTTTTACTATAAATTCTGGTAAAATTCTTAATGATCCTCCTATATAAACCATTGTTTCCTAATAAGGACCTAAATTCCTTGAAAAATTTTAGAGTTCAAGGAGACAAATGATATCAACCATAGATTTATCAACATCAATAACTCTACCAGAGACCAGATGGCCCATAAAAAGTCCTTACTTTACCATGAAAAGAAATTTTTCCCAATATAGGATGAGATTATTATCCTAATATATTAAAAAAACCATTTGAATATTTACAATTAATCCCTAAAATGTCTTCCCAAAGATCGATAATTCATATATAAAGACTTCTAAAAAATCCTACACCATATTGGAGAAGATGTTCATCACACACTACTGTAAGGAGCCAGGTGCATTGCATAACCCAAACAGAATTCTCTTGAAGGAAAAGGTCCAAACAAGAAGGTGAAGTTTATTTTTAATTGATCTTCTATAGAGACCATAATTTTTTTATACCATGTGAATCTATCTTGGAAATAGTATAACTAATGAAATTTCACTCATTCAAGGGCTTGATCAATGAAGATAAATGGAAAATTTCCATTCTTGGTGCTTGTGTTTAACTTACTATATTAAATGATAACTCTCTATCAATTACTATCCCATGTAAGGAGAAGATCACCATCCTCATTGGTAATCACAGTGATTCAAACCTTTATAGAAACAAAATGAATTGGGATTACCCACTCACTCTCAACAATGGGGTAGCTGATAATCAATTTCAAAAAATTAAAATTTCTTTCCCTATTATATGAGTCTCGTATGAGGTTTGTAACATGGTTTTTTAGATTCTATAACAATATTATGAGTTATAATGAGTGGGATAATACTATAAATATCAATCATGGACCTTCCATTATCTTTCTTGTGCTTACCCAATATGTCTAGAAGAATACACTATTTATAGTATTCAAGAGAGGAAGACATAAAAATAAGGATGGTTTGATTTTCTAAAAATAATTCAAAATTTAGTGATGAATTCAAGACCCTAAATTGATGGTCATTCTGGTTAACACATTTCACAAGAACTATGTGAATTTTCATCAAACTTGGTTTCTTTCCTCAAATTTCTTGACAAATTTTTTGCCTTTTGAATAGAAGTTTTATCCACCACATTTGATATATAAATGTGAATAATGGGGATGAAATTATTATTTTTATTTCTCCAATGGTTTCATTTATTGGTAATTTTATAAATCATAAAATGAGATATTTAAAATATATTCAGGTAAAGGAAACAAATTTCCTCCTTGTGACTAGTGTAAATAAATCTCATCTTGACTTACACATTCTTCAAAAATCAAATAATTTTCTAATGGTTTTATATCAACACTAATTATCCAATTTAACTCATGGATCTCTTCATCATCCCTAATTTTCGATTTTTCATTATAAATATTCATATTTAGGCTTATGTTTCGAATAGTTATTATTATTTTTCCATTTTTAACTCTGATGACTGAGTTCATTATTGCTAAGAAGGGACAACTAAGGGTGAATTAGGTTTTCTCTCTTATATAGAATCTTAGGTTATTTTCAAGGATAATAATATTAGTAGGGAAAAATTAAAATTTTAACTTTCACTAAAAAAAAATTTAATATCCCCTTAGAAACCCTAACACTATGATAATCATATTGGTGTGTGATGAATATTGGTTAGAGCTATTTAGGCCGTAATAAAAAATAAATAGTATATATAATGATGTTATTATTAGATCCTAGACTAAAAATCTCTTTGGAAACAATTTTTTCTCTTAGTTTTTCATTAATGTATGGATAACTAGGTTCTTTCAACTTAAGAATAATGGTTACGTGGATGGTGGTTCTCACATTAGCTACCAAAAGGACTAGGATTTTATGTGAGAATTTTATTTTGAATATACATAGTTCCTTCAAATACTTGGAGTATAAAGTAATGGTTTCTATTTCATCAAGAAGAAGTATTTTAAAAATAAATTTTCAAAGGATTTCCTGTAATTTTTCATTCAGTTCAGGTTTAGATTTTCCTCTCATGCATTGAGGGAATGGAGTAGGTTGTTTGTTTGTTTGGTGTGGTTGTGGTTCCTTCAAATTCTAATTGTATTTTTCGAATTTTGAGGGTGTTTCTTCAATATTTTCAGGTGGTATTGAATATTTTAATATTTTTGAAATTTGTTTTCATGTTTTCAATGTATTTTACTATTTTTAAGACATTAAGTACTTTTAGTTGTTCATGTGATGATTGCGTACATATGGATTATCCCCTTAGGGTTGGGGTTGAGACAGACTAAGTAGGAATGGATTCCTTGTTTTTATGGGTTTCATTCATTTTTGTGTGACAACACTTCATAATTAATTATTTCTATTTGTTTACACCTTTTTTCAAGGATTGGGATATGTGAAGATTTGGAAGGGTCTTGTATTGGTTGTTTTATTCCTGGAGGATACTTTGGTTATTGTATTTTCTTCTAAATGGGTTATTGGATGAGATTTTGGTATTGTAAAGGAGTATGTTTGTATTAGAATTGTTTTGGTTGGAATTAATGATGGGTTTTAAACTGTTGTGAAGGGTATGGGTTTGGCCCCTGTGATTGACGGGGTTGTTGGATGGGTTTTTGGTTATATTTTCAATGGAATCCATGATGACAATTGTACCTTATATTGATTTTTTTAGTAATTTAGATTTTTGAAGTTCACTATTCTAACCTATATAGGTGATCCACAAATATAAATCCTATATATAAGGGATGGTTGGGAATTTTTCTGTCACATGGTCATGTTTGTCAGAAATTTTAAAAATAGGGTTATTAGTTTGGATTCCTTGAACCTTTTAAACACTGATATAATAGATATTCATGGTGAGTGAAACATGTTCTTTCCTAAAGATTTATTCTTCCCTAATATTGTGAATTATTCAATAGTTTTGTGGATTCCCATACCAAGGTAATGTACCCAATGTTTGGTTTTGTTAAATGAGACTTTCCAAATACTCATAAGCATCATTTGAGGAATTATTTTAAAGGTTACATTACACATCATGTCAATGAATTACTTGTTTTCAGGACCCAACAATTCATAAAGGATTAAAACATTTTTTTTGAATTTAAAATACTCAATTAGGTACCATATTGAGTGTGTATTTGAACATTTCCCATGTTTTATAAATCAAATACACTTCTTTTTTGAAAAAAATTTGGATTCTCATTTTAAGTGTAATTTTTTTATGATGGCGTAGTATGTTTTTATAGAATTCTCTTTCAAATTGTTCATATAATGGTATTGATATAGGTTTTAGATTGTTTAACCAATTATTTTCATGATCTTTGGTGATAAAGGAAAGATTCTCATCTTATTTGAATCAAGATTATGTGGTGGGTGCATGGTTCTAACAATGTCATTGAATTCCTTGTCATATAATGTTTGGAATTTATGACCCCTTCCCATGAAAGGTTTTATGGTTGTTTAAGTTAATATTATTGAAATTATAATGTTATTATCCTAAATAAACCATTATAATTCATGATGGTGACTAGTCTTGGAATGTGTGAGGTAGTCATTCATGGTTTGATTGACAACATTCCTCATGTTTGGGACTACCTCATTTGGATTTCTATTTTGGTTCCAACCCAAGTTTATGGGTTGGTTTCATTTAATACCCTCCATTTTAAAGATAAATTTTGAAATATATTGTCTTTTTAATATTAGGATCTATTGGAAAGACACCCATTGGTGTTCTTAACTCCTTAACCCTAAGACTATCTACCCAAACTGGATGATTGGACTGGCCATGGGTATAGGAAGACAAGTGCCAAGAAAAGTGAAAAAAAGGAAGTGGAAAAAATAAGAGAAATGAGATAGGAATATATAAATCAGGAAGTATATAACGAGTATCTAATATCAATTACATGGGTCCCCTGTAACAATTCCAAAATTTCATCTCTCCCAAATTTAACCATGTTTTTAGAGTTAAAGTAGGTGCATGTAGTATAGTTTGGGTTTTCAAATCCTCATAGACCTAAGAATAACCAAATATAGTAATTCTATTGATTGTTTTGAATATGAAGTTGAAAATTTTGGTTTGATTTTAGATGGGTAAAATTAATACAAATAGAACAAAGGGAATTTATTTTATGAGAATAGATTGGTCCAATGTTATTACTATGGGAAGATTGGATGAATTTATTTCTAGATTATTTTGATTTCATTTACCCAAGTAGAAGTTATTAAATTAAATCAAAATACCATCATAACTTATTATTTCAACACCTTCACTTACACATGATAATTACCTATACACTATAATGATCATTATCATGAGCACTCCAAGGTAAAGGATCATATTAACACATGAAAATTGTAGTGATAAAATTAAATAAGGAAGAGAAAAAGAAAATCATATCATGATAATATACACTAAAATAAATAATCACACCTTTATAGATTATGGAATAATAGAAAATACATACCCATTAAACTAACTTGGATAAACCCATAATATTTTTCTCCTTGTAGGGATTTAATTATTTCAAAGGAATAGAGAATTTGACTCATTGAATCGAAATTGATGAAGTAAAACCAATTAAATATTGATAAATCCACCATTATGTGAATAATTTCCTAAAATAGTATATTAATTTTTTCACTCCATGAGGAAAAAATATAAAAGTCATATGAATAATATTATACTAAGATAATATGTTTTTTTTATTAAGAAATAATGGATATTACAACAACTTACATGTGAAAAGCACATGTTTGAATACAAAATGTAAGCATAACATTACAATTTAAATAAACTCCACTTCCTCTATACTCCACCACAAACATAAACTTAAATAGTATTTTTGGAATCCTTGGGTTTATTCAAAAATAGTATAATTATTCCCACTTGATTATGGTAGTCCTAGGGTGGTGGAAAGTATGTGGAATGTATAATTTTCCACACCTGACCAAAATGGGATCCAATTTTTATGCTTCCAACATATATGCCCAAATAAGAATATAAATGGATGAATTTGAGTTGTATGTATACTAAAAAATTTGATACTAGGATTTCCCCTAATAACATGTAAAATTTTAGCACAATTTCTTTTAGAGATATGCTCAAAATCGTGGACTGTAATTTTTGGCCATAGAATTTGGCCTAAAATTTCATCTTCGACATGGGTCACCTAGAACTTTCTTCAAAATACCTATTTAGCTATTTTAACAGTTTAGTCAAATGTCAAAAATATTTTTATCAATCTCTAGTTTAAATTTTAGTTTCATTGAACTTGAATCAGGGCCTCTATAATGATATTATTTGGATGTTATAAAATTCACTTTGCCTATAATTTCCTGGTCTGAATGTCAAAAATTATAGTCTTCTAATGTGAATCTAAATGTGAGTCAAAATAAAATTTTTTCCAAATGGAATTGGAAACCCAAAAATTAAATATGAATGTAAAATTAAGACCATTGGATTTTAAGGAGGTGTTCGAAAATTTATCTAGTAATACTGTACATTAAGAAATAATTATAGTCATAATGTCAAATAATGTTCAAATTTAAAAATTCACTAAAAATGGTGTTTATGAATAATTAAGAACATGAAGATTAAATATTATATCAAATAATATTATCCTATTTTATAGGATAATGAGTATTTAATTATTTTTTATACAAAATTAATTTTTTCAAACCTTATAGGATAAATATAAATAAAAAAAATGGATGGATTCTAATCGCATGACAAAGTAGTATAAGGATAGAGTTCAAGTGTTCATCAATATTGCAATAGAGAATTCATACTACCCTTTTAAAATATTTTTTCATATTTACATTATTTTTATTCAATAAAAATTAGTCCCTATGATTTGAAAGAGAATTTTATTTTTACTGAAATTTATCAATGCTATAAATATTGGAATAAACATGGGAAAAAATGAATGTACATATAGTGTAGGATGACACTGAAATGTATTGATCTTTTGATATGAATATTAATGTTAATAAGAATGGATATTATATGGACTAAATGAAAATGTAAATTGAATATGACCATCCTAATTTTAAAATATTTCTTGAGATATTAAATAACTATGAAAATAAACCATTGTATACCAGTTGTACCAAATATACATCCTTTTCAGCTATATTAAAGTTTTATAATTTTAAATATAGAAACAGATAGAGAGATAATAGTTTTTAAAAACCACTTATTCTTATGAATAATATCCTACTAGGATAAAATATGATTCCTTATCAAATATATATTGTTGAGAGAATTCTATATTCAACAGGTATAATCTGTTAAAAATATATTCTTGTAAAAATGATTGTATATTGTTTTTTAAGAACCACAAAAAACTCAAAAAATTCCTTAAACATGGAGAAGATCAATATAGGAAAGATTAATCAAGCCCTTCAAAAGTTTTATGGTACATTCCTATCATTCTAATATTTAGATGGATATATTGATTTTAGGAATCTAATAGAAAATTAAAATTGAACATGAATACAATAATTGAATATGAGTAACTAAGTCCCCCAAAAAACACTCCTCAGTGGATGAAAATTGATTATGGGTATCTTGAATTTTGAAACAAGATGACAAACCCTTGTTTTTCATTATCTACAGAGGGAATAAATCATTTTGGTATATAAAGTAGTACTCACATTACATGGTTATTTATGTGTTAAAATTATAACATTCCACTGTGGTTATTCATAAAGTGTGAATGCATAATGTTTTCTTTGCTTATATATGAACCAAAATAACTAGGTAACAATATTGATGTCATTTTAAAACCATTGATTGATGTTTTGAAATTTATGTGGGATACCTATGTTGCATATTATGATGCTCATAAAAGTGAAGAATTCAATTTGAGATCCATTTTATACTGGATGATAAATTATTTTTCTACTTATGGAAATTTTTTAGGCTTTAGAATTAACAAAATGTCGGGGTGTCCAATTTGTGAGGAAGGTACAAGCTCAGTTAGGCTAAAACATTCTCTAAAGAATGTAATTCTAGGATATTGTAGATTTTTTACCTTGATTAGAAAAAATATTATTCATGGAAGAAATCATTTGATAGAAATAATAAAAAACGGAATACACTATCTCCACTAAAGGTTGATCAAATATTTGAGAAAGTAAAATATATTTATTTAGATTTTAATAAACTTTTATTTGAAGAACTATATGAAATCACTAAGGAAAAAATAGATCAATTTTTTCAATCACTATACTATAATTATTTTTATTTCATAAATTTTCTTGATTTCATGGATTTATAAAAAAAATGAATGTTATAGTGTTATTGAGACGCTACTAAATATACAGGGGAAACAAAATATGTCATTAAGGCTAGGATGGACATGATATACATGAGAAAAAGGGATGAGTTGGAAACTTTGAAAGGTAAAAGGAGAATTTTTCCCTTACTGTAGCTTACACTCTATACTTATAAGAATAAAACAATTTTCAAACATACTTACTAATGTCAATGATTCTAGGGATATTCATTAAATATCAACAATGTCATGTCAATAGAAAATTTGAAGTTATAGGATCTTAAATCACAAGAATTTAATGTCTTATTGCAAGTTTTAACATATTTATATTTACATTTCATTCTTAATAAAAATGTAGGAAATACATTAAACAGACATTGATTATAATATAAATCCATATTTAGTAAAGATATAGACATTATGAAGTTTCCAATCAGGAATAAGGAAATTTATGTCATGTTATTTGAATTGGAGATTTTCTTCCCACCATCATTCTTTGACATAATGATCACCTACTGGTTCAATTTGATATATATATTCAACTATGTTTTATAGTATATTATAAATTAATGTACCCAATTGAATGGTATATGAATATTTTAAAAGGTTGCATCCATAATTGATTTTAAATAGAAGGTTGTATTGTAGAGTGATATATTGTTGAAGAAGATATTGAATTATATACAGATTACCTATTGGATATTGATATCATTGGTCTCCCAAAGTCTCAGAATAGATTATTCCCTATAGTTTAAGGGATTTCCTAAAGATATGTTGTTACAATTACCATTAAAGGAAGGGAACTATCTCACCTTTACATTTTATATAACTTTTCATTGTTTTCTTCATACATTGAATCCCACAAAGTAATTATTATAATTTTTAATCCCTCAAGGGATTAAGGATGGATATAAAATTACCATAATCAACTATTTATAGGATGGATCCAAAATCATATTTATAAGGTGTTGTCTACAAATCCAAATTCAATTGTTGAATGAATTTTATAGCTAGCTAGATGAGATAATTAAAATGTTATCTCTTAAATTTTTATTGTAATTATTGATTATAAATTCTATATTATAGGTAATGATAAATATTGTGTGATGAAAAATATTGTAATTACACTTAAGGAGGATGCGATCCACATATCTAGTTCCAATTATAGAAATCTCATTTTTTAGAATATTTCATATTTCAGTGTCATTGAAAAGATATAAAGTTCGAATATAAAACATTTCAAGTGATGATTCTCCATTTCAGATGGTTTTAAAATATGTGTTCATTTAAATTAAATCATTTGGGATTCATTAAGAAGAATTTAAGTATGGAAAGGAATAAGAAAAAACCATTAATAACAGTATCAAAAGTAGTATAAGTATTTTATGTCATAGATCTAGAAATCAATAATGATTCAATAAGTTTGTTGGAAACTAAAACAAACATAGGGTTAGATTAAAATTTAATTGAGGATGGAACATACATTGAGTGATAAAAATCATTTCATGGAGGCCCCAATATAGACAATGTCTTGTTTTTTTTAGGGGACAAAATGGAGGGGATGTGGATTCTTGACAATGGAGCCAAATCACTTCAACCATTAAAGAGAAAAATGAGACTTTAATGAATTGGATAAAGTGTTTTTATAATAAAATATGATTTCCCCCTAATATTATGTGTTCTTTAAAGTATATACTTAATTTATATTAAGTTATCCAATACTATTCTAGATATTTATTTCGTCACAATTTGATGTTACTAATATCAAGGAATAACACAAGATTGATGCTAAAACTATTGAATTACTTAGAGATCAACATCATATTCATTTAAAAAACAAGAACATCAAATTATCACTATGTTAACTATAATTATAATGAAAATGAGAAAGCAATACTATTTGATGTTGAATGAAATCAACACAGCCAACATATTGACCCCAAAAATTCAATGAACATTTGATTAATTGGGGTCATAATGAGAATGAAGGTGCCAATTTATATAGATACATGGCACAATGAGTTTTCTAAACTAGAGGAAATCCTTTAAGAAGATATTGGGATAATGTTGCAATATATTTTCTCATTTTTTTGAAGAAAATTACATAATAAAATATTGATTTACATTTCACTATCCTAAGTAGAATTTTTTATTTTAGATTATTTTGATAAGAATTGTGTATTGATGGTAACTGAAAAAACTCATAGAGTCCTTCAGAAACTTATTACAAAGAATCATATCAGGGATGTATGTGGGAAATTAAACCCCCACCAAGTAGCTATATATAAACACATTATAAATCAAGAAACAAGGAAATATGTCATTAGTCATCGCAATGTGGAATCATGTTAGGTTCATGGTAGTTGAAAATGTTTTATTTTATGTTATTTATTTTTTATTGTTTGACTTAAAATTATTAGTTCATGAAAGAGTAAAAGTGTCCAAAAAATAATCAATATGCATAAAAACCAATATACATCTACCATAAAGAAAGGATTGGTAGTTCTTCAATTAAAAATAAAATGGTATTTATTTTAAAAATATATGAGAAGTTTGTATGATATGGAATGGCATATGTTTCTTTTTTTAAAAGTTTATTGATGAATCAGAATCCAAATCCACTTCTATCCCATTTCATGTGCTATAGAAGGAGGCCTGTGTAAACAAATATAGAAAATAGTTGATGAAAACAGACAACTAGTATTATAATTATGTATAAATATGACATAATAGAAATTATTATATTGTAATAGTATACTAGTCTACAAGAGGGGTTTGATTTGTAGTTTAAAATGTTAATCTAACACAAAACACAAATATCATTTTGTTGAAATTATTTGATTTAAAATTCATATGATGATCAAAGTACTTGTATCAGATTCAAAAATCATATGATAAAATAGATTTTTAATCAGGCTCATAGATAGTATGATTAAATAGTTATTATAAATATTAGTAAAATAAATTATAATTAAATTTCATAGAAGATTGAAAACATATCGAAATAGGTAATATAAATTCTTATAAAAAAGTAAGAATGACTTAAAAGCATTAAATAAAATTAATTATACACTTTTTCCATAAGAGTTATGGATGTTATAAATCCTAACTTAAGGTATCCATTGTTTTTTACGAAACTATAAAGGTCTATATTTCCATACCATAAGATACCTTGATAAGATGATTCAAGTTATTCTGTCTTCTAATCTCCAAGAAGTCCTCAATACAATGATTGGTGTCATCTATCTTTCTATCCCCAGAAGCCCTCGATATGATGGATTAGATTTACGCATCTTTCTATCCCTTTAATCCCTTGATCTAAACATATATTGGAAAGATAAATTCAAATTTAAAAATATTTATAATGATTTTATAATTCCTCACATGGATTCCTTAGAACTACAACTCACTATGAAATTACAAATTTTAAGACTGAGATGTTCAGGAATAGTTGAATCTAAGACGTGTTGTATGAAAAATGCATCAACTCCTAACTCTTTGAATTCAATACTATTTATAGGAATCATTCCAATGTATATATTTCCATTAATCTTAGAGTTGGTTACAACAACCATGAATTTTATTCTCTTAACATATTAGAAAAATGTATCTATATTATGTAATTTTGATTATCACTATTACAATGATGTAAATAATTACATCCAATATAAATAATTCCGATTACTATAATTATAAACTTTGGACAGTATGATGGAATATAAGATTATTTTTCAATCCAATGAATTTAACTAAGATCAGTCCAATAGATGATAGATACTATCAGTCTGATGGACATGAAATTGGTCTATTTGATAGAAAAAACATTTAGTCAAACTAATTTATAGAACACCAGTCAATTTGATGGACCAAATGCATATTTATTTTTATATATCAGATTGAATAATAAAAATTTTATATTTTTTTATAGTATAACCATTTCTAAACTTTTATAAAATTTTTCTTTCTAAAAAAAATATAAAATACCTGGGATACAAAAATTTAGTTAAATAGAGTTTAAATAAAGTGTTAAAGTGTTTGTAATTTTAAAAACTAAGAAAAGGAAAAGTAGAAAGTATAATTTTTGACTCAATAATATCTCCCTTTTTGGAAATCACAAAACACAACACTTAATGTAAAAATATTGAATTTGAAAAACATATAAACCTTTTTAAATAACATCCCTTATCACATATTTACTCCCATAGAGTTTATGAAATATTTTTGTTCAAAATAAATCTACATTTGATAAGAAATATTAATTTATATTCTCCTACAAAAAATATTTTATTCCTTATATAAAATTATCCCCTAAAGATAAATTTAAACTTTAATAAAATTTTTCGAAAATTCTCACACATTGTGATTTAGAAAAAGTAATAGGGAAAGTAAATTACTCTCCTAAAAAGTTAGAAAACAAAATATGAAACAATTTTTTTTGAATAAGTTTTCAACTAAGATAATATATAGAACATTCATCCAAGTTTAATTAGAAAAAATTCATATATAAATTTTGGGATAACTAATCATTCAAACTATTTCATAAAAAAATTAGATACATAAATATGAAAAAAATTTAGATAAAAAAATGTTTACTATTTCTTATAAAATTTATTAATAATCACCTTTAAATTCTTATATAATCTTCTTTGTGAGCCTTATATTTTATTTTAAAATATTTGATATCAACCTCATTTTGAATCATTAGTTCTGTCAACATTTTCAAGCATTATAGATTCTTATTCAAACTATTATGAATATTTTTACATCTAGAATCAATAGTAGTAATAAATGGCCTGTAATAATTAATTTTTTTAGAGTCTAACAGATAAAATCAATAGTCTTCTATGTTTTTGTGTAAGATGATTCAGATGACTCTGATTAAAAATCTAAAATATATTTTCTAGAGGGTATGATATCTGACTTCTCATTTCATTCAGCTCTTACATTATCTGAAACATTAGCAACATCATCATATTTATATGTAGTAGCCTTATGTAATACATTATTTCCAGAATGATGAAATGTATCGTCTTATTCAAGTGATTATGATTTATCATTTGGTGAAACTTAAAAAACAATATTTTTATCAGACTATATTGAAATGTATATAGAAGATGAGAATGATTCAAATAAACTTTCTTTTTTTTCCTTTAATTCTTCATCATCTTCTTCATCTTCAAATTATTGTTCTTACTTGTAAAATTATTTCTCAAATTACCATGCAGTTCATAGAACTCCTTTAGAAACCCTTTATACTTATTTTTGTTTCTTTTTGTCAAATATCTCCTCAAAAAACATTATAACTAACTCTGTGAATGGATTCTGAGAATGAGCATCCATCAAATATTGATTTACTTTTCCAATATTGAAAACAACTATAGAAATATTAGATGTTTAAATGAACTCTAAACATTTTGGTGCTGATGTATCTAGAAAAATTTGAATGGTAGTAGATATAGTCTTAGATTATAGAAATGGTGGGACCACTGATAAAGGATAAATAGAAATAGATTTATTTAGAGATTTTTTATAAAATTCTTTCATAAAAATTTCCATCATCATAGATTCAACAAGCCTTTTATTATATTTCTTCTTCCTTTCAGATTATTTTATAGAGTCGAATATCTTGATCTTCAAATATAATGATTTATCTTTATCTAACAAAAAATAAGGATCACATGCTTTCTTTTGGGCTTTATGATCCATCAGATTTAAAAAATTGTCATCATACATTGATTTTTTTTCTTTATTACTCTTGGTGGTGATGATTCACCTTTACTTTTATCCTTCTCTAGTTATTTACCTTCTACTACTTCTAGATCAGATATAGCCTTGTCTGGGTTTTCTAAAAATTTCTTCAACATTGGATTACGAAATAATCTCATCTAGGACTTTATTTCCTCTCCAATGATAGAAATATTTTCTCTCAAGGAATACAATTTTTTTAAAAATCTCATACAATTTACCATCATATTATTTATAAATAAAATTTAACATAAGTATTCTAGAATTCATCAATGCCTTTTAATATAATCAAAAGTGATAAATAAAAACAACTCAATATTAATTTCCATCATATTAACAACAATGTATAAGATAAAATGTAATTCAATTTCAAAGTATTCTTTCCTAATTTCCTTGGGATAAAATAACTATGCATCTAGAGAGTATTGAATCTTAGAAATGGACTTGAAAAATGAAGGGAAATGGAATATTTTCATTCTTGGTGCATCTGTTTAACTTCCTATATTCAAGGGACACTCTCTATCCACTATTTACCCATGTTAGAAGAATATCACCATCATCACTTGTAATCACAATGATTCTATCCTTCTTAGGAACAACTTGAATTAGGCTTACCCACTCACTCTCAACAATGTGGTAGATTATACTCACATTCAATAAAATTAAAAGTTATTTATTTAATGCATCAATCAGATTGGGATTGAGTCTCCACTGAGGTTGAAGACATGGTTTAGAGTTATATTCTTGATTAATATTATGAGTTCAAATGAGTGGGATAATCCTAGGAATATAAAGCATAGCCCATCCATTTTCTTTCTTGTGATTACCTAGGAAATCCAGAAGCATCCCCTCATTATTAGATTAAAGAGAAGAAGAAATATTAATAGTGAATGTTTGATTTTCCCATAATAATTTAAAATTTATTGACGAAGTTAGGACCCAAAATCTTATGTTATATTGTTTAAAACATTCAAAATAATTATGTGAATTTTCATCAAACTTGCTTTATTTCACCAAATTTCATTGTAGAATTATTTCCACTTGAACATAAGTCTCATCCCCCACATTTATTATATTAATTCCGAGAATGGGGATGAAATAAATGTTTTTTATTTAAGCAATGGTTTCATTGATTGGTGATTTAATAAAATCATAAAAGGAGATATTTGAATGAGATTCAAGAAAAAGAAACAAATTTCATTCATTTTAACCATAAAAATAAATCTCATCTTAACTTACACATTCTTCAAAAATTACTTTGTGTTCCCCAAGATTGCTTTCAACACTACTTATCCAATTTAACTCATGGATCTCTTCATCATCTATAATTTGAGTGTTTTAATTATAAATGTTCATATCAAGGATCATGTTTCATATGGTTATTATCATTTCCCCATTTTTAACTCTAATGATTGAGATGATTGTTGATTAAAAGGGATAACCCAGGATGATGGAGGTTCTCTCTCTTATACCTGAGCTTGGGTGATTTTCAAGGACAATGATGTTAGTAGGGAAAAATGAATTTTTTTAACTTTCACTAAAAAATCATTTAAGATCCCCATATGAACCCTAACACTATTATAAACAAGTTGGAGTGTGATGGATGTCAGTTAGAGTTATTTAATCCTTAATTGAAAAAACACTATATATGCAATGGGGTTAACAATGGATCCTATATTACAAAGGGATTTGGAAACATTGTTTTCTCTTAGTAAAACATTGATGTATGGAAAACCAAGGTCTTTAAACTTTGGATGAATGGTTACTTGGATGGTGGTGCTCACATTATCCACTAAAAGGAATATGATTTTGTGTGAGAATATTCTTTTTAATATACACCTGTCCTTCAAATACTTAGATTATTAAGCAATGGTTTGGATTAAATCAAGAAGAGATATGTTCAGAATAATTTTTTAGAGGATTTCCCATAATTTTTAATTCAGTTCATGTTTATATGTTCCTCTCATTCATTAAGGTAATGGAGCATGTTATTTGATTGCTTGATGTGGTTGTGGTTCCTTAACATTCTCAATGGAATTTTTAAATTTTAAGGACGTTTCTTCAACATTTTCATGTAGTATTAAATATTTTAATTGTTTTGAGATGGTTTGTTCATGGTTTTCATCAGATTTTACACATTTTAATACAGTAACTTCTTTTAGTTGTTCAAGTGATGATTGTGTAGATCTAGATTATCCCTATAAGTTTGGGGATGGGATAGACTGAGTAGGAATGGTTTCCTTGCTTTTTTTATGGTTTTTAATTCATGTTTAAGTGATAATACATCATAATTCATTATTTCCTTTTGTTTACACATTTTTTTAATTATTAGGAGAGGGGAATATTGGTAATGGGATGGTATTAGTTGGTTCATTCTTGGAGGATACTTTGGTTAATTGATTGGCTATTGAATGGGTTATTGGAAGGGTTGTTTGCATTGGAAATGATGATGTTGGTATTGGAATGACTGTGGTTAGAACTAATTATGGGTTTAAAAATATTGTAAAAGGTAGGGGATTGGCCCTTGTGACTAACTGGGTTGTGGGATGAGATGTTGGTTATCATTCAAATGTAATCCATGATGGCCATTGTACGATAGATTGAATATTTTTTTAGTACTCTGGATTTTAAAAGTTCAATGTTTTGACCTCTACTGGTGGTCCTCATAATTGAAATCCTATATGAAATTTATGGTTGGGAATTTTGTTGAATTTTGGTCTTGTTTTTAACAAATTTTGAAAATTTGATCAATAGTTTTGATTCCTTAGAACTTCTTGTTTTTCACAAATTTTGAAAATTTGATCAATAGTTTTGACCTCTACTAGTGGTTCTCCATGTTTGGTCTTGTTAAACTAGGCCATATAGATAATCATAAGAATCATTCTAGGCATTTTTTGAATGGTTATATTACACATCGTACTGATGAATTAATTTTTTCCCAGAACCATCCCTTAATAAAATATTAGATCTTTTTTTAGAATTGAAAATAAATGTTTATGTTCCATATTGAGTGCTTATTTAATAATTTCCCACATTTTATAAAAAAATGCACTTCCTGTTGAATTTTTTTGGATACTCATTTTAAGTGCAATTGTATTGTTATGGGGTAGTATTTTTTATAAAATTTTATTGTAAATTGGTCTTAAGATTGTATTTATGCATCTCTAAGATTATTTTGTCAATTATTTTCATGATATAAAATAAGAAAGGAAATATTCTCATATATGTTTAATCAAGTTTATTGGGTGGGTACATGGTTCCAATAATGTCAATGAATTCTTTAACATGAAGATATAACCGTTCTGACTCCATCCCATGAAAGGTTGTAAGGGTTTTTAGGATAATATTTTGGAAGTCATAATAGTATTATCATAGGGAATAATTTATAATGCATTATGGTTACTCATTCTATGAATATGTGAGGTAGTCATTCATGGATTGATCGAAAACATTCCCCATGTTTTGAGATGCCTCATTTGGATTTCTATTTTGGTTCCTACATGAGTTTATGAGTTGGTTTCCTTGAATAACCTCCATTTTAATATGATCAATTTTTGAATATAGTTTAGTTTTAAAATTAGTATCTAATGGAAATATACTAATATGTGTTTTTGAATCTTGAACCATAGTACTATCCACCCAAACTAGACGATTTAATTGGTCACATATATATGCAGACATGTGCTAATAAAGTGAAAAAAAATAATGGGGAAGAGATAATTGAAATGAGATGTGAATTTAGAAATGGGGTAGAATAGAATGAGTCTATAATATTAATTACATGGGTCCCCAGTAACAGTTTCAATATTTTTTCTCTCCCAAATTTACCAATGTTTTTATAGTTTAAGTAGTCTCTTGTAATATAGTTTGGGTTGCCAAATCCTTAGAGACCTAAGAAGAAAATAAATACAATAATTATATTTATTATTTTGGATATGATGTAGATAATTATGGTTTGATTTTATATGGGTAAAATTAATAATAACAGATTTAACTCAATTTATTTTAAAATAATTGATTGCGCCTATGTTATTGCTAAGGGAAGATTAAGCGATTTTATTTTTTGATTATTTTGATTTCATTAAATCAAGAGGAATTTATTCAATTAAATAAAACTACCCTTATCACTAACTGGTTTAACACCTCAACTTCCACATGATAATCACTTATACAACATAACAATCACTTTCATGAGCACTTTAAGGTAAAGGATTGTATTAACACATGAAAAGTGCGGTGATAAAATTAAATAAGGAAGAGGAAGAAAGAAAATCATCTCATGATAATATCAATTAAAATAAATAATTAAACCATTAGAGGTCAAGAAATAATATAAAATAAATCTCTATGAAACTTCCTTGGATCAACATATAAGTGTGTTATCCTTCCACTGATTCAATGCTTTCAGGGGAAGACAAAAGTTGACTCATTAAAGCAGAATTGAAGAAGTGAAAATAATAATATAATCATAACTCCACTATTATAAGAATAATTTCATAAAATATGATGTGAATAAATTTACTCCATGAGAAAATAATAACAAATTGATATGAATAATATTCTATTATAATAATATGAAAAACTTTTATTATGAAAAAATGTAGATTCAGAAAACTTACTAGTAAAAAACACATGTTTCAATACAAAATGACAACATAAAATTAAATAGAAATAGTCACCACATCTTCCAGATTACACCACTAGCATATAATTAAATATGATTTTTGGAATCCTTGGTTCGATTCAAAAAATAGTTAAAGTATTGACACTTGATTATGGTAGGCCTAGGGTGGTGGAAAGTATATGGAATATATAATATTTCATCATTGACCCAAAATGGGATCCAAATTGCATGACTCCATCTTATATGTCCAAATGATAATTTAAATGGAATAATTTTAGTGGTATATATCATAAAAAAATGAATCATAATATTTCCATTAATTTTATGTAAAATTCTTCCTAATTGTTTTTAGTGATATGATCAAAATGGTGGGCTGTAATTTTTTGCCACAAAATTTGGTCTAGAATTTCATCTTCAAAATGTACATTGGTAAATCCCATAAATATTCTTATTTGTCTATGTTTAATATTTAGTGAAATGTTCCCCAATTGTTAATCTATCTCCAGTCAAAATTTTAGCTTCATTGGGCTAGAATCAGGGCCTATAAAGTCATGTAATTGGGACACTATCAAATTCACATTGCTCAGAATTTCCCTAGTTGAATGTCCAAAATAGTGGTAATCAAATTTGACTCTATTAGTGATTAAAAAGAAAAAATTATTCAAAATCTAATGGTAAACCAAAAATTTAAATATGAAAATAAAATCAATACCATTGGGTGTTTTAGTAGGTGTTAAAAAATTTACCGAGTTATTCTACACTTTAAGAAAGAATTATTATCATAATGTAAAATAATTATAAATTGTAAAATTCACTAAAACATTTTGTTTATGAATAATGAAGAACATGAAAGATAAATATTATAACAAATAATATTATCCACTTTTAGTGTCTAATTGGTATTTATTTATTATTTTTACACAATGAATGTTATTGAACCTTATAGGATGGATATGCATAAAAAAAATGGATGGATGGAAATAGTTTGAAAAAAGGAGTATAAGGATAGAGTTAACTTGTTCATTATTTTTCAATAGAGAATTCATAACAACCTTCCCAAATATTTTTCCATATTCACATTACTGTTATTAAATAGAAATTACTCAACAGTAGTTAAAAGAGAATTTGATTTTCTATGAAATAGTTTAATGCTATTAATGTTAGACTAAACATGGGGAAAACTGAATGTACATACTGACTAGGATAACACATCAATTTATTGATATTTTTATATGAATATTAATGTAAATGGTGATGGAGATTATATAGAGGAAATTAAAATGGAAATTGAAGATGAAAATCCTGATTTTACAATTTTTTTTGAGATATTAAATAACAATGAAAAGAAACTATTATATACCAGTTATACTAAATATAGGCCATTTTAAGCAGTATTGAAGTTGTATAATTTGAAAGATGTAAAAGGATGGAGATAAAATAGTTTTAAAAAACCATATAGTCTCTTGAATAATATTATACTAGAATAAAATAGTATTCTATATCAAACATATGATGCTGAGAGAATTCAAAATTAAATAGGTATAATATATAAAAAATAAATTCTTGTAAAAATGATTGAATATTTTTTTGGAAGAACCATGAACCACTCATGAAATTCCTTAAATGTGGATTAGACTGATGCAAGAAAGATTAATCAAGTCCTTCAAAATTTTTATGGTACATTCCTATCATTCTAATGTTTATATGGATATATGGATTTTAGGAATCCACTAGACAATTGAAATGGCACACAAATTCAAGAATTTAATATAGGAAACAATAACCCTCAACAGGCTCTTCAAAGTGGATGAAAATTGATTATGGGTATCTTGAATTTAGAAAAAAGATGAGAAACCTTTGTCTTACATTATCTACAGATGGAATAAATCCTTTTGGTATATAAAGTTTTACTTACAATACATGGCTGTTTTTGTGAAAAAATTATAACATTACATAATGGTTATGCATAAAGCTTGAATACATAATGTTATATTTTCTTATATATAGGACAAAATAACTTGGTAATGATATTGATGTAATTTTTAAACCTTTAGTTCAAATTATGACATATATGTGGGATGAATTTGATACATGTAACGTTGATCATAAAAGTTAGGAATTCAATTTGAGAGCGATGTTATATAAGATGATAAATGAATTCCATGTATATAAAAATTTTTAGGCTATATAATTAATGTAATTTTGCGGTGTCCCATTTTTGAAGAATGTAAAAGCTCAGTTAGGATGAAACATTCTTTGAAGACTGTATTTATAGGACAACATAGATTTCTACCTTGATTACATATATACTGATCTTGGAAGAAATGATTTTATGGAAATACTAAAAAAGGTAAAACATTATCTTTACTAAATGGTGATCAACAATTCGATAGATTAAAATATATTTATATTTATTTTAGTAAACATTTTTTTTGAAGAACTATATGAAATCACTAAGGAAAAAAGAGATCAGTTTTTTTGAATCATTGTAACAAAATCATTTTTATGTTAGACATTATATTGATTTTATGCATTTACAAAAAAAATGTATGTTATAGTGTTATTGTGACACTACTAAATATATAGGGGAAAATAAAATTTGTCATTAAGTCTAGGCTACACATGATATTCTTTAGGACAAGGGAGGAGTTGGAACATTTGAAAGGTGAAATAAGAAATTTTTTCCTCCAGTAGCTTACACTAAATCCATATAAGAAAAAAATTCAGTTTCCAAACATCCGTAATGATGTCAAATATTAAGGGGATATTCATCAAATATCAACAGTGTCATGTGAATGGAAAATCTGAAGTTATAGAGTCCAAAATCACATGAATTTCATGTTTTTTGCAAGTTATAACATCTGTAGATTTAAATTTCATTATTCCAAAAAAATGTATGACATACATTAACTGGAATTTTTTATTTATAGAAAGTCATATTTATTAAATATATATAATTGATGAAGTTTCCAATCATGAATAATGAAATTGAAGTCATATTATTTGAATTGTAAATTTTTATCCCACCATCATTATTTGATATAAGGATCACCTACTGGTTCACTTTGATAGATATATTCAACTATGTTTTATGATATATTATAAATGGATGCAACTTATTGAATGGTATATGAATATTGAAAATGGTTTTGTCAAGAATATATTTTTGATAGAAGGTTATATTGGAGAGTGATATATTTTTGAAGAAGCTATTAAATTATATATAGATTACCTATTAGATATTGATAGAATTGGCCTGCCAAAATTTAATCACAATGGTTGTCTTATGGGTGAAGGGATTTCCTGAAGATATATTGTTACAATTACCATTAAAGAAAGGGAACAAGCTTACCAATAAATTTTACATAATTGTGCATAGTTATATTCATACACTGAATCCCACAAAGTAATTCTTAGACTTTTAAATCAATTAATAGTTTAAAGATGGATATAAAATTCCCATAGTCAACTGTTTATAGGATGAATCCAATATAATATTTATAAGGAGTTCTATAAAAAATTTAATTCAAATTTTGAATAAAATTTATAGCTAGATTGACGAGATAATGAAAATGTTATCTCTTACATTGGTATTGTAATTAATGATTATACATTCTCTATGATGTAATAAGGTAAATATAGTGTGATGAAAAATATTGGAGTTACACTTAAAGAGGATGTGATGCACATATCCAGTTCCAAGGACATTAATAAATTTTTGAGAATACATCATATTTTAATATCATTGAGAAGATATACAAGTTGGATTTTACAACATTTCAAGTGATGATTTTCCATTGCAAATAGGTTTAAAATATGAGTTTATTTAAAGTCGATCAATTGGGATTCCTGAAGGGGAATTTCAATATGTAAAGGTTTAAGGAAAAACCCATTCATAATTGTATCACAAGTAGCATAAGTATTTTATGTCATATATCTAAAAATCAGTAATATTTAATAATTTTTTTGGAGACTAAAACAACTATTGGGTTAGATGAAAATTCAATTGAGGATGAAACTTTCATTGAGTGATTTAAATCATTTCATGGAGGTACTAATATAGACAATTTCTTATTTGTTATAGGGAACCACAAAGAGGGGATGTGGATACACGACATTAGAGCCAAACCCCATCAACCATTACAGAGAAAAATGATAGTTTAATGAATAGGATAAATTGTTCAAACAATTTATTATTATTCCCACTTAATATTTAGTGTTCTCTAATGAATTTAAATAATTTAAATTAAATTAATGAAAAATATTTTAGATAATGATTTCTTCACATCTTGATGTTACTGATATCATGAAATAACACATGATTGATGATGAAACTATATAATTACTTGTGGATCAATATCATACTGATGTAAAAAATAAGAACATCATCTCATCACAATGATAACTAAAATTATCTTGGAATGTAGAAAGGAATACAAGTTCAGGTTGGATAGAATCAACACGACCAACCTATTGACCCCTATATTTCAATGATCATTATTTAAATTAGGTTCACAATGAGAATTCATGTGCCAATTTATATAGATACATGGCATAATGACTTTTATACATTTAAGTAAATCCTTTGAGAATATATTTGGAAAATGTTACAATATATTTTCTCAATTTTATAAATAAAATTTCATAATAAAATGTTGTTTTAATTTTCAGTATCCTCTATAGAGTTATTTTATTTTATATTATTTTGATAAGTATTGTCTATTAATGGCCACTAATGAAACTGATAGAGGATTTCAGACACTTTTTACAATGAATTGTGTCAGGGATGTAGAGGATAAATTAAACCCCCACCCACCAACAACATATGCACACATTATAAACCAAGAAACAAGAAATATTTCATTAGTCATCGAAATGTGGAATCAATTTAGGTTCATTGTAGTCTACAATGTTTTATTGGATGTTACTTATTTTGTCATATTTCATTTAAAATTATTAGTTAAGGAAATAGAAAATGTGTACTGAAAATATGAAATGTGCATCAAAACCAATATACCTCTACCATAATAAAATAATGAGTAGAGCTTCACTTACAAAAAATGGTATGTATTTTAAATCTACATTAAAAGTTCTGTTTGATATGAAACAACATATGTTCCCTTTTTATAAGTTTATTAACGAATTAGAATTAAAATCCACTTCCATCCCATGTCATGTGCTATGAAAGGAGGATCATGTAAATAAAGAGGGAAAATAATAGATGAAAATAGATATAAAATATTAGAATTCTGTGTAAGTATAACATAATATTAATTATTGGATCGTAATAGTATACGATAACTACAAGAGGGGGTGAGTTGTAGTTTAAATTTTTTAACTAACACAAAACCCACATATCATTTTTTTAAATGTTTGGACTCAAAATTCTTTTGAATATCAATGTTATTGTATCAGATTCAAAAATCATATGATAATATAGATTTGTTAATTAGGATCATAGACAGTGTAATAAAATAGTTATTAGAAAGATTAGTAATTTTTTTATTAAATTTAACATAAGATTGAATACTTCTAGAAACAATTAATATGAATTATTTTAAAAAAAGTAATAATTACATACAATAATTAAAAAATTAATTCTTCTCTTTAAACTTTAGTGTTATGGAAGTTATAAATCCTAAAATAATATATCCATTGATTTATACAAAACTATACAAGTCTATATTTGTATACCATAAAATAAGTTGATATGTGGATCCAAATAACTCTGTCTTCTATTCTCCTATAAGTCCTTGATAAAATGATTAGTGTCATATGTCTTTCTATCCCTAGAATCCCTTGATCCAATGTATTAGATTCACCTATATTTCCATCCCTACAGTCCTATGATCTAAAACTATATTGGAAAGATGAATACAAATAAAAAATAGTTATAATGATTTTACAATTATTTACATGAAATCCATAGAAATACAACTCTCTAGGAAAGTATAATGTGTATGAATGAGATGTTTAGGAATAGTAGAATCTCAGATGTGTTGATTGGAAAATGCATCAACTCCCAACTCCTCGAATAGACTCCTATTTATAGGAATAATTACAATGCATATATTTCTATGAATATCATAATTAGTTAGAATGACCTGGAATTTTATTCCCTTTATATCTCAGAACAATTTCACCATTTGATGTAATTTTGATTATCCCCATTACAATTATGTAATTAATTCCATTCAATATAAATAATTTTGATTTCTCTAATTATAAACATTGGACAGTCTGATGGAATATACGATTATTTTTTAATAAAAATAAATTTAACAACAGTCAGTCCAATAGACTAGAGATACAATTTGGGTGATGGATAAGACTTTGTACTATGTGATAGAAAAAATGGTTAGTTAAACTAATTGATAGAATACTGGACTATTCGATAGACCATATGCAAATTTAGTTTTATGTTTCAGATTGAATAATAAAAAGTTTATATTTGTTTTAAAGAATGTGTTAAAGTGTTTGTAATTTTAAAAACTAATAAAAGAAAAAGTATAAAGTATAAATTTAGACTAAAAAATATCCCCCTTTTTGGAAAGCACAAAACAAAAAACTCAATGAAAAACTATTAACTTTGAAAAACATACAACCCTTTGTGAATAAATTCCCTTATCACATATTTAATCTACCATAGTTTATGAAAAATTATTTTTTGAAAAAATACATTCATCTATTATGAAATATTAATTCAGATTCTCCCCCTCAATATATTTTCTTCCTTAGATAGATTCCCCCCCTGTAGATAAATTTCTCCTTTAGACAAATTCTATTAATATTCTCCCCCTTTATGATTTTCAAAGAGTAATAGGGAATGAAAATTAGTATCCTAAACTGTTCTAAAAAAATATGAAACAATTTTGTTTGAATAAGTGTTAATCCAAGATAAAATATTGAAAATTCATCCCAGTTGAATTTAAAAACATTAATACACAACATTTTTGTAGAAAAAATCATTCAAATGATTGTAGTAAAAATATTAGATTCATAAATATAAAAAAATTAGATAATTTTTTTTTCATTATTTTATATACGATTTCTTAACAATCACCTTTAACATCTTAAAATTACTATGGTCCTTCTTGGATTCAACTGTTGATGTTTCAACATTGAATATCCTCTCTCTCCTTACTAATAGCCTTCAATTTTCGACTTTAATCTATTTAAACTCTTATTCAAGAACACCAATTTTTATTTTTTCCTCTTTCAACATAATAATATCATCTCAAAATATTATAAAATGATATTTTACTATTTCAAATTCTAAATTTTTTCTTTCAATTCTAATACTTCCTCATTCTGATAATCTGTCATTTCTTTTAATTGGGAAACAAAATTTAGCCTATGTGAGAAATTAGAATAAAACTTTTCAAATGAATATACAATGTAAAATGAAACATTCATCACTTCCACAATATGGTCATTATGATCATTTAATTCACCACATTATTTCCATTTCCATCTCACCATCTTACAAAATATTCTTTGTGTGCCTTATATTTTCTTTTGAAAGATTTGATATTATCCTCATTATGAATCATTGGTTCTATAAAAATTTTAAAGGATTTTTTATTTTCATTCAAACTATAATGAATATATTTAAATCTAGCATCAATAATAAGATTATATGGCATGGAATCAGAAATTTGTTTTATATTCTAATTGATGAAATCCATACTCTTCTATGATTTTGTGGATGATGAGTCAGATGGATTTGATTAAGCCTCTAAAATGTATTTTCTAGAGGTTCCAATATCTTAATTCTTATTTCATTAAACTATTACATAATTTTAAACATTAACAATATCAATATATTTATATGTAACAAACTTTTCTATTAATTTATTATGTGAATTATTAACTTCCTCTTCTTATTCATTTAATGCTAATTTATCATTTCGTGAAAAATATAAAAAAAGATCCTTATCAGACTAAATTGATTTTTTTGTAGAAGATGAGGATGATTCGGATAAACATTATTTTTTCCTTTGTTTCCTCTTCTTTTTCTTTTTGTTCATATTTTACTTCTTGTTCTTATTCATAGAATTATTTCTCCAATTTCCTTACAGTATTTAAAACTCTTTTACCAATTTTGTTTACTAATTTTTGTTTCTTATTGTTAACTATCTCATAGAAAAACTTTATAACTGACTCTATAAATTGATTCTAAGAATTAAATTCCATCAATTTTTTTCCTTTACCCTTATGGAAAACAACTACATGAATATTAGATGTTTTTAAAAACTCTAAACATTTTTGTGTTGATGTATCTAGAAATTATGGATCGGTAGTAGAAATAGTTATAGATTTTGGAACTGGATGGACCACTGATAAAGAATAAATAGAAATAGATTTATTTACTTATTGTTTTAAACTTATTTCAAAAAAATTTCCATCATCATTGATTCAACTATCCCTTTCTTCTATTTATTATGCATTTCAGCTTATTTTATAACATCTACTATCTTAGCCTTAAAATCGAATGCTTCTCCCTTATTTAAACCAAAATAAAGATAACCGAGTTTCTTTTGGGAATTATGATCCATCATATTTCTAAAATAATCATCATACATTGATATTTTTCTTTTGTATTATTGGGGGTGATGATTCAGCTTTACTTCTCTCCATCTCTAGTTATTTATCTTTCACTACTTTTGGATTAGATGCAGCCTTGTCTTATTTTTCAAAAAATTTCTTTATTTTTGGACTAAAAAATAATTTCATATAGGCCTTAATTCCTGTCCAATTAGAGAAATATTTTCCCTCAGATCATATGATATATTTTTATTAAAAAAACTCCATAGTTTTAGAAATATGTTGTTTATAAAACAAGGCAACATAAGTGTTCTAGAATTAATCCATTCCTTATAATATATTCGATAGAGATAAATAAAAAAAAATCAAAATACTAATTTTCATCATATTAATAAGAAATTATAGGATAAAAATGTCAAGGAATTTTAAATTATCCCTTTCTTCTTTCCTTTGGATGAAATCACCCTGCATCTAGAGATTAATGACTCTCACATATGGACTTGATCAAAGAAGGGAAATGAAAAATTTTCATTCTTTGTGTTTGATATTAACTTCCTATAGTTAGTGATCACTCTCTATCCACTATCTACCCAAGTGAGGAGAATATCACCATCATCACTAGTAATTATAGTGATTCTATACTTCTTAAAAATAACACGAATTGGGCTTACCCACTCACTCTCAGCAATTGGGTAGATGATACTAACTTTAAATAAAATTAGAAGTACCTTCCCTACCACATCCATAATATTGGGACTGTGCCTCTACTAAGGTTGATGACATGGTTTGGAGTAATATTCTTGAACAATCTTATGATTTTAATTAGTCGGATAATCCTAGGAATATCAAACATGGTCCATACATTTTATTTCTTGTGATTTCCTAGAACATCCATAAGAATACCCTCTTTATTGGATTTAATATAAGAATAAATATAAATAGAGAAGGTTTGATTTTACCATACGAATTCATAATTTAGCGATGAAGTTAGGACCCTAAATTCAAGGTCAGTTTGGTTAACACATTCAAAATAATGATGTGACTTTTCATCAAACTAGGTTTCCTTTCCAAATTTTTTTTGACAGAATTATTTAATTTTAAACAGAAGTCTCATACACCACATTGGATATATCAATGTATAGAATGGAGATGAAATCTTTATTTTTAATTTCTAAAATGGTTTCATTGATTGGTTATTTAATAAAATCATAAATAGGATATTTTAAATAGTTTCATGAAAAATAAAAAATTTACTTAATGTGAAAAATGGAAATAAATCTCATCTTGAATTACAACTTCTTCAAAAATTCATTAACATTACTATGGTTCACTATCAAAACCACTAATAAATTTTACCTCATAGATCTCTTCATCATCCCCAATTTGATAGTTTTCATTATAAATGTTTAGATCAAGGCTCATTTTTCTGATGGTTATTACCATGTTACTATTTTTAACTCTCATGATTGAGTTGACTGTTGCTAATAAGGGAAAACCAAAGATGATAGAGATTTTCTCTCTTAGACCTAGTCTTGGGTGATTTTAAAGGATAATTAAGATACTAGGGAAAAATTTAATTTTCCAACTTTCACCAAAAAAATATTTAAGATCCCCTTAGTAACCCTAACACTATGATAAAAATGTTGGAGTCTGATAGATGATGGTTAGGGCTCCTCAAGACCTAATTGGAAATACACTATATATGGAATGCAGTTACAATTGTCTCCTGGAATACAAAAGGGCTTTGGAAACATTATTTTCTCCAAGTTCGACATTGATGTATTGATAACCAGGATCTTTAAACATAGGATGAATGGTTCCTTGTATGTTGGTTCCACATTATCCACCAAAATGATAGGGATTTTGTGTGATAAATTCCTTTTGAATATACATAGGTCCTCCAAATGACTGGATTATGAAGATATGGTTTGGATTACATCAAGAAGGGGTATGTTAAACATAAAATTTGAGAGTATTTTCTATAATTTTTTATTCAGTTTAGGTATATATTTTCCTCTCTTTCATTGAGGGAGTAAAGCTGATTGTTTGATTGTTTGGTGCAGTTGTGATTCCATCAAATTCTCATTGGAATTTCCAAAATTTAAGGGTATTTATTAAATATTTTCATGTGGTATTGAATATTTTAATGGGTTGTAAATGTTTTGTTCATGTTTTCACTATATTTTCCTCTTTATAAGACATTAAATACTTTTTGTTGTTCATGTGATGATTGTTTATATCTGGATTATCCCCTTAAGGCTGGGGCTATGAAAAACTGAGTAGTAATGGGTTATTTACTTGTTTTGATGGTTATTAATTTATAATTTTGTGATAACAAATAATACTTATTTCATTTCATTTTTTTACATATTTTTTCAAGGATTAAGAGAGGGTAATATTGGGATGGGGATTGTGTTGGTTGGTTTATTCCTGGAGGGTAATTTGGTTATTGGATTGGCTGGTGAATGGGTTATTGGATGGGTTGTTAGTATTGGAAGGGAGGATGTTGGTATTAGAAAGGTTGTGGTTGGAATTAATCATGGATTTGAAAATATTTGGAAGGGTAGGGGTTTGGCCTTTATGACTGACTAGGTTGTGGGATAGGTTGTTGGTTATCTTTCCAATGGAATCCATGATGGCCATTGTACCTTAGATTTAATGTTTTTTGGTACAGTGGATTTTTACAGTTCAATGTTTTTACCTCTACTTCTGGTCAACATAATTTGGATCCACTATGAAAGATATGGTTTGAAATTTTTCTGTCTTTGGTCAAGTTTTTCAAAAATTGTGTAAACATGGTTAATAGTTTGGATTCCTTATACATTCTTAACATCGATGTCCTCGATCTTCCTAGTTAGTGAAACTATTTTTACCTAAGTATTTCATATTACATAAGAGTGCGAATTCCACCATAACATTTTGGATTATCTTAATAAGGTAATGTTCACCATGTTTGGTTTTGTTTAACTAGAACTTATAGATAATCATAAGCATCATTCAAGGCCCTTTTTATGATAGTTTTATTACACATCCAGTAAATGAATTATTTTTTTCCTGGACCCAACCCATCATAAAATATTCAAACTTGTTTTGGAATTGAAAATACCAGGTTAGGTACCATATTTAGTGTGTATTCAAATATTTCCATTATTTTATAAAATAAATACCATTATTTTACAAAAAAACATTGGATATACATTTTAACTGAAATTGTTTTATTATGGGGGTAGTATTTTTTAAAGATTATCTTATAAATTGGTCCTAAGAGTGTATTTATGCATCTCTAAGATGGTTTAATCAATTATTTTCATGAGATTTGGTGAGAAAGGAATTAGTCTCATATAATTTGTATCATGTTTATGTTGTGGGTACATGGTTCTAATAATGTCATTCAATTACTTAAAATGAAGGTATGGTATTTATAAGTCCATCCCATGAAAGGTTGTAAGGTGGTTTAAGATAAGATTTTTGAAGACATAATGGAATTCTCCTAGGGAATAATTTATAAAACATGATGTTGACTTGGTCTAGTATGGTTTGAGTTAGTCATTAATGGTTTGATTGATAACATTTCCCTTGTTTGTGCTACCTCTTTTGGATTTATTTTTTTGGTTATCACCTGAGTTTATGAGTTGGTTTTCTTGAAGAAAATCCATTTGAATATGATTAATTTATGAATATAGAGTATTTCTAATATAATTATCGAATGTAAATATACCCATATGTGTGATTTAATCCTCAACCCTAGGACTATCCACCCTAACTAGATGATTTTATTTGTCACGGGTATAGGCATACATGCACCCAAAAAACTGAAAAAAATAAAGGGGATAAAATAAATGAAAGGAGTTGGGAATATATAAATGGGGGAGAATAGAATGAGTATATAAGATTAGTTAAATGAATCCCTAGTAATGGTTCCTATATTTTTTCTCTCCCAAATTTACCCTTGTTTTTAGTGTTGAAGAAGATGCTTGTAGCATAGTTGGGGTTGTCATATCCGTAGAGTCGTAAGAAGAACCTAAAAATAGTAATCCTATTTATTGTTTTATCTATTAAGTGGGAAACTTTTTTTGAATTTGTACTGGTAAAATTAATAATAATAAACTAAAGTTAATTTATTTTTTGATAATGGATTGGTCCTATGTTTTTGAAAAGGGCGGATTGGGTGAATTTATTTTTATATTATTTTTATTTCCTTAACTCAATATGAATTTATTCAATTAAATAAAACTACCCCCATCAATTACTTTTTTGAAACCTTAATGTCCACATGGTAATCACCTATACAAAAGAATGATCATTTTAATAAGCACTCTAAGGTAAAGGATCGTATTAACACATGAAAATTGTGGTGATAAAATAAAACAAGGAAGGGGAAGAAAGAAAATCATCTCTTGATAATATCAAATAAAATAAGTAATTAAATATTTAAAGATGAGGAAATAATAAAAAATACAACCCCATAAAACTCACTTGGTTCAACCCATGTGAGTGTTATTCTCCCACAAATTCAATGCTTTCAATGGAATATAGAAGTTGACTCATGGAAGTGTAATTGAAGAAGTGAAAATAATAAAATAATGATAACTCCACCATTATGTAAATAATTTCATAGAATATATTGTGAATAACATCACTCCATGAGGAAATAGTATCAAAGTGACATGAATAAAATTATTCTATCTTAATAATAATAACTTTTATTAAGAAACAATGGATATTTGAACAAATTACACGTGAAAAACCAATGCGCGGATAAAAAATGGCAGAATAACGTTAAAATTGAAATAAACACCACTTCTTCCTTACTCCACTACCACCATATAATTAAATATCATTTTTTTAATAATTGGTTCAATTCTAAAATGGTACAATTATTACCACTTGGTTATGATTGGCCTATGGTGGTGGAAGGTATTTGGAATGTAGAAATTTCCACTGTTACCAAAAATGGGATCCAACTTTCATGAATCCAACATATACGTACAAATGAGAATCTAAATGGCCTAATTTTACTAGTATGTATCTAAAAAAATTGAATCCTAGGATTTCCCCTAATAGTATGTAAAATTACAGCCCAATTTGTTTAGAGATATGATCAAAATGGTGGGATGTAATTTTTGGCCACATAATTTGGCCGAGAAATTCATCTTTAATATGGTCCAAATAGATCTCCCTTCAAGAATTATATTTTTCTATATTGAAAGTTTAGTGAAATGTTCCCTAAGTTTTTATCAATCTCTAGTTAAAAGTTTATCTTATCTGGGCTTGAATTAGGGTCTCTACATTGATATAATTGGGATGATATCAAATTTATTTTTACAAGAATTTCCCTATTTTAATGTCCAAAATTGTGGCCTTAAATATGAATCTATAAGTGATTCTAAAGAAAGAAATTCTTTCCAATGGAATAGGAAACCATAAAATTAAATATGAAAAGAAAATCAATACCATTGGATGTTTTATAAGGTGTTCAAAAATTTACTGAGTAATACTACACATTAAGAAAGAATTAAAATCATAATGTCAAATAATGTTCAAATTGTAAAATTACTAAAAAATAATGTTTATAAATAATAAAGTATATAAACATTAAATATTATAATAAATAATATTATCCTATTTTACGATCTAATGAGTATTTATTTATTCTTTTGTACAAATTGAATGTTATTGAATTTTATAGGACGGATATGAATCAAGAAATGGATGGATGCTAATTTTATAACATAGGTGTATAAATATAGATTTTAAGTGTTCATCATGTTTTCAATATAGAGTTCATACAACCATTTTCAAAACATTTTTCCAAATTTACATTATTATTTTTGAATAAAAACTTTTCCATATGATTTTAAAGATAATTTGATATGGCATGAAATAAATAAATGGTATAAATGTTGGACTAAACATGGGAAAAATTTAATGTACATAATGACTAGAATGACAATGTAATTTATTGATCTTTTGATATGAATATTAAGGTAAATGACGTTGGATATTTTATAGATGAAATGAAAATCGAAATTGAAAATGACCATACTGATTTTATAAAGTTTTTGGGACATTAAATAACTATGAAAAGAAACCACTGTATACCATTTTTAATAAATATACAACATTTTCAGTTGTATTGAAGTTTTATTATTTCAAAGATGGAAATGGATGGAGATACAATAGTTTAAAAAAATACCTGGTCTCCTAAATAATATGCTTTAATAATAAAATGGGATTCCTTATCAAACATGTTATATTGAGATAATTAAACATTCAATAAGTATAATTTATCAAAAATACATTCCTATTCAAATCATTATATATTGTTTCACAATAACCATAAACAACTCATAAAATTCCTTAAATGTGAAGCAGATCAATACAAGAAAGATTAATCATTTCCTTAAAAAGTTTGATGGTACATTCCTATCATTCTAATGTTTAAATGGATATATGGATTTTAGGAATCCACTTGAACATTTTAATGTTACATGAATACAAGAATTGAATATGGGAAACTATATCCCCCAGCAGGCTCTCCTCAGTGGATGAAAATTGATTATGAGTATCTTCAATTTAGAAACAATATGAGAAAAGTTTTCTTTCATTATCTATAGAAGGAATAAATCCTTTTGGTATATAAATTATTACTCATAGTACATTCTTTTTTATGTGGTTAAATTATAACTTTTCACTTTGGTTTTTCAAAACGAGGGACTACATAATTTCTTCATTGCTTATATATGGACAAAAATAACCTATTAATGATGTTGATGTCATTTTGAAACCAGTGGTTGATGTTTTAAAAATTAGGTGGGATACATGTATCACATATTATGATGCTCATAAAAGTGAGGAATTCACTTTGAGATCCATTTTATACATGATGATAAATTACTTTCCTATATATTTAAATTGTTTTGGCTATAAAATTAATGGAATGTTGGGGTGTCCCATTTGTAAAGAAGGTACAAGATCAGTTAGGGTGAAACATTCATAGAATACTGTGACTCTAGCATATCAAATATTTCTACCTTGATTACATGAATTATTATCATGGAAGAAAACATTTTATGTAAATAATATAAAATTTAAAACACTCTCTTCACTAAAGGGTGATCAAATGTTCAAGAAAGTAAAATATATTTATATTTATTTTCGTAAACTTTTTTGAGGAACTATATGAAATCATTATGGAAAAAAGAGATCAATTTTTTTGAATTACTGTAATATAATTATTTTTATATAAGACATTATCATGATTTCATTAATTTAAAAAAATGAATATGATTGAGTTATTGAGATGATACTAAATATACAGGGGAAAAAATGTCATTAAGGCTCAGCTAGACATGATATACATGAGGAAAAGGGAAGATTTGGAACCTTTTAAAGGTGAAAGAAGTATTTTTTTCCTCCAGTAGATTCAAATATACCCATATAATAAAAAAATTAAAACATCCTTAATGATATCAAAGATCCAATGGATATTCATCAAATATCAACAATGTTGTGTCATCGGAAAATTTGAAGTTTTAGGGTGTAAAATAACATGAATTTAATGTTTTGTTACAAGATTTAACATTTATATCTTTAAATTGCATTCTTACTCAACATATATAACATATATTAACTAGACATTGTTTTTATAGAAATCCATATTTAGTAAAGTTATAGATTTGATGAAGTTTCAAATCATGAATAAGGAAATTGCAGTCATATTATATGAATTGGATATTTTCTTCCCACCTTCATTCTTTGATATAATGATCACCTTCTGGTTAACATGGAAGGAGAGATTTTACTATATTGTTTTATATATTATAAATAGATTTACCCCTATTGAATGGAATATGAATATTTTAAAGTGTTTCATTAAGAATAAATTTTGGATAGAAGGATGTAATATAGAGTGATATATTGTTGCAGAAGCTATTGAATTATATATAGATTACCTATTAGATATTGATAGCATTGGTACCCCAAAATCTTATTACAGTAGATTCCATATCAGTGAAGGGATTTCCAGAAGAGAAACTGTTACAATTACTATTAAATAAAGGGAATAAACTAAGATTTATATTTTATATATTTGTGTATAGTTTTATTTAGATGTTGAATCCCATAAAGTAATTATTATACTTTTGAATCCTTTAATGGATTAATGATGGATATCAAATTTCCATAATCGACTATTTATAGGATGGTTCTAAAATCATATTTTTTATGATTTCTCTAAAAATCTGAATTCATTTGTTGAATGACTTTTATAGATATCTAGAGGAGCTAATGAAAATGTTATCTCTTACATTGGTATTGTAATTAATGATTATACACTCTATATGATAGAACAAGATAAATATAATGCGTTGAAAAATTATGAAGTTACACTTAAGGCAGATGTGATGAACATATCCAATTCTAAGGATATAAAACTATTTTTTGAGAATATTCCATATTTCAATATTATTAAGAAGATATACAGGTTGTATTATAAAACATTTCAAGTTATTATTTTCCATTGAAAATGGGTTAAAAATAGGAATTCATTTAATTTTGATCAATTGGGATTTATAAAGGCGAAATTCAGCATGAAAAGGTAAAAGTACTAAACATTAATAATTATATCACAAGTAGTGTAAGTATTTCATGTCATAGATAAAATAATCAAGAATTAGTCAATTATTTTTTTGGTGAAAAAAATATATAGTCAGATAAAAATTCAATTAAGGATAGAAATTTCATTAAGAGACCACAATCATTTCATGGAGGTCCCAATATATACAATTTCTTGTTTATTAGAGGGGACCACATGCAGGGGATATGGATACATGATAGAGGATCAAAATATCTTCAACCATTATAGAGAAAAATGGGAGTTTAAGGAATTGGATAATGTTTTTTTCTAATATAATTTGATTTTCCACCTAATATTATATGTTCTTTATTTAATTTATATAATTCATATTAAATGATTAAAAAATGTTCTATAAATTTATTTCTTCACATGTTGATGTCACCGATATCAAGGAATAACACACGATTGATCCTGAAACTAGGGAATTATTTAAGGATCATCATCATATTGATGTAAAAAACAAGAACATCATATCATCACTATGTTAAATAATATTATCTTGGAAAGGACAAAGTTATATTATTTGATCTTTGATAGAATCAAAACAACCAACCCATTGACCGCAATAATTCAATGATCATTAGTTAAATAGTGGACATAATGAGAATGCATATGCCAATTTATATAGATACATGACATAATGAATCTTCTACATTCAAGGAAAACCTTTTCGAAGGTATTTGGATAATGTTACGGTATATGTTTTCGATTTTATAATGAAAATTACATAATAAAATGTTGATTAATGTTCATTAACCTTTTTTTATTTTGTTTATTTTAGATTATTTTGATAAGAAATTTGTATTAATGGACACTAAAAAAACTCCTACAGGATTTCAAACACTTATTAAAAAGCATCATGTTAGGGATGTAGAGGGTAAATTAAACACTCACTTGTCCGGACCCATCCTAGTGGGGGCCATTTTGTGACTCCCCAACCCCACCTCTAACAGGCCAACGGATGGAAACTAGCACCGAGTAGGAATATCACTAACATGAGTGGCATTTATTAAGTTCAGGTACACATTCACACATCTCTAAGCCTAAAAATTATGAAATGTAAAAGTCACTAATGAACAAAATTCATGCATACCACTAAACCCAAACAAAAGAGTACAACAGGGAAAAGGAACTGCAGTAAAGTAAACTAGGGCAGAATTCTAGCCCACCAAAAGAAAGAGAATGTAAACTAAAAGTCCAACCTATAAAAAGGGTTCTGGGGATGTTATATGTAGCCGTAGGAACACCTTGGCCTATTTGAACTCATGAAGCATTGTCATGTCTTGGCCCTAGTACTTGTCTTCCTAGGACTCTATAAAAAAGCTCACCTATCTGCACAAGACATGAAACATGTAGGAAAATCCTATATAGGGGTGAGTATAACAATACATAGTAGGACTCCCTAAAACCACAAAGAAACTCACAGAGTAAAGTTACTGTCATCACTACACAAGTATGTTTCTACAACACATATAACAAACATATCTAGATATACTCGAACCCAAACCTATAGTCTAGAGGTAAGTCATAACTACCATATTCCAACACTAGGGATTCAGTCAAAATATTCCATGAAGCACTCATCTAGGAGAACATAATACTGTATCTGATAGCAATGATGGAGTCTTTTTGAGAGGTGATGCTCATCAGAAACAATCATGAGAAAGATACACTAATATATTTAAAGAGAGATACGATACACTCATTCCGGGAGAACTCACTCCACAAGCGGGGAAGACCATGATAAACATATTAGGATCACTTCTAGGTCCATGGGGTTATACCATGACTCATCCAACTCACATTCCATGTAGAGTATCGATGTCCTATAGGATTGGTTGTGCCGATACCAAGACTTTACATAGGGCATAAGAACAGATAGACAACCCCACTATGGGACTCTTAGAGGGGATTCCAACTACTCTAACCAGAAATTCTTTATGAAGGGATCATACTGATATGAATAGGAAATGACACCAAATAACCTTCAGGGGATGAATAATGGGGAAAACCCCTAAAAACGCTTTCCAAGATATGGTGGACAAGGAGATCAAACCATGTAGAAAGGGATACACAATGTGTAGTAGGGTCACACACCGTGTCCCAGGACCCTGGGTAATTCCCATCTTCAATGGACTATTTCAAGAGAATATTTCATGTAAAAAGGTAAAAATATAATGTAGAAAGGTTCCCACACTAATTCCTACTATTTGGGTTCCTCTCTTTGTCTACTGGCCATGTGATGGTACACGACTTTAACTCATGTTCGCCTGCCAGTGTACCAGTACATGGGGTATCCCATCTAACCAGTCTGGGACTAGATGTGTGGTGGAGTACATGCCATTTACTCTACCCTATCTTCATGTACCACCTAAGATACATGCCGAGATTCAAGGAAGATTCCATACACCATGTGATATGGGCCCCACACCGTGTGACACTTTACTACCTCCTAAAACCCTAGCCACTGCTGAGTGGGGGCCACCTGCCTTATAACCCCGGTTCAAATGACATGTTGATAAAAAACTCTAGAACCATTTTTCATCCTATGTGATCCTCATCCAATTCTCTAATTCTTGATCTTTTGGTATGGTCACCTTGAAACTAAATATCCAAGGTCGTTTTTCTATTATAACACCAAATCGGTGGGTTTCAAGCCTTCAACTACTTCAGAAAAATGATTATGACCATCCTCATGAAAGTTACATGAAGAACGATATCTCCCAAAATACTTTGATCCATCCCCCATCATGGCCATTTCACCTCCACTTTGTTGTCATGAGGTTGGATCTCTAATTTCGGATCGTTGCTTCAATAATAAGAGGTTCCATGATCATTTGTTCATATCCATTGAAGAACACGATGAAAATTGAGGGGGAAAAGAATAATTAAACAACCCAAGGGATGAAAATCATCCATTGTTTGATTCATCCTCGATACATTCTGTAAAAATGATCAAGATAACAAAACAATAATATAATAATAATCATACCCTAATAAAAAACTACAAGAAAATCCCATCCTGTAAAAATGAGCGTACTGTAGATTAACCTATTTGTAGATTGGTCTATGTTTATTTTTTAATCTATTAATGGGGAAAATAATAATCAAAACAAAATTCCCTACTTTATTGGGTTCAAACTCCAACAAGGAAAAAAGTTGTACCGTGATCGTTAGTGAGATTCTTTGATTTTGTTGCGTGCTAATATTCGATCAATGATTTTGTCATGGTTCACCAAGGGAAAATTCTCCAAAGTCTCCTCAGAGATTCTACGGTGTTACCATGGTTATGCATCTAACCCTAGGATTTTTTTCATAAAGATAATTTTAATGTAAATAGTTACTCTATCAACAAAATAATTTACATTTAAATTATTTAATGATGAATACATCCTTTTCAGGTATTTCCATTAAATACCCTTACCGGATGAAGTTAATTCACCCCTAGGGAAAACACCACATTACTTACTAAACAGTTCCCTTGAATTTACAATATGAGTCCCCATTCAAGAGTTAATAGGATTTGAAAATAAAATAATTTTTATTTAATTATTTTAGTTACGGTTAAGTCCAAAAACTATCTTTCACTGTCGATATGCGCCATCCAATGTTAGGAATCGCCTAAGTTAAATCCATATCTTTGAACACAATAGTGCCCTCAGATATCTGATTCAAGATCCTATTTATGATAAATTCTATTTTTTTAGGAAAAATACTCAAGCGCTTTATAAAAAACTCAACATTTTTCAAATAATTGTTGTAGGAACACTGAGACTTGGAATCGCATGCCGTTTAGGGCCTTGTCACATAATTTTACCAAAGAATTTCTAAAAATTTATTGAGGAAAATCTAAGTCATTATATTCTCCCCACTTTAGAGATTTATGTCCTAAAAAATACAAAAAACAAGAATAATGCATAAGATGTGGGTACTGTGCATGAATACAAGCCTCCCACTCCCATGTTCTCTCTTGAAGATTCTAGTGGTTCCACCAGACACACACCAAACAAATTGAACACCCACGAAGGATCCTCTCTTATTGATTCTCAATCTCCACTGGGTACTCTGAAAAAGTAGCTCCATATTCAATGTCCTTTTCGCCCCATTCGATGATGTGATATGGGTCATGCATATACCTCCTCAACTGTGACACATAAAAGATATTGTTTACTCGGTCCAACTATGGGGGTAGAGCTAAGAGATACTCCCCCTCACCAACTCTATGTTGTATCTAAAAAGGGATGATAAACCTTGGACGACATGGTCAAGGTGAGACCCGAAGAAATACATGGTCTCCTTCCTGGAAATACAAAGGTCTCTGCCATATATCAACATAAGATTTAAAATTTATCTATCCTGTATTCATCCTCTCCTAGATTATTTGAACCTTCTTAGTGGTATCTCACACCAACTCTGGGCCCATGAGTGTTGACTCTCCTTGTTCAGTCCAACAAAGTGGTGACCTATAGGGTCTCCCATACAAATCCTTGAATGGTTATATACTAATGGTGGAAAGATATCTATTGTTTTATGTGAACTCCATCGTATATATGTGATCCCCACAACTATGGACAAAGTCCACCATGCAAGCCCACAACATGTCCTCTAACACATGAATGGTATGCTCTGTCTGGCCGTCTATTTGTTGGTGAAACACTGTACTCAAGTGTAACTGAGTTCCAAATACCTCTGGTAATCCCTTTAACCACTAGGATGTGAAATGATCATCATGATATAAAACTATCATTGATGGGAATCCATGGAGTCAGTCTATCTCCTACACGTAGATTCATCCCTATCTCTCTACTAATATTTTCTCTCAGATAACTGGGAGGTGGGCCGAGTTGGTGATTCAGTCAATGATCACCCAAATGGAATTGTGTCCCCTGGATGTATGTGGTAAACCCATCTCAAAGTCCATCGATATTTCATCCCACTTCCATTCCGACACCTCAAGGGGTTGAACTAAACCCACTATAATATATTGCTTAACCTTCACCTAATAGAACATAAGGCATCAAGAAATGAACTCTTCCACTACATTATTCATCCCTGTCAACAAAAACCGACATTAGAGGTCCTGGTACATCTTCACCCCACCAGGGTGTACCACTAAAAGGGATTTATGGAACTCCCTCAGAACCTCATCCTAGAATTCCATTGGTATGACTGTACATCCTCTTAAAAGAATGATGTTATCCCCACATTGTGAATATCCATATAGTTCATACCCTGTGGACATCTGAGCACATATGGTCTCACAATGTGTATCCCCAATATATGCCTCCCTAACTCACTGTAGGAGTGGAGCAGTGACAACCATCGGCTTGAGGTAAGTCAAAGCATCTCTATCCATAAAGGATTACTATATTGAGGTCAATTTATTTGATTCCTCATTCAACAACTGCAAACTGAGAACATATTCTATATTGTTACCCTTCCCAAGAGTAAAAAAATCTCAATTTCATAGTCTTGTAGGAACTCTATCCATCTCCTATTTCTCATGTTTAGATACTTTTTAGAGAAGATATACTTGATACTCTTGTGATTAGAGTATATGATAAACCACTCACACATCAGGTAGGGTCTCCACATCTACAATGTTAAGACTACCACTACAAACACAAGATCATGGGTTGTGTAGTTCTCATGTGGCGTAAAATAGTGTGAACCATAAGAAATAATTTCTTAACTATGAATTAGGACACAACCAAGTTCGGTCCTTGATGCATTGTATAACACGACATACTTGACACCCTTCTATGGAAATCTTAATATTGGGGTACTCATCAAAATCTTCCTCATCTTCTAAAATCATTGACCTAGGGTCAAACATCGAGAACCATCATAAACCTATCAACTAATTGGGTAGGTCATTGATACTTGGTAGTGGATACCTATTCTTCATAGTTAGATGATTCAAGCACTAGTAATCCACACACAATCTTGAGCTCCAATATAATTTCATGGAAAACAAAACTGGTGCTGCCCAGGGTGAAACACCAAGTCTCATGAAGCCTTTTATCTTAAAGTCCACAAATTTCACCCTCATTTTTCAAACCACTATGGGATTCATCTGATATACTTTTTTTGATATCGGTAACATCTGAGGGTGTAAATAGATGAAAAGGTCCATCTCTCGATGGCATGATAACCCTGGAACATCTTCTAGAAAGATTTCCTCATACTCCGCCACTACTTATGGGAATTTAAAACTCATAAAATATGTTTCTATGAGGGTTAGGCTAGCCAACTCATGAGTGATCGACTGCACCCACCCATGCATGGTCCCATCTTGTGCTACATGGGTTTTGCTTTTTCTGAAAATGGAAAACCTTGTTCCATCATTGCGGACATACCAAATCCTTCACAAAAAACAATCAACATAGGCATGGACTGTGGATAACCAATCCATAATAAGAATGAAATCGTAAGGCCTTAGCACTACCAACAATAGGTTCCAACTGAAACTCTTTCCTCTAAGGTTCAGGTCACACCGTCAGTATAAGTGTGATCATTGATTATCCTCCAGTAAGTGTCTCCAAGTGTAAGGGTCGAGTAAATAGTCTAACCAGAATCTCAAGGTCACATACAAAATTTGTGACAATAAAATAATGACTAGCATCAATTTCTATCAATATGGTAGCCAATGTAAAAAAGTCACAGATCATACCTTGAATCATTATTATAGCCTCTTGGTTGTAGGCCTCAACCACACGTAGTTGTCCTTACCCCTCTCCTCCAGCTCCCTGAGCTTGGCACAAACTACCTTGGGGTGGTGGTGGTAACATGTTGAAGTTTCTTCAACCTCGTGCTATTATCCTAGCTCCTCCTCCATTTTTACTTCCCTAAGGATCTTCCAACTCCAGTTTTTTTCTCTAACTTGGCATCCCATCCACTGTATCCTGGTCAGTAGCTCAACGAGTTGGAAAATATCTAGTGAGATGTCCCCTTATCCACTAGAATAACATCACATCTCTCTAGGATGACTAGACCCACCCCGTAAGTCTTGAATGGAAGAATCCTTTTTCTGGGTCTCCCTCTTGTGACGTCTCCCATAACTATGTTTCTGTGGCTAACATCTACTTCCTGCTGTTGTGGTATCTACTCATGCTTGCCCACTACTAACAACCACTAGCTATAACTGCCTAGCCAAGGAACTCTCAACTGCCAAATCATGATCTAGCACCCCCAACATATGTAGGAATTCAAATAGGGGATACAATGGATCTGATGTATCTAAACAGACCACACTTGAAGGTATGAGTCCTATAGTGATGATCATGTGTCATATCCATCGAGTACCTCGAAAAGTAGGTATGCCTCGATGAATACTCTAACACTGACATGTCATCCTTCCATAGTAGTAGAAGATCATAGATACCCATAACCATGAAATTATAAGGTGATGAATCCTCTTTAAAAGGCCCTTAAACTCTACCCACAAAAGGGTCATGTTGTTGTAATATCGGGTAACTAAACTTCACCATCTCTATACTGAGCTAAAGAGAAGGCTCACCTCCATAACCACCATCTGATCTACTTGTGTCTTGACTAGATGGAAAACATAGTTCACCACCTCAAGGTAGTCCTCATCCACCTATGTGTCAGGACCACCTCATAACCTGAGGGGTCTTTGATACTAAAACCCATGATGTTTTCTCATCTAGCACTCTTCATCCATCAGTACTATGAGTACTATAAATTGATCTATAGGTGGTGGTGTGGCTAGTGCACCACATTGAGGTAAAATCTGGGGAACTGATCCCTACATCATATACTTATCACCAAGGGGGTCATCCTCATGATCAAGCAACTGAATCATAGCTTGTATATGTTGCAAAGACATCCTGCAAGAGAACAAAATTTACAATGGTCAATGAGTATATTTGGAGAGCTGACTCAAGAAGGACATGGAAACCACAACCCATTACTATATGATTCATGTACCATTATTGTTTCCCTATAACTAGTTTTATCATGTACTGAGTTAAAAGGTAGGTTTTCAGAGTCCTGATGTATGGATACATTAGCCGCCACACCAACACTGGAGTCCCATGCCTAAAATCTGTACTCAAAACACTTAACACTATTAACCTAAAAAATATCATAGTCTCTCATTCCCAAAGTAGAACCTACCAGATCTGATACCACTACCTCATGACCCAACCTAGTGGGGTCCATTCCTAGAATCCCCAAGCCATCCTCCAATAAACCACAATCTAGTTACTTGCACCAACTTGGAATATCAATAACATATGAGACATTTCCTATGTACCATCACAACCACACACATCTCTAAGACCACAAATGATAGAATTTAGAAAATACTAAGCAAAAAACTACATGCATACCACTAAAACCAACCAACAGAGTACAATACGGAATTCGAATTTTAGTAAAGTAAACTGGTCCATAATACAATCTCACCAAAAGAAAGAGTTTTTAATCTACAAGGTCCAACCTGTAAACAAAAGATACTGGGACTTATGTTTACAGCCGTAGGGACACCTCAGACTATCTAATCTCATGAAACACTACCTGGTCTTAGTCCTAGTCCTAGCCTGCCTTGGAATCTGTGCAAAAGGTTTCCTGTCTCCATAAGATAGGACACATGTAAGAAAAGCTCGTGCATGGGTGAGTATAAAAATACTCAGTAGGACACCCTGAAACCACAATGCAACAAAAAGTAATGGTATTGTCATATATACACTATTATGTGTCTACAACACATATAAAAAAGATATACAGATATACTCAAACCCAGACCCATAGTCTAGAGGTTAGTTGCTAGTACCGTATACCAACACTAGAGATTTACTCTAAAGATTCCATGAATCACTCATCAGGGAGCACAAAATCCTGAGTTCGATAGGACCGATGAAGTACCTCCAAGAGGCACTGTTCATTAGAAACTATCATGATAGAGATACGAGGATATTTATGAATAGAGATATGATACACTCACTCAGGGAGAACTCACTCCACGAGTCGGGAAGATCAAGATACATGAATGAGGATCACTACAAGGGCCATGGGGTGATACCATGACTCATTCAGATTTACCTGCTAGGTAGTGGATCAATATCTGGTAGGATTTTTCATGCAGATACCAAGACTCTACTAAGGGAATAGGAATGGATAGAGGATCCTACGCTGGGTCTCTCAGAGGGGATTCCAACCACTCAAACAAGAAATTCCTGCTAAAGGGATTATACTTCTGTGAGTAGGAAATGATACCAACTAACCTTCAGGGGATGGATCATGGAAACCAACCTTAAAAAAATATGTCCAAGCTATGGTGGAAAAGTCGATAATGACATGTAGAAAGGGATACAAGATGTGTAGTGGGGTCACACGCCATGTCCCATGACCTCGGGTACTGCCTGTGTTCATCATGTTTCGGGAGAATATGTCATGTACAATGGTATAAAAAAACATATGGAAATGGTATCACACCATTTCCTAATATATAGGGTCCACTTCTTGTCAGCTTCCCATGTTCTAGTACACACCGTTAACCCATGTCTACTTGAATGTATACCAGTATAAGGGGTAGCCCATGTAACCGGACTGGGTCAGGCTATGTGGTGGAGTACATATCGTGTACTCCACCTTGTGTCTGTGTACTACCTGTGATACAAAAAAAGACTCAGGTATGGTCCCACATTCTATGGGACATGGCTCACACTCTGTGTGATACTTTACGGCCTCCCGAAAGCCTATCCGCTGCTAAGTGGGGGCCACGCGCAGTGTGACCTGGGTTATATGCCATGTTGATCACACAATTATAGAACCTCTTTTCCTCATATGTGCACCTAGAATGATCTTCTAGTGCTAGATATTTTGGTTCTTTCACCTTGATACTGAATATACAAGGTAATTTTTCCATTGTAACACTAAATTAGTGGGTTTTGGGCCTTCGATCGGCTCCAAAAACTGATTTCGATCATCCACACAAATGTCACATGAAGAAATAAATCTCCCAAAATACTTCGATCTATCCACCACCACCATCATTTCACCTCCTCTAGGTCATCATGAGGTTGAATCGCTTATTTCGGATCACTGCGCCTAGAATCAGAGGTGAAACGATCATCCATTCAGATCTCATGAAGAATGTGAAGAATGTGAAGAACCTTGAGGGGGAAAAAGAACAATTGAAAAACCCAAGGAACGAACCTAGTCCATTGTTCGTTCTAGCCTCAATCCATTATATATGAATGATATAGACAAAAAAACAGTAATATAATCATAATCATCCCCCAACAAAAAACTAGCAAGAAAATCCCTTCCCACATGAACGAGAGAACTGCTGTTCAACCTTTTTGTAGGTTGGTCCATGTTCATCATTGAATATAAGAGTAGGGAAGAGAATAATAAAAATAAAAGTCCCTACTTCATTGGGTTCAAATGTCGATGAATAATGAAGTTGCACCGTGATCGTCGGTTAGATCCTTGGATTTCGTCGTGCGCCAATTGTCGATCCATGATCCGATCATCGTTCACCAAGGGTAAATCCTCCAAGCTCCCCTAGTAATTCTCTAATGTTCCCAAGGTTATCCAGTTAACCCTATGATTTCTAAATAAGGATCATTTAAAAGGAAATCATCGATATGTAAACAAAATAATTTATCTTTCAATTATTTAATGATGATCACATCCTTTTTTGGGATTTTACATAGAACATCCACACCAACTAATGTTAAGTAGAACCTAGGGAAAAACCAACATTACAAACTCAATGGTGGTCTCCAATTTCCATTCTGAGTCCCCATTATTATGTTTTTAATATTTGAAAATAAAATAATTCTTATTTAATTATTTTATTTATGGTTATGTCCAAACACTATCTTTCATATCTGACTTGTGATGACCAATGTTAGACCTTTCCAAAGGTATTTTTGATGATATACACACAACAGTGCCCTCATAGTTCTGACATGGTCACCCATTTAAAATGTTTTCAAAATTTTCAAGAAAACAGCTATCTCTCTTTATTAAAACCTAAAAAAATTCCAACCAATTGTTCCAGTGCACAATGGGCCATAGAATCGCATGCCGTCTCAGTGGATGGTCTTATAATTTTTTTAAATAATCTCTAAAAATATAATTGGTAAAATTAGAGTCATTACATCACGCACTAGAAATGTATGCACACATTATAAACCAAGAAACAAGGAAGTACTTAATTAGTCATCGCAATGTCGAATCATTTTATGTTCATTACAATCGACAATGTTTTATTTGATATTATTTATTTTTTATTATTTTATATAAAATTTTTATTTTATAAAATTGAAAAGGTGTGTGGAAAATAACAATGTGCATCAAATCAAATATACCTATACCACAAGGAAAAGATGGGGGGTGCTTCACTTAAAAATAAAATGGAAAGTATTTTAATTATAAATTAATTTTTTTGTATGATATGAAACAAAATATGTTCCTTTTTTATAATTTTATTGATGGAATAGAATCCAAATCCACTTCCATCTCATGTCATGTGTTAGGGAAGGAGGCCTACATAAATATAGAGGGGAAAATAGTAGATGAAAATGGTCAACTAGTATTAGAATTATGTGTAAGTATGATATAATAATAATTGTTGGATCATAATAGTATATAATAGAAACAAGAGGGGATGAGTTATAGTTTAAATTTAAAAAATAACACAAAAACAAAATTTCATTTTGTTATAATGTTTGGAGTCAAAATACATCTAATGATCAAAGTGCTTGTATCGGATTCAGAAATCATTCGACAAAATAGATATATTAATTAGGCTCATGGATAGTCTGACAAAATAGTTGTTAGAAAGATTAGTAAAAACATTTTAAGTAAATTTCACAAAATATTGATGACTTGTAGAAAAAAATAATATAAATTATTTTAAAAAAGTTTGAATGATATACAATCTTTATAAAAATAGTTCTATAAATTATCCATAAAAGTTATGGAATTCAGAAATCTTGACATAAGATATGCATTATTTCTAACCAAACTATAAATATCTATATTTCCATACCAAAAAATACCTTGATATGATGATACAAATAAATCAATCTTATAATCACCTATAATTTCTTGATATAATGATTTGTTTTATCTATCCTACTATCCCCAGAATCCTTCAATCTGATGGATAGAATTCACCTGTCTTTCTATCCCTGTAGTTCCTCAATCTAATCCTAGTTTGGAAAGATGAATAAAAATGAAAAAATATTTATAAGGATTTTATAATTCCCCACATGGATTCCTTATAACTACAACTCTCTAAGAAATTACTATGTGTAAGAATGATATGTTGAGGCAGAAAAAAATCTCAGACGTGTTGAGTTGAAAATGCATCAAATCCAGCTCCTCCAATGAACTTCTATTTTTAAGCAACTTTCCAATGGATATATTTTGATGAATATCATATTTTGTTTCAATTAACTCAAATGTTATTATCTTAATATCCCAGAAAAATGTCTCCATATGATGTAATTTTTATTATCACTATTACGATGATGTAAATAATTCCATCTGATATAAATAATTCTGTTTACTCAATTTATAAACTTTGGACATTCTGTTGGAATATATGATTGTTTTTAAATTCAATGAATTTAACTATGTTCAATGTAATTGATCAGAAAAATTTTCAGTATGATGTATATTAATTTTTCCTATATAATATACAAAATGGGTTGTTAAACTAATGTATATAACACTAGTCAGTTCAATAGACTAGATGCACACTTTTTTATGTATCAGATTGAATAATAAAAAGTTTTTATTTTTTTTATATTAGAACCATTTCTACATTTTATATAAAATGTTATTTCTACAAAAAAATATAAAATAAATGGGATATTTTTTTAGTAATATAGTTTTTTAAGAAAGTGATAAAGTGTTTTTGATTTTCTAAATTAATAAAAGGAAGAGTAGAATGTATAAAATTAGACTCAACAATATCCCCCTTTTTGGAAAGCACAAAACAAAATACTTAATGAAAAACTATTGAGTTTTAAAAACATAAAACCCATTTAAAATAACATCCCTTATCATGTATTTACTCCCCCAAAGTATATGAAATATTTTTTTTTCAAAAAAAATATTCATTGGATATGAAATATTAAATCAGATTATCCACCTCAAAATATTTTCTTCCCTATATATATTTCTCCCCCCGTAGAAAACTTTTACCTCTAAACAAATTAACCAAAAATTCTACCCCTTTATGATTTTCAAAAAGGAATAGAGAAAGAAAATTACACTCCCAAAATGTTAGAAAAAAATATGAAACAATTTAGTTTGAATAAGTTTTTATCCAAGATAAAATATAGAACATTAATCCATGTGGAATTGGAAAACTTTCGTACACAATGTTTTTGGGGAACTAATCATTAAAACAATTTCATTAATAAGATTAGATTCATAAATACAATAAAATTTCAGATAAAAAATGTCCATTATTTCTTAACAATCACCTATAACTTCTTTAAATCATTATGTTTGTTCTTGGATTAAATTATTTATGTTTTCAGGCTTGAATATATTATCTTCCATTAATGATAGCCTACAATTTTATTCCTTCAACCTTTGATCCTGTTATCCAAGAACACCAATTATCTTTTTTTTCTCTATCAACATCATAAAATCATATATAAAATACCATAACATGATTATTTACTATTTAAAATTATAATTTTTTTCTTTCAATTATAATACTTCCTCATTCCTAGAATCTATATTATCATTTAATTGATGAAAAAAATTTATCCTATGTGATACATTTGAAGACCTATTTTAAAATGAACATATAATGTCAAATGAAAGCTTCTTCACTTTCAAAATCCGGTCATCATGCTCTTTTAATTCACCATAATTTTTCCTTTATCATTTAACCATTTTATAAAATCTTATCTGGGAGCCTTATATTTTCATTTGAAATATTTGATATCAGCCTCATTTTTAATCACAGGTTCTACCACCATTTTATTGGATTCATGATTTTCATTCCAATTATTTTGGTTATATTTACATCTAGGATCAATAGTATGAGTATATGAAATGTAATTAGTAATTTTTTTCATTGTTTGACAAATGTAATCAATACTCTTCATTTATTTTATAGAAGATGAGTTATATGACTTTAATTAATGCTATTAAATGTATTTTCTAGAGGTTATTATATCTAACATATAATTTCATTCAACTCTTACATGATCCGAAAAATTCAAAAATTAAACATCTTAATCCATAACAACCTTATCTAATACATTATTATGTGAATTATTAACTTCCTATTATTATTCATGTGTTCATGATTTATTATTGGGAGAAACTTAAAAGACAATAATCTTATCAGACCATGTTTCAAATTTTGTAGAAGATGAGTATGATTCTAATAAAATTTATTTTTTCTCTTTGTTTCTTACTCTTGTTCTTATTATTCTACATCTTTTTCTTATTCATTAAATTATTTCTCCAATTTCCTTACTATTTGTAGAAATCCTTTACCAAACTTTTGTAATGATTTTTGTTTATTATTCTCAACTATATCCTTAATATAATTTATATATGAATCTATAAATAGATTCCGAGAATGAACTTTCATTACAAATTTTTTTCCTTTTCTCTAATTGAAAAAAATTATTAGAATATTATATGCTTCAAAAAACATTAAACATTTTGGTGTTGATATATCTAGAAAAGTTTGATTAGATGTAGAAATCGTTTTTCACTCTGAAACTAGTTGGACCACTGATAAAGGATAAATATAAATAGATTTATTTACTTATTGTTTTTAAAAATTATTTATAAAAATTTCCATCATCATCGATTCGCATATCATTTTATTATAATTCTTCTTCTTTTCAGCTTCTATCACAACATTAGCTATATTGATCTTCAAGTCTAATGCTTCTACCTTATCCAAACCCAAAGAAGGATCACCTGGTTTCTTTTGGGAATTTTGATCCATATGATTTCTGAAATCATCATCATATATTGATTTTTTATTTTGTACTCTTGGTGGTGGTGATTCAGCTTTACTTTTCTCAATATCTAATTATTTCCCTTTTACTACTTACGGATCAAATGTAGCCTTATCTAATTTTTCAACAAATTTATTCAATGTTGGATTGAAAAATAATTTCACCTTGGATTTTATTTCCTCTCCAATGAGAGAAATATTATCTATCAGAGCATATGATATATGTTTTACTTAAAAATCCTCCATATAGTCTTCCAACACATTGATTATAAAGATGGTAACATAGATATTCTGGACATCATCAATGTTTATTTAATATATTCAATATAGATAAATACAAACATAAAAATATTATTTATCATCATATCAATACAAAAGTATAAGATAATAATTTGAAGGAATTTCAAAGTATCCACATCTCCTTTCCTTGGGATCAAATAACCTTGCATCTAGAGAGTAATGACTGTCATATATGAGGTTAAATCAAATACTTTTTAGAATTTATAAGAGGAAATAAACAAATATGATACTTATTTTTACTTATCAAAACTCCCATGATTCTATATTAGCTTGTGAGATGGTAAATATGCTTCACCCTCCAAGGGAACTATAAATAACTCAATAATATACTGATATTTTAAATTGAATATTTCCCTAAAAGTGTAAAAACTATCACATATGAATCCTTTTTTTATTACAATCTACTGAAGTATAAAACTCTATTATAGTTTCAGGATAATGTTAATAAAAATATTATTTAAGAACACATATTTTTTTTCACAACCATGTATAGTAACAACCCTTTTTATAAGAAAATAATATTTTTAATACCAGGATCTCTTAATTAGACTTTATCTAGAAAATAATATCTTTACAAAGTCTTCTATATAGGCCATCATACTGAAATAAATAACAAAACTAGGACTAAATAAAATGATATTTGAATCTCAAACTCTCAGAATGTTAAATAAAAAGGGTGTTGAGAGTAGGGAAGAAATTATAAAAAATCGATGTGGGACAAGGGATGATCAACCCTTATATATAGGAATGGGGGTGATGGTTCATATTCCATAAAATCAATAGCTTGGTTGGAAATATATATTTTTATATGATTTTTGAGATTAAATTTCTGAAAGATTTAATAAAATATCTTGAACTCTTATGTTTTTTTAATAAAACTACTAATAAGAGTCAAGGAAAGCCCGATTATATATTCTTTTGTAACAAAATAATGTTTTTAAAAATTTGAGTGTATGTAAAAAAACATTGATAAATTAAAGTAATTAAAAATTAAAAAAAACTAAAATATTATAAGAATACCTCTCAGAGTAAAAATGATCTTTCAATATGGAAGTTTTTATGCATAACCTCTTCTTATTTATTTTTATAATAAAAAATTAATATTATAATCTATATAACAAAAATATTTTCCTATAAAATTTTGAATTATATTTAGATTATGAAAACATTTGATTTTTTTTACTTTTGAAATATTTTTATAAAATAATTATTTTTAAAAATTTATAAAAAACATTTTATTGAGAAATAGAAAAATTTTATGAAAAATAAAAAATTAAATAACTATAGTTTTAGAAAAACAAAACATATATACTCTCCCTTTGAGAAAGATTTTGTTAAAATAAAAAGATTGGTAAAAATAAAGTAGATATGAATGATCATTTGATAGTGACCATTCCTAACTTTTGTTTAATATATTAAAATCTTTCAAAACATAGAAATTTATTAAAAATTTCTACAAACTATTCATGTGTTCTGATTAATTGTAAAATTATTTTTTTATTTTAGCATGAATTAAATGGTTTCTTATATCTCTATTCTTTACTCATGATTTATTTGATTGGTTTTTATATAAATAAATGGAACTTCTGTTATCAAAAAATATGTGAGTTTTACTAAAACTCATTCCCTAATTAGTGAGTGCCTTTTGCATCAAAAAAATTGATCACAAAAAATTCTAAATGCTACATATTCTACTTCAGCAGTGGAAAGTCCTACTAAGTTTTGTTTCTTTCAAGGCCAAGAATGAAAGTATTATCCTAGGAAATTATGTGTGCTAGAAGTTATTTTTCAATCCATTTTACATTCACCAAAGGAAGCATTTGAAAAAAATTAACTCAAAATCATTTCCAAAAGAGTAAAATAAGCCTATATCCATAGCTCTCTAATTATAATGAAAAGGTATTTTTACATATTTAATATGGGACTATTTTCGTGTTTCTTGATATCTTTCACATAAGAATATAGAAAACATTAAATCTAAAATAATACCTATTAAATTAATTATACTTCCTAAAATTCCTCTAAAGATATTTTGATCAACTAGTTTTCCAGATTTTTCAAAATCTAAAGTATTTAATGATTCAATAAGAATACAAATAATTTTAGTATTTTCATATTCAAATATATTAATAAGATATTTTATATACTCATGTGTAGATACAAAAGTTATTTCTTATTTTTTTTTGAAATTTGATGACCTAGAAAATATGTTAACTCACCCTTCATACTCATTTCAAAATCAAAATTCAAAATATCCCAAATGGTATATATTAAAGACTTTTGATTTGATCCAAAAATAATTTCATCAACATATATTTTTACAATATTAATATTTTTAGGAAATTATTTTATAAAATGAGTTATATCCATATCTCTCTTAACAAAAATTTTCTGTAACAAATATACAGTTAACCTATCATAGTATGATTTAGTGGCTTGTTTAAGTCCTTAAAGTGCAGAAGTAATTGTAAAAAAAATTTATAGATGTTTTTTATTTTCAAAACCAGGGGTTTCTATACATAAAATTACTCTTTCACATATCTATTAATAAATTAGCACTTCATATCTATTTGAAATATTTATAAATTTAAGAATTATACATAATCTAGAAGTACATGAATAGCCTCAACTATAGATACATGAGAACATGTTTTTCATAATCTATACCATCTTTTAGATTATATACTTTACAAAAAAGTCTAGTATTATTTATAACTATTATACAATTTTCATAACCTTTGTTATAAAAAACCGTTTTACTCCAATTACATAAGTAAATTTAGGTCATTCAACCAAAATCCAAACTTGATTACTCTCAAATTCAACGAGGTTATTTGATTTTATTTTATATAATCATCATCTCGTAAAGAATCATCCTGAGTATTAGGTTCTAATTGATATAGGAATTCTACATGTTAAATTTCATTTATTAATGACCTTATATTTCTAATTGGTTGATCTACATCACCAATGATATTATAACTAGGATAATTATTAAGAAGAAACTAATTTCATGGATTTACCCTACTCTATTATGCAATAACACATTGAAATTATTCAATAGGTATAACATGAAAAACATATTCATTAGTTTTTCTCTCATGAGAAGAACATTCTATTATAGTTTGAAAATAATTTTCATAAATAACATCTAAAGATATAGGTCGAGGTTGTTTGAAAGAAAAAGGATTAGATTCATCAAACATAACATGTACTATTTACTCAACAGTACTTTTGTTTTTATTAAAAACTCTATATGAAAAAAAGTTGTATAATAGCCTAAAAATATTACTTCATCATATTTTTGAGAAAATTTATTTAATTTATCTTTAGTAATCAGAAATAATACTGTTCATCCAAAAAAATTGAAGTAAGAAGGTTTCAGTTTCCGTCCACTCCACAACTCATAAAAAGTTTCATTAGTAAATTGTCTAATTGAAACTCGATTTATAGTATAATAGGTAGTACTAACTACTTAATCCCAAAAATGTTTGGTAACGGATTATTTAGTCACTATGGTTCTTGTAATCCCTAGAATAATTCTATTTCTTCTTACAACTATACTTTTTTGTGGAATTCTAGGTGAAGAAACGTTATATATAATACCATTTATACTACAAAATTTTCAACATTAGAATTTAAAAATTATCCACCATGATCACTATGAATATTTATCAAGGATAGGTTTATATAATTTTTAAAAATGGATAAAAAGTATTTAAAAAATACTCTATATTTATTTACTATATTAAGTGAAAACAACAACTAAAATATATAAATAGTAATTTCCCATGATACTGATAGTTTTTGTAGGAATAAATTAGTCTATGTGCACTAACTATAAAGTATCATAAGTTTAGTCATCACTAATAGATTTAAAACATTACTTGTTTTTTTCTTCAAATTGATAGGTATCAAAGACTTTAGAAGTATCAACCCTATGTTCTGATAGAAAATTAAGTAGTCCTTTCATAGATAACTTATATAGAGTTATAAGATTACAGTTTCATAATATTCTATGTCACAACCAATATTTATCTTTCATTTCGCTCAGACAATGTAGATCTTGGCTCCTATAATCTTCTATGTTTAGTGTATATTCATTCTCTTGCTCATTAGAGGAAATAATAAATTCATATCTAGAACTATGAATAATACATTTATCAATCATTAAATTCACAAGATAACCCTACTCACAAAATTTTATTATGCTAATAAGTTTATAATTAAGTCTTAAAACAAATAAAACTTTTTAAATTAATTCCCTACCCAGAAGAACAATGTTACCTATTCCAATAATTTCTTCTTAAGAATTATCTCTAAAGTGACTTTGAAAACATTCATATTTATAATATCTTTAATAATAATTTGTTTCCATTCATTTTTCTAGAGAAAAAACTATCCACTAACCAAAATAATTTTTTTTCTAGTAAATTATTTATTTTCTTGAAAATAGAGACATTACCATTTTAAGTCCCAAACCCTCTTGGGTATGGTGTTATTAGAAAGTAAAATATTAGCTATCCAAAATTTTATGAATTTATTATGTTTAAAAAATTTAAATTATTTTGAAAAACAGGCTTTGTGAAATCCTAAATACTATATATTATTTAAAGAATCATTTTTATTCAAATTTCTACAACTTTTACATTTAGTGAAAAATGGATCACTTTTCAAAACAATGTTGTTATTACTAAAAAATTATTTTTATTAGTAAACCCTATTATAGTAATATATATTTGAGGTTTGATTTGATTACATAATTTTTCAATGTTTTCACTACCAGTGGTAAACATCAATTTTTTTTCTTTAAACCATAAATTTAAGAATTTAGCTGTACAAAAAACATTCCTAAGTAGATTTTGTTTTTAACCATGTTTTACAATACCATTTTAAAAAAGTTTTCTCAATATTATATTTTTCAAAATCTTTTGAAATATTATATTTTAAAAAATTATATTTATCAAGTTCTTTATAAAGATCTTATATATCCATAGTAAATTTATAAATCCTTGAATTCTCTTTCACAAGTTTTCCTCAAGCATTTTCATATATTTATTATCTTATAGTTTTCATTTTCAAGTAATTTATAAAATCTAGAAACTTATTCAAAACATCATAAAGTACTATTTTCATCAGATTAATAATATTATTCATAAAATTATATAGATATATTTTTATCATTATCTGGATAGTTAGTATTTAAATTAATATTTGTAAGAGTTTCATTAGTTACATATTTTATAGGACATTTGTTATCCTTTGGTATTTCTGTATAGGATACAATAAATTTATTTTCTATAATTTGATTTTCTTATGTGTTCAGAAAATAAATATCTACACCACTATCAATCCATGTGTCTAATTCTTTCATAATTTTTTCCTCTTGTTATTATAATACATTTAATAATTCCTATCAAAATTTATTTTCTTCTTATACGTTATTTTACATGTAGGATGCCCTACTTTCTTACATTTATAATGTATAACCTCTTAATTAATATTATTATCACTTTTATCCTTGTGAATTTTCATGTATTTATACTAAAAATATTTCTCACCCACTATCTAGTGAATTCTATTAGAAATTTAATCCATTTTATTTCAAGACTATTCTGATGAACTACTATCTATGTCAATAACAACATTCTTATTTTTAGAATACTAGAAAACATTCTTTGTAGATTGAAATATACTAGGAAAATTTTATTTATTTTCAAAATAAAATACTTCATTATTATATTTTATTTTTTCTGTATCTCTTTACAGTTTACCCTCATACTAAATAAGGGTTCCAATAAGATCATAAATATTATTATTAGTAATCCTTTTTGTGTCATCCAAATCAATATCTTAATAATTTTATCAAAAAAAATTCCATCATCAGTATCATTCTCTCTATGATATTGTAAACTATTTATACTAGTCATAAAATTTTGCTTCATTTTAGAAACCGATTCTCCAGGTAGAAAATCAAAATCCTGATAGTCTACATGAAGCATAGATCTTTTTAGTTCAGTGACTCTAGAAGTTATAAAATGTGTTACCTCTACCTTCTTCAAAATATTATTTTTAGGCTCATATAAATAAATCATACTATATATGTTTATTATCAAATAACATAATAGAGTGTTATTTACAATAAAATTAAATTGAAATTCCAAATTTTCAAGATTGTTATAAGTAGTAACTTATTTCTCTAGAATCTTATAACTACTAGTAAGCATCACAAAATTATCCACACCAGTGTTGATAGATAAATTATTCATTCTATATCTATAACATTCATAATAATTCTCATAAATTATTGGTGGTCTACTATAATTTTGGTTATCAATAGTTCCAACATTTAACCTTGCCAGCTTATTAAAACACACTCTTTTCTACAATAAAAGTTATTTTAATTAAAATTTATAAGAAAAGTTTATAATAATCTAAATAAACTTGTATTTGATAAAAAAAGATAAAAACTCTTCTAGTATAGAATATGAACATGTTATTATACCAATTTTAGGATCACAAGAGTATAATATGCATAAAATAGGTTGGTGAATTATAGTTTAAAAATTCAAACTAAAAAAAATACAAATAAAATTTTGTTAAATAGTTCATCCTCAGAATTCATCCAATGATCAGAGTGTATATAAAGGATTCAAAAATCATCTAAAAAAATAGATTTTTAAATTGAGATTCGTTACAATCTAATAAAATAGTTATTAGAATGATGAGTAAAAAAATTATAATTAAATTTCATAATGGTATGTTGAATTGTAGAAAAAAGTGTAATAAAATATTGTAAAAAGATATAATGAATTACTATATTTATAAAGGCAGTTCAACTATTTAACCATAAGAGTTAAGGAAGTTAGAAACCCTAACTTAAGATATCCAAAAAATTAGAAATATCTGTAAAGGTCTATCTTTCCACCCCAAGAAGCACCTCAATATGATGATTATAATTTCTATATATTTTAATCCCCTAGAATATCTAAAAATGATGATTAATGTTTGCTGTGTCCCTATCCCTATAATCCCTCAATCCAATAGATAATATTCACTTATCTTCATATCCCAGGAATACCTTTATCTAATCCATGATCGAATTTATGAATGAAAATGAAAAAGGTTCTATGGATTTTACATTTACATAGAAGGAATATTTATAACAATAAATCTATATGAAATTACAAAGCATATGAATTATATGTTCAATAAGAGAAAAATCTCAAACACGTTTAGTTGCAAATGCATCAGCACCAAGCTCCACAAATGCACTCCTATTTATAATAATCCTTTCACCAAATACATTTCTATGAATCATATAGTTATTTGTAACATAATCCAATGATCTTGTCTTGAAAAATCATAAAATGTCTCAATCTGATGTAATTTTGATTAGAAAGGTTACAATGATGTAAATAATTACATCTGATAGAAATAATTCCAATTACTTTGATTATTAACATTGGATAGTCTAATGGACTATACTATTTTTTTTTAAAATCTGATTAATTTAAATACGTTCAAACCAGTGGATCAATTTTTTTTAATATTGATGGATATGAGATTGTTCTATCTAATAGATATGATTATTAGTCTAACCAATGGACAAAATTCTATCAAGTATGATGGATGAGATGCATAGTTATTCTAATGGATTGGATTGAATAATAAGAATTTTATATTATTTTTATATTTGAACCAATTATATGTTCGATAGAAAAGGTTGATTTATAAATAATCCTTATAAAACACATGTGATATAAAAACTTTAGTAAAATATATTTTAATGAAAGTGTTAAAGTCTTTGTGATTTTCAAAACTAAGGAATGGAAATGTTGAAAGTTTAACTTTTGACTCAATAGTAATTTGTTATTTGTTATAATAGCGTTATATATATATATGTTTATATGTTTTTATATGGTTTATATTGAATTATAATCATTAATTATACATAAATAATAGCTTCTTTCAGAATCATTGAAATTGGAAGGAACAATATGAACTCTTTAGTGGTTCATGTTTGGGAGTGTCACCTCAAACATATTTCAAGAAGACAAATCCACAAGGATAAACATATATGATAATGAATGAAATTCAGGTGAAGATAGATTCTTTGAAAGATATTATTGTTTGTTTTAGTCTGGTGCACCAGTGTGTGTAGAAGGATCAGAGAAAACCAATAGTGGAATAATGATGGGTATATGAAATTCCACATGATTACACTGACTATAAGGCTTTCTATTCCCCTAAACCACATTAAATACCCAAGTTAATAAAATTTTTCAAAATTTTTTCTTCTCAATGTGAATAAAATAACATTAAATAACTCTACATTACTAAAATTCTACATTGTGAAAATTTATATGATTTATATCTATCAACATCCACTCATTGACTTACTGCAAGGGGTATGTTGTACAATATCAAAAGAGAAATTTTTTATGGAAAAACAACCCCAAAAGATTATTTTTGATTCAGGATTGATTTATCTCATAGGAAATGTGCTGAGATTCTAATTATACATGATTATCTTGATGTTAACACAATTGATAATGCTATTAGAACATTTATAGCAAGGTTGTCTAATCCTATAAACACACTTGAGGTATTTCTTAAAAAATAAATTGAATAACCCTTAATGGTTGATGATAAAAGGTTTGAAATGATTAATGATTTTAATGATGAAAAAAAATGAATTGTAAACTCAAGGTTGAATCAATATAATCCAGGGGATTAACCAAGATATCAAAATGATATTCTAATAGTACATTCACCCCACAAATACCATAGCCATATTTATTATAATTACAAGTCCATGAATATATAACATTAAAATATGGACATATATACTACATTTAATATGAAGAAGAAATATTTGGAGGGGTCATTATATATGTGGTTGGTCTTTAGTGCATAAATGTGATTATCATGTTTTAGTGGCTAGGAATCTCAGTTTTCAATAAATATATGTGGTACATTTTCATGATAATTTTTCCCAAAAGACAATGTACTATGTTTATTGCATTTAATAAATATTCTTATTCTCAACAAGATCATATATTACTACTATTTAAAGGGAAAACACCACAAAGTAAAATTTGGATGCATAAATCCAAGTATAATTTCTATGGGAAAATTTTCATTGGAACTAGAAGAAATTTAAAACATTAAAGATGAAATGTGAAAGGTATTTTAAAGGAAAATAACAAAATATACATTCCTCTTGATTCCTAAATGATGGGGGGAAATCAATAATCTAATCAAACAAAGTATATTTTTATTTTTTTCATAACTTATTTGTTTTTTAGAAATCACTAGATTATCATCACAATCAATTTAGATACCTCGAATGTTTATGTATTGGAACTAAAGAATGGATTACATTAAAATACCACACATTTTCTCTATTGTGAATTTATAATGAAATTAAAACAAAATTTTATTGATAAAATATTGATTATTTGTTCTGGATTGTGTTTTAATGAAGATTTTGTTGTGATAGAGAGAATTATAAATATCTACTAAATCATAGTTTGAGGGCGGTGACAAAACAAAAAATGTCTATGGATTTAATAAAATGGATTAAAATTAAGGTTTATATAATAAAATGTGTCTATCAAAACAAATTTTGGAACCATTTACATATTTGCGTCACTGTGTCTACAGTTTTTGAAACAAAATGATGACAATTATTTTAGATATTATGCTTTCAAATTTATAAAAGATATTATGTACCATAAAAAACTATCATACAAGAATGGGTAATTTCAAAAGGTAATTACAATTTTATTTAGAATATTTTTAATCAAATGTTTTTATATTGTTTTTTAGTACTAATAAGACTTCTAATATTATATAAACTCAAAATAAGAAGTAAATTTATTTAGAGATGAGTGGGTAGAGTACATGGTGTCATGAAGTTTTCCAACATAAAGTTGAGATGATTACCTATTCTATTTGATATCTATTTCAGGATATGAACATAGAGATACCTTTGATATATGAATAATTATCATCATAATGATTAGATATTATGTTTCTTAAAATAATATAAAATTATTCCCCAATTTTCATCCATTAGGGGTTATGATTAATTGGAAGGAACTAAAGAAGGCTTTGCTGATGAACATGAAAATAGTGAAATATTTTACATTCTCTCAAATATAAGAATCATTAAGGGTTATTCTCTATGAATTTTTACAAATATAGTAACATTTCTAAAGTTGTTCATGCTCCGAAGAGATTGGAATTCAAGGCTTCAGTTGGGATAATTGTGAGGGAAATTGGTCAAGTATCCTTTTATCAACAAATATGAAGACATATTACCAACTTCTAGAGAAAGTAATTCTAGGTTCTGAGCCTCATAATTTTCATTTTTTGTCTTTCTTTATATTTATGAGTTTGAAAATATAGTTTGTGCCCTATTACGATTACTTAAATATCCACGATGAAGAAGCAAGATCAATTCATTTACATTCAAGTTTGATTCACCCAAAATAATGGGCAAGGAAATATACTATAAATACTAATAGAGGAAAATGATCCATATATAATTTTTTATTTGTAGGAATTAAACATTTTTTTTGACCCAAGTAATATTTAGGTTATAATTTTTTCAATATTTTATATATTTTTAATGTTAAGAAACAGATATGTTTTTGGTTTTCAGAACAAGGATGTTGTATTAAGGAATCAAACTCATTCTATTGGTATGATTCATTTAATATTATTTATCGTACTGGGATTTCTACTAAAAGCTACTAGAAATTGTATTGAGTTTTTTTATGAAAGTGTTGATAATAATGACAACCTAATTGGGGTCTTCCTAACCATGATGTTCAATCTAAGGATTCTTTTCTATGTTTTATTTCACAAAACCTAAAATTTGTGTGAGAAAATTGTGATGAATACTTGATAAAATAATGGGGGAGAAAATGTGATGTAAATAGTATTCATTCCAAACGTATTTAGGATAATAATATTCAGGTTTAATAAGGAAGAATGAGTTTTCTGTAATACATGGATGTTAAAATACTTTCCTTGGTAATTTAGATGTTTCTAAAGATAATCTTCAATGCTTTCAAATTCATGAGGAAATCATGATAGAATAAAGAGTTTGTGTAAGTATAAAGTTATCTAAAGTAAAACAATTATGGTATAATTTTCATTGGTATGTGATCACCATATTCAGTGTTTTTTGAAGGCTATATTACTCGGTGTATCATAATAAGAAAAGAAAAATAATTTCTAAATATGAAGCTATAGGAATCGGCCCATTGGATTCCGTATAACACCTATCCATCATAATTGATTCATAAACTAATTAATATTATTTGTATTATTTATAAATTGGATGCAGAGTTTTATTGGAGGAAGAATTTTTGTGAAAGGTTGAATTGTATTTGAATCAGGACAAAAGACAAACGGTAATACATTGTTCCATTATAATTGGCTCTAGAGAAAAAGAATGAAATTATTGATTATTTCTCAAGAAGAGGTGAAGACTCTCAGTGTTTACAAGAGGTCTTCGTAATTGGTCATCTTCATATGACTTCATCATAATGAAGAGTTTTAATGAAGAAATATGAATGAGAATATTAGTATTTCAATTAATGTGGAGCAATGTAATGAGGAATCGATTATTTTATAACAGTCATCATCATAATGAGGTATATCCTAATGAGAGAATCAAAATTAGACTGATGAATGTAAAGAAGTTTTAACCATTAAAAAAGTCAAAGGGAGATCTAAAAATAAATGTGATTTGAATATTTGAAAAGGAATTGAATGAGTCAAATATTGATATGAGATTTGAATATAATAAAAGATTCATTAAAATTTGATTAAGTTTGAAAGTCTATCAGAACCTTAACTAAACTACTTTTTAGTTACCTATAAAAGGATATCTAAATTAATTTGTAAAAGTTAATTTGAACTTTTTAAGTGCTCATGCTCTAGAATTAGTGGAACATGTATTGAGTACCCAAACATACATTTTGCTTCAGGTTGAAGCTGAGGAAGACCATTGGATTTATGTTCAATATGATCATCTAAGAAAGATCCATATAATAAAGATCCATAAGAACAAGTCCATCTGAATGAGTCCATATGAGAAACATCCATTGTATCTAGGTTCATCGGATTGAGTTCCATAAGATGAAAAATTGTGATCTGCCAATTGAGTTCCTATTAAATTGAAGAATGAAGAGTAGATAAAGAATCAGACCATACTGACCATCGAACAGAGACCATCATATTGAGGTTTTCCGGACTGGTAATATTGGATTGACTCTTCAATTAATGATTTCTGCATAGAGGTTCTGGGGGAATTTTAAAGAACAAAAATTTCCTTTTTTAATTATTGATGTTCTTGAAGATTTTAAATAGGTAATGTTTGATTTAGCTTACATGTGAGGAAGTTAATACTTTCTCAAGTGGGTAAGAAAAGAAGAATAAAAGTGAATCTTATGACTATAGAGACTTACCAGTTACTAAAAAGGATTTTTTTGTGGGAAGTGGATACTAGATAGGATTTTTTGTGGTTATAACCAACTATATAAGGATTGTTTCTACTAGGGCTGTTGAATTTTTCATTGCTTCTTCATTTTTATTCTAGAAAGAATATAGTAAATGAATCCATGTTGGTTGGACTATCCAACATAGAAAGGATTAAGTCTTTATAGTGAACCTTATAAAAATTGTGTGCTACCTTCTCTTTATATGTGCTAGATAATAATGGTGAGGGTTGGAGTTATATTTGAGTGGATCGTAACTCAAACAAGTTTTAGAGGTTAAGAAGGTTTTTATTAAGTATTTATGAAACATTTTTATAAATGAAAAAGGAACCACTAATTCATCCCCCCTTAGGGGTATTGATATGACTTGGGAAAATCAATTGGTATCAGAGTAATGGTTTCCTATAAAAGACCAATCTATGGAATGGATAATTCGAATTCCATTAAATATAAGGGGATTCTAGTTTTTAATGGAATGAACTATCATATCTAAAAATATATAATGTTTCCATATCTTATGTCCCCTAGGTATGATGTTTTAGAAGCTACTACAGATGTATTTCATCTTCATATTTAGAATTATCCTCTTACAATTTTTGATAAGAAAAATCATGAGAATGATGGAAGAGCGACAAATTCTTTACCTTCATCACTTACAAAAATTTATTTTCATAGAGTAAAGGGAGTTATTACTTCCAAAGGTATTGGGATAAGTTTAAAAATATTTATGAAAGAAATAAAATGTTGAAGAATGATTTGTTAAAACTTTAGAGGATGAAATATTATGATCTAAAAATGGTTGTGCATGAATCTATTAGTGACTTATTTATAATGGTACATGATATTGTTAGCATTATAAGATGTCTGGGTGAGAAATTAGAAGACTCAACTATTATTGGAAAGATCTTGAGAATTATTAATGATAATTTTGATTCGAATATTTCATATTTTAAATATTGATACCCTCAAACCTTATCTTTTTATGATCTACAATATTTTCTTATTACTAATGAAATGAGAAGAGAGAATGTTATCGAAAAGAAGGAAATGGTTGATCAAGAAATTACTTCCAAATATTTTATAAAATTGAAAAAGAAAGATCTTGAAATTAAATAATAATAATGTGATTCAAAAGTAGTGGAAGAAGATGAATATTTTAAAACAAATTTCCCCTCATTTCTATGATATACAATAAGGGAAAAATAAAAAAAATTAAACTCTCAATTGTTGGAATTGTGATGGGAAACGACACTTCACACATAATTTTCATAGAGAAAAAATTGAATAATATCAGTATAAAGATGATGAGAATCCTTATAAATAAAAGTAGACTAAATATAAATAATGATTTTATCATGAAAACAGAAGAAATGTTATCTAAGAAAAAGAAATAAGAATGATTCCTCATCTGATGTTGAATTCGATCATCATCCCAAAATTATTTCTCAATTTAAAAATAGAAGTGATTATTTAGTCAGTGATGATAACGATGAATTCATGATATAAATAGAATAAATTCTTAAAAGGAAGTTAGATAATGCACATAAACATGATACTCAACTCATGAAATAATGATGGAAGTTGAAGAAACTTGTTGAAGGCTTAAATTTTGAAAATAATCATCTAAAAATAAAAATGAAAAGTTATAATGAAAGATCAACTAGAAATGAGATTATCAACATGAATGAATCCAATTTTGTGCATAAATCTAAATATAAAACATTAAATATAATTGAATCTGAAAAAAATTGTAAATGTTTTGAAAAGTAATGTGGCTGAGAAAGAAGAATAGTTTTTAAAAACACAATAAATTCTTCTTAAAACACAATGTGAGACAAAAAATATGAGAGAAAAAATCACCAAGGCTATTGACGTTAAGAGTGAACCTTCTAATGATGGTGAACAGAAAGGTTTACAAAATAAAGTTTGTGAGAAAAATCTTTCACCAAGAAATATAGGAATTTTTTAGGAAGGAATACTACTAAAAAAATTGGTCCATGAATTGTGAAGAAACAACAACAACAAAAATAAATGTCCAAACAATCATACTATCTATCCAAATAATCATGAATCATAGGTCACTATTTTTTTGTAGAATTTTTGACACATATATTATTCATGATGGTATTACATTTCAATACTCAAAAATAGGTATGAATCAATGGGAAACCTTGATGACTAAAGAACATCCAAGTCATCTAATTTTTTTTGGAACTGAAAAGGAAAATTCAGAAGATGAAGAAATCTGAGTAAGTTAAGAAAGATTAGTATGTTAACAAAGTTGAGAAAAGTAAAAATACTGAGTCTGAAATGAATGAATGAATAGTTATTTGGAAATAACAAGTTGACATGGTTAGGAAGTTAGAAGAATAAAAAAATCATCTAAATAAAAGGGAAAGTAAATGGTTTTTGAAAAAGTAATTTTTTTATAAAAGATATTAATAGATAGTGGATTGAGAATTTAGATTAGATGAAAGAGATGTGATCAAGAAGGGAATGTTAATAAAATTAGTTTAACTCTCCATCGAGAACAAGAATTAGGCACGAAATAATTGTTACAAACTCATTTCAACAAAAATGTTTCTAACAAAGAAATTATGTTAAAATCCTTAATAGAATAGGCTTCAGATGAAAATAAACTTGTTACAAAATTTGATAAGGATGAATTGAAGGAAGAAAATACATCCAATTCAAAATCCAAGAAGAAAAAGAAGTCAAGGATAAGAGAGGACTCTTAGTCTCAATTATATTTTTAAAAATCTACTAAGGTTCCTCCATATTGTCAATTTTTTTAATAAATTGCTGGCAATTGAAGGAGTTGAGATAAGAAATGTTAAAAATGAGTCTCTTATATTATTGTAAAAGAATGTAATGAGGTTACATAAAGTTTTATTTGAATTTTTTTTCACATGAACATTATAATATATTTGTTGATATGGGTGCTGTAAGAACCTAATTTTTTGGAACGAGTCAAAATCCCGACCCTATTTGATATTTTGACTTGTTTCTGAGAAAACTGGGAAAATCAGGGAAGTTCTGGAAATTTATAGATTACACATCATGTAATCCAAAGTACATGCCGTATATGGGTTATGCATGTACCAGCAACGTGCTCACCAAGTACATTCTATGTGATTACCGTTTAATAATTTCTTACTACATGGCGGGTAGTGTTTCTTGACGCGTAGTGTATTTTTCTTTCCACGTATCATCTAAGTCCTAGCCATGTGTCAACTCGTGTGGTGCATCCAAGCCGTGTGGCTACCTCCACTTAAGTCGGAGTATATAAAAGGATACTACATGGCACGTAGTCCTATATATACACCATGTATTTTTATTTTCATTCGTTTAAATGAAAGAGTGTCATGTATAATTTTGGAAAACAATTTCTTCTTCCCCAACTTCGGAATAGGCCCATTCTAAATTTCCATGAAAAGTTTCCTACCATAGAATCATCATCCAATGTCCATTATTCAATCCCCAGATGGCTGCGAGATTACATCGGGAAGGCAAAACCCGCATACCCTTTTTTGTTCCAGTTTCTTTGCATCACATACCACAAATTCTATTCGAGTAGCATTGTTGGGATTTGACAGAAACATATATCTATGAAGATCATATTTTAGTTGGAGCTCGATATCATACATTCATATGTCTATGAGTCTCAGGTATGTGGCTCATACCTTCTTTTGCATTTTCGTAGACTTTTGCGTGATGTGAGCTTTAGTGCGTATTTGGGTATTTTGATCGAGACCCTATTTTGTCTGCTACTGCATATTAAATTGTTTATTAGACCCATGGGATGCCTTTGAGTATACAATTTTACATGTTTTCTTGAGCGGGGTCGGGTGAGGGGTCGATTCTCCATTGGGGCATTTTGGCCTGGTATACCAAAATGAATTAAAATGAATTGTTTTGATTAAACTACTGATATAAATTTATTAAGTGATGATATGAATTGTTAGTGGCTTCCAAGACCTTGGTGCCAGTATGGGATAGCACATATTTAGTGCAATTAAATTGTTTAGTATGATTTTCCTATTTAAAGTATATCTTTTTATTATATATATGTGATGTGTGATATTTCATATGTTGGAACCTTTAGGTTGTGCTAGGAATGGCTACGATATTGTTGAGTGATGCTGATCTCAGGTTGGGCTTTCTTCGAGTTACATTGGGTGGTTCGGACCACAGAATTCGGCATCATGGACGTCGAATTGATGTAGTGTGAATGCCAGGTTGGTCATGGCCCGAGATACATGGATGGCGAGGCCATCAAACTTGAGAAACATGGTTACAGGGGCACAAGGTGTGAGAGATGTTGTGGCTTGGGAACTTATTTTTGGTGATTACCACTCACCATGAATTTGAGTAGTGTGCACAAAGAGAGACTCCATGATGAAGTTTTTTTGACCACTTGTGTGGGTAGAGGCCCCCGTTAGTTGAGTTTTAGGTACTATTGATTTGTGGGTGATTGACATAGGAAGCCATGTGGAAGGTGAGGATCCTTTAGAGGATAGAATTGAGGCTATCAAGTCGGGGGGAAGAGGCTCTACGTGGTTTGAAGGAAGAAATTAGTATCCCTCCGGTTACTATTTTGAGGGTAGATATCTCTATCCCTACAATTACATTTTTGAGGGCCAACATCACTATTTGGAAATTACTTATTTGAGGACATACATTGCTATTCCTCTGAGTTACTAATTCTTGGGCATGCCTTCGGGGCGTTGATACTTGAGACATGCAGTGTTAGGGGACGCATGATGCTAGGTTACATGACAGAGATTCCAGCATTCTCCGAAGTAGGTGACACATCATGGTGGTTGTTGGGCACCAGTGGGGTTTGTGTTTATTTCTGCATCGTACTATTTACTATTTTACTTATAAATGAATGCTTTCTTAAACACTTATACTAGGTACACACCATTGGGTGGTATCCTATTGGGATTCATCTCACACCCTACACAGGCCCTTCAGGAAATGTGTTGACTTTATGGATTTACATGTAGGAAAGAGACCAGCTTCTGGAGCTGGAATGTTTTAGCTGTCGCATGGAGATGGTAGGGACCTTAAGGTCTTGCCTAGATGGAGTTTACTTTGTTTTTCTTTCTTTTATGTATCATAATTCTTACCTTGTTTATTGTATCTACTCTTGATTATCCATTGGTGCCCTTTTATATATTGACTTGCTATGGATGAATGATTTTCCTGTTCTAGTAGTTGTTACAAGTGGTTCATCACGCTGTTTTTTTACATTTCGATGTTTTTGTTTATATTTATCACTACCGCTATTTATTGCAATTAATTTTGATCTCTCTATACAGGTCTAGTTTGAGTCTGTAGAGTCTTCTAGTTTTATATTATGCTCAAAAAAGTACCATTATTATCCTCTAAGAGGGTATAGCCTTCCCACTATACCTATAAGACCCTCACTGCTAGTCGGAAGCCTTTGGCATTGGGTGAGGTGCACCTAAGGGAGTGAAACCCGACCCTTTTAGCACTGTTTGAGTGGCTTATTGAGTCTAGGATGTTACAAAGTGGTATCAAAGGCATGTTTTTGACAGGGATTTAGTAGCAGTTTTTTGGTGGATTCTAATGAGATTGAGACTTATCTTTTTTATTTTTGCTATTTTTACTATTTTGGATATGGTAGTCTGGAGATAGATTGTTATTAGAACTGTGTTTCTAGCTTGTTCTTGGGTACCTACAACCCCAGATATGGGGGATGGACCAAGTTAACCTTGGGGAGAATTGCTATTTTCTTTTTGCTTAGATTATAGTTTATATGATTTTCACCTCAATGGCTCACTTGGTGTGTGATGTTATTAATTTTGATATGTAACCATTGACCCAGTATGGTAAGGAATAATTTTACCTTGTCCCGGTATGGTAAGGCGTGATTGTTTGGATTTTGAAAGGAACATTTTCAGGGTATTCCAATTTCACAATTTCACGTATTCTCTATGAAGTGATAATTACATATGAATAATATCAAATTCCATGCTTCTAATGATTTTGAACTATGACAGGTGAAATTACTGATAGAATTTATAGTTTATTTCAATTTACTATGCCATGCTTTATATGTTGTTAATTTCATGTGGTAAGAGATTTTGGTCCTAGATCTTGTATGGGCAAGCATGTACTACGGTTGCAGTGATTTTGATCACTAGGATTGGGATACTAGGTCCTCATGTTTGAGGAAATGTTGTTTGTCAGGACGAATGTGGATCGAGGTACTTTTCATTCTGGGCTCTATGAGGGTGGGTTAGGAGGTCATGAGGTCTGGATTCTGTGGGCATGGGTTGTGATATGGGAGATTAAGGGTAGTTGTTATATACTACCTCTTTATTGTTTTCATTATCTACATTGAATAAATTGTATATATATATATGTTTTGTATGACCATTTATGGTATTCAACGGGTTCATTCTGGACGACTCAGATGGAGCGTCAGGAAGTAGATGTTACAGTGCCACAAGAGTAGGATCAGGTTCAGGATCTAGTGCATGTAGAGCATAAGCTGCAGGTACATGCTCGTAGACATGATCAGGTTCATGATCCAGTGCAGGTAGGACAACAGCCGGGTTTGGCAGCATTCGGGTTGTGGCTCGATGAATAGCTCTGGTCTAGTTTGGTACATGTCTTATAGGGGATGGATAGAGGTGCGAAGGTATAGAGCCATCAATGGTATATCTGGCGTAGGATTTACAGTCGCATCACCCGCTTCTTTTTCAAGGTGAGGTTGGTCCATAGGCAACTGAGAACTAGATAAAGAGCATGAAGATGATATTTTCACAACTCGAGACACCTCCTGGGTGGAGGGTCAAGCTAGCGACGTACATGCTGAGATGACCAGTGAGGCATTGGTGGGATGTGCAGGTTCAGGCTTACAGACACAAGGGACTAGCATGAAAAGTCTTCGAGGACAGGTTTCTCAAGCACTTTTACCTAGAGACACTGAGGGCAGAGAGATATCATGGGTTCTTGAGACTTCAGTAGCGAGACATGTCCATCATGGAATATACAACTACTTTCAATTAATTGTCTCACTTTCCACCTAGTATGGTAAGAGATTACTCAAAAAGAGTGAGGCACTTTGATGATGGCTTGCGACACACCATTCGGATCCAGGTAAATATATTCAGGCTGGGTTCTTTCTCAGAGGCGGTGAATTAGGCACTCATTGCAGAGTGGAACCAGAGGGATCGGCCCCAGGTTGGCCAGGAGACAGCTTCGAGTGATGGTTCAGATAGTAGGAAGTGAGGATGAGATGAGTTCCTGTAGTGCAGTCAGGCCAAGGGCTCAGTTAGAACACCTCATATTAGTCTTTAGTGGTTTTATTTTAATGTGGACTACCAAGGCATGTTTGGAATCGGTGAAATAGGGATCCAAAGGAGTGACAGGTATGTGGACAATTTAGGCATCTGGAAAGGTTTTGTAGGAAGCCTTCTCAAATAGCTGGCTGGCAGGGACCAGGATTGACTGTGGCATTTGGAGTTGGTTTATGTTCAATACCAGGTGATATTAACCAAGGTTCAGCTCCACGTGGAGGACGTGACAGAGACAATGAAACCCAGCTGAGGGGTCAATGGCTAGCGACTAGAGCAACACCATAGGGAGGTCATGCATCAGGTTGTCTTACATCAAGTCAGGTGCACACTATGGAGCTACAAGAGGTTGAGCCGGCTAGTGAGACAATGATAGTTAGAGGTACACCGAGGGTGTATACATGATCTGTTTTGTTTTTACTTGTTTTGGCATGACTTTTTGGGGCATGTCCGCTTGGAGTGCATGAGGTACACATGATTTATGTGGACTGAACATATGCTGGCCAGTGGTATTGGCACCATATCAGGTGTGTGATATATTTATATATATTTATGAGATGCATAACATCAGGGGCATTGAAGATGAAGGTTACTTGAGGTGTTGTGGGCATCAGGGCATCGAGGACGTGGGTTACTTGAGGTGATGTGGGCATCGAGGCATCGAGGATGTAGGTTACTTGAGGTGTTAGGCACCATGTTTGTTTTGAGCATCCATGTGATGTATGACCTCATAGATGCAGACACCAATGTGGTGTGGGATACATTTATGGTGTTAGAAATGACACATGAGCACTAATGAGGTGTATGGTTGACGATGTTTCATGAGAGGACCATGAGTCCAGAAATAGGTTAGTGAACCTTTGCTTTGTTGAGTTCTGTAAGGTTGAGACTGAGTTAGGCAATTTCTATGTTGGGGAGCCCCTTGAGGAATTTAGCCAGAACCATTGAGACCAGGGTAGTCTAGGTTACTTTGATCGGGGTGGTATGTTTGGTGTAATCTTAGGGTTTCTTTTGATAGCTCAAGGATGATCTGTGTTAAGGTGGGGATATTGTAAGAACCTAGGTTTTTGGAATGAGTCTAAATCCCAACCCTGTTTGAATTTTTGACTTGTTTATGAGAAAACTGTGAAAATCTGGGATGTTTTGGAAATTTACATATTACATGCCATGTACTCAAAAGTATACTCTATGTATGGGTTAGGAAAGTACTAGCCACGTGTTCCCTGAGTACATGATGTGTGATGACCAAGTAAGAATTTCCTACTACATGGTGTGTAGTATTGCTTTAAACACTGTGTATTTTTCCTTCCGTGTAACGGTTGAGTCCTAGACGTGTGTCGACCTATGTGGCACGTCCAAGCCTTGTGGCTACCTTCTCTTTATCCAAATTATGGATAAGTCTACTACACATCATGCAGCCCTTTATATATGCCATATATTTTTATTTTTATTCACTTAAATGTAAGAGCATCACGTCTTATTTTGGAAAACACCTTCTTTTTCCCCAAATTCGGAACATGTCCATTTCGAATTTCCATATAACATTTCCTACCTTAGAATCATCATCCCATGTCCATTATTCAATCTGTTAGTGGATACAAGATTGTATTGGGAAGGGTAAAGTCGTGCATCATTTTTCATTACATTTTATTTTCCTCACACACTGCAAATTCCTTCAGAGCATTATTTCCAGGATTTGACGAAAATGTAAATCTATGAAGATCAGCTTCGATTTAGAGATTGATATTAGACATGCCAATGTCTACAAGTCTCAGGTAAAAGGTGAATACCTTGTTTCGTGTTATTTCAGATTTTTTGGTTACATGACCTTTGGTGCGTATTTGGTTATTTTTAGCGAGAACCTGTTTTGTCTTCTATCACATATTGAATTGATTATTAGACCTGTGGGATGCCTTTGGGTACACTCTTTTACATATTTATCTTGAGTGGGGACGGGTGAGGGGTCATTGCTTAATTGGGGAATTTTGGATGGGTATTCCGAAATTCATTAAAATGAATTATTTTGATTAAACTACCGAGTTCAATTTGTTTTGTGATGATATAAATTGTTAGAGGCATCAAAGACCTTAGTGCTAGTATGGGTCAACACATAGATAGTTCAATTCAACCATTTAGTTTGATTTTCCTGTTTAAAGTATTTCTTCTGATTATATATATGTGATGTGTGATATTTCATATTTTGGAACCTTTAGGTTGTACTGGGCATGACCTGGGTATTGTTGAGTGATGCTGATCTTAGGATGGGCTTGGCCTGGGTTACATTGGGTGGTTCTGACCACAAGATTGGGAGTCATGGACATCGACTTGAGGCTGTGTGAATGTCACGTTGGTCATAGCCTCGGTTACATGGATGGAGAGGCCATCATACTTGAGCGACATGGTCATAGGGGCGCGAGGTGTCATAGATGTTGTGGCTTGGGAACTTATTTTGGTGATTACTTCTCACCCGGAACATTGAGTAGTTTGTGCACAGAGAGACTTCGGGAAGAGGTGGTTTTGACTACTCGTGTGAGTATAGACCCCCATTAGTTTCTGTTTAGGTACTATTGGTTTGGGGGTGCTTTCTGTAGGAAGCCACATGAAAGGTGAATAGTCTTCAGGGGATAGCATCAAGGCCATAGGGTTGGGGGCAGAGGCTCACTGTGGTTTGAGGGAAGACATCTCTATCCCTTCGGTTACTAATTTGAGGACAGACATCACTATCCCTCCAGTTACTTTAATGAGGGTAGATATCGCTGTCCCTCCGGTTACTTATTTGAGGAAAAAAATAACTGTTCCTCCGAGTTACTACATATTGGGCGTGCCTTCAAGACATCAGTACTTGAGACACGTGGTGTCATGGGGAACATGGTACTGAGTTACAAGACAATTATTTCAGCATTGGTCTAAATTGGTGACCCTCCATGGTGGCTGCTGAGAACCGGTAGAGTTTGTGTTTATTTGTGTATTTTACTATTTACTGCTTTCATTATAAATGCATGCTAGCTTAAAAACCTATATTAGGTACGCACTGTTGGGTGGTATCCTAATGAGATTCATCTCACACCCTACACAAGCCCTTTAGGATTCAAGTAGACTTTATGGATTTACGTGTATGAAAGATAACAACTTCATGAGATGTACTGCTTTAGCTACCACATGGAGATGGTAGGGACCTTGAGGTCTTGCCTAGATGGAGTTTACATAGTTTTTCATTCCTTCCTATACTAGCATGCTTTCCTTGTTTATTATAGCTAATGTTGGTTAGCTATTAACACCATTTTATATATTTAATTTCAATGGATGCATGATTTGTTTGTTGTAGTATTTGTTAAAAGTGGTTCAGTATGATTTTGTGTTTACATTCCGCTACTGTTGTACATATTTATTGCTGTAACTATTTATTTCTGTTGATTGTGCTTCTACAATGAGGGTCTAGTTCGAATCTTCAGATTCTTCTATTTTATATTATGCTCATACCAGTACCATTATTATCCTCTAAGAGGGTATATCCTCCCCACTATACCTATAAGACCCTCTCTGTTATTCGGTAGCCTTTGGCATTCAGGGAGGTGCGCCTAAGGTTGTAACAACCGACTCGTTTAGCACTTTTTGGGTGTCTTATCGAGTACAGGAAGTTAGAGGTGCAATTTATGTTTATCTTAAATAAAATGTTTTAAATATTTCCTCATTTATGAGAATTTTGAAAGAAACATGTAATAATATTACATAAAAGTTGTGTAATGGACAACATTGATAACCTTGATTATAAACTCTTGTTTCTTACACCAGGTTCACCCATATAGACTTAGAGTTCTTTAGTTAAAATCTATTTATTAAGAAAATCATGTGATAAATATGTTCTCCTTAAGAAAAGGAAACTTTTCATCAAGACCCCTTGAATTTTACTCTCAATAAGGGGGAGATACAAGGAATTGGTCGAGAAACAAAAGAAGACATGGAGAAGAAAAAGTGAGAAAAGGACATAATAAATAATATATTAAGGGGGAGTGAAAAGAAACTAGGGAGAGACAAGGAATTTTGGGTGAAAGAAAACAAGACATGGAGAAGAAGAAGTGACAAAATGAAACAATACCACCCATTTTTGAAAGTGGATATTAGCATAGTGCATATTGAAAAAAACAGAAATGGGATATTGTTGGAACCATGCTCACTAAAAAAAATCAACATATGGAGGTAGTTTATTTTTGGTTTGGTGGAAGTTAAATATACCACCATATAGTTCTCTGACTGTTTCCAAAAACCACTTCTAATGTTGGCATTGGAAGTCAACTCGCATCCGTTCTATCTATTTAGTGGCATTTTCTAGGAACTGGTGTAGAACGTTTGTTTTACGATGGGTTTTTGGGTTGTACTGGCCATTTCACATCCTAAAATATGACTAAAGGATAGTGGTGGTTTAAACTACCGCTATGCTTCAGTAATTTTTTGGAGGGGAAACTACCCCTAAAACCCAAAAAAGACCTCTAAAATTTTGACCCTAAATAGTGGTGTTTTAAACTGATGCAATATATAATTTTTTTTTAAAAATAGAGCTCCAATTTCTACAGCCCCAATACATCCAAACAAAATCAGACATCCAACTATAAAACATAAAGATATATAACTATAACACATCGATGGGTTTATTATATACCACATTAATAACATCAAGCCTGTAAATTATTTTGGGCTATACAGTGCAAAATTCCCTATGAAATCACCCCAGAACTAAAAATTAAAATGAAACAGTCAAAAGACACATTGATTGGTGGTCCACATTCACCACTCCATGTTCCATCCCAATGAGATCTTCTTCAAACTGTCTACATATCCATCTCCACTTCTTGCTACCGACACATATATGAAAATTATATTTAAAATTAAATAGTGTTTCATATTTAAATTTAATCTTAAAACTGATAAAAATGTACATACTAAATGATTTTGAAGTTCTGTGATTTACCTTCTCAGTACCAGCCATCGATGCAATATCGCCAATGACATATCCAATCAACTTCTGATATAATTAAAAAAACATTCTATAGAGAAAAAATCATAGAATCTTGCATCTTTATATGATACCACTATTCTTAAATTAGTATTTTCATAGAAAAAAAATTCCCTATGGCCAAATAATCTTATGGAATCATCCTCTGGGACCACATAACAGACATATGTGACAACTATCTTTAGTTCATTCAGATTCCAAACATCTGAATTGTTCATATTCTCTCTATTATAGCATTGTTTCTATCATTAATAGAAAAAAAGTTCTTAGTATAATAAAATTATAATAAAAATATTCATATTAAAATTTGTACTAATAAATATCACCCTCCTATATCCCTACAATGAAATAAGAGTGACAACCTACTCATTCGCTACTGAGCCTACTGAACGTGGAGGCGTTATCTCAACTATCGATGGGATGCTAACAAAGGGTGTGTCAGAAGATAATAGAATGGAGGATGTGATAGATGATGTTGGGTAAGGGGGTATGCAGAGGGGGTCTCATAAGCTATAGGGAGGTAGGCAGATGTATCATCATCTGTTGGTGTGGTTAAGGGAACGTTGACTGAGAGTTGACTAGGATCAGTAAAATGCTTCCTTGGAATTTCTATCATTTATTAAAATAAAATTAACTTAAGATCATATATTTCAAAAAATTCATCCAGAAAAAAATTAGAAATGATAAAAAATGAACAATACTAAAAAACAAAATATACGTAGATATGATAATGAATTACGACACATTTAACAAAATTGGATGAGAAATGAATAGATGAATGTACATACACTCATTTTGTCCTTCAATCATGTCTTTTTATACTCCATCATTACTTTTTATACATCATCCACCATTGAAAGAATAATATTTTCAATATATTGGTGGAAAATAAATTTTCTTCTTTCTATTGTTGTGATTCAATGTCAGAGGTCAAATCTTTCACTTCATCACCCATATCATACAAGTCTCTTTGTTTTACATGAACAACTACACTCATCCCTACATCCTTGATATCTTACAAATAATATACCATTTTCTATTGTGGTGATAGGATATATGGATCATGTAATTAATGGTCACAAAAATCCATCAAGGGAGAGAATATCACAGAAGTAAATTTCATGGAAACTCTTTTAACACCCCTAATAATATTGACCCATTTTGAATTGAATAAAAAAACTAAAAAGTACACTTGGAAGTATAATTTGACAATATTAGTCAAATTTCCATAGGTTCCAACTTTTTAAAACATAAATATACCACTATTATATGTTTTCAAAGCCTCTTCTTAATCAACTGTATAAAATTAAAATTCATTCACATTTTAATCATTGAACTTTCTGGCCTGTTTCAGAGGTCCTCGAGCTAGAAATATCAAATATTCTGGAAACTCATCTCAATTATAAGTATTCATGATATAAAAAAAGTAATATAAATTATTATATTTACAAATTATATGTGTGAACCTAATATCCATATTTATTACAATATTTATGAACATACATGTTATGTAAACCATTCTATAAGATCTTTATTAAAAACCTCTGATATATCTTTCTCATTTCATGTTCAGCTTCTAATTCTTATTTTTTATTTGTATGCTGATCTCTTTAGTAAATGAATCAGAAATTTCACTATTCAAAAGCACATATCTATTCACCTATAATAACTCCATTTATGTTAGTGTAACATTTGAGATCCTCCTAACTGATCTTCTAATTGTAGGAAAGCTTCTGGATTTCTCATATAGTTTTGATTGAGTCGATATGTCATCAATACATCTAATTAGATTGAATCTTGTCTCAATATCATCCATGTATCCTAAAAAATATTTAATACACTCTTCTTATAAATATACATCAGAAATAGAGCATCCAGGTTGAGATTTATTTTTAACTTATGATTTCAAATGCCCATAATATCAATGAAATAAAATAAATAAAACATAATTGTGTATTTAATGTTCATCCATAAATTAATTACTTAATAAGAAAGACATATAAATAAATTACCTCCCAATTGTATATATCAATTGTCAATGTATGGGGCCTCCTAATTTTTCTTCCTTAACCAAATTCACAGTTAAATGCATCATGATAGTAAAAAATGATAGGGGAAAGATCATCTACATTGCACAATGTGTCTATAAAAATATATCATTATGGTTTTCAATCTAAAATTTTTGTAGTGTTTTCTCACATCGTTTTTTGAAAAATGTGGAAAATTGGAGTATAATACCAGTAACTTTTGCAGGTAATAATGTATGCAATGAAATGGTAGTAACTATTGTAATAAAATATGTGAATCATGAATTTTCAATCCATGTAAGCTACGATTCTTTAAGTCAGCACACCTTGATATGTTACTTGAATATCCATCTGATACGTTTACATGTTTTAAATTTTAAGTTTTGTATCTTTATAACTATTTTTCATTGAAATAATTGTTGGAGCATACTTTTCATTCTCATATGTCCAGATATCATTTTTTTTATTTTCATTGATTGTATGTCGTTCTGAGCATTGAGGTGGTCCTTTGATTTTCAATTCTCATTAAGAAATGTGAATATCAAATTTTCACAAACCTTCTTCTCAATATGCATAACAACAATATTTTTTTGCAAAAAATTAAATTCCCTCTACAAAAGTTTGAAGAATGTACTTTTTTTCCATTGTTGCGTTCTAATTTCACTTTACGATGCACTTCAAACTCTTTTTCGACTATCATTCAAATGATAAGATTTACCAAATTTTGTTTCAAAATTTCCATGTTTAGATAATATTTCATAACCTATCAAGAATATTAGAGGTGGTCTACGATCAATAGAACCACTGAATTTTGACTTGTTCAACTGAAATCTGTGAGATGCATTGAGAAATCTTTAATGACATAAGAAGAAACATTTTTTACAGCGAGGTAGTCATTTAGACACAAAATCAAATCTAAAAATAGGAAAATTATAACCTTTGTAAGTATTAAAACTAGATAAATTCCCCATTCTAGCGAAGTTACTACTAGTCCACATTATAAAAACTTATATTTTGAAAAATTTTCTATAATATGCATCATATATCTCAACACTGTTGGTCCATAACTCCTGTAATTCTTCAATTAAAGGATATAATTATATATAAATATAATTTCCAAGGATTCTTTACAAGGAATAATCATTGAAGTGATAAAATATGTTTGCTTCATACACATCCATGAAGTAATATTGTAAGGGATCAAAACAACGGGTCAAATGCTATAACTAGTGCTGAAAGTCCCAAATGGGCCGAACCTATTGGCAGCTAATCCCACTCTCACGTTCCTAGGATAAGATTAAAAATTTGGATGTAATGAATCAAATTTCATTCATTATTTTGAAAATATTGGATTTCACATTAACACATCATTTTTATTATCCATATAATGAAACTACATGTTCTCGATTATTTTTAATGACAAGAATAAATTTTATAATTAAGGATTTAATGGAAGTAATGAAAAAATGTTTCATGTGTATTCATTTTATTATTCTTCATAGTAGTATATTGATTTATACTTTCAACATAACCTATTGAATTCCATCTATAATAACTTTTTTTTTTGAAATCTGGTCTTCTTGAATACTCTTCCCTATATAGCATACAATCATTGGTACAAGAATGTAATTTTATAGAATTCATACCAATCCTATTAAGAACTTTTTTCATTTCATAAAAATTCTCATGGATATTAGATTCATGAAATGCATCATGAAACAATTCCAATGTCATGGATATATCCTTATTTTTAATTCCATATAGGAATTTTATATGGCACACCTTTAGAAGAAAATACTTTTTTGAATATTTCAAACACCCACCATATAGCTCTTGATTTCCATCATCAACTAATCCATAAAACAAATTTGTCTACTCAGTGAATTCACCTCTTACATTATTATCTATAGAATTAATTAAAGGATCCAATGATATGACTCAATCTTGTTCTGGTTTTCCTGTAGACCCAAAAACATCACTTGTCATGTTTCTATTTGTAGAACCCTCAACTAGTTGTTTTGATATGTTTTGATGGTGATGTTGTTATCTTGAAATTCCAAATGCATTGTTTAAAATGTTTTTTTCTTTATCCATTTTTGATGAAATTAGGATCTCATTATATTGATTTAAATCAGTGTTCAAAATTTCTGTAACACTCGATTCTCCATGCTAAATCCAATAGAAATATTGAGTATGTAATTTCTTTAGTATCAAGTGTTCATACACTCTATATCTCTTCAACCATATTATAAGTTTACATTTAGGACATTATCATCTTATTCTCCCATCAACAAATCGATTGTAAATTGAAAAATATAAAAACTTATCCAAACCCATAGCTGTCACGAACCGGATCTGGTCGCCACCATTAATGGCACCAAACCTGACCCGTGGCAAGCCCCGAAGGGCGTTCCCTATCCCCACGGGCTGGAACAAGTGCCCGGGTATCAAACAAATCTGGTTTGGGAACGATTTACCCGAGTATGAAAGCAGAAATCATAAAAAAACAATCAATTATTAAAATCTGAAATTTTTCATGATAAACAATTATTAACAAAACCAGATCTGAATACATATTTTTAAAGACACTACAAGTGGTCTAAAAACAAATAATGACAACATAAAGACATCCCCATGGACTCCACATGACAAGGGGATCATCACCCGCAAGACGTCCCCGCAACTCCGCCCCAACGATGGGGACTAACATCCCGAACCGCCATCACCCTTAGCCTTCCCTTTACCTGAGTGAAGCATAAGCAGGTCTACTTACACCCAAGGGGTGTAAGTAGGGTGTGAGCCTAAGCCCAATAGGATACCACCAGTTGATTCCAAAGAGTATGCAATACAATGTGAACAAAACAAGCAATTTTAATACACAAGGTGAAACAATGTTAAAATTCAAAGAAATGCAACTTTCAAATGAAAACAGTTTTCAATCCGAGAATTTGAGAATGTTAGCACATTAAATAGACATGTGAGCTACTGTAATGTACTGCCAAAAACAACCCACAACAAGGGTAAATACCACAAATACTATGAGCATCAAAATCAGGAAGACCCCTAAGCACTAGGTTGTCTCGGGCCCTATGTACCTCATACCTCGGTGTAGAGTAACCATAGAAAAATCCATTATCGTGCACGAGCCACTAGTAGGGAACATACCCATAACCTAGTGGTCCCCAATCATCATCCAAATAGTTTAGTTAGAGTTGTCGTTATCCAGATCCTAAGTGGAACAGGGACAAAACACATCTGATCCACTAGCCGTACTAGTACAAATCCGCCCCACCTATGTACCCGGGCTTCCCCTTTTTGTGATCAAACAATTTCAGAATACAACACAAATAATTTTTCATATAAAATATCACTACTGGTCACAAACAAATTTTACAGTAGCTACACACATTTTATACCATTTAAAACACACAATAAAATAATTTTATTTCCAATAAAACAACCTCTCAAAACATCACATTGTTCTTCACCCAAAGCTCTTTAAGATATCCACCTTTCACACTATGATAACACTTGTAAGTTATTAAAACAAAATCTTAGTTCAAAACCCTTTAATGAAACCAAAAATTCAGTTATGGGGCATCCCAAAATGAACCAATAAAAGATTTGAATGGAAACCCCTCAATTTCACCAAAAAATGGAACTTAAAAATTCATTTGCATTATAAATGCAAATAAAACCAATTTTTACAGAATCATTCAAGTGAAATAAACATTAGAGTACCATGAAAACAGAAAGCTAATTCACAAAAATTGCACACACAATGGAATCACCTACCAAATTAACAAAACCCCTTGAATCTCCGTGCGAAAATCAAATCGCACCCCCGCCGCACTAAGAGAGAACTAGATCAAACCTAAAACCACACAAATTGGCCAAGAAATCCCAAATTTAAACCCTAGGTTCGAAATCCTAGTTTCTGGACATTAGTAAACTCAATTATAATGGAAGAAACCCTAAGAACAATGAGTTAAACCCAAAGTAATTTGAAAGATGAAAGAAAAGGGATCATTTACTTGAAGTATCTTGAATCAATCACTCCAAAACTCCAGTATCTGAAATTTAAAAGATCCAAAATTTAGGTTACGTTCTAATAAGATGTATTATCTCATTTAGGAACTGGAATGGAGGAAAAATATTGAGAATTGAGAGATTTATAAAAGAAATACTTTACCTCTTGAAATCTGGGCGATTTGAGGAACCCTATGAATATCTGCACAAAATCGCGATTCTACAGAGCTCCAAACGGGTGGTAGAGAGTTCAGACGCACGTCTGGGTTACTTGGGCTTGAGTGAGTCTTGGAATCACCGAAAAATCCCAAATATTGAATAAGTTATAACAAAATCAAATTTTATTTTTAAAACAGGAATTTGGCTTTCGGGCAAGCCCAAACCCTTAGACAAAAACCCAAATAACCCCTGGTTATGGATTTCTAAAAGCTCCAAATTACCTTGGTGGTGTTAATAGGTTAGGGGAGGTCAATTAGGAATTTTAATGGATAAAAAATGTTGAAAAATGAAAAAGTTATAAAAGATAAAAAATTTATTTTTTAATCTGGAATTGGGCTCACGGTTTGGCCGAATTCATGAATACTCATCTATTCCTCCCTAAAACCTTGGGAAACCCCCCAAAAAAGAAAGGATGTAAATTAAATGAAAAAAATACCTTTAAAATATGTCTTTTATGTTACAATTCTCCCCACCATGAAGGACTTTCCGCCCCAGAAAGTCAACATAAATCTCAGTTGGAAAACAAGAATGGGTACTCTTCCTCGACCCATGACTTTCGCTCCCATGTCTCATGTGTATCATTCCCATGCTGCCATAAAACCCGGACTAAAGGAATAGACTTTCCTTGAAGTATCTTCTCTTGGGAGTCCACTATTTTCATCGGTCTCTCAACGATAGACAAGTCAGGCTCTATCTCCAGTTCTTCCCAACTCAACACATGGGATGGATCCACATTGTATTTCTTCAACTGAGAGACGTGGAAGACATCATGGATAGACGTCAACTGAGAAGGTAAGGCCAACCTGTATGCCACCTTACCAATATGCTCGGTGATCTCAAAGGGTCCGACATACCGTGGCATCAGCTTACCTTGCTTCCCCAATCGACGATGGCCCAGACGAGGGGCCACTTTTAAGAATACCCTGTCACCCACAGAAAACTCTAGGTCTCGATGCCTCCGGTCAGCATAAGATTTATGACGACTCTAAGCTGTCAATAAGCGCTGCCTGATCAACTTGACCTTCTCAGAAGTCTCCTGCACAAGGCTCGGCCCCAACAGTGTAGTCTCTCCTACCTCATCCCAACATAGGGGGGACCGACAAGGCCGACCATAGAGCGCCTCAAAAGGGGACATTTGAATCATGGATTGGTAACTATTATTATAAGCAAACTCTACCAATCCCAAATGGATATCCCAAGAACCTCCAAAGTCCAGGACACATGCACGAAGCATGTCCTCCAATATCTGATTCGCCCGCTCTGTCTGACCATCTGTCTGTGTGTGGTATGCCGTGCTCATCTTAATCTGAGACCCCAAGGACTTCTGAAGGCCTTCCCAAAATCGAGAAGTGAAGCGGGGGTCTCTATCCGAGACAACAGCTGATGGTACACCATGGAGTCTCACCACTTCCTGAAGATACAAATGGCCCAACTCATCTACTTTAGTTGTATCTTTTATCGGAATGAAGTGGGCTGATTTGGTCAGATGATCAATCACCACCCAAATAGCATTCTAACCCCGAGGTGTATGAGGTAAGCCAACAATGAAGTCCATGGCAACCTCTTCCCACTTCCAGGTAGGAATGGGTAGTGGTTGGAGCAAACCGGATGGCCATTGGTGCTCTGCTTTCACCTTCTGATATGTGTAGCATCTCGAAACAAAGTCTGCTATGTCCCGTCTCATACCAGGCCACCAAAACTGCCGACGAACATCATAATACATCTTAGTGGCACCCAGATGGACAGCCCACTGAGACTGGTGGCTATCTTGCATCACCACCTTCCGCAAAGATAATGGCACTACTGAACGGCCCTTGAAGCACAAGATGCCCTCGGGAGATGATTACCAATCAGAGGATGTCTCCCCACCATGAAGGAACTGCTTAGACCGCTGACAAAGATCATCACTGGGCTGTTCCTGCTGAATCAACTCCAATAGAGAAGGAGTCAACTGGACACCTGCTAAGAATGCCCCTCCACTGTATTCCCTGGTCTCCACATGAATATGAGAAAAGAGACCCATCAATGCCCACTCATCACTAGACTTCCTCAAAGCTTGCACTGGAACTCTTCTGCTCAATGCGTCGGCCACTACATTACCCTTTCCCAGGGTATAGACAATGTCAAAGTCAAACCCCTGCAAGTACTCGATCCAGCGACGTTGCCTCAAGTTGAGGTCCTTCTGCGAGAAGATATAAGCCAAGCTTTTGTGATCAGAGTATACCACAAACTTCTCCCCAAAGAGGTAGTGACGAAAAGTCTTCAAAGCATGCATCACCGCTGCTAACTCCAAGTCATGGGTTGGGTAGTTATTTTCATGTGGTCGAAGTTGGAAAGATCCATACACCACCACATGATCATCTTGCATAAGCACGCACCCAAGACCCATACCTGAAGCATCACAATAGACCACATATACCTTTCCAGCCTCTGGTAAAATCAGCACGGGGGCAGTAGTCAGCCGCATCTTTAGCTCCTCGAATGATGCCTGACATTCTGGACCCCATACAAACTTCACCCCTTTCCGGGTGAGGGAAGTCATCGGTGAAGCAAGCCGAGAGAAATCCCGAACGAATCGCCTGTAATAACCGGCCAATCCAAGAAAACTCCTGATCTCGAACACTTTCTTCGGTTTCTCCCACGACATGACTGCACTAATTTTCTCAGGGTCCACTGAAACTCCATGCTCTGAGATCACATGCCCCAGAAATCTCACCTCTTTGATCCAGAAAGTGCACTTTGACAACTTTGCATAGAGGCGGTGATCTCGTAATGTACCCAAAACGATCCTCAAGTGATGTTCGTGTTCCTCCTCAGAGAAAGAGTATACCAGAATGTCATCCACGAACACCAAAACAAAGGAATCGAGATACTGATGGAACACCCTGTTCATAAGTGCCATAAATACCGCTGGATCATTGGTCAATCCGAAGGGAATGACCAAATACTCAAAGTGGTCGTACCTGCTTCGGAAGGCTGTCTTAGGGATATCTGACTCCTTCACCCTGAGTTGATGATACCCTGAACGTAGGTCTATCTTTGAGAACCACTTTTCCCCCTTCAATTGATCAAACAAATCATCTATTCTGGGCAAAGGGTATTTGTTTTTAATTGTTACCATATTCAGCTTCCGGTAGTCAATGCACAACCGGAGGGATCCTTCAGCCTTTTTTGCAGACAACACAAGAGTGGCCCAAGGAGAGACGCTCAGGCGAATGAATCCTTTGGATTCTAAGTCGTCCAGATGTATCTTTAATTCCCTCAACTCGGTGGGGGCCATGAGATAAGAGGGAAGAGATATCGGCTATGTTATCGGCGCCAGATCAATCGAAAACTCCACATCCTGCTCTGGGGGCAAACCAGAAAAGTCATCAGGGAATACCTCGGGAAACTCATTCACTACACGAGGTAGTGCACCGTCAGGGGAAAGACCATCCTCTAGCACAATCAAAGATAGCTGGAAGATAACACTTCCCAACTCTGGGAGTGGAGGCCCTGCGCGACTTGATCGTGGATCCCATTCTCTATGAAAAACCTGATGACTCCCATCAGGTGCTGTGAAACTCACACGCCGTCTGTAGCAATCGATGTGTGCCTGGAAGTGTACTAGCTAATCCATCCTGAGTATGACATCAAAAAAGTCCATATCTAAGACCAAGAGGTCCCACTCCATCTCGACCCCTGACACAGAAAGTGCACACGAGGGGCACCTCAGGCCCTGCCCCTTCTTCTTTCCCAATGGCGTCACCAACTCCATCGCAAAAGACATTAACTCAGTTGGAAAATTCAGCATGTCCAAAAAATGTCCAGAAATGAATGAAATAGAGGCATCAGTATCAAAAAGAGCAGTAGCTATAGAAGATGCGATCAGAATGGTACCTCGAACTGTCGACGGTCCCGCCTCTGATCCTGTTGGTGACTGATCCACTGCATGGAGATGTCCAGTATCTGCCTGAGGACAGCTGCTAGTCTGTGGTTGTGCCCTAAACTGGCTCTGCCCAGAAGATGATCCAGCCCTACCACCACGACCACCAAGTCTAGATCCCCCAGTCCTCGACGGCTCGGACTGTGCTGGCACTCCTCTTGAATCCACTGACCCTGCCCCACTTGGGAGTGGACGTGCCACAACGCAGAAGTGCTGAAAATGCCCTATACCTCCACACTGGTAACAAGGCTTCGGAGGAAGAGGACAGGCTGGTCGGATATGCCCAGGCCCCCCACATTGGTGGCACATGACCGATCTCGCATTAGAAGCCGCAGAAGAAAACTGCCTGGAAGAGTGGCCTGAACTGACCCCTCCTTTCTTCAAATGATCCTCCCGCTTCCTTTTCTTCTCTGAGGAGCTGCCACTACCCACTGCTGATACTGAACCATAGAAACCAGCCCTGCCTTTCCTATCAATCTCCACCATGCACGCCCGATCAAAAACCTCAGCATAGGTCCTCAGCTTAAACAAGAACACCTGGGAGTATATCTCTGGTCACAAGCCTTTCTCAAACCTCTGGGCCTTCGCTTTCTCATTAAAGACAATTTCTGGAGCATACCGAACCAATTCAGTGAAACGGTTGGCATAATCCATCACAGATAGATTCCCCCGAACATGTTCCATGAACTCTCTAGACCTGGCATAAGCCAACACCTCAGGGCAATAATGTTCATTGAAGACAACCTTGAAATCTCCCCAGCGCATCTGCTCATTCTTCCCAGAATGAAGCACTGACTCCCACCATTTACAGTTGGGACCCTCCAACAGAAAGGAGGCACACTTCACCCTGAGCTACTCAGGTGTTTCCAGGAACTCAAACATATGCTCGATCTTCTTGAGCCATTCTTCTGCTTAATGGGGTTCTGCGCTACCTTGGAAGGTAGGAGGCTTGTTTTTCAGAAACTCTTGTGCTTTATCTTTTTTAGGACCTATCTCCTCTGCCCTAACAGGAATAGAAGTATGAGATGGTCCCTGTCCCAAAGCTTGGATAGCCCGAAAAACAGCCTCCACGAGCCTCTGATCAATCGGCGTGGGAGAACTCTCTCCAGCTTCCTCCTGTGGGTGCGTCGGAGCTTTCCGGGAGGCATGTTGCTACAAAATGCAACAGTCACAAAACAATAGTCAATACCACAATTCAGAAAATTGTAATCAAATACATCAAATATAAACAAACTAAACACATTCTTGTAATAAAAGAAACAACTACTCCACATCTTCCGGATGTCCACATGTGGTCTGCAGCCCACACGTCTCACCTGGAAGTGAAGTCAATCAGTAAATTCCAAAATCCTCTAGTTACTCAAGGTCTTCCAAGAGAGGTGCGGGCCAGGCACCCTACTCACAACCAATACCCCGAGCCCCGAAAGTCCTAGCTCTTGTCTATCCAGACTCATCTCAAAATAACAATATAACCCAAAAACATTAACCTCCTCTGATACCATTTTGTCACGAACCGGATCTGGTCGCCACCATTAATGGCACCAAACCCGGCCCGTGGCAAGGCCCGAAGGGCGTTCCCTATCCCCACGGGCTGGAACAAGTGCCCGGGTATCAAACAAATCTGGTTTGGGAACGATTTACCCGAGTATGAAAGCAGAAATCATAAAAAAAACAATCAATTATTAAAATCTGAAATTTTTCATGATAAACAATTATTAACAAAACCAGATCTGAATACATATGTTTAAAGACACTACAAGTGGTCTAAAAACAAATAATGGCAACATAAAGACATCCCCATGGACTCCACATGATAAGGGGATCATCACCCGCAAGACGTCCCCGCAACTCTGCCCGAACGATGGGGACTAACATCCCGAACCGCCATCACCCTTAGCCTTCCCTTTACCCGAGTCAAGCATAAGCAGGTCTACTTACACCAAAGGGGTGTAAGTAGGGTGTGAGCCTAATCCCAATAGGATACCACCAGGTGATTCCAAAGATTATGCAATACAATGTGAACAAAACAAGCAATTTTAATACACAAGGTGAAACAGTGTTAAAATTCAAAGAAATGCAACTTTCAAATGAAAACAGTTTTCAATCCGAGAATTTGAGAATGTTAGCACATTAAATAGACATGTGAGATACTGTAATGTACTTCCAAAAACAACCCACAACAAGGGTAAATACCAAAAATCCTATGAGCATCAAAATCAGGAACACCCCTAAGCACTAGGTTGTCTCGGGCCCTATGTACCTCGTACCTTGGTGTAGAGTAACCATAGAAAAATCCATTCTCGTGCACGAGCCACTAGTAGTGAACATACCCATATCCTAGTGGTCCCCAATCATCATCCAAATAGTTTAGTTAGAGTTGTCGTTATCCAGATGCTAAGTGGAACAGGGACAAAACCCATCCGATCCACTAGCCATACTAGTACAAATCCGCCCCACCTAAGTACCCGGCCTTCCCCTTTTTGTGCTCAAACAATTTCAGAAAACAACACAAATCATTTTTCATATAAAATATCACTACTGGTCACAAACAAATTTTACAGTAGCTACACACATTTTATACCATTTAAAACACACAATAAAATAATTTTATTTCCAATAAAACAACCTCTCAAAACATCACATTGTTCTTCACCCAAAGCTCTTTAAGATATCCAGCTTTCACACTATGATAACACTTGTAAGTTATTATAACAAAATCTTAGTTCAAAACCCTTTAATGAAACCAAAAATTCAGTTATGGGGCATCCCAAAATGAACCAATAAAAGATTTGAATGGAAACCCCTCAATTTCACCAAAAATTGGAACTTAAAAATTCATTTTCATTATAAATGCAACTAAAACCAATTTTTACAGAATCATTCAAGTTAAATAAACATTACAGTACTATGAAAACCGAAAGCTAATTCACAAAAATTGCACACACAATGGAATCACCTACCAAATTAACAAAACCCCTTGAATCTCCGTGCGAAAATCAAATCGCACCCCCGCCGCACCAAGAGAGAACTAGATCAAACCTAAAACAACAAAAATTGGCCAATAAATCCCAAAGTTAAACACTAGGTTCGAAATCCTAGTTTCTGGAAATTAGTAAACTCAATTATAACTGAAGAAACCCTAAGAACAATGAGTTAAACCCAAAGTAATTTGAAAGAGGAAAGAAAAGGGCTCATTTACTTGAAGTATCTTGAAGTAATCACTCCAAAACTCCAGTATCTGAAATTTAAAAGATCCCAAATTTAGGTTACGTTCTAATATGATGTATTATCTCATTTAGGAACTGGAATGGAGAAAAAAGATTGAGAATTGAGAGATTTATAAAAGAAATACTTTACCCCTTCAAATCTGGGAGATTTGAGGAACCCTATGAATATCGGCACAAAATCGCGATTCTACAGAGCTCCAAATGGATGGGAGAGAGTTCAGACGCGCGTCTGGGTTACGTGGGCTTGAGTGAGACTTGGAATCACCGAAAAATCCCAAATATTGAATATGTTATAACAAAATCAAATTTTATTTTTAAAACAGGAATTGGGCCTTCGGGCAAGCCCAACCCCTTAGACAAAAACCCAAATAACCCCTGGTTATGGATTTCTAAAAGCTCCAAATTACCTTGGTAGTGTTAATAGGTTAGGGGAGGTCAATTAGGAATTTGAATGGATGACAAATGTTGAAAAATTAAAAAGTTATAAAAGATACAAAATTTATTTTTTAATCTGGAATTTGGCTCACGGTTTGGCCCAATTCATGAATACTCATCTATTCCTCCCTAAAACCTAGGGAAACCCCCCAAAAAAAGAAAGGATGTAAATTAAATGAAAAAATACCTTTAAAATATGTCTTGTATGTGACAGTAACATTATGAGGTGTGTACCTCTGTAATTTGATGTATCTTTTATCTATATATATCACAATGTACCTACACTTTATTAAAAAAATTAAATCATATAACTATTACTATGTTGAATAATAGATAAATGGATGTGAAAATACACAAGCTATGTAGTTATAATAAGTTTCATATATTTACTGAAATATTAAAATTTAAAAAATGAAATAAATCATGGATAGTATAAAAGAATTTTTCTTAAAGATTCAATCAGGATTTTGTAAAGAGCTTCAGAATCCAATCCATTTTCACACCATTTGAGAACTACATTTAAAATTTTCTTTGAAAATAATATATCAATCCTAAAATTCAAACCAAATTTAAAAATGTATCTTTTTCCATAAAATCACATTTGAAGGAAAGAGACCCCACTTTAAAGGAATTCAATCACTATTGAACCATGAGATATGTAAGATATATATATACATGGGATCTGAGAAGCTTTTATATATTTATTACAAGACTGGGTTTGAGGATGAGGGTCATGTTGATTTTTTCATTATCAAACGTGATAGAATGGATGATGCCATGATATTTGTTGAGTTTTGTATTTGAGATGTAATAAATCCATTTTAAATGATTTTTTATTCGCTATGTTTGGGTAATTGGACCATTGGGTAGTTAGTTTTATGGATTATATGTTTGTTCAGACCTTTACTACATTTAAATTTATATTATATCATATTATTTTGATTTGTTCCTTCCACTTACTATGATGTTTTGATGATTGATTTATTACATTGTTGTTGTGAACCATGATATGGGGTTATAGTATCCTAATATAGCCGCATTATACCCTCAAAACTCCTTGAACCAACAAGTATAGTATCTTTAAATAAGTCTTGTCTATTTTCATTACTTTAACTATAAGAAGTGACAAGATCATCTTTTTTTAATAAAGATAATATTTTATTTATATTATCAATAATTTAATGTCAGATCAATCAAAATGATCAGACTTTATCTTTCTTTCATCCATATCCACCACTCAACTCAAGAAGACTTACTTAAATCTTCCGAACTCAATATATGATACATATTTATTTAAAAATTATGGCGATTAACCAAAATAAATGTTCCTATAATAAGAGTAAATAAGATAATAAAATTCTAAAATACACATTCTATATCATAGGAAAAATACTCTATAGTGCCTTCTAAATTTGGTCTGAATCCCATCGAAACCCATACCTCCATTAGGGGGTATCTTCCTACCCAAAAAACCCTATGATCCCACATTATAGGTTACACCAATATATATTATTATCTAATTATTAGTACAGGCCTAGTATAACTTTTCTAATCTTTATTCAGTAGTTCATTCTAACACATTCAAATAAAAACTAAAAAATTAGGACATAAAAATTGAAGACTTTTTAATGAAAATATATGGATAATATAATATTTAAGTGATAATAGTGATATAATATTTTATATTAGAATAATGGTATTTATTTAAAATATATAGGAGGAGAATGAGGCTCCCTTTGTGTATAAGGACATTGAAGTTCACTTTGGTTTCTTGTTTCCATTACCATTATTGTAAATACATTTAGTTGTCAATTCAATATTTTATTTTATAAATAATGATATTAATATGGAAATAATCAAAACATATTAGTACTAGAGGGAGGCATATTATAACTAATGAGGATAGTGAATATTTCTTGTAAAAAATTTAATTCCCTAGCTTTAAAAAAAATTACACAACCATGATAAAATTACATGACCATATTAGTGAAATAAATTTCTTCTTAGAGACCAAGAATATGAATTCCACTTAAAATAATTTTTAAAATTTATTTTGGAGACCACACACACCCTTTATAATTAATAAAAAAGGTCAAAGATCTATCTAGTAATTTATATTACCACTTGGGGAGGAAAAACATTAGAAAATAAATACATTGAAAAAAATCATAATCCTTTTATCATTATAATAAAATTTAAAATATTACACCCATAATTTCACAAAAATATTATTTATAATTGATAATATTTCTTTGATTCACCAAAAAAGCCTTAAAACCCAATAAAATATCATGGTTTTTAAATTTAAATAGTTATGCAACGTACCAACTACCACAAAACCTCTCTCTTTTACAAAATTTTGTTTTAATCCACCTAAAAATGGAAAGTGGACCCTAAAAATCACGAGGAAAAATATATATAAGAATTATGAAATCAAAAATCATGTTACAATTAATCCTTAGGAAACCGAGACCACATTAGGATAAAAAAGTGAAAAGGGTAGAATAATGAATTTGGAAGTGGTTAGAATAATTTTACCTCGATTAATAAAACCAAAACAACCCATTTAAAATTTCATAGAGGAAATTAGAGATGAAGGGGAGGATCTCTTTGGGTATTTTAATGCAGTTCTAGTGAGCGATCAGGGGGATTAGGCTTGGAGGGCTAGGGTGATACTTGTTCCTCGGTGAAGAGGAAGCACGATGGTGTTATGGAACACCAACGATGGTGTTAGGGATCAAGGTTGGGGTGGTGGAGAGTTGGGGGAGGAATGGGGGATAAATTTGTTTTTTTATAAAAACATTATATTTCACTATGGGTTTTAAGAACCACCATGAATTAATTTTTTTAGCAGTGTTTTAGTAAACCATTACTAAATAATTATTTTTTTGTAGTGGTTGTTTTTTGGTTTTATTTATTATCAATAGTTTATATATGTTTGAAGTAAATAAAATGATAAGTTTCTAGTTTTTGGACCCATGAAATTTTATTGAAGAATCAGACTCATCCCATCGGCATGAGTCATTGAATTTGATTTATCATATTGGTATTTCTATTGAATTCTGTGGGAAATTGTATTGATTCTAGAATTAAAGTGTTGATCATAATGAAAACTTTATCAGAGTATACCTATCCCTGAAGTTGAATCTGATGATGCTTTTCTATTTTTTAGTTCAAAAAATTCATTAGTCATTTGAGAAACATGTGATGAAATCTTGATGAAAGAAAGTGGGGGAAAAGGTTATGCCAATCATATTCATTACAATCTTATTCACAAAAATTTTGTTTAGGTTTTATTGAAAATATTTATGTTTTTGATGGATTGGGAAATTACAATACATTCCATGGTAGGTCAGAATATCCTGAAGCTCATCTTTAATGTTTTCAAATTGATGAAGAAGACATGATACAAGCAAGAGTTTGTGGATGTTGAGTGTTTTCTAAATGAAAATTGTATGGTATCAAGTTCATCAGTGTGGTATCCCCACTTCCAGAGTTATTTGAAGGATGAATGAGTCGATGTATCATAATTAGAAATGAAAAGATACTTCTAAAGATGTTTTTTAGGAATCTGTCCATTGTATTTAGTATTCCACCGATCCATCATAATGGATTCTGACAATGATTAATATTTTTAGTATTCTTTATAAATTGGATTTATAATTTTATTAGAGGTAGAATGTTAGAGGAAGGTCGAATTGTATTTTAATTGGGTCAAGAAAAAAGGTCACACTTTGTTCTCTTATAATTGGGTCTAGAGAAAAAGAACAAAAGTATTGATTATTTATCAAGAAGAGGATAAGAATCTCAATTATTTCAAGAGGTCATAATAATGGGTCATCATCATATGTATTCATCATAATGAAAAATCGAAATGATGAAATTGAAATGAGAATATTTTCCATTAAATTGATCTGGAGCAATGTAATGAGGAATATATTGTTTTACAATATCATTCATTATAATTAATAATATCATAAGGAGAGACTTATAATAATACTAATGTCTTATAAGAATCCTAAAGCATTGAAAAATTCAAGTAGAGATTAAAAAATCAAGGATATTTGAATATTTGAAAATAAATTTAATGAGTTAAAGATTGATCCAAGTTTTAGAGTGAATTGATGATTTGGGGAAATTGGTTAAAGTGGGAAGGTTTTCAAAACCACTCATAAACTACTTCTCAGGTCCCTATAAAATGAGAGATGAGTTAACTTGCAAAGGTGACTAAACTTTTTAAGTGCTCAGGTTCTGTAATTTGTGGAACAAGTTTTGAGTACCCAACCAAATTTTTTGTTTCAGGTTGAAGGTGAGGAATATCATCAGATTGACATTAAATATGATCATCCAAGATAGAACCATTTGATATATATTAATTGGAACAATTCCATTTTAGTGAGGCCATCAGAGGTACATACATTTTATCTAGGTTCATCGATCATATTTCCATTAGACAAAAATTTGGGATCCACTGATTGAGTTCATACTCAATTGAAGAAGGAAGACCATGGGGAGAATTTGACTAGACTAACCATCAGAAAGAGACCATGCATTGAGGTTTCCAGATTGGGACGATCATACTTACTCTTCTAAGAAATATTTCTAGACTAATATTATGGAATATGTTTCATGACCAACAAGTTTCTTTGAGATTTATTGATATTCATGAAGATTGTAAATATGTGAAGTTCAATTTAGCTTACTTATAGAGGACGTGAAAAATCTCTGAAGTGGATTAGAAAAGAAGAAGGAAAGTTAATCTTTTGTCTATGGTGACATAATAGTTACTTAAAAGGAATTTTTGTGGGAATTGGATACTAGAAAGGATATTTGGAGGTGTAGCCAACTATTGTAGGAAAGTTGATTCTGGGAAAGTAGAATTGTTCTTTACTTGTTCCGTTGTATTCCGGAAAGAATATAGTAAAGGAATTCATGTGGGTTGGACTATCCAACATAAAAATGAGTATATATTTATACCTAACCTTGTAAATATTGGGTGACACCTTCTATATATATTTTTTTCGTATGAAAGGTGATGTTGTGAGTAATGTTTTAGTGGATGGTAACTCCAACAAGTTTCATAGGTTAAGAATGTTTTTGTTAAGAAGTTAAGAAACATTATTATAAAAGAAAAAAGAACCACTAATTCACCCCCCCTCTCAGTGGTCTTGATACTAATTTGGAATAACACAAATCGATCTGAAACATGATGTGACCGATGTGACTATAAGTTCATGTTTTAAATATATGTGCCATTTAAGAATAAAAGGAACGTCACATAAGATAAACTATATAAACAAGATCATATTGTCTTTAAACTTTAAGAAAATGATATATAATTAAAATTTTATGTATAAGAAATTACCATACATTAATCAGACACATGACATGGACAATATGACTTGATGTGTTCCTTTTCAATATAAAATGACATTTTCGGGTAAAACATAAATAGAAAAGACAAAACTAAGTAAATGATATTCAATTTCCTTAATAATTTAATAAAAATATCCATAATTATTTTATGTAATGTTGGAATCAAACATAGATAAATCTAACCCACGATAAAGCTGGTATAACTCAATGTATGTGTTTTCACATTAAAAGTGTCATTTTACTCTAAAACACACATCATGTAAATAAAATTGAGTAAATTTGGTCATAATACTTTAAAAAAGTTATAAAAATGTTCCTTATTTTTTTATTTGTAGGGATCGAATGAACATGAATCTAATACATGGTATGTGTAGTATGGATATAAGTGCACATTTTCAATATAAAAGTGTCATTTTAGTGTAAAACACACATCCAAAATATAAAACTAGGTAAAATAGTTCAAATTATCTTGAAAAATTATCAAAACGATCCATAATTTATTTTTTTCATATAGGAATATACCTCACATAAATACAAAAAAAAACATCTATTCAGTATGAATCAAAGTGTATGTTTTTAGTATAAAAGTGTCATTTTAGTGTAAAACATAATTCACATTGTCAAAACTGAGGAAATAAACTCATATTTTTTATAAACATTATAAAAATGATTTATAAGTATTTTTCTGGAATTTATGAATCAACCACACATCAATATGACACATGATGTGGCTGATATGATTTAAAGTATGTGTTTTTCCACAAATTGTGTCATGTTACAATAAAACGTACATCACATTGTAAAACAAATGAGTAAATGAGGTCTGATTTCCTTTAAAATTATAATAATGGTCAATAATTATTATTTTTATATAGAGAAGTTTATCACACTTGAATATGATATAATATATGGATGGGGTGACTCTATGTCTTCATTTTCAATATAAAAGTGTTATTTTTCTCTAAAGTGCAGATCACATAGACAAAGGTGAGTAAAAAAGATCAAATTATATTGGGAATTTTTAAAATTATCCACAATTCATTTTCTATGTGAAGGACATGACCGTACATCAATCTGATGCACTATGTGTCCGATATGGATCAAAGTGAATCTTTTCAATAAGAAAGTTTTTTTTAGTGTAAAACATGGTTCACATTTTTAAAACTGAAAAAATATCTCTTATTGTCTAGAATCATTATGAAAATAATTCAAAATTCATTTTTTACTTATAGGAATCAACCCCACATCAATACGACACGCGATGTAGCTGGTATTACTCAAAGTGCTTATTCTCGCATTAAAATTGTCATTTTACTCTAAAACATGCATTATATAGCCAAATATAAGTAAACAAGTTTGAATAACTTTCAAAAATTAGGAAAACTATACATATTTAATTTTTAATTTATAGAAATTTACTACACATGAATCTTATACATGATGTGTCCAATATGACTTAAATTCCGTAATTTCAATATAAAAGTGTCATTTTAGCGTAAAACACATGTCACATAGACATAAATTTGTAAACAATCAAAAAATGTATTGAATCTTTAGAAAATGATCAAAAATTTATTTTTAGTATTTATGAATTTACCACCAATCAATATTAAACATGATGAGTTTGGTATGACTTAACATGGATGTTTTCAATATAAATGTGTCATTTTAGGGTTAAACACATGTCACATTGTCAAAATAGTGAAAATGAGATTGAATTGTCTTGAAATTTTAGTCGAATGGTCCAAAATTAATTATTGACATGTTGGAATAAAAAACATATCAATAAGGAACACAATGTAGATAGTATGCCTTAATGTTCATGTTTTCACATTAAAAGTGTCATTTTACTCAAAAAGAAGCATCACATAGCCAACACACAGTAAATGACACCATTTTTTTAAAACATTAGGGAAACAATCCATAATTTATTTTTTATGTACAGGGATCAATAGAATAAGAATATGAAATATATTGTGGCTCGTATGACTCAAACTATTATTTTTTAATATAAATATGTCATTTTAATGTAAAATGCACATCACATAGTCAAAACCGAGTAAGAAAGATCAGATTGCCTTAAAAAATGAAAAAAATCCATAAATCAATTTTCCTATATTGGAATTGACCAAACATCATTTAGGCACATGATGTGTCTGATATGGCTTAAAGTGCATGTTTTCAATATAAAACCATCATTTTAGTGTAAAACACAAGTTAAATTTTCAAAACCATGAAAATGAGCTCATATTATCTTGAAAATTTAGGAAAATGGTGCATAATTATATTTTGGAATTTAAGAACCAACCGCACATCAATCTGACACATGATGTGGTCAATATGACTCAAAGTTCATGTTTTCACATTTAAAGTGTCATTTTACTCTAAAACACACATCACATTTCCCAAATAGAGTATATGAGGTGACCTTGTTTTCAAAAAATTAGGACAATGATCCATAATTCATTTTAGTAATGTAGGAATTCACCTCACATGAATCCAACACACGATGTGGTCGGTATGACTCCATGTGTGTATTTTCAGAATAAAAGAATCATTTTAGTGTAAAATGCGCATCACATAGCCAAAGTATTGTAAACATGATCTAATTGTATTAAAACAAAAGGAAAATGATAAATAATTATTTTTTATGTGATTTGAAATTATTACACTTCAAATTGATACACAATGTGTCTAATAGGACGCAAAGTCCATGTTTTCAATATAAAAGTGTCATTTTATTGTAAAAGATATGTCACATTATCAGGACCAAGAAAAATGATCATATTTACTTGAAACATTTTTAAAATGATCCACAATTCCTTTGTGTTATATAGTAATCAAATGACACATGTCACATTCTCAATACCATGAAAACAAGCTAATATTTTCATAAAACCATAGGAAAATGATCCATAATTCTTTTGTGGAATATATTAGTCACCCATACATGAATGTAACAAAAGATGTGTTAATTATGGCTCAAAGTACATTTCTTATATTTAATAGTGTCATTATACTCTAGAAAATTCATCATATTGAAAAAACTATATAAATGAGGTAGGATTTTTTTCAAACATTAGGAATTTTTTTTACATTTCATTCTGATTGTATAGGAATAAACCAAACATGAATCTGACACAAAATGTTCCCAATATGACTCTAAGTTATCATTTTCCTTATAAAAGTTTAATTTTACTATTAAATGAACATCACATATTCGAAAATGAGTTAATGAGCTTTAATTGTGTTGAACTTTACAAAATGATCCAGAATTCATTTTTTTCATATAGGAATCGACCTCACATTGTCCTGACACATGATGTGTCTTGCATGAGTAAAAGTATGTTTTCAATATAAAAGATTCATATTAGAGTAAAACTCATGTCACATAGATAAAATTGAGTAAACCAGATCATATAGTCTTGAAGCTTTATAACAATGATTTATAATTCATTTTTGACATGTTGGAATCAACCTCACATAAATCTCACACACGATGCATCCAATATGACATAATGTGTGTGTTTTCACATTAGAAGGGTCATTTTCCTCTAAAACATGAATCAGATATCCAGAAAACAAGTAAAACACTCGTATTTTTTTTTCAAACATTAGGACAACGATCCATAATTCATTTGCAACATCTAGGAATAGACCGCACATCAATTTGACTCATGATGTGGATGGTATGACTCCAAGTGTGCGTTTTTAATATAAAATTGTCATTTTAGTGTAAAACACATGTCACATATCCAAAAATTCCTAAATGAGATTATATTGTCTTGAAATTTCAGTACAACAACACATAATTCCTTATTGATGTGTAGGAATCAACCACACTTGAACCTGACACACCATGTATCTAGTATGACTCTAAGTGCCCATTTTCAAAATAAAAGCATCATTGTAGTATAAAACACACATCAAATAGATAAAATGGATAAAAATATATTTTATTGTCATAAAATTTAATATAATTATTTATAATTAATTTTTTATGTGTTGGATTCAATCGAACATCTATCTAACACATGATGTGGTCGAAATTACACAATGTGTGTGTATTCACATTAAAAGTGTCATTTTAGTGAAAACACACATCACACAGCCAAAATTGAGTAAAAAATCTCAAATTTTATCAAAACTTTACAAGAATAATCCATAATGTATTTTTGGCTTGTTGGGATAAACCACACATCAATCTGACAGACGATGTGGGCAGTTTGACTCAATGTAGGTGTTTTCACATTCAAAATGTCATTTTACACAAAAACACACATCACATATCTAATAACATGTATACATTATTAGAATAATTTCAAACATAAGGAAAATGATCCACAATTCATTTTTTATGTGTAGTAATTGATCGTACATGAATCTGACACATAATGTAGCCGTTTTGACTACATGTTTGTGTTTTTAATATAGAAGTAACATTTTAATGTAAAACATTTTCTACATATACAAAACTGAGTAGATGGGCTCAAATTGTCTTTACATTTAAGGTAAAAGATTCATAATTATCTTTGTAATATAGGAACTTACCTCAAATGAATCTTACACATGATGTGGTCGATATGACTGCAAGTGCTTGTTTTCAGTATAAATGTTTCATTTTAGTATAAACCACACATCACATAGCCAAAACTAAGTAAAAATACTTATTTTTTATTAAATTTATAGAGAATGATACATAATTAATTTTTTATTTGTATAAATAAAACTCACATCAATCTGAAACACGATGTGGTCAAGATGACTTAAAGTCTGTGTTTTCAAATTAAAAGTATCATTCAGTGTAAAAAATGTGACAAATATCCAAAACTGGGTAAATCATATCTGATTTTTGTGACTCTTTAGGATAATGATCCAAAATTCAATTATTATATTTTTTAATTGGACTCACATTAATTTTACACAAGATGTGACCAGTAGGACTCCAAGTGTGCATTTTCAATATAAAATGTTATTTTAGTTTAATGATATAATTATTAACAACTGTACTGAGTAATTAAAAATATTATTTATATAAACCATGGATTAAAAAAAAAATAATAATTCATAACATAATTAATAATTAATATAAAAATTAATTATAAATATAAAATTAAAAATATAATCAATGATGATATAAATACTAGTATAAATAATAACTTCAATAATATATTATGTAATTAACAATATAATTTATCATATGAGGATTATATAACAATAATTTTTTTAAACTTCTTAGGTTCAATTACTAAAATAATCATTAGTTTTATTGAATAGACAAGCATTTTTATGATGGCTAATCATTATAAAGAGCCTATTATAAGAGTTATGATTTTTTATATGTTGGGTTATAATATTTTTATTAATTTTAAATATCACATTAATGTAAATATATTTTAAGTGAATTTAAAATTGAAATTATAATTCAATGTAATATTTTTATTTCAAAATCATTTTCTGTAATTATTTCATTCTAGTTTTATTATATTGTATAATGAATTCTGTTATAGGAGGCTACTGTTGTGCTACATGGTTTGAAATAGCTGGTGGGGCCCTTATCAGCACTAAATGAAATCACTAACTAAGAGGATTTTTATCAATGATAAAAAAGGATGATAAAGGAACCATTTATCAGTTCTAAAAAAATAACTTATAATAACCACTTTATCAATGCTAAAATTTATGTGCTGTTAATGTAATGCCCTGAACCTAGTTATCCAAAGTCAGTGCATTATTATATAACATTGGCATGATCACAAGAAAGATCAAATCTCGAAAGACCGATTGGTTTAGTAGCCTTGGAAACACTAGATATATTCATAAGTTTTACATTACATCATAAAATGAAAAACTACTACAAAAACATAATGTCTCCACAGACCACACTATTATCCCCTCATAATATTCCTACAGGTCATTCATAACTTACTTCTTCACATCCTGGGAAAAATAAAACATAGAAAATGGGTGATCTCAAATTCCCAGTAAGGATAACAATATAGCGGAACATTCAAAATAAGAATAAACATTTAAGGCAATGCATTACTAAAACAAAAGCCTTTTAAACTTGAACTTCAACATAGTATGGAAAAAGTAAAATTAAATAATTCCATTTACTTGTTCACATGGATATTCTACTAATCGAATAATCACATGCAATATCAATAACCACTTTCATAATGTTGGAATGCATAATGCCAGACTATCATAACCACATAGCCAAGGCCTCGTGCCAAGACTACAAATAAGATTTTGTCAAGGCCTTATGCCAAGACACTAATTTGTCTCATGAGACCTACCGATGCATCGAGGAGATATATCGAGCTCCACCCGTCACATATTAAGTCCAATGCATTCCCATATGAAAAGGTTTAAACATAACATAAACATTCGCATTAAAACTATCATACGAAATGTCAATAATTTCACCATAAACTATGAATGGTATAAAAATAGCACATCCACAGTCAAACATATCACAAAACCTTCAATACAATATAGAAGTTTTGTATCATAATAAATCAACTTCAAATAAGCGTAAAATCCATCAAAGGATGTTGACATAGATGAAATCAAAACACTTTTTAGAGAAATATCTCTTTTTATTTTTGAAATCATTTAATAGCCATATAAAATAAAACATTTTCTTGAAAATATTCTTATAATCTTGTAAGGAAAGCTTTGAAGATTTCATAACGGTGGAAAATATCCGCACCCTCCGTATAAGTTAAAAAAAACATTCTTACCTTAATTCTGTCGAAAAGGTTAAAAAGGACCTTGTTTTGAAAATGACGAAAAGATTCCTCTTATAAAAAGTCAAACATGGGTATAAATGACTTTAACCCATATTCTTGTAAATAATAAAAATGTTTTGAAATACATTTTGAAGAAACATGGATGTGGATGATAAAGAGATCCCAGTAGATTATTACGTATAAACAACCTCGGATAATGAAGAGATTGTGAAATAACCCTTACCTTGTACTTTTCCTTGGTTGGGGTAGGTTAACCTCCTGTATAATGGTGAAATAATTGTTATTAAATTATACAAGAATCATATACATTCATATGATATCATGTATGATCTTTTAACATTGATTTGTTAATAATATCTTAGTATTATCGTCGTTTCGGGTGTTAACTTACTCATTTTCTTTTATATTTTTTGTTACATAAGCCATGTTTGTAATGGATAGGTTATATATTATTCATATCCAGAATGATATCAAGTCCTTAAACATCATTTTTTTTAAATCATCAAATGATAATTATACTTGAATGGATACGATGGAGAATGAATCTCATCGCGTTCGTGGAGACGGTAGTCCGTACGTACGCACGAGCGACAATATCATTATTTTGATATTAAAATAAGATATAAATGGATGTTATATCATATATACAGAATAATTAACATGTTATATTTATTATTTAAATGAGTTACAAATCATTATTATACCCATCCAAATAATAATATATTGAATAACAATTACACCACGACGTGGAGACGGTAAGCCGTACGTACGCACGTATGGTGACATGTTATTCAAAGGATGGATAGAATAATGAATATGGTTGTACCATATTTATAATAACATCACAGTATATATATGATACTGGAGTTATTATTTTATAATGGTAATAACAAAGAAAGAGGAAGTGGAAGAAGAAAGGAACTTGAAAAGGGGTGGTGAAAACGTTACCTCTTCTTCGGGTTCTTCCTTTTGATTTGATCAAAAGGGCTCCTTAGGTTGGATTTATGATAAAATAAGGCCTCTAGGTTGTATTTAGGGAAGTTGAGATAGTATTTGGGCAGGGTATGGCCGAACCAAAGGGCTTTGAAGGTGTGAAGAAATGAGAAGGAGGAGTGCCCTTTTATAAGAGGGGTGAGGGGCACCTTTGGAAAAGCTAGAAATATTAATTTATAATAAATTCATATTCGGTTTATAATGGCTAAAAAGTTTATTATTTAAATTTTAAGGTGGGTATGGGTCGAAAAAAACTCAACCAATAGAATTTAGACAGGTTTGGGTCATTATATTAACCTTATCTTTAAGTATTAACTCTTAGTTAATTAGTTTCACTTTTACAATGTCTCTTTCTATTTTTATATTATATGGTTAATAAACATACTATATACATCCAAGAGACCCCCAAGTGGTCCATTAATTATCAAACTATCATTATATGAGTCTCTTGGACGAACCATATATTTTTATGAATTTAATATCAATTAATAATATAATATTTGTTTTAAGAACTCTTTTTTGTCAATTTTGACACTATTCAATAGTTGATTTTTGTGAAACTCATAACAGATTGATTACTTCGAAGAAAGTCAATTAAATAAATCCTAATATGTCATATTATCCTAGAAAATTAGTTTAATTCATTAAAAGTTTCATATTATATTTATTTGGGTATTTATAATATCAATTTGTTTAATTTTTCACTATTATAGTAATTACTACATCATCATTGTTTCATAAATAAATTAAATTATTTAATGTCTAAAAATTATAAATAAAATATCATTATGTAGGAAATCTTTTTATCTTTCTAATTAATATTTATAATCTTAAATCAAACATATATAGCCTTATGTAATAATTGTTTTTCTAAAAGATATATGCTTGTGTCACCTTTGTATTCATTTTAACTTAATTACAAAAAAGTGTCCCTATCACCTACAAGTGGCACCATGTGCTCCCAAAATCGACCCAAAGATGCCTATGGTCGAACATGTATCATCCAATAAGTCTAGGACACGTTTTAGGGTAATTTAGTATTATTATAATATTATTTTTTAACCCTTATTTACCGGATTTACCCTTAACCATGGTAAATAAAATATTTACCGCAGTAATTATTCAAAATGTCTAAAAATAAAAGTTAACTATTTACAAAATTTGGACATCCTGATTCCAAATATGGAATCCATTTTTCTAAATTCAAAACACAGAAGTGGCAGAAATTAATTTAAAATTAATTCCCGCTGTCAAAACAAAAAGCGTGTTTTTAAGAGATAATAACTATCAAAAGATTGACACTTGTTTATGTTCGGTTTAATTGTAAAATTATGTCCAATGACCAAAATTATATTAAATGGTAAAAATATATTCTAAATATACTTTAAAACCACTCAATTTCATAATTTATCACTATTAATTATTTTGATTAAAAAAGTTGTTTTTAATTTAAATTTAGTAATTTTCACTATTCATCAAAATATTAAAGTTATCCGAAAAGTACCAAAATTTCATCTTAGGCTAAATTCGATATTCCGAAACAAAAAATGAAGTCCATTTTGAAATATAAAATATATATAATTTCATAAAGTAGGTAGTACTATTCATAACGGCTAGTTTGATTGGTTATAATGTGTTAGAACTCGGTGTTGCGTACAACACACGCTATCACATTATTCAAAGAGAAGCGTACCGTAGAAGCTTGGGGTGTTACAGTTAAATACCACATTAATCATCATTTTAATTCTAAATCTGATAAACCCCCAAGTCTTTAAGAGAACTTTGATTTTCAATTATTTTCTTAACTAAAAAAATCCTATTTTGAGCCCTGATATAGGCCAGTTTAGTTGGAGTGATTTATGTGCGGGCATTAGGTAATATTTTTTAAATTATTATTTGAGCGATTAAATAAATTTCAAGTGACTATAACTAAAATATTATTTGATATTAAAATGAACCTATATCAAACCACATCAATATATATGGGAAATTGTTTACTTATCCCTGACTATAGAGATATTTCTTCTGTGAAAAATGATATCATCAAATAGTATGTTGTGAAGGAAATGTAGGTGAAATCCCAAAGCCCTCCAAAATAAAAATAATGAGAAGGTGACACAATTCTGTTGTAACATGCGAGATTCTCAAAAATCATGATAAGGTATGGGATATTCAACGTCATCATAGAAAAATGATATTAAATGGGGTGGTTAATAGTATTAATTTATTGTTAAATAGAGCATCAATGATTTTTCGTCATAATACACATCCTTTGTTCTTAAACACACATCTTATGTTCTTTAATTTTAACCGATAAATTGTTGTTAGGTGAACCTCTAATCAGATACATGGGACTATCTAAATAATGATGATTTTTCTATATTTATTATAGCTAAACATAGTTGAGCTAGTATTCTAGGAAGATATTGATATCAATATATTCATAAATAAACTATCATATTTTTCTTATGTTTGAAGGAGTTGTAAATTTAGTGGTGTTTTAAAATCATTACACACAAATCATTCATTTAGAACAAGTCAACAAGATTATAAATCCATGCTCAAATTAACTTGGTTTTTATTTTTTTATTTATCCTATCAATAAGTTTTAATATTGATCATAAAAGAATTTTACTTGATATATATCACTATCCAAATATTAAAAACACATCTTTCACATTTAAACCAAACTATATTGTTCCAAACCAATGCATTTTTCTTTCCCACATGACCATGGGATGTTTAAAACCAACCTGGACTATGTCAACCAACTCTACCCATGGAATAATTTCCTTCTAATGGTGTTTTTTATATTGAAATTAAAAATACATATGCTTTCTAGTTTCTATTTGAATGTATTTTCATGGGAATTGTATATGTGAATTATTAATTTAATGGTTTTTTGATTACACATCCCACATTCCTTTTAGTTGGTTTTCCTAGAAATTTATTCCTTATTATAGGACTGCTACATGTGATGTTGTCGCCTATTAAAATTGTTCATGCATTTAATTACGAAGGCTGAGAGTAGTGAAATTTAATTAACTTTTTTATTTTCTTAATTAAATTTCATTTTATTTTAATATGTTTGTTTTTAATTTGTTATGTTGTCAACTGTCTATGCCTCCAAAGACTACATGCCTCAAGAGAGGCATGCATACCCCTGTGTGGTTCCCTTTCCCTTTTCATAAATCACCTTCCTCAACCCAAAGAAAATTTTATTTTTTGGATTCTTATAGCTTGGTTCTCACCGGAAAGAAATATAGAACATTGAATCCATTTCAATTAGTTTGATCTACCACCGGAGATCCTTCTTTCATCGATCATGTTCAAAGAGGGTGAGGGCATAGAATCACCTCTCTTTCACTGAATTGGTTTGAAATTTAGTATTAGAGAGGAGAGGGATTTCAGCCATGTTTCCCTAGTTCTTCCACCTGGTTCGAATAAAAGAAAGAGTTCTAGTAGACTGGTTCCTGGTAGACTATAGATGAGATCAAAGGGGGAGGGACTTGATGTGGGGTTTCTTATTCATTAGAGGAGAGAACCATCTTTTTAGTTCTATTGTTTTTTAGAAGGAGTGTTTATACTATATTTTCTTTATTTCCACATCCAAGCCTATAGTATTATGATGGTGGCATGTGTTCTAGTTCTTGAACCCATAGGATGTATCACCTTCTCTCCCCAGCTGATCGGTGATGGAAGCGCCTCTATCATCATCTTGATCTATATCTGATGCTGGATCATGGGGGGGATTTCATTCTTTATCCGATCAACAATTAAAACACCCTGTACAACTATGAAGGACCCTAACAACATGAAAATAATGAATTTAGCACTTGTACCTAGTTTCATATTTGATAGAGGTGAGACAGAACCCTAGTACGGGGGCCTCAGTCCCGTATGTGTTTCTTTTATCAATTTATTTGAAGTATTTGATAGTCTATTTTTTTCATGTGTTATGTTGGTTCCCAGTACTTTTTTTTCACACATATTGTTTCTTCTTGTACTCCTTTTCTTGCATACTAAAAACCAAGTATTGATCCTAGCCCGTGCACGTAGGCCATTGGATGAAACACATTAATCCTTGGTGTCACATTTACTTTTTTACTCACTAAATTTTCTCGACTTGTGTTGTTTAAAGTAGATGTTTATTTTTTTAATTCAAATATGCGAGCCAATTATTTTTCTGACTTTGAATTTATCTGTTTAAATAGTTGTTGTTTGGGATTTATGATTCAATGCTTTTCACCATTTCTACCGAATCATTAATTTATCCTTTTTGGTTTTTATATTGGAATTGTATTTATCATATGAAAGAATCTATTTTATGTTCTAGAAATCATATTTTTAAATATAGAATTTAATATTATATACTGATTTTTTATTTCTATTATTAATGAGAATACATTTCTAGTTTGAATTATTGTGTAATTTCCACTGCCAGTGTGTTCATGTTATATCCACTACCTATTTGTTCTTTGTTTACTATTGGGTTTGATTTTAATTTCTCATTTGATATTTTTGAATTTCAACTCAAACATTATTTCTATTGATGCGTTTTTGTATTAAATTAAAAATAAACATCATTTTACTTTTTCATATTTTGAAAAATGAAAAAATCCAATGGATCCTGAGATATTTCATTGTGAATCTTCTCATGTACAGGAATCCCCCATAATAAATTGGTATTTGAGATAAATTGGGTATAAGTATTCCTTTTTAAAAATTTAAAATCATCTGTTCGTCACCTTCAAATGACTTTTCTTTGGCTTTTATCAGTTGTTGTAGAATGTTTTTTTTGTTTCATTCAGTTTGGTTATGTGCTCTCTTAGGCTGTAATTTTATTCTGCTGCTGGTAGTTTTTTTCCTTACCATTTCTATATTTTATTCTCCCATATGAGCCTTAAATGTTACTCTTAGAAGTTTCAACCGATTTTTGTATATGGTTTTGGGGTTAGAATTGGGTATATGTGAGGTTTGTATATCTTTGAGAGTTAGTTAGAAGTAATGTATTGTCCAGATATTTTGTCTCTAGTGTCTTCTATTTTCCTAAGATATTAGCTTATGTCAGTCTTATTGTGTTTCTCATCATCCTTTATGATTTTATTCTTAGGGTATATACCTATAGTGTATTTAGTTTTTGGGCTTGGGTAGTTTGTTGGAAAAATTCGCTTGTTTGCTTCTTCACTATCCAACAAGATTCTTTAATTATATTCGAATAATCACAACGACTATGTTTTTGTCTCCTATTGATAGTAACCTTATGTCGATAGTATGTCTAGAATAGGATGTGTAGCCTATATGAGGTATGTCTCTCCCTATGTTTCTCACTAGCTCCCAACCTTTTGATCTCACATATTAGAATTTTCCTATGATGTTGGTACTTCTTGAATGTATCCTTGTAGTTTCCATTTTGTTTCCGGGTATATCCATTTAGATTTTGTTAAGGCGGTCATCTTCTTAAGTGGAGATTCTAAATCCATATTTTAAGGGTCATTTAGTGCCTTGCAACAGGAGTCTTTCTAATCTTATTTAGTGTGGTGTGTCTCAATTTTAAATCTGACAGTGCTTGGTGATTTCGACCTCTTTTGTTTTTATGGGTTTAGGTGGAGATCCCTTATAGTTTTTTCCATTTCTATGTATTCTCTCTCTGTATTTCTTCTTTTCTAAATTTTTTCATGATTACTTTCAACTATTTTATTTCTGAGTTTACATACTATTTTAATCGTATAAGTATTATTTTTCCATGTTTTATGTGAAGTTGAATACTACTCTAGTTTTTTGGTGTTTTGCAGGAACTGGTGAGTTATTCCAAGGAACATTGTTAACATGGGATTTTTTGGTCTCATATTCCTTGTTGGAGTCATCTTAGAGAGTGACCTAGGTAAGTGTAGGTATAGCATTTATAATGTTTTTGTTTATTTTTTTTAATTCTAAACATGTTTATCTTTTTTCAAATATCATTCAAATTTGGGAAACTTTTGTCACAATTTATACATGGTATGGGGTTTTTTGGGTCATACCACATAGATTTTATCCAATTAAGGATATTCCCATGTTGATGGTGTTATATGGTGGAGAATCACTATGTGTTTAGGTTTTAATTTTAATGGTGGAAAGTATCACGTTATTACTTATTAAAATTGTTCATGCATTTAATTGCCAAGGTGGATAACTGTGAAATATAATTCATGATTTTCATTGTTAATTAAATTGGATTTTATTTTAATATGTTTATTTTAAGTTTGTTAGGTAGTATACCACATATACCTCCACTAAACATGTGTCCAGAGAGAGGAACATCAACCCCTACAAGTGTCCTTCTCTCTATTCCAACCTCATGTTCCTCAGCCCAGAGAGTAGCACATTTTTGGGATTTCTAAAGCCTATTTCTCACTTGAAGGAAATAGAGCACAATAACTCCATTTATAGTGACTTGATCTACCACAAGAGATCTCTTTTTCATTGATCTTGTTCGGTATTGGTGAAGTTAGAGAAGCCCCTCTCCTTCGATGATCTGGTTCGCTGTTGAAGATTGGATAACAATGGGGTCCCATCTATATTTCCCTAGTTTAGTGATCTGGTTCATCCAAGAATATAGACTTTTGGTGAACTGATTATTGGTTCATTGGAGTTGAGATTAGAGGGATGTGACCCTGATGTATGGTTTCTTATCCATTGAATGAGATAACAACCTTTTTAGTACTCCTGTTCATCTGAATGAGTGTTCCTTATAGTGTTCCTTTATCATGGAATCCAATGCTTGAATTTGGTGATAGTGGGAGGGGTTTTGTTTCTTGAACCCCTAAGATGTAGAAGCTTCTCTCCTTAGCTGATTGGGGATAAAAGTGACCCCAATATTTTTCTAATATATATTCAAATATGAATGATATAGGGGTTTTTATTTGTTGATCCGGTCATTGATGATGGCACCCTATACAGTAGTGATGAACCCTAACAACACAAATACAATGATTTTAGCACCTATACCAAGTTTTTTATTCAACACGGATGAGAGAAATCCCAAGTAATGGTGTTACATTCCCATATTTGTTTTATATTTTTGATTTCATTGATGTATTCAGAAGAATAATTGTTTTTTATGTTGTGTGTTATGTTGTTTCCCTGTCCCTTTTTTCACACATATTGTTGATTCTTGTGATTATTTTCATTTACAGTGGAAAACGGGTGTTGATCATGCCCTGTGGGCACAGGTTCTTGGTTGAAGAACATTAATCCTTGGTTTCCCTTTTCCATTTTTTCCTTTCCACATTTTCTCAATATGTATTGATGAATATCGATGATTCTTATTTTAATTCAAATATTCTAACTTGTTATTTTTATAGATTTGAATATATTTGGTTAAATAGAAGTAGTCCGGGGCTTTATGTTTCTGAGTTATTCCTTATTGCTGGTACAACCTTAATTTTTCTTGAGTTTTGTTTATTCATGAATTATATTTATCATATAAATGAATATATTTTAGGTTCTTTAAATAATATTTGTAAATAATGAATTTAATTATCTATATATATATTTTTTATTTCTATTTTTGATTAGAATAAATAACCTATTTGAATTATTTTGTAATCTCCACCGCTAGTGTGTTCATATTATTGCCACTTACTATTTGTTTTTTTTTCACAATTGGATTTCATATGAATATTTAATTGGATGTTGTAGAATTAAAAGGTTATTTTTTTCATTTTTAATGTATTATACTAAAAATAAACATCATTTTCTTATTTCATATTTAAACGAATCAAAACACCCAATAGATCTCGGGCTATTGCATGGGGACTCCTCTCGCTTAGGGGAATCCCCTGCAACACTATTGACCAGTGGTCATTTTGTTTTAGACAAATTTATTGATCAATGTGTGTTTCTTTTATTCATTGGGATCAATCAATGTCAATGTATCATGACCACTTCTCTTATTCTACATGTCCTCTCCACCTACACTGTCTTTGTTTATTCAAATGACCTATTTCATTTGTGTTTTCTGCATGTCACCATCCAATATGCCTTGTTGAAACCTCCTGTTACATCACCTAGGCGTCATCATCATGTGTTAACTACCTCCTTTGATATTATTTTTAATCACTCATTCACTCGGATTCTATTCTAGAGATAAAATAGTGAAACCATATTCTTTACAATGATATTTCAAGGGGAAGAAAGAAGAACTAAGGTCCTAACCTTCTAGTTGCTTCTGGGTGCCTATATTTTTATTTACATATAACTGAATCACTCATCTAGTAGAGATTCTATTGTTACCATTTAAAAGAATCAAATATGGATGATCCAAGTACAAGCATGGTTACTTTGGATTTATTCTTCTAGTCATAACTGGAGTTCGGCAAATAAATCCGGAACTATAAGAAATTGTTTTCTTATATTCTATTTTTTATCCATTATGATGTTTGTGTGTGAGATATTCCATCAAGGAGTGGATAATTCAAACTTCTTGTGATGAATTTCATCACCAACACCATTTTTATCTTAGTCAAACACCTCAGATAGCTTCTATTGTGTTTTGTTTCTTTCATTTAAGCCGGTATTACATGTTATATTCCTTTAGTAATAATTTTTTCTAGAGGAGGTGTTCTTTCTATGCATGTAGGATCAACATGATAAAAAAATATTAATTCTTGGTGTTTTTTCTTTGTTTATCTATATTCATAAAATTAAAATATTTAAAATAAGTTTCATGTTTTCTAAATAATTTTTTTTCTAATCACTTTATAACCCATATAAAACAAATTTGTGGATCTTGGCCATTCTTAAGGGTAGTCACATAAAAAATTACATTAAAAATTGGTATCAGATCTATCTGAAATGTTTAGAATGTGGCTTATAATGTTTTAATTCGAAAAATTTGTTGGGGGGGGGATGATTTAATCCTTTATAGAACCAATTAGAATACTTTATTGGATCGTAATGAATTACCAGATTCTCTCAGTAGTCTTAAAAATAAGGTTACAAACTTGTCCCTTGATGGAGAAAATACTACTACTTATGTTGATGTATCTGATTATGTTCTTAGTAAATATCATAGCCTTATACCATTGTTTTTATGTTATAATGTTATTTGGGAAGTATCTTTTGAGTATAACTCTATTAGTATCTATTCCAAATTATAATCCACGTATATGACTAAGTATTTAGTTGAAATATAATATAAGAAATGAGACTTTACACCTTCAAGATGCATAATGGAAAACTAGTGATGGATCATCATGATGATTTCAATAGAATCCTATTTCAACTTTATAACATAGATTTTAAAATAGGGGATGATGATTATCATATAATTCTTTTAACATTGTTTTATGAGTATTATACTTTTTCAAGGACTCAACGATTTATGGTAGGTATTATCTAACATTGGAATAGAGTAACTATTTTTTATACAATGAAATTAAATAGAATGTCACTCGTAAGACTGAGTTTGAGGGTTTGAACATTAGAGGAAAGAGTGATTATAGGGATAAGTAGAAATAAATAAGTTATCCTAGAAATAATTTGTTTAAATATAAGAATAAAGAGTCTAAGAATAGGGTGTTTAAATTCTTATAAAGCAATCAACCTCGAAACTTGAAAAGAAACATCCCCAACAAGAAGAATTCAAATAATAAAAATAATAGTGATAATTATTTTTTAATTGAATTAAATTTCAATATAGTTGAGGTGACACATTTTTGATCATCTTACCTCTATAGAATGGATCACTTTGTCATGATTCTTCTTGCACATGTATCCGAATCGGGAGTGTTTCACCACATTAATAGAGAGTAAATCAGGTGATGTCGACTAATGAAATATTAACATCTATCATATTATGGGTATATGTTCTATGTCTCTAAAACTTCATAATGGGATGATTATAACTTTATAGGAGGTTAAATGGTTACCCAAACTAAAATAAACTCTTTTATGTAGGTATATTAAATGAAAAGGGTTAAACCTTTAGGTATGGGTATTGAAGTCTTATAATTTCTCATGGATCTCATACTACAATGGATGTAACTCACATAAATGTAATGTATATTATAGAAGGTCGGAATCAAATGAAGTAACTTAATACCACTCATGCTCAAGTGTTAGATAGTACTACCATTTGACTTTGGAATCTAGGGAAGATTAGTACCAAGGGTCTTGATGAGCTTGGAAAGCATGGCCTATTGACTAATGTAAATCCTAATAGACTACATTTTTATAAGGACTATGTGTTTGGTAAGTCTAATATGGTATGTTTTAGTTAGTCACCATAAATATATAGAATCTATCTTGAATATGTTCACTCAGATTTTTGTGGTCCTTCTTGGACGACCACTCACAGTGGATTCTATTCCATTTTCATGTTTATTGGGGATTACTACCATAAGGTTTATATTTACATAATGAATATAAAATCAAATATGTTTCATACCTTCAATAATTAGAAATATAATATAAAAAATGAACATGGTAATAAAAGGATATCTTTAAAAACTGATAATGGTTTGGATAATTTTTTCCACCGAGTTTGTTGAGTTTTGTAACAATGGGGGTGTTCAGAGTTACTAGAATATCAAGAAAACTCCATAATATAACTGGTTAGATGGTAGAATTAATAGGAAAACATTATAAATTTATGATTCATGTTCTCCTATTTCTTTCTTACGAATTTTTTTTGAAATGATGGTGACACAATAGTAGTGTACTTGATTAATCATTTCCCATCCTATGTTAATTCCATAAAATCATCAAAATAAATCTAGATAGTAAATTCACTTATTATTTATCGCTTTTGGGTATTTTTATCCACAATTTATGAGAATTAAAATAATTATAATATATAACCAAGGTTTATCAATTGTATATTCATTGGCTATCTAAAATGTTTCAATGATAAATTTTTTGGGTTGATAAGTCGAGGCATCAAAATTCCATCATCAGTCGTGATGTTTTGTTTCGTTAGTTTTTTCCCCGCAATGGGAAGACTAATGAGTCTAATAAAGCATGTGAACCATAGCCTTTGCGGGTTGAAGTTAGTTTCGACTCTGTGGTCCTTTTAAAACCTGTTTCCACCCCAATAATTACTTCCCTATAGGCTCATGGTGAATCAGAATCTGATTCTGGATTTGAAATTGAAACTGAGGAGAGTGGACTCAGGGAATACCAGTTGACTCAAGATTGAGAATGAATGATTATTAAAACCCCATGTGGGTCATCCATATTAACATGTTTGTGTATAATTTTAATTTTTATCCTGATATGAGCAATGATGGGACACAAGCATTTAATCATGTCATAAAATCTAATGAATCTCTGTACTGGTTGACAACTATAAATGATTATATGAACTCTCTGCTTATGAATAAGACGTTAAGTATTATGGAAAAACCCTTGAATGAAAAGTTAATTTGTTATAAATGGATAAATAATAATAAAAAAAATACAACACTACAGATAGGAAAACCAATTATAAATTCATATTAGTTACCAAGTGGCACCTTCAATGCGAAGGGGTTGACTATAGTGTGATTTTTTACCCTACTAATAAACATTCATCTAATCAGATTGTAATTTATTTTTCAATAAAATATTATTTCTATATAGATAAGCTAGCTATTAAAACAACTTTTTTCATAGTAAATTAGACAAAAAATTTATATGAGGTCTCATATAGGGTTTTAAAATATTATTAAAATAAGCCAAGTTTGTCTTTCAAAAAAATATTTATATGGTTTGAAACAATCCTCAAGAAAATTTTAAATTGGTTATTATTATTTTTTATTGAAAATGGTTTTAATATAACAAAATTATATGAATATATTTAATTACATAATGTTTAGAATGATATGATTTAACTACTTTTATATGTTGATGGTATTATTGTTATACTTAAAGACATGATATTGAATTTCCATGTGAAATAACAATTGAATTCTGTGTTTGAATTACAGAATTTGGTAAATCCAAAAGAAATCATAGTAATAGAAATCACTAGACATAGAAATGATAAAACCTTGTATTTTTACCAGCAAGATAATGTTAAAAGGGTTTTAAAATTATTCTTATTTGAGAATATTAAATCTGTAAGAATATCCTTGGCCTAAAACATCAAGTTGTCCCTAAACCAATCCCATATTAGTAAGGATGATGTATATTTCTTGAGTATGATCCCTTATGAAAATGTATTTGGGAGTCTTTTATATAAATAACTTTTTTATAGAATAGATATTGATTTTACCATGTATACTCTAAGCCGGTTTATGAGAAAATCCGAGAAACCACACTTGCATGCTCTAAAATGGGTACTCATGTATGTTTCCATGTCATTTGATTTATTAATTCCATTTGGTAAAAATTTTATTTATATTGTGGAAATTGTGAATTTTATAGATTCTTATTACAATTCTAATATAGAAACCAATAATTCTATTATTTATTTTTTCCATAGATTATAGTGGTATTATTTTCTAGAAATGTAACATGCAATAAGTATTTTGTCTATGGACCACTGAGGTAGAATATGTTTCTTTAACTAGATTTTTAAAGTATTTATTTCGTTAAAGGCATTATTAGTGAAATTTATTTACATAATTATGGTGTATTTTTACATTGTGATTGTAAATATTCATTAAATTTTTATAAAATCAATGTTTTTAATGGGAGGTTGAAGCATATAGACATTATGATTAAATTTGTAACAGATATAATTGAATTCGGGATAGTGTGTGTCGCTAAGATGCACACTGGGGATAATCAGTCAGAGAGTCTTACTAAATCCATAACCCTGTCTAAATTTAGGCATTGTTTATATATTATGATCTTGGTCACAGTTCAATAATAGAGGCTGGGAGAACCTCATTAGTTTTGTGATGTTTTTAAATTTAAAGGTGGATTTTTTTGTTCTGTAAGAAGAGTTTTTGATACTGAAATTCAAAATTCATAAAATTACTAATTCCTATTTACATGGATTGCGGGGGTTCTGTATATATTTAATATTAATTTTGTGTTTTTTTGTTTACACATCCCTTATTTCTTTTAAACAGTTTTCTCAGAAATCATTTCCCTTATTAATTGATGGTTTCTGACCATTTTTCATTTTGATCTAATGGCCCCACTTGATCACTCTGTATTTATTTTTATCGTTGGGATCGATCTTTGTTAATACCCATTGACCACATTCATGCTTCCATGTGTCATCTCTATCTATAACATTAATGGGTTTCTTATGACCACTTTCATCTAGGTCATCAATGTGTATCCATCCTATAAGCCTAAATAACACTAACTATTACATCACTGGGTTCATCATTATCATGTGTTGGATACCTTATTTAGCTTTAGGTTCAATCCCCAATTCTCCATGATTCTTGTCTGGAGAGAAAAGAGTGAAACTCTTTTTTTTGTGAGATGTTGAGTGGAATAAAGGGGAACTGAGGTCTTGACATGACTAGTTGCTTCATAGAACTTATATTTATAATTTACAATAACTAGATCCCTCATCCAGTGATAAATTTGTGGCTATATCAATGCAGAATCAGATTTTAATGATCCTCCCACATTCATGGTTGCTTCTGGTTTATTCTTCTGGTCATAAAAAAAATTGGTAAGAAAATTTGGCACTATAAGTGATTATTTGAGTATATAATTCTTGTTCAGTTCTTTTAGTAACATATATTTTCATGGATAGAGTTCTTTCCATTCATGTTGGATCAACATAATCCAAATCATGCTAATTATTGAGGTTCTTTTATTACTTTCTTTATCTGTATCCATAAGAGAATACATCTTATAATTGGTTTGACATTTTATAAAAAAAATGATTTTTATAATCAATTTGTAACCCATTTAAAATGAATTTTTAGATCATGTTCATTATTAAGGACAACCACATCAATGTTTCTCTTAACATGTATACCTTGGGAGAAACAATTCAAAGTAAATTCTATATATCCCACCTTTAATAGTGCACAAAAAGTGTTTTATCAAGGTTTAAAAAGAATTGATGTTGTAAGAACCTTTAAAATTTGATATCTTTTATTATCTTTATAATAATTACCAATAAAAATAGTTTTTAGTACTAAAATAGTGTGATACGATCCCCCACCATCATTTCCTCCCCTGCCTTTAACAGTACTCTATAGCCCAACCACCAGCATGCACCTCACTTGATTTGAACCAGATACCTCTACATTCATGTGTCTATTCACCTACCAATGCTTCATATTATAATATTATATGTTTTATGATATATATAGATATATTTTTTATCCATATATTTAATCATATATTTTGATATAATTATTAAAAATATATTAAAAAATATGTGTTTATGTATTCAATTGTTTGTGTTTTATATTCATAGTTGTCTTGGGAAATATTATTGGCCAAGCCTAAGTTTCAAAATATCATCCTAATAAATTTATCTATGAATATTTATATATGGAAACTAAATAATTTCAATTATAATATTTTCTCAATTGATGTTATATATATAAATAATTAAAGATACTGAAATAAAAAAAATGTAATTTGAGATTATGTGTTCAAATATCAAAATATTTATGTAATAAAATCCAATTAACCTATCTTCAATTACACATAGTTGGTGTAAAATTTTAGAAACCTAAAAATAAAAAAATTATTATATAAAGGAAAAGGATAAAATTGTAGTAGTTATAAATCGAATGGACTCTATTGTAAAGACCCAAAAAATTCAAGGAATTTTTTTTCATAATTTTCTTTGGATTTTTAAAAGAACGCAGTTTCTGACGGAACCTGATTCTGAGGCCCGGTGTACCTGGAATCATTTTCCAAAGTTTGACTTGGGTACGTTCAGTGAACGAGCGAGCGGGTTTTCCTAACTTTTGAACTGGTACTCAGAATCGAATTCTGAGGGCATTGATGGAATCGCAACACCAGTATTTGCTTAGAAACTCCTCTTTCGAAGTTGCGTTTTCTCTGGTGTGGTTTTTAATTTTTGGGCTTAAAGTTAAGAAATAAAATAATTGGTACGACAAACTTTATTATATTTCACTTAAAGCCACTTAAAAGCCACTTTAAGCTACTTAAGCTGAGTTGAAGCGGATAGGGTAGAACTCGAAATATCCTACCCTCCTGGTAGGATATTTGTGAGGTGGGGCCCACACGAGCCCCACCGTTTCTTTTACGCTAATTAACGCACCCACGAAAAGCCATCATTATGAAAGTCAACTGACGCGTTTTCCTAATTTCTTAACGCACAATTTAATTGGGCGGTTAACTTCGTTAAATTAATTCTATGAATTAATTTAGTCGTTTCTTAACCTGTTTACAATCCGTTGGCGTAATAATAAAATAAGACCAATGCACGACATCTTGAGGATTTCCTGTTGAGAGGCTTTTGACAGAAATCTTGTGCCTTCATCCTCCTTCACGAAGAACACAAAGAACGCAAAGAATGCGAAGAACGCCGTCACCCTCGGAGATCGACGACGCTTCTTCCGAGACGTTTTTCCCCGCAACGATCTCCGATCACCAACTGCTTGAGGTAGGATATTTTGGGTTTCTTCTTTTAAATCTCTTTGTGGGTTATAACAACATCATGGATTTAATTAATATAATTAAATCTACTTGTTCTTGAACCTCGAAGTTCGTCGACGCGACACCCCTTCCGCGACGACGCGACGCCCTTCCGCGACGCGACGATCGCCTCCTTCCACGACGATCAATTCTGTGAAGAATGAATGCTCAACGACTACGGTGAGGTAGGGGTTTGTTTGTGAAATAATTTATATTTCTGTGTATGCTTCCTCCAAAAACAAAGAACCTGGATCAAGTGCAATTTTAATTTATCAAATTGTATCTTGTTACGTTTTCATATGATAATTTATTCTTCCCGTTTGTTATCACCTAACGTGGAGGGTGCGGGCCAAACAAACATGGCCCGACAACCCTCCACAGTTTTCTGTTGATGCGCGGATTGGAGGGTGATGACAAAACATGCCGCAGGGGTGGTTCGTTGTTTCCGCAGTGAAGTACAGGACCTGGGAGGAGCTACGGCGTAGACAAAAACGAAATCGGACCATCGGAGCAACTTCGGTGGTCCGCGGAACCCACTGGTGGCCGGAGGCGGCGGTGGCAACCAGCAGACCCGCGGCCGCGCGGGTCCAGCACACACGGGACACGGCTTTGCCACATCCGCTGATCCAGCGCGGCCCCACGCGGGGCCGCGACACCTTCATCTCGTGGGGGCAGCACCCCACGGCTCCCTCGCTTGGCCGCTCGGCCGAGCCGAGCCGGGCTGACCCAACTGGCCAGGTCATGCCCTGGCCGGGCCTGGTCATGCCGAACCCGGTAGGTCCCGGACCTGGGTTGGGTCAACCCGGTTCGGGCCGACCCATGGGGGTTGGGCCGGGTCGGTCCGGGCCTAGACCCCCCGTCTTCAGACCGTTTTCGGTCTTTTGCCCGTAACTTGAGCTACGGGCCTCCAAACGATGCGCTGTTAGCGGCGATGCGATCCTTGGATCAAGGCGGTCGTTTCGGTATATCGCACTCAAGGTTTCAGAATACTTTGGCTTCGGCCAGGTTGGTTCGTACACGAAACCAACCGGGCCCTCGGAGCGGAAACACTCATATCTTGAGCTTCGGACGTCCAATTGACATGCCATCGACTTCGTTGAGTTCCTCTAAGTGAGACGGATCTTTTGGAATACTCCACTAGAGGTTTGGACATAGGTGGAGTACGGTCGGGTTGGTTTTTCCTTAAAAACCAACCAGGCCCCTAGGACGAAAAAGCCAATAACTCTCAGACAGGGCGTCTGATTGACGCGCCGTCTGTGACGTTGAGTTCCTATTGATGATACAGAACTTTTGGATACATCAAATCTAGACTATGTGTCAGTTGATGTATCAGCCACTTGGCTCGTGGAGCGGACCCTCCCGAACGAGCTTGCTGTGTGCGGGAACCCTAGAGCTGGCTGCGACTGCTACTGTGACTGCGACGACGACTGTGCAGAGATCCTCAGTGGATTCGACGACAACGATTACAACACTCAACGATCCTGTGTGGATCAGTGCTACCGATCCGGTGTGGGTCCGATCCTGTGTGGGTCAGCGCTCAGCGGTTCTGTGTGAGCCAGTGCCTACAGGTCCTGTGTGGGCCCGATCCTGTGTGGGTCTTTGTGGGGGTTAGTTACCTATCGATCCTTTGTGGGTCATTGCAGGGGTTAGTACCTATCGATCCTTTGTGGGTCCGACGACTTAGATGGATCAGTGATCATCTCTATGTTCATTTGAAGAAGTATTCCTGTGTGAGCTGAAAATATGTTTTACTTTCCTTTGTGGATTGTGTTGTGCTATCCTGTGTGGATTTACGATTTACTTTCCTTTGTGGATTGTGTTGAGCTATCCTATGTGGATTTATGTTTTACTTTCCTTTGTAGATTGTGTTGAGCTATCCTGTGTGGATTTTATGTTTTTCTTTCCTGTGTGGACTGGGTTGTACATGAGCTCGGATGTTGGAGCCAAGCGAGAATTGATGACTTAGGTATATGTATGGGCATATACCTAAGCAGTGTCGGATGTTACTTCGTGATTGTATCTTTCCTTTGTGGTTTATCATTTGTGGATTTTCGTAGACCTTTGGGGGTCTCGGGGTCCCTACTGAGTAGCTTATACTCACCCCTGCACGGGCTATGCCCGCACTACGTTGTGTTGGTTGCAGACGACGGACAGTGCTGATCGTGGTGGAGGCTTGCGGAGCAGGACGGTACCTGGAGGTGGACCACTGGGTGGGGTGTACTTGGAGTGGTAGGCTGGACCCGAGGAGCAGCGGAGGCTTCCTGTACTTACCCTTCAGGTGGGACTTCTAGTGGATGGCTCGACGCTGCGGCTTTACTTTTCAGTTGCTGTTTTTCCCCTTTCAGTTGTACTTTACAGTTGGGCTTGTATTTTCGGCCCCCTTCACTTTTCTACACTTACTGTTGAACCATCTTTTACTTAGTGTTTACTTCTTCTGATTTCTTACATTGTGGTGCTTGTTTACTTTACAAAGGCAATGCCTTCCCTTTTTACCGGGATTTACGCCTTAGTGCTAGTCGCCAGCCCCTGGCCTATGGAAGGCGGGTTTGGGGTAGTCACGGCACGGGCCCTGAGGATGGGTCGTGACAACTTGGTATCAGAGCAATTCGGTTCTACTGCAGACTCTGATATTTTTCTTCTTCTATTTGAAGCAATAGTGTTTAGTGTATTGGGTGTGGTTATCAGTCCAGTGTTGGTGCGGCGGCCGACGTATCCGTACACCAGGACCCTGACTTCTGATTTCCGACTTAATGCACGAAAGCATTGATTGCATGTGTGTTTCAAGTTTTCTTTGTGATTACTTTGTATCAGCACACTAGGTATACTGTTCTGACCATGGTGCACCTATTTCCTTTCAGGATGGCCCCACGACGACAGCCAGATAGGGTTCAGAGAGTGGTATGTGACGACAGCCCGCCGAGCGACGAGGCTTCGATACAGGGCCCTTTGACAGCAGAGGCACTGACGGTACCTCTACCCGCCGAGCCACCGATGATCCAGCACCAGCCGCTGACGATGCACGTCGCCTCAGTGCACTGCATGAGTTCCATCGCTAGCGACCACCCAGGTTATGCGGGGAGATGGACCCCCAGGCAGCCGAGGACTGGCTGGAGGTAGTGGTGCAAGTTTTCCGACTAGTGAGGACATCAGCAGACCTCATGGTGATCCTCACAGCGAGCCTACTACACGCAGCAGCAGGAAGATGGTGGAGCTTGATGCTCCAGGTGCACGATGAGGCATCTCTCCAATGGACAGACTTTGAGGGCCTCTTCCGCTCAGAGTTTGTCCTGATCACCCTCCGTGCGGTGCGCATCCAGGAGCTTCTTCAGCTGTGGCAGGGTAGCTTGACGGTCGCCCAGTACTCGGCGAGATTCACCGATCTCTCGCACTACTCGATCGACATGGTACGAGACCCGTTCATCCGGGCCCGGACCTTTGAGCAGGGATTGAGACACGAGATCAGGGCATCGCTGATATCCCTCAGCATTTTGACTCAGGGAGGAGTACTGGAGCAAGCTCTTTTGATCGAGAGCTTTCTTGCTGAGTCCACAACGAGACCTACCGCAGGGCGGCATGTAGCGGAGTCTTTGGTAGCAGGTAGCCGACGAATGACTCATGGGTCTAGGCAGACCAGACCTTCCGGCAGATGACCTGAGGACACTGGCTCAGCATGCGGGGACAGAGCGCGGAGCCAGTCTTTCGAGAGGTAGGTAGTGCTACGCATGCGGCGGGCAGGGCCACATGGCTCGTGACTGTCCGACCCACCATGCCGAGGAGCAGCAGACGGTGGAGGGGCCACCCAGGCAGAGGCAGAGGGTCGACCGTGGCTGTCCGCAGGGAGCAGGCAGACGAGGTAGGGGAGTTGGCTGAGCAGCAGGTGGTGGGCGACACTTTGAGGCTCTGCCACCACCACCACCAGTAGGTCCACCTCGACCACAGGGAGCTGGCGGGCAGAGACAGGCACAACTCCAGGAAGCGGAGGCCTACAACCACGACACACCTGAGATGATTCAATGTACGATCTGTGTCTATTCCACCCTTTCTGCAGTTCTTGTAGACACAGGAGCTAGTCACTCTTTCATATCCGCTGCCCTTGTTCGGAGCTCGGAGATTCCGATAGAGTCGTTGGCTCGATCCTTACGGCTATAGACTCTTACGGGAGAAGAATCGATGATTACGCATTGGTGCCGGTAGTGTAAGATTACTCTAGGAGGCGAGAGTTTTAGCTGGGATCTTCTTGTAGCGGCATCGAGGCCTTACAACGTCATCTTGGGTATGGATTGGTTATTTACAGTCCATGCACAAATTGTCTGTATTAGGCGCAAGGTGCGATGTGTACGCACTGACGGGAGCAGGTTCACCTTCACCGGCGAAAAGGGAGCCTTCGCAGCACAGGATGGACTTCCATAGAGGAGAGGACATCCCATCACTCATCAGTTGGATAGTCTCATCCTAGGAGCTGTTGACGTGCGGAGTCCTAGTTTTCCTACAGTGGTGGATCAGTATGCGGACGTCTTTCTTGATGACGTTCCAGGGCTACCTCCTCACAGAGAGGTAGAATTTAATATTGATCTGTACCCCGGGACATCCCCGATATCCACTCCAGCATATCGGATGGCCCCCTCTGAGCTTCAAGAGCTACAAATACAGTTGGAGGACTTGCAGGGCAAGGGATTCATCTGACCCAGTGTTTCACCCTGGGCTTCCCCGATATTGTTCGCCAAGAAGGTGGACAGGAGGTTGCGACTTTGTGTCGATTATCGTCGCCTGAACTAGGTGACAATGAGGAAAAAGTATCTGCTACCGAGGATTTATAACCTCTTCGTTCAGCTCAAGGGAGCACGGTGGTTCTCGAAGATAGATCTTAGGTCAGGCTATCATCAGCTCATAGTTCGAGATGAGGTCGTGCAGAAGATGGCCTTCAGATGTCGGTATGGCCACTATGAGTTCTTGGTTATGCCATTTGGCATAAACAATGCTCTAGCAGTGTTCATGGGCCTCATGAACAGGATCTTCCAGCCATACCTCGATCGATTTGTCGTAGTCTTCATCGACGACATTTTGATATACTCGACGACTGAGGAGGAGCACACCTATCACTTACGTGTTGTACTAGACACACTCCGAGAGCACCAGCTTTATAGCAAGCTCTCAAAGTGTCATTTCTAGATACGTGAGGTCCACTTCTTGGGACACGTCATTTCTGACGCGAGAGTTGCAGTGGATCCCGCTAAGATCGAGGCAGTGTTAGCTTGGGAGCCACCCCAGAGCGTGACGGAGGTGCGGAGTTTCTTGGGACTAGCTGGTTACTATCAGAGATTTGTTCTGGACTTCTCCAGAGTTACGAAACCACTCTTCGCTTTGACGAAGAAGGGGAAACCCTTCGTGTGGTCAGACAGATGTCAGCAGAGCTTCCAGGAGCTGAGACAGAGATTGACCAGCACCCCTATCTTGAGGTTGCCTGAGGAGGGAGTAGGGTATGTAGTCTACTGCGATGCATCAGGGACCAGACTCGAATGTGTCCTGATGCTGGAGCGGGCAGTGATCGCCTATGGATCACATCAGTTGAGGCCGCATGAGCAGAACTACGCTACCCATGACCTGGAGTTAGTAGTAGTGGTCTTCACTCTGAAGACATGGAAACACTATGTGATGGGCGAGCACTTTACAGTTTTTTTTGACTACCAGAGTCTCAGGTACATCTTCTCGCAGAAGGACCTAAACCTGAGATAGCAGCATTGGCTCGAGTTCCTCCAGGAATATGACTTTGAGATAGTCTATACTCCTGGGAAGGGGAACATGGTGGCCGATGCTATCAGCAGGTGGACGGGCATTCAGCAACTTAAGGAGGCGACAGAGCAGCTAGCTGCTTTACAGATATCCTTCGTGGATAGAGATGGAGCAGCCTTCCTTCAGTCTCTCACAGTCACTCCTCCACTACTGCAGCGGGTCAGAGAGGCACAGCATGGGGACGCCGACTGTGAGACGCGGCGTGCGCAGTTATCCTCAGGACAGACACCTGATGGCTTCTCCTTTGGAGCAGAGCACGACATACTTTTCAGAGGACATACCTTGGTACCAGTCTCTTTATGAGAGGAGGTGCGGAGAGAGCTTCACAATTCTCCTTTGGTGTTACATCCTGAAGTGGCGAAGATGTACCGGGACCTCAGACGATAGCACTGGTGGCCAGACATGAAGAAAGCTGTGGCAGAGTTCGTTTCTCGATGCCTCACCTGCCAACAGGTGAAGGCAGAGCATCAGGTACCAGCAGGCTTGGTACAACCCTTGGAGGTCCCAGAGTGGAAGTGGGATGACATATCTATGGACTTTGTGACTGGACTTCCACCCACTTCCAGAGGTCACGACTCCATCTGGGTGATTGTCGACCGACTCACCAAGTCGGCTCACTTCTTACCCATCAGAGAGCAGGGATAAGTGGAGATCTTGGGGCATATCTATGTTCAGGATATTGTACGGCTTCACGGTGTTCCATCACCTATCATATCCGATCGAGATGCTCGCTTTACTTCCCGGCTTTGGAAGGGGTTGCAGGAGGCGTTCGGGATGCGGCTACATCTGAGCACCACCTTTCACCCTCAGACGGATGGTTAGACGGTGATGACCATTCAGACCCTCAAGGACATGCTTCGTGCATGTGTCCTCAACTTTGGTCACAGCTGGGAGGACCACCTACCCTTGGTGGAGTTCGCGTACAACAACAGCTACCACTCCACCATCAGGATGGCACCATATGAGGCGTTGTACGAAAGACCTTGCAGATCTCCTTTGTGCTGGATAGACCCTGGGGAGTCGGCACTTGTTGGACCAGAGATGGTCTGGGCCACGACAGAGAAGGTCTAGGTCATCCAGGAGTGGATGAGGATAGCTCATAGCCGGCAGAAGTCTTCTGCTGACAGGAGGTGGAGGCCACTAGAGTTCGAGGATGGCGACCACGTCTTCTTGCGTGTCTCACCTCGACGTGGATTACAAAGAGTTGCCTGAGGCGGCAAGTTGTCTCCACGCTTCATTGGACCATTCCAGGTCCTCAGCAGGATTGGCGAGGTGGCTTATTGCCTGGCTCTACCACCTCAGTTGCACCGGGTGCACGATGTCTTCCACGTATCTCAGCTGAGGAGATATGTGCACGACCTGACGCACATCATTGACCATGGGGAGCTAGATGTTGATGATGGGGCGACTTTTGCGGAGGTCCAGGTGGAGATCGAGGATCGAAAGGAGTGGGTCCTACGTGGATGATCGATTCCTCTTGTGCGCATAAGATGGAAGCACGGTAACCTCCAGGAGAGCACTTGGGAGAGGGAGGCTCAGATGCGTGCTCAGTACCCACATTTGTTTCCCTAGTTTATGACGTATCTTTACGGGGACATAAAGCCCTGAGGTGGGAGTGATGTAAAGACTCGAAAAATTCAAGGAAATTTTTTTCTTAATTTCCTTTGGATTTTTACAAGAACATAGTTTCTGATGGCACCTGATTCCGAGGCCTGGTGTGCCCGGAATCATTTTCTGAAGTTTGACTCGGGTACGTTCAGTGAACGAGCGGGCGGGTTTTCCTAACTTTTGAACCGATGCTCGAAATCGAATTCTGAGGGCACCAATGGAATTGCAGCACCGGTATTTGCTTAGAAATGCCTCTTCCGAAGTTGCGTTTGCTTGGGTGTGGTTTTTAATTTTTGGGCTTAAAGTTAAGAAATAAAATAATTGGTACGACAAACATTATTTTATTTCACTTAAAGCCAATTAAAAGCCACTTTAAGCTACTTAAGCTGAGTTGAAGCGGATAGGGAAGAACCTGAAATATCCTACCCTCCTGGTAGGATATTTGTGAGGTGGGGCCCGCATGAGCCCCACCGTTTCTTTTCCGCTAAGTAACACACCTGCGAAAACCCGTCATTATGAAAGTCAACTGACGCGTTTTCTTAATTTCTTAATGCACCATTTAATTGGGTGGTTAAATTAGTTAAATTAATTATATGAATTAATTTAATCGTTTATTAACTTGTTTACAATCCGTTGGCGTAATAATAAAATAAGATCAACGCATGACATCTTGAGGATTTCTCGTTGAGAGGATTTTGATAGAAATCTTGTGACTTCATCCTCCTTCGTGAAGAACGCAAAGAACGCGAAGAACGCCGTCACCCTCGGAGATCGTCAACGCTTCTTCCAAGACGTTCTTCCCCGCAACGATCTCCGATCACTAACTGCTTAAGGTAGGAGATTTCAGGTTTCTTCTTTTAAATATCTTTGTGGTTTATAACAACATCATAGATTTAATTAATATAATTAAATCTACTTGTTCTTGAACCTCAGGGTTCATCGACGCGACACCCCTTCCGCGACGACGCGACGCCCTTCCGCAACGCGACGATCACCTCCTTCTGCGACGATCAATTCGGCGAAGAACGCACGCTCGACGACTACGGCGAGGTAGGGGTTTGTTTGTGAAATAATTTATATTTCCGTGGATGCTTCCTCCAAAAACAAAGAACATGGATCAAGTGAAATTTTAATTTATTAAATTGTATCTTGTTACGTTTTCATATGATAATTTATTCTTCCCGTTTATTATCACATAACGCGGAGGGGGCGGGCCAAAAAAACATGGCCCGACAACCCTCCTCAATTTTCCGTTGATGCGCGGATTGGAAGGCGATGACAAAACATGCCTCAAGGGTGGTTCGTTGTTTCCGAAGTGAAGTACGGGACCCGGGAGGAGCTACGGCGCAGACAGAAATGAAATCGGACCACCGGAGCAACTTCGGTGGTCCGCGGAACCCACCGGCGGCGCCCCAGCTCACTGCTAGATAGGGCTGCCGTGGCTGAAGCCGCGACGGCGACGACCAGCGGACCCGCAGCCGTGTGGGTCTGGCACACACGGGATGTGGCTTTGCCACGTCCGCTGATCCAGCGCAGCCCCACGCGGGGCTGTGACACCTTCAACCCGCGGGGGCAGCGCCCCACGGCTCCCTCGCTCGGCCGCTCATCCAAGCCAAGCCGGGCTGACCCAACCAGTCGGGTAGCGCAGAACCGGTTCGGACCCGGACCCAGGTCGGGTTGACCCAGTTTGGGCCGACCCATGGGGGGTTGGGTCGGGTCGGTCTGGGCACAGACCCCCCGTCTTCAGACCGTTTTCGGTCTTTTTCCCGTAACATGAGCTACGGGCCTCCGAACGATGCGCCGTCAGCGGCGATGCAATTCATGGATCGATATGGTCGTTTCGGGATATCACACTCAAGGTTTCAGAATACTTTGGGTTCAGATGGGTTGGTTCGTACACGAAACCAACCGGGCCCTCGGAGCGGAAATGCTCATATCTTGAGCTTCGGACGTCTGATTGACGTGCCGTCAACTTCGTTGAGTTCCTCTAAGTGAGACGGATCTTTTGGCATACTCCGCCTGAGGTTTGGACGCATGTGGAGTATGGTCGGGTTGGTTTTTCCTTAAAAACCAACCGGGCCCCTGGGACGAAAAAGCCAATAACTCTTAGACCTGACATCCAATTGACGCGTCATCTGCAACATTGAGTTTCTGTTGATGATACAGAACTTTTGGATAGATCAACTCTGGACTATGTGTCAGTTGATGTATCAGCCTCTCGGCTCATGGAGTGGACCCTCCCGAACGAGCTTGCTGTGTGCGAGAACCCTAGAGCTGGCTGCGACTGCTACTGTGACTGCGACAACGACTATGCAGAGATCCTTAGTGGATTCGACGACGATGACTACAACACTTAGTGATCCTGTGTAGATCAGTGCTACCGATCTTGTGTGGGTTCGATCCTGTGTGGGTCAGCGCTCAGCGGTTCGGTGTGAGCCAACGCCTACAGGTCCTGTGTGGGCCCGATCCTATGTGGGTCTTTGCGGGGGTTAGTTACCTATCGATCCTTTGTGGGTCAGATCCTTTGTGGGTCATTGCGGGGGTTAGTACCTATCGATCCTTTGTGGGTCTGACGACTTAGATGGATCAGTGATCATCTCTATCGTCATTTGAAGAAGTATTTCTGTGTGAGCTGAAACTCTGTTTTACATTCCTTTGTGGATTATGTTGTGCTATCCTGTGTGGATTTACGTTTTACTTTCCTTTGTGGATTGTGTTGAGCTATCCTGTGTGGATTTACGTTTTACTTTCCTTTGTGGATTGTGTTGTGCTATCCTGTGTGGATTTTACATTTTTCTTTCCTATGTGGACTGGGTTGTACTTGAGCTCGGATGTTGGAGCCGAGCGAGAATTGATGACTTAGGTATATGTATGGGCATATACCTAAGCAGTGTCGGATGTTACTTCGTGATTGTATCTTTCCATTGTGGTTTATCTTTTGTGGATTTTCGGAGACCTTCGGGGGTCTCGGGGTCCCCACTGAGTAGATTATACTCACCCCTGCACGGGCTATGCCCGCACTACGTTGTGTTGGTTGCAGATGACGGACAACGCTGATCGTGGTGGAGGCTTGCGGAGTAGGACGGTACCTGGAGGTGGACCACTGGGTGGGGTGTACTCGGAGCGGTAGGCTGGACCCGAGGAGCAGTGGAGGCTTTCTGTACTCACCCTTCAGGTGGGACTTCTAGTGGACGGCTCGACACTGCGGCTTTACTTTTCAGTTGCTGTTTTTCCCCTTTCAGTTGTACTTTATAGTTGGGCTTGTATTTTCGGCCCCCTTTACTTTTCTGCACTTACTATTGTACCAGCTTTTACTTAGTGTTTACTTCTTCCGCTTGCTTACTCTGTGGTGCTTGTTTACTTTCCAAAGGCAATTCCTTCCCTTTTTACCAGGATTTATGCCTTGGTGCTAGTCGCCAGCCCCTAGCCTATGGAAGGCGGGCTTGGGGTAGTCACGACACGGGCCCTGAGGACGGGTCGTGACATCTGTTGCAGCTATATTTGGAAAAGCCAAAGATGAATATGATGATGTGGTGGCTCCTCATTAGAAGGAGATAAAAATAAAGGATGAAGGGGTGTGCAATAGGGTGATTCATTTGAAAGGATTCTTGTTCTATAAGATGTTAGGTGTTGCTAAGTGATAGATACACCAGTACCAAGATGGTGAATTGGGCGCACTACTACAAAATAGGCATTTAACAACATCAAAATTTTCCTTTATCAGTGATATAAAAGCACTAAATAGCTGAGAGAGATAAAATACATGGTCTTTTATTACTGATTTTAAAAGAACATTAATGGGTTTACTTTATCAGTGATTTTAATAGTGTTGAAAAATGTTTCTTTTTTATAGTGATTTTAATATCACTGGAAAATGTGTCCTTTCTTAGTGCTTTTAAAAGTGATAATAAAGTGCCATATTGTAGTGTGCTACAATAGCACACTACAACACCAGTGTAGTGTGATATAATAGCACACCACACCACCAGAAACAAACCAAATATAAAAAAACAAGGCCAAATACCGAATATAAATGTAATGAAATTTAAAACATATATACAAGGAAAAACACTATATTATAGACATTTCTATCATTGGTTTATACAATTACATAAAAAAATTATTACATATATTAAAAAAATCAATGTTTCTTTTTTCATTTAATCCTTACCCTGATTCATACTATTATCGAACAAACCACCCCTGTTCAACCAAAATAATGCACTGGTATATGAAAACAATTTTTATATTAGTAATAATTAATAGAAAAAATTAATAAAAAGTGTTAATTTTATTAAAATTGATGTCAATTATAAATAAAACGATGAACTTTGAGTCATATCAGTCAGAACATTCACCTGGTTGAGGTTCGGATGAATCCAACATGTTTCAAATTACATTTGGATCATTTTTATGAAGTATTAAACAAATATGAATGTGTTTTCATGATTTTGAGTATATGAGTTATTTATTTACTAAAATATCATTTTAAACTAGAAACAAATTTTTTTAACTCATTCCAATAAAATCATGTATTGGTATGCTGTTAAAATGATTCCTACACATCAAAATGACATAAGAATCATTTTACAAAATTATAATAAAATCCAAGCATGTTTGATTGGTTTTCAGTGAGTGACTTTTATAAATAAAATATAGATTTTAAACTGATAATAGGAAATTTATGTCCTACCGTGCACATCATATATCAATTTGAGGTGAGGTTTATTCCTACAAATCAAAAATCACGTATGGATAATTTTCTTAAAGTTTCAAGACAATTTGAATGATTTTTCTTGGTTTTAAGTAGGTCAGTTGCCCATTTTACTAAAATTGATGTCAATTTTCAATAAAAATATGCACTTTGAGCCATACCGATCACAATGTGGGTCAGATTGATTTTCTATTCACTAATACAAATATCAAATAACTTATTAATACTTTTTACAAAATTATGAAAACAATATGAACATGTGTTCTTGGTTTTGAGTATTTCTGTTGTCTTTTTCACTAAAATGTCATTTTAAACTGGAGACACACACTTTTGACTCATTTAGATCACATCGTGTATTGGTATGATATGAAAAAATTTGAAAAAAAAATCAAAAATAGATAATGAATAATTTCTCAATATTATGAAGAACATATGAATGTGTTTGATTGGTTTTCAGTGAGTGAAATTTTTGAAGTAAAATGTCAATTTTAAATTTATAATAGATATATTAAGTCATACTGAGAAAATCATGTATCTGATTTTGGTGAAGCTAATTTTTACACATCAAAAATGACTTATTGATCATTTTTTAAAGTATCAAAACAATCAAAATATTTTTTTTCTTATTTCTGGGTAGGTCGATAGTCGATTTTACTAAAATTGATGTCAATTTTAACTAACAATATGCACTTCGAGTCATACTGGTCACACTATGGGTCGTATTGAGGTGTATCTGATTAAAAGATGTCTAAAATGACATATGGATCATTTTAATATAGCATCAAAACAATATAAATGTGTTTTCTCATTTTTGAATACATCATTTTTCTTTTTACTACAATGTCATTTTAAAATGGAAACCCACACTATTGACTCATTTTGATCACACCGTTTATCGGTTTGAATTGAAACTGATTCCTGTATGTCAACAATTAAAATTAATAATTGTCCAATATTATCATGAAAATTTGGGCACATTTTTCATTTTTCATTGAGTGGCATTTTCGAACTAAAATATCGATACTAAACTAATTACAAACACTTTTAGTCATACCAGACTCAAAATGTATGATATTGAGGTAAGGATTACTCCTAAATTTTAAAAATGACTTGTGGATTGTTTTTTGGTTTAAAAACAATATGAATGCTTTTGGTTGGTTTTGGGTAGGTCAGTTGCCCATTATACTAAGATTAATGTCAAATTTAAATAAAAATACATGAATTGAGTCATACCGATCACACAGTGGGTAGGATTGAGGTGTGGATGATTCGTACATATCTCAAAGGACAAATTGATACTTTTTCAAATGTATTAAAACAATAAAAATTCATTTTTTTGTTTTTGATATGTTAGTTGTCTTTTTTACAAAAATGTCATTTTAACATTAAAACAAATGCTTTTGATTCATTCCCTAAACATCGTGTATTAGTTTGATGTGAAATATATTAATACACATAAAAAATGAATTATGAATCATCTTCCTAAATTATCAACAAAATTATAGTGTGTTTTTTGGCTTTCAAGGAGTGACACTTTTTGAACTAAAATGTCAATTTTAAACTGATAACAGACACATTTAGTCATACTGAGAACATCATGTATCTAATTGAGGTGAGGCTAATCCCTATACATCAAAAATAAATTATGGATCATTATCATACAGTATAAAAATAATATGAGTGTGTTTTATTGTGTTTTGGTAGGTCAGTTGTCCATTTTACAAAAATTGATTCCAATTTTAAATAAAAAATATGCACTTTGAATCATACTGATCAAGCCATGGTTCGGATTGAGGAGAATCCAATTCCAACATTTATAAAATGAAATATGGATAATTTTCTTGATTTATAAAAATAATTTGAATGTCTTTTCTTAGTTTTGAGTATGTCAGTCACAATTTTTTAATAAAATTTTATTTTAAAATGGAAACACACAAATTGATGCATTCCTATAATATTGTGTATCGGTTTGACATGAAATTTATTCCTACATGTCAAAAATTTATTATTAATTATTTTCATAAATTATCAGAAAAATTAAAATGAGTTTGATTGTCTTTCATTGAGTGAAACTTTTTGAACTAAAATTTCAATTTTAAAATGATAACAGACACATTAAGTCATACCAAGAACATTATGTATCAAATTGACGTGTGGATTATCGTTACACATAAAAAATGACTTATGGATCATTTTAATATTGTATAAAGACAATATGAATATATTTTCTTGGTTTTGAGTATACCAGTTTTCTATTTTACTAAATTAATGTCAAATTTTAATAGAAAGTGTACTTGAAGTCACACCAATCATACCGTGTGTCGATGGAGGTTAAGATAATTCCTACACATCCCAAAGTATCAAAATAATACTAACTTTTAATGTTACCATGCTATCCATTGAATTTATTTTTTAATTTTCAACATTACATGAGGATCTTTGAAAAAACCACCCATGATAAAAAACAATACACTTGTATAAGAAAAAAAATTTATTATAAGATTAATAATAAAAGAAAATAAATTAAACAAAAATATGTAATAATACATTAATTATATAGAAAATGATTTTAGTATGGAAACAGAAGGATTACATATGTGATTTAGTAGTGGAGAGAACATGAAGGAATGTGATAAGTGGAAATATTTTAGGGGTGAATGGTTTTGAGGGAGAAGAAGTATCTAGATGTTTTTGTGAATAGAGGCATGAAAGATTGATATATCACCCCAAATTAAAAAAAGAGTCAGCTAGTATAACAAAAAAATTATTATTTGAGTGATACTAAAAAGAAATAAATAAAATATAAATGTGAACAAATATATTAATTCTATGAACAATGATTTTGATATGAAAACATCAAGATTACCTCTATGATTGGGAAAAGGCAGCATCATTTCTCTTCATGTAAAGGTAGTATTAGGATCATTAAGGGATGTAATATATTTAACACTATAAGGGTGAAAATTTTTTCTATGAGAAGAATTATGTGGATGTTTTGGTACAAAAAGGTATGATAGATGGATGGACCACCCGAACTCTAAAAAAGTATCAACTTGTATAAGAAATCAATTATTATGTGAGTAATAAAAAAATTAACATAATCATGAAATAATACATTAATTCTATGGAAATTGATTTTATTGTGGAAACATCAAGATTTACTATATTACCGATTAGAGACAACATCATTTATCTTCATAAAAAGGCATGATAGGTGGATGAGAATATTTTAAAATAAATAAACTCTACATGGAATAATGAAAATTAAATCCACAATCCATTATATAATTTTTTGGTAAAATATAGAAAGTAAATCTTAACATTAACTTTAAATCTTTCCAAAGGGTTTCTTTTATTACAATTTTTTATTTTGAGGGATTATTAACATCATCACATAGAGAAGAGACTGTCAACATGAGTAGTAAAACATTTAATTTTCAATATGTTAATTTAGTAAAGAACATATAATATTATAAGGAAAAACATAGTATATTAAAAAACTCTTATACCATTTCATTGAACACTCTTTGTATTTTTTAATGGTTTCAGGGATTTTGTTCCCTTATCAAGAATAGAAATCCCATCATTATGGTCCCCTATAACATAGAATAAAGTTTCTACATTGGGACCAACATGAAGTGATTGTGATCTCTAAAAAAAGTTTCATCCTCAATTGAATTTTCATCTGACCTAAAAATTTTTTAGTCGCTAGCAGGACAATCATCAAAATTATTTTTTGTTTTTTTAGAGACATAAAATACTTTCAATTCTTGTGACCTCATAAAGAATGACTCGCCTTTCCCCCTTCCATACTAAAATTCACCTTCACGAAGCCCATTTGGTCAACATTCACTATAATGATATTGTCCAACCATTTGGAAAGGAAAATCGATAGTTGAAATGTTTTATAATACAACTCACATATTTTTTATGATAATTAAAAAATATGACATATTTTCATAAATTCTATTTCTATCATTGGAACTAGATACGTGCATCGCTTTTTCCACAAGCATAACACCACTATTATGAATTACACTATAGTCATCATGTTCTTTTTTATAGAACATATAACCATTGAATACAAAACCACTGCAAGGTATATCATTTTCATTTGGTCCCTTGGTTATCCATTGAAGTCATTTGATAATTGAATTTTTATTTTTAGATACTTCTTATAAATTTTATCTTAGAATCATTCTAAAAACTATTGTTTATTTGTATTTGATATCCATCCTTCATCCCATGATGTATTGAAATATCTAAGAATTTATTTGTGGGATTCAACGTATGGATCAATATATTCACTACTTTAAAAAATCTAAAGTTTCGCTTGCTCCCACTCTATGTAGTTAATTTTAACAAAATATCTTCTAAAAATCCCTTTTCCAATAAGGTGTTTACTATGACAACACTTTGAGAGACTGATGATGTCAAAGTTAGATATGTAATCAGTAAATAATTCAATATATTCTTCAAAAAATATCATTCCACAATTCCAAATTATGGCCAACATTGATTCTTGACATACCTTTTGAAAATCTTCATATACCATTCATTGGGTCCATCCATCAGTAAGAAACATGACCAAATAGTTAAAACTCTTTAACAAAGTGAACCATCAGGGGTACCATTATATCCAAGAATGATGGTTGGAATAACATATCTTGTATATATAATATGACTGCAACCTCTTTATTCATGATGGGAAACTTCCCTGGGTCTATAACATTACTGCATACAAATTTAAAAAAGATGCAGAGTCTGGTTAATGTATGTCATTAATTTTGAGTCATAATGAAATAGAAATAAAGAATCAATCAATATTTCATAAAAACATTACATACATGTGATTTTAGTCCCTTTATATTCAAATTATTCATTGACATGACATTCGTCATAGTAGATGAATACCCCTATAGAACTTTTACACTATTAATGAAATGGAAAAAGTGAAATTATTCTTCTCTGTATATAGTGTAATCTACTTGAGAATGAAAATTCTACCTTTTACCCTTCACCGGTGAAAACTATTTCATTATCCCCAATTCAATAAAGTCCAACCAATCCATGATGCCAACTTTTATTTTTACAATAACATTTAGTAATGTTCCAATAACACTATAATATACATATTTTTATATATGTGGGACATCAATAAAATGTCTAAAAAACAAATAATTTCAATAAGAAAATTCAATGAAAATTGATATCTTCTTCCAACATGATTTTGTAAGGTTTTTCAAAAATGGTTTACTGAAAAAAGTGTCAATATCATTTAATATATTGTATAATGATCTCCCACTACAACACATGGTGTAATACCTTGTTATATATTCCCATCTAATGCTATCATCCAGGATCTATATTTATGTCATTGAGGTAAATATTTTCGATTTCATAGAAACACAGTCTTAGAAAAATGATTCAACTGAACTGAGTATGTGCATTTTTCACAAATGGGACACCCCAACATTCCTTTAATGTTATATCCTAATATATTTACATGATTGGGGAATTCATTTATCATTACCTACAACATGTACCTCAATGTGAATTATTTACTTCTATGAGAATCTTAAATTTTAACACATTTATCCCACATCAATTTCAGATCTCTGATGAATGAATCCAAATAGATATTAATATCATTACTAGGTTTCTTTGGTCTAGATATAAGTAGAGAAAATATAATGTATTTGTGTTTTATACATAACCATGATGGAAAGTTATATTTTACCATCATGATGGGCCATGTATTGTGAGTACTACTTTTTACTCTCAAAGGATTTATTTCATCTATAGATAATAAAATATTAATGTTTCTCAAATCATTTCCAAATTCAGGATACTCAAAATAAATTTTCTTCCACTGAGGATAATATGATGTATGGAATAGGTTACCATATTTAATTCTTCTATCCTCATGCCATGTCTATTTTCTAGTAGTTTCCTAACATCCATATAATCATTTAAACCATGGAATGATAGGAATGTATGATAAAATTTTTGATGGACTTGATTCATTTTTCTTGTATTGATCTATGGCACACTTAGGGCATTTTATGAGTGATTCATGGTCCTTGCGAAACAATATAAAATCATTTGGACAAGAATGAATTTTTTAGAGATAATTACCATTGAATGGATTTTTTTTAGTGTCATTTGTTTTTCATGGTATTTAATTTTCATCTGGTATCATATCATTCAAGAGACCAAGTAGTTCAATAATTATGTTTCCACTCCATCTACTACCATATTTTAAATTATATAATTTATATATAGCTAAAAATATTGTGTATTTAGTACAACCATTATAAAATGGTTTCTTGGAATAACTATTTAACTCCTCAAACAAATTTGTACAATCACGAAGTTCATCATTAATTTCCATTGTCATTTCTTCCAGGTGATATGCATCATCATTTAAAGTAGTATTCATATCAAATGCTCCATACACTACAACATCATCTCAATTGGTGTCCACATTTTTTTTCCTCTTATCTAGTCCAAAAATTATAGCTTTTATCTATTCTAGGAAAAATAAAATGTTCTTCAACTCTTATAGACTAATTTTCCTTGAATAAAAAGGTAAATACAAATAAAGGATTTGATATGGGTTTTCTGCATGTTATCCTTGAAAACTTGTTGATCTCTTTAACTACATATTCAAATCTGTTTTTAAAATTATTTGTATACATCCTTTTTCTATTCGTATCCTTTTATTGGATTTATAAAAGAAAATTTTTGTACAATAAATAAATAAATACACATAGAATATTTATTGTCAAATGTGAAAGTTATAGAAATTTATAATAAGGTAAAAAATATTTTATTATTTCAAATAATTTCATAATAGTGAAGAAAAGGGTAATTGAATTTAAGAAATGAATTACTCTACTATGGTAGGTGTTATTCTATGAATTCATTCAATGGTGAACATTATAGACAACTCATCCTCGTAAATTCATTTTAATAACATTTATTATTAAATTTTATTGTTAAACATGCCCTTCATCTCTTATGGACATGTACCTATGTTGCTTGAAATAATATATGAAGTAGTCATCCATGGGATGACTAATTCTCGAAGTAGTACAAGAATCATAAGAGATATGGGGGATGAGTTTCAACAAATAATTTTGAATAATTGATGTTTGGTGGATGAATTTGATGGGGATGAAGTTTTTCTATAAAAGGGTCTAGGGATGAGTCACAAACAAGAAATTGAACTAATAAATATTATTTGACACACATCATGTCTTTATTAAATACCCTAAACAAATGAATATATAAATAGACAATTAATAAGTAACAAGAAAACCATATATGATAAACAAGAATTAAAAAAAATCTCATTCAATCGACTAGATGAAATAAAAATGTATTGATAAATAATTTTAATAAATAATGATATTTTCCATTTACATGGATAGTAATAAAAGTTTCCTATGGGTGGGACTAATACATGTAGAACTAAAATTAATGGTATATAAAATATTTGAAAACATCTCATGACTCTTGGGATGTCATATCACCACACCGACCCATACCAAGGATTCTAGGGAGGTCATCAAATTAGATCTACCCATCTAGATAATTATATGAAGGCCATCAAATATTAATGGAACCATCCTTGGGATTCTAGGGAGGTCCATAAAGATTTTTGGGATAAATAAATAATACACATCAATAAGATATATCACAATAAAGGGAGAAAAAACACAAAGACTTGCAACGTCTATCCCATACACATTTAAACACACACACACATATATATATATATGATGGAATTTATAATACAATTAATTGATAAAAATACACATTTGAACATACTTTTTAATAATAATAAATATATTCCCTTCCTAATTTGGAAATCCAGAACCATAATTTGTGACTAAATAACTATAAAATCACCATTTCAGTATAAGTTCTGAAAACACATAAAAATAGATAGAAATATATATATATATATATATATATTTATGTATATATGTTTATATATATCATTATAAAATAAACTTACATTGATAAAATTATTTGTTACCTTTACCACAGAATATTATAACATAGTAAAATAAATACATCCCCATACTAATTTTGAAAATAGAGAGCCATTGAAAATAAATAAATATGGTATTACAGTTACTAAAATTTCTCTTAAAATAAAACAACAAAATTCTAAGAGAATAAAATTTTAAAGAAAAAAACTTACCCCAGAATATTAAAACATAATTTAAATAAATAAATTCCTTTACATGAATTGAATAAAATCTGTTTTTGTTGCTGATTTACACTGTCCACATACTGATAATAATTTTCTAAATCAATTTTCTCATTCGTTTAAGGTTTTTATATCCAAACCATCAACTATTTATATTATCGAATAAATATTTAATTAATTGGTTTATCTATGGATGAGAGGTAATTCTTTATGAATTATGAACAACAATAAAATTAACCTTACAAAGAAATATGGGGTATAGATGTAGACATCGAAGAAAATTGATTGTAAACAACAATTTAAAAGGACCAAAACAAGATGTCCAAATCATCAGTCAAGAAAAAAAAAATCATAAAAAAATAAAAATTGTATACAATGAACAGAGAACAAATAAATCATAGCATCATTGAAGAAGAAATCAAAAATAAAATGAAAAACACAGAAAGAAAATTAGAACCTACAAAAGAAAACACAAGCTTACCTCACTATCTTGAAGAAAATCTAAAACCCTCAGGTCCAGATCTCTATGTTTTATTTGGAAACCCTAACTGAAAGTGAACACCAGATGTCAGACTATGTTCGAGCAACTAGAGGTAGTGGGTTTGTGTGATTCGAGCTTCGATTCACTAAGGAGGAGTGCCGACAGGGGGTGGATTCCATAGAAATCGTCTAATATTGTGACTGGTTCACAACTGGTTAAATTTTTTAAATATATTGCAACACATTTATCAGTTCTTTAGAAATATTGTTGATAAAGTGTCTTTTTATCTTTGTTTAAGTAATAATCATTTTTAAAAGACATATTGATCAGTGTTAAAACACTAGTGATGATAAAGGATTTATATTTACAATTATAAATATTTTTTTTGTATATATATATATACTTAATAAATATATATAAATAAAAATATAGTAAATATGTTCCTTATTTAAGTATATTAATTATAATTTTATAATTATTTAAATATATAATTATTGGTTTATAATTATATAACTATTTTAAAAAATAATATTTATATCATTATATATATTTATAAAAATATATTTACATATATTTATTTAATAAATAAATATAAATATAAATATAGTAAATATATTTATCATTTAAGTAAACTTATTATAAATTTAATAATTGTTTTAATATATTCATTATTTAAATATAAATATATTTATATATTTATAATTACATAAATACTTTTAAAATTTTATTTATTTATTTTTAATTATAAATATTTAATTTCATAAATATAGTATGAACATTTAAAAATATAGTATGTGCATATACAAATATAGTTGTTTATATATAATTTTTTAAAAATATTTTTGAAAAAATAATTTTTTAACATTATTTTTGAAAATCTAATTTTAGGTGCATTCATGTTAAGAATGAGTGGTATTGAATAAATTAAAATTAATTACACTTTGGCATTATTGAAAAAACGGGTATGTTTTGTTTGTGTGCATTGTATATAAAAATACACTAATTACGTATAAGTGAAATCAATATATAACACACATTTGATCTATGTTAAATTGAAAAACCAAACAATATTCAATTATATGGCCATTAATCTAAGAAATTAGTTTGGTTTTTAAATTCATATTTATTTTTAATTATAAAACATTATTCACTAAAAATATGTCTATTTAATGTAAATCTCATAAATATTTTGTAATATATAATTCATATTTATATACATTAATATATATATTTCTATATGTTTAATATATACTATTTATAAACATTATCAACAATCATATAATTAATTAATTTAATTTTTTTCTCAATTTACTTTTTCTTAATTTTAATTTGTTTAATTTTTATTTTTCATAAATCTATATATTTAATACATTCAATTTATTATTATTTATAATATATATATATAGTATAATCATTTTATTCATTTTTATCAATAATTATTTAATTAATAATTTTGTTAATAATTTTTTAGTATTTCATTTTATTTATTCTAACCTTTAACAGTGCTAAAAAGGGACTGATAAAGGATTACTTTATGAGCACTAAAAGTATAGCCCTAATAAAGTGTTAAATTTATTAGTGCTAAGAATGATTTTATTTATTAGTTCTTTTTTCTTGCACTGAAAAATATCGGTGTTGTTAAATACATGTTTTGTAGTAGTGGTGGGGGAGTCAAGGCGAGGATGCTGGGTGGTGTGGCGAGGATCAGTATTAGGAGAGAGTGGATAAGGCGATTGAAGAACCAACCATGCAGAGAGGGATGAAGAGGAATGGCATTGGCAAAGAGGAGGTGTTGCAGTAGAGAATAAACCAAGAATAGAATCATAGTGAGGATCGTTATTTGTAGGGATGAGGTGAAATGATGGAGAATAAACCATGCAGAGAGGTGAAAAAGAGATCAGTGATGACCGGGAGGAGGTGAGGACAACGAATAAGAAACTAGGTTGAGAGGCACAAAGAGGATTCAACATTGGTAGGGAGGAGGTGAGGTTATTGAGAAGAAACTGGGTGGAGAGGTGTGATGTGGATCAGTGTTGGCAGGGAAACGACCATTAGGTATGCTAGGGATGAGATTCTGGGAGGTGATATGAATGTTAGGGTGTAGAGGGGAATCTAGTTACCCCCTCATAACTTATTTCACTAACCCGGGGTTTATGACTCTTTCCCTAGGTCCGAGCATGTTTATAATTTTTTTTCATGTTCATATTTATACTTATATATTTATATATAATTTTTATATTCATGTAAGTTTTTTTAAATACATATATAATTTTTTTGGTATTTCTGTTTATATTTATATATATATCTGTGTGTGCATATATATATAAATATAAATATAAATATAAATATAAATACAAATATAAATATAAATATAAATATAAATATAAATATAAATATAAATATAAATATAAATATTTATTAACATATATTATATGTTAATAGTTATTTACATGTACTAGAATATACACATGAATATATACATGTTTGTTAGTACACATACATTTTTATAGGGATATGCATATTCATACATTTTTTTTACCATAAACAAATTGATAAATTTTAATTTTAAATAAAATGAATAATTATTTTCTATTGTTATTTGGATTATATATTTATGAATATATTTTATATGTAAATAAATTTTTATTTTTATTTGTATAATTAAATGTTTTATATATAAATATATGAAAATATGAATAAAATTAATTATAAATATTACTACAACATGAAAAATATTAAAATTTCAACACCATAATATCCACATGAGTGTAATCCCAATGAATAAATTCAGTTTTTGAAAAAAAAAGATATGAAGACTCTCTTAAATGAAGCTAAAATCCCATCAAATATAAAAAATATGGTATCTCAACTAAAAACATAGTTTGAGAGGCCTTATGATCCTTTGTTTCCCTTGAAAAATTAGTGACCAGGGTTTAACCAATTATCATAATTTATATGTTTTTGCAATATTCGATTTGAAATTTGGTAGATCCCAAATGAACACCCAGATCCAAAGTTATGGCCATTTTAAGATCAAGTTCTATTTTAAACTTATCTTAATATATTAATTATTTTTGAAGTTTTTACTATCAAACTTTTTTATTAAATGTATAAAACTAAAAACTAATTTTTATATTATTAATTAATTTTAATTTTTCATTATTTTAAAAATTTTATTCTCTAAATATAATTTATTTTATTTTTAAATATATATTTATTTCTATATAAATCACATTTATAAAAATATAATTTATATATATCATTATAAATACATTTTTATATTAAAATATGAGTTTTATAATATATTTATATATCATTGTAGAGAATCATTTATCATAGACAAGAAAGAAAAAATAAATCAATCTTTTATAAGAATTAAAAAAGAGTGCTGATGAAGTCATGCTTTATCAGCTTTATGAAAAGGAACTGATAAAGGGGGTTCTCTTATTACATCATTTTTAACATTTATAAAAAGGGATATTTTGAGTGATTTTAGCTAGCATTCATAAAAACAACCCGATTATCATAGTTTTTTGTTAGCACTGAATATGCACGATTCTATAATTGTGTGGAATTGTGAAAAATTTATATCACATTAAGACACTTCCATACCACTCATATGAAATGAAGGATCCTTCTTGTAGAAACAATATAGAAAAATATTTTTTATTATATCCTATATCAATGGTATGAAAACTCAATTTGAAGATCAATTTACAGAGATTTTGTTATTCTACTTAATACAGGTAATGTATTTGTGGGTATACATTTTTTTGATGAGTCATCATGAGTAAAAATGGAAAATTGGAGGCACAATGAAGGCATAATCCTATTATATTTTATTGTGATAAGAGACTAATAGGTTTCAACAATTTTTTATTGTAGATGATCAATTTGATATATGAAATAGAATTTATAAATCGATTGCTCTACTATAATTTTTTAGTGTAGAAAATATTTAATACATAAATTTATTCTTAAAAAATAGCTACACACCATAAAAAAATTAATCAATGGGTGGTGGGATCAATTTTATATATATTTAAAATAATTTTTAATTTTGGAATGTTTCTTTTATAAATTAAAATGTTTTGTTTTTTAAATTAGTTTTTTTATATATTTTCGATCTACTATTGTATATTAATTCATGTTTGGTTGTTTTATATTTCATAATAATTATTTTAGATTTATTCTAGATTGTTTTTATTTACCCTTAACTTAGGGATTTAAACCCATTCATTTGGGGTATGTTACCATTACATGGCATTGAGATATGAGGATGACATTTCTTCATGCATGGAAGTGTACCCTTACAAAGCCACAATGATGTGTGGGATATCTTTATGTATGTTCATGGGTACCCATACATGAAGTGAGCATTGGTCGTATTACCTTTACATGGGGATCATGTTACCTTTACATGTCCTTTGGAGGGAGCGGCTTACCCTTACACAATATTGGGTTTACCCTTATACGAGAAGAGCACCAAAGGTATTACATTTACGTGAGGCTTGTTAAGACCCTTACCCACTGAGCCTATGGAAGAGATACACTTGTATTGTGGGCGGAACTACCTTAATGTAGTAGGTCACAGTTCACACTATCCTTACATGACATATAAGGAACTTTACATAGTGGGTGAGTTACCATTACATAGTAGGTGTGAGACCCTTACACAATAGAGGATCAAACCATACATATTTCCATATTGACCTTTGTATAACAGTTATTATTTGTGTTTTATTTCAAAATTTCTTTATCATGTTCCTTAGCTGAACATGAGTCCTTAGGATTTTGATGTAGTTTGAGGGTAATTTTCTCTAGAATTAATCATGGAGTTCCTCTGTTTATAGGAGAGAGAGATAGAAATCAAATATTCAAGAGATAGAAGATGAGAGTAATTAAGGGAGAAGGAGATGATCGGTGGGTTTTTGTTCCTGTTCATGAATCTATTGGAAACTTCATTTACGGATGAATCATCAAGTATTTTTCTGCTGGATAACTCAAGGAATAGGGGTTTTAAAGAGGATAAAAATGATCTTTTATAGATTCAATAGGTGGGGATGAACCATTGAAAGTGGTTTTTATCCTGGTTCTTTTCTTTCTTATTGAATTGTTCTACCATTGATTTTTAGTTGTATTACCTATGTATGTAGGTTTCAGGATATTCCCAAGATTGTTTGTTTTTAATTATATATTTCTTCCATGAATTTATATTTTATACAAACATTTTCTATTTTTTTAATAAATTTTTTGTGATGGTGCTCTTTTTAAGGAGTATGAATAAGGTGGTCTAAACCATGTAAATTCTCCTGTGTTTTTTATCTTTCTAGTATTTTATTTTTATATTGTTGGTTTCCCCTTTCTTCCTCAATATATTCTATTTTTTCCTATATCTATTTTTTTAATATTTTATATTAGGCTCAATTATTGTTGTTGTTTTTATTTTGGTTAGGTTTTTACAATACTCACTCCTGCCTTCTGTGTTTTATGTGTCTCCTTATAAACCTCCCCAAAAAATTGGTTTCAGAGATAGTTATTAGGCTTAGAGATGTCTTTGACTAATATAGATATTGAGAAGTTTTGTGGAGATGAAAATTCAATTTTTGGGAGTTAAAATTAACTATATTATTATATAAAATGGATTCAATGAAGCTTTGTTATGATCTACACGTAAAATTAATAGTATCTCTACTACAGGAGAGACCTCAAACTCTTTTGAGGATATTGAACAAACTATTTTTGAAAAAGCTCTATTCCCTGTTGTTTTTGAACCTAAGAGATAAATTATTAAGGGAATATTTCCACAATAATTTTTATAGTGTATTCTAGTTGAAGATATAGAATCCTTAAATGATTATGTCCCTTTTAAAAAGATTGAAAAATAAAATGCATAATTATAATTTCAAAATTGTCATTGACACCTCTATACAGACCAATTTAGATTGTTTTAATGAGATGGTTATAGATTTATCCTATGTGGATTATGATATAAAAAATTAAGAGAATAATTGTTTATTGTTGAATTCCTTGGATTAATTAATCAATATGGTTAGATATTCCAAGATATATGGTAGTAATTTTACTACTTTAGAGGAAGTGATGTCAGCTGTCTTATCTAGGGATCTATAAATTCATGGTTTGAAGATGGAGGAGAGTAGGGTGATGTATGGGGATGATTTTCTTAGTGTGATTGGTTAAACAAAAGGTAAATGTAAAAAAAGAAGGATGTTAGTCATATTAAGGAGTTTATGTGATATCATTTTTTAATTACCATCCACATTAAGAAATATTTCCTTGAAGATATGTCAAGGAATGGTGTGGACCAAGTTAGTGTTTATGTTTTATGAGTCTATCTAGTATCCCTAAGTATAGAGTAGGTGTATCTACAGGTTGTCTTTATTCTTTGATCCATGGATGGACTCTTCATGTGATTTGTAGCCCCCCCCCCCCCCGATTGGAAGAGAGGGTGAGGGTAGGGCTGGTTGTCTGATCTATTTGAGATCAGGTGGATTCTTGTCTCCTTTCATCTTATGTTTTCTTGATATGTATTTTATAATTCATTTAATTCATTCATTTATAAATATTTCAGTTATGAGATTGTATATAATCTATATTGATATATTTTTTATTTATTTATGTTTAACATAATGGGTACTGCAATGTTTTTTGTAGGTGCTATACATGCATAAGAGAGCTGACTGATACCTCTAATGGAATTTTTTGAACTGGTTACAAGTATGTGATGATGATAATCTATCTTATGTGAAGGTATCTATTATGTTATTGTTTTCTCTCATTTTTTGGATGGTTGGTATGTTTTAGTATTTGATAGTGGTAGATATATTGATAGAGGAATACATATACAACTATGGTATATTATAGGTAATTGGTTATGATAGGATGATTAGGCTTGATCATAGGGTCTTTTACAAGTGAATAATATATAAAAAAACTGATATTCTATGTAAGTGTAGGCCTACAAGAACATATCCTCTTTTTTCATTACATTTTATTTTGTATGGTGGATAGTTTGTTAAATTTTTCATGTTTTTTTGTTATAATTTTTCTTGATTTTCTATTTCTATCCTTTAACCTATTATTACATGTCAATTATTGTTTTTTAGTTTTATTTTTTCATAGAATTTTCTTAGAATAATTATTTAGTTTGTTTTTATTTACCCTTAAGTGAGGGAGTTTTACCCTTATATGAGGGGTATGTAACCCTTATGTGGAATTAATATGTAGGGATCACATTTACACAAGTGATAGAGTATACCCTTACGTAGCCACAATGATGTGTTGGGTACCCTTAAAAATGTGCAGGATGAACCTTAACTGAAGTGTATAGTGCCCATATTACCTTTATATAAGGACCACTTTAACATTACATGTCATATTTATGGACTAGCTTACCCATACTTGATCTATTGTTTACCTGTATATGATAAGAGAACATTATGTCTAACATTTACATGAGGAATGTGAAGAACAATACATGGACAAGGATTTGGGTGAGTGGACCATACATAGAGGGTGGTTCTATCTTTATGTAGAAGGTCATGGTTCACAAAACCCTTATTCAATGTAGAATGACCTTTACACATTAGGGGAGAAATCCCTACACAGTTGGTTTGAGATACTTATATAATAGTGGATAAACCATTACAAAGTTCTAGATCAACCTTTATGTAGTGTCAATCATTCGAGTATTATTGCAGCAAATTCTTCATCACACTCCCCAACTGAACAAGTGTCCTCAGGTTATTGAATTTTTTTAGGATTTTGTTTCTAAAGATTTAAGCCTCAAGCTACTATCATTATAATAGAGTGAGATATATCAAATCATAGATATGTAGAATATGAGATTAATTTAGGGGGAATGAGATGATCAATACATGGGTAATAATATTAATGGCTTTGTTGGCAGCCCAATTTTTGGTTGATTATGATGGTATTTTTATTGTGGATAAGTCAAGTATTTTGGGTTCTGTATAATAAAACATTCGATCTTATAGGGTGTTGATATGTCATATTGAAACTTGATTAATGTATTTTATTCTGGTTTTTTTCTTTCTTATTGATTTATTTCCTAGAATTTTTTTTATTTTGTGCATGTGTGTGTGGGGTCTGGTTAATATAATAATTTTATGTTACTCATATTATTTTTATTTATCAATTTTTTTTATGTTTTGATTGTATCATTTCCTAATGAAATATGTGGGGTGGTGTTCTCTCCTTCGAGTAGGAATAAGGTGGTCAAATCCACATAAATTATCTAATGCTATCCATATTTTCTATATTTTCTTTTGAAATTGTTTGTTTAATTTTATCATATATTCATCAGTAGATTCTATTTTTTTGTATATATTTATTGTGTAATTTCATTTTAGGCTCAATTATAATTGTTTTTTATGTTGTGGATGGGTTTTTTCGATATCACTTCCAGCCTTGGGATATTTTCTTTCTCATTGAAGACCTTCACCTAACGAAAAGAATATGAGATATGATTAAATAATCAAAAAGATGAAACATTGGAAACAATTTCAGGATATTTACCCAGATAAACCTTTTGACTAAAAAATTTTGTGATAAAAAATAATTGAAATATGAAAAATAAATGTTTATAAAATTCATATGATTCAGGTTAGAGGAAAGTAGAAAAAATATCCAACCAACTTTAACACTATTAATCTCATTTTTATAAATTATTATTAGGGATAATATTAAGGATAATACCCCAAGAAAAGTCCTTAAACACCAAATAGTATATTTTATCTCTATTAATATGTATGATATAATGAGTTCAAAATGACAGAAATAAGAATAACAAAACAAAATAGATTTGGTTACTCAAAAAAGAGATCAAATGAGTAAGAATAAAAAATAGAAATCATTTAAGAGACCTAAGATTTAATGTGCTTTAGACCATTTTGGATCTTATGTGTATGAAAAGAACACTACACAACACACATGAATTTTATTATTCTCAAAACACAGAATTAAACAATATAAGAGACTAATAATAAATAACATATTTAAAAAATAATAAATTTAAAACAACCAAAAACTGAAGAGAAATAATTAAAAAGGATATTAAAAACCCTTATAGTCTTTCCACTATTTGGGAATGATTCATCGACCATAAGAAGATGTCAGGATCCTTGAGTAGAATTTGAAAACATGCACAAAATATTCACCTAGTCTGTGTCTTCTTTGAGAATTGTCTATGGTTCTTCAGCAACACCACCTATCGATGAAGGATCATGTAGGAAGTGATCATGGAAAAAATCCTAGAGATTACTAAATAAATATTACAATAGAACTACTGTTTTCCTCCAAAAATAAGAGCAAGATTACTTTGTAGTAGAATGGGACCGGTAGACTCTTATTAAAGGGTGAGTTAATAGGGTATCATTAATTCCCATGAAAACTAAATAGGCTAGCCTAACTGCTCAGCTAATAGTAATATAAATTTTGTAAAAATCATTTTAAAATGGATGCACTCCATAAAAGTATATAAAACCTGATACATAATTATTAGAATCAAGTGTTTCATTTTTTAAATGGGTCAATATGTTAAGTGTTGATGTTTTTAGATTTTATATGAAATCATTTTATGGAATTAGATTTCATGCTTAAAAAATAGTTTGTATTAGTGTGATGTTTATTATGTTGATCTTCAAAGTAATACAAGAAAAGTGTTAATGGGTGAAACAACATTGTCTTCAATATACAAAAAAATGAAGTCCTTGAAAATGATTATTTTTATAAGGATTTGAGGCATGTTCCATTCAAAAACAGGAGGTTATGGAAAAATATATTATTTAGAAAAAATATATTTTTATGATGAATTTTAGAACACAATGTGTAATTTTTTTGTGAAAACCCCTCATCGTGGTGCTTTTTGGTAGATTTTATTTTTTTAATAAGGTTTTATGTTGATGATGAGGGTTGGATTTCCATGGAGGAATGAATAGTTAGTATGAATGTTTTATCTCACAGAAGGGAAACTATTTGACTTCATGAAAAGAAAAAATCATTAATCTCATACAGGTGAAAAATATTGGGTCTCACAGAAAACATGATTGTCAGATCTCAAGTAGGGGTGAACTATTTGATCACATGAAAATAATGAATGTATAATCTCACATAAGGGTGAACAATTTGATATTGTGAAAAGTGAGAATATCTGATCTCGTGTGAGGGAGAGATGTATAATATTGCGTAGCATGAATGTCGAAAAAATATCACTGAGCTAAAATGTCTAAACTGATATCCCATTGATATTTCATGAAGAACATGATTCATTTTCAATCTCGTGATGTGATCTAGCACATCTCTCATTATTGTATTTAGATCTCATGAAATGCTCATGATTGTATTTGGATATTGCGATGGAACAGGAAAAGAACTTGAATAAATCATCGTTGATCATCATAAGACTTACTTTTGATATCATGATAGGAGGTTCATAGGGCACATGATGTTGATCAAATGGATGGTTTTCTATGATTTTTGACATAAGGATATGGGTTTATGTCTATAAAGTACCCCTAACCCATCCTTAAATACTGCCAAATTTTTCCACGAAATATTTATCTAAAGTACCATCTAAGTAAGAGGTTCATGGAGATATCTCCCAAATGTAGTTCATGGATACATCTCGCAAAGGAATATACCTGATTTAAATCAGGTAATTGTTATGAATGATATTAAAAAAATATCACACAAAGCGCAAAAGGGGACTTTGACTAGGAACTCATGCCGAGAATGAAATGGGACTCTCTGTAGGTACTCACACAAATCGTGAAAGGGGGATTTTACCAGGAACTCAAACAAAGTATGAAAGGGGACTCTCTATATTATCTTGCTCAAGTAATGGATAGGTTCTCATGCCAGGATCTCAGGAAAAGTGTGAATATGGTCTCGTGCTAAGGTCTCATGCAATAGTTCACCCCAGATCTCATGCAAGGGAACACCCCAAGATTTCTCATAAGGGTATATGTGCTAGGGTCTCACATAGGGGTATCACTCTAGAGTCTTCCACATGGAGATATGTTCCTTCATTACCCTATGAGAAATATCATTCCCATATCCAGATTTTGAAGGTGAAGAAGATGATATAAGATCTATATCATTTGATAGTACTTGATAAATGATTTTATTCACTACTAAATTCAAGGAAGATAATGTAATAATTCGAATCTCTTGATGATATTCCTAAAGAAGAGGCAATTTTTTCATTTAAAATAAAGAGAAGTTTGTTCTAGTTGTCTGGAAAGTGGAAGTGCTACATCCAGCTGTTTTTATAGAAGGGAAGAAACATCCCAAAATGTTCTTCAACTGATAATATAAATAAAACATTGGATGCATCTTTTATTAATAATTAAGGGCCCTACATGTCCACAAACCATGTGGGGATCAGTTTTAGAGAAGTAAAAAAAGTAAGAGGAAGAAGGTGATCCTTTCCGCTAGTAGTGATCCATTGAATGAGGGTTAGAATGTGACCCTTGAGAAGGTAGTGAGATATCCCAAAACCTTGTAAATGTAGTGAGCCTGATCATAGAAGTTATCTTTCTTGTAACCTAAATTTTTAGTGAGCCTTAGTAAAGTAATCACATTTTCACATTTCTGTTTTACGATCATTGGAAATTTCCCAGTGAGGGTGAACCATATAAATATTTGTGTGTCCTTATATTTTCTTAAATTATTAATAGTCAATTCATTATCATCATATAATTTCGGAATGAATAAGAGCTATATAAAGACCAAATAGAAAATAAATATACCTTATAACAAAGTGTTCAACATCCAATGGAAAAAAAATAATTTAAAAAATAATATCTATAACCCCATTTACACCACTTATCTAGGTATCTATTCCACATTAGGAACTAAAAATTGGTATCAGAGTGTTGGTTCATTTTATCAAAATTGTTTTACCTTAAATGGTTCAGTTGTTGGTTGAAATTAATAATTCAATCTACTCTTATCTCATTTTCCCATGGAAAATGTAAGAACTACAAAGAAGAAGCAAAATTTAGGTGGTATTTGTCAGTGTGGAAATTTATATGGAAATTTTTTGATTCGGTATAAGGAAACAAACAATGTACTGATGTAAGGTCTGAAGGAATTAGATAATTAAAATATATACTCACTCAATGATGTTCTAGTAATGAGTAAAGAACCTATTATTTCAAGAGATTTTGAAACTACATATGATAAATAAACTCCAAGAAGGAAAAAGTTTATTTTTTCCACAAAAAAATGGAATTGGAGCATAAATTGGATGAAGAAATAAAATTTAAAGATATTCAAACCAATTATAGGAAATTGTAGTCAATAAGATAAAATGATTAAATAATAGTCTTGTTTAAGTGTCCACTAATCAAAGAGAGAAGAATGATTCCCATGTTTAAGAACATTAAAAATTTGATGCTAATGAAATGGAAAATAATCTAGACTCAGATATAATTCATAATGATTATCTAGATACACAACAATATAAACTAGTTTAGGGAAAAAATTATACAATAGTATAATTCGTGTTGTAATAAATCTATTTCATAAATGAATTCTAAAATTAAGGTGAAATATTGCATGAGGGATAATCTCTCCCAAGAATTGGAAGATGAGATGACTTGAGGGAAGAATCCTAAGAGATAACTTAATGCTCAACTTGAATCAATGTGTAATTGGATTCAACAATTAGGAGAAAAGATAAAATCGATCAATAAATAAGTAGATCAATCTAATTCCAAAGGAAATCCTAAATTAAAGTATGATTTATACTTTCTATTTTATTATCAATCAAAAGGTGAAAATGAAATTAAAAGAAAATATGATAATTGATAGAAAAAATATGGAATGTTAGTCTCATCCCAAAGTCCATGATGTTTTTGAATATATGGTATTGTATATGATGAACCCTATTCTATGCATGAGAGGAAGAAATCCATGAATAGTTCCAAAAATAGGAAAAATCCTATAGATACTCTAAACAGACCTAAAAAGGTTTTTACAGGAAGTAAGGAAAACATGTTCTATTTAAATGGGATGTATGGTCAAATTTCATGTTCCTGTTTTAATTAATTGGAATATATTTCATATGTTGAAGATAGAAATATTGTGAATTCTATTAATAAGACGAATATTCTTGAAAATACTATAATAAAATTATCTAAAAATAAATTATTCATAAAATGATATTGGTGTAGATGATATGGACACACCATGAGTATATATCATGAATACTGAGCGATAAATGTTAGAATAAGAAATCCACATGCATCAAAATCTCAACTAAAAAATTATGAAATGAAGGATGCATTTAATTTAGGATGTATTATATGTGATAATGATGGGAATTTTGAATTAAATTGCTATAGTAAGAAAGAAGGTATGGAAAAAAACCAAGAAGGAGATCCCTAAATATGGAAGTGAATAATAAATAATCATATATTGGAAGACAACATGGTATATTGAAAAATTTGTTTACAACCATAGGGGATACAAAAGAGCTGAACAACAATCACATCAATCATCTCCTATGTTATACTAACTACAGCTCTCTTAGAAAGAATGTGAATGATCCTGGAAGAAAAAGGGAGGATATTCTATAGTTATGATTTATAATATTGTGAATTCAGTAGAAGACTCAACCACAATGATAAAGTGTTACATGACTCGGATAACCGATAAAAGAAAAATGAACAAATAATGGATTAGAAATTTAACATGTAACAACACATGGTGAGAAGTGAAGGAATATGAAAGATCCCTCCAATAGAGGATGAAGTCCGAGTAGACAATAATTGGAAAGATATAGGATCAAAATAAGAGTCCTAAAAAATAGAATATTGGTGGTTAATAATAGAAGGTAATTTTTACAAATGGGTTTGATCCCAATATTTTGAAAAAGGAAAAAACTACATAATATAAATATTATAATAAGAATCGACATGTAGATAAATAATTTTTAGTCGTATGTCCAAAATAGTTTTCCTTGGTTGGGAATTTAGAAAAAAACCAAATATTTTACAGTTCATTGTAATAATTTATCATTGGGTTGATAAATCAGGATCGACCACAATCCTCTTCTTGAGGATTCCAAAGGCACCCCTCTTGCAATATGTTAAATGTTTATCATATCTATAAGAATTTTTGGAGGACTGTAGGGGAGATATGATCCAAGGGGTGTGTGTTTGAAAAGGTCATGTCTGTATTAGTTCAATGAGATACATGCAATAAGAATAATCTAATCTCTTGTAATTAACACAAGATATAAAATTCAATAAGTGGTGTTACACATAAAACCTATTTTTTGAAGTTGTATCTCATGGTTTGGTCCTATTGAAAAATGAGATTATATGATGAAGAGTGTAATGTGAGACTGATGAGCTATAAAAGCTACACTTGAATGATCTAGTGGTTCCATGTTGATTTAATATTCTATCATTGGTATCAATCCTCAATTCAAAGTGTTATATTTACATATATATTACTTATTATGGAAGAAAAATCGATTTTAGGGAGATATGGTGACAAGAACACCATGTTATATATACTCAATTGACAAGATAATCCTCTAAAGAAATGAAGAAAGTGATGCTAATAGATTTTATGAAATTGAGTGAGTGACATGGAAAATATTGATATTTATTGTATTAAATTCTTGTTTCCAAAAAATAATTCTTACACATTAGGCTTAGCAGATCTAGAAATGACTTAGTTCCAAGTTGTTATTTTACTTGTTGAAAATATTACAGCCGTGCATAGCTATAGAAGAAGAATATGACTCGAATATTCAAAAGTGATAATATAATCAATGTTTCAATTCCATGTAGATAAATAGAATCTAAGGTGAAATAAAATATAGTTTACACTTCTTGGGGGTGTTTTAACTTCACCTTACGGTGTCCCATGATCTATGTAGAAGTGTATGATTAATGAGGGAGAGTAATTTATCTTTATCATGAATTCAATAGATGAAATAATAATGTGTTCCCTCATTATTTTATAGATTATTAAAAATATAATGAACACATATCATTCAATATGGGGGAGAAAATTTTTAATTAATGGAATGCTGTATTAATTATATAATAAATGGAATGTTTAAGTTAATTATATGATTGATATTCATTTTGATAATTTATGTTATATAAATATTAGAAAAAATACAGTTCATCTATTGAGGACAAATAACCATGAAATCAAGTATAATTTTAAAAATTATAAGGTGAAGCATGTGCTTGTAAAATTTTAGTACATGCCTACATAACGATAGGTTGAAGAGATTATGATGAATGCCTCACCCAAAGTGGTGTTTGAGAGAAATGTTTCAGATCTTGGAGTTTAGTCGACACCCTCCATATGAAATGTTGGTATGTGGGACCCCCTCTCCCTGAGGTATGATGTTTTGTTCCCTGAATGGATTATCTATGCTCTTCACCCTATTGCATACCATAATGAAGTGACATTTATTATTTTTGGAAAAGGGAGAGAAATTGTGGATATAAATAGAGAGAAAATATCTTAATCATTATAGGGGAGATTATGATTGGGGAATATTTAAATCAAATTAAGAAAATGTTGATCGATCAAAGGTTATATATCACAAAAGATGAGGTTTGTGATGAGTGAAAATGAGTGGTTTCTTAAGGAAGTGTTTAATTGATGAAATTTTTATACTTCTCTTTTTTCTCATGTTGAGCATGGATTATGTGGGACTAGAGTGTGTGTTGAGTAAATCTATGATCACTACTATAATTACATGAAGAATATTTTTAGTATTAGATGGAAGAAAATTAAACATTCTATCAAAATGTGAAGAGTTTTCACCAAAAGCGTGAATGTCTGATCAAAATCATGAGTGTGCATGAATGCCTGATCTCTTGTAAGGGAAAGATGTCGAATTTCACAGAGTGCTAATGTTGGAAATAAAATAGTGTTGAAAAAATATATAAATTAATCTTTTATTGAGATCTCTTGAATTACATGATTGACTTTGTATCTCATGATGAGAACTTGTCCAACACCCATTATTGTCTTTGGATATCACGATGGTATTTCACACAATTGTAATGATTGTATTTGGATATCATAACAGATCATGAAAATCACTTAATGATAGCATCGATGAACATATCAAGATTGACATTTAATCTCACGATATGAGGTTTTTGGACCACGTGATACTGATAGAACATATTGTTTTCCAATATTTGTAGAGTTAAGATGATATGTTTTTGTTTACAAATACCCCTAACCCATCCATAAAGACTAATGATGTTTTTCTTAAAAGGATTATCAAAAGCATCATCAGAGTAAGAAGTTCACACAGAGATATCATGAATGAGGTTTTGGGATAGATATCATGAATGAATATACCATATTTACAATGATTAAGTGTTTCATATGATCTAAAAAAGTCTTGCTCAAAGCATGAAAGGGGGATCACAATTTGAATTCACAAAAAGAGAGAAAGGGTACTCGCGATAGGAACTCACACAAAGCATGAAAGGGGGCTCACAACTAGAAATCAACCAAGGAGTGAATGGGGACTCTCACTAGGATCTAACACAAAGTGTGAACTTGGTCTTGTTTTAGGATCTCACACAAAGCAAGAACATGGGATCATGCTAGCATCTCTCGTAAAGCATGAATAAAGCCTCATTCTAGGATGTCATGGAAGGGTTCTCACGAGGTTCTCATGAAAGGGTACGTGATAGTATCTCATGTAAGGGTCTATGCACCAAGGTCTCAAACATGGGAATCACACTAGAGTCTTATGTATATAGATACAAGCCTTCATTACCTTGGGAGCAGTATCGTTGAAATATAATAATTAAGAAGAAGAAGAATATGATAGAGGATCTGCACCATTAGAAAATAATTATAGAAGGATTTTATTCACTGATACATTAAACTAAGTAGAATTAATACTTGGAATATCTTAAATTTCATTCCATTGCGTAGGTAATTTCTATGTCTACAACATAGATAAGTTCATTCTTGTTTTCTGGAAAGTGGAGGTCTTGCATCCATGTGTTTTCATATAAGAGAAGGAGAATCCTAGAATGAAAATAAATAGAACATGTACCTAGAATTGAATATGCATTAATTATTTATAATAAAGTAACCTACATGTCCATAATGTTTGTGTCGATCCTTTCCAGAGAAGTAAGAAAAGGAAGACGAATAATTTGATCCTTTTTACCGACAGTGAACAATAAAAAGAGATTCAGGGAATGACCCTTGGTAAGGTAGTGATCTATCCCTAAAACTTGAAAATGAAGTCATAATGGTCATATAAGTGATCTTTTCTAAGCCTGAAATTGGTAGTGAGCCTTAATAAATTAGGTACATTGGTATATAATTGAAGTATGCTCCTTGAACATAGCCCAGTGAGGGAGAACCAAGTAAATATCTATGGGTACTTGTGTTTTCCTTCCAAATTAACATTCCATGCATCATTATCAGATAATGTTGGAAGGATAAGATAATTTTAACAACTAAATAGAAAAAAAGTGACCCTTATAATAAATAGGTCAATATCTAGTGGGGTAGAAATAATTTCGAAAAGAATATATATACCTTGATTCACCAACTCTCAGTGTATCTAGGAGCCTTTTGGACCTATAATTAATTATCATTATTGTGAATTTGATTACGTGTTTTATGGGAGTCTAATAAAAATGGTGGCCATCTAAGAATGAAAAGGAGTCAGCTCAATTGACTGCATTGTGGGAGGAGGAATCAACAGCACATGAGATCCATATCATAGTGCCTACTTGGTAGTATGGGGTTGTGAGTGACTACAAGGGCAGGTAGGAGTGAACATGGAGGAATATGAGAGTAGAGTGGTGGCATCCACCATAAGGGGTAGCACATTGGAATGTACAATTTGTATGGTGTGGATCCATGAGTGGACCTCAGGCTACTCATGTATTATAAGATAAAGGAATGTAGGGTAATAAATGGAAATGATCAACCAAGAAAAACTCTGATGTGGGTTATTCTCTTGTAGGTAATTTTCACCTTTATTTAATACATAAAAATATACCATCATCATTAAATCCAAATTAATCCAAAAACCATCTTACCTCCATATTATTGTCTTCATCCCTCATTTGAGGATTTAATTGTATGTGGTAATCCATGATTTGTGAGTTGATATAATCATGATAAATGATGATCATTGATCGATCCTAGATCAAATATGTATCCTCTATGATTATAATGAGATGAGATCAGTACTGATCTAATAATCATGTATTGGGTCATGTTTGAGATCCATGCACATGAAAATGGCCATGAATAGTTTCAATAGCTCAGAACATAAACTTCTATGGTTATAAATCTTGTATTAATGCACTAGTATGATTGAAATAATATATACATTTATTTTCTATCACATACATTATTTTATCTTGAAGTATTCCTTTGACTATTTTTATCACATCATGGTCTCTTAGTTTCACTGTGAGTTTGTTGTGAAAAAATTTGTTTTTGGACATGGCCGGAGTTGGTGCAGGGCTGGAGCATGGTTATGGGAAACTATGTGCCAAGATTTGGAAAACCATGAACCTAGGATAGTGGAACTATCTAGACCACATAGCTGTTTTCATAGGAATTCAACCTCCCTTAGAAAACAATGTGGCATCATTCCACTTAGACCGAGAGGGATTCACATTTTTTGCATGGAATTAAAATCTGTGTGGGATAACCATGAGGCATATCCAGGTTATTAGAAATAATAAATTTACCATTTTACATCTTAAAATTTAACCTTAAATCACTGACAATCCGAGACATATAGGATTTTCAATCCTAAGATCTTCTTCCTTCTAGTAGAAAAAGTATTGATCACATCATCCTTTTAACAATGGTTATTTATAACCAACATGAAAATCCATACATATTGATTTATTATGTTAGTTATTCTATAACCAATATGATAAATGTATTATCCCACTTTATCACACTGGTTATTTGATAACTCACTTGATTAGGTGTGTTTTTCATGTCATTTATAAAATAAACAACATGATAAATAAAATCTTATTACTTTATAAGGATAGATATTTTATAACAGAAGTGGTAAATCAATTTATCACTTATGTTATATAAAAAATGACGTGATAAATAAAATTAGTTTTTTTTCACATTGGTTATATAATAACCGATGTGATAAATCATTTAAAATTTCATGAATTAAATTTTTTAGTCATTAACGTGTTTTTCAATCAGGAAAAAGAAGTATCAGTTCTCTCTCATATGGAAACCATTAAATCATTTCTTTGATCCATTGGCCTCCAATATTTTTTCCAACTTCATTCATCCTATTTTTCATTGGTGTATTCTACTTGATTGACTCTAAATTCTCATGTAATTCTTACACACCTCTCTTACAGTCATTAAATTTCACAGATTACCTAACTCTCCTTTTTTGATTTCCATTACTAAAATATCACATTACCATCTTGTTTAATCTTGTCATGTTATCACATTTCATCCATAACTAGAACATGGAATTGTATCCATGGAATAACAACAATTTATCATCTTACAAGCCTAAAAAATGTACTATTGTACTTATGAATATCCCTAAAACCTCCTTGATAATTATTTCATGGATTAACAAGGATGAGTTTCATATGGTTTACAATATAAGATGTCATTAGAAAATTATTTTGTTGTTTTAATTTCAATCATGAAAATGATTTTTTACAATTTTATTGGTCATACAATATTATATTTCATTATCTGATTTCATAGGATTTTCATTCAATTTTATGGGTTCTGTTATAAAAAATGATACACGCACAAAATATATTTCAACATTTTATAATATCATGTTTCATTTAGAACAAAGTGTCTTATAAACTATAGTGATCTCCAAGGAAATATTAATAAATACTTCAATTAATGTATCATATAACTATAGAGATTTATTTATATTATAGAATATGACAATATTCATCATTTTTAATTTGTATTTCATTGAGTATGGTTCCTCACCCCATGAAATCCACAACCATGACTAGTGTTATGATAAATTATAGAAGATGATTTCAATGTGGTAACCCACAGACATTATTCATATGCCAAATCTCATAGAAATATTTTAATCTATAGTGTGACATAAAATGTGAGTGAATTATTATATATATTCAAGGGTTTTATTCTTATATATTTATTTTTCCATGAGTTACATTGAAACAAAAAATTTGTGATGGGTTAGTAATACATCACACTTGTGTATATATTAGATACCATAATTTATAGTTCAACTATCCCAATGAATGTTTATATTATATACCAAAATTTATAGTCTAACTAGATATTTATTTTTTAATTATATTCATGCTTATGATTTTATGATTTAACATTAGTATTTACATTTATCTTCCCTTATTTCATAGAATTTATAATTTTAATTTTTAAATATTCATATATTTGTTTAATATGATAAAATTATGTTACTTTCAAATTAAGGGATTTTTCTTATAAATAAAACATTACCTTATCTAAAAAAGATATATATATATATATTTTATATTTTTTATAGGTAATAATGAGTTGATGTTGGATTATAGTACTTAGAATGAGTGATGAAGATGAAGAATGTGTGGATGATTTATTGGATATTTATAAACAAAATGTTCCAAATAATGAATTGTTTTTCTTTCCAATCCTGAAGTGTTTAAATATGAAGAAATTTAAAAGTAGAGAGATCAAAGATAATTTAATTTGTCATCGTTTTAATCTGAGTTACACCCATTGGATTTTTTATGGTGAAAATATGAATAATTTCATATGTATTGATGATGATACTTTAAAAGATGATAACTCCATTGAAAATTAAAAAAATATTCATGATATTGAAGAGGAGGAAATTGAGAAAGAACTAAAAATTGAGCATATATATGGTGATTCTGAAAAACCATTATATCCTGGTTGTACAAAATTTATGGTTTTATCATTAGTGTTATGATTGATTAACTTGAAGCGTAGAAATGGTTGGAGTGAATTTTTTTTACAAATTTTATACAATTTTGAAAGTTATTCATCTTAAAGACAATGATATTTCTAATTGAAAATATAAAGAAAATAAAATACTATGCCTAATGGGATTATGGTACAAAAAAATACATGCCTCCATGAATGACTATGTGCTATATAGTAAGGAATATGAATTTCTATCAGTGTCTTAAATGTGGGATATCATGGAATAAGTTGAAAGAAAAATCCCAGAATTATTTAGAGGTTACAGAGGCCCCTGTAAAAGAATTTTTGTATCTTCCTATAATTCACCTTTATAAACATTCATTTTATAATACACATGATACAAAAAGGTTAATATGGAATTAGGATGAGTGGATATGTGATGGAGAAAATGTCATCCTGCAGATTGTCCACAATGGATGAAAAGTAATCACCAGTTTCCTATATTCATAAATGAAGGTGGAAATATCAAATGTTGATTGTGCATAGATAGAATTAATCCATAACCATGATTTAGTATCACACATAGTTCATAGCATATTTTATTGGTAATTTAAAAAATATCTCCTAAATTTGGTATGAAGTGAAAATTTTTCTTATTGAGATTGATGGTATCTGGACCAAAACAACCAAGAAATGATATTGATGTTTTCTTATAACAATTAATTAATAATTTGAAACTCTTATGGGAGGATGGTATTAGGGTGTATAATTATTATAAAATGAAATATTTCCAACTTCATGAAATTATTATGTTCACTATTCCCAAAATATGGAAATTTTTCTTGATAAAGTGTTAAGGGGTATAAAGTGTTTCCATTTGATGAACTATAAACTTCATATTATTAACTGGAACATGGGATAAAAACATTATACATGGCTCATAGAAACTTTTTTTATCTATAGATCACTCTTATAGAAGATTTAAAAAGGCATTGAATGGATCAACAAAATTTGATATTTCTGTACAAACATTATCCACTGATAAGTTTGTTGAGAGGTTAAAAACCCTTGATTTGACATTTGGAAAGTCACATAAATCTAGTAATGATAGAAATATTTGAAAGAAACTGTCAATATTTTTTGAGCTAACATATTGGAGATGTCATGAGGTAAAACATAACATTGATTCTATTCACATGGATTAGAATATATCTGACATCTTTATTAGAACATTATTAGATATTAAAGGAAATACTAAATAAGGGTTGAATGAAAGATTGGAATCACTTTCAACAGTTATACATTTGGATTTAGATCCAAATCCAAATGGAAGGTAGACATTTCTTCCCCGAGCTTATCATATGTTATCAAAGAGGTAGAAAATTATCATTTTTAGTGACTTCATAATATCAAAGTGCCAAAGGCTTATTCATCAAATGTAAAAAAAATTCATCATTAAAGGATTTAAATTTTATAGGTACGAAATATCATGATTTTCACATCGTGATGCATGAAATTATACAAATACATTGTGTAGAATATTTATCAACCACGTCAAAAAGACTATCATGAAGGTGTTTTATTTTATCAATTCAATTTGTATTAAAGTCATTGATCTAAAATATTTGAACCTTTTCAAAATAAATTCAATTTGTGTACTTTTTCAATCAAAAATGTATTTTCCATAATCTTTTTTCTAATATAATGGTATGTTTAATGGATAAATTGGTTTGAGAAAAAAACATGGTGAAATTTTATATCTACATTGGATGTATCCTATTTAATCGTATATGAAGATATTGAAGGGGTATGTTAAGAATCCATATCGAACTGATACCTCCATTGTTGAAAAGTATATTTTGGGGGAGGTTTAAATGTTTTTCACAAGTATGTTTTCTATGGGCGTCACATTGGATTTCCTCCATATCTCCAGGAACGAGTTATTTATGGGGGAATGGGATTCATGTATTGAAATCTAACTTTTTAGGGTAATTGATAAAGGAGGTACACATACACATATTTAGAAACATATATGATGGTGAACCGTATATAACATTTCATGTTAATGTTTTGAAATAATGTCATCCAAAGAAGAAAGATATGTGGATTTTAAATGAGCAAAACAAGTTTTTGTCATGGTTTAAAAAGACCATGCTTAGTAGATTAGATGCATCTTAATCATTAATATGGTTAGAAGGTAGTCCATGTTTAAATTTTAAAACTTGGTATGGGTATGACATTAATGGATATACATTTAATGCGAAAGATCTGGAAAATAGAAGTGGAATTCAGAATATTGGTGTATTGGTGTTCTTGGAAGAAATGCCTTCTTCATGTTCTAAAGAAAAAAAATCCCAATTTACAAATCAAGGTAATATTATGGAGTCATTGAAAAAATATGTGAGGTTTATTAAATTTAAATTTATAGTTTCATTGATTAAATGGAATCTTTTTATTAGTGAAAACAATAGTATACATGATGAATTTTGAATGAAACTTCTTAATATGAATAGGGTTGGGGGTTGGGGGTTTTTCCTTATAGACAGGTGGCTCGGCGTAGATGGATCAATGCAGATGGTGGAATATCTGAAGAAGAAATATGAATAGTTCCCTCAGCATCACCGTTGATGCTTGAAAATTAGATCTACTACTGTCATGATTTGAAGAAGTTAACCGATGTTTCTGACTATGATCAGATCCAATAAAGAGAACCTGAAGACATCATGAGAATGAGGAAGACTTAGATCGAGCTAGCCTAAGCATCACTACCGACAGATTCTCAAAACTGGGTTTTTTCTTCTTCTTCTAGTTTCCAAACTCGATGATGGAACATATAATATTAGTGATCCCAAACATTTGTTGAAGATGAGATCATGGATTATTTCATGCTCATGTGGTGATGGGGATGCTGTTGAACCAGGTTTCTTCATATGGCCATGTGCTATGGAGATAGGAGCATGGAATCAGTAGAGTAAATGGAGGAATATTTGTGAAAGATAGACTTGGTATTAGTAATCTTAATTTTGAAGTGTTTCTTTCAATATTTGAATTGATTTTATCATTTAATCAGCAGTTCTTTTGATTGTTTTGTTAGCAAACTGGGAAATTTATTAATGGAAAAAGGGTTTTCAAGGGTTTTTTTGGATGGGGTTATGTATTGGTAGGTGGTTTTCTTGGAGGTATGGATATGAGTTTTAGTGCATGAGGTGATGTTACAGGTTTATCTTTCTTGAATTGGGAGAGGATTTAGTTTTGATGAATACAGTGACATTGAGACTAGTTTATTTGGAATGACAGTTTCAATGTTGATGATTATGAAGTTTAGTGGGGGTATGGATCCCAGTGGTAGTGGTTATCTGTAACACCCCGAAATTTTATGAAAAATATCCTTTTTAATTTCATTAATGTCTTGTGTTGTACGCTACACCAAAAGAAGCTTTCAAAACCCGCATCCTTGACTTTCCTTCCATTACATGCAATCACGACCTTCCTCAATAGCGTGTGTAGTACGCAATAACGAGTTTCACTAAACAGCAATATGCTATTAAAATATTATTAAAACTAGCCGTTATGAATAGTAATAACCACTTTTTGAAATTTTGTAAATTTTATTTTTCAAAATGGACTTTATTTTTGGATTCGTAATATCGAAATTATCTTAGGGTGAAATTTTGGTACTTTTCGGATAACTTTCATTTTCTGATGAATAGTGAAAATTACTAAATTTTAATTAAAAACAACTTTTTTAATCGAAATAATTAATAGTGATAAATTATTAATTTGATTGGTTTTAAAGTATATTTAGAATATATTTTTACAATTCAATACAATGTTGGTCATTGGATGTAATTTAACATTTACATCAGACATAAACAAGTGTTAATATTTTGATAGTTATTATCTCTTAAAAACACGCTATTTGTTGTGACAGTGGAAATTAAATATAAAATTAATTAATAAAACTTATATGTTGGGAATTTTGTAAAATATAAATCATTTTTGAATTCGGAATATCAATTATAGCTTAGGGTGAAATTTTGGCATTTTTCTGAAAAAACTTCAATTTTTGATGAATAGTGAAACTACTAAGTGGTAGTTCAAAAAAATAATTTTTTCATAAATGTTAATTTTACCGCTTCTGTGAATGGAATTTCAAAAATCCAAGAGACACGGTTGATGTCAGTAAGTAAAATGTGGTTCAATGAGATGAAAATAATTTTTGGTGAATAGTAACTTTTTACTTTTATTTACCATGGTTAAAAGTAAATAGAGTAATTAAGGGTAAAAATGATATTAATATTACCCTAACACATGTCCTAATCCTATTGGACAAGTGTATCTCGACCAAAAACAACCTTAAGTGTAAAATATTATCATTTAGGCCCACTTGGATTAGATTAGGACATTTATTATTATTTAATTCAAAGAAGAGTTAAAAGAGTTAAAATCAAAGTTTATTTAGTAAAACATTTTTAATATAGGGTTATACATAATATAATTTCGACTATAAATATTTATTAGAAAGCTAAAACGAGTTCCTACATAATGGTAATTTATTTGTAATTTTTATACTTTAAATAATTTTATTTATTTATGACACAACGATGATGCAATAATTACCTTTTTAAGAAAATATTAACATAATTGATGTTATAAATGCCCAAATAAATGTAATTTGAGACTTTTTATGACTTACACTAATTTTATAGGTTAATATGACATGTTATTGTTGATTTAAGTAACTTGTTTAGAACTTATCATTCTGTTAGAAATTTCATAAAAATCATGTACCAAATAGTGTCAAAATTGACATAAATTATTTTTTAAAACAAATATTATATTAATAATTGTTATTTAATTCCTAAAAATCTAAGGTTCGGTCAAATGACTTAGATTTTGATAGATATATTAATAATAAACAACTTGGGGTTTGTTTGGATTTATATAGTAAGTTTATTAACCATATAGTGTAAGAAAACAAAAAGACACGGTAAAAGTTAAATTATTTAACTTAGAGTTAAATCTAATTGATAAGGTTAAAATAAGAACCTAAACTTGTCTAAATAATATTGGATAAGAGGATTTCGACCCATCCCCACTTTATTTTCAAAATAAGACCATTTAGAACCATTATAAACCGAATTTGACCTTAATATAAAATAATATTTTGAGATTTTTCTAAGATGCCCCTCTCCTCCCTTATAAAAGGGCACCTCCTCCCTCTCCTCCTCACACTAATTTGAGCATTCAAGCTCGACAAAACCCTGAAACAATCTCTTCTACGCTTCCCTAGTATCATCCTATAGGTCCTGGTCTTCTTCAAAGACCATTCTGAGTTCTTTAAGTGGATGTTAAGTGAAGGTGCGTCAAAAAGAGGTAATATCCATTACCGATCTTTTTCAATTTCTTTCTTCTTAAACTTCTTATTCTTTAGTTGTTTCATTATAAAGTAATAACATAAGTATTTCTTATATACTGATATGATATTATAAATATGAAACAACTCTAATTAACCTTCTATCCATCCTACGGAAAAAGGAAATCACCGCGCGTGCGTACGTACGGAATACCGTCTCCACGCCGTGGTGTAATCTATTTTCAGACACCACCTTAATTGGATGGGTATAATGGTGTAATGAGTAACTATATATGATTATTATAAAGTGATATTGATACTGAAATAGTATACATACACTTCAACACAATTCCACAACCATGGGAACGATATCATCGCTCGTGCGTACGTACGGACTACCGTCTCCACGACGCGATGAGATTCATTCTCAATGAATAACCATTCATGAATGATTATAAAGTATATATAATAAGTACTAATGAAATATATGACATAATAATGATACTGGATTTATGTATATTTATATGTATGTCATCTACTTAATTCCATTCAATTCAATAAGGAAACGAAAACAGCGTTCATGCGTACGTACGGATTACCGTTTCCATGAACGGTGTATTTCATTCCATTTATCGATATATTATATATATATATATATTCTAAATATATATAAATCATGTTTTAAATTATGGATATAAGTAATCATGATCCAAGTAATCATATTAATAATTACAAGTTAAAAACACGAACGACAAATGAGACGATTTTACCCAAAACGGTACTTTAACATGAATTTACAAAAGAACGGGTGATATAAAGTCATAAGTGAACCATATATGATATAATAACAATGAATATGATTCTGTAATAAGTCAATGACATTATTTAAATCATTATACAGGAGGTTTGGACACTTACAAAGTAAATCGGACCTAAGGTAAGGGAAAATATCACAATCTCATTTTTATCCGAGATTGTTTATACTTTGAAATTTAATGGGGTGTATTTTATCATCCACATCCACGTTTCCTCAATATGTAATATTGTTTCCATCCACTTACAATAGTTTAAATCCAATTTTACCCATCAGTGAGTTTTTAGTAAAAAAATATGAAAGGAATCTTTTGTCGTTTTTCGTACGAGGTACTTTTTGACTTTTCCGACAAAAGTACGAAGAATGTTTTTTTAACTTATACGGCATGAATGGATTTTTAAAACATTATTTCCAAGAAGCTTCCTTTACAAGTTATCAAGTTTATTTTTAATCAACTTCTTTTAGTTTATAATTTTATGACATGTTAAGAAAGGAAAAATGTTTTCGAAGTAGAAAGGATATTTTCCTCAAGAATGGAGTTCAAGTGTTTTATCAAAATTATTTTGCATCTAAGATAATAAAGGGTTCTGTTTTTATCCCTATTATTACATTGATTTGATTATGTTGTGATGGAATTATTTCTACAAATTCCTTTATCTTATATGAATTGTTTTATGATGTCATGTTGTTTAAGATTCCCATTTTTATTACATGGGTTATGCAATGATGTATGATTTATGATTTTATGGAACACATAAAAATGGTATCATTATGAGATGGGTGGGACCTATATCTCCCTCCAATACATTGGGTAAAGATTTTATATCTCATGAGATAGACATGAATGGAATGGTAGGTTATACTGGTTCAGTGAAACAGGACTGAAATGAGGGTGACTCGGTTCAGAAAGGGACTTTGTCCACTAAGATAGTCTTGTAAATGAGTCTTGACTAACAAGAAATGATTCTCAATGATTATGTGTGTATGAAACAAAGTTTAATGTTTTAAGTTATGAATATTGTGATTACATTTCACTGCCATGAGTTATCCCAGGTTATGAAATTATGATCTCTTTTACAGGTTAACATTTCCAAAAGTTATGTGCTTATGTATATGATGTGATTGATATTTCTTTTGTTTACCCTTACTGAGCATTTGAGCTCACCTTTTATGTTTTCTTTTCCTCAGGATATAAAGAAAGGTTTTAGGTTTAAAAAAAAAGAAGATCTTTATGGGAGATGTTCAAGATCTTTCACCAGGATTAGAAGATTATATTCCGAGTTTCCAAAGACACTAAACTATTACGATCCTTGTGTGTGTGTTTTTTTTATGTACTAAGTATTCCGCAAATGTAATGTAATGTCAATGTACGTCAAGCTTCGGGTCTCTACAGTTGGTATCAGAGGAAAGGTTTAGTCAACCTTTTGAAACTAGGATGCGAGAACTTTAGTGAGATCCCTAGAGATATTTATAAGGTATGTCTAGGGATGACCCTAAGGATAAGTATACGTATAGGATACAGTCCTAGAACTACGATAACGATCATATAATTTAACCTAAGATGTTAGATATTGAGGATACTCCACCTTTATTATGTTGTTTTCCCTAGCATGATTTTTTCCTCTCACACTATTCTTTTTTGGGTTTTAGAAAATGGCTGGAAACAAGATGATTCACGATAATGGAGGATATGATGGACAATGGAATGATACTCTTCATTATGAAATGGGATTTGTAAGTCCAAACATCATTATTATGCCGAATCAGCAACCTCATAATATGATCTATAAAGTAAAATTTGGTAAGTTTCCTGACATGGCTAATAAGAGAAAGATGGAGTTTCATGATGATCATAGAGGAAATAAAGTTCAATTTCCCCTATGTAAATCATGTGGGAAGAGGCATCAAGGAGAATGTTTCAAAGGAACTGGAAGATGCTTTGGGTGTGGAAAAGAAGGACACAAAGAAAGTAAGTGCAAAGGAAAAGGCTCAGTTAACACCATGGATGAGGATAATGGTATTGCTATGACATCAACAATGTTTAAATGTTTTAAATTTGGAATGTACGGGCATTATGCAAACCAATTCACTAAGGGAAAGTCTCATGAAGAGAATCAGTATGGTCATATGGGAAGTATTTATGTTGATGATGATGAAGAGACTACAAATGATATGTGAGATGAAAGAATTGTTGAAGCTTGGTCAATGGTTTAAGAATGTAGTGGAATGATGACATGTTTATTATGTGTAATGTTGTATAAGTAATCTCATGGTACTATGGAATAAAGAGACATCTAAGGATTGTTACACTGTTGTCTTTCCTTGAGTTTTGAAAGTGTATGATTAATAGTACCAGTATCCATTAAAGGTTATTCAGATATTTTTGGAATGTAGATGATATGCGCATAATGAAGGGATAAGACGATAATGATATGTTTGATTGTATTCATGAGCTCATTATTGATATAAGGACTAAGTGATATAATGGATTGAGTATAAATAATTTTGAGGATTTTGGTTTGTGGAAAGTGTTAACTTTTAACTGCATTCATGTTTTCACTAACGTTCAATGGGTATTAATTCTTCAAGAGAATACATGATTAAGGCCTTTGAATGTTAGGAATGTGACCAACAAGAAATATCTTATGATATATGGGGATCAACGATGGTATTAAATCTCTAGTAATCATTTTCAATATATTATGAGAGTGGACTACAGTATTATGGATAAGCCTAAAGATTAGAATGGATTATGTTGGACATAAGTTAGTATTGTTTAAGGATAGAAGATTTTTGATATTATTGATGGGATGTTATAGTAATGTAGTTTTAGAAAAAGGACAACCTGCAGGACGGGCGACAGCCCATCGCGTCAGACAAGGATGTGGGAATCGAACCCACAATCGAAGTGCGACTGGCCTTTATCGCCTACCACTGGCCTATAGGAAGTACCTGTTTAGTAGAAACTAGTTTTATTATATTAAGCAGTATGATATATGAAGTATAAGTCCATTTTAGGAACCATATATGATTAATCTCAAAATAGATCGACTTATGTATATAATTTTTGCTAACCTTTTGTTTGAGACAGATAGAATGACCCGTCATTCTATCACATGATCTGCTAACACTTCACGAATAACAAATTCAACTTCATTTATTTAAGAGATGAAGTGGAAATTGTTCAAGGCATGAACAACAGTGAGATTGTACCAAAATAAAGTAAGTATTTATTATAATTCAAATTCTTCAACTTTAGGGAAACGATCTTGAAAACCAAAAATGTTGTCCTAGTGCTCTTATATCTGATTAATCAGATGGTACCTTAGATCGTCACAAATTTATAGATTTGTGATTGTTGTCTTTTCCATAGCCATGTTCTCTACCACTCTCCATCAGAACATGATGGTTAGATTTTTCTTCCATATCCATATTTTCACCTATGTGGAAACCCAGTGATTAGTTTATTTGGGTAACCGTTACATTTCATACTTTTGTTTTTAAAGATTGGTTTTGGTATTCCTTTTTACGATGTGGGTTTCTATTAAAGAAACTTTCGAATAGCAAACCATTTATAACCCCGACGAATTTCGAGGGTAAAATTCATTTTAAGGGGGGTAGAATGTAACACCTCGAAATTTTATGAAAAATATTCTTTTTAATTTCATTAATGTCTTGTGTTGTACGCTACACCAAAAGAAGCTTTCACAACACGCATCCTTGACTTACCTTCCATTACACGCAATCGCGACCTTCCACAATAGTGTGTGTAGTACGCAATAATGAGTTTCACTAAACAGCAATATGCTATTAAAATATTATTAAAACTAGCCGTTATGAATAGTAATAACCACTTTTTGAAATTTTGTAAATTTTATTTTTCAAAATGGACTTTATTTTTGGATTCGTAATATCGAAATTATCTTAGGGTGAAATTTTGGTACTTTTCAGATAACTTTCATTTTCTGATGAATAGTGAAAATTACTAAATTTTAATTAAAAACAACTTTTTTAATCGAAATAATTAACAGTGATAAATTATTAATTTGAGTGGTTTTAAATTATATTTAGAATATATTTTTACAATTCAATACAATGTTGGTCATTGGATGTAATTTCACATTTACACTAGACATAAACAAGTGTTAATCTTTTGATAGTTATTATCTCTTGAAAACACGCTATTTGTTGTGATAGCGGAAATTAATTATAAAATTAATTGATGAAACTTATATGTCGGGAATTTTGTAAAATAGAAATGATTTTTGAATTTGGAATATCAATTATAGATTAGGGTGAAATTTTGGCATTTTTCTGAAAAAACATCAATTTTTGATGAATAGTGAAACTACTAAGTGGTAGTTAAAAAAAATTATTTTTTTCATAAATCTTAATTTTACCGCTTCTGTGAATAGAATTTGAAAAATCTGAGAGACACAGTTGATGTCAGTAAGTAAAATGTGGTTCAATGAGATGAAAATAATTTTTGGTGAATAGTAACTTTTTACTTTTATTTACCACGGTTAAAAGTAAATGGGGTAATTAAGGGTAAAAATGATATTAATATTACCCTAACACATGTCCTAATCCTATTGGACAAGTGTATATCGACCAAAAACAATCTTAAGTGTAAAATATTATCATTTAGGCCCACTTGGATTAGATTAGGATATTTATTATTATTTAATTCAAAGAAAAGTTAAAAGAGTTAAAATCAAAGTGTATTTACTAAAACATTTTTAATATAGGGTTATACATAATATAACTTCGACTGTAAATATTCATTAGAAAGCTAAAAATCTTTCCTACATAATGGTATTTTATTTGTAATTTATATATTTTAAATAATTTAATTTATTTATGACACAACGATGATGCAGTAATTACGTTTTTCAAAAATATTAACATAATTGATGTTATAAATGCCCAAATAAATGTAATTTGAGACTTTTTATGACTTACAATAATTTTATAGGTTAATATGACATGTTATTGCTGATTTAAGTAACTTGGTTCTAACTTATCATTCTGTTAGAAATTTCATAAAAATCATGTACCAAATAGCGTCAAAATTGACATAAATTATTTTTTAAAACAAATATTATATTATTAATTGTTATTTAATTCCTAAAAATCTAAGGTTCAGCCAAATGACTTAGATAAGGATATATATATTAATAATAAACAACTTGGGGTTCGTTTGGCTTGATATAGTAAGTTTATTAACCATATAGTGTAAGAAAACAAAAAGACACGGTAAAAGTTAAATTATTTAACTTAGAGTTAAATCTAATTGATAAGGTTAAAATAATAACCTAAACTTGTCTAAATCCTATTTTATAAGAGGATTTCGACCCATCCCCACTTTCTCTTTGAAATAAGACCATTTGGAACCATTATAAACTGAATTTGACCTTAATATAAAATAATATTTTGAGATTTTCCTAAGATGCCCCTCTCCTCCCTTATAAAAGGGCACCTCCTCCCTCTCCTCCTCACACCAATTTGGGCATTCAAGATCGGACAAACCCTGAAAAAATCTCTTCTCCACTTCCCTAGTATCTTTTCAGAGGTCCTGGTCTTATTCAAAGACCATCCTTAGTTCTTTTAGTGGAGGTTAAGTGAAGGCGTGTCAAAAAGAGGTAATATCCATTACCGATCTTTTTCAATTTCTTTCTTCTTCAACTTCTTCTTCTTTAGTTGTTTCATTATAAAGTAATAACATAAGTATTTCTTATATACTGATATGTTATTATAAATATGAAACAACTCTAATTAACCTTCTATCCATCCTACGGAAAAAGGAAATCACCGAGCGTGCGTACGTACGGAATACCGTCTCCACACCGTGGTGTAATCTATTTTCAGAGACCACCTTAATTGGATGGGTATAATGGTGTAATGAATAACTATATATGATTATTATAAAGTGATATTGAAACTGAAATAGTATACATACACTTCAACAGAATTCCACAACCATGGGAACGTTATCATCGCTCGTGCGTACGTACGGACTACCGTCTCCACGACGCGATGAGATTCATTCACAATGATTAACCATTCATGAATGATTATAAAGTATATATAATAAGTACTAATGAAATATATGACATAATAATGATATTGGATTTATGTATATTTATATGTATGTCATCTACTTAATTCCATTCAATTCAATAAGGAAACGAAAACAACGTTCATGCGTACGTACGGATTACCGTCTCCATGAACGGTGTATTTCATTCCATTTATCGATATATTATATATATATATATTCTGAATATATATATATATATATATATCATGTTTTATTCTGGATATAAGAAATCATGATCCAAGTAATCATATTAATAATTACAAGTTAAAAACACGAACGACAAATGAGACGATTTTACCCAAAACGCTATTTTAACATGAATTTACAAAAGAACGGGTGATATAAAGTCATTAGTGAACCATATATGATATCATAAAAATGAATATGATTCTGTAATAAGTCAATGGCATCATTTAAATAATTATACAGGTGGTTTGGACACTTACGAAGCAAATCGGACCTAAGGTAAGGGAAAATATCTCAATCTCATTTTTATCCGAGATTGTTTATACTTTGAAATTTACTGGGGTGTATTTTATCATCCACATCCATGTTTCCTCAATATGTAATATTGTTTCCATCCACTTACAATAGTTTAAATCCAATTTTACCCTTCAGTGAGTTTTTAGTAAAGAATATGAAAGGAATCTTTTGTCGTTTTTCGTACGAGGTACTTTTTTAATTTTCCGACAAAAGTACGAAGAATGTTTTTTTTAACTTATACGGCATGAATGGATTTTTAAAACATTATTTCCAAGAAGCTTCCTTTACAAGTTATCAAGTTTATTTTTAATCAACTTCTTTTAGTTTATAATTGTACGACATGTTAAGAAAGGAAAAGTGTTTTTGAAGTAGAAAGGATGTTTTCCTCAAGAATGGAGTTCAAGTGTTTTATCAAAATTATTTTCCATCTAAGATAATAAAGGGTTCTATTTTTATCCCTATTATTACATTGATTTTATTATGTTGTGATGGAATTATTTCTATGAATTCCTTTATCTTATATGAATTGTTTTATGATGTCATGTTGTTTAAGATTCCCATTTTTATTACATGGGTTATGCAATGATGTATGATTTATGATTTTGTGGCACACATAAGAATGGTATCATTATGAGATGGGTGGGACCTATATCTCCCTCCAATGAATTGGGTAAAGATTTTATATCTCATGAGATAGACATGATTGGAATGGTAGGTTATACCGGTTCAGTGAAACAGGACTGAAACGAGGGTGACTCGATTCAGAAAGGGGCTTTGTCCACTAAGATAGTCTTGGCAATGAGTCTTGACTAACAAGAAATGATTCTCTATGATTATGTGTGTATTCCACAAAGTTTAATGTTTTAAGTTATGATTATTGTGATTACATTTCTTTGGAATGAGTTATCCCAGGTTATGAAATTATGATCTCTTTTACAGGTTAAGATTTCCAAAAGTTATGTGCTTATTTATATGATATGATTGATATTTCTTTTGTTTACCCTTACTGAGCATTTGAGCTCACCCTTTTATGTTTTCTTTTCCCCAGGATATAAAGAATGGTTTTAGGTTTAAAAAAAAGAAGATATTTATGGGAGATGTTGAAGATCTTTCACCAGGATTTGAAGATTATATTCCGAGTTTCCAAAGACACTAAACTATTACGATCCTTGTGTGTTTGTTTTTGTTATGTACTAAGTATTCTGCAAATGTAATGTAATGTCAATGTATGTCAAGATTCGGGTCTCTACATTATCGGACCTGTGATGTGATCTTATGCTTCATTAGAGGCATTTGGGATGCACGTCTCTAGTTTCCCTAGTAGCTTATACTTTTCACTCTTTATCTTCTCCAGTCGCCACTCTAATGTGTGTTTCAGTTTCATCAGATGACTCTATAATGCACTTTCAGTTTCTCCGGGCTTGTTTGCCTCTCCCTCTCAGTGATCATTTGTATTGTTTTCATTTTATTTCTGGTCTTTTATAAGTTTTTCTAGTTTTGCAATGAAGTTGATTGAATTTTATCATAGATTCCAGTTGTGTGGTTCTAGGACTTGTGATGTTCTCTTTATTTGATTTGGAGACCTCTATGATGTGCATCTATAGTTGATGTATTTGCCTCTGTGATGTAATTTTTAGCAACTCTAGTCGCCTCTATGATACACTTTTCAGTTTCTCCAGTTGCCTTTGTCATGATCTTTGAGTTTCTCTGATAGTTTTTTTGTATACTGGGTTTGATGATGATATCTCATGATGCAGATTCTTGAGTTTATGCGATAGTGAAGAAGGTGACTTGATGGTGTCGAGCAGAGGTATCACCAACAATTTTTCCTTCCTCTATTTTATTGGTTCTCTTCTTTGGTTCGAGGATTCCTCTATTCTCTCTATGGTAGAGTAGCGCAGTGGTCTTATTGATCATTTAGGATGTGAATTCAAGTGGCTAATTCAGGGTGATCAACAATTATTTTGATGTATTCTTGTTGTGTTTATAGATTTTAAATTTTAAATTTCTCAGTGGTGGTTTTGAAATCTGGATTTGGTGGGATTTGAGATAGTTTTTGGAATCTGGTTTTTATTCTGAATTTTTATGGTTTAAGAAACCGGCTCTCTATAAAGATCAGCTCCAGATGAGGATTTAGAGTAGGAAGCTTTCATATGATCATGACCACTCATATTTGGATAAATGAGAGGGTATGGATTTTCCATCGGTACCAGGCCCATGCAACCCTACATGGGACAACTTGCTAAACAGTCATGTGAGGTGGAGGCTTGAAAAAACGTTATAGTTTCTAGGGAGGAGAAGTTCCTAGTAGTATTATTCTGGGTTATTTCTTGTATGGTGTTATTCTAGGTTTCCCACTTTTTACTCAAAAGTTATTTTGAAATAAAAATTTAATTTTCAGTCAGTCTGAATTGATTAGAATACAAAGATGATCCTCTTATAATGGAAACACAAGCAATTTTTTTATGTTCTTTAACAATATGATATGCATTGGTCTATTTTATTACAAGGAACAATATGTTGGTGATGATCAACATGGCTAATATGTTGATTTATGTGAGATCCCTACTTCCATGGAAATATTAATGGATGATAATGATATGCACTTCATAGATATTGTTTATGCTATACGGAATGATAAAGACAAAAGAATTTGATAAAAAAAATCCTTTAGTAAATTCCTAATATTACTGGTAACATATATTTATTTTTCATTTACTTTATTTAATTTCATAAAATTTTAGATATGTTAATTTTATTTTCATTATTAAAACATGTACTAAAACTAATAAGTTAAATTTTTTCTTATATTATTTTAGTTTTTTTAGTTTACCATGTTTATCCTTACGTACCTTATCTATTTTTTCAATTTTGTTGAAATAAAATTATTTTAAATCATACATGTTAAATGAAAAAAAAATATTTTATAAGAGTATATTGAAAAAATATTTTTTTTTCTGTAAAAAGTATTTATAAGGGTGGACCATTTTTAAAATTCCTACACCGTTTTTTGATTTATTTTCATTAATTTACATGAAATTTCATATATCATTACTATTGTTATCGTTTTAGTTAACTATAAAAAATATGAATAATAATGTGTTATGTTTTAGTTTACATTCCTATTTTATACATTTTCATTTTTTACATTATTATAGTATGTTCAATTTTTATATTTGTGTACTAATTGTTTATTACTTTGATTTGTAGGATAATGAAACATCAATCAGGTGGTCAAACACATACATTTTTAGTTGACTGTACTCATACCTTCGGGGACGAATGCGAACATGCTCTTCTTGATGATCCTCTTCCTTCTTTACAAGATTCATATACTCCCATAGAGCCAATGAAGTGTTCAAGGGTTGGTAAACAGGGAAGCCCATGTTTACCAAAATTATCAGTTCCTCTTATCTAGCACTAGAGGATACTGGTAGGCTTTTATGATAATGATATTCCAAGATGTCCAAAATGGAAAAAAATTCAAGATTATTGTATGAATTTAGGGTAAAAAATATCTATATTTTTTATTAGTGATTGGCGAAGTGTTTACAAAGTAACAATATCTTAGTAGTGGGAGACCATTTTGGTAAGATCTTTTGTTACTATTTTACTAATCTGGAAATGTTTATAGTAATATATGCTTTCCCACCTTCTTATCAGATGACATATGATACACCAAAAACTGGAGGAGTTCGGAAGAAATGTTTATCTTTGGATGCTAAGAGATGGAGAGATTTAAAGTAAACTCTTACATCTAATTTCATTTTTGGGCCTACAAAACATCTCAATCTCTATGATATATATTATTTTCTAGAAGAAGAAACACGGAAGAAATTTTTTGAAGGTATAATACAAGAATTATTTTTGGTAAGTGTAATTATTTTTTTGATGTTTTTTATATTAATGATCTTATTAATTATATATTATTCTTAATGTACAGAATTCAAGGAGATCTCATCAGAGGATCCAATCTAGAATTGTATACCCTCATATTTTAACATAGAGATGGTAGACATTATTAGAATAACAAATGATGGATGAAAAATATAAAAAATTAAGAGCTGATTTATCAATATTTAGAGAGGATTCCCCTCTACCCCCAGCTAGACATGAAAAATGGAAGAGGGATTAGATAGAAAAAAATGAAAATATATTTTAGAGGATTCAAGGTTTGTAGCTGAGAGGATTGAAAGATGATTACATTATTTAATTCAATTATTTATATATTTTGAATCATTACAAAATTTTTCAAAATAATTCATACGTGACTCTCTAGAGGAGTTGAGATCACATGTGGTATTTGTAGCTAAGGGTAGGAAGGATATTTTATCTTCAGCATTGGGAAAGCCCAAAAACCATGGCCATGTACGAGGATACCTGGTTAGTGTGTTGCTGAGAAACATGTTTTCATAATCTTCAGCTTCTACAATAGAGGGTTTTTAGAAAGAAAATATATTATTTGAGTCCCATGTTCATAATATTAATGTGATGATGGGGGATAAGATTAGGGCGTCGATAGAGTCCATATTTTCATACATGGAAAGATAGTTTCAGAATCAAACTACCACTCCTCTACCTCCACTAACAGATCCCTCTCCTCCACCTCCACCTGCAGACCCCACTCTTTATCCTACTCCTACTACCCCTCATCCGCAACATCCCAGTTATTGTGAGTTATATATTGATAATACTCAATATCATATTGTTTCATATGAGATGACATTTTATATTATATATACCTTTCATCAGCAGTAAATAGAGATAAAGCATAATAGTGTTATTGTACAAGATATTATAGATAGATCAGCTAGAGTACCGATACCTACAGATGAGGTGACTATAGTTGGAAAAAGTGTTGGACATTTTTTAGTTTGGCCATATAGTCTTATGGAACATATTACCATAGAGTTTTGTGTATATTTTCTCATTTATATCATTTTTAAATTAAATTTGTTTTAAAATTTAAAATTTTATATTTTTCTCTATTTTTGACAGGAATAATTTAAAGGGAAAGAAATATTATATAGTCAAAAACAAAGAAAAAGATCTATGACTTCAAATACAAATTATATTTTTCTGGATAGAATATCAAGATATTCAATTTTTTGGCTGTTTATGAGATTCCAATGGAATATGTTGTTTGTGGGCATTAAACTACTATGGTGATTTTGAAAAATTATATCACGGAGCTTGTAACTTGTGATATGTTGTGCATCAACATGATGCTAATTTTTTCCCTGTAAGTTGTAACATAAATATTTCCCTACATTTAATTTTTTGATTTTTTTTACTAATGTTTGTTTTTTAATAAGTATGTTTATAAAATGTTTATGGGTAATGAGAAGAAAAATATTTATGGATTTACAGAACCACAGTTTCTTACACCTAAAATGAGGAAAATTATTGAAGTAGAAACAAATGTTTATATATTTGAATGATTTCAAAAGAATATAATTATTTAGTGATAGTTGTTTCCATATCATAAATAGTAAGAAACATTTATCTCACAAAGTGTTATATATATTTTAACATAATAAACACTAACATTACATTTTATTTAATATCAATTTCCATTGAATGTTATGTTATTTGTTCAAGGGGATATGATACCTTACTAGTTATGCACTATCCATGGTGAAGTGAGACAAAATTTTAAGCACATTTTTGAAATGTAAGTTTTAAATTCTCAAGACTTGTTTATATTATAATTATTTTTAAATTAATTTCATTTTTAATATTCCTTAAAATAGAATTGAATTTATTTCAGGTGACGACAATGAAAAACAGTTCCAAGATAAAATATGTAAAAGTAATGGTGAATTTTAATTTATAATTAGTTCATATGGATATATTACATAAAATGGTATTTTTAATTGAAAATATCAGTAAAAAAGAATTTTTATTAAAAAGAACGCATCAAAGAATGTGGATATATCTATTAAGATTTAGGTTTGAAATAATTTCAATTGGACCTTTACAACGTACAACCATGTTATATGTTTTATATACTATTACCTATATTTTCTTTGTTTTATTCATAATACATGTTATATTATTTCCTTTTAATTTGTATATTTTTTATGACTCTCGACCCTATAGTGCACAAGAGCTAACACACTTACAAGTGGAATAGGAAAATCATTTTATAGGTATAGTTGGATTTTTTTTGGTTTTACTAAAAATTATAATTTTTAATTTTAAAATTGTAAATGTATTTCTTATTGTTATGACTTGGATTCTGCTTGTTTCATTTTTTTTATGGTTGTGGATATGAATGTTGTAAAGGAATATTTTTAGAAAAATTAGTTTTCATGTTAGTTATTTAATAACCAACTTCATAAACCATCTATGTATGGTTTTAGACATCAGTTATTAAATAACCAACATTAAATATAGTTTTACATGTTAATTATTTATTAAAGGATGTGAAAAAGTCTTTATCCTGTTGGTTTTACATGTCGGATATTAAATAATCAACATGGAAATTATTTCTTGTTGGTTATTTAATGACCAATGTGGAAAATTCCTTATCACATTATTTTTTACATCAGTTTTTAAATAATTAATGTGAAATATAGTTTTTCATGTTGTATATGAGATAACATACATGAAAAAACCATTATAAATGGGTTTTTATGATGATTATATAATAAATGATGAAAAACATTGATGATTCATTAAGAATTCCTATTTTTTTAAACAACATTAAATATATATTTACAATATCTCCTACAATAATTGTTCATAACTTATGTAAAAAAACTAAAAAACTGATATTAAAAATTATTTCTGCACTAGTATCCACACCTTAATGGACACCTTGAACCCTAATAATTGGGTGGTTTTTGTCATGGATCTTCAAAGAATCATCAACTAAGTATATTATATCTCAATTTATTTTTTCTTCTAGGGTTTATTCCCCCCCCCCTCTTTAGTTTCTTCTTTTCCAGTGGATTTATTGACCTAATAAGGGTTCGATATTTAGTTTTTGGTGGATATATTTTATTTGGGATTTATATTTCATTTATATGGCCCCCTAGTGTAATATTATTTGTTTTACACCAAATTTTAGTCATTTTCAAGATTTAGGTAGGTGGGTCCATGCTCCTACATTATTAGATGGTTTTGATATACTTTCATGGTTTCAAACATTTGTCCTAAAGATTATGTGTGTGGTGAAAAATGTGTCTTCAAAGTGATTTGATGTGAGTGTGTGTTAGAAGATGGTTTTTTAAAAGATGTCGATTGTGTTACAAGTGTGCCTCTTTATTTTTATTTATAAATTCATACAAAGGATTGTGTTAAAGGTGTAAAATATGTTTTGAAAATGTTTTGAGATGCATATGTGATAAAATTTGGTTTTCTAAATGAAAATGATTATGTTTAATGTCTGAATCATTGTGGTGCTTCTGGAATATGTTTTATGATTTGTGATAAAGGTGAAAAATGTCGTTCCAAAAAGAATTCTTGGTGATAATGTATTAAAAGTTAATTTTCCAAAAGAAATAATTTTTTTCATGTGATCTTCATTTTTTTGACCTTAAATGTGGTTAGGGAATTTTGAAAGTGATGTAAAGAATGTTATAAAATGGATTTAGTGTGTGTATAAATTTGAAATGGGTTTTCCCATGATAGATGGTTGGATTTCACATGTGTTTTTTAAGTTTTATTTTCAAATGGTCATTATGAATTGGGAAAGTAGAGAGAAATGTTTTTCGAAATGGTTTTGATGGGTGTGTGGAAAGAAAGTGGTTTTGTTTATAAAAAAGATGTTTTACATGTGATCTTTGATCATGGGTTAAATTTTAATTGTGCAAGTTGTGATTTCATTGTGTATTCATGATTCATGGAATGTGTATGTGATAGTTATGATTTATGTGACATATGAAATAGAATTTGAGCTCCTAGGGAATCTCATATATCTTTGTGGGTGAACTAGAATTAGTATTCTAGTTGACTTGGTAGGGTTGAGGCAAGGTTTCTTCTAATAGGTTTGATGCTACAATAGTAACTAAACATGTTATATGATCTAAGAACACTAGAATTATTATGGGATCCCGTATAGTGGATCATGAAAAAGGAAACTATCAGTTTTAGAATATATTCAGACACCACAAGACCTTGGGATCTGTTCCCCTCTAGGGTCACATGCATGAGGATGATGTTGGTTTTTATTAAAGGAGCTTAAAATTGAGATATGAGTTTCAAAGGGTCACACTTGTTCTAGTTACCTATAGGGATATCCCATGGCTATCTTTTTTGACATGATTATTATGTGATTTGGTGATACCTGTCAGTATATGGTGTAACCTGTGTACATTCTAATTTCAATGTATGTTTCTTTTAAGAATAGTTTTTACTTAAAAGTGTTTCCCTGAAAATGTTTTCTTAGAGATGTTTCATATGTTCAATTAAAAATGGGCATGGTCATTTGTCTCCGAAAGTTATTGAATGGAGTATTTTCTTTAGGTGGCATTATACTAGGATTTGGATCACACCCTATATACACCCTTGCATGAATGTGGAATTTTTTATGTATGACCCAGGTAAAGGTAAGATATTTCATGGTGGTGATGGTTCATTCGGTTTTTAGTATCCCACTCAATGCAGGTGTTGGTGGTGGGGGATTAAGGGTGATGTCCATCTCATTGCATGGATGTTTTTGAGTGGTGTTTTAACAGTTTCCATTTTTATTGTAGTATTTTGTTTGGATAAAATTTATAAAATGTTGAATCAAATAATTATATTACTATTTGGTTATAGCTTCCAGTTATGTGATGATGTATTATTATTATGGGTTATTTATTATGGGTGAAATAATTCCAAAAAGTGTATTTTTATACCCTAACACTAGTTTCCAGCCCATGGGGATTGGGAATGCCCATCAGGACATTTCAAGGCTAGGTTGGGTTCCAGGTCAGATGGCATCCCAAATGGTTCATGTCAAAATCGTATCATAGTAAGTTTCTATCTTTTTGGGTCATGATTTTTTTACAAGAGTCTGTATAGAACAGAGCTAGGATTATCAGAGATCGAGGATCTGTTTTCGAGTGGGGTGTCTGGACATCACACCTTAAGATGGGGAACGAGTTTCCATTGGATATGGAGATTTTATTGACTTCTTCCCCAAGTGGGACATACGGGCTACATACTTTTTATGGACATCATGTGGGGTGTGAAGTGGTTGGTCCTATTGAATATGTTTGTTATAGTTTTATTATTTATAGATATGTTTGTAATTTATTGTTATTTTAGAAAATTTTTAGAGTGGTGTATTTATGGTCTAGCCTTTTGTTTTTTATTTATTGTAGCATCATGCCTCCCTATAGACCTCCTGTGAAACTATTGAAATAGGCAAGATAGAGTTATATTTCACCAATTTATTAGAGGATAGTGGAAGTAGTGGTTTGGGATATCCAAGCTTTGGGACATGGAATGAGCTCTAGTCCTACTAATGATGGGTATTCTGAATAGGGTCTTGGAAATGAGAAATGTTAGGAGTTTATTAGGAACAATCCTCATTCCATCTTGGTTTGGACAAATACCCATTAAGCTAATGATTGAATTGAGAAAATAAAGAGGATGTTCGAGTTTATTGATAATTATAAGGTGGTCAAGGTGATGAGTGCATCGTTCAAGATAGATGGTCATAGTCGAAAGTGGTGAGACTCAGTGGTGCATGGTGGGAAGCTTGATCATATGCGTTGGATGGATTTCATGTCCATATTTAATGAGTAGTATTTACTTGAGACCTTGGCCTTGGCCAAGTCCTAAGTGTTTTTGGATATTCACCCAGGATACTGGTGCGTGATGGAGTATTCTAAAGACTTTTTAGAGTTACATCAGTTTGAACTTGAGGTGTATTCTAATGAGCTGCTAAAGGCTCAAAAGTTTGATATGGGGTTGTGAAAATGGATTTGGTCCCATTTATTATTATTCAAGTTAGATTCTTATGTTGAGGTTGTTGATCATGCTTTGATGGTAGAAATTAATCATTGAGGAATATCTAGTTTCTATGGATTAATGTCAGTTGTGGGCTAGGGAAGTGGATTCTTATCTAATAAGAAGAGGAAGCAAGAAGTTAAAGATAAGAGAGGTGGTGGTCATTCATGCCATAATTCCTAGATATATTTTTCAAGGCTTCCTATGCTAGGTCTGTCATGTGCCATTTGTGTGGGAAGGCAGGGAACATACGATTAGTATTTTAAACTCCACCTAGACCTTGTAGTTTATGTATAACTATGGTTAAATTGCAAATATTTTTCAAGAGGTTTCACCCATATTGAGGTGGTGTAGGATCTGTGGATTCTAGAGGGATGTCAAATCGGTCCGAACCAACCAGGACAACTGGTTCTTGGTTTAGTTGTCAGGGTGGTATGATTGAATCCACTTCATGGTAGGTTTAATTCAGGGTAGATCCTCAGGTCAATGGTCATTTTAAGGATGAGGAGGATATAAGAAATCATCATGTTTTAGAGTGACCACTAGTGGAATTAGATGTAGGGAATATGACAATATAAGGTACCACTCTTATTTCATCATCCTTAACTAGTCTTCTACTTGATTCTAGTGCCTTGTTTTCATTTATTTAGGCCAATATCATGTTTGTGTTAAAGTGTTCCACTGAGATTATTCCTTACATAATGTAATTTGTAACATTTATTGGTAGTAATATATAGTAGGGTTTCAGTTTTCCATATTTTGTAGTTACCGTGTTAGAGGTTGAGTTGGAATGGGATTTCCTGGGTTTGGAAATGGACCTCGATATGATAATTAGTACAGATTGGATGGTTCATTTTTATGAGAACCTCTATTTCAATAGAGGGTGAGTATGTTTCATGGAACACGTGGGAAGTACCTATCATTTTCAAGGTGAATGGAATCCTTTGTCAGGACATGATGGACTACCACATTCAGAATTAGAAAATATCATTTTCCTCTATCATTACTCATATTGTAGGATGATGATTGTGCTCCTGAGGGTGTTTTACCTCTTGTGGTGGATGAGTTTCCAGAGGTATTTCTAGAATATTTATCAGTTTTTCTCATAAAGTGAGATTTAGGGTTTGCCATTGATTTGGTGATGGGAACACAACTGATATCTCCTCCCTTGTACCGTATGGTCCCTACCATGTTGAGGGAGAAATATTTATAGCTGTATGATTTAGAATATCAAGGATTCATTCACCATTATATCTCACCTTAGTCCACCATTTTATTATTTTCTATGAAGTTTGACGGATCTATCAAGTTGTGTATTGATTACAAGATGTTGAATATGGTGTAGATCAAGAATAGCTACCTTATACCTCATATTTATGACCTTTTTGATGATATTAAAGGAAATATGTGGTTTTCCAAGATTGATTTGCGTTTGGGGTATCACCAAGTCAGATTTAGAGAGGTTGATGTTCCAAAAACAATCTTCTAAAGTAGGTGCAACCATTTTTATTATTTATTCATGCCATTTGGGATCATGAATGATCTAATGGTATTTATGGAACTTAAGAACTAGGTGTTCCATTAGTATATTGAATTTTTCATGATTGTATTCATGGATGAAATGCTGTTATATTTCAAGGCAGAAATGGAGCATGAGCATCATTTGAGGATAGTGTTGGGAACTAATCGAGATCATCACCTCTATGCGATGTTTTCCAAGTACACCTTTTGGATCAAGTATGTGATGTTTCTGGGTAATGTGATCTAATAATGTGGGTTATTAATTGACCTGAGATGATCAATACAATGATATTATGGGAACAACTAAAGAAGTTTTTTGGGATCAGGATATTTATTGGCTTGGTGAGGTATTAGAAGAAGTTTATTTGGGATTTTTCTCAACATGCCACATCCAGAAATTTTCTTATCAGGAAGGGGGTAATTTTTGAATGGATTTATGAGTGTCATGCATCATTTGATGATGTTAAACAGTGATTAACAACAACCCACATTTTTTGTTTTTCTAGAATCTGGAAAGGGATAAGTGGTCTATTGGGATTTATCAGGTATGGGTATTGGGTGTGTTCTGATACAAGAAGAGCATATGGTGGTATATGGTTCTCACTAAATTCCACCATATAAAATGAAATACCCAACCCATGAATTGGAATTAATGGTTGTGATAGATTCCTTGAATACTTAGTGACATTATCTTTTGGGGAGAATTTTGTGGTCTATTCTAATCATAAGAGTTTGGATTACATATTCTCCCAGGAATATATGAATCTAAGGTGGAATTATTGTTGGAAAAAATCCCTCAATGTTACATTGCTTCATTTTTGGGTTGGTTGCGTTTTTTGAAAAAGAATGTTTTGATGGTGAATTGTTACGTTCCAAAGGTTTTGATAAAAATCCATTTTGACAAAGAACCATGACAAAGGAATAAAAGATTTGGAGGTGGTACAAAAAAATAGATATAAGGTGGCACCATTTTCTAGTGTATGCCAAATTTTTGTGGTCCAAAATTGGGTATTTTATGAGCATCATGAAAAGTTTATTTCCTTGAAGATATAATAAAAATATGGAAAATGCATGAGTTTTGTGATGATGGGCTTCATCAATTGTATTTCTCAAAGGCATGAAGAATTTTGACAGGGAGATCTATGATTACGACAAGCTTTGCAAACAATGAAGGTGAAGAGAATTGCGATGGAGAATTATGGTAGTGATACAAGGGAATTTACAGAATGCTCTATGGTTATGATGATCTATTTGATCCAAATTTGTTTGCGGTGCTTCAAGATGTAGAGATAATTTCTGCAGAAATTTCGGAGCTTTGCGATTTAAGCTGATGTGGAGCTAACTTTGCATGGGAGGTTTTGGAGTTGGTGGAATCTCTTATAAATAGACCTAGACCCCCTCGAGAAAATCATAGAGATAAAACAAAAAACCATAAGCTCTTGAATTTTTAAGGATATTTGTGGATCAAAGAGCTTTTTGAATGAAAAAAGAATTTATAGAGGCAGTTGAGCTCTACGAAAGGACAGTGCACCGGGAAGCCTAGTTTGGCTTTATGAATGATGCACGCTTCACAAAGGATTTTTTAGATTTGTGAAATCACAAAGACTAGTGTGATATCTATGATGTAGTGGTCTCTGCGATCTAGAGGTGTCTATGATCTAGTGATCGTTGAGAACCTGTGAGCTTTGTGAAGAGGGTGGGTAATTGAGAAGGCTTCTTGGAGGTTTACGAATTAGTGAGCTTTGTAAAAGAATCCCCAAGGTTATTTCCTAGTGTTTAGTGGAAAAGAGGTATTCATTAGTGGATGCAATTTTGACTTCAACATATCATATACATAGAGTGGAGGACACATTCATTAGTGATAATGAGGGGACGTAGAAGTCTATAAATTTTTATTGGACCCTTTCCAGAGTAGTGAGAAAAGGAATAAGAAGAAAGTGATCATTTATATAGAAAGTGATCTAGAGAGAGAAATAGGGAGTAACCCTTGGCAAGAAGTGAGCTGACCATAAACATTGTAATGGCAGTGTGCCTGGGAATATAAGTGATATATCCTTAACATTATTTGCAGTGATCTTTAGTGGATTTGGTACTGCGACACATCACTGTTGTATTCTCCTTAGACATAGCCCAGTGAGGGTGAACCAAGTAAAAATATGTGTGTCTTCCTTCTTGCTTCCCTAAATTTCATCCAAAAAATCATCATTATATAAAGAAAAAAAGATGTGATCATAATAAACACACAAGTGAAAACAAAGTGACTCTTGTAATAAAGAGGTCAAGATCTATTATGGTAGGAAGAATTTAGAAAAGAATATCCATACCCTAATTCACCCCCTTCTTAGGGTATATAGGCCCATTTTGATCCTCAATACTGTTATTAGAGTGCAGGTTTATCTTATTATATTTGTTTTCGATGAATTTTTTTAGTCTATTTTTTTGGTTAAATATTTGATCTGATCTCATCATGGTGTGACATGGAAAAGGGAAAAAAATCAAAGAAGAATCAGAAGACAGATGGTATTCCTTAGTGTTAATGTGTTTATGGAAAATGTGTGATTCAACTAAAGGAATCAAATATTTTTCTAAAGGAAGGCTTGGATGAATTAGATGTGGAAAAGATAGACACACTCAATAATGATGTAGGAACGAGTGAAGTACTTGAAATTAAAAGTGATATTGAAACTAATGATGATGAAGATGTTTCAACAATCCCACCATTAGATAATGTCGACATGAAAAATAATTTGGATCATAAATTTGATGAAGAAGTGAAATATAAATATATCTGGATCCGTGTACTAGAAATTGAGGTAAAAAATTTAAGAGGCTTAAATAAAAAGCTTATTGACGTGGCTAATGACCTAAGGGAGAAGAATGATTCCCAAGCTGAAGAACTGCATGAGTTTTCTTCAAAGTGAGATAAATTAAAATATGATGATAAGGGAATGAATTTGAACTTAGAAAACATTCAAAATTTTAAGGATAGAAATTATGATCTTGTAGAACAACATACAGAACTAGTTTAGGAGAATCAATGACTACAACATGAGAGTGCATGCTATGATAATTATATTGCTCAAGAAAAATATAAAGTAAAAGAGAAATGTGACATGGTGGATATGCTCCCACATGATTAGAGGATGTGATGAGTAGAAGAAAGAATCACTAGAGAGAACTTAATGATCAACCTGAAGCAAGGTATATGATGATTCAAAAGTTATAAGAAGAGATAGAGTATGTGAAGAAATCCAATACCAAGAAAATTACTAAAATTAAGGGTGCCTTGCACTTATGATTTGATTATAATTTGGAAAGTGAAGATAAAATGAAAAAAAATTATTTATGAAGAGAAATAACAACATATTTTCTCATCTCAATGACCGTACAGTTTGGGAAAAATTGCTATTGGATTTGATGAATCCCCTCCCTTTCATGATAGAAAGAGAGCAATAAATAGTTTCAAAGATGGAGAAAATACCATAGGTGTTGGAGAGAGACCTAAGTGGACATTTAAAAGAAATAGTGACAAAATGATCTATTTATGTGGGATTTATGGCCACACATAAAGATTTGGTTAAAAGGATTTGGAATATATTTAATTCCTTGAAGATAGAAACATTTATAAATTTTAGAATAAGAAGAAGAATATTGAGAATCCTGAAAGAAGTGTCTCTCTTAAGAAAGTATCCATGAAGTGCTTCTATTATGGAAGAACGAGATTCACCATGAGTATGTGTCGGGAATCCCATGAGCTCAATGTCACAAAAAGAACACAAGAGGAATCAAAATCTCATCTTAGAAATGATGAAATGAGGTATGCCTTTAATAGAATATTTTTCATATGTTCCAATCATGGGCATTTGGCTAGAAAGTGCAAAAAGAAGAAATAGGGGAAGGAAAAGGAACTCAGAAGGAGATCCCTAGCACATGCAGTGCGCAATGAAAAATACTATACTAGAAGATCACATGGTAAGATGAAAAATAGGTTTACAGTCTTAAGGGAATCATAAGGAGATCAATGAATGGTGTATCAGTCACCTTCACTATTACAGTCACAACAACTCTCCTGGAGAGAATGTGAACAAACCTTGAAGAACAAGGGAAGATCAACTATAGTTGTGAGGAAGAAGAATATTAAATCAGTGGAATATTCAAACCCAAAAAGAAAGGGTGGCATGACTCGGACAATTGAAAAATGAAAAATGAATAAATAATGTCATGAAAAATTCACATGTCATGCCAAAAAGTGGAAAGTGAAGGCAATATAAAGATCTCATCAATGGAGAATGCAGCGTGAGAAGATGATCAGTGGAGATATTCCTTCTCAGAAAAAGAGTCATGATAAATATCATATCAGTGGAGCATCAAAGAAGGAGATGTGTACATGTGGGTTTAAACCCAAAATTATGAAGAATGTCAATCCTACTAAACCTATATATTAGAGGAAGACTCATAATGTGGGTAAAGAATTCTTAGTAACATGGATAGAATAGTTGACTATGGAAAGGCTATTGGAAAACGCACAAAAACAGTTTAATAGTTTGCAGGAAAGCATCGAAGGGTTGATCAATCAGGATTAACCACAATCCTCTTATTTAGGATTATAGAATATCCCCTTTCCATATGTATTTAAGTGCTATTAACAAATTTTCATGTGTTTCAGGTTTTTGGGGAGATACAACCCACAGTGAATTCACATCAAAAGATGCAATGTGGTGACAAAAAGTGCTTGGGAATGTCAATTGATACAAATCAGTAATTATAATTGAAGATGAAGGAAAGTAATTCAGTATAATAGATAGTGATGGTGCTATTAACTTTATCTATTATTTCTTACACTGAGTTCCAACTTAGTAGGCTTAGAGGGTTTTTTGATGGCTCATTTCTAAATGGTTAATTCATCCAATTAAGAACCCCTTGGTGTAATTGAGTTGGAAATTTTTCTCAAACCCGTAGTTACATGTGAAAAAATGATGCAAGAGAATAATAATGGTTGTGGGACTAAACAATGGGCCTAACCACATGAAGTATTTCATAACATAGGGGGATCATTCAATATCATAATCATATGCAAGATCTATTAATTTAATAATTGGATGACCTAGTTCAGTTGTTAGTTTTCCATCGAGAGAATACATATTGTAGGAGAAGCAAAAAAATTCATATATTTCATGATTATCTATTTTTTTCTATCATTATGGTATCAGCTAAATTTTTTTAGGATACTAAGAAACTACATGATTATATAAAAAGTTTTTCAAAAAGGAGTTAGGAAATGTAGTTGAGAGAAATTATGTCACTGTCATGGAAAATGAATAGAATCATAAAAAACATAGTGAACAATTTAGTAATGAAAATAATGAGGAGGTAATAGAATTAGGGGGATTATAAGTGAAAAACAATGAATAATCTATATCAACCATCATACTTATCATAAGTAGACCCTAAATGTTTTAGTCAAGTAATTGGAGATGATAATTATGTTCAAGTGATTAATTAAGATCATGAACATATTAAGAAGAACTAGACATGAGATATTGTTTCGAGGCCAATAGATATGAATTTCATCGAGACTAAATAGTTATTTTGAAATAAGTTGAATGAATATAGAACATTGATTCAAAACAAGGAAAAAATAGTGTGAAAAGGCTACTACCAAATAGAGGAAATCAATGTTGATGTAATATTTTCACTTGCAGAAATACTGGAGACAATAAGATTATTCTTTTCCATTGGAGTGAAACGAACATTCAAGGTTTTATAGATAGACATAAAATCTTAATTTTTGAATGGGGTTTTGAAAGAAGACGTTTATATTGAGTATATATATGTTTTTCTCATTCATGAAGATGAGAGAAAATTTTGTTGGTTAAAGAAAGCGCTATATGGGCTGAAACAAGCACCAAGAGCATGGTACTCGAGGCTTGATCTGTAATTGAATAAGCTTTGATTTTAGCATGATATAGTTGATTACAATCTCTATTTCAATAATGAAAGAAATCAATTAATGATGGTACTATTTTATGTCGATACCATAATATTTTTCGGATCAGATGAAGTATAGTGCATACAATTATTTGAATTCATGAAAAGTGAGTTTGAAATATCAAGGACTAGTGAGATAATGTTTGTACTTGGTTTACAGGTGACATAAAGAAGGAATGTCACTTTCATTTCTCAATCCAAATATGCCATGGAGGATATGAAAGTATTTTTAATTGAAAATTACAAGGAGACGAAGACTCCAGTTTCTTCCCAAATGAAATTATCAAAATATGATGATGGAAAGAAAAAAATATCATAGAATATGGGTAGATTATTTGGAGTTTACTTTACCTAATAAAAATAAGACCTGATATTGTTTTCGCCACATTCCATGAAATGAGATACCACAGAAATACCAAGGAAATCAACTATATTTTAGTGAAAATAATACTTTGGTATATTAAGGGCACTGTGGATTTCAGTTTCATGTATAATGATAAATCTCATCCAGAGATTTTGGGATATACAGATATCAATTGAGCCAGCTCAGTAGATGACAAGAAATATACATCTGGAGGTGCTTTCTATCTTGGTGGTTTGTGTATTTCTTGTATAAGCAAGAAGCAATATTTCATTTGATTAATCACCACATAAGATGAGTATATTTCTTCCACTCAAGAATGCACATAGTTATTGTAGATGAAGCAGCAACATGATGATATGGGCATTGAAGTGCATTCTCCAATCAGAATACAGTGTGATAATTTTAGTGCTATCAATCTTAGAAAATACCCATTCCATAAATCAAGTACAAAGAACATTTATGCCAAATAACATTTTATCAAGGAGAATTTGGATCAAGGGTTTGTGAAGTTGGTGTATGTGCTCACATAATTACGTGTTGTAGAAATTATGACAAAGGCTTTACCCAATGACTCTTTTTAGAGGCATCGAATGTCTCTAAGAGTATAGTCGTCTCCCCGCACTTGTACAAGTGTGGATGTGGGACCCCCTCTCCCTGAGGTATGTTGTGTTTTCCCAAATGTGCTAATATGTGTTCGATCCATTGTTGAAGACCAAAAAGGAGTGACGTTTCTGTTCTTTGATAAAGGGGGAGAATAATGTGTAACTATTCAATGGTAGAAAATGCATTTTTCAAGACATGGGCTAAAATGCATTTGGAAGGACGGAGGGAGATTTTGATAGTGGAGTAGCGAGATAATGGGGGAAAATGATAGGGGGAGTTAGAGTAATAAATCAGATGATATGTGAAGTGATTGATCAAAGATTATATATCATGAAATGGAATAAAATGTATTTGGAAAGACCAAGGAAAAAATTTCCTTGGAATGATATGGGGAGAAGCTGACAGGTGGAGCAGCGGGATAGTGGGAGCAACATGATAGGGGGAGTTGGAGTAATGAATCAGATGATGCATGATGTGATTGATCAAAGATTAGATATCTTGAGAACTGAGGTTCAAGATGAAACTATTTTATTGGTATCAATATGGTATCAACAATTGGTGTTAGAAATTAAGTGATTTATTGATGAACTTTTCATACTAATCTTATTTCTCACACCGAGAATTTCTCATGTGGGCTTAGAGTATGCTGTGAGTGAATTTGTGGTCACTATATGAATCTCAGGAGGTGAATGTTTGAAGATGTTGGATGGAGATTTAGTGAGGAATAAAAGGGCAGAGAAATATTTTGAGAAGAGTTGTCAACGAACCCAAAGGGGGAGATTTTTGGGAAAAAATATCTCAAGGTAACTTACAACCTTTTTGGGTTGGCTGTGTCTATTAAAAAAGAAATAATTCATGGTGAATTGTTGAGTTACAGAGAATTTATTAAAAATACATGTTGATAAAGAACCATGAAAAAGGAATGGAAGATCTGGAGGTGGTATAAAAGAATAGATACAAGGTGGCACCATTTTCCAATGTCTGCCAAATTTTTGGGGTCCAAAATATGTGATTTGATGAGCATCACGAAAAGTGAATTTCCATGATGATCTAATAAAAATATAAAATAGTCATGAGTTTCACAAATATGGGCATCATGAATTGTATTTCTCAAAGACATGAAGAATATTAATGGTGGTCTCTATAATTACGACGAGCTTCAAATACAGTAGAGGTAAAGAGCATTACGAGGGAGCATTGTGGCGATGACCCAAATGAATTGATAGAACAAACTGCAATTATGACGATCTCTATGATCTGAAAATTTCAATGGTGATTTGTGATGTGGAGAGAATTTTGGCAGAAATTTTGGAGCTTTTTGATTTGAGATGGCAGGGAGCGGACTTTGTGATAAAGGTTCTCGAGTCTGTAGAATCTCCTACAAATAGACCTCAACCCCCTTGAGAAAATCAAAGAGATAATATGAAAAAACATAAGCTCTTGAATTGCGAAGGAGATTTGTGGAGTAGGGAGTTTCATGATTGAAAAGGTAATTTAAAGAGGCAGTTAAATTCTAAAAAAGGAAGGCACACCACAAAGTACAGTTTGGCTTTACGAAGGATGTTCACTTCAAAAAGGATTATTTAGACTTGCAAAATCACAAAGATCAGTGCATGATCTATTAAGAAGTGAGCTCTGCGATCTAGAGAGCTATGCGATATAGTGAGATTTGTGAACATTTGAGGTCTGTGAACCTATGGGATTCTCAAAGATGGTGTAGAATTATGAATGATTTTTGGAACTATGTGAAGTGGTGAGCTTCGAAAAGGTAGTACCAAGGTTATTGCCTCGTGTTTAGTGTAAAAGGGGGTATTCATCAATGGATGGAATTTGGAGTTTAAAAGAGCATCTACATAGAGTGGAGGATGCATTCATTAGTGATAATGAGGGGACCTACAAGTCCATAAAATGTTAATGGATCCTTTCAAGAAAAGTGAGAAAAGGAAGAGGAAGAAGGTGATCCTTTCTATCGGTAGTGATCTAAAGAGAGAGAAATAGGGAGTGATCCTTGGGAAGTAATGATGTAACATTAAACATTGTAAAGGTAGTGATCCTGGGCATAGAAGGGATCTTTCCCAGACATTATTTTCAGTGAACTTTAGTGGATTTGGTACAACATCCCATCACCGTTGTATTCTCATTAGATGTATCCAAGTGATGGTGAACCAAGTAAAAATCTCTGTGTTTTCCTGCTTGCTTCCCTGCATTGCATCCAAATCATCTTCATCAAGTAATAAAGAAAATAAGTTATTGTAATAAACACACAAGTTCCAACAAAGTGACCCTATGATAAAGAGGGAAACATCTAGTGGGGTAGGAATAATTTAGGAAAGAATATCCATACTCTAATTCACCCCCATCTTAGGGTATATAGGCCCCTTTTGGTCCTAATTTACATTGTGTTGAGTACCTTAAAGGTTTTAATTTTGATATCATGTATATCTGAGGAAAAGGAAATGTGGTAAAAGATTATGTAAGAAAAACATTTCTAGAGCAAGCATTGAACGAATCTAGTGAAGTGTAGACTCTAAAGGGGATTTTTCTCAAATTCATTTAGAGAAAAAAAGAACATTGAAGGTATTTTCATGGCTAGTGTTTAGCTGACACATTCCCTTCTGAAGTTAATTAGGAATGAGTACTTAAGTGATGAGTTGTTTTAGTGTTATATGCAGTTCTTAGATGGTGTGGAAGTTCTTTGTGAGTGGTCACTGTCTCATGAATGAGGTTTTTGTTTAATAGGATACATTTTAGTTTCATTGTCATTACGAAAGGTGGTGATGTAGGATATCCACTAGTATCAGTGGTCCATTCATCATGGTAATACCAAGATGTTTTATGATGTGTATAGGTAGTTCTGGTGTCCAGTTATGAGGAAAGATGTAACAAACATTGAATCATGGTGTTATACATGTCACTTCGATAAAGCATAGCACTGAAGGTCATCTAGTTTGCTTCATCCACTACCCATTCCTTCATTTAATTGGGAAGAGATCACCATGGACATTTTTTGTTGTCCAAACTCATACAACACGGTGATAGAAATCTATTTGTGTGGTAATATACTATCTAACCAAATCATCCCACATAATTCCAATCGTGGATTTAGTAATAGTGGATGAGTTGGGTAAATTATACATTCAGGAGATAGTAAGGCATAATGGTGTTCCATTAAAGATTGTTTCAGAGAGGGAACCTTGTTTTAACTCATGGTTTTTAGAAGGTACTCAAATGGAAATGGGGTCATAGGTCATGTTGAGTATGGAATTCCACCCACAAATGGATGGTTATATGGAACATGTGAGTGTGATATTAGAAGACATGATCTAAGTATCTGTTTTGGATTTTAGAGGCTCTTGGGATATTCATTTATGACTGGGAAAGTTTTCATATAATAATAGATGTCAATAATGGATTCAAATGAATCATTTTGAGGCTCTTTATGGTTTTCCATGTTGGTCTCTATTGTGTTGGGATGAGGCGGGTGAGACCTCATTGTTGGGATTAATCCTTATTCATGAAACATATGATAATGTTAAGATAATCAGGCACTATTTACTGACATTTTAGAGTTTCCATAAATCTTATATGGTTCTAAGGCACGAAGACTTGGATTACTTAGTGGGTGACTAGGTGTTCTAGAAGGTTTCACCACACTTGGGTCACCGTAATCTTGGAAAGAAATGGAAGATAACAATATGGTAAGTCAGACCTTTTGAGATCACCATGAAAGTTAGTAAGGTGGAATAATTGTTGGATTTACCCTTCCAGTTGATGTTAAATCATGACATGTTCCACATCTCTTAGCTAAAAATGTATAATCTGGATCCATCAATTATGTTGAATTGGGAGGAGTTGGAGTTAGATCCTGATCAATCTATGTTCGAGAGACTAGTGAAGATTGTGGATTCTCAGGATGAAGTGAATACTAGGAAGTCCATACCATTAACCCAATTTAATTGGAAGTATAGTTGTAACAATTGTAACGCCCCGGCCCTAGTTATCAAGAGTCGGTGCATTATTAAATAAGATTGTAATGATACACGGAAATCATGCCCTGGAAGACCGATTAGTTTAGTATTATTGGAAACAAAATACATACATACGTTCAATCATTACAACTTGAAAAGAAATACAATAGTAATTTATTCCGTTAGAAACAACCAAGCCTCCTAGATTATGCCTTCAAGTCACTTATAACTAACTTCTTCATATCCTGTTAAAATGAAACAAAAGAAGGGGTGAGCTCAAACGCTCAGTAAGGGTAAGCAGTACAGCGGAGGATAACATAAACATTAGGCAAGGTGAATACTTGAAAACACATGCCTTTACAAATAATAAACAAGGACACATTGTGGTAGGAATATGAGATGAGAAAATAATCCCATAATAAAACACACTCATGGGCATTCTACTAGTCTAATAACCATATTAACCATCAATAATATTTTCATAGTGAGGGAATGTATAATGCTGGACATTCTAAAACATCTTGTCAAGGCCTCAACCAAGACATCTAAAAATGATTTAGACCTCGACCAAAACTATATATAAAAATGGGAAATACATCATACAATTCCACATATAATTGTATCATGATACATACTGATGCATTGTTGAGCTATAGTGGGCTCCACCCGTCATATACTAAGTCCAATACATTCCTCATATGAAATGGTTGAAACATAACATATACATTTGTATTAGAACTAGAATATGAAATGTCAATACATTAACCATAAACCATGAATGGTATAAAAATAATAAATCCACAATCAAACATATCAACAAAACTTCAATACAATTTAGAATATTTGTATCATAATAAATCAACTTAAAACAAGTTTAAAATCCAACAAAGGATGTTGACATAGATGAAATGAAAACTATTTTGAAAGAAATTCTTCTTTCTATTTTTGAAACCATTTAATAGTCACATAATTTTAAAAGAAAACACATATTTTGTAAATATTCTTATAACATTGTAAGGGAAGGCTGATGAAATTATAATGGTAGAAAATAGCCGCACCTACCGTACAAGTTAAAAAAACATTCATACCTTAATTTTGTCAAAAAGGAGATAAAGTAACTTGTTTAGAAAATGATGGAAAGATTCCTTTCAAAAAATATAAGGTAAAATAAGGATATAAATGACTTTAACCCATATTCTAGTAAATATTAAAAATTCTTTGAAATAATTTAAAAAAAACACGAATGTGGATGATAAAGAGGTCCCAGTATATACTTATATAAAAACAACCTCAGATAATAAAGAGATTGTTGAGTTAACACTTAACTTGTACTTTTACTTCGTCGATGGTATGTTAACTTCATGTATAATAATTAAAAAATTGTTATTAAATTATACAAGAAACATATAAATAAATATGATATCATATATGATCTTATAATATTGCTTTGTTAATAATATTTTAGTAGTATCATCGTTTATGTTGTTAATTAATTAGTTTTCCTTTATATTATTGGTTACGTAATACATGTTTGTTATGGATAGGATGTATTTGATTCATATAAAGGATGATATTATTTTCATAAAAATTATTTTTAATCATAAAATTAAAATTATTATTGAATGATTACGATGGGGAATGAATCTCATCGCGTTCGTGGAGACTGTAATCCAAACGCACGCACGAGCGCCAAAATCATTATATTGATGGAAAAATCGTATGTAATTGGATGATATATCATATATACCGAATCTTTAACATGTTATATTTATTATTTATATTAGTTATACTCATTGTTATACCCATCCAAATAATGAAGTGTTTGAATAACAAACTACACCACGACGTGGAGACGGTAATCCGTACGTATGCACGTATAATGACTTTTTAATATTTAGGATGGATAGAATAATGAATGTGGTTATAAATTTTTTATAATAACATCATAGTATATGGAATATAATGGATTTATTATTTTATAATGGAAACAACTAATAAAAAGGAAGTAAAAGAAGAAAAAAACTTGAAAGAGGTGATGAAATATTTACCTCTTCTTCGGGTTCTTTATTTTGATTTGATCAAAAGGGCTCCTTAAGTTAGATTTATGATCAAATTAAGGACTCTAGATTGATGCGAGGGAAGTTGGGAGGATATTTGGGAAGGGTTTGGATGAGCCAAATGGATTTGGAGGTGTAAATTTGAGAGAAGGGGAAGTTCCATTTTATAAGAGAGGCGAGGGTCACTTTATGACAAGATTGAAATATTACTTTATAATAAAACAATTTTCGGTTTCTAATGGATCCAAAATGAATTATTTAAAATATAAGATGGGGATGGGTCGAAAACCACTCAACCAATATGTTTTAGACATGTTTAGGTCATCATATTAACCTTATCTTTTAGATTTAACTCTTAGTTAAATAGTTTGAAATTTACCATGTCTCCTTGTATTTTTATATTATATGGTTAATAAAATTACTATAACAGGCCAAGAGAAACCAATGTGGTTAATTATTAATATATATAACCTTATCTAAGTCCTTTTTCTGAACCACATATTTTTAGGAATATTATATCAATTAATAATATAATAATTGTTTTAAAAACTCAATTATGTCAAATTTGACACTATTTAGTATTTGATTTTTTTTGAAAATCATAAAATCATGATTACATAGAAAAAAAGTTATTCAATCAACCATAAAATTTCATGTTATCCTAAAAAATTAGTTGAATTCATTAAAACTCTAAAATTACATTTATTTTAATATTTATAATATCAATTATTTTAATCTTTCATTAATAATGTAATTACTACATCATCAGTGTGTCATAAATAAATTAAATTATTTAATGTCTAAAAATTATAAATAAAATTACATTATTTAGGAAAAGTTTTTATCATTCTAATTAATATTTATAGTCTAATTTATCTTATGTATTACCCTAAATTAAAAAATGTTTAGTTATTAAACATTTAATTTTACTCTTTTAATTCTTCTTTAAATACAATAATAATAAATTTCCTAATCTAATCCAAGTGGACCAAAGGGGATCATATTTTATTCATAAGGTTGTTTTTAGTCGAATTACACTTATCCAAAAGAATTATTAAATGTGTTAGGGTAATTATAATATCATTTTTACACTTAATTTCTTATTTACTTTTAACCATGGTAAATAAAAGCAAAAATTTACTATTCACCAAAAACTATTTTTATCTTATTAAACCACATTTTACTCACTAATATTAACCGTGTCTCTCAGATTTTTGAAATTCAACTCACAGAAGCGGAAAAATTATGTTTTATACAAATTTGCAAATGCTCCTAGGAGGTGGGTAAAAGACGGTAAAAAGTTTGATCAAATTATATATATAAACTTATTATAAAAATAATCCAATGAATTAAGTTGAACATATATAGGAATTATATATCTATTTCGACCTAAAATAAACTAAAACAAAATAACAATTATTTAAATAAAAAGTTTGTTTTAACAAATAACGCAATGTTTTTCACTATTCATCAAAAATTGAAAGTTATCAGAAAAATACCAAAAATTCACTCTAAGCTTCGATATTCTGAATCCAAAAATGAAGTCCATTTTGAAAGATAAAATTTGTAAAATTTAAAATTGCGGGTATTAATATTCATAACAGCTAGTTTGATTGGTTGTGGTGTGTTTGAACTCGAAGTAGCATACAACACAAACTATTGTATTATTCAAAGGGAAACGTACTATTGAAGCATGGGGTGTTACGTTCTCACCTCCTTAAAATAATTTCATCATTGAAATTTCTATAATATTATTATATATAATGATTCATGTGGTTTTTCATCATAAGTTCCTCATGTTCCCACATTTCCACTTCCATCTTATGGTTTCTCCATAGAAATTTTATCGGACAAGTCGTCTGGTTTCTCTGCACTTGTTCTCTGGTATCAAGAATTCTGATAGGCTCTTCATAATAAGACAGATCAGGTTCCAGTTCTAATTCCTCATAGGTGAATAAATGCATTAGGTCAGGCATGTATGTTCTCAACAGTGATACCTGGAACACATCATGAACTTTGGAATGACTTGGCGGCATTGCCAAACGGTAAGCTACAACCCCAATTCAATCTAGAATTTCAAAAGGTCCGATGTACCGTGGACTCAATTTAACCTTCTTACTGAATAGTATAACTCCCTTCCATGGAGATAACTTCAAGAAAATGTGATCTCCTTCCTGAAATTCCAAATCCTTCCTTCGGTTATCAGCATATCTCTTTTTCATACTTTGAGTTGCTTTGATGTGGGTTTGGATAACCTTAACCTTTTCCATCATTTCCTCAACAAGTTCTGGGACTATGAGTTTTCTTTCACCAACATCATCCCAAAAAGTTGGTGTGCGACATCTCTTTCCATATAGCACTTCATATGGTTCCATATAAATACTTGAATGGACGCTATTGTTATAGGAACATTCTACCAGAGGTAAATATTGATCCCACATACATTGAATGTCAAGTGAGCATGATCTCAACAAGTCTTCCAAGGTTTGAATAGTTCATTCTGATTGTCCATCAGTTTGAGGTCTATAGGTAGTTCTCAAATACAGTTCTTTATCCAGGGCCACCTAAAAACTTTTCCAGAGTCTTGATGTAAAATGGGGATCCCGATCAGAAACAATCAATAGGGGTACTCCATGATATATTACAACTTCATTAATATATAGTCTTTCCAGATGTTCAAGTGGTAAATCTTCTCTTATAGAATGAAAATGTGCTGACTTGGTAAGACGATCAATAATGACCCATATTGCATCATTCCTTCTAGGAGTCTTTGGTAGCCCCATGACAAAGTCCGTCGTAATATTATTCCATTTCTACATAGGTATGGGAAGAGGCTTCATGAACCCTCCATGCTTTTTCCTTCCATATTTAACTTATTGAAAAACTATACATCTTGACACAAAATCAGCAATGTCCCTCTTAATGTTGTCCCACTAAAAATGCTACTTCAAATCTCTATGCATCTTGGTGCTCCTAGGGTGTATAGGGAAATTGGAGCTATGAGTATCACCCAACAATTCTCTTTTTAGATCAGGTATTTTAGGAATACAATGTCACATCCCAAATTTCAAAATTCCATCTTCATATATGAATTCACTCAATCTCCCATCATTCACAACTTGAATCATTTTTTGAAACTCCTAGTCACCAGTCTAAGAACTTTTTGTCCTTTCTAGTAATGATGGTTTGGTAACCATTTGAAAAATCATTAATGTTTCACCTTCCATGGTCATTATCATATCCATATTTACTAGATCCATGTATATAGGATCCTTTTCAACTCTTATCTTGTTCAAAAATCCATATCCCTTTCTTCTCAAAGCATCATCCACCTTATTTTCCTTCCCTGGGAGGTAGTGTATAGTGAAATCATAATCATTGAGTAGTTCTATCCAACACCTTTGCCTCATGTTGAGTTCCTTCTATTAGAAAATATACTTCAAACTCTTGTGATCAGTATATACCTCAGATTTTTCACCATATATATAGTGTCTCTATATCGTCAAAGTAAAGATCACCGCTACTAACTCAAGATCATGAGTAGGATAGTTTTGTTCATGAATTTTTAGCTATTGTGATGCAGAGGCAATAACTCTATCATTCTACATAAGGACACAACTAAGTCCTTTCTTTGAAACATCACTCTAAATAACAAAACCCTCATTCCCCAATAGTAGAGTCAATATAGAAGCATTGAATAATCATCTATTCAGTTTTTCAAAACAATATTCACACTCTTTTGTGAAAATAAATTTAACCCCTTTATGTGTGAGATTGGTTAATGGGTTAGACAATTGAGAAACATTCTGGACAAAACGCTGATAATAACCTTCTAAACCAATAAAACAGAATACCTCAGTTATACTCATTGGTGCTGGCCATTCTTGGATTGCTTTGGTATTTGAAAGACCAACAAATATTCCACCCTTAGAGACAATATATCCAAGAAAAGAAATCTCCAAAATCCATAATTCACACTTTCTAAATTTCCCATATAATTCACTTCTTCTAAGATTTATTAGGATAATGCGCATGTGATTTTTGTGTTCTTTGTAGATTTTTGAGTATACCAAAATATCATTGACAAATACCACTATAAATTCATCAAGATATTACTTGAAAACTCTATTAATTAGATCCATGAAGATATAGGGTGCATTAGTCAATCCAAAAGGCATTACTAAAAACTCTTACTTCTCGTACCTAGTTCGAAATGCTGTTTTCAGAATGTATTACTTCTTCACAATCAACTGATAAAATCCAGATCAAAGGTCAATCTTTGAAAAATATTGAGCTCCAAGAATTTGGTCGAATAAATCATCAATGCTAGGTAGGGGATACTTGTGCTTTATTGTTATAACATTGATCTCTCTGTAGTCAATTCACAACCTCATAGATCAATCTTTCTTATTAACATAAAGAATAGGGGCTCCCCATGGAGAAACACTAGGGAGAATAAATCCCTTATTACTAAATTCCTCTAGTTATTTTTTTAGTTCCACTAATTCCACAGTGTCCATTCTATAAGGGATCTTTGATATGGGCCTTGAACCAGGAATTAAATCAATGGAAAACTCAATTTCTCATTCTTGAGGATATATAGGTAAATCCTCTGGAAACACATCAATATATTCTTTCACAATAGGTAAATCCTATATTAGAACATTCTTTTACTCACCCATAATTATTTCATTCTATTCTTCCCCAATAATTGAATTTAGTAGAGCCACTGGGGGTCGATCTAGATAAGAATCAGATGGTGACATTTCTGCTCTAAATATAAGGTGTTCTTTATCATCAACATCAAAAATTGTAACCTCCTTCTTCTTACAATAAATTTTCACTTAATGGTCTGAAATCCAATCCATATCGTGGATTATATCATATTTAATCATGGGTATGACAATGAGATTAGTAGATAAAAAATATTTATATGCCCTAATGGGAACTGATTCACAAAAATTTGCTGCAATGATACTTACCTTAAGAGTTTTATCTAACAACTACCTTGTTAAATCATATTGGAAATATCAAATTTTCATAGAAAATTGGGAAGATATGAAAAATGTGATGATCCCGAATCAAATAAAGCATTATATAAACTTGAGGAAACCATTAAACTACCTACCACCACATCATTCAGAGCTTCAACATCAACAGTACTGATCTCATAATATTGGCCTTGATCCCTTGTCCTTTTCTAAGGTACATTTCCCTGATGCTTAAGACACTCATTTTCATAATATCTCATCTCCCTGCAATTGTAGCATTGAACATTGTTAGTATCTTTCTTCCCCTTACAATCACTAGCAAGATGACCTTTCTGTCCACATTTGTATCATACTTATTTTCCTTTTAGACATGCACCAGGGTGATTCCTTCCACAATTATCAAAGGGTGGAAATTCAACTCTTCCCTTATTCCCTATTTTCTTATTTCCTTTCCCAATGGGTTCAGTAGATCTCTTCTTCTCTTTCTTTTCTTTAAACTCATAAGACTTAGAGAATTCTTTTTCTGTCTTGATAGCACATGAGACAATATCTTTGTTTGATGAGAAGGATTGTGAGACTAATGCTCGATGGAGAAATGGTTTTAACCCATCAAAGAAATGATTAATATTACTTTTTGGATTACATATATAATCTACAACATGCCTTTATATCCTTGTAAAGTTAGCATCATACTTTGGGACATTCTCATCCTCCTTTTGCCTCACACTCTGAAATTTCCTTTCCATATCCTCTTGATGGTCACAAGGGAAGTATTTTTCTACGAAAATATCATTAAACTCCATCCATTCCATACTTGACACTTCTTCATCCTCAATTGGGTTTTGAATAAATGACCACCATTGATCTGCATCTCCCTTGAGGCGATAAACTGCCATGTCAAATTTTTCCATTTTGATACTCACCAAAGCATGAAATATTTTCTCTAAGGAACTTATCCATTGTTCAGCTAAAAATGGGTTTGAAGACCCGTTGAATGTTGGTGGTTATTTCCTCATGAAGTTGTCTAACATTGATCCTCCACGTTGTGGATCACGGTGCTCCATTCAGGTAAGGTTATTATTCATAACCTAAGTGAGGTTTACCAGTATGGCGATAAGCTGATCAGCACTAGTTGCTTTTCCAACTACACTATAATTATCTTGAGTAGTAGGTAAATCCCTCCCGGAATTACGTGCGTTGATATGGTTTCAATTCCTTCCACTATGCACCATTTCTAATCAATGTCTTATAGTATATTAGTTTATGAATCACATTACATAATTCCAAATCTTGAAAACACTTAACATAAATTGAACAGTTTATGGATATAATCAATAATCATAAAAATTATTTCTTGGAGGAATTATATACTCATAAACACTTCATAATGGTTTGTAAAGAAAATGATAATTATCCTAAGCATATCCCCCGAGAGTGTTGTAACCAAGAGTTCAGCAAGGCCCGTTGTCATGCACCAGTTCCCATTCGAGTCTAGCTCAAAGCGGTGTTTTTGGGTTTTACCTCTATGTAAATTTGTGCCAGAGCATCCTCTACCTGCTCATATTCAGACATGGATGTATTTCTTGGAAAACTCACAAAATCTCTACAGTACCAAAATTTGAGGAAGTTCTTCTATACGAATACTCAAAGTCTATCTTAGGGTAATGTTCTCTAATCAAAGTTTTTCAAAATATAGTTTCCAAGGATTTTACTAAACTTCCTATGATACCAACTATAATTCCCCGACCCTAGTTACCAAGAGTTGGTGCATTATTACATAACATTGTCATGATATAAGGAGATTGTGTCTCGAAAGACCGATTAGTTTAGTATTATTAGAAACAAGATACATACATAAGTTCAATCATTACAACTTGAAAAGAAATACAACACTAATTTATTCCATTAGAAACATCCAAGCCTCCTAGATTATGTATTCATGTAACTCATAACTAAATTTTTCATATCCTAGGAAAATGAAATATAAGAAGGGGTGAGCTCAAACTCTTAGCAAGGGTATGCAATACAGTGGAAGATAACATAAACATTAGGCATGGTGAATAATTGAAAACACATGCCTTTACAAATAATAGACATGAACACTTTATGGAAGAAATATAAGCTGAGTAAATAATTCCATAATAAAAAATTGTCATGGGTATTCTACTAGTCGAATAACCACATTAACAATCAATAATATTTTCATAATGAGGGAATTTATAATGCTGGACATTCTGAAACATCTTGTCAAAGCCTTGGGCAAGATTTCTAAAAATGATTTTGGCATCGGCCAGAACCATATATAAAAATGGGAATGGCCTCAACCAATTCCATGTCTAATTGTCTCATGAGACCTACCGATGCATCGAGGATCTATAATGGCCTACACCCGTCACATAATAAGTCCAATACATTCCTGGTATAAACAGGTTGAAACATAACATAATCATTCGTAAAAAAACTAGCATACGAAATGTGAATAATTTATCCATGAACCATGAATGGTATAGAAATAACACATCTATAGTCAAACATATCAAAAAACCTTCAATACAATATGGCAGATTTGTATAATAATAAATCAACTTAAAACATGTTTAAAATCCAACAATGGATGTTGACATAGATGAAATGAAAACTATTTGAAAGAAATACCTCTTTCTATTTTGAAACCATTTAAGAGTCACATAATTGTAATATAAAAAATTTATTTTGAAAATATATTTATAAGCCTGTAAGGAAAGCTTTTATGGTGTTATAATGATAGAAAATAGACGCACCCGCTGTATAAGTTAAAAAAACATTTTACCTTAATTTTGTTGAAAATGTCATAAAGTACCTTGTTTGGAAAATGATGAAAAGATTACTTTCAAAACATATAGGGTAAAATAAGGGTTTGAATGAATTTAACCTATAGTCTAGTAAATAATAAAAATGTTTTGAAATATATTTTGAAGAAAACATGGGTGTGGATGATAAAAAGGTCCTAGTAGATACTTACGTAAAAACAACCTAAAATAATAAAGAGACTGTAGAATTAACCCTTACCTTGAACTTTTCCTTAGTTGATGGTATTTTAAACTCTTTTATAATAGTTAAAACATTTTTGTTAAATTATTTGATAAAAATATACATAAATATGATATCATATATGATCTTATTATATTCCTTTTGTTAATAATATTTTAGTAGTATCATCGTTTCGCGTGTTAATTGATTCAGTTTCCTTTATTTTCTTGGTTACATAATCCAGGTTTTTTATGGATAGGATTTATTTGATTCATATAAAGGATGATATTTTGTTCATAAACATTATTTTTAATCATAAAATGAAAATTATTCTTGGATTATTACGATGGGAAATGAATCTCATTGCGTTTGTGGAGACGATAATCCTTACGTACCCACGAGCGACAATATCATTATATTGATGGAGATATCATATGTAATTGGATGGTATATCATATATAAATAATAAATTAACATGTTATATTTATTATTTAGATCATTAATACTCATTATTATACCCATCTAAATAATTATGTATTTGAATAATAAAAACTACACCACAACGTGGAGACGGTAATCCGTACACACACACGTATGGTGACTTTGTCATTTATAAGATGGATAGAATAATGAATATGGTTGTAAAATTTTTATAATAAGATCACAATATATAGAAGATACTGGAGTTATTATTTTAGAATGGAATAAACAAAGAAAGAGAAAGTGGATGAAGAAAAACACTTGAAATAGGTGTTGAAATATTTACCTCTTCTTCTAGTTCTTCCTTTTGATTTGATCAAAAGGGATCCTTAGGTTGGATTTATGATAAAATTAAGGACACTAGGTTGATTTGAGAGAAGTTGGGAGGATATTTGGGCAGGGTTTGGATGATCCAAATGGCTTTGGAGGTGTGAATTTGAGAGAAGGGGAAGTTCCCTTTTATAAGAGAGGTGAGGCTCACTTTATGAAAATATTGAAATATTATTTTATAATAAAATAATTTTCAGTTTTGAATGGCTCTAAAATGTATTATTTAAAGAATAAGGTGGGTATGGTTCAAAAAACTCTCAAAAAATAGGTTTTAGATGTGTTTAGGTTATTATATTAACCGTATCTTTTAGATTTAACTCTTAGTGAAATAGTTTATCACTTACCATGTCTCTTTGTATTTTTATATTATATGGTTAATAAACATACTATAACAAGACAAGGGAACCACATGTGGTTCATTATTAATATATATAACCATATCTAATTCCTTTTGATGAACCTTATATTTTTAGTAATATTATATCAATTAATAATATAATATTTGTTTTAAAAACTCAATTATGTCAATTTTGACACTATTTAGTATATGATTTTTGTGAAAATTATAAAAACATGATTAGTTAGAAAAAAAGTTATTAAATCAACCCTAAAATTTCATATTAACCTATAAAATTAGTTTAATTCATCAGAAGTCTGAAATTACATTTATTTCAATATTTATAATATCAATTATTTTAATCATTCATTAATAAGGTAATTACTCCATCATCATTGTGTCAAAAATAAATTAAATTATATAATGTCTAAAAATTATAAATAAAATACCATTCTATAGGATTTTTATATAATTATAATGAATATTTATAGTCGAATTTATCTTTGGTATAACCCTATATTAAAAATGGTTTACTTATTAAATGTTGAAGTTTACTCTTTTAACTCTTCTTTTAATAATACCATAATAAATGTCATAATATAATAAAAGTCGACCAAATGGGATAAGCTTTTATTCCCAAGGTTTTTTTGGTCTAATTACACTTATCCAATAGAATGAGGACATGTGTTAGGGTAATTACAATATCATTTTACCCATAATTACCCTATTTACTTTAAACTGTGGTAAATAAAAGTAAAAAGTTACTATTCTCCAAAAATTATTTTTATCTTATTGAACAACATTTTACTTACTAATATTAACCATGTCTCTCGGATTTTTAAAATTCAACTCATAGAAGCGGTAAAATTAAGTTTTATACAAATTTGCAAATGCTCCTAGGAGGTGGGTAAAAGACGATAAAAAGTTCGATAAAATTTTATATATCTTAACCTATTAAAAAATGACTCCAATGAATTACATTGAACATATATAGGTACTATGTATTTATTTCTACCTAAAATAAATTAAAATAAAATAACTAATTATTTAAATAAAAATTTAGTTTTAACAAATAACGCATTTTTTTCACTATTCATTTAAAATTTAATATATTCAGAAAAAAACCAAGAAATAACCCTAAGATATTTTTGATATTCTAAATCCAAAAATAAAGTCCATTTAGAAAGATAAAATTTATAAAATTTCAAAAAGTGGGTATTACTATTCATAACAGTTATTTTGATTTGTTGTGGTGTTTTTGAACTCGATGTTTCATACAATACAAGTGATTGTATTATTCAAAGGGAAATATACTGTGAAATCATGGGGTGTTACAATAATCATGGGAAAAGGGATAAAAATTCATGGGTTTAGGAGGAGTAACCATTTTTTCTTTGCTCATAATTTGGAATTACTTTCTGAGGGTGGAAAGTTTTTGTAGTGGGAAGAATTTTCACATCTCTAATTTTGTCTTGAGGTATTCCTTTGTCAATTTTTGGACTCATCTTGGTCTCTTATTTTCCATGAGGGTTTTTAGTGAAAATGTGATTTTTGGACCCAATAGCTGTTGGCGCATGGTTGGAGTATGATTACGGGAAACTGTGTGCTTGCCCAAAGAAAAAGTGTTTTCCTTAGATAGTGGAACCGTCCATGACACAAGGCCAGACTCATGGCCAGACTCATGGCTGTGAACCCTACCCTAACAAACTATGTAGCCTCATTCCGCTTTTATTGTGAGGGATCCATGGATTCACAATATTTCGGCAAAATATTCATGCAAACCATGAGACCTGTCCATATCATTAAAATGGAAAATTCACTCTTTCACCCAATGGATTTAACCCTAAATTGACCCTAATCCAATTCATATAGTATTTTCAGATCAAGGATCTTCCTATACACATTCTTGGACCTCTTGAAACCTAATATTTTGGTGGTTTTGATCTTTAATCTTCAAATAATCATTAAATAAGTCCTTTTTCTATTGATTTATTCTATATTCTTGGGTTTCTCTCCCTCCCTAATTGGGTTCTTTTCTAGTGGATTGATTGACCTAATACAGGTACAATCGTGAGTTTTTGGGTGAAATACTTATGTTTAGGTATGATATTTCCTTTATAGGGTCCCATTGTAGCGCAGTTGTGGTTTTCCAACAGATTCCAATATCTTCCAAACATGAGGTAGGTGGATATATGCTTTTACATTATTAAATGATTTAGATATTCTTTCTGGGTTTCTAAATGGGTCCTATGGATCATGTGTGTGGCTCAATATGTGTTTTAAATGCGATTGGAGGTTTATGTGTGTTTAGGATGGTTTTATAATATAATTTAACTGTGTTTGAAGTGTGACACTTTTTTGTGATTTATAAACATGATCAATGAATTATGTTAAATGTGATAAATATATTTTAAAATTGTTTTGAGATGCATATGTGATAAAAGTTGGGTTTCCAAAGGTAAATGAGTATGTTTTATGTGTGCCTCATTGTGGTTCTTCATGAATATGTCTTATGCTTTATGAGAGAGGATATAAATATGTTTCGAAAATGGATTTGATGATCCAATTTATTGAATGTTATTTTTAAAAAATAAACGGTTTTTTTCATGTAAGATTCATTTTTCACCTTAAAATTGGTTAGTGAAATGTGAATGTGATGTGAAGTATTCTATAAAATGGATTTGGGGTGTGTATGAATTTGAAATGTTTTTCCCAATAGAATGGATATATTTCATGTGTTTTTTTGATTTATTTTTAAATGGAATTTATGAATTAAAAAATTGGAGAGAAATGTGTTTACACATGGTTTTGGTTTGTGTGTGGAATGAAAGTTGTTTTGTTTTGGGAAAATTATGGTTTCCAAGTGATATTTTATCATATAGTAAATTTGAATTGTGGAATTTGTGATTTCTTTGTGTGTTCATGATTATTTCATGTGTAGGTGAAGGTAATGATTTATGTGACATATGAAATGGAATTTAAGCACAAAGGGAATCTTGGGTATCTATGTGGGTGAACTAGAACTAGTATTTCAGTTGATTCGGTAGGCATGAGGCTCGGTTTATTCTAGAAGTATTGGTGTTAAAACACTAAATAAAAATGTTATATCATCAAAGAACACTATACCATGAGATGATATCCTCTATAGTGGATAATTCATGAATAATTTATTGATTTTGGATTATATTCATATACCACTATACCTTAGGATGATTTCCCCTCTAGTGGCTCGTGCATGAGAATGTTACTGGTTTTGATTGTAGGAGTTTATCACTAAGGTATGAGGATCAAAGGGTCCCAATTGTGCCCATTACCTATAGGGATTACCCATGGTGGTCTTTAATGACATGATGATTATGTGATGTGGTGATAAGTGTCAGTATACGATGGAACTTGTGTACATTTTAAGTTCAAATTATGTTTCATTAGAGAATGATTTTTCCATAATAGTGTTTCCTATAAATATTTTATTAGAGATGTTTCAACTGTTATTTAGAAAAGTTCATGTTGATTTGTCTTTTAATATTTCGAATGGAATATTTTCTTTGGTTTCCATTCTATTGGGATTTTGATATCTCCGTACATACACCATTGGGTGTATGTATACTTTGTTATATATAACCTAGGTAAAGGAAAGTTGTTCTGTGGTGGGGATGGTGAATTTTGTTTCTAGTTTTACACATCATGTAAGTGTTGGGGGTGGTAGCTTGAGGGTGATATACCTATAATTACATGGAGGTGTTTGAGTTGTGGAATCCATTTTTCCCTTTTCCTTGTAGTTTTTGGTTAGGTTAATATTGTAAAATGTTGAATCTAGTTTTTTTGAATTCTTATCTGGTTATGGTTATTATTTATGTAATGATGTATTATCATTTCTGGTTATTTATTATGGATGAAATCACTCCCAAAAATTGAATTATTGATACCCATGAACTAGTATCAAGCCCTGGGGAATCAGGAATGCCCTTCGGGCCATGTTAGAGATAGGTCAGGTTCCTGTTTGGATGGAATCCCAGTTTGTTTCAGGATAGTTTCACATTCATGTATGTACATTGAATGAGGAAAATAAATAATGAGGTGAGATTTGAGTGTGAAAAAATAAATAGTGCTCAATCCATTGAGTATTCTAGAATGAATATACCATGTGAAGAAACATATTGTGCTATATCTTCAAAAAAATTAACTGCATGATAAAATGAGAAGCAATATGAATCATGCATATGATGTATTGAAGAAAGGGCCCCAACTCTATCAATTACTTCAAAGAGGATAAAATGTAGGTTTTCATACCACATTTATAGAAGAAATGAGATGCATGCATACTATTTGTTCCATGGAGACTATTATCTATGCGAAGAATGAAGAGTACCCAAAACCATTGGGTATTTCAAATGAGTTACCATTTCATGTAAAATCACACACCCACATAATCATTAGGTATTTAAAATAGGGAATATAATACAAAATATTTTTTTTGTATTCATATTTTGGCAAAAAAAAAACTTGTTATTTTTTTAAACAAAATTAATTTCATGTAATAATTAAGGTATTGTATGAATAGTACTATTTTTGTGGATAAATTTGTGAATGTAGGTGATGATTTGTTTTCGGGAAAAAATAGTGATAGACATTACATATAATGTGCAAAATATTTTTAAGAAACCTAATACATCCTTGTATTGAAGTGAGAAGGAGTCATCATAGAGCAACACTATGAGAGGGATATCACATATGTTCTCAAGTATTTAAAGAATTTGAATTTTGAGGGAAACAACAATGTCCTAAATACCCATGAGGACCTTGAAGGATTATACATATGTAAAGGTAAATTTATCTTTTTTTTGGAATATTAAACAAAATTCTATATTTTCATCAACATTAAAGAAGGATCTTGGAGACAATGAGTCTGCCCAGTTCCTCAAGGCCTGTAACTAGGGTTTCTGACCAGCTAAAAGATTCTTGTGATTAAGGTGTATGGATAATAATATAAGAGGATAAGTTGGGGTGTCTAAACATTTTCTGATATATTGTAATTGGATTTTGTAACTAGTAATATTCACTTACATATATAGTGAACAATAAATGATGGAGTCTCTAACCAACATGTAAAGGAGTTGGATTTTATATCTAACTTGTAAATATTGTTTACATATATCACTTATATTAAAACCAAACAAAATATGATATTGAGGGATTATATTTAGTGAATCAATAACTCTAAACAGTTCAAGAAACTTAATTTAAAATTAAATAAATCATAAATTCAGTGTAAAACCAATTCACTACCTAACATGGTAACCTAACCAATCATTTTATTATATAGTTTTTATCAGAGTATAGTTACCGATAATGATCTAAGAAGTTTGAAATATGAAATATTATATGTATTGAAATGATATCATTTCTCACATTTCAAAAAATTATTTCAAGTGTAATGGAATGAATGAAGGAAAAAAATTATCCACTAAGAATCTAATGGGTTGAAAGGAGAAAGTTGATTCCTTTTTCTAGAGAACTCAATTTGGAGATGAAAATAACCTATTTTAATTTATGATAAGTAGAACAATACGAATCCATTCTAGATGTTTTGTTCTCTAGTCAAGTCTAATATAAACATAATTTAATTTCTTATTCTAACCCATTTCTGGAGAAAGAATGTTAAATTTCAAATTCTATATTATTTTTGAAAAGGAAATGAGGTTTTGGTGATGATGAGAAAATAAAATCAAGAAAATATTCTATGGAATTATAAATAAATAATAAATTAAAACAAAATAAAATCATGTATGAAATTATCTATGTTATGTGTAAAGATTTTTCTATTGAAAAAAAATATAATGAAGAGAATAAAAGGCCTTTAATCCCAACTTTTAGGGAATAAGAGCCAAAAAGAAGGAGAAAATTGATATGTTAGAAGAGTTTTTCCAACATATTCAGAAGAAAATGGATATGGAAAACGAGTTTAATGTTAACATTATATCTCTCAAAACCAAACTTGAAGAAATAATACAATCATTTATGAATTCTTATTAAAATATGAATTTAATGTTTTCCAAATGGAAGGAGAATGATATGAAAATAAGTGACATTAATAAGAAGTTTAACACATCTAAAGATAAGATGATGATTCATTCATAATAAATCTAAACTTTTTCATTAACAAACATTAATACAGATATGAAATTTTAAATTAAGGTGTTGTTCCATGAAAAATATGGAATTATAATCACACAAAATATAGAAATTTCAAAGTGCTTCTATTTTGGAAGATGTGGGAACATCATGAGTATATGTTTTAAATAAAACAATCTCAAATATGTTAGATGAACTCTAATAGTGTCAACATCTCAATCAACAAGTGATAAAATTATGTAATAATATTATGGTAAGTCTTTCAATTTTTTTATCCTAGATTATATGGGGAGGTATTTTACTTTGAGGAATGCGTAGAAGGGTAATGAAGCCATATGGAGACACTCCAAACCCATGATTTATATTGATATTTCAGCCCTAGAAAAAGGAATATTAAGAAGGAAAATAAGATCAATGTTTTAGTGAATAATGATGTACCTAAACAAAGGGTGTATTAATCATTAATATCTAACCACTAACACAAACACTCTTAGAGGAAAAGTAGAAAAATTTGGTTGAAAAAAGAGGTTGTTCTAGATATGAAGAAGGTAGAGAAATATATTCAACATAAGTAATAATTTCATGGGATGAAGATGTTTTCAAAATCCATGAAGCCTATAAAAAACAAGTGCATACCAAACTAATCTTGGAAAAAAGAATAAATAAAGGATGAGAGGAAACTCTCACCTTGATTGTGTCTTCTAATAAAAAATAGTTTCCTCCCTTTTAACTATAATTTTATGTGTTTAATCTAACATACTAGGAATTAAAAAAATATGGTTGAGGTTTTCACTTATTAACAGTATTGGAGGTTATTACATCACATTAGGTGGGATATTATATGTGATTTATGTTGTTTTCAATGACACTTTATTATCGTAATTCTATTCCATCATTTTGATATTTTAGGGTTGTTAGTTGATGAAAATATGAGATAAATGGGGAGTTAATCTTATGTACTTGAACATTCTGATGTTTTTTGACATTTTTTTATTATTATGTATTTATTGTCTAAATATATCCTATATGCATATTTTAGAATTTATATTCTTAGTATCACTTGTGAGTGTATTTCATAGACTACTAAGAAAATAATGATTATTTCTATCTTTTTTTCTACAATAGGTTATCCCATAGAGATAGAGATGATTAACTAAAGGCTATATTCTATGTATCATGTGACATCTTACAATTATTTTAAAATAATAGAATGTGTTTTTTTATAAAAAAATAATATGTGAAGTCAAAATTTATCCTTTTAATTATATTTCAAATAGGCTGGAGAAAATAAAATTTCACCACATATTAACTTTTATGATGTGAGATACTGACAATAAAATATAATATGGGTGATTTTTGGAATAATTTATTTAATTTGTGTCCAATTGATAAATATGTGTTATGATGGTTAGAGAATTTTTCTAGATTTATTTTATAGAGTTTGATGTCATTATTAAATAATTCTCCCTATTAGTGTGATTATTTTTTTCTAACATTCAATTGAATACAAGACAATTTTTGATGGGTGAAGGAAAAAATGTTTAAAACATTCAACGGGGTGAAGTGTATCTAAATGTTTATTTTCATTAAAATTTGAGGAGTTTTTCATGAAAAAATAGAATTTCATGAAAGAATATATTATTTAGAATGATGAATATTTGGAAGAATAATTTTAAAAGACCATGTGTTATTTCCATTTTTGGTAATTTCACTAAGTGTTTTATGGGAGTCTACTAAAAATGGTGTCCATCCAAGTAAGAAAAAGATCCACCTCAATCAACTATATTGTTATATAAGGCCTCAATAACATATAATAGATATATTAGAGATATTTTTATGTAGCTTGGGAGTATGAGATCTTTCATGGGTAAGAAAGTGTTCATATGGAAGAGAATGTGAGAAGAGTGGTGGTAGACACTATATGGCGCATAATGATGGCATATACAGTCTATGTGGTGAGGTTCCAAGAGCATATCCTGGGAAACTCACATTTTAATGAATAAAGGGTCATTGAGTAATAAATGGAAGCACTCAACCAAGAGAAACTATGATGTATGAAAAATGCTCAAAGGTACTGTTCACTAGTGGTTAAAACATATAGAAATATCAACATTGTCTGATCTAAAGGAATGCAAATAAAATCATGCCTCTATATTATTGTCTTTATCCCAAGTCTGAGGGTTTATTTGTGCATGGTTATCCATTATTTTTTATCTGTGGTAATCATTCCTAATGATGAGCATTGATTGAGCCATGATCAAAGTTACATCATCCATGATTATTCTATGATGAGATCATGAAGGATTTGAGGTTCACGTACCATGGTGGGTTAGAGAACCATGTACACAAAACATCCATATCGAATATCAGTGTCTTATAAAAAAAAATACTCTAGTGAAAAATCCTAAATTAAGAGCCGGTATAATAAAATAATATATATACACATTTTTCCTTGTAAGTATATATATTTAAAATAGAAAATGACGAATGGGGTGATTTTTGGGTGTAAAAAAATAAAGAGTTATTTGTCCATTGGGTATTCCATAATGAAGATACTATACGAAAAAATATCTTGGTCTGTGTCTTTAGAAGATTACATATCAAGTGATAAAATGAGAATGAAGAGGAATCGTGAAAATTAGTTATTAAAGACAGAGAGACCAAATTTTTTAGAAATTAAAAATAGCATCAAATAAATGTTATCTATACTACATTTACATGACAAATGTGATTCTTTAATACTATTTGTATCAAAGAAGTTTTAATCCACATGAAGGATGAATATAACCCAAATACCTTGGGTATTTCAAATAACATGGAATTCCATGTAGAATATAATACCTATTATTTCTTCAAGTATTTTAATGTGAAAATATAATACCTAATATTTTGTAGGTATTGATATTTTTATTTAGAATTTTCTTTTTTATTTATAAAAACATTTATTCAATATAATAATTGAGATATTCTATGCACAATGTTTTTCTAGATAAATGTGTGCACGTAGAAGATGGAGTTTCCTGTTGAAAAATAGTTAGAGACCTTGCATTCAATAATAAATATAATTTGTAGAAACATGATATATCCTTGTATAGAAATTATATGGAGTCAAAGCAGATAAGTACTGAGGGATGGAGATAGATTGTGATGGACTATTTGAAGAAGGTGAGTTTCAAGGACAACAAGATTATTCTAAACAACTATTGGGGACCTTGAACAATTATATACCTGTAATGGGTTATTCAACATTATTATAGAGTAATTATAAATATATTTATATCTATATATTATCATTTAAGAAGAATCTAGGAGATAGGTTGCCTAACAAGTTCCAAGAGGGTTTTAACTAGGCTGTCTGACCAACAATGAGAGGATTATGAATGGTTTTTCTAACCATCCATAGAAGAGGGTGAGTTGGTGTGTTTATCCAATTTTTGGTAGATTGTATTTGGGGGGTCTATCTTGTTTTATTAAATTTAAATTATAGGGATGAATCCATTTTGGGGTGTCTACCCAGCAATGAAAGAAGTAGGAGTTTATGGAAAACATTGAAAATACAATTTATCTCTCTCTCTCTCTCTCTTATATTACAACTGCACATGAGGTAAGATTGATAGATTATCTTGAGTGGATCAAGAAATTCAAGTAATTCAAGAGGTTTAATTTTAGATGATATAACTCATTAACTTATTGTACCATTTATTCACCACCCTCTTTGTGGTACCTAACAAGTCCATGGATTTTTTAATTGGTTTTAGAGGAAGATTACCTCAAAATATCCCATATGTTTCAGAGATGGAAAATGATATGGATTTCAATGAGATAATTTTTGATATTTCAAGAAATTATAAAAAATGGTAAAGTAAAAAAGTAGGGAAAACAATCCTATATTATGAATATGATGACTAAAAATTAGAAATTTGATTCATCCTTTTCATGCATCAATTTATAGATAAAATCAATATCCTTTTATCACAAGAGAAGAATAACAGGAATAAGTCATATGAGATGTTTTATAGTCCAGTCAAGATAAAATTTTAACCAAATTTTATTTTTTATTCTAATATATTCATTTATAAATAATGTGAAATTATACACTATATCTTGGAGTTGAAAGTGAAATTTGATTCTGGTAATGATGAGGCAATGACATCTGGTTTCTATTCTAAGGAATTATAATGCAATAAAAAATAATAAAAATGAATAATTGTGAATGAAGTTTATTTTTCAATGAATAAATATTTTTTCCTTATAAAAAAATATTAAGAAGAGAAGAAGTGGTTTTGAGCCTCATCTTAAAAAAGGGGAACCAAGATGAAGGAGAAAAGTGATATGATATAACAGCTTCCCAAAGAGATTCTAAATCAAATTTCCATGGAAATGGAGTTGAAGGATAGAATTTTCTTTCTATAAACCCAACTTGAAGAAATAATAAAATCAAGTATGGATTATACATCAGATATGAATTTAATGGATTTTGAATTGAAATATAATGATTTGAAAATAAGGGAACTTATGGAGAAATTGAACACTTCTAAAGTGAATAAAAAAATACCTCAAAAAATTATCTCCACCTATGAAAAAACTAAGAGGAATACATATATGAAATATAGAAATAAATTATTATTCCTTGATAAATCTATTAGTATATTCCAACAAAAATTGAAAACATCAAATTGCTTATATTGTGGATTTTTTTATTTAATGGGAAGATGTTTTGAAGCTGATAATCCCAATAATGTTAGAATAGATCTAGTAGTGTCAAAGTCTCACTCATGGAGTGAAAAATGAGGTATGACTCTTATTAATAATGTTTTATTTGTTCTAACCTCATTCATATGGAAAATTGTTACACTTGGAGGAATGCATAGAATGGTTAAGAATCCATATGGTTACACTATACTACTATGATTTACAAGGATATTTATTATCCAATAAAAAATAATTTTAAGAAAAAAATAGGATCAATGTTTTATAGGATGAAAATGAGCCTCAAGAAATGATGTATCAAGAACTAAAATTTGATCACTCCCAACAAACCTCTTATAAGAAAAGAATACACTTCTAGAAGAAAATAAAACAGGTTTTTTCAGCTATGAATAATGTGGAGAGAGATATTCCACATAAATTAAAATCCCATTGGAGGAAAATTTGTGCATAGTATATGAATATTATTAATAAGAAAAAAAAACAAATCCCATATTGATATTGGAAAGAAGAAAAAATAAAGGATGAGAGGAAACTCCCCTCTTGATTATTTTTTCTAAAGAAATTTTTAATTCCTCTTTAATCTTTATTATTCTATGTGTTTTAACCTAATAAGTAGCAAATTAATGTATATGGTTGAGGCTATAACTTATTAAAATCAATAGATATAAAGTGTATCCCTTAAGGGGGACTTATATGTGACTTGAGATATTATAATACCACATTTCCCCTACTTTAGTTCCACAATTTTTATATTTTATTGGGAATGATGGTTGATGAAATAATAAGAAAAAGGCGAGTTAATCTTGTGAAAATAATAATCCTAATTTGATTTGTAATGAGTTTTCAATATTAGGTATTTCATATTGTAATGATCCTTATCTTGAGATTTGATTCTTTATGATCTTGGTATCACATGTGAGTATTTTTTATGGATAATTTATGAAACCTTCATTATTTCACTATGGTTTTATACACAGGGATATACCATGTATACTTGAACATTATTAACTAAAGAATCATTTGTATGTATCATGTGATATCATCATTTTTATTAAAAATAATAAATGATATTTTTATGCAGAAATATAAGACATGAAAACCTTATTTATCCTTTTCATTTGATTATCAATAAGGGGGAGAAAATAAGTTTTCACCAAATATTGAATTTAATGATGTGAGGGGATATTGATAATAAAATTAAATGGGGGGAGATTGTTTGAACTAAAATTTTTATATATTATCAATTTGTAAAAATGTGAATTTAGGATTATTGGAGAATTTTTATGAAGTCATTTTTTGACATTGGATGGCATGCATAAACAATTATCCTTATTAGTGTGATGATTATTTTTTCTAATATTTGAGGGAATAAAATACAAGTTTTGGCAGGTGAAGGAACATTTTATACAATATTCAACAAGGTGAAGTCCATAAAAAGGTTTATTCTCTTGGTGATTTAAGGTGTGTTCCACGTAAAAACAAAATGAAATGAAAAAATGTATTTTTTTCACATGATGAATATTTTGATTAATAATATTAGAAGACCATGGGATATTATTGTTGTTTAGAATTTGACTAATTTTTTTATTTTATTCGACTAAAAAATGTGGCATTCCAAAAAAGAAAACGAGTTATCTTGTTCAACTACATTATGGGAGGATACCACAACCGCATGGGAGATCCATCTCGTAGAGCCTGCATGGTTGCATTGGGGTGTGAGTGACTTCATGGTTAGGAAAGTGTTCACATGGAGGTTCATGAGAGAAGAGTGGTGGAATCCACCATGCGGTGTAGCACAATGGTGTGTCTAGTGTGTGTGGTGTGGTTCCTAGTGAAGGCCCTAGGATAAATGAATCTATTGAGATAAAAAAAAGTAACAAGTATAAGTGCTCAAAAAATTGAAGCTCTAATGTGGTTAAGTTGCTCAAAATTAATATTAACTTACGATTACAACACACATACATTTCATCAATAGATGATATGAAGTAATCTGATAACCATCATGCCTCCATAATTGAGTGCAGCCTGTTAACAACTTTTATAATATGGATTTACATAGCCTTCTAGTTCTTATAATGGGAAGAAGTTTCTTCAAATATAATTTTGAGAAGCTAGCACTCTTCCACCATTGATTCCAAGTATTTGAAACTCTAATAAATCAAAAGAGTTTTATTTTATTTAATTAAAAGGTTCTTTATCACAGTTGCATCATCGACTATAGAATGTGGTTCTTCCTCTTTGATGATAAATGTATTCAAGAAGGAATAGCTTTTAATAGATCCTATTTGAGAATGATCTTCAACAAAAGGAACAAAAAATAATCAGCATAATTTAAAAAATAGTATGAGGTTGAAACATGTATATCTTCAATGTGTAGTCTCTTGAGAAATAACAAAGTCGCTGGATCTTTTTTTTCTTTGTAGTAGTTCTATATTCAAAACAATATGGAGAAAATATATTAGTATTTTTTAAAAATAAAATGATATGGACATATATATATAACACAAAACATTATTTTGGTTGATAAGATCCAAGAATTACTCCTAATAAATCTCAATCATTAAAATTTAAATCATTCAAGAGAGCTGTAACTTCCCTATGAAATAGAAATGATTTAATCCATTAAATACGAGCCTTTAAATCAATCCTAAAATAGATTTATGATGATAATTACCTCCATTGTGACCATTTAAAAAACCATAGAAAATATCTTTAAATTAAAATCTAACATAGAATATTTAAACATAGGGTTCCATGTGGTGAGGAAAAAACTCCAAACTTAGGGTTGACATCGGACGATTGATTACAAAAGTAGGGTTGATGTACCTTATGTTTTTTTTCTAAAATGTGGTGTTCCTTACAAGAATAGTTTTGTTTATCCATAACATCACTTTTCAAAAATTTAGGATTCCATCCAAATATATTGTTGATAATTAATACTTTTCCAACAGGTTTGGGTACATGATCCATCTGTTTTATATAAAACATAGCTTTTCAAAACCATACACTATTCTTATAATAGAAATAAAGGGTATGAACAGTGTTTTTAAAATACATTCAAATCATGGTCATAATAATTTACAAATTTTACAACCCATATATAAGATAATCATCTTAATAAATATATTCCTAGAAAATAATTAAACTAACTTTATTAATATAAAATGAAGGGTATTTTTGAGCATCAAAATCTATAAGATTTAGATAGTATTTTTGAGAAAATAATTTCAAAATAATCTACCAATTTTAATGATCACAAAACCCATAACATAACATATAAAATAGTTTAATTTTAAACAAAGATTAAATAATATCATTAAAGGGATATATATATTATAGTTAATAATTTATAGAAAATTTATTCTGTTTTATTAATAACAGAAATGGATAAGAGAATGTTGTATTCACCCAATTCTCTTCCACTTTTTGGGATATACAAAAGAATGTATATTAAAATGGATTAAAACAAATTCAATGAATAACATAGAATTAAATGAAGGTTATATTTATATTAATATATAATTAAGAAATTTTTATGGTAGAATAAATGAACAAAAATAATAATAAACCTAAATATTAAAAAATTAAAAAAAATCATAAAAACAATTTTTATGATTAAAAGTTGATATTTTTCTATGAAATGTTTAAATATAAGGGTTGTATAAAGGTGAATGGGTTGGTTTAAGATGTTACATGATTTGGTGAAGCTCAAACAATGAGAATAACATCCTTTGACTCTGCCATATTTCCTTGTAATTTTTCTAAAAGGTTGTTAGCCAACATTCTTATCAAAGCTCACGAGTCTCGAAAAAATTTTAAACATCCAATTAGATTTAATTTCAAAAATTAATGCATATTTTCTTCATCTGAAGAATATTAGTAAGAATATCACTTACATGATTGGTAAGTAGTCTGATTCCAAGTTCACTTATGGTTAACTTTTTATTAAGGTCTATTTTATTATCTAATAGCACATTCAGAGGTTCACTATTACCCTAAAGTGATTGAAGCCTATTATTCATATGAGAAATCATGGTAGTGATTTATTGAAACCTTATGATTATATATGGTTTTTTTAGAAGTATATGGAGAGGCTCTGAATTTGCTGTTGATGTTACTCAATGATTCAAACTGATTTAACAAATATTTCTTTAAATCCCTAAAATCTATTTTTTGACTAGTTCATATTTCAGTTTTCCAAAATGATATAACATTTCTTATTAAAATACATAAATATTTCTTCTAGAAAATGGATTTTATCTAGTATTGAGTTACTACATCTAAACACATTTGAAATCTTATTTGGGAAGAGTTTAATACTTCAAATATTCAAATTTTTTTCTTGAAGATTCCTGATCATGTTGTGAGCTTGAGTTATCTTCATTCAGTCAATTAAAATTGATTATCAGATCTTCAATAAGATAATTTAGGGAATTATAAGAATATTTTTCTTAGTTATATTATTGATGAACATATTCGAATAGAGGTAGTGATTTTCCAATATTCTTCTCACTATAAAAGAATTAGATTTTATCAGGAACATATATATTCACTCTAGCCACAAAATATGTTTTATCCAAGGACTGATTATTTGTTGATACTATCTCATTATCAGCAATTTTAGTGGGTTTAGCTACTGAAATTTAACTTTTCTCATCTCGTTGATAATTTTCCTAACCACATTCCTTTTTAAGATCTATATGTTCATCCTATGGATTAAATTCAAGTATTTGTTCTTTAGGAGTGAATGTTACTCCTAAAACATTGATGAATTTTCTTCTCCAACTATAGTAGTGTCAACTTATGGGTTATCATTTTAAGGTTCTTATCTTTTTCTAATATGGGTTACAAAAACTTCATTGTATTCTTATTTAGCTTATTCTTCATCCTGATTTGAAGTATTATATCACAACTTTATTTTTTTTAGTTGGACAACATATTCTGCAGTATATTATCCAATTTCCTCATTTCAAAAAAGAATTTTTCCAGCTAATTTCATATTTCCTTGCTCCCCCTGAGCAATAGGTTTGGATTGTTGTTGTTAATCAGCACCAACATGAAACAATTTTCCTTTATATATTCTCCATATAAATCTAAACTTTATTAAAGTACACAAATTAAAAATTTTTTGTTGATGACATTTAGTTTAAAAATATATATGGCAAGTCTTATTCTTTCTATATAGAAGAAGAAAAGAAATTCGATGATACAGATAGAAGGAAATCCATGCATCTAACTGAAAACAGTGATTTAGATATCAAATCATACACCAAGGAAAGTTGAGATTGATATAACCAATGAATAATAAAATGAAATAGATGTCAGGATAAATAATATTTTATAATTATGAAATTCTTGGGAGTAATGAATATAGGATTAACTGTACTAGTACCTTATGATAAGCCTCAAAATCTTTAACACACATTTTTTGAATCAAATTTGAGCAAAAAATAAATGAAATTATATCCTCTAAATTTTTTTATTGGTTTATAATTGAAAAAAGATCAAAATGAAACACTACATAATTAGAATATTTTAAGATATTTTCATTTTATAATGTGGAAATAGAATTTTCCTTATTTAGTACTCATGGTGTGATGATATCCTATGTATCTATGAAACTAAACTTAACATTCTTATAGAACTTCTTCTGTAATAGCTCAAAAATAAATTCATTATTCTTTTCATTAAATAGGAATTCCAATCCCTGAAAGGTGAGGTCTTGTTTCAATAAGATATTTTTTCTGATACAAACAATCATAATCGTCAACATTTACTTGATTAATATTTCTGTAGTGGACATGTAGATATTTCGGGTCACTTGATTCAACTTCATCTATGAAATTTTTCTTTGATATTTCAATAAAACTGAAGGAATAATATTCATATTCTAGGGTTCTTAAGGAAGATGAAATCTCTTGAAGGTGAAAAGTTTTGAAATCAAAGGGTAATTAAGAGAAAGAGAGGGAGGCATGGTTTTCTAATAGTTTCAGGTGATGAAATTATAGTTTCTCATGCTAATTTTCTGACCATAGTCATTATTAGATTTTAATTTTAAAAGAATTCATTTCTAAAAACTAAAACAAGTTATATTTTTTATTTAAATGAGTCAAAAAGAAATAAATAACCGAATAAAATAAAAATCCACCAATACAAAAATTAAAAAAATTAATTAAAAAATATTTATTTGAAACTTAAATTTCCTGATTCCCCCCAAATAAAATAAAAACATGCAGTGGGATTTTGTATAGTAAAAATACATTCATGTTTATATTCAATATTTACAAATTCTAAAGATATAACCTTTTTAAAAAATATATCTTAGAAAATTATTCCATATATAAATATTCTTGGATATTGAATGACATATATGATTTTTGGATATATTAATTACACTAATATAAGCACATAAAATAGGGATGCTATTAAAATTAATTCCAAGGTCTCATAAGGTGCGTTTCATCCAAAATACTTGCACACAATAACTACTAGAAAATAAATATTATCCCTCAGATGTTAATAGATTAACTAGTTTTTTTTTCTTACTAAACCATGAAACATAATATTTTCTTAAAATTTATAGGTTCTGGATGTTCTTTTCCTATCTAATCTACATCCTATAAAATCAGTATCTGAATATGAAATTAAATTAAAATATATTTTTTGGGTAATGTAGAGATTGAAAAATAATTCCTTTTAAATATACAAAAATACTTTTAACATTAGTGAGATTGTATTCTTTTAAATTTTAATGAAATATAGTTCATTAAAATACCGAAAATATTATTTCTACTCTACTAGTAGTAAGATATAATAAACTACCAATCATGACTCTATATAATTTATTGTCAACTAGTTTCCCAGCTTTATCAAAATAATGTTTTACATTATTACATATGAGAGTCGTATATGTATTTTTGTTTTCAATTAATTTTTTTTAATAAACCAATAATTTATTTTATTTGATTAAAAACATTTCTATATTCTTTAAGATAAATTTGAAATCCTAGAATGAAATTTAATTCCCCTATTATACTCATTTAAAAATCTTTTTTCATAAGATTTGAAAAATCATTACCAGTGTTTATATTTATAGATATGAAAATAACATCATAAACATGTGTTTTAACAAATAAAATATTAGAGTAAAATGTTTTCTTAAAAATAATACGATATTATAATCCTATAATATTCCATTTTCCAATAAAAATGATTCTAATCATTCATACCAAGCTCTTGGTGTATGTTTAAGTCCATGATTTTCTTTAGTGATTTGAAAATTAAATTATATATATGATAGTTTTCAAAACATGGTGGTTGTTTAATATAAATCTCCTCTAATAAATATCCATTTATAAAGGTTGATTTTACATCCATTTGATATAATTTGAAATTAATATGAGATGCATAAGCTAGAAGAATTATAATTGACTATAATATAGAAATAGGTTTAATTTTTTCATCATAGTCTATGATTTCTTCCTTCTTTTACAAATTTTATCTAAAGTAGATTTATTCATAGTAATGATCCCTTGATCATCCTATTTAGTTTTAAAAATTCATTTGGTTCTTATTAAAAGATAATTGTTTGATATGTCTTCTAATTCCAAAACATTATTTATATGAAAATGATTAATCACTTCTTGCATATACATTAAAAGAATTTCATCATTTAATGCTTCTTCTATAGTATTAGGTTCTAATTGTGATAAAAAGTCATAAATTTTAGATAAGTTTCCTATATTTTTTATAATTTTTAATCCAATTTCTAGATTTACTATAACAGTTTCTAAAGGATGATCTATCAACATTATAGACTATCTAGGTAAGGTATTTTTTTGTTATTCTATTTCATGTTCTTCTGGAGTATATTTAATTTCATTTATTTTCTTTTCAAAATAAGTCTTAGGTAAATTGAGCCTCATGTTGTCAATTAAGTCAAAAACTTCATCTGTTTGACCTTTCCTTTTATCAAAATGGTCACTTTCCCCAAACATAACATGAACTAATTCCTTCACAATACTTGAAATTTTATTATACACTATATAGTCTTTAGAAGTATAATAATAACCAAGAATGATTCCTACATAATCTTTTGGATCTAATTTACCAAGGTTTTCCTTAGTATTCAGGATATACATCTTGCATAAAAATAATTTAAAATAATTTACATTAGGATTTATATTATTATAATGTTCATAGGGTTTCTTTTTAAAAAAGGTCTTATTAAAACTCCATTCATGATACAAAAAGTTATTCTTATATATTCTACCCAAAAAATATAAATGAATATTATATTCATTCAACATAGTACTTTACATTTCTTTAATAGTTTTTTCTTCTTTTAATAATTCCATTCTATTGAGGTGTTCTTATTTGATAGAAGGTTTGTTTAATAAATATGTTTGAGAAAAAAAATTAAATTATCGGTTCTCAAATTCTCCACCATGATCACTTATTAATCAAATTATTTTAAAATCTTTTTCATTTTGAAAAATTAAAAAAACAATAAAAAATAGTGAGAAAATTATTTTTATGATTTAGAAAATAATCCCATGTGAATATTGAAACATCATAAGCTAATAAAGAAATGTAAAATTTTCCAAATAAACATTGTACCCCTGATGGTTTAAACAAATCCATGTGGATATGTTCTATTTGTTTAGATGTGAAAACATTGTTAATTGATTTGACTGAGTATTTGTGTTGTTTTCCAATTTGATATGCATCATAGAATCTATCATTATCAAATATTAGACTAGGAAATTAAAAAACTATGTGTTTCTTAGTGTATTTATTTAATTTGAATTTAATATAGTGTCCATGTAATCTTTGCTAGATCTATGACTCATTTGTCTTAGAAGTTAAAAAATTCACTTCTTTTTAAGGAAGTAATTGATATCCAAGGTATAAACATTTTTAGTTATAGGTTCTGTAAATTTATGTAATTTATCATTGAAAACTATGAAATAATTTCTAGATAAATGTAATTATGAACCATCGTCGTAGAGTCAAGAGATTCATATTAGGTTATAAATTATCCCTTATACATATATCACTTTATTGATTGATATTTACTTTGTATCATGAACTTATACAACTCAAACTATCATCCCTTTAGAATTATCTAAAAAGGTGACTAAAACTCCATCAATTTTCACAAGTTTATGAAAATTGGAAGTGTACCCATTGTTACTTCTTGAGATACCACTATCCATATACCATAAAATATTTATTTTGTACATTTTCATTCAAAATTATTTAAATAAGTGTTTGTTTTGTTACCCATATTTTCTTAGGTCAAGCTATGTCAGGAAAAAAAGCTCCAGGATTCTTTATTTTCCATATTTTCCCAAAATTTACAATAATATATTCAGAAATATTCATATAAATACAATCCTTTTTAATTCAACTTTTTTGAGGATTTCATAACCATAAGTTCTTAGAATAATATCGTTTCATTCGAAAATATATGAAATTATAATTTTTCAAACTAGGGAAGAAATTGTTTTTATGTAACTTTAGCTTTTCTCCTTTTTTCATATTCCATATTTTCCTTTTTAATAACAAATTATACATGAATCTAATATCTATATTTTTATCCTTAGGTTAAAAATACAAGAATCACTTTTAAATGATTTTAATTCAACATGTATTTCTTTTATTCTATTTTTATATGAAGTAAAATTTGATGTAGATGTATTAAAATTTTCTTTTAATTATTGATGTTGAATTAGAATTTCATCCTTTTCACATAATATATCATTATGAATTTTTCTAGTAACATATAATTTTTTACTAGATAATCTTACTTTCATTAATAATTGAGAAGTAAGAAACCATTTTTCTACTAATGTAGCTGTTATAATCAGAAGTATGAGACTAATAGGATTATTCCTCTTTTTCATCCTTAATCATAATGAACATGTTTACCATCATATTTTTTGGATATTTTTATAAATCAAATTTAGAAGAGCTTCTATAGTTTTTAAACACACTAAAATTAGATCTCATATATTTATTTCTATTATGCTCATAATAAGTTTTCTTTTGATTTTTAATTTCCATATTTCATCTTTATTATTTTAACTAGAGGTAATCAGGTCTGATATAAACCATCTGTTTTAATTTGTATAATCTTTCTTCTTTGTATCTTTTCTCATATTTGTTGAAGGATTTTTTTGAAGCCTCTCTTTTTCTTGTATAATTTTCTAAATTTTCAAGTTAACTGAGCTAGTTCCATTTTCGAATCTAATAAGTGTAAATATTTCAAAATTTCGAAATCTTAGTTGGATTTTTGATTCATTATTCTAATATGTAAATTTATGTTTATTGTTTTTCCTATTTATAATCTTATGATATTTAACTTCATCTTATATATTTAATTTGTACATCATAAGGGTTCCAATCAATTCTTTCATTGTAAAATCTCATACTAGTGATGATTTTCCTATAGAGAAAAATATACCAATACATTTTTTGGGTAGTACTCTAATTACTTTAGGTTCTTGATTTGATTGAGAAATTTCAGTTCCTAAAGCAGAGACAAAATTGCCTATTTTATTCAACTATACATTCATTTGGGAGATTCTTTCATCATCATTCGTTCTGAAGGAGTAAATATTTTGTTTTGTAGTAGTGTACCTCATTTTTCTGATATTGTCAATTCCTTCATTTGAAAATAAATTTTCTACAACATTTATTAAGAAGTAGGACATCGATATACTCAATTGATTTTTTAGGAAAAATTTCAACGATGATAGCATTAATTGCTTCTAAGTTGATTTCATACTCATATTCTTGAGTAGCAACCTATATTTATTATTTCCTAGGAATTTTATACGGTGTTACGATATTCATATATACATTAAATTTGATATATTTTAGATAGATTATTATAAAATATTTCTAACATCCATAGTTGTCATCATTTAAGTATGAAGCTTATATCATTGACATTCCTTCTCTAGGAACATCCATTGAAGTATTTCGTTTTATAAACCATATAACTTTAATATTTCTATATCTTTTTCTGATTTGTCAAAAATTATACATTTGATACCAATGGATAGGTCAGAATAACAAAAACATACACAATATGAGGGTGAATTGTATCTTTTTAATAATCTCGATAGACTATGGATTATATCTTTCATTGGGATTTATGTAGATATGAAACTCTCTCTTCTGTATGTAATTTGTGAAGAAAAAAAATAGTAAAGAATAACATGAGAATATTTATAGTGTTTTGGGGAAAAAAGATCCCATAGTCCGCTCCACTATTTCTCTCTCTTCAAGATTTTTTATTTTCACTAGAATGGTAATCTTATCATAAGACCTTTACAAAATATTACATGTAGTTAACACCTTTTACAATAAGGATTTATTGATACCTCTAGTACTTTTTTGGAAACTAGTTTCTCCACAGCTTAATCTGAGAAGATGATACACTTTAATGGTTGAGTTTGAGGAGCCAAAACTCCAATAAATCAAAAGAGATTGATTTCACTGACTTAAAAGGTTATTGATCAGAGTTTCAACAACAACTGATAGAAATTTTATCTTTTTATTTAAATATTAATGTCTTTAATAAAGAGTAACATTGAAGTGATATTTGTTGTAAATGATCTATAATAATAATAGTAACAAATAAACAGAAGAAGTTACATCGTAGAATGAGGTTGAAACATGTATATCATCAAATTATATCCTCTATATAAGTAATATAGTTGAGTGATCTTTTTGTTTCTTTTCAGCAGTTTTGTATTCAAAAAGATATTAAAAAATTTATCCACATATTTTAAGTAGAAAATAATCAAAAAATATATATAGAACAAATAGTTTTCTTTCAATTGACTAGATTGAATAACGTTGCCTAAAAATCACATTAATTAAAATTTAAATCATTCAAGAGAATCGTAAATTCCCATAGAAAAATGAATGATTTAGTCCATTGAATACAAGCCTTAAAATCAGTTCTAAAACATCTTTAAGATGATATTTACTTATGTTGTGACCATTATAAAAACAGTATAAAATACCATTATAATAAACTTCGATGTTGAATAGTCAAATGTAGGGTTCCAACATGTGATAAAAAAACTCTAAATGAAGAGTTGGGAATGTATGGTTCATTACAAAAGTAGGGTTGTTGTACCATTCATTTTTTCAAAAAACCTGGGGTTCTGGACAATCATAGGATTATTTATCTATAATTTCCTTTTTCTCAAACATAGGATTCTATCCAAACATAGGGTTGATAAAAAAATACTTTTCTAATAGAGTTGGGTAAATGATCCATATGTATTTTCTAAAACTCAGGATTTCTAAACCATATGCTACACTTATACATGAAAACTCAATCTATGAGTAGTATTTCAATAATAAATTCAATACATGTTTGTAATAATTTTACAAATATTTTAAACTATAAATAAGATAATCTTATAAAGAAACATATTCCATAAAAATAATTAAAGTAACATTCATAGTAAAAAAACAAGGGTATTTGTTAGCATCAAAATCAATAAGATTTATATAGTATTTTTGAGAAAATACATTCCCAATTAAAAATGATAAACAACAAGAATTATGCATTCCATGTTTTAAAGAAAGAGAGCCCAAATTTTATCAATATTTTTAATGAGGATCTAATATTGGTTTTTGTTACAGTATTTAGAGGATAAATGAGATGTATTCATAGTCTTTGTGAGATAGAGGTTCTTATTCACATAAATAATGATGAGAACCCAAACCCATGTTTATTTAAAATGATTTTACATTTTATGTGAAATATAATACACACAGAATCATCAAGTTTTTAAATGAGGAAATATAATACATAGGAGTTTTCATGTATTCAAATTTTGATTATGTAAAATAAAAGAGTTTTTTATGAAATATTTTTTATAAAATAATAGATAAGATATTTTATGCGTTGTACAATTTTTTAAATAACTTTTTGTTGAATTTGAAGAAGTTTTATTGAAAAAAAATAGTGAGAGACATTTCATACACTATTTATGAGACTTTTTAAAAACCCGATACATAATTGCATCATTGTGAGAAGGAGTCAAAGCCTGTAAATATTGAAAAGGGAGATCACATGAGCTTCAATATTTAAAGAAGGTGATTTTAAAGGCCAAAAATATTATTCAAACATTTGTTTAATACCATGAAGGACTGTATACAAGTATAAGGGAATCTGACTTTCTTATGGAGAAAGATTGAAGACCTTTCTCTCTCTGGATCAACTTTGAAAAAGAATCTTCGACCTGGGTTATCTAACCAGTTCTTGGAGGCTTGTAACTGGAGTTTTTGACCAGATATTAGATTGCTATGATTGGGTAGGCTAAAAAATAATAAAAGAGGGTGTTCTTACCTATGGATTTTCTGGAACAAATCCTTCATGATTACTACGATTCAATATATCTATTCATACTAGAATAAAAAATGTATAAGGAAATGAAAGAATAATTTTGGTGGGATGGAATGAAAATAAATGTGGCTATTTTTGGTTTGAGATTCATCAATTATCAAAAAGTTAATGTAGAACACTAGTGGCCAATGGGTATGCTGTAGTATTTACATATTATCTTGTGGAAATTAGAGAAAACAACTATAGATTTCATAATAGGTCTAAAAAGGATGGTTCGAAATCATGATTCCATTTAAGTGATAGTGGATCAGTTCTCAAAGTAATCCCATTTTTTCCCTATTCACTAATATATTAATATGTATGACTTGTGAAAAATATAGATCTATGTAGTGGTAAAAATACATGGAGTACCCATTTCGATAGCATCAAATAGGGATCCAAGGCTTACATCTTATTTTTTTCAATACATATTGTAGTCCCTTGGGACATAGTTGACTATGAACCTGGTGTATCATCCTCAAAAAGATGGAAAACCATAACAGATGATACAAACATTGGAACAAATTTTTAGGGGTTTTATTGTGGATATTATTGCTCATGGGAAGATCACATTCTGTTATTGGAGTTATCATACAACAAAATTTATCATTCCTTGATATATATTACTCATTTTTAATCATTGTATGGGTATCCATTTTATTTTCCACATTGTTTTTTATAAATATATGCGACTTCACTTGTTGGAATGAGCCTTGTGAAAGAGATAATGGAGAAAATTAAGTTGATTGGGAAATGAATTGAGAGGGGCCAGAGTTGTTAGAATTTGTATACAGATCATCATAAGTGACTACAATAATTTTAGGTGAGTGAACATGTGTTCTTGAGAGTCTCTACAAGTCTTGGGAAACTTCATTTTTTTTGATTAAATGAAGGTTATATCCTTAATATGTAGGCACTTTTTAGATTCTTGAATGGGCTGGTGAGGTGGAATATCAGTTTGATTTTTAACCAAGTTTTATTTTACTACAAAATAAGTTTCATGTATATCAATTGAATAATAATAAACATGATCATGACCATATAATTTGATGAAATCATGTTGACCAATAGTTGGATTATAAATTGTTTTATGTGCTGGTATAAATTGTGGATAGGGAAGAGAATTTATTATGTAGAAAAACCATCATCCTAGTGTGGGTATTATCAATACATGGTCAATTTTTAGAAGAACTGTGGGATTGTAAAATTGATATGTTGGAGTAGTTGTATGAAATATTCCAATGAAAAGGGAGTTTTCTACTTTCCTGGGACAGAAAGACCAATGGTGGGGAGAATGTAGCACCCCTAATCTCAGGCACATGACCATTTATTTATGTATTATTAATATATATAATGTTTATGTTATGTTTTTTGAGGATTTTAGGATATTTGGAAATTCTATGAGGCTTTTCTAGAGGTTCATGGTTTTAAAAAGGTTAGTAGAAACTTTAAAACACCTCTAGAAAACTATCCACTCGAAATTGTGGTAACTAGTAAGGAAAAGGGTTTAGTGAAACCATGCCAGTGAAGAGGAGAAACCACTCATGTTAAATATATGGTAACAACACAGTTAGTTCTTGGTTTTTATAACCATTCAATCCAATGTTGTGTGGTTTGGTTTGTGGTTGTGGCTCAATCATGGTTAGTGCATGGTTTTCCAAACTATTTACTATAAAAAATTAGATCTGAATATTATGGAACTAATCATATTTAGTTCCAAAATAACTATTTTACCACTAAGTAATCCATATCAATAATTCCTCTCCATACCAAGGTCGTGGATAAAATTCCTTTTGATTTAGGAGTGATTCCTAGGTGAACCTAGGTGCATTGGAGGACCATATTCATTGATAAGTTCTCATTATTCATTTCATTCCTTATATCTATTACTCTTACCTCTCTTTGAATCATATATATAATCCATTAGGGATATATCTTTGTTTTGTGATGTCAATAATTATGTTACATGATTTTTTTATTGGATGAAAAAATATTTCATGATAGTTCAAGGAGTTTCAAGCTAGTTTTTTTGAAGTTATTATATCGTTCTTCTTTTTCCCAAAAGTTTAAGAGGTATGCGGATTCTCCCTAGACTCCACTTGATTACAACTTATAGGCTTAGTTTAAAATTTATTGAATTTATTGAATATTTTTATGACATTGTTGTGTGATTCTTGATGGAAAACTTCTTTAGTCATGGTTTTCTGAAATGGTGGAAATTGGATTATTTAATGAAATATTTTATGATGTAAAATTTAAAATGGTGTTTTTTAAATTATTGATTTTTTTATATCATGGAAGATGTTGAAACAAAATATTTCATATAAAATAAATGTTTTATTTAATATTATTGGGATGTATGGATTTGCATGGGTTTTTTTATGAATGGTTGGCATGAGTTCCTTTGTATTATACATGACCATATGGAAGGGGCTTGCCCCATTAGGATACCTAGTATTGGTTACATTATAATGACTTGGTAGATTAAAGTGATAATTCTCATGAGTATCAAACTTTCACTTGGGTATTCATATGTGGATATATGGGTATGTATAATGGGAATCCCACATGGGATTTTACAAATGGTTTTGAAGGCTCATTTGATTAAGTTTCATGGAAACTACTTGGTTTGTAAAATTATTAATGCTTTGAAATAAAATACATTAAATTTTTTTAAAACTATTATATATAACTTTTATAACATGATATATCCTAGGGTCATGATTATGGAAGTCATTAGATAAATCATACTTAGTTTTATACATTTCCTATACTTAGTCCCTTTGGTGTGTTTGTATATATTATCTATTGGGGCATAGTTTATGGAACAGTATTTGAGTTATTTATTGATGCATCGTGATACCTTGGGAATGGAATGTTGAGTTTAAGCTCAGTTTAGATGGTAGTTTTTTAGTTGGTATCTTTGTTTTCTTTGAGTTTTGTTTTTTTTAGTTTCAAATTTGTACTATAATATAGTTGTTGGTTTGTTTTTGGTTGAGTTTTATTTTATAATCAAGCTTCATAAAATGTGTTTTTTGTTTTTTTTCTTATGGTTTGGATATTTATATTTATGTTGAAAATCATCCCACAATATTTCATGAATCCATTGGAATTTATTTTCATCCTTTGGTGTCTTGGAGATGTCACCTAAGGCCCAGTAGAACCCCGTTATCTTCATAAGCCAATGGGTGAGGGGCGGGATGTTACACCATATCTCTTTTCATATCTAAATCTGTAAGTCCCCAAATCATAGGTTCCCTACTACCAAAAAAAATATCAAATCAGAATTATGATAAGGATAATGAAATGTATACTCCAATACTCTCAAATTCTCTCTACCTGGATTGGAGAGAAATCAAATGACTACGCTAACTGTATGCGATATATTTGGCCTTGTACATACCATCATATACATGAAACAACCAACAATATATAAATAATGTATGTCATGCATGTCCTCTATTTGTTCATTATTACAAGTAAAATGACTAGAACTGAGATAAAAATGTAAATCTAGAGGATTACAAACCACTTTTTTTCCAAAGAAATTCTTTAAAGAACCTTCTCACTGTATCTCTCATAAGATAACAATAATATTTGCAAAATTCCTATTACAGGAGAGATATATAAGAATAATCTATCATGCATGACCAAAGACCTTCATTGAAAAATACTAAAAAAGATCCTTCTTTAGTCTGTCATTTCTAGAATCATCATTTCCAACAATGAAAATACCATCAACATAAATCAACAGTATAATAAAATCACCCTCAGTAAATGTCTAAACAAATTCAATGATCACATGATGCTTTCTCTAAACCATGATATAAATGTATATATTCAAACATCTTATACAAATTTCTCATATCTTTCTTTAGACAATAAAAATTCTTCTTTAACCAACATATATAATTCTATTTACCTATTTCAAAAATTCCCTCCAGTTACTCCATAAAAATATCCTCTTATAAATCATCATGGATGAAAGATATCTTTATATCCATATGATCAATCTATAGATCCAAACTAGTAACCAAACCAAGGACATCCTGAATGAAATACATTTTGACAGTAGGTGAAAAAAATTAATCAAAATCAATACCTATATTTTTATGGAAACCTTTAACAGCTAATCATTCCTTGTATAATGAAATAAGACTATATTATTCATTTTTAATCAGATAAATCAATCGATTTTTCAAATATCTCATACCTGTAGGTCACTTCACCAGCTCGAAATTATGGTTTTCATGTAATGATCTCATATCTTCATCCATTTCCACATCCAATGATTCCTTATGATCACTTTATATAACCTCATTCAAATATTTGGGTTCTCCCCTATTAGAGAGGAAGCTAAAATCATTATATGAATATTGACTATAAATGGTACACTTTCGAGATGACCTCCAATGTATAACTACGACTTCATTAATTACCCTTGGAACTAGATCATCAGAAATAAAGGTAAATTAAAAACATAAACTCCAACCCATTCAACCTGAAAATAATCTTTCACATAAATATGATCATCATAATAAAAAACATGATGTAAAGGTGACTCATAAACTATCTCTGGACTGACTAAACCATCAAAAGGCAAGGAGTTATATTTTTCTCTCTTGTAAATGTATATAATTCTAATCCTCCATAAACAATACATTATGGATTATAATTTTTTTTTCAAATTAGGATCATAAAACCTATATCTAAAATCATCGTGTATTTAGAAAATAAAAATACACTATCACGACTTATCATCCATATTGGGTATCTCATATCTGGGCACATGAACAATAATATTGCAACTAAAAAAATCATAAGTGATTGTAATTTATCACCTTTCCATGAGAAAAATTTTCCAACCTTTTTTCTAAATATAATCTGAAGGTGATAAATTAATAATATAAGTATAAATAAATAACGCTTCCCACAAAAAAATCCAAGATACTCTTCTTCTGAAAGTAAACAACAAAATCCTTTAGAAAAAGTCATGTTAATCCATTATGATTAGATATCTTATGTGGAGTATTCAGATGTATATTACCTTTCTGACTTCAATATTGATTATAAGTACCACAATACTCTCCCCCTTTTTTAGTATAAATTCATTTCAACTTCATACTTGATACCATCTCTACTAAAAACTGAAATTTCTCAAAGACACCTAACAACTAAATTTTGGAAATAAAAACATAAATCCAAGGCGTACATGATTGTTCATAAATAAACACCACAATATAAAGACCACCACAATCGGTGTTATACTTAAATTGACTACAAATGTGAGAATGTACTAATTAATGTACATGTGATATATTATGTAAAGTTTGACTAATGAATCTCACCCATCTCTATTTTTCACACATAAAATGATCACATATGTCCAATTTCAAAACCATAAAACTAGAAAGAAAATTTATCTTGTCCAAAAAACCAAGTCCCTTATCACTAATGCGGATGATTCTATTATTTCATAACTTGGATGAAACAATGCACTCAATAATGAAAACAATATCATAGGAAGTAAAATCCCTAGTATTGTATAAACCTGGAAGCTTCTTTCCCCGAGATACAATCAAGGAACACTTGGAAAACATCCACTGTCCATAAAAAAATGCACTGATAAAACCTTCATCATTAAGTACACTAGTAGAAATCAATTTTATGAGAAACTCAAGAACACATCAAACATTCATAAAAATTAGATTAGTTCATGTACTGGTCTTCAAACAAACATTTTCTATGCATAAGACATTAGCATGACTATCAATACCCATCATTAGAATACCAAAATTACCTAGAATGTTATATGTAAATAATTCATTCCTTTATGTCACAAGAAATTTGGAACCACTATCAACAACCCAACAAGAATCATTAGAAGATAAATTAGTAGAGTCATAAACAATAACAAGATCACTCTTATAGTGGCTTAGACATGATAATCCTCATCATAATTTATCTTCTATTGATTTTCAATTATTCAAATTTTCATTTTAATATGATAAAAAATATTCTTAGTGTGTCATTTCTTACAACAATGGTGAAATTAAAAATCCTACTTCTTCAAACTAGATTTTATTCTTCCTTTTCTCTTACCTCTAATTCTCTATCATATATTCTTTTCCTGATATCGCCACATTTACGTATGACCAATAGTTTGAAAGAATATATCTACTAAGTATGTCTCCTAATCTCTTCAATGAAAAAACTAGACTTGACAATGTAAAATTTAACAACAACATTAGGAGAAGAACCACTTAGGGTAATATGAATGTTGACCCTTTAATCTTGTAATGTATTAAGAAACCAAAGTTTTAAGACCTTATCATTGAAATTAATAACCATAAAATATAACTCGTGAAAATAGACTCGAAATTAAATTAAATAATAATAAATTAAAGAATATTTTTTACCTCAAATTAATTACCTATTTTTAGATTAATCTCTTAAAGAACTATGTCCATTAGGCCCAACACATTATCCCTTCCAGGGGTCGATCCAAAAATTGATTGGTGATAGGAGTAATTACCCATCCAATATTATATGAGAGCTACCATAATTTAAGGAATTAAAAGTGGGACTTGGGGTTTCACCCAAAAATACTATCCTCAAACCAAAATTCACACAATTGGTTCTCCCCTTCAGTAATAATCCAACAGATCCAACCATCTTCTACTGATATTGTCTCATCATCAGGACTCTCTATCTTGACAATATTATGAAGATAAATTTCAATGCATGGAAACACAGATCCAAATTATTCAAATGACCTACTATTATCATTTTCAAATTGGTTTGGGGAATACATAAACCTATATCACTCATGGATTGCATCTTTCCTCCAATACAAATTTTACTGAATTAAATGGATACACTAATGGAAATGTGGGATAGTAAACCCTCTGATTATTCTTAGTCTCAAAATTTTATAAGCCCTATATATGCACTGTTTAATGACCATTAATGATCAATGTTGTACTTGAGATATATGGAATATATCTTCTTAGGATACGTTGATGGTTTTAAGGGATAAAATTTGTGGGATACCACTACTCATAATCTTATCACTAGTAGGGTCTTCAATTTTTCAGAATAGAATGTAAAAATAACGATTAATAAAGACATGGAGAAAGAAATTATCAAAAGTAAAATAGTCTAGGTAGAGGAAAAAATAAAGGAATAAAAAGTTTCCAATGAGGCTTTATTAGATCATGGTGATCATGGACTGTGAGAGAAAAATAGAAAGAAAAGTGCACCAATATGAAAATCATATTATTTCACTAAAAAATGTTAGCCATTTCTTGTTTATATAATATGGAGAGCCATCATAACTTTTAGTGGGAACTTAGAGTCTGTATGTATCTTCATGGATGATGGTAATGGAGGAGGAACTTGAATCCCTACCCAAGAACACGACATGGGATCTTATTCCATTACCTCATGGATATAAGTCCATTAGGATCAAATGGATCTATAATATCATATAGTATGAAAATGGATAGGAAAATATAAATCATGCAATAATAGTTGTAGAAAGATATGCTCAGAAGGATGGTATTGTTTTCAATGAAATATTTTCTCATATTGTAAATCTAGTGATTGTTTGGGAACAATATAATAATTAACGTTATCCAACATGATTATATATATTGGTAAAAGTTTATTTTCTATTGGTAAAAATTTTACCAACAAAAAAAGTAATGTCACTAACTTGTAAGTAAAATTATGTTCCTACATATTATTCTGAAAAATAAAATAGTTTAGTTGTATTTATAATAATAATAATAAATCTTTTATATTTTATTTAAAATATTCAGAAATAGATTCATACAACATATTTATCTTTTGATAAAATATTATTACCAAAATTTATCTTTCCATCAATACTATTTTTTACAATATCATAAAAAATACAAAATATTAATATATATTTGTAAATTATTTTTAAAATAAAATATTATTCCCTGATATTTTTATATTTGTTTCTAAAATTTTTTATTATATCTATTAATATTACAATATAATATATATATATATATTATATTTATTATATCATAATTTTAAAATAAGCATATATGAAAATACGAAAAACTAAAACTTTATTTGAAGAAAACTTGTTTAAAAATAATTTTAAAACATGTTCATCCACAATATGTTTCTCTTATACATCAGGTGTCACTATACTGGTTCACACTGGTGATGTGATCCATACCTATAATCAAAACCATTTATGGAAGATATGCTTTCATATAGTTTGTACTTATGGGAGGAACTAAACTTATGTTAGATGGTTTTCACTATCATGGTTCACCAATAGAGTAAATTTCATAACATTTTTTGTAGGCCCCATTTCATGAACTTGTACTTGTGGATAAAGGTAGATGTATGAGAGACAGTTTCCACTATCTTGGTTCTTGGTTCATATAATCATGTCCTCTTTGACACACTTATGGATGGAAGTAGTTAATTCGCTATCTCACACAAGAAACAAAAATAAGATAGTGTATAAATCACCAAATAATAAAACATGACTTCTGGTTTAACAAATCATTGTACAGTCTCAAACTGATATCGTGGTGTTCATACAAGAGATTTGATTCCTATATCATGAGCCTTGGTTATGAAAAATTTAATTTAGATCCTTGTGCATATTTCAAGTTTCTATAGGGTAATGAATTTAAAATCTACTATTGTATGTGGATGGAATATTGGTTATGGGACCCAAAAACGAGAAAATACATGAGATGATGACAAATTTTGATATAGAGATTGATATGAAGGACATGGGAAATGAGAAAAAGATTCTTTAGATTCATATCCATCAAAAAATAAATAATATGAACATTTGGAAATCACAGAAGAATTATATGAAAAATGTGTTGAAATTCTTCAACATGCATGACAATAACCCAATATCTACCCCTCTTCTCATTAATTTTGAGTAATTTCACACAATGAGTCATATAAGTGAAGTAGATAGGATTAAAATATACCATGTGTCTTATACATCAGAAGTGGATGTTTTGATGTTCATTGTGGTTTGTACTAGACTAGACATTTCACATCACAACTATAAATTTCACCTATAGCCATGGTAAAAAACCATTTCTATAAGAATTAAAATGTTATCTATGGCATATATCCACATTTTTTGCTGATCATGGATCATATTGGAATGGCTATAGGGAAAATATTTATCCATGGTTTTGAGGACTATTTCCATGGTTTCCCACTATAGGAACAGAACCTATATACGTGGTTTTTCCACTGTGTTAATATCCATATCATTTTCCACTATTCCAATAGTTCTATTACCATGGTTGTAAACCAAGGATATAGTATCTATTTTATTGGTGAAGAACAATGGTATAGCTTATAAAGACCCATAAATTCCATGTATTTTTTTAATTAATTAGGATTATTATGAGGCTACAAAAATTTACGGTGCATGATTCCAAGTACCAGTGTGCCCAGAACGGATTTTTGAACCTTATTTAAGGTACGTTCAGTAAAAAATGTGAGAAACGTTTTCTATCTTTTGAAACAGCGATCAAATTAAAAATCTGAGTGCACTGTTGAATTTGTTGCGTCACGATTTTCTTAAGGGAGGCTTCACTTCAACCACAGTAGGTTGGGAGAAAAAGATAGGTTTTGGACTTTACAAAAATAATAATAAAATAAAAGCAAAGATATGTTACTTCTTTTTTTGCAACTATTGAGCAGTGGTGGTGGGACTGGTGAGTTGTCAAGCCATTTAATGGTTTGAATCTTGGTTTTGTAACCACGATGTAGATACACTAAATGCGGTTCATAAATGAACCGCATTAATGTTGTGCAACAATGATGGTGTCCCATCTATTTATGTGAGGCTCGAGGTTTGATTTTTGAGAACAAAGTGAGGAGCCTCTGACGATGTGATGGGACAACATCCACTAATGAGGAATTGAAGCTTAGAAATCGATACAGTGATCGATCCGGGATCGATGAATACTGGCGAATTCAATGAATAAGGAATCTTCACCCTCCACAACCGTGACCTCTTCCAACCATTCATGAGATAGGGGTTTATTATTAAAGTTTACCTTTGATGGATTAAATTGATACCACCTGTTATGATGTTAACGCAATGGGAATAGGCTAAAAAAACAAGGCCTAGACCCTCCACCACATCGTTCTTGTTGCGATATTCGGGGTACGATCTTAAAAAATGATAGAACCATGAATTTGGGAGACGTTCCGTGATGACGACATCCTGGGAGGCCCATAGGCGCAAGCAGAATAGAAATGGACCATCGGAGCTCACCCATTGGCGTGTAGAAGTCCCGATAGCATGACAACGGTGATCGAAACTGGCTGGAGAAGGCGACATCTAGTGGTCGCCGACCATTGAAGGAGGCGGCACCGCTCGGTGCCATGGCAGATGGTTGGGGTGGCCGAAAATGGCTGGCCGTGGTGATGGATTGGCAGTGTGCTGTCGCACGCCGCAAAGATCAAGCTGCAGCTTCAAAGTCATGGTGGAAGGGGACTCACTCATTACGGGTCCCATAGATAGCTAGGGCGGTGCCACATGTTTCCTCTAATTAATGATCAGAATGGATCTTTGAGCCATTCAGAAAGTAGGGGGAGTTGTTCCCTCCCTGTGTGGGCCACTAGCTAGGGGTCACGCCACATAGTAGGTTGGATCACCCGGCAGGCCATGCCCAGCCGTACCGGACTATGCCAATCTGCTACCTAGTAGGCCAAGCCCGCCGTGGCCCAGCCCAGCTGGGGCGGGCCATGTCAGTCCACGGCCTGGCCCAACCGGGTCGACCCAAGCCATTTTGTGCCATGTCGGGTTGGACAGGACCCAAATCCCTTTCATGCCCAAATACACTTAAAAGGTAATATCTTACAAACCAAATGTTCATTTGACGATCCATCTATGAAGTTATAATCCTTATAATGAGAAATTCCTTTTGTGATACTCCACTTGGGTTTTGGAGAAAGTTGGTATATGGCCGGGTTGGATCGTACCCGAATCCAACTGGGCTCTCGGCACTAAAAAGCCTATAACTCACAGACCGAACATCTGATTGACGCACCATCTATTGCATTAGAACCCTTACATTATGACGGTTATTTGGGTTAATCTTTTAGGGTACTTCATAGTGGTTGACGAATGAACAGTATCTAGAGGAGAGGATACTACAGAACTCAAGAGCACCGGGTGTGGGGAATCCTGTGGATGGATATCATCTAAAAGCGATCCTGTGCGGATCATCTTATAGAGACCCTGTGTGGAAAAAAATCATAAGGACCCTGTGTAGATCGTCATCTAGCAACCATCTGTGGATCAGAATCATAGAAACCATGTGTGGATCAGCTTCAAAGTGACCCTGTGTGGATCATCATCTAGAGACCCTATGTGGATCAGCATCAAAGCGACCTAGTGTGGATCAACATTCTAGTGACCCTGTGTGGATCTGTAGTGCACGACCCAACGAGGACCAGCCTTAGAGAGGCCCATCATGGATCTGTGACATATGACCCTATGTGGATCGAAAATGAAATTTCTTTTTCATGATTTAGTTGTAGAGCTTTATAATGGAATAAAATGATATAGCTTATAACTAATCATCTGTATTCCAGATCTCAAAGTTGTATACCTGGTTTGAGTTGAGTATTTTTTTGTGCTTTGTGATTGAGATCATACTTTTTGTGTTTCCTTTTTGGAATTCTGAGAGACCTTCGGGGTATCGGGGTCCCTACTGGGTATTGTTATACTCACCCCTACACGGGTTATGCCCACACCTTGTTGTGTCTTGTGCAGACAATGAGCAGCTCGACTGAGACTATTGTTGCTAGGACCAGGTTGTACACGGGGGGAGACTGGTTGACATGGAGAGATTTGAATACGATATTCACCCACCCTTCATGTAAGAACCATGTTGGATGATCACATGAGCAGTTTATTGTTTACTGTTATAGTTGTATCTTTCAGTTGGGTTTGTATTCTAGACCCTTTACTTTCAGTACACACTTTTACTACAACAGTTTTACTTCGTAGTTGCATCATGTTGTGTTCTTTGGACTGTGTGTTTGTACTAGTTTAATGGAAATACCTTCTCGTTTTAGGGATATGCCTTTCCAGTGCTATTTTCCAACCCCAGGCGTAGGGAAGGTGGGCTTGGGGTAGTCCTGGTGCAAGCCTCAGGGGACGGGTCGTGACATAACCCCATTAAACCATGGATGTAGGGTTAAAATAAAATTCCATTATCTTAATTTGAACCCCTGGACTCCTCTATTTTTATCCCTATGATTAACTAAAACTCTATAAATAATTATTTTTATGTATATATATTACTTTATATATTTTTAAACACTATGGAAATAGGACACTAACTATGGAATGAATTTTTTCCTATCCCTTATGATGGGATTTTTGTTTCCCACGTTTGGATGTGAAACCTATATATTTAGATTAAAATAACTGTGGTGATAGGTATGCTCTATAACCATGGTTTTTTAGAACCATGGATATATCCTTTGAATAAAGACATATATCCATGGTTTTCTAGAAACAACAGCTATAGGTGAGATCTATGGATCTGGTGTTTCAAAGAACAATGACTATAGGTATATTTTCTAGTAGTTCATGCAGTGGGGTATAGAGACCCTATTTTTTCCTTTTAAGACATTTAAATATATATTGATATATATATTCGTAGCCTAGAGCTGAGATGGCATTCAATTCTTATGCACCGTGTACCAGGACATAAATTTATAAAAATATTAAATATATTTTATATCACACGCACATAGTTTATTAAATAAAATTGTGTATCTCATAAGTGGAATATAAAATTGAAAATCTTATACCATGGTTGAATTTGGAACATGAGTTCTACTCTAGGAATGACCTAAAATAAGTCTTTGTGGGATGTCCAAATAAAGAGACCATTGGCGGTGCATTCTATGGATTAATTAAAAAATTTATTGGATTAATTAATAAAATTAATATAAGAAGAAATTCCTTATAAAAGAACCATTATGGTAGATTTCAAGTGTTTACTATATAACCCAAGTACTATTGAGTGTATATTTGGTCCACCATCTCTTTGAGAATCAAGATCAGGCTACAACTAGCCTCTGGGTCTAGGTGAATCGAGGTGCAATGAACACAAAAACTTCTCTTACTCATTGGAGAGCATGATATTCTTCAATGACTAACATAAATAAATGAAGGACTCATCAATTTTTGGATTCTACCAAAATTGATTAAAATATTGATCATTATCATACTATTTCTTTGATCTTCATTCACATTGAGCCTTTGCATGACCCTGAGAAGCAATTTTAAATTGTTATTCAGTTTTTCTCATCCATGGGAATCATAATTTGTATTCATTACCCAAAAATCACTAGTGAAGAAATGATTTTAATGTATGTTTTTTAGCTTTTTTTACATTGATTATACTAAAACATTATTGTAGGATAAATTGTTAATATGTATTTAACATTTTTTAAAAATTGATGTTGTAAATGAATTATCAAAGTTTTTTTACATCGGTTATCTCATAACTAATGAGAAAAGCTACATTTCATGTCGGTTATTTAGTAACCAACAACAAAAAATAACACGATAAATGATTTTACATATTGTTTATTAATAACTGAAGTAAAATATAGGTTTTGAAATCCGTTATTTAATAACCGTTATAAAAAACCAACATGATAAATGATTTTCCACATAGGTTATTAAATAATTGATGTGAAAAACTATATTTCACATCAGTTATTTAATACCTGACATAGAAAACCATAATTAGATAGTTTATGACATCAGTTATTAAATAATCAATGTGAAAAATAATTTTTTAACAATTTTTTTAATATTTTCACTCATTAGATGACCAAAATAGGAAGCAAGCAGATGCAAAAACATAAAAAGAAGAAATACATTTACAATTTGAAAATTTAAATTACAATATTTTGTAAGACCAATCACAAATTAAAATAAACATGTAAAATGAATTTCCCATTCCAATTGTAGGTTTATGAGATCTTCTAACCTATAAGGTAAAGATTCACCAAAATGCTACAAATTAAAAAAAAATCATTTAACATGTATTATGAATAATACAAATGAAATATTAAGGAATATTCTATAAATAAATATAATTTTATTGAACTTTTTAACTATCCCAGTTGAAAATATTTCATAAATAAAATTTAACACATAATATCAGTATTCTTTGATGCCTTCTTGTTTATTAAAATTTTGTTTAAATTCATTTTTCCATTCAAAATAACAATTTTATATAATATATCGAAAATTTACTAATTATAAATGAAAATTCACTTTTATTTTTACTTAATTTAGTTTGGTGCTCTTTTTCATTGTATTCTCTCAAAATAAATTCCAACCCCTTTTAGAAAATATTAACAATGAAAGAAATTAAAAATTAATTACAATATAAACAAGTATTAAGAAATTCAAACTTATATTTCCAACACATCCTTAAAATTTTTGTTTCACTTCTCCATGGATATTGCATAACAAGTAAAGTATCTTCTCTGTAACAGCCCAAGATTTTATAAAAAAATATTTTTTTTAATTTTATTAATGTCTTGTGTGGTACGCTACACCAAAAGGAGCTTGCACAACACACATCCTTGACTTGACTTGCATTACACGCAATCGCTACCTTCCTCGATAGCGTGTGTAGTACGCAATACCGAGTTTCACTAAACAACGATATGCTATAAAAATATTATTAAAACTAGCCGTTATGAATAGTAATAACCACTTTTTGAAATCCAGTAAATCTTATTTTTCAAAAAGAACTTTATTTTTGGATTCGGAGTATCGAATTTAGCCTAAGGTGAAATTTTGGTACTTTTCGGATAACTTTCATATTCTGATGAATAGTGAAAATTACTAAATTATAATTAAAAACAACTTTTTTAATCGAAATAATTAATAGTGATAAATCATTAATTTGAGTGGTTTTAAAGTATATTTAGAATATATTTTTACAATTTAATACAATGTTGGTCATTGGATGTAATTTCAAATTTAAACTAGACATAAACAAGTGTCAATCTTTTGATAGATATTGTTTCTTAAAAACACGCTATTTGTTTTAACAGCGGGATTTAATTATAAAATTAATTAATGCAACTTTTATGTTATGAATTTGGTAAAATAGACTTCATTTTTGAATTCGGAATATGAAATATAGCTTGGGATGAAATTTTGGCATTGTTCTGAAAAACATCAATTTTTGATGAATAGTGAAACTACTAAGTGGTAGGTTAAAAACTGAATTTTGCATAAAACTTAATTTTACCGCTTCTGTGAATGGAATTTCGAAAATCCGAGAGACACGGTTAATATCAAGGACTAAAATGTGGTTCAATGAGATGAAAATAATTTTTTGGTGAATAGTAACTTTTTACTTTTTTTACCACGGTTAATAGTAAATAAGGTAACTAAGGGTAAATATGATATTAATATTACCCTAACACATGTCCTAATTCTATTGGACAAGTTTAATTCGACCAAAAACAAACTTAGGAATAAAATATGACCATTTAGGCCCACTTGGATTAGATTAGGACATTTATTATTAATTTATTTAAAGAAGGGTTAAAATAGTTAAAATCAAAGTTTAATAAGTAAATCATTTTTAATATGGGGTTATACATAAGATAAATTCGACTATAAATATTCATTAGAAAGCTAAAAAGATTTCCTAAATGATGGTAATTTATTTGTAAATTTTAGACATCAAATAATTTTATTAATTTATGACACAAAGATGATGCAGTAATTATCTTATTTATGAAATATTGACATAATTGATGTTATAAACACCAAAATTAATGTAATTTGAGAATTTTTATGAATTACACTAATTTTATAGGTTACTATGATATATTAATGTTGATTTAATCAACTTGGTTCGAACATTTAATTCTGTTATGACTTTCACAAAAATCATATATCAAATAGTGTCAAAATTGACACAAAATAGTTTTTAAATCAAATATTATATTATTAATTGTTATTTTATTTCTAAAAATCTAAGGTTCGGCCAAATGACTTAGATAAGGATATATATATTAATAATAAACAATTTGGGGTTCGTTTGGCATGTTATAGTAAGTGTATTAACCATATAGTGAAAGAAAACAAAAAGACACGGTAAAAGTCAAATTATTTAACTTAGAGTTAAATCTAATTGATAAGGTTTAAAATAAGATCCAAACATGTCTAAATTTGATTGGTTGATGAGATTACAACCCTATATCATCTAAGCTTCTAATATGAGTCATTTTTGGAGGTTTTTAAGTGGGGTTAGATTTATTATAAATTAATATTTTTAAGAATTCCTAAGGTGCCCCTCTCCTCCCCTATAAAAGGACACCTCCTCCCCCTCCTCCTCACACCAATTTGAGCTCTCAAGCTCGGCAAACCCCTGCCAAAATCTCTTCTCCACTTCCCTATCAACATCCTAGAGGTTCTGGTCTTCCTCAAAGACCAATTTTAGTGCCCTAAGAGGAGGTCTCAAAGAGGCGCTTCAAAGAAGAGGTAATTACCGTTACCAATTCTTTCATCTTTATTTCTTCTTCCACTTCTTCTTATTATGTTGTATCATTATGAAGTAATAACATCAGTATCACTCATATACTTATGTGTTATTATAAGTATGAAACATCCTTATTTCACCATCTATCCATCCTACGGAAAAAGAAATCACCGCGCGTGCGTACGTACGGAATACCGTCTCCACGCCGTGGTGGAATCTATTTTCCACCACCACCTTACATGGATGGGTATAATGGTGTAAAGAATAACTATACATAGTTATTACAACATCATATTGATTCTTATATATTGTATAATCCACTCCAATTCAGTTCAATATTTATAGAAATGATATCATCGCTCGTGCGTACGTACGGACTACCGTCTCCACGACGCGATGAGATTCATTCTCCATGTTAACCATTTAAGAATGATTATAATGTATATATAAGAAATAATAATGAAATATATGACATTATAAAGCTACTGGATTTATGTATATATATACATATGTATGTCATCTACTTACTTCCATTTCAAGACAATAAGGAAAGGAAAACAGCGTTCATGCGTACGTACGGACTACCGTCTCCATGAACGGTGTTTTTCATTTTATTTATCTACCTATTATATATATATATATATATACTGAATATATATGATATATAAATCATATTTTATATTCTGGAAGTAAGTAAATCATGATATAAGTAATAATGATGTCAAGAACAACAAGTCAAAACACCTACGATAAATGAAACGATTTTACCCAAAACGCTTCTTTAACATGGAATTTACAAAAGAACGGGTAATATAATGTCATAAGTGAACCATATATGATATCATAACAATGAATATGATTCTGTAATAAGTCAATAACATGATTTAAATCATTATACAGGAGGTTCGGACACTTACAAAGCAAGTCGGACCTAAGGTAAGGGAAATATCACAATCTCATTTTTATCCGAGATTGTTTATTCGTAAGTATTTACTGGGGTGTATTTTATCATCCACATCCATGTTCCCTCAATATGTAATATTATTTCCATCCACCTAAAATTGTTTAAATCCAATTTTACCCTTCTATGAGTTTTTAGTAAAGGATATGAAAGGAATCTTTTTTCGTTTTTCGTACGAGGTACTTTTTGACTTTTCCGACAAAAGTACGAAGAATGTTTTTTTTAACTTATACGGCACGAACGGATTTATACTATTTTATAAAGCCTTATTTCCATGAATCTTCCTCTAAAAGATTTCATGACTATTTTCAATAAAATCTATTTATTTTAAAATTGCATGATGTTTTGTGAAAAGAAATTGATTTTGAAGAAGAAAGGATATTTTCCTCAAGAATTCAATTCAAGTGTTTTATCCAAAATTATTTTCCATATAAGATAATAAAGGGTTCTGTTTCTATCCATATTTTTACATTGATTTGACTATGTTGTTATGAAATTATGTTTATGAATTCCTTTATCTTATATGAATGGTTTTATGATGTCATGTTGTTTAAGAATCCCATTTTTATTACATGGGTTATGCAATGATGTATGATTTATGATTTTGTGGCACACATAAGAAAGGATTCATTAAGAGATGGGTGGGACCTATATCTCCATCCAATGCATTGGGTAAAGATTTCATATCTCATGAGATAGACATGGCTGGAATGGTAGGTTATACCGGTTCAGTGAAACAGGACTGAAACGAGGATTACTCGATTCAGAAAGGGACTTTGTCCACTAAGATAGTCTTGGCAATGAGTCTTGACTAACAAGAAATGATTCTCTATGATTATGTGTGTATGCCACAATGAGTAATGTTTTAAGTAAGGGTTTCATTTTCACTACTATGATTTATCCCATGTTATGAAATTATTCTCTCTTTTGCAGGTTAAGATTTCCAAAAATGTTATGTTCTTATGAAAATTATGTGATTGATATTTCTTTTGTTTACCCTTACTGAGCATTTGAGCTCACCCTTTTATGTTTTCTTTTCCCCAGGATATAAAGAAAGGTTTTAGGTAAAAAAAAAGGAAGATCTTTGTGGGAGATTTTGAAGATCTTTCACCAGGATTAGAAGATTAAGTTCCGAGTTTCCAAAGACACTAAACTATTACGATCCTTGTGTGTATATTTTTGTTATGTATTAAGTATTCCGAAAAAGTAATGTAATGTTCATGTACGTTAGGCTTCGGGTCTCTATAGTTGGTATCAGAGGAAAGGTTTAGTCAACCTTTGGAAACTAGGATGCGAAAACGTTAGTGAGATCCCTAGATATATTTCTAAGGTATGTCTAGGGATGTCCCTAGGGATAAGTATAGGTATAGGTTATAGTAATAGAATTACGCTAACGATCATAGAAATAAACCTAAGATGTTGGATATTGAAGGTACTCCCCCTTTATTATGTTGTTTTCCCTAGCATGATTTTTGCCTCTCACACTATTCTTTTTGGGTTTTAGACGATGGCTGGAACCCGAAGGAACCGTGTTGATCAAGGCAATGGACAATGCAATGACTGCCCTCCTGAACAAACAAATGTAATGAGAGATGGAGTGCAAAATCTTATTGCTATACTTACACAAGCTATGAATCATTCTGGACTTCCAAATGAGCAGAGAAGGGAACAATATTCTATTGAGTCCTTCATGAGGCAACGTCCACCTTCTTTCAGTGGGTCTTCTGATCCACTTGTGGCTGAACAATGGATCAGTACTACTGAAAAGATATTTTCAGTTCTTCAATGTTCTGAACATGATAAAGTCATCTTAGCAGTATATCGTTTGGAAGGTGAAGCTGATCAATGGCGGAATCTTATCAAGAATACGAGGCCAAGAGATGAAATTGAGTCCATGGAATGGGACGAGTTCAAGAACTTGTTTTTCAGTAAGTACTTCCCTCGTATTCTTCGAACAAAGATGGAGAAAGAGTTTCTTGAACTGAAGCAAAGGGACGATGAATCTGTTGGTACCTATGAAGCAAATTTTACAAGACTTGCAAGGTATGCTTCTGGAATTATCATCCAACCTGAAAGTAAAGTTGATCGATTTTTCAGTGGCTTAAAACCAAGTCTTCGAAGGGCATTAGCTATAAGAGACTTCAATAGCTATGAAGAAATTGTGCGTTGTGCTATCAAGGTAGAAATGGAAGTTGGTGTTACATATCCATCTCATGGTTTTGACAAGAAACGAAAGATGGAGTTCAAGGAGAAATCTCAGAATAATGGTGAAAAGAAGATGAATGTTTCCTTATGCACAAAGTGTGGAAAGAAGCATGGTGGAGATTGTCTAAAAGGGACTAGAAAATGTTTTAAGTGTGGAAAAGAAGGTCATCGAGCAGCTGAGTGTCGAAGTAATGGAAAAAGGGTTTCTAATGATGTGAATAAAGCAAACACTGCAGAGAACGCACCGCCAACACTTCAATGCTTCAAGTGCAAGGAAATGGGGCATTATGCTAATAATTGCCCTAATCCAAGGGTTAGTGATGATCAACATGAGCAACCACTGAAGGCAAAGGACAAAGGGAAATCACATGCGATCACTATTGAAAATGTTGAATATGACAACGATGTGGTGGAATGATTAAGTGTTTATGTAATGGGATTCCAAAATAATGTTGTATCATTGAGTATTGCAATATTTATTGATGTGGTATTCAAAGTGATTGAGATATTTTTTGGAAATAAGATGATATGCGCATAATGAAGACGAGAAAATGAAATGTTTAATAGTATTCATGAGCTCATGATTGATATAAGGACTAAGTGATATCATGGTTTGAGTATATAGAATTTTGAGGATTTTGGTATGTGGAAAGTGTTAACTTTTAACTGCACTCATGTTTTCACTAAGGTATTCAAGAGAATACAAGATTAAGGACTTTGAATGTTTGGAATGTGACCAACAAGACATATCTTATGATATGTGGGGATCAACGACAGTATTAAATCTCTGGTAATCGTTGTCACTATATTATGAGAGTGGACTGCAGTATTATAAGCCTAAAGATTAGACTGGATTATGTTGGACATAAGTTAGTATTGTTTAAGGATAGAAGATTTTCGATATTATTGATGGGATGTTATAGTAACGTAGTTTTAGAAAAAGGGACAACCTGCAGGACGGGCGACAGCCCATCGCTTCGGACAAGGCTGTAGGAATCGAACCCACAACCAAAGTGCGACTGGCCTTTATCGCCTACCACTGACCTACAGGAAGTCCCTATTTAGTAGAAACTAGTGTTATTATATTAAGCAGTATGATATATGAAGTATAAGCCCATTTTAGGAACCATATATGATTAATCCCACTATAGATCGACTTATGTATATAAATTTTGCTAACCTTTTGAGACAGATGGAATGACCCATCATTCTATCACATGATCTGCTAACACTTCACGAATAACAAATTCAACTTCATTTATTTAAGATATGAAGTGGAAATTGTTAAAGGCACGAACAATAGTGATATTGTATCAAAATAAAGTAAGTATTTATTCTAATTCAAATTTTCAACTTTAGGGAAATGATCTTGAAAACCAAAAATGTTGTCCTAGTGATCTTATACCTAATGAATCAGATGGTACCTTAGATCGTCACAAATTTATGGATTTGTGATTACTGGATTTTCCATAGCCATGTTCTCTACCACTCTCCATCAGAACATGATGGTTAGATTTCTCTTCCATATCCATATTTTCACCTATGTGGAAACCCAGTGATTAGTTTATTTGGGTAATCGTTACATTTCATACTTTAGTTTTTAAAGCCAAGTTTTGGTATTCCCTTTTACGATGTGGGTTTCTATTAAAGAAACTTTCAAATAGTAAACCATTTATAACCCCGACGAATTTCGAGGGCGAAATTCATTTTAAGGGGGGTAGAATGTAACAGCCCAAGATTTTATAAAAAAATATTCTTTTTAATTTTATTAATGTCTTGTGTGGTACGCTACACCAAAAGGAGCTTGCACAACACACATCCTTGACTTGACTTTCATTACACGCAATCGCGACCTTCCTCGATAGCGTGTGTAGTACGCAATACCGAGTTTCACTAAACAACGATATGCTATAAAAATATTATTAAAACTAGCCGTTATGAATAGTAATAACCACTTTTTGAAATCCAGTAAATCTTATTTTTCAAAATGAACTTTATTTTTGGATTCGGAGTATCGAATTTAGCCTACGGTGAAATTTTGGTACTTTTCGGATAACATTCATATTCTGATGAATAGTGAAAATTACTAAATTATAATTAAAAACAACTTTTTTAATCGAAATAATTAATAGTGATAAATCATTAATTTGAGTGGTTTTAAAGTATATTTAGAATATATTTTTACAATTTAATACAATGTTGGTCATTGGATGTAATTTCACATTTAAACTAGACATAAACAAGTGTCAATCTTTTGATAGATATTGTTTCTTAAAAACACGCTATTTGTTTTAACAGCGGGATTTAATTATAAAATTAATTAATGCAACTTTTATGTTATGAATTTGGTAAAATAGACTTCATTTTTGAATTCGGAATATGAAATATAGCTTGGGATGAAATTTTGGCATAGTTCTGAAAAACATCAATTTTTGATGAATAGTGAAACTACTAAGTGGTAGGTTAAAAATTGAATTTTGCATAAAACTTAATTTTACCGCTTCTGTGAATGGAATTTCAAAAATCCGAGAGACACGGTTAATATCAAGGACTAAAATGTGGTTCAATGAGATGAAAATAATTTTTTGGTGAATAGTAACTTTTTACTTTTTTTACCACGGTTAATAGTAAATAAGGTAACTAAGGGTAAATATGATATTAATATTACCCTAACACATGTCCTAATTCTATTGGACAAGTGTAATTCGACCAAAAACAAACTTAGGAATAAAATATGACCATTTAGGCCCACTTGGATTAGATTAGGACATTTATTATTAATTTATTTAAAGAAGGGTTGAAATAGTTAAAATCAAAGTTTAATAAGTAAATCATTTTTAATATGGGGTTATACATAAGATAAATTCGACTATAAATATTCATTAGAAAGCTAAAAAGATTTCCTAAATGATGGTATTTTATTTGTAAAATTTTAGACATCAAATAATTTAATTAATTTATGACACAAAGATGATGCAGTAATTATCTTATTTATGAAATATTGACATAATTGATGTTATAAACACCAAAATAAATGTAATTTGAGAATTTTTATGAATTCCACTAATTTTATAGGTTAATATGATATATTAATGTTGATTTAATAAACTTGGTTCGAACATTTAATTCTGTTATGACTTTCACAAAAATCATATATCAAATAGTGTCAAAATTGACACGAAATAGTTTTTAAATCAAATATTATATTATTAATTGTTATTTTATTCCTAAAAATCTAAGGTTCGGCCAAATGACTTAGATAAGGATATATATATTAATAATAAACAATTTGGGGTTCGTTTGGCATGTTATAGTAAGTGTATTAACCATATAGTGAAAGAAAACAAAAAGACACGGTAAAAGTCAAATTATTTAACTTAGAGTTAAATCTAATTGATAAGGTTTAAAATAAGATCCAAACATGTATAAATTTTATTGGTTGATGAGATTACAACCCTATCTCATCTAATCTTCGAATATGAGTCATTTTTGGAGGTTTTTAAGTGGGGTTAGATTTATTATAAATTAATATTTTTAAGAATTCCTAAGGTGCCCCTCTCCTCCCCTATAAAAGGACACCTCCTCCCCCTCCTCCTCACACCAATTTGAGCTCTCAAGCTCGGCCAACCCCTGCCAAAATCTCTTATCCACTTCCCTAGAAACATCCTAGAGGTTCTGGTCTTCCTCAAAGACCAATTTTAGTGCCCTAAGAGGAGGTCTCAAAGAGGCGCTTCAAAGAAGAGGTAATTACCGTTACCAATTGTTTCATATTTATTTCTTCTTCCACTTCTTCTTATTATGTTGTTTCATTATGAAGTAATAACATCAGTATCACTCATATAATGATGTGTTATTATAAGTATGAAACATCCTTATTTCACCATCTATCCATCCTACGGAAAAAGAAATCACCGCGCGTGCGTACGTACGGAATACCGTCTCCACGCCGTGGTGGAATCTATTTTCCACCACCACCTTACATGGATGGGTATAATGGTGTAAAGAATAACTATACATAGTTATTAAAACATCATATTGATTCTGATATATTGTATAATCCACTCCAATTCAATTCAATATTTATAGAAATGATATCATCGCTCGTGCGTACGTACGGACTACCGTCTCCACGACGCGATGAGATTCATTCTCCATGTTAACCATTTAAGAATGATTATAATGTATATATAAGAAATAATAATGAAATATATGACATTATAAAGCTACTGGATTTATGTATATATATACATATGTATGTCATCTACTTACTTCCATTTCAAGACAATAAGGAAAGGAAAACAGCGTTCATGCGTACGTACGGACTACCGTCTCCATGAACGGTGTTTTTCATTTTATTTATCTACCTATTATATATATATATATATACTGAATATATATGATATATAAATCATATTTTATATTCTGGAAGTAAGTAAATCATGATATAAGTAATAATGATGTCAAGAACAACAAGTCAAAACACCTACGATAAATGAAACGATTTTACCCAAAACGCTTCTTTAACATGGAATTTACAAAAGAACGGGTAATATAATGTCATAGGTGAACCATATATGATATCATAACAATGAATATGATTCTGTAATAAGTCAATAACATGATTTAAATCATTATACAGGAGGTTCAGACACTTACAAAGAAAGTCGGACCTAAGGTAAGGGAAATATCACAATCTCATTTTTATCCGAGATTGTTTATTCGTAAGTATTTACTGGGGTGTATTTTATCATCCACATCCATGTTCCCTCAATATGTAATATTATTTCCATCCACCTACAATTGTTTAAATCCAATTTTAACCTTCTATGAGTTTTTAGTAAAGGATATGAAAGTAATCTTTTTTCGTTTTTCGTACGAGGTACTTTTTGACTTTTCCGACAAAAGTACGAAGAATGTTTTTTTTAACTTATACGGCACGAACGGATTTATACTGTTTTATAAAGCCTTATTTCCATGAAGCTTCCTCTAAAATATTTCATGACTATTTTCAATAAAATCTCTTTCTTTTAAAATTGCATGATGTTTTGTGAAAAGAAATTGATTTTGAAGAAGAAAGGATATTTTCCTCAAGAATTCAATTCAAGTGTTTTATCCAAAATTATTTTCCATATAAGATAATAAAGGGTTCTGTTTCTATCCATATTTTTACATTGATTTGACTATGTTGTGATGAAATTATGTTTATGAATTCCTTTATCTTATATGAATGGTTTTATGATGTCATGTTGTTTAAGAATCCCATTTTTATTACATGGGTTATGCAATGATGTATGATTTATGATTTTGTGGCACACATAAGAAAGGATTCATTAAGAGATGGGTGTGACCTATATCTCCCTCCAATGCATTGGGTAAAGATTTCATATCTCATGAGATAGACATGGCTGGAATGGTAGGTTATACCGGTTCAGTGAAACAGGACTGAAACGGGGATTACTCGATTCAGAAAGGGACTTTGTCCACTAAGATAGTCTTGGCAATGAGTCTTGACTAACAAGAAATGATTCTCTATGATTATGTGTGTATGCCACAATGAGTAATGTTTTAAGTAAGGGTTTCATTTTCACTACTATGATTTATCCCATGTTATGAAATTATTCTCTCTTTTGCAGGTTAAGATTTCCAAAAATGTTATGTTCTTATGAAAATTATGTGATTGATATTTCTTTTGTTTACCCTTACTGAGCATTTGAGCTCACCCTTTTATGTTTTCTTTTCCACAGGATATAAAGAAAGGTTTTAGGTAAAAAAAAAGGAAGATCTTTGTGGGAGATTTTGAAGATCTTTCACCAGGATTAGAAGATTACGTTCCGAGTTTCCAAAGACACTAAACTATTACGATCCTTGTGTGTATATTTTTGTTATGTATTAAGTATTCCGCAAAAGTAATGTAATGTTCATGTACGTTAGGCTTCGGGTCTCTACATTCTCCCTTAGACAAAAACAACCCAACATCCAATGCCCAATAATATAAAATAAAATATAATGTTACTGGTTATTAGGTTAAACAATATATAACACTTTGTGTGATAAATATTTCTTACTCTTGATGATATGGAAACATCCATCACTAAATAATTAAATTAGTTTTAAATCTTTCAATAATATAAAATGTTCATTCCACATCAGTCATCGTCATCACTGCAGGTGAAATGAACTATGCCTCCATAAATCCATAAAAATTTATCTTATCATTCTCTATACACATTGTATAAATACACATAATAAAAAACAAACATAAGTAAAAATTTTCAACAAATTAAATAAAGGGAATGATTTAAGTTAATACTTATATGGAAAAAATATTGATCGTGTTGATTCCCAACATATATTCAGTTACACGATCCATGATATCATTTTTCTAAAGCACCACAGTCATTTGATTCCCATAAACATCAGCTTCCAATGGATTCTCATAAACACCCGACAAAAAATTTGAATGTCTTGACAATCTATCAAGACTACTAGAATCTATATATGAAGTCACATATAATTGTCTTTATTATTTACTACAAAATATTTCTTTACCATTGAGGTATTCCTGTAAAAAAATACATAAATATATAAATCATAAAATGTTCAAACAAATTTAACACAAAAATGAAATAAAAGATAAAATATACACAATATTGTATGGGAATATGTCGTAGAAGACTTGATGGAAAAACTAAAAAAGTTGTTGATACATAGTAAAAATGTAGTCCCCTCCTGAAACATTAGGTGATCTACCTATAATATCATTTATAGTAACCCTATAAATCTCAATCTTTATCTAATAATGATGAATAATATCTCAAATATAAAATAGATCACGTATGCAACAATATGATACTTAGGATCATAAATATATAACCCAGAGTAACTGGGAACCTATAGAGGAGGGGGTGTCAGAGTTGGATAAAGAGTGGGGTCTTCATGAGGAGGTGGAGGAGAATGAGCTACAAGAGGAGCTGGAGGAGTTGGATTTATAGTCTAAAACAGTCATTGTATATCAGAAAACAAGTACTATACAGATGCTTTGATCTTATCCTCCATCGTCACATTAATATTATGAATGTGAGACTCCAAATATTATAACTATTTTTATGAAAACCCTCCATTGTTTAATCTAAAGAATGTTTAAACACTTTTCCCACTGATACACCTTTCGGGTATCCTCATACACAACTCGGGTGTTCGAGTTTTCTCAATTTTATAGATTTAATATCCTACCAATCCTTAGCTACAAATACTCATGTGTTCTTTTCCCTTCAATAAAATCCTTTATGCATTATTTGAAAAAATCTCCAATTACTGAAAATATATAAATAATTTAATTTAATAAACAAAGAAATAATTTAAACATTTTAAAATCCTCTCATATACAACCCTCAACACCTTTATAAGATATTGCCCTTTTTTTCTCATCTGATCCCTATTCTATTTTTCATATCTTTCGAGGGGGCTGGAGAGGCGACCTCTCAAGAGTTTGAAGTCTCAGCTCATTGTTTTTGAAAATTTACAACCATCATTATTCCTTCCAATAATGTATACCGTCCCTGAGATAAATTATTTGGCTATACATTTCATGACTGGATCTCTTGATGAGATCTCCTCAATTTCTGCCAATTAAGAATAAGAAATAATTAATATGATAAATAATATAAAAATAAAATTAAAAAGTATATATTCCACTTTCTTTTTTTCTACATAGAACAAATTGCATCCATGTGTCGTCATCTTGAAATGGTTATATATCACATGGATTGAAATTTTTCGTATCCCAATAAATGAAATCATATGTAAGGGTTTATTAAAAATCTCTCCATCTCCTTGCAGCCAAGGATAAACATTTCTTTCCGACTCCTCCAGTGTGAGGTATATCATATGTCATCTGATGAGATGGGGGCAACCCTATATTAAAATAATCATTTCAAGAATAGAAAAAAATTAATTACCTTAGAAAAATGGTCTCCCAAAACTGAGATAGTTTTACTTTTTAAACACTTCTCCAATCATTAATAAAAATACTAACTTTTCATTTACACTGAACTGATACAAAACTCTAGAATTGTTTTCATTAGGACCTCTTTGAAAATCATTATCATTAAATTCCATCAGTATCCTCATGTACTAGCTATGAGAAACTAATAATTTTGTTAGATGTGTGCTGCCAGATTTACTTACCCTCAAACTCTGCTTTGGCTCTATGGGAGTATATGAATATTTTAAAGAATGATGGGGATCATCAAGAGGAGAATGTCCAAATTACCCTTTGGATGTTTGAGTATGCTCATCTCTAGAAGTATGTGGTTGATCACATGATTGATATTTCACTATCCTACAAATCAAAGATGAAAACATTTAATATAGAAATATAGAAATTCAATATACAATATTAATGAAAATAAAAAATGAAAAATTATGTAACGACCTGAGTTTTTGGGGTCCATTACCTTGTGAAAATCTCGTGTTGGGTTTTCTGGTCTGGGAATCACGGTGGTGTAGGCCTACTGGTAGCCTTAGCATACCGGTAGTAGGGCTACCGGTAGCTCGGTCTACCAGTAGCCTAAGCCTACTGGTAGATCTATCTACCGGTAGCTCGGTCTACCAGTAGCTGCTGCTACCAGTGGCTCTGTCTACCGGTAGCTCGGTCTACTGGTAGGTGTAGCCTACCGGTAGCTCGGCCTACCAGTAGCTGTAGCCTACCGGTAGCGGGGTCTACCAGTAGCTGCAGCCTTACTATAGCTCGGCCTACCGGTAGATGTAGCCTACCGATAGCTCAGTCTACTGGTAGCTGCAACCTACCGGTAGCTCGATCAACTAGTAGCTGCAGCCTACCGGTAGAGTGGCCTACCGGTAGCTGCAGCCTACTGGTAGCCCGGTATATCGGTAACTGCAGCCTACCGGTCGCTCGGCCTACCGGTGGCTGCAGCCTACTGGTAGCTTTTCTACCAGTAGTTATCACCCACCAGTAGCCCTCAGCCACCAGTGGCTCTGGCCCACCACGCGGGTTCATTACAGTAGCGCTCCGTTTTGCACGATTAGGGTTTTAAACCCAATTCTGACTCCTTTAGGCGTGTTTCAAATCCCGGTAACGCGTGTAAATGTTTTAATTAATTAATTAATGAATTAATGTGTTAGTTTAAACCACATGACCCCTTTAATAACACGTGGGGCCGCATGGTCAATCCACGACCCCGTGCCTTACATGGTTTTGCATTCTTTTCTCAACCGTACGTGGCCTTATAACTAAAGGGTTTTCCCTGGGTTTCTCTTTTCTTGATCACCCTCGGCCATGAGTACTTTCATCCAGACGATCGGATTTTCATGCATCGTGCGAGCTGCATCGTTATGCATAATGTTCTGTGCAGGGCCTAAGAGTTGACGATCAATAAGTGGGGAATTTATCCTTTTTCTCTCTATTTTGTGTATCATGCGGGGTAGGCGTGGTTTTGATTCTGTAGATTTGGATAAACCAGACCTAAACAAAGATAATGAACGATTTCTATAAATAATGAGGGGGGGACGTGATCTTTGAAATTGTTTATATTATGATCTTTTTTATAAGTTGTGGTGGCTTACGCCTTCTGAAAATCGAGGTCATTGGTGGTCATTGTCTGTGCACTAATGAACCCCGCGTGATGTTTTAAATGGCTTGTTTTGTAATTGTAAACTCCTGTTGTGAAAAGTAAATTTGTTAATTACATATACCCGGCTGGATAAATTGAATGAACCAGGATCAACCCTTATGTGATAACTCTCGGTTAAAACACATGGAATTGAAATCATGGAGTGTGTTAAATCTTTTAAATCTAAAAATACAGGCATGTCCCTGCTTTGTGTTGGTGGTAGTGGTTTGGTTGTTTTCTTTTACGGGCCGATTGCTGGAGATGTGGAAGGGGATGGGATCCCCTGTTTTTATACTCTTAGGGGTTGTGAAATTGGGGTGGGATCCTCTGTTAATGAAAATCCTTTTTTGGGGGAGGGGACACAAGGCAGTGTCTCGGGGTTGTCTTTAGTTCCATTACTTCGAGGGATCTCACTTACTCCTTTGTTGTTGTGACATTACAAGAGAACTGGGTGTGGATACTTAATTGAAGTTTGGCTGGTTTCTTTTCCTTGGTTATTCTTATTGTGTTATTTTCCCAGTAGTGCTTAAACATATTTGAACATTATTACTGAACGTGAAAACAAGATAGAGGCAAATGGGTTTGTTGGCGAGAGTCGTGACTCGGACCTGAGTGTTGTTTGTGTCCATTAGGTTGGATGAAGAAAAACCTGAACTTTGGGTGAGTTCTTGTCACCAATGTATATATATTTGTAGTTTTGTGTTTATTATTCGTGCCCCACCCAATTTGAGCACTTAGTGCTGAACACCCCCATTTCATGGGGGAGGGTGTTTTTCCCAACACTATTATTAGTGGATGGTTATTATCTCCGTTTATGCTCCCTTTCCTGGATATCCCAAGTATCTATGGGCAGGATGTGATGGCCTGAGGTCCATTATTATCCTAAGAACCTTCGGGTGGGGTAGTGTGGTGGTTGGCTAGGTGTGTGCGGAAGGTGGTTTCCCAAGTGTCTTCGGGATGAGGCTCAGGTGTCTTCGAGCGTGGCAGTGGATCTTCTAGCCCTGGTGTCTTCGAGAGTGGTTGTGGTTATTCTAGCCTAGGTGTTTGCAGGCGTGGTTACATGTGACAGTTGTGGCCCAGGTGTTTGTGGGCGGGATTTAGCAATGGGACTGCGTGTGGTAGTGGCCCAGGTGTGTGCGGGCAGGTGTGGAAGTGGGACTGCGGTGAGAATGGAGGGATTGGTTCGATGCGTAGGATGTCTCAATAACCAGTGGGAATGTGGAACGAGGTACCCAAACATCGATGTGTTGTTATTATATATATTACTTGACTTGCGTTATTTGGGGAGTATGCCTTGGAGAGGCTTGGGTGGATAGTTTACCTTGTTAGGTGTTTGGTTTACTCTTTTTTTCTCACAGGACTTTAGTACATTCTCCCACATGTGCACGAGAGTCTTTGGTTTTCCCTACTGAGTGTACTTGTATACTCACCCTACGTATATAAAACTGCTTTCAGGTTTCCAGGAGGACTTCGGGGATCGCGCAGGACCATACTAGCTCGGACCCTTGGGGTAGTTACAGTTGCTGTTTTTCTTCCTTTGGTACTTACCTTGTAGTCACTTCTTATACTTTGTGGCTTTTACTTTTTGAACATGCATGTGGGGATGGGTTAATTTTTGGATTTACTTCTCTTTAGTTTTGGTGTTGTTGGGTTTCATCATCTTATCTCTCGATCCTATAAAATAAAAAGGGGTAATACCTTCCATTTGTGTGTAATTTCTATACCCTTGGTCCTATTCGACACTCTGAAACCTATTGAAGGCAGGTCTCAGGGGTCATTATCTCTCCTTCAACTTAAAGAAGGAAGGCATGCCAATCTGTTGACCCTTCCCTCTTTTTGGTGAAGGTGGGTCGTGACAGAATGGTATCAGAGGCAATAGTTGAGAGATAGGATGGAGTCTGGAGTTAGGCACACTGAGGATTTCATGTGATGGTAGGGAAAAAGTGTTGGGTGACCTCAGTGCGTGAAATTAGGCCAGGGAATACCGGCTAGGACACGTGATTTTAGGCCCCCCCATGATCCGATGCAAGGACTCTGGACCTACCGAACGATCTAGTGAGGCTGGGCTGATTACAGGGTAGAGACCCTAGGAAAGGTACATGCATCATAATGACTTGTGTTCTTGTGTTTCTGGGATGTCTTGGGAATCAAGAATAAATGAAAAGTTTAAGAAATTTTAAGAATAATATTCCGCACTACTTGGGCTTAAGAATTCCTTGTTTACCTTGCAGCTATGGCACCTGGAAGGCAACCGTGTTTGGTACAGGCGATCGAGGCCCCGCAGACTACTTTGGCCAATCGGCAGAGAGCCGATCGAGAGGAAGAGGATGACCAGTGGCAGAAGACACTTTGGGCCTTCCAGTTACAGATCCTCGAGAGGTATGAGGGCAGCACCTCTGACATGAAGACGGAAGGCTGGCTAGAGGAGCTAGTGATAGCTTTCTGCCTGATTCGGGCCCCGACCGAGTACTGGGTTCCTCTGGCCGTCAGCCAGATACGGGGAGTGGCGCGTCAGTGGTGGACGCTTTACCTGGGGGAGAGGAGAGAGTCTGAGGTGGCATGGGCTGACTTCGAGAGGGAGTTCCAGGCAGAATTCCTCTCTTCGACGATGAAGTCGGAAAAGAGACAGGAGCTACTCTCCCTCCAACAGGGGAGTATGTCTGTGAGGGAGATAGGGATCAAGTTCAAGGACCTCCTACGTTTTGCTCTGGACCTCTTCCCCAACGAGGAGTCTCGGTCAAGACGTTTGGAGGAGGTGATCCTACCCTCCCTCTAGTATTCTGTTACCCCCTTTACCCTTATGACGTACTTGGAGGTCCAGAAGAAGGCCGAAGTGGTGGAGACGATGCACTCTCTAGGAGGAGTATCACAAGATGGGATCTAGCTAGGACCATCTAAGGGGAAGGCCGTCAGCACCAGGACTCCAGTGTCAGGACCCTCCAGGTCCCGACCGGTAGGGAGTAGGCCGCAACAGTTTCAGTTTCGATCCCCTGGTCCTCACTCTTTTCCTTCAGGCCCGGGACCACGGTGCTTCGTCTATGGAAGCCCTGGACATCTCTGGAGTCAGTGCCCGGACTTGGTGCAGTACGGCAGTGGCGGACAGCCCCACCACCCTCCCCAGCAGCAGCTTCCAGCCAGGCCTTTCCAGAAGCAGCAGCAGGGACAGCGAGCTCCCGCTCCACCAAGGGCAGATGTGGGTGTAGGAGGACGACCTCAGGGCGCTCCTAAGGGACCTATACTGGGGCATGGTCGGGGAGGTGGCTGACAACCGAGGGGTAGAAGAGATGGGCGTGGACAGTTACACACCGCAGATGCAGTAGTTCTAGCAGGGCCAGAGGTTGTTCGAGGTACGATCAGTTTGTTTAGTACCCTTGCTTTTTCCTTGTTCGATACCGAAGCTTTTCAGTCACTTGTTGCGCCTAGTCTATCCCGTGCCTTGGGTCTAGATGCCGAGAGACTTACAGTGCCCCTAGTATTGAGCACACCAGTCAGAGGTCATACCGACTTGTTGTTTCTTTGTCGGGGATGCAGACTGATGATAGGGCCACATCAGTCGGTTAGGGATCTTCTTATGCTACAGGTACAACCATACGATGTCATCCTAGGCATCGACTGGCTATTTTTTGTGTGTACCGTCATAGACTGCTTCTGAAGAAGGGTCGTGTTCTCAGACTTGGGTGGCCGGCATATTACCTTCACCGGTGAGTGAAGCAGTCAGAAGGGCAACAGGCGAGAGGAGCCCCTACTCTCCTTGTTAGCTGAGTTGTCAGTAGGGTCAGTAGATACTAAAATGGTGAAGTTCTAGAGATCGTCCATGAGTTTATGGACGTTTTCCCTGAGGAGGTGATGAATCTACCCCCTCAACGTAATATCGAGTTTGGGATAGACCTGCAGCCCGACGCTCATCCGATCTCGATGGCTTCTTACCAGATGGCACCATCAGAGCTGCGGGAGTTGCAGATCCAAATTGATGATCTGATGAAGAGGGGTTATGTTCGAAAGAGTGCGTCACCATGGAGAACTCTAATCTTGTTCGCAAAGAAGGCAGATGGTGGCCTCTAGTTATGCATAGACTAAAGGAGGCTGAATCAGGTGACTATCAAAAATCGCTACCCTCTTCCGAGGATATATGATCTTTTCGTCCAGCTGAAAGGGGTAGGATGGTTCTCGAAGACCGACCTATAGTCTAGGTATCACCAGCTAAGAGTGAAGGAGGGAGACATCCTGAAGACGACGTTCAGATGCAGATATGGACACTTCGAGTTGGTATTCATTCCCATCGGTGTTACGAACGCCCCAGCAGTGTTCATGGGGCTTATGAACTCCATCTTCCAGGAGTACCTAGATCGGTTCGTAGTTGTGTTCATAGACGACATCCTGGTCTACTCAAGATCATAGGAGGACCATGTAGAGCACCTGAGGATGGTTCTAGAGGTCCACCGACATCATCAGCTCTATGGGAAGTTGTCGAAATAAAAGTTCTAGACACGAGAAGTGTACTTCCTCAGGCATGTGGTGTCTGAGAAGGGGGTAGCGGTGGACCCATCAAAGGTTGAGGCAGTTATTTCTTGGGAAGCAACGAAGAATGTGGCAGAAATCCATAGTTTCCTCGTGCTGGAGGGTTACTATCGGAGGTTCATACCCAACTTCTCCCGAGTTGCAGCCCCTTTGATAGCCCTTACCAAGAAAGAAAAGGTTTTCGTCTGGAGTGAGCAGTGTGAGTCAGCCTTTAGCTATCTGAAGGAGAGGTTGGTCAGTGCCCCAGTACTAAGATTTCCAGAAGAAGGGGCGGCTTATGAGGTGTTCTGCAATGCTTCAGGACAGGGCCTGGGGTGTGTGTTGATGTAGCAGCAAGGGGTGATCTCTTATGGGTCAAGGCAGCTATTCCCTCCTGAGCGTAATTACGCCACCCATGACCTGGAGCTTGCAGCGGTCGTTTTTACACTAATGTTTTGGCGGCACTACCTCATCGGAGAACGCTTTGTGGTCTTCCCAGATCACAAAATCTTGAGGTATATCTTCTCCCAACGGGACCTAAACTTGCGACATCAGAGATGGGTGGAGTTCTTACAGGATTACGACTTCGAGATCTCTTATACTTAGGGAAAGGGAAATGTAGTGGCCGATGCCTTGAGAAGGAGGACACAAATGGATGTGGTCCGAGAGTCGGCGGATTCCTGGAAGGTGATGGGGGAGTTGTCTACCTTACGCCTGGATGAAAAGATGGATAGCAGTAGTGGTTGCCTATATCAGATGACAGTGCAGTCATCTCTTTTTCAGAAAGTGGAGGAGTCTCAGTGGGGAGACCCGGAGTGTGAAGTGATGCGTGACCGAGTTGACTAGGGAAATGCTCCGGAAGGGTGGACAGAGGATGGTCAGAACCAGATGCTTTTCTAAGGAAGGTTATTTGTTCCGGAGGTGATGCATGGAAAGGTTCTCAGTGAGTTCCACAACTCAGCCCTGGCTGTACAACCAGGAGTTTCTAAGATGTACCAGGGACTGAAGAGGCAGTTTTGGTGGCCCGAAGTTAAGCGAGCGATGGCAGTGTTTGTGTCCATGTGCTTAGTGTGTCAGTAAGTCAAGGCTGAATACTAAGTTCCAGGTGGCCTACTACAGCCTCTAGATGTCCCTGAGTGGAAGTGGGATGACATCTAGATGGATTTCGTCACAGGACTACCCAAGGTACAAGGGGGATACGACGCCATATGTGTGGTAGAGGACATGTTGATGAAATCGGCTCACTTTCTAGCGATCAGGGAGTTGAGTGTAGTGGATTATTTGGCGCGAAGATACGTGGATGAGGTGGTGCAGTTGCATGAGATTCTGAGGTCTATAGTCTCGGATAGGGATGAACGTTTTACCTCGCGAGTCTAGAGAGGATTGGAGCATGCTTTTGGAACCCAGCTGCATCTGAGCACTGCTTTCCACCCCTAGACAGATGGACAGACAGAGCGCACCATACAAACTTTGGAGGATATGCTGCGGGCATGTGTTCTAGACTCAGGGGGATCAAGGGTGCGATACTTTCCCCTGGTATAGTTTTCCTACAATAATAGCTACCACTCTACCATTGGTATGGCCCCATTTGAAGCCTTGTACGGGAGGCCATTCCGTTCACCTATGTGTTGGACTGAAGTAGGAGAGGCAGACATTCTTGGCTCGGAAGTGGTGCAGAGCACGAAAGAAAAGGTTCAGCTCATACGGGAAAAGATGAAGGTGCCCAGGACCGACAAAAGTCGTATGCTGATACCAGTATGAGGCCCTTGGAGTTTGAGGTTGGAGACCACATGTTCTTGAAGGTCTCCCCTCGGCGTGGGCAGTGGAGGTTCGTCAAGAGGAGTAAGCTTTCTCCCAGGTTCATCGGACCATTCGAAGTGTTGCGGCGGGTTGGTGAAGTGGCTTATCAGCTAGCGTTACCACCGCCGCTATGGAGGATACATGATGTCTTCCATGTGTCCTAGCTCCGTAGGTATCTGGACGACAATTCACACGTCCTTGATTGGGGTGAGAGGGACATTGAGGACGACATGTCTTTTGTGGAGAGACCAGTGGTGATCGAGGATCGCAAGGAGAAGGTGCTTCGTGGGTGAACCATTCCCTTGGTTCGTGTGTTGTGGAGACATGGTGGGCTTGAGGAAAGTACATGGGGGAGGGAAGCATAGATGCGTACCCAGTACCCAGAGTTGTTTTGAGTTTTGTTCCTTGTTATACCTGTTGTGGTAGGAATTTTTGTATCTTTGGCTATGAAATGTACTGGTTTTCTTTCCTCTGAATGTGTGTGAAAAGCCCTGGCTATGGGGAGGAGAGAACCTGACCCCTAATCAAGACGCATTAAGGTGGACGCGATTAAACCCGTGCGTGCGAGTTAGTGCCGCCCAAAGCGGATAATATCTTGACATGGGGGAGGAGACACCCCAACCCACATGCCTGGGCAGTTTGGCATGGAATTTTGGAAGTGTTTTTAGTTACCATGTGTTCACTCCTAAGAGGTATCTATGGAGTTGGTTGTTCGGACCCTCTATTTCCTTCTAGTTTGTTTTGATTCTCGAGGACAAGAATCGTTTAGGATGTATTTGATGTAATGGCTCGGGTTTTTGGGGTGCATTACTTTGTGAAAATCTCGTGTTGAGTTTTCTAGTCTGGGAATCACGGTGGTGTAGGCCTACTGGTAGCCTTAGACTACCTATAGTAGGACTACCGGTAGCCCGGTCTACCGATAGCCGCAACCTACCAGTAGCTCTGTCTACCAGTAGCTCGGTCGACTAGTAGTTATAGCTACCGGTAGATGAGCCTACCGGTAGATGGGTCTACCGGCAGCTGTAGCCTACCAGTAGCTCGATCTATGGGTAGCTGCAGCCTACCGGTAGCTCGACCGACCAGTAGCTGCAGCCTACCGATGGCTCGGCCTACCGGTTGCTGCAGCCGACCGGTAGCTCGGCTACTGGTAGCTGTCACCCACCGGTATCCCTCAACCACCGGTGGCTCTGGCCTACCATGCGGGTTCTTTCCAGTAGTGCTCCGTTTTGCATGATTAGGGTTTTAAACCCAATTTTGACTCCTTTAAGCGTGTTTTAAAGCCCAGTAATGCGCGTAAATGTTTTAATTAATTAATTAATTAATGCGTCGGTTTAAACCACCCGACCCCTTTAATAACATGTGGGGTTGCGTGGTCAACCCACGACCCCGCACCTTAAGTAGTTTTTCATGCTTATCTTAACCGTCCACGTCCCTTATAACTAAAGGGTTCACCCTAGGTTTCTCTTTTCTCAATCACCCTCGGCCCAGAGTAATTTTGTCCCGACGATCGGATTTTCGTGCATCGGGTGAGCCGCATCATTATGCGTAAAGTTCCGCACACGGCCTAACGGTCGATGGTCAACAAGTAGGGAATTTCTCCTTCATCTCTCTCTTTTGTGTATCAAGTGGGGTGGACGTGTTTTTGATTCTATAGAATTTGATAAACCAGAACTAAATAAAGATAATGAACGGTTTCTATAAATAATGAGGGGGATGTGATTGTTGATGTTGTTTATATTATGATCTTTTTTTAAGTTGTGGTGGCTTACGCCTTCTGAAAATCGAGGTCGTTGGTGGTCGTTGTCTGTGCACTAATGAACCCCTCGTGATGTTTTAAATGACTTGTTTGGTAATTGTAAACTCCTACTGTGAAAAGTAAATTGGTTAATTACGTATACCCGGCTAGATAAATTGAAAGCACTAGGATCAACCCTTCTGTGATAACTCCCAGTTAAAACACACGGAATTGAAATCATGGAGTGTGTTAAATCTTTTAAATCTGAAAATACAGGCATGGGCCTGCATTGTGTTAGTGGTAGTGGTTTGGTTGTTTTCTTTTACGGGCTGATTGTTGGAGATGTGGGAGGGGATGGGATCCCCTGTTTTTATACTCTTGGTGGTTGTGAAATTGGGTTGGGATCATCTGTTGATGAAAAACCTTTTTTGGGGGATGGGACATGGGGAAGTATCTTGGGGTTGTCTTTGGTTCCAGTACTTCGAGGGATCTCACTTACTCCTTTGTTGTTATGACTTTACAAGAGAACTGGGTATGGATACTTAATTGACGTTTGGATGGTTTCTTTTCCTTGGTTATGCTTATGGTGTTAGTTGCCCAGTAGTACTGAAACTTATTTGAACGTTATTACTAAACGTGAAAACAAGAAAAGAGAAAATGGGTTTATTGGCGGGAGTCGTGACTCGGACCTGAGTGTTGTTTGTGTCCTTTAGGTTGGATGAAGAAAAACCTGAACTTTGGTTGAGTTCCTGTTACCTATGTATATATATTTTTAGTTTTGTGTTTATTATTCGCGCCCCACCCATGTTGATCAAATAGTGCCGAACACCCCCATTTCATGGGGGAGGGTGTTTTTCCCAACAGTATTATTAGTGGATGGTTATTAGCTCTTTTTCTGCTCTCTTTCCCGGATATCCCATGTATCTTTGGGTAGGCTGTGATGTCCTGAGGTCCAATATTAGCCCAAGAACCTTCAAGCAGGGTAGTGTGGTGGTTGGCCAGGTGTGTGCGGCGGGTGGTTTCCCAAGTGTCTTCGGGATGAGGCTCAGGTGTCTTCGAGCGTGGTAGTGGATCTTCTAGCCCATGTGTCTTCGGGCATGGTGGTGGTTGCTCTGGCCTAGGTGTTTGCAGGAATGTTTACATGTGACAGTTGTGGCCCAGGTGTTTGTGGGCGGGATTCGGCAGTGGGACTGCGTGTGGTAGAGGCCCAGGTGTGTGCGGGCGGGTGTGGCAGTGGGACTGTGGTGAGAATGGCAGGATTGGTTCGATGCATATGATGTCTCGATAACCAGTGGGAAAGTGGCACGGGGTACCCAAACATCGATGTGATCTTATTATATATATTACTTGACTTTCGTTATTTGGGGAGTATGCCTTGGTGAGGCTTGGGTGGATAGTTTACCTTGTTAGGTGTTTGGTTTATTCTTTTTTTCTCACAGGACTTTAGTACTTTCCCCCACTTGTAAGTCAAATCTTTTATTCAACCCTTCTTTATTATTTCCTTAAATATGTAATAATGTTCCACTAAATCGGTCACAAATATTCTACTCCACATCCATGACATCAATGTTATATTTGACCTCATGATATCTTCAATATGGTAGATCAAAAAATGTTGATCATTTCTTCCAAATATATTTATCATTATCGGATTTATGTGGCTTTCCAAATGACACATCATGGTTTTTCACACTCTCAAAATATTGATAAGTGGATAATGGTTTTGGAGTAATATAAAATTCTTGTGAGCCATTGAATTCATTTTTTTTAATCTTCTATAAGGGTGATCCATAGAAAAACTATTTTAATGAACCATGTACAATTTTTGTCTCCAAAGTTGTAGTTGGTAGTTTGAATTATATTTTTCAAAAATTTCACACACATTATACACCTTAACATTTTATGAAGAAAAATTTCCATATGTTGTGAATTCATTTATAGTGAACATAATCATTGAATACAGTTGAAACTATTCAATTTTATAAGAATCATACAACCTAATACCATCCTCCCATAAGAGTTTCAAATCCTCAATTAATGGTTATATGAAAAAATAAATATCAATTCACAGTTTTTCCAAATATCATTAAACTCAACATGAAATATTTAAACATCATACAAAATTCAAGAGATAATTTGTAAATTCATAAAAAAACAATCCATGAACTATTTTTGCAACTAAGACTTCAATATGGATTCATTCAATCTGTGTACAATCCATGTATGATACTTATAACTTCATTTCTTAATGTACGAAATAGGTGATGAATTTTCATCCACTATGGAAAATCAACAAGATGCCATATTTTTCCATCACATATCCTCTCATCAATATGATATCTTAACCCTTTTTAATCATTTTATTTAGTAAATAAACATTTCAAATGAGTATTTATAGGAAGATACAAAAATGAATTGTCAACGGTCTCTGTAAACTGTAAATTAACCTATCATTTTTCTTTCAACTTATACCATGATGCCCCACATTTAGGAAACTATGTCAGAAATTCATATTCCATCCTATATAGCACATAGTAATTTGGTTAGGAATGTATTTTTTTGTAATCTAATCCAATTGGTTATATTATTTTATTCACTTTGTAATGTGAATTCGGAAGATCATTACCTCTATAAAGAATATATTTCAACAAATTTAGAAAATTAGTAAAAATTTTGTCACTCGAACCATTTTTCACCTTCAAGTTAATCAATCTTAAACCCAATTATAAAACTATAAGTTCCATACAACCATGATAAAATGACCATTTAGATGCTCAATTGTTAGTTTTTTCTCAATTTTTTCTACTTCAATATCATAAATAACATCTTCAATTTCAGTAGAGTTATCATATTTCAATGCATCATCATCCATATATTTGAAATTATTCCAAGTTTCACCATGCCAAATACATGGGATGTAACTCTAATTTAATCCCTAAAAATTAAAATTATATTTGATCTCTCAACTTTTCAACTTCATTATATTTAAATATTTTATGCATGGATAGTAAAACATGTCATTGTTTGGAACATTTCATTTAGAAACTAAAAAAACCATCAACACCTTCCTCATATTCATCACTTATTTGAAGTATAATAATCTATATTTAATGCATTATAACCTACATAAAATATAAAAAATATATATCTTGTTAAGAAAATTCAATTTAATATTTATATGTAATATTCCATAATTTGAAAGTAACAAAATTTTGAAATATAAAAAAATATATGTGTATTTTAAAAATATAATTATAAATTATATACAATAAAGTAAGATAAGATTAAATAATAATGGTAAATAATAAAAAGACATGCATAGAAATAATTTAAGAAAGATAAAATAGTTAAAAATGTAAATTTTGGTATCAATTATACACACTAATTGGTATAGTTAGATGATAATTTTTTGAATTTAATATACACAAAAGTGTGATGTATTATAAACCCATCACAATTTTTTTTGTTTCAATGTAACTCATGTACAAATCAAAACATAAGAATAAAACACTTTAAGCCTCTCATTTTATGTCACACTATAGTTTAACAAATTTCTATGAGATATGGCATATGAATAATATCCAAGGGTTACCACATTTAAATAATCTTCTATTATTTATCATTAAAATAGTCATGGTTGTGGATTTAATAGGGTGAGGAACTGTACTCAATCAAATAAAAATTAAAAATGATGAATTTGGTCATATTCTACAATAGAAATATATCACCACAAGTATACGATAATTTTTTTTCAAGAATTTATTAATAATTACTATGAAATCACTATAGTTTATAAGACACTATATTGAAAATGGAACATGATAATATGACAAGTTGAAATATATGGAGTGTATATATCAATCTATATAAGAAAATATATCAAATTTAATGAAAATACTATGAAAATAGAAAAATAAATATGAGATTTTCTGACCAATAAAATCATAAAAAATGAATTTCATGATTAAAATCAAAACTAAAAATAATTTGTTAATGATAACGTGTATTGTAATATATATGAAACCCATTTTTTTCATCCATGAAAAATTTATCAAGTAAGTTTCATGGAAATTTAGAAGTATAATAGAATATTTTTTTGACTTGTATCAGGAGAAAATGATGTTATTTTATGGACACAATTCTATGTGAAAACTACATATGTAAAGTGATAATATTAGGAGATTAAACAAGATGGTAATGTTATATTTTATTAAATGAAATTGAAAAACAGAGTGTTAGGGAATCTGAAAAATGCCCGACTGTAAGAAATGTGTGTGAGGATTACATGAGAGTTGAAATTTGATCATATATAATTCACCATTGAAAACTATGATGAATTAAGATGGAAATTGGGGTTAGAGTCCAGTAGATTGAAGAAACAATTTTAGTGTTTCCACACGTGAGAGGATTGAGTCTGCCTTCACCCGATCAAAAAACACCAAAAGGACTTGAAATGGTAATTCATAGAATTTTAAATATTTATCACATCTGTTATTATATAACCAACATGACAATGACATTTTAATTACATTTATCACATTATATTGTATATAACTAACATGATATGTTTATTTACCATTTCGGTCATAAAACAATCGAAATTATAAAGCAATGAGATTTTATTTACTATGTTGGTTATTATATAACAAACATAAAAACCCAATCTAACACATTAGATATATAATAACCAACATCATTCATAGAATATTCTATGTGATAAATCAATAAATAGGGAATTTCACATCGGTTATAAATAATGGTCATTAAAAGGTCGATGTGATAAATTGTTTTTGTACTAGTGAAATCTTGGACAATGAATTTTGAAAATCTATTTCTTGTTATTTAACCCTCTGTTCGTTTTGTTATTCACCAATTTTCCTACAGGGTCATGGTTTGACATTAGCAGGCATCATCAAGCCTGATCAGACCACCATCTTCAGAGTGGATTCATGAATGATGAAAATATTGATGAATGAAGGATAGATTCTAAGGAGTTGTTGGTTGATGTTGATTTCTTAATAGATCTCATATCCAAAGAAGATATGGCATGACATGGGATATGGACGAGCTGCATACATGCATTGAGTGGGTGAATCCAAATCCATTTTCTAACCAATGTATGGAAAAGAAATTGTATTCACCTTCGATTTTAGTTTTCTTCTAGGTGATATATAAAGAATCAGGAAAGGATTTTGATGGTGTAGTTGTGGATCTAACTTTCTAGAAAAAAACACGACTATAAACCTTGTAGTTTGGATGAACACACACCGTGTAGTAACCCTATGGTTTTGACTCTAGGGTTTTGAAAATTTTACTGATCACAGGTTATGTTCCTGGGATACACGTCCTATGACATTCCATGTTTAGATCGACCATATGAAAAAATCCCACAGGAAGGATCCCATGCATGAGGACACACCTTGTACTAAATTACACATACACATGCAATGTTACACAAACAATTCCAAGAGTGTGGGCATGACCACAAGTGGATTAGGCACATTATATAGTCCCCTTACATGCATTGTAGGGACACATGGGCAGCGAGTTGTGTTATGGTAGGGACACGAACATGTATTGAAGTTGGAAAACATGTCGTGAACACACACTTCCTTTTTAGGGAACTTATACCCCTCAAGTATCCTTCATTTGGACTTGTAATTTGTCTTATGAGTATACAATACTGATTATTTTTCCATGTGGAATTGAATTTTGTTCTTAATAGTTTATCTTTAGTCATGATGACTTATTTTTTGGGTGTGACATTTCTTTCGGTGATACTTGACGACAACAACAATCAGGCAGGATCATCTAAGAGATTACAGAGGAACCCTACTACTAGGAAGTGCATGAGTTATCTATCTTCTATATATGTGGATCACTCATGTTTCAAAGGGAATGGGTCGTTGATCGGCCATTAGAGTGGAATCCTTCTATTAGGTCTTGCATGGGTCCTATATCTGCTACTCAAAGGGCAGCCGCATACTTGGAATGACATGAGTCCTCTATCAACCATTAAAGAGGCACTAATTTTATGGATAAAGGATGGGTCCTATATCTTCTATTTTAGTGGAAACCTCTTTCTTGGTATGTCATGAGTTTTCAATTTACTATTAAATAGCTACCCTCCTGTTGAGACAGGGAATGGGGCCTCTACAAATCCACCAAGTGGAACCCTCATACAGAGGTAGGGCATGGGTCCTCAACAATATAACTGAAAAACACCTACTAGGAAAGGTATTAGTTCTCTATCATCTATCTGAGTGGGACCCCCCAATGGAGTTAGGGCATGGGTCCTTGACTATCAAAGTGGAAACCTCATACTAGGTAGGTTTGGGTCCTCTATCGTCTATCCTAGTGGCACCCTCTTGTGGTATCATGGCATGGGTCCTTGACCACTACAGTAGAACCCTCCCACATTATCAGGGCATTGATCCTATACCAATAAAGTGTCCCCCTCCCATAGTGTATGTGCATGGGTCACCTACCAGTATAGTGTAAACCTCCTGTGGAGTCTAGACATGGATCCAATATTGACTACTTGAGTTGAACCCTCATGTTTTACCAGGATATGCATCCTATTCCAAGAGATTATATCCCCTTGAATGTGCTCTATAGTGGTGATGCATGTCTTAACATTATTGTTCCATATGGTCATATGTGCAAAATGATGAGCATCATTTATTGACCTCTTGGAATAGATTGAAATCTTTCCTTGGATGGGTTGTGAGATGTAGATCATGTTTAAGAATATTTTTTGAGCATATATATATCTGTATCAATGTCATTGAATATTTCTACTCTCTTGAATTGGGTTGATCTATATATTCTTATCGTGTTTCTTACTTATCCCCTTTAACTTTCAGGGTGTCCTACTAGGCATGTATGAACTAATACCAAAATGGGAGTTTCCCACATGTGTCGTGTCTTATGCAGATGATGAATAGGTCGGTGGTGGTTATAGGGGAACATTGGGTTACCTTGTGCATTTCTCCTTGTATGGCGGTCAGGTCTTGGAGAGATGGAGTCAGGCTCTCTCAACACTTTACTTATGGACTCGGCATAATCATAAATTTGTTGAAGGGAACATTATTACTTGCATCACATATGAATGATACTTTCAGTATACTTATTAAGTCAACTCCCCATATATATGAAAATCTAGTCATAGTATGCCCAGATTCAATTATGAGGATGCCTCTGCGAGGAAACCCATACGAGTTACCAATTACAGTGTGAAACAACGTTCTAATGAGGGATGTGACCTTATTTTAGGGGCTATCAAGTGATGTTTTTTCTCCATGTGGATATATAGAAACACCCCCTACTATTGAGTTATAGATCATACCATCCGAGTAGGCTAAGTATTCAAAAAAGATTAGCATACTCTACAAGTTTTAGTGCTAGAGGCCATTGAGGTTCCACAATGAGCTAGATCCATAGGCAACAGAGGATTGATTAGAGTTTCTGATCCATGTTTCCATTATTATTCTAGCACTAAAAAATTATGTGGTTACACTAGAATAAATCCTTTTCTATGGGAAAGTTTGGTGCTAGTGAATTCTAGTTATGCAGATGCCTGATGAATAAAAAATATCATGGTTTGACATCCATCAACTTTTTCTTGAGGAGAAAAACACCTTGTGCATCAGCTAGGTTTATATTTAAGATCTTTTAGTGATTCATTGGGGGTGGAAGATAGTTAGAGAGTATTATTGAAGGTTCCTTGACTATGAATGTTCTACCTCAATATGATTTAGGATGGCTACTTCTAGACACATAAATTTGAGAAGGCTATCAATAGATATATCCATTCCATTGTAGTACCACTGTGAATTCCCACATATGTAAGGTTGTGAGAGAGGGAAATATTAATAAGGATATTCCAGAAATAGGGTCTCTAGGTAGGGTGAGAAACCAGTGGGATTTTTATGGACGATTCATTTGTTGTATCTAGAAAGAGCCATCCAATAGGATATTGGCATAGGAGATCTTCACAGGATCATACATGGGCATGTGGTCAGGGATAGTGCAAAGGAACAAGGAAGTATAGAGAGGGTAGGTGTGATGCATGTGAAGGGATAATTGACATGACACATGATTTCTTTAACTGGGATGTTGAGAAGGGCATGAATATTCCATATGGACTTCGATGAAAGAGTAAGTGCTACAATCATGGATCTCCTATGGAAGGAAAGTTTGATCCCTAGGGAGGTGGATATATAAGAGGAGATTGCGGGGCTCAAGTCAGATGAGGTATGGGTGGTGAACAACTCTATGAGATTCTTCAACCCACACTACCAGGTGGCCCACATCAGGCTCAGGAAGCTAGTTCTCGGGGTCATGAGAAGGTGCGAGCTATGGATGCATGTGACCCAATAGCACATGACATGACTTGAGGTATGATATATTTTTATTATGATCATTCATCAGTATTAGTAGATAATGTTTTTGTCATTCCTTCATCTCATTACTCCTTCTATGAGAGATGGATCTCCCAGTTGATGAATTAGCCCAACATCATTTTCCCAAGTTTCCTACAGGGAACACATCTTCTATATCATTTTATCATACGATAGTGAGAGCTACCTCTTGGTGGAGATAGGTTCATGTGAAATTTTTTTTCATCATGATGGAAACCTATGAAATAATCTTATTTATGGATTGGTTTTCCCTGCTCTGATCCTAGATTGTCTGTCACTAAATATGATTCAGATACTTCACACTGATGGTTAGAGATTCTAATTTGTGGGTGAGGGAGATCTCATGGATGGGTGGGTGGATTTTCTGAGAAGTTGGATAAAACCCATTTCCAATCAGTTGTATAGTGTATCCATTTGTGAAATAGGCTCTTCAGAAATATGGATTCCTTCAGTCATGGAGGATGTTATGGAAGTCTTCCCCAAGGATGTTCTAGGACTAACTTCAACAAGAGATATGGATTTTTGTATTGAAATGCACCATGTGACCACTCTAATATATTTTGTGTCATATCTAATGCTACATAATGAGCATTGGGAGCTAATGTTGTATTTGGAGGTCCTTTAAGAGAAGTGTTTTATCAGATCCAATGTGTCCTTCTGGGTAGCACCAGTGTTTTTTTTGTGAAAAATGAGGAAATGATCTTGAAAATTTGTGTGGATTATTGTCACATGAACTAGGATATGATAATGAAAAGATACACATTTTTAATTATTGAAGAAATCTTAGATCAGTTATTAGGCATGGGTTGGTTCTCTATGATTTTTCTCTGGTACGGCTACAACTAGTTGAGAGTTCATGAGGTTGATATTCCACAGATTGAATTCTGATATCACTATGTAGACTGCGAGTTCATGGTGATTCCCATCAGGGTAAAAAACTACCCTATCATGTTTATGGACTTGTTGAATTGGATTTTTTGGATGTACATGGACCAATTTGTTGTTTTCTTCAATGGTGAGATACTCATATACTCTTTGTCAGAGGAACATGCAGAGTAATTGAGGATGGTCCTAGATTTTGTTTGGGAGAAACACATTTATGATAGGATATTGAAGTTCTAGTTCTAGATCCATGTGGTTCAGTTCCATGGGAATTCCATCTCTATGCATGGATTAGTTTTGGACCCATAGAAGATTAATGTAGTGATTTATTGGGAGCCACCCAAGCGTGTTTCATAGGTGTAGAGTTTTCTGAGCTTCATGGTGTACTATAAGAGATTTTTGATAGAATTTCCTAGGAATGTAGCCCCTTTGACAGCCCTGATGTGGAAAGGACATCCATATACCTAGAGTGAGTAGTTCCAAAAATCATTTGAGGAGTTGAGGCTGATGCTCATGAGTGATGCAATATTGAGTCTACCATAGGAAGGTGTGGAGTACGTAGTGTATTTTGATGCCTCTAGAGCTAGGATTGGTTGCAGGTTGGTATGGAGAGAAGATTTTATCACATATGGGTTGATTTCATTGAGACCCCATGAGAATTACTACACAACTCATGACCAATATTTGGTAGTGGTAGACTTTTATTTGCAGATTTGGGGGCTCTCTCTTCAAGGAGATCACTTTGTGGGTTACTCATACGATTAGAGTATTTGGTATTTCTTCACAAAGATAGAATTGGACCTGAGAGAGAGGAAATGATTGGAGTTAATGTTGGACTACAACTTTGAGATATTATATACTTTGGGGAAAGGAAATGTGGAACAATATTCTGTTATTAGTATTTTTAACTCTCATTTGATGCAGGAGGTGTGATATTAGTTGGCTTCCTACAGCTGAGCCTAGTTCAACATGAGGGTGAAACATTTATGACATCAATTTTGATGAATCCTCTACTCCTCCAATGTGTTAGATAGTCCTGGTTTGGAGATATCGTCTATGAAGTATTGTGTGATGAGATATCCTCAGAAGATTGATCAGATGTATTTTTTGATAGAGGAAGTCATGTCCTCCTTTTATATGGATGAGAAGTGGTCCCCGTCATGATGAGAGAGGAGGTGATGAGGGAGTTTTACACATCTCATTTTACTATACATCCTAGAATTGGGAATATTTACAGAGACCCCCAATGGTAGTTTTGTTGTTCTAGAACGAGGTATAGTATGGTAAATATTCTCTCTTAGAGCCCTACTTATCGATATGTGAAGGATGAGAACTAGGTTCCCGCATGTTTTCTGTATCAGATTGAGTTCCCAGAAAGGAAATGGTATGAAATATCCATGGACATCATGACAGGTATTTAGTGGAAAATGATATTCTATCATGCCATCTGGGTGATAGTTGACTAGATAATGAATTCAGCACAATTCTTTGAGATTAGGGACTATAGTTTAGTGTAGATGTTGTGGAAGTTTTATGTATGATATATTTTTTTCCTTCACGGGGTTCCCCTGACTATTTCCCCCGATCATGATGCGGGATTACCTCACTATTTTGTACATGCTTGAAAGTGACATTCATGACCCAAATGAGTATGAGTATAACCTTACACCCCTAGAAAGATGGGTAGACCAAGTTCACTATCCATGTTATTGAGTATATGCTAATTACTTATATGTTAGACATTTTCTAGAGATAGGAGGATAATTTTCTCATAGAAGAGGTTGTGTAAAATAATAGCTACCACTCTATTATTGATATAAAAACTTTTGTGGCCATATTTTGTAGACCACTTAGGTCACCCATATATAGGATTGATATTGGTAAGGCATCTCAAGTTTAGCCAGATTTGGTTATAGTGATTAAAAATCACTTCTAGTCATATGAAAGTGCATGAGGACATCCAAGAGTGGGCATAAATATTTTTTCGATTGTTTTTTTTTTGTGCTTGTCATCTGAGAAGGGAGATAATGTATTCTTAGAACTCTTCCCCATACGAGTATTGTGGATATTCAAAATTGGAGGAAATATATTATTATGTTTTATTGGGCCATGAAATATCTGAAAGACGGTTATTGAGGTTGTTTACCACCTCACCTTACCACAACTTTTGTATTGGTTACATGATGTCTTATATGAGATACATCTTAAGAGATATGTGCATGACCCTATGCACATTTTCTGACTTGGGAAAGATGTAAATTGAATATGGAACCACATTTTCTATTCACCCTATAGAGATTGAGGATCAGTAGGAGAGAAACCAGTGTGGATGGACCATCCCATTGGTTCATGTGTTGTGGCAGCACGAGAGCATGCAGGAGAGCTCTTTGGAGTGGTAGATCCATATTCGGGTTCAATTTCATGACTTTTTTGCATTGTTTTTGCATTTAGAGGATTAAAATATTGATGTTAGAAATAATTTAGAGACTCGATTTTTTCATTGTAATATTTTAAAGATAATTATAAATATTTTGAGAGCGTATAGATAAGACGACACACAATTCCAAGGCCCATTGTTCCCAGAAATAATTTTTTAGAATTATTTAATATACTTTATTTTATTCTTGAAATGTTTCATAATTAATATAGGGTGTATCATAAATATAATTTCTGGTAAAAATATGAGACAATGGTGGAATCCAAAATTTTATGTTTACCCTAGGGGTATCCTAAAATGGTCTGGTGAAAGACGTTCAGATAAAGCGACCATTGGCCTTACATTCTATCGATTAATTAAATTATTAATATAATTAATTCCTTGAAATAAACTAAAATACTCTATAATATAACTATTATTGAGGATCTCCAAGGATAGACACATAACCCTAAGAGTATTGAAAAGTTATTTTCCCCCTATGTTATGGAATAAAAATCAGATGATAATGTGCCTTTATTCTATGAGAATCAAGAATAAATGAGAAAATGACCTATCTTACTCATTTTAGAGTTCATTATTCCTCAAAGAATGATCAAAATCAAGGTAGGGATCTTAAATTTGTGGATCTGACCCTAATTGATTAAAATATTTAGCATGATTATACTATTTATTTCATTTGCATTCAAATTGAGCCATTACATGATCTTGGGAAATGATTTTAATTTTTTTTGTCACCTTTGGAATCCAAATTTTTATTCACTACCCAATAAATTATGGAAACATATTGTTACACATATGTCTCTTGTGATTTCCCCTCTCCATTCATTGTGTTCTTCACCGATTGGAATATAGGGTATCAATTTGATATGGTTGGCTAAGATCGAGCCTAAATTGACCCCTATATTCTTGATGGAATAGTATGAGACGAATGTACTATTGAATTAGGGATGGTTTTAGTGAATTTTTGGTTTTTGGATGGTTTCTGCATGGATTTGGGATCCAATATATAAATGGCACAACATGGGAGAAAAAAGAGGAGCGTATATGCATCGAGAGGGTAAATCAGAAATATGTAATACAGACAATAGATGATCAAACATGATGATGTAATTATTTCCATTATATTTTGGGTGTCTTTGAGAAAATATTTAAAGCATTATCCATGGATCTGCAATGTTTAGGTGTATATTGAACTTTCTGAAAAAAAAAAGATTACACATTGTGTTGTTTAGATGAACACATGCTACATAGTACCTCGATGGTTGCAATGATAGGGTTTTGGAAAACATAAGGATCACATGTTGTGTGTAAAACACATAGACCATGTGACCCTCCATGGGTAGATGGTAAATGTGACAAAATAAAATTCATAGGACCCCATGTGGGTGGAAACACCATGTATTGAACTACACAGACATGGGGCAAGGGTATACGAACATGTCAAGGAGCACGGGAAGGACCCCAAGTGTTTGATAAACATTGTGTAATCCCCTTAAACATCATATAGGGACACATGGGACATGATCTGTGTACTCTAAGGGACACATCCAAGTATTTGAGAAGGAACACACATCATGTGTGTCCCCTTACATGATATGTACCCACACTTTTTTTAGGAAACTTCTACCTCTTTTATATCCTTCATTTGGAAGCATATTCCAGACCTCAAGTATCCTATCCTAAGTGTTTTTACACAATAAAATGGTTTCCTTCATAGTGTATTTCTAGATACAATGCAATATGTTCCGAGTGTGACACTTTTTTAGGCGATGCTCGATGATAGTAGTGATCACTGAGGATCATCATAGAGAATATAGTAACATCCTCATACTTTTCAAAGAACGAGTCCTCTATATGATATCCATGGAACCCTCCTACTAGTAATGGCATGGTTACTCAATTGGGAAATATAAGGGCACTCTCCTTCTAGGTATGACATGGGTCCTCTATCTACAATCCATATGGAACTTCCTACTATGCTTGGAATGGGTCCTTGATCAACCATTAGAGTAGAATCCTCCTACTAGGTAGGGTCTAGGTTTTCAATATACTACCCTAGAGAAACCCTCATGTTGGTCAGGGAATGGGTCCCCGATCGACCCTTAGTGTATCACCCTCTGATTGGGATAGGGTATGGGTCCTATATCTATCTGTTGAGTGTCACCATCCTCTGGAGTAAGTGCATGGTTCTACAACTATCATAGTGGAACCCTCGTACTTGGAAGGATATCAACCCACTTTCTTCTATCATAGTTTCACCACCCATTAGATTCATGGAATGGTTCCTCAACTATTAGAGGGGAATCCTACTGCTAGGTAGGTTATGAGTCCTCTATTGTCTATTTGAGTAAAAATCACTTGTAGTATCATGGAATGTCTCTTAGAACACTAGTTTGGAACCCTCTTATGAAGTTATAGAATGGTTCTTGAACCATTAAAGTGGAACCCTCCAGTGGAGTATATTCATGGGCCATTTAAGGCTAGAATATGACCCATTATGGAGTTGGGGCATGGGTCCTCTATTGAATAATTGAGTGGAACACACATATTATTCTAGAACATGGTTCATCTACCTAGATATTATGGCCCCTAAACTATGTGGTAAATTTTTAGTGGTGTGTCTTAACTTGGTTGTTTCTTCTATTAAGATACACAAGATGCTGGGTATCATTGATGGACATCTTGGAATTGATGGAAATCTATCCTAGGCCAGGCTGTGAGATGGAGATCCCATTTCCCTATCATTTTGGATTATTCTATTAAGCATATATTTATATATATTTATATACATTTCATTGGATGTTGTTACTCTCTTGATTTGGGTTGATTTGTCTATAACTTTCATGTATCTTACTCCTCCCCCTTTAGATTTTGGGTAATCCTACTATATATGTATATACTCACCCCTATAAGTTATTTTACCACATATGTTGGGTCTTATGATGGTGAATAATAGGTCAGTTATTTTTATAGAGGATCATAGGGTTACCTGGTGAATTTGGCAGCATATTGTGGTTGGCGCTTGGAGATATATATCTAAAAACCAAATATTTAAAGTGATCTTTAGTAGATTTGGTACCCTGGAAGATTTCCATTTTATGATTCTCAGATGTAGCTCCATGAGGGTGAACCAAGTAGAAACTTGTGTGTGTGTGTGTGTTTCCATTCCTGTTATAAATTTCATATATCATCATTAGAAAAAGTTAGAAAGGAGAAGATAAATATACACACTAAATAGAAAATGAAGTAAAAATTATAATAAAGTGGTCAATATTATGGGGGTAGGAATGATTTTGTAAATAATATTAATAACTAGTCTCACCCCCACCTCCTAGGGTGTCTAGGCCCAATTTAGACATAAAAATTAGTTTTAAATCATTTATCTCTTTTATAATATTTCTTTTCTCTGACTTTATTCAGTCAATTTTTGAAATTAAATTTTCAGTCTCATATTATCTCATTATTTCAGGGAAAATGGATGAACTTCATTAAGGAAGAATAACTCTATTGGAATTCATCAGTTTGAAGTGTTTTTGATAAGAATATGATTCAAATGAAGGGAAAAATATCATACTAAAGACTGATTTTGATGAATCATATAGTGAGTATATTTACTCATTTAATGATGTTGCAGGAACGAAGGAAGAAATAGATATTCCCTATGATGTTGGAACTACTGATGATGAATAAATTGTAAGAATAGCAAAAGTGGACGTTGTCTAAAAAACAAAGAAATTAGATCAGAAATTGTATGATGAAATTAATTTTATAGATATTCACATCCAAGTGTAGGAAATTGAATTCAACATACTAATACATTTAAATAAAATACTTGTTGAAGTGGTTTTTAATCTATGGGATAATAATTAATCCCAAGATAAATAATTTATAATGATTTTCCTATAGATAAAAAACTCACAGCTGATGACAAGTGAATGAATATAAAATTATAAGAAATTTAGAATTTGGCAGGACAAAAGTAAGATATTTCTACACACCAATATCTACTAGTTGATGAGAAGAAAAAGTTATAATGAGATAATGATTTATTTAAGGATTTTATTTCCAAAATTAATTCTAAAATAAAGGATAAAAGTGAGGTAGTGGACAAGATCTCATGTGAATTGAATGATGAGATTAGTAGTGGGATAAATCTCAAGATAAAAGTTAATTATCAATATGAAAAAAGGATATGAAGATTCAATAATTAAGAGAAGATCTATAATCAATAAATAATAAAGTGAAGGAATGTAATGCCAATGTCAGACCAAAATTGAAGGATTTTATTAATTTATTATTTGAAAATCATTTGGAAGTTAATAATGAAGTAAAAAAATATATGAAATTTTAGGGAAATAAAATGAAATTATAGTATCATCTAAAAGACTATACAATTTGTGAGAAATCGGTATTGGGTATGATTATCCCTCTCCCATACATGATTGGAAGAGGGATTCAAATAGATCTAGAAATAGTAAAAATCATGTAGGCACAAAAGACTAACATAAACAAGGATTCTATTGTATGTAATGAAAATATATGTTATTTCTATGGGATTTATGGCCATACATCTAATTTTTGTGTTGAGGATTTTGAATATATTTCATGCTATGAAGGAAGAAATATTTATAAATATAATAATAAGCAGAAACATATTAAGAAATCTAAAATATGTGAATCTCATAAGAAGGTATACATGAAGAGCTATTATTTTAGAAAATAGGGACAAGACATGTGTATGTATTAAGAAGCCCAAGGGATTAATATTAGAAGAACTCTGGATGCATCAATATATCAGCCTAGGAATGATGAGACAAGACATTTATTTGATGGAAAATATTTTATATGTTCTAATCAATGTTATTTGGAAATAAAATGTTATAGGAAGAAATAAGGGAAGAAAAAAGAACCCAAAAAGGAATCCCCAAATCAAGTAGTGTATTATGAAAAAACCTGTAAGGAAGACAACATGATAAGTTGACAAAATAGGTTTACATCCTTTGGGGAATTTGACTGATCCTACTAAAAGGAATATAAATCACCTCCTCTATTACATCCACAATAGATCTCTTGGAATGGATGTGAATTAAAAAGGAAGAAAACTGGAGGATATGCACCAGTTATGATTAAAAATAATGTAAATTATATGGAATACTCAACCCCAACAAGAAAGGGTGACGTGAATCAGATAATTGATAAATGAAAAATGAAGAAAGAGTGTCTTGATAAATTCACATGTCATTACTCATTGTGAGAAGTGATGGAAAGAGAATGGTCTCTCAAATGACGGAAGAAGCAAAAGCTCCTGAACTGTGGAAAGATCCCTACTCAAAGAAATATTTATAAAGAATGGAATATTGGTAGATAATCAAAGAATGAAATTTATAGTAGTGGTTTTATACACCCAATTGTTCAAAAGTACAATCCTACAGAATCTATAAATAATATAAAGACTCAGCATGTGGGTAAAGAGTGTCTAGTTTTATAGGGAAAATAGTTTAAGGTATTTGGGAAAATGGAATAATCACAAAAAGATTATAGTTATTTGAATGATTGTATCAAAGTGTTGATCCATCAGGATCAATGAAAATCCTCTTCTTTAGGATTCCAATGGTACCACTATCCCTATATGTTAAATATTTTTCATATCTTCTAGAATTTATGATGGACTAAGTTGGAGATAAAATCCACCAGGTTTTTGGAGGGAACGAAAGATGTATTTGAATGAGATACCTTCAACAGGAAGAATCTAAACTCTTAAATTCACATATTCTATTAGATAAAATAAGTGGTGTTACACACCAAATATATTTTTAAATCTTTGTATGAAGGATATGTGATATAGAAAATAATTATTATAGGATGAATATTAATGTTATATGACATCATTAAGATGAACTGGTGGATAAACAAAAATATTCAGGTATTTAATGATTATCTATTTTGTTTGAACAAAACGGTATCATTTGAATATTTTTAAGATACTAAGAAGATGTAAGAAATGATCCAAAATGTTTGCAATAAGTTGTATCCCATTCTGAATAGAAATTCAACATGTAGATTCAAATGAATAATCTATATTAATGACTTAAATCATTCAAGTGTTAGAAGTTTTCAGGGATGTATGGGGTCAGGAACACTATGTCAAATATCTTAATCTGACAAGAGATTCCACTAGATAAATGTGGAAAGTCATGATGCTAGAATCCATGAAAGTAAGTGAGTTCCATTGATAGAAATTATGTTTATTATCTTAAAATATTATTTCTTTCAAAGAGTTCTTACTTAGTAGGCTAAGAGGATTTGTTCATGTATCAGTTCCGAGTTGTAATTTTACTATCTATAAATCATACAGTAGTGTGACACTATAAATAATAATATGACTCAGAACAAAAAAAGTGCTAAAAAAATCAATGTTTCAATATGAAGTTGATAACTGGTGTCATTATTGAACATTAATATTATTGACATAACTTGTTGGGGTTTGGATGTCGGCCTATGATGTCTCATGGACTATGAAGAAGTTCATAACCAAAGTTGAGAATAATTTTCCTTTGATGGGATTTTAGGTGATAAAAGTATAATGTTTTCCCTTTAAGATTTTATAGATTTTCAAAAGTCAGATGAACCGAGATAATGTGTCCCCCTCATGATTTTGTCATTCATTTGGATAATTCAGGGTCTATAAATCATAGAAAACATCTAGCCCATCACTCTAGAACAAAGAAAACTGAAATTAAATATCACATCATTAAGATGAATGTGGATCATGGTCTTGATAATATGGAGTACGAGACTACAAAACTACATGTAGAGTACATTATAATGAATTAATTTTCCAATGAGGTGGTAGAGAATCATCAATTGGCTCTTGGAGTTCAGTTGATTCCCCACACATAGAGAGTGTGAATGTGGGACCCCTCTCCTAGAGGTATGATGTGTTTTTCTAAAATGCATTGATCTATCTTTTTTACCATATTACTAACCATAATTAAGTGACCTTTAGGTTCATTAAGAAAGGGCGAGAAATTGGGGCTCTAAAAGGGAAGGAGATTTATTTATCAAGACATGGGAAGAAACTGATAGGGGGTGAAGTGAAGTAGGGGGATATTTATATTTGATGATTCTAATGGTGATGGATCAATGTTTATATATCAAGAGAGATGTAATTCATGGTGAATACAACATATTTATTTCTAAATAAAGTTTTTCAATGATTCACTATTCATACTACATGTGTTTATCACACCAAGCATGAATCATATGGGTTTAGAGTGTGTGTTTAGAAAATATATGATTGCTATTGGAATATTACGAAGCGGGTTTTGGTAGAATATGGAAGAAGCTTCAACCTGGTATGAAAATGTAAAGAGTTTTCAAAGATCTAAAGGGGGGTACTAGAAAAAAAATCCATTTGTGTCCCATTTCAGTGTTTTCTAGGTGATTGTGTTTTTTGAAAAAGTAAGATGAACAAGTTTCATAATGGTTGGTGTTTCTAATGCAGATGTTTAAGGTGGAAGAATTTCCTACCATTTTCCAAATTTTTGGTCCTCAAAATTGGGATATTGTTTTATGGAAAATTAAGATTTTATAAAAATTATTTCACAAAAAAAAGTACATTGACCACAAAGAAACTTTCACAAACTATGAATCAAAGAGTCCACAGACCACATACTAGTGAAACTGCACTATGATGACCAAAAAGGAGGTTTTTGAAACATGAAGTGCACTACACAAACAACCTAGGAAAATCAATTTATGGAATTATCATCATTTTTGGTAGTTTCCTAATGCTCAGGAGTCTTGTATTTTTCAAAATCAAGTCTTTGATTTAAAGATCATCTAAGGGTTTTTTGTTTTCAGATGACATTATCCGCCATAAAGGATAAATTCATTATGCAGACTACATAACAAGTTTGCAGTGAAGGATATTCTGCATCAGGGTTTTGGTTATTTGTGATTAGTATGTTTTTGGGATTTATTTCCCTACATAAATGACCCAAATAACATCATTATAAAGAGTGAAACTTATGAGTTAAGATCATCATTACTAGATTAATTCTAGGATGTCGGAAATAGTTCACAAGGGATGATTCTGTGAAGGAGAATAGTTTTTCAAGGAAGAAATTTCATGAAGGAGGAAGTAGTTTTTGAGGGATCAATTCTATAAGGTATGTAGTTTTCAAATAAATTTTGAAAAATGGATTTGTGGGGAATTTTAGCTAGTAAAGGAAAATGTTTTTTTAGCAGAGTCATCTATCCACGAAGTGAATATAGTATGTAAAGTAAGCATAGTTCACAAAATTAATTTTCAAGACATTGTAGTCTGAAAAGGAAAAAATATCCCCAAAGAAGAGGTATTTCACGAAGGAATTGTTTTCCATAAATCACTCACACCATGTAGTACAAGGATGTTCAAGAAGTATTCAAGGCTATTTCTGGAGGATGTTAGTGATTTCATGAAGGGACTAAAAATAGTTCACGAAATCAATTTTTACAAAATAAAAGTTATAAAAATCGTTTTCTTCACCTTTAAGGAGAAAAAAGGAATCCATGGAACACTTACATATGAAAATATTTTGAGTATCTCATGCAATTATTTATTTTCAAAGATTACATAGTGAAAAGTAGCATTATCACATCTAATTTCTGATGTAGAATAAAAAGAAGATAGCATATCAACACCATTCAACAATTTTTGCAAAATGATTTTATTCACTACTATATACAAGTTAGTGAAAATAATAATTGTTATCCATGGGAGATCCTGAAAAATAATTCATTTATAATTGTATTTTCTATAGTAAATAAGAAGTATATTCTACTTGAATGAAAAGTGGAAGAGTTGCATCTAGGTGTTTTCATAGAAATGAAGGAGCATCCTAGAAAAAACATCAACAGGTCATCTACCTATAATTTTGGATGAATAATTTATTGATAATAAAGGGACCGACATTTCCATAAATTATGTGTATATCCATTATAGAGTAGTGAGAAAAGGAAGATAAAGAAGGGGATGATATACACCGATAGTGATCCATCGAAAGAGAGTTAAGGAGTGATCCTTGGTAAAGCATTGATCTGAACCGAATTTTCTTAAAGTAGTGATCCTGGGAATAAAAGTGATCTATCCAAAATCATGTATTGGAAGTCTTCCTTAGTTTTTTTTATATTCGCACATTTCCATTGTATGCTCTTTAGATGTATCCCAGTGAAGTTGAACCATGTAAAAAACCTTTTGTTTCTATGCTTTCCCTATTTCATTACTTTCAATGCATCATCATAAGATAATGTTGGAGGGGATAAGATAAGTATAAAAAATAGATGGAAAACGAAGTGACCCTTATAATAAATAATTAGAGATATAGCAGGGAGGAGTAATTTTGAAAAGTATATCTATACCATCATTCACCCTCCCATAGGGGCATCTAGGCCCATTTTAGACCTGAAAAATTAGAAACATGTTTGGTGGAAAGAAAAATGTGTATAGAAGTGATTGGTACCCAATAAAAATATCCAACTGGGGATATTTTGGAATAATTATTGGGAGTGAGAAAATAAAAATAAAAATAAAAATAATAATAATAATGGAAACCACATTTAATTCATATAAAATGGTTGGATCCCTACCTTTTTTCCATCATTTAATTTGGTAAATGGTATTTATTTGTGGGGAGGCCAAAGGAGGGTGTGTGAATGCTATAAAATGAGATTTCCTCTGAAAGTTTTTATCATTGGATTCTCAAGTAAAACAAATTCTATTGGTTTCATATTGATTGTGATATTTTTGTGAGGTGTTTCTAAAATAATTCATGAGAGAATATTTTCAGTGTATTCTTCTTGTAATTAAGAGATAGAGTCTGTATCCTCATTCTAGCATAGTGAGATCCTTCTTTTTTCTTATTGGTTTTACCATAGTGAGATCCTTAGCATCATTATAACATCCTAGGAAGATATATTCCCTGGACCTCGATTCTAACATCAATCTTTCCAGGTCATTTAATAGTGCATTTACAGGACGTCCAAAAGTTTGAAAATGAGAATAGTCAGTGGGTTTATTGTTCTCTATTTCCATTGGTTTCTTTAGATCAATTACCACTTAAGGAGACTGATTGATCACATAGAAAGAGGTATTCACTACTTCTTCCTAGAACATCTCAACAACTATTGTTGGATGCAACACCACCATTGTTCTATCCAATAGGGTTCTATTCATACTCTTGAACACTCCATTCTATTGATGATTGTATGCCACTGTGAACTATCTCTTGTTTCCATCTGATTAAAAATGGAAATAAATTCCTCTCTTATATATTCTCTTCCATTTTCGGTCCTCAAACACTTGATCTTCTTTTCAGATTCATGCATCTTCCATGCAATGAATTTTTAAAAGAGTTAAAAGACTTCCTCATTCCTCTTAATTGGAAATCCCAAACATTTCATGGAATAGTCACCAATAAATTGAATACTGTACATTGCTCTACCTAGGGACACAACTAGTGCTTGCCAAACATTGAACTGGATCAAATCCACAATCTCCTTTATTCTCATCATTTATGTTCGAAACATTAACCACTGTTTCTTACTCAAAAAAAGATTAAAAAATGGTACATATATATTTTTAAGCCCATAAATAAACTTCCAATCAGAAAGGATATTCAGGCCTTGATTGGATATAGGGATATACATCTGATTCCATAACATGAAAAACACTTTTGTTGTGGTAGTTAATGCAACAACTATCTATGCTTCCTCATATGTTTCACCCATAAGAATATATAGGTTCTTTGAGATATTTTTCAAATTCATTACCATAAACACAACCTTAAAAATCCTCATCTTCCTTTTCCAAATGTGATTCTTTCATCAGAAATCATGAAATTTTCCTTAGTAAGAAAATTTATTTTGTAGGATTTTCACATGTCACAATCCATGAATTTTTTGAAATATGTTATCATGAATCTTCTAGTTTATGGTGACGAATCCAATGAAATTCAATGTACGAACATTACCCATATATGAAGGTACTTATAGGGATGTTTTATAATGATAATACCATTCCTGATGAGATATCTTGTGCCATGTTTCTTTGGAGTTGATAATCCATAAATCATTGAGATGTTGTCAACCTATAGTAGTCACAACCTCTTTAATGACTAATACGTCTGAATTTCTAGAAGTACAAACTATATTTCCTTGATAGTTATTTTCACATCCCTTCTTATTCAAAAAATATTTTCTCATATTCCACCTCTAACCACATTTTTAATATCTAAATTTTTTTCTTTCTCCTTGATTAAGAACTACCATTACTTAGGCTCCCACTAGAACCATTATTCATTATTCTTCATCTTTACATTGATTGATCTTCCACTTGGTGAGATATTGTTTGTATGTATTTTTTTATCATACTAACTTTATTCTTCCAAAACCATTGTTCAAACATCATTTTAGAGTAACATAACCATTATAATTTTTTGGGGTTGATGATAAGTTGATCATATGAATCTACCATGCTCTCGAGAAGAATCTCTGCACATTATGTATCAAAATATTTATATTTCAATTACATAAGATGACAACATATAGTATTGAGGGTGTTTATGTGGTCTATCACCAATGATGAATATTCCCTTTGAAGAGTGTAATGTTTTTCCTTGAAAGTATTACTTTGGGATGTGACTTGGCCTCATAGAGATTTTTCAGAGTATCTCAAATTTTATTCACGGTCTTTTTCTCAACAATTCTTGATAGGACCGCATCTTCCAAATACAAATGGATTTGGTGATAACATTCATCCAAATGTCATTTCATTTATAGTCTTTCACACACATCAATTTTTTACAAATCTCATATAGGAAATTATATTTCTATATAAAAACATCCATCTTCATTTTCCACAATGAAAAATTATTACCATTAAATTTTTTGATCTTGAATTGTTCTACCATTTGGACACACTGCAAGTCCAAAATCCCCTCAGCCAAGAACCTTCCCTATGATACAACTTGTTATAATCAAATTCTTCTAGATCTATGTCTTTTAGGCCCAACACATAATCCCTTCTAGTGTTCTATCCTAAAACATATGTGTGATAGGATAAATTATCCATCCATGATTTTATATAAGTCCCCATAATTTGTATAATCCATTTTTAGACTTGATTTTTCACCTAAAAACTTGTTTGAGAATAAAAAATTTATTTTTTCTTATCATGGAAGAATATGAAGTGTCATGATTATCCAAAAAAGATATATCATGAAATATATTTGAAAATATCATTCATAATATTGTCTTCGAACCACTAGAAAATGAAACAAAAAAGTCATTTCATGCTCAAACTCTCATTCATCATCAGACGTTCTTTCTCGATTCATGGTATTAAACACCGACCGATGCATTTTGTTAATAAAAATAATATCATTTAATTTTAATCACCACATATAGTAGTTGTAACCATCCAACAAAATCATCCAACTATAACTTTATTCCATAATTAATCAGAAAAAAATATCCTTTGATACAAGATGTTAGGAAACATGGGAAGAAAAAACACACAAATGAAAAAAATAGAGAACAAACAAAGGATATAAATTTTATTTCACTTAAAAAATGCCTATAAAATAACAGTAGTTTCCCAGTGACCAACAAATATGTGCAGAAAATTAAATATTGATAGCAGATTTTTTAAACAAGGAAAGAATAATAGGGGAATTCCATGGGACCATGTCCATAAACAATAATCCCATAATAATCAACAATACACAGTAGAGATTCCCAATGGTGAGAGAGATCTCAAAAATAAAACTCTAGTAAAATAATGGATCAAAGGAATAAAATATATTTTAACAAAGAATATCATTTGATAATGAATATAAAATAATAAATCTGACTGTAAATATTTTGAGATCACTGACTGAATAACTGGGTGAAAAAAATCAACATGATCAGAAGAAAATTGATCATTGATGAAATCTGATCATAATCTAAAATAAGCTCCTCATATGGACATTGTAAACATAATGATCTAGCTGTTGTGAGAGAGAGATATAGTGTTGTACCACAAAAACTAACTGTAAAATCATTCTCCTTCCACGTAAGAAACCTTGAAATATGTGGTTTTTATTTTTTAAAATTTTATATGACACATGTTGTTACCACGTGGGGAGGGTGCCCGACAGATTACTACTAGTCATTGAGACTATACATGTTCGAAGCATTGGAATGGGTGTAATCATGAAGTGTGTTGAATCTTAATATAGACACACCTCATTTTCATTCTAGATTCATGAGTGGAATCCTGAAGCGTGGATGCACTTAATATAGAAAAACATCATTCTCATTACAGATCAGAATAAGCCCCCTCCCACTATAATTCAACCTAAATTCATGATTGATTGGTTTTTTTATACATTTATTTTGGAAAAAAATCAAAAAAAATCATGGGTTTAAAATATTTTAAAAAATAAGGAATAAAGGTCTTAAATTCCATAACACATTTGGAGGTAAAATGTGAAAGGCATTAATGGATTTAACGCCTTTTGTCTGGACTATAAGCCAAAGGATTTGGATCCCCTAACTCCTTTGGACATAACTATTGTTTTTAAAATTTCCATTTATATATAAATATATATTACAAGGAAATTTAGTAAAACATAATTGTTATTAAATATCTAGCATTACTACAATTAAAGAATTTTAGAATTATGATAAGAATCATCACCCAAGGCTCCCTTTTATATAGAGGATTTCCCTAGAAATGTTTATTGAATTCCAATGTGGGGTTCAGGTTCCTCATTTCCAGCACAGAATTAATAATATATTATCATTATTCTTATTAATTAGTAATAAATTAAAAATAAATGTTATTTACTAACTAATTAAAAATAAATAACAATTGTAATACCTTAATAATAACTAACTATTATCATTTAATATTAATTGTTATAATTAATTAATTAGTACTAATCATATTAAAGAAAATGTTAATAAATAACTAATTAATTATGAAATAATTATTACTATTTTATAGTCAATAATTAATAAGCAATTAAAAAATATTTAATTACTTATTTTTAATATTAAATAAAAATTAAATAATTAATTATTAATTAACAATGATTATTATTAAACAAATATTATGAAATATTTAAGAATATTATTTTGCCACAAAATATTTACAGTAATGATTAAATTATTATATTACTAACTTTTAATTAATTATTAATAAATGAATAAAAAATATTTATCTAATTGTTTCTAATTAATATTAATTTATATTTGGTATTAATTACTAAAAAAATATGAAGTCAATAATATCAATTTCTAATAAATATTATTTATTAATAAATATTAATTATTATAAAATATTTAAACTTATTTTTTAATAACTAATTAATAATAATAATATAATTTTTAGTTATTAATTAATTAGTCATTGAACAATTTTTAATTATTAATTAATTAATTACCAATTAAATATTTATTTATTAATTAAAATTTATTAATAATAATTATTAAATACTTACTAACAAATATTAAAAACTATTATTTACTAACTAAAAATTAATAACAATGACTAAATTATTAAATTACACTCTATTAATTAATTATTATTTAATTGGTATTAGTTAAATAACAAACTATTTCTATTTAATTTTAATTGATAAATTTTAATTAATATTTAAAAATATGATATTTAGTAAATATTAATTAATAATTAATATTAATTACTAATAAATATGTAAAATTATTATTTAGTTGAAAATTATTTTTAATTATTATTATATATTTATTAATTATCGTTTAGTTATTATTAATATTATTTATTAGTAATTGAATATAATAAAATTTAAAATTAATAAAATCTATAAAATATTAATAATTAATTAGTAAATTATCAGTTATTTATTATTATTATTTAATTATTATTTAATCGTTGTTTGGTTAATTATTAATATTTAATAATAATTGTTATTTTTTTATAATTTATATATATATTACTATTATTTAATAGTAATTAATTAGTATATATTTTTTAATCAATAATTGATTTCTGATTAATAATAATAATATATTTTTAATTCTGTGTATGAAATTGGAAACAAAAATCCCATATTGGAAATCCATATAGATTTCAAGGGAAATCCCCCTTATAAAAAGGTGCCATGGGTGAGGTTTTCTATCATAATTTTGGACTACCTTAACTGTATTAAGGATGTATATTTAATAACAGTTTAATTAAGCTATATTTTTAAGATATATATATATATATATATGCAACAATTTTTTTAACTACAGATAAATACAACAATGCAACATCTCAACCTGACTAACTATGGAACCAATAACCGGTCTAGTCATCATGAGGCCTCAAGTGTGCCTACCCATATGCCAGAGGCTGTCCACTATTAGCTAGGGTATAAGGGTGGTATGCTGGGGAGACAATACCCTCGTGATCTTGGTAGAATAATAATATGAGAGATATAGAGAAACAGATGATTGTGAAAGAAGTAATAACAAATGATAAGTAGAAGAAGATAAATATAATGACTATTTAAACAAAATAAATGGTCAACTCCAAATGTACATCTATGCATGCATGTCCATATGACACTATAAAATAAATTAGGATCATACATGTATCAAGGTATTACACTAAAATATAGGAACAAGGAAAAAGAATAAAAATCCTCTAGGGTGACCCCCTTGAGCATCTTGAGTCCAATCTCATTTTTATTCTCCAAACTCCCACGTACAATTTAGAAAACAATCCAAGGATCTAGATTGTACAACTAATGAGGTCTTATTGGGTACCCTGGTGTAATGGTAGCCTAAGAAGGGTTTGAGATATACTCAATAGGTCACCACCAATGGTGTCTATACCCAAGTCCAATCAATGAGCATAAAATACTGTAGTGTGCATGTATCTGAAAAGAATAATAAATTAAATAATAAATTAATTTAATAATTTGAGATCTCATTCAGTATGGAACCATGTCTAAAAAACCTTCTTCTACCAAAGCCAGAATTTCTTTGTCTAAGGAGGACCTACATAGATATGATATGGTTCATCATAAAATAAGAATCAAGAAAGGGATCGAGCCGAAACATGTGATTTGGAATGGAGGATGCATCCCATGATAATAGCTATACAATATCAACCTTTAATTTATAAGTCATAATTTAACTAAAATAAGAGGAACCCTAAGCTCGTACGAGGTGATCCATACATGGAATCCCTATTATCTCCCCTTGGGAACTATAAATACACATCACTATCAAAGTTTATCCAATGCGGTCCATAACTACAATCTCAAGTATTACACATAAGCCTCAGCCTAGTTGGTGAGGTCTCTCTAAGTGCATCCATGTGACCTAGGTTCAAAACCAGGAGGAGCTATAATTCTGGGTTATTGCAGAAGTGATGTAGTAATACTATAGAAATACTGTACCAGGCACTATAGTAGTACTGTAGTAGACACTGTGCAGTAATTGTAGTTGGTAGTGTAGAAGCTACTGTAGTAGGTACTGAAGCAGTCAGAACTATTCATCTTGGGACACTGGTTTGGTCTTGGAGTCTTTAAGGCCTTCCGGTTAGAAAGGCTTTCGGGCCACCCTTAGGCTTTCGGGCCACCTCAAGGCCTTCAAGGCCACCTGATGTGAAGATGCTGATATATATTTTACAAGTAATCAGCTCTAGATGAGGATTCCAGAGTAGGGTGTATTCAATAGAGTTGGGTTGACTAGTTTGGAAGAATGAGAGGGTATTCAATTTTCATCAATATCGGGCTTGTGCATCTCTGCATAGGGAAACTAGCCGAACATCCATGGAATAGTGGAGAGCTGATCACGATGTAGATGCTAGGGAGGGGCGGTTTCAAGTAGTCCTAGTCTATATGATTTCCTTAAGACCTACAGGTCCTGTGATGTCTCCAAGCCTACAGGAAATGTAATCTCTAAATCCTATGGGTCTTATAAGGGTTCCCCCTCATTCCTCGAAAGGGTGGTTATCAAAAATCAATTAAAAAAGAAGGCTCTTGGGCCATTTAGGTAAGAAATCTCAAGTATCACTCCCAGTATTGTGTGAAGTCACCATCCATTGAGTCGGTCCCTGGTATCTCACAAAGGGGTCCATGTATCACTCATGGGACGGTGTAACCATATTTCCACCAAGATGACCCACGATTTTCTGCCAAGGAACCATTATCACTCATGGACGTAAAGAAATACACAGTGTGACCATCCATGGTATATAAAGTATCTTTCTTGGTTTATATAAAAATCTAAAAACCTATGAACCCATTCATGGATTTTTATAATCATGATGACCATGTTTACCCCAAGGTAACTATAATATCTAGAATCCTATGAGCACATCCATGATATTTTGTAAAATGGAACCCATGTATAGATCAAGGTGTATCACAACTTATTTAATCATTTAAACCTTCAATTTTTTTAAAGAGGACCAATACCATTAATTATTCCAATTAAAATATAAAATATGGCTTTCACTTTAGCATGGAATGCACACACGTGTAATAATCTATAAAAAGGAAGGTCGGTCTCATAAGTAGGCCATAACGTAAAAAAAGTAATTGAAACATAGGAATTCCTATAAATAATTAATTTAATTAATTAACTAGAAAATTTTCATATTAACGAATTCAAACCATTTAATATGTGTGTCAAGGCTAGGTGTACTACCCATGGAATATAACACCTTACATTTAAGGGTTTAATGTAGGCCATTCCAACTTTCATGAAACTAAATAGATTGCATTTAAATTTCTAAAGACGATACACCTCACTGAGGGGTTTTACTAGAAAAAAATTCATTAATTATGGAATTTGAGGGTGACACCCTTTTGGTAGGTTCCAATTTTGAGGTTCATGACCATCAACAAAGAAAAATAATATTTAATGAATGCTATAATTAAGGCATTAGGTTTAGTAAATTAAATAACAAATTTTAGAGGTGTTGAAAGAAAATACCGGTGCACAAAACAGTGACACAAATTCATAAAACACTATGTCATTAATGGAAAATCTATATACCACCTACCTTATTTATAGGATGACCCACATGTCCATTATTGATGCTTTGTTCTATATAGTTTTAGAGAAATCAATGAAATAAACATTCAATTTGAAATTTGTGATATTTAGATAGAATACAAATAGTTCATGAGATGTTATGATAAATGATGAAAGGAAGAAGGTGGAGTCACGGAATCACCAAGGGAAATCCAATGAATTCAATGACACTATAATTTTATGTTGGATGAGGGATATACCTCCATGCTTAGAGGAGGAAAAGAGGAGCTCAAGGGGATGGGTATTGTTTATGTGGGAGAGGAAAAGAAATGAGGAGAATGAATTAAAAATACATTTGGAATTTAGGTAATTTATAACCTCTTTAAAGAGGTTCATATTATAACTGCATGGTTTACCAGACCATGCACCAACTGTGTTAGAGCCACTACCCAACAATAAGGATCGCATGGTTCATGTGCATGGTTTGGGAAACCGTTCACAGACTATGTAGTTTCTCTCTATAAAGAAGCTTTATGTAAATACATGTCCATGTGAATCCTCCTATGTGGTTAGACCAAGAATTGTGGAATATCCATTCTACTGGACAAACAACCAAGTTTCTTCTTTAGGGTCTCATGGTTTCATAAAAACCATTCTCCCTTGACATCCTTCCCCAGTTTGGTGGTTTCATGGTCAAACACTCCAGAAACTTGAAGGAACACCCATGGAACTTCTCACTACTTAAAAAATCCATAAAAAGTACATTTATTTTTTTTAAAGCTCGTATTTACATTCTAAATATTTTTTTAAAGAAAGTTCGATCCACCAAACATGGAAATTCAAATTCATTTGGAATTTCATCCATCCTAAAAACAAAGACACTATAATATCTCCAGCATAGAACATCTCATCCCTGAGAATCCCTTTGGAAGGATGAAAATATAATTAGACATAATTTCATCCTAAATCTTTTTTCAAATAAGCACATTGAATTTCAAAACATCCCACACACCACTAAGAATATTTTCATGCTCACCATGCTTAGGTCACAAAAACTAAATCCAACACTCATGTTTTTAACTGGAACATCGAGATGGATCCTACCCAATCCTCTCTAACCTGAGAAAACATCCCACCCTCATCAATTTAACCCTTTATCCTATGGAACTCCCCACCATAGGTTTTACTATATAAAGTTAAAAACCGAGTCACTGTATCAACATCATCGAAATAGTCTCTTTAGATGTTCTAATAGTAATCTAACGACACTCAAGACATAATCTACATTGTGAATAAATGGTCAAATCCCAATAGAACTTATTTTACCATATTTAGCTGGATTTTCATGGAGTGACTTGGCTGAAACACATTGCACTCACCTCATACTGATAATGTGCCAAAATCATTTCCCCATCGACCGCATACGACAAGATAGATACATTAAGTTGAATCATATCTTGTAGAATACTATCAAACACTTAACATAGGTGACTATGGGTGTATACAAGATCCATCATACTTGGATCATTACCCTCGAAACATCTTATCTGAGCCAGATAGATGTTTTGGGTATCCTTGAAATCATCATCTTGAGTCCAAGGAGCTCATCCAAGATAGTCTACACTTTGAAATTTATAAGAATGACATCATTACATTGTTGAAACATCTACACAATAAGAACATTGACATATCCAAAAGTGACATCCACCTAGTAGTCAACCCAAAGAAACTACTAGAATCTAAGAGTCCATCCTAGGTGTTCCTAATCGATAACCGAAGTATCACTCGGGACTAAACATGATTTTATAAGAGATGCAGACTACAGGAATGTAACTACCCAATAACCAATTTATCAAACACAATGTCATATAAATTTAGTGCAGTCTAAAACCGATGCTCTATCAGTGTTTCTTGGATGATGACAATATAGGTTATATGATAGTAACTACTATAATATCACACTAATAGGATTCAAATTATTTCCATAATGATCCGAGAAACTCCCACTATATCATCATGAAGTTCCTGATACATCTCCATACTAGAAGCCTAGAAAAAACGAAATAACAGTCAAGCCACCTATGGTAAAATATTTTTAAAGAATCTCATACCCACTTACCAATTCATAATCCTTACCTTCAAAGGATTCACTTACCACCCAAGGTACCACAAGATCACTTAAGAAAAACCACGGAAGTCCCTCAACAATCAAATATGTTTTCAATGTTTTCATGCCTATAAAACCATTAAATCATCGTATTACCTCACATGAAACATCATAAATAGAAACTCTCCATCATTAGGTGAATTTAAAAGTAGCACAATCGATTTATATATGGGTTTCCTTGGTGGTGTTCCTTCTACTTAGAAGGAAACATCCATGGAGAATTTATCTGAAACTCCCGACCATATGAGCGTCATAATCATCAGTATTACCAAAAAATTAAACTCATCCCTTGGAGAATGATCCATCGACCACTGAATGTTGGTCTTGGATGTGTACAACACACCTTAACCAAGTGATAACCTAAAAAAACAAGAAAAAAACCAATAAAAAGCTCTATAGGATAAGTTTTACTCTAAAAATATGTGTGGGAATCCTCCTGATCTATGTCCATACGCACCATAACATCCGATGTAAAAATAAAACTAAACCAATCGGTAGTGTTACAAACCTTTATAATTTTGAAACATGTTGGTAAAAAATCCCTCAAGGTACCATTGTATCATTTTTTAGGTGATTGTGTTTTTTGAAAAAGTGGACATCTGTGTGGTGATTGTTGACAAAAAAAATAATGCCATACAAATTTTTTCACAAAGGAGATTTCATGGTGGAATTTAGTGTTCAAGAGATATTGTCAACGATCCATGTTTGATTCAAGAACATCGACAACGTAATGGATGATCTGAAGGCGGTACAAAAAGAACAGATACAAGGTGGCGTCGTTTTCCAGTGTTTTCCAAATTTTTGGGCCAGAAAATCAACAAATGGAGAAAAGTGGTTTTGGAAAAGAGACTTGCACGCCGTTGTCTTGAAATAGAAAAAACTTGCACGCCATATGTTTTTCAATATCAGAGCATCAAAATACAACTATGGAAAGAGGGTCGCACAGGTATTGGTGTGGTCGTGCAGGTGACATGCGCGCCATGAATAGACTTGCGCGACGATCCCTTGGAAGCTTGAGAACTTGCGTGCCTGTGGTTTTTCAAGATCATATGATCAAAATTTTCAAAAATAAATAGGTTCATGTAGGAATTGGTTTTGTCACACAAGTGACTTGCAGGGGAAGAGACCTGCACGCCGAGAATTGCGGGTCGAGGGTTGACTTGTGTGTCATCACGCAGGGTGTTCAAAATGCCTATAAATACTGGACCAAACTTCCTCATTTTTGAACGGATTTGAACACTTATAAAAATTAGAGCTCCCGTCATGTAGGTGTGGAAGTAACACAAGTGGTGTGTGGTCGCACATGTGGAGTTGTGCGCTAGTGTCTGAAGTTGCACACCTGTTGGTTGTTGCGTGCCAATATTGGTTGGGGCGTAAAAGGAAGTGAGTCATGAAAGTTTGAAGTATAAGAAGGTTGTGTCGCGCAGGTGGTTGAGGTGGACCTGCACGCCGATACCTGCACGCCGGGTTAGACCTGCGCGCCAAGTAAGGTTGATTCCCCGGCAGTGTTTTTGGGCTGCATGAAAGCTGGATGTTTGGTCGATACCTTCGATGCAAAGTGAGATTCATCAACAGGTGAAAGTTAGACTTCAATAAAGCATCTAAAAATAGAGGAAGATGCATTCATTCATGAAAATGAAGAGACCTATAGGTCTATAAATTGTGAGTGGATCCTTTCCAGAGTAGTGAGCAAAGGAATAAGAAGAAGATGATCCTCTCCACCGACAGTGAGCTAGAGAGAGAGAGAGAAACAGGGAGTGACCTTCGAGAATGCAGTGAGATGACCCTAAACCTTATAAAGGCAGTGATCTTGGGATAGAGTGACTGTGTCTGAACCTTGTAATCCACATCTAGTGAAGTTTAGTGGAATTCAGTACGACCGAAAAACTGTCGGCGGATACTCCTTGGACGTTGCCCTTAGCGGTGAACCAAGTAAACATTTCTGTGCACTGTGCTTGCTTTACTTTATGTTTATATTGTGCAACAAGAAAGAGGGAGAAAAGTGTTTTTATTAATAGAGAAACAAGATCAGAACGGGATTTAATTTTAAATTAGTCATACCCTGATTCACCCCCCCTCTCAGGGTATTCAGCCTTGTGGACCTAACAAAACATAATACCATGTATTGAGAAGAGTATTATTTTTAATTAAATCCAAGGGAACTCAAATATAGATATCAAATGTGATCATCACATAATAGCTCAAGGATTACATAGTTTCCACTGAATTCATATGGTTCGCTGAACTTTTTTTGACTCGACGGGTATCGTGTATATCAACATATACTAACCTGAGGTACCTTTTCACAAAGACACATCATATAAAACTTCTCATGGGCTTTTCGAACCTATGCATCCCAATATTTTCTGGACCATAATGTGAACTAGTGTAGAGTCACAACATCCCTTATGAATGCAAAATAGGCTAATGGAATACCGAGTCATCCTACACTGAAGAAGAGTAAAGGTCACATGACCTACCAAGCAGTCAATCGTTTCCTAGACACATAGAAACCCAGTTAACAAGACAGTGAATAGATTGTGATGCACATAACAATTCTTGACTCATTGAATGATCACCTAAAAAGACTATGGTGAGATTTTATAACTAAGAGTCTTACACTATACAATGACACCCAAACAGCACCACATGTCTTATCAATTAAATAGCATCTGGAATAAAATCGAAAGTGTCGAACCTATAAGGGGGTTATTACTAAAAGGCCACTATGCTTAAAAGACAATCATTTATGTTCAAGATATATATTTATGAGCCTACAAGTAACACTCATGTTCTCATTTGAAAGAAACTTCGCACAAATTTTTTTAATCTAACATTATATGATGGTAAAGCTATAAGCACCTCTTTAGATTTCATTCCAAGGAATTTCACAAATAGACATTTAATTCTTTAAAAAATTCAAGGATTAGTTCTAATGATAATTTAATTCCAATAAAATAAAAAATCATTTGGTACTTTATTTAGCTAAGGCCACTAGAAAAAAAAAGCTTTATTCAAGTTTCTTTTAAGAGTAGATATTTAACTAAAATCCAATCAAGTCTAGGAAATTAATCACGTAAATACCTTTTAATAATTTTATTTATCGATGAGAATTTTCAAAATTTGGCTTATATAAATAAATTATCATTTAAAATTTTTAGAGGGAAACACCCTTTATGGATTAATTTAAATTTGAATTAACCAATGCCTCATATAAGTACAACTCAAAAGAAAAAAATGTCTTTTATTAATTAAGTAGTAGAATGGTTAATTAAGATGACACCATAAATTTATATGTGGACCCTGTAGGTTGAAACAAACCCTTTAAATGACCATCACTCCCTAGGATAAGTATACCCCATGGGGTTAAGTACTAGGGTATATAGAATGAAAGGGAACCTATAGTGGTCCCATAAAGCAAGAATAAAGGTGACCTAAAAGGGTCCCATCAAGAAAGAAAATATAATGTTTTAAAACACCTATAATGGGTTAACTTATTATAAACATTCCCCAACCAACCTAAACGGGTCCATTTGATCATTTATGGATTTATCCATATGAATCATCATGACAAGGCTATAGAGTTACATGACCTTATATAAGAAACCAATAAATTTAATGTCAAAAATTATATTGAACATAAATTATATTTACAACTATATAAAGGTGTATTATTTTATTATATAATGGTTTGGCCATATGGGTTTCAATTTCGCAATTTATAAATAACCAATAAACATTATAAATTGCAAATTAGATCTAATGCAATCACCCCTAATATATTAAATCCCAAGAAACCAATAGTTAATGTTTTAAAATTTTCACAATTAGTTTGGTAATTTGGAAAAATTAATCTATTTGGGAAAAAATATTTATGCTAATGTTGCATCTTTAAAAACCAATTTTAAAGTAAAATATAAACTATGATTACTAAAAATTGCAATTATATATATGTAGACATGGAAATGGACACCAACTCATGGAATATAAAGTCAATATTGATAAATGAATAAAAAAATACTAAATTAATACTTACGAAATCATAATACTTTGAAAGTTACTAAAATAACTAACATGGTATATAACATACATGATAATAACACATAAGGAACATCAAAAAAACATCATTAGATTTTAAATGAAATCTACATGGTGTAAAATATGCATGGAATTTTAATTTCTATGAGCCTATAATAATGCAAGTAATGATACTTCATTTTCATATCAGGCCAAGGTAAAATAAAAGAAATATCATAAATCATTGAGCATGAGATGGATCACCAATCACTCGAGGTGGAACTATAGTAAACTGTGATAGTGAACAACACAATCAACAATGCCATCCATATCCACTTGTACTTTTCCCCATAAATGAGTTGACACTCCAAGAAAAATATATCTACCAAGTTCCGACACTTTCATAGTATCCTATCAACTAACCCTAAAAAGTATGAAAAAGTAAAATAAAGGATTAGATCTTACTTTTTCATTTCTAGGCCAAACTAAATATCGAACCAGTAGCTGGTCTTGTCACTTTAATGCCTCGAGCATGCCTCCCTGTATACTAAAGGCTAATAACAAGTAGTGAGGATATATTAGTGGCATGGTTGGGACATTATACCTTCATGATAGGAGTATCACAATGGTATTACAGATATAGATCAATAGTCAAATGTGGTTGGAGTAATAATAAATAAAAAGCAGTATAAGATTAATATAATGACTATATAAAAAAAGAACTATAAAAAATGATTAAAATCTATGAATGCATGTCCATATGATTCTACAAAATAATTTAGGAATAATATAGAAGTAAAATCAATACATTATAGTATATGGACACTACACAACTCAATCTAGTGATCCAGATCTAGTAACCTATGAGTTCTTCTCAGGAACCCCATTGGAATGGATGATTGAGTATGGTGTGAGATATACACAAAAATCCATCAACTAAAGTGTATATCACTAATTCCAGTCAGTGATTATAATATATACTAGTGTTAATGTATAAGAAAATTACATGAAATAAAAGAATAAATAAATGTAAGTAGTCAGGCACTAGTTTCTCAAGGACAGCTGGATGACCATACATACTTCGTCCTAAGCCAGAATGTTTCTGTTTATGGTTAGCCTATATAGATATTACATGGATCATCATGAAATATGTATCATGAAGTGGACTACACTTGAGCCTTTGATTTTTCCTGGAAGACACATCCATATATAGAAGTTATATAATCAAATTATTTAATATAAAATTCATTTTTTTATTAAATAGGAGGCACACTAAGCCAATCTGAGGATGTCTACAAATAAAATGACAATTATCACTCAATGAGGTCTATAAATACCCATTAATGGAATATCCCATCCCTTATGTTCCATAAATCGAATCCCAAATATCAATCTTAGTATGGTGTGAAGTCATCAAACTCTAAGAATGTCCCTAGTATGTCGTGTAGGGACCTAAGTATCACTCTTGGAATTATATAACTATATCTCTTCCAATCCCACCTAAAGGTTCTACCCTATGAAAATTGTATCACATAAGGAGGTAAAGAAACACACAAAGAGATCATCCAAGGCATAACATGTATCAATCCCTGTGTATATACAAATCAGGTAACATATGATCCCATCTTTGGAGTTTTATAATCATGATAATCAAGTATCAATCAATGTATATATAATCTATGACAGCCTATTTACCAATCCATAATGTTTTTTAAATGGAACCCGAGTGACTCTCAAGGCATATCAAAAATTATTTTTGTGTTTAAACATTGAACTTTTATCAATATGGAGGATAAAACCAATTAGTCATTCCAATTATGAAGCAAAAGATTGATTCACTTAGGCATGCCATTCACACTATTCAAATTATATGTAAAAAGGAAGGATGATATCATTAGTAGGAGATATCATAATGTTTGTCACTAAAAGAGGGTCATTCCCATAAATAATTAATTTAATTTTATATGTGTTCAATTATGTTTTTAAGGAATTCCAATCATTAAATAAGTGTGTCAAGGCCAGGTGGAATGCCCATGGAAGACATCATAATATATTCAAGGGTATAATTTAGGACATGCATGCTTGAATGCGACTACAAACACTATGTTTACATTTATTAAGACAATTCACATCCTCGAGGAGTATTATTAGAAAACAATTTGACTAATTAAGGAATTAGACGGTCACACCCTTAAGTAATATTCCAAATCGGAGGTTCATGATGATCAACAATTTCAATATATTATATAAGGGCAAGTAGAATAAAGGTAATAGTTTAAATGAATTAAATACCACATTTTAGATGCATCACACATAAATAATGACACATGACATAATGGTGAAAATTTATAAAACACTATGACATTAAGGGAAAATCTATAGAAAAACTACCTCATGTTTAGGATGACCTAAACATCCAATATTGAGGCTTTTTTCGGGCTAGTTTGAGATAAATCAATGAAACACACATTTACCCTAAAATTAGTGAAAATTAGAACACATGAATATAGTGTAGTAAAAGTTAAGAAAAAATATTAATGGAAGAAGGAGGAGTTGTAGACTCACTAAGGGATATCCAATGATCTAGAATTCACTCGAATCGAAGGATTGATGGGGGAGATACATCCATGAGTAGAAGAGAAGAGGAGCTGCAAATGAGGGGTGTTGTGCATAGGTAAGGGGAAAAGAAAGAAGTATAAGGAATTAAAATTATAGAAGTAATTCTGGTTGCTTGAATCCCCATTATAATATGAAATATTTTTTTTCATGGTTGGCCAAATGGAGCACCATCCACGTAATAGACACTAACCCCCAATGAAGCTAACACAATTCATGCACATAGTTTTGGAAAATGTGCACAAACACTGAAATTTACCACTATAAAGAAATTTTTAATTATTTTACCACCATGGAACTCCTCCCACATGGTTATAAAAAACTATGCGGGACATCCATTTCTACAATATTAACAACATAATTTATTTTGGAGGGTTGCATGGTTTTAGTCAATATATAATCCCCTATCACCCATCCCCAATTTTGAATTCTTGTGGTCCATTACTCCCAAAATTGGATAGAACACCTATGGTACTTCCCGATCCCTAAACTAAAACTAAAAACAAAACATTTTAGTGTTTCGATTTTTAGAATTACATTCTGAATATCAGTTTAATGATGTTCTAGTCTAACCAATGTTAAAAATCAAATTTATTAGAAATTTAAATAGATAAAAAAACATAGGACGCTACAAAAGGAACTGGACACCCACCAACTTTGGTTTATATCTCGAGAGAAATCATTTAAATCCCATAATGTTGTTGGCCTCCTCTAAGAACACTGAATGCATTGAGGGATTTAATGCATTTACACATTAGAATTTAACATATTTTAAACCTAGAATTTTTTTATTAATCTATTTTTGAAAAAACATATTAAAATCATGATCGACTCCATATAATAGAATATAATATTTTTGTATAATTGTTTATATATTTTTTATGAAAAAAATATTGAAATAATCATATGTTGAAAATTAATTGAAAAGTAATACATGAAATTTTACACCTTTAACGTCTTTGAGGTTTATGGGTGGATGAAAAATGTGTTAAATGGGGTAATGTAACACATTTGGTCTGGGGTGAAAGACAAAGATATTATACCCCTTATCTCCTTTGGAATTTTTTTTTCATTTTAAAATTTCTATTTTTATTTTTTTGTTTATTTATATATATATTATAAATTATTTTAGCTATATGTAATTGATATTTAAAATCCAACATTACATGAATTAAACCAGTCTTAAATTTTTATAGAAACCCCACCTAGATATCCCTTTAATTGGAGGGATCTCCCTATAATTCCTTATGGATTTTAAAAATGGGATTCATGGTCCCCCTTCCCTAGGAAGAATTAACAATACATTGTCATTAAAAATAAGTAATTAATTAATAATAAATATTAACTACTAATAACCAATAGTAATACCTAAATAATATTTAAATTTTAGAATTTAATATTAAATACAAATAATTAATGAATTAACAAATAGATAATAATTGAAAAATATTAATTAATTATAATTATTAATTATTAACAATTTGTATTAATAAATAACTAATTAATTTATAATTAATAAATTATAATTAACAAATAATAATTCATGGGATTTAATTAATTAAAAATTAAATAATAATTTTTATTAACAAATTATATTAATAATTACTAATTATTAATTGACAATTAATAAATATATAAGTACTATTACAAATAATTAGTATATAAGGAATAATAAGAAATATTTATTTTTAATTAATATTATTAAATAATAAATAATATTATTTTACTAAATTGTAATATTTATTATCATTTAGCAGTTATTAAAATTTAATATTAATTAATATTGATTCGAACCCTCAGATCCTTTGAGATATTTCCTAAACTATTGGTATCCTCACTAAATTTGAAACGAAAATTGACCTTGCAGTGTATAAGCATTATACTAAAGTTATTGTGGTAGTTGATCTTACGTATCTTCTTGTTGAAACTGTATTTCTGGTAGCTAATGAAATTAAATATTCACTATCTATTGAGTTTGAATATTTTTTTTTTCTCTTCTATTATCACTACATTGGGAATCTGAGAGAATCATGGTTCATCGGACAGAAGTGCTCTAATTGTGACAATAATAGGAAAACGGTCTAAAATTGTAAATTTTAACTATAAATGATAGATTTTGGTCTTTCTAAATAAAATAGAGAGATTAAGGTTGATAAGGGGCCTAAAGAAAAGGGAAATAAAATTTGAACTAAGGGTTTATGCTTTTTAAAAGGGATAAATTTCCCTTGGATGATAAAAAGATGGAAGGTATAGATGATGGTCAGGGGGATGATGCTTATAAAATAATTTAGGATAATTTTACTTTTGTTGATGTGGTTAAATATGGTCAATTTAATTTTGACACTATTATTATTAAAATTCCATAAGATTTGGCTCTTTCTATTCCACCTCCCATGGAAGGGAATCAAATGAAATGGGGAGATAAGTGTGAGTCCATTGCACGTGAAGATATTAACTATGATGTTAGGGGAGACCCTATAGTGATTCTTGAGGATAAGTACCTATCTAGGGGAAAGAATAATTTTGGGAGTCTCTCTCTACCCAAAAGTGGTATAACATCTATGGATATTCTGAAAATGGTGGATGGTTTACAAACAAATGAGGTTAAGTCTAAGGTTCCCATTGTACCAGTTTCGATTAATGAGATGTAAGTGGAAGTGGATACAAAATTCATTGATGCTACTAATTTATAATTACCTCTAGTATTTGATCTCGGCTAAAAAAATCTTAAGGTATTACCCACTGACACATGGAAGGACCCATTGCCAAACCAAGATTTTCATACACAAGGGAAAGGAAAATTTTTAATTGAAGTGAAAGATGATGCTTCATTCAGAGGAGATAAGGACCCAGTAAACTTGAAGGTGGTAGAGGTGACACTGACAAGTGCCCCTATATGCATGGAGAACACACTGGTTAGGTGATCTCCCACATTCAAAAAGGATGCAACATCTACATTTTTTTATTATGTTTAATCATCTTAATATTAATATTATCATGGAATCATATCAAAAAAATGTTGAAAAATCTAGGGAGATATTTAATAATACCCAAGCCTGTAAATATTTCTTGATCACATATGGAAAATAGGATAGTAAAGGAGTATTAATTTTGTCTCAAACAAATCCATGTACTAATATTTATAAACATAAATATGATGCGAAAAAACCTATGAAATTTGAAGAGGAAGAGTGTGAAAAGGGTGGTGACACGGAGGCCACATTTTAGGTTAGTGAGATAAACACTAACACAAAAGAAGACCAAAATAAACAAAAAATTAGAATAGGTATGGATGAAAAGCCTTGGATTATTGTGAAGTGGAGAAGAGGCCGACACCCCCATAGAAGGGGAGGTAACAGAATATGAGAAAGGATTTTTGGGTTTTACCTGATTTCTTTCTTTTGGTGTGATGAACTTGGGCATGTTTTGTTAGTTTACTCCCCATCATTATTTCTTTGTACTTTACATTTTTAATAATGTTTGGGGACACTATGCTAAAAAATCAAGGTCTCCATCGCTTTCATATTAATTAATTATATATTATTTAATTACTAATTATTTAGTAACATATTATTATATTATTATTTTTAATTTATTACTAAATAATAATATTATATATTTACTAGTAAAAATTATTATTTTTAATTATTATTTATTATAAATTAATATTTTGAAATATCAAATAAATATATTTAATTAATAATTATTAGACATAATTATTTAGTATTAATTGCTGTTAATTAGAAACAATTCATTAATCAATTAATAATAATATAATACCAATTAATTGATAATTACTAATTTAATAATTAAATCAATAACATTTTTATTTAGAAACTAAATAAAATTTGAAAACATTTTTTAGTAATTGTGTAATAATAATAATTAATAATTAATTAAAAATTAATTGGTCAATTACTAATTCATATTACTTATAACTAATTAAATGTTTTTTGATTACTAATTATTTAATGAATATTAACTAATTCTAAATATGTATAACAAATTAGTTTAAAATTAATGCTTTTTTAAATTTTAATATTAATAATTTGTTATTTGTAAATATTTTACAGTAAATTATAGTACTTAATAAATATTTACATATTATTATTATTATTTTATTAATTAATGATAATTTATTTTTAATTATTTATATGGAATGGGGAACCTAAATCCTACATTGGAAATCCCTTGGGATTTTCAGAGAAAGCCTCCCTATAAAAGGAAGTCTTGGGTAAGAGATTGTGACATAATTATGGACTATTTTAATTGTAGTAATGGTTTATATTTAATAGTAGTTAAATTATAATATATATATATATATACAAAAACCAAAATGAAAACAATAAAAAACATAAAAACTAAAAATATAGTTTAGTCTAACGGTGTTAATGGTTATAACGTCTATGGATTTTATCCCATTACAAAGGTGTTACCACTTTAACATCTTTAGCCTCTGTTCAACAACATCAAAGTCATTAAGGTGGGTGACACATTTCAGTATTTGTTTTAAAGGATTATTTAATTTTATTTTTTAAAAACATTTATATAAAAACAATTTTTTATAAAAATCATAGCGATGAGATAGAATATTTTTTAATCCTACATATCGACTTAGATATTGTGATTTTTAAGAGTGGATGATGAAAATAAATTTTTTATTAATATCAATGCAATTGACGATGTCAACATGTACATTCTATAAAAAATTAAATGAATATGGCTAGATAGAAATTTTGGTTTCGAATAAAGATATGATAATGTCAAAGAAATAAACGATGGAACAGTGGAGGTGTTGAGTGTTTCTCCTACAATAATGTTTTTGTTGCTATCAAACCCTCCTTTAATGGATAGTTTCATGAGAAGGATGATGAAAATCCTGACACTTGTGGATATTTATATTCTTTTTTTTGTTTTTTTAAATACGTATATGTTATTTTTTTAAAAAATTCTTATGAGAGGCTTCAAGGGCTCTTCTTCCATCCCGATTTATTAAAATCCAGTAGTAAGTGTCTGTCCTTTCACTTTAATCAACACAAATCAATGAAATGGAATGGGCAAGTGGGGGGATATCTCTTTTAACTTAAAATAATGTGAAAGGATTCTTGAGATTTTCCACCCATCTCCTAATATAAAGAATACAGGAGACACCCCCATACCGCATTTCCTTAAGTCCCAATAAACCCCCCTCTTCTCACATAAAAATTCGATTCTCTATCCAAATTGTACACAATCTCTCTCTTCTTTGAGTGTGGTGGTTTTGGTTTCCTAAAATAAGTACCAATATTTTTTGAAGCATCATTTACAGGTATATTTTCTTATTTAATTTAATGTTATTTATTTATTTATTTTTTTGTTTTTAGTTATTTCTAAAAATATTATTTATTTAATAGTTTATTTAGTTATATTATAAATTATAGTTAATATTTTTAATGATATAGATTAACTAATAAAATAAAATAGGATTATTGAATTATCACATAAAATGATTTGCTAATAATAATTATGTAATGAATATCAAATGATTAACTAATTATTAAGGAATAGTTAATTAAAGATTAATTGATGTTTAACTAAATATTAGGTAATGAATAAATAATTATTAACAAATGATTATCTAATTATTAAAAAATTTCTATGCGAGGAATATATAATGTTTAACTAAATATTTTGTAATGATTAAGTAATAATTAATTTATAAATAAATTATGATTAACTCATGATTAACTAATGATTGATTAATGGATAACTGATGATTATTTAATAATTAAAGACTGATTAGCTAATGATTATGTAATGATTAAAGAATGATTAAGGAATTATTAAAGAATGATTAGTTAATGATTAACTAATGATTATGTAATGATTAGTTAAGGATTAACTAATGATTATGTAATGATTAACTAATCATTAAGTAATGACTAATTAATTATTGACCAATGATTATGTAATGATTAATGAATTATTAATGAATTATTAATGAATGATTAACGAATGATTAAATAATGACTAAATAATGATTAACTAATGATTAGTTAATGATTAACTAGTGATTAATTAATGATTAACCATTGATTAACTATTGATTAGCTAATGAATAGCTAATGAATAACTAATGATTAACTAATGATTAAATAATCATTAACTAGTGATTAACTAGTGAGTTAGTAATGATTAAGGAAAGATTAAATAATGATTAACTAATGAATAACTAATGATTAACGAGTTATTATTGAATGATATGAGAATGACTAAATAATGGTTTACTAGTGATAAAGGAATGATTAAAGAATGATTAAATAATTATTAACTAAGGAATAAGTGGTGATTTAAGAATGAATATGTAATGATTAATAAATGATTAATTAATAGGTAAAAATAGATTCACTAAAGAATAACTAATTATTGAGTAATTATTAAATAATTATTAAGTAATGATCAAGTAATGATTAATTAATGAATAAAGAATATTTTACTAACAGTTATCTAAAGATTAGGATGTGATTAATGAAGTATTCTAGAATGATTCTAGAATGATTAAAGAAAGTGTAAAGAATGATTAACTAATGATCAATGAATGATTAAAGAATGAATAAATAATAATTAATTAATGGTTAAATAATTATTAAATAATTATTAAGGAATGATTAAAGAGTGACTATATAAAGACTAACTAAAGATTTAGTAATGGTTAAATAATAATTAAATAATGATTAATGAATTATTAACTAGTTATTATCCAATGATATAACAATGATTAAATAATTAATAACCAATGATTAAATTTATATTAACATAGAAAAAACATAAGTTTAATCATAAAAATAAGATGAAAAAGGGTCTTAACTACAAATATGATTTGTTACTCCCTTGATTTAGTTTATTCATCCATTATTGCATGAATTCTTTGTTAATGATGATAGATATGTTTTATATGAATCACATTTTCTTTATAATCCACTGAACACACCTTAAGGAATGTTAAAAATTTTACTACAAAACATTAGTTTATTTTTTTATTATATAATAAATTGTTAGGAAATTTTTTTAGCAAAATTATTATGTTGTTATCTAAGAAATCAAATATCCATCTAGATAATACAAGTGGATATAGCTATGGAACAGATGTACCTAGAGGTAGAACCTAAAAGCACCACATTGAGATAGAGTCGATCAGGAACTAGGGCCTAACAATGGGCCTTGATACACACCTGGTTGGACACTCATAGGAGATATTATATAGATGAATCAGATTTTCTTTATAATATACCTAAATACCTTTAGAAAGTTTAAAAATTGTACTAATGAAAATTAGTATCATATTTTAGGATATAAGAAGATGTTTAAAAATTTTAGTATCCAAAATATTATATGGAGAACCCTCATTCTCAATAGTACTCACAAAATGTTTTTGAAATAGAGGTAAAATAAGAGAAAACATCAAATCAGTTTATTTATCCATGATGAATTGATAATTATGATCATATAACATGAAATGGACAAGATCAAACACACTGAATAACATAATAATTATTTACAAAATACAGAAAATACCTTCTCATTTTTTAAAAGAATAGAGTTTCTATGAGATGATACAAACATTGTAAGTGATGTAAAATCTAGATTATTTTCATGTAGTAGATTAATACCATATTACAAAAGTATATACATAAATTTTAATCTCTAAAAATATTTTTGTCTTATCTAAAGGACTCCCCATATTGGAATAATTTCATTATAAGCCTAAAAGATTTTAAATATTCAAAATTTAATTACATGGTTTTGGAAGATGTTTTTAATATTCCACTTGAAAATAAGCTAGATTTTATATTACTTTCAAAGATATGATCATCTCATCCAAACTCTATTCTATTAAGAAATGAGATGTTATTTTTTCTATTGTAAAGATTTAATGTGTTTGTTCTTGTCCATTTTAGTTTATATGATCATAATTCTCATTTTAACATGGATTAGTAAAATGATATGATGTTTTTTCTTATTTTTACATTAGTTTAAAAAATACTACGAGACTTATTTTCTAATAAAAATTTATATATAAAAAATTTGTGTCATATTTTAGGATATAAAAAGATGTTCTAAAATTCATTATCATAAATATTATATGGTCAACCCTTTTTGTAAATATTATTTACACAATAAAAATCATGATCAAAAAACATTTTTGATCAAGAGATTTGTGTTTTCTTATGTTTACTACAACATGGATGTTATTATATCCGAGCGAGGAGATTCTTATATTACAAAACCAATAAAAATGAACAGAAAATATGATTTTGTAACCCAAAGTGTGATTGAAGAATGAATTTATGGTGTCTTAAATTTGGGACATGATTAGGACATAAATTCAATTAGCTATAAGAATTTTCAATTCTCATGTTAATTATGCCATCCAGCATGTCCATTGGTTGATGACGAGAAGTGGATCAAAGAAATACATTCATTCTCCCTAAATTTATCATGTTCTATGATGGAGTTATATGTTGAGGTTTCTATTGTAAAATATTAATGTCCAATTACATGAATACATAGACATAGAAGAGTGGTTGAAGAAGGTGTATCCAATGAAATTGAGGTTCCTCCTTATGATGTAGAAGATGAAACCCTAGATGATGTCTTGGATATACATGTAAATCAGAACTATGATGATGATTTTATTGATGATGGTAATTTATAGAGACAAAATTGATGATTATAAGGGACCTTTAAAAGTTAGAGAGGATGTTTCCCAAAATTTAGTAGTTGTACAGTATCCTCAACCTACAATAAATCATCCACCACACATTGCATCTGTGTTAGAGGCAATGAAACATTTTCCATAATTCTACTACAATGTTCTCACATAGGAAACTGAGTTTCCTAGAGTTTTAGTTGATAAGTTTTGTGATCTATACACGAAATTATATGTTGGAAGGGGGTTTTCAATTAAAAATCCATTAAAACATACTAAGAATATTTTTTTTATAAATAGCCACTATAGATATTTAGTTTTAGAATCAGGCTATAAAAATACATCATACAATGTGATAAATATGGATATGATTTTAGATTCTACATGAGTGTAATTATATACATTTCTTTTTGAGGTTGTAGAATTTTCAAGATTGAGGTAGCTCATACTTCTATTCATCCAATCCAGCCTGAAGATCATTCTTCATTGGATGCTGAATTTGTGTCATCTATTGTAGTTGGATTAATTTGGACTGGCCAATATGTTCATATAACCCCTGTGCAAGAGGGGATGAAAACAAATTTTGGTTATAATATTTACTATAATAAAGGATAGATGGATAAATAGTTGGAAATCATGAAGGTCTATGGTCATTGGGATGACTCGTATATGGTGTTTCCACAATTTCTAGTCAAACTGAGACACGATGACAATCTTTTATTCCATATTCCTATAGATGAACATGTGTCTCAAGACAAATAACATGATCCATCTTGTGTTTAATTTCATTGATTTTTGGGCATTCCACCCCCATATTTTCAAATTTCATTTCAGAAAACCGTTCTTACATATTGATGAAACGCTTCTATAACAAATATTTAAGGGAATATTATTGTTTTTGGAAAACCTAGATGGAAACTATTCACCTCCTCCTATGGAATTTGACATTGTGGAGATGGAAAATTACAAATAATGGATTTAATTTTTGAATGTATCAACAACCATTTAATCTTCATTCAACATGTATGTTTTATATCTAGTCAAAATTTAGTAATGAATGAGGCAATTAGTGACAATACAGATACATGGAGACCCCTAAATTCACATCACTGGTACTGCATCAGACACATTGTTTTCTATCTATGAAAACATTCCATAACAAACTTATGAACCAGGATATCATGATATAACGTATTTATAATTTTTTTCTTTTTTAACATACATAAAAAATAATTTTCTATGAAATATAATCACTTATATATATCACATGAGTTAGATAAACTTGGCTTTGAAGAACATTCCAAAGAAATCCACAAGTTTAATCAATAATTCTTTGTTTATATCATGGATATTTCAAAAGCAAAATGTAAATTGGAATATGATAAGTGGAATAGCTATGGACACATGACCAAAAATAATGTCGAGTTAAATAATGGTATATTCATGGAACTTAAAATTTACCTATAAATACCCTTGTTTAAGAGAAATTTTATCATTCTGTTATGTAAATTTTGGGTATAAATAAACTATTCTCAGAAGGGATTCACTTTAAATGAGTGATTGAAATGAAAATTTAATAATATTATGGTTATCAATTGTTCATTTTCTGCCAAGAAGACTCTTGATTTAATGTTCAGAAGTGTTCAGACCCCATCACAAGTAGCAACTGAGAAAAATGGTTATGTTAATGGAATTGAGGTAATGTCAATGTGAAAAATTCTAAGAATTATGGTTTCTATGTGAACATGCCATTGTATCATGTGAATCTAAGAACATATCATGGTAAGTATATGTTGATTCAATTTATTATCTATACACCATTGCGTAATATTATATTTCACCATAGATGCCTATTGGAGAGGTTTGATATTTCCCAATGACTGAAGACCATCTGATATTGATACCTGACATCAATAGTTTGCGCCATTATGGGAGACTGAATTCCTATAGGATTTGGAATGATATGGACTGGTCCCAAGAATATGGTCATCGTTTGAGATAGAGCATATGTCATCTATATGGTCAAAACCGGAAAAAATTCCCTCTCATTACTAGATCAAGGTAACACTCTCAACCACAATGATGTATTGTATCCAATTCGATCTTATCATATTGTTAATTTTATGGTTTTAATGTAGGATTCTTTATTTTTTATAATTATCTAAAATTTATGATTACATTTACTATCAAATACCAATAATCCTTTCATATTCACATGAAAAAGAATATGACCAGTACATGTGAGGTGGCATGAAATCAAAATGAAATTGTCCATGGATAATCTATAAAGTAAGAATGTTAGAAAACACTTATGAAACATAAAATCATGTGACAAATCATACATAAATTACAAGGAACACCATTTTATAATAAAATTATAGATTATAAAGACAAAAAATGTATATATATATATACAAAACTATATCTTACAAAATACCATTTTCTAAGTAAAAAAATATCTAAAACACTTTATAAATTTTCATTGAAAAATATTATAAATTACATTTTCATTTGGTAAGAAAAACATTACAAAAAATGGGAATAAAAAATTTATGTGTTGCATTCTACAAGACATAATATTCCAATTACCAAAATTTTATATTTACATTTTACATTCAAAACTAATTTTATTTTATTACATGCAAGTGGATAATACTATACTTCTAACATAGAAGGATTGGAATGTTTCCCGTCCCATGATAGAGGGTCTCTAGGTTTGACAGATCAGGGTGTGCCAAGCGGACCATCATCATCACATGCTACCTCCCACCATCATTATACCATAACTACATAATCCTGGATTATATGACATTATTGTATCTGATTTCACATTCTTTGATCATCACCTAATTATTTCCTTCCTCAAGAGGTCCAGACAAGAGGCACTTACATTCCACCTGACTGAGAGAGATATAACCATCACTCTTGCGGATGTTGTGGTCCTACTGAGTCTTCAAATCTAAGGTGATGTATTTATTGGAATAACACATACATATTGTCCTGAGCCTGTACAATGATATCTAGGCATCGAAATTTTGGCTAATTCTACTACTACATATGGCAGGTCAATATCTATGAGGTTTCTTGAGATGAAATTTTCAAATTTATCTGATGATTCTAACAAGAAGACAATCATGTATCAGGAATGTGTCTAAATATTACATATCATTGGAAGTAAAAATTTTATTAATCAGTCAGATATGCATGTGAATATAATATATATGGGGATTCTAAATGATTTTTATCAGACTGGGTCATGTAGCTGGGGATCTGTGCTCTTGGATTACACTTACAGAGAATTATGAATGTCATGATGCTCAAACCACATAGATCTATGGAGACGTGTCATCCTTATTCAGATGTGGGTATGGGAGCACATCCCTCCCCTCTCCCCTATTATTACTTATTAGTATCTTTGTATAGATGTTGCATGACACACTATGTAGACACTAGTGTGATCACTCATCTCTGTTGGTTGTTGATGCCAGTAAGAGTTATTGAATTTAATTTATTATTATTTATCACATTTTCTATTTTATTTTATTGGTGTATCTAGGAACGCTGCTAATTCAGTGATTTGACACGTGATTTGGGTGCATATCATCTCATGTTGGACAGTCTCCCACCCTGATGATGTAAGTATATAAAATCATCCATTGATTTTTTTGTAATAATATATATATATATATATATATATATATATATTGTTTTTAGTAAGAATCATTTTTGAAAAATATTAAATGTCATTTTTGATTTCATAGATTCCATACTGTGATTTATTAGACCGGTTTCATTCATACAGAACCACTGTACATAATGATTATCTGATTGTAGTGCCTATCATTCACATTCATATTATTTAGTAGATCCATCCTGATAGAGTTTTGTGCCATATTGGTTGTGCTCAACACATTCCATTTCCACTGAGACAGTCACATGAGTTTCATTTCTAGAATTTTAAGGGGAGGCAGGATGTCGATAGGTGCTGAAGACATGTCCAGTATCTTGACCTCTGGGGAAGATGAGGGTCACTTCACATCGAGGGTATATGTATGATGTGATTCCATCTTTAATAGGAAGTTGAGTATGATCATGTTATAGACTGAAGTCAATATTGTGTCTTACTCAACAAGATAGAGGTATTCAGGATAGTGTATTTCAATAAATATATATTTTTTATTTTATTCTTATGTTTTCTAATTAATTTTGAATCTCATTACATAAAGCTTGACTACATCATTTTATCTGTAGGAGTGATCCAGAGGAGGTGGATGTTTCTAGCATGGTATCTATCTATGCAGTAACACAGGGGATGATACCAGCTTATCATGAAGTTCATGATAGTATCTTTGGTTTCCCACCCAATGGAGCAAAACTTCCTACCTAGGGAGTTGAGTTTTCTGCTCATAAACCTCATCCTGCAGCTATTGATGCTACGGATCCATGATGATGATGATGTAGACTATGACGTGTTGTACGATAGGCCACACCTATTCCATAGGAAGAGGTTGGTCCTCTAGATGTCCAGCCTCATCCAATTGGAGATGTTTATCATGATGTATGTTATCCATATGTATTGGTTGGATATCAATAGTTATCCATGGGTTCATATTATCTGAGATTCTATCAGTGGTCATTTCCCATGGCTCTAGATTTTATGCTAGATCCTTCACATCCCCTATGGTTCCCCTAGGAGATGATGTTAGGTCCTTCTACTCACTTTTTGTGAGAAGGATTTGGTGGCTAGGAGAACATCTAGTCAACACCTCCTCCAACTCATATACATGAAGAGAATCTGACATTCAAGGTTCTAGTGCTCGAGGATTTACCATATCCAGGTTAGCATACTATACACAAGCATAGAGGTCAGAAATCATGATATGAGAGTCCCAATCCTAGACCACCATGTGGGAAGGAACTTAGTGACTATACTCGTTCATGTATATATTTTCTATCAATTAAAATGAACAAATTTGTTTTACTATCAACAAATTTTAGATTTCAATCCACTATTTCAATTTTCATTTATATTTTTGTAATAGTTTATATTTTATGAGATCTATAAGTCGACTACTTGAACCAAAGGAAAAACTATAAAGACCCGTCAAATTCAAGGAAATTTATTTTCTTAATTTTCTTGGGAATTTTACAAGAATGCAGTTTCTGACGGAACCTGATTCTGAGGCCTGGTGTGCCCGAAATCATTTTCCAAAGTTTGGCTCGGGTACGTTCAGTGAACGAACGAGCGGGTTTTTCTAACATTTGAACCGTTGCTCGGAATCGAATTCCAAGGGCACCGATGGAATCGTAGTGCCGGTATTTTCTTAGAAACTCCTCTTCCGGAGTTGCGTTTGCTCAGTTGTGGTTTTTAATTTTTGGGGTTAAGTGATGAAAATAAAATAAAGTGGCGCGACAACTTTATTTTATTTCACTTAAAGCCACTTAGAGCCACTTAAAGCTACTTAAACTAAGTTGAAGTGGATAGGGTGGAACCCAAAATATCCTACCCTATTGGTAGGATATTTGTGAGGTGGGGCCCACATGAGCCCCACTGTTTCTTTTCCTCTAAGTAATGCACCCGCAAAAACCCGTTTTAAATGAAAGTCAACCGGAGCGTTTTCTTAAATTCTTAACGCCCCTATTAATTGGGCAGTTAAGTCGTTACCATTAATTCACAAAATTAATGGTTCGTTTCTTAAATTTGTTTTTTGTTTGTTGGTATAAGAATAAAATAAGACCAACACATGTGGGTGGCTTGTTGAGAGGATTGACAGAAACTATATGTTCTTCATCCTCCTTTGCGAAGAACGCGAAGAACGCGAAGAATGCGTAGAACGCAAAGAACACGAAGAACACCGAACCCTCAGAGATCGACGACGCGACGTCGTGTTCTGTGACGCCAATGATTCTCCTTCCGCGATGCTTCTTCCGCAACGTTTCTTCCCCGCAACAATCTTTGATCATCAACTGCTTGAGGTAAGAGATTTCAGATCTTTTAAATTTCCTTTCTGGATTTTATCCTCAACATGGATTTAATTCGTGAAATTAAATCTGTGTGTTTTCTTTAACCCTAGGAGATCGTCGACGTGATGTCGTGTACCGTGACGATGCGACGCCCCTTCCGCGACGCGACAATCCTCTTCTTCCACGACAATCAATTTCGTGAAGAAATCTCCTTCGATGAGTACAACGAAGTAGGGGTTTGATTCTTTTAAATCTTTGTGATTTATACCCGCAACGCTTGATTATTAAAAATTGTTGGGAGACTTCTAAAACCGCTAACGCGGTGGGTGCGGACTAACGAACAAGTCCGAACCCACCGCCCCTTTCGTTCTTGGTGTGAAAAACGGAGGACATCGACAAAATCAACCGCACGGGCGATGAAAGGTCCTCGCAGTGAAGGATGGACCTCGGGAAGGATTTTGGCGAAGACGACAAGGATTTTCGACCAACAGAACTCATCCGGTGGTCCGCATAGCGACCCGCCGGCGCGCCGCTGTGGAGAACTGCCGCGCCTGAAGCTGCGGCAGCAACATCATGTTCCCACGACCACGTGGGACAAGAGGAGCAGGACGCGGTGGCCCAGTAGTATCCGCTGGCAAGGGCGGACCCACGTGGGGCAGTGGCTTCTTCACGCGGGGGCAGCGTGCCCCTCGCCCGTGGCTCGGCCGTAACAGCCGAGCCGACCGGCCTGGCGGCCGGGCCGCACCTGCGCGGGCCGGGCCGGGTCACGCCCAGGCCGGGCCGGGCCACCCAGGCCGGGCCGGGCCACGCCGGCCGGCTTGGACCTAGACCCCGGTCAGGTTGACCAGGTTCGGGCCGACCCAGGGGGGTTGGGCCGGGTCGGTCCGGGCCCATACCCCCTCTTTTCAATCCTTTTCGGTCTTTTGCTCATAACATGAGCTGTGGGCCTCCGATCGATGCACCGTCAGTGTCGATGCGATCCTTGGACCGAGGCGGTCGTTTTGGCATATCGCAGTCAAGGTTTTGGAGTATTTTGGGTTTGACCGGGTTGGTTCGTACATGAAACCAACCGGGCCCTCGGAGCAGAAATGCTCATATCTTGAGCACCAGACGTCCGATTGACGTACCGTCGACTTTGATGGATTCTTATAAGTGAGATGGATCTTTTGGCTTACTCCGCCCGAGGTTTGGATGTAGGTGGAGTATGGTCGGATTGGTTTTGCCTTAAAAACCAACCAGGCCCCTGGGACGAAAAAGCCAATAACTCTTAGACAGAGCGTCCGATTGACGCGCCGTCTGCGATGTTGAGTTCCTCTTGATGATACGGAACTTTTGGATACATCCACTTGGGAATATGTGTCAGTTGATGTATCAGCCTCTCGGCTCGTGGAGCGGACCCTCCCGAACGAGCTTGCTGTGTGCGGGAACCCTAGAGCTGGCTACGACTGTGACGACGACGACTCTACAAAGATCCATAATGGATTCGACGACGACGACTACAACACTCAGTGATCCTATGTGGATCAGTGCTACTGATTCTGTGTGGGTCCGATACTGTGTGGGTCAGCGCTCCACAGTTCTATGTGAGCCAGCGCCTACAGATCCTATGTGGGTCTGATCCTGTGTGGGTCTTTGCGGGGGTTAGTTACCTATCGATCCTGTGTGGGTCAGATCCCTTGTGGTTCATTGCGGGGGTTAGTTACCTATCAATCCTGTGTGGTTCAGATCCCTTGTGGGTCATTGCGGGGGTTAGTACCTATTGATCCTTTGTGGGTCCAACGGCTGAGATGAATCAGTGGATATATCTGATCATCTCTATCGTCATACGAAGAAGTATACCTGTGTGAGCTGAATCATGTATTGCTTTCCTATGTGGGTTGTGTTGTGATATCCTATGTGGATTTATGTTTTTCTTTCCTGTGTGGACTGGGTTTTACTTGCGCTCAGATGTTGGAGTCGAACAAGAATTGATGACATAGGTATATGTATGGGAATATACCTAAGTAGTTTCAGAAGTGACTTCGTGATCGTATCTTTCCTTTGTGGATTTTTCCTTCTTGGATTCTGGGAGACCTTTGGGGGTCTCGGGGTCCCTACTGAGTAGCTTATACTCACCCTTGCACGGGCTATGCCCGCACTACGTTGTGTTGGTTACAGATTACGGACATCTCCGATCGTGGTTGAGGCTTACAGAGCAGGACGGTACCTGGAGGTGGATCACTGGGCAGGACGTACTCAGAGTGGACGGTTGGACCTGAGGAGTTGTGGAGGCTATTTGTACTAAACCTTCAGGTGGGACTTCCAGTGGATGGCTCGACGCTGCGGCTTTACTTTTCAGTTGCTATTTTCCCGTTCGAGTTGTACTTTACTTTCAGTTTGGGTTTGTATTCTGGCCCACTTTCTTTTATGCACTTACTGTTGTACTCAGTTTTTACTTAGTGTTTACTTCTTCTTCTTGCTTGATCTGTGGTGTTTGTTTACCTTACAAAGGCAGTGCCTTCCCTTTTTACCAGGATTTACGCCTTGGGGCTAGTCGTCAGCCCCTGGCCTATGGAAGGCGGGCTTGGGGTAGTCACGGCACGGGCCCTGAGGACGGGTCGTGACAAATTGGTATCAAAGGAGTTAGGTTCTACCACAGAACTTGGGACTCTGATCTTATTCTATGTGAAACAATAGTGTTAAGTGTATTGAGTGTGGTTAATCAGTCCAGGGAGTCCAGTGTTGGTGCGGCGGCTGACGTATCCGTACACTAGGACCCTGACTTCTGATTTCAGACTTAATGCCTAAAAAAATTGATTGCATGTGTGTTTCAAGTTTTCTTTGTTATTACTTTGTTTCATCTCACCAGGTATGCTGTTCTGACCATGACACACCTGTTTCCTTTTCAGGATGGCCCCACGATGGAAGCCGGCTAGGGTTCCGAGAGTTGAGCGTGACGACAGCCCACCGAGCGATGAGGCCTCGGTACAGGGCCCTTTGATAGCTGAGGCACTGGCGGTACCTCAACCCGCCGAGCCACCGAGGCTTCCAGCCCCAACCACTGATGATGCATGTCACCTTAGTGCACTGCATGAGTTCCAGTGCCAGCGACCACCCAGGTTCCACAGGGAGACGGACCCCCAGGCAGTCGAGGACTGGCTGGAGGCAGTGGTATGAGTTTTCCGGTTAGTGAGGACACCGGAAGACCTCATGGCGATCCTTGCAGCGAGCCTACTGCACGTGGTAGTGGGCCGATGGTGGAGCATAATGCTCCAGGTGCACGATGAGGCATCTCTTCTCTAGACAGACTTTGAGAGCCTCTTCTTCTCAGAGTTCGTCCCAGCCACCTTCTGTGCGGTGCACATCCATGAGCTTCTTCAGTTGCGGCAGGGCAGCTTGACGGTCGCCCAGTTCTCGGCGAGATTTACCGATCTCTCGTGCTACTCGAGAAACATGGTGCGGGACCCATTCTTCCAGCCCTGGACCTTTGAGCAGGGATTGAGACACGATATTAGGGTGTCGCTGATCTCCCTCAGCATTCCGACTCAGGCGTGAGTACTGGAGCGAGCCCTTTTGATCGAGAGCTTTCTTGCTGAGTCTACACCAGCGGTGAGACCTACCGCGGGGCGACACGTAGCAGAGTCTTCTGTAGCAGGTAGCCGACAGATGACTCATGGGTCCAGGCAGATCAGACCCTTAGGCAGACGACCTCAGGACACTGGCTCAGCTGTGTGGGGCACACAGTGCGGAGCCAGTCTTTCGAGAGGTAGGCAGTGCTACGCATGCGGCGGGTAGGGCCACATTGCTCTTGACTACCTGACCCACCATGCCGAGGAGTAGTAGACGATTGAGGGGCCACCCAGGCAGAGGTAAAGGGTTGACCATGGTGGTTCGCAGGGAGGAGGTGGACGAGGCAGAGGAGCTGGCCGAGCAACAGGTGGTTGGCGATGCTTTGAGGCTCTACCACCACCACCACCAGGAGGTCCACCCCGGCCATAGGGAGCTGGCGGGCAGAGACAGGCACGACTCCAGGCAGTGGAGGCCTATGACCACGGCGCGCCCGAGATGATTCGAGGTACTATCTGTGTATATTCCAACCTTTCTGCTGTTCTTATAGACACAGGAGCGAGTCACTCTTTTATAGCCGCTGCCCTTGTTTGGAGCTCAGAGATTCCGACAGATCCGTTGGATTGATCCTTACGGCTAGAGACTTTTACGGGAGAAAACTCGACGATTACGCACTGGTTCCTGTAGTGTTAGCTTACTCTAGGAGGTGAGAGATTCGGCTGGGATCTTTTTGTAGCGGCGTCGAGGCCTTACGACGTCATCATGGGCATGAATTGGTTGTCTACATTCCATGCACAGATTGACTATATTTGGCGCAAGGTGCGATGTGTATACACCGACGGGAGCAGGTTCACCTTCACCGGCGAGAAGGGAGCCTTCGCAGCACAGGATGGACTTCCACAGAGGAGAGGACAACCCATCACTCATCAGTTGGATAGCTTCATCCTAGGAGCAGTTGACATGCGGAGTCCTAGTTTTCCTGCAGTGGTGGATCAGTATGCAAACGTCTTTCCCGACGATGTTCCAGGGATAACTCCTTGCAGAGAGGTAGACTTTTATATTGACCTATTCCCTGGGGCAGCCCCGATATCGACTCCAACATATCGGATGGCCCCCGCTGAGCTTCGAGAGTTACGAGTATAATTGGAGGACTTACAGGGCAAGGGATTCATCCGACCCAGTGTTTCACCCTGGGCTTCCCCGATACTGTTCGCCAAGAAGGCGGACGAGAGCTTGTGACTTTGTGTTGACTATCGTCGCCTGAACCAGGTGACAGTGAGGAACAAGTATCTACTAACAAGGATTGATGACCACTTCGATCAGCTCAAATGAGCATGGTGGTTCTCGAAGATAGACCTCAGGTCAGGCAATCATCAGCTCAGAGTTCGGGACGAGGACGTGCAGAAGATGGCATTCAGATGTCGGTATGGCCACTATGAATTCTTGGTTATGCCTTTCGGCGTAACCAATGCTCTGGCAGTGTTCATGGACCTCATGAATAGGATATTTAAGCCATACCTCGATCGATTTGTCATGGTCTTCATCGACGAAATTTTTATTTACTCGACCACTGAGGAGGAGCACGCCTACCACTTGCGAGTTGTACTGGACACACTCCGAGAGCACTAGCTTTATGTCAAGCTCTCGAAGTGTATGTTATTGATATGCGATGTCCACTTTTTGGGGCACGTCATCTCTGAGGCAGGAGTTGTGGTGGATCCTGCGAAGATCGGGGCAGTGCTAGCTTGGGAGCCACCCAGGAGTGTGACGGAGGTGCCGAGTTTCTTGGGGATATATGGATACTACCGAATATTTGTGCATGACTTCTCTAGAGTTGCGGAACCACTCTCTGCTTTGCCAAAGAAGGGGAAACCATTTGTGTGGTCAGACAGATGTCAGCAGAGCTTCCATGAGCTGAGATAGAGATTGATCAGCACCCCTATCTTGAGGTTGCCTGAGGAGTGAGTATGGTACATAGTATACTGCGATGCATTAGGGACCGGACTCGGATGTGTCCTAATGCAGGAACGGGCGATGATCGCCTATGTATCACGTTAGTTGAGGCCACCTGAGCAGAACTACGCTACCCATGACCTGGAGTTAGCAGCAATGTTCTTCGCTCTGAAGACATGGCGACACTACCAGATGGGCGGCGGTTTACAGTCTTTTCTAACCATCAGAGTCTTAGGTACATCTTATCTCCGAAGGACCTAAACCTGAGACACTGACGATGGCTCGAGTTCCTCCAAGACTATGACTTTGAGATAGTCTATACTCCTGGGAAGGGGAACGTGGTAGCCGATGCTCTCAGCAGAAGGGCGGGCATGCAGATACTTGAGGAGGTGACAGAGCAGCTAGCCGCTATGCATATATCCTTCGTGGATAGAGATAGAGCTTCCTTCCTTCAGTCTCTCACAGTCACCACTCCACTACTGCAGTGGGTCAGAGAGGCACAGCATGGGGACACTGACTGTGAGATGCAGCGTGCGCAGATATCCTCAGGACATGCACCTGATGGTTTCTCCTTTGGAGTCGAGCATGGCGTCCTTTTCAGAGGATGTACCTTGGTTCGAGTTTCTTTACGGGAGGAGGTTCTGAGAGAGTTTCACACTTCTCCTTTGGCGGTACATCCTGGAGTGGCAAAGATGTACCAGGACCTCAGATGACAGCACTGGTCACCAGGCATGAAGAAGGCTGTGGAAGAGTTCGTTTCTTGATGCCTCAACTGCCATTAGGTGAACGTGGAGCACTAGGTACCAGCAGGCTTGGTACAGCCCTTGGTGGTCCCGAAGTGGAAGTGGAATGGGATATCTATGGACTTCATGACTGGACTTCCGCGCACTTCCAGAGGTCACGACTCCATCTGGGTGATTGTCGACCGACTCACCAAGTCGGCTCACTTCTTACCCATCAGAGAGCAGGGCTTGGTAGAGAGCTTGGGACGTCTCTATGTTCAGGAGATTGTATGACTTCACAGTGTGCCATCATCTATCATCTTCGATCAAGATTCTTGATTTACTTCCCGGCTTTGGAATGGGTTGCAGGAGGCGTTTGGGACGTAGCTACATCTGAGCACTGCCTTTCAACCTCAGATGGATGGTCAGACGGAGAGGACCATTCAGACTCTCGAGGACATGCTCCGCACATGTGTCCTTGACTTTGGTCGTAGCTAGGAGGACCACCTACCCTTGGTGGAGTTCGCGTACAACAACAGCTAACACTCCACCATCAGGATGGCACTGTATGAGGCGTTGTATGGCCAACCTTTCAGATCTCCTTTGTGCTGGACAGACCCTGGGGAGTCAACACTCATGGGACCGGAGATGGTCCAGGTCACGATAGAGAAGGTTCAGGTCATCCAGGAGCGGATGAGGACAGCTCAGAGCCAACAGAAGTCTTATGCTGATAGGAGGTGGAGGCCACTAGAGTTTGAGGATGGAGACCATGACTTCTTGTGGGTCTCACCTCGACGTGATTTATGGAGATTTGGCCGAGGCGGCAAGTTGTCTCCACGCTTCATCGGACCCTTCCAGGTCCTCAGCAGGATTGGCGAGGTGGCTTATCACCTGGCTCTACCACCTCCGTTCCACCGGGTGCACGAAGTCTTCCACGTATCTCAGCTGAGGAGATAAGTGCATGAACTGACGCATATCATTGACCATGGAGAGCTGGATGTTAACGATGGGGCAACTTTTACGGAGGTCCTGGTGGAGATCGAGGATCAACAGGAGCGGGTCCTACGTGGACGGTCGATTCCTCTAGTGCGCATCAGATGGCAACATGGGAACCTCAAGGAGAGCACTTGGGAGCAGGAGGCTCAGATGCATGCTCAGTACCCACTTTTGTTTCCCTAGTTTATGATGTATCTTTACGGGGACGTGAAGCCCTGAGGTGGGAGTAATGTAAAGACCTATAAAATTCAAGGGAATTTTTTTTCATAATTTTCTTGGGAATTTTACAAGAACGTAGTTTCTAATGGCACCTAATTCGAAGGCCCGATGTGCCCGGAATCATTTTCCGAAGTTTGGCTCGGGTACGTTCAGTGAACGAACGAGCAGGTGTTTCTAAGTTTTGAACCGGTTCTCGGAATCGAATTCTGAGGGCACCGATGGAATCACAGCGCCGTTATTTGCATAGAAACGCCTTTTCCAGAGTTGCGTTTGCTTGTGTGTGGTTTTTAATTTTTGTGGTGAAGTGAAGAAAATAAAATAAAGTGGTGCGACAACTTTATTTTATTTCACTTGAAGCCACTTAAAGCCACTTAAAGCTAATTAAACTAAGTTGAAGCGGATAGGGTGGAACCCAAAATATCCTACCCTCTTGGTAAGATATTTGTGAGGTGGGGCCCGTACAAGCCCCACCGTTTATTTTCCTCTAAGTATCACACCTGTGAAAACCCCTTTTAAATGAAAGTCAACCGGAGCATTTTCTTAAATTCTTAACGCCCCTATTAATTGGGTAGTTAAGTCGTTACCATTAATTCACCAAATTAATGGTTCGTTTCTTAACTTTGTTTTTCGTTTGTTGGCATAAGAATAAAATAAGACCAACACATGTGGGTGGCTTGTTGAGAGGATTGAAAGAACCTCTAAGTTCATCATCCTCCTTCGCGAAGAACGCGAAGAACGTGAAGAACAAGAAGAACACCAAACCCTCAGAGATCGATGACGTGACGCCGTGTTCCACGACGCCGACGATTCTCCTTCCGCGAGGCTTCTTCCATGACATTTCTTCCCCGCAACAATATCTGATCATCAACTGCTTGAGGTAGGAGATTTCGGATCTTTTAAATTTCCTTTTTGGATTTTATTCGCAACATGGATTTAATTCATGAAATTAAATCCGTGTGTTTTCTTTAACCCTCGGAGATCGTCGACGCGACGCCGTGTACCGCGACGATGCGATGCCCCTTCCACGACCCGGCGATACTCTTCTTCCATGACGATCAATTCCGCGAAGAACTTTCATTCGACGACTACGACGAGGTAGGGGTTTGATTCTTTTAAATATTTGTGATTTATACCCACGGTGTTTTATTATTAAAAATTGTTGGGAGCCTTCTAAAACCACTAACGCGGTGGGTGAGGACTAACGAACAAGTCCGAACCCACCGCCCCTTTCGTTCTTGGTGTGCAAAATGGTGGACATCGACAAAATCAACCGCACAGGTCATGTAAGGTCCTCACAATGAAGGACGGACCCCAGGAGGGATTTTGGAGAAGATGACAAGGATTTCCAACCACCGGAACTCATCCGGTGGTCTGAGGAGCGACCCGTCGGCGCGCCGCCGTGGAGAACCGCCGCGGTGGCAGCAGCGCGGTCCTGCGACCGCGCAGGACCAGAGGAGCCGGACGCGGCGGCCCGGCCGCATCCGCTGGAAAGGGCGGCCCCACATGGGGCCGCGGCTTCTTCACGCAGGGGCTGCACGCCCCCCGCCCGCGGCTCAGTCGTAACAGCCGAGCCGACCCGCCTGGCAGCCGGGCCGTGCCCGCGCCGGCCGAGCCGGGTCGCGCCCAGGCCTAGTAGGGCCACCTAGGCCTGGCCGAGCCACACTGGACGGGTCGGACCCGGACCCGGTTCGGGCCGACCCAGTGGGGGTTGGGCCGGGTTGGTCCGGGCGCATACCCCCCGTTTTCGGACCCTTTCAGTCTTTTGCTCATAACATGAGCTGCGAGCCTTCGATAGACGCACCATCAGCGGCCATGAGATACTTGGATCGAGACAGTCATTTCGGTATATCGCACTCAAGGTTTCAGAGTACTTTTGGTTTGGTCGGGTTGGTTTGTACAGGAAACCAACTGGGCCCTCGGAGCGGAAACGCTCATATCTTGAGCATCGGACGTCCGATTGACGTACCATCGACTTTTATGGATTCCTATATGTGAGACGGATATTTTGGATTACTCCTCCCGAGGTTTGGATACAGGTGGAGTATGGTCGGATTGGGTTTGCCTTAAAAACCAACCAGGCCCCTGGGACGAAAAAGCCAATAACTCTCAGACCGGGCGTCCGATTGACGCGCCATCTGTGACGTTGAGTTCCTGTTGATGATACGGAAGATTTGGATACATCAACTCGGGACTATATGTTAGTTGATGTATCAGCCTCTCAGCTCGTGGAGCGGACCCTCCCGAATGAGCTTGTTGTGTGCAGGAACCCTAGAGCTGGCTGCGACTGCGACGACAACGACGACTGTGCAGAGATCCTCAGTGGATTCGACAGCGACGACTACAGCACTCAGAGATCCTACGTGGATCAGTGCTACCGATCTTGTGTGGGTCCGATCCTGTGTGGGTCAGTGCTCAGCGGTTCTGTGTGAGCCAGCGCCTACAGATCCTATGTGGGTCCAATCCTCTGTGGGTCTTTGCGGGGGTTAGTTACCTATTGATCCTGTGTGGGTCAGATCCCGTGTGGGTCATTGAGAGGGTTAGTTACCTATCGATCCTGTGTGGGTTAGATCCCTTGTGGGTCATTGAGGGGGTTAGTACCTATTGATCCTTTGTGGGTCCGTCAGCTTAGATGAATCATTGGATATATCTGATCATCTCTATCATCATACGAAGTAGTATACCTGTGTGAACTGAATCCTGTTTTGCTTTCCTATCTGGGTTGTGTTGTGCTATCCTGTGTGGATTTGCGTTTTGTTTTTCTATGTGGACTAGGTTGTACATGGGCTTGGATGTTGGAGCCGAACCAGAATTGATGACTTAGGTATATGTATGGGCATATACCTAAGGAGTGTCGGATGTGACTTTGTGATAGTATCTTTCCTTTGTGGATTTTTCCGTCATGGATTCTGGGAGACCTTCGAGGGTCTTGGGGTCCCTACTGAGTATCTTATACTCACCCCTGCATGGGCTATGCCCGCACTACGTTGTGTTGGTTGTAGACGATGGGCAGCGCTGATCGTGGTTGAGGCTTGCAGAGGAGGACGGTACCTGGAGGTGGACCACTGGGCGGGACATACTCGGAGTGGACAGTTGGACCCGAGGTTCTGTAGAGGCTATCTGTACTCACCCTTCTGGTAGGACTTCTAGTGGACGGCTCGACGCTACAGATTTACTTCTCAGTTTCTGTTTTCCCTTTTGAGTTTTAATTTACATTCTATTTGGGTTTGTATTCTGGCCCACTTACTTTTCCGCACATATTATTGTACTCAGTTTTTACTTAGTGTTTACTTCTTCTGCTTGCTTGCTCTGTGGTGTTTTTCACTTTACAAAGGAAATGCCTTCCCTTTTTACCGGGATTTACACCTTGGTGCTAGTCGCCAGCCCCTGGCCTATGGAAGGCGGGCTTTGGGTAGTCACGACACGGGCCCCGAGGACAGGTTGTGACAAAAATTATTAAATTAGATGTAGAAATATTCATAATCTTATAAAATATAAACTGTTAAAAAAATCTAGATAAATATTAAAACATAGTCTAATGATCTAAAAATTTGTTGAATAAAAAAATAATTTAATAAATATTATAAATAATTGAAAAGGAATGGAATGTAAAAAAATATTATAAATACAATTATAATGGTTTAAAACAACAATATATTGGGTTAATAAAATTAATTTTCATTAATTGTTTTTAATAAATTCTTGTTATTTTGAATTATTTTTCATATGTTCAGTAAGTGTGTCAAATATCATTTAGATTTTATTTTGGTTTTATATGTTATATAATTTTGAGGCCACCAACTTCATACATTATTATGTTTCATGTAGTTGAATTTGAAAGAATATAACTTGTCAAATACAATTAAAATCTAAGGGCTCTTTTGTAAAATTAATCAACACATAAAACATAATTGAAATTAAAAAAACAAAAAATATAATAAGTAAAATATAATTTAAATTTCATAATATATATTTTAAAAAACATAAGATTTTCACTTTGAAATATTAATAAAATAATTCTAAACAATATTAAATATTCCCAATATATATAATAATATAAAAACTAATATATTTTTAAATATAGAAACATATATACTTAAAATATTTTTATATCCTTTTCCTTCCACCATTTAGACATAATTTTAAAAAACTGGAATAGACTTAATTATTTTTTTAAACGCAGAAAAAAAACTTCTCACTTTTGGATTCCACCATCGTCTCCCCATACATATACCAAAACAAATATAAATATTTATGTTGAAATCATTACGGGTCCATTGGAAAAATAATTCCTGATATTTGTGGCTTGCTCAATAATCTCCCCAATAATACACATATACCAAAGTGCCTCTAAATCAAATAAACTAATATTAGGGATGATAAGGTAATATTAGAGGATTTAAATTAATATTCCAAGAAAAATGACTTTTTGTCTCTTACATAATTTCATATCAAGTGACATCATCCTCTAGGTGCTGCACATCCACTAGTCGACTGGTGGGTACATGCATTGAGATTTGTACCTAAAGGTATCCATCAGTTGGATAATGGAATTCCACTAGCTATATAGTGGATAGATATAATGATAATGTACCTATATATATCCATTGTTAAATTTGTGTACGGTAGCATGTGGCACCTGAAGACCAGTAGGTGTTCTATGCACATGCACCAGTGAGCTATTATCCCATCACAAGAAAATTGGCGGTATCCTACTACCATCAATTTAAAACCTCTATTATCCTTACCTACGATGGACCTGGAAACCAAAAAGACAAAGACACAGATTATTTTTACGTAATTTAATATGTCAGGTTGTGACAACTAATCCCACCATAAAAGTTTATTCCCCAAAATGACATAGGACCATTAACTCAAAAATAAATAAGGTCATTTCTATCTCATTCTCCAATGGATCATGACTGTCCTTTCCATAATTCCTTCTCACTAAGATGTTGACTAAAATTTAATCATCCTCCCATTTGATCATGTGGTATTATTCCAGTTGATACTTCTTTAGTTGGAAGGAATGGAACACATCATGTATAAAATTTATATGAGGAAGTTACTCAAAACAATAATACACCATCCCAAGTTGCTCCATAATCTCAAATGGGATCACATAATAAGGTAATAAATTACTTTTCCTCCCAAAACATTTATGCCCCAACCAAGGAGAAACTCTAAGGAAAACCCGATCAGTTAGATCAAATCCCATTGTATGATAATGTCAGTCGACATATGATTTATAGATACATTGAGAATTCACTATCCTAATCAAGATTAATTATAAAATATCCATTTTATAATGAATGATTCTCAGTCTAAACATGGACCATTATCAAATCTATTTTTAATAGAGTGTGGATATTCAAGGCCCCTATAAAATAACTTAAAGGAGGCCATCTTGATCAGAACCAGATTACTATTCTTATTGGGAAACTCCCTGAAGGAAGTTGTTTCTTCTATAATCCATTGATTTCAAAAAAAATGCATAAATCATGTCATCAATAATCCAGATGGATTTCTTAGTCTAGACATCCATCTTGGGATTATATTTCATTCTTAACTCCAACTAATAACTCATCACAACTTGTAATACAATCCAACATTGAGATGTGAAGTGAGAGTCCCTACATCAAAATATAGACAACGTAACACTATAGAGTTTGAAATCTCCCACAAATAAAAATTCCAAAGACCCTCTATTATCTTTGGATCCTAAGTAGGTAAGAAGTGGGATTATTTCATGATTAAATCAGTAATATCCCATATCACATCATTACCCCTAGGATTTTGAGGTTTTCCAATAATGAATTCCATAGCGATATCATCCCATTTCCATATTGAAATGCATAAATTTTGATGCAAACCAGTAGGCCTATGATGTTCTACCTTAATTATATGACATGTATGAAAATGAGACACAAAACACACTATCAATCATCTCATTCCTTACCACAAAAAGTGATTTCTTAAGTCATGATACATCGTGGTAGATCCCGAGTGGATAGATCAATTCAATAAGTGTCCATTATCCATAAATTCCTTTCTCAGGTCTATCAGAACAACCACATTACCTCAAAAGTGAAAAGCCTCACTAGGAGACTGAGACCACTCACCTTAGGTCTCAACACCATAAATAATCCTACAAAAGCACTTAAACTCTATATCCAATGACTTTAATAGTTGAAATTAATCATCCATAGATGACATAGCCTAAGAAGAATATATGAATATCTATCTATCAACTATCCCTAATTACATGATTACATCAGCAAACAAGCCTTTAAAGAACCACTCTTGCATAGATTCCATTACTACCTAAGTCAGTAATTTTCTACTCAAAGATTCTATGACCACATTTATGTTCTAAGGGTGTATGAAATATCAAAATAAAATGACTAAAGGTAATCCATACAAAAATATGTATATCATGTTCATATCTCTCAGAGTGAAGCTATTTATAAGAATCTTTTGGTATGAATATATTATAAATCACTCCCTAATTAGGTAGTGGATTTCTTTAAGAACATGCGTTACTATTACAAACTCAAGATCATGAATGGTGTAGTTTTTTTAATACAAGGATAATTTATGAGATCTATAAGATACGAACTACCTTCAATGCATCAGAAAACATCTCAAAATGTACCTGAGGAATCGTCGTAGACATTATATCCCAAAACCTGAAAAATAAGGATCAAGACTGAAGCTGAAGTTATTCTTTCCTTCATCTACTCAAAAACTATCTAGCACTAATCACTATAAACAAAATTTAAAACCATATCTGTTATTTATGTCATAGGGATTCAATATTGGATAATTCTATCAAAAATCACATATAATAATCACCTAATACCAATAAATAACTTTTATCAAACACATTTCTAGGACGCTCCCTTGTCACTGCCACCTAAATCTTATCAAGATCCAATAAGACCCCTTCCAAAAATTAGAAAACCAAAATATTTCACTTCTTGAATCTAGAACTAAAATTTTGATTCCTTCCTATATTTATGATGCTCTTGAAATATCCCGAGGATGATATTCAAATTTTCAGAATGATACTCATCTAATATATAATAAACAAGTATACTTTCCACACAAGAGAACAATGAAATAATCCATGAAATGATGGAATATTTGATTTATCAAAGCCATAAATACCACAAGATCATTAGTAAGGCCAAAATATATTTCCAGATACTCAGAATACTCAATGATTCTCCTAATGCTCAACTTAGAAATATCTTCCTCTTAGAACCTCTACTGATGGAACCCAAACCATAAATCAATTTATAAAAACCACATGCATTCCTTGACCTGACTGAAAAGGTCATAAATCTTGGGCATGAGACATTTTCTACTTACTATTAGATGGTCTAGTTTTTAGAAATCAACACAAATTTTGAGAGCATGGTTTTCCTTCATTTAAAATATAAATAGTGATTCTCAGGGTGACACTCTTGGAAGAATAAGTCCTTTATCCTCAAGATCCATAAGATGAATCTTAATGTTTATAAATTACGTGTGTTCTATATGGTATCAAGGTATGGGAATGGAACTCATCCCCAGATATAATTCAATTGTAAACTCAACTTTTGTATACTGTGGAAGCCCCAAGAAATAATCATGAAAAATTTTGTGAAACTCACTTAGCACTATAGGAATAGGGGAACTAAGACATGGATCATCTTTATCAAGATTCATCTATGAAAACTAGTATGAGATAATCTCAGTACCAGGGACAATGAGACTTACTCTTCATGATATTAGATCCCACTTGTGCTGAAATACACGAGGGACCCCATCAAAAAAACTAGGCCCGATGATGATAAAAATTGATCTCATATTTATATCTAATCATCCAATCCATGATAATTATTAGATTAAATATGTAAAGATCAAGAACTAGAAAAACACAATTTTTTTTTTCAGAAATCATTATCCAACACTCATGAAATCTAAAAACCTGCACTAACTTCATTATCAAAGAAGTGGAAAGATTCATCATGTAATGAATAATCTATAAACACAAACCCAACACATTAATAAGTTTGGATGAGATAAAGAAATTAGTTTCACCAAAATCAAACAATTCCATAACCATAGATGATTCATTAGAAAACATACCTCTTTATGTAACTAATCCTACATCGGACTCACCTTGTGCATGATCTACTACACTGATATGTATAACATCTTTATACCTTTTTTTAAAACTTAAGAATAACCCCTTATAAAAGGTTGATATCTCACCCATTTTTCACATAATACTGAAAATGTGAGCCCATTTTGATGGTGGTTCAACATTTAATTCATGGGGATACACACTTATAGAAATAATGAAGATGATCTGATTTCCCACAAAAAAGACACACCTTGGACCCCACCTTATAATCAGGTTTTAGGTGTCGCTTTTGTAATTCCCATAAAAGAGATGACACTCAAAGGTACCCCAAGCCCTATTGAAAACATGGCCTGTATAGACCTGAAATTTTGAATGAATTTTTGTTTTCTATTTATGTGTGTTATTCTTGTTTATACTCAACAAACCTATATTATTTAATTAATGATATAAGTATAATTAAAATGAGACCGTTGTGTTTTGACTGTTATAGGACCATTGGTCAATATGACCATTGTAAACTAAATGTTGTGACTATTTTCTATAAATACAAGTGATCTTGGTTAATATAGAAAGAATATTTGATGGCCTCATCCAATAGTCTTGGGCCGATCAAAGCCCATCTGACGAAACATGGGAAATAGGTAGCACTACTGGACTTTTCTCTAGAATAAACCCCAGACGAACTTCATCGTGTGAAGCTAGAGAGGAATCGCCTTAGGGAGAAGTTCAAGCTTATAGAAATCACTACTCGAGAAATTTTGGCAAAGCCACCCTTGGATTCTCTCACCTTAGCACACCTTAAACTTAGGTCCTATACTAGGGTTAAAAGGGGAAATTTAACAAGAATGTAGCTACTTTAGATAATCCTTTGAGATAAATAAAAATGTGATTTTTTCCTATGGTGAAGTTTGTGTTTTTTTCCGATGTTCGAATAAATATAGGATGTATATTGATGAATTTTGGAAAAAGAGGATATTTTAAAATATTTATGTAAACCATAAATAATTAATGATGTGTAATGATTTAAAAAAAAAGGTCTTCTGGGAATGTGTTCGGTAAGAAATTTAGAATCTAATAAGATCAACTTAATCATTTGTGAATAGTAAATTATGAATAGTGATTTTACGCTTAGGATTAGTAATGTGACCAAATGGATTAGTAATTCCACTTAAAAAAAGTATTAATATAATTTAGGCACCTTGATTAAGTAATGTGATTCAATAAAATAGGTAAATAACTATTCAAAAATTATTAGTCAAGTATTAGTTTTTTGGGTGAATAGTGTTTTTTAATTAAAAAATTAGATTAAAAATATTTAGAAAATTATTTTTATAAAATGTAGTTCATTTTTGAATTCAGAGCATTGATATTAGGTTATGGTGATTTTTTGGGATTTTTCTGAAAAAAATGAATTTTCGGTGAATAGTGAAAATACAGTTTTTTAGTTTCGGCTGTTTAATGACATCATTAAGGATGTAATAATTATGTAATCATTCTGGTAGACTTATGAATAGTAAGATAAGGTATGGGGTGTCCCATGTGGCTAATATCGTGGGCAAATACCATGGGCAAGCCCATGGTTTTTCCAATACCACCGATGAGGTGTCCCCTGGCCATTTATGATTTGTCCCCTCACTTATCCTATAAATACCAAGCCCTTCCCTCATTATTTTCATTTAAAAATCCCCCTCAACGAAGTTATGATCTTTTTACCTCCCAAGGAGTCGTCCCACGGTTCCCTCAAGCCTCCCAAGGTCCCTACCTTCAAGCTTTCGAAGTTACTCTTCAAGGTAGGGGATTCTTTCACCCTCTGCTTTTAAGTCATGAGTTATTTTATGTTGTGTATTATATTTTCCATCTATTTATGTTAAGTTTATATTATTATATGTTTTATTTACTGTCTGTTTCATGACCAAATGATTATAGACCCTTTATTCTCTCATCAATTTGTTTTCTAAATTTTTATGTGACGCCGTTAGGCTGCCGAATTTATCGTAAAAGAAATCACATGTTCCCTTTTCTTTCATGGTTTATTTTCATGTGGTATGTCATTAAAATATCCATACCATAATATTATTCAGTACCCATACTATATTATGAATTATTATGAGTGGGTGACCGTTGTCCTTTCTCTTTTCAATGTTTTCTAAAACCATGTTATATAGCCGTTAGGCTGCAGAAATTTCATCTCAAAATTTCTATCTATTTCTCTCCAGAAATCCCCTTGTTTATTTAAGTGAATAACTAAAACTGTTTAATTTATATGGGCATTCATAAATATATATAGACGATATATTTTATTCTGGATTTGAAAGACATATAACCCTCACTCTCTTTTCATGGGTTATAAATGATATAACGATCTTATTTTTAAGAGCTTTTAAAATGTCACGATTTTAAAATGAAAACCATTCCTTTTATTCTCAACAAGTTATTTATGAAATGATTGATTATGATATATGTAAATCACATGTAAGTAAATAAATATTAAACGTGCACCCTGATAGTGCTCCAATGCATTGGGTAATGATTTAATCTCTAGAGATGACAAGTTTCACGATACCTTGGTGAATATCCTTGGTGATTTTTATGACACCATAGGGATGGACCATGGTGATATGTTCATGAATGTCTAAATGAAATGTTGTAGCCACATATTAAATTTATTTTTAATGTTATTTTCATTATGATATGTCTATACTATTATTTCTCATATATTTATGCTGTTATTCAAATTCTTATTGATATCACAAGTACACTGATTCCATTGTATACCCTTACTGTCCTTCTGCTCACCCATCATTTGATGTATGTCTCCCGGATATGAAAGGTAGTAATTTTAGATAGGATGATCTAATGATGAAGCATTAAAAGTGGATTAGAAGAATGTTTTATGTAGTATTCACGTTTTATTATTCCTGATTTCCAAGACACTATACTTTAAAGATCCTCTTTATGTAAAATGTAATGAAAAGTTATGTATTAAAAAGGAGGGATTCCACCATTGGTATAAATGGATGGTTTAGGTATTTATGGAAATTATGCTATTAAAACTTTAGGAAGAACTATATAGAAAATTTTAAATATATGGAATAATTATTGGTATTTTGGTGAGTACAGAGTAAGTAGTTTATCAAACAAATACATCCCTGTCTGGATACGAGCAGGTAGAGGCTACTCTGGAACAGATGTACATATGGGTAAAACCCAAAAACAACATTTTGAGCTAGAGTCGAATGGGAACTAGTGCATAACAACGGGCCTTACTGCACTCTTGGTTACGACACTCCTGGAGGATATGTTTGGTTAATCGCAAGCTTTTTATGAATCATTATGAAGGATGTATAGAGAAATATAATTGTTTAAGCATGAAGTTTTAATACATAGAATCCTTTATAGTAAAAATATTCGTAAATGAAACAAGTTTCTCACAATGATTTTATTCTCTTATAAAATGGTGGGAAATAGGAGGAAATGTGAAAATGGTGACTACAATGGACTATGCGCCGACGACCCTCCAATGGAAGCCGGAATGGAAACATTCATCTGAATGATGAACCAAACGACTCATGTTATGAGTAATAACTTTAATCAAGCTGAGAGGCCGATCTCACCTTGAAGAGAACAACATTCTGTTGAGTCCATTATGCGCCAACGACCACCAACCTTCAGTGTATCGACTAACCCATTGATTGCTGAGAAATGGATCAGATATATAGAGAAGATCTTTTCTATGATACTTTGTTCAGAGCAAGAGAAGGTCACCCTGGCTATCTATCGCTTAGAGGGAGTAGCTGATCAGTGGTAGGAACTGATAAAAAACACGATGAAAAGAGTCGAAGTTGAAGCTATGGAGTGGGAAGAGTTCAGAGGGATATTTTTGAGTAAGTATTTCTCTCATTCCATGAGAACAAGAATATAGAAGGAGTTTCTCGAGCTAAAGAAGACAGAGAATGAATTTGTTGGAAGATACAAGATGAAATTCACATGGATTTCCTGATATACCTCTAGCTTTGTCATGGATCCAAACGGTAAAGTTGATAGATTCTTCGGTAGACTGAGACCTCATCTGCGGAAGAATATAGCCAACAGAGATTATAATAACTACAAGGAGATCGTGTGGAGTGTGATGAATGTCGAGCTATAGTTTGGTGAGACACAGTGGTCTCATAAATCCAATGACAAGAAGAGATCAATGGAGCCCAGCTTAGGGAGGACTTTTGATCTGGGAAGCGGAGGAAAGAAAGTGCAACTTCCCACGTGTAATAAATGTGGGAAGAAGCATTTGGGGAACTACCTACTCGGCAGTGGGAAGTGCTACAAGTGTGGAAGAGATGGCCACATTGTAAGGAAATGTCATGGGGTGGTGAAACCTCAACTTCCAAGCACAAACAACAAGGGGAAGATGGTACAGGACCTACCTGATGTCCAGTGCTTCAAGTTTGGACAACGTGGGCACTTCTCCAATCACTTTCCAAATCTGAGGGCAGTGGAGGGGAACCACCATTAGCCATAGCAAATGCCAAGGGATCAAGGCCATGCTTTTTCTATCGTGACAACTGAAGTCGATGCTCTGAATGTTGTGGTAGCAGGTACTCTTATTGTCCTCTCAAATCTAGCAAGTACTTTGTTTGATTCTGGTTCTACGCATTCCTTTATTTCCTCCATGTTTTCAAGGAATTTAAAATCAACCCCCAAATTGCTAAAAGTAGAGTTTTCATTCAAGTGTCTGAGTGGGACTATCCAAGCATCATCAGTGTTTAGAAACTCTAGTATTTACTTTGGTGAGCAAAATCTTATCACAAATCTAGTAGTCATTCCCATACTGGAATTCGACATTATACTAGGGATGGACTGGACCTCAATGTATAATGATAAGATCAACTATATATGCAAGGAAATATCATTAGTCATAAATGGAAAACCAACAGTTTTCTTCCAAAGAGAGATATATCAACCTGATCTTTGTCTATAAGAACCCCCTATATCCTTCTTTATGGAGTTGATTAGTGGAGAAGAAGTAGGAGATGAGATTTTGATGATAGAAAATGTCCCCATCATCCAGGAATATGTTGATGTGTTTCCAAAGGAGTTTCATGGACCTCCCCCTAGAAAGAGAGGTAGAGTTCTCCATAGAACTCATACCTGGATATCATCTGATATCAGAGACCCCGTATAGGATATAAAATGTGGAGCTGGAGGAATTAAAGAAACAACTCCAAGATCTTTTGTAGAGGGGGTTTATCCAACCAAGTGTGTCTCTGTAATGGACCGGACCCCTCCGGTCCATTCCTTTGTTGAAATCGATGTGGTCAACACGGCGCGGGTAACAATGATAATTATTAATGATAAAAACGAAGAAGAATTTATAAAAAATTAAAAGATGATTTGTCGGTTTATTATATAAAATAATAAAGATGGTGATATAAAGTGCGTGATTAATCAAAAGGGGTTTTAATTCTAAATAAGAATTTAAAAAAAATAAGGCGTTTAGTTTAATACTAATTGAGAAATTGTTGGAATTAAATTAGAATAATAATAATGGGTGTTGTGTTATTAATATTATTCATAATATTAATAATAATGAGAAATTAATGAAATGAGTTATGGTATTTATTTCAAACAAATAAATGAAGATGCACAGTGGAAGCATGGTGGTGCGTTAATAAAAGTAAAGGTGAGTTCGTTATTATTATTATGTTAAATAATAATAATAATGGTGAAGTAAAAATAGGTTGGGTTTATTAAATTGAATGGTTTTAATTTAATAAAAGTGGTTTCAATTTAATCAGTGTGAAATAAAAATAAATAGAATTAAATAATTAAATTGATGGATGTTATGCGACATTGACGTGGCATGATCAGATTCAGATATCCAACGGGGCGGTTTAACGTGGTCAATGCGATGAGCGTAAATATTATCATTGTTAAAAATAATAATAGTGATGAGTTAATAAAATGAAATAATGAATTGTTATTATTATTATTGAAAAAGAGTAATAACAATGATGACGTAAAACTATGTGCGAGAGATTAATGAAATTAAATGTACTAAAAAGGGGTTGAATATGTAAGTTATATTAATTTTGTTTTGTCATTTAATTCAATTAAATGAAATGGTTTTGAGTCACATGGAATGGTTTTAGTTTAATATAAGAATAATTATGGTAATATAATTTAATGGGACTAAATTTGAACATTAATGATGTGTATTATTAATATTAATTTTATTAATAATGATATTGAAGTGAGATTGGAAAGAGATTACAAAGTGATGGAATAATAAAGAAAATAATAAAAACCATAAAGGAATGAAGGTTGGGGCATGTTGGGCATGGAATTAGGAAGGGAGGCGCCACTATTGGTGTAGTATTAATTATTATTATGATAATAATTTTGGAAATAAGGTGAAATGAATAAAATTGAAATCTTATGATGTGCTGGGCGTGAGAGGGGAAATAAAGGGGCATAAATATAATTGTGATTGGAGAGAGAAATTTTAAAATATAATAATGATTAAATGATAATAATGATAATATAAAAGTGGAGTCAATCATGGGGGCTTATGCGCTTCACTTTAAGACATGTTGAGCTTGGGTTCTTATTTGAGGTGGAAATAAAATAAGTGTTAAATTAAATTAAATAATATAATAATAAAGTTTTTGTTTTGGGTTATATAATCATAATTTGACCGTAACTTCTTCATATGGTGTCGGAATAACGAACCGTCAGCGGCAGTGTAATCCTGTAATTAAGACGGTCATTTTAAGACCAGTGATGGATAACTTTTTATGAGTTATGTCTCAGGTCAACGAAACACACATATTAATAAATTTATCGTCTTTTTTTAAAACGCGTGGAAACCGCGTGACGTGTCGTGTGTTGACTAGTCAAAACACGTAACGGGTGTACAGTCACACCGTGTATTCATCAATACACGCTGCATACTGTTTTACCTATTCGTTGGCTATATAAGAAAGGGTCACGGATTATTTCCAGACCAATCGCTTCTTCTTCGCACGACGACACTCTTGGATGATCAAGAAGTCTTCCTCCTCTAACTTCTTTGTCCGAACTCCGATCGTCGATCCGTCTGCGGCCACAGGATTGTAGCGACGAGACGAAGCTTCTAAGCCTGGACTTGTCACCTTTCCGTCCGGCCTTCCTTCTCCAGCTTCCATCCTAGGAGGCGTTTGTCGGGTTTGGCGAAGGAGGGGGACACCAAAGGACGTCGTCGGAAGCGACGTGATCGGGACCTTTTGAGGTAGGGATCTGACCTTTGTCTCTCTAATTTGTGTATCATGTGTGGCAGGTATCCTTTTGTTTTCATGAGAAATGGTTGAAACTTTAAATAAAGATAATAATTGGTTAAAGAATGGGGTTGGGAAGTTAGTTATTGTTGTTACCTTACTTTTTTATATCCTGTGATATTATATTTGTGAATTGAATGAGCTTCTACCTACTGAAAATCACAGTCGTTGGGGGCCTTTGCTTACACAATTAAATGTTGCCCTCTCCTTCTGTATTTTCTTATGGATGGAAACTTCATGGAATGTGGAAATTGGTTAATCACGTAAAGTTGACTTTTTAAATGAAAATCTAGAACCCTTGTGTGATCACCCCGGTTGAACCAAAATGGAATAATGAACATGTGGGTGTTGGCTTGGTTACGTGGCATGTGTTGGGGGTGTTTTGTGGGCCGTTGTGGTTTGGGTGAGCAGCGGGGCTACGACGTTTGGGTGGTGATCTTATTGGAATGGTTGACGGTGGAAACGTGGAGGTGTGAAATGTTTTCTAAACGATGGGGTTGAATGGGAAGTGGTAGGTTGTGGAAAATGCCTTTATTTATGAAAAGTGTTTTGATTATGAAAAGTGTTTTGAAGTAAAAAGGTGTTTTCAAATGCGGAAATGTTTTGTGTGTGGAAAGGGTTTTATGTGTCGAACTTTGAAATAAATGAATGATGGAATGTTGTATGGTTGTGATAACCTTTTGTAAATGAAATGGCATGTGTTTTCTTGAATTTTACCTAACCGTGGTTGTGGATGGCAGTGATATGTTTGTGAAAGGTTTTGTCTGGATGATAGTTGCCCAGTAGTAATAATTTGTTAAACCATTGCATGAAACATGAAAACCTAAATGGGGTTGGGGGATGATTGTTTGGTTGTTGATGCATGCTTCATGGTAGCAGTGCCGAGGCACATGCTTAGTTTCTCTTTTTAAGAAGCCATAGGTTGGGCTGTGTGTTTGGTATATGTATATATATAATTGTATCTTTGTGTTTTGTCGCACCACACCCATGTCAAGCACCTAGTGCCGAACACTCCCATTTTATGGGAGAGGGTGTTCCCCCTTAGTTACTAGCTCATTCCTGCTCCTTCTTCCATAGGCTATGATGGCTTGAGGTGACCTTACACCCAAGACTCTTCAGGTAGGTCTCGGAGGCTGTGATGGCTTGAGGCGACCTTTAGCCCAAGACTCTTCGGGCAGGCTTACCTTTCCCAAGAACCTTCGGGATGAGGCCCAGGTGTCTGCGGGCGGGTTAGTGGTTGTGGCCCAGGTGTGTGCGGGCGAGATGCGTGGTTGTGAGGCCCAGGTGTGTGCTAGCGAGATGCTTGGTTGTGAGGTCCAGGTGTGTGCGGGCAGGAAGAGTGTGGTAGCGTCAGGACGTTTGCCGTTAAGAATAGCAGCATCTAATTAAGTGGGAAATGGTGCGGGGTGCCCAATACTTTTGTTCTATATATATACTAAACTTGTTTGTGTTACTTGGTGAGTGTGACCAGTGAGGTTGGGTGGATAGTTTTTCCTTGTTAGTTTCTGGTTCTTCTGTTTTCTCACGGGACCTTAGGGTGTCTCCCCACTTGTGCACGAGAGCTTTAGGTTTCCCTACTGAGTATACTTGTATGCTCACCCTACGTTTGTTTCAGGTTTTCAGGAGGACTACCAGGGCCGTGCGGGACCCTACTAGTCAGGCAGTGGGAGCTGTGCAGTTGCTGTTTTATTTTTTTTCCTTTTGGTACTGTACTCACTTGTAATTTGAGCTTATTTTTACTTGTACCTGTTTCAGTTTATTTATACATGCATATGGGTCTGGTTTGGGTTTCTTTTCAGCACCTTTGTTCTTTTTCCTTTTTGGTGGTTGACTTGTCCTATTTCCGATCCTAACTATAAAAAGGGTAATGCCTCCCATATTTGTGAAAACTCATACCCTTGGTGCTAGTTGCCAACCCGGGGCCTACTGGAGGCGGGACTCGGGGGTCATTATCTCCCTTTCACCATTGCCAGCTCTGGAGGGGCATCTTTTATAACGACCCATACTTTACATACATTGTTAATACTTCAAAATTGAAGCACACTTATTACAACATATGACAAAACCACAAAGGACCGTATAGGTATAGTGTCTTTAGAAACTGGGAAACATAAACAACTGGTTCATAAATCTTCTACAGTGTCTCCCATTTATTTCATCATATCTAGGGTCCCTTTTAGCATATTCTACTTAATATCCATCTTCCTGACCTGGGGAAAAGAAAACAAAAAAGGGTGAGCTCAAATGCTCAGCAAGGGAAAATAAAGGAAATAAAAATCATATCATATCTTTTTGAAAATCAAAACCTGCAAAAGAGATCATAATATGTTATCATGGAATAATTCATAGAAGTGAAAATGAGATCCCCATAATCATAACATAAAACATGAATCTTTGTGGCATGCACACATAATCATGGAAAATCATTTCTTGTTAGTCATGACTCATTTCCAAGACTATCTTAGTGGACAATGTCCCTTTCTGAACCGAGTTCACTCCTCGTTTCAGTCCTGTATCACTGAACCGAAATAACCTTCCGTTCCAGCCATGTCTATCTCATGAGATATAAAATCTTTACCCAATGCATTGGAGGGAGATATAGGTCCCACCCATCTTATAATGAATCCTTTCTTATGTGTGCCACATAATCATAAAACATACATCATCGCATAACACATGAAACAAAAATGGGATTCTTGAAACATCATGACATCATAAATCAATTCATATAAGATAAAGGAATTCATAAAAATAATTCCATCACAACATGATCAAATCAATGTAATAATAGGGATAAAAACAGAACCCTTTATTATCTTAGATGGAAAATAATTTTGAAAATCACTTGAACTCCATTCTTGAGGAAAATATCCTTTCTTCTTCAAAAACATTTTTCCTTTCATAACATGTCATACAACTTTAAAATAAAATAAGTTGATTAAAAATAAACTTGAAAACTTGTAAAGGAAGCTTCTTGGAAACAATGTTTTAAAAATCCATTCATGCCGTATAAGTTAAAAAAAACATTCTTCGTACTTTTGTCGGAAAAGTCAAAAAGTACCTCGTACGACAAAAGATTCCTTTCATACATATTACTAAAAACTCACCGAAGGGTAAAAATGGATTTAAACAATTTTAGGTGGATGGAAATAATATTACATATTGATGAAACATGGATGTGGATGATAAAATACACCCCAGTAAATACTTACGAATAAACAATCTTGGATAAAAATGAGATTGTGATATTTCCCTTACCTTATGTCCGATTTGCTTTGTTCGTGTCCGAAGCTCCTCTTCTTTGGAACGCCTCTTTGAATCCTCCACTTAAGGAACTAAGATTGGTCTTTGGAGAAGACCAGGACCTCTAGGGTTATTCTAGGAAAGTGGAGAGGAGAAAATGGCAGGGGTTGGCCGAGCTTGAGTGCTCAAATTGGTGTGAGGAGGAGGGGGAGGAGGTGCCCTTTTATAAGGGAGGAGAGGGGCACCTTAGGAATATCTCAAAATATTATTTTATATTAAAGTCAAAATCGGTTTATAATGGTTCCAAAGGGTCTTATTTCGAAGCTAAAGTGGGGATGGGTCGAAATCCTACCAACCAATAGGATTTAGACAAGTTTAGGGTATTATTTTAACCTTATCTATTAGATTTAACTCTAAGTTAATTAATTTAACTTTTACCGTGTCTTTTTGTTTTCTTTCACTATATGGTTAATACACTTACTATAACATGCCAAACGAACCCCAAATTGTTTATTATTAATATATATATCCTTATCTAAGTCATTTGGCCGAACCTTAGATTTTTAGGAATAAAATAACAATTAGTAATATAATATTTGATTTAAAAACTATTTTGTGTCAATTTTGACACTATTTGATATATGATTTTTGTGAAAGTCATAACAGAATTATATGTTCGAACCAAGTTGATTAAATCAACACTAATATATCATAGTAACCTAGAAAATTAGTGGAATTCATAAAAAGTCTTAAATTACATTTATTTTGGTATTTATATTATCAATTATGTCAATATTTCATTAATAAGATAATTACTCCATCATCTTTGTGTCATATATAAATTATATTATTTGATGTCTAAAAATTACAAATAAAATACCATCATGTAGGAAATCGTTTTAGCTTTCTAATGAATATTTACAATCGAATTTATCTTATGTATAACCCCATATTAAAAATGATTTACTTATTAAACTTTGATTTTAACTATTTTAACCCTTCTTTAAATAAATTAATAATAAATGTCCTAATCTAATCCAAGTGGGCCTAAATGGTCATATTTTATTCCTAAGTTTGTTTTTGGTCGAATTACACTTGTCCAATAGAATTAGGACATGTGTTAGGGTAATATTAATATCATATTTACCCTTAGTTACCCTATTTACTATTAACCGCGGTAAAAAAAGTAAAAAGTTACTATTCACCAAAAAATTATTTTCATCTCATTGAACCACATTTTAGTCCTTGATATTAACCGTGTCTCTCGGATTTTCGAAATTCCATTCACAGAAGCGGTAAAATTAAGTTTTATGCAAAATTCAGTTTTTTAACCTACCACTTAGTGGTTTCACTATTCATCAAAAATTGATAGTTTTCAGAATAATACCAAAATTTCACCCTAGGCTAATTTCGATATTCTGAGTCCAAAAAGGAAGTCCATTTTGAAAAATAAAATTTATAAAATTTTAAAAAGTGGTTATTACTATTCATAACGGCTAGTTTTAATAGCATATTGTTGTTTAGTGAAACTCGGTATTGCGTACGACGCAAGCTATCGAGGAAGGTCGCGATTGCGTGCAAAGCAAGCCAAGAAAGTGTTGTGTAGAAAAAGATTCCTTTGATGATTTATATAATGTAAAAGTCTCGGGTGTTACATTCTACCCCCCTTAAAAAGAATTTCGCCCTCGAAATTCGTCACTTTGCAACAAACAGATGAGGATACTTTTCCCTCATCATATCCTCAAGCTCCCATGTAGCTTCTTCAAGTTGGTGGTTCCTCCATAAAACTTTCACCAAGCGAGTGGTCTTGTTTCGTAGGACTTTTTCACTACGATCCAGAATCTCTATCGGCTGTTCTTCATTTGAAAGATCTTGCTCTAGCGGTACAACTTCTGAGTTGAGTATATGTGAAGGATCTGGTATGTACTTTCTCAGGAGAGATACATGGAACACATCGTGAACTTGAGAGAGATTCGGTGGAAGCGCCAATCGGTAAGCTACCTTCCCAACACGATCCAGTATTTCGAAAGGACCGATATATCTAGGGCTCAACTTCCCCTTCTTTCCAAATCTCATAACCCTCTTCCAGGGAGATATTCGTAAGAACACTTTATCACCCACTTCAAACTCTAGGTCTTTTCTTCGGTTGTCGGCATAACTTTTCTGTCGACTCTGAGCTGCTCTTATCTGTTGTTGAATAGATCTGACCTTTTCTGCCATTTCATCAACGAGATCAGGTCCTAATAGCTTTCTTTCCCCAACTTCATCCCAGCAAGTTGGAGTCCTGCATTTCTTTCCATAGAGAGCTTCATAAGGAGCCATCTGAATACTGGAGTGAAAGCTATTATTATAAGAAAATTCCACCAAAGGTAGGTGTTGATCCCAACCTCCTTTGAAATCCATAGAGCAAGCTCTCAACATATCTTCTAGGGTTTGAATTGTTCTCTCAGACTGACCGTCTGTCTGGGGATGATAAGAAGTGCTGAAACTCAACTCTGTATCCAGAGTATGCTGAAGACTTCGCCAGAACTTCGAGGTAAATCTCAGATCCCGATCAGATATAATAGAAAGTGGTACTCCATGCAATCTTACCACTTCCTTTACATATATCCTGGCAAGCTGATCTAGAGAGAAATCCTCTCTAATAGCAATGAAGTGTGCAGACTTTGTAAGACGATCAACTATGACCCAGATAGCATTATTGCCTTTGGATGTTTTAGGAAGTCCTGTGACAAAGTCCATAGTGATGTTTTCCCATTTCCATTCGGGTATGGGTAATGGTTGTAACATCCCCTTAGACTTCTGTCTCTCAGCTTTAACTTGTTGACAAACCAAGCATCGAGAGACATATTCAGCAACATCTCTTTTCATGCCATCCCACCAGAAGTACTCTTTCAGGTCCCTATACATCTTCGTGCTTCCAGGATGAATAGAGAATGATGAACTATGAGCCTCATCCAGCAGCTCTTTCTTTAATTCGGGGATGGGAGGAACACAAACCCGATTCCTGAACTTTATTATCCCATCACAATCAAGGTTGAATTCAGGAACATTTATCACCTTCTTTTGTAACTCGGCATCTTCTTTCTGTGCCTTTTTAATCTTCACATGTATAGATGGTTGAACATTCATTTGAGAAAGATAAGATTTTTTCCCCTTCCATTATAATTCCAAGATCCATCCTTTGTAAATCCATAAATATTGGATCTTTTGTGATCCTCATCATAGATAAACTAGCATGGTCTTGTCGACTTAATGCATCTGCCACCTTGTTTGCTTTCCCAGGGTGGTAATGGATTGAGCAGTCATAATCCTTAATCAGCTCGAACCATCTTCTTTGACGCATATTCAACTCCTTTTGTGTGAAAATATACTTTAAACTTTTATGATCAGTATAAATATCACACCTTTCACCATAAAGGTAATGCCTCCAAATCTTTAATGCAAAGATTACCGCAGCCAACTCCAAATCATGTGTTGGGTAATTTTGCTCATGGATTTTCAACTGTCGTGAGGCATAAGCTATCACCATATCATTTTGCATAAGAACACACCCCAATCCCTTCTTGGATGCATCACTGTAGATCACAAACCTTTCTCCACTACATGGCAGTGTGAGCACAGGTGCACTGGATAACCTTCTTTTCAACTCCTTGAAATTCTCTTCACATTCCTCTGTCCAGACAAACTTAACTCCTTTCCGAGTCAACTTGGTGAGTGGATTAGATAATCGTGAAAAATCTTTTACAAAACGTCGATAATATCCAGCCAAACCAAGAAAACTTCGGATCTCAGTTACTGTTGTTGGTCTTGACCATCTCTCGATAACCTTTGTTTTTGCTGGATCCACAGATATCCCCTCTTTTGAGATTATATGACCAAAAAATGCAACTTTTTGAAGACAAAATTCACACTTGGTAAATTTGGCATAAAGATTCTCCTTTCTCAGGGTCTTCAATATAATTATAAAGTGATCTTCATGCTCTTCTTTGCTCTTTGAATAGACAAGAATATCGTCTATAAAGACTACCACAAATTGATCAAGATAGTCTCTAAAGACTCTATTCATTAGATCCATGAAGATAGCAGGGGCATTAGTAAGACCAAATGGCATCACTATAAATTCATAGTGTCCATACCTTGTACGGAAAGCCGTTTTTGGTATATCCTCCCTTTTGTCCCTTAATTGATGATACCCTGAACGAAGATCAATCTTGGAAAAGTATTGAGCTCCGCGTAGTTGGTCAAATAAGTCATCAATGCGTGGGAGAGGATATTTGTTCTTGATAGTGATCTTGTTAAGTTCTCGATAATCAATGCAGAGTCTCATTGATCCATCTTTCTTCTTAACAAATAGAACAGGTGCTCCCCAAGGTGACGCACTAGGGCGTATGAATCCCTTATCAAGATTCTCTTGGAGTTGCTTCTTCAATTCCTGCAACTCAATTGGGGCCATTCTATAAGGTGTCTTTGAAATAGGCGAAGAACCCGGTACGAGTTCTATTGAAAACTCAACTTCACGATTTGGTGGAAGACCCGGCAATTCCTCCGGAAAGACATCATCAAACTCCCGTACAATGGGCATATTCTTAATCATTAGTTTCTCACCAACCATTTGAGATAAATAACCTTCATTTAGTGGAATCAATACCCATAAGATGGAAGAAATTTCCACTGGAAGGTTATGTTCATCCTTGCATTGATAGACGATCGTAGATTGATCTGGAATATGAAATGTGACTTCCCTTCTTTGGCAATTGATATGAGCTCCATGTAGAGAAAGCCAATCCATGCCAAGAATCACATCAAATTCCACTAAAGGAAGGATCACAAGATTTGCAGGAAGCACTTTCCCACAAACTTCGATCGGAGAAGAATTATAACTTTTGATGCGATTGATGTGCCATTAGGTGTTGCCACAGCTAACTCAACATCTAATTATTGAGGTAATACGGTGATACCCTTAGAAAAGTCTTCAGAAATAAAAGAGTGGGTGGATCCAGAATCAAATAAAACATTTGCTACTTTAGAGTGGATGGTAAGTGTACCTTTCACCACATCGTTATCGTACTCCACATCGCTGATAGAAATTTCATGTGACTTTCCTTTGTCTTTAGCCTTAAGAGTTTGTTGACGTCGACCATCATCATCAACCCTTGGATTTGGGCATTGATTGGCATAATGCCCCATCTCCTTGCACTTGAAACATTGAAGTGTAGTAGGTTCATTCTGTGTATCCCTTCCTTTGTTTGCATCATTAGACATCTTCTTCCCATTATCACGGCATTCAAATGCCCGATGACCTTCTTTTCCACATTTAAAACATTTACTTGTCCCTTTAAGACAACTCCCTCCATGTTTCTTTCCACACTTTGAGCATAAGGGAAAGTTCATCTTCTTTTCCGTGTGCTCTTTAGATTTTTCTTTGAATTCCATCTTCCTCTTCTTATCAAACCCATGTGACTGATGGGTTACTCCAATCTCCATCTCGACTTTTAGAGCACATCGAACGATTTCCTCGTAGCTATTGAAGTCCCTTATGGCTAACGCCCTTCGAAGATTGGTTTTAAGCCACTAAAGAATCGATCGATCTTACTCTCAGGTTGGATAATAATACCAGAAGCATACCTTGCAAGTCTTGTAAAATTTGCTTCATAGGTACTAACAGATTCATCATCCCTTTGCTTCAGTTCAAGGAACTCTTTCTCCATCTTTGTTCGGAGAATACGAGGGAAGTACTTATTGAAAAATAAGTTCTTGAACTCGTCCCATTCCATAGACTCAATTTCATCCCTTTGCCTCGTATTCTTAACAAGATTCCACCATTGATCCGCATCTCCTTCCAAATGATACACTGCTAGGATGACTTTATCATGCTCAGAACATTGAAGAACTGAAAATATCTTTTCAGTAGTACTAATCCATTGTTCAGCAACTAATGGATCAGTAGACCCGCTGAAAGAAGGTGGACGCTGCCTCATGAAGGATTCAACAGAATGTTGCTCCCTCCTTTGCTCGTTTGGAAATCCTGCATGATTCATAGCTTGAGAAAGTTGTGTGAACATGGCTACAAGATATTGCATTCCAGCTCCCATATCGTTTGGTTGCTCAGGGGGACAATCATTGCATTGCCCATCACATTCCGCATTAACACGGTTCCTTCGGGTTCCAGCCATTGACTAAAACCAAGAAGAATAGTGTGAGCAACACTAATTATAATAGGAAACCACATAATTCAAGAATATAATTTTCATGCTTATGGTCTTATCCTAGGTTATTCATGGCCATTTCTAAGATTGTGTTCTATGCTTAGACTTATCCTTAGGGTTCTTACTAAGGCTTTCACATCCTAGTTTCCAAAGGTTGACTATACCTTTCCTCTGATACCAACTATAACGACCCATACTTTACATACATTGTTAATACTTCAAAATTGAAGCACACTTATTACAACATATGACAAAACCACAAAGGACCGTATAGGTATAGTGTCTTTAGAAACTGGGAAACATAAACAACTGGTTCATAAATCTTCTACAGTGTCTCCCATTTATTTCATCATATCTAGGGTCGCTTTTAGCATATTCTACTTAATATCCATCTTCCTGACCTGGGGAAAAGAAAACAAAAAAGGGTGAGCTCAAATGCTCAGCAAGGGAAAATAAAGGAAATAAAAATCATATCATATCTTTTTGAAAATCAAAACCTACAAAAGAGATCATAATATCTTATCATGGAATAATTCATAGAAGTGAAAATGAGATCCCCATAATCATTACATAAAACTTGAAACTTTGTGGAATGCACACATAATCATGGAAAATCATTTCTTGTTAGTCATGACTCATTGCCAAGACTATCTTAGTGGACAAAGTCCCTTTCTGAACCGAGTTCACTCCTCGTTTCAGTCCTGTATCACTGAACCGAAATAACCTTCCGTTCCAGCCATGTCTATCTCATGAGATATAAAATCTTTACCCAATGCATTGGAGGGAGATATAGGTCCCACCCATCTTATAATGAATCCTTTCTTATGTGTGCCACATAATCATAAAACATACATCATCGCATAACACATGAAACAAAAATGGGATTCTTGAAACATCATGACATCATAAATCAATTCATATAAAATAAAGGAATTCATAAAAATAATTCCATCACAACATGATCAAATCAATGTAATAATAGGGATAAAAACAGAACCCTTTATTATCTTAGATGGAAAATAATTTTGAAAATCACTTGAACTCCATTCTTGAGGAAAATATCCTTTCTTCTTCAAAAACATTTTTCCTTTCATAACATGTCATACAACTTTAAAATAAAAGAAGTTGATTAAAAATAAACATGAAAACTTGTAAAGGAAGCTTCTTGGAAACAATGTTTTAAAAATCCATTCATGCTGTATAAGTTAAAAAAAACATTCTTCGTACTTTTTTCGGAAAAGTCAAAAAGTACCTCGTACGACAAAAGATTCATTTCATACATATTACTAAAAACTCACCGAAGGGTAAAAATGGATTTAAACAATTTTAGGTGGATGGAAATAATATTACATATTGATGAAACATGGATGTGGATGATAAAATACACCCCAGTAAATACTTACGAATAAACAATCTCGGATAAAAATGAGATTGTGATAATTCCCTTACCTTAGGTCCGATTTGCTTTGTTCGTGTCCGAAGCTCCTCTTCTTTGGAACGCCTCTTTGAATCCTCCACTTAAGGAACTAAGATTGGTCTTTGGAGAAGACCAGGACCTCTAGGATTATTCTAGGAAAGTGGAGAGGAGAAAATGGCAGGGGTTGGCCGAGCTTTAGTGCTCAAATTGGTGTGAGGAGGAGGGGGAGGAGGTGCCCTTTTATAAGGGAGGAGAGGGGCACCTTAGGAATATCTCAAAATATTATTTTATATTAAAGTCAAAATCGGTTTATAATGGTTCCAAAGGGTCTTATTTCGAAGATAAAGTGGGGATGGGTCGAAATCCTACCAACCAATAGGATTTAGACAAGTTTAGGGTATTATTTTAACCTTATCTATTAGATTTAACTCTAAGTTAATTAATTTAACTTTTACCGTGTCTTTTTGTTTTCTTTCACTATATGGTTAATACACTTACTATAACATGCCAAACGAACCCCAAATTGTTTATTATTAATATATATATCCTTATCTAAGTCATTTGGCCTAACCTTAGATTTTTAGGAATAAAATAACAATTAGTAATATAATATTTGATTTAAAAACTATTTTGTGTCAATTTTGACACTATTTGATATATGTTTTTTGTGAAAGTCATAACATAATTATATGTTCGAACCAAGTTGATTAAATCAACACTAATATATCATAGTAACCTAGAAAATTAGTGGAATCCATAAAAAGTCTTAAATTACATTTATTTTGGTATTTATATTATCAATTATGTCAATATTTCATTAATAAGATAATTACTGCATCATCTTTGTGTCATATATAAATTATATTATTTGATGTCTAAAAATTACAAATAAAATACCATCATGTAGGAAATCGTTTTAGCTTTCTAATGAATATTTACAATCGAATTTATCTTATGTATAACCCCATATTAAAAATGATTTACTTATTAAACTTTGATTTTAACTATTTTAACCCTTCTTTAAATAAATTAATAATAAATGTCCTAATCTAATCCAAGTGGGCCTAAATGGTCATATTTTATTCCTAAGTTTGTTTTTGGTCGAATTACACTTGTTCAATAGAATTAGGACATGTGTTAGGGTAATATTAATATCATATTTACCCTTAGTTACCCTATTTACTATTAACCGCGGTAAAAAAAGTAAAAAGTTACTATTCACCAAAAAATTATTTTCATCTCATTGAACCACATTTTAGTCCTTGATATTAACCGTGTCTCTCGGATTTTCGAAATTCCATTCACAGAAGCGGTAAAATTATGTTTTATGCAAAATTCAGTTTTTTAACCTACCACTTAGTGGTTTCACTATTCATCAAAAATTGAAAGTTTTCAGAATAATACCAAAATTTCACCCTAGGCTAATTTCGATATTCTGAGTCCAAAAATGAAGTCCATTTTGAAAAATAAAATTTATAAAATTTTAAAAAGTGGTTATTACTATTCATAACGGCTAGTTTTAATAGCATATTGTTGTTTAGTGAAACTCGGTATTGCGTACGACGCAAGCTATCGAGGAAGGTCGCGATTGCGTGCAAAGAAAGCCAAGCAAGTGTTGTGTAGAAAAAGATTCCTTTGATGATTTATATAACGTAAAAGTCTCGGGTGTTACATCTTTGATGGAAGGTGGTCATGACAGAATGGTATCAGAGGCTGATGGTTGAGAGATAGGATGGAGTCTGGAGTTAGGTACAGTGAGGATTGCATGGGATGGTAGGGCAACAGTGTTCGTTAATCTTGGTGCGTGACATAGGCCAGGGAAGACCGGCTAGGACACGGGATTTTAGGGCCCCCCGTGATCCGATGCAAGGACTCTGAGCCTACCGAATGACCAAGTGAGACTATATTGATTGTAGGGTAGAGACCCTAGGGAAGGTACATACATCATCATGTTTGTGTTTTACTTGATTTGGGTGTTCTGGGAAAGAAATTAAAATAAAATGATAATTAAAACTTTGAGTTTTTCATTACTACTTGGGCTTAGGCGATCCCCGGTTACCGATCAACTATGGCACCTGGACATCAACAGAATGGCAGAGGAGTGGGACACAGACAGTTTCACGCAATAGAAGTGGCAACCCTAGCAAGGCCAGAGATCAAGAGAGATGTTTCCGGTTTTACTTAAATTCTCTCACTTATGTTTTGTTTAAATTCAAGATCATCACACTCCTTTGTTGGAACTCTTTTGCTCATTCTCTGGGCCTGGACCTTGTTTTTGTGAGTTTTTAATGCTATGTTGTTTCCCGCTTTTCTTTAAATGTACGTGAAGAACCCTATCATGTGGGGAGGGGAAGACCTAATCCCTAATCGAGACGCATTAATGTGGATGTGATTTAACCCGTGCAGGCGAGTCAGTGCCGCCTAAAGTGGATAATATCTCGACTTGGGAGAAGGAATTCCTCAAGCCATGTGTCCGGGCAGTGTGTGGGTTGTATGGTGTTGGGGGGCAGTGTAAGTTGGAAAATCCTAATATATGGAAGTGGGAAGGCTCAGTCCTTAATTGAGACGCATTAATGCGGATGCGATTAAACCTGTGCAGGCGAGTCAGTGCCGCCTAAAGCGGATAATATCTCGACATAGGAGAGGGAATTCCTAACTTACATAATTAGGGTTGTCGGTTGTTTCTTGTTATGACAAGAGCCCTAAGAGGTATCTTGCGGAGTGGTTGTTTGGATCCTTTCTTTTCCTTGGTTGGTTTTTAATTCTCGAGGATGATAATGTTTTAAGAGGTATCTGATGTAATGGACCGGACCCCTCTGGTCCATTCCTTTGTTGAAATCGATGTGGTCAACACGGCGCGCGTAACAATGATAATTATTAATGATAAAAACAAAGAAGAATTTATAAAAAATTAAAAGATGATTTGTCAGTTTATTATATTAAATAATAAAGATGGTGATATAAAGTGCGTGATTAATTAAAAGGGGTTTTAATTCTAAATAAGAATTTAAAAAAAAATAAGGCGTTTAGTTTAATATTAATTGAGAAATTGTTGGAATTAAATTAGAATAATAATAATGGGTGTTGTGTTATTAATATTATTCATAATATTAATAATAATGAGAAATTAATGAAATGAGTCATGGTATTTATTGCAAACAAATAAATGAAGATGCACAGTGGAAGCATGATGGTGCGTTAATAAAAGTAAAGGTGAGTTCGTTATTATTATTATGTTAAATAATAATAATAATGGTGAAGTAAAAATAGGTTGAGTTTATTAAATTGAATGGTTTTAATTTAATAAAAGTGGTTTTAATTTAATCAGTGTGAAATAAAAATAAATAGAATTAAATAATTAAATTGATGGATGTTATGCGACATTGACGTGGCATGATCAGATTCAGATATCCAACGGGGTGGTTTAAAGTGTTCAATGCGATGAGCGTAAATATTATCATTGTTAAAAATAATAACAGTGATGAGTTAATAAAATGAAATAATGAATTGTTATTATTATTATTGAACAATATTAATAACAATGATGACGTAAAACTATGTGCGAGAGATTAATGAAATTAAATGTATTAAAAAGGGGTTGAATATGTAAGTTATATTAATTTTGTTTTGTCATTTAATTCAATTAAATGAAATGGTTTTGAGTCACATGGAATGGTCTTAGTTTAATATAAGAATAATTATGGTAATATAATTTAATGGGGCTAAATTAGATCATTAATTATGGGTATTATTGATATTAATTTTATTAATAATGATATTGAAGTGAGATTGGAGAGAGATTACAAAGTGATGGAATAATAAAGAAAATAATAAAAACCATAAAGGAATGAAGGTTGGGGCATGTTGGGCATGGAATTAGGAAGGGAGGCTTCACTTTTGGTGTAGTATTAATTATTATTATGATAATAATTTTGGAAAAAAGGTGAAATGAAAAAAATTGAAATCTTATGATGTGCTAGGCGTGAGAGGGGAAATAAAGGGGCATAAATATAATTGTGATTGGAGAGAGAAATTTTAAAATATAATAATGATTAAATGATAATAATGATAATATAAAAGTTGAGTCAATCATGGGGGCTTATGCGCTTCACTTTAAGACATGTTGAGCATGGGTTCTTATTTGAGGTGGAAAGAAAATAAGTGTTAAATTAAATTAAATAATATAATAATAATGTTTTTGTTTTGGGTTATATAATCTTAATTTGACCGTAACTTCTTCATATGGTGTCGGAATAACGAACCGTCAGCAGCAGTGTAATCCTGTAATTAAGACGGTCATTTTAAGACCAGTGATGGATACCTTTTTATGAGTTATGTCTCGGGTCAACGAAACACACATATTAATAAAATTAACGTCTTTTTTTTAAAATGCGTGGAAACCGCGTAACGTGTCGTGTGTTGACCAGTCAAAACACGTAACGGGTGTACAGTCACACTGTGTATTCATCAATACACACTGCAAACTGTTTTACCTATTCGTTGGCTATATAAGAAAGGGTCGCGGATTATTTACAGACCAATCGCTTCTTCTTCGCACGATAACACTCTTGGATGATCAAGAAGTCTTCCTCCTCTAACTTCTTTGTCCGAACTCCGATCGTCGATCCGTCAGCGGCCACAGGATCGTAGCGACGAGACGAAGCTTCTAAGCCCGGACTTGTCACCTTTCCTTCCAGCCTTCCTTCTCCATCTTCCATCCTAGGAGGCGTTTGTGGGGTTTGGCGAAGGCGTAGGACACCAAAGGACATCGTCGGAAGCGACGTGATCGGGACCTTTTGAGGTAGGGATATCACCTTTGTCTTTATAATTTGTGTATCATGTGTGGCGGGTATCCTTTTTTTTCATGAGAAATGGTTGAAACTTTAAATGAAGATAATAATTGGTTAAAGAATGGGGTTGGGAATTTCGTGATTGTTGTTACCTTACTTTTTTATATCATGTGATATTATATTTGTGAATTGAATGAGCTTCTACCTATTGAAAATCACAGTCGTTGGGGGCCTTTGCTTACGCAATTAAATGTTTCCCTCTCCTTCTGTATTTTCTTATGGATGGAAACTTCATGGAATGTGGAAATTGGTTAATCACATAAAGTTGACTTTTTAAATGAAAATATTGAACCCTTGTGTGATCACCCCGGTTGAACCAAAATGGAATAAAGAACATGTGGGTGTTGGCTTGGTTACGTGGCATGTGTTGGGGGTGTTTTGTGGGCTGTTGTGGTTTGGGTGAGCAGCAGGGCTGCGGCGTTTGGGTGGTGATCTTATTGGAATGGTTGATGGTGGAAACGTGGAGGTGTGAAATGTTTTGTAAACGATGGGGTTGAATGGGAAGTGGTTGGTTGTGGAAAATGCCTTTATTTATGAAAAGTGTTTTGATTATGAAAAGTGTTTTGAAGTAAAAAGGTGTTTTCAAATGCGGAAATGTTTTGTGTGTGGAAAGGGTTTTATGTGTGGAACTTTGAAATAAATGAATGATGGAATGTTGTATGGTTGTGATAACCTTTTGTAAATGAAATGGCATGTGGTTGCTTGCGTTTTACCTATCCATGGTTGTGGATGGCAGGGATATATTTGTGAAAGGTTTTGTCTGGATGATAGTTGCCCAGTAGTAATAATTTATTAAACCATTGCATGAAACATGAAAACCTAAATGGGTTTGGGGGATGATTGTTTGGTTGTTGATGCATACTTCGTGGTAGGAGTGCCGAGGCACATGCTCAGTTTCTCTTTTTAAGAAGCCATAGGTTGGGCTGTGTGTTTGGTATATGTATATATATAATTGTATCTTTGTGTTTTGTCGCACCACACCCTTGTCAAGCACCTAGTGCCGAACACTCCCATTTTATGGGAGAGGGTGTTCCCCCTTAGTTACTAGCTCCTTCCTGCTCCTTCTTCCATAGGCTATGATGGCTTGAGGTGACCTTACACCCAAGACTCTTCGGGTAGGTCTCGGAGGCTGTGATGGCTTGATGCGACCTTTAGCCCAAGACTCTGCAGGCAGGCTTACCGTTCCCAAGAACCTTCGGGATGAGGCCCAGGTGTCTGCGGGCGGGTTAGTGGTTGTGGGCCAGGTGTGTGCGGGAGAGATGCGTGGTTGTGAGGTCCAGGTGTGTGCGGGCGAGATGCGTGGTTGTGAGGTCCAGGTGTGTGCGGGTAGGAAGAGTGTGGTAGCGTCAGGACGTTTGCCGTTAGGAAGAGCAGCATCTAATTAAGTGGGAAATGGTGCGGGGTACCCAATACTTTTGTTCTATATATATACTAAACTTGTTTGTGTTACTTGGTGAGTGTGACCAGTGAGGCTGGGTGGATAGTTTTTCCTTGTTAGTTTCTGGTTCTTCTGTTTTCTCACGGGACCTTAGGGTGTCTCCCCACTTGTGCACGAGAGCTTTAGGTTTCCCTACTGAGTATACTTGTATGCTCACCCTACGTTTGTTTCAGGTTTTCAGGAGGACTACCAGGGTCGTGCTGGACCCTACTAGTCAGGCAGTGGGAGCTGTGCAGTTGCTGTTTTCTTTTTTTTCCTTTTGGCACTGTACTCACTTGTATTTTGAGCTTATTTGTACTTGTACCTATTTCAGTTTATTTATACATGCATATGGGTCTGGTTTGGGTTTCTTTTCAACACCTTTATTCTTTTTTCCTTTTTGGTGGTTGACTTGTCCTATTTCCGATCCTAACTATAAAAAGGGTAATGCCTCCCATATTTGTGAAAACTCATACCCTTGGTGCTAGTCGCCAACCCGGGGCCTACTGGAGGCGGGACTCGGGGGTCATTATCTCCCTTTCACCATTGCCAGCTCAAGAGGGGCATCTTTGATGGAAGGGGGTCGTGACAGTCTCCTTGGGGGGAACCAGTTCTCTTTGTTAAGAAGAAGGATGGATTGATGTGGGTACACATTGATTATAGAGAACTGAATGGGATCACAGTGAATAAAAAATACCCTCTTCCAATAATTGATGACTTATTTGACCGACTTCGAGGGGCACAATTCTTCTCTAAGATTGATCTTTGATCTGATTATCATCAATTGAGGGTGAAGTAAGAAGATATTCACAAAACTTCCTTCTGATCATGATATGGGCATTATGAGTTTTTTGTTATTCCCATCGGACTGACTAATTCACCTTCTATTTTTATGGAATTGATGAATAGAGTCTTTAAGGACTACCGCGATAACTTTCTGGTAGTTTTTATTTATGATATTTTGATATATTAAAAATGTCGTGAGGAGCTTGAAGATCATATAAGGGTTATTTTTCAAACTCTGAGGAAGGATGGGATTTTTGGAAGGTTTAGTAAATGTGATTTTTGGTTACAACAAGTCACTTTCTTAGGGCACATTGTAACCAATGAAGGAATCACTGTTGACCCTGCAAAGATAAAAGTTGTATAGGAGTGGCCTCAACCTACAACAATAAGTGAGATTCGTAGTTTTCATGGATTAGTTGGATATTATAGGTGGTTTTTAAAAAAAATTCATGACTTTCTAATCCATTAACCAAGATAACTCGAAAATGGGTCAAGCTCATCTTGAAAAAAGAGTGTGAGGAAAGATTCCAAGAGATGTAGAAGAGATTGGTTACTGCACCTGTGTTAACTCTGCCCTTAAGTGGAGAAGGATTCATTATTTTTAGTGATGCATCTCTAAAAGGGCTTGGGTTTTTCCTAAGGAAAAATGACAAGGTCATTGCTTATGCATCTCAATAGTTGTAGATTCATGAGTAGAATTATCCTACACATGATCTGGAGTTGGATGCGGTCGTTTTTTCTCTAAAGATATAGAGGCACAATATTTATGGGGATAAATGTGATATATACATAGACCATCAATGTTTGATGTATATATTCACACAAAAGGAATTTAACATGAGACAAAGGATTTGGTTGAAACATCTTAAAGACTATGATTGTTCAATTCATTATCACCCTGGAAGATCAAACAAAGTTGCTTATGCATTAAGTAGGAAAGTCCCAATTTATCTGTCCATGATGAGGATTCTAAAATATCCTTTGATCAATGACCTAGTAAAGCTGGACATTGGAATTATAAGGAAAGGGACATCATCAACCCTAACCCAAATGATTTCTCAACCGTCATTACTAGAGAAGATCAAGAAGGCTTAGAAAAAAGATCCTTTGTTACAAGAGAAGCTTGAGGATATAAAGGATGGAAAGTTTCGTGAGTTCAAAATTTATCAAGAAGGTGTACTGTGAAAGTGAAGGTAGAGTGAAAACTTCTTAAAGGGGTATTGCAACCACTACCCATACCAGTATGGAAGTGGGAAAATAACACTATGGACTTCATCAATGGTCCTCTGAGAACTTCCAAAAGAAACAATACGATATGGGTTATTGTGGACCATCGCACCAAGACTTCCAATTTTATCTCTATCTGAGAAAATTTCAATCTTGATCAACATTCCAGGATTTATGTGAAGGTAGTGGTAAGGCTGTATGTAGTTCCACTTTCTATCATATCTGATCGTGATCCAAGGTTCACATCATAATTATGGAGAGGTCTTCAACAAGCTCTGAGCACTGAATTGAATTTCAGTATGGCCTATCACCCCCAAACTGATGGAAAATTTAAAAGGACTATTTAAACACTCGATGAAATGCTGAGAACATGATCAATGGAATTTAAGGGTGGATGGGATCAACATCTACCTTTAGTTGAGTTATCTTACATAAAAAACTTCACCTCGAGCAGTCAAATGGAACCCTATGAAGCTCTATATGGGAAGTGATGTAGAACTCCTACTTGTTGTGATGAACTGATGAGAGAAAGGTTCTTGGGCATAATCTTGTGCAAGAGATAACAAAAAAGTCCTTGTCATCCAACAACACATTAAGGCTACTCAGAGTCAGAAAAAGAGCTATGCCGACAACCGTTTAAGGGACTTGAAGTTTGATGTCAGTGATAAGGTCTTTCTTCAAATTTCACCTTGTAAGAGAGTCATGAGGTTTGGGAAGAAAGGGAATCTCATCCCTCGGTACATTGGCCCCTATGAAATCTTTGATCACATGGGAGCAGTGGCCTATCGGCTTGCACTTCCTCCAAATCTAGCACAAGTTCATGATGTCTTCCATGTATCCCTCTTGAAGAAGTATATACCTGACCCTTAACATTACTAAACCCAGAGGTGGTACAACTGGAACATGCACTCTCTTTTGAGGAGCAGCCAGTGGAGATCTTGGATCATAGAGACAAGGTTCTATGTAAAAAGGCAACCAACCTAGTTAAGGTGTTATGGAGAAACCACAAATATGAAGATGCAACATGGGAACCAGGTGAGTCTATGATGCGGAATTACCTGCACCTTTTCTTTTCCGAGGATATGAGTTAAAATTTCTGGGAAAAATTTCTTAATGGGGGAAGAATGTAACGACTCAAAATTTTGATTGAATTTTTATTTCCTATGGTTGTGTGTTATTTTAGTTTATACTCAACAAAACTATATTATTTAATTAATGATATGAGTATAATTTAAATGTAACCATTGGGTTTTGACTATTATATGACCGTTGGTCAATATGACCATTGGAAACTAAATGTTGTGATTTTTTCTATAAATACAAGTGATCTTGTTTAATAAAGAAAGAAGATTCGATGGCCTCATCTAGTAGTCTTGGGCCGATCGAAGCCCGTATGAAGAAACATGGGAAGGAGGTAGCACCACTGGGATTTTCTCTAGACCAAACCCAAGCCGAACTTTATCTTGTAAAGCTGGAGCAGAATCACCATTGGGAGAAGTTCAAGCTTATATAAATCACTACTTAGACAATGTTGGATGAGTCACCCTCATATTCTCTCACCTTATCACACCTTACACATACGTCCTATGCTAGGGTTATAAGGGGCTATGTAACGAGACCGTAGCTACATTGTGTAATCCTTTGAGATAAATAAAATTGTGATTTCTTCCTATGGTGATGATTGTGTTTTTTTTTCCATATGTTTGAATAAATATAAAATGCATATTGATGAATTTTGGAAAAAGAGGTTATTTTATAATATTTATGTAATCCTTAATTAATTAATGATGTGTAATGATTTTCAAATAAAGTTTTTCTGGAAATGTGTTCAGTAAGAAATTTAGAATCTAATAAGATAAACTTAATTTTTTTGTGAATAGTAAATTATGAATAGTTATTTTATGCTTAAGATTAGTAATGTGGCCAAATGGATTAGTAATCTCACTTAAATAAAGTATTAATATAATTTAGGCACCTTGATTATGTAATGTGATTCAATAAAATAGGTAAATAACTGTTTCAAAAATTATTAGTCAAGTATTAGTTTTTTCAGGTGAATAGTGTTTTTTAATTAAAAATTAAATTACGAATATATAGAATTTTTTTTATAAAATGGAGTTCAATTTTTAATTTAGAGCATCGATATTAGGTTAAGGTGTTTTTTTGGGGATTTTCCTGAAAAAAATGAATATTCGGTGAATAGTGAAAATAAAGTTTTTTAGTTTCGAGTGTTTAATGACATCATTAAGGATGTAATAATTATGTAATCATTCTAGTCAACTTATGGATAGTAAGATAAGGAATGAGGTGTCCCAAGGGGCTAATAACATGGGAAAATACCATGGGCAAGACCATGGTTTTGCCAATACCACCGATGAGGTGTCCCTTGGCCATTAATGACTTGTCCCCTCACTTCTCCTATAAATACCAAGACCTTCCCTCATTATTTTCAATTATAAATACCTATCAACGTAGTTTTGATCTCCTTACCTCCCACAGAGTCCTCACAAGGTGCCCTAAATCTTCCTAAGGTCCCGACCTTCATGCTTTCGAATTACTCTTCACGGTAAGGGATTCTTTAAACCTCCTCTTTTAAGTCATGACTTCCTTTATGTTGGGTCTTAAATTTTCCATCTCTTTATATCTAGGGTATGTTTTTATATGTTCTTTTTTACTTTCCATTTCATTTACAAATTATTGGAGACCCTTTCTTCTCTCATCAATTTGTTTTCTGAATTTTCATGTGACTCAGTTAGGCTGCCGAATTTCTTGTAAAAGAAATCACATCTTCTATTTTCATTCATGTTTCCTTTTCATGTGGTATGTCATTAAAATATCCATAACATGATCTTATTTAGTACCCATACTATATTATTAATTATTATGAATGTGTGACCCTTGTCCCCTCTCTTTTCAATGTTTTCTAAAACCAGGTTATATAGCCGTTAGGCTTCTGAAATTTTGTCTCAAAATTTCTATCTCTTTCCCTCAAGAAATCGCCTTGGTTATTTATGTGAATACCCAGACCTATTTCATTTCTATGGGTGTTCATAAATATATAAATATGAGATATTGGATTCTGGAATTGACATACATATAACCCTCACTCCCTTTCCATGGGTTATAAATGATATAATGATCTTTTTTTAAGAGCTTTTAAAACGTCACGACTTTGAAATGAAACCCATTCCTTTTATTCTATATTGGTTATTTATGAAATGATTGATTATGATATATGTAGCTCACATGTATGTAAAGACATAATATGGGTGCACCCTGATAGCGCTCCAATGCATTGGGTAAATATTTAATCACAAGAGATGACAAGTTCCACAATACCTTGGTGAATAACCTTTGTAATTTTTATGACACCTTGGGGATGGACCTTGGTGATATGTTCATGAATGTATAAATTAAATGTTGTTTCCTCATATTCAAGTTATGCTTCACGTTCTTATTATTATGATATTCCTATACATCCATTTCTCATATCATTATGTTGTTATTCATGTTCTTATTGATATCACAAGTACACTAATTCCCTTGTTTACCCTTACTGGGCCTTCTACTCACCCTTTCCCTTTATGTATGTCTCCAGGATATGAAAGGATGTAATTGTATTTAAGATGATCTTATTATGAAGCCTTACAAGTGTATTAGAATAATGTTTTATGTCTTATTCACGTTTTGTTATTCATGATTTCCAAGACACTGGACTTTAAAGATCCCCTGTATGTAAAATGCAATGAAAAGTTATGTATTAAAAAGGTGGGATGCCACATAGACCCAAATGCATCTCCCCAAATACCGGAGGCCTCCGTCTAGAATTCATGGCCTAGATGAGCTATTGGGGAGACTATTCTGTCATCACCAGAGTTCAGTACAAGGGAAAATCAATAACATATAAGTAGAGAGATCTGTAAATCATATAGAAGGATGATAAATGATCATGAAAAGAATATATGTAACCAAATATTGAAGTATTCTCATATAAAATGATGATTATACATGTCATATGTCTCTATAAAATATCCAAAACAAGTATACATGGAAAGTGTACAGTGTATGGAGAAAATTTTAAAAAAGGAAAAAAATTATCCAAACTAAAATCATGTGCCTCATCTTGGTCCCATGATCCTCTAATCCTATGAAGAATTCATGAACCAATAATAGTGAGCCTTCACTTATCCATACCTGAAATCATATAGTCTATTTTAGCACCCAACGTGGCCCAAACAAGGTGTGAGACAAAATCCCAATAGGCAACCACCCAAGGTCAGTTCTATCTAGTAAGTGAGTACATAAAAACCATATTTTGTTGGTTGTACTAAAATATGAAATGAATTACTAAATGTAAACATCCTATAATATATATATATTTTTATTTAAAATCAATTCCATTTAATGATTCTATTCCATTTAAAAAGTAAGTCTCTAAATTAATAGTCATGCCTGTGTAATTTATAACTAGGTTCATTTAGTTAGCCACCCTAATTTATTTAATACGTCTCAAAACCAAACTCATAACCCGATGTACACCATAGTGATATGCTCAAAAATCCCTAAATAGGCCATCCATAAAGTGTAAGAAAAGACTGAATCTAATATTTTTCTTTGTCTTGGTAGGCACGTCACATATTCCATTTAATTCATTATTCATTTATGCACCTAAGACCGCCCTCATAATTCCAAATTTGGAAACCAGTTATTACTAGAGGTATGTTATAAACCAAACCCTACAATCCCATCCATGGAGATCCTCAAGATCCCATGTATTTCTATAGCTGTGGTATAACATCACTTCCTCTCGAGCCCATCCTTTGCAGTCCACTATGGGATTCCAAGTACACCCAAGTAATATATGATCAAATGAACTTTGGGTTTGGCCTTGTAAATCCATATGGTGTCCATATGTCACTCTACATATAATATTTATCCCTTATGAGTCCTTCCTTGGTATTACACATATCACTTAGATATACAAAAAGGAAATATCCAAATGACTATGTCCATTGTATTTTCAAATGAATTCATGTGTCACTCAAGGATTATAAGAATTTAATCAATTCAATACCATTTAATTAAATTATTTTATACATATCAAGGTCCAAACTATGAGAATTTCAATTTAAACTCACTTTTAAAGGTGACTCAAGGAATTTGTAAACGTAGATGGCTTAGAAATAAATTTACTCATGCAGGAAATTCCTTATAACAAGAATTCCATGCATAAACAATCCATTAGAAGGAAAGAGCCATGGTCCATGATCATCCATCCCTTCCCATTAATCAATTCTATGGTTTGATTAATCACATAAACCTTGCCTATTTATTTATTGCAAGGATCTAAATTCATATAAAAGGAGACACTCCAATTATTAGGTGTGTGGAGAAATAACATATATAATCACCTAGAAATTAAATGAAATGCATGATAACACCTTCCATAGGTTCTAAGTGGAATTCTTGTTGAATATTATCTCCTGATTTGACTCAGATCTATATAAAATCAAAGAAAGGGTGAAGAAACTATAAATAGTGAAAATTAGCTTGTACCTAAATAGAGAAGATGATACCAAACTAAAAAAGTAATTACAAAAAGAAGAAATTGATAATTCACTGATGTAGATCCAATGAGACTGATAACACTTGATTTTGATATCATACGGAGATGGTCTATTGATACTAAGAATAATCTTAGAGGGAGATCTTAAGAGGGAAGGGCTTCCCATCATTAGATGAATGAAATAATTCTAGTTGAAATAGATTTAATTAGGGGGATTTCAGTAAATTCCCAAGAAATACTGGGTCTCATGGTTTGGACACAGAGTTGTCGAAACCATGCGCCATCTATGCACCTCCTGCTATAGGAGGGGGAACCCCACACAAATTGTCAGCGCATTTTGACTAACCGTGAAAAAACCATTACAAACTCTACTATCTAAATTACATACATTTTCTTAAAATTTAACCCCATATCACATGTTTTACCAAACCTTGTGTCATGTAGAATCTGACTATCCATTCCCACATGGTTACAAATAACCATGAGGATTACCCTGCACGGTTTCCTATAACCATACACTAAGAATTTTCCAACCCATAAGGTGGGTTCCTGGATCTGAACAAGCCCAAGACACCCCTAAAACATCCATTAAATCAATAAACATTCACATTAAACTATACATAAACATTTAAACTAAAAAATAATGGAATGGAAGGGCTTCATATCTTAAAGAAGAACCAGGTTCTTACAAACATCCCCCATTAAGGAATTTCTTACCTGAATTTCCTTCTCAAGGGTGCTCAAGAATGTATGGGAATAACTCCAGCCACAATGATCATATATAGGTATCCTGCTCGAATTCCCATCTAGTACACAACCATACTACCATCACACCCATACTAGAGGATTGGACTAACCTTGGAGAACCTTCATTCTATGATCCATAATACAAATAAGATTATCTTCAAAGGATGCATCAACCTATAACTCAACCTCCTTGAGCTCAAATACATAAGACAAGTATGAATAGTAATGTCACATTTGAGATATAGTGAAGAATTCATGCATGGCATAATACCTATGAGGTAACTACATTCTATATGCTATAGGACCGACTGTCTTTGTAATCTCAAACATATTGATATACTATGGTGAAAGTTTACTCTATCTCTAGATCCTCCTGTGTTCCAGCCACTGTGAAACACATAAAAAGGTATGATCCCTGACATCAGACTCTAGAATACATCTGAAATGATTGTTGTAAGATTTCTGATGACATATCATAATAACCATCCTTTTTGAATAAACTACACCTATCCTGCAGTCTCCTAAATAAGATGAAATCATAAAATAACTACCTCTACTGCCTCAAACCATCATAGGGGAGATCCACATGGACTACCATAAAAATATTCATAAGGCTCTATCTGTATAGTATCCTAAATGTTATTATTATTGTAGAATTATACTAGGGTTATATGCCTCTACCAAGAGCCCACAAAATCATGGACTTATTCTCATAGCATGTCGTCAAGAAACATGAATAATATACTCTAACTGGCCATCGTTCTGAGAGTGGTAAGATGTTATCAGAAGAACCTATGTACCCAGTTCCCTCTAAAAGGTCTTCCAAAAATGTGACATAAATTTGGAATCCCTTTCGAAAATGATTTTTTGAGACCCCATGAAGTCTTACCATATCATAAATATACAACCTCCCATGATCATCTACAAAATGGTTGCCTTGATAGGTTGAAAGTGTTTTAACGTTGTGATCCATTAAACAAAAAACCATACAACATCACTAACTTGAGGAAACCTTGGTAAACCAGTCACAAAATGCATCATGATGTCACCCCATTTCTACTCGAGAATGGGAATATACTAAAAAACTATGTCTGGTCATTGGAGTTTCCTATTCACCTAATGAAAGGTGGAACATCTCATGAAATAACCATCTAAATATATTTTCAAACATGTCCACCATTATTGGAAATTTAAATCTAGACAGATCCTGGTGACACTAGAATGAACTACCCAAGCCGAAGCATGAAATTATCGCATAATATCCTAAGATAGGTGTGCAAAAGCTCATACACGACCATGTACTCACTAAATTTCTTCCCTATCTATTAAAAACTAGGAGGGTCCTCAGGTGTGACATAATCTCACAGAACTAGGGATTTTGAGTCTGATAGATGCCTCATCCTTAATCTTTTCAGTAGGGTGGAGTTCATAGCAACAGATTATAGAATATTATATCCTTGACAATCATGTACATCCAAGTGCATCATAGAAAAAAAATTCACCAGCTACTAATCACTACTAGAAAGTTGAACTTCCTATATCGGATTCCTCCTTTTCACTGAATCAGGAACTGCATTGCCTTTACAAGGAATATAGGTAAGCATAATTTTGAAATATTGTAGGTATTCAACTCACCCTTACTACCTCGTTTTAAGATCACACTATGTAAATATGTACTTGAGTCTTTGATTTCTATGTACACCACAAAATTTCCTCACATTAAGTAATGTCTCCAATATTTCAATGTATGAATAACAAATGATAACTCTAGATCGTGTGTCAAGTAATTACAGTAATGCGTCCTCAACCACCGAAACCTGTATTCCACAACTATATCTCCCAATATAAGAACTACTCAAAGACAGATACCTAATACATCATAGTAGATATGATATCTCATGCTCAACTTTTGGAAAATCAATATTGATGCTATATTAAATCTCTCTTTCATCTTATGAGAGGCTGTCTCACTAAAATCTAAACATGATAACATCACACCCTTAATAGTTTATCCTATAACCAGTACATCTAAGAATGATAAATCCATTATGAAATTATTAAAATAATAGTATATCCCAACAAAACTTCATACCTCAATTAAATTATTGGTCTACTCCTAATAAATCACCTCTCTCACCTTCTCTAGGTCAACTAATACTTCTGTCTCTAAGATAATGTCACATATAAAGTAAATTGTATCCATCCATAAGTGAAATATTTTGAAATTATAATATAAATAATGATTTATTAGTGTATCATATATGATATAAATATTTTTATCTTGGTCATGTTGATTTTTTGAAGACACAAAAATATCAACCATGAAAACGACTTAAAATTAATTTAGATAAGGATTTAAGACTTGATTCATCAGTTCCATGATGAATTCTGGTGCATTCATGAGATAAAAAAAACATAAAAAAATACACATATATACCATAACTATATAAAATATTTTTTAAATGTATTTTTTATGGCTTAATAGGCACTTGATGGTAACCATATCTCAAATGAATCTTTGAGAAAACTAAGGATCATCACAGCTAATCGAAGATATCATCTATCAGTGACAGAGGAGGAATGGATACTGGTTTAAATCCTAGAACTATTTTCTAGTAGCCATAATATAAGGAGGAATGGATAATGGTTTAAATCCTAGAACTATATTGACAGGTAACTCTACCTCTCTCACTATAGGTAATCCTAAAATGTCATCTGAGAAAATATCCCTGAAATGATGAACCATCATAGGGAAGTCAATCTGACAATTTTTGTGATCATCTAGATATAAACTCACAATCCTGGTTGTCATCTCAACTAGCCCACAATTCTTGGGTTGATATCAGCTTTCCTAGAGATCCCATTCACCTTTGTGAATGAACTCTCTACCCTCTAGTGACGTAAAATCACCCTACAGTGATGGACTTCCACAAAATCATTAAAATGAAACAATCGGTACATTTTGATAATGATGTCAAAATGTATCATCTCAAGGAAAAATAAGTCTCATATGAAGTAAAAACCACCAATCTCAAGGTGTAACTCTTTACACTGACATAACTCCCCCATTATAATCCCCAAAGGTGTCTCAAGCATCATAATGCCATTTAAAGTTTGAAAACTAATATGTGTGATCTCCTTAATGGGAACATATATAAATCTATTATATGCTCCAGTATCAAAAACATAATAAGCTATAATAGAGGATGGAAGAATAATACCTATAACAATATACGTTATGTCATATCGGTTATCAAGGGTCTATTCCAATGCATATATCTGGCTTGAACCGCATCCCTGTGTTACTTCCTGGATTCCTTAAGAAGATCCACCCTTTTGAAACTGTAAAATGGGGTCTAACTATCATGACCATGACCATTCCCTAGGCCTGATCGAATAGGTACAACATATCTTCCCAGCTGATGAGAATCTCTTGGCCCTTCTTCATAATGTAGAGTTAGTGCAAATCTTCTCTCACTGACTGCCATAGGAAATGTTTTGCATAAGCATGGTAGATGACCCATCTTCCTATAGGATTGGAACTCGACTGGGCCCCTCGTACACTGTAGCCTTGTATTTCCTGACCTACTACACTGGTACCACCTCACCTGACTACTTGATTATCTTCTCTGGCTACTAATTTCATAATGTTTAATCTCCAGATAATGCTTCCTACGACCTGTCAATATAGCACAAGATTGAGATGTTGAGCTTCAGTAGCTCACACCTTGAGCCTCTCTTAGGTTACACTCTAGGATCATCACCTGATTCAGTATTCCATAAATGGTTGTTATCCGAAGAAAGTTATCCCATGATCAGATTTCATGCATGAGACCATTATTGAACCCACTATCTTTAAATTACTCACCACCCATTAGCATAGGTGTGAAGAAATGGTGATTAGTAAAATGGTCTGAATACTCCATCACTGCTAAGATTGCCTACTCTATGTGCATGAACTCTTAGGAACTATCAACCCTCAACATCTTAGGATATAATTATTCCTAGAATTCCATTTGAAAATATAACCATTCCAATTTCTATTGACCTTCCATATAAGTTAGGACATCCCACTATCGCTTGGTGGAGTTAAAAAATATATACGTAGTGAGCTTTACCCTTCTCTCAAGAGCCATCTCTATATTCTCAATGATTAATATCATGGACTCGAGCCATGAAACCACACCCCATGGCCCACTAGATCATGAAAACATGGGCATATTCTACTACTAAAATGCATGATTCAACTCTTCTGTAGTTGGGGAAAGTCACCATGCACCCTGAATGGTCTCCATGAAGTGTAAGATCCCATTATGGAACTATGCCTCATCACTTGTGTCTATTATAACTATTGATGTCACGATTGGAACTACTAGAGGATCTATTGGTGTCCCACGTCCCATAACATATAGAGTATACTAATCATCAACTTATTGGAATATTACTAGAGGTCAATGTGGTGGAATGACTCTACAATGCCAAACACATTCTTGTGTTAGATATCATTATCAAAGTTCACAGCTCAAAATCATAGATACTAACATAGGATAGGTACAAGGCTTCCTATATAAGAATACACCCCTCTTCCTACTCCATTTGTAAGGTATGGATGACGTACAAATCACATATAAGTAATAGATACTACAAACTTTCCACAACTATGGATGGGTTAGGTTCAATTTATCTTCTATAAACAGTTCATGTTTCCATTTCATTTTAACATGAATTCATATATTCATTTTCATTAATTCGACAATTCATTTTAAATGTTTGAACCAGTGGTTCACCAAATTCAGATCCATAAGGCCCCATACACATCATGAGTCAAAATGTAGAACCTATATAATCTACACAATAACTCAATCCTAAATACCAATCACAACAACAGGTATATCTATCACAACAAATATCACAATGGCATGTGACAATTAAAGCATCCTAAATGACAAGGTATAATCCATGGTATGTGATTCCTATGAAGATCCAATTATGATGCATGAGATGGAATACCCTCATATCATTGGGTATAAACAAATTAGAAACCATAATCATATCATTAATAACATCACAAACCATGTGTATCACCCAATGGTGGAATCAAATCAACCGCAATAGTTAAAATCTAGATGAAATCAATTAATATCAAGGCAATTTAGATTTTTCTTGTATGTGGGTAACATATTCCCATGAATAGTTCATTACCAAGATCCTATTACCCTCTATACCTCTATATTAGCTATAAATAGTAATGAAAACTATAAAATAAGGATTCGATACCACTATGTGACATACTGGGCCCGAATGCCACTAAAAGGTGCCCCGAACTCGGTTGGCCACATGGCTTCAACCACATCTCTCTAAATTCTAGAGGCTTTTGATAAGTAGTGAGGGACAAAGTGTTTCAGCTGGAGAGACTATTCTATCATCATCAGAGTGTAGATAATCATAAAATAAATAACATATAATTGGAGATAGCTGTAAATATTACATACACATGATAAATGAAAATGCAAGTCATTTATGTAAGTAAATACTGAAGGAGTTTTATATATACTGATAATGATACATGTAATATGTATCTACAGAATAGAACAAACATATATATATTGAATGTTTATAAAATGTGGATGAAAAGTAAAAAATACCCAAAAATTATCCCAACTTTCATTACAAACATCTCCTAGGTCCCATGAACCTCTGATTCTAAGTAAAAATCAAGAACATGTAGTTGGGAAATTTATCTTATTCATATAGGGAATCATATAGTCTGTTTGTGTAACTAAGGCAAACCAAATAGTGTGTGTTACTTAATCCTAGAATGTAGCCACCCATGGTCTAGTGCCATCCAGTCAGTATGTATATAACAATCACAGTGTCCAAGAAGTAATACAATATGCAAGTAAGTACTAAAATTAAACATCCTATAATGTCCATGTTTTCATTAAAAATCATTCCCATTTAATGATTCAATTACATTTAATAATTTTGTGCCTAAATTAATAGTCAGTCTTATTTCATTTATAACCTTGTTAATTTAATTATCCAACCTAATTTAGTTAATAATTATCCCAAAATGGTGCATATCCCGACATCCCTCCTTCTGATATGCTCATGGATTCCTAAATAGGCCCTCCATAAATTGTAAGACAAGTATGAATCCATGCTTATGCTTTGTCTTTGAAGTCATGTCACATTATTCATTTTTGAACCTAAGAACATATTTGGAGATTCTAATTTAGAAGCTATATATTTCTCTAGGTATGACATAAACCAACACCCTAAAAGCACGTCTATGGTGATCCTCATGATCCCGAGTATCACTCTAGGTGTCGTATAACATCACTACCTCGTGAGTCCTTAGAGATCCACTATAGGATCCCAAGTATAACCCATGGCATATATGATCAAACTCCCTTGGAGTCCATCCTTGTCTATCCATAAAGAGTCCAAGTTTCACTCAGAATATAATATTCAACCCCTATGGGTCTATCATTGGTAGTCAAAGTATCACTTGAGAATATAATAAAGCAATATCGAAATGAATCTTTTTATGGAATTGTCATATGAATACATGTGTCACTTCAGTCATATAAGAATTTAGTAAATTCAATACCATTTAATAAATTTAATTTAAACATGTCAAGGTCAACCCCACGACCATATCTTTTCAAATTCACCTCAAAAGGTGACTCAAGGAATAACTAAACATAGAATGTTTATCCGTGAATTTACTCACATGGGAAATTCATTATAACAAGAATTTCATGATTAAACAATCCATTACAAGGAAAGGGCCAAGTTTCATGGTTATCCATCCCTTCTCAATAATCAATTCAATGGTTCAGTTAGTCACAAAAGAATTTCTTATCTATTTAATATAAGTATTTAAATTCATTTTAAAGGAGGCACTCAAAATATTTGGTGCATAACACAATATAATATATAAACACTTTGAATTTAAATGAAAGGAACAGGACCACCTACCATTGGTTTGTAATGGATAACTCATCCAATATCAACTCTTGTTTCAACTCATATTGAGAGGAAATCAAAGAACGAATGAAGATCCTATAAATATTGTATTTTATATTAGATCAAAATAGAACAGATGACACCAAATAAAATGAAGAATGACACAAAAGGAATTTAGAACTCACTGATTCATATTGAATGAGACTGATGGTGCTCGATTCTGATATCATATGGAGATGATCTCTTTATTCCATGAATTGTTTCCATACGATCTTCCATGAGGGAGGGGCTACCCGTAATATGAATAATGAAAGTATTAGGATTTAAATAGAATAATTTAAGGTAATATTATTAATTTCTCAAAAAAACCTAGTTCTCAAGGTTTGGTCAAATGGATGGCCAAACCATGCACAAACCGTGCACCTCCTACTGTAGGAATGGGCACCCCACATGTTTTTTCGGCACAGTTTGACTAACCGTGGGTAGACCATGATAAAATCCAAAGTCAAAATTGAAGACATTTTCACATGACCGTGCACACCATATCACATGGTTTATCAAAACATACATCCTATATCATCACTTTTTCCATCCACACATGGTTTGAATTAACAATATGGCCTACCCCATATGGTTTCTTCTAAACATGCACCATGAATTATTTAACCCATAAGCTTGGTTTTGGGCTCCGAACCAGACACAAACATATCATAAACCATCATAAACTCAATGATAATTCAAATTAGACCATAATTAAACATTTAAAATATGAATTAATAGAATTTAAAGGATCCATACTTCAAATAATAACCAGGTTATTACAGATTTTCCCACACAAAAAGAAAAACACTTATCCGTGACCTAACATATATTTCATAATACTACCCCCACCTCAATGTTAGAAACCCTACTTCCTATTTTATCTATAAACTAAACTATGGTGACCTCCTATAGTAACTGATACAACCTGAAGTCTGTATTCCAATCAATATCCTCCTTGTCCATAAACAACATGTCTACAACCTATAAGAATGTGTATAGGCACATAAGAACAAATATATAGCCTCAAAAACATCTCAAACCTTGACTTCCTGATATAGAAGTTTGAAAAAAGATCTAGAGTTGGTTCACAAACTCAAAGAAAATGAAAATTATACTCAATGATAGAGCGATATCCATGTCCCATAGTAATGAACTCCCATTCCTTTAAACTCTTAGTGTATCAGGATATAACTATTGATTGGAGACTTTCTTGAATGTATTACAAGTGATAACTTCATGAAACATGTAATGCACGATATATTCTAACCACTTACATCATGTACTCTCATAAATATAAGTGAAAAACTAACCTTGAAGTATTATGGATTTCTAAAGAATCATAAAAGCTTCTAAATCCTCTTGATACATTCATCCAATTCCTATTATCCCTTGTCACTATGAAGGATTAGAGGATTCTTCTTAGGGAATTTTGAATCATGATCGACATTTTATTCAAGATAAAATTTAATTACATGTACCAAGGATTTTATAGTTTGAACTATAGTTTCCACCAGTACTAAGTCAACCCGAGGATTCGCCTAAGGGGATCACTCCATAACTTCTTCTTTAACATTCGTATATGATATTCTTGGAGGTGATATATTATCAAAATACATAGAACGTAAAACCACAAGGAAAATATTTAATTCCATTATCATAAACATAATTTTATAGGATTGAAGAAAAAAGATAAATTTATAAATAAGGATTCTAGAAAACTCCATATTTCACATGGTATCTCATGTTTTTTCATTAAAGTAACCTAGTTAGGAACACTTTCACACTGCCTATCAAGTTTCAATAGTCGTAACTGTAGTCTAAAATCCACCCTTAGAAACAAGAGGGTAATACCCAAGTATGATCATATAATTTGATGATAAACTAATTTGATACCAATTTGTAATAGACAATCCTGGATCAACCCATAATTTCAAAAGACTACATCTTCAACAAGGCCCACAGAGCATTCCAAATTTCCATAGGTTAATGATAAGAACCTGGTCATCATAAATAATATCGTCAGATTGATCTCACCATCCAATACACGTATGATCATATAAAATAATCCGTGTATCAAAATATATATCCCTAATACATCATATGTCAGAACAAAAAAACCATACAAATAACATCCAATAAATAGATAACTAGGTATAGATGAAAAAACTGAAAGACTAAGAACATGGAAATCAAAGAAACCCATGATCCCATCTTCATGTGACCATATGTCACCACTATCCGAACCTATCTGATCGTATCATGATCTTTTAGATCCATCCTCAACATAATGTTCTTCCATTTACCTATATAATTCAAAACCAAGTCTATATATTCCCATAGTAATATGTATGGTGTGAGAAAATGATCCCAGTAGGATAACAAAGTGAATAAATAAAATATCAGTCCATATTAATATGTTAGTTATTGAATAAAAAACTAAAAAAATTTGAAGATAAATCAGTTTTCCATATAAAATATTTTTCTTTTAAAAAACATATTGTATTTTAGTTAGAAAAAAATGTTTATTTTTTTTGATGAGTCTCAAGATGATAAATAATCCTGATCATCTTGATTCGGTAACTATATCATGTGCATAAATAAAAATATCAAATAAATAACACATAATGTATCTAAAATGTTAAAAATGGGAATCGCCAACATGTTATTATATAGGACTCAGTCAAACAATGGAACAATATATGATATAAGTGAATTATATTGTTTAGGAACAACTGTACCCCAATAAGTCTAACAACTAGTTACAATGGTATCAGGATCACCGTCCCCAGGGGTACCTTACATGTCCAAGCATCACATATGTTTATTTTTACCCATACCCTGAGGTCTCCCAATGTGTCATATATTATAATACTATTTCGAGAATACCATGGCCATATTTCATAAAACATTTCAAAGGATAATACCAAGTCCATGCATAAGAAATAACATTCAATTCAAATTATTCATTGAAAAATATTACCAAATATATATTTACCCTTTAAAACATGTCTTCAAAGGAAAATACCATTTAGAAAAATTGCATAACCATCAAATATCGTATCACCTCTCATGGATCTAAAAAAACAATTTCATTATTCAAGACCAAAGAAGGATCACAAGAACACAATCTTGTAAAGGGATAAACCATAGGGAAAATATGACTAACTAAAGATTAATGAAGACCTAATTTCCACCAAGAATGGTGAGGGTAGAGGAATACATAAAATCCTAAAGAACCCAGATCCATTGGAACCAACATCAATTCTATATATCCAAGCTATATCTAGTTATATGGTCTTATATGGAATAAAATTTAGAGAATGCAATATGAATAAACATATTAAAACAGATCTAAAGCACTATATTAGAATAAATAGAGATATAATATTTCAATTGGAATGAAGATACACAAACAAAAGTAGGTAGAGATCCAAAATCCTCACCAAGGAGTCTGTAGATCAAATAAAATAATAATTATATTGTCATGTGGGCCAGACTGTGGGGGTTAAATTAGGATTCCATACCAAAATGACACTTAGGAGCTTACTTTAACACACATATAGTGGTGTTATCTGTGAGCTGATAGAAATACACGGATCAGTAGATGATAATTAGAAAAAAATAAATTGCGTAAAGGTAGTAATCCTATACTCACAGGTCTTCACTAGAAAGTCAGTGGAATCCTACTTCCACCAATTGAAAACCTCTCTTCTCACAACCCATAGATGACATTGAAAGTGAAATAAAAAATAAAAAAGAGGCTTCATATATAATTCCATATTCCATGAAAGTACATGGGATATAAAAGTTATTCTCTTAGGGGTAATATCCGTAATAGGGGTGTACTATGTATTAACTCGGTCTTCACTTCATGCATGATAAAGATGCATCACCACACAGCTTTTTTAACAGTCTTTGGAGATTAACTTTCAGTCAGATAAATTTATCTTTAGTCCTCCAAATTCATAGTAATTTATATTTTTAATTAAATTTAGGAATATAAAAATTTGTACCACATAAAATTAGTGAAAACCATATAGATTTAGAAAAAGACCCATAGTTAACCTAGATACACATTTTGACACTCTGGGGGTCTAATTTGGATTAATCACTTTTAATTTACTCTACCAAACTCACCCTAATTATTATATTTTGTTTACTTTAGTTAAAAGAACCATAGTTAAATGAAAATTATAGAATATTTTAATATATTAATATATTATTTTGATCAAATATAATTAATAACTAATTATTTTTATAGATAAATATTTGGATGCATATATTTATTGAAATAATTAAATAATTGATATTGAACAATGTGTCTGTAATAGTAGACAACCAAAACGAGTGGTAATTCTTGTGGGTTATAAAATGTTAGAATACATTCAAAGAAAAACACATTGATAATTAAAAATCATGGATAAACAAATGAAAAAATACCTCATATATAGAAAACTACAATTCAAAGAAATGTTTTGGTATTTAACTTATACACATATTGATGATAAAGAATATAAATATTTATTTCCACATTTGAGGGACCACATTGATGATTAAATTATGGAGTTTTATGTCACTATATCTAATGTCAAGGATATTACATTGATAGTAGAATTTTGGCTATAAAAACCCCATGATACATTTTCATTTGCTTAGGTTTCAACATCTTGTAGAGAGATTGAAGTTTATAGGGAATGTACACCCCATTAATTAGATTCGATGGTGTAAAATTTTGAGGAAGATGAATATTCATAATAAGAAGAAGATGATGGGGGTTCTGAACAAAAAGAAATTATTTATCAATATTACAATTCATTAAATTTATCATCACACTGGCTATTAAATAAACTTCCACCATTGGAATCCTGGTTGATAGAAGGTATGATTATTATAATTTTATTGGTCAATTACTTCTCCTAGAAAATATTTCCACAGAATTATTAATGGGATGAATCTACGACCAAATGGAGGGGTTCTATATATTGGTAGATAGTGTTATAGGAAGTAATATATGAATACCCCACTCAAATAGTACCACATTGATCTAAATTATAGTTATTTCATATAAGAATAAAATAGATATCATTATATAAATTGATTTTACATGTTTGATTCGAATTATTAAATTCATCTTTGATATATATTTGATAAAAATAACATTTTTTATAGAATATCTAGATTTAATCCAGAGATATATGTGAAACCAAACCTATTATATTGTCACACAACCATATATGTTTAATTCATCTCAATTATTATTATTTAAATGATAAGATCATGTTACAATATTCCATTGGTTTTGGTGGTAGAGAGGATCCTTAAACATTATGGTTATCATATTTCTTCCATAAAGGCATGGGATACAAGAAAAAGGCCATATTGAAAGTATATTGGGACTGGGGTTACTCTGATCAATTGGTACCCCAAATGGAATTGTTTTTCCATGAAAAATTAGTTTTATATCAGTCAAACCTAGTTTAGTATTTCATCTAATAAAAACAAGTTGACCGATTAAAGGGGGTCTTTGATATATTATTTTAGATATTATTATCTTTTATGCAAACTTTTAAAAATTAAAAGCAACTAATCCAGATGGATGAACCATTTTATGAAGGAAATTATATAGGAACATTATTGATTTTCACCACACAAGATGGAGATCATGTTCCTATTCCATTATATTTTTCTATTGTTCATATGGATAATTTATCACCATGGAGTTTTTTGTTTATTTTATTCTATGAATTTGGGATGGATTCTAGAAGAATATTATTGATTTCTTGTCCATATTGAGTGACCAAGGAGGTTGTATAGTCTAGGGCCATTTGTGGTGGCCAACCCATTCAAACAATTGATATTATATTAGACACAGCCCAATAAACATGATAAGTGGTTCATGGATGTGACCCTAAAGTAAGAAATCATTAATCTTGGTATATATACAAATTTTGGTAGAAACGAACATTTAATATAAGGTATACGATTATATGTGTTCTAATTTTTAATAATTCATTTAGTATATAAACATAAATATTATAATATAAAGGCATATTTTGATCATATCTTATATGTTATTCAAGAAATATACAACTAAATGATGAAAATTAAAAATGATAAATTCTCATTGGTATATAATGATAATAGGAGACATTGGAAAATGAAAAGAAATTATGGAATGGATTAATAGAGTATTAAATGGAGTAATAAAGACACTTTTTATAGTTAATTATAAATATTAAATTATATGTTAATTGGGTATGTAGAATGGCCTTTTAATTAATTAATTATTTTAATTTAACATTGCCTATTTAAAATTAAATTACAGACCAAGTATAAGAATCATTCTTTTAGATATTGTAATATTTTTTGGAAATATGCAAATAAGCCAAAGATGTTTTGACCAAAGGGATGTGAAATGGCTATCGTTTTTTTGAATGATATTGATAGGATTCGTCAAGAGGCTTCCACATTTCATGTCCAATCATATGACCATCCTAGGTAAATATTTTTTGTTGATGAGTGTCATGATCCATTGACTAGTAGCAATGGTCATTTTTTTGTGTCATTACTAGTGAGATATTTTATTTATTTTAATAACTTCCACGAATTAGGATATCCCTACACACATGTAATCATAACATGTTAATATGTATGATTTTATTGCAAGAAATGGATTGATCTGGGGTATACACTTATAAATATCATTGATTCTAAGAATGAGGTAGATTAAAACCAATATTTACTTCATCTAGATCCATTGTATCTCATATATCATCTAGATTCATTATATGAGATTGTTTATAATGAGGATCCAATAACATATCACAATCCACAGGCATCTTACGAGGTAGCTGGGGATGAAAATGTACATGAGGAGTCAACTGATAATTATGTACTATAGTTGTCACCACTAACACTTGAAGAATACAAATGGAAAGGATTATGATGATGAGGATAGAGATAGAGAGGCCCAAGAGAGGATCCAATATAGGCTCCTACATCATAGTGAGATGATCCTGAAAAACAAGATCCTTTATAACATGCATGGGATTATTCATATCTTCTATAAAATCATTTATATTAGGAATGAGATCCTTCACAATAGGCATAGTATCTTAAGATTCCTAAACCTCCAAATACCAGGGTCCAAGGTTGGATATCCCATCCTTTTAGTTTTTGTTAGACAATATATTCTAAAATGACTTATTTGATGGCTCCACACAATTTCCATAACCTCCATGGGATTCTATAGGAAACCCATACTTATTGAAACTTGGGTTCATATATGATGTTGATGAGTCCTCTATATGGTAAATAGGATACTCATCTACCTAGAAGTATTAGGAGGCATTGATAGCATAACATGTTTAGGTTCTGACATCTATAGAGTAGCACATGAAGGTGGTACAATAAGAGGAAGATTCTCTAATAGCTGGAACTATAGTGACATATCAATATTGAACCAATAGTTTTTTGTGGTTCATATGTTCATTTTTTGTATTTATGAGAAAAAACATGGATTTACTTCAACTTAAATGTTTTTACATATAAAAATATCAAATTTCCAATGTTATCTAATGTTTTTTAAAATTCTAAAAATCTATATTTTTTCTACTAAATATATTACATCATTATCCAAATATCTATCATTAATATTAGATATATTACATAAATTTCATAAATATTGTTCCATTTATATAGATGTAAAATAATAAAAAATTATTTCACCATGTGATCCAACCATATATCCATTATATTATTACCAACACATATAGTCATTATAAATAAAATGAACCAAAAAATGACAAATTGATAACAAATAATAAAACCCCATAGACCCCACAAGATTTAATTAAAAGATAGAAGAAGACACATCAACAACACCTTTGATATACTAGGAGATAAATACTATCACTATGTTTATAATCGTATAAACTTATTAAATTTGGACACTAATTAAACCACCAACTAATGAAACCCATGCTAAACATGATGTTAGTAACATATTAATAAAACTATTTAAATAATACATCTAACAAATAGTCACACTACCTAATTATTGATTTTTTCTGTATCTTATAGATTATCTACATAAGCATCTAAATTTACTAAACCTATCATTATTTCTCCATATTATTTCTCACCTAGACCATTTTATACATATCTCACATGAAATAATCATAATAATAACCTGGGTAATGGATCCATAAAAAATGTTTGTGCTCAATATATCAGTAAGGGAAAATATTTCATAATGTGTTAGATTACAAACTTGAAGGAGTAAATGATTAAGTCTTAATTATTTTACTAAGGGGTTATAAGAAGGGATATGATAATCATAAAAAATGATAAGGTACAGTAAGAACATAACTGTAATGTTTGGGATGCATAAAAGTTATGATATGACTTAAAATGCATATTAATGACAAAAAAACAAGTGATAATAACATAAATGTGATGAATATGTTAAAAATACAACATAATCATGAAAGATTTGGAATAACTTCATAAAAACAAGAAAATGTGGCATAATAATAAACATAAGATTTATTATCATTGTCAACCAAGCTACCTACCAACCTATTCACTCATACATTTTTGATTAGGTATAAATACCACCATACTCCCCCGTTTTGAATATGGATACTTTCTTACCCATTCACATTAAATTTATATGTGATGAGTTTTAAAACATTACCCAATTAAATGGATGGATATATAGGTCCCACTCATCTCTTAATTCATATAATTGTATTCCCCTTGATAAAAATCATCACAACATAAAATAACCAACAGAAAGATGATGGGCTAACTAAAATTTTTAAATCATCATATAAAGAACCAATTGTTGTAAATTGGGGTTTATAAATCATCCAAAGTAAATTGTTTATTTTTTTAAATAACCCATGAAAAAATGATCAATTTTCATTAACCTTTTAAAAAAATCACATATCATAATCTTAAAAAATCATAAGATATCAAAATATCATTTTAAAAATTAATTTAATCAGAATAACATATTGATAGGGTGATAAAAATATCACATCATGAATGATAAATCCTATAGTCTAAATATATGTAAAAATTACATTAAAAACATTTTTTTGAAGAGAATGAGAAGGCTTCTGAAAACCATCATCTAAACAGTTAATTAATTAAAAAATACTTTAAATTAAATAATGTTCATAAAAAATAATAAGTGAATATTCTTTGAAAACTTTTAATTTTAATAGAATAATTAATAAATTAGACTTCTATAATATATAATTTATTAAAAAAGGTATGTGAAAATAATTTTCACAATTTTACTTTTAAAAGAATATTTAATATTGGAGGATTGAAAAATTTATTAATTTTTCAAAAATTGAATTGAAAATATGTTTAATGATTTTAATTTTAAAATTAATTTTTAATAATATAACCAAGGAAAATATATCAATGTTATAAAAAGAATATTTCTTATGGATGATAAAACTTATAAATTTTAATGGGTGAAAAAAACCATTAGAACATTTGGGGAAAACTTTTTTTAACACTTAAATAATTAAACTGGATTATGAACCCTTTTATTTAAAAAAAAATAAGGGGAATAAAATAATAATTATATAAAAATAAATTTATTTTCCATGAGGTAAACGATAACAATGGTTGGATATAAAAATATGTACATGGAATAAAAAATAAATTAAAATTAATGAGAATTATTCTAAAAAAAATGTATTCTAATGAAAAATAAAAATTACTGAGGAAGAAAAAATCAGTGTTAAGAATGATTTACCAAAAATATAATATGTAATAGATCCTATAATTCTTATTGGTTAGAATAGATCAATCATGAATCACAATAAACAAAGAAGAGTGATTATGTCCCAAGGAAGAGATTTGAGTAATGAAAATCCCATACAGTCTTTGTAACTTTTGTATAATAACCCTATAAAATGTATTAATTTTAAATAGAATATTTAAAGTGGTTAATTATAAGATTATAATGATATAAAATTATAAATTTTTTTTACTTACACCTTTTGAAATGAATCATGGGGCGGATCTTAAACATGTCTTAAGTGATTTGAATTTGAGACAAAGAAACAGTACAACATTAGTAATTATTAAATAAAAAGTAATTGGAAGCTTGAAATTCATATGTTTTTCTAAATTCAATGAATTAAATCATTTATTTTTTCAAAATATAATATTTCGTGTTATAGAAAAAATATAAATAAGAAATTGGTTCCGAAAATTAAAACATGACCCAATGGAGAGGAATTGAGATGGAAAACTGGTACTGCTTATGAAAAATTTAAACCAAAGCACCCAAAGAGTGATAACATGAAATTTAACTTTTAATATCATGAAATATAAAATAATATTCATAAAAAAATTAATATTTAATTAATTACACCATAAAAATGTAAACGTGGTGTATAATATAAATATGTTTTAATGAATGAAAATTGAGACTCAAACCCTTACATTGATTTCATTCTTATTTAGATGCACCATATGATTCTGTATAATAATCATAAATAAAATAATTTATAAATAAATATTCCTATTCATACTAAAAACTATTAATAAACTCCATTTATAATCTTATGTACATGTACATTAGTTTTCTTAAATTTTCCCACATTGGGTGTTTGTAGTTTTGAATATTTATATCAGTTTCATTCGATCATTGTCAATGTTCTTTCCTCTTAAAATGTTCATCATTAAAATTTAATTAAATATAATATAATGGATAAATTATAATTCTTTAGAATTTTAAATTTCCTTCATTTCGTACTTTAATCATTATCCAATAATATATAGTTGATGATAAACATTTTTCAGTAATTTTTAACCTATGAAGGGTGTTTTCATAGTAAATGTGTAAATTATTATTGGATAATTTATTGAAACAAGAAAAAATATTTATTTAATTTTTTGATAATATTATTCAAATATTTAATTTTTATAATCATCCATGACATAATTTATTATCATTTTTGAAGTAGGTAGTCAGACCAATCCAATCATGAACACTTTTTAACTAGAATAGTGATATCATTAAAGAGATGTTTATTTTGAAATAATATCAACATAACAAAATCATAATTATTTGTTTTCTTATTATTTTATTATTTTGAACCATATTATAAGATGTTTGGATATGTAATTAATAACTAGAAGTAATATGAAAAAATGATTCTTCATGGAGGCAGTTGTCTACACAACACTTGGTTGGATTTTTCACTAATCAATGAATTATAGGGTGAATATGGATATTATGTAATCATTTAAGAATAAAAAAATCATAAAAATCATATTTATTAACCAATAACATCATCAATACCATCCATTAGAGGTGGTGACAACAAATCAAAAGTATCGCTTCATGGATCCAGTTATTTAAAAACACGCACTAACGGGAAATTTTTTTTATTAGATGGAAGAGAATAAATAATGGTTTTACCATTATTATAATAATACATATACACACTAATGGGGAATAATTTTTTGTTATATTATTCATATGTGTTTTTATTATGTAATTAATAAAAAAGAAATGTTAAGAAATAGGTAAAATGTTAAGAAATAGGTAATACCTTTATTGAGACCTTAAACATCCTCCTGATAAATTACTTAGATATGAGGGAATTAGGATATATTTTGGTGACCATGGTAACTATAGTACATAAAGGACTTAATGTAGAGGAAATTTGGGTAGTTTTTCAAGGAAATTTTAAAATAATAGTGGAGTATTCAAATCTTATAAGTGATCCCCATTTTATAAGTGAGTAAAAGGGACTTTTTCCTTAGAAGAGAATTTCAATTAAAGGTTCCAAATTTAAAGGAATTAAATTTAGGTGAGTTCGGCTAGGGTAGGTTGGTTAGAAAATTTGGTAATACTTTGAAAACTAAAAGTATATTTCCATAAGTATGAAAGGTCATGTTAATTTAAGAATATTCAATCCACATTAGAATAGTCATTTAAATACTTATTAATATTAATGAAATATTAATCATGTCAATTATTTGATTTTAACAAAATATAGGATGACCCGTAATAACAACTTTTTATTTTATTAATCTAAATTTATTTCTCCATTAAATCCAATCCAATTTCTATATAGTATAAAAATAACTTATAAATAAAAATATATAAAGTGTTTAAAAATTATTTTTTCAAAAAAAATGTTGATTTAATCATTAAGTGGTAATAATCATGTTCAAAATTTATTACACATAAAATGAGTTTTAAATAACTTGTAAATATATTTAAAAATTACATTATATTTAAAATTTAAAATTTAAGCATATAATTTTAAAAACAAACAATATTTAAAATAGTTTTTTTGTTGTAAAAATAATACTTTAACCAAGGTAACTAATATTTACTCAAGGTAACATAATTATTATTGATAAAAATAAAGTGTCCATTATTAGATAATTTAGACCAACTAATTTTAAATTAAAAATAACTTTAGTTTGATTAAATTTATGAATGAAAATTTTGAAATACTAATATGTAATGTATTTAAAATAATTTTGCATATGTTCTAAAAGAAAAATCATATGTTTTCAATGACAAAATGATATTTTAATTTTTAAAATGTTAAATAAAATAAATATATTTTTTCAAGAAAATTTATTCCTAAGATTTAGGTAATTATTATATCCAATTGATGTTATAAAAACCATGATATTTTAAAAAACGACATTTTTCACCATTCACATAAAAATAAATTATTTACGAAAAAATCCAAAAAATATTATTAAGTTAATATAAACTTGGTAAATACAAAATATTATGTTAATTTTTTCAAATTCACATCCTAAAATATATAAATTTAATTTTAAATTTAAATAATAAAATATCATTGATAATAATATTCTTGTAGGGAATAAAATTTTATTTATTCACCATTCATTTAAAATTAGTTCTAATAATATATATATCAAACATAAAAAATATCAATTTTTTAAAATACATGTTATGCAAGAAAATAGATTTTATTTGTCTCTTAGTAGTACTCATTGAATTTGATGTTTAATGAAAATTTTATATTAATTTGTTCTTATATATATATCATAATTCTGTTATCTCTATTTATAACTTCTAATTATATTATTTTTTTATTATGGTCAATATTTTTTTGGGTTTTGATGTTTCAGGTGGATAGAACCCTATAACACAATATTTTTATAAAAATAATATATCATGTTGTTACATTTTCTCCCCCTTAAATAAATTTTATTATCACACTTTTAAAACTCATACAATGGGACAAATTTATATTGGGACATCCTAATTAATTAGACACTAGTAGTTGATCATGGATATATTTTGGATACCAAGTGATATTTCCCTATAAGATATTTGATTTGATTCATTTCAAAAATAGACATTCCATTCCTAATATAATCCTAATAAGTGAAGAAGAGTTAAACACATAACAAATAACTTTTATGAAGACTAGATGTAGTTACATATAACATGGATATAGTAATTATACCTCTAGATGTTTTTTTATTTATATCTCAATATATAATACTTGAAATATTTCATGAAATAATTCATTGAAAAGTCTTTCATAAAACCCCATTATCTACATTAGTGTAGTTAGTGTATATGATTTACCTTTCTCCCCTAACAAAATAGGTGGTTGGTGTTGTTCATCCACTTTAACCCTTGGATTCGTGCATTGGGTTTCACAGTGACCAAATTCCTCACATCTAAAAAATAAAATCATTAGTGGATACTTGTGCTGAATATTATCTTCCTTCGTTGTATGCTTCTTTTTCGTTGGATATCTCTTCAGTTGATTCCCTCCTTTACCACAAGCAATGAATATTCTAATCCCATTAAGGAAATTTCCTTAGTAATTCATCCGAAAATGTTCACTTATATGATATTTAAATCCTTTATTTTATCGTTCTAATTGCCTAAATTTCCTTGAGTATCCATCCTTATCTTCCTTGGGGAAGTCAATATTTAAACTATGGTTACATTTATAATCATGTTTCATGATATTTGGTTATTTATAATCACTATATTTATCATACTTTCTCCCATTCCAATTGGTTTATTATTAATTTAATAATCACATAGTCTTTCACACCCAACGTTATCTCAGCTCCTTCTAGTTATAACCATAACTAAAACAAATGGGTTAATGTTAGTTTTGTAAAATTATCATTATTAGATAAGTATCCTTGAAAACCAATGTGAAATGTAACCTGAAGATTTATCTCATTATAAGACCATTATATTAGCATATAATTTTTTTTATTTCAATCTATAAAACATTTTCATTAACCAATATCAATCACAATATATCATGTATCATTCTTAGATCAATTTTAAATCATCCATAATTCAACCTATATCATTCTATACTATTTATATTTTACCATAAATCGGGTTATCTTATACTTCTCAGCATCATCCATCGAAATTACTAGAGAATAAATCTTTAATAGGGGTTCATAAAGATCCTAATATTAACCATCGTATATCCTCTTGTAGTGTTTAAATCGGTGTGCACTATGGCCTATTTTTCATTCACCAAGTGATGATTTAGGTAAAACATAACATGCCCTTTTGAGGAATTAACCCTATGTATAATTATGCCATAGCTCGCATCCACATGTGGAATCTAGATGTGGATTATTACTAGAAATCCCAAAACAACTATACCTTAAAAAAATTATTATCATATACTATGCTTTGGCATATACTTAAGATTTTCACTAAGGTTCTCTAATCATAATCTCCAAAAATAAATACACTAATATCCAAATTAACTAAACCCAACTCAAATACTAACTAAAGAAACACAATCTCCACATGACATAAATAATTCATCAATATCATGATAGAAATAATAAACCTCACAAATATTAACAGAACCCAAAGAATAAAATTTTTATTGTCCTAGAGATTAGATATATAAATATGTTAATTTACAACACCTATAAACATTTATCCATAATCATTATCCTCTAAAACATTTTCTACATATCCTAAATGACATAATAATCTTCATAATAAGGGGAATGAAAACACAAGGAGTAATCTTACACTCTTAATAAGGTAAAAACATATGATAAAGTGTTATATCATAAACATAAAGGAGTATATAATAAATTATTAAATATATTAACAAGGGATCATAAGGCCATAGTTAGTGACCATAAAACATTATAAATCAACATAATATCATAACTATAATTTTATGGATATGTAAAATTATTGACTTGGATCCAAATACATATAAATAAGAAAAAAATGTTAGTATAATATAAAAGTGCATAATTATTTAAAAATATGAAATATTCATCAAAACATTGAATAACATGGTTAAATAATTGAAAATGTTGAACAATTATAAACATATGATAACTTATAATTTTTAACCTATCTACCAAATTCAAAAGGGTATTACTGAAAATTATTAAAAAAATAAAAAGGTGTTCGGGCTTCGGAGTGAACTTGTCCACCCAATAACCCGTTCACATTTAAAATTGTGAGTAGAGATAAACATAATCAAACTAACCCTATGTGAACCTAAAAACATTCTAAACTGTCCATATAAAATTTATACTTTATGAGATAAATGACTTTACCTAATTCATTGGAGGGATATATTGGTATCACTGATCTTTTAATCCATATATCTGTGTGGTACTTGAAAACAATCATCACAACATAAAAAACCCCATATATATAATATGAGATTCATGATATTTTTAAATCGTAATATGAAGCAAAAATAGAGGTAAATTTGGATTCATAAATCGTACAAATGAAAATCATTTACTTTTCATAAAGAACCCATAGAAAAAGAAAGAGTTTGTTAAACCATTCAAAAACCTCACATATCATGAACATATGAAATCTCAAGATATAAAAAATTTCATTTTACTAAAGGGGTCATATCATAATAATATATAAATATAGTGATAAAAACATCAATTCATTGAATATAAACCTTGGAGGGTAAATATATGTGAAAATACTAGAGATTTTACTAATCCTTTTAATCATTGATATGAAAATTACTTTTCAAATCATTTTTATAAAGGTAATGATAAATGTTTTGAATGCCTAAATATAATGAGTTCAAAAAAATAAATGAAATATACAATAGGTTATCAAAAAGTATAAGTAAAAATAAATTTAAAAATTTTACTTTTAAATGATTATTTAATAAATGAGACTTATACAAGACATAACATATTCAAAAAAGGTGTTAAAAATACTTTGAAAACTTTTAATTTTAAAATAATACTGAATAATATATAATTCAAAAAGAAATTATGTCTCAAAAATTGAAGAAAACATACATTGAAATATTTCACTTTTGATAGGAATATTTAATAATATAAAATTGAAAAACACATCAAGGTTATCAATGGTAAATTTAAATATTATTATAAAACATTATATTATAAAAGGATAAAAAACATTTCTAGAATTTTTAAATAACCTTGTTGGATAATAAAACCCCTAAAAATGATAAATAATCCTTTGGTTTAAAATTAATTATGCGGAATTAAATGAAATTTTAAGATAAAAATAATTTCATTTTTCATAGGGGAAGGTGAATATTGTTTTGAAGTTACAATATGTAAATAGAAGAAAAATTCATTTAATGTAATTGGAATTATTGTTAACAAAAATAAATTAGAACAAAACATTAAAATAATATAAGTGGAATAAAATTGGTGTGAAACCATATTTCACTAGAAAATAAGGTGTAATACATCATAAAATCATCAGAATTTATAATATATTAATATTTAAATAAATTTTACAAAGAATAGTGATTATGACTGTAACGGCCCGAAATTTTGAATAAATCTTGTTTCCTAATTTCATGTGTTATTTTATTTTATTTTTATACTCAAAAAAAAATCTTTTCTTTGATAAACATGATTATAATTAAAATGAGACCATTGGGTTCTGACTGTTATATGACCATCAGTCAATATGACCGCTGTGAACAAAATGTTTTGATTATTGTCTCTAAATACATGTAATCTTGGTTAATTATTATAGAAAGAAGATTCGATGACCTCACCTAGTAGTCTTGGACCGATCGAAGCCCATCTAACAGAACTTGGGAAGGAGGTAGCACCATTGGGCTTTGCTCTGGAACAAACCCAAGCCGAACATCATCATGTGAAGCTAGAATAGAATCGCCTTCGTGAGAAGTTCAAACTGATAGAAATTACTACTCGGGCAATGTTGGCCGAGCCTCCCTCGGACTCTCTCACCTTAGCACACCTTACATTTAGGTCCTATGCTGGTGTGATAAGAGGCTATGTAAGAAGACCGTAACTGCCTTGTGTAATCCTTTGTTTTAAATAAAAATTGGGATTTCTTCTTATGATGATGTTTATGAATTTTCAAATGACCGGATAAATATAGTATGCATATTTTTGATGAATTTTAGAAAAAAGAATATTTTAAAAATGTTTATGTAAACCTTAAATAATTAAAAATGTGTAATGATTTTCAAAAAATGGTCTTCTACAACTATGTTCAATACAAAATTTGGAGTCTAATAAGATCAACTTGATTTTTGATGAATAGTAAATTATGAATAGTGATTTTATGATTAGGATTAGTAATATGACCAAATGGATTAGTAATCTCACTTAAAGAAACTTTTAAAATAATCTAGGCACCTTGATTAAGTAATGTGATTCAATAAAATGGTTAAATAACAGTTTCATAAATTATTATTCAAGTATTAGTTTTTTCGGGTGAATAGTGTTTTTTAATTAAAAGTTAAATTAAAAATATTTAGAAAATTATTTTTATAAAATGGATTTCATTTTTGAACTCAGAGCACTGATATTATGTTATGGTAACTTTTGGGGTTTTTTCTGAAAAAAAATGAATTTTCGGTGAATAGTGTATTTATTTAAAAATAAAATTAAAAAATATTTAGAATATTATTTTTATAAAATGGAGTTCGTTTTTGAAATCAGAGCATTGGTATTTGGTTATTTTGAAACTTTGGGATTTTTCTGAGAAAGTTGAATTTTTAGGGAATAGTAAAAATACAGTTTTAGGGTTTCGGTATGTTTAATGACATCATAACTGTGTCATGGTGATGTCATGATATATTTTACAGTTTTTCCGGCCAAGGGTGATGAATTATTGTTTTGGGGGCCCCATGTGGCCTAACTCCATGGTAAATTCCAAAGGAGAGCACATGGGTTTGAGAAAAGCACATGTGAGGTGTCCCTTGGCCATTAATGCCTTGTCCCCTCACTTTCCCTATAAATACCAAGCCCTCCCCTCATCAATTAGACTCCCCACTCTTCCCCAACAAAGTTCTGGTCTCATTACCTCCCAAGGAGTCCTCCCAAGGTGCCCCCAATCCCTCAAGGTCCCAACCTTTGAGGTTTAAGAGTTACATTTTAAGGTAAGGGATCCGACCCCTCTCTTTCTTTTCAAGTGACCTCTTTTATGTCAATTATTTTATACTCCATGTTCTTATGTTGGAGGATGTTCTTTTATATTCATTATACTGTACATTTCATGTTCATATGATGAGAGACCCCCTCTTACTCTCATCATTTCATTTTATGAAGTTTTAAGTGGCGCCGTAAGGCTGCCGAATTTTTAAGGGATTCTTTCTCCCTCCTCATTATTTTCAAAGTTCTACTTTCATGTCAAGTCTTTAAAGTTCCTTTTTATTATGTTGGGGTATGATCTCTATATTTATCATACTGATATTTTATGATCTAATGATGAGAGACCCCATTTTATCTCTTCAATTTAGTATTTTGATGTTTTAAGTGGCGCCATTAGGCTGCCGAATTTTTAAGTGGTTCTTCACCCTTCTCGTTTTGAAATTCTACTTTCATGTCAATTCTTTCAACTTCATTTTTGTTATGTTGGGGTATGATCTCTATATCTATCATACTTATCTTTTATAAACATATTATGAGAGACCCTATTTGATCTCTTCAATTTAGTATTTTGAAGTTTTAAGTGGCGCCGTTAGGCTGCCGAATTTTTAAGTTGTTATTCACCCTTCTCATTTTGAAGTTCTACTTTCATGTCAATTATTTCAAGTTCCTTTTTGTTATGTTGGGTTATGATATCCATATCTATCATACTGATCTTTTATGACCATATTATGAGAGACCCCATTTGATCTCTTCAATTTAGTATTTTGAGGTTTAAGTGGCGTCATTAGGCTGCTAAATTTTTAAGTGGACCTTGCACCTTTCTCCCTTTTCAAAGTTCTAATTCCATGTCAAGTATTGAAAGTTCCTTTATATTATTTTGGGGTATGATCTCTATATATATATCATACTGGACTCTTATGTTCATATTATGAGAGACCCTATTTGAACTTGTCAATTCATTTTTATTGAAGTTTAAGTGCGACCGTTAGGCTGCCGGATTTTCATAAGAGAAATATTATGTTGTCTTCATTTCATGTTCTTCATTTCATATGGCACATCTTCCAAATATCATTACAATGTTCATAAATCCTTAATATTCTGTCCCTCTACTGTTTTATGGGTTATTTATGAATGTTTGACCCATGTCCCCTCTCTTTCAATGTTATCTAAAACCCCGAAACGTAGCCGTTACGCTGCAGGATTTTCATCTCAAAATGCCTCTCTCTTTTCTAAAAATTATTATATGTTATTAAGTGAATACTCAAAGATCTTATTTATACAGGGGTATTCACATATATATCATAATGTTCTATTTTAAATTCTTGGATTTACATACATGAAACCCGATTTCCCTTTTCGTGGGTTTAAAGTGACATAAAGATCATGTCTTTAAAAGCAGTTTTTAAAACGTTATGATGATGAAATGAAACCCATTTCTTTTATGCTATATGGGTTGTTTATGAGATGATTGAGGATGATATACGTGGCTCACATTATAATAAAGGCAAATTTAAGGGTGCGCCCTGATAGCGCTCCAATGCATTGGGTAATGATGTAACCACTAGAGATTACAATTTAAGGGTGCGCCCTGATAGCACCCCATTGCATTGGGTAATGATGTAACCACTAGAGATTACAATTTTCATGATATCTTAGTGAATAACCTTGGTAATTTTTTTTAATGAAACCTTGGGGATGGACCTTGGTGATATGTTCTTGATTGTCTATATTAAATGATGTAGCCACATTTAAAGTTATGAAAAATGTTATTTTTATTATGATATGCCTCACGATTTCTTTCTCAAGCCTTAAAGTTCTTTTCATGGCCTTATTGAAGTATCTCAAGTTCACATGTAAAATGTTTCTCTTGTTTCCATTACTGGGCCTTCTGCTCACCCTTTCTTTTGATGTATGTCCCCAGGTTATGAGATGCAGTAATGAACCTAGGATGAACATAAGAAGAAGCCTTTCAAGTGTTTAAGAAGAATGTTTTTTTGTTGTTTCATGTTTTAAGTTCCTGGTTTCCAAGACACTAAAACTTAAAGATCTTCGGTTTTGTAAAATGTAATGAAAGTTTATGTGATAAAAAGGCGGGATGCTATAGTTGGTATCAAAGGATGGTTTAGTTATTTGTGGAAATTAGGATATGAAAACTTTAGGAAGAAGCCTATAGAAAAGTTTATATATAGGAAATCACCCTGGTATTTTGGTGAGTATTGGGTAATGGGTTGCCAAGAAAATACATCCTTGTCTGGATACGAGTAGGTAGAGGTGGCTCTGGCACAGATGTACATAGGGGTAAAACCCAAAAACACCGCTTTGAGCTAGACTCGAACGGGAACTGGTACACGACAACGGGCCTCACTGCACTCTTGGTTACGACACTCCCGGGGGACATGCTTTGGTAAATTCATAAGGTTATTATGAACCATTATTAAAGGAACAAGGATAAAACAAAATAAAGATTCACATAACAATATATGATCATGGATAACCTAGATGGGAACCTAGGGGATCACATGTTAGGGTATACATTTCTTCTACAAGTTATCCTTATATGATTTAAGTTCCTTTTCATGATTATTGGTTAAGTATTTAAGCCTCTAATTATACTTTCTCTTCTTAGTTAATGGTTAGAAATGGAAGAACATGTCCCAACAACCAATGTGATAGGAGATGCGATGATTTCCGTATTAATATGATAGAGATGATTAGGGGATTAAAGGAGGATTATTATTTTGGAAGACGATCACTATTTTGGGGAACCTATATGATCTAGGTAAATAGATTACTATGGTATTTTCATTGAGGAGTAAGGATGACTTATATTTTGAAGAATCGATGAATTTAAGGTGGAATTATAGTAATTTAGGTTACTTATGGGAATGATTAACCTATCTTGGGTAAAATATGTTTAGTTTAGCTAATTTTGTTATAAGATGTTAGGAGAGGTTGATGTTGTTTGGAGATGAACAATGAAGTTTATTTTGGAAGACTATGTTATCAAATCCTTCTTGTATTTGGGTTTCAATCTTTGTTTATTTTATTTTGAGGAATTTTAAGGACCATTATTTATGGAATGGTCTATGATGAACTTTGGGTAGTACCATGGAACCTTGAAGATTTAAATGTAGTTTCCATTCCTATGGGATTATTTCTTTTGAAGAGTTGTTTTACCTTACCCTTTCGGTTTTTGGGATAATGTTTAAAGATAAAAGAAATTGATAGTTAATCTTTTGTGGATTATCTGATTCTCTAGAAGTTGATTCTTGTGTTTTGATGAGACCAAGTAGTTTTGAATGCTCATAGTTTGGAGAAAAGATTAGTTTTGGGCAGAAACTTATTAAAGGATGAAACTCTACATGAAGGTAGATATATTTCCCTATGTTTTTGTTCAATGTTGTAAATGAATTCCTCAAAGTTATGAAAAGGAACGTAAAACAAAAACGTTTTTGGTTTAAGTTTCCTACTAGGTAATCAAAGACCGCTTGCACACATAATAATTTTTGGATTTTCTGGTGGTTAACTTCCTCCAAATCATGTTTTCTATCACTCTCCTTTAGGACGTGACCCTTTGTTTTCTCCTCCATGTCCATGTTTCCTACATGGAATCCTAGTACGAGTAAACTCGGGTGGCCTTTGTACTCCCTTTTCTTTCTTTTAAAGTAATGGTGTCACTGACTCTTTTTCCGATGTGGGACTTTCAATGAAATTTCAAAACCCAATTTTTAAAATTGCGAGGATGCAATTTCTTAAGGGGGGAAGATTGTAAGGGCCCGAAATTTTGAATAAATCTTGTTTCCTATTTTCATGTGTTATTTTAATTTATTTTTATACTCAACAAAAATCTTTTATTTGATAAACATGATTATAATTAAAATGAGACCATTGGGTTATGACTGTTATATAACTATCAGTCAATATGACCGCTGTGAACAAAATGTTTTGATTATTGTCTCTAAATACAAGTAATCTTGGTTAATTATTATAGAAAGAAGATTCGATGGCCTCACCTAGTAGTCTTGGACTGATCGAAGCCCATCTAACAGAACTTGGGAAGGAGGTAGCACCATTGGGCTTTGCTCTGGACCAAACCCAAGCCGAACTTCATCATGTGAAGCTAGAACGGAATCGCCTTCGTGAGAAGTTCAAACTGAAAGAAATTACTACTCTGGCAATGTTGGCCGAGCCTCCCTCGGACTCTCTCACCTTAGCACACCTTACACTTAGGTCCTATGCTGGTGTGATAAGGGGCTATGTAAGAAGATCGTAACTGCCTTGTGTAATCCTTGGTTTTAAATAAAAATTGGGATTTCTTCTTATAATGATGTTTATGAATTTTCAAATGACCGGATAAATATAGTATGCATATTTTTGATGAATTTTAGAAAAAAGGATATTTTAAAAATGTTTATGTAAACCTTAAATAATTAAAACTGTGTAATGATTTTCAAAAAATGGTCTTCTACAATTATGTTCAGTACAAAATTTGGAGTCTAATAAGATCAACTTGATTTTTGATGAATAGTAAATTATGAATAGTGATTTTATGATTAGGATTAGTAATATGACCAAATGGATTAGTAATCTCACTTAAAGAAACTTTTAAAATAATCTAGGCACCTTCATTAAGTAATGTGATTCAATAAAATGGTTAAATAACGGTTTCACAAATTATTATTCAACTATTAGTTTTTTCGTGTGAATTGTGTTTTTTAATTAAAAGTTAAATTAAAAATATTTAGAAAATTATTTTTATAAAATGGATTTCATTTTTGAACTCAGATCACCGATATTATGTTATGGTAATTTTTGGGGTTTTTTTCTGAAAAAAATGAATTTTCGGTGAATAGTGTATTTATTTAAAAATAAAATTAAATAATATTTAGAAAATTATTTTTATAAAATGGAGTTCATTTTTGAAATCAAAGCATTGATATTTGGTTATTGTGAAACTTTGGGATTTTTCTGAGAAAGTTGAATTTTCAGTGAATAGTAAAAATACAGTTTTAGGGTTTCGGTATGTTTAATGGCATCATAACCGTGTCATGGTGATTTCATGAGATATTTTAAGGGTTGTCCGGACAAGGGTGATGAATTATTTTTTTGGGGGCCCCATGTGGCCGAAATCCATGGTAAATGCCGAAGGAGAGCACATGGGTTTGAAAAAAGCACATGTGAGGTGTCCCTTGGCCATTAATGCCTTGTCCCCTCACTTTCCCTATAAATACCAAGCCCTCCCCTCATCCATTCGACTCCCCACTCTTTCCCAACGAAGTTCTGGTCTCATTACCTCCCAATGAGTCCTCCCAAGGTGCCTCCAAGCCCTCAAGGTCCCTACCTTTGAGGTTTAAGAGTTACATTTTAAGGTAAGGGATCTGACCCCTCTCTTTCTTTTCAAGTGACCTTTTTATGTCAATTATTTTATACTCCATGTTCTTAATTTGGAGGATGTTATTTTATATTCATTATACTGTCCATTTTATGTTCATATGATGAGAGACCCCATCTTTCTCTTATCATTTCATTTTATGAAGTTTTAAGTGGTGCCGTTAGGCTGCCGAATTTTTAAGGGATTCTTTCACCCTCCTCATTCTTTTCAAAGTTCTAATTTCATGTCAATTCTTTCATGTTCATTTTTATTATGTTGGAGTATGATCTCTATATTTATCATACTGATCTTTTATGATCAAATGATGAGAGACCCCATTTGATCTCTTCAATTTAGTATTTTGATGTTTTAAGTGGCGTCGTTAGGCTGCCGAATTTTTAAGTGGTTCTTCACCCTTCTCGTTTTGAAGTTCTACTTTCATGTCAATTCTTTCAAGTTCATTTTTGTTATGTTGGGGTATGATCTCTATATCTATAATACTGATCTTTTATGACCATATGATGAGAGACCCCATTTGATCTCTTCAATTCAGTATTTTGAAGTTTTAAGTGGCGCCGTTAGGTTGCCGAATTTTTAAGTGGTTCTTCACCCTTCTCATTTTGAAGTTCTACTTTCATGACAATTATTTCATGTTTCTTTTTGTTATGTCGGGGAATGATATACATATCTATCATAATGATCTTTTATGACCATATGATGAGAGACCCCATTTGATCTCTTCAATTCAGTATTTTGAAGTTTAAGTGGCGTCGTTAGGCTGCTAAATTTTTAAGTGGTCCTTGCACCTTTCTCCCTTTTCAAAGTTCTAATTCCATGTCAAGTATTGAAAGTTCCTTTATATTATGTTGGGGTATGATCTATATATCTATTTTACTGGACTCTTATTTTAATATGATGAGAGACCCTATTTGAACTTGTCAATTCATTTTTATTGAAGTTTAAGTGCCACCGTTAGGCTGCCGAATTTTCATAAGAGAAATATTATTTTGCCTTCATTTCATGTTATTAATTTCATATGGTAAATCTTCCAAATATCATTTCCATGTTCATAAATCCTTTATATTCTGTCCCTCTACTGTTTTATGGTTCATTTATGAATGTTTGACCCATGTCCCCTCTCTTTCAATGTTATCTAAAACCCCGAAACGTAGCCGTTATGCTGCAGGATTTTCGTCTCAAAATGCCTCTCTCTTTTCTCAAAATTATTTTATGTTATTAAGTGAATACTCAAAGATCTTATTTCTACTGGGGTATTCACATATATATCAAAATGTTCTATTTTAAATTCTGGGATTCACATACATGAAACCCACTTTCCCTTTTCATGGGTTTAAAGTGACATAAAGATCATGTCTTTAAAAGCAGTTTTTAAAATGTTATGATGATGAAATGAAACCCATTTATTTTATGCTATATGGGTTTTTTATGAGATTATTGATGATGATATACGTGGCTCACATTATAATAAAGGCAAATTTAAGGGTGCTCCCTGATAGCGCTCCAATGCATTGGGTAATGATGTAACCACTAGAGATTACAATTTAAGGGTGTGCCCTGATAGCGCCCCATTGCAATGGGTAATGATGTAACCACTAGAGATTACAATTTTCATGAAATCCTGGTGAATAACCTTGGTAATTTTTTTTAATGACACCTTGGGGATGGACCTTGGTGATATGTTCATGATTGTCTATAATAAATGATGTAGCCACATCTTAAAGTTATGAAAAATGTTATTTTTATTATGATATGCCTCACGATTTCTTTCTCATGCCTTAAAGTTCTTTTCATGGCCTTATTGAAGTATCTCAAGTTCACATGTAAAATTTTTATCTTGTTTCCATTACTGGGCCTTCTGCTCACCCTTTCTTTTGATGTATGTCCCCAGGTTATGAGATGCAGTAAAGAACCTAGGATGAACATAAGGAGAAGCCTTTAAAGTGTTTAAGAAGAATGTTTTTTTTGTTTTTTCATGTTTTAAGTTCCTAGTTTCCAAGACACTAAACCTTAATGATCCTCGGTTTTGTAAAATGTAATGAATGTTTATGTGATAAAAAGGCGGGATGCTATAATGACCCACAAAAAAATTTTGAGTCATAAAACCTCTTACATCCATTGCAACATTTGAAAAATAAACCACGAGAGATATACATTTTAAATATGAAATTAAAAATGATTAATTATAATAGTATCATGATAAAAAATGGAAATTGTTCTTTATTTATCACATCGAAAAGGAATCATGGTGTGAAATTTAAACATGTCTCAAGGGATTCAAATTTATGGTAATGACACCCTTATATCATTAGTAATTTTTCAATCAAAAGTTATTTTGGATGTTTATTTTCATATAGTTTTCTAAATACAATGAATTAAAACATGTATTATTACCAAATTAATTAATTTTTTTCATATAAAACATATAAATATTAAATTGTTTCATAACATCAAAACATGCCTCAATGTAGAGGAATTGAGATAAAAATCCTTACATGTACTTAAAAAATTGAACAAAATACTCAATGATAATAATAACATGAAATTAAAAATTTAATATCATTAAATATAAGATAATATTGATATAAATATTATAATTGTGTAGAAAATATAGCATAAAAACATAAATAATGTGTATAACATAAACATGTTTCAATGAAAGGAAATTGAGACCAACATCCATTCTTTATTTCTCTACTTCTCTAAATGCAATGGATGATTTTATATAAACAACACAAATAACTTAATGAATAATTTATTAATGATTTTCATAATAAAGATATATATAATTTCAATTTATAATCATTATCTACAAGTATATTAGTTATTTTTACCTATTTTCCCATATAAATTGTTTATGGTTTTGACGTTTCGCAGTAGTTTCATAAGAGCGATGATGCTGCATTAAACTTACAATGTTTATAATTAAATGTTTGAAAAATTTAATTTAATTTATTATTTACAATGACTTAAGAATTTTATATTTTCTTATAATATTACTTTTATCATTATTATAGAAGATGAAATTGACAACAAACATTTTTCAGGGCTTTTCATCCTAGGAAAAGTGTTTTCTTAAAAATGTGTAAATATTTTTGTAACCATTCCATAAATTGGATAAAATAATTATGTACCTATTTATATCATATTATTATAGTTAGTATTTTATTATAATCATTCATTAGATTATTTGATATCATTTTTCATTTATGTGGTCAAACCGACCAGAACGTAAACATGCTTTAACTATATTGGTGATTATGGTTAATGAAGTGTTTCTTTTGAAATAATTTCATTATAAGATGAATAATGATATAATTTTTATGTTTTTAGGATGTTAAATCAAAATTTCCATTGTTTTTATAAATAAATAAAAAACTAGAAGAAAATGAAAAGGTGATTATTCTTGGAGGTGATAATCTGCACAACTAATGATTAGGGTTTTCGTTAGTCAAAAAATGAGAGGGATTAATGTGGATAACAAGTGACAATTTAATATTTATAAATAAATAATATAAATAATATTTATTCACTAATACCAACATTAATACTATCCATGGGAGGTGGTGATGAAAAATGGAATTTTTTGCTTCGTGGAGGTGGAAATTCTTGCACACACACTAACGACAGTTCTTGGTATTTGTAATATATGGAAGAGAACAAATATTGGTTGCAACATTATCATAATAATTTTTTGACATTATAATGATTATTATATTTTTATTACAATATTTTTATGTTCGGGTTTTAATGGAAATAATAATATGGAAACATTAAGAATGATGTGATACTTAAAATGAGACCTTGAACTTCCACTTGATGAAGGCATTAGATTTGAGGGGATCTAGATAATTTTTAGTGAACAATAGAACTAGGGAATGTAAAATACATATAGTTGAGGAAATTTTATTAGGGGTTAAAAGATATTTAAAAATATATGTGGAGTATTAAAAGGGTGGAAGTGATCCCCCGTTTTTAAGTGAGAAATAAGGAATTGTTCGATAGAAAATAATAGTTAGGGGTAAGATTGGGAAGGCCTGATTTATTGGTGAGTTAGGTGTCCGAAGGATGATAATAAATGTAGGTAAGACTTTAAATCTGATCCAAAATATTTCTATATGAACTAATGGTCATGTTAGTTTTGGAAAATTCAATCAACCTTAGATTAGTCATTTAAACACTTATTACTATTAATTGAATATTAATAAGGTCAATTATTTTATTACTAAAAAATAAGATGACATTTATCACCAAATTTTGATATTATGAATCTGAATTTGGGTTCAATATAATCTAATCCAATTATAAAATAATATAAAATTAGCTTTTAAATAATATTATATAATGTTTTTGAAAACTAATTTCTCGAAAAATGATGCTTTAATAATTAAGTGTTTGTAATATTATTTAACATTGATTACACATTAAATGAGTGTTAATTAATTCATATATATATATATATATGTTTAAAAATAATATTATAATAATTATTTAATATTTATTCATTTAATTTTAAATACAAAAAATATTTAGAAAATCATTATTCATTGAAAAAGAATCATTTTACCAGGGTACCTAATATTTAACCAAGGTAAATGAATATTATGCCTAAAAATAAAGTGTTCCATATTAGATAATTTGGACCTACTAATTTTAAATTTCAAATCCAATTCATTTTATTCAATCAATACAAACTATTTTTTGCAATAATATTTTATAACGAATTTAAAATTATTTTTGAGAAAATATTACTTATGTTCTAAAACATAAAATATTTGTTTTAATGAACAAAAAATGAAATTTTAAAATATAAAATGTTACCTAAAAGTAATATATTTTGTAAATAAATACTTTTTCTTTCTTTTTAGGTTATGATCATATCCAAGTGATTTTATAAAAGTCACAGTATTTTAAAAAATTGTATTCTGCAATATCCACTTAAAAATAAATTATTTTAGAAAAAACAAAAAAAATAAATATTAAGACAATATGATCATGATAAATTAAAAAATGATGTTAATTTTCTAAAATTCACAACCTAATATTGATAAATTTAAATCTAAAATAAAATCATAAAATATCATGAATTTTTTTTTATAGGGATTAATTTTATTTATATTAACCATTATTATAGAATTAGTGTTCATTATAAATATATCAAAATTGAAAAAATATCCAATTTTTAAAATAAATTTTAATCATAGAAGAAGTTTTTATTGTTTACTTAGATATACAAATTGGGTTTGATGTTTTTGGTGATTATTTTTCTAATATATATTAATAATAATTCGGTTACCAATATTTATACATGTCAATTCTATGATAACCTTATGATTGTATATATTTGTTTTATTTTCTATGTTGTGTGTGGGGAAAACCATAGAACATGGTATTTATTTAAGGAGAAAACTTAAGTCATTAAACCAACAAAATATTAAATCCCAAATATCTATATCCTTGAATCTATATACTAATCAATGTTTAAAGAGAACCTAAAATAATTTCACACAATCAAAGAAACATAACAAGATTAATAAAAAAATAAGAAAATAAATACAATGAAACCCCCACTACTCCCAGATAACATAAAAAAATACCAATTAATTAATAAAAATATGTTATATATCATTCGAATAACATTAAAGGAAATAAAAATGAGAGTTAAATATAATTATAATTGGAAATTAATCTTACAATTAAATCATATATATAACATTATCATTTCAATGATATTATTCCATGAAATAGATTCAAATTCATTCATATTCAAAAATAATATGATGATACATTTACATCCATATCAACATTAACCTCCCCATTTTCATATAAAATTGTCATTACCATGTTGTAATTCTATAATTGGGCCAATATAAATTTCAATATATTTATATATATTATCACATTTTCTAATCATTTATTCATCTTTCATAATTTCTAAAACCATTAATAACAATAACAGCACATTGTTGTATTTTTTAATCACTGTATTATACATTAATTAATTACAAAAAAAAAACCAATTAAATTTATAATATATTTATAACATTATTGAAATATAATTTATAATAAATATTTATAATGAACCCCAACTAATATATATTTATAAATTAAAATTGTTAACCACTAATTGACTTATAAAACACTATCATTAGTAGGAGGTTAGGTGACGAAGTCTCCACATGATACTCACTATCAACTCTATGATCAACCTCAACATTAATCATCAGGAAAGTATTTCCATAATTATTTATGGGAGGTATAACTCTAAGAGTAAATAAATCATAAAATACCACATCTTATCTAAATATTAATCATCAGAAAAATAGTATTATCTACAAAAATCCTATATCCCTCCACCCCATCATAATATCCTATAAAAATTTTATCTAACAACATTAGGATCAAGATTGAAACTTAATTCATGGGAATATGGAGAGTGTATAAAAACTCAAATATGTTCATAAGAAGGTGGAAGACTACTCTTAAAATTCATCTAGGGAATTAAAACCATTGGAAAATGAGGGACATAGATTTATCCAAGAAACATTTACAAGGGAAGAGACATCCAAATGGACTTGGGAATGCCTGAGCATACATGAATAATGTGGTTCATTCATTTAACTAAACAATTTTTTAAGTATTATGATTCATATTCTGAATATAAAAATACCCATACTCTTGCATAATTTATTAAAATATATAGACATATATTCAAGGTATTTATTTACCCCCAATACCAATAATTTTATACCAAATTGATTTTCTATAGAGGAATTACATGTATTAAACACAAAAAATAAATAAAATTATTTTTCAATATATAAATCCATTATATCTTATAAAATTAATTTATGAATTTCAATATGTATAAGCCTCCATCATCAAAGGTAATCCTGGTAGGTACCCACTAATCAAAGTGAAAATATTCAAGTGGATGACTTTCTTTCAAACTGGATTTTTAAAAATTAACTTTCTTATACTTTATAAGAACCTAGAACTGAAGAATGGGTAAAATACATGGTGTAACATGGGTAAGAAGTCCTTGCTTACTCGTCTCTTTTTAGACTTTAACACTCACATTCCCCATCCATCTATGCCAAAGTAGGATGTTTTAACTGTTAGTGAGATATGTTCTTCCCATCTTATTAGTTTAGTTCTTTCAAATTTAAATTTATATCCCATTGAATGGGGAACCTTTAAGAAACATAAAATAACCCATGAGTATTTTAATTAATCCTAACCTATATTTGAAGGCAAATACCCTCTGATCCAAATCACCTTGTGAAATAAGGTTTCTATGAAAATCTGGAACCCATATAACATATAGTAAAGCTAAAAAAGAATTTTATGAATGTTATAAATTAAAATTGTCTATACCCAATAAATTAGAACTCGTTTTTCTTCAAATATCCTTTCCATGATCTACATTTGTTAACTCTCAAAAGGAACTCATATAAAGGAGCATGTGGAAAGAAAATGACTTGTCTAAAACCCACTCAAATAACATTATTTCATGGGAAACTCTTTAAAGATAAAATATCTCATAGCCATAATTGGTAAAGATAACATGACTGAAAGAATATTTATAGTGTTCAAAAAAATTAAACATAGGGAACTTGGGCCTAACATCCCCAGGTTTCCAAAAATAGTAGAAGTTAATCTCTATTGGTTTTGATTTAGACTGGTTTTCTCTGGAGTTGTTGTTGTTCTTACCATGCTTCTTATTCATAATTTTTTTATTCCACTAAAACTAAAAATACCTTTAAAACATAAACCCTTGGATTAATAATTAAACATTCCGTTGACACACATCTCCTAGGAAGGAATGACATATTTGACATTCTTTAAGGTTAAGGAGTCTCTATCATTTATAATAGCATCTAAATGATATTCATATTAAATATCCATGGAGATTAAAATTATAAACAATTTTTTATAATCCTATAAATTAACATTTATATTTTTTAATTATATTATTATTATTTTTAAATCATTAACATGTTTATGAGTAAAAGTTTTAGGGTTAATCTTGAATGTATATAGTTTGATCTTTTTATTTAAACATCCTACCAATGAAATTTTAATATATATATATATATATATTCTAATGTAAACTAAATTCTAACCGTAGGGGTTTCAAAATTTTCCTCTCACAAATCATTATTAAAAAATGACATGAAAGAACTGTGGTCTAAAATTAGTAGGGACATTAGACATAGTGGGCATAATCTTTTCATAAGTATATTTACTTATAGGATGATTCTTGTGGGAATATATTAAATCTCATAGAACTTCTTTGAATATATGTACTCTCATATTAATTTTCCACATGTTAAAGTTATTGTCTCCATTAAATTCACTGATATCATACTTTCTTAATTCAATATTAATATGTGTAAATCCCTTATACAAATTGATGATAGAAAACTACACATATATCACTTTTAGTCCCAATATCATGTGATCGTGACAAAAATTATATCTCGTAAGATTATAATAATGACTAAATTACAAAACATTGAAAAAAAATTACAAGATGAAAACTAAAGAAATATAGAAATAATAAAATATGATAATTTAATGTGTTCCAGGCCAATTTGGCCCTACTCCATGATAAAACACCACCCATTCCAACATTAATTAATTCAAAAACCAAATGTAATATAAATATAGAAAAAAATACAATTGATCTTGCAAAAATTTAATTCCACAATAATAGAAACCCAAAAAACCAATAAGAATGAACAGACTCTAGGTTGTATTTACAAACTTACAAATAAAGGACATGATCATACAGAATCTTCAGTGGAATGGATAAAAAAAATAATGTTCCTTGAAATCAAATGATTCAAGACTCCACTAAAATATAACAATAGGGAATGCTCATACATTTTATGGTGAGTGAAATGGTGTGTCTAGAAGTGTAAAAAGTCTCTATATCTAGTTGAATTTCTCAATCTTGTGTATTCTCTCATATGAAAAGTAACGATCACATTTCTCAAAATCCTCATGTGAATTTTTTAATCTCCAAAATCTAAAAATAGAAAGGTGAGAAAAGTATATTATTAAGAAAAATTTTCAATGAAATTATATAAAATTAAAATGTATGGTTATAAATTATTGAGTAATAAAAACATTAGAATCAGTGGAAAATAAGAAATCAATGTGTTGGCTCCTGACCAAAATGTGATATGTGATTTGAAAAATTTATATATTGATGAAAACAATTAACACATTATCTAAAAAATAATACATTAGTGTAAAAATCATATATCAATAGGAAAAAATCATATGTAAATCCATCCAAAGTCAACTTAAAAAACTGTGGAATTCAAACATGATGTGGTAATGTCATACACATTATGAGAAAAAATTATTCCATTTCCACGTTGAAAATGATAATATAGGAATATATAAATTTATCATAAATAATAAAAATTTAAGAGAAACCCCTGCTAGTGTAAAAATAAGCAATATCTAAAACATGCTAAAATAAAGAAAATTAACTAGATAGTAGTTTTATTTTGAAATCTATAAGTATATTAAAAGAAACATTGGTTTTTTAAATTTGGTTTTGTTTTATATTTCTATGGTAATTCAATTTTTTCCTAGACTTTTTTGTTGAATCATATATTAAATTTATTTAATATTTTCGCATTATTTAATGCTTCCACTGATGATCAATAAATTTCTTGATTCTATTATTAGGTTATTTATAAAATTCAGTTTTCATCATTGATTCTATATAATATCACTACTTGAATTTTCGTAATCATTAGATTTTCATAAACCTTCTTAAAATTAATAGATCTTCACATCATTAAATGAAATCCTCAATTCAGTCTTGCCTACAATAATTAGTATTTGATCTAAATTGATTATAGTGATTCCATTATAAAAATTTGAAATAGATAAATTTTATTGCGAAATTGAATTTAGTTTATATTGAATTAAAATATGTGCCTTATTAGATCAGCAAGGTTTTCTTGAAACCCTATGTGATCCCAAGAAGAATATGATTACATTTTCCATCGATTGGTGGTATATTGTTTCCTATAAATATATTCCATCTAAGATTTTATTCAATGGAGATAGTTTATTTTCTGGTAGATAATGGGTAACAAAAAATGGATTATGAGACCATTATAATTACTATATAGAATAATATTGAAAACAATTACATGAAAAAATACCTTCTTGGTAGGATTCATAATAAGTTGAGAATCTTTACATTAAATATGAAATGTTTTATATCCCTCTAGACACAATTAGTCACGTATAGAAACATTATCTTAGACCAAACCAATTCAGATATTAAGATTATATATGACGATTAATCCATTATCCTTTTGAATTTGTTAGTTGGATCAAATGAGAATCTTTCTTTACAATCTCTAGATAAAAACTCTTTGATTTTATATTTATTATACTATATGAACAATAAATTTCAGAAATTAAAATTATAATATTCTTGGTACCATTTGGTTTAGTGTCTTTGAAGACTAGCTAAATAATCAACATATTTGATAATGTAATGAATCGGAATTTCCCAGGCCATTCCTTTGTAAAAATCTAGTGCTTGTGGCATTCTTGGAGGTTGTAGTGAATTGTTTTGGTTGGTTTCAAAAAATCTAGATTCAAAAAATATTTTCACCAAAACTATGGCACACCAAAATGAAGGCAATGTGACAGTGGCATATTGAAATGGAGGCACATCGAAATGATGGGACACCAAACGGTGGATCACCATTGGTCAAATTTTCTATTTTTACATATTTCCTACAATTATTCACGTATGACATTTCCTTTAAAATAATATGAATTCAAATCCTTGGTTTAATGGATTTATGGCCAATTCCAAGCCCATAACACCTATCTTAATTTTTCCTAATGGTCAAGAAGCCTTTATTAAGTCAAAACACATGATCATTAATAGATCTGATCCTAATGGAAAATCTAGTGCATCTTAAACTACTACTCTATTAAATCTTATAAAGGGCTAAGATATCTTCCTCGATTGATCTTACTTATTATTCCCTAGTGAGATATTCTAGAACCTTCCCTTACTTCCCATAGAAGTCATGCATAGTGTTTTAGCCTTGGATCATGTCCTCTATAGAGTTTCTTCCAACTGTATGTGCACCCCCAATTTTTGTGCAACTGGGAAGTGTCGATCCTTCTTTGATATATGGTATGTTTTACTGTCATTATTATATGTTACTCTCCTTCCTTTTCTCCTTTCCATGTTATGGAATGTGATCTCCATGTTTCTAATGGTTTTTTATTGGTTTTTGGTTGGTGTGGTGGTGTCTCTACATCCTCTGGTGGATTCAGTCTTCCAGGAGTGGAGATTGTGATCCAATGTGTTGGCATGTTCTCATGAAAATAATATTGGAAACATTTTGATGTATGGGATTCATGGCTTCTCTATTCTATTTTAAAGTGCCATAGTAGCACGCTTTTTTCCACTGGATCAAAATGGTACTAACATAATAAATATATCAATCGGATTAAGGAATTGTTATTGAACATCTGTTGTTACCTCTTGTTTTTTATATATTGTGCGTTATCTATGACTTGCTATTTAGCATGTTATTCTTAATAGAAATTAGAAAAGAACGTAATGTTGGGATTAATTGTAAATAAATTATCCAATAGTAAAGAGTCATGTAATGTATATGATTTTTGATATAATTTGATGATAATTATATTGATACAATAAACATGTTTAATAAATTTGTGATAGATATTGTAGCTTGTTGGTTAGGTTTCCCATAGTTGGAACATTTTAATAATGAATCAGATAATTAAAGATGGATTAAAGACCTAGTTGGTCAATAAAAGATAATACCTTGTAGGGTTATGAGTTACCCTCTTTCTTATATGTCTAAGTGTCTTCTACTTTAGAGCCATGAAAAGTCATTGCGTGATAAGGTAGAATGCCTTTTTTAGGGCCACGCTCCTAGTTTCTTTCTTTTTTCCTAATTCTTGTGATGAGTTATGAGCCTGGATGGATGTGGTGATATTTGGGGGTAGGGAGGCCCAATGTTTGTGGAAACATCTGACCCATAGAGTAGTGTGATGCCTTGGTTTATGCTTGTAGGTGTTGAAGAGGACACTAGAGATGATGAAACACGTTGGATGTGAATTCTAGATACTTATTGAATCTTGTTGGTTGTTTTCCTTCTCTACATTCCCCATAGCTTAAGGAAGTTGTTATTTCTTACCCACCTTCAGAGCAGTTGACTGACTGAAAATTATATTTTTATTTGATTTTCCAAAACTTCTTTTTTGGTGAGCCAGAACCGCGCCATACAAAACATTACCAGATCAAAAAATCAATATCCAGCAAAGACAAAGTCCACTTTCATTCAAATCACACAGCTATTCAAATCACAATGCTATGCCTCAATTCCTCAGAACATAGATCCTCATATAGTGAGCCTCCTAGTTCCAAACCCCCGACATTGACCCACTTCGTTGTCACCTTCAATACCTTCTTCAGACTTCATTGGTAATGACCCACCGAACATCACTGCCATAGCATCAAACAATAATACAGAAAATACCTTTACCCTTTCACAGAACAATCCAACCAACTTTACAATCCACGAAACCACAACATAGAAAACCGAAATCAAAACCAACGTCATGGGGAGATCCCAGAGAAAATCTTCCACTCTACTACTGCAATACCGGTGATTCCATAGCACCCAAACCAGAACAACCTCAAAGGCATCCATGATAAACACATCAACCAAAAAATCACATCTGAGCTTCACGAATCCAACGTATACAACATAACCAGATCCAAAAATAAATACGTTCTTGGTTTAACACATTCATTCCATGTTTATCTTCTAATGGATGGATGGGTATATGATCCTACTATAGGTGGAAAAGGATTTTTGGGTAGTCCATCTACTCAACTAGTTGAGCCCCTTGTGTTTTGTTGCTTAGTTTTAATTTTCTAGAATTCCTATAATTATTGAAAATTGATAATTCTATTAAATAAATGATTGAATAATTTATGTTAACCTATGAGGTTAGAGCTTAGTGGAATGCAATGATGATGATACAATTTAATGGAACTATAGATCTTGGTCGGAATGCTAATGAATTGTAATGTGGAATAATAATGGTTAATTAATGGTTAAATAAATAATTAACATAAAGTGAAACTAATAAAAAGGGATAATGTAAAATAATATATCTCTTTAAATGGTTGTGTTATTAGAGGATACCTAGTCTTAGTAATGAAATTCAAGAGTCCAAGAGACATTAGCTATAGTTGAGTCTATGATTAGGTTATTCCCATAGTGTGGTTGTAAGATGTAGTATATTCTTTACATTTTTTGTTTCTATATGCTACTCCCCCCATGTCAGATAGGGTAACTAACACCCCAAAGATTTTGATCCATGGGGGGTATTTTCACAAACATTCTAGTGGGGGATGGATGGGTGACTACCCCATTTGGCCCCACTCTCTTATCTTTCTAGATACATGTAATTTTTGGAACGTTAGTTAGTTTTCCACATATAGGTGTGTAGAGGGTTGTAATGGCTTGTGGTTATTCCAACACATATATTCTGGGTATAGTTTTAGGTGGAATACTATAGGTGTAACGTTTATATGTAGTGATGGGTTGAGGATACTTACTTGGAATATGGGATATAATGGATTAAGGTATAATAATTGACCTATGATACACATTATGTGAGTTCTAGTAGCTCTCGTAAACTACTTAGTTACTTTAGTTGCATGGGTGTAGTGGTTTTGTTGCATGAGGTGCATCTTGTGGTGCTACTCCCAGGTGACTGCATGCAATTATTATTATAGAGAGATGATTAGGATGTGAAATGTCTGGGGAAAGCTCCAAACTAGTGGGGAAGTGGTAGGTGTTCCCCTGATATTATTTATTATATTATATACTCTTGTATGTGATACATTGTGAGAGTATACATGGTGAGGCTGGGAACATCGTATATCTATTTATGTGGTGAATTAGTTTCACTTGCTGTTAACTATGATTTATCATGTATTCATTACTTTTTTAGGAGGCTCCATGGAGGATCCTGTTGAGTAATGTATTATACTCAGCCTACATATACTCAACCTACATATATACAAAAGTTCATCAGGTCACTTGGAGTAGGTTAGAGATCAGTCTGGTTACTATTAGAATGGGGTTGCAGGAGCTGTTCGGTCTTCATGGTCTCTAGTGTTTTATAACCTTTTGGTACTTTCAGTTTTCCCTTTTCAGTTATTGTATTCTTTTTCTAACATTACATATGTGTACTTATTTTTTTAGTATTATTTGGAGTTCATTGGTGTTTATCTTGTATCTATCTTTTTCATGTGTTATCTTAGAGCATAATGCCTCTCATTTCAGTGATTATTATACTCTTGGAGCCATTCACCAACCCTAGGCCTACTAGAGGTGGGACTTAGGTGTCACTATCTCCCTTCTCACATTTCCAGCCACGGAGGGGTTCACCTTCTTTGGAGGGGGTCGTGGTATATATGGCGTATGATCATATATTATTATGTGATTTATAATTGAATATATTCTAAATATCTCATTAGTAAATAATATCCTAAAAATGAGGGAATAAAAATATAATAATGTGGTGAGATCAAATACTTAATAAGGTATGTATATATATTTCATAATGGATTAGTTCACAATTATATGAAAATAGAACATTATAATGAATGAAATATCATATAATCATGAGTAATAATAATACAATATAAATTAACATAAAAGGACTTGGAAAATGAACATAAATTAAAAAAACATCATCATTGAAAAAAATTAGCCATTATATCTCTTAAAAAAATTAACACAAACCATTAATCATGATATAATAATATAAAAATTAATATCATCTTTAAACTATAGAACACACATTATAATTGGGAAAAATTTATTTTATGAGCCACACCATAAGCACACACACTTATGAGAAACTAAAATGAATTCAATAATACATTTTTTCTAAAGAGATATCAACCCTTTACCAATGTGTTTGAGGGGCATATAGGACCCCACACATAATCATCCATACTTATGAGCTCAACTTGAAAATCATTCACTTATGACATTTTAAATAACCCAATAAAATAAAACTGTGTTTCATAAAAATTATAATTGAAAATAATTCAACCTTAACATTGTAAATAACCTATACAAATAAAAATGGGTTTCATAAAACATCAAAATAAAAATCAATCACTATTTATAGTGCATAGAAACTATGAAAAAAGAAGTGGGTTTCATAATAATACCAAATAGTATAACAACATGAAATAAATCATTTGATATAAAAAAAATGATAACAAAAAAATAATAACATAATAAAGTAATAATGGATGGTGAAACTTGAAGCATAAATCCCCTGAAGATAGATATTTTTTATTGTATAGAGGAATAATAAAATCAAGTAATAAAATACCTTTCTTGAGAAATGTTTTCTAATCATCAATGTAAAATTCATAGTTATGAATTGTATTTAAAAAAAATCCTCTTTTTTTCTGAAAAATTAATGAAAATAAAATAGATCCTAGAATGGTATTTGAATTAAAATCTTTTTTTGTATTGATATATAAGATATAAAATAATATGGAATCGAAAATTTAGTGAACATAGGAGAAATAAATTCAAGAAGATATCGTATAACTAAAATTAAGAACAATGAGTTACCAAATACCCTTCCTTTACTTCTTGATTTCCCTAGAAGTGATTTATCCCCTTGTAAAAAAATAATTATCTTAATCACAAATTTAAAATCCATATTCATATTTTTATAAATTTAAAAATATAATTTATATTTATCCTATACATGTAAATTAGAATGTTCCTTTCCTTTTTCAATTGTGGGTGTGAGTAATCTCGATCATTTTGAACAAGATTCATAAAAATTATGTTTTACTTTATTCTTATCTTAAATATTATCATTATTATCTCATAAATGGAAATTAATTTTAATATTTTCAATAAGTTATAATGTTACAATTTCCATTTTATGGGGGTTTTGGTTATGATCCTTAATGATGAAATAACCAAAAACCTTGTTTCGATGTTTTCCAAAGAACATGCATCAATATATTAATTAATGAGTTTAATACTAACTTTACCACTAAAAATAAAAATTAATTCTATATTTGTTTATTTATATGATAAATTCTCAATAATTATGTTCTTATAGTCATCCATTTTTGTATTTTATATCATTTTCATATTGGTGATTATATTTACAAAACATGAACATACCATAATTTCTAGAAGATTATGATGTTAAAAGTGGATTCTTTTTAAATTGTGTCATTATTATAGAATATTAATGATATTATTTATATATTTCTAAAGTTTTAAAATATAATTTGAAACAATTTAAAAAATAAGAAAGAAACTATATGAAACAAGATATATCTTACTTCATATATGCGGTAGTCTCCAAAACAGACGATTAACGTTTTTATTTCTCAAATAATGAGAGAAGTTAAAGGCCGATAATAAATTTAATTATATTAATAATAATTAAATTATATATATATATATTATATTTTTAATCATTATAATTATTAAATCCATCTTCTAGAGATTTGATAAAAAACCTAAAATGTTCATTCATGGAGGCTGTAGTCCGCATGCATACACAGTTACCATTATTTTTTATTACTACTAGATGGAAACGAATATAGGTGGGATGTTTATTTAATATAATAATATATTGAAATATTAATTTTATATAGTTAAATATATTAAAGTGGTTATAAAATGTTTTTAAGATTTATAATAAAAGTAAAATATTATGATTGAGGTAATACTTATATCAAGAGAAAGCGTATTCTCTTAGAAATATACATGGAAATAGAGGTGTTATGCTAAATAATAGTGACTATAGAATTAAAGAATGTGGGTATTGCTCAAGGATGAAAAAATTTTATAGTTTCAGAATTAAATTATAATGTAATGTTTTAACGTGAATTTGTGTAATGGCCATTTTTATAATTGAAGAGGATGGAAATTTTAGAAGCACAATTTACATTTTAAAGAACGTAAATCTACAATGAAATGGTCAATGGATCAAAAAATTAAAAATAAGAATTGGAGGTGAGTATTAGTCCATCCAAACCTTATAAATCCATTTATAAATAATTCTTCAAATGCTTTGGTTCATCTCCTATTAGTAAATCATTTCTTACCATTTTTTCACTTACCAGGGTAATTATTTCTCAACCTTAGTTTTTCATTTTAATGAAAGAAATTAATTCTAAATTTTTTTACTTAAAAAATTATGATATCATATTTGAAAATAATTTGATCAATTAAAATTTACAATGGTTTTTAATTTTAATTTTAATTTAAATGCACATAGAGTGTAATAATAGTTTTGAGGAAAACTATGTTTTAAGCATAAAAATTATTTGCAATATAAAATTATATATGACCTTAATATATATATATAAATTGGTTTGTTATAAAATAAATAAATTTTATATGTCTTTCAGATAAATCAAAAAACTAATTTTAGAAGAATTTTTTATATTTAAATGGAAAGATGAAAAAAAGTTATTAGAATTAAAATATTACATTTCTATTATAAGGTTAGTAATATATTTAATAAATTGAAAACAGTATCATTAAAGTGAATAAAAATATTACATAAATATATATTTGATAAAATTAATGTTTTTATAAAATTCTTTGTCTTCATTACATATTATTTATTAATAAAAGTCATTATTTTGGAAAAATCTATATATTTCCCTATTTACCTAAAAATAAATTTTTAAGAAAAATATGACAAATTAATGTTTTAATAATTATGAAATATGGATTTCAAAAATTAATTTAATTTTATAAAATTCAAAATTTATAATTTTAAAAAAAACATACAATGAAAAGTTGTTTTATTCAAAAATGAACTATTTAAGCTTTAAGTGTTCATAACCCTATTTTTTATGAATTTCTAAATGATTATTATATATTTATATATAATACTTTTATTGTTCTTATAAATTTCATATATAATATTTTAGGTATAGTTTTAGTGTTTTTCTATGAGTAATACGATTATATACACCATATTTATTTATGGATAAATATTTACTAAAACAATGTGTGTAACATTCTCCCCCCTTAAAATAATTTCATTCTAAAATTTTTTTCATAGTGGAAGACAAGTGAGGGTACATTTATCTCATTAAATCTTCATGTTCCTATACAACCTTCTGAAACATATGGTTCATATACAGAACACTAAATAGATGGGTGGTGTAATTCTTTAGAACCTAATATCTCTGAGCTAAGATCTCTACATGTTGTTCTTTATATGAAATTTAATGTTCCAATTGTACATATTTCAAGATTAATACATTTTATAGATCTGGTATTTACTTCCTAAAAATAAATTCAAGGAACACATCGTGCTATTGAATGAGGTGTAGAGGGAGTTTTATGTGGTAGACTATAATTCTTACATGATCAGGGATCTTGGTAGGACCAATATACCCAGGGGAAAACATAAATTTCTTTAAAAATATCAATAACTGATTCCATTGGGATATCTAGAAAAATATCTATTCATCAACATAAAACTCTAGGCCTCATTGATTATTATCTACCGAACTCTTATATTGACATTGTAGTACTTTCATATGCCACTAAATTGTTTAAACATTCTCCATTATTTGTTATAAAATTTCAAGACCTATCAGTTACCTCTCTTAAACATCATCTCAAAATGCTTAATTTCAATATCTCTTAACATCTAGATCCTCATATGGTACTTTTTGAAAAAAATACCCCTTGATGGTTCTTTTGGGATGGTTGTGTTTATTGTAAAGGGTTGATGTTTTTGATAAAGACTAGTTGTTAAAGGAGATCTAAAGGGTTTGTGTGATTATTGTAAAGTATATCTCAGAGTGAGAATGTCATAACTTGTCATTTGGTTCATGTTTGTGAGAACTGATCACACTATGCATGAAAGTCAATATTTATCATATCGAGTTTGTATTCCAGAACTGATCATGTGTACCAGAAATTTAATAAATGACCACATTAAGAATGAATGTTAGAAGAGATCATGTTGAGAATTAATCTTATGAGAGTTGACATTATCTATTTAAAAATGTTTTATGGTTTTCAAGTGATCTCAAAGAGATATCACAAAGAAAACATTAGGATAAATAATCATTAAATGATTGATATATCATGTGTATATTCAAAATGTCGTGTCCTCATGATTGTCTTTGGTTCACACAATGGGATTCCATGAAGGGATGGATGAAAATTTCACTAATGTCTCATGATTTTCATCATATCTCACATTGGGATAACAAAAATCACTAATGATTTTATTTAGATATCATGATGGGATTTCATGATGTATTAAAAGACAGTGAAGCTAAACACCACTTGATTGTATCTGGATCTTACTATGGGACCATGCGGCGCACTTGATAGTGAGTTTTAAAAGAGGTGGAAGAGATGGATAATAGTGATTTTTTGAGTTTTGTTATTAAATTTATTCCAAAAATAACCCATAACCCATCCTTAATAATCAATGTTTTTTCTTAATTGGGTTGATTTGATGAAAATTATTTCATATAAGGTAATGAAATTATTACACTTTCATCACGTGATCTGCGTAATTAGAAGACGTTTTCAGGAAGAGGCCTCATGAAAGAATCATGTTAATTGAAGTATTAACATGGTATTTTTTTGCATTTGTATACCCATTGATATTACACGATCTATATAACATGAACAATTTCTCAGGGTAGAGTGACATGAACTAAAGGAAGAGAATATATCCCCAGAAAGTTGTCTCATTAAAGGGTCTTGCGAAGGGGGTTATGAACTGAGTATAGGTAGACTGATCCAAATCAAACAATCCATGTAATATGAATATTTCCTTGTGATTCACATGAAAAAATAGTGTATCGTAGGGGATTTATGTTATCCATGTGATCTAAAGGATGACTCGTGATGGGGTATTGTGAAGGGATCTTGTAGAGGAGTCTTAGAGAGGAGTCTCATAAAAAGCTGGTTATCATATCATTGTTTAAACAATAGACTAAATATATGAACAAGTGTGAATTAACTCAGAATGTATTAATTTAAGTTTTTATTAGAAGAACAATGTGTTTAGTTTGGTGGAAAGATATTATTGATATTTCAAACTATGAATAGTTGTAAACAAGGAGGGATGGTGGGTCCACTCTAAACTTTGTAACAATAATGAAAATTATTATATTTTGTACATTATAATATTTAATTTTTATGCTCCTTGGAAAAATACAAGGGTGGGTGAACCAAGTAAATTTCTTTTTGTTATGTTCAGATTCTAATTCCCATTTATATTGTCTAACAAGATAGTGAGAGAAGATATTTTTGTCTAAAAATGAAAAAATATTAAAAAAGAGAGTTATTTTAATCTATTATTTTATTATTTAGTCCCCTATTAAGGTGTTTAACCTAGTTTTTCTAATAATTGGTATCATAGCGAAGAGTTAGAGTTAGAGTTTCCCTCTTTGCTGAAGTGATATACGCGGTTAATCCCAAATGAATTATGATATTCCTTGAAAATAATTTTAATTTATAAAAAATCAGATACAACACGTCTTTTTATCCTTAGGTATGTATGTTTTTATACAAAAATACATGGTTTTTCAGTTATTATGGAAAATGTATTTTTCATATGAGGCTGACTATTGAGAATTCTATCATGATTCTGAAGGAGTAAAATCCTTAAGTCGAGCTTCATCTATCAAAATCTAAAAACATATGATGTCATGTAAGTCATTATATGATATATAAGAAAATATTTTAAATATCATTGATAGTGATTAATGTTTTTGATAATCTAAACATAAAGCTCTATTGAAAAAATATGATGACCTGATAATACACCCTAAATGATTCTGTAGATGCATTATTTGATCAGGTGAATTTTATTTGCAATTCCATGTGTGGACTCTGAGAAATTTTTGAAAATTTAAATATTATTAAGCATATCTTAACCATACCAACACCTCAGTTCAATCCCAAAGTCTATCTACAAGAATATAAAGATTCAAAGGATATGAAATTGGATACCATACACAGTACTACTATCTCTTATGTGAATAGAAATGATTATAATGAGTTAGTGGAAAAAGGTAATTATAAATAGGTGGAATTTTAGGTCCTGAATAAGCTCTATATTGAATATGGTTAGTTAGAAGATATTGTGGATCATGTTATATCATTCCCATCCTCAAGTATTTAATATTTAAAGAGGAACATTTGAAGGGAAAATTCATCTTGCATGCTTTCATTATAAAAATGTCATATATAATGATAAAAACGATTTCAAGTCATTTCAAGATGATGAGGATTATGGCAATAAAACTACCAAGAAGAAGTATTCAGTTGGTGTGAAAGGTATGTATAATACTAGGTAAAATTTAATCCAAATGTAGATTCTACATTCTCTAGAAAATAACTTTTTAGAAGAATCTGATGTAAAAGAGATGGAAGAATACAAGGCTCGCAGAGAAGATGATGTGGTCATGGTTTTAGGTAACTCCTAGAAAAGGGAAGAAATCCATAAAGATGAAGGATAATTTGAATGAATATTTGACCTCTAGGTTGAATTAGAATTTCCATTTGATGAGATAGAAATTTGGAGAGCTAAAATGAATAAATCAAATATATTGTTTTTTGATTCAAATATCTATATGCAATAGTTCGAAGAAAAAAAACATGATTTGATGACTAAAATTGAAAATCATCTATTAGAAATGATATACAACTAAGATAAAGTCATTGACTACAAATCAATGTTGATTAATATACTACAGTTATCGATAGCTAGAATAACACTACAAAAAATTGATTCAATCTTATATATGAACCTGAGGAAGAAGTTATTAGCCTATGAAGAAAGGTAAAATACCAAGAGAAAATAATGACTCCTGATATGATATTGGGAAGGAAGGTTTTCCAGGTGATAGAAAAAAGACAATTATAGATTGGATTTCTATATTTTTAAGGAAATGTCTTTATAAGAAAATGAAAAATCATATTGAAAAAAATTGTATGGTAATTTATCACAAATAGAAATAAGTAACTATTTCTTTTAAGCAAAAATATCCTACTCAAAGGTTAAATATTGATTTAGGAATGAGTTTGAATTAAAAAATTCAGAGATAACAAGGGATAACTTGTATTTTATTAACCACACACAAGAATACACCTCATAATAGGTGTTATTATTTTAGAAAGATGAGAAATTATCAAAATGTATATTGTATAGCCAAGAGGCACTGAATGGAGATAGAAAAACATATGTTGTGAAAATAATTCAATATTATAGGAATGTTTTTGATTGTCACTATTTTTGGTGTACAAGATTTTAGAACATGGACGAATATTCCTTATTGATAATGTAGTGAAATATATTGAAGTAGAACTAAACAAGTTGCATGATACCTTTCAAGGGATCATCAAATAAGATGAAAATGAAAAATGGATTTTTAAGATATTCAAAATGAGGTTGAAAAATAATAATCCAATTAACAGTAGTAATATCAGTCAACATGTAACATCATGTTACCATGATCGGGTATGTTTTTTATTTTTCTAATTTCCTTTCTGGTTTTAAAATACTTTTATGTGTTTTTATGGGTTTACTGCAGACTTTAGAACAGGTATAAATTGTTTTCCTGAAGTCCACGTCATGTACTTGGTGCTGGCTGCATGTTGTGGACTAGGAGATCACACCATGAATTGGGATACCTTTTTGTGAGCCAGCACACACCTTATACCTAAGGTACACACCATGTAGGGGTTAAATAAAGGATTTTTAAACCAAGGTGATAGGTTTTTTTGGCGTAACATTTCAAACATGGACTACACATCATGAACATTGGGTACACATCATGACCTAACCAGCGCCTAGGTTTAATTCACATGATTTTCTATTTGTCTAAACCTTTTCCCTTCCGAAACTCTTTTCTCTCGACCCTAAACTGCTCCAATGCATTTTTTAGAGGCGTCTCACTTTCTAGATCAATTTTATCGGCTCTGATTCATCATTTCTTCTATGGTGCATCTATTTGGGTAATTGTTCTCTCTGATTTCTCATTGAAATTGATCGTGATAGCGCCATAGCATTGCGTTATCAGATCCACTCATCTATGTTGTATGTCTCTTGTTGTCCCCATCTAGATCTACTACGAGATACTGTATTTAAGTCCATACCTTGGCTAGTTGTGGGGGAAGTGGATGTTCTTTATCATGGTATGTGGGATTTATTCTATCTGAAAACCCCTTTGTGTCATATTTTGAATCAATCCTTTGATGTTTAGGTTTTATTCTAGGGCCTTTGTTGATAGAGTTGTTTGGTTTTCGTAGCTTTTGGATTCCGTTGTGGGCGTGTGTGACCTGAACCTTGAGGTATGTGGTTTCATCCCAATCCTACAATAAAAAAACTACAAATTTTTCTTGAAAATTACTTTATAAATTTATTTATGAAATTTTCATGATTTTTTTTGTGTTAAAAAAGGGTTTTGAAAGAAAAATGGGTTTCCCTGGATTTTTGAAAATGGACCATGAAATGGTTTTGAATGGTTTTCATTGCATTGAAATTGGTTTGTGAAATTGAGGTCATTGGTTACCAAGGAAAATTTGGTAGAAGGTTTAGCTTGATGCCACTTTCTATTTCTTTATTATTTTCAAGGAGGGTTGTCTTGGGGATTTCCTCTACTTCCTAGGCCTATTTACCTAGGGAACTGATATTGGAATTTTGGGGGGTTTACTCATGGGGTATTACTATGATTCCTAGGCCCGTTGTTCTAGAATCTATTTTTGTGCACTTGATTCTTAAGGTACAAGTAGTCTACTATATAGACCTGTAGTATTCCTTTTTGTTGTGATACCTATACTTCTGCTTTGAATTTCATGGCTTTTTGAGTTAGCCTTATCATGAATGTTTATTCTTGTGGAAAATTATAAGGAAAATGTTCTTTAAAACTGATATACCTACTTTCATTTAGATCTTTGAAAAAATGGAATATTTACCATGTTTTCTATAGAACTTATCTACTAATTATTATAAAATGTTTTAACTTTTAAATTAGTATATATGAATTGTTATACAGAGACTAGATATGGAACACCTAGGTGGGATCCTATTGAGCCTATTAGCTCACACCCTATGGACTAGTTTAGTGGTTGATAGACCTTTGATTCTCTTCTAGTGTAGGGAAAGGAAAGGCGCTGCAGTGAGGCAGTGATATTCATGTCCCCTGGGATGGGTAGCTAGTGGTGAGATGGTTGGAGTTCACCCATTCCAATGTTGGAATTCTGTATGGTTTTGAGTCCCTTATAGTCAGACATGTCTTTTGGAGTTTCTAGCTACTATTTCCACTATTTTGGTTTTTCTATTTTTCTCATAGTTATGGAAAATATAATCATTTCTCTTGCATTGTTCCTTTATTTCTATATGTATGTATTCCATGTGGTTGTTCAGGTTGGGAAAAATCATTCCCTCGGTTTTGCCTTTCAACATGTGGGTGCATGTCGCAAGCCCATGGGGATTGATAATTCCCTTCGAGTATGTGACGAATTGAGCAAGGTGCTGGTTTTGAGAGTAACCCAAGTTAGTTTATTACATTTTGGTATCAAATGAGGTATGTCCTGAAGAAACATTTCTTGGGATGTCGGTTAGACTGGATATAAGATTTTCCGGACTTGAAATGAATGTTGCAACGAGTGTCTGGATATCTCTTCTCACAACGAGACTTGAGTTACCATGGGATGTTGGTATATGTGTCTCTAGTGTTGGTTTTTTCTTTTAAAATCATGGGTTTTCTTTATGTATTTTCTATATTTAACATATATTTGTTCGATTTCTAATCGTTCTTTTATTTCTGTGTGTAAAAGTATGCCATTGAGATATCTTCCATAGGTTCCTCAGGATGGTGCAGCTGATGCACCTAAAAAAAATCCATCAATGAATTAGAATCTCATTGAGTCTATTGTACGAGAATTCTATCATGTCGATAAGGATTTTACATGAGTTCAGAACATAGTGGTTTAAGTGCAACCAAGAGTTGGAGGAGAAAGAGACCGATCACAAGAGTTCTTACGTGAGAAACCACCATCCTCTAAAGGGACAACTGAACCTCAAGTCACAGAGGATTGTTTGGACATGATCGATAAAATCTTCAAAATGCTATAGAAACATGATAATATAAGGTTTAAGTTCATAGCATTTAGACTTCAGGGTTCCAGCAAGCATTGGTGGGACACTATGGTCTAGGCAGATAGATACGTGGGCTTGGATTTGAAGGGTTTCAAAACCATATTATTACAACTATTTATTACAGAGTCTCTAATGTTGGAAAAATATATGGAGTTAATATTATTATAGTATGGAGATTGTTCGATGTCATCCTACACCAGCCAATTTTATGAGCTTATCCATTTTTCTCTAAACGTGGTAAGGAATTACCAGTTGAAGGAGTAGAAGTACCTATAGGGTTTGGGACTGGATATTAGATCACAAGTGTTCATGATGAAGATTTTGAAGTATACAAAGAAAATGGACAGAGCAGTGATGATAGTTATTGACATAGTATTAATATTCATAATTACTACCTCTTCTCTTCCAACTTGTGATAGATTTAGTGGCATGCATGAAAAGAAGAGGAAGTGACAGGATAGTCGCAATTGCAGTGGAGGTGGGTCTCAGTAGCGAGCCTTCTCCACACCTTCCGTTGTAGTTGGAAGTGTACCTGTGACTTGCTACTAGGGTAGAAATGTGGGGGGGGGGGGGGGTCACACTAGACATTCATGTCCTATGCCTGTGAAGAAGTACAATATCTATGGACATGTTGGTCATCAATAGCGTTTTTTTCATGCTATGAATATTTCTCCTTATGGTTAGGGTTCATCAGATCCAAAGGAAACTGCGGTGCTGTTATAATCCTCAAAGACTATAGGGATCTAGCCACATGCCTTAAGAGTGAAGCATTTACACATAGTATATGAATTTCAAATGGATTTTTATTTAAGTCCAACAATATTGAGTGGTATGATCCTTATTGTAGCTTTAGTAGCTAATTCTTTGTTTGATACTGCTGCCTCCCACTCTTTTATATCTGCAAGGATAGTTGATATGCTTAAAATTCCAATGGATCTTATTCACCTTAAAAATTAGTTAGAGACACCTCTTATTAAGAGAAAAGAACAGAGATTCCAGTTTCCTTGTTCATTCACAATAGCTGACAGAGAGTTGGTATTGAATTTTATTGTTCTTGATATGGATTGGTTTGACATCATAAATGGTGTGGATTATCTTGTCACTCATCGAGATGAAGTTGATTGTTATCATCATCGTGTTTTTTCTTACTTTTGATGGGATATTTTGTGTGTTTAAGAGAGATTGGGATCTGAGACTAGCTTGTGCATGACCGTCCTGCCCAGAGCTCAAGAGTTTGTTGGTTGTTGTTGAGTTTGTTCCTAATGATGTTTCTTCTATGGAGGATCTTCCTATTTTGGTCTGAGACTTTCCCTAACGTTTTACCATATGGCTCCAATGAAGTTAAATGAACTCAATATTCAATTGGATGACCTATTAGAGAATGGTTTTGGTCAACCTAGTGTTTTACATTAGGTATCCCTTGTTCTATTTGCCAAGAAAGTGGATGGTTCACTTTATTTATGTGTGGAATATCGGAAGTCAAACCATGTAATGGATAAGAAAAAATATCCTTTACCTCATGTGGATGATTTTCTTGATCATTTGAAGGGAGAAAAGCGGTTTTCAAAGATGATCTTTTTTCAGGTTATCATTATCTCATATTCTAAGAGTTTTATATACCAAAGATGGCCTTCATGAGCAGGTATAACCATTATGAATATCTTTTGATTCCCATTGGTCAGAATAACTCTCCTGTAGTTTCTATGTTCTAGATGAATCGAACATTCCACCAATACCTTCACACATTTGTGGCGATTTTCATGGAAGATATTCTAGTTTATTCAATGTGTGAGTATAAGCATGAGAACCATCTGAGTTTGGTTTTGGAGAATCTAAAAGATCACAGTCCTTATGAAAGGATTTCTAAAAATAGTTTTTGTATTTGAGAAGTGAAGTTATGGGGGAACAAAATTTCTTAGTAGGGATTATCAGTTGACCCAGAGAATGTAAAAGCTATTTTTCCAAAGAAGGAACCATGAAATTTCATTGAGATAAGAATATTCCTTGGTGTTTCTAGATTCTACTAAGAGTTCATCAAGGATATCTCTAAGATGCACTCACCTTTGACTACTCGTACCCAGAATGAACTGAAATTTTCATGGTATGCTTAGTGTTAGTTTTCTTTACATGAACTGAAATAAATTCTGACATTGACACCTATTTTTATTTTACCTTATCCCAATAAGGGGTACGTGGTGTTCTATGATGAATCTGTTGGTGGTTTGGGATATGTGCTCATGTAGGATGATCATGTGGTAGCTTATGGATCTCTTCGTATCTGACCACAAGAGAAAAACTACCCCACTGATGATTTAGAGCATTTCGTGGTGATTCATGCCCTAAAATGTTTCCAGCACTATCTCTTTGGGGAGAGTTTCACAGTTTTCTCTAATCATAAGAGTATGGGCTACATATTTTTCTATAAGTACATGAATCTCAGATAGAGATGATGGGTTGAATACCTTTAGAGGTTTGACTTCAACATCTCTTACACCCCTGGGAAAAGGAATGTTGTTGCAAATGCTCTAAGAAAGAAGGTACTGTCACAGGCTATTCTAGAATCGAAGGAAGAGAGGAATCTTATGGATATTTTCCCTCAGTCACAATTGTATATTCAGGTGGATGTTTTAGGGATAGTTATGACCATTGTTCAGTTATCATGATGTCTCTTGTAGTTTAATCTGGAAAGTCCGTGATAAGATGATGAGTTTTAGAAGATTCTGGAAAACCTTTATAGTGTGGAGACAATTCTTAGTTGGTCTCTTTCTTCAGATGGAATACATCACTTTGGAAATTGACATGTCATCCTCATATCAGTGAGAAGTTCATTTTTGTTTGATTGTCATAGATATTTATGGGACCTTCATAAGGCTGTACAAAAATGTATTATGACACGAGAAGATAGTTCAGGTGGGTGGGTATAAAGAATGACATTTTAGATTATGTGTCCCTCTATTACACCAACCAACAGATAAAGGAAGAGTATTTAAAGCCCTCTGATTTACTTCCACATCTTCTAGTTACGATTTGGAAGTGGGATGTGGTTTCCATGGATTTTTTTGTTCGATTACCATAGACACCCCAAAGGAAAAATTCCATCTCGATGGTTGTTTATCAGTTGAAGAAGTCTTATCACTTCATTATGATAAAAGACACCAATAAATTTGATGATCTGGGTAAGCTGTATGTGCAGGGGATCGTGAGGTTAAATGGGAGTCCATTTTCCATTGTTTCAGATAGGGATACTAGGTTTACCTCAAGGTTTTCGAGGAGTCTTCAAGAAGAAATGGGGACTCATGTAAGTTGAGAACAACTTACCATCTACATATAGATGTTCATACAAAGTGTGTAATTCAGATCCTAGAGGATATACTTCATTCATGTGTCTTGGATTTTTTTGGATCAGGGGACAACTATCTAGAACTTGTTGGGTTTGTTTACAACAAAAGTTATCAGTCATCGATTAGAATGTATCCTTTTGAGTCATTGTATGGATATGTATTAAGATCACCTCTTTGTTTTCCAATAATGGGAAGTGTATCTTTGGTTGGAAGAAGTCTATTTTAAGAGATGTCAGCAAAGATTTTGAAGGCGCGACAGCGTTAGGTTATAGACCAGTGTCGACAAAAATCATATGAAAATTGAAAACTTCATCCTTTTGATTTTTCCATTGGTGACTGGGTTTTATTGAATGTTCCCCCTTGGGTGGGTCACCATCGACTTGGAAAAAAGGGAAAGATGTATCCAAGATATGCTGGATTGTTTGAGATCAATAAATGGTTTGGATAAGTTTCTTATCAGTTAGAATTTCCAGCTTAGTTGATGAGAATTCATGACGTTTTCCACATATATCAGCTCAAGAAATATCACCCTGATCCCACCCACATTCTGACTTGGGAATAAATTGATTTATAACAAGATGCGTATGTTAAAGAGAAACCAGTGGAGACTATTGACTCCCAGACAAAATTCTTGCATGTGAAGTTGATTTCATTGGTTATATTAATATGGAAACAAGGATCATATTCTCATGAGACTTGGGAACACGAGTCATTGATGACGGAGAAGGGGAATCATCTCTTTCTATAGGATACATCTTCCACATGACTTCTTGGGGATGGAAAGACTATGGTGGGGAGTATGTAACACCCTATTCCCTTGAACAGGTATGTTTTCCCTTTTTATAAGTTCTTTATGGTTTTAAAATCATTTTTTGTATTTTTTTGGGATTATTGTAGAATTAAGAATAGGTATACATTTTGTACATGAATTAAACGTCATGTACATGGTGCTAGTTACATGTCGTGGATTGGAATAACACACCATGGAGTGGGAGATCACACCATGAGTTGATACACACCGTGTACCTGCGGTACATGTCCTGTAGGGGCTGAATAGTGAATTTTTAACCAGAGGTGTTGGATTTTTCAGTGTAACTTTTCCAGCGTCAAATACATGTCATGACCATGGGTTACAAATCATGACCTGGACCACTCCCTGGTTTATGTCACACATTTTTCTTTTTCATTTAGCCTTTTTCCTCATGAACCTCTTGGATCCCAACCCTAAACTTCTCTTAGGAATTTTTCTAAGGAGTCTCAATTTACGGATTGATCAGGTTAGCTTCAATTCATCATTTATTCTACAACGATTCTTTCTAGGTAATTGGTATCTCAGGTTCTTCAATGTTTTTTATTGTGATAGTGCCCTAGCCTTGTGCAATCAGATCCACTGATCCTAGTTGTATGTTTCTTGTTGTCTTCATCTAGATCTTTTGGGAGATCTTGTCTTGAAGGTCATTCCTTGGATAGTTGTGTGGAAGTGGATGTTAGTTCGAAAGGTTTATTGGTTTTCTTCTATTAGACAACCCCTTGTATTCTATTTTAAATCAATACATTGTGGTGCGGGATTGATTATAGGGCCTTTTCTGAAAGCGTTGTTGGGTTTTGTTGCTTTTGGATTCCGTTGTGGGCATGTGCAACCTGAACTTTATGGTTTGTGGTTCCATCCCTAGCCTATGATAATGAAAATACATGTTTTTCTTAATAATTGGTTTAAAAATTGATATATGAAATGAGAATGATTGTTTGTGTGTGTTGAAAAATAGTTTCGAATGAAAACTTTTTTTACATAGATTTTGATAAATAGATCATAAAATGGTTTTGATTGGTTTTCAAAGCATTGAAATTGGTTTGTGAAATTTATCACATTGGTTACCTTGGGTAATTAGGTGGAACTTTTCTCTTAAGGCCATTATCCATTACTTTGCAATTATCAAGGAGTTCATTCTTGGGGGTTTCTTATATTTCCTAGGCTTATTGTTCTAGGTGAATGATATTCACATTTTTGGGGGGTTTACTCATGTGGTATTCCTCTACATCCTTGGAATGTTGTTCTAAGATTAGTCTTTGTGAACATGATTATAAGGGTATGAGTAGTCTACTACCTAGACCTATAGTATTCCATGGTGCTATGATACCTGTGCTTCTATTTTCTATTTCTTGGATTATTGAGTTATCCTTGATATGAATAATTATGCTTGTGGAAAATGATATGGAAAATGTTTCATGAAACTTATATACCTTCTTTTTTTAGAAGTATGGAAATAAGGGAATGTTTACCATGCTTTTATAGATCTTCATTACATATTATCATTCCATGTTTTAAATTTTAAATATGCATGTAGGAATTTTAAAACAGACACTGGTTATAGAACACCTGGGAGGGATCCTAATGATCATGTAAGCTCACACCTTGCACATTTCTTTGTTGTTGCGTAAGCCTTTGTTATCGTCTTGTGCAGGGAGAGGAATGTATCCATAGGGAGGTAGTAAGGTTCATATTAGATGTGATGGGTAACTAGTGGTGAGATGGTTGGATTTTTTCCAGGCCATCATTGGAGTATTTATTTGGTTTTTGTTCCTTTATATTTGGGCTTGTCTTTTGGAATTTTTAACTACTATTTTTGTTATTTTGGTTCCACTATTTTTATCATTGTAATGGAATATATATCAGTTGTTCTTCCATTGTTCCTTTCAAGATCTATTTATGTTTTCCATGTGGTTGTTCATGATGAATGAAATCATTCCATTGGTTTTTTTGTTCGGTGACCGAGTGCTTGTCCCCCACCCATTGGGATCAAGAATGCCCTTCAAGTATGTGATGGATTGGGCTGGGTGCTAGTTTTGAGTGGAACCATGGTCGATTCATTACACAAAATCATGTATTAAGTAAAATATATGGATTATAAAGAAAATATATGAGAGTATGGTGGTTTGAGAGACTGCCTTCAATGCATCAGATCACTCTAGAACATGAATCATTGATAGTAGATGCACCTTCCATATGATAGTAAATAACATTATGATTGCATGCATTAATTATGATAAGGTTGTTTTTCTAAGATTTGGCAATGATAAAGGCCTACTGATTATTGGATTGGGAAAAGGCATGATTATGGGAAAAGACATGAGACATGAAAATTTCATGAATGCTGAAGGTATTAGTCACAAAAAAATAAGTGTTAGGAAATGGTTTTACTTCAAAAATACGAAAATATTTACCAAGTAGTTTTTCACCATCATGAGAAAATGTGATACAATTTTTTTGAAAGTGAATCACACAAACAAGATTATATACCTTATTAGTAGAGAAGAATACACATACTTTCTATAAAATGAAGAAGAAAATAGGTTGTGTCATATACAACATGGTCATCTGAGACATAAATCCTTAAAAGATCTAGTGAAACGTGTTTCATATTGAGATATCCAAATGTTATAACTTGATTGTATTCAAATTTGTAATGATTTTAAATAAGGGTAGATTACTCAAATTACATATAATGAAAAAGGTCTAAGGTCGACAAATATGATTAAACTCGTGCATATTGATGTTTGTGATCAATTTCATGACGATATTTTCATGGTAAGAGTAATATTTCTTTATAATTGATGATTTTAAAATAATGAAATATGTTCCAATTGTTAGCCATAGGTTTGAGGTATTCAATTTCATGACACATTATTGGATGGAGGTTGAAAATATGCTAGGTCAAAAAATAAAGAAGTTTTTAATTGTTAAAGGAATATAGATCACAAATAACCAAGTAAAGGATTATCTCACGAAACAAGGGATAAGGTACTAGGTATAAATAATAATGACTCTATAAAAAAGTGAGTAGTTGAGAGAAGAAGTCATAATATTAAAAACATGGCTAGAGTAATTCTTTTTTAAAATTACCATCAAGAGAATATTTGGAATGTTGTTTTATTGACAATGGTCTTTATTTCGAACTAATCCTTAATATTTCCTAATTAATAGAGGGCTCCATATGAGCTATGGTATATAAAGAATATTATTTTTAATTAAATTAGAGTATTTGGAAGATAGTGTTTCATTCTCACTAAGTATAAATATAATAATTTCAAATCACATGGAGATGAAGGGATATTTTTTCTCTTTTGAGGAAAAATAATAGTACATAAATGATTTAATAAAAATATAGGAAAAGTAGTATAGATAAATGATGTTTTGTGGTGGAAAATGGGTTAAATATTTAGAAAATCCATAAATAGTATTGGGAGGGTAGATATGAGTAGCTTGGGGGGATTGTAAGAACCTGAAAATGATTTAGATGATCAGAAGTATGAGCTCATAACTATATCTATAAAAAAACCAACGAGTTGAGACAAAATATGTTGATAAATTATTCTTAAGGATTAGAAAACAACAGTAAAAATACAGATGGAGAAGCCTCTACAATAATCAACATTCATATCATAGGTAGATTCAATTTATTTTCACAATGAACCAAAATATAAAATTTGGATTTAGGTGAAGAACAAAGAGATTGACCAAATTGAAAAGAATCAGACATGGGATATTGTTTTGGGGCCAATAGACAAGAATTTCATTACAACCCAATGGGTCTTCGATAACAAGAATAATGAAGATGGAATAACTAATTGAAATAGAACATGACCTGCGTTAAAGGGATACTCCAATAAAGAGGGTGTCAATATTAATAAAACTTTTAAACCTATTTCATGGCCGAAAACAATTCAATCATTTGAGTCCATAATAGCACAAAAGATATTCAATGTTATCAAGATGGATATAAAGTTCACATTTCTAAATGGGGTTCTAGAAGAAAATGTTTATATTGAACATTAAAATGGGTTTCTCATTCATGAATATTATAATGGAGTTTGTATAAAAATAAGGCATTATACTAATTGAATAAGGCACTAAGAGCATTATATTAATGTTTTGATTACTATTTTAAGAAGATCAATTTCAAACATGGTGAAGTTGATTATAATATCTATATCAACGATGAGAGTAATAACAAATGATGGTGCTAGAATATTTTGATGACATGAAATTTTTTGGATTGAATGAGGTGAATTGAAAATAGTTTACAAAATTTATGAGGTACATGTTAAAAATTTCAATGACTAATGAGCTCACATTTTTCTTTGGTTTACATGTAATGAAAAGAAGAAATCATATATTTATCTTGTAATAAAAATGTGACAAAGATGATAAAAAAGACTCGTATTGGTAAAATCTAAATAAATTACATCTTTAGTTTCTACATAGATGAACTTGGTAGGGGATGATGATGGAAAAGAAGTCAATATCAAAAAATGTAGTCAGATAATTGGTAGTCTTTTTTAGTTTATAGAGACATTACCTAATATTTTTTTCCACATGCTAGTTCATAATGTATACATGTAATTGGGCCAAAAAATGGGTCTACGAGCTATGTAATGGGCTACAAGCCCAATGGGCCTTCGAACAATGTTATGGGTCTCCCTATACCTAGTTAAAAGAGGTCTTTGATTTGATTTAATAATAAAATGAGGCTTTATCCCCAACCTTTAAAAAAATATAGAATAAATGGTGGATTTTAGTTATCTATATAATGAAAAATCTCAACAAGATTTATTGGGTTTTATATATGGAAATTAACACAGCTTAATAGATTATTGAAAGTAAAAATTAGGTGGTTCATTATATATTGACGAGATTTATATTTATTGGATAATCATAAAGTAATATTTCATTTATATGAGCACCACATAAGCTGAATACATTTCATCTACGGATACCTACACACAATTTCTGTGGATGAAGCAACAACTTGATGATATGAGAGTTAAAGTGATGTATCCAATCAGAATTCACTGTGATAATTCAAGTGCGATAAATCTCATAAAAAATAAAAATCAATAATCAAAGACAAATCACGTTGAAATAAAATATGACTTTATCAATGTGAAAGTGGAGTAGATATTTTTGAATCTGGAGTATGTTCCTACCAAAAAATTTGTTCCAGAAATACTAATATAAGGTCCTATTCAAAAAATAATTTTAATGAAACCAACTGGATCTTGTAGTCTAGTCAACTCCCCATAGTTGAAAGGTGTGTTAGTGGGACCTGATCTCCCAGAGGAATGGTGTATTTTCCCATATGTACTGATATCTGGTCTTTACTATATTGTTGACCACAAAGTAATGGACTTTTTGTTCATTGATAAAGGGGGAGAAAATGTATTGATTAAGAAATAGAGAGAATATGATAAGGCGAGACACATAATATGGGGAGTTTTAAAAATGAGGATGTGAAATCTGATCTATCAAAGGAGAATAATATTAAATAGGAATGTTGATTTCAGGATTCTATAACATGACATGTGTGTCTTGAAGAGTGATCTCACGACATGACTTCATCTTATCTTTTCATGTTGAGAAGTTTTATAGTGGAAGGATTGAGTTTGATGTGATTCATTGATGAAATTTTCATTCTACTATTGCTCCAAACAACGATATTGACTTTGGTGGTCATGGAGCACATGTTATGGATTTCCTTGATTATGTTCCTAGATTACAAAAGGAAAATGGTCTCTCTTGTACATGGCTTTTCATCATGTGATTTCTTGAAGTACTATTAACAAACACAAAGTGGGTGTTTATTAGTAAAAATACTTATTGATGGTATTTTGGGTTGATTGTGTATTTTTGACAGGGTTGGATGTTTTTTATAGTGGATGTTTGTCAATGGTGGAAGAAAGGGTTGGTGTGATTGTTCTAAAGGTCCATACAGAGCACCAAATTTTAGGGTGGATCACATAGAGTATTCATTTCGAACATATCCCACATAGCATAAATTTATGAACTGATCATGAGAAGAGTGAACATTGAAACTAATCATGTTGATTGAGAATGTCAAAAATGTTTACTTAGACTGTGAATGTTAGAACTGATCATGTAGAGAGTTAATTCTTGCAGAGATTATGTGAATGCCATGAAGGTGTATGATTATTGTCAAGTGATATTGTGGATAGATCAGACAGAGCACATGAAGTCAATGAAGATAGAAATGATGAAGATACCACACATTCATTTGAAATAATTCAGCCACATAATTTTGTAGGGGTCACATGATAGGATTTCATGTAGCTTTTGAATAAAATATGATTGATGTCATATGATTTTTATTGGAACTCACATTGGGTTAATGAAGAGTTATAATTTTTGTCTTTGGATATCATGATGGGTTCACAATAAGTGTTTAAATATAATGAAGCTGTCCACCACATGAATGTATCTTGATCTTATGAATGGATCTCATTAATAATGTGATGGAAAATGTAAATGTGTTATTGAAAACATCTAAATTTTATTTGTGGATTTAAGGTTGTATACTTCTGCTAATTTATTTGTATTAACCCATCATTAAGAATCTAATATTTTTCACAAGTTCTTTGATCAGATGAAAACTATTTCAGATAAGATAAAGAAATTATTTCACTAGAATCACATGATCCTAGAAACTAGAAAAAGTAATATAACACCCCATGGATTTGAAAAATAAAATTTAACATATAATTTAATGCACACAATACCGAGTTACTGCAAAACAACACTTTTCCATTATAATTATTTAAAATATATAGTTATATCCTAGCCATTAAACATAATATTTACTTTTATATAAATTGAATTTTTAAAAACAGACATACATGGTTGTGATCATTAAGTTATTTAGTGTCTCATAGGATCCACATTAATTTTTTGGTAAATAGTAACTTTACCCTTTTGAATAGTAATATTTCCTTTATGAATAGTAATATGACCGATATAAAAAGTAAACCACCCAAATGAATAGTAACCACTCCCATGAAAGTATAAATAAAATTTAATCATCTTATAAATGAAATTTTGATATAATTATAATATAGTATATGTAAATAAATGTTTTAGGATTTACTAATAAATTTGAAGAATTTTTAAACAATATGAATGTTTATTTAAAATTGTATAATTAATACAATGATTCAAAAAAAATTAATTTTAATAAATATAATCATAAGCTTCTATTTTGATGTATTATCATTATAAGATAATATTATTAGACATGATTAATTTTTCAAAGATTTATTAAAGCGGTTATAATTTTAGAATCTGTATTTTTCGAGTAAATGCTTATTTTAATAAAATTTTTTATTTATAATAGTTAGAAAACTATTTTCATAAAAATATTTCATTTTTTAATTATACACATCTAAAAATGGTTAGGATGAATTTTTGGGATTTTTATGAAATAGTAAAAAATTTTTTTGAATAGTTAAAAATATAGTTTTTAAGAAAATTTAGTATTTTTTGTTACAAAATTAAGTGATTTTTATTATATAAAATTTATTAAACTAATGGAACAAATAAATTCTAAATTCATAAGATAAAGTTTTTATATAAATAATTCAGAATATATAAATAATAATTATCTTGATATGTATTAAAGAACCATGGTCATTGAGGACGCAGTGCCTGTGCCATGCTGATAAATCCAATTTGGTTCCTTAAAAATAATAATGAAGATAAAAAAAATTATTTTCATGACCTATTTATTAATTACTATATATAATGGATATTTTTTTGATAATTTAAAATTTTATATTTATATAATATAAATCTTATCCCAATTCTTGTGCAATACATGTAGAATAAAAAGAAAAAATAACAAATTTAAGATGTTTTCTTGACATGTATATGAGTGAATATATATTTTGAATGAATATTGAATTTAATTTTTAGTCTAATTAATTTATTTTTCTGGTAGTATTTTTTTAATATATTAAATATTTAACATTAATGGTTATGCAATGCTGATGCAATTCTTGTGCAAGTGGAAGAAAAAATAAATAAGCCATTTAAATTAAATTTATAAGAATAATTAATTTACCCATAAACTATATAAATTTAATTGTATGTGTATTTTTTTCCAATATCTATTTTGGATTCGAAATGGGGACATTTTGGACCCACATAGATCATATTAGTCACTTTATATTATTTTATTAGAAAGAAAGACAAATTTTTCACTCTATAATTTTCAATTTGTATAATATCTTAATATGAGGTTTTCGAGATTTGTTTTCTGAAAAATAATAGTATTTTTAAATCTAATTTATTTATTTTTCTTGTAGAAGTTTATTTTTAATTTTTTGGTAATAAATTGTTACATTAATGGCTTGAACAATTATGATGCTGTAAATATTTAAATAATAATTTTGAAAATTGTTAAAAAAATATAATTTTATATTATTTAGTCAATTATTTATTTCTATAGGTAATCATAATATGTATATTATATAATAAAAAATTTAATTCTAATTGTAAACTTTTTTTATGTTCTTAAATTTAGTATTGTGAAAAGTTTTTCATTTGGTGAAATTATTTTTCCATAAATAAAATATTTTATTAAATTAATTAAATATAAAAACAATCATAAAAGAGGAAAAAATGATAATATTCAATAAAAAATGGGATATCATATGATTTTTAGGTCTTTTTGAAGTCTTAAACCTATAATAAATTAATTATATTTTAATAATTTGAGTAATTCATATATTACCCCACACCTCAGTTATAAAAGGAGGCTCCATCCTTCAAAACATTTCATCACCCTAAGCATTATTTATTAGATAAACTATTCAAAATTCCCTAATCTTCATCCCATACCACATTATATTTCTTATGGTCCCAAAAAAGACCACTTCTAAGTCCCTTAAGAAGGTCTTGAAAGAAAACTTTTCAATTGGTAACATTGCTTCTTCTTCTATTTAAAATTCTTTCTCACTTATACATCATCCCTAACTAATATCCAACTATTCATGAAAAATAAAATAATATATATATATATATTGTAATTTTTTATGGTTAAATCATCATAAAATATCTCGTCTTCTCCTTTTATTCTGAAATAACTAAATTGTAGTCTGTGGTGCATCAATTCAACACCTTCAAGTTTGATGATTCTTCATTTCCCTTTTACTGAAATTCTGGAAAGATTAAATTCACATGTACCAGTTTAAACTAATATATATATATATAGATATATATTATCACTTATTTATTATTATTTCTTTTTATAAGGAATACATTAATAAACTGAACTTGGAAACCATGAAAAGAATGCACCAAAAACAATGGAAATAACATAATATTTTTAATGAATGGGTGGAAAATGTAATAAGAATATTATTTAAGGTATTATAAACACAAGTTAATTTATTTAATAAATTATTATTACTATTTAAACCAATATAAAATATGTTTTAACAAGTTTAAAGGAATTTTAACCCATGGTATTGGTTATTTTAACTCAATTACTGTTCATTGAGTTAAATATCTATGTCATTTGTTATGTTTTTACCTGAATATGTCTGAATGAACTCTGATTGATTTATAAAATATATCTGCATATATTGTGTGGTTTTATCTTTGTCACACATAATTATTTCATTGATATGTTCTCACAGTAATGATATGATCTTTGTAATTCTTTTCTTTTTGAACCTACATTTTTATTCGGGTAAAGAATTCTTCCTCTACACATAAACAGATTCATAATTATTTTTATATACATTTTCTAAATTATATTTATATATTAAAAAATTATATATCTTGATAATTTCATAATTAATTTATGAAAATTTCATGTTTTACAAAGGTTCCCTTCTCAATCCATCCTGATACGCAAACCCGAATAAATTGGTTGTCTTGATTTCTTACCCATTTTCAAGTATCATCTTTAATATTTTTTATAAAACCATTATTTTTCTAAAATAACTAAATTTTTAATGAATAAATATCTTAGTTTATTTCTGGTTTTATTAAAAATATTCAAAATAACTCTTCTTTGCAGATTAAAAATAGTATTTCTCTCAAAAATTCATCGATGGTTTTATAAGAGTATTTTCATCTATTTCAACTCCCTTGTTTATTTTTATGTTTAATTGGGATTAATATTTTATGAAATATCCTACCAAATATTATTCAATGGATTAATAATAGTTTTATTTTAGAGGTTTTATCTTGAAACCATTCACCATATTACTATGAATGGTTATTTATTATTTATACTAGTTGGGAAAAGTTGATTACATTTCATATATTAGTTTAAATATGGATGTATATGTTAATTATGTTTCAACCCTTTAATATGAGGAATTCATTATACATAGTATGTGTTTTTTGGGGCCCATTATATCCTATCATTGTAGTGGTATGTCTCATTAGACAAACTAGTTTGGGTCTAGGCTAATGTCTTACATGATTATGTATGGTGTCTTGGCCGATGTCTTCACGTAATATTTATGATATACTACATTATGTATTACCCCATTATGAGATTAGTATTTTATATTTTGTGAGATTATTTGACTACTATAACATACATGGTTAAGATTCATTCTCTTATGATCTTTTATATGGATTTATTTAATTAGTTTTTATTACTTCGATATTATGCTCATGTTTTTGATCTAACAGAATGTTTTTTTGTTATTCACCTTACCATATGGTTTATTTTTAGCTTCATCTATATTAAATATCCTTAAAAAACATCTGAGCTCACCCCTTTCTTATGTTCCATTTCCCCAGGTTCTGAAGAAGAAAAAATTGAATAACATTTCAAGGATTTAGTTTATTTCATTTTATAGTGTATCATGTTTTATTTTATTTTCCCACTGTATTATGGGTATCATTAATGTAATTTAGTTTTCCAATACTTCTGAACTAACTATTCTTTAAATATTTGATTTTTTATAATAATTAAAATGTTATTAAATAATTCACTGGCTCCATGCTACTAGGGTAGGGGTGTTACAGTTGGTATGAGTGTAAGTTTAGGAGAAACACTAGAAACTAGATTTAGAAAACAAAGATTCGAGAATGTAACCCTACGATAGAATTTAAGGATAAGTATAGAATAAAATCCTATAATTTAGGTAATGTGGAGATTATGTGGGTCTTTTAAGAAATACATAGATGTTTTGATACTACAAGTGGTTGTTGTTCTAGAATAGTTCTAAATAGGGGAAACAACTCCGACATGGTATCCCAAGCCTAGCTTGGGGTAACCTGTTAAATGTAAATGGGCCTTATTGTTAACCTAGTATGATACTCCCTTGAGATAACCTTAATATAACTAACATTTTATTTACAAATCATTATAATGGATTTAAATGTAAACATTCCCTCAAAGAAACTGTGTTTATTATTGTGAGATTAACTATGCAAAAAAATAAATTTATGTTAAGTATTTCACTATTATTGGGAATATACATTATGTTTCATAATTTCATGATTTATTCTATTGTACGAAATTTTTTATAAATGGATCCTACTAGAATAAATGGAATCCACATCAATTCCAAACATCAAAAGTGTACAGATGATCATTTCTTCGATAGATTTAAGAAAGTATTTCGAAGGGAACTAGTTCCTTTACAATTGAACACATTTAAGGAGATAATATCATTTACTAACAAGAAGGGGAAATAGTTTTATATATATTATGGATTACTAAGGAATCAAGAGAATAATATGTCAACGAGAAACAATATATATAAAGGGAATAAGGGAAATAAATATTTCCCACATGTGTAAATTGTGGAAGGAAACACCTGGATATATGCTTTAATGAAATGTGAGTTTACTATATGTGTAGTGAGAACGACCACTATTTTTTTTATTTCCAGGGCATGAAATAGTTTAGTAATGTACAATGCTTCAACTGCAAGGAGATTGGACACTACACAAATCAATTTCCCATGCATCAAAAGAATATACACCAAAATAAGAAAATAGATCACGGTCACAATTATGATACTACAAAGGATGAAGATTAATGATTAAGGTTATTTCTATTGGATTAAATAAATTATTTCTTATTGAGTATTTTAATCAATGATTTGCTGTCTATATGAATTATATAATATATAAGGATTGTACTGCAATAATGTTTCATTAAGGATTAAAGGTTGTATAATGAATGGTACCAAGGAAACGTGACTTAGTCGAATGTTAATATTTTGGAAAAATATATGGTCAAGGGAAAGAATACCCTCAACATGTTCCTCATATTGATATATTGATTTTAGAATAAAGATATGATTGATTTGGATAATGAAAATTTGATATAACATACTATGTTGGATATAAATAATTGATTGTTCACATAGTGGTAGAGTATACAACATTTTGGACATAAGTAATATACCAAAATTTTAATGTTTTACATAAGGAATAAGGAATAATTAACGTATTAAAAAAGGTTTTATGGTAATTCAAGTTACTACCATGCTTCATCAAAATACAAGGATAATATAATCACATGTTTTTATGAGAATATAAAGAGACACTTCATGTTTTTTAATAAGTTCATTATGGAAATTCATTGAACTTCTTTCTAATGTGTTGGATCATGATATTTTGGAAAAATTAGCCATTTATGAAATGGTTGAATTTTATCTTTGGATAAGGTTTTAGAGATTAATTTACCCTATGATACAACTTGTGATGTGAAATGTGGTAGGAATAGATTAAGGATCAACTGAATGATAATACTGTGTTTATAGAAATTTATCTAGTACTAATATTTCCCTATATTATTATAGAGTGAAATAATTTCTAAAATTTAGGGAAAGGACCTTGAAACAATAAAAAAAGCTATCTTAGTACTTTCATTTCTGATGTGGGTTTTCCACAAAGGTATTTTCTAGTATCAAGATTTCTATTTCTTTTTTGAAGTTAAATTTTAAATTTCGAGGATAATTTTTTTTGAGGGGATAATGTTACACCCCAAGAATTTAAAAAAAAAATTAATAAAAATGTCAATGCACACAACATTGAGTATCTACGAAACATCACTTTTTTATTATAATTATTTAATTAATATATTTATAAACAAGTCATTAGATATAATTTTTCCACTTCTATGAATGAAATTTCAAAAAATTTATATTTACATTTTTTATCAATATGATATTTAGAGTTGGATAGGATCAACTAAATTTTTAGTGAATAGTAACCTGACCCTTTTTTATTGTAATGTTACCCTAAGGAATAGTAATGTGAACATTTTGATTAGTAAAATGTCCAAATGAATAGAAAACACCCCAATTAAAGTATAAATAAAATTTAGGCATCTTATAAATGAATTTATGATAGAAGTGTATCATATTATAAGTAAATAAATGTTTCATAAAATATTAATTAAAGATTAGTATTTTTATAAAACATAAATGTCTATATAAAATTTTATAATTAATATAATGATTCAAAATAAAATTTATTTTCATAAAATATAATCATAAATTAATATTTGGATTTCTTATGATTATAATATAATTTTATGAGAAATTTTCTATTTTTTAAGGTTTCATTAAATAGGTTATAATTTTAAAATTTTCATTTTTAGATTAAATTATTATTTTAATTTTAATTTAAATTTATCATATTTATAAAACTATTTTCATAAAATAGAGGTCATGTTTTAATTCTACAAGTTAAAAATCATTAATATTATATTTGGTATTGTTATGATGGGATGAATGATCCAAGTAGGAACTACTAGTGAACAATGTTCTTGGATTGACAAACAAGACCATATACTGATAAGAGGATACAATGTGGGGAAGAACAACAAAGAGGGATACATGAAATCATGGGATTAACTAGTAAATAATTTTTAATACCACATAAATAATTATTCCAGTGCCTAGGTATATTCTATTCTATATAAATGTTTTAGGTAGAATGATTCACGAATAATTAAACTTTTCTTTAATAATTTTGTTGTTTCTTTTAGTGCATGATATGGTTAAGATGTGATGATTCTCACTTTTACCCTAATAAAGTGCTTTTGAAAATAATTATATAACTCTCAATCAGTTATAAGAGAAATTATTTATATAAATAATTTAGATCATATAAAATATAATTTCCATGATAATTATAGAAAAACCATTTTCATTATAGACGCAGTGTCTGTGTTGTGATGATAAAGCCAATTTGGTTCATTAAAATTAATAATAAAGAGCTAAAAATTATTTTCATAGCCTTTTTATTAATTACTATGTATAATGGATGTTTTTGGTTGAAAATATATAAATTTATAGTTATATAATATAAATATTCTCCAAATCCATGTGCAATACTTGCACAGGGAAATAAATGAAAAAAATAACAACTCTAAAAAGATTTCTTTACATGTATATGATTAAATACATATAATTAACGAATATTGAATTTTATTTGGAGCCTAATTTATTTATTTTTTATGATATAATTTTTTTTATTTTTTTATATTAAATAGTTAACATTAATTATTATGCATTACGGATGCAGTGATTGTGAAGGCGAAATAAAAAATAAATAAATTTATAAGATTACTTAATTGACCCATAGTCAATATAAATTTAATTATATGTTTATATTTTGTCCAATGTTTATTTTTTATTCTAATTGGGGTTATTTTGGATCCACATGGATCACATTAGTCGCTTTATATAATTTCATTAAAAATAAACAAAACTCGTTTAGGCTATAATTTTCAATCACTATAATACCTTAATAAGAGGGTTTCCTAAATTGTTTTTTCAAACTATATTATTTGTAAATACAATAGAATTATATTTCTCATAGAAGTTTTTTTTTAAATTTTTATGAGATAATTAGTTACATTAAAGGATTGAACAATTATGATGCAGTAAATATTTAACTAAAGAATAAAAAAATTAATGATTTTAAAAATTTTAAAACAAATATAATTGTTTATATTTATTTCAATTAAATATATCTATAAGGACATATAATATAGAAATGATATAATAAAAAATTTTAACATGAATTTTAATCATTGTTTGATGCTCTAAAAACCATGATTGTGAATAGTATTAAGTGTGACAATATTATTTTTCCATGAATAAAATATTTTATTAACTTATTAAAAAAAATAATTAAAATGGAAAAAATGATAATAATCATTCCAAAATTGAATATAATAATATTTTTAGGCCTTTGATGCCTTAAAACCTATACTAAATTTATTATATTTTAATAATTTGAGAAATTCATATGTTACCCCTCACCCCAGTTGTAAAAGGAGGCTTCTTCCTTCAAAACCTTTCATCACCTTAAGCCTAATTTATATGATAAACTCTACTAAATTTCCGCATCATCATCCCTTAACACATTTTAGTCCTTCTAGTCTCACTACAACTTCCAAGATCCCAAATGAGTTTTTCAAAGGAAAATTTTCATGTGGTAAGATTCTTTCTTCTTCTCCCTCAAATTATTTCTCAAATCTACCTTATCCCTAACTCTTATCCAATGAATATTGAAAAAAATAGTGTAATATATATAATCTAATATTTTTTATGGTAAAATCATCATAAAATATCCCATATTCTCCATTTATTCATAAATTACAATATCTTCATCCGTGGTGCATCAATTCAACGGCTTCGTGGACAATGATTATCTATTTCCCTTTTACCAAAATAATGGAATGTTTAAATTCACACACATTTTTTATAAAATTACATAAATATATATAATTTATCACTTATATATTATTATTTCTTTTTTTCAAGGATGTCCATGATAAAATGACCTTGTAAACCTGGAAAAGAACACACCGAAAATAATGGAAATAACAAAATATTGTTAATAAATGGAAGGAAAATGTTATAATAATATTTTTTAAGATATTATAAAAATTATTTTAATTCTTTAATAAAATATTAACACCATTTAAACCATTATATAGATGGGTTGATCACATTTTTAGGAATTGAAACTTGAGGTAAGGGATATCTTAACACAATTTCAATTTATTGAGTTAAACATGTTTGTAATTGATTGTGTTTTTGAAAAAATATGTATGAATGACCTATGATTGTTTTATATTGTATATCCCCCTATATTGAGTAGATTTTAATTTTTCACACATTAATTTTTCATTGATTTGTCATGGCTCTAATGATATGATATTTGTAATGGTTTTCTTCTCGAACGTTCATTTTCTTTTGGGTTTTGTTTTCTTCATCTCTATACAAATGTGATTCAACATTATTTTTTTATAATTATAATAAATTATATTTATTCATTATATAATCATATATCTAGTTCATTTATTCTTTTTTTATGAAAACTATATGTTTTACAAGGTTCCCTTATCAATCCTTCCGAATTTCCATGCCTGATTAATGGGGACATCTAAATTTCTTAACTATTCTAAAGTATAATATATTATTATCATTAAGAAACCATTATTTTTCTAAAAACACTAATTTTGTAACAAAAATATATCTTAATTATTTGTTGGTTTGATAAAAAAATCTAGATGAACACTTCTCTGTAATGTAAAAAGAGTATTTCTCTTAATAATTCTTCAATGATTTTATAATATTATTTTCATCTATTTCAACAACCTTTTAGATTTTTATTTTTTAATGGGATTAATATTTAATGATATCATATACTAAATTTTATTGAGTGAAATGAAATTATTTTTTCTATGGATTTTCTATCTTGATACCATTCACCGTATTATATTGAAGGGTTAGTGATTATGTTTAATAATTGGGGAAAGTTATTTACATTTCATATGTTAGTTACAATATGAATGTATGTTTTGATTATAGTTCACTCCTTTCATATGAGGAATTCTTTGGACTTATTATGTGTCACGTGGGTCCCACTATAGCCCATCAATGAATCAATAGGTCTCATGAGAGAAACTAGTTTGGGTATGGTCTAACTTCTTCCCTGATTATGTATGGTGTCTTAAGGAATTCTTGGCTGTATGTTTATGATGTCTTATATTATTCATTGCCTCATTATGATATTACTATTTAATATTCAATGTAATTATTCGACTATAATAATATACATGGTTGTGTTTCATTCTTTTATGATCATTTACATGGATTTATTCAATCAGTTTGTATTACTTCCTTATTATGTCCATGTTTTTGATTTAATAGAATGTGTTTTTAGTTATTCACATTTCCTTATGGTTTATTATTAGATTCCACTATATTACATACCCTTACTTAGAATTTGTGTTCACCCATTTCTTTTGTTTCCTTTCCCTAGGTTATGAAGAAGAAAACATTGAATAAGCATTCAATGGTGAAGTTTAATTCATTTTATAGTGTATCATGTATTATTTTCATTTACTAATATATTATCGGCATCATCAATTTAATCTAGTCTTCCAAGATTGCTAAACTGATCGGTCGTACAGGAATTGATTTTTTGCAGTCATGCAAATGTAATAAAATAATGCACTGGGTGTCGCTTTCTAGGGTCGGAGCATTAGAGTTGTTATCATAGGAAGTTTAGCAGAAATATTGGAAACTATATTTAGAAAACATTGATTCGAGAATCCCTAGGATAGAGTTTGAGGATAAGTATAAACAAAAATCCTAGAATTTTGGTACGGTGGAGATTATGTGGGTATTCCATGAAACACATCCATATCTGGATACTAAAAATGGATGTAGTTCTAAAAATGTTGTACCTAGTGTTAACAACTTTGACAAGGTTTTATGGGCCTGAATCAGGATAATCTGGTACACAATTATAGGCCTTACTGCCCACCTAGTTTGACACTCCTAGGGGATAAGCTTATGATAATTCAAATTTTCTTTAGAATCCATTATGAAGGATTTAAATTTAAACATGTCCCAAAATAAAGAATGTTAATGATTATGATATTAACTACACATCATTTTTTAAATTTATGTTAGGTATTTCACTTGTATTGGTATTATAAATTATGTTTCATAACATAATGATCTAGTCTAGTGTTTGAAATTTTATATAAATTGAACCTACAAAAATGAATGGTAACCACATCAATACACATAATCCAACTAGTAATAATGATCATTTCTTAGATGGATTTAAGAAAGTATTTTGAATAGAACTAGTCACTCAATCATCCTCATCACATGAGGAGATAATATCATGTCTTGAGAAGATGTAGAATGAGTTTTCTTTTTTATTATGTCTTAGGAATAAATAAAAAGAATAAAATGAAAACTAGAAAAAATATAGAAAATTGGAAGAAGGGGAAGAATTATTTTCCCACATGTGATAATTGAGGACGGAAACACATTGGTATATGATTAAAAGGAATTGGAGTTTTCTACATGTTTTAAGATAAAGGGATCCTTTCTTATGATTTCAAGGGTAAGAATTGTTTTTCCAATGTACAATGACCCAACTACAAAGATATTCTACACTATGAAAATGAGTGTCCCATGCATCAAAGTAATATACACCAAAACAAGAAAATGGATCATGGTCAAAATTATACAACATCCATGGAATTAGAGGAATGATTAATGTTATTATTCTTATATTCATGAATTATTCATTTTTATTATTTTAATCAATGATATACCAGTTATTAGAATTATAGAATATATATGGATTATACTACAGTATTATTTCATTAAGAATTTTGGGTCGTATAATGAATGGTATGAAGGAAAACTGACTAAGTATCACGTTAAAAATTTGGAAAAATATATTGTTGAGGGAAATACAAACCCTAATATGTTCCCGATATTGAGATATTTATTTAGGAATAAAGAGATTATTGATTTTCATAATGTAATTTGGGTATAACTTATTGTCTTGGATCTAAATAATGTCCTATAAACAAATTGTTAGAGTCCATAACATTTCATACTTATGGAAAATATCAAAATTCATATGTTTTACATAATGAATAAGAAACAATGAACATATTAAATAAGGTTTATGGTAATTCAATTAATTACATTTATTTAATATAATTCAAGGTGAATATACTCACATGTTTGTATCTGATGATTAAGAGTCACTTATTATTGTGTAATAAGTTAGTTATGGACATTAATTGAACTATAGGGCTGGATCATGATATTTTGGGAAATCTATCCATTTGTGAAAGGGTTGAATTTGATCCTTGGACAAGGATTTAGAGATTATTTTACCCTTTGATAGAACTTGTGCAATGAAATGAAGTAAGATATAATTAAAGCCACAAATGATGGACACAATTTTGTTTATAAAAATATACCAAGTACTCATATTTCCTTACATTATTATAAAGTAAGATAATTTCACAACATTTTGGAAAGGAACTTGAAACAAAAAAAATTTCATGGTGCCATCTTTTCTGATGCGTGTTTTCCACAAATTTATTTACTAGTATCAAACTTTTTAACATTTTTGTAGTGAAATTTCAAATTTTGAGGATTCAATTTATTACAGGAGGGGAAAATGTAACACCCCAAGGATTTATAAATAAATTTAATATTTAATATAATGCACAAAACAATTAGTCGTGGTGAAACAATTTTTTTATTATTATAATTATTTAAAAAAGATAGTTATAACCAAGACATTAAAAATGATTTTACCACTTCTATGAATTGAATTCTAAAAAATAAACATATATGGCTATGATCAGTGAGATATTTTGATTATGATTGGATCAACATAATTTTATGTTTAATAGTAACTTGACTGTTTTGAATAGTAATGTTACCCTTATGAATAGTAATATGAACATTGGGAGTAGTAAAATAGCCAAATGAAGAGTAACAATAACCATGAAAGTATAAATAAAATTTAGGCCTTTTATAAATGAATGTATGATATAATTATATCATAGTATATGTAAATAATTTTTTAAAAATTATTAATTATGTATAATTATTTTTATTAAACATAAATGTTTATTTAAAAATATATAATTGTTATAATGATCTAATAGAAAGCTTATTTTCATATTATTTAATAATATGTTAATATTTTGATTTCTTGTGACTATAAGATAATTTTATTCAAACTTATATAATTTTTCAAAGCATCATTAAATCATTTATAATATTACAATTTTTATTTTACTTGTAAATGATGATTTTAAATAAAAATTTAATTTCTCATATTTAGAAAAATATTTTCATAAAATATATTTCAATTTTGAATTTTACATGTTTAATTATCATTATGGTGATTTTTTATAGATTTTTCTGAAGTTGTTGAATTTTTATTGAATATTAAAAATAAAATTATTAAGAAAATAAGCCATTGTTTATGACCGCATCATGGAATATTTATGATAAATTTTTTATTAAAATTATGGAATAAATAAAAATTATGTTATTATATAATTTTCATTAAATTAATTCCGAACATATAAATTACAATATTGTTGATAAGAATAAAAGAACCATTATCATTGTTGACGTAGTTCCTACGCCGTGCTAACATACCTAATTTGGTTCCATAAAAATAATAATTAAGTGGTAAAAATTATTTTCCAGACCATTTTATTAATTAATATGTATGATGTATTTTTTGGACAATAATTTATGATTTTATATTTATATAATATTTATATTATCTAAATTCATGTGCAATGCAAGTGTAGGGAAAAAAGTTAAAATAAAAATTTTATTAAGATATCTTGGGATGTATATGAGTGAATATATATAATGAAAAAATATAGGATTTTTTTTCACATAATTAATTTGGTTTTATGATAGTAATTTATTTTTATTTTTTATATGTTAAATATTTAACATTAATGCTAATGAAATTTTTATGTAATGCTTGAGCAAGAGAAAGTCAAAATAAATAAAATGTTATAATTAAATTTCTAAGAATACTTAATTTACCCAAAAACTATATAAATTTACTTATATTTGTATTTTTTCTTCAATATCTATTTTTATTATAATTGGGAACATTTTGGCCCCACATGGATCACATTATCCCCTTTATATTATTTTATTTAAAAAAAGAAAACTTTTCCACACTATGATTTTCAATTAGTATAATATGTAAATATCAGGTTTTATAAAAGTGTTTTTCAAAATGTAATACTCTTTAGAAAGATGATATAATTATATTTCCCATTTAAGGTTATTCTTAATTTTTAGGAAATAAATAATTAAATTAATGTCTTGAATAATTATGATGTAGTAAATATTTAATTAATAATTAAATCAAATTAATGATTTGGAAAATAGTAAAATTAATATAATTTATATTTTTAAGTAAAGTAATGATTTTTATAGGTACATATAATATGTATATGATATAATAAAAAAATTAATTCTAATTGGAAACATCTTTCTGATGTACCTAATGTCATGATTTTTAATAGTTTTTAATTTGAAAATTTTATTTTTCCATGAATAAAATATTTTATTAAATTATTTAAAAATAAAAATAATAATTAAAAAGAAAAAGATGTTAATATTCCGTCAAAAATGATATATACTATGATTTTGAGGACATTTTTAAGTCTTCAAACCTATAATAAATTTATTATATTTTAATAATATCATTAATTCCCATGTTACTGTTGGGCAAAAATCCCTCAAGGTATCATTAAAGCATTTTTGAGGTGATTGTGTTTGTTGACAATGTGGACATCTGAGTAGTGATTGTTGACAAAGCAAAACAATGCATTACAAATTTGTTGACAAAAAGGATTTCATGGTGGAATGTCGAGTTCAAGAGCTGAGGTCAACGATCCATGTTTGATTCAAGAATGTTGATAAAAGGAATGGATTATCTAGAGGCGGTACAAAAGAATAGATACAAGGTGGCGCCGTTTTCCAGTGTTTGACAAATTTTTGGGCCTGAAAATCGGCAAATGAAGAAAAGTGTTTTTGGCAAAGGGACTTGCACACCGTGAACTTGGTGTACAGGAAACTTGCGCGCCATATGTTTTTCAAGATCAGAAGATCAAAATATGGCTAAGGAAATAGGTTCGCGCAAGTTTGGGAGTTGGTCGCGCAAGTGTCTAAAAGGAGGGAAGACTTGCGCGCCAAGACTGCGTCACGCAGGTGACTTGCGCGCCGTCGCGCAGGGTGGTCAATTTGCCTATAAATACTGGACCACCCCTCTTCATTTCTTCACCGGAGTTCAAACGAGAGCTCCCGTTGCGCAGGTGTGGTGGTCGCGCAAGTGGTGTGTGTGGTCGCGCAGGTGGGACTTGCGCGCCAGTGGTTGAAGTTGTGCGCCGGTGTTAGAAGTTGCGCGCCGGTTTGCAATTGCGCGCCAATAGTGGTTTGGGCGCAAAGGGAAGAGAGTCGCGCAAGTTTGGAGTTGAGGAAGCTTGTTTCGTGCAAGTGTCAGAGGAGGACTTGCGCGCTCGTTGTGACTTGCGCGCCGATACTTGCGCGCCGAGGTAGACTTGCGCGCCAAGTAAGGTTTGTTCCAGCAGTGTTTTTCGGACTGCGTGGAAGCTGGAATTTTGCCCGATACCTTCGGTACAAAGAGATACGGGTGAAAGTTGTACTTCAACAGAGCATCTACATACAAGAGAAGATGCATTCATTCATGCAAATGAAGAGACCTACAGGTCTATAAACTGTGAGTGGATTCCGTCCAAGAGCAGTGAGCTTAGGAAGAGGAAGAAGGTGATCCTCCCCACCCGCAGTGAGCCAGAGAGAGAGAAACAGGGAGTGACCCTTGGGAAAGCAGTGAGCTGACCCTAAACATTGTAAAGGCAGTGGTCCTGGGCATAGAAGTTATCTAGCCCAAACCTTGTAATCCACAGCTAGTAAAGATTAGTGGAATTTGGTACGACCGGCAACCCGTCGGTGTATGCTCCTTGGACATAGCCTTTAGCGGTGAACCAAGTAAAATTGCTATGTCCTACGCTTGCATTACTTTCTGTTTATATTGTGTAGCAGGAAAGAGGGAGAAGAGTGTTTTGCTTAACAGCGAAACAAGATCAGAACGGGCATTAATTTTTAATTAGTCATACCCTGATTCACCCCCCCCCCCCTCTCAGGGTATTCAGCCTAGTGGACCTAACAGTTACCCCCACCTCAATTATAAAAGGAGGATCCAACCTTCAAATATTTTCAAAACCATAACCCTTATTCCTCAGATAGCTTCTACAAAATACCCTCTTAATCATCCCCTACCAAATTATAGTCCCTACGGTCTCACAAAAAACCACTTCTAAGAGCTTTAAAGAGGTATTCAAAGAGAAATTTTCAAGATGTAATATTCTTTCATATTCTCTTTCAAATTCTTTCACACTTCTACCTTATCCCTACCTCTTATCCAATTATTCATGAAAACTATAGAATAATATATATACTTTTAATTTGTTGTGTTTATGGTAAAATCATCATCAAATCCATCTTTTTCTCTATTTATTCTTAAATAATGAAATCATCGTCCGTGGTATGTCAATTCAATGCCTTCGTGGACAATGAATCTTTATTTCCATTTTAATAAAATAATGTTACATTTAAATTCACATGTAATTGTTTAAAATGAAATAAATATATATATTATCACTTTTGTATTATTATTTCTTTTTTAAAAGGAATACCATAATAAACCGACATTGGAAACCATGAAAAGAAAGCACTATAAATGATGGAAATAAAAAAAATACTATCAATAAATTGGTGGAACATGTTCTAAGAATATTATATAAGGAGTTATAAAAATGATTTTAGTTCTATAATAAATTAACAACATTATTAATAACATTATATAAGATGTTTAAACGAATTTCATGAATTCTAACCAATGGTAAGGGATATCTTAACTCAATTTCCATTCATTGAGATAAACATCAATGTCATTGGTTATGTTTTCCCAATAATATGTGTGAATGACCTCTAATTTTTTATACATCAAATCCATGAATATTTTTTGGTTTTATCTTTTTCACATATAATTATGTCATGGACTGTTTCTCACATTAATGATACCATAATTGTAATGGTTTTCTTCCCGGACCTTAATTTTCATTCTGGTTATGATTTCTTCATCTGTACACTAATGTGATTCTTCATTATTTTATATAATTATTCTAAATTATATTTATACATTCCAAACTCATATAACAATATCATTTATTCCTTCGTTTATAAAATTTATATGTTTTACAATGGTTCCCTTCTCAATCTGTTGAACCCTCTATGAAATGGTTATTTTAATAATCACATATCATTGTTATTTTTTTTATAAGTAGATTTTGTCAAATATTTTTTTATTCTGTTCTAAATGTGTTGATATATGTCTAATCATGGCTACATATGTTTATCTATGATTATTTATAGTTTTCTATTATCCTTGAAGTGTTCTGGTTTGAACAGACACATCGTGCGTATTTAATGTTTTTGACTCACCGTTACATAGTTTCTTAAGTCACTGATGAGAATGGTTGCAACGATGACAAAAGTAGAACTGATGATAATGGTCGCATAGATGAAAATGGTCACACCAAGGAAGAACGGTATCACCAATGAAGAACGATCTCACTGATGAAGAACGATCATGCTGATCAAATGACCTACCGAAACCGATGCTGATCAAATGATCTACCGAAACTGATGTTGATCAAATGACCAACCGAAACCGATGCTGGTCAAATGACCTACCGATACTGATGCAAATTCAAGATGACTTAACGATATCATGACTCACCGATGGTCATTAAAACTTCTTGAACTTTCTACTAACCCTTCTTAATTCCAACGGTTATATTTGCTTAGATAATGCACATGATATTAATTAATGTTGGTTATTGGATGTTAGGAAACCATACCTTGTACCTGTAAAAAGGTATTCATTCTTTTTGCCAGATCTCAAGGAATAAAAAGGAATATCTGCAATAAAAATATAGTGTTGAACAAAAAGAAAGAAAAACACACGAAAGAACGTGCATGTGTATGAGTTTCCACGAAACACAAGGAGAACTTGAAGAAAACCTATAAAAATCAGAGAGCCTGAAGCAGATCCCTCACCTGGTACAAACACAAAGTCGAGTAGCTATGCCTTACTGAAAATCATATGCACAAGTCTGAATAACTGTAGCTTAGAAGAACAGTGATACTCTGTTTTGAGTCATCCTCACCAGAAATGACATGACTTCCATATGAAACATCCAAACGAGTCAAGAGAATATCTAAAAATACACAGAGCTTTCTAAACTCTATTATTTCCTCTGTTTTATCTCTTTTCTTAACATTCTGAGCATTGTGTACATCTATCCACTCTAGATACACATTTTCTTCCAAGCTGAACTAGAGGATATTAAACCCTCACACCAAACTTTTTATACCTTTTTGTATCCCACTGTGAATTGTGGAAGAGGTCAAGTGTGACCTGGACTGCCTGAGTGCTGTTGCTTTTGTTTTTCCCATGAAGATCTGTGGCAGAGGTCTTAGGACCTAAAGAATCTCTGTACTGTTATTTTCCCTGATCCAGGGTGTGGATCAAATTGATATAAATTGTTTGAGAGGACTAAGTCTCGGCTTGAGATTGAACCTCTTGGTTATATCTTCTCTTCAACGTAGATTAAGTTTAAAGTATCTATTATATATTTTATTCGGCTGATATTTACTTTTAAATACAAATATAGATTAAAGTTACAATGATAATTAAATTTGCAGGTGTTAGTAACTTTTGTAAATCATAATATTAGCTTCAAAAGTCAATTTAATCCTCTCATTAAATTAACTGAGACCTAATAAATCTTTTGAGAATCTAATTGAACCTTTACAGATTTAAAAATTTACTACAGTATAACTTGTCTTTAAATTTGGGGATTTTAATAAAAATATTTTAACTTAAATTTTTAATTAGAACTCAATTCCCCCCCCCCCTTGAGTATCCACTCTAGACAACATTTGGTATTAGAGGGTTAAATTATTTATAAAGGATTTTCGAATACACTGTTTTTCAAATATGATTTTAGTTGTATCTCAAAGATCTTAAATTTCAATTAGTTCTAAATTTTATCTCTTTAAATATATCTACTAAAATCTAGTTATGGATAATAGACTAGAATGTGCTACTACCTACATGACACCTTTATTCAATGGCACAAATTATTCCTAGTGGAAACCTAAAATGAAAATTCACTTAGAGTGTATGGGATTCGATATCTAGACTGCTATAGAAACTCAATATTAGATTCCAGTCACTGAGAGAACTACTTGGGATGATCCTACAAAAATTTATTATAATAATAACTATAATACTATAAATTCTCTGTACTGTGCTATAGGAGATGAATAATTTAATCGCATATCTACTTACAAAACTACTTATGAAATTTGGGATACTTTGGGAGTTTCTCATAAAGGAACAACCAATGTTAAAGTAATGAGATTAAACACTTACACTATTAAATATGATAATTTTAAAATGAAATCTAATGAACCTATCTTTGACATGTATCTGAGGTTCAATGAGATTGGAAACACTATGAGATCACTTCGGAAAGATATTCTTAGAAAATAACAGATCATGAGGATATTAAGATGTTTACCAGACAAATGGAGATGCACATATGTTTCAATTAGAAAATCCTGTTTTATTGGTGCTTCACCTGTTAAGGAATTAATTGGTAGGCTTATGATGCCTGATGAAGAACATAAAGCAAATAAGGAAGAAGATGATGACCCAAGGAAGAAGTCGGTAGCCTTCAAGACATCTATCTCAAAATGAATGGATAAGGAGAAAGTTCACATACCTACTAAAAGCTCAACAAGTGAAAGTTCTTATTCTGACAGTGATGCAGAGATGGCTCAAATAGCCAGGAGATTCAAGAAGTTCTATATGAAGAATAAATTCTTCAGAAAATCAAACTACCAAGGTAAATATGACCACCAAGGTCACTGGAAGAAAGATTGGAAGAAGTCTGATAAAAGTGATGAGATTGTCAGTTATGAGTGAAAAAGGAAAGGACACATAAAGGGTGATTGTAAATAAGTTAAAGTACAAAAAGAAATATGAATACAAGGACAACAAGTATAAGAAAGCTATGAAAGAAACTTAGAGTAATTCAGAAGACACTTTAAGTAATACTAATTCTACTAAGGATGAATACTCTCACAAGGATAATATGTATTTTATGACAATCACATCTAAGGTAACACTGGACACTCCTGCTTTAAATTCATATTATTCTAGAGTTGAATCTGATTCTGAATCTGAAAATATGTCTAGTGAATAACTATTTTAATATTGTTATATGATATAGGAAGAATGTAATAAATTGAAGGAAAAGTATAATACCTTTATGAAACAGTATGCTTTGACCAGCTCTGTTAAATCTGCACTTGATATAGAAAAGGAAAGGAATGCCCAATTACTTAAGGAAAATACTAAAATGAAATTGTCTAATGAGAACTTAAGGAATGACTTATAAAAATTAACAAATGGAAAAGACACACTTACACAAATGTTAGGTAAACAAGTGGAACTAAAATACACCACCGGTATAGGCTATCAGCCTAGACAGAGACAGATTACTAAAACTATATTTATTTCTAAATCTAGACTGAATGATGCTAGTTCTAGTTATGGAAATTCATATTCTTCAACTCATTATTCAAATTAATATAGATCAAATAAAGTTTGTCTTTCAAAATATATTTTTTTCTGTAGATTATATGAGAACCATGAGACAAATCGTGGTACCTAAGGCTTTACTTGATAACCTGTCTGGACCCAAGAAAATCTAGGTACCAAGATCATTTTCTATTTCAACTTGTTTTGTAGGAAACTTTCTTGAAAATTTCACATAAGAAGCTATGGTACTTGGACAATGGATTTTCTAGGCATATGATAGTATAATTTTCATGCTTCAAAAGTTTAATCAATGTTGATGGAGGCCATGTCACCTTTGGTGATAATTCAAAAGGAAAAATCATCGGCTTAGGCCAGATTGGTAAAACTAATTCAGTTTTAATTTCCAATGTTTTATTTGTTGATGGACATAAATATAACCTGTTAAGTATTTCTCAATTGTGTGATGTTGGTTTCGATGTTAAAATTGAAAATTATTGTTGTAATGTTTTTAATTCAAAAAATAATTTCGTATTTTCTGCTTTGAGAAATGAAAATGTTTATGCTTTTTATTTGAATTAGTTGGCTAAACAAAAAGTTACTTGTTGAAATGATTTTCAAAAGGAGTCTTGGTTATGGCACAAAATATTAGGACAGTGCAATATACACTCACCTAGAAAACTTACTAGGAAGAACTTAGTTAGAGACTTACCCAAACTAAAATTCCCACCAGAAAATGTTTATAATCCCTGTCAAAAGGTAAAGAAATATAAGGTTTCATTCAAATCAATGAAAGAAGATTCAACTTCTCAAACTCTCAAGTTGGTTCACATGGACTTGTTTGGACCTTCTAGAGTTTCTAGTTTAAATGGGAAACACTATGTCTATGTCTTAGTAGATGAGTTTTCTAGATACACTTGGGTATACTTCTTAGCTCATAAAAATGAAGCTTTTTCTTATTTTGTCAAATACTCCAAGTCTGTAGAAAACCTTAGCGGTCGTAATATTAAGACCCAGAGAAGTGATTATTTTCCTAAGTTTGAAAATCATGAGTTTGAATCTTATTGCTCACACAATGGCTATAGTCACAATTTTCTGCCCCTAGGACACCTCAAAAGAATGGTGTTGTAGAAAGAAGGAATAGAACCCTTCAAGAAATTGTGAGAACTATGCTAAATGAATATGACCTACCTATTTATATTTGGACTGAAGCAGTAAATACAGCTTGTTATATTATCAATAGAGTCTTGATCAGACCTGTTCTTAAGAATACCCCTTATGAACTGTGGAATAATAGGAAACCTAAATTTAGTTACTTCAATGTTTTTGGATGAAAAGTTTTTATTCTCAATACTATGGGTAATCTTGACAAGTTTTCTTCTAAAAGTGATGAAGTATTTTTTATTGGTTATTCAATTACTATAAATGCCTACAGAGTATTTAATAAGAGAACCAAGTGTGTGGAAGAATCTGTTCACATCAAATTTGATGAAACTGATCCACATGAACCTAAACCTTCTCTTGAAAATCATGAAGAAGATTTGTCTATTCTGGACCTTAGTGATAAAATCAATGAAAGTGCTGTAAAGACAACCAGCTCTGGAAATGTTCGAGAACCTACTTTTGATGATTCTGATCATAGATAAGAAGCTGAAATTTCTAGTCCTACCTTTACTATATCAACTATGATTCTAAAGAATCGTCCTTTAGATGCTGTTGTTGGTAATCTCGATAGAGGGGCACAGACTAGATCTTCTCTTGGAAATCAAGTTGAACATCAAGCTTTTCCTTCAAAGCTAGAACCTAAAAATAATAATGATGCAATCAATGATGAATTTTGGGTAATGGCTATGCAAGAAGAGTTAAATAAATTTGAAAGAAATAATGTCTGGGAACTAGTAGAAATACCTAAGGACACTTTGACCATAGGAACTAAATGGGTTTTTATAAATACAGCTGATGAACCAAGAAATATTATTAGAAATAAAGCAGGAATAGTTGCACAAGGTTATAATAAAAAAGAAGGAATAAACTATGAGGAATCCTTTTTTCCTTTATCTATATTAGAATCCATTTGGATCTTACTTGCCTATGCTGCTCATCTGAATTTCAAGTTATATCAAATGGATGTCAAAATTGCTTTTCTAAATGGTTTTATAATTGAAGATGTTTTTGTTGAACAACCACCTAGATTTACAAACCCCCTATATTCAAAATCATGTTTCTAAGATTTCTAAAGCTTTGTATGGTTTAAAACATGCTCCAAGAGATTGGTATGATAGACTAACAAACTTTATTATTTCTAAAGGTTTTAAATAATGGAATTTCATATCCCACTCTCTTTATTAAAATAATTTCTAATGATATTTTGATGGTACAAATCTAGGTTGGTGATATTATCTTTGGATCTTCCAAACATTATTTATGTACTAATTTTTCAAAGATTATGAAAAATGAATTTGAAATGAGTTTAATGGGAGAACTCAAGTATTTTCTTGGTTTTCAATTTTTTCAAAATAAGTATGGTATTATTATAAATCAAAATAAATATACAAAGGATCTTTTGAAACGATTTGGTATGGATAGTAATCAGGGAAGTGATATACCCATGAGTACGACCTATATGTTGGATGGTGATGAAACTGGGAAACTAGTTGATCAAACCAATTATAGAGGTATGATTGGAAGCATAACTTACCTTACTACTAGTTGACCAGATATCATATTTAGTATATGCATGTGTGTAATATTTCAATCTAATCCAAAATAATCTCATTTACTTGTTGCTGAATGGATTTTCAAATATCATATTCCTACTACCAATTTAGGTTTGTTTTATTCAAATAGACAATCATTTGACTCAATGAGTTATTCAGATACTGACTTTGCCAGTTGCAAGTTAGATAGGATGAGAACATGTAGAACATGTCATCTTTGGGGAAAGTCCCTGGTATCTTTGTGTAGTAAGAAATAGAACTCTGTTGCATTGTCTACTGCTGAAGCAGAATACATTACTGCTGGTAGTTGTTGTGCATAAATTCTGTGGATGATACACACTTTATTGGACTATGGATATCAATTTAGGCATGTGTTTATAAATTGTGATAACACTAGTGCAACTATCATCTCTAAGAATCCTTTGTCTCACTCTAGGACCAAACACATTTATGTCAGACATTACTTTTTGAGAGATCATTATCATAAGGTGACATTTCTCTAGAATTTATTGACTCTAAACATCAATTAGCTGAAATATTCACCAAACCCTTGAGCTCATAAAGGATAAATTTTATTATGAAATAATTTGGTATGATCGATCATTGAATCCAATCAGTGAAACCGATCAGTGAAACCAATCAGTGAAATCGATCAGTGAAACCCATCAGTGAAACTGATCAGTGAAACCGATCAGTGAAACTGATCAGTCAAACCGATCAGTGAAACCATTTTTTTTGTTATAGTTTGTGTCTTAAAGTGTTTAATACATTTATTATTTATCAAAATGATGTTGTTTTACTTAAACGATATTATATTTAATATTATAACCCTAAATGATAAATTTAATGACCCATGAATATTTATTTTCCAAAGAACTGTGACTCTTCATCTTCCGAAAAACCTTACTTTTTCTGACACTTGATCCTCTTAAACCTCTCAAAACTTTTTTTAAATCCTTCAAACCTTTTCAACCCCTAAAACTTATCGAATCTCCAAATAGATAAGAAAAAGTGACAAAGCAAGGAATCTAAATGTTCCTCTCCTATGAAACGCGCTCAAGGAGAATCGAGCAGCATGACTCAAAGGTCAGTAAACCTAGAGTTTGAAACTCAGGTGGTTACAATTGAAGAAGAAGTAAGTTTCGAATGGGTGCTTTCCAGTAAGTCTACTCTTTTGAAAGTATTGGAGATGCAAGGATGTAAATACTGGTTCTGTGATGATAACCGAGTATACTACCCCAAGCTTGTTCATGTGTTCTATCTGAACTTATCTATTGTATTGGATGGAGCAGAAGCTACAAGATTTTCTTCTGTAGTCAAAGGGAAAAAGATATCATTTTCTTTGAAGCAATGAGATGAGTGTTTGGGAGTACTTTATAAAGGTTGATATGAAGACTATTCTGGTAATATTCCTCCTAACACTAAATATTTTTCATATGAACTTTCTATGGAGATGCAGTTTGGAAATTCTGAATCCAGAAGAATAACCGCTGATGAGTTAGATGGTGAAAGTAGAATTTTTTTAAGTTTATTCTACACTTAATCTATCCCAGAAAGGGTGATTTTTCTACTGTGAAGTATCAGGATGTTTACCTGTTGTTTTTATTGATAAATGATGAGAAGATCTACTTGTGTAGATATTTTACTATCCATATTGATGAGATGGTAAAGCCATCCAAGAAGGCTATAACCTTTTTCTATTTTAATCAAATCTCTTCCATGCTAAGGTTCTTGGGCTGTGTTGAAGATGGAGATGAGTGTATCTCATCTAGTAGTAGTTTCATTATTAATAAGGATATATTTAAAAGGACGAAAATCAACTGCAATCCATGGAATACGGCTTGGGTTACCAATGAAGAAAAGTTGTATGACTCCTTCAATCCTACTTATCATACTAAGAGACCGAAGGGGATGAGGGATCCTGGTTTAAAACCTGATAAAGAAGTTGTTTATTTTGATGAGGAAGAGGAGACAGAAGTTCGTAAGGAAACTAGAGAGTCATGTAAGAAAGGAACAGAGGAAGCTGAGGCTAATGATGATATGGATACTGAAAAGGAACCAGAGTCACCTCCTAATGACAGATGTGATCCTGATAAAGTTAGTTCTAAGAAAAGAATAATGGAATTTGGACCAACCAGTCCACCTCTCATGTTACCAGAGTTAGAACCTCTTATAGGTGATGGAGAAGAAGTTGAAACTATTGAATCAAATTATAAGGAGTATGAATCTAGTAGAAAAGGTAGTACCGATGAAACTTCAATAAATAATGATGGCAATGGTGATGATGGTGATGATAATGTTGGTAATGGTTATGATGGTGATGATGGTTAAATGATGATGGAAATAATGATGATGGTGGTGATGATGATGCAGCTACTTGAGTAGTAGATGGTCAAAATTGGATCCAAGATGATCCACAACCACAACAAGTTGAAGAAGAAGTTGTTCAGGAGGTGGAAAGAACAATGCAGAAAGAGATTGATGTAGGTGAATAAATCTCACATTAATATTTTGGAAAAGATGATTTGTAAATCCACAGTATACCTATTGTAAATCTGCATGGGAGGAATACCCAGGTTTTGCTGTTCTGGGTTTGGATTATTCAGAGGAAGAAGAAGAAGGGGTGCACAATGCAAGGTAAAGCCTCTCAGTTAAGGCAAGACTAGTTGATGAGAATGTGCAAGTGACAACAGAAAGACCTGGTCCTTCAGTTTCTCGATCGGATTTAGAAATATTTAAATATGAGTATCTCCATGGAGTTAGAGATACCATGAGAGAAGAATTATCTCATGCTCATGCTCTTTCTCATGCTCCTGTGAATTTATCTGAGGTTGCTATGGATGTTATAACTCAAAGAGTTGTAAGTATTGTAAACCCAGACCTGTGAAATACTGGTGAAATGATTGGAATGAACATTAACTCTCTAAATCATGCTCTCAAGGATTTAGGCAATGAATTAGTTTCTCTGTCTAGAGAATTTATATCAAACATCACTGGTATGATTGAAGTTTTAAGAAATTTTATAGAACATCTGAAGAAGTCAGATTTGAGAAAGTTGATGGCTGAGATCACTCAGATTGTTACCCAAGATAGCTCTTCAAAGGTGACCAAGATTACTGTCCACGATATAAATGCTTTAAAGGATGTTATAAAAGATGAGTTAGCTACACTTGGAAAATTTTTGGATTTGGAATCATTGAAAAAGATGAGGGAAAATGGTGATCATATTCACAAGATGGTGAAGCTTTATTCGACTGATACTACTCAGGCTCAGAAAGAGATCAAAGAAAAGGTGGATCACCATTTATATAAAATCTATAACAAGAATGAGTTAAAACATCAGTTTAAAGTCTTGGATAACAATTAAAGGCTTCCTCAAGTCACTCAAGCTTTTAAAGCTCAGGTATAGTAGTTGAAAGATTTCACTCCCACTCTCGAAATCTTCAGAAAGAATAAAGAGGATTTTGAGAAGGCCATGGAATATGGTGGTGAAGTCATTAAAGATTTTATCAATCTGCTCAAACCCTATCTTCATGTGCAAGCTATGGCAATTGTTTTTCCTACTGATGAGCCTCTCAGTCTATCCGGTGTTACTCCTGGTCAGTTATCAGTTTCTCAAGATCTCTCTAATTTTCGGTCAGTCATTCAATAGCCTCCTTCAATAAGATCTTCTACTCGACCACAAGTGACCCTAGCACCTCTCTCCTTCCAGCCAGAGCTATCCTACCACTTCTCTCAATCTGGCCAGATCAACCTTCCACCAATCCACCCTCTGGCCCATCCATTACTCCATCTTCTAAAGGAAAAGATCTTCTACATTCCTAGAAGTAGCCATGCCTATCATTTTTTATAGGGTGTCTTTTATGTTTTTCCTTTTATTGTACGTTTTTCAGTGGTTACATCAATGGAACTTTATTTTGTTTTCTCTCTTTGCTATCTTTTTCTTTTTGATAATCTCATTGGGGTAGAATAGGAATACAGTCAGACTATATGAAGTAAGGGGGATAAATGATGACTACTGCTATGTTGATATACTCTCCCTTTGTTTATGATCTGGTGTATTCCCTGTTTATCTTTGGTTATATATTTCTTTTACATAGAGGTAGCATACTGAATGCTAAATCCTTTCCTTTATTCTATTTTATGCCATAGATTTGTGATTATCAAAAAGGGGGAGATTTTTGAACACTCTGTGAAATGGTTATTTTAATAATCACAAATCATTTTTATTTCTGTTTATAAGTTGATTTAGTCAACTATTTATTTTATTCTGTTCTAAAGGTTTTGATATATGTTTAATCATGATTACATATGTTTATCTATGATTATTTATAGTTTTCTATTGTCCTAAAAGTGTTCTGGTTTGAACAGACACTTTGGTGTCCTTTTTGATTTTGAAATCTGGTTTCTTCTCAGTGGAGGTTTTGGCTCCGGCGGGGAAGGATAAAGACGACGATGTCGAGCTGTTTTCCTAATGATGATGGTGGTTGGAAGACGAGTGACCGGCTGATGCGGGTGCCTCATGGTTCATGGCCACCTCGGGGTTGGCGTTAATTTTTTGAATTTCAAACTCGGTTTTTGGTTTTTGGTCTTTGGATCCCGCCTCATGTACGTGGTTACCGCTTTCCCTTAAAGCGGTTTTCAGAAAATCAAATAAAAATATAAATATTAGTAGTAAGAATGGTTGCACCGAGGAAGAACGGTCATGCAGCTCAAATGACCTACCAAAACTGATGCAGATCAAATGATCTACCGAAACTGATGCTAATCAAATGACCTACCGAAACTACTACTGATCAAATGGCCTACCGATGTCATTGTAAATTCAAAATGACTTACCAATCTCATGACTCACTGATAGTCATGAAAAATGTTTGAACTTTCTAATAACCCTTCCTAATTCCAATGGTCACATTTTCTTAGTTAAATGAACCTACTATTAATTAATGTTGGTTGTTGGATGTCAGGAAGCCATACCTCGTACCTGTAAAAAGGTAATAATTCTTTTTTTCAGATCTACAAGAATAAAAAAGAATGATTTGTGGTAAAAAGATAGTGGCGAACAAAAAGAAAGAAAAAATGCACGAAAGAAGTTGCATGTGTATGAAGTTCCACGAAACACAAGGAGAACTTGAAGAACCCCTGTAAAAATCACAGAGCCTAAAGCAGATCCTTCATCTGGAACAAACAAAAAGTGGAGTAGCTGTGTCTCACTGAAAATCATATGCACAATTCTGAATAACTTTAGCTAATAAGAGCCACAATACTCTGTTTTGAGTCATCCTCACCAGAAAGGACTTGACTACTTTCTGCAACATCAAAACGAGTCCAGAGCTTATCTACAAATACAAAGATCTTTCTAAACTCTATTATTTGCTTTGTTGTAGCCCTTTTCTTAACATTATAAGAAGTGTGTACATCTGTTTACTCAATATACACATTGTCTCCTGAGATGAACTAGAGGATATTAAATCGTCACACCAAACATTCTATACCTTCTTGAATCCCACTGTGAGTTGTGGAAGAGGTCAAGTGTGTCCTAGATAGCATGAGTGTTGTTGCTTTTGTTTTTCCTATGAAGAACTTTGGTAGAGATCTTAGGACCTGAACATTCTCTATAATGTTGTTTTCCCTGATTTGGGGTGTGGATCAAATTGATATAAATTGATTGAGAGGACTCAGTCTCAGATTGAGACTGAACCTCTTTGTTATATCTGTTGTGCATCTTAGATTAATTTTAATGTATATTTTATATATTTTATTCCACTACTATTTACTTTGAAATAAAAATCTTTTTTAAAGTTACTCTGATAGATAAATTATTAAGTGTTTTTTACTTTTGTAAATTAGTAGATTAGCTTCAAAAGTTAATTTAATCTTCTGATTAAATTAACTAAGACCTAATAAGTCTATTGAGAATCTAATTAAACCTTTACAGATTTGAAAATACACAACATTTTAACTTGTTTTTAAATTTGGGGATTTTAATAGAAATAATTTAATATAAAGTTTTAATAGTAACTCAATTTCCACACCCCCTTGAGTATACACTCCGACCAACACAATCCTTTATGATATACAAGCTTGATTAAAGGGAAAAACATGATTACTTTCCCATTTTCAATTACAATCTATAATCTATTTTTAGAATCAATTTTTTTCAAAAATCAATAATTTTTTATAAAAAACTATTTTTGTTCATTTCTGATTTTATAAAAAACAATTTCAGAAAACTATTCATTTAAATGTAATAATTTTATTTCTCTCATGAATTCCTTGATGTTTTTTATGATCATTTTCATCTATTTAAACACCCATGTTGATTATTATGTTTAATTTGGATTAATATTTTAAGATATCATCTTCCATATTGTGTTTAATTATTTAAGATTATTTTTATTGTTGATGAGATATCTTAATACCATTCACCATATTACTCAGAATGGTTAGTTATTATGTTTAATAATTGGGTAAAGTTATTTATATTTCATATGTTTGTTTTAATGTGAATATACGAGTTGATTATATTTAACCATTTTAATATGCGGAGTGAATTGGATTTTTTAAGTGCGAGGTGGGGCCTTCTATATCCCCTTGATGTATAAGAAGGTCACATGAGACTCACTAGCTTGGGTATAGGCTATCAACTTACCAGATTATGTATGGTGTCTTGGTTGAAGCCTTGATAATATGTTTATGATGTATTTAATTATTAATTCCCTCATTATGTGATTATTATTTGATATTCCATTTGATTATTCTACTAGTATAATATATATGGTTAACTTTCATTCTCTTATGATCATTTATATGGATTTATTTAATCAGTTTTTATTCCTTCCATATTATGCCTATGTTTTTTTAATAGAAGCTATTTTTAGTTATTTACCTTGACTTATGGTTTTTAGCTTTATATATACTAATTACCCTTACTGAGTATCTAATATCGCCCCTTAATTATATTTCCTTTCCTTAGATTATGAATAAGGAAACATTGAATAATCTTTCAAGGATGTAGTTTATTTATTTTTATATTCTCATTGACTTATGGCTCTCATGAATGTAATTTGTTCTTCCAAGAATGCTACACTAATCAGTACTTTGGGATTTGATTCCATGTAATCATTCCAATCTAATAAAAAACACACCAACTCCGGGATTTTAGGGTTAGAGCATTATAAGTTATCCCTAAGAGGTCTCTTGAAGGAATCATGTGAACTGAAGTATTCATACGGGGTTTTCATGCATAAAAAGACCTGTTGATGCTACATTATCCATATAACCAAAACAAGTTTAGAATAGAGTCATGTGATCCACATGAATAGAATCAATAATTGTAAATGGATTATTTGAATGGGCATTATGAAGGGTGATATACACTTGACATAGGTATACTGATCAGAGTCGTGAGATCTGTATGAGGTGAATAGAGTCACACAGTTTTCATGAACAAAACATGGTCTCACAGTGGAGTCATGTTGTAGTGAACCCAAAACTAGTACACTAGAGTTAGTTACTTTTTCAATATATTGGAATAAGATACAAGGAATCATATTCCAATAGAATTAATACTTTAGTACTCTTGGTAGACTAGATACATACATTATTACTTTTTAATACACAAATTACAACATAATTGTTTTTTGAGAGTATAGTTATTAACTCATGCATATTTTTGAATATATTTCATTATAAACTACATGGATTACTAGGAAAGGAAACAAAATAAGTTTGAGGTCAAATCCTTAGTATGTGACAAATACAACAGAATAAATCATGAATCAATAATATCACTTACCAATGAAAGATAAATCCCTAAGAACACATTAAATTTAAATAATTTGACTATAATAATAAAAATAGAAAGGTAAATAACTGAAAAAATTCCATATAATCAATAATATGACTATATTGATTGGATAAGGTGTTGTCAATATGTTAAATTTAATAAATGTAAACATATTCTATTTAATCAATAAAACAAGAATTAAAAGCAACCAGATAAAATATCATTGCTAAAATCCCATTGATAATAATAATTGAATTATTAATGAATGAAACACTAAATAGTTGGACATCATGTCTTAGGAACATGATACCTCAACCATCAAGTTCTATTCTCAAAAAAAATTAAAATTGGTGGGTAGAAACACATTTAACTAAGGATAAAAAACGTTTTTGTTTCATGATTCTTCTAATAAATCAATGTGTTATCAATAACTGGGACTCATCTATATATTAAATGTCCAAATAATTCCTCATATATAAAAAGTAGATTTAATTCATAAAATTGTTTCCTTATGATAAAGTATTTGCATTAATTAAAGGCTACAAATTTATCAATATTTCCCCTGTTAATAAAAAACATTCAATTTAAACACTGTATCTATAAATTATATATGTTTTAGGAAATAATCATATCAAAAATAAATAATATGGATATTTAGGGGAAATTTAATTTCAAATGATCAATGGAATGTGATTTTTTCAAGTTAAAGTTGAAGAATAAAAAAATTATTCAGGAATATGAGTGTTAATACATTCCTTTGCCAAAAAATCAAAAACTATCCCTAGAATGAATGAGAATGGTATCAATATAACATGCCCACAGTGAATAATATGTATAATGAGGTTTTTTTCATTGATTAATATAAATAAAAAAATAAATAAATAAAAACATTCTTGAGGAAAATATATTCTTCATTTTGAAAATAACTTTTTAGAACACCAAAATACATTTTTGAAATTAATTTCATTGAAAATAACATTTGGAACTTATAAAATAATCGTTACCAACAAGATACAAGATCCAAGAAAATATAGTCCTAATAATTTATTAATAAAATGATTAAACATACTTGTTTATGAATTATTGGGGAGTGTACAATTATGGGTGTAAACTGACCCTTTCATACCGTTATCCATCAATGATGCACAATATTCAAGAGCTTGAAAGGCCAAAATTGTACTTATTTCCATGATCAAACTCTTTGAAAAATATTACTCCTTATTGGATTCTCTATATTCATGAGAAACAATCTGATTGAGTTGAGTGACATTTTTAATACAATCAATCCATGGAGTTAAAAGGTTGCATTATAAATTCTTGGTATCACTTTTAGATCCATGATAATAGTTTCAGAATAAGAATAAATCCAAAGGGTAGTCCACTTGTGTTGGAAAACATGTTTAATAGTACAAGACATCTACCATAACTCAAATTCATATGAAATATCTATTCAAATATAATTATGAAAAAACCATTGTGAAATCTATGATTTGTTCAGAAAATACATCCATTACCCGAAGGTCCTGGCATGTCAGAGGCTGCACCATCAACATTGGCCATTATCCCAGTATTAATTAGAGAAATCCGACTCTAATATTTGAGTACCATGGGTGGTTATTATTTATATGAATATCTAAGCAGCCATAATATGCTCAAGTTATACATTTTGTTTTTCGTCACTCCTATTTGCACCATTCTGATAGCATGGACCTACTTGTGCTGGCCACTATTCCATTATGACTAGAGGGTGATTGATCATTAGACAATATTCCATTTAGTGGCCTCTATATCGAGGTAAATATATACTCCACTAATTCTAGAAGATGATGTTGTATTTGGTTTCATTTTCTAGTGTTGTGTATGAATGTCATATGCTCCTATAGTTTCCTATCAGCATCAATCTTATGGTTGAATAACAGAACATCATATTTCCACAATTTCATTTCATATTCATATCTATTAAAAATGATTTATAAATTTTTCTTATATATAGAATAGATGTTATAGGCCAACAAAATTTGTTTTCAATCCATCTTTATTTTTTCATGTGTTGGCATCCTTTTTTTCCTAGATTCTCCATAGAAGGATATATCTCAATGTTTGTATGAAGTGTGCCTTAAATTTGGAATAACATGATGGTATTAAGGTGGATAGTTTACTTTCCATATTATAGTATTTCTGGACACTGAAAATCCCCATTCATTTAGGATACCATATTGGTGTGTCAGTTTCAATGAACACATGGTTTTGAATTTCCACCTCATCCTACAAGGGAATAAAGGAAAGGTTGTTGTAATGTTCCACGAGATCATCTTTTGTAATCTACAATCTATCAAGAGGGGTGGACTGGATGACATTGATTAGTCAAAAAATCCAACAGGTGTTCCAATAGTTGATATTATATTGCCTTCTAGTCATCAATTTTTTTTTCTGCATGATATCATGGAAAGTGTTCTTCACTGAAGTCTATACAGATTACCTGAGATAGTATGGGTACCAATCCAGAAGCCTTCATTTGATCCTTCTTGATGAAAAATAATAAGAGGAATCATTAGTAGTAATCAATTTTTGTGTGAATATACTAATAAGAACATAATTTAAAATAAAATAATTGTTAAAACACTTTAGTGGTTATGACTGCTGAAAATTATGTAAATGTTGTACATGTTAAAATAAATATTCCTTTAATTTTTTCATAAAATGATAAAATTCAATTTCTGAAAATGAAATTAATATTCCATTCAAAAAAATTTAGAATAATTAGAAAAGGTAAATATTGAATTTAAAAAATCATTTTTAATGGTTTACAAATATTTTTGAAATAATTTTTTTAAAACATGATTTTTCTTGAAAAAAGATTTTTTAACGAAGAGGAAAATGAAAAAATGTTTTCTTAAAAACATATTAGCAATTATTTTAAGTAATAAAGTGTAGGAAAATATCACTATTAAATAAAAAATTCATTAATAGGACGAATATAAAATAGTTTAAGAATTTATTTGAAATTTACAAATATTTTGATTTAATGGAAATTCATGTATAAACAATACCAATCAAAACATTATGGTGAAAAAAGTCATTTAAAAGATCATAACATTGAAGTAAGAATTAGAAAATTTATTATTTTTACCAAATGTAAACACACATAAAACAAATGTAAATACAATAATAGATTTTTATAATTACATACACACTGAATCTTAGGATATCAAAGACAACGAAAGAGTAATATAACCTAATGGATAGAAATTGAGTTATAAAATTACTTATAACTTTGAAACTATTAATTAAAATCATATTAGATGAATTAATTAAAATTAAAACACAAAATACAAGTAATAATGATTTTTTCATGATATTAAATTTAAAAGGGGTAGTGTATACACCATAGATAATAAATTTTGTGCAAAACATTTCAATTTTCCCCAATGAAATATTTTGAGATGAAAATCCTTACACCATAGTTCCTTTTAGTTAAAAATGATTTAACCTAATGTATAGTGGTTTTAAACATTTTTTATCTCATATGAGAACCATAGTAATATTTATAAAATCATATATTAGCCTTTTATAACATATTTTCTCCTTTCTAGTAATAATCTTTCATTATTTTTATTGTTTTTGGTGATAGTTTCCATGTTTTCTCATGCGTGTTTCATAATGAAAGATCATGTTCTTATGAATATTATATAGTTAAATAATTTATATAATAATAATAATGAAATAATTATCATATTTATATATAAATTATAATTTTAATACCAGTCATGAAAAATTGTTTTGGGAAATGAAGTATGTTTTTATCCTGGAGATGGTAGGTTATACGTAAGCATGAGTAACATATCAATTTTTTCAATATCCATTATGGAAAGAAGAAATATTATATTTGTTATAAAAATAATTTTAATAAAATAATTAATTAAATATTATTTCATTAAATATAATTATATATATACATATCATTAATGTGGTGTGTGGATGTAAAGAGGGTCACATCACTTCGTAAAGGTTGTAGTCCTCATGTACTTGAACGATGTTATAATATTTTGTTGAGTGACAATAAATGATTAAAAATTATATATATATATTGTATTTTTTGATAGATAAATATTTAATGAATATAATAATTATTTAATTTATACAGAAAATAATCATTAACTTTATCCTTATCACTTTCCATGCGAAGAGTTAATGAAAAATGAATCACATCGCTTCATGAGGCGGTAGTCTGCCATACACACGAGCAACTTTATTATATCCCCTGTGTAATGGATGGTAAAAAGGTATATATGATATAATGGCTCAATATGCATAATTATGTTATAAATATCATATATAAACTTTATACCCCTTATCACACCCAACTGTGAGAGGTCGTAATGGATAAATGAATAACATTATTTCGTGAGGTTGTAGTTCATTGTACACATGAATGATGATTTGATAACCCATATGATGGAAGTGGATATGGTTTTAGGTAATTAAATTATTAATAAAACCCCATTATTTTTAATATACTAATTTATTATATTGTAATTTTTAAATTATAAATGAAGGAGGTGGTTAAATAAAAAAAATAAAACACCTCATTGAAAACATTATCTCTTCTTTGGGTATCATCTTTAGGGTTTCACAAAAATACATCCTATACTGAATTTATATAAAAAAACAATTTTTTTATAATGAAATATAATTATTTATGTTATGTTGTTTTGTATTTTTTTTAAAAAGTGATTTTAATGTGTGAAGAGGAGAGAAGATGAGGTGGCCTTTGATAAATGAGATGAGTGGGACACTTAATTTTTTTTTGAAAAGAATGAATTTCATCAGCATTATTTTCTTATCAAAAGGCTAAAATAATAAGATATTATTTATTATATAATTTATATGGTCTAAATATTTCCATCTAATATATTTTAAACATGTTTTACATCATTTAACCCATATATGTTTAGTTTCATCCCTGGTAAATCCATTTTTACCTTAGCCATGACAATTAATATTTATTGTTTTCAATATTATTTTTTGTAAAAATATAAATATAAATTATTATAAATTATAAATTATTTTTATTATGAATTTGGTATCTATTTTCACAAATAAAATTAAATTAATTGAAATTTTTTATTTAAAATTTATCCTAGAGACGTGATGAGAAAAAAAGTTTTTAAAGAAAAAATTTTCATAAGTTTACAATGATTTTATATAAAAAATTGAAATGTAAATGATTAAAATGAAGTAAATTATATTTATATATATATAATTGAATTAATTTTGATTCAAAAAATATTATAATAATTAAAATTTTAAATAATTTAAATGAAAGGCATATTTCCATTAAAATTCTTAATTTTTCACTATTTATTAAAAAACTAAAAAATTTACGAAAATACCAAAACATTCACTCTAATATAATTTTGATATTATAATTTCAAAAAATATGTTTATTTTTTAAAATAATGTTTTCAAAATTTGTAAAATTTAAATTTAAATTGTGTTTTCAATGAGCATCTAATCTGTTTTTTAGAAAAATGTAGTTTTTCAGATAACATATCTTTTTTATTTTAAATTATAGTTATTTTATTTCAAATATATTAGCAACCGTAATTTTAATATTTTAGTTATTAATTTCATACCTATTAATTTAACCGATATGTCATAATGGTATACTATATTACGGTTTACTAAGGCTCGGAGTTGCGTGTTCTGCAAGCTATTGAAAAGATTAAATTTCAATACATATTTTTTTGGTGATTTAATCATAGTGTTTCATGTTTCATATTCTATTGAATACAGTGTATTTATTTTATTATTTAAGGTTGTCACATTCTTCACACCTTAAATAAAATACTTCCTTGTAATTTAAACATGATCCTAGTAATGAAGGTTTGAAATTTGGAAATAACATTATTGAAAAACACACTTCGTAAGAGGGTTAGAAAAAATCCTCTTAATAAGAGAGAATTGGGAGTAAAAATATAAAATATAATATTTCATAAATAGGTTTCCATGTATGAGAAAATTCGTGGAACTTCAATATATTTACATATAATAAAATTGTAAATAATTATAGAGAGTTATTGAGAACATTGATCATATAAAATGAATGAAAAATGGAATGTTTAGAGCCTAAACCCAAAAATATGTAATAATTGAAAAGAAAATATAATTCATCAGATATGAATTTTATAGGATATTTTTTAAGATCCTTTTTCTAAAGTTGATGAATTATTTTACTCTATATGAATGTATGGAAATATACATATTGGATATGTTTCTATTTAATAAGTAAAATTTTATTTTTTGGATGTGATTTAATCAATTTCCAACTCATCACTTACTCCAATATAAAAATATCTGAAAAAATCTCTTAATTCCTGAAGAACTAAAAATAACTTTTAAAGGATCTTATGATCTATAAAAGAGTGAGATGAAATTTTTCAATATGTAAATATTATCTAAATAAATATAGTTACCACAATATTTCCAATAAAATAAATTAATCTTTGAACATCAATGTAACAGCATTGTTCCATAATTTATATGTATTTGTAAAATCATGTAACTAAAAACAATGACATATTAACTATAACATTGCATATGAAAGTGGTAAGTGTTAAACCCTTATCATTCTTTTTCTAGGGATCAAGCCCTGCAGGCTTTCTGGATACGACAAGTTGTCACCTAGATTTCAATTTTATCTTTTCCTAAAATATATTAGTATAATTTATATAAAACATCCAAAAAATATGATGCAAATCATTGAAATATAATTAATCATTAAGTAACATTTTTACAAAGGTTTTTAATACAACTTATTTTGGTTTATTATTTTATACAAAGAGAAATAATCTTATCTGGTTATTATTTTTATAATGTCATTAATTATCATATCACCCCTAAAGGTAATAAATATGTTTAAACATATTTCTATAAAATGTAAATAATTTATTCCTAAAATAAATTATCCATTAAAACATATACTTGATATAAGTTTCTCCAAAATTTTGTTAATACGGGAGGACTCCCATCACATAAAAACTAAAAAGGGTGTTTAAGGAATTCAACCTCTTATCATATTTAAACTCATAAACCTAGGATAGTATCTGTGAATATTATATTAATAAAGAGACATATGATTCTAAAATTTAAAATAGTTCTTAAATGTTTCATAATTCAAAATACCATTGGAAAAAAATACTTCCAAAATTTAATTATTGAACTTCAATACAAAAATAATTCATCAATTTTATTTCCACCTTGGTCCTTCCTTGGTTAAGGTTTATCTTTTAGAAGAGGTATTGAATCATATTTTCCCTAGGGTCTTCAAATTAAATAAAATGGATAATAAATGGATCCCTATGATGAAATTTATTTCCATCCCCCGTACCCTTCATTTTTCACGACAATTCCTTACTTTTTGCCCTTCCTCTTCAAACAAAAAGAATGTACCCAATGCATTAAGAAACTTTCCTTTGTTTTTCCTTCCACAATTCAAACATGATGGAAATAAACCCTTATTTCATCTATGGTATCCATCACTTGAGCTCTTATCTAACTCCATCCTTCTCTTCTTTGGTGAGTCTGGGAGTTATTAATTGTTTATGTTTTTAATCATATTTTAGGAAAACTGATTACCCATTATTACAATATCCTTCCCTCCATTAATCAACCCATTCTTTTCTTATATTAACTATCATTTTTATTATATTCAATATTAGCATGATTCTTTCAGGTTCTAGCCATTGAATAAATATAAAAATCATAGTGTTAGAAATAATTATCATTATTGGAAAACCATATAATCCTTTATAAGATGTTTATATCTTGATAACTCTTTTTTAAATATAAGACACCTTATTTTTAGCCTAGTTCATTCATTTTTATCATATATTATAATCCTTTATAACCTTTTAATGAAAATTTCAATTATCCTAAGCATATCCCTTGTGAGTGTCAAACCAGGTGTGCACTAAGTCCCATTTTCATGCACTATGTAATGATCTAGTCATGACCAACATAACGTTTCAGATTTATTAACCCAAGGTATATATCTTATTGGACCACATCCACTTATATTATACATACAGGGATGTATTTAATGTAAAAATCAAAAAATATATAATTTTCCAAATATTTAAAATATTCTTCTACACTTATCTTGAAAGGATATCATAGTGTTATATTCCTAAATCAATGTTTTCATTACTCTCATTTATACATGTTCTAATAAACATCCTATTATACAAAATGTATTGGCCACACCCCTAGTAGTCTAGATCCAGTGCCTTCTTTAATACATTGGTATAAGATACAAGGAATCACATCCCAAAAGACTGAATAGTTGTATAGTCATGGTAAACAAGATACAAACATGATTAGATTTGAATACAAAAATTACAACATATAATTTTTTAGAATATCATTATTAACAATATAATATTCCTGCATTTCATTCATAGTACACTTGATAGATTCTTGGACAAGGAAAAAAATATTGGTGAGCTCAAACGATCAATAATAGTTCGGTACAATTGATGAAATCATGCATCAGTAAGAATAACAAACATGGAAAAGTTTAATAAACGAACACACATTCCATTTTTATAATTTTACTAGAATAATCAATTTGGAATGATAAATAACTAAAAACACATTCCATTTAATATATTACATGACTATCATATCTTGATAATTCTTTGTCAAAATAGTAATATAAATAATTTAAAAAACAATCCATTTCATCAATAAACTATAAATGAAATGAATCAATAGATAATATCATAGCACAAATCTCATGGATATTTACAAATGAATTATTAATGAAGGAACAACTTAATTATGTGACATCTTGTCTCTAGAACATGACATCTCTACCGATAATATTTATCCTCAAGACAACATAAAACTGATGGGTATAAACCCATTTAATAATGGTTGTCCAACTGTCTCATCTCATGAAACAACTTATGAATCAAGGGCTTTTTATAACCAAGCCCTGCACATTTTTTACATTTCCAAATCATTCCACATATATCAAATATTCAATTTAATTTATAAACTATTTTTTTTATCATCAAGTATCTATTTAGAGTAAAGGATACATATTTATATATATTCATATAGTTAATAAAAAACATTCAATGTACAAAAAGTATGTAAAAATGGTATATAGACTATAAAATAATCATATCCATCATAAATAATATGCGTATTTTTTGGAAACATAATCCCCAATGATCAAATGAAAGTGAATATTTCAAGGTAAATTTTATGACTATAAAAATTAATCAGCAAATGAAATATAAATACTTTGAAGGGTCAAAATGATCATAAACCATATATAGAAAGAATTAGTATGGAATTGATAAAACATTTCTCTAGTTAAGCATAAGTAGAATAATGGTTGTTGTCATTGATAAATAAAAATTCAATACAAAATCAATAAAAACATTCTTGAGGATAATTTCCTTTTCATTTTAAAAATCAATATATAAAATTTAAAAAATTGAAAATAATTTTATTTGAAAATAACCATTGAAACTTATAAAATATTCTTTACAAACATTTAAGTGGTAATGAATTTTGTAAATTTCAATCATGTTGTCAATGTTAAAACAAATATTCCCCCCACTTTTTGGAAAAGATAGATAGATATTATTTTAAAAATGACAAGGAGATTCCATTAAAAATAGTTTGTTAAAAATAAAAATGTGTAAATATTTATTCAATAAATAATTTTGAGAAAGGTGAAAAACATTTAAAAAAATATTTTTTGTAAACATTTTTTTAGGAATGAGATTTCTGACTGAAGAGATAAACAAAGTCATATTTTCATAAAAAGCACTTTCTCAGTTATTTTAAGTGAGAAATAGTTTAAAAATAATAAAATTACATGAAAACATTAATGAATAAAAATAAAATAATATAATGGGTGGTTTTATTAAAAAATTTCCAAATAACTCCCTTTAATGATAGTTCAAGTATAAAAAAACTAATAAAAATAAGATTGTAGAATAAACAATTAAATAGATAATAATATTGATGTGGAAATTAACCAATAAATCAATAATGTGTATCATATTTAAACCCAAATTAAACAAGTTGAAATAAATGTAATACCATGGAAAATTCGTGTAATTTTTTAAAAAAACATTATATGGGATTATTTCGAGACCATATGCGCTGAGGACACATGATTCGGAGAATTGATGAGCCGGGAAAAGAATTTTTTTAAAGATATTTTAATTAAGCGTGTGAGTGGGTTTTTCTAACTTTTAAACCATTGCTCAGATAAAAAATCTGAGGGAACCCTCGAACTCAAGATGTCGGGGTTCTCCTAGAACTGACATAACTTCGACCAATGAGTATCGATAGAGAAAGATAATTTTTTGACCATTATGAAGAAAAAAATGAAATAAAAAAAAGTTTTTTTATTTTCATTCACTATTGAGCGGTGACGATGAGTCATAATATATATCACATTAATGAGGATTATTAAATTGATGTTTAACAGATACATTGTTTCATAAATGAAACAACATAATGACGTCATAATGAAGCGTAATAGAAATTTTGCGACACATTTTTTGATGAGTTCATGGGTTGTCGAATGAGAGCTGGAAGTTTCTCTGAAGGATGGTAAATGAGGTATTTTCTATACAACAAAAAATTCCAGAGAATCGAAAAGTGGATAAAATTCCTTAAAGAATGGATCTGATACTAGAGAATGATGAACACCAACGACTTTGAACGGATCGACCCCAACAATGATCCTTCTCCTGGTAGGGGTTAGTTTTGTTCTAAGATTCCATATTCTTCTTTCTAAAATAATGAACACAGATCAGCCAATGAATTGGTTGATCTGTGGGTAATTCGTTCTTCCCTGAGGGTGATATTTCTTGGGGATTTTCATTAGGATAAATTTTTATAGAACTATAATTTTCTTACCCATGTTTTAAGACATCTATCCTAGAGGGTGTAGGTCGACACGAACAAGGTCTGAGCCCCTCTTCCTTTGTGTGTTCATGTGCATACTTTTTATCTGCAACTTCGATATGGTGGTAAAGAGGATTCAAGGCCTTGGCATGGACGGTGACCTATAATGGAGGTTGGAGGCATAAATGAAATTGGGAACATACCACCAGAGAAAACTCGGTGGTCCGCATAATGCGCTGCCGACACGCCAATAAAGGTAGTGGCACCGATGACTGCCGGGGGCGGGTGATGGAACCCCACGATGTCAAACCGAGGAGGGTCACAATTGGTATGAGCCGTGGTGGTGTAGCAAGAGTTGATAGGGATTAGGCCGATGACTAGTGATGGGACGCAGCCATCCAACCACATTGGTGTGGCATCTCGCACCACGTGGGCTACTGCAAGACCTTGACCCGCAACAAGCCATGGGTCATGGGGAGAAACCCGATCCTCTTGATAGAGCAGTTCATTAGGGAAGGCATCAATACCTTGTAATGTGGGGAACACAATGGATGTGGCATAGCCTTGGATGAGATGGAGGAGTCTGCTCACACAAAGGTGGGCTTGGCTGGTTCTGGCGGGCAGCGCCCAACCAAGCAAGTCCCTCCCAGCCAAGAAGGCCTGGTGGATAGTGGTCCAGTCCGGGCTAGGCCAAGTGGGCTAGATGGGACCCGGTTCAGGATAGGTCAGTCAAACTGGGTCAGACCAGTTTGAGACTGCACCGGCCCCTATTTTGCTAAAATTCCTGTAACATTCAAAAGAAACATCCATCGGACGAGTCATCTACGGTATTGAGACCACCTCAACAAGGCATTTCTTTTGGCTTGCTTTAAGTAGAATTTAATGGAAGTTAGGTTACGAAAAATTTATTGTGGAGAGGATTATCTCAGAATCAATTATGTTACAAGAGACCTTGAGTGGATCAGCTATAGGCGACCATGCATGGATCCACTAAAAGAAACCCTTTGTGGATCAACCACAAGCGACCCTTCTTGGATCAGCATCAAGTGACCCTGTTTGGAACATCCATGAAGGCCTAAGAGAGAAGATAACCTACATGGATCAACTATGATGGCCTAAGAAAGAAGTGACCCAGCATGGATCAGCTCTGACAGCCTAATAGGGGAGAAACCCTACGTGGATCATCTATAACAGCCTAAGAGGGAAGTGAACCTGTGTGACTTAGCAGACCCACGGTACTCATCATGGATGTGTACATAAGAATTTCAATGTGTTCAGGGATACAAATGATAGATTTTTTTTCATACATCATATTATAACTATGTGAGATGACTTTCTTCATGATCATGTTTTTTGGATAGCTTTTTAGCCTTTCCTTTTTGGTTTGGGGTCCCTACTGAGTAGTTTGTTAGTCACCCCTGCACGGGATGTGCTTGCATGTGTTGTGTATGGTGTATATGACTAATGCCTTGATAGAGGACATGGTGGATTAGGACACAATAGTTCCCAATGAGATAAGGAAGATGGGGCGTACTTGTATATCTTCCAAAAAATACTCTACACAAACCCATCTGGTGGGGTTTTCAGTGGATAGCTATTTAGTGGTCCTTTTACGTTCCACTTTTAATTTTTTTCTTTTGTTGGGTTTTTATGCTATCCCATTTGACTCAGCATTTTTACCTTTACTCATTGGTTGTTTTAGTGGAATGTATGTTTCATTTATAGTCTTTTTGGGTATGTGGTATTCTGTTCATTTGTATAGGTACTGAGTAAAATGCCACCCACATGCAGTTTGATACCTTTGGCACTTTTCGGCAACCCCTGGCCTATGGGAGGTGGGCTTGGGGGAGTCATGGCATGATCCCTGGGGGACGGGTCTTGATAAAGTGGTATCAAAGGTTGTTGATTCTACCTCAAATATAGTGAGTATATTTTTTTGTATTTGTGGAATAGTGTTTAATGTCTCGAGTTCAAAATTCAGATTTTGGGAGTCTAGTATTGGTGTGGTAGCCAACATATCCATACACAAGGACCTTGAATTCTTCTTTTCTGCACTATACATAAAAACATGGGTTACATGCATCATATGGGAATTGATTGTTTCCTAATTTTCATCTTGAATTAGAGTCAGCTCACCAGGTATAATCAATTGTCAATGGTACATCTTGATATTTTTCATGATGCCTCCATGAAGATATCCTTCTAGGATTATGATGCATGACTGTGAGGAAAACCCGCCTAGTGATGAGGCATCGGTTGAAGGACTCATGCTAGAGATCACCCCTTCAGGGGGTGCACCAAAGTTACAACCACTCGTTGATCATTAGTTACTACCGAAAATACCAGTAGAGGACACACACATTATTAACACATCACATGTGTTCCAGAGATGAATAAATCCTATGTACAAGGTAGAGATAGATCCTCAGGTCGCAGAGGACTAGCTTTAGGCGATGATGTGAGTCTTCCACTTGGTGAGGGTGCAACTTAAACAGATGGTGGTTTTAGCTACAATCCTTTTGTAGGGCTCGGTGGAGAGATGGTGGAGTTTTACAATTCAGACACTTGATGAAGCGACCCTCTCCTAGGATGACATCAAGAAACATTTTTGGGAGGAGTTATTCCCCATGACCTTTCAATCGGTGCACATACAAGAGTTGTTTCACCAATAATAGGGAAACATTTCACTGGATGAGTACTCTGTGAGGTTCACAGACCACTCTCGTTACTCTATTGATATGGTATGAGACCATTTATCCAGGTCTTTGACAGTTGATCAGGGAATCTGATGGGATATCATGACGTTGATGAATTCCCTCAAAATCCCCATGCAGGATGGAGTGCTTGAGAAATATTTACAAGTAGAGAGATTCCTCACAGAGAAGGCACAAATGGTGGGAGCTACCACTGGGCGACAGGTGGCTGAGTCATCCATGGTGGGTAGACAACAGATGAGGTAGAGTTCCAAGCATGAAAGACCATATGAAGGGAGACCCAAGGACACAAAATAAGTGGTTCAAGGCCTCCAGGGTAGTGGGAGTCAATAGAGGAGAAGTGAATTCTACTCTTGGGGATGGAAAAGGATCATGTATCGTGACTGCCCGACCCACTGCACAGATGATCAGTGGATGGTCAAGGGACCGACATTGTAGAGGCAGAGGTTCGAGCAAGGAGGTACATAGGGTAGCAGAGGTGGAAGGGGAGCATGCCGAGCAGCTGGCGGTGGGAGGCAATTCGAGATACTACCACCACCACCCCCTTTTTCCACCACAGCCTCATGTAGCATACAGACATGGGAGAGATAAGATTCAGATAGTGGTGCCCTATGCCCCTGGCACTCTAGAGATATTTATAGGTATGATATATTCATTCTCTACCCCAGCTGCAGTTCCTATAGAAATAGGTGGTAGTCACTCATTCTATTCCACAAACCTTGTTTGATGCTTGATGATCCTGATGGAACCTTTGGATCGATCCATACAATTAGATACTCCTAAATGAGAGGATTATATGATTACACATAGGTTCCAGTAGTGTGAGCTTATTCTTGGGGTAAGATCATTGGTTGGGATCTCCTAGTAGTAGCGTCAAGGCCTTACGACGTTATCATGGATAAAGACTGGTTATCCATAGTTCATGCTTAGATCGACTGTATTATGTGTATATTGTGGTGTGTCTACAAATATTGGACCATATTTTCCTTCAATGATGGGAATTGAACTCATGAAATGCAGGACAACCTTTATTGGAGGAGGGTGCAGCTGATCACTCACCAGTTGGCAAGCCTCACCCTTGGGGCACTGGACGAGAGGATTCCTCACATTCCTATATTGGTGGCCTAGTATGAGGAAGTCTTCCCTGTGGATATTCCAAGACTACCTCTTCACCAAGAGGTAGAATTATACATCAATATTTACCCCGATCCGACACCAATATCCATGCCAGCATATCGGATGGCTCCAACAGAGCTTAGTCAGTTGAGGGTAAAACTTGAGGATTTGTAGTATAAGGGGTTTGTAAAGCCCATAATATCACTATGGGGAGCACTATTATTGTTTTTCAAGAAGGCGTACGGGAGTTTGAGGTTTTGCATAGAATTCGGGTGCCTGGAACTAGTGAACATGAAGAAAACGCTTCCACTTCTAGGGATTGATGACCTATTCGATCAGCTGAAGGGAACAAGATGTTTCTCGAAGTTATACCTAAGGTATTTCTATCATCATATTTGGGTATGAGATGTGTACATACCAAAAAAATCATTTAGATTATACTATGGACACTATGAGTTAATAGTGATTTTCTTCGGCATAATCAATGCCCCAAAAATTGTTCAGGGGACTCATGACCAGGATCTTCCATCCTAACCTCGATTTGTTCATGGGAGTCTTCAATGATGACATCTTGGTGTACTTTGTGTTAGAGTAAGAGAATTCTTGACAACTTTAGATAGTCTTAGATATACTCCAAGAGCACCAGATTTATGGGAAGCTCTTGAAGTGTAGTTATGGATTTAGGAGGTTTTCTTTTTGGGATACATCATCTCTTAGTCAAGAGTTGATGTGGATCCGGCAAAGATAGAGGTAGTGCTTGCTTGGGAGCCAAATAGCAGCGTGATTGAGGTGAAGAGTTTCTTCTGGTTTATTAGATACAACCAAAGGATCATTCCTAACTTTTCCAAGGTAGCAACACCCTTATCGGTTTTGATATAGAAGGGAATACCCTTCGTGAGGACAGAAAAGTGCCAGCAATGTTTATACGAGCTGAGGCAGAGACTGACGAGTGCCCCCATCTTGAGACTACCAGAGGAGGGAATTGATTATGTAGTTTTCTATGACATAGCAGGGAGCGTACTGGGTTGTTTCGTAATGCAGGAGTGATTAGTAATTGCCTAAGATTCATGGTATTTGAGGAAGCCTGAGAATAACTTTTTGACCCATGACCTGGAGTTAGCAACGATGGTCTTTTCTCAAAAGATGTGGAATCACTACTTGACGGGTGAATGATTTACCGTCTACTCTGACCACAAGTGTCTCAGGTGTATCTCCTCCCAGATGGACTTTAACATGAGGTATTAGTGTTTTCTGGATTACCAATAGGACTATGACTTCATGATAGTCTATACTCATGGGAAGAAGAATGTGGTGGAAGACACGCTCAGTAGGAGGTCTGGTTTGCATCTACTGAGTGAGGAAATAGAGAAGCTATCCCTAATGCATATATCCTTCATGGATAATGATGTTGAAGCTTACCTTCAATCAAAGACTTTCACTCATCCAATATTATAGCGAGTTAGGGAGGCACATATTGTGGATGTTGAATTTGAGGCCCTACATGCCATGTTATCCTCATGAAATTCTTCTAATGGATTTGGATAGGTGGGGATCATTCCATCCTTTTTATAGGGTGTATAGTAGTTCCATTGGTGTTGTGAGAAGTTATTTTTGAGGGAGTTTCATAACTCCCCCTTGGAGGTACGTCAAGCAGTGGAAAAGATGTACCAGGATCTCCGTTGTTAGTAATGGTGTCTTGGGATGAAGAAAGCAGTTGATGATTTTGTTTCATGGTGCCTCACTCATCAACAAATGAAGGCTGAGAATTAGGTTCTATTAGGCTTGGCACAACCACTATAGGTAATATAGTGGAAGTGAGATGGTATCCCATTGGACTTCATGACGTGATTACCACACACTTCCAAGGGCCAAAATTCTCTCTGGGTGATTGTTGACCGACTCACCATGTCGCCTTGTTTCCTACCCATTCGGGAGATGGGATCTGTAGAGGGATTGGGTTCCTCTATGTTCAAGGGATAGTGAGGATTCATGATATTCCTTCAACAATTTCCTCAGATCACGGATCAGGATTCACATCATATATGTGGAAGGGATTACAGGAGGCGTTCGGGGCTCACCTGGGCTTAAGCACAACCATTCACCCACAAACACATGGTCAAATGAAGTAGACAATATATACCTCAAAGGACATGATTCATGATTATGTCACTTATTTTAGTCATATTTGGCAGAACCACCTGCCAATAGTGGAGTTTTCATACAACAACAGCTATTAATCCACAATTAGTATGGCACCATTAGAGGCTTTGTATGTTCGGCCTTATATATCACCTCTATGATGGAAAACACCTAGGGGAGTCATTACTCATGGGTCCAATGTTGGTATGGGATACCATTGAGAAGGTGAAGATCATCCAGGTGTGGATGAGGACTGAGTAGACCAGGAAAAATTCTTATGCTGATAGGAGATGGAGGCCCTTGGAGTTCGAGGACATAGACCATGTGTTCCTTTGGGTATCACATGGATGGGGATTGTAGAGATTTGGCTGGGGAAACATGTTATCTCTAAGGTTCATCATAACTTTCTAGATTCTGATCAGAGTTGGAAAGGTAGTATATCGCCTAGATCTCCCCCCACAGATGCATTAGGTGCATGATTGTTTCCACATGTCGTATCTGAGGAGGTATATTCATGATCCATAACACATCATGAACTTAGGAGAGATGGACATTGATGATGGGGTGATGTTTTTGATGTTCTTGGAAGAGATACAGGATCGATAGGAGTGCATCCTTCATGGATGGTTGATTCCTATGGGCACGTTCAGTGGCAGCACAAGAATCTCCAAGAGAGAACATGTGAGCGGGAGGCTCAGATTTGTGCTTAGTGCCCCCATTTGTTTGTTTAGCATTGATTTGGATTACGACGACATGAATACATAAATTTCAGGGAAATGTAATATCCCAAATATTACTTGATTTTTTTCAATTATCCAAGATTATTTCAAGACCAAATGCTCAGAAGGCAACTAATTTCGAGACCCAGTGAGCCCATAATATAATTTTGAACTATTTTATGTTTAGTTTATTAAGTGTGCGATCATGTTTTTCGAACATCTAATCTGATGCTTAGATAAAAAATTTGAGAGCACCATTTAACTCAAGATATCAAGATTCACCTAGAAAGGAACTAACTTCGACCGATGAGGGTCCACCAGAACAATTAATTTTCAGACCATTAAGAATAAAAAATTAAATAAAATAAAATAATATTTTATTTTCCTTCAACGTTGACCGGAGATGACAAGTCACATTAAATATCCCATTAATGAGGCTTATTAAATTGAAGTGTAATAGGTATGTTGTTTCTTAAATGAAACAACATAACGAAGTGTCGACACAGCGTAACAGAAAAAATGAGACACATTTTTTTATGAGTTTTCAGGTTAGAGAATGACAGATGGAAATTTCTATGATAGACAAGATGAAAAGTGATTTTTTCACCAACTATAAACGCCATAGAATCATAAAGTGGAAACTAAAACTTGGATAATGGATTTGAGACTATAGATCAACGAACACCCATAGCTTTAAATGTATTAACACTAATGATGAACCTTCTCAATGTAGGGGTTTATTTTCTTTTGAGTTTCCCCATTCTTCTTTCTAAAACAATGAATGTGGATCATCCCACGAATAGGTTGATCCATGAGTCATTCATTCTTGTGGGAGGGTGCTGTTTCTTTGGGTTTTGCATTTGGATAAATTTTTATAGAACTACAATAGTCTTCCCCATGTCTTAAAACCTCTAATGTGGAGGGTGTGGGATGAAAAGAACAAGGCTCTAGCCCCTCTTCCTTTCGGCGTTATTTTTTGTTCTTCGTGGCTACATTTTTGAAATGGAGAAAATGATGATTTGTGGCCTTGGTTGGGAAGGTGGTATCCCATGGATTCCAGAGGCACAAACAACACGAGGAATGGACCACTAGAGTAGACCTAGTGGTCTGCGAAAGGTGTTGTCGGTGTCGTGAGAAGCACCAGTGACTACCCCGAGAGGGTGGTGGCGCACCATGATGGTGTGCCTAGGAGGGCCGTCAGCACAAGGGTCAACAGCTGGTGATAGGATGCTATCTTCTAGCCACGTCAGTGGGGTGGCCCATGGTGAAACTTGGACCCACAACAACCCACTAGGCATGCTATAGATGCAACACATCCATGTTTGAGACAGAGGAACTGACCCGCTCTAAGTTGGGGAGAGCTGGTTTTGGCAGGCTATGCCTGGATAAGCGTGTTGGGATGGACCCACAGCCTAGCAGGCCCGACCCACAACCCATTAGGCTGTGCTGATTCTGGCAGGCTGCGCTAAGCCAAGTGGGTCAGGCTAGGTCAAGCCCAGTGGGTTGGGTTGGACTCGAGTCAGGTCGGCCTGACCCGGTCAGGCCAGACCCAAACCCAACTGACCCCTGTTTCTCTAAAATGCTAATAATTTTCAAACAAAGTGTATGTTTGATGAGATATCTATGGCGTTCGAAACCCATGATGGGGCAATTCCATTGGAATTATATAAGGAAACTTTCATGGATGTTCGTATATGTCAAATTTCTTGTGGAGAATATTCACCCAAAATCAAGCGTGCTATAAGAGACCTTGTGTAGATCAGCTACAGGTGTCCCAACTTGGATCAGCTACAAGTGACCCTTTATGGATCAGCCACATGCAACCCTTCATGGATCAACTACAAGATACCCTATGTGGACCATCTCTGATGGCCTAAGTGGGAAGAGACCCTACATGGATCATCTATGACAACCTAAGAAGGAAGAAACCCTATATAGGTCATGTATGATGACCTAAGAGGAAAGATTCCCTCTGTGGATCAACTATAATGACCTAATATGAAAGCGACCCTATATGACTCAGTAGGACCACGGTACTCATTAGTGACGAGTACCTTAATTGCCCAAATTTTTCAGTGTTATGACTGATAAACTTGTTTTTCCATACTTTATATTATAACTGTGTGAGTTGTCTTCTTCACGATCTTGTTTTGTGGATTTCTTTGTGGTATTTACTTTGTGGTTTGGGGTCCCTACTGAGTTTTTTGTTAAACACCCCAACACAGGGTATGTGCGCTCATGTTTTATCTGGTGTAGATGACTGATTCCATGAAAGGGGACTTGGTAGACTAGGACCCGATGGTTCCTAATGAGGTCAGGCAGATGAGACATACTTCTACAGCTTCTAGCAACTACTCTAAACATACCATCTGGGTGGGGTATTTATAGGATGACTTTCTAGGGGTCCTTATAATTTTCTATTAATAGTTTTCCTTTAATTGGGTTTGTATTATAGCCCCTTTGACACATATTTCATACCATTACTCAGTGGTTGTTTTTATTTGCATGTATGTTTCCTTTCCAATATTTTTGGGGATGTGGTTGTGAGTGCGTGCATACAGGAATCTATGAAAATGCCTGCCACATGCAGGTTGACGCCTATCACCAACCCAAGGCATTGAGAAAGTGGGCTTGGGGGAGTCAAGGTATGGGCCTTGGGGGATGAGTCATGAAAATAAAAATATATATATTCAAAATTATTTAAAAATATAATATTAAGATATCAAGGGGAACAAAGGAGTAACATAACAAAATAAAAAGAAACTGAGTTATTAGAATTTTTTACCACTTGGTAACATTTAATTCAAATACCCTTAGATGAAATAATTCAATTTAAAAGTTAAAATACCAATTATAATAAATTACTCATTATATTACATGTCATTGGTGTTGTATATACACAATATAAAAGAAATTAGGTTCATAATATTATAATATATTTTAATGAAATGAAATTGAGACAAAATCCATTACCTCCCGCTTCCTTTTGGATGAATGTGATTTAACATTAATTATTTATAAAAAAATATTAACTTATAGTAGAACAATTTTAATAATTATAATATCATATACGATCCTTTTAAAACATCTTATCACCTCTCACATTATAATCTTTCATTATTTTCATTTTTTTGGGTTAAGTGTCTTGTTTACTCATCTGTGTTTCATTATGATGGATCTGATTTTTAACATATTATATAGTCTTGTAATATCAAGAATAATAATCATGGAAAAATTATCATATTTATTAAAAAATTATTGTTTAATTCCAACCATGAAATATGGTTTTTGAGAAATTGTTTTCGTTGTAATCATAGTGACTTTATTTTTTATGCATGCATGAGTAACATATCACTTTCTTCAATGATTATCTTGGAAATAATGTAAGTAATATATTTCCTTTAAAAAATTATAATTTTATAGTAAATAGTATATTATTTTTCTAAAAATAAATTGTTATTGAATCCATGTGGTGTGGTGATGAAATGAGAGTCACACCACTTCACGAAGGTGGTAGTCCACACAAACACGGTAGATGTTATCATCATTCAATGAGTGAAATGTAGGAATGAAAATTTTATATATATATATATATATATATATTATCTTCTAAAAATCATAAAAATGTAATTAATATAAAAATTAGTTCATTTATATCACATAAAATCATTAAATTTATCCTTATCACTATCCATGCAAAGTGATAGTGAAAAATTAATCACATCAATTCGCATGGTGGTAGTCCACCGTACACACGAGCAGTGTTATCGTATACCCTATAGAATAGAATGTAAAAAATTTCTATATGATATAACCAATAAATAGATATAATTAATTTTTAAATAAAATATATAAATCTATATTCTTTACCATACCCATACCTGGGAGGGTGCAATGGAAAAAATGAATGACATCAGTTTGCGAGGAGGTAGTCCAATATAAACATGAACAATGTTTTAGAAATCCATTTGACAGAAGTAGATATTATATTATGAAATTATATTATTATAAAAAAAATTTATACTATTAAGATACTATGGGTACTATATAATCATGTTTTAATAATAATTTAATGAGGTGGAGAATGAAATAAAATTAAAACGATTGTCGACGAATGTTGCCTCTTAGTCAATTATCATTCTTAAATTTACAATAAAATAATTCATAGGTTGTCATTTATTATAATATATAGATTTTAGGATGAATGGAAGGAATTTATGAATTGATTTTTTCCTATAGTGGTTGAGAAAATTAGGTTTTAATGTGTGAAAAATAGAGGTTTTGTGGAATCTATTTATAAGAAAGGTGAGTGCACACTTGTAAATTTTAAAAATAATGAATTCCACTCAAATATTTTTCCCAAAATGATCTAATAATTGATCATTATCAACAATAGAAAGGATAAAGTCTAACTATGTCAAAAAATATATTTTAGAAAATTTTTAGGTCATTTTAACACTTATCGTTATAGTTTAACCCATGATCATTCCATTTTTACTTTAACTGTGACAATTAATTTTTTCAATTTTCAATATTAATTTTGGTCAGAAAATTATGATGGAATTATTTGAAATTATAAATAATTATGATTAAAAATATGGAATCTATTTTTTTTAAAAATTTAATTCATAGGATTGGAAAATTTTAATTTAAAAATAATCCCATATACTTGACGAGAAATTGTTTTTTAAAGAGAAAATGGTCAAAAATTTACACAGGGTTTATATAAAAATTAAATACTAAAATGATATCAATTTCCTAAATTAGATTTATTTATATATAATAGAACAAATTTTAATTTAAAACTAATTTAAAATATAAATTAAAATTATAAGTAATTTGAAATAAAAATTATTTTCAATTAACAATAAATATTTTACACAATTCATTAAGAAAATAATCATTTTAGAAAAGTACGGAAAATTTGCCCTAGGATAATTTGGATATTCTAATCTGAAAAAATATTTTTATTTTTTTAGATATTTTTTTTTAAATTTTATAAATTAATTTTAAATTATTTGTGCAAAGAATGAATAATCCATCTTTTATATAAATACAGTTTTCGAGAAAACAATTATTTTTCTTTTAATTGATTATTATTTTATTATAATCAATAGATAACCATAATTTTCATATTTTATTTAGTTGTATTCATACATACCAATTTAACATATCGGTAATAATGGATTACGGTATAACAGTTCATTTAGACCTAGGGTTTTATGTTCTACAATCTATTGAAGAGATTAATTTTTAAAAAAAAAATATGTTTTGTTTTTTTATTTATGCTCAGTGTTCCATATTTCATATTTTACTGAATACAAAAATATCTTTCTTTAATTTAGGGTGTTTCACGTGTGATATTCATGATCTGAATTGAAAATCATGAATGAGTCTTGTAAATGGGACGTATTGAGGGGTCTTTTGGAGGATTATCATAAAACAGTGGTTATTATATAATTAATTAAAATATAGGATAAAGAAATGCACAAGTGTGAATCAAATCAGACCAAATTTTTAGAAGAGTCCATTGGTGGAGCACTGTGTTCACTTTAGTTGAGAGAGAGTTGTGGGACTTCTAATTATGAATGTTTTTAACCTTGGAGGGATAGTGAGACCACTCTATGTTTTTAACAACAATGAGATTTGGTAGATTTGGCACATCAACACATTGACTTTGTATGCTCATTGGATGTAGCCTAGTGAGGGTGAACCGTGTGAAATTGTTATGTCTTTTACCTGTTTTTATAACCAGTTATTCTTTTTAAGGGAAATTAGAGAGAATATTGTTTTTTCTAATGATTAAATAATATCCAAAGATAACATTTTTTTAATATGTCATACCATAATTCAACCCCCTATCAAGGTATTTAACATATTTAGGATAACAATGATGTATAAATATGAGAATGTAAATTGTTATGATATGAGAACTCTACCAAGTGGTGGTGTTGATCCCATAATCCATTTAATTACATCAAAAAAGATCTCAACATATCCTATATGGTTTCCATAGTCCTCTAAAATTGACTTTCCACTCAAGGGTGAGAAGTAGTGACAATAGTCAACTATATCTTTAAATAATTATCAATACTTCTCAAAAATATCAAGGTAAACCTCATACCCGAATTATATACAAGATAGGGAGGTACTCCATACAACCTCAACACTTTGCTTATATATATATATATTGGTGAGTTATCCAAGAGATAATCCTTCTCTAAAAATATAAAATGAGATTAATTTATATTATGGTTGACTACAACCCATATAAGATTTTGACCCTATGAAATAATGGGAAGTACTACGACAAAATCCATTATAATGATTTATAATTTCTATACTTATATGGGTAATTATTGAAAAAAAACCTTATACTTCTATTATATATCCTAAACTTACTGACATACCAAGCATTGAAATCTGTCTTTTTTGATCTCCCACATCATGTTATCCCACCAGAAGATTTTCATTAAATATTTATACATATTAATGCCTCCTAGATGAATAGATAAATATGATCCATGATCATAATAAAAAAATCCATCTCCAGTTTTTGTTTTTATGGAACACATATCTCGGTTACAAAACGTATAACTCCATATTTAACAAATTTGAAATCTAGAACATTTTCATGCTTTTTCTATATCTTTATATCATATTTCAAATATTATTTTATCATAATATGAATGGATAGTTTATAATTAATTTTTAAAAGAAATGATTTCATACCATCACTTATTAATTATTGATTTTTCCATTGGAAATCAATTGGCATTTGTTCATTTTCAATCCTAGTTGTGGATAGAGTTGTATGGTATTTTCGTCTGACCTCATAAACGACCATGTTTTCCTTATATAGAAGGTAATGTATTGATCAGTCATAATATTTTATCAATTCCCACCATATTATTTGGTATATATTCAACTTATTTTGGGGGAAATATATATCTTAATTTATTTTTATCATATTATATATCACACTTTTTTCTATAGAGATAATGAAACTAAAATATTTAATGCAAAAGTCACCACCACTAACTCCAAATCATGAATTTTTTAACATTTCTCATGATTCATTAGTTTAATTGAGGCAAAGGTTGATTTTAGGTACAAAATATGAACTATAAATTTCATTTAAATGGAATATATGCAGAGATCACTAATACATTTCCAAGATCACTTCAAATTCATCTAAAGGAAGGATAATAATATTTTTATAAGGTACATTCACATATACAAAATCTTGGGATACCCAAATCAAACCATTGTATTTTTTATTAAAAACTTATAATATTTTCAACTTTGTGATAATTTACTACATTTATCAAACATACTAGGTAAAAAGGAGTTAGATTTAGATGATATGAATACAATACTCACAATTCTTGAGTGACTGATTATTATTCCTCATTACATGTCATTTATAGAAATCACATCTTTTTTTGTGGTTTAATAGGGTATCTCTTTTTTTGTAATTTTTGGGTGACCTTCATACTTTTTATCCATTGGATTATGTTATTTAATTATATAATATTCATTTTCATAAAATTTATGACATTGATCTATTTGAGGATCCTCTAGATTAATTTTAGTTCCTCTCACCATTTACATTGATCTCTTCACCTTTACTCGATAATTAGTTTCTCTAAAGACAAATTGTCCATGGATAAAACATCTTATAATTCTATTAATACATTTACGTGGTGATTATTCCAAATTTTTTACATTAAGGAAAATGAATCTTCATTCCTTCATCGTCTTCATCACCTAAAATAACATGAGGCTCCATCCTTCCCCACATGCTTCTTAAGACCTCTAACATAAAGTAAAATAAATTTTAATTTAAAATAATTTTATAATAGAACAATATAAATTATTATAAGATATTATATTATCCAATTATAAAATCATAATATCCATTTTTTGATAATTCTTTATTAAAATTAGCGTTTCGTGGTGATAAATGTTTCGCTTTTCATGAATGATTCAGTTTGGATGTTTTGATCCTTACACTATGATATTTGTTCCATAATGTAGATAATGTTAATAATAATATAAATTTCATATATATATATATATGTAATATGTATATATTAATTATATATATATATTAATCTTCATCCATAAAAGTTAGAGATCAAATATATAAATTGCATCATTCATGGTGACGGTAGTCTGTATTTAATCATGAATGTTGTTTTCATTTTATAATAAAAATATTGAATGGAAAATGAATAAAATTTCATCACTATAGAATAATTATTAAATCATAAATATCATATATATTTATTAAATTCATATTTATAGATTCATGTGAGGCGGTAATAGGAAATGAATCAAATCTCAATGTAGATGTGGTAGTCCACATGTATGCAAAAGAAATGAATTCATTTTATATTTTATGTATAAGAGTATGAAAGAGGATTATCAATCATAATAATATATTATTAGTAAATTAATGATAGTTTACTCCTAATTTTTGTATGGACACAACCATTTTAGATAAAGTGTAAGAATAAATAAAATTGAAACAGCTTAGTAAATAACTATACATCTTAATTGAAAAATATTCAATTAGCTTACACCTTTAGCCTTTAATGGTTGGAATTCTGATCCAAAAATACCTATAAGATATATGGATGTATTTTAAGAAATTATTTTCCATGTTTTTATCTAAGATAGTTTACTTTTGAAGTGTGGATAACATATGATATGGGGTTTCCATTTATATGTGATGGAGAGGATAAACATGGATTTATTCAAAACATTAAACTATAATAATTAATTACTCAAAAAATGGATAAAAATGATTCATCATCAAAAAATAAGGGATATATTGCTTAAATATGTCTATATAATAATAAGGTTTTGAAAATTTTACTTGGAAACATATCCCTAGTTTCTTAGTTTGACCCCTAATAAACCTATTTTAACCATAACCTTATTAATATAATATTACTATTTCACTATTCATTAGAATAAAAAATGGATTTGTCATTGTAGTGACATAATTTTTTTAGTTAAATAATTTTTTTATTTTTGAAAAATATTTTTATATTATGGAGTTAAGTTATTGTGGAATTTTGAGCCCCATGGAACCTCAATATTGATATATCAAAAATATTAAATATTATATATCATGCATGGGTGGTTTGTTTAAAAATAATAGAATACATCCCAATAGAAGTATCATAACAAATATATTATTTATTACCTGTTAATTCATGATTTATTACATAAGATTACACATAATAAAACCTAAAATAATGATAAATCTAGTTTCATTGGAATGTAAGTACATTACATAATAGATTATACAATAAATAAATCATTCATTTGAAAACATCACAATCACACTACCTCAAAATCTTCAATTTGAAGTGGTTTTTAAAAAATTGATTCTAAAAGGTTTTTTTAATATGAAAATTATTCCCCACGACACACCCTCACTCCACGGAACTTGAAACCCCCACCCCTGAGCCCTAGCCCCTCACCGTCATTCTTATATCATGCCATCGATACCCCCTTCCCCTTCTGAAACTAGATTTTGATCCAGAGTCACCAACACAAGCTCCCCCTGCCTGCAGAAACCTCCTTTCGAATCTCGAGCCACCAACAACCCCTCAACCAGACCCCTGGACCCCCCAATCCAGATCCATAGCCACTGATCTCTCTCTCCCTGGAACTTCTATTGTCATAGCTCCCCTGGTTACCACCCCATTATTGCTCACCCTTCTCTTCTTTCTAGTTTAGGATCCTTCTTACGCATTGGTTTGGGATTATTAATGTATTATTATACCACTCTTGAGGTAGGTTTTTATGTAATTTATTCTTCTTTTGATTCATTTTCTGATATAATTCCATTTTTTTCCATTTTTGATTGGTTAAGCTTAATTTATCAATTTTTTTTTAAAAAATACCCATTATTAAGAAAATTATGATTGGAATGGATGCATTCATATAGTTATTTATTCCTTTTTTTAAAATGATATTAATTATTTCACTAATCTCGGTGTATTTTATTATTAAAATATAACGTTTCCTTAAAATAATATTATTTTTACTCAATAATTTTAATTTCACATGCTTTAATGTGTGTATTTCCATTAAATGTGTTTTTAAATGATTAAAATAAAAATATTCCACGATTTGTTTTGAGTGGTTTATCTTATGGTATTTAAAAACATAAAAATCATTTCATAGTGTTTTCATATTATTTCCTCAAAGACCCTTTAAAAACATTAAAATACGTTTTAAATGAATTAGAATGATAGGGTTATATAAGATTTATTGTTTTATGAAATATTTTATTTTGTTGATAATGTTATTTTTTACCAACACTTTTTTCCATAAAGGGCCATTTGGAAATTTATAATGTAAATTATCTTATTTGATAAATTCTTTATGAATCATTTACTTTTGATTTTATTATATGGATGGTTCTTGGTGAAAAGGATAATGGTTGTTGAAATATGGGTTTTGTTCATTGGGGGTTCTTTGGGTGGGGATATATCAGAACTTTGTATCTAATGGAATCTTTATTGTTCGCCTTTATTCCATTAAGTATCATTATTGGGATCCCAGTTTTCCTGAGAATATAAGTCACCACATTGATTGGTCAAGGAGAAACTGTGGCAGAATGTTTAGAATGTGTAGATTTATTCTATGATTTTATTAACTCACACCCTTACTATAATCTACCTAGAAATTTGAATATATGATAAGGACATGGAATGAGGAAGAAGGCGTGCTCTGATTCTTTAATCTTGTGTATATAATATATAAAAAATTTGAATATAGTAATTCATTGTTTTATTTTTCTTGTCTTTGATATTATCACTTATATACCTCAGTCTATCCAATGATATATGACCTCAACCCTTATAATTGGTAGTTTTTATGTATCAATTACCAAATGATTGTAATTCAACACTAGAATTTATATATTTTAACTCCTTCATTATATCTATTTGATTATTATGAGGTACATTTTTACCAATGTATCATCCTTGATAAGATGTATTCCTCATATGTAAATGGCATATACTCATAGATTAAATATAAATTATTGACATTAGATTGTGATAATTTTTTCCAATGATTTCATAAAAGAATATTTTTATTAAAAATGGATTTCAGCATGTAATTTTCCTCTTTGGTTTCTTAATGTTTTTTAAATGAAAAATGTAACTATTTTATAAACCATTCCCCTCACAACTATACTTTAGAGATTTCAATTATACTTTTTAAAATGCTTCATTATTTACCATATGTATTTATAGTACCCCATAATACTATGTGTTGTTTTAGAATATGATCACGTAGTACTATGTATATTTTTTGAATATGAATACTTAATCATCTTGAAAATACAGTATCATTAAGTTGACATTGGACATTATATCCCATTTTTGTTTGTGTGTTTAGGTGAATTTGTTCGATCACCTTGATAAATTATTAGGAATTTTTATTTAACAATATTTTCTGTCAATCAATATTGATATGGCTTTTCCTCTGGAATATGTTAATTAAGGATATTTAGAAAACTTATTGGTTTATCCATGAATTTCTAGAAGGCATTTATATGCATATTTCAATTTAATAATGGAACCAACATTAATGATCATGGACTATATATATTGATAGAGGTAATATTTAGAGCATAGAATATAATCAATGAATAATTTAGTAAGTATTATGTTATCATATTATGATAACTTCAACATTTAATAATTAAAATTTAGTAGAATAACATCAAGTTATATCTATTGGAAATTTAATGATGAATAACAAAAAAATAAGTTGGTAAAATAGATAATTTATATGATTTATTCATGAGGTCCTCCACCACTAGTAATTCCAGTGAAGCAATATATGAAATCCCCTCTATTACGTATATGAATATTCTTATAACTAATTGGGTTTTGGTTTTCTCACATTCATGAATCTATTTTCATGTTTATTAAATGTTATGTGTTTTAATTGTTTTAATACCATGTAGGAACATTGTGATATATGTGGATAAAATCTAGATCACATTACCAATGAACACACCTCAGTATGCTAATGGGTTGGAGGAGATTTTATATTATTTAATTTTTGATCGATCCGTTAATGGGGGAATAATATTTCCATGTCCTAAATGTAAATTTAGAAGATGGTTGAAGAGAGATGATGTTTATGAACACTTTATATTGATGAAATTAATTTCTCAATTTCTGTGTTTGAATTAGTATAGATAGTTGAACATTATAATAGCTTTGAGCACAGATGTCAATCAATAGAATGAGGTGTAATCTTCATCAACAATGGAAAAAATGAAAAACCTAATTAACGATTCAATTGGAATTTCAAGACAATAACATCATTGTTAAAACATATCAGAACAACCAATTAAGGGTGCTACATATATGAATGTGATTGCAGATGTTTTTGAGACTACGGGACAAACAGATCAATATTGTAACATATCATTGGATCATACTCTTGTTTATGTGGAGGCTAATTTAAGTGAAATCATAACTAAGAGGACATATGTGTTTTATGGTTTAGTAAATGATGCAAATCAAGAGTCTTATAGTGGATGCTTCAAATATTCAATAAATTATTTTCTTTTGATGTTTTACCATTTAAAATTACTATTTGGAATTAAAAATAAGGTGATTTCCATTATATTAGAATTGTTGCATGATTCATTTCCTGAAGAAAATATTATTGTGTATTTTATTATCTGAAAAAAGTTGTTAAAAAGATTTTTTTGAATTGTACAAAAATACATATGTGTCTTAATGAATATATTCATTATTAGGGAGAGGAATCAAGAAAACATGATTGAAAAAAATATTCTTCTTCTATATGGTAGTCAATGAGTGATGTTGGAAGTGTGAATAAACATTTTATTATGAAGAATAATAGAAGGAACAAACCTACAAAGATTTTTCATTATGATCCTCTAAAGCACCGATTGAAAATATTATTCACGTCATCAAAAACTGTCGAACACATTAACTAGAATTCTATAGGTAATAATAGTGATGGGTTAATGAGACATCCAAGATATTCACAATCATGGAAGAAATTTGATTCATTACAAACATATTTCTCATGTGATCCTAAGAATGTTTGATTGGGATTGGATGCTGATGGATTTAACACATTTGTGACTTTGATCACCAGTTAGAGCATTTTACTAGTTGTTTTGATCCCTTATAATCTACCTCTATAGATATGTATGAAAAATACATATTTTATCATTTTGATGATTATTCATGGAAAAAATTACTTGAAATGATTTTATTTTATAATTTCATCTTTTAATTGATGAATTACAGGAGTTATGAAGAAATGGTGTTGAGACATGTAATTCCACTTCTAGAATAATGTTCAAAATGAAATCTTCTCTAATGTGGACCATTAGTGACTTAAATAGAATTCTAAATTTATGTGGTTGGAACACTTATATGGGTTTCTATTTTCCTATTTGTAACTTTTATTTTCACCATGTATGACATCGTCACAATAGAAAATGGTTCTTCCCATGTCATCGAATATTTCTCTAAGACACTTGTTGATTTCAGTTGAAAAAGTAAAAATTCAGTTTTCCATTGATCATAGGCCACTTCTGAAGTTTCTATAGGTTTTAAAATATTGGCACAACATGGATATTTTGAAACAAAATTTTCAAAGGGTTATCAATTGAATGATAGTGGGAAATTAGTTCGATATACAATGTCACGTGAAATAGAAATGAAACAATGGAAGAAAAAAAAATATATTCTTCAAAAATATATATTGGGAATTTATATTTTTTCCCTCATAATTATGTGACACCCATTGAGAATAATCTTTGTGACAATTTGATCTTCAAAATTCTTAACGAGAAGGGAAAATCGAATGATCATCTCAATTTTCAGAAATAATTACATGAAATGAACATAAAGTTTTATCTCTGGATAGATGAGAATGGAATGTAATTTCTAGAAATTTTTTCACTAAAAAATAAAGATAAAGATACATTTATTCTAATTTTAAAACATTTCATGGTATCTTATGGTTTTTAAAGTAACATCTCAAGGTGTATTGACTTAAATCTTCATAGTTTATGTGGATTGAAAATTCATGAATCACATATTTTTTTATAGAAGTTTCTACCATTGGTATTACTTACATTATTACCTGAAAAAGTTACTATTGTTGTACTCCAATTTTCCACACTATTTAGACAAATATGTGAGAAATCTATACAACCATTTGACCTTGAAAACCTTCAAGGGAGAATTCTATTCACACTTTGTGTAATAGATATGATCTATCCTCTATTGTTTTTTATTTGCTTGATTCATTATTCTATGAGTTTGGTTAGGGATGCTCAATTAGGAGGCCCCATAAATTATCGATGGATGTATCCAATTGAGAGTTAAATTATTTCTATGTTTTTCATTTAGCTAAAAAATTATTGGTACTTTATTAAATACAAAGTTATTTTTTATTTTATTGATATCTTGGGAATTTGAAATCATACGTGAAAAATAAATCTCAACCTAAAAGAACTATTTCTAATGGATATTTGGTAGAGGGGTGTATTACCTTTTTTTCTAGAAACATTGATGATATTGAGACAAGATACAATCATGTTTTATGTGTTGATGATAAATAGACTCAATCTCAACTATTTGGGAAAACAAAAATCATTCCTCTTATTGGCTGATCAGTTGAGAGGATCTCAAATATTACACTGACAAAAATGAAATTATCACTGGAACATAGATATATGATTCTTAATAGGGTAATTTTAGTTCCATTTATTATAGAGTTGAAGACGAAAAATAGAGGCAAATGAGAGGCCAAATAAAAAATGAGAATGACATAACAAAAGTTGTCAATACAGATCATGTAGAATGGTTTGCATGATGTGTAAGTTCATAAACATTGAAATCAATATAAATATTAGGTTGACACATATATTTTGTAAATCTAATAAAGTATATTAATTTTTTTATATCATTGATATTGATACAAAAGATGAGTTGTCATATTATTTGATGTTTCTTGCTCGAGGTCCTCTAAAACATGCTAGAAAGTTAGACACTTAAAATGTGAATGGATTTAAATTTTATACCGTCGATTGGGAAAAGGGTTTAAAAACATATAATTATGGTATATTTACTATTTTTGAAGTTTAATACTATGTTAATTTGACTGATATTATCAAATTAAACTACCATAATCATTTTCAGTTTTTTTATTCAAATGCAATTTGGTTAATTTTATTAGGTGTGTTAAAAGATATTCCTTGAAATTTACTTCTGTGAACGTCTCTCACTTGATGGATGTTGGTGACCACGAATTAGATGATCCATATATCTTATCATTATAAGAAAAAATGAAATATTATGTGGAATATTTCACATAGTAAGTGTATAATGTAGTTTCCAACATAAAAAAGAGACTTGTGTTATCTGGGTGATGAAGTGGAAGATTTGACCACTGACATTGAATCCCACCAATAGAAAGAAGATAACTTATTTTTTCATCATGAAATTTAAAATACTAGTCTTACAGGGGTTGATGAAGTAGATAAAGTAATGATGGAGTAATAAAATGTCATTATTTAAGGATTAAATAATTGTATATATAGTAATCCATTCATTTATCAACCACTTATTTCATTTATGTAGTCATTCATTATCATAGTTATGTTTATTTTGTTTATTATTAGTATGAATATATTATCATTTCAATTATTTGAATGAATTATTTGAAATATATGCTATGTAGATACATTTATTTGATTAAATGATTGTAATCCCAAGGAGGAAGTGTTATATTGATACCAGTCAACCATCAGTAGTGAGTAAGTATGCCAATATTGATTCTTCGTAAGGATATTGGAGGGTGACATTGTAGGTACAAATTTTATTATGAATAATGTTATTATAGTTTTTTTAATACTAACTATATTTTCATAAAATATTGAAACAATGCTACTTTGGAGAAGAATATGAAAAGTTCAGATGTCTGGAATCATAATGAACTAATGATAGTTGTATCATTGATTTAAATGGGGTCCCTACAGATGATATTGTGGTATTATATGGCCAAATTATCATTCACATAGAGGTGGATCTGGTTACCCATCTGATTACATATGATTATTGGAGACATATGTTTTCCTGATGGAAAAATGAATTTTTTTCATTCAAATATAAATGTAATTTTAATACATTACGGTGCAATTGAATGTCATTATGTTATTAAATTATAAAATTTTAAAAAAATTATTTGTAAAGATGTTTTAACACTTTCGTATTGTTGATGTTATAGCATGAGAGTGGACATTGAAAGCATTGGTTGATTTCTATCAGAAGACATCTGGATCTACCCCTGGTTATATTAAATCAATGTTTGGTGGTAAGCAGGTAAATAAAACAACTTCAAAATCATTTATTTCACAATATTATAGTTGTTTTAATTTTACATATAAATACAAAACACTATTTAATTTTCAATATAATTTTATTATAGGTTTCAATAGTAGGAAGTAGAAATAGAGATGAAGATGGAGGTGGACATGGAGAGGGTGATGAGTAGAGTTAATCTAGAACTGATTAGTGGCCTTTCTAATGTCTTGGACTAATATGGAATGGGAGTGTTTGTTGATTTATTATTATTGACATATACCAGAAACTATTTATGGTTAGATGTAAACTAATATATTTGTTAATTCATGCCATTTTTCTTATATATGTGTGATTTTTTGTGCTTATGATAGGGATTTTGTGTGATATTGATAGGTGATACACTTGGTTTGAATTTGTTTTTTTAGGGTAGTTATAGGGATGTAGAATCTACAGCTGACATTTTATTGTAAATCAGCATTAACTGGTGGTTTAAACCACCACTACATATGGCATATTTTTATTTGTGGTTGTTAAAACCTCTAATATAAGATGTATTTTCTTGTTTGTGGTGGTCAAAAAGGATACTAATTATGAGGAAATATTATTTAGTAGTGTTTAAATTGTTTAAATTTTGTTTTTTGGGGGGTGAATTTCGGGATTTAGTAGTAGTTTAAAACTACTAGTAAATCCACTTTCCACCCACTGAATAGACAAAAAAATAAAAATAACTACAAATAAATACGATTTCTACTATGCATACTAGAAACAGCCACTAAATGGAAGAAACCACCATCTATTAGATGTAAAAACATGATTTAAAAATGGGTTTTAAAACTATTTCCTAACCATGTAGTGGCAGTTTAAACTGCAGTGAAATAAAAAAACCCTGCTACTTAGTACTTTTCTTGTAGTGAGATTCTTGTACATAAAACCGTATGGAATAAACTATGGGTGTAGGTGAGCTATGAAACCTCTTAAGGGAATAAAAGTGTCATAACATGAAGAATAAAAAACATTTTAGAATAACGAAATATCAATGGGGAATAAAATGAGCGAGAATCATAAACATGAACAATGAGACATGATATAGCATGATAACATAAACACAATATGGAAAATGTTGAAACAACATAAAATACATCATTATTAAAATAGGTGAAGGATAGATTCTAGTACATAATGATTGGAAAAAGTCCCATGGTATATTAGGTTTACTCCCTAATACATTTAATTACATATCATGAGACTAAAATAATACCAATGCATTGGAGTGTTATATAATTTCATGGACCCCCATCACATTCAATTCATTATCATGCATAAGTGTTCCATATAGATCATAAAATAATCATTCATTCATAATAATATATTATTACATGATCAAGAATTGTTTAATACATATATGTAAGTCCCCATTCAAAATGTGTATTTGCATAAAGGTGTATACCCTTGATAGAAAATGGGTACGATATTTACTACATAATTTTTGGGCATGGAAAATCAAGGTGAAATTTCAATAGCACTGTGACATTAATTAAGGTTTCATTAAATGGGTTGATGAGATATATATAGATCTATCACCATATTTAATTAAAATTTATTGTAATAGGGACATGGAAAAACATATCCCAACATCTGGAATTGTAAATAGAAGGTATAAGACAATGAAGAATCATGAATAAAGTGGAGAATGTAATTACCCCTTGCCTTGAGTGTGTGATTACAAATGATTGGGATGATATTATTGAGATCTTGGGGGTAGCTTTAGATGAATCTAGATAGGTTAGGGTAGAGTAAGAACATATTCCAATGTTTTTGAGTGAAGATAAATGGGATCTTGTGTGGGATTATAAAGGAATTGTGTGGGGATTTCATTATTTTTTCTCAAAATAATGTTTTCGACTCTATAATAATTTAATCAAAACCACAAACCATCTCATGCGTGTTCACATAGTTTATGCCAAATTGAAGTGGTAGGAATTATTATATAATGTAACGGTATGAATGTAATAAAATAGTACCCTTTCTGGAGTGGAAATAATTCACACTAATAAAAATTATTCTAAAACAATAAAATATATTAATGGTTTTAGAGGATTCATAAAGTATTTCTATAATTAATAAAATAAACAAAAAATCACATTATTGTGGAATTAAAATATATATTTGGTCATTTATTCCATTTATAGTATTTATTGAATCAATTTTGGGTCATTATGATGTCATAATACAAACACTATATATACGGTATTTAATTTTTACCAAAATATTTTGTTGTCTCATAAAAATATGAAAAATTCACAATTGGAAAATTTCAGCATCATTATTATAATAAATATTAATTTTATCAAAATAATTATGTAATTTTTTTTACTTTTAAAATAAGAATTGATATTTATTGAGAAATGTTGGGGATTTTTATAATAACAGTTTTCAAAACCTTATAAAAATTACCCTTCACATAATAAAAATTATATATTCTTTTGTATTTGTTAAAACTTATTTAATCATATTATTACTTTAATATATTATTTATTTCAAAAATCTATTTATTCATCCAAATAAACATCCTACTTGAAATTGAATAAAAATTAGAAATATAATATTTGTTTTATGGTATAGAAATAAAAATCATTTATAAATTAATGATAAGAAGGAAATATGAAAATTATTATATTTAAAGAAAATATACATATTAATATTGTAATTTAGTTGATACATATCCCTTCAATATGCAAGGAAATTCCCTAAATTCATGGTATGGTATGTTGAGACTTTCATGGAGTGATTGGGCATACATGGTTTGGTCTGTGATCTTGATGAACTTTAACTTCTCATATAAATGATTACACTCATACATAAGTTCTTATATATTTATTCTATTCATGTGATCACTATTGAACTTTTATATTTTCAATGGTAATTAATCATAATAGTCATTAATATCAGATATAATATAATAAAACCAAAGAACTGCATGTTTTTTCTATAATAATATTACGTAATAAGACATTTAATTGAAATCATATGGGGAATTTTATTTATAAAATTTTGGGTCATTACAATATTCCCACCTTCAGAAATTTATCAATATATATTTTCATTTCATAAACTAAAAGTGTTGATGGTTAATCTGTTTCACCATCTCCTCTAGTTCCCACATTGCTTCTTCAAACTTTTTGTTTCTCCATAGCACTAAGACAAGGTGCATTATCTAATTTCATAGAACATTTTATCTATGATCCATGATCTTCACCGGCTTCTCCTCATATGATATATCACTATACAAATGTACTAAATCTTTATTGAGTACATGTTATAGTTTTGGTATGTCATTTATGAAGTGGTATACATGTAATACGTTATGTACTTGAGATATGTTAGATGTGAGTACTAGTTGATTAGACACTGCTCCAATGAGATTAAGGATCTCAAGAGGAACAATGTATCTTGAATATGATTTCACTTATTACAAAATTTCAAGACATTATTACATTGAGACATATATAAGAATACCATTCCTCTAGCATAAAACTCTAGTTCTCATCATTGATTATCAGCATGTCTCTTTTTTTCAACTCTGAGTATCCTTGATGTGATGTTGAATGGTCTTAACCTTTTCCACCATTTCCTCTACCATTTCAGGACCTAGCCATTTTGGTACCCCAACTTCATCCCAACATATAGGTCTTTATAACCACTTCCTATAAAGGTCTTCATAGGTATCCATTTTCATGCCCTAGTGGAAAGTATTATTGTACGAGAACTAGAGATGTAAATGTTTGTGATATCATCCTTCTTTGAAGTAAATTGAGCATGGTTTAAACATTTACTCATGTGTCTGGATATTCCACTCAAATTGGACATCCTTTTGAGGGTAATAATCCATTTTAAAGGACAAAATATTATTTAGATAGAGTTAAATACACTTCTAGAACGTGGAGGAAAATCTTGTATCTTGATCAGATAAAATCATCAGTTTTTTCCATATATCCTCACCACTTCTCTCATGTATATACTTACATGTGAACCAAATGGGAAGTCCTATAAAATTCATATTAATCAATCAGTATTTTTAAGATGATCATCCATAACCTAGATCACATTATTTCCTCTCTATGTATTCTAAAGACCAGTGATAAATTCTATAGTGATTGTTTCCTATTTTCATATAGGTATTGGTAGTGGTTGCATAATACCCTTGTATGTTTCCTTCGTACTTTTAATTATTTTTATAAAAGACAAATTGATGTATTTTATGTTATCTCATTCTTTATATTTTCCCACTAATACTAATATTAGAGATCTTGTTACATATTTGTGCTTCAAGGATGGGTAGATAAGGTAGTGTTATAGGCATAAAAAAATATCTCCTTCTTTAACTAAGGATTTGATAGTACACATAGTCCTGACCCAAATCTTACAACTCCTTATTCGTTAACATAGAACCCCGTAGATTTTTCTTTTCTTATAATTTCTATTTTTCTAAATTCCAACATCATTTATTTTAACATCCTCTGTAATCTCTAGTAAATTTAATTGGAAAATATTTTTTTAAAGGAATGATGGTGTTCTTTCCATTCTGATTCCCATGTATATCCTTTTCTGATCTAAGAATAATTGATCCTTCTCAATTCTCATTAGTGATAGAATTGGTTGATCCTTTATACATATATAATCTACTAATTTTTTCTTTACAAGTATGGTAGTGAATTGAGTATTAATTGTCCTTGATAAGCTCTAATCATATTCGTTGGAACATATTCATGTCTTTCTATGTGAGTATATACATTAGTATTTTTTGATTGGTATATATTTCACACTTCTCCACAAAGAGATAATGTCTCCATATTTTCAAAGATAAGATCCATGCAAAAAACTCCAAAACATGTGGTAGGATTTTATGTTCATGAACTCTCAACATCCTTGAAGCATATCCCATGACTCTTTATTTGGTGTTAACACACTTCCAAATTTCATCTTCAAAGCATCTTTAAATACCCTGAAGAGTTCTCCACTTGTAATTAGTGTGAGCACAAGTGAAATTATAAGACTAATTTTTAACTCCTTGAATCTCTTTTCACTTTCTTTATTCCATTATAACATAACTGTCTTATGAGCTATCTTGGTTAGTGGGTTTGAAATCAGGAGAAATTTATCACAAATTGATTATAGTACTGATCTAATTCAAGGAAACTACAAATATCTATCATATATGTTGGCCTCAGTCAAATGAAAATTTCTTATGAAATTTAAGAATCCAAATGTGTCCCATTTCATGTGATAATATTCATAATTAATAGTACTTTCTTCAACCATAACACAGAATTTCATTAATTTTCTAAAATCTTATCCTTTCACAAGGTCTTTAGCATAGTGCTGAGATTCTCCTTATGCTCCTTCTTTCTTTTGTAGTAAATTAAAATATAATCTACAAATACTACAAAATATTTTTCATGGTAATATATAAAGACTCTATTTATAAATTCCATGAATATTTTTTCATATTTAGTGAGTCTGAATGATATTAATACGAATTCCTAATTTGTTTCCTTGTATGAAAAGTTGTATTGGGGATATCCTCCTTATTCTCCCTTACTTGATAATATCCCGACCACAAAACCACCATGGATAATTATTGTGCTACACATAGTTCATTAAACATGACATCAATCCATGCTAGAGGATAGTTTTTCTTTATCATGATATTGTTGAGCTCATGATAATCAATGAAATGCTCATTGAACCATCCTTATTCTTGATGAAGAGCACTAGTGTGGATCCTAGTGAAGAAAAATTTTCAAATAAACCTATTATCCTGATTCACTTTTAGTTATTTCTTTATATCTCCATGATCTTCACCATCCAATATATATTGAGTACTAGATAATGGAAACACACTATGTATGTGATAAATTGAAAATTCAACCTCTCGTCTAGGAGGAAGCATAGTAAATTCCATAGTAAACAGATCAGTGTGTCCCCTCACAATGTGAATGTATTAAAGGATGATATTTTACTTAGGACCAAACCTTTTATCTAGATACACATTCTCACAGGGAAATTATATCCATTATTGAGATATTTTTTATAAATAAGATTCACCCCTCCTTGCACATGTATAGAATTAGAGGATAATTCTTAATACGTAGAGTAGTTTCCTTCTCATGGAAATTTATATTGGCTCTATATAGTGAAATCCAATCCATATCAGTATTTGAATAAAATTTCCATTAAGGGAGTAGAAAAAGTTTTTATGGTATGTTAATCCAACAAATTTTTTAAATGGGGGTAGTTATATACTTGGGTTGCAATAATTACCCAATTTTCTATTTTCACTTAGAAACCCACTTCCCTGATTTGCGGTAGTGTTTGAATAGTTATTCCAGACAATCATGATATAAATGAATTCAATGAAATAGAATAAAAAAGTATGTTCACTATTATTGAATGAATTACTATGTTGTTGGTTGTATCCAAAAACCCTTTGCTTAGTGAATTGGTTTCAAAAGTTCCCTAGTTACTTAAAATATAATTAATGAAAAATGAGCTAAGATATGACTACATCATTCCTTTCCTCCATCATATTAGTGGGTCTCTCTCATCAGTAATCACTAGATCGACGTCTAACATTTCCCCACCTAAAGCATTTCCCCATTCCCCTTAGGAAATTTTTGGGGTTCTTCTTTCTATACATTTTAAAATTGGGATGTTAAAGTTTCTAAGAACTATTATATTTCTCCATCGGATTAATATAATTAAATTACACTTTCCACTTTTATCCCCATGATACCCTTCATATTCATCAATCTACTTTTCAAATTTAAGGTCACATCATACAATTTCCTATTAGAAATCGAAGTCTAAGATCACCATCACTTTTTATAGATTAGGTTTTCTCACAACAAATAAGTTTTCAAACATTCATACGAGGGTAATGACAAAGATTAAGTCATATAATGAATGTCCTGTGATGATTTCCACCTATTACTTGATAAATTCTTTGTCTTTTTTAATTGAGGTAATAACAATCCCTTTTCATTTTAAGTCAAAGAGTCTGAGGAAAATAATTATCAAAAACCATTTTCTATAATTCCTTCAACCTTTTAGATTTGATATCTTCCTAATGCTTCATATTCATGATCAATGTATACCACAGATCCTCTAACACCATCATACAATGAAAATTCATTAGAACCTAATCTTGGTCAGAACATTGAAAGATGGAGAAGACCTTCCCAATAGACTTCATCCGTTATTCCAAAATTAAGGGATTATATGATCCATTTAAATTAGAAGGAAATTTTAAAATAAAGGACTCAATTGAAACTTGTTCTTTCTTAGGGGTATTTTGGTGATACTCCTGATATAGGTTTCTATTCATAACGCGAGTCAGCTAAGAGAGTGTCATCTCAACATTTTTTATTCCTACTCCCATTGGGTTGGGAATGTCATTGGTTTATTCATCACATTTCCTTTCAAATTAGATGTTTAATTTATTCATACTATTTTAGGATATTCGATAGAATAAAGGTAAAATTAGAGATGATTAATTTTAAAATATCAAATGAATAAAATGGAATCAAATAAAATTTAAGGTATAACATATACATTAAATTTATTTCCTTAACATATGAATTTCTAGGATTCAATTTAGATTATCAATGTTCTATTTCATAACATTGAATTATATGGTAATTTTCTGTTACATTAATAATATTCTGTAATAATATTATGATTTGAAAAAATAATATCAACCCTTCAGTGTCGAACCAGGTGTGAATTAAAGCTAGTTTTCATGCACTAGTTCCTGATCTAGTCTAGTTCTATGCGGCGTTTTCTAGTTTTACCCCAATGTACATCTATGTCATAACCATATCCAATTGTTTCATCCATACATGGATAAATTTTCTTGATAACCCAATTACACTATACTTACGAAAATTTAAATATGTTTTATACTTATTACTATCCCTAAGTCTCTCACTATAGTTTTCTAACCCTAATCCAAAAATAACTATTTTTTTCCATTGATACAAACTATAAAAAACCTTCCCTTTATTAAGTATTGATTCATGATTTATTACATAATATTAAAAATAATACAACCTAGTAGATTGATAAGTTTAGTGTATTTAAGAATTAAGTAGATTATATATCAAATTAAACATGAAATACCTCAATTTTATTGAAAAATTATTTAACATGTTCATACATAAAATTGATTGGGATAACCTGGGGACATAAATTTGAAGTGGGTGAACTATAAAGACCAGCAAGGGAATAACCATGAAATAAAATAGAGAAGATAATACAAATTTTACAATAGGAGCATCAATGGGGTATAAAAGGATTTAGAATCATAAATATGAACATTTTGGTGTGATATAACATTATAACATAAAGCCAACATGGGAAATGTGTCAACAACATAAACAAAATAATCATAAACATAGGTCAATGATAACTTCCAAGACATCATTATTGAAAAAAGTACACTCTTGTAATAGGTTCACTCCCTAATCCCTTGCACGATGTCTCATGAGACTAAAACATTTCCAAATGTAGTGCTGCAATATATAATTCATGGAGGGCCCATAACATTAATTACATTCAAATTCCTAAATGTCCCACATACATTCATTCATCATCATATTTTATTTCTAGATCAAGGATTTTGGATTATGTAAACTTTAGGACATAATAAATATGTATATGTTCGAAAATATGAACACCCTTGATAGTAAATGGGTAGAGTATTCACTACCTAACTGTTTGGAATGGAAAACTGCAGAGTAATTTCGGCCGCACGACAACATTACATAATTTTTCATAAAATGTGTTGATGAGATAAAATAGGTTCTCTATTAATTTGTAAATAAAATTGATACTAAGAATTACATGGAATGAAATATCCCAATATTATTAAATGAAAATATAAGGCATAATACAATGAAGAAACTTGAATAAAGAGGAGAACGTAAGGATCCCTTACGATGAGAGTTTGATTTCAAATTCTTCAGAGGATATTCATGAGAGCTTGGGGCACCTTGTGAGAAAAATATAAAAGAGATGGTAGATTAATGACCATTTAAAAAGATTTTGAGTAATGAGAAATGGGTTATCAGATGAGATTATATAAGAAATGAGTGGAGATTTAATAATTGTTTTTCAAAATTATGTTTTGGATTCAATATAATAAAATAACCAAAACCAAAAACCTTCCAATGGGTTTTCCCAATAGTTTATGACAAATGGGAGTGTTTTGTATAATTTTATAAGTATATATTCTGAAATGAAAAAAAATATCCCTGTTGATGTGCTAATGAGTCACCATATTAATGAATTGATCTTAAAACCTAAACATATATTCATGGTTTTGGAGGATTTATAAAAGATTCAAAAAATTAATCAAATAGATATAAAATCATATTTTCTGAAAATTAAAACATATATTTTGTCTTTGAAATTATTTTTATTATGTATTACATCACTTTTTGTTCATTATGATCCCATAATACACACCATATATTTATACAGAATTTATCTTTTACTTGAAAATGTTATTATCTCAACAAATTTTGAAAAATACACTTTTGGATAATTTTGATGTTATAAATAAATAAATAATATTAATTTTAACAAAATAAATTTATGTGTATGTGCATTTTTAGTTTCAAAATATGAATTGACATTTATAGAGAAATTTTGGGTTTTTTGAAAATAATAGTTTTATAACCCTTATAAAAATTAAAATTTACTTCATAAAAATATTAACATCATTTATTTTTTTAAAATTTATTTAATTATAAAATTTTACTAAAACATGATTTATTAAAAATCAATTAATTCATCACAATAAAAATATTAATTGAAATTGATTACTAATTAAAAATATCATTTCTTTTTTATTCTATAAAAAGTAAATGTCACTTAAAAAGTAATGATAAGTATAAAATATTAACGTTATTATATTGAAAAAAATAAATATTCATATTATTTTCGTCATGATACATATCCCTTTAATACATTAGAAAACAACCTAAGGGTAATGAGTATGATGATGAGACTTTCTTGGGGTGATTTGATGTACATGGTTTGGGTTGTGATATCAATGAGCTTGAAAATATCATGTAAATAATCTCACTCATTCTTAAGTTGTTGCATCTCATCTTGAAATTGGTCAAGGGGATATAACTATGAAACTATCTCCCTCAGAAGATATGATAAACGGGTTTCATAGGGTACAATTCTGCAGGTTGAGGCCATCACATCCATTGTATGTGTCAATTGGATTTGTTAAATCCCTATAAATATAATAACCATGTGATAATTATTAAATTACTATATTATCAAGGGTAATGATGTTTAGAGATATTTTAAATCTGATAGGATAAAATAGAACCAAATAAGTTTATGATTTTTTGTAACCATAAAACATAGGGACGAATTTAATCTAAATCATAAGTGGGAATTTAATTTATAAATGATAGGGTCATTATAAGTATCATATAGAATTACTAATACCACTGTTAATTTTTTATTGTGGGTTTCACACTATGATTACCATAATATTTCTCATCATTTGACGTTTTAGTAGAGTTTAGTCAAATTTTTTATATTAAATAATGAAAATAAATTTAATTAACTAATTAATTAATTGTAAAGTTAATGTATAAATATAGATAAAACTGTTTATATAACCCTTTTATATAAATATTTATGGATACTTACATAACCCTAATTTTTGGAGGAGGAGAGCTATAATGGGGAGAAGCGTTGGGTCTGGTCAGGGAGATTTAAGAAGATTAAAACAGATGCAATAGTTTCATCAACAAAATCTAGTGAATAAACCTCTTTATATTTGATCAACCCAATTTAGGGTTTGTTTTTTTATCTTTGGAATAAATCTTCATTCATGACTTTGGTGAAGAACATAAACTAAATTATTTAAGAATTAACTCATGGAAAATTGATCATTTATGATTTTTCTTATTTTAATTTCTAAAAATGGGATTTTTGTTTGTTTAAAACCCCCCAATGAGAAAAAATTTCATTCCACAACAAATTATTGGTTCCATAAATTTTTCTTTGGGGTTTGGAATCAAGTATTATGCATTATAATATGAGGTTATTCAATGAGAAGAATCCAGGGATGGATCGAGGATAATGATTTCAAGGAATGTACATGATGAATATGATGAGAGGTGGTGATGATAAATTTCCATTTAATAACATCTAGATTCATACTTCTATCCATTTAGTAATTCATTTCGATAAAACACAAGATGTTTCAGAAGAGAATTACAACATAATCGAAGGTGGTGATAGTGAGGGTGAGTACATGTGAGAAATCTGGGTTTTGGTCAATTTTGTCTCCACAAATAATATATTTCAGAAAAACAAATGTCATTTAAACTCTTTCATGAAATTGATATTGTTTATGATGAGAGATAAATTTATAACATCCTATGGGGGACCAATATTTCATGTGAACCATTGCTGGACAACGTGGCATGTCTTGGGAGTACACACCCAGAGACCCCTGTGAACCCACATACTCTATGTATTGGGTTACACCCTTTTTATTTTAGAATTTACACAGGCATGGGAAAACTATGCGTTCTTTAGTAGTTCCTTGATCCTTACAGTATTTGTTTTATAAAAGCATGTATTAAACCTAGAGAAACATGTTGTGTGAGAAATTATAACATGGGAAATAAAATACATAGTAAGACACACTATGTACCCCATTGTACATGTCATGTACTCCTTCTATGACTTTTTAGATCCCTTGATATCATTGATAAGTTTTCAATTTAAATGGGTATATTCACATAGTCCATAACTTGGAGGTTAAAAGAATCATTACATTCTAATAATAAGATGATTGATCCCCTCTATGGGATAGATCAAAATATAGTTGGGTATCCATCCACATTACATAGAGTTTGATCCTCTATCCCATCCTTCCCTTTTTTGGGTAAGGTATCCCGAATGTGGCTCCTAGGTTGTGTGATCCCATTCATGGTGGGTTGCTCCATAGACCGTTAGGTATCCTCTATATTCCTTAATTTTAATCCCACACATGTATATCATCATCTTATGAGTTCTAATTTTTTTCCTAAATATTGAATCGCCCGATGAGTACGACCAGTTTGATGACTTCCACTAGAGATAAAAGAACCATGGATTCCTAAGAATGTTGTAAGGTTGTGAACTCACCTTGGTTCTTGGAGTCTTCATTGATAAAATATGAGTTTTATTATTTATTTCCCTTGAATTTTGATTCAAATCTAACTCCATCTCTGATGATTTGTGTTGGGTTTTATTGGGGATTCCATATTTTTATGTTTATAGTCACCCCAACAAGTGAACTACACACATGTATTGTGTATTATATAGAAACCATACCTCTTTATGGAGTCCTAGGTAGAATTTTAGTAGGTATAAAATAGTTGGGATAGATGAACCCTGATAGATTCCTTAGTTACAATTTGGTGGTTGTCCCCCTTTCTTTTAGAAGGCTGGAATCCTTTACCATTTGGGTGACATTGTGTTTATCCCAGTGCATCATTCAATACTTTTTTCATACTATTATACATGTTTAGATGTTATTCATGCATTTAGAATATATATTATTTACTTTTCCATATTATAGTTGGGTATGGAGATGCATTCATGTGTGCATTTACATTTGGATAAGGCCGCCCATGTGTGGAATATGCCCACTCAGTTCAATTCCCCAACTCCTGTCGAATTATAGATGGGATTGGGGTGTCACTCTTTACCTACTACTAGCCAGGATTTGATTAGGGGTTGGTTTGTGATATAGTGGTATAACATATTAGAGAATCTTAGGTAAATGTTTTAGAGATTGTTTAGTTCTTAGGATTGTTTTGAGAGCTATGGAACCAATGATAAAAAAATTTAAAGCATAGATATCTATCTAGGGAACCCATTGATGGTGTGGTGTCTAACATATACATTCACAATGAATATTATAATATATTTTCTTACTTGATATATGTAGGAATTTTATTCATAAATTTTTTTTGTAAATATGTCATATATTAAATGTTTTTAGTTTCTATTTCCTTAAGAAAACTCCATAGATATTCTCATTTAACTATATAATGTCTTGTTTATTACAATATGTCTCTATTATGATATCGAGTAAGTATTCTCCTATAGGATCATGATGATGATCCACTTAGTGAAAATGGTTCAATCTAGGGGCCTATGTGGGAGGATGATCCTTTGGGTGGATTGCCCATAGTATCTCCACTCACTGAGCATCTCGTTATACCGAAGGTACCAGAATATGATGTGTACAAGATGATCATATATCATCAATTCTATAGAAAAATACCACTCATATTTTTGGGTGATCAAAACCCCCAGTTTTTATAGGATTAGATCAAGGAAATGGACTGAGTTCTCAGCCTTTTGAGGACCCCTCCTGATCAATAGTTCTATTGGTAGTGAACCCTCTATATTGCTCAGCATAGAGATGGTGGATATTGATGTTTTAATTTCATGAAAAGGTAACTATCTATTATATGTAATTAGAGTGTATTTTTGGAGAGAAGTTTTATCCCTTGATGTCGTGGGTGGTGTGTATAGATGAATTTCTAGAGCTCCACCAGGGAACCATGATAGGCATATTGTATTCATTGAGGAATACTAACCTCTCTTGGATTTCAATTGATATGATGTGTAAAAGATACATTAAAGAAAAAACCTTTTATTCTGACCTTAACAAAGATAACCATGAAGAAGAGGAATTTTTGTGCATCACTTCTTAGGATGGGGTGTTCGGAAATGCCTTGGTTGTAGAGAAATTTTTTGTAGAGAAATTCACAACCGGTGGTTCTAGAAGTTGGTACCCTAAATATAAAACCATAAAATCTGATATTATAAGTCAAACATAGGGATATTGGAATGTTATGTGGCTTCATAGATATTATAAGGATATAATGTTAGATTATCAGGGATTTTAGAGAGATTACATATATCTAAGGGAGAATCTGTTCTTTTCCAATAATAAGAAAGTAAATATTGTATAGGATTGATTAAACCACCATGAAAAATACTGAGTGATGGTTGATGGGATGACTAGGCTAAGATAATGTTTTGATAAGGGTGGTCTTCATGGTGTCAGATGTGACAAAAGAATCATGGAGTCCAATGGGAGGTGGATGAAATTATGATACATTTTCCCCACTACCACCACTAAGTGGTATTTTCCAAGCTTAGGGATCTTGTTTCTGGGGACATTGATAGCTGTTGGAAATAGTGGATTGTGATATAGAAGCATTGAGTATGATACATGGAATGATCTATGTCTAATAAAATTTAGTTTTTGTTGTTATAGACATCAGAGAAATCCATTATTTTCATATCACTTACCTAGTTCAAGACATACAGATTATAATAGAGCCTTTAGCTCATCCATTGTGCTTTGAGACTCATACTATTGGATATTTAATAATCACACACTTTTGATGATGGTGTTGGAAGACTATTAGAGTAGATATATTAATAAGAAAGATATTTATACCTATAATGAGACCCTATGGTGTCATTCTATCTATGGACTAGCTCTCCCGAGTCCATGAACACATTGACTATTTTAAGAAGAGGAAGTCATCATTCAGGGTGAGTGGGAAAAGATTTTACTATTTTGTGATAAGGAATTCCATATAGAGCATGATGGGATTGTACATAGGAGGACATAAATGAGTTCTCATTAGTTTGGTATTATATCCCTTGGAGGGGTTGATTCTAAGAGATTTAAATTTCCTAGATTGGTGCACTATGGGAAAAATGGGTATTTGCGACGGGGATAAATCCCGTCGCAAATAGACCCGTTAGAAATTTATTTGCGATGGGGGAATTTTCCTATCGCAAATAACTACTTATTTGCGATAGGGAAAGCTAACCCGTCGCAAAAGGTCTGGCGCGAAATGCGCGCAAAATCGCGGGAAAGTTATTTGCGACGGGGGGTTACCACCCGTCACAAATAACTGGCTCCGGTAAAAGATATTTGCAACTGCGAAAGCACTCCGATGCAAAAGGTTATTTATGGGAAAGTGATTTGCGACGGGGTGTAACCCCTCGTCGGAAATGACCGGTGGCGGTAAAAGATATTTGCGACGGAATATACCCCCCGCCGCAAATAGTATGTTCGCAGGTTATTATTTGCGACAGGTCCCGTCGCAAATAACTATTTAACCGTTGACCGTAATAAATGCGGGCTAAGTTATTTGTGATGGGATACCCATCACAAATACACACATCACAAATAATCTAACCTATAAATACCCCCTTCCGTTTTTTTCAATCATTCTCATACTCCATCTTCTACTTCTCTCAAAACTCTATTTTTAGTGTTTATCATTTCTTAAGTTTAATTTTTTTCCCAGAGTTGATATTGAAGTTTTCAACAACGATTAGAGATCAACCTCAGATCTATTCTAACGGTATTTATGTTCATTTTAATTTAACTCCCCAATGATAGAATGACTTATGCATACAACTACACCCAAGGACAACCCAGATATCTGTTCCATCATATTGGATGGCACTCTAGAGCTGTGGGAGATAAAGGAGTAGCTGGAGGATCTGCAAAGAAAGGGATTTGTTAGACATTCTATATCACCTAGGTATCCCCAATGTTGTTCACAAAGAAGGAATCTGGGATCTTGAGGTTTTTTCTAGATTATTTTCTCCCTAATAACGTGATGATAAAGAAGAAAAATCCACTTTTGACAAATGATGAACTCTTAGACCAACTGAAAAGGGTGATGTGGTTCTCAAATATTTACCACAGGATGGGTTATCACCTGCTCCGATTTCAAGAGGAGTATATACAAAAGATGACATTTTGATGATGCAATGTTCACTTTGAGTATAGAGGTTTTCCCTTAAACATTATAAATTCTCCTAAAATGTTTATGGGAATCATGAACCTGATATTTCATCTATTTTTAGACATGTTCATGAAAGTATTTATTGATGAAATACTCATATACTTAGTAATAGGGGAGGAGCATGCATGACATTTCAGGATGGTTATAGACATAATCCAGAAGAACCAAAATTATGGGATACAATAAAATTTTCAGTTTCAGACTTCAAATATCCACTTTCTTTGACATTCAAAATCAGAAGAGGGAGTAGTATTAGACCTAAAAAATATCTAGGACGTTCTAGATTGGGTTTCACCAAATAGTGTGACAAACGATTAGATATAACTTGGTTAGAAAAGATATTATCAAATATTAATGATTTATTTCTCCAAGATTGAGACTCATATCACTCCATTTTACTGAATAGGATATCCTTTCATGTGGATGGAGAAGTTTTAATAATATTGTCAAGGTCTGTGGAAGAGGTTGATGGGCACCCCCATTTTAAGACTTCCAGATAAGACTACTGAGAACATGGTATTCGATAATGTGTCCATAAAAGAGATTTAATGAATTTTAATGAAGAGGTAAGTTCTGATTCTATATGGATTCAATAATATTAATCCCCAAGAGAAAATGTACATGATGTTTTATATATAGTATTAGAAGTGGTTTTCACCATGAAAACATGGAGACACTATCTTATGGGAGAGTGATTCAACATCGATTTTGACCAATAGAATCTTAGGAAAATCTTACCATTGAAAGAACATAACATGAGGTAGAGGTAATGGATATAGTTCCAACAATAATAAGTTTTTGAGATATTCTATATTCCTAGAAGATTGAATGTGGTGATAGTTTTTCTTTGTTGAAAATAATCTTCAAAGCCTTTGGGAATAGAAATAGAGGAGTTGGAATCATTGTAGTTAAACCACGTGGACGAATAAAAAGTAGTGTATATATATCCAAAGGATGTGACCATACCACCTATTTAGTGTATCAAAGAATAAATAATCATATATATTTATTGAGAGGACTTGTGTGGACTAATATTCCTTGAACATGCTCCTGATGGATTTTCTAATGGTGGAGAGTGTTTTATAATTTTCTGAAGAAGGATGATGGTAATATTAATTTTGTTAGAGTAGTTGATAATGAAGTTCCAAATATCCCCTTAGAAGTAAATCTAAAAGTGGTGATGATGTACTAGGACCTTTAGTGGCTAGGGATGAATCAATGTATAGCTGGATTTATATCTCGATGCCTCACATTCCAGCAGGTGAAGGCCGAGAACTAGGTTCCAGTGGGTTTAATCCAGCCTAATGAGTTTCAAATATGGATGTTGTATGGTATATATATGGAATTTTTATAGGTATTTTGTGATAAAATAGAGTTTATGACGCTATCTAGGTGATCGTAGACTGACTAACCAAGATGGCTCGTTTCCTATACATCTGAGATTAGAGTTTAATAGAGAGTTTGAGATACGTATACCTGTAAGAGATAGATTGAATTTATGGATTTACCTAGATGATCATTATAGAATATGAATAATTATACACACATGATTTTCTAGATTCTTATAGGAGTATTTTGGGGCACATATGTCATTTATCATAGCATCCCACAACATTATAGATGACCAGACAGAGTATACCATTTCGGTCCCATAAAACATATAACATCCCAATATTTTTTGAAATATATTATTTCTAATTTATTTAAATTATTTGATATCTTATGTTACAAAAATTAATATCTTATATTTTTTTACATACAACATAATGTTTATCTTGTGTTTCACACAACATCGAGGTTCTTTAATAACTTGTGTAACAAGCACGGCTGAATCTTATTAGAAAACAACACACTATTAATATTATTATTCAAACTAATAATTATCATATATATAGTGGAATATTAGGAATAATCAATATTAATGAAGTTATTAAAATATGGATTACACATGTCTATAATGAATTCATTGGTCACTAATTAACTATAATTTAATATAAAACAGTTTTGAAAAAAGGGAAATCTTTTGATGAAAAACTATTTTTATGCACCAAAAGGCATTTTATATTAATAATTTCAATTAATTAATATTATTGAATTATATTAATGAAATGAATATATATTAAATAGTTTTTTTCAATCTTACAATATATTTTATAGACATAAGATAATAATTAATCCAATTTTATGATTAAAAAATGAATTTTTCTCGAAAGCAATTTTACCTCCTTTTATTGATGAACATTTTTAAAACTACATTTTTTTGATATAATAGATTTTACAAGAAAAAATAAAATTAATATTTTGAATAAAAATATTGAAATTTTCTTTTGTTGAATTTTTTGTATTTTCAAAGAAGATTCATTTTTTGATAAATAGTGAGAAATACTAAATTTTAATTTAAAAATATATTTTCATCTAAACAGTTTATAATGTTAAATTATATTTTGATTTCCTCAAGTAAATTTATTTAACTTAGAAATCTATTAATTGAATTTAGTTCATTATAATCATTTTTATGTTGAATTTTGATATAAAAACATAGTAAACTTTTGAACATTCTCACTTTAAAACCACGCTTTCTCATCCCATCGGCACGATCAATTTAATATAAATTTTATCCACTTCTATGAATATAATTTAGAAAAATATATATAATATTTTAATTAATAATTATTTATAATTTATTGTATTGTTATATTAGTTTTTGAACAAAATTATAAATGACTTTAAATAAAATTAATTATAGCGATTAAGGTAAAAATTAGTTTACTTTGTGGTTAAACATAGATGGAAATGTCTGTAAATGAACAAAAAAATTTAAAAATATACTATCTAGAAGTATTTATGAAATATCAACACATTTATACAAAAATTATCATTATTTTAGGAACAATATGTAAGGGAGACCTCCAAATAGGTTTTTCTTCTGGTCATTACAGGAATGCCACTCCTCCTCAAATATAATAGATAATTCACTCTCCCCCATTATATACTTTAATAAAGCCTTTTGGATAGTAAAAAAATAGTTAAAATTACTCCCCAAATCCATACCATCACCCTATAAGAATTATTTTGTAAAAAAATCAAAAAAAAAAGAAGGATTTTTGTACAAACCAGAAGTTGTCATCACAAGAAGAGGTATCGTTCATCCACAACACATTGGTTTAATTTCTTTATCTACCCCTTAAATTATTCGTATACCATTTTTATATAATAAAAAAAGAATCATAAATATACTTATATGTTTTTATGTTAATTTTATTACCTAGAAACACACACACTTTGATAAAATCTATTCTGAAATCATCATTCGTATGTACGATGGATTACCGCCTTGTGAAAAATGCCATTCAATTTTCATTTACCACCTCTCATGGTTTGGAATTATGATTTAAGTAGAGTTTATATATGATTTTTAGGATTTTTAGAACATAATAATACATTTTTATTCATTATATCATACACACTCATTTTAAAATTTCATACTATATGGGGCATGATGACATCGCTTGTGTGTACGGCGGACTACCGCCTCGCAAAGCGATGTGAAGCAGTATTCACGAACACATCACATGGAAGGTAATATGTGAAAAAATAATGAATATATATGATATAAATTACATATTTATTATATTTTTAACATAAATATAATATATAATTCTCTTGTTTCCATTTCACAACACAAAAAAGTGATAACGTCGCTCGTGGATGTGTGGTATATCGTATCCTCAAAGCAATGGTATTCTTCTTCTTCCATCACCACATAACAACAATGATATATATTAGTATATATAATTAAATAAAATATTATTAATGATATAATTATCATTTTTAAATACAAATTCTACATAACTTCTTTTCAGAATGAACATTGAAAAATGGGAGTGTTACTTATGCATACATACGGCATATCATCAATATTATTGTAACGTTGGTTCAATTTTCATTACCATATTCCATGAATGAATTTAAAATAATAATTATTATAAAATTATTATGTTTACATAAATATTGTTATTCTTTATATGTTAAAAAACCCCTTTTACCTAGTTCTACCCACCAAAGTTCTTTTTTACACACAAGTCAAATATATACAAAACATCCAACCTGAACTTAATTGATTATGCAATTGTTTATAAATTCTAAATAAGTGAAATAAATTTATAATAAACATAAAAATGGTATAAAATGAAGTAGTAAAATTAACATATGTTTATTATTTAGGATGATAAAGACACACATGACAAGGCAAACTCAAGGTATGGGAATTTGTCTCAATTTATATTCATTGGGAATATTTTATTATTATACAACTTTATTATTCTATAAAGTGTATATACAAACCCTTTGAAAAGATATATCATGAATTTATCTTCTATAATTATATTTAATTTTTTTAATTATTTTTTGGGGTTTACGCTACAGTAATAATTTTATTATTCCATGGACATTATTTTATTTCTAGATTCATTTTCAAGATTTTAATTTTTATTCAATGAAAAAAATATTTATCATGTTTTAGGTATTTTGGTATTGAAGGTGTATTTTAAGGTAATTTTTATGTGAATGTGTTTTTTATATGTGTTTAAAAGAATTTTTCAAAGGGTTTTATGATGAAAGTGTTTTATTCATGATGTGGTACTTGAGAATTATGTGAAATTGGGGTACTATATACAACTTATACAAAGGGTTGTGCCCCATTATATCTCATCGATTATCCCAATATATCTTATATGAAGGTGTGAGCCTCATTATAGCTCATGATAAAAAATTAAGGTTGATATAGATTATACAAAGGGTTGTGACCCATCATAATTCCAGAGTGAGCCTAATATAGATTATAAAAGGGTGATCCCCATTATAGATCTATAATTCATTGGGTAATTATTATATTGGATTTTGGATTTATGTTTATTACAATTAAAATTCATATATGAACATGATTCACTAAGTCACCTAAATGATATTTTAATTTCATGATATAGGTTTTAATGGATTTCATTGTAAAAAACCTGTGACTATTTTCATATATATATTTTTTTCATTTTCTCAAATAGAATAAATTTAAAGGTTAATATTTTATGGGTTTTCATGGATTTATAGAAATAATAGTTTCATTTATTTTTTATATCCCGTTTTGAGAATTTAAACTCATCCCAAGTTTTTTAAATGATTTCGCAAGGTTTTATGATGGGTAAGGGAAAGAATGAAGTGAAGTTGAAAGTCATGAAGATTTTATATGAAAATAAATAATGCTTTATTTTAAAAAAATTATAATATGGAAAGGTTCATACTAATACTATGTGTCCACATGGTATTTTATGGTTTTGTTATGTATGAGTTATGCCCAAATTCTATAAAACTCTATTCTTGAAAATTTAATCAAATTAAAATAAAGTAAATTACCAACTAAAACTCCATAAAGTGAAATTTATAAGGATCATAAATTATAGTTGGTATCAAAGTAATAGTTTAGATAATTTTAGAATTTATGTTAATATTATATGAATTCTATTGAAATATTTCAATTTATGTTTTATTTGAATTGATATAGCATTTGAAGATGAAAATGTTGCTTTATTTAATGTATTTTTGTTTAGAATGGTTTTATAACGAGGAAATGTGGATGATTTAGTGATAAGGTAGGAAGAGGAAAATATAAATTTGAGTTAATATCCGAAGAGAGTTGGAATTGAATCTGATCAATTTTTTGCAGTGATAGATATAATAAAATAGACTATAAATGGTTGAGGATTCCATGTAAAAGAGAAACTATATATACTATTGAACAACATTATGATAGTAGATCATTTTATGAGAAAACAACCCCTATAATTTCGATGATCATTTGACCTTGTGTTATCTGATGGATGGATTAAATAACGATAAATGATATATAATGTCATGGGTTCCTTGGTTCACCAAAATGTTACTCTCTAAATTTAACGTTTTAAGGTGATGTCAACCTATGGTGGTCAATGGTGAAGAATATAAGAGAAATTATTGATATTTATTCTTTTTAATGGGTTAAATTTATGAATATTTTCCCTTAGAAATATTTTCATAAGGCAGTTTGACATTGGATGGAAAAAAATTTATGTAAATGAGGTAAAAGGATTAATATTTGGTGTTCGCATATGAATGAAATTTCACAAGGTTGTCTAGGTATGTATCAGGTATTTTTTGAGATATTGATACTAAAATTAATTTATTTTACTTATGATTAAAACAAATATTATGAAGAGAAAAAGCTAAATGTGAATTTAGAAGACATGATAAAGTTTTTCATTGTGCTAATAATGTTGAGATAGTGTTTTCTAACACTTATGTGACACAAGATTAAAGGAGTGATAAATGATAAAGGTGGAGGGAAATTGAGAAGAAACCAACTAAATTTTTTTTGGGGAAGCCCACAATATATTCAATGTTTGGTAAAATTCATTTTCTAGAATGTCTGTTATTATTTGGAATGTGTTACTCTTGTTATATATTTATTCACAAGGTTGCTGAGTGAAACTAAAAGATTTATCGACAATCCAAGAATGAAATTAAAAATATCCAGCCAATAATAATATTCTATACCTATAATTACTAAGTAAATTATGATTAATTGTGTCCAAATTACTTATTATGGGTTGAAATACTCATGATCATAAGAAAAAGGTGTATAAAAATCATTTGCTACTTCTACAGTACATGTTTTACTATCCGGTGAATTGATTGGAGATCCAACACAATCCTTATTTCTCATAGGTTGACCATAAGGATAATTTCATAGAAACCCCTCTTTTAATGTTCTATGTAATGGAAATACATTGTGATAAAATTATTGATTTTCTATAGATGTATGAGATTTATGTTTTAATATTATTTGAGGAATAATGGAATTAATTTTTTTAACCTAACAATAGTGATATTTTTTACCATAATTGTTATATATTTTTATATTTATTTATTTTTAACATTAATTAATAATATTTAACTTTAGAGGTTAATGTATTATCACATGTCATGATTTTTTTTTAATTTTTGGAATTATCTTACCTTGTGCTAACCATTTTAGTTTGGGTTATTATCTAAAGACATGATGAATACATTTTTACCCATTTATGGTTATTAGGTCTTTTAAATTTTATTTTAGTTTTCTATGCTTGGACAATTCATCTTGAATTCTGGTATTATAGAGAAAATGATGATGATTTGGTGTAAATTGTATAAATGATGGAATTTTACTTCTCATGTAAGTAAATTTTATTTTCTTTTCAATATAGGTGGAAATAGAATCCTTTAACATTAGAAAATGTATATTGAAATGAAATTTTATCATATTACTATATTTAATAATGATATCAATGACCTTTTACACACCTCTTCATAGTTTTTTAAACATTTAATTCCTCTTGACCACATTCTCTATCTCTCTATCTTAATCCCTGAGAATTAGTTTTCACATCCAAATCCGACTTTTAATTTACCATCACATTTACCCTCATGTGGAATCCTAGTTATGTGTATCATTAGGTGAACTTTATGTTTCCCAATTTCTATTTTAAGGTATTCTTTCTTTACTTATTTTGTATAATGAGGGTTTTAATAACATATTTCTAAAAATAATTTAATCATTTAATAACCAAGATGAATTTTGAGGGAAAAATCATTTAAAGGTGGTAGGATGTAATATCCTGAGATTTTATGAAATATATTGTTTCAATTTTGTTTAAATTACTTGATATATTATGTTACACATAGTCTAGAATTTATATTTCTTTAAATGCAACACAAATTTAATATTATTTTGCATGTAACATCAAATTTCTTCGACAACTTGTGTTACATATAAGGTCGATCCTTACTGGAGAACAATATATTATTATTATTATTATTAAACATTATTGTAATCAACTAGATATTGGAATGGAAATAATGAATACTATTAATGAAATTATGAAATTTTTGTTCAAACTGTTTATAAAATGAATTAATTGGTTATTTATTAATTATTAGTGAAAATAAAACCTTTTTCCAAATCTAGTGAAATATTTTTTTCAAAACAATTTTAATGCACCCAAAATAATTTTATCATAATAAAATAATTTAATTACTATTATTAAGTGATATTAATGAAATTAATATATATTTAATAATTTTTTTACATTTATCCTGCATAATTTATAGCCATAAAAAAATCTAGTTTTATGCAAAAAATATTATTTTTCTAAAAAGTAGTTTTATATATTTTTGGTGGGGAACATATTTTAAAACAAAAAATTTAAACTATTATAACATTTATTTTAAAAAATAAATATCATATTTTAAATAAAATATCAAAATTTACTTTGAGATATTCTTTTGTGAAGATTCGTTTTATTATGAATAGTGAACATATTTATTTTTAATTGAAAAACAACTTTTAATCTAAATAATTTATATTGTTAAATTTTACTTTTAATTGGTTTTAAATTCAAAAAAATTTATTTATAATTATATTAATCCAATTAATTTCATTGGAATATTTTTATATATTGAATTTTGATATAAAATCATAGTAAACCTTTGACAATTAGTACATTAAAAATCAACTTTCTCACCCCATCTCCAGGATTAATTTTTAATTAATTTTCGCCACTTATGTTAATTAAATTTGGAAAAATGGATTTCATATTTGGAATAATATTAAATTATAATTATATTATGTTTAACCTAGTTTTCAAACACACATACCCGGGAATGCAATTAAAATTATTAATAACGATTAAGGTAAAAACGAGTTTACTTTGTCACGACCCGCCCTCGGGGTCCGTGCCGTGACTACCCCAAGCCCGCCTTCCATAGGCCAGGGGCTGGCGACTAGCACCAAGGCGTAAATCCTGGTAAAAAGGGAAGGCATTGCCTTTGAAAAGTAAACACACACCACAGAGTAAACAAGCGGAAAGTAAACACTAAGCAAACAGAGTACGACTGAAAGTGCGGAAAGGTAAATGGGCCAGAATACAAACCCAAACTGAAAGTAAAGTACAACTCAAAAAGGGAAAAACAACAACTGTAAAGTAAAGGCCGCAACTCCGAGCTGTCCACCGGAAATCCCACCTGAAGGGTGGGTACAGAGAGCTCCTCTGCTACACGGGTCCCGCCGTCCGCTCCGAGCACGTCCCGCCCAGTGGTCCACCTCCGGGTACCGTCCCGCTCTGCAAGCCTCAGCTAAGGTCAACGCTGTCCGTCGTCTGCAACCAACACAACGTAGTGCGGGCGAAACCCGTGCAGGGGTGAGTATAAGCTACTCAGTAGGGACCCCGAGACCCCTGAAGGTCTCTCAAATCCACAAAGGATAAACCACGAAGAAAAGTACAATCACAAAGTAACAACCGACACTGCTTAGGTATATGCCCATACATATACCTAAGTCATTAATTAAAATACGCTCCAACCTCCGAGCCCAAGTACAACTCAGTCCACGCAGGAAAGTATTCGTATTCCACATAGGAAAGCAAAATATAATCCACACAGGATTGCACAACACAATCCACACAGGAAAAAAACAGGATTCAGCTCACACAGGTATACTTCTTTAAGGACGATAAAGATGATCACTGATCCATCTAAGTCGTCGGACCCACAAAGGATCGATAGGTAACTAACCCCCGCAGAAGACCCACACAGGATCGGGCTCACACAGAACCTGTAGGCGCTGGCTCACACAGAACCGCTGAGCGCAAGGACCCACACAGGATCGGGCCCACACAGGACCTGTAGCACTGATCCACGTAGGATCGCTGAGTGCTGAAGTCGTCGTCGTCGAATCCACACAGGATCTCTGTACTGTCGTCGTCGAATCCACACAGGATCTCTATACTGTCGTCGTCGCAGTCACAGTAGCAGTCGTAGCAGTAGAACAGTCGCATCCAGCACTAGGGTTCCCGCACACAGCAAGCTCGTACGGAGGGTCCGCTCCACGAGCCGAGAGGCTGATACATTAACTGTCACGAAGACCGAAGTTGATGTATCCAAAAGTTCCGTATCGACAACAGGAACTCAACGCAACAGACGGCGCGTCGATCGGACGCCCGGTCTGAGAGTTATTGGCATTTTCGTCTCCGGGGCCCGGTTGGTTTTTAAGGCAAAACCAACCCAACCGTACTCCACCTGCGTCCAAACCTCGGGCGGAGTATGCCAAAAGATTCGTCTCACTAAGAGGAACACAACGCGACTGACAGCGCGTCAATCGGACGTCCGTAGCTCAAGATATGAGCGTTTCCGCTCCGAAGGCCCGGTTGGTTTCGTGAACGAACCAACCCGGCCGAACTCAAAGTTAACCGAAACCTTGAGTGCGATATATCAAAACGACCGTCTCGATCCAAGGATCGCGTTGCCGCAGACGGTTCGTCGATCGGAGGTCCGAGGCTCAAGTTATGGGCAAACAACCAAAACTGGTTCGAAACGGGGGGGTCCGGGTCCGGGCCGACCCGGCCCGACCCCCCCCCCCCCCCCCCCCCCGGGGCGGCGCGGTGGCGGCGGCGGCGGCGCCTGGCGCCGCTCGTGGGTGGCACGCGGGGGGCTTGATTGCCCCCGCTGTTGGATGGCAGCGCGGCTTTGCCGCGCCGATTTTGAAGAGATGGCCCCCGCACGTGGGGGCCGGTTGGTCACGAACCGGGGGGCTGTTGCCCCCCCCCCCCCTCCTTAAAAAACCGCCCCCCTCTTAAAGAGGGGGGTTTTCAATGGTTGGCCGGGGAATTAAATTCCCCGGTTTTAAGTCATCCGGCCGGCCAGCTGGCCGGCCGGTTTTCTCAAACGGGACCGGAATTTCCGGTCCCCTTCTTCGGCTTCCGACGCCGGCGGCCCGGCCGCCGGTCTTCCCTTCCGCCGCGGCCCGGAACCGGCCGCGGTCTCCTCGTCCCGCCGCGGCCCGGAACCGGCCGCCGGTCTTCCCTTCCGCCGCGGCCCGGAACCGGCCGCGGTCTCCTCGTCCCGCCGCGGCCCGGAACCGGCCGCGGTCTTCTCGTCCCGCCGCGGCCCGGAACCGGCCGCGGCGTTCGTCATCCGGCGCGGTGCGTCGGCACCGCGCCCCTTCGCCGTGCTTTGATTCTTTTCAACGCGGCGCGACGACGTCGCGTTCTTGAAAATTTTTCCTCGGCGTAGCGCGACGGCGTTGCATAAATTATTTGTACGATCATCCGCGTGGTGCGACGGCACCACGCCGCTTTGCTTCCACCGCAAGAATTAAACAAGAACAATGGAGGGGGGGTTTGGCCGTGTTCGTGCGGTCCGGCCCCCCTCACGTTAAAATAAAAATGCAACTTAAAATAAATTAAGTCACACGTTAGTCTTGATAGAATCACGATCAAGAATAAAATAAGGAAACCAAAAGAAAACGACAACCCCTACCTCGGGTTTAAGATTCGAAGAATCGTCTACGTCCCGCGGAAGACGGCGTCGCGGAGGTCGGGCGTCGCGGTCGTCGTTCGTCAAATCCGTTGACGAAGTGTTATGCCCGAAGAGACACGACGTTGGCGGATCTTCGTTTGCCGACGAAGAAGGTCCGAGGAGGAAGAAGAGGTCCGAAGATACCGGGTCGCCGAGTCGATGATCCTTGACGAAGTGTTGTCGTTCTTCGTTGAGGATGAAGACGTTCTTCGCCGGAGAAGATGAAGAGGAGCTCTCAAAAAGACAAACAAAGAACTCAAAATAAAATAAGACTACCTCTTATTTTATTAACACAACACAAAGGAATTTCAATGTTTGAAATTCAAAAAGACTTAACTCCCACAATTAATTAAGAGTAACTTAAGCCAATTAATTAGGGGTTAAGTATGTTGAGAGAATTTGAAAAGGTTAGGGGTTCGTGTGGGCCCCACCACACTTAATCCTCCCAAGGGAGGTTAAGTGGGTGTGGGTCCCACTTCCAACCTCCTTTGATAGGTTTTAACTTGTTGTAATAAAATTGTTCTTCACAATTTTATTTAACTCAAACTAAAAACCCCAAAACGTAACTTTCAACCCGCAACAAACGCAACTCCCGAAAAGGTCTCTTTAAGCGAATATCGGCGCTGCGAGTTCATCGGTGCCCTCGGATTTCAATTCCGAGCACCGGATCAAAAGTTAGGAATTCCCGCTCGTTCGTTCACTGAACGTACCCGAGCCAAACTTCGGAAATTAATTCCGGGCACTCCGGGCCTCGGAATCAGGTGCCGTCAGAAACCGCGCTCTTGTAAAATTCTAAAGAAAATTAAGAAAAAATTTCCCTTGAATTTTACGGGTCTTTACATTACTCCCACCTCAGGGCTTTACGTCCCCGTAAAGATACAACAAAAACTAGGGAAACAAATGAGGGTACTGAGCACGCATCTGAGCCTCCCGCTCCCATGTGCTCTCCTGGATATTCTCGTGCTGCCATCTGATGCGCACAAGAGGAATCGATCGCCCACGCAGGACCCGCTCCTGTCGATCCTCTATCTCCACCGGGACCTCCATAAAAGTCGTCCCATCGTCAACGTCAAGCTCCCCATGGTCAATGATGTGCGTCGGGTCGTGCACGTATTTCCTCATCTGGGATACGTGGAAGACGTCGTGCACCCGGTGCAACTGAGGTGGTAGATCCAGGCGATAAGCCACCTCGCCAATCCTGCTGAGAATCTGGAAGGGTCCTATGAAGTGCGGAGATAACTTGCCGCCTCGGCCAAATCTCCAAATACCACGTCGAGGTGAGACCCGCAAGAAGACGTGGTCGCCATCCTCGAACTCCAGTGGCCTCCGCCTCCTGTCAGCGTATGACTTCTGCCGGCTCTAAGCTGTCCTCATCCGCTCCTAGATGTCCTGGACCTTCTCTGTCGTGGCCTGGACCATCTCCGGTCCCATCAGAGCTGCAAGATTTCTCCTTTGCCGAAAAGAGAAATCTGGTCTCATCCCCTGGATGAACCACATTCTTTGCCTAAAACAGTCAATCCTAACATGGATGATACTAATCCATACTAAGGATGACGTCGTAAGGCCTCGACGCTACTACTAAGAGATTCAACCGTTACTCTCGCCTCCAAGGGTTGAGTCACACTGTCGGAATCAGTGTGTGGTAACTGGGCCTCCTCCAGTAGATGTCTCACAAGTGAGGGTCAAGTCAACAGCCAAAACTGTAACCTCTTAGTAACATTACGATAGAGGACAGGAACGAAATCATCACAAGGTATGCGTCTTTTATTATTGCAGCTCGTAATACAAGACGCTACACAAAAGCAACAAGGAACCAGAAGTACAAAGGATGTATCCACTAGTTCTGCTCCTGTCCATCGGCTCCCAGAGCTCCATGATCGAAGGCCTCGGCTGCCTGAAGCTGAGCTCTCCCCTGCGGTCGGGGTGGACCTCCTGGTGGTGGTGGTGGTAGAGCCTCAAAGCGTCGTCCACCACCTGCTGCTCGGCCAGCTCCTCTGCCTCGTCCGCCTCCTCCCTGCAGACCGCCACGGTCAAACCTCTGCCTCTGCATAGGTGGTTCCTCAACCGTCTGCTGCTCCTCCGCATGGCGGGTCGGGCAGTCACGAGCCATGTGGCCTTGCCCGCCGCATGCATAGCACTGTCTTCCACTCGAAAGACTGGCTCCGCGTTGTGTGCCCTGCACTGCTGAGCCAGTGCCCTGAGGTCTGGTCTGTCTGGACCCCTGAGTCATTCGTCGACTGCCTGCTGCAGATGACTCTGCCACGTGCCGCCCTGCGGTGGGTCGCTGTGCTGGTGTAGACTCAGCAAGGAATCTCTCGATCAGAAGAGCCCGCTCCAGTACTCCTGTCTGAGTCGGTATGCTGAGGGAGATCAACGATGCCCTGATCTCGTGTCTCAAACCCTGCTCGAAGGTCCGGGCCCGGAAGAATGGGTCCCGTACCATGTCGGTCGAGTAGCGTGAGAGATCGGTAAATCTCGCCGAGTACTGAGCGACCGTCATGCTGCCCTGCCGCAGCTGTAGAAGCTCCTGGATACGCACCGCACGAAGGGTGGCTGGGATGAACTCCGAGCGGAAGAGGCTCTCAAAGTCCGTCCAAAGTAGGGATGCCTCATCGTGCACCTGGAGCATCAGGCTCCACCATCGTCCTGCTGCCGTGTGTAGTAGGCTCGCAGCGAGGATCACCATGAGGTCTGCTGGTGTCCTCACTAGCCTAAACACTCGAACCACTACCTCCATCCAGTCCTATGCTGCCTGGGGATCCGTCTCCCCACGAAACCTGGGCGGTCGCTGGCGCTGAAACTCATGCAGTGCGCTGAGGCGACGTGCATTGCCAGCGGCTGCTGCTGGAAGCATCGGGGGATCAGCGGGTAAAGCTACCGCCGGTGCCACTACTGGAAAAGGGCCCTGCACCGAGGCCTCGTCGCTCGGTGGGCTGTCGTCTCGCTCGACTCTCGGAACCCTAGCTGGCTGCCGTCGTGGGGCCATCCTGAATAGGAAACAGGTGCGCCACGGTTAGAACAGTATACCTGGTGAGCTGATATAAGTAATCACAAAGAAAACTTGAGACTTTCATTAAGCAGATCAGTATACCCGGTGAGCTGAAACAAGTAATCACAATGAAAACTTTGAAACACACACGCAATCAATGTTTTCGTGCATTAAGTCGGAAATCAGAAGTCAGGGTCCTGGTGTACGGATACGTCGGCCGCCGCACCAACACTGGACTCCCTGGACTGATATCCATACTCAATACGCTAAACATTATTGCTTCACATAGAAAAGATCAGAGTTCGCGGTAGAACCGAACTCCTCTGATACCAATTTGTCACGACCCGCCCTCGGGGTCCGTGCCGTGACTACCCCAAGCCCGCCTTCCATAGGCCAGGGGCTGGCGACTAGCACCAAGGCGTAAATCCCGGTAAAAAGGGAAGGCATTGCCTTTGAAAAGTAAACACACACCACAGAGTAAACAAGCGGAAAGTAAACACTAAGCAAACAGAGTACGACTGAAAGTGCGGAAAGGTAAATGGGCCAGAATACAAACCCAAACTGAAAGTAAAGTACAACTCAAAAAGGGAAAAACAGCAACTGTAAAGTAAAGGCCGCAACTCCGAGCTGTCCACCGGAAATCCCACCTGAAGGGTTGGTACAGATAGCTCCTCTGCTACACGGGTCCCGCCGTCCGCTCCGAGCACGTCCCGCCCAGTGGTCCACCTCCGGGTACCGTCCCGCTCTGCAAGCCTCAGCTAAGGTCAACGCTGTCCGTCGTCTGCAACAAACACAACGTAGTGCGGGCGAAACCCGTGCAGGGGTGAGTATAAGCTACTCAGTAGGGACCCCGAGACCCCTGAAGGTCTCTCAAATCCACAAAGGATAAACCACGAAGAAAAGTACAATCACGAAGTAACAACCGACACTGCTTAGGTATATGCCCATACATATACCTAAGTCATTAATTAAAATACGCTCCAACCTCCGAGCCCAAGTACAACTCAGTCCACGCAGGAAAGTATTCGTATTCCACATAGGAAAGCAAAATATAATCCACACAGGATTGCACAACACAATCCACACAGGAAAACAACAGGATTCAGCTCACACAGGTATACTTCTTCAAGGACGATAAAGATGATCACTGATCCATCTAAGTCGTCGGACCCACGAAGGATCGATAGGTAACTAACCCCCGCAGAAGACCCACACAGGATCGGGCTCACACAGAACCTGTAGGCGCTGGCTCACACAGAACCGCTGATCGCAAGGACCCACACAGGATCGGGCCCACACAGGACCTGTAGCACTGATCCATGTAGGATCGCTGAGTGCTGAAGTCGTCGTCGTCGAATCCACACAGGATCTCTGTACTGTCGTCGTCGAATCCACACAGGATCTCTGTACTGTCGTCGTCGCAGTCACAGTAGCAGTCGTAGCAGTAGAACAGTCGCATCCAGCTCTAGGGTTCCCCCACACAGCAAGCTCGTACGGAGGGTCCGCTCCACGAGCCGAGAGGCTGATACATCAACTGTCACGAAGACCGAAGTTGATGTATCCAAAAGTTCCGTATCGACAACAGGAACTCAACGCAACAGACGGCGCGTCGATCGGACGCCCGGTCTGAGAGTTATTGGCATTTTCGTCTCCGGGGCCCGGTTGGTTTTTAAGGCAAAACCAACCCGACCGTACTCAACCTGCGTCCAAACCTCGGGCGGAGTATGCCAAAAGATTCGTCTCACTAAGAGGAACACAACGCGACTGACGGCGCGTCAATCGGACGTCCGTAGCTCAAGATATGAGCGTTTCCGCTCCGAAGGCCCGGTTGATTTCGTGAACGAACCAACCCGGCCGAACTCAAAGTTAACCGAAACCTTGAGTGCGATATATCAAAACGACCGTCTCGATCCAAGGATCGCGTTGCCGCAGACGGTTCGTCGATCGGAGGTCCGAGGCTCAAGTTATGGGCCAAAAACCAAAACTGGTTCGAAACGGGGGGGTCCGGGTCCGGGCCGACCCGGCCCGACCCCCCCCCCCCCCCCCCCCCCCCGGGGCGGCGCGGCGGCCGGAGGCGGTGGCCGGCGGCGGCGGGCGGCGGCGGCGGGCCGTGGCGGCGGGCCGCAGTGGCGGCGGCGGCGGCGCCTGGCGCCGCTCGTGGGTGGCACGCGGGGGGCTTGATTGCCCCCGCTGTTGGATGGCGGCGCGGCTTTGCCGCGCCGATTTTGAAGAGACGGCCCCCGCACGTGGGGGCCGGTTGGTCACGAACCGGGGGGCTGTTGCCCCCCCCCCCCTCCTTAAAGAACCGCCCCCTCTTAAAGAGGGGGGTTTTCAAGGGTTGGCCGGGGAATTAAATTCCCCGGTTTTAAGTCATCCGGCCAGCCAGCTGGGCGGCCGGTTTTCTCAAACGGGACCCGAATTTCCGGTCCCCTTCTTCGGCTTCCGACGCCGGCGGCCCGGCCGCCGGTCTTCCCTTCCGCCGCGGCCCGGAACCGGCCGCGGTCTCCTCGTCCCGCCGCGGCCCGGAACCGGCCGCGGTCTTCTCGTCCCGCCGCGGCCCGGAACCGGCCGCGGCGTTCGTCATCCGGCGCGGTGCGTCGGCACCGCGCCCCTTCGCCGTGCTTTGATTCTTTTCAACGCGGCGCGACGGCGTCGCGTTCTTGAAGATTTTTCCTCGGCGTAGCGCGACGGCGTTGCGAAAATTATTTGTACGATCATCCGCGTGGTGCGACGGCACCACGCCACTTTGCTTCCACCGCAAGAATTAAACAAGAACAATGGAGGGGGGGTTCGGCCGTGTTCGTGCGGTCCGGCCCCCCTCACGTTAAAATAAAAACGCAACTTAAAATAAATTAAGTCACACGTTAGTCTTGATAGAATCACGATCAAGAATAAAATAAGGAAACCAAAAGAAAACGACAACCCCTACCTCGGGTTTAAGATTCGAAGAATCGTCTACGTCCCGCGGAGGACGGCGTCGCGGAGGTCGGGCGTCGCGGTCGTCGTTCGTCAAATCCGTTGACGAAGTGTTATGCCCGAAGAGACACGACGTTGGCGGATCTTCGTTTGCCGATGAAGAAGGTCCGAGGAGGAAGAAGAGGTCCGAAGATACCGGGTCGCCGAGTCGATGATCCTTGACGAAGTGTTGTCGTTCTTCGTTGAGGATGAAGATGTTCTTCGCCGGAGAAGATGAAGAGGAGCTCTCAAAAAGACAAACAAAGAACTCAAAATAAAATAAGACTACCTCTTATTTTATTAACACAACACAAAGGAATTTCAAAGTTTGAAATTCAAAAAGACTTAACTCCCACAATTAATTAAGAGTAACTTAAGCCAATTAATTAGGGGTTAAGTATGTTGAGAGAATTTGAAAAGGTTAGGGGTTCGTGTGGGCCCCACCACACTTAATCCTCCCAAGGGAGGTTAAGTGGGTGTGGGTCCCACTTCCAACCTCCTTTGATAGGTTTTAACTTGTTGTAATAAAATTGTTTTTCACAATTTTATTTAACTCAAACTAAAAACACCAAAACGTAACTTTCAACCCGCAACAAACGCAACTCCCGAAAAGGTCTCTTTAAGCGAATATCGGCGCTGCGAGTTCATCGGTGCCCTCGGATTTCAATTCCGAGCACCGGATCAAATGTTAGGAATTCCCGCTCGTTCGTTCACTGAACGTACCCGAGCCAAACTTCGGAAATTAATTCCGGGCACTCCGGGCCTCGGAATCAGGTGCCGTTAGAAACCGCGCTCTTGTAAAATTCTAAAGAAAATTAAGAAAAAATTTCCCTTGAATTTTACGGGTCTTTACATACTTAGTGGTTAATCTTATTAGATAAGGTGTGGAAATGACCCAAACGTTTTTCTAATCCCATTTTATTTAAATAATTTTACCATATACTATATTTTATATAATTGTTTTTATAATTTTAGGCTACTTAATTAATGGAGACCTCTAATAGTGTATTCTTTTGGTATTTACAAGAATTCCAGTCCTCCTTCATTATAAAAGAGAATTTACTCTCCCTACATTATAAACACTTCTAAATACATTTATATCATAAAAACAATTCAAAAATAGATCCCAAGTATACGTACCTTCACCCTAGAAGATTTTTGGGATATCATGAAAAACAATTATGGATTTTTCTACAAACCAAAAGGAGTTACCTAGACAAGAGGTAACACTCATCCTTAAGAACTTTAGTTTTTCTATTTATCCACCAATTTTATTCTACTTATAACATGATAAAATAATAAAATAATGATTCTAAAATAATGATAAGTTTTTATGTTATGTTTATAACCTATAAAAATACAAACATCCATAAAATGGGAAACAAAATCATTATTCGTGTATACGGTGGACTATTGCCTTGTGAAATGATGGCATTAGTTTTTTCATTAACATCACTAATGGTTGGGAATTATTATTTACATACTTTTTAATATATGATATTTATGAAATAAAAATACCTCTGAAGTATTTATATCAAATACACCCTTATTATATTTCATACCATAGGGTATACGATAATTTTGCTTGTGTGTATAGTGGATTATCCCCTCACGAAGTGATGTGAAGTGTTTTTAACTAATATGTTAGATGGAAGGTAATATATAAAATATAATGAATATATATGATATAGATGACATATTTATTATATTAATTACATAATTATATTCCTGTACAAAATATATATAATTCTCTTCTTACCTTTTCACACTCTGGAAAAGTGATAACGTCATCTGTGGGCATGTGGACTACCGTCTCCTTGAAACGATGTGATTATTATTTTTTCATCACCACATAAGAAGAATGATATATTTATAAGTATATATAATGAAATAATATTTTATTTAACATTGATGTTACATTCTGGAATGATAAATGTTAAATACCTTCTTTCCATAATGATCATTGAAAAATGGGATTATTACTCATGCGTATGTACGGCCTACCGCATCAATTATTTTCACATGTTTAAATTTTCATAACCATATTAACTAATGGTATTTATGAAAATAATTTATATATAATTATGATATTCATTATATATCTAAATAATGGACCCTTTGACCTTAGTCAACCAACCAAAATCTATTTTGACACATAAGATGAATATGGTCAAAACATCCAACTTAAACATAATTGACTACGTTATTGTGTATAAATTTTAAATAAGTGAAATTAAATTTTTAATGAAATATAAAACTGATATCAGGAAATTAAATAATTAACATAAGTTTATTATACAGGATGTTAAAGAAAAACGTGATAAGACAAATTCAAGGTAAGGAATTTCATCCCAATTTCCATTCATTGAGGAATATTTTCATGTTATTAACCATTAGTTTTTATAAGGTGTATATATAGGCCCTATTTAATTTATATTCTAAATTTATCTATTATCATGATAGTTAATGTTTTTTAATGTTTTTAATTTAAGGGAATTACGATTAAAGTGGTTCCAAAGTAATATGGTATTAGTCTATTAAAATGTTTCTTTTAAAGTATTCCATAAAACTATTCATGTTCTGTTTACATGTTTTAAATTTATTTTTCTAATGTTTTTATATTTACATAATATATTTAGAAATTAAATTTCATACTATATTTTCATGTTTTTTCAAAATGAATATTTTATTTGTTTTATAAGGAATGTTTTTTTCTTAATGAAAAAACAAATTCTTAACATGCACAGTGGAAAAAAATTTCCACCTCCATAGAAATTATTTTATTTCTAGATTCCATTATAATATTTCATGTTTTATTAAATGAAAAAAATATTACAATTTTTTTGTTTTTTTATATTGATTTTTTTAAATTAAAATCTTATTTTCTCTCAAAGTGTTTTTATTATGAGTTTAGAATAGTTTTTAAAATGTTTTTAACATTAATGTGTTTTATTCATGACATAACACAAGAACATTATATGAAATAGGTGAGCCCAATATATATTATTCGAAGTTTTTACCCAAATTATAGCTTATGGGTTAGCCCAATATAGCTTATATGATGGGTTTATCCCTATTATAGGTCATGAGAATTGGTTGAGACCGATGAAGAATATACGAAGGGTTGATCCCTGTCATAGTTCACCGATGATGCATATAATACTTATAAAAAATGTAATCACTATTATATATATCAAAATAATTTATTAATGATTATATTTTATTTCAGATGTTTGATTTTTCCAATTAAATGGGTCTTATGTATATGATGCTCTAAGTCAACTAAAGGGAGTTTTAATTGTTAACTATGGGGTTTAAAGGATTTATTTGAGAAAAACATGGGTCAGTATTCCATTGAAAATATTGTATCTATTTTTAAAAATTTAAATTTATTTAAAGGTAAATATTTCATGGGATTTCATGTTTTTAATAAAGTAATGGTTTACTTTCTTTTTTTCCCTTAGTAAGATTTTAAGCTCATACTATGTTTTTTTAAAATGTTTTTAGAGGGTCGAATGTTGGGTAAGGGAATGAAAGAAGACTTGTTGAATGTCAGGGAAATTTCCTATGACTATAAATCATACTTTATTTTAAAAAATTTATATTTGGGAAAACATGGATACTAATAATAAGAGTCCAATTTTTATTTTATGGTTTTTTTTGTACATGTTGTGGTATAATTCTCTAAAATGTTAAACATAAAAACATCCTAAAAGTAACTGAAATTAAATTCTTGATTATAACTAATGATTATGTAATATATAATTTTAGGGCCTTATAGGAAATGTTTTGGTATTGAATATATTATTTTGGTCATAATTGGGGGGATCATATACCCTTGGTGTAATTTTGATACCATAATAGTACCCATTCCAGTATCAGTATGGCACCATTCATGTTTGTATATAAGAGACTGTGGGTACCCATTGTGATGGACAGTGTTAGAGGAGACAAAAAATATGGGACCATAGTTGGTGTAAGGGATTATGGATAATGTTTAGATCATCCAGAAGTGTATGAGGATTACCTAAATCTATTAGAAGTCATTTAAAGAACAATTAAGAATGCATTTGGTGGTCAACGTAGGATTTAATGTATTCCCAAATGCCTCAACTTAGTGAGGACTATGGATATTTTCATGAGGTGACAAGATATCTCCTAGGGTCATTGGACCTATCCTGATGATACATACTTTCAGTGTGGTGGCATACCTCTTTTTCCAACCACCATAGTTAGACTGAGTGGATGATGTTTTCCATGTGTCCCAGTTGATTTGATATATGCATAATACATTTCATGTTCTTGAATGGGGTGGGTTATACATTGAGGATGGTGTTACTTTTTGTAGTACTTGGTGGCCATATGGTTTTGTTAGGAGAATATCCTTTGTGAAGTATTGATTCCCTTATTGTGTATTAGTTGGAAACAAGTCAATCACCATGAGTGAACCTATGAGAAGAAGAACCAGATGATTGATTTTCACCCTCGCATTTTTTCACAAGTTTTTTATATTTTTATGGAAATCCATGAGGTGGATAGAATTTAATGACTCTTTTTTACTTATAATTATTTTTAAATACATTAAAAAATATTTTTGATTACAGCATGAATCCTATATTGAATTCCAAGCCTCGTGGGGCCTTGATATTAATATATTAAAATTTTTATATAAAGTATATCTCCCACATTTTTTTTTAAAATAATGGAATGTATCCCTAATAGAATCTTTAATTGCAAATTTATAAAACTGTTAATTCTATAACATTAGTTTTACCCCCTTTGATTCATACTCTTGGTCAAACATTGATGTTTCAGTAGAGTGAGATTGCTAGATGATATATGAGAAAGTAATTAAATCAACTTAATTAATTAATTTTTTCCTTATTATCTAAATTTATAAAACACACTATTTAGAACCTCAATATGAAAATATCTATGGAGATCCACATAAACCTATATATTGGAGGAGGATATCTATTATGGGGAGAATCATTGAGTGTGATTCGCTAGATTTGTTGAGAGGATGACAAACATAACATATTCATCAATTAACTCTCAAGAAAGAATGTATGTATCTATAATTAATCCAAATATAGTTTGAGAATTTATTATTACAGGTCAATTTTCAGTTCATGATTATAGTAAAAAACATGAATTATTCATTTATTAATTAATTCAGGGATCATCCATTATTTATTGTTTTTCTTAATTTAATAATAAAAATTAGGGATTTTTGTTTATTTCAAAAGTCCAAATAGCCATAATATTTAGTAAATGATGTTGGATATGATTATAATGGTCAATATAAATTCCTCACTTTTGTTTTTTTTATATTTCTCCTTATGTTCTATTGGTATTCATCTTAGTAGTTCATTTTACCATTGGTACGAATAAATGAATGAAATCTTTTCATTCCATGATAAATTATGGGTTCCATGTATTTTTTTTTGAGTTTGAATTCTAGGATTGCAACATGCTAGAGGATAATTGTAGGTGAAAAGTCATGAATAAGTATTGAGGAAAATTATTTAGAAGAAGGTGTTTGCATAGGATGATGGGTTGCAACAAGAAACATTTTTCCTGAGAATAAGATCCTGTATCATAATTCTGATTGAGTATTGATTCTATTTAGATAAACTCTAGGAGTTACAGCTATAAATAATGATAAAATCTATGGTGAGGGTGGTATGGGTGAGAAAACCTGAAAAATGTATAATTTTTATGAAATTATACTCTAAAAATTATGTAATCTAGAAAAAAACATCATATGGGATTCTCTGTATTGAATATAGGGTTTACATGGAGTACTAAATATCACACATCGTGTAAGGGACTAACTTGACATGTGAACATTATCCAAAAATATCAGTGTGTGAAGGATATATATTCCCATGGAACCATGTGATACAATTGGTCATGTGTTTTGGGGAACACCCTATGTACTTTGGAAAAGCACATGGGCAATGGAAGACAACACATCCTCAAGTATCAGCCAAACCCCGAAACGCTATGTATCATAACAAAACACTATACATCTAGAGGAACATACTATGTGAGATGGTAGGGTGTTATAGTAATAGAAATAGTGAGACACCCCATTTATCCCATAATCGACATCATATAATCCTTCCTGGGTAGGTTGGATCCCTTAATGCCTTTTGTGTGGTTTATATTTAAGTGTGTATATTCTGTTTGTCTTTTCTTATGAGGGAATAGTGATAAATCCCATCCAGAGTATATTATGAGTGATCCTCTCTATGGGATAGTTATATATTGATTTTACTATGCCTCAAAATTTCCTATAATGTGATCCACTATTTCATCATTCCCATGGTTGGGTCCAGTATCCCATAACTAACTCCCACAATATGTGATCCGCTTATTAATGTGATACTCCTGAGACGGTCAGGTATCCCCCATAAGACTATGGAATGATCATCTACCTTTGTATAATAAATTTATGGGTTTCATTTTTATCTTCAAACTAAAATCGTATATTGAGTATCTCAATTCAGATGAGTACCACCAGAATCATAAATACCCGAGGAATCCTATGCTGATAGCTAGGTTGTGTTCCCACCTTGAGACTTCGAGTATTCTTTTGAGAATTCCTTGGTTATATTATTTATTTCCATTAATTTTTTATTTAGAGATGAATTCCTAGTTTATAATTTTTTTATTTATGTGTTTCTTACTATATATGTTAATATTCAACCATGTATAGGATCTTCCCACACATATTGTGTCTTATTTAAATCACAGACCATTCAAAGGACTCCTCAGTGAACCAAGAGGAGGTAGAGAATAGTTGGGACTGATGGACTAAGGATGGATCCTAGGGTTACATTTTTATTTTTGAACCCATTTCTATGGGGATGTAATACTAATTTTATCTTTGGGCGGGCTTGTGTTTGTACATTTTCGCCATTTCATACTCTTTTGTCATGTTATGATGTGAGTTTAGATGTTATACTTGTATTTATAACATAGTTTATTTTATAGTATGAATTATACTGGTGTGTGGAGATTAATGAATGCTATAGGTACATTATGATGAGTCTTACTATGTTTTTGATATGTATGCTCAGTGCTAGTCAATAGACTATGGCCTTTTAGATGTGGGCTTAGGGTGTCACTCTCGGCCTACCATCATCTTGGAGGGCTCCAGTGGGTTGGGTTATAACATGCCTCATTACCATATTTAGACATGTTGAATCCACATATAAAATATATTTTTATCAAATTAAATTTCTATAAGTGGATGAAATTAATTTAAAATTAAAAATGCAAAACATGATGAGAAAGGGATTTCTAGAAAAAACAAAAATTAAGAATACAATTTTTCGTATATCAAAATTAAGATTAATGTTGATTCAAATGAATTATATTGGATTATTTTTAATAAAAATTAACTCCTAAAATTTTAAAATCAATTCAAAATAAAATGTGAATTTTTAATTATATTGATGTAAAAGGATGTTACAATTTTTTTATTTGTTTACTATTCAAGAAAAAATAAATGTTTTCTGAAAAAGCATAAAAAATTATTTTAGACTAATTTTGAAATGATGATTTAAAAAATGATATAGTTTTTATATAAAAAATTATAATATTGGAATAAATTAATTATAATATTATCACAGAAAATACAATGATTTTTTTATTGAAAACATATTTTTGAAGCATACAATGATTTTACTACAAATAAAGTAATTATTTACTATGAATTAATCACTGAGATTTAATTATATAAAAATTTATAAATTTTATTAATGTGTATATTGTTATTCATATCACCAAATTGAGAATAAGGTTATAATAATCACATCAAATAATCATAATTCAATAGTATCTTGTGGCTCATTTAAATTTTTTGTTGCATGTAAAGAAAGCTATAAAATAATTCAAGTTTGTTTTAATGGAATATATATATATATATATATATATATATAATTTTATGTTTTTATATTATATCCCTTTAAATTGAATTTTAAACTCTTATATAAATAAATGAGGATATCTCTGCTTCATCACATCCTCATGTTCACATATAGCTTCTTGAAATTTTTTATTCCAACAGATAATTTTAACAAAGTTATTATTCTTATTCCATAACAGTTTATCTTTATATTCCAAAATATGTACATGTTTTTGATCATATGAAATATCATAATTTTTTCGTATAAGCTTTGAGTTTAGTATATGTAAATCATCAAGCATTTACTTTCTCTGGAGAGATATAGGAAACACATCGTGAACTATATAGAGGTTTAGTGGAAGCACAAAGTTATACAAAACCATCCCTATAAGAATTAATATCTAAAAAGTGATGATATATATGGGGAATAACTTTCCATTATTTCTGAGTATCATTACCTTATTTGATGGATAAAATTTTAAGAATAACTTCTCATAAAATTTGAATTATAGATCTAAAAAATAATTGTCTCTATAACTTTTCTATCAACTCATAGACTCCTTGATTTACTACTAAATATATATGAATTCCTTCACAATTACCTCATCTATCTCAATTCCCAATAGAATTCCTTCAATAAATTTATCACAATATCATAGAGTTCATTAATAATTTCAATAAAGGCGTTTATAGTGATCCATTTGAATACTTGAGTGAATTTTATTACAATTAGAAAATTCAACAGAAGGAAGTTTTTTATCGTAATAACCATAGAAATCTAGAGAACCAAATCTCAATATATCTTCTATTTTTTTAATGGTTCCCTTATACTAACCTTTTATTTGAGGATGATATGAAATATTGATAAATAACGCTATATCTAGAGCTTGTTGAATACTTCCCTGGAAAATTGAGGCAAACCTCATATCTCAATCAGATAAAATATAATATGGAACTCTATGAAACCTTAATAATTTATTGATTTATATCTAGGAAATATGACCAAGATATAATTCTTCTTTGATAACAAAGAAATGTTATTACTCTGTAAGGCAGATTACTATAATCCATATAGAACTATGGCCAATAGATATTTTGGGGAGTTTGGAAATGCATTTTATGGTAATATTTTCCAATTTACAATATAATATAAATAATTGTTGTAATAACCCCTTGTAATTTTTCCACTCTACCTCAAATTTATGACATTCTAACCAAAGAGATACATATTCAACAATATCTCTCTTAATGTTCTACCAAAAAAATACTCTATCAAATATCGATACATATTCATATTACCATGATGAATAATGAATGATAATCTATGATATTCTTCCAATAGTTCACTTTTCATGTCTTTTATTGATAGTAAACATACTTAGTTCCTAAACCATAGAATTCTATAATAATCAGGGTTAAACATTGGAACATTTACAACTTCATTTTATAGCTCTACATTTTTCTTTTGATCCTCATTAATATCCAAATAGATTGATGGTTGAAAACTCATTTCATAAAGATTTGATTTCTCTAGTTCCTTTAAGATTTAAAATTCAATACTTTTTAAATCTAAAAATATTTTATCCTTTTTAATCCTCACCATATTGAAACTACCCTAAAATTTTTAACTTAAAGCATCATCCTCCCTGTTCTCTTTGCTAATATGGTAATTTATTGAGTATTCATAATAATTAATCAACTTCCACTGACTTCTATAGCGCTTAATGAAATATTTATATGTAAAAAAATACATCAATTTTTTATGAACATTATATATGTCACACCTTTCTCCATGAAGATAATTCCTCTATATCTTTAATAAAAATATTACCCCTACTAACTCCAGGTCATGAATTTGGAAATTCTACTCATGAACCTTCCATTTATATAAGGAATATTTATTGAAAATATCATTCTATATAAGAAAACATCACCACCCAATCTTTGGTGAAGCACTATAACTCACAAACCCTACACCATAATAGGGTATCATGAGTAAATGTGAACTAACAAACTTTTTTAGATATTTAAATTTTTATCCACATTAATTTTTCCAAAGGAATGTGAATCCATTTATAGTCAATTTGGTGAGTGGATTAGATATCCATAATAAAATATTCAGAAAGATTTGATAATATAATTCTAATATAAGGAAACTATGAATCTCATTCACAGTTGATGGTTTAGTCCAATGTTCTAAAACATCCATCTTTTAAGGATCCACAAATATTCCCTTACATTAAATTATGTGACCAAGTATGAATCTTTTTATATCCAAAATACACACTTGGTAAAATTTTCATTCAAATTATCGTTCCATAGGGTATTCAGTATAATAATCAAGTAAACCTTCTTATTGGACATAAAATATATATGAATATTATCCATAAAGACTTCCAGAAAATGTTCAAGTTAATATCTAAAGAATATATTCCTTAAATCCATGGTGATAGTGGTGGAATTATTAAGACCAAATTGTATCACAATGAGTTCATATTTTACATACCCCTAATAGAATGTTTTCTTAGGTATATATTTATTTTTTACCCTCAATTATTAGTATCCAGATCAAATAAACCACTTGAAAAAAATATTGAACTCATAATAAGTGATCAAAAAATCATCAATATAGGATAAATAGTACTTATTATTGATTGTGTTCTTGATTTGCATTGATCCATATTTTTCTTAAAAAAAATGTGAACCCCCATTATGTTAAACTTGGTTAGATGAATCCCCTATCTTGATTCTCTTAGATTTGGGTCTATAATTTATAAAATTTAATTGAATCTATACTTTATGGAGTCATTGAAATAATTATTTTAACACCCCAAGAATCCATGATATACCACTTCACTGCTAGGAAATGGGGATTTGGAGCACCCCTAACATGGGTGACTTCCATTGGCAGTTGCTAAGCTTTAGAAAAACATCACCCCCTTGCGCTTGAACCCCCCCGTGCACCCCCCTCATGCCACCGGAACTGTACCCCACACCGCCGACCACCACAGCCCTCACGCCAACCGATGCCGCCCTCACGACCATCGTCCCTTTTTTCACCACTAGCATCATTCTCTTCCACCCCACCCTCCCCCACCCTCGCAGTCGAACACCCATCATGCACGAACACAACCCGCAGCGCCTGTTCTCCCTCCCCGTACCTTCGTCGCCCGTCACCGGTAATAGCTGACACCGCACTGCCGACACAATGTGACCGCCTCTACCTCTGCCTCTAGCCCCCCCTCATGGTCACACCCCCCTCATGCCCGAACCCTACCTGTAGATTATGTTCTACCTTGTCGCAATGCCGCCGCCCATCACCGGTCCCCGTCGGCGTCGCGTGACCGCCTCTAGCTCCCCGCTGTCGCCCATCCCCTCCCTCGCCACAACGCCTCAAACCCCATCTCCCTTGTAACACCCTGAGATTTTATGATAAATATTTTTTTTTATGTTTTATGTTATACGCAACACCAAAGTAATCATTCACAGCACACAATACGGACTTGGCTTGCATTACACGCAATCACGACCTTCCTCGATAGCGTGTGTAGTACGCAATACAGGGTTTCACTAAACAACGATATATTATTATAAACTAGCCGTTATGAATAATATTAACTACATTTTGAAATTTATTATTCATCTTACACATTTTCTAGAACATGGTAAGGGACCAAAATAAATTTTTCGGGTAAAATAAGTATTTTTCAAAAAATGCAGTTTTGCCTCCTTTTGATGGTGCACCAACATTAAATCTAGTTTTTGACATGTTTATAAATTCAATTTGACAAAATAAAATTCCTCTTTTGAATCAGGATATAAAAATTTACTTTGGATAAATTTTTTATTTTTTTTGATAACTTTCATATTTTGATGAATAGTAAAAATACGCTAATTTTTAACTAAAAACAACTTTTTCCATTGAGATAATTTATATGGTTAAATTATAATATCGAATGGTTTTAAAGTATAAATAGAATATATTTTTACCATTTAATATAATTTATGTCATTATCATTGATTTCACATTGAATTCATAGGTAAAAACATTTCAATCTTTGACAATGTTTGAACTTCAAAAACCTGTTTTCTTAACATGGGGATTTATTTTAAATTAATTAATGCAACTTATGTGTTTTGAATTTTGAAAAATGGATTCAATATTTGGAATTAGTGGGTCCAAATTATTTTAATAGGCTATTTTTTATTTTTTGGGCATTATGAATAGTAACGACGGTAAATTTTATTTACCACAGTTAAAGGTAAATCGGGCAATTAAGGGTAAATATAAGATTATAAAATTACCCTAACACTTGAAAAATTCCTATTGGATGACTAAAAGTCGACCCATATCACCTAAGGGTCGGATTAGATTCATTTAATGGACTTATTTCCATGAAAATAATTTAATTATTATTAAAAGCAAAGAATGTGACAACATGTCACTTTCTTAAATTTTATAAGTATAATAATTATAATTTAGTGATAAACATAATAAAACTTAGAACCTGAATAGTCTCCATAAATATAATACAATTATATACATCATAGGAAATTATTTATAATTTTTATGGATTAAATAATTATCATTAATTATGACACAATAGTGATGTTGACATTATTTAATTAATTAAAATATCAAATAAATGGTTTTAAAAATATTAAAATAAATATTATATGTACAATTTAATGTTCTCCACTAATATTATTGATACATATGACATTTTATGAATCTATTAATGCTTTTAGTTCGAACATATCTTCTGTATATATTTTATTTAAATTCAAATAAATGAATAGTGTCAAAATTGACACTATTGTTATTTTATAAAAATAACATATTATAATATTGTTTAAAAATCAAAAAAATATTTAAAAATTATAAATTAAAATTTATATAGTCTACAATGTAATAAATTGTCAAATTTTGGAAAATTCACAACACATATGTAATTATTTATAATAATTTACATTTTAGAATATTATTACCACAAATAAACTTAAATTGATAAATAAGGATAAATAAAGTTGATAGTGTTTAAAATAAATTCCTAACATCTCTAAATTTTATTGGTTAATGAGATTACAACCTTATATCATCTAATATTTGGATATGAGTCATTTTGGAAATTGTTAAGAGGGGTTGGGATTTTATATAAACTAATATTTCCTATATTTCCAAAGGTGCCCCTCTCCTCCCTTATAAAAGGGAACCTCCTCCCTCTCCTCGTCACACTAATTAGAACCTTAATTATCGTCCAATCCCTGACCATTTCACTTACCCACTTTCATATAAACATTCTAGAGATCCTGGTCTTCTTCAATTACCAATTGTAGTTCTCTAAGAGGAGGTCTCAAAGAGGCTCTTCAAAGAAGAGGTAATGTCCGTTACCGATTCTTTCAACTTTATTTCCTCTTACACTTCTTCTTATTTAGTTGTGTCATTATGAATTAATTACATCAGTATCAATCATATACTTATTTGTTATTATAATTATTAAACAACCCTATTTCACCATCTATCCATCCTACGGAAAACGAAATCACCGCGCGTGCGTACGTATGGAATACCGTCTACATGCTGTGGTGTAATCTATTTTCCATCACCACCTTACTTGAATGGGTATAATGGTCAAATAAATAACTATATTTAATTAATTTAAAGTGGTATTGATTCTGAAATAGTATACATACACTCCAATACAATTCCACGATCATGGGGATGATATCATCGCTCGTGCGTACGTACGGAATACCGTCTCCACAATGTGATCCGATTCGTTCTACATGATCTTCATTGCATAATGATTATATAAATGAATTGAATGAATAAATATGATATATAGTACACTAATACCATTCTGGAAATTAGGTATCTATAACCTAAAGAGAATAATAAGAATTTATTCGACAAAACACGCATAAGAACAAAAAGTAATAAACACCCGAATAACAAGTAATAATGAAATATTACTAATAAGAAGCTAAGAATATGACCATATATTATATCATAACAATAATTATGATTCTGGAATAAGTCAATAACATTATTTAAATCATTATACAGGAAGTTCATACACTTACGAATCAAATCGGACCTAAGGTAAGAAAAAATATCACAATTTTATCCAAGATTGTTTATACTTTGGTATTTACTGGGGTGTATTTTATCATCAACATCCATGTTTCCTCAATATGTAATATTATCTCCATCCACCTACAATTTTTTAAATCCACATTTACACTTCAGTGAGTTTTTAGTAAAATATATGAAAGGAATCTTTTGTCGTTTTTCGTACGAGTTACCTTTTGATTTTTCCAACAAAAGTACGGGAATAATGTTTTTTTTAATTATAGGGAATAAATGTATTTTTAAAACATTATTTCCAAGAATATTCCTTTACAAGTTTCAAATTTTATTTTTAATCAACTTCTTTTAGTTTAAAATTGTATGACATGTTAAGAAAGGAAAATGTTTTTGAAGTAGAAATGATATTCTCCTCAAGAATGGTGTTCAAGTGTTTTATCAAAATTATTTTCCATCTAAGATAATATTGGGTTCTATTTCTATTCCTATTATTACATTGATTTTAATGAGTTCTGATGGAATTATTTTTATGAATTTCTTTATCTTATATGAATTGTTTTATGTTGCCATGTTGTTTAAGAATCCCATTTTTATTACATGGGTTATGCAATGATGTATGATTTATGATTTTGTGGCCCACATAAGAATGGTATAATTATGAGATGGGTGGGACCTATATCTACCTCCAATTCATTGGTTAATGATTTTATATCTCATGATATAGACATGGCTGGAACGGAAGGTTAAACCGGTTAAGTGAAACAGGACTAAAATGAGGAGTGAACTCGGTTCAGAAATGGACTTTGTCCGCTAAGATAATCTTGGAAAAGAGTATTGACTACTAAGAAATGATTCTCTATGATTATGTGTGTATGCCACAAAGTTTCATGTTTTAAGTTATGATTATTGGGATTACATTTCACTACTATGATTTATCACATGTTATGAAATTATGATCTCTTTTTGCAGGTTATGATTTCCAAAATTTATTTTCTTATGAATATGATGTAATTGATATTTATTTTGTTTACCCTTACGGAGCATTTGAGCTCACCCTTTTTCATTTTCACTCCCCAGGTCAAGAAAAAGGTTATTAAGTAGTATATTCCAAAAGGGACACTTGATATGATGAAATAAATGGGAGATAGTGTAGATGCTTCATGAGCCAGTTGTTTATGTTTCCCAGTTTCTAAAGACACTATACCTATACGGTCCTTTCTTGGTTTTGTTATATGTTGTAATAAGTGTACTTCAATTTTGATGTACTAACAATGTATATAAAGTATGGGTCGTTATAGTTGGTATCAGAAGTAAGGTATAGTCAACAATTGGAAACTAGAACGTGAAAGCCTTAGTAAGAACCCTAAGGATATGTCTAAGCATAGAACCCAATCATAGTGTTTTATAAATGGCCATGAACATCCTATGATAAGACCTTAAGTGTGAAATTTTATTATTGATTATGTGTTTTTCCTATTATAATTAGTGTTGATCACACTATTGTTATTGGTTTTAGTCAACGGCTAGAACCCGAAGGAACCATGTTAATGCAGAATGCGACGGGCAATGCAATGATTGTCCCCCTGAGCAACCAAATGTTATGGGAGATAGAATGCAAAATTTTTGTAGCCATGATCACACAACTTTCTCAAGCTATGAATCATGCAGGACTTCCAAATGAGCAAATTAAGGAGCAACATTCTATTGAATCCTTCATGAGGCAGCGTACACCTTCATTCAGTGGGTCTTCTGATCCATTAGTGGCTAAACAAGGGATCAGTACCACTGAAAAGATATTTTCAGTTCTTAAATGTTCTGAACATGATAAAGTCATCTTAGTAGTTTATCGTTTGGAAGGTGATGCTGATCAATGGTGGAATCTTATTATGAATACGAGGAAAAGGGATGAAATTGAGTCCATGGAATGGGACGAGTTCAAGAACTTATTTTTCAATAAGTATTTCCCTCGTATTCTTCGAAAAAAGTTGGAAAAATAATTTCTTGAACTAAAGCAAAAGGATGATGAATCTGTTGGTACCTATGAAGAAAATTTTAGAAGACTTGCACGGTACGCTTCTAGTATTATTATCCAACATGAGAGTAATATTGATCGATTCTTTAGTGGCTTAAAACCAAGTCTTCGAAGGGTGTTAGCCATAAGGGACGTCAATAGCTACGACGAAATTGTTCAATGTGCTCTCAAGGTTGAGATGGAGATTGGAGTAACCGATCAGTCATATGGGTTTGATAAGAAGAGGAAAATGGAATTCAAAGGAAAATCTAAAGAGCACACAGCAAAGAAGATGAGCTTTCCCTTATGCTCAAAGTGTGGAAAGAAAAATGGAGGAAATTGTCTTAAGGGGACAAGAAAATGTTTTAAGTGTGGAAAAGAAGGTCATCGGGCAATTGAATGTCGAAATAATGGGAAAAAGATGTCTAATGATGCAATCAAAGGAAGGGATACACAAAATGAACCTACCACACATAAATGATTCAAATGAAAGGAGATGGGGAATTATGCCAATCAATCCCCAAATCCAAGGGTTTATGATGATGATAGACGTCAACAAACTCTTAAGGCCAAAGACAAAGGAATGTCGCATGCAATTACTATCGGCGATGTGGAGTACGACAACGAAGGAGTGAGAGGTACACATACCATCCACTCTAAAGTAGAAAATGTTTTATTCGATTCTAGATCCACCCACTCTTTTATTTCTGAAGAATTTTATAAGGGTATCACCATATTACCTCAACAATTAGATGTTGAGTTGGCTGTGAAAACTCTTAATGGCACAACAGTCACATCAAAAGTTTACAATTCTTCTCCGATTGAAGTTTGCGGGAAAGTGATTCCTGCAAATCTTGTGATCCTTCCTATAGTCTAATTTGATGTGATTCTTGGCATGGATTGGATTTCTTTATATAGAGCTCATATCAATTGCAAAAGAAGGGAAGTCACGTTTCATATTCCATATCAATCTATGATCATCTATCGATGCAAGGATAAACATAACCTTCCAGTTGAAATTTCATCCATCTTATGGGTCTTGATTCCACTTAATGAAGGTTATTTATCTCAAATGGTTGGTGAGAAACTCAAGATTAATAATATTCCCATTGTATGGGATTTTGATGATGTCTTTCTGGAGGAATTTCCAGGTCTTCCACCAATTTGTGAAGTTGAGTTTTCAATAGAACTCGTAACGGGTGCTTTTTCTATTTCAAAGACACCTAATAGAATGGCCCCAATTGAGTTGCAGGAATTGAAGAAGCAACTCCAAGAGAATCTTGATAAAGGATTCATACGCTCTAGTGCGTCACCTTGGGGAGCACCTGTTCTGTTTGTTAAGAATAAATATGGATCAATGAGACTCTTAATTGATTATCGTGAACTTAACAAGATCACTATCAAGAACAAATATCCTCTCCCGCGCATTGATGACTTATTTTACCAACTACGCGGAGCTCAATACTTTTCCAATATTGATCTTCATTCAGGGTTTCATCAATTAAGGGTCAAAAGGGAGGATATACCAAAGACGACTTTCTATACAAGGTATGGACACTATGAATTTATAGTGATGCCATTTGGTCTTACTAATTCCCCTGCTATCTTCATGGATCTGATGAATAGAGTCTTTAGAGACTATCTTGATCAGTTTGTGGTGGTCTTTATAGATGATATTCTTTTCTATTCAAAGATCAAGGAAGAACATGAAGATCACATGAGAATTATATTGAAGACCCTGAGAAAGAAGAAGCATTATGCGAAATTTACCAAGTGTGAATTTTGGCTTAAGAAAGATGCATTTTTGGGTCACATAATCTCAAAAGAGGGGATATATGTGGATCCAAGAAAAACAGAGGTTATTGAAAGATGTTTGAGACCAACAACAGTAACTGAGATCCGAAGTTTTCTTGGTTTGGATAGATATTATCGACGTTTTGTGAAAGATTTTTCACGATTATCTAATCCACTCACTATGTTGACTCGAAAAGGAGTTAAGTTCGTGTGGATGGATGAATGTGAAGAGAATTTCAAGGAGTTGAAGAGAATGTTATCCAGTGCACCTGTAATCACACTTCCTTGTAGTGGAGATAGGTTTGTGATCTACAATGATGCATCCAAGAAGGGACTGGGATGTCTTCTCATGAAAAATGATATGGTGATAGCTTATGCCTCACGATAGTTGAAAATCCATGAGCAAAATTACCCAACTAATGATTTGATGTTAGCTGTGGTAATCTTTGCATTAAAGATTTGGAGGCATTACCTTTATGGTGAATGGTGTGATATTTATACTGATCATAAAAGTTTAAAGTATATTTTCACACAAAAGGAGCTGAATATGCGTCAAAGAAGATGGTTGGAGCTGATTAAGGATTACGACTGCTCAATCCATTACCACCCTGGGAAAGCAAACAAGGTAGCAGACACATTAAGTCGACAAGACCATGCTAGCTTATCCATGATGAGGATCAAAAAAGATCCAATATTTATGGATTTACAAATGATGGATCATGGAATTTTAATGGAAGGGGATAAATCTTATCTTTCTCAAATGAATGTTCAACCATCTATACATGAGAAGATTCAAGAGGTATAGAAAGAAGATGTCGAGTTACAAAATAAGGTGAGAAAAATTCCTAAATTCAACCTTGATTGTGATGGGATAATAAAGTTCAAGATTCGGGTTTGTGTTCCTCCCATCCTCGAATTAAAGAAGGAGCTGCTGGATGAGGCTCATAGTTCTTCATTCTCTATTCATCCTGGAAGAACGAAGATGTATAGGGACCTGAAAGAGTACTTATGGTGGGATGGCATGAAAATAGATGTTGCTGAATATGTCTCTTGATGCTTGGTTTGTCAGCAAGTTGAAGATGAGAGATAGAAGACTAAGGAGATGTTACAACCATTACCCATACCAGAACTGAAAAGGGAAAACATCACTATAGACTTTGTCACTAGACTTCCTAAAACATCCAAAGGCAATAATGATATCTGGGTCATAGTTGATCGTCTTACAAAGTCTGCACACTTCATTGTTATTAGAGAGGATATCTCTCTAGATCAGCTTGCTAGGATATATCTAAAAGAAGTGGTAAGATTACATGGAGTACCACTTTCTATTATATCTGATCAGGATCCGAGGTTTAACTCAAAGTTCTGGAGAAGTCTTCAGCATACATTGGATACATAGTTGAGTTTCAGCACTGCTTATCATCCTCAGACAGACGGTCATTCTGAGAGGACAATTCAAACTCTGGAATATATGTTGAGATCTTGCTCTATAAATTTCAAAGGTGGTTGGGATAAACACCTACCTTTGGTGGAATTTTAATATAATAATAGCTTTCACTCCAGTATTCAGATGGCTCTTTATGAAGCTCTCTATGTAATGCAATGCAGGACTCCAACTTGCTGGGATGAAGTTGGGGAAAGAAATCTATTAAGACCTAATCTTGTTGATGAAATCGTAGAAAAGGTCAGATATATTCAACAACACATAATAGTAGCTCAAGGTCGACAAAAAAGTTATATCGTCAACCGAAGAAAAGACCTAGAGTTTGAAGTGGGAGATAAAGTGTTCTTACGAATATCTCCCTGGAAGAGGGTCATGAGATTTGGAAAGAAGGGAAAGTTGAGCCCTAGATATATCGGTCCTTTTGAAATTCTGGATTGTGTTGGGAAGGTATCTTACCGATTGGTGCTTCCACCGAATCTCTCTCAAGTTCACGATGTGTTCCATGTATCTCTCCTGAGAAAGTACCTACCTGATCCTTCACATGTACTCAGATCAGAAGTTGTACCGCTGGAGCAAGATATTTCTTATGAAGAACATCCGATAGATATTCTAGATCATAGCGAAAATGTCCTATGGAAAAAGACCACTCGCTTGGTGAACGTTTTATAGAGGAACAACCAATTAGAAGAAGCTACATGGGAACTTGAGGATATGATGAGGGAGAGGTATCCTCATCTGTTTGTAATGTAGTGATGAATTTCAAGGGCGAAATTCATTTTAAGGGGGGTAGAATGTAACACCATGAGATTTTATGAGAAATATATTTTTATGTCTTATGTTATACGCAACACCAAAGGAATCTTTCACAACACACAATATGGACATGGCTTGCAGTACACGTAATCGTGACCTTCCTCGATAGCGTGTGTAGTATGCAATACTGGGTTTCACAAAACAATGATATATTATTATGAACTAGCCGTTATGAATAGTATTAACTAAAATTTGAATTTTATTATTCATCTTAAACATTTTATAGAACATGGTAAGAGAACAAAATAAATATTTCGGGTAAAATAAGTATTTTTAAAAAAATGCAGTTTTGCCACCTTTTGATGGTGCACCCACATTAAATCTAGTTTTTGACACGTTTATAAGTTCAATTTGACAAAATAAAATTCCTATTTTGAATCAGGATATAAAAATTTACTTTGGATAAATTTTTGATATTTTTTTGATAACTTTCATATTTTGATGAATAGTAAAAATATGCTAATTTTTTATTAAAAACAAAGTTTTCCATTGAGATAATTTATATGGTTAAATTATAATATTGAATGGTTTTAAAGTATAAATAGAATATATTTTTACCATTTAATATAATTTATGTCATTGGCATTAATTTCACATTGAATTCATAGGTAAAAACATTTCAAACTTTGGGAATGTTTTAACTTCTAAAACCTGTTTTCTTAACAACGGGATTTATTTTAAGTTAATTAATGCAACTTATGTGTTTTGAATTTTGAAAAATGGATTCCATATTTGTAATCAGTGGGTCCAAATTATGTTAATATGCTAATTTTTTCGGCATTATAAATAGTAACTACGGTAAATTTTATTTACCATAGTTAAAGGTAAATCGAGTAATTAAGGGTAAATATAAGATTATAAAATTACCCTAACACCTGCCAAAATCCAATTGAATGACTAATAGTCGACCCATATCACCTAAGGGTCGGATTAGATTCATTTAATAGACTTTTTTCAATGAAAATAATTTAATTATTATTAAAACAAATAATTTGACAACATGTCACTTTCTTAAATATTATAAGTATAATAATTTTAATTTAGTGAAAAACTTAATAAAACTTCAAAAATTAATAGTATCCATAAATATAATACAATTATCTACATCGTAGGAATTTATTTGTAATTTTTAGGGATGAAATAGTTATCATTAAATATGACACAATAGTTATGTTGAAATTATTTTATTAATTAAAATATCAAATAAATGGTTTTAAAAATATTAAAATAAATATTATATGAACTATTTAATGTTCTCCACTAATTTTATAGATACATATGACATTTTATGAATCTATTAATGCTTTCATTTTGAACATATCATCTGTATATATTTCATTTAAATTCAAATAATTGAATAGTGTCAAAATTGAAACTATTGTTATTTTATAAAAATAACATATTATAAAATTGTTTAAAAATCACAAAAATATTTAAAAAGTATAAATTAAAATTTATATGGTCGAAAATATCATAAAGTGTCAAATTATGGAAAATTCAAAACACATATGTAATTAGTTATAATAATTTAAAATTTAGAATTTTATTACCACAAATAAAAGTAAATTGATAAATAAGGATAAATCAAGTTGATAGTGTTTAAAATAAATTCCTAACATATCTAAATTTTATTGGCTGATGATATTACAACCCCCTATCTTCTAATATTTGGATATGAGTCATTTTGGAAGTTTTTATGTGGGGTTTGGATTTAATATGAACTAATATTTCTTATATTTCCAAAGGTCCCCCTCTCCTCCCTTATAAAAGGGCACCTCCACCCTCTCCTCCTCACACCAATTTGAGCCTTCAAACTCAGCCAATCCCTACCCATTTCACTTCCCCACTTCCATAGAAACATCCTAGAGGTCCTGGTCTTCTTCAAAGACCAATTGTAGTGCCCTAAGAAGAGGTCTCAAAGAGGCGCTTCAAAGAAGAGGTAATGTTCATTACCGATTCTTTCTACTTTATTTCTTCTTCCACTTCTTCTTCTTTTGTTGTTTCATTATGAATTAATAACATCAGTATCAATCATATAAGGATATTTTATTATAAGTATTAAACAACCCTATTTCACCATCTATCAAACCTACGGAAAATGAAATCACCGCGCGTGCGTACGTACGGAATACCCTCTCCATGTCGTGGTGTAATCTATTTCCCATCACCACCTTACTTGGATGGGTATAATGGTGCAAATAAATTACTATATATGATTATTGTAAAGTGGTATTGATTCTGAAATAGTATACATACACTCCAATAAAATTCCACGATCATGGGAACGATATCATCGCTCGTGCGTACGTACGGAATACCGTCTCCACAATTTGATGTGATTCATTCTACATGATCTTCATTGAATAATGATTATATAAATGAATTGAATGAATAAATATGATATATAGTACACTAATACTATTCTGGAAATGAGGTATCTATAACCTAAAGAGAAGAATAAGAATTTATTTGACAAAACATGCATAAGAACAAAAAGTAATAAACACCGGAATAACAAGTAATAATGAAATATTACTAATAAGAAGCTAATAATATGACCATATATGATATCATAACAATATGTATGATTCTGGAATAAGTCAATAATATTTTTAAATCATTATACAGGAGGTTCGGACACTTACGAAGCAAATCAGACCTAATGTAAAGGAATATATCATAATTTTATCCCAGATTGTTTATACATTGGTATTTACTGGGCTGTATTTTATCATCCACATCCATGTTTCCTCAATATGTAATATTATTTCCATCCACCTATAATTGTTTAAATCCAATTTTACCCTTCGGTGTGTTTTTTGTAAAAGATTTGAAAGGAATATTTTTTCGTTTTTCATACGAGGTAATTTTTGACTTTTCTGAACAAGATAGGAGAAGAATGTTTTTTTAACTTATACGGAATGAATGGATTTTTAAAAAATTATTTCCAAGAAGCTTCCTTTACAGGTTTTCAAGTTTATTTTTAATCAACTTATTTTAGTTTAAAATTGTATGACATGTTAAGAAAGGAAAATGTTTTTGAAGTAGAAAGGATATTTTCCTCAAGAATGGAGTTCAGGTGTTTTATCAAAATTATTTTCCATATAAGATAATATAGGGTTCTGTTTCTATCACTATAATTACATTGATTTGATTTTGTTGTAATGGTATCATTTTTATTAATTCCTTTATCTTATATGAATTGTTTTATTATGTCATGATGTTTAAGAATCCCATTTTTATTACATGGGTTTTGCAATTATGTATGATTTATGATTTTGTGGCACACATAAGAATGGTATCATTATGAGATGGGTGAGACCTATATCTCCCTCCAATGCATTGGGTAAAGATTTTATATCTGATGAGATAGACATGGCTGGAACAACAGGTTAAACCAGTTCAGTGAAACAGGACTGAAACGAGGAGTGAAATTGGTTCAAAAATGGACTTTGGCCATTAAGATAGTCTTGGAAATGAGTCTTGAATACTAAGAAATGATTCTATATGATTATTTGTGTATGCCACAGAGTTTCATGTTTTAAGTTATGATTATTGGGATTACATTTCACTACTATGATTTATCCCATGTTATGAAATTATGATCTCTTTTGCATGTTAAGATTTCAAAAATGTTATGTTCTTATGAATATTATGTAATTGATATTTATTTTGATTACCCTTACTGAGAATTTCAGATCACCCTTTTTTATGTTTTCTTTCCCCAGGTCAGGAAGAAGGTTATTAAGTAGGATATGCCAAAAGGGATGCTAGATATGATGAAATAAATGGGAGACAGTGTAGATGCTTTATGAACCAGTTGTTTGTGTTTCCCAGTTTCTAAATACACTATACCTATAAGGTCCTTTCTTGGTTTTGTTATATGTTGTAATAAGTGTACTTAAATTTTGAAGTACTAACAATGTATGTAAAGTATAGGTCGTTATATCCCCTCCGCTACCCCTCATCTCAATCGCACCACCACCTCTGGCTCCCCTCCCTTTCAGATTTGTAGCGCTACCAGGTATTCCATAACTTCCATTAAAGAGTTTTGATTTTGGGAATTTTATAGCACAAAGTTGACATGCATGAAGATTATATGAATATTGTGTGTGAATAAAAATTGTGGAAATTGAATTTATTGTGTATACAGTATTTTCTACATGAATAATTATGAAATAATGTGTGTTAACAGTGTTTTTATTGGAATACATCACACTTTACTTGATGTTGGTAGTTACATAGAATGTACAATCCATGTATATGTTGACTGGATTAATATTAAGTTGTGTAGTTATTTGATATATAGTATTCATGAGTCTGTTTGTGTATCCCATGAGAAAATGTTTGATTCTTGACCACATTTGTGTAAATGTTTGATATACAAATATTAGTATAGATAATAGTTGGACTGATCTTCCAAATCGAATGTCTAGAGAGTATTTTGAAGGCATTATGCAGTTCGTTGCGTTCACTATAGGATTTAAAAGTGGATATACTAGTTTTCCGTGTAGAAAATGTGAAAATAGATATCAATTCACATGAGATACCATGAGGGAGCACATATTCAGGAATGTATTTCTAAAAAATTATAATAGTTGGACTCATCATGGAGAAGAATATATTCATTTTCAAAATAAAGATGCAGTTCAGATGGATGTTGATGTGAGAATGAGTGTTCCAATGCATGAAATGCTTACTGAGATGGTATATCGGTTGGATCCTGAAGGCATTGACATCCAGAACATTGATACCAGTGAGATAAATCTGCGCTCTGGTGTAGATCATGATTCGAGAAGGTTTTATGAAGTACTTGATGATGCAAAAAAGGAATTATATCCTGGATGTACTGATTACAATAAATTTTCTTTTATCATGGAGTTGTTGCATTTTAAGACTTTGAATCAGTGGTCAGACACAGCATTCAACATGTTGTTGGTGTTATTGAAAAAGGTTCTTTCAGTCGATGCTAAGATTCCTAAGTTGTATTACCATTCTTGTAAGTTTACATAGAACATAGGTTTTACATGTGAAACTATATATGCCTGTGAAAACAATTGTATTTTGTTTATAAAGGAAACTGCCCATTTAGATATTTGTACAATCTATGGGACTTCAAGGTTGAAAGAGAACATGAGAAATCAGACTCATCAAAGTCAGACACTGAAACAGGGAAAACCGATTTTCTAAAAGAAAATACATTACTTTCCATTAAATACGAGGGTGAAAATATTTTTTATGTCATCTAATGTTTATAATTTAATGAGATTTCATGCGAAAAGGAATCAGGAAAGTGATATGTTAACCCACCCGGTAGACTCTCATGCATGGAATGATTTCAATAAGAGATACCCTATCTTTTATAAAGATGTTTGTAATGTTCGATTGGGGTTGGTAGAAGATGGTTTCAATCCATTCAAGTTTATGTTTGGTGCAACTCATATCACATGGCCCATGGTGTTGGTTCTATATAATCTTCCTTTGTGGCTTTGTATGAAGCAACAATTTATATTACTTTCCACTCTTATTGATTGACCTAGATGTCTGTGGGATATGATTGATGTTTACCTTCAGCCATTGATTGCTGAGTTGAATGAATTTTGTGGTGATGGTGTGATGACTTATGACTGTGAAATGAATGAAATGATTAAGTTGTAGGCTTCTTTATTGTGGACAATCAGTGATTTAATGACTTATGAAAATTTATCAGGATAGAGTATGAAAGCATAATTTTCATGCCCTTGTTTCTATAAAAGTAATAAATCATTATGGATTAAACATTCCAAAAAAATGCACATACATGGGTCACAGACGTTTTCTCCCCCCTCAGCACAAGTTCAGAAAGAACAGAGTGACATTTGATGGTTCTAGAGAGTTTTGCCCAGCACAAAAGATTATTAGAGGAGTCGAAATGTTATCGCCGATTGAGGAAGAAAACATCTGCAAGGTATATGAATTTCAGGATTTAAGGGCTCATCCATTATGTAATATTTGTGGTGTAGGGTGACAATGCAGTCACAATTAGAAAAGGAAAATTATTTTTTTACAATCTCTTATATTGGAATAATAACATGATAAGGCACAATTTTGATGTCATGAACATTGAAAAAAATGTTTGTGATAATATATTGTGGATCATTTTAGGTGTTAGTGGAAAATAAAAGGAATATGTTAATGCACGCTGTGATTTGGAATAAATGAGTTAACGGAAACAATTTCATTTACAGTTAACTGAAGGATACAAGGCATATATGCTTGCTGAATAGTATATGATGACTAAAATGGAGAAAGAGAACTTTATTTCCATTTTAATGATGTTCAAGGCACCTGACGATTACTATTTTAATATTTCAACGTGTGAGAATTTGATGATAAAGACATTTCAAGGGTTTAAATGTCATTAAAATTATATACTACATCAATAGTTGATTCCAATCACATTTTGTGATTGTTTATCCCCCATTTTTGTCAACCATTGATTGAGATAAGTAATTTTTTTTATACTACGTTGTTTAAGAAATAAATGAATGAGTGATTTTAGTGACCCAAATCTTGGCGTACACGGACATTACATTAATTTTGTGGAATACCTAATACATAACAAGAACCAACACTCAAGGACTGTAATAGTTTAGGGTCTTTGGAAACTTGGAACATAATATTCTAATCTTGGTGAAAGATCTTCAACATCTCCCAAAAAGATCTTCCCCTTTTGTTTTCTTACATAAAACCTTTATTTATATCTTGGGGAAATGAAAGCATATAAAGGGTGAGCTCAAATGCTCAGTAAGGGTAAGCATGGAGAAAGTAAAACAAATCATATACATTTGAACTTAAAAATAAGAAAATAATTTTCAAACATTAAAATCTTGAGCAATGACATAAAACATGGCAGTACGTAAGGCATAGATCATAAAGAAACATTAATCATGATAAAATAGCATGGAAATAAAACATGTAATTGTGGAAAACCATTAAGAACATGATATGATTTCCATAGTAGCCAAGGTATTGCTGCTAAGATCATCTTAGTGGACAAAGTCCCTTTCTGAATCGAGTTCACTCCTCGTTCAAGTCCTATATCACTGACCCGGATTATCTTATATATAACGACCCATACTTTACATACATTGTTATTACTTCAGAATTCTAACACACTTATTACAACATATAAGAAAACCATTAAAGGACTGTATAGGTATAGAGACTTTAGAAACTGGGAAACATAAACAACTGGTTCATAAAGCATCTACTTTGCCTCCAATTTGTTTCATCATATCTAGAGTCCCTTCTTGGAATATTCTACTTAATAACCTTCTTCCTGACCTGGGGAAATAAAAAATACAAAAGGGTGAGCTCAAATTCTCAGTAAGGGTAAACAAAATAAACACCAATCACATCATATACAAAAGAACATAACTTTTGGAAATCTTAACCTGCAAAAGAGATCATAATTTCATAACATGGGATAAATCATAATGGTGAAATGTAATTACAATAATCATAACATAAAACATGAAACTTTTTGGCCTACACACATAATCATAGAGAATCATTTCTTATTAGCCAAGACTCATTGCCAAGACTATCTTTGTGGACAAAGTCCATTTCTGAACTGAGTTTACTCCTCGTTTCAGTCCTGTTTCACTGAACCGGTTTAACCTGTCGTTCCAGCTATTTCTATCTCATGAGATATAAAATCTTTACCCAATGAATTGGAGGTATATATAGGTCCCACCCATCTCATAATGATACCATTCTTATGTGTCCCAGAAAATCATAAACCAGACATCATAGAAAAACCCATGTAATAAAAATGGGAATCTTAAACATCGTGACATCATAAAACAATTCATATAAGATAAAGGAATTTATAAAAACATTTCCATCACAACATATTCATATCCATGTAATAATAGGGATATAAACAGAACCCTATATTATCTTAGATGGAAAATAATTTTGATAAAACTCTTGAACTCCATTCTTGAGGAAAATATCCTTTCTATTTCAACAACATTTTCCTTTATTAACATGTCATACAACTTTAAAATAAAAGAAGTTGATTAAAAATAAACTTGAAAAATTGTAAAGGAAGATTCTTGGAAATAATGTTTTAAAAATCCATTCATGCTGTATAAGTTAAAAAAACATTCTTCTCGTACTTTTTTGGGAAAAGTCAAAAAGTACCTCTTAAGAAAAACGACAAAAGATTCCTTTCATATCATTTACTAAAAACTCACTGAAGGGTAAAATTGGATATAAACTACTTTAGAAGGATATAAATATTACATATTGAGGAAACATGGATGTGGATGATAAAATACACCCCAGTAAATACCAAAGAATAAACATCTCGGATAAAAATGAGATTGTGATATTTTCCCTTACCTTAGGTCTGATTTGCTTCGTAATTGTCCGAACCTCCTGTATAATGATTTAAATAATGTTATTGACTTACTCCAGAATCATAATTATTTTTATGATATCATATATGGTCATATTCTTAGCATCTTATTAGTAATATTTCATTACTACTTGTTATTAGGGTGTCTATTATTTTTTGTTCTTATGCATGTTTTGTCGAATAAATTCTTATTTTTCTTTTTAGGTTATAAATAAATAATTTCAATAATGGTATTAGTGTAATATATATCATATTCATTCATTAAATTCAATTATATAATCATTATGCAATGAAGATCATGTAGAACGAGTCGCATCACATCGTGGAGATGGTATTCCGTACGTACGCACGAGCGATGATATCGTTCCCATGATCTTGGAATTGTATTGGAGTGTATGTATACTATTTCAGAATCAATATCAATTTAAAATATTCATATATAGGTATTTTTTACACCATTATACCCATCCAAGTAAGGTGGTGGTGGAAAATAGTTTACACCACGACGTGGAGATGGTATTCCTTACGTACGCACACGCGGTGATTTCGTTTTCCGTAGGATGCATAGATGGTGAAATAGGATTGTTTCATAATTATAATATCATATCAGTATATGAGTGATACTAATGTTATTACATCATAAAGAAACAACTAAATAAGAATCAGTGGAAGAAGAAATAAATTTGAAAGAATCGGTAACGGACATTACCTCTTCTTTGAAGCACTTCTTTGAGACCTCCTTTCAGGGCACTAAAATTGGTCTTTGAAGAATACCAGGACCTCTAGGATGTCTCTAGGGAAGTTTAGAGGGAAATTTGGCAGGGTTTGGCCGATCATGAAGGCTCAAAGCGTTGTGAGAAAGAGGGGGAGGAGGTGCCCTTTTATAACGGAGGAGAGGGGCTCCTTTGGAAAAACTAAAAATATTATTTTATTATAAAGCCAAATTCGGTTTCAAATAGCTCCAAATTGATTTATTTAGAAGCTAAGGTGGGGATGGGTCGCAATACTCTCATCCCATAGAATTTAGGCAAGTTTAGGTTCCTATTTTAACTTTATCATTTATATTTAACTTTAAGTTATATAATTTTACTTTTACCGTGTCTTTTTGTGTTCTTACACTATAAGGTTAATAAACTTACTATAACAAGCCAAACGAACCCCAAATTGTTTATTATTAATATATATATCATTATCTAAGTCATTTGGATGAACCTCAGATATTTAGTAATAAACTAAAAATTAATAATATAATATTTGTTTTAAAAACTATTTTATGTCAATTTTGACACTATTTTGTAATTGATTTTTGTGAAAATAATAACAGAATGATTAGTTAGAAATGAGTTACTTAAATCAATACTAACATGTCATATTAACCTATCAAATTATTGGAATTCAAAAAAGGCTCAAATTACATTTATTTTGGTATTTATAACATCACTTATGTCAATATTTCATTAATAAGATAATTACTTCATCATCATTGTGTCATAAATAAATTACATTATTTAATTTCTAAAAATTACAAATAAAATACCATTATGTTGGAAATCTTTTTTATCTTTATAATGAATATTTATAGTCGAATTTATCTTAGGTATAACCCTGTATGAAAAATTATTTACTTATTAAACTTTGATTTTAACTATTTTAACCCTTCTTTAAATAAATTGATAATAAATGTCCTAATCTAATCCATGTGGGCCTAAATGGTCATATTGTATTCTTAGGGTTGTTTTTGGTCGAATTACACTTATCCAATATAATTATTACATGTGTTAGTGTGATAATAATATCATTTTTACCCTTAATTACCCTATTTACTTTTAACCGTGGTAAAAAAAGTAAAAAGTCACTATTCACCAAAAATTATTTTCATCTCATTGAACCACATTTTAGTCCTTGATAATAACCGTGTTTCTTGAATTTTCGAAATTCACTCACAGAGGCGGTAAAATTAAGATTTATGAAGTATTCAGTTTTTTTAACTACCACTTAGTGGTTTCACTATTCATCAAAAAATGAAAGTTTCCAGAAAAATACAAAACATGAGGACTAAGATATATTTGATATTATGAATTAAAAAATGATGTCTATTTAACCAAATTGAAAACAAATCAGCTACATTAACTAATTTAAAAATTAATTCCATCGTCAAAACTAATAGCGTGTTTTTAAGAGATAATAACTATCAAAAGATTCACACTTGTTTATGTCTGGTTTAAATGTGAAATTACATCCAATGAACAATATTGTATTAAATTGTAAAAATATATTCAAAATATACATTAAAACCACTAAAATTACGGATTTATCACTATTTATTATTTCGATTAAAAAAGTTGTTTTTAATTAAAATTTAGTAATTTTCACTATTCATCAGAATATGAAAGTTATCCGAAAATTACCAAAATTTCACCCAAAGATAATTTCGTTATTCCAAATCCAAAAATGAAGTCCATTGTGAAAAATAAAATTTAAAAAAAATTCAAAAAGTGGTTATTACTATTCTTAACGACTAGTTTTAATGATATTTTAATAGCATATCGTTGTTTAGTGAAACTCGCTATTGCGTACGACACAAGATATTGAGGAAGGATGAGGTTGCCTGTAAAACAATCTATTATTGTGTGAAAGATTCCTTTGATGATTTATATAACAGAAAAACAAAATATTTCTCATAAAAATCGCGGTCGTTACATTCTACCCCCTTAAAATGAATTTCGCCCTCAAAATTCGTCACTTTGTAACAAACAGATGAGGATACCTTTCCCTTATCATATCCTCAAGCTCCCATTTATCTTATTCTCATTGTTGGTTCCTCCATAAAACTTTCACCAAAGCGAGTGGTCTTGTTTCATATGACTTTTTCGCTACGATCTAGAATCTCTATCGGTTGTTCTTTATAAGAAAGATCTTGCTCCAGCGGTACAGCCTCTGAGCTGAGTACATGTAAAGGATCAGGTATGTACTTTATCAGGAGAGATACATGGAACACATCGTGAACTTGAGAGAGATTCGGTGGAAGCGCCAATCAGTAACATACCTTCCCAACACGATCCTGTATTTCGAAAGGACCGATATATCTAGGGCTAAACTTCCCCTTCTTTCCAAATGTCATGACCCTCTTCGAAGGAGATATTCGTAAGAACACTTTATCACCCCCTTCAATCTCTAGGACTTTTCTTCGGTTTTTGGCATAACTTTTCTGTCGACTCTGAGCTGCTCTTATGTGTTTTTGAATAGATCGGACCTTTTCTGCCATCTCATCAACAATATTAGGTCCTAATAGCTTTCTTTCCCCAACTTCATCCCAGCAAGTTGGAGTCCTGCATTTCTTTCCATAGAGAGCTTCATAAGGAGACATCTGAATACTAGAGTGAAATCTATTATTATGAAAAAATTCCACCAAAGGACGGTGTTTATCCCAACCACCTTTGAAATCCATAGAGCAAGATCTCAACATATCTTCTAGAGTTTGAATTGTTCTCTCAGACTAACCGTCTGTCTGAGGATGATAAGCAGTGCTGAAACTCAACTCTGTATCCAGTGTATGCTGAAGACTTCGCCAAAACTTTGAGGTAAACCTCAGATCCTGATCAGATATAATAGAAAGTGGTACTCCATGCAATCTTAACACTTCTTTTACATATATCCTGGCAAGCTGATCCAGAGGGAAATCCCCTCTAATAGCAATGAAGTGTGAAAACTTTGTAAGATGATCAACTATGACCCAAATATCATTATTGCCATTGGATGTTTAAGGAAGTCCTGTGACAAAGTCCATAATGATGTTTTCCTATTTCCATTCTGGTATGGTTAATTGTAGTAACATCCCCTTAGACTTCTGTCTCTCAACTTTAACTTGCTGACAGACCAAGCATTGAGAGACATATTAAGCAACATCTCTTTTCATGCCATCCCACCAAAAGTACTCTTTCAGATCCCTATACATCTTCGTGCTTCCAGGATGAATAGAGAAAGAAGAACTATGAGCCTCATCCAGCAGCTCCTTCTTTAATTCGGGGATTCGAGGAACACAAACCCGATTCCTGAACATTATTATCCCATCACAATCAAGGTTGAATTCAGGAACATTTCTCACCTTCTTTTGTAACTTGACATCTTCTTTCTGTGCCTCTTTAATATTCTCATGTATAGATGGTTTAAAATTCATTTGAGAAACTTACATTATAATTCCAAGATCCATCCTTTGTAAATCCATAAATATTGGATCTTTTGTGATCCTCATTATTAATAAACTGGCATGGTCTTGTCGACTTAATGCATCTGCCACCTTGTTTTCTTTCCCAAGGTGGTAATAAATTGATCAGTCATAATCATTAATCATCTCCAACCATCTTCTTTGGTGCATATTCAGCTCCTTTTGTGTGAAAATATACTTTAAACTTTTATGATTAGTATAAATGTCACACTGTTCTCCATAAAGATAATGCCTCCAAATCATTAATGCAAAGATTACCGCAGCTAACTCCAAATCTCGAGTTGGGTAGTTTTGCTCATGGATTTTTAACTATCGTGAAGCATAAGCTATCACCATATAATTTTGCATAATAACAAACCCCAATCCCTTCTTGGATGCATCACTGTAGATCACAAACCTTTCTCCACTACAAGGCAGTGTGAGCACAGGTGCACTAGATAACCTTCTATTCAACTCCTTGAAATTCTCTTCACATTCCTCCGTCCAAACAAACTTAACTCCTTTCTGAGTCAACTTGGTGAGTGAATTAGATAATTGTGAGAAATCCTTCACAAAACGTCGATAATATCCAGCCAAACCAGGAAAACTTCGGATCTCAGTTACTGTTGTTGGTCTCGACCATCTTTCGATAACCTCTGTTTTTGCTGGATCCACAGATATCCCCTCTTTTGAGATTATGTGACCCAAAAATGAAACTTTTTGAAGCCAAAATTCACACTTGGTAAATTTGGCATAAAGCATCTCCTTTCTCAGGGTCTTCAATATAATTCTCAAGTGATCTTCATATTCTTTTTTACACTTTGAATATAAAAGAATATCATCTATAAAGACTACCACAAACTGATTAAGATAGGCTCTAAAGACTCTATTCCTCAGATCCATGAAGATAGCAGGGGAATTAGTAAGACCAAATGGCGTCACTATAAATTCATAGTGTCCATACCTTGTACGGAAAGCCGTCTTTGGTATATCCTCCCTTTTGACCATTAAATGGTGATACCCTAAACGAAGATCAATCTTGGAAAAGTATTGAGCTCCGCATAGTTGGTCAAATAAGTCATCAATGTGTGGGAGAGGATTTTTGTTCTTGATAGTGATCTTGTAAAGTTCTCAATAATCAATGTAGAGTCTCATTGATCCATCTTTCTTCTTACCAAACAGAACATGTGATCCCTAAGGTGACGCACTAGGGCATATGAATCCCTTATCAAGATTCTATTGGAGTTGCTTCTTCAATTCCTGTAACTCAATTGGGGCCATTCTATAAGGTGTCTTTGAAATAGGTAAAGCACCCAGTACGAGTTCTATTGAAAACTCAACTTCATGATTTGGTGGAAGACCCAACAATTCCTCTGGAAAGACATCATCAAACTCTCGTAAAATGGCCATATTCTTAATAGTGAGTTTTTCTCCAGCCATTTGAGATAAATAAACCTCATTTAGTGAGATCAAGAGCCATAAGATGGATGAAATTTTCACTGGAAGGTTATGTTCATCCTTGCATTGATAGACGATCATAGATTGATCTGGAATATGAAATGTGACTTCCCTTCTTTGTAAATTGATAATAGCTCCATATAAAGAAAGCCAATCCATGCCAAGAATCACATCAAATTCCACTATAGGAAGGATCACAAGATTTGTAGGAAGCACTTTCCCACAAACTTCAATCGGGGAAGAATTATAAGCTTTTGATACGGCTATTGTGCCATTAGGGGTTGTCACAGCTAACTCTACATCTAAATATTGAGGTAAAACGATGATACCCTTAGAAAATTCTTCAGAAATAAAAGAGTGGGTCGATCCAAATTCAAATAAAACATTTTCTACTTTAGAGTGGATGTTAAGTGTACCTTTCACCACATCGTTATCATACTCCACATCGCTGATATAAATTGCATGTGAATTTCCTTTGTCTTTAGCCTTAAAAGTTTGTTGAAGTCGACCATCATCATCAACCCTTGGATTTGGGCATTGATTGGCATAATGCACCATCTCCTTGCATTTGTAACATTGAAGTGTAGGAGGTGCACTCTGTGTAGCCTTTTCATTGTTCACATCACTAGACATCTTCTTACCATCATTGAGGCATTCAAATGCCCGATGACCTTCCTTTCCACATTTGAAACATTTACTTGTACCTTTAAGAAAACTCCCTCCATTTTTCTTTCCACACTTTGAGCATAAGGGAAAAGTCATCTTCGTTTCAATGTGCTCTTTATATTTTTCTTTGAATTTCATTTTCCTCTTCTTATGAAACCCATATGACTGATGGGTTACTCCAATCTCCATCTGGACTTTGAGAGTACATCGAACGATTTCCTCGTAGCTATTGAAGTCCCTTATGGCTAACGCCCTTAGAAGACTTTGTTTTAAGCCACTAAAGAATCGGTCGATATTACTCTCAGGTTGGATAATAATACCAGAGGCGTACCTTACATGTCATGTAAAATTTTATTCACTGGTACCAACAGATTCATCATCCTTTTTCTTTAGTTCAAGAAACTCCTTCTCCATCTTTTTTCAGAGAATACGAGGGAAGTACTTATTGAAAAATAAGTTCTTGAACTTGTCCCATTCCATGGACTCAATTTCATCTCTTTTCCTCATATTCTTAATAAGATTCTACCATTGATTAGCATCTTCTTCCAAACAATACACTGCTAGGATGAATTTATCATGTTCAGAACATTGAATAACTGAAAATATCTTTTCAGTAGTACTAATCCATTGTTCAGTATCTAATGGATCAGTAGACCTTCTGAAAGAAGGTGGACGCTGCCTCATGAAGGATTCAACAAAAATTTTCTCCTTCCTTTTCTTGTTTGGAGGTCCTACATGATTCATAGGTTGAGAAAGTTGTGTGGGCATGGATACAATATTTTGTATTCCATCTCCCATAACGTTTGGTTGCTTAGGGGGACGATCATTGCATTGCCCATCACATTCCACATTAACACGGTTCCTTCGGGATCCATCCACTGACTAAAACCAAAAAGAATAGTGTGAGCAACACTAATTATAATAGGAAAACCACATAATCAAGAATAAAATTTCACACTTAAGGTCTTATCATAGGTTATTCATGGCCATTTCTAAAACACTAAGATTGTGTTCTATGCTTAGACTTATCCTTAGGGTTCTTACTAAGGCTTTCACATCCTAGTTTCCAAAGGTTGACTATACCATTCCTCTGATACCAAATATACCGACCCATATATTACATAAATTTTTATTACTTCAGAATTGAAGAACACTTATTACAACATATAACAAAACGAGGAAAGGACTGTATAGGTATAGAGTCTTTAGAAACTGGGAAACATAAACAACTGGTTCATAAAGCTTCTACTTTCCCTCACATCTATTTCATCATATCTACAGTCTATTTTTGGCATACCTTACTTAATAAACTTTTTCCTGACATGGGGAAATAAAACATACAAAATGGTGAGCTCAAATTCTCAGTAAGGGTAACCAAAAAAATATCAATCACATCATATACATAAGAACATAACTTTTGGAAATCTTAACCTGCAAAAGAGATCATATATTCATAACATGGGATAAATCATAGTGGTGAAATGTAATCCCTATAATCATAACTTGAAACATGAAACTTTGTGGCATACACACATTATCATAGAGAATAATTTCTTATTAGTCATGACTCATTGCCAATACTATCTTTGTGGACAAAGTCCATTTCTGAACTGAGTTCACTCCTCGTTTCAGTCCTGTTTCACTGAACCGGTTTAACCTACTATTACATCCATGTCTATCTAATGAGATATAAAATCATTACCCAATGCATTGGAGGGAGATATAGGTCCCACCCATCTCATAATGATACCATTCTTATATGTGCCACAAAATCATAAACCATACATCATAGCATAACCTATGTAATAAAAATGGGAATCTTAAACATCGTGACATCATAAAACAATTCATATAAGATAAAAGAATTCATAAAAATATTTCCATCACAACATAATCAAATCCATGTAATAATAGGTATAGAAAAAGATCCCTATATTATCTTAGATGGAAAATAATTTTGATAAAACTCTTGAACTCCTTTCTTGAGGAAAATATCCTTTCTACATCAAAAACATTTTCCTTTCTCAACATGTCATACAATTTTAAACTAAAAGAATTTGATTAAAAATAAACATGAAAACTTGTTTAAGATTCTTGGAAATAATGTTTTAAAAATACATTCATTCTGCATAAGTTAAAAAAACATTATTCTCTTACTTTTGTCAGAAAAGTCAAAAAGTACCTCGTACGAAAAATGACAAAAGATTCCTTTCATATATTTTACTAAAAACTCACAGAAGGGTAAACATGGATATAAAATATTTTATAAGGATATAAATATTACATATTGAGGAAACATGGATGTGGATGATAAAATACACCCCAGTAAATACCAAATTATAAACAATCTCGGATAAAAATGAGACTGTGATATTTTCCCTTACCTTAGGTATGATTTGCTTCGTAAGTGTCCAAAACTCCTGTATAATGATTTAAATAATGTTATTGACTTATTACAGAATCATACATATATTTGTGATATCATATATGGTCATATTCTTAGCTTCTTATTTGTAATATTTCATTACTACTTGTTATTCGGGTGTTTATTACTTTTTGTTCTTATGCATGTTTTGTCGAATAAATTCCTATTTTTCCTTTTAGGTTATAGATAACTCATTTACATAATTTTATTAGTGTAATATATATCATATTAATTCATTTAATCCATTTATATAATCATTATGCAATGAAGATCATGTAGAACAAGTCGCATTACATCATGGAGACGGTATTCCATACGTAAACACAAGCGGTGATATCGTTCCCATGATCGTGTAATTGTATTGGAGTGTATGTATACTATTTAAGAATCAATATCACCTTACAATAATCACATATAGTCATTATTTACACAATTATACCCATCCAAGTAAGGTGGTGGTGGAAAATAGTTTACACCACGGCGTGGAGACGGTATTCCGTACGTACGCACGCGCGGTGATTTCATTTTTCCATAGGATGGATAGATGGTTAAATAGGGTTATTTCATAATTATAATAACATATCATTATATGGGTGATACTGATGTTATTACTTCATAATGAAACAACTAAAGAAGAATAATTGGAAGAAGAAATAAAGTTGAATGAATCGGTAACGGACATTACCTCTTCTTTGAACCGCTTCTTTGAGACCTCATTTTAGGGCACTAAAATCGGTATTTGAAGAAGACCCAGACCTCTAAGATGTATCTAGGAAAGCGGAGAGGAGAAATTGGTAGGGGTTGGCCGAGCATGAAGGCTCAAAGTGGTGTGAGGAAGGGGGGATGAGGTGCCCTTTTATAAGGGAGGAGAGGGGCTCCTTTCGAAAAACTAAAAATATTATTTTATTATAAAGCCAAATTCGGTTTTAAATAGCTCCAAATTGATTTATTTCGAAGTTAAGGTGGGTATGGGTCGAAATATTATCATCCAATAGAATTTAGAGAAGTTTAGGTTCCTATTTTAACCTTATCATTTATATTTAACTTTAAGTTAGATACTTTTACTTTTACCATGTCTTTTTGTGTTCTTACACTATAAGGTTAATAAACATACTATAACAAGCCAAAAGTACCCCAAGTTGTTTATTATTAATATATATAACCTTATCAAAGTCATTTTTCCGAACCTTAGATTTTTAGGAATAAAAGAACAATTAATAATATAATATTTGTTTTAAAAACTATTTTATGTCAATTTTGACACTATTTAGTAATTCATTTTTGTGAAAATTATAACAGAATGATTAGTTTTAAAAAAGTTAATTAAATCAATAATAATATGTCATATTAACATAAAATATTAGTTTAATTCATTAAAAGTCTCAAATTACATTTATTTGGTTATTCATAACATCAGTTATCTCAATATTTCATTAATAAGATAATTACTACATCATCTTTGTGTCTTAAATAAATTAAATTATTTAATGTCTAAAAATTAAAAATAAAATACCATTATGTAGGAAATCTTTTTAGATTTCTAAATAATATTTATAGTCGAATTTATCTTATGTATAACCCAATATTAAAAATTATTTATTTATTAAACTTTGATTTTAACTATTTTAACCCTTCTTTAAATAAATTGATAATAAATGTCCAAATCTAATCCATGTGGGCCTAAATGGTAATGGTTTATTCATAAGGTTGTTTTTGGTATAATTAAACTAATCAAATAGAATTAGGACATGTTTTTGGGTGATAATAATATCATTTTTACCCTTAATTACCCTATTTACCTATAACCGTGGTAAAAAAAAGTAAAAAAATTACTATTCACCAAATATTATTTTCATCTCATTGAACCACATTTTAGTCCTTGATATTAACCGTGTCTCTCATATTTTCTAAATTCCACTCACAGAAGCGGTAAAATTATGTTTTATGAAAAATTTAGTTTTTTTAACTACCACTTAGTGGTTTCACTATTCATCAAAAAATGAAAGTTTACAGAAAAATACCAAAAGTTATCCCTAAGCTATATTTGATATTATGAATTCAAAAATGATGTCTATTTTACCAAATTCAAAACAAATCAGTTACATTAACTAATTTAAAAATTAATTCCCGTCGTCAAAACAAATAGCGTGTTTTTAAGAGATAATAACTATCAAAAGATTGACACTTGTTTATGTCTTGTTTAAATGTGAAATTACATCTAATGAGCAACATTATATTAAATTGTAAAAATATATTCTAAATATACTTTAAAACCACTCAAATTAATAATTTATCACTATTAATTATTTCGATTAAAAATTTTGTTTTTAATTAAAATTTAGTAATTTTCACTATTCATTAGAATATGAAAGTTATCCGAAAAGTACCAAAATTTCACCCTAAGCTAATTTTGATATTTTGAGTCAAAAAATGAAGTCCATTTTGAAAAATAAAATTTCAAAAATTTCAAAAAGTGGTTATAACTATTCATAACGGTTTGTTTTAATAATATTTTAATAGCAGATCGTTGTTTAGTGAAACTCGGTATTGCATATGACGTAAGCTATTGAGGAAGGCCGCAGTTGTGTGTAAATAAAACTAGTGTTGTGTGAAGGATTCTTTTGATGATTTATATAACATAAAAACAAAATATTTTTCATAAAAGTCTCAGGCATTACATTATCATTCCAGCCATATCTATATCATGAGAAATAAATCTTTACCCAATTCATTGGAGGGAGATATAGATCCCACCCATCTCATAATGAAATCATTCTTATGTGTGCCACAATATAAACATAAATCATTCATCATTACCCAAATAATAAAATGGGTTTCATAAACATCATCCCATCATATCAAAATCCATATAAAAAATGGATATCATTTCATCATCTGAAAAGTGAAACAATGTAAATCATAAAGACATTATACTTGAAACATACACATATGATATAATGTCATTTTAGATGGGATATTCATTTTGATAAAAACACTTGAAATGAATTATTGAGGAAAGTATCCTTTCTTCTTCAAAATCATTTTCTTTTCACAAAATGTCATTAAATTTTAAAAGAAAAAGATTTTTTTTGAAAATAGTCATGAAATACTGTAGAGTATGATTTTTGAAAATAAGGAGTTATGAAACCATAAAAATCTGTTCATTATGTATAAGTTAAAAAAACATTCTTCTCGTAATTTTTCCGAAAAAGTAAAAAAGGACCTCGTATGGTAAAAAAAGAATGATTCCTTACATACCATTTTGTAAAAGTAAAAAATGGGTAAAAAGGACTTTAAAAAAACATGAAACAATATTTAGAAAATAGGTCCATGGATGATAAATATAACCCCAGTAAATACTTACGAATAAACAATCTCCGATAAAAACAACATTGGAAAAGTTATCCCTTACCTTAGGTTTGATATGTTTCATACATATCTGAACCTCCTGTATAATGATTTAAATAATTCCATTGACTTAATACAGAATCATATTAATTGTTATGATATCATATATGGTTCACTTATTACTTTATATTACCCGTTCTTTTGTAAATTCCATGTTAAAGCAGCGTTTTGGGTAAAATCGTTTTATTTATCGTATGTGTTTGGACTTGTTGTTCTTGATATTATTATTACTTATATCATGATTTACATAATTATAGAATGTAAATCATGATTTATATATCATATATATTCAGTATATATATATAATTGATATACAAATGAAATGAGATACACCGTTCATGGAGATGGTAGGCCGTACGTACGCATAAATGTTGTTTTCCATTCCTTGTTGACTTGAATGAAAGTAAGTAGATGTCATATATATATACACACACATAAATACATCAGATTTACCATGCCATGTATTTCATTATTATTCATTATATATAATTTATAATCATTCTTGAATGGTTAACATGGAGAATGAATCTCATCGTGTCGTGGAGACGGTAATCCGTACGTACGCACGAGCGATGATATCGCTCCCATAATTATTTAACTGAATTGGAGTGGATGGTATAATATCTTAGAATTAGTATGGTGTCATAATAACTATATATTTTTATTCATTACACCATGATACACATCCAAGTAAGGTGGTGGTGGAAAAACATATTACACAATGGCGTGGAGACGGTATTCCGTACGTACGCACGCGTGGTGATTTCGTTTATCGTAAGATGGATAGAAGGTGAAATTGGGTTTTTTAATATTTATAATAACATATCAGTATATGAGTGATACTGATGTTGTTAATTTATTATGAAACAAATAAATATGAAGATGTTGAAGAAGAAATAAACTTGAAAGAATCGGTAGAAGAGGTTACCACTTCTTCGACGCGGCTCCTCTTATCCTCCTCTTTGGGCACTATAGTTGGTCTTTAATGAAGACCAGAACCTCTATTAGATTTATATGGAAGTGTATAAGTTAAATGGTCAGGTTTTATCCGAGATTGAAGGCTCAAAATTATGTAAATAGAAGAGGGAGTAGGTTCCATTTTATAAGGGAGGAGAGGGGCACCTTAGGAAAAGCATAAAATATTATTTTATAATAACGTCATATTCAGTTTATAATAGCTCCAACTTGATTTATTTCAAAGATAAAGTGGGGATGAGTCGAAATCATCTCAACCAATAGGTTTTAGACAATTTTAGGTTACTATTTTAACCTTATCATTTAGATTTAACTCTAAGTTAAATAATTTAACTTTTAAAGTGTATTCTTGTTTTCTTACACTATATAGTTAATAAACATACGATAAAAAGCCAAAAGAAACCCAAGTGGTTCATTATTAATATATATGACCTTATCTAAGTCATTCTTCCAAACCTTGGATTTTTATAAATATAATAACAATTCATAATATAATATTTGTTTTGTAAACTATTTTATGACAATTTTTACACTATTTGGTAATTGATTTTTTTGTAAAAATATTAACAACATGATTAGTTAGAAATAAGTTAATTAAATCACTAATAACATGCCATATTATCCTAAAAAATTATTGGAATTTAAAAAAAGTCTCAAATTACATTTATTTGGGTATTTATAACATCAATTATGTTAATATTTCATTAGTAATGTAATTACTGCATCAACATTGTGTCACAAATAAATTAAACTATTTAATGTCTAAAAATTATAAATAAAATACAATTATGTATTAAATATGTTTATATTTCTAATGAATATTTATAGTCGAAATTATCTTATGTATAACCTTATATTAAAAATGATTTTGTTATTAAACATTGATTTTAACTCTTTTAACTCTTCTTTGAATTAAATAATAATAAATGTCCTAATCTAATACAAGAGGACATAAATGATAATATTATATTCCTAAGCTTGTTTTTGGTCAAATTATACTTATCCAATAGAATTAGGACATGTGTTGGGGTAATAATAATATCATTTTCATCCTTAATTAACCTATTTACTTTTAACTGTGGTAAATAAAAGTAAAAAGTTACTATTCGCTAAAAAATATTTTTAGCTTATTGAAAATAATTTTACTCCTTGATATTAACCGTGTCTCTCAGAATTTTGAAATTCAGCTCATAGAAGTGGTAAAATATTGTTTTATGGAAATTTTCAAATTCTCCTAGGAGGTGGGTAAAAGGCGGTGAAAAGTTCAATAAAATTTTTATATATCTAAAATTATTATAAAATGACTCCAATGAATTAAATTTAACTTATATAGGTATTATGTATCAATTTTGAGATAAAATAAATTTAAATAAAATTAATAATTATTTAAATAAAAAGTCAGTTTTTAAATAGCAACCTAGTGTTTTCACTCTTCATCAAAAATTGAAAGTTTTCAGAAAAATACCAAAAAATCACCCTAGGCTAATTTCGATATTACGAATCCAAAAATGAAGTCCATTTTGAAAGATAAAATTTATAAAATTTCAAAAAGTGGGTATTACTATTCATAACAGCTAGTTCATCAATATATTATAATAATATCTCATTTAGTGAAACTCGATATTGCGTTCTACACACGCTATCGAGGAAGGTATTGATTGCCTATAATGTAAGCCATGTAAGGTCTATGTGTATTGAAAGCTCCATTTGGTGTTGAGTATAGCATAATCAAAACATATTTCATTTATACATTAAACAAAATCAATACCTAATGTTGTGTAGAATAATTTCCTCAAAATGAAGTTGAAATTGAGTGTAACATGAGACAAGAATAGTGTTGCATATACTGCAAGATAATACGATGTTGCGTATAGTACAATCTAATCTTGGTGTAGTGTATAATGGAAGACATCAAAGAAAATAATATATCTCATAAAATCTCAGGGTGTTACATTCTACCCCCCTTAAAATGAATTTCTCCCTTGAAATTTTTCGGGGTTATAAATAGGTTACTACTTGAATGTTTTGTTCATAGAAACCCACATCATAAAAGGAATACTAAAACTTAATTTTAAAAAGTAAACTAAGAAATTTAAAGGTTACCCAGATTAACACATCACTGGGTTTCGACATAGGAGAACATATGTGGAAATATATACATGGAAGAAAAATCTAACCATCATGTTCTGATGGAGAGTGGTAGAAGACATGGCTATGAAAAAGCCAAGAATCACAAATCAATAAATTCGTGGTGATTTAAGGTACCATCTGATTCATTCGATATAAGTACACTAGGAAAACATTTTTTTTGTTTTCAAGAACATTTCCCTAAAGTTGAAGAATTGTGGAATTGAAAGAAATACTTACTTGATTTTTGGTACAATATTACTGTTTTTTGTTCCTTGAACAATTTCCACTTCATCTCTTAAAGAAATGAAGTTGAATTTACCTTTTTTGAAGTGTTAGCAGATCATGCGATAAAATGATAGGTCCTTTCATCTGTCTCAACCAAAAGGATAAAAAAAGTCATTAAATATACATAAGTCTATCTATAGTCATATTAATCATATATGGTTCCTAAAATGTACTTATACTTCATATATCATACTACTAAATATAATAAAACTAGTTTCTAGTAACCAGGGACTTCCTGTAGGCCAGTGGTAGGCGATAAAGGCCTGTCACACTTCAGTTGTGGGTTCGATTCCCAGAAACATGTCCTACACGACGGGTTGTCACCTGTCCTGCAGGTTGTCCTTTTTCTAAAACTGCATTATTAAAACATTCCATTAATAATATCAAAAAAAGTTCTATCCTTCAACAATAATAACTTATATCTAACATAATCCATTCCAATCATTAGGCTTATCCAATATACTTATGTCCAAGCTCATAGTATAAATAAAATAATTACTAGAAATGCCATCTGTTGAGAATGTGAATACCATCATTTATCCCCCATATATCATATGATATATCTTTTTGGTAACCTAAAAAACATGTGAATACCTTAATCATGTATTCTCTTGAAAAATGAATACCCATTGAACCTTAATGAAAACATGAATGCTATCAAAATTTAACACTTTTTACATACCAAAATCCCAAAATTTCAATATTCTCAAACCATGATATAACTTTGTCCTTATATCAGTCATGAGAACATTTCATTTTTTCTTTATACCTTCATTATGCACATATCATCTTCTTTCTAAAAATATTTCAATCACTTTAAATGGTTACCGGTACCATATAATTATTGAAAACCAATACATAGATATTCCAAAAATCCACAATACCATAAATGAGATTCCATGATAGTATTTTGAAATCCCATTACACAAACACTTAGTCATTCCACAACTTCACTATCATAATCAAAATCACAAATATTGGTCACATGTGACTTCCCATTATCTTTTTCCTTAAGAGGTTGCTCACGTCGGTCATCATTAAACCTTGGATTAGGGCATTTACTATTAAAATGCCCCATTTCCTTGCACTTGAAGCATTGAAGTGTTGGTGGAGTGTTCTCTGTAGTCATTTCCCTATTCATGTCATTAGATATCTTTTTACCATTACTTCAGCACTAATAAACTTAATGACCTTCTTTTCCACACTTGAACCATTTATTATTATCTTTTAGACAATCTCCACCATGCTTCTTTCCACACTTTGAGCATAAAGAAACATTCACCTTCTTTTCACCATTGTTCTAAGATTTATCCTTGAACTCCATCTTTCGTTTTTTGTCAAAACCATGAAATGAATATGTAACACCAACTTCCAGTTATACCTTGACAGTACAATGCATAATTTCTTCATAGCTACTGAAGTCTCTTATAGCCAATTCCCTTCAAAGACTTGGTTTTAAGCCACTGAAAAATCAATCAATTTTACTTTCATGTTGGATGATAAATCCAGATGCATGCCATGAAAGCCATGTAAAATTTGCTTCTTATATACCAACAGATTCATCATCTTTTTTTTAATCTCAAGGAACTCTTTTCCCATATGTGTTCGAAGAATACGAGGGAAGTACTTATTGAAAAAAAAGTTCTTAAACTCATCCCATTCCATTGATTCAATTTCATCTTGGGGCCTTGTATTCTTAATTAGAGTCCACCACTGGTCTGCTTCACCTTCTAAATAGTAAACATCCGAAATGAATTTTTCATGTTCTAAATAGTGAAGTATGGAAAATATCTTTTCAATGGTACTAATCCATTTTTCAGCAACAAGTGGATCAGGAGACCCACTGAAAGAAGGTGGATGTTGCCTCATGATGGACACAATAGAATATTGTTCCTTTCTCTGCTCATTTGGAAGTACCGAATGATTCATAGCTTGTGTAAGTATAGCAATAAGATTTTTCACTCCATCTCCCATAACATTGGTTTGTTCTGAAGGACAATCATTGTATTGTCTATTACATTGATAAAAATGGTTCTTTCGGGTTCCAGCCATCTTCTAAAACCCAAAAAGAATAGTGTGAGAGGAAAAACTCATGCTAGGGAAAACAACATAATAAACGAGGAGTACCTTCAATATCTAACATCTTAGAATTAATTCCAATATCGTTACCATAATTCTAGGACTATAACCTATACTTATACGTAACCTTAGGGACATCCCTACACATACCTTAGAAATATCTCTAGGGATCTCACTAAAGTTTTCGCATCCTAGTTTTCAAATGTTAACTAAATCTTTCCTCTGATAACAACTGTAGAGACCCAAACCTTGAAGTACATGGACATTACATTACTTTTTCAGAATACTTAATACATAATAAGAACCAACACTCAAGGACCATAATAGTTTAGTGTCTTTGGAAACTCGGAACATACTCTTCTAATCGTGGTGAAAGATCTTCAACATCTCCCATAAAGATCTTATCCTTTTGTTTTCATACCTAAAACCTTTATTTATATCCTGGGGAAATGGAAAAATATAAAGGGTGAGCTAAAATGGTAAGAAAGGGTAAGCATGGATAATATTAAACAAATCATATACATTTGAACTTAAAAACATGAACATAATGTTTAAACATCAAAATCTTGAGCAATGACATAAAACATGGCAGTACGTAGGGTATAGATCATAAAGAAACATTAATCATTATAAAATATCATGAGAATAATACATGTAATTGTGGAAAACCATTAATCACATGATATTATTTCCATAGTAGACAAGGCATTGTTGCCAACACCGTCTTAGTTGAAAAAGTCCCTTTCTGAATTGAGTGCACTCCTCGTTCAGTCCTGTATCACTAAAACAGATTATCTTACCATTCCAGCCATGTCTATATCATGAGATATAAATCTTTACCCAATTCATTGGAGGTAGATATAGGCCCCACCCATCCCATAATTAAATAATTCTTACGTGTTCCAAAATATAAACATAAATCATTCATCATTAAACAAAAAATAAAATGGGTTTCATAAACATCATCCCATCATAACATAATCCATATAAAAAAATTGATATCATTTCATCATAATAAAAGTGAAACCATGTAAATCATAGAGAAAATATACTTGAAACATACACATATGAAATAATGTCATTTTAGATGGAAAATGGTTTTGATAAAAACACTTGAAATGAATTCTTAAGGAAAATATCCTTTCTTCTTCAAAATAATATTATTTTCACAAAATTCCATGAAATTTTAAAAGAAAAGGATTTTGTTGAAAATATTTATCAAATCATGTAGATTAATATTTATGAAAATAAGGATTTATGGAACCAAAAAATCCGTTCATGCCGTATAAGTTAAAAAACATTCTTCTCGTACTTTTTCGAAAAAGTCAAAAAGTACCCCATATGGCAACCAAAAGAATGATTCCTTAAACACCATTTAGTAAAAGTCAAAACGAGTAAAAAGGAAATTAAACATACATGAAACCATTTTTAGAAAAAAAGGACATGGATGATAAATATAACCCCAGTAAATACATACGAATAAATAATCTTGGATAAAAACGAGATTGGAAAAGGTATCCCTTACCTTAGGTTCGTTATGCTTTTTACATATCAGAACATCCTGTATAATGATTTAAATAATGTTATTGACTTTTTATTGAATCATATTCATTGTTATGATATCATATATGGTTCACTTATGACTTTATATTATCCATTCTTCTGTAAATTCCATGTTATAGCATCGTTTGGGTAAAATCGTTTAATTAATCATACATGTTTGGACTTGTTGTTCGTGATATTATAATTATTTATATCATGATTTACTTACTTCCAGAATTTAAATAATGATTTATATATCATATATATTCATTATATATATATAATTGGTATATAAATTAAATGAAATACATCATTTATGGAGACGGTAGGCCATACGTACGCATGAACACTGTTTTCCTTTCCGTGTTGACTTGAATGAAAGTAAGTAGATGTCATATATATATATATACATAAATAAATTAGCTTTATCATGTCATATATTTCATTATTATTAATTATATATACTTTATAATCATTTTTGAATGGTTTCCATGGAGAATGAATCTCATCACGTCGTGGAGTCGGTAATCTGTACGTATGCACGAGCGATGATATCGTTCCCATAATTATTGAATTGAATTGGAGTGGATGATATAATATCTCAGAATTAGTATGATGTCATAATAACTATATATAGTTATTCTTTACACCATTATACCCATCCAAGTAAGGTGGTGGTGGAAAAACAGATTATACCACGGCGTGGAGATGGTATTCCGTACGTACGCACGTGCGGTGATTTCATTTTTTGTAGGACGGATAGAAGGTGAAATAGGGTTGTTTCATATTTATAATAACATATCAGTATATGAGTGATACTGAAGTTATCAATTTATGATGAAACACATAAAGAAGAATAAGTTTAAGAATAAAGAAACTTTAATGAATCGGTAGAGGAGATTACCTCTTCTTCAACGCGACTCCTCTTATCCTCCTCTTAGGGAACTATAATTGGTCTTTAAAGAGGACCAGTACCTCTATTAGGTCTCTATGGAAGTGTAAAAGTCAAATGGGAAGGGTTTGGGTGAGCTTTAAGGCTCAAAATTGTGTAAAGAGAAGAGGGAGGAGGTGCCCTTTTATAAGGGAGGAGAGATGCAGCTTAGGAAAAACATAAAATATTATTTTATAATAAAGTCATATTCGGTTTATAATAGCTCCAAATTGATTTATTTTGAAGCTAAAGTGGGTATGAGTCGAAATAATCTCAACCAAAGGGTTTATACAAGTCTAGGTTATTATTTTAACCTTATCATTTAGATTTAACTCTAAGTTAAATAATTTATCTTTTATCTTGTATTCTTGTTTTCTTACACTGTATAGTTAATTAACTTACCATAACAAGCCAAATGAACCCCAAGTGTTTCATTATCAATATATATGACCTTATCTATGTCATTTTGCTTAACCTTAGATTTTTAGGAATAGAATAACAATTAATAATATAATATTTGTTTTAAAAACTATTTTATGTCAATTTTGACACTATTTGTAATTGATTTTTTTGTAAAAATATTAATAACATCATTAGTTCAAAAAAAGATAATTAAATCACTACTAACATGTCATATTATCCTAAAAATTTAATGTAATTTATAAAAAAGTCTCAAATTACATTTATTTGGCTATTTATAACATCAATTATGTTAATATTTCATTAATAAGGTAATTACTGCATCATCATTGTGTCATTAATAAATTAAATTATTTAATGCCTAAAAATTATAAATAAAATACCATTATGTCTTAAATCTTTTTATATTTCTAATTAATATTTATAGTCGAATTTATCTTATGTATAAAACTAATTTAAATTTTTTTATTTGTTAAACGTTGATTTTAACTCTTTTAACTCTTCTTTGAATTAAATAATAATAAATGTCTTAATCTAATCCACATGGACCTAAATGATAATATTATATTCCTAATGTTGTTTTTGGTTGAATTATACTTATCCAATAGAATTAGGACATGTGTTAGGGAAATAATAATATCATTTTTATCCATAATTACCCTATTAACATTTAACCGTGGTAAATAAAAGTAAAAAAGTTACTATTCACCAAAAATTATTTTTATCTTATTGAACAAAATTTTACTCCTTGATATTAACCATGTCTCTCAGAGTTTCGAAATTCCACTCACAGAAGCGGTAAAATTATGTTTTATGTAAATTTTCAAATTCTCCTAGAAGGTGTGTAAAAGATGGTGAAACGTTCAATAAAATTTTTATATATCTACAATTAATATAAAATGACTCAAATGAATGAAATTAAACTAATATAGGTATTATGTATCAATTTTGACCTAAAATAAATGTAAATAAAATATATAATTATTAAAATAAAAAGTCTGTTTTAAAATAGTATCCTAGTATTTTCACTATTCATAAAAAATTGAATTTCTTAAGAAAAATACCTAAAATTCATCCTAGGATAATTTCGATATTCCAAATCCAAAAATGCATTCCATTTGGAATGATAAATTTTATAAAATTTCAAAAAGTGGGTATTAATATTCATAACGGCTAGTTTAAAATAATATTATAATAATATCTCGTTTAGTGAAACTCAGTATTGCATTCTACACACGCTATCGTGGAAGGTCTTGATTGCGTGTAATGCAAGCCAAGTCAGAGCTATGTGTAGTAAAAGCTATGTTTGGTGTTTCGTATAACATAATCAAAACTTATTTCATTTATACATTAAAAAAAATCTATACATAAAGTTGCATAGAATAATTTCCACAAAACAAACATAAAATTGTGTGTAACACGAGCCAATAATAGTGTTGTGTATATTGAAAGCTAATATGATGTTGTGTATAGTACAAGCTAATATTGGTGTAGTGTATAATAGAAGACATCAAAGAATATAATATATCTCATAAAATCTCGGGGTGTTACAGTGATTTTAAAAGTTTGTAGGACCGAATTGTACTTATGCTTTGTCACATTGAAAAAAAAATCCCCCCTCATTTTTCAATGTTATGGTTTACTATATATTGCACCTAACAGATGATGTAATGGCTACTGGTCCAGCGCAATTCAGGTGTATGTATCCTATTGAATAGTATCTGAATACATTAAAATGATGTGTACACAATAGAGATCATTCAGAGGCATCAATAGCCAATGGTTATTTGATGGATGTTTGTACTTCTTTTTGTGAATAATATCTAATGGATTTTCAAACAAAATTAGATAAGAACCCTTGGATTCATAATGGTCTAGTTGGATAAGGAACCACATTTGATATGGACAACATCGAGTAGATACAAGCGCATCAATACATCTTGTTCAATACTCCATCAGTTGTACCATTAATTCAGTAAGTGTCTTATGAATTTTATTATTTAACTTTTTCATGTTTTGTTTGAAAAAAAATTCATTTAAACATTGATATTATTCATTTGCAGAAAACACATTAATGAACTAAAAGAAGAGATGTATCGTGCGACTGATTATCATATTCAACAATCTCGTTATGAATCATTTCTTGATTGGTTCACAGATTTTGTATGTATAAATTGATTTCAATTTTGAGTGAAGTATTATTGTAATTTATTTCTGCAGAAATAATTATTGAAATTTTTCAATTATGTTGGATCATTTGGTGAGGGAGATAGGTGACCCCGTGCCAACTGAAGAATTTATCCAACTAGTTGAGGGTCCATCTATAATGGATCATCATTAAAAATATATAGATGCTAACAACATTCTATTTCACATTAAATATGTTGACGACAAATGAGCACACAAAATAATCGCATCAGTTTTCCATTCATCGATTCTGGTTATTACTATGGTCAATTGAAAAATATCATTGATGTTTTATATGCTCATGTGATGAAGTACATATTGTAAAAGTGTAATTTGGTTGATCCAGTGCGTGGATGTAAAGAAAATCAATATAAGTTTATAATGGTGAATTTTAACTGTATGTTATATGGAAATGAATGAGAAAATAATGAACCATTCATTTTTAAATCACAAGAGGAACAAGTATTCTTCATTACCTTTCCATCAGATTCTAGTTGGGATATTGTTGTAAAAATGCCCCGGAAAGGAGTGTTTCTATTTGAACAAGATGAACCCAAGACTAATCATTTTTTTGACCAACATCTTGATCAACATACCATAGTTCAAAATGAAGAATATATTTATTGTCTCATAGCAGTAATTGAAGGAGAAATGGTCGATTTTCAGGTTTAATAAAAGGTGTATAATTGTTTTCCCTCCAAACCCCAGATAGCCCCCCCCAGTGTGGACTCCCCTCCCCCACCCTGAAGAGCTCCCCCACCCTGAACAGCTGCCTCCCCACCCCCGAACAGCCCCCCGGACAGCCCCCTTGGACAGCCCCTACCCCTTACCATCCCCCCACCCCTCGGACATTCCCACAGACTCCCCCCACCTCGGACTGCCCCCACGCCATCCCCCAGACAGCCCCCCCCCCACACCCCGGACATCCCCCCCACCCCCTGGACATCCCCCACCCCCAGGACTCCCCCCTCACCCCGGACAACCCCCCACCCCACCCCACCCCGGATAGCACCCCCACCCAACCCCACAGATAGCCCCCACCCCCACCTTGGACATCCCTCCTCACCCCGGACAACCCCACCCCTAGATATCCCCCCATCCCCCAATCTATCCCAACCCATCAAACCCCCCTGGACCCCCCACCCCCCATCCCGGACAACCACCACCCCCACCACCAAACAACCCCCACCCCGGACACCCCCCAACCCGAACACCCACCCCACCCAAGACATCCCACAACACCCCCTCTAAATGAAATCCATATTTTACATAATTTTATTTCTATTTTGTTAATTTTTTGAATTTTTAAAATCCATTTACAACTAATTATTCTATCCCTTATTATTTGATTAACTACTGTAGAAGTTTGATTTTTTTTAAAAAAATTCAATTTATCTTTTTGACATTGTGTATGGTCCACTTATTAATGTTTGTACAATCTTAGGCATGTGAGGGGGACATGTAGTAAATCCACATCATTCATTTTAGCCATCTATGTCACAGGGTTGAGGTATTTTTGAATGTAACTATTTCTGATTTTTTATGTAATTTATAAACACACACACACACACACACACACATATATATATATATACACGCACATCTATAAAATTATGTATAAATTTTTTTCACTAGAATTGGACTCGACTGCTTCTTCCTCTGACAAGAGAGGCCCTGGTCGAGCCATTTTATCTTAGTATTCGGACATGATCTATGATATTTCATTTGATGAAAAATTTCATCATGTGGGACTGACGGCCCCAACATTTATTTTTCAGTTGGGTCATATCATACGGGACCCACATTAATTACCATTGTCCACATGTTACTGGGCTTATATCCCTTAAGATACATTAGATCGACTTTGGAAGAAATTTAAGGTTAGAAGAACAATTATTTTCTTCAGTATGTTTTAAAAAATACTAACATGCATGATTTTTTTTCGTAAATAAAATAATATAAAAGTGTTCCCCATTGATTTTTGGCCTTTGTGTATGAGAAAATTTCATAAGATGTAGAAATATTATAAAGGCAATGTCATGAGGGAGCACTGGGTAACAAATATTGGTGCCACAAACATTCTGGAAAAAGTATCGAGAAGTGTTCTCCCATCTCAGTGGTGTGACATAGTTGCATATTGGTCTACTAAGGCCACTGTAGTTAGTATATTTATTTTGTATATATATTTCCTAGAATGTTTGAAATTATATTTTCTTTAAATTTTAATTAATTTTACGTAGGAGGTGTTATCACACCCTTCTAAGAATCGAGTGTTGCATGGACCACCTCACAGGCCCGGGAAACATCACGTGTCTCTGATCCAATATGAGGTATTTATTATAAATTTTTTATTATTTATTATGGTTTTGTTTTATATTACTATATTTTAATGGTATACAGTTACAGGAGTAAGGTGTACTGACTGATAAAATGTTAGTGTGGATGAGGATTCATGATCAAGATGATCCTAAGGCTACAACTCTTATAGTAAGTGCTTGTACTCATTACCAATACGTACATGCATCTGTATGTAAATATATTTATATATATATATATATATTTAAATATTGCACAGGCTCAATTTGAAGCTAAGATAGAATAGCTTCCAGAGGATCAATGACAACTTCTCATTTGAAGGGATGTGATATTCCATCACATTATTGGTCGTGATGGATGTAGATATAGTTTGACCTATGGAACGGGGATTCACTGTTCTGTAGCATCACACGTTGAGGTTTTCAGTCTTGTTCTTGCTCAGATTACATAGCCACATTCATATTTCAAGGCACAGTTGTGCGCTTTCGAGGAGGTAAATGTGAAATTGATTCGCTGAGGTTAGAACACTGTCGGAATATGTGCATCGGGGTACTGGTGCAGGAGATCATACGACACAGGTTTATATAGAATTTGTCTATTTACTTTATATTATTTTCATTATTAAATCATTATAATTTTTATTTGTTATAGGACCCTGGCATACCAAATGGAGTTAGCATCCATGACGGTGCATGATGCATCATATTCACGAGGTGTGTTTCTTTTATATTTATTATTGAATTAAAGTTATATATTTATTTAGAAATTAAATGTAATTTTTTTTGAGGGGGGTGTCTGGGGGTGAGGGGGATTTCCCGGGTGTGGAAGGGCTGTCTGGGTTTGGGGGATGTTTGGGGGGGGGGGTGGCCTGTCCGGTGGTGAGGTGGGCTGTCGGTGGGGTGGCAGGGTAGTCTGGGGTTGGGGGGTGTCCGATGGTTGGCGGGCTGGTTGTTGGTTAAGTGGGCTGTATTGGGGGTGGTGGGGATATCCGGGGTGGGGGGAGGGCTGTCTGGGTGATGGGGGTTGTCCAGGGTGATGGAAGCTATCCTAGGGTGGGGTGGGGGCTGTCAGGTGCGAGTGGGGGAAATCTGGGTGAGGGAGTCTATCTGAGGGGGCTACTCAGGGGGGGGGGGGGGTGTCTAGGGTGAGCGGGGGCTGTCTGGGGTGAGGGGGTTGTCTGGGGGGGGGGGGGCTGTTCGGGGGGTGGGGGTGGGCTGGCTGGGGGTTGGAAGGTTTTTCTGGGGTTGGGGGGCCGTCCGGGGTGTAGGGGGCCTTTCCAAGGGTGTGGTGGGAAATCCGAGGTGTGGTAGGGCTGTCTGCGTTGGGGGGGGGGGGGGCTGTCCAGTAGTGAGGGGGGGTTGTCCAGGGAGTGGGGCTGTCTGGGGTGGGTAGGGGCCTATCTGGGGTGATGGAGGGTTGTCTGGGGCGGTAGGAGTATTGTCCGAGGGTGGGGGGCTTTTAGGGTTGAGAAGTGGCTATCCAGGTTGGGGGGGGGGGGGGGGGGCGATATCTAGGGTTTCGTGGGGAAAAAATTATACACCATTTATTAAACCTAAAAATAGTCCTTTTCCCCTTCAACATTCGCTCTGACCCAAGGAATATCTTTTTCACGTTGAACTACGGTATGTTGATCAAGTTGTTGGGCAACAAAAGGATCAGTCTCAGGTTCATCTTGTTCAAACAGAAACACTCCACACCAGGACATTTTCACAAAAACCTTCCAACTAGGATCCATAGGCAATGTAACAAAGAATACTTGTTCCTCTAGTGTTGTTAAAATGAAATGTTCATTATCAACTCATTCATTTCTATATAACATATAGTTAAAATTCACCATTGTAAACTGATATTGATTGACTTTACTTCCACTCACCCAAATGACGTGACATCTCTTCATAAATCTCACCAATTATAATTAGTGTGTTCTCGTATAATATCAACTCATGCCAATGTCGTTCGGTATGAATTTGACTGTTAAACACATGTTTTGTCCATTTAAAACATATAGAGTGAATTTTTAGTCACCTCGGTCACACGACATCTCCGATTGATGTGTCTTCTTTCTGAACATTTCACAATTCACCCACCCATAGTTTTCTTCCGATTTCATGGCATTCCGAGATCATTCAGCCGGTTTTGACCACCCCACACATGCTTTTGAAGCACACCAAACACCTAAAAAACATATTCAGTCGTGCCGTGACAACCATACGTTTGAATGATGTGTTGTCTCCTCATAGACATAACCAATAATAATTAGGGTATTTTCCATTGATTTCAAGCCATATTGATGTCATTCGGTATGCATTTGACCGTTAAACACTGGTTTTGTCCATTTACGACACGTGAAGTGTGTTTTCGGTCACCATAGTCACACAACACCTTCGATTGATGTACCATCTACCCGACCATTTCACAATTCACCCACCCTTTGTTGTTGTTCGATTTCATGGAATTATGAGGTTGTTCGGATGGTTTTGACCACCCCACGACGCTTTTCAAGCACGCCAAACATTAAAAAAAACATATTCAGTCGTGCCGCACAAACCAGGCCTCTGGATGATGTGTTGTCTCCTCGTACACCACAACAATAATAATAAGTGTGTTTTCCAATGATTTCATGTCATGCTGATGTCGTTCGGTATGCATTTGACAGTTCAACGCTTGTTTTGGCCATTTACGACACATGGAGTGCGTTTTCGGTCACCACGGTTACACGACACCTCTGATTGATGTGTTGTCTTTTTGACCATTTCACAATTCATCCATCCTTTGTTGTTCTCCGATTTCATGGAATTTCGAGGTCGTTCATCATGTTTTGACCAACCAATGTAGGCTTTTTTGGCATGCCAAACACCTAAAAACACATATTCAACTGTGCCAAACCATGAGTCCGAATGACGTGTCGTATCCTTGTACACCGTACCATTAATAATTTGGGTGTTCTCGTGGGATTTCAAGTCAAGGTGAGGTCGTTCGGTATGCATTTGACCGTTAAATGAATGTCTTGGTCATTTACGACAAGCTTAGTGTGTTTTCGGTCAATGTAGTCACACAACACCTCCGATTGACATTCTATCTACCCGACCATTTCAAAATTCACCCAACCATTGTTTTCATCCGATTTCATGGCATTATGAGGTCATTCGGTCGGTTCTGACCACCCCACACTTTCTTTGGAAGCGCGCCAAACACCTAATAAACACATATTCAGTTTTTCCGCGCAAACAGTGTGTCCAAATGACGTTCTGTATCCTCGTACTCATCAACAATAATAATTAGTGTTCTTTCATGTGATTTCAAGTCATACCGATGTCTTTTGGTATGCATTTGACCATTAAACGCATGTTTTGGCCATTTCCAACATGTAATGTGTGTTTTTGGCTACCGTGGTCACACGAAAACTATGATTGACATTCTGTCTGCCCGACCATTTCACAATTCTCCCAACCTCTATTTTCGTCTGATTTCATGGACTTTTGAGGTCATTCGGAATGTTTTGACCACCCCATGCATGCTTTTGAAGCGCGCCAAACACATAAAAACACATATTCATCCATGCAGCAGAAACAGTGTGTCTTAATGAAGTTCTGTCTCCTCGTACACCTCACCAATAATAATTTGAGAATTCTCGTGTGATTTCATGTCATTCGGATGTCATTTGGTTTGTATTTGACTGTTAAATTCATGTTTTGGCCATTTACGACACGCGAAGTGCGTTTTCAGTCTCCGTAGTCACACGAAACTTCTGATTGACATTCCATCTACATGACCATTTTACAACTCACCCACCTTTTTTTCTGATTTCATGGCATTCTGTGGTCATTTGGCCGGTTTTGACTACCCCACGCATGCTTTTGAAGCACACCGAACACCTAAAAGCACATATTTAATCGTACCATGCAAACCCCACATCCGAATGATGTGTTTTCTCTACATACACATCACCAATAATAATTAGGGTGTTTTCATGCGATTTCAAGTCATACCGATGTAATTCGGTATGTATTTTACAATAAAATGCATGTTTTGTCCATTTATGACATGCAGAGTGTGTTTTCGGTCACCGCAGTCACACAACACCTCGGATTGACATACCATCTGCCCAACCATTTCAAAATTCACCCACTCGTTGTTGTTTTCTTAATTTATAGTATTTTGAGGTTGTTCGACCGACTTTGACCACCCCATACACGATATTCAAGCATGCCAAACACCAAAAAAACACGTATTCTGCCATGTCGCACAAACCACGTGTCCGAATGATGTTTTGTCTCCTCGTACAAATCAATAATAAAAATTAGGGTGTTATCATGTGATTTCATGTAATATGATGCCGTTCGGTGTGCATTTGACCATTAAATTCATGTTTTGGCCATTTTCAACATGTGAAGTGCGTTTTCGGTCACCGCGGTCATAGGACATCTCTGATTGACGTGTTGTCTGCACGACCCTTTCAAAATTCACCCACTGTTTTTTTGTCTGATTTCATGGCATTATGATGTCATTTGTCCAATTCTGACCACCCCACACACTCTTTTGAAACATGCCAAACACCTAAAAAACACATATTCAGCTGTTCTGCACAAACCACAAGTCTAAATAACGTGTTGTCTCCTCGTACACCTCAAAAATAATAATTATGGTTTTCCAATGATTTCAAGCCTTTCCGATGTTGTTAGGTATGCATTCGACCATTAAACACACATTTGGCCATTTACAACATGCAATGTGCGTTTTCGGTCACCATGGTCACTCAATAACTTTGATTGAAATTTCGTCTGCCTGAACATTTAATAATTCACCCATATTTTTTTCATCCGAGTTCATGGAATTCCGAGGTCTTTTGGTCGGTTTTGACCACCCCACGCATGCTTTTCAAGCGCACTGAACACTTAACAAAAATATTCAACCGTGCCGTGCAAACCGTTTGTCTGAATGATGTCATGTCTCCTCTTACACCTCACGAATAAAAATTATGGTGTTGTCCTGGGATTTCAAGTCATACAGATGTCGTTCAATATGCGTTAGACTGTTAAATGCATGTTTTGGCCATTAACGACACGAAGAGTGAGTTTTCAGTCACCGCGGTCGCACGACACCTCCGATTGATGTGCCGTCTACCTGAACATTTCACAATTCACCCACCTGTTGTTTTCGTCTGATTTCATGGAATTCTGAGGATGTTTGACTGATTTTGACCATCGCATGTATGCTTTTCAAGTGCGCCAAACACCTAAAAACACATATTCCACCGTGCTACACAAACCACGTATCCAAATGATGTGTTTTATCCTCATACACCTCACCAATAATAATTAGGGTCTTCTAGTGTGATTTAATGTCATGTCGATGTCATTCGGTATGCATTTGACTATAAAATGCATGTTTTGCCCATTTTTGACATGCGAAGTGCGTTTTCGGTCACCGCGGTCACATGACACCTCTAATTGATGTGCCGTCTGCCTGAACATTTTACAATTCACCCACCCTTTGTTCTCATCCTACTTCATGGCATTTCAAGGTCATTCAGCCAGTTTTGAACAGCCCACACACGATTTTGAAGTGCACCAAACACCTAAAAACCATATTCAGTAATGCCACACAAAACGTGCATCTGAATGACATGTAGTCTGCTTATACACCTCACTAATAATAATTAGGGTGTTTTCCTGTGATTTCAAGTCATTCTGATGCCGTTCGGTATGCTTATGACCGTTAAATGCATGTTTTGTCGATTTAGGACATGTAGAGTGCATTTTCGGTCACTGCGTTCACATGACATATCTTATTGACATTCCATATACCCTACTATTTCAAAATTCACCCACCCTTTGTTGTTGTCCGATTTCAAGGAATTATGAGGTCATTCGGATGGTTTTAACCACCCCATGCACACTTTTGAAGCACACCAAACACCTAAAAACACATATTCTATCGTGCCTCGGAAACCGCGTGTCCAAATGATGTGCCATCTCCTCGTACATCTCACCAATAATAATTAAGGTGTTCTTGTGTGATATCAAGTCATGCCAATGTCATTTAGTATGCATTTGTCTGTTAAATGCATGTTTTGTCCATTTATGACATGCGAAGTGCATTTTTAGTCACTGCGGTCACACGACACCTTCGATTGATGTGTCATCTCCTCTACCATTTCACAATTCACCCACCATTTTTTGTCGTCTAATTTCATGGCATTCCGAGGTCGTTCTGCCAGTTTTGACCTCCTTAGACACGTTTTTGAAGCGCGCCAAACACCAAAAAACACATATTTAGTTGTGTCGTGGAAACCGCATGTCCAAATCATGCGTCATATCCTTCTACACCTCACTAATAATAATTATGGTTTTTTATTGTGATTTAAATTTTTTATGTCGTTCGGTATGCATTGGGACGTTAAACGTATGTTTTGGCCATTTACGACACTCGAAGTGCATTTTCAGTCACCGCGGTCACATGACATCTCCGATTGATGTGTTTCCTGCCCGACCATTTAAAAATTCACCCACACTTTATTTTCATCCCATTTCATGGAATTCCAAGGTCATTCATCTAGTTTTGACCACCCGATGCATGCTTTTCAAGTGCACCAAATACCTAAAAAACACATATTCAGTCGTGCCGTGCAAACTGCACATCTGAATAACGTGTCGTCTCCTCATGGGGGGGGGGGGTTGTCAGGGGGTGGGGGATCTCCGAGGGGGAGGGGGTGTTTGGGGGTCATGGGGGATTTTCGGGGTGAGGGAGGATGTCTAGGGGGTGGGGGTGGGGATGTTCAGGGGGGGCTAAATCGTTGATGCTTTCCTAACGCCCTAATGTCATATTAGTGTAATGCGATAATAACCAAATACCCTAATGGAATATTGTCCTATTGACCTAATGGCCCAATTTTATATATAAATATATACTAAATTAATAAATATGTCCAATTTACATTTTCTTTGTTTAGTTATTTCTTTTGAATCTTAATGTAGGCTCATTGATTCAAATGATATGAATATATTAGAGTTGTTTGGATCGCTATATGTGAATAATTATGTCCATCATTTACTGTTCTTGAAGAAATTGATGTTTATTATATTTTTAATTCGTTTTCTTTTTCATTTTAGATGTCTTTCTTCTTTTCGGTAATAGTTTTTGTGATTACAGGAAATGTGATGTATAAAAGATTTTTTTTTAAAAAAAACATTTCCAAATTCTTGGCTGCCATTGGTGGTTGCTATTGGTGAATACTAAGAGTGACCGCTATTAGCAGTCATTGTAGGCCAATTTTTTGGCCTCCAATAGCTAGCGACCATCAATGGCATTCGCTATAGTCCCACCCAACAGCGATTGCCAAGCGGTCACGGTAGACCAAATTTCCTGTAACTTATACTGCCTTCCAATGGCGGTCTCTATAGCCTTATAGAGATGGACCAAATGTGACCACCACTGGCGATCTTAAGGCGGTCGCTATAGGCCCAAAATCTAGTAGTGCTTCTTAATAATTCAATAGCTTGTGCTACATGAAACGTTGCGTTCGAGCACACCAAGTCCTATCAAAATTGATGTTTAAAAATAATATAGGAATAATATTAAACAAATTTTGAATTTTATATTTTACATAAATTTTTAACAATCAACATATGTGTTTATTATAAATTATATAAGGACAAATTTCATTTTTTAGATAAAAGTTGTATTTTTTAGAAAATGTTGGTTTTCGCCTTTTAATGGAGAACCCCTTTTAAACCCAATATATGAAATATTTATATATTTAATTTGATTAAATTAAATTATTTTTTATAATTAGTACATAAAAATTTATTTTGGATAAATTTTATGTGTTTTTCTTCTGACATTTATATATCAGTTAATAGTGGAAAATACTGCATTTTAATTAAAAACTGATTTTTCATCTAAATTATTTATATTATTATATTATATTTTAATTGGTTTTAAAGTATAATTTGATAATATTTTTATCATTTAATCCAATTTTTGTGACTTAATGTAAATTGAATTTGAAATTTTACAAAAACACAAGTCAATATTTTGATAGTTTTATCTTCTTAAAAACCTGTTTTCTTGTTTTCACTATAGGGAATTAATTTGAATTTAATTCCTACCAATTCTGTGTTTTGAATTTAAAAAAATGGATTCTATATTTATAATTATAAGGTGTAAATTGTTTCAATAGGTAAATTTCATTTTTTAAAATTATGAATAGTAATGTCAGTAATTATTTTTATTTACCATTCTTAAAGGGTAAATCAGGTAAATAAGGGTAAACAATAATATTATAATAATATAAAAATACCCTAACACATGTCTTAATATAGTTGGTTGATATATGGACGACCATGTGAATCCTCGGGCATACTTTAGAACCCCATGGTGCCACTTGGGTCTGAAAATGACATTTTATAATAATTAATTTAATGTAAAAGGAAATATAACATAAACATGTATCTTATTACAAAAAATAATTTTATTCAAGTTATATAAGAGATATCTTAAACTATAAATTGTAATTAAAAAAAATTGTTACATATTAGTATTTTATTTCTAATTTTTAGACATTAAATAATTAAATGCATTTTTGGTATAATAATGATGCGCTATATTCCTTATTAATGAAGGAATCAAATAATTGATATTATAAATATTAAAATAAACATAATTTGAATGTTTTTAGGCCATACATGAATTTTATGGATGGATATGAAATTTTATATTTTATTTAATTAATTGTTTTTCTAATCAGCCAATTTTTTCTTAATTTGACAAAAATAAATTACTAAATAGTGTCAAAATTGACATAAATTGGGTTTTAAAACAAATATTATTTTTATATATTATTTAAAAATCCTTAAAATCTATGATTCCTACAATTAAATGAGGTAATTTTTAAAATGTAATCCATTATACAATTGATGTTCTCATACTATTTTATAGTAACTATATTTAACCTATAGTATAAAAATACAATATGAAAATGTAAGAGTTAATCAAATTCAATTTTTCAGATAAAAGAAGTATTTTTCGTAAAATGTAGTTTTCCGCCTTTTAATGGTGATCCATTTTTAAATACATTATATGAGGCTTTTAAATATTAAATTTGACTAAATTGAATTATTATTTTTAATAAGGACATAAAAATTTATTTTGGATATTTTTTTGTGTGTTTCTGCAATCTTTCATATTTTAATGAATAGTGAAAAATACTGGATTTTAATTCAAAACATCTTTTTCATCTAAATTATTTATATATTTAGATTATATTTCAATTGTTTGTAAAGTATAATTGGATTAATTTTTTATCATTTAGTCCAATTTTGGTCATTAGAGGAAATTTCACATTGAAATTAGATATAAACACATGTCAATCATTTGATAGTTTTAACTTCTTAAAACCTTGGTTTTTTTGTTTTGACAACTAGAATTAATATTAAATTAATTTCTACTAATTCTATGTTTTGAATTTGAAAAAATGTAATCCACATTTGGAATCATAAGGTCCAAATTTTTTAAATTGATAACTTTTATTTGTGGACATTATGAATAGTAACAGGAGTAATTATTTTGGTTTACAATGGTTAAAGGGTAAATCAGATAAATAAGAGTAAAAAATAATATTATAATAATATAAAATTACTCTAAAACATTTTATAATCCTATTGGATGATATATGTATGACCATGGTAATCCTTAGGTATACTTTAAGACCTCATGTATCCACTTGGGTGTTAAAATGACATGTTATAATAATAAATTTACAAGTAAAGGGAAATATAACGTAAACATGCATCTTATTAAATATTTTTTTAAATAAAGTTATATAAGATATATATTCAGATATAAATATTAATTATAATTATAAAAATATTTCCTACATCTTGGTATTTTATTTTTAATTTTTAAACATTAAATAATTAAATGCATTTGTGACACAATAATGATGCAGAATTTACCATATTAATGAAAGAATAAAATAAATGATATTATAAATATTTAAATACATGTAATTTGAATGTTTTTATGATGTAGAATACTTTTATTAATTAATATTACATGTTATATTGTATTTAATTAATTTTTTTCTTTGGAATCATGTTTTTATGAATTAAAAAAATTAATTACCAAATATTGTCAAAATTGACAAAAATAAGTTTTAAAAAAATTACTATTTTATTAAATTATATAAAAATCCTAAAAATCTATGATTCCACCAAATAACTTTTATAATTTTTAAAATTTCATCCAATTATCCAATTTAGGTTGTAATGGTATTTTATATTATCTATATTAATCCTATAGTATACAAATACCTAAAGAAAAGGTAAGAGTTAAACTGTTCTACTAATAGTAAATCCCCAAAGATAAGGTCAATTTAATGACCTAAACTTATATAAAAACATTTTATGAAATTATTTATACCCATAATAATCTTAATATTTAAATAAATTAGATTGGATACATTAGAAACCTAATCTAAAATTATAATAAATTAATATTTATGACTTTTCCTAAACTGCCCCTCACCTCTCTTATAAAAGGGAACATCTCCTTCTCTTTAATTGACACCTCTAAAGCCATTTAGCTCTGAAAAAACCTGCCCGAAACTCCTCAAATATTTTATTTATTCATCCACGAGGCCAACATATGGGTTGAAAACCAACTTAAAGAGTCTTTTTGGGAAAAATTAAAAGGAGACACCTGAAGAAGGGGTGATCATTTTATTCCCTCTATTAAAGTTATGTTCGTCTTCTACATCCTCTTACTAAGCTGTTACCATACAAAAATAATAAATCTAGAATCTAATATATGTTTATATTTTTTTATGATAATGTTATAACCACATTTCTCCTTTTACCCCACCTATGAAAAATAATACCACCATACGTGCGTACGTACAACTTATCGTCTCCTTTATGTGGTGTAAATTGTTTTTCATCTACACTTTATTTTGAGGGGTATAATGATGGATATAAATAAATAAAATAATAAATATAAAATTTTATTATTTTTTAAAATTAATATTACATCCAAATTCATACCATTAAACCATTAAAGAAATGATACAGTCGCTCATGTGTATGTACGACTTACCATCTCCACGACTCGATGAGACTCATCTTCAACGATTACCATCCAAGAATGATTATAAAAAATATATATTATGAGGAATTAGGAAATAAATGGTATAATAAGGCTAATTTAATAATAATATATATATATGTATATATTTTTCATTCATTTACTTCCATTCAATGCGATAAGAAAACTGAAACATCGTTCATGAGTACGTACAGTCTACCGTCTCGATTGATGGTGTATTCCATTTCATATATCTATATATTATGTATATTTATATTATGAATATATATTATATGTAAATCATATTATAAATTCTGGAAGTAATTAAATCATGATCTATGTAATATGATTTAGAATAAAAAGTAAAAACATGTACGATAAACAAAGCGATTATTACACAAAATGTTGCATTAACATAGAATTGTTAATAAAGAGTTAATATAAATTCATAAAAAATCATATATGATATAAAATTTCTTATTATGATTCTGATATAAGTTAATAATATGTTTAAAACATTATACATGAGTTTGGTACAAAAATTGAGAGTATCATACCTAAGGTAAGGGTTAATTTTGCAATCTCATTATTATCTGAGATTGTTTTTCTAGTGTTTACTGGGACATATTTATCATTAATGTCCATGTTTATTAAAAATGTTTTTAAAAGTAATAATTTGAAGGATTTTTTTAAAGGAATATTTAACTAAAACATCATTATAACTGTTGTAAAGTTTTATACTTCTAATCATTTCTCATAAATGTCTATGTTTTCAAAATGGTTTTAAAGATTTATTTATATGGACATTAATGTTTTAAAATGTTTATTCCTTCCAAATATTGAAAGTGGTATAGAACACTTTGATTCAAAAAAGTATTTAAATTTCATTTTCTATAAATTGTGAGACTTTTAATGTTTTCAAAGTAATTAGGGGATATTTATTTGAAGTACTTTTCCTGATTTTATTAGATTGTTTTCATTTATGTCAATATCCTTTGTTGGATTTTATATTTAATTGAGATTGATTTATTATGACACAATAATTCATATTGTATTGATGTGATTATGATATGTCTGACTACAGATGTTATATTTTATAACCATTCATGGTTTATGGTTAATGTATTAACATTTTGTATGCAAGTTTTAATACAAATGTTCATGTTATGTTTTACCATTTTCATATGAAGAATGAATTGAACATAATATGTGAAAGACGGGGCCCATAATAGCCCATAGATGTAACACCCTGACCCCAGTTACCCAGAGTCTATGCATTATTACATAACATTGGAACGATCACGAGGGATTAACTCCTAAAATACCGATCAGTTTAGTAGCCTTAGAAGTACTATATACAATTATAAGTTTTACATTACATCATGAAATAAATACAACAACAACATTTTGTCCCATTTTAACACACTTATATTACTTATCCTATCCATATAGTTCGACCACAAGATACATATTCACATCCTGGGAAAAATAAAACATAGAAATGGGTGAGCTCAGATGCTCAGTAAGGATAACAATATAGATGAATCATTCATAAATAAGCATAATCATTTAAGGAAATGTATAAGAAAAATCCCAATGACTTTCTGAACTTTAAAATATGTATAATATGAAAAATAAAAAACATATAATTCCATTTAATTATTCACATGGATATTCAACTAGTTGAATAATCACATGCAATATCAATATCCAATTTCATAATAATGGAATCCATAATGCCAGACTTCATAATCATATAGTCAAGGCCTCGTGTTATGTCTACAAATACTATTTTGTCAAGGCCTTGTGCTAATACATTAGGTTGTCTCATGAGTCCTACTGAGGCATCTAGGAGATATATTGGGCTCCACCCATCACTTACTATGTCTAATGCATTCCTTATATGAAAAGGATGAAACATAACATTAATATTCGTATTAAAACTAGTATACGAAATGTCAATACATTATCCATAAAACATGAATGGTATAAAAATAACATATCAATAGTAAAACATATCACAAAACCTTCAATACATTATGGAAGAATTGTATTATAATAAATCAACTTCAAATAACTGTAAAATCCATCAAAGGATGTTGACATAGATGAAATCAAAAACTATTCAAAAGAATCTGCTATTTCTATTTTAAAAACATTTAAAAGTCACATAATTATAGAATAAAAAATAAAATTTTGAAAATATTCTTATATTATTTTAAGGGAAGTTTAGATGATGTTATAATGGTAGAAAATAGTCACACCCACTGTATAAGTTAAAAAAATAAATTCTTACATTAGTTTTTTCGAAAAGGCCATAAAGTACCTTATTTGGGAAATGATGGAAAGATTCCTTTAAAAAAATATACTATGAAACCAGTGTATAAATGAATTTAACCCATATTATAGGGAATAATTAAAATGTTTTGAAATACATTTTTAAGAAATACGGATGTGGATGATAAATAAGTCCCAGTAGATACTCACGTATAAACAACCTCAGATAATAATGAGATTTTGAAATTTAACCATTACCTTTTAATTTTATTTGATCGAGGGTATGTTAACCTCTTTTATAATAGTTAAATAATTGTTACTAAATTATTCAATAATTACATATATAAATATGATATCATCATCTAAAACTATTTTGTTAATAATATTTCAGTTGTATCATCGTTTCGGGTGATAAATGATTCATTTTCATTTATATGTTTTGTTACATAAGTCATGTTTTTTATGGATATGATGCATTTTATTTATATAAATAATGATATAGAGTTCAGAAACATTACTTTTTACAAGAAAATAAAAATTATTCTTGAATGGTTACGAAGGGGAATGAATGTCATCGCGTTCGTGGAGACGGTAATCCTTACATACGCACGAGTGACAATACCATTATAGTGATGGTGAAATCATATGTAATTGGATGGTATATCATATATAACGAATTATTAACATGTTATATTTATTTTTTACATTAATTATACTCATAATTATACACCGCTAAATAGTGAAGTGTTGAATAACAAACTACACCACGACGTGGAGATGGTGAGTCGTACGTACGCACGTATGGTGACTTTGTCATTCATAGGATGGATAAAATAATGAATTTAGTTGTTACATATTTATAATAACAACACAGTATGTATAAGGCACTGTTTTTATTATTTACTTATGGAAATAACAATGAAAGAGGAAGTGGAAGAAGAAAAGAACTTGAAAGAGGTGATGAAATATTTACCTCTTCTTCGGGTTCTTGCCTTTTATTTGATCAAAAGGTCTCCAAAGGTTGGATTTAAGATCGATATAAGGCCTCTAGGTTGACGTGAGGGCAGTTGGGAGGATATCTGGGTAGGGTTGGCCGAGCCAAATGTCTTTGGAGGTGTGATTTTCAGAGAAGTTGAAGTACCCTTTTATAAGAGAAGTGAGGGTCACTTTAGGGAAACCATGAAATATTTGTTTATTATACAATAATATTTGGTCTATAATGCCTCAAAAATGATTTAATTCGAGGATAAGGTGGGTATGGGTCGAAAACCTGTCAAAAAATAGGTTCTAGATAGGTTTACGTCACCATATTAACCTTATTATTTAGATTTAACTCTTAGTTGGGTAGTTTGACATTTACCATGTATCATTGTATTATTATAATTAATGGTTTATAAATGAACTATAAAAATAGAAGAGAACCCCAAGTGGTTCATTATTAATATATATAATCTTATTTAAGTTCATTGGCCGATCCTTATATTTTTAGGAATATTATATCAATTAATAAAATAGTATTTGTTTTAAAATCTCATTTTAGTCAATTTTGACACTATTTGGTATTTTGTTTTTGTAAAAGTCATAAAAACATGAATAATTCAAAAACAATTCATTGAATCAACCCCAAAATGTCTTATTAATATATTAAATCTTTATATTGCATCAACAGTATCAATTTAAATTTATTTTTATATTTATAATATCAATTATTTTAATCTTTCATTTTTAAGGTAATTACCACATCATCATTGTGTTATAAATAAATTTTATTATTTAAGGTCTAAAATTTATAAATAAAATAAAATTTTGTAGGAAATATTTTTATATTTTTAATTAATATTTATATTAGAATTTATCTTATTTATAACTCTATATTAAAAATGGTTTAGTTATTAAACTTTCAATTTAACATTTTTAACCCTTCATTAAATTAAATAATAATAAATGTCCTAATCTAATCCAAATGGACCTAATGGATCATATTTTATTTCTATGTTTTGTTTTGTTCGAAATAATCTTATCCAATAGAATTAAGACTTGTGTTAGGATAACTAAAATGTCATTTTTAACCATTAATTACCTTATTTACTTTTAATCGTGTTAAATAAAATTCAAAAGTTACTGTTCACCAAAATTTTTTTTGATCTTATTGAACCAAATTTTACATACTGATATCAACCATGACTCTTAGATTTTTGAAATAAAATTCACAGAAGTGGTAAAATTATGTTTTATGCAAATTTGCAAATGCGCCTAGAATGTGGGTAAAAGACTGTAAAAAGATTAATAAAATTTTATATATCAAATATTATTATAAAATGACTCTGATGAATTAAATTGAACTAATTTAAATATTATGTATCTATTTTTCACATAAAATAAATCTAAATCAAATAAATAAAAATTTAAATAAAAAGTTGTTTCGAAACAATAACGTAGTGTATTTCACTATTCATCAAAAATTGAAAGTTTTCAGAAAATTCCATAAATTCACACTAATGTAATTTTGATATTCGGAATCCAAAAATGAAGTCCATTTTGAAAATAAAAATTTTATAATTTCAAAAAGTGCCTATTACTATTGATAACGGCTAGTTTGATTGGACGTGGTGTGTTAGAACTCGAAGTTGCATACAACACAAGCTATTGTATTATTTAAAGAGAAGCATATTGTTGAAGCTTGGGGTGTTACATTCTTCTCCCCTTTAAATAATTTCATCCTTGATATTTTGAGAATATTATTTCATAAAAATATTCGGGTGGTTCTTCATCATAAGTTCCTATGGTTCCCACGTTGCCTCTTTCATCTTATGGTTTCTCCCAATAACTTTTACCAGACAAGTCATCTGGTTTTTCAACACTTGTTCTCTTGTATCAAGAATTCTGATATGATCTTCACTATATGATAGATCAGGTTCCAGTTCTACTTCTTCATAGGTGAGTACAAGTGTTGGGTTAGGCATGTATTTTCTTAATAGTGATACGTGGAACACATCATGAACTTTGAAGAGAAGGGGAGCTATTTCCAAATGATAAGCTAGAACTCCAATTCATTATAGAATCTCTAAAGGTTTGATGTACCTAGGACTTAATTTACCCTTCTTTCCTAATCTTATAACACCCTTCCATGGAGATACCTTAAAGAAAACATGGTCTCCTACTTGAAAATAAATGTCCTTCCATCGATTATTATCATAACTCTTTTGCCTACTTTGAGCTGCTTTTATGTGGGTTTGGATAACCTTCATCTTTTCAATTGTTTTCTCCAATAGTTTTGGTCCTACGAGTTTTCCTTCACCAACATCATCGCAACAAGTTAGTGTGCAATATCTCTTTCCATATAACGCTTCATATGGTGCCATCTAAATACTTGAATAGAATCTATTGTTATAGGAAAATTCTAACATATGTAAATATTGATCTCATATACCTTGAATGTCAATTGATCAAGATATCAACATGTCTTCTAAGGATTTAATATTTTGTTCTAATTGTCAATAAGTTTTAGGGTGGTAGACAATGCTAAAATAATGTTCAGTATCCATGGCCTTCTGAATACTTTTCCAGGATCTTGATGTAATATGGTGATCATGATCATGAATAATATGATAGGGGTACTCCGTGAAGTATTACAACTTCATTAATATATTGTTTTGCTAAACGTTCAAGTGATAAATCTTCTTTGATAGCTAGAAAAGGTGCTGACTTGGTAACACGATCAACAAGGACCCATATTGCATCATTCCTTCTATGAGTCTTTATTATCCCCATGACAAAGTCAATCGTATTGTCATCCCATTTTCACTCAGGTAAGGGAAGTGGTTTCATGACTCTTCCAGGATGTTGTCTTCGAGCCTTATCCTGTTGAAAAACCATATGTCTTGACACATATTCAGTAATCTCCCTCTTCATGTTGTCCCGCAAAAAATGTTCCTTCAAATATCTATATATCATAGTCCTACCAAGGTTTATAATGTAATTAGTTCTATGAGCATCATCCAACAATTCCCTTTTTGTATCAGGTATACCAGGAACACAAAGTCTCTTCCCAAATTTCAAAATTCCATCTTCATATACAAAGTCAATTGATCTCCCATCATTCACAACTTTAATTTTCTTTTGAAACTCTTCATCATCTGTCTAAGAACTTTTTATCCTTTCTAGTAAAGATGTATTGGCAACCATTTGAAAAAGTATCAATGTTTCAACTTCCTTGATTATTCCCATATCCATTTTTACTAGATCCAAGTACTTAGGATCCCTTTCAACTCTAATCTTCTTAAGAACTCCATTATCCTTTCTAATCAAAGCATTTTCCACCTTATTTTCTTTCCTTAGGTGGTAGTGTATAGTGCAATCATAATCATTGATTATTTAAAGCCATATTCTTTGCATCATGTTGAGTTATTTTTGTGATAAAATATATTTGGAGCTCTTGTGATCTGTATATATCTCATATTTTTCACCACAGTGATAGTGTCTCAATATCATGGGTCGGGTAATTTTGTTTATGAATTTTTAGCAGTCGTGATGCATACACAATAACTCTATCATTCTTCATAAGAACACAAAAAGTCATTTCTTTGAAGCATTACTATAAATAACAAACCCATCATTCCCTAATGGTAGAGTCAAGATAAGAGAATTGACTAATTTTCTCTTCAGTTCTTCAATAAATTATTGACACTCTTTTGTCCAAAAAAAATAAACCCCTTTACATGTGAGCTTGGTTAATGGGTTATCCAATCAGGCAAAATTCTGGACAAAACGCTGATAATGACCTGCTAAACAAATAAAATTGTATACCTTAGTTATACTCATCGGTGTGGGCCATTCTTGTACTGATCTTATCTTATAAGGATCATTGGTGATTCAATCCTTAGAGACAATATGTCCAAGAAAAGAAATATTCTGAAGCCAGAATCCACATTTGCTAAACATCGCATATAATTCATTTCTTCTAAGAGTATTTAGAATAATGTGCAAGTGATTTTCATGGTCTCTGTAGCTTTTTGGATTATTCCAAGATATCATAAATAAATACTACTAAAAATTCATCAAGATATTCCTTGAAAACACTTTTCACTAGATCCATGAAAATAGAGGGTGAATTAGTCAGTTCAAAAGTCATTACTATAAACTCATAATGACCATACCTGGTACAAAATATAGTCTTCTGAATGTCTTCCTTCTTCACAGAAAAATGATGATATATAGATCAAAGTTAAATCTTTGAAAAATATTTAGATACATGATGTTGATAGAATAACTCATCAAAATGAGGTAGGGGATACTTGTTCTTTATTGTTATAGCATTGATCTCCTTGTAGTCAATGCACAACCTCATAGATCTATCTTTCTTCTTAAAAAAAGAAAAGGGGATCCCCATGGAGACACACTAGGGAGAATAAATCCATTATTACTCAATTACTCTAGTTTTTTCTTTTGTTACACTAATTCTATAGTGTACATTCTATAAGGGGTCTTTGATATGGGCCTTGAACAAGGAATTATATCAATGAAAAACTCAATTTCTCATTCTGGAGGATGTCCAGGTAAATCCATTGGAAACAAATCAATATATTCTTGAACAATAGGTATGTCCTCTATTTGAACATTACTTTCATCATCCACATATATTTAATTATATTCCTCCATAATAATTTTATTTAGTTGAGCCACTAGGGGTGGATCTTGATAATAATCAGGTGGTGAAGTTTTTTCTCCAATGATAAGGCACTTCTTATCAATCATTGATAATTGTATCCTCCTTCTGACAACAAATTTTCACATCATGGTATGAAAGCCAATCCATACTAAGGATTATATTAAATTAAATCATGGGAATTATGATGATATTAACAGATAAAAATCATTTATATGCCTTAATGGGAACTGATTCACAGAGCATTGTTACAAAGATATTTCCCATAGAAGGTTTGAATTACAACTTCCTTGTTAAATAAAATTTTAAATAACAAATTTTCATCTCAAACTGGGAAGATATGAAACAATGTGATGATACAGAATCAATTAAATCATTAGCTAAACTTGAGGAAACCATTAAATTACATTCCACCATGACTTTCAGAGCTTCAAACTCAGCATTAGTGATCATATAAGCTTGTCCTTGATCCCTTTTCCTTTTCTGAGGTAAGTTTCCCTAATCCTCAGGACATTCATTTGCATAATAGCTCATTTCATTACAAATGTAGAATTCACAATTGATAGTCTCTTTTTTTCCCTTACAATCACGATCTTGGTGGCCTTTTTCACCACACTTGTAAAAAATCCCATTCCCTTTAGGAAAGAACTGGGGCGTTTCTTCCCACATATACCTCATGATGGATATAAAAATTTTCACTTCTTCCCCTTATTTCCATTTACAGAGTGTTCAGTAGATCTCTTCTTCTCTGGTTTTTCTTTAATGATATAAGACATAGAGAATTCCCTCTAGGTCTTGATAGCACACGAGACAATATCTACATAAAATGAGAAGGATTCTGAGACTAATGATCGACAGAGAAATTTTTTTAACCCATAATAGAATTGATCAATCTTACTGCTTGGGTTATATATATAATTTGTTGCATGGATTGAAAACCATGTAAAGTTAGCCTCATACTTTGTGACATTCTCATCCTCCTTTTTCCTTAGACTCAGAAATTGTCATTCCATATTCTCTTGATGTTCACGAGGAATGTATTTTTCTACGAAAATATATTTTAACACCCTCCATTCCATTTTTGATAATTCTTTAACACCCTTTGTGTTTTGAATTAATTACCACCATTAATCTGCATCTCCCGTGAGGTGATAAAATGTCATGACAACTTTTTCGCTTTCGTTACTCCCCAAAGCATGAAATATTTTCTCTAAGGAACTTATCCATTTCCAAAAAACTAATGGATTTGTACTCCCAATTAATGATGATGGTTGTTTCTTCATGAATCGGTATAACATTGATCCTCCGTTTTATGGATCAGGGTGCTCCATACGGGTATGGTTATTCTTCATAACCTTAGTGAGTTGTCCCAGTATGGTGACAAGTTGATCAGCACCAGTTGCATCACCAACTCCACAATAATTTTCTAGAGTAGGAGGGAAATTCCTACATGGATTACATGAATTGATACGGTTTCCATTCCTTCCAATAGGTGCCATTTCTAAACAATAGTATATGGTAGATTAGTTTATGAATCACAATACATAATTCCAAACTTGTAAAAAACTGAACATAAATTGAAAAATTTATGGATATAAACCATAATCATAAAAAAATCTTTTCTTTATGGAGGTATATACTCATAAATCCTTAATATTGGTTTGTAAAGAAAATATAAATTATCCTAAGCATATCCCCCCAGGAGTGTTATAACCAAGGGTGCAGCAAGGCCTGTTTTCCTGTACCAGGATACCCCGAGTCAAGCCCAATACTCCATATAGGAGTTTTTACTCCTAGGAACATCTATGAAAGAGCCACCACTACCTAATTGTATCCAGATAGGGTTGTATTTCAAGGAAAACTCAAAAAATCCGTACATTAACAAAATTTTAGAAAGTTCTTCTATACTATTCCACAAAGTCTATCTTACGGTAATGTTTTCTAATCATAGTTTTTCTAAATGTAGCTTCAATGGTTTTTTCTAAACATCCTCTGATATCAACTGTAATGCCCCGACTCTAGTTACCTAGATTTTTTGCATTATTACGTAACATTGGCATGATCACAAGGGATCAAATCCCAAAAGACCGATCAGTTTAGTATCCTTGGAAGTACTAGAAACAATCATATGTTTTACATGAAATCGTGAAATAAAAAAAATAAAAAATTTCCCCATGAACACACTTATATTCCTTATCATATCCCTATAGTTCAACCTTAAATACTTATTCACATCCTAGGAAAAATAAAACAATGAAAGGGGAGAGCTCAAATGCTTAGTCAGTATAAAAATATAGAGTAAACTTCCATCAAAAAGAAAAAACATTTAAGGCAATTTATAAGACTAAAACCAAATAATTTTTAAACATAAACTTCAGCATAATATGGAAAATATAAATCAAATAATTCCATTTAATTATTCTAGTGGATATTCCACTAGTCGAATAATCACATGCAATATCAAAATCCAATTTCATAATGATGGAATGCATAATGCCAAACTTCATAACCACATAGTCAAGGCCTTATGCCAAGACTACAAATAATATTTTGTCAAGGCCTTGTGCCAAGACACTAGTTTGTCTCAAGAGACCTACCGATGCATCAAAGAGCTATAGTGGTCTCCACTCGTCACTTACTTAGTCTAATGCATTCCTCATATGAAAAGGTTGAAGCATAACATAAACATTCGTATTAAAACTAGCATACGAAATGTCTATAATTTATCCATAAACCATGAATGGTATGTAGAGACATCTATTGTAAAACATATCACAGAACCTTCAATACTATATGGGAGACTTGTATCATAATAAATCAACTTCAAAAAAGTGTAAAACCCATCAATGGATATTGACATAGATGAAATCAAAAATTATTCGTAAGAAGTAACTCTTTCTATTTTGAAACCGTTTAAAATTCACATAATTATAAAAGAAAACATTTATTTTGGAATTATTATTATAATAATTTAAGGGATGTTTTAACGATGTTATAACATCAGAAAAAAGCCGCACTTTCTGTATAAGTTATATAAAGGCATTCTTACCTTGGTTTTGATGAAAAGGTCATAATGTACCCTATTTGGAAAATGACAAATAGAATCCTTTCAAAAAATATAAGGACAAACAAGGGTACAAATGAAATTAAACCATATTCTAGGGAATAAATAATGTTTTGAATTACATTTTTAATAATCACGAATTTGGATGACAAAGAAGCCCCAGTAGATGCTCACGTATAAACAACCTCATATAATAAATAGAATGTGAAATTTAACACTTACATTGCACTTTTATTTGATCGAGGGTATGTTAACCTCCATTATAATAGTTAAATAATTGTTATTAAATTAAAAAATAATGACATTTATAAATATGATATCATATATGATCATCTAATATTGATTTGTCAAAAATATTTCAGTAGTATCATCATTTAGGGTGTTAACAGATTCACTTCCCTTCATAAGTTTTGTTATGTAAGTCATGTTTTTTATGGATAATATGTATTTTATTCTCATCTAGAATTATATTAAGTTCCTAAATAGTATTTTTAACCAGAAATTGAAAATCATTCTTGTATTATTACGGTGGGGAATGAATCTAATCGCGTTCGTGTAGACGGTAATCTGTACATATGCTCGAGCGAAAATACCATTCTATTGATGGTGAAATAATATATAATTATATGGTATATCATATATATTAGAATAATTAACATGTTATATTTTTTTACTTATATCAAATATACTAATTCTTATACCCATCTAAATATTGAAGTGTTGAATAACAAACTACACCTCGACGTGGAGATGGTAAGACGTACGTGCGCACGTATGATGACTTTGTCATTCATAGGATGGATAGAATAATGAATATGGTTGTTCAATATTTATAATAACAACATAGTATTTATAAGGTACTATATTTCTTATTTATTTATGGATATAACAAAGAAATTGGAAGTGGATGAAGAAAATAACTTGAAAGAGATGATGAAATATTTACCTCTTCTTCGGGTTATTCTTTTTAATTTGATCAAAAGGGCTTCATAAGTTGGATTTATAATCAAATTAAGAACTCTAGGTTAATTTCAGGATAGTTGGGATGATATTTGGGTAGGGGTTGTCCGAGCTAAATGGCTTTGGATGTGTGATTTTAAGATAAGGGGAAGTCCCCTTTTATAAGATAGGAGAGGGTCACTTTAGGAAAACCTTGAAATATTAGTTTATTATACAATCATATTCGGTTTATAATGGCTCAAAAATGATTTATTTCTAGGATAAGGTGATTATTGGTCGAAAAACTCTCAACTAAAAGGTTTTAGACATGTTTAGGTCACCATATTAACCTTATCTTTTAGATTTAACTCTTAGTTAAATTGTTTGACATTTACCTTGTGTCTTTGTATTATTTTAATAAATGGTCAATAAACATACTATATAAAGCCAAGAGAACCCCAAGTGGTACATTATTAAAATATCTATCCTTATATAAGTCCTTTGTATGATCCTTATATTTTTAGGTATATTTTATCAATTAATAATATAGTATTTTTTTTAAAACTCATTTATGTCAATTTTGACACTATTTGGTATTTTTTTTAAAAGTCATAACATCATGATTAATTCCAAAAAAATTCATGGAATTAACCCTAACATTTCAAAATAATCTAGGAAATTCTTTGATTGCATCAAAATTATCAATTTACATTTATTTTGTAATTTATAATATAACTTATTTTAATTTTTCATTAATAAGGAAATTACTGCATCATCATTGTGTCATAAATAAATTTAATTATTTACTGTCAAAAAATTATACCTAAAATACCATTATGCAGGGAACCATTTAAATTTATAATGAAAATTTTAGTTGAGTTTATCTTATGTATAACCCTATATTAAAAATGCTAAAGTTATTAAACTTTGAATACAACATTTTTAACTATTCTTTAAATTAAATAATAATAAATTTTTGAATCTAATCCAAGAGGAACTGAGTGATCATATTTTATTCCTAAGGGTTTTTTGGTCAAAATAAATTTATCCAAATGAATTATGAAATTTGTTAGGATAATTATAATATCATTTTTTACCTTTAATTACCCTATTTACTTTTAATCGTTGTAAATAAAAGGCAAAAGTTAATATTTACAAAAAAATATTTTCATTTTATTGAACCAAATTTTACTTACTGATATCCACCAAGTCTTTTTTTTGAAATTCAATTCACAGAAGTGGAAAAATTATTTTTTATTCATATTTTCAAATGCGCCTATATGGTGGGTACAAGACGGTAAAAAGTTCAATAAAATTATATAAATATATAATATTATTAAAAAATGACTCTAATGAATTACATTGAACTAATATAGTTATTATGTATCTATTTTTAAATAAAATGAATTTAAATAAAATAAATAATTATTTAAATAAAATGTCGGTTTTAAACAACAAAACAATGATTTTCACTATTCAACAAAAATTAAATGTTTTCAATAAAATAACAAAAACTCAGCCTAAACTAATTTTGATATTAAGAATCAAAAAATTAAGTCCATTTTGAGAAATAAAATTAATAAAAGTTCAAAAAGTGGGTATTACTATTCATAACAGCTTGTTTGATGTGTCTTGGTTTGTGAGAACTCAAAGTTGCGTACAACATAAGCTATTGTATTATTCAAAGAGAAGAATACTGTGGAATCTTAGAGTGTTACACTTGATCCATCAATAGGTCTCATTATACAAACTAGTATCTTGGAATAAGGCCTTAACATAATCTTTTTGTATGGTCAAGGCATGTGGCCTTGACTTAGTGCTCATAATGCCCGACATTATGCTTTCCCTTAGTATGAGATTAGTTATTGATATTGCATGTGATTATTTGACTATTAGAATATCCTTATGAAATTTTAAATGGAATTATATGATTTATTCTATCCATATTAATCTGCATATTATTTTTAAAAGGATTGTGTTTCAGTTTTATAACTTTCTATAAAAGTTTGTGGTTAATTATGATAGCTTCTCCCATATTTTTTATCCTTACTCTGCATTTGATCTCACCCCGTTCTTATGTTTTATTTTCCTCGGATTCCAAGAAGTTTTTTATGATTATTATGTAGGGTTAATCTATGTGAATAATGGTGTTATCAAACGATTATCTATGTTGTGTTTTATGTTATAAATTATGATTTAAAGTTCATGTATATAATCTATTTTCCAAGATAGGTAAACTAATCGCTCATTCAAGAAATGATTCATTTTAATAATTCCAATGTTTTAAAATAATTCACCTACTCCAGAATTATGTGCTTGGGGAATTACAGTTTGTATCAATGAAGTTTAGAAACAACCTTGGAAATAGATTTATAAAACATATATTCGGGATCATAACCCTAAAATGGACTTTAAGGATATATACAGAAGAACCGCCTAGAATTTTGGTAAAGTAGGTATTATGTGGATATTCCAAAAATACATCCATGTCTGGAAACTAAATGTAGATGTGGTTCTGGAACAGATGTTCCTAGGGGTAAAAACACCAACTGGCTATTCCATGCAAGACTTGGGGTAACCTGGAACATGATAATAGGCCTTACTGCATTCCTTGATTGACACTCATGGGGGATATACTTAAGATAATTCAAATTTTATTTAAAAACCATTATAAAGGATTTATGATAAAATATGTCCTAAAAGGGACCATATTTATGATTAAGGATTAGATATACATAAAAATTTTTCAATTTGTGTTTTTTATTTTACTAGTATGGAATTATGCATTATGATTCATGACATAATATAGTTTATTCCATTGTTTAGAAATGGATAATATAGTAAGGAATTGAAACTGTATAAATTTCCAAAATCCATGTAGGGATTTACCTCCTATGTAAGATAATTATAGTGGAGCTAGTGATGTAACTGGTGATGAACAACTTATAACTGTACTGGGACAACTAACTCAGGTTATGAATAACATCCTTTCCTATATAGAGCAACATGATCCACAATGTATAGGATCATTTTTATACTATTTCATGAGACTATAACCTCCAACATTCAATGAGACTACAAATCTATTTTTTTCTGAGTAATGGATAAGTTACATAGAAAAAATATTTCATGCTTTGGGAAGTAACAAAAGGGAGAATATTTTCATGGTAGTTTACCATCTCTTAGGAGATTGAGATCAATGGTGGTCATTAAATTAAAACATGAAGGAGGATAAAGAATCATCAAGTATGGAATGGGGGAGTTTAATGAAATTTTCCTAGTGAAATCATTTCCTCTTAAACAACAAGCTAATATTGAAATGAAATTTTTGAGTACGATGTAGAAGGAGGATGACAATGTTGCAATGATTAAGGCTAACTTCACAGGGTTAGCCAGGCATGATGCATACTATATATGTAACCCAAGAAGTTATAATTATATATTCCTTGATGAGTTTAAACCATTCCTTCGATGGGAACTAGTCTCACAGTCGTTCTCATCTTACGAAGATATAGTCTCATGTGTTATCAAGATAGAAAATGAAATCTCTAAGTCTTACGACATTAAAGTAAATAAATTGAAGAAGATAATGGTGGAGAAAGAGACATATAAAGGAAAAAATAGAAAGAAGGATTTCCTTTGTGTGATAATTGTGGGATGAAACACCGTGGTACTATCTGAAAAGGAATGGGAGTTTATTGAAAATGTAGAGAAAAGGGTCACCAGGCTCATGAATGAAAAGAAAATATAGAAGTTTTGCAATTCTATAATCTGAAAAATATGTGACATTACGAAAATAAGTGCTCAAATTATCAAGGAAATATATCTTAGAAGAAAAAAATGGATCATGTCCTGGCTTATGTTGTTGCTACAGTCGAAGTGGAATAATTAATGTATTCATGTTTTTTGATTTTAGAATTTTATTCTAGTTATAAGAAGAATGTGATCTCTATAGGAAATATAATATAGTACATTTTTTTCATTAATGTTTTAATATGATAAGGGTAATCATATATTCAGTATGTGGCAATAAGAGAATCATTATGCTATTTTGGGAATCTGATGTTACAATTGATTATAGAAATTTAAGGACTTTTATGACAGAGTTTGGACAGAAGTATTTTGGAAAACTCTAAAGGTTGGAATTGATTAATTTGAAATTTGGTAAGTATTTTTTAAGGTTAAAAAAAATTTTAAGATTATTTCTGGAATGTTATAATATTATAATTTTAGAAAGAAGGACAACTAGCAGGCCGAGCAACAACCCGTCCCATCAGACAAGGATGTGGGAATTGAACCCACAACTATACTGAGATAAGGATTTATCACCTACTATTTTCTTACATGAATTCTCTTGTTATTATATTTTTTTTTATTATTTAAATGGTGTAATTTTATATTTGGATCCTTATATGATTAAGATAAATGGAATAATTCTTTTAGTTTTATTATATTTTGATGAGATAGATGCGTTTTTTTAGGAATTACTTAACTGATGAAACTCTACATGTAAATTAAGTATTATTCCTTGTTTTCTTATACTATTATGTAATTATTCATCTATAGGGAATGTATCATAAAACCAAAAATGGTTTCCTAGTAAAATCGTTTGTGATGAATCAAATGGCCCCTTGGATCATCATAGATTTATACCTTTATGGTTATTATCCTTTTCCTAATCAGGTTCTCTATCGTTCTCCATCATATCATTACTGTTAGTTTTTTCTTACATATCCATATTTTTATACATTTAATACTTGTATATGTTATCTTTGGTGACCTTAGTACATCAATTTCATTATTTTAAAATAAAGGTCACATTAATCAATTTTTTATGTGGTGTTTAAATAAATATATTTTCAAAAGTCCAACCCATAGTTTTTGATTTTGAGTTTAAATTTTGAGGAATCAATTTATTTTATGAGGTTATAACATACAAATCCAATCATCCACGAAATTTTTCTTTTTAATAATTCAATAGCTTGCACTACATGCAACAAAGAGTTTGGCCGCACCCTGACCTATCCTAATAGTCATTTAAAAAGATGTTATGACTAGTATTAGCCAAAATTTAAATTATATATATTCCACATAATTTCAACATTCATATTATGTTTTTTATGTACATAATATAAGAACAAATTCAATTTTTCAGATAAAAGAAGTATTTTAAAAAAATGTTGTTTTTCCACCTTTTAATGGCGACCATTTTAAATCCCATATTTTACACTTTTATATATTCAATTTAAATAACTGAAATTATTTTTTATAAAAATGACATATAAATGTAACATTTTAAATTTTTTTGATTTTTTTATGATATTTTTCAAATTTTAATTAATAGTGAAAAATAATGCATTTTAATTAAAAACTTCTTTTTCATCTAAATTATTTATATAGTTAGATAATCTTTTTAATTGATTTCAATGTATAATTTAATTGAATTTTTATAATTTAATAAAATTTTGGTCATATGATGTAATTTAACTTTGAAATTAGACATGAACACATGTCAATATTTAGATAGTTTTTACTTCTTAAAAACTAGCTTTCTGGTTTTGATCCCGGGAATTAATTTTACATTAATTTCTGGAAATTATGTGTTTTGAATTTCTAAAAATGGATTCCATGTTTGGAATCATAAGTTACAAATAGTTTAAATAGGTACCTTTTATTTTTGTAAATTATTAATAGTAACTTCAGTAATTATTTTTATTTACCATGGTTAAAGGGAAAATCAGGTAAAAAATGGTAAAAGATAATAGTATATCAATATAAAACTACCCTAAAAGTTTGCTAATCCTATAGGTTGATATATTGCCGACTATTATCATCATTAGGTTTACTTTATAAATCCATGGAGCCACTTGGGTGTCAAAATGACATGTTATAATAATTAATTTAAAATAAGAGGAAATATAACATAAACTTGTATCTTATTACTAAAACAATTTTAACTCAAGTTATATAAGTTATCTACTCAACAATAAATATTAATTATAATGATAATAGTATTTACTAAATTATATTATTTTATTCATAATTAGTATACATTAAATAATTAAATTTATTTATGGCCAAAATAATGCTGTAGTATTTGTCTTATTAATGAATGAATCAAATCAATGATATTATAAATATTAAAATAAACCTAATTTGAATTTTTTTATGACATACACGATTTTTTTTGACTACTAAGAAATTTTCTCTTTTATATAATGCAATTTTTGGAAGTAATCATGTTTTTATAACTTTAAAAACGTCAATTACTAAATATTGTCAAAATTGACAGAAATGTGTTTTTAAAACAAATAATTTTTTAATAAATTATATAAAATCATTAAAATATAATATTGATCCAAATGACTTATATAATGTTATAAATTTTATCAATGATCCACTTTAGCTTCACTTATAATTTTATAGTAACTATATTAACCCTATTGTATAAAAATTCAAGAAGACATGGTAGGATTTAAATTGTTTAACTAAGGGTTAATCTCAAAAGATAAGGTTTATTTCATGAACTAAACATGTCTAAAAGTAATTCTCTAATAGGATTTCTACCCATCCTCTTCTTATCCACAAAATGAATCTCAATATAAATAATATAAACAGAAAATAAATTTATAATAAATTAATATTTCATGCTTTTCCTAAAGGTCCCCTCACCTCTCTTATAAAAGGGCACTTCTCCTTCTCTTTAATTCACACCTCCAATGCCCATTGGCTCAGCCAAACCCTACCTGGATCTCCCAAAAACATTTTTGAATTCATTCTAGAGGCCACACATTGGGTATAAAACCATCTTAATTAGTCCATTTTTGAAAATCAAAAGATGATAACTAAAGCTGATGTCATCATTTTATCCATTCATTCAAAGTTCTCTTCTTCTTCTACTTATTCTTCCTAATTTGTTACCATAGTAAAATAATAATTCCAGAATCTAATATATGGTGATATTTTTTTTATTATTTTAGGACAACTGTATTATTTATTTTACCCATCCTCTGAAAAATAATACCACCTTGCGTGCGTACATACAGCTTACTATCTCCACGCCGTGGTGTAAACTATTTTTCTTCTATACATTATTTTAATAGGTATAATGATGAATATAAATTAATTAAATAATAAATATAACATGTTATTAATTCTATACATTTCATATTTCATCCAAATCTATAAAATTAAACTATTATGTAAATGATTAATCGCTCATGCGTACGGACAACATACCATATCCACGACGCGATGAGACTCATCTTCCACATTCACCTTCCAAGAATAATTGTAAAATATATATATTATGAATAATTATGAAATATATGACAAAATAAGTCTACTCATATAATATATATATATATATTTACATATATTTCATTCACTTACATCCATTCAATATGATAAGAAAACAGAAACAATGTTCATGCATACGTACGGTCTACAGTCTCCATGAACGGTGTATTCCATTTAATATATATATCTATTATATATATTTAAATTATGAACATATATGTTATGTAAATAATATTATACATTTTTGATGTAAGTAAATCTTGATTTAAGTATTATGATCAATAATAACAAGTCAAAACACATACGGTAAACAATGTGATTATTACCCAAAATATTGCATTATGTTTGAATCGTTAATAAAAAGTTAACATAAAGACATAAAAGAATCATATATGATAACATAAATATTAATATTATTATTATATAAGTTTGTAATATATTTAAAAATAATATACAAAAGTTTCAGACATGTATAGAAAGTATCAGACCTAAGGTAAAGGTTAATTTCAAAATCTCATTATTATCCGAGATTGTTTATGCATAAGTGTTTACTGGGACACATTTATCATTCATGTCCAAATTTCTTAAAAATGGTTTGAAATGGAATATTTTAAAGGTTTTATTTAAGGTAATATTTCACTATATCATCATTATATATGTTTTAATGATTTATACTCCTAAACCGTTATCATTAGTGTCCATATTTTCAAAATGTGTTTAACTATTTATTTACACGGACATAAATGTTTTAAAATGTTCATTCATTTCGAATGCTTCAAAGTGGTATGGGAAACTTTGATTCAATAATTTCTTTTAAATATATTATTTTATAAATTGTGAGACTTTTAATGTTTTCAATGTATAAAATGTGATATATCTCTAAAATAATTTTAATGATTTAATTATATTATTTTCACCTTTTCCAACATCCTTTGTTGGATTTTATACTTAATTGTGATTGATTTATTGTGATACAATATTTCATATTGTGTTTATGGGTTTGTGATATGTTTGACTGCAGATGTTATATTTTAATACCATTCATGTTTTATGGTTAATGTATCAACATTTCATATGCTATTTTTAATACGATTGTTTTTGTTATGCTTCACACGTTTCGTATGAGAAATGCATTGGACTTAGTAAGTGAAGTGCGAGGACCAATATAACCCATCGATGCATCGGTAGGTCTCATGAAAAAAACTAGTTTCTTGGTAGAAGGCCTTGATAGAATATTCTTTTATTGTCTTGGCATGAGGCCTTGACGTAGTGGTTATGATGTTCAACATTATGCATTCCCATGTTATGCGATTTTTTATTGATATTTCATGGGATTATTCGACAAGTAAAACATCCATGTGAAATTTTAAATGGAATTATTTGATTTATTCCTTCTATATTGTTCAATATTATGTTTAAAAGTCTTTTGTATCTATTTTATACCTTGACTTAAAATATTATGCATATTAATGATAGCTTCATCTATATTGTTTATCCTTACTAATCATATGAGCTCACCACTTTATTGTATTTTATTTTCCTAGGATGACAATAAGTGTTTTATGATTGACATGCAGGGTTAAGCTATGGGAAAATGGAATTCTTAAATGATTATCTATGTTGTGTTTTATGTTAGAAATTGGGATATAAGGTTTGTGTATAATATATTTTCCAAGACTGCTAAAATGATCGGTCCTTCGGGACATGATTCCATGTAATCATGCCAATGTTTAAAAAATAATGCATTGTATATGGGCTTCTGGGGTCACGGAATTATAGGTATATCATTGGTATGTGATCTATAGTAAACTCAATTTCATGATTCCTGGGTGTACTAGGAAAACATTCTGGAAAGGCATCAAAAAACTTTCTTAGAATAGTTATATATTTGATATTGAGTTTCTCCTTAATAATCTATGATAAATACCTAATTTTAATCAGAATCAATACCCATATATTGGATTTAATTTCTAGAAAACCCTCATATTTATCCTATCATCAATAAATGATTACAAGTGAGTTTGGAATATTAAATGTGACTTTACTTACATGAAAAATGATATGATATTTAAATAAGGAAAAATAACCAGTTCCAAAAATAAATTCAAATTCAACTAGAAGAAAAAATAACAGGATTTTTATGAAACACATTCCCACAAAATTCAAATATGAAAAATCATATAGTTGAGGCGCGATCACCATACCATTAGAATTTTTCACTACTAATTAAATGTATATTCATTAATGTGGTAAGGTGATACCGTTACCAAATTCTATGGTTATTAAATAGTTAGTAGAAACTAAATTAAATATGGTATTAGATGTTCTAGAGTAGATGGTATGTGTACCATTCACCACTTAGTTATTGTATACCACAACAAAAATAACGATCACATGATATTTCTCTTTTTATCTAGATACAGGAGGTTTCTAACATCGACCATCATAATAAAACAATGAATTTGAGAACTAGTTAACATAATGAACACAGTCAATGTATTTTAAACTTTAGTGAGTAGGTGGTTCATTCTATGGAGATTTAAATTCACAGTATTAGATATCGTCTTCCCATCACTTGGGAATTAAATTTCTAGGTGGCCTTCCTTTCCACACATAAATAATTTACCAATCCATTTATGAAAATTTCTTTATAAGTTTTTTTCTATACATCTATATTAAAATAAGAATCATCTTTTTTCCCAGGTGGTTTTTAATATTACAATTTCCATTGAATCACATATTTATCTTTTTATAAAAACCATGTGATTTATGGGTAACTCCAATATCCAATTCTGCATTGATATCACATCAGACTATTTCATTATAAAAATTGAAGCCACCTCTGTATAATTTTCTTTAGGGACATTATTTTAATACACTAAAGAATTGAGCAATAGTTCTTTTTCATTGGATGATAAAACCAAAAGTTTACCATACAAGTCTTGTAAAATTTTCCTCATATATACTAATGGATTCATCATCACCCTGCTTTAGATCAAGAAATGATTTTTCCATTTTAGTAATAAGAATATAAGAAATTCACTTATTGAAAAATAACATTCTAAAGTCATAGCACTCAATATAGACAATTTTCTCTTATTAACTCAGGTTTTCAATAATATTCAACAATTTATTTTATTAACCTTCCAAATGATAAGAACCCAAAAAAACATTGTCATACTATGAACACTAAGAATGGAAAATATATATCTAGGGGTAAAGATCCATTTCTTATCAATTAATGTATTAGATTACCAACTAATAAAAGGTTGATTTTACTTCCAAAATAAATGAACAAAACATTGTTTACTCATTTTCTTATATACAATAATAGCATGATTAGTGGAATATGAAAGTTATATAGGAATAAAAAAATATTTTTCTTTGAATATCCCATAAAATTTAGTTCTTCAAGAGGATAATAATTATGATTTCCATCACATTCAGCATTAATATGGATCTTTTGAGCTTTGACCCCTGAATAAAACAAAAAAACATAATGTCGGAAACCGTAATCATGGAGAGAAAACATATAATCAAGAAAAATAATTTATAGAATGTTTAAATCAAGACACCTTACTTTCAATCTATGAAACCATAGTTTTAACCAAGGTCATCCATGTTCTTCATCTATTCAAATAATTAATAACAGAGAAAATGTGAAATATCCTAAGAATATCCACCAATTATATATTGTTAGGTGTGAAGTCTCAGTACCACTAATCATACACCTATGAAAATCGAGTTAATACCCAATCCACCCCATTAAAGGTTCTTGCAGTAAGATTAATTTTTTCTATAAATGCGTCAACTTTCCAATATCAAGATTGAGATGGATTTTCTACGAAAACCACATCCCTATATTTAATAAAAAAATATGATGTGATATTATACTTAGTATTATTCTAAGGGTTCTCACTAATGATTTCTTATCATAGTTTTTTAAAATAACTAAACCATCATATGATTCCAATAGAGGCGGCCCAAGAATTTAATATATAAATATTACATCTTATTAGATGAATATTAATTACATATCATTACAATTCACTGCATAACTATAAACATTTAGTGCCTTTGGAAAATCTGAAACATAAAAAACTATTTCATAGAAGATATACATTATTTCTCAGTATGTTCTTTACAAATAGAATCCCTCTTAGAAATATCAAACATAAAACCCTTCTTCATATCATTAGGTAGAGGGACCATAAAAACTTTTGTGATAAAATACTCAGTAAGGGTAAACAAGGGAGAGGTCAATGATGATTTATTAATAATATTAGAATATGTTTATGTTAATATGATCTAAAAAATTGAATATTATACCCAAAAAATCAATGATCATAATCATGAGTCAAAACATAAATCTTGGTAGTTCATAATACCTGAATCATAAGTGAATGATCCATGAGATCTTAACATTTTCATAAGATCATTTCATAAAATAGTGGAATAATATGTGGTATAATTATATTCAGATAAATCTTATGTCAAAGATACCCACAAAGACATTCATTAAAAATTATGCATGGGTTAACAACCCATGTCATTACTCTTGGCATCAGATAAACTCCCTCAACCCCTATTTATTATTATGATAACCTCCATTGTACCCTATTTAGGGATTGGGATAACCTCTCATGTACCCTTTTATCTCATAAAACATTAATCTATACCCAATTCATTATATGGATACAACCGACATACCCTCCACATAATTAAAATCTATTCTAATGTTTACTATAAGATCGCGAAATTTTATATCATTTCTTCAAAACTATAAAAAAATAGATAATTGAAATAGAAAATCAATTTTATTCCTTAGTAACACAATGAGTTAGATTTCATAGAGGTATATTCATTATAATAATATTAAATAATTTTTCAAACAAAAAATAGATAGTTTTATTCCTACTAAATTTTTTTATATTTATTATATTGTTTTGTTTAAAATATTTATTAAATATTTATAATTAAAATTTGAAAAACGAACTTCATTTTTTATCATAAATTCAAAAATTTATTTCTTTATTTGGGAATATTTTGATAAATTTTATTTTTATATGAATAGTAGAAAAGAATATTTTTTAGAAAAAAATTTATTTTCAAGTATTTTCATTGTCTCAATTTATACTTGATTTATTTCAAAATTTAATTTATTTATTTTTATTATAAATAATTCAAAAAAATTATTGAAATTAAAATTATACTTAAATTTGGTATAAAAATTTATACTTAAAAATGAATTATTCTAGAAAACATTTTTATTATTTGTTGCTGGTATATATGAGATGTAATTTATACCACTTATATAAAATTAATTATATAAAATTTAATCATTATTTTTAATATGAATTAATTTTTTTTAATGAGTCCACATTCATTTTTTTCCAATATAAATACTAAATTTGGTATGATAGTTTGTTAACATGGAACGAGTAAAGATAGGCTAAAAGGGTTGAAACAAAAATAATAACGGTTAAAATGAAGTAATTTTTTTTAATTCCATTTAATGGACATATTTTAAACCTATAATATCTATTCTATATTTTTTTGAACCTCCCCAGTCCATTACATTGAAAAATATTGTGTATGAGGTGTTCTGGGAGGTAATGGTGACTCATTTCAAGAGTTTCCAATTTTTCTAGTTTTCAAACGATGAGTCAGGAAATGTAGGTCTCTAGTGGTGAGTCGTCCAATGGTGAAACAAAAAATGGTGAGTAACCCAATAATGACTCATCCACCAGTGACTGTCAGCTATGAGTCATCTAGTGGTAGCTTGTTTGACTGTGTTTCATCCAACGTTGGGTCGCAATTATATGTTCAGACCAGTGAATCAGAATGATGACTCGTATCGGTGACTCGAAACTCTGAGTAACTGAAAGTAGGTGAAATTTTTAGGTGGAGTTGGTAGGTGGTGTCGGTATGTGTCATGGGTAGGTGGCGTCGGTAGGTGGCATCAGTAGATGGTGTTGATAGGTGGCGTCAGTAGGTGGCCTTAATATGTGGCGTCGATAGGTGGAATCGGTAGGTGGCATTGGTAGGTGGTCATGGTATGTGGCATCAGTAGGTGGTCTCAGTGAGTTGTGTAGGTGACTTAATGATGCTAGGTTGCATCAGTGACTCAGCTATCCATGACTTGTGTCAGTGAATCACCCAGCGATGAGTCATTTCTAATAGTTTGTCAAAATTACAGTTTTCTCTAGTTTTTATAGATTCTCCCCTTTAATGTTTTATTTGAAATAAATTTGGTTTAATACCATTTTTAAGTTTTTAGAGCCTTTTCAAAGGATATAAAATATATCTTTAAATCTGTTACACTCAAGGGGATTTAAGTTAATCAAAATGTCTGTTCATGATCATCTTTTAAAAGGGAGTTCAAGACCATTTTATATCCCTTGGGTCTCATATCTAGACCTTCAAAAACAAACACCTTTCCTTAATTCTTTTTTATCTTTTCTTATGATACGTTTTCACCCTAGAAATCTTCTTTTTTAGGGATTTTTTTATATGTGTTTCACCCTTTGATAGTGTTACCATAGAGTCTTGTGCACCTCCAATTTGTAGCAACAAGGAGGTGATGACAGTCTGTTTCTTGAGGTAGGGATCCCTTCATCCCTCTTATTTATGTATCATGTGGCGTGGGTGTATGAATGTTTCCCATGTGAAGGAATTTGATCCCATTTTTAATAAAGATAATTTAATCCTCTTTAAGCCAATAAACATGGGATGTGAAAAATTTACGCATGCTTCTATTTAATATTAATTGATATTGTGATATATAAGGGTTATATGCCTATTGAAAATCTATCTCGTTGGTGGTTTTTATTTGTGCACATGGTATTAATTTTGATGTATTGTTATTGATTATGTGATGAACAGATATATATATATATATATATGTGTGTGTGTGTGTGTGTGTGTGTGAAATTGATTAACCACAGAAATTTGGTTAAATATATTGATTTCATAGAACCAAACGTGTTCTATGACAAACCCTCAATTATCAAAGTCAAATAAAATAATGAGTGTCTGAAAAATCTGAATAATCCCTTCCTTGTTTGGTGTCACTATGTGTTTTCTGTGGTTTTTCTCTTTCATGTTCCTTGTGTGGTTGTATGGTGTTGAGGTTGAGAACATGACTATAAGGTGGGGTGCTACGAGTGTCATAATGGAATTTTAGGTTGAGAGTTTAACTGATTGTGGAATGGATGGGAAGTGTTTGAATAGCGAGGCTACAGTTTTGGATTGTTCCATGTTAATGATACTGGGTGTGATGGTTTTGGTGTTGTTATGAAGCACGGATTCTAGACTTTTTTTTGATGAGAGATGTTGTTGGGTATTGGTATGAGATAGAGTTTGTCCTATTTTTGAAGATGGATTGGGAAGAATGACTTTGAAGAATGATAATGTATGTGGTCAAAATTTTTCTTAGTAGTGATGAAATGAATAAATTTATTCGTTAATAAAGTGTGATATTTGGTTAAATGAGTTTTCTAGTGTATGTTTGAGTTGTGTTTTGTTTTTAATGGATTTCAATTCTCTTCTTTCCAAGTAACTATTACTGGTGTTAATAATTCCATCTTGAGGTAGCAGCAGAGTTGTAAGTATCATACGGTGGTTGGTTGTTTGATTGAAAACACATAGGTTGGGTTTGAGTGTTTATTATTATATATACATACCTATATTTTCCTTCTTTTTTCTATATGCAACCCCACCCTAGTTGAGAACTATGTGCCAAACACCCCCATTGGCACAGGGAAGGGTGTTTTTACCAAACATCATAGGGGGAGGAAATATGGTTCACCACCCACTCATACATGATCCCTATTTTAGGCGGTGATAACCCCATGTTCTTCAGGCTAGTAGTTTTTTTTGTGTCCTAGGTATGTGCAGGTGTTTTTTGTTTTCCTATGTGTCTTTGGGATGCGATGGGTTGTTCTTTCCTAGGTATCTTCAGTATATGGTCTGGTATGTGGACATGGTGTCTGTAGGCGGGACGTGTTTGTGAGGCCCAGGTGTGTATGAGAAATATGTATTGAGATTCATTTTCCTAGGTTGTGGGACTAGCTGTGAGGCCCAGGTGTGTACGGGTGGGTTGTGATGTGGTACTTTTGGAAGATGTGGGAGCGCCATGAAATTTTTCTTTAGGGTGTGAGAGAGGCTAATAATGGGGAAAGTAGTGTGGGGTACCCTATCATGGATGTTCCTACTATATTACTTTACATTAATTTCTTTACTTGGCGAGCATACCTTGGAAAGGTGGGGATGGATATGATACCTTGTCAAGTGTTGTTGGTTCTTCTGTTTTCTCACGTGAGCATTAGTATGATTCTCCCACTTTTTCAAGAGAGTCTCTAGGTTTTCCTACTAAGTATATTTGTATGCTCACTATACATTATAATACTACATTTAGGATTCTAGTAGGAATACGAGGACTGTTCTAGGCACTACTAGATTGGACTTTTTAGAGAGTTGATGTGTCACTACGCAGATTTACTTTTGGTTATTTACTTTGGATATTTTCCTTGAATTAATATATGCTTTCAGTTATACATTCAAGTGGGTTGGATTTTGGTTTTCCTTTTATATATATTACATGGAGTTGTTTTGGAATGGACCATCTTATATCTAGATTTTGGTTTCGTATAAAAACTGTAATGCCTCCCATTTCATGTGATTTTATACTATTGATGCTGGTTTCCACATCAGAGCCTACTGGTGGTAGGACCCGATGGTCATTTTCTCTATTCCATCATTTCCATCACAAGAGAGGATTCTTTTGGGTGGGGGGTCATGAAAAAAATGTATCAGAGGTGATATTTGAGAGGTAAAATGGATTTTAAAGTTAGGCATAATAAGGATTACATGGTTTGGTATAGAAACAATGTCAAGTGATCTTGGTGCATGACATAGGCTAGGAAGATCACCTTGGACATGAGGTTTTAGCTCCCCCCATGATCTGATGCAAGGACTCTGAGTCTGATGAAGGTCCATTTGAGGCTACAACATTTTTAGGGTAGAGACCATAGGAGAGGTACATGAATCATAATGACTTGTATTCTTTTTTGAATTGGGTGTTTTAGGGAATAATAATTAATAATGAGTTAAAATTATTTTTAATTAAAATTACATAATAATAAGGAATAAGAGTTTCTTGTTTACCATTCATCTGTGGAACCCAGTCATCGTCCATGGGTGGCTCAGGTAGTTGAGGATCAGCAGGCCAACCCGGTTGATCGACAGAGGGTTGAACTAGTTTTGTAGGATGACCAGTGGTAGAAAATGTTATGTTTATTCTAGGAATAGACTCTATGGATGTATGAGGGTAGAGTTTCAAACATGGAGGAAAAGTTTGGATCTAGGATCTTGTGATATAGTTCAGATTGATCTAGGATATGACAGAGTATTGGGTTCCTTTGGAAGTGAGCCAGATGTGGGGATTCTCACATCAAAGGTGGACGATGTACCTAGGAGAGAGGAAAGATGATGATGTTTTGTGGGGTGACTATGAGAATGAGTTTTGGGAAGAATTATTTTCATCCACTATGATGGCTAAGAAGATGAAGGAGTTATTCTCCATCCAGTATGGGAGTATGTTAGTATAAGATATGGGGATCAAATTCACGGATCTCATAATTTTTTCTCCAAATATTTTTCTAGATGAGGAGTCTCATTCAATATTCTTGGAGGAGGAACATCATCCTTCTCTCTAGTATACAATTACTCCATTAACCTTGCTGATGTACTTGGTGGTCTAGAAGAAGGTTGAGTTATTTGAGAGGATGAAATCATGAGGAGGTATACCGTAATAGGGGAGTCTCCATAGTCATTCTAAGGTCATGGTTATTAGTTGTAGGTCTCAGGCACCAGGTCTTTTGAGGTTTCAATCAATGGGAAGGTGACCTCAATAGTATTTGTTTCAACCTTCTAGTCATCATCCTTATCTTATAGGCCTTGGGCTGGTGTGTTTTATTTGTCATGTTTGTGGCCATATCTAGTGTTTGTGACCAGTATCCACTAAAGCTCATTTGGGAGGAGGTGGGAAGGTTTAGTGCCTAGTTGAGTAGTAGTTTCTAATAGGGATGTTCAAGTAGAAGGGACATCAGCCTCACGCTCCACCAAGGAGAGAGAGAGTAGGAAGGGGATGACCTTATGGTGTTCATCAGGGACCTAGAATCGAGCTAGGTCGAGGAGGAGGTCATCTGCATTAGGGAAGAGGAGATAAGAATAGCTAGTAGCATGAAAAAGAGGCAACAGTTATGAAAGGGATAAAGATCATTTGATGTATGATCAGTTTGCCCAGTACTCTTTCTTGCACTTTGTTTAATTCATGATCATCACACACCTTTCTTTCACCCGGTCTATCCCCTGGTCAAGGACTAGACATAAATTGGATTCTCATTCTCATAATTTGGATTACATGAGTTGGAAGTCAAACTGGTTTGTTTGATGTATTCCATGGATGTAGACAGATGTTGTGGCTGCATCAGTCCCATGGGGATATCTTCTTTCTACAAATGCATCCATAACATATCATCCTTGGCATTGACTAGTTTTATTCTATTAATTCTTTTATTGGTCTACTCTGAAAGAGACTCATATATTCATACGTGTCTGGTCGACAACCAGCCTTCATCAGGGAGAAGAGCTATCATGTGGGTTGTTGGTGTGTTGAGGCTCTTCATTTTTTTAACGTCTGAGATGTCAATATAATCATTTGATTCTAAGACGAAAAAGTTTCATAGATTTTTTTGGGAGTAATGTAAGTCTTCCCTGAGGATTTTTTGACTCTACCACCTCAACATGATGTTGAGTTTGGGATATACCTACAATCCAGTGCATCTCTAATCTATATGGATCCTTATCATATGGAACCTTCAGAGCTACGGGAGTTGATGATTCATATTGATGACATGATGAATAAAGGATTTATCCTTCCCCGTGTGTCATTGTAGGGTGCTATAGTCTTATTTTCAAACAAGGAATATGATGTTATGAGGTTTTTTACAGACTAACAAAGAGTAAATTAGGTATCAATCAAGAACGGTTAACGATTACTAAGGATAAACGGTATTTTAAACCTGATGAGGGTAGCATTTTGGTTCTCTAGGATTGATAGGTGGTCTGGGTATCACTAGCTTAGTGTGAAGGAAGTGGATATCCCAGGTAATTCTTTTAGCTATAGGTATGGGCACATTGAGTTTCTAGTTATTCTATTCGGTGTTACGAATGTACTTGTTGTGTTCATGGGGCTCATGAAGTCAATTTTCCTGGAATATTTGGACCAGTTTGTCATTATATTCATCGATGACATCATGATCTACTCAATGTCATAGGAGGAGCCTACCCAAAATCTCTGGGCAGTCTTATTGGTTCTTCAAGGCCACTATCTCTATTGTAATTTATCCAAGTGTGTGTTTTTTACAAGATACATACATTTCCATTGACATTTGGTGTTACAAAATTGTGTAGTAGTGGACTCATCAAAGTTTGAGGCAGTTTTTTCTTGGGTAGAACCCAAGAATGTTGTAGATGTTTTCCATTTTCTCGGTCTAGTAGGATATTACCAGAGATTTGTACCCGATTTCTCTAGAGTAGAAGATCCATTGAAAAACTTGACCAAGAAAGACCAGGCCTTTGCATAGATTTGGTAGTGTAAAGAAATATCCACTGACCTGAAAGGGATGTCGGTTAGTGCTCCAGTGCTCTAATTCCCATAATAAGGGGTCATGATCGAGGTGTATTTTGATTCCTATCATTTTGGTTTGGGATGTGTGCTGATGAAATAGATGGGGGTGATATCTTATAGGTCTATGAAGTTATTTTCCCATGAATGTAGTTATGCCACCAATGATCTGGTGCTAGCGGCGATTTTCTTTGCACTGATGCTGGGGTGACATTACCGCATTAGGGAGTGATTTGTGGTCTTTATTGATCACAAGATCTGGAGGTATATATCTTCCTAGAATGATATTAACTTGAGATAGTTGAGGTGGATAGATCTTCTCTAGGACCAATACTTCAAAATCACATACACCATTAGAAAGGTAAATTCTATGGATGATGCTTTGAGCAGGAAGTCAATGAAGGAAGTAGTATGGGAATCTTCAGATGCTTGGAAAGAAATGAAGGAGTTATCTTCCTAGGAAATGGATGCAAGAATTATTGGAGGAATATGAGGTATATTTAAAATGATATTGTAGTCTTGTATCATGTAGTAGGTGGAGGATTTTCAGTAGGGAGACCCAGAGGTAGTGGTGATGCTCAATCACTTTAACAAATGTGATGCTCTGAAGGGATGGTATGAGGATGATCAGAAATGGATATTGTTCCACAAAAGACTCTTTTTGCAAGTGGGTATGTGTGGGGTTTTCTTCATGAGTTTTCATAACACCTATAGCCGTGCAACCATGAGTTTCCAAGATGTACTGCAATATGAGAGAGTAGTTTTGGTGGTCCATGATAAAACATGTGGTGGCGTAGTTTGACTCGAAGTGCTTAGTCTACTGGTAGGTGAAGGATGAGTACCATGTCCCTGGTGGATTGTTGCAGCCCTTAGATGAACCATACTAGATCTGGGGTGAAATATCAATGTATTTCATCATAGGGTTACCCAAGGCTCAGGGAGGATGCGATGAAATATGGGTAGTGCTGGATCGGCTAATGAAATTAGATCACTTCCTATTGATTAAGGAGCCAGGCGCATTGGATGCCTTGGCTAAGAGGTATGTGGTTGAGGTGGTGCGATTACATGGATTTACAAGATACATCATCTAATATTGGGACATGAAGTTTACCTGGCGAGTCTAGAGGGGATTCTAGCATTCATTTGGAACTTAGTTATTCTTCAGCACAAATTTCCATCCTCATATGGATGAAAAGTTAGAGAGGGATATGCCGACATTAGAGGACCTGATATGGGAATGATTCTTGGACTTTGGTGGATAATTGGGGAAATGAATACCATTGGTGGAGTTTCATTACAACAATAGATATCACTCTTCCATTGGCAAGGATTCGTTCGAAGATTTGTATGGAATACCATGTTGTCTACCCTTGTTCTGTATAGAGATTTGTGAGGCAGTTGTTCTTGGTTTGGATGTGGTGTAGGTTATGACTGAGAAGGTTCACCTTGTTCAGGGGAGGATAAAGGCATTAGGGGACCAGAAAAAGTTGTATGTCGATCAAAAGTGGAGGCCCTGGGAGTTCTATTTTAGGAATCACATGTTCATCAAGGTTTCCCATTGATGTAGGCAGTGGAGGTTCTGTAGATGGAGAAATATTTATACCAATTTAATCGGACCCTTCGAGGTGTTGGGATGAGTTGTCGTAGTGGATAATTAATTCTCATTTACACTAAAGTTGGAGAGGATCCTTGATGTTTTTCATGTCTCTTAGCTTCGTTGGTATCTTCACAATGAATCTCATGTCATTTTCTGTGGAGAGTTGGATGTTATAGATGACATGAATTTAATGGAGTGGCTAGTAGAGATCCAAGATTGTCTGGAGAAGGTTCTAAATGGATGTACCATTCACTTGATTCATGTGTTGTGGAGGCATGATGGTTTGGAGGATAGTACATAAGAAAGGGATATTCAAATGTGTGCTTAGTTCCCATAGTTGTTTTGATAATACCTTGTTTTTTTCTTTTGATGGGATGTTTGGACCTTGTTTGTAGTGAGATGAGTTGATTCCTTATTCTGTAACGTGTTATAATGACATGACATATGAAGAGGGTAGGACCATATTCCTAATCGATACACATTAATTGAGATGTGATTAAACCCATGTGGGTGAGTCCGTGCTGCCCAGAGAGGATAGTGTCTTGACATGGAGGAAGGAATTCATTGGTTCATGTGTTTGGACAGTGTGGCTTTTGGTGCTTGTATGGTATGTCTCTTGGTTAGTTGGGGTAGTAGGTGTAGGAGGAGGTGTTCATGGATATTGAGGTTTCACACTATCTTTTGAACAACCTAGGGTAGTTAATCATTGAACACTGATTTCGTAGAAGGGTCTTAGGTATAGAAATACACTTTAGAAGAATCTTATAGAGTGGTTGTTCAAACCCTTATTTCTTCTATGTTTGGTTTTCAATTCATGAGGGAGAGAATACTTTCAGAGGTATCTGATATAATGTCATAGACCTCCCCGGTACATTAAATTGTGAAAATATGGTTTTTGAGGTATTCTGGGAGGTAATGGTTACTCATTTCAATAGTTTTATATTTTTCTAGTTTTCCAACTGTGAGTCTGGAATCGTAAGTTGTCGGTGGAGAGTTGTCCAATGATGAGTCACCCAAAGGTGACTCATTCATCAGTGACTGTAACGACACAATGTTTTTCAATAGAAATTCTCTTCTTATATTTTTGTCACGAAATGACAACATAATGAACTACTAACTTATAAGTGACCTTAAAACATATGTTTGTCACTTCTATGCTTTGAATTTCGAAAATCCGACATACACGATTGTGTTCAAGATGATTTTTTGAGTCTAATGAAACAAAAATAATTTTTGGTGAATAGTAACATACCATTGTGAATAGTAACATACCCTTATGAATGGTATTATGACCCTTATGAATATTCAATCATCCAACATAAGAGTAACCTTACCCATGAATAATTAAATAAAATTTAGACATCTTAGAAAGTAAAAAAGTTTACCTTAGTAAATGTTTTGGTATTTTATAAGTAATAAATAAATAATTATAATTAATTAATTAATTTAAAGAAAATTTATTTCCCTAATATGTATTCAGAAATTATTGAACCAATTTCTTATTGTTTTTAGATAATTTTATAAGACCATATATAATTCTTGAAAGCACTATAAAATCAGTTTTACTTTATAAAAACTGTTATTAAGTAAATTATCATTTTAATTAAATATTAAATTAATAATATTATGAATATTATTTTTGAAAAATGGAATCCATTTTTTGATTCTACACTTAAAAAAATGGTTAGGGTAAATTTTTGGGATTTTTCTGAAATACATGAATTTTTGATGAATAGCGAAATACCATAATTAAAAAAAAGCTAAATAGGGTAATAATAGAGTCTTGTGTGATGTTCTGTTGATGTAAGTTCACTTGTTTTGGTATCACATGATATAATTACTATTATTGGTCATGGAATAATCACTATTCCTTGTCTTGTGAAGAAAAATAATAAACTAATGAATTTTATATTAAAAAAACCCCTCTCCCCTGCACTATAAAATCCACCCTTCACACCCTCATTTCTTGACACCTCTCAAGCTCCAAGCCTTCTTTAAACTCCTCCCAAACATCTTCCCTATCCCCTATCCCACATCCCAGAGTTTCTGGTCTCATCAAAGGACCAAACATATATTCTTTTAGGAGGATCTCTAGTGGATGATTTAAGTGGTAATTTCTCTCCCTCTTCTCCTTTAATTTCCCTTCAAGTTCAAGTTCATTTATTGATCTCCCCCCACCTGTATTCTTAAAAATTGTATTTTAACTACATTATTATACATGTACTGAAGTTTTATTATGAAAAAGGTATATTATATCATCCAACCCCTTTTCTCTCTTCCTTTTATTTTTTTAAAGAGAATGTTGTTCGTGAGGTGTTAATTTACCACCTTCAAGAATGACATGTGTTCTTCTTCCATTTCTACCTTCAGATCTGGCCATCAAACCATTTTTATGGTTGAAAAAGAATATGTTATATTTATTGAGATTTATTTAATGTTCTGTATCTAACTCATGAAAATATTACTAAGTGATAATCTAAAACAAGTTCATTGTGATCGAAAAACTGCCCAAATTAACCCAAACAATCTTCATTTAATTTTTATCTAATGATTCATCCACATGGTATATAATATAACTCATTATAATATCATTTTAAAGTATGGAATGTCATTAATGACATTTAATATTAGTTTTGGATGTTTACCCATGTTCTACCGGAACTTAAATTTTTGAATACAAGTGAACCACCCAAGAAAAAACATAAAAACAAACATCCCCGAACAATGTTTTTAAAGTCTAAAAGTCATAAAAAGGAACATAAAATGACATAATGAAACAAGAATTAACCCTATTAATGTATAAAAGGTTCCTTAATTTCTAACTAATGAATATAATGTCATTATACCGGACATTAAACAGAAGGATGCATTCATATACAATGTAAGGGGAAATTCTCAAACCCAACTTCCATCCTTCGTGTTTTACCTCTTTCACTCTATTTTTGAAATGGTCAATCCTTAAAAATCAGTTTTTCATCATTTTATTTCCTTTTATAGGATATAAATGTTTTATAATGAAGCTTATTTCAATCCAACTGTTTTTCAATAGAACTCTTCTTTTAAGAACTCAACTTTTACCTCTCATTCATGGTTGATGGTTCTTGTATCAAGTATGATGTTCCCTCATTCTTTTGGGAACCAAAAGCTTATGAATGTATTCAGATGATATGAAACCCATTCCTTAATATGGTTTAGTTATGTTCATTATTGATATATGTTCGATGTGGCATGCATGATAATGATAATATTATGAGGTGACAGGTGCACCCAGAATTTTATAACGCAATAAGAATGTTTCAAAGTGACGGTTGCACCCGGAATTATATAGCTCTCAAAATAATTGGGTAAAGTGATGAATCTCATTAGTAAATGTGAAATGATTTGTAAACAAGATGCTAGCTCGGTTCACAAGTATGGGTGGTAGTTAACCACTAAGACATGATGTTTCATTTTTATGCATTGCCACATTTTATGTCTTTTATTTATGCTCCTCTCATGTTCATGATCTTTTTCCTATGTCATGATTATTCTCACCCCATGATATATTCTTCTTATCTATCCTCTTATTGGACTTTTACCTCACCTCTATTTATGTATATCCTCAGGTGGATACATGCACTAAGTAGAGGACAAGTGCCAATAATAAGCTAGAGAGGATAAAATTAAATAAATGTTTAAGCTTGAGGTTATAATTATTTTGTATGGTCCTAGTTTTCCCAAGACACTAAACCTTTGGATCCTTTATGTATAATAATATTTTGTTTTTTATCTTTGAAATGATGTAACAGTAATGTAATAATAGGTAGGGTACTATAGTGACTCTAGACAGTGAGTCATCTAACGGTAACTCATTTGACAATAAGCCATCCACCGATAGGTTGCAACGGTGAGTCCAGACTAGTTAGTTAGAATGGTGGCTCACACCCGTGACTCAAAATGGTGACTCAATGACAGTAGTTGGCATCGGTAGGTGGTGTTGGTAGGTGGTGTTGGTAAGTGGTGTTGGTAGATGGCATCAGTGAGTGTAATCAGTTAGTTTAGTTGCTGACTTACTAACAATAGGTCTCATTGGTGACTCATCCAACGGTGAATCGCATTGGTGACTCACCCAATAGTGATTCATTTCCAACAGTTTTTCAAAATTCTAGTTTTCTCTAGTTTTTTCAAATTCACCTCTTTAAAGATTAATTTGAGGTAAATTTGGATTAATGCCATGTTTAAGTGTTTTTTAATCTGTTTCAAATGATACAAAATATATCATTAAATACTAAATTCATGGGGGGGATTTTTGTTATTCGGAATGGGTGGTCAAGATCCACTTTTAATGGGGATTTCCAAAAGGTGTCACGTCCCTCGGGTATTTGATCTATTCCTTCAATGTTGGAAACCTTTTCTTTGTACATTCTTTCTATTTTCTCTTGATACTTGGGCATTCCAGAACCTTTCAACCATGAAGAGTTTTGTTTCTTTATTGCAATATTATATTGTGTATCCCTAGAGTCTTTTGCACCCCCTATTTAATTCATGGAGGAGGTGTTGATCATCTATTTCTTGAGGTAGGTATCCCATTGTCCCTCTTATATGGGTATCATGTGGTGTGGGTGTATGAATGTTTCATAAGGGAAGGAATATGAATCCATGTTTAATAAGTATAATTGAATCGTTTTTAAATCAGTAAATATGGGCATGGAAAAAGTGAAGCATGCTTATGTTTTATCGTTTATTGATATTCTGATCTATTTCGTCTATATGCGTATTGAAAATAATGGTCGTTGGTGGCCATTGTTTGTGCACTAGATAATAATTTTGATAGATTATTTATTATGTATTCAAAGGATATATATATATATATATGAAATTTATTAACCATGTAAATTTGGTTTAATAAATGGATTCCCTAGGATCTATCTTGTTCTAACACCTCAATTGTCATGGTTGAATTAAAAAACAATTTTTTTCTATGTGAAAATACACCCAACCTTATTTGGTGTGGATATGTGATGTATGTTTATTATTCTATCTTGTTCCTTGTGTGGCTGTATGGAGCTGGGGTTGAGAGAACTATCGTAATGTGGGGTGGTACGAGTAGTGTAATGGAATCTCATTTTAAGTGATTGACTGATTGTGGAATGGATGCACAGTGTTTGAGTGGTAGGGCTATAGTTTTGGGTTGTTCCTTGTTTATTTTAATGGGCGTGATGCGTGTGGTGTTGTTATGCAATAAAGATTCCATGTTTGGTTGTGATGAGATGTGTTGATGGGTATGGGAATGAGATGGAATTTTTTTTTCTTTTAGAGGATGGATTGTGAAGATTGATGTTGAGGAATGATAATGGATATGGTTGGTAGTTTTATGAGTAGGGATGAAATGAATAAAACTGTTCATTAATAAAAATTATATTTGGTTAAATGAGTTGGTTGTGTGTATGTTTGAGTTATGTATTTTTTGGATGGATTTCATTTATCAACATCCAAAGTGTCTATTTCTAGTGTGAATAAATTAATTTAGAGGTTTCAACAGAGTTCACAGCATCATACGGTGGTTTTTTGTTTTATTTGGAACCCATAGGTTGATATTAAGTGTTTAATAATAAAATACATACCTATATTTTCCTTTTGTTTTCTATGCGCTCCCACCCTAGTTGAGCACTATGTTCAAACACCCTATTGTCATTGGGGGGGGGGGTGTCTTTCCCAAACATTGTGGTAGGAGTATGGATGGCTAGCCACCCACTCTTCCATGATCTCTCTACTAGGTGGTGATAGAATAATATAATTTGGGAAGGTAGTTGTTTGGAGGGATAGTTGTGTGCGAGCGAGTCTTGTTTTCCTATGTTTCCTCGAGATGAGTGGTGTTGTGGTTTCCTAGGTGTCTTTGGTATTTTGAGTAGTATGTGGCCTAAGATACTATGCATAAGATGTGGTTGTGAGGCCTAGGTATATATGGGGGATATATTATGAGCTTCATTTTCCAAGCTTGCAGGACTAGCTATGAGGCCCCAGTGTATGCGGGAAGGTTGAGATGTGGTACTTTTGAAAGGGGTGGGAGGGCCATGACATTTTTCATTTGGGTGTGAGAGATTCTAATCAGTTATAATGTGGTGTGGGGTACCCTATCATCGATATGCATACAATATTACTTTACATGACTTGCATTACACGGTGAACGTGCCTTGGTGAGGTGGGTATGGAAAGAATACCATGTTAAGTGTTTTTGGTTCTCTTATTTTCTAATCTGAGAATTAATATGATTCCCTCACTTGTGCATGAGAGACATTGGGTTTTCCTATGGAGTATACTTGTATTCTCACCCTGCGTTATTAAATTAATTTCATTTTTCTTGGAGAACTATGGGGACTATGCTAGTCATTACTAGCTTGGACTTAGGGATAGCTGTTATGTCTCTACATAACTTTACTTTTGGGTATTTAATTTGGATATTTTTCTTGTATTCATAGATGTTTTTCTTTAGAAATTCATGCATCATGGATTTTTATTTTTCTTTTATATATAGTTCTTGGAGTTATTTTGGGATGTACCATCTTATATATCGATCATGCTTTCTTATAATTAGGGTAATGCCTCCCATTTCGGGATATTCTATACCCTTAGTGTTGGTCGCCACCACGGGTACTACTAGAGGTGGGACATAGTGGTCGTTATCTATCTTCATTTCCAACTCAAGAGGGTAAACATTAGAGGGAGGGTGTCATGGAATATTATTTAAAAATGGTACATTTTGGTTCTATTTTTCTGGATAAAAGCTTTAATATATTTTAATCTTTTCAAAATTTCATGTGTCTCATCACTCCCACATATTAAAAGGAAACCCCTCTCCAACTCTATTCACATTTCAAAATGAATTTTCATAAAGAAATCCCACAAAAATAAATTCCTAATAAAAATTCAAAACACCAATAGGTTTTTGTATCGTAATACTAATATAAGAAGACATTATCTATAAATCTAAGGAGGTTGTCCTAAAAAGAGGTATAGTCCTTAACTAAGTGTTTTCTTTTAATTTCTCCTTTAACATCCTTAAAAATTACATTAGAAATTATAATATCATAACTTAATTATATTCCACATAATTAAATGTTATTGTGTTTTTTATTATTCTTTTTTATATAATTAACCAACTAATGAAAAATAAAAACACCACTTATGCGTGCGTGAAAACTACCACCTTCTGAGATGTTGTATTTAATTTTTCCTCCCTGAATCTTATGGGTGATCATAAAGTTTAATAAAATTGAAATAATATATTATATATGATGTAAATATCATTATTTAATGGAAAATAAGTATTATAATAATTTCTTTACCATCCAATGAAACAAATATATAACTCATGTGTAACTGTGGACTATATCCTCACAATCCAATGTATTTTATATTTCATTACCGCTCCACATGGATTTCATATAAAATTGGAATTAAAGAAATATTTTTATATTTATGACATAATGATAATTTTTATAAAATAAAATAATACCTAACTTCTGTACCTCATGTTCATTGAAAAATGTAAATATTACTCATCTGTACGCACATATTACAATCTCTATATTGTTATGTAAATAATTTTTCACAACTGACTTACACGGTTGGAAATAAAATTATAATTAATTTTTTAAATTTATAATTAATAAATTGGTGAGACTTGGTAAATGATATAACCATGATATATTTGACTATATTAAACCAATTTAATCAATTTTGACATGTAAACCAAAAATCCTTAAAAAATTCATGTATACTAAATTGATTATTTAATTTAGTATAAAATGGTTATAAGTGATATAAAAAGAATAAAAAAATTTAAATTTTATTTAGAATGTAAATAATTAACATATTTTTTGAACTATGAAGATAAATATGTTACATGACAATTCAGACATGAGATAAATGATACATTACCTTAAAATCATGTTTTAAATATTTTAAATAATTAATTAATAAATATTTTCCATATATATCTATATTCATAAAATAATTTTAATGATTTATTTATATTATCATAAATAAATTACAATGTAAATTTTATATATTTTTTCGTTTTCATTTAAAAAAATATTTTTATGTATTTTATATGAAACATTTTTGACTTTCTTTACCAAACTCAGAAGTGTCTTTCTCTTTTAACATAGATGATGCTTACTAATTTTTATGCCACCATAAAAATTATTTGATTTTAGGATTACATAGCACAATTATAGGTTTTTTCAATGAATAACCCTCTTTATCATTTTTCAAGGAATTTTATTTTTGAAAATTGGTTTCTAAATGAACATAATTTATCAATATATGAATATTTTTACTGTGGTTGAAAAGTTCATTTAATTATGATTTTGATAATAGAAATGAAAATTTTTATATTTTTTATGCACGTTATTATCCTTGGAAATTTTTTTAGTTGATGAGTGAGCCAAATATATATCTCCAATGCATTGGGTAATGATTTTGTTCTCTGGATATTTATGTTGGATTTAATAGAAAAGGTTATTCCATTTTAAGGGTTATGTTAAGATGATCTACCATAGGACCTACATGGATATTTATGGTTACTAATGTGTTTTTAAGGAATTAATTTGGGTTTATATAGTAATATAATGATATTTTTTTAAAATTAATTATTAATCTTCTTAATGTAAAATATAAATTACTTAATAAAATATTTTTCATGGGTTCTGATGTTTACAAGATAACCCCCATGATTATGATTTTGTATTTATGTTTACAAAAAAAGGTTTTATAAAAAAATCAGAATTAAAAATTATTTCTTATATATATAAATTACTATTTGAGGATAATGTTGTTAATATTAAATAAAACTATATTATATGATATTATGGTTTTAAAATGGAATAAAGAATTTATTTACTTATTTTTTATATTTTGTAATGAAATTTTTATGTTCATAAATACATTCAAAAGTATTTAATAGGATTATATGGATGATTAGAAATAATGATGATGTCAATTTCAAAATGATGAATATTATCATGAAAGGAAAACATGTTTTATTTTAAAAGTGGTGTATTCTGAAAAAACATCCATATAATAAAGTACCTTTAAGAGATTATAATTTATTGTTATATTTATATATAATTTTATGATTACCATGTTTCAATATAAAACCTTTTTTTATTAAGAATTGATTTCTATAGAGGAAACATGGAAACTATATTTGGAAGGAACCAAGAGAAAAATATCCATCCAAATCAGAAATGTTGAACTGTTGGTATTGAAAATGATTGATTATTTTCTAGGATGTACAAATTTAATCATTCTATTAATAGTTTTGGAGACCATATTTGAGAGAAACCACATTCAATATAGAGTAAAAACTCTATCGTATATCATTTAACGAAACATCACCCTCCAAAATTCAATGGATCTTATGAAATGGAAATAGCTAAGGGTGTGTTAAGGATTTGAAATATATATTCAGTTTCATTTGTTTTTGAGAGAATAAAAAGATAATTAAATCTATTTATCAATTTGAAGTTGAATATGATCAATGGTGGAAAATGGTGAAGAGTACCATGTAAATATAAGAGAATAATTCCTTGTAATGTGATTAATTTTAGAATATATTCCTTAACAAGTATATTCATTATGTGGTTAAATTCTGGATATATTAGAGATTATTATAATTTAGGTAGAAATAGAATGATTTACTATCTGTGGATAAAGCCAAATTCACCAAATTAGAAATCTAAACACCAAATTTTATTATAGATCATTATTGGAAAATTTATCAATTTTACAAAAGATGGAAGAAAAGATATCAAATTTGGATCATTGCTGCAAAAATAGGATAAATCTAAATTCACCGAATATATGGAATGTTTTTCTAATTGGAATGTTTGAAAATTTGGATCATTACTTCAAAAATAGGATGAAAATAATAATTACAAAAATAGTGAAAGATTCGGAGTAATATATATTAATTTTAAAAAAATGGATCATTATGTGAGTACTTTTCCAAAGATTTGAGTGAATGGTTCAAGTCATCATGTTCGCGAGAGGATAGGTGTGTATAAATCCATTATGATTTATTCAATAGATTTTGGAACACACATTTATGTGGTGTTAGCTACATTACTTATTCTTTCAGATTATGCACATTTCATGTTTGATTCATTGTTTACACATTTATTCATTTTCATGAAATTTGTTGTTAAATTGGAATTTTGAACTCAAGAAATGAATCCATAACATTTGGTAAAAACACACGAGGGTAATATTAATGAGAAAATATATTTTATGAATCTTCTTTTTATCATATATGGAAGAAATTTACCTGAAAAGCTTGTTGTCTTTCCCCTTATTATGTTTTATGTTATTATAAAAATAGATTGGCATTATATTTATCATATAAAGATACATTATAGATATAAATAAGATGTTCATTTATAACAAGTTTCATGTTTTATAGAATAATTAGTTCATACAATTAAATAAATATCAAGATGCTTAGAAATTAATTATATATGTAAATGAAATTTATCTTACACATATTGTTAAGAAGAAAGAAACAATTAAAATTAGTTATGTTCTGATAGAAAATAAGAACATGGATTTATTTCCTAATAAATTACGTAGTGTTATTTCAATAACCTAGGTAAATAAATAATATGACATTTTTATATTTATCCATATTTGTGAATAAAATATTAACATTACTTTAATGTAGATTCTATGCTCGATGGTGTACCCAACACGCAACAACGAGTTTCTTGGGAATCTTACATTGCACTCTAATAAAAAAATAATATTATTTTAAATAGTATTTAACGCCTAGCTTTTGTAATGGCAGGAATGAACAGAACTAACTACAAAATTATTATATATGTTTGTCAAATATTTTTACTTTATACAATAAATGTTAGAGGATTAAAAATGCAAATGAATCCAATTTTAAGCATAAACATTCTAATATTCTTTAAAGGGTCGATTAACCGCCTTTTGATGGAGAACCTCTTTTAAATCCACATTTTGAAAATTTTATCTGTTATATTTGACAAAATAAAATTCTTCTTTATAATCAGGACATCAAAATTTACTTTGTGTAAATTTTTTGTATTTTTTCGAAAAAGTTCCATTTTAAGTGAATAGTGAAAAATGTTGTATTATAATTGAAAACCACTTTTAATATAATTTATTTATATGATTAGATTATCTTTTGAATTGGTTTTAAAGCGAAATTAGAATATATTTTTAGCATTTAATCCAATAGTGGTCATTGGAATTAATATCACTTTGAAATCGAACTTAAACCAGTGTCAATCTTTTGATACATTTTGTTCCATAAAAACACGCTATTTGTTTTGACAGCGGGAATTAAATATTAAATTAATTAATGAAACTTATATGTTTTCAATTTTGTAAAATAGACATTATTTCTGAATTCGGAATATCAAATATAGCTTAGGGTGAATATTTGGAAATTTTCTGAAAAACTTCAATTTTTGATGAATAGTGAAACCACTAAGTGGTACTTATAAAAACTGATTTTCCGTTTAAATGAAATTTTTTCATCTTTTTGTTTTGAATTTAAAAAATCTGACATACATGGTTGTAATTAATAAGTAAAATGTGGTTCAATGGGATTAAAATAATTTTTTGGTGAATAGTAACTTATTAAGTTTTTAATCGCGAATAGAGGTAATTATTGTAGTTTAAGGTAAGAATAATGTTTTAGTAAAATGAAATGACCTAGAAACATGTTCTAAACTCATTGGATGAGTCATGTCCGACCAAGACAATCCATGGGTCAACTTGGGGACCCCATGGAGCAACTTTGGTTGGAAAATGACATAAATACCTTTTTATTTAATGTTAAAGTAAAAATGACACAAACATGAGTTGTTTTACTAAAAAAATTTTTTACATGGGGTTATACAAGTCATATTTTTGACTATAAAAATTCATTGGAAAGCTAAAAACATTTCCTAAATCATAGTATTTTTTTTATAAATTTCAGTCATTATATAAATTAAATTCATTATGACATCACGATGATGCAGCGATGACCTCATTATTTAACGATTTAAATAAAATGGAAAGATAATGTAAAATCTATGACCTACACATTTACAGAACCTATTGTTTGGGTGGATTTAGAAATCTTATCACCTTATCCTTGGAAAACATCAATGTGAGACCATTAATATCTGAAACTCATTCTCAAATAATTTAACATTTCCTTACTTTCCAAGAGTGCCCCTCCTCTCCTCTTATAAAAGGCCCCCACCTCTACCTCCTTACCCACACATCCAAAGCCTTTGGCTCGGCCAACCCCTACCCATTTTGTCTCTACACATCCCTCTATAACTCCTGGAAGCCTCACATTGGGCAGATGTCTTCCCAAGGAAGCCTTTGAGCTCAAACCAAAGGGATTTACCCGATTTTAAGGTAACGTCTTCACTTGAGTCCTTTTGGTTTATTTTGCTTCTCCAACCCCCTAAACTCTTTTTATTCATTTATTTTCTAAAAACTCCAGTATCTTCAATATACTAGGATTTTGTTATAAGAATTATTCGAGCTACACTTACACACTCCATCATCTAATGGTTAAAGAACATACTGTTTCTGTGGTTGTCGATTGTCTACCTCATGAAACGATGATTGTTTAATATTCTTTTAACACCTTTAATGGTGGACATTATGATGCCACTGTATTTTATATATGATATATATGGTATTTATGTTTACTATATGCTTCTGTATTTTATATTTAAAACATACCTTTATTATTTTCATGTTGTGTAAATATGATAATTTCATATGAGGAAGTGTGGACAACCGCCCCCTCAAGTTATGTGACTCGAACATGCAATACATGGAATGTATAAAGAATGAAATTAATGAAAATGTGTTACCTATATAACATATATATTATACTGGACTTATAATATATATATATATCATTTATTTTTAATTCCTTTAATATGACAAAGAAAAAAATGAAAGTAGCGTTCATGCGTACGTACGGCCTACCGTCTCCATGAACGGTGCTTTTCGTTTTTTATCTCCAAATGATATGGAATGGTATAAAATGAATATTTACTAGATATATATGATATTTTAATCATTAATACTGTTCTGAAAATTATTTACTTATAACTACATGGGCAATCATTTTTTCAAACAAGTTCATTTTTGACTCATGTACCAAACATCGACAAAAACGTCTGATATGAACTAACATTATTAAAAAATTATTATAATGTTATAATATTTGATATGAACTGAATAATAATATCTAAATGAGGTCCTTAGGCAATAATAAATTGACCAAAGTTTATTATTCAGGAATATAATGAAACGAACAAGACAAGCCGGACTTGAGGTAAGGGATCCGACTCTTCTCTTGCTTTTAAAGTACACTCTTTTATGCCATTCCTTTTAAAGCTCATCTCTCTTGTTATTGGGATATTATTTTATATTACTCTTACTGTAATTTTTATGTTCATATGATGAGAGACCCTATTCTCTCTCATCAATCCATTTTTGAAGTTTTGAGTGGCGCCGTTAGGCTGCCGAGTTTTCTTAAGGGATTTTTCATCTCACTTTTATTCCCGTGTGATTTATGCTACATTTGCCACAATTTCCTTTGAGTGGTGTATGTACTGCCCATTATTTTACTCATTGTGTAATATAATTTCATTTATGAGTATTTAAATCAATGTTGTATTGTCCCTCTTTCACGGGGCATATGCTTCGAAAGATACCCATGTCAGTAAGGGAACCTTTCACCCTCCTCTTTATAAAAGAATTCTTTTGTCATGACTTTTAATTCACATACAATTATGTTGGGATATGTTCTTTTATATCCTTATTGATTTAAATTTTATGTCCATGTGATTAGACGCCCTTTTTATCTCTAATAAACTCATATTCTGAATTTTGAAGTGATGCCGTTAGGCTGTCGAATTTTACCAAGAAAACTTTTTAACCCAATTTCAATTTCTTTGGGTTCAACATGTAGTTATTGAATATGTAATCTTTTCAATATGTGTGAATGACCTTTTATTTATTTACACTTAATATACACTTATATTGGGTGTATTTATATTTTTCACACATAATTTTGAGATGGATTTATCCTTAATTTAAGGATACCTTCTTTATAAGGGATTTCATCACATTTGACATTTCTATTGAGACATCATTGTTGTTATGCACCAATTCACTCTTATATGGTGTATATACTGTCCATTGGAATGTTATATCATGATTCCATTTATTCTCATGATATTATAAAGTTCGGACTAAATGTTATTCCTCAATTATTGTATTCAAGTGTCTCTAATTTATGTAAAACCCCTTTTACCAAAATATCGCTTTAAATGTTTTAATTATTTGTTCTTATTAATATCCATGTTTTCAAAATAGTTTTAAGGATTTATTTATATAGATATTAATGGTTTAAAATATTAAAATCTTCAAGGTGGTATGGGACAATTTGATTCAAAAATCTCTTTATTAAATGTTTTAAATGGTTTTGGAAATGGTTTCTTTTTAAATGGATTCATTATTTCAATATACTAAAATGTTATATGGTGATTTAAATGTGGAATTTTTATGCATGTTTTATGATCTAAATCTCTAAAAATCTAAACCTGAAAAGATCCTCAATTTGTAATCTTGTATTAACTCAAGATTAAGTAAGGGTTAAGGCTGGGGCCTTATAGTTGGTATCAGAGGTCTGTTTAGAAAACTTTAGAGGTTAGGGTATCCTCTAAGCATAAGTGACATTACCATAATGGATAGGATTTCCGAAAGACTTGTAGTTTTAGATAAAGCAAATGAGTAAGTACATCGTAGTGGTTATCTTCCTCATTAGTACATCATGGTTTTGTTGATATACTCACACTGACATTTCTGTATTTAGTGAATGGATGGATCTAGCAGGCACCAAAGTGACAATAGGTTTGAAGGAAACTGTGCTGGTTCTCTGATTAAGAGACTGGATGAAATGGGGTTTTCAATAAAGAAACTCATGGTTGTTCTAAACCAACTATAAAGGGGTCATGATCAACCACTTTTACCCTGGCATGTTCTGTAATGCATCATGTACGAGATGGCCAACTCGATGTGGAAGTTCAGGTTATAATTATTAAGGTAACCATTAGGGTTTATATGATCCTTACTTTTTAGGTAATTATGGGTTACTCTATGATATGATGGAAAATGAAAGGAACGAGATAAACTTGAGGTTAAAATATGTTATGATCATTTTTTAAGATTTTATCTCTTTTTGGGGAATGTTTTAAGAATTATGTAGTTTTGGAAAAAGGACAACACCCAGACCGTGTGACAACCCATCACGTCGGATAAAGCTACAGGAATCGAACCCACAACCAAAGTGCGACTGGTATTTATCGCCTACCACTGGGCTACGTTAAGTCCCTGGTTAGTTTGATTGATTCTTTTTAGTTAGATGATTTTATGAATTAAGAGTAAGTTGATTTTGGATTATGTATGGAAATTTATTAACCCATCATGGAGGATATGTGATTAGGTTAATTACTTTTCAATACGGGACTTTAGGAGCAACTAATGTTGTTTGGAGATAAATGTTACGATTTAACTTGGAAGACTATGTGACTAAATCCTTCAAATATTTGGGTTTCAATCTTAGTTTTGTTTAATTTGAAGAATTTTATGGACAAATTGTTTATCTGATGGTCCTCGTTGAACTTTGGGTTTTGTTAGACAAAATTGTGGATATTAAGAATAGATTTTCTTTTTATAAAGGGTTATCCTTTTCTGGATTATCTGATCTTGTACAAACCTTTTTGGTTTTGGTTTTGGTTAAAGTCTAAATACATTGGAATTATATAGTTTTCTATTGTGGATTAGGTGATTCTCTAGAAGTTGATTATAGTACTCTTAATGTGAACAAGTCTTCCTAAATACTTGTCTTTTGGAGAAAATATGAGTTTGTGTAAGGAATATAATAAAAGTTGAAAGTCAACATGATAAGTGATTATATTTCCTTATGAATAAATTCCACAATAAAAAGTAACTTAAAACAAAAATTATGTCTATTAACTTTTCTTACTGGGGAATCGAATACCGTTTAACCCATCACAAGTTTTTGATTTTATTGTGGTTAACTTTCTCCTAAACATGTTTTCTATCACTCTACATCAGAACATGACCCTATGTTTTCTCATCCATGTCCATGTTTTCCTACATGGAATCCTAGTATGGGATAACTTCGGTGACCTCTGTACTTATCTTTCTTTATTTTAAATTGATTGTTTTACCGACTCTTGTTCCGATGTGGGACTTTCAAGGATGTTTCCAAGCTCAATTTTAAAATTGTGAGGATGCATGTACCAAAAGGGGGGAAGGATGTAACACCCCAGGTAAATAAAGAATATGAAATTTTTATATTTATCCATATTTGTGAATAAAATATTAATTTTACTTTAAAGGGGATTCTATGCTCGATGGCATAACCAACATGCAACAATGAGTTTCTTGGGAATCTTACGTTGAACTATAATAATAAAATAATATTATTTTAAATAGTAGTTTACGCCTAGCCGTTGTAATGGTAGGAATGAACAGAACTAACTAAAAAATGATTATATATGTTTTTCAAATATTTTTACTTTTTAAAATAAATTTTAGAGGATTAAAAATGAAAATAAATCCAATTTTAAGCGTAAACATTCTAATATTCTTTAAAGGGTTGATTAACTGCCTTTTGATGGAGAATATCTTTTAAATCCACTTTTTGACAATTTAATGTTTTATATTTGACAAAATAAAATTCTTCTTTAGAATCGGGACATCAAAATTTACTTTGTGTAAATTTTTGGTATCTTTCCGAAAAAGTTCAATTTTTTAATGAATAGTGAAAAATGTTGTATTTTAATTCAAAAACTCTTTTAATATAATTTATTTATATGATTAGATTATATTTTGAATTGGTTTTAAAGTGAAATTAGAATTTATTTTTACCATTTAATCCAATATTGGTCATTGGAATTAATTTCACTTTGAAATCGGACTTAAACTAGTGTAAATCTTTTGATACATTTTGTTTCATAAAAACACGCTATTTGTTTTGACAGCGAGAACTAATTATTAACTTAATTAATGCAACTTATATGTTTTGAATTTTTTAAAATAGACATCATTTGTGAATTCGGAATATCAAATATATCTTAGAGTGAATTTTTGGAAACTTTCTGAAAAACTTCAATTTTTGATGAATAGTGAAACCACTAAGTGGTACTTATAAAAACTGATTTTCCGTCTAAATGAAATTTTTTCATCTTTGGGTTTTGAATTTAAAAAATCCAACATACATGGTTGTCATTAAGAAGTAAAATTTTGTTCAATAGGATTAAAATAATTTTTTGGTCAATAGTAACTTATTAAGTTTTTAATTGCGAATAGAGCTAATTAGATTAGTTTAAGGTAAGAATAATGTTTTAGTAAAATGAAATGACCTAGAAACTTGTCCTACCCTAATTGGATGAGTCATGTCCGACCAATAAAATCCATGGGTCAACTTGGGGACCCAATGGATCCACTTTGGTTGGAAAATGACATAAATATCTTTTTATTTAATGTTAAAGTAAAAATGACATAAACATGAGTTGTTTTACTAAAATAATTTTTTACATGGGGTTATTCAATTCAGATTTTTGACTATAAATATTAATTGGAAAGATAAAAAGATTTCCTACATCATAGTATTTTTTATTTAATTTTTAGACATTAAATAAATTAAATTCTTTATGACATCATGATGATGCAGCGATGACCTCATTATTTAACGATTTAAATAAAATGGAATGATAATGTAAACTCTAAGACCTACACATGAAAAAAAACCTATTGGATGGGTGGAGTTCGAACTCTTATCACCTTAGCCTCGAAACACATCAATTTGGGACCATTAATATCCGAAACGCATTCTAAAATAATGTAACATTTCCTTACATTCCAAGAGTGCCCCTCCTCCCCTCTTATAAAAGGCCCCCACCTCTACCTCCTTACCCACACTTCCAAAGACTTTGGATCGGCCAAAACCTGAAAATGTTGTCTCTACAAATCCCTCTATAACCCCTTGAAGCCTCACTTTGGGTAGAAGTCTTCCCAAGGAAGCCTTTGAGCTCAAACCAAAGGGAGTTAACCGATTTTAAGGTAATGTCTTCACATGAGTCCTTTTGTTTTATTTTGCTTCTCCAACCCCCTAAACTCTTTTTATTAATTTATTTTCTAACACCTACAGTATCTTAAATATACTAGGATGTTGTTATAATAAGTATTCAAGCTAAACTTACACACACCTTCATCTAATGGTTAAAGAACATTCTGTTTCTGTGGTTGGCGATTTTCTGCCTCACGAAACGATGATTGTTCAATATTCTTTTAACACCTTTAAAGGTGGCCATTATGATGTCACAGTATTCTATATATGATATATATGGTATTTATGTTTACTATATGATTATTTATTTTATATTTAAAAACATACCTTTATTCTTTTCATGTTGTGTAAATACGATAATTTCATATGAGGAAGTGTGGACTACCGCCCCCTCAAGTGATGTGACTCGTACATGCAATACATGGAATGTATAAAGAATGAAATTAATGATCATATGTGACCTATATTACATATATATTATACTGGAATTATAATATATATATATATATATATATCATTTATTTTTAATTCTATTAATATGACAATGAAAAAAATGAAAGTAGCGTTAATGCATACGTACGGCCTACCGTCTCCATGAACGGTGCTTTTTTTTTATCTCCAAATGATATGGAATGGTATAAAATGAAAATGTACTGGATATATATGATATTTTAATAATTAATAATATTCTGGAAATTATTTACTTATAACTACATGGGCAATCATTTTGTCAAACAAGATCATTTTTGACTCATGTACCAAACATCGGCAAAAACGTCTGATATGAACTAACATTATTAAACAATTATTATAACATTATAATATGTGATATGAACTGAATAATAATTTCTAAAGGAGGTCCATAGGAAATTATAAATTGACCAAAGTTTATTATTCAAGAATATAAAGGAATGAAGAAGACAAGTCGGACTTGAGGTAAGGGATCCGACTCCTCTCTTTCTTTTAAAGTACACTCTTTTATGTCATTCCTTTTAAAGCTCATCTTTCTTGTTTTTGGGATATTATTTTATATTAATATTAATGTAATTTTTATGTTCATATTATTAGAGACCCTATTATCTCTCATCAATCCATTTTGGAAGTTTTGAGTGGCGCTGTTACGCTGCCGAGTATTCGTAAGGGATTTTTCATGTCACTTTTATTCCTGTGAGATTTATGCTACATTTGCCACAATTTTATTTGAGTGGTGTATGTACTGACCATTATTTTACTCATTGTGTTATATACTTTCATTTATAAGTATTTAAATTAATTTTGTATTATCCCTCTTTCACGGGGCGTATGTTTCGAAAGATACCCATGTTAGTAAGGGAACCTTTCACCCTCCTCTTTTTAAAAGACTTCTTTTGTCATGTCTTTTAATTCACATACTATTATGTTGGGATATGTTATTTTATATCCTTATTGATGTAAATTTTATGTCCAAGTGATGAAATTCCATTTTTATCTCTCATCAACTCATTTTCTGAATTTTGAAGTGATGCCGTTAGGCTGTCGAATTTTACCAAGGAAACTTTTTAACCCAATTTCGATTTCTTTGGGTTCAACATGTAGTTATTAGATATGTCATATTTTGAATATGTGTGAATGAACTTTTATTATTTTAAACTTAATATCCACTTATATTGGGTGTATTTATATTTTTCACACATAATTTTGAGATTGATTTATCCTTAATTTAAGGATACCTTCTTTATAAGGGATTTCATCACATTTGACATTTCTATTGAGACTTCATTGTTGTTATGCACCAATTCACTCTTATATGGTGTATATACTGTCCATTGGAATGTTATATCATGAATCCATTTATTCTCATGATATTATAAATTTCTAACTAAATGTTATTCCTCAATTATTGTATTCAAGTGTCTCTAATATTGGTAAAACCCCTTTAACCAAAATATCAGGTTAAATGTTTTAATTATTTGTTCTTATTAATATCCATGTTTTCAAAATGGTTTTAAGGATTTATTTATATAGATATTAATGGTTTAAAATTTTAAAAGCTTCATGGTGGTATGGGACACTTTTATTCCAAAATCTCTTTATTAAATGTTTTAAATGGTTTTGGAAACGGTTTCTTTTTGAATGGATTCATTATTTCAATATACTAAAATGTTATATTGTGATTTAAATGTGGAAATGTTATGTTTCCTTTATACATGTTGTATGTGATACGTTTATGTTATGGTTCTTGGGCATTGTTATGAAGACGGGTGGTTTCCTGATAAACTATGGTCGAGTGAGCCCGATATAGCTCTCCAATGCATTGGGTAACACGAAGGAGTGAAAAATTATGGTTTCTCCAAAGATATTTAGCGAATATACTTTGGTGGGTATTCCAAACGTAACCAAGAGGGTTACTCCCTATGTAACAATGTTATTAATGCCTCAAGTTACCTTTTATGTCTTATAATTTCTATGATTTATTCATGATTTTACGAGGTATGTTAAAGTGCCTATGTTTTATGGGTAAAGTATGATTTCTTTATTATGTATATATGAACTCATGTTTCCTTTCCATTTTTTTATAACCCTTACTGAGCTTTTTATGCTCATCCCAAGTTTTTTGAAATTTTTTTCACGGGTCAAGGGAAAGGTACATGATATGATGATAGTGTCAAGGAAGTGTCAAGAAAGACTCCATGTTTTATTTTAAATATGTTTCCGTTGATGGGAAAAAAATGAATACTATCCTTATGTAACAACTTTGTTTAAATGTTTAATGTTTATGCATGTTTTATGATCTAATTCTGTAAAACTCTAAACCTGAAAAGATCCTAAATGTTTAATCTTGTATTAAATCAAGATTAAGTAAGGTTTAAGGCTGGGGCCTTATTGTTATACATTACTAGGATAATAAATTTACATAGTTTTTGATCCTAAGAAAATATGATATTCCTCCTAATAAAATGGATAAAGAAGAATGTTTGGAATTAAAAAAACATTTTCAAGAGTTTCTTTATAAAGGCCTTATTATTCCTTGTACTTCACCATGGCTTGATTATATTTAGATTGTTAAAAATAAGAACTATTATATTAGGATTTTCATTGATTATTGATAATTTAATAGAATCATTGTTAAGAATAAGTATCCATTTAATCATATAGATGACTTTCTTGACCATCTTCATGGAGTTCAGAATATTTTTAATGTTAATCCCTAGTACGGGTACTATCCTCTGAAGTTGAAGGGTGTTGAAATTTTTAATATTTCATTTCAAAATAGTTAAGGGAATTATGAGTTTGTTGTTTGGATCTTCGGGATAAAAAATGATCTAGTTGTAATTATAGTTTTTCTGAAAATAAATTTCCATGATCTCTTGGATAAATTTGTGGTGGGTTTTATTGACAACATAAAAATATATTATAAATGAAATGATGATAATGGTAAACATTTCATATTTTTTATATAAACCATAAAATAAAATAATTTGTATGGAAAATTTAGTAAATGTTAATTCTGGATGGTTTGATTTCATTTATTTTAAATATTATAAATAAATATTGAATAACTATTGATCCAGCTAAAAAATTTCATAAAGAGTGGACATGGCCAAAAAATGTCATATAAATTCATATTTTTCTGGGATTAATGGGTTACTATTGATTATTTGTTGAAAAAGTTTATTGGTTGTCAACCTCACTAATTTAACTAACATAAAAAGTTTTTAAATTAACGTGGAAGAAAGAATGTGATGGATTATTCTATAAATTGAAAATCATATTATTGAATGCACTAGTTTGGGCCTGACCATCTAGAAATTGGGACATTATTATCAAAAATGATGTTTCTATAAAGGGTCTTGGTTGTATTCTAATGAATAAAAATCAAGTAATTTATTTTGGTTCATATAAATGGAAACCTCATGAACTAATTTATCTAACACAAGATGTTGATCTGGCTATTATGTTTCTTATTTTAAAATCCAAAAGAAAAATTTATGTGGATTGAAGTGAGATATATATACAAATAATAATTTTTTAAAATATATATTCCCTGAAAAAGTGTTTAACATGATTGCAACAAGATGGATGTACCTAATTAAGGATCATTACTACATGATTCATTACCATCAATGCAATGAAAAAAGAGTAGCTAATGCTTCAATTCAAAAACATAATGCATCATTAACTATGCTACCAATATAACATGATTTTACTTTTTATTGGGGTCATTGTAGTCGTTATTGTTAGACATAATTAATCAACCATAAAAGGAGATATATTTTTACATTAAATTAAATAATTTTTCAAGAAGGGTGAGTTAATATAGTTTAACATTAACAATGAAAGTGTTTTTAGATATAAAATATATATATTGTGTTCCTTTTGTTTACTAGTTAAAGAAATAAATATTGTATGATGTTCATAGTTATCTATTTTTTATTCATCCCAATAGTACTATGATATAAATAAAACATTTAGAGTTTTATTGATGGTATGGATTGTAGAAATATAGAGTAATGATTACAAACAAATGGTTAACTTATCTATATTTTAAATTTAAATAAAATACATAAAGGGTTTTTTTTCATTTTAAATATCCAGAATGAAAATTGGAGAATACATATAGTTTTGATGGATGCGTTACTAGATACAAATCAATGTAATAAAGTGATATATGTTATTTTTGATTTGTTGTGAATTCCAATAATTTTAATTCAATTCAAGATAATAAGTATGAAAATAATCTGTTAATAATTTATATTAAAGAGTTAATTATATTTTGTGGGGTCCCTATCTGTATTGTATCTGGTCATGAACCATGTTTTACATCTAATTTGTTGAAAAATACTTCAAAATTAATTAGGTGGTGAATTTATTTAAAATAAAAATTTTGATCCACAATCTGATGGGATGTAAGAAAATTGATTTAGAATTTTGAATACATAATTTGATTGTTTTAAATGAATTACTTTCAAATATGGAATAAATATATTTAATTAGTTGGATTTTATTTTAATAATATTTTTCATTCCAATGTACATGTGGAAATATTTAGTTAATTATATGGGAAGCGATGTGAAACTACAACCTTTTGGGTTAAAGAAGGGGAAATAAATTTTTTAGGACTAGATTTGGTTGAAGGAATAGTTGATAAATTTAAGGAGATTTAGAAATACATGATGATGGCTTACAGATGATAGAAAAGATAAGAAAATAATCGGATGAAATATCTATTGTTTAGGGTGGGAAATCATATTTTTTCTTAAAGTATCTCTGTGGGAAAGTTTTACCGATTTTGGTAAATCGGGAATGTCAACTCTAGGGTTCATTAGAAAATATGAAATCCTAGAAATGATTGGATTAGTTTATTACATAGTGGCCATGCCTTTGAGTCTATCCAAATTACATGATATTTTTCATGCTTTATTATTATAAAAAAATTTAGATGCATCTCATTTTTTGAGCTTTGATGTAGTACAGTAGGAAGAGAACCTTTAATATAAGGAACAAATTGTTATTTAATTGACCATAGATAAAATGTGTAATATAATATAATGATTCACCATATGAATATTTTCTTTTAAATCTATATGATTAAAGAAATACCATGTGAATCTACAAATTTTGTGAAGCCAGAATATTCCCTCTTGTTTAAGTAATGAATTAGAAAAAAGAGGACATAATTTGTGAAAGGGGAAAGAAATTTATATCCTAGGTAATGTTATTAGAAAATCAATTTCATTATATATTAATATTCATTAATTATAATTTATATATTTATATTCATTAAAATAATATTATAATGTTTTTCAATCAAAAAGGAAATAGTTTTATTCCTACTAAATTTATTTACATTGAATATATGATTTCATTTAAAAGAATGCCTTAAAAATTTTAGAATAGTAATTTTAAAATAATTATCATAATTTTTTATATCCTAAAGAAGAAAATATTGTACAGTTATTGTTTGGAAATTTTTTGAAAAAATTGATTTTTGGGTGAATAGTAGAAAATAACTTTTTTTGAAGAAAACTATCTTATAATTTCAAGTATTTACATAGTATTATTTTATTATTTATTTCATTTAAAATATCATCTATTACTTTTGACTGAAAATAATATAATAAATTTAATTTTTATAAACATCATACTTTAATTTAGTATAAAAATTTTTTTCTCTTAAAAATACATTTTTTTGGAAAACTATTTTGCATCGCATATTGTGCATTTATTTTAGAACTATTTTCCATGAATTATTGAAAATATATTCTAGAAAATGGATGCCCCATTTTTATTAATAATTGGTAAATTTTTATGTGTCTATATATATTTTTGGTTATTTTAAATGTAATTTTTGTAAAAAAAGTTTTTTACCATAATAAGAGTAAAACATGTTCTGTTAAAAGAAAATAATTGTTAAAATGAAATAAAACCATGTGTAAAATAGATTTTATTGAAATATTTAGGCCATATATTGTATCGTTTAAAAACATGGTCTATTTTGGAGGAATTTTTAATAACTGATACATTAATATATTTGAATCTTTTAAAGAATTCATAGTGTTTCCACACCCCCACTTATAAAAGGACACACCCTATGCGCATTTCTACACACCTAAAGAGAATATTAGCTTAGTCATTTGATGAAAAAATATATTATTAACATCCATATACATGTATTTTAGGTCTTAGTATTAGTATAATACCAACTGCAGAATGAGTTAAGTATAAAGCTAAGAAGGTTTCCCAGAAAACCGGTATAGTTCTTAATCATGTGTTTTATTTTTATTTCTCTTTTTTACTCTTAAAAATGCCTCTTAAGAGTTTTAATATAAGAAAATATGTATCTAACATATAATTAATTTTTATTATGTTTAATATATAAAAATTTTCATTTACATAACCATATAACAAAAAATATAATCATCACTTGGGCTTACATGTAGACTACTACCTCCCGAGGCGATGTATTTCATTCTTTATCATAGACTCTTATAGTAGGTAAAAATTAAGGATATAAATAAATAATATTTTTTATATGATATTCATTTATTTTTATGATAGTAAATAAATATTCATTTTCTTTCTTTACCATCCAATAAAAAAAATCATTCTTTTTAGTACACGCAGATTACTGCCTCATGGACTGATGTAATCTTTTCTTCACCACCTAAAATTGATTGTATATAAAAGTGTATTTAAATAAATAATATAATATTAATGAAATAATTATTATTCTACAATAAAAAAATAATACCTACCTTATTTCCCTAATGTTTTTTGAAATATATAACCACTACTGATGTGTTTTTACAGACTATCGTATCCATGTTGAAACATAAATTATTTTTCAAAACCATATTAAATGTTTGGATTTAAAAAGATAATTAGTATATAAAAAATAAAATTATAACATTATTAATATTCTGTGAATGATATAATAATTTTTCATTTGACCGTAGTTAACCTACCGAAGCCATTTTGGACTTATAAACCAACCGTTCTTAAAACATCCAACATGAACTAAATTGATAAATTAATTCTGTATAACTTGGATATAATTGGAATTAAATTAATGATTAAATAGACATTTTTTATTAATAAATATAAAATTAGTATAATTTTATTATACAAGTAGATAAAGAATGAATGTGACACATTAGACTCTAGGTAAGGGACAATTTACCTTAAAACGTCATTTTCAACATTTTATTGGTTTAACTTATAAATATTTTACTCTATTTACATATTATTAAAATGTTTTTATGGATGTATTTATATTTAAATTACTGAATTAAAAAAGAAATTTTATATCTCTTTAGGTTTTACATATCTTATATGAATCATTTTTTATTTCATTACGAAAGGATAAATTAATGTACTATTTTAACATATATGATGTAAATGACTTTTCTTGCCACCACAAATAGAATTTTATATTTTTATTTATTTATAATAATACAGGATGTTAATGAAAAAACCTCATTTGCTTTGTTCTATATGTTTTAGTTTTTAATATTATCATTCAATGGAAACTTATATTTCAATATTTTCTTTTTTTCTTAGGGGTTTAAAAGCATACATTAATAATGTTGATGATGTAAATTTAAGATTTTATGTTTTTCATAATAATAATTTTCCTCAAATTTTTTTTATTAGGATTGTTGAGCTCAATATATTTATCTAATTCAATTTTTAATGATCAGGTTCTCAAGAAAATTAATTTGGATTTAACCGAGTTTGATATTCGATTTATAGGTATTATTCATAGGGTTCTTGTTAGGATTGTAAAATGATGATATTCATAAGAACCTACATAAAGTTTTTTTACATTATAATTTGTTTTCATGGATATATATCGATTTTATATTGTAAAATAATTATCTTTGTTTAAATTAATGGTTATTCCCATTAATGGTAAAAGATATGTTTATAAGAAAATATTATTCTTGTGTTCTCATGTGTTCTAAGAAACCCTCAGGATTATTATTTTTACTTTATGTTTTCTTATATATTATTTTATAAAAAACATTGGGTAGTAAATCTAATTTCATGTGTATGTAAATGATTATTTGAGCAAAAATTTTATAATACCAAAGTCAACCTCTCTTATATAATATCATGGTTTTGAAATTGACTAAAAATCTTCTTTTTATATTTTCATATGTATCTTATTGATATTTTTGTGCTCATTCTATGTTTCCAAATGTTTTTCCATGTATCAAAAGAATGAGTAAGAACAAATATGATGTCAGGTTGAAAATAATGAAGACTTGTCGTGATAAGAAAATGTGTTTCATATTACAAACAAAGTATTGTGAAAAAATAGATATTGAATGCATGTTTCCACATTATAATGTAATTGATTATTACCTAAGGCATATGTATTAATAATAAAAAAATACTAACCTATAAAGTTTATTTGGAATTCTATACAATTAATTTCTTATTTTAAAATGAAATTATGGGTTGGATAAGGATTGGGACCCTCTAATAGATTAACACCTAGAAAAGAAAATGTGGTTCATCAATATTCCATTATCATAATCATAAACCATATAAAGAAACAGTAAGAATAATATCATATTTTCATATCCCAAGTGATTCATAAGTAACATCACAGGATTTTATTATATATGGAAAATGACTTACATGATAATTGGAATATTTCTTAATGAAAATAACATTTTCATTTTGAAACCAGTGATTTAAAATATTAAAATTTTCTAATTATTTTGGAACATATTTTCTTTGTAATGAACCATGAAAGCATTTAATGAGAGATTCAAATCATTGAGTGGTCATTATGGTGTGAAATTAAATTCATGTGACACTCGTTAAAACAAATATTTTGTTCACACCTTCAGTAACAAGGTACTCATTGAGAAAATAAACAGAATATTATTTTTATTCCATTTATAAAAAAATAAAACATTGGTAAAATAACATTAAAATATAATATGAGAAAAGTAAAAACATTCTTGTAATAATTTTAATGAATATATGGACATGGAAGGATATATTCCTAACATAATAGAAAAATAGATCATGTTCTCCTTCAAAACATTATTTCTGTCTCTTGAGTACTTAAAGAGAGGAAAATGAAATGAAAAAGTGTATTATATGTAATAAGAATGAGATAAAAATTTACATATGATTTTGGAGAGATATATCATATAATTTCATTAGTATATATTTATGCATAAATAACCCTGCTAAAAATGGGATTGTAATATACAAACATTTACCTTACGATTGAAATGATTCACCAAAACTATAAACTACTATATAATATATTTAAATTTATTATATATAATTAAAATAAAAATATGAATACTTATAATATCATATATGACCATGTTATAACATTTCAACATCTATTTCAGGATAATTATTTATTAAAATCATCATTTTTTTGGGTGTTAACTCTTGTGTTTTTTTAAATGATTCTGTTGAGATGTTTTAGTTGGTATACTTTGATCCTGGTTCCCTAATATATATAAATTTAATAACTAAAAAAATAAAATATATATTTATTATATATATATATATATTTATAATCATCTATCAAGGATACAAATAGATAAATTGAATAACACCGTTAATACAGACAATATTTTATCTATACGCATGAATGCCAATTTCATTATCTAATGAAAAGAAGAAAAGAAAAATAAATAATATTTTAACTTTAATGAACCATTAATACATCATAAATATTTTATATATTTATTAAAATGATCATTATAAATTTTCATGTGATTTAGGGATGGAAAATGAATCATAACACTATATGGAGGTGGTATTTTGCAGTTACGCATGAGTGATATATTCATATCCAATATGTTGTGAGAAGGATGGAAAATGGTTCGGAAGTTATAATAATAAACTATCATTATATTTATGACAATTTATTTATTGTTTCAGTAGGGATACGATTAGTTTATATAAGGTATAAAAAGAAATAAAACTGAAAGAACATGGTTAAAATAAAATTTTTAATAGTGGTAGAAATTAATTATAATTTCTATAGACAAAATAAAATTATTTTTTTTTGAAGAAAACATATTTCTTAAGAATAAAATGAATTTTATAAAAATTGGGTACTTATTTATTAGGAATTAATAAAATCATTTTCTTCATATAAAATCTTTATATATATTTTTTATAAATTTTTTATTCTTTTTTATACATTAAATTTAACGGCTATGATATAAACTTCATATAAAATAATCATAATTAAATAGTATCTTTTAGTTAATTTATAATTTGTTTTTAATGTAAATAAATATATGAAATACTTTAAATTTTTTACAAACTAAATATATCTATAATCTCCGGGGATTATAACACTCAAAAAATATTTTTTCTATATTGAGTTTGTGAAACACTTTTAGACATATCAGCAACACCTTATGTCAGATTGAAATGATGTAAATTCCACTACATCATAAACTAATTATCAATATTTATCCTAAATTATCAATACATTTTGAGAATCTGTTGCATGTTTTGTGAAAAGATATCAATTTCAAATGAAATAATATAATATAACTCATAATGGTCACACCATGTGTCTTATTGATGTGTGATTAATTTATACAGATCAAAAATGAATAACTTATTATTTTCATATGGTATCATGAAAATAAAAACAAAATTGTTCTTTTTTTTGTGTTTCTAATATATGGTTTGGAAAAAATCATTTCTATACTTGAAGAATCCACTTTTCATCTTAATAGTGAGACCATGTGATGGATTTATTAGGATTAGTAAGCCTCTCAAATTCTCCAGATTAAATTATCTAGAAGGAGGCAATGATAATATTGACATAAAAAGTGGACGATCAATAAAAAGTATGTTATTATGGGATTTTTAGTTTAAAAAATTATGATCACTTGGTGATGATCAACTTCCTATAAAATAGGGATATTATATTAGAGTCGGGGTCCTAAAATCAAATATTTGTTCATTGATTACATTAATATTTAATGTATTTAAATGTTAAAAATATTGTTATATATTTTTCATTGTTCTGCATGACTATAAAGTAATAATCTATTAGAGTATATTTTTATTAAGAAGACCATAGTAGTTCCCCATTTTGATGATAACCTTAAAGTGTTATGACAATATTCTAAAATATAGTTATTCAATTGGATGAAATGATATGGTGGGACACATAGTATATAGACAATCATATGTGATTGCATATAAGTATATGAGACTTCTTCTCAGGAATTTATCACCAGGTAATCTCAATGACGGGTGATTATAAAAATATAACTACCTGTAGGAATTCTGTATGTCATGGTGTAATCAGATATTCCTATATGTGATATTTTTTAGTGGTTCATATAATTTAAGATTATCATTACACTTTTTCATGACTCAGGAACTTTTATTTACTGATGAAAACCATCATGCCATATGTTGTTGGGAAATAGGGTACATCAGGGGCATAAAAAATGACATGTTATTAATGGATAAGTGGAGGAAGGATTTGTCCATTCCATTTACAGAATTTAATATCTCATCCCTTTGATTGAAATTGTACTATAACCCTAAATTCCATGGCTATGGTGTATCGATGAGTTTATTTCAGGTAGTTAAAGAATGACGTATCAAGAAAATAAGTTGATGAAACAATCATGAAAATTAATTTGTGAGATATTGAGACAAAGGGATTGTGTTACAAATTGAGTGTTCATATGTGGATTTTATTATTATGACATTATGTGCTTTCTCCTGGGTGACTTGACCAATTGCTAGACAATACTCTTGGACACTAGGTAAGCCAGCCAAATTTTGAATAGAAATAATCTCAGGGCTCAAACACTAAGTGTTTCTTGTGGTATCGATTTTATTCTATATCAATTTAATTAATAGAATAAATATTATTCTCCATAAATGGTATAAGTTTATTCAAGTTAAAATGATTTCATAAATTGAATAAATTATATTTATATTTTTGAACATTTAATAAATATTTTTTTACTAGTTTGTTAACAAATTAGTTAGTTTAGAGAATAGATTATTTAATTATTCAGGTGTTCAAAAAATGGATGTGGAGATCAACCAGACAAAGGTTGTTCTAGTAGTAAAATAATAATTTACATGTTAGTAAATAATTATTTAATTAGTTGAAATATGAAGAAATAATAATAACACTGTTATCATTATGTGGCATGGGATTTCATTTATGATCCCATTCTGCAAAAGTTGGTGCACCATGAATAATGGTGTTGTTTTACTTATTATGTAGCATGCATTTTTTCTAAGGTTATGAATGTATTTAATTTATGTTACGCAATTAAATATTGTAATAGAAACCCCATGTTGTTAAATAGACAGGTACATATAATGTACCATTATGCCCGGTGAACCAAATTTGCTGTGGTGAGATAATTGTTCATCCAAAACAATTTACCTCCCTAGAATCCTCTCCTCCCCCATCTCATGAACAAGATATGTTCTTCAAGACCAAATAACATGTGATCAAGAACAAATGAGATATACACTCGATTCTCTATGCTAGTACCTAGAAAATGAGTGGTGTTGATCAGAGGAAATTAGAGCACGTGGTGATCACCGCTAGATGGATTCTAGTTTGGATCCTCCCAAGTGAAAAAAGAAAAACTTTAAGGGTCATTTCAGATGATCAACATCAATAATAAAGAATGTACCGAAGATCAGGTATTTAATTTCTATAAAAATTTTTAAAATTAATTATAAAAATTATGTAGAAGGTCTTCTCTATAAGATTTGGTTCCCTTTTCCGCTTTTTTATAGATCCTAAATATTAATCCATGGATATAAGATTTTATAATCATATTGATCCCAGATTATTCAACGATTACGGAAAATTCCTAGTAGGTCCCACCTACATACACAATTTTTCTACATTCGGATCCTTCATGTAGTATCAAAATGGTCACATAATTATTTATAATTATTTAAATAACTTGTTAATGATTTATGATTTAATAATTTAGTTTTTTCAATTCAAGGTTAATCATTTTTGTAATTTGGATTTCTAGATTTCATCATCCTCACTCATTTCTCATAGATATTACAGAAATGAAAAGAAATTAGATTAAAATTCAAGCGAGGAACTAGTCAAGAGGCACATACGATTCTATACAAGTGACACAAAAATACACATCATGTGTTCGAACTAGTACATCATATTCTCCACTATACACGCCATGTATTCTAGATTACACACTGTGTAGTTGTGTTTTATGAATTAGGAGTAATTCTAAAATTACTCATGTCGGATTAATTAATGACACACTGTGTAGTTAATTACTAGAACGCGTGTTGACCAAGACAGATTGTTGCATGGTCAGCTAGATTATATGCTGTGTGGCCCACTGGATAGGGTGTGTAGTCCCTTCAGGTCATGGGCCAAACCGTGTATCCCCTACATGGATAATCTGATTATTAACTGTGTACCCCAGAGACAACATGGCATGTGGCCCACTGGACATGCCATTTTCTCCAAGATATCTGATGTATGCATCATACATCGAGTCCCTAGTTATGTACTTCAAATAAGATGGTGAAATCAGTACAAGAAATGTAGTTGAAACTACACACAATGTACTTTTCCAATTTACATAGAATAAAATATTTAATGTTTATGTAATGTTTTCAATTACATTTCATTTATATTCGAATGGGTGTTCCCCATTTTACGTCCAATTTTATGGATGAGAATCTCAGAGAAATTCGGAAAAGGATTAGGATAAATGTATTGATTAATTAAAGATAATAATTAAGTGATTTACGATTAAATTATCTTAATATGAACTATTAAATAATTTAATTCTATTTTTGTTAAATTTTTAATTTGTTTCATGTATGTGTATGATCATGAGCTAGTCCGGGAATTTGTAACTGATTGGTTTCCTTTTAATTTATTTTAAGATAAATTGTTGTCATGTGTTCCATCTATCCTCAAAAATATGTAAGACAAGTATTCCCATGGTTTCATTTATCTAAATCCATTTTAACCCACTCCTATTTGTAATTTAAAAGAAAATATGTAATGGATGGATAGTGGGGGTGATTCATGCTGGAGATAAGATGAAACCAATCCTAGGATAAATAAAGGTGGATATGTTGAAAGCTATAAACACGAACCCCAAAGGATCAAGTTGTTTCTCCCCAAGGTCAAGGTTTTTTCATTATCCAATAGATAAACTAAACATTAATATAGATCATGATCATTCCCTTTACTTTATTTTTATTTTTTCAGTTTCATTGTTTAACATTATGGAATTGTTTTCACAGTCACATAATTAATGAATTAAAGAAGCATGCATGATGGAACTAAAATAAACTAGGATTATGTGTAAATATTGTCAATACATTTTTCTATCACATATGTAGTTTCTAATTAATATTAAAATGCATGTGATAAAGATAATAAGAAATTTATGAATAAATGATAAAGATCCCTTGGTAAAATATTAATCCAGACAAATCCTTTCATTACCTGTTTAAGGTAAAGACTCAATAAAACTAAGTATTTGACCAACCCTTGTTGGGACACTTACATTTATACATAAATCCATTATAGATGTTTTGGGTAGAAATAAATATATTACTTCAATATGAGTATCCCTTACTAGACTTTGTGCAATATTGGAGGCCAATGTTGTGGAAATACATGTCTGGATTTCCAGATTGGGGAGTCCACTCAACAGATCAAGTAGCTACAAGTCTGAAGTTGGATAATAATTGACTACTTAAATTCCTTAAAATAGTTTTACCAACCCATGATGGAGTTATATTAAGGGGAATATGGATCCTTTCAACTAGAATGTCCAAGAAAATAGACATTCTGAGTTCAATGGTGAGGGCCATTGGGACATGATAAAATAGCGGGAGATTTAATAAAATTAATTTATTATTTATTCTAAAATGTAATCAAGAAAGTAATAATTATATTCTCCTTTAATTTTAGAATAAAAATGAAAAAAATTTCAAACAAACTATCCCTTAAATCAATTCTAGATAAATATAGTAACCTCACTGTCAGTAACATCTATGAATGGTTTAGAAACCTTTGGGTCATTCTATACCATGAACAAAAATATTACTTGCTAGAGTCCTCATTACCTGTTCTTCCTACCTAAGTGGAGACTGATGAAGACTTCCTAGTCTATGAGAAACATATTAACAATGTGGTTTATGGTCAATGTTTGATGGTATCATCAATGTCTATTGAACTGATGAAGTCTTACGAAAACATGGATGCCTATAACATGCTTGGGAACCTCATTTGTCTTTTCTAGGAGATATATATATATAGGAATGGTTTGAGATCTCAAAGTCACTATTCTAGAGTAAGCATGAATAGGGTGACCCATCTAGGCCTTACATAGTCACTCCCATTGGTTATGTTGAGCTTCTTGATGTTTAGGGGTTTAAACACCCCAAAAAATGGGTTATCGATCTCATTCTCGCATTACTCCCTCAAAGATTCTCCAGTTTTGTTTTGAATTTCAATAAGAAAAACATTGAAATGTCTCTACTAGATATTTTTAACCTCCTTCCCCTAGGGTAAAAATAAATGAATTTACAAAATCCTTCTATGCTTATGATGAATAAGAGGAAAGTCAAGGAGTAGCGATTTATGCCTAAATATTTTTCACAACCATCCAATAAATCGAAGATCAAGTGGGATTAATGGGAATAGGAAGCTCTTTGTTTCAAATCTGGCCAGAACATCCAGTGGATGAAAAATACACCCAGCTAAAGAAGCAAGGGGAAGATTCAGATACATTTATTATCAATTATAATTTATCGGTTCCTTTAAATTGGGTATTAGATACATCCTGTGGTGCTCAAGAATGTGTCCAAATATAAGAACCAAGTAGATTAAAAAAATAGATCGAGGGCAAGTTGATCTATGATAATCTAATGGAGCTAGAATTTCTTCTATAGCTGTTAGGGACTACTACATCACATTGCCGACTAGAATTATCTTGGTTTCAAAATGTTGTTATTATGTTCCTTATGTTACCAAAAACATTATTTCTATACCCTAACTACATAACAGTGGATTTAATTTCAGGTTTGGAATTTATTGTTTCTTCTTTTATAACGATAGAATTTGTTTTGGTAGGGAACATTTATATAACAGAATTTACGTGTTGGATTACACAATCCAAGTAATGGAAATTGATAATGAAACTACTTCAAATGCCTCATACCACACCCAACATTGACATCACCAACGTTTTCATATAAATGAGAAATGCATTAAAAAGTTACATCAAGATGGATCATTAGATTATTCCAAACTACGCACACTTGGTGTATGTCATGCATGTTTACAAGGAAAAATGACTAGAGCCCCATTTAGTCAGAAGTGTGAAATATCCAAAGAGTTTCCTGAATTAGTTCATACTAATGTGTGTGGACAATTTCCATTTGAAGAAATAGGTGGGTACTTATACTTCCTAGATGTTACTGATGATTTTAGTATATGTGGATATATCCACTTAATGAAGTATATGTCAGATTCTTTTGATATGTTCAAGGGATACAAGAATGAAGCTAAGAACCAACATGGTAAGAACATTAATAAAATTCACCCAAACTGAGGTGGGGAATATCTTAATCATTAATTCATTGATTATATATGAGAGTTTGAAATCCTATCTCAACCCAGTCTTCCTTACACAACCCAATGGCATGGTGTATGTGAAAGGAGGAACCTCACCATCTTGGACATCGTGAGATCAAGGAAGAGTTATGCAAGTCTTCCATTATCGTTTTAAGGATATTAATTAAAAAAAATGTCACACATACTAAACCAAGTACAAACTAAACAAATAAATTGTATCCCAAACGAGCTTTGGAGTGGAAGAAAATCCACGCCATTGAGTTTACATGTGTGGGGAAGTGAAGCATTTTTAAGTCCTCTTCAAGCTACAAACATTCTCCCCAAGGCACAAGGTGTACATTTATATGATACCCCATGGAGACAAAGGTAAATCACCTATATGACCTCGAATATAAAAGTGTTATAGTGGAAAGACACACTATATTCCATGAGAGGGATCACATCTCCAAAAGAGATTGTGGGAGAGGGATAGAATTCGATGAATTCAAGGCTCAAGGTACACAACAGTTGGTAGAGGAGAAGATTCCACCAAGCCTCATGGAATAAAGATCTATTCTGGAGATACAACTACTGTGTAGGAGTACAAGATATTTTAGTGGACTAGAATGGAATAGTTTTCTAGTTACCATGGATGGTGACTCATTATTAGTTGATAATAATGATACTCTAACCTACAAGGAAGCAGTAAGTGGCATAGATGTTTCCAAGTGGAAAGAAGCCAGGAATTCTGAAATGGATTCCATAAACCAAAACCAAGTATAGATTTTGGTAGATCCTCCAATTCATGTAAAGCATGTTGGATATAAATGGGTATTCAAGAAGAAAGTGGACATGGAAGGAAAAATCAATACCTATAGGGAACAACTGGTTGAAAAAGGGTTCAAACAGCATCAAGGCAATGACTTTGATGAAACTAATTCCCTAATTGCAATTCTAAAATCAATCAGAATTCTATTTTACATTTCTTCTTACCATGACTATGAGATTTGGAAAATGGATGTCAAAACATCCTTCCATAATAGGAACCTTCAATAAGATATCAATATGACACTACATGAAGGGTTTTTGGCTCCAAAGAATGCCAATAATATATGCATGTTTCCAAAATCCATTTCTAGATTAAAATAAGAATCCTGGTCATGGAACATTTTTTTGATGAAGTAATAACAGAATTTGGTTTTATAAACAAGAATGCCAGCCTTGTGTCTATAAACAGTTTAGTGTGAGTGCAGTCAGTTTCCTAATAGTATATGTTTATGACATATTACTTATTGGAAGTGAAATACATTCCTTACAGTCAATTATGGCATGTTATAATAAATTATTCTCCATGAAGGACTTTGGAAAGGCATCATATATTCTTGGGATTAATATCCATCATGATAGATCAAAGATATTGTTGGGCCTATGTCAAATTGCATACATTTACTAGATACTAAAGAGATTCAGTAATGAAAAATATAAGAGGGGATTGCTTCCCATGTCAAATGGAAGTCATTATTCTATGAAAATGTGTCCTTAGAGTCATGAGGAAAGAAATAGAATGGTAAGGATTCTATATGAGTCAACAATTGGGTCAATCATGTATGTTATGCTATATACTAGGATAGATGTCTCTTACACATTAAGTGTGGTAGGAATATATCAAGATGATCCAGGTGACCACCATTGGATGTTAGTCAAGACTATCCTTAAGTATCTAAGTCATACTAAGGATATGATCCTAGTTTATAGAGGATATAAGGAACTAGTCATCATAGGATATAAAGATCATAGTTTCTAAACTGATCAAGATGACATGAAGTCAAAAACGGGATACATCTTCACTTTGAATGGAGGTGTTTTGAGTTCGAAGAGCTGAATGAAAGGTGTGGTCAATGATTCTATAGAAAATTCCATGTTTATCATAGCTTATGAGGCAAAAAAATAAGTAGTTTGGATGTGGATCATCATCTAAGAGCTGGATGTGGTACTTAGATGTAATGATCCCATCACACATTATTTTTATAATGATGCAACAGTGGCTCTCACAAAAGAGCCAAGGTCAAATCAGCAGATGAAGCACATAATATGGAAGTATCATCCCTTGAAGGATTTTTCTTCGAGAGGCGAGTTTGTAGTGAGAAGTATTTCCATAGAAGAAAATGTGGTGAACCCCTTGACTAAAGTCTCGACTCGGTAGAAACTCGATCTCCATTTGAGGTCTACAGGACTGAAAGTTGTAGGTAGTTATTTGTATTCCATGTGCTAGTTTGTTGGATATGGTCTCCTAAAAACAATTATTTGTACAATAATTAGATAAATATTTGATGTATTTAAATATTAAAAATCTTATTACATATTGTTTACCATTCTCTATTACTAGAATGTAATAATTTCCTAGAGTATTTTCTGCATTAATAAGGTCATAAATGTTCCCCTCTATGATAAGAACCTCGAAGTTAAATGTAAATATTCATAAATTTAGTTATACGATTGGATGAAATACTATTATGGAACACGTAGTATACAATCTATTAGGTGTGAGTACTCGTAAGCATATGTTAATTGTTTTCATGAAGTTCACACTTCGTAATCTCTATGATGGGAGATTATAAGAACATACATACTTGTAGGAATTCAACATGTTTTAGTGGCATGGGATATTCCTATCTATGAGTGTGTGTAATGGTACACATACTTTATAATTATTAATAATACATGTCACAACTCGTGTACTTTGATTTAATAAGGAAAACTGTCATGCCCAATGTTGGTGGGTAGTAGGGTACATTTGGTGAGTCACGAATGACATGTTATTAATGGATAAGTCAATGAAGGATTTCCCCCTTCTATTTCTGAAAGTTTATATCTTTGCCCTTTTATTGAAATAGAAAACATTTCCCTAACTTCCACGACCATGGTGTATCAACGAGATTATTTCAGGTATTCAAGGAAATAGGTGTCAAGAAAACATGTTGATTACATGATCATGAAAGTTGTATTATGGGATATTGAGTGAAAGGGATTGTATTACATATTGTTTGTTTGTATGTTTATGTCATTATAGATAAATTAATTTTATTTTATTGGCTACCTTAACCCGTTGCATGATAGTACTCTTCAACTTTAGGAAATCGTGCCAATTTCTAAAGAGAATGAATCCTAGAGAGTCACAAACTAAGTGTTTCTTTTGGTATTAATTACATTTTATTTGAATTTATATAATGGAATAAATATTATTATCACGAATGTGGAATAATTTTATTCAAGTTAAAAATATTGCATAAAATTTTTAAAATATTTTTATTTTATTGAACATTTAATAAATATTTATTTACTAGGTTTTAAATAAAATATTTATTAATTTGGGTGTTCGAAAAATAAAAGTGGATTTTGAGATGACCATGGATAGTTCGGTAGTAAAATAATTTTTTTCAAGTAGGTAAATAATTATTTAACTAGTTGCAATAAGAAGAAATAATAATAACGATGTTATCATTATATAGAATCCAATTTCATTTATGATTCCATTTTGTGCAATTTGGAACACCACGGATAATGTTATTGTTATTTTTATTATGTTGCACGGGATTTCTCTAAGGGTATGAATGTATTTAATTTATGTTACGTAATTAAATATTGTATCAAAAATACCATGTCATTAAATAGAAAAGTATATCAATTGTGATATTAAGTCTGGTAAACCAAATTTTCGGTTGTGATAAAATTGTTGATCCAATAAAATTTCCCCCTCTTGAATCCTCTCTTCTCCCCTCTCGATAAAGAGAGATGTTCTTCAAGACTGAAGAGCAGGTGATCAAGAATGACTGGTGCAAGATACTCGCTTCTCCGTGCTAGATCTTAGAGAATGTGTGGTGTCTATTGAAGTCCATTAGATCATGTTTGGATCAACTCTAAAGTAATTTTGGTTTGGATACTTGAAAGTACACAAACACAATCCGGAAGGGTCATTTTTAATGTTAAACATCATCAATTAAGAAAGTACTGATGATCCAGGTATTTAATTTCTACATAAATTATTTAAATTAATTATAAACATGATGTGAATTATCCTCTTTATAGGATCCCACAACCTTTTCCTCTTTTTTCTAGATCTTTGGTTTTAATCCATGGCTACTAGCATTTATCGTTGTATTGATCCCAAATTGGTCATTGATTATGGTAATGGTCAAGTAGGCCCCTCCAACTACCATGCTTCCAAAACATTCATATCCTTCATATTATTGTTCTACCAGTTATAGAAATCCATATTTAGGATTGATATAAGAGATGAGATGTTATAAATAAAAAAATTTAGAGGATTGAAAATATTAGATATTGGAGCAACCAGGTGACCTTCTTGACCCCACTACATATATGGGTGGGACTACCTACTGTATTTTATTTATATTACATACTAATAATGATCCACATAGTTGAAAAGTCAATACAAGTAATATTTATACTTATGTAGAAATTTACTTTTGTATTGTCTCCTATGGACGTAGGAAGAAATTTGAAACCACACAAATCTTAAAGTATTCTATAAATTTCTATATTTCACATGGCGATTTTTATTCATGTTTATGTTTTTTGAAATTAATTATTGTTTGGTGATTTCAAATGAATTTAGGTATTCTATGTTTCAGAGATCTTAGTCTAAGTGGTTTGTATTTTTGGGTGAATATGAAAACTAGAGGTTGATGGTTTTTGGATACATGATCCAAAATTCAATTTTTAAACATCCAATGACTTCAAAATAGAACCTATTAGGTTTTTCCTTGTAATAAGTGATATTATATCATTGTTGAGGAAATACTCATCATAATCTGGTATCATAATTATATTTTACCAATGATGTTTTTCGATTCAATGAGAGTTTCTTCATTCGTGTAATGGAAACAAAAGATACAAATATTAGTATTGATTTGTTATATATAAATGGTAATGGATTGTTGTTGGTGCATATGGAATATTATCTCTTCCAAAATTTCATGTATATTTGATTAATAATAATCAAACTATAGAAGATAATGATTGTATAATGGGTGTTGTCGGATCATAAGAAATTTAGATTGGTAAAGATATCATTGGCACAAAATGTGTCATTCAAAATATGAGAGAATAAAAAAATAGAAGAATTGATGATACCCTTGAAATAGATGTATCAAAAAATTACTTCTTAAACAAATTCATTATGTTATGTATGTTTTTCTACATGATATTTTCATAGGTATGGATTATTGCCGACCATTTTAATTATTTTAACATCATTCTATGTAATATAAATTTAATGAAAATCACTTTTGATGAATGATGTATTGCATTGATTTTGCTGGAATTACTAATAGGGAGTTGGGAGGCAATGGATACTATGGTCAAAAATTCTAGAAAAAAAATATCCTAGTATTTTTCTATTTTAGTATCTCAATCCAAAATGAAAATCTTAAGTGGAGGTATTTTAATAAAACCATTAAAAACGAGTTAAACCCAAAAGGTAGTAGATGTTCACTCAATAAGATAATGAGTTTAAGGGAAAAAAGTTCAAAGATGATAGCGTAGTTAAATCTACCAAACCGACACCTATGCATTGGGAGAGTGTTATAAGGTTCAATATTAATGAATATATCAAATACTATCGGGTGACTTTCTGAAAAACATCATTAGGATGTTCAATTTCATTAAATTTAACAAATGATAATAGCCTATTACTGTTATGAGTTAATGTTTTGGATAAATCAATGGTGGTTAATTCAAGAATTTTATTCCATTCCACATTAAAGTAGGAGTACACTGATAATTTTGTATTTGGAAGATTCAACATGGTATACTTATTGATTGTTCAGGCTCTTGGAGTATTTAGAAATGCGGATATAAATAAATATAGGAACTAAATCAGTACATACTTATATTGAAGTGAGTGAGACACATAATCTATTTAAATAAAATAATTATTTCCATTAGTGGATTATTGAAGAATGATATGTAATAAACATCACTATTATTTTATAGAAAATTATATGAGGATCAATGGTTATTGAAATAGTAGTTAAGGATGAGACCATATATCTGAATGAATGTTCAGATGGAAGCTTGTTGTCTAGAATGATAACATCTTGATGATTGGGGTTATATAATATTAATCTTGTTCATCTTAGTGATATGAATATTAGGTTTATATTATGAAATGGTCTACTAAATCTCAATTATATTTTTGTTAGAACATAAGAAAGTTGTATACATAGGAAACAAAGGAATATACCATTTAATTTGTATAGAAGAATACCTCATTGTCAAGAGCATAAAATTGTTCATAATAATGTTTTGTGTCCAACCCCAATTTATTCTCATGGTGGGTTCTTATATTTTTTAAACATTATAATTGATTCAATAAGAAACCTTTTTTGGTATATTTTTAAAAGAAAAAGTTATAACTATTTATAGTTTTAACTCATAGAAATCCATGGACAAAAAGGAGACCAAATAAATAATTTAATTCCTTATTTCAGATAGTTGTGGTAAGTATAGTGGATGAGAGTTTGAGTTGTACTTCTATAAAAATGGTATTAGGTATGAGAAAAACATACCAAGAATACTGAAAAAAAATTATTTGGATAAAATTATGACCAAAATGTTGATTGAGTGGGAACAAAACATGAGGGTTCACTCTAGTATGTCTAAAGAAATATTTTAAGAAGAAATAAATTATACTATCTATTTAGTTAATTTATGTCCATAAACATTAGTGTGGTAAGAGATTCTTGAGAAATTATAGTCAGTTAAACTATTGTAAATAGATCACTAAATTTTTTTGAAAAGTAAAGAGTATGTTATGAAGATTTTATAGAGAGATACATGATTGATGCTAAGTCCAAATTTTTTTCATTATAAGATATAGAGATGATAACAGAAATATTCAACTATGGGATAGAAATCATCAAAATATCATCAGATATAAAAGTTTTATATTTATTGAGAGGGTCTTCTATAAAATCAATTATATAGAAGTTTATACTTTTTAAAAGAATCAATAAGTCTTACAAATATTGATTTAAGTGGGCTCAATTGATGAACATTAATTATGGTGAATTTATATTTTTGAATAATTAATATAAAATATAGTCTAGTGGAAGATATACTTGAATGATCAAGGTCAATAAAGGATTGAATAATAAATTCGGAAGTTTAAAACATAGAAAAAATGGTACCAGAAGATGTAGTACTCATAGGTAATGAATCATTAACTCAACCATGAAGGTGTTCTAAAGTATAATGATAGGTAAAAAAACTTTTTAACGAATTATACAACATAATTTTATTAGATAATGAATATATCTAAATAAGTAATATCTCTCATTTTTTCTATCAAGCGTATGTTTTATTTGGAAGAGGAAATGGATTTATTTGATTCTAAAGAGACATGTGATCTACTGGTTTTAACAAAATTAAATAGATCACTTGATAATTAATGGTTTTTCTCATTTATGGACGAAATTCATGAAATAAGAAGGTATATATCTTGTATAGTGGTGAGATGATTTCAATTGAAATATGAAGTGGATTTCTCTAAAAAGTGTTAATAATTTTTAATACCTAAAACACTTTTAATGGTATGGAGTTTCGTTTATACCCATTATGTTTGTTTATAAAAAAAGGATGTAAATATGACATTCCCTTATTGTGATTCAGAGGAATAAATTTACTTGGTGAAACCTACTGGTTTTTAGGTTGATCAAAATAAGGACTCGGTAAGTAAGAAGAAATATAGTCTATATGGCTTGAAATAATCACCATGGAAATGGAACCATATATTTGAAGGATTCATGATTAAGGGTTTAATGCAAGAAAAAATCATGTCACTGTTTCCAGTATAAGTTTTTTATAGATTATTTCTTTATAATCACTATTCTATATACATATTATATAATTATAATGGGTTTTACCATTTTATTGATCTTGGAATTGATTTATGAGTTCACAAGAAATTTTGAAAAGGAGGATCTAGGATTTTAAAAGAAGATTCTTAGTATGAGTATTGATAGAAATAGTATATCTGGGAGTTTCTTTTCTTTTTCTCAAATGGATTTCATCAAAAAGTTCATCGAGGAGTATATAATTATTAGATCTAAATTAGTTTCAAATCCTATTTCTAGAAACTATATAATTTCTAAAGGGAAAACACTCTGAATGTAAAATGGGTAAATGCATATAAAAAATCTAGTTTGCTTCAATAGTCATAAGTTTGATGTATTATATAGTATATACTAACCCTAAATGTTAATTTTCAATATATCCATAAATATGACTCTAGGTAGTTAAATGTGGGACCCCACAAGATATGTTTACGAGATTATTAAATATAAGTATATTTTTCAAAAGTACAATTTTTAATTAACTATAAAAAGGTTAGTCTAATATTTTTTGTTCTATTAAAACCATGACTCTTTATCTATTCTATTTATAGTCCATATATGGCTCCAAAAAATATGAATTCACTTTATAGTCTTGGTTTTTTAGTTGTAATCATGGATTTAAACCATGACTATAGCTAGAAAATATAATAGCATCGAGAGAATTACATTTATGTTTAGGGAGGATGGGAGTTTCAAATCTGTCTAAGAGTTGGATGTTTCGCATAGATCCTTGAATAAATATTAGTGTGAGATACTTTTATGATTATAAATAATCCTAAAGTATCAAAATTTACTTCACCATATGGAGGAAAAAAAATCCTATACTTCAACTAATGATTGATCAATCAAGATGATATTCTAATGGGATTTTTAGTTTAATAGACTATGGATCACTCGCCGATGGTTAGTTGTCTGAAAAATGGTAATCCTATTCAACTAAAATTTTTATCCAATTACGTTTAGGATTGAAACAAGTGATTTATGAACACTATTTTAAATGGATGTATGTCCAAAAAGAAGGGGGCTAGTGAAAATATTTGACCAGCTAGACACCACTACTTAAATGTGGAGGGACCTCTTAGTGTTGTGTAACAAAATTACATTCTAAGAGTGATATACATAAATAATAAGTTTTTAACTAATATATTATTCATAAAATGAAATATATAGTTTATAGTTCACCCATAAATATATCGTGAAATTATGAACAACATAAATCAAAGGTGTACATTACATTAATTCATTTATCATGCTTGTTGGTATTCATGGGTATGTTCGTGGAAAATTATTTATTCATGGTGTTTTTTCTACATTTAGGCATACTGGGTTTGAGATATCGTACTTTGGGAGGTAATTTATGTATTATTTCTGTAATGATTGGATTTTAAATTCTTATTGGTTACAGGATTCTTTTTTTTTGGTTGATGTAACATCCCAGATTCAGAATCCACTCAACCGGTGCCCCATACATGGTTGGACACATAATGTCAAGTGCATTTCACCAAATTCTTGAGGCTGTCGAATAGCATCAGGGGCCTATAGTGTGATATTGGGGAAACTATGACCTCATTTTAATAGTGCAACACAATATAATAAATAATGACAATAGCTGAAGAAAAAAACAACATGAAATTGAGTAACCAATTGAAGACTAATGATCAAGATAGCCAGACCGTATGTAATATCAAAATGATGAACCATGTCACATGTTCTAGGAAAATAGAAAAATCAGGACACACTTCAATCAAGTACAATACAATACCAATTTATGGTAAAACAAAATGAAACTCCATATCATCACAAGATAATACTTGGTCTCATGCTCTCTTTCTTCTAAGAAGAAATCAAGTACTTTCATAGGGAGCCTTTACCCTCTCAAAACCTGTAGAAATATAGTCAATTTTGGGCATAAAATATGACCCAAATAGAGTGTGAGAAATAAATCCTAATATGACACCACTAGAGTTTAGTGCCAATCGTTCAGGGAGTCTATTCCTCAATAGTGTAAAGAAGTAAAGTGCAATAACTATTAGGAACTCAAAGGTAAAAAATCCACAAGTACATTCATTCTGTTACATTCATTTTTTGTTATTTAATCAATTAAAATTCATTGAATTATATATGTCTCGGGATATGGCCTATGCCCGTCAATCACCGGTATAAAGTAACTGCAATAAATAGCTCAGGAAGCTATATAAGCAATGAAGTGCATATTGAATCCAAGAATATGCTTTATCATGGTAGATGCATTATCAGTCATTCCAGTTCAATATTTCCCTGGGCCATGCAAGATGTATAAGCATTTTAGAATATTCTAATCAACAAAAAACTAAGTGTATCATCATTTCAACATATTATAATCAGGGAAAAGTCTAAGGTATCAGCATTTCAGCATACTATAATCGGGGACAAGCCCAATGTATCAGCATTTCAGCATTTTATAATCAGGGACAAGCCCGATGTATCAGGATTTCATCATATTATAATCAGGGATAGGCCCGGTGTTTCATCATTTCATCATATTATAGCCACATATGTAAATTACACCAATACATGGTTTTCATCATAGAAACTCATATGGGAATTTCCTACAACAATATACATATAACTTTAATCAACCCAAAAAGGGAAAACATTCACAACAATCAAAGGCATTCTTTACAAAAGGCTAAACAAGGGAAAATTCACCCATGGGGTGTCCCTAAATCACACATTCATCAATCACATGCTTTAAATTTTTATAACCAAATATATAAACATAATTGGGCATCAACAAGTTTCAATTATAGAGAAAAAAATTCCCAAAAAATGGGTTCAAGACATTTTGGCACATATAATCAACTCGACATTTAACAAAAGGCACAAGACCACCAACCTCGATGTCATATAATTGATATAAACCAACACCATCACTTGAATAGGCCTAGAATGGAGTAGATCTAGGAAAAGAGGTAAATCATTCAAACATAAATAACACTATCAAGAGATAACAATCTCCAAAAATGGATCTAGAATAATAAATACCTTATTGATTGGTTTCTAATGTTACTAATGACACTTGAATTAGGTTTCAGAAAATGAAATGGGAGAAGGAATTGTTCTCGCGGCTCCAGGATCTTCACTCGGTGGCTCTTCTGTCCCGAAAAAAAGAAAACAAGGATATTTTCCATTTTAAGACTAATTTTACTAGTACAAGGTGTGTAAATTAATATACACGGTGTGTATATCATTTTATTTTTAATAAATTCGTTGAAATATATTACACATCCCTCCCCAACTTTGCCAACATGAATATATGGAATGCACAAGGAAGTGAATGGCATGTAGTGGCCTTTTCTTCTCTCCCTGGACAAAAAAACCACACACCATCTATCCCTAGCCTACACAGAAAGACCACACAACGTGTACATAAGATTACACAGTATGTACTACTAAGACTTAAAATTTTTCTAGTTTTCCTTATTTTCCCAAAAACAACTCAAAGGAAAAGAAAAGGAAGAATCCCTATCTCATAGGAAGAACTAGGTTCTTAAAAACTTTCCCCCTTAAAGTAATTCATCCCCAAATTACCCTTTAAAGGGTAGTGAAGGAATATTTGAGAATAACTTCGACCACTGAGCACATATGTCAGCCTCTCTCTCCCATTTCTCATCCTGTACTCAGTCATGCTGCCATAACACCCGTACGAGAGGAAGTAACCAACCTCGGAGAACCTTCATGCTCCTGTAAAAAATACAAACCAGATTCTCCTCAAAGGATGCATCAACTTGACAATCAACCTTTTTAGGCTAAAAAATGTGCGACAGGTGTAAGTGATTGTAGTGAAGATGAGATACATGGAAGACATTGTGAAAGGCTTGGTAGCTTTGAGGTAACTATAGCAGATATGAAACCAACCCGACACATTCCAAAATCTCAAATAGTTCAACATATCGTGGTGAAATCATACCTTGTCTCCTAATCCTCTTGTGTCCCAATCTTGGTGCAACATGTAGGAAAAATCGTTACTTGACCTCAAACTCCAATGGCCGTCAACAACAATCGACATAATATTTCTAGTGAGACTTTGCAATATCCATCCGCTTTTGAATTAAGTGAACCTCCTCAATAGTCTCCAAGACAAGTCGAGGTCCCTGCATAGCTGCCTCTCCTACCTCCAGCGAACATAGGGATGATCGGCATGACCTAACGTAAAAAGCCTCATATGGTTCCATCTGAATAGTACCATGGAAGCAATTATTATATGCGAATTCAACTAGGGGTATATTCTTCTCCCAAAATATCCCATAGTCTAGGAAAAATTAATGCAACATGTATTCCAAAACTTATATCATACGCCCTGACATGCCATCTTTTTTAGGGTGGTATGTTGTGCTCAGAAGAACCTATGTACACAACACCCTTTGAAAACTATGCATGAAATGAGTTGTAATGTGGGTGTCCCTATCTGAAATGATAAAATGTGGAACCCCATGAATTCGTACCACCTCTCGAATATAATTCTCTCTGATCTCATCTACACCAAAGGTCTCCTTGATCATAAAAAAATGAATGAACTTTATAAGCCTGTCAACTACAACCCATACATCATCATTGCCTCTAGGCAACCTCAGTAACCCCTCAAGAATCCATCATGATATCATCCCATTTCCACTCAGGAATGGATATCTTTTATAAAAGTCCTACTGGCCACTGATGTTCTGCCTTCACCTGATGACAGGTGGAAAACATCATACCAATACCACCTACTTATTATTTCATTCCTGACCACTTTTACTAATGATGCAAGTCACTATACATCCTAGTAACTTCAGGATGGGCATCCCAAGTGGAATCATGAAAACCCCACATCAACTCCTCGCGTATATCCCCTGGAACCCACACATGTCGATGGACACGCAAAAATGCATCCTTACATATCGTCCATCCAAGAGTAGGGTCTTCACCTGACACACTCTCCAATATAACTGGGCCCTCAAGATCATATAGCAACCTCATCCTCACTCTGTCTACTAGGGAAGAGGTTATAGCCAAATATGAATGATAAGTCAGTCCCTAACTATTGTGAACCACTAAATGAATCTCATAGAACAAATCCATAAGATTCCACTCACCACTGGACTCTTACACATCTGGTAGATGAGTCCTCCTACTTAGTTCATCAACTATGACATCACCTTTTCCATGTGTATAGGTATGTTTAAAGTCAAACGAGTGAAGTTCTTCCACCCATTGTCGTTGTCTCAGATTCAAATCTTACTGAGTGAAGATGTATTTGATACTTTTGTGTTTTGTGTACACTACAAAATGTTCCCCTAATTTATAATGTCTCTTATTGCTCAAATCTGGAACAACTTCATCCAGATCAGGATCATAGATCGGGTAATTTCTCTCATGTGGCCTCAACTATCGAGACCCGTACACAATTACCCGATCTCCATGCATAAGCACTGCTCCCATCCCAATACCTAATGCATCATAGTATAGAGTTTAACTCTTTCCTGTCTCTAGAAATATCATTATTGACGCTGAAGATAAACGAAACTGAAACTCCTAAAAGGTTGTGACACTTGATTATGACCATTCAAACTTCACACCTTTCTTAGTTAATCTTATCATCGGCATTACTAAGCGTGGAATGTCCTGTATAAAACACATGTAATAACCAGCTAGTCCCATGAAACTTTTCCCTCAAAACAATTATTGGGATACTCTAGTATCTGTGATGACATTCCCCAGATGGGAATCTGATCCATCCAGAAGTGGAATTTTGTGAGCATAGAATATAACTGATGCACTCTCAGTGTATTCAAAATGATCTCAAGGTGATTGGATTGGCCATGTCGATTATGATAATACACGAATATATCTTCCAAAAAATCCACAATAAAGGAATCTAGGTAATGATGGAACACTCGGTTCATCAGCACCAAAAAAATTGTTTGCACGTTTTGCAGACCAAATAGAATAAACAACTACTCATAGAGACCATACCTACTACGGAAGGTTGTACGAGGTATGTGTGTTGGTCGAACACATACCTGGTAATAACCTGACCTTATGTCAATCATCCAGAACACCTAATCTCCTCTAATTTGATAAAACAAGTCACTTATCTATGGTAAGGGATATCTTCCTTTAATGGTCAAATGGTTTAGTTTCCAATAGTCCACACATAGCCTAACCATACCAGCCACCTTTTTCACAAAAAGGACCGGTGAACACCAAGGACAAGTACAGGGTTGGATAAAACATTTTTCTTATATATCTTCTAACTACCTCTTGAGCTATTGAAACTCCATTGTATCCATCCTGTAAGGAGAAATGGATATCAGTGAAACTCTTGTCACATGATTGATAGTGAACTCTACCTCACTGACTAGAGGTATGCCTGAGAGGTCGTCTAGGAAAATGTTCATGAAATGATCAACCTGTAATGACCTGGAAATACCGTGTAAATTTGTTTCTTAAATATATGGGAATTTTACGAGTCCGAGAATTTTTACGGCTCTTGATTCTGAGGCTTGGTGTACCCGGAATCAATTTCTGAAGTTTTGATTGGGTACGTTTAGTAAACGTTTGAGCGAGATTTTATAACTTTTTAACTGGTACTCGGAATTGAAATCTGATGGCACCGTTGAACTCGTAGCACCTGTATTCACTTATGAATACATTCACCTCGATGGTAGTTGGTCAAGAATAAAAGTTAGTTTTTGGATTTTATAAAATAGTAATAAAATAATGTGTACAACAACTTTATTTTATTTGAGCCACCATTGTTTGCGTAGAGCTTAAAACCTTCATGAGGTGGTTGGAGGTGGGGGACGCCACACCCTAACTTCCTATGAGCGGTTATCGTAGTGGGGCCCACATGAACATAACCTCCCATGATAGGTTATATCATTGGGACCACACAAGACTAAATCCTCCAAATTAATGGGAGGGTGGAAAATACCCCAACTCCCCTCATTAATGAGGGGGGAGTCCCATGACCTCCTCTACCATTAATTGGTGCCATCTCCCTTAATGAACCTCACCAACGCATGTGAATTAATTAAAGGGAGCCTTTTAATTTCATTCTATCTATGAATTATGTGCCAATAATAAAATAATGGACAAACTATTATTATTATTTTGTTGGAATTCTCTTTTGGTGGAACAGAGGAAGAGGAGAGCTAGGGAGAACCATCCTCTCAATGAAGAACACATCGAAAAAAGAACATGAAGAACGTCGTTGATGATTTCCATCTTTGACTTCCATCCTCGAATCCTACACAACATCATCAACGAACTCACATAGCTCATAATTAGGGACATGCGGCAGGCAAGAAGAACGACAACCTTCATCATCTTTCTTCCGCGACTCCGCCAATGTGCGATCATAGATACGAGGTAGGGGGTTTACCTTGTGCTTTATCCCTTTTATTTTATCATCATTTGAAAATAAATTGTTGCATGTTTGTAAATAATTTTCATTCAAATTTACTATTTTTTTGATGAACCAATTGTTATCACTTTAAAAGTAGAGCATGTGGGATGACCGAACATGGCACGCCATTCTCCATCGATTCTTCTCTCTTGTGGTGTTCTACGACAATGTGATGAGGTGATGACGATGAAGGCGGCAACGACGAAGGCCACACTACATGTGGCCTCCATGAATCACGCTTCCCCCGCACAGCACCGGTGCTCCTGACCGAATACCGCCTATCGGGCAGTGCCTGACCTGCATACCCACGGCCTCCTGACGGTCTACCCGGCGCGCACACTGGCCGAACCTGCGGCCTGCCCGGCACTGCTGACGCCTTTCCTGGTGCCCTCGCATGCTTCCACACCCTTGCAACACTCCGGGGTGAACTGGATCCAAGCCCAGGCTGAACCGCCCTCATGGTCCTCTGGGTCGGGCCCAACAGGCTGGGTCAAAGCATAGCAGGCTGACCTGCCCAATGAGTTGGGTCATCCCAGCAAGTCTGGTCAGGTTGACCGAGACTGGGTCGACCCAGTCTGGGTTGGGCCGAGTCTGTCTGACCAGGTCGGACCAGACCCAAGCCCATTACTACCCATTTACTTCCTTTAGCCATAACTTTGACACCAGACAACCACTTGACGAACTGTCAGCAGCGCTGGTATTCTTGGAGCATATCCATCCCTTTGAGTACATCCCACTAGAGTTTGGCATATAGTTGAGTTACGGCCAAGTTGGATCGTACAAGAATCCAACTTGGCCCCCTCGACTAAAAGACTAATAACTAACAGACCGAGCGTCCTATTGATGCCTCTTCTATTGCATTGAGACCCCTATAATGTGGCATTCCTTTGAGATACTTCTTTGTAACACTTTGCGACCATTGGAGTATTTCCTAGTAGCTAATGGAGAAGATCCTTCAAGTGACGAGGAAATAGAGTGTAGAGACCTATTAGCTTGCAGACGTGATGACCGAATGACCATTTCAACTCAGAGTGATTTGACTAGCCTATTTGGGATCACTTGGTAGTTAGTGGTAGACCCACAGTGGAGGAGCGTCAGGTAGTTGGCGGCAGAACCACTGTACTCGACAGGAGGAGTACCTCTGCAGACTATTAGGGGGAGCGCCTGGTAGTTGGCGAAAAAACCATAGTGGAGGGGTGCCTGGTAGTTGGCAGCAGACCCACAGTACTCGATAGGAGGAGTACCTCAGTAGTCCAAGGTTAGTGAGAAGGGCCTTTGTGTCACGGCAGGCCCACTATACTCGATAGAGGAGGAGTTCTCTAGCAGCCGTGGTTTTGATAATAAAAGTCCTGGTTTGTGATGAGTCAATGACTTTTGTGTTTTCCTCATATTTGATATGGGTTTCTAGATAACATTGGTATATTTATGGTTATATACATAAGTAATGGTTATCCTTTGATTTCATATATTGTGGTTTATCCTTGTTGGATTTTGTGAGACCTTGAGGGTCTCAGGGTCCCTACTGAGTATTTTTATACTCACCCCTGAACGGGAAATTCCTGCACCTCGTTGTGTTTTTTACAGAAGACGGACAATGTTGACTGTGGTAGTGAGTAGCAGGACAAGACGGTACCTGGAGGTGGACCACTCGACGTGACAGTACAAGGAAGAGACAGATGGACTTGGAGTTCTTCGGAGGCCATCTGTACCTACCCTTCTAGTAGGAACCCTGGAGGAATACATTTTTACTACTTTACTATTCTTCAGTTGTACTTTCTTTCAGTTGTACTTGTAATTTCTTTTTGGGCTTGTATTTCTGGCCCCATTTACTTTCTATTACTTTGTATACAGTTTTACTTAGTGTTTTGCTTCTGGTTGTGTAATCTGTTGTGTTTGTTTACTATTATAAAGGAAATTCCATTCCAGTTTAGGGATTTACACCTTTGGTGCAAGTCTCCAGACCCTTGCCTATGGAAGGTGGTCTTGGGGTAGTCACGATACGGGCCCCAGGGGACTGGTCGTGACAAATTGGTATGAGAGGAGTTGGTTCTACCGCAGAACTTAGAACTCTGATATTTCATTTCTGTGAAGCAATAGTGTTAAGGGTACTAAGTGTGGTTTTCAGTTCAGGGAGTCCAGTGATGGTATGGGTGGCCGACGTATCCATACAGTAGGACCCTGAATTCAGATTTCTGACTATGTGCACAAAAAAACTGATTGCATGTGTGTTTTCAAAAGTTTTTCTTTAAGTCAGCTCAACCAGGTCAGCTCATGAGGTATAATATTTTAATGGTGTCACATCTGTTTCTTTTAGGATGCCTCCCCACAGACGACCAGTTAGAGCCCCGAGAGTTGTGTGCACTGATATTCCACTGATCGGCAAGGCCTTTGTGGAGGGCCCTTTACCAGTGGAGGCACCAGTGGTACTACTTCCTATTGGGCCACCGATGCCACCATCCTCAGTAGCAGATGATGACTCTCACTTTAGCGCATTGCATGAGTTCCACACTAATGGCCCCCAATGTTCATTGCGGAGACGGACCCACAGGTAGTTGAGGATTGGCTGGATGCTGTAGTGAGAGTCTTCCAACTAGTAAGGACACCTGCAGACTTCATGGTGATCTTTGCTGCCCACCTCTTTCAGGTAGTAGCAGGTAGATCGTGGAACCTGATGCTCCAGGTGCATGGTGAGGCGACGCTACTATGGACATAATTCGAGAGTCTATTTTGGGTGGAGTTTGTCCCAGCCACCCTTAGAGAGGTGCAGATACAAGAGCTATTTCATCTGCATCAGGGAATCATGATAGTAGCATAGTACTCATCAAGGTTCACCGACCTCCCGCGCTACTCCACTTATATGGTATGAGACACTTTCTTCAGGGCCCAGACCATAGAGAAGGGGATCAGGTGAGAGATTAGAGCTTCGATGATCTAACTCTGCATCCTAAAGCATGCGGGGTCCTAAAGAGAGCCCTCCTACTGGAGAGTTTCCTTGTTGAGAAGTCTCTTGCAGCGCGACCCACCTCCGGGCATCACGTAGTGGAGTCTTCTGCAGCTAGAAGTAGATAGATGTCGCAGTGGTCCAAGAGGACTAGACCTACAGGTGGTCAACCACACATCTCAGGATCGATAGTGTGGGGCACCCAGAGTAGAGACAGAGCCAGACATGTCAGGAGCGGACAATGTTACTCATGAGGTGGGCTTGGTCACATGGCTTGTGGCTATCTGACCCGTCGTTCTGATGATCAGCATATGGTTGAGGTACCTCCTCAATAGAGGGAGAGGTTTGATCGAGGTGGTCCGCAGGGAGGAGGCAGACGTGGTAGAGGATTTCGATGTGCAGCTGCCAGTGGAAGACGTTTCGAGGTGTTCCCTCCACCACCACCTGGAGGTCCACCCCAACCACTGGGAGCAGGTGGACAGGGGAGAGCTCATCTTCAGGCAGCTGAGTCTTACGATCATGGTGCTCTGAAGATGATTCGAGGTATGATCTGTGTCTACTCCACCATAGTTGTATTTCTTATAGAAAAAGGTTCCAGTCGCTCATTCATTTCCATTTCCCCGTTCGGAGCTCAGAGATTCTGACGGATCCGTTGGCTCGATTGTTATGGCTAGAGACTCGTATGGGACCAGACTAGACGATTACGCACTGGTGTCAGTAGTGTGATCTTACTCTAGGAATCCAGAGCTTCGAATGGGATCTCCTCATATTAGTGTCGAGGCCTTACAATGGCATCTTGGGTATGGACTGGCTATCTACATTTGATGCTATAATTGAATATATTAGGAGAAAAGTGCGGTGTTTCCGCATGAATGGGACTAGGTTTACCAAAACCGGTGAGAAAGGAACCTTTTCAGCACAAGATGGACTTACTCGGAGTAGGGTGAAAGCAATCACTCAGCAATTGTCTTGCCTTCCCTTTGAAGCAGTTGATGTGGAGAGTCCAACTTATCCTGTATTGGTGGACCAGTACATAGATGTTTTCTCTGACGATGTTCTAGGACTAACTCCTTGTAGAGAGGTGGACATCTACATTGACCTGTACCCCAGGATGACACCGATATCTACTCCAGCATATTGGATGGCTCCCGCTGAGCTTCACGAGCTAGGGGTACAACTAGAGGACTTGCAGGGGAAGGGATTCATCCAGCCCAGTGCTTCTCCCTGGGCAGCCCCGATTCTGTTCACCAAGAAAGAGGATGGGAGCTTGAGGCTCTATGTTTACTACTGTCTCCTAAACCAGGTGACCGTGAAGAACAATTACCCACTCTCGAGGATTGACGACCTCTTTGATCTGCCTATGGGGGCTCAGTGGTTCTTGAAGATAGACCTTAGATCAGGATATGACCAGCTCAGAGTTCGAGATAGGGATGTGCGGAAGATGACATTCAGGTGTCGGTACGACCACTAAAAGTTTTTGGTTATGCCTTTTGGCATAAACAATGATCCAGTAGTGTTCATGGTAATCATGACCAGGATAATCCATCCATACCTTGATGGCTTTGTCGTAGTCTTCATCGACGACATTATGATCTACTCGACTACTGATGAGGAGCATGACTACCATTTATAGGTAGTACTAGACACACTATGAGAGAACCATCTTTATGGTAAGCTCTCGAAGTGCCTGTTTTGGATATGAGAGGTTCACTTCTTGGGACACATCATCTCGGAGGCTGGAGTTTCAGTGGATCTAATGATGATCGAAGCAGTACTTTCTTGGGAGCCATCCAAGAGTGTGACGGAGGTACAAAGTTTTCTGGGTTTGGATGGATACTACCGGAGGTTCGTTCCAGACTTCTACGGAGTTGAATAACCACTATTAGCCTTAATAAAGACGGGGAAACCCTTCGTGTGGTCATAGAGATGCTAGCAGAGATTTTAGGAGCTGAGGCAGAGGCTGACTAGAGCCCCCATATTAAGGCTTCTAGAGGAAGGCATAGGGTACATATTCTACTGCGATGCATCACGGACCAGACATGGGTGTGTAATGATGTAGGAGCGAGTAATGATAGCTTATAGTTCTCGGTAGCTCAGACAACACGAGCAGAACTCTGCTACCCATAACCTAGATTTAGCAATAGTGGTCTTCGCATTGAAGATGTTGCAACAATAACTTACGTGTGAGTGTTTTATCTTGTAATATGATCACAAGAGTCTCAAGTATATATTCTCTCAGAAGGACCTGAATCTGAGACAGCGTCGATGGATTGTGTCCTACCCGGACTACGACTTCATGATAGTTTATACTCCTGGGAAGGGGAATGTTGTTGCAGATGCACTAATTAGGAGGTCTTGTATATAGATGCTATGAGAGGTGACAGAGCGGCTAGCTGCTTTACAAATATCCTTTGTGGATAGAGATGGATCTGCCTATCTACACTCTCTTAGAGTCACTCCCCGACTTCTTCATCGAGTCAGGGAGGCACATCATGGGGATGCTGACTGCGATACATGACGTGCTCAGATATCCACAGGGCAGGCACCTGATTGATTTTCTGAAGGTGGGGATCACGTTATACTTTTCATAGGACATACCTTGGTACCAGTGTCACTTCAAGAGGATGTTTCGAGGGATTCCCAAACATCCCCTCTTGTGGTACATCCAGGAGTGGCGAAGATGTATCAAGATCTTCGACGAGAGCACGGGTGGATAGGTATGATGAAGGTGGTTGTGGAGTTTGTCTCACGATGCCTCACTTGTCAGCAGGTGAATCCAGAGCACTAGGTACCAGTAGGCTCGGTTCAGCCTTTAGAGGAACCAGAGAAGAAGTGGGATGGGTTATCCATGGTCTTCATGATGTGTCTTCCACGTACATCCAGGGGTCATGACTCAATTTGGGTGATCATTGACCAACCCAACAAGTCTGCCCACTTCCTACCAATTAGAGAGTAGGGTTTAGTAGAGATCATGGGATGCCTCTATGTGCAGGAGATTATACATTTAAATATTATACCTTTGATTATTTTCTTCGATTGTGATGCACAATTTACTTACCGTTTATTTAAGGGGTTCTGGGAAGCGTTTGGGACACGACTTCTCTTGAGCAACTCCTTCCATCCATAGACAGATGGTTAGACTGAGAGGACCATCCAGACCCTCAAGGACATGTTACGTGCATGTGTCCTTGACTTTGGTCATATCTAGGAGGATCAATTTCTTTTGGTGGAGTTTTCTTACAACAACAAATAACACTACACAATAGGGATTCACCTTTTAAGGCGTTTTATGGGTGACCTTGTACATCACCCTTGTATTGGAATGACCCTGGGGAGTCAGCACTAGTGGGACCAAAGATGGTACAGGATACTACCGAGAAGGTGCAGAGCATCCAGGAGAGGATAAAGACTACACAGAGTAGGTAGAAGTTGTATGCTAATAGGAGACGGAGGCCTCTGGAATTCGAGGATGGCGACCAGGTCTTCCTACGGGTCTCACCTTGATGAGGTCTATTGAGATTTGTCTTAGGCGACATGTTATCTCCGAGATTCTTGAGACCATTCTAGGTCCTCTATATAGTAGGTGAGCTGGCTTACCACATATCTCTTCCACCTGAGTTGCACCAGGTGAACGACGTCTTCCACTTATACCAAATAAGGAGATACATGCACAACCCTTCCCACATCATTGATGATGGAGAGTTGGACGTCGACGATGGGGATACTTTTACGGAGGGTCTAGTGGATATTGAGGATCGACATGAGCAGGTCCTCTATGGACGGTCGATACATCTGTTGTGCGTACGTTGGAAGCACGAGAACCTCCAAGAGATCACATGGGAGTGGCAGGCTCAGATGCATGCTCAGTATCATCATTTGTTCTCATAGTTCATGTTATAGCTTAAGGGGACGTAAATCCCTAAGGTGGGAAGAGTTTAAAGACCCAAAAATTCCGTTGAAATTTTTTTCTTAAATACATGGGAACTTTATGAGTCCACGAATTTTTACGGAACTTGATTTAGAGGCCCGGTGTGCTTCGAATCAATTTCTGATGTTTTGTTTGGGTACATTCAGTAAACATACGAGTGAGATATTATAACTTTTGAACCGGTGCTTAGAATTGAAATCTGAAGGCACCGTTGAACTCCCAGCGCCGATATTCGCTTAAGAAGACATTCACCTTGATGGTAGTTAGTCGAGAATAAAATTTTGTTTTTGGATTTTTATAAAAAAATATTAAAATAAAGTGTGCAACAACGTTATTTTATTTGAGCCGCCTTTCGGTGTGTGGAGGTTAACACCTCCAATAAGAGGTTGGAGGTGGGGGCTGCCACACCCTAACATCCGTTGAGAGTTTATGGTGGTGGGGCCCACCTAAACATAACCTCTCATGAGAGATTATGTCATGGGGAACACACGAGACTAAAACCACCCAATTAATGGGAGGGTGGGAAATTTCCCAACTCCCCTCATTAATGAGGGGGGAGTCCCTTGACCTCCTCTACCATTAATTGGGACAATCTCCCCTAAATAACGACACCAACGCGTGTGAATTAATTAAGGTGAGACTCTTAATTTCTTTCTTTGTTTGAATTACATTCCAACAATAACATAATAGGCAAACTATTATTATTATTTCGTTAGAAATCACTTTTGGTGGAATGGAGGAAGAGGAGAGCTATGGAGCACCATCCTCACAAAGAAAAATGCTTCCAATGAAGAACTCAATGAACGCTGACAATGATTTCCTTATTTGACTTCCTTCCTCGGATCCTCTGCAATGTCATCAACAAACTGATGTAGCTCTAAACTGGGGATGTGCGGCGAGTGTGACTAACGACGGTCTTCATCGTATTTCTTCTGTGACTCCTCTAACGAATGATCATCGATACGAGGTAAGGGGTTTACCATGAGCTTTATCTATTTTATTTTCTCGTCGTTTTAAAATAAATCATTGTAAGGTTATAAATAATTGTCATTAATCATTCCTATTTTTTTGATAAACTATTTATTATAGCTTTAAATACGGAGGATGTGGGCTGATCTAACATGGGCTGACATCCTCCATCGAATCTTCTCTCTTGTGGTGTTCTACGACAATGCGATGAGGCAACGAAGTAGAATGAAAAAATGATGAAGGTCATGCTATCTACGACCTCCATGAATCGCGCTGCCCCCGCGGCATCCCGGTGCTCCCGACCGAACACCATCGGCCGAGCGGCACCCGACCCACACACCCACAGCCTCCCGATGCCCTGCCCGGTTCACGCTCTGACCAAACCCGCGGCTTGCCCACCAGCCTACCCAGCCCCGTAGGTACCCTGCCTGGTGCCCTCGTGCGTTTCCCCTACCCTCCCAATGCTCCGGGCCGAACTGGTCCCAATCCCAGGCCAAACCGCCCTCGCGGTCCGCTGGGCTGGGCCTAGTGGGCTGGGTCAAAACATAGCTTGATGACCCACCCAGTGGGCTAGGTCAGACCTAGCAAGTATGACTAGGTCGACCCAGACCGGGTCATCCCAGTCTGGGTTGGGCTGAGTTAGTATGACCGAGTCAGACCGGACCCGGGCCCATTTCTAGCCCTTTACTTCCTTTGGCCATAACTTTGGCACCGAATGACCATTCGACAAATTGTAAGCGGCATTGGTATTCTTGGAGCGTAGCCGTCCATTTGAGTATATCCAACATGAGTTCGGGGTATAGTTGAGTTACGGTTAGGAGGGATCGTACATCGATCCAACCGGGACCCCGGGACTAAAAAGCTAATAACTAACAGACCGGGCATCCGATTCACACGCCGTCTATTGCATTGAGAACCCTAGGACATGGTGGAACTTTGAGATACTTCTTCATAGCACTTCATGATAGTTGGAGTATTTCCCAGTAGCTCTTGTAGCTAATCATTCTAGTGATGAGAAGACAAAGTGCAGAGACCTAGTAGCTGGCGGACCTGACTACTACATGACTCTTTCGACTCGGAGTGATTCGACTAGCCCAGTGGGGAGCGCCTAGTAGTTGGTGGTAGACCTACAGCGGAGGAGGTCCTGGTAGTTTGTGACAAACCCATGGTACTCGACAAGAGTAGTACCTCTATATGCTATTAGGTGGAGCTCATGGTAGTTGGCGGCAGACCCACAACGGAGGAGCGCCTGGTAGTTGGCAGCAGAGCATCGGTAGTCGACTGGAGGAGTACCTCAGTAGTCTAAGGTTATTGAAAAGTGCCTTTGTGTTGTGATTGGCCCACTCTACTTGACAGAGGAGGAGTTTCCAGCAGCCGTGGTATCAATAATAAATATCATGGTTTGAGCTGAGCCAATGACTTTTGTGTTTTACTCATGATTGAGATGAGTTTCTAGATAACATAGGTTTATGTATGGGAATATACCTAAGTAATGGTTATCCATTGATTTCATAATTTTTGGTTTATCCTTGTTGGATCCTGTAAGACCTTGGGGGTCTTGGGGTCCCTACTAAGTATTGATATACTCACCCCTGCATAGGATAAGCTCCCACCTCGTTGTTTTTGTTACAGACAAAGGACAACACTTACTGTGGCAGTGAGTAGTAGGAATGGATGGTACCCGGATGTGGACCAATTGACGTGACCGTACAAAGAAGAGATGGATGGACGTGGAGTGTTGAGGAGGCCATCTGTACCTACCCTTCAGGTAGGATCCCCAGAGGACTACATTATTCTTGCTTTACTTTTCTTCAGTTGTACTTGCTTTCAGTTGTACTTGCTTTCAGTTGTACATGTAATTTCTGGTTGGGATTGTATTTCCGACCCCTTTTACTTTCCAGTACTTCCTTTGTATACAGTTTTACTTAGTGTATTTCTTCCAATTGTGTACTCGGTTGTGTTTGTTTACAATTATAATGGAAATGCATTCCCATTCTAGGGATTTATTGCTTCGGTGCTAGTCTCCAGCCCCTGGCCTATAGAATGGGGGCATGGGATAGTCATGATACGTGCCCTGGGGGAGGGTTCGTGACACACAAACTGGAGGAAAATATACTAAAGAAGTTCCCTGATCATCTAGATATAAATTGGCAATCTCGGCTATCATCCTACCTAGCCCATGATTCTTGGGTCTAGCTCGTCTTACCTGGACATCCCATTCACCCTTATATAGAAAGGATTCACCCTCAGGTGACATAAAACTCACCCTGCGGAGATAGCTGTCAATAAAGGCTAAAAAAGAAACAAACCAGTTCATTCTGAGAATGACATCAAATAATTTCATCTCTAAGACATATAGGTTCCATATAAAGTGACACCCACCAATCTCAATGGGGTACTCCTTGCACTGGCGCACACCTGCCGTTTTGATCCCCAATAAAGTCTCTAGTGTCATAACATCAGAAGTAGTAGAAATACAGAGCACAAGGCTTTCCGCATTGGTAATATATATAAAAATATGCATTTCACCAGTATTAAAAAGTAAAGAATATAAAACAGAGGTGACTAGAATAGTACCTCTGATAGTGGATGGTCTGGGATCCTGCTCCTATGGGGTCTGTTGCACTAAGTATGTCTGAACTGTACCACGACCCTGTGACATAGCCTGGAAACAGCATGATGACCCAACCTACTATCATTGAGATCCTTTGGTTTGGCTACCATGACCATGACCACCTCCTTGGGCCGCACGCCTTGATGTATTCCATATTCCAAACTAGTGAGAAACTTTTGACCATTTCTCTTCACATAGAGCCTATATAACACCTCTCTCACTAGCCACTAGTGAAAAAGTCTTGTAGAAGCGTTGTAGATGGAATATCTTTCTGAAATATCGACACACAATTCGATCCTTCAGGCAATGGAGTTTAATATTTCCAATATTTTTTCACTGGTAGTACCTCACCCGGCTTCCATGTGCTAGGATCTGACTGCTCGTATCCCAGCGATAAAGCTCTATATGCCGTTTTGTACTCTCGATTGAGACAAAACCTAATCTTGGTAGAAAAATGCCCTGGTTTTCACCCCCATATTCTCACTGGTTGCGCTCAGTAATTAGCACCTGATTCAAAATAAAATGTACAAAAGGAAACTAGAAAACACTCATGTATGCTTGGATGTCGTATCGAAGTCCACCTTCAAATTGCATAGCTCTCAACTCCTTGTCACCCATCAGAACAGGTGAGATTCTCTGAACCTCTATAAAGTAGGAAGAATAGTCCATCACTGAAATATTACCCTCCTCCAGATTCATGAACTCCTTGGCTCAATCGGCCCTGAGGGACTCAGGAAAGAAGTAGTCGTAGAATAATGTATTGAAGTCTTCCCATGCCATGTCACTATGGCACTCTATCTGCGTGATAACATCCCAACATCTCTTTGAGTAATCTCATAGAATATAAGTTTTAAGCTTGAAACTCCTATCAAGATGTGTCTCTAGATGGTCAAATATAGTCAACACTGATTCCAGTCCTGATTCCGTAGATTGTGGTCATCAATCCACTAAAAATGTAGGTGGATGATACTGCTTGAATATACGTGTCAGTTCTACCATAGATGTGGCAGCATGTAGTATTCCCTGGAAGGTTTGAATGAACCTCACAAAACCTTATCGAAAATATACGTCTGCACCCACATATGGTATAAAGGCTGGTGTCATAGTTGGAACAACTGGAGGATCCATTGGTATCCCATGGTATACCACCTCCAGTGTATACTCACCTCCACTCTCTTGGTGTACTGCTCGAGGTCGTCGTGGTGGAATTTCTCTATAAAGTCAATCACACAAACCTCATCAAAAGTTTAACGATGATAAAACTGTAACTCAAAAGTAAAAAATAGGATAGAGAAGAAAAAACACTCATATGTTTTAAAATAGGATTACACGACATGTATAACTCCTTACACAGTGTGTCCTCCTAGGCCTTCACATGGCGTGTACTTCTGCCCAACAAGGTTGTGTATCACCCCATGTACACAGTGTGTTCTTCAAGAGATGCGACATGTACATGGGGTTCCCTTCCTTCCTCGATACTTCTACACATCAAAAACTACACAGTTCTAGTAGTGTAGTACAACATGGTGTTTTCATTGTCAACACGTCATGTATTGCAAATATTTCATCCACCCGTGTCTTTAGACACGCGGTCTGATACATGGTCCACACTAAATTGTGTGTATACACCATTACATGGAATGTACTATGCAATGTTCTAAAACGCGTGTTCCCTTATCACATGTTAGGTTACATAGTCATGGACTACACTCCGTGTACACGATATACACGATGTGTTATTATTAAAACCTGTAACGCATTCTTCACCAAATAGGATGAACACATGGTGTGTATGGATAGACTACACACCATGTATACATGGTTTCTCAGTAAAGAAACTCCAAATTACCAAGAAAAACTCTGTTCTAAAGAAAAACCAACCAGTGGGATGCCAAATTCTGTTCCATGAGGGTTCATACTCCCCATGAATCATAGTTTGGCACCCAATAAAAACATATCACAATACATTTATAAATAAAAAGGTAGGTCATGATCAGCCAAATTCAAATCCAAGAGTTCCCATACACCTCAGGAACCGAAGTTTGTAATCCATTCAGTCCAAAACCTAGAACATACTAATAAAACTATCAAAATAGCTGGCATAGCTATCACATCATCTGTCACAACATCATGTGATAACTAATGAATTCTATACCGAATGGAATAATGAAAGTCATGTGATTCTAACAAGTTCCTATATGATACATGATAAGGAATAACCTCATATCATTGGGATGAAACTAAAATAGAACCCACAATTGAATGAATAGTAATAGAAGAAATCAAGTGAGTCGCCCAATAGTGAATTAACATCATCTTTAATAGTTCAATATCTAAAAATCTCAAGCCAATTCGAGGAAATTTATCTTTTCCGTGTATGTGTGGTAGCTACTCTTAAGCACAAATAATTACCAAATGACCATTCATTCCTATACTTATATATAGGATCCAAAAAGTAAGACAAAGCAGAAAATAAATCCCTTGATACCACCTTTTAACTTGTCAGATTCGGAAGCCACTCAAGTGGTGCCCCATACCTAGTTGGCCACAAGGCCTCAAGGGGATTTCCTCAAACACCAGAGGCTGGAAACAAGCAGTGAGGGCCTAGGGTGTGATAGGGGGGAAACAATGCCCTCATTGGCAGAGTGTAATAAAATGGAATAAATAATGACAATAACAGAAGCAGTAATCAATATTCGACCGAGTAACCAACAAAAGACTAAAGATAAAGATTACCATATGATATATTATATTAAAATGATATACCATGTAACATGTTCTAGGAAAAAAGTGAAAACAAGATACACTTCCATCAAGTACAATATAATACAAAAGTACAAAAAAACAAAATGAAACTCAGTAGCATCTCAAGCCAAGGCTTGGTCCCATCCTCTCCTACTCCTAAGCAGCAATCAACTACTTTTGTAGAGTGCATTTATCCTATTAACACCTATAGAAATATAGTATGTTTGGGACGAAAAACATGACCCAAATATGATGTGAGAAATATATCCTTATAGGAAACCACCAAAGGTCAGTGCCAATATATAAGTGAGTATATGGTACAATAGTGTAAAATAGAAAAATTAAGTAACTAATAGGAACTCGAACGTTAAAAATCCACAATTATTGGAATTCCATTAAATTCATTTCATGTTATTTAATCAATTAAAATTTATTGAATTATATATGTCTCTGGGTCAGGCCTAAGCCTATAAATCCCATATATAATGTAACCACAACAGATAAATCGGTAGGATATCTAAGCAAAGATGTATAGACAGAATCCAAGATTGTGCTTTTCCATGGCAGACACGTTGTTAGTCATTCCAGTTCAATATGTCTCATGGCCAAGCCTGATGTATAAGAATTTCAGTATAATATAATCAGGAATAGTCTTGATGTATCTGCATTTTTGCATATTATAATCAGGGACAATCCTAATGTATTGGAATTTTAGAATATTATAATTAAGGACAATCCCAGTGTATCATCATTTTACATATTATAATCCAGGACAAGCCTGGTGTATCAGCATTTCAGCAAATTATAATTAGGGATAAGCCCGATGTATCAGCATTTCAACATAATATAATAACAAATATAAATTACACTAATACATAGTTTTCATCGTAGAAACTCACATGGGTATTTCATATCAAAATATATATATCACACTATTCACCCCAAAAAGGGAAAAATTTCACAAGCCTCGAAGTCATTCTTTCCAAAAGGCTAAATTGGGGAAAATGCACCCATGGGGTGTCCCTAAATCACACATTCAGTAATTACATGCTTCAAATTCATATAATCCAGTATCTAAACATAATTGGGAATCAAATGGTTTCAATTATAGAGGAAAAAAATACACAAAAATGGGCTCAAACCATTTTGGCACATATAATCAACTCAACATTTAACGAAAGGCACAAGACCACCTACCTCGACGTCGTATAATTGATATAAACCAACACCCATAGTTGAATAGTTTTAGAACATAGTAGATATAAGAAAAGAGGAAAATAATTCAACCATAAATAACTCTATCAGGAGACAAAACCACCAAGAATTGATCTAGAAGAAGAAATACCTTACTGATTGGGTTCTAATGTGACCAATAACACTTGAATTGGGTTCTATAAGATGAAATGTGAGAAGGAATTAATCTCGTAGCTCTTGGTTCTGGACCCGACTACTCTTCTGTCTAGAAAAGAGAAAATGCGGATAATTTCCATTTTAAGCCAAATTTTAGTAGTACAGTTCATTTAAATTAGTATACATGGGGTGTATATCATTTTACTATTCATAATTTTGCTGACATAGTTTACACGTCCCGCACTGACCTTGCCTACATGACTATACAACGTATACAAGGAAGTACACAGTGTGTAATGGTCTTTTCTTCTATCCCTGAACAACAAAAGAACACATTGTGCATCCCCATCCTACAAGTCCATACCACAAAACATGTACAAAGGATTACATGACATGTACTACTAAGTCTTTACATTTTTCCAGTTTTCCATGTTTTCAAAAAAACAACTCAAATTAAAAGAAAAGGAAGAAATCGTACCCCATAAGATGAACCACGTTCCTACAGTTGAACTTCCAATGACTTCAGGATTTTCACCTGTCATGTTTTCCCCATCCCTTATTAATATGATTGAAATGGTAAATTCTTACACTTTCCAATGGAATTATAGATATTTTTCTTAACATATAATCAATATAAGAGAATTTTATCTTTGTTTTAACTATTTGATAGCTTTTAAAATAAAATGACACCTTTACACTAAAAACATGGACATCGAGGCATATCATCCACATAATTTTTTGGATAGACATGAAGTTAATTCTAGTAAAACAAAAATTGGTTATAGATCTATTTTATAGTTTATCATGAAAATATAATCATGTTTACTTATTTTTTAGTTATAAAAAATTTTGTTAGACATAAATGTAACAGTTAAATGAAATAACACACTTTTAATAATACCAACCCCATTGTGTCTTATATTTATATGAGGGTAATTCCTAGAAGTCACAAATGTATTATAGTTCTATATATTTAACTGTAAATGGAATCCAATTATTTAGGCTCAATTTAGAGTATACGATAAAAATTTTGAACTAAAATGTCATTTCAGAAGAAAACACGGATTTTAAATTATATCAACCACACCACCTATAAAATTGAATTGCAATTAATTTATATACATATAAAATTAATCACATATCATTTTTTAAATTTACCATCCCAATCAATGAATATATTATTTATTTTGAGTATGTTATATGTTTTTTAGAATAAAAGTCCAGTTTTATACAAAAAATATTCACATTTTTTCAATTCAACCACACCATATGTCATATTTTTCAGATTTTAATCCATACACATCACAAATAAATAATGGATAAATTTTTTAAACTATCACAAAAATCCCATGGTGTTTTCTCAATTTTGACAATGTGACATGCTTCATGATATGAAATGATAATTTTAAACTAAAAACACACACCTTGATTAATATTATCCACACCATATGTTATGTAGATGTGTTGTTTATTTGTTCACATAATGAATGAGTCACGGATCATTTTCATAATGTACCAAATCATTTTGTGTTTGTTTTCACAAATTTGACTATATGGAATGTGTTGTATGAAAAAATTTTAATTTATTCTAGGAACATGAAAATTAATTAATACCATCCACACCATTAATTAGATTTATTTATGGTTCATTCATAAATTTTCCAAATAAATCGTGGATCAATTTCTTAAAATATCATGTTTACCAAAGTTTTTTTTTACAGTTTGTAGTATGTGGATCAAATTTTAAACTAAAATTTCACTTTATTAAAACACACCCATTCTGTTATAATCATCAAACCATATGTCATATTGATCTATGTTTAAAAATTAAAATTATAAAATAAATTATCAATCATATCTCTATTGTATCAAAATATTCATATAATTTTTTCCCACATTTGATTATGTATTGCATGTTTTGAAAAACAGTTATCATTTTTAAATGAGAACACACAAATTCAATCCTAGCGACCATATCATATCTCATATTGATGTGTATTTCATTACTACACATCCAAAACAAATTATGTATTTCATTTATAAACTATTAAGTCAATTCAAGTATGTTTTCTTTAATTTGATTATGTGACACATGTTTTCAACTAAAATTTCACTTTTCAATATAACCACAAAAATGAATAAATACCATCCAAATGATTTATCATATTTATGTGTAGGTAATTACTACACATCATAAATGAATAATAAATCTTTTTTTAAATTTTTAAGACAATCCATGTATGTGTTCTTGGTTTTGATTTTATGATGAATGTACTAAACTAAAATGTAATTTTTAAATGAAAACATGCACTTTAAATCATAATATAAACAAAGAGTTGTAAAATAAATTAATATCAATTAATACACATCAAAAATGAATTAAGGACCATTAATCTAATCTATAATGATAATATGAGCACATTTTCACATTTTTGAGTATATGATGCTCGTTATATAATGGTATTTAATTTTTAAATGAAAAATTGAATTCTTAGTCAGTGTAGTTATACTATCTATCATATTTATTGTACATAATTATTTCAAAACACTTATTCAAATATCATTAACCAAAAATAATAATGCAATATTAGTTAATTTTTTCAGTTTTCACTATGTAATAAGCACTATGAGCCAAAAATGTTACTTTTATGTTGAAAACACACACTTTGAGTCATAATGGAATCATAGTGTGTCATATTAACATGTAATTGACTCATACACATCAAAAATAAATCATATATCATTTCCCTTAATGTATCAAAAAATTCAAGAGTTTTTTCATAGTTTCAATTATATAAAATATGTTGTGTTCTGAAATGTAACATTAATAATGAAAAAAATTCTCTTTTATTCATATTAACCACACAAAATAGGTGAATGATAGATAATTTCATAAAATTATCAACACAATTAAAACATGTTTTCCTATTTTTTATCACATTATAAAATTTTTAAACAAAAATATCAATTTTAAATGAAAAAATATTGCTAGATGTATTAGACACACCTTGTATCATATTGACGTGTGATTAAGTCCTATAATTAAAAAATGAATGATGTATCATTTTCCAAAATTAATGTGAAAATATATTAATGTTTTATACATTTTGTGTATGTGGTGCGTTGTGTGAAATATGTTTCTTTGTTAGAAAATTGATAGCCTTAAATATATTTGGATAGACATGAAGGGAGTAGGGAAAAGAATTCAAGAACCCCAAAGGGAGTTATAATAAATATATAAAAGTGATAATTAAATTCCCAAATTACTTAATGTAGTAATTTTACGAACATTCATCTCAATAGGTAAAACAAAACATTGTCTTACTGTGATTTTATTAAAGGGAATTGGACCCAATATAGAATACACTACATCACTAATAAAAAAAGTAAAGATCAAATAATGGATAAATGACTCCATTGAGAGAACATTAATCATTACCTGAGTATATCATTATTCTAAAATCAATTGTTAAGAATTGGTTATCCTCCTAGATTTTTTCCCTATAATGATCACAAAAGTCCTCTACATAGAGATTAGGGTCCTTCATAATGGTTAAATAATTATCCTTTTTTAATCCCACACTATGTCATCTATATTAGTTTGAAACTCATCATTTTTGTGATTCACTCTTGGATAACTAAATCTGTCATCAATACAAGGAATAAAGACCAACTGATGCACTGTTTATTTTCTTTATATTTATTATAACACTGGTTATCATAGACTGAAGAATAAAAATGATAGATACCAAACTAATAAATTTGACCTAATGTAGGATTATAAAGGTAAAATGATTTTATCCATAAAACAAAAAATTAGATTAATGTGGAATTGTTTCGAATATATTGGAAATAAATTCAACTTCATAGTATGAAAGGTAATGACATGTTTATGATCTATATAGAAATTTTAATATTATGTATTCCACCCACTAATTTATAATAAACTATTCTTCTTATTTTTAAAATTTGGGATTTTGATAGTAATGGTAGTAATGAAAAATAAATATAATCTGGTGATTAATAAATATTTTAATGAAAATATAATTACCATCATAAATACTTCTTCTGGTATCTTTATTTATTTATGTAATATAATATATATTATAAATTTATAAATTTAATAACAACAATAATTTTCCTTACATTATATATAATACCATTACAACATTTAAAACATGATTAATAAATTTTGGAATATTCTTTTATAGTGAAATATTAATTAATATACCCTAATACATATATAGTTGCTATAATCCATGGATCCTTTTTCACATTTCATATCCCTATACAATGATTTTGAAAATATAGAAACAATACCCTATCATAAAAAATCACATTACAATATAATATAAAATATATAAATTAATATTTATTTGTAATTTGTAAAATTTAGTATATAAAAATCTACAGGGGAAATCATGTGTTGTTGATTTTTTGGATACCCATTCCTTCGATCCAAGAAAATATTTGAAGTATCTAAATTGATCACAAGGATTGTTCAGTGTATTATATAATAATGAAAATAAATAAGTAAAAAAATTAAAATATACTTTTTATGAATAGATTTTAGAGTAATACATCTACATTTTAGGTATTAAGATTATCATATAATCAATTATTTTATATTCATTTGTTGTGGATACTAGTTCTATTTTTTTTGAAATTTCAGCATCTCCTGTTGGAAATTCTTGTGTATAAGTTATAGGAGGAATAATGGGCCCAAATGGTTCTTCATAATGAATTCCCTTCACCAAGTGGTGATATATAGGAGTATAGAAAATATGAATAGTGTTAAACATTAATTTACATTAAGTATTAATTATTCAAAAGATGTATTATTAATATATACCTCTTGTATACATTAAAAACGATGGTTTTCAACCTTTATTCTTGATAATTTCAATTACACACTCAAATCAAATCATATATCTAATGGCCTCCCTATAAATTTGTTATTAAAATTCAATACAATTCATATTTTGATCTATGAATTTTCTATTCACATGAACTTGTAGTGTTAAAAAACAAAAGAGAATAATTAGTGGGATAAATTTAACCTAATATGTATCTTTTGATGAGTTTATTGATCCTCTAGATTATCCTTACTAGACCTTTTTTATTCCTTTTGTAATAACATACATATGTTCAGAAAAATTTTCCTTAAATGGTATATGTTTTTCATATTAATTAAATTTGAAAGGAAAAACCTAATTATCTAAATTTATTTCTATATGATTATATAGAAAAAACTATGAACATTCTAAAAGGATGTTTGACCATGTGAATATCTAGATCATCAAGAGGAACAAAGGCTCAATGCTTGCCTCATGATCTAAGTGAATCCCTACTATCATGTGATATTTTTGAAGTCTATTGTTTGGTAGAATATATATTTGGATATTATATATTATACCCATGACAACAAGAAAATAAGTGAGTTTTGGTAGATATAATTCATAATTATGTTCACCCTTTTTAGTTTTAGTAAAAGAAAGCCATAAATAGATTTTTTATTCATTTTTAAAATAAATTGTTTTTAGTGTGCTACATATTATTTTTAAACCATTTTATAAACTATTATAAAAATAAAAAAAATTATTAAATAATTCTCCTAAATATTATATTTATGATTTATTATCTTTAATTATAACATTTAAATCACAATGTGTGTTTACTTCCTCAAAAAATGGTCGAGGTAACATGCCAACATCTGTATCTTTTATATGGACATATTATTTTGTATTCTTTAAATCCACTAAAAGGATTCATTAATTTAGTAGAACTTATGTCAATTATTTTATCCAGAAAGTATAGAAATATATCAATATAAATAGTCATGGTTTTTAAATTCTGATTTAAATTATAGAAAATTTCAATTATATCATACTCACCTATGATCCACATACTTTTTTTTGTGTTTTAATTTACAACTTTTCTTTTTTTACATGGGACTCCTTCTATAACATATTATGTGAGATAAAAATGGATTTAGATTATATTTAATTTATCTACATATTAAAATCTGAACATAATTACGTTTTTTTTCATATCACATAAATGTATTATTATAGACTTAAAATATATACAATTTTTTCCAAGTGAATCGTACCCCATCATTGTTTTATAGTTTGTGTTAGTTAATTTCAATGAAAACTACTTATTTTTTACACTACTTTATTATTTACTAAATTAATGAATCGGAATTAAATTAATTCATAAATTCAATTTAAATTAAAATATCACCACTTCTGGTGTACCAAAAATGATTCCGTCTCACAACAGTCGATGAAAGCAGTCATTGTTTCTTGTTTTATCCGGAATGAATATATAGTTAGTGCATGTGAGTTAAATTTACCCTCAACATACTAGAGATTTTGATTCATAAAAAGTTTTTTAAACTATATACGATCATTTATAGTGACCATTAAAAGGAAAAATGTAGCTTTAAAATTTCATATTTCAATGAAATCCATTTTTTAAAAATAATTTATGTGTAATCTGTAATGAAAATATATATCCTCCAACACTATATTTATACTCAAATAAAAACAACATACCATGTAATTTAATATGGTTTATAGTTTTGTGGGGTAAGATAGACATCTTATAAAATCTTCTCCTAATATAATTGAGGTTAAAAAACTATATACGAATCAATAATAATTTGTGGAAGCTGGAAAATCCCACATATCCCCATAATTATTTATGTTCATCGATTTTAATTTAATTTATTTATTTTTTATTAGTTAAGAGATAAAATAAATTTTAAGTGAATGTATGTAAATAATTCATTCATATATGAAAAGTCAACCATTCTTGATACCACTGTAAACAATAACGGAAATTCATTTCCTTCTCATGTTTACATAGTTGTTGCTTCTATGAAAATTGATATTAGAAAATATGTTTTTTGGGAAATAATAATGAACACTTGATATCTCAAAAATAAAAATATCAATAACTTTAAAAAAAATATTATAAATAATAGTTTTGTCTAGTAGTTTGGTAAGGTTTGGGTGATTCAGCATATTCCGAGAAGAAACACAGATAATCCACACACAATAGGCCTCACCAGGCCCCTCTTCGGTGACATTACCACTATATATTTTCATCTTCTGGTAGAAGAAAAAAATATTGTTGTTCAACTATCCACCCTAGTATAGGACCATGGATCATCCATCCATGGTTTTAAAATTCACTAACATCTAGTATCCCACCACAACACCCAAAAACCATGACCACCAAATCACATTGTTGGGTCCTACAACACATTAATCAATATGGCGAGATATCAAACATCATTTAAAAATTATTGCGATATATTAACTATCGTAAAAATATTTATGTGTACCTAACACAGTTAATGAGAATATAGACTTTATATTAATTTCGTATATAGTTAGATGTGGTTGTGTTAAAGGTCCCCAGGATGAATTTGTTATTGATGAAAAAAAGTGATGGAAGTCTTGATTATAGCAGATTATAGAATGCTAGTGGTTAGTAATGATAAAAATTAATAAATTAGGACCCATTATCTGATTATCATTTTAATCCTATAATAATTTTATAAATAATGATATAATAGTCTTATTGGAAAACCTACTATAAGAAAAACCTTTATCAATGTATATAACAACCAATTAACGGGTTTTAATAATTTTAAGACTAAAATGTATATACCATATAAGAATATATGATATTATAACATTTAAGAATGGACCCCATCAAATTTAAATTAAATGGGGTGGTGTATTGTATTAATTTATGGATAAAATTTTTTCTAAAGATTGTTTTTTGAACACATATCATATGTTGTTGAATTTCAATCAATTAATGGTTGTTAGGTAACCTATAATGAGATACAAGGGACTATCCAAATGAAGATGAGAATTTTTACAATTATTTAATAAATAGATCACTGACTAAGTCTTCTAGGAGGATATTTATGTAAATATTCATCAATAATAAATATATTTTTCAATAATTTTTGAATGAGTACAAAATTTAGTGGTGTTTTGAAATCTTTAATAAAAATAATTCATTTTAAATTAGTCAAAATGAGAGAAAAACATATGTTAAAATTTATAACAAGAAGATATCTCCAAATAACATTATGTTCTATTGTGTATACAATACACAACAACAAAACATAAAGTAATATTGAATTGTTAATATTTAAATATGACCATTATAACCAAGCCATTAAATTGGGGAATATGAATAATAATAACTAAATTATGAAAAAAAAAATTTGTTTTTAAAATTTGTAAAATAAATTCATTGGTTATAAATTAGTTGAAAATAAAAATAAGAATTGTTTTTTCATTAAATATGTTTTTCTCTAAATTTTTTTATGTGCGTAATGTGATTTTATGTTAATAAAATAAATTAATCCATATTATTGAATGGTTTTAATGAGACTTATATAGTTTATAGTCAATAAAATATTTTATCATTCTTCTAATATGTTTTATGCTATGGGATAAGAATAAATCCAGTTTTATTTTTAGTAATTATATTTTCTAAAAAAGTTGTTTTAGGGAATTTGGAACACTTATTTTACATGATTTTATCTATATTTATGAAATTTATTTTACAAAATGAACTTCATTTTTGAAATGAACAATTCAAAATTAGCTTAATGATAGTTTTTTTAATTTAATAAGATGATAAAATCTTCAATAAATTGTGAAAAATACATGTTTTAAATCATTGCCTTTTTATTTAACGAATTCAAATTATAGAATTTTATTTTAAAAAGGTTGTAAATGAAAAATTATTTCAATTATAATATTATTAATCCAATTTTATAATTGAAATAAATTTTTAATTGAATTTTAATAAAAAAAATTTTTCATAAGAAAATATTTTCTTTGTAAAATGGATTTTCATTATGATTTGGGGTTTACATTTAAATTAAATTCTATCTCTTTTATAAGTTTAATTTGATTAAATAGATTTCATATTTTTAATCATCATAATGAATGTAATTTTATAAGGTAAGACTAATATTTAGTCATTATGAATTTTAATGATAGTAAATATTTATCACCATGATGAGTGTAAATCAAAAAATTAAGGTTTAAAGTAATATGATAAAGAATAAATATTGTTCCTTAAACATACCATTATCCTATTTGAAGAGTGGAGTTTTTCCATGTCCATCCAGGTCTCAAATATATGTCCACATCATTTTGTACTCAATTTTTTATTACCTTAATAAAAATTAAATATAAGATAAAGACAATAATGTCAATTTCTTACTTTTAATATCCATAATATTTTGTGGAATTGATAAAAACCATATGTTCTGTTAAAAATATTAATTTTAAAGATAACTTCTTTTTTATGTCACGGTAATATAATTTAAATTTTTAGTAATGAAAAATTAACATTTGTTATTTTATTAAATGATATAAAATTCAAATAAGACAAAATATTTAGCCAGGTTATTGGGATATTTTTGAAAATACCAATCACAGTCTATTTATTGACCAATTTTCCTTTTATATTATTTATCTTGACAACAAAGAGTAAAAACATTTTTATCACATTAATTTTCAAAAATTATTAATATCGTTTAACACAATTTGATAATTTTAAAAACATAATCTAAACATATAAAACATTTATTTTATGTATGTATTTTAAGCCATCCTATTCATATCTTCTAATTATATCAGTTTGGATCCATTTAAATAAAAAATTAATTAATTTAAATTTAATAATTTAAAACATTACCAAAGAACCCTGTCGATCACTTATAAAATGGAACCTCTTCTTTACACTTTCTTACATCCATTCCCATATAATATTGTCCTTGGTTGGATCATAAATCTAATATAGGAAGGATTTAAGCCTAATCATAAATAGGTTGTTGAAAGAAGATGTATCATTCTTAACTGATTATTTTTTATATTTCTACTTCCCCCTCCATAAAATATTATTCAACCATGAAAAAATAAAAAAATTAGTTTCTCACATATAATGTGATGTTATTATATAAATGGAATAAATAATATTTATCTCCTCTTCAATAAAATTGTAAATGAAACCATTATTATTGTGTTAAGTTGACTATATTTTCACGAACCAATGTAATCTGTTTTCCATCATCACTTCTAACGAATATTTATGATGAGGGATATAATGTATATATATTATATTCATGACATATTATATTTTCTTAACTAATATATCATATACTTTATTATATTACCATCCATTAAAAAATGATAATGTTATTCTTCAATATATGTGTACTATGACCACCGTGAAGTGATGTGAATCATTTTTATAACCACCTCTAATAGACAACATACATCAGTTTATTTAAATAAATAATAGGACATTTATGATATAATTATAATTTATAAAATATAAAATAATTCATATGTTCGTTCTATCATGATAGTTGAAAACTGGAAATGTTACTCATGATTATGTAAGACATACCATTTCTAGAATTGTAATGTAACTCATTTTTTATATACATCTTTCATGATTGATTTTAAAATATAATTGAAGTATTAAAATTAAAATTATTCAGGATTATTATTCAATATTTTATGGAACAATGACTGCTTTTACCAATATCATCCCAGGAAATTCGTTTTGGACATGTCAACTGAATATCATCAAAACATCTAACAGAAAATTAATTGATTATGTAAATTAATATATCATGGAAACAAATAAAATTAAAAGGAAAAATAAACATGAAAATTTTATTAAAGAAGTAAATAATTAACATATTGTAATTATTTAAAAATATAAAGAATTTACATGATGATTTGGGCTTGAGGAAAGGTATCCTCTCTCAATTTCCATCAATGTCCCTTCTTGAGGAATATGTAAATGTTATGAACCAATTATTTTTTACGGTGTATATATTTCCCCATTTACATGTTATATCAAGAATAAATTATATTTCAGGGTATTTTAAGTTCCAATTAAAATGTTTTTCACCAAGGAAATTTTAAATTAGTGTTACTAATAAGTAAGGGGTTTCATAACTCAATTTTGATTCATTGGCATATACTTCTACTTTGTTGACTTTGTTATTCAATGGTCATGTGTGAAATAAAATCTGGTTATTTATACTATATTTCCACTATTTTTTGGATTTATATTTATTACTTATAACCACATCATTGATTAATTCTCCCAAAAATGATACAATCATTGTAAGGGGTATCATAAATAAATTTATTTTCATTTGGTTGTATTAATTATTCATAAAATTTGATATTATAAGATAATAATTTTTAAAAAATTGGATATATTATTTTTTATTTTTACTTCTTTTATTTTTTCTACTCATATTCACTACATTGATTCAGTTTCACTTCAATGATTTGATCTATGTAATAAATTTTGTACTAATATCCCTTTTATTGAGACATATTTTATATTATGTGCCAATTTAAATTAATATGGTGAATATATTACGTATTTGATATATTTAACATAAATAAATTTTTATTAATAAAGATTAATGTATAAATTTTTGGTTGTTCCTTAAATGGGTTATAATATTATTGTTTAAAAAGTGGAAAGTGTTTATTTCACAAACTCATAATTTTTTGGGATTATTTATGATTAACTCTCATTTGGGGAAAATATTTGATCATTATATCTTAAATCCAATATATTTTCTTATCCTATGAATATTAATAGAAATAAAATGCATTCTATTCATTTTAATCTCTTTAAGTACTAAATATTCTGAAATAATTTTTTTAAGGAAGATTGTATTTATTTTTCTACTCGATCAGGAAACATTTTATTACATGTTCATATTTTCTTCAAAAATTTTTAAAAAATATTTTTAATATTATAAAATGATATATTAAAAAAATTTACCAATTTTAAAAATTCTAAAAAATGGTTTAAATTGATTCTTCTTGTAATTTTATGAAAAATTGATATTTTTACTTTTTATCAAAAATTTTAAAGGAGTATTTATTTTAACATACTCATTATGATTATAATTTCACAACATCATGACTACTAAATGATTATTAACTTCATTTAAAATTTTACATGATTTTTTTTTTCATATAATAGTTTTTTTATTTATATTTTAAAAATTGTTTGTTTTTAAAAAGTTATTTTAAAATTGAAATGTGTATTCTCCCTAATAATGTTTTTAATAATCATTAAATTGTATTTCGTTTTATCAATGAAAAACACCATATATTTTCATTGTAATATACTAATGATATTTTTTAATGATTCCTTCCTTGTCAATTATCTTGATGGTTTATGATTAGTTTGATTTGGAAAATTATTTAACTTCATTTTATTGATTAGATTATTTTCATTAACTTTCACATACAGTATTCACCTTCTTGTTATAATTAGAAATTAGGACTCTCATAAAAATTTATATTTTTATAATCATGAATATGATTATTCCCTAAACTATATACCATTTCTACATTTGATGTTTTACAAAGAAAATTATTTTATTGAATGGAAATGAAATTGATAAATCTGTATCATTTAATCAACATAGATATTTACTCATAATTCATATTATTTATTAAATGAATTTATTATTCAATATATGAGGATATTGTTGTAAAATTAAGGATGGGTGGTCCCCAATTATATATATCCCCATGATGCATCGACATGTCTCCTGAGAAAAATTAGTAAGCTAACATTAAATGGGTTTTTGGTGTATATATAATCATCAATTAAACTATCATAGAGAATGCTCTTGATGATATATATATCATGATGTCTAAGATCATGAAGTCCAATATTAAGAATTTAACTTACTAATAATTTATTTATTACTAATCATTATATTTTTTTCATTCACATTATCCATGGTTTCATTTCGTTCTCAAGTTCTTGATTAAATGACATATGTTTTTCAGTTATTTACCATTCTATATCGATTATTCCTTATTTACTCATGATAGATTGAGATATACAGAACCCTTATAGATTATATTATCTCACCCTTATTTTGATTCTTTTCCCCATGAAATGAAGAGTGAATATTTCAATGAGTTCAAGGATAGAGAATGATTAATTTCACTATGTTTTGTATTTTATTTTTTCAAATGTAATGTGATATTTATGTTTTTATCTAGTATACCAAGATTACTAAAATATTTGGACCTTAGCGATATGATTCATTATATCTAGTTATAATGTATTAAATTAATCATTGGCATAGGGCTACTAGTATTGTGGTATTTATAGTTGGCATCATAGGAATTTTAGTAGAAATGTTGTGAACTAGATTTTAGAAATATTGGATTAGGGAACATAACCCTATGGATGACTTCAAGGATATGTTTATTTATAAGATAACATCATAATGTTTTGGTATGGTATATACATTGTAGTTTTCCTAATGATACCTCCATAAATGGATACACTCAGTTGATGTTGTTCTAACATTGATTCATATGGGGGTAATAACCCTGAAAATAGATAGTAGAGTATATATCAACCATCATTCTAGTAAACGGAGAGTTCTCCCTTATTGTACACATAGTTTGACACTCTTGGGGGATATTCATGGGTTATTATAAAATATTATTATTAATAATTATGATAAATTAAATGATAGACCTTATGGAAACCTATGATATTCTATAGTGATATGGGATAAACCTAAAGTGTCTTAGGATGATAATTCTATGGTTTATCATATGATTAGATGCATATATACTTTTATGGGGTATTATATAGTGGGTTTCTAAAATGATTACTCATATTTTTGGAGAAATCTATGGTAAAAACCACTGGTTTTAGTATGTGTTTAATTTAAATATTAATTTAAGGAATAATTATTTAATATATAATTGTAATAAGTTTGAAGGATTTGATAAACTTTAGGTTTAATATGATTATTATTAAATAAATAATAGTTAATTAAAAATATTTTATTTCATCTGATGTACAGAAATCCCTATTCATTAAAATTTAATTTATTTATTAAATATATTTTATTGATCTTCATTATATTTTAAGAAGCATTATACTAAAAATATAAATATTATTTTAGAGAAATGAAAACCTACATATAGGGTGCCAACTCATCACATTTGGAAAGGCCACAAGTCTTGAACCCACAATTGAAGGGTGAAAAGGTTGCATCGCCTCCCTCATTCCTACATGATGTCTTTGTTGGTATGACATTATCTTTACTTAACATATTTGATGTATAAATATTATGTTGATTTTTTAGAATACATTATTGGGTCAAATGTTTATGAATTTTTAGGATTTCTTGGTTATTTATGATATTTTGTAAAATTTATCATTAGGTTGAGGTATATGTAACCCTTATATTTAATTTGTGATTTTACGTGAAAAATTATATTGGAATAACACAATTAAATTTTTGAATGTTGACGTTATTTGTTATATATGGTTATTTATATGATGAATACACTATCAAACCCTTGATTATTAGGAAGAAGTAAAAAATTATAGATAAAAAATTATTGATTTGGGGGAAATTTAAGACCCTAATATTTTAAAATAATACTATGTTAGATAGTGGATACAACATACAACATTGAACTTAAATTAACCCTGAAATATTACTATTTAAATATGACCATTAAAACCTATTAATATAATTGGATGATATGAATTGGATTAAATAAATTATGTAACATTATATGGTTTAAATAGATATATCATAATTTCATTGGTTATATATTAATTTGAAATGAAAATAAAAACCCATTTTAAAGTAATAGAAATATTTTTTATTCTGAAAACCTGTTTTCATTCACATAATTTTTTATTATATTAATAGATTAAATTAATTACTATTGGTTACTTATTATAAATAAATTAACATAATTATTAATAAATTAATTGTTTTATCTTTCATTTAATACTTTTTTAAGGCATGCGATAAGAATAAATCTAGTTTTATACTTAAATTTTTTATTTTTATAAGAAGTAGTCACATCGTGTTTTGCACATTTATTTTAATAAAATTCTTCCAATTTTAGAAAATTTATTAGAAAAAAATTATATTCATTTCCACAATCAACATGTAAAAATTATCTTGGAGTTAATTGTGGATAATTTTATAATAAGAGTAATTTTTTGAGGAATATTGTATAATACTTATTTATATTAAGATTGTAATTTAATTTAATGGATTTACAAATTTGAACTTTAAAAAATGGTATTAAAAGTAAAATTACATTCATTATATTCTAAATAATTCAATTTAGGTTATTAGAGTAAATTTTATGTTGAATTTGAATATAAAAACTTCTTATACTTGAGAAGAATATTTCTTTAGAGAAGCTCATTTTCTATCTATTTTACAGGTTTAATTTTAAATTAAATTAAGACACATTAGTGAATTGAATTTGGTAAAATAGATTCCATATTTGGAATTATAATAATTAATATTTAGTGATAGGGTAGAATAATTTTTAATAATTAATAATTGTAATTATGTTAAAGAGTTATAACCATGATAAGGGTAAATCAGATAATTAGGGTTAAAAATACTATGATAAAGACTAACAATTTACCCTAATGCTTTAATTTATCCAATTGGATGAGTCTATAATGGATTTATTCATCCAATTCAGGAATAAATGGCCAATTGTTACAATATTTATTTTATTTTTTCCTTTATAATAATTAAGTATATGATAAAAATAATGAATTCACTTTATTGCTTTAATGATCTATAATATTTTGTGACTGTGATATGAACTACTTATTTTTAGATATAAATATTAATTTTAAATATAATTTATTTTATTATCATTCTATATTATCATTAATTTTTACTAATTTAATGATTACCTTAAATGATTCTACAACGCTAACACAACATTTATTTAAATTAAAATAATAATAAATGAAATTAAAATTAATAAAAGTAATGTAATTTCAAATAATTAATTTGGTACATTATTTTTTTAGATAAATATAAAAATTAAGTGATTTGTGATAGTATTATATTCGAATTCATAGGATTTCATGTTGTTTTCAAAGTAAAATTAAAGGAATAGTTCCAAAAACAACATTAATGATATTTTATAATAAATAAAATTTGATTTAATGAATTGAAATTTATAAATATCCTATATTTAGTAAATTTACTGTGATATGATTAAAATATCAACCATTTTTGCTTTTGTTTCAATTTTCAATATATTGTATGTATCTTGACCCCAAAAGAGTAAAAACATTGTCACCAAGATAATTGTCATAAAGGGTTAATGTGGTTTTAAAAAAGAGTGATAAGGGTAAACACCAAATGTAATCTTCCACAAATTATTTTTTAAGGTAGTAATTCAACCCATACTCATCTTATTATTAAATTTTATCATTTTGTATCCTTTTGAAAATGAAACTTAATTTATATTACTTTAACACTTTACAAAATTCAAAAAGTGCCCCTACTCTCAAATATAAAAGGGAACATCATATCCTATGTTCTTCACACGTCAAAAAACTTTTGGTTTATACAATACATTACCAAATTATTTACTAAAATCCTTTCTTACATATTATATTCCTTAATGCAATGTCCTTTTTATTGGACAAGGTGAAATTTAAATGGGAATTTAAAATTTTCATTTAGTGGATAGACCATTTTCTAAAACAAGATTCATGATGGGAATATGAGAACGGGAATATATAAAAGTGTTTATATTAGATGGGTTTTAATTACTAAGAGTTTTCTTGGGTTTTAAGATGTGTTTTTGGAGAATCAAGATTCAAAAGCTCTATTCTTTTGAGAAATATGAAGAGGAGAACTATTGGCCAATAATTAGTGTTAATAATGACAAAAAAGCCATATGGAATATTTATAAAGTGAAATGGATTTCAATAATAAAAAACCCTATGTAAAAATCATGTAGCCTAAAAAATGTGTTAATAGGATGTAACATAGAATGTACTACTCATGCAAGAGGAGGCATAAGTCCATGATATTGGAATGTGTAAAGTTATATTGGTGGTGCATGTATTGGGAAAAGTTTGCTCAAACATTGTTCCTATACCACATGTTTAGTACCACCTAGTATTTGTACCCACATAGTTCCGTGCATGGTATGGAAACCCATTCATCCAAAACAATTGGCTTATTAAAGGTGGTTAAGTCCCCATTTTTTTCCTCCATCATATTTCATTTCTTCTCCTCTTTTCTCCCACATTTGGTGTCAGAATCAAGAAATTTTTTTCATGTTGGATCCATATGATTAATATATTATGTACACCTATTTTCTGTGATTTATATATCCATATAGAGTTCAATCTTCATGAAATAAAATTTAGACTATTTTAGGGAGTCTGTCTATTTATTTGATTTCTCTTTAATCATATCGAATAAAGGCACAATGTTGTAAATGTCGATCATACATAGATTGATGTAGGTTATCAATTTATTTTCCTTCCATGTACTGTACATTTGTAAATTATTTCTTCATGCATCATCTCTAGCATTTTGTGAGTCTCCCCTTAAGGATAAAATTAATTATGTGGAACATAATACCTAGAATTTTAAATCCAATATGTATTTAATTAAACTATAATAGGATTCCCAAATCAATATGAACATCCCATTTGGGTTTGTTTATTATATTCCCATTACCTAATCATTTTCAATAAATTTTAATCACCCCTTTTAGTGATGTTTAAAATTCCATATTTATAATTCACTCCCAATGTTTTAACACCTTTACGGTGTTTATTAATTCTATTGAAAGTTACTGTTAGATAGAATTAAATAAATTGTAATGGAAACAGTACTGTAGTACCCTCAGTTTCTAGTAAGTAACCCTTGTTTTATTCTTTTTAAGTACATGAATCATATGATAATTGGTTGGGAATGTTTGGAGACTTTTAAAGTGTGAAAGAGAATAAAGTGGTGACACACAGTCTTCGCACGAGTTTCCCAAACCGTGCGAATGCCATGCAGGTGATGGTCACTTTGGAAGGAGGAGTCCGCACAGTATGCACACGGTTTTGGAAAACCATGCGAGGAGGCCGTGCAGAGAGCCCCTTCCAAGCAGTGACAACCGCACAGTTAGCGCACGATTTTCCTAGCCATGCAGACTAACCATGTACAGGGTCAACGTAGATCCTATTTTTTAGGATTTAATATATTTTATCATTAAACCCACTCATTTTTTCTCATAGAGGACCCTAACTCATGATTTAACTCTGGTGAGGGTGGAAGAACACTTACCCGGCATTTTGGAAGTGATCCTGAGGTTTTCCATGGGGTTTAGAGGTCAGTTGATCAAGGTAAGTCTCATTTCCTTTAGTTTTCTTAAACCTCCTTCTTCCCTCTAGATGGATCCTTAGATCTACTCCCATGGTGGGTAGATCTGTGGTAGTTGATGAATATTTAGTCGAGTTTTGGATTTGTTGGTACTAGGGAAGGAATATAAGGAGGTTTTGGGGAGTATTATACTCAGTTTTGTTGGCGTTCTTCATCCGTTGGTTGGTTTCACCTAAATTGTTGAGGTAGGTGGCTTCACTCCCGATTCCTCCTTATTAGAACATGAAGGATTAGTATAAAACTGTTTTCCATGATTGAAATGGTTTTTTATCTATTGTTAAAGAATTATTGAAACCCCTTTTATGTAACGGGTGATGTAAATTTTGTGTTTTTGGTAAGTTTTTGTTGAAGTGAATTTAAAATGGTGATTTTAAAGTGGTTATGGTTTTTTTTCTTGAAAGAAATGGTTTTCAGTAAAAGGTTTGACTCTTTATTGAAAGGTTTTGAACACACTTTGTTTTGGAATGGATTTTCATGGGTTGTGCTATGTGTTTATAATCATTGGGATGGATAAGGGCAAATAGTACCCCCATCAAATGGTTGGGACAGATAAGGGAGTGAATTACCCCCATAAAGTTATTCCACTAAGTGAAGGCTTAGTGGAAGGACAACTCACCACTCGTGAGTATTAGGAGGTCCAGGTTTCATGGATGGTTGGTTGTGTGGATTTTTCAAATGGAATGAATGTTCCAAAGTGTAAATGTGAATTCTATTGGAAACTTTTCTTGGTTTCTTTTCATGAGAAAGATGGTTTTTGTTGGAAAATGGTTTTTAGATGGAAATTTTTATATTATGAACTATTTTGGAATTTTTTTTATATAAATTGTTTTATATAAATGTGCAAACATGTTTTTTCATAGAGGCATGGGTTGGGAATTCATTTGGGAAAACCTACTGAGTTCCATTACTCACCCCCTTCTTTGTCACAATCGTCCTTTTGCAAATTTCATATACCGTGATCTTGGGAAAGGTAAAGTGTCACATTTTTATAGCACTACTTCGTGATACTTGGGCTAGTTCGTGATGTTGGTTCTTGGAGCTGGTTGATCATGGAGTAGGGTTACTATATTGTAGTCGTTTAGTTTATATTTCTGCTGTTTACTCTGATTTAGTGTTGGTTTCCACTGTGGTACCCTTGGTTGTTTTATGATAAAATAAATGGATGAGTTGTCTTAGCTTTTATCATGCATCATTTTGTTGATTAGTTTAGTTATGGTTATTGGTTAGGTGGAATGTTCTGAAAGGGTAAATCATCCCCCACTTGTTTTGAAACCCTTTGGCATTTATTGCTAGCCTTTGGTGCCTTGGGGATGTCTCTTTAGGCCAAGTAATGACTTTTTTTTAATCTCAAGCCAATAAGGATAAGTAGGCCATTACAAATGGTATCCATTTGTTCGGACCTTGGGGTATAAATGCAATCATCTTGTTCCTTTCTTTGTTGAAAAAGTAGTCATAAGTTTTCGTTGGTATTGGCATTGAGTTCTTACATGTATATTCCTTGGGTTTTCATCCTAGGAAGGAGTAGCATTGCCGAGACTGGGAATGTAGAGCATAAAAGTATGTAGCTAAGCTTTTTATGCTGAAAATAAAGTTACCAGGGAGTTGGGTACATAAGTGTTTTGGAGACACTTATAGGATAAAAAATCTCATTGTCACGGGTTTAGCCAATGAGATGAGCATGACATGCATTATATGAATGGCATCCCACGTGGAGTGCATATATCATTATGAGAAATAGATTATGGTTTGATGCAAAAGTTTAAAGACCCAGAAATTTCAAAGGAATTTCTTTTTCTAATTTTTTTTGGGATTTTAAAAGAACGCAGTTTCTGACGGCGCCTGATTCCGAGGCTCGGTGTGCCCGGAATCAATTTCCGAAGTTTAGCTCGGGTACGTTCAGTGAACGAACAAGTGATTTTTTCTAACATCTGAATCGGTGCTCAGAATCGAATTCTGAGGGCACCGATGGAATCACAACACTGGTATTTGCTTAGAAAAGCTTTTTCAGGAGTTGCGTTTGCTCGAGTGTGGTTTTAAATTTATTGGGGTTAAGTTAAGAAATAAAATAAAGTGGTGTGACAACTTTATTTTTATTTCACTTAAAGCCACTTAAAAGCCACTTAAAGCTATTTAAGTTGAGTTGAAGCAGATAGGGTGCAATCCAAAATATCCTACCCTCTTGGTAGGATATTTGTGTGGTGGGGCCCGCACGATCCCCACCGTTTCTTTTCCTCTAAGTAACGCACCTGTGAAAACCCCTCTTTAATGAAAGTCAACTGTGCATTTTTTTGGTTAAGAAACGCCCCAATTAATTGGGCAGTTAAATAGCTACAATTAATTCAACGAATTAATTGTTCCTTTCTTATCTTTTGAATTTCAAAAGCTTAGGTCAATAATACAATAAGGGTTGAACTTATTTTATTTAGTTGGACTTGTGGCGTGGAGAGAATTTGGAGGAAAGCGTTCTTCTTCGACGAAGAATGCGAAGAACACGAAGAATGCTCCGACCTCTGACGAAGAACACCAAACCCTCGGAGATCGACGACGCGACGTCGTGTACAGCGACGTCGACGATGCTTCTTCTGCAATGCTCCTTCCGCGACGCTTTCTTCTGCGACGAGAAAATCCACGATGAACCCTCGCTCGACGACGCTTGAGGTAGGGGAATTTTTTTTATTTTGGTGGTCTATTATCTTTTGAGAAAAGTACAACGAGCGCGGACCAACCAATTCTAGGTTGATCTGTGGATCGTTCGTTCCTACGGATTGTTGTTGAGTATTATTATTTAATTTGTTCGTGATTATTACTTTGACGATCTTCATGAAATATGACCGTTTTCTATCAACTAACGAGAGGGGGCCGGACCGCAAAAACACGGCCGACCCTCCTCTTTATCCTTGTGGGTTTCTATTGTGGATTGAAACGGGGATGGCGCGGTGCCGTCGCACTGCGCGGAATCATGCAGCAAGGAATGCGTGGCACCGTGGCACCACATCGTGAAAACAAACAAGGGTGCGACGCCGTCACGTCGGGTCGGAGAAACCCGAAGACATCCGCGGACGGAGTCGGGCCATGGTGAAAGGACGCGGCACCATCGCATCATGCCGGAGAACCACGAAGATGGTGCATTTTGTTAATTGACGTGCGGATTGTTGGACGATGACGAACGAGCCCGCAAGAGCGATTTGAAAGCTTTGCAGTGAAGGTCGGGTCCCGGGAGGACCTTTGGCGAAGACGGCAAAAGAAACGGACCACCGGAGCGCATCCGGTGGTCCGCGGAAGGTGGTGGCAGCGCGCCACACCGGCGCGACGACGCGACGCCGGAAGGCCGGCTGTGGCGGTTGCCGCCGGCATCAATCAGTGGCGAGGTTGGGGGGAACCGCGCACCCCCACTCCGCGGCTTCCGCTCGGCCGTGCTGGCCGAGCCGCGGCTGACCGATCGAGCCGGACCGAGCCATGTCAGGCCGGGCCCAGCCGGGTCGGACCCTAGTTGGGTCGACCCAGTTCAGTCTGACCCAGGGGGGGTCGGGCTGGGTCAGGCAGGGCCCAGACCCCCTGATTTCAGACCCTCTTTGGTCTTTTGCCCATATCGTGGGCTACGGACTTCCGATTGATGCACCGTTAGCAGAGATGCGATACCTGGATCGAGACAGTCAGTTTGGTATATCGCACTCAATGTTTCATAACACTTTGTGTTCGGCCGGGTTGGTTCGGACACGAAAACAACCGGGCCCTCGAAGCGGAAACACTCATATCTTGAGCTCTGGCCGTCCGATTGACATGACGTCGACTGTGATGGATTCCTCAAAGTGAGACAGATCTTTTGGCTTACTCCGCATGAGGTTTGATGTCATTGGAGTGCGGTCGGGTTGGTTTGCTCACGAAGCCAACCATGCCCCTGTACGAAAAGGCCAATATTTCATAGACCGGGCGTCCGATTGACGTGCCGTCTGTATCATTGAATTCCTCTTTATGAGACGGAAATTTTGGTATACGTCTCCCAAGTTTTTTTTGCTATTGGATAGTGGCCAGGTTGGATTGTACTCGAAATCCAACCGGGCCCCTGGAATGGAAAAGCTTAGACCAGACGTCTGTTTGACGAACAGTCAGCAGCATTGGTAATCACGTTGAGAAACGGTCCCTATGAGTATATCCAATGAGAGTTTAGGGTTACAGTTGAGATACGACTGGGTTGGTTCGCTCACGAATCCAACCGGGCCCATGGGACGAAAATGATAGTAACTCACAGACTGGGTGTCCGATTGACGCGCAGTCTGTTGAGTTGAGACCCCTGTGACGAGTCGGTCCTTTGAGATACTTTTTCATGGGACTTTGTGATACTTGGGGTATCAACCAGTAGCTCATGGAGCGGACCCTCTCGGAGATGAGCGTGTGGAGTACGGAGACCGTGTAGCCGACTGAGACCTGACGACTGCTTGACCGATCAGTTCGGTATGTTTCGGATAGCCTAGTGGGGAGCGCTTGGTTGTAGCAGAAGACCCGCGGCGGATGAGCGCTTGGTTGTAGCAGCAGACCCACGGTACTCAATAGATGGAGTACCTCTTGAGGCTATGAGGGGGAGAGCTTGGTTGTAGCGGCAGACCCATGGTGGGAAGCGCTTGGTTTTAGCAGCAGGCCCACAGTACTCGATAGGAGGAGTACCTCAGCAGTCTTAGGTTATTGAGCAGTACCTCGGAGATGTGACAGGACCACTGTACACTCCAGAGACGGGGCTCTTCAGTAGTACGGTTTCGATAATGGAAATCCTGGTTTGAGCTGAGACTTTTGATCTTTGTGATTCCTCATGATTGAGATGGGTCACTTGATAACTTAGGTTTATGTTTGGGCATATACCTAGGTAGTGGTTATCCTTTAATTGCATAATCTTTGTGTTTCCTCATGATTGAGATGAGTTACTTGATAACTTAGGTATATATATGGGCATATACCTAAGTAGAGGTTATCTGTTGAGATATTATTTGTGGTTATCCTTGTTGGTTTTAGTGAGACCTTGAGGGTCTCGGGGTCCCTACTGAGTATCGTTATACTCACCCCTGCACGGGCTATGCCCGCACCTCGTTGTGTTGGTTGCAGACGACGGGTAGTGCTGATGGAGGCCAAGTGTTCGAGGACTGGACAGTACCAGAGGTGGACTACATAACGAGATAGTACCCGGAGGTGGGCTACATGACGAGTCAGTATCTGTAGGTGTACTTCACGGTGAGACGACATTTGGAGGTGCTTGACGGGCGAGAGCGTTGTGGAGGCTATCTATACCTACCCTTCAGGTAGGATCCCTGGTGGACGATCCAGGAGCTACGCCATCTGTACCTACCCATCAGGTAGGATCCGAGGAGGACGACCCAGGAGCCGCTTCCGTCCTTCCAGCTATTGTATTTTTCTATTGTACCTTGTTCAGTTGTAGTTTTACTTTCTTTTGGATTTGTATTCTGGCCCATTTACTTTTCAGCACTTTCTTTTGTACTTAGTGTTTTACTTCCGCTTGTACTCTGTGGTGTTTTGTTTACTTTTATAAAGGCAATGTCTTCCTAGTTATCGGGATTTACGCCTTTGGTGATAGTCTCCAGCCCCTGGCCTACGGAGGGCGGGCTTCAGGTAGTCACAGCATGGGCCCCGAGGACGGGTCGTGACAAATTGATATCAGAGGAGTCGTTTCTACCGCAGAACTTATAACTCTGGTATTTTCTTTCTGTGAAGCAATAGTGTTAAGAGTACCGAGTGTGGTTTTCAGTTCAAGGAGTCCAGTGTTGGTGCGGGCGGCCGACGTATCCATACACCAGGACCCTGACAACAGATTTCCAACTTTGTGCATGAAAACACTGATTGCGTTTGTATTTTCAAAGGTTTTCCCTTAAAACAGCTCAAACCAGGTCAGCTCACCAGGTATAATCGTTGGACCGTGTTACGTTGTTTCTTTCAGGAAGCCTTTTCTTGGACGACCAGCTAGAGCCCAGAGGGATGTGCGTACTGACAGCCTATCGAGTGACGAGTCTTCGATATAGGGCCATCTTGCAGTTGAGGCACCAGCGAAGGCACCAGCGGTACTACCATACATTGGGCCACCGATGCCAACATCCCCGGCAGTAGGCAATGCACGGAACTTGAGAACGTTGCACGAGTTCCAGCGCTAGAGACCACCTAGGTTCCGCGGAGAGACGGGCCCACAGGCGGCTGAGGATTGGCTGGAGGTTGTGGTGAGAGTCTTCAGGCTAGTGGGGACGCCGGCAGACTTCATGGTGATCTTTGCTGCCAGCCTTCTTCAGGCAGCAGCAGGCAGGTGGTGGAGCCACTTATTCTAGTTTTGCGATGGGATGACCTTCACATGGGAAGACTTCGAGACCTTCTTTAGGGTGGAGTTTGTGCCAGTATCTCAACACCCCAAGCGCATTCAGGAGCCACTGCCTTTGCCGCGTGTTTTTCAATCAGTAGTCGAGTCATCTGTGGGAAGTAGATAGATGATGGAGAGGTCCAAGAGGGCCAGAGCTAGCCGTACGAGGAGTAGGAAGTGTTATGAATGTGGCGGAAAGGGTCACCTGGAACATGACTGTCCGACTCTTCGTACAGTTCATCTGTAGGCTTTGGAGGAGCCACCGAGGCAGAAGCAGCGATGGGTGCTTGGGAAAAAATCGAGCAGTGGACAAGGCAATAGAGCTCTGGGAGCAGGTGGACAAGAGGGGAACTAGTGGATACGTCCCTTGTACTTGTAGTTCCATTTTTTGTTGTATTCATGTCTTTGTACTATGATCTGCAATTAAAAAAAAAGACACTTATCTTGTGATGTTTGCTTTCCTGTCCTTTTTGTTTGGTTGATACTGAGTGGTCCCTGTTAAAACTGTTGACTTGACCCTCACTTTCGAGATTTTTACTGGAGGAGACCCAGTAACCTCACACTGATGCCGACAGTGTTACTCGACCCTTGGAGGCGAGAGTGATAGTTGGATCACTTGGTAGTTACGTCGAGGCCTTACGACGTCATCCATGGCATGAATGCATCTTTCATGTCATGATTGAATGTATTAGGCAATGGGAGTGGTTCATCCAGGGGATGAGACTGAGTTTCTTTTTTTAGAAAAGGAGAAATTTTAGCTGCTCTTACAGATTGTAGGCAAAGAAGGTGCAGATCATCCAGGAGCGGATGAAGACTGCACAGTGCAGTATGAAACAAGAAACCGGTGCCAGTCTTAGAGACTCGGGCATGGTAAATGTTTCAAGAAGAGGAAGCATTAAAAAGAGATGAATCTACGAAGCGGCAGACGTGAAGGCAGAGCTAGGAGAACAGCATGGGGTGGTGTACATCTTAACATGCTACAACCACCCACCTTAGTTATCCCCGCCAGGCTCAGGGAGAAGGAGGACGGAGGAAGAGTGCGGTGGCATGCGGTCTAAGAGAGTGACCCGATGTCTCTAAGAATGATTCAAGGGACAGTCTGTGTCCACTACTAGCTACTGTAGTAACAGACGTCGATATGAATCATTAATCGCTTTCACAAATCTTGTCCCAGACCTAGAGTTTCCGGTAAGTCGTGGACTTGACCCTCACGTCTGGAGATACCATGGGAGGAGACTCGATAATCACACTTACACCGACGGTGTGGTCAGACCCTCGAGGTGAGAGTTTCGTTTGGAATCTCTTGCTGGCAGCGTCGAGGCCTTACGACGTTGGTTTGATTGTGGACTAGGCAATAATGGTTCATACACAAATTGACGGTATTAGGCAAAAAGGTTGTGGATTAACTACGACGTCTGGGTGGGTTTTCCTTGGTCGGAGAAAAGGAATCCCCATGAAGCATAGGATAACTCATGCTCATGAGGGTGTGACCGATCACTCTAGAGTTGGTCAACCATACCCTCGTGGCAGCAGTCATTTGAGTTTCAGTTCTAATAGGAGTTGGAAACCTCTGGAGTTCGAGGATGATGATCACGTCCTTATACGCGTCTCACCTCGACGAGGTTTACGGAGATGCGGCCAAGGCGGTGAGTTATCTTCGAGGTTCAACGGACCTTTCTAGGTCCTCAGTTGGGTAGGCAGGGTGGTTTACCGCTTGACCCATCCACCTCCGTTGCACCAGGTGCATGACGACTTCCATGTATCTCAACTAAGGAGATGCGTGCTCGACCCTTCGCATATCATCGACCATGAGGAGCTGGACGATGGTGATGGAGTGTCTTTCAAGGAGGTTCCAGTGGGGATCGAGGATCGATAGGAGAGGATCCTACGAGGACTATCGATTCCTCAGGTGCACTTTCTCTGGCAGTATGGGAACGTCCGAGTGAGCACATGGGAGCGAAAGGCTCAGATGCGTGCTCTGTACCGCTTTTGTGACCGTTGTTTGTGTTAAAGCTTTACGAGGACGTAAAGCCCTGAGGTGGCAGTAATGTAAAGACCCAGAATTTTGAAGGGAAATTTTTTTTCTAATTTTTTTTTTGGAATTTACAAGAACGCAGTTCTTGACGGCACCTGATTCCGAGGCCCAGTGTGCCCGAAATCAATTTCCGAAGTTTAGCTCAGGTACGTTCAGTGAACGAACGAGCGGGTTTTTCTAACATCTGAACTGGTGCTCAGAATCAAATTCTGAGGGCACCGATGGAATCTCAGTGCCGGTATTTTCTTAGAAACGCCTTTTCCGGCATTGCATTTGCTTGAGTGTGGTTTTTATTTTTTTGGGGTTAAGTTAAGAAATAAAATAAATTGGTGTGACAACTTTATTTTTATTTCACTTAAAGCCACTTAAAAGCCACTTAAAGCTACTTAAGCTGAGTTGAAGCGGATAGGGTGCAATCCAAAATATCCTACCTTCTTGGTAGGATATTTGTGAGGTGGGGCACGCACGAGCCCCACCGTTTCTTTTCCTCTAAGTAACGCACCCGCGAAAACCCCTCTTTAATGAAAGTGAACCGTGTGTTTTTTTTGGTTAAGAAATGCCCCAATTAATTGGGCAGTTAAATCATTACAATTAATTTAATGAATTAATTGTTCGTTTCTTATCTTTTTAATTTCAAAAGCTTAGGTCAATAATAAAATAAGGGTTGAACTTATATTATTTAGTTGGACTTGTGGCATGGAGAGAATTTGGAGGAAAGCGTTCTTCTTCGACGAAGAACGCGAAGAACATGAAGAACACTCCGACCTCCGACGAAGAACGCCAAACCCCCAGAGATCGACGAGGCGACGCCGTGTACCACGACGTCAACGACGCTTCTTCCGCGATGCTCCTTCTGCGACGCTTTCTTCCATGACGAGAAAATCTGGGACGAACCCTCGCTCGACAACGCTTGAGGTAGGGGAATTTTTTTATTTTGGTGTTCTATTATCTTTTGAGAAAAGTATGATGAGCGCGGACCAGCCAATTCTAGATTGATCTGCGGATCGTTCATTCATGCGGATTGTTGTTGAGTATTATTATTTAATTTGTTCGTGATTATTACCTTGACGATCTTCGTGAAATATTACCTTTTGTTATCAACTAACGAGAGGGGGCCGGACCGCACAAACATGGCCGACCCTCCTCCATATCCTTGTGGTTTTATATTGTGGATTGAAACGGGGATGGTGTGGTGCCGTTGCACAGCGCGGAATCGTGCAGCAAGGAATGCGGGGTGCCGTCGCACCGCATTGTGAAAACAAACAAGGGCGGGAAGCCATCGCGCTGAGTCGGAGATACTCGAAGACATCTGTGGACGGAGTCGGGCCACGGTGAAAGGGCGCAGCGCCATCGCATCGCGCCAGAGAACCACGATGATGGCACATTTTGTTAATTGACGTGCGGATTGTCGGACGACGATGAACGGGGCCACAAGAGCGATTTGAAAGCTTTGTAGTTAAGGTCGGGTCTGGGAGGACCATTGGAGAAGACCGTAGGAGAAATGGACCACCGGAGCACGTCCGGTGGTTTGCGGAAGACAGGGGTGGCGTGCCGCCGGAAGGCCAGCGGCGGCGGTTGTCGCGCGGCATCAATCAGCGGTGAGGGCGGGGGTAACTGCGCACCCCCGCTCCGCGGCTTCCGCTCGGCCGCGCTGGCCGAGCCGCGGCTCGCTGGTTGAGCCGAACTGAGCCGGGTCAGACCCGGGTTAGGTCGACCCGGTTCGGGCCGACTCGGTTCGGGCCGACCCAGGGGGGGTCGTGCCGGGTCGGTCCGGGCCCAGACCCCCCGATTTCAGACCATCTTTGGTCTTTTTCCAATATCTTGGGCTATGGACCTCCGATTGACGCACCGTCAGTGGAGATACAATCCTTGGATCAAGACGGTAGTTTCGGTATATCGCACTCAATGTTTCGGAACACTTTGGGTTCTGCCGGGTTGGTTCGGATACGAAACCAACCGGGCCCTCGGAGCAGAAACGCTCATATCTTGAGCTCCGGACGTCTAATTGATGTGCCGTCGACATTGATGGATTCCTCTAAGTGAGACAGATCATTTGGCTTACTTAGGTTGAGGATTGGATGCCGTCAGAGTGCGGTTGGGTTGGTCTGCTCACGAAGCCAACCGGGCCCCTAGAACGAAAAAGCCAATAATTCACAGACCGGGCGTCCGATTGACGCGCCGTCTATCTCGTTGAATTCCTCTTGATGAGATGGAACTTTTGGCATACTTCACCCGAGTTTTGGTTGTTGTTGGATAGTTTCCGGGTTGTATTGTACTCGAAATCCAACAGGGCCCCTGGAACGGAAAAGCTGATATCTTTCAGACCGGACGTCCATTTGACGAACCGTCAGCGGCGTTGGTAATCACGTTGAGAAACAGTCCCTATGAGTATACCCAATGAGAGTTCGGGGTATAGTTGAGATACGGCCGGGTTGGTTGGCTCACGAAACCAACCGGGCCCCTGGGACGAAAAGGCTAGTAACTCAGAGACCGGGCGTCCGATTGACACACCGTCTGTTGCGTTGAGACCCCTAAAACGAGGCAGTCCTTTGAGATACTTCTTCGTGGGACTTTGTGATACTTGGGGTATCGAACAGTAGCTCGTGGAACAGACCCTCCCAGATATGAGCGTGTGGAGTACGGAGACCGTGTAGCGGGATGAGACCTGGCGACTTCTTGAACGACCAGTTTGGTGTGTTTCGGATAGCCCAGTGGGGAGCGCTTGGTTGTAGCGGCAGACCCACGACAGATGAGCGCTTGGTTATAGCGGCAGACCCGCGGTACTCAACAGAAGGAGTACCTCTTGAGGCTATGAGGGGGAGCGCTTGGTTGTAGCGGCAGACCCATGGTGGGAAGCGCTTTGTTGTAGCAGTAAGCCCACAATACTTGACAGGAGGAGTACCTCAGCAGTCTTAGGTTAGTGAGCAGTACCTCGGAGTTGTGATAGGACCACTGTACACTCCAGAGATGGGGCTCTTCAGCAGTACGGTTTCGATAATGGAAATACTAGTTTGAGATGAGAATTTTGATCTTTGTGTTTCCTCATGATTGAGATGGGTCATTTGATAACTTAGGTATATGTATGGGCATATACCTTGGTAGTTGTTATCCGTTGATTGCATAATCTTTGTGTTTCCTCATGATTGAGATGAGTTACTTGATAACTCAGGTATATGTATGGGAATATACCTAAGTAGAGGTTATCTATTGAGATCTTCATTGTGGTTATCCTTGTTGGTTTTAGTGAGAACTTGAGGGTCTCGGGGTCCCTACTGAGTATTGTTATACTCACCCCTGCACGGGCTATGCCCGCACCTCATTGTGTTGGTTGCAGACGACAGGCAGTGCTGACGGAGGCCAAGTGTTCGACGACTGGATAATACCGGAGGTGGAATACATGACGAGATAGTACCCAGAGGTGGAATACATGATGAGTCAGTATCTGGATGTGGACTTCATGGTGAGACGACATTTGGAGGAGCTTGACGGGCGAGAGCGTTGTGGAGGCTATCTGTACCAACCATTCAGGTAGGATCCGTGGTGGATGATCTAGGAGCTGCACCATCTGTAAGTACCCTTCAGGTTGGATCCGAGGAGGACGACCCAAGAGCCGCTTCCATCCTTCTAGCTATTGTCTTTTTCTGTTGTACCTTGTTCAGTTGTAGTTTTACTTTATTTTGGGTTTGTATTCTGGCCCATTTAATTTTCAGCACTTTCTTTTGTACTTAGTGTTTTACTTACACTTGTACTCTATGGTGTTTTGTTTACTTTTATAAAGGCAATGCCTTCCCATTTATCGGGATTTACGCCTTTGGTACTATTCGCCAGCCCCTGGCCTATGGAAGGCAGGCTTGGGGTAGTCACGGCACGGGCCCCGAGTACGGTTCGTGACAAAAAGTGTGATTTCTGAAAATTTTAACATTATTTTCAAATGAAATATTTTGAAAAGATAATTGATGATTTTTTTTTAAAATAGATTGATTTTCAAAAGAAAGAAAATATTTTTTTAGAAATGGGTAAATTTGGAAAATCTTGATTTTTGGAAATCAATGTTGTGATAGTAATGTGATAGAAATTGTAATGCTAAGCCTTTAGTTGCTAGTAAGTGAGTCTAATGGCGTGAATTATTTGTATAGAAAATGGAACTCGTTAGGCATCATAGAAACCAAATGGAAGAGGTTGCAGAGAATGTGGTCTCACCTGAGTCACAGGTGAACCAGTAGCTAGTCCAAAGTATAGTTCAAGTGTTTCTGGTTATAGTCATGGGGAATCAAAGGGATGAGTCAAGGCATGTAGACCATTCCGTCTAGTTCCAGAAGCAGAATCCACCCATATTTTAGGGTGATTCTGAACCAGAAAGGGAAGAGGTGTGGCTGAGAAGGATGAATCGTATCTTCGATTTCATCAGCACAACAGCAGAACTGAAAGTAATGTTGGTGATGTATATGCTGGAGGATCTTCCATGACTGTGGTGGGAGCTAGTGGTGCTGGCTAAGGCGGATCAAGGCCTATGCAGGGAGGAATTTGAGGAAATATTCAACAAGAAATTCTATCCTCACACGTTGAAGATACAGAGGAAGATGAACTTTTTCCGCCTGAAGCAGGAGAATCTCTCTGTCACGGAGTATGCGGCTAAATTCGTGAATTTAGTGCGCTTTGCATCGGAAGTTGATGCAAGTGTGTCACTAAAGGCACACATATTTGAATCTGGGTTGCGACAAGAGATTTGTTTGAAGATAGCTATGCTCTGTATTACGGATTATACAGAGATGGTAAACAGAGCAATAGTAACTGAAAGAGACATATCATGAGTTATGAGAGGATGAAGTATGATGATACCCATGGGAACGGGTGGGAACTCTAATGCTGGGAACAAGAAGAAAATTGACACCTACTTACAAGGTGGGAGTGCTAATCAGAATCAGATGGCTGGATTGGTGAATCTTTCTCCATAAACCATGATGAATGTCAGGTGTTTTCAATGTGGATCAATTGATTACAAGAAATGAGAATGTAAAGTACCACCGAGAGCATGCCACAAATTGCAACAAGATGGGGCATCTTCAGCGATATTGTTGCAGTGCTCCACGGTCGGGTGTTCATGACACTTCTCCGGTGTCGCAAGCATATTATGCTTCGACAGGGTGAGGATAGAAAAATTAGTCTCACCAACAGAACAAAGCTAGCTATGGTGATTTCAGGAATAGCATGACTCCTCAGGCATGGAAATCTCAAAAAGGCAATAGGGAGAAAAGTGCAGCAACAAAGAAATTGTATGGAGCGGAACATGTGATTGTGGACGAGTAGTGTGGGCCATCTATGGTGAGAGGTACGACTCTTTTGAATTCTAACCTCATGCAAGTTTTGGTCGATACTAGTGCATCACATTTTTTTCTTGATTCTCATATTGCTGATTTGTTGAACATTAAACTTGAAATGATGCCTTCTATGATAAAACATCAAAATCCTATTGGTGAAAGAAAATGTTGAGCCTTCGTGTGTAGAGAATGATCTATAACTGTTAATGGAGCTGATCTGAAATGAGATTTCTCTTTGGTGGAGATGGATGTCTATGATATAATCCTGGTTGTGGATTGGTTGACAGAGTTCAGGGATCACATCAACTGTTATAGTAGAACAATCAGTTTCGCGATTGAGGATGGCATCAAGCATCTCTTTAGTGAATAAAGAGTGGTGAAGGTAGGTGAAACAGGCTTGTTGGCACCAGTAGTGGAAACAATCTCTTACTGGACAGCTGCATTAAACTTTTAATCGATGGACGAGATCTCAAATAATAGTTTTTTAGTAGTTGCGGATCAATTTCTTGATGTTTTTCATGAAAACATCTCAGGGTTACCACCTGTAAGAGAAGTGGAGTTTATGATTGATATCCTTCGAAGGACCAGTCCTATATCACTTCCATATTATAGGATGGAACCAACGGAGTTAAAGGAATTGAATGTGAAGTTGGAAGAACTGGAAAACAAAGGTTTTATTTGGCCAAGCGTGTCTCCGTGGGCAGCACCAGTTTTGTTTGTAAAGAATGTAGATGGAACATTGAACCTATGTTTGGATTATCGTAAACTTGACCAAGTTACGATAAAGAATAGATATACACTTCCATCCATTGATGACTTTTTTGATCAGTTCAGGGTAGCTCAGTGGTTCCCTATGATTGACTTGCGTTCAGGATATCGACAGTTGCGAGTTCGGAAGGAGGTTATTCTGAAGACAGCCTTCAGAAGCAGATATGGCCACTAAGAATATGTAGTCATTCCTTTTGGACTAACGAATGCACCAGCAGTCTTTATGGAATTGATGAATCAAATATTTCAGTGATATCTGGATTCTTATGTTGTGGTGTTTGTGGAATACATATTGGTGTATTCAAGAACAAGGGATGAGCATGAGAAACACTTGGAGATGGTGTTGGATGTCTTGAGAGACCATCAGTTGTATGCCAAATTTTCAAAGTGTCATTTTTGGATAAAAGAGGAATTATTTCTAGGCCATGTTGTTTCTGAGAAATTTATTTTAGTGGATCTAGAAAAGATAGAAGCTATTCTTTCTTGGTAACTGCCAAATAATGTCTTTGAAATATGAAGTTTTCTTGGTCTATCTGGTTCTTACCGACACTTTTTGTGTGACTTCACACGACTAGATTCACCTATGATAGCATTGAAAAAAAATAAAAGTGCATTTTAATAGACTGAGGAATGTCAGATATATTTTCAAGAGTTGAAATTTTGCCTTACATCAGCACCCATCATGATTTTCCCAGAATCCGGACAGGGGTACATTGTGTATTGTGACGCTTCATGATCTATGTTGGAATGTGTTCTCATGCAAAGAGACCATGTTGTTGCTTATGGCTCAACACAGTTGAGAGTGCCTGAAAAGAACTACCCAACACATGATTTGGAGTTAACTTCAGCTTTCCATGCCTTGAAGACTTGGCGTTATTATATCTTTGGTGAGAAATTCACGATGTTTACTGATCATAAGAGTTTGAAGCATATTTTCTCACAACAACATTTGAATCTAAGTTAGAGGAGATGGATGGATTATCTTAAAATGTTTGACTTTGACTTGATTTATACATTTGGTAAGAGAAATTTAGTGGCCAATGCATTAAGCAAAAATTCATATTCTCAGTTAGCGCAAGAAGCTTCAGATGAGTGGCATTTGATGTCAGTCATAGCCGACATGCTTATGGAATTTGAATACCGAGTTGATGTTGCAGTTTTCTTTCTAGTTGCATTTGTTCTTGATTAGTTGGAGATAGAAACGGAGGAAAATTCATTTTATGTAGATTGTGTTGCGAAGAGTTTAAAACCCAATGGTGGGGAGATCATTAAGGGATGGAAGCTGCATGGGAGTTCAGTTTTGTGGTTCCGAGATGAGATGGGTATACCTTAAACTGATCAAGAAAAACTCATTCATTCTTACCACCATTATAGATGGTTTCTTCATCCAGGAATACAGAAGAAGTATAAGGTGATAAAGGAACAATTTTGGTGGAGCGGAATGAAATAGAAGGTAGCTGAATTTGTTTCAAGGTGTTTAACTTGTCCTAAAGTTAAAGCAGACCATCAACGGCTAGCGGGTATGTTGATTTCTCTAGCTATTCCAGTGTGGAAATGGGAGTAGATAGCTATGGATTTCATTACTGTTCTCACAAGAACGGTTCTTAAGCACGATTCCATATGGGTGATAGTGGATCATTTTACGAAGTTGGCCCATTTCATCCCTATTCGTGAATCTAATATGGTGTGGGATCTGTCCAAAATCTATATCTAAGAAGTGGTAAAGAGGCATGGCATATCAGTTTTAATCATGTCAAACAGAGATCCGAGGTTCAGATCTCATCTTTGGTGATCCTTACAGAAAGCCTGGGGAACTCAGTTGAACAAGAGTATGATGTATCATTATCAGATGGATGGTCAATCAGAAAGGATGATACGGACATTTTAAGATATGTTGTAGGATTAGGCAATGGATTTTTGTGGCTCATGGGAAGAGCACGTACCTTTAGTGGAGTTCTCATATAACAATAGTTATCAGGACTCGATGCACATGGATCCATTTGAAGCATAGTATGGGCATCCTTGTTGCTCACCCCTTTTTTGGGTGGAATCATGTGAGACTTCACTGGTTGGGCCGAGCCTTGTCAAAGAAACAATGGTGAAGATTCAGTTGATAAAAAAGAGGATGGAGACAACACAGAGTCGTCAGAAATCTTATGCAGATCATCACTGAAGACCGTTGTCGTTTGCGGTGAGTGATCTTGTCTTTTTGATAATCTATCCAAGGCTTGTACATCGTCATTTTGAGAAGAAGGACACATTATCTCCTCGATATATAGGCCCTTTTGAGATTCTAGAATAGGTTGGCGAGGTGGCATATCGATTGTAATTACCACCATGGTTCAGTGCAGTGCATAATGTGTTCTATGTATCTCAGTTGAAGAAGTATCAGCCCAATCCTGACCATGTGATCATATGGGATCATGTTGACCTAGATCCAGATGCTTCATCGGTATATATTTCGGTGTAGATTATGGATAGGTAGGATAAAGTCTTCTGTGGAAAAATCATTGGTCTAGTGTGGGTTTTGTGGAAACAAGGTTAGATTTAGGAAGAGACTTGGGAACGCGATAAAGAAATGAAGGATAAGTGGTTAGAACTCTTTCAGAAAAGTGATGGTTTTCTACTTTCCAGGGATGGAAAGGCCAGTGGTGGGGAGAATGTAGTACCCCCGGTTTATGGTAAGTAACCCTTGTTTTACTCTTTTTACGTACATAAAGCATATGAGAAATGGTTGGGAATGTTTGGAGACTTTTTAAGTGTTAAAGGGAAAAAAGTGGTGATGCATGGGCTTTGCATGGGTTTCCCAAACCGTGTGGAAGCTGTGCAGGTGGTGGTCACGTTGGATAGAGGAGACTGTACAGTGTGTGCACGGTTTGGGAAAACTATGCGAGGAGGCTGTGTGGAGTGCCCCTTCCATCTAGTGACTACCGCAAAGTTAGCGCACGATTTGCCTATCCATGCGGACTAACCATGTACACGGTCAACATTTATCCTATTTTTAAGGATATAATCTATTTTATCATTAAACCCACTCATTTCTTCTCCTAGACGACCCTAACTCAGGATTTCTCTCTAGTAAAGGTGGGAGAACACTTACCAGGCATTTCGGAAGCAATCTGGAGGTTTTCCTTGGCGTTTAGAGGCCGGTTGATCGAGGTAAGTCTCGTTTCCTGTAGTTTTCTTAGATCTCCTTCTTCCCTCTTGATGAAGCCTTAGTTCTACATCCAAGGTTGGTTAATATAAGGTAGTGGATTACGTTTATGTTGGGTTTTGGTTTTTTTGGTACTAGTGGATGGAATCTAAGGAGGTTTTAGGGAGTAGTTGACTCTTTTTTGTTTGCATGTTGGTGCTTTTACAGATGTAATATAACGGGTTGTTGGAAAAGGTAATGTGCCACATGTTTATAGAACTACATCATGATACTTGGTCATGTTCGTGATGTTGGATCTTGGAGCTTGTGGAGCATGGAGTAGGGTTTTCATCTTGTAGCCTTTTAGTGTTTCTTTCCACTATTTTCTCTGATTTAGTTTTGGTTTCCACTGTGGTACTCTTGGTTTGTTTATGATAAAATAAATGGTTGAGTTGTCTTAGCTTTTATCATGAATCATTTAGTTTATTAGTTTGGTTATGGTTGTTGGTTCTTTGGTATATTCTAAAAGGGAAAATCATCCTGCATTTTTTTGAAACGCTTCCACATTTATTGCTAGCCTTTGGTGCCTTGGGGATGTCTCTTAAGGCCATGTAATGACTTGTTGTATTCTCAAGCCAATAAGGATAAGTTGGTCATTACAAATACCCTATTTTTAAATAAAACCACCTATGAGTTACCCTTTATTATTTTATAAAAATGGGAAACCAAATGGAATAATTAAAACAATAAATGGTCATGGCCCTATTTATTTATATATTAATGGTAATATGGCATGCTTCTAACATGGAATTTATTTTTTTATAACAAAAATGATTGATGGAATTCTTATGAAAATGGAATCATAATTATTCATAATTGAATTGCGATATTTCATGCTTACTAACATGGAATTTATACATATTTGAAGTAAAATGATTAAATGAATTATGTACACCTTTAGAAATAATTCGATTACATTTTATGGAACACCTTGGATGGGATCCTATGATGTTTGATATTGTATTTACCATCAGATATACATGGGTTTACTCAACATGGAATAGAGAAGACCTTCTCATATGTTACGTACTTTTTATTACACCATGAGTGATAATTGGGGTTCTATTTAATGGAATTTCTTGGAGGGGATCATAGTTGATATGAATTTTTTTATGCTCTGAGTGATACTTGGATTTTCTTTTTACAGAACTCCATAAATGAAATCATAGGGAAATTTGAATCCATGATAGATAATTGGGTTCCCTTATTACATAATTATATGTATGGGATTATTGTATAAGAATAATTATGTGGCTCTATGGGAAAAACATAGCTTCCTCGTTAATGGATTCCTTGGATGGGATAGCAGGATAAATGAATTATATCATGCTTGTTATTATTACTTATGACTAGTGGTATCTCTTTGTGATACCTGTTATGGTAGGATTCCATGGATATTTAAGTTGGGTCCTTAACCAAATAATGGTCATAGATAAAATTTATTTAACAACGTGGAATTATTTTGTGGTTTTAGAGAAACTCTTGTATGGATGTCTGGGCTAGTAGCAATGGGTCCTATTAATATATTATCACTATCACCATACTATTATGTAGATTCCTTGATTTCTTTATAGTTCATATGTATCTATGAAAAAAAATTATTATATATACTTATATATATATATATGTGTGTGTGTGTGTGTGTGGTTATGTTTATAGATATTATTACATGGGCTAAATCGGGTATGGTCACCCAGGTGTCATTGAGGAACCTGAGGAAAAAAGTACATTTTTTATTCACAATGTTGGTTATCATACTTTCACACTACGATATTTTATATTCAACGATAGGATAACATTAGACACAATTGGTTTTGGAATACATGGCATTTTTTACACCTTGTTTGGGCCACCATGGTACTGTGGTACCTAAATAGATCTCATGAGTATAGGTTCAAATTTTGGAACTATGATTGTATTGTTCATTTGTAAAAGGGATATTAGAGGAACAAGAGTGATTTGAAGATCAAAATTCCCATGGAGTTATCCCATTAGGATTTTTTCATTTTAATTATTTATGTACTATAATATATTGTATCACCCAATGTATGTTTACATCATTAGATTATGTAGCACCATCTGGACATGCATGAATGAATTTATATTTGGTGTTGGCCATGTTTTATGTTATTGTTATTATCTATTATTCCATGTATTTATTTGTACTTCTCCCTATGTTTGTTGATTTATTTATTAATCTTGATACAATTTTTCTACTCTGATTATGCGGGTATAATATCCCCACCATACCATAATTTGACACTAACTACAAGTCAATATTCTTAGGAATGGAGGGATATGAGATTGAGGCCATGTGCCCGACTAGATCGGAGAACTGTTTTCATGGATCCTTGGATGGGATGTTACAATGTTCAATTAAAGGATCATTTTTTCCTTTGTTTAATATTTTATGTATTAGTAGACATGAGACTAGGAAAGTGTTTGTAAATTGTAAATATCTCTATATGGTAGTGATCTACCCATGCACGAGGAAAATAAAATGTTTCCATGGATGGGATAGTTATTTTTGCTACTCATTGTTACATTGGATTATGATTTCACCTTTAGTGATTTATACACTTTCTACTGCTTAATTATTTACGGTATTATAACCTTAGACCAACATGGAAAATAAGTATTATTACATGAATAATTATACGAATATAGGGATTCCAAACCCATTTATATGATATTCCATGCAGGTTGCATACCTTGATCAATTGATACTTGATATATGTGCCTTGCCTATTATATCACCATTCGTACATTTATGTGTCAGGCTTAATTAGGTATTTTGTTTGAAAAATTACTCAGCATGTATACCTATGTAATATGATACTCTTATTTTCTTCTTAAATCCTTGTATTAATAATGTGATTGAATTCCTAGTTATAATTATAATAAAATAATTGGTTATTAAAGTGTCTACATCATCCTACATGGTTCTTTCAGATATGGATTTATAGTGGAACCTTAACTAACCAATCATGACATGATTGAGTCATGGACAGTAGTTTTTATGGGATAAAAAATTAATGGTTGTGACTAATTATATTCCAATAATAATTTATAAATTGTATAGGCTGTTATAAATTGGGAAGGGTAATCAATATAATTAGACAATTATAAATGAACTTGTTATAATATGGGACCAAAGGTAAAGACCTGATTATAGCTACTTGCATTCCAATTGAAACTTATACAGGCACGTACAATTATATGTTTCGAATGGTAGTGCATCTAACTAAACCTTGATATGTCCTAATTAGAAAATTACATTGAATAGTGGATTCCTTTATGAATGAAAGTACTTATATAATTTTGGCATGATTACCCATATGAATAAATTCATAAATGGACAACTAGCCTAAAGTAAGTTAGTTGTGGTTTGATTCTAATCAAATGAACACATTTAGGGTGTTTCAAAAATATAAATGTTTTAAATATAATTGGGAATAATATAAATGAAACTAGAAGGGTGATGAGACACTTGTATCTCGCCTTTATATTATTATATACCTTAGTAATTAACCTAATGGGGGTGTATTTATTCTTTATAGGAAAGGATTTTTAATGTGTTAGAATCAGCTTGTACAATGTTGTGTATAAATGTGTAGTTGCATATTACTAAACCAATGCTGAAAAATTATATATAACATATATTTTACATTTCATCTTTTGTATTATGATGCTTAAGATAATTAAAATTCCAATTCAATTTTAAGGGTGTTTTCCTTTGTAGCTTGAAATTTACATTTTCATTATCTAATACATGATTTGAGATCATTATGTATATATAAAATGGTTAAAATTAATTATGAAGATATATTTCCCATATATAATAGGATTTTATATAGATAATAATTTTTAAATGGAATCATGATATAACTTACCTATGTTACCATTTTCATTACATAAATAACATACCAATCTATTTTTACCAATAGATATAACGTGATGTTCTTATATTTGAGTCTTCTAAATGTTTAAGAGTAAAATGTGAATTTATGTTAATTGATTAAATTAAAACCTCAATGTGGTGTTATTATGTTTTCCCATCATGTAAGGGTAGTTGAAAGGTTTACTTTAAAGATTTATTGAATGGGATCATGTATGTTTCCCATAGGAATTGGTTAACATTTTCTTTTATGATAAGCATATTGGTTAGGCAGTAAGCCTAGTGACCATTTATGTAATGGTATTTTTTTAGAGTTTCCTGTTTATTCTTTAGTAGGGGATATCCTAGTGTAGGTATAACCCTTAAGGATTAAAGAAACACTAAAAACATGTATAGATTTTTAGATGTGAGATGTCATTCATGTGTTGTTTGTCTGGAGTAGGAATCTTAGTTTCTATAACAATAATTATGTTGTAGAGGTGGTCATGTGGTAATTTTATGCTTTTTAAAGGGATTGACCATTTCTTAATTCTTGATTTTGGTGGTTTTGACATTCCTAGGGAATGGTCATCTACTTAATAGGTCATGTGACCCTTCATAATCAACAGTGATTGATTAGTCAGTATGTTGTTATCCATGTTAATGGTCATATTGGTAATATAACTATTGAATTAAATATATTTTATAGGATAATGGATATTGTAATGAATAGTGATGATAATCCTATGGATAGATTCTAGAGATGTGTCATTTTATTACTAAAATATAAGGGTATTACATGTCGATACATGTGATATCCGTCCAATTTCATAAATGGTATAGTGATCCGGATGAGTTTTTGCAAATCATTGATACTTGAGCTTTTACACTACGTACATGAGTCATATATGGTTTGTAGTGAAATGGGTGTTAAAGGAAATATGACACATCCCAATAACTGGGATGACATTCCAAAGATGATCATGTGCTTTGACATGCTGGTCAGCTTGTTTTTGATTTTATGACTAATGTTGCGGTACATGTGAATGTAAATCCAGAGGAGTTTAACACATATTTATATATTAATATAATCTATAATGACTTTAAGAAATAAGTTTTATTTTTTTAAAATTTGTTCTTAGTAAAATAATGATGGCCACATCCAAGAATTGTAGCTAGTGGTTGAAGGAGCATGTTCTATGGAATGGGTTCTTATTTTTAGAAAACAATATCCAGAAAACTCTAAAGGTGGGGAGCATCGCATTGATTGTTGAAAAGTGTGTCCTTACATTTTGTGGGAACACAAACATGGTGGACCATTTGGATATGGTCTGAATTTCTTTAAATTCCCCTGGGGATAGTATGTTTGGACATTTGTTATTGCTTAAAAGGCATAAAAATGATTATATTGCTGGTTCTGTATGAAAATATTGAAAACACTATTATCTTGGGATATAATTCAATTGGTATTCTTGAGTGATCATAGTATGTCTCAAGTGTTAAGGTCAACATGGATGTTTAATTATGATTCATTTATAGGTGTCCCAAATCTCTTCAAAGAATGCTGGGAAAAGATGGATCGTCTGTTTTTCATCATGTAAGGTAGATATGGTTGGTTTGGCACCATGTCTAGAACTGTTTATTGTATTATGGATGTGTAATAGGGATTTAGATAGAATAATTTAATGGAAAGACTTTTATACTCAAAGCAATGAGTTTTTATATCAATCTTTGTTGAGGAATTTCTTTTTCAAGGTTTTGAGGTCATAACCCCGATCTTGACATCATCCAGAGTATACAGAGAGAGTGTAAGATATACACTGAGAAAAAAAAGTTAAAATGATATTTTATTTTCATAATTATCCATTTTGGGATTTTTTTCACCATGAGTGTGGGTAATTTTAGATGTGTGGGTGTCCTGATTGATACATTGGTTCCCAAGTAGGAACACCTTGAATAGACTCATAGACTCCGGGTAACTCTTTGACATGGATTCCATTGGTCTTAGTTAGTGTTTTGATGTGTAGATGTTTTAGATGTGTAATGAAATCAAACATATTAATGTTAGAGTATATACTAAAACACCCCAAGATTTTATAAGATTATTATTTTGAATATATTTAATCTATTTCATAGCATGTTCTACATGAAACCACGAGTTTTTAAAATGATATAATTATGTTTGAAAGCGTATATGACACAAAACACCCAGAATATTAGAGAAGGTAACATCTATAGACATTAAAATATATTTGTTGAGATAGAAGTTATACTTCTAAATTTAACATTCCTTTAATTTTGGAAATCACAAACACTTAATTAAATCATGTTTACTAACTTTTTATGTCCTATGTGTTTTAGAATTTTTTGTCGAAAATAGTATCTTTTACTATACATAGAAAATTCTCTAATGTATTAAAGTATAAACAATAAATTATTAATTAAGACAATCATATATAGAACATGTATGATTATCATACACACCATTATTAGTATATAAGTCAGACATTGATCATTTCAATCATACTGATAATGTTTATGACTATCATACTGAAACTTGTACCAATACAATCAGACTAAAACTCATAAAGACTACCGTATTGATATCGTTAAGTAAGTCCATAAAAGTGAATGAAATTTATAATTGAAATATAAAAGACTTATTTTTAATGTAATTAATATCATTAACACTATAATGGTTTTAATCAATACCATGCCAATCATTCTATTATGATGATCTATAAAGTTCCACATGTCCATGGTCATTGTAACAAACATAGAAATATGACCATTGGGAGATCACCTAAAAAACAGATTCTTTTTAAGAGTTTTGAGATTATTGATTACCAATTATAGGTAGTTGATTAAAATCTTATGAAGATATCTCTATGAAAACTTCTCATTCTTACTTATAGTATTTATTTAGTAATCTTTAATTCTATGGAAACATTATCTGGTTATCTCCTTAAAAACTTAGGTAATTTTAATCTTCCTATGATAATTATTATGATAAAAGGATTCTTATGTTAGTAATATGTTGAATATGATCCATCATATCAAGGTATTATGGGGATATTATGGCATTTCATACCATAATATTAATGACTTCTAGGTATACGAATATTGATCAAATCCAATCATCATATCAGTAAATGTATTGCTAAGGATTGAAATAATTTAATGTATCTATAAAAAAGTGGATACATTTAGTCATGGTTGTTGACTACCTTACTCTTAATGTTATAATTTTTATCTTTTTTATAATAGCATTTAATCCATTCTTAATTTTTAAAATTTATTCTATTTCTTTTTTAATAAGTATCTATTCATCTATATTTAATAGAATGAAATTCATCATACAAATCTTTCTATAAAATTGGTTTTATTGATGTGATTTTTAATATAAAAAAATTAAAATGTTTGTTTCATTGGTACTGATTTGATTATGATAATAACACACTCTATTGAATCTGATCCAATGGGATAACGATATTTTACTCCAATTTAATTAGAGGGTTGTTTGGTTATAATTATGTAACTTGGTTAATCAGAGAGATTGTGAGTCAGATGACCATACTTTAATAAGGTTTTCTGTTGTTTAGTTTAATTCTTTGAAACTTTGATTTTAATATATAATTTAACCATTGTCTTATAATTGTCACCACATAAGTTTATTCTTACATTCCTACAATTGGTATCAAATATGGATTTCACTACTCATACACTTTCTGAATTTTTATATTATTTACCATTGAACATTATTTAATGGTTTGATGTAAATATCCTTTTTATAAACATTTTTATACACTGACATGTATCTGTGGAAATTAATATCTTTTTTTTAAATATGGATGGTCTTAAAATTGGTTCAATAGAATATATTAATCCAAACCGACCACCTCTATTTTATGGTGCTGATAATGAGTAATGGGGATATAGGATGAATACCATTATTATCAACAACAGAGTTGACAATTTTTTAATTCTTACTAGATACTAAAAGATTCATGATAAAGAAGTCATTTATTTTACACATCATGAGAAAAAGACTATCAGTTGAATAATATAGGATAGAATAATTTGTTATATTCCATAATAATAAGTATATATAGTTAGATATCTTCATGTGAAGTTGGAAAAATTATCTTGAAAAAGTTAGAAATAACAAAATTTGGTACTTCTATAGTTGATGAGAACATAATATTTCTGCTTATAGTAGACTATCGGGCCTTTGATTTCCTTTCTAGGGAATGAGTTGTAGAGATTCACCAGAGGATTATAACCATCATAAATAGTTAACAACATATTGGTGAAAATTTCCTTGATGATAAAATCCTTGTAGAAAAGATTGTAGATATTTTTGCAAATGAGTGGGAATAAAAAATAATAGATTTTTATGAGACAATAAATTTGAATAATCTTACTTTGGATGATCTCATTGGATCCCTTATATAATAAGAGGGTATACTCAAAAGATATGTTGAGATAAATAAAAATAAAAATAGTGGTTTTTTATTTCTTATAACATCAAAATTACTTCCTAAAGTTTATTCATCTGAGAAATATGTTACATCATTATGGAAGAAGAAAGTTATCCTTCAATCTGATTCCTATAAATCTGAACATTCAATGAATGAGTTAGAAAATCTTGACAGGAGGATAAGAAATATAGTCAGGAAGAAATATTTTTAGTACCATTTTAAAAATATTCATAAGGATAAAGGTGAAAAGAAGGATTTTCAAATCATTCCTATGAATTTAATAAATATTAATATATTTGACCAGATTTTCCAAATATGAAGAGGAAAGATAAAAAAGAGTGAAATTTATAAAGTAATGATAATGAACTATTTAAATCAAAATAAAAGATTTTTCTATGAAATTATGATGCGTGGAGTTCCTATGGTGGCGATTCATGTGAAAATTCCTTGGAGAATAAAATTTTTGGATATGGGAACATAGGTACTTCTTCCAATGTACACGTAGTAAATCAATGCATCATGGCTAAGGTACACATAGTTTAATCCCTTATAGTAATTTCCTTAAATGATAATTATCTAGATGATAAAAACACTATATCATATGGTGAAGATTCTTCCTCAGAAGAAGTTAATTCTTTACTTTATTTTGATGATGATTCCCATTATTAAAATCTTTTGAAAATGAAAATTGATAAATTTATAAAAATTGTGATAATGCTCTATCAAAACTAGATAATGTTGATTAAAGGAAAGAAATATTGGAAAATGAAATATCTAATCTTTAAAAATATCTTGGTAGAACAAATTCTAAAAAATAAACTATTTATAAATATTTAAAAAAACTAATATTTGAGAAAAATAGATTAAAAACTAGTTTTTATGATCTTAGTACCAAAACTATTTCAAATAAGGATACAAATTTATTCAAAAAAACTAAAATATAGTATTTGTTATTTGAATAAACTTATATCAAAATTTATTACAAGAAAATAATATTTTGATTAAATTTATTAACAAATTCTTCCTCATGGGAGAAGTTCCAAAATTGGGTTTTCATATAAAACACTATTTTTAGTAACAAATTATTTTCTATAAAAAGCGAAAATTTTTCAGGAATATCTAATGTGAAGGGACCATAAATAAACATTAAAAGAAGTTTAATCCCTAATTTTTCATAATGCATATTTTTTAAAACAAATTTGGATTCCTAATGTTTTTCCTGACATTACGAAACCAAAGAAGGTTTTGGATCCAAAATTCAAATATTTTTGTTTTTAGGAAAACATTGGTTGTACAAACTACAAGAATATATGGTACATGGATAGTGGATGTTACATGATGATTAAAAGAAATAATTAATTCACCAGGGAGATTATAAATATGAATAGCGGTAGGGTAAAATTTTAATATAATGATCAATGAGAGATTATCAAGAATATATAACATTGTTCTTCATCGATAAACTTGTATTTGATTTTTTTTTCTTTCTGTAGGTCTTAAACAAAACCATATACGAATATGTTAATTATGTGATTAATTTTACCATTTTATATTTATGAATTAAAAATTTTCAATACACAGTTCCAAGTGTAAATTTAATATTTTTTCCAATCCTCATGAGAATGTTTTCACACTATACATAGGAGACCTTAAAAGCCAATAATTACCTTTCCAAAGTTCAATGGAAGATAAATAATGGTTATGGAATAGAAGGATATGACACTGTAAACTAACAGTTTATTGAAATTTAGTAGAAAATTACTTGTTAATTATCTACAAGAACATAGGTTTCATACATCAATTTTTTTGACCCTAATCAATATGTTAAGTAACATAAGTGAAGTTTTAAATCTATTAGTAAAGTCTCAACTTCTAATTATTTAGATTTAGTGGATATGGACTTATTTGGTCCTATAAAAATTGAAATAATTAGTGGAAAATATTATTTATATTTCTTAGTGGATGATTACACTATATATACTTGGGTTTATTTCCTAACAACGTAATTCAAAGCCTTTAGTTATTTTAAAAATTCTTCTCCCAGGATTAAATTGAGAAAAACTACTCATTGATAACTATGGTAGTCATCAAGTAGAGAATTTCAAAATTTTTATTTTGAAACTTCTTATAGTAGGAATTGCATATAACATAACATTTTATCACCTTGAAACCACTATAAAAATGTTTTAGTTGAATGAATAAATTGAATTATTCAATAAATAACTGAAACCATGACGAGTTAATACCCAGTCAGTAATTATTTTTGGGTTGAATCTGATAGTAATACCTAATATAATATAAATCATGTTTTATTTAGACTATTTACTAATAAAACTCAATATGAGTTGTGGATGAGAAGAAATCCAATATTTTATTACTTCAAAATTTTTGGTTTCAAAGTATTCATCATAAAATTTAAAGATAATTTTGACAATTTTTCACCCAAATATGATAAAAGAATATTTTAGGTTATTCCACTAATTATCAGGATTATAAAATTATTAATAAAAATTGATATACTACTGAGGAAATAGTGCATGTTATTTTTTATGAAACTTATCCTTTTGTTTTCAAACAACCTCAACTTATATCTTCATATGTTATTTCGAAAACTAATTTTCATCCATTGTTGGAAATGTCATTAAATAAGGAAATAACTCATGAAATAGTTTCAAAAGTTATTTTTTAAGAATATTTTGTACCTATTATTGAAGAAGATACTTTTTAAAAACTAAGAAGTCAGTTATTTATTATGAATGATACTAGTAAAAGTTTTATTGATGATGTTGATCAACTAGTTAGGAATAGAATTTCCTTAAGTAATGAAATTGAATATCTTCTATTCTTATCCCAATTGGAACCCTCAAATATTGATGACAATTTAGGTGATGATGAGTGTATTAAGGAGATACAAGATGAAATGAATGTGTTTGAGAGGGAGAAATTCTGTAATATAGTTTTATGGACTCTAGAAACTTTTATAATTATGGTAAAATGGTTTTTTCAGATAAAGTGTGATGAAAACGGCATAATAGTTAGAAATAAAGCTAGATATTGTTAAAAAGGGATATAATTAACACAATTTAATTGATTATAAATAAAATCATTCTTTAATAGAGAGACTTGAAGCTATTCGAATACTTATATACTGTATAACATTCTTTACTTTCAAAATTTTTCAAATGGATTTGAAATGTGATTTTATTAATGGATATGTTTAGGAGGAATTTTATGTTAAACCACCATCTAGTTTTATGAATAATTTTTTTTAATATTTTTATATACTTACTAGAGATTTATATAGACTTGGACATTCCCCAGAGCATGGTATGATTAGTTAATATAATTATTTTTTCAAAATAAATTTTTTAAGGGACCTTCAGATCCAACACATTTTATTAACAAAGTAAATAAACATATCATTATTGTATAAATATATGTTTATGAAATTATATTTGGTTTAACTCAATAATATTTAAAATATTATTTTACATATCTTATGAAGTCTGAGTTTGAAATGAGTATGATGTATGAGTTAATAAATTTTATTGGTTTTCAAATTTCACAAAAACCAAAAATCATTTATATCTCAATAGAAGTATATAGAATATCTTCCTATAAAATTTAGATATGACAATACGAGAAGTATCTGTTCTAATATTGGTACCACCAATACCCTTGATTTTGATGAGGATGAGGAACTAGTTGATCAGATAATTTTTATAGGTATGATATGAATTTTACTTTACATAACTTCTAGTTGACTGAGGAAAAAATATGCTTATGGGAAATATATCAAGGAAATAAAAAATAATCCCATATAAAAACTGTAAAAAATATTTTTTTATTTTAAGCGAACAATAGATTTAGGGCTTTTCTATTATTCTAGAAATGTTTTATAATTAAATTGTTTTTCTATGCAGACTTTGGTGGATATATAATTGATATGAAAATAATATCCATAACATTTACATTCCTAGGTTATTATTTAGTTTGTTGGTCTAGTAAGAAAAAAAATAATCAGTAACACTTTCTACTACTGAGGATAAATATGTATCATCTGAAGGTTATTGTTCTCAAATGTTGTGGATTTAGCACAAACTCTCTAACTATGGATTGAGTTTAAAAAAACCCTAATAATTTTTTATAACAATAGTTACATTTATTTAAGTAAAACCCAACACATCAATTATGATCTAAAAAGATAGATATAGGAAACCATTTCCTTAGGGATCATACACTCAATGTGATATCATTTTAAAATTCAATGAAAAATGAGAAAACCTTTTTGATATTTATATCAAATACCCTTTTTATGATATATTTTAGTATATTGAACAGAATACGTGAATGATCAATGTAATGTAATAATTCATATCAACTTCTGGTTTACCCATATACTTAAATTACATTACGCCTTTTCATATGGAGAATATATATTTTTTGTAAATAATTTTACTAAAATGTATGTTTTTATAAAATATTTATCAAAATAAGTTTTCTAGATTCAGATGTTTCTATAAAAAATTCAGAGTTAGAGTTCTAAAAAGGATTCTCCAAATTTAAAAATTTTATAAATTTTCATAACCCAAAATTTCCTAAAAACATTCTAAAGTTCACATTATAAAAATTAATTTTTATTTATAAAACTGTAATTTTTAAATATTTTTAAAACCAATAATAAAAAAAATTTTCACTAAAAATATTATATTCATTTGTTTTAAAAACTATCATAATATACTTCATTTATAAAAACAAAGAATAAATATTTATCACACTGATGAAATTTATTACTCTAAAAGGTACTCTTCTATTCCTTAAGGTTTTTTTCATTATCTCATTTATTTATTTAATTAATTGTAGTTTTTACAATTATAATTTTATAAAAAATCGTTTCCTTCAATGTTTTTAAAAATTTTCTTATAACGACCCATACTTTACATACATTGTTATTACTTCAAAATTGAAGCACACTTATTACAACATATAACGAAACCATGAAAGGACCATATAGGTATAGTGTCTTTAGAAACTGGAAAGCATAAACAACTGGTTCATAAAGCATCTACTTTGCCTCCCATTTATTTCATCATATCTAGAGTCCCTTTTTCGCATATTCTACTTAATAACCTTCTTCCTAACCTGGGAAAATAAAACATACAAAAGGGTGAGCTCAAATGCTCAGTAAGAGTAAATAAAAGAAATATCAGTCACATCATATACATAAGCACATAACTTTAGGAAATCTTATCCTGAAAAAGAGAACATAATTTCATAACATGGGATAAATCATAGTAGTGAAATGTAATCCCAATAGTCATAACATAAAACATGAAACTTTTTGGAATACAAAAATAATCATGGAGAATCATTTCTTGTTAGCCAAGACTCATTTCCAAGACTATCTTAGTGGACAAAGTCCACTGCTGAACTGAGTTCACTCCTCATTTCAGTCCTGTTTCACTGAACCGGTTTAACCTAACGTTCCAGCCATGTCTATCTCATGAGATATAAAATCATTACCCAATGAATTGTAGGGATATATAGGTCCCACCCATCTCATAATGATACCATTCTTATGTGTGACACAGAATCAGAAAACCATACATCATAGTATAACCCATTTAATAAAAATGGGAATCGTAAACATCGTGACATCATAAAACTATTCATATAAGATAAAGGAATTCATAAAAATATAATTCCATCATAACATAATCAAATCAATGTAATAATAGGGATAAAAATAGAACCCTTTATTATCATAGATGGAAAATAATTTTGATAAAGCACTTGAACTCCATTCTTGAGGAAAATATCATTTCTGCTTCAAAAACACTTTTACTTTCTTAACATGTCGTACAATTATAAACTAAAAGAAGTTGATTAAAAATAAACATGAAAAAATTTAAAGTAAGCTTTTTGGAAATAATGTTTTAAAAATCCATTCATGCCGTATAAGTTAAAAAAACATTTGTCGTACATTTGTCGGAAAAGTCAAAAAGTACCTCGTACGAAAAACGACAAAATATTCCTTTCATATCCTTTACTAAAAACTCAATGAAGGGTAAAATTGGATTTAAAAAATTGTAGGTTGATGGAAATAATATTACATATTGAGGAAACATGGATTTGGATGATAAAATACACCCTATTAAATGCCAAAGTAGAAACAATCTCAGATAAAAATGAGATTGTGATATTTTCCTTACCTTAGGTCCGATTTTCCTCGTAAGTATCTGAACCTCGTGTATAATGATTTAATTAATGTTATAGACTTTTTCCAGAATCATAATTATTGTTATTATATCATTTATGGTCATATTCTTGGCTTCTTATTAGTAATATTTCATTACAACTTGTTATTTGGGTGTTTATTACTTTTTGTTCTTATTCGTGTTTTGTCGAATAAATTCTTATTCTTCGCTTTAGGTTATAGATAACACATTTCCAGAATGTTATTAGTGTAATATATATCATATTCATTCACTCAATTCATTTATATAATCATTATGCAATGAATATCATGTAGAACGAGTCGCATCACATCGTGGAGACGATATTCCGTATGTACGCACGAGCGATGATATCGTTCCAATGATCATGGAATTGTATTGGAGTGTATGTATACTATTTTAGAATCAATATCACTTTACAATAATCATATATAGTCATTATTTACACCATTATACCCATCCATGTAATGTGGTGGTGGAAAGTAGATTACACCACGACGTGGAGACGGTATTCCGTACGTACGCACGCGCGGTGATTTCATTTTCCGTAGGATGGATAGATGGTGAAATAGGGTTGTTTCATACTTATAATAACATATCAGTATATGAGTGATACTGATGTTAATACTTCATAATGAAACAGCTAATGAAGAAGTTTTGGAAAAAGAAATAAAAATGAAAGAATCGGTAACAGACATTACCTCTTCTTTGAAGTGCTTCTTTGAGACCTCTTTTTAGGGCACTAAAATTGGTCTTTGAAGAAGACCAAGACCTCTAAGATGTCTCTAGGGAAGTTGAGAGGAGAAACTGGCAGGGGTTGGCCGAGCTTGACTGCTCAAAGTTGTGTGAGGAAGAGAGGGAGGAGGTGCCCTTTTATAAGGGAGGAGAGGGGCACCTTTAGAATAACTAAAAATATTATTTTATTATAAAGACAAATTCGCTTTTAAATAGCTTTAAATTGATTTATTTAGACGATAAGGTGAGTATGGGTCGAACTCCTCTCATCCAATAGAATTTATACAAGTTTAGGTTCCTATTTTGACCTTATTATTTAGATTTAACATTAAGTTAAATAATTTTACTTTTACCGTGTCTTCTTGTGTTCTTACACTATAAGGTTAATAAACTTACTATTACAGTCCAAAAGAATCCCAAGTTGTTTACTATTAATATATATAACCTTATCTAAGTCATTTGGCCGAACCTTAGATTTTTAGGAATAAAATAACAATTAATAATATAATATTTGTTTTAAAAACTATTTTATGTCAATTTTGACAATATTTAGTAATTGATTTTTGTGAAAATCATAACAGAATGATTAGTTCGAATAAAGTTAATTAAATCAATAATAACATGTCATAGTAACCTATAAAATTAGTGGAAATCATAAAAAGTCTCAAATTACATTTATTTGGGTATTTATAACATCAATTATGTCAAAATTTCATTAATAAGATTATTACTGCATCATCTTTGTGTCATAAATAAATTAAATTATTTAATGTCAAAAAATTACGAATAAAATACCATTATGTAGGAAATAGTTTTATCTTTCTAATGAATATTTATAGTCGAATTTATATAATACATAACCTTATATTAAAAATTATTTACTTATTAAACGTTTATTTTAACTATTTTAACCCTTCTTTAAATAAATTAATAATAAATGTCTTAATCTAATCCAAGTGGGCCTGAATGGTCATATTTTATTCCTAAGATTGTTTTTGGTCGAATTAAACTTATCCAATAGAATTAGGACATGTGTTAGGGTTATAATAATATCATTTTTACCCTTAATTACCCTATTTACTTTTAACCGTTGTAAATAAAAGTAAAAAGTTACTATTCACCAAAAATTATTTTCATCCCATTGAACCAAATTTTACTTACTAACATCAACCGTGTCTCTCAGATTTTTGAAATTCTACTCACAGAAGCGGTAATATTAAATTTGATGAAAAATTCAGTTTTTTAACTACCACTTAGTGGTTTCACTATTCATCAAAAATTGAAAATTTTTAGAAAAATACCAAAATTTCACCCTAGGATAATTTCGATATTCCAAATCCATAGATGAAGTCCATTTTAAAAAATAAAGTTTATAAAATTTCAAAAAGTGGTTATTACTATTCATAACGGCTAGTTTTGATAATATTTTATTAGCATATCATTGTTTAGTGAAACTCGATATTGCGTACGATGCAAGCTATCGAGGAAGGTGATGATTTCGTGTAAATAAAGCCAAGCAAGTGTTGTGTGTAGAAAAAGATTCCTTTGATGATTTATATAACATAAAAGTCTCGGGTGTTACATTCTACCCCCCTTAAAATGAATTTCACCCTCAAAATTCGTCACTTTGTAACAAACAGATGAGGATACCTCTCCCTCATCATATCCTCAAGCTCCCATGTAGCTTCTTCTAATTGGTGGTTCCTCCATAAAACTTTCACCAATCAAGTGGACTTGTTTCGTTGGAATTTTTCGCTATGATCCAGAATCTCTATCGGCTGTTCTTCATAAGAATGAACCTGCTCCAGCGGTACAACTTCTGAGCTGAGTACATGTGAAGGATCAGGTATGTACTTTCTCAGGAGAGATACATAGAACACATCATGAACATGAGAGAGATTCGGTTGAAGCGCCAATCGGTAAGCTACCTTCCCAACACGATCCAGTATTTTGAATGGACCAATATATCTAAGGCTCAAATTCCCCTTCTTTCTAAATCTCATGACCCTCTTCCAGGGAGATATTCGTAAGAACACATTATCACCCACTTCAAACTCTAGGTCTTTTCTTCGGTTGTCGGCATAACTTTTCTGTCGACTCTGAGCTGATCTTATGTGTTTTTGAATAGATCTGACCTTTTCTGCCATTTCATCAATGAGATCAGGTCCTAATAGCTTTCTTCCCCCAACTTTATCCCAGCAAGTTGGAGTCCTGCATTTCTTTCCATAGAGAGCTTCATAAGGAGCCATCTGAATACTGGAGTGAAAGCTATTATTATAAGAAAATTCCACCAAAGGTAGGTGTTTATCCCAACCACCTATGAAATCCATAGAGAAAGCTCTCAACATATCTTCTAGAGTTTGAATTGTTCTCTCAGACTGACCGTCTGTCTGAGGATGATAAGCAGTGTTGAAACTTAACTATGTATCCAGAGTATGCTGAAGACTTTTCCAGAACTTCGAGGTAAATCTCGGATCCCGATCAGAAATAATAGAATGTGGTACTCCATGAAATCTTACCAATTCCTTTACATATATCTTGGCAAGCTGATCCAGAGAGAAATCCTCTCTAATAGCAATGAAGTGTGCAGACTTTGTAAGACGATCCACTATGACCCAGATAGCATTATTTCCTTTGGACATTTTAGGATGTCCTGTGACAAAGTCCATAGTGATGTTTTCCCATTTCCATTCGGGTATGGGTAATGGTTGTAACATCCCCTTAGACTTCTGTCTCTCAGCTTTAAATTGTTGAAAAACCAAGAATCGAGAGACATATTCAGCAACATCTCTTTTCATGCCATCCCACCAGAAGTTCTCTTTCAGGTCCCTATATATCTTCGTGCTTCCAGGATGAATAGAGAATGAAGAACTATGAGCCTCATCCAGCAGCTCCTTCTTTAATTCAGGGATGGGAGTAACACAAACCCGATTCCTAAAATTTATTATCCCATCAAAATCAAGGTTGAATTCAGGAATATTTCTCACCTTCTTTTGTAACTCGACATCTTCATTCTGTGCCTCTTTTATCTTCACGTGTATAGATGGTTGAACATTCATTTGAGAAAGATACGATTTTCACCTTTCATTATAATTCCAAGATCCATCCTTTGTAAATCCATAAATATTGGATCTTTTGTGATCCTCATCATGGATAAACTGGCATGGTCTTGTCGACATAATGCATTTGCCACCTTGTTTGCTTTCCCAGGGTGGTAATGAATTGAGCAGTCGTAATCCTTAATCAGCTCCAACCATCTTCTTTGGTGCATATTCAGCTCCTTTTGTGTGAAAATATACTTTAAACTATTATGATCAGTATAAATATCACACCTCTCCCTATAAAGGTAATGCCTCCAAATCTTTAATGCAAATATTACTGCAACTAACTCCAAATCATGAGTTGGGTAATTTTGCTCATGTATTTTCAACTGTCGTGATGCATAAGCTATCACCATATCATTTTGCATAAGAACACACCCCAAACCCTTCTTGGATGCATCACTGTAGATCACAAACCTTTCTCCACTATAAGGCAGTGTGAGCACAGGTGCACTGGATAACCTTCTTTTCAACTCCTTGAAATTCTCTTCACATTCCTCTGTCCAAACAAACATAACTCCTTTCCGAGTCAACTTGGTGAGTGGAATAGATAATTGTGAAAAATCTTTCACAAAACATCGATAATATCCAGTCAAACCAAGAAAACTTCGGATCTCAGTTACTGTTGTTGGTCTCTACCATCTTTTGATAACCTCTGTTTTGGCTGGATCCACATATATCCCCTCTTTTGAGATTATGTAATAGAAAAATGAAACTTTTTGAAGCCAAAATTCACACTTGGTAAATTTGGAATAAATCTTATCCTTTCTCAGGGTCTTCAATATAATTCTCAATTGATCTTCATGTTCTTCCTTGCCCTTTGAATAGACAAGAATATCGTCTATAAGGACTACAAAAATTGATTAAGATAGTCTCTAAATACTCTATTCATTAGATCCATGAAGATAGCAGGGGCATTAGTAAGACCAAATGGCATCACTATAAATTCATAGTGTCCATTCCTTGTACGGAAAGCCGTCTTTGGTATATCCTACATTTTGACCCTTAATCTCTGATACCCTGAACGAAGATCAATCTTGGAAAAGTATTGAGCTCCGCGTAGTTGGTCAAATAGGTCATTAATGCGTATGAGAGGATATTTGTTCTTGATAATGATCTTGGTAAGTTCTCGATAATCAATGCAGAGTCTCATTGTTCCATATTTCTTCTTAACAAACAGAACAGGTGCTCCCCAAGGTGACGCAGTAGGGCTTATAAACCCCTTATCAAGATTCTCTTGGAGTTGCTTCTTCAATTCCTGCAACTCAATTGGGGCCATTCTATAAGGTGTCTTCAAAATAGGCAAAGCATCCGGTACAAGTTCTATTGAAAACTCAACTTCACGATTCGGTGGAAGAACCGGTAATTCCTCCAGAAAGACATCATCAAACTCCCGTACAATGTGAATATTCTTAATCATGATTTTCTCACCAACCATTTGAGATAAATAACCTTCATTTAGTGGAATCAATACACATAAAATGGAAGAAATTTCCACTGGAAGGTTATGTTCATTCTTTCATCGATAGACGATCATAGATTGATCTGGAATATGAAATTTGACTTCCCTTCTTTGGAAATTGATATGATCTCCATGTAGAGAAAGCCAATCCATGCCAAGAATCACATAAAATTCCACTATAGGAAGGGTCACAAGATTTGCAGGAAGCACCTTCCCACAAACTTCAATCAGAGAAGAATTATAAACCTTTGATGTGACTGTTGTGCCATTAGGGGTTGTCACAACTAACTCAACATCTAACTGTTGAGGTAATACAGTGATATCCTTAGAAAATTCATCATAAGTAAAGGAGTGGGTGGATCTAGAATCAAATAAAACATTTGATACTTTAGAGTGGATGGTAAATGTACCATTCACCACATCGTTATCATACTCCACATCATTGATAGAAATTGCATGTGACTTTCCATTGTCTTTAGCCTTAAGAGTTTGTTGACGTCGACCATCATCATCAACCCTTGGATTTGGGCATTGATTGGCATAATGCCCCATCTCCTTGCACATTAAACATTGAAGTGTAGTAGGGACATACTGTGTATCCCTTCCTTTGTTTTCATCATTAGACATCTTCTTCCCTTCATTGCGGCATTCAAATGCCCGATGACCTTACTTCCCACATTTGAAACATTTACTTGTCCCTTTAAGACAACTCCCTCCATGTTTCTTTCCACACTTTGAGCATAAGGGAATGCTCATCTTCTTTTCAGTGTGCTCTTTAGATTTTCCTTTGAATTCCATTTTCCTCTTCTTATCATACCCATATGACTGATGGGTTACTCCAATCTCAATCTCAACTTTGAGAGCACATTGAACGATTTCCTCATAGCTATTGAAGTCCCTTATGGATAACTCCCTTCGAAGACATGGTTTTAGGCCACTAAAGAATCGATCGATCTAACTCTCGGGTTGGATAATAATACCAGAAGCGTACCTTGTAAGTCTTGTAAAATTTTCTTCATAAGTACCAATAGATTCATCATCCTTTTGCTTCAGTTCAAGAAATTCTTTCTTCATCTTTGTTCGGAGAATACGAGGGAAGTACTTATTCAAAAATAAGTTCTTGAACTCATCCCATTACATGGACTCAATTTCATCCCTTTGCCTCGTATTCTTAATAAGATTCCACCATTGATCAGCATCTCCTTCCAAATGAAACACTGCTAGGATGACTTTATCATGTTAAAAACATTGAAGAACTGAAAATATCTTTTTAGTAGTACTAATTCATTGTTCAGCATCTAATGGATCAGTAGACCTGCTGAAAGAATGTGGACGCTGCCTCATGAAGGATTCAACAAAATGTTGCTCCTTCCTTTGCTCGTTTGGAAGTCCTGTATGATTCATAGCATGAGAAAGTTGTGTGAGCATGGATACATGATTTTTCATTCCGGCTCCCATAATGTTTGGTTGCTCCAGGGGACAATCCTTGCATTGCCCGTCACATTCCGCATTAACACGGTTCCTTTGGGTTCCAGCCATTGACTAAAACCATGAAGAATAGTGTGAGCAACACTAATTATAATAGAAAAAACACATAATCAAGAATAAAATTTCACACTTAAGGTCTTATCCTAGGTTATTCATGGTCATTTCTAAATCACTAAGATTGTGTTCTATGCTTAGAATTATCCTTAGGGTTATTACTAAGGGTTTCACATCCTAGTTTCCAAAGGTTGACTATACCTTTCCTCTGATACCAACTATAATGACCCATACTTTACAGACATTTTTATTACATAAAAATTGAAGCACAATTATTGCAACATATAACAAAACCATGAAAGGACCGTATCGGTATAGTGACTTTAGAAACTGTAAAGCATAAACAACTGGTCCATAAAGCATCTACTTTGCCTCCCATTTATTTCATCATATCTAGAGTCCCTTTTTGGAATATTATACTTAATAACCTTATTCCTGACCTGGGGAAATAAAACATACAAAAGGGTGAGCTCAAGTTCTCAGTAAGAGTAAACAAAAGAAATATCAATCACATCATATACATAAGCACATAACTTTTGGAAATCTTAACCTGCAAAAGAGATCATAATTTCATAACATGGGATAAATCATAGTAGTGAAATGTAATCCCAATAATCATAACATAAAACATGAAACATTTTGGAATATACACATAATCATTGAGAATCATTTCTTGTTAGTCAAGACTAATTTCCAAGACTATCTTAGTGGACAAAGTCCACTTCTGAACCGAGTTCACTCTGCGTTTCAGTCCTGCTTCACTGAACTGGTTTAACCTATTGTTCCAGCCATGTCTATCTCATGAGATATAAAATCTTTACCCAATGCATTGGAGGGAGATATAGGTCCCACCCATCTCATAATGATACCATTCTTATGTGTGCCAAAAAATCAGAAAACCATACATCATAGCATAACCCATGTAATACAAATGGGAATCCTAAACATCATGACATCATAAAACAATTCATATAAGATAAAAGAATTCATAAAAATATAATTCCATCATAACATAATCAAATAAATGTAATAATAGGGATAAAAACAGAACCCTTTATTATCTTATATGGAAAATAATTTTGATAAAACACTTGGACTCCATTCTTGAGGAAAATATCCTTTCTGCTTCAAAAACACTTTTCCTTTCTTAACATGTCATACAATTATAAACTAAAATAAGTTGATTAAAAATAAACGTGAAAACTTGTAAAGGAAGATTCTTGGAAATAATGTTTTAAAAATCTATTCATGCCGTATAAGTTAAAAAAATATTCTTCGTACTTTTGTTAGAAAAGTCAAAAGGTACCTCATACGAAAAACGACAAAAGATTCCTTTCATATCCTTTACTAAAAACTCACCGAAGGGTAAAATTGGATTTAAAAAATTGTATGTGGATGGAAATAATATTAAATATTGAGGAAATATGGATGTGGATGATAAAATACACACCAGTAAATACCAAAGTATAAACAATCTCAGATAAAAATGAGATTGTGATATTTCCCTTACCTTAGGTCTGATTTTCCTCGTAAGTGTCTGAACCTCCTGTATAATGATTTAAATAATGTTATTGACTTACTCAAAAATCCTAATTATTGTTATTATATCATATATGGTCATATTCTTGGCTACATATTAGTAATATTTCATTACAACTTGTTATTCGGTTGTTTATTACTTTTTGTTCTTATGCATGTTTTGTCAAATAAATTCTTATTCTTCTCTTTCGGTTATAGATACCTCAATTCCAGAATTTTATTACTGTAATATATATCATATTAATTCATTCAATTCATTTATATAATCATTATGCAATGAAGATCATGTAGAATGAGTCGCATCACATCGAGGAGACGGTATTCCGTACGTACGCACGAGCGATGATATCGTTCCCATGATCATGGAATTGTATTGGAGTGTATTTATACTATTTAATAATCAATATCACTTTACAATAATCATATATAGTCATTATTTATGCCATTATACCCATCCAATTAAGGTGGTGGTGGAGAGTCGATTACACCACGGCGTGGAGACGGTATTCCGTACGTACGTACGCGCGGTGATTTCATTTTCCGTAGGATGGATAGATGGTGAAATAGGGTTGTTTCATACTTATATTAACATATAAGTATATGAGTGATACTGATGTTATTACTTCATAATGAAACAACTAATGAAGAAGAAGTGGATGAAGTTATAAAGATGAAAGAATCGGTAACGGCCATTACCGCTTCTTTGAAGTGCTTCTTTGAGACCTCTTTTTAGGGCACTAAAATTGGTCTTTGAAGAAGACCAGGGCCTCTAGGATGTCTCTAGGGAATTGGAGAGGAGAATTTGGCAGGGGTTGGCTGATCCTGAAGGCTCAAAGTGGTGTGAGGAAGAGAGGGAGGATGTGCCCTTTTATAAGGGAGGAGAGGGGCACCTTTGGAATAACTAAAAATATTATTTTATTATAAATCCAAATTCGGTTTTAAATAGCTCAAAATTGATTTATTTCAAATCTAAGGTGGGTATTGGTAGAATCATCTCATCCAATATAATTTAGACAAGTTTAGGTTCCAATTTTGACCTTATCATTTAGATTTAACATTAAGTTAAATAATTTTACTTTTACCGTTTCTTATTGTGTTCTTACACTATATGGTTAATAAAATTACTATAAAAATCCAAACGAACCCCAAGTTATTTATTATAAATATATATAACTTTATCTAAGTCATTTGGAAAAACCATAGATTTTTAGGAATAAAATAACAATTAATAATATAATATTTGTTTTAAAATCTATTTTATGTCAATTTTGACACTATTTAGTAATTTATTTTTGTGAAAATCATAACAGAATGATTAGTTCGAAAAAAGTTAATTAAATTAATATAAACATGTCATATTAACCTATAAAATTAGTGGAATTCATAAAAAGTCTCAAATTACATTTATTTTGGAATTTATAACATCAATTATGTCAATATTTCATTAATAAGATAATTACTGCATCATCATTGTGTCACAAATAAATTAAATTATTTAATGTCTAAAAATTACAAATAAAATACCATTATTTAGGAAATCATTTTATCTTTTTATTGAATATTTATAGTCGTATTTATATAATATATAACCTTATATTAAAAATTATTTACTTATTAAAATTTGATTTTAACTATTTTAACCCTTCTTTAAATAAATTAATAATAAATGTCCTAATCTAATCCAAGTGGTCCTAAATGGTCATATATTAATCTTAAGTTTGTTTTTGGTCGAATTACACTTATACAATAGAATTAGGACACATGTTAGGGTAATAATAATATAATTTTTACCATTAATTAACCCTATTTACTTTTAACCGTGGTAAATAAAAGTAAAAAGTTACTATTCACCAAAAATTATTTTCATCTCATTGAACCACATTTTACTTACTGACATCAACCGTATCTCTCGGATTTTTGAAATTCCACTGACATAAGTGGTAAAATTAAATTTTATGAAAAATTCAGTTTTTTTAACTACCACTTTGTGGTTTCAGAATTCATCAAAAATGAAAGTTTTCAGAAAAATACCAAAATTTCACCCTAGGATAATTTTGAAATTCCAAATCCAAAAATGAAGTCCATTTTGAAAAATATAATTTATAAAATTTCAAAAAGTGGATATTACTATTCATAACGGCTAGTTTTAAAAATATTTTATTAGCATATCATTGTTTAGTGAAACCCGGTATTGTGCACGACACATGCTATCGAGGAAGGTCGCAATTTCGTGTAAAGCATGCCAAGCAAGTGTTGTGTGTATAAAAATATTCTTTTGATGATTTATATAACATAAAAGTCTCAGGTGTTACATTTCTAATCGAATTCATCCTTATTCCAATAAATATATTAAAAACTCTTAGAGTATACAAATTATTTAAATCTTTATTGGCATCAATGTCCAAAGTTAGTTCCTATTTCATTTAATCTAAACCATAGTTCATCTTATTGAAAATGAACCATTAACCCAAGTGACTATATAATGTAATTTCCCTCTCCTTTCCCATGTTTGTTTATTTGGTTTTTTTTCTTCTATGTTATTGTAGCCTTTAGGTTTATCACTCTAAAAGATTTCATTTTCATCCACTTTTGAACAGAAGTTTTAATATCCAATTGTAACTAAGGAAGATTTTACAATGTGGTTCGTATTCAAGGATCTTTTAGTTTAATGTATGTGGTGTTAAAAATATGAATTCACACTGAAGAATATAATTTCTTTCAATGGATAATAATCAGTCTGTGTGGAGAAGCCTAACCAAGAATTCTATCTCCAAATTCCATATCTATATCATGTGTTTTGTGCTTCAGTTTAGTTTATAAAATAGGATGGGAAAGAAAAAGTTGCTTTTTCTATGATTAAGAAAAATAAAAGCTTTCATATAAGAAACATGCATACTTAGTTTGAATTCTATTAGAAGGTGAAGTATTTTTTCCTTATCATAAGCTACCATACAACATCATAACTTTTAACATAAAAATACTGAAGATTCATTTGTTTAGAATATACTAAGACCATAAATGTATCATATATTGATCCGGAAAACTGTGCAGTTGAAATTTGGATGCTAGGTTATCTCATTTTGCGAAATGTGATAGAGATTAATTAAAGGTATCAGATGTTTCAAATTGGATTATCCTATAAAAATGAGGGAGATATATCATGTTAAATTTTTCTATATAACTATGGATGAAATAAAGTAAAATTATATAAAATCCATTATTATAATGTTTCCAACCATTATTAGTAAGTTGGTGGTATAGTGTTTGGATTTCTTCAATGTTGAAAATAAATTGTATTCAATTAGGGAGAAAATTTCATTTAATAGTGATGATACGATGAACATAATGAATTTTATTTTTTGATATGACGTCATATAATTTTGTTTAAATCAATAATGGTATTATTTCAGATGAAAAACTATAAAAGAATTCAGAAAATTTTAAAAAAGAAGATGAAGGTGGATACCTCTACTTCAAATAACGAAAATAAACAAATTAAAGTACTAAGTGATTTTTTAAAAAAATGGATGAAAGGTAAATTTGAAAAGAAAATAGGGGATCTAGAAATAGGAATTGAACCTACAAAATTCAAAACATTAGAAATTCATGCTAATATATTTTTCGGAGAAGAAACTTTTAAGAATAGACAAAATAACAGATTTCTTGAATCCCACCGTTATGTTGGATTAATGAAAGGAGTTGAAAGAGCCTATGATAATTTTGATACACCATGTTCTCATAAAAATAATTTAATCATAGAAGTAGGGTTATTATTTGATGAAACAAATGTGGTTCATAAAAAAATTTCTTATATCACAAATAAAGGATATTTAAAAGTTGTTGAGGAAGAACCAGTCTCAGTCATCCTAGAGAAGGTATTGATATCATTGACACCCATTAAGGAAGTTCATAAAATTAATAGAAAAAATCAAGAACAACATGATAATGAATTTATAAAAGAATATGAATGAGAAGGAAAAGAAGAAAAATTATGAAAATTAAGAGATGAGTAAGAAGAATAATAATAATATAAAGAAGATGAAATAGAAATAGAAGAAGTGGATGAAGAAAAGGAAGAACAAGATTAAAATTGAGAGGAAAATGATACTAATGAAACTCAATCAGATAAAAAATAATTTGATTCAACAAAATAATCATTTAATCCACTCCTTAAGGATGAAAAATAATAAAAACATGGTTTTTCTTGATAAAGAGGCATACTCATTATAATAAGAAGGTGAGTCATCATCAAAATAAATAAAAGTGAGATCAAAATTCAAAAACCAAAGATAATGATAAGTCCAAAAACATAAAACATATATATAATGGAAATTTAGGCTGATAATAGTCTTTCTAAGGATGGTGAGAAGTATGTTTCAAAAAAAAATAAAAACATAGTAAAAAATAGAAGTCAGTAAGAGTCAAGGAAAACTGCCCCATTTTGACCCTCAATAATTAGATTTTGCAGGAACTATTCCTCGAATGTTTTTTACTACATTGTTCTTGTTTTGATAAAGTTAGAAAGAAAAATTACATTTTTTACTAAACATAATGATCATATTTAGTTAATTCAATAAATTATAAATAATAAATTGGATTCTTTCAATGTTTTGAAAAAATCACTAATCTAGATCTCATCTGAGTAGATGAACTTAAAAAAATGTTCCCTTTCTCATAAAAAGTCATGAAATAAAATTTTTAATTGATTGACCTAGTATTATTCAGAAGTTTAGATTCACAATGAATAGTTTGAAGGGATTAATACATTGATGGTATATTTGAAAATTTCTTTTAATCAGTTATCAAAATACATGGTTGTCCTAGTAATTTTTTTGAAAGAGTGTAAATATGGAACAAATGAACATATATAGGACGTTAATACATTTAAATAAATGATTCAAGATATGGATATGGAAATGATCAGGATCATATCTTGTTACGAAAATGTAATCATACTGAGAGGCCAAAAAAAAATTTATGAGAAAGATCATATTTAATAAGAAATAATTGAGAATTTGGAGAAGGAACAAAGGGATTTTTAGAAATAAAATCATTTTTATGACATTGATAAAGAATGAATAGAAATGTTATTGAACATTACACTATATTAGATTTTAAATAAATTAATTGTTGTTTTTTTATGAATGCAATATTTTCCATCTAATAACTATAATTGAATGTTTTCTCAATTCTGATTGGTGATAAGTTCTTCATACTTACAAGGATGACTATTCAGTTCAAAAAAATCAAATTTTAATTTTATAAATTTTCAGGAGACAATGTAATTATTCCCTATACCTCTTTTAAAATCATAATGGGGGTAAAATAGTAAATTAGAAGAAAATTTTTATTAAAACGGGAAATTTATTTCTAATGAAATTGTTTTCATCTAAAGTTTGAGATATTATTCTAAGGGGGATTCTAAATTATTATGTATCATAATATCCATCTTATTAAGAATATAAAAAAACTATATGATTGTTAAGTTATAAAGAATAAATTTGAATATCAAGTTCTTAAACGAAATGAACTATATGTATTTTATATTATTTTTCTTTTATGTTTTTGGGTTTGTGATTTTGAGAAACGGAGGGAATTTGGAGTCAAAAGATATATGTATTACATTACTATACCTTTAGTTTGGAAAAACAAATAATTGAAACAAGTTTAATATATTTTCTGTTTGGAGTATTTTATAATTTTTTGTAAAAAAATAATCTTCTTTTTACCATACATAGAAGAATTTAAAAACGTATTACAAATATATAACAATAAATTCATTGTTATGAAAATTGGTTGGAGTATGAGTATGATTATCAAATACAAAATTATTATATAAAACTTTAGGATTTATTCATGTCTATCATACTGACAAAATTCCTGACTATTAGACTGATACTAGTACCAATACTATCAGACAAACACTCATAAATATTATCATATAGGAATTTTTAAGGATGTAAATCAGACTAACATAAGATTTTTATTTAGAATAAAGAATTTTATTTATAATTTATGGAATACATTTGACATTCTAATTGTGTCAATATATAGGGTTTCATTCACTCAGTTATAATGAGTTATCAAGTTCCAAAATTCTGAGGCCTTTTTAAATTTTTTTTGAAATATGACCATTGGGAGATCACATATAAAAACTTATTCATTTGAAGAGTTTGGAATTAATTGACTGCTAGATATTGTTGGATGATTAGTAGCTTGTAAAGAGAGATCTTCTTGAATTTCATGTTCATAGACGGTGTTTTTATTTTATATGTTCATGTTCTATCGCAACCTTTTTAGGTTGTCACCTTAATAACTTTTTTAATTGAAATTTGTGTCTAATCATTATTACGATTGAGGGATTCCAGTGATAAGAAAATGAAGAATATGATCCAATTGATCGAGGAACTATATGGATAGTAATAAAGATATTTTCATTGTATCGAGTCCTTCTGAGGATAGGAACATAGAGCAAATCTGACCATCGTATTGAGGGATTTCTTGGAATAGAAACCGACTTTACTATAACTATAAAAAAGGGGACACATTTAGTCAAGGTTACTGACTAAATTAATCATGAAGTTAAAAGTGTTATATTTTTGTAAATATATTGTAAGTAATTATTAATATTACATATATACTATATTGCATTTTTTCAATGAGTATCTATTATATTGTATTTAATATAATGAAAGTTCTCATAGTTAGCTTTCTATACGATCGGTTTTATAGTTGTGATTTTTAATATGATGAAATAAATACTATGTTTTTTATCAATAAGACTATGATTAAGATAATTACTGAAATTGAAAAATCAGATCCATTATTATTATGATATTTTACTCTGATTTAATCTGACTATTCAATGGTTCTAATTTTATGTCATTATTAATCAAAAAGAGTTTGTGTTTGATAACTTTACCTTATGAGTCTTGTGTATTGATTAGTATAATTCTTTTCAAATATGTTTTTAAAATAAAATTAACCTAAACACTTCTAATTATATCCCTTTAATAATATTCTTACCATCCAATACTATTTCCTTTTAAATTAATTGAGAATCTTCAATAGCTTGCGGAACACGCAATCCTGAGTACAAATGAACCTTAATATAGAATACCATTTGAAAGTGTAAGAAATGCTTTTTGAAAAACATTATTTTTCTGAAAGTATGATTTGTCTTGATTTTCTCGCATTATTAAAAATTAATTTTTACCAATTACAAGAAAATTATTTTAAAAAATATAAATATTTTTTAAAACAGAAATTGAAATATAATTTTTTTTGATGTTTTGGTATTTTTTAAAATATATATTTCTCGATGAATAGTCAAAATGCCGATTTTTAGTAAAACTATCATTTCTATATAATAAATTCAGTAATTTCAAAGTATCATTACTATTTTAATATTACATAAAAGTAACATAATTATTATTTTTTTATATTTCCTTAAAAAAATTATAATTAAATAATATTTATGCTGGATTTTAATATATGTTTTTATTTCGGTCTTAAAACAAATTTTTTTAAATACAATTTTAAAGTGAATAATGTTTATCATTTTTATCTAACTAGAAAAAGAATAATGAGGAATTATTTAAATTAAATATATGTATTATATATATATATATATTAAATGAAAATAATTTAATTATGATTCAATTATATCTATTTATTATAATGTCATCTCATAATATAAAAATGCATATATTGAAAAATAGATTTTTCATAAGAAATACTAGTCTATTTTAATTTAAAATCACCCACTTATGTGAATTAATTTTTAAAAAGGGATTGAATATTTTTAATAATCATAATTATTATTAAATAACAATTTGAACTTAATTTTTAACCTTAATAAATATTGAAAATAGAAAAAATTAATTATTAAAAGTTCAGTTAAAATGGGTTTACCTTGGTATAAAATATAAGGATAAGGGTAATATTCCCATTCATAATTATATAAATACTATTATATGGAAATATAAGTACAATATCCCACCCCAAATTCAAATATATTTTTAATTGGAATAATTATTCATGGGAATGGCTTTACAATTTAGGATTCTTTTATGAAATTTCAAAGTGGTTTCATCTTACCACTTATAAAATGGACCTCCCCCAAAATTATTCACACCGATAAAGACCATTAAATCAAATAATCACTAAAAAAATATCTCCCAAAAAACTCAAATTATTTTTAGGTTCTTTTCATAAAAAAAGGCCAACACTAGGTTCCTTAGGATGATATCTAATAGAGGATTCTCTTAGATAATGTAATTGTCTTAACAAAGCACTTGTGTTTTCTTTATTCTTTAACTACCTTAAATTATGTATATTCAAATCCAATGTAATAAAAAAATATTTCACCATATGATATAATTTTTTAAAATTTATGTAATAACATATATTCATATCTATTTACATCAAAAGGAATATGAAACCATCGATCTTGTGTATGTAGGACAACCGCCTCATGAACTGATGCAATTAGTTTTCCGTCACAACTTTTCATGTATGGATATAATAATATTTATATGATATTTGTGACTATATTATAGTTTTTTAAACCTTAAATCACATATACCTTATTCTGTTTCATTATGTGGGGGATGTGATAACATCACCCATTTGTATGACGAACTACCGACTCTCGAAGCAATGCGATTTGTTTTCAGCGATGCATTACATGGTAGGTAATAAAGGATTAATTAATCTAATATATGTGATATATATGAAATTTATTGGTTAATAAATATTAATATATCACTCACTTCCTAAACCATTCCTCCATTATGAAATGATATTATCACTTATATGTATGTACGAATCACCATCTCGACAAAGTGATGTGATTTGTTTTTTATGTGCAGCTTTCAAGAATTATTTGAAGAATTTATCAAATGAAAAAATTGATATTTATAACATTAAAATAATTTTAAATATGATAAAACTATATCCTTTTTTCAATATCTAAAACTTTCATGACAAAACATACCAAATAAAACAAGATAATTAACACCCAAAACAATTGTGATGATGAATGATTATTAATCAAAGAGTTATAAGATGTTATAAAAGTATCATAAATGATATTATAAAAATTAATATGGTTATATAATAAGTTATTAACAATTTTTAACCACTATACATGGGGGAATAATGAATTAAGGTGTTCTTATATCACTTTAATTCTTTCAGACATACACCATATTCAATATTTATTCCATTACATGTTGTATATACTACCTATTAAAAATTTTATTTCATGAATCTATTTATCTTCATTTTATTTAATGTTTTATTTTATAATTAAAAATTTTATGGGGATTACACTTCAGAAGTAACCATTGTGTTATGGGATTATTTCACAATCTCATCGTTATTTGGGTTTTTTTAAGTATACCTTGGGGAAAATATTTGATATTTATATCTAAAACACAATATATATTCTTCTCCATCAGTTTTTAATAAATTATTCAAGTAATATTAACATTTTACACTATTTTGTACTTTAAATGGTTGATAAAATACATAAAAATAATCATTTTCATCAAAATCCATGTTTTCTAAAACATTTTAAAAAATCTTCTTAACATATTACAAATGATCTGTTAATTAATTTTTAAACTATTTTTAATTTTTAGAATTTTGTTAAATTAGACCACATGCATTTTTGAAAACATACCTAGTTTTTCTTTTACTAATAATTTGAAAGGAATCCTTATTTTAACATACTCAGCAAATATAAAATATCTATATGTTAGGACCACTCAATGATTTAAATCTAATTTTAAAAGTTTCAAAAGGTTATTAACAAATAAAAATAACTTCAAAGTACTTATTAAACATTATATTATAAAATTATTTTCAATTTTATTAGGATGTTGTTTTCAAAAAAATGTTTTTAATGACATTTTTAATGTGTTTCTATTCATCAATTTCATCAACCCTTTTGTAAAACATATAATAAATAGGGGATATATTATACTAATATCATCAATATTCTTTATTTTTATGTTTTATGAATAGTTTTAATAAGGATGTAGAATTTTATAACCAGTCACCATAATATTCTAAATGTTTTAAGATTATGTTTACTTCATTGGGGTTAGATTTAACGTTTTGTATGTTAGTTTTTTAGTATTTATTTTTATGTTTATTATGTTTCACCCCTTCTACAATTAGAATTTATTAGAATTAGTAAGTTACTAGTGGTTCCGAGTTATATATATCCCCTCAATGCCTCGAAATGTCTCAAGAGACCAAATAGAATTCCAAATTAGATAGGAAACAAGAATGTGTATTACTCTCTAGTAAAAGGTATTAAAAATGGCTCATCATGAATATAATTAAACTATATTTTAAAATGTATTTAAAATATTATATAGATTTATGTAGTTATTAATAACCACATCATGAATTTAGTTATTGATTTTACATGTGGAATTAATTGATCATCATTTATTCCTGAAATATTTTTTTAGATATTTATTAAATGTTATGTGTTTTAGTTATTTACCTCATCATAATTGTTATTAATTATTTATCCAAGTTATATTCTTTTGAATGAATGCCCTTACTGATCATCTCAAATCACCCCTTTCTAATGTTTAATTTTCCATTGGATACCCATAAGGGTTTTATTATTGATATGCTGGGATATGATAAGGGGAAATTTTATTTTTCAAATATAATTTTATGTTTTATTTTAGTTTTTAATTTCATTGTGAGTTTCAATTATGTCTCTATTTTAAAAATATTACTAAACTATTAGTTACTTCGGGATGTTATTCCTTATATATTATAAAAATGTAATAATGTGACCACTGACTTTGGGATTATATGGTTGAGGTCATTATAGATTGTATCAGAGAAAATTTAGTCTATACCATGGTAACTTGATTGAGGAAAACATGGATTAGATAACATAACCATATGATGTGATATATGGATAACTATATAAGAACGTCATAAATTTTTAGTGAGGACTAGGTTGTGTGATTTTTTCTTGAAATGCATACATATATATATATATAATATAAGCATACGTGGTATTAGAAGATATGTTCCTAGGGGTAATAACTATGAAAATATGTATTAGACTTGACTTGAGCATTACTTGGTACATGAAAACTGACCATACTACACACCTAGTTTGAAACATCTAGAGGATATGCTTTGGTTATCTCATGTTTTCTTTATGAACCATCATGAAGGATTTGAATAGATGATAACGATGAATGGAATAGCATAAACCTAAAACATCATATATTTAAAAAAGTTTTCATGTAATTTTATAATCTCTCAGGATATGTGGGTAAATAGTGGTAATTTTTTTAAAAAACTAATGATTAGGCGGAAATAGTAAAAATTTACTAAAAAGATTTGAAGGTAATATTAATGTAAACATATTTTCCTCATAATAAATGAATATATATGGATAAAAAAATTTATGTATAATACAATATAAGGATTAAAATATTTATATATATAAACAAAACATTACAAGGTTAAAAATACAGGATACAAACTATGTACATAATCCAAATATCATGATTGATCATTTATTTGATGGTCTTATGAGAATATGTTGAAGGGGACTAGTCTCCCAAAAATTATAAAAGTATAAGGATATAGTATAATGTTGTACCAATATATAGAAATAATTCTTTATGAACTATTTATTTTAAGTGAATCAAGAATATAATAGGATGGTAGAAGAAACCAACGAATGAGGGGAAGAAGGAAAAAATGATTTTTCCCACATGTGATAAAACTAAAAAAACCCATGTGAATGTCTCAATGGATGGGGAATATGTTTTGGGTGTGTAAAAGGACACCATGAATGTAATTATTCTGGAAAAAATGAAAATTCTGGTTATGGAAATAGATGAGAATATTGGACCCCCTACGGTATCATTTGTAGTTGATTATATTAAATGTGGAATTTATGAAAATTATGAAAATTGATGTCCAAGGGGAAATATCATGAAGAGAATAAACCTGGTTTTATGATTAATGGTTATATTTATGATGATTATTATGATAATACAAATAACACATTAAATGAGGATTTATTAAGGAATATGATGATGAATCTTAATTAATGGACTAAGAATAAAGTGGAATGATTGAGTGATTTTTTATTTGGATTCAAGAATTATGTTTTAGAAGTATTTCTATAATGTAATTATCATTTTATGAATCTTGAAAAGTATAAGGAGAGTATTTAAGGACACTATCTTTATGGATTTTAAATCATAAACTGAATGATATTGATAACCAAGATAAGTGACTCAGGTAAAAGTTTATATTATTGAAAAACAGATGTTTGAGGGAACATAACCCTTAATATGTTCCTAATATTGATATAATAATGATAAATATATGTTTATGGGATTGTATTGGTGACCTAGAAATTGTTTAGTGATTTTATAGTTTGTGTAACATTGATGGAGTTTACAAAATGTTAGGATTTATGAAGCATATTCAACATTCTGATATTCTATTTTTGGAAGCATGCATATTTTTATTAATTTATATTATAATAAAGTATTCAAATATTTGGAATTTAACATAAATATCCAATTTATATTTTCCAGTGAATATAGTTTAGTGGCCTTCTATCAAAAGTTATGGACATTGAATTTGGTAAGAAATATTTTAGATTAGTCTTAATGTTAAGGATTAATGAAATGGATTAAGATTAATTTTGGGAGTTGTTGAAGACATATTAGAGGTTAATGTATTGTATTGAATGACTTTCACTAATCATTTTGGCTTTGAAAAACATGTAGAGATAGGAGCAGTGAATTTTTATTCTTTTATTAATCTAATGATCTGTTAAATGTTAATTTTAATACTTTAATCACCAAATATTCATCTTAAATACTCATCATTTGGATGAAAATATCATATTGTGGTGGAAATAGATTAATGGAATAAATTATACATATTGATTATGTCTCTTGCTATATTTTCCTAGAAAATAAAATAATTCCTCAAAATTAGGAAAATAATATTAATAAAATATAAAACTATTAATTCATTTCCGATGAATCAAATGGTCTATAGAATCATTGTTGATTTACAGTTTTGTGATAAACGACTTCAATCACTCTCTATAATAATTTATTATTCTATTTAATTTATATATAATCACTTGTAACAACCTAGGTATTTATAGAATAATATTTTTGACATCAGTTAATACCTATGAATAACATATTAATTTTACTTTAAAGTGGATTTTATTTTCGATGGTGTACCCGACACTAAACAATGGGTTTCTCCGTAATCTCATGTTGCATACAAGGCTGAGTCATACTAAAAAATAATAACATAATATTAATATTGTAAATGATAGTTAATGCCTAGCCATTGTATTGGTGTGAATTAATAGAACAAACCTTTTTTGGATTAAACATGTTTGTTAAATTTTTTTACATTTATCAAATTAAATTTAGAGGCTTAAAATGATAATGAATCAAATTTTAAGCATATATACTCTAATATTTTTAAAAGGTATTTTTAATGCCTTTTGATGTTGAAACCCTTTTAAATATTGTTTTTTCACATTTATATAATCCATTTGGGAAATAAAATTCTTATTTAGAAGTATTAAATACAAATTTACTTTTGGTAAATTTTTGATATTTTCCTGATAAAGTACATTTTTAATGAATACTGAAAATACTGTGTTTTATGTCAAAACTATCTTTTCATCTGAATTATTTATATAGTTAAATTATCTTTTTAAAAGGTTTTAAAGTGTAATTAGATTATTTTTTACCATTTAATGCAATTTTTTTCATTTTAAGTTATTTCACTTTTTAATTAGACATAAACACAAGTCAATCTTTTAATAGTTATTATTTCTTAAGAACATGATTTTTAGTTTTGACAGTGGGAATTGATATTAAATTAATTGCTGAAACATCAGTGTTTTTAATTTGGAGAAATGAATTCCATATTTGGAATCAGGAGGTCCAAATTATTTAAATATGTATCTCTTATTTTTAGACATTATGAATAGTAACTTTAGTAAATATTTTACTTACCATGGATAAAGGGTCAATATGGTAAATATGGGTACAAAAATAATATTATAATAATATTAATTTACCCTAAAATGTATAAAAGTACTATCGAATGATATATGTTCATACATGGGTCGATTTGAGGACCCCATAGAGCCACATGTAATTGAAAATGACATTTTATAAAAATAAATTTAAAGTTAATGAAAATAAAACCTGAACTAATATCTTTTAATAAAAAAATTTTTATATGGGGTCATATAAGTGAAATTTTCGACTATAAAGAATAATTAGAAAGATCAAAAGATTTCCTACATTATGGTATTTTATTTACAATTTTTAGAGATTAAATAAATAAATTTAATTATGACACAATGATGCTGCAATTATTGCTTCATTAATAATGGATTCAAATAAATGATTTTATAAATATTAAATTAAATATAATTTGGTTATTTTGATATCATCAACCAATTTTATGGATGATATTTACATTTTATATTTGTATTAATGAATTTTTTTCAATGTAATAATGTATCATATATTTTTAAAAGTCATGATATGAATAGTATCAATATTGGCATAATTCATTTTTTAAAATATAATATATTTTGTTAAATATTTTAAATTAACAAAAAATATATGATTTAGCCAAATAGCTATTATAAGTCTAAAAGTATATTAATTAATATTTAATTGGATATTTTTTATGTTTTTTTAACTATTTTGATTCTCAAAGTGTTAAATGATTAATAAAATGGTAAGAGTAAAAATCGGTTAAATAACAAAGATATTGATTAAAAAATATCTAAAACCTATCCAATTATTTTTGGATGATTTAATTTTAAAAATATTCATATTATATTCTAATTTAATGAGTTTTGTACATTTTTAAATGGAAAATATTTTTATTGTAAAATAATACTTTCAAACCATCGTAAAGAACCCCTCCTCCCCCTAATAAAAGGCCATAACCTCTAACCCATTTCTCACACCTCTCAGGCCCCTTGGCTCATCCGAAATCTACCAAAATAAGCTTCAAAAATCCCTATATTCCTCATACAATACTTTCCATAGGAGGAAGGAAATTTAAGAGAGCCCAATGGCTCAAATCAATAGAAGTTAAGTAATTTGAGGTAACGTCTTCTATCAAGTTTATTTCCATTTTTTTTACTTCTCCACTCCCTATGCTCTTATTGTTCTTTGTTTAAAAAACAACACCAGTATCCTAAATATAATAGGCTGTTTTTATGAAAATTATTCTAACTACACTTATACACACCTCCGTCTAATGGGAATAGAATATATTGCTTTTGTGGATGGAAAACTACTACCTCACAAAAAGATGATTTTATTATCATATCCAACCACCACTTTTGGTTGCCATTATGATGTCACTATAATTATATATGATATTTAATAAATTTGTTTTATCTCTATGCTTCTTTAATTCTCATTTATAATATACCTTTCTGCTTTTCATGCTGTATAAATATGATACTTTTATTTGAGGAAGTGCTGACTACCGTCCCCTCAAAGTGATATGACTCGTTCATGCTATACATAGAACATATAAATAATGGAATTAATGAACTTATGTAACATATATATAACATATATTTTATACTGTAATTATAATATACCTATTTATCATTTAGTTTTCATTCTTTTAAATTTGAAAAAGATATGAAAGTTGCATTCATGCATACGTATGACTTACCATCTCCATGAACGATGAATTTCATATATTATATCAAAAATATATTAAATATTATAAATACATATATAGTGAATATATATGTTATATATGATATCTAAATCATGAATATCAATCCATAGATAATAGAATTTTGACCACATGGGAAATTTATGGTTATAACAAGTTCATTTTTTACTAAAGTTTCGAACAACAACAAAATGTCTGATATGAACTCAAATAATTAACTAATTGTTATAGGAAGGTAATAAGTGATATAAAAAATAATAATAAAATTTAATATGGTTATGAATCAAGTATAAATATACTTAATTTTATTATTTAGTAAATAAAAGAACTAACGAGTTAAGTCAAACATGAGGTAAGGGACTTCGTCACAATATCCTTTCATTGAGGCATGTTTTGATAATATAGACCTCTTTATTTTACATGGTGTATAATAAAAACCTTTAACTTTTAATTTCATTAAAGTGGAATTTTTTTTCTACAATGTGTTTTACGAAATGAAAAAAAGAATTTTTTGACGTTTGCGGTGATTATGACCTCTCCCTCATCGTAATAGTTATTTGGATTCCTATATAAGCCTTAATGTTTTTAAAAGGAAAAAGAAACACCTTATTATATTTTTTGATATTTTGGTATTGAAAATGGTTCTTGAAATGGATTGAGTATTTTAATATCTTGAAATGATTTATTGTGATTTAAAATGAAATTTTATTTGTGAAATATTGATACTGGAAATATTTTATGTTTTTTGAATATAGAATAGTAGTTGGACAATGATGGGTGGTTACGTGGTAAAGAAAATGAAAGGTGGTTCCTTGATAAACCAAGGAAAGGTGGTTACGTTATAACCTCTAGTGTATTGGGTATGGAAGTCATCTGTATTGCTATTTCATTTAGTGATATGTGTGGATGCTGACCATATGTTTATTTCATTTAAGTATGTTTAGTTCCCAAGATACCTTTATTTGTTATACATTGTTTCTATGGGATTTATGAATATCTTTTGGTTACAAAAAGGGTACACAATGAGTTTATATTTAGTGAAGTATTTTTTCTACTTATTTAAGGTGAAAAGTATTACTTTAGGATTTAGTATGTATGGTTTACATGTTGTTTTGAAAATTAACAACTTTCCTTCTTTGTGTATCCCTTACTATATTTTTTATTCTCATCCCATGTTTTTGAAAAGTTTTTTAGAGGAATTAGGGTGGAATATGGTCAAGGATGGGATCAAGGAAATTTCATGTTGTTTATAACATGGAAATAAACATGGTTCTTTTTTTGTAAATATTTATATTTTATGAAATAAATATATACTGATTAGAATTTTATACATGTAATATTCAAGATGTTTCGTATAAGTTATGACCTAATTATACAAAGATCTAAACCCGAAAAGATCATCAATGTGAATTGTTAACTTAATTCAATATTATATATTTTTTAAGAATGTGGCCTTATAGTTGGAATTCGAGGTCAGTTTAGATAACATTAAGAGTTATAATTTTTTTAATAGAATATCCATAAATGATTTTTACATTATGGTCAAATTGGAATGATAAATAATTTTAATATTACCTTGTTTTTTCCTCTATGATATGATTTTTCAGAATGGTTTTCCATAGAGGAAATAGGGCAGCTATGTTGGGAAGGAATACATAGGAGAATAACCTTCCAAATAAGTATCCTAAGATGATTGGAATTGGAATTTAAAGTTTGTTGTAGTAATGTCCTAGTTGACTCAAGAAACAAATTGTGGTAGAATACATGCACGAGACCAGATCAAACATAGAGTAACATGTCTATAGTGGACCATTTCTTGAGGAAACATCACCCATCATTCGTAGGATCATCTGACCCTATTCAAGTTGAAGGGTGGGTCAAAACACAGGAAATGATTTTCTATGTCATTGGTTGTACATAAAATCAATAGGTTAGTCTTGCTATTTATTTTTTTTGAAGGATAAGCAGATCAGTGGTGGTCGATGGTTGAAAATATCTGTGATAATGAAGAGATTGATGCTCTTGGTTGAGAAGAATTCAATGGTTTGTTTCTTCAGAAATATTTTCCTATGACTATTCAACTTAGGAGGTAAAAAAATTCTATAAATTGAGGCAGGAGGATGACTCAGTGGTAGATTAAGAAGAAATGTTCCTTGGACTGGCACGGTATGCACCAAATTTTATCTGAGATCATGATAGTAAGATAAATCGATTTCACTTAGTACTGAAGGTGTGATATCGAAGATAATTTTCTTATCATGAATTCAAATACTATGAGAAATTTTTCAGTTGTGCCGAGAAGGTAGAAATAGATTTTTATGAAGATCAGGTGTTCTAAGAGAGCAAGAAAAAGAAGAGGTCCAATTGGAAAGAAAAGGGAAAGAATTCATCAATGAATCCTACATGTATGAAAATTAAATTTCCATCATGTGATAAGTGTGTTAAAAAGAATCTAGGAGAATGTATCTCAAAATTTTGAAGGTGCTTCTGGTGTGGTAGGACTGGTCATACTGCTCGTAACTATAAGAAATATGATCAATTAGTCAATGAAAAGCTAGTGACAAGATGTTTTAGTTTCAATGAGTCTGGACGTTATTCCAATGTATGTACAAATTTGATTACCCAGGGTGGAAACCAGATAGATCAAAATCAGAAGGATATGGCCAAATAGTTTTCTACTACTACAGTTGAAATGGGACCATCAAATGAAGTGGTATTAGGTACTTCATTTGTTTTTTCAGATTATCATAACGTGTTGTTTTATTCAGGATCTTCACATTCTTTCTTTTCTGAGAAATTTTCTAGTATATTAGGAATTCCATATCCCTATGTGAATCCAAAAGTTGTTGTAAAAACACTTGGGGGAAATTCTGAGGCAAAAATAAATTATCAGAATCGTTCTATCCTTATTTGTATAAATAATATACCTACAAACCTTATTTTTTCCTCTATTAGAGTTTAATGTTATTTTGGGAATGGATTGGATTTCTATTTAACATTATAAGAATGATTGTAGAGATTAAGAGGTTTCTTTTCATAAAGACTTTCAATTTGTGTACATGAATGAATATTTATCTTTAATGACATATCAACTAGCTTAGAAACTAGTGGAGGATGGAAATGAATGTTCCCTTGCACATATTGTCGAAAAAATAACTATTTAGATTAATGTTGTGATAGTTGTAAATGATTATATTTATGTTTTTTCTGATGAGTTTCCTAGTATTATACTTGATCGGGAGGTTGAATTGACTTTTGACTTAGTTCTTGATACAAATAAAATTCCAAAATGTCCTTATCAAATGTCTCAAATTGAACTTTTAGAGTTAATGAAACAATTGTAGGAGTTTTTAGATAAATGTTTCATTAGACCTAGCATATCACCATGGGGAGATCCAGTAATGTTTGTTAAAAATAAAGATGGTTCATTGAGACTTTTCGTTGATTATAGATCCTTGAATAATATCACTATTGAGAACCAGTATAATTTTCCTCATATCGATGATTTTTTTTATCATCTCTAGGGATCTCAGTATTTTTTGAAGATTGACTTGAGGTCTGGGTACTGTCAATTGAAATTAAAGGAATTAGACGTTCCTAAGACCGTGCTTCGTACTAGATATGGACATTTTAAATTTATAGTTATACCATTTGGGTTAACTAATGTACCTACTATATTCATGGATATTATCAATAGAATTTTTTGTGAGTTCTTGGATAAGTTTTTGGTTGTGTATATTAATGAAATTTTGTTATTTTACAAAAGTAAATAGGAACATTAAAGTCATTTAAGGGTTGTCTTGAAAACCATAAATGAAAATAAATTGTATAGGAAATTCAGCAAGTGTGGATTTTGGTTATAACAAATTTCATTCCAAGGTCACATTATTTCCATAAATGGCATAACTGTTGATCCTGCTAAAATAAATTTTTTTAAAGAATGGCCAAGACCTAAAAGTATAACCGAGATTCATAATTTTCGGGGGGTTTCAGGCTAATATAGAAGGATTGTTCAGAATTTTTCAGGGTTATCTATCCCAATGAGTAAGTAAACTTGAAAAGGTGTTATGTTTATCTAGAAAAAATAATGTGATGATTGTTTTTAGGAATTGAAAAGAAGATTTTTGAATGCTCCAGTATTGGAATTACCTTCCAGAACTTGTGAGTTTGTAATCTATAGTGATGATTCTTTAAAAGGACTTGGTTGTTTCCAAATGTAGAATGATCAAGTAATTTCTTATGCTTCACATCAGTTGAAACCTCATGAGTTAAATTACCCTACACATGATTTGTAATTATTTTTTGTTGTGTTTTCATGAAAAAATTTGATGCATCAAATATATAGCATAAAGTGTGAAAGATATATATATCACAAATGTTTGAAGTATATATTCACTCACAAGGAATTAAACATGAGACATAGAATATGGTTATAATTAATCATGGATTATGATTGTATAGTACATTACCATCGAAGAAAGGAAAATAAATTGGATGATTATTTTAGTATAATGATTAAAGATACATTAACCATGCTATGTTTGGTAAAATATTAGTTGATTAACGATTTGTTGAACTTTGGAATAGATGTTTTTGGTGTAGGAAATTCCTATGTTTTGTTTCATGTGGCAGTGAAATCATCTCTAGTAGAAATAATAAAGCAACCACAGAATGAAGATAGTGAGTATCAGAAAAAGGTAGACTTGGTTCAGAATGGGAAGTTACCAGAATTTAACATTGATAAAGATTGTGTTTTGAGATTTGGGAAAAGATTTTGTGTGCCTTGTGATTCTCAATTAATGAAAGATTTGTTATTTGAAGCTCATAGTTATCCATTTTCAGTTCATCTTGGCAGTAATAAGATGTACATAGATCGTTAGGAGTATTACTGGTGGGATGGAATGAAAATATATATTGCTGACATTACTATGAAGTGTTTCACTTGTCAACAGGTTAAATCAAAGTGGTAGTAATTGAAAGGGATGTTTCAGCCTTTACCGGTTACAGAGTAGAAATTCAAAAATATATCCATGGACTTCGTTGTGGGATTACTGAAGACATCCCGAGGTAATAATTCAATATGGGTTATTGTATATAGATTGACTAAATATTCTAATTTATTTCCTATTCCAGATACTCTATATCTATAAGGGGCTTTTGAAATCCTTAAGTAATGAATGAAATTAATGTACAGCTTTTCATCATCAATTAGATGGGCAGTCATAATGAACAACTCAGACTTTGGAAGATATGTCATGTGCTTTTTTAATTGGTTTCCATGGAATTTAGGACCAACATTATTTTTGGTTGAGTTTTCTTATAATAATAGTTTTCATTCCAATATACATATGGCTCCATTTGAGGCATTATATAGAAAGCAGTGTCGAACTCCAACTTTTTGGGATGGTGTAGGTAAAATAAAGTTGATGGGTCCAAAATTGGTAGAAGAGATGGAGGAAAACGTTTTGTTAATTCAAAAGTACATGAGGATAGCACAGAGAAAGAAGAAAGGTTTTGTGGATAACCGAAGGAACAATCTTTTTTTTGAGGTAGGTTATCATGTCTTTTTCAAAGTATCTACATGGAAAAGTGTGATGCGTTTTGTTAGGAAGGAAAATATGAGTCTGAGGTTCATTAGACAATATGAAATCCTAGAGAATGTTGGATCAACTTCCTATATATTTGGTTTTCCTAAATTTTTATCCTAGGTACACTATTGTTGTCATATTTCAATGTTTAGAAAGTATATGAAGGATCCATCTCAAGTTTTGAGTGTAGATATACTTGAGTTGGAAGATAATATTTCTTATAAGGAACAACAAGAAAAAATGAATAACCGAAGGGGTAATTTGTGGTGAAATTAGGTAATTAATCAGGTAATGGTTTTGTGAAAAAACCACATGCATGAAGAGGCAACATGGTATTCTGAATATTCTATGGGGGATAAATACCGCCACTTATTTCATAAGTGAATAGAATTGATGGGACACAATTCCCAAAAGGGGGGAAGGATGTAACAAACCAGGTATTCATAGAATAATACTTTTGATTTCTATTAATACATATGAATTAGATATCAATTTTAATTTAAAGGATATATTATTTTTGACGGAGTATGCGACACACAACAATCGGTTTCTCCCAAATCGCATGATGTACACAAGGCTGAGTCCCACATAAAAATAATAACATAATATTATTATTTTAAATGGTAGTTAATATCAAGATATTTTATTGGTGGGAAAAAATAGAACAAACCATATTATGATTAAAAAAAATTTAAATGTTTTTACATTTATCCAATAATATTTAGAGGCTTAAAATGAGAATTAATCCATTTTTAACAGTAAATACTCTAATATTTTTAAAATGTGGTTATACCACCTTTTAATAGAGAACCCCTTTTAAATCCTGTTTTTATCAATTTTATGTCTTCCATTTGATAAAATAAAGTTCCTCTTTATAAGTTGTACATCCTAATTTAAATTGGGTAAAATTTTGGTATTTTTCTGATAAAGTTCATTTTTAATGAATAGTGAAGAATAATGCCTTTTAAGTCAAAACTTCCTTTTCGTCTAATATATTTATATGGATAGATTATCTTTTTAATTGGGTTTTAAGTGTAATTAGAATAATTTTTGACCAGTTAATCCAATTTTGGTCATCTTAATTAATTTTATTTTTTAATTATACATTAAGACATGCCTATCTTTTGATAGTTATTATTTCTTAAAAACACGCTTTTTGGTTTTGACAACGAAAATTAATTTTAAATTCATTACAAAAACTTCCGTGTTTTGAATTTGGAGAGATAGATTCCATATTTGGAATCTGGAGGTCAAAATTGTGTAAATATTTTACTTTTATTTTTAGACATTATGAATAATAACTTTAGTAAATATTTAATTTACCATGGTTAAAGGGTAAATTTGTAAAATATATGTAAACAAATAATATAATAATTATAATAAATTACCCTAACACATGTCCTAATCATATTGGATGATACATGGGAATCCTTGGGATGATTTTGGAACCCCATGGAGCTGCTTGTAAGTGAAAATGACATTTTATAAAAATTAATTTAAAGTTAAGGAAAATGTAAAATAAAGATATATGTTTCAGTAAAACATTTTTTATATGAGGATATATAAGTGATATATTCAAAAATAAATATTAATTAGAAATATAACAAGAATTTCTACATCATGTTATTTTATTTATAATTTTTAGGGAATAACTAAATAAATTTATTTATGACACAATGATTATGCAGTGATTGCTTCATTAATAAAGGAATCAGATAATTGATATTATAAATGTTAAAATAAATATTATTTTTAATTTTTATGTCATCCAAGAATTTTTTGGATGCTAGTTTTATGTCATATTATTATTAATTATTTTTTCAATGTAATCAATTTTTATAGATTTTTTAAAATTCATGATAAGAATAGTGTCATAATTGACATAATTATATTTAAAAATAAAAAATATATTATTAAATATTATAAAATTAAAAATAAATATAGGATTTGGAAAAATAGATATCATAAGTCTAATTTTTTTTATTAACTCTTTAATTGTATATTTTTCATATTTTGGTAACTATTCAGATTCTCAAAGTGTTAAATGCTTGATAAAATGGTAAGATTAAAAAGGGATTAATAAAAAAGATAAGGATTAAAACGTAGCCAAAACCTATCCAGTTCTTATTGGATTATTTTATTTCGTACAATATTAATCATATCATCACATTTAATGAGTTTTGGAACTTTTGAAACCTAAAATAAATTTATAATAAAATAATACTTTCTAACTTTCCTGAAGAGCCCCTCCTCCCCCTTATAAAAGGTCATCACCTCTAACCCATTACTCACACCTCTCAAGCCTCTTGTCTCATCCAACCTCTTCCTAAATAAGCTCCCAAAATAAATATATTCTTCCTAGAATCCTTACCAATGTTATAAGTCAATTCAAGAGATCCATTTGGCTCAAATCAAATGAAGTTACTCGATTTGAGGTAGCGTCTTCTCCCAAGTTTCTTTCCATTATTTTTCCCTCTACACTCCCTATGCTCTTCTTAATTTTTTTTTACATACAACCAGTATCATAAATATAATATTTCATTTTATGTGAAGGATTATAACTATAGTTACACAGACCTCCTTATAATGGGTATAGAACATACTGTTTCTATGGATGGTGAATTACAGCCACACGAAACAATGACCGTTCAATCTTATTCTACAACCTCTTATGGTGGCCATTATGATGTAAATGTAATTATATATGATATATATGATATTTATTTTATCTCTATCATAATTTAAATCTCATTTAGAACATACCATTATACTTTTAATGTTTTATAAATACGATAATTTCATTTAAGGAAGTGTAGACTATAGCCCCCTCAAAGTGATATGACTCATTCATGCAATAAATGGAACATATAAAGGATGGAATTAATGAACTTATATAACATATACATAACATAGATATTATATTGGAATTTTAATATAGCTATGTATCATCTATTTTTTATACCGTTATATATGAAAAAGAAATCAAAGTAGAGTTCATGCGTACATACGTCTTACCGTCTCTATGAATCATGCGTTTCATTTATTATATTCAAATGTTATGGAATATTATAAATACATATATAATAGATATATATGATATATTATATGATATCTAAATCATGAATATCATTCTACAGATAATGTCATTTTGACCAAATGGACAATTTATAATTATAACAAGTTTATTTGTTACTCAAGTTCTGAACGTCGACAAAATGTATGACATGAACTCCAATAATTAACTAATTGTTATATTAAGGTAATCAGTGATAAAAAAGTAATATTAAAATTGAAAAAGGTTCTTAAGCAAGTTGAAATTAATTTATGTTTTTTGATTAGGAAATTAATGAACGAACGAGTCATGTCAGACATGAGGTAAGGGACTTCATCTCAATATATTTTCATTGAGCCATGTTTTGATAATACACACATCCTTATTTTACATGATGTATATAAAACCCTTTGACTATTAATTTCATTCAAAGGGAATATTTTTTCTATGAATCATTCTACTAAATGAAAAAAAGAATGTTTTTAATGTTTTCGGTGATAATGACATCTCTACCACCGTAATCATTATTTGTCTTCTTCATTAAGCCTTAATTTTCTTAAAAGGAAAAACAAACCCCTTATTATTTTTTTGGGAGTTTTGGTATTGAAAATGGATTTTTAAATGGATTGATTATTTAAAAATATTTAAATGATTTCATGTGATTGAAAATGAAATTTTATTTGTGAAATATTGATATTTGTGATATTTTATGTGTTATGATTACATAATGGTACTTGGACAATAATGGGTGGTTACGTGATTCCAAATAATGGGTGGTTCCGTGATAAACCATGGACAAGTGGTTACATTTTTACCTCTAATGCATTGTGTATGGAAGTCAGCTGTATGGATTTTCAATTTAGAGATATGTGTGGAAGTAGACCGTATGGTTATTCTATTTATGTGTGTTTATGTCCCAAGTTACCTTTATATGTTATACGTTGTTTCTATGGGATTTCTGGTAATATTTTGGTTACAAAAAGGATATGAAATGAGAATATATTAACTTAAGTGGTTTTTCTACTTCATTAAGGTTAATGGTATGACTTTATGATTAGGTATTCATGGTTTACATGTTTTTTTGAAAACTAACAGCTTTCCTTCTTTATGTATCCCTTACTATGATTTTTATGCTTCTCCCATGTTTTATAAATGTTTTTCATAATACTTAAGGTGTAATAGTGTCAAGTATTGGATCAAGAACAAGTCATTATGTTTAAAACATGGAACTAAAAATGTTTTTTTTTCTTTAAAGAGTTTTTATTTTATGAAAAAATCGATACTGAGTAGAAGTGTCTAAATGTAATATTCAAGATTTTTTGTCTATGTTATTACATAATTCCCTAACTATATAAACCCTAAAATATCTTTAATGTGAATTATTACCTTAATTCAAGATTATGTAATGCTTAAGGCTAGGCCCTTATAGTTGGTATCAGAGGTCAGTTTAGAAAACATTAGGTGTTAGAATTTTGTAAATAGAATATCAATAAATGATTTTTATATTATGGTAAAATTGAAATGATATAGCATTTGAATATTACCATGTTGTTTCTTCTAAGAAATGTTTGTTCAGAATGGATTTCTATAGAGGAAACATGGAAACTATGTTAGGAAGGCATACAGAGGAGAATAACCTTCCAAATCATTATCTTGAGATGGTTAGAATGGGAACTGAATAGTTTATTGGAGAAATGGAACTATTGAATTAGGATATAAATGATGGTGGTATACATGAAAAAGATTAACCATATCAACCCCAGAGGAACATTCCTATAGTGGAGAATTTAATGATGAAAAATCCCTTATCATTCAGAGGATCATCTAGCCTTGTTCCAGCTAAAGGGTGGATTAAAGCACTAGAAACAATTTTTGATGTCATGGGTTCTACAAATAATCAAAATATTAGTCTTTCTGTTTATCATTTTCAAGGAGAATCATATTAGTGGTTGTTGATGGTTAAAAATATCAGGGATAGTGAAGGGATTTTTTCTCTTGGTTGAAAGGAATTCAAAGGTATGTTCCTTGAGAAAAACATTCTTAAGGTTTTTCAAAGTAGGATGGAAAAAAATACATATAATTGAGGAAGTAGGATGACTAAGTGGATTTTTTTGAAGAAATTTCACTCAACTGGAAATGTATTCTCCAAATTTTATCCATGTTCTTGACCGTAAGACAAATTTATTTTACTCAAGTATAAAGCCACCATATCGAAGAGAATTGGCCTCTAATGAATTAAAAAGATATTATAAACTTTTCAGATGTTCCAAGAAGGCTGAACGGGATTTTTCTAATGATTATATGTTCCCAGAGAGTAAAAAAAGAATATTTCTAGTTGGCAGGAAAAGAGAAATAATTAATCAAAGAATCATATATGAAAGAAAATTAAATTTACATATTGTGAGAAGAGTGGTAAAATGAATCCTAAAGAATGTCTCTCAAAATGTGGAAAGTGCTTCCAGTGTGGTAGGACTAGTCATATTGCTTGTAACTTTATGGAAGATTATCTAGTAGGAAATGAAAATCCAGTGGTAAGATGTTTTAGTTCCAATGAGTTTAGACATTATGCCAATGTGTGTTTAAAGTTTGATTACCTATGTTGGAAACCAAACTAATCCAATGTTCAAGGGTGGGGAAAAATATTTTTCTTCTATAATGGTTCATGTGGGACCATCAAATGTAGTGGTTTTAGGTACTTTCTATTTTTTTTTCAGATAATGCCAATGTGTTTCTTGATTTAGGGTCTACAAATTCTTTCATTTCTGTAAAATTTTCTAGTAAATTGGGAATTCCATCTCATGATATAAATCATGAACTTGTGGTAAAAAAACCTGAGGGAAATATTGAGGAAAAAAGAAATTATAAGAATATTCATATCCTTAAGTTTAGAAAGAATTTACCTGAAAACCATGTTTTTTTGCCTCTAGTAGAGTTTCTGGTTATTTTGGGAATGTATTAACTTTATATTTACCTTGTTAAGATTGATTGTAGAGCTAAAGAGGTTTATTTTTAGAATGAATTTCAGTTTGGGTACAAGAATGAACCCTTATATCTGATAAAATTTCAGGAAGCTGAGAAACTAGTGAAAGATTGCAATGAATGTTACCTTGAACATATTTCTAAAAAAAAGAACTATTCAGATTAATTATTTTCTAGTAGTAAATGAGTATCTTGATGTTTTTTTCTGATGATTTTTCTAGTATTATACCTGATTAAGAAGTTGAATTTAATGTTGAATTAGTACCCGAAACTAATACAATTTCCAAATGCCGATATCGAATGGATCAAATTGAACATTCAGAGTCAAAGATACAATTACTGGATTTATAGATAAAGGTTTCATTAGACCTAAAATATCATTGTGGGGTGATCCAGTCTTGTTTATTAAAAGTAGAGATGGATCAATGAAGGTTTTAATTTATTATATAGCCTCGAATATTATCACTAATACGAACTAGTTTCCTTTTTCTCATATCGATGATTTTTTTATCTGATCCAGGGAGCTCAGTATTTTTCAAATAATGACTTGATTTTGGGTACCCTTCAGTTAACTGTAAAGTAAATAGACATCTGAAGGCCGCGTTTCATATTAGATATTTCCATTTTGAATTTTCAGTTCTACCATTTGGGTTATCCAACTCCCCCGCTATATTCATGAATCATATGAATATAATTTTCCATGAGTTCTTGAATATGTTTGTGGTTGTATTTATTGATGGAATTTTGGTATATTATAAAAGTAAAGAGGAATATGTAAGTCATCTAAGGTTTTTCTTGAAAAACATAAAAGAAAAAAATTGTGTGGGAAATTAAAAAAGTATGATTTTTGGTTACAAAAAAATTCATTCCTTGTTCACATTGTTTAAAAAATGTCATAATAGTTGATCCTGATAAAACAAAAGTTATTGATTAATAGACAAGACCTAAAAATATAATATATATTTGTACTTTTTTGGTTTATAAGGATATTACAGAACGTTTTCTGAGAATTTTTCATGGTTATCTAGCACACAGTGTACGTTAACATGAAAAAGTGTGAAGTTTTTTTTGGAAAAAAGTTATTGATGATTGTTTTGAGGAATTTGAAGGGATACTTATTAATTCTCTATTATTGGAATTACCTTACAAAAATCGAGATTTTCGTATCTATAGTGATTGTTTGTTGAAAGGAAATAGTTGTGTCCTAATGCATAATGATAAGGTAATTGCTTATGCTTCACTTCAGTTGAAACCTCATGAGTTAAATTACCCTAAACATGATTTGGAATTAGTTGCTATTGTTTTTACATTAAAATTTTGAGGCATCATTTGTATGGTGTAAAGAGTTAAATATTTAATGATAAAAAAGATTGAATTATATATTCACTCAGATGGAATTAAAAAAGAGGCATAAAAGATAGATAAAATTAATCAGGGATTATGATTGTACAATCTATTACCATCTAGGAAAGGAAAATAAAGTTGATGATGCTTCGATATGGAAGAGTAATTCTATATTAACCATGGTATGTTTGGAATAAGATCCTTTGATTAAGAATTTGATGAACTTTGAAATAGAAGTTGATGGTGCAGGAAATTACTTTTTACTGTTTCAAGTGGCAGTGAAATAATCACTAGCAGATAGAGTAAAGAAATTGGAGAAAGAAGATAGTGAGTTGAAAAAAAGTTAGGGTTTTTATATGGGAAATTTACCTGAATTTAACATTGATAAATATTATGTTTTGAGGATTGGGAAGAGATTGTGTGTGCCTTGTGATTTACAGTTGAAGAAAGAGTTGTTATGTGAAGTTCATAGTTTTCCACTTTCAGTTCATCCTGGAATTACTAAGATATACAATGATCATCAAGAGTATTAATATTGGCATGGAATGAAAAGAGATATTGTTGACGTTATTGTGAAGTGTTTGACTTGTCAACAGGTTAAAGCAGAGCAACAGTTACCCAAAGGGATGCTTCAGCCTTTACCGGTTCCAGAGTAGAAATTGGAAAATATATCCATAGACTTTTTGTGGTATTATCAAATACATCTCGAGGTAATAATGAAATCTAGGATGTTTTTGATTTAATGACTAAATTTTATCATTTTTTCCCTATTCTAGATACTCTCTCTCCGGATTAAATTTCCCTATTGAATGTTAATGAGATACTTATTTTACATGGAGTTACACTCTCCATTGTATGTAGTCGTGATCCCAGGTTGAATTATAACATTTAGAAGGGCCTTTAGAAATCCATGGGTACTAAATTAAATTTCATTATAGATTTTCATCCTAAATAAGACGGGTAGTCAGAATGAATAATCCAGACATTATAAGATATGCTACATGCTTCTTAAATGGATTACCAGGGATGTTGGGACTAATGTATTTCCTTGGTTTAGTTTTCTTATAATAACATTTTTCATTCCAGTATACATATGTCCATGTTTGAGACATTATATGGAATGCGATGTCGAACTCTAGCTTTTTGGGATGATGTAGGTGAAATAATGTTGATTGGACCAGAATTGGTGGAATAGATGATGAAAAAGTTCAGTTAATTTAGAAGCACATGACAATAGCACAGAGCAGGCAGAAACATTATGTGGATTACCGGAGGAAGTATGTTTCATTCTATGTAGGTGATCATGTCTTTCAAAAAAATTCTCCATTGAAAAGTGTGATGTGTTTTGGTAAGAATGGAATGTTGAGTCTGAGGTTCATTGGACCCTATAAAATGTTGAAGAAATTTGGATGAGTTGCCTATAGATTGTGTTTACCTCGAAGGTTATCCCAGGTACACAATGTTTTTTATATTTCAATATTGATAAATTATATACCAGATCCATCTGATGTTTTGATTCCATAGGTAGTTAAGTTTGAAGAGAATCTTTCTTATGAGGAACAACCAGTCCAGATTTTTGATCAAAGAGATAAAGTGTTTCAAAATAATTTAATTCATCAGGTAATAGTTTTATAAAAAAACCACATGGTTGAAGTGGCAACATGGGAATCTAAAAATTCTATGAGGGATAAATACCCCCACTATTCTATAGGTAGTTCAGTTGGAAGAGAATCTTTCTTGTGAGGAACGACCCGTCTAGATTCTTGATAGAAGAGAGAAAGTGTTTCAAAATAAGGAAATTCATGAGGTAATGGTTTTGTGAAACAACCAAATGGTTGAAGAGGCAACATGGGAATCTTAAAATTCTATGAGGGATAAATATCCCACTTATTTGATACATGAATAGAATTGTGGGGAGGCAATTCCCAAAATAGGGAAGGATGTAACAAAGAAGGCCCTATCCTTAAACCTTACTTAATATTGAATTAAATGAATAATTCACATTGAGGATCTTTTTAGGTTTAGAGTTTTAGAGAATTAGGACATAACTATTACATCTCATAAGATTACAAAGTAGACACTTCTACTAAGTTTCCATAGAATAAAAACTCTTAAAAAGAACATGTCTAGTTCCATGTTTTATATTTCATGACTTTCCCTTGATCGCATCCTTGACCCTATTCCACATTAAGTCCTGTGAAAAACATTTCAAAAAAACTTAGGGTGAGCATAAAATTCTCAGTAAGGGATACAGAAAGAATGAAAACTGTTAGTTTATCAAAACAACAAGTAAACCATATATACTTTATCAAAGTAATACTTTTCAAATTTATGAAGTATCAAAACCTCTTCACTGAATAAAATATCATTACTTACCCTTTTGTAACCAAAATATTACCACAAAACCCATATAAAGATCACATAACATATAAAGGTACCTTGGGACATAAACATACTTAAATGGAATAGCCATACGACTGACTTCCAAACCCAATGAATTGGAGGTTATAACGTAACCACCCATCCTGATATTCACAGCACCACCCATCATATGGTTTATCATGTAACCACACATCAAATGTCCATGTACCATTATAAAATCATAAGACATAAAAAAATATAATGGAAAGAAAAAATTTCCACACTTTGATCACAATATATCACTTAAATATATTGACATAAAAATTCCATTATAAAAAACCCTTTTCAATACCAAAATACATAAAACAGTATATGGTATTCATTTAATTTAAAAAAAACATTACGGCTTGTTGAGGAAGCCAAAGACTGAATAATACTCACGGCAGCGGAAAAGGTCGTTATCACCGCGTACGTTAAAAGAAACACTCCTTTTTTTCATTTAGTAAAACTCTTCATAGAAAAACATTCCTTTTGTATAAAAGTAAAAGTCAAAGGGGTTTATACACCGTATAAAATAAAGTTGTGTATAAAACGAAATATGCCTCAATGAAAGGAGATTTTGACGAAGTCCCTTACAAAGATTATTTTGAAAATAAAATAGATCGCTCATGTGTATTCACTATAAGCTCACATAAAAATTATAAATACATGATAAGATATAAAAATTCATTTCTCACATTATCAAAGAACAACATAAATATGAAAGACATGTTCAACCCAATGAATGGGAATTGGGTTAAGAAGTTCCCTTACCTCGAGTCCGACTTGACTCGATTGTTCTTTAACGTCCTGAATAATAAACTTGAGTTAATTTATAATTTCCTTAGAACCATAATCAAGTTCATTGTTACCTTTATATCACTTATTACCATGTTATAAACATTATGTAATTATATGTTAATAATGTTTGTTTTGTCGATATTTGGTCCTTAAGTCGAAAGTGGACTTCTTACAATTACATGTTGTTCGTGTGGTCAGAGGTTCATTATATCCAGAATGATATTCATGATTTGGATATAATATATATCATATATATCCAGAATATACATGTATTTATAATATTACATAATCATTTAGAGGTAAGAAATTAAATGCACCGTTCATGGAGACAGTAAGCCGTACGTACGCATGAACGCTACATTTATTTCTGTGTCATATTAATGGAATTAAAACTAAATGAGAGGTATGTATATTTTAATTCCAGAATTATATTCATCATTTAGATGTAACATACATCATATATAATATCACTAAATCCATCCTTTATACGTCCTACATATGGCATTAACGAATCAAATCACTTTGAGGGGGCGGTAGTCCGCACTTCCTAAAATGAAGATATCGCATATACCCATAATGGAAGCCACAAAGGTGTTACATAAATGAAAAATACAGAAGCTTAAAGAAGAAATAAATATATTATATATCATATAGAAATATAGTGACATCTTAATAGCCACCTTGGAAGGTGTTGGAAGAATATTGAACAATCATCGCTTCGTGAGGCAGAAATTCGCCATCCACAGAAACAGTCTGTTCTTTAACCATTAGATGTAGGTGTGTGTAAGTGTAGCTCGAATTATTCTTATAAAAACATCCTAGTAAATTTAAGATACTGGAGTTGTTACAAAAGAAATGAATAAAAAGAGTTTAGGGGGTTGGAGAAGCAAAATAAAACAAAAGAACACAAGAAAAAACACTACCTTTAAAACGGGTAAGTCTTTTTGATTTGAGCTCAAAGGCTTCCTTGGGAAGTCTTCTGCCCAATGTGAGGATTCTAGGAGTAATATAGGGATGTTTAGAGACAAAATGGGCAGATATTGGCCGAAACAAAGGCTTGAGAGGTGTGGGTAAGGAGGTAGAGGTGGAGTCCTTTTATAAGAGGAGAGGAGGGGCACTCTTGGAAAGTTAAGAAAAGATACTTTATTATAAAATTATTTTTGGATAAAAATGGTCCCATAATTATATATTTCTAGGATAAGGTGATAATATTTAGAAATACACCCATCCAATATGTTTTTGACATGTGTAGGTCTTAGATTTTACACTATCTTTTCATTTTATTTAAATCGTTAAATAATGAGGTAATCGCTGCATCATCATGGTGTCATAAATAATTTAATTTATTTAAGGTCTAAAAATTATAAAAAAAATATAATGATGTATTAAATCTTTTTAGATTTCTAATGAATATTTATAGTCAAACATATGACTTGTATAACCTCATTTAAAAATTGTTTTAATAAAATAACTCTTGTTTGTGACATTTTTATTTTAACTTTAAATAAAAAGTTATTAATGTCATCTTCCTAACAAAGTGGCTCCACGGGGTCCCCATGTTGACCCATGGATTGACTTGGTCGGCCATGACACATCCAATAAGGGTAGGACATGTTTCATGTTCATTTCATAATATTAAAACATTATTTTTACCTTAAACTACACTAATTACCTCTAATCGCGATTAAAAACATAAATGTTTCTATTCAACAAAAAAAAATTTTAATCCAATTGATCCACATTTTACTCTTAATGACAACCATGTATGCCGTATTTTTGAAATTCAAAACACATAGTGGTAAATTTTCTTTTAAACGAAAAATCAGTTTTTTAAGTACCACTTCGTGGTTTCACTATTCATCAAAAATTGAAGTTTTTCAGAAAAAATATCAAAAATTCACTGGAAGATATATTTGATATTCCGAATTCAAAAATTATTTCTATTTTACAAAATTAAAAACATATAAGTTGCATTAATTAATTCCCACTGTCAGAGCAAATAGCGTGTTTTTATGAACAATAAGTATCAAAAGATTGGCACTAGTTTAAGTCCAATTTCAAAGTAAAATTAATTCCAACGACCACTATTGGATTAAATGGTTAAAATATATTCTAATTTAACTTTAAAAACAATTCAAAAGATAATCTAATCATGTAAATAAATTATATTAAAATGCGGTTTTGAATTAAAATACAACATTTTTCACTATTCATCAAAAAATGAACTTTATCGGAAAAATACCAAAAATTTACACAAAGTAAATTTTGATGTCCTGATTCTAAAGAAGAATTTTATTTGGTCCAATAGAATGTATAAAAGTGACAAAAACTATATTTATAGATGGTTCTCCATCAATAGGCGATAAGTCGACCTTTTGTGAATGTTAGAGTATATATGCCTAAAATTGAATTCGTTTCGTATTTTAAGCCTTTATCTTTTATTGGATAAATGTAGAAACATTTAGAAAACATATATAATCATATTTTAGTTATTTCTATTCATTCCCTCCAATATAACGACTATGTGTTAACTACCATTTAAAATAATATTACATAATTACTATTGTGCAACGTAAGATTTCAAAGAAACACTTTGTTGTGTATCGGGTATGCTATCAAACATAGCAACCCCTTTAAAGTAAAATTCATATTTAATTCGTAAATATTAAGAAATATGAAAATGTTTTATTCATTATTTACCTTGGATGTTACATCCTTCCCCCCTTTTGGGAATTGCGTCCTCGCAATTTTATTCACTTATCAAAATAAGTGGGGGTATTTATCCATCATAGTATTTTCAGATTCCTATGTTGCCTCTTCAACCATATGGTTTTTCTAAAAAACCATTACCTGGTGAATTACCTTTTTTCACAACAGTTTCTCTCTTTGGTCAAGAATCTGGAATAGTTGTTCTTCATAAGTGATATTCTCTTCCAACTGAACTACCTCTGGGCTCAAAACATGAGATGTATCTGGCACATACTTTCTCAACAATGAAACATGAAAAACATTGTGTACCTGAGATAAACTTGAAGGTAAAGCCACTCTGTATGCAACTGATCCAACTCTCTCCAGAATTTCATATGGTCCAATAACCTTGTACTCATCTTTCCTTTCTTACCAAATCACATCACACTTTTCCATGGAGAAACCTTGAGAAAAACATGTTCACTTACATTGAAAGATAGATCCTTCCTCCAGTTATCCACATAACTTTTTTGTCTACTCTGAGCTGTTCTCATGTGTTTCCGAATCAACTAAACTTTTTCTGCCATCTCTTCGACCAATTCTTGTCCCATCAGCTTTCATTCTCCTACTTCATCTAAAAAATCTGGAGATCGACACCGCTTCCCATATAATTCCTCAAACAGATCCATCTGTATACTGGAATGAAAACTGTTATTATATAAAAACTCAACCAAAGAAATATGTTGGTCCCAAATTCCCTGATAATCCGTAGAGCAAGCTCGTAGAATATCCTCCAAGGCTTAAATTGTTCATTCTGAATTCCCATCTGATTGCGGATGAAAAGCTGTACTAAAATTTAATTCAGTACCCAACAACTTATGACGTCCTTTCCAAAAGTTAGAAGTAATCCTGGGATCACGATCAGATACAATGGAGAGGGGAGATCCATGCAACCTGTCTATCTCTTTAAGATACAATCGAGAAAGTTGATCTAGAGAGAATGTATCTCGAATAGGAAGTAAATGAGCAGATTTAGTCAGGCGATCAACAATAACCCAGATTGCTTTATTACCTCGAGATGTCCTCAGTAATCCCACAACAAAGTCCATGGATATGTTTTTCCATTTCCACTCTGGCACTGGTAAAGGATGCAGCATCCCTTTCGATAACTGCCGCTCTGCTTTAACCTGCTGACAAGTCAAACACTTCATAGTAAAATCAGCAATATCCCTTTTCATTCCATCCCACCAGTAATACTCTCACAGATCTCTGTACATCTTAGTACTATCAGGATGAACTGAAAACTGAGAACTATGATCTTTACATAACAACTCTCTCTTCAACTGTGAATCACAAGTCACATACAATCTCTTCTAAAATCTCAACACACAATCATTCTCAATGTTGAATTCAGGCAACTTACCCTTTTAAATCAGCTCTACCTTTTTTTGCAACTCACTGTCTTTCTTATATGCCTGCTTAATTATGTCTGATAGGAATGATCTCACTGATACCTGAAACAAAACAGAAGGACATCCTGCACCAAAAACTTCTATGCCAAAGTTCATCAAATCCTTAACCAAAGGATCGCGTTCCAGTCACAACATTGTTAATGAAGCATTACTTTTTTGACTCAAAGCATCAGCCACTTTATTTGCTTTTATCGGATGGTAATTAATTGTACAATCATAATCCTTGATTAATTCTAACCATCTCATCTATCTCCTGTTCAATTATTTCTGATTGAATATATACTTTAAACTTTTGTGATCAGTATATATTTCACACTTTAATCCATACAAATGATGCCTCCAAATTTTTAGAGCAAAAACAACAGCAACTAATTCTAAATAATGTGTAGGGTAATTTACCTCATGAGTTTTCAATTGACATGAAGCATATGAAATTACCTGATCATTCTGCATAAGGACACAACCAAGTCCTTTTAATAAATCAAAATTGTAGATAACAAACTCCCCATTCCTGGAAGGTAGTGCAAAAACTGGATCATTCTCTAATATTCATTTCAATTCCTGAAGACAATCATCACATTTTTTTGTCTAGATAAGCTTAACACCCTTTCAGTTAGCTTAGTCATTCAACTAGATAACTGTGAAAAATTTTCAACAAACCTTCGGTAGTAACCTGCCAATCCAAGAAAACTACGGAGCTCAGTTACATTTTTGGGTATTGGTCATTCTTCAACAAATTTTGTTTTAGTAGGATCAATAGTTATGACATTTTTTTTGAAACAATGTGACCAAGGAAATAAATTGGTCATAACCAAAACTCACACTTGCTGAATTTTCCATATAGTTTCTTTTCTTTTAACATTTTCACGATAACCCATAAATGAATTTCATGCTCTTCTTTACTTTTAGAAAACACCAAAATATAATCAATAAACACAACCACCATTTATCACCTGATTCAACTGAGTCATCACTACAACAAACTGTTTAGTTCTAATTCTGACCATCTCAGGATACTGATTTGAAAGGTAATTTCCCTCTGTATGACTTCCCATAAAATCAGTTCTGTTTCCTCTACGAAAAACTATTCTTTACACAAAAATATCATAGGAGAAGCAATATGGTAATCTTTAAATGCTATATCATTTCAGTCATACCATAAATTAATTTATAATTTAACAATTTTCTAACTACTAAAGTTGCCTAAACTGAACTTTGATACCAACTATAAGACCCCAGCCTTAAACCTTACTTAGTATTGAATTAAATGAATAATTCACATTGAGGATCTTTTCAGGTTTAGAGTTTTATATAATTAGGAAATATCAATTACATCTCAAAAGATTACAAAGTAGACACTTCTAATAAATTTCCATAGAATAAAAAATCTTAAAAAGAAACATGTCTACTTCCATGTTTTATATAGAATGACTTTCCCTTGATCCCATCCATGACCCTATTCCACATTAAGTCCTGTGAAAAACATTTCAAAAAAACTTGGGGTGAGAATAAAAAGCTCAGTAAGGCATACACAAAGAATGAAAACTGTTAGTTTATCAAAACGACAAGTAAACCATGTATACTTTATTAAAGTAATACTTTTCACCTTTATGAAGTAGAAAAACCTCTTCACTGAATAAAAGATCATTACATACCCTTTTGTAACCAAAATATTACCATAAAACCCATATAAATATCACATAACATATAAAGGTAACTTGGGACATAAACATACTTAAATGGAATAACCATACGGTCGACTTCCACACATATCACTTAATGGAATAGCCATACGGCCGACTTCCATAGCCAATGCATTGGAGGTTATAACGTAACCACCCATCCTGGTATTCACAGCACCACCCATCATATGGTTTATCACGTCACGACCCGTCAAATGTCCAAGTACCATTATAAAATCATAAGACATAAAAAAATATAATGGAAAGAAAAAATTTCCACACTTTGATCACAATATAACACTTAAATATATTGACATAACAAATCAAATATAAAAAACCCTTTTCAATACAAAAATATAGAAAACAGTATATGGTATTTATATAATTTAAAAAAAACATTACGGCTTGTTGAGGAAGCCAAAGACCAAATAATATTCGTGGCGGTGGAAAAGGTCGTTGTCAACGCGTACGTTAAAAGAAACATCCATTTTTTTCGTTTAGTATAACGCTTCGTAGAAAAAGATTCCTTTTGTATAAAAGTAAAAGTCAAAGGGGTTTATACACCATATAAAAGAAAGTTGTGTATAAAACAAAATATGCCTCAATGAAAGGAGATTTTGACGAAGTCCCTTACAATGATTATTTTGTAAATAAAATAGATCGCTCATGTGTATTCACTATAAGCTCAAATAAAAGTATAAATACATGATAAGATATAAAAATTCATTTCTCAGATAATCAATGAACAACATAGATAAGAAATACAAGTTTAACCCAAAGAATTAGAATTGGGTTAAGAAGTTCCCTTACCTCGGGTCTGACTTGACTCGATCGTTATTTAACGTCCTGAATAATAAACATGAGGTAATTTCTACTTTATTAAGAAACTTATTCAAGTTCATCATTACTTTTATATCACTTATTACCATGTTATAATCATTATGTAATCATTTAAATTAATAATGTTTGTTTTTTTGATATTTGGTTCTTAAGTCGAAAGTGGACTTCTTACAATTACATGTTGTTCGTGTGGTCAAAGGTTCATTATATCTAGAATGATATTCATGATTTTGATATCATATATATCATATATATCCATAATATACATGTATTTATAATATTACATAATCATTTAGAGGTAAGAAATGAAATGCACCGTTCATGGTGATTGTAAGCTGTACGTACGCATGAACGCTACTTTCATTTCTATGTCATATTAATGGAATTAAATCTAAATTTGAGGTATGTATATTTTAATTACCTAATTATATTAATCATTTATATGTAACATACATCATATATAATAACTTTAAATCCATCTTTTATACGTCCCACAAATGGCATTAACGAATCAAATCACTTTGAGGAGGCGATAGTCCGCACTTTCTAAAATGAAGATATCACGTATACCCATAATGGAAGCAATAAAGGTGTGACATAAATAAATAATACCGAAGCTTAAGGAAGAAATAAACATATTATATATCATATATAAATATAGTGACATATTAATGGCCACCTTTGAAGGTGTTGGAAGAATATTGAACAATCATCGTTTCGTGAGGCAGAAATTCGCCATCCACAGAAAGAGTATGTTCTTTAATCATTAGATGTAGGTGTGTGAAAGTGTAGCTCAAATTATTCTTATAAAAAAATCCTAGTATATTTAATATACTAGAGTTGTTACAAAAGAAATGAATAAAAAGAGTTTAGGGGGTTGGAGAAGCAAAATAAAACAAAAGAACACAAGAGAAAACACTACCTTTAAAACAGGTAAGTCTTTTTGATTTGAGCTCAAAGGCTTACTTTGGAAGGCTTCCTCCCAAAGTGAGGCTTCTAGGAGTAAGATAGGGATTTTTAGAGACAAAATGGGAAGATCTTGGAAGAACCAAAGGCTTTAGAGGTGTGGGTAAGGAGGTAGATGTGGGGGCCTTTTATAAGAGGAGAGGAGGGGAACTCTTGGAAAGTTAAGAAAAGATACTTTATTATAAAATGATTTTCGGATAAAAAGGGTCCCAAAATTATATATTTAGAGGGTAAGGTGATAAGAGTTCGAAATACACCCATAAAATAGGTTTTTGAAATGTGTAGGTCTTATATTTTACACTATCATTTTATTTTATTTAAATCGTTAAATAATGAGGTAATCGCTGCATCATCATGGTGTCATAAATAATTTAATTTATTTAACGTCTAAAAATTATAAAAAAAATATATTGTTGTAGGAAAGCTTCATATATTTATAAGTAATATTTATAGTAAAAAATCTGACTTGTAGAACCCCATTTAAAAATTGTTTTAGTAAAACAACTCATGTTTGTGACATTTTTATTTTAACTTTAAATAAAAAGTTATTAATGTCATTTTCCTGCCAAAGTGGCTCCATTGGGTACCCAAGTTGACCCATGGATTTTCATGGTCGGACATGACACATACAATAAGGGTAGGACATGTTTCATGTTTATTCCATAATATTAAAACATTATTTTTACCTTAAACTACACTAATTACCTCTAATCACGATTAAAAACTTAAAAGTTACTATTCACCAAAACATTATTTTAATCCCATTGAAACACATATTACTTCTTAATAAAAACCATGTATGTTGGATTTTTGAAATTCAAAACACAGAGGTGGTAAAATTTCATGTAAACTAAAAATCAGTTTTTTAAGTACCACTTAGTGGTTTCAATATTCATCAAAAAATTGAATTTTTTCCAAAAAATACCAAAAATTCACCCTAATCTATATTTGATATTCCGAATTCAAAAATGATTTCTATTTTACAAAATTAAAAACATATAAGTTTCATTAATTAATTCAATAATTAATTCCCGCTGTCAGAGCAAATAGCGTGTTTTTATGAACAATAAGTATCAAAAGATTGACACTAGTTTAAGTCCAATTTCCAAGTGAAATTAATTCCAACAACCACTATTGGATTAAATGGTAAAAATATATTCTATATGCACTTTAAAACCAATTCAAATGATAATCTTATGATGTAAATAAATTAGATTTAAAATAGGTTTTGAATTAAAATTCAACATTTTCACTATTCATTAAAAAATGAACATTATGTGAAAAATACCAAAAATTTACACAAAGTAAATTTTGATGTCACGATTCTAAAGAAGAATTTTATTTGGTCCAATAGAATGTATAAGAGAGACCAAAACTATATTTATAGACAGTTCTCCATCAAAAGGTGATAAGTCAACCTTTTGTGAATGTTAGAGTATATATGCCTAAAATTGAATTATTTTCGTATTTTAAGCCTTCATCATTTATTGGATAACTGTAGAAAAATTTCAAAAAAGATATATAATCATATTATAGTTATTTCTATTCATTCCTGACAATATAACGGCTACGTGTTAACTAACATTTAAAATAATATTATTTTATTACTAGTGTGAAACGTAAGATTTCAAAGAAACCCTTTGTTGCGTATAGGGTACGCTATCGAACATAGAAACCTGTTTAAAATAAAATTAATATTTAATTCATAAATATTAATAAATTTGAAAATGTTTTATTCATTATTTACCTAGGATGTTAAATCACATCCTAGGTATTTATATAATAATATATTTGATTTCTATTAATTTTTATGAATAATAATTTAACATTACATCAAAGGGGTTGCTATGTTCGATGGGGTACCCAACACACAACAATTGGTTTCTCCGAAATCTCATGGTTCACACAAGGCTAACTCATACTGAAAAATAATAACATAAAATTATTATTTTAAATGGTAGTTAATGTATATCCATTTTATTGGTAAGAATGAAAAGAAATAACCATATTATTATTAAAAAAATGAAATATTTTTACATTTCTTCAATAAAATTTAGAGGCTTAAAATGAGAATAAATCCAATTTTAAGCATAAATATTCCAATATTTTTATAATGTAGTTTAACCACCTTTTGATGGAGAACCCCTTTTAAATGAATTTTTTTTCACTTTTGTATGTTCCATTTGAAAAAATAAACTTCTTATTTTGAAGCTGGAAATCAAAATTTACATTGGGTAAATTTTAGGTAATTTCTGATAAAGATCATTTTTAAATGAATAGAGAAAAATACTACATTTTAAGTCAAAAATATCTTTTCATATGATTTATTTATATAGTTATATTACATAGTTAATTAGTTTTAAAGTGTAATTACATTATTGTTTTACCATTTAAACTAATTTTGGTCATTGTTAATAATGTCAATTTTTAATTAGATATAAACACAAGTCAATCTTTTGATATTTATTATTTCTTAAAAACATGCTTTTTGGTTTTGAAAATGGGATGTAATTTTAAATTATTTTATGTAACTTATGTGTTTTTAATTTAGAGAAATGGATTCCATATTTGGAATCAGGAGGTCCAAATTGTGTAAATATGTAACTTTATTTTAGACATGATGAATAGTAACTTCAGTAAATATTTTATTTACAATGGTTAAACTGTAAATTTGGTAAATCAAGGTAAACAAATAATATTATAATAATATTAAATTACCCTAACACATGTCCTTATCATATTGGATGATACATGGGTATCCATTGGACAATTTTGGGACCCCATGGATCCACTTGTAGGTGAAAATGGCATTTTATAAAAATTAATTTAAAGTTAAGAAAATTTTAACATAAACAAATATCGTTTAGTAAAAAAAAATTGTATGAGTTAATATAAGTGATATTTTCATATATAAATATTCATTAGAAATATAAAATGATTTAATACACCATGTTATTTTATTTATATTTTTTAAAGATTAAATAAATAAATTTAGTTTTGTCACAATCATGATGCAATGATTGCTTCATTAGTAAAGGATTCAAATAAATGATATTGTAAATGTAAAAAATAAAAATAATTTATTTATTTTCATGTAATACATTAATTTTTTAGATGATTTTTAAATTTTAATTTTTTATTAATCAACTTTTTTCTATGTAATCATGTTTTTATGGATTTTTAAAAAGTTATGATATGAATAGTGTCAAAATTGACATAGTTCGTATTTTATAATATAAAATATTTTATTAAATATTATAAAATTATAAAAAATCTAAGATTCAGTCAAATAGTTATCATAAGTCTAATATTATATTATTTACTCTTTAATTTTATATTTTTCATGTTTTGGTAGATATTTTTATTCTCAAAGTGTTAATTGTTTGATAAAATTTTAGAGTAAAAAGGGATAAATAAAAAAGATAAGGATTAAAAAATTTCCAAAACCTCTATAATTCTTATTGAATAATTTAATTTTGAACTACAGTCGTCATATATTATAATTCAATGATTTTTGGATATTTTGAAACTGAAAATCGTTTTAAAATAAAATAATACTCTCAAATGTTTCAAAAGAGCCCCTCCTCCCCCTTATAAATAGCTTTCAACTCTAACCCATTAATCACACCTCTCATGCCCCTTGGCTCATTAAAACTCTGCAAAAATAATATTTCAACATCCCTATATTCTTTATAGAATCCTTCACCTATGCATAAGGCAAATCAAGTGAGCCATTTGGCTCAAATCAAAAGAAGTTACCCGATTTGAGGTAACGTATTCTCTCATGTTTCATTCCATTATTTTTCCTTCTCCACTACCTATGCTTTTAATGTTATTTTTTGACATTACAGAACTCGTATCCTAAATATAATAGGTCATTTTATGATAATTATTCTAACTACACTTACACACACCTCCGTCTAATGGGTATAGAACATAGTGTTTTTGTTGTCGACGAACTACTGCCTCATGAAACAATGATTATTCAGTATTCTTCTACCACCTCTTATGATGTCCATTTTGATGGAATAATAATTATATATGATATTTATAATATTTATTTTATCTATATTCTTCTTTAATTATCATTTATAACATTCTATTATGCTTTTCGTGTTGTATAATTACGATGATTTCATTTGAGGTAGTGTGGACTACCTCCACCTCGAAGTGATATGACTCTTTCCTGCTATACATGGAACGTATAAAAGATGGAATTAATGAACTTATATAACATATATATAACATATATATTATACTATAATTAAAATATACATATTTATCATTTAGTTTTGGTTCCATTAAATATGAAAATGAAATGAAGGTAGCGTTCATGTATTAGTACGGCTTATCGTCTCCATTAATGGTGAATTTATTTTCTTATATCCAAATTCTGTTGTATATTATAAATACATATATACTTGATATATATGATATATATTATATCTAAATCATGAATATATTTTTTTATAAAATGTAATTTTAACCACATGGACTATTTATAATTATAACAAGTTCATTTTTTACCCATGTTCTGAACATCGACAAAATGTCTGATATGAACTCAAATAATTAACTAATTATTATAGAAAGGTAATAAGTAATATAAAAAGTAATAATAAACATGAAAAAGGTTCTGAGTCATGTATAATGTAAATTAATTCTATTATCAGGAAATTAGATACTGAATGAGTCAAGTCGGACACGAGGTAGACTTCGTCTCAATATCCTTTCATTGAGGCATGTTTTGATAATATAGACCTCCTTGTTTTACACGGTTTATAATAAGTCCCATTGGCTTTTAAATTCATTTAAATGAAATATTTTCTCTATGAAGAATTTTACTAAATGAAGAAAGGAATTTTTTTAACATTTTTTTCATAATGACCTCTCCCCCGCCGTAATCCGTTTTTGGATTCCTCTATAAGCATTAATATTTTTAAAAGGAAAAAAAGAAAACCTTTATTCCATTTTTGGGTGTCTTGGTGCTGAAAATGGTTTTTGAAATGGATTTAGTATTTCAATATATTAAAATTATTTCTTGTTATTGAAAATGAAATTTTATTTGTGAACATTCGAATTGATAAGACAAAATTTAATTATGGTGGGGAGAATATAAAACCCAAATATTTTAGAGTATAATTATTTTAAATAAATTTAATATATTCTATAGATTATGATACAAGAAACCATGAGATATTTAAATGGATAATGTTGTCTTAGTCAGTGAATATGACATTATACATTGAGATTAAAATTGAATATAATACCATGAGACTTGATGACATATTTCCTTTGAAATAAATTGAAACTCATCGATAGCTTGCAGAACATGCAACCCCAAGTCGAAATGAACCATAATATAGAATACCATTATAACATAGTTGTTCAAATTGTTGGTATGTTTAATATTAATAAATAATTAAAATTTAATTTTTTACAAATAAATTCAATGGTTATGTATTGATTATAAATAAAATAAGAACCATTTAAAAGGAAAATAAATTTTATTGTGAAAAATAGTATTTTTATGAAAGACATACTTGTCATGTTTTGTGAAAATAATTTAAAAATTATTCTTTAAAATTTTTTGAAAATATATTTTACAAAATAAAATTTATTTTTTAAATTATAATATAAAATTCAACATAGGTTGATTTTTTGTAATTTTTTAGTAAATATTGATTTTTCAGGGAATCGGGAAATTACCAATTTTTTAGAACTATCATTTCTTTTGAATAAATTATGTAAAATAAATGAAAAAAAAATATTTTAATATTATTTAAAATTAAAATAATTAGTATTTATTTATATTTAAATCAATTTTTTATATTTATATCATCTTTATATTGAATTTTAATATAAGTTTATATTTAGGCTTTAAAACACATTTTTCATTAAATTGTTTTGAAGTGCATAACATTTATCCATATATATAACTATAATAACACCTAATGAGTTATTATTTAATTGAAATATATAAATTAAATTTATATTAATATTAATTAAGATTAATTTATTTATTATTAGTTTTCATTATTTATTATAAGATCATCCAATGCTTGAAAATTTCATTTCTTGAAAAACAATTTTTGACACGAATTGTGTGTTTATATTAAAATAAAATTTTCTTCATATGTGGATTTAATTTGGAAACTTTTATTTCATATTTTTTATTATAAAAATTAATATCATCTATTCAAATTGAACTATGGCTTCCACATGAAGCTGGATTCTCCAACTACCATGATCTGGGTTACTTTTCCTCACCTCCCAATCGCTTTTTAAAACCGCTCCATTATCTGAATTTTAAAGAACCTGGTTGGTAGATTCTTATAGTATGATAGTATAACTTGTTATTTTTTCCACCCAATTTATCCTGATAATTGTGTCAAATTAGATGTGTCCAAATTTCTGCATGTCTTTTTTTGGACTTCTGTTTGAGAATTTTTTCGGCATATAATTTTTTTTCTATGAATCATGGGTGGATTTTTTTTCACTCTGAATGAATATGGGTCATTTGAATAATTTTTGTGTGGGCAAGGATAGGAATGAGTTCTAGTAGCTAAATCTGGGACTGGGTAGTAGGATGTTTGTGTCAGGTGCAGGCTTGAAGGAGTTAGTTTTGCTTGGTGACCCAAGCGATCAAATCATGAAATCAAAGGATTTGAAATTAAATAATCTTAAGGATGGGGAATTTGTGGGGTATGACATTCAAATGGTGATTTTGGTGGACACATAGATTTTCTATAGATAATATAAGGATGTTAGTATCCAGAAGAAGGCTTAGATGATTCTTTCGGTTCTGAAGGTTGCTGATGAATTTGGAAGACAAAAAAACGATTTGAAGGTTGGGGCTTTTACAGGACAAATGGATACCCAATCGAAGGGTCCACAACTAAGGGTTAAATATCTTTCCATTCCAATAGTGGGGGGGGGGGATATATCTTGTCTCTCGGGTTTCTTTCATCAAAAGGAATGAGGTCACCTACACATGGGTTTTTCTATCTGTATGTTGAAATCCTCATGGAGAGTAAATCATGCTCTAAATGAGGGTGAATCCAGTGTAGGTAAGGGGATAGGGCCCTCAGAGTAAAGCCTGCATGAGATATAGGAGCCTAGAAGAAGTCCTAATATGTCTCTAAATATATGTAATCAGTTTGACGGGCTGGACGAGGAATGGTCATAGCAGATACCATGCCCGGTAAAGGAGTAGGAGTTGTATGTTGTAGTGGAAGTACATCCGCCTCTTTCTTCTATGTTATATTAGGAGGAATAGGTCTCTATCTAGATATCGGTGGATAGTGTGGATGGAACTAGAGTTAGATTACTTCATAATCTATAGAAGAAGAAGGGGTTAAGGTTAATACAGGTTTATCAAGTAGTTAAACTAAAAAGATATGTTTAATGTTTCCATTAAAACTTCTATAAATTATATTGTCTGGATATATATAAACCTTATTCTGTCCCAAGTTCAAATCTCATTTAATATAGAATAAATTTTGAAGTGATTTAATTTATAATTTATGATTCATTTAGGAAATTTCCATCTGGTTTATATATTGGTACCTTTCCCCCACTTATAAAAGGTCACTCACTCCCCTCACTTATTAACACCTCTAAATCAATTTTTATAGAGCAAAGCATGAACTAATATCTAAAGAACCGCTTTATAAATATTATGTACGTTTTGGTAACCCAAAAATATAAACCCCAGGTCCCATAATAGGTTATTCAAAGGAGGTATCTCTTAGAGATTGTAATTGTATTGATAAAGCACTATTGTTTTATTTCTTCATTCACCACATTATACTATTACATAAACAACCAATATAATAACAATAGTATCTAATATATACTGATATGTTATCATATAGATTTGGTAACCTATATCTATCTCAAATTCCATCAAATTGATGATGAAACCATTGCTCGTGTGTACAACAGACTATTAGATCACGAATCGATGTAACTCATTTTTCATCACCACCTTTCATGGATGGATATATTGATGGATTTTACTTATGTATATGATATTTATGAAATTATTATAATTATATAATTATTTCATCATGTATATCTCATTTCATTCTATTCTATGGTAGATATGATAATATTTCTCTTGTGTACGGTGAGATACCGCGTCACAAGGCAATGTGATTTGTTTTCATTAACTCTTTACATGGAATGTGCTAATGTATTATTTTAATTAATATAATTGATATATATTAAATTATATTTATTATTGAAAATTTAATATATTACTCACTTATTTTCCATTTTATCCAATGTGAAATAATATCACCACTCGTTCGGGTGTATGGCTTACCGTCTCTACGAAGCGATGCGATTAATTTTCTTTGTCAAATTTCCAAGAATGGTTATAAGAATTTATATAAAAAATAATTTTTTATAGAACTATATTAATTAAAGAGATTATTTTACTATATCCTATGTTCAAGATCTAAGGCTTTCATGATAAAACATTCATGAGAAAACATGGAAATTAACACAAAAAATAATAGTGATAATGAAAGATTATTAACAAATGAGTTATAATATGTTATAAAAGGATAATAAATATTATTATAAATATTAATATGGTTTTTTAATAAGTTTTTAACATTTTTTGGACCTCTATAGAGTATTTTAACAAGTGATATTCTAAAGGGAATTCTAAGATAAGGGTTTCTCATCTCACTTTTACTTTCATCAATCATACACCATATTGACCACCAATTACTTTATGTGGTGTATTTATTACCACATTGAAATGTTACATTATGTAACTTTTTATATAAATTTTATTTAATTTATAATTTAATTATTATTGCTTCTATGTCACATGTGATTCATAATTTTCTAAATTTGTAAGCGTTTATTTCAAAATCTTATCATTATTTGGGATTGTTTTTGGTTGAGTATCTCTTGGGGGAACTATTTGATATTTATATATTAAAATAAATATATTTTATTATAATATAGTTATTAATGAAATTATAAATTATTATTACCACATTTCACTCTTTGGTACTAATAATTTTTTGAGAAATGTTTTCATGAAAAAGCAATTTAACATCTCTCTTCAGTCGAAAATCCTTTTATATCAAAATCCATGTTTTCAAAAAATATTTTCAAAAGTGTTTTTAACCTATTATAAATTATTTATTAAATAAATTTTTTCCCATTTTAACTTTTAATAAAATTAATTTAATCCTCATGTCATTTTCAAAACAGGCATTGTTTGTATTTTACCAAAATTGGGCAAACAATATTTGTTTTAATGTACCCGACATGTAAATAATTTTCTTCTATCCTCAACACTCCATGATCTAAATCTTATTTATAATTTTTTAAAAGGTTATTTATCAAAAATTATTTTTAAAATATTTTTTATACCTTTTTAAAAAAAATTCAAGTGAAAAGGTTATTTTCCTCATAAAATTATTTTAAGGACATTTTTATGTTCTTTTTATTCAATAATGAAAATAATAATTTATAGTATTTATGACCCAATGTGGATATGTTTAATTGATATAATATTTTTATTGGGATTTTTTATAATCAGTTTTATCGAGGAGGTATAATTTTATTACCATTCACAGTAATATTATGGATGTGTTATAGTTATTTTTATTTTATTAGGATTGGTATTAAGATTTTTATGTTATTTTTTCAACAAGGATATTTATATTGGTCATGTTTCACGAATTTTATAAAATTAATACATAATAATTAGTATGTGAAGGGTGGTGTAGGGTTATAGATAGCTCTTCTATGAATTGAAATCCCCTGTGAGACATATAAATTGGACAAATTACACAAGTTTCTATTTATAGATTTCAACTGTCTTGTAAAAGGTCCTTACAGTTTTTTTCATATGTCTAGAATTATTAATTTATTTATCATGAATTCAATTATTTATGTTCCATATAATTATTTGATTATTTAGAGTATTCATGGCTATTTTTAAAGATCATGTGATTATTTAGATGTAATTATTTGATCATCACTTATTCATTCCATATTATGCTCAATTATTCTATTAAATTGAATGTGTTTATATTATTTACTGTTATAAATTTATTATTACTTCTTTATTCATGATATATTCCACTATATGGAAACCATTACTGAGCATCTAATATCACACCTTTATTGTGTTTATTTTCCCTAGAAAAACATGAATTGTTTTATAACTAATATAAAGGGATATAGTAAGGTGAATAATTCCAATCAAAATGAAAATTCACTATTTTAATTTTTGTTAAAAATGTAATGGGAGTTTCATGTATGTATCTAGTTTAATGTGAGTAATAAAATATTTGGTACTTTTAGAAGAGATTCCTTTTATATTATCCCAATGTAATAAAGTAACCACTTAATATGGGCCACTAGGGTGGAGGTCTTTAAATGGACCCCCTCGGATGAGTTCCATAAACTCTAGTTAATGATTTTGAGGTTACCAGAGACTTTATTAGGTATTGTATGGGATGTTTTAAGGGTTATGATACATGTATGATGGATCAGGTATACACCAATGTTCATGTTGGGGCATGAACACATAAATGGTTGTTTTGGAAAAAGACATCACCAGAAGTTTGTTACAGGGTTCGTTGAGTGTTCTCAGAGTAATATTGAGGTACCACTATTAAAAGGCAGGGTAGTTGTAATGTCCTATATTATGGTCAGGGTACATTTTACAAGGGAATATAAAATTTTAATTTGGTGGATGGTCTGCTTTCTTAACCAATCATCATGATGTAAATCTCAGCATGGGAACTTTAAATGTTTTTATTTTAGATTTGGTTTAAGGAATGATAGGTCTTCAAAGTGTATTGATGTGTTTTAGGATAATAAACCTCCAAAAACACTATTTTGGGTGAAACAAGTAGAGGAACAGGGTTAGAGCATGGATAATGTCTCCTCTGTGGCCCAAATCATGCACCTTCTTTCAAAAGGGACATGGTTTTCTAAAACTATGAAACTGTTTGTAAAAATTTTTCATCTTGGTCTAGGGTAGCTAAGGATATCTCATGGTTTTTCCGAACCATGATAGAGGAGGGTAATTACCATACAAGGGTTTTGAAAAACGTTTCAGAGGTGGTGCATGGTCTCCATATAGTTTGTTCAAACCTCACATCTATCCCTCCTACATAGTAACACATATGGTGTATACAAACATATTTATTAGCATGGCTTGGAAAACTTTGTGACTAAACTATGAGGCTCATTAAATTGGGGGGAATATTCATTTTTACTTTTTCATGTTTCTTATCTTCTTCTCCTTTATCCATCACATCTCACAGTCATGCCCGCCACTGGACTCCCCCATGGGCTCTCTTCTATGAATCCATCATTCTCCATCTTTTTTTGTAAGATTCAAGAACCATTTTTCATGTTGGATCCTTATAGGTAAGCACTATAATAAAGTTTTTTATTTCTTTTGGTTATCTCTCTATCTCCAACACCATCATAGTGCTGGAAGATTCACCTTATTGTCAATGGTTCTTTTTATTTCATTGACTTCGTTTAAACTAGCTCAAATAAAGGTTCAATATTTGATGATTTCACTCTCCTAAGCTTGATGTAGAAGTCAATGAATATTATTTAAATTTCTTGTATGATTATAAATTACACTATTATTCTGCACACTATACATTTGTAGTGTTTAAATCAAAATATGAAATTGATTATGTGGAACATAATACATAAAATTTAACGTCCATTACTTATAAAATCTCACCATGGGAGGATTAACACCTCAACAAAAACCACTTATTTTGGTTCATTACTTATATTCCCATGACCTATGAAAATTCTAGGAAATTAAATGACCCCTTTCATTAATGTTTCAAATGTTGAAATCATAATTCCCTACTAATATTTTTATCACCTTCAATGTGTTTGATTTATTCTATTGAAAGATATGGTTAGATCAAATTAAATAAATTTTAATTTCATCGAATCCACTTTTCATAATAAAAACAAAAATGATGGGAATTTTACTATAAAACAAAATAGGGAAACCAAATGGAATCATTTATAAAATTAATGGGAGTGTCCCTCTTTATTAATATATGAATGTTATTAGGCCATTCTTCTGGCATGAAATTTGTTATTTTGTAATTAAAATTATGGATTAAATTATTATGAATGTGGAATCATATTTATTAATACATTAATTGTGATATGAATTTAAATTATTAAATGAATTATGTATTCCTTGAGTTATACTGAGGTTCTTATTTATGAAATTCCTTTGAAGATCTCATAGGATATTTGAGATTATATGTAACATGAGTGACACTTTGGTTTCCTCATCATAAATTTAAAAAGACATTCCCATATTCTACTTTCAATACATTACACTTTGATAAATACTTGGGTTTTTTTCTTAAGGAACACCTTGGACGGGCTCATAGGTTAGTTTACTTTCCCCATTCTCTAAGAAATACTTGAGGTTATTTTATATAGAATTCCATGTATAGGTTTGTATGTAATTTGAACTTCATGAGAGACACTTACATTTCAGAATTATGTAATGCCAAAGATGGGCTCATAGTTTAAGCATAATTACATTAATCCTTGGGAAATACTTGGGTTTCACTTTATAGGATGCCTTTGATAGTATCATGGGATAAACAAATTATATCATGCATGTTATTATTGAATGTTATTGGTGGGGTCTATTTATGATATTTGAAATGTTATGATGACTTGGCTATGTACCTTGGGACCTTTATTGAATAATAGTCTTAGTTCAGATTTAAGTGACTACTTAGAATTTTCTTGTGGTTTTAGAGACATTATTTTATGGATTCATGGGCTTATAAACATGATTCCAAGGACTATTTTATCACTATCACCAATATATTATTTGTAGTCCTTGATTTATCCAGGTATATTGTATATATATTCATATATATGTTTCCATATATACTTATATATACATATGGTCATGTTCAGAGATATTCTTTCCTTGGCTGAAGCATGTATGGTATGCCAGGTGTCCATGAGGAACCTAAACCAGAATTGTATAAATTCATTTATTCATGACATTATTTATCATAAATTCACACATATTTATTTTATATTATTAGTATGTATGGAATTGGACAGACATGGTGGTTGCCTACTAGGTATATATCACACCCAGTTTGGGTTGCCATGGCACTGGGGTACGGAAACAGTTCTCATGACTGCATGTTCAAGTTTATAGATTATTCTTCTTCTATTCATTTCTACTTTGGATAATAGAATAATAGTAATGATATGGATACTATAATGATCATGGATTTATCCCCTTGGTATTTATTTTCATTTTCACTATTCATGTACTATAATGTTCGGTATCACCTACTGTATTTTATATTTATTTAGACTACATAGATTCATATGGAAATGCTTTCATAGATGTATATTTTCTAATGAAATTTTTTTTATTTTTATTTTTAAATTATATATATTGAATTTATTTATACCACATATTCTATATATTGATTCATTTTTTTATTTCCATACTACTCTGCTACTGAGATTATGAGGGTATAGTCTTCCCACTGTACCATTATTTGACAATTACTGCTTGTCATCATCCTCTTATATATGGGAATGCCTACATGAGGCCATTTGATCGACTAAATTAGGGAATAATTTTAGTGGCTCTTGAATAATTATTTTAAACTTGGGTTGATCATAAAACAATTCTAGTAAAGGATAATGTATAATTATAAATAGGTTGTCTATATTAGAGGTATCTTTCATAACTGATGTTTTTTGTTTTATTTATTCTTACACATAATCAAAATATTATTAAAACATGAAAATATAATAACATCAAGAACTCTCTTATACTTTGATATTATTATGTTAATGTAATAAACTACATCTATATCCAATTCCATGAAATGTGAAATGAAACCATCATTCGTGTGTATGGTAGACTACAACCTCACAAACTAATGGAATTAATTTTACATAATCACGTCTCATTACAATTTATGATGATGGGTTTAAGATAAATATATTATTCATGTAATAATTATCATTATTTAAAATTAATGTATAATAAAATTTATTACCTTACCATCTATTGAAAAAATGATAATTTTGTTCAAGAATACATGTTGAATACCCCCACCATGAAGTGATGCATTTCATTTTTCATCATAAAATCACATTTGTGATATATATAAGTTAATTTAAATAAATAATATTTTATTTATTATCTAATGAAAATTATTTAAATATAAAATAATACCAAAATTCTTTCCATCATGATCATTGAAAAATGGAAATTTTACTCATGTATTTGTACGACTTACCATCTCCATGATGGTAACATAGTTCATTTGCATAAACATATTTCACGGATGGTTTTATATTTATAATTTATGTATAAAATGGAAATTATTTTATAATTATTATTATATATATTATGGAACATTTATCTTTTATTCCATTTTGACCAACAAAAGTCATTTTGGTCATATGAATCGAATGAAATCGAAAAACCAAACGTAAACTTATTTTATTAAGTAAATAAGCATAACAAAGAAATAAATAAAATAAAATGAATAATAATATTGAAAATTTAATTAATAATGTAAATATTTAACAAATGATCATTATTTAAGATGATACAGAACGTATAAGATGAGTTAGGCCTGAGTTTAAGGATTTCATCTCAATTTCACTTCATTGAGGCATATTTTACTATTATGAACCAATTTATATTATAAGGAATATATATTTACAATTTTTATCTAATATCAGGAGTCCTTTATAATTCCTGATATTTTCATTTTTAATATAAATTATTTCATCCAAGGGGATGCCAATTAAAAGTTATTAACTAGTAATGGGATTTATAAACCAATTTCTTTTTACTAGGTTATACTGCATCATCATTTTGTACGTTTTTCCATGATTATGTGTGAATTGGAAAATTATTATATTATTTTTTATTTACACATAATTGTTTTGGATTTATATTTTTACACTTAATAAATTTACTTATTAATTCTCACTTTAGTGATACAATATTTTCTAAGGGGTTTCAGTACTCAATATATTCATTGGGTTATATTACTTATTTATTAAATTTGATATTCTAAGATAATACAAGTCATGAATTTTGAATATTTTATGTTTTATTTCCACATTTTTTATGTGGGTTTAATTTTGATACACAAAATCACTTCATAAAATAATTCTCACATCAATAATTTGATTGAGGTAAGGGACGACATCTTAATTTCCATTCCATCGAGACATATTTGATATTATGAACCTATTTAACTATATGTTGTGTATATACTACACCTTTGAAATATTTATCATAAATAAATACCTATTAATGATTATTAGTGTTCCTATTTAATTTTTTCTTTGATCGGTTAACCATTTAAAATTTACCAAAGTGAAAAGTGAATATTTCAAAATCTCATCATTAGTTAGAATTTCTTATGTTCAAGTATATTCTTTGGTAAATACATGATATTTATATATTAAACATAGTTTATTATATTATCCTATATGTTATTTCTATAAATTATAAGTATTAATTTAGTTTTATTCTCTTATTGTACTCCTGATATTGAGATAATGTTTTTAAAGAAAACCGACTTTGTTTTTGTACTCAGTTGGTATATTTTTCTTACATGTTCATATTTTCCTTAAAATGTTATCAAAATATTTTTAATATTCTACCATTATTTATTAAAGATATTTTTACCCATGTTTTACTTATCAAAAAATAGTTTTAATGGAATATTCTTGTTGTTTTCTCAACAAAGTACTTTTTGTATTATTATCGAAAATATGTAAGAAATATTTGTTTTAACATACATGATGTGAACTAAATTTTATGTTTTCATAAACAATCAATTATTTTAAACCTATATTACATATTTACTAGATTATTTTCAAGAAAATGTATTCCTAATATTTTATAAATTTTTTAATTTTAAAAAGTGTTTTTCAAAGTGAAATGTGTCTTTTCTACAATAAATCATAATTACCTTTTTATGGTATTTATATTTATCAGTGAAATAACCCCATTAATTTATTTGACTCCACAAATTATATGTTTTAATTATTCAATCCTTGTTCATTCTCATATGGTTTATGTTTAATTTTATATGGGAAAGTATTGCCAGTTAATTTCTTGATTATTTAGTTTTTATTAACAATCTCTTGAAACATTTACTTTCTTTTGATCATTATACATTAAATTTCATTTAAATATCATTATTATATTTATCATAGATATGAAATTTTCCAAAAACATATACCATTTTCAAATATGGTGTTTTAATATAAACAATAATTAATTTAATAGGAAAATTATTGATAAATCTATACCCTTTATCCAATATGATTATTTTTTGATAAGGAATATTTTTTTATAAATTTAATTGATCATTCAATATATGATTAGTGTATTGGACATGAATTTATGGTTGGAATGGGTTATAGATTCCCCCTTGACGCATCAAATGGTCTCTTGAGACATGTTAGTAAGATATTATTAAATGGGTTTTTTTATGTATATGTATCCATCAATTAAACTATCATGGTTTAATGGATTTATAGTTTAAATATAATGATGTCTAAGATAATGAGATCCAATATTATGAATTTCTTTCATTGAAAATTTGTCTATTATTATCGATGATATTTTTGAACTGATATTATTTGTGGTTGCATTTCATTCTGAAGTTATTGTTAAAATGGGATGTCTTTTTATTTATTCAACCTTCCATATTGATTATTCCTTATTTACTCAGGATATATTCAACTAGTTTTACCCATAATGAGAATTTGAGTACACCTGTTATTTTACTCTCACATTGATATGAAGAAGGAATATTGTAATGCATTTAAGGATAATAAATATTTAATTTCACTATATTTTGTATTTTATGTTTTTAAATGTAATGTAAAATTTATTTATGTATCATATTTACCAAGACTACTAAACAATTTGTCCCTTCAGGAATGATTTATTATATATACTTCCAATGTGATAATGTAACCACTAGATCTTGGGTACTAGGGATGGGGTATTTATGAAGTATACTTAATTTTATCTGATTATAAATCTCCCAAAAATCACTATAAATTTAAATCATCAAGTGTAATTATAGTGTGTATATACATCTCTAAATACCAAGAAAAGCTGTTTCAATTTTTGACAATGCAATATTGTACCGAACTAGAGAATTTTTGTTTCCAATATAACCATATTATGATCCAAAATATCATACTCTATATGAACATTGTAGCTTTATATATACCTTAGGATAAACAATTCATTGAATTGGTTTATAACTCAGATATTATGATGAAATATCCTTCCAAATCATGTAAATGAGTGATAATTAAGGTAAAATTATTTTAGTATAATTATTTTCTAATATATTAGATCAATCATATCAATTATTAATATTAAATTTGATTTATTGAGATTTAATTAATCCATTTAATGTGTGTAATGAATTTGTGGCTCAAATTTGTTTGATGAGCGACCATAAGTAAAATTGGAAAATATGAATCATAATGAAGGAAAAATATATTCCTTTTTAATGTAATAAAAAAATAGTTTTTAATAATTTATTCATTCATTTGAAAAATTTCATAATGTAAAACTATTCCTAAATGGGATAAGGATTCAATCAGTTTTTTGGGTGAAAGATGACTATCATGATAATTTATAATTAAAAAAGTGTTTGACACAATAGGAAAATTTATCAATTCAAGGGAGGACAAGTCAATAAAATTTTCATTTAAAAATGGAAATAAACATTTCATATATTTGTTCATGAATATTAATTATATAATAAAATACAATGGACCCATCTTTTGTAGAGAGAAACATACAAAGATATTTCTATAAAAAAAATAAAATACATATTGGTTATGGGTGTCTTCTATGGGTTGATGTGATTATATATATTGGAATTCATTTTTGAATGTAACAATGATTTATTATTTTATCTTCAATTATACCAATTATTGGTGAATTAATACTTGAATTTGGAATAAAAAATGGAAGGTTCTTCATATTAAGTGAGTCTATATGTTTTTATTATTTTTCATGCATATTTAATTAATTGTATTTCAATGGTATTTTCTATCACCCTATTTCTGATGCTTTCATCGTGGCACGAGAATCCATCTATCGAGAAGGTATCACGACTATTTTCCCCACATTCTCACTTTCCAATGGAGGGTAGCATTCCTTACTTCTTCACATATGTTTTCTCTTTGATTGAAATGGGATGATAGGATGTCAACCACTCCTTTTGGGGATTACTCTTGAAATGTTTTACCTATTTTCGGTCTCCCATGATGATTAAGATGTTGTTTGTGAAACTCATCCTGATACCATATATTTGGGGACACTGGTCAATTACGCTGCTTCTATCAGGACATTTCATGGGTTTATTTAAGGGAACCAACATTCAGTCAGGGGAGTAGTCACATTGGGAATTTGTGGCATGTTTGGATATTGAAACACTTGTAAACCTGGATTTCATCCCCTTATGACTGGGATTCTTATTGTCATGGAAGCCTGAGGAATCCCACATCAAATGTGGTGGATTATATGTAGAAGTCTTGTCTCTAAGGTTTTCAATGTATTACCATGTTTAACATGGGGTATGCCGTGATTTTGAAGTCTAGAGGAGGCAGATCAAACCGATCAAAACACTGATGTGAGTGGATCAGATGGGTATATCACTAAGTGGGATCACATTTATGGTTTACCAGATGGTGGATTAATATTCCCCATGAGGACTGATCTGAGGTGTGGTCTCCCATAGAGGGATGATATCACACTGCGAAGGCTAGTTTGTACACCTAAAAGAGAGGATCTAGGAGGGGGATGGTCCCACACAAAAGGGACACCATGGTTTACCATTGGCTAGGGATAAACCTCATGGAGGCTTCTTATATGCCCTGTATAGTAGACAGGGAAAAAAATACATGTAGTTCAAGATAGTGAGTCATGGGATCGAGGTAAACACAATTTTTCAAAAACCATAAGGCATGATGGGGATTATGCATGCTTAGGGGCCCAGGTGATACAAAGAGAAATGACATAACTGGGGCTTACATATGGTTACTTACCCAAATGGATGGCATGATTTCTATGGGATGTGGAAGATTTGGTGGAATCAGGATGGATATGGGGGAAGTGTTGTTTGATGGAATGAGTATGGATGGAACCGAAGACAGGTGTGAAGGTGATGGTGTTGGACTAAATCCTCAAAGTGGTTTCCTACATATTCCCATGGGAGGGAATTAAAGTCCACATAGTTCTGGGATGGGGTGATGAGTCACATGAGGAGGCAGCTCGTGGGAATGGGCAGGTGGATAAGGATCAAAAGAAATGAAACCTACGGGTTTAGTAATGCTCTACTAGAAACACAAAGGCTCAAGTGAGACACAAGTATGGGAAATTGATGATGGTCTTGAACCTCCAAGAGGCTTCCTACGTATCACTATTGTAGGGAATAAAAGTCCATGTAATTCAGGATGGGGCATGGAATCAGTTTTTAAACAAAAGAGAGCAACCCAACGACACGATAGAGCTTAAGCGTGGTTAGTATCCCATTGCAAAAGGGACACTCATGGTTATAGGTGTATGGATTCAGTGTGGGTATTAAACATGGTTAGCTTCCCAGGAAACAATCTGACACCACTAATGGGAGGAACAATTATATGGGTCCCATCAAAGGTGATGCTGAAATTTACCAGTGTTTGGGGTTGAACCTCAGGGAGGATTCCCATGTAGTGTGTCTAGGATATATGGATAAAACACACATAGTTCAGATTCATAAAGTATAATATAATGTGGGAAAAAACGGGAATATGTTTTAAAATAATGTTGGATGAGGGCTTGCTGATGTATTGTTTTTGGGACTGATGGGTGAGGGGCATAAACCTCAAAGAGGATTCCTATGTACCTTACCTAGAAAGGGAAAGGATCAATGTCCACATAGTTCATCAAAAAGTGGCATGGGGCTCACACACTATGGCAGCCCAAATAGTATTTCCTGGTCTCTCTTTACTCTAAGCTCACATGAGTCATACTCGGTGTGAGAAACAAGATCCAACAATGACCTAGTGATCATGTCGCGAATGGTGAATCCACAAGGAATGGAGGAGGGTTTATGCTTGTTTAGTGGCCCAAGGAGGAAATAGAGGGCTTACTCCAAGAGGGAGTCCAGAGTAGGGGTTTGGATGTATGAGGAGGATATGACCATTATACATAGATCACCCTAAAAAGTTGGGCTAGGGATTACGCAGAGACTACCAAAGGTTAGCATAGCAACAAAGTACTGAGGGAGAGGGGATTGAGAGGGCGCTGGTGCACAACCCCTTCATGGTCCTCTCGAGGCATGTCACTTATGTGATGATCACAGTTTAATGTCACGTGTCATGGATGTGGGTGCTTGGTAGTTTAAAATCCTGTAGCTTAGATGGTGAGATTTCACTCCTCACCCCTAGGACATACATAACGGGTGCACCTTAAACCTTAGCAAAGGAAAGGTTCCATAAAATCATTGTTGTAACAAGGTTGTGGAGTGATCCATTTGGAGGGAAATAATAATCAGGCTGTGTGAAGAATAAATATCCATTAGTGTTTTTATGAGAAGAAGAATGAGGTAGGGAAACACAACATGATGCACCACCCAAGGGACCTTGAAATCACATTGTACAAGCCTGGAGGTTCATACATAAGAGGGGTTCATGAATCAAGAGGCCTATTATAGAAAGTATTTTCAATGATCTGGGGCTCGCAATAGATAGGGGATCACATAACATAGGGCTTCATAGAGAACAGGGCTTCGCAGAGCATAGGGCCCGCAGAGCATAGGCCTTCGTAGAGTATAGGGATTCGCAAAGCACAGAGGCTCATAGAGCATAGGGCTCATAGAGCACATGGCTTGCAGAGAATAAATCTTCATGAATCATCATGACCCATCCTTATCATGGAGTTCACTTGTTCTCGGAGGGTTCTTCGAAAACCCAAGGTGTTCTGCAAAGTTATACATACTCGAAGTGGACTCCTTCCATTGTTATAGCCCATAGGCTTTATGAAGGGAATCCATCTTCGAATAGGTGTTAAATTTGGGAAAATGTAAAAGGGTTTTAGAATGACCAAGTATATAAGTTGATTCATTTTACCAATTAGTTCATAGAGAAAATAATGATTCATGGTTTTGGAATTCAAAAGGTGAATGGTCAGAGTCTCGATCCTTTTAAGTGGGTGGGGGTCTAGGTATTTATAAGCACTAGGGGAGTGTGATGGGATGAGGGTGTTCACAAAATAAACATTCTCTCTGCCACTAGTGGAATATTTTTTCAATTTTCTTAAAGTTGTAAAGTCGAACATCATATCTTCTGTGGTGAACATGATTCCTTCGTTCCATCTGTGGCGATCACACATGCATTTGTTATGTTCAATGGACTTAGAGAAGGAACTGTCCTTCCCTCCGTAGCCCAGATACTCCCATCAATTTCCTTGAACACACAGAGGAAACCAACTCTATTTCTCTGTAGTGTTTTTAGAGATAACTCTGATCTTTTCACCGATGGTGTAAATAATGGGCTTTGTGATGCCGGATAGCGAAGCTACCCCTTTTTCAACATTTTTTTATTTCCATTAAGTATTTATTCGTGGCTCTAATTTTGGTGCCAATAAATGCCCCCACTCAAAATGGGAACTAAGGAGAAAAATAGGGATTGTGTTTTGAGGGAAGATTTCCAAATTTAGTGTATCGCAAGGCCAGATTTCGATGAGGGAATGCAAAGCACGAGTTGATAATGTTGCAGAGCTTTCCATGACAAATATTATCGTGATGCTCATTGCGGCTATATGCAATGCGAAGTTCTAGGGGGTGGGGTCATCATCTATAAATAGAAGCTGAAGGCCTCCCTTTTTTCAAAAATTATTCTATGTTTCCATATTTTTATATCTCAAATTGTGAAGCTCGACACACCCCACAAATACAATTTGAAAACCAATTTCACAGATAGGTGCTTTTTGAATACTGCTTATCTAATTGTCGTACTGTGATCCATTTAATATCACTCTACACTATAGAGCGAGGCCTTAGACTCTGTGATTTTTTACTCTAGGAGTTGTGTTTGCGAGCTCTATGGTAGAACTCTTCAACTAAGATCTACGATTGAGATCAGGGATCGAACTTTACAAATGATATTTGCAGACTTGAACAAAAAATATTAATGTCTTGGGACCAAATGGCCAACCAAGAAGCTACTCGAGGGGGTCCTCATGGATATTACCTGAATGGAAGAGATAGAGAATAATTTGAGCATCATGAAATACATATGAAACCCTTCATATCATTAATCCTTGATGGAGCTCTTGTCAGAATGAAAAAACAGTTGTCCTTTCTATAAGAGACTACCTCTGTATGGCTTTGGTCTAGGGGATGAAATTCTTATCCCTAAAGAAAATAGGGATAAACCATCTTACTAGTTCAGGATTATTCAATTTATGTTCCAGTGTTTCAGGGCTACCAAGGGTAATACAAGGGATGATCACATGCCTGTTAATGCTAAATATCTGTAAAATCACATCAATGAAATTGATGTGAAAGAACTATAAATATAGGTATCTCTCCCATAGTACCATACCATCCTTATGGAGGCTTTAGGGAATTCATAGAAGGGGTGGACTATCTATTGGGACCTGCGCCAGGGAGGAAACTTCATGGAGGACTGGGCCTGGGCTTACTGGATTTGTGCATCCTGTGAGGAATTCGAGGCAGATCTGAATTGAGTAGGGCTGTATAAAGCTATGTGGACTTCACAATACTACATTTATGAGTCGAACGACATGATACTAGAGTTTATGATAATATGGTTTTCTAGGAACATCACTTTCCATATTTACAGTGGAGTGGTTGGTATAAACCTCTATGACCTTCATAAGATCTTAGGGATTCAAATTCTTTGGGCGATGTACGACGTGTTATTCTGTATAGAGATCACATGAGAAGTTCTGGAGTAGATTCAACTAATGGGAAAGGTATTGATGTATATAGTGTCGGGAAAGGAGAATAATTCGGTGAGAGACATCCATTTCAAGTTGTGGTTTGGGAATTTCATAAAATATTTCTCATAGAATACCACTAATGGGGATGAGGCACCGAGGAAGCAAACAGTCAGGCATCCCACCATTCTAAAGGGATCCTAGCATATCAAAGAGAATTCCTACTAGAAAATCCTCAAGGACACCCACTAGATGCTATAGGGGTACAATGTCATCATCGAGCAGCAATCGGTTGTTGGGATGGATGGGTTTATCTCTTCATTTATCTTCAGCTGGATATTTTCAGTAAGGTACACAATCATTGTTGTACAACCAAGGACATTCATTATTGTGTCCATGCTGGTGATGGGGTAGTGCATCAAACTGGGGATTCTGATAATGGTCAAACTATAAAAGTTGTTGTGGCACATCAGTAAGGGAAAGAAGCCACAAAGGGTGTGTGAACTTCTCCATTTATTATATGGATGGATATCAGCACCTATGGGCATCTATGAGTATCTGAAACCTATTTCTCCTCCTAGATCAAAGTTCTGACTAGCCTTTCGGAATGCAATATGGATCCTTCTAGCCAAAATGAACCCACCAATTGTGCTGAACAGAGATTGGAAGGCTGATGAATTAAACTTCCATCAAATTCCACTGCCAACATTTGTATTCAGTAATGAAGGCTAGGGAAGTGATTAGAATCACTCATATTATATAGAATTTTGGGGTAGAATACTGGTGTCACGGGTACAACGTGAGCCTATCTGCTATCTATACACCATCCACCACTTTGCGAGGTAGTTCCAGTGCATGAAAAGGATGACACTGCAAGTTTACCTATGAGTACTCCATGAGTATCATCTGTGTGTTATGAAAAATATGTGGCTCATATTCACGGTAGAGGGTGAAAAATATTAGAATGAATTTCCTTCACCTATTATTTCATATGGGTTGGTAAAGTAATATTCTTTGAGCATAGAAGAAACCTACCTGGAGGAGATGCTAAAGTGAAGAACTGTTCATTCCAAAGATGAGGTTCCCCCTCAACCTCAAGGTCAGGGTTAGAAAATGGAACGAACATGCCATGGGGTGGAGCTGATGAAAATCTCAATGGTGGGTATGTGGTAGAGATAGTGATATGAAGGCTTTTGCCGAGTGGAGGGTAGGAAGCAATGATGGACCTAGTAGCCCTACCTGAACAGGGCCATAAGGGAATAAGGCTAGCTAGAAGGTTCTATAGAATACCCACAGAGGCTCATGGTAAATGGCTATTCCACATAGATACGCCTTTGGATGTTTTCTTTCTAAAGTTTTGGATAAAATGGAAAGTCAAAAAAAAATTTCTCAACCCTTCTTAGATGTGGGATCACATCAATTTTCATGTGATTGATCTGTCAGTGATAGGATGTGATGAGGTTCACTTTCTGTTGTCTCGGATGACAGGGAAAAAATACATCGTCGAGCTGGATGACATTGTGCATTCTCGGGTTACTTCAGGTCCAATGATATACCGGGTGAATGTAATGCTTGGTCAAATAATCCCACTCCAACCGTCTTCTTAGGAGATGAGGGGGAGTTTCCATTTACCTGATGAATCCGAGGGTTCCTCCTGGGGAGATGAGACCAACATGGAGATCCTTTTGGAGGAAGGTGATGTTTTTTCCTCTAATCTGGACGAGCTTGTCAATACTATTGACGTAAATTCTAAATGGTTTGGATGTGGTCCTTATTCAGGTAATCTAGGCATTCCTAACTGATATTTTTCTAGTTTACGAGAACATTTCACACAAAACCTGTTCCCACATGAAAGCAGGCGTAGCTTTAGGGCTTGCACTTGGGAAAATAGTGAATGTAGAATCTAGCAGGGTTACAACACCTAGGGTGGTTCTCCTGGAGTCTTTAGAGTTCCTATCCATATATAGGGTGTCACATCCTAGGATTTAGAAAACAATTGATTGATAAAACAACCAATTATTGTACCTCTATAAGTCTTCTCCTTCACAGAATTCATAACTATTGTCTATTAAGCCGAACCCACTAAAATTTTATAGAAATTTATGAACAGTTATTCAAATAGCGTGGACTATACCAATGAGAATGGATGGGTCTCCCAAGGGGAACACCAGTTTTCGTGCATAAATCTTGGTATTTGTGACCCTGAGTGTAGTTATCGACAAGACTGTACTGGAAATGAACAAGGTAGAATCAAGTGATAAAGACCATCCACATGATGTGGAGCCCATCCGACCTGATAAGACATCAAATGAAGATACTGCTACCGAACATCTAGAGTATTTCCCATCATACGAACCTACTGACCCGTAGGACTGTGACGAGACTGCTTCTAATGAAGAGGATAGTAATGCTATATATCTTCAGTCATTGAAACTGATTAAGCACATCGTCATGGAGACACCAAAGGTAGAGTAGATAGACCATATGGGGAGACTTCGTTCTCAGATATGCGAACTATGCACTGGAGGATTAGATTTTTGACATCCTCATTTTCTCATTTGAGATTATATGGTAGAGAAAATACGGGAATATGACCATTTCCTCTGTGTCAGCTGGAAGTGGAGAAAGTCTACCAACACCAAGAGACTCCAAGAGGGTGTGTAAGAGATTAAACACTTTAAGGAATGGGAAAATGATCATTCTACTTTCCTTGATGCACAATCGGAACTCATATCACGATTGAAGGTACAGTTGATAGAGATCAAGGATCAGATGAGGAGAGCATCTGTAGAATTAGTGAACATCTAAGATGATGGGGATTAGGCATGGATCATTGCCAATGAACAGCACCCCACAACTATTAAATAAGAGAGGGAGCTTAGTAGGTGATAGAGAATACTAGAGGCCACAATCCAAAGGTTGGTGTAGCTGGGATTCAACATTGAAGAGGTCAACCCATCTATCGGAGGGGTCGATCCATGGGCTATCTAATTCACACTAACTCACAATCATACTTTCATGTAAGCCTTCTTATTTTAGTTGTGTGCATTACTTCATCTTAGTCATATCTTTGAATGAACCATTGATCAATCCCTATGCTCATGTGGGTCATACCCGGTGTGAGAAACAAGGGATGACTACATACTCATTTACATTATGTATGAGAGTGCAAACCAATTGTCTATCACTCAAGGCTCAGATGATCTTTCGGTATATTTGGGACCAGGAGAGTTGTTGTAATATGAGAATAGGATTCTTTAAGTAGGCAAATTAACTTTCCCATTGTGTTATAGTAAATCAATAGGATAACACGAGGGGCGATAGTATTAATCCAAACAAAGGAGAATGAGAAGTGTGAATCATGATACATGAAATTGAGAATATAGTGAGAGGTAACATGATGATGGAGGATACAATTTTAATGTATTCAAAACATAGTATCCATATCCAGTTATCCTGAAATGGGGACCAACAAATGAAGGCCATCCACTGACCATATTCAAAAACATGGGGCCTAACTCAAAACGCCGTCCAATATCTTCTTGAACATTGGCCCTAAATGGTAGGTGAGATAAAAGGATAATCATTCATTACATTTGGGGGTCCCTTTAGATTTGAAAGAGGGTGAGTATCTAAATAAGGTGCAGAAAAAGAATGTGGTGGAGTTATGGGTTGTTCGAATGGAGTTGAACACTCTTAGAATTACGCCACCATGACAAAAATGCATCGGTTGAGTGTATCTGTCTAAAACGAGACTAGGACTACATCTAGGAGGAACCTCTCTTGTGAGGACCTAGGATGGGATATAATTTCAAATTTTGTGAATGGGGATGATAAGAATGTATTTTAGAATTATATGGTGAGGTCGATGCATGGAATGTTTTAACATCATATGTTTATGATGTTGCATGTAGATTAAGTTCATACTCCCTAGACCATTCCATAATGTTTAAAGTCATTTTACATGAACTGGGAATCCATGATTTATGGTGACAGAGTTCAGAACATGATTATGGGAAAATAACCATGAATGTTAATGGTCCTAGGGCTATGCCCGGGGTGAAATTTCTGGGCGTCACTATGTATCTCATAAGGATGAGAATCAATCCAAATGTAGTTCTTAAGCATATCCTAGAAAAAGACCAACACTGGTAGGGGTAATCCTCTCTTGTGAAGAATTTGATGTATCCCATAATTATCATGTGGCATCCTGAACTTGTTCATGGAAGAGACATAGTTCACAGTCATGCATCGAGGACATGGGTACCCCAAATGAGGAATGTGTTGTGCATTTCATAACCCAATGTGAATGAAGACCAGTGAGGTCCTCACCACACTACATGTTCCTAAAAGGGATGTTGTGGTTGATATGGCCAAGACAGGTAGTTTACCATTCAATTCATGGACCCATGGATCAGATACTCAAATGTCTTTACATATCTTGCAAGGTTCAGAATCAAACCATACATAGTTCTTTATATTATGAATATCATAACAACATGCGGTAAGGATGATAGTGTCACAGTTTTAGTTTGTATGGCAGGACCAATAGGTCACACCATCTCATTTATGGATATTACCCTACCACAACCCCTATGCCTACGTGAGTCATGCTTTGTGTAGGAAACAAGGAGTGTTTTCAGTCCTTCCTTATCTAATGAGAGCTTGAAATGGAGGAAAAGAAAATTTTGGGTAGGTAAAACTGCAGAAGAACCAACATTCTTACTCAATATGCATAAATACGTGGAGTTACAACACTAATAGTGATGAGGATCTGTAAAACGGAATGGGGCATTAAACATGTGACTCACATCATTCAATATTTGGGATGCGATGGGAGAAACATGATGATGAAGGATAATTGTTGAACTTCATTAAAATATAGCATCCATTTCAAATTATCCTAGAATAGGAACAAACAAATGAGGGTCAAACACTTATCAAATTCATTAAAAAGACATCTCATAATGTCCTTCAAAATACTCCAGGACATTGGCCTAGAACAGTATCAAAGCACTGAGCCATAGAAACCATGTCTTTAGGGGGCCCCATTTGATGTGAAAGATAATGAAATCCCAAATGAAGGAATGTACGAAGTTTGAACAATACCCATGAAATATAACTGTCATGAAAGATGATCACAATGAGTGGTAATTTCAATGTAATTAAATGGTGCTGTTATTATAAACATGACATGAATGAGGAATGAAGATGTCCACAACACATCATGTACTTCTGGGAGAACCTAGGCCAGAAGGGGATAGGGAGGGAAAAGGTGTTTTGACTTGACCACAGACATGAATTCTGGGCATCACTACATATCCCATAAGGATGGGAATCAACCCACACTTATTTCATGGATGTGTTATGGCAGGAATCTAGTACCAAAAAGGGGTGATATCCACTTTTAAATAGGAATATCATAATTGTTATGATGTTTTTCATCATATGAACATAGATGGGAAGAATACTAGCTCAAAGTTATAGTGATCAGACCATAATGTTCCCAGTTTAATGTCATGTGTGTGGGGAATACCTGTACATTTTATCATCATGCGGTATGGAAGAAGGATGAAGAGATCTTAAGGGATGTATGTGATCTAGTTATTGCAAACCCGATGTGAATGAGGATAGATAAGCCCACCCCATACCACACATTACTAAAATAATACACTCATTTCAAGTCATAATGGTTGAAATGTTCAATTAAAGTCCCTAAATTAACGTCATAGAGTTAGGAATGTAAGGTATGGAGAGGTGCATCGTAGTTCCATGGGGTAGACCCAACATGGGTAGGATAGAAAAAATCCATACCAGATCACACCATTCAGAGAATAGAGGACCTAGATCCAAAAAAGGGGACCAACAAGGTTCATAAATATACAGTTAGACCTGAAGGAAAAGTGTCCAGGTGTCAGTACATATCCCACAAGCGTAAGAATCAATCGACATGTTGTTCTTAAACATATCATGGAAAATGGTAAATTATATAGAGAAAATGTATTTTCAAATGAAGACATCATATGGATGGGTGTTATCAACAGACAACCGAGATGAAGAAGATATAATTTAATGTCGTATGATAAAGATGTAAGAGTTCTTAGTTTATGTTCATAGACAAAGAACCATAAGAAATGTGATTCTTACATGAAGACACAAACATTACCCATATCCCTAAGCCCACGTGATCTATGCTCGGTGTGGGAAATAAAGGTTGATAAGATAATTAAAACACATAGAATACATAGTGAGGGAGATAGTGCGGAGTCAAAGGTAACCCTATGATGCTGATTCATCCTCTTAATGTGCAACATTGCGTGGAAAGATAACACCAACAGTGTCGAAATTCCACACGAACATGATCATGTAGAAATGGATTTGCATCATGAGACAAATATTTAGGGCATAATGTGGATGTAATAACAGTGGAGGATAACTATTCACCTTGTTCTAAACACAACATCCATATCGTGTGACCTAAATTGGGAACATCAAAAGAGGGTCGACCACTGACCAAATTCACTACATAGGACCTCTCTCATAATGTATTTCGAAACCCTTTGGGATGTTGGAAAAAAGTTCTAGGTGAACCATATGGTTGAGAATCCATACCATCTTAGGGTTCTTTCTGATATGAAATATGATGGAAACACAATTAAAGGGAGATGTGAAGCATGTAAATGGTTGAAATCATGTTGAAGCCGAATCCAACACTCTATGACCTAAATCACAGTGCATTTGAGCACGTTGGGGATGAATAAAATGGTATAAAGGGGCACAAATAAGGGAGGATGAGTCAAAGAATAAAGTGGTGGAAAATCAAGTAAAATGGATTGATGAACCTGGGTCTAGACCCAAAGATGAAATGTCTGGGCGTTTCCACATATCCCATAGGTATGGGAATCAAGACACATGTAGTTCTAGACATGAGTTGTCATTTAACATCATGTAGTAAGGTTATAAGGGTTAGAGGTTTCTCATGAGATAACCATGTCTGCGATTGAAGAATAACCTGGCATGGATGAGGATTAATGAATTCCACATACCACACTGTTCACTATCAAAGGAGAGAACCCAAGCCAAGGGGCTCGGAGAAGGAATAGAAGAACCTGATAATAGTACATAGGACAACATATATGTGTGTTCCTATATTTCTCATAGCTGTTAGAATCAATCTATACATATTTCTTAAAATCCAACCAGTTTAACATCATGTGGTAAAGATGTGGAAAATGGAAGGGAGATCCTTGAAGGGAAGTATATGGGATGGCTATTATTAACTCGACATGAATGAGGACCAAAAAATTTCATGCCACACCACATGCTTCCAACAGAGTTCAGACTAATGGGCCGAAAAGAATGTAGGATTTCATGTACCTGGGGATAGACCCAATGATGAAATGCCCAGGCATTCCTATGTATCCCATAAGGGTGGGAATCAATCCACTCATAGTAATTAAAGGTATTGTTGTGTAGGTATGGACCATGAACCTAAAGGAGAGGTAATTGATTGATCTTTTTCATTATTTAGTGTGGGTGTATTTTTTGGTGAAATAGAACCAGTATAGTGAATTCGGGCATCATTGTAAGAATCAATCCATATATATGCCTTATCAAATAGCATGGTGGATGAATAATTCCAAACATGATTCCCTCTCAAGATAGGACACCACAATGTGGTTCCATTTTTTCATCATGCAACCAGGATGATATTTCCATAGTTTGAGGTCCTATGACAAGACCAACCCATGCACTATAACATTGTGTGGAAAAGACAGAAAAATTTAAGGTAATGTGGGACTATACAGTATAGATTGACTTCATATGGTTGAGAATCATGTGGAAGATTTTGGTCCTAAAGGGAATGTTAATGGTGTGATAAATCATACATGACGTGAGTGGGGACATGAAAATTCCACACCACACCGCACACAATCCCAAGGGGGGACCTCGGGCCAAGGGTCTAAAATAGATCAAAAGACTTGGGGTAGGACCGGAAGATGAAATTTCCATGCATTTCTATATATCTCATAAGGATAAGAATCCAACCACATGTATTTATTATTGGTTGTGTAGTTTAATGTCAGGAATTAATGATTCAAATATAAGGGGATGCTATAGAATGAGGAAAACAATGGTGCAGAAATTGTAAACCCAACATGAAAAAAGATTAAAATAAACACCTCACTACATGAATCCATCCAAACTAACTAGACCAGGAGGGGGGAACCCAATGGGATAGAGTGGTTTGATGGGACAGACCCAAATACTAAATGTTTGATTGTTATTTTTTATCCTACATAGGTACGAATCAATCCATATGTAGTTCTTAAATTGTTATACAGTTTAACATCATGTTTTAAGGATAGAGAATGGAAAGATTTCGAGAGAGTTACGTGGTGTAGTTATTATAGACCCAATGTAAATGAGGACAATTAAAGTCCACAACACACCTCACTACATACTCTCGGGAGAACATAAGCCATGAGGCCAAGTGAAAGATAAGGCTACTAAAAACAATGGTTGGACCTGAAGAAAAAATGTTTCAGCGTTCTTAAATATCCCATAAGGATAAGAATCAAGAAAAACTTAGTTCTTGAAATACCATGTGGTTTAACATCATGAGGTATGGATGATAGGGATATTAGTTTATTGTAATAGATCTTAGACCATAAATTCCCAGTTTAATGTCATGTGCGTGGGATAGAAGGGTTAAAAAAGTTGAATCAATGAGCCTGATATTTGGGAGACCATGGGGATGGTGATAACGATTATGGATAACTGTTGAAAGTTTTCACAAAATATTACCCATATCATGTGTCCTAGAGTGGGGTCAAACTATTGACCATTTTCCACTTACCATATTCTCAATGTAGGACTTGTGTCAAATTGTTTTTTGATATCCTCCAAGACGTTGGCCCAAACCGATAGGTGTGCCAAGGTGGAATTAGACTAAGCCACTTGGGGGGGGGGGTCCTTTTAGATATGAAGGATAATGGTGACCCAAATAATGGTACGTCTAATGCGTTGTGGTACCCATGCAGTTTAACATCTTGCATTAAGGATTAGGGAACTCATATTTTAAGGACATAGAGCTCGAACCATGAGGTATGTTTACTTATTATAGTTTATCATCATGAAAGAAAAAAGGGATCTTAGTTAAATTAGTAGAAGTATGGCTGTATTTAGTTTAACGTCTTATAGGAAAAAATGGTATACTCATGCGATCTTGTGATTGAGGAATTTGGAATTGGTGGGAGGAGTGACATGCTCACCATCCATACATATGATAGAGTATGCACCGTTTGGGTAAACCTTGGGAATTATATAAAGTCCCTCCCATTTAAGATCCACATTTGGTGGCATCCTTCTGGGTATCATTGGAATTCGCAGGGAAAGTATTGTGTTGCGTTGAAGGAAAAAATAGAGATGAACATTATTATTCAAATCTATGTCGATCTTGTTTTGATGCCTCTATAGATTGTGCAAGGCAGGAAGTCTGTTCTCATTGAAGGATTTTAATTCAGCCATACAGACATCTCCTATCTTGTATGAGATATACTACTCATAGATGCCTGTGTGAAGAAAAGGTAACTCAATCTTGAGGGGCAGGACTACCTCTATTCTATACAATAAAGAATATGGGGTCACTTGGGTGAAATTATGATTCCTCATCTCATAAGCTCAGAGGGAGTTGGAGAGTTTGTTCAGCCGACTTTTCTTGTTCTGGCCAACCATTTTTTACAGAATGTTACAAAGGGTTTTGTTGAATGCCTCTATCTGTCCATTTTCTTGTGCATGATAGCGAGAGGTATGATTATGAAGCATATTGTAATTGGCACACAATTTCTATAACTAGGTTTCCTGCAAGTTGGTTTCGTTATCAATGATGAAAACATGAGGGAATCAAAATTTGGTGGACGATAATAGGGCTCACAAATTTGATGATAGAATGAGCCTTGACATCCTTGAGTGGAATTTCCTCGTCCCACTTGGAAAATAAATCTGCAGCGGCCAGGATGAATCTACAATGGTGAGATGTTTCTGGCAGGTATGGTCACACTACATCGAGTCCCCAGACTGTAAAGGGCCAAGATTATTTGGTAGTATGGAGAGGATCTGGTAGCCGATGCTCAAAATTATAATGGATTTGGAATGCGTGGAACCTCTTGTTAAACTTGATATAGTCACATATCATGGTGGGAAAAAAATTTCCAATATTTGGATCTGATGAGAGAGTTTATGCCCTACCTTATGAGCCCCATAGGAACCCACATGAACTTCTGTAATAACCTAAAAAATATAGTCTACCTAAATGAAACAGAGGAGAATCCCATCTAACCCACATGCATAGAGGATATAATCAAGTCTGAGATAACTCTGGAGGGTGAACTACAATGCATGCTGATGGCCACACTCACGTTCATCTCAATCTATCAAGAGATTGTCGTGGTTGAGATACTCGATAAATGGAGCCTTCCAGTCATTTTTATCTTCCAATATTATGGTAGGGGGACCTAGAGGTCCCGATGTTGAGGCATTAGTAGTACGATGAATTACCTACTAGCTATCTCCAAAATCTGGGGTGATGGTAGTAATTATTCTTCAATTCACCACATGGATAGTCAGGTCATCCTATCCAGGAAATACAAAGAGGTGCCGTGTCTGGATAATGAAACAGATCAACTATTTTGTGACCAGGGAACATGAGTGAAATCATTGGGGAAGGGAACTAGGCCATTAGGTGGCCAGTGTGCTCTAAAAAAGGAGTGATCTCTATCTTCCAAACAATGTATTCACCATTGATCTGTTTGATAACTAGCTCAGGATCCACCTTCACATGCAGATGAGAAAAATAAATCTCAAGGGCCAACTCGCTGCCAATGATGAGAGACTAATAATCCACTTCATTTTTTGGGAATCCTTTTGACAACAGGAACAAATAGGGAAAAAACATATGCATGCATGGTGAACATGATAACTAGGCCTACCCTATTATGTCTGGGATCATTGAGGCTTCTACGAGTAGGATTATGCGAAGAACTGTTGAAGTGAATCTTCTAACATAGCATGACTTGATCCACTAGGAGGATTGACTCATTTTGGAAATAATGGTCTATATACTTCTCTTTCGAGGCTAGATGGGAAGAAAGAATGTTTTATGGTGCCTTCCCCTTGATATATTTTTGGGGAACAAACCTCATATCGAACTATTGAAGGATAAATACCCATCGAGCTAGTTGGACTGTCAATATGGTAGGGTTTAGGATGTACTTCGATGGATCCATGTGGGACACCAGTTGTATCTCATGGTGTTGCAAGTAATGTCACAATTTATACCTTGTGAATTACTGCTCAAGTAAGCTCTTCCCGATAGAGGAATATGTTGTCTTTTTATTGAGCATCATGAAGATGAGATAATATAAACTAGTCATAGTCTCTTCATTGTTCTTCTTAGTGAGGAGGGATCTGTTGGATCATTCCAGCATGGTCAGATAAAGGACACAACGATTTCTAGAGACATGTGGCATCATGACTAGAGTTTTTAGTAGATAGTGCTTGATTTCTTCAAAAGTAGTCTGGCACCCCTATTCCCACAGATAATTGGAACCTTTCTTCATGATCTGGGAAACATATTACACTTTCCATCCATATTTTCAATAAATATACATATGTAGGATATGTTGGATTAAAATCCTTTGAGATCCTAAATATTTCTCAGAGGAGGAAACTGGATGATAGCCATGCTCTTCTCTGGAAAGATCTCAATGCCTCTATATCTAACAACGAAGCTGAGAAACCTTCTAGACGTGACCTCGAAGGTAGACATCAAGGGTTTCATCTTTAGATGGCAAGAACGGAGGTAGATGAACACGTTCCCAAGATCCCTGAGATGGTCCTTACACTGTCGAGATTTAAACTCTAGGTTGTCCATGTAGCATTCCACCAATGTCCCAAGCATCATATTGTATATGTTGTGCATGGAAATTTGATATGTTTAAAATGCATTCTTTATACTGGAAGACATTACCTGGTAGTAGAAAGTACCTCATGGTGCTCTAAAGGTGGTAGACTCTTCATACATAGGAGCTATTCAGATATTATTATATCTAGAATACAAATCCACAAAAGAGAGAGTGTGAAATACAGTGGTAGCACCGATCAGTAGTTTTATTGCAGGAAGGTAAAAATCATCCTTTGGATAGTGATGGATGAGATCCCATAAGTTGATGAAAACTTTGAGCTTTATGTTCTTCTTCTTGAAATGTACAATGTTAGATAATGATCTGGGGTACAAGACCACTTTTATTAATTTGTATTTGATGAGGTTATCAACCTTGGCCTCAGTCATGGAACCATGATAATTGTGAATCTTTTTGGGAGGCTATTTTAACTCTCGATGATTTACTGGGAGACCGAGATGGTGTATAGAGACCAAAGGATCAATCCCTAACATCTCATTATAGCTCCAGGAAAATACATCATGATGTTTCTTTAAGAAATCCACATACAGTTGTTGTTCTTAAGAATACATGGTATCACTAATCAGTGTTGGTTTCATATCTATCATATTAGTGAGAATGACTTGTACTATCTCAACAATGTTTGTGGAGGCACAATAATCAAATGTGGGAGGTGAATCTTTCAAATCCTCCTCATCGTCCTCATTGAGAGGATCATTGGAAGGTGTTAATTCTTCCAAGTTGGATGATCCTAAAAAAATGTTTTTGTCATCCTGAGTAGAAGTGGAAACCTTATCAGGGAACTCCTACACTACTGAAACCATTTTAACAAAAGCTTATGATCCAATTCCATCTCGTCTTCAACCCACGGAGCCACACATTTGATAAAATAAAAGAAATAGTGGCATGTTATCTTTATCAATTTTATCCAAGCTGAGAAAAATAAGCAAGTATGTTGTATTTTTGTTTCCTTGGGGAGGACATCCTGATGCATTATATAGGTAAGGCACTATAGGATTACCCAAGCCTACATTTTGTAAGAATACGAGGTGATCATCTAGCATTCCTTAGACTTCAGAACACACTTCCACATCATCCCAGAGAAAACAAAGTGTATTCCCATGTTTGGGGTTGTATAATCCAATCAGTGAATCTGTAGTACATAGGAATCATCCATATTTGTCCATGGGTCTAACACAGTGGTAGTGTGTTGAACCTCATTAGATTGAATATTTTTATCCTTTCTCTTATAGTAGTTGGTATCCAGGTAGTGGGCTTCACAAGAGGCAAAGGGAGATGCATCACCTTGGAGTACACCCACTCAACCATCAAGGGATTACTTAAAGAATTGGTGATATGATGTAGGTAATAACACATGTAGGTCGATCCATGGTCTACCCATTAATGCATTGTAAGCGTTGTCCTGTGAGACAACCTTGAACTAAATGTAGGAAGCTAGGCCACCGAACTAGTTTTTTAGGCATACCATGCCAACCGGTGTATGCTCTGTCCCATTATAACATTGAATCATCAAATTATAGGGAATTAGATCTATTTTACATAGCCCTATGTTACTGTTTTTCTAGGTTAGGATAATATTGATCCCAAAGCCAGTGTCACAGAGATAGCGGAAGACTTCCTTGCCATTGAACTAGCTAATGATGTATAGTGGGTAGATAAGACCATTTATAAGATAACCTTCATCTTCTCTTGAGAATTAAATTATGTTCTGACGCTATGATAGTTCAACTATCCACTCATGAAGGTATTTTTCTACTTTGACCTCTATTTCAAACTAGAGGGGGCTTCTTAGAGCCTCTGTGAGGGCTTCACACATGTATGTAGATAGGAAGAGAGCCTTGAGGATCGAAATCCTCATCAAAATGATGGAAAGGTGCTTAAGAACATCATAATTCTATTTTGGGCATATAATTCTACTGACAGAGGGGGTCTCTCATTAGAAATATGTATGATGGGTGGTACTGGTCCATCCAGCGGATTCTGGCTGGTGCTTGGAAAGTCCCCATGCTCAACCGTCAAACCGTGTAGAGTGACTACTGGATGGAAGCCAAATGACTAAGGTCCATATACAATGAAACATGGTTGATCATATTGTAGTGTTGGTGGCATTGTCTGATCAAGTAGAAAAAACAATAGTGGAGGCGAATCTGATGAACCAAAATGAGAAGGATTTGCATGAGGAGCTCTACGATAGGCATTTTTCCTAGTATTAGTGGCATGCACGGTTCAGATGGAAGAACTTGATAATTAACTTTAAAAATTCACATACCCATGGATTAATTTATGCTGGCATTGACTGGGAATGTTTGGAGGGTCCTCTTGACAATCTTCATCATTGGGAACCATGTAAGGGTTTACCAGTTTGACAGTGCTGACTGAAGTGTACTCCAAGAAATTACTGGAAAATCCTCCATTATTAGGAAGAATTTAGGGGAATCCCCATCTTTTGGGGCATGAAATTTTAAAAATTATGGGTGTCAATTTGGCTGAGTTGGAGGCTTTTTCCCTTGTATCTTCTGTGCTTACTCCCATGAGAGGAAGAAGGATGAGATGTTGATGTAGAGGTAGCGACTGAAGGTAACATAACTAATCTTGAAGGCTTTAGTTGATTTAAATGTGCATGGATAATACCATTTTCATGGGTACTTCCTTGAGATCTATCTAATTATCAAACATTTGAGACCCATAGTTAGAATCATTCTTTCATTCACCCTTGTTACCACTGTCAGAATTTATAAACAGACATGCCACCTATGCCGGGGTTGGACAATATCCGACTATGTTTTTACCGACATGTTCTTAGAGCTGGTCATGAAACACATAGAAAATCTTGAGGGTTAGATATTGGGGTAGTAATTGGGGTGTTTATTGAGATCCACCTCTTTGGGCCTCTTTTATTCTTAAAACCGGAGGATTCCCTAGACCAAGGCACTTCGAAAATAACCCGGAATCTGAGCCTAATTAATTTAGTGGGTCTGGATCCTCTGATACGTTAATGTAGCTCAAGGAGCATGGCCCTAATGAGGGGACGGTAGAACCTATCAAGGATGTGGAAGATGATTATCTCACCTATGTATTGGTGGAGTATTACGTGGGGGCGCCTTCCAATTCTGAGTCGGGTGCTGCTGAGTCGAAAGCTTCACCTAAGGTGGTGGGCCTTAGCATGGTTGTAGATGGAGCATTGTCGGTAACAATTATAGCTTCCTAGGGGCCTCTATTTGTGTAACCCATGTGGTCTTAGACTTATAGGCTCTTCTTGTGGGAGATATAGGTGGAGACAGATGTGCCTTCTCGGTTTTATTCAAGGCTTCTTCTAAACATTGACCTCTATCCGAGAAATATCAGAACCCATCGGGGAAGGTCAGAGTGATGAGAGAAAGGGCCAGTTCAGTCTTCACATTCCCCCATGCACATCATTAGTATCTTTTACTGGGTTAGAGACATATCTCAGGAATATGTGTGGCCCTTGCACCTTCCAAATAATTTTGTGACACACTTATTTGGACTTTTCTTTCACTTTCAGTGGTCATCAATAGTAGTGTTCTTGGGTTGTGGGACTAAACTAAAAGAGAAACTGCCTTGTAAGATCCCCCCAACATGCTATTTAACCTATGGGTAACTGGTTGTACTAGAAAAATGTGGGCCCTTCCAGTGTGTGTATGAAACACCGGATCTTAGTAGCCTCCTGCTACGCTGGATTTCCCAGCATGGGTCTACACCTTGAAATAATGTGGTCTGAATGCTGTAGAGGATTTCTCGTCCCATTAAAGTGGGATAAGGTTGGATTTTTATACTCACAGTGCTGGAATATCATCCACCCATTCCAGATATGGCTTTACATGAGGCGAGATTTCCACTTATCACATTTTTAGAGCCTTGAGGTGATCAATAAGTGTTGTCATCAGATCATTTGGATGAGGAATCTGATCTGCATGAGGGTCCCTGAACACTAACGTGTTGGTAGGTTCTTCAAAGTGGTAATCGGGCCCAACAAATTGTTGAGTGACTAGCCTAATTACTTGAGGAGCTGGGGGAATAACTTGTGGAGCGGGTGGAGGAACTTGAGTCAGGTCTTGAGGTGGGTTCAAACGTAGCTCGGGTGGATTTGGTGACGCATAGCAGGGTCATTCACTATAAAAATTGGATTCCATCCTATCTAGTTTGAAATGGTTGTGGAGATCAGTAGGATGTAACTCACTAGGAGGAAGTTCTACCTACCCCTACTACCCTAGTTGAGGGTTACCCTAATCAGGTCGTTGTTCCGCGACATTCTTGGTGAAGAGCTAATCAACCATCTTTTTCTATTCAATGATCAGGTAACATAATGTGGATTTTTCTTGATCATTATTTGTCTTATGAACAAAAATAGATGGTTCAGGGGGTTTAACAGTCCTAGCATGCTCTTTATCATTGTTGGGGTGTTGGACAAGAAGCAATTACTCATAAGGTGCATGGAGGCCAAAAAATGTTCATTATTGGTGAGTATGGACACCTCAAGGGTGTGTCGGGTATTGTACTACCACATTAGGATGTTCCTATTATCTAAGACCTGTGAAACTTCCCCCAATGGGTATATCTCATGAACAACCATGTTCATAGTTATAATTCCATAAGGCATATCCTCGATATCATTGGATTAACTAGGTTGAAGCAGGACTGGATTGAAATGTAGGGTAGTATAAAACCCCCATACATGAATCAATATATGTGGGGAAGCCTCCTTGATAACTTTGTGGATAATATTGAAGCTATTAACAAATCATTACTAGAGGTTCTGATGATAACCATGAGAATTAGGATGTTGGGAAACATGGAGTGTGGCCAACTCAACAAGGTGGCACTACTGGCCAAGGTTGTCGAGGTGTTCCCAACTTTTTTAGCTAAGATAACCATTTGTGACGGAGAGGTAAATGTGTTATCCATAATGTTCTTCAAAGGACCATAACCCCATCCTGGGTTAGAAACTCTATATTGTTGATGTTTCCTTTTGAAATTGTTTATAACATCTCTAAGAAATGGCCTTATGTGGGGATTTCCCAAAAATCCCAGCTTAGACCCGGGATCTTTCCCTTGATTTCACCATTCATTTACCGGGGGAGGTTGATGGACTGTAATGGCACGGATGCGGGTCATTGGAGTGGTAGGCTGGTCGGTGGAGAGTTTGATGCATAAGACAACAAACCACTACATCTTGGGATGCTTCTCAGAGAATGCACTAATTTGACCACTACATCCTTATTTGATAGACTAAGACCACTACTTCTTTCTCAAGGGCTACTATCATTGGTGGTGGGTCCTGCTATTGATCTCCCTCTAGTAAACCCTAGAAAAACCTTGTGCTCTATTGTTGAGGTAGAGAATGATCATGTTGATGATAAAGATGATTGTACGACCATGCCCTAGAATGGGGAAAAATCTTCCTCCTCATGTATATATCTTTGGAAGGATACAGGAATCTTGTGGACCTAACATCTCGAAAGGATGAGGTTGATGAACCTTATTCATACCCTAGCCCCTAACCTAGGGGATTATGGTATATTTTCCAACATCTAATTTCACTCTGCTTTAGAATTTGATGATCATACAGGTTCGATTATGGTTTGAGGCTTCCCAGTGTTATTCCTCTAGCTACGATGAGTGGCCCTCCTTCCCCAAGATGGTTCTTTAGGGTAGGGTAGATCTTTGAAATTAGGAGGACCTCTGCTTGGGTTGGTGATGGAGTGAGGAGGACATCCACTTAGACAAACCGGGGTGTGAGGAGCACTTGGGAAAATATCAAATAAAACAAGGGGAGGACCTCTGTGATTGAGAGTGTTAGACCGGGGAGGGCTTCTGCTGGATCTGGTCATCGCATGGGGAGGACATTCATGGTGGTATTCCATAGGAACAGGATGACCTTGGAATTGGACAACTCTGGTATCTATTGTACAAGGAGGGCCTTCATACTGACCAAACCAAATACGGGAAAGACCAGTGTAATGACCATTGATGAAGTAGGGAGGGCCTTTACTAGAGTTGGTGAGAACACATGGAGGACCTCCATGCTATTATGTTAAAGGGAAAGGGGAATTCTCACACTGATATCCTAGTAGGAAATAAAAATTTTCATACGTGAGACCAAGGTCATAGGGAGGACCTTCGTGTAGTGTGTCAACAAGATAGAGAGGACCTCCGGCCGGGTGGATGACAGTGGCATGGGGAGAAACTCCATGCTAGATAAGAGAGTATAGAGGACCTTCACTCTGTCTAATGACGGTATGTAGAGGAACTCTATACTGAACTTCTTGTCACAGTTCATCCCATTATGGATAGCGCATTCACCTATGACTGTAGGAGTCAGCTCAGCCTGCTTGTGGGGTGGTTGGTGCCTCACTCCAGGATTGGCATAGAAGATCTCCTTCTCTTGGATAGGGAAGTTACCATAATCTATAACAACAACTGGGGTCCAATAGCATTTTCCAGTGGTAGCTTGGACCGTAGAATTCATTGAATATGATGCCCCCAGCAAGAATATTCTTGATTTTGTACCCGACGTTGTTGTCAGGTCAGACAATATTGTTATACAGTGGTATAGGCCACCTTCTCTTCAGTCTGTGGGATCGGCTTGTGATGCTGACGCAGCTGGGTGGGAGCCCTCCTCGGTGGCTCCCTAGATGAATTCATAGCTGGGAGGACTCAAAAATCCCTTAATTCATATGCATTATGGAGTGAATCATAATAGTGCTTCACGGATAGGATGTTGAATCTATTAAAGGTCAGAGTGGGGAGAAATGGCTCTCTGCGCGGCCCTTGAGGGCTACATCATTGAAGGGGCAGAAAGGCATCTAGGTCTTTATGGTTCATATCCATTTTCGGGATAACCTCCTCTAGTTCTTATTGATAGAAAATATTTTTAATCACCTTCTTTCGAATAATTTTTTTTGGTGATATGGGGCATGGTTGTCCAACAGATGTGGTCTCTGAAGTTTTTAGAGAAGATATGGGACCGTGCGGGACTATTGTGTTGGGATTTTCCCTACCCCATCATCTACGGGCAAGAGGTGATTGGTTTCCTATAGTTGTATCTTGTGTCTTAAAAAGCAAAAAAATTAATCTATCAATACAGACAGTTGTAAATTGATGCATAGTTCCCTAGAGATTTTCAATCTTCCATATCTGGATAGAAATATCCACGCTAACAACAGTGTAGACCAAGATTCCCAATTATTAACTACCCCAAATCTGGGAGAGTTTCATTCTAGGCCCAATATTTTCTTGGCCAGAAATGACACTAGAGAGATGGATCTGGTGAAATTCATATTTTCTTATACCTTGAAGACTACTAATCTACATATTGAGGAGAATAATTTCACGTCGGGTTCACCATTTTAATTTCTGACACTTTCTCCAGGGTGCGTGCATCCATTTATGGAGGAGTACACACAACTATTTTTTCCCTGAATTTCATATTTCAAAAGGTGGGTGTCATTCATCAATTCTTTGGAGATGTTTTCTACTTGATTGAAATGGGACGATGGGATTTTAGCCTCTCCTTCTGGGGATTCCTCCTCGAAATTTGTTTCATAGTCCTGGTGTCCTTTAAATATTAATACTTTATTCTTGATACTCTTCTCAGTGCCCTATATTTGTCGACACTAGTTAATTATTCCGCTTACGATAGAACATTTCATGGGTTCAAGTCAAGTAAGAAACCTTTGACCATGGGAGTAGACACATTGGGCATCGCTAGCGTGATTGGACGCTAAAACACTGATACACCTAGATTTCCTTCCCCTAATGATATGGATTCTCGAGGGTGTAGAATCCTGAGGAATCCCACATTTAATTTGGGGAGTTATATGTTGGAGGAATTCCTTTGAGGATTTCCTCAGATTCCCATGTTTAACATGGGGTATTCCATGATTTTAACATCGAGCGACAATGGATTAGACTGATCTGAACACTGATGATATTATATATGATGGTTATATTCCTTGGAAGGAGCACCTATAAGGTTAACTAGATGGGTGGATCAAGATGCCCCAGGAGGGAAGATCTGATGTGGGATTCCCATAGAGGGAAGATATCACATCGTGAAGGTTGATTTGGACACCTCAAAGGGTGGATGAGAGAGGAGGATGGTCCCATGCAAAGGTGACACTAAGGTTTACCATTGGCTAGCATTTAACCTCATGGAGGCTTCCTGTGTACCCTTTATAGGATAAAGGGATCAAAAACCACGTAGTTTGAGAGGGTGATTAATGGGATAGGGGTGCACACAATGGACAACAACCCTAATAAATGATTGTGATTATTTGTGGTTAGCGGCCCATGTGCTACAAGGAGCAATGAGAATAATGGGGCTTACACACTGTTAGCTGCCTGAATAGATGTCAAGATTTCAATGAGATGTGGTGGACCAGGTGGAATCAGGATGGATATGGATGAAGTGTTGAAAGAGTAAATGAGTAGGGATGGAAATGATGACTGATGTGAATGTGAAGGTGTCAGGTTTGTTCCTTAGGGAGGTATCCTACACATCACCATAGTAGGGAATCAAAATCCACAATGTTATGGGATGAGGCAATGAGTCACCTAAGGAGGTGGTTCTTCATAATGGATGTTTGGATGAGGACCCAATGGAAATGGAACCAATGGTTTGAGATCGTTCCGAAACACAATGACTCAAAAGAGAGACCATGAAGGGACATGGGTGATGGTGTTCAGCCTCAAATAGGATTCTTATGTATCCATATGGTAGGCAATAAAAGACTGTGTAGTTCCGGATGGTGCATGGAATCAGAGTGTACACAAAGGATAGAAAACTAATGACATAATGGGGCTTACATGTGGTTAGAAACACATTACATGAGTTACTCTCTTGGTTGGAGGAGTATGGATTGATTTTGGGCTTACACATGGTTAACAATCCGAGAACTAATCTAACACCGCAATGGGGAGGACCAAAGATATGAGTCAGAACAAAGGGGATGTCAAAGTTTACCAGTTTTTAAGATTGAACCTCAGGGATCATTCTTAAGTACCATGTCTAGGAAATAGGGATAGAAACCCAGAATGTTTATATTCATACAGTTTAACATCATGTGGGGAAAAAGTGGTATAATGTTTAACATCATGCAGGATGAGGGTGAGCTGACGTGAACTGATTAGGACCAATGGTTGATGGGCTTGAACAACAATGATACTTCTTACTTACCTTTACTAGAATTGGAAAAGATCAAAGTCTACATAGTTTGGTAAAAAAAGGCATAGGGATTACACACTAAGGCGGCCCAAACAGGATTTCATGTTCACTGCTTATTCTAAACACATGTGAGTCATGCTCGGTGTGACAAACAAGAGAAAAAAAATACCTGAAAAAAATGTAGCTAAAGGTGCATCCAAGAGGAATGGAGTAGGGATTACACATGGTTTATGGCCCAAGGAAGATATAGTGGGAGATTTACACTAAGAGGAAGGCCCGAGTATTGGTCTGGGTGTATGAGGAGGATATTGAAACTATAAATGGAGCACCTTGACAAGTTGGGTTAGGGAATTTGTAGAGACTGCCTGAGGTGCACATAGAGAAAAAGTGACGAGGGAGAGGGGAGTGAGAAGGAGCTGGTGTCCATCACCTTCATGGACCTCTCAAGGATTGTCACTTATGTAATGATCACAGTTTAACGTCATGTGTGGTGGACACAGATGCTTGGTAGTTTTACATAATGCAGCTCAGATGGTGAGGATTCACTCTTCACCCCTATGACTTACACAACTGATGCTCCTTAATATTTCGCGAAGGGAAGGCACTAGAAATTTAATGTGGTGATAGGGTTGGGGAGAGATCCATTGGGGGTCCATGTTAGTGTGTCTATGAAAATAAGAAACAGACATTGGCATGCCGATGTGAAGAATCATGAGGTAGGGAAACACAACATGAATCACCACCCAAGGGATTTTGAAATCAATTTTGACTATCCTAGAGTGTCATACAGAAGAGGGTTTCATGAATCAATAGGCCTACTAGAGAGGGTCTTTGAAATTATTAGAGGATTTCAAAGGATAGGGGATCATAAGGCTTCACAGAACACATGTCTTCGCAGAGTACAAGAGCTCATAGGGCACATGGACTCGCAAAGCACAAGGATTAGTAGAGCACAGGTGCTTGTAGAGAATTGGGGTCGAAGAGCACAAGGCTCACAAATAACAAATATTCACAGATAATAGTGACCCAGCCTAATCATAGAGTTCACATGTTCTCAAAGGGTGCTTCATGAATCTAGGGTGCTTCAAGAAGTCCCGAGTACCCAAAGGGCTATCCTTCCTTTGTGATGTCCCATAGGCTTCATGAAGGGAATCCATATTTGAAGAGGGGGTAATTTTGATCAAATGGAAAAGGGTTTCATAATTATTAATTACCTCTCATGATTAGATTTCCTAGTTGGTTTGAAGAACAAATAATGCTTCATGATTTGGAAATTCGGGAGGCGAATGGTCAGAGTCTCAATCCTTTGGAGTTGGGGGGGGGGGGGGAGCCAGTTATTTATAGGTGCCATGGGGAATGATGGGTTGAGGGAATTATATGAATAGACTTGTGCTCTAACACTGAAGGTATATTTATTCATGTTTTATAGAGTAATGAAGTCGACTGTCATCTCATCCATGGCGCAGAGGCTTCCCTCATTCCATCTACAACTATTGTAGAGGCTTCCATCAAGTTTGACGGACTCACAGAGGTGAACATCCTTCCCACAGTGGTGCATATACATCCATTAATTTTCCCAAACTGGTAGAGGTGACTGTCTCTTTTTATCTGTGGTGTTTGTAGAGACAACTCAGATCATTTCTCCGGCCATGGATCTTTTGGGATTTTTGATGTTGCATCGTGAAACAGTCCCTTTTTCACCAATTTGTTTGTGTACATTACTTATTTTTCCAAGGCCCCGATTTTGGATCCGACACACCCATCATGTTGAATTTATAATTTCGTTTTTTACAAATGTAATTAATCCTATGATAGTTTTCTATTTTGATTTATACTTGTTTACATCCTCATTTTTTATATAAATATTTTCCCTTATTTTATTATTCTGTTCATTTCATTTAATGTTAGCTATCTTTTTTACCCATATATATGCTTTGGTTTAGTGGTTTTACCACAATTAAATTTTCTTATTATACTTACATATCATTTTTATTGGATAAATTAGTGTCATGTGGGATTCAGTTTGAGATTTTGTATCTTTAGACTATCTTTATATAGATGTCCCATAATATTTATGTAACCTTATTTTTTCCATGTCATTACTTTTATAAACATGAGTTTCCTTTATGTGTGGGGGGATTTATATCTTTATATACACAGTGATAAAATATATGAAATACATGTTGTATGCTTACACTATATCTGGTTGACCATTACACCACATCATTGTGTTTTACATTTATCTTTTTTTTGTTCACACATTTTATCAGGTTGTTTGGGATATATTATTCTCATTATACTATTTATTATATTCATTTATGTCAGAGCAACTAATCTCGATCTCTCAGGGGTTTATCAATCTATGCCTATCTAGATTGAGATAGGATGATTCATGTGTAGGATTTGAGAGAGGTGATTTATGAAATTATATATAGAGAGAGATTGTGATAGAGGATTTCGACCTTAGTTGGAGGTGTTGTTCCCTACCAAACATGTCAAATTGAAGCCCTCTCAGGAATTGTGTTCTAGTGGATACCTATTACAACCAATCACATAGAACCATGTTTCATGCCTATTATTTATTATCATTGAAATCATTCCAAATATTCCTTTCTTGGATGTTAGTTTGTAAATACCATTGTTCAGAAGAGTTTTATCTTACTATTCTTTAGAATATATTTTATAAAACATAATGTTCCTATTTTATTATTTAATTTTTTCTAATTATATTTATATCAATATATATTATTTAATAAAAAGTATTGTATGGTGGCATTTTTTCCATAGAGTAAGACCAAATCGTTCTGAACCATGTTGAATCATAATGCTTTCTTCGTGATTTCTTCTTTATATTCTCATATTTTAGTTTCCAAATACACAGTTTTTTATTCAATTATTTCTAAAATCATTTTAGATTGGAATTTTATTGTCTATACAAGATCCTAGGATTTCAATAAATTTATACCCATGCAAGTTCTCCTTAACAAATTGTACTGAAGCATCACACATACAACAACAGATTCATAGAGGTTTGTTACTGAATGATTTACCACTGACATCAATTTTAATTTATAGAGTCTTAAAATGAGAAATAACTAGTTTACAATGTTTTAAATATGTTTTTTATAGTCCAAGGAATCCTCATAAAAGTCTTTCTACTTGTGGATAGGCCACAAACACATAATAAGATATTTTTCTTAATGTCTTAATGGAATCCCCTTACTATTTTACATTTTCCTTGGATAACAATGTACCATGGTATGATTATTATGAAGATTTCATAGCTGATATTTAGTTTATGTTAAAAAAATATATGGAAACTACCTTGGTAGGCCGTATATGTAATAAAAACATAAATGTAAAAATTAATGATATATCATGGTACTCCAATTTTGTAACATCGTAATGAGTTCAATAAAATATAATTACAATCATCCAATATCAAAATTACGTTTAAAGATAAATACTGATCCATTATTATTTTCTAATCCTTAATAGCTTATAAGAATATCTGATTGATTTTGTGATGTATGAAACTGACTCCTGAAACATAGATGAAGAAAAATATAACATTCTTTCTTGTGAGTTTCATAACAAGTGTAATGTTAAATCTAAAGTTGAGGGTTTCAGTGGTTTATTTTGTACATATTTTTTTCAGAAGATGAAAAGGGCATAATAATGAGGGTAGAAAAACCCATATCATGTCTAGGGAGTCTTAGTCTAAATAAAAACCGAGAGAGGTTACATTCAATAATTATAGGAATCCTAATCGTGATAGTCTCGATTTCCATAAGTTAATTCTTAATTATCCTTATAAAAAATAATATTATCAGTCAATATTTTCTCACTATGTCTATAATATTGATAAGATATTGATATTTTCTCATGAAACCCCACATGTCGATTGGGTTTTATACTCAGGGTGTTCCTTCCAAATGCACCCATATAAGAATTAATTTATGGATTTGATTGATAGAGATATAGAAGATTCTATTTTAATAAATAATAAGACATTTAATTTGATAAGTAAAAGTTTAGTTATTATAGATCACTCAGAATATTCCATTTCCACTTTATTTGATATGATTTCGGTTATAGACTTTCATAAAAATATTATTTCATTAGGTCTCTTTGAATATAGAGGGTCCATCATTATATCTAAGTCCTATTTTATCAATATATATATGGTCGATCACTCATTTTTAAGGTTTATTTAAGGAATGAGTTATATATATTAAATGTGGAGACAGTTGTTAAGTAGTTAGTCATCACTTATATCACCTATAGTGAGAGGATAATTCATTAGCATAGAACGGTGGGGAATTTTAGTGTAAAAGGTTTAATGTAATTAACTTTAAAAATGATACTTACCCATGTTACATTAAATAATATACATTTTTCTATGGATCATGTCCTAGTCAATTCTAAAATATAAATGTTTTAAAAATGCATCATTAAAAAAAGATAACAACCTAATCAAGGCCACTATATATTCGTGGAATTTCTAGGATTACATCTTATAGTGGAGAATTTTATATTGTCACATTAATAGATGAATTCTCCAGGAAATTTTCTGTTTATATACCGAAAAACAATTTTTTTCTTTGATGTGTTTTATACAAATAAATCATCTTTTGAAAATAAATTAAGGAAGAAATTAAATAAATAGATACTGATAATATCTTTAACTAAATATTTACCAAGTTTACTAAATTTTGTGAGAATGATGAAATTTTAAGATACTAAAAAGTGAGCTATACTCCTCTAAATAATAATCTAGTTGAGTCTATTAACCACACCATTCATGAGAAGGTTCATTGAATGCTTGCATGATCGAGCTTTCTAATATCCTTTTTGGTTGAGACTACCATAAGGATAGTTTACTTGGAAAAAAATTTGTCCGGAATCTTAAAATTGATTTAAGAGTCTATAAGATATTTATAGTATCCAATCCCCATATTTTTTACATGTTAATTTTTCTTAGTAACTCTATAAGTTATCTAGTAAAAAATGAAAAACATGATGCTAGTGATATCAAATGTGCCTTTACATGGTACCCTAGCGATGAAATTTTATAACCTATGGGTAGATAAATTCAAATATTATAAATATATTTTCAGCTAATATATAGTGATGTAAAATTCCTTTCCTTCTATATTTCAAACCCCCTAGTGGTAGGGGTAATCTTTCTCAGAAGTGGGATCTTAAGGATGATCCCTCCACTAATGGTGAGTCTTATATTAAGACATATCCACTTATTTATCTACCAAAAATAGATTCTAGATCTAAATATAATGATTATTTATCTACTAATACATCCCCTGACATTAATTATTGTCAATTATCTCAACATAGAGGGGGGAGAGTGATTAAACCTTCTTTTTGATATACTAATGTCGATACAGTTTCTTTTTTCCTATATATTTCCTAGGATTTTTATTATGAGGATCCTCAAAGCTACATGTACAATATCATTGTCAAAATCTCATAGAATTTTATTTCTCTAATTAAATATGAGAATTAATCCATTAGAAATAATCTTACATATTATATTTTCAATACACCATTTACTTACAAGGTAATTGGTTATAAATGGATCTAAAAGAGATAAGTGGATAGTACTATATAGAATAAAATAAAATATAAGGCCACACTTATGGATTGTATTTTTCTTCAAATATGGGGATTTTATATTCTAAATTATTTTATCCTATAATTCAAAATTATTATATTATAATATTTCTATTTTTTCTTCATATATTGTACTCCACACAGAATAATTTAATTTCAAAACTACTTTCTTATATGGTGATTTAAATGAAAAAAATTATACATGAATCCTTTTCTTATTATTGTATATTAATTTCAAACTAACCAAGTTAGTTTTATAAAAAATCACTTTATAGAGTATTAAAAATTATTTCAGACAATAGTATAACTTTTTGGTTCATTCTTCTAATAATTTTTTTTTAAATGGAGATAACTTGATGCATGTGTTTATTTTTTATTTGTTAAAATTTACATAAATATTACAATGATTTATGTTGACAAAATGGTTTACATTGTTAGTAATATAAAATCAGTCCCCAATTTTAAAATGAAATTTAATTGATCTTTTGAAAATAATGGTCTATTTGTAATAGGAATATCATAGGAATAGAAATTATTTGAGATAGAAAGAATGCATTACTTTATCTATCTGAACATTCCAATATATATAATGTGCATAATTGATACTAGTTTCTTGCATTTAAACCTATAAGAGTTCAGTATTACCAATATTTTAAACTAAAATTACCATCATCTCTTATGAGTGGTACCTATATTGAGTATATCAGTAGAAAACCATACGAAAGTGTTGAAAATCATAAAAATTATTCTATGATATATATGAGGCCAAATGTTTCCTTTTCTATTTTTATCATGTGAAGGATTATATAATACTTATATAAGACATATCAGAATTCCCTTAAGTATTTTTTAATGTAAATTCTTTCTACAACATCATTTGTAATTTTTTATATTAGTGATGAAACGTTTAGAGATATATTAACTCATATGACATTTTTTATTATCACGAAAATAATAATTTAAGAATATCAATAATAGATTATTATTTCTATATATTTGGAGGAAAAATTTCTTATAAATGTAATATTAAATTAGTGATGTACCTTTCAACCACTATGGATTAATATATATCATTTACATAAGAAATTCAAGAATCTATTTGGCTTAAGGGTTTCATTTCAGAACTCAATTTATGTAATTACATTATCACCATTCATTGTTATTATCAATAATCATGGAAACTCTAAAAAATAGTATTCCATGTAAGGTATAAGAACATAGATATTAGGTTATGTTTTATTATATAGGTTATTGATAGTGGAATAGTGTGTATCACTAAGAGACACATAAATGAAAACATAGAAGATAATTGAACTAAATAAATATCTTAAACAAGTTCAAGTATTTTTTAGATATATTAAACATAGTTATAATTGAATAATATATAGGTGTAATAATATCAATTTTTTTATATTTATCATATTTATTGAATTTTGGATTTTATGAGGATATTTTTGTTTCTAAATGAAACTATTATTTGATAGTTTTATATTTGAATTTTTGAATGTTTAAATCCTCATTATTTTTATCCACTATTTGTTTCATGCCCTATTTTTTTACACTTATTAATTATATCTTTAAATGGATCTATTTCAGCCCTATGTACATTTTGGTTTCATGGTGTTAACATTTTGTGAGCATCAATTTATCCATACATATAATGTCAATTTAGGCGTATCCCTTACATCGGCTTCAATTTTCCCTTTCGTAGCTTCAAAATAGACTTATATAGAAGTCCCTTGACCTTTATATAGCCATTCTACTACCTTTTCTACCCATATATATCATTGTTTTATGTTCGAAATGAGGGGTTATTATACCTTTATGCAGTAGGTGCTAACCTTTACATAGTGCATGTTGTACCCCTACACTATTGTCAGTTGACAATTACACAATAGTTGTTCTACCACTTTGTTGTAGTTAGTTGAGAATTACTCATTGAAATATTAATTTACATTACTGAATGATTTTTTTTATATTTAAATAGTTTTATTATGTTGTTCTATATTAATTATTCTGAACCATATATCTCTCCCATCAAGTTCAGTCATTTTAACTAATCGTAATCTCATAAGAATTTATCATTCTATACCTCTCCAGATCAATATTGATCATATCATGAAAATGTATTATTATATATGATTTCAACTATTATAAAGGGATAGAGAGAGGGTGGGATTGTGTGAGAGGAGTTTACAAGATCTATATGTGTTATTACCTACCACACATTCCACACCTCTTGCTTGTGAATACTTTATCTCTCATCATTACTGTGTTCTAATGGAGACCTATTTCAATTGATCATCAGGTTCCCTGTAGATAACGTATTATCTAGAATTATTGTAATCTTTCAAAACATTCCACTATTGGATATTTGTTGGTAAATCTGACTTTATATAAGATTTTTCACATGTCTTTTTTTTGAATTCCTTTATTGAATTATAGTGTCACAATTATATTTTTTGAATTAATTATTATTTTTTTATCTTTCTTGGGGCTTTAATAAAAGGTAGTTTAGGGTGGTTTTTGTCTATATAATAGAATAAAATCACTTTGACCAATATTTAATCACTATTTTCTTTTATTTATTTCATCTATTTCTACTCTTTTCTTGGTCTCCCACTATATGAGTTGTTCCTAATTTATCTATAAACTCATTTTGGAATATAATCTAAAATTCTGATTTTGATCCTATTTTTTTAATTGAGGAATACATATATTGGTTCTGCATAACAAATCTAGTGTGGCTAGAGGTTCTATTTTTTAGTGTTTTCAAAGATCAAGTCAATGATAAGGTCCTGGGTGAAGAAGTGTTTATCCATCCATGAAAGAAGATAGATCTACAACCATTATGAAAGAATGTAAATGAAAAAATTATATTATTTTTGACATGGTATCGATTTCAAAAAATTACTACATGTGTTGAATTATTTCCTATAAAAATATGCAAGGATATTTGGTTGAAGCCATCTTGTGGGCGCATCCTAGATTTATTTGAAGACGATTACGAATCCTCTTGTAAGTGATCATGTATGATGGTTAATGTTCATAGTGTGGAATATCTCTTGGATGATGGTTTATAAAGATTGAATTAATGTAAAAAAAATAAGTCAAAAGGATGATTTTTTGAGATTACTATATGATTAGTATTTATTATATTGTTAAATCATTTAACAAAACATATTATGTTTGGAATTAATATAATAATTCCAATAAATATTTGGATTTTTATAGATTGATTTTAGGTGTTGGATATTTTTCAGAGTTTATTTTTAGATGCCCAAACTTCATTTAAAGAACATTAATATTTCTATACTAGATTTGGATATCTGAAAATTGGAAAAGGTAATTATCCCATGAAAGTAAATTAATTCATCAATGTGAATTTGATTTTTCTAGTTCATAATCCATTTTATGCATATAGGTGTGGATTTAGAATTATATTTAAAGCAATTATCCTATGAAAATGATATTTTAATTCTTGTATGATATTTTGACTATGTACTATATAGATAAATAAATTAAAAAGAATAATTATCATACAAATTACTTAATTGGAAAGTGTGGATGATATTTGACATGTGTTAAACGTTTTGTGAAAATTAAAAATTAAAATACCCTATAATGCAATACATTTGAGTGCATAGGGTATTTTTTCAACAAGAATGTGAATGGATTTATATGTGAATTCTATATGATGTTTGAGTATGTCAATATTTTCCAATGGAAAAATTTAATGACATATGATATATCAGCAGACCGTAAGACATTTTTAGATCTTGTATGATATTTGAGATTTCTGCATTTAGAAAAAGGGTCACTTTGGAGTTCATTTTTTGTGTGCATTAGAATTTTTTATCACGTATAACATTTTATTATGAGTATTTTGAAATATTTATTCTAAATTAAAAATACCCATTGTCATATAATATTGACTTTAGAAATATCTGAGTTCATTCTAGGTAAAAATTGACGTTTTTCTAAATTTTATATTCTAAAAAATTACAATGAGATTATTCTTGGACCAATCATAAAATAAAAAACATCATAAAATAAATTCAATATAAGAAAAAAGTTATAAGATTGCTATATTATAGCCATGGTAGAAGAATATAAATGTATTAAGAATGTATGAAAATTAAAATGCATGGAATTGATTTTATTGGGCTTTCTGGAATATCATATACGAATGTACAAAAAATATTTAACTATTCATTAGGGGTTATAAAATCAGTGAAGTGATTTTTTGTGAAGAATAAATATGCTGAACAATAGACCTTTTTATATGTGTTTCACTGCAAGAGAAACTCACTACAGTACAATCTATTACTTCATTCTGCAACATGTCTTCCATGAAGAAAGATATCATGGAATGTATATTTTTAAACTACTATAGAAAATTAATTTCATATTTCAATAGTGATATATTTTGGATAAAGATAAATATGAAATTTTATATGAATCAAATATAAATATAATCAACTAATGAAGTGTATTTATTAAGCATAATTATGGAATATCCTTTCAGTGGAAAAAATAGTATGATGAAAATCATAATAATTTAAAAATTAATATTTATTGAAACTAATTCTCCATGAGTGGATGATAATAATCTATTGTACTCCATTCATATAAATTTAAATGAAAAAACATATATAATTTACCCACCCATACATGTGAGATGATAATAAGATCGAGGGGGTGAAAATATTAAAAGTTGTATTAGTAATTTCTATTTTGTTTAGAGGATCTAAGATATCATGTTGAACTAACTATCTAGAATCTCAAAGAAGACAAGTATAATATAGGAGATTCAATGAATCATGATGAATAATAACTAGATGGTGCCACTACAACCTATAGTGAGGAAGAATAAGAGAACTAAATTTAGAAAACCTATTTGGTTTTGAAGAAACCAAATAATTGTGAGTATTCATAAATGTAGAATCTATGTTTTTTGATATAAAATTATATATTCACATGGTCTTATAATGTTTAGAGAAGAATATAAGTTTCATGGAATGGTTTTGTGTCCAGTGAGTTAAGAATTAGATGAGATCCAAGTGCTTTTCGTGAAGACCTAAAGGAAATAAAATTCACTCTATATTGAGAAGGAATATTAGTATTTTTGGAATAGAAACTTCTATGAAAAGAAATATGATATAATTTTATATGAGAATAAATTATTTAATAGAAATTTGTTTGGAAATAATATAAACAAGTCCTATGGGATGATTCATTCATCACTTGAGTAATATAGTGATCTTATAGTTGTGTAATATAGTGTTCATGGTTGGAAGTTGATACATAACTGACTCCACTTGTATTGATAAAATATTTTCGATGAATAATCTATGACTTGGATTTCCAAATAATGTATGGTATTGGGATTAATATGAGGTGATGGACCTTTTAAAAATATATGTTCTTATTTAAATTGTTGTAAAACATTTCATATTGGTGAATACTAGGTTAAAAATAAAAATACCCAACTATCATAACAAAAACATAATTTCAAACCTAAAATTGGTAAAAGGTTTTTTAAAAAGTATATACCATTGCTAAAAAGTTGATAATTGTGAATCCATACCTCCACCCCCACCCACCACTAATGGGTCTACATGGTTCATAGGGCAGAAAATATTTTATCAGATCCTAGGTTCCCTTTGATTTAGATAAAATATTATATAAAAAAGTCTAATTAAGGATTTTGGTTTCCTATATTGGTTTAAAAAATTGTTCCTATTTTTTTATATATGAATAAATTAAGTTTTGATTTCATATATTTGAAATTTAAGTGCCTCATATTGAAAATTTAGTTCACATTCATATTAATAAATTTTTTGAGGTCCCATCAAAGAATCTGAGGGATAGATAAATGAAAGATCTAGGGAAGAAATTAAATTCTTAAAATAAAGAATCGGGGACACCATTAACTAAAATTAATCATAATTGTGAAAATTTAGAAGTCGTGTTCATTGATAATTATTCTTCAAATGATTCAAGATAATGATGTGAGGATAATTACATTGAATCTATGGAATGCCTCTTTGATTATTTCAATATCAATATAAATAATATTCACAATTAAGTGGTAATATATATAATCCAATTATCATGGATCTATTTAATCAAAATTCATAGCTTATAAAATATTTTGATTCATTAGATGATTAATTGGATGATAAAATGATTCATTATAACATCCCCAAAAATGAATATGAAAGCTACTTCTAAATATAACAAATATGAAAATGAAAAATTACATTTGGTCGATGAAGAATGGAAAATATTTCACTATTATAATGTGTTTTTTGATAATTTTGGTATATAATTGTATCATGCATTATAAAAGCTTCTTTATTTCTATATAAATGTCGAGAAAGATAATCTAGAGGTTTAGACTAAGGAAATAAAAAATAGGATAACTCTCTCCAAAAGGAAATAAAAATGCATGAATATTAAATATAAAAGAAAAAGTATGATTGGTAATGAAGGATCAGATCAATGGAATATAAGAACCACACCTTCAACATCATGTTCCTTAATCTATAATACAAGTTAATAAGTATAGAAACTTTACATGTTGAAAGTCCCCAAATTGTTATAAAGAAGATATATATTTCCAAAATAATTTAAAATTAAATTATTATAGATATAAATACTAAAATCGGAGGTAAATAAATCTTCATATAATATGGGGAATTAAAAACCTTTGTAAAATACAAAAAGGTATCCCAAAACATTGAAAAATCAATATACACTATATTTGTTCTCCTTAAATGTATAAGAAAAAAAGAAAATTCTGAAAAAATATATATGTTTAAAAATATAAGTAATACCATTAAATAATCAAGAGATTATGTGAACATTTCCTTGAAATAACCCCCAATGGATCACTAAATATGTCTAAAATAGTCTCAGTACAAGAAGCATGTGAATCTGGACAGATTTCATGATCTAGAAAAAGAGAAATATTAATTGGTAGGTGTTGCTGCTACAAGAATCTATGAGACACTGAGACCCTGATTGATGAAAAAATGTGTTAGTGTATAAAAATTAGTTAATTACAAGGGAAAATTGTAGGAATTATAAAATATTAAAGAATATTTCCATGAAAAAATAAATCTCATAGATTAATGGAAATATTTTATATAAAACGAGTCTTGAATATTATATAGTTTTCATTGAGTTAATAAACATTTTTTACCAACTCTATGGAATGTTGGTACAACCCTACCATGTATCATGGATATTATTATGTGGAAGGAAAAACATCATAGAGTATAAGTAAGATAAGTAATAATGTAATATCATCATTTGGAGAAAAACAAATGTAGAAAAATAATCCAAAAAAGATAGTGATGTTTTCTCATATGTATATTTAATAGAGAGGAATGAAATGTTTTTACTATGATAATATAGGCCACATCATTAAACATTGAAATATTTCCACAAAACCCAATAATGTGATGGGAAAACTAAAAAATAAAAAAAACCAATTCAAGAGAGAGATAACTATATTCTAATGGTTTTATTGACTCCGAGTCTTCAAGTTGAGAAGGTATCAAATATGGGTAATTTAAAATTTATTATATACATGTGTGAAAGGTGAAACTAGGTGGGAAATGACAACTATATATGTATGAATATTTTCCAAAAAAAATTTTATAGTGATACAAATACTATTTCTAGGAAGGTACCATTACAATAAGTGGGGGATGAGCATGAGCTTAATGATTTATTAATCCCAAGGCTAAATCAATTGGAAATTTTTAGGATTATAGATAAAGATGAAAAAAAATTAAACTATACCGATTGGTAATGTAAAATATATATATTCTACATAATTATAGTGTTGATAATGGAAAGAAATCCATTCTTCCAAAAGGTTATTAGACATATAATATAAATTAAGTTGATAACATAATGAGTTTTAAAAAAATTAGAGCTATCAATAAGATGAATCATTGGTTGAGGAAAAATTACTAGCCCCACTCTTCTAACAGAGAAGATAAAAATATTCTCCTTATTCCCATATAAGTTTACTTATACCGATATAATTGTAAATTAAAGTGAATAAGATAATAGATCACCCCTTGAGGTGGATCTTTCAATATTTCAAGAATCCCCCATGATGGGGATAATGAGGTTTGGTATCACATTTGGTAAAAATTAGGATGACATATTTTTCTTAATTAACCCCTATTATTTTCTACTATGGGTTTTCCTACATATACATGGATTTTGTCAGTAGATGGATCAATTAAAATAGAACATGTGGTGGCATCATCCTCTAAAATGGAAGTTGAATGAATATCTCAAAGGGAGATAAGAATCAAATGAGGAGAAAATGAATTTATAAAAAATATAAGATTTTGGAAGAGATGAAAAATATCCACCCCTATGCTCATAATTTAATTAAGTGGGAGAGAAAAATTATCCATCCATTGTGTTAAATTTCCAAAAGGAGTAGAATAATATCATTGGAAATTTTATGAAATGTGTTGTGAATAAAAACACAAAGGGGGAGATTTTTGTGTCTAGAGGTTTTTTTGATGTATTTGTTTTCAAATGTCAATTCAATGAAAAGGTATTGGCTAATGAACTATGTAACCAAACATGAATGAATATAGAGTTTCTCCAATTATGAATATATATAATGGACTAAACAAGTAAATGTTTTCCAGTATATATGTTGAAACAAATACTATAGGTGTTGAAATGTTTTCTATAACAATTTTGAAAGTGATTTGGATAAATCCGGCTAGTTGAGAGATCCTAGGATAACTAAAGAAGTTGAATAATATTTTCCTATGTGATCATAATTGGTGGTAATTATTTAAATTTTTCAATATCCCATGGATGATGATCTATAAATTATAGAGTAACGAATAAATTGATAAGGAAGATTACTTCTTGAGAATACTCAAGATTGTGTATTCCATATTAAAAAGACTTTGGAGTAAGTTTTATTATGTTTGGAATTATTATATTAATTCCTAGAGCTGTTTTGGATTTGTTCTAATGTGATTGAAGAAGTGTGAGATATCTAGGAGTTTATTTGAAGAAGCTTGGACTTCATTTGGTGAAGTGTAAATTTTTTTTTGTTTTGGAGATGGAGTGTTAAAAATTGGAAAATTGATTTATCCTACATGTTTTAAAAGTGGTATCCCTAAATCCATCTTGTCTAGTAATTTTTTATTACCATAAGATATATATATATATTTATTTATGCATAATGTGTCATTTCCATAAAAGTGTATATGTTTATTTATCGACAATTTATATGACAATTTCAATAAATTAGTAGTCTTATAAAAGGGTTATAATAGTTTCCATGATACAACTAGAAGCTGAATATATCATGATAGTAATATTAAACGTATTTCACATGGTAAAGATACATTATGTTGATCGGAATCAAATGATGTTTCATTATTAGGTGTTGGGGTATCATAAGAAAATATAATTTATCTCAAGAATTTTACTATAGCACCCCTACTGCCATGTAAGTAGTCCTTTCTCTATTAATGTTTTTCTTGTATAGTGTTTGGGGTGATTTTTGGGAGGGTTTTTAGGAACATTGGAATGTATAGAGTATTTTTTGAAGGAGAACGGTTTGGGAATGGTTTGTTGAAATCATGAAAGACCTTCAGTAAAGCAAGAAAAGGAAAATAGAAGCCCATGGTTTCTACAAACTGTGAAGACACCTTAGAATAACTATGAAAATAGGAATGGAGATAAAACATGTTTGGAACATGGTTTGTCTAATAGTGTAGACTAATTGTGTGAAGGGTGTTGGGGGGTAGTGGCTGGAGCACGGTTTGTGCAACGTTTTCCTAACTATGCGACCCTACCCATCACAGTAAAAAGTTAGATCCAAAAGAGTTGGATCTCACTCAGTTTTATACCTAAACCTCCTTTTCACTTTTCTCTACCCTAACTCATTTTTTCCACCTCACAAACACAATGGATACTTTCTCCTTCAATCTTGGAGTGATCTGTTGGAAAATCCTGGTGAGTTAAACACTGTATTGTGTGGTTAGTCTCCGTTCATGGTGGTTTTTCTTATATCCACTCTTATTACATCTATTTTATTCATAGATATGATTTATTGGTGATTGATCTATGATAATATATTTCAATAATGTTTATTTTTCTATGTGTTCATGTAACAGAACAAGATCTAAGTAGGGTATTTTTTTAATTCAACCCTTTTTTGATTAATTTGTGTAATTCTTCATTTTCTCCATAGTTTCTATGGTTGGTGGATTCACTCTCGAGTCCTATTATTAGAAAATGCAGGATTAGTTTCAAATTTATTTTTTTCCATTAAATTTATTATGAAATTTATTTTCAAAGCATGGTAAAAACCCTCTTTAGTGAGGTTTTGTGTATTTTTGGGAGTAGATTATTGTAAAAAATAGTTTGTTTAAAGATTTTTAAATGATGTTTTAATATATGGATTAGTTTTGATTCGTGGAATGGTTTTATTGATATTTTTTAAAAAAATGGATGTTTTATTGAAATTATTTGAAATGGTGGTTTGGAATGGTTTTAGGATACACACGTCCGTGTGAGTTTGTGATTTCGAGATGAACCTAAAGAAGTGGTGTGTACCATTTGGTTACAATGTCCACGACCCTAGATAAGGGGGATGTGCCATTAGGGAACAAAGAGATTGGCCACATAGTGATGAATAGGTGGAGGGATGAGAATCCACTCATGATTATGGAACTATCAATGAAACATTCATGTATGGGTAGTATCGTGTGGGTTATGAAATGTTATGCCAAAAATGAATTTGAAATGGTTTAAAGATTATGTTTTTTTCTTTACAAGGATATGTATTTGGATTGGAAAAACATTTTTATTATGGAATATTATTCATATTATAATATAAATGTATTAAATTTATTTATATATATTATTTTATATACATTTATTATCTTGTTCTATCCTAGTGGCATGAGTAAGGAGGTTATTCGTAGAAAACCTACTGAGTTTCATTACTCAGCCACTACTTTGGAAGGTTTTTTCTCTTGTGGGTATCATTTATCGAGACATAGGTAAAGGAAAAGTACCTAATTTTTATATTAATGAAATATTTTATTTTGGGTTTTATTATAGATTTGGAGCTAAGAGTGTATTGGGATCATTGAATTTTGTTTCTTTGGTGTCTTTGAGCTTTGTGGGTTTGTCCTCCACTTTTTACTTTGATGTTGGTAGTCTTCCACTTTTGAACTATTGTATACTTTGGATTTAATGTCATTTGGTATTAATTTGATTTTTATTACATTTTTATCATGAATCATATATTGGTTTTGGTTATGGTATGATTTTTTTGTTGTTTTATTTTCAAAGGGAAATTTGTCTCCCAATTTTATGGAAGCCCTTGGATTTTTTGTCCATCACTTGGTGTCTTATGGGTGTCACCAAAGGCCAAGTAAAAATTTCTCCATGACATAAGGAAATGAGGAGGGGTGGGATGTAACAAGTGGTATTAGTCTTGGTCAGTACAAATTTCATTGTGGGACAAATAGTATCAGTTTCATCAGTCTACGACATAAAAGTTGTATATGATCTCAATATTAGAGTTGAAATTAAATCTAGTTTATTTCTTGAGTTGGGATGATAGAAAAAAGTAGTGTCACACCATTAATTTAGAGGTGATTTATATTTTATTATTATATTATATTATTATATTATTTTTTTATTTTTTTATTTTTTTTATTTTGGATTTGAATGATTTTACGAGATGTAGGTTGGAACCGGTTTAATGTTTCTTTTTTTGCTAATAAATAAGCATTGTTGGCATAGTAATGTCTAGTGGATGGGCAGGGCACAGACAAAGCTGTATGCCTTCATTAAATCACCGTGCAGCCTGCCCACTACACAGTTAATGAAATCATTATAGAAAACAACAATTATGTGAATTCATAGAAAATGGGAGTAAAATTATAACAATATAATTATTTGAGATTCATTTTAACAATGATAATAATAATAATATTGTGATTATTGTTATTATTATTATTAACATTTTAATTAGTTTATTATGGTGTTTTTTTAAAAAAAATATTCAAACCCTTATTGTCTACCCTCCCCAACTCCAACTCAATATCACCCATTCTGTAAACATTCCCCAAGGCTAGTCCTCCACCGACACGCACACTCCTGTATGGTCAATGCCGCCAAGTCCTTCCAGCACCGCTCCTGTCAGTAGCCCTACCTCCAGTCAGCCCCTCTTCTGACCAATGACCCCCTCTGTTGAATCCTCTCCAACCAGAACCCCCTGTGAACCTCCATTAACCTATTTTTCATTTTTTTCGATGGATGTTTTGACATTTTTGGGTTATTCTTCATCGGATATGGGATTTGAAACCCTCACGGAGTGATCTTAGGGATTTTTTGTCATCACACCATGAATATGAGGTAGCATTCCCATTTATTTTGACTTTAAAATTGTAGTAATATCTTTTTATTTCTATTATCTCCATATATATGGGGTAATTATTATTTTGAAAATTTTGGTTAATTTATTTGGGATGAAAATTTGTGGTTTTAGGCTTTTTTCTGTGAAAAATGTGCTGTTTTTTATAATTGTTCACACTAGTTGTTTAATTAATTATTTAGATAGTTTATCACCTAATATGTGATGTTTAGAACCTGTTTTACCAATTTAAATAATTTCATGTCATGAAAATTGATGTTTTATAAATTTTTAGTGATCTTTGAAATTATTTGTTATGCATTGGGTACCTTATTCTCAAAATTGTTCTTGCTTGGCTTTTTTATTCTAAATGTGATATAATTTTTTTTAATTTATCAAATTTTTCAAAGCATGTGAAATTTTTTCATGGGGTCATTTTATTGCTATCTATAGCAGTTTTCACTTTATATAGAATTGGGTGTGTGTTTTTAAGGTGTTGTGGCATATATTGATAATGGCTATCCCATTTGGCATTTTTATAAAACTGGTTTGAGCCATGAGTGTGAAATTGTATGTTATAAATAGGTTGTGGAAATATTTTTCTGTATCTAATGGTGTTTTCAGACCCCTTTATAAAAATTTCACATGTGTGTTTGATGAATGTTGGTTTTTTGAGATGATGAATTTTGGCCAGTTGGAATTTTAATAGAATTTTTTTTCATTGAATGTGATTTGGAAGTGTTTTTAAGGAGTAATGTAAATGTTTTTATATTGGATTGTTTTTTTGGACATCTCTTCTTGATATATGGATGTAATTTTGGAAATGGTTGGTTTTGAAAAACATTTATGGGCTCGTTTGGTCACTTTGTGAAAATAATAAAAAAAAATGTTCATAAAAAAAGTTTTATAAGATGTCCTCATGACTTGTCTTGAATAATTGGCAGGGTATTTCCTTACTATAGAATCCTTGGGATCCATTATCATGGTCATTGTTTGGAAACATCTATGTTAATTCATGAGATTATTGATTGGGGAGACTCATGGTGAGGTACGTTGTGGATTATTATTATTAAATTTACGTTGTGATTAGATGCTCAACTAGCATAAGTTATCTCAACCACTTTTATATACATGTGACATGGGGACCTCACAAAATGAGAGAAACTTATAAGAATGATTTTTTCACTGGTAGTTCACGTACTGACCAGTGACCTAGAGTAGGTCGATATATATTTGGGTTAATTAGTTTGGTATTGGGCCCCTCAGTCTTTCCTGAGTTAGGGAGGTTGGGTGTTTGGGGTTTTGATTTTCATTTTGTGTAGAATACCAATAGGGATGACTTCTCATGTATTAGTACATTCTGAATTTTTCTTGATCTCTCAGTTCCACATATGTATACTCGTTCTTAGTTCTTATAGTGTAGAATGTGATACTTGTATGTAAATTTTTCATTTCCCTTGTTATGTGACTATTGTAGCGATTTCATGTGTAGTGTTTTATTTGAAACTTTTGACTGTTTTTAATGTGGATCATGAAAGTTTCTTTCAAAGAAATTTTTTTTATCATTTTTTTATAAATTTAAAATGTAAACATCACTTTCCCATTGATAATTATAATGTCTCACTAATAAAATTCCTTTGGTTTTGGAAATTAATAATGGTAATGGGGGGTATTTTCTTTTTGAATAACATGTATAAATCCTTAATTGTAAATATTTTAGTTTAAAATGGAAATTGTATCTTTATTTTATTTTAAAGTAATTGAATTGGGAATAGGTTATCATGGTAGAATACCGAGTTTTAATACTCACTCTTATAGTATATTTTTAATTGTAGTTTCTGATGTAGGTTTCATCTTGAACAGGTCCACCTTGATCAGTGTGTTGTCATTGGACTGGAGAGTGACTCTTGGGGTCACAAGGAGGTGACATGGGTGTTAGGTTCTCTTTGGGTTTTCTAGTCTTGACTTTTGGCCAGTTTTTTTGTCTATTAATTTTAAAATATAGATAATGTAAAATTTTATAATCCTGTTTATTTTGGTATTCCTTTTAGTTTATTCTACTATCCTTGTTTTTTAATTAGGAAAAAATCATTCACATTGTCTCTATTGATTCTATATAACTTCTCCCTAGGACTGGAGGATCGAGAAAGCCACTCGGCCCTTATTACAGATTGGCTCAGGTGATCGATCCAGGGTTAACATGGGTTAGTTCCTAAAAATTGGTAACATAGGAGGTCAGCTCTTAGAGGACCTTACTTTTTAGAGTTCCCATTGGTACTTGGGGAAATAAAGGTAGTTGAAGTAGAATTTTCAGGACTCAACTGGTAGGTGCGGGAAGATTGTTATGAAATCTTGCACCTTCTGATCCTCAGGTTTCCATGGGAAGCCCAGTTTTGTTAGTTTCTAGGAGATTAGGGATTGTTTGGTGATTGTGATACAATAAGGGGAGTTGGGATAATGGTCCCTGTAATCTCATATGTCCTGGCAAGCCATGTGGGGATTTGGGAATGATCCTAGAATGCTCTCTGTGTTGGGGGAATGTTTAGCATATTGTTTCCAACCATATGTCCACGTCACCCACTAATAGTAGTTCCCTTTTTTAGTTTTTGTGCATCTCCTTTGAATTCATAAAAGTGGTTGACTAGGAAAAATTAGTTTTGAATGGTTAGTGTTTTTCTAAAAGTGTTTTTTTAATTTAAAAAGGGGGATGTTTGTTGTCAATACTAGTTTTCTTTCCTTTTTTATAGTTGGTCTCTTATGCGGTGTTAGATCATGAGGGGTTTCATTGTTGAGTTGACTTTGAATTATTTTTGACATTTAATTTTCCAGTAGTTTTCCCCATGGAGCTTTGATGGGTGATCATTGTTTGGTTGATCAACTGAAGGATTTTATGCTTGAGTTCTAGAAGCTAGATCCACCTCTCTATAATGGTCAATCAGACCCCTCCGTAGTATATGTGTGGATGTGAAAGATGAAAAGGGGATTCAAAATTGTTAATTTGACTAAGTTGATGAAGTTTATGTTTTCAACCTCCATGCTTGAACATTCACCATAGATGTGGTGGAAGTCAGTTTCTCAAACAAGCCTTGTCAAGAGCTTACATATGAGCTTTTCAAGGCTTTTTTCATTCACCAGTATTTTTTTGAGAAATAAATTGTGAGAAAATGGATGGAGATGGGTTGTCTAAAACATGGTGATGGATTTGTTTTAGAGTATTTGATGAAATTTTTGGAGCTAGTCCCTTATGATTTAAGATATGTCACAGATGACTCCATAAAGGCATATCCTTTCAAGGTAGGTCTCTATCATGATCTGTAGTCGAAGGTGTCAAATTCCAACCTAACTTCGATTACTAATGTGGTGATAAAAGATTTACTTTTCGATGTGGTGATGGAGGGAGTTATATAAGCAGTCCTACCTCATTCAATTCCTTAGAGAAGTGTTGAGGATCTTGGAAAGTAGACGAATAAGTTATTGAATGTTGATGGAGTGGTTCGTGGAATAAAAAAGCCATAGGATCTCTTATAAACCTCTTATGGGAATGATATTTTTCTATGCTATCAATGTGGAAAGCCGGGTCAAAATATGTCATCATGTCCAAGTACTCCTAAGCTCTTCTATGCTTGTGGATTCTTTGGTCACTTATAACAATTCTATCAAGGCATTACTAAAAATCATCATGGAGGAAACTCTTATAAGTGATGTGTTGTTGGAAGGCTATTTAGACCTTCATTTTGTATGTTCCCTTATAGTGTAAGAGAGATTTTTTCATAGAGTTTTTTGTAGTGGTGTTTTGTTTGTTTTAATCGAAGGAATATTGTGGGTCTTTTGTGATCTCCAGTTTTCAATGGAAGTGTTGTTCTACTCCAGAAAGTTTGTATCTTTCTCTTTTATCTAATAGTGTGATGCATGTTTCTGTTTGGGATAGTCATCTCTTAACTAAAAGGTAGTAGATGCTTCATCCAATAGTTCTCCAGGCATATTTCTCATAGTAAAGCTGGAATATAGTCCGAAATCCTGAAGGTTTAAGGATTTTCATAGGTTCGTGCCTCCACCATTGTGGTGGGGCAGTTCTAATGTTTTATTGTGGTTTCATAGTGCTATTAATTTCCTATCATGTCATATTGAATGGTATATGGTTTTTGGTTGTGGTTTAAATGGTCTTATAATTAACCCCTTTCCCTCTTCTCCCCATGTGGTGGGGATTTTGGATTGTGTGAGATGTTTTTGCTCAGTTCTTGTCCCATCTATTTGGGAGTGGGTAGTTTAAATGATCAGTTGGTGTTATTCCTGGCTTGGGGTGATAGGCTGTTATAAGGGAGCTTTGTTTGGCATGTGTGGGAGATTCTGAGTTATAATTTATGTTAAATTCTTTTTTGGTCACTGTTAGTTGGTTCTTAATGGTGGGGATACCTACAATGAGTCTTGTTGGGTTTTCTTCTTTGAATTATCAGGTTCTAGCTATTTTCTAATTGGGGGGCGTCGGATTGGGCCTCCAAATATTAGTGATCTATTTTTGGTTTAGTTTTGGATTGATCTGGTTGGTTTAATTGTTTTAAAGTTGTTGATATTTTAGTTTCCTCCTCGGTTTGGGTAAACGGTGGGATTCTTGGGAGAATGACCCAAAATCCTTATTTGGATTGGTTGTGGATTTGGTGGTTTGACCTTTTTCATTATTCATAGGAAGTGGTTGGGGTTTTTGTCTCATTTTGGGAAATGAGGTTGAGTTCCATTGATGGTCGGTGAAGTTTCCTCAATTTATAGGTTGGATCATATTGGTATTGGATCCTTAGGTGTTGATCAATCACTTGGAATGTTTTGTAGATTTCTGGGGATGGAAAGTGTTATGGTGGGGATAATTTTTACTCCCTGACTTTAGATATAATTTTTTTTTATTATTTTATTAATTTATCATGGTTTCGAATTATTTTTAGAGTTACACGTTGGGTACTGTTGAATGTTTTAATTTTTGCTGATAAATAAGCATTGTTGGAATGGCAACGTCTAGCACATGTTCAAGGCACAATCAAATCCGTGTGGCTTCATCAAATCACTATGCGGCATGCCTAGTATGTAGTTAACTAATTAATTATCTAAAATAACAATTAATTGAATGAAAAGATAAATTGAAATAATAATAATAATATAATTATTTACGAGTCATTATAATAATGATGATAATAATAATAATTATAATAATAATGATATTATTATTATAATTATTATTATCATAAAATTTTAATTAGTGTTTTAGGGTGTTTTTTTAAAGAAAAAATGATGAAACCCTAATATGCTACCCTGCCCCTCCTCCTGCTCGGTGCTTCCCATTCTAGTGACCTCCCCCCAGGCTTAATCCTCCAATGCCACACACACTCTCCCTGGCCAGTGTTACCATCTCTAGATGGTGCTTCCCCTACCAGTGGCCCTAACTCCAGCCGACCCCTATTCTGACCAATGACCCCCTTGGTCGACTCCCCTCTGACCAGCACCACTGTGGACCTTCTGGTAACATCATTTTCATTTATTTTTCTTATTTTAGATGGTTTTTTTGATAATTTAGTGTTGTTCTTCATAGTTTTGCTTTTTTAAACCCTCACTGAGTGATCTCAGAGTTTTTTTGTCATCACACCACATATCTGAAGTAGGTTTCCCATTGAGCTTTAATTTATAATTTTATTTTCATGTATTTATTACCATTAGTAACTTATATATGTTATAATTACAGTTATGAAACTTTGGTTAATTTATTTGGTTTGAAAATTAGTATTTTAAGCATACTTTTGTGAAAAAATGTTGTTCTTTTTTTATTATTATGCAAATCGCTTGTTTAATAAAAATTTTTGTTAGTTTCTCACATTATTTTTGATTTTTAGAACCTGTTTTACCAACTTAAATAAGTTCATTGCATAAAATTGATGTTTTGTAACAATGTGAGTTCTAATAGAAAATATTTGGTAATCATTGCATGCCTTGTTATCAGAAAGGTTCCTGGTTGGATTTTATGTTCTAAAAGTGATATAATATGATTTGTTTTATTTTATCAATGTTTAGGAAGCGTGAAAAATGATTTTTTGGGGACTTTTATGCCTGTCTAAAGTGGTTTTGACTTTATATAGAATTGGGTGTGAGTTTTTATGGTGTTGTGGCATATGTTGATAAAGAGTAGCCAGTTTGGAATTTTTCTAAAAATGGTATGATCCTTGATTTTGTAATTGGACGTTTTATGTAGGTTGTTTAAATATTTTGGTGTATAAAATGGTGTGTTTACACGCATTTATAAAAATTTCATGTGTGTATTTAATGAAAGTAGGTTTTTTGAGATGATTAATTATGGCGTGTTGGCATTTTCATAGAATATGGTTTTGGTTCAAAAGAGAGATGGGAGTGTTTTTTTGAGTTATGTAACTATTTTTATATGGAAATGAGGTTTTTGACATATATTCTTGAAATATGGTTGGAATTTGGTAATGGTTGTTTTTTTGAAATGTGTAAGGGCCCATTTGGAAACATTTTGCAAACAATAAAAAATAATTATTATGAACAACTCAGTTCAATGTTCTCATGAATTGTCTTGAATAATGGGTGGTTTTTCCTCATTGTTGAATCATAAGTATCCATTATTAGGGTTCCTTGGTTGGAACCCTTTTTGTTCAATATGTTGTGAGGCATGAGATTAGTCCGTGGAGAGGCTTGAGGTGAGGCTTGTTCTGAATTATTATTGTTACATATACATTGTGATTGGATGATCAAATGGAAAAAGTTCGCTCAACCCTTTTATATGCATGAGACATGGGGACCTAGAATATTCATAGAACCGTAGGTGAATGATTTACACACTAGTAGTTCACATAATAACCAGTGGCCCATATTAGGTGTAAATATGTTTGAGTTTATTACTATGGGATTGGGCCCCATGGTCTGTCCTGAGTAAGGGTGGTCAGGAATTTGGGAATTTTGATTTTCATCACGTGTGGAATGGAAATGAGGAATATGTCTCATTTATTAGTACGTTATAAATTTTTCATGATCTCTTAGGTCCACCTATATCTACTCATTCTTAGTAATTGAAGTTTTAAATGTGATATTTGTATGTATATTTTTTATTTCCCTTGTTGTGTAACTACTTTTGAGCTTTCATGTGATGTTTTTTATTATAATGTGATGTTGGTTTTAATGTGGCACATGAAAATGTATTTCAAAGAAGTATTTTATCATTTTTGTATGAATTGAAAATGTAAGAATCATGTTCCACTTGCAAATGATAATGAATCACTAGTAGAATGACTTTGGTTTTGGAAATGAATATGGTCAATGAGCTATATTTTGCTTTTGAATAACATGTAGAAAACCTTACATTTATATATTGTAGTTTAAACTTGAAATTTGACGTTTCCTTTATTTTAAATTAAGTGTATTGTAAATAGGTTATCAGACTGGCCTACTGATTATTAATACTCACACCAATTTTTTCCTTTTATTTTTAGTTTCTTCTATAGGTTTTAAATTGAGTTCAACCACCTTGAGTGGTGTGTGGTCCTCGGACTAGAGATTGACCCATGGGGTCACATGTAAGTATCATGGGTGTTCGATTCTGTTTGGGTTTTCTAATTTTGATTGTTGTTCAGTTTTTTTGTCTCTTATTTGTAAAATATAGATAATTTAAAATTTGAGAATCATGTTTAGTTTGGTTTTCCTAGTTCTTTGTTCTGATGTAATTATTTTTTATTGTTGAAAAGCCATTCCCATTTCTCTATGGATTCTCTGGCACTTGTCCCCATCTTGGGAGGATCAGGAATGCATCTCCAGTCTTGTCGCAGATCAGTTCAGGTTACTGGTTCAGGGTCAACTCGGGTTGGTTCATGACCAGTAGGATTGTCGAGACCTGAAATGTATGTCATAAAAAGAAGTAGTTAACCAATTGTTGATGAATAACATGTAACGAGGGAGTTTGGTAAATAAGTGTTTTAGAGATAATTACAGGAGTTGTAATCTCATTGTCATTGGATTATCTAGTGATAAGAACATGACATGAATTGATAGAAATGATTTCCCAATAGGTGTTCATATTTCATTTTGAGTAATTGTTTATGATTTTTTGAAAAATATTGATTTTTGAATAGTGTCTAAACTATTTTTTATTTAGAAAATTGAAAAATTCATGGTAGTGATATTTTCAAAATGGATTTATTTTCAAAATCATTTTGGACTTTTCAAAAATGGTTTGAAAATAGAAGGTGGTGAATTTTGGGAAATCCTTGCTGTGATAGTTGTGATATGAGAAATTTTAATTTTTAATCCTTGATTTTATAGAGAGTGATACTTATGGTGTTTTTTTATATTAACATATGGAACCCAGTAGGAATCATAGAAAACAAAAGGAGGAAGCTGCTGAAATGTGGCTTCACCTAAGCCATAGGTGAACAAAATCCTAGGAATAGAATGCTTGACTATGTTAAAATTTCACATCGATTATTATACCAAAACTATTAGTTTTATCATCGATGATGATAAAGATAATCACATAAAAGGATACTGGAGTGTAAATGAGGTGAAATAGTCTTTTTAGAGCCATTAATTGGATCAATTTCATACCAGATAGTAGTGTTTATTTTGGAATCAAAGGAAGTAACTTAGAATAATAGTTTTCCAGTATTTTTGATCATTTTCCATTTACTTTTCCCAAAATATTATAATGGTTTCCACCCATAAGATAAGTGGAGTTTAAAATTGATTTAAACCCCTAAACTAGTTATAGGTCACTTTTTTCATATCAAATGTAAGCAAAAGAATTAATAGAATCTAAGGTGTGGTTGGATGATTTGGAATGAAAAGGGTTAATTCATACTAGTTTGTCTCTATGGGATGCACATGTCTTGTTTGTCAAAAATTTGAATGTAACTCTTTGTATATGTGTTTATTATCATAATATTAACTATGTTATGATAAAAAATCGTTATCCAATTACATGCATTAATGATTTGTTTGAATAATTTAGGAAATCCAATTATTATCTAAAATTGAATTTTAACTAGGATATTACCAATTGTGTGTGGGGAATGAGAATATACTAGAAACATATTTCAGAAGTGGATATAAATATTAGAGTATGTGGTTTTTCCTTTCCATCATAAAAATGCACCAATGGTCTTCCTGGAATTGGTAAATCATATATTTCATATAGATTTCGATTCTTTTATAGTGGTGTTTTTGGATGGTATAATGGTATATTAAAGTAAAATGGTTGAGCATGAGGAACACTTGGCGACAGTGTTGGGAATATTGGGAGATCATGTTTTGTATCAAAAATTATCAAAGTGTGATTTTTGGATACAATAGGTACGATTCATTGGACAATTGATATGTGAAAGAGGGTTTTCCATTGATCTAGAAAAGATATAGGTTGTTATATCAACTAAACTTCCAAAGAATGTCTTTGACATACATTGCTTCCTTGATCTATCTAGATATTATCAATGTTTTTTTTGTGATTTTTCATGAATAGATTCACCTATAATATATTGGACAAGGAATAATCTTCAATTTAAATGGAATAAATAATTTCATATGTTTTTTAAAGAGCATAATGTTCTCCTTAAATCAGCATTGATCTTAATTCAGCATAAATAAGGAGAAGGGTTTGTGGTATGTTGTGATGCTTCATGATCAGGGTTGGGATCTGGTCTCTTGTAAAGAGATCATGTTTTAGATTATGTCTAAACTAAGTGAAATTTTACTTACAAGAACTACCCAACAGATGATATGGAGTTAGCTATCGAAGTCCATGATTTGAAGACATGGAATCATTACAGCTTTTCTAATAAATTCAAGGTGTTAACAGAACATAAAATATTGAAACATATTTCCTCACAAATTGAGTTGAATCTAATAAAAATAAGATGGATGGATTTTATTCAAATGTGTTACTTTGGCGTGATGTATACACTGGGTAAAGGAAATTCAGCACCAAATGAATTAAAAAAACAATTGAATAATCTGTTGGAAAAGGAGGCTTCAGATCAGTCAAAGTTGATATTATTGATAGCCACTATGCACATAGAATGTTAATATATATGAAATTTTATTCTTTTATTTTTAATTTCTTTGATTCATAATTAGGTTGAGACAGTTAAAGAGGTATAGATGTCTAATTTAAAATTTGTTTCTAGGAGGTCAAGACTCAATAGTGGGGATGCCATTGAGGGATGGGACCTAATAGGATTTAATTTTTTTTGTTTCAAAATAAAATTAGCATACCATTTTATATTCAAGAACAACTTCTCTTCACATACCAGTATTTCTAATGAGTTTTTCATTCTAGAATACAAAATATATATAAGGCGTTGAAGGCATAGTTTTGGTGGGTTGAAATAAAAAGAATGTTGGATGAGTATTTTTTTAGATTCTTAACCTATCAGTAGGTTGAGGCAGATCATTGACTTCCAATAGGTATGTTTAAGTCATTTCATATTCTTATTTGGAAATGGAAGAAGATATCAATGGATTTTGTAAAAGGTCTCCCAAGAATGTAAAATAAACACGATTCCATAGGGGTGATAGTGTATAGTTTCATAAAGATGTCCCATCTCATCCCAATTCATATATCTCTTATGGTGGTGGATTTGTCTAAAATCATTTTCTGTGAACTGGTAAAGAGGCATGGAGTACCATTTTTGATAGTGTCAGACAGAGACCTAAGAATTACATCTAATCACTATAAATCCTTAATGAAATACAATGGAAATTGGTTGACTATAAGTATGGTGTATTATCCATAGATGGATGTAAAATCCAAAAACAATGATTCAAATGTTAGAGGAAATGTTGCGAGATTGTGTAATAGATTTTGGTGGCTCATAGGAGGACTGCATACTGTTATCGGTGTTCCCATATAACAATAGTTATCATGAATCACTATATATGGATTCATTTGAATCATTGTATGGTAATCCTTATCATTATTCACTATAATGGTTGTTAATATATGAGACATTAATAGTTAGAACGATCCTTATTCAAGAGACAACGGAGAATATTGAGTTAATCAGGAAAAGAAGCAATCATATAAAGATCATCATTGTTGACCATTTTCATTTGAGTTGACTGATAATGTGTTATTGAGAATATCTTTAAGGAATATTAATTTTCATTTTGGAAATAAGGAAATGTTATCTCCTTGATATATAGGCCCCATTTGGATACATTAACATGTTGTTGAGGTGATATATAGGTTGTCATTGCCACATGAATTTTGTACAGTAAATATTGTGTTTCATGTATCTTAGTTTAAAATGCATCATCTTGATCCAGATCATGTCATTTGATTTGTTCATGGTGACCTAGAGTTCGATTCTTTGTTGGTTCTATGTCGTTCTGGAATGTGGATAAGAAATAGAATTTATTTTATAAGAAAAATAATCAGACTTCTGTGGGTTTCCTGAGAACATGTTCAAATTTTGGAGGAGTCTTGGGAATGGTAGAAACAAATGATTGAGTAATGGATCATTATATCATAGGAAAATGGTGGTTATCTAATTTCCATGGATGGAAAGGCTAATGGTGTGGAGAATGTGACACCCCCAGTTTTAAGTAAGTAACCCTTATATTATGTTTGTTAGGTTTTTAATGTGCTTGGGTGATATATTGGATGGTTTGGAGGACTTTTAGAATGTATTTATAGATTTTATAGAGGTTCACAATTTGAGCATGGTTATTAGAAACCATGAAATACCTTCCCGAAATCATGTAAGGGAAGATAGTGGCAACTGGGTAGGTGCATGGTTTTTCCAAACTGTGTATTCACCTAGACCTAACCATGAAAAGTGGAATAGAGGGCAAATAGGGTTGGTTCATGGTTTTTTGGACCATTTAAACCAATCATGTGAAGGGTGTTGGGAGGTAGTGGTCGGAGCATGGTCGGTGCACAGTTTTCCTAACCATATAACCCAACCATGAATTGATAAAACTCATATCCAAAAAATGTTTTTATCATTCTTTTTTACCCCTAAACTTCTCATTTTCTATTATTTTTTATCATAACTTTGTATTTCCCCCTTCCAAAGGCAATGGAGACTTTCCCCTTAAACCCAATAGTGATTCGTTGGAAAATCTTGGTGTGTTGAAGGCTGGATTGTGTATTAAGTCTCTCTTTATGGGGGGTTTTCTTACATATAATCTTATTCTATATCTTTAATTCATATATATCATCATTTGGGGATAAAACAATGATATGGGATTATAATAATGATGAAAATTAGTTGTGTTGACGTTTATGAATGAGATCTAAGGAGGTATTTTTGTGATTGAACCCATTTTTTGAAAGAATTTATGATATTCTTCATTTTTACAATAGTTTCTGAGGTATGTGGATACACTCTTGAATTTCCTTATTACAACATGAAGGATTAGTTTCAAATATATTTATTTCACTTGAATTTGAATTTGAAATTGATTTGAGAAGCATGTATGAATCCCTCTTTAATGATGGCTAGTGGATTTATGGAAATTTATTATTACGTAATGATATTTTTTATGGATTTTAAAATTACCTTCTAAAAATATTATCTTGTTTTGTTTCACGGAATATTTTTTATTGAAATATGTACAGTAAAATTTATTTTTATTGAAATGTGTTGAAATGATTGGTTTGTCATGGTTTTGGTATACACGGGTTGGTGTGAGTTCATTCTTTTGACCTGACCCTGAATAAGGGGCATGTACCATTGGTGTACAAGAGACATGAACCCAGATAAGGGGAGTGATCCATTTGGGAAAAATAATATTTTCCACTTATTGATAATAAGGAGGAGGGACGAGAAACTTCTCATGAGTACTGAACTATCACAAAATCATGAATGTCTGGGTGTGTGTGTGTAGATCATGGAATGGCATTATAAAAAGGAATTTGATATTTTTTAATTTTTTTTGTCTCCTTATTTACATGGAAATGGATTTGGTTTGGGGAAACTGTTTTATTATGTAAATTGTTTTATATTATAATATGAAATGTTTAAATTGTTTTATATAAATTGTTTTATTTAAATGTGTTATCTTATTTTATCCCAGTGGAATGAGTTGGTAAGTCTTTTCTAGATAACGTACTATGTTTCATTACTCACCCACTACATTAGAACGTTGGTGCATTTAAATGTATCATTTATTGAGAGTTAGGTAATGGAAAAGTATCTAATTTCATTAGTGTTTCATCATGATACTTTAGGATGTATTGTGTAGTTGGATCTTGGAGAATTTTGGGATATGTAGAGTTTGTTACGTGCGATCCTTTGAAATTTTTGGTTTTTTCTTCCTATTTTTACTTTGATATTGGCAGTATTCTTTTTTGGTACTCTGGTATAGTTTGGATTTGATACCAATTGGTATTACATTTATTTTTTTAAATTATTATAATGCGTCATATAGTTATTTTGGTTATGGTATGCTTGTTTGTGGTTGTTTTATTTTCAAAGAGAGAACATCCCCATATTATATTAAATCCTTTGGAATCTATTTCCAACCATTGCCATCCTAGGGATTCTCCTAAAGCCAGGTAGAAAATCAACCTTGACTCTAACCTATTAGGATGGGTGGGATGTTACATTTACACTTAGTGATATTGAGTAGACGATATCATGAGGATTGACCTAGAAATAAAAACACCAGATGTTTCTAGGGTATTTGGTATTTCTTATACATAAAAATGTTTCATGGAATCAAACCAAGAGATTATTACCAATATATACTATTTGATAATGAATTTTTATGAAATATGAAAACCATGAAATTTTTGTTGGGTGAGGTATCTTTCATTGGATGTGCTGATGGTTTTATGGAATTGTTTTAATAACTAAGATACGTTTGTCTCTTCCGAAAGGAAGAGATAAATCTATCTTAGTTTAACAGGGTGGTAGTACCATCATTAAATCAATCGATCCGGTAGAATATGTTAATTACATCTAGTAAGGTCAATGATTATTAAGTAAATAAATAATGATAACACGAAGTATAGATCATGATTTATGATATTTCATCAGAGAAAGAGATTATATTACATGGAATGAGATCATAGGAAAGGTTGTCATTTCTATGAATATACCATATATGTCTAGTTGTATTGATGAGTATCTAGACTCTACTAATAGTCTATTTATAGAATCCAAAACAATCGATATCAGCACCTAGATAGTCTCAAACGATGTTTATTTAATATTATTCCCCATTCATATGAATAAGAGTTTATGAAATAGTGGGACCCACCACAAGGTCCTGGTTATGTTCTCATTTGAACAACCTCCATGGAATAAATAAAATCATATTTTTCAATTTTATAATAATTTTATTTTAATATATTTTTTAAAAATACTCACCAAATGTTGAGTGAAAAAATTTGAAAATATTTAACAAATGAATATTATTTTACTATTCATGGATCGTTTAATATTTTCAGGAATAATGAGTCGAGTTAATGACATGATTTTATCACATAATATATTATTATATTATGAATAATTTATAAAAATATAAGTGATATTTATGACTCATAATAATTTCTATATGATTTTATTTGTGGTTTATTTAGTAGGTAATACATATTCTAGGGACGGGGAGCCATTTTTAGGTATTTAATACCTCACTATATTATAGTTATAGGATCTCATTCATGGAACTATTCTCTACATAAATTTGATATCCACTCTCTCATCTATAATATATCCTGGAGACTGGAACTGATGATCTATGAAACTAATTTTATTTCTCCTTCCTGAAACAATGGATTTTCATAGAAGTGATCATCGGTACATCGAAGGTTTCAGCGAATTTGTGGGATATCAATTGGTTATCAAGAAACAATTTTCTTGAAAACATTGAATGTGTGTGTAGATGTTCTAGAGGGATTACAATTCAGTTCCTTCAAGAAACTTTCTCTAGTAATGAGTGGTTATCGAGTTTTTATTTAAATCAATCAAGGTATTTTTTTTGATTTTATTATGTGATTAAATCAATTCTTGTGAGATCCTACCCTTTATTACTAGGTAATTCATTACTGGATGTGACTTAGTTAAATATATATGGTGATGATTATTTTTAATTCACTGACATTGATACTTCCTGTACACACCCTGATGCCTTATAATATTTTTTAAGAGTAAGGGCTGGATGTTGTCCATACAAGAGATAAAAATAAAAAACTGATGAAATGAGTTAAGGGGCTGCTGGAACTGCTAGAAAAAATAAAAAAAAATTTAAAACTAGGGGGGCACCGGACATGGAATCAAAAAAAAAGGAAAGTTGGGTCGCCAATAGGACCCACATTCGCCCTCAAAATGGGGGTTTGGAAAATACACCAACAATTATGGGAATTTGTTTTATTAAAAATAAACTTTTTTAATCAGGCGATGCACCACCCCTCCCCCTCCCCTATTACCCATGAAAAAAGAAATAGAGAACCTTATAGGTAGTCTAACAAATGGAATGGGTCTTCCCAACTATGTTTGGGCTGAAATAGGCCTTCCTCAACCCACCATTCCCATTCTTGGACCAAAATTGATCCTGAACCAGTTGAAATGGTTTATGGATCACATTGAGGACCAAATAATTTTAGTTATTTTAATATAATATTGAAAAATGTTTTTTAATGTGTTAAGATTTTTATTGGGACCATGTGATTATTATTTTTTAAATTAAATTTAAATTTTTTAATTCATCTAAAAATCCATCATGTAAATTTTTTTGAAAAAAAAAATTATATACAATGAAAATTACCTTCTTAGTGAATATGAGGATAAAAATACTAATATATGTCTATAAATTATGTTATTTAATTAATTATTGAAATTACATGTGATTTAGGTACCAATTAATTTATTTTGACTATATTCATATTTAATTTCCCCACTTAAGATGTATATAGTCTTCCATGTCTAGTAGTATGATTCTGTTTGAATTTTGAGGTATCCTGGGATTTGTATATTAGATTAAGGACATTATATGATGTGGAATACAATGAGATGAATTGGTATTCTAGATGATACACAGGTACATTGGACTAGGGTATGAGATGCAATATGTGACATACATGACTCGGGTAATTTACCCCTAGGTTCATGGTTGTTCAATTGAGTAAAAATGGACAAACCAATACAAAATTATCAAGATCAGTCACATTCTATATTTAATTTATGCATCATTAATTATTATAATTTTAATTTTTATGTTTATGTGATCACATAAAATAAAAAACAAATAATGCATAGATTAAAACGAATTAATATGTGATATAATTTTTCTAACAAATTATCATATTGGGAGTGTAATAACATAATATGACCATATCAAATATAAAATTGTTTAATTAATAGAGAAATATTAAAAACCCTTAATGTAATATTAATTTTTAATTCTCTCTATCATTTGATTTTAAAAAATCCTAGGTGTAATAGGTTCTTATCAACCCATGTCAATGGTGTTTCTACTATTGGGGTGTTATTATGAGGGTGATGGGTTGAGTTAGCTAAACAATACAACGAATAAGTATCCATATCTATCTTTTTTCAACTTTAGAGGAAAATAGTTGAGTAAATCGAGTTTATGGTTTCTGAAATTTTTGACATCACTCAACAATTAAACGAGTTATGATTTAATATTGTTATCGAGTAAAACACCTACCTTGAAACTCTATGAGTAGTGAGTTATCCATATTTTAGACTATTAGTAGTTGTTTTAGGTATATTTTTTACTAGAATACTCTAGAATGTGGTTATTCCAAATCTATTAACATGGTATAATATGGTTTAATGAAATATTGGGAGACATATAATGATGTAGTCATTCTACAAAGTCTAATCAATTTTGAATATAAAGTACATATGTACAAAAAAATTATTTGATACATGGATTTAATTAATACCACAAAGTCGCTATGATTAATTTTGAACAAAGAACATGTACTAACTTTAAAAAATTTCTATGTATAGTATAGGAAGTTTCATAATGTATTATGAAATTAATGGAACATATATGTGCCAGAGTCCCCACAAAAACTTTATCCACCTCAGGATGTGATGGTGTGAAATATGTCTATAGGATACTCATGTATGGAACATTTTATATATACATCATAATGTTATCATTAATTATTAATGTGTTATGAAAAAAACATTAATACATAGATGGTTTCACATGTTTTCTCATTTCATGGAAGCCTATAAGAAGAAAGTGAAGTGATATGTGAATGAGATTATGATTACACTGAATACGTGTAAATAAAAAAATGGATCACAATATTTAAATACATCCCATTATTATATATTTATCACCTACTTAATCTAGTTTTTTTAAATATTACAAAATTAATATTGTGTAAAAATTGATTCATTATATTGTGGGTATAGTTTCCCAAAAAAATAATATTCTAATAAAATATTAATCCTAATTTATTATGGTCATAAAGTTAAATGAAAATGTGAAAAGGTACAATGGATAGTGTGATAGCAAATTAACTTTGAAAATTTCCTTCAAAAGAAAAGTGGCATGTAACCATACAGGAGGGTTATTTTTTTCATATTTCATGAGACAAGTCTATATAATATTAAATTTTACGAAATGAAATGAATAATAAGGTTGTATATTATTCTTCATGTTTCTTCTTAAATTTTAATTGATGTTTCTATTTTAATTTTATTTAATTATATACTGAATTTGTTTCACACATTCTTATCCAACAATATTAACCATGTATGTCACGACCCGTCCTCGAGGTTCGTTCCATGACTACCCCAAGCCCGCCTCCCACAGGCCAGGGGTTGGCGACTAGTACCATGGCGTACAATCCCAAAAAAGGGGGAAGACATTGCCTTTGTAAAGTAAACAAACCCCACAGAGTAAGCAAGCATAATTAAACACTAAGTAAAACTGGGTACAATAGTGAGTGCATAAAAGTAAGTGGGCCATAATACAAACCCAAACTGAAAGTAAAATACAACTGGAAGGAAAGTAAAACAACTGAAAGTAAAGCCGAAACGTCGTTCCATCCACAGGGAGTCCCACCTGAAGGGTGGGTACAGATAGCCTCTTCAGCTCCACGGGTCCAGCCGTCCGCTCCATGTATGTCCCGCCCAGTGGTCCACCTCTAGGTACTGACTCGCTCTACAAACCACCACCACGATCAGCGCTGTCCGTCATCTGCATCCAACACAATGTAGTGCAGGCATATCCCATGAAGGGGTGAGTATAAGCTACTCAGTTTGGACCCCGAGATCCCCGAAGGTCTCCCAGAATCCACAAAGGATAATCCACAAAGGAAATATACAATCAAGATGTAACATCTGAAACTACTGAGGTATATGCCCATACATATACCTAAGTCATCAAATCTCGTTTGGCTCAAACATCCAAGACCAAGTTCGATCATGTCCACATAGGAGTACAACCCAATCCAGATAGGATAACACAACTCAATCCACAAAGGAAAGAAAGTCAAACATATCGAAGATATTGTTTGAAGTCAATACTCAGCTCACACATGTATACTTCTTCGTAAGACGATAGAGATGATCAGATGTAGCCACTAATTCATCTAGGCCGTCGGACCCACACCGGATCGATAAGTACTAACCCCCACAATGACCCACAGAAGATCGATAGGTAACTAACCCCCACAATGAGCCACACAGGATCTGACCCACACAGGATCAATATGCGCTGGCACACATAGGACCACTGAGCACTGACCCACATAGGATCAGATCCACATAGGATCGGTAAGCACTGATCCACAGAGGATCGCTGAGTGCTGTAGTCGTCGCTGTCAAACCCACGGAGGATTCCTGTACTGTCTTCATCGTCGTCGCAGTCACAACCAGCTCTAGGGTTCTCGCACATAGCAAGCTTGTTTGTGGAGGGTCCTCTCCACGAGCCGAGGGCTGATACATCAACTGACACAATGTCCAGAGTTAATGTATCCAAAAGTTATGTATCATCAACAGAAAGTCAACGTCATAGACAGCGCGTCGATCGGATGCCCGGTCTGAGAGTTATTAGCTTTTTCGTCCAGGGGCCCAGTTGGTTTTTAAGTCAAAACCAACCCGACCGTACTCCAAATGCGTCCAAACCTCGAGCGGAGTAATCCAAAAGATCCTTCCACTAAGAGAAATCCATTAATTTCGACAGCACGTCAATCAGATGTTCGAAGATCAAGTTATAAGTGTTTCCACTCCGAATGCCTGGTTGGATTCATGTTCAAACCAACCCAGACGAACCCAAAGTTCTTCGAAACCTTGAATGTAATATACAAAAGCGACTGTATCGATCATAGGATCACATCGCAGTTGATGGTGCATCGATCGTAGGTCCATAGCCCATGTTATGGGCAAAAGACCGAAAGAGGTCTGGAAATGGGGGTTTTGGGCCCGGACCGACCCGGCCCGGGACCCCCTGGGGGGCGCTCCTGCTACCAGCTAGGGTTACGAACCCCCAGTCTCCCCTTGAAACAGCCACCCCGCTCCGGTCGGCCAGTTGCTGCCGCTATGGGACTGTCGCGGTCCCACCTTCTTGCTCCAGTGGCTGGCGGTTCGGGCCCCCACTCCCTGCACCACCGCGGCCGTAGGCCACGGCCTTGTTCGTTCGGTGCGGCGCGACGACGCCACGATTCTTCGGCCATTCTCTTTGTTTCTGTGAGGTACAATGGCACCACACTGCCTTTGCTCGTGCCGCAACAATTTCAAACAATCAAGGGGGAGGAGGATCGTCCGTGTTCGTGCGGTCCGACCTCCTCCTGTTATTGTGATAACTGGCAGCTCAATTAGAGACGATGATCGGTGATGAATGTATTCATGAATAGAAACAAATAATCCCCTACCTCGATGAAATCGTTGAATGAAGGTTCATGGTAGAACTGAAAGTCGCGGAAGAAGGCATCTTGGAAAGAGAGGTTCGTTGGCGTCGAGGTACACAACGTCGCATCGTCGATCTCCGAGGAAGGAATCTCCCACTATCATCCTTCATCGGAGGTCGGCGTTCTTCATTGGTGACGGTGCATTCTTCATGTTCTTCAAGGAGGAAGAACGTCCTTTAGAACTTAGAGATTTCTTCTCCAAATCCTCTCACACCACGAACTAACCTCTCACGAAATAAGACTTAGTCTTATTTAATTAACACACAAGCCAAAAATTCATTTGAAATTCAAAATCAATACAGGAATTAATTAAATTGAATAACCTACTAAAATAATTAATTAATAGTTGACTTTCATTTGAAAGGGGGTGCAGGTGGGTTACATAATTAAAAGGGGTTGAGGAACTTGAAAGGGTGGGGCTCGTGTGGGCCCCACCAAACTAATATCCAACCTAGTGGAGTAGTTAGGATGTGGGTCCCACTTCAACCACTTATCTTAGGTTAAACTACTTTAAATAAAAATAAAATTGGTTGCACCATTTTATTTTATTCTTTACTTAACCAAAAATTTTAATAACCACACCCGAGAAAACGCAACTCCAGAAAAGGTGTTGCTAAGAAATTACAGGCGCTATGCTTCCATCGGTGTCATCAGATTTCGATTCCGAGCACTGGTTAAAATGTTAGGAAATCACACTCATTCATGCACTGAACGTACCCGACCTAAACATAGGAAATTTAATCCAGGCTCATCCGGCCTCAGAATCAAGGGTCGTCAGAAACTGCGTTATTGTAAAATCCCAAAAAAAATTAAGAAAAAAAATTCCCTTTAATTTTACAGGTCTTTAAATTACACCCACCTCAAGGCTTTACATCCCCGTAAAGATACATCATAAACTAGGGAAAAAAATGTGGGTATTGAACATGCATTTGAGCCTCCCGCTCCAAAGTGCTCTCCTGGAGGATCCCATCCTACCATCTGATGCGCACTAGAGGAATCGACCGTCCACATAGGACCTGATCCTGTCGATCCTCGATCTTCACCAGGACATCCTCAAACGTCACCCCATCATCAATTTCCAGCTCCCCATGGTGGATTATATGAGTCGGGTCGTGCTCATATCTCTTCAGCTGAGATAAGTGAAAGACGTCGTGCACCCAGTGCAAATGAGGTGGTAAATCCAGATGATAAGCCACCTTGCCAATCCTACTGAGGACCTGGAATGGTCCGATGAAGCGTGGTGATAACTTGATGCCTTGGCCAAATCTCTGTAATCCACGTCGAGGTGAGACCCACAAGAATACATGGTCACCATCCTCAAACTCTAGTGGCCTTCGCCTCCTGTCAGCATAAGACTTTTGCCGTCTCTGAGCTGTCCTCATCCGCTCCTGGATAACATGGACCTTCTCTATCAGGGCCTGGACCATCTCCGGTCCCACAAGTGCTGACTCCGCAGGGTCTGTCCAGCACAGAGGTGATCTGCAAGGCTTCCTGTACAATGCCTCGTATGATGCCATCTCGATGGTGGAGTGGTAGCTGTTGTTGTACGCGAACTCCACCATGGGAAGGTGATCCTCTCAGCTGCATCCAAAGTCGAGGACACATGCACATAGCATGTCCTCGAGAGTTTGAATGGTCCTCTCCATCTGACCATCCGTCTGAGGGTGAAAGGCGGTGCTCAGACGTATCTGCATCTCGAATGCCTCCTGCAACCCCTTATAAAGCAAGGAAGTAAAACGAGCATCTCGATCAGAGACTATAGATGATGGAACACCATGAAGCTGTATGATCTCCTCAACGTAGAGGCATCCCAAGCACTCCACGGAGCCCTACTCTCTGGTGGGTAAGAAGTGGGCCGACTTGTTGAGTCGGTCGACAATCGCCCAAATGGAGTCGTGACCTATAGAAGTGCGTGGAAGTCCAGTCACAATGTCCATAGATATACCTTCCCACTTCCACTCTGGGACCTCCAAGGGTTGTACCAAGCCCGCTGGTACATGGTGCTCTGCCTTCACCTGCTGATAGGTGAGGCATCGAGAAACGATCTATTCCACATACTTCTCCATACCCGGCCACCAGTGCTGTCATCTGAGGTCCTAGTACATCTTCGCCACTCCTGCATGTACCTCTAAAGGGGAAGTGTGATACTCCATCAGTTGATCCTCCTGTAAATCAACCGGTTCCATGGTACGTCCTCTGAAAAGGATGATGTGCTCTCCTCCCACAGAGAATCCATCAGGTGCCTGTCCTGAGGATATCTGTACACGCCGCGTCTCACAGTCAACGTCCCCACACTGTGCCTCTCTGACCCGCTGAAGAAGTGGAGGAGTGACTCTGAGTGACTGTATAAAGGTTGCTCCATCACTATCCACAAAGGATATCTACAAAGCAGCTAGCTGCTCTGTCGCCTCCCCAAGTAGCTAAATGCCCGTCCTCCTACTGAGAGCATCAGCTACTACGTTCCCCTTTCCAGGAGTATAGAATATCTCAATGTCATAGTCCTGGAGGAACTTGAGCCATTGCCACTGTCTCAGGTTCAGGTGTTTCTCCGAGAATATGTACCTGGGACTCTGGTGGTCAGAATACACTGTAAAGCCCTCGCCCATCACGTAGTGTTGCCAAATTTTCAGACCGAATACCACTGCTGCTAACTCCAGGTCATGGTTAGCGTAGTTCTGATCATGCTACCTCAACTGATGTGATCCATAGGATATCACTGCCCACTCTTGCATCAGGACACATCTGATTCAGGTCCTTGATGCATCGCAGTAGACTATGTACCCTATTGCCTCCTCTGGTAGTCATAAGATAGGTGCGCTTGTCAATCTCTATCTCAGCTCCTGAAAGCTCTGCTGATATCTGTCTGACCATACGAAGGGTTTCCCCTTCTTCGTCAAAGCTGAGAGTGGTGCCGCAACTCTGGAGATGTCTGGAACAAATCATCGGTAATACCCAGCTAGTCCCAAGAAACTCCGCACCTCCATCACTCTCCTGGGTGCCTCCCAAGCTAGCACTGCCTCGATCTTCACAGGATCCACCACAACTCCTGCCTCAGAGATGACGTGTCCCAAGAAGTGGACCTCACATATCTAGAACTAACACTTTGAGAGTTTTTGATAATGTTGGTGCTCTCTGAGTGTTTCTAGTACAACCCGCAAGTGGAAGGCGTGCTCCTCCTCAGTTGTCGATTATATCAAAATGTCATCGATGAAGACCATGATAAATCGATCAAGGTAAGGCTGAAAGATCCAGTACATGAGGCCCATGAACACTACTGGAGCATTGGTTATGCAGAAAGGCATAACCAAGAACTCATAGTGGCCATACCAACATCTGAAGGGTGTCTTTTGCACGTCCTCGTCTCGAACTCTGAGCTGATGATAGCCTGACCTGAGGTCTATCTTTGAGAACCACCGTGATCCCTTGAGCTGATCGAAGAGGTTGTAAATCCTCATTAGTTGATACGTGTTCTTCACAGTCACATGGTTCATGCGATAGTAATCGATACACAGTCGCAAGTTCCCGTCCAACTTTTTGGCGAACAATATCGGGGAAGCCTAGGGTGAAACACTGGGTCAGATGAATCCCTTTTCCTACAAGTCCCCCAACTGTACCCATAGCTCTGGAAGCTCAGTGGTGGCAATCCGATATGTTGGAGTAGATATTAGGGTTGTCCCAGGGTACATGTCAACATAAAAGTCTACCTCTCTGCGAGGAGGTAGTCCTGGAACGTCATCAGGGAAAACGTCTATATATTGATCCACCACTGCAGGTAAGCTCGGACTACGCACGTCAACTGCTCCTAGTATAAGGCTAGCCAACTGATGAGTGATGGGATATCCTCACCTCTACGTGGTTCCATCTTGCACTGGAAAGGCTCCCTTCTAACCGGTGAAGGTGAACCTGCTCCCATCGGTGCGAACACATCGCACCTTGCACCTAATGCAGTCGATCTGAGCATGGACTGTAGATAACCAATACATGCCCAAGATTACGTCGTAAGGCCTCGACGCCACTACAAGAAGATCCCAGTCGAAGATCTCACCTCCTAGAGTAAGCTCACACTGCCGGCACCAGTGCATAATCGTCGAGTCTTCTCCCGTAGGAGTCTCTAGCCGTAAGGATCAAGCCAACAGCTCCGTCAGAATCTCCAGGATCTAAAAAAGGGCATAAGAAATGAAATAATGACTTGCTCTTGTGTCTATAAGAACTACAACAAGGGTGTAGTAGACAAAGATAGTACCTAGAATCATCTCGGGTGCGCTGTGGTCATAGGCCTCCGCTGCATGAAGATGGGCCTGCCTTTGCCCGCCAGCTCCCTGTAGTCGGTGTGGGCCTCCTGGTAGTGGTGGTGGTGGAGCCTCAAAGCATCTCCCACCACCTACTGCTCGGCCATCTCCTCTGTCTCATCCACCTACTCCCTACGGACCACCACAGTCGACCCTCTGCCTCTGCCTGGGTGGTCTCTCAACCTTCTACTGCTCCTCTGCACGGCATGTTGGGCAGTCACGAGCCACGTGGCCCTTCCCACCTCATGCGTAGCACTGTCTACCTCTCATAAGACTGGATCTGTGCTGCGTTCCCCATATCTATGAGCGAGTGTCCTGAGGTCATTTGCCTCAGGGTCTGGTCTACCTGGGCCCATTGGTCATCGGTCGACTACCAGCTTCAGAAGACTCTTCTACGTGCCGCCATGCGGTAGGTCTCATTGCTGGTGTAGGCTCAGCAAGAAAGCTCTCGATGAGAAGGGCTCGTTCCAGTACCCCTGCTTGTGTCAGAATGCTAAGGGAGATCAGTGATATCATGATCTCATGCCTCAATCCCTGCTTGAAGGTCAGGGGCCTGAAGAATGGGTCCTGTACAATGTCTGTCGAATAACGCAATAGATCGGTAAATCTCACCGAGTACTGGGCGACAGTCATGCTACCCTACCGCAGCTGTAGTAGCTCCTGGATGCGCACCGAACGAAGGGTGGCTGGGATGAACTCAGAGCGGAAGAGGCTCTCAATGTCCGTCCAGAGGAGAGATGCTTTGTCGTGCACTTGGAGTATCAAGCTCCACCATCTGCCTGCTGCCACGTGCAGGATACTCGCTACGAGGATCACCATAAGTTCAGCTGATGTCCCCATTAACATGAAAACTTGCACAACCCCCTCCAGCCAATCCTTGGCTGCCTGAGGGTCCATCTCCCCATGGAACCTGGGTGGTCTCTGACGCTGAAACTCATGAAGTGCACCAAGGCGACGTACACTCTCAGCGGCTGGGGCTAGTAGCATCGGTGGCTTAGTGGTTAGTGGTACCGATGGTGCCTCCACAGTAATAGGGACCTACACCGAGGCCTCGTTGCTCGGTGGGCTATCGTCATGTACAAAACTCAGAACCCTAACTTGCTGCCATTGTGGGACCATCCTGGAAAGAAACAGGTGCGCCACGGTTAATACAGTATACCTGGTGAGCTGAGACAATGTAATCACAATGAAAACTTGAAACAAACATGCAATCTATGTTTTCGTGCACTATATCGGAAATCAGATGTCAGGGTCCTGGTGTACGGATATGTCGGCCGCCGCACCAACACTGGACTCCCTAGACTGAAAGCCACACTCAATACTCTTAACATTATTACATAACATAGAAAATGATCAGAGTCTTAAGTTCTGTGGTAGAACCGAACTCCTCTGATACCAATTTCTCAATACCCGTCCTCGGGGCTCATGCTGTGACTACCCCAATCCCGTCTCCCATAGGCCAGGGGCTGGGGACTAGCACCAAGGCGTAAAATATCGACAAAAAGGGGAAGGAATTGCCTTTATAAAGTAAAAAAACACCACACAGTAAGCATGCAGAAGTAAACAGTAAGTAAAACTGGGTACAATAGTGAGTGTGGAAAAGTTAGTGGGCCAGAATACAAACCCAAACTGAAAGTAAAATACAACTAGAAATAAAGTACAACAACTGAAAGTAAAGCCGCAACATCGTTTCATCCACAGGGAGTACCACCTGAAGGGTGAGTACAGATAGCCTCCTCAGCTCAACGGGTCCAGCCGTCTGCTCTGTGTATGTCTTGCCGAGTGGTCCACCTCCAGGTACTGACTCGCTCCACAAACCTCCACCATGATTAGCATTGTCTGTCGTCTGCATCCAACACAATTTAGTGCGGGCATATCCCGTGCATGGATAAGTATAAGAAACTCAGTAGGGACCCCGAGACCCCCGAAGGTCTCCCAGAATCCACAAATGATAATACGCAAAGGAAAGATACAATCACGAAGTAACATCCGACACTACTTAGGTGTATGCCCATACATATACCTAAGTCATCAATTCTCGTTCGAATCCAACATCTGAGCCCATGTTCGATCATGTCCACATAGAAGTAAACCCAATCCACACTGGATAACACAACTTAATCCAAATAGGAAAGCAAGTCAAACATATCGAAGATATTGATTGAAGTCAAGACTTAGCTCAGATACGTATACTTCATTGTAAGATGATAGAGATGATCAGATGTAGCCACTAATTCATCTAAGCCGTCAGACCCACACAGAATCGATATGTACTAACCCCTGCAATGACCCACATAGGATAGATAGGTAACTAACCCCCACAGTGATCCACACAAGATCTGAATCACACAGGATCGGTATGCGCTAGCCCACACAGGACCGCTGAGGGCTGACCCACATAGGATCTAAGCCACACAGGATCAGTAAGCACTGATCCACAGAGGATCACTGAGTGCTGTAGTCGTCGATGTCGAACCCACGGAGGATTCCCATACTGTCTTCATCGTCGTCGCAGTCGCAGCGAGCTCTAGGGTTCCCGCACATAGCATGCCAGTTCAGGGAGGGTCCACTCCACGAGCCGAGGGCTGATACATCATCTGACATGAATTCCAGAGATAATGTATCCAAAAGTTCCGTATCGTCAACAGGAACTCAACGTCATAGACGGCGCGTCAGTCGGTCACCCGGTCTGAGAGTTATTGGCTTTTTTGTCCCAGGGGCCGGTTGGATTCTAAGTCAAATCCAATCAGACTGTACTCCAACTACATCCAATCCTCAAGCGGAGTAAGACAAAAGGTCCATCTCACTAAGAGGAATCCATCAACGTCGACGACACGTCAATCGGGCATCCAGAGCTTAAGTTATAAGTGTTTCCGCTCAGAGGGCCGGTTGGTTTTGTGTTCTAACCAACCCGGATGAACCCAATGTTCTCTGAAACCTTGAGTGTAGTACACCAAAACGACCATCTAAATCCAAGGATCGCATCACAGCTGACGGTGTGTCGATCAGAGGTTCGTAGCCCATGTTATGGGAAAAAGACCGAAAGAGGTATGGAAATTGGGGTTTTGGGCCCGAACCGACCCGACCCGGGACCCCCTAGGTCGGCCCGACCCGGGTTGACCCGACCTGGGTCCAGGTATGGCTTGCATGGGCGTGGCTCGGCCTGGCCTAGCCTGGCGCACTCGTGCGGTCCTCGCAGCCAGCTCGGCCCGTGCCGAGCTGAGTGGACAGGGGGGCGATGCCCCCTGATTGAAAAACGTGGCCCCCGCGTGGGGGGGGGGGGGGGGCGCTCCTGCTTCTAGCCGGGGGTTACTAACCCCCGGTATCCCCCTGAAATGGCCGGTTGCTACCACCATGGGACCGGTGCAGTCTCGCCCTCCTGCTCTGTCGGCCGGCGGTTGCGGCCGCCACTCCATGCACAACCATGGCCATAGGCCGTGACCTTGTTCGTTCGGCACGGCGCGATGGCGCCGTGCACCTCCGCTGCGGGCCCGCTCCAGCCGCGGCCTCTTTGAGGTTCTTCAGCGCGATGTGATAGTGCATCGACTTGTTTCACTTCAACAGCGCGGCTCGACGGCACCACGTTTCATCTCTGATTCACTTTCTTACCGCGCGGTGCAAGGGCACCGCGATGCCTTTGCTCATGCCGCAACAATTTCAATCAATCAAGTGGGGAGGAGGATCGGCCGTGTTCATGTGGTCTGACCTCCTCCCATTATTGCAATAACAGGTGGCTCAATTAGAGATGATGATCGACGATGAAAGTATTCATGAATAGAAACAAATAATCCCCTATCGCGATGAAATCATTGAACGAAGGTTCGTCACAGAATTGAATGTCGCGGAAGAAGGTGTCGCGGAAGGAGAGGGTCATTGGCATTGTGGTACGTGGTGTCACATCGTCAATCTCCGAGGATGGCATCTCTCACCGTCATCCTTCATCGGAGGTCGGCCTTCTTCTTCGGTGACCGTGCATTCTTCGTGTTCTTCAAGGAGGAAGAATGTCCTTCAGAACTTAGAGCTTTCCTCACCAAATCCTCTCGCACCACAAACTAACCTCTCACGAAATAACACTTAGTCTTACTTTTTTAACACACAATCCAAAAATTCATTTTAAATTCAAAATGAATCCATGAATTAATTAAATTGAATAACCTACTCAGATAATTAATTAATAGTTGACTTTCATTTAAAAGTGGGTGCGGGTGGGTTACATAGTTAAAAGGGGTTGAGGAAGTTGAAAGGGTGGGGCTCGGGTGGTCCACACCCCACTAATATCCTACCTAGTGGAGTAGTTAGGATGTGGGTCCCACTTAAACCACTTAGCATAGGTTAAACTACTTCAAATAAAAATAAAATTTGTTGCACCATATTATTTTATTCTTTACTTAACCCATAATTTTAATAACCACACCTGAGAAAACACAACTCCGAAAATGGTGTTCCTAAGCAATTACCGGTGCTGCGATTCCATCGGTGTCCTCAGATTTTGATTCCGAGCACCGGTTCAAAATTTAGGAAATCTCGTTCTTTCATTCATTGAACATACCTGAGCTAAACTTCGGAAATTTATTTCGGGCTCACCGGGCCTCGGAATCAAGTGCCGTCAGAAACTGCATTCTTGTAAAATCCCAACGAAACATAAGAAAAAAATAATTTCCCTTGAATTTTACGGGTCTTTAAAAAGTATGTATAGTGATATTATAATAATTAAAGTTAATTATCCAAGAAACTGAGAAAGGGTGATTCCTATGTGAATTGTGAGAAGTACAAAGCTTCTAATTTACATGTTTAATGGTTCAATTTGAACTTTTGTTAATTATTACAAAAAATTATCTCATGTGTCCATTGTACAAGATCAGACAATATTTTATGATTTAATAAATATTTTGTGGTATATTATACTCAACTAATAGTCAACAATGGTTGAATAATTGTAAATAATAGATAAATACAAAATTTTAGACTTAGTTATAACCAATTGTGGAAATAAAATTATTTCCCGAGTGAAACGAAATATATTTCCAAGTATATACCTAGTATGGTTTTTAGAATATTATTAGTTGAATTACTTATGTATTTTCCACAAATATACTAATCTATTATTGGAAAAATAAATCATTATAAATAAAAGTAATCAATAAATATTTCGAAATTAGTTTAACTATAGATCAACAACAATTACAATGTTAAGTTGGAGGTAAATTCATATGAATCATGAGATTCCTTTAAGAGATTTACGGAATTTAAAATTTTATTATAAAATATTAATTATTATAATATATTAGTTTATTTAGGGCCATATACTGAATAGTATATTGAGAAATCGTTAATCAGTCATTATAAAGTTGTGTGGAGTAATTCATAAATTCAAATTTCTTTACACACATCAAAATTATAAGGATGGTAAGGAAGATTGATGATGAGTCATATATACAGAAATATATCATTAAAAAATATCATGATGTAATTCTTTAATGAACATTTAATTTTAAACATTAGAGTTGAGATTTTAGTAAAATGAGATTTAATATTGATACACATATGTATTGCAAAAACATATATTATTTTTCAAGAAATATTTACCAAATAGTGGAATTATGTCATAACCATATGAAAACTATAATGGAAAATATATATCAAATGTGTTATAGTTTGAAATAAATCCATCATTAAAAAAAATTATTTATAAGCAATGGTTTTATTAATTATATTAACAAAAATGTATTAATAAAAGAACAACATACATCTAATGTAATTATCATAATGTTTTCTAAATATATTCTAGAAATCCATGAGAAAAATTATCATGTCAAATTCTATAATATATTTATATAAAAGGGTTTACATATCTATATGATATCATAGGATAAATATTTAATGGGTCAAATCAAGGCTTAAGATGCACATGATGTTAGAATTGTAATATGTTTCACAATATCTTGTGGAAATATAATGTTCTAAAGACACATTCTACATAAGAATGTTAAACCATAGTGGTGTTCTTATATTCACTATGAATGTGGATATATTATTTGTTAATAATAATTAATCCAACATTAAATTAGTAAATATAATTAAATTATGATTGAAATCTTCATTAAAATTCTAATAATGGTTTCCATGTATCAAAATAAAATATTCATTTTTTATGTTTCTTCAATTGTTATAAATACATTGGTGGGTATTTTGGGGAAACTATACATGTGTGACACAATCATGGTACCGATAAGGATCGATTGGTTATATCTGGTCATCATTCCTAAATCCACTAAAATTCGTCTTATCATATTTACTTTTTTAGTCATTATATGTTTCATTGGATTCCAATACCACTTTTCATGGAATGTGTCTATACTATATTACCAGAAAGGTTTTGAGACATCATAGTATGAAAATAAGTGAGTGTAGGTTACTGAAATCAAATTTTTTATTCAGGTGAGAAAAAATATCATAGAATATTTATTTGGAATTAATTTTCTCCCTGTTTCTATAATTTGTTTATGGGAGAACCATATTTTTTCCAGGAAATATGTTGACAACATTGTAAAAATCTTATTGGGTTATAATTATTAAAGTCTATAATGAATTTAACTACCCAATTATTAACTTAAATTAGAAATAAAATATATAGGTAACATGATATACTAAGCATGATCAAATGGTTTTCTTAGAACATATTAATGTGCATATACTGAAAATGGTTAGAAAACACAAGTAAGAACAATTTTGGTTATAATTGTTACCATTCTCATATGGAATAAATCTCTCCAAGAAGATATATATGAGACATAGGATGAGATTAAAGTGGTTGGTATTATTCCATAAGTTCTAGTAATGGATCTACCACATATTATATTCTATTTACTAAATATGAAATTTAAAACATATACAATATGGTTTTTTAATATCATAAAAATATAAGGGAACATCATAGGAAGTAGTTAAAACTATCCAACTGTACATGATATACTATAACGAATATGTTCATCGTAAATAGAGAGGAAGGGATAATGTTTATTAAGAGATGTAAAGTAAACATCCTTTAGACCAATATAATATTATACCATTGTTATTCTTAGGAAATAATAAATATATTACTGTTAAATATTGTATTACCAATATCTATAAATACAGAGTGTGTTGTGGCTTCCGATGCATCTGATGAAGTATTTTGAAATATAAAACATTTTTTTTCTAGTTTTGGAATCACACCTAGAAAGAAATGTATTATCACAATATAAATTATGATAAATATAATATAATGGTACTAGAAAATATTTCATTTTCATATAGAGTAAAATTGAATATGTTTAGGGATATCATCTCTCACTAAGTATTACTCAATGAGGTAAAGTATCAAATAACAGCATAACCACATAGAAAATACATGGAAAACCTAATGAATAGATCAATAACATAGCTGAAACATGATCTTATCATGAGTGTGATAACAAGGTTATTTAAATATTTGTCTCTAGTTAAAGTGGTATGTTTGTAAAAGTATGTTCCTTGGAACCAACATGGTCAGTAAATTTTAATTACTATATAATGTATATGGTGAGTAATTACTGATCTATTCATACCATAATAGTGTTCATATTTCTGCTTCCACTATTTATATGATAATGTCCTTATATTAACTATTATATAATATTTTTGTGATTTATCCCAGGAGATAATGATAAATTGAAGATACCAAAAAATAATCCTATAAATATGTCCTATTATACATATAAAACATGTTGACATGAAAAAGATGATGTGTGAATATTATGTGTTGGGAGAACATAATAATTATACTTTTTATCATGACGTTTTCACTTAGTGCTATCAAGTAGATGATATCATGAGGATTGACCCACCAATAATAACACCACATGTTTAGAGGTCATTAGTATCTCTTATCTATGAACACATATAATTTTCACCTGACATGAGATTAATGTTGTTGTATACTATTTGTTTATGTACTTTGATGAAATACAAAATCTATGAGATTTATATCATGGATATGTACCTTTTTTGGGTGTTCTATTGGTGGTATGGAATTGATTGTATAATAAATAAAAAATTCATTACTTCTAAAATGAGGTGATATCTTGTGCCTAGTTGAACAGTATAGTAGTAACTTCAATAAATCCATATCCATGGTAGAAGAAGGTACATCTATCCAATAAGGTCAACGAATAATAAAAAATTAAATGATGATGGAATTCAATATTCATCCTACTTTATGAGATATTGTGAGACAATGATATTATATTACAAAGTGTGTGCTTTTAGGAAAGGTTTTCATTACTATTACAACAAATTATCAATTTGGGGGCCTTGATGGGTTGCAAGGCTCTGTTCCATTTTTGTTAATATTATTCACTTCATTTGATATAAGGGCCTAGAGGGTCACCCACTTAGAATATTTAAATGTATGGCTTATTCATATGATTAGGAGATTAGGAAATGGTGGTTCCCACCATTGGGTCCATGTAATATTGGAGTTCTAATTACCTCTGTAAAATTAATAAGTTAATATTATTACATATTATAATAATTATTATTGAATTCATTTATTAAATTTATTCACAAGATATTAAAATAATACATTGGTATATATTTAACAAAAGGATATTATTTTTATATTAATGGTTTGTTTAATATTTTATTGAATAAATAAGTGTCAATATATGATGAATAGGGATCTTTATACAAAAATATTACATATTTTTATAAGAATATTTAATTAATTGCATAAGTACAATCCCTAGGACCATAATATTTTAGTGTATTTTGTAACAACCCGAGATTTTATGAAAAACATTCGTTTTTAATTTCACTAATGTCTTGTGTTGTACGCTACACCAAAAGAAGCTTGCACAACACGCATCCTTTACTTGCCTTGCATTTCATGCAATCGCAACCTTCCTCGATAGCCTGTGTAGTACGCAATAATGATTTTCACTAAACAACGATATGCTATTAAAATATTATTAAAACTAGCTATTATGAATAGTAATAACCACTTTTTGAAATTTTTTAAATTTAATTTTTAAAAATGGAATTCATTTTTGGATTCTTAATATCCAAATTAGCTTAGGGTGAAATTTTGGTACTTTTCGGATAACTTTCATTTTCTGATGAATAGTGAAAATTACTAAATTTTAATTAAAAACATCCTTTTTAATAGAAATAGTTAATGGTGATAAATTATTAATTTGAGTGGTTTTAATGTATATTTAGAATATATTTTTACAATTTAATACAATGTTGGTTATTGGATTAATTTCACATTTAAACCAGACATAAACAACTGTCAATCTTTTGATAGTTATTATCTATTAAGAACACAATATTTGTTTTGACGACGGGAAATAATTTTCAAAATAATTAATGCAACTGATATGTTTTGATTTTGGTAAAATAGAAATCATTTTGGAATTTATAATATCAAATATATCTTAGGCCTAAGTTTTTGTATTTTTTCTTGGAAACTTTCATTTTTTGATGAATAGTGAAACCACTAAGTGGTAGTTACAACAAATGAAATTTTCATAAAACTTAATTTTACCACTTCTGTGAGTGGAATTTCAAAAATCCCAGAGACACAGTTGATTTCAGTAAGTAAGATGTTGTTCAATGAGATGAAAATAATTTTTGGGGAATAGTAACTTTTTACTTTTTTTTACCACGGTTAAAAGTAAATAGGGTAATTAATGGAAAAAATGATATTATTATTACCGTAACACATGTCCTAATTCTATTGGATAAGTGTAATTCGACTACAAACAACCTTAGGAATAAAATATGACCATTTAGGCCCACCTTGATTAGATTAGGACATATATTATTAATTTATTTAAAGAAGGGTTATAATAGTTAAAATCAATGTTTAATAAGTAAATAATTTTAATATAGGGTTATACATAAGATAAATTCGACTATAAATATTCATTAGAAATCTAAGAAGATTTCCTACATAATTATTATTTTTTGGTAACTTTTAGACTTTAAATAAGTTAATTTATTTATGACACAATGATGATGTAGTAATTATCTTATTAATGAAATATTGACATAATTGATGTTATAAATACCCAAATAAATGTAATTTGAGACTTTTTATTAATTCCACTAATTTTCTAGGTATATATGACATGTTAGTAGTGATTTAATTAACTGTTTTCCAACTAATAATTCTGTTATTATTTTCAAAATAATAAATTACTAAATAGTGTCAAAATTGACATAAAATAGTTTTTAAAACAAATATTATATTATTAATTGTTATTTTATTCCTAAAAATCTAAGGTTCGGCCAAATGACATAGATGAGGTTATATATATTAATAATAAACAACTTGGGGTTCGTTTGGCTTCTTATAGTAAGTTTATTATCCTTACAGTATAAGAACACAAGAAGACATGGTAAAAGTAAAATTATTTAACTTAATGTTAAATCTAAAAGATAAGGTTAAAATAGGAACCTAAACTTTTCTAAATTCTAATGGATGAGAGTATTTCGACCCACACCCACCATAGTTCGAAATAAATCAATTTGGAGCTATTTAAAACCGAATTTGACTTTATAATAAAATAATATTTTTAGTTACTCCAAAGGTGCCCCTCTCATCCCTTATAAAAGGGAACCTCCTCCCTCTCTTCCTCACACCACTATGAGTCTTTAAGATCTGCCAAACCCTACCAAATTCTCTTCTCCACTTCCCTATTAAAATCCTATAGGTCCTTGTCTTCCACAAAGACCAATTTTAGTGCCCTAAAAGGAGGACTCAAAAAGGCGCTTCAAAGAAGAGGTAATGTCCGTTACCGATTCTTTCAAATTTATTTCTTCTTCCACTTCTTCTTCTTAGGATGTTTCATTATGAAGTAATAACATCAGTATCACTCATATACTTATATTTTATTATAATTATGAAACAACCCTATTTCACCATCTATCCATCCTATGGAAAACGAAATCACTGCGCGTGAGTACATACGGAATACCGTCTCCACGCCGTGGTGTAATCTATTTTCCACCACCACCAAACATGGATGGGTATAATGGTGTACATAATAACTATATATGATTATTGTAAGTAATATTGATTCTGAAATAGTATACATACACTCCAATACAATTTCACGATCATGAGAACGATATCATCGCTCGTGCGTACGTACGGACTGCCGTCTCCACGACGCGATGAGATTCATTTTCCACGTTAACAATTCATGAATCGTTATAATGTATATATAATAAGTAATCATGGAATATATTACATAATAATGATACTGTATTTATGTGTATATATATGTATTTCATCTACTTAATTCAATTCAACTCAATAAGGAAACGAAAACAGCGTTCATGCGTACGTACGACCTACCGTCTCCATGAATGGTGTATTTCTTTCCATTTACTGATCTATTATATATATGTATATTCTGAATATATATTATATATAACTCATGTTTTATATTCTGGAATTAAGTAATAATGATCTAAGTAATCATATGAATAATTACAAGTCAAAACACGGACAACAAATGAAACGATTTTACCCAAAACGCTCTTTAACATGGAATTTACAAAAGAACGGGTAAAATAAAGTCATAATTGAACCATATATGATATCATAACAATATGTATGATATTGGAATAAGTAAATGACATTATTTAAATCATTATAAACGAGGTTCGGAAACTTACGAACAAATCGGACTTAAGGTAAGGGAAATATCACAATCTCATTTTTATCTGAGATTGTTTATACTTTGGCATTTACTGGGGTGTATTTTATCATCCACATCCATGTTTCCTCAATATTTAAAATTATTTCCATCCACCTACAATTTTTTAAATCCAATTTTACCCTTCGGTGAGTTTTTAGTAAAAGATATGAAAGGAATCTTTTGTCGTTTTTCGTACGAGGTACTTTTTGACTTTTTCAACAAAAGGATGAGAAGAATGTTTTTTTAACATATAAAACATGAATGTATTATTAAATTTTTTTTCCAAGAAACTTCATTTACAAGTTTTCAAGTTTATTTTTAATCAACTTCTTTTAGTTTAAAATTTTATGACATGCTAAGAAAGGAAAAATGTTTTTGAAGTAGAAAGGATATTTTCCTCAAGAATGGAGTTCAAGAGTTTTATCAAAATTATTTTCCATATAAGATTATATAGGGTTCTGTTTCTATCCCTATTATTAAATAAATCTGATAATGTTGTGATGGAAATATTTTTATGAATTCCTTTATCTTATATGAATTGTTTTAAGATGTCACGATGTTTAAGATTCCCATTTTTATTACATGGGTTATGCAATGATTTATGGTTTATGATTTTGGGGCACACATAAGAATGTTATCATTATGAGATTGGTGGGACCTATATCTCCCTCCAATGCATTGGGTAAAGATTTTATATCTCATGATATAGAGATGGATGGAATGGCAGGTTAAACAGGTTCAGTGAAATAAGACTGAAATGAGGAGTGAACTCAGTTCACAAATGGACTTTGTCCACTAAGATAGTCTTGGAAATGAGTCTTGACTAATAAGAAATGATTCTATATGGTTATGTGTGTATGCCACAAAGTTTGATGTTTTAAGTTATGATTATTGGGATTACATTTCACTACTACGATTTATCCCATGTTATGATATTATGTTCTCTTTTGCAGGTTAAGATTTCCAAAAGGTTATGTTCTTATGAATATGATGTGATAGATATTTCTTTTGTTTACCATTACTGAGCATTTGAGCTCACCCTTTAATGTTTTCTTTTCCCCGGGATATAAAGAAAGGTTTTAGTTTAAAAAAAGGAAGATCTTTATGGGAGATGTTGAAGATCATTATCCATGATTAGAAGATTACGTTCTGAGTTTCCAAAGACACTAAACTATTACGATCCTTGTGTGTGTGTTTTTGTTATGTACTAAGTATTCTGCAAAAGTAATGTAATGTCCATGTACGTTAAGTTTAGGGTCTCTACAGTTGGTATCAGAGGAAATGTTTAGTCAACCTTTGGAAACTAAGATGCGAAAATGTTAGTGAGATCCCTAGAGATATTTCTAAGTTCGGTATAAGGTTATCCCTATAGGATATAGTCCTAGAACTATGGTAACGATATTAGAATTTAACCTAAGATGTTTGATATTGATGGTGCTCCCCCTTTATTATGTTGTTTTCCCTAGCATGATTTTTACCTCTCACACTATTCTTTTTGTGTTTTAGAAAATGTCTGGAAACATGAAGATTCATGATAATGAAGGATATGACGGACAATGGAGTGATATTCTTCATGGGAAACCAAATGAAACAGGATTTGGAAGTCCAAACATCGTTATTATGCCTAATCAGCTATCTTATAATATGATCAATAATCTCAACTTTGGTAAATTTCCCGACTCATCTAATAAGAGAAAGATAGAGTTTCATGATGATCATAGAGGAAAGAAAGTTCAATTTCCCTCATGTAAATCATGTGGGAAGAGGTATCAGGGGGATTGTTTCAAGGGAACTGGAAGATGCTTTGGTTGTGGAAAAGAAGGACACAAAGCCAGTAAGTGCAAAGGAAAAGGTTCTGTTAACATCATGGATGAGGATAAATGTATTTCTACAACATCAAAAATGGTTAAATGTTTTAAATGTGGAATGTACGGGCATTATGCAAACCAATGCCCTAAGGGAATGTCTCATGAAGAGAATCAATACAGCCGTATGGGTAGTTTTTATGTTGATGATGACGAAGAGACTACAAATGATATGTGAGATGAAGGAATTGTTGAATCTCGATCAATGGTTTAAGAATCTAGTGGAATGATTACATGTTAATCAAGTGTAATGTTGTATAAGTAATCTCATGGTACTATGGAATAAAGAGACATCTAAGGATTGTTACACTGTTGTCTTTCCATGAGTTTTGAAAGTGTATGATTAATGGTTCCAATATCTATTAAAGGTTATTCAAATATTTTTGGAATGCAGATGATATGCACATAATGAAGGGATAAAGAGAAAATTAAATGTTTGATAGTATTCATGAGCTCATGACTGATATAAGGAGAAGGTTATATCATGGTTTGAGTATATAGAATTTTTGGATTTTGGTATGAGGAAAGAGTTAACTTTTGACAGAATTCATGTTTTCACTAAGGTTTAATGGGTATTCATTTTTCAAGAGAATACATGATTAAGGTATTCACAGGATTGGAATGTGACCAACAAGATATATGGGGGATAAATGATGGTATTCACATGCTTGGTTGATGACATTTCATGTAATCGTTTTCTTTATACTATGAGCTTGGACTGAAGTATTTTAGATAAGCCTAAAGATTGGAATGTATTATGTTGGACATATGTTAGTATTTCTTAAGGATAGAAATTTAATTCTATATTATTGATGGTATGTTATAATAATATAGCTTTAGAAAAAGGACAACCTGTAGGACGGGCGACAACACATCGCGTCGGACAAGCCTGTGGGAATCGAACCCACAACCGAAGTGTGACTGGCCTTTATCACATACCACTAGCCTACATGAAGTCCCTGTTTAGTAGAAACTAGTTTTATTATATTAAGAAGTATAATATAAGAAGTATAAGTCAATTTTAGGAACCATATATAATTAATCTCACTATAGATTGACTTATGTGTTTTTTGATAACTTTTCTAACCTTTTGTTTGAGACAGATAGAATGACCCATCATTCAATCACATGATCTGTTAACACATCACGAATGACAAATTAAACTTCATTTCTTTAAGAGATGAAGTGGAAATTGTCCTAAGAACAACCAACGGTGAGACTATACCAAAATCACGAAAGTATTTCTTCTAATTCCAATTTCATCAACTTTAGGGAAATGATCTTGAAAACCAAAAGTGTTTTCCTGGTGCTCTTATATCTGATGAATCATATGGTACCTTAGATCATCATAAATTTTTGGCTTTGTGATTGCTAGCTTTTCCATAGCCATGTTCTCTTCCACTCTCCATCAGAACATGATGGTTATATTTCTCTTCCAAATCCAATTTTCACCTATATGGAAACCCAGCGATTAGTTTATTTGGGTAACCGTTATATTTCATACTTTTGTTTTTAAATATTGGTTTTGGTATTCCTTTTTACGATGTGGGTTTCTATTAAAGAAAATTTCTAGTAGTAAACCATTTATAACCCCGACGAATTTCGAGGGTGAAATTCATTTTAAGGGGGGTAGAATGTAACAACCCGAGATTTTATGAAAAATATTCTTTTTAATTTCATTAATGTCTTGTGTTGTACGCTACACCAAAAGAAGCATGCACAACACGCATCTATGACTTGCCTTGCATTGCACGCAATCGTGACCTTCCTCGATAGCGTGTGTAGTACGCAATAACGTGTTTCACTAAACACCGATATGCTATTAAAATATTATTAAAACTAGCCGTTATGAATAGTAATAACCACTTTTTGAAATTTTGTAAATTTAATTTTTAAAAATGGACCTCATTTTTTTATTCGTAATATCGAAATTAGCTTAGGCTGAAATTTTGGTACTTTTCGGATAACTTTCATTTTCTGATGAATAGTAAAAATTATTAAATTTTAATTAAAAACAACCTTTTTAATAGAAATAATTAATATTGATAAATTATTAATTTGAGTGGTTTTAAAGTATATTTAGAATATATTTGTACAATTTAATACAATGTTGGTTTTTGGATTAATTTCACATTTAAACCAAACATAAACAACTGTCAATCTTTTGATAGTTATTATCTCTTAAGAACACGCTATTTGTTTTGACTACGGGAATTAATTTTTAAATTAATTAATGCAAATGATATGTTTTGATTTTGGTAAAATAGACATCATTTTTGAATTCGTAATATCAAATATAGCTTAGGCCTAATTTTTGGTATTTTTTTTGGAAACATTCATTTTTTGATGAATAGTGAAACCACTAAGTTGTAGATAAGAAAATGAATTTTTCATAAAATATAATTTTACCGCTTCTATGAGTGGAATTTCTAAAATCTGAGAGACATGGTTGATGTTAGTAAGTAAAATGTGGTTGAATGAGATGAAAATAATTTTTGGTGAATAGTAACTTTTTACTTTTTTTACCACGGTTAAAAGTAAATAGGGTAATTAAGGGTAAAATGATATTATTATTATCCTATAAAATGTCCTAATTCTATTGGATAAGTCAAATTCGACCAAAAATAACCTTAGGAATAAAATATGACCATTTAGGCCTACTTGGGTTAGATTAGGACATATATTATTAATTTATTTCAAGAAGGGTTAAAATAGTTAAAATTATAGTTTAATAAGAAAATAATTTTAATATAGGGTTATACATAAGATAAATTCGACTATAAGTATTCATTAGAAATAAAAAAATATTTCCTACATAATTATTATTTTTTGTAATTTTTATTCTTTATATAAGTTAATTTATTTATGACACAAAGATGGTGTAGTAATTATCTTATTAATGAAATATTTACATAATTGATGTTATAAATACCCAAATAAATGTAATATGAGATTTTTTATGAATTACACTAATTTTCTAGGTTACTATGACATGTTAGTATTGATTGAATTAAATTTTTTCGAACTAATCATTCTGTTAATATTTTCAAAAAAATAAATTACTAAATAGTTTCAAAATTGACATAAAATAGTTTTTAAAACAAATATTATATTATTAATTGTTATTTTATTCCTAAAAATATATGGTTCGGCCAAATGACATAGATAAGGTTATATATATTAATAATAAATAACTTGGGGTTCGTTTGGCTTCTTATAGTAAGTTTATTATCCTTATAGTATAAGAACACAAGAAGACACGGTAAAAGTATAATTATTTAACTTAATGTTAAATCTAAATGATAAGGTTAAAATAGGGACCTAAACTTGTCTAAATTATATTGGATGAGAGGATTTCGACCCATACCCACCTTATCTTTGAAATAAATCAATTTGGATCTATTTAAAACCGAATATGACTTTATAATAAAATAATATTTTTAGTTATTCCAAAGGTGCCCCTCTCCTCCCTTATAAAAGGGAACCTCCTCCCTCTCTTCCTCACAACACTTTGAACCTTCAATCTCGGATAAACCCTGAAAACATCCCTTCTCCACCTCCCTAGCAACATACTAGAGGTCTTGGTCTTCTTCAAAGACCAATTTTAGTTCCCTAAAAGGAGGACTCAGAGAGGCGCTTCAAAGAAGAGGTAATGTCTGTTACCGATTCTTTCAACATTATTTCATCTTCCACTTCTTCTTCATAGGTTGTTTCATTATGAAGTAATAACATCAGTATCACTCCTATACTGATATGAAATTATAATTATGAAACAACCCTATTTCACCATCTATCCATCCTAAGGAAAACGAAATCACCGCGTGTGCGTACGTACGGAATACCGTCTCCACGCCGTGGTGTAATCTATTTTCCACCACCACCTTACTTGGATGAATATAATGGTGTACGTAATAACTATATATGATTATTTTAAAGTGATATTGATTCTGAAATAGTATACATACACTCCAATACAATTCCATAATCATGAGAACGATATCATCGCTTGTGCGTACGTAGGGACTACCGTCTCCACGACGCGGTGAGATTCATTATCCACGTTAACCATTCATGAATGATTATAAAGTATATATAATAAGTAATCATGAAATATATGACATAATAATGATACTGGATTTATATGTATGTATATGTATGTCATCTACTTAATTCCATTCAACTCAATAAGGAAACGAAAACAGCGTTCAAGAGTACGTACGACCTACCGTCTCCATGAACGGTGTATTTCTTTTCCTTAACTGATCTATTATATATATGTATATTCTGAATATATATTATATATAAATCATGTTTTATATTCTGGAATTACGTAATCATGATCTAAGTAATCATATGAATAATTACAAGTCAAAACACGGACGACAAATGAAACGATTTTACCCAAAACACTCTTTAACATGGAATTTACAAAGGAACGGGTAAAATAAAGTCACAATTGAACCATATATGATACTATAACAATGCATATGATTCTAGAATAAGTCAATGGAATTATTTAAATTATTATACAGGAGGTTCGGACACTTACGAAGCAATTTGGACAAAGGTAAGGGAAATATCACAATCTCAATTTTATCCGAGATTGTTTATACTTTGGCATTTACTAGGGTGTATTTTATCATCCACATCCATGTTTCCTCAATATGTAATATTATTTACATCCACCTACAATTGTTTAAATCCAATTTTACGCTTCGGTGAGTCTTTAGTAAAAGATATGAAATGAATCTTTTGTCGTTTTTTGTACGAGGTACTTTTTGACTTTTTCGACAAAAGGACGAGAAGAATGTTTTTTTTAAAATTATACAACATGAATGGATTTTTAGAAAATTATTTCCAAGAAGCTTCCATTACAAGTTTTAAAATTTATTTTTAATCAACCTCTTTTAGTTTTAAATTGTATGACATGTTATGAAACGAAAAATGTTTTTGAAGTAGAAAGGATATTTTCCTCAAGAATGGAGTTCAATAGTTTTATCAAAATTATTTTCCATCTAAGATAATATAGGGTTAGGTTTCAATCCCTATTATTACATGGATTTGATTATGTTGTGATGGAAATATTTTTATGAATTTTTTTATCTTATATGAATTGTTTTATGATGTCACGATATTTAAGATTCCCATTTTTATTACATGGGTTATGCAATGATGAATAGTTTATGATTTTGTGGCACACATAAGAATGATATCATTATGAGATGGGTGGGACCTATATCTCCCTACAATGCATTGGGTAAAGATTTTATATCTCATGAGATAGACATGGCTGGAACGGTAGGTTAAACCGGTTCAGTGAAACAGGACTGAAAAGAGGAGTGAACTCAGTTCAGAAATGGACTTTTTCCACTAAGATAGTCTTGGGAATAAGTCTTGACTAATAAGAAATGATTCTCTATGATTATGTGTGTGTGACACAAAGATTCATGTTTTATGTTATGATTATTGGGATTACATTTCACTACTATGATTTATCCCATGTTATGATATTATGATCTCTTTTGGAGGTTAAGATTTCCAAAATGTTATGTTCTTATGAATATGATGTGATAGATATTTCTTTTGTTTACCTTTAGTAAGAATTTGAGCTCACCATTTAATGTTTTATTTTACCCAAGATAAAAATAATGGTTTTAGGTTAAAAAAGGAAGATATTTATGGGAGATGTTGAAGATCTTTCACCATGATTAGAAGATTACGTTCCGAGTCTCCAAAGACACTAAACTATTACAGTCCTTGTGTGTGTGTTTTTGTTATGTACTAAGTATTACGCAAAAGTAATGTAATTTCCATGTATGTTAAGTTTCAGGTCTCTACATATTTGGATACTACAAACAAATTATTCTTATTTGGTGAATGTCCTTAAACATATCCCATAAATAACTTTTCATTTAGTATTATTTTAAACACACCCAATAAAAAACTATTCTTTATAACCTAGGGAAGGAAACATAAGAATGTTGTGAGCTCAAATTTTCAATAAGGATAAACAAGGGGGATAAGTAAATCTAACATGCTCATAAGGATGTGATTATATAATAAAAAAAATTGAAAACCATACCATTTAAATGAAATATCATAATCTTGATTTGTGGAATAAATATTGTATTTTCATAAAGAATGAATCATTAATTAATTAATGAAAATAATCCAAGAGATAATAACAACTTCATAAGTCATGGAATTGTGGAAGTCTCATAGTCATAGAAAATAATATTTCAAGGATACCCCTAATAAATTAATAACGTGTTAGTCTTGTTCTAACAACACATGTACCTACTCTGATCTTGGGATAGCCTCATGTGTACCAGCTTTTGGGTATATGCTAAATTCATGTCTACCCTCTTTCAAGCATGGTATAACAACCCATATACCATCTTTTTCAGGCTTGGGCTAACAACCTATATACCCTCTTTCATGGTCTTGAGATAACCACCCATATACCCTATGATCTTATTTAAAAATAATCAAAACATAGTGAATTTAAGGTAGATATATTTTCCACCCATCACATGATGAAAATCGTGCATAGGTGTTCCGAAAAATCATAAAACATTCATTATATCTTTTCCCATGAAAATAAATGGGTTTTGTAATCATTAAATCGTCTAATAATAGAATAAATCATTAAAAAAATAAGACATTTCATAATAATTATATAATGGTATAACCCATTTAAAAGAAACAAGATTCATAAAAAACAATCATAAACCTAAACCATTCAATGATTGAATAGGAATGGTATACTTATATCATATCCCCATTAAATCATAATTAAATAAAAGGTTGTTATCTTAGATGGAAAATTAATTTTCATATTCCATTGTAATTTTTCATGAAGAAAATAGACATTCTAATTTAATAATCCCTTTTTAAAACATTAAAAATTTTAAAAATAATTTTCTTTTAAAATAACCATGGAAACTAATAAAAGACACTTTAAATATAATTTAAAACATTTATTGATGAAAATAACACTTCCTATTAAAAAAATATAATTAATAAAACATTTTTAATTTTTGTTTGGAAAATAAAAATGAAAATTTATAAAGGAAACTTTAAAAACCATTTAATACAATCCATGAAGAAAATATCCTCTCCACGTGAATATCAATTTTTTAAAATATAAAACATTTTCAAAATATTATTCGTTAAAAATATACATGGAAAGATACAAAGTAATTTTTAGAAATTATATAAAAAATTTCTTTTTTGAAATATCATTTCCATTTTGAAAATATATTTTTAAAATTAAAATTCCTAAAACATTTTATAAATCCTTTTATTTGAAAATAAATAAAAAATAAAAAAAATCTCTAGAATAATGAGTTATTCATGAATACATTAAATATTGTTCATGATATACATGTTAAAAAAAGATTCATTTCATATTTTAAGTAAAATAAAAATATTATTTATGTGGAAAAAATATGAATGTTCCTTTTAAAATATTTTTTAGAAAAATAAAATAAGGTTTAATTGACCATAAACAATCATATTAAATCATTATTGAAACATTTTTTCAAAATGTAAATACGGTTGAAAAATGATTTTTGACCAAACATTATTCCCCATAAAGAAAAAAATGTATTATCATTACATAAATAGAGGATAATAAAAGTCCATAGTTTATTAAGAGATGGATCATACGATTTCATCATAAAATTCATAATCATAAACAATCCTGAAAAACAATGAGATTATAACATTAAACTTTTACTAATTTGGTATCATTTAAATTTTATGCCCCATTAATGAAAAACATCAAATGAAAGTTTTACTATTTTGAAAATATAGATATTCATTATTTTACATATAAAATTAGAAGTATATACAGACCACATAAGATGATCGGTGCATAACATAACATATGTTCCAAAGAAAGAAATTTCATTAAAAATCCCCTACCAATTTGGTGACTTTTGAACTATAGTCCCCATAAGAGATATTTAAAATAATGAATATATAAATAAAAATAATTTTTAAGATAAGAATTATATAATACATTTGTGTGTAGTATATACACCACACAAAATAAATAGGTGGTGAATATAGCATGTATCTCACAGAAGTAAAAAATGAGGTGGCAATTCCTTACTAAAGTCTCCAATCTATTATAATACATTAGGATTAATAAATAGTAAAAAAAATTATTATAAATATATTAAAGAACCATATTAATATTTATAATATCATATATGATTCTTTTATAATTTTTTATCACCTATTCCTTAATAATATTTAATTATAACTATAGTTTCAGGTGTTAACTGCCTGGTTTTCTCACAAATATTTTATCTTGAATGCTTAAGATTTTGATCATATAATAATATTTAAATCATATAAATAATGATATTTATGTTACAAATATAATTTTGTTATTATAAACATCATTATAATAATTATTTAAAATTTAACTTTCAGATGAAATCATATTACTTCATATATACAGAAGGTCATACGTATGCATGAGCAAAGTTATCATTTCATTAATAGTTAATGGGAATGAAATTGGGTGGTATGTTAATTATAAATAATATAAATAATTTCATATATATCACATATATTCATTAAATTTATTCCTTATTACCTTCTATGTAGATACTTATTGAAAAATTAATCACATCGCTTCGTGAGGTGGTAGTCTGTTATACACATGATCGATGTTACCATATCTCTCACAGAATGGGAAAAAAAAATATATAAGTGATATTATGTTTTTTGAAGTATAATTTTATATAAATTATAATTTATATAAATTATATTCATCATTATAAAAATCCATGAAATGTTTTGATGGAAAACATGTCACATCAGTTCATGAGGCTCCAGTCCACCGTACACACGATAATGTTATCGTTTCCAATTTGAGGGAAGAGAAGATGGATTTAGGTAATTACCTTAACATAAAAAATTTAATTATATTTTTTATACTATGTTTATTATATAATCATGTTTTAATAATAATTTATGTATGGGTGAGAATAAATAAAATGAAAATGCATAGTTAGGAAATATTCTTCTTCTTTGGGGAACTCTTATATGTTTACCCATAATGCTTTCTTATGAGAGATTCCCAATAAAACTAAGGAATATATAATGTTAAGAGAAAATTGAGTAAGATTTTTTGGTAGGTATTGGATGAACCTGAATTATCTTGTGGTGTTTATAGGAGAGGGGATGATAGTCCCTTTTATAAATTGGGTAACAAACTCACTTGGAAACTACTTGGAAATTTCCCAAAATATTCCAAAATGATAAATTATTTCATAATAAAAAAATAATAAAAAATTCCCCAGATTATATATTGGTATGTTTGAGACTGAAATATTTATATCCAATTTTATTTATACATGATTTTTTCCATTTTTAACCCTTATATTTTTTACTTAACACCACAGTAAGCACATTTTCACCTTAATGTTGGTAAATATTTTTTACTGTATTCATTATTAATTATGATAAAAAATCTTGTTAAACACATTAGATAATAAAAATAACGACTATTTTAAAACATTAAATCAATTTTACAAAACTCAAATTCACATCATTGGATAATTGAATTTAATACAAAACCCATAGACGTGACAAAGAAGAGGGTTTTAAAGAAGTGTAATTTTCAATCACAAGATGAATTTATATTGAATCTATATCAAATAATAATAATTTTATAAATATAAATTAAGATTAACTGATATATATTTTATATATTTTATTATAAAAAATCCAAATTATTTGTTGTTTTAATTAAATACAATGAAGAAACATTATGCACATAAATACATTTTTTTGACAATCCTATTTTTTTAAACAAAAATAAATTTATACTAAAATAAAATATTAGGTTGATTAAAAAATTATTAGTTGGATTAAATATAAATAAAGTATGCTTATTTCACTTTAAAACATAATTCGGCATTTAAAATACTTAATCTATCAAAATGAAATTATAGATTTATAAAAATAATTATTTTCTACTGTTCACTAAAAATCATTAGTTTCTGAAAATCCCAAAATTTCACCATAATTTAATTTTTATTTGATGATTCATAAATTATTTCAATTTTATAAAATATATTTTATAAAAGATATATAAATTAATTATAATATTTTTCTTAAAAATAATTTTTGATGAAAACATATGTTTGATGAATAAAATTACATAACTAAAAATTGATTTTTTATTAACCAATAATTTTTAAATAAATTTATATTGAGTATAAAATTTATATATATGTAATTAATAAAATAGTAAATATTATTTATTCACACTTATTTAATGGATAGGTTATTATGGTCATATTTAAAATTATATAATTTCATGGTTCGCTAAATCTTGGTGTTGCGTGTCATGCACGCTATCTAACAAATTTAATGATTCATATATCACAAGCTACACTTAGTGTTTTATATAACATGAGCTATTGAAAATTTTTAAATAAAAAAATATTTCATAAAATCTCTAGGTATTACATTCTACCATTTAATATGATTTTCTCTATCGAAATTCATTTTGATCATGAAAGTTTTAACATTTGAAAATTCCTTCATAGAATTCCACATCATACTAATTAATTTTTCACTTACCTCAAAATTAAAATTTTGGAAACATAATCATTACCAGAAGTAACACATAACTAGGTTTCCACATAGATAGAAATTTAGTGGGATGTTAAAATATTGATATGGGAGAGAAAACTAACTCACAAAGACTAAGATAGAGTGATAGAGAGCTTGTTCATGATAAATTCAACCACCACAATGCCCTTAAATTATACTAAGATAAAATACCACTGATCCATCAAAAATGAATGTAATAAATAAATATTTTTATCTCAATATCAATTTACTAATGTTTATGGAATGTTTACTAACAATTTAGATAACTTTAGACAATTTACTTGTATGACTTCATTCTATTTCATAATAATAGTATCATCCTTTTGTTAGGCCTCAATCAATTTTCACTTTATTACTTAATCTAATAAATAGAGGTGAATTTTTAATTATTTAATAACCAATAGAGAATAATATCCCAAAAAAAATTCATTCCTTCTATCACTATTTATCTTCAAAACAAAAATGGTTAGCACAAGTTATCTATATGGATAAATATCTATATCATGAAATACTACATATAACTCTAAAATAGTATCTAGGGTTCATATTAAACCATTCCATAAATTTTTAAGCTAAAGTCCATTCAAATTTAAATATTTTATGTGGAAGGTCATTAATTTTCTAAAAACAACATAAAATCAGTCCCCCAAATATTAGAAAGTCGCTCTTTTTTCACAAACCTAATATGTGAATACCTTGGTCATATTTTATCGATAGATTTTTTTAATATATTTAATTACCATAAAAAATAATTAAAATATGTATAATTTAAAAAATTAACTTTAACCTTATTCCATAAATATAACCAAAAATTATTGAATATATACAATATATCTAAAAATTCATAAACTAAACCACATTGTTATAAAATCACTACTATTTTCTAAATCCATAATTAATTTCGAATTTAATTTATACATATCAATCACCACTTAATCCCAATGTAATTATATCAATATTAGGAACATATTGAGTGTTATCATTATGTAAACCATATATTTCCCATAAAATATCATATTTCCATTAAATAAGTTTTATATTTCATCAGTACCATTAAATATATTCCTAAAAATAATTAATTAAAAACTATTATGGAACAATCCAATGATGTTTCATGATTCTAATAACCCAAATACCACTAATAAAAATTCATATACAATGTATTTCCATGATTATAAATATATATATTATTCAATCCTTACACTTCTATAACTGACATGGAATGCATGTATACATGGTCTAGAAGTTAAATATCAGATTAGGTAAGTGACTTGGAAAACTCATGTTCTTAATACATAAGACATTGAACTCCTCAAAAATCCATTTCACTCAGACCATCATTTACATATAAAAAACATCATTACCAAAACTTTAGACACTCTTCTAATTTATTCTTCCCACTTTTTCAACATGTTGAAAAATGATTCATCTTTACTATATCTTCATTAGTTCCTGAACATTCATTAATTTCTATCATGCTCTTATTTGATGTGTTGGGAATCTTACTGAAGTTAATGTTTTGAATCAAATATTGTCATAGATGAGTTGGAATATTTATAATATCTTATTCTCACATTACCATCCAATTTATTTCATCATAATCATTGAATTTCCCATCACATTAAATGTTAACATGAATCATCATGGATCCATCCACTGACAAAAGAAATAAAACATAATATGAGCAACACTAATCATAGTGTAAAACCACTAAATAATGGGAAATAGTTTTTAGGTTTTTTAATTCATGACACCTTATTTTCACTCTATGACACCTTAGGTTTAACTAGGTCATCAGTGATTATAAACTATAAAATAATTTATAATGTTTCATAAATATAATTTGATTAACCAAAGAATATCTCTTGGGAGTGTCAAACCAAGTGCAGAGTGTGGCTCATTTTCTTATATCAGGTTATGCTAAATTCACTCTTGATGTTCCTTTTTTGGAGTTATTACCCCTAGGTACCTCTATTTCTAGTCCATGTCCACTTTTAGTATCTAGAATAATATATATTGATAGGAAAACTATACTCTATTATTTACCATAACATATGATGTTCTCCAAAACATAGGATTATCATAAGGGTTCTCACTAACATTATATTATCCTAGTATCCAACGGTTAACCAAACCAATCCACGGATTCCAACTATGATGACCCAATATCATCATACAGATATATATATAAATATATTTCATATTCTAAAAAGATTATTTAATATATTATAAAAATAAACACATAAGGATCATAATATCATAGTTTAATTGGATACTATAAACTCATTCTTATTATTTGGTGAAATAATTTCAATATCACCCTTGAATATATTCCCATTTAGTCATCTTAATAAACATTCCAAACTAAAAACCTTTTGTTATAACCTAGGAAAGGAACCATAAAAAGTGCGATCTAATATTTTTAGCAAGGATAGAAAATGGAGATATATAAATATAACATGACCATAAGTGTATGATAATATGAACATAACATTTGAAAACCATACCCTACATATCAAAGACTATAATCTTGAGTCATGGAATAAAGATTGTCATTTTAAATGGAATAAACCATAAAGGAGTCAAATAACATGAGCCATGAGAGCAAAACATTATTATAAGACATCAAATTTTGGAATACACTTAATCATAGAAAATATTATGCCAATGATACCCACTAAGAAATTAATAACATGTTAGGGATAGACTAACCATCCATGTACCTGCTTTGGGCATGGTATAATGATTCATATAACCAATTTTGGTATTTTTATAACCTCTTGTGTACAATCTTTTTCTCTAAGAAAAATAACCTATGTACCCTCTTTTTCAGGATTGGGTTAAAAACCAATGTACACTCTTTTTCGGGCTCGATATAACCACTGGTGTACCAAATAAACTCATAGAAAATTTATCATTACCCAGTGCATTTGAGGTAGATATAGTTAATACCCATCACATGATGAAAATCATAAATATGTGTATCATATGATCATAAAACATTCATCATATCATAACTCATTAAATAACATAATTTTCATAACCATTTCTTGATTTTATCATAGCATAAAACAAGGAAAAATAAGTAGGTTTAATAATAATTCTATCATGGTATAGCATGAAAAAAATGGGTTTTATAAAAATATTGTCTAAATTTTTTTTAACCATACAGAGAAATAATAATAATTCTATCCTTTGATCGTATCTCCATTAAATAAAAATCAACATTAATTTATGTAATCATAGATGGAAAATTATTTTGAATGATCACATTTTAAATTTATTGAGGAAAATAGACTATCCATTTTGAAAAATACTTTTTAAAACATTAGACATTTTCATAATCCCTTTATTTGAAAATAAAATTGGAAATTAATAAAAGAATCTTTAAATAACTTTTAAAAAACATAAAGAAAAGAATATTTTTGAAATGAAAAAAACCATTCTAAATCATAAAACATTTTTAAAGTAATTTTCTTTGAAAAAAAGCTTGGAAATTTATTAAATAAATATTAAAATTATTTAAACAATTCTTGCCATAAATATCATTTCCACCCAAAAAACTATTTTTAAAACATAAAAAAATTTTAAAATACCTTTTGTTAAAAATATACAAGGACACATATAAAATAATATTTAAAATCATTTAAAACATATATTATTGAAAATATATTTTACATATTGAAAATAGATTCTAAATTTTTAAAAAATAGAAATTATATTATTTGGAAACTAAAGTTTAAAATTATTATGTAATTTCTAAAATAATTATTTTTTCATTATGGCATACAATATTGTTCATGTCTTACAAATTTAAAAAAAAATCCTTTCAAATTTTCAGTAAAATCAATATAGGACTTATTTCGAAACTGAAATGAGGATTCCTCTTAATGGATTTTAAAAAAAATAATACAAGAAAAAAGTTACTTTGAACAATCATATTAAAAAATTCTTTAAATATGGTTGTAGAAGAAAAATGGTTTTTAACAGAAAAAGAAAAATACAAATGATTTTTATTTTACAGATTTTTTTGTAATATTTAGAGCATGATTTAGGGAAAATGTCATAAAATCATGTATTCTAATTAACTAACAATAATAGAAGACAATTCATGAGTTCAATAAGATATGGATCGTAATATTTATTCATCTAAATCATAATCATAAACCACCCTAATAAAAAAATGAGATTGTAATGTCAAACTTTTACAAATTTGGTATCTTTTGAATCATAGTTCCTATTAAATAAAAAAAGAAAATTTAAGTTTTAATATCATGAAAATAATTATATTCATGATATAACATGTAAAATGGTTATAATATACACCTCATAGAAGAATATAGATGCATAATATGACTTATGTCCTAAAGAAGGCGATTTGAGACAAAAAACATTTCTGATTTGGTAACTTTGGAACTTTTAACCCCATCAAAGATAATTCCACAAATATATATGTGAATATAATAAAATATTGGAAAATAATAATATAAATAATTTTTTTTAATATATACACATCATTAATTAAATATATGTGGAATACGGAATGGGTCTCACAGAAGTAAAAACTGAGATGAAAATCCCTTAACTCCTATCTAAATATTCATCGCACAAGATATAATATAAGGTTTATTAAAAATAAATTTATTAGAAATAAAATACAGTAATATATTAATATTTATAATATCATATATTATCCTTTTATAAATTATTATTACCCCTTCATTAATAATAATTTATTATCACTATTGTTTTGGGTGTTAACTATTTGGTTTTCTTATTCATGTTTTGTCATGGAAGATCTAAATATTGAACATAGTATATATTTAAATCATCTAAAAAGGATATTTATGATATAAATATCACTTTTTTCGTAGGTAGATCTTTAGAATCGATATTTAATTTTGTACATGGATAATCAATTACATCACTTTGTTATATAGTTGGTCTTACGTAAGCATAAGCATCGTTCTCATTACCTTAAGCGTGAAAGGTAAAAAAAGTGGGCGGTAAATTAATTATATATAATAATTATCAAGTAATATATATAAAATATATTAATTAAATTTGTCACTTATTACCTTCCAAGTATGTAGTTAGTGAAAAATGATCACATCACTTCGCAAGGCACTAAGCTGTCGTGCACATGATCGACAATAATGTATCTCCCACTAAATAGAATGTAAAAAAGTTATATGTGATATTTTTATTACATAATAAAAATTAAATTGAAAATATAATTTATATACATTATATTCATTAATATACCCATCTTTGAGAGGTGTTGATGGAAAATGTGTCACATCAGTTCTCAAGATGGTAGTCTATTATACACATGAGTGACGTTATCTATTCCCATTTGGGGGAAGAGGAGTTGGACATTGGTCATGAAATTAATATAAAAACATCCTAGAATATAGAATTTAATTAGGTAATAATATAATAATGGTTTAATAATAATTTAATGACATGGGATATTAAATAAAATGAAAACACGTAGTTAGGTAATATATATATATTTCTGGGAACTCCATTAGGATTACACCTCATGCCTTTTCGAAGAGATTGAAAATCACAATATGCCTATATAAAATAATGAGGGAACTGATGAAGCGGATTGGCAAGTGTTTGGACAAACTAAATGTTTCTTGGAGTGCGTATATGATAGTATAGGAGAGTTCCTTTTATATGTGAATAAAATAACTCACTAAGACACTTCTAAATATATGTGGGGGGATATCCCTATTTATTTCCCAATATAATTCCAATGATACAATATAAAAATAAAATATAGTTTATAATAATATTATAATTGAAGGAAAAGAAAGAGATTAATATTAGGCTACTGAGATAAGAAAATACAAGACATAAAATAATAAAGGAAATAAATGATGTAAAATGGTTTTGACAAATTTTGTCCCACTATATGAAAAGAATTCCATTTTATAAATTATTTATTAATTATAAATAAAATAAAGAAAGGAACATGAGTGAACATATAATAGACTAAGTGGGAGAATGAATCAATGATTAAAGAATCACAAAAGAACAATTGAATAGAAATTATCAATTGCAACAATAATTTCCAACTGATTTTCACATAAAAGTTCTTCAAGTATATTAATTATTGTTGAGAGAAATGAGAAATAGGCACCTCATTATTGGAATAGGGAAGATATATGTCATGATCCATCCCCCGGGGCCCATGCCGTGACTACACCAAGCAAGCCTTTCATAGTCCAGGGGATGGAGACTAGCACTGAATGGTGTATTCCCTAAAACCGGGAAGGCATTGCCTTTATAACCTGTATGCACACACAGCCAAACCCATAGAAAGATACGAACACAAGTAAACTGTATAGTAAAAATGAGTGTGTACAATAAGAAAAAGGGGCCAGAATACAAGCCCTACTAGAATGTAAAAGAGAATAGGAAACTACAAGTAAACTGATCAGCTCTTATGAGCACCTTCCAAGGATCCTACCTGAAGGGTAGGTACAGCTCTCGAATGGTTGTCTCTATGGTATGCCTCGTCTAAGGTCGACCTTCGAGCAACCTCTATTCATAGTACCCACATCCTCATTCACCTTTATCTTCCATCGGCACCAACCAAAATAAGGTGCGAGCGTAGCCCATGTAGGGGTGAGTATAACGATACTCAGTAGGGACCCCGAGACCCTCAAAGTCTCAAAAAATCCACAATGGATAAACCACAAAGCATGGAAACAACTGACAACCCAAATTAGGTATATACCCATACATATACCTAAGTTATCATGTATTCCCAACTCAATCATGAGGAAACACAAGGCCCAACTAATTAGCCCAAAGCTCAATTGTTCCACAAAGGAAGGAATGCCATGAAGGTAATTACCAAATAGGTACGCCACATAGAAGAATACCACCAAGGTATCACCAAGAAGAAAAGTACCACATAGATACGTCGCATAGAAGAATACCACAAAGGTATCACTGCGAAGGTAAAGACCACAAGGGTACAGACTCAGCTCACACCAGGTATATCTTCGGTATAGTAGTTGAGATGATTAGATGTAACTAGTGAATCGTCTTACTCAGTTAAGAGGAAGACCCATAGAGGATCCTAAATCATCATACCCACAATGGATCCCAAATCACAGACCTAGACATGACACTAGTACATCATCAAACCCACACATGATCCTAGTACATCGTCAGTCCCATATAGGATTCTAGTACATCATCAGACCCACACAGGATTCTAGTACATTGACAGGCCCACATAGGATCATAGTACATCGTCAGACCCACAAAGGATCCAAGAGTATTCCTGCATGGTTTCCTAGAGCGAATCCATGTGGGACCCTCAATCATAGACCCACGAAGGATCCCTTTCTCAGGATACAACTAGCTACAGGGTTCCCATTCTATGCCCGCTTGATTTCGGGAGGATCTTCTCCTAAATACACTGGTCGATACTCCAAATTCCACAAAGTCCCATGAAGAAGTATCCTAAAGGACCTCCATGTAAAATGGGTCTCAACACAACAAATGGTGCGTCAATTGGACGCTCGATCTGTAAGTTATTAGCGTTTCCCCTCCGATGGCCCGATTGGATTTGGGGTTGCATCCAACCCAGCCGTACTCACACATTATCAAAAAATCATGTGGAGTATACCAAATGGACTGTCTCAATCCAAGGATTCTGGTGCCGCAGACGATTTTTCAAACGGGCACCCGGTATGTAAGCTATAGGCATTTTAGTGTTGAGGGTTTGGTAGGATTCTTGTTTGATCCAACCCAGTCATACACCAAACGGCACTGGATAACCAAATAGGTCACAACATTCTAATTCACATGAAAAAACACACAAGATGGACTACCCATTTTTCCAAAACGTATACCCGGTGAAAATGATTCATTTCACTACAACACACACGAATCGGGCCACATGGGGTCTGCACCTCAACCTCGACTTAAATATCCAAAATTGTTTTTGAAACATCCATCTTAATTTCTTGGTCATGAAGTCCTAGAGGGTTCTGCATTCTGACACCGTATGAGGAAGATATGTCGATAATAGATCCTTTATTAATAATAGTATTATTACTATTGGGTGCTTGGTGGACCCAAATCAGAAACCATAATTTAGTATCCAACATTATACTTGAATCGACCATATAAATGAAAGGATCACATCTCCACTGATGGAAATTCAATCGGACATCGCACGCAAAAGTTATGGTGGGTCGAAGAGTTAATAATAATATTAAATCTATTAATTGAAAATTTCATTGGGTATTAGATCCAAAAACATTAAAAATGCATCCAATATTCGACTCATAATTTCTGTATCAAAGTTAGGGTCATACTGCCACTGACGGTTTGTAAAACCAAGGTCGCATAGATAAATTATGGATGAATATGTGTTCTATCAACATAAGTAATAATAAAAATATTTTATTATTATTATTAATTGATTATTTATTTAACCTTAATTCCAAACTCAAATTGAGTTTCATGGGGTGTCTCTTTTGTTTTGGCAGATTCCACATGGCACCTCCCCTTTTACCTTTATTTTCTATTTATCTTTCAATTTTATTTCTTTAACACTTTTCTCTCTCTAATAAATTTATTCTTCCATGATTTTGTACCCACGAATCGGAAAAACTACACCCCCTGTCTAGTAGGACATGACGTTGCTTGCACCAGTGGCACCAGACGATCTTGCTTTGCTGTAATGCTCCACTGTCCGGACATCCCCTGGTTGACATGAAACTCTGCACAGATTGCTGTCGTACCTCATATCATTCCCGGAACTATGCCCCAAAGACATACAAGAATTTCACCTCTATGTTTCTCCTTCCTCGGCCACTGCATCTTCGTTCTAAGCCCCAAAAATGTAGCAATTGTAGATTTTCCATCCTCAGGCTGATATCTCTGCGTCTGTATGTCACGCTCAACGAAAGATTTTGTTTTTAGTGTGCTTAATTATTTGGCGATGAAGAACACATGAAGAACGCATGAATAAGGAAATAGAAAAGATCATGGAATATGTGCATATCGATGGTCATGTTTGTTCGGCCATCATCATTGAGAATCAATTATAAGAAGAATCAATAAATAGATATTTATCATACATCAAAACTAACCCCCTACCTCAATCATCTGTTATAGGTAGTGTGAGGAGAAGATGATGTGTCGGGGCTTCTCAAACGTTGGTTCCCCATTCCTCATTCAAAGGTCATTTTTCATTGGAGGATTTTCTTTGTTGGAGAAAGCTCTTCCTTCGAGAGTTCTCCAACAAATTGATTTTCCAACAACTTTCCCCCAACCCCCCCCAGAGAGGTGAGGAGCCCCTTTCCTTAGTATACCTAATTAATTAATCAATTAATGTTGGATTCATTAGTTGGGGTAATTTCTAGAGTTATCTCACATTAAGAGAGCAGTTGATTTTCAGGTGGTCCCCACCACCAGAATTCAAATGGGTGGTTTCAAACAAATAAATATAAGTAGATTATTTTATTTTATTATAATTTTTAATTCTTTCACGAAAATATGAAAAGCTAAATTCCACCCTCGACCAACTGTGGTTGAGGAAAAAGTCTCCTTAAATGAATATCGGTGTTGTGAGTTCAACGGTGTCCTCAGATTTCAATTCCATGCAGCGATTCAAGAGTTACAAAATGTCACCCGCGCGTTTACTTAAGGTACCTAAAAAAAGTTTAGAAAAATATTAACAGTTACCCTCGACCCACTCCGGTCAAGGTTATGATTTGCCTAAGTGAAAGAAACCCCAATGAACCCATTGGTACTATCAGATTTTCAATCCGAGTTACCATTTAAAAGTTATGGATTTGATAATAAAATAGTTGTCGCTTAATTATTTTATTTACGGCCAAAAACTAACATTCACTGGTGGCTCACACCGGCCAATGTTATTATCTACCTAAATAAATAATACTGTCATGAGTTCATATATGGTCTCAGATTTTCAATCCGAGTTACAGTTTGTGAGGTATAAGTATTTGAAAAATAAAATAACAATATTTAAATATTTTATTTATGGTTATGCCATTTTCTGGTTTTCTCACAAAAGGTCTGCGCCAGAAAAACAAAAGTCGTGCTTAGGGTAAACCTGCCTTCTTGAGTGAAATAGTGTCATTGGATTTCTGATCTGAGTAACAATTTATGTGTTATTCCAATTTTTTTGGAAAACTGCTTACGCGTGCTAATTAAAGCATAACAAAACGTCGACGGATCATTCTAGGCACTCTGGGCCTCGGAATCGCGCAATGTTAGATTTTGTTGTCTTGAAATAATTTTATATAATTAAATATATATATATATATATATATATATATGAAATTTATGGGACATTACTTTCTCCCCCCCCCCTTTTGGAATTACGTCTCTGAAAGCCACAACATGGGAAAAACAACCAAAATAGGGTACTGAGCACGAATCTGAGCCTCCAGCTCCCTTGTGCTCTCCTGGAGGTTTAAGTGATGCCAGCGTACGTGCACCAGAGGTATCAACCACCCATTAAGGGCTCACTCCTGTCGATCCTCAATCTCTACTGGAACCTCTGTAAATGTCACCCCACTGTATAAGTCCAGCTTGTCATGGTCTATGACGTTAGATGAGTGGTGCACATATCTCCTCAGCTGGGATATGTGGAAGACATCAGGCACCTTTTTCAACTGTAGTGGATGTTCCAAGAAGTAAGCCACCTCACCTACTCTGCTGAGAATCTAGAAAGGTCTGATGAACCTCAGATATAGCTTTCTACCCCGGCCAAATCTCTACAATCCTCGTCGAGTTGAGACCCATAGGAAAATAGAGACTCCCTCCTCAAACTACAAGGATCTTCATATCCTAAGACATAAGTCTTACGCCATTTCAGTATTCACCCTTGGTAACCATTACAGTTTTTGAAAGTCCTGGTACACCTTCACCACTCCAGGATGTACCACTAAAAGGGGATGTATAGAACTCCTTCAACAATTCCTCCTGAAGCATCACTGGTACCATGGTTCATCCTCCGAAAAGGATGACATGCTCCCCACCTTTTGAAATTTTTTCAAGAGATCATCTTGATGATATCTGATTATGTCAAGCCTCGAAGTCATTTTCACCACACTGTGCCTCCTTTACTCACTAAAGAAGTGGGGAAGTGACTATATGAGGCTAATGAAAAGCTTCTCCATCTCGATCCACAAAGGACATATACACAGCAACCAGCTTCTCTATTGCCTCGCCTAGCAGCTGTATACCAAATCTCCTGCTGAGTGCATCTGCTACAGCGTTCCCCTTCCTAGGAGTATAGCCTATCTCAATTCCATAGTCTTGGAGGAAATCTAGCCACTCATGTTGGGAACTGAAATCTCAAAACGTATGCTGACACGAGGGTAAGGCTGACCGACTCAAGAGTGATCGGTTGCACCCTCCTATGCATGAGTTATCCTATGCTGCATGGGTTTCCTTTTTCATTGACTAAGGAAATACCCATTACAACATTGTAGTTAAACTAGAACCCTTTTTTCCTAAAACATTCACTCCAAGTATGATATGTGGATGTCTATTCCATACCCAAACTAACGTCGTAAGGCCTCAACGCTTCCGAAAAGATGTTTCAACCGAAACTATCACCTCAAGGGTCAGATCACACCGTCTATGTAAGTGTGATTATCGAGTATCTTCCCAAAGGTTTCTCCAGATGTGAGGGTCAAGTAAAAACCTGGTATGATACTTTCAAATCATATTAGGGATATTTTATAATCCTCATATTAAAAAACCTCGTATGATACATTCAAATCAATGTACCACCCACATTATTTTCATTACCAAGTTATTAATGTATTGAGAATTCATAATCATTAATCAAATCCTCCTATGTTCTCTAGATAATATTTAATTTAATCATGGTGAATGTATATTTTAAAAACGTATTATCAGTATATCTGCCACACATTTTTATATATAGATAATTGAATCAATATCATTAATGAAAAAACATAGAACATACATCTCCAAATCATGTGTTAGTAAATTTTTTTCATCAATTTTCAATTGGTGAGAGGAATATACAATCCCTAAATCATTATTTAAGAGAAAAAATCCTAGTCCATTATTTGATGCAACGCTATAATTTTAAAAAACATCTCCATGGAAGGGTAGTGTGGGAATAAGTGCGCCAAATGACCTTATTTTGGGATTATTGAAATTTTTATCACATTTATCTATCCCGATGAACTTAATATCCATCAATGTTAACCTCGTGAATATATTCGATAGCCATGAAAAATTCGTCACAAAGAATCAATAATACCCATCCAATCCAAGAAATCTATGGATTTCAATCACAATGGTTGGTCTAGAACAGTGTTCAATAACATATGTTTATATATATCCACTAATATACCCTTTATTGAGATTATATAACCAAAAAATGAAACTTCTATTATCCAAATTCACACTTGGTAAATTTTACATACAATTTCTCCTTCCTTAGGGTCTTCAGTTCATTCCTTTAATCATCTTCATCGTATTCCATTATCATATAATATATAATAATATTGTACATAAATACTACCAAAAACTATTTGTGGTAATATCTATGAACTATATTCGTTGACTTTATAATGACAATGGGGTAATTAGTAAGACCATATGGACTCACTATAAATTCATGGTGTCCATGCCTTGTACTGAAGACTATCTTAGGTATGTCTTCAAATTTGGTCCTCAATTATTAGTATCCACAAAAAAGGTCAATCTTTGAGGTGTACAGATATTGATCCAAAAAATCATCAATATGTGTTGGAGGATACTTGTTCTTGATCATTATATTACTAATTTATAGATAAAAAATACAATGTCTCATTGATAAATATTCTTCTTAATAAATTTTTTTTGGTGAACCCCATGGTAATGTTTTAAATAAGAGAAATACCTTATCAATATTATCTTTTATTTTGTACATCAATTTTGATTACTAAATTTGGGAAATTATATAAGGAGTCACTTCAATTGGTGTATCACAACGTATGAGCTCTATTCAAAACAAAATTTCATTATTCATAGGAAAAATAAAAAACACTTCTATAAATACATCAATAAAATCTAATTCAATAGTAATATATTCTATGTTTAGTTTATCCCCATCCATTTGAGATAAATACTCCTTATGAAGAGGAAGCCAGACCTATATAATGGATGTAATCTACACTGGAATTTCATATTTATCCTCACATAAATATACAAGAATTTGTTGGTCAGGAATATAAAATATGACTTTATTTCATAGTTAATTAATTGGGGATCTATATAATAAAATCTAATCCATGCCCAAAATAACATCAAATTCTACTAGAGGGATAATAATGAGATTTATAGGAAGCACCTTCCCACACAATTCAATTGGAGAGGAGTCATAGACATGAGATATGATAATTATACCATTAGGACTTTTTATAGATAATTAAACATCTAATTATTGTTGTTTTAATGTGATACCATTATAAATATCATAAAATTTAAATGTTTGGGTATAACCAAAATCAAATAAGACATTAGTGGTTCTATAGTGGATGGAATGTGTCAATTTTACTACAGAGTTCTCATTACCACAATAGGTAATAGTAATCATATGAAATTTCTATTTTTAATGGGATTAATAGGAAATGACAATGATCATCATCATTAACCCTTATATTTATTCACTAGTTTGCATAATTCCCATATCATTTCACTTTAAACACTATAGTGTAAGTGGTTCATTTTCTAGAGTTATCACTCTATTCGAATCATTAGCTAAATTCTTTGTATCACTTCAGCATTTGACTTCCCAATGACATTATATTTTACACTTTAAGAACATACTAGTCCTCTCAATACAATTTCCCCCATGTCCATCTCCATAATTTTTTAATAAATTAAAACTCATATTCTTCCCAACATTGTTTTTTAATATAATTTCTATTTAATTACAACATTATTTTATTATCAAAACCATGAGATAGAAGGGTGACTCGAATCTCTATTTCTATATTGATAAATCATAGAATTATTTCATCATAGAAACTAAAGAATATTATGGATAAATACCTTTAGTTACTTCAGTTAAATCCACTAAAGAATCTGTCAATATTAATTTTAGGTTATATGAGAATACAATAAATTTAACTTCCATGTTTTTTAATATTTTTATAATAGGTAATAATGAATTGACCATCCTTTTATTTTAGCTCAAGGAATTCCTTCTAAATTTTCTTAAGTAGAATACCAGGTAAGTACTTATAGAAAAATAACTGAATAAATTCATCACACTCCGTGGAGTAAACTTATTCATGTTTTCTCATGTTCTTGATAAGTATCCAATATTTGTCTTATTTATAACAAACCAACTCATGCTGATTAAACACATCTACCAAGCTGGATCGTTACAAGGTGAGTATAAAAAAAGTATAACCAAACAAGTTTCATGGATACCAAAATAAGGGAAACAATAAGAGTACATTGTAGAAGAAATGTATACATCCATGAATCCAACATAACCATGACCAATGGATAATCCAAAAAAACAGAAAAGACCATAAAATGTCCAAATCTACATTTGAACATATATCACTACCAAACTGGACCACATCAAAATCATTGACACAAGAGAAGTCAAAATACTACATAAAACACTTTAGTTTACCATTTACTAAAAAATAATCATATATAAACTCCCAAATGAAAATTTATGGTGTGAGAAAAAATTCCCATAAGATTTCACCAAATAATATATACAATGTCCATTGTTAAGAAATCATTAGCTCTTACTTTTAAACAAATCCACTTTTTATGTATTTCTAGAACATAATTTTTTTTTGTAAAATATCCTTCATTTTTAAAACAAATACGTACATGTTCACACAATAAAGAATATTAAAAGTACAATCAACAATTCATTATCATATATGAAACCATACAAGGATACACTATAAGGTATACAAGTGATAAATAAAAATGAAATACATCATCATGTAAAAAAAGTATAAATGAATATTCAAATAATTTTGGATCTAGCATATGGGAATATATAGTAGAAATAAAAAAGAAACCAAAACTAAGCCTAAAATATATAAAATAGATATTTAATCCTATAATAGTCTATCTATATCACCAAAACCTCTTGTGGAATTACCCACAATAAAGTGGCATGCCCATTTCTCGACACACCTATGGTTCCCAGAGAATCATTATTTCCAAAAAAATTGAAACCCATGATCACAATTTATAAAAAAATAATAATGAAACACTACCACATCCATGCTAGAAAATATATTTCTTAATCAAATACACCTTTAAAGAATTTCATCCCCATATAGTGGGACCAAAAATTTTGTTAAATAAAACCCCATTAAAAACATATTTATCATGAAGGAATCCCAATTTTATAGACTATCCAATATATTTATGACACAAACCAAGGGTTTGAATAAGAGAATAATTTTTTTGTGGATTATCACAATTTTTTAAAGACACCAACTTTATGAACGGATGAGAAACACTATGGAATGATCTCTTGAAGGCAGGGGTTGAATCAAATCAAGAAGGGATTCAATGGAATTCAATGATATCCCTTGGATTCCTAGAGGTCAATATAAAAATATAGAATAATAACAGATTAAAAGGGGTTTATTTTTTTTGATACCCAGTCTAGAAAATATAAGACCATGGAATATCCTCAAAGACCATAGAAAAACATTCCACAATACATCTCACCTCTCCTCCTTCATAATACATGATAGACTCATATTGGAGGAATTATAAAGAAATTTGTATGACCACACCATAAAACGTCTTGTCAAAACTATATATAAGATCCATGTCCACATATAATATTCTTCTAGTGTGGACCATCATATATATAGATACACCATGCCATAGGGGTTCCAATTTTGGTAGAACCAACTAAATTTCCCTGCCTGACTCCACGCCGCAATCCATCTTGTAAATGACTGTGGTATCGAATGAAAATAGGGATATATTGTATACCCTTATCAATTTAAAAACTATACCATATATGGAAGTATCCTAGAAAATACACCTTGTGATCTCTACACCTCGTCTGAGTGACCATGTCTATACTATAGAGTGGCACCCTAAGGCTTAACAACATATCTCTTTTCCACGGTATATCCATGACCACTCCATGTCATAAATGATACCCATCATGACACTAAACTAATTAAAAAACACCGTAATTTAAAAAAAACATCAATATCACCTCCCAAAAATCTCGAGAATCAATGTACTTACACATAAATGTAATAGGGAGCATACCCCAAGATGGAGGGTGTTATAATTCTCCCCACCAAGAAATATTCTTCCCATAAAAGTTCCTCATGATTGCATACTCATAAAGAGAGAATACTGAAGCCTCATCAATGACTCATTCTCCCACTTCTAATTACTATCACATCCTCACTATTTAAGTACACATACCAAAGGAATCATTTTATGTAATGACCAAAACTGTTATAAATAAAATTACCCTTTTGATTTAATTAAATGTTTAATTTAGTAAATATGGTTATCGAAAACACATGATATTATTTTGTTTTCTTATATGAAATTGGATTTAAAATACTATTATGTGTCTTTAACATTGATAATATGTCCTTTAAACAATGATCACATGGCTAGTATAAATACTGAGTTTTGAAAATCCAATTAACATAGTCAAAATATGATATGGCCTCATCCAATGGGATCATGCCCTATGAAGCCTATTTATCATAGACTATAAGGGAGATAGTATTTTTATGATTTTACCTTGCCCAATTAAAATATGATATCTAACAACTTAATCATGACTGAAACCATTTATAGGATAATTTTAAGATCATCAAGATTATGACACAAACCATGTTGGCTGAACCACCCCATGAAAGTCCCACAATCACCAACCATAATTTTAAGGTGTATGCGGGTTTATTAAATGGATACATTTGAATAACCTATTAATAGTAATATTTACATTATTTTTAAATAAAATTATTAATATGTTATATTCTAATTATTATTAATTTGTAATTGATTTTTATTTTGAAATAATAATGCACAAATTATATTTTTATTTAATATTAAAATTCAATTAATGAATTTAAAAATTAATTTATTTTTATATAAATAATATTTTAATATTATTAAATTATTTTTTACATATATAAATTATCATATAATTTTAATAATGTCAAATGAAATTTTTATAAGGGTTCAAAAACAGTTATTGTCACAAAAAACCCAATATTTCTTAATTAAAGTCAATTTTATTTTAAAAGTGAAAATTAATATAGTTAAAAAAAATATTTAAATAAAATGAATATTGTTTTTGGAATCAGGAAATAAAAATTATCCAATGGTTAAACTTTCATTATTTTCTGATATAATCAAATTTTTGGGTAACAATTAAATATCGTAGAAATATACTCCATGTTTTATGACATCCTAATGACCCAAATGTGATGTAATAGTTACTATAAATGGGATCCCCGACCAAATATATTTTTTCCATTTAAAATAATTTTATTTTAGGTTAATTTGATTTATTTTGAACAACCATCATGAATCCTCTAAAACATCAAATATATTTTTTTGTTTTAAAATCCCCTCTTTAAGAGTGTGACTCACCTCCACATAAGAAAGGGAATTTTTTTAATAATTTCCACACTTGGACATAATAAATAACAAAATGAAATCATATTTGGTTGAAATCATGGGAAACCCCATGATATGGTTTGTGGTTTTTAATATTTTATTATGTAGAGTCCATGATCTAAATAATAAATAAATCCCCCTCTTTTCCATTATAAACCCACCAAAGCTCTCATTTATCTTCACTATAACTTCTTTTATCATGACCAAACTCTTCCATACACTCCCAATACTCCTCCCATGGTTCATCTATGCTCTCAAGAATCCTAAAGTAAAGGGACATCTTTTCCTCCAATAAAATTCCATCACCTTCTTTGAAATTAGTTATTTTTATTTTTATTGGTTAAATTTTAATTCATTTATAATCACTACCTTAATATCCAATTTATGATATTTTAATGGGGTGACTTTTATCATATTTTATTTTTACGCTTACCAAATTTTTTACTATGCCAAAATTCTGTAACGGATCCTCCACTCTCTTATTTTATCAAGAACACATTTTATGTTATGTCTTTTAATATTAATTTTCATATATTGGGATATCTTCCTTCATATCCGCCATACATACCATTTTATGTATCAATTATTATATCTCCTTTCAGTCACATTTTCCCCTCATATGAACCCTTATATAAACTCATTACCCTGAAAAAAATTTCTAAGGGTTCTTTTCATTCTCTTCATTATGAAAGTTTCACCAATATCATATGCCTTATATTTCAAATTAATCATGTTGGGAAATGACTTTAATTGTCACTATTACTTTAAATTTAATGTATAAATTTTGATATATCCTTTTCTCTCTCATAAACCCAATTTATTAATATTTATGTGATGTCATTATGCCACTAAAATATGTCCACAATTTTCCATTAAGAAACAATTGTGTAGTGAATAACATACTCATTTCCTATAAAGGTTATTCACATTTATGAAAATATAATTTTTGATTGGGGACTTAGCTATGTTTATTCCAAACTCCTTGATCTTGGAATAAATTATTATGATAAATGAATCAATTTTTTATGGTCTAAGTGGCACACTTAAGAATGAGTATGAAATGAATATTATGGGTGTGCCCATATAGAACACTATGGAATTGGTTATTGTTTAGTATCATGATATGTCAGGTGGGGATATGGATTAAACGTTATTCCTCCATAGGAATTTGTCCACCATGATTTCTTTGTGGGTTTAGCCTTGGAATATGTGTATGATTTAATTTTTTATTTTGTCTACACATTTCCCATTTTATGATTTTAATGTTATATCATTTAACTGTCTTCATTTCTATGATTCTTACACTTTTTATTCCCCATTGATATCTCTATTTTTAACATGTATTATCCACTTCATATTATTCCATATATATTATATTATTGTTCTTTATAGATTAACCATTTCATATGTTTATCCCTAGGTTATCCCATGATGTTTTAAGTAAGAAGGTATGTTATGAATATGTTAAGGAGGTTTTTATTAAATATGATGTATTCAATGTTTTAATTTCTTAGGTAATGTACCTAATTACCAGGTAAATTATAATTTTGGATATTTTGGGTTGTATTTAGTTTAATCTTATAAAAGAAATAAATTTTTAATGAAAAATAAATATCAGGGTTTTCATAGATGGTATCAGAGATAAAGTTTATTTATTTCATGTATAAAGATTAGAAAACTCAAGGAAAAATAATTAGGGATGAAACAAAGAATAAGGAATCATGTGTGATTTTTTTTGAGTATAGAGTAAATGGTTTATCAAAAAAATTCATCCCTGTATTGATAATAAAAGTGGATGTGGTTTTGGAATATATGTACCTAGGAGTAACACCTCCAAAAAGGTGTTCTGAGCCTAACTTAGGGTAACCAGGAACACGACAACGAGCCTTACTATGAACCTAGTTTGACGCTCTTGGGGGTGTGATTTGGTAAATTCAAAATCTCATTATGAAACAATATTAAGGGAACAAAAAAATCCTATAAGAATACATTTTAGGAAATATATAATGGATAACATAGATTGTAGCCTAGGAATTCATGAGGTATGAAATTAAATGTAATTTATATGACATCCCTTTAATGAAAGTGTTTCCCTTTTAAGAGATTAAATTTTTAAAAATAATCACCCTTATTTTTCCTTTTACTCTAGCAAATTTTCAAAAATAGGATGAATTGGGTAAACAATAAATGTGACAGGCAATGTTATTACATCCCAATAGAGATGAAAAACTCTATTGGAGTACAAATCGCAAGTATCTTGATGATAATCTCTTGGATTAATTTGGTTAAGAGTAAAAACTTGGTCAAGAGAATCATCCCCCCTAAGAGATAAAAATCCCCAAATCTTGATGTTTATCGGATAAAGGCTCTTATATTCAATGGATCATCATATCCCCTTATTTCAAAATAATGGATATAATCTATTTATAATATCTTATCTATCCTTCAATATTATGGAAAAGTTAAGGTTCTTCATTATTTTAATCATATGGAGGGAGAAACTTATTATGAGTGGAAATTGATGAATAATACAAGGCCTAAAGAAGAGATCGAAGCATTGGAGCTGAAATAATTATGAAAAATATTTCTCAAAAATTATTTCCCTCATAATCTCTATATTAAAAATTAATAGCATTACCTTGCTATTAAGAAAAAATATGATGAATCTATTAGGGAGAATGTGAAAAATTTAAGAAGGCTTGCATGATACGCCTCTGGTTTTTTCATTAACCTATAATTCAAGGTTGACGGCTTATTTTGTGGGATAAAACCTGGTATATGAAAATCCTTGTTTGTTGGTGACTTTGATATCTATGAGGAAATTGTCCGAGGTTTCTTAAATGTTGAGATCGATATCCAAGAATCTCAATGGTATCAAGGAGAAAATAATCAAAAAGTAAAGTTTAATTCTCACAGTTTGATGGAAAAATATAATGGTACCAAGAAATTCCAACATCCCGATTATCAATGGTGCGAAAAGAAACACCGTAGAAATTTTATAAAGGGAATGAAGAAATTATTTTGGTGTGGGAATAAAGGAAACCTAGATAATGTTTACCGATAGGAGAAACCCACTTATGTTCTGGAGTAAAATAATGCTCCGGTCATGTAAGGACCAAAACCTTTTTCAATGAAAATTTTTCTCAATCAAATTGAATGTCTTATAATGAATAATGGTTATATAAAATATGCACTTCCATGGTTTTATGTTTTGGGATTTCTAAAAACCATTATGAATTGTTACCATTGAAAATATATTCGTTGAATAGTGACCACATGAAATATAGGGATTTATCAAATCCAATATACTCAGAAAAAGGAAGTGATGGAATCATCCAGTAGACTTTCCCCATACTAAGCCCATTTGTCAGAGGTCGGAATGGTGGTGGCATCATTCGGATTCTCTCCTGATGAAGCCCAGTCTGAGCTTTAACATTTTAAGCTAGAATAGAACTTCCTACGGGAGAAGTGGAAGTTGATAGAGATTTCCACCTAGGTGATGTTATCTGAGCGACCCCAAGAGTCTTTTACCATCGCACACCATACCCTTTGGACTTATGAGGGTGTTATAAGGGGTATGTAACAATACCTTAGTACTATTATTATTTAAATTATTTTTGTAAATAATAAAGAATATACATTCATTTTATAATTTTTAATCTGTAAATCGTTTTTTAGATAATAATCAACTAAGGAATCAATTTTGTTAAATTAATGGATTTTTTGAATTAAATAATATTTTAATAAAATATAAATAGATTAATTTTTAGAAATTAAAAATGATTTTATAATTTTTACGAATACAATTGTAATTTTTATTATGGTTTGAAAGCTCTTTCTCTCAAAACACATGAATTTTTGATAAATGTGGGTTTTACTTTTAAAAGTGAAAATTCACATATTTATAAAATTATTTATTTAAAATTAATATTATTTTTTGAATCAGGACATCAAAAATATCCAATGGTGAATTATTCATAATTTTCTGAGATAGTCCAAGTTTTGGGTAAAAATAAAATGCTGTTTAAATATATAACGTGTTTTATGACATCATAATGACCCAATAGTGATGTAATAAATTTCTATAAACATTATTTTCGGCCAATATATATTTTAATATTAAAATAATTTGATTTTCTCTTTCTTTGATTTATTTTACAAAGCCTTAGTGGACCCTCAAAGACTTATAAAACCTTTTGTGTTTTTAAATTGTTTTCCTTGAGAGTGTGACTCACCTCCACATAAGAAACACTATTATTTTAAGATGCTCTTCCATTGGACTTATAAAATATTGTTTTCCACTCCACTTTGGAAAAAACTATGGGAAAAAACCATGGGATGGTTTGTGGATTTTATTAGTTTAATGTGAGGTGTCTCAAACCTAAATAATAAATAATTTCTTCTCCTTTCCAATATAAACCCACCAAAGTTCCAACTCCCTCTTCACTCAAAGCCTTTGGAGTTCGTCAAAACTCCACTATCCTCTCCATATAATCCTCCCAACTCAGCCCAAGCTCCCATGAAGCCTTTCTCAATTGTCTCCCAAGCCTTTGGGATCACAATTCTATGTAAGGGATTCCTCCCTTTCTCATTTTATCCAAGTTTCTTAATATTGTTATGCCCTTTTATTTTACAGTATAAATGATGGGGTATGATTGTGCATCTCCCCTATACCTCCCTACTTATTGTTTAATTATGGGAGACCACGTTCTCTTTCATTAATTCCTTCCATGTACACCAGTTACTATGCTGAAATTCTGAAAGAAATTTCTCTCTCCTCGTTTACATTTAAGCAATTCTTTTGTATCATGAATCTATGTTCCATTAAAATTGTTGGGACGTGTATCTACATGATCCCCTTACATAAAATTTAACGTAAATATTATGAGACACACCTTTATATCTCATTAAGCATTTTTTATGAATTTTTATGTCGCGCTGCTATGCAACCGAAATTACCCCACGATTACCAAGCCAAAATCATTGTGTAGTGAACACCATTCCCATTTCACTATTAAAGGTATTAACCTTTATGCACATTTACATATTGTTTAAATATATTCATGTATTAATTCCACATTCCATTATCATGTAATCAATGATTATGTTGAATTATTCCATGTAGTATGATCAATGTGGCACACATATGCACAAAATGAAATGTTTAAGAAGGGTATTCCCAGATAGTGCTCCAATGCATTGGGTAAAGTATAGTATCATGATACATCATGTGAAATGAGTGTTTACTCATTCTAATTCAAGAACAATGAGGGTTTACTCATTCTTTATGTTCAATGTGGTTTTAGTCAAGCTCGATTTAGAGAGCTGAAGCCTGATGTACAAGGACATTACATTACTTTTGCAGAATACTTAGTACATAACAAAAACAGACACACAAGGACCGTAATAGTTTAGTGTCTTTGGAAACTTGGAATATAATCTTTTAATCGTGGTGAAAGATCTTCAACAACTCCCAAAAAGATCATCCCTTTTTTTTATACCTAAAACCTTTCTTTATATCCTGGGGAAAATAAAACATAATAGGGTGAGCTCAAATGCTTAGTAAGGGTAAACAAATGAAATATCAATCACATCACATTCATAAGAACAAACCATTTTGGAATTCTTAACCTGCAAAAGGGAACATAATATCATAACATGGGATAAATCATAGTAATGAAATGTAATCCCAATAATCATGACTTAAAACATGAAACTTTTTGGAATACACACATAATCATAGAGAATCATTTCTTATTAGTCAATACTCATTTGCAAGACTATCATAGTGGACAAAGTCCATTTCTGAACCGAGTTCACTCCTCGTTTTAGTCCGGTTTTACTAAACCGGCATAACCTACCGTTCCAGCCATGTCTATCTCATGAGATATAAAATCTTTACCCAATGCATTGGAGGGAGATATAGGTCCCACCCATCTCATAATGATACCATTCTTATGTGTGCCAAAAAATCATAAACCATAAATCATAGCATAACCCATGTAATAAAAATGGGAATCTTAAACATTGTGACATCATAAAACAATTCATATAATATAAAGGAATTCATAAAAAAAATTCCATCACAACATAATCAAATCAATTTAATAATAGGGATAAAAAATAGAACCCTATATTATCTTAGATGGAAAAAATCTTGATAAAACACTTGAACTCCATTCTTGAAGAAAATATCCTTTTTACATCAAAAACATTTTTCCTTTCATAACATGTCATACAATTTTAAACTAAAAGAAGTTGATTCAAAATAAACTAGAAAACTTGTAAATAATGCTTCTTGGAAATAATGTTTTAAAATTTCATTCATGCCGTATAAGTTAAAAAAACATTCTTCTCATACTTTTGTAGCAATAGTCAAAAAGTACCTTATACGAAAAACAAAAAAAGATTCCTTTCATATCATTTACTAAAAACTCACCGAAGGGTAAAATTGGATTTAAAAAATTTTAGGTGGATGTAAATAATATTACATATTGAGGAAACATGGATGTGGATGATAAAATACACCCCAGTAAATACCAATGAATAAACAATCTCGGATAAAAATGAGATTGTGATATTTCCCTTACCTTAGGTCTGATTTGCTTCATAAGTGTCTGAACCTCCTGTATAATGATTTAAATAATGTCATTGACTTATTTCAGAATCATAATCATTGTTATGATATCATATATGGTTCATTTATGACTTTATATTACCCGTTCTTTTGTAAATTCCATGTTAAAGAGCGTTTTGGGTAAAATTGTTTTATTTGTCGTCCGTGTTTTGACTTGTAATTATTCATATGATTACTTAGATAATGATTACATAATTAAATAATATAAAACTATATTTATATATAATATATATTTAGAATATACATATATATAATAAATCAGTAAATGGAAAGAAATACATCGTTCATGGAGACGGTAGGCCATACGTACGCATGAACGCTGTTTTCGTTTCCTTATTGAGTTGAATGGAATTAAGTAGATGACATAAATATATGTAAAAATAAATCCAGTATCATTATTATGTCATATATTTCATTATTACTTATTATATATACTTTATAATCATTCACGAATGGTTAAAGTGGAGAATGAATCTCATCGCGTCGTGGAGACGGTAGTCCGTACGTACGCATGAGCGATGATATCATTCTCAGGATCGTGGGACTGTATTTCAGTGTATGTATACTATTTCAGAATCAATATCACTTTAAAATAATCATATATAGCTATTATTTACACCATTATACCCATCCAAGTAAGGTGGTGGTGGAAAATAGATTTCATCACGGCGTGGAGATGGTATTCCGTACGTACGCACGCGCAGTGATTTGGTTTTCCGTAGGATGGATAGATGGTGAAATAGGGTTGTTTAATAATTATAATAACATATCAGTATATTAGTGATTCTTATGTTATTACATCATAGTGAAACAACCTATGAAGAAGAAGTGGAAGAAGAAATAAATTTGAAAGAATCGGTAACGGATATTACCTCTTCATTGAAGCGCCTCTTTGAGATCTCCTTTTAGGGGACTATAATTGGCCTTTGAAGAAGACCGGAACCTCTATGATGTTTACAGGGAAGTGGAGAAGAGAATTTGGCAGGGGTTGGCCGAGCATGAAGGCTCAATGTGGCGTGAGGAAGAGAGGGAGGAGGTTCCCTTTTTAAGGGAGGAGAGGGGTACCTTTGGAATAACTAAAACTATTATTTTATTATATACCCAAATTCAGTGTTAAATAGATCAAAATTGTTTTATTTAGAAGCTAAGGTGGGGAAGGGTCCAAATCCTCTAATACAATAGAATTTAGACAAGTTTAGGTTCCTATTTAATCTTATCATTTAGATTTAACATTAAGTTAAATAATTTTACTTTTACCGTGTCTTCTTGTGTTCTTACACTATAAGGTTAATAAACTTACTATAACAAGACAAACTAACCCCAAGTTGTTTATTATTAATATATATAACCTTAGATATGTCATTTGGCCGAACATTAGATTTTTTAAGAATAAAATAACAATTAATAATATAATATTGGTTTTAAAAACTATTTTATGTCAATTTTGACACTATTTAGTAATTGAATTTTGTAAAAATTATAACAGAAAGATTAGTTGAAAAATAGTTAATTAAATCAATACATACATGTCATATTAACCTAGAAAATTAGTGGAATTCATAAAAAGTCCCAAATTACATTTATTTGGGTATTTATAACATCAATTATGTCAATATTTCATTAATAAGATAATTACAACATCATCATTATGCCATAAATAAATCAACTTATTTAATGTCTAAAAATTATAAATAAAATAAAATTATGTATTAAATATTAATAGCTTTCTAATGAATATTTACAATCGAATTTTTCTTATGTATAACCCTATATTACAAATGTTTTATTAAATAAACTTTGATTTTAACTATTTTAACTCTTCTTTGAATTAAATAATAATAAATCTCCTAATCTAATCCAAGTGGGCCTAAATGGTCATATTTTATTCCTAAGGTTGTTTTTGGTCGAATTACACTTATCCAATATAATTGGGACACGTGTTAGGGTAATAATAATATCATTTTTACCCTTAATTACCCTATTTACTTTTAACTGTGGTAAAAAAGTAAAAAGTTACTATTCACCAAAAATTATTTTCATCTCATTGAACCACATTTTACATACTGAAATCAACCATGTCTCTCTGATTTTTGAAATTCCACTCACAGAATCGGTAAAATTATGTTTTTTGAAAAATTCATTTTTTACTACCACTTAGTGGTTTCACTATTCATCAAAAAATGAAAGTATCCAGAAAAATATCAAAAATTAGGCCTAAGTTATATTTGATATTATGAACTCAAAAATTATGTCTATTTTAACAAATTCAAAACATATTAGTTGCATTAATTAATTTAAAAAATTAATTCCCGTCGCCAAAACAAATAGCGTGTTCTTTAGAGATTATAACTATCAAAAGATTGACACTTGTTTATAACTGGTTTAAATGTGAAATTACATCCAATGACCAACATTGTATTAAATTGTAAAAATATACTCTAAATATAATTTAAAACCACTCAAATTAATAATTTATCGCTATTAATTATTTCGAATAAAAAAGTTGTTTTTAATTAAAATTTAGTAATTTTCAGTATTTATCAGAATATGAAAGTTATCCGAAAAGTACCAAAATTTCACCCTAAGCTAATTTTGATATTCCAAATCCAAAAATGAATTTCATTTTGAGGGATAAAATTTATAAAATTTTAAAATGTGGTTATTACTATTCATAACGACTAGTTTTAACAATATTTTAATAGCATATCGTTGTTTAGTGAAACTCGGTATTGCGTACTACACATGTAATCGAGTAAGGTCGCGATTGCGTGTAATGCAAGGCAAGTCAAAGATGTCTGTTGTGCAAGCTCCATTTGGTGTAGTGTATAATACAAGACATTAATGAAATTAAAAAGAATATTTTTCATAAAATATCGGGGTGTTACATTCTACCCCCTTAAAATGAATTTCACCCACAAAATTCGTTGGGGTTATAAATGGTTTACTATTCGAATGTTTCTTTGATAGAAACCCACATTGTAAAAAGGAATACCAAAACCAATCTTTAAAAACAAAATTATGAAACGTAACGGTTACCCAAATAAACTAATCACTGGGTTTCCACATAGGTGAAAATATGAATATGGAAGAGAAATATAACCATCACGTTCTGATGGAGAGTGGTAGAGAACATGGCTATGGAAAAGCCAGAAATCACAAAGCCATTAATTTTTGACGATCTAAGGTACCATCTGATTCATTAGATATTGGAGCACTAGGACAACATTTTTTGTTTTCAAGATCATTTCCCTAAAGTTGATGAAATTGGAATTAGAAGAAATACTTTTGTGATTTCGGTATAGTATCACCATTGGTCGTTCTTTGGAAAATTTCCACTTCATCTCTTAAATAAATGAAGTTGGATTTGTCATTCGTGATGTGTTAGCAGATCATGTGATAGAATGATTGGTCATTCCATCTGTCTCAAACAAAAGGTCAGAAAAGTTATCAAAAAAATACATAAGTCCATCTATAGTGATATTAATCATATATGGTTCCTAAAATAGACTTATACTTCATATATCATACTGCTTAATATAATAAAACTAGTTTCTACTAAACAAGGAAATCATGTAGGCCAGTGGTAGGCGATAAAGGCCAGTCGCACTTCAGTTGTGGGTTCGATTCCCACGGGCTTGTCTGACGTGATGGGCTGTTGCCCGTCCTGTGGGTTGTCCTTTTTCTAAAGCTATATTACTATAACATCCCATCAATAATATCAAAAAAAACAAACAATACTAACTTACGTCCAAAATAATCCATTCCAATCATTAGGCTTATCCATAATACTGCAGTCCACTCTCATAATATAGTGAAAACGATTACCAGAGATTTAATACCATCGTTGATCCCCATATATAATATGATATGTCTTGTTGGTCACATTCCAAACATTCAAAGGCCTTACTCATTTATTCTCTTGAATACCCATTGAACCATAGTGAAAACAGGAATGTTGTTAAAAGTTAACTCTTTCCACATACCAAAATCCTCAAAATTCTATATACTCTAACCATGATATCACTTAGTCCTTATATTAATCATGAGCTCATGAATACTGTCAAATATTTCATTTTCTCGTTTTCCCTTCATTATGCGCATATCATCTTTTTTTCCAAAAATATCTCAATCACATTACATGGTTACCGGTACCATAAAATTATTGAAACCACAATAGACCAATACATAAATATTCCAATATTCCACGATACTATATACAACATTATTTTGGAATCCCAATACAAAAACACTTAATCATTCCACCACATCGTTGTCATATTCAACATCGCCAATGGTGATCGCATGTGACTTCCCTTTGTACTTTTCCTTAAGTGGTTGCTCATGTCGATCAACACTAACCCTTGGATTAGGGCATTTATTAGCATAATGCCCCATTTCCTTGCACTTGAAGCATTGAAGTGTAGTAGGTTCATTCTATGTATCCCTTCCTTTTTTTGCATCATTAGACATCTTCTTCCCATCATTGCGACATTCAAATGCCCGATGACCTTGCTTTCCACATTTGAAACATTTACTTGTCCCTTTAAGACAATCTCCACCATTCTTCTTTCCACACTTTGAGCATAAGGAAACATTCATCTTCATTTCACCATTATTCTATGATTTCTCCTTGAACTCCATCTTTCGTTTCTTGTCAAAACTATCAGATGGATAAGTAACACCAACTTCCATTTCTACCTTGATTGCACAACGCACAATTTATTCATAGCTACTAAAGTCTCTTATAGCTAATTCCCTTAGAAGATATGGTTTTAATCCACTGAAGAATCGATCAACTTTACATTCAAGTTGGATGATAAATCCAGATGCATTCCTTTGCATTCCTCGTAAAATTCGATTCGAATATGCCAACAGATTCATCATCCTTTTGCTTTAGTTCAAGAAACTCCTTCTCCATCATTGTTCGAAGAATACGAGGGAAGTACTTATTGAAAAATAAGTTCTTGAACTCGTCCCATTCCATGGACTCAATTTCACCTCTTTGCCTCATATTCTTGATAAGATTCCACCATTGATCAGCTTCACCTTCCAAATGATATAATGCTAAGATGACTTTATCATGTTCAGAACATTGAAGAACTGAATATATCTTTTCTGTGGTACTGATCCACTGTTCAGCCACAAGTGGATCAGAAGAGCCACTGAAAGAAGGTGGGCGTTGCCTAATGAAGGACTCAATAGAATATTGTTCCCTTCTCTGCTCATTTGGAAGTCCAGAATGATTCATAGCTTGTGAAAGTATAGCAATAGGATTTTTCACTCCATCTCCCATAACATTTGTTTGTTCAGGAGGACAATCATTGCATTGTCCATTGCATTGATCAACATGGTTCCTTCGGGTTCCAGCCACCGTCTAAAACCCAAAAAAGAATAGCATGAGAGGCAAAAATCATGCTAGGGAAAACAACATAATAAAATGGGGAGTACCCTCAATATCTAACATCTTAGAATCAATTCTAAGATCGTTAGCGCAATTCTAGAACTATAACCTATACGTATACATAACCTTAGAGACATCCCTAGACATACCTTAGAAATATCTCTAGGGATCTCACTAAAGTTCTCGCATCCTAGTTTCCAAAGGTTGACTAAACCTTTCCTCTGATACCAACTGTAGAGACCCGAAGCCTGACGCACATGGACATTACATTACTTTTTCGGAATACATAGTACAAAACACAAACACACAAACAAGGACCGTAATAGTTTAGTGTCTTTGGAAACTCGGAATATAATCTTCTAATCGTGGTGAAAGATCTTCAACATCTCCCATAATGTTCTTCCCTTTTTTTATACCTAAAACCATTATTTATATCCTGGGGAAAAGAAAACATAAAAGGGTGAGATCAATTGCTCAGTAAGGGTAAACAAAAGAAATATCAATCACATCATATTCATAAGAACATAACATTTTTGAATTCCTAACCTGCAAAAGGGATCATAATATTATAACATGGGATAAATCATAGTAATGAAATGTAATCCCAATTATCATAACTTAAAACATGAAACTTTGTGGCATACACACATAATCATAGAGAATCATTTCTTATTAGTCAAGACTCATTGCCAAGACTATCTTAGTGGACAAAGTCCATTTCTAAACTGAGTTCACTCGCCGTTTCAGTCCTGTTTTACTAAACCAGCATAACCTATCATTCCAGCCATGTCCATCTCATGAGATATAAAATCTCTACCCAATGCATTGGAGGGAGATATAGGTCCCACCCATCTCATAATGATACCATTCTTATTTGTGCGACAAAATCATAAACCATACATCATAGGATAACCCATGTAATAAAAATGGGAATCTTAAACATCCTGACATCATAAAATAATTCATATAATATAAAGGAATTCATAAAAACAATTCCATCAAAACATAATCAAATCAATGTAATAATAGGGATAAAAAACAGAACCCTTTATTATCTTAGATGGAAAATAATTTTGATAAAACACTTAAACTCCATTCTTGAGGAAAATATCCTTTCTACTTCAAAAACATTTTTCCTTTCTTAACATGTCATACAATTTTAAACTAAATGAAGTTGATTAAAAATAATCTTGAAACCTTGTAAATGAATCTTCTTGGAAATAATGTTTTAAAAATCCATTCATGCCGTATAAGTTAAAAAACATTCTTATCATACTTTTGTCGAAAAAGTCAAAAAGTACGTCATACGAAAAATGAAAAAAGATTCCTTTCATATCATTTACTAAAAATCACCGAAGGGTAAAATTGGGTTTAAACAATTTTAGGTGGATGGAAATAATATTACATATTGATGAAACATGTATGTGGATGATAAAATACACCCCAGTAAATACCAAAGTATAAACAATCTCGGATAAAAATGAGATTGTGATATTTCCCTTACCTTAGGTCCGATTTGCTTCGTATGTGTATGAACCTCATGTATAATGATTTGAATAATGTCATTGACTTATTACAGAATCATACTCATTGTTATGATATCATATATGGTTCAATTATGACTTTATATTACCCATTCTTTTGTAAATTCCATGTTAAAGAGCGTTTTGGGTAAAATTGTTTTATTTGTCATCCGTGTTTTGACTTGTAATTATTCATATGATTACTTAGATCATGATTACATAATTACAGAATATAAAACATGATTTATATATAATATATAATCAGAATATACATATATATAATAAATCAGTAAATGGAAAGAAATACACCATTCATGGAGACGGTAGGCCGTACGTACACATGAACGCTGTTTTCATTTCGTTATTGAGTTGAATGGAATTAAGTAGATCACATAAATATATGTACAAATAAATCCAGTATCATTATTATGTCATATAATTAATGATAACTTATTATATATACTTTGTAATCATTCATGAATGGTTAGAGTGGAAAATGAATCACATCGCGTCGTGGAGATGGTAGTCCGTACGTACGCACGAGCGATGATATCGTTCTCATGATCGTGGGATTGTATTGGAGTGTATGTATACGATATCATAATGAATATCACTTTAAAATAATAATATATAGATATTATTTACACCATTATACCCATCCAAGTATGGTGGTGGTGGAAAATAGATTTCACCACGGCGTGGAGACGGTATTCCGTACGTACGAACGCACGGTGATTTGGTTTTCTGTAGGATGGATAGATGGTGAAATAGGGTTGTTTCATACTTATAATAACATATCAGTATATGAGTGATACTGATGTTATTACTTCATAATGAAACAACCTAATAAGAAGAAGTGGAAGAAGAAATAAAGTTGAATGAATCTGTAACGGACATTAGTTCTTCATTGAATCGCCTCATTGAGATCTCCTTTTAGGGAACTAAAATTGGTCTTTGAGGAATACCAGAACCTCTAGAATGTTTCTAGGGAAGTGGAGAAGTAAATTTGGTAGGGGTTGGCCGAGCATGAAGGCTCAATGTGGTGTGAGGAAGACATGGAGGAGGTGCCCTTTTATAAGGGAGGAGAGGGGTACCTTTGGAATAACTAAAAATATCATTTTATTATAAAGCCAAATTCAGTTTTAAATAGCTCCAATTTGATTTATATCGAAGATAAGGTGGGAATGGGTCGAAATACTCTCATAAAATATAATTTAGACAAGTTTAGTTTCCTATTTTAACCTTATCATTTAGATTTAACATTAAGTTAAATAATTTCACTTTTACCGTGTCTTCTTGTGTTCTTACAATATATGGTTAATAAACATACTATAACAAGCCAAACGAACCCCAAGTTGTTTATTACAAATATATATAGCCTTATCTATGTAATTTGGCCGAACCATAGATTTTAGAAATAAAATAACAATTAATAATATAATATTTGTTTTATAAACTATTTTATGTCAATTTTGAAACTATTTAGTAATTGAGTTTTGTGAAAATAATAACAGAATGATTAGTTCAAAAACAGTTAATTAAATCAATACTAACATGGCATATTAACCTATAAAATTAGTGGAATTTATAAAAAGTCTCAAATTACATTTATTTGGGTATTTATAACATCAATTATGTCAATATTTCAATAATATGATAATTACTGCATCATCGTTGTCTCATAAATAAATTAAATTATATAATGTCTAAAAATTATAAATAAAATACCATTATGTAGGAAATATTATTATCTTTCTAATGAATATTTACAATCGAATTTATCTTATGTATAACCCGATATTAAAACTGTTTTAGTAAATAAACATCGATTTTAACTCTTTTAACTTATCTTTAAATTAAATAATAATAAATGTCCTAATCTAATCTATGTGAGTCGAAATGGTCATATTTTATTCCAAAGGTTGTTTTTGGTCAAATTACACATATCCAATAGAATTAGGACCCGTGTTAGGGTAATAATAATATCATTTTTACCCTTAATTACCCTATTTACTTTTAACCGTGGTAAAAAAAGTAAAAAGTTACTATTCACCAAAAATTATTTTCAACTCATTGAACAACATTTTACTTAGAGACATCAACTGTGTCTCTCAGATTTTTGAAATTCCACTCACAGAAGCGGTAAAATTATGTTTTATGAAAAATTCATTTTTTTACTACCACTTAATGGTTTCACTATTCATCAAAAAATGAATGTTTCCAGAAAAATAACAAAAATTAGGACTAAGCTATATTTGATATTATGAACTCAAAAATGATGTCTATTTTACCAAATTCAAAACATATTAGTTGCATTAATTAATTTAAAAATTAATTTCCATCGCCAAAACAAATAGCGTGTTCTTAAGAGATAATAAATATCAAAAGATTGACACCTGTTTATAACTGGTTTAAATGTGAAATTACATCCAATGAACAACATTGTATTAAATTGTAAAAATATATTCTAAATATACTCTAAAACCACTCAAATTAATAATTTATCACTATTAATTATTTCCATTAAAAAAGTTGTTTTTAAATAAAATTTAGAAATTATCACTATTCATCAGAATATGAAAGTTATCCGAAAAGTTCCAAAATTTCACCCTAAGCTAATTTCGATATTCCGAATCCAAAAATGAAGTTCATTTTGAGAGATAAAATTTCTAAAATTTTAAAAGGTGGTTATTACTATTCATAACAGCTAGTTTTAATAATATTTTAATATCATATCGTTGTTTAGTGAAACTTGGTATTGCGTACTACACACGCTATCGAGGAAGGTCGCAATTGCGTGTAATGCAAGGAAAGTCAAGGATGCGTGTTGTGCAAACTCCTTTTGGTGTAGCGTACAACAGAAGACATTAATGAAATTAAGAAGAATATTTTTCATAAAATCTCGGGGTGTTACACTCGATGTGTAATGAACCTTGGCTCATGAAAATTTCATGTTAAGTGTTGTTTCCACATTCCCAAGTTATTATAATCATGCTATATCATGCCTTTATGGTAATGTTTATATTTCCCTCCATTTATATTTCTACTGACTAACATGTACTGTAGTATTCATGTTATAACATTTTTACTCCCTTAATAGGCTTTATAGATCACCCTTTTCTTATGCATGTCCTTAGGGTATACCATAAATGGTAGTACGTGGGAATGTAGTGTTCATGTAAAGTAAATTTTCAATAAGATGTTGTGTTCTATGTTGTAATTTTCTATATAATGTTCTTAATCCCCAAATACACTAGACCTCTTGATATTCTATGTTGTATCATGTGAAGGTATTATGTAATATATCATGTTAAAGTGTGTAATAAAAAGTAAGGATGTTATAGTAGGTATTAGAGGAAAGGTTTAGTTATTTATTGGGATTTAGATTAGAAAACCGTAATGTAGCCTTAGGGACAATACTAAGTATTATAAAAACATCCCTATGTTTTCTTGAGTATTTAGTAAGTGGTTTATCAAGAAAATACATCCTTGTCTGGATATGAGCAGGTAGAGGAGGCTTTGGAACAGATGCACCTAGGATGAAAACCCTGATAAGGAGTTTTGAGTTTGACCTGGGGTACCCTTGTACACGACAACGGGCCTTGCTTTACTCTTGGTTATGACACTCTCGGGGGATATTCTTTGGTAAATTTACAAGCTTAGTATGAACAATTATTAAGGTAATTAAAAAAACCCTAAGAATAGTTGGTAGAGAGTAGATCACGGATAATAAATATTGAAGCATATAGATCCATAAGTTAATGAAATAAAATCTATTTATAAGTCATATATTTTTTCCATGGATTACCTTTTTATGTGTTACCCATAACTTTTCTTTAATTCTAGCCAATGGTCGGTAATAGGAGGACACAAACTAACAATTGAAGCAAAGATCAATGTGATGACTATTCTAATTAGATGCCCATTCCAATGGGAGTAGGAATCGTGAACATTGTCATGTTACTCTCTTAGTTAATTAAATCATTGAATAGAAACATGGGTCAAGATGAATTTTTAACCCCCCCCCAAGAACAAACAAGTCTCTATTGGTAGCTTCATGAGACAGTGGCCTCCTACTTTTAATGGATCATCGGATCCCTCAATTGCCAAACAATTGATCAACTACATTGAAAATAACCTCTTCATCCATCAATGTTCCGAACAAGAAAAGGTTATTATAGATGCTTATCGTATGGAAGATAAAGTCGATCAATGGTGGACATTGGTAAAAAAATATGAAGCCTAGGGAGGAAATTGAGGTGTTGGAATGGAAGGATTTCTGAAAAATGTTTTTTGATAAATATTTTCCTCACACCCTCCGACTTAAGATGGAAAGGTACTTCCTTTGCCTCAACAAAAATGATGAAGAATCCATCAGAGTGTATGTGGAAAACTTCTAAAGGCTTGCACTATATGCCTCTGGCTTTTTCATTACCCCTGAATATAAGGTTGACCACTTCTTTGGTGGGTTGAAACCTAGCCTTCAGAAAGCCCTGGCGATCCATGACTTCGACAGCTCTGAGGAAATTGTCTTATGGTACCTCATGGTCGAAATAGAGATCAGAGAATCTCAGGTGTATCATTGGGATAAAATTAATATGGTGGACTTCAATTCTAGCTGCCTAATGGATAAATCCAACAGTGCTATGAAAATACTGCACCCACTTGCCGAAGGTGTGGAAAGAAGCACCCCAAAAATTTCCTGAAGGGGACAAAAAAATGATTTTGTTGTAGAAGAGAAGGGAACCTAGCCATTAAAATCCAACAAGAAAAACCCACGACTACAACATAAAAGAGGAACAATCCATTTTAACCTCAGCACATTGTTTATTACTTCAACTATAAAGAACCAAGGAACCTTTCAAATCAGTTCCCTAATCCATGGGTTTTTGGAGAAACCAACAACCTCCAAGGCAGCAAGGGTGAGTTTTTTCCATCACTACCACTAAAATGAACCCTGAAAAAGAATTGGTGATAGGTACTCTTGTTATTCATTCATGAATAATGAAAGTACTTTTTGCTTCAGGTTCTACACATTCTTTTGTAATTTGAAATTTTTGTTGAGCAATCCCAACACCACCACAAATCATGGAAGTAAAGATGTTGGTGAGTACGAAAAATGGGTAAATCATTGCATATCATGAATATAACTCCTCCCATATCATAATCGGTGGATTTAACTTCCTATATAACCTATTCATACTCCCTCTAGTGGAATTTGATGCAATTATTGGCCTGGATTGGCTTTCCTAATATAGAGGCAACATAAATAGATGTGAGAGGTAAATCACTCTGCATATGGAGAATCGACCCCCAATTTTGTACAATTTTAAAGAGGTGGATGAATCTTCTTTAGCACCATCATATAAAGTGTAAATATTAATTCTATATGATCACGCATATCTAGCCTAGATTCTTGAGTCTAAGGAAGAAATCATCCTTGAAGACATGCCTATTGTGAGGGAGTTCACTAGAGTGTTTCTTGAGGAATTGTCTGGACTTCCTCCAAGAAGAGATGTTGAATTATCAATTAATATTATACCTGTATGTTTTCCAATATCCAAGACATCATATATAATGGATGTTTTGGAGATTGATGATCTGAAGAAACAACTGAAGGAGAATCTAGATAAAGGGCTTATATTACCAAGTGATTCACTATCGGGTGAAATAGTCCTCTTCTTCATGGAGAACGATGGGTCAATGCACCTTTGCATCGATTATCATGGGCTTAACAAAATCACGATAAAGAAAAAGTTTCCTCTCCCATGAATTAATGACTTGTTTGATCAGCTGCGTGGAGCACAATACTTCTCTAAGATGGATTTGCAGTCATGATATTATCAAGTAAGGGTGAAAAAGGAATATATCCCCAAGGCTTGTTTTAATACAAGATACTGGCACTATGAATTCCAAGTAATGCCTTTCAGATTCAGTAAGTCTTTAAAAATATTCGTGGAATTGATGAATAGAGTCTTTAGACATTACCTCAACAAATTTGTGGTATTCTTTATAGACGATATTCTAAAATATTCCAAATCCAAGTCCGATCATGAGGAGTATCTATGAACTATACTAGAGACCTTGTGAAAGGCGAAGCTCTGTGAAAAGTAAATAATGTGTGAGTTCTGGTTGAAGGGGGTCTTTTTATTAGGCCATATCATCACAAGAAATGGGATATATATGGATCCCTCGATGACAGCTGCAATATAGGGATGACCGAGGCCAATATTTGCAACGGATATCCATAGCTTCGTGGGGTTAGCTAGATATTTTTGCCGATTTGTGAGAAATTTATCATGATTGTGAAATTATCTTACCATATTAACTCTAAATGGAGTCAAGTTTTCTTGGAGTAATGAATGCAAAGAGAGCTTCAAGGAGTTGAAAAGGAGACTTATCACAACGCATGTGCTCACATTACCCTCAAATGGATAACTTTTTGTGGTTTTCAGTGATGCTTCGAAGAAGGGCCTGGGATGTGTGTTGATGAAAAATGACATAGTCATTGCCTATGTTTCATGGTAATTGAAAGTTCATGAGAAAAACTATGCAACACATGATCTAGAGTTTGTTTTAGTGATATTATCTTTAAAATTTGGGTGGCATTATCTCTTTGGGGAGTAGTGTGAAATATATACGAACCAAAAAATCCTCAAGTATATATTCACATAGAAAGAGTTGAACACGAGCCAATGAAGATGGTTAGAGTTGATCAAAGACTATGAATTCTCAATCCATTACCACCCAGGGAAAGCGCACAAGGTGGCAGATGCTCTAAGTAGAAAGGACCTAGTGATTATAACATTGATAAGAATTGAAAAGGATACAATCTTCGTACTTTTGATGAAGATGGAAATGAGAATCATAAAGAAGGTAACATAATCAATACTTTCACAAATGACTTCTCAACCATCTCTTTTGGAAAAGTTAAAGGATGTTCAAAAGAATGATGTGGGAATTTAGAAGAAAGTGGAAGCTATCAGAAAATCAAAATCCTCATAGTTCAATGTTAATGAAGATAGAATTTAGACATTTGGGAAAAGGATATGTGTTCCATCAAGTCTGAAGCTGAAGAAGGAACTTTTGGATGGTGTGCATAGTTTGAATTTCTCTATTCGCCCATGAAACACAAATATGTATTGAGATCTCCAAGAGAATTATTAGCGGGATAACATAATGAGGTTGATTGTTGAGTATACATCAAATTGCCTAGTGTGTCATCAAGTGAAGGCTAGGAGGCAGAATTATAAGGGGATGATGAAACCATTACTCATACCATCGAGGAAATGAGAGAACATAACCATGGAATTTGTTGACCAGACATCAGAATACATCCAAAGAAAACAATGTTATCTAGGTTATTATAGATCGTATTACAACGTATGTGCACTTAATTTGTATTTGGGAATATTTCTGATTGGATCAAATGGAACAGATATATATCAAGGAATTGGTAAGGCGGCATGGGTACCACTATCTAGTGTATCCGACTGTGATCTAAGAATCACCTCTATGTTTTGGAGGACTCCTCAATATGCTCTAGATACTGAGCTGAAATTCAGTAGAAATTATCATCCTCAAACGGATGGCCAATATGAGCATACTTTCCAAAAACATGAGGACATGTTGAGAGAATTATCAATGGACTTCAAAGGAGGATGGGATCAATATATTCCTCTTATTGATTTATCCAAAAATAATATTTTCCACTCGAGAATCTGAATGGAACCATATGAATCCATTTATGGGGAAAGGTGTATAACACTAGCATGTTTGGATGCAGTAAGCTGGTGTAAGCTTCTAGGACCTAAAATGGTCGATGAAATGGTGGAGAAGGTGAAAACCATTCATCATCATATCAAGGCATCCAAAAGTTGACACAAGAGTTATGTAGATAACCATTGATGAGAACTTGATTTCAAAGATAGAGACATGGTATTTCTACACACATCTCCGTGCAATAAAGTCACGGGGATTGGAATGAAATGGAAGTTAAGTCCTAGTTACATTAGCCCCTTTGAGATTCTTGATCAGATCGAGGTTGTGGCCTATCGACTAGAACTTCCACCTAGTATGTCCAAAGTACATGATGTCTTTCATGTATCCCTCTTAAGGAAGTTTGTACCAGAACCTTCACATGTACTCTCTTCAAAGGTAGTATAGTTATAGGATGATATTTCTTACAAGGAGAAACCAGTGAAGATATTAGATCGTAGAGAAAAATTTCTATGAAATAAGTCATTGCCCCTCATCAAGGTGTTGTGGAGAACCCACAAGTTTGAAGAAGCGATGTGGGAATCAAAGGAAGTGATGATGAAAAGTTACCAACATCTGTTTTAGTGTGGGAAAATAAAATTGTGATAGAAAAATTTCTTAAGGGGGTAGATTGTAATGACCCAAACATTTATCAATGAAAATTCATCTTGGTCTAATTATATGTATTATTATGAAAAATAGATATATAAAATATGAACATCCTTGATTTTATGATATTAGATTTCAAAATATTGTTAATAATTGTTATCATTTCTAATATAGCCATTGAACAATCACTAATGGAATTCTGGTTTTTACCAACAAGTGTTTACCAACGGTTTGCTTAAATAGTTGGCGCTGAAGAATTATGGAACTCTTTACCAACAGTTTCATAAAACTGTTGGTAAAGAAATGGTCAAGGAAGCCTTTCTTAATGATTCACTGAAACCGTTGGGAAAAGTCACCCCTTTTCCAATGGTTTCTTCAAACTGTTGGTAAAGGGGTGTTTTAGGTTCCCTTTTGCCAACGGTTCAATAGAACCATTGGGAAAGGGTATCCTTTTGCCGATGGTTCTATAGAACCGTTGGGAAAGGGTTCCCTGAACAACTCTTTCCCAATGGTTTTTAAAAACCATTGGGAATGATTTCCCCCAAATAAAGCCGCGGTGCTGCTCTCCCCCATTCACGACAGAACCCTAAATTCATTCCTGCTCTAGCGTTTTGCTCCTCTCGTGAACTCCCCAATCCGAAGAGGTGAAAACCCATATGAAATCAGGTATTTTTTCCTTTATACACATATACTACCTTATTTTTATTGTTATTGATCTAATATTTTAGTTTTAAGTTATCAATCCAGCTCCAACTCTCTGCTACTCTCGAACTCCCCCATCCGAATAGGTGAAAACCCATCTGAATCTTCTCAAATCAGGTATGTTATTCATTATACACATATGGTACCTATTATTATTGTTATTGATCTAATATTTTAGTTTGAAGTTTGGATTTTGATGTGATTTCATCATGAGAAATAGGGAAATGAATGAATATTTTGTTAATTAATTAGTTTCCCCTGGAATATTAGTTGTGTTATAATGTCCATGCTAAATAAATGGGTAATGTAATAAAAGACATTGAATAAATAAATTGTGGAAGTTGGGGTATGTTGCATCTATGAGAGGTTTTTTGTTGTGTTTCATTGTATTTTGTAGGCTGTTTTATGGGGATTGAGGTGACCAGTTGGGCTTTGTGATATGTGGGGTTGTAATGTGATGGTTAGTGGGCATGGATGTGACATGTGAAGCTGTATGATAGTGATGATGTGTGGTGGTGATGTGTCGTGTGGAGGTGTTGTGTGATGAAGTTATGGTGTATGATGTGGTGAGTTGGTTTTGGTTGTGCGGTGGTTTGTGATGTGCAATATTTTTGTTGTGATATTTGGTTAATTTGGTGAGTTGGTTGGTCGATGTGGCATGGCGTCGAAGGTTATTGTGAGATGGTGAGTTATTGTGTGGTGGTTTTATTAGTTTCCGGGTTATCTATGGAATGAATTATGCTGTTAAAACAAAAAAAACAAGATATTAAATAAATGAGATGGAATAGAAATGGATTTGTGGTTAATGGATTTAATTAATTTAACATTAAATGAATAGACAATGTAAGTGTGAATGATGTGGCTTATAAATGAATGTGAGAAATTCTATGTGTCTTGTGTGGTGGTGGTGTGGTTTATGTGTTTTGTGGTAGTAGTGAAGAGTGTGACTATATAGTTAATGTGAACCCATAGGTTGAGTATTTTGTGCTATCTATATATCATGTATTTTTATGTTATTACTACACATTCCCAACCAGAGTTGGATAAACTAACCAACGATCAGAGGTTTTGAGTTATGGGTATTTTTTCTAATATCTAGGATAGTGGTTATATGGTTGGAGAGCTACCATGTGTCCCCTACTCTTCATTCAAAAGTGATTTACCTTGTGTTTTTAGGCAAGATGTGATGTGATTGTCCATGTGTCTTCAGGTGAGACATACTATAATTTCCCTAGTGTTTTCTGGTGAGGTGTGATGTTTTAAGGCTATAATAAGATGTGGCATGTGGTTGGGGTCATGTAGGGTAGGAGGATGTCACAAGGTTGATGTTATTCATGTTCATGATACCCTACAAATATGGTTATGGGATGAGGCATGTTGTGATGTGATATAACACATTATGTTCTTGTTGGTTTTACATGTTTTCAATAACACATTTGTATGTTTTCTTCACATGTGTAGTTGATACCTTGATTATTTTCTTCCTTTATCATTTACTTAAATCTATTTTCTATCAAAGTTCAATCCTATTGAATTTTTTATGACAAAATGACTTATATAAATTATTTTTAAAGAATCGACAGAAGTTGGATGTATGAAACTGATCGGATCTCAAGCGATTTTCAAAACAATTTGGAGAGATTTATAGATTTTTCATTTCACAATGCTTCAGATAGTGGTCGAATACACTGCCCATGTTCCAATTTTGTTGGTAAACCTTGGTTAATCCATAAAGAAGTTAGCTACCACATAACCAAAAATGTTTTTCAAACAAACTACTTTGTGTGGTATCACAATGGGGAGAAAATGAAATCTCAAATTGGTGAAGATCGAAATGAAAGGATGGGAATGGATAATTTGTTAGATGATCGGTTTCTGTTTATTCATCGCTATGAAAAAGAAAGGATTTCGACTCAAGAAGACTTCGATATGAGGATAGCTAATGCATCTATTGAAAATGATGATATTGATAGTGTGACAAAATTGAATGATGCTGCCATGACTCCAGTATATCGACAATGCGATAAAATGAAAAAGTCATAATTTTTAATCCGATTGTTTCATGAGAAAACTATGTATGGAATTTATAATACAAAAATTGATTAAATTCTTACCCTATTGAAGGATTTACTTCCAAATGATGCAAATATTCCCTCAAACCACTATATGGCATGAAATTTAGTCGAGGCACTTGGATTTCCAAGAAAAAAAATTCATGATTTCTTGAAAGATTGCAGTTTATTCTGGGAGGACACCGCTGAACAAAATGATTGTATAAAATGTGGCACATCCCATTGGAAGTCAAAATCTGATGGATCACCATCCCGCGTTCCACAAAAAGTAATGTGGCACTTTCCATTGATCCCCATACTTCAGATCCATTTTATGTTTTATGACATGTAAATAAAAATGAGATGGTATGATACCGAGAGAAAGAAGACTAATGATGAGTTGATTCATCCTACAGATGTATTTTCATGGTAGAGATTTGATGCTTGACATCCTGATTTTGCAGATAACGTGCGTAATGCAAGGCTGGGTCTTTCATGTGATGGTTTTAATCTGTTTGGGCAGATTCTTACTTCGCACAACACATGGCCAGTTTTTATAAACATTTATAATCTCCCCCATGGTTGTCTATGAAAAAACCTTCCACTTTCTTGAGTATACTCATATCTAGTCCTTCTGATCCCAACATAGATATTGATGTATACATGAAACATTTAATAAAACAGTTGAAACTTCTTTGGGATGTGGGTGTGCGCATATACGATGCATGTTAGAAAGACATATTTCAGATGTGTGTTGCGCTTATGTGGATGATCAATGATTTTCTAGCTTATGCAATGATGTCTGGAAGGAGCATAAAGGGAAAACTGTCATGTCCAGTTTGTATAAAGAATACAAGTTCTAGAAGACTGAAACATCGCTATAGTTTCAGTTTTATGGGACATCGATGATTCTTGCCAAAGGATAATCCATAAAGAATGAATCGTCGAAGATTTGATAATACCATAGAGACCGATGATCCACCTCAGGGTATGTCTAGAACTGACGTGCTTAATGAATTGAAAGATTTCAGTTTTTTGTTCGGGAAGGGTCAAATTAAATCTGGAAAGAGAAAGAATGTTTCCACAGAAACCTGTTACAATTTGAGGAAGAAGAGTATCTTTCTTGATTTTCCTTATTGGTCAACCAATTTGTTACGTCATTTCTTAGACGTAATGCATATTGAAAAGAATATATGTGAAATGTTGCTTTCAGTTCTTCTAAATGTCAAGGGGAAGACAAAATATGATTTACGATCTCGCCGTGACCTGGTGGATTGGGGCATCAGACCAGAATTGCATCCTTTGCATATCAGTGAAAATAAATAGCAACTTCCATGTGTTTCTTATGTGATGACACCTAAAAAAAAACAATGTCTGGAAGTATTAGGGACTATTAGTGTTCCTGATGGCTATCCAAGCAACATATCGAAACGGGTCAACAGAAGAGAGTTGAAGCTAAAATCATTGAAGACTCATGATTATCATGTTATACTGCATTAGTTTCTTCCAATAACAATCCATCATCTTTTGTCCAATAATGTAAGGGTGGTGTTCATTCGGTTGTGCCATTTTTTAGAGATCTTTGTGCTAAGAAGTTGTCCAAGTCTTTCTTGCAAAAAATGTTGACAGATGCCCCATTAATTTTGTGTGAGTTGGAGAAAATATTTCCTCCATCATTTTTCACATGCATGCTGCATCTGACTATCCATATTCCCTCTGAAATACTTCTCGGAGGACCTGCTTCTTTTCATTGGATGTATCCAACTGAAAGAAATATGTTCACATTAAATTCTTATGTCCGAAATAGAAATCATCCCGAAGGTTCTATCTTGAATGGTTACTTGGCTCAAGAATGTATGGATTTCTACTCAATGTATTTGTCTGATATTACTACAAGATTGAACAGACCAATGAGAAGTGAAGAAGAACAATATGAGAAAATTGAACCCAGTTTTCCATCACTTCCTCAAACAGGGGGAATTCCTGGATCATATACATTGAAGACATTAAGCCATGAAGAGCGGGAGATGGCACATCGCACAGTTTTGTTCAACTGTCATTTGTTTAATGACTATATCAGGTAACTATATTTATTATGTATATCTTACATATATATATCTGTTAAAATATTAATATTTTTTATCTACAGGGAACATAAAACAATGATAAATAGGAAGCATCATTCATTATCTTTGAGAAGGAGAGAGACTTTGCGTATCAAATAGTTTTCTTCTTGGTTAAAATTGAGGGTATAAAAAATAAATGTTTGAAATAATTATATCAATATTTAATTAACTTTAATAGTGATTTATATTGTAGGTATTGAGTTTGTCTGCTGACTCTGTCTCTGAGGAAATAAGAGCTTTGGCTTTTGGTCCTAATACCGTGGTTCGTGACTGTAAATCAATTGTTATCAATGGGTAAAAATTTATTGTCACTAAACGAGCAAAGAACATGAGAACACAAGATGATGGTGTTATGGTTACTACCACAACAGATTGTTTTGCCAGTGCATCAAATAGTAGACCGCGATTTGAAAATGTGGGTTATTATGGAGTTGTTGAGAAAATAATAATACTGGATTATTAATCTCATGGACGAGTCACAATGATGAAATTCCATTGGTTTGATTCAATGAAGAGACATGTAACATTTATTGATGATTGTGGATTTCGAGTAATTAATATGACTTGCACTCTTGCTACCGAAGAACCATATGTGTTGGCATTAATGGCTAAACAAGTTTTTTATGTCAAAGACCAACTTCGACCTGAATTTGGTGTCATAGTTGGAGTAATTCCAAGACATATTTTTGATGATGGTGATGATGGAATTGACACTGTCCCTAGTGCCATTGGAACCAATCCATTTATTTCTTTTGATGACTCAAATAGCTCAATTGTCAGAGTTGATTGTGAACCTCATGTTGTGGTTGAAAATATATAGAATCATTCATCCATGTTCTTAATTCTTTTTGTTTACCTCGAGTTGGGTTGTTAAGGTTGGTAATATTTAAATTGATTTAGCATTGATCACAAATATGTTTTAGCTGACTTGACCGTTATATGAATTTTCAATGTTTATTGGTTGCAGTTTTATTTGAATTGCATTTTCGAATATGGAATTGAACTATATTCAAACATAGTCAAACAATATTTATAACTTAGGGAACATTACAACTTGTATTATTTATTAAATCCGTTCAAGCTCTTCTAAAACAATTGATAGCTGACTTGACCATTATGTGAATTTTCAATATTTATTCGTTGCAGTTTTATTTGAATTGCATTTTCTAATTTGGAATTAAACTGTATTCAAACATAGTCAAACAATATTTCTAACTTGGTGAACATTACAATATGTATGATTTATTAAATCCATTCAAGCTCTTCTAAAACAATTGATAGCTTAATTGACCATTATATAAATTTTCAATGTTTACTGGTTGCAGTTTTATTTGAATTGAATTTTCAAATTTGGAATTGAACTGTATTCAAACATAGTCAAACAATATTTCTAACTTGGTGAACATTACAACTTTTATGATTTATTAAATCACTTCATGCTCTTCTAAAACAATTGATAGCAAAATTACCTATGAATCCCCTATTCCCTCATATATTTAGTTTTTTGGGTTACAAATTAGTTTTCTATTTCTAATTAATTACATATTTGTTTTAAAAAGTAGGAATTGAATCCAATTGAAGAGAGACGAGGGAAAAAAATGATGGAGAACAATTTTCGAATGACGGAGATGGGCGTTCCACCATTAGTGCCTACAATGAGTACTTTATTTCAAATTAATATATTCAAAGAATATATAATGTCATCTGATTAATTTTTTTGTAATCATTATTGTAGGATCCACCTATACGTTGAAAGTTATTCGACGAGGAGCCTAGTACTGGTCTTAGTACTCAGGCCGGTGGTACGAGGAGGGTTCATACCAGAGGTGGACGAGCAGCTGCGTGTACCCGCATAGACCCTGCCCCCCCAAATGACATGTCATCCTTCCCACATTATGATCCCAGTGTGTCATTAGAGACGCACGGGATATTTAGGCCTCCCATGTTTTCGCTACCTTCTGCATCTTCTGGCCCATCATTTTCACATCCCATGATGATTCTTCACTCCTCAGTCAATATCCGGTCAGACAGTTGTCCAATCTTCATTTCCTTTTACTTCTGTCTATCCGAGCTTCTATATTCCATCCTCTTCGACTCCTGTTCCACAACATGGTGTTCCATCATTTTCTGTGGATCCATCGGCACTCAGTGATCAGAATGGCTCAAGTATATTTATAGAACACTAACTAATTTTTATAGAAATATTTATTTTCATTATAATAAGTTTTGATAAAATATAAGTTTTTCTTTCATGATAGATACATCTACTGGAAGGAGGCGTTGGCGTGGGTGTACACACATGCGTTCAGTGTAGAACCGCCGCACACAGGTTATGGTGGATTATAATGAAGACAACCAAATGGTTGAGAAAATAGGATAGTAATGTCGGATTTTTTTGGCGACGCTTGCCAAATACTCCGACATCATTCTCGTCATCCCGCTACCATGGAGACATTTGCCACATGAGGTCAAGGATAGATCTTGGGTAGAGATATGGGTAAAAAAATCTATTCTATTTAATACCATGAATTTTTTTTGTATTTATATGAATTAATATTTTGATTTCAGCTTCGATTTAATTGTCCCGATGGTGAGGGTTCATGATCGGAACGTCTAAATGATTTAGGCAAGCTTTGGAGAGCCTACAAGTATGAGTTGTATATTGGATGGGTTGCTAGAGTTGGCACTGAGTTAGAGGCAGTACCAGTGGTGGATGATTGTCTTATAGAGTAGTATCGTCAGATGATTACTCATTGGTTGAGTTCCCAGTTTAAGGTATTAATAAAATTTGATGTATTTAAATAATAACTTTCATGTTTTTCATTAATAATATCTGTTGCATTTTCGAATTTTATTTAGGAATCATCTGGAATAAATAAAAAGAACATTGATGCAAAAAAATACCTCCACATACTGGGACGCACTACGATGTCTGATCATGAGAGGAATCAGGTATAACAATTGTTTATAAGTTTTCTTTACGAATTACACATTTTTGTTTTTTCAATTATTTAATATCTATTTTGTAACTTAATGATATAATTATATTTGAAACAGGTTGCTTTGGAGGCCCTTGATGCCAAAGAACCAGACAATCATGGGCCAACAGACAGCCCCCCCACCCTCTTCCTTGGACCCCGGACAACCCCCCAAACAGCCCCGAACAGCCCCCGGACAGCCCCCCGAACAGCCTCCCGGACAGCCCCCCCACCCTCCTCCTTGGACCCCAGACAGCCCCCCGAACAACCCCCGGACAGCCCCCCAGATAGCCCCCCACCCTCCTCCTTGGACCCCAGACAACCCCCCAAACACCCCCTGAACAGCCCCCCGTACCGCCCCCCCCTCCTCCCTGGACCCCAGACAGCCCCCCGGATAGCCCCCCACCCTCTTCCATGGACCCCGAACAACCCCCCGCACCGAGGATTCTCATAAAATGGACAACATTTTAAGTAAATAAAGAAAACCCGACAAAACACATTCAGATTGTGTCGATACATTATCACAACGATACATGGGTCATACATGATGTGTACGAGTCAACCTCACCTCAATCCGAAGCGCGGTGTGGCCACCAACACTCAAAGTGCCTATCTTTTGTTTCAAAAGGACGTCATTTTAATTGAAAAACATCAATTAGCATATGGAAAACCAACCAAACGCATTTGGATTGTGTCGATACTTTAGCATAATGATCCATGGGTCATATGCAACGTGTACGAGTCAACCCCGCCTGAATATGAGGCACGGTGTGGTCGGAATCACTCTAAGTGACTCTCTTGTGCTTAAAATGGACAACAATTTATGTACATACGGAAAACCGAACAAACACATCCGGTTTTCATTGAAACTTTAGGAGAACGATCCATGGGTCATATGTGACATGTAAGAGTCAACCCCACCTCAATCCGAGGCGTGGTGTGGCCAACACAACTCAAAGTGTCTGTCTTTTGCTTAAAATGGACAACAAATTAAGTACATACAGAAAACCGACCAAACACATTCGGTCTCCATTGAAACTTCAGGAGAAAAATCCATGGGTCATACGTGACGTGTACAAGTCAACGCCGCCTCAATCCGAGGCGCGGTGTGGTCGGCACCACTCAAAGTGTCTGCCTTTTGTTTCAAAAGTACGTCATTTTTATTGAATAACATCAACTTCCATACAGAAAACAGAACAAACGCATTCGGATTGTGTTGATACATTAGAAAAATGATCCATGGGTCATATGAGACATGTACAAGTCAACCCCGCCTCAATCCGAGGGGCGGTGTGGCCGCCACCACTCAAAGTGTCTGTCTTCTGTTTCAAAAGGACATAATTTGAAGTGAAATACATCAACTGGCATACAGAAGACCAAACAAACGCATTTGGATTGTGTAGATAATTTAGCACAATGATCCATTGTTCATATGTGATGTGTACGAGTCAACCCCACCTCAATCCAAGGCACGGTGTGGCCGCCACCCCACAAAGTGTCTGTCCTTTGCTTAAAATGGACAACAATTTAAGTACAATCGTAAAACCAATGAAATGCATTCAGTTTCCTTTTAAACTTTAGGAGAATGATCCATGGGTCATATGTGACACGTACGAGTCAACGTCGCCTCAATACCAGGCGCGATGTTGCCGAAAACACTCAAAGTGTCTGCCTTTTGTTTCAAAAGTATGTCATTTTAATTGAAAAACATAAACTGGCATATGGAAAACCGACCAAATGCATTCGGATTGTGTTGATGCATTAGCACAATGATCCACGGGTCATATGTGATGTGTACGAGTCAAACCCGCCTCAATCAGAGGTCTGGTGTGGCCACCACCCCTCGAAGTGTCTGTCATCTATTTCAAAAGAACATAATTTGAAGTGAAATACATCAACAGGCATACAGAAAACAAAACAAATGCATTCAGATGGTGTCGATACTTTAGCACAACGATCCATGGGTCATATGTGATGTTTACGAGTCAACCCCTCCTCAATCCGTGGTAAGGTGTGGCCGCCACCACTTAAAGTGTATGTCCTTTGCTTAAAATGGACAATAAGTTAAGTACATACGGAAAACCTACTAAAGGAATTCAGATTCCATTGAAACTTTAGTAGAATCATCCATGGGTAATATGTTATGTGTACGAGTCAACTCCGCCTCAATCTGAGGTGCGATGTGGCCGGAACCACTCAATGTATCTGCCTTTTGTTTCAAAAGTATGGCATTTAGATTGAAACACATCAACTGGCATACGGAAAACCGATCAAACTTATTCGGATTGTGTTGATACATTAGCACAATGATCCATGGGTCATATGTGATGTGTACAAGTCAACCTCACCTCAATCCAAGGCATGGTGTGGCCTCCACCACTCAAAGTGTCTGTCTTTTGATTCAAAAGGATGTCATTTCAAATGAAAAACATCAACTGACATATGGAAAACTGACCAAACGCATTTGGATCATGTCGATACTTTAGCACAACGATCCATGGATCATATGTGATGTGTATGAGTCAACCCTGCCTGAATCTGAGGCACGGTGTGTCTGGAATCACTCTAAGTAGCTCTCTTTTTCTTGAAATGGACAACAATTTAAGTACAAATGGAAAACCGAACAAACGCATTCAGTTTCTATTAAAACATTAGGAGAACGATCCATGGGTCAAATGTGACGTGTACGAGTCAACCCTACCTCAAATCGAGGCATGGTGTGGCTGACACCCCTCAAAGTGTCTGTCTTTTGCTTAAAATGGACAACAATTTAAGTACATACAGAAATCCAACCAAACACATTCAGTTTCCATTGAAACTTTAGGAGAACGATCCATGGGTCATATGTGACGTGTATGAGTCAATGCCGAATCAATCCGAGGCGCAGTGTGGCCAGCACCACTCAATGTGTCTGCCTTTAGTTTCAAAAGTACGTCATTATAATTGAAAAACAACAACTGGCATACGGAAAACTAACCAAACGCATTCGGATTGTGTCGATACATTAGAAGAACGATACATGGGTCATATGTGACGTGTATGAGTCAACCCCGCCTCAATCCAAGGCGCGGTGTGGCTGCCACCACTCAAAGTGTCTGTCTTCTGTGACAAAAGGACATAATTTGAAATCAAATACATCAACTGGCATATGAAAAACCGATCAAACGCATTCAAATCATGTCAATTTTTTAGCACAACTATCCATGGGTCATATGTGACATGTACAAGTGAACCTCGGCTCAATCCGAGGAGTGGTGTGGCCGCCACCACTTAAGGTGTCTGTCTTATTCTTAAAATGGAAAACAATTTAAGTACATAGGGAAAACCAACCAAACGCATTCGGTTTCCATTGAAACTTTAGGAGACCGATCCATGGGTTATATGTGACGTGTATGAGTCAACGCTGCCTCAATCCGAGGTGAGGTGTGGCCGGCACCACTCAAAGTGTCTGCCTTTTGTTTCAAAAGTACGTCATTTTAACTGAAAAACATCAACTGGCATACAGAAAACTGACCAAACGCATTCGGATTGTGTCAATACATTAGCACAATGATCCATGGGTCATATGTGATGTGTACGAGTCAACCCGCCTCAATCCGACGTGCGGTGTGGCCGCCACCACTCAAAGTGTCTTTCTCCTGTTTCAAAAGGACATAATTTGACATAAAATTGATCAACTGGCATACGGAAAGCTGACCAAATGCATTTTGATTGTGTCAATACTTTAGCACAATGATCCATGGGTCATATGTGACGTGTATGAGTCAACCCCGCTTCAATCCGAGGCACGGTGTGGCCACCACCACTCAAAGTGTCTATCTTTTTATTAAAATGGACAACAATTTAAGTACATACGGAAAACCAACCAAACACATTTGGTTTCCAATGATACTTTAGAAGAACGTTCATGGGTCATATTCGACATGTACGAGTCAACAAAGCCTCAATCCAAGGTGCAGTGTGGCCGGAACCACTCAAAGTGTCTGCCTTTTGTTTCAAAAGTACGTCATTTTAATTGAGAAAACATCAACTAGCATACGGAAAACCGACCAAACACATTCGGATTGTGTCGATAAATTAGCACAATGATCCATGGGTCATATGTGATGTGTACGAGTCAATCCCGCCTCAATCCGAAGCACGGTGTGGCCACCACCACTCAAAGTGTCTGTCTTTTGTTTCAAAAGAACGTCCTTTGAAGTGAAAAACATCAACTGGCATACATAAAACTAACCAAACACATTCGGATTGTGTCGATACATTAGCAAAATGATCCATGTGTCATATGTGACGTGTACGAGTCAACCGCGCTTGAATCTGAGTCACTGTGTGGCCGGAATCACTCTATGTGGCTCTCTTTTTTCTTAAAATGGACAATAATTAAAGTACATACAGAAAACTGACCAAACGCATTCGGATTCCATTGAAACCTTAGGAGAATGATCCATGGGTCATATGTGACGTGTACAAGTCAACGCCGCCTCAATCCGAGGCGTGGTGTGGCCAGCACCACTCAAAGTGTCTGCCATTTGTTTCAAAAGTACGTAATTTTAATTGAAAAACATCAACTGGCATATGGAAAACCGACCAAACGCATTAGGATTGTGTCAATACATTAGCACAACGATCCATGGGTCATATGTGGTGTGTACGTGTCAACCCCACCTCAATCCGAGGAACGGTGTGGCCGCCACCACTCAAAGTGTCTGTCTTCTGTTTCAAAATGACATAATTTGAAGTAAAATACATCAATTGGAATACAGAAAACCGACCAAACGCATTCAGATTTTGTCGATACATTAGCACAATGATCCATGGGTCATATGTGACGTGTACGAGTCAACCCTGCCTCAATCCGAGGCGCGGTGTGGCCGGCACCACTCAAAGTGTCTGTCTTTTGCTTAAAATGGACAACAATTTAAGTACATATGGAAAACCGACCAAACACATTCATTTTCCATTGAAGCTTTAGGAGAATGATCCATGGGTCATATTTGACGTGTACGAGTCAACAATGCCTCAATCCGAGGCATGGTGTGGCTGACACCACAAAAAGTGTCTGCCTTTTGTTTCAAAAGTACATCATTTTAATTGAAAAACATCAACTGGCATACAGAAATCCGACCAAACGCATTCAGATTGTGTTGATACATTATCACAACGATCCATGGGACATATGTGATGTGTATGAGTCAACCCCACCTATATCCGAGGCGCAGTGTGGCCGCCCCCACTCAAAGTGTCTGTCTTTTGTTTCAAAAGGTTGCCATTTGAAGGGAAAAACATCAACTGGCATACGGAAAACGAAACAAACGCATTTGGATTGTGACAATAATTTATCATAACAATACATGGGTCATATGTGATGTGTACGAGTCAACCCTGATTTAATATAAGGCACGGTGTGGCCGGAATCACTCTAAGTGGCTCTCATTTGCTTAAAATGGACAACAATTTAAGTACATACTGAAAATCGACCAAACGCATTCGGTTTCTATTGAAACATTCGGATAACGATCCATGGGTAATATGTGACATGTACGAGTCAACTCCGCCTCAATCCGAGGCGCGGTGTGGCCGGCACCACTCAAAGTGTCTGCCTTTTGTTTCAAAAGTACGCCATTTTAATTGAAAAACATCAACTGGAATACGGAAAACCGACCAAATGCGTTCGGATTTTGTCCATACATTAGCACAATGATCCATGGGTCATATGTGACGTGTAAGAGTCAAACTAGCCTCAATATGAGGCGCGGTGTGGCCGAAACCACTCAAAGTGTCTGTCTTTTGCTTAAAATTGACAACAATTTAAGTACATACGGAAAACCAACCAAACGCATTCGGTTTCCATTAAAACTTTTGGATAATGATCCATGTGTAATATGTGACATGTACGAGTCAACCCCGCCTCAATCCAAGGTGCGGTGTGGCCGACACCACTCAAAGTTTCTGCCTTTTGTTTCAAAAGTACGTCATTTTAATTGAAAAACATCAACTGGCATACAAAAAACCAACCAAACACATTCTGATTGTGTCGATACATTAGCACAACGATCCATGGGTCATATGTGACGTGTAGAAGTCATCCCCGCCTCAATCTGAGGCATGGTGTGGCCGCCACCAATCAAAGTGTCTGTCTTTTGTTTCAAAATGTCGTCATTTGAGGTGAAAAACATCAACTGGCATACAGAAAACTGACCAAACCCAGTCGGATTGTGTCGATACATTAGCATAATGATCCATGGGTCATATGTGACGTGTATGAGTCAACCATGCCTTAATTTGAGGCACGGTGTGGCTAGAATCACTCTAAATGGCTCTCTTTTGCTTAAAATGGACAGCAATTTAAGTTCATATGGAAAACCGACCAAACACATTCGGTTTCCATTGAACTTTCGAAGAATGATCCATGGGTCATATGTGACGTGTACGAGTCAATGCCACCTCAATCCAAGGCATGGTGTGGCCGGAACCACTCAAAGTTTCTTCCTTTTGTTTCAAAAGTATGCCATTTTATTTGAAAAACCTCAACTGGAATACGAAAAACCGACCAAACGCATTCAGATTGTGTCGATACATTAGAAAAACGATCCACGGGTCATATGTGACATGTACGAGTCAACCCCGCCTCAATCCGAGGTGTGGTGTGGCCGGTAGCTCTCCAGGTGTATGTATTATGTTAAAAATGGACATTATTTCAAGTAAAAATATATGGTATACAAAAAACCAATCAAATTATGAATTGACATCCGGATTCCACATAGAATTTTCATCTAAATTTTAAAATAAATTCTAAATGAGTTACGCATGTTTATAATTATGTTATGAATTCTAGTTTAATTATGGATGAGTATAGTTCCACCATTATATGTTAAATGTGAATGAATTTGTTCTCTATATGTAAGTGTTAGTTGGTTATTCTAGGTACACTAATATTATATATATGTGTTAGTTTATTGCAGGTACAATAATTTGATTTAAAATGAGAGGGAACCCACAAAATGGGACCTGGTGGGAGAATTGGAGAGCTGGTGGTCAAATTGGAGAGCTTCTGGGTAAATTGCCAAGCTGTTGAGCAATTTTCCCAGCAGAGGCTATGCCAACGGTTTAAAACCATTGGCATAGAATGTGTAGGTCTTGTTTTACCAACAGTTCTAAACCGTTGGGAAAGAGGCTATGTTGGGTTTTTCCCAACGGTTTACCAAACCATTGGGAAAAACATGATAATTTTGTGCATTGTATCCCAACGGTTGTAAACTGTTGGGAGAAAGATTTCCCAACAGTTTTCCAGAACCATTGGGATATGGTAATTTTTCATCACCCTATCCCAACAGTTCACTGTAAACCATTGGGAAAAACTTTTCACAATGGCTTACTTCCCTACGGTTTGAAGAACCATTTGTATAACATATACCAATGGTTCTGCAGCCTTTCCCAACAGTTCTAAACTGTTTGGAAATCCTTCATTTCTAGTAGTTAGTGATCACATGATTAGTATAAATATAGGTATTTAACAAATCCAATTTACTCAGACAAAGGAAGCGATAGCCTCATACAGTAAACAAACCCTATACAAATCCCATTTATTAGATATTGGAAAGGATTTGGCATTATTGGGCTTTGCTCTTGAACAAGCACAACCTGATCATCAATATGTTATGCTTGAATGGAACCGCATATGGGAGAAGTGGAATTTGATAGAGATTAACACCCGGGTGATGTTATCTGAGCAACCCCAAGAGTCTATCACCATCGCACACTTTACCCTTCAGTCTCATGAGGGTGTTATAAGGGGTTATGTAACAAGTCCTTAGTACTATGATTAGATACATTATTTTTTTATATAATAAAGAATATACATTCATTTTATTATTGTTACTTTGTAAATAGTTTTTAAAGCACAAATTGTATTTTTACTTAATATTCAACTAAGGAATCTATTTTGATAAAATAATTGATTTTATAATAAAATAATATTTCAATAAAATGTTATTAAATTAATTTTTATTAAGTATAAATGATCGTATAATTTTTATGAATACAATTGTAATTTTTATTTAGGTTTGAAAGATGTTTTTTGTCAAAACCCTTGAATTTTCATTAAATGTTGGTTTTTATTTTAATAGTGAAAATTAAAATATTTAAAAAACTATTTAGATGAAATTATTAATATTTTTTAAATTAGGACATTGAAATTATCCCATATTTATTTTTTAATAATTTTCTGAGATATTTGAATTTTTGGGTAAAAAATAAATACCATTTAAATATATAATGTGTTTTATGATATCATAATGATCCAATAGTGATGTAATAAAATAATACAAACATTATTTTCATTAAATATAAGTTTTACCATTAAAATAATGTGAATTTAGATCTTTTTGATTTATTTTACAAATCCATAGTGGACCCTCCAAGACGTATAAAGCATTTTATATTTTTAAATTATTTTCTTTTAGAGCATGACTCAACACCACATTAAAACCCCTATTATTTTAATAAGTTAGTCCATTGAACTTATAAAATATTGTTTTCCACTCCCCTTTATAAAAAACAATGGGAATAAACCATGGGCTAGTTTGGGGTTTTGATTAGTTTAATGTGTGTTGTCACAAACTTAAATAATAAAGTATTTTCTCCCCTTTCCCATATAAACCCACCCAAGATCTCATTTCCACTTCACTAAAATCCTTTTCAGTTCATCCATAATCTACCATCCTCTCTCTATAATCCTCCCAATTCACCCCAAGATCCCATGAAGCCTCTCTCAAGCCTCTCTCAAGCCTTTGGGATCACACTTCCAAGTAAGGGATTCCTTGAACTCTTATTTTATCAAAGTTTATTAATATTGTAATGCCCTTTTATTTTAAATTTTAAATGTTAGGATATGATATTTAACCTCCCCTATATTTTACTCCTTACTTTTTAATTATAGAAGACCCCTTTTTCACTCATTAATTCCTTCCATGTACACCCTTTACTATGCCATTATTCTGAAAGGAATTTCTCTCTCCTCATTTACATTCAAGAAATTCTTCTGTATCATGAATCTATGTTCCATTAAAATAGTTGGTACATATATCTACATTATTCCATTACTACCCATTTAATGTACATATTATGAGACATCCCTTTCTCTCTCATCAACTATTTCTTTTGTGAATTTCTATGTCACATCGTTATGCTGCTGAAATTACCCCATGATTTTCCAAGACAAAGTCATTGTGTAGTGAATACCATTACCATTTCACTATAAATAGTATTCACCTGTATACACATTTAATTACTATTTAAATAGTTTCATGTATGTACTCCACATTTCTTTATCATGGAACAAATGATTATTTTGAATGATCCCATGTTGTATGATCCATGTGGCACACTCATGCATGAAATGAAATGTTTAAGAAGGGTGTGCCCTGATAGCGCTCCAATGCATTGGGTAAAGTAAAGAATCACGATATGTCATGTGTAATGAGTGTTTACTAATGATAATTCAAGTGAAATGAGGGTTTAATCATGCTTCATGTGCAATGATTGTTTACTCATGCATCATGTGAAATCAGCGTTGACTCATGTTCATTCCATGTTATGTGTTGTTTCCACATTTCCATGTTATGATAATCATGCTATATCATACCTTTATGTTAATGTTTCTCTTACACTCCATTTATATTTCTATTGACTAACATGTATTGTAATATTCATGTTATACCATGTTTTCTCCCTTCTTGGTGTTTATAGCTCACCCTTTTCTTATGCATGTTCTCAAGTTATCTCATGCAATGCTAAGTAAGAGGGAATGTAGTTGTCATGTCAAGGAAGTTCTCTATAAGATGTTTCATTATATTTTTTAAGTTTATGTGTAATTTTTCTAATCCCCAAATACACTAGACCTCTCAATCTTCTATGTTGTATCAAGTGAAGGTTTTATGTAATAAATCATGTTTAAGTGTGTAATAAAAGGCAGGGTTGTTATAAGTCAACCCTTAGCTCATTGTTCGTTGCTTCACCTATAATGAACCTGGGAACATTTCAAATAAATCCCCTAAGAAAATATTTTTTGGATATTACCAATAACCTCCAAGGTCACAAGGGATAGCTTTTTCCACCACAATCGCTGAAGTGGATCCTAATAAAAAAGTGGTGATATGTAAGATAGTCATTCATTCATGAAGAGTGAACATACATTTTGATTCTAGTTCTAAACATTCCTTCATATCATGAATGTTTAGTGAAACTATTCAAACACTACAAAATGTCTTGTAATTTGGGATGTCAGTGAAAATGGAAAATGGGTAAATTATTTAATTACAAGTATATGACTCTCCCCCTATCATAATTTTTGGGCTGAACTTCCCAGTCAACCTTGTTAAACTACCTTTTTTTAATTTAATGCAATCATGGGAATGAATTGTATTTCCCAATATAGATCCAATAAAATAGCAATGAGAAGGAAATCAATCTCCATATCGAAAATTGACCACCAATTTTGAACACTTTTGGGGAGGATGATGTATATTTTTTAGAACCATCAACTTAAGAATGGATATTATTGTACTATGATCCATAATATCTAGATCAAATAATAGAGTATATGGAATGTATCTTCATCTAATACATGTTTATTGGTATGTAATACACAGATTTGTTTACCGAGGAGTTTTCTTGTCATCCACCTAGCCGAGAGGTTTAATTTTCAATAGATCATATGCCTGGGATAGTTCCAATATCCGACAATCCATATAGGATGGTCTTTATGGAACATGAGGAGCTAATGAAACAACTACAAGTGAATCTGGATAAATTTATTATATTCCCAAGTGCTTCACCATGTGGTGTAGTAGTTTTATTCATCAAGAAGAAGGATGGGTCAATGCACATTTTCATTGATTATCATGAGCTCAACAATATCACGATAAAAAACCAGTATACTTTTCCATGGATTGATGACTTGTTCGATTATCTATGTAGAGAACAATACTTCTCAAAGGAGGATCTTCGATTGGGATATTACCAATTTAGGGTGAAGAAGAAGGACATCCCTAAGAATTATTTCCATACATGGTTCGAGCACAATTAGTTCATAGTATTTCCATTCAGACTCACTAATTCTTCCGAAATATTCATGAAATTGATGAATACGGTCTCGAGTTATTACTATGAAAAATTTATCATAGTCATTATAGATAATATTCTAATATGTTTTAAAACCAAAGGGGCATGAAAATAAATTTAGCACTATGACTATGCCCTTTTTAAAGAAAATGTGTTATGATAATTATAAAAAGTGTTAGTTTTGGTTAAATAAAGTTTCATTGTTGGGGTATATCATCACATGAAATGGGATATTTTTGGATCCTTCAAATAAAATTGAAATTTAAGGATGGTCAAGGCAAACATTTGTGATAGATATCCATTGTTCCCTCATTTTATCTTAGTATTATCCCTAATTTGTGATAAATTTCTCATGATTTTCAAACCCTCTTAACAAGATAACTCATAAGGGAGTCATGTTTTCTTGGAATGATGAGTGTGATGAAAGATTAAATTATTTGAAAATGAGGATTATTTCTTCCCCTATTCTCATTGTAACCGCATATGGGTAACTTTTTATAATATTCAGTGATTCTTCGAAGAAGTGATTGGGTTGTGTGTTGATGCAAAATGAAAATATATTATCCTTTTTTTCAAAGAAGTTGAATGTTTATGAACATAACTATTAAACACATGATCTGGGGATAGCTGTAGTGATCTTTGCTTTGAAAATATGAAGGAATCATCTTTTTGTGGAGAAGTTTGAAATATATATAAATCACAAAAGTATTAGATATGTATTCCCAAACAAATATCTCAATATGCACCAACAAATATGGTTATAGGTGATCTAGGACAATGACTACTTAATTCACTACCATCCTAGTAAAGCTAATAAAGTATCGTATGGTCAAAGTAGAATGGATCTATCAATTTTATCATTGATAATAATTCAGAAGGATCTAATATTATTAGAATTTAATAGGGTGGGCATGGTAATCATAAAGGAAGGAACATCATCAATCCTCTCACAAATGATTTCTCAACTATCTCTTTTTGAAAGGTTAAAGGATGATTAGAAAGATGATGTTGGGATTTAGAAGAAACAAGAAACTATAAGAAAAAGGAATTCCTAATATTTCAATGTTAGTGAATAAGGAATTGTGATATTTGGGAACAGACTATGTGTTTAATAAAATCCTGAGTTAAAGAATGAACTATTAGATGATGCAAATAGTTCAACTTTCTCCATTCACCCCATAAACAAAAAAGATGTATCGAGATATCCAAGAGAACAATTGGTGGGACAACATGAAGAAGTGGATCAATTAATATACATCAAATATCTTGGTATGTCTTCAAGTGAAGTTTGAAAGAAATTACTCAAAGTTGATGATGCAACCATTACCCTTACCAACATGGAAATGGGAAAATATCCCCATACAATTTTTCACTAGACAACAAAATACATATAAAGTAAACTATTATATCTCGGTTGTTATAGATCAACTTATATAGATTTCACACTTGATTTTGATTCGATGGGATATCTCATTGGATCAACATGCACAGATATACATTAGAGAATTGGTGAGGCTACATGGAGTACCACTATCGATAGTGTATGACCAAGATCCAATATTCACATCTAAGTTTTGGAAATGTCTCTAACATGCTCTAAACACTGAGCTGAACATCATTATGTCTTATAACCCTAAAAAACTATTGTATAATCTGAGTGTATGGTCCAAACAAATGATAACATATTAAGAGCATGCTCAATTGACATTAAATGAGTATGGGACCAATATCTTCATTTAGTCATCTTCTCGTAAAACAACAATTTCTAATCAAGAATTCATGTGGATCCTTGTGAATCTCATTATTGAAAGTGGTTCATAACATCTAAATGTTGGGATGATGTTGGGGAACAAAAACTGTACAGTCTTGAAATGGTTAAAAAATTGGTAGAAAATTATAAGACCATTCATTATCACATCAATGCTGCTCAGAGTTGATAGAAGAGATATGCGGATAATCATCGATGAGACCTAGAGTTTGATGTTGGAGAAATTGAATTCAACCACATTTCTCCATGGAATAATGTGATTAGATTTTGGAATAAGGGAAATCTTATTCAAAGATACATTGACCCCTTTGAGATCCTTGAATGCATTGGAGTGGTGGTCTATTGAATAGAAATCCCACCAAACCTATCTCAAGTGCATAATGTCCATGTATCCATCACGAGGAAGTGTATAGCAGACCCCTTGCACATACTCATTCCATAGGTTCTACAATTAGAGAATAATCATTGATTTGAGAATCCAAAAGTGAATATATTAGATTATAGAGAAAAATTTATATGAAATAAGATAATGCACCTTGTCAATGTGTTATGGAGAAACCAAAAGTCTGAAGATGCAATTTCAGAACCAAAAGAGGGGATGAAGTAGAGTTACCCTCATTTGTTTCTGTGTGGGAAATGAAAATTTATTGGCATAAATTTCTTATGGGGGGAAGATTGTAACAACCCAAAATATTATAAATAAAACTCAAATTTTTTTTATTAATTAAATGACTTATAAAGTAAATATAGTTATAGAAAACACAATCACTTATTTTTTTGTATTATATCCAATTGGATTTAAAATACTGTCATGTATATTTAACATTTATAATATAGTCATTTAATAGTGATCAGATGGTTAGTATAAATATTGGTTTTTAACAAATCCAATAGACAGAGACAAGATAACAGATAGTCTCAACCAATAAGATCATTCCATATGAAGCCCATTTATCGAAGCATCTGAGGTAGATATAATTATTGGGATTTAACCTTGTCCAAGCCAAGATATGAGATCGAGCAACTTAAGAATGGAAAAACCTGTCTACAGGAGAAATTCATGCTCATCAAGATCATGGCCCAAACCATGTTCACTGAACCGCTTGAGGAATGTCCCACAATCATGCACCTTACTCTTAGGGTGTATGATAGTGTATTAAAGGGATGTGTATAAATAACCTAGAAATAGTAATATATATATATTATTTTTGTATATAATAATGAATATATTTCTTTCCTATTGTTTTTACATTGTAAATGATATTTATTTTGATATAACAAAATACAAATTGTATTTTTGGATAAAATTAAAATTCATTTAATGAATTTATGAATTAATATATTTTTTAAATAAATAAAATTTTAATATTAATAAATAATATTTACCATATATATATAATCATATGATTTTTATGAATTCAAATGTAATTTTTAAAAGCCTTCACTATTATTGTAAAAAAACCTAGCATTTATTAATAAATGGAAATTTTTTATATAATTTAAAAATTAACATATTTTGAAATGATTTACATAAAATGAATATTATTTTTGTATTCAAAACATTGAAATTATCTAATGTTTATTTTTCAATAATTTTCTAAGATAGTCGAATTTTTGTGTAAAAATTATATATCATATAAATATACTTTGTGTTTTATGACATCATAATGACCCAAACATGATGTAATAATTTCAATAAATGGTATCCATGACCAAATAATTGTTTTTATTTTAAAATAATGTGATTTTATGTTTATTTTAATTATTTCCAAAGCCATTATGAATCCTCCAAAACATATAATATATTTTAAAGTTTTAAAATCTATTATTTAAGAGTGTGACTCACCTCCACCAAAGAATGTTATTTATTTTAATAATTTAGTCCATTGAACAGAAAATATAATAAAAACCATTCCCATTAGGAATAAACAATGTTCAAAAACCATGGGATGGTTTGTGGTTTTGGATATTAAATTATGTAGAGTCCAAGACCTAAATAATAATGAAATCCCCCTCCTTCCCAATATAAAACCACCAAATAACCCATTTATCTTCACTCAAACTCATTTTTGAATGCACAATCTATAACATAAACTCCCTAAAGTCCTAACAAGGTGACTATAGGCTCTCCATAATCCTCGACCAAGCCTATAGAGTCACACGCTCAAGTATGGGACGTTCCTCTCCTCTTTTAAAATTCAAGCACCTTCTTTTAAATTAGTTATTTTAATTTCAATTGGTTATATTTTAATTCATTTATAATAATTAACTTACATTAAAATTGATTCTCATTTAATTAGGTATAATTTATCTCCCTTATTTGGACCCTTAACTAAGTCTTTAATATACTGAAATTCTGTAAGAGATCCTCTACTCTCAGCTTTTATGAGGAACTCTTTTTATGTTATTTATTTTAATTTAGATTATCATATATTTGAATATGTTCTTCCATATCCCCATACATCCCATTTGATTTATAAATTATTATATCTCTTTCCATTTTCATTTTTCTAACAAATTAACAATTATGTACAGCCATTACCATGACGAAATTTTGTAAGGGTTCTTTCCTTTCTCTTATTTATTAAAGTTTCTTCAATATCGTAATCCTTCTATTTCCAGTTCCTCATCATGGGCAATGTATTTGAATGTATTTATTACATTAAATTTCATTTAGAAATTATTATATATTAATTTATCTCTTATAAAACCATTTTATGAATTTTTATGAGTTGTTGTTTGGCTTTCGAAATGTCACCGTAGTTTTCCATCAAAAAATAATTGTGTAGTAAATAACATACCCATTTCCTATTAATAGTATTCACATTTATAGACATATAATTTATTATTGGGGACTTATATTTTTTTTTCCGCACTCCTTGAACTTGTAATATATTATGATGATGAATGAATCAATGTTTCATGATCTATGTGGAACCCTTAAGCATGTATTTGAGATGAATATGTTTGGTGCGCCCAGATAGCACTTTAATAAATTGGGTACTGTTTTGTATCATGATACATCATATTAGTATAGGGTGTGAACATAATTTCTTTTTGGGACTTTGTACATGATGACCTCTTGGTGGGTTTTGCCTTGAAAGATGTTTATGATTTAGTGTATTAAGTTGTTTCCACATTTCCCATGTTATGGTTATCATGACATAACTGTTCTCTTTGTTCATGTTTATGATTACAACTATTTTTATACCTCATTGATATGCCTATTGTTTAACATGTATAATAGTATTCATGTTATTCCAAGTTTATTCCCTTACTGGGTTTTTTTCTCACCCCTTTCATATATTTTTCCCCAGGTTATTCCATGTATTTTTATGTCCGACGGAATATTAGGAACATGTTATTGTGGTTTTCAATAAGGACAATGTATTTCATGTTTTAAGTTGTTATGAAATGTACCTAATTCTAATATACAATAGATTTCTCGATATTTTGGGTTATATTAAATGAAATCTTGCGAAATAAATCAAGTATTATTATTTAATAAAGATCATGATAGTTATATTTTACCATGTATTACCTTTTCCTTGTCATCCATAATCTAAACTTGGTTCTCAACCATAGTGGTGTTAGGTTCAAGATCAACTCCCTCCCATTTAATCAAATGGGAAGGGTGCAATTGCTACCTCCTTAGTTGGGAAACATGAAATGCATCTAAATCAATGTCAATAGAGACCAAAATTTCAATTGATATACCGCCTTTACATTTCATTTATTGGCCTTAAACTGTTAAATAAATAATGGTTCCAAAATACCCTACATAACCAACCAATGGTGTCTCAAGTGAGGTAAAACATGAATAAACTCCCTATCATCAAATTCAAACTCTAGTGGATGATGATAATAGTCTACATAGTATTTATGATGACTCTATGTCATGAAAAATATGTTCTGGATAAAATGAAATGTTTCTTTCATCTCCTGAATAAGAGTCGGTTCAACTAAGTATCACTCTCCCAACACTTCCTACCACATAGGATATCTATATTACCACCCATAAAATGATTCTAAGAGTTCCATATTAAACAAATATGGATAGTTGATGTTATAGGAAAAAATGAACATAGGTAGATTCCCAAGAACCATAGAAATTAACAACACATGCTCAAAGAATATCCTCAAGAATCTGGATCTCTCTTTTAATTTTCATATCTTTCTTTGGTTGATATTTCATGCTCAATTTCAACTGAGAACTGATACACTCTTGTAAAACCATCCAAAACCAAGATATGAACCATATTTACCCATCATATACAATCACGGAAGGAACCCCATAAAGTTTCACAACCTTATAGACATACCACTTCATATGATAATCCACCTTCATCATCTCCTTGATAGAGATTAAATGATACAATTTTGTGAAATGATCAACAATCACTCAAATAAAATCCTTCTTGTAATAGTTTCATGGTAAACTAACAATGATTTCCACAAATATCTCCTCCAAATTCCATGCATGACTGTGTAAGGGTTACAATAGATAATTAGGTCTCAAGTTATTTTCCTTAAATATTAAAATATTAAGTAATCATGACCCAAATCAATAATTGACCACCTCCTCCCTTAGAAACAATAAAAATGTCTCAAATAATGATACTCCAGGGTAGTCCAAAGGCTAATGAACCAACAAGATTAATGTCCATTATCCATCAACTCCTACCAAAGTTAAAAAGAAACAACTAACCTACTATAGAACCACAAATACCACCCTGAAACTGAGACCACTCACCTGAGGTCTCTCCATGATTTAGGATTTTACCAAAGCATTAGAAATTGGTCTCTAACACTTGATTGATCCAAACTCACTAACCAAATGATGAGCTAATTTGATTTATTTCCCTATACCAACTTATGTGTAATTTATGATAACCAGTCTTCCTAGTTTTGAATACAAATAAACTCTATCATATCATGATTTATATTTTTCATAACATGGAATGTGACAGTGTCCTTAGAATAGATGCCATAGTAAAAGGTCATAATAGTTCCCTACTATGATGAAAACAGAGAAGTTCCACGATATAATTTTCAAATATATGTTTAATATGTACAATATATCATTTTAGGGAAACAAATGATACAGGCTATCAGGGATGAGACTCCTAGGAATTTTAGGAAACATAGTGTACTTTAGTGGTAATATCCAGTATAGGCTATTATGAGAATGAGAAATTCTATGAATAAATACATATTTATATGTTACTTGGATGTTTCTATCTTTGGATTTGTTTATTGTTCTTTATAATATAATATTATTATTAATGAGAGCCATAATTCATGTACATTGATTGTTTTATGAAAATAGTGTTGACATATTTTCACAAATAGTTACGATGTGTTGGGTGCATCACAATAATATTTTATTAATGAATAATTTGGGAAAGTATTTTTCCATTTTTTTATTTAATTAATGATGAAATATCATGGACTTTGATACAAACGATATAGCCTAAATAAATCCATGTTCATGGTGTTATGTAGGAAATCATGATTTCAAGAAAGTCAAAGAAAGAGAAATTATGCACATAGATTTATGGATCATTCATGCAACCTTTTAGATTAGAGATATTGGGATAAAAGGATTATATTACACAGTAAGACCTCATATGATTTATTATGTCATTATAGCATTAACTTCTTTCTCTATCGTTACCTTGATGTGTTTCTAAATGCTAACCCAAGACCATTGGCTTCTTTTCCTAATAACACTAAGAAAGAGTCCAAGAGGTTCATACAATATGTTTATCCAGAATCTCAGTTAAAAAATATTTTATTATTTATTATTTAACACATTGGATAAATATTATTTCATCAAATTTATTAACAATTATTATAGATTACATGGTAGAATATATTCTATCACTGGTTATTCAAGAGAATATTTTGTGAGATGAATATTTAACAAATATTTATTTTGTATTTAGTGAATATAATATATATTAATTTATCAGTGAATAATGAAATGAGATTTATTTTTAAAATAAATAGTCATTATTCATTGATCTATAAATATTGTATAGAGATGGAATACTGAGTTTATAGATCCCATGAAAAATAATATATATTGAATATTATTTGAGTAAATAATATTTAATTTAATTCATGAGATTAGAACATGTCACGAAATAATATTATTATTATTATAGACATGGGTTTTGTAAAGATAAATTAAATAATATAGGTATTTTTTAAAATTATTTATTTCTATTCCAAGAGGAAAATAGACCCAATTACATTATTATTCAATCGGTCTATTTAATTTTTTTTACATAAAAATACCGTAGAATCCTCTCGAGAACCAAGATATCTCCCTTCTTGAACAATTATTCCATGAATATAGAGAAATATTAGTCTATGTTCCACTATAATGTCTCGAGAGATCAATGATAATCATTTAGAAGTGATTCTTAGAGTAATAAAAGGTGACAAACCCAATCAATAATATCTTTTATGTTATCACTAAATGATTCTTATAGTGATATTTAGAGATTTATGAAACGTGTGTGGGACTCTACAAGAGGTAATCTAATCTTAATTCCAACAAAGAAACAATGGTATGATGTAGATCCATTGAGAGATCCATTAAAAAAGAAAGAATTTATATCAAGGTAATTTTTAAATTTTTTAAATCAGCTATAAATAATATTTGATGATCCATCAATTTATTTCCAGCATTTTATCCATTGTATAAATTCTTTGATTAAATTCTATTGATCACAGTGTTTATCATCATGTAATTCATAGATTAAACATTAATCATAAGAAAATAAATGTTGTACATGACACATCTAATTCTTCTACTACACCTGAAACTGACAGAGTCAATCTTCACCGAAGCTAAGGACACCTGCCCACTGGTATCATTCATTCCCAAGATAATCATAAAAAACAATCCAATAAGTGGAAAAACCTCCAATAATTCCTTAACTAATTAATCTAGTAATTTTCTACACAATTCTTCAATGGCCACACTCCTTTTCCTATTATTATAAGAAATATCAATATCAATACTTAGATGATACTCAACCTAGTGGCTATGTCGCATGTTTAGGTCCCTCATCATGAAAATATTCTTCAGGCTCATCTGGTCATAATATACTAAAAATAAATCCCCAAAAAGGAAGTGATGTTGTATTTTTAGTTCATGTACAATCACTTCCAAATCAATAACATGGGTAGGGTCTTCTTCTCATTAGGACTTAACTGGTGAGATTCACTAACCAACACTTGTTTCATCTAATCAACACACACATGAAACCCATTCCAAAAATCATTAAAAAAAATTTTAACAAAAAATTAGTTTTTAAAGAATTAGAACTCGAGATGAAGTCAAACTCACCTTAGTTTCTAAAAAATATATCTAACATTTGTCATTCCTAATAAAAATTACACCCTTATAGGAAAAAGATGTCATCAGTGATAAAAGAATGGAGAAGTCTTAAAAAAACCATTGTTGATAACCGGTCAAACAAAAAACATTGGATCTCAAACATATTGTTGGCTGCTACTAGGATATTACCAAAGGAAGTGTAAATCTCATGTGAGATCCTAAAAAATCAAGAAATATTTATGATTTTGGCATGATATTACACCGATAAAAGGAACAATTGTTCTCACTCTCCAAGATCTAGAACCCCAATCACCCTAAAAGATATGAGAGACCCCATAAAGAGATAGAAACTAAACCTGATGATGATAAGAGTAAATCTAGGACTTAATAATGATCATAAAATCCATTACAATAATCAGCTCAATGATATCAAGACCGATGACTAGTAAATACAACACCACTTCAAATTCGGTTAACAACACCCAACATGTGGGACATTTAAAACCATGTTCGCACATCATTCTCAAAGGCATGGAAAAATATATCTAGAATGTAATAATCTTTGAACAAAACACATCACACCAACCAACATTAATAGTATAAAAGAATCGGTAGTGCCTATATCAAACAAATATAAAACCATAGGGGCCAAAATAAAAATTATACCTCAAATATTAGTTATCCCTGCATCAGATTCATCCAACGCATACTCCACTGTATAAATAAATTTAATCGAAACTCCAACATAATATTTTGTAGCTACAAGAAAATATCTTGTGACATTAGGATAAGACCTACCACCCTTGGAATATTCATAATGAACCTAAGAATCATTGGTAAGAGTGGGTCTAGTATTACTTTTTGTGGGACATCATTCCTAAAGAAACAGTTTAGATTGATTGATTTTCCACAATGAAGAAAACTTCATTGAAGTTTCACATATATTGTCTTAGTATGACTCAGCCTTCCATGATAATTGAAAAAACCTATTGTTTTTCTTACAAATCCCCAAAAATTGGTCCAGTGGAAAACTAGCTACCCCTTTGTTTCATATTCTAGTGAGTTGAAATACACTAGATAAATATTATAGAAACTAAATCTCCACCTAAACATAATTTCCATGTTATGTATAGTTTAGCAACAGACTCATATTTAACCATAACCATGAATGTTATATCTAATAATTGAATCCAAATCAAATGAATAATATCCCTCATATAAATCTTGAAAATCTAGGCCTTTGGGTAATCATTTTTAACAAGAATGGGTGTTGGTTGAACTAACTCAGTTTTATGGGTGTAATACTCCAAATATTATTTCACCTCCTTTCACTAAGGTCAGAAATTACTGGGTCTTAACCACATGGAATGTATTAGGATTCAAAAATATGGTTTAATATCTTCTTGAAGGAATTATAGGTAATATCATTGTGCAACCTAGCATTCACAATATAGTCCGTCCACCTCTGTCTTAATCCCTCAAGCAATTACATGGAAAACCCCACATATGAATCCTCAAGAACTTTTAAAAAATGAAAGATCCTATCAATATTCTTAAGACACTCTTCAAATTCCTGTGGTCTATTTTAACCATGAACGATATATGGATTATACATAGTAAATTTAGATCCATAGGCCATCGTGCATCCCTAGTGTCTAATACCTTCCTAGCCTAAAGTATTAATAGTGTGCATAAATTCAAAAACTAGTAAATGTTCATCTAGTGGATTCAAGGAATTGTTCATTAAAAATAAGAAAATGGCCATTCACCTTATTTTAAATTCAGAATTTATAAGGCCGTCACCCAAAATCCATATAAATTCATCTAAATAGTTATAATTTAAAATATTGGGGATTCTGATAAAATATTGAAATAGTTTAAAATGGAATAGTACCATTTAAGTAAACCTTGAAATCTAGTTTATTCAAATTAACATAAACAACAAGTCACAATCTTAGAATACATCCCTATCCTTAAATGGTAACTTGAGTTCAGATATAGAAATGAGCTATAAAGGAACCCTCTCACACTTATTATCTTTACTCTAATAGTTTTAACTTCTATATACTATAGACACTAAACAAAACCTAGTTAGTTTTATAACACTTCAGTTTAGGTATTACCTATGATACCATTTTGTGACAAACCAAACTAGTTTTATCAAACACATCCCCCATTCCATCTCACCATAAGGTAAGTATCCTGAAAGAGAAACTAAAAAAGTCTGATGAACAAAAAACAAGGTAAAAAAATTAGATTACAACATGGATGAATGATTTAAATTTATTATATTAGGAAAACCAAGCTAAAAAACTAAACCATAAATAAATACAAGGCCAGGGGAAGGATAAAGCCCCCTGTGATCATATGTCACCACCAAAAAAACCGACATCTATAGCATCAGCGGTTAAGATAATTCTGAGAACAAAATGATATTTTTATATTTACCTATTTCTTTCAAAAACACCTATATAAAACCTAATAGTAAATAGTATTCTATATGTATATATCCTAGTAGTATTTCACAAATGAATTTAAACAAATTATAATTCTGATAAAATGTTATTTCTAGATCTAAAAACCCATTTTAAAATAATTTAATAAATATCCAATCATTTTTTAAAACATACTATAGTTTTCATAAATATCCTTTCATATTTTCATAATAATAAATATGAAAAGTATAAACATGAAATCATTATCATAAGAAAAATCATTCGTAGATACACCATAAGATAAAAAAGTGAGCGAAAACCATGAAATATACAATCATGTGAGAAAACAAGCAAAAAAAAAACTCACAACAATTATAATATAGCCTATAAGAATACATATTGAAATAAAAACAATCCTAAACCATGAATAACATGGATCTAACCTATATTTTGTCTCATAACGGTCTATCAATATCACCAAAACCATGATTGGAATTATACATGATAACTGAAATGTCAATCCCCTGATGATCACATGGATCCAAATGTGTTATGATTGGAGAAAAACTGGAAACCATGATAACAATTTTTAAGACTTTTTCTCTTAGAATCGTTACTGTTTCCATGCTTGAAAACCAATTTATAAATCAAACACAACTTTAAGGAATTTCATCTACACAAAGTGTCGTCAAAACTATTTTTAAATAAACCCCCTTAAAATCATATATATCATGATTAAAAAAACATTGATATCAAATCCAAAAATTTTAAAATACAAACCAATGAATAGAACAATAAAATAATGTTCTTTAAGGATTAACACCTTGTTATAGAGACACATGATCATGAATGAAACATAAACACCAAGGAATGATCTACTGAAGCTTGAGGTTGAATATAATCTTGAATATCTTCAAAGGACACCAAATATAGCTCTTTATATTCTAGAGTTTGAGAGATAAATATGCAATTATAAATTATTTGGATGTGATGTGGGTTTTTAAATCCTGTTTGGAGAATAGAAGACCCCAGTACAGTCTCAAGGACCACAACGCAACCTTAAACACTATTGCGTACCTCTCTTCCACCAGAGCGGGGGATGGTCTTATATAGTATGTAACATGGCTCAAGTCATAGAACCATGTCATAGTCCTTATTCTTGAATCCTTGTCCAAGTTCCATGGCTGTAGATCCAATTTGTTTCACTTGGCACTATATCATAGCCTGATACAACATATCATCGAGGTAACATTTTTTACAAGAACAAAAAAAACTCCTCACATTACTTCACTATATAGTCTAGTCATTCTATGATGAATGGGTCACTTGAATAGAGGCGCTACACTATAATCCATACCCGATGGGTCATCTATGAAAAATATGGAATTATCTCTGAAAATATACCTTCTGTTCTCTACACCACTGTTGAGTAACCATGTTATTAATATAATGGGGCTTCTTGTGGCTCCAAGGTGTATCTCACTTCCACACCATATCCATTCCCATCACAGTATATAACCAATACCCTTTGTGTCACTAACCTTGTGGAAAAACATATACATTTCCATACACTCCATGATCACCTTAAAAAACTCATGGGACACAAACTATTGATACATAAACATTAGAAGAGAGTATACCCCATTCTAGAGGGTATCACATCTTTTTTCATATAAATGAAAACAAAAAAAAATTCATTTTAAGAGACCTCAAGATAAAAAAATACATTTTTAGTGGTTCTAATCCACGTATCAACAGTTATAGGATTATCATTCCTACTAAAAGTAGGTTAATGTTGTATCATTAAAGGCTCAACAATATATTGTTCCCTCCTTTGCTTGTTTAGAATCTCAACATGATTTATGATGGGAGAATGTTGTGGTAGAATAACTGTGTGATTTTAAATTATATCTCCAATAACATTTGGTTACCCATGAGGGAAATTATTTCATCATATATCACATTAATTGTTGACATGGTTCCTTCTGGTTCCATCTATTTATTGTAACAAAAAATATTAATTTCAAGAACAATAATTTTAGTGAGAAACATATAATCATGAAAATAAATTAATGTCTGTCTAAATCATATTAACTTTTTTCTATCTATGACACCTTAAGATGAACCTAGGACATGCATGGTCATCATATATTCAAGCCCTTCGCAATGGTTTAAAAATAAAATTAGAATTAACCCTATAATATTCCTCTTTGAGTGTCCAGAGAGGTGTGTAATCTTATCCTACTGATACTACACTAGAGAAAACTGATATAATATCCAAAATGTCATTTCATAGCTTTGATACCTAGGTGATTTGTTCTATAGACACATCCAATTTCCATTATCCTGACATGGATGTATTTTCTAAAAAAAATCACACTGTTATTTACCATAACATTTTATATTCTCATATTATTAGGATTATCCTAAGGCTTCTCGTTAAATTTTTCTTATCAACTTTTCCAAAAATAACAGAAACATTCTATGACACCAATTGCGGAAACCAAAAAATTACATACATAAATATTACGTACTATTAGATGAATATGATTTAAATATAATAATGAAAAGATCAAGAAATATAAAGGAATAAGTTATATTCAATCCTATAGACATAAAAAACTAGAACATAAAAGATCTACAACATTTACCACTATTTTCTTCACAAATAGAACCGATTTTAGAAATATCATAATTAAAAAATTCAAAAAATCCCTATAAAAGGAAAAAATAATAAAGTGGGAGCATAGATTCTCAATAAGGGTAAAAATTCAGATATCAATAAATGATCATTTTTAAACCTAATTTGAGAATAAGGGTATGAGAACATGAGATAAACATTTAAAAATCATACTCAGTAGTTCAAAGATCATAATCGTGAGTCATAAAATAATTCCTTATACTTCATAAGTTATGAATCATAGAGGAATAAAATAACATGAACCGTGAGATCATAACATTGGAAGAATATCAAGTCAATAAATTGTTTCATATAGTGTGTCGTAATCTTAATCATAGAAATTTTATGTTTAAACATACCCTTTAATACATTCATTAAATGTTAGGCTTAGGATAACCACTTATGTACCTACTTTTGGCTTGGAATAACCTCCCATGTACCCTTTTCGGTATTATAATAACCTCCCATGTCACACCCCATCCTATTTATTATTTATTATTTTATTATTTTATTTTTATTATAAAATTTTATCTGAGGTCTGGGTTAAATACCAAACTGGAATTTTGAGTTTGGTCAAAAAGTGTGTGTTTTTTAGATGACGTTGTTGGGTGCACGAGCGGAGTGCATTCTGGAAACCCCATGCCGCTTCACCTAGGCAACAACAAGATCCATATGTCTTAAAAAAATTAAAATGAACTAAGATTGTGATCTATTGTGTTATTTAAAATTTCTATTGATGGTAATAATTTTTTTATTTTTATTAAAATGAAATAAATTTTTTTATCATTTTTATTTTAATCATTTTGACTATTATTATTGTTATTTTTAAAAAGTGTCATTAATATTGTTAAAATTATTAAAAATGTATCCAATTTTATTACCATTTAGAATGAATCAATCATTAATAAATAATTTTAATATTATATAATTATTATTATTAAAGACTTGTTGTTGTTAAGATTGTTATTTTTAGCATTTTTATATTTGTTTTATTATAATTATAATTTTCAGTATTATTATTATTGTAGATTAATGTTTTCATTATTATTATGACTATTATTATTCATATTAGTGTTATTATTAATGATGCTTTACTATTAATTTTATTTATCATCTCTATTTATTGGTCAGTTTTAGTTTTTTTAGTTTCTTTTTATTTTATTTTATTTCTTTTCCTTTCATTTTCATTCCTTTTCATTTTTTCTCCCCTCTTCTTCTCCATTCTCTCTCTCCCTGTCCCGACCCCCTGTTACCCTAATCTCTTGCACCTCCCCCATTCTTCTCCTTCTCCCTCTCTGATCAGGCCATCGCACCCCTCCACTTACCCCTGTTCAGGCTCATCCATCCCCCTTGTTGTTGCGCCCTCACTATGCCTCCCGTTGCAGCACCCAGTAGTCTGCCTCTAGCCATTCACATGAGTAGGACATACCCCCATCTCTACACAACACACTCCACACCCAGACCTACTCCCACTGCCTGCATGCCCAGCACCCCCTGGAGGATGCAGGCTTCTACGGCTACACACCCTCCAGTAGCGCGGTGCCCCGACTCCCCTTCCCATTGTCTGGAGGACCTACCTTCAACCGATAAACTATAAGAACACCAACCCTCCATATGGCCCTCCTCCGGCCACATTAACCCTGATGTAAACTTTTTCTGAGCACCCACTGGCTAGCCTCACATCATCGGTGCACCGCCTGCCCCATGCAGCACCCGCCTTCCCACCTTCCTCCCTTGCCGGCACGAACCCACCGAAACCATGACCTCTGCAGCCGGTGACCTCCTCTTTTAGTGCCTCCATATGGCACACAACCCCCTATCAGCATCCCTCCCAAGCGTGTTCCCTCCATGTCCGCCCGTGCATCCCTCTTTCCAATGAGGTTTCCCCTCATAGGTTTAATTATGCTTCTACAGTATACGGTTGATGTGTGAATGTGATCTCGCACTAGTCTTAGGCATTCATTTTCATTCTTCCTTGGGTTGATTAATGATTCCATTAAACATTACCTTTAACTTTATTATTTCACTGAATTATATCATTCTCAATATCCTTGGTTATTAATTAGTGATTCTGTATATTTATCATTATCATTGTTCATGATATGTGGTGGATTGGTTCAGTTTCCCTGATCATTTGGCATGAATTGTTGAATAGTGCACACCCCTTTTTATTTAAAAAATCACCGGATAGTTTTGCAAGAAATTGGTATTTTTTAACATGTTTTGGTTTTAAGAGTATAAAATTGATGTTGAATTTGGTTATTGGACTTCCTCGAGTGGACTTTTGGGTTACAATTTCTAATGAATTTTTTATGGTTTTAAAATGTATTTTTGACATGTGGTGTTTTTTATTAGGTTGTGTAATTTTTTTGTTCAACTATGCAAGTCATGTGTGCTTTTTTTCAGGTATGCCGGGGATCTTCAATTGATCATGAAAGAGGTTTTGAATGGATTTTTGGGTGTGTAAAGTTGTGAGATATTTTTTGAAAATAGTTTCATAAATTTTAATGTGTTTATATAAATAATATATTTTGTGTGAGTTGTTTTTTTAAACCTATCGAGGTGGTTCATTTTCATCGTTTATTCATTTGGATTTTTTTAATTCCATGTTTATGTATTTTAGATGGTGTGTGTTAATTGCAGTGCCTTCACGGGTTAATTATGAAAAACTGCAGTTGTCAGCTAGCATGTGCTTGTGCACCTGGTCAAGGAATGTCACATCATCGTGTGTGGATTTTGAGTCGAGGAAAGTCCCCCACTGCACTCACCCTTAAATTTAGAATTTATCAAATGCCGGATATATCATTTATTTTCAAAAAATGATAAATAGTATTAGATAATTAATTTTGGAATAATTTCTTGATGTAAACAATGCTATTTATTTTATACATAGAAGTTGAATTATTTTCTATACTAATTGATGCACAATAGTGAATGAATACCAATATTTCCATTGATCATAATTCACAGATTGTCAAGTTCGGTTCTTGTTTGTTGGTAAATTTTTTCTTCTAACGTGTGAGAAAATGATTTTTTTCTCTCGAGAAGTGTTGTTTCTTTTAAATGATTCATAAGTCCCATTTGGCACTTTAATAAAATAATTTAATTTGAAAAACATTCTTTGAGGTGACTTAGTGGTGATTATTTTGTATACGTTGATTGTGTGTGATGTGTGTGTTGTTTGTGCATCGTGACTGGTTGATTGAAATTGTTGACTCACCTCATTTTTATTACACGTGATGACATGGGAACTTGGAATGGTAAGTGAATCTTCTGAGAAAGATTTCTACACTAGTTTGGAATACGTACTGGCTAGTGGCCATTAGAATGGACTTTTCTCTGCTATGAGATTGGGCCCCTCAGTTAGTCCAGGTAGGGAAACACCAGGAATTTGGGTATTATGAAGTCCTCGAGAGTAGGAATGCCTTCCAGATGAGTCACATGTATACTATGTTCTAGATTGTTAATGATCTCTTAGGTTTGACCCATGTTGTCCTTAGTTATTATTTGTATCTAGAGTACGATTGAGAGGACTAGTTCAGTTTCTAGTCCTCATTTGCTACTTTCCAATTGACTTAATTGGGTGTTGTGTGTTGTGTGTGGGTTTTCACTTTACTCACAACTAAAATTGGGATTTTTAAATTGTTTTCGAAAATGTTTTTAACATGTAATGCACCTTTTCCCTAAAAACAATAAATTTTTTTTTTAAATTAAAAAGTGCAATGGACTGTTACTTTTTTTAGAAATGTAAGTGTGTGTGGAAACTTGTATTTTATATAATTTAGTTCAAACCTGAAATTAGTAAATTATTTATTTAAAGGTAGTGATTTGTGAATAGTTTTATTGGCACACCTTTTGAGATTTAATACTCATGCTTATAGTGTTTTCCTATTTTAGTTTCTGTTGCAGGTTTTACTTGAGCTAGCTCATCGTGGATGAGAGTTGGTTGTTGATTGCTGAGAGACTCTTGGGTTCATGATGATTTTTTTGTCTCTGTCAGGTTAGTAAGTGTTTTTGGATATTCTTTATCTTTCTTTCCATTTATTAATTTTACTTTGTTCTATTCTATTTCTGATGCTTAGTTCATTTTTATTTGGAATATCATTCCCCTGTTGTTCTCTGTTGATTACCAGGAACATGTCGCCAGCCTGGGAGGATCATAAACTCCCCTCAGGCCTTTCATTGTATCAGATCGGGTGACCGTTTTAGGGTCGACTTGGGTTGGTTCGTGAAAAAAATTGTATCAGAGCTGGTCGGATCTTGAGCGGACCTTGTTTTTCAGAGCGCCCATAATTATTTGGGGTTATTATGGTAAAAACAGTAGGATTGTAGGGTTTGTGGTGTATGAATGGGAAAGATGCCATTAACCCTTTCTCATTCCGAACCTCGAGAAACAATGGGTTTTTCGGGATTGTCGATGTCCATTGATTCTTAAGATTTTTTTGGTATTGAGAAATGAAACGGGAGTCAGGAAAGTGACCTTCATGAGATCGAATGGTCTGGTAAGCCATGTGGATCCGGGGATATTAACCTATATTCCGCATTATGATGGTGGTGTGACTGGCATATGGCCGCCAAACATATGTTTGAGTCACCCATCGGTAGTAGTTTTTCCTGGGGAATTGTTTTGGTCATCCTTAATTATAAAAACTATTTGTAACGTTTTATTTTGGAAATTTTGAAAAGATTAATTTAAAATGGTGATGAACATGTTTTGATTAAATTCTTTGTTTCCTTGTTCCATATTGTTCAACCCCAAGATGGTTTGATCAATGTCCAAAGTTCATCTTCAGGTGGTGTTCCCTTAGAAAATCCTCCAGTTGATCAACCCATAGACTGCATCATCGAGTTTTAGAAATCAAATACTCCTCTCTTTTATGGACAATCAGATCCCCTTGTGGTAGAAGATTTGTTGCAAAATATTGAGAGGAACTTTAGTTTCATGGGATTTCATGAGTCAATGAAGGTGAAGTTGGCTACTGTTATGCTTGAAAGTCCAACTTCGCAATGGTGGAAGTTTGTGTTTCAAAGAAAGCCTCGGAAACATCTCAAATTGGAGTTATTTATGTCTTCGTTTATCCAAAAATATTTCTTTGAGTTGATGAGGCTAAGGAAGAGGATGGAGTTGTGTTGTGTTCATTAGGGCATTGAATTAGTACTAGAATTATATCGATGTTTCTTAGAGCTAGTTTTGTACGACCAAGGGTTTGTTTCAAATAATCCCAGGAAGGCTCGACAATTTGAGTGTGGACTCCAACGAGAACTATAGTCAAAAGTGGTAGAGCACAACCTAACCACCTTCACTGATGTTGTGGGGAAAACCTTTATAGCTGAAGATAAGTTAGCAGGAGGACATGAGGTGGTGAATCCTCCCCCAGCCTTGGGAATCAGTGCAGAGGATGGAGATATGAAGAATGAGAAGCAACTTGATGTTGTGGGATCTAATAGAAGAATCAAGAGGAATTCAGAACTTTAGTCATATTCTTCACAACACAGTGCTGTGATCTGTCACCATTGTGGCACGAAGGGTCACAATAGGCTGACATGCCCAAGTGTTCTGAAACCCTACCACGCATTTGGGCGTTTGGGTCACTTGCATCGGTTCTGCCGAGGTGTTTCCAAGAAGCGCACTGAACTTAGACCTAGCTCGTCGAGGGTCACCTCATCCCATCAGTAGGAGTAGGGTGATGTTTGGTATAAGTATGAGTTTTTCTATTTGTATTGTTCCTTGGATGTAGTGTTCATCTCCAGTAGCGTTTTGGGGTGATTCTTTTTCTTCAGTTGTAAGAATGGTAATGTTTGAACCTCTTTGAAACCATTGTTTTAATGGAACTATGTTTAGTAAAATTTGGGTTCATGGGTTATGTTTGGGAATTTATGAATCCTGAATTCAAGGAAGGTGATGCTTTATTCATCGAAGCTCCATCCATAGGCCCCAGAGTGAAGTTGGTACATAGTCAGATGAACCCCAATGGTGAAAAAGGGCCTTGGTTTAATCTTCATCCATATTGTGACATGGTTTTTGTTCTTCTAAGGGTGAGACATTATAATATGGTGATGGAAGTAGTTTTGGTGCTCTATCATTTGGTTCATTCCCTTCTCCCCCCTCATGGTGGGGTGGGGGTCCATATGGGAAGCTTTTATGTTTGGTTTATCAAGATAGTTCTTATGGTGGGGAGAACCACAATGGTTCTTGCAATGTTACACCCATTTTAATTTAGTTTTAACCCGATCCATAAGGTGGGGAGTCCATTTGGGCCTCCCTGTGTCAGTATTAGAGTTCTGTTTCAGGTATTGTTCTGGTGGTGGGTGGACTTGTGTGGAACCACCTAATCTTCTATTTTCCCTCTTGAGTAAACATTGAGATTGGAGTACACCAAACGGTTCCGTTCAACTAAGAGTATAAGATTAACTGTTAGAGGTGGTTTATGTTCGTACGTTACTTGGTTGAAATGGATGGTTTGGGTTTTTCTTTGTGATGGTTAAGGTGATCGTGTTTTAAGGATATGTTTTCTGTCATTGTATTTCAGTGTTTTTTTGGATCGTTCAATTGGAGGTGCTTAAACTTTTGGATGTGGGTGACACTTGATTAGTTTTATTTACGGGTCTATAACTTCATGTGGCTTTCTTAGAGCAGAAATAATTATGGTATGGATAATTGTCACACCCCGACCTATCTATTATTTTTATTTTATTATATTCTTTGTCTTTTAAAATTTTTGTTGAGGATCGGGATAAATCCCAAAATAGATTTTCTAGGTTGGTCAAAAAGTGTGCATTTTTTAGTTGGCATCATTGGGCACATAGGCAGAGAACATTTTGGAAACCCCGTGCAGCTTTGTCCAGGCAACAACATGATCGGTTTGTCTTCAAAAAATTGAAATGAGAAAATTTTGTGATTTAATGTGTTATTTAAAAATTCAATTGATGGAAATAATTATTTAATAATTATTAAAATTACATGAATGTTTTTATCATTTCTATTTTTATCGTAAGGACTATTATTATTATTTTTAGAAGTATCATTAATACTTTTATAATAAATAAAATTTTATCAATGTTATTACCATTAAGAATGAAGTAATCGCTAATAAATAATTTTAATATTATATTATTGTAATTAAATATTTTCTTTTGTTAAGATTATTATTTTGAACATTTTTTATTATTATTATTATGAGCATTATTATTATTATAATTGTCAATATTATTATTATTATTATTATTATTATTATTATAAATGTAGATTAAATTTTTCATTATTATTATGATTATTATTATTCATAACAGTGTTATTATTAATGATGCATTAATATTATTATTATTTTTATCATCTCTATTTATTGGTGAGTTTTAGTTTTTTTAGTTTATTTTCATTTTATTTTACATCTTTTCCTTTGTTTTTCTTTCCATTTATTTTTTCTCCACTCTTCCTCTCCCTTCTCTCTCCTCCCATAATGACCCCCCTATTACCCTAATCTCCCCCCCGTTCTTCTCTTTCTCCCTCTCCGTGCAGGTCGTCGCACACCTCCACTTCCCCTCGCTCTGGCTCATCCCTCCCCGTTGTTGTCGCACCCTCGCAGCACCCTCGATGCGCCTCCCATGGTAGCACCCAACAGCCCACCTCTAGCCACCTGAATGAGCAGGCCGCACCCCCTCCCTGCGCAGCGTTCTACACACCCATCCATGCTTCTACTCTCCACACACCCAGTGCCTCCCCCCTCTCTATCGTGGGCTTCTCCAACCGCACACCCACGTAGTGGTGATATTTTTGTGTATGCTGATTGTGTGAGTTGTTTGTGATTATTTTACGTCGTGACTGGTTGATTGACATTGTTGACTCACCCCATTTTTATGACACATTTAGACATAGGAACTTGGCATAGTAAGTGAATCTTTTGAGAATGATTTCTACACTAGTTTAGAATATGCACTGGCTAGTGGCCCTTAGTATAGAATTTTCACTACTAGGGGATTGGGACCCTCGGTTAGGCCAGGTAGGTTGGGAATTTGGGAATTATGACATCATCCAGAGTATGAATTCCATTAGGATGAGTCACCCATATAGTATGTTATGGGTTGTTCATGATATCATAGGTTTGACCCATGTTTTCTTTAGTGCTTATTTGTATGTCAGAGATAATTGAGATGACTAGTTCATTTCTTGGTCCTCATTCGCTACTTTCCCATTTCCCTTATTGTGTGTTGTGTGTCATGTGTGGTTTTCCTCTTGTCTAACAACTAAAATTGGGATTTATAAATTGTTCTGGGAAAAGTTTAAAAAATGTAATGCACCTTTTCCCTTCAAATAATAATTTTTTTAAAAATTGAAAAGGGAAATGGACAGTTATTTGCTTTGTAAATTTATGTTTGTGTGGATACCCGTATTTTATATAATTTATTTCAAACCAAGAATTGGTAAATTTTTTATTTAATGGTAGTGCTTTGGGAATTGATTGTTGGTCACACCTACTGAGTTTTTATACTCACGCCTATATTTTTTTTCTGTTTTTATTTATTATTGGAGGTTCAACTCATGATTTCCCACCATGGGATAGAGTTGGTTGTGGATTGGTGAGAAACTCTCAGGGTCACGAAGAGTTTTGGTCATGGTCAGGTTAGTATATGTTGTTGTCTGTTCATTCTCTTTTGAGTTGATTACTTATTTTGTGTTCATCTATTCTATTTTTGCTACTTATTTCATTTTTATTAGGAGAAATTGTTCCGATTTTGTTCTTTGTTGATGCCTTGGAACTTGTCGGCAACCCAGGAGGGTCGGGAATGCCTATCAGGCCTTTCTGCAGATCGGTTCGGGTGACCAGTCCAGGGTCAACCTGGTTTGGTTCATGAAAGCCCACGTAACCATTGATATCATAAAACATTAATCTTTAGACAATACTTTAGATTGATATAACATACCCACCCATCACATTATTATAATCTATTAATTTGTATTCCACAAGATCATGACAACATTTAATATTTATTGATTGTTGGCCCATAGAAAAAAGAAAATAGGTTTCATTAAGATTGTATAATCATAATCAATAGACATCTAGTGAATTAATATGGATGGTATCACTGGATCATATCAATAGTGAATCAAGGATACATTAATGGATGTTTTTCATAGATGAAAATTCACATAAAATATAACTAGTATATTTATTGAATAAAATACCCTTTTAATTTTGAAATAATTTATTTAATGTTTATAAATTACAAGAATATTAAGAAATTTTTTTTTGAAAATAACAATGAGAAAATTTATAGTAATCTTCAGAGAAAATATTATTCACGATAAAATAAAAAACATTGTGGTATATTTTAAAATAAATATTTCATTCACACATTTTGTAAATGTACCTCATTTAAAAAATCTCAAGAAGAATCATTTAAAGAATATTATAAAAAAATAAAACATAGTTAAAATCTAAATTATTAAATAATTTGATAATATTTAAAAAATTATTTAATAAATTTTAAATAAAATATAGACATATAATAAATGTTTTTTTGACTAAATAGAAAAAAATTTGATTTTCCATAAGAAAATAATTTAGAATTTTGATTATTGTTATATAATAAAATTAAAGTAAAATAATTAATACATAGAAATAAAAATATGATAAGAAAATACATAATATTTTAGAGAGATAGATCATATAATTTTATCATTATAAAATTTGTTCATGAATAATCTAAATAAAAACTGAGACTGTGACCTAAAACCATTACCTCAAGTATAACATTCTTAATAAGAACTATAGCCTAGGATTCAATAAATTTAAATTTATAATAACTCTATACCAAAACCATATTTACATTTATAATACTATTTATGGTTAAGTTATGACAACTTATCCCCTATTTATTAATATTATTTAATTATCATTATCATTTTGAGTGTTAATTGCTTTGTCTTCAATGTATGTTTTGGTTCTGCTGTTATGGAACGTTAACTTTGATCATAGATTCAGAATCTCCAAAAGGTTAATCATGATATGATCATAAAATATATTTATTATATACATATATTTAACCATTCAATAAAATTTTTGACAAAAAATAAATTAAATTACTTAGTGGAGATTGTAGTTCATGTGTACAAATGAGTGATGATTCCACATTCTAATGGATGGAATGAAGAAAATGGTAAAAAAGAAATCACCATATATTAATAAAATTATATCATATAACAAATATATATATTCAATAAAGATATCATTATAAACATCCATGAGTGGTGTTGATGGAAAATGAATCGCATCACTATGTGGAGGCGGTAGTCTGCACATATTAATTAGAGATAATTTCATTTCTCATTTCATTGAAAAGTGATAAGAAATTGTTATTATATTATCATAATAACATATGACTATTTTTATTATACTATATTCATCATTTTATAATGGATATATTATGTTTACCGTAGATAGTATATGAAATAAAATTGAAAGATATAAGTTAAGATTCAAATATCTTATTTGAGAGACCTCATTTGGCATAAACCACGAACATTGAATTATTGGTCTTAGGATAATAGAACATTCTATAGGATTAATTATAGGTATCTAGGAAGTGTTTTTGGTATGAAGGAGTTTGGATAAGGTTTTCTCGTGTCTGGGAATGGAGGAGGAGACACTGAAATTAGGGATTATGACAGTATATAGCACAATGTATTAATATTGTTTGAAATATATTCAATATTTCATATATATTAAATGATATATATTTATATATAAGACTAAAAAATAAATATGATCTAAAAAATATATTTATTAAATCATATAACATTACAAAACATAAAAAAATTAAAAATTTCAAGATTTAAAAAATATAATATAAAATATTTTAATATAACATAAAATTATAATACTATATGAACTATTAATATTAAAATTAAAAATTTTAATTTTAATTTTTAACAAAAAAAATTTTAAAAATATAATTGTTAACAATTACTTACATTTAATTCTAATAATTAGTATCAATTTGAAAACCAAAAATTTTAAATAATTAAATTTAAAACATTAAAATAAATTAAAATAATTAAAATAAAACAATTAAAAGTGTAAGAAAAATTAAAAAAGAACTCGAGAAAAAATTATTCCTCATAAAAATAAATAGTATAAATTTAAATGATATTTAAATAAGGAAATTAAAATTAATTTTTTTACAACTATATAAAATAACAGTAAAAATAAAATACAATAGTGAAACTCTAAACACTAAAAACCATCCCAATTTTGTAAATTGTAAATAAAATGCTTCATTTAGAAAAATACAAAAGTTTCTACCCCATTTTGAAATTTATCAAAATGATAAAAATTATATTTAAAAAATATTCACAAAATTAATAATAGTACTAAATATCCATTATTAAAAGAAATTACAATTAATAATAGTACTTATGAAAGATTCCGTTAAAGAATAGTGCTATAAATAAATTATTAGAAAATAATATTCCAATGTATAAATATCCTTCTGCATAAATGAAAATAAAATATAAATTAAAACTAAAATTTAATACAAGATACAGTAAAAATTAAATGGAATATAATATATTTCAAACTGTGTTGATCTCACACCGAGTACACAATATTTATAGCATATATCATGTCATTTAATATGATTTAGAAAGACACATCAACAAAAAAAACAATATTTCCATGAACAAATAAGTAAATCATTATGCTTCTTGAACATTGTTTAATAAAATGATAAGTCGATTTTCATCAAGGCTATAATAATACTAAAAAACTCCCCATGAGTTTATGCATCAATAAATTCTAATTAAAAATATATCATTAAAAAATATGGTCAATATTATCAATAAATTATTAAAGAATAAAACAAATATAATTGAATTTCAACTGCATCAAAAATTATTTAAACTAGTAAATATATCATAATTTTAATCACAAAAAAATAATTCATTTTTATAAAGAATAAAAATAGTTTAAGCAATTATTAAAAATATAAATCAATTTATAATTTTGAATATATTTTAATTAAAAACTATTGTAAACTTAATTGTAATGAAAAAAATTAATAGAGAACATCCCTGAATCAGTGGTGTTTAAAACTGTATTTATACCAGTACATGAAACAAATAGTTTTTGGAAATAAGTGGATAAATAATTGAACAATAAAAACATCCCTATGCTATAGTGTAAAATTTTGTATCTTGAAATTAATTAATATAACATATGTTATTTCCTAAAACATAAATCAGTTGTTCAAAATTATTTCAAATAGTTAATTTTTAATTTGGCATATACTAAATGTTTAAACACTATTTCTAGGACTTACATACCAGTAAATAATTTCATTTAATAAATAAGGGTTAACTACCCCTAAATTCATGTTGCCTTAAAGATATATATATATATATATATATATGTTTATATAATTTTTTTATGAAACGTGGACATGTAATTAACATATACAAAACTCAATTTTTTAACTATGTAAACTAAATCATTCTACTTTCTAAAACAAAACATATAGATGTTAATAAACATGCCTAAAACCAAAGCATAACATGATACATGATATTAGATATTTTACATGTCAGCATACCATTTTATGAAATAGTATATTGTATGAATATCAACCAAAAGAAAATACATTCCTCTTAATGGTTGTAATCTTAGGTCCAATAGGATTACAATAATATTCTTTTTGAACCCATTTAGTTTGTATTCAACTAAATTGATAGAACTCTTGGATACCAAAAAATATTTTAAAAAATCTTTATTTGGGTATTTCTGAAAATAAAAATTTAGATAAAATAGTTTTATTTTGACTAAAATATCAGGTAAATCTCAACGACAATTCATAGTAATAATTGCCATGCAATCTACATTTAAATCATATCACAATAGAAATACTCCCTTTTTAGATTTTGATAAGAGTATTATAATTTATGTTTTGTGATAAATTATTATAACCAAAACCAGTCTTATTATAGTTTTGTATCTTCACATACATCATTTTATCATATTTCACTTTTCGTTCAACAAAGGTAGATACATTTCTAAAAGATTTACAATTTCATTTTTCAAATCTATATTTTATTTCAGAATAGCATCAAAATAAGAAGAAAATTCCCCATTATATCTAGAATCTATATTTCTTAATTTCAAAATTTTCAAATTGAGATAATTATATTCAGTGTAAATATTTTTTAAGTTATCCATAATATAATTAAACATTCATTATTATTTTTTATTTATAACTTTTAGAATTTATTTCTTTCAATAATTTTGTTTTTTATTATTACATCTTAGAATCAATATTTCTTTTCATATTAATATATTTCATTACGAACAACATTAACAGTAATTAACTGTGTAAACAATGAATATAACATCCCAAATAATTGGAGAATAAGATTATTCAAATATATTAATATTTCATAATAAGATATTAATTTTACTTTAAATGGGAATATATGTTTGGTCGTATACTCGACAAGAAATAATGGGTTTCTCAAAAATATCATGTTGTGCACAAGATTTAGTTATACCAAAGAATAATATATTATTAATATTATTATTTTAAATGGTAGGTATCGCTTAGTAATTTTATTAGAGAGAAGGAAAAAACTAAATATATTATTTTTTCATATGTTAATTAAATATTTTTACTTTCATAAAATAAATTCTAGATAATTAAAATGATAATAAATCCAATTTTAGGCATAAAATACTCTAATATTTATAAAAGGTAGATTTACTGCCTTTTCATAGAGAACCCCTTTTAAATATAGTTTTTGTCAATATTATATGTTCCATTTGAAAAAATAGAGTTATTATTTGGAATAAATACTTCAAAATTTCGTTTTATTGATTATTGGTAGTTTTCTGATAAAATTCATATTTTAATGAATAGTGAAAAATACTGCATTTTAATTCCAAACTACCTTTCCATAGAATTTATTTATATTATTATACTACCATTTTAAATGGTTTTTAGGTAAAATTAGATGATTTATTTGTCAATTATTTTAATGGAGTTCATAGTATGCTTTTTCAAATTGACAATGGATATAAAAATTATGTGAACTTTTGAACGCTTTACTTTAAAAACATTTTCTTTCATTTTGTCAACGTGATTAATTCTCATTTAATTTATTCCAATTATGAGTTTTGAATTTGGAAAATTGGATTCCTTATTTCGAATCATATGGTCCAAATTAGATAAATAGGACCCTTTTATATTTGGACATTATGAATAGTTACTTTATTAATTATTTTTATTACCACGATTTATGGTAAATTGGGTAATTAAAGGTTAAAATAATATAATAATATTATAAAACTTTCATAAAACTTTTTATAATATTATTTTATGAGTTATTATCGTCCATGATAATATATAAGTTGAAATTGTGGCTTTTTAAAGCCACTTGTGTGTGATTATGACACATATAACATTTTATTTAAAGTAAAGGCAAAGATGTCATAATCTTGTCTCTAATAAATATAACCATTTTAATATGAGGACATATAAATGATATCATAGAATAATAATATTATATATAAATATAAAGGTATTACATTTATCATAGAAATTTATTTCTTATTTTTAGTAATTAAATAAATAAATTTAATAATTACCCAAAGATGATGCAGTAATAGATTTATTAATGAAAGAATCAAATAAATTATATTAACAATATTGAAATATATATAATATGAGCTATATTATTCCATCCATTATTTTCTTGTATGAAAATTAAATTTTAGAGATGATTTAATATACTGTTTTCTAGGTAATCAAGTTGTTATGATTTTTTCAAAAAAGTCAAGTAATGAATAATGTCAAATATGACATAATTCTTAACTTCAAATATAAAATATCTAATTAAGTGATATAAAATTTCTAAAAAATATTATTCGACCAAAAAGATTACATAAGTCAAAAAATGTCATTAATGACTCATTAATTGGTCGTTTGGTATGATTTTGTAATTATTTTAAGTCTCAAAATGAAAATTACTTGATAAAACTGGAATAGTTAAAAATAATTATACAGAAAAAATTAAGGACTAAAAATTGTTTTAATCATTATAATTCTCCTCATATGATTATATTTAGATTCATAATCATACTAAATTTTAACTAAATTATTTTGGACTTGTTTGGAATCAAAATTAAGTTTATATTAATTTAATACTTCTAATAATTCTAATAGTGTCCCTCCCTCTCCAATAAAAAGACACACATTCCCCTCTATTAATCACATTTAAATTTTTTTTTGCTACAACATAACCAAACCCCTTCCTAGAACCCCTCCCCACATTCTAGAAGCTTTGACTGACTGAAAAGTATTTTTTATTATTATAAATAAAGACACTTTTGAGGTCAAAGTGGGAAACCGTAAGTTCCTACAAGCACCCAAAAACGACAAAAAAGATCGGAAACAACTTCCTCCAAGCCAAAGCAGCGACTGCTAACTCCAAAGAAGGGCCACTCGATGATCCCATGCAAGCATGGTCCCTCCCGATGGCAAACCATCCCTCCGAATCCACCGCATCCCAAATGGCCTGCAGAGGAAGAAGCAGCACACTCTAGCCCATCTGAGCCGAACCGTCCCTTCCACATTCCTCACACAACAAGATTGGTGACTCAACAAAGCATAAGCTAGGAAATAAATAAAATAGTGTCATTGAAAACCAGTTGAATCCTACCAGAGTCAGAGTCTCTAACCAGCCTCCAGGATAAATTAGACCCCTACAGAAGGAGAGGTAATATTTTTATTTGAGGATTTTTTTTTATTTATTCTTAAACTTATATAAAATATTATTATTTAAAGGAGAAATATTATATTAATTATCCTTAATATTCTGTTATTTTTTTTGTTAATATCATCACCTAAATCCGGCTCACTTCAATTAAATTGGAATGTAATTAATAGTTTTTTTGTATTTGTGAACTATCACCTCCATGAACCGATCTAATTAGATTTTCATAATTGTATCTAATGAATGGTTATAATAATGTAACTAATGATCATATGTTATATTCATGACATATTAATCATTCTATGATTATAATATTTCAATTATGTTCTTACTTTCCATGTGAAAAAAAAATGATAAATCCGTTCGTGCATGCGTGTGAACAATCACCTCCATGACGTGATGTGACTCATTTTTATTCATCCTATAACTTGAAGAATATATACATATAAGTATCTTAAAATGATTTATATGATATTAAGGATTTTATTATCATTATGAATGGATAAAATAATACACAACTTCTTTCTATAATGATTAATTAAAAATGGAAAATGTTACTCATGCGTACGTACGACTTACCATCTCCATGAATAAAACATTGTTCATTTTTCATAACTAATATTCAGGGTCAAGTTTAAATTTGTAAAGTATGTATAAAAATGATGATAATGTCATTGATATTATTCTGGAGATGATGTACATCTGACCACATAGACTAGTGACATCAATACATGATTATTTTCAACTGAAGTACAAAATATTGAAAAAATGTCCGATATAAACGTAAATAATTATGTTTTAGTTATAACATAATACAAAGTGATATAAAATTAATAATTAAATTTAAAAATGTTCTCATGAAATAAAAATTTAACCTATGTTTATTATTTAGTAATAATAAGGAACATATGTGACAAATCTTACTCTAGGTAAGGAACTGCATCACAATATCCTTTAATTGAGGCATATTCTGATGTTATACACCACCTTCTTTTATAAGGTGTATAATAAAAACCTTTTTCTTGGAATTTATTCCAAGGTTTTTGAAATTTATATTTTTATATGAATCATTTTACTTTCATTACAAAACCACAAAAGGATTTTTTTTCAACGTATGCGGCGACAATGACTTATATGATGTCGTAACTATTATTTGATATTTGGATTCCTCTATAATACTTAATGATTTTAAAATGTAAAGAAATAACTTATTCCATTTTGGGTGTTTTGGTATTGAAAATGGGTTTTAATGCGGATTCACTACTTTGACATCTAAAAATGATTTTTTATTATTACAAATGAAATTATAGGAGTGAAATATTGAATATTTAAATTTTTTACATGTTATTATTATATAATGGTACATATATATTTTATGGATGGTTATGTGATAAACCAAAGATGGTTGGTTATGTGATAAACCAAATATGGGTGTTTTCTGGATAAACTATGTGTTGGTGGTTAAATTATAACCTCTAATGCATTGGGTATGGAAGTGAGTCATATGGATATTACATTTTTAAGAGTGATATGTGTGGAAGTCAATTGTATGATTATTCTATTTAAGTATCATTATATACCAAGTTACCATTATATTTTATATTTTTATTTTTATAGGTTTTAATGTATTATTTTTATTACAAAAAAGGTAATCAATGATCTTATATTTAGTTAAGTGTAATTACTACTTTTTAAAGGTTAAAAGTAATACTATATGATATAGAAGTCATGGTTAACATGTTTTATCCAGACTAATAGTTTTACTTTTATGTTTATCTGTTACTGAGACTTCTATGCCCATCCCATGTTTTGAAATGTTTTACAGAGGATTTAAAGAATAATAGAGTCAAGGATGGGATCAAGAAAATGTTATGATGTTTAAACATGAAAGGAAACCATGATTCTTTTTAAACATTTTTTAATTTATGAAAAAAATGGATTGGGATTGGAAGTGTATACTTTGTAATATTTAATTTGTTATGTATGTTTTATGGCCTAATTCACTAAATCTCTAAACCTCAATGGATCCTTGATTTTAATAAAAGTCAAATTATTTACTTAACTCAAGATTAAGTAATGTCTGGGTCCAGGGCCTTACAGTTGGTATGAGAGGTCAGTTTAGATAACTTTAGAAGTTAGAATATTGTTAATAAAATACCCATAAATTATTTTTACATTATGGTCAAATTGAAATGATATAGTATTTGACGATTACCATGTTTCTATATCTAAGATATGTCTGCTCTAAAAATATTTCCATAGAAGAACCAGGGTAGCTATACTGGGAAGGCCTACAGAGGAAAAAAACCTTCTAAATTTTTATTCTATGATGGTTAGAATAAAAATTTAATAGATTTTTATAGTGATGAATCAGTTGAATTAGGTGATAAATGATGGTGGGTTCTATGCCCGAGATCAACTTGATCAACTGTAGAGGAATATTCTGGTAGTGGAGTATTTCATGAGGCAATGTCTCCCATAATTCAAAGGATCATCTGACCCTATGGAAGCTAAATGTTGGATTAAATAACTAGAAAATTATTTTGATGAAATGGGTTTTTTATACAATCTATAGGCTATTCTTGTTGTTTATCATTTTAAAGGTGAAGTTGATCAGTGGTGATCATTGATTAAAAATATTGGAGGATGTGAAGATATTTATGCCATAGAATGGTATGAGTTTATGAATATATTCCTCAAAAACTATTTTCCTAACGTTGTTCGACTTAAGATGGAAAATCAAATCATGGAATTGAGAAAAAAGGAAGGAGATTATGATCCTTCATATGAAGATAATTTCACCCATTTCTCAAGGTAAATCCCAAATTTTATTCAGGATATTAGTAGTAATATAAATCGGTTGTACTCAGGATTAATGTTGAAATATCAAATGGAATTAGAATATCAATAGTTCAAAAAAATGATAAACATTTCTAATGTGCTGAGAAGGTATAAATGTGGTTTTATGATGATCATTTATTTCACAAGATCAAACAAAAGAAGTGATCTAGTTGGAAGGAAATGGAAAATCATTCATCGAAGATCTTTGGAGGTACGAAAACTAAATTTTCCTCTTTTAAGAAGTTTGGTAAAAAGAATCCTAGAGAATGTATCAAAATGTCTGGTAAGTGATTTTTATGTGGTAATATTTGTCATATTACACATTAATACAAGGGAGATAATCAAGAAGGTAATTTAAAGTAAAAAGTAAGATGATTTAGTTGCAATGAGTTAGGGAATTATGCCAATGTGTGTCCAAAGTTGATTACCCAGGGTTGAAACTAGAAAAATAAAAAGAATAAGGGCTTTGTAAAATCATTTTATACTACAATAGTTGATGTTTGGACCATCAAATGAAGTGGTGATTGGTATGTTATACATTTTATAAAAATATTCCAATACTCTATTTGACTCTAGATCTTCACATTCATTCATTTATGAGAGCTTTGAATGAAAATTGGAAATATAACCTCATGACTATGATATATAACTTTTTGTAAATAATTAGGGTGTAAGTATTAAAAAACCATTATTTATGGGAATCTTCCTATTATCATTAGTGGGATGGTTTTCCGACAAATATTTTAGAACTTCCCATAGTGGAATTTGATATTATTTTCGATATAGATGGGATTTAGTTTATCATGCTAAAATAGATTACAATGACAATAAAGTTTAATTCAGTGTTTTCATACATTTGATAACATACCAAAAATATATGAAATTGATCAAAGATGGTACTAAATGTAATCTATCTCATGTTGTTAAAAATAAAAAAAAACAGTTATGATTAGTGATATCCTATTAGTGAATGAATTTACAGATGTTTTTATTGATGAAATATTTAGTATTGTTCTAAAGAGAGATGTTTAATTTACTATTGATTTATTACCTAATGATATGCCTATTTCTAATCAACCTTATCAAATGTCTTATGTAGAATTGGTGGAATTGAAAAAATATTTGCAAGAATTTATTAAAAAAGGTTTCATTTGACCTAACACTACACCATGGGGTGATTCTTTTTTATTTTTGAAAAAGAAATATGGTTAAATGAGGCCTTATATTGAATATGGAAAATTAAATAATATCACTATTAAGAACAATAATTTTTTTTACTCATATCGATGATTTGTTTTGTCAACTCCAAGGAGATCAGTATTTTATGAAGATTGATTTGAGGTCCAAGTACTATATGCTAAAGGTGAAGGAAGATGAAATTCTAAATACAGTATTCTGAATGAGATATGGGAATTATGAGTATAGTTATTCCTTTTGGGTTATCTAATTCCCATATTGTATTTATGAATCTCATGAATGGATTTATTCATCAGTTTTTTGATCAACTTTTGGTAGTGTTTATATATGATAATTTTTTTTTCTAAAATTCAAGAGGAACATGAAAGTCACTTAAGAATTATTTTGAAAACCATAAAGAAAAGTAAACTATATGGAAGTGTTTAGTAAGAGTGAATTTTTGTTACAAAAAAATTCATTCATTGTCCACATTGTTTCTAAATATGGAATAATTGTTGGATGTTTTAAAACAAATTTTATTAACGAGTGGACATGACCTAACAATATCATAGAGATTAGTAGTTTTCTTAGATTTTCAGGTTATTAACAAATATTTGTTGAAAATGTTTCTCATTTATCTAGACCACTATATAAGTTAACATGAATGGGTGTTAAGTTCATCTGGACAAAATAAGGTGATAATGTTTTTTCAGACATGCAAAATAAAACTGGTAAATGCTCCAGTTTTGGCCCCATCATCCAGAAATGGTGAATTGGTTATCTAAATTGATGCTTTATTCAAAGGACATATATATATACTATTGAAGAATGATCTATTAAATTCTTATGCTTCACGTCATTTGAAACATCATGAGTTAAATTAACCTGGATAGGATTTGGAATTAGCTGATGTTTTTAATATTAAAAATTTGGTGGCATCATTTATGAGGAATAAGGTGTGAAATATATACTGATCAAAATAAAATGATGTATATATTTACATATAAATAATTGGACATGAGACATAGGAGATGGTTATAAATAAGTAAGGATTATTATCGCATTATTCATTAACATCCATGAAAATAAAATAAAGCGGTTTATGAATTGAGTTGAAAAGGTAATGCTACATTAAACATGCTATGTTTGGAACATGATCCTTTGGTTAACAATATGATGAATTTTGTCTTAGAATTTATTCATTCAGAAAAATTACCTTAAATATTTTCAGGTGGAAGTGAAATCATCTCTATCAGATAGAATTAAGCAAGCACATAAGGAAGAAAGTCAGTTGCCAAAAAATTTATAACTGGTTTATAAGGGTAAGGTACACACATTTAATATTGATAAAGATTGGGTTTTGATGTTTGGAAAGAGGTTATGTGTTCTCTGTGATTCCCAGTTGATGATGTATTTATTATGTGAAGAATGTAGTTCTCTGTTTTCAGTTTATATGGGTATCACTAATATGTACAAAGACCTTTAGGTGTATTACTGGTGTGATGGAATGAAAAGGGATATTACTGACTTTACCCTGAGATGATTCATTTTTCAATAAGTTAAAGTTGAGAAGATTTTATCGAAATGGATTCTTCAACCATTTCCAATTCTAGAGTGGAGATGGGAAAATATATCTATGGATCTCATAATGGTATTACCAATTACCTATCAAGGTAACAATTCGATATGTTATATTATTGATCGATTGACTAAATCTCATCATTTTCTTTCTATTTTAAATACTCTATCTCTAGATCTAATTTATTTATTGTATATAAAAGTGGTGGTCAATTTACTTGGTGTACCTATCTCTATTGTATCTGATTATGATCCCAAGTTCACACCATATATTTGGAATGGCCTTTAGAAGTTGTTGGGTACTGAATTAAATTCTAGTACAACTTTTCATCCTCAATCATATGGGTAGTCAGAATTAAAAAATCAGACATTGGAGGATATTCTACATGCATGTTAAATGGATTACCAGGGATGTTGAGATCAAAAACTTTCTTTGGTTGAGTTTTCTTATAATAACAGTTTTAGTTCCAGTATACATATGGAACCATTTGAGGCATTATATGGAAAGCGGTGTAAAACTCTTGATTTTAGGAACGAAGTGGGTGAAGGGAAGTTTATGAGACCAGAAATAGTAGTGGAAATGGAAGAGAAAGTTAAATTAATATAGAGACAAATGAGGAACACATATAACAGATAGAAGAGTTATGCAGATAACTGAAGGAAGGATCATTCATTTGAGGTAGTTGATCATTTTTTTTCAAAATTTCTCTATGTAAAAGTGTGATGTGTTTTTTAAGAAGGGTAAGCTGAGTCTATGATTCATTAGACCCTATAAAATCCTAGAGAAATTTGGACCAGTTTCTTACTGTGTAGATTTACCTCCAAGGCTATCACGGGTACATAATTTATTTAATGTTTAAATGTTAAGAAAGTATATTCTGGATCAATCTCATGTTTTGATTCAAGAAGTATTTCAGTTGGAAAAGAATCTATCTTATTAGGAATAGCTAGTCCAAATTCTTTATTGCAGATAACATGTGTTGTGAAATAATGTGATTCTTTAGGTTAAGGTTTTATGAAATTACCATATGGTTTGAGAAGTAATATGGGAATTTTAAAATTTTATGATGGAGAAATACCCCCACTTATTTGATAAGAAATTAAAATTGTGAGGATGTAATTTCTAAGAGGGGGAAGGATGTAACATCCCAGAAAATTATAGAATAATAATATTTAAAATTTATTATTTATGAATTAGATATTAATTTCACATTAAAAGGTATTTTATGTCTAATAGTGTACTTGAAATGCAATAATGATTTTCTCTATAATATTATGTCATACAAAAGACTGAGTTATCCTAAAAAATAATATATTATTAATATTATTATTATAAATGGTATTATCACCAAGACATTGTATTTATGGGAATGAATAGAACTAACTATACTATGTTTATCTATATTTATTGGATATTTTTACTTTATTCCAATAAATTATAGAGGCTTAAAATAAGACTAAATCCAATTTTATGCATAAAATACTCTAATATTTTTTAAGGTTGTTTTTACATATTTTTATGGAGAAACTTTTTTAAAACTATTTTTTTCACTTTTAAATGTTCTATATGACAAAAAATAATCTTCTTATTTGGAATAAGGGCATAAAAATTTACTTTGTTTGAATTTTATTATTCATCTGATTAAATTAATATTTTAATGAATAGTGAAAAATAATGCATTTTAAATCAAAATTACCTTTTAATCTAATTTATTTATATTGTTACATATTCAATTTATATGGATTTAAGGTATCTTTAGATGATTTTTTTATCAGTTAATCCAATATAATTCATTTGATTCTTTTTCAAATTTAAATTTTATATTAAAATATTGTGAACTTTTGAAAATTTTACTTTAAAAACCATTTTTCTCATTCCGTAAAAAAGTTTGAATTTTAATTAATTTCTTCCAATTATCTATGTGAAATTTGATACAATGGATTCCATTTTTAAAATCATAAGTTCCAAATTATTTAAATAATTCCCTTTTATTTTTGGACATTACAAATAGTAACTTTATTAATTATTTTTATTACCACTGTAATGGGTAATTTGCGTAATTAAATGTTAACATAATATTATAAATATTATTAAACTATCCTAAAAATTTTCATGATCTTATTGGATGAGTTATTTTCGACAAATATAATACATGGGTCTAAATTTTGGCCTTTGGAAGCCACTTGGGTGTGATTATGACACTTATAACATTTTATTTAAAGTAAATAGAATGATGTCATAATCATGTCTCTCATAATTATATCAATTTTATTATTGGGATATATATGTGATATCATCGACTATGAATAATCCAAATACAAATAAAATATTACCTATATCATGGTGATTTATCTGTAATTATTAGTTATTAAATAATTATGTTTAGTTATTACACAAATATTGTGCAATAATTGATTTATTAAAGGAAGATTAAAATAAATGATATTAATAATATTAAGATAAATATAATTATTAATATATAATGCCATAAATGAATTTTATATATTACTTGGACACGGTATAGATTATTTAATGTATTTTTTCTAATGAATCAATTTGTTATGCTTTTGTTTAAAGTCATGTAATGAACAATGTCAAAACTGACATAATTTATAACATAAAATATAAAATATCTAATTAAATGATTTGAAATTTAAAAAAAACATAAGAATCAACAAAAAATGAGATAAATCCAAAAATATATTTAATTACTTATTAATTGGAATTTTTTATTCTTTGGTAGTTATTTTAACTCTCAAAGTGTAAATTACTTGATAAAATGGTAAGAGTTAAAATGGGTTTAAAAAGATAGGGATTAAAAATAACTCGAAACGTGTATAATTATTCTTAGAGGATTATATTTTGACCCATAATCATCCTATATAATAAATAAATGAGTTTGGACCCATTTTTAATTGAAGATAAATTTATATTAATTTTTTATTTTTTATAATTGGAAGGGTTCCCTTCCCATCTCCTATAAAAAGACAGTCATTCCACTCTATTACTCACACATACAAAACATTTTTCCAACCAAGACCTAACCAAAACCCTTCATATAATCCCTCCCCGCATTATTGAATCCTTATTTTAGGCATAACAATCTCCTTAAGAATGTTAAGTAGTTAAGAAATGTTTCCATCTGAATGAAATATAATTTTTTTATATAAGTATTTATATTTTAATCGTTCATGCGTACATGGGAACTATCACATCCACAAACCGATCTAATTCATTTTTCATAATTGTCTCTCCTGAATAGTTATAATAATGGAATTAATTTTAATATGTTATATTAATTAAATATTACTAATTTAAAGATAATAATATATCAATTATGTTCTTACTTTCAGTGTTCAAAAAAATGATAACGTCGTTCATGCGTACATCTTGAACAATCACCTCTACAAAGCGATGTGACTCGTTTTTATTCATTATATCACTTGAATGATATATATAAGTATATTTCATAATTAAAATGGTATTAAAAATGTTATGATAATTGGTAAAGATAAAATCATACTTAAATTCATTCTATAATGATCAATGAAAAATAGGAATCGTTACTCATCTGTATGTACGGCTTACCATCTTCATGAATATAACATTGTTCATTTTCAATACCACACTTCATGGTTTGATTGAAAGGTATAATTTATGTATAAAAATGATAATAATTTCATTAATATTATTCTGGATATGATGGGCTTATGACAACATGGAAAATTGACATAAATAATATTTATTTACGACTCAAGTACTGAATATTGAAAATATATCCGATATGAACATAAATAATAATGTAACTGTTATCAAAAAATAATAAGTGATATAAAAGGAATAATGAACATGAAAAATTTTCTCAAGCAATTATAAATTAACCTATGTTTATTATTCAGTAAGAATACGGAACACACATGAAAACTTGATATCAATGTAAGGGACATTGTCTCAATCTCCTTTCATTGAGTCATATTTTTATGTTATACCCCAAATTATTTTATAAAGTGTGTAATCAAACCCTCTGACTTTTAATTTATTCCAATGTTTTTAAAATGAATATTTCTATATAAAGGTTTTTATATTCTTTAGAAAACAACAAATGGAATGTTTTCTAACATATGTGGCGACAATGACTTCTCTGTCATCGTAACCATTAATTGATATTCAGATTCCTCTTTAAGGCATAAAATTTTTGAATGTAAAAGAAATACATTATTCAATTTTTGGGTGTTTTGGTATTGAAAATGGTTTTGAAAGTGGATTGTCTTTTTCAATATCTTGAAATTCTTTTTAGTGATTGCAAATGAAATTTTATGATTGAAATTTTGATAATTTCAATCTTTTATGTGTTATGATTATATAATGGTAGTTGGATATTTGGTAGGTAGTTACATGATATACCATATATGGATAGATACATGATAAAACATAGATTGTTGGTTCCATGATAAACCAAGGATGGGTGGTTATGTTATAACCTCCAATGCATTGGGTATGGAAGTCGGGCGTATGGTTGTTCAATTTGTGAGAGTGATATGTGTGTAAGTCAATTGTATGGTTATCCATTTATGTATTATTATGTCCCAAGATACCTTTATATGTTATATGTTTCATTATATGGGTTTTAAGGTAATCCTTTTATTACAAAAAAGTTAATCAATGATCTTATATTAGTGAAGTGTAATTACTACATCTTAAAGGTGAAATGTATTACATTATAATAAAGTATTCATGGTTTACATTTTTTTGGAAGACTAGTAGTTTTACTTATTTGTGTATCCCTTACTGATATTTTTATTCTAATACCATGTTTTGAACTATTTTTCACCATATTTAAATAAGAATAGAGTTAGGGATGGGAGGAAGGAAAATTTATGAATTTTAAACATGAAATCAAACCATGTTTCTTTTTAATTTTTTTTGTTTTATGAAAAACATGGATTGTGAATAGAAGTATCTAATTTGTAATATTTGAGTTTTTATGTATGATTTATGGAATAATTCAATACAACTCTTCACTAAAACTGCTCTTGATCTCCTTCCCTAGCTTAAAAAAGACTTAAAATCAACAACTAAAGCAACAGAAACCCAATATATACAAACAATGGTTGTCGATCTAGAAAATCAAGAGAGAGGGAAGAGTATATCTTAAGAAAACCATAGAGAACAATGTGAGGATATATACCAGAGATGAATCAGATCAACCTCACAAAGAAAACCGTTAAATTTTCATCCCAAAAAATTGGGAGAGAACACCAAACCATTGAGAAGAGGAAATCATGAGTGAGGATTGATTTGAATGAATTTTGAGTATTTTAGGGCAATCTCGACGAATCCCAAATTTTTTAAAAAACACCATTTTAACATGCCTCACAGTTAGCTCGAACGGTTAGACATATCGTTCGACAACCATACACCTGCTTCTACCTCAAAGGGGAGCCTCTCATGGCCCACCCCACACGGTTTGGAAAATTGTGCACAAGTCTTGCATATCCCACTACCCTCATGGTTCATTTTTCACGGTTTCTCCTAACCGTGCGCAAACCGTGCGGCCTTAAAAAGGACTCCAAACTTATTTAAAATCATCCCAAACTATCTCAACCTCTTCCCAACTTATCTCAAGCAATTTAAAAACATTAGAACGGCATAGAAAAGGCTACATAACTCAACCTAGGGGGTGTTACATTCTCCCCATCATTGGAGATTCTATCCTCGGAATGTAGGGAACAACCGATTTTCTAAAAGAGATTGGGACATTACTCAGACATCACATTCTCCCGCTCCCAAGTCCCCCCTTGAATCTGACCATGTATCCATAAAACCCTAATTAAACTGATGCTTTTACCTTGAATTAATTTCTCTTGACTATCCACTATCTACATTGTCATGTTCACCAAAGAAGCATCTGGTTCTAGCTTAACATGATCCCAACAAATCACATGGTCATGATTCGGCTGATAATATTTCAACTAAAACACATGAAACACATTTCGCTCATCACTAAACCGTAGTGGAAAAGACAAACAATAAGCATCCTCTCAAACCCTGTCAATTATCTCAAATGGCCTAATATACCTTGTAGATAATTTACCCTTCTTTCCAAAATGAAAATGTTCTATCCTATGAGAGATATTACAATACACATGATCACCCACCATGAACGACAATGGTCATCGACGATGGTCCACATATGATTTCTGATGACTTTGAGCCATCTCCATCATCTTTTAGATCAAATTGATCTTATTCATAGTCTCTTGGAAAAGTATGGGTCCATTCATTAAAGTCTCACCCATTTCCACCCTACATATTGGATAATGACACAGACACCCAAACAGTGCCTCAAATGGAGCCATTTGTATTAATGCCTGATAACTATTTTTATTGGATAACTCAACCAATGGTAAGTTCTCCCCCCATGAACTACTAGATCCACCACAGAATCCATTAACATATCTTCCAAAGTTTGTATCATCCTCTCAGATGTGACATCTGTATGAGGATGATAAGACATGGTCATCATCAACTGTGTCCCAAGGGATTGCTGCAAAGATTTCCAAAAACGAGATTTGAAACTCAGATCTCTGTCAGATTCAACTAATTCTAGAACACGATGGCTTTTTACAACCATCCCAAATTTTGATTTTGGATAGATCTTCCAACATATGAGATTAAAATATCGGGATGAAATGGGCCGAATTTGTGAGCTGATCCACAATCACCCATATGGAATTGTGTTTCTAGACCATTCTGGGGAGACCTATCACAAAAATCCATCTTTATTTAATCACATTTCCACACTGGGATAGGTAAATACTGCAACATTCCTACTGGCTGCTGATGCTCTTCCTTGACGTGCTGACAAGTCAATCATCTCGAAAACGACTCACCCACACCCCTTTTCATAACAGCCCACCGAAACTATGATTTCAAGGCCTTATACATCTTCTGAAATACAGGATGGACAACCCACCTAGAATTTTGATAATCCTAGAGAAGTTATACTCGAAAATCCACTGGTACCACCATCTTATTCCAAAAACACAAGAATGGATTTCCATTTAGTTCCCTGCCCTCAGTGGTCTTCCCACCATTGAGTTTCGACCTTATTTCCACATATTCATAATCAGATGTCAGTGCCACATTAACAAAACTATGCAAGTATGGAACCAAATAAATGGGAAAGAATACCGCTCTGTGACCCTGGTCCTCACATTTGAACCACATGCTGGCTATTACTGACATCAACTACCACTGATCGGATGCCTGTTTCACCACATGTGCATATTATTTTCTACTTAATTCATCTTCCACTGAATTTCCCTTACCATATGTGTACATTAAGTCATAATAAAAAATTTTGAGATATTCCATCCATCTCCTTTTCCTCATGTTCAAATATCATTGTGAGAAAATATTCTTTAAACTCTTTTGACTAGTAAACACAATGAATTTATCACTAAAAAGATAATGACGCCACATTTTTAAAGCATAAACCATTACTACATACTCAAAATCATGAGTTGGGTTGTTCTTCGCATGAAACGTCATCTTCTGTGAGCCATATGCAACCAAATGATCCCCATTCATGAGAACACTACCCAACCCTGATCCTGATGCATCACAATACACCATGTACCCTTTTACTGGTTCAGGAAAAACCAAGATTGGTATTGATGTAAGCCTAGACATTAACTCTTCAAGGAATTTATGACACTGCTCATCCCATTAAAATGGGATATTCTTCCTCATCGAAGCTATCTTTAGAAATGAAAATCATGAGAAATAATGAACAAAATATCGATAATACCCAGTTAGACCAAGGATGATTTGTATCTCTAAAATGTTCTTTGGAGATTTCCATGAGATAAAATCCTTTATATTTTTTGGATCAAATGAAACACATTTCTCAGAAATAACATGGCCATGGAAATGAACCTCTTGTATCCAAAAGTCACACTTTGATAGTTTGGAATACAAATGATGATCCCACAAGATCCCCAATACTATCGCCAAGTGCGGCTCGTGCTCTAACCTTTTCCTAAAATACACCAGAACGTCATCCACAAATACCACCAAAAAAGAATCTAGATATATCTAAAATATATGATTCATTAATTCCATTAATACTGATGGTGAATTCATTAGACCATAGGGCATAACCTTGTACTCATAATGGAGATGTCTACTTCTGAAAGATTTTTTTTGGGATATCCACCATTTTGACCTACAATTGATGATATATTAACCTCCAATCAATCTTGGAGAACCACTGAACTCCCGTCAGTTGGTCAAAAATATCATTAATGTGTGTAAGTGGATATTGGTTCATTATCGTAACATGATTAAGTCTATAATAATCCACACAGAGCTTCAATGTTCCATCTTCCTTTTTAAAAAACAAGACTAGCACTGCTCGTAGAGACATACTAGGTTGGATGAACCCTTTTTCCTCAAAATCCTTTAACTACACCTTTAATTATCACAATTCTTCAAGTTCCATACAATAATATGTAAGTGAGATATGATTAGTCCCTAGAAGGATATAAAATCCTAAGCATCACATCTCTCAACAGTGGAAACCCTGAGAATTATTTAGGAAATACATCCATAAACTGATCTAAAACTACAAGAAGAACACTCTTTTCAACACCTTCTACTAATTCCAACGACAAAGCTACTTATTGATATGAAATCATGCCAATGGCCGGTACCAACAATCCTATTTCACCCAACTTTTCATTCGTCTACCCTCTAAATAGATGTCTAATTCCATCCTCCATCACAAAACATCCTTTCATGCATAGAAATTGATGTGGGCCTTAACATTTCCAACCAATCCATTCCAAATATTATATCACAAGAATTCATCTCAATCACTGATAAATCCCACATCAATTCAATGTCATCCACAAGAAAACAACACACTCGAGATAGGAAGTCTCAACACTCTCTTTTACCCAAATGAGTTTGTTATTTCAAAACTGAAGGCATCATTTCCACATGTAAACCCATCAATTCAATGGTGAGAGAAGCAATAAAATAATGGGAAGCACTTATATCAAACAAAGTTTCCATCAACATTGAATTTAAAAGAACTGTACCTCGCACTGTGGATAATGCTGACTGACTATCAATCACCACCTACTAAGCTCCAAACAACTACTTACTTTCCACACTCAGTTCTTTATTTCCCTGTTGGGGTGTCATGGTATTCTAAAAATCACCATTACCCACCTTTCTCTGCTAACAAGGGGTACACTACTCCCCCATATGGTTGAGGCATAAGACCCCTGCGATACTTGAGGAGTGTCACGGACACCCGACCTTAGAGTATTCCGACAATACCGCTGAAGATTACCCATCTTCATACAGTTGTGATATGCTCATGGTTCTTCCATACAATACCACTTGATGTTTCTCATAGAACAATACTAAAAACGTCTCGTCTTACTTTTAGGATTTAGAGGAAGATTCACCAATCCTGTAATTGGATTCCATGTCATACTCCCACCCTGGAAATAAGTGTACATCTTATGCATGAAACCAGCGTCGGAGTTCCCACTATTCCAAATGGGTAACAACATACTTCCATAATCTTTGTCCCCCAAAAGATCATGCTCATCAACCATATCCATATTCACTATTTCCATGTAATCATTTAAACATAACAATACTATCTTGGAATGAATTTCCTACCTTAACTAAGCTTCAAAAATGTGTTCCTTCAATGATGTACTACCCGCCACCTTGGGTGAAAACCATAGTAAGTTCATAAAATTATCCACATATTCCATTACTTCCATGTTACCTTTCTACAAACTAGTGAAATCCATTGTATGCTGAATTCTGAATGTATAAGATTTGAATTGTTTGTTAAACAATTCCTCAAACCCCTCCCAAGTCACAGTGTTGTTCGTCCCAGCTCGGACCACCATCTACTACCACTGAAGGGTATGATCTTCCATCATGTATGTTGATAACTTCACTTTTAACTTTGTCAGTGTTCCCATGAATTCAAATATATTATTCATTCTACGCAGTCATGCTTCATCCCTTTCTGGCTCCAAATCACCCCTAAACATGGGTGGATTCTTCCTTTGAAAACGAACCATATGATCCACATGATTTTTTCATCCACTTTATTCTCAATTTTTAAATCATAGAATATTTTCACTATACTCTTCACTAGCTGCTATTCCACCTATGTCCTAGGTGAAACCACATTTTCAGAAGCTTCCTCCTATTTTTCTCTACAACGCCTACCCGGTGCCATTTATATCAACACAAAATGAACCATAAATCTCATTCCATTAATAGGAAAGGGTATATAATTTTTATACTCAATTCTATAACAACTAAAAAACCATGATTTCCAAAAGTTCACATTTCCCATTTTTCACAATTCTGAAAATACTACCATGTTTTGAAAATCATTCAATTTTTAAAATACCATAGGTTTCCAGGATTCAAACCCTTCTTTTTTAAAACCCAATTCAGATTTTCAAAATCAAAAAATTCATATAACACAATAAATTATTATACCCCAATAAAATATGAACCCTATAGGTAATTCATTTCTACTATGCATGCCATGCTCATATCATTGGCTACACCCATGACAATGAGATATCCAATGCCTATTAGTGTCTCTAAAAGACTTATGTACCCAACTCCCAGGTAACGTGATGTTCAGCATAAAAGGGTTAGATACGTCTTTTTATTATATACATTCCATGTTTTGATAATCCTATGCCTTACTAGAAGCCCAAATCAAGGAATAGGACAAGAAAAATGTCAACATCGAAGGACTGAACAACTAATCTCACTTCAGTTCCAAGGACTGAATTAATTGATACCACTTGTAACATCCCTCCCCATCCCATTAGCTTGAGAGAGAGGCGGAATGCAACTTGGCCTTAAGCAGCGTTCCCAAAGCGCCAAAGGATGGAAATAAATTCTGATTTCTTTGAGAATATATTAGGAAAATGATTTCCCTTTTTATTAAATCATCCAAACGAAGATGCCATTACCAACAATCTATATGATTCATGCCATCCAAACATCCCAACCCATACATTTCCAAGATATAACCAAATTGTTCCATAAAACTTCCTAAATTCCAAACAACCAAACCCAAAACTAGTGTACTAAGTGGAAGACTACATAGAAAGACTAAAAGAACTAGGTTACCATCTATAGCTCCACCCTAATCTCTATGCTCCAAGCTCTAAAAAATAACCAAAGCATCATGTCGAACTGCTAGCATTGGGAGATGCTTTACTCTTACCTATGTCTCGAAATACAACATCTACAAAAGCAAGAAATACCAAAGTAGGGGGTGAGTACTATTACATAGTAGGTTTTCCCCAAATGAATTCCCTACAAACGCCACTAGGATATCGATATTAGCACATTTATATAAAAAAGTTTATATAAAACATTTAATTATTCAACACTTTCTAACAAGCCAAATGCACCCTTACCAAGCCACCATACCCAAACCTTGCAACCAAATGGAAATCCAAACAACCATGACCTAAGCCATTTCACAATTTCACATTATCAAATCAATTTTATTCTTTCAAAGTAACACAAAAGAAGGAAACCAAAATTGTGGATCTTACTTCCATCCCATATTCTACATTTCCAACTAGTGGTGCTTCATGACCACTATCCATAATAGTGGATCTTACATCCACAATCTATAACCTTTTACAAAAAGTCTGATCACCCACTCCAACACAATCAACACAATCTATAATGATTAATCGACCAACAAGAACAAATCACTAAGGCCACAAAACAAGAACATCATTATTTCCAACACATGCCAATTCTCTTCAATAAATCACCCATTTATTGAAAACACCCTTTATCCAAGTTTTCATGCTGAACCACATTTAAATAAAAAACTTATTTAATGAAAAACACCTCTTAAAAAATATTTTCCTTATCATACACTATAAATTTTAAAATCATCAATTTAAAATCACACAACAAAGCCCCTATTTACAACAACAGCCCATTTTCCCCAAAATCCCCAAATTCATCACCAAATGGATTTCCAAAAAGATTCTAAAATAATTATCACAATTAATTTCAAGAAAAACAAATTAATTGTAACCAAACCTACATGTTTTAACAAATTTTATTGGAGAGAGAATCCCCTTACTGTTAGGGTTCCGACAAATTCAACCCACAAGTAATCACACCCCAATCCGAGAAAATTCTCCACTAAAACCGCTCAAGAATATCCATCCTTAACATCAAAAGGCCTTAAAATCAACACCCAAGGAAAAAAACCCTATATATACACACAATGAGTGTCTATCTAGAAAAATGAGAGAGAGAGAAGAGTAGATCTAGAAAAAACCACAAAGAACTAAGCGATGAGACTTACTAGAGAAGAATCGGCTCAACCATACAAAGAAAAACCATCAATTTTCTTCCAAAACGTGTGGAAGAGAACCCGTAACCCTTGATAAGAGGAAATCCTTAGTGAGGCACAAATGATATAAATTTTGGGTGTTTTAGGGCAATCTTGACTAATATCAGGTTTTTAAAAACCCATTTTTACGGGTCACATGGTTAGATCGCACAATTAGACATACTGTACGCTAACTGTATGCCTAATGTTTCCTCTAAGGGGAATATCTCACAACCCACCCCACATAGTTAGGTTAGTCAGAATGTCCCAAAGGACTTAAATTTTTTTTTATTTTGATAATCCACCTTTCAATGGGTGAGGTGGAATCCTTACATGGCCTGAAGGCTTAGAGACAATTACAAGGCCAGTATATCTTAGGGGGATTCTCCCAGACATGAAAAATTGTAACTGATCTTCACCAGCATATGTCATGATATAATCACTCCACCTTTGTATGGCTAGTCGGCTAGATGTACTATGAAAAGATGCACAGGCTTGGTACTGATGGCAAATTCATACCTTCTCATTCTTCCAATTCCAGTTAGCTCTGCTCTGGTGAATGCGCCTGCCCTGAATACTTCTCTGAAACCTTGTCCCTTGTAGTCTGACTGGTATATGTGATTTTCATGTTGTCGAAAGGCCTTGGCGTGCCCTAAGGCCTTAAGGTGGCCCAAATTCCATGAGAATCAACTGGCCCGAAGGCATTGGGTGGCCCGAAAGGCCTCTAAACTTATTTAAAACCATCCCAAACTATCCCAACCTCTTCCCAACATATCCCAATCACTGTAAAAATAGAAAAAGGCATAAAAATGGCTATGTACCTCAAACTAGGGGTGTTACAATATCTATGCGCGTGTATGTTATTGTTGTGTATGCATGTGTGTGTGTTCGTTTGTGTATGTGTGTGTATTTTGTGTATGAATATGTATTTATGAATATGTGTTTATATGTATATATGTATGTTCATGTATGTGTATGCATGTATATATTTATGTGTTTGTATATGTCAATATATATGTATCTGTATGTCTGTATGTATATCTATTATGTGTATTAATTTATGTAGGTGTAAGTATGTATGGATGTATGTGTGGCTATAGAAGTATGTATATGTATATGTGTTTGCGAATGTATGTTTATGTGTGTGTATAGATTTGTATGTGTTTATGAATGTATGTGAAAATATGTGTGTGTATTTTAATATTTATACAATTACTATTTATTCATTTTTAATTATTATGTTATTGTAAAAATTTTGGATTTAAATGTAATTTTTAATATTTTTTATTTTTATTATAATATATTTATTCTTATTTAATTTTTTTTTAATTTAGGTCATTAATATTTTATATTCATTTTCCTTAATATTTTCATAATTTATCCACTTTGATTTAGTCTTTCTCGTTCATTTTTAATATTTACTCAATTAATATTAATTATACATCTTTAATTCTTATATAGTTTTAATATTTGTTCAATAAATTCATTTTTTAATATTTATTTATACATTTTTATTTATTTATTTTTAAAACATTAAATATTTTTGAAATTTGTGCCATCCCCCACATGTTTTTGTGGGATAGAGGGGTGCTCTGTCACATTTTGTTGGACTATAATGAAACGACTTCTTAGTAGGGGCAATGAATCTTCATTGACTGGTTTCAGTGTTGCATTGTCTAACGAGGGAGGAAATGTGGATTTTTGTGGTGTTTGACTTGATTTATGCTTCCATTTAGATTTCTGGAACCATTTTTAGACCTTTGGGTGATTTTTTTAAGGAAATTATGTCTCCCTCTCATGTAATGGGATTCCTCTTTTCCTAGTTTTCTTCATTGTTTTATTTGTGTACTTGTTATAATGAATATTTTTATTAAATTTATAAATATTTTTCTAATTTACTAATTTGTATTTTTCATTTTTAATAATCATTCATTTAATATAAAGTATTCTTTTTAAATTTTTATAAAATTTTTATTTTTTTCCTAAATCAGTCATTTTTTATATTTTTTATACATTTTTAATTTTTTAATTATAATATTATTAATATGTTTGTAATATATATAATAAATATTTATACATTTTATTTTTAATATTTTTTCATTTAAATCATTATAAATGTATTATTTATACATGTTGAATTACTAATTTATTTTATATCATTTTTATTTAAATAATTTTTATAATATTTTTGACTTTTATATAATTAATATATTTCATTTTTTATATTAATTTAATATATATAATTAATTTTATTTACTAATTCATTTTTATCCATTTTTAATTAAAATATTTATTCATTTGTTTTTATAATGGGAAAATACTTACATATTCAAGAAAAAGATTACATATCATTTTTTAATGCTACTTTGAACACTGATAAAGTATAATTTTATCAATGGTTAAAAGAGTTTATAAATATAATTTTAAAAGTTCTTTCTTACCTCTGATAAAACTATTCCCTTTTAAAAATAATAAAGTGCTGATAAAAGCATCTTTTTGTGAACTTATCCATTTAGTAATAATAAATGTCACTTTTATTTGTGGCCTTTTGTATGTATTGATAAAACCATTCCACTCAATTATATTAACACTAATATATCACAGCACTCCTCATTTCATTTACACACTCACATTACCAAAACTCTATAATTTCCCAACTCAATTTTTTTGGGGAAAATTGACCCTCAAAATTCAAGGTATTTTATTCAAAAAAATTTATATAGATTTTTAAACTGATCCTATATGATTTTTTCAAAAAAAAATCCATTATTCATCTCATTATTTTCTCTTATTTTTATTCCAATATGTGTTGTTATGTAATTGATTTTGTATGTTGTTAATTCATATTTTTTTGGAATATTGATCAATTAATGTATTCTCAATTCTTATATACATATTTTTTTACATTTATTTTAGTAATCTTATATCAATATCCATAAAAAATTATTTTCAAATCCAATTTCAATATTTATTCTGAGAATCATCACTCAATATTCAACTATAAACTATTAGGAATGTCCTCTTACTCATGAGAAATTACCTAACTTTAATCCTTCCCGAACATTCCATTAATACTTAACCTCATTATCACATTAAATAATATAAAAAAAATTTGTAAATAAAAATTAATAAAAATAATATATGTATAGAAAATATAATTCGAATATGTTAATATTTTTAAATAATAAATACTTTTTGTTATATGAATATTGATAAATTATAATCACAAAAATTACATTACTAAAATAAACCTAATCTAATAATTAAATTATAATATAAATAATAATAATTTTAAAATATTAATTAACTATATATGGTTAATAATTTACACTATCATTTTCCTTGTTCCTTAATATTGTTGTGGTTGAAATTATTACTGTTTTGTTCATGCATTTTCTTTTCAACATGATAAAGTTATTAAGGTTAATGGCATAAAATTATACAAATAATGATCCTCACAATTTAAAATTCTTCAAAGAGTAATGATTTTTAACATTAACAATCATAAAATAAATGTTTAATATATTTCATAATTTTTCCAATATTAGAAATAAATTCATTTTTTACCATATTTACATAGATTTAAAAAAATACAAATAAAGTTCAAATTTTTTGGTTCTAACTGAATAAAATCCTATCTAATACCATAAAAAAGCATGTTATCTTAAAAATAATACTTCTTAAATTTCTAAAACATATTTTTATTGTGACATAGTCAACACATAATTTATAAGTATTTATCTTATATTACATATTATGTTTCATGTAAAATGAGATTGTAAAGATTCAACATGATATGAATTTTAAAATAAGATTTATTTATACTCATATAGAAAATTACACTTCCATAATTTTTTTGATGGAATCATTATACTTCCTTTATATGATAATCAGAACATGAAAAAAAATTAATGAATATTGAGTTTACTCCTAAACATTTGTTGAACTGATTTCATTATTTCTATGAAAATTTGATTCTCTTCATGAAACTATTAAATGTTATTTTCTAGATATAACTCTATATTCATGTATGTTTCATCATTATGTTTGAGAATTTATTCATTATCATTTATCATGGAATCTTTGGAAGTAATAAACTTTATTATTTTTTCATCCAATGAAAAAAAATTCATTTTTGTTAAATATTATAATTATATTCATAAATAGAAAAATCTATTTTACATTGTTTGTAATATTCATTTTTTGGGATAACCAGTTTTAAATTCTCATTCCAATTAACCATATTTTGTTGTTGAAAATTGTAATCCAGATATTCCTTTTGAGTTTAGTGATATTTCAGACTTCCACATTTAGAGTGTATCATCTCATGTTTTTAAAAGGAAACACAATGTTCAATGGCATACATGATATGCCACATCAAGCTTAAACGAACAACTAAATATAATTATTTAGTATGGTAGTTATTGAATAGAAATTAGAATAGAGGTAATGAATAATTCTAACTAAATATTGAAAATATGGTGTACACAAGTTTATATAATGATTCATTGATTACCAAATTGAAACGAAATGAAACTAAAAACCAATATAAGTTAAATGATATATATTTCTATTAATAAACTATTTAAATGTGAATAATTATGTTTATAAAATAATAAAATCACTCTTGTTCGATTATATAAATGAAATATTAATTCAATATAATGTTTAAAATTCATCTTATGTGTTTTATAGACATTATATTAGAATAAATACAATTTTATGGATAAAATCTCCCTTTTTCTAAAAATAGAATTTTATCCCCTTTTAATGGTGCACCTATTTTATATATATTTTTGACACCATTATATGTTATATTTGATAAAATAATCTTCTTATATTGAATAGGGACATAAAATTTAGTTGGAATAATTTTTTGGTATTTTTCTGATTAAATACATATGTTAATGAATAGTGAAAAATACTGCATTTTAATTCAAAATTTACATTTCACCTAATGTATTTATATTGTTAGATTATATTTTTGATTTGTTTTAATGTATAATTAGATTATTTTTTTATAATTTAATCCAATTTAGTTTATTGGAAGTAATCTCGCATTGAAATTAGATATAAACTCATGTTAGTCTTTCCATGTTTTTTACGTTTAAAAAAATGTTTTCTCCTTTTGAAAAAAGGGATTTATTTTAAATTAATTACTGAAACTTCTATGTTTCCAATTTATAAAAATTAATTCCATATTTCTAATCATAAGGTTTAAATTATATAAATAGGACCCTTTTATTTTTAGACAATATGAAGAGTAACATTAGAAATTATTATTATTACCATATTTGAAGGTAAATTGAGAAATTAAATATAAAAATAACATTATAATAATATAAAACTACCCTAAGACTTATATTAATTTAATTTCATGAATTTATTCTTACCATGATCATCCTTCGGTCGATTTTAAGATCACTTGGTGCCACATGTATGAATTTAAGGCATGTATAACATTATATACAATAAATAGTCATTTTTGTTATAATTTTATTTATAAAAAGTAAAGTATTTTAATAAAGAGTTATATAATGGATATATTAGACTATATATAGTCCTTTTAAATCTAAAACTATTTCCTACATCATGGTAATTTATTTATAATTTTGTGAAATTAAATTATGACATAAAGATGATGTGGTAATTTTGTAATCAATGAAACAATCAAATTAATGATATTATAAATGTTAAATAAATATTATTTTACTTACTTTATGTCCTCTATGAATTTTCTGGATATATTTAACATTTTGGTGATCATTTAAATTATTTGGTTTGAAATAATCTTACTTTTATGAAATTTTTTAAAAGTCAACTGATGAATAGTTTCAGAATTAACACTATTGGTATTTTTTTAAAGCGATGAGACCTTTCCTAGAAATGAAAGGCTCCATTATTGAAAAAATAGAACCAGCATACATGAGTCTAAAAATTAGAGTCTTATCATAATCCCTCATAAAAATAGGTAATAACACATTAAGAAGCTGATCATACTAGAGAAAATCAACACCATTGACACCCTTGTTTGCAAGGCCATCCACCACCGAATTAGCTTCTATATAAGTGTGAGGAATGACATGGTTTATAGAGTGAATATAATCCAATAATTTTATCCAATTATTAGTGTGATTACAAGATAATTAAAAATATCCCAACCTCATGGTAGAAACAATGGTAGTATAATCACTCTCAATCCAAATGTTATTCTGTCTATTTCTTTCATCTTGGTCTACCTCAAAAATAATTCCAAGAATCTCAGCCTCAAGTGAAGAGGTGAAACCACAAGAACCATGGAAACATAGAAGACTACTTCCTCGATGTTCCCTGAAGATATCTCCATAGCCTGATGGAACTGGACTACCTCGAGAAGCTCCATCGCAATTTACTTTAATCTATCCAAGATGTGGCCTCTACAATAACACTTCTAGTGTTCCATATTGATGCCAAAAAGAAACAGTAATACTAATTCTAGTTAGAACAATAAGATAATGTATTGAGTTGGAAAAAAATGTTTTCTTCAAATGGAGTCCTCAGGAACAGCTGAAAGGACCTGAGATAAAGTAGTATGTTCCAAGAAAGACTCACCAAAATGAAGAACCTGGTTTCAGGAATACCAAGGATAGTGCATCAGTTCCAATGCATTGACCTTGAAGAGATCAAGCAACTAACTAGATAGGGAAAGGGACCCATAACACTATATGATGTCATGTATGGGGATAATCTATGCCAAAGTGACTTCAAATAGGTCTCCAATGGCTTTCCACATCGAAGAAGCATCAACAAAGTTGAGGAAAATATGATCTGCATCCTCTCTATACTAGTGGAAAAGAGCACATGTAAAGAATAGGGAGGTTCCACAAAACTGAAGATAACAATTTGTTGGAATTTTATGATGAGAAAATCTCCAACCCAATATGGATATTTAGGGTCTCATATAGTTCCAGTGAAACCCCTCCACCCCCCGAGAATCCATGTTTCATTACAAAGAAATCCTATAAAAAATTTGGGGGAAATCAAACCATTATTATTAGGCTTCCAGGCCTATATATCCCCCTATTAGAGAATAAATAACTGTTAAGAATGTTAAAATTTTGATTCATAAGGCCCTCCATGTTTCCAAGATGGTCATTGATAGAAATGTTCAAATTCAAGATAGTGTCTTCACCAACTATAAAATCTACTTGAGGGGTACCAGTCTAGTTGGAACTCCAAAATTCAATAGTTGATTCCTTGGAGACTAACATTCTTGATTGAGAATCAATTGAGATAAATATGTATTGGAAAGCAGGCCACACATAGGATTCAATATGGTTAAAAGATCCAATCATAATATTTTTCATAAATTTAACCCAAAGGAATGCAAGAGCCTCAGATTTTCTTTTGACGAGTCACCACATAGAAGAATATTGCAAAGAATCATTTAATTACTGCATATTTTGATCCCTAGACCCCTGGTATTATAAGGATAACAAAAATTATTCTATGAAACTGAAGAAAATTTCCTTGAATGAATTTTTCCACTCCATATAATGTTCTTGTGAGAAACATTGATATTCCTTATGAGAGAAATTGTCCATTTATACACCATAAAGGAATAAACAAAATTGGGGATAATAACAAATTTAACCAATAAATCCCATCAAACCATGGAGAGATTTATCCCATTACAATTAGTAATTTGACTTCTAACCTTGCTAAGTATCTCTGTAAAATAATAATCTTTAGGCCTCCCCAAAATAAAGGCACCCCAAAATATTTGAAAGAAAGTGTCCCATCATTAATGCCTATCTCAATAAAAATATTATTCATCCTAGGAGTAGATATATTCCTGATGAAGTATACAAAAGATTTTTCCAAACTTATCTCTTGACCAGAGACAGAAGAATAGTGAGAAACGTCCTGTTTGATATTCTTAAAATTTCTCTTATCACCATGGGAAAAAAGGATAATGTCATTAGCATAAAAAAAGTTAGAATGAGCTACTAGACCTCTACAATCACTAATAGCATTCATTTTTCCATTTCATTCCATGATGGAGAGAAGTCTTCTTATATAATCCTTTAAAATGGAAGAAATAATAGCAGAAAGAGGTTCACCTTGTCTACCCCCTCAAAGAAGATTAAAAAAACTGCTCTGGAGACCCATTAATGAGGATGAATATATGAGGGGAGCTGACAATGGTTTCGATCTAAGCAATAAAGTTACCATTAAAACCAAACATATCAAGAAACCTGCAAATTCATCTTTAATACATTGTGTCAAAAGCTTTACTGACATCAGGCTTTAGGGAAATATTTAAACCCCTAGTGGATTTATTTAACAGATTAACACATTCCTAAGCACTGATGTGACAATCCGGGATGGTTCTTCCCATGATAAAGTCAAAGTGGTTAGGAGAAACAATCCTTCTTGTAATTATATATATCCTTTTTGCCATGATTATACAAATGATTTTGTAAATAGTGTTAACTAATGCAATTGGGCTGAAAAGATGTATTTTGTTCTCATTTTCCAATTTTTGGAATCAAAGCCAAAAACTGAGCATTAAGAACATGAGGACGAGAAACCCCTTGAAAAAATTAATAACAAGTCTGAAGACATCATTTTTAATTATTTCCCAATATGTTTGGAAAAATAGGTTACCAAAACCATCTAGACCTAGAGAACTTTCAGATTTAAGGGTGATGGCCGCCTCTTTAATCTCAAGGTTCAAAGGTATAGATGTGAGATTGGTGTTTTATTCATTACCCAATGAATTAGAGAGCTATATCGGTCTCACTCGACCCTTTTTTTATCACCGAACCACTCGTATTCATAAACAATGCCCAAGAACCATAACATAATCGTATCATATAAACATGAATAAATGAAACATAATATTTCCACATTTCAATAACAAGATATCAATACAACACATTGATATAATAAAAACATTATCAAAACCATTTTCATACAAAAATAAACTAAAAGTAGAACATGGTATTTATTTTTCATTTAAAAATTTTATGGCTTGTAGAGGAAGCTGAAACTCAAAAAATGGTCACGGCGGCATAGAAGTCTTTGTCGTCGCATATGTAAGACAAAACATTCCTTTTGTCATTTCGTGAAAATACGTCGTATAAAAATATTCCTTTTGAATAAAATTAAAAGTCAAAGGGGTTTATACACCGTATAAAATATAGTTGTGTATAAAACTAAATATGCCCCAATTAAAGGAGACTGAGACGAAGCCCCTTACAAAGTCGGTATCCTTAGAATAAGGATAAATCAATTACATGATTATGTGTGGAATATATAAATACACCTAAAATAAGAATATATTATGTGTAAAATAATCAGAGGTCATCCACACATATTCATGGCATGACATAATCAAGAAGTATAGGTTTAACCCAAATAATTGAAATAGGGTTTTGAAGATCGCTTACAGAAATTCGACAGCCTAACGACGTCACTTTATAGTTCAGAAAATGAGTTGATGAGAGATAAAAAGTGTATATAATCACATGAACATAACATTTACAGAAATAAGGATATATAAAAACATATCCAAACATAATAATATAAAAATTAAAATACCTAAAAAAATAATTCTTTTAAAAAAAGGAGGGTGAAAGGTTCCCTTACCGATTTGGGTTACGTTCAAATAAACACCCCATGAAATAAGGGTCATACAATGAAGTTGTAAAAAATAATAAATTAATGTATATTAAATAAATAATACAATCATGGTAAGTACATAAAACAAACAAAAGGAAATAGTGGCAAATGTAGCATGAATCTCATGGGAATAAAAGTGATATGAAAAATCCCTTACCTTGCTGTAATTAATCAAGTCGTATGACCAAAAGATAGTAACCACCAAATTAATTAATTAAAACCATTAATATAAATAGAATCATGATAATATATATCAATTGGAAGTACACAATACACAACATTACATAAATAAGTGGCAATCAATGTAACTCTCATTGAATTAAAAGTGAGATAAGAAATCCCTTATGAAAATTCAGCATCCAAACGACACCACTTATTACTTCCAAAAAGGGTTGATGAGATTAAACATGGTCTCTCATCATATGAACATAAAAATTAATTTAAGATTATTATAAAATAATACCCCCAACATAATAATGACGTGATCAGAATAATTGACATAAAAGAGAGTACTTAAAAAAAGAGAAAGGTATGATCCCTTACCAAATGTCCGACTTGTCTTGTTCGTTTCTTTATATTCCTAAACAATAAACATTGGTCAATTAATAATTCCTTAAGAACCTCCTTTAATATTAATTATTAAATTATTATCACATAATATTATGTTATATTAATTAGTTAATTATGTGAGTTCATATCAAACATTTTTTTCGATGTTCGGTACATAAGTTAAAAATTGACACTGTTTTAAAAGAATTGTCCATGTAGTTATAAAAACATCATCTCCAGAATAGAATTAATGATTTAAATATCATATATATCGACTATATATTCATTTTATACTATTCCATAATAGTTAGAGATAAAAAATGAAATGCACCGTTCCTGGAGACGGTAGTCCATACATACGTATGAACGTTACTTTCATTTCATTGTCATATTAATGGAATTAAAACTAAATGAGAGAGATATATATATTATAATTACAGAATTATATTCATCATTTAGATGTAATATATATAATATATATCTATTATATATATATATATACTTATAATATTACATAACATCAGGAGATAAGAAATGAAATGCATCGTTCCTGAGACGTAAGCCATACGTACGCATGAACGGAACTTTCATTTCTATTTCATACTTTAATGGAATGAAAACATAATGATACATAGGTATATTATAATTAATGTCTAATACCATATATAATATCATTACCTCCCTCCTTTATACATCCCACATATGGCATTAATGATTCAAATCACGTTGAGGGGGCAGTAGTCTGCACTTCCTAGAATTAAATTATCATGTTTATCCATTATAGAAACCATAAAGGTAATCCATAAATTGAAAAAAATAAGAATAAGGAAAATATAAATACTATATATATCATATATAAATATATTTACATCTTAATGGACACCATGAGAGGTGTTAAAAGAGTATTGAACAATCATCGTTTCGTGAGGCAGAAATTTGCCACACACAGAAATTGTATGTTCTTTAACCATTAGACGGAGGTGTTTGTAAGTATATATATAATAAATCTCATAAAAACATCCTATAATATTTATGAAAATGGTTTTGTTACAAAATAATGGAATAAAAATAGTTTATGGAGTTGGAGAAGGAAAATAAAACAAAAGAACATAAGAGAAGACATTACCTTTAAATCGGGTAACTCCCTTTGGTTTGAACCAAAAGGGTTTCTTGAAGAGATTTATTACGAAGGTAAGGCTTATAAGATGAATAGAGGGATGTGGAGAGATAAAATGAGTAGAGTTTTGTCGAGCTAAAGGATTGATAGGAGTGGGTAAGGTGGTATAGGTGGGAACCTTTTATAAGATGGAGGAGGGGCACTCTTGGAATGTTATAAAATGTTACTTTATTATAAAATGATTTTCGTATTTTAAAGGTCCTACAAAGATATATTTCATGGGTAAGGTGATAAGGGTTTTAAATCCACTCATCCAATATGTTTCCAACAAGTTTAAGTATTATATTTTACCGTTTTATTTCATTTTATTTAAATCATTCATTAATGATGTAATCACTGCATCATCATAGTGTCATATATATATTTATTTATTTAAAGTCTAAAAATTATATAAAAAATATCATGATGTTGTAAATATTTTTATATTTATAATGAATATTTATAATAAAAAATATGACTTATATAACCCCATGTAAAAATTGTTTTAGTAAAACAATACATGTTTGTGAAATTTTTATTTTTACGTTAAATAAATTGTATTAATGTCATTACCTTACACAAGTGGCTCCATGGGGTCCCAAAAATTGACCCATGGATTGTCTGGGTCTGAAAAGACTCATTGAATAAGGGTAGGACATGTTCCAAGTTATTTTAATATTATTATAACATTATTTTACCTTAAATTACTCTAATTTCCTCTAATCACGATTAATAAAACTCAGAAGTTACAATTCAACAAAATTATTTTAATCCCATTAAACCACATTTTAAATCTTAATGAAAACCATGGATGTAGGAGTTCTTAAATTTAATTCAGAGAGGTGGTAAAATTTCATTTAAACAAAAAATTAGTTTTTTAAATACCACTTCATGGTTTCACTATTCATCAAAAATAGAAGTTTTCAGTAAAATACGAAAAATTCACACTATGATATACATGATATTACAAATTAAAAAATGATTTCCATTTTACAAAATTAAAATCTTAATGGTTTAATTAATCAATTTTATAATTAATTCCTACTGTCAAAACATATAATGTGTTTTTAAGAAATAATATCTATCAAAAGATTGACACTTATTTATTTCCAATTTCAAAGTGAATTTAATTCCAATGACCACCATTTGATCAAATGGTAAAACTATATTTTAACTACACATAAAACCAATTAAAAAGGTAATATAACCATATGAATAAATTATATTAAAAGGAGGGGATTCATTAAAATACAACATTTTCACTAATCATTAAAAAACGAACTTTATCGGAAAAATAACAAAAATTTTCACAAAGTAAATTTTTATGTCTTGATTCTAATGAAGTATTTTATTTTTTCAAATAGAACATATATAATTGTAATAAATTATATTTAAAAATGGTTCTCCATCAAAAGTCGGTTAATCGACCTTTTAAAGAATATTAGAAGATTTATGATTAAAATTGTATTCATTTGCATTTTAAGCCTCTAACATTTATTGGATAAATGAAAATATATTTGAAAATAATATATAATCATTTGGTAGTTAGTTCTTTTCATTCTTGACATTATAATGGTTAGAAATTAACTACCATTTAAAATAATATTAATATATTATCATTGTGCAACGTATGATTTCAAAGAAAATCATTGTTGCGTATTGGGTAATCTATTGAACATAGCATTTAATTTAAAGTAATATTAATATTTTATTCAACAATATTAATAAGTATGAAAATGTCATATTATTTATTTACCTAGGATGTTACATAAAATCATTCAGATTATCCCTTGACTAATTCCAAGATGAGATTCAATAATTAAATCAAGAGTGAAACTGTTTAGTTTAGAATTTCAAACTTATCCAGAACACAACATAAATCCTATTACCCAAACCACCATATGAAAGTGTCACTTTAACACACCTTACACAAATTATGTACACTAATGTAATAAGGGTTCATGTATCAAGTCTATAATTGTATTAATTTTATTATTTTATTTCTTATAAAATAAATATTACAATTAATTTGTTTTATTTTTACTTGATAAATTATTAGATTATGAGTTCAATAAAAATAATATTTTGATATAATGAAACAAGAATTCTTTCTTGGGAAATTTATGGTTTCAATCAAGACACTACTTTTTATGAAATTTAGGATTTTATAAAATTAATATTATTTTAATAAATTATTCTTATTAAATAATATTCAATAAATAGAAATGAAAATATCATTTTATGATATCAAATATAATTTTTACAATGGTAAAAAAATTATCATTATAAAAAACAATATATTCAAATAGTACTATATTTTTTTAATGTTTTGAATTTATATATAAAAACATATTTTGATAAAATTGATATTTTTTTTATAATTGGAGTGTTAAAATGAACCTATGAAGCGTTTTCACTATTTTCGTAGATATTGGAATTATTGGGGAAACAATAAATACAATATAAATATATGGTATGTATTATGAAATAATAAAATCTTAAATGATTCATAATAAATAATATAGTATATGGAACCAAAATTATGTTTCCAATTTAAAATCATAATTATTGAAGTCATTCAATTAATATTATAAACACGTGATGAAACCTCAAATCCCTATATTATATCCTCAGGTCAAGAAAAAAATTATTTGTCAACATGAATTAATTACACATCATTAATGATATTAGTTTAATAATATAAGTTTATAACCTTATAAAATTTTAAAAATTTCTCATCTTTAGAAGAATCCCTTTAAAACTCAATGGTAATGTTTTCAATTTTTATTATTCTATTACCCAATGTTAAAAACAATTTTTATGAAATTATTAAAGAATTCATCTCTATTTTCCTATAATGATACTCCCAAACTCTTATTCATCTTCATTAAAAACCCACAATGATTTATGTTACTCCTTCATTACCTCTTAATTGCCATACCACATTATCCCCAAGACCATAAGAAGATCCACACATACTTTTAGAAGATCTCTCTAAATATATTGGATCCTCTCATTATCAAGATCATTAAATTACCCTGTTTATATTATATAGTTCTAAATAAAATTATTAAAGATGGAATTTGATTTTAAAATGATCTATAACTTTCTTGATTACATCAATTTTATGAGATACCAATTTTAGTATCATTAAATAATCCCATAAATCATTGTGTTTTCCAATTATGTTGTAGGAATTATTCTGTGATTTTCCAAGACAAACACTTATAATTTTAAATTAACATCCCCATTTCCCATCAAGGTAAATAAAATTAATTTACATACCTTTAATTTATTTGAAACATCTATGTATATTACCCACACTTTATAATCTTTGGATTAATAGTGATAAATGTCATCCCTAATTTCTGTGATCAATATGAAACACAAATAGTTGTATCTGATATGACTGTGATATGATTAATTGAAATTATATATCCCACCAATGAATTGGGTATGTTTTTTTATTTAATGGGATATTATTTTTGGTTTATGGGTGGTTATGAAAATCACACTATGTTATGATTTCACAGAAGTTATCCTTATAAATTGACTGTAATGTCACAAATTATGTTGTTGGGAAATTTATATGTATACATGATGTTATCATGATATATCATTCCAACTATTTCATGATTATTATTTCAACCCATTTTATTTCATTCACATTTTCCTCTTAACCCACATAAATTTATTTCATTGTGGTAGTCATGGATTTTTCCATTTGTTGGATTTTTAGATAACCCCTTTATTATGTACATCCCTAGGTTATGTCATGTAGTTTTACTAGATAAATGTAAATTAATGGCATGAAATGGAGTTTTAAAATTATTTCATTATTTCTGATTTTATATTGGTCTGTCTGGTATATAATTTACCAAAGATAGTTTTCCTATAAATCTTATGGGTTTTTAATATCTATATAGTTATTTAATTACTTATGAAATATTGTTTATGAATGATAAGGGTTGTCCACCATATTTTAATTTATTATTTGGACGTTTTGATAGTATTTAGGATTATAGTTTTGTGATTTTGGGTTATTGTTTAGATATGGAATGGTTGAGAATAAGAATCATTGTTGATTCTTATTCCATTGGTTGTATTTATTTGTTATCAGGTAATTTATTTCAGTGAATGTTAAAACTTTGTGTGAGGTTGGGGACTTGAAATTGTTTTATATTTATGAGTGAATTGAAAGCCCATTATGATTTTTCCAATGGGTAGATCGTTGATATTATCCAAACAAATATTCAAATGGAATACAAAAAATTCTATGATAATGGTGTTTCATTCATTTTTTATGATTTCTTCTAAACCTGTTTATATGTTATTTATTTAAAAAACGTTTTACATAAATATATTATTACTTATAATTTGAGATTGTTTCATGTTAAGGATTATTTTTCAGAATTATATTTATTAGTGTCTTACTCACTTAATGTGTTTAATGAATTCTTTGTGTGGAAGTACATAATTAAATTTCTTTCCATGAAAAAAATATATTCAACATTAATAATAAAATAAAATAAAAATATGATTTTTTATAAATGAAATTTATTATTTGTCCTATTTTTTAGATTAATTTTTCACATTTATCATTATAGTTGGATGGATTATGGGTGTATATGTTAGGTAGTTTCTATGACGTGGTGTGGTTTTTTGCGGTAGTGGATTATGGGTTTTCCATTGATTATTGTATAATTGGAATTATTTTATTATAAGAATAGTAATGGGTTTGGTGGATGTTTTTTGGTGTATTTTGGGGTGATGGATTTTTTTATTTTTCAATTGGTGATTTTGTTTCCATGAATCATGGATTGTGGTTAGAATTAATTAAATCATTAGTTACTAGCTGGTTGTAAATGATAATTTATGGGTTTCCAAATGGTTTATGATTACAAATTGATTTTTTTTATTATAAAAAACTCATTCTGAATCTATTATTGTTATGGATAAATTAGAATATAAGTAAATAATAGAATAAATGTTATTTATATGAATGATGAATGGCTAAGCAAGAAGTGGTTTTTTGGGAGGATTGAAAATCTATATAGATTAATGAATAAAATTATGATTGTAATGATACTGTTAAATGGTAAATCAATAATTCAATATCTACATTAGGATTAAATTAAATGATAATGATAAATTTTATGGATATATTATACAAATAAGAGAGGATATTTTATGGTATTATTATTAATGTAGTTTTTAGTGCATGATAGTTGTTATGATGGATGTTATCAGAATTGATAGTGTTATATTTCTGTAAAACTATACTGTGAGAATGTATAGTTATATGATATTCAAAATAATTTCTTATTACATATTAAAAAAGAAATCATGGGCTCATTTTCATTATCGAATCTCCAATGGTTTTGTTTTATGCTTTGTTTTCTTGGACATCTAGTTTTGGGAGGTAACAAATTGATAGATATTCTTAATACCCCTAATGATCCCTCCATCCATCTATCATTCTCAAATATAAATAACAGATAATGTTAATTTTTATGGTAGGTATATGTAACACCCCAGGTAAATAAAGAATATGACATTTTTATATTTATCAATATTTGTGAATAAAATGTTAATATTAATTTAAAGGATATGCTATGCTCGATGGCGTACCCAATACGCAACAACAAGTTTCTTGGAAATCATACTTTATACTCTAATAGTAAAATAATATTATTTTAAATGGTAGTTAATGCCTAAATGTTGTAAGGGCGGGAATAAACGGTACTAACTACAAAATGATTATATATTCTTGTAAAATATTTTTTCATTTATTCAAATAAATTTTAGAGGCTTAAAATGAAAATGAATCCAATTTTAAGCATAAATCTTCTAATATTCATTAAAAGGTCGACTAACTCCATTTTGATGGAGAACCCTTTCAAAATACATTTTTTGACAATTTTATAAGTTATATTTTACATAATAAAATTCTTTTTTATAAGCGGGACATCAAACTTTACTTTGTATAATTTTTTTGTTATTTTTTCCGATAAAGTTCATCTTTTAATTAATAGTGTAAAATGCTGTATTATAATTCAAAACCACCATTTAGTCTAATTTATTTATATGGTCCAATTATATTTTTAATTCATTTTAAATTGTAATCAAAATATATTTTTACCATTTAATCCAATGGTGGTCATTGGAATTAATTTCACTTTGAAATTGGACTTAAACTAGTGTCAATATTTTAATAGATATTGTTTCATAAAAACCCGCTATTTGTTTTGACAATGGGAATTAATTATGAAATTAATTAATGAAACTTATAGGTTTTTAATTTTGTAAAATAGACAACATTTTTTAATTTAGAATATCAAATATAGATTAGGGTGAATTTTTGGTATTTTTCTGAAAAACTTAAATTTTTGATGAATAGAAAAACCACTAAGTGGTAGTTAAAAAACTGATTTTTCATTTAAATTAAATTTTACCACCACTGTGATTTGAATTTCAAAAATCCGACAAACATGGTTGTCACTATGATGTAAAATGTGTTTCAATGGGATGAAAAATAATTTTTTTTGAATAGTAACTTTTATGTTTTATTAATTGCGATTAAAGGTAATTAGTGTAATTTAAGGTAATGATAATGTTATAATAATATGAAATGAACATTACACATTTCCTACACATATTGGATGAGTCATGGCCAACCATGAAAATCCATGGGTCAGCTTGGGGACCCCTTGGATCCAATTTGATAGAAAAATGACATTAATAACTTTTTATTTGAAGTTAAAATAAAAATGTCACAAACATGTATTGTTTTATGAAAACAATTTTTACATGGGGTTATACAAGTCATATTTTTGACTATAAATATTCATAGAAAAGATAAAAATATTTCCTACATCATAGTCTTTGTTTTATTATTTTTAGACATTAAATAAATTTATTTATTTATGACACGATGATGATGCAGTGATTACCTCATTAATGAATGATTTAAATAAAATAAAAAGATAATGTAAAATCTAAGACTTAAAATTTGGAAAAAAATATTGGATGAGTATATTTAGAACCATTATCACCTTATCCTCTAAATATATCAATTTGGTTCCTTTAAAATCTCAAACTCATTTTATAATATAGTAACTTTTCAAGACATTCCAAGAGTGCCCCTCATCCCTCTTATAAAAGGCCCCCACCTCTCCCTCCTTACCCACACCTGTCAAACCATTGTCTCGGCCAACCCCTGCACATTTAATCTCTCCATATCCCTCTCCTAATCATTGAAACCTCACCTTAGGCAGAATGCCTTTCAAGAAACCCTTTTGGTTCGAACCACAGGGAGTTGCATGATTTAAAGGTAATGTCATCTCTTATGTTCTTTTGTTATATTTTTCTTATCCACCCCCTAAACTCTTTTTATTCCATTATTTTGTAACAAACCAGTATCTTAAATATACTACGATGTTTTTATGAGAATTATTCGAGCTACACTTACACACACATCCGTCTAATGGTTAAAGAACATACTATTTCCGTGCATGGAAAATTACTGCCTCACGAAACGATGATTGTTCTATCATCTCCTACCACCTCTCATGGTGGACATTATGATGAAAATATATTTATTTATGGTATATATTATATTTATTTACTATATATTCTTATGTATTTTACATTTAAATCATACCTTTATGCTTTCCATGTTGTGCCAATACGATAATTTCATTTGAGGAAGTGTGGACTACTGCCCCCTCAAGTGATGTGACTCGTTCATGCAATACATGGAATGTATAAAGAATGAAATTAAGGAACATATGTGACCTATATAAGATATATATTATACTTGAATTAATATATATTTATATATATCTCTCATTTAGTTTTAATTCCATTAAATATGAAATAGAAATGAAATTAGCGTTCAGGCGTACGTACGGCTTACCATCTCTATGAACGGTGCATTTCATTTTTTAACTTTAAATGTTATGTAATATTATAAATTCAATTAAATAATGGATATATATGATATATATGATATCTAAATCATGAATATAATTCTGTATATAATGGATATTTAACCACATGAACAACTTGTACTTATAACAAGTTTATTTTTGACTCAATTACCAATGATCGACAAAACAAGCATTATTAACATAAATAATTACATAATGTTCATAACATGGTAATAAGTAATATAAAAGAAATAACTAACTTCAAAAATGTTCTTAAGCAAGTATAAATAAAATCTAGTTTATTATTCAAAAATATAATGAAACGATCAAGACAATTCGGACTTGAGTTAAGGGATCCTACCTCTCTCTTTCTTTTTAAGTAGTCTTTTTATGTAACCTACTTTAAGCTCTTATTTATTATGTTGGGGATGTTATTTTATATTAATCTTGATTTAAATTTTATGTTAATATGATGAGAGACCCTATTTGATCTCATCAATTGATTTTTGGATATTTTATGTGGCGCCGTTAGGCTGCCGAATTTTTATAAGGGGATTTTCATCTCACTTTTTATTCTCATGAGATTCATGCTACATTACCCACTATTTCCATTTGTGTGGTGTACGTAATACCCATTATTTTACTATTTGTATAATATAATATCATTTATGGGTACTTAAATCTTCATTTTATGACACTTCTTTCCTGGGGTGTGCGTTTCAAAAGTTGTCCAACTCGGTAAGGGAACCTTTCACACTTTTCTTTTGAAAAGACTTATTTTGTTATGTCTTTTAAATTACATCTTTTTTATGTTGGGATAAGTTCTTCTATATCCTTATTGATGTAAATCTTATGTCTAAGTGATGAGATATCATTTTATCTCTCATAAATAAATTTTATGAATTTTAAAGTGACGTCGTTAAACTGTCGGATTTTACCAAGGGAACTTCTTAACCCAATTTCGATTTCTTTGGGTCCAACTTGTAGTTATTGAATATGTAATCCTATGAATATGTTTTAATGGCCCCTGTTTGTTTTACAGTTAATATCAAATTTTATTGGGTGTATTTATATTTTTCACACATAATTATTATATTCATTTATCCTTAATTTAAGGATACCTTCTTTATAAGGGATTTCATCTCATTTTACATTTATATTGAGACTTCATTGTTGTTATGCACCAATTCACTATTATATGGTTTATATACTATCCTTTGGAATATTATATCATGAATCCCTTTGGTTTCATGAAATTATGAAGTACGGATTAAATGTTATTCCGCAATTATTGTATCCAAGTGTCTCTCATTTTGTTAAAAACCATTTAACTAAAATAACATTTTAAATGTTTTAAGGATTTATTCTTATAAATATTTCTCGTTAATATAAATGTTTTCAAATTGGTTTTAAGGATTTATTTATATGGATATTAATGTTTTAAATTTTTAAAATCTTCAAAGTGGTATGGGACACTTTGATTCAAAAATCTCTTTATTAAATGTTTTAAATGGTTTTGAAGTTGGTTTTTAGAATGGATTCATTGTTTCAATATCTTAACAAGTTATATAGTTATTTCAATATGGGAATGTTATCTTTCCTTTATGATTAAGTTATGATCTATGATTACATTATAGAACTTGGTCATTGTTTATGAAGAAGGGTGGTTCCATGATAAACTAAGGATGGGTGAGCCTGATATAGCTCTCCAATGCATTGGGTAATGCAAAGGAGTTAAACGCTAAGGTATCTCCGAAGAGATTTAGGGAATATAATGAGATGGGTATTCCAAACATAACCATGAGGGTTACTCCCTACGTAAGAATTTTATGAATGCCACAAGTTACCTTTATCTCTTATAATTTCTATGAGTTATTCCTAAATGGTTTGATTTAATGCGGTGTGTGAAAGTGCATATGATTTATGAGTAAAGTATGATTTCATTGAATCGTATCTATACATGGACTAATGTTTTCTTTCCGTATTGTTATAACCCGTACTGAGCTTTTTATGCTAATCCGTAGTTTTTTAAATGTTTTCCATAGGACTTAAAGATGAATAGGGTCAAGGATGGGATCAAGGAAAGACATGCTATCGAAAACATGGAACTAGACATGTTTCTTTTTAGGAGATTTTATTTTATGGAAAATTATTAGAAGTGTCTACTTTGTACTATTTTGAGATGTAAAGTTATGTCCTAATTCTCTAAAACTCTAAACCTGAAAAGATCCTCTTTGTAAATTATTCTTTTAATTAATGATTATGTAATTTTATAAGGTCGGGTCATTATAGATGGTATCAGAGGTCGGTTTAGATAAATTTAGAGGTTAGGGTATCCATTATGAACAAGTGACATTACCATAATGGTAGGGATTTTAGAAAGGGCCATAGTTTTCAATAAAGTGGATGAGTTTAAGATAACATGAATAATTATATCATATTATTATATGATGATTCTAATGATATACTGACACCGACCTTTTCGGATTAGTAAATGGATGGATCTAGAAGGCACCAAAGTGACAAAGGAAACTGCGTTGCTTCTCTAATTAAGAGACTGGATGAAATGGGGTATTCAATGAGAAATCTCGTGGTTATTCTAAACCAACTATTAGGAGGCATGATTAACCACTTGAACCTTGGTGAGTTATTTAATGAATCATGTACGAGATGACCAACTCGATGTGGAAGTTCATGTAATAATTATAAAGGTAACCATTAGGGTTTATATGGTCCTTACTTTTGATGTAATTATGGGTTATTATATGTTATGATGGAAAATGGAAGGCATGAGATAAACTAGAGGTTAATTTATGTTATGGTTATTTTTGAATATTTTAATTATTTTTGGGGAATCTTATATGAATCATGTAGTTTTGGAAGAAGGAAAACACGTAGACCATGTCACAACCTGCCGCGTCGGACGAAGCTGCAGGAATCGAACCCACAACCAATGTGTGACTGGTATTTATCTCCTACCACTGGACTACGTGAAGTCTCTGGTTAGTATGACTAATTATTTTTAGTTAGATGATCTTATGAATCTAGAATAAGTTGATTTTGGGTTATCTATGGAAATTGTTAACCTATCATGGAAGATATGTGATTAGGTTAATTACTTTTCGGAATTAAACTTTAAGAGTAACTGATGTTATTTGAAGATAAATGTTAAGGTTTATCTTGGATGACTATGTGATTAAATCCTTCAGAGATTTGTGTTTCAATCATAGTATTGATTAATTTGATGAATTTTATGGATAGTTGTATATTGAATGGTCTTTGATGAAATTTTGGTAATGTTTGACAAATTTTGGACATTAAGAATAGATTTTTTTTAAAGGATTATACTTTTTGGGTATTATCTCATCTTGTACTAACCTTTTTGGTTTTTGTTTTGGTTAAGGTCTAAATCCATGGGATGTATATAGTTCTATTTTGTGGATTAGCTGATTCTAGAGAAGTTGATTACAGTACTCTTAATGTGACCACGTCTTCCTAAATACTCCTCTTTGGGAGAAAATATGAGTTTGTGTAAGAAATCTAGTAAAAGTTGAAAGTCAACAGGACAAGTAAGTATGTTACCTTATGATTTTGTTAATCTCAAAAATAAATTCCACAATGAAAAGTTACTTAAAAAAATGTTTTCTGTTAACATTTCCTACTAGGGAATTGAATACCGTTTGACCCATCACAAGTTTGTGATTTTCTAGTGGTTAGCTTTTCCTAAACATGTTTTTTGTCACTCTCCCTCAGAACACGACCCTTTTTTTTCTTCCATATCAAAGTTTTCCTACATGGAATTCTCGTATGGGTTAACTCGGGTGACCTCTGTACTTCTATTTCCTTCTTTTAAAGTGATAGTTTTACCGACTCTTGTTCCGATGTGGGAATTTCAATGATGTTTCCGAGCCCAATTTTAAAATTGTGAGGACACAATTCCAAAAAGGGGCGAAAGATATAACACCCTAGGTAAATAAAGAATATGACATTTTTATATTTATCCACATTCCAGAATAAAATTTTAATATTATTTTAAAGGGAATGCTGTGCTTTCTGGCGTACCCAATAGGCAACAATGAGTTTCTTGGAAATCTTATGTTTAAATCTAATAGTAAAATAATATTATTTTAAATGGTAGTTAACTCCTAGCCATTTTAATGGCGGGAATGAACAGAACTAACTACAAAATTATTATACTTTCTTGTCAAATATTTTTTCATTTATTCAAATAAATGTTAGAGGATTAAATTGAAAATGAATCCAATTTAAAGCATAAATCTTCTAATATTCTTTAAAAGGTTTATTAACTTCATTTTGATGGAGAACCTTTTTTAAATACACATTTTGATGATTTTATATGTTATATTTGACAAAATAAAATACTTTTAAAGAATCAGGACATCAAAATTTACATTGTATACTTTTTTGGTATTTTTCTGACAAAGTTTATCTTTTAATGAATAGTGTAAAATGTTTTATTTTAATTCAAAACCTCCTTTTAGTCTAATTTATTTATATGGTCAGATTATCTTTTAATTTATTTTAATGTTTAATCAAAATATAATTTTAACATTTAATCCAATGGTGGTCATTGGAATTAATTTCACTTTGAAATTGGACATAAACTAGTGTCAATCTCTTAATAGATATTGTTTCTTAAAAACACGCTATTTGTTTTGAAAATGGGAATTAAATATTAAATTAATTAATGAAACTTATATGTTTTGAATTTTGTAAAATAGAAATCATTTTTGAATTCCGAATATCAATTATAGCTTAGTTTGAATTTTTGGTACTTTTCTGAAAAACTTAAATTTTTTATGAATAGTGAAACCACTAAGTGGTAGTTAAAAAAATGATTTTTCATTCAAATGAAAATTTACCACCTCTGTGATTTGAATTTTAAAAATCCAACAAACATGGTTGTAGTTAGGATGTAAAATGTTGTTCAATGGGATGAAAATAATTTGTGGTGAATAGTAACTTTTAAGTTTTATTAATCGCAATTAAAGGTAATTAGTGTAATATGAGGTAAAGATAATGTTATAACAATATGAAATGACCTTGAAACATGCCCTACCATTATTGGATGAGTCGTGGACGACCAAGAAAATTCATGGGCCAACATGGGGACCCCATGGATCCACTTTGGTAGGAAAATGACACTAATAACTTTTTATTTAAAGTTAAAATAAAAATGTCACAAACATGTATTGTTTTACTAAAACAATTTTTACATAAGGTTATACAAGTCATATTTTTTTACTATAAATATAAATTGGAAATATAAAAATATTTCCTATATAATAGTATTTTTTTATAAATTTTAGACATTAAATAAATTAATTTATTTATGACACCATGATGATGCAACGATTACCTCATTAATGAACGATTTAAATAAAATAAAAAGATAATGTAACATCTAAGCCTTACACATGGAGAAAACCTATTGGATGAGTATATTTTTTACCCTTATCACCTTATCCAAGAAATATATTAATGTGGGGCCATTAAAATCTGAAACTAATTTTATAATAATGTAACTTTTCAAGACATTCCATGAGTGCCCCTCCTCCCTCTTATAAAAGTCCCCCACCTCTACCTCCTTACACACACCTCTCAAGCCTTTGGATTGGCCAAACCCTACCCATTTCATCTCTCCAAATCCTTCTCTTCATCATTTAAGCCTCACCTTAGGCAAAATGATCTTCAAGAAACCCTTTTGGTTCAAACCAAAGGGAGTTACCCGATTTAAATGTAATGTCATCACTTATGTTCTTTTGCTTTATTTTGATTCTCCAACCCCTAAACTCTTTTTATTCCTTTATTTTGTAAAAACACCAATATATTAAATATGATTGTATTTTGTTATCATAATTATTCAATCTACACTTACACACACCTCCTTCTAATGGTTAAAGAACATATTGTTTATGTGGACGGTGAATTATTGCCTCACAAAACGATGATTGTTCTATCTTCTCCTACCACCTCTCATGGTGGCTATTATGATGTAACTATATATATTTATGGTATATATTATATTAATTTCTTCTATATTCTTCTGTATTTTACATTTAAAACATACGTTTATGATTTGTATGATCTGCAAATGCGATAATTTCATTTGAGGAAGTGGTGACTACCGCCCTCTCAAGTGATGTAACTCGTTCATGCTATACATGGAATGTATAAAAAATGAAATTCATGAAAATATGTGACATATATAACATATATATTATACTGTAATGATAATATATATATCTCTATCATTTATTTTTAATTCCATTAAATACGAAATAGAAATGAAAGTAGCGTTTATTCGTACGTACGACTTAACGTCTCCATGAAGGGTTGATTTAATTTCATACCATTAAAGGTTATGTAATATTATAAATTCAAGTATATAATGGAAATATATGATATATATGATATCTAAATCATGAATATAATATTGGATAAAATGGATATTTTACCACATGTACAACTTGTAATTATAACAAGTTTATTTTTGACTCAAGTACCAATGATCGACAAAACGACTGTTATTAACATAAATAATTACATACTGTTCCTAACTGGGTAATAAGTGAAAAAAAATGAATAATTAACTTTAAAAGGGTTCTTAAGCAAGTAGAAATTATCTCTAGTTTATTATTCAGGAATATAAAGAAACGAACAAGACAAATAGTACTTGAGGTAAGGGATCTTACCTCTCTCTTTCTTTTTAAGTACTCTTTTAATGTAACTTAGTTTAAGATAATATTTATTTTGTTTGGGGATGTTATTTTATATTCCACTTTCTGAGAATTGTATGTTAATATGATGATAATCCATATTTGATCTCATCAATCAATTTTTGGAAGTTTTATGTGGCGCTGTTAGGCTGCCGAATTTTTATAAGGGGATTTTCATATCACTTTTTATTCTCATGAGATTCATGCTACATTGGCCACTATTTCCTTTTTTGTGTTGTATTTACTATCCATTATTTAACTATTTTTATAATATAATCTCATTTATGGGTATTTAAATCTTTACTTTATGACCCTTCTCTCATGGGGTGTGTGTTTCGAAAGTTTCCCAAATCGGTAAGGGAACCTTTCACACTCCTCTTTTTAAAAGTCTTATTTTGTTATGTATTTTAATTTACATCTTTTTATGTTGGGATATGATCTTCTATATCCTTATTGATGTAAATTTTATGTCCAAGTGATGAGATACCATTTTCTCTCTCATCAACTAATTTTATGAATTTTAAAGTGACGTTGTTAGGCAGTCGAATTTTACCAACGGAACTTCTTAACCCAATTTCACTTTCTTTGGGTATAACATGTAATTATTGAATATGTCATCCTATGGATAAGTTTTAATGAACTCTTATTGTTTTACACTTAATATCCACTTATATTGGGTTTATTGATATTTTTCACACATAATTATGAGATTGATTTATCCTTAATTTAAGGATACATTCTTTATAAGGGATTTCATCTCATTTTAAATTTCTATTGAGACTTCATTGTTGTTATTCACCAATTCACTCTTATATGGTCTATATACTGTCCTTTGTAATATTATATCCTGAATCCCTTTATTCTCATGATATTATAAAGTTCTGATTAAATGTGATTCCTCAATTATTGTAACCAAGTGTCTCCCATTTTGTTAAAAACCCTTTAACTAAAATATCGTTTTAAATGTTTTAATGATTTATTCTTATAAATATTTCTCATTAATATAAATGTTTTCAAATTGGTTTTAAGGATTTATTTATATGGATATTAATGGTTTAATATTTTAAAAGATTCAATGTGTTATGGGACACTTTGATTCAAAAATCTCTTTATTAAATGTTTTAAATGGTTTTGAAAATGGTTTTTAGAATGGATTCATTATTTCAATATCTTAAAATGTTATATAGTTATTGCAATGTGGGAATGTTATCTTTTATTTATGCTTAAAATATTTGATATGATTATGTTATGGTTCTTGGGTATTTTTTATGAATATGGGTGGTTCCGTGATAATCTAAGGTTGGGTGAGCCCGATATTGCTCTCCAATGCATTGGGTGACACGAAGGAGTTAAACTCTATGTTTTATCCGAAGAGGTTTAGGGAATATATAGAGATGGGTATTCAAAAAGTAACCATGAGGGTTACTCCCTACGTAAGAATGTTATGAATGCCTCAAGTTACATTTATGTCTTATGATTTCTATGTGTTATTCCTAAATCTTATTATTTAATGAGGTATGTTAATGTGCTTATGTTTTATGAGTAAATTATGATTTCATTGATTCTTATGTGTTCATGGACTAATGTTTTCCTTCCATATTGTTATAACCCTTACTGAGCATTTTATGCTCATCCGATGTTTTTGAAATTTTTTCCACGGGACTTAAAGATGAATAGGGTCAAGGATGGGATCAAGGAAAGGCATGCTATCTAAAACATGGAACTAGACATGTTTATTTTTAAGAGTTTTAATTTTATGGAAACTTAGTATAAGTTTCTTCTTTATAATCTTTTGAGATGTAATAGTTATGTCCTAATTCTCTAAACCTCTAAACCTGAAAAGATCCTCTATGTGAATTATACATTTAATTCACGATTATTTAATTTTATAAGGCCAGGTCCTTATAGTATACACAAAAAATATACGTGGGTAGTTCTTAGTGTATGTACACAATATATGACATGATTACATTGTTGTAAAATAGATAAATGGTAGGGGTAATTCAATACCTAAATATGATAACTCTTTGATGAGTATATGATGTACGAAATGGGGTTGTTGTTTAGATATAATTATTTGGGTTTATGTGATGGAAGATATGTTATTATGTGAATATGTGAAAATGATGATGATATGATTTTTGTGTGGTTGTGATATGGGTGATGGCATGACTGCAGTTGATATGGAAGAAATATAATATATTCTGTTTGAGTGTCATTATAAAAAATTATATTGGGATGTGGTTCTTGGGTTCTTTTTGGGTATAAATTATTTTTATACTATGTTACTATACATGAATTTGTTATTATTTGATTGAGAATATGGTATGGTGATAGTAAACTTGATCAAGGTCTGAGTTGTTTCATATATTTTCTCACTAAGAAAATAGTATGATTTTCACTATTTAAATGACTGTTTTTAGGAGGATCCAAGTTATTGTATATGTTATCTCCCAATTATCTATATAAATATGTTTTTAGGTTATAAATATAACTTTATTGAGTAATAATGATAATAATAGATCATGGATTAGAGTTATTTTCAATGTCATTCCATTACGAGTTTCTATTTAGATTATTTTACTTTAGTGACCTTTCTTATATGTCATTTATATGTGTTATGGATTCATAGTTTTGTTGTCCTATATTATTTTTATTATTTTTACCTAATAATCCATTTATTTTTTAGGTTAATTTCTACTATTTTTTTATTGTGTATATTCGGTTTTGATTTATATGATGGAAGTTATCAGAGTTTTTTATTTTGGAGTAATAATTGTATTCATTTCCCTATTATTATGGATTCCAATTAGGGATGGTTGGGAAAGTTTTATATCAATTCTATGCATGAGTTTAATGGTGGAGAAAAATTCTAGGCACTAATGAGGCCATATAGGAATAGAATGGAAACCGTTTTAGTTATGATTAACACATGACATAGAGGTAAAGACAATATTAAAAAAATTATCAAGGAAATCTATGATCTTATATGGGGACCTTGTGTTTCAAAAACATATTTGTTAAGATTTAGTTGATTATAGGGTAGAGAACTTTGATGGGTACATTTATCTTGACTTATTGAGAACGTTTTTACCAAATTACATAATCATAGAGCCTAGAATTTGGTTTCATTACTTTTAATGTTTGATGGTGGAAGTTTGATATTTCTACTTCAGATTGGTGAGGTGAAATAAGAGGATCTAGTTAATCATGGGAGGATTACCCAGCTGAAGAGGACGAGTCTTGGAGGATGGTGTTTCATGATTTCTAGTATTATATTTTTTTAATATGAGGGGAGTGTATTTGATATGGTGATAGGGAACAAAATGGAAGATTTAGGGATTAAATTTATTCTAATCTATTCTATGAAGATGAAATTGTTTTTTTAAATGTTAATAATATGAGATGAGATAAATGGAAATTATTATTTCATTTTAATAGGGTGGTTGGGGAGATTTATTTTTCATTGGATGATTTACAAAAGTAGTCTGGTTTAGTGTTATATTGAATGATTAATAAAATGGTGATGAAAAATTTCTTTCTTTCACACCATCAAATGAATAGGATAATTAAATATCATAATATTTACTTTAAATAAAATTATATATTTTCTTCATGATCATCATAAATTAATAGGATAGGGAGATAAATTTTAATCAGGATCCATATCCTACCATTCAATATTGGGTAACATGGTTTAAGTAGACTACGTATCTTAGAGAATTTCCAATGGTAGAAGTGATTAAGGGGACACATTCATAGTTGGGATCATCATGAGAGGACAGTCATTAGAGTATACTATGGATAAGATACAAAAATGTGGTTATCAGATGTATAAAAATACATGGGTTTGATTACTGGGGATTCATTTCCCTTTTCCACCATCTCCATTTTCTAGAGACGGTAGGTCCCATGCATCTATCAGGAACTCCATTCCAGTGTGATTTTATTTTTGATGTCCTGGACATTAGTTAATCTAGTGTATGATCATTCATGGTTTTCAATATGGTCTATGTGGTTATATTCAACTTCATTCTTCAACAAGGATTTCTCTAGTGCCTTTCTACCCATAGGACCATCATTTTATCACCCATTTATGTGGATATATAGTAGGTAGTGGTCTATCACATGATTCACCTTATTATATAGAATATAGGGATTATAATGGATATGAAGATGTGTGAATGTAGGACTAGTGAGGTAAATTGTAGGGTCTGGTTGGTTTCATTTCTTGAAGAATGAAATAATAGGTATGAAAGAGATCTTTTGAGGTACCCTCATCATGTCTTATATCATAGTTTTACCATTATTAGATTACACAACATAACATAAACTTTTTCAACTGACATTGTTCAATTATTTCATACTCATTATAGATATTCATCCAATATCCCAAATATTGAGAACATCGGCTAGAGGGTAGTCCAGTTTATTTAATGTATTAAATGGTGTTAAGTAGATATAGTGGAAACAACATTTTTCAAGGGATCAGTTAATATTATTGACACAACCATACCATGTAATAACCAAAAATCCAACAAAATAGATCTAATGTCTTCATTATTACATTATCATATGATACATGGGATATCATCTCGAATTTCGGATCATTTAAATAGTCTTAAATATCAAGATACAAAAATTATTACCATTATAAATTGAAAATATAATATAAATCATTGTGAATGAAATAATTTTAATCCATTAAATAATTAAAATCTTCCTTCTTAATATCCTAGTGATAGGAAAACAAAAAAATTGTGTTCTTATAAACTCATTAAGCATTATGTATAGTATAATCAAAGAAGAATAAATAAAAAATAATCAATATCAAAAGTTGAATAACAGAATAAAGAATCCATTTAACCAATATAAAGAGTACAAAACGAATCCATGAGTAATATAAAAACAATAATTTCATGGAAAATAGCATATGAATTGAAAATTATGTTAATGAATAATTTTGGATGTCAACGTATCATACAACATTATATTTTTACAACAAAGGCTTTGTGTAATATAGGATAAATCTATGGATATGTGTAAAACAAATTTTTTTTTTAAAAAGACTACCCAATCTAGTTTCACTCATTGGGAATTTCAAATTCATTAATGGTCTATATAAAAATAACTATCCACCCAAGACTGAATTTGAAATACATTCAACTTGTATTGAAATATCAATTCAATACTTAAAAAATATCCATTATAAATAAATATATCTAGTGTATAGAATATGAGATATAAATACTGTCCATATTTAATAAATTAATATTAATCCTAAATTACAATTTTTTAAAATTTTATATAATTTTTTAAATCAAAAAGAAATTCCCTTGGAGTTATGCCTTGGATAGAAGAATTGTGAAGATACCACAGTTCTCAGTTTGTTGTGGTTTATGTGTTCCAATTGATGTATTTCTAAACAACCGTATATGAGGATCTTATAAATTCTCTCAGTTCATTATCTTCTTTGGGTTTCTATTAATATAACTGAAGGTAGTTCCCAGAAACTATCATGTTCTTTGCAAAAGGATGGATCTCTGCTGAAATAGTTCTATTCTAGTTTGAGTGGTTTCATGGCCTTATTTTTTCAAAATAATAATGGGTTATTAATGTATCCATTTTTCATACAGAGTTGATTCACATTTCAATTTCCACTATATAGGTGAACCCCATATTAATTTTATCTATGTAAAAAATTTGAAATGTAGACAACATAACCATTTCATTAAATAAAAAAATTATCATTATAGACAATTTTTTTTGACAATCATAAGAACATTTTTTCTCAATGATGAATATAGAATCATGTCTGTGAAAAGGATTTTAAACTATTTTTATTTAAATTCATCTGATTGATCAATTTATATAGATGATTTAGTTTCATTCCTATGGATATATTGAATTTATATTAGTTACAAAATTTAATATTCATATACATTATTGTGGTGTAATGTGTATGGATCATTTTGAATGGCTACATAGTAATATCGAGGATGAGGATGATTCAGTTAGAATAAATTTTTGATATCATTGTGATTTAATGATTACCTATTTTCTGGATTATCATTTTAATGGGGAAGAACTAATCGGTGAATGATAGTGTTTTGGTAGCTAATGAAAATATAATTAATAACAGAAAACCTACATTCTAAGATGAATGGGTTTCTTCATTCTATAACATGTAAAGAATATAACATCATTAATAGAATTTTCTTTATTTTAGAAATTCATTATAGTTGAATACATGTATTCACTATGGAAAATTCATTCATTCATATTCTAGTGCTTCAAGGATGTGAATCAAAAACCATCAATAACAATGAAACATGGGTTTTTTTAGAGATATTCATCATTTTTTAGTTATATTTTGTACCACTACATGAAACCATGAAATTTGGTTTGAGTCCAAGAATCAATGTTGGGATGTTGGATGATTATTTTAAACAATATTTCCAATTTTATATTGTTAAACTAATTTATGGTTGGGGTGAGTGACTAATAATGGCATATTGTAGGATTCAAAAAAGTATATGAACCCTAGTAAATGCAGTTTATTACCGTATCTCTATACTTCTCAATATATTCTACCTAGCTGTGTTATCCTAATTATTTTTTTATGGATTTTAATTTAACTATTATTAGTTAATATTATTGTTTTTCAAATTATTTTTGAAAAACCACCATTGTGGAATAAACAACCATAATTATTAGAATAAAATGTTATGGAAAGAAACATGATGTAGAATTGGAGTAACATTACCTCTTAAGGATCCAAAATATTATCCCAGAAAAAATATATAATATTTAATCAGTTAACATAAGGTGTATTCTTATATAAATGTGAAAAATTTTCACAGTTGTAAGAAAATTATGTTCCATAGATTTTATCTCTAAGTTTAGATATTTATAATTCAGTGACAGTGTGTTTTACACTATTTATAAATGTGGATTTGATGACTTTTTTTAAAAGAGGAATATAGAATTGGATGAAAAAAGAAATTAATATTCTTATTTCATTCAAAAAAAATTTACAGAAAATTTATTGGTCAAAAAACTATAAATAATATAAGGGATAAGTTGGAATGTAGCAACAAAGGTAATGTGAATGTAATACAGGAAAAAATATATTACTTTTGAAGAAAATTTTATTAAATTATAAAATAATTGGATTAATATGTTGATGACTTCTATAATTAGGTGACTGAAATTTTGATTAATTTTTTGTGCCTTATTAAGTGGAATAATGTTGAATCAATTTCTCACATCTTGATTACAAAATTTTCAATAATATTTGGCCCAAAAATTTAGGCTCCTTATGATATAGATAATAATGATCTTTGATAAAATTAATAATAATATCATATATTTTGAAATATAAAATAAATCATAATATTATGATAAGGTGAAAAAATATATAGATTTTGAAGCAATAGGTATTAGGAAAATCTATAATGATGAAGATGATTCTGCATAAGGTAATTTCGTTTGACAATTTTATAAATCCTATAGTATATAAATAATTTAATTAATTTTCCATATGAAAATCAACAAAATTCTGTAGATTAAAATGACCAAATGACTCAAGAGAGGATTTGGATAAAAAAATTAAAGATAATCTTAAATATTTTTTTGATGAAATAAGAGACTTATAATAACTAAAAATGGAAATCAGATGAGAAAATAACAGGAATATGATGAATGGATTAATTGTGACACTAATTAAAACAAACAATAAACATTTAAGAATATTTTGTATTTTGATCAGAATATTATTGAATAATCTAGTAGTTATTATAATGATTCAAGAGAAAAATATTATGAATACATACAAATATTTAGGAATGTCTTGAGAAAAATAAAATTCTCAATAATGTTAAAATATTCATCCAAGATATAAAATTAAACTGGTTAATTAAAATTTTAAATAAGTAAAAAAAGGAATATAATTATAAAATAGTAATATACAAATATTATATTTAAAGCAATCAAATTAATAAAAATTATAAATTATTTTGATGAAATTTTGTTTTAAAATATTTAAATACATATATGAAAAAATCAATATGTTTTAATTTTGAGAATGATCTACCCATGATTTATAAATATTTTTTAAAAAATAATATAGAAGTCAAAGATGAATCCTGTAAATATAATGAAACAATTCAAGTAAGACTTGTATATGAAAAATACATTTCAAAGTATATTTATACTAATATTTCTTGTTAAAATCCAAAAATAACTCCAAATATTAACCAATAATATAGAAGACAAATACCTAGAAATTTACATGATTATATAAATATATTTATTGATTTTTTTTGGAATCAGACCCTAATCATTTCATAGAATGTAAATGTTTGGATAAAATATTTTTTTTATAGAAGATTGGTTTCAAATAAGAATTATGCATTTATGGATATTTATCGTGATGTTGAATGATCATGCATAATTACTATATATCTTGTTATAACATTCCTTTTCCTAGTATAAGTAAATAACCCATGGGGAGAAGTTCCAATGATAGCGAAATAGGTCCAATAAAAATCAAGGAAGATGAATAAACATATCACAAGCCGACATCACTAAAAATATTCTATTCCAATGAAGACATATGTCACATGTATAATCAAAAGTTCTATAGATTATAGAGGTTTATTAATTTTTGTTGTTGTAAATTCTCTCTTAAATATAATTGAGTATTAGTTCTAGTTCCCAATGAAGAAAATCCATCAATTAGTCATTTTGAAGAAATAAACTGAAAAAAGTCTTAGATAAATGAGAGTGAGTGTTCCTCTTACATTAATGGTAATTAAAAAATTATAATTAATATTTAGAGACATGTGGAAGGTTAATTAAATTTTTCTAATGTTGGTATTTAACAATCAAGGGTATTATCATAACTATAGCTACATTACTCTTTAATACATACCTAAAAATGATTTTTTACAAAATATATTCACCTGAAACAACAGAGAATATCCATAATTCTAGTGTATATTGGGCTTATGAATATTACACAAATGTCTTAATACATGAAACCGAACTTCTTTATTGATAATATCCCTTATATGACCATAACATCCCCTCGTACTTAGCACTACATGGTATATCATGCGGACATGCATAAGAATAGGGTAAGCTATAATGCCCAGTAGTAGAGTAAACAAGGAATAAAATGAAGAATACAATACATGTTATGTAATATGAATATTAATGGAGAATAAAAAATGAACATAAATTCATGATATAACATGATTATCATTACATAGAAATGTGGCAACAACACTTAACATGGTATTAGGATGAGCCCATGATCAATGCACATGGAGCATGCGTAAACCAACATTGCACTAGAAATAGAATGATTATACCCTCATTTTACTAGACATATCATGATACTAATCATTTCCCAAATGATTGGAGTGCAATCAGGGCGCACCCTTCTTAAACAATTCAATTCAGGCAAAAGTGTGCCACATGGATCATTCAACATCAAATCATAAATGATCATCAATTATTCCACGATAAAGGAATGTAAAATTTATACATGAAAAATAAAAAATAAATATGTAAACCTATATAAATGTTAGTAATCCTTGATAGAGAAATGGGCAAGGTATTCACGAAACAATGAATTTGGATTTGAAATTTGAGGTGCAATTTCGGTAGCCTAACGGTGTGACATAAGAATTCATAAAAATGGTTCATGATAGAGGAAAAAGTGTTTCATCATATGTACATGAAATGGAATGTATGGGGTTTATTTAGATACATGTACCAACATATTTAATGGAATTTTAGATTTAAAATACAAAATAATTGCTTGGATGTAAACGAGGAGTGAAAAATTCCATATTGAATTTGGACAAGGTAACAGGTGTACAAGGGATGAATTAATGAGAGATAAAGGGGTCTCTCATCATAATAAAATAAAGAGGGAATTATGGGTGAGGTTCTATATCAGACAAAAATGATTTATAATTTAAAATAAAATGGAATAACAATACATATAAACTTGTACACAAATAAAGAAGAAATAAATCCCTTAAAGAATTTCAGCATTGTAATGGGTATACATTGAAGGCATAGATGAAAGAGAAATGGGTATCACATCGTTCAAATATAAACAAGGCATTATATGGGAGGTGTAAAATCATACGCCAAAATTTATAATCGAAAATAAAAAGGCATAACAATATTAATAAACATGGATAAAATGAAAAAGGAAGGAATCCCTTACATTGATGTGTAATCCCAATGGCATGGGAGAGTATTGAGAGAGGCTTTTTGGTAGATAGGGGTGCCTTGGGAGGATTATAGATAAAGGTGGGATGAATTTGGTCAGTCTCCCAAGGCATTGAGTTAAGTATAAGATGGAGCATGGGTGGGTTTATATATGAAAAGAGAGGGAATTCTTTGTTATTTATGTTTTGGTCCCTACCCATTAAACTGATCAAAACCACAAACCATCTCATGGTTTTCCCCACAATTTTTTCCCAAGGGAGGTGGAAAAAAATATGTTATATGGACAATGGCCTAATGTTTTAATATATTAGTTTTTCCTATGTGGAGGTGAGTCACACTCTCATGTAAATAAATTGAAAAGGTAAATATATTTTATAAGTCTTTAAGGGTCCACTATGGATTTGTAAAATAAATAAAAATACATAAAATCAAAATATTTTAATGTTAAAAATATATTATACAAGAATTCCATTCATATAATTTTATTACATCCCCATTGGGTTATTATGATGTTATAAAACACAATATCTAATTTAAAGACTTTTAATTTTTACCCATAAATTTGACTATCTCAGAAAATTATGAAACATTAACCATTGGATAATTTCAACATAATGATTTCCAAATTAATATCCATTTAATCAAAATAATAATCTAAATATGTGAATATCTACAATAAAATTTTAACAGACATTTATAAAATATTAATTGGATTTGATAGAAATAACAATCAGACCTTAATAATAATTAATATTGAATTAATTATAATTATATTGTCATTTATATCTAATAAATATTAATTTTGTGATTATATTTTATTAAAATATTTTTTTAAATAAAATATCCATTAATTCATAAAAATATATTTCTGAATTAACTAAAATTGATATTTTTTCATTAAAAACCATTTAAAAAGTTACAATAATAAAATGAATGTATATTATATATAGAAAAATAGTGTACATAATCATAGTACTAGGGTCTCATTATGTAACCCCTTATAACACCCACTTATGACCTGAGGGTATGGTGTGCGATGGTGACATACTCTTCATGTGACTCAGATAACATCATTCAGGTGGTAATCTGTACCAATATTCACTTATGTTGTGGCAGGTGCCGTTCAAGCTTAACGTGTTGTAGTGGATATTGGGATTTGTCAAGAGAGTAGTCCAGTTACACGACCTTGTTTCCAAGCTCTGAAAAATGGGCGTCACATAGAAAAATTTTACTTGATGAGGCTATCACTTCCGTTTTCTATGTAAATTGGATTCGTTTCCTATATTTATACGAATCATGTGATCATTGTTTAGTGAATATATTAGTAATGGTCACAAACATTAATGGTATTTTAAAAAAACACACATAAAACCAAAGGATGCTATTATAGTACGTAAACTCAACCAGAGGGGGATGTTGATACTATACTCATTTTATAACCATTGAGAATGTTCTCAAAATTTCCTTAAGTGTTTGGATAGTCCGCTCAGATAAGCCATCAGTTTGAGGATGATAGGTCATAATAAAGTTTAAATAAGTATTCAAATAAAGATTAATAATCTTCCAAAACATGGGAGTGACTCTTGTATATTGATTAGATATAATAAATATCAGTACTCCAAGCAGCCTTATCATGCCTATGATGCATATTCGTGCAAGTTGATCCAGTGAGAAATCCTCCAAAATTTCAATGAAGTGAGCAGTCATTGTAAGAGGATCCCTAACAACCCAGATATCACTGTTCCATTGGATTTCTTTGGAAGTCCAGTGACAATGTCTGTGGTGATGTTTTCCCATTTCTATAATGGTATTGGTAATAGTTTCATCATCTCTATATAATTCTGCCTCTCACCCATCACTTACTAACATACAAGTCACTTTGATGTATACTCAACGATCACTTTCTTCATGTTATCCCAAAAATAATACTCTATGAGATCTTGATACATCTTTTGGTTTCCAGGGTGAATGATGAAATTTTAACTATGTGTATCATCCAAATGTGCTTTCATGAACATTAGATTTGATGGACCACATTGTCTATTCGAATATATTACAATTCTTTCTTAATTAATATTAAACTCTAGGGATTTACTTTTGCTAATAGTTTTCCCTTTCATCTGAATTCACGTATCATCCTTTTGATCATACATTATTCTTTCTAAAATATACAGTTCAACAATAATTTGTGAAAGGATTGATGATGTTCCCTTTTTATGATTTCTATGACTATCTTCATCAAATATAAGAAGATTGGATAGTTTTAAATTATCATTAATGATAAAATTATTTAGTCCTTTCAACATAGAGCATCATCCACCTTGTTCACCTTACCAGGGTGGTAATGGATTGAGTAGTCATAGTCTTTGATCATCCTTAACCATCTTCATTGGAAGATGTTGAACTCTTTCGGTGTGATTATATACTGGAAGATTTGGTGGTCCGTATATATTTCACACTTCTCTCAAAAGAGGTAATGTCACCAAATTTATAAATAGAATATCACTGCATCTAACTCCAGATCATTTCTTGGATAGTTGTGCTCATGTAAATTCAATATCCTTGAATCATAAGTAATAAATTTGTCATTTTTCATCAACGCAAAACCTGGAACCTTCATCAAAACATCACTGAATACAATAAAATGTTCTCCACTTGTTGGTAATGTGAGAATGTGTGCAATGATAAGCCTCTTGTTCAACTATATGAATCTCTAATAGCATTAATAACTCCAAGAAAATAGTACTCCCTTCTAAGTTATCTCGGTAAGAGGGTTGGGAAATCATGAGAAATTTTCTAAAAAATTAGTGATAATGTCCTATTAACCACATAAAGCTAAGAATATCCTATATTGATGTTGGAATTAGTGATCCCTCAATTGCAGCAATCATCGAGGGATTATTATATATCCTATTTCTTGTGATGATATAACCCATGAATGAGAAAACCTTATACCATAACTCACACTTGTTTTAATTTTCATAGATCTTCTCCTTTCACAAGGTCTCTAGTATAGTTCATAGATTCATATCATTATCTTCTTGGTTTTTGTGTATATTAAAATATAATCTATAGATAATAGAAATTTTTTTACGGTAATCAATAAAGACTCTATCCATCGGGTCCATAAAGGTTGCTGGAACATTAGTTTGTCTGAAATGAATTACTATGAATTCATTGTTTGTATACCTTGTACCAAAAGTAGTATTAAGGATATCCTCCTTCTTCATCCTTACATTGTAATATCCCAACTAAAAATCCACCATGGAGAGTTATTGTTCTCCACATATCTGATCGAGAAATTCATCAATTCGTGGAAATGTATAATTATTCTTTATCATTAATTTGTTGAGTTCATGATAATCAATGCAAAGGCGCATTGACAGATCATTATTCATGACTAAGAGGACTGAAGCACCCCTTGGTGAAGAACTTGGGCATATAAACCCTCTATCTGGATTCTCCTATAATGGATTCATCATCTCCTATGCTCAAAAACAGCCATTCTACATGTATTCTTGGATATTGGAAGTTCCCCAGGTATAAGATCAATTGAGAATTCAACAGCTCTTAATGGAGGAATACCAGTAAATTACTTTGGAAACAATTAAGAAAATTATCTTACAATATGCATGTCTTCAAGGATGGTTGATTCCGTAGACTCAATCATTTGAGCAAGAAATTCTCTCTCATAGGTAAATAATATTAAATCTTGAGATTATGGTGATAAAAAAGATTCACCATCCTTTATACAGTTGTTCAGAATCTGGTGTCGATTCTCAATATGGAGAGTAATTTGACTCTCCCAAAAATTTATGTTGTCTCCATATAAAGAAAGCCAATCCATTCCATGAATTGCCTCAAATTATAAAATAGGGAGTATGATGAGGTGTGCTGATAGGTTGAATCCACAAATTTTGATAGGGGAGGAGTTATAATAATGGAATGCAATAATTTTCTCAGTTTACATACTGACTGAGATCATTACTTCCCTGAATTTTTAGGTGTTTGGATTATTCTACTAATAATTTCCGATATAAAATATTGCATAGAATCTGAATCAAAAAGTATGTTATCTATTCTTGAATGAATAACTATCGTACCTTTCAAACATATTTGTTGGGGTTCACTTCCATTGTAGTGAGGAAAAATATCTCATTTTCTGCCTTGGATGTTGTTGGTAACCTCCGAAAACCCTTTGGCTTAGGTTACTGATTTCAAAGGTACCTTGGTTCATTATAGTTGAAGCAATGAAAAATGAGTTGAGGTTTGGATAGGGCGTTCCACTCCTCTATTACAGCCATAGGTTTTTCTTGTTGAATGTTAACGGCTATGTTCCCTTCTCTTCCATACCTAAAGCATTTTATCATCCCCTTCAAGAAATATCCAGGGTTCTTTCCACACCATTAGCATGAAGGGTGCTGGTATTTCTGAGCACCTTTGGATATTCCAATTGAACTTCTTTAATTGAAGGCTAGCTTATGCTTCTTATCACTATAATATAAATAGTATTCGTCGATCACTATTTCAAACTTGAGGTAACATCGGGCAATTTACTCAAAGCTATCGAAGTCACGGATTTGTAGGGATTTTTGTAGGATAGTTTCATCCCAAGAAAAAAATTGGAAACCTTGCATTTAGGGGTTGTGATAAAGTCAGAGCTATAAAATTCAAGGCTTGTAAGGGTTTCCTTGTACACATTGATGAATTCATATTATTTTTTCTTGAGGTAAAGAAAGTCTCTTTACATTTAATGTTGGAGGGTGCACAATAAATATTTATCGTAAAAAATCTTCAGGGAATCCTTCCATTTCAAATACCGTGATCTCCTCATTAGGATTTGTATTTTTATCAATGTCCACCAGGGATCAGCTTCATACTATATACAGTAAATAGGTAGAAGAACCTTCTCTTGTTCGGAAAATTGAATAATGTACAATATATTTTTAATGGAGTTGATCCATTGTTTGGAAATTCATAGATTAGATTATCCATTAAATGTAAGAGGCCTTTTTTATGAATCTCTCAACTGAAAGTTGTTCTTTCCTAGGGGGTGGGTTGAAATTTATTCTTGACCAATATTTCTATTCAAATCTTGTGTTATTTTAAATAGTATCGTAAAAATGTTCTCAATTATTTCTCCCATTTTTTGGGAATCTTATTAGAATAGTTAACACATTTATCTTTGCATCGGTTGTTAGCCTAAGTCTTCTTATTACTGGCCATTAGCTGGAATAAAAAGAATGTGAGGGGTAACAGATATACGGTAATACAAGGAAAAAAATTGGATGAAATATAATTAACATTTATTTCCTTAACTTATGTATATACAGTCTTAAATCAATTTCTTCCACGATCTACTTCCCATGAAGTATTCTTAGGGGCATTCCCCTAATAATATTTCGTACTTAGCTTTTAAATTTACAAAAGCGTATCTCCCAGGAGTTTCATATTAAGATGTATTTTTTTAATAAAACACTTTATCAATACTAACCAAAACATAGGTTTTTTTTATTATACATATTCGTATTCCTAATTAATTCACTTGGGCTTATAATCATAATCAAAAAAATAACTAAACAACCCTCTAAAATCAACTATAACACACCAGATCTTTACTACACACATATCCATTATTTATTAAATATAATATTCACTTCATACAACATATAATATTGAGAGGTATAGTGTCATTGGGGATTTGGAATATTATATAACGACTTAAAACCTAAAACACATCATCTTTATGAAAAAAAATTATTTACCTGACCACTACTTTCACTCGTATATAACAATTCATGGGATAAAATGAGGACATGCATAAGAATATGGTTATCTATAAAGCTCAGTAATGGAGTAAAAAATGAATAAAATGATGTATAAAATACATATTAGGAAATCAAAATTTAAATTAATTATAAATGAAACAAGAAAATACATTCACGATATAACATGATTATCATAACACAGAAATGTAGGAACAACACATAACATGGTATTGGTGAGTGCCAAGACTCATTGCACATGGAGAATGAGTAAATAGTCATTTAACATTATTTGGAATGTGTAATACCTTATTTCATGACATAACATGATACTAGTCTTTAACCAATGCATTAGAGTGCTATTAGGGCACACCCTTCATAAACATTTCATTTCATGCATAAGGGTGCCACATGGATAAAAAAATTGGAATCACTAACGATCATCACTAATTCAATGATAAAGTGATGGGGAATTAATAAATGAAACCCTATTATCAATAAGTATACATGCATAAAGATGAATACCCTTGATAGAGAAATGGGCATGGTATTCATGACACAATGACTTTGGCTTGGAAAATCGCGGTGCTATTTTGGCAGCATAACGACATGACATAAGAATTCATAAAAATTGTTGATGAGAGAGAATGGGGTTAATCATAATATATACATGAAATAGATAGTAATGGGGTAATATGGATACATGTCACAACATACATAACAGAATTTTACATTCATAATACAAAAGAATTTCTTGAATGTAAACGAGGAGAGAGAAATTACGTACAGAATTTCAACATGGTAACAGGTCTACATGGGATGCATTAATGAGTGAGAAATGGGTTACTCATCATTAAAAAAAGAGGGATGTATGGGGGAGGTTCTAAATCATACCCCAATATTGATAATATATTATAAAAGGTCATAACAATATATGGAGACTTGGTTATAAGTAAGGGAGAATGAAATCTATTTATGAATTTCTGCACAGTAACTGGTATACATGGAAGGAATTAATGGGAGATAAATGGGTATATCATCAATCAAAAATAAAGAAGAAATTATATGGGAGGTTCAAAATCATACCCCATCATTTATCATTGAAAATAAAATGGCATAACAATATTAAGAAACATGTATAAAATGAGAAAGAAGGAATCCCTTACATGGTAGTGTGATCTCAGAGGCTTGAGAGAGGCTTGAGAGAGGCTTCACTGGATCTTGGGTCCCCTTTGGATGGTTGTAGAGAGATGAAGTTAGAGTTTGGTTGAGCTCCAAAAATTTTGACTGAAGAATAAGTGGGAGATTGGGTGGGTTTATATTGGAAAAGAGACAGAAATATTTGTTATTTAGGTTTTGGTCCTTACACATTAAACTAATCAAAACCACAAATCATACCATGGTTTTTGACTATATGTTTTTCCAAAGGAAGGTGTAATACAATATTTTATATGGCTATTGGTATAAATTCTTAAATTATTATGCTTTTTAATGTGGAGGTGAGTCACACTCTCAGGGAAATCAATTTAAAAGGTTAAAATGTTTTATTAGTCATGTAGTTTCGCCTGAGGCTTTTTAAAATAAATAAATAAAACCTAAAATCACAGTAATTTAATTGTAAAAAATATATTGGAAGAAAATTAAAATTATAGAATTTTATTACATCTGTATTGGGTCATTATGATGTCATAAACCACATTATATAATTAAATGATATTTAATTTTTACCAGAAAAACCGACTCTCATAGAAAATTATGAAAAATTCACCATTGGATAATCTCCATGTCTTATTCCGAAATTAATATTCAATTTATCTAAATAATTTTAAAAATATTTGTATTCGTACTATCATAATAAAAACCAACATTTATCGAAAATTTATTTATTTTTACATAAATATATTTCAAACATTAATAATAATAACCACAATTGAATTCATAATAATTACATAGTCATTTATATATATTAAAAAGTACTTCAGTGATAATATTTTATTAAAATATAATATAATTTAAAATACCATTAATTCCTCAAAATAGATTTCTTAATTAACTAAAAATGCTATTTTTTCTTCAAAACCATTTAAAAAGTAATAATAATAAAATGAATCTATATTCTCAAAAAAAATATTATACATAGTCATAGACCTAGGGTATCATTACATAAACTCTTATTACACCCGCATATGACATAACTGTAATGAGTGCGATGGGGAAAAACTATTGGGGTAGCTCAGATAACATCTCTCGTGTGGTAAAATCTACCAACATCAAATTCTACCATAGGAAGTTTCGTTCGAGCTTAACGTGTTGATTCTTGGCATGGGTGTGGTCAAGGGTGAAGCGTAGTGATTCCTCCTCCTTTCCAAGCTCTGACAAATGGGTTTTGAAAGGAGGAATTGTACTGGATGAGGCAATCTCTTCCTTTTTCTAAGTAAATTATATTTCTTAATGCCATATATTTATACTAATCATGTGAAAACTATTAAATAACTATATAACCAACGGTCAAAATCCTTAATGGAGTTTTAAAATACAATAACATAAAACTAAATAAGTGAATATGTTATATATCCATTTTACATAATAATACATTTTATTAGATGAAGTGGAATTTCCATTAATGAATGTTTGGGTTGTTAAAATAATTCTTATTGAAAAGAATCAATTGAGATTCAATGAAGTTCTATACATGGAAGGTGAAAAACATGTAAAGTGATTGGAATTTTTTTTATAATGGGCATGTGTTAACATTAAAGACAAATACATGAGTCATTAAAATCAGATGTTATATGATATCTATTTGATAATGTAACTATAAAAATTAGAAACCATTTCTTGTTTGGTGATATATCCAATACATGATACATTAGCGTGAATGTTGAGAATTTGGATTATCTTATAATTATTGGGATTATAAGGAAATAATTACTATGCTATATTGTAAAACATAAATAAATAATTTATTTTCCTAACCTGAAGTGAGATAATTATGGATTTTGAAAAACAAATCAAAAGAGAATGATAACTCATCAGGGTGACTAGAATGTGTATATTATATCCACAGAACCATTGTAATTAGTGAACACAATTCTATGTACACCAATAAAACATAACTGTAAATAATGTGATATTTATTTTCTTTTATATATAAATTACTTTACTCGGATGACCAATGCAATATTCATAATGAAAAAGATATGAAGTCATCCGGGTATTCATCCTGAATAGATGTCTAGATTAAAAAGATCATGAAATGTGTATTAAAAAACAATGATCTTATAATTGGAAATAATAACTATGAATTAACTTATATTTATCTTAGTGAACATTGAATAATTCAATGATACCAAAAACCTTATTAATCACATAACAATGCTGTTGTATACAAAAATTATAGAATCATTTTGGAAATTGGTAATATAATGTTGAATAAATATGATTTCTCAAAAAACATCTAGATAGAATTAGCGTTTAATATGGTGGAAATATAGAATAGATATAAACTTAGGCCTAAAACACTCGATACAAAATATGAAATACAACCCATGAAATAATATAGTAGAATAATTTTTGGAGTTTTGTAGTATTGTTTTATTAACATCAATGTGAACATACTAAGATGGAACACCATTATATTGGATTCTCTCTCGTTCTTGATACTACCCTCTCATAGGGAAGTTGTTGAGCTTCCTTGGTGGCGAGTTACACATTAACAGGCCCCCTATCCACTCATTACTCACCTATCATCATAGTAACTCCACGTTCTAATATTTCATTCTCTAGGCTTGTCAATTTTTATTTTTTGACATTAACTATGATTAATTATTGCTTTTCTGACTAGATCCACCATACATTCCGTGATAATTGGTTATGCTAGGGGTTCATAATGTTGTTTTGGGATGATTTTTTGGTTGAAATCATTTCCTATTGGTTGGTTTGGGGGAATTTTGGCATCTGTTTATTCGGTTATATCCGCGGTTTTGGTTCTCTTTTTAGGAACATGTCTATTTCTTCCTAAACTATATCTTCTAGATATTTTAAAATATGCTCAATATTGATCTGATTTAGTCTAGATCATGGGAATATTAGGATGTGTTACATGGTTGTTCACAAGTGTTACTTGAGTCATTATCCATGTTGTTTGGGATAATTCCTTACGGTTTTCTTCCTAGTTGTGTTATACACCATTTTTTCAATTGGTATTCTGGTTGTGGTGTTGTGGTTCTTTATTGAATATCACTTGATCTAAAATTTTCATGGCCATATTGAAGATTGATAATTTTTCATCTTTTTCATTTTTTCTATATTTCATTAGGATTTTATTGTTGGTTTTATGTTTTCATCAATGACAATTTCCTAAGTTATTTTTTTCTTAATTTCATTGATAATTCACTTTTGGGTTTTCCAGTTCTATTCATGATAGATGTAATAATTTTTATTATTTTGTGGTCTTTGTTGATAGTGGTGATTGTGGAAGGTTTGGTGGTTTTTGGAGAATATCTATTTATTTATTCACTTTTTGGTGGATCTCTTTCATATTGGATTTTTATTTTAGAGTTATGTACCAGTGAGGGGGATATGCTTACAGTTTCATTGATTACAAGGTTTTGAGTTTAATTCATGGGTATGTTATTCAATTTCAATTTTTTATTGATCATCATGTTTTTGGATTTAGTCTAGTAGAGATGTTTTAGGTTCTATTTTTCTTTAAAGAACACAACTCAAGGAGATTGTACATTAGGCTTTTTAGTGAGATTATAATTTATGTTACTTTTTGGATGGAATATTGTGGAAAAAGAAAATAAATATCAGTATGGTAATAAAATTATGTTTTTTTTGAAATTCAAAAAATTGGATGTGATTTTTTTATTTTGGGTATAATATTATAGAAGATATTAGGTTGTGTTGTAACTGGTTTGTGGGTGGGTTGAATTTCATGTGAGTGTTCACATATAACCCATGGAAGTGTTTTTTAAAGAAAATATGGATTAGAGAAAGGTTATTATACTATTAATGTTCGTATAAAAGGACTCTTTGTTGTCTTTTTGTATAATTTACATAATATATAAAAGACACGTAATCTGGAATAAATGTTTTCATAAAATTTAAATTTTTTATTTTAAAATAAAATAAATTATAAAAAAATCATATTAATGATTTTTTTGACAATTATTTTGAAAAAGACTATTACAATTCTATATAAATGGTAGAAATAATTCATAAAATCAGAAAAAAAACAATTGATATATATTATGACTTATCAAGTTATGATATTGAATGTGCTAATGGTATCATAAATCAGTTATAGTGATTAATGAAACATTTGGATTTTAATAATATAATTGGGAAAAAGAATTCACCAACAAATACAACAAGAAGAAATATTTTTGAAAATCCAATAAACACTTTTATCACAAATTTGGCTGAGGAATATGAAAAAAGTTATTGAGAATACATAATGGGTGATATAAATTGATGATGAAATCTATAAAATTAAGAATAAATCTACTTAATAAAATATTCCATGACTGAAATCCACAAAATAAGTTGGTAATGAATTTGGTTTTAAGAAACAAAATAAATGGAAAGTGTAAAGCCAAATAGAAAAAAGTAGATACAGGTTTGGAAATGTGATTCTCAAACAATAAGAATTGATTTTGATGAAAACAACACTTTAGTGTCAAGAATCAGAGAAATAAGTATGTTCTTGGCCATGTCAACATAGAGTATTTATAATCTACATCAAATAGATGTAATGTATATATACATAAAGGCTGATTTTAAAGAATAAAATTTTCAACAAAAAATTATGTTTATTTATAAAAAATTATGTAATAATGATATACATATTAAATATGAATTTTATAGTATGATATAGGATCCAAGGGAATAATATTCTAAACATGAGAAAAATTGCAGTAAAATATTTTTTCCTGAAGGAACTAATGATAATAACTTGTACAAAAAAAGATTATTTAGATAAAATATTTTTGATACTTTATGTTTATGACATATTATATTCTAGTAATGAATGTTTATTATGTGATGAATTTGTTAATGAAATGCAGAATCAATTTTATAAGTCCATACCGGAGGAACTAAAATAAAATTTGGGGTTGAATATTTAGTATATTTTAAAATATGTGTTAAATTATCAAAAAATCATTTGCAAAAGTATTTTTAATAAATATTTGAATAGTATATTAAAAAAAATTTTCTAAAACTATATCAGTTTTCATGGGAATTAATTAGAAAAGAGAAAAAATCATGTTTTTTAATAAAATTTTCAAAATAACGCCTGACATAATGTTTTATCTTACAATTACCATTCTAGACATTGCCTATGCAATGACTCAATTTTTAAGGTATCGAAGTGAACTGATGGAGTCACAAAAGCATACAGTGAAAACAATCCTAAGACATATAAATGTAATGTTATGGGCACCTATATTTTATTCCATACAATGATGTATACATGGTAGGTGGTTTCCCATATTGTAGATCTAAATTAGATTGTGTTTTCTTTTTTATTGATTTTTATTTCAGCAGGTATAGTTATTATTAGAATTTAGTAAGACTGAGTTAGAATGAATCAAAATATGTGGTGGCCACCCATGAAGTTTAACAATACATGTTGAAGAATTATCATTTTTAATATTTTTTGTTTGATATTAGAAGTCCAATTAGGATTATTTGTGACAATCAATGTTTTATGGAATTGTAAAAAAATGCAACTCAACACTCGTATTATCAACACATTGACATTAGTAATCATTTTTCAAGGGGATAATGGCCTCTAGTGAAATCTAACATTTCAATAATTTCAAAACATAGAAGTATATAGATATTTTCAAAACATATATACTATGTGGGAGGTTCTTATAATTCATAACGAAACATAATGTTTATTATACTAAGCACACATGAAGTTACATTTCAATAAGAACCCCCAAAACTAGGTATATTTAAATAATAATTACAAAGTGGAAGATAATAATGTAACATAGGTGGGTATAAATTGGGTTGGTGTGTTTGATATATTAAATCAGTTGATTCTAAAAATTTTACTCATAATGATAAATCATGATTGGTTCTCATGTTGAAGGAAAAAAAGAAAACTGTTGTGTTGGGGAAGACATGATATATAATTCTAATAACAGTTCTCTGAAGTAGGAAGGAATATTCCTTTTCCATTTCCACATTTAATATGGTCACAAATAATGACAAACACTTTAGTGTGAGTATGGTGAGAATTACACCATTGGTTACAATAGCTACCATTAAATCCACAACCTAAAAAATTAGTGAATGTTACTATTTCATCATGAAACAAGATTTTGATTATCATGTTGTAAGAGTTGGTATTTCAAAATAATTTTCAACAAATAAAATGGGGGAGATTGAAGAACCCCATGGATCTATTTATTGTTTTGAATAATCATAATGATCATGTGGTTCTTGGTATGTTTATGTTTTTTTTGTCTGGGTTGTAATATTTTTTTACATCCACATTTGAGAATCTCATAATTTTTTATGGATGCTAATATTGTTGTTATGTCTTTATATATTATTGAAGGGGCTTCCATTATTCTTGAATATGTTTTTAGAATGGATCTAAATAGGATAAAAATTTTAGATTTTATTTTATGTGCTTTCTAAACCAACATAGATTCATTGGTAAAGGGTTATTCATTGAGAAAATTATTTTACATAAGAAACTCACGTATATTTTTTTACTGTTCATGTGAATCATGGAGCTATTTGAGCAATGTATCAATTTTTAGAAGAAAACATTGTAGCTGAATGGTCTACATACCCAAATGATAGAAGTAATAAATTTACATTGACAATAATGTTTTGCATGTTTCTATATAGATGAACACTAAATCAAATAGTTCAATATTCTACATAACCAATTATTATTGATATCCCTATAGCAGACTATTTTACATAGCTTCTTTAGAGTCTTTTCTATGAATGAATTGATTTTCTATATGTCACAAAATAAAACTATTCATGGTTATTTATGTTATGAATCATTTATAGACTATCATGAACACGTCAACAATAAAATCAATAATGGAGTCCTAAAAGGTGACTATGTTATTAATATCATGGGGAATTGACGGTTAAGGGTTTTCTACAATATCATTTTAATATTGTGGAATAGATAGGAATATGATAAGGAGTTAATATTAAAAAAATGGAAATAACAACCAAAGAGAGATGTTCAAAGATGAGGTTGTTTATTTAGCCAACAACATATATGGAATATCAAATCTTTAGAACATCTATACAGGGAATCCGTTTTTCATTTGAATACATTGAAATATTTCTATAAATATTTCTAATGTGAGGGGCAGTTGTGGTGTGCAATTCTGAGGGCCGGTGTTCCCAAAATAAATTTTAAAATAGTATTTAATAAATATTATATTTCGCATAAAACATACCTCAGTGAAAACCTGATAACTCTTATATGGTTGTTTAGATTATATATATGTGTAACGATTCACTCCAAAAGGTAGTTTTTACCATAGGAATTACATAAAATGGGCATGGGTGAGGAGTTATGATCACTCTCTAGTTGGTAGTATGTTCAGCCACCTAAAATATTTTTAAATTATTTTTTTATTTCAATTTTATTCAATTATTATTTTTAATAATATATAACTATTACAAATTTTTATGGGTTATCTCATAATTCCGGATTTCTGCCACACCACTCTCCTACCTCCCCCATTAAAAGATCTCCTCAAATGATGATAGAGATCCAGATCAGAGTAGATAAGGCCACAACTAAAACAATGTCATATCCTAAATCCTTTGTAGATGAATTCATAATCCATAGTTGATTTGTAATTGATGTATGTAATTTTATTAAAATTACTACACATTTTATTAAATATTTGAGTATATCGATTGGTGATATTTGATCTTCACCCTTAATAAGAGCCTTTACATGTGCACTAGTATGGTTTTTCAATTAATATATTTAGATTATAATCTGATGATAACTATTATAGATAGTGGGATCAAAAGTATTGGACAATGTCTATTTAATAAATGGTTTGGTTTCCTTTCTCCTTCATCTCCAATGTGTTCTTCACCAGTATAATTATCATTGTACCGGTTCATCATTTCTATGAATACAGAGACTGATCAGTCCACCAAACTAGTGGAGGATTAAAAAACAAGTCATGGATTGTTGATAGAAGCATATATTTTAGATCATTTCAAAGAAATATGATTATTTTGGTAGTTTAGTATTAGGATATCAATAGGGGAAACCATGGGGGATTGCAGAACAAATGACCAAACACTAAACGATGTTTGATGGCCCTTTCTTATGATTGATGACCAAGATCTGATGTTTCTAGTTAGATCACACATACTGATCACTACCCCAGACCATTCACACATAAGTAAAAAGTTCTAAAATGGTAGGCTCCGAAAAAGGAAAGATCACCTTATTTACATGAGTTATATCATTGAGTTAACTAACCCTTTAACATGAAAGGTTGTAACATTAAACCCCCATTGGAGAAAAACGTCCTCATTGTGGGCTGTATATCTCAACCAAGGAAGAGCTCTACACATAAGGTAGGGTACCAACTCTAACACCAAATGTTAAAACTGGGCCCCAGTGACCTCATAGACACCCCAACATAACACGGTCGATAGGTCCTATACCACAAGGTACCACTAGTTTCCCTGCATACATGTGAACCATACACTGGGGGCCACCCACTTGCCAGAACATGTCATATATATAATTAATATTTCCATAGGCCAACACATGTCCTTTCTAGTTTTTCTTTATCAATAAATATATATTAAATACCATATCTTTATAAGATCTATGTATCAAACTCTTTTTCCCTTTTAATACATTGAAATATTTCTATATATATTTCTAATTAATATCATTGTGGTGGTGTGCAATTCTAAGGCCCGATATTCCAAATAATATTTCCAAATAATAATAAATAATAATATATTGAGAATAAAAAATACATGAATTAAATTCAGATTACTCATATATTGTGATTTAGATTAGAAATATGAGTTAGTAGTTGAATCCAAAAGGCGTTTTTACCCTACCCATGACATGTAATGGGTATGTATGGGGAGTTCTGATAATTATCAGGTTGGCAGTATGTTTAGTGAGTTAATAAATTATTAAAACAAATTTCTATTTCAATTTTATATAAATTATATGTTTATAAATATATCATTATGAATAATTTTCAAGGTTTGGCTCTTAAATTTGAATTTCTCTCACACCACTCTCCTACCTTCTCTATTGAATGATCTCCAAAAATGGGGACGGAGATCTGGATTAGAGTATATCAGGAAAAATATAACACAATTTAATAACCCAAATATTTCATGAATTAATTATTCATCAATGATCATTCTGTAATCAATGTATGGAATTTTATTTTGTTTTTTATGCATTTGATGAAATAATTGAGTAGATTGTTTGTTTTTCCTCAAAATGCTCCTTCAATTAGATCATTTCCATGTCAAGATTATTGGTTTGCAATTAATTGACTTTTTTTCTAAACCTTTAAAAAATATTCTTAATAATTGTATAAGAAAACATCGACAATGATCATTTAATAATTGGTATGGTTACAATCTACTCAATGTCCTCTGTGTTCTTCACCATTAGAATCTTGGCTATCCTAGTTCGTCTTTTCCAAGATGTACTGAGCCAAATCGTACCCTCGTACTGGTGTAGGATTGAATAAATAGGCATGAATTGATGACAGAAGTTTTGAACCAATATATTTTCAGGGAACATATGATTATTTTTGTAGTTCATCATCAGAATATCAACTGTCAAAACCATAGAGGAATGCAGTACATACGATTTAACCCTGAAGGAATTTTGGTCATCTTTTTTTGATGAATGATAAACAAGATCTAATGTTATTAGTTAGATAAATATTTTTATTGTAGAGTGGATGGTTTGATTGATGAGGAATTGATGGATTCCATTATTAATAGCATATCTGGGATTGCAGGCAAAATCCAAAATACACATTGTGTTCATGGATAATCATGTGACGTGTTACCACCTATAAATTGTTTCTAGGGTTTTTGAAATTTTATGGAACAAATGGTGTTTAATATCTCTTTCATTATGTGTAATCCTTGGAAAACTTTGCCTTGATGAGAGCATAGAAACCCCAACATAACATGGTTACCGACTCCTATACCACCATGTACCACTAGTTGCCCCGCAAACACATGGTCCCCATATAAAGGCCCATCCACGTGTTCTAACATGGAATATAACTAATTATTATCCTCCCCTGGTGATCACATTTCCATTCCTGTGTAATTTTTACTCACTCACACAAACCCTGGGAATCTTCCTAGAAGGTCATCCATCTTGATCACTACTCCATCCCAACCATGTTTAACTATAGTGTTCTAATAAGGTAGCCCCTCGAAAAGGAAGGTGCTCCTTTTCACATTATTCATATAATTCAGTCAATTAACCCTTAATCAAGTTAGTTTTTTACATTACCACCTCCCCCTTTTAGGTAAGAAAATCCACATTGTGGAATGTATATATCAACCCAGGTAGTAATCCTCATGTACAACTAGGTACCACCTTTGATACTAATTATTATAGATGGTCTTTATAGATAGCACATACACCCAACCTTATCATGGTCTCTAGGTCCTGGCCCCTACGTACCACTAATTTACCCACATACACGTGAACCCCACCCAGGGGCCCACCCATGTTCCTGAATAGGTCATCTAACTAATGACTATTCCCACAAGCGAACACATGTCCTTTCCAGTCTTCTTTGTCCTCACTCACACACTTCCAAAAAAACATCACATAAATTAACCCATCCTAATCTCTACTCCAAACCAATGACACTTAACTGCGGAGTTTTAATCTGGTTAGATCCCAAAAAGGAAGGAACACCTTGTTGACCTGATTCATGTCATTGAGTTAACTCAACCTTTATCATGATGGGGTGTTACATTACCCCCCCCCCCACACACACACTTTATAGAACAACATCCTCATTGTAGGACATATATCTCCACCCATGCAGCACCCCACACCTAAGGATGAGTACAAGATCTGATACTAAATGTGATAACTGTACCCCAAAACAAATTGGGTCCTAATAACATCATATAAAACACACATTAATATGGTCTCCATCTCAAGGCACACAAGGTACCACCAGTTTCCTCATAAACATGTTGTCCCCACCCAGGGGCCCACCGATGTGCTCAAATGAGTCATCAAACTTATGATTGTACCCATAGGTGAACATATTTCCTTTATAGTGTGCTTTTTCCTAACTCACACACAACCTGAGAAACATCCCAAAAGGCCACCAATCCTGATCACTACTCCATACCATGCATGCTTAACTGTGGAGTTCTAGACAGGTATACTCCTTATAATCATACTTCACCTTGTTGACATGAGTCATATCATCGTGTCAATTCATGTTTTCTCATGTAGTGGTATTACATTCACCCCTTATTTAGATGAAAACATACTCTATGTGTGCCATATATCTTATCCTAGCAATTGCACTAAACATAAGGCTGGGTGTCACCTCTGATACCAAATGTGTCAATTAGGCACTAGTTATAGCATAAATTCCAAACCTTAAAATGGTCGTCGGGTCTGGGACCAGAAGGTACCACCATTTTCCCTACAGACACATGGTCCCTACCCAAGGGTCCACCCACATTTCTGAATGGGTCATCTAACTATTGACTATACCCAAAGTCTAACAGATTTCCATCCCATCATGCTTTTTCCTCACTCAAACACACCCTAGGAGTCACCCAAGAAGGTTACCTATCTTGACCACCACTCCAGGCCAAGCCCACATTACTACATTGTTCTAATCAGGTAGGATCCCAAAAATAAAGGTTAACCTTGTTGGATTAAGTAATATCATTTAGTTATTACTTTATCACATTGATGTGTTATAGACCTATCCACATATGGACAACCCATGTGATGGGACACATGTATTAAACCCATGTGGATGTACATGGGGTCTGGTACCTGGTAGAGTACTCTAGTACACGTATACTGTGATAAGTATATATCCCTTTTCTATGTTACCTTGAACACACCATGTATTCAACCTACTTGGTGTGTACTACAACATCGCATGGATACATGTTTCTATTAGATAAATTGATTGAAGTCAGAGAGGGACCATTTGTTGTGTGGGACTCCTCACATTTCATTCATCCCTTGATCACATTTGAGAAAACATCAATCAGTTGTATCACCTTAATTTTACTCAGATATTGGCCCATGAGTATCCTCTATTTAATGCTTCTTCAAGTTGAACATTGTGGTTCCTTTTTTTATTTTGAGATATTGTGTGGATTATTCTAGGAACAAAACCATTTGAAGAAATTCTCTATTGTGGTAGTGATCATTCGAGATCATCAGATTTCTCTTTCTGAGTGATTTGTCCTCTGGTGTAAAGCATGGGTTCACAATTACCTAGAGTGGAAACCAGCATATTTGATGGTCATGGGTCCATGAATTTTTGAGTGAAGCTTTACTACAGGGTGTGGAATCAATCCTTGATGACATATAACAGAAACCTCTAACCAAACTAGGTACAGGTCCTCAACTTTCTAACGAGAACACTAATGGTGTTTTGGTAATGGGTCAACAATGACCTAGATGGGAATTTTTTTAGCTAATCTAGGAATTGTTTCTAGACATTTTGATTGAAATCCTCCTCAAGGGAAGGGTATGGGTTCTTGATAACCATAAGTGAGACCCCTCTTGTCTTGGAGGGAATGGGTCCATGATATCAAGAGTGGAACCCTCCGTTTTTAACAGGGCATGGGTACTATACCATGAGATTGTAATAGTAGACAATGTTAATAGTGAAATGTCTTGGTCTTCCCATGATGTTTTATACTAAAAATTCATAAGATATTTTGATCATAATTTTTGGACTTTTTAGAGTGTAGGATACCCTTTTTAATGGGATGATCATTGATATGGATATCCTCTTACTCTCTCAGGTTTGGATTCATTTTCTTAGTATATGTATATATTCTTTCTATGTATCCATATGTAGTATTTGGATAGTCTCATTCTAGGTGAGGCAATATGGCGTGATCCATGGTACATGATGTTTTTAACATCTCATGTTTGGATGAGTCTACTCTCCCACTAGAGGTGGTGAAGATTCAACAAGTAGTTCATCTACTCACCATGTTTACCCCTTTGTATTTGGATGAGGTTTCCTTCATTCTATTTTTAGGTTGAGATGTACTCTTTAATTATTCATTGTGCTATCTACTATATTTATCTTCTATACTATATCATACTACTCCACCTTTAGATTTCATGTTACCCTGCTCGGTATATGAATAAAAAATCATGTATGGTATTTTCCCACATGTTTCGTGTATTATGAAGATTTATGACATGTTCACCAGGACATTAGATGAGTTTATGTTACTAGTAGCATGGACCATGTATGGTGTTAGTATCTTTGGATATAGAAGGTGGTCTATCTGCCATCTATTTACAAAAATAATTTTCTATTAGTTGGGGAAAAACATTTGAGGTGGGAATGTATTTTACCCTATAATTTTTAGATTACATTTCTATAATATTTTACTGAATATAGGTTCATGAATACTTGGTTTACTTTATAGAATTTTTCATCATGTTTCCTTCCACTATTAATCATTACATAAATATGGATGTGTATATGGGTATAGGTACTTATGTAATGGTTTACCTTAGTTAGTCATTCCTTTGGAGCTTTTCACCACCCATGGCCTATGGGGGAAACCTTGGGGATGTTAAAGATCAAGCCCCATATTTGGTCATGTCATGAAATATTGTTATCAAATCCATGTTTAGTACATGGGATGTTATTAAAACATATCTCCTTAAGATTAGATGGTTGTCTATTGAGAAAATGTGTCATGGTGACTAAAGTGTCGATCTTAGACTTGGGAATCTAGTGATAGTATCGTGGCCAATGTATCAATTAACTCAGACCTTGACTACCTACTTGTCGACTCGGTATACTGTGACATTTTTATGGATTAATGGTACACGACTCATATAATATCGAGTCATTAATTATCATTCATTATTTACCTACTAATTTTTATTAATTTATATATATATATATATATTCTCATATGACTACGTTATTCCATGATATCTATGAAGATGCATCCGTGATGACAACCAACCAGGATACCATCTATAGTTCATGAATAATATCCAATTAGAGATGAGTCCTAAGTTCAAGGTCAATACTGTGATCCCAACCCCCTATGTTAGTAGGAAGTAGTTACACCCCCTATCAAGATGTTGATTATCCTAGAATAACATGTTGGGGGACCTGTGAATGCTTAGTACACTCAACGAGTTCCAATATCAGAGTCCACTAAGGTTCTATGCCGTGCTAGACCCTCAAGAAGAAAATGATTTCCCTGATTTAGTCTCACATATCATCATTCTCGTTTCGACCATGATGGATTATGTGGTTTACCAAGAATAAATCACATTCGTGGAATATCTAGGTGTCGGCGGATCCATGTAACATAGATAAATGACAAGTCGACTCTCTTGTGGATTGAATTCCAAAAATGAATATGTGAAGAGTACTACCCCTCCTCATTGTGATTGGTTAGGAACCAGGAACTTTTGGAGATGAATAATTGATGGATGTCAGTAGATGAGTATTGATTGAGGTTCCTAGACCTTTCCTGGTACTCACTTAACATGATCTTAGACATATACTTCTGAGAACATATTTTTGAGAAGAGACAACACATAGATATTTGAGGTACTATTGTACCCATTTAAATCCCCAACTATGATGGGGTGCTGGAGAGGGAACTAGTGAAATATATCTTTCTATAATAGATAAATCAGATCATTAAAATTGGTAGTGGGAACCATAGATCTATGTTTTCTGTAGCTGGCAGAAGATGTTATGTTCTATGATATTGGAACAAGATATCCTTATATGATTAGACTAAAAAACACGGTCTTAGGAAGCAGAAAATTATATAGACAACTAGAGATGGGAATGGATTTACTCTTGATGGGAGAAGACATATGACATGAATGTTTCTGAGAGTACATTTTGAGCATCACAAGAAGATAGTTAATTGGATGTTATGGTAGAGGAAAAAACATGATTAAGGATCTTCTCGTTGAAAATAGGGTTGTTCCGCAGGGATGTGGAGCTTGCAGTGGATTTTGAGGATCATTGGGTGGAGGAAAAACTTATGATATATTCTTACCAACAACACTCGGAGGCCCATGTCATTCTCATATAGATTAATACCAGGGAAATAGATATCCTAATGCTTTAGAGGATTATGATCTCACAATGCACAACATGATAAGATGTATGATCTATGTTCATCACAATCATACATAGGTATTTGTAGACATGTGGTCCCATAATTCCATTATATCTACACTTGTAGTGTAATATATAGAGCTCCAAGTCATGGTTCTAGCATAGAAGCTTAATCTTACGGTTTATACAGGGAATGCTTCTTCTGTATCTTTTTTCAATCGGTTGTATAAGATATCCCTCAGTTGAGAGTAGTTAACATGGGGCATTTTGGTAATCATGATGTAAACCTATAAATTCATCTTAGGTATGGATTGGATATCTATGGTCCAATCCTATATCAATTATCACCATAGACATTTCAAATTACTATGATGTAATGGGAGGAGATTCTCATTTTAGGGTGAGAGAGATATCGATGTAGGGAATGTTTGTTTCACTAGTAGGATTCCATAACCCATCACCCATCACCGTGAAATTATAGCCCCTTGTTATGCAGTCTCTTCAAGTAAATGGTTTCCTTTAGTTGCCGATTATTACATAGACGTCTTCCCAAAGGACGTTTCAGGAAATCAATTTATGAGGAAGGTGTTTTTTTTTCATCACATTGAATCATGGGATTATTATAATATCTTCCGAGGATAATCATATAGAACCGACATAGATTTGGAAACTACAATTTCAGTTGTAAGACATTCATGGGATTGGTTTCATCAGACATAGTGTGTCCCCTTATGAGTCTATTGTTTCATTTGTGAAAAAGGATGACTTGAGATTACTGTATTTCATGGATTATCATTTCTTGAATAATCCAACAATAAAGAATATGTACCCCTAGATGAGTACCCAAAAGTGATTTGATCATTTTCATTGTGTTAAATGGGGTTTGAAGAACATTCTTTGGTCTGAATACACCATTTGAGGGATTTCGAGGATAGTATTAAAAATATTGTATTTTGATGTCTCTACCAGCACTGTGAGTTCATAGTAATTCGATTATTTTTGACAAATTCCCTTTCTATGTTTATTTATTCGATGAACTAGGTTTTCAAGCAGTACTTGGACAAGATGTTTTTTTTTGTTTTCTGGACGATATACTCATCTACTCTACATTAGAGAAAGAGTATAAAGAAAAGATGTATATGATTTAAGAATTGTTTTGATGGAATCCAATTTATGGAGATCTCTCTAAGTTCTATTTCTTGATACATGATGTTTACTTTTAGGGGAACTATATTTCAGAGCAAGGTTTTTCCATCGAACCAATGATGATTGATGAAGTTATATAATGGGAGCCACACCAGTTCATATCTAAATCATAGATCTTTCTGGCATAGTGGAATACTATTGGGGGGTTTTTGAGGTCTTATCTAGGATTTCATTACATTTGACATCCCTATCATGGAATGAGAATCCATTTACTTGGTCTGAGTTTAATAGAGGGGATTTGAGGTGTTTTGGAAGAGGATGATGAGTGATCTAGTGCTGATACTACCAATAGAAGATGGGGAGTTTTTATTGTATGTTGATTTATTATTGGCTGGGCTCAATTGTGTGTTGATGTATTAGCATTAAATAATAAACAATCCCAGGAAGCATCAAAGTTGGTAGTTTCCCTGGAGATGACACAAAAGGATCAGGATGGTACATCTTTTCTCCAGTCAATAGTGTTGACTCCTTTGCTCTTTGAGCATGTGTGAGAGTCCAACAAGGGAGAAATCGACTGTGAGGTCATATGTGATCACGTATCTATAAAAAATTCACTATATTCATATTATAAGTATGGAAATAAGGTTATCTAGTTATATATGATAATAGTGGATTCTGTCACATTGCGAGATAAGGTATTACGAGAGTTCGACACTTATCACCTTGATTTGAATATAGGTGTGGGGTTGATTCATGTAGATATTCCGCACTAGAATTTGTTCTTCGACATGTGATGAAATGTATGTGAGTTCAACTTTAGTTTATTCAACAACAAGTAGTTGATGGCTGGGAAAAGTTTTCCTACTGATCTATTATAGACCCTTGGGATGCAAAATTTGGAATGGGATTAAATTACCATGGAATTGTAACAACCAGAATCTGGAGTACTTCCACTGGTGTCCCATACCCAGTTCACCACATGATCTCAAGCACGTTTCCCCGAATGCAAGAGGCTGCCAACTAGCAGCGAGGGCCTTGGTGAGTCGGTGGGGAAACTATGCCCTCATTCGGTAAAGTATACAACTTAAGAACAACAAGTCACAATAGCGAAACCAATAAAAAGTATACAACAACTGAACTGAATAGTGGAAGAAATGTATAAAGTAATGATGATGCATCATGGTACATATGTTTATGGAATGCAGTAAACAAACCAACATGCTGAAGTACATCTGAAAACAATGTGCAAAAGAAAACAAAGTAAACTCCTCAACTTCGCAAGCCACGTTTAGGTCACATGCTCTCCAACTCCAGTGTAGTGAACAACCTGAAGTAGAAGGGCTCTTGACCTTATCTATACGTGCGACAACATAGTCTGCTTGGGCCCAAAACCATGGCCAAATTAGGGTGTGAGATAAAATCTCAGTAGGCAATCACCCAATGTTTTTTGCCTAACAGTCAATGAATACATGGCAGTAATAAAACAAGAATTAGTAGACACAAAAGCACAAGTAGCTACAATTCACAGTTCTAACAAACAGAGTACACAAGTGAACAACCAACAACAATAAGGAAAAAGGTAACCCTCTGGGTAGCTCTCACAAACTCACCCCTATGGTTCAACCTATAAGTACTGGCAACCCTCTATGAAGCACAAATAATCTCACCCCTTTGGTTCAACTACAAAATTAATAGACTCTATTAGGAATCACTCACTGTCAATTCCCCCTATAGTCTCGTATCGTAATAAAGGCTCTCTAGGGAAGCACTCAACGTCTCATTCCCCCAGTGGCCCACATTGAGGAACTATAGACTCTCTGAGGAAAGAGTCATTGTAAATTCCCCCAGTGGTCTCGCATTGTATTTAAAAGACACACTAGAGAAGCCCTTATGTCAATTCTCTCTATGGTCTGCTACACTAGGTACTCATAGTCCTCTGTGGAATGAAACATTCTCAGCGTGTGTACATCGTCCAAGTAAACCTCAAGAACTACCTGGATATCAGTCTAAGGATCAACACCAATAATAAAGAAACTATTCCACTGTCCTAATACACGGCATGGCAACTAGAAAATGTGAAAAAGTAAAACAAGCTTGGAAAATCAACCTGAGATGAAAACAAATTATTAGACTCACAAGCATAAACATATATTACTGTAATCATGGAAAGAAGGCAAACAGCAGGGGAAAAATAGGAAACCAACATTTCCCCACCCAAGGAAATTTGCAGAATTTGCACAAAATACTCATCGAATTTCAACATAAAGGCACACAACACTTACCTCGATCTTATGAGATCGATATACGTAAAGCACAAAGATTTATTTCCCTTAGAACTTCGTAGATCTGAGAAAACACACAAAATGCTCAACCCCTCGATAACCCGAAAATGTGGAGGAAACAAAAAACAAGGCTCTAGTAAAAGGAAGAACTCACCACTATGATTCTAATGAAAAAGACTGTGATCGAATTAGAGAAGGGACAAATATACGAGAGATCGTTGAATATTCGGCCGTGCGGGTCGCTATCGAACGAACGGAACCTAGAAGAAGGTGTTTTTGTGCGTCAGGCGCGACCCCGGTCTGTTTAGTGAAAAAAAAGAAAAGTACACGACATGTATTTTTAAAGTACACGACGTGTAGTGGGGTTTTCTTTTCTCTACCAAAATCAGCCTCCACGTCACCCCTACACACCGTGTGTGTGGCTCGACATGGCCAGCACATGACTTCGAGTCGGGGAAGAGTACACATCGTGTACTCAGAAAGTACATGGCGTGTACTTTGAAAATTTAAAAGAAGTTAATTTTTCTTAAAAAATCCAGAAAAAGGAAAAACATACCTGAAACGAAGTTCCGATTTCTTACAAACATCCCCCCTTAATGAAATTCATCCCTGAATTTCCCTAACATGGCATAAAAGAAGAATCCCCGAACAGCTCTTGCCACTACAATCGTACATCGGCCTCCCTTCCCCAAGTCTCATCCTGTACTCACCCGTGCTGCCATAGAACCTGTACCAGAGAAATAGACCACCCATAAAGAACCTTCATACTGTGACTGACAATCCGAATAGGATGCTCCTTAAACGACGCATCTAATTCAAGTTCAACGTCTCAGGCTAAAAGACATGATATGGGTCTGAAACGTAACGTCGGACCTGAGAGTCGTGGAAGACATTGTGCTTGGCCTGGTACCTCTGAGGTAGCTGCAACCAATAGGTAACCGGCCCCACTCTCTCCAAGACCTCAAATTTCCCAACGTACAATGGGGAAATCCTACCATGTCTCTGAATCCTCTTGTGCCCCAAACTTGTTGTGACATGCAGGAAAACATGATCCCCGACCACGAACTCCAGAGGTCATCTCCGCTGATCAACATAAGACTTCTGTTGAGACTCTACTATATCCATCCTCTTCTAAATCAGCTCTATCTGCTCTGAGGTCTCCTGAATGAGATGAGGTCCCAGCAAAGCTGCCTCTCTTGCCTCCAGCCAACACAAGGGTGATCGGTATGTCCTACCATACAAAGCCTCATATGGTGACATCTGAATGGTCTCTTGGAAACTGTTGTTGTAGGCGAACGCCACCATAGGAATATGCTTATCCCAAGAACTGCCAAAGTATAGAATGTAGGGTCGGAGCATATCCTCAAGCACCTGGATCGTGCACTCTTACTGGCCATCAGACTTGGGATGTTATGATTTACTTAAAAGTACCTTTGAACCCAAGGCCTTCTGAAGCCCTTGCCAGAACTGAGAAGTAAAGTACAGATATCTGTCTAAAACAATGGAGTGTGTAACTCCATGCAGATGAACGATCTCTTAGATGTAAAGTCATCTTAGATCATCGACACTGAAGGTCTCCTTGATCAACAAAAAGTGGCCAACATTAGTGAGCCTGTCGACGACAACCCAAATGTAAATGTTTCCCCAAGGTGATCTCAGCAACCCGGTCACGAAGTCCATCACAACATCATTCCACATTCACTCCAGAATGGGTAATTGCTGTAAAAGGCCTGCTGCCCACTGATGCTATGCTTTCACCTGTTGACAAGTAAAACAAATCATGACAAAACCAGCAACATCCTTCTTCATACCTGGCCTCCAGTACTGGCGATGAAGATCCCAAAACATCTTGGTGACGCCAGGATGGACATCCCAAATAGAGGAATGAAAATCCTACATAAGCTCCTCAAATATGTCGGTTGGCACCCATACGCATCCCTGGAAATGCAAGATCTGAGCCTTGCCCACTGTCCATCTAGGAAGAGGGTCCCCTCCTGACACACTCTCCCGCAGGACTAAGCCTTCTGGGTCTGATAGCTGCCTCATACGTACCCGATCAAGTAGTGTAAAGGTAATAGCTACAGAAGATAGGAATGTTTGTCCCTGTCTATCATGCACCTCCAGGTGCATCTCAAAGAATAGAGCCATAAGCTGCCACTCACTGCTGGCCTCCTGAACTGCCTGAATTTGAGTTCTCCTGCTCAACGCATCTGCCACTATGTTTCCCTTTCTCGATGTATAGGAAATCTTGAAATCAAAATACTGAAGATACACGAACCACCTACGCTGCCTCAGATTCCGATCACGCTGAGTGAAGATATACTTGAGTCTATTGTGGTCTGTAAAGACTACAAAGTGCTATCCCAGAAGATAGTGCCTCCAACAACGTAAGGCATGAACAACAGATGCCAACTCTAGATTGTGCGTAGGGTAGTTCCTCTCATGTGGACTCAACTGCCGAGACCCATATGCAACGACTCCATCTCCCTATATAAGCACAGCTCCCAGCCCGATACCAGAAGCATCACAGTAAATAGTGTAGCTCTTACCTGGATCTTGCAAGACTAGTATCGGTGTTGACGTCAACCTCCATTTCAGCTCCTACAAGGCTGAATCACAAGAATATGACCATAAGAACTTCGCCCCCTTCTTGGTCAAACCTGTCAAAGGTGCTTCTAGATGAGAAATGTCCTGAATGATGTGTCTGTAGTATCCAGCGAGCCCTAGAAAGCTCTGTACCTCAAAGACATTCTTTGGCTGCTCCCAGGAAACTACAGCTCTCACTTTCTCTCTGTCCACTGATACTCCTGCCTCTGAGATGATGTGACCCATGAAGTGAATATTATCCATCTAGAAGTGGCACTTCAAGATTTTAGCATAATTTTGGGGATATCTCAGTGTACTCAGAATGATCTCAAGATTTGTGGAATGGTCGTGTCGAGTGTGATAGTACACCAGGATATCATCCAAAAATAACATGACAAAGGAATATAAATAAGGATGGAAAACTAGGTTCATCAGTTCCATGAAAACTGCTGGTGTGTTCTTGAGACCGAACGGCATAACGGTATACTCGTAAAGACCATAACTGCTCCTAAAGGCTGTCAGAGATATATCTGATGGTCTAATGCGCAACTGATGATAACCAGACCACAAATCGTTCTTCGAGAACACCCAGGCTCCTCGAAGCTGATATAAGAGTTCATCGATCCTCAGCAAGGGATATTGGTTCTTGACCTTCAACTAGTTTAGCTTTCAATAATCCACACAAAGATGAATGGTATCGTCTACCTTCTTCGCAAAAAGGACAGGCGAACCCCAAGGAGAATTACTGGGTCAAATGTTACCCATAGCCTGAAACTCCTCCAACGTCTTCTTGATCTCCTCCAACTCAGGTGTAGCCATCCTATAAGGAGGAATGGACACCGGTGCTGCTCCTGGCACGAGCTCAATAGAAAATTCCTCCTCATGCTCTGGAGGAAAACCTGAAAAGTCCTCTAAAAAAACATCCCTGAAACGATCCACCACTGGAGGAAATTCCAACTGCGAAGTCCCCTGATCATCCAGATAAAGACTAGTAATCTGGTCTATCACCCATCATAGCCCATGATGCTCTAGTTCTGCTCAACTCACCTAAACATCCCATTCACCAATATAAAGAAAAGATTCACCCTTTAGTGAAATGAAACTCACTCAGCGGTGATAACAGTCGACAACTGCCTGGAAGTGAACCAACCAGTCCATCCCGAGGATGAAATCATACACTGTCATCACTAGGACATAGAGATCACATAAGAAATGATACCCTTCAACCTCGATAGGGCACTCTCTACACTGGCGTACACTAGATGTTCTCATCACCAAAGGTGTGTCTAGTGCCAACTAGTCGGCAGATGAAAAGACATAGTGCCCAATGCTTTCCACAGCAGCAACACTGATAACGCTATGCGTAGAAATAGTATCAAAAAGAGTTGAAGATCAAACTGAGGCTACTAAAATCATACCTCAAACTGTAGAAGGGTCGAGATCTTGTTCTTGATAGATTTGCTCCATGGTGAAAGAATTGCATGCACCACGGCCCTGCGCCCCTGGCTGACCACTCTGTGCTGATCCACCTTACTGATGCTGAGGGACTGGTGGCTGAACACCACGACCTCGACCTCCACCTTAGCCCGAACATCCGGAAAAACTCCAGTTCCCCGACTGGTGAGAAACTGGTGGTGCTCTTCCTGAACAAGGAGTCATGGAAGAACACTGGTCACCAGCTGCTGGTGAGAAAACCTGGCAAAAACGTTGAAGGTGACACTTCTTTCCACAAGATCGGCACTCCATGGGTTCCCTATGGCACTGTGGCATCGTGTGCCCTGACCATCCACACTGGTAGCATGTCCCCTGGCTTCCTGACGATGCATCACGCTTCCTTGGTTCACTACGCGTAGAATCTCTATGGCACTTCTTGATGTTTTCTGGAGGCAAACTAGCTCTGGATGTAGAACCGCCATGGCTCACAGCTCTAGAGTCTCTCAGATTGCGCTCCGCAATCAATGCCCGGTTGAAAATGGAAGTGATGGAGGTTAGGTGGAATATGTTCACCTACAAGCGGATCTCCCTCCTGAGACCATCCTCAAAATTCCTTGCTAAGAACACCCCAATCTATCCTAGAGGGGTGTGAAACACTGCATCTCGGTGAAGCGAGGGGAATATTCCATTACAGAAAGAGTACCCTACTCTAGGCTCATGAACTCCCGGGCTCGTTCGGCCCTCAGGGTCTCTGGATAAAATTATTCATAGAATACACGCTGGAACTCCTTCCAAGCCAAAGCCTGCTGATGAACCACCTGTGAGATCGTGTCCCACCACCTCTTGGAAGAGTCTCATAGCATATAGGTAGAGAGCATGAATCTTCTATCCAGAGGCATCTCCAGATGCTTGACGATAGTCAGCATGGCTTCCAGCCATGACTATGCAGCCTGAGGTCCTCCTTCCCCTGAGAACGTGGGAGGATGCTGCTGGTGGAAAAGCCGCGTCAAATCTTCCATAGTTAGGGCAGGAGGCGGCGCTCCCTAGAAGGCCTGCATCATCCTTATGAAACCTTTCCTGAACTATGAATCAGCCCCTGCAACTGGTATAACAGTCGGTGCCAAGGCTGGCCCGACTGGAAGATCGGCAGGAAGTCCCTGATCAGCCCTATCCGGCATCTAATCATTTCTTGAGGATAGACGTACGACCAGAGGACGTCTCGGAGGCATAGCTCTAAAAGCTCAAAAGTACAACTTATTTCAGGAAATCAATGATAGAGAACACAATAGTACAAAATCGAAACTAGGGATGGAAAGCACACAAGTTTACAAAACTTAACTACACGGCGTGTATAAAAACTACACGAAATGTCTTCTTAAACCACTGACATGGGAGTGTACTCCTACCCTACTTGTCGTGTACACCTCAAACCACATGGTGTGTTGACCCCACACACGGTGTGTACTTGAAAACTGTTCCCCTGTCCGACTCCCATACATGGATAACCCACACTGTTTTCTTAAATTGACACTACACGGGGTGTTCCCTACGGACACGCCGTGTAGTGGAAAAGGATTCTACGGCCCGTGTTGTTAAACACACAGCCGTCTACATGGATCAATTTTACACGACGTGCTCCGAACAAACACAGCGTGTATAGGCAAGGAGATAATGCCCCGTGTTGTTCGTGACATGGTCGAGTACTTGGAAAGACTACACGGCGTGCTCCAACAACAACACGACGTGTTTGAGAAAAGGTCACACCAACTCGTGTTGTTCGTGACACGGCCGAGTACCTGGAAGGGACTACATAGTGTTTTCTATTACAACACGGCGTGTGGTACACGAGCTCCCCCAGCCCGTGTTGTTAGTGACATGACCGGGTACACGGCTCATTATTACACGGTGTGTACCTACAATACACGACGTGTTCCTAATGTTACTATCACGACACCGTGTTCTGATCACACAGTCAGTGACAAGACCTGAAAACTACATAGTGAGTATCCACAAAGTACACACTGTGTATTCTTTGTTTTTCTAGGCAGTAGATCAAAAACTTCACAGAACCCCAGAAATACTAAATACAAGGCAAAGAGGCGCCAAATTTTTATTCGTGAGGGTCCATACTCCCCGCGAATCAATGCTTGGCATCTCCTACAGTCACATACAAGGGAAAAAACAACTCTCTAACATAATAGCTATGTTTATATCAAGCATCTATCACAACAGCATGCATAATCTACATAAAGTCTATCACTATAGCATGTAATCACTAATTCACCCTAGATTACATGGCAACAATGCATGACATGTGATTTTACAAGTGTCTATATGATGCATGAGATGTCATACCCTCATCTCATCTCGTTGTGATAGAAATAGTACCAAAATATCAAAACAATAATAGCATAAGTCCTGTGAATCACTGTAGGTGAAGTCATATCAACCGTAAAATCTCAAAATCGACAAACTGAAATTAACGAGGTAGTATGGAATTTCCCTATACACGGGTTAGCTACTCCTGAGAATAGCTTAATAACAAGTACCGAATCTATCCTATCACTGGATAAAGTATCCAAACAGTAATGCAAGATAAAATAACTCCTTTGATACCACTTTTTAACAACATGAATCCGAAGCCCCTCCACAGGTGCCCCATACCCGGTTCTCCAGATGACCTCAAGCGTGTTCCCCTGAACACCAGAGGCTATCGACTCATAGCGAGGGCCTTGGTGAGTCGATGGGGAAACTATGCCCTCATTCGGTAAAGTATAAAGAGGATGAACAACCAGTCACAATAACCGAAACAATAACCATCATACAACAACTGAACAGAACAATGAAAGCAATGTATAAAGTAATTATGATGTATCTTCATACATATGTTTATGGAAAGAAGTAAACAAACCAATGGCCTGAAGTACAACTAAAAACAAGGTGAAGAAGAAAACAATGTAAACTCTTAAGCATCGCAAGGCACGACTCAGTCCCAAGCTCTCCAACTCCAGTGCAATCATGATCCTGATGTAGAAGGGTGCTTACCCTTATATATACCTGTAGCAACATAGTTTTCTTGGGCCCAAAAGCATGGTCCAAACCAGGTGTGAGATAAAATCCCAGTAGGAAATCAACCAAATATTTGTGCCTAACATTCAATGAATACATGGTAGTAATAAAACAAGAAGCAGTAAATAGGAAAGCACAAGCAGCTTCAATCCACAGTTAAAACAAACAGTGTACACAAGTGAACAGCCAATAACAATAAGGAAAGAGGCAACCCTCTGGGTAGCTCTCACAGCCTCACACCTAAGGATCAACCAATAAGTACTACCAACCCTCTAAGAGGCACACACTCTCTCACCCATCTGGTTCGGCTACGAAATTAATAGACTCTCTGAGGAAGCACTCACCATTAATTCCCACTATAGTCTCGTTTAATACTAAAGGCACTCTAGGGAAGCACTCAACGTCTCATTCCACCTGTGGCCCATGTTGAGGAACTATATACTCTCTTAGGAAGCACTCATCGTCAATTACCCCTATGGTCTCAAATCGTATTTAAAAGACACTCTGGAGAATCCCTTACGTCAATTCGCCCTATGGTCTGCTACACTAGGTACTCAAAGTCTTGTGTGGAAATAATCTTGCTTAGCGCGCGTACATCGTCCAAGTAAACCTCAAGAACTACTTGGATATCAGTCTAAGGCTCAACATCAACAATAAAAAAAATAGTTCCACTACCCTACAACTAGTCATGGCAACTAGAAAATACAAAAAAGTAAAACAAGCATGGCAAAGAAAGCTGAGAATAAAACAAATTATTCAACTCACAAGCATTAAAATCTACTACAACAATCAAGAGAAGCAGGCATACAGCAGGGGAAAAATTGGAAACCCACAATTCCCCGCCCAAGGGAATTTTTGTAATTTGCACAAAATACTCATCGACATTCAATAGAAAGGCACAAACTACCTACCTTGATACTTGGAGATCGATATATGTGCACCACGATGATTGATTTACCTTATAACATCGTATATCTAAGAAAATGCACAAAACTATCATCCCAGAATAACACGAAAACGAGGAGGAAACAAGAAACAAGGCTCAACCAGAAGGAAGAACTCACCGCTGCAATTCCAATGCAGAAGACCATGCTCGAATCGGAGAATGGAAGAAGATACGGGAGCTCTTCGAAGATTCGGCCGTACGGGTTGCTCTCAGATGAACGAGACCTAGAAGGAGGTGTTCATATGTGTCAGGCGTGACCCCAGTCTATTTAGTGAAAAAAATAAAAGTACATGATGTGTATTTTTAATGTGCACGGCGTGTAGTGGTTTTTTCTGTACTCCACCAAAATTGGCATCCACGTCACCCCTACACACCATGTGTGTGGCCCGACTTGGGCAGCACATGGCTTCATGCCAAGTAAGAGTACACGGTGTGTACTCAGAAAGTACATGGCGTGTACATCAAAAATTTCCAGAAAGTTCATTTTTCATAAAAAAACTAGAAAAAGGAAAAACATACATGAAACGAAGATCCGGGTTCTTAGAGGAATCATCATAGGGATTCCACTCATAGTGACGGAGAATGACACAATCTGGCTGGGATTTGATTAATTTGTGAATTCCTATCACATACTTTCTATTAGGGAGTAGAGATTAGAGGTTATTTTGTGGATGTTTCAAGTATAGAAGATCGATCGCCATAATGGTGGTTCCCTTGAAGATTTTCTCTGATCACGATGTGTCATTTACATAATGATTGTTGATAGGCATTCAAAAGTAATTCCAGTTCTAGATGTAGATGATTATAGCTTTTCATATATATACATGTGAGAAAACTGAGAGCAATTTCTAGGTGCTAGAAAATATGCTAAGGTTGTGCATGTTAGACTTTGACTGGAACTAGGAGGATCACCTTCCATTGTATGTGTAAATGTACAACAAAAACAGTAGCACCCAAAGTTTCCATGATACACTTCTCTTTGAATAATACAGATGCATGAGTAATATTCATCATCAAGTTCTAACACACCACAACTAATAAAACTAGCCGTTATAAATAGTAATACCCAATTATTTAAATTATATAAATATTATCTTTTAAAATGGACTTCATTTTTGGATTCGTAATATCAAAATTAACCTAGGGTGATATTTTGGTATTTTTCGGAAAACACTTAATTTTTGATGAATAGTGAGAAACACTTAGGTATAGTTTAAAACTAAATTTTAATTTACATAATTATTATTTCCATTTAAATTTATTTTAGGTCAAAATAGATACATATTACATATATATGTTCAATTTAATTCATTTTACTCATTTAATAATAATTTTAGATATATAAAAATTTTATTGAACTTTTCGCCGTTTTTTACTCATCTCCTAGGAGAATTTTCAAATTCACATAAAACATAAATTTACCACATATGTGAGTGGAAATTTGAAAATCCAATAGACATGGTTAATATCAAGGATTAAAATGTGGTTCAATATGATAAAATTAATTTTTGGTGAATAGTAACTTTTTAAGTTTATTTACCACAATTAAAAGTAAATAGGGTAATTAAGGGTAAAAATGATTTTATTATTACCTTAACACAATTTTTAATTCTATAAGCAAAGTATAATTAGACCAACAACAACCTTAGGAATAAAATCTGAACCACTTTGGTCTACTTGTATTAGATTAGGACATTTATTATTATTTAATTCAAAGAAATGTTAAAAGAGATAAAATAAAAGTTAAATAAAAAAACATTTTTAATATAGGGTTATACATAAGATAAATTCGATTATAAATATTCATTATAAATATAAAAATATTAACTACATAATAATATTTTTTTTATTTTTAGACATTTAAAATGTATATTATTTAGGACATAATGGTGATGCAGTAATTAACTAATTAATGAAATATTAAAATAATTGATATTATAAATATAAGAGTAAATTTAATTTGAGACTTTTTATGAATTCCACTAATTTTATAGGTTTTAATGACATGTTATGATTGATTAAATTAATATATTTAGAATTAATAAAGTTGTTATAACTTTGACAAAAATCAATTATTAAATAGTTTCAAAATTGACAAAAAAGAGCATTTAAAACAAATATTATATTATTAATTCATATTCTAATCCTATAAATCTAATTTTAGGCCAAAGAACATATACAATGATATGTGTATCATTAATGAACAACTTTTGGTTCTCGTGGAAGTATATAGTATGTTTATTAACCATTTAATATAAAAATAAAAAGAGGCATGGTAAATGTCAATCAATTTAACTAAGAGTTAAATATAAATGATAAGGTTAACAGAGTGACCCAAACCTACCTAAAATATGTTGGTTGAAAGGATTTAGACCCATAACCACCTTATCATCGAAAGAAGTCACTTTGGAGCCATTATAAACCGAATATGAAATTATTATAAAATAATATTTTATGTCTTTACTAAGGTTCCCCTCACCCCTCTTATAAAAGTTCACTCTTACTTCTCTCCCATTCATACATTCAAAGCCTTTTAGCTCGGACAAAACTGGCCCAAATATTCTCTCAACTTCCCTCAATTCAACCAAGAGGCCTTAGTTTGATCGAAAAGCCAACCTTTGGAGCCCTTTTGATCAAATCAAAAGGAAGAACCCGAAGAAGAGGTAATGTTTTCACCACCCTCTTTCAAATTCCTTTCTTCTTACACTTCTTATTTCTTTGTTATTTCCATTATAAAATAATAACTCCATTATATTCTATATACTGTGATTTTATTATAAATCAGGTAAAACCATATTATTTATTCTATCCATCCTTTGAATGATGTGTCACCATACGTGCGTACGTACAGCTTACCGTCTCCACGGTGTGGTGTAATTGTTATTCAAAAAATTATTATTTGGATGGGTATGATAATGATGTGTAATTGAAGTAAAAAATAAATATAACATTATAATGATTATGTATATATAATATACCATCAAATTATATATTATTTTAATATAAAAATAATGATATTGTCGCTCGTGCGTACGTACGGACTGCAATCTCCAGGAACGCGTTGAGATTAATTCCCCATCGTATACCTTCAAGTATAATTTGCATTTGAGGATTAAAAATAATGTTCATGGACATGATATAATTATGGATAAGAATAAGATACACCCTAATCATAACAAACATAGATTATGTAACAAAACATATAAAAGAACAAGAGTAAGTTAACACCCGAAACAACGATAATATTAAGATATTTTTATAAAAGCAATGATAAAAGATCATATGTGATATAATATTAATGTATATGATTATTGAATAATTTAATAAAAAATATTTCACTATTATACAGGTTGTTAAACTACCCTCAACCAAGGAAAACTACATGGTGAGGGTTTATTTCACAATCTCTTCATTATACGAGAATGATTATACGTAATTATTTACTGGGACCTATTTATCATCCACATCCTTGTTTCTTACAAATGTATTTCAAATCATTATTAATATTTTATAGACTATGGTTTAAAGACATTTATACCCTTTTTTATTTTTTATAAGTTGATTATAAAGGAATCTTTCCATTTTTTTCAAATAAGGTCCATTTTAACCTTTTCGATAGAATTAAGGAAAGAATTACTTTTTTAACTAATATGGAATTTGCGGCTATTTTCCATCATTATAAAATCGTTTAAGCTTCCCTTACAATCTTATAATAATATTTTCAAATTTAATGTTTTATTTTATAATTATGTGACTTTTAAATAATTTCAAAAAAAGAGATATTTCTCTCAAATAGTTTTGATTCCATCTATGTCAGAATCCTTTAATGGATTATAAGATTATTTGAATTTAATTAATTATAACACAAAACATCCATATTGTATTGAAGCAATTGTGATATTTTTGACTACGGATGTGTTATTTTTATACCATTCATGGTTTATGGATAAATTAATGACATTTCGTATGCTATTTTTAATATGAATGTTTATGTTATGTTTAAACCTGTTCATATGAGGAATGCATTGGACATACTAAGTGGTGGGTGGAGCTCGCTATATCTCCTCGATGCATCGGTAGGTCTCATAAGACAAACTAGTGTCTTGGAACAAGGGTTTGAAAAAATTTTATTTTTATTCTTGGCACAAGCCATAGACTATGTGGTTATGATAGACTGGAATTATGCATTCCATCATTATGAAAGTGGTTATTGATATTGCATGTGATTATTCGACTAGTAGAATATCCATGTGAATAAGTAAATGAAATTATTTCATTTTATTTCTTTCGTATTATGCTGAAATTCAAGTTTAAAATGCTTTTGTTTTAGTTGTACATTGCCTTAAATGTTTATGATTATTTATGAATGTTTCTGCTATATTGTTATCCTTACTGGGCATTTGAGCTCACCCCTTTCTATGATTTATTTTTCCCTGGATGTGAAAGTATTTTATGACTGAACTGCAGGGATAGTCTGAGGGGATATGAGTGTGGACTATGGAGACTATGTTGTTGTAGTATTCATTTTAATATGTAATGTAAAAATTATGAATGTATCTTGTGATTCCAAGGATACTCAAGTAATAAGTCTTCCAAGACATGATCTTTTGTGATAATGCTAATGTTATGTAATAATACACCGAATCTGGGTAACTTGGGTCGGGGCGTTACAGTTGGTATTAGATGAAGTTTAGTACAAACCATGGGAGCTATATTTAGATAAACTCTGATTAGAGCACATATACCTAAGATTGAATTTGATGATTAGTACATAAGAACATCCTAGAATTTTGGTATTGTTAAGATTTTTTGAGTTTTCCGAGCAATACACCCCTATATGGATAAGATCATGTTGAGGCAGCTCTGGCACAAATGTACCTAGGTGTAAAATCTGAAAACAGAGCTTTGAGCTAGAATCGAACGGAAACTGGTGCACGACAACGGGCATTGCTGCACTCTTGGTTACGACACTCCCGGGGGATATGATTAGGATAATTATCATTTTCATTACAAACCATAATGAATGGTTTATGAGTATATACTTCCACAAAGAAAACATTTGTATGATTAGGGATTATATCCATAAACTGTTTAATTTATGTTAAGTGTTTTACAGGTTTGGAATTATGTATTTCGATTCATAAACCGATCTAGTTTATGCCATTGTATAGAAATGGGGACTATAGGAAGAAATGGACACTGTATTAATGCACACACTCCATGTAGGAATTTTCCTCCTGCTCATAATAATTATTGTGGAAATTGTGATACAACTAGTTCTGATCAGCTTATCACCATACTAGGAAAAATCACTCTGGTTATGAATAATAAACTTACCTATATGGAGCACCCTGATCCACAGTGTGGAGGATCAACATTATATTGCTTCATGAGGAAACAAACAACCACATTCAATGGGAGTAAAAATCCATTAGTTGCTGAGCAAAGGATAAATTCTTTAGAGAAAATATTCCATGCCTTGGGGAGTAGTGAATAAGAAAACGTTATCTTGTCAGTTTACTGCCTCAGTGGAGATTCAGACCAATGATGGCCATTGATTGAAAACACAAAGGAGGATGATAAAGTATCAAATATGGAATAGAGGGAGTTCAAAGAGATTTTCATAGAAAAATACTTTCCACATGACCATCAAGAAGATAAGGAAATGTAATTTCTGAGTCTGAGACAAAAGGACGATGGGAATGTCACAATGTATGTGGTTAACTATACAAGGTTAGTGAATCATGGAAAAGATTATATACATAACACAAAGAGTAAGATTGATCGATTCTTTTATGGGTTAAAAAAATTTCTCTGTCATGAATTAGCCTCACAATCCTTCTCGTCATATGAATATACTGTCTCATGTGCTATCAAGACAGAAAATGAATTCTCTATGTATTATGACTATAAAGAAAGGCAAGAGAAGAATAGAAATACTGATCACTTTGGGAATGGAAATAAGGGGAAGGATGGAAAAGTTGAATATTCATCCTGTATTAAATGTGGGATGAATAACCCTGGTACTTTCTTGATGGTAATGGGAGTCTATAAATGTGTCGTGAAAAAGGCCACCAAGATCGTGATTGCATGGGGAAGAAAGAAGCTACCGATGTTCAATGAAACAATTTTAGGGAGATGGGAAATTTTGAAAATGAATGTCGTAAGCGTCATGGGAACTTACCTCAGAAAAGTCCAAGGGATCAAGGCCAAGCTTATGCTATCAGTACTGCTGAGGTATAAGCTTTGAAAGATGTGGTGGCAGATAATTTAATGGTTTTCTCAAGTTTAGCCAATGCTTTATTTGATTCTGGATCATCGCATTTTTTCATATCATCCGAGTTTTTTAAGAAAATTAGATATTTCCAATTTTATTAAAGAAGAGAGTTTTCAGTTAAAACTCATATTGGAAGTATCCTTGGAATAAAGATTTGTGAATCAGTCTCCATTAGAGAACAAAAATGTTCTTTATCTGCTGATCTCATCATCATACCCATGATTGAATTTGATATAATCCTTAGTATGGATTTCCTTTCGGACCATGATGTGAATATTTATTATAAAAAGAAGGAGGTTACGATTTTTTATTATGATGATAAGGAACGCATTATCTTTATAGCAGAATCATTATCACCTAATTCTTATTTAGATTCACCCCCCATAGCTCAACAAAATTCAATTATCGGGGAGGAAGAGAATGAAATAACTATGGGTGAGGAATGGAATGTTCAAATAGAGGATGTACCAATTGTAAAATAATATGTAGATGTGTTTCTAGAAGATTTACATATACATCCTTTAGAATGAGAAATTGAGTATTCCATTGATTTAATTCCTGGTTCAAGGACAATATTGAAGACCCCTTATAGAATGTCCACTTTGGAATTAGTTGAAGTAAAGAAAAAATTAGAGGAATCGAGTAGTAATGGATTTATTCACCCTAGTGTTTCTCCATGGGGTGTCCCTTATCTTTTTGTTAAGAAGAAAGATGGATCTATGAGGTTATGTATCGACTACATGGAAATAAATGCTATAACAATAAATAACAAGTATCCCCATAATCACATTGATGATTTATTTGAACAACTTCCTGGAGCTCAATACATTTTAACGATTGACCATCGATCTGAACACCATCAGTTGTGTGTGATGAAGGAAGACATTCCGAAGAAATCATTTCAAACTAGGTATGAGCATTACAATTTTACTGTAATTCATTTTGGACTGAATAATGCACCCTTTGTATTCATTGATCTAATGAAGATAGTTTTCAAGGAATATGTCGATTATTTTTTAGTTGTATTTATTGATGATTTCTTGGTATACTCAAAAAGCTAAAAAGATCATGAAAACAAGTTGCGAATTATCCTAAAGACTCTTAGAGGACATGGATTATTTGGGAAGTTTAACATGTCTGAATTTTGGCATCAGGATATATTTTATCATGGCCATATTTTCTCTAAGGATGGAATTTCCGTTGATCCTTATAAGACCAAGGCATTCTATGAATGGCCAGCACCGATGAGTATAACTGAGGTATGTAGTTTTGTTTGTTTAGCAGGTTATTATCGGTATTTCGTCCAAAATTTATCTCGATTGGCTAGCCCAGTAATGAATCTCACACGTAAAGGGGTTAAATTTGTTTGTACAAAATAGTATGAAGAATATTTTGAATAAACGAAGAAAATATTAGTCAGTGATCCTATATTGACTCTACCATCACGGAATGATGGGCTCATTATTTATAGAAATGCATCAATGAAAGGACTTGGTTGTGTCCTTATGAAGAATGATAGCGTTATTGACTATGCATCACAACAGCTGAAAATTAATGAGAAAAACTATCCTACTCATGATATTGAGTTATCTGCTGTAATATTTGCATAGAATATGGGGAGAAATTTTCACTATGGTAAAAAATGTGAGATATATACTGATCAAAAGAGTTTGAAGTATATTTTCTCACAGAAAGAAGTCAACATGAGTCAAAGATGATGGCTTGAACTACTCAAGGATTATGATTGCATGATACACTACCACCTAGGGAAGGCAGATAAGGTGGATGATGCTTTTAGTAGAAAGGATCATGGAGTTTTGAACAAGATTAGAGTTGAAAAGGATCCTCTATACATAAATCTCGTAAATATGGATATGGTAATCACCATGTATGGTGAATAATCAATACATTTTCAAATTTTTTCCAAAACATATTTTCTATAATGAATAAAGATTTCTCAGATCGATGATGAAGTGTTTAAAAATATGATTAAAGCTATGAATAATGGGAGATTAATTGACTCTGTGTATAAAGATAGAGTTTTGAAATTTGGGAAGAGACTTTATGTTCCTGATATAACTAATCTAAAAAGATAATTTTTGGATGATGCTCATAGTTCCAATTTCTCGATACACCATGGGAGCACCCAAATGTATAAATATTTGAAGGAACATTTTTGGTGGGATAAGAAAAAGAGGGAGATTACTGATATTGTGTCAAGATGTATGGTTTTTCAACAAGTGAATGCTGGAAGATAACAACATGGGGGAGTCATGCAACCTCTTCCCATACCTGAGTGGAAACGGTATAATATTACGATGGAATTTATCATGGGACTACATATGACTCCAAGATAGAATGATACAATATGGGTCATTGTTGATCGTCTTACCAATGCATCAAATTTTATTTCTATAAGAGAATATCTACCACTTGAACGTTATGCAAGAAAACTTATTAATGAAGTTGTGAGACTTCATGGAGTATCTCTATCGATTTTTTCTTATAGTGATCCCCGTTTTACTTCAAGATTCTGGAAGAGTCTTCAGAAGGCCTTAGATAGTGAACTTATTTTGAGCACTGCCTACCACCCTAAAAAATATGGAAAATCAGAACGGACTATTCAAACCTTAGATGACATCTTGAGGTCTTGCTCACATGACTTTCAGGGTATGTGGGATCAATATCTACCTCTGGTTGAATTTTATTATAACAATAGCTTCTATTTAGGAATTCAGATGGAAACATATGAAGCTTTATATGGAATGAGATGTCACACACCAACCTATTAAGATGATGTTGGTGAAAGAAAACTCGTAGGCCCATAAATGGTGGAGAAAATGATGGAAAATGTGAAGGTAATCCAAAACCACATCAAATTAGCTCAATGTAGGCAGAAGATAAATGCTGATAACCGAAAGAAGGATTTAGAATTTCAGGTAGGAGATCATGTTCTCTTGAAGGTATCTCCTTTGAAGGGTGTTATAAGTTTCTGTAAGAAGGGTAAATTGAGTCCCAGGAACATAGGACCTTTTGAAATTCTAGAATGAATTGGGGTTGTACCTTACTGTTTGGAAATACCACCAAGTCTCTCCAAAGTTCACGATGTGTTCCACGTATCATTGTAGAGAAAATACTTGCCTGACCCAATGCATGTACTGAAATATGAGGAAGTATAACTGGAACACGGTCTATCTTATTTTGAAGAGCCCGTCAGGAATCTTGATACCGGAGAACAATTGTTGAGAAACTCGATGACTCGTCTGGTAAAAGTTCTGTGGAGATAAAATAAGATGGAAGAAGCAATGTGGAAGCCCGAGAAACATATGATGAAGAACCACCCAAGACTTTTTCTGTAGTAACGTCCTAAAAATTTCTAGGATGAAATTATTTTAAGGAGAGGAGAATGTAACACCCCAAGATTCCACGATACGCTTCTCTTTGAATAATACAGTAGCGTGTGTTGTACACAACTTCGAGTTCTAACACACCACAACAAATCAAATTAGCTGTTATGAATAGTAATACCCAATTTCTGAAATTATATAAATTTTATCTTTTAAAATGAACTTTATTTTTGGATTTGGAATATCGAAATTATCCTAGGGTGAAATTTTGGTATTTTTCTGAAAACATTCAATTTCTGATGAATAGTTAAAAACACCGAGTTATAGTTTAAAACCGAATTTTTATTTAAATAATTATTTATTTTATTTAAATTTATTTTAGGAAAAAATAGATACATAATACCAATATATGTTCAATGTAATTCATTTGAGGCAGTTTAAATTTTTTTTAGAAATATTAATATTTTATTGAAATTTTCACCGTCTTTTACCCATCTCCTAAGAGAGTTTGCAAATTCACATAAAACATAATTTTACCTCTTCTATGAGTGGAATTTAAAAAAACCGAGAGACTCAGTTTATATCATAGAGTAAAATGTGTTTCAATAAGATAAAATAATTTTTGGTGAATAGTAACTTTTTACGTTTATTTACCAGAGTTAAAAGTTAATAAGGTAATTAACGGTAGAAATGATATTATTATTACCCTAACATATGTCCTAATTCTATTGGCTAAGTATAATTAGACCACAAATAACGTTAATAATAAAATATGAACCTCTTTGTTCGACTTGGATTAGATTAGGACATTTATAATTAGTTAATTCAAATAAGAGTTAAAAGAGATAAAATCAAATATAAATAACTAAAAAAAATTTAATATAGGTTTATACATAAGATAAAATCGATTATAAATATTCATTAGAATATAAAATTGTTTCCTAAATATTGATATATTATTTATTATTTTTAGACATTAAATAATTTAAATTATTTATGACACAATGGTGATGTAGTAATTAACTAATTAATGAAATGTTAAAATAATTGATATTATAAATATCAAAAGAAATGTATTTTGAGAATTTTTAGGAATTATAATAATTTTATAGGTTAAAATGACATGTTAGGATGTATTCAATTAATTTAGTTATAAATAATAATTTTTTTATAACTTTAACAAAAATCAATTATAAAATAGTGTAAAATTGACATAATAGAGTATTTAAAAAATATTATATTATTAATTAATATTCTATTCCTAAAAATATGAGGCTCAACCAAAAGACTTATATAATAATAGGTGTATCATTAATGAACAACTTGGGATTCTCTTGGAAGTATATAGTATGTTTATTAACCATATAATAAAAAAATATAAAGAGACATGGTAAATGTCATACTATTTAACTAAGAGATAAATATAAATGATAAAGTTAACATAGTTACCCAAAACTGTCTAAATTCTATTGAGTGAAAGGATTTCGACCCATCCCCACCTAATCCTCTAAATAAGTCACTTTGGAGCCATTATAAACCATATATGAATCTATTAAAATATAATATTTTATGTTTTTTCTAAGGTTCCCCTTCACCACTCTTATAAAAGGGCACTCACCCTTCTCTCACATTCATACATTCAAAGCCTTTTGAATTGGCCAAAACCTACCCAAATATTCATTCAACAACCCTCACATCAACCTAGACGACTTATTTTGATCAGAAAGAAAACTTAAGGAGCCATTTTGATCAAATCAAAAGGAAGATCCTGAAGAAGAGGTAATGTTTTCACCACCATCTATCAGGTTCCTTTCTTCTTCCACTATTTAGTTCATTGTTATTTAAATTGTAAAATAATACCTCCAGTATATACTATATACTGTGATTTTAATATAAATATGGTACAACCATATTCAGTGTTCTATCCATCCTTTTAATGAATTATCACCATACGCGCGTATGTATGGCTTACTGTCTCCACGTCATGGTGTAATTGTTATTCAAAACATTATTATTTGGATGGGTATGATAATGATGTGTAATTGAAGTAAATAATAAATATAACATTATAATTATTTTTTATATATTATATACCATCCAATTAAATATTATTTTAACATCAAAATAATGATATTGTCGCTCGTGCGTACGTACGGACTACCCTCACCACGAATGCAATGAGATTCATTCCCCATCGTATTCATTCAAGTATAATTATCATTTGATGATTAAATGTAATGTTTAAGGACATGATATAATTCTTTATATGAATAAGATACAATCTATCCCTAAGAATCACGGTTTATGTAACAAAACATATAAAAGAAAACGAGTAAGTTAACACATGAAATGAAGATAATACTAAGATATTATTAAAAAATCAATGTTAAAAGATAATATATGATATAATATTAATGTATATGATTCCTCTATAATTAAATAACCACTATTTCACTATTATAAAAGAGTTTAAACTACTCTCATCCAAGGAAAAGTACAAGGTAAGGGTTTATTTCCCAATCTCTTCATTATCCGAGGTTATTTATACGTAATTATCTACTGGGACCTCTTTATCATCCACATCCATGTTTCATACAAATGTATTTCAAATAATTCTTACTATTTTATAGACTATGGGTTAATTTCATTTATACCCTTGTTTACTTTTTATATGATGTTTATAAAGGAATCTTTCTTCCATTTTCCAAAAAAGGCCATTTTTAAACTTTTCGTCATAATGAATGTAAGAACGTATTTTTTAACTTATACGGATGGTGCAGCTATTTTCCACCATTATAAAATTGTCGAATCATCCCTTACAATCTTATAAGAATATTTTCAAAGTAAATCCTTTCTTTTATAATTATGTGACTTTTAAATAATAAAAAAAGAGATATTTCTCTCAAATTGTTTTGATTTCATCTTTTTCAATATCCTTTGATGGATTTAAAGCTTATTTGAAGTTGATTTATTATGATACCAAACTTCCATATTGTATTGATGGTTTTGTGATTTGTTTTACTGTGGATGTTTTATTTTTATACCATTCAAGGTTTATGGAGAAATTATTGACATTTAGTATGCTAGTTTTAATAAGAATGTTTACGTTATGTTTAAACCTGTTCATATATGGAATGTATTGGACTTAGTAAGTGACAGTTGGAGCCCGATATACATCTCGAGGCATCAGTAATACTCATGAGACAAACTAGTGTCTTGGCACAAGTCCTTGACAAAATCTTATTTGTAGTCTTGGCACAAGGCCCTCAGTATGTGGTTATGATAGTCTGGCATTATTCATTGCATCATTATGATAGTGGTTATTGATATTGCATGTGATTATTCGACTAGTATAATATCAATGTCAATAAGTAAATGGAATTATTTCATTTTATTTATGCCATATTATGCTGAATTTCAAGTTTAATAGTGTTTTTTAGTTATACATTACCGTAAATGTTTATGATTATTTATGGATGTTCCTGCTATATTGTTATCCTTACTGGGTATCTGAGCTCACCCCTTTCTATGTTTTATTTTTCCCAGGATGTGAACATGTATTTTATGACTAACCTGTAGAGATAGTCTGAGGGGATTTGAGTGTGGACTATGGAGACTATGTTGTTGTAGTTTTCATTTTATGATGTAATTTAATCTGTATGAATGCATCTAGTGATTCTATGTCTACAAAACTAATCGGTATTTAGAGACATGATCTTTTGTGATCAAGCCAATGTTATATAATAATGCACTGACTATGGGTAACTGGGTCGGGGTGTTATAAAATCTACCACTCTACAATCCACACGGAACCTTTTGGGATCCGATTATTGGATATATAGATGGTAAAACTTGTGATGGTTAGATATTGGTGTGTAATATCATGTTGTTCTAGAGATGGTGTAGATAATGATAGAGAATGACTAGGTCATCAATGAGTGGATGAGGACGAACCATATATGATATAAATCATATGAATATTTCCATTGTAGGACCATGGAATTTGATTATGTAGAACAAAATTTCCTCAGAGTGTTACCATGATGAGGATTATAGAGGTCTGGTTTGGGAGGAAATCTATCCCAAAAATTCATCAGGTCATTTGAGATCATAAAGTGGGTTGGTTAGGTTGTTTACCACATTTACCTACACCCAAAACTAGAGTAGATACATGATGACATCCACATGTCATATTTGAAGGGATACATTCACAAAACCATTCATTTCGTCAAGTAGAGTGAGATGGACATTAAGGATATATAAAACATTGTTGATATCTTAGTGCTGATCATGGATAAGGAGAAGTGAACCCTGTATGGATGGAAATCCATTTGTTTTGCATGTTGTGGTAGCAAAAAAAACATTCATGAGAGTTCCAAGGAGAAGGATAGCCGGGTGAGGGAATAATATCCATAGTTCTTTTTACTTTTTTTATTTTTGTGGTGTAAAAAATGAAGGAATAAATTATTTAGATACCTATATTTTTCCATTCAATACACTGAAAAATTTATATATATATTTCCCGAGGTAGGCGATGAAAAAATGAGAAATTCTATTCTCCGGAATCCTCAAAAATAATTTCAATAAAAAAAATAAATATATTTTATATTATAAATTCAAAATACCCCAATGAAAACTAGATAATCCATAAATAGTAATTCCTATTAGAAATATGAGACAACTATTGAATTTGGAACGTGATGTGTACCATATATATACCATTAATGGGGTCGACGTAGGGTTTTTGGAACCCTCACTCATTGGATGTATATTCAATGAGTCAATTAATTTTTAAATATTTATTTCACTTTGAACTAAATTATATGTTTATAAATATATCATTATAAATAGTTTTCCAGGGTTATCTCATAATTACGGATTTTAGCCATGACACTCACATCCCTCCCACATTGGTCTATCTACTCAAATGATGATGGAAGTCTAGATCAGGGAATATTGTGATGTTGAAAACAATGTGACATCTCCAAAATCATTGGTTGTTCTGTTCTCTTTCATCTATCAATCTGTAATCTAGGTAAGACATGTCATTTGGTGTTTTAGTCCTTTAAATAAATAGTTGAGTATATCAATTATTGTTCTTCAGTATGTGTCCTCAATTATATCCTTTTCATGTCTCATAGTACTAGTTTTCTATTAATTTATTTTGTTTAAAATACATTGATCAATGTTCTTGATCATAGTATAAGAACACTTTTTCAATCACCTATTAATTGTTTTTGGGGTTCCTTTATCAAAAATATTTTGGCATTCTTCAACTTTAGGATCCTACTTGGTCACGGTTAGACATTGATGGGATGTACGGAGCTTGATTAGAGACCAAAACATACAAAGGATTGATAAAAAATTCATGGATAGAAAATTGAAGCATACATATGGGATCATTGAGAGGAATATATTGTTATTTTTTATTTTAAGATCATGAAAAGATCTTTGAAACCCTAGTGGCATGAACGGAAAATGAGAAAACACCAATGGAATTCCAATGGTCGTTTTCTATTGAATGATGAACAAGATCTGATGTTTTTTGTTAGATCCATATTTTGAGGTAGTATAGAATCTGAAATCAATGTATCATTGAAATATTTATTTTTAAATTTATGATCTTGGAATTCTACCAAAAAATACAGAATACATGATGTGGTTAAGGATGAACAGATGGCATGTAGACCCCCTAGTTAGTGAAAAGGGTTCTACAAATTCTTATGGAACACATAACTTGTAATTCCTCATAAATTCAATGTTCTCCACCCATGGTTGGAAATCCCATGTGATGGGTCACTTGGATAGGAACCTATGTAGACGTACACAAGGTCTGGTACATGGTCATGTACTCTAATACATAAACACGACATGAAAAACACGACCCCATTTCTAGTTAGCCAGGACATGCCATGTTTTCAAACTACATGGAATGTACCACCATATTTGATATATCCATTTTCATAAAAAGGGAATGGATAAGTACTGTATTTTGACCACACACCATGTGATGCCCCTCACAGATCATGTACCCCCTGATTCCATTTTAGAAAACATAAATCACCTATATGTTTATAGTTTGAAATCATATTTTGGACTATAAGTAGTATATATTGAGATTTATACCATGTTAAACATGAATGTTCATTAATTTTTTAATTTTCAATATATTATTTGGAGATTTATATGAATATTAACTTTTCAGGTGACACTCAATTGAGGCATTGATCATGTGATTGCACCCGTGATTCATTTTGTGGTGAAGAATCCTACATTGCATGGAATGGGTCCTTGTTGACCTAGAGTGAAGCCCTAAAACTAGGATGGGAACATGTCATAAATATTTGCAGTGGACACCTCTTACAAGGAAGATAATGTGTCGTTGATGACCTCAAGTGGAACCCTCAGGCAAAGTTGGGCATGAGTCCTCGACTTTTTAAGTGGAACCCTTTGGTGGGGCTTGGCTTGGGTCCTCGATGACCAAGAGTGTAACCCTCCAACATGGATTGGAATTGGTCCCTGATATTTGTATTGGATCCCTCTTATGTGGTAGGGAATGCGTCCTTGATTACCTAGAGAAGATCCATCCAAAAGATCTAAGAATGGGTCATCATCATTCCAAATGGAACCCTTCAATTGTACCAGGTCATGGGTCCACTACATAGTGTTTGTACACTTCAATTGTGAATCACAGTGACAAGGCTTTATTTTAGCAAGATGTATTCTGTTGGGAATACATGGGGGATGCTAATTTTAATTGATGGGATTGTATAAAATTTTATTTCAATTACAATTGGGATGAGTTATGAGATGGATATCCTATTACCTTCACATTTTGGGCCTCTTTGAATGATCATATATATATATATGTAATTCTATAGTATCCGAAATTTGTAATAGGATACTTTTATTCCATATGAGGTGAATACACATGGGGTGTTACACTTTTTATTTATGTTTAAATGTTCATGGTTGGATGAGTCTACTCCCCTACTCTTTGCAGTGATGACTCAATTAGTACATCATATACTCACCATGTTATGCACTTTGTGTTTGTATGATGTTACAATGACACTCATTTTTTATTATTTTTTACCCTTTAAATATATATTTTATTATATACTATATTTATCTTATATTATATATCTTATTTCTCTATAGTTAGATTTATGAGCATCATACTAGATATGTTTATAATCACCCATGCATGGCCTTTTATGACACATATCGTGTATTGTGAAGCTGACATACTGGTCGACCATGAAATAATTAGATCTTAGTGATATTGGGTACTTGGACCACATATGGTTTTCATAGATTTGGATTCTTGAGATGGTATCTCATTAAACAATTTACATTTCTATATTTCTATTAGGTTGGTAAATATTCCTAGTTGGGAAGGTATTTTTCCCATTCACTTTTCGATTTACAATACTGTACTCTTTAACTATCTATAGGTTCATGATTTTTTTGATTACAATATAATAGTGGTATATTTTTATTTATTTCCATATTCATTATTTAATGAATATGTTCATCTGTGTGCATATAGGTACTTATAAAATAGTCTCCATTAGTTATTTCTTCCATTGGACCTTTTTTCCACCTCTAGCCTATGGAAGCGAGGTTGGGGTAGTTGCGTCTTGAACCCTAACACGGGTTGGTTAATGTAAATTATTTTGGAGATAAATATTTATGTATAGGTGAATTCAAGACTCAAATATTGGATATTCATTCTTAATTATAATTATGGATTTAGGAAGTAGATCTGCATATTTCATTTCCTTTGAATCTTGATTTATTTTTATGATCTTGTTTATTTTTTAATCATATATTATGCTAGTGAGATAATATTTGATGCTATGTGTGGATGCTGATATGTGTGTTAAAATTTTTTATGATCTTATATAAAAATATCTCATGTGTGGACATAGTGAAAATAATATGTGGTTTGATAAAGCATTCAACAAAATCCAAGAGTATAATTACACATTGGATCAAAATATTATAAATATATTTGTTTATCCATTTATCTACTATCGGGTCATTGAGTTTGATTTAATTATATTTAAGGTATAAGAAATTAATCAATATGAGTGGTTGTTTAAATTTCTATACTAATTTATAACAATAAAACTACCCTTAACCGATCCACATCTCCTCTTGTTAGAGGATAATGATCCTGAAAGGCAAGTCATTGAATTTCAATGATACAATGAATATAGATATTTGGGAGAAATGTAATTTACAATTAATGATGATCATAATAAATTTTATGTTTTATGAGAATGTTAATGAACATTAATTTTTTCAAGATATGAGAGAATACCCTTAATTCATCATAAAAATAGATTTTACAGTCAAATGATGTCAATAAGAGAATTAATGAAATTATAATTGGAACATTAAAATATATTTTACTATAGAGTTTAACATTACAATCATTTAAATATTTTATAATTGAATGGTATGGTTAAATATTTTATAGTGGTGGGTAATTCCATTAATCTAGTATACATTATATAGAAAACATTACACGTGAATTGTTATAATAAAATTTGAAAATTTAACGCTCAGAAAAATTATAATTCTTAATTTTAGTCATTAAAAATATTATATGGTAATATAAATTTTCCATCTAAATTTTTTTTCTAATCAAAATTAACTTTTTAATTGTTTTTGAAATATGTGGAAAGGGAATAAAAACAAAAGAGTTCAGAATAGTAAAAATATAACTTATATTCTAATTATTTTTCTGTCACTTAAAGTTACAATGAGAATATGATTTTTAATAAAGCATGGAGAATACTTAATTACCATGATTATAATAGAATAGATGGTGTTTATGAAAGATATATTACAAAATTACTTCAATAGAAATTAGTGAAACCCCATTAAATTGATCTCATACCATCAATTCTTAAGTATTTGTTAACATTTAAATAGGTACCCATTGAAATATTTATCATTAATCAAAAATTTAATCATAATGAATAAATAAATAATTTTTTGAATACATAATTGGGGAATTATATAATTTATATAAAAACGCATTAGAAAAAAATACAAAATATATCTAAATAGATGGGAATTTTGGATGAAAGTATTTTAGATGGTAATATCATGGAAGTGGGAATTAATAAAAGCAGTGATTTTGTGTAAAAATTATAAATCTACAAGGAACATGTAGAAATACAAACCAATAAAATAATTTTTAATTTATCACATAATAATGGAAAAAATATTTAATAATGTATATATAATACCTAATGAATGGAAATTTAGTTAACAGTCCCCTTTCATCACAATTCTTCTTAATTAGATGTAAATTAAACTTCATTCTATTCATTTTAGGAACATTATTAATTTATAAAATACCATATCCATATTTATAATATTATAAATTAAAACCATATAACTTATTACACCAATTAGGTAGAATTATTTTATTATTATCATTGTTTTTTGTGTTTATAACTATTTTTATGAGAATTTTGATTTAGTAGATCTGATCCTTGTAAATTTATTATGGTTCTATTATAAACAAAATGTTAATAATTAATTAAATATAATATATATTGATTATATATATATATATAAATTTATTTATATTTATCCACAAATTATTGAGACAAGAAAAATGATATATAATTGTGATGGAGACGATTAGTCGTACGCACACATGAATGTTGTTTTCAAATTTCAATGGTTGAAATGAAGAAAAAAAAGAAATAATTAATCATAAAAAATTATTATTAAATCATATATATCATTAATATAAATTTAATATATATATATTACTATCCATGTATGTAGTAAATTAATCATAGATCCTATATCTTCGTGGAGGTGGTAAAGAAAATTTACACATGAGTGATGTTGTCATTTTCATTTGGATTAGAAGTTAAGAATGTAAACATTTAATTATAATTATAACTTCATAATAACCACATAAATTAAATTTATAAACATTAAAACCATTATTTTAACCATCCATTAATGATTTTTATGTAAAATTAATTGTATTTCTTCTTGGATGTGGTAGTTAACACTTATGAATGAGTGACAATTTCAGCTTCCATTTGATAGAAATACGGGTTAATAAGGGTGGTTTTATAATAATAATAATAAAATATTACTGTTTTTGTGAAATATATGAAATTATATTATGATGGATATCAAATATTTATATGAGTTATAAGGGAAAAATAATTTGTATGAGTTAATGTAAGATGACCATGAATTCTTCAGTAATACTCATTTTGATCCATTATTAATTACCAATGGAAAAATATTTTAGGAACTAAAATTCCAACTAAAAATGTACAGGGGAGTATTTAAGAGATATGGTCTAGTTTTGGTAGAGTTTTATCTCTCAATTATGTGTAAATAAAATTCATTAGGGGTGTCCTTTTATATGTGAGAGGAGGGATGTTTTGGAAACTCGTGAAATATTATAATATAATATGTGTCTAGCTTATGTCAAATTAAAAAAAATTAAATGTATTAAAAAATAAGGATAAAGAATTTTAATTAAGTCACCAAATTATATTCATAAAAGATTTTTATATCCTCTAACATTTTACCTTTTTGTTTAACTCCTTGTTTGTCAAATTTTATCATTAATCATGGTAAATACATTCTCACTATTACACTATTATTATTTAACATGTACGATGAAAATAGGCTCAAAAGCTAAAAAGGATAAAAAATTAAACTATTTTCTTCCTACATATACTCTTTCATGATTTTTTATGATTCATAAATAATTTAATATAATACTATTTAATAAAAAAATAAAATTAATGTCATTTTGGAAATTATTATTTTAATTTTGCCTTTATAAATGCGATGAAAGTAATAAAATTTTATTCTAAACCATTAAAAACCCCTTATATGTTATATTTATCAATTAAATATGTGGGGTAATATAATCCATACAGTCTCTATTAGTTTTATGTTTTTTTAAATCATTTACATGATTTTTCTACTTATTTCATAGGAACCGTTCTAATTTTATGTTAGAATTCATGTTAATTATTAAATCCAAAGAATTTTGAAAAATAAAATAATAATAAAAAATTATCACATATTTAAAATAAAAGTTTATAAGAAAACATATCTTATTTTTAGCCTTGGAAACTATTTTAAGAGACATTAAGGTCCAAAGAGTGACAATTTATAAATTTCATTACATAAATTTATATAAATGTCTTTATATAGTTAAAATGAAATAATGTGACATATATTAGAATTTATGATGTATATGGGATAATACCCCCAATATAATGAAGTTAAGTCTAGTTTTCGGTTGATTTTGGGACCATATTTCAATATTTTATCATTTTTACCCATTTTACACTTATTGAGGTAACATATATTTACTACAATTACTACCTATAAAACCAAAAACTAATGAGATATATGTAGGAAATATTATCCTATTAATTCAAGTTATGTTTTATATTTTCATAAATTAAATATCTATACCAAGAATAAATTAATTTTAATATAAACTCACTTGAACACTTTTTAAAAAAATGACTTTTTATCATAAAATTTTACTTATATAGAAATCATTATAACTTCCTATACAAATGGTATTAATTTGAATATTATAAATCAAATGGATAATATATCACATAAATACCATATAAAAATATAAAAATATAATTATAAATTATATTATTAGATGAAAAAAATTGTTGTAATTGAAAAACTAGTGTTTGTTAAAATTCGTAAAAAAAACATATCAACAAAATTCAATATTTCAAACCTATATGTATTATGATACTCTGAATACAATTTATTTATTTTATAAATAAAAGTTATAAAGTGGATTAAATTAATAATAATTTCCAATGAAAAAAATAAATGAATATAATTTTGTAGAAAATTCATTTTCAAATCATAAGATTTTTTCTAAAAATATGAGTTCCTATTTCCAAATAATTAATCACTATAATTTAATTTAGTATGAACAAAATAATTTATTTCATAATTTTTTACTAATATTAATAGTCAATAATTCAATAGATATTATAGAATGGTAATATTTAAAAAAATATTTTTTCTTATATATCTCAATTTTATTAAATCTCAGTGTGGTGTTTGGGGAAATAAATCACGTTAATAATTATTTGAGAAAAAAATTCTTGGGTCATTACATTTTATCCAAAATAAATAAATTATTAGCTTGTAATTTTATCTCATCCATAAGGGGATTAATATTTTAAAATATATTAATTGAAAAACCACGTCGTATAGCTGGATTATAAAACAAATTTTTAAAAGGGGATGTAGGGAACCTATAGGTTACCTAAAATTAAATTTATTTATGTTTATAGAGAAGAATAAAATTAGATTGAAGAAAAATTATATATATTTGACAAAAAATAAAATACTATGAATAATAGTGGGAGAAAGAGAACTACTAAACCATAAAGTAGTGAGGCATAAACAGACCAAAGATTCATTTGAAATGAATTTAAAATTATCAGATATTATATCCAAATCCATTTTATATTAGTTTGGGATTCATTTACTATAATGGAAGAGAACATGAAAAAATGTATTTTCTTAATTACATTCCATTTCATAAACACTGTTTTCACCATTTGGTAATGCATGAATCAATTTACACTATACCTATTATTCTATGAAATGAATATTCATGATTTATTTTTTTATTACTAAAGCACTAAAATTATTTTTTGGATAAATCATATAATTCATAAATAAATGAAAGTACATCCCTTCTTCCTATAAATATTCAGAAAATTTAAAATAGTTATCATTGGTTATCCAATATCGATAAATATAATACGTTATTATCTAAAACCTCAATAGTTACCAAATCATTTCAAATGATTTCATTCCATATATAGTTAACTGAATGAAACATTTAAAATCTGCCTGACTAAATTTAAAAACCCAAAAAATATAAAATATTTGATCTAACATTTTCCGCATGGAATATAAAGTAAATCATAAAATCACAATCCATAAATTTGTATACCCTGATCAAACATTCTAATTGCATGAATCTCAATATAAATTCAATGATGACATACTTTATTCTAGAAAGTAACACTATCCAATATATTACATAAATATGAAAATGAACTAAATTCCATCAGTTATTACTAAAACAACTTTTTCATCAAATCATATCCAAGGTCCCAAGGACTATAACAATTAATTTATCAACATGTATCATCTATTTATAACAAAAAACATTATCTTATAAATATGATGATTATTTAATGACATATCTATCTCTATAACATGGTTTTTCTAGAAATTACCCACTTGATAGTGAATAAAATGTCAATTTTATTGTTACCATTATACATATTCGTTACATTATTTAAAAAAACTACTAAATAACAATCCTTATATGTTTCATGATTATAATAATCATAATATTATTGATATAACATTTATATGACATTATTATAATATCAGAATACGTAAACACATTTATAATTGTACTTCAAATGTTGACAAACATTTTCCCTTAAGAGTGAAATTTTATACATTGGAATTTAATCAGATAATTATAATATTCTGTACACACATGTCTTCAAACTATAAATTGTTCCTTATAATGAACTTTATTTTCCTCCATTGTGTTCATAATTTTTCTTTTTAAATTAATTAAATTATACACTTATTTTCCGCCAATAAAATTTATCTTCATACCATTGAGAAATTATCCAGACATTTTTTTACAAATTAATGATATATATAAATATTAATATCCATTACTCAAGGTCTTCATCATTTTATCTGATTTGAATCTCTATTTTCACTTATTATGTGTGTCATGAAACTCACAAAAGTTCAAATTATCAATCATATAACATGATGGATTATTAGACTTATTAAAATGTTTTTTTCATCCTTGTCCCTTTTAACATGGTTTTTTATGAGTAAAATTATTCCATTCTCCATAATATTCAATGTTAACATGATTTCACCTAGTTACATCCTTTGACTAAAACAAAAAATCATTGTTAAAAAAATAATTTTATTGATAATTCAGGATTACTTATTCCTAGGATTTTTAAATCAATACAATGTAATTATGATTTATAACACTATAGTTATAACATAGACCATCCTTGGTTGTCATCTATTCAAATAAATCATCATATTTCATAATGAAAACATGAATTAATCCTAACATATTTCTTAGGTGTATCAAACCCGTAGATTCACAAGGGGAAACACATCATGCACTAAAATTATTGTCATGATATAATCGAACAACCATTTTTGAGGTTACTACCATTAGATTCATCTATTTTAAAGCTACATCCATTTTTAGTATCCAGATATGTATATTTATCTTGGAAAACCACCTAAAATTTACAATTCCTTATATTTAAGATGTTATCATAAATGTATTCTTATATTCAAAGTATTTCCAAGGGTTATGTTTCCTAATATAAGTTTTCTTAAATCATGATCACAAGGATTCTACTGAACTTCCTCTAATACAAAATATAATTACCCGAACTACAATAACCTTGAGGGAGTGTATGGACTATTAGATATGAAATGATAGAAGATATATCTTCTCAATGTAATTATTGGTATGGTATACATTAAAAACCATATATAAACATGCTTCTCATTTTAAATTAAAAATAAAATAGAAAACATTGTGAATATAAATATCATACACACTTCAACTCATTCAAAGAATATTCATTCATATCATGTATAATGTTAAAAATAAATGGTGTTTTTGATGCATAGTACTATTTAAATGTATCAAAATATATCATGAGTCAATATGGTGTAATAAATATGTTATATTATATAACTACAAAATCATCCAATTTAACGAATAACATGAGAACAAAATGAACCCATGTATTATATCGATGCGTTAATCTTCTATTTTATAATAACTGAATTATTAAGCAAGGAAATACTTAATTTTTAATGTAATGATATTAAAAAATATTATATATTAACTTATAATTCCATGGACAGAGAAAATTAAAATATATTTTTTGGTATAAATGAAAAACCCATCTAATAAGTCTAGAAAATTGTTATTTTATTAACATCTGTCGATTCAACAAGGTTTTTTTTAATTCATATCCCCACCCATCACTAAATTTATATTGCATTTCCCATATATTTAATGATTGGTTATTTCAAAAAATATATAACTTATGAATAAATTACCTTATAGAGTAGAGAAAAAACATAATCAATAATATATCCAATTCATCAATTAACATTCCATGTGTACCACACTCTATAAAAATCTTGTCTTTTTACAACATTAGCATACCCATGATACAATGAATATGGATATTGAAGATTAATATAATATATAATTAAATAAAATCACAATAATGATAATGTTTGAAGAGAAGTTTAATCACCAATTTTTTTTGTTTGATATAAGACGACCATAAATTCATTAGAGAATTTTATTTTGTAGTACAATCAGGAATTTTAATGAATTGATGTTTTTTGAAGTTAAAATTTTAAAATAAGTTTTAATAAATTGTTTTCATTTTAGATTCATTTATATCATTTAGAAGAGCATAATGAGTGTAAAAGACTTATGATAGTATGAAAGTATGTTAACACTGCATATGTTATAAATAAAATCATTCCTTCTTTATTTTTTCTAATTAATGTTAAAATTAATCACTGTAATAAATAGATACATTATATTAAAATAATCTAAAAATACAATTTCATCTTAAATATTCCTAAAATAAATAATTTTAGAAGATAATAATAAATTTTTTTAAAAAAATTTTAAATCATTTTGACAGGGTAGAAAATTTTACCTTGTCAAAGGAGAAAAAAGAGCACTATATTTTTAATATTTTTATTATTGATTCAATTAATAAGATCTTAAAATATGTCTGAAAACATTCAAACTCCTTAAATATCAACAATATAATATAATAAATAAATTTTATGAATGATATATTATATGATTTATTTAATGTAAATAACAGAAATCCCTACAAAAATTGTGTTTGTAAAATAAATTCATATATCTTTTTTATCATTTAAATTGGTACACATATAAGGATTAGATATTAATCATCATGAGTAAATAGATATTAATTTTTAATACATCAAATGGTTCTTATATTGTCAACCTAAAATTAATAGGTGGATTAAAAAAAATATGTCTCAATGTCGTAGAAATTGAGGACAAATACCTTACAATGATCATATCATTGGAGTAAGAATTAAGAAAAGAAGTGTCTGTTTGTAAAAAAAATTAAATCCAAAAAAATTGAAATATATCATAAAAGAATAATTTTCCATTTTAAAAATATTCCATGAATTATATAGTCAACAAAGTAGAATTATAACCCAATGAATGAAAATTGATATTAGAACCCCTTTAAATCAATGTTCCCCATTGTTAAACATCATTTAATATCATATATAATTGTTTTAAACTTGTTATTAATGTATTATAAAACAATTATAATGTTTAAAACATAACATATTGTAATGTCCCGGACCTCTTCGGCCCATTACTTTGTCAAAAAGAGGGTCATGAAGTGTTCTAGAGGGTAAAATGGACTTTCCCACACTTTTCAGAATTTTAAAACTACACGCCGTGTTGTATGAGTACACACCGTGTACCCCATGGTTGGGTATACCCCGTGTTGAAGGTTGTGTCCTTGCCAGGTGAATTAAATGTGTACACGCCATGTAGCCCATACTACACGTCGTGTAGTCCCTCCTCGTGTACGCATTACCCTCAAACCTTGCGTTGACCAGTCAACAGCTGCGTGCCGCGTTGAAGACCTTGTTGGAAGCCTCATGGAAACCGTGTGAAATGGACATGTACATGCCGTGAACCATAAATTACACACTATGTACTTTTGTTTTCCTCACCTATAAAAGGAGGGTTGCCCTCCTCCTTTTCAACTCACCACTCTCCTCCCCATTCCTCTGAGTAGAGATCTCCCAAGAGACTCGAAGGCTCTTTTTCTTCCATAACATCTTCATCCGAGCTCTGATTTACGATCCGTCAGAGGCCACGAGATCATATCGATGAGGCAGAACTTTTGAGCTTTGATCCGTTGTCTTTCCTTCAGCCTTTCCTTTCCATCTTCCACCCTAGGTTGTTTTTCCAGGTTTTTCCCGAAGTGAAGGATGTCGACGAACGTCCTCTAAGGTTGATCTAGGGGAGCGTTGTTATCAGAACCTGATGAGGTAGGGATCTTACCTTCATCTCTCTAAATTGTGCATCATGTGGGGTGGGTATCCTCTTGTTTTCATGATAAATGGTTGAACCATTAAATGAAGATTATGACTAGTTAAAGAATGGGGATATGGAAGTTGTTATGTTTTTCTATATATCCTGTGATATTATGTTGTGAATTGAATAGGCTTATGCCTACTAAAAATCATGTTCGTTTGGGGCCTTTTCTTGCGCAATTAAATGTTGCCCTATCTTTCTAGACTATTTTTGTGAATGTAACTTTGTTGAATGTAGAATTTGGTTAATCATGTAAAGTTGGCTGATTTAAAATCTGGAACCCTTGTGTGATCACCCCGTCTGAATAAAATGTAATAATGAATAGGTGGGTGTTGGCATGGATACGTGGAATGTGATGGGGGTGTTTTTGTGGGTTGTAGAATGGGTGAGCAGCGAGGCTGCGGTTGGCTTGGTTGTGGGTTGGTGTGAATGCTATAGTAGTGATAGGTAGCAGGGCAGCGGAAAATGGTATCAAGGGGTGATGATGTACGGTGTGGTTGTGGTTATGGTGGTTGGTAGCGTGGCTACAGGGATGGGTTTTGATGTGAATGAACTATGGGTTGTGAATAGTAATTAAAAAGTGTAAGAGTTAATAAATGGTGTGGCATGTTAATGGAATGGAAATAATAATCAATGGGGTAGGTTAGTTAATAAGAGGGACTTGGTTGTGTTGCTTGTGTTTTCCTAGCTTGATTTGTCGATGGAAGGGATATGTTTTACAAACGATTGATATGGTTTGTTGTGGATAATTTCCCAGTAGTTAAGGAACTAATAAACTAATTCTTCTGAAACATGAAATCCTAAATGGGGTTGTTATGGTTTGTTGTATGCATGATTCGATATAATAGTGTCGAGGCATGTGCTCAGTTTCTCTTTTTGGAAGCCATAGGTTGGGCTGAGTGTTTTGTATATATATATATATATATATCTGTATCTTTGTGTTTTGTCACACCTCACCCATGTCGAGCACTTAATGCCGAACACTCCCATTTAATGGGAGATGGTGTTTTTCCCTTAGTTACTAACTCTATCGTGCTCCTTCTTCCCTAGGCTGTGATTGCTTGAGGTGACCTTACACCCAAGACACTTCGGGTAGGTTTCGATTGGGGTGGTTTAGCCCAAGACTCTTTGGGAAGGTTTTACTGTTTTCCAATGAATATTTTGGATGAGGCCCATGTGTGCGCGGGCAGGATACATGGTTGTGAGGCCCAGGTGTGTGCGAGCAGGATATGTGGTTGTGAGGCCCAGGTGTGTGCGGCTGGGATATGTGGTTGTGATGCCCAGGTGTGTGCGGGTATGATTTGTGGTTTTGAGGCCCAGGTGTGTGCAGGTGGGATATGTGGTTCTTGAGGCCCAGGTGTGTGCGGTCAGGAAGAGTGTGGTAGCGTCAAGATGTTCGCCATTAAGAAGAGTAGATAACTAATTGGAAATAGTGAGGGGTACCAAATACTCTTGTTCTTATATACTACTACTTATTGTGATTGTGTTTTGGTGAGTATGGTTGGTGAGGTTGGTTGGATAGAATTCCTTGCTGGATTTCTTCTGTTGTTCTCACGGGACATTAGGATGTCTCCCCTCCTGTACACGAGAGCTTTAGGTTTTCATACTGAGTATACTTGTATGCTCACCCTACATTTACTTTTAATTTTCTAGGAGGATACCAGGGTCATGTGGGACCCTACTAGTCAGGACATTTACAGTTGTTGCATTTGTTGTACTCTTATTTCTTTTTGTATTGTACTTTTGAGCTTTCTTGTACTTGTACCTTGTTTCAGAACTATTTAATCATGCATGTAGGATTGGTTTGGATTTATTAATATACACTTGTTCTTTTCCTTTTTGGTATTTGACATGTCCTATTTCCTGATCGTAAATAAATAAAAAGGGTAATGCCTCCCATATTGTGAAAAACTCATACCCTTGGTGCTAGTATCCACTCCGGGGCCTACTGGAGGCGGGACTCGGGGGGTCATTATCTCCCTTCGGCCATTGCCAGATTAAGAGGGGCATATTTGGTGGGAGGGGGTCATGACAGAATGTTATTAGAGGTGATGGATGAGAGATATGATGGAGTCTTAAGTTAAGTATAGTGAGGATTGCATGGGATGGTAGGGAAACAGTGTTGGTTAATCTTGGTGCGTGACATAGGCCAGGGAAGACTGGCTAGGACATGAGATTTTTGGGCCCCCCGTGATCCGATTCAAGGAATATTATCCTACATAACGACCAAGTGATACTACATTGATTGCAGGGTAGAGACCCTAGGGAAGGTACATACATCATCATGATCGTGTTTTACCTGATTTGGGAGTTATGGGAAAGAATGTGAATAAGACGATAAAAGGAAACCTTGAGAAATTCCTTGCTACTTGGGATTAGGCAACCCTTGTTTACCGTATACCTATGACACCTGGACGTCATCCCCTGGTGACTCAGACGGCCGAGGCCCAAAAGATTCAGGTGGTGGATAAGTTCTGGATTGACTGAGAGGAGAAAGATAGCATGTGGTGGAGGACTCTCCGTTCTTTCCAGCGACAAACCCTCAAGAAGTACGAGGGTAGTACTTCGGATATGGAGACCGAGGGGTGGCTTGAGGAGCTATGGATCACTTTTACATTGATCTGTGCTCCGAGGGCGTACGGGGTTCGCTTAGCAGCCAGTCAGCTGAGAGGTGCGGCGCGACAGTGGTGGACTCTCTATCTTGGAGAGAGGATAGAGGTAGTGGTTCCGTCGTCAGACTTTGAGAAACAATTCTATGAGGAATTCACTTCATCCATGATCAAGGCGGTGAAGTGGCATGAGTTACTCTCCCTTCAGTAGGGGAGTATGTCAGGTCATGAGTTAGGGATCATGTTCAAAGATCTCATACGCTTTGCTCCGGATCTCTTTCCAGATGAGGTGCCTCGGGCAAGAGGTTTGGAGGAGGTGCTTCGTCCTTCTCTCTATTATGCTGTCACCCCATGCACCCTTCCGAAGTACATGGCAGTACAGAAGAAGGAAGAGGTCGTAGAGAAGATGTACTCATAGGGAGGTGCACCACGTGAGGGGATCCAGCTCGGTTCGTCGAAGGGGAAGGCAGTCAACAGCTGGTCTCCTGCGACGGGACCTTCCAGGTTCTGGCCAGTAGGGAGCAGGCCCCACCAGTTCCAGTTCAGATCTTCAGGTCCTTGTCCCTTTTTCACGAGCCCAGGAAAAAAGTGTTTTTCTTGTGGTGGTATTGGGCACATTCAGAGTCGGTGCCCGAACCAAGCTCAGTACAGTGGAGGTGGTCAGGTTCAGCGCCCACCTCAGCAGCACCAGTTGCCGGTGAGGCCCTTCCTGCAGCAGCATGACCATGCTCCCCCATGGGCAGACTTTGTAGGAGGAAGCCCACCTCAGGGTTCTCCTCAGGGACCTCAACCAGGGCGTGGTCGAGGAGGTGGACCACATCAGAGAGGCAGAGGAGCTAGGCGTGGATAGTTGCATGCAGCAGAGTTGGCAGCTCGAGCAGGACCAGAGGCGGTGCGAGGAACGATGTGTTTGTTCATCACTCTTGTTTCTGCTTTGTTGGATTCGAAAGCTTCACACTCCTTTGTTACACCTGGTCTAGCCCATGCTTTGGGACTATACGTAGAAAGGATTTTCGTACCATTGGTGCTGAGTACACTAGTTGGAGGCTAGACCACCGCATCATGTGTTTTCCAGGGATGTGGGCTGACGGTGGGACCACATCTATCTAGTGGGGACCTTCTTCTATTACAGATGTAGGCATACGATTTCATCCTAGGCATCAGATGGTTTTTTTTCTCTTAGTGCTGTTATCGACTGCTTCTGAAGAAGAGTCTTCTTCTCCGACGTGGACATATAGCATGTAGATTTTGTTGGTGAGTGGAGCTATTAGGTGGGATGTCAGCGTTAGAGCCACTCTTTTCTTTGTCGGGAGGGTTATAATTGGTTCCAGCTGATTTAGAGATGATAGATGTCCCGGAGGTTGTTGGGGAGTTCCTCGATGCTTTTCCCTAGGAGGTTGTGAATCCCCCCCCCCCCCCCGACGTGATGTTGAGTTCCGGAATAGACTTATAGCCCGGTGCCCGTCCGATTTCGATGGACCTTTATAGGATGGCACCTTCAGAGTTGCGGGAGTTGTGCATCCAGATTGACGACCTGATGGAGAAGGGTTTTGTTCGACCCAGCGTGTCTCCATGGGGTGCTCTAGTTTTTTTCGTGGAGAAGGCAGATGGTGGTCTCAGATTATGAATAGACTACCTAAGGTTGAATTAGGTAATGGTCAAGAACTGTTACCCCTTCCAAGGATAGATGATCTCTTCGACCAATTGAGGGGTGCAGGTTGGTTTTCTAAGATTGATCTACGGTCTGGATATCATCATTTGATGGTGAAGGAAAATGACATCTCGAAGATGACGTTCAGGTGTAGGTATGGGCAGTTCTAGTTTTTAGTGATTTTGTTTGGAGTTACAAATGTATCCGTTGTGTTCATGGGACATATGAACATTGTATTCCGAGAGTTTCTGGACCGGTTTGTCATTGTGTTTGTCGATGACATCTTGATCTACTCAAGATAAGAGGAGGAGCATGTAGAGCATCTCATGGAAGTCATGGAAGTCCTTCGACACCACCAGATTTATGGGAAATGTAGAAGTGTATGTTCTTGACACAAGAAGTACACTTCCATGGAAATGTAGTGTCTCAGAATGGAGTGTTAGTGGACGCATCGAAGGTGGAGGTAGTTGTTTCTTGGGAATCACCCAAGAGCGTGGCAGAAGTTTGTATTTTCTTAGGGATAGCAGGTTACTATCAGAGGTTCTTTTGGACTTCTCTCGAGTTGCTGCACCATTGACAGCTTTGACAAGAAAGAACTAGGTATTCCTATAGAGCGAGCAGTGCTAGAAAGCTTTCGACTACATGAAGGAAATTTTGTCAGTGCTCTAGCACTCTGGTTTCCAAAGGAAGGGTTGTTGTATGAGGTTTTTTGTGATGCTTCTGGCCTTGGTTTGGGGTTCGTGCTGATGCAGAAGAAGGGTGTGATCTATTATGGGTCTAGGCAGTTTCACCCTCACGAGCGTAACAATGCCACCCATGACCTGAAGCTTGTATATGTAGTGTTTTCACCGAAGTTGTGGCGACATTACCTCTTTGAGGATCTCTTTGGGGTCTTCTCAGATCACAAGATCCTGCATTATATATTCTCTCAGTGTGGCCTGAACTTACGACATCAGAGATGGGTCAGGTTCTTCCAAGAGTATGACTACGAGATCTCATACACTGACGGTAAGGGAAATATTGTGGCTGATGACCTGGGCAGGAAGTCACATAACGAAGTGGTTCAGGAATCCACTGATGCTTGGAATGCGATGGGATAGTTGGTCGCCTTGCACTTGGATGCAAGGGTAGATGGTTTTAGAGGCTGTTTGTTTCAGATGACGGTGTAGTCCTCCTTGTTGCAGTAGGTGGAAGAGTCTCAGTGGGGGGACTCCGAGGCAGAAGTAATGCAGGATCATGTCGATCAGGGAAACACTCCAGAAGGATGGTTAGAGGACAGCCGACATCAGATGCTTTTCCATGGAAGGTTTTTTGTTCCGGAGGTGATGCGTGAGGGAGTTCTCCGTGACTTCCATAGATCATCCTTGGCGGTACATCCAAGAGTTTCAAAAATGTACCGAGGCCTGAGGGAATAGTTTTGGTGGCCTAGGGTAAAACGGGCAGTGGCAGAGTTTGTGGCAATATTCCTAGTGTGTTGGCAAGTGAAGGCTGGACACTGTGTTCCCAATGGATTGTTGCATCCTTTAGATGTCCCCTAGTGGAAGTGAGATGAAATCTCAAAGGACTTCTTCACGGGACTACCCAGACCTCATGGTTCTTATGATGCTACTTGGGGAGTGGTGGATCATCTAACGAAATCAGCTCACTTCTTAGCAATTAAGGAGTCGGGCCTGGTGAGTACCTTAGAACAGAGGTACATAGACGAGGTTTTTCATTTTCATGGAGTTCCGAAGACTATCGTCTCATACCAAGATACTCAGTTTACCTTACGAGTCTGGAGGAGGTTACAACATGCTTTTGGCACCAAGCTATGCCTTAGAACTACATTCCACCCCCAGACCGACGGGCAGACATAGAGGACTATTCAGACATCGGAGGACATTATGAGAGCATGCGTTCTGGATTTTGGAGGGTCATGGGTACGAAACATGCCTTTATTAGAGTTTTCCTACAAAAAAAGCTTCTACTCTAATATTGGAATTGTGCCGTTTGAGGCTTTATATGGAATACCATGTCATTCACCCATTTTCTAGGCAGAGGTTGGTGAGGCAGGTGCTCTTGGACCAGAGGTAGTGCAGAGCACCATAGAGAAAGTTCGGCTTCTGTTTGAGAGGATGAAAGTGGCTCAGGACCGACAGAAGTCTTATGTTGATCATCGGAGTAGGCCTTTGGAGTTCGAGGTGGGAGACCATGTGTTCCTGAAGTTTTCCCCTCGACGGGGGTAGCAGATGTTTGGGAAATGGAGAAATCTCTCACCTATGTTCATCAGACCTTTTGAGGCACTAAGGTGAGTCGACGAGGTGGCATATCAACTAGCCCTGCCACCTCAGTAGGAGAAGGTTCATGACCTACTCCACATCTCTCAGATACGTTGATACATACATGACGACTCTCGCTTTATTGACTGGGGAGATTTAGATATGGGAGATGACGGGACCTTCGAGGAATGACCAGTTCGAATCGAGGATCGTAAAGAGAAGGTGCTCCGTGGATAAACGATTCCCTTGGTTCTTGTGCTGGGGAGGCATGGCGGCCTTGAGGAGAAAACATGGGAGTGAGAGGCTCAGATGAATGCTCAGCACTCGGAGTTGTTTTAACTTCTGTTTTCTTTGTTCTCCTGAGCTTTTTTGTTGTTTTTATTCTTTTTACCTTTGATATATGGAATGCTTGGATTGTCGGTTATGCGACCTTTCATTTCCTTGTTCTCTGGAAGTGTGTAACATGTCTGGATGTGTGGGGAAAAAGGAAAAACATGATCCTTAATCAAGAGACATTAATGTGGATGTGATTAAACCCATGAAGGTGAGTTAGTTCCGCCTAAAGCAGATAAAATCTCGACACAGGAGAAGGAATTCCCAACACATATGATTATGGTTGTTGAATGGGTTCCTCTTATAACGAGGTCCCTAAGAGGTATCTTGTTTGGTTCCTCTAGGTTGGATTTTGAATTCCTGGGGACGAGAATGTTTTAAGAGGTATCTAATGTAATGGCCCGGACCTCGCTGGCCCATTACTTTGTCAAAAAGAGGGTCATGAAGTGTTCGGGAGGGTAAAATGGACTTTTCCCACACTTTTCAGAATTTTGAAACTACAATCCATGTACCCCATCACTGGGTATACCCCGTGCTGAAGGTTGTGTCCTTGCCGGGTGAAATAAATGGGTACACACCATGTACCCCATACAACATGCCGTGTAGTCCCTCCTCGCGTAAGTGTTACCCTCAAACCATGTGTTGACCAGTCAACAGTCACGTGCTGTGTTGAACGCCGTGTTGGAAGCCGTGTGGTGACCGTTTGAAATGGCCGAGTATATGCCGTGTACCATAAAGTACACGCTCTGTACATTTGTTTTTCTCACTAATTAAAAGAGGGGTCCACTCCTCCTTTTCAACTCACCCCTCTCCTCCCCATTCCTTGGAGCAGAGCTCTCCCAAGAGATTCGAAGGCTCTTTTTCATCCATAACTTCTTTGTCTGATCTCCGATTTACGATGCGTCATCGGGTACGGGATCATAATGACGAGGCGGAACTTTTGAGCTTGGATCAGTTGAATTTATTTCGGCCTTTTCTTTCCAGCATCCAATCAAGGAAGTTTTTCTGGGTTTTTTCCAGAAGATACAGATGCCGATGGACATCCTCTAATGTTGATCCAGGGGAGAGTTGTTATCAGAACCTATTGATGTAGGGATCTTACCTTCATCTCCCTAAATTGTGCATCATGCGGGGTGGGTATCCTCTTGTTTTCATGAGAAACAGTTGAACAATTAAACGAAGATAATAACTTGTTAAAGAACATGGATGGGGAATTTTTTATGTTTACCTTTATATCCTGTGATATTATGTTATGAATTGAATAGGCTTATGCCTACTAAAAATCATGGTCGTTGGGGGATTTTTCTTGCACCATTAAATGTTTCCCTATATTTCTTGACCGTTTTTGTGAGTGGAACTATGTTGAATGTGGAATTTGGATAATCACGTAAAGTAGGCTGATTTAAAATCTGGAACCCTTGTGTGATCACACCGGTTGAACAAAATGGAAAAATGAAAACGTGGTTATTGGATAGGATATGTGGCATGTGATGGGGGAGTTTTTTTGAAGTGTGGATTGGGTGAGCAGAAGGTCTGCGGTCGTCTTGGTTGTGGGTTGGTGTCAATGCTATGTTAGTGATAGGCAACAGGGCTGCGATAAATGGTATCAAGGGGTGATGATGTACGGTGTGGTTGTGGTTGTGGTGGTTGGCATCAGGGCTGCAGGGATGGGATTGAATGTGAACAAACTATGGGTTGTGAATAATAAATAAAAAGTGGAAGAGTTAATAAATGGTTGGGCATGTTAATGGAATAGAAATAATAATCAATGGGGTTGGTTGGTTAATAAGAGGGACTTGTTTTTTTGCTTGTGTTTTCCTAACTCGATTTGGGGATGGAAGGGATATGTTTTACAAACAATTTATAGGGTTGGATGTGGATAATTTCCCAGTAGTTAAGGAACTAATAAACTAATTCTACTGAAACATGAAAACCTAAATGGGGTTGGGATGGTTTGTTGTATGCATGCTTCGATATAGCAGTGCAGAGGCACGTGGTCAGTTTCTCTATTTGGAACCCATAGGATGGGTTGAGTGTTTGTTGTATATATATATATATATCTGTATCTTTGTGTTTTTTCGCACCTCAGCCATGTTGAGCACTTATTGCCGAACACCCCCATTTCATGGGAGAGGGTGATTTCCACTTAGTTACAAGCTCATTCCTGCTTCTTCTTCTCCAGGCTATGACGGCATGAGGCGACCTTACACCCAAGAATGTTCGGGTAGGTTTCTATTGGGGTGGTTTAGCCCAAGACTCTTCGGGCATGTTTTACTGTTTTTTCAAAGAATCTTCGAGATGAGGCCCAGGTGTGTGCAAGAGGGATACGTGGTTGTGAGGCCCAGGTGTGTGCAGGCAGGATACCTGGTTCTGAGGCTGAGGTGAGTGCGGGTGGGATACGTGGTTGTGAGGCCCAGGTGTGTGCTGGCGGGATGTCTGGTTGTGAGGCCCAGGTCTGTGCGGGTGGGATATGCGCTGCTTGAGGCCCAGGTGTGTGCGGCCGGGATGAGTGTGGTAGCGTCATGACGTTTGCTGTTAGGAAGAGCACATAACTAATAGGAAATGGTGCGCGATATCAATTACTGTTGTTATTATATACTACTACTTGTTGTGATTGTGTTTTTATGAGTGTGGCTGGTGAGGTTGGGTGGATAGAATTACTTGCTATTTTTCTTCTATTGTTCTCACGGGACATTAGGATGTCTCCCCACTTGTGCACGAGAGCATTATGTTTCCCTGATGAGTATAATTGTATGCTCACCCGATGTTTACTTTCAGGTTTCCTGGAGGACTTCCAGGGCCAGTGGGACTCTACTAGTCGGGATAGTTGGAGCTATTGCAGTTGTTGTACTCTTGTTTCTATTGATATTGTAATTTTGAGCTTTCTTGCACTTGTACATTATTTCAGAACTATTTAATCATGCATGTGGGATTGTTTTGGGTTTATTTCTATACACTTGTTCTTTTCCTTTTTTGTGGTTTACTTGTCATATTTACCGATCTTAAATAAATAAAAATGGTATTGCCTCCCATATTGTGAAAAACTCATTCCCTTGGTGCTAGTCACCACTCTCAGGCCTACTGGAGGCGGGACTCGGGGGGTCATTATCTCCCTTCCACCACTGCCTGCTCAGGAGGGGCATCCTTGGTGGGATGAGGTTGTGACACATATGATCCTTTAAAAACATCTCATAACCCAATCATTTACAATGGTTCATTATTATCATTGAAATGAGTGTTAACTGATTTTATGAGTATTTGGATTTTGGTAGGTTGGATCCTTTTTTTCAATATTTTAAATAATGCACATAAATTTAATGATGATATAAATAAAATATATATACATTATATTTATATATATATGTACATATTACCACATATTGAGCCCCAATTGAATTTTAGATATAGGAAAATTAATTACCCTTTTCTTGGAGGTGGTATGTCGTATGTACACATGAACCATGTTTTCAAATTTTGATGTATAAAATTAAAGAAAAGTAACTGATAATTAAAATTTTTAATATAATTTTTAATGTATATATATATAATATTTATAAATTAAATATAACCTTATTAATATTCACATTAATAATAATTGAAAATTGGATCACATCGCTTTGTGGAGGTTGTAGTCTAGACGTACATATAAGTGATATCTTCATTTTCAATCTGATTAGATGGTTAAAATGTATATATGATATTATAATTACATAAAAATTATTATTTCATAGGTATAATTTATAGATATTAGACCCATTATAATAACCACTAATGAATTATGGTTATTGAAAATGAATTTAACCACTATTAGTATGTGGTAGACATTATGTACGCTCAAGTGATGCTTTCATTTACAATTTTATAGAAAACATTATAAATAGAGTTGGAAACATTATTATGAAAACTTTTCTATATAATAAGTATAATTAATAAATTATTTTATAATGAATACCACTGATTTGAAGGATGTCAAAGAAGTAATAAATTGAAACTGGTCGGACAAGATGATTTCATGTTTTACACTAGGTCTTCTTTAGATCCTTTTTAAAGGTCCATTAGAATTAATTTGTAATTAGAAAATTACCGATAAATCCATGAAATTGGATTTTTTAAGAAAAATACAATGGGGTTTTTATCACTATAGTTTGACAAAGGAGTTCTTAAAAATAGACATAAGGGTTGTTGTTTCATAATTGCAGGGTGGGGATATTTTTAAATTCATGAAATATTATAATGAAATATGTATCCATATCATGTAAAATGTTGCCAAAATGACTTCTATAAAAATATGAGCAGTAGGTATTACTATAATTAATAAAATAATATTTTATAATTTATATATAAAAATAAAACCTATATTTTTGTGTAACACATGGATTTTTGAATTGTAACAACTATCATAGTAATGAGTTTTTCATTATTAATAGCATATAAATTTACTTATTAATGTAGAACGACCATAGAAATAAAATTTTGATTAAATTATAGACCATTTATCTATATAATTATCTTATTTAAATATTTTTATGATATCAAATTAATTTAATGATGAATTTTGTAATATAAAATGTAAAGAATATAATTATTGAAACTCTTCATTTAAATTAACATTAAAAACATGAATAATGTAATGGAATTATAATATAAATACATTTAATTTTAATATTATGTTATATTCAAATTTAATCATAATGGGGAACAATAAATAATAAATACTATTAAATTTATCATTTTTAAAAGCAGCTAAATTATTTTTCTATAGCTTTCATAAATACTATGTCAGCATTGTCTAAGAATTTAAGATAATTATTTAATCAGTAAAAATTAAAAATAAATAATTAATATAAGTAATTAATTAAAAAATAAATAATTATAACCCAAAATATCATCATTTTTTATACAAATATTTTGTACATATTAATGTTAAGTGGGTGATAGTTGAGAATTTTCAATACATAAACTAATATAAATATCATTGTTGAGGGAAAATGTAATAAGAATTTCATATATTAGAAATTTTAATGTGTATTGATTAATATACCCCATTAAATAAAATTATGTATAGTATTTAGTTGATTTTGAGACCATATTTGATGGTTTTAACCTTTCTTACACATTTTACCTTTTCTAAGGTGAATAATATTTACTATAGTTACTATGCATAAGTTCAAAAAATGTGTGTATACTTACCAATAAGAACCTAATTGTTTCATCACAGGTAAATAATGATTATGAAATTTTCATATTTATTAATATTTGTGAATTAAAGATTAATTTTAATTTAAAGGGGTTGTTATGTTCGATGGCATACCTGATACGCAACAATGACATTCTTTTAAAAATTATGTTGCACACAATGTTGAGTTAAATCCAAAAATAATATTATTATATTATTAATTTTTATTGTATTTAACACCTACCAAATGTATTTCCAGGAATGAATAGATCTATCTACAACATCATTATATATGTTTTTAAAATGTTTTTACATTTATCAATTAAATACTCAAATATTGATTAAAAGGTTGATTGACAACATTTTAACGGAAACCCATTTTTAAATCTATTTTTTTTCAATTTTATATATTATATTTTACAAATAAACTTCTTTTTTTGAATTGTATCATAAAAATTTACTTTGGCTAAATATTTGGTATTTTTCAGATAAAGTTAATTTTTTAATGAATTGTAATAAAATATTGTATTTTAATTCATAATGGACTTTTAATCAAATTTATTTATATGGTTACATTTTTTAAATGGTTTTAAAGTTTAATTAGAATATATTTTTACCATTTAATCCAGTTTTAATCATTTGATGTAATTTCACTTTAAAATTTGATATAAATAAGTGTCAATATTGTGAAGTTATTATTTCTTAAAAACATTCTTTTTGTTTTGACAACGAGAATTACTTTTAAATTAATTTCTTCAAATTTCGTGATTTGAATTTGTAAAAATGGATTACATATTTGGAATCAAGAGTTCCAAATTGTGTAGATAGCTATTTTTTTGCATTATGAATATTTACTTCAGTAAATATTTTTTTACCATGGTTAAAGGTTAAATTGAGTAAATAAGGGTAAAAAAATGTTATAATAATAATAAATTTACCCTAACATGTATGCTAATATTATTTGATGATACATTTATAACCATAGGCATCCTTGGGTCAATTTTGGGACCACATTGAGCCCTATAATAGTGAAAATGACATGTTATATTAATTAATTTAATGTAAACAAAAAAATGAAATAAACATGTTTCATTTAGTAAATAACATTTTTCATGTGTTTATATAAGTTATAAAATTGAATATAAATATTAATTTTAAATCTATAAAAATTTCCTAAATCATAGTATTTTTTTTATAATTTTTGGACATCATATAAATAAAAATATTTTTTACACAATAATGGTGCAGTGTTTACCTCATTAATAAATGATTTAAATAAATAAAATTATAAAAAATAAAACAATAAATAAAAAATATCAAATTCTTATTAGATGATTTTATTTCAAAAATTAGTCATCCTATCGTCGAATGTAATGTGTTTTGGACCTTTAGAAACCGAAAACCATTATATAATAAAATAATATTTTCAAACATTCATAAAAATCCCCCGATTCCCTTTATAAAATTCCCTCAACTATACCCCATTACTCACACCTCTAAAGCCCAATGTCTCACCCAACCTCTTCCCAATTATGATCCCTAAATCTTTATCTTCATTCTAAAAGACATACCTTAGGAAGAAGTCATTTCAAGTAAATGTTTTGGTTCAAACCAACGGGAGATATCCGATTTAAAGATAGAATATTCTATTAAGTTCTTTCCTTTTATTTTACTTCTCCAACACCGTAAACTCATTTTATTTACTTATATTTTCACAAAACTAGTATCCTATTTATACTATTTTGTTATTATGAAAAGTATTTGAACTAAAATTTCACACACCTCCATCTAATGGGTAAAGAACATAGAGTTTATGTGGACAGTGAACTACTGTCTCACGAAATGAAGATTGTTCAATATTCTCCTACCACCACATATGGTGGAAATTATGTTTGAAGTGTATTTTTATGAGATATAAATTATATTTATTTTTTTCTTTACTTCTCTACTTTTCATTTATATCATATCTCTATGGTTTCCCTTATGGGTAAATGTGATAATTTTATTTGAGGAACTGTGGACTACCGCCCCCTCAAAGTGATATGAGTCGTTCATGCCATATGTGTAATATATAAAGAATGGAGTTTCTAAAATTATATATGATATTATAATGGAATTACAATATACCTATGTATCATTATGTTTTCACTCCATTAAAATATGAAATATAAATGAAAGTAGCCTTCATGCGTACGTACGACTTAACATCACCATGAATGGTGCATTTCATTTCTTATCTTCAAATGATAGGTGCTATTATAAATATATATATATATACAGAATTTATATCATATATATGATATCAAAATCATTAATATCATTCTGGATATAATGTAATTTTTACCAAATGAAGAACTTGTAATTATAAGATGTTCATTTTTGACTAAAGTACAAAATATCGGCCAAACGACCATTATTAACTTCAATGATTGCTAATTTTTTATAACAAGGTAATAAGAAATATAAAAGGAATAATAAACTAGAAATAGTTTCTAAAGAAAGTATAAAGTAACATAATTTTATTACATAAGAGATTAATGATCTAATGGGTCATGCACGACATGAGGTAAGGGGTTTCTTATCTCACTTTTAATTTTGTGATACTTCCATTGTTCACCACTTATCTATTGCATGTAGTTTATTGTGTAATAAAATATTATATATATTATCATGAATCTATTTAAATTAATTTTGTTATTTGATTAATTTGGTTGTTATTAACTTTTTTTCATATGACTCGATTGATTAAAATGTGGTAAAAGGGTTTTTATCTGACTTTTTCTTCCCATGAGATTCATTCTATATGTGCCACTATTTCTATTTGGGTGGTGTATTTACTACCCATTATTGTATTCTTTGTGTAATATAATTTTTTATGGTTATTTACATCATCATTGTATGATCCTTCTTTCATGGGGTGTATTTTTCGTAAGTTACCAAATTTGTAAGGGAACCATTCATCATCCATTTTCTAAAGGACTTTTTTGTAATGTATATTAATTTACATCTTCCTTTGTTAAAATATGTTATTTTATATCATTATTTCTATAAATTTTATATCCTAGGGAGGAGATAACCTTTTCACTCTCATCAACTTATTTTCGGAATTTTAATGTGACACCGTTAGGCAGTCAAATTTCTGTATGGGAACATCTTCAAGAAATTTCAATTCCATGGGTTAAACAACTACTTCTTGATTATGTCGTGTTATGAATATGTGTGAATAACCTCTGATTTTTTTACACTTAATATCAACATATATTGGGTGTATTTATATTTTTCACACATAATTATGTCATTGATTTTTCCTCCATCTTTGGATATAATCTTTATAAGGGATTTCGTCTCAATTTAAATTACCTTAAGACATAATTGTTTTTATGAACCATTTCAATTTTTTTATGGTGTATATATTGTCCTTTGGAATATTTTATCTTGAATCCCTTTATTCCCATGATATTATAATGTTTTTATTAAATGTTATTCCTTAATTATTTTTATTCAAGCGTCTATTATTTTGTTATAAACACATTATCAAAAATGTTGTCTTAAATTTTTTAATGATTTATTCTTCTATATATTTCTCAATAATGTCCATGTTTTCAAAATGTTTTTTAGGATCTACTTATATGCACATTTACGTTTAAAAATAATAATTCCTTTAATAGATTAAAAGTTGTGTGGGACACATTGATTCGAAAATAACATTTTCTTATGTTTTAAATGATTTTGAAAATGGTTTGATAACGAATTATTTATTTCAGTATCATGATTTGATATATTGTGATTAGAATGGGTAAATGTTATCTTTCCATTATGGTTGTGTTATGTGCTATGATTATGTTATGGTTTTCGTTCATTGTTTTCGTATACAGGTGGTTTCGTGATAAACCTAGGGTGGGTGAGCCCGGTATAGCTCTCCATTGCATTGGATAACGTGACTGAGGTAAACGTTAATGTTAATCCGAATAGATTAATATAATATACCATTATGGGTATTCAAACAAAACTCCCTATGATGATGTGATATCTACAATGTAAGTATGATATTGATGAAATAGGTTGCATTTATGATTTATGATTTCTGTGTGTTATTCATAAATCTTATGATTTCATTAAATATGTTTTGATTGAAAAGTATGGTTTCATTAAATTGTATTTATTGACGGTATGATGTTTTCATTCCATATTTTATAACCCATACTGGCCTTTTAATGAACATACCGTGTTTTTGAATGTTTTCCACATGAAATAAAGATGAATAGGGTCAAGTATGGGATCAAAAAAATCAATGTTGTCTAAAACATGGAACTAAAAATGTTTCTTTTTTAGAGTTTTTATTTTATGGAAAATTGATACTGAGTAGTAGTGTCTACTTGTAATATTCATGTTTTAATGTATAAGTTATGGCCTAATTATATAATACTCTAAACCCGAAATGACCCTCAATGTGAATTCTTAATTTAACTCATGATTAAGTAAAGTTTAAGGATGAGTCCTTATATTAGTAATCATAGGTTAGTTTTGAAAACTTTAGGGTTTAAGAGTTTTCTTTAAACACATGGATAATCTCTATATCTATTATTTTAGTTAAATCCTTATTTTATAACTTTTTCAGATCAAGGATAGTCTATTTCGAATTGAAGGAGGAAGATCTCGAACAACATTCATATCTCTTCCTGATGACATTCTTACAATAATTATTACAGAGTCATGTTCAGATGATTGTGAAACATTTTCTAGAATACAACTCATTTGTATGTAGTTGTTTGAGATATCAAACACCTCCACTATACACCGATATCATCTTGGATCATGGGTTGTATTTAATCAATTCATATTTTTTCAATATTCTAATATTTTTTAAACAGTTAAATATTATCAACAAATTTTCAAATATTTTACCTTATCACATGATTTTTTAGAATGTTATTATTTTGAAAATGGTGGAAAATAATAATAATCCTGCACAACGTATTTATATTTTCTATTACAATATAGTCTCTCAGAACATACTTATGGTACTATAAAAGGACTATTTATTGAACAATTCAACTCAACCTCTTTACAACTGTTTTATAAAAATAATGTTTTATCAGATGTTTTGAAAATATATGTCAAACATGATTATTTTACGGAACTATCTTTTTGCTAACACACATATAACCCAAGATATACAAGCTGTATTTGGTTGAAGGATGAAAATTATTTTGAAGGATCTCTAAATCATTATTTCAATAAATGGACTGTCTACCTATATAAACAAGATGATGATAATACCATATGGACACCATGATAAAGATATGTTGTTATTTCTTTTAGTAATAGTTTTATTTTGTCATATGAAGGTGAATATATATATATATATAATATGTTGAGGTATTAATTTATTGGGATAAAAATGAATGGTATAATAATACCTTTGAGGTTAAAACATGTTAGGTTTATTTTTGCGTTTTCTAAAATGGACAACCCCTAAGATGGGTAACAACCCCTCACGTTCAGCAAGGCCGTAGGTATCAAACCCACAACCGAAGGGCGATAAGGGAACATCACCAAACACTATCCTACATGAGTTCCCTAGTTAGTATGACATATTATTTTTATTGAAATTATTTTATGGATCAAGAATAAGTTGATTTTTGGAAATTATATTTTATCAAATAGATATCTTTAATATAGGGAAATGACTTGAAGATTAAATGATAAAATATTTTTTTGGATGATGTTCTCTATTTTGGGGGAACACATTATGCTTATAGAAAATAGAATACATTTGGATTTGAATTCTAAATTAATGGGGGAATTTTATTTTTGAAAGAATATATGTATTGGGTATTTTTTGTAAATGAATAACCTATCATAGAGAATATGTGAAAGGGTTAATCACTTACCAGTATGATACTTTAAGAGTAGTCTTTTTTTAGAGGAAAATGTAAAGAATTATAATATAAGACTATGTGATTAATTCCTTCTGAGTTTTGGTATTCAATCCTATTTTGTATTGTATTGATGGTATGTATGGAAAATGGTATATTGAATTGTATTTGTTGAACTTTGGGTATTTTTTGTTCAGTTTTTTATATTATGATTTGTATTTTTTTCAATGATTATCCTATTTGGGTATTAAATGATCATGTACTATTCTTTCTGGTTTTTGTGGATGTATAAATATTGGGAAAATATATAGTTTATCTTTTGTAGATTATGTGATACTTCATAAGTTTCTTCTAGCACTTCAGGTGTGACCAAGTCATCTGAAATACTCATCGTTTAGAGAATAGATGAGTTTTTGGTTAGAATTTATTAAATGATGAAAGTATACATGACAAGTATGTATGATTCCTTATATTTTTATTTAAGATCATAATTAAATTCCTAAACATTATGAAATGTAACTTAAAAAAAATCTTGTCTCTTAACTTTTATTATTGGGGAATCAAAGACTTTTTTACCCAAAAAAAGATAGTAATTTTCTAATGGTTAACTTTATCATAGTCATGTTTTCTATCACTCTTTATCAGAAAATGATGGTTTTTTTCTTCTCCATATCAATGTTTTCATGGAATCCTACTATCTATTGTCCCATGTGACCTTTTTACATATAATTCTCTCTTTTAATGTGATAGTTTTATTTACTATTTTTTTGATGTGTTTCTTTCAATGTAGTTTATAATCCCAATTTTAAAATTGCGAGGACGCAATTTCCAAAAGGGGGGATGGATGTAACATCCTATGTAAATAAAGAATATGAAATTTTAATATTTATTAATATTTGTTAAATAAATAATAATTTTACTTTAAAGGATATTCTATGATTGATGATGTACCAGAAACAAAACTATGGGTTTTTTTTGAAAACATACATTGCAAACAATGTTGAGTTATACTGAAAAATAATATAATATTATTATTAATTTAAATGGTATTTAATGAATAAAAGTTTTATTGTAGGGAATGAATGGATCAAACTAAAATATTATTATATATGTTATTTAAATGTTTTTACATTTATCCCATAAATTTTAGAGTCTTAATATGTACATGAATCCAATTTTGAACATAAAAACTCTTATATTATATAAAAGGAGGATTTACTTTCTCTTTATAGAGAACCATTTTTGAATCATCTTCTTATCACTTTTATATTTTTTATGTTTCAAAATAAAATTCCTCTTTAGAATAGGAACATCAGAATTTACATTGGGTAAATTTTTGGTGTTTCTCTGATAATGTTCATGTTTTAATGAATAGTGAAAAAAACTATATTTTCATTAATATCTGCCATTTAATCTGATTTTTTATATGGATAGATTATTTTATTAAATGGATCTAAATTTTAAGCATCTTATATTTTTACCTTTTAATCCAACGTTGGTCAATTGATGTAATTTCACTTTGGAATTGGATATTAAAAAGTGTCAGTATTTTGACATTTATAATGATTTAAAAACGTGCCTTTTTTGAAAACGGGCATTAATTTTAAATTAATATCTTCCACATATGTGTTTTTAATTTGGATAAATGTATTCCATATTTTGAATCAGAATGTCCATGTTTTAAAAATAGGTAACTTTCAATTTTAGACATTATTATTATTTACTTCAGTAAATATTTTATTTACCATGGTTAAAGGGTAAATAATGGTATATAAGGTAAAAAATAATATTATTATAATATAAAATTTACCAAAACATGTGTTTTTATTTTATTTTCTGATACATGTCTGACCATAGGCATCCTTGGGTCGATTTTGGGACCCCATGAAGCCACATACGAGTGATAACGAGACATTATATAAATTAATTTAATGTGAAGACAAAAATTACATAAACATATAACTTTTAGTAAATCTATATTTAAATGGGGTTATATAAGTTATCTCATAAACTATAAATATTTTTCTGAAATCTAAACAATTTCTTATATCATGGTATTTTTTATACCTTTTTTACATGAAATAAATAAAATTATTTATGAAATAATAATGATGTAGTGTTAACCTCATTGATGAATGATTTAAATAAATAAAATATAAAAATAAAAAAAATATCTAAAACCCATCCAATTCATATTTTATTACTTCATATAGAACAAGAGTCATATTATCTATTACATTAATGAGTTTTTGACCTTCAAAAACCGGAAATCATTATATAATAAAATAATATTTTCAAACATTCTTAAAGAGCCCTTCCTCCCACTAATAAAAATCCCTAAACTATACCCCATTACTCACACCTCTCAATCCCATTGTCTCATCCATCATCTTCAAAATTAATATCCATACATTCCTATCATTCTCATATAAGACATACCATAAGTATAAGGCACTTGAAGTAAACCTTATCATTCAAACCAAAGAGAGATACCCGATATAAAGGTAACTTCTTCTCTTAAGTTATTTTCTTTTATTTTACATATCCAACCACATAAACACTTATATTAATTATTTTTAAAACATAACAAGTATTCTAAATATACTAAATTATTTTTATGATTAGGATGTGAACTGAACATACACACACCTCTATCTCATGGGTAATGATCACACTGTTTCTGTGGACGATGAACTAGTGCCTCACAAAATGAGGATTGTTCAATATTTTCCTACCCCAACATATGTTCACCATTATGAAGGATATAAATTTATATGTGATATATATTATATTTATATGGTGTCTATTTTTCTGTATTTTTCATTTATATAAATCCTTTAGGGAATCCATTATGGGTAAACGCGATAATTTATTTGAGGAAATGAGGACTACCGCCCCTTCAAAGATAATTGAATCCTTCATTCCATATGTGGAACATATAAAAGATGTAGTTACATAAATGATATATTATATTATATTGAATTATAATATACATATGTATCATTATGATTACAATACAATAAGATGAAAAATTTAAATTAAATTAGCGTTAATGCTTAAGTACGACTTACCATATCCAATTATAGTGAATTTCATTTATTATATCCAAATTTTATATAATATTAAAAATAAAAATATATTCGTGATATATATGATATATATGATATCTATATAATTAATATCATTCAGGAGAAAATGAAATTTTGACAACATGTATAACCTGTAATTTTATAAAGTTCAATTTTACTCAAGTACCAAATATCGACCAAACATCTTTTATTAACTTAAAAGATTTAATAATGTTTATAACTTGGAAATAATTCATATTAATTGAATAAAAACCATGAGAAAGGTTCTTATGAAATCATAAATTAACATTAGTTTATTATTCTAGAGATTAAAGACTGAACTGATCAAGTCTGGCAAGATGTAAGGGGTTTCTAATCTCACTTTTAATTCGGTGAGATTACCATTATTCACCACATATCTTTTTCATGTAGTGTATTGTGTACATAATCATGATATATATTATCTTTATTCATCTTATATTCATTTTATTTTTTGATTAATTTGATGGTTATTATTTTTTGGTCATACGACTTCATTGATTACAATGTGGTAAAGGGTTTTCATCTAATTTTTTATCCTCGAGAGATTCATGCTATATTGGCCACTATTATCCTTGGTGTGGTGTATGTACTACCCATTATTTTATTCTTTGTGTAATATAATATAGTTTATATGTATTTAAATCTTTATTGTATGATCCTTTTTCACGGGATGTATGTTTTGTATATTACCAAATCGGTAAGGGAACCATTCACCCTCCTCTTTTAAAATGACTTCTTTTTTGTTATGTATTTTAATTTACATGTTCTTATATTGGGATATTTTATTCTATATCCTTAATGATTTAAAAATTATGTACATGGTATGAGATAACCTTTTCTCTTTTATCAACTTATTTTCTGAATTTTAATTTGACATCTATAGGATGTCGAATTACTGTAAGGGAACTTCTTCAACAAATTTTTATTCTTCGTGTTGAACTTATTCTTCTTGATTATGTTGTGAAATGAATATGTGGGAATAAAATATGATTGTTTACATTTAATATTTAATTATATTGGGTTTATTTATATTTTTCACACATTATTATGTCATTTATTTATATTTAATCTTAAGGTATGATCTTTATAAGTGATTTCGTCTCAATTTCCATTCCATTGAGTCTTCATTGTTGTTATGCACCAATTAAATTTTATATAATTTATACACTATGCTTTGTAATATTATATCATGAATCATTTTATTCGATGATATTATAATTTTTTGATTATATGTTATTCCTCAATTATTTTTATTCAAGATTCTCTTATTCTATTGATGATTCTTTTAATAAAATATCATTTTATATGTTTTAAATATTTATTCATATAAATATTTCTAATTAATGTCTATGTTTTCAAAATGGTTTTTAGGATTTATTTATATAGACATTACTGTTTTAAACTGATAATTCTTATAAATGTTTCAAAGTGGTATTGGACACTTTGATTTGAAAATATCTTTATTAAATGTTGTAAATGGGGTTGAAAATTGTATGATAATAAATTTTTTATTTCAATATCTTGATTTGATATATTTTTTTTGGAATATGGAAATGTTATCTTTCCATTATTCATGTGTTTACTGTTATGATTATGTTACGGTTATTGGGTATTGTTTATGTATACGGGTGGTTCCATGGTAAAACTAGTGTAATATCATAGGTAAATAAAGAATATAACAATATCATATTTATTAATATTTTAAATTAATTATTAATTTTACTTTAAATGGGTTTTATGTTTGATGGAGTACCCCATACACAACATTGGATTTCTTCAAAATCTTTCATTGCACACTAATAATATATTAATATTATTTAAAATGGTAGTTAACACTTTACCATTGTATTTATAGAAATGATTAAAACTAATTTCAATATGAAAATTCATGTTTGTTAAATGATTTTACATTTATCCAATAAATTTTAGGGGATTAAAATTTAAATGAATCTAATTTTAAGCATAATTTACCTTAAATGGTTGATTAATGACCTTTTAATGGAGAACCCTAATTAAATATAGTTATATTCACATTAATATGTTCAATTTAACCAAATAAATATTTTCTTTCAGAATAGAGTCATGAAAATTTTCTTTGGGTAAATTTTTGATATTATTCTGATAAGATTCATTTTTTAATGAATTGTAAAAAATAATATAATTTAATTCAAAATTCCTGTTTAATTTAATATATTTATATTGTTATATTATCTATTTAATTGGATTTAAAGTGTAATTATATTATATTTTTACCATTTAATCAAATTTAAGTCATTGAAATTAATTTTAAATTGAAATTGTACATAAAAAAATATTGATCTTTTTATAGTTATTGTTTCTTAAAAACACACTATTTTTTTGATAACAAGAATTAATTTTAAATTAATTAATTAATATTATATATATTTAAATTGGTAATGTTGTCATAATTTTTGAATTCTTAATATCAAATATAGCTTAGGCTTATTTTTTGGTCATTTTCTGAAAATCTTTACTTTTTAATGAATAGTGGAACCACTAAGTAGTAGTTAAAAACTGACATTTTCTTTAAAATGGAATTATACCACTTCTGTGGATTAAATTTCAAATATCAGAAATTCATGTTTGATATTAGTAAGTAAAATTTGGTTCAATAAGATGAAAATAATTTTTGGTGCATAGTTACATTTGACTTTATTTACAACGGTTAAAGGTAAATATGGTAATTCATGGTAAAAATAATATTATAATAATATAAAATTACCTTAAAACTTGTCCTAGCATTATTGGTTGAGTAATATATGACTCTTGGAATCTTTGGATCAATTTTGGTACCCCATAGAGCCACATGGGGGTGATAATTACACATTAGATTAATTAACTTAAAGTAAAGGCAAAAATGATAAATACAAATATCTATTAGTAATATAATTTTTACAAGGGGTTATATAAATTATATTTTAGACTATAAATTCTCCATGGAAATGTAAAAATATTTCCTACATTATGGAATTTTTTATAATTTTTAGACATCAAATAAATTACATTATTTATCACACAATAATGATGTAGTACTTACCTCATTGATAAATTATTTAAATAAATAAGATTATTAATATTAAACCTATATCAAAAACATATCCAATTTTTATTGGATGATTTTCTATCGACCATTAGTCGTCTTATCTTCGATTCTAATTAGTTTTTGCCCTTTGTAAGTTGAGTGTCATTATATAATTAAATAATATTTTCACACTTTCTTAAAGAGTCCCTCCAAACCATTTTATAATGACATCATTTCTAACCAATTCGTCACTCTTCTAAAGCCCCTTGGATCATCCAAACACTGCCCAAATAATCCCTCAAGATCCCTCTCCTACTCTTAGAAGCCTTACCATAGGTATAAGGTAGTTCAAGAAGTCATTTTGGTTCAAACCAAAGAATGATACCCTAATTAAAGGTAAGAATTCCTCTTAACTTCTTGTCATTATTTTACTTCTCCAACCCGTAAAAACTTTTAATTACATTATTTTATAAAAAATAAAGTTTCCTAAATATACTAGGATGTTGTTATAAGATTTATTTGAACTAAACTATTACACACCTCAATCTAATGGGTGAAGATTATACTGTTTATGTGGATTGAAAACTAACTCCTCAGGAAATGATGATTGTTAGATTATATACTACCACCTCTCTTGGTGACCATTAATATGACACTATATTTATATATGATATATATTATGTTTATTGATTATTCTTCTTTTTTTATATTATATCATACCTTTATTTTTTCATTAGTGGTGAACACGATACTTTCATTTGGGGATGTTCGGACTACCGCCCCATCAAAATGATATGGCTCGTTAATGCCATATTTGGGACATATAAAGGATGATTTTAATGATATAATATATGGTAGTATACTGTAATTATAATATTACTATGTATTATTATGTTTTAATTCAATTAAATTAATAAATCTAAATGAAAGTAGCATTCATGTGTACGTACGACTTACCATCTCCAAGAATGGTGCATTTCATATCATACATCAAAATGATACGTACCATTATAAATATATATATATAATGTATATATATGATTTAAATTATATCAAAATAATGAATATCATTCTGGAAATAATGTACTATTGACCAAATGGACAACTTGTAAATATACGGTTTTTATTTGTGACATAAGTACCAAATATCGGCAAAATGATCATTATTAAGTTAAATGAGAAAATTATGTTTATAATATGGTAATAATTTATATAAAAGGATTAATAAACATGAAAATGGTTCATGAAAAATTAAAAAATAACTTTATTTTATTATTTAGGAGATTAATGAATAAACAGGTCAAGTCAGACAATGAGGTAAGGGGTTTCTTATCTCATTTTTAATTCTGTGATATTTCCATTGTTCGCCACTTATTCCTTGCATGTGGTGTAATTTGTACATCCATTTGTTATATATTATAATTATTCTAATTATATTCATGGTATTATGTGATTCATTTGGTGGTTATTAACTTTTGGTCATATGACTTAGTTGATTATAATGTGGTAAAATGGTTTTATCTCACTTTTTATTCCCCTGAGATTCATGCTATATTTTCTGCTATTTCCATTTCTATGGTGTATGAACTGAACATGATTGTACTCTTTGTGAAATATAAATTCATTAATGAGTATTCACATATTCATTGTATGATCCTTCTTTTATGTGGCGTATGTTTTGTATGTTTCCAAATCAGTATGGGAACCATTCACCCTCATCTTATTAAAAATGACTTCTTTCTATTATAACAACTAATTTACATATTTTTGTGTAGTTATATGTTCTTATATATCCTTATTGATGTGAATTATATCTCCAAGTGATGAGATACCCTTTTTATCTTGTGAACTCATTTTCTGAATTTTATTGTTACGTCGTTAGGATTTCTAATCGTTGCAAGGGAACTTCTTAACCCAATTTCAATTCTTTAGGTTAAACTTGTACTTCTTAAATATGATTTCTTATGAATATGTGTGAATGGCCTATGATTATTTTAAACATAATATAAACATATATTGGGTGTTTTCATATTTTCCACTGATAAATATGCGATTGATTTATCCTTAATTTAATGATACCGTCTTAATAAGGGATTTCATCTCAATTTACATTTCATTGAGACATCAATGTTGTTAATCCCTAATTAACACTTATTTGGTGTATATAAATTCCATTTGTCATATTATATCATGAATCCATTTATTCTCATTATATTAGAATATTATGATTTAATGTTATTCCTCAATTATTTGTATTCAACATTCCCTCATTTTGTTAAAAACTCATTAACTAAAATATCATTTTAAATATTTTAATGTTAAATTATTATATATATTTATCTTTAATGTTAATGTTTTAAAAATGGTTTTGAGTATTTATTTATATTTACATTAATGTTTTAAAATTATAATTCCATTAAATTCTTCAAGATGCATGGGACACATTGATTCAAAATCTCTTTTTAAATAGTTTTTGAAAATGGATTGATTATTTCAATATATTGAACTTACTTTTTGTGATTGAAAATGAAATGTTATTAGTGAAATGTATATATTTTCAAATATTTTATGTGTGATGATGTTACTTAAACGTTTGAAGGGTGGTTACATGATAAACCATATGATGGGTGGTGACCTGATAAACTAGGACGGGTGGTTATGTTATAACCTCCAATGCATTGGGTATGGAAGTCAGACATATGGCTATTCCATTTAGTGATATGTATGTATGTCGACTGTATGGTTATTTCTATTAAGTATGTTATGTCCCATGTTACCTTTATATTTTATGTGCTCTTTATATAGGTTTCATGGTAATATTTTGGTAACAAAATGGTAAATATTGATATTTTATTCAATGAAGAGTATATACAACTTAATAATGGTGAAATGTATTACTAATGATAAAATATTCATGGTTTACTAGATGTTTTAAAAAACTATCAGTTTTCCCTTCTTTGCATATCCCATACTGAGCATTTTATGGTAATCCCATGTCTTTGAAAAATATTTCCATAGGACATAAATTGGAATAGGGTCCAGGATGGGATCAAGGAAATATCATGCTATCTAAAGCACATGACTAGAAATGACTCTTTTTTTCAAGAGTTTTTATATTTTGAAAAAAACATAAAGTGAGTTGAAGTGTCTACTTTATAATTTTAGAGAATTAATTTAATTGATATGCCTAATTATTTGAAAATCTAAACGTGAAAAGTTCCTCAATGTGAATTATTTATTTAATTCAAGATTATGCTGTGTTTATGGCTGGGTCCTTATAGTTGGTATCAGAGGTCGGTTTAGATAACACTATAGGTTAGGGTGTTATCTACGAATAAGTGAAAAAACCATAATGGTAAACATATTAGAAAGATTCGTAGTTATTTAGATTGATTTTAAGATAAAATGAATATGTATACATTATTATTTATCCTCATAGTAAAATATTATAAGATGATATTCTCACACAAACCTTTTTTTTCTTTAGTAAATGGATGGATCTAGCATGCACCAATGTAATAATGGATGTGAAGAAAACTGTGATAGTTTTTTTAAACTTGCAACTTAATGAAATGGGACCTACAATGAGGACTCTTATTGATCTTTTCAAACAACTATCAAAAATCATGATTGAAAACATGGACCTTCGTGAATTTTATAAGGAATCGTATATACGAAAAACAAATCCCTATGGATGATCTGGTAATAATCATAACGTTATGTGTTTTCAAAAAGACATTTTTCAAGATGTGGAAAGAAAAACCTAGGAAAATTCTTCAAAAGGATGGAAAGATGCTATATATGTGGGAAAGAAGGTCATAAATCATGAAACTTCCATGGAAAAAGGAAGAATCCTGTAGAATCTAGGAAAGGGAAATAAGTTCTTTCTGAGGGAACAATTGAATGTTTAAAATGTTCTATGCATTGTCATTATACAAATAGATGTCTTACAAAGATGCTTCAAGAATGTGATCACCAGGATAGTACAAATATATTTTTAAAAATACCTAATTCCATTAAAATCGAATATGAAGAAAATGACATTGACCAATGAATGTTATTGATTATTTCTTAACATATTTTTTAAACTATTGAATCTAAGGATATTTCATGAGTTTTTTTGTTGGAACGTAGTATTTCAGAATAGATTTGTAAATAATGGTTAACAGATCATCAAGAATGTTGAATGAGTAAGTAGATGAAATATAAAGGATTAATGAGTTATGGTAGATTTTAAGATGATGAAATACTTAAAAGTTTTAAGGTTCTTTTGATGATGGGATTATATTAGAAGTATTTTTATAGTATATGTAACCCTGAAGTTTGATAAATAAAAATTTTATTCAAGAAATAATTATCTTTTCTTTTGATGAGTACTGGTGGAATATTATTTTTGGAGAATCTATGTTTTTATTATGGACATATGATGAATTGGGTATTTTATAGGAATGATTAACCTATCATAGTGAATATATGATTTGGTTAATTAAACATAGGTGTGAGACTTTAAGTGTAGTCAATTTTTAATTGGAGAAAATTTTAAGATTAACAGTGGAAGACTCTGTGACTAAATCCTTCGGAATTTTTTTTACAATCATAGTTTGTGTTATTCTGATGAATTTTATGGATAATGGTTTATTGATTGGTAATTATTGATCATTGGGTACTTTTGTTGATTTTTGGTGATTAAGATTAGTATTTCTTTTTAAAAAAGATAATACATTTTGGGGAACATATGATCTCATAATAACCTTTTTTTTGTTTTGGTTAATGTCTAAAGACATGGGAAATATATAGTTATTTTGCCGATTATGTGATTTTCTTGAACTTAATTCTTTTTCAATTGATGTGATTATGTCTTTTTGAATTCTCATTGTTTGGAGAAAAGATTAGTTTTCGTAGAAACTTATTAAAGGATGAAACTCTACATGAAGGTAAGTATATTTCAGTATTTTCTTATTCTATGTAGTAAATAAAATAGAGAGTCATATTTAATGGTCACCCAAGAAAATAGATACCCGGATTCCATGAAAACATAGATATGGAAGAGAAATGAAACCATCATGTTCAAATAGAGAGTCATAGAAATCATATTTATGAGAAAGATAACCACAAAAAAATCACAATATTAAAATTGCAAGGATGCAATTCCTAAAAGGGGGAATGATGTATCATCCCAGGTAAATAATGAATATGAATTTTTCATATTTATTTATATTTTTAAATGAATTATTAATTTTAAATTAAAGGGGTTTCTATGTTCGATGGCGTACCCAATATGTAACAATGGGTTTCTTTGAAATCTATCGTTGCACAGTAATAATATAATAATATTATTTTAAATGGTAGTTAACTCTAAGTATTTGTATTAACAGGAATGAATTGAACTAACTACAATTTGATTAAACATGTTTGTTAGCTGTTTTTACTTTTATACATTAAATTTTAGAGTTTTAATATGTGAATGAATCTATTTTTAAGCATAATTGACCTTAAATGATTGATTTACCACCTTTTGATGGAATACCCTCATTAAATCTTGTTACATCCTCATTAATATGTTAAATTTTACCATATAAAATTCTTTTTTTGAATCGGAACAACAAAATTTACATTGGGTAAATTTTTTGGTATATTTCTGATAAGATTCCTGTTTTAATGAATAGGGAATAATACTGTATTTTAATTCGAAAGTTCCATTTAATATAATTTATTTATATGGTTATAGTATATTTTTAATTGGTTTTAAAGTTTAATTATATTATATTATTACCAAATAATCCAATTTTGTTCATTTTAATTAATTTCACTTTGAAATTGGACATAAACAAGTATCAATATTATGATAATTATTGTTTCTCAAAAACACGCTATTTGTTCTAATAATGAGAAATAATTTAAATTAATTAAGGCAATATCTATGTTTTTAATTTGGTAAAATTGACATAATTTTTGAATTAGCAATATCAAATATATCATAGGCTTATTTTTTGGTAGTTTTCTAAAAAACATCAATTTTTGATGAATAGTAAAACCACTAAGTAGTAGTTAAAGACTGAAATTTCCATTTAAATGAAATTTTACCGCTTCCATGGATTAAATTATAAAATTATGACATGAATGGTTATTATTAGTAAGTATAATGTGGTTTAGTATGATTAAAATAATATTTTGTGAATAATATGTTTTCCACTTTTATTTACCATAGTTAAAGTTAAATAGGGTAATATAAGGTAAAAATAATATTATATTAAAACAAAATTACCTTAACACATGTCCTAACCATATTGGATGAGTCATTGAAGACCATGGGAATCTTTGGGTCGATTTTAGGACCCCTTGGAGCCACATGGGAGTGGTAATGACACATTTGATTGATTAACTTAAAGTAAATGCAAAAATTACAAAAACAAGTACCTTTTAGTAAACTAATTTTTACAAGGGGTTATATATATTATCTTTTCAACTATAAATATTATTTGGAAATATAAAAATATTTCCTATATTATGGTATTTTTTTATAATTTTTAGACATCAAATAAGTTAAATTATTTATTAAACAATAATTATGTAGTATTTACCTCATTACTAAATGATTTAAAGAAACAATATTATTAATATTATGAAAATATCCAAAAGCTATCCAAATCTTATTGGATTATTTTATTTCGACCATGAGCCATCTTATCTACCACTTTAATTAGTTTCGGACATTTAAAAATCGAATATTACTATATACTGAAATAATATTTTCACACTTTTTTAAGAGACCCTCCCCCCCTTTATAAAAATCCCTCACTTTTAACAAATTCAAAAAAAATATCAAGCCTCTTGTATCATCAAAACTCATCCCAAATAAGCTCCCAAGATGCCTCTCATCCTCCTAGAAGCCTTACCCTAGGAAGAAGGCACTTCAAGAAGTCGTTTTGGTTCAATTCAAATGGAGTTACCAAAATTAAAGTTAATGATTCCTCTTAACTTCTTTTTTTTATTTTACGTATCCAACCCCTAAATAATTTATATTCTATTATTTTATAACAACACCCATATATTAAAGATACTAGGATGTTGTTATGAGATGGATTTGAACTACACTTTTTGTCACTAACCAACCACGGTCGACCCTGAACAAGTCACCCGAGCCATTCCGCGACATGGCCTGAGAGGCGTTTTCTATCCTCCCGGGCTGGTAACAAGCGCCAAGGCATCAACAGAAGATGTGGGATTGATTTCTCCCAATAAAAATAAATAAATAAATCAACTAAAATTAAATGGAGTAGCGCAAAATAAATTAACAGAGTAAAGAAACTAATAAGAGAAAAATAAAATAAAACTAACCGAAAGTGGCAACCACTATCTCCGTGTGACCCCACAGGTAACTCTAAAACTCATGAACAAACATCACCCAAGGAGAACACACCCATGCAGTAGCCTGTAAATATACTAAAAATAGAAAATAACTGTTGGAGTGAGTATTAAAACTCAGTAAGCCTACCCGAGAGTTATTCCCAATGCACTACCTTTAAATAAAGAAATCTGATAATTCTAGGTTTGATCTAAATTATATAATATATTAGTTTCCACATAAACTTTCATTTCTAATTCATGTATTAGTCCAATTCCCTTTTTAATTTTAAAACAAGTTTAATGTCTGAAAGGAATATGTATATTTCTTTTTAAAAAAATTTTTGCCAACCATTTTTGAATACAAACTTCAGTTATTAGCAAAAAGTAAAAACCACACATATAACACAACACAGACCAAGGGAAATAGAAAAAATGGAATACAAGGGCCAGAAAACGATCTAGTCCTCTCATCCATCTTCCACAGACAAAAAAAACCAAAGGAAACATTGGTTTAACCTAAGAGATCGTGTAGAATCCTGAACGTACTATACATGTGCCTCATCCTGAAAGCATGCTCTAACTCGATGACGTCATAACGCCCTAATGCTTTGCCTATCCCTACATGACCTAACCAAGGGGCCCAATCCCCATAGTAGCAATAACTTATTATTCCCCTGCAATGGGGCCACTAGCCAGTGCGAAATCTAAACTAGTGCTGCAATCGTTCTCAGAAGATTCAGTCACTATGCCAGGTTTCCATGTCAACAAAAGCAATAAAAAGGGGTGTGTACACAATGTAAATAAATCAGTCACGATGCATAAACATCACATACATCTCATGCAATCAATGCACACCAAGGATCACCCCTGAATGGGTTTTCCAAAATAATTTATTTTATTAAAGTGTCAAACCGGCCTTCACCAATTTTAAAACAAAACCTCATTTCATGAGAAAACCCAAAAGAGTTGTTCAAAATAAATCATTTATCTTTAAAATTAGAAGCAAATTTGAAAATACATGAATTATATTTAAAGGAAAAATGGGCATTCTATCAATACTGGGTGTCCTCTAGTCATGAAAATATTTCAAGTGTTCGGTAAAAAATAAACGGCTCTTTTCAAACCATATAATAATTTAAAAATTAATTATCTTATATTATTTATCATTCATTAAAATTAATAAAACATCAAGAAATTAATAAATTCTTAATTTAAAGGACAGTGTAGTGGGGGAACCTACATCACTTTTAAGCTCGAACAAGACGTCGGGACACACCTCATATAGGTGCTGAAGCATGCACAGATCGATGATCACGGTAAGGCGGGGCTACCCTGCCAACGCGCTACAACAGAAGTAAAATAGTATAAAACATAGAAACATTGACCAGAAGAAACTCGAAAATTAAAGAGCGCAAAGATAACTACAAACAAACAAAAACATTAATTTAAAATAATAAAAAAATAGGAGGTAACCCACACATCACCTGAACCCCAATGCAGGTGAAACGACGCGAACCCAAAATAAATAAATAAATAAAGAAAGTGTGCAACATGATAAAGGATGAAGATCATTACCTCGGATGGTGGTGAAACATTGAACACGCGAGGAAAGACGAGGTTGTAACCAAAAATAATAATAATAATCTTCACTACAAATAATACAAAAAAAGAAGACTTCAGAAAACAACCCAGACACTAAAAAAACGAGTCCGCGATAAAATAAAAAGGAACTCGAACATTGGATGGGGATGATGAACCAAAACAGAATCAATCTACTTCACCATTGGCGTTGGATATCAGAACAAACAACAATAAGACTAAGGTGGTCTTCACAAACCTGGGGTGGGGTTCACACTAGATCAGCATGGGTGTAGGGCATCACAGCTGGTCGTGGGCACACAACGAGCCTGCTATGCAATGGGAGGGGAAGTGGATGGTCACAGGCAGTCCAGAAAGACAAACCGGTTGGGATGTGCGCTGGATGGATAGCTGTAGAAAGGCAGAGGCATCCCAAGGTCGCGACAGGTGCGGATAGTGGAAGAGTGAAAGGTGGAGGTTGGGAAGCGACGGTGGTCGGACATCAGTTTGGAGGTGGAGCCGCGGAGGTCGGACTGCGCAAGGAGGAGGAGGGGGATGTAGGTCTCTGCAGGTGAGTGAAGTAGGGGTGCTAGGCAGAGGTGATGCAAGGTAAAAGAGGTGGGTAATAAAGAAATTACGGGGTGCAGGATCTTTTGCGGAAGGCAGCAAGATCATGGGGGGTGAGGTTAGACCAGCCAGGGAACTACAACAGGTGGTCGCTGGATGGTGGAGGTGTGAACAAGGAGGTCATCAGACGCGAGGCGGAGCAACATGGCAGATGGTGTGCGGGGTGTGCAGGCCGGACTGGGGTAGTAGGAGGGTGGTTCATTGGCTGGGGAGGGGGAGAGGTATGAGGTCCAAGCAGGGGATGGCTATAGGAGTGCAGGAGGGGGATTGAGGTAGTGAGAGAGGTTGGGATGCGGCATGGATGCGCCGCTGGGCTATCGGTAGGCAGAAGAAAGCACAGGGCAGGCCCGGTGATGACCCAGGGAGACAGGGGACAGCGGGAAGGACGGAGGGGGTGTTGTGTGCGGGAAAGAGTGGCGCTGCAGCATGGAAGGATGTTCACTACAATATAGAGTGAGAGTGAGAGGGAAGTCGGACCATGGCAGGAGCGAGGCGAGGCGTTGGAGAAGGTGTGCCGACCGAAGGAGGGAGTCGGCTGAGGCGCTGTCGGCAGCACAAGAGGATGGATGCTAGGGCTGTATGTGGGGCGGAGGCCTGGCGGAGGGGCAATGGACTGCAGGCGTGGATGAGGTGGGAGGTCATACCAGGAAGAGGGCCTGGGCGAGGCCGGGCCACAGCATGAGGGAGCCAAACTGGTCAGTTGTTGGATGAGCGGGGCAGTGAGGCTAGCAGAGGGGAGACCGGGACAACAGAGAAGGTAGGGCTGGCAGCGGCATTCAAGATGAAGTGAGCATAGGGAGGCACTGATTAGGGGCACTATTGTAAGAGGAGAATGACAGAGCAGGGGAGCTGGTCGCGTGCTGGAAGGGGTGGGGGACAACACCGCATGGAAGAACAACAAAGAAGAATGAAAAGAAAGATAAGAAATAAAGGAAATACATGATAAGATAAAATAAATAAAAAAGCTAAACAAATAAATATTAGAAAATAATAATAAAAGTCTGATTAAAATAATAATAATTATAACAATAAAATAATAATAATAATAATAACAATAAAATTATAAATTATTTCCATTATTATTACTAAACATTTTATATAATTGTTTTTAATTTAATTTATTCTTTTAATTTTATGATTTATCTAAATAGGTGGGCAACCACGCACTCACCAGGTCCGACCTCACAATCAGACCGAATGTGTGGTGACCATTCACCTACATGGACCAAATGGGCAGTGACCGCTAGCAGTACGGTTACTGCGCTCCAGCCCGAGACCCACAGAAATCATCAAAGCATCAAATATTCAATCCTGGTCCCAAACCCAACTATATCAAGAGTCGCGGGACCGAGAAAAAAATAAAAAATTAAAAAATAAAAACATGGGAGTCCGTGGTCGGGGTGAGACAATTCTCCCCTCCACAGACACCTTCTGCCCCCAAAAAGTCACCAAACCAACAATTGACAAAATTTGAGGTCATTACCAGAAAAAATCATAGAGAACCGAGAGCTTCGGGGTAACCATTCCCAAAAAACATCACACCTGACCAGTCAAAGAAAAACCGTTGCCCGAGATTGAGGGGAGAACATGAGAGGGTTCCCCCCACAACAAGAATTAACTAAAACAAAATCCCGTGAAACCAGAACAAACCACACAGGAGGGGGGGAATCACGGGAACTCCCAAACAAAACTCATTCATTTTCCCCACATGTACCCAAGCAACACACCTGATACTTTGACGGAAATCTTGTTACAAAGCAATCCAAAAACATGTGGATGAGAAATTAACTCAACACCTCCCATAAACTTCACGAAACAAACATTCCCCAATCGAACACAGCTAGGTCTAACTAAAAAATAGAACAGATCCATCAGTTCACAGTGCCACACCATTCAGAGAGACCAAACAACATATGAACCACACTGAGTGTAGATAATTCCTCCTGGATTGTGGGGGAACGAGATTATCACCCCACCATAATAAGGATGATGTTATGACAATGATGAGAATAGAACAAGGTAAATTTTCGATATTTCCATTCCAAAGCCGAAGAAATTATCTAGACCGAGGTTCCACACACCCTCGACAACTTCTGACTGTGTGTGAGCTTCACGCCGAGACCTGTGGCTGTGGACCTGATGGATGAAGCATCTCCTACCTCACAGTCAGGCATCTTCATATCCTGGTTTCTAACTCCTTCTTCCATTCAATGATTCCAAGAACCACAATGGCCGTACATTTTCAATGGGATTCAACATGATGACTTAGAATTTTCAGATAGGCCATACTGGTGGTGCACAAGAGGGCGGTCTAAAGAACCAAGAGCTGGTACCAACGAGGATGATTTGTTGGAGACATGATCCATTGGCCCGCACTCCTTTCTAGGTGGTGAACCTTCACAGAATTCGACCACCATTAATGACAGCCAAAAATCCAACGATGATGACACATCTCATCTTTACTAGTCCGAAACATAACCCTCAAATAACTATAGGGCGGTACAAACCTTAACTATCCTAGGAGTTACCAACAACCCAAAGACACGCTATTTTTCAGAATAATACAACTACCTGTAACAGACTTCTATTACATAGAAATGAAAGCAACACACAAAATGAACTGAGAACTGAGCATAACTCATTGGCAACATTGGGAGGCTTTATGGGAGGAATACTCATAACAACACGAAAAACACCATCGAAATCAGCATCCAGCCAAAACTCAATCAAGGAAATAACAAAATTCAAGGAAAATAGGCCCATAATACAAACATATTCTACACAAGAAGAAATATCTTTTCCAAAACCGTTATTTTTAAAAATACTCAAAACCCATCTATGGCGCTTTATGAACAGTCACACGTGCGTTCATTCAATCTCGCTCACATCATCTATGAACAAGTCCTCCCACACACATTCCATACATACCAACACACGTGGGACCCTCTATAAAGAGTTCCAAGGTTCAAACACTTATTTTCCTTACCAAATCCAAAAACTTACACTATTCTTCCAAACCGATACACCTCCTCTTTAAAAAACATCATTAGTAACTTCAATGAAAAATTGGAAGAAAGGATTTTACATTTAAAAAACAAATTTCACTTTTAATACACACTCAAATCAACTGATACTAAAACAAAACACAAGCAGTAATAACCCAATGGATAGAGAAACTAGTTCATATGTCTAACCCGACAACATGGTGGCGAGCCATGCCCCATGTAAGGTATAACACTAAGAGGATCTTAAATCAAGAACATGGACTCCACATGGGTCACCACCACATGTGAGGCCGCAATGTGAACCGATTCACCCCCATTGTCATTCCTCAGTCCAAAACAACCAAAAGACAAAATATTCAAATCTCGGACTAACCCTGGTAACTCAGGTCTCATCACGAGCGGTGGTGATCAGGCACCGACCCGTAACCTACCTCTTGAGCCCCGATAGTCGTAATCTCTATCTAATGGACATCCCAAATAAAAAAGGATACTCTGAAAAGTGAGGTCATCTAAGGGAAGACCTCCTCTGATACCATTTTGTCACGAACCAACCCGGGTCAACCCTGAATTGGTCACCCAATTCGGTCCGCGACATGGCCCGAGAGGCGTTCCCGATCCTCCCAGGTTGGCAAAAAGTACCAGGGCATTAGCAGTGGCTATGGGATCAATTTCACCCAGTAAAAATAAATAAATAAAGCAATAGAAGTTAAACAGAGTAGCGTAAATTAACTGTACAAAGTGAAGTAACTAACAAGAAAAAAGAAAATAAAACTAACCAAAAGAGACAACCACTATCTTTGTGTGACGCCACGAGTCACTCTCCAACTCACGACCAAACGTCTGCCAAGGTGAACGTAACCAAGCTGTATCCTGCACAAACACTAAAAACAGAAAATAACTATAGATGTGAGTATTAAAACTCAGTAGGCTAGCCCGATATCTATTCCCAATTCACTACCATTAAATAATGAATTTTTTTAATTCTTGGTTTGAACTAAATTATATAAAATATTCATTTCCACACACACTTTTATTTCTAAAACAAGAATTTGTCTAATGTACTTTTTAATTTTAAAACATGTTTAATGCTTAAAAGGAATATGTATATTTATTTTTAAAATATTATCTACTAACCATTTAGAAATACAAACTTCATTTATTATCCAAAAAGAAAAAACCACACATATCACACAACACACACCAAGGTCAGTGGAAAAAGTGTCACACATGGGCCAGCAACCGAACTAGTCCTCTCAACCGTCCACCACATTCAAAAAAACTCCAAAAAAAACATGGGTCGATCCTAGGTTATCATGAACAACCCAAAATGTACTATACATGTGAATCATCCTAAAGGAATGCTCTCAATCGATGACATCATAATGCCCTAACGCTCAGCATAGACTTACATGGCCTAATCGAGGGGCCCAATCCCCATAGCAGCAATAACTCAGTATTCCCCTACAATGGGGCAACTAGCCAGTGCGTAATCTAAAGTAGCGCAGCAATCATTCTCAAAAGATTCACTCACTATGCCAGGTTTTCTTGTCAACACAAGAAATAAAAAGGGGTGCGTCCACGACGTAAATCAATCTGTCACGATGCACAATCATCACATACAACTCACACAATCAACACACACCAATGATTACCCTCGAATGGGTTTTCCAAAGTAATTTATTTTCTTAAAGTTCCTAACAGGCCTTTAACAATTTTAAAGTAAAACCTTATTTATCGAAAAAACCAAAAACACATATTCAAAAGAAATAAATTATCATTAAAACTTTAAGTACATTTGAAATTCCGTGAATTATGTTTAAAGGACAAACATGAATTCTTTCAATACTGGGTGTCTGCTCGTCAAGAAAATGTTTCAACTGTTCGGTATAAAATAAACGACTATTTTCACCCCAAATAATAATTTAAATATAATTATCTTATATTATTTCACATTCATTAAAATTAGTAAAAAATCAATCAATTAATAAATTCTTAACTTAAAGGTGAGTGTAGTGGGGGAACCTACCTCACTTTGCAGCACAAACAGGACAAAGTGACACACCTCGAATAGGCGTGCAAGCATGCACTGATCGATGATCATGGTAAGGCTGGGTTACCCTTCCAATGCACTACAATAAAAGTAAAATAATCTAAAACATAGAAACACTGACAAGAAGTAACCTGAAAATTAAACATATCAAAGATAACTACAAAAAAACATAATCATTAATTTAAAATAATGATATCAAGATATAGTAAACATCTAACCTGATCCCCAATGTTGGTGAAACGGTGTGAACACAAAATAAATAAACAAATAAATTGTGCAACAAGGCGAAGGATTAAGATCACTACCTTAGACGGTGGTGCAACCTTGAACACATGTTGCAAGATTAGGTTGTATCCAAAAAAATAATAATAATTCGAACTATATATAATAGAAAAAAACAAGACTTCAGAACACAACTCATACACTAAAAAAATGAGTGCGTGATAAAATAAAAAAGCATACATACCTTGGATCATGGTGGTGAACCAAAATGGAATCAATCTGCTTCGCCATCGGTGGAGGATATCAGTACAAACAAGAAAAAGACCGAGGTGGACTTCACATACCTGGAGACGGGTTCACGCCATAGTAGTAGGAGTGTAGTGCATTGCAGCTAGTCGCGTGGGCACAACATGGATGCCATTAAAAGGGATGAGAAGTGGATGGTCATAGGCAGGCAGGAGAGGCACACCGGCTGTGACGCATACCGGCAGGATAACTACAGAAATGAAGAGGCATGTCGAGGGCACGATAGTGGCAAACAATGGAAGTGTGAAAGGTGGACGCCGGGAAGCGGTGGTGGCCAGACAATGGTTCGGAGGTGGAGCTGCGGAGGTCTGATTTCCCAAGGTGGAGGAGGGGGCTACAGGTCGCTTTAGAGGAGCGAAGTAGGGGCCCTAGGTAGAGGTGGTGAAAGGCGAAGACCGCAGGTACCTAAGACAGTAGGGGGTGCAAGATCTTTTGTTGAAGGCAACAATATCATGGGGTGCGTGGAAAGACAGTCCAGGGCGCTACAACAGGAGGTGGTTGGATGTTGGAGGATCGAATAAGGAGGGCATCCGACGTGAGGAAAAGCAGAAAAGAGGATGGTGTGCGGGACATGCATGTCGGATCGGGGTAGCAGGATGGGGGTGCACTGGCTGGGGATGGGGATAGGTAGAAGGGACGAGCGGTGGATGGCTACAAGAGTGCATGAAGTGGTTTGAGGGAGTCGGTGCGGTCGGGATGTGGCAAAGCTGCACCGCTGGGCTGTCTGCAGGCAGAAGGGAGCACATGAAGCTCGGGGAAGACCCAGGGAGATAGGGGGTAGTGGGAAAGAACGTGGGGATGATATAAGCGGGAAAGAGTGGTGCTGCAGCAGGGATGTCTGAGCACTGCAAGGAAGAGGGAGAGTGAGAGGGAAGCCGGACCGCGGCAGGAGCGAGGTGTGGCGCTGTAGAAGGTGCGGAGACTGGAGGAGGGTGCCGACTGAGGTGTCATCGGGTAGAATGAGAGGTAGGCTGTTAGGGCTTCATGAGGGGTGGAGGCTTCTTGGAGTGTTGGTGGACTGCAGGCGCGCAAGAGGTGGAAGGTTGCGCCAGGCAGAGGGATTGGGCGAGGCCAGACCGCAACAGGTGGGAGCTGAACAGGTCGGTTATCGGATGAGCGGGGAAGCGAGGCTAGTAGAGGGGAGACTGGGACGGTAGAGAAGGCAGGGCTGGCGGCAAAATGCAGGCTGAAGGGATCACATGGAGGCACTAAGCAGGGGCGCTGCTGCAAGAGGAGAAAGAGGGAGTAGGGGAGCGGGTCACGCGCAAGACCGGGTGGGGGGACAACACCACATGGAAGAAAAACAAAGAAGAAAAAATAAAGAGAAGAATGACAAGAAATATTAGAAAATTATAATAAAGGTCTGACTAATAATAATAATAATAATAATAATAATAATAATAAAAACAAAAATATTATAAATTATTGTCATTATTATTATTAAACATTTTATAAAAATCTTTTTAATTTAATTTATTCATTTAATGTTAATATTTATCTATACAGGTGGGAAACCACACACTTACCAGGTTTGACCACCCAATCAGACCGAATGTGCGGTGACCATGCACCTACCCGGACCGAATGCACGATGACCACTAGCTGTGTGGTGACTGCGCATTGTCCCGAGACCCACCGAAGACTTCAAAGCTTCAGAAATTCAAACCCGAGCTGAAACCTGACTCTACCCAGAGTCACGGGACAGAGAAAAAAATAAAACAAAATAAAATAAAAACATGGGTGTCCGTGGTCAGGGTGTGACACTTACACACACCTCCATCTAATGTGTGAATAACATACTGATTCAGTGGATGGAAAACTAACGCCTCATGAAACATTGATTGTCCAATTATCTCCTACCACCTCTCATGGTGGAAATTAAGATAAAACTATATTTATATATGAAATATATTATGTTTATGTTTTATTTATTCTTCTATAATTTTTTGTTTTATATCATACCTTTATGGTTTCCATTATGGGTAAACATGATAACTTCATTTGGGGAAGTGCGAACTACCACCCCCTTAAAAGGATGTGACTCGTTAATGCCATATGTGGGACATAAAAAGGATGGAGTTAATGATATTATATATGATATTATACTGGAATTATAATATAACAATTTATCATTAGGTTTTAATTCTATTAAAAGAAGAAATATAATTTAATGTAGCGCTCATGCATACGTACGACTTACCATCTCCATGAACGGTGCATTTCATTTCTTACCTCCAAATGATATGCACTATTATATATATATATATATATATTTGATATATATTATATATATAATATTTAAATAATGAATATCATTCTGGATATTATGGACTATTGACCAGATGGACAACTTGTAAATATAAGGTGTTTATTTTTGACTCAAGTACCAAATATCGAAAAAATAATGATTATTAACTTAAATGACTACATAATATTTTTAACATGGTAATAATTGATATAAAAGGATAAATAAACTATAAAATTGTCATTATGAAATTAGAAATTATCTTTAGTTTATTATTCAAGAGATTAAAGAACAAATGGGTCAAGTTAGACAACGAGGTAAGGGGTTTCTTATCTCACTTTTAATTCCGTGAGATTTCCATTGTTCGCCACATATTCATTTCATGTGGTGTATTGTGTACTTCCATTTGATATATATTATAATTATTCTCTTTATATTAATGTTATATTATGATTAATTTTTTGGTTATTAACTTTTGGTCATACGACTCAGTCGATTAAAATGTGCCAAAGGGGTTTATATCACTTTTTATTCTCGTGAGATTCATTATATATTTGCAACAATTTCCATTTGTGTAGTGTATGAATTTCCCACGATTGTACTATTTGTGTAATATACTTTCATTTATGAGTATTTACAAATTCATTGTATGATCCTTCTTCATCTGTCATATGTTTTGTATGTTACCAAATCAGTAAGGGAACCTTTCACCCTCATTTATTAAAAAAGAATTTTTTTGTTATGACCTTTAATTTAAATCTTTTTATGTTGGGATATGTTCTTATATATCTAATTGGTGCAAATTTTATATGCATGTGATGAGATACCATTTTTATCACGTCAACTCATTTTCTGAATTTTAATGTGTTGTTGTTAGGCTTTTGAATCATTGCACGTGAACTTCTTAACCTAATTTCAAATCTTTGTGTTAAACTTGTATTTCATGAATATGTTATCCTTTGAATATTTTTAATTTCCTCAGATTTTTTTACAAATAATATACCATTATATAGGGTGTATTTATATTTTACACTCATTATTATGTGATAGATTTATCTTTAATTTAAGGATACCATATTTATAAGGGATTTCATCTCAATTTACATTTCCATTGAGACATCGAATTTGTTATGCACCAATTAACTTTTATATAATGTATATACTATCCTTCGTCAGATTATATCATGAATCACTTTATTCTCAGGATATTATAATGTTATTATTTATTGTTATTCCTCAATTATATATATTTATGATTATCTCATTTTTTAAAAAACTCTTTAACTAAAATATCATTTTAAATGTTATAAAGATCTATTAATATTAATATATATCATTAATTGCCATTTTTAATAAATATTTTTGAAGATTTATTTATATGGAAATTAATGTTTTGAGAATATAATTCCATTAACAGCTTAAAAGTGGTATGGGACACATTGATTCAAAAATCACTTTTTTACTGGTTAATGAAAATGGATTGATTATTCTAATATATTGAAATTACATCTTGTGATTGAAAATGAAATTTTATTAGTGAAATGTTTATATTTGAAATATTTTATGAGTTATGTTAGTACTTGTAAATTTGAAGGGATGTTACGTGATAAACCATATGATGGGGGTGCTGTGATAAACTAGGACGTGTGGTTACATAATAAACTTCAATGCATTGGGTGTGGAAGTTGTCTGTAATGCTATTCCATTTAGTGATATGTGTGGAAGTTGACTATATGGTTATTCTATTTAAGTATGTTATGTCCCAAGTTACCTTTATATGTTTTGTGTTCTTTATTTGAGTTATATGGTAATTGTTTTGTTACAAAATGGTATGTATTGATCTTGTATTCAATGAATAGTATATACTACTTAAAATGGTGAAAAATATTACTTATGATAAAATATTCATGGTTTACTAGATGTTTTGAAAAACCAACAGTTGTCCCTTTTTTGTGTGTCCCTTACTGAGTTTTTTATGCACATTCAAAGTTTTTGAAATGTTTTCCACATTGCATAAAGAGGAATAGAGTCGGCGATGGGATCAAGGAAATGGAATGATGTCTAAAAGATGGGACTAGAAATGAATTTTTTTGAAGAGTTTTTATTTTATGAAAACAATAGAAACTGAGTAGAAGTTTCTACTTTTTAATTTTTGAGATTTATTGTAGTTGTTATGCCTAATTCTTTAAACCTATAAACCTGAAAACATCCTCAATGTGAATTATTCATTTAATTCATGATTTTGTAATGTTTAAGGTCAGGTCATTATACCTAGGGTGGGTGAGCCCGATATAGCTCTACAATTCATTGGATAACATAACAGAGGTAAACGTTGATGTTTCTCCTAAAAGAATTATGGAATTTATTGTGATGGTTATTCCAATGTAACTCCCTATGTATCTGTAATAGCTACAATGTATGTATGATATGGATGCCATAATTTATATTTATTATTTATGATTTCTCTATGTTATTCATAAATCTTATGATTTCACAAGATGTGTTATGATGGAAAAGTATAGTTTCATTGATGTGTATTTATTAATGTGATAATGTTTTCATTCTTTATTTTATTACCCTTAATAAGCTTTTTATGCCAATCAAAAGATATAGAATTTTTTTCTAAAGGACTTAAAGATGAATAGGGTCAAGGATGAGTTCAATGAGAAGTCATGCGGACTAAAAAATGGAATTAATTTATTTTCTTTTTATGAGTTATTAAATTATGAAAAAATTGATACATAGTAGTAGTGAGTAAATTTTGTATTCACGTTGTTATGTAATTATTATGGTCAAATTCTCTAAAACTCTAAACCTGAAAAGATCTTCAATGTGAATTCATTATTAAACTCATGATTAAGTAATGTTTAGGGTAGGGTCCATATAATCATTATTGCAGATATAGAATACATATATTCAAGATTAATTATCTAAAATTGGATGATATTAATTTTTTTTAAAAAATAAAAATAAAATATATTTATTATAAAAAAAATTTAAATTTTTTTCAAAAAATATGAAAATCATAAAGATTGTGGAGTAAAATTGAATTAAATAGATTATTATAAAAAAAAATTGTTTATATTTCATTTTAATACAAAATAAAAAATGTAGTACTACCATTAAATTACATGATTTAATGAAAATAAATGACAATATATTTATAATATGTATTTTTCATAGTTCTATAAAAAATCATTCATTTTAGAAAATTTTCATAATATCACTATATTTTAATTATGATATTATTATTACAAAAAATATATTAATTTTAAAAATAAATTTTATAATTTTGAGGAAATAAAATATAATTTCAATGAAAAAAATGAAATAAAAAACTCAGTTTTTATTAAAATGATTTTTTTTGGAAAGAATGAAATAAAAATGAGAACCTATTTCATAATATTTAGTAAATATTTTTTTATTTGGTAGGAACAAAATAAATTTTCCTCATATTTAATTTACTCAAATTTATACCTTCTATGTTAATTGCTATTTTATAATGGTCACATATAAATAAATATTTTTTTACTATATATCACAATTTGATTAAAGAATTATTTGTGTGTTCAATAAGATATCAACATTATAAATATTTTAATCTATGTTATAGGGGTGTTGCATACCATGTCCTTAATTTTATGAAATAATTTTACATTATTAGTAAAATTGTAAATTTCTTTGATATGGATGTTCAGTTCATAGATATGGTAGCAAAACATGTGGTGATTATTAATGAGTTAAAAAATCGGATGATTTTTATGTGTTTAGACCTGATTTCGTTGTAGTTGGTGAAATTGTTTTAGGCTTGATATCAGATCTAGAAAACATAGTTACCCGGTCTTTCAAAAAGTTTCCAAACTATTTTTTGATCAGGTTATGAATCTACCAATTAAAGTGACACAATGTTAGATGTAGAGTTATAACATTTATTATCTAATATTTTTACACCTATTTATCAGTTGATACTATATAGGTTGTGGTTCATTCATATTTGAATTGATTATTTGATAGATAAATAATTCAATTTATCATGGGGGACTCTTTGGGGTGACATGTAGTTTTTTCTAAGAGTTGGATGGTATTATATGGTTGTTAATATACTTATGGTGGTTGAATAAGTTTATGATTTGGAACTATGATTCTCTCCCCTGGATAATTTATTTATTTCTTTAGATAAATTGAATATGATTATTTTCAAATATCTATATGCGATCCCAGAAACATTATAGGAACATTTTAAAGGGTATATATTTTTAATTTTGTTCTCAATGCCTTTCATCTGTTAATATGTTCCATGTATTTTGTATTGTGTTTTAATTTATCCTATTTAGTTATTAATTGTGTGTAAATTTTCTACTATGTATTTATGGGTAAATATCATCCAAATTTTTTCCTTCATATGAATAATGATTGAATCCAATACATGGATTAATAGAAAAAAATTGTTCCCACACTCATATCCACTTCTGGCCTGTGAGGGTTTTATAGTTTGTGTGGTTCCTTACATCATACCAATTAAGTGATGTTAAATTCAATTCCACCGTTGGAGAATTTCATTGGAAACCCCATGTGGTTAACCTGGGAAAAGTCAAATATCATTTGATAGTACATTCAATAATTTGCTTTAAATTTCTAATCATATGATTTTCTAATCATTAATTCTATTTAATTAGATAAAAATTGAATAAATTTATTTTAATGTATGAAAATTTATGTACTATTTTTTTATGTTTAAAGTCAAAATTATTCTATAATAAAAAAAAGTTTATTCAAACATGTAATTCACCTTACTTGATTCTCCCCCTATGTTTTTGATGATTCTCTATAAACCTATTGTATACCACCCCATACACTAGAGAACATCAACTAGAAATTAGTGCTTAAGTAGTAAAGTGGGGAGACTATACAAAATGGAATAGAGTAGATTTCAAAAAATAAATATTATAAAGCAATAATAGATACAAATCATGTAGAAAATTGATGAAAACCAAAAAAAACAAAATATAATTAAACAATACAAAACATTTAATATTAAAAAAATGTTATTCTAAAAAATAGACAGTCAGTTAATAAAAGTAACAAAATATTGACTAAAAAACCTAGTCCCAAACGCTATTCCTAATACTATATGTATAATTCAATACTATCATGTATATTAATTGATCAAACACATGGTCCCTTTACAATGTTCAAACTAGAGGAAATGAAGTCTGACTTGGTACCAAAGGATGCTCAACCATGGTTTGAGTTAAACTAATTAGGATGAAAACTATAATCTATAAAAAAATAAAATATGAACTAATAGTGCATAAAATAATTTCACAATAAGGAAAATTAATTAATGAATTAAATACGAACATCAAATAAATCATCGATACTAATACTATGGGTAGACTCTCAAGATAATCCAATACATTATTTAGCTTAATTCTAGATGTCTATGTCAATTCCATATCTGTGTCCAGGAAGATTACAAATAAAATGACCAAATACCCATTACAATAATCATGTATTAGTGTATTTTCCTCTCGAGTATCAATTAACCGTCCATTACTTCCCGATGAACCTTGTGACTATACATTCACCCGAAGGAATCAAGTGACTATATAAAAATGGACTCTATATGAATTACCATACTAGAGAAAATTATATAGTTATAAGGGAAAACACCATATGATTTTGAAGTGTATAAATATAATTAATGGGAAGTGCAATTCTTGGTTAACTTATATTCTCATTACAAATAATTATCTATAGGAATTCCCATTATTGAGTTGATTTAAAATTTCGTAAATCAAATTCAACGTCATCCAATGAATTCTTATTTACCAAATATTACACTCATGTAAAAATATTGAATATTTGTAAATTCGATACCATTATCAAGTATCATTACATTAATTCAATTATAAAATATTAGTCATTAATAGATCAACCAAACATAATTCACTATTTACCAATTTCATTTTAATTTATATTTTACTACATTTCTTCCAATTTATTTATTACTTAATCCCCATTATAATTTTAATTCCATTATATTCATATTCTATTATGTCATCAAGTGAAATCCATATAAGATCCAATTATCCATATAAAATACATGTGATTATTTAATAATCCAATTACACAAATTAACATGTTAATAAAATCTCAAAATCATATCCTCATTGTACATAGGGATCTAGGTTCATACATTTCTGATCCTTACCTAGTATCATGGGTAGTCACACCACTAGGGTGGCCTTAACTTCCAATATCATCAAAAAAAGAGATGAAAATAAATTTTTGATGTCAAAGAATATGTATTGCATACATAAAAGTTAATATCATTCAATAATTTTTGGGTACATGAATTTCTCGTATGATAAAAAAATATTCCCATAGTGGAATGAAAATCCTGACCTCAGGGGGGTGTTTTTGACCACCTACTTCACGAGACGAATTTAATAGACCAATGATCAACTGTCTAGAAAATAGTTTAACATCAAAATACCCAATTAATAGATTTAGGTCAACCATGTCACATTTGGAATAGAAATTGTCTTGGAGGAATCAAATTGAATAATCAAAACAAAGAAGAATGTAACAATTGATGGCATAAAGTTAATTGAGAAGATCAAATAGTAAAATAAGTAAATTCGAAAAGACAATGAATCCTTATAGATCCAATAAAACATATAAATATTGATATTTGGTTGTAATAGGGTGTTATAGAGTATTTATGTAGGGTTTTATGGTAGGAAATATGATTCTCCAATACATACATCATCCCACACTAATGCCATTGGTTTTCTACTGGGTATCCAATTGTTTGGCTAGAATATTTCCTTATCCAATGTCTTTTCAGTGGCACTGAAACCTCTGCCATGCTACATATCACTACTATCCATTAATATTAATATTTTGTAGAGACCTTTAACATCATTAGAACCACGTAATACACATGAAAAAGGAATACATAATAATTAAAGAGGATAAAAATATAAATAAATGTACCTCGAACAGGTTTGGATAAAAAACATCCCAACCACATAACATATTTCCAAATTTTAGATCCCATGCATCTCATAGATGTATTAGTAAATAATTCATGAAATTGGTCACATATATCTAACTCCCCCTGACGGGTACCCTCAAGAACATTTCCATGCTCCCACTACATACGTGGTACTGTAATAATCTTTCTTCAAAGATTAATCTATCAATGTTTTATGATGTTGTTATGGTAGCTCCAAAATATTTGGTCAACATATAGCTCAACATCATTAACATATTACATGTGATAAGGGTTATGTTAATATCTATGAATATGTGACATATGAACAACAATATGCATGGGATTGTAGGGTTTTGATAGGGGAAAATGACATGCCACATGATATTTTATATCCATTTCATCAAATAGATTAATGAACATAGGCACTATCTTTTTGATCATCATGATACAGTATTTACCCAAACTAGGAGATAGATAATGAAAAAACATGTTACAAACCTCAATATCATGATGCAATATCCTATGCCTAGCATATGACTTTTTGAATCACTACATTGTTACCCACTTCCGAATTATCACAGAAACATTCTAAGATGCATCCCCTATGAGGCTAGGTCCAATGAGCACTGACTCTATCACCTATATCCAGGAAAAAGAATAAAGACATGTCCATCAATAAAAAACATAAATATGGGAAATTTGGATGGATTCCTAGGATAAATAGGTATATATAAACACTATAAGTTCCAAATTGGACATTCTTTTACATCTTAAATTGTTAATGTAATATAACAACATGTCCGTCAGAATCTAAATCATCCTCTTGTATTATCCATAATTTTTTTGATGGTTGGATTTTTTTAGAAGAACCAATGTTCTAAAATCATTCTAAATTACCTTCCAAATCTATTTCATTAATTTTGGATCTTGGTAAGAAAGGATTCTCCCAATACTCTATGAAACATCATGAAATCTACCAATCATTTACAAAAGATATAATCTATATAATTTATGTTTAAGGTCTAAATGATAAGAAATAATCAGTTTTACATCATTAATATTTGCATAGTCACACATACTACATAATTTTTATAAGGAATTACAATTTTTCATTTCATGAATTCATGGTGATGTCACCAAACATAGATTTTATAATGTTACAAGGCTATAGTAATCCAACAGGGCTATGATTTATGGCCTATCCTATTGATAGTTGAAGAGACACACCAGAGAACCCTCTATATATTTCTTCATACCTACAAAATACTATTTCTTATTAATATCACAAAAATTCTTCTATAATCTTAGACGCACCGTCCATTATAAAGAATGAGATTCCCCTATTATATCATCACAAAATAAAAGAGTATCCTAGAAACATTAATGGAAATGAAGAACCTCATAAATATCAAGTCACAATCCCATGGTTGGTTACCATCAATTTTTTTGATTCCAAAATGAAAAACCCCCAATCTGATCAGTTAAATACCATTACTATATCCAATATAGAGAAAGTGAACAAAAAATGATGACGCCAGTGTCAATCATTCATAATAATCTTGAACACCCCATTTCATATCATCAATGAGAAAAAATATTCACTATTCCTGAAAATAATCTTGCACATCCTTTTTAAGTATCCTTATATTAGATTAAATGGAATTTTTATTTCATTTCCTAGATTATATAAAAACATAATTTTTAAAGGATGAAGATACTTGACTAACAACTTATATCTATAGTCTAGGTCCCTCTACTAATATATTTACTTTAGGATCATTTTAATCATGAAAAATACAAGAAAAATCTCTTAAAAAATAATTTCTTCTTCATCGTAGAGTTTGTACCACCACAAAATGTTATATTTTTGTTTGGATAATTAAACTAATATGGACTCAACTTTTTGGATCCATAATTAACTACTCTATCGTCGATCATTAGAACCACCACAATCTCCACTCATGATGTATAAAAAATGGTATAATCAATACATGATTAATTTAAGGTGAAAATAAGTATAAGGTTTACCTTTTATTAAATTTATGGAAGGGATATTAATAATCATGGAATAAAACACTCCACATCCATTTCCCGGGTAGTTAAGAAATTTGTGATTATAGATCTGATAAGTCCAAAATGAATCATTAGTAATAGAATAAAAGGCCCAAATTTCATGTAATTATTCTTTTATATAATCACATGATAACCCCATAGTGAAGTAATAGGATTTATGAATCCATGAAAATCCATAATTCTTAATCTCCCTTTGAAATATTTAAGATTCAAAGGCACTGCACTGTATGATTGGGTTGACAAATATTCTTATCCAAAGAATAATTTAACTATGAAATCTATATAGATCATCATTGATATTCTGGATAACACATTATAAAATCAATTCTAAAGGAGTTATACTATTTGAGGAATATTACTTTTGTGAAAATAACTATTAACAATAAGATATCATGAAAAATGGACCATGATACAATCCATTCTATTCTAAATTGGTTATGCATGACCATGATGAATATCTGACTAACCAACGTGGATATAGCTCTCTTATTATGGCTACATTAAATTAAATCTCCTTGTATAATAGTTGATGTGACCTTAGTACAGACCTATCCAATCCATAAATAGATTCAGATTGAATCTTACCATTTCTAGAAAAAACATCCCAATAAAATTACAATAATTTTGGGAGAAAACACCTAGAAACATTTGATAAATTCAAATATAACCCCAAAAACATATTAATAGTCATAAACTCATTCAATATTTTGACATCCAATCCTATTAATTTGGAATATCGATCTTATATAAATGAATGAATTCTTGATATAAAAAAAGTATGCATGGGTACAACAGAGTAGTTCCTTTGATAGTGTAGGTAGTGATTCTAGGAATTTTATATTTGGATATAGAGTGTGAATATAACTCACCCCACATTAATGGGATAAATCTAACCCCCATGAAATGATTACTTCAAATGATACTATAACTCCAATCTTTAGGTACCATGTTCTCTACAATAACCCAAATGATTAGTGGAAGTATAGTTATATATCTTCTAAGGAGTAATTGAGTACTTCAAAAAATATTATTCCATAAATATAAATTTTGGCACTCAAAATCATAGTAATAATATAGAAACATTACATTTTACACATGTTACGAGAATCATGGAACTCCATAGTAGAGAAATTATATTTGAAGAACGTTTGGTCATCCCTGTAACAATGAAAGTATTGAACCCAGTCAAAATCATATTAAGACCATACACTCCCCTAGTTTCTCTTCCTATACATAATTGGTATATAGTCTCAAAGATTCTATAGAATTTATTTTGATGAGGAGCTCCCATGTCATTATGATGAGGCTACCTTTCTTCAACATGATGCCTCTATGTGGTTACCATTGATGATGAGATTGAAATTTATCACATTGAAGAATACTTATAGGTGAAATATATTAACCAACAAATTGATATCATATCATATCCCTTTAGATATTTTCTCAAACCTAGCTATATAATCTACCATCAAGGGTGGGGACAAATTTAGGTTTAGTAAAACATCTAGTGCATTTCATAAACTACATTCTCCCCATTGTTCAGTTCATTAACTCCAGATGCTTATCGTGCCTCAACATATATAGATAAGTATGAGTAAAGAAATTCTCCCGAAGGTCACTCCAAGATATATAATTTTGATTTACATCATTACCTACAAATTCATACTACTATTTTCATGGACTGATAAAATATTAGTAGAAAACTTCACCTAAATTACCATGTCTGTCACCATGTTGATGAAGAACATATATATGGGCTCGATCTAGAACCAATCTAATTGAGGACCTCCCTCCCTTGTAATTATGGGATAGTGTTTAATATGGAACAATATGTTAAGATCATAAATTTAATGCATGATTAGATTATTATCCTTGAAGATAGATTTCATGAACCATAGAAGATAATAATAAAGCTAATCATCCCTCATATTTCTCAGTTCTATAGAATGTCAGTTCTCCATTGTGGGATGTATGTGATTCTTACCACTAACCTGATTCCAAGTTGTATGAGTATATATATATATATATATATATATTCATTTATTAATTTTCTCATCATGGGACAATGGACACCATAGATAGAATGATATAAAAAAAATAAATTCTAGAAAGAAAAAAACACAACAAATAGTCAAAGACACAAGGTCACTCTAACACATGTCTTAACAATTGAATTAACATGTTATAATAATTTCATTTATAATTTTTTATATTATATTTCTAGGGATTGAAATTCAAACTTGATATATGTAGATATTTCATAAGTGGAAAATGTGTTCTTTTATTGAATGATTCATATTAGCATATTTATCTATGCTCATAGTTTTATAAAATGAAAAAAACCTACTTATATACGAACCCAAGATTGAAATGTCATGAAAAAGTAACATCACACAACATTTTCATCAATAAATTTAAATAAAATCACAACGATAATAAGAAAATATTTAATAATTGTAATACAATCAATTAAAACATTGTATTTCCCCCTCATATGGGTTATCTAATCACATTTATGAGATCAATTCTGGCCCACAAACATCTTAGTATCCTATATAACTTCCTGAAATAGTAAATTAATTGAAAATAACCTTCCATGGATTCAAATATTAAATTACCTTGGATCAGTTATACCTCACAAGACTATGGAAAAACAATACATGGACTCAAGTGTTCCAACCCATATGGATGATGATATCGAATAAATGGGAATGTCTAAGTAATAAAATGGGAACAATATACCTCAAGTAGAAGAGTATAAAGCATAAAGAAAATATGTTGAACACGATAAAATATAAAACTCAAGTACAAAGTATATGTACATCAAAAGAACAAAAGATAATAAACCATAAAACGGAATATTGGATGCCTGAAATAAATTTCATGTTGAAATTCATATAATCAACCATCTAAATGATTGAACAAAAAATAAATACTCCAATGCCCCAATGAGAAACCCAAAACATAGTCCCATTTATATTATTTGATCTTAAAAGGACAAAAAACCTACCATGTGGTTGTCCCATTTCCCTTATCTTGAACTACATCATTGAAGTCATCCTATGTAGAATATGAAAAAAGGATTGGGTGAAAGTAAAACATAGTAGGATAAAACCCATTGTTTCTAAACAAATTGATTGAAATAATAGTGCATAAAATAAAAGGATTTTTATGTGATTTTATTAATAAATTAATTCATATCATCAACTAATTCCAAAAACCTCAAGATTCAATTTGATACATGATGTTATCCAATACATGAATTATTAAAATTATAGATTTCATTGTATCCTTCCATATTAGAGTCTGGTAACATTCCCATGAAAAGTAACAAATAAGAATAATATTAATTAAGTAATAGTGTATCTCAGAATTAGTAATCATTTCACCTTGAATGTCACCCTCATGCATCAAGTAACTATGTATCTCAACATCAAACATCAAGTAATATTGTAATAATGGAGTGTTTAAGAATTCCAAAGCTTGATCCAAATCCATGTTCCCATATTTAATGACCATACAAATAGAAAAGTAAAAAAGGTACATGTTTCAATTACCATTAAATAACAACATACAATTTAATAGGACATCAATAACTATTCAAATTCTCATGCTAGAGAAAATTTAAAATTTAAAATATCAAATTCCACTATATAAAATACAATAAAACCTACCAAAAATTCTAAACATGTAAACATGTGACATAATATTTAGTTAATTTCAATTCTAATATATCAAAAAAATAATTTCTTTATAACATGATAACATTTTATAGATCAATCCATCATAATTTACTATATATTAGTTTAAGTACAATTCACGTAATGGAGAGATAATTATTAGTCATATATCAATAAATAGAAATTACCATTTTCATGATAATATATATATATATATATAGTATAGTATTTTATTATATTATCTACATATTTTTTACATATATACACTGACAATACAACACATTCATTAAAATTTCAATCACCTCAATTTATATGTAAATCCAATCCCATAAACAATACCGTGTATAAAATAATGATATAGTTCAAAAATTCCAAATTCCAAAAAACTGCCAATGGTACAGTCACCTCTCTGGTGACCAGAAGCCTTATTTTAAATTAAAATATACCTAATAGGATATATTGGAGGTATAAGAATATGGAATTAATTAATACATGATATTTATAATCAATTCGGTTTTCACACATAGCGTGCTGACATGATGAAAAAAGTTTGAAATACTAAAAAATTAATACAATAGAGAAATGTTTAAAACCACTTGCCTCAAGATAGAAAAATAATAATCTAATTATTGAGTATAGAAATGAATTCCTAGGACCATGAACTCTAAAATAATGTGGTAGGTCCACCATATTAATTATTAATGATAATGATCTAAAAAAATAATAGTTGAATCCCCAAAACCAAGAAAAACACCCTAATTATACTTATCTGAATCAAAAAAATTAATCAAGGGGGAAAAGAAGTATGTTGTAGAAGAAAATCAATGATTAAAAATCCTAAATCATGATTCAGGGTTGTTATGGAGGAAAAATGATCTTCATTGTGGGGGGGGGGGGTTAGGGATTAAAATTTGAGTCTTTCTCTATATACTTCAGCAAAGTCCATTTCCACCGACTGACTGGTGGATATAACCAAATAGATGATGGGACTCTATGAAGTTTCATTTTCTACCAGGACTCCACTAGCTTTCTAGTGGTAATTCTATAGGTTTACTAGGACTCTACCATTCCTACCAGCTAACTAGTGGATTACAACATCTTATTGATGTTACTACATCCCTCTATGCTAAATTCTGGTGATTTCATATTCTAGTAAGGATTATTTTATCCCAAACAATAATAAGATCTCATTTTACACTATTAATATGGTTTAATTAAAGAAATAAATCAGTTCAAATTTAAAATAAAATTAAAGTCCACCTATATAAGGTTATATGATTACAACACATTTGAAGAATTATTCTTGAGAGACTTGGAAAATATAACTTACATGATATTTTATTATACACAATAATTATTTGTTATCAATGTAAATTATCTATTTTATAATTTATTAATTATTTTTATATTATTTAATATGAAACTAATGTATATGTCATACATATTTAATAGGTTCTTCTAGCTTACTGCGTACTACTACATAATACTTTCACATGCCTCACACATTATCTTTTTCGTTTTTGGGTTATATTAACCAAAAACCTACACGTCATTTTGTCTCCAACATATGTATACATATATTTATTTATATGTTCTTATATACCCTTGATTTATAACCGTTATTTATGTTCTATAAATTTGGTTTTTTAAAAAATTACATGATGTATTGAATGGTTATAACAATTACTACTTATTATGGAAACATCATTATATGATTTTAGTAATCAAAGAAAGTATGTATTATTTTATTGAAATATATTAATAAGGGGAAATATGTTATGAATTACTATGTTGTTATACGGGTTCATAAGAATGGATACTTATTCCAATTATGTTTACACAGGGGGATCTTATGAATAGGAGATCATTAACAACCCATCCAATAAAAACAAAACATGTTTCAGGTATAATTAAGTGTTCATATAAGAAAATGTGTATTTTACACTTTAATTATAATAATTATCATTATTTATCATGTGATCATGTAAATTTATGGAAAACCCACTATGATATTAATTTTTCGTTGTGGTATTTTTTTCCCTTTCCATTGATGTAGTTGCATTGATTTAATTAGCCAAATGTGTATTTATTTCTTCCCAAAGGATGAAAATGTATTTATAAATATGACATGGATGTTTGTGTATTAAATAAATCCATTTTCATGGTATTTGAATTAGATTCTATCACATTTCAATAACAAATTATCAATGAATCATTAATGGTTGATGACTGAAATTATGCATCTTTCTATTTGAAAAATGATGAGATAAATAGAATATAATTCATAATTCATTCACATAGGAGGTTTTCAACGATATAACATATTATAAACTACATATGGTATATAATTTATTTCTTGATTCCAATATTGGTTTTAGGAAATGTATAATTGATATTGAGATAAGGGCCTAGAGGGTCACACAAAAAATGCATCCACAAGATATACAAATTTAGATGATTTGGAGTTCAGAAACATATGGGTCCTTTGTGCTAGAATCAATTACTGTAGGATTGTGAATTAATGATAGTAAATTCATTATATCATTAAATTTTAGAATAATAATAATTTAATTTATTTATCTAGTAATTCATATGTTATTTATTTTTAAATTTAGAAATGTGAATAATATTATTTTTTGGATAAACATTACGAATTCCTAGATTAATAAATATTACAATAATTACATGGAATGTAAATTTATATTTATAAAACATGTAATAGTTATGATTTTAATAAATGAGTTATGAATAATATATATAACACATTTTTTTTGCCATCTATTTTTTTATAGGTTTTATGGGTCATATTTTTTTATATGTCTTGTTAAAGGGATAAAATTAATTTTTTTAATAGTTAACGCTTTTTATATAATCAATTTTATGAATAAAACATTATCAAAGGAGTGGATTTATAGACTATTATACCTATAAATATTTCACTTAATGATTATAACATGAATCTAAAAGAATAAAAAGATCCAATAAATCTCATCTCACAAATCGTTCACCTACTACTGGCACGATCAAAGGGATGTCATAAAGAATTTTAATTTTCCATTCCATCACACAGGAATTTAAAAATAGTGTTCTATGAGAATTGGTTCATGTGTGGATGATATGGAGGATTCCTCACATGGGACCTTGTTGGTTTGAAATTAGATTGATGAATGGATTACACTGATATTTAATAGACAAAAAAGGTGTTATTTTAGTTTAAAGTTTTCACCAACATTAGTTGAGGGTGTCTTTAAAATTTTTGGAATTATTATATGGATAGTTAGACAACTTAAATAGTATTTTATACAACAAAATGAAACATCCCATGACCTAAAGCACTCTCACATTGTTGAAAAGTCTTGGTTATGTGTCCTTAGGTATGTCTCCCCTACGAAAAATGCTATGGAATAGCAGCGGGGGTATGTTGAAATTAGTGGGGAGACTATACCCCAATTTTAGAAATAAAATACAATAGAAAATTAATAAATATCAGAGTTTGTAAATAATTGAAACCAAAAAACATAGCTGATAAACTAAACAATATTATCAAATCAAATTATTAAAATCATAATAAAATAAAAAAATTTGACAGCTTAAAATGTAAAAAAATTTACAATTGGAGTAATATTGACAAAATAATAGAAAAATCAATTAATGAATAAAATTTACCAGATTAGAATCCCTAGTCTATTATTATCCAAATGATCCAAACCATCTACTAAAAAAATCATCTATGTTATCCTTTTTTCTTGTCCAAAATATCATCTAGGTAATTTTCTCAGGTACCAAATAAGAGTGAGAGTAGGGTGCAAGTAAAACACAGTATGTCAACACCACTATGTATAAAAAAACATCTCTAATTACCAGTGCCTGTAATAATGAGATAAACAAGTGGATAAATAAATTCAAGAATTAAAATAATAAATCAATCAACTTATATCTAAACCTTATGATAATATCTCTGAAAAAGTAGAAAAACCAAGTGAAGTACAACCATTTACACTGGGTTTAACATAACACTCAAAAAGAACCACTATATAAGAATCACAACATGATTCGGGTCCACGTAGGATATATAATAATTTTAGAATTGTTCTCGGCCTTGAATACTATATAATAATTAAAATATGTGTCTTGGCCTAACACAATATATAAGTATTGAAGAATGTGTCTGTTCCCTTTTCAGCATATAAGTATCCCAACATGTGTCAAAAGAATATATCTCAACATAAATAATATCCAAATTTGACAACATATACCAGATTAATAATTATTCTAATATCCATTTTACATTTAATTTACCAATTTAATCATTTAACCAAATTATCCATTTTCCATGGTGAACCTATAATAACAAGTCCCCAAAAACACATGACATGTTGAAATCACATATATGCCATTTCCAAATAATGATTTTCAATGGGAACCAAATGACAAGTCACATGTCAACACACCCATTGGCTTCCATGGTGTGATCATGTTACATTATTATCATTTTTAATTAATAACTTAAATAATTCAATGGTGTTTTTTCTAATGATTTATATTTTAGAACATTTTTAATTAAAATCAAAACCTAAATAAGGGTTTTAGACCCCATAAATTTGTTTGGGGAAATTAAAAACACACAAGAGGATGGAGATGGAGGTAATCAAAGAAGAAAAGCTATATCACACTATATCAAAATAAAATACAAAAACATCTCATGGTTATAAGATTTACATTGAAATGATAAGGAATTGTGGAAGATGAGATTGATGCCCAGGAAAAGAAACTCAGAAGGTATCAGTGGCAAGATAGAGATTTATAAAACAAAAAAATAGACTCCAAAATCACCCATAATTCCCCATAGATTTGAGAGAGGGGAGGAATCACCAAAAAAAATGAGAATAACAATATTAAAGAAACATTAAAATAGTTTGGTCTAAGAAATAAAAGGCATGTAATACTCTCACATTCATTATTACACCATTTTAGAGTTATGTCAGAAAACCCTTCTACTTTTGTTAATAATTATCCCCATAATCAATTTCATGATATTAATTTTGTCTAGAATATTTAACAAATTCCCATCATGAACTTGTTCATTAAATTTTTGTGGTGTCATTTACATTTCATATAACATGTACAAGATTTGTAAATGCCCTACAAATAGTTTTAAGCTATGTTTTTTTCATACTGACCCAGATCACATAAAAATCCTTAAAAATCATGTAAACCCCTTGTAAACATATTTACCACATTTATAACTAGACTTTATTAATTAAATTAAAATTAAATTCCAAAAAGATATTGCATTTAACCTCAAAAGGCTCATAATCTTCAAAAAAGTTACCACCACCATTTTTAAATGAAAAAATAAAAGAGGTTTACACAAAGGGAAAATTGATCTCACAACCTCCTCACAATGAAACAACTCATCCTCGAGTTTCTCCATGAATCCAAATGGGCTTGCAGTAATGAATTATTGCCACATTTATAACATATCAATTTTTTTATCTCACTCATATCTCCTCCCAAACATTCTCATACACAAACTATACTCAAACTAAAGGTATACTCATTCTCTAAAGATACATCTCACTATAACCCAAAATATATACTCGATTCTCCTAAATATATGTATCTTATTGAAATATGATATCCATGATTTATACCAACTGAGAAGTGTAAATATAATATATTTAATTAGATTAAACATGGACCAATTTTTTCATGGGACTATAGAAATATTGAAGGGATAAAATGTATTCTACTAGACTAACCCTTTCCTATATATCAAATGGACCAAAAACATGATATTAAGATTCCCCAATTTCTTGATATTGTTTTACCCAACACAGGTGACAACCAATGATAAACCCAATGAACTACCTTTATTTCTATTACTCATCTACGATGGTAAATGTATGATTTAATCATGATATTCACCGTCACCAACTACATACTAATAAAATTAACATACCCAGATATCTATTACACAATACTGAGTGCAAAATCTCTTCAATCACCTACCTCAAACCAAAAAAGACGAGAAAAGCCTCTATTGCCTTAAAAATCCATGAAATTTTCTATATGAATTATTTCCTGGAATATGTAATTGTCTGAAAACACTGATTGTACTATATGATACACTTAAGAAAAAAAATCTAAAATATGACCTTATAAAATATCCTCAAGAATCAGAAGATTCCACCCAGATCATCTATAAATATGATGATGGTGGGATATACTCAAAAATAAATTCTGATCTAAAATCCTCACATAGCCCTTTCGAAAATTGATATGTCAAATGGTGGTCCCAATAAGAAATTATTCTAATAAAACCATTCAACTGAATGCTCTCATCTAAATGTAGACTACCATGACCATCCACTTTGATGGTGTGCATTATAAGAATGGAGTGATCTAAATTTTACAATCAATCAAGAATCATCCATAGATCATTATTTTTTTAAGTTCACATGGGTAATCTTATCAAAAAATCTATACTAACATCATTCCATTTACACATTGAAATTTAAAGAGGTTGTAACATCCCATGAGGCCTATTATGTTTAGTGTTCACCTTCTGAAAAGTTATTCATCACTCAATAGAGACTTATATCAACTTTTCATCCCAATCCACCAGTAATATATGTTGATATCATGATACATCTTTGACAAACCAGGTTGTATTTTAAATTAATATGTATGAAACTCCCTCACTATTTCCTCATGAAATGACATATAAACCCATATTATTCTACGAAAGAGAATTAAATCACATCCAACAAGTGAAAATCCTACATGTGGATCGCCACCATGTATGTTGTCCATTTTAACAAATCCCTTCATATTAGATAACTATTTTAACATAGTCTATTCAAGAAAAAAAAAGTATAACCGAGTTCATAGTAAGGGATACTCATAATAGGGAATCCTGTGTATCAATAAGAATATCTGTAATGCGTACCATCATCCATAATGCATCATAAGTTTCACAAACTACATATGAATGTTTCTTCAATATCAAGAAGTTAGTAATGATTTTTACCATTCCTTGTGCATAGGATATCTCATATTAAAAACAATGAAGATACATATGCCACCATCATTACCTAAGGGGAAGACCTCATCGATAATAGATGTAAATTTTGATCTTTTTTAGCATGTCATCCACAATCTTCTCTCCCAAAATAGTTTATCTCTAAAATATTATGGTGTGTGCCACCATTGATAACTCCAAATAATGAGTAGAATAATTTAACTCACATTGTATCAGCTTTCTAGAGACATAAGAAACAACTAAGTCCACCTACATCATAAATAAATCATGTTTAACTCTATATTATTCATATTATATGATTTATTCATTACCGGGTATAGTTAAGGTGAGGATCGATGATAAGGTGATCATAATCTCTAGATCCCAAAAATAACTCTCACATGTATATTGAAAAAAATATCCCCTTTATCGATTAGCATGAACATCGATACTTTCAGATGGTATAATTATTTGATGAAGCACCAATAATAACCTTCGAAATCCAAAAAAAAACAAAATATTAAAGAGATTCTTCAATCATTCCAATTATACCATAGCTGCAACCTTATGTGGTTCCACTAAAACTTTATCCTCTATGATTAAATGGAAAATAAAGTGAATGGAATGAATCCAAAAACTATATTTGGATCTCTTGGAATAATAATGATTCACTCTAGATATTGTTAAGATGATGTAAAGGTGTTCAACATGATTTTTAAAAGACTAGGAGTACACAAAGATTACATTGAAAAAAATCACAACAAAACAATATAGGTAAGAATTAAAGATCTAATTAGACTAGGTTATGAATATCAGTAGTACATTTTTTAGACCAAATGACATCACCATAAACTCATATATTACATACCTAATCATAAAATAATATCAGGGAATGTCTAATGGTATCACACTCAACATATGGTACATTAATATCTAGTATATATTAGATAAAATAATTTAACATCATAGATGAATGGATATTTCATCAATTCAGAAAAGGGTATATCCATTTGGAATATTCATCTTCTTCAGTCACAGATAATCCACACAAAAGCGCAAGCTCCCAGAAGACATCATGTTGATAAGAACCAAATAATCACAGAGAGATATACATATCCATATAAAAATCATAGCTTCATGATATTCAAAATTATCATTAAACATTCAAATATCATCTTTTTTCTAACCTATAATGTTGGATAGAAATTGTATTAGCTCCTAGAACCTACTCTATTGTGGGTTTCATCTCTTAATGAGGTGGAAATTCAAATATATTTTGGGGAATGATGTCCCAATAATGTTCCAACATGTTAATAAATATCCCCAGGTACATGCCACTATCATGTAGTACAAGGATTTTAATATGAACTATATTATAGTACAATGTACAATGAATCAGTCCTACAGGACTAGAATGAATATCTGACGCACATGAAGAGTATAGCTTCCCACATCTAGATACAAAATGGAAAATATCATCTATAAACATTATATATGAGCCTTTTATTGAAGTATCCCATCTATAACAAGAATCAAATCAGATCATATCATTTATAGTATAAAAAATCCTTGTTGAAATGATAAAAAATATTTTAATGATAATAGAACTTATAACACCCAATACCCACTAATTATAATCCCAATGTTATGTCAATATTAATAACAACATAAATTATTTTGAAATATAAGGCCAAAAAATATTTAGAACAGAAAGTAATAAATGAATGTGATTTCCCTATATCAAAAAAATATAAGATAGATGATAGAGGAATCTTACATCTGATGGTGGATGGTCCTACATCAAAACTGGTTGGAGAGGAATATATAGTGTACAGGTAGATTTCCCTTCTACCTAAGGCTGTAGTCCGACTCCCTTATGGTGTGACATTTCTTTGGTATTGTTTATCCTATATTGGTGATCCATAAACGCTACATCATCAAGAATGAACAATTAATATTTAGCTACCTATTTGTTGAGGGGGGGGGGATGAGCACTTTTCAAACTAAGGTGTTAATCCTGATCCCGAACTCCACTTTTCTTTGTTATGTACCAATAAATATTCGGAATATGTCATAGTATATCATAATAAATATACTCTAATGTAGTGTAGGTATATTGAGGCCACTTTTGTGAAAACATACCACACTAGTGGTACTATAATAGAACACGGGCCTAATATGAATTCCATATACAATGACTTATCATAGAAATTTGTAGTCGGTGTATACATTTATAGTGGTTTTTTATTACTCCTGATGAATTATCCCATTTTTTCCTAACACTAATAGCCTCAACATTATTCATGGCCACTCTCTGAATCTCATCCATGATGAGTTCTTGATTCATCACACATTAAAAACATTTCAAAAAAATATTCACCTACAACATGTTTTCATATATATGAACATTTCTAAAATAACTCATGAGCTCAATTGACCCTCAAATTCATAGGATATGATTTTATTAGGAAATCTCTCACAAATTCTTTTAATGATAACTCTTATTTCTACCCTTCATGCTCTATAATTACCATATAACACATGAAAGGCCATAAAAGAATGTAAACAAAAGGATTTACCATCATGTAAATTGGTTTCTTGTGTTGATTGATGATTTTTTTGGACTGAATCAATAAAAAACTCAAATTCATTGGTTCTCCCTCGCTAGTGAATGAAGGTGGCATTGATGTAGAAAATATATTGTCTTCTCCGAGATAAATGGAATGATGTCTGTAGTGTCCCATTGCATGGTTATCATAACCCAGAGGATTATATCCCAAATATGAACATATATATGATCCTAAAGGTCTATTTAAAGATCCATCATAGATATTTAGGTCAAATTTAGTTCTAATATCTTGATTTTCAATTCAAAGATTACATAGAGCCATTGTATCAACATGAGAGGAAAACTATTTATAACACATGGTAAAAACATATTCAATATCAATAGGTTAAAAGAATAGATAAACAATATCTCATTGTATCTCTATGAATCTATTCAAAAATTTTTTAGAATAAAATATTAATTCTTATATCAGATATAATTGGTGTCTCAGTTCATGATTCATCGAGTTAAATTTATCACATGTAAAAAGTATGTTCTTGTCTTGAATATTTTATTTTTATTTATGTACATATGTTCCTGTCCTGATTCATCCATACAAATATCTCACCACAAGAGGATAAATATATATATATCAAGAAAAATTAACATCACACAACATAAGAATCACCCAAGGAGAAATAACATTAAATTGTTACAACAATACTCATGAAAAATAATGTAATCCCTAAGAACTTGTATATTCCTCCAAAAAATGGTTACTGTAACACCATAATAATTTGTGAGTTATTTTAGAATGAATTAATTTTCATTGATGTATTTCATTTCACTAATTCAATCATTACTTTCACATAAAACCAACTTAGTCAACGCTTCACACAACATAGACGTGGTGTAAGCCACACACAAGACTATGATTCAATGAAATATAATTTTCCTGTTAGAATTATTTGAAGGAAATAATTTTATCCTAGCATATAATCATCGTAACATGCATTGTAATAACTACTTTTCAAATATATTTTTTATTATTTTATAAAATAAAATATATTGATTATGAAAAATATAATCTTTTGTACTGTATTTATATGTTTTAACATAATAGTTTCTCAAATGAAGGTATTTACAAGGAATTTTGTGAAAAACAATAAAACCAGTTTTAGAATCTTTTATAGGAATAAATTTCTATTATAAACATCATTTTTAATTAGAAATGAAAAAAAATTAGTTTGTGGTTAATTTTTTGGGTTTTTCTGTGAAAAGTTCTTTGTGGATGAATTTTTAAAACTACTATATTTTTGTTAAAAACATCATTTTCAAAAAAATGATAATTAATGTTAACCAATAACTATACTATAAATTTACCAATAACATTAAATGATTTTAATCATATTAAAACATCATATTACAGTTAAAGGATCATAATGGCTAGTTTATTGGAAGACTAGGTACAAAAACCAAAAAACATGGGACAAAAAAACATTTTTTATTTAATAATAATAAATATATCATAGATTCCATTGATACATTACAAATACCTAGGGTACCCTAGGGATCACATGAATGAAGGGTTGATCTAAAATCCAGGAATGGGAATAAACATTAGAATATGTCTTTAACATATGGGTTAGAGATCATGACATAATGATGCAAATTAGTATATAGAATAACAATATACAAAAAAGTGATCCTATAGAATTTAAATAATAGAAATGTGGAAAAAACATAAATCATGAATTTTTCACGAGTCAAGGCACATTGCACATAGGGGAGCTCATGTCAAGGTTAACCACCAAGACTATTTCACATGGTAGAAAAAGCCAAGGCTAACCACCGTGAACATTGAACATAACGTCTTATAGGACTCAAAATTATCCAATTAATTGGAGAACAATCTTGGAAAATTGATATTAACATTTTTATGAATATTATTACCACCTAAATAATCAGACATAATATTAAGGGTACCCATGGAAATAAATGGGTAACATAATAAGTTCATAAAGCATAATGAACTAGTGTATCATAGAAGTGTCTATGAAAAAGAGAATTATATAAATAATGGAAATTAATAAGTTATAATATGTAATTCCAAATAGATGTTTTAGCACAAAAATGTGTTTTTACGAAACATTAAAATCAAAACATTTTAGTGTGGTTTTAATGAAAATAGAAAATATTGTTTCCAAACAAGAATGATATTATATTTAAAAATATAAAATCAAACAAATCATTTCGTCATGAAAAAATATGTGGATATTTAAATATAATTTTTTCTTAAAAATATAGCATATAGTGTACTTGAAATTGGGTCAAATAAATGAATGTTCCCTTAAAAATTGTTCTCTTATTGTGATGTATTGAAGAGAGAATCACTTAAAAACATTTATATCCTCAAAGTGAATTATTAAGGGGTCATGATACATGATTTTGGACATATAATAAAGAATTATAATCTGTATTTAAACAGAATGTAGGAATTCATTTGGATTAAACGAGATTAAGAATAACAAGAGAGAATAATGGAGTTTTTGGTAGAATCGCTTACGGAATAATACCATGGTATTAGTTGTACTTTTGAGGTTTATTGATATAAGAATGGGTTTTAAATATTTTATACATCATGAGGGAAGTATGTGGTAGTTGTAAAATCATACCCCATCAATATTAATTACACATAAAAGGGGATAACATAAAAGATATTCAGGAATAAATGAGAGAAGGAGAGGATTTCTAACCTTAAGTCTGATAGTGTTCGTACCTTGTTCTTAATGAGCTGAATAATCAAATTAGGTTCATTAATTAATAATTAAAAAACATAAAATTCATTTTATTGATTTAATATACACTTATTATGTTCATTAATGTTCATTTTATGAGTTAAAAGATCTATTTCGTATTTTGGGTGAGTTTCCCTGGTTTTAATGATTGGTTCACATATATTCATGTACGTATACAAATGTATGATGAGAGTGGTTGTACTGAATTAAAGTTATATGAAATTAGTGAAAATATAGAATATTGGATGGCTTTATAATTAATTTCCCTTTTTATAGTTAAGGTGAATCATTATATAAAACATCAATGGAAAACACCTGGATTAATTTGGTAATTTTTCTCAAAAATAACATTTTTTGTATTATTATATTATATCACATATACAAAAAGGATTACACAATGTAATAAAAAAATAAGTATTTACTATTATATTAAAATAATAACAAATCGTTCTGATAGGAGTTGAATATGGTAATAGAAATTGATAACTCATCGTCCTAGAATGTGATAAATTAACAAGTCTGAGAAGGCATTTTCATTTTTTTGTAAGAAATTACTATAGAAATGTGATATTATAATGAATTATCACATTATAATAAAAAAATTCTAGAAAATGTGTGAAACAATATTTTCAATATCATCTGGGTGAGATAGGTTTGGAAAGTAAAGAGAACAATGAAACATGAAAAAAACGAAAGAAAAGAAAAGAGGAGTTTTCCTCATGATTTAATCTTTCTTGAGATCCTCCAATGGGGAGAAGATTTGGACTTTTGAGAATACCTTGTGCTTCTAGATGTTGTTGAAAATGATGTATAATTATTTGGGATGAATTTAGGGAATAAAGAAGGCTTGATAGAAGTGAAGAGAAGAAAATATTCGGGGTGATTTTTATAGTGGAGGGGAGGAGGGTCTTTCTAATATTTTAATTATTAGTTTATTCTTTCATAACAAGAAAATAAATAGTTATTAATATATTAAAAAATAGTAAATAGTGCATGTGAGTTCATGATAATGACCATAGAAGATATATACATTAGATGATGACATCATAATTTAGGAATTAATTATTTATTGTAAATTATCGTATTTCACTATTCAACAAAAATTACAATATTTCAGAAAACTCCCAAAATTTCACCATGACCATTTTAAATGATTATAATCAATAAATGAACTCAATTTTTTATAAATAATTTTATAAATATTATGAATATAATTTTTTTACGATCATAATTTAATTTAAAAATACGGATTTAAAAACAATATCTGATTTTATAATGCATTACAAAATTACATAATGTATTATAAAATTAGCTTAAAAGAAAAAGAAATAAAATTTTCAAATTATGAACACCTTTTAGGTATATAAATTTTCTTTTAAATTAATTAATTAATTGTAATTAATTATTTTTGACATATCATAATACCAGTACTTTAACTATTGTCATATTATCATTTATAAGATACCTACATTTTATTTAAACATTCATGGGTGAGGTTACTATTATTTTGGATTATTAACTATTAATAAGGTTCATAATACAATTCATAGGTTAGTTTACTATTCATAACTGTAGGTTACTATTGAATATAAATTTATGTTTGTATTATCAAACTCTAAACCACTTATTGATCATAACCATGTAAGTCATATTATATAAATTCAAATCAGATAAGTGAAAATAATATGATTAGATGTAACATGGTATATATTACTTCATTGTGTTATGATTTCATGTGATTTTATGAAATAATTATAAAACGGAAATTTACATTGATAAAATATTGGTTCAATACATTATTCTACCATATGAAATTTTACCATCAGAATTTCTTTTTACATTATCATTGATACATAGGTGGATGTACATTTTCTTCACTTCCTCCTCCAATTATTAGGTTTATTCTTCGTACTTATGATTTAGCTATAGTACTTTGACCAGGTGAGTTGTCTTGTTACATATAAAAGTATATATAAAATCAGGATCTTCACCGGATTCTACTCGTAAGAATGATTTTTCTCCAACTGTACCACCATTGAAGAAAGTACAAGTAAAGGATCCAGAATATACTTCTTTAATTGGGATACATGCAAGAATACATGTACTTTAGACATGGATTGTATAAGTTCCAATCAATAGGCCACAACCCCAACAAGATCAACAATCTCAAAGGGGTCAATGTACCTAGGACTGATCTTTCCATTTTTCTCAAACCTCATGACCATCTTCCATGGAGATATGTAGAGAAATACCATGTCTCATACAATGAACCGAAGTCATCATTGACAATTATCAGCAAAACTACTTTTTTGACTTTGGGAATCCTTAATGTTGTGCTGAATTGTTTTATCCTTCTACACTATTTATTCAAACATTTTCGGTCTTAGTATCTCACTCTCACCGACTTTATCCCAACATGTTGTTTTTATGCCCCTTTTCTGATAAAGAGACTAATACGGTGCCATTCAGATGCTTGAATGGAAAATATTTTTGTTGGAGAATTAAACTAGTGGATTATGTTGGTCCCATATTCCTTCGAAGTCCATGTAACATTCTCTCAACATTTCTTCTAGTGTCATAATTTTTCACTCAGATTCTTTATTAGTTTCTAGGTGATAGGCTGTAATAATGTTCAATGCTTAGAGAATGATGGAGACTATTAAAAAACATTAATGTGAATCATAGATCTCTATATGATAAAATTTATAGTGTTACATAATGTATACTTACCACCACTTTGATATATATCCATGAAATTTAATCCAATGAGAAGTGCACTCAAATCATGATAATGTGATATGTCTTTGTAAGACGATCCACACTGATCTATATTGAATTGTTTCTACTTGATTTCCTTAGATGTGCAATGAAAATGTTCATGTTGATGTTCTCCCAATACTATGTTGGTTTGGTTTTTGGTTGCATAATCCCCATATACTTCTATCTTTCATCCATTACTTATTTAAATACCAAGCACACTGATGTATACTCAGCAATATCATTCTTTGTATTGTCCAACCAAAATATCTCTTAGAGATATCGATACATCATTATGATCCGTGGGAGAATTGAAAAGGTTGAGAAATGTGCATAATTAGAAATATCTTTATTTATTTATGGATCATACGAAAAACATAATTTTGAACTGAATCATACAAGTCATTCCTTGTCAATCACGAACTCGGAGAAATTACTATTTATAATAGCTTCATCCCTTTTCAATAATTCAACATCTTTTCTTTAAGAATCCATTATTTTCACAATGAGGGATGGATGAGAAATCATTTGTGAAATGATTTATGATGTCCCTACATTAATTATTCTCATATACATCCTCTGAAAATCTATGAAGATTACATTTTTTCAATTCTCATCATCGATTATAATGCATGATCTTTTCTACTGTGAGCATCTGCAACCTGGTTTGCCTTACTAAGATAGTTGTGGATTGATATGTTACAATCCCCGATGAACACTATACATATTTACAATCACATATTATTCTCTTTTTGTTTAACTATATATTTTAGACTCTTATGATTAGTATATAACTCACACTTCTCCCCATAAAGATAATGCCTCCAATTTTTTAAAGAAAATGTCACATCTACCAACTGTAGATAATGCATGGGATAATATTGTTCATGGATTTCTAATGTCATGAGGGTTAGTCTATCACTATATAATTTTTCATCATCACACATCCAAATCTATTCTTTGAAGCATCACTGTAAACCACATAGATTTATCCACTTTTTGGGAGTGTTCATATTTTTGCAGTGATGATGGTCTTTTTCTACTCAAAAAATATGTCTTCACAGTCTTAATGCCATAAAAACATCACTCTCATCTATTTCACCTTGGTCATAGTATTTTAAAATCATTTGAAGTTGTTAAAAAATAATATATAATACCCTTCTAGACCCAAAAATATGTGGATCTCAATTACAGATGTTGGTCAGTGAAAGTCATCAATTAATGTTGTCTTAGAAGGGTCCACAGATATCACTTTACTAATGATAACATGCCCCAAGATTGATAATTATTCTCTCTAGAACTCATAATTAATATATATTTCATATAGATTATCCCTTCACAAATTATTTATCATTGTATTCATGTTATTCTCATTTTCCTCCTTTATCTTGGAGTATATAGTAATATCATCAATAAATATTATGAAATATGTTTCGAGGTAGTCTCTATTTAATATATTCATAAAATCAATTAATATATATGGAGAATTAGTGAGTCTGAAGGTAATCTCACTGAACCTGTAGTGTCTATACCTTGTTTGAAAGGCAATATTGTGAATTTATTCCTTCCTCACCTCTATTTGGTGATATCCTGACTGGAGGTCCACCTTAGAGAAATAACGAGCCCGAAAAAGCTGATCAAACAAGTCATCTATCTATGGAACCTGATACTTGTTCTTTATAATTCTTTTATTATGCTCCTGATAATCAATGATGAGGTGAATTGAACAATCATTCTTTGTGATAAATATTATTGGCTCTCCACATGGTGAAACACTTGGATGTATGAAACCCTTTTCTAGATTATCCTGTAAAAACCTCTTCAGCTCTTACATTTCTTTAGTGTCCATTATATAAGGATTCATTGATATAGGTAGAGATCCAGGAAAAAGATCAATTCATATCTCATCCTCTCGATCAATAGAAAGACCAGGTAACTCCTCGAGGAATACATTAGCGTAATCCCTCATGATGGGCATATCTTTGAGCGAGAATCAATAATTTTTCTTAATCAATTTATGAAGACATTCTTTCTCATTAGAAATTAATATTCACAAATGAGACAATGATTCTAAAGGATATTAAACATTTTTTTCTCTTGTAATGAATTGGAGGATTCTTCATGATATTAAGAGTGATATCCCATTCCAGACAGTTGATGTTGTCTTCTTATAAATATATCTAATCAATGGCCAATATAAAATCAAAATCTACTAAAGGATGTATGATAAGAGTTTTTGTGAGGTTCAGTCCATAAACATTTACAGAGGATGAGTTATAAAACATGGTTGAAATAAGTGCAACATTCACTATTCACACATATAACATATCCTCCAAATTTTGAGGTATAATTTGAATAGTTCTACTAAACATGCAAGATATGAAAGAATGTGTTGATCCAAAATCAAATAGTACATTCACTATTCTTGAATGAATAACCAACAAACCTTTCACCAATTCCATTATATTTTCTACGTCAGCTACAATGATATCTATTTCCCTTCTATGATTCTATATATGTTTCTTTAGATTTCCTCTGACAACCCTCGACTAAAGAAAATTGATGGAATAATTCCCATGCTCATTGTAGTTGTAACAATGAACCACTAGAAGATAATTTTTCTGAACCATCCTTTTTTCATCAATATTAGTAGGATTCATCATATCCCATCAAGTGTTTTTATCTATATGTCCCATCATTAAATATTTGATGCAATCCATGGTTCCCTTTAGAAAGTTCTTATGATTAAGATTCCTAGAATTTGAGAAAATTTGATGGTCAAGCTTCTTTCTATCATGGAAATTATTTTTAGAACCTCCAATATTAGATTCCATTTTCCTCTTTATTTTTTGGGCCCAAAATACTAATGAGAGTATATGACCTCAATTTTGTACTTAAGGGTGAAACATCTAATATCATTATAGTTGTTAATTTCTTGAATCACCAACTCTTTTCATAGACTCATCTTTAGTCCTCTAAGGAAGTGACCCACCTTTCATTCGATGTTCTTGAAAATTCTTGATGATTTCCTTGAAATCCTTGTAATATTTTCTTCATACTCCCCGATTGACTCATCTTCCATCTTATTGAGTCTGAATAACTCTCTTTCCATTTTGAGATAGTGTGTTTGGGTAAAAATATTTTCTAAAAAACATTCTCTTTAATTCCACCCAATCTATGGAATCAATTTCCTCACGGGGCATTGAGTTCATTATTATTCTCCACCACTGATCCACTTATCCATAAAAAAGAAATACCTCTAGAAAAATTCTCTCTTCTCTTGAGGAATGAAGGATATATAATAACTTTTCAATAGAGTTAATACACTATTTCATGAGGAGGGGATCATGATATCTAATAACCATGAGAGGCATTTTCCATATGAAGGATTCTATGACAAATAGATCTTTTATTTTGGGATTATGGATCTTCAGATGATTCATGTTATTATTCGTAACATGATCCATTTGATCCAAAACTATCACGAATTTCTAAGAACTAGATCGAGTCATATCAATCATAGTAGTATTTTTATTGTCACATTACCTATCACAATGATTATTAGAAATTGTTTTTCTATCTCCTACCATTAACATATAAAATATAATACAATTAGTGGTCTTGAATATATATATATATATATATATATATATATTAATAAAAAAACATTGATCATAAAAGGATAAACATTTAAAGGATAAGTATACTATAACTGGTGATTCGTAGGGATTAAATCAAGAATATCCATGATCTATTTCTTAACTTATATTCTTATGGGGTTTTTACCTTAATAACAGTTCATACAAAGCTCACAAATTTACCAAGGCATATTCCCCTGGAGTGTCTAACCCGAAGTGCATAATGGCCTATTTTCATGCACAAATTCACATTCGAGTGTAGCTCAATACTGTGTTTTTGGGTTTTACCTCTAGATACATCGATTCCAAATCCACATATACCTATTGGTATTTAGACATGAATGTATTTTATTGATAAATGACATTCTATATAGTAACAAACATTTAGGTTAGTTTTATTTATCTTATTCTCATCCGTATGGTTCTTACTAAAGTTATTTTTTTCATAATATCCAATAATAAATAGGTAATTCTCGGAGACCAACAATATAATAACCATCCTTTTAAACATATCATTAGATGATTTTAAGCATAATGAAACCTAATATTACAAACCAAGGATCCTAAAATATTTTTTATTGCAATAATAGGTACATTAATCATAAAACATGGGACTAAAAACACTTTTTTTATTAATCTTCATAAAGAGATCCAAAATTCCATTGACCTCTTAAATCTGGATAGGGTACCCCAAAGATCACATGAGCGAAGGGATGATCTAAAAGCACAGCAAGGGAATAAACATATGAATAAGGATTTAGCACATGGGAAGAGATCATGATATAATGATATAAAATGGAATATAGAATCATTACTTATAAACCTAAGATCATAAAAACATTGAATAATAGAAATGTGGATGAAACATAAATCATTACATTATCACAATTCGGGGATCATTTCACATAGGGGAGAACAAGGTAATGTTAACCACCAAGACCGTTCCATATTGTATCACAATCCAATGCTAACCCCAAGACCGTTGCACATATTCTCTCATGAGACTCAAGATTACCCATTGCATTGGAGTACTATATGGGTTCACCCATCATGACGTGTTCAGGAATATAACATCCACATAAATAATTATACATAATAAATCATTTAAAAACATCAGGGTAGTAATGGAATGAAATGGGAATCATAATCAAGTCATAATGGATAATGAATGTGCGTATCATACAAGCATCAATGATAAAAAATGAATAATAAAAAGCATGGGTAATGAAAATGTAAAATAAGAATATATCATAATAAGTTTTTCCAAATTTATTTCATAACATGTAAACATGTTTTTAATTACATAAAAATTAAAAAAAAAAGTATATTTTAATATAAATATTAATGTTCATTTAAAACTAAAATGGGAATAATATTTTTTATAAAAACATGATGTGAATAAAGAATAATCCCATGATAATTTTTATATATAAATATAATGGTTTCTCAAAAAAATATCATATAGTGTAACTAGAATTGGGTAAGAAATCATGATGTTCCCATAAAACAAGATTACTTATCATAAAATACTGAGTTGCAAAACACTTAAAAACAAATATATCCCTTGACATAATTATTAATGGATCTTGAAACATGAATTATGACATATAAAAAATAATTACAATATTCACATAAATATAATTTTGGATTTCCTTTGGGTAAAATGTGATTAATAATAACCAGAAAGAATAATGGATGTTCTGGTAGAATCCATTATGGAATATCAGTATGGTATTTGGTGTTCTTATGTGGAATTAATGAAAGATAAATGGGTTTATAATATTTTATACATCACGACAGTAGTATGGGGTTGTGATAAATCAAACCCCATCATTATTAATTACACATAATAGGGAATAACAAAGATATGATTCTTGAATAAATGAGAGAAAGAGTGGATCCCTTACCTTATGTTAGATGGTGTTCATCACTTGTTATTTACGACCTACATTAAAAAATTTAGGTTCATTAATTTATAATTCCAGAACCACCAATGCAAATTATTTATTTATTATAACCTTGTTATATTAGTTTATTTCATTTTTGATGAGTTATGATGTTCAATTTCATTGGTTGGGTGTCTTTTCTTCCTTGGTTTTAATAATCAGTTCAATTATATACATGTTTGGATACACATTTATGTTGACTGTGGATTTATATAATTGAAGTTATATGAAATTAGAGAACATACATAACAATAAAATTTTATGAAATTCATTTTCTTTTTTGGAGTGAAGGTGAATCACTATAAAAAACATTAATGATAAGTTATTGGATTAATTTTCCAATTTTGCTCAAAATTTATATATTTTCTATTGTTTTCTTATATAATGTGTGAATAAGGGTTCTAGAATATCATATTAGATAAAATATATATTTAATATATTGGTTTAACAAAAATAAATGGTTTCATGAACCAGATTGAAGAGAATAATAGAAATTGATAACCCACCATCCTTTAATGTGATAAATTAACACATCTCAGATGATGTTTTAACATATATCGTAAATAAAAGTGAAAGGAGATATGATAATGAGTTATCCAACCTGAAAAACAGAATTCCATTATATATATGGTACTATATTTTAAGTACCATTTGGATGAGGATATGTTATGAATTAAAGGAGAACAAATGTAATTGAAATGAATATGAAAGAGAAGAAAAGAAGTGTTTACCAATTGATTTAAAATTCCTTGATTGCCTCTTAAGGGGAGAGTATTTTTTACATTAGAGGAGAAAAAGGGATGATGGATGTGGGGGAGGATGTTAGGGAGAGATTATGGAAAAATTTAGGGAAGGAAAAATTATTGAGAGGAGTGATGAGAAGAGAGGAGTGTGGGTTGTTTTTATAGTAGAGGGGAGGAGGATATTTTTATTATTTTAATCATTAGTTTACTATTTTTTAATAAGTCAACAAATAGAAATGATTAAATGTTAAAAAATATTACAGATTGCATGTGATTTTGAGATAATGGCCTTACATGACCCATACATTAGCTGATGACATCATAATTCATGTATTTATCATTTATCATTAATTGTGGTATTTTACTATTCCTCGAATATTCACGTATTTAATGAAAATACCAAATATTCACACTAACCATTTTCCACCTGTACAATCCAAAAAATAACTCCATTTTTCATAAATATGATTAAAAAAATAAATAATTAAATTTTTAATTAATATCATAATTTACATGAAAAATATTGATTTTGAAACTTTAACTGATTTTAAAATGCTTTAAGAAATTACATAAAATCTTATAAAATTATCATAAAAATAGAAGGCATATTTTTTTTATTTATGAAAAAATTACAAAAAAAAAATTTTCTATTAAATTATTTATTTTATTGTAATTAGTAATTCATGTAATATAAAAAAACTAATGCTTTTACTATGGTCATATTATCACATATAAGATGCCAAAATTTTATTTTTACATTCAGAGGTGAGGTTACTATTTTTTGGATAGTATAATATTTTTAAGGGTGATATTAATACTTATAAGTGTTGTTTACTATTCATAAGGATAAGATACTATTCACCCATAAAATATGTTTGTCTTATCAGACTCCAAATATCTTAGTGATCGCAACCATGTAATTCAGTTTTTCGAAATTCAAGTCACATAAGTGACAATAATATGTTTAATGTTTACATTGTGATTAGTAGTTCATTGTGTTATTATTTCTTTTTATTATATGTCATAATAATAAGAAGAGAATTTCCTCTGATAAAAAGTTTGGACGTTACATAATATAAATTTTAGTTTTGTTTTAAAATAAAAAATACATAACTATATCAATTCATTACATTGGAATCCTTTTCATATAGAAATTGGTTGTAATATCTTATTGAACATTAGATCTTTTTAATTTAAAAACCTGCTTTCTTGGAACATGCGCATAATTAGCATTAAACATAATTTTTGCACCTCTATGAATTTAATTTTGAATAAATAGTCATATATTGTCTTAATAAGTATGAATTTTTTTCTAATTATATTGAAATAATTTTTTCCAAAAAAATGAGTGAAATTGATTAAAATTAATTATAATGATTAAGGTAAGATTATGCTTAATTATGGACTAAAACTTATTATTAAGGACCAAAATGAACTAGATACATTTAAAAATACACTTTATAAAAATAATTATAATAAACATCCCTTTTGTTTAAATTTTATGGTTTTAGGATATTATTAAATTAATTTTTCGTATGTAAAATGATAATTAAGGAAAAATACAAAAGCGGAATTTTCCTTCCCTTTAACATTTATAAAACAATTATATATGTAAAAAGTATTATATTTTAGGTTATACATATATTTTAAAAATATTAATGGGTTATTGTTATCATAATAATTTATCCATAATTTTTATATATGATTTAGTTACATAAAATGATTAAAAAATTCCAACGTGTTAATTATTCAATTAATACATACATAAAATAAACGATGCTATAAATATTATAAGTGATGTGAATTGATTGAATTATTATCTTTCATTATTTGATATTAATATATATTTTTAAAAATATTTATTAATTATCTATTTTATTGACAATATTAGATACATTTTTTAAAAATATAGAAAAATATAATATTTCAAATGTAACACCCCAAGATTTCATATTGTGTTATTTCTTCAAAATAATTCAATAAATGGAACTACACACAACACCAGGTTCAAGTGCACCATGACTTACCAAACAAGACGTTCGAAAGAGTTTATGAATAGTATTAACTAAAGTTTAAACTTTATATAATCCTTATAATTTTAGAATCCATATTATCACTTTCGTAGACATAATGTAAGAACAAATTCATTTTCAGTATTGCACTTTTGTCAAATTTTAATAGTGAACCCTTTTTAAATACAATATTTTAAACTTTTTGACTAAATGGGGACATCAAATATTTAAAATGAAACATCCCAAGCTTCCACGGTACGCTTTCCTTTGAATAATACAATAGCGTGTGTTGTATGCAACTTCGAGTTTTAACACACACCACAACTGATCAAACTAGCCATTATGAATAGTAATACATACTTTTTAAAATTTTATCTCTCAAAATGGACTTCATTTTTTGATTCAGAATATCGAATTTATCCTAGGGTGAAATTTTGGTACTTTTCGGATAACTTTAATATTTCGATGAATAGTGAAAATTACTAAATTTTAATTAAAAACAACTTTTTTAATCAAAATAATTAATAGTGATAAATTGTGAATTTGAGTGGTTTTAAAGTATATTTAGAATATATTTTAAGGATTTATTATAATTTTGGTCATTGGACATAATTTTACAATTAAACCGGACATAAACAAGTGTCAATCTTTTGATAGTTATTATCTCTTAAAAACACCCTTTTTGTTTTAACAACGGGAATTAATTTTAAATTAATTTCTTGCACTTCTGTGATTTGAATTTGTAAAAATGGATTCCATATTTGGAAACAAGATGTTCAAATTGTGTAAATAGGTAACTTTTATTTTTAGACATTTAGAATAATTACTGAGGTAAATATTTTATTTACCATGGTTAAGGGTAAATCCGGTAAATAAGGGTTAAAAAAGTAATATTATAATAATAATAAATTACCCTAAAACGTGTCTTAACCTTATTTTGTGATACATGTTCGACCATAGTCATCTTTGGGTCTATTTGGGGACCCCATGGAGCCACTTGTAGGTGATAGGGACACTTTATTTTAATTAAGTTAAAATGAATACAAAAATGACACAAGCATATATCTTTTAGAAAAACAATTTTAACATAGGGTTATATATGTTTGATTTTTGACTATAAATATTAATTAGGAAGATAAAATGATTTCCTACATAATTATATTTTATTTATAATTTTTAGAGATTACATAATATAATTTATTTATGACACAATGATGATACAGTAATTACCATAATAGTGAAAATTTAAAATAATTGATATTATAAATACCCAAATAAATATAATTTGAGACTTTTAATGAATTAAAATAATTATATAGGATAATATGACATATTAGGATTGATTTAATTTACTTTTGTCGAAGTAATCATTCTGTTATGAGTTTCACAAATATCAACTATTGAATAATATCAAAATTGACATAAAAGAGTTTTTAAAAAAAATATTATATTGTTAGTTGATATTAAATTCTTAAAAATCTAAGGATCAGCCAAGAGACTTATATCATGATATTTGTATCATTAATGACCAATTGGGGACTGCTTGGATGAATATATTAAGTTTATTAACCATATAATAAAAAAAATACAAAGAGACACTTTAAAAGTGAAACTAATTATCTTAGAGTTAATACTTAAAGATAAGGTTAATATAAGTACACAAACCCGTCTAAATTCTATTGGTTTAGTGGTTTTCGACCTATAACCACCTTAAACTGTGAATAATCAACTTTGGAGCCATTAGAAACCGAATATGAATTTATTATAAATTTATATTTCTAGCTTTTCAAAATGTGCCCCTCACCCCTCTTATAAAAGGGCACTTCTCCTTCTCATTTCTTCACACCTTCAAATCCTTTTGATTTGGACAAACACTACCCAAATACTCTCCCATATTACTTCACAACAACATAGAGGCCTTATTTTTATCCTAAAGCCAACCAATGGAGCCCTTTTGATCAAATCAAAAGGAAGAACCCGAAGAAGAGGTAATGATTCCACCACCCTTTTTCAAGTTCCTTTCTTCTTCCACTTCTATTTTCCTTTGTTGTTACCATTATAAAATAATAACTAAAGTATCATATATATACTGTGACGTTATTATAAATATGGTACAACCATATCCAGTATTCTATCCACCCTTTGAATAACATGTCACCATACGTGTGTACGTACGGCTTACCGTCTCCACGTCGTGGTATAATTGTTATTCAATATATTATTATTTTGATGGGTATAATAATGATGTGTAAATCATGTAAATAATAATTATAAAATGTTAAATATTCTTTATATATGATATAACATCCATTTATATATTATTTTAATATCAAAATAATGATATTGTCGCTCGTGCGTAAGTACGGACTACCGTCTCTACGAACACGATGAGATTCATTCTCCATCATATCCATTCAAGTATAATTATCATTTGATGATTTAAAAATAATTTTTATGGACTTGATATCATTCTGTATATGAATAAGATACATCCTATCCATAACAAACACGACTTATGTAACAAAACATATAAAAGAAAATGAGTAAGTTAACACCTGAAACGACAATAATTATAAGATATTATTAACAAATCAATGTTAAAAGATCATATATGATATCATATTAATATATATGATTAGTGAATATACAGGAGTTTAACCTACCATCAACCAAGGAAAAGTGCAAGGTAAGGGTTTATTTCGCAATCTCTTCATTATCCGAGGTTGTTTATACATAATAATCTACTGGGATTTCTTTATCATCCACATCCACGTTTCTTAGAAATGTATTTCAAAACATTTTTACTATTTACAAATAATATGGGTTAAAGTAATTTATACCATTATGTGTTTTTAGAGGAATCTTTCCGTCATTTTCCAAACAAGCCACTTTTTATCTTTCAACAAATTTAAGGTAAGAAAGATTTTTTAACTTTACGGCGGGTGCGGCTATGAAATCGTCAAAGCTTCCCATACAAGTTTATGAGAATATTTTAAAAGTAAATATTTTATATTATAATTATGTGACTTTTAAATGTTTTCAAAATAAATATTTTAAGAATTTTTGAAAGATACTCTTTATCAATATCATAATTTTAAATGTTTTAAAGATTTATTTTTCTAAATATTTTTAATTAATGTCCATGTTTTCAAAATGAATTTAAGGACATATTTATATGGACATGAAGGTTTTTAAATGATATTTTTTTTTCCAAATGTTTCAATGTGTTATGGGACACTTTGATTCAAAAATATCTTTTAAATTACTTCCTTTATAAATGTGTGACCATTCAATGATTTCGAGAACATAGATATTTCTCTCAAATAGTTTTGATTTCATCTATGTCAATATCCTTTGATGGATTTTAAGCTTATTTGAAGTTGATTGATTATGATACAAGACTTCTATATTGTATTGAAGGTTTTGTGATATGTTTGACTGTGGATGGGATATTTTTATACCATACATAGTTTATGGTGAAAGTATTGACTTTTCATATGCTAGTTTTAATAAAAATGATTATGTTATATTTAAACATTTTCATATGGGAATGCATTGGACTTAATATGTGACAGGTGGAGCCTGCTATAGCTCCTCGATGCATCGGTAGGTCCCATGAGACAAACTAGTGTCTTGGCACAAGGCCTTGGCAAAATCTTATTTGTAGTCTTGGCAGGAGGCCTTGGGTATGTGGTTATGATAGTCTGGCATTATGCATTCTATCGTTATGAAAGTGGTTATTGATATTGCATGTGATTATTCTATTAGTAGAATATCCATGTGAATAAGTAAATGGCATTATTTCATTTTACTTTTTCCATACTATGTTTAAGTTCAAGTTTAACATGCTTTTGTTTTAATTATACATTGCCTTAAATGTTTATGCTTATTTTTGAAAGTTTCCGCTATATTGTAATCCTTATTGGGCATTTGAGCTCACCCATTTTCTTTGTTTTATTTTTCCTAGGATGTGAAGAAGTAAGTTATGAATGACCTGCATGGATTTTATGTGCGGATATGAGTGTGGAATATAGAAACTATGTTGTTGTAGTAGTTTTTCACATTATGATGTAATGTAAAACTTTATGAATATATCTAGTGTTTCCAAGGCTACTAAACCAATCAGTCTTTTGAGATTTGATCTTTCTTGTGATCATGCCATTGTTATGTAATAATGCACCGACTCTGGGTAACTGGGGTCGGGGCGTTACAGTTGGTATCAGAGGAAATTTAGTACAAAATTTGAAATCTAGATTTAGATAAAATCTGATTAGAGCACATATATTTAAGATGGACTTTGAAGATTAGTATAGAAGAACTTCCTAGAATTATGGTATTGTAGTGATTTTGTGAGTCTTCTGAGCAATACATCCCTGTCTGGATACGAGCAGGTAGAGGCGGCTCTGGCACAGATGTACCTAGGGTGAAAACCCGAAAACACCCCTTTAGCTAGACTCGAAGGGGAACTGGTGCACGACAACGGGCCTTGCTACACTCTTGGTTACGACACTCCCGAGGGATATGCTTAGGATAATTATCATCTTGTTTACAAACAATTATGAAGGGTTTATGAGTATATACTTCCTCAAAGGAGACATTTTTATGATTATGGATTATATCCATAAACTATTTAATTTATGTAATGTTTTTTACAAGTTTGGGATTAGGTATTGTTATTCATAAACTAATATAGTGCATGCCATTGTTAAGAAATGGCGCCTAGTAGAAGGAATGAGAACTCTAGCAATTCACATGATACAAAGAGAAAGAAGGATCATATATTTCATGGTCTTAAGCTAGAATTTATAAGAGAAATAGTCTCTCATGTATTATCATCATATGCAGAAATAATATCATGTGTTGATAAGAAAAGTAAAGAGTTTACTGAGTCCTATGGCTTTGTAGGGAAGAAAGATAAGAAAAGGATGGAAGAGAGAAATATGGATAAAGGGAAGAGGGAAAAGAAGAATTTTCCCATATGTGATAACTGTGGAAAGAAACACCCTGGAACATCCCTGAAAAGAATGGGAGTCTGTTATAAGTGTGGAGGAAAAGGGCACAATGTACATGACTGCAAGGGTAAGAAAATGGTTTCAAATGTACAATGCTTAATTTACAAGGAGTTTGGACACTATGCGAACCTTTGTCCCAATCATCAGACTATGCCGCAAATGATGATATAATAATAATATAGTTATGATACTACCACAAATGAAGAGGAATGATTAGAGTTATTATGTTGATTAAGTCATTTGTGTGTTGTATCAACAATGTACTTGTTATAATAATTATGGAGTATATAAGGATTGTACTGTAGTAATATTTCATTAAGGACTTTAGATTGTGTGGAACAAAGAAAAGTGACCCAATAGCAGGTTAAATTTTTGGAAAATATATGGTTGAGAGAAAGATAAAACATAATATGGTTCTGATACCGAGGTAGTGATTTCAAAATAATACATGATTGATTTGGATAAATTATATTGGATATTCTTGACTACCTTGAAACTGATTAATGATTTGTATATTCCATCATTGTTGGGGTTTACAACATTTTTGGATTGAAGGAGTATATCTATTATTCTATAAGGAATAAGGGATCATGAATGTAATCAATAATGTTTTATGATAATTCAGGATGTTGCAGTGTTTTAAAAGAATACATGATGAAGGTGATCACATGTTATTATGAGAAAAAAAGGGATCTTCATTATGTTTACCTTCCTTATAAACTGTGGACTGAAGTATTTTGGATAGTTCTAGTTTGGATTATTTTGGATTTCCATAAAAGGGCAACCCGGAGGTCGTGTGGCAACCCGTCGTGTCCGACAATGCCACGAGACTTGAACCCACAACCGAAGGGCGACAAGGGTGTATCACCTACCACTGACCCATGTGATGTCCAGGATTAAATAATGTAGTTTTTTTAGAAAGACCTGGAAGATGAATTATAAATTTGTTTTTTTGAACCCTATACGAATAGGATAAAAAGAATATTTTTTTTAAGTTTTATTATCTTTTAGAGTGAAAGATGAGTTTGTGGTAGAAATTAGTTAAAGGATGGAACTCTACTTGTCAAGAATATATTTTTCTTCTTCTCTTATTATATGATGAAATTAATTCTTATTCTTTATTTAATTAATCCTAAAACCAAAAATGTGTTATCCTAACACCCTATGTTTTGTTGAACCGATGGTATTTCAAATCATCATAGATTGATGAATTTAAGGACCTCAATTTTACACTTGTTTGTGATTGATGACCTCAATCACTACTTATAAATATTTACATTTTTCCTCCAATTATATGTCTCTAATATCCACCAATGTTCTCAAAATCGAGATCATAATTTGTTGGTGACCCTTTCATTTCTCTTTTCCTAATATTTAGACTAATTTTAATTAACCCAATTTCTGATGTGGGTTTTCCCACAAATATATTTTTTATTTTCAACCATTTATTTTTGAAGAACAATTTCAAATTGCGAGGACGCAATTTATTGAAGGAGGGGAGAATGTAACACCCCAAGATTTCATAGTGTGTTATTTCTTAAAAATAATTCAATAAATGGCACTACATGCAACACCAGGTTCAAGCGCACCATGACTTACCAAACAAGCCATTAAAAAGAGGTTATGAATAGTATTAACATTATTTTAATCATTATATAATCCTTATAATTTTAGAATCCATATTATCAGTTTCTTAAACATAATGTAAGAACAAATTCATTTTCAGTAATGCACTTTTATCAACTTTTAATCATGAACCCTTTTTAAATACAATATTTTAAACTTTTTGACTAAATGGGGACATAAAAAATTTAAAATGAAACATCCCATGCTTCCACGGTACACTTTCCTTTGAATAATACAGTAGAGTGTGTTGTACGCAACTTCGAGTTTTAACACACACCACAATAGATCAAACTAGCAGTTATGAATAGTAATACCTACTTTTTGAAATTTTATCTCTCAAAATGGAATTCATTTTTGGATTCAGAATATCAAATTTATCCTAGGGTGAAATTTTGGTACTTTTCGTATGACTTTAATATTTCGATGAATAGTGAAAATTACTAAATTTTAATTAAAAACAACTTTTTTAATCAAAATAATTAATAGTGATAAATTATGAATTTTAATGGGTTTAAATTATATTTAGAATATATTTTTATGATTTAATATAATTTTGGTCATTGGACATAATTTTACAATTAAACCGGACATAAACAAGTGTCATTCTTTTGATAGTTATTATCTCTTAAAAACACGCTTTTTTGTTTTAACAACGGGAATTAATTTTAAATTAATTTCTACCACTTAGGTGTTTTGAATTTGGAAAAATGGATTCCATATTTGGAATCAGGATGTTCAAATTTTGTAAATAGGTAACATTTATTTTTAGACATTTTGAATAATTACTGCGGTAAATATTTTATTTAACATGGTTAAGGGTAAATCCGGTAAATAAGGGTTATAAAAAGTAATATTATAATAAAAATAAATTACCCTAAAACGTGTACTAACCTTATTGGTTGATACATTTGCGACCATATGCATTTTTCTGTCGATTTTGGGATCCCAGGTAGCCACTTGTAGGTGATAGGGACACTTTATTTTAATTAAGTTAAAATGAATACAAAACTGGCACAAGCATATATCGTTTAGAAAAAAAAATTTACATAGATTTATATATGTTGGATTTTTGAATATAAATATTCATTAGAAAGATAAAATGCATTAATACATAATTATATTTTATTTATAATTTTTATAGATTACATAATTTAATTTATTTATGACACAATGATGATACATTAATTACCATAATAGTGAAAATTTAAAATAATTGATATTATAAATACCCAAATAAATATAATTTGAGACTTTTAATGAATTAAAATAATTTTCTAGGATAATATAACATTTTAGTATTTATTTAATTAACTTTGGTCTAAGTAATCATTCTTTTATGAGTTTCACAAATATCAACTATTGAATAGTGTCAAAATTGACATAAAAGAGTTTTTAAAAAAATATTACATTGCTAGTTGATATTAAATTCCTAAATATGTAAGGTTCAACCAAGAGACATATATCATGATATTTGTATCATTAATGACCACGTGAGGGTCTCTTGGATGTATATAGTATGTTTATTAACCATATATTATAAAAATACAAAGAGACATTGTAAAAGTGAAACTAATTAACTTAGAGTAAATACTTAAAGATAAGGTTAATATAAGTACCCAAACCTGTCTAAATTATATTGGTTGAGAGTTTTCAGACCTATCCCCAATTTAAACTTTGAATAATCAACTTTTTAGCCATTGGAAACCGAATATGAATTTATTATAAATCTATATTTCTAGCTTTTCCAAATGTGCCCCTCACCCCTCTTATAAAAGGGCACTTCTCCTTCTCATTTCTTCACACCTTCAAAGCCTTTTGTTTCGGCCAAAATCTGCCCACATACTCTCCCAACATCCCTCAATACAACCTAGAAGCCTTAGTTTGGGCATAAAGCCAACCTAAGGAGCCCTTTTGATCAAATAAAAAGGAAGAACCGGAAGAAGAGGTAATGATTTCACCACCATTTTTCAAGTGCCTTTCTTCTTCCACTTCTTCTTCCTTTGTTGTTACCATTATAAAATAATAACCATGGTATCACATATATACTATGTTGTTATTATAAATATGTTACAACCATATTCAGTATTATATCCACCCTTTGAATAACATGTCACCATACGTGCGTACGTACGGCTTACCGTCTCCACGTCGTGGTGTAATTGTTATTAAATATATTATTATTTGGATGGGTATAATAATTATGTGTAACACATGTAAATAATTAATATAACATGTTAATGATACTGTATATATGATATAACATCCATTTATATATTATGTTAATATCAAAAGAATGATATTGTCACTCGTGCGTACGTACGGACTACCGTTTCCACGAACGCGATGAGATTCATTCTCCATCGTATCCATTCAAGTATAATTAACATTTTATGATTTAAAAATAATGTTTAGGGACTTGATATCATTATGTATATGAATAAGATACATCCTATCCCTAAAAAACACGGCTTATGTAACAAAACATATAAAAGAAAACGAGTAAGTTAACACCCAAAACGACGATAATTCTAAGATATTATTAACAAATCAATGTTAAAAGATAATATATGATATCATATTAATATATATGATTCTTGTATTTTTTAATAGCAATTATTTCACCATTATAAAGGAGTTTAACCTACCCTCTACCAAGGAAAAATGCAAGGTAAGGGTTTATTTCGCAATCTTTTCATTATCCGAGGTTGTTTATACGTAATAATCTACTGGGATTTCTTTATCATCTACATCCATGTTTTTTCGAAATGTATTTCAAAACATTTTTACTATTTACAAATAATATGGTTTAAAGTCATATATACCCTTATGTGTATTTAATGGAATCTTTCGGTCATTTTCCAAAGAAGGCACTTTTTACCTTTCGACAAATTTAAGGTAAGAATGTTTTTTTTACTTATACGGCGGGTGCAGCTATAAAGTCGTCAAAGCATCCATTACATTCTTATAAGAATATTTTAAAAGTAAATGTTTTATTTTATAATTATGTGACTTTTAAATGTTTTCAAAATAAATATTTTAAGAATTTTTTAATGGTAGTCTTTATCAAGATCATAATTTTAAATGTTTTAAAGATTTATCTTTCTAAATATTTTTAATTAATGTCCACATTTTCAAAATGATTTTAAGGACATATTTATATGGAAATTACGGTTTTGAAATGATATTTATTTTGAATAGTTTCAAAGTGGTATGGGACACTTTGATTGAAAAATATCTTTTAAATTACTTCCTTTATAAATGTGTGACTTTTCAATGATTTCGAGAAAAGAGATATTTCTTTCAAATAGTTTTGATTTCATCTATGTCAACATCCTTTGATGGATTTTAAGCTTATTTGAAGTTGATTTATTATGATAGAAAACTTCTATATTGTATTGATTGTATTGTGATATGTTTGATTGTGGATGTGCTATTTTTATATGATTCATAGTTTAAGGTGAATGTATTGACATTTCGTATGCTATTTTTAATACGAATGATTGTGTTATGTTTAAACCTTTTCATATGGGAATGCATTAGACTTAATATGTGACGGGTGGAGCTTGCTATAGATCCTAGATGCATCGGTAGGTCTCATGAGACAAACTATTGTCTTGGCACAAGGCCTTGGAAAAATCTTATTTGTTGTCTTGGCACGAGGCCTTGGCTATGTGGTTATGATATTCTGGAATTATTCATTTTGTCATTATGAAAGTGGTTATTGATATTTCATGTGATTATTCGATTAGTAGAATATCCATGTGAATAAGTAAATGGAATTATTTCATTATACTTTTGCCATACTATATTGAAGTTCCAGTTTAAAAGGCTTTTTTTAGTTATACATTTCCATATATGTTTATACTTATTTTTGAAAGTTTCCGATATATTGTTATCCTTACTTGGCATTTGACCTCACCCCTTTTCTATGTTTTATTTTTCCCAGGATGTGAAGAAGTAAGTTATGAATGACCTGCAGGGATTTTATGTTGGGATATGAGTGTGGAATATGGAAACTATGTTGTTGTAGTAGTTTTTCACTTTATGATGTAATGTAAAACTTTATGAATATATCTAGTGTTTCCAAGGATACTAAACCAATCAGTCTTTCGAGATTAGATATTTCTTGTGATCATGCCAGTGTTATGTAATAATGCACCGACTCTGGGTAACTGGGGTTGGGGCATTACATCAAACATATCATTACTGTTATTTTACAATAAAAGATGTTTTATTAAATGATATAAAAATAATGAAAATACTAATGTTTTACAAGTTATTTTTAAGTGTAAATTTTTTTTAAATATTATATACTAATCTACTGAACTATTTTTTATTATTAACTTGTTGACATATAGATTTTAAATACATTGTTATCATGGTCCCTGTTTAAGCTGTGTTCAGCACATCACATGGACTTTTGTAAAAATTATTTTCCAAAACACATGCGATTTGTATTTTTTAAATTATGTATAATTTTTATAATTTATTGGATCTATATTATAAAATAATTATCTCATTGTATTAGACAAAATGGTAAAATTAGATAACATAGAATACTAGATGATTTAATAAAAACAAAAATAATTAAATTGTGTAATATTAAAAGTTAAGGATCCAAATTATTAAAATGATCATATTTTTGTGTGGTGTAAATTGTTTTGGACATAATGTCAAATTAACCAAGTAGTTTTCTATTTTTGAGGCACATTTGGTAAAGGATACCTTTCATTATTGAATACCTTTAATGTATTTACAAGTGTTCTACTCACCCTCCAATAAAAAAGGAAAGAACTCTACCCATTCATCACACATCTCAAGCCAAATTGTCTCATAAAATCTCTACCTAAATAGACCCCCAACAACACCACATTTATAAATTAAATTTTAATGGTTGGAAGAGATCCTTCCACGTAAGCCATTTCTTTTAAACCAAAAGGAGTTACCCGATTAAGAGGTAATAACCTCTCTCATGCTCTTTTCATTGATTTTCTTTCTCCACCACCTTCACTATCCATATTACATTCATTAATTAAATAACTATATAAAATATATACTAGGATTTTTAAATTCTAATTTTTTGACCTACCCTTACACACACATCCATCTAATGATTAATGAACGTACTGTTTATGTGTATAGAAAACTACTGCCTCACAAAATTATAACTGTTGATTTTTTATTTTTCCAATATTGATAGTGGATATTATGATGGAAGAAATAATTATATATGATATATATTAAATTTAAAATATATTCAATCTTCTTTAATTTTTGTTTATAACATACCTTTATGGTTTCCATCTTGTGTAAATATGATAATTTCTTTTGAGGAAGTGTGGACTTCATTCCCCTCAATACTTTTTGATTCATTCACACATTACATAAATTTTACTAAGGATATGTTTTCTGAAATTATAGGATATATTTGATATAATAATTATAATATTGTAGTGATATATATACATATATATATATACACTAATGTCTAAATTTTATTCTATTATCAAAATAATTCAACAGAATTAGTATTCATGAGAACGTATGGCCTATCATCTCCATGAATGATATATTATATTTCATTATTATATTTTAAATAGAAAATTATAGAAAGAAAATAATTTATACAAATTATATTTATATGTTGGTTTACATTATATAATTAATTATATAAGTATAATGTCTAAATATATAAAAAATTAAGGCACATGCGAATTAAAAATAGGATATTACACGAAGCTAATCATTAACATAAAATTGTTTAAAAGTTGGTAATATAAAGTGATAATAAATAAATATATGGTATCAGATATAAGAATATAGTCATCTTATATATGTATAATATAATTATATTTGTTATACAGGTGGTTTGAATGAGTAAGATGAGAGTTAAGACACATTTTGTGGGGATTTCATTTGACTTTTTATTGTTAGGAGTTATATGATTTATTGACCTACCATTCACTTTGTGTAGTGTGAATAATGAACATGGTTGTATTATATTATTTTTATAAATAAATCTATGGATTTATAATTATCTATTTTCATATTATTTATAACCCTATGGTTATTAGTTATATATTCAGGTAATGGAACAATTTTTCCTCTCTTTATCATATATGATAGTTATCATTTTTTAAGAAAGATCGACATTATCCTCTCTTTGGTCAAAAATATGATTTCATTCAAAACCATGTTTTATAAAAAATGGGTACCAATAATATTATACAAAAATTCTATTATAATGAAAAAACAATTTTATCCTTTGGAATTTTTTCTTTTTTTTACAGTGGAATCATATCATAGATTTCTAAATGAGTCATTTTTCTATCATTTTTACCATCCAAAATGAATGTTCTTTTTACCTCATACCAAATGTACATATTTACCAACATAAAATTCATTGAAGCTTTCCTTTAATTTTTAAAATTTAATTTTTTATAAAATGTTTATAAACTATATTTTTCTTTATATTAGTTTTCAATCAAATTCTTCTTTATTTTATTTATTTTCATGGAAAATCAGTTTTCAAAAGGTTTTCATGATCTTATACATGTTTCCCATGAAAAAAGGGTTTCAAAATGTTTTCAATTATTCTATTATAGGTTTTCAAGATTATTTTTAGGACACTAGTATTAAAAATGTTTTCCATTTTATGTATTATTTTTTAAAGGAGTGGGGATAATTTAATGATAATGTTTTTCCAAAATGATCCATAAAAAAATTCCCCATATAAAATAACATTTTTTGGTGTTACTAATGCATATATGGGGAAATGATTTCATGTTTCCATTCATACTCATTCTTCGATTGGTTTTAATTTCATTAAATGATGTTCATGAATTCTAGTATTATTTTTTGGGTAATATGTTTATTAAATATACTTCATTTCATACGTTACTCTTTTATGAAAAGAATATAAAACCTATTTCTTTTACAACAGGATAAGGTATGAATTCATATTTATGATAAAAATTTCATTTCATGGGTATTATATGTTTGTTACTGATTTTTTGGTAGATATATTAATGATATAATTTTGAGATGGGTGGGACCTATATCTACATATAGTTCATTTGGTAATTACAAATGTTTTATGAGCTCAAAGTGAACATGATAGGGAATCCAGTGCCCAAAACAAGAGGGTACACAAGAGTAAATACAATTCCTGAAACAAGTGGGTACTCAAGAGGATACCAAGCATGAAACAAGTTAGTACATGAGAAGATATCCATATCTAGAAAATAGATGTTACATATGAGGTAATCCCAAGCCTAACGAAGGTACTTAGGTGAATAATCCAATCCAAACATGTTGCAATATCCTTTTAAGGCCTCCTTGACCTAGAGTGTTTTTATGCATATGTGTCTACCATAATTGCAAGTCTTATTATTAGGTTATGATTTCAAGGATCATGTTCTTTTTTTTATTTTCTTATAAACTACAAAAATTTATCCATGTATTTTATATCATCTTTGAAATAAAGGGTACAATCTTTTAATGTTATGATCACATTATCATACCCATATTCTCATGATTATGATTATATCTCTCCATTATTTACCCTTATAGGGAAATTGTGATCACCCATATAACATCTCAATTACGGGTTCTGCCCAATTGATCGCCATACTAGATTGGTCACATTGCTTGGAGCACATTTCTGCATATACCAGAGGCTACCGAATTACAGAGAGCTATTTGGGTGTGATAGTAGAGAATATATTCTCTTATTGATAGTGTAACACAATAGAAACAATCATATAATATTAGTCTATGTAGTAAGACCTTACAATAAGTAAACTGCAGACGACTAAAAGTAAATAAACAACTACAGATTACATACATAAATAATGATTCATGTGACAATTATCTAGAAATTTATCCAAACAAGTCACAATGTTAAAATACAGTACTAATCAAAGGTATAATGTAAACAAGTAAACTACAATAGCATCTCATGGATCATCTTGGTCCCAAGCTACCCAGCTCGACAAAAATCATGCACCTGAAGTAGGAGGGACCTTTCACATATCGATACAATGGAACAATATAATCTGTTTAGGCCCAAAAATCATGAACTAGAAAGGGTGTGAGATGAATCTTAGTAGTCAACCACCCAATGATCTATGCCTAACTATCATTGAATATATATAACAGGAAAATATAAAAATGATGTAATAAATAAGGAAGTACTCAAATGTAAATAGTCCTATAGTTTCATCAAGATTCATTTACATTATCAATTTTTCAAAAAAAATAAATACAAGAAACCCTATGCAATAGTTCACTTAGATTAACCCTTATAGTTAAATTTAACAAAAAGTTATAGCAAATCTCTGGGTAATCTCACACAGTCTAACACCATTTCTCTTGTGCAAACATTGACTCTCTGAGGAAGAACTCACAGTCAATTCCTCGTATAGTCATTTGATATAAACTACAGATTATATGAGTAATCAATCAACATCAATTCCATCTACGGTCTCGTAACGATAACTACATACACTATGATGGAACACTCAAAGTCAATCCCCCATATGGTCTCACATCATGAAATGTAGAATAGACACTCTTGGGAAGCCCTCAATGTCAATTCCCCCTATGGTCTCGCTACACCAGTTTCCCAAAACCCTGTGTAAATAAATCATGCATAAACGATATTCAATAGCTTGAGTAAATCATAATAAATACTTGGATAAATGGAAATATATCATAAAACAAACATGTTAGATAATATCACTACATCCTTCCATAACTATGCAGAGAAAACAGTGCAGCCTAACAGGCAATCCTAAACCCAATGTCCAATATCAAATCAAACATGAGAAAGCACATCTATATCAAGGTAAATAACCCAATTTTCAATAAATAACCTATAATAAAAAAACATTCCATGATAGTCATTAACATGGATACATTACCTAAACCCTCAATATCCTAAACTAGGCTATTGGAAACTTTTTTTACGTATAACAAAAAATGTCTACTTAAAGGCATTAAACACATACCTTGACATTGTACAATCGATATATTTGAATTTCAACCTTTTATTTGACTGATAACATCATAGATTTTCAGTAAAATCAAAAAACATACAACCTGGAATAACTCACATAAGATTGGAAATAAAGAAGAGGGGATCAAGAAGAAGAAAGAAATCACCAAGGACATTCCACTAAAATCGATGTTGTTTGATTCAGAGAACAAACGACCAAATGATGGTTCGGAGAAGAGTCAGTGATATCAATCGTTCCTGGACATGATTGGTTCAGAATAAGAAAATAATATTTATTAGACGCAACACTGGTCTAATATATAAAAAATACATTGTGTGTTCCCTGAGGATACACAGCGTTTATAGGACCTTACTAGGTCCAGATTTCGGCTACCTCCAGGTCACCTCACATGGACATGTACTCGACCATTACACATACAGTACACGACCACCTAAAGAAACTAAGTACACGACATTTACTCTTATGTACAAGGCCTGTACATATGAAATTACGAAATTCTCCCATTTTTCTCAAAAACACCTCAAATAAAGTTATATTCCCGGAATGAATATATATGTTCTTACACACTTCCCCACTTAATGAAATTTGTGCCTGAATTTCAATGAGAAGGTGGAAAAAAGGGAATCATTGAATAGATCTGGCCACTGGGATCCCACATCATCCTCACTATCCCATGTTTTTTCATGTACATGCTGGTGCTTCTGTAGAACCCATACCAGAGGAACAAACCAGCCATGTAGAAAATTTGTGCTATGATCAATAATCTGGATAATATTCACTTTGAGTAATGGTCCAAAATTCAGATAATCCTCCTTGGGTTGAAAAACTTGAGACGGGTTTCAGAAGTAATGCCATAGTTTGGAGATTTTGAAGACATCGTGTGTAGCTCGATATCTATGAGGTAACTACAAGAAAGAGGAAACCAGATTGAATCTATCCAAAATATAAAATGGACTAACCTATCTCAGGAAAAGGATACCCTATCTTCTAGTCCTCTAGTATCCCAACCTCAGTCTGACTTGTTGAAAATCCTGATCTCCAACATCATACACAAAATGTCATCTCCATCGATCATCATAATACTTATGTTGTGACTATGAAGTAGCCATCCTTTTCTGAATCAAAGATAAATGCTCAGTGGTCTCTGTAAAAGATAAGTTCCCAACATAGCTGCCAAATCTACCTCCGTCCCACAAATGGGTGATCAGAATGGCCTACCATACAAGGCCTAATAAGATCCATCTAAATAGTTTCATTAATTCTACTATTGAAGAAAAACTCCACCAGGGGTATGTGCTTCTCCCATGAACCTCAAAATCTACGACATATGGTCGAATAATATCCTCCAAAACCTAAATCGTATGATCGAACTGGCCATTTATCTAGGGATGGAAATATGTAAACAGAAGTATTTAAGTTCCCAATTCCCACTATAGTCTGTGCCAGACACATGAAGTAAAACGGGCATCATTGCCTTAAACGATGGAGTATAGAATCCTATGAAAGAATATAATCTCTTAGATGTAAAACCATTCCACCTCATCAAAAAAGAATGTCAATTTGATCGATATGAAGTGTAAACCTTCATGAGTTTATCAATGAAACCCAAAACTACATAATTCCATCATGGTGATCTCTGTAAATCAGTGACAGAGTCTATCATTACATCATTTCGCTTCCACATGGGAATGGGTAAATACTACAAAGGACTTGCAGGTCGCTGAGGATCCTAATTAACCTACTGAAAAGTTGAACACCTCATGAAAAAACCAGTGACATATCTCTTCATAGCTAGCCCAAATTTTGAGGGTGTATATCTTGATACATCTTGGTGACACCTAGATGAATTTCCCAAAATGAATAAAGAAGATCCCGAATCAGCTCCTCACATATGTTTTCTAACACCAATACACACCGAAAAAAATTCGTGATCACATACTCTATTATGTTTCATCCAAATATTGAGTCCTCCCATGACACACTATCCTGAAGGACTAGGCCTTCAGCATTTGATAGCTACCTTATTTGCACTCGATCAAGAGGAGTATAGGTAACATCTGATGATGAATGGAACATCTACTATTATCTATCGTGTTCCCCTAAATGAATCTCTGAGAATAGAGCGATAAGCTTTCACATAGTGTTTGCCTCCTAAATTACATGTATTTGAGTCTTCTGGTTCTACGCATTAGCCATTGCGTTCCCTTTCCCAGGCATGTATGAAAGCTTAAAATCAAAGGACTGAAGGTTTTCAACCCACCTTTTTTATCTAAAATTTAGATTATGCTGAGTAAAGATATACATGAGACTTTTGTTTTTGGTGAAAACCCACAAAATTCTCTCCCAATAGATAATGTCACCAACAACATAAAGCATGAAAAACTACCTCCAAATTAAGATCATGCATAGAGTAATTCCACTCATGTGGCCTCAACTTCATAGACCCATACATCCAGACTTTTCCCGCTGACATAAGCAATGCTTCTATTCCGATACTTGATGAATCAAAATAAATAGTGCAACTCTTTCCGAATCTAGAAAAAACATGTAATAGTGATATAGATGAAATCTCTTTCAGCTCCAAGATGTATTAATCAAAGGAATATGTCCCCAAGTAATTCACAACATTCTTAGTCTGGCCTGATAGTGACACAGATAAGCATGAAAAGTATGGTATAAAACATATACACTAACCATAAACACCTAGAATACTCCATACCTTGAAGTTGTTTATTGGCATTTCCTAATAAACATACACAGTCACATTCTTTATGTCTATAGATACTTCTTGTCTTTGAGATAACATGACCCATGTAGTGAATCTGGTCCATCAAAAAGTGGAATTTTGAGAGATTAGTATCTAACTGTTTCTCTCTCAGTGTACTCAAAATGATATCATGATTGGTAACATGGTCATGTTGAGTGTCCGAGTACACCAAGATATTATTCACAAAAACCATCTAAAATGAGTCCATGTAAGGGTGGAACACTCGGTTCATCAGTCCCATAAAAATTACAGGCTCATTCATGAGATAGGAAAACATAACCACATACTCATATTGACTATACTTACATAAAAAGGCTATAAGAGTTATATCTGATGGTCTAATATGAAACTGAAGATAACCATACCTTATTTAAATCTCCGAGAACACTCGTGATCCTTTAAAATTATCAAATAGATCATTAATCCTTGTATGGTGATATTGGTTTTTGAACTTCAACTGGGGCATCTTGTGATAAGCCTCACAAAGATTGCAGGAACCGTCCACCTTCTTTGTAAACTGGATAAGAGAACCCCAAGAGAAGTATTGGGCCAAATGAAACCCTTTCCTGATAACTCCTCTAACTGCTACTTGAGATCCTATAACTCTGGTGTGGTCATCCTATAAGGAGGAATAGACACTACTACCACTCCTAGCACAAGTTCAACTTAAAAGTATACTTATAGCTCCAAATTATAACCTACAAAATCTATATGAAATCCATCCCTAAAACATTTCAACATAGGATTAAAGTCTATCTATGAGGTTCCTGGGATATCCAGATACAAATAAGAAACATAGGCTATAACTCCTCCCTACCCATGATGCTCAATTCCCACTCTACATTACCGTACAACCCATTCTCCCTTAAGATGATATAAACCACCATATGGTGATTTGAAACTCAACCTATGATGATAGAAATTGAAAACAACCTTATAAAGAACCAACAAGTCCATTTCAAGAATTATATCAAAGCTTGTCATATCTATGACATAGAGGAACCACAAGAAGTGACACCCCCTGACCTCAAAGGGAACTCCTTACAATAACATGAAATAGCCATCCACGTCCCCAATAGAGTGTCTAGTGTCATGATTTTTGTAGAAGTGAAGATATAGTTCCCAAGTATTTCCACAACTGCAATAGATATGAAACAATGGGAAGCATCTATATTGGAAAGAGCAGAAGCTAAAACCGAGGTAATCAAAATCATTCATCCAACATTAGAGGGTCTGAGATCCTTCTCATGTTGGGTCTAGTCCACTACAGAAGTATGACCTCTATGGTGGCCCCATAACCATTCATGACCACCATGATCTAATCCACCATATATTCAATGAATGCCTAGTGAATGGCTACCTTGAATATGACCTCCACCTCAGCCTAAACATTCGGAAGAACTCCAGTTCCAAGACCGATGAGAAACTATTTGTCATGGTCATGAACGATGAGTCCTGGTAGAAAAATTTTCAATAACCAATGGTGAGAAAAACTCTCAGAAATTTTAAATACCAACCTTCTTGCCACAAGATCGGCACTCAAATAGGTCTCTCAGGCAATGTTGTCTTTTATTCCTGCCCATCCCACACTCATACCATATCACCTAGATATCTAAAGGTGTATCATTCCTACTCAAATCCCCAGGTCTAGATTCTCGGTGATTCTTCCTACTATCAACTGGATAAGTGCCAACTCTAGTTAATGAACTGCCCTGACCCATATCTCTAGAATCCCTCTTGTTGTGCTCTATGATCAATTCATAATTGACTATATATGATATGGTCATCAGCTTGATGATTTTCAACTATGAACAGATGTCATTCCTAACACCTTCCTAAATCTTCTTCTCTAGGAATAACTCATCATCTCCTAGAATGGGTGTGAATTGCTGCATATCTGTGAAGCGAGAAGAATACTCAATGACCGAGAGAGTACCCTGATCCAAAATCATGAACTCTCGGGCTCGGTAATCCCTCAATGTCTCCGGATATAAGAAGGCATAGAAGGTCCTATGGAACTCACCATAAGAGATAACATGCTAGAGTCCCTCCTGTGATATCAAACCCCACTATCTCTTCGAGGAATCCTGATTAATGTATATAGAGAACTTGGACCTCTTTTTTGCTAAGGTCTATAGATGTTCGATGAAAGAAAACAAGGCTTCTGGCCACAAATATGTATCCATAGGTCCTATATCCCCTAAGCAGGTTATAGGATGATGCTTCTAAAAAACCTCTTTCAATTCATCCATAAATGGGGCAGGAGGCGGTGCTCTCTAGAATGTCTGCATAAACCACGTGAACCCCTCTCAGTGCTGTGCATCAGCACCTATATCTGGGATAATGGCAGGTGCCATGACGGGCTCGACAAGAGGGTTCACTGGTAGACCTTGATCTATCTTGTATGATGTCTGATCACTGACCTATATATTTCATACAACAAGAGGATGTCACAGTGGCTTGACTCTTCAAGGTCGGGCACACACTGTATTTAATGATTGTAATGTACAGAAACTTCGATGTGTAGGATGGGAAAAAGAAAAAAAACATTCCATTTTTTTAAAAATAAAGATACAAGGTGTGTATGTCCCCTATAATGCATGTACATTAAGCCTTTACATGTGTGTGTACTTTGGACAAACCTGGTCATGTAACATTGATACACACGGTCTATTCTCATTGAGACACGTAATGTACTTGAATAATTTTCCCCCTTCCTGATTTCCTGTACATGACTAAATTCACAGATCCTACATGGGTAACCCAAAATGGGAAGTGTACCCTTGACACGATGTGTATCCCTTAATTTAAAATCAACTGGGTTGTTAGTCACATGGTCAGTGATACGGTTGAATAAAAATGGAATGAATGAATAGAACATGTCATTTATAACCTGAGTTTCATCCACCCGTTTTGTTTGTCACATGGTTGGATAAATGACTCTTATAACATAGTGCGTACTCCATGTACGTGGAAGGTGTAACCAATCATTTCCCAACCCCAAGTCTTTTCCCACACAACTAGTCACATAGTTTAGGACTACATGGAATGTACATACAATACACAGAGTGTACTCAAGTAATGTTATACCCTCTCGAACAAAAGGATACATGGAGTGTATTCATCAATACACACTGTGTATTTTTGGTTTCTCGAAACATTATGCCTCATAAACTACTCAAGAACCCATAAAAACACTGAAATGAATATTAATGTGCCCAATAATGACATTTTGGGGCCCATACCCACCACGAATAAATGATTGGTATCATATTCATTTCATATCATACCATAATTCTGCTTAAGATCAATATGATCCCCCAATTTCTGATACAAGAGGGCAAATATAATCCTTGGGACCAATGTTTGGTGAACATTTGATGAAATTTTACACTAATAGTAACAACCAACCAAATTGCTAGCAATATATAAATAGATATATCACAACAACATGCATATCTATCACAACATCTATCAAAACTGCATTCAATCAGTATTGCTCCCAAAATGGCATGACAAGAATGCATGAAATGTGATATTTAGAAAGTTCCTATATAATGCATGAGAGGGAATAACCCCATCTCATTGGGTTGAAATAGAAATAGATCCTCAATAACATAAATGATAACAAAAATGATTGTAACATATAAGCACCAAACAGTAATTAAATGAAGAAAGAATTACTCTTTAACCACTTTGTAACATCCCGGTTCTAGGAGTCGTCCAATGGTGCCCCGTACCCAGTTGGTCACATGGAATCAAGTGTATTTCCCTGAACACTAGTGTCTTCTGACTAGAAGAATGGTCATTGGGTGTGATAGTGGAGAAACTATGCACGCATTGGCAGAGTGACATAACAGAAATGAACATAAAACAACAATAGGAATTGTAAATCCATAAAATAGGTTAACAGAAGAAGACTGAAAGTAAATATACTACTTCATATTATATACTTAAATAATTATTCATATCATAAGAATCTAGAAAATTAACCAAAAAAGTCATAGTAATTGAATTCATTACTAAAGCATGGTACAAGGAAAACATGTAAACTCCAACATCATCACAAGCCTTGACTTTGTCCCATGATCATTGGCTCTAAAAAATCAAGCACCTAATGTATAAAGCTACTTTCTCTTATCTATATTTGAAGCAATGTAATCTATTTTGTCCCAAAAGAATGACCCATACAGAGTGTGAGATGAATACATATTGGGGACCACCCAAAGATCTATGCATAAATATTAGTGAATATATAGAATAGGAAAATATAAAAAATGATGTAACAAACAAGGAAGTAATCAAATGTAAATAGTCATATAGTTTCAACTACATTCATTTACATTATCAACTATTCATCTATCCAAATACCAGAAACCATCTTGTAATGTTCACATGGCCTTACCCCTCTTGTTTAACATAACATAAATATTCAATAACCCTTAGTGTAATCTCACATAGTCTAACCCCTTTGGGATTGAGTAACCATAGACTCTATGAGGAAGCACTAACGGTAGATTCCCCCTATAGTATTCTAATGTTAAACTTCAAACTCTCAAAGGAATCACTCAACACCAATTCCCCATGTGGCCTTGTAATGGTAAATATAGACACTCTGAGGGAGAACTCAACATTAATCCCCCCTATGGTCTCACAATTTGAAATGTACAACAAACAGTTTGGGGAAAAACTCAACCTTAATTCCTCATATGGTCTCACTACACTAGGTTCTCACATCCCTATGTACAAAAATCATGTTCAAACAATTTTCAACAGCCATATTAAATAATAAAAATTGCATGGATAAATGGATACAAAGCATAACACAAGAATTTTAGATAATATCACTCCATCCTAACATCACAAGGCATAGAAGGTAGAATAGCCTCTCTAGATATCCTAGACCCAATGAAAAATATCATATAAAACAATGGAAAACACATCTATAGAAAGGTAAATAACCTAATTTGTGATAATAAATTATACTCAAGAAAAAAAGTCATGGCAGACATTTATATGGTTAAAATCTTTAAACATGCAATACCCTAAACATGGATATAGGGCACCTTTTCCACATATAACTCAAAAAAAATCTACAGAATAAAAAAAACCACCTACCTCGACATTGTATAATTTTTTTAGTCAAATATCATCCATTGATTTGACATATAATGTCTTATATCAACAAAATATTTAAAAAAATACAACCTTGAATAACTCACGTAAGAGGAGAAATCAAGCGGAGAGGCTCTTGACAAAGGAAGAACTCACCATGTTGATTCAAACACATCGAAAGAGTTTGAATTGACGAACAAACAACCAAACAGGGCCTCATAGAAGAATCTCTGATATTCATTTCTCTTGGACGAGTAGGGTTCTAAAGAAGATAGCTTTGTCGAATAGACGTGACCCCAGTCTGATATAAAAATTAATAATTAAAATACATGATGTGTTCCCTGAGGATTCACTATGTGTAAAGGCATTATCCGGGCCCCTCTTTAGACAGTCTCTAGGTCACCTCACATGTTCATGTACATGGTTGTTACACAGCCAGTACACGACTACCCATGACAACCGAGTACACATCATGTACTCCTAAGTATATGGAATGTGTTTATGAAATTCCAAAATTCTCCCCTTTTACTCAAAAAAATGAAATCAAGATCTAGTGCTTGAATAAAGGCACCTATTCATAAAAACCATTTTAGATTTCCTTAACAATGTTATGAAGATATTTTATATGTTTTTTGTGTGTAATAAGTGTTCTATTAATTTAGAATCTATTGGGAGAAAATTTAGCTCACCCATGTAACAATGTTTTTGTTTCCATGTTTCCAAACGTAATAATATAATGTATTTTTGGACATCTCTTTTTTCAATATTTTAAATATTCATTAAAAGTTTTGTAATGTTTATTTATGTCCATACTGAGTTGTTATAGAAGGTATTATTGTAATGTTTTAGTCAACCATTGTAATTAAGAATGTGAAAACATTAGTGATATCCCAATGTTTATTTATGAGGATATTCAAATGGATGATTCTATGGATAAATATATGGATGATTTATGGTTTATGAATATATCTTAGACTTTTGTTAAAGGATCGAGTGAGTGGATTCATAGAAATATATCCCACTCTGAATATTACAGGTGGATGTGTCTCTATAACAGATGTACTAAGGGGGTGACAACTCTAAAAAATGACCCTATCATGACTCAGGTTAATTGAGTACATGAAAATTGGCCTTGCATTCACACTTGGGTTGACACCCCCAGGGGATATGTTTTTCAATTTCATAAATGCTATATGAACTATAATGAAGGATTTAAATTGAGGATGAATATTAGAAACCTAGGATAAACATATGGTGTTATAGATTTATGAAGTGGGATACATTATTTAGTTTCTTTATATTTAATTTTCATGATCATATTGTATCCCTTTATGATAAAAGAATCTCATAGTATTCTTTCTCTTTTTATTCAATGGAGAGAACTAGAAGGAACATTGTTAAAATTTAATGTTTAATATTTTGATAGTATGTGAATTAATTAAATATATTTCCCAAGTTAAAATCTCTTAAAGATAAAATGAAATGTGGTACATGTATTGGATATACTACGAATGATTACAAGACTACAAACAACATGTGAAATGTAAGTGATAATTATCTAGTATTTTTAAGAATGAACATAAGATGAATGATTGGATTGATGATGAAGGAACCTAAGGAAATAAAAATATTTCATATTCATAGAATGTGATATTATGAAATAAGTCGATGAAGCATGTCTAATGTTTTAAGAATAATGTTCTATGAATGAATTAATTGTGATTTGAAATTCAGATATTATGTTATATAAATCATGAAATATAAACTATATTCAATAAAAAATTACACTAATGAATTAAAATAACAAGTTAAATGGTGATGAAGAATTAGATAATTGATTTCATGGAAAGGTGATGTTTTGAATAATGGAGAGTTACCCTTAATTAATGTCTGACATTGATATAATGATGTCTGAAAAAGATAGATTTGATATTAAGAAGTAAATTAGATAGTACTGATTACCCTGGAAGTGGTTATTTTCAATGTGTTCTATGTAATCATAGATGATGTTTATAATATTTTTGGATTTTATGAATATATCCAATATACTTTGTAATAACAAAAAAAGAATGATTTCAAAATTTAAATATTCTAATTCAGGACTTTATCATTTATCTAGAGAATATACGATCATGTTATACACATTTTTGGAATGTGACAACCTTGAGATACATTTTGATATATGGTAGATGATTTTACGATTATTTCAAGAATTTATTTCCAAATAATTTAAAATATATTTTTTTGATGGAATGTAAGGTTAGAAATTTTGTTGAAATATTATGTTAATATTCAGATAAATTCTATATTATTAAAGTGTTATCTCTCCATAAAAGGATTTATGTTTATTTGATAGCCAATTAAAACATCTTTCTGTGAATGATAACTTATGGGATGGAATATCACGGGTCACATAATCTATTAGTACTTCAGGAAAGTGAAAGTCCACATCACTTTTTAGAAAAACTGGTGAAGTGGATCAATGACCAAAAAATTGTGGTGTTGTCCAAAAATAAATTACATATATGATTTCCAGAAAATTATTCATCATTAGGAAAATCGATTTAGAATCCATAATTTTTTTCCTAGTACCTTTGTTTCTGATGAATTATAGGGTCCCTTATACCATCAATGTTTATGTGTTGGTAATTTTTTACATTATCCTAACTGTGATCCATATCACTCTTCATCAGAACATGATTGTAAATTTATCCCCGTCACCAATTTTTCACTTCCCACCAATGTTCACTTATGTTGGAATCTCATTATGAGTAACATTGTGAATCCATTATGGTTTTAAATTTATATTTCTATATGACGTGTTAATAATAGATTATATGATTTGTCTTTCATTAAATGAATCATTAAAGTATTGAAAATTTGATAACCCATATGGATTTTGAGGGGAAAATTTAGTTTATGTGGGGTAGAATGTAGCACACTAAGATATTGTGACCTTTTGTAAAATGAAATAATTTTTATTGATATCGTACAATACAGTCATTCTATCATTTATTTTATGTGGAACCATCAAGACTTTCATTACATGCACCAATGACATGGTGTGTGTTACAGGTAACACTAAGATTCTATGAAACATCATTTCATTGTTAGAATTATTTAAACAAGATAGTTATAACCTAGATGATAAAATTTATAATATAAATATTAATAATGAAATTTAAAATATTTATTAGAATATTTATATATAAATAAAATATAATTATTATGAAAAATAAAATTCTTGGTATAGTCCTTAAATGTTTTAAAATAATTTATTCTCAAATAAAATGCTTTTCACGTCCTTCTATGAAAGAAAATAAATTAATTATAGAAAATTTCAAAGATTAAATAGGATAAAATAAAAACCATTCTAAAGATCGTAATACCAAAATTATATTAGATTAAATTTTTTTTATAAGAAACACCATTTTTTAATAAATAGTGAAAAATACTGAATTTTAGTTAAAAAATAACTTCTCATTTGAATAAATAATAGTAATAATATATGTTTTTATTTTTTAATGAAAAATACATAAATTAAATTAAATTAATTCATTAGAGTCATTTTTGATATGGAAATGTGTTTTAAATTCCTATTGTTCTGTTTATAATTTTTACATTAAAAGCATTCTTTCTAACCATGTCTGCGCTATTAGTGCTAAACATAATTTTCCCACATCTATGATGTGAATTTTGAAAAAAGATATACATGGTTGTTATTAGTATGATATTTTTACTTTAATATTATCATACTAATATTTGAAAAATAATATCATTGAATGTGATTAAAATTATTAACAATGATATGGTAATATTAAGAATAATTAGGGGCTTGACCAAAATCATAAAGACTGAAATGACTATGAAGATTTTCCAAAATCGATTGCCGACAAATAATTTGAACATATAACATATTGTTTATTATTTTAAGGTTTATTGGGATATTATTAATGAGAAATGACCTATATAAATTGTCAAGTATGGAAATGATTAAAATGAATATTTTATTAACTTTAATGTTCAAAAAAATTAGAGTTGTAACAAACATTATATTTTTTGTGAAAAATATCCTCGTGAAAGGTAAATGAGATGTTGTTATTATAATAATTTGACAATATATTTTATAGATTATTTTATTAATTATAATTCTTATGAAACACCAACATAATGATTATTTAGGTACTAATTAACAAAAATAAATGATATTGTAAATATTTGTAGTGAAGCTAATTGATGGAGACTATTGTATTTAAATATTTTAAATGATTAATATATCGTGCTAAAAATATATTAATTTAATACATTATAGTTAGTATATTATTTTTATTTTTTAAAATATAAAAATAAATAATTATATTGAATATTAAGATTATTGTTAATTTACAATAAATGATATTTTATTATTTGACTTAAAATAAAAAATACTATATTATTCCATGTGATTTTTATGGAATATTAATTATTAAATATTTCCAATTAATGTACCAAGTTTTCTTTTATAATTAACATATTGACTCATATTTAGTAAAAACACAGTTAGGATGGACCTGGTTTATGTTCTATTTTGCACGTCACAAGTTATTGTTCTAAGAATAATTTACGAAATGAAATATATTATTATATTATAAATTAAAAATATTATTTTTAATTTAGTGTATTTATATTTTATAATAAATTATAATTTATATTATTATTCTTTTTTACATTACGTAGGGTAAAAAACTAGATGCTTAAAAACCCAAATAATAAAATTGGAGAATTCAAGAAGTTAAGGAAACTTATTATTAAAAAGTTCATTTTTTATGTGGTGTATATTTGGTTCATCTATAATTTTACATTAATCCACTAGTTTTAAATTTTTGTGGAACATTTGGTAAATTTTGCCTCCAGTAATTTAATACCTTTTTGTATTTAATAGAGTTCCACTCACCCTCCGCTATAAAAATAGATGAAATCTAGCCATATATAACACATCTCAATACAGTTGGGATTATCCAAAAAATTCAAAAATAGTATCCAAAAATCCAAAAATTCCTCTTTTATGCAAAAATTTTGGAAGAAATACTTCTGAAGAAAATATTTGATGCAAACCAAAAGAAGATTCTCGATTAATATGTAACACCCACTCAATCTTATTTTATTTATTTTCATTCTCCACCACATTATCCCCCCATATTCTATTATTGTATAAAACACTATCCTTAATATAATATTTCTTTTTATGAAATTCATGCAACCTAAAATTACACACACTTTCATATGATGAGTAATGAACACACTATTTACCTATATGATAAAATACTACCTCAAAAACGATGATTGTTTATTTTTTCTTTACTGCCTATAATGGTATACATTATAATGTAAAATATATTTTCATATGATATATATGTTATTTATAATAAATTTATTATTTATTATGTTTTATTAATGACACTCCTTTATGCTTCCCATCTCCTGTGAATAAAAAAAGTTTATTATGGAATTGTGGACTACTACCCGCTAAATGTGATATGATTTATTAAAATTCAGAATACATTTTATAATTTTCCGGACTAGTAAAAAAATATGATATTATAATGCTAATTTAATAATTATACATACTAATATATTTAAATATTTATTTTACATACTTTCAATAAAATCAAGAATGAAACAGAAAGAGCGTTAATGTGTATATATGACATACCATTTCCACAAACCGTGTATTTTTTTACTTATCAATTACTAAATTTTTTATAAAAGTCATATAATAAATATAAATGATATTTACAGCATGTTTTAAATTTTTGACATCAGGATATATGTATAAGAAAAAATATATAACAAATTAAGGTACATGAGAAAGACAAAGCTGGTATTACCCAAAGAGAAATAATAACATATAATTATTTAAAATTAGGTAATATAATAACATAATAAAACCATAAATGGTATTAGATATAATAATATTATTATATGTTATATTTATAATTAAATAATATATATTATACAATGTATTGAAGTATTACGAAGAGAGTCAGGCCACGTTTTATGTGGATTTCATATCACTTTTTATTTCATTGACATTCATGATTTATTCATCAAACATTCCATTTGTGTAGTGTGTATTATAAATATAGATTTATAAAGTGATTTTTCCAAAAATATTTATTTTTATTTACATATCCATTTAACGAAGATCATTCATGGGGTTTATGTTTAAAAAGATACCTAATTTTAAAAGTAATTATGTCTGAATTTGACTTCATTGAGACACATGTCTTGTTATGAACCTATATTTTTTCATGAGGTATATATACATACATTGAATGTTATATCATCAATATTGTCCTTTTAATGATATTTTATTTTTATTTTAATTTCCTTTTCATACATGGGGAGTGTGGTTCAATGTTACCAAGTTGTTAATGTTTATTGAAACAATCTCATCACTTTTTGGGATTCTCTGTGTTTACAGTTCCATTGATGAAATATTATGATCATTATCTTAAGAACATTCCCGAATTGTCTTCTCTATTAATTCATGATATAAAAATGTATTAGTTTCATAATTAACCAATTTGACACATAAAAATGTTAAGAATGTGTTTTTGAGAATGTGTGACCTCACCCTCTCTTCGGTAAGAAATATGTGTTTATTCGAAACCATGTTATAAAAAAATGGAGTCCCTAAATATTTTACTAATTTCATATGATAATTAAAATATATGTTTACCCCTTATTATTTGACTATTTTTTTCAAGGTAAAAATCTTTTCACTTAACAAATGAGGTATTTCTCTAACCTTTTTACTTGTTAAAAGGAATGTTCATTTTACCACATACCACATTTACAAATTTACCCATAGTAAATTATTGGGAGATTTATTTTCATGTTTAAAAAGTTAATTTTTAATAATTTTTTAAAATATATTTTAAATGAAATTGGTTTAAAAATGTTTCAATGCTTCTTATATATGATTTAATGTAAAAACATTTTAAAATAGTTGTTGATATTTTATACATGTATTGAATGAAAAAGGAAATAAAAATAGTTTCCGTGCTTCCATTATATTATTTCAAGTATATTTTCATGAAAAATGTTTTCAAATGGTTTTTAAATTTTAAGAATCATTTCTTTAAAAAGAAACAATAATTTTCTCCTAATTTGTTCTCAAAATAGCTTTAAAAATATTTTCCCATATAACATAGCATCTGTTGGTGTTACTCATGGATTTTTGGGGAAATGATATATTTAATCCATTCATATTATTTCGTTGATTGTTTGACATTTTAATGAATGATGCTTATAAAATATTATCATTCATGGTTATATGTCTAGGAAACCCAATTCATTTGACAGTATATGATTGATATAATGAATAAAAAACCTATTTTGTTTTACATAGGTTTGGGTATGATTTAATGTTTATGAAATCAATTTCATTTTATGGGTTTTCATATGATTGTTTAATGAATTTTTAACACATATGTATGATTTAATTTCGTGATGGGTAGGAATTATATTGTCCTCCAATGAATTGGGAAATGATAAATGTTTTTTTAGCTCAAATGGTATTCATGAGGGAATCCTAGAAACAAAATAAGAGTGTACATAGAAGGACATACCAAGACCAAAACAAGAGGGTACAAGGGAGGTCATCCCATGCTTTAAACAAGAGGGTATATGGGATGATATCCCAATCCTGATAAAACATTTTATATGGGAGGACATAACAATAATGAAGTGTACTGACTAATGATTAACAAAATCTTAACATGTTACATTGGCCTTGGAATACAACCTTGAAATTTAGTTTTTATATGATTATGTGTCTTCCACAATTACAAGTCTTATTCATATATTATTCTTTCTTGAAACATGTTATTATTTACTTATTATTCCAGTCTTATAAATTGATAATTTTATTCAATGATTTTGGATTATGAAATTTTATATTCAAGGCATAATATTATAATGTTATGACAATACTCCTCTTGTCATGATTATGATTATATGTCTCCCTTATAGACCCCATCTAAACATCTAATATCACCCATTTTTTATGTTTCCTTACCACAGTTATGAAGTTATTTATTATGTATGATGTGTGTCATAAGGGTGATAGTTATAAAGAACCTAGTGGGAGGTAATTTAGCGAACTCTTTCACCAGTGTTTATGTTTCTAGGATTCCAAAGGCACAAAACTAATAATGTCTTTGGGTGTTTGTTTTTGTAATTTTTTAATAATTCATCCAAATAAATATAATGTTTATGAAATTATGGACTATTTAATTATAATCAGCTACTCCAATTTTCATGATAAATATAATGTCCTGACATATCCTGGACAACATTATACATTACCTAAATATTAAATCAATATGAAAGAAATCATGTCCCATTGATATAACTTTGTACTATCTCTCAGCCCGGTTCCCTCTCACATGGATGAGTCGGGTTAGATACTTGACCTCATGTGCTCCTATTTTTATACTAGAGGGTATCTACTAGTAGTAATGGTGTCATGATTATAGTGGGGAGACTATACCCTATGGTATAAAGTGAAAAGACAATGGAAAATACAGAAATATCAGAGTAAAGAAGTAATGGAAACCATAAAAAAATTATATTATACACTAAATAAAGGATAACAAAATAAAATTAAAAAAATAAATTAATAATTTATTGACACTATAAAATATTACTAAAAGTCATGACATGATTAATACAACTACAATATTAGTAGACTCAATTAATGACTCAAATGACCTCAAACAGGAACCTAATTATTGTCCCATATCAATGATCAAAAACATCTAGTTTACAAAAATATACTATGTATTCTTTTATCATTGTCTCACCCTACATCCATGTAATCTTCTTGGGTAACAAACGGTGGCCTAAGTAAGGTGTGAGTAAAACATTGTAGGTCAAAACCACCATGTCTAAACAAACATGAGTGATACAAATATTATTAAATAATTTCATAAATTCATGTATAAATTAATTTAACAATTATCATAATAAACCAATCATACTTATTTGAATCCATGTGATAATGTCTCTGATAATATATTACAATAATTCCAAATATAACATTATAAAAATTGTAAAAAATAATAGTAGGTCATGCCCTTTATATAAGAATCTCAACACCTTCATAGGCATAGCCGGATATATATGATTCAAAACATCTGTTAAGTATTATCCCAATATATAAGCATCACAATATGTTTCAGGACTTAGAATAGCTGCATATATTGTACCTCTGTCAGTGCCTAGCCCGGTATATAAGTATCATTACATGTTTCATAAGGTCATATCCCAATATAAATAATTTCATAATATGAAAACATATCGTAAAATGGTTAATTCTCTTACAGTCCATTTTCATTCAATTTTCCTATTTATTCAATTTATCCAATATTCCATTTTCAACGCTGAATCATTAACATCAAATCACATGAAACACATTTCAATCTAAAATCATATGTAATCTACTAACAATTCATGATTTTTATGTGTAACCACTTGATGGTACATATATGAATAGACCCAATAGGTTAAAATGAGCGGTCTTATTTCAAGAATATCATTTCAAATTAATATATTAATTAATTAAAATTTTATGTTGTTGTAATAACATATATCTTAGGAACTTTAGTAAGTAAAATCTGACCATAATGTTAGGTTTTAGAGAACCAACAATAATATGATGATTTAGAAACAACAACATTGGATAGCACTAATAGGATTTAAGATAATATAGATCATTAATGAAGACATATATTACACATGGTCAATATAAAATCCCAAAACAAACTCACATTAAAGATATTTACCTTGCAAGGATAAAGAAAAATATTAGTGAAGATGATATCCTAAGAATTGATATTCACCAGGGACCAAATTCATTATTAGGATGTCCAAAATAGAAGAGAATACTCAACAATTGTATTTATTTTCCCCTGGGATCAATATTGTATTTTTGGATAAGATTATAATGATACATATTAGTTAAATAATCACTAAAAATAGCTGGGTATAGGGAATTCACTATATTTAATAGTATCATATTGTGTATTTCAAAATTTCTGAGTTATGCTGAAGATAAATCCCATCCAATTGGTTTTATCCCATAAAAAACATACAAGATATCTATTTTTTCATGAAAAGAAACAACATAATGTCATAAAGAAGTTCGCAACATATGTCTAGAAGTAGTTATGTATCATGTAATATGTACATGACATGTAAATTCTCTACAGACAGTTTTTAGGTTGGCTTGGAAAAAAGAACTGAAGCACCTCCCTAGACTTCTAGACCATTTGAACCCTTAAAATCCAATTTAAATTGTTTCTAAATGGAGTCCTACAATTAAAAAACCTACATCTATGACCATTATGTAATATTACCCCAGAATGTATTTTCGTCTCCAAATACGAGTCAGCCACCTTGGATCAATATGATTCTCAAAAAGGGATGTATCAAGAAAATTATGGTAGCTTTTAAAAATACTCATAGATATATTTCTATAATTTTATAAAAAATGAATTTATAATATAAAATTTTATATTTTTAGAAGATGGGAATTAATACAATATTTCAAAGATTCATTAGTAAATATTTATTTTTATCCAACAATATACTTTAAAACATATTAAATAATGGAATATCAATACCTTTGACAAAGTGGGATGGTTTCTAAGGATGATTTCCACAATAATATTTATGCGAAAAAACTTTTAAAATCTTATAGTTGGTGTTTATTTGGGATTGATAAAATAGCTATAGTTACATAAATATTAATGAGTCATTATATATTTTTTGTAATCAATAGAACATATTATGTGTTAAATTTTACTAGTTTTGATCCAATGGATTCTGAAACCAATGTGATTATACTACGATCTATTTTAAAATTTTCAAAATTTCAAGACTATCCATAATTTCTACGAGTGTACTATGTTCTTGATTTTAGTACTCTCTATTAAATAATTACTTCTGTTCATGAATCCAAATATAATTATAAACACTATTAGGGAGTATAAATGGTGTATACAGATAAATATAAAAACTATAAATATGATGAAGTAGTTATCTAGGGAATCGTTTTTTCATATTTATATATAGATGCATTGTGAATTACTATGGATGGAGATAAATATATTATTCCTTCTCATATCCATGTGTTAAACATTTAGATAGATAAATTATACTAATATATGATATATTTTGAACTCTATATCTGAATAAAATCAAAAGGGAGTCTACTAGGATCTATGATTCTCACAATGATAGGGTAAATTCAATTAATGGATTCAACTATGATCAAATTGAACAAAGAACATGAATCTTATATCATTCAGTAACATTTTTTCCTTAGTTTATGAATTAAATGCTAAATATTATATGTAAAATATGATAATTATCCTCCTAGATATCTTGAATTATGTCCTCTGTTAGATAAAGATAGAAATAGTTATAACTCAATAGTTCATTTGTGGAACTAGAGGGGGAAAGGAAATTATAATGTTTCAAAGGATAAAAATAATAAAAAGACAATAATAATGTACCATATAAGAATAAAATGATAAAAAGGAGGGAAATGAACAATAAGAAGTGTTTTTTCAAGGTTTTTAGAATGAAAAGTAGATAAAAATTACAGTGATAAAATGGAATGAAATGGGATTCTTATTCAATAGATATATTTTTCATTGAATGAAATATGTAAATTTCTTTATGTTTTTATACGATATAGTATATGGCCCAAACATTTAAATCCAAATATAGGAATAAAGTATGTTTGATGATTGTAAAACCTTATGTGTTTCTTTAACCTATAAATTGTGAAATAGTCAAAGTTTTAGCTAATTTAGATTTTCATCATACTATATCTAGTTGAATAATTCTTATATTAAATGACTATTAAAATATAACTCAAATTATATGAGTGGTAATATCTATGTAGGAACTAGATAAATATGATATTATTTGAAATTTGGAAAAAAAATTCTTTATTTTATAGGTAAAAATAATCTTATGTTTTCATGTCATAAAAAATGGATTCAGAAAATATGAACTGGGAAAATGAGTTTTTGATGTCAATTGAATAACAAGAGATTAATATCTAAATAATATATATAACTATTGGATTGATCATGAAAATAAAAATAATATAATAAAATTACATGAATTAGTTTATTTATATTATTCTTCAATTATCCACATGTACTAATGTCATTGTTTTTTTGAAATGGAAATTGACCAAACTACTATTCATGGAGAAGGCAAAAGAGATGCATAACTACAAAATTTGATTTATCGTCAAGTATGTGTCAATATTTAGAGGATACGAGGGTTGGATTTTCATACCTCAAAACTATTATTTATGATTAAAGTGGGTATATATATATATATGTAATTGTGTACATTTTTTGTTTATATTGAAATTTTATGTAATAACGTAATGATATAGAGTATTAGTATGGAATGATGATTTTTCAAATAAAATTACAACATCGAGATGTATAATATATTAAGCATTAATTCACCAACAAATTAATTGAGCTTGTGATTACCTTTAAATTGAATCCCCATGACACACCTTTTTGGAATATTGATAGAAAATAGTGTTTTTTTACCTTATGTGACTTGGTAAGATTAGTCGAGATTCATAAAACTCTATCATTATCCTTTTTGTGATAAGAATTACAGAAATATAAATATATACTAATATGAGTACCAAATAATGTTTTAGATAATATTTCACATTATTTATGTTATTTAATGAAAAAAACATGTCACATGAACATATATATGTTTATTAGGTGTTTCCCAAGACAACACATGTATCAACATAATAACTCGTAGTAATAAATACATCGTTTAAGGTTTTCATAAGGATTGAAAATTATTTTACAAATATAACCCAAATTTAGAGAAGATGATGTGTTGAGGATAAACATTTTTCTTTAAAGGGGATACATTTAAAATTATAATACTTGGGAAAATATTGGCATTGATGACGTTGAGCTCCAAATTCATAATACTTATGACGAGAACAATCATTAAAATAAACATTTAATGATGAAGATTTTCTGAAATAAAGAAATATTTTGTTATTCAAGATGGGTTAGAGAAAAAGTTAGATATGTATTTCTTTTCAATATGACATTCTACATGTTACTATTGAGGAAAATGAATGTATAACCAATAATGAGTTATTTAATGGAAAATGTCATTTATAAGTTGGATGAAGTCATTCATTTTTAAATGGAGATCATGTACCAATAGCGCATTTTGATTATAGTAGACCTTATAAATAATGTGAATCTTATTGGGACTATGTGAGTATTCAAGAGAAAACTTGTCATGTTTATTAAAATAATTACATATAATTGATGACTTGTTATGATGGTTTTCAATAAACACTAATGTATAGAATGACGAAACCTTATCACCTATCGCCAAGATAAAATCAATTTGAATATTCAAAAAAAACATTACATGATTAATAAATTTGGAAAAAAGATTGTAAAACTAATTTTCAATTGGGATTTTGGTTGAGGAAACAAATATGAATCAAAATGTGGGATTTATAATGTAAAATTGTATAATAATGTGTTTATTTAATTCGATGTTCAATTTTTTGGATTGATTAATGCTTCAAATAATTGAATATTATTTTTGATAAACATGAAATTGAATTTGGTTATGTTTATTTGTTAATGGAGAGATATGTTTTTATTAAAATTTATTTGGGTAATCCATTTTTTCTAGTGGTATATGTTGATGATAGATCATTTATGGTAAATATTTGAAACTCTTATAGTCATTAAATATTTTTTTTTAAATGATGAATCTTCATGAATGATTTATATAATGTTTCATATATTATAGGGGTCAAGATATATATAGATATATCTGAATTGATTCTATGGATATTCTTATCTAAATATATTGACAAGGTACTAAAAAACAGATTTATAGCATTCTACGAGAGGATGTTTTGTAATATAAAATTTTATCAAAATCTCAGTGAATTTTTTTTCCACAAATATACGAGGATGTTTATTGGATATCATGAATCCTTTTTGATTTTTTAGTCAGAACCATGATTTATTTCATTCAATATACTAGTTATGAAATATATTTTTCTCTAAAGATGTTGGGATGATATTAGGACAACCTACATGATCGGCATTAGGTAGCGGAAAAAATAACCCAGTCATGCCTGATACATATAACATATATGATTCAAGTGTGTGAAAATGATAATGAGATACTTTTGAGGTGATAACAAAATTAAATATTATATAAAGATCATGTTGGTCTTAAATCCCAACAATACTATGTATTTTTGTTAATGGTGGTGAAGTGAGATATAGTATATAAATGCAATACTTTATTTCAAATTCTATGGTATAATGCTTGTATATAGTAACTTATAATGATGCCAACGATGTATTTTGGATACGCGAACCTGTCTCAGTTATTGGATTTGTACACAATAATGTGGTACATTTTACAATATTCAGAGACACTAGTATAATAGTGGTACATTCTAAGGGGTCCTGATCAATGAAGAGGACAATACATACTTCAAAATATTATCTCGTGATGGATTTTAATCAATGTCTGGAATTCAATTATATCATTGTTATATATAACATGAAATTACGACATTGTAATAAAATACATATGATAGAAAAATAATTATTTCCATGTTAGTTCCAAAATTCTATGAGTTTTATTTAGTTGGATATCATGAATGAATAAGTCTTATATGTTGGTGGATTAAAGGTTATTTTATATCAAAACAATAATCATAACCTTTTGATACCTAGAAAATTATTGTCTGACATACATAGTATGGTCTTGAATCATAATGATTAAAAGAAACATATGATACCTACCAATCTAGTTTTTGGGGATCCTAAATATTTGTACATAATAGCATAATGTTTTCGCATAGATATTTTATTTAAAATATATAATGGGGAATGACCTACTAATATAAAAAAATGTGTACCATGTTTTATTAGATGATCATATCTATGAATATGTGTATTTCTATATTGTCGTGATTTAATTATTAGTGTGTCACATTTGATTATATAGTTTTTGTTAAGTGAAATCAATGCAATTGATGTTTTGGTGAGGTGGATTGTGTTGTTTGTGTCATTGGTGTTTTGAAAAAATTGATTGATTAAGACCAGACTTGTCACTTATAAAATGATGAATACATTTTCTCTTCATCTGACTAAGATGGAAGTTACAAATATAAATCTATTTCAAGGATATTGAATTATAGTCCATTCAATAAGAAAAAAATTATATATAAATTATTATATTTTTATTACACAACATATGAATATCTCTTTACTAAACATGACTACATAAATAAATTATATTACATAAGGTGTGTTTCATGGAGCATTTCATAGATATAGCATATTACTTTCTACCTAGGTCCCATGATGTGTTCCTAAATTATGATCTTGGAATCTGATAATTAGATAATTATATTGAGATATGATGCTATAGGTTTACTAATAAATTGAATCTATATTTTCTTCCAATTCCAATACATTAGTTTTTAGGATATATTGTACCTCACATGATGGGATCAATAAATGATTAAGTAAGAAGGAAAAATATTAAAATAAGTATATTATTCAGGTTTATAATAATAATATATTAATTTATTTATAATAGTATTATACTGTTATTCATGTGAAAAATTTAACATGATAAAAATATAATTTTTTGAACTAACATTATGTGTTCAAGGATCCCAAAATTTTTTATATAAGAATGGAATGTGTTATTTGATCGTTATACAACATGTTCAATTGAATAGTGATATAATTAATTGCTGAAATATTTTTTACGTTTATGACAAATTATCTAATCAGTTAGTGGTTTTATAAGATGGATTTTAGGTTAGAACATTTTGTATGTTGAAAATGAGATATTAAATGTTTATACCATTTTTATGTAATACTTTTTAATAAAAAATGACAATGAGTGGACTTATTAAAGGTATAATATGTAAAATAACTAAATCAAGGTTTATACAGAGAACCTAAAAAATATAATTGTTCTAATAGACATCATTAGATGAATCGATCACCTAATCTTAATATAATCAAAGTGATTCCATAAATAAATATAATTTCCCACTCTACCACCCATGAATAAATGTTAATCATTGCAGGAGATGTTTTTCATGACAATATGATATAGATGATTCTTTATATGAGTAAATTTGTTACAAAACACCATTGAAGAGAATATTAAATCAATCATTGGGGAAGAAAAATATAAAAATTAATGGTTTCATATTACCTTTTTTGTTCATGATCAAATAATATTTCATGTGATCAAAGGGTTTTTTCATGAATTAGTATATAAGATTTGAACACTTTTCATGAAATTTGTAGAATTATTTTTTAAAATACTCGATTGACATGATTCTATGAATCCATAGTTCCACACTATTCATCCATTTCACATAATTTTGTTGTAATATATAGATCATGATATGATCTTTGTTACATTCCATTAGCCATTTCTATTTCCACAAAGATATTTATTATCAATACATTCCCTAAAGATTTTTTGGAATTTTGTTTTTGGATTAGAGGGAATTTTATGAATCATATAGTGAGCTGTTTGGAAGATATGAGGTGTTCTATTTAGAAGTGTATCCATAGTGGGTAGGAATCTATTTTATGATTATGATTATGTGTACCTGAACTACATGATTTCTTGATAATAAATTAATTTTAAAAATGCTATCATGAAATTTAAATTGATAATATCACTACAAAATAACAAATCTATTAACTGTAAATGAGTAGACAATTATATTATAATTAACATGTTAAACACTAACCACAAATTTATGATCCCTAGGATATATTAGTATTTGACTATATATTTTTTGAAACCTAAGTGGGAGAGACTAAAGTTCCTTAAGATGACATTTATCATGGCCTTTTTTCTAATATTTCATTTTATTTTACACCCGAGGAGATATTACATTATATGATGATCCTATGATTGACATGTGATATTATGATTTATAACATGGGAATAATTCAAAACATGATAATCCTTATTTTCATCTTTTTTAATTTCCAATGATCCATAGAATTGATGTAGGTATTATAGTAGTCGTTTATTGATACAAAAAGTACAGCTTATAGTGGTTCCACTATCAGTAGCTATGAAATATGTAATAATTTTAGAGGATCACTATGATTCAGATTCAGATTCTAAAACAAGTTCCCTTACATTATTATATAATATTGTATTCATGGTTGGTAAATGGAACATAATAAATTTTATATTTTCCCATATTGGTAAGATTCTCAATGAATAATAGTATTGTTCATCATTGTGTGAGAAGAATTTATCCATCAAAACATTTCTTCTCATGTGGGAGAAATTTATATACAATATCCATCTAATATATATGATAATGTACATGATATGGTAGTTTATATGTATCTCTTATCACACAATATTCTGTTGAGGTAGTATATATATATTTCAAATTTAAAGAGCATACACTAGTGGACAAACATTAATCAATATAACATGGTTGGGTTGTTTATATTATATGAAGTGTAATGGATAATATTCCAATAAATCAACATGAACATCATTGGTAATATTTACAATGATCATATATATTTATATCTAAGTTATTTATAATCCAAATTTATTGTTCTACATTAATTCAAAAACTAATGTTTAATAATTATCTATGATCTTATTTTAATTTTCTAAAATGTATGTATGTCATACAAAAATTTATTTTTTCCAGAGCCATAAAAAAATAATTCATAATTTAATAAAATATTAAATAGTATAATCCCTAATTATAAAATATAAATTTAATGAATTAATAATATATTATATTAATGATGAGATAAATATTTATAAAAATTCATAAATGTATATTATAAATGACTATCAATAAAAGTAAAAACCTAAACCAACATGACTCAAGCCGAAACTCTCCCAAGTATACCTCCATAGGCTAAGGGCTGGTAACATGCACTGAAAGGAATAACTAATATGGGAAAAAAATTTAATATACCTTTATGCAGGAACCCAACCATATCCATGAATAAGTGTGGATGAATCAGAGAAAATATAGTAAAATATAGGGTATTAATTGTGAATCTAATAACCTCTATGGAATCCAATAGTATAAAAACCTAATTCGAATGAAAAAATAGTGAAATAAATTCCCAAATAGTAATATGTCAAATCCTAAACAAACTATAAAAGTAAATCATAATAGAGAGATAGTCTCTAGACCTCCAAACACCTACCACCACCTAATGCAATAGGGTTTCTACACACACCTCTATAACTGTCACTAAATTTTCTGTCATCTACATAAGACCTAACACAATGGGGAAAACACAATGGTGGGGTTAGTATATACATACCCAGTAGAATGAAATGGATGTTTACGTGGAAGAAATATGTTACATGATATATATAGATACCCCATCACATAGAAAATGATATAATTTTACAACACGAATAGATTTATATAAGAATAATAGAAACCTCAATTTGAGTGAAACTGGATCTCCCCATAACACAGCAAATTGGAATGATAATAGTTACAAGTTTTCCATCCGTTATTACTGAGACCATAAATCTATTTGTATAGAACTAAACTTGTAAAGAGGCCATATCAAACCACAATTCTTCTCCATAAATTGGTAAAAATATCTATGTTGTGTACCCATGCCATTTTTTTCATGGGGGTTCCACTCAGATTAAGGAGGACCCAGAACCTATTATCATATGGGGTACCACTCCATTGATAGCGGACCCCACCCTTGGTTTTTCAGGTGGTCACGGTCAAGGGATAGAAACATCATACCCTAGTCCATTATTGTTAACCACTACATAGATAGTGGACCCATTAAATAATCAATTTTGTGGGTAAAAAATATGAGATATGGGACCTAGACCCTATTCTATGTGGGGGATATCACTCAGTATATAGAGGACACATTTCTTGGTATTTAATTGTGTACCACTTGGTCGATAGTGTACCCACACCCTCTTCTAGTTTGCAGGTATAACTCATTAGATAGATTTCATTCCCCTTGGTCCACGTGGATTACTAATCCGAACATATATGACCCTCATCCTAGTGTGTTAGGGGGTACCGCTCTAATGATCAATTCACATCATTTCCATTATCATGCACTGCCTAAAGAAGATTCACAGATGAAATAAATTATCATATATCAGAATACACAATGAAGGTCAACAAAATTATCTATGTGATAAAAAACTCTAGATCGGATATTTGAGGACAAAAAAATTACTCCATATGATGATATAATGAGATGTATAGTTTTCCCAAAAAAAGTACACAATGTGAAAGGGACCCACATGGTGTGTGGTACCACTATACTCCCTTGTTTTGTCATCTTTGGTATAGGTATAAATAAAAATTTATCCATGATATACATATCTCATCAACCTAATGAAGTTCCATGTTATGTTTCACATTGCCTTGTCCTCCGGGCCCTGTCAGTGTACAATGGCTATATGTATATCCATTCCTATATCCATGTACACACAGAGAACACAATGGGTCGCCAGCATCAGGTAGTAGGGGGTGTGGGGTTTCTATATGCTGTGTGGTATTTATATCTGCCATTAACATTACAAGAATCATCGATGGGTCTATATGCCATGTGTTCTTCAAACTACATGGTGTGTAGTCAGGCTTTCTGTAGAATATCAAACCCTCTATGTGTTTTCTAGATCTATATTAAAATACCCAAATACAACTATTTGACAACATGAAAATTGTTTGAACCTCTTAAATTGTCGATTATGGACCTCTAGTGGTTGTAAATTTGATTTTAATTCTTCACTCGAATCCTGCACGGACTCCTACCACTCAAGGAAACTCTAGTTCCCTCAATGGTTATGAATATCCTTTTTGGTATCACCCATAACCTCCATAACATCATGATATTTTTTATAATATCAAATCTATTCATCATATATTGTTTTCTTCTAATAATGGTATATATATAATTCGCATGTTTGGAGGAACTAAAAATATAGATATCCACTACTATCACTATATGAATATAGGTGGGGAATGATAAATATTTTATCCTAAAATAGTACCCTAATTTGAGTTTCAAATGATAGGTTCTTTATTCTAAATCCTTTTACTATATATTGGATCTTCCATACTTCTTCATGATTACATTGTTTATTTTATATATGAAAAATTAACATCAAAGGAAAGAACATCATCCTCAAGCAACATAAATGACTTGGAAAATATTTAACACTTTTTCAATCCACATATAAACTTGTTAAGGATAATCACATTAATATGGTAAATTTACACATTTTTATCTATATCATAATAATTTCCACAATATCTCTTCTCCATACATAGTATTTACATAAAAATATCATAAAAATTGGTCTCCATATTAATTCCATTTAAATTTACACATTAAAAATAATAATATATTCATTATTTGTGCATGTTAGCATCTCTTCTCTTGTATTTATTTCGTTCATTAGTATTTAAGACATTTAAAAACAATTCTACATCACTTTTTTCAATAAATCAACATATTTATTTCAATAGTTATTATTGTTTTAATATTATTATTAATCATGTATATATTTTCAAATATTAAATATTATATATTCTATGAATGTAATTACATCACGATCCTCATATTTGAAACTATATCAATATTAATAATATAAAAATATCGTATCCTTAATATATACATATTAGATTGAAAACATTTCATAAATAACATTAATAAATTACCAATGTGCCCCATAATATCACATTCAAATTTTAAAAAAATTGGTTTTCATTTTTAATTAAATCTTCCAAAAACCTCATTACATCACGTATAAATCTACATGCAGAAATTGTGAAAAATAATTGTAGTTAAATACAATAAAGCGTAGTAAAATCATATCCTTTTAATCAAAAAATTTCATAGAATATATTATTTTGTATTGACACATAACATTATGATATTTGAATCATTAATAAAAAATAATCACCCAAATTAATCTTATATAGCCTATATAACGAATTTTCATATTGTATAATTACTCATGTTACTATTACAAAACATTAGTGATACACAAACATGAGTAATGAATAATTAAATTCACTCTTATGAACACTCCATTTTATCTAACTTTAATTTTTTGTTACTCAAACATATCATTTATAAATTTTATGTTAATCATACATACCTCCATTTTATTTCTATATATCCTCTATGTTATAGTTATGTATCTATTGGGAATCTGTAGTTCCCCTTACATATGAGTTGGTTACTCTTATAGGTTGAAATAGATTCCTAAATACATGATATTATTTAGAATGATTGAAATTAGAGAATTTTATCAAAACATATTAAACAAACAAAATGATATTATTCAACAAATATCAGGCCAAATAAAAATGTAACTCCCCATTTTGAATCATAAAATCTAAGTAAGTGCATCACATGACCTCATTAGAGCCTCCGCATATGAAATAGGATGCTGACTAGAGTTGATACCCGAAATCATAACATGGGGAGGTGCTTCTACCAAAATAAATACCCATATATAACATATACATGGGAAACATATAATAAATCAATAAATATATAAAATTAAATAAAATGAAATGAAATCAAATGAAACCAATATGTCATACTTGATAACCAATAACCATCCAACTATATGTAATGTACAAAAGAAAACAATGATGAATGATAACAAATCATACCATAGCATAATGATATAGAACACTAGTACTCAAATCATCATCAATTATTCCTGAGGTCAGTAAATGAATATTCATCCAATTCTATTGATTCGATCCTTGTAAATAAAATCAACATGCACGTTGAGATTACCATTCATAGTTTGAGTATAATGAAATAATTATAAAACCAATGAATCCTTAAAATACGTAAAAATTTTATAAAATTTTTTATTAAAGGAATGTAATATAAATTTAAAACTAAGAAATCGCATCTCATGTCATCATTCACAAAACAGGATATCGTGTTCCCAAACACTTTTTTCTACAATCCCATTTTATAGAGGATGTTATCTATAGTTGTCATGAATCCCAGAACATATCCTTAATCTAACATATGTTACAAAATATTCCATAAACCCATCACCCTTTTTTTAGAAAAATATCATCAGGCACCACCAAAAATCTTTGGTTAGGTCATAAGGACATCAATCCCCTCTGTTAGTATCAATTTATGCCACATTTCCATCATAAAATCACATCTATAAATCAAAACCCATCATAATAATTACATGTCACATCACACATATGTAAATACATGTAACTCTCAAAGGAATTTTTTTTCATAATTCTTTGGAATTTTACGAGTCTATGGCTTCTAATGACACATGATTCCGAGGCCCAGTATGCCCAGAATCAATTTCCGAAGTTTTTTTTCAGGTACATTCAGTAAACGTACGATCTGGTTATTCTATCATTAGAACAAGTGCTCAGAATTGAAATTTTAGGGCATTGATGAACTCGCAGTGCCGATAATTCTTTAAGGGGACCTTTACCACAGTTGCGTTTTATGCGGGTTGAAAGTTAATTTTTGGAGTTTAATGAAAAACATAAATATATTTTGTTAAAACAATTTTATTTATATTGGTAGTTTAATCCTATATGAGGATGTTTTTGGTGGGGGCCCTCACACACATTACTTCCCATGTTTAGATATTTGTGAGGTGGGGCACACACGAGCCCCAACCTTTCATTTCCCCCATAAATCCTCCCAACTCCCTTGAACATACCTTCTTTAATTCTTTGACAACTCCCCTCATTTTATATGAGGAGCCTCACTATCTTCCACCCAATTAAGATACCAATATTTTTATTTAATTAAATGGAATTCTCCAACTAATTAATTAAGATTTTGAATTTTACATATTTTTTTGTGTGAATAAAAATAATATCTTGAGCTATTATTTTTGTTGGATATTTTGTTGTGTTGGAGAAACATTAGGAGAGCTCTGGTGGATTTGAAGAGAGTTTACTTATTCCACAACGAACGACGACCTCTTCAACGAATAACTCAGATTCCTTGATGAACGACGATGTCCCATCCTTCCTCTTCACCACAATAAGGGAGGAGACACCACATTCTCCTCAGACGCACCCTAATGTTGTCTACAAATTCATTATCTGTGACTCCGCTCTTGAATCCGAGTTAGGGAGAATTGAATCAATTTTATTTGAATAAAATTGTTCTTCATTCTTCGTGAAACCCAGTTTATGCTTGGCCAATTTCTACCGCTTAACGCGTAGGGAGCGAGCCAAACTTACACGGCCTGACGACCCTCCATAGTCTGATTGTTTGCATTTGAGGCGCGTTGGAAGAGACGATGACAGGAGAAGCAGTGACCGTGGTCCGGTCGCATGTGGAAGAACCGCGGCCTGCATTCTTGGGCCGTTAGACTTGGGAAGAACCACACCCGCCATAGCCAGCCGTGCCAATGTGAGGAACAGCGGTGCCCCATGGTGCTGCAATGCCGAATACTGTGTCCCTCATTCTGCTAGCCGATTTTGCGAAAGAACCAGCCTGCCCGTGCGGGATACTTGCGGCAAGAAGGCCTGCCAGCTTTGGCTGGCTAGTTTGGGAGGGCGACGCCACTTGGCGCTGCCAGTTTAGGCAGCCGGGGGGCCGTTCCCCCGCCTCAAACTGCTGGGCCAGCCAGCCAAGCTGCGGCCGGGCTGCACCATGCCGGGACACGCCCCACTGGCCGAGCCGTGCATTTCATCGGGCCGGTTCGACACACCTGCAGGGTTGGTCCAACCATAATAAGGTTAACCCGACCCGTCGGCCCACTGGGATTAATGGGGTGGGCCCGTTTTCACTTAAACGTGAATAACGTAAAGACCGCGCGCCCAATCTACGCGCCGTCTGCGGAACTGGGACGCTTGTGACAAGGCCGTCATTTTTCGATACTCTAAGTGAATTTTTGACAACTTTGGGAAACAACCGGGTCAGAAATGAGAATATTTTTAACCTGGCCCCTGGAATGGAAAATCCAACATCTCTCAAAACTGGGTGTCCAATTGACACACCGTCTGTCACATTGAGTTTCTTTTGATTAGAAGGAACTTTGGGATAAATAAAATTCAGATGTTTTGATAGTTGATGTATCGAAACCATTGGCTCGAGGAGAGGACCCTCCCGGAATCTAGTGTATTGTGAGCATGAACCCTAGAGCTGGCTAAGAGTACGACAACTACTATGCTGGGATCCTCCATGGGTTCGACGACGATGACCACTGTACTTCGATCCTCCGTGGGTTTGGGAGTGATAACAAATGTACATGGATCCTCCATGGGTTTGTCAGCGACGACTACTGTACTTATATCCTCCATTGGTTTAGGAGCAGTGACAACTGTATTTGGATCCTACGTGGGTTCGGCAGGGACGACTTCTGTACTAGGATCCTACGTGAATTCAGAAGAGGATATGATTCAGAGGCTACATCTAATCATCTCCACCCTTCTTCGTGAGTAGTATACCTGTGTGAGAAGAGTCTTGACATGAAATCAATACCAACGGTGTGATTGAATTCTTTCCTGTGTGGACTGAGTTGTGCTTGGGCTCAAGAGTTGGAGCCGAACTGGAGTTGATGACTTAGGTATATGTATGATCATATACCTAATTTGAGTCAGTTGATACTTCTTGATTTTATTTTTCCTTTGTGGTTTATACTTCGTGGATTCTAGGAGACCTTAGGGGGTCTCAGGGTCTTTAATGAGTATCGTATAGTCACCCCTACATGGGCTATGCCCGCACTAATTTGTGTTGGATGCAGATGATAGAAAAAACTGATCGAGGTGGATGTTTGTGGAGCTGGATGGTACCCAGACGTGGAACACATGGAAGGATGTAGACTGGGAGGATGGCCAGACCCGAGAAGCTGAGGAGACCATCTGTACCCACCCATAAAATGGGATATTCGGAGGACGACTCTGCGGTTTCCGCTTTACATTACTACTATTGTACTTTATTTTTAGTTGTACTATACTTTCAGTTGGGTTTGTATACTGGCCCATTTACTTTTCAACACTTACTTTTGTACACAGTTTTACATAGTGCTAACTTCACTTGCATACCCTGATATGTTTTTTTTACTTTTAAAAAGGAAATTCCTTCCCTTTTACTGGGATTTATACCTTTGGTGCTAGTCGCCAGCCCCTGTCCTATAGAAAGTGGGCTTGGGATAGTCACAACATGGGCCTCGAGGACGGGTCGTGGCAAATTGGTATAATAGGAGCCGATTCAATAGTAGAACTCAGGACTCTGATAATTTCTTCTATGTGAAGAAATAATGTTATGTGTATTGAGTGTAGTTATCAGTCTAGGGAGTCCAGTGTTGGTGTGGTGGCCGACGTATCCATACATCGGGACCCTGACTTTTGATTTCCAACTCAGTGTACGAAAAAATTTATTTCTTGTGTGTTTCAAAAGTTTTCTTTGTGATTACTTTTTTTCAGCTCACCAAGTATACTGTTTGAACGTGGCACACTTGTTTCTTTTCAAGATGGCCCCGCAAAGGCTGACAGCTAGGGTATTGAGTCATGTATGAGATAGTAGCCCAGCGAGCGACAAGGCCTTGATGCGGGGCCCCATCACAAGGGAGGAACCAGTGGTACCACTACCCACTGAGCCACTACTACTACCAGCCCCAACAGTAGAGGGTGAATGCTGAATAAGCGCGTTGTTTGAGTTTGAGTGACAGAGGCCGCCTAGGTTTCGTGGAGAGACATACCCTCAGGCAGCCGAGGATTTCTTGTGGGTATCTTCAGAGTCTACAGATTGGTAGAGACACCTACTGACCTTATAATGATCATTGTCGTGATTCTACTGCACGCAATAGCAGGTAGATGGTGTAGTTTGATGCTCCAGGTGCACGATGAGGTATATCTACTTCGGACAGACATTGAGAGTCTCTTACACTCGTAGTTTGTTTCATCCACCATTCGTGTGGTACAGATCCAAGAGTTACTTCATTCTCTATAGGGCAGCATGGCAGTAGCCCAGTACTCAGTGAGATTTATCGACCTTTCTCGCTACTCCATGGATATGGTATAAGACCCATTCTTCTAGGCCTGAACCTTTGAGCAGGGACTGAGACATGAGATTAGGGCTTCTATGATCTCTCTCAACATCCGGACACAGGTTGGAGTACTAGAGCAAGAACTTCATATGGAGAGCTTCCTCGTTGAGATAACACCAATAGTGAGACCTACAACCAAGTGACACGTAGCAGATTCTTCTACAGCTAGCAGTATACAGATGTCATAGAGGTCCAAGAGGACTAGGATATCAAGAGAGAGACCTCAGCATTCAGGTTCTATTTTGCGGGGCACACAGAAGACAGCCAGTCATTCGAGGGGTAGATAGTGCTATGCATGTGGTGGGAAGGGTCACATGGCTCGGGTCTGCCTGACCTGCCATGCGGATGAGAATAATACAGTAGAAGGACCTCCCAGGCAGAGGTAGAGGCTCGACTGTGGTGGTCCGCAGGGAGAAGGCGGATGAGGTAGAGGAGATGGCCGAGCAGCGGGTGGTGTATGGAACATTGAGGATTCACCACCACCACCACCAGGAGGAGGACCACCCAGACCACTGGGACCTGGCAGACAGAGGAAGGCTCAAATGCAGGTAGTCGAGGCCTATGACCACAACGCACCTGAGATGATTTGAGGTACTATATGTGTCTACTCCATCCTTGTTTCGGTACATATAGACACATGACCGAGTCATTATTTTATTTCCACTGCACTTGTTCAGTGCTCGGAGATTCCTCCAAAGTTGTTGGCTCGATCCTTACTGCTTGAGACTACTATGGGAGCAGAATCGATTATTACGCACTAGTGCCGACAATGTGATCTTACTCTAGGAGGCGAGAGCTTCAACTGGGAACTTCCTGTAGCGATGTTGAGGCATTATGGCGTCATCTTGGATATGAACTAGTTGTCTACAGTCCATTCTCGGATAGATATTATTAGGAGCAAAGTGTGGTGTATCCTCACGGATGGGAGCAGGTTCACCTTCACAGGGGAGAAGGGAGCCTTAACAGTGTAGGATGGATTTATGCATAGGAGAGGGAATCCAGTCACACATCACTTGGATAGCATCATCCTTGGATTATTTGATGTGCGGAGTCCGAGTTTTCCTATTGTGGTGGATCAGTGTGCAGACATTTTTCCTGATGACATTCCAGGACTACCTCATTTCAAGGAGGTAGAATTCTACATAGACATGTACCCTGGGACAACACCGATATCTCCTCTAGCATATCGGATGGTTCCCTTCGAGCTTTATGAGCTGCGGGTACAGATAAAGGACTTGCAGGGAATGGGATTCATCCGACCCAGTGTTTCAACCTGGGATTCTCTGATTCTGTTCGCCATGAAGGTGGATGGGAGCATAAAACCGTGTGTCGACTACCGTCGCCTGAATTAGGTGACCGTGAAGAGCAAGTACCCACTCACGAGGATTGATGAACTATTTTATCAGCTCAATGGAGTACGATGGTTCTTGAAAACAGACCTCAGGTCAGGCTATCAGCAGCTTAGAGTTCGAGATGAGGATGTCCAGAAAACAACCTTCAGGTGTCAGTATGGCCACTACGAGTTCTTGGTTATGCCCTTCGGTGTAACCAATGCTCAAGAAGTGTTCATGAGTCTCTTGAACATGATCTTCCGGCCTTACATCAATCATTTTGTCATATTCTACATCGATGACATAATGATATACTCCACTACTGAGGATGAGCACACCTACCACTTGTGGGTTGTACTGGATACACTTTGAGAGCACCAGATTTATGGTGAGCTATCAAATAGAATGTTATGGATTCGAGAGGTACACTTAATGGGACACATCATCTCGGAGGTGTGAGTTACAGTTGATCATGTGATGATCGAGGCGGTACTTGCTTGGGATCCACCCATGAGTGTGATGGAGGTGCGAAGTATCCTGGGTCTGGCTGGGTACAATCATGGATTTGTGCCAGAATTCTCTCATGTTGCTGCACCAATTTCAGCCTTGATGACGAAGGGGAAACCCTTCGTGTGGTCGGATAGATATCAGCAAGGCTTTTAGGAGCTGAGATAGAGGTTGACCAGTGTGCCCATATTGAGGCTTCCAGAGGAGGGCGTTGATACATAGTTTAATGCGACGCATCAAGGACTAGACTCGGGTGTTTCCTGATGCAGGAGTGAGTTGTGATCACCTATGGTTTATGGTAGTTGAGACAACATGAGAAGAACTACGCTACCCATGACATGGAGTTAGTAGTAGTGGAATTCTCCTTGAAGATGTGGAGACACTATCTAATAGGCGAGTGCTTTACAGTCTACTCTGACCACCAGAGTCTCATATACAACTTCTCGAAAAAGGTCATGAACCTGAGAGAGTGGAGATGGCTCAAGTTTCTCCAGGACTATGACTTTGAGATAGTATATACTCTGGGGAAGGGGAACGTTGTAGCTGATACTCTCAGAAGGATAGCATGCATTCATCTACTAGGAGAGGCAACAGAGCAGCTAGCTACGTTGCAGATATCCTTTGTGGATAAAGATGGAGCTAGCTATATAAAATCTCTCACAGTTACAAATCCACTACGTCAGTGAGTCAGAGAGGCACATCGTGGGGACGTTGACTATGAGACATGACTTGCTCATATATCCACAGGGTATGCCCCTGATGGATTTTTTGAAGGATGGGAGCACGTCATCCTCTTTAGGGGACATACTATGGTGCCAGTTGCACTACCAGAGGATGTACTGAGGGTGATTCACACATCCCCTCATACGGTACATCCAGAAGTGGTGATGATGTTCCAGGAACTCAGACAACAGCACTGGTGGTCGGGCATAAAGAAGCATGTAGAAGAGTTTGTTTCACGATGCCTCATTATTAGCAAGTGAAGGCAGAGCACCAGGTACCAGCTGGCTTGGTACAACCCGTAAAGGTCCCGAAGTGGAAGTGGGATGAGATATCCATGGATTTCATGATGGGGATTCCACGTACATCCCATGGAAACGACTCTATTTGGGTGATCTTAGAATTAATCGCCAAGTCGGACCACTTCCTACCAATCAGAGAGCAGGGCTCAGTAGAGAGCTTGAAAAGTCTCTATGTTCAAGAGATCGTACGGCATAACAGTGTGCCATCGACTATTATATCTGATCGATAAGCTCTCTTTACTTCCTGGCTTTAGAAGGGGTTGCAGAAGGACTTTGGGACACATCGGCATCTGAGCACAGCCTTCCATCCTCAGGTAGACGAACAGACTGAGAGGGACAAAAAGACACTTGAGTACATCCTCCTTGTGTGTGTCCTTGACATTGGTTTCATTTGGGAGGATCACATACCCATGATGGATATTTCATACAACAATAGTTACCACTCCACCATCGGGATGGCACCATACGATGCACTTTACAGCCGACCGTGAAGATCACTTCTATGCTGGACTGACCATGGGGAGTCAGCACATGTAGGACCAGAGATGGTTCAGGCTACGACGGAGAATGTGAAGATCATCAAGGAGCAGATGAAGACTGCACAGAGCAGACATAAGGCCTATACTGATATGAGGTGGAGACCACTGGAGTTCAAGGATGGCGACCACGCCATCTTACGGGTCTCACCTCGACATGGTCTATGGATATTTGACCGAGGTGACAAGTTATCTCGGTGATTCATCAGACCATTCCAGGTTCATAGCACAATAGGTGAGGTGTCTTACCACCTGGCCATTCCACCTTAGTGGCAAAGGGTACATGACAACTTCCATGTATCTCAGCTGAGGAGATATGTGCATGAGCCTACCCACATCATCTATCACGGGTGGCAAGACAACGATGAAATGGCTACATTTGCAGAGGTCCCAATGGATATTAAGGATCGACAAGAGTGATTCCTACATGGACGGTCGATTTCTATGGTGCGCATTTGCTGGCTTCACAGGAACCTCCATGAGAGCACTTGGGAGTGGGAGGCACAGATGCGATCTCAGTATCCCCATTTTTTTCCTAGTGTGTGTTGTAGCTTTACTGGGATGTAAATCGCTATGGTGGGAGTAATTTAAAGAACCAGAATTTCCAAGAATTTTTTTTCTTAATTCATTGTAATTTTACGAGTCTGTGGATTCTGACGTCACATGCTTCCGAGGCCCGGTGTGCCCAGAATAAATTTACAAAGTTTTGTTCGGGTACATTCAGTAAACGTATGAGTGGGTTTTTCTATTGTTATAACTTTTTCTCGGAATTGAAATATGAGGGACCCAATGAACTTACATCACCGGTAATTGCATAAGGGTACCTTTACCGCCGTTGTGTTTTATGTGGGTTGAATGTTAATTTTTGGTGTTTAATGAAAACGCTAAATAAAACTTGTTACGATTAATTTTATTTATATTGGTACTTTAATCCTATATGGCGAAGTTATTGGTGGGGAAATCACCCACATAACTTCCCATGCATGGATATTTGTGAGGTGGGACCCACACGAGCCCCATCCTTTAATCTCCCCCATAACTCCTCCTAACTCCCTTGAACATACCTTCTTTAATTCTTTGACAACTCCCCTCATTTAATATGAGGAGCCTAACCACCTTCCTTCTAATTAAGATACCAACCTTTTTAATTAATTAAATGGGATTCTCTAATTAATTAATTAAGGTATTGAATTTTTTTTTTGTGAATAAAAATAATAGTATGAGCTATTATTTTTGTTGGAGGGTTTAATATTTTGGAGAAACATTGGGGGAGCTCTAGAGGTTTGAAAAGAGTTTCCTTCATCCATGAAGAACAAAACCCTCTTCGACGAAGAACATGGACTACTCAAAGAACGACGATGTCCCATCCTTCCTCTTCTCCGAAATAAGGGAGGAGATGCCACTTTCTCCTCGGATACACCCCGACGTCATCTACAAATTCGTTATCCATGACTCCACTCTTGAAACCGAGTTATTCAGGATTGCTTCAATCTTATTTGAATAAAATTGTTCTTCGTTCTTCGTAGAACCTTGTTTATCCTTGGCCAATTGCTACCGATTAATGCAGAGGGCATGGGCCGAATGCACATGGCCCGATGACCCTCTATAGTCTCCTTGTTTGTGTTTGAGGCATGTTAGAAGAGGCGATGATGGGACAAGCGTCTGTCTTGCGGCGGCCATGCCCAGAAGTACCGTGGCCCGCAACTGTGGGACGCTAGAAAGAAGAAGAACTGACCAGCCATAGTCAGTCGGGCTGAAGGGAGGAACCACGATACCCCATGGAATTGCGCTTCAGAAGACCGCGACACCTATTACGTGGGCACTTAGGTGGAAGAATCGGTCGGCCCATCGGCCGGCCGGCCAGAGGAGTGTTGCGGCACCATGAGGGCACTGCGCCAGACGAACTGCGGCCCGCCTGTGCGGTCCTCTTGTGCCACGAAGGCCGGCCGGCTACGGCGGGCCGGTTTGGGAAGGCGGTGCCTCTTGGTGCTACCGGTTCGGGTAGCCGGGCCCCCCCTACCGCCTCGGACCGCTCTGCTCCCTCGGGCCTAGACGCTCTCCCCCCTTGGGTTGAACCGCGGTCGGGCCATGTCCCGCCGGGTTAGGCCCCAACCCTCCTTGCAGGGCTGCACCCCCTCAGGTTGGGCCGTGACCCTCGGGTCGAGCCGTGCATTTCATCAGGCCGGTCTGACACCCCTACCGGGTCGAGCAAGCTAATACTGGGTTAACCCGACCTCTCAGCCAGCTGGGTTTAATTGGTCGGGAACGTTATCACTTAAACATGAATTACATAAAGGCCACACTTTCAATCAATGCGCCGGCTGCAACACTGGGACCCTCGTGACAAGGATGCACTTTTTCGATACTCTATGTGAGTTTTGGACTACTTTGGGAAACGTACGGGTTAGAAATGAGCGTATTTTTAACCGGGCCCCAGGAACAGAAAAGCCAATATCTCTCAAACCGGGCGTCTGATTGACGTGACGTTTGTCACATTGAGTTACTTTTGACGAGACAGAACATTGGGAAACATCAACTCCGAACTTTGTGATAGTTGCTGTATCAACCCCCCTTGGGTCGAGGAGTGTACCCTCTAGGAATCAAGTGTGCTGTGTGCGGGAACCCTAGTGCTGGCTACGGCTATGACAACTATCATGTTGTGATACTCTATGGGTTCAATGACGGTGACCAATGTACAAGGATCCTCATTGGGTTTGGCCGTAATGATGACTATACATGGATCCTCCGTGGGTTCGTCATCGATGACTACTGTAATTGGATCCTCTGTGAGTTCGGCAGTGGTGACGACAGTACTTAGATCCTACATGGGTTCGGCAGCGATGACTTCTATACTAAGATCCTACGTGGGTTCGGTTATAAAGACCCATAAATTTCAAGGAAATTTTTTTCTTAATTTTCTTTGAAATTTTTCAAGGACACAGTTTCTGACGGCACCTGATTCCGAGGCCCGGTGTGCCCAGAATCATTTTCTGAAGTTTAGCTCGGGTACGTTCAGTAAACGGACGAGCGGGTTTTTCTATCTTTTGAACTGGTGCCCGGAATTGAATTCTGAGGGCACCGATGGAATCGCAGCGACGGTATTTGCTTTGAAACGCCTCTTCCGAAGTTGCGTTTTCTCAGTTTTGGTTTTTAATTTTTGGGTTTTAAGTTATGAAATAAAATAAAGTTGTGCGACAATTTTTTTTTATTTCACTTAAAGCCGCTTAAAGACCACATTAAGCTGTTAAGCTCAGTTGAAACGGATAGGGTGCAATCCAAAATATCCTACCCACTTGGTAGGATATTTGTGGGGTGGGGCCCGCAAAAGCCCCACCGTTTTGTTCCGCTAAGTAACGCACCCAGGAAAACCCCTATTAAATAAAAGTCAAATGGGGCGTTTTCATAAACAATTAAACGCTCCTATTAATTGGGCATTTTATTCTTTGAAATTAATTCTATGAATTAATTTCATTCGTTTCTTAAAACATTTTCGTTTTGTTGGCATGTTAATAAAATATGGCCAACACACCTTCTTTTTGAAATATTGTGTTAAACCTTTGGAGAATTTCAAAGGATCTTCCTCCTTCTTCGCGAAGAACGCGAAGAACGCGAAGAACGCCGGCCTCCGATGAAGAACGCCGAACCTATAGAAATCGAAGACACGACGCCGTGTGCCGAGAGGCCGACGTTTCCTCTCCTGCGATGTTCTTCTGCGACGTTCCTTCATCCGCAAAAAAATCTTCGATCATCTGTTGAGGTGAGAGATTGTGGTTCTTTAAATTTCTTTGTGGATTATAACTCAATATGGATTTAATTACTAAAATTACACCTGTATGTTCTTGATCCTCGGATATCATCGATGCGACGCCCTTCCATGACGACGTGATGCCCTTCCGCGACGCGACACTCCACTTGTTCCGCGACAGTCAATTCCGAGAAGAACTCACTTACGATGAGGTAGGGATTTTATTTGGAAATACCTTTTATTCCTGTCATTTTTTGCTTCTAAAACAAAAGAACCTGGATCAAGTGCAATTTTAAATTATTAAAATTGTTTTTGGATACATTTGTCATGTGTTGATTATTTCTCCCGACTATTATCATCTAACACGGAGGGTGCGGGCCCAACAAACAAAGCTCGACAACCCTCTTACGTTCTTCGTTGTTGTGCGAATTGTGCGGGCGATGACAAAACATTCCGAAAATGCAATTTGATGATTCCGAAGTGAAGAAAAAGTTCTGGGAGGAGCAGCGGTGCAAACAGGAACGGAATCGGACCACCGGAGAGACTCCGGTGGCCCGCCGAAGCCACCGTCGGCGCGGCGGCGCCGGCAGCCGGAGGCGGCGGCGCCCCGGCACGCCCCAGGACAAGGAGGCCGTGGCTGAAGCCACGTCAACGGTGGAGCCAGTGGACCCATGGCCGCGCAGGTCCGGTGCACCCGGACGCAGCTTTGCCGCGTCTGTTGAATAGGGCGGCCCCCCGCGGGGGCCACAGTGTTGTCACGCGGGGGCATGCGCGCCCCCCACATTGCTCGGCTGCTCGGCCAAGCCGAGCCGGACCGGGCGGCCGAGCCGAGCCGGAACGGGTGGCCGAGCCGGGCCACGCTATGGACTGGCCGGACCGGGTCCATCTGGGTCGGACCGGGTTGGGTCGACCCAGTTCGGCCGACCCAGGGGGGGTCGGGCCGGGTCGGTCCGGCCTCCAACCCTCCCGTTCCCGGACGTTTTCGGTCTTTTGCCCGTAACTTGAGCTACAGGCCTCCAAACGACTCGCTGTCAGCGGAAACATGATCCTTGGATCGAGATTGTCGTTTCAGTATATTGTACTCTAGGTTTCGGAATACTTTGGGTTCGGCCTGTTTGGTTTGTACACAAAACCAACCGGGCCCTCGGAGCGGAAACACTTATATCATGAGCTCCAAACGTCCGATTGACGTGCTGTCGACTTTGGCAGTTTTCACATAGTGAGACGAATCTTTGGCTCACTCCACTTGAGGTTCGGATGCAGGTGGAGTACGGTCGGGTTGGGATTGCCTTAAAAACCAACCGGGCCCCTAGGACAAAAAAGCCAATAACTCTCAGACCGGGCGTCCGATTGACGCGCCGTCTGCGACATTGAGTTCCTGTGGACGATACAGAACTATTGGATACATCAACTATGGACCTTGTGTCAGTTGATGTATCAGCCTCTCGGCTCGTGGAGCGGACCCTCTCGAACGAGCTTGCTGTGTGCGGGATCCCTAGAGTTGGCTGCAACTACTGCTGCGACGACGACGACTGTACAAAGATCCTCAGTGGATTCGACTGCGACGATGACGAGAACAGTACTGGAATCCTCCGTGTTTTCAGCAGTGACCACTACGGAACATCTTGGGATACATCAACTCTGGACTACATGTCAGTTGATGCATCGACCTCTTAGCTCGTGGAGTGGACCCTCCCAGAACGAGCATGCTGTGTGCGGAAACCCTAGAGCCAGTTGAGATTTGACGACTGCTGATCGAACGACTCGGTGTGTTACGGATAGCCCAGTGGGGAGTGCATGGTCATAGCGGCAGATCCATGGTGGGGGTGCACTTGGTTGTAGTGGCACAGGGGAGCGCATGGTTGTAGCGGCAGACCCACGACAGAGGTGCGCTTGGTTGTAGCGGCACATGGGGAGAACATGGTTGTAGCGGCAGACCCACGACAGAGGTGCCCTTGGTTCTAGCGGCACAGGGGAGCGCTTGGTTATAGCGGCAGACCCATGACAGAGGCACGCTTGGTTGTAGCGGCACATGGGAGCGCTTGGTTGTAGCGGTAGAACCACGACAGAGGTATGCTTGGTTGTAGCGGCACATTGGAGCGCTTGGTTGAAGCGGCAAACCCACGACGGAGGAGTGCTTGGTTGTAGCAGCACGGGGAAGCGCTTGGTTGTTGCAGCAGGCCCACAGTACCTGATAGGTGGAGTACTACAGGAGTCCAAGGTAAGAGGGAAGTGCTTGGTTGTAGCGGCCTAACCACTGTACGTGATGGAGAAAGAGTTTCCCAATAGCTTTGGGTTCAACTTCATGATCGATCCTGTTTGGGTCATTGCGAGGGTTAGTACCTATAGATCCTTTGTGGGTCCGATGGCTTAGATGAATCAGTGGATGAATCAGATTATCTCTAACTTCATACAAAGATGTACCTGTGTGAGCTGAATCTTGTGTTACTCTCCTTTGTGGATTGTGTTGAACTATCCTGTGTGGATTTACTATTTACTCTCCTTTGAAGATTGTGTTGAGCTATCCTATGATGATTACTTTTGCTCTCCTTCGTGGATTGTGTTATGATATCCTGTGTGGGTATACGTTTTGCTTTCCTGTGTGGACTGGGTTGTGCTTGGGCTCGGATGTTGGAGCCAAACGGGAATTGATGACTTAAGTATATGTATGGGAACATACCTAAGCAGTGTCGGATGTTACTTCGTGATTGTATCTTTCCTTTTTGGATTATCCTTTGTAGATTCTGGCAGACCTTTGGGGGTCTCGGGGTCCCTACTGAGTAGCTTATACTCACCCGTACATGGGCAATGACCGCACTGCATTGTGTTGGTTGCAGACGATGGACATCGCTGATCGTGGTGGAGGCTTGCATGGCAGGACGGAACCTGGAGGTGGACCACTGGGCGGGACGTACTCAGAACGGTCAGGTGGAACTGAGGAGTTGTGGAGGCTATCTGTACTCACCCTTCATTTGGGACTTCCAAAGGATGGCTCGACGTGGTGGCTTTTCCTTTTAGTTGCTTTTTTCCCCTTTCAGTCGTACTTTACAGTTGGGCTTGTATTTCCTGCCCCCTTTACATTTCTGCACTTACTGTTGTACCAGCTTTTACTTAGTTTTTACTTCTTCCTTATGCTTACTCTGTGGTGCTTGTTTACTTTACAAAGGAAATGCCTTCCCTTTTTACCGGGATTTACATCTTGGTGCTAGTCGCCAGCCCCTGCCCTATGGAAGGCGGGCTTGGGGTAGTCACGGCACGGGCCCGAAGGACGGGTCGTGACAAATAGGTATCAGAGGGAGGTTGTTTCTACAGTGGACTCTGATCTTTTCTCTATGAAGAAATAGTGTTTAGCATATTGGGTGTGGTTAACAGTCCAGGGAGTCCAGTGTTGGTGCGGCGGCCGACATATCCGTACACCAGGACCCTGACTTCTGATTTCCGACTTAATGCACAAAAACATTGATTGCATGTGTGTTTCAAGATTTCATTGTGATTATCTTATGTAAGCTCACCAGGAATACTGTTCTAACAGTGTCACACCTGTTTCCTTTTCAAGATGTCCCCAAGATGGCAGCCAACGAGGGTTCAGAGCGTTATGCGTGGCGAGAGCCCACCGAGCGACGAGGACTCGGTATAGGGCCCTTTGACAGATGAGGCACCGACGATACCTATTCCTTTCGAGCCACCGATGCTACCGGCCCCAGCCGCAGACGATGCATGTCGCCTTAGTGCACTCCATGAGTTCCAGCGCCAGAGACCGCCCAGGTTCCACGGGGAGACATACCCTCAGGCCACTGAGGACTGGCTGGAGGCAGTTGTACGGGTTTTCAGATTAATGAGGACACCAGCAGACCTCATGGTGATCCTCGTAGTGAGCCTCCTACACACAGCAGCAGAAAGTTGGTGGAGCTTGATGCTCCAGGTGCACGACGAGACATCTCTCCTCTGGACGGACATTGAGAGCATCTTCCACTCCGAGTTCGTCCCAGCCACCCTCCGTGCGGTGCGCATCCAAGAGCTGCTACAGCTATGACAGGGCAGCATGACAGTGGCCCAGTACTCGACGAGATTTACTAATCTCTCGCGCTACTCCACAGATATGGTACGGGACCCATTCTTCTGGGCCCGGACCTTCGAGCAGGGACTGAGGCATGAGATCATGGCTTCGATGATCTCCCTCACCATTCCGACTCTGGTAGGGGTGTTGGAGAGAGCCCTCTTAGTGGAGAGTTTCCTTGCTGAGTAGTCTCCAGCAGTAGGACCCACCACTTGCCGGCATGCAGCAGTGTCTTCTGCAGTGGGCAATAGACAGATGAAGCAGGGGTCCAAGAGGACTAGACCTATATGTGGTATACAACATGACTCTGGATCGGTTGTGCGAGGCACTCGGGGTGGACAACGACTTTCCATGAGAGGGCAGCGTTACTCCTGCGGAGGGATTGGTCACATGGCTCGTGACTATCCGACCTGCCATACAGATAAATAGAAGATGAGCGAAGGACCCCCCCAGGTAGAGGCAGAGGTTCGATCAGGGCGGGCCACAAGGAGCAGGCGGCCATGGCAGGGGAGTTGGCCGTGCAGTTGGAGGTGGACGCGCTTCGAGGTGTTGCCACCACCACCACCGGGAGGTCCACCCCGACTGCAGGGGACATGAGGACATGGGAGAGCTCAGTGTCAGGCAGCTGAGGCCTATGATCATGGAGCTCCGAAAGCAGATGGACATGAGCGGAACTAGTGGATATGTCTTGTGTACTTCTAGTTCCTTGTTGCTATGGTGTAGTTGCAATAATCAAAGACGCATACCTTGGTGATGTTTTTACTAAGAGGTTCTAGTTTAGACTATTGACTTGACCCTCACTTGTGAGAAATCTATTGGAGGAGACCCAGTTACCCCACACTGATGCCGACAGTGTGATTCAACCCTTGGAGATGAGAGTAATGCTTGGATCTCTTGGTAGTAGTGTCGAGGCCTTACGACGTCATCCTTGGTATGGATTAATACCATCCATTTCGGGATTGACTGTATTAGGCAAAGGAAATGGTTAATCCAGGGGATGAGACCAGATTTCTCTTATCAGCAAAGAAGAAATCTTAGAAGCTCTTGTGGGACCGGAGATGGTCCAGGCCATGACAAAGAAGGTCCAAGTCATCGAGGAGCAGATGAGAACAGCTCAGAGCCGACAAAAGTCTTTTACTAATAGGAGGCGGAGGCCACTAGAGTTTGAGGATGATGACCACGTCTTCTTGCGGGTCTCACCTCGACGATATTTACAGAAATTTGGCAAGGTGTCTTATCGCCTGGCTCTACCACCTCAGTTGCACTGGGTGCACGACGTTTTCCACGTATCTCAGCAGAGGAGATACGTGTACGACCCGAAGCAAATCTTTGACCATGGAGAGATGGTCTTTGATGATGGGGCGACTTTTGCGGAGGTCCCAGTCGTGGATGATCGATTCCTCTAGTGTGCCTCAGATGGAAGCTCGGGAACCTCCAGGATAGCACTTGGGAGAGGGAGGCTCAAATGTGTACTCAGTACCGCCTTTGTATCCCTAAGATTGTGGTGAAGCTTTACAGGGACGTAAAGCCCTGGGGTGGGAGTAATGTAAAGACTTGTAAATTTCAAGGAATTTTTTTTCTTAATTTTCCTTGGAATTTTACAAGGACGTAGTTTCTAACGGCACCTGATTCCGAGGCCCGGTGTGCCCGGAATCATTTTACGAATTTTGGCTCGGGTACGTTCAGTAAACAGACGAGCGGGTTTTTCTAACTTTTGAACTGGTGCCCTGAATCAAATTCTGATGGCACCAATGGAATCACAGCGCTGATATTTTCTTAGAAACGCCTCTTCCGGAGTTGCGTTTTCTCGGTTGTGGAATTTAATTTTTGGGTTTTAAGTTATGAAATATAATAAAGTTGTGCGACAATTTTATTTTAATTTCACTTAAAGCTGCTTAAAGACCACTTTATGCTGTTAAGCTCAGTTGAAATGGATAGGGTGCAATTCAAAATATCCTACCCACTTGGTAGGATATTTGTGGGGTGGGGCCCGTACGAGCCCACTGTTTCTTTCCGCTAAGTAACGCACCCGCGAAAAACCCTATTAAATAAAAGTCAACTAGGGCGTTTTCATAAACAATTAAACGCTCCTATTAATTGGGCGGTTTATTCATTGAAATTATTTCTATGATTTAATTTCGTTCGTTTCATAACACGTTTTCGTTTTGTTGGCATGTTAATAAAATAAGGCCAACAGACCTTCTTTTTGAAATGTTGTGTTAAACCTTTGGAGAATTTCTAAGGATCTTCCTCCTTCTTCGCAAAGAATGCGAAGAACGCGAAGAATGCCGAGCTCCGACGAAGAACCCCGAACCTGCGGAAATCGAGGACGCGATGCCGTGTGCCACGACGCCGACGATTCCTCTTCCACGATGTTCTTCTGCGACGTTCCTTCATTCGCAACAAAATCATCGATCATCCGTTGAGGTGGCAGGTTGTGGTTCTTTAAATTCCTTTGTGGATTATATCTCAATATGGATTTATTTATTAAAATTAAATTTGTATGTTCTTGATTCTCAGAGATCGTCGACGCGACGCCCTTCTATGACGACACGACGCCCTTCCGCGACTTGACCCTTCACTTGTTCTGTGACAGTCAATTCTACGAAGAACGCACTTACGATGAGGGAGGTATTTTATTTGGAAATACCTTTTTATTCTCGTTGTTGTTTTCTTCTAAAACAAAATAACCTGGATCAAGTGCAATTTTAAATTATTAAAATTGTTTTTGGATACGTTTGTCATGTGTTGATTATTTCTCCCGACTGTTATCATCTAACGTGGAATGTGCGGGCCCAACAAACATGGCCCGACAACCCTCTGCCTTTCTTTGTTGTTGTGCAGATTTGGCAGGTGACGAAAAAACGTGCCGCAAAGGCAATTTGATGATTCCAAAGTGAAGAACGGGTCCCGGGAGGAGCAGCAGCGCAGACGGGGACAGAATCGGACCACCAGATCGACTCTGGTGGCCCGTGGAAGCCACCGGTGGCGCGGGTCGCCAGCGCGGCGGCAGCGCCAGTGGACCCGCGGCCGCGCGGGTCCGGCGCACACGGACGTGGCATTGCCACATCCGTTGACCAGGGCAGCCTCCCACGGGGGCCGCGGGGTAGTCACGCGGGGGCATGCGCGCCCCCCGCATTGCTCGGCCGCTCGGCCAAGACAATCCGGACAGGCCAGCCGAGCCGGGCCGCGCCCAGGCCCGGCCGGACCGGGTCGGGTCGACCCGGTTTGGCCGACCCAGGGGGGGTCGGGCCGGGTCGGTCCGGGCACAGACCCCCTGTTCCCGGACCTTTTCGGTTTTTTGCCCATAACATGAGCTACGTGCCTCCAAATGACTCTACGTCAGCGGCAACACGGTCCATGGATCGAGACGGTCATTTCGGTATATCGCACTAAAGGTTTCGCAATACTTTGGGTTCGGCTGGGTTGGTTCGTACACGAAACCAACCAGGCCCTCGGAGCGGAAACACTCATATCTTGAGCACCGGACGTTCGATTGACGTGCTGTCGACTTTGGTGGTTTCCTCTTAGTGAGACGGATCTTTTGGCTCACTTCGCCAAAGGTTTCGATGAGGTTGGAGTATGGTCGGATTGGTTTTGCCTTAAATAACAACTGGGCCCCTGTGACGAAAAAGCCAATAACTCTCAGACCAAGCGTCCGATTGACGCGCCGTCTACGACATTGAGTTCTTGTGGACGATACAGAACTATTGGATACATAAACTCTGGACCTTGTGTCAGTTGATGTATCAGCCTCTCTGCTCGTGGAGCAGACCCTCCCGAACGAGCTTGTTTTGTGCGGGAACCCTAGAGCTTGCTGTAACTGCTGCTGTGAAGACGACGATTATACAAAGATCCTCAGTGGATTCGACTGCGACGATGATGAAAACAGTACGAGAATTCTCTGTGTTTTTAGCAGTGACCACTATGGTACATCTTGGGATACACCAACTCCGGACTACATGTCAGTTGATGCATCGACCTCTTAACTCATGGAGTGGACCCTCCCGGAACGAGCAAGCTGTGTGCGGAAACCCTAGAGCCGGTTGAGATTTGATGACTGCTAATCGAACGAATCAGTGTGTTATGGATATCCCAGTGGGGAGCTCTTGTTTGTAGCGGCAGATCCACAGCGGAGGTGCGCTTGGTTGTAGCGGCATAGGAGAGCGCTTGGTTGTAGCGGGAGACCCATGACAGAGGTGCGCTTGGTTGTAGCGGCACAGGGGGAGCACTTGGTTGTAGCGGCAGACCCACGACCAAGGTGCGCTTGGTTTTAGCGGCACAGGGGAGCGCTTGGTTGTAGCGGCAGAACCACGACAGAGGTGCACTTGGTTGTAGCAACACATGGGAGCGCTTGGTTGTAGTGGCAGACCCATGACAGAGGTGCGCTTGGTTGTAGCGGCACATGGGAGCGCTTGGTTGAAGCGGCAGACCCACAATGGAGGAGCTTTTAGTTGTAGCGGCACGGGGAAGCGCTTGGTTGTAGCAGCAGGCCCACAGTTCCCGATAGGTGGAGTATTACAGCAGTCCAAGGTAAGAGGGAAGCACTTGGTTGTAGCGGCATAACCACTGTAATTGGTGGAGAAGGATTTTCCCAATATCTTTGTGTTCATCTTCATGATCGATCCTGTGTGGGTCATTACGAGGGTTAGTACCTGTAGATCCTTTGTGGGTCCGACGACTTAGATGAATTAGTGGCTACATCTGATTATCTCTAACGTCATACGAAGATGTACCTGTGTGAGCTGAATCTTGTGTTACTCTCCTTTGTGGATTGCGTTGAACTATCCTGTGTGGATTTACTGATTACTCTCCTTTGTGGATTGTGTTGAGCTGTCCTATGTGGATTACTTTTGCTCTCCTTCGTGGATTGTGTTGTGCTATCCTATATGGGTATATGTTTTGATTTCCTGTGAGGATTGGGTTTTGCTTGGGCTCAGATATTGGAGCCAAACGGGAATTGAAGACTTAGGTATATGTATGGGCACATACCTAAGCCCTGTCGGATGTTACTTTGTGATTGTATCTTTCCATTGTGGATTATCGTTTGTGGATTCTAGGAGACCTTCGGGGGTTTCGGGGTCCCTACTGAGTAGCTTATACTCACCCCTGAATGGGCTATGCCCGCACTACATTGAGTTGTTCTTGGGCTCGAGAGTCGGAGCCGAACATGAATTGATGAATTATGTATGTATATGGGCATATACCTAAGTAGAGTCGGTTGATACATCATGATTGTATCTTTCCTTTGTGGTTTATCTTTCGTGGATTCTTGGAGACCATCGGTGGCCTCGAGGTCTCTACTGTTTATCGCATACTCACCCCTGTACGGGCTATGCCCGTACTACTTTGTGATGGATGCAGATGACCGACAACACTGATCGAGGTGGAGGTTTGGGAAGATGGATGGTACCCAGAGGTGGACCACATGGCGGGACGTACACGGGGCGGATGACCGGACCTGAGGAGCTGAGGAGACCATATGTACCCACCCATCAGGTGGGATATTCGGAGGACGACTCATTGGTTTCCGCTTTACTTTACTTCTTTTGTACTTTGTTTTCAGTTGTACTGTACATTCAGTTGGGTTTTTATACTGGCCCATTTTCATTTCATCACTTACTTTTGTACTCAGTTTTATATTGTTCTTACTTCACTTGCATACTCTATTGTGTTTGTTTTCTTTTATAAAGGCAATGCCTTCTCTTTTACTGGGATTTACATCTTTGGTTCTAGTCACTAGCCCTTGCCCTATGGAAGGCGGGCTTGAGGTAGTCATGGCACATGCCCTGAGGACGGGTCGTGACAACATGCTCCTCCTCAATTGTATTAACTATGTTATAATGTGTCCAAATTTCACTTTGTTATAAAATACAAGTGTCATATATTCCATACATATTTCAATATACATTCAAAATCCATTTCATATAATTTATTGATCTATACACACACACAAAAATGTCAAACAAACAGAGAACTAATAGGACACAAACACATATATAAGTATGTCATATTATAAAACGTATCAAGGGACCAAAACATTGTCTCGTTCTTGTCATATCCAATAATCATATATATTTGATGTAAAATGATATATTTGTTTGTACATTAATAATATTGAACCCCAATTCTGATGTTCACTACCTAATTCAAGAATGCACGAAAAGTCTTATAAAACCTTCCCAATATGACTGTATAAGGATTTAATAATGAATCCCCAATAATTTATTCATATAAAGATATAATATATGTTTATAATTCATAATGAAGTTGAAGATAGTGAATAGATCAAGATGAGATCTATAATGATGAAGACGAAAATAACATTCCATCGTACATTCCTCCACAATCTAGAAGGAATCATATTTGATCATGTCATGAATCATTATACAAGAAATGAAAATACTTATTTATGTTATTCAACAATGATAATAGAGAATATATATAAAAAACAAGAAGAATAAATAATTTTTATTCATTACATAGAAATTCGAAATACTAATTTCCCAATATATATTGGAATTACTTTTTAGTGGAAAATAAATCAACATGAACATCCACTAGGGTCCCCAAATTTGAGGAACCTATGAGTATGAGGAAGAATGGTTGATTTCATGGAGATTAAAGGTCAAAATAATATTTTTTGGATTTATTAATACAAGCCTTATTATTTTGTGGTATGTTTCACCAAACCATGTTAATGTCACTACCAATTTAGGGAAACTAAATGGTTTTTAAAAAGAAAATCATAACTGTGTTCTAACTATGATTTTCATCCATTCTATCTTAAATGATATTATTAGAAATATCTCGTGGTTACCTTTATCTATGTGAAACCCATTCACCACCAACTATTCCCCTCAAATAATCCACATATTTAAATAGGGGGCATGATTTTCACTAACCAACCTCAAATCATTATCACTTTAAAAAGATTCTAAAACAACATTCCCCTCTTATATAATATTCCCCTTTAAAAAATTGTGTCATTTAACCCACACTTATTATTACCACTCTAATGTTTCTTCCTTTATGCATCCATATTTCAATAAATTTAAAATAAGTGGAATAAACTTCCATAATATTACATTTTAATCTATTCATTAGTCTTTACTAGAAGATTATTGAATAAAGAATCATCTTCCACATAACGTCCTCACTATTATAAAAATTAAATGGACCTGTTTTATAAATTATATGTTGATTCACATAAAAAAATCATGCATATCTTTAATTTTTATAGGATGAGAAAAAAGTTAAGAAAACATCCAACTATGATTCACAATCTTGAATAGTCTCACAAACCACAGTGAAAATTTTCCCAACATTCTTAAAATATGGTTCACTAAACCAGCTAATAATCTCATAAAAAAACATGCACCAACATGAAAATCTATGAAATATCATAATATATTAGGAATGATTCCCAAAATATGTTGTGGATAATTATGTACTGATTAATTGAACAGACATAGAGGTTTTTTACAAATGAACATGTCCCAAAAACAAGATACTCAACAAAATTATTCCCAAATAATCATGCATGACAAGGTAAAACCAAATGAATATCAAAAGTAATAAAAATATTCGATGACTTAAAACTATTATTATGTGACATATAGGGTAAATACATTCAGGTATCATATGCTCCACCAATATCTACGACACATTCCATGAGAATAACATTTAAAACTCATATCTTCCCCCACATAAATTCCACATATCTAAGGCTGATAACACTTATTCTGCTTTATTTGTGTCCAAATAGACAATTAAAATACTATTAAAAACAATGACAAAAAGAGAGAATCTTGATCATACATGAGACTTATAGAACGTTATTTCAGACATAGAACCTACCAAAAGTATAAACTAACCAACTCTTCAATTAATTGAGTTTTAAAATTTAAAATGAGGTGAACTATATTTTAAATCATATAAATGAAAACCCATTCTACATCTTAACTTCTATGGTTCTCAAAAACCCTATGAATGTTTATATCTATACCATACCACATGTACACTCTAGTATATTTAGTGGTGGACACAGATCCAGAAGAAATTTATGATGTTCTTTGGTCTTTTAGTAAACATGTAAATGAACGATAAACAATGATATGTCAATTTTCATCCCAAGACAACATAAATGATGTCAAATATCACTATAAATATTAGTAGATTGCGATTGTTCCACCCATTTAGTGGTGTAAGTTCCAATAATTTGTTCATATCAAATAGAATTATAGACTACCAAACTAACATGAAAATAAATAATATCATATTTATCTATGGTCTATCATAAAATATTTTATCCTTTCAACCTCTCCAAAATCAATATAGATTAGAGGCCAGTCTCCATTTTGTCCTAGATTCAATAAAAAAAATTAATTGTGATTACAAATCATGCACAAAATTTTTCATATTTCTTATCAAATACACCCACCTTACAATTCATGATAAGTATAATAAACCTGCACTCATATTCCAATGAATTAGAATCAACACCTTCATTTTCTACTAATAACATCTAAATGAACATTTCCACCCTAGTGGAGTACAGATTTTTTAAATTTATAAATTACTAATACATGACCCAATGTCCTTTTCTTATATACATGCCTAACTTTGGGAAAATATATGTCAGATAGTATGGTCCATATTGGAAACAAATCCTTCGACGAGGAGACAATGTTTCCACCATTTGATGGAATGCACCATATCACCTAACTGGGAATCATGTGTCCAATAGTTTTTATCACGGATTTATACATTATGGAAACCATAAATTGCTACCTTCGAATTCATCATCACAATATCTGATAATATAATTCTACCGATATGACAGTATACTACATATTCAATAAAATCTATTGGAAAAATCAGGATCAAAATAGATTTCAACCATATCATAATCTCGAGGAATCCCTCCGTGCATAATTATCTCAACTCAATCCTTACCTGATTACTTGTATATAAATTCATAGGAATTTTGAAATGAGAAGAGTCATGGGTAGAACACTTATATTACATGTATATTCCAAAGGAACTTTGAACTGAGAACACATTCTTATGAAACACTAACTATGTAATCAAATCCACATTATCTATGTAAAAAATAATACATGTCGTTGAAATAATATACATGAGAAAACATACCTATTATATCCAAAATAATATATCTGGAAAAAAATTTAGAAACCTCATGAACAAGAAAAATACTAAAAATGATCCCTATATCTATACAATGTTGTTTTTAGGCTTATTAAAATTATATTATTTTAATAAAAACCCATTATTAATGAATCAGTGTGTGGGAGAAAATTTATTTTTGTGAGGTCCATGAAACATTCATGGTAATTTATTAAATACAATGACATCACAAAGTATATAAAGTAGAAAAATATTTTTCTAAACACCATCCATGTTATATCATCTTCTTTCACCTAATGTTGGTGATATCATGATTAGAAATATATTATAGAGAAAAACTATGATACCATCAATGGATGAAAAATAATAATATATCCTAAAAATGTATTCTTTTTCATTGATGTGAGCTGATTATAGTATTAGTAATCATTATATATATATTTTTATCATTATCCTTTGCAGAGAAAAGAACTGTAGTTCCATAAGAATAAGATTGTAATATAATTAATCCCTTAACCATAATATCTTTAAGATATACTTTCAACTTATTCATCATTGCTAGTATCACTTGATATGGAAGAATAATTATAGGATACATACCTGGAATTAGTTCAATCTCAATCATGTTTCCTCCATGATGAGGGATTCCTAATAAATTTTATAGAAATTAATCCAGGTTTAGGACTAAGATAGGATGATGAGTGGATAGAGCCTTTACCATATTTATTTCTAGAACAATAACTTCCACATCAGCCAAAATGGTCCCATTTTACTGAGGTCACATCCCAATCTACTTTTTTATAAATACATCTCATTTTCATGTAAATTATTATATCCATCAGTGGTGGTAATGGTCACACATCCCCATTATCAATTTATGCATTCTTGGAAATATGTCCACCATTCGTTAAAAATATCACATAAAAATGGTGATCTCTAAAACATGTTAATCCCATTTATTAATTTTGTAGGAAACAACTATTAAAAACTCTATGAATCATTGAGATCACATTTTCATCTTTTCTATCAAAGTATAATGAAAAAATAATTTTGGGAAAAGGTTTAAATTGAAAAAAAACCTAAAAACTTGTTGAGTGTATATAAAAATATTGGAAGCACTAGTTACAAAATAAATTAGTATAGATCATAGGGGAAATACAATACATACCTAATATTATACATGTCCCTTTACTATTATTAGATATATTATGATCCATAGTGTTAATCCACCCACATAGGATCCATGGAATATTCCTAGGGATCCCTATTTCCAAGATTCATTAAACCATATTGAGTTAATGACATCCATATAGACCCTCTACATTCAATATGGACTGATGTTCTTGTCGATAAATAAATATAAAATTGAGGATCTCTTATATATATCGATTGGAGCATTCTTCTTCCTGTAATTCATAAAAAATACTAAAAAATCACTTTAAAATAGACTTTCTAGAAATATATAAATTACTAAAATGATGAAACACCCTATGATTATTTTGGAATAACATATATTACAATCCAATATATCCTTATTCAAAGAACTAGGAAATAGTTTCCCACAAACAAATATATTATGATACCATTCTATTATGTTGATAAATGTCACCTCACTCATGTATATCAACATTGTTTATATTTCTATTTCATAATAAGTACTCTATAGGTTCAGTCATGAACATAGTTTTTGGTCCAGTAAGGATGTGAATAATTCTAGGTTTCATATCATCATATAAACTGATCTCAATGTTAAGGTAATTGTGAATCACACAAATTATATTTACTAGAAAAATTTAATAACATGTCACCTCTACATAGAATGTACTTCAATATCAAAGATTCTTGAAGTCTATGTATCATTACCATGGAAAGGAAGAGAAATGATTATAAACTCTATAAAACGAGTAAAATACAAATTCATCCTCAATAATTACCATTAGTGTTCTATAAACATAAAGGAATAATCAAATGACAATGTACTTGATATAAATCCTTGTCAAAATGATTATTTATAGTCTCCCATGTCAGTTCCTAATTCCTCCTCATATGGTTCATCTTGCTCTAGGATATTTAAGAAGGCCACTTAATCATAAATGAATCTAATTTAAATCACCACACTCTAAGTGTCACTACAAGATCTTGAATAATATCAATGATCTCAATCGATTCATCAAAATCATGGGGTTCTATAGTCCCAAGAATGGATTAGGAGTACTGTTACTAGAACATTAAATAAAAATTAACCATACTTCTCCCATACATATGGGCTCATAAATCTAGAAGCGGTACAAGATCAAAGACTCTAGACATATGTGATTCCTTTTCCTAGAATGTTGAAGGGACATGATGGGAATACATAACATAATCATCATTCATGTCTATAAGAAAAATATAATGATTTTCTAGGATATATACACCATGAAATAATTCCTTAGGTTCTCCCACTAAGACATCCTCAAAGAAGAATTCACTAAAATTTTATAGTGATCACGTTAATACTCTTTCATATCCTAAATAACCATATTAACTATGATTTTAATAGAAAAAAACATAAGAACCAATTCATAGATACATACAAAAAGTTGTTATGTTTGTCTATAATCCATATCCTCTATTTTACTCAATGTCCAAGTCATGGACTAAAATTCCATAACATTATTGACAGTCAAGTAAATATAATAATATATATCATGATCAACCTTAAATAATTAACTATTTAAAATAATACATTTCGTTAAAAATGATATATTATAAATAATAGATAATTAATTATCCTACTAAAAATGAAAATAAAATAGTTTCTTGACATATAAACATATGATACTACACATGATACCTGAACTCAACCAAGTATAATAAAATATTACTGCAGAAAATTACATAATATCACCATGAAACTTTAATTCCTCATTTTTTAAGAATAATGAACCATTCCGTAGTAACGTAGCGGTCTATTACACATGTGCTACCTCAAACATATGAAAATATTCTAAAAGTGTTCCTATTATCATAAATACCTTATACAAAACTCATATATCATATTCAAGGAAAATGAAATCTTTGATACAATTTTGTGATTCACCATCCTCAATCATTTGGTTAGAGCCATAGTGTCAAATGACATCATGTGTGGATCCACATATGTTAGATGAGATTGATTATAAAATAAGGACTATAACATAACCTGAGAAGGCTATACCCACATTATTTATACCATAAAATAATATATACACGAAAAAAGTATGACAAAATAATTAATCCATTCAAATGAATAAAATTCTAGTAAACTTTGTTGTATCACAATGGGATATAGAGAAAATAATAACCGTCAAACTATAAGTCATGTACAAAATAAAAAAAGAAAAATGATAAAGAGATATTCCATAATATAAAATTTTATGTCCTCTATTACTCAATTAATACTATATGATTTTGTATCTCAGTTACCTGATGTTGCGGCATTTCACATGACTAGATTTTGGACCATAATGTTTACACACACATTGATATTTCTATGTAGGGTGTGAATATAAACACGGTAGAAAAAAACTAATGCATTATAATCATAAGTGAATCAATTTGAAAAATTATTAAATGCAAGGAATGTAAATTCACACATAAAAACGACATACTAGACCATTATAAACAAACATCACTATCATAAACCCTAACCATACCATCTATGACACTATTCGAGTAGAATTTTTTTTTCAAGTTTCATTGAGTCTACTAATCATCCACAAGTATAATATAATATTCATTGGTGGAAAAATGGGAATGTTACATCTAGTTTGGAAAAAAATACATTATGTCCCCCAACAATCATAAGTCATAATATAAGGAGTTATTTCAAACTTCTAGTATTATGATTGTTAAAATGGATATTGTGTCACATGGTATATAATTCATGACCTTCCACAATAATATTGCATCACATCACACACAATATTCCTTTGGATGGATATAAAAATCAATTATGGTTCCAGAAATCAAAAATAATATTGAGAATTGAGTTTTCCCTCCACAGACATATATAGATATAATATAGAATTGAAACTATTATTCTACACCCACACACAAGCATGTAATATTAAGAGAGGTCTCATAGTCTATTCACACACATACAATCATTTATATTCAAAAACAATTATGAGACACACATACACAAAGAAGTATTTCACATCTAACATCATTATATATTTATTATAACATGGCACAAAAAATCCTTACTAATGAATAGAAATGCACAAAATATAATTTATCCCACTAAATTGTGTAGACAATGTTATGATCAATTAAAACTTAACCAAATAACAATATAAGGATTTATGTATTAACATCCACAATGAATAATATATAATGGACTATTGTCAATTTAGACCTACCCTATTAGATCTAATATATGTAATTTATCTATATGAACCAAAGAACAGTCATGTGAAAATAGTTTTAGACATTCTATTTCTCAACAATATAAATGTTATAAAATTATATCATATAATGAAACTTATATTAGGCCATGAAAATCAATATATATGGAAATTTCTCAATGGAATAGAGAATATATAGTAAGAACAGTAATAACAGTGGAATATTATCACATTCTTTGAAATCACTAGTTCTGATGTCTCTGGATCCAAATTATTTTATCTATGGATGGATAGATTTTACCAAGATGAGTAAACAAGGTCTCTATGATAGAGATATATATGTGTTGGTGAAAAAAAGAAGTATCTTTTGAGTTTATATTTGATAATTGTTTTTTGTAGATTAAATAATATAGAACACACATTTTGGTCCCATGGTTATCCAAACTATGCACTAACCATTCCATGTTACCTATCCCTTCTAGGAACCAACTTTATGATCCTCAATGTTTAGTAAAAAATGATCAACAAATGATTCTTATTATATTATAAGTTACACTATTTTTTCATGAAATTATAAATTTAAGGTCTAACTATTTTCCTATAATACAATATAAACTATTCTAATCAAAAACTATAAGTTTTTAAATAGGTGAATATAATTAGTTCCTCTAACTGTGATAAAAACATGATATCCATAAATAATTCTAAAGATCATCTAAACCATAAATAAGATACCAGATAATTCACCCATAGAAAAATAAAATGAAAATAACACCCTTATACAAGGCCAAAAATAAAGCACAACACACCTGTTTAAGTAGTTGTAATTAAAACATCACCTATAAAAATCAAATTTTTTATTGGAATACATTAAACATCCAAAAAACATATAAACTCAATTTATGAAGATACTAAAGAAAAAAATATTATATTTTGAGTTATTTTATTTAAACTTAGATGCCTCAATTACTCAAAATTATTATCATAAAATAACCTAAATTAAATTTAAATGAATAATTATCTTGTAATAAAAATAATTCTTGAACTCAATTCAATCATGTATCATGAATCAACATATTAATTTACGTGTTATATAATGTACTATTTTATTCTTCAAGAAAAGGAAAAAAGAATGTATTCACATAGAAAATATATATTTCATTTACTAGAGTCAATAATGTTAATAATATATTTATACTACATGGTTATCACAAAATATATTTATTGATTATTCATATGAAAATCCATGTAGTAATAACCTGTTCTTTTAAAACATCAATAAACAATAGTAGAATGTATGAAGCTGAATTTAAACTGAAAAATCCCTATTAAAAATATTAAATGATAAATAGACTGGAAAAAACATAATAAATTTTACTAAACATAATATATATGAATATAAACATCAATTTATCTCTCTATCTAGTTGGTGTTTATCAATGTCTAATTTAATTAACAATGAACATCAATCATGCTAATTTCCGGATGTGGGAGCGAAACTCATCCTTTATTGAATTTATTTTTTATAGAATAAAATACAAGTATTTTATTTATCTCAATAAATTTGTAACCTCGAACCCCCTTTTATTTATTATCATTATAAATTTATCAATAATAACATTCAAATGAATATATTCTCAAATACTCATTCATTTCTCTCAAAAAGAATTTATTTTTCCAAATATGACCATTATATACCAATCTTGGATTACATGGTTATAAATCAATAATCATGAAGTGAAAAGTAAAAATGATCAATGTAGAATACATGAGTTTAAAATATTAATTCCAATTATATTATTAAATCCAAGTTTTCTTCAATAAAATTTATTTCTCTGGTAATTTGATTTGACAACTTTATCCACCATATAGCCTGAATTTATTCAATAAATACATGTATTTTAAAATATAATTAGAAAACCTGAAATATGGAAAATATAGAACTTCCCAATTTTGAATCTTGATAGAAAGTATTCTTACCTATATGAATAATAAATTTCTCAACCATATAATAGGTTAACTACATCAATATCTTCACCACGTATTATATAGTTTTTTTATGATTAGACATCCTTACCATTGATAGTCATTATGAGATTATAAAATACTGACAAAAAACAAAATATTTTAAATTATTATCTAATTTTACTTATTAGTAAATACTATAGTTATTATATTTAATTCACCACATTCGATTATTTATATATTAAAATAGGAGAAATAATTCACAATTATGTGGTATATTTTTCACTTCTTAACGAGAGGATCAATACAAAGAGATATCTCTCAACCAAAAAAATCATTTATATTATACACTAGATTAATTATATCTCTTTTACAATACACTTTTTAGTATTTTACATTAATTTCCATGGACATAATTGTCTTTATACATTATACAACATTACCATTGCATGAATTTTCCAACCATTTAACACCAATCACTACACCTGATTTGCATTTAATATTATTTATTTTAAAAATATTCAGCTTCAATGTCATAATTATTTAAAATAAATCTCTTAGAATATAATTTGTCTTACATTAACATCCATAAATTATTTTAATGCATTTTCGAGTGTCCACTTTTTAATATATAATAAAATATAAATTTATCATAATTTTTATAGTTTCCAACAACATAATAAAAAAAATTCATTCCTTATATGATTAATTCCAGAAATTGATGATCTAAATAATTAAAAAAACAAAACCCATGAATATTTTGCATTATTTTGTAGTTTTCCTTTTTAACAGAAAAATATTTTTCTCTTTATAGTTTTGAATCAGTCTCTATTTAAGGGGGTGTGTTTTTTATATACTTTTCTTTCTCGCATCACATTAATTTGAACTCAAAATGATTACTACGTCATCTTCTTATAATTTTTTTAATCAAAACAATTTTTTATCATGGGAGGCATTGTTGGGTTATTTAATAAAACAATTTTAATCATAATTACCACACATAAAAAAAAATTAACATGCATTTTTTTATCTTATAAATCTCTCAGATATTATAATATTCATTCAATTCATCATATCTATAAATTTATATATCATATAGAAATAATTTAGGACTTCATATTTGAACCCATGACTAAGAAATACCATGTATTTCATGTATTAACATTTTACGAGAACAATAAAAAAATTTATTCGTAAATATGTCATGGCACTGGATGTGGAAAAATGATATAATTCTCCTTCTAATATACTTCACTAATTTAGCATTGGGTTACCCTCAATTTTTATAAACCCTTGGTTCTATAAAATTCACAATCTCTATTACATTATAAACTAAGAAAACTATAATTAAAAAATATTATTGATGAAATGATATATTTTTAGTGATCATTTACTGGATATATAAATTTAATTTTTATACCTCATATCCAATAATATGATTTATATTAGTATAAGAATTTAATTTTGTAACTCTGATTGTAGAAAAACAAATCTTAATGGGTTGTAAGGATTCAACAATTTTTACATCTAGATTATTCAATATACCCACAAAGATTCATCATATTTTGGATTTTTTTTCATCATCATCTCTCAATCTCCCCTCATAATATACATTTAGCTACTCTTGTGAAATTATTTTTTTATCCATTTAAATGAAAATAGTTGTCATGATACTCTATTTCATTTTTCAAGATATCCTACATAGGACTAGTAATAATAATTGATGAATTTTTGTTTTCATATAATATATGGATTATTTTTTCAAATCCAATACACATATTAAAAATCACATAAAATTCTTTTATTAATTATATTTTATCATGTTGTATTTGTCATGATTAAAAAATAAACATATCTCCCTACCAGCTGATTATGTAATGATATTGTTATATTCTAGTACATTCTGATAAAATGGTATCTAAAAATCATATATATTTATATATATCATGTGTTGTATATTTTGATCATATAAAACCATTATATATATATATATATATGTATATAAACATCAAAATTTTATTTTTTTAGTCCATCTATTTTTTTAAAAGTAAATCATCCAATTGATTACATTTAAAAAATATCATCACAGCCGAAAACTGATTTATAAAGTAAATTTATTAATTTTTTATATTTTAACGTCTTTGAATGACATAAATAAGTAGTGAAATCACATCATATTTTCCCATATGTGAGATCTTTCTCATGTTCTGTAATATACCCTTATTTGTGTTCTCCATGTCTATTGAATAAAAATCCAAATTTTCATTGATACAAAACCCAATATTTCATCAAATCAGGATTTCATATATATTTTATAAAAACAAGAAAACATTGATATAATGTGAGGTACAATGTTAAATATGATATCATGTGTATGTTCTACTATTGTTTTATAGCTACATTGATAATAGGGATGGGGTATAGCAGTGTGAGTAGTATTTTTGAATTAATTTATATGTTTAAATTATAAGAACTGATCCTATAATTATAAATGTATTTAATACATTTTAATATAAACATTCATTACACAAAATGATATACAATGAATAGTGTAGAATGATAAACTATTTTAATATGTTTTTCATTTTATATTGGTGATGCATTCTTTATATGTTTGGTTAAATTATGAGAATCATATATCCGATATTATCAACAATGTATATTAATGTTAATAATATTCCATCAATTATCCCATAAATGTTTTCCAAATAGTTAATTTCATCTAATAGGTTCTATATATTGGATCCCTCGAGTTTAAAATAGTTCGTGAATCATCGATTTCGAATATGATCTTTAATACAAATATAGATTGTAATCCATAAATGGTTGTGTATTATTCCTCAATCTAGATATTATTATTCCAATTATATTCAACATTAGTACCCAAAAATATAGTCTATCACTCTAATCAATAATGAAAAAATGTATATGGAATTGAAATCAATATTACATTCTTCATTGTAAGCATTGGGCCTTCTAATGTATAATTTTAATAATAGACCACTAGGACATAGAAAACCCATCATCAAAATTATTTCTACATCAGTAAATCTACCTTTTTATATTTCATTTTATTTTTAAAAATTTATACAAAATATTTTATGTATTTCAAGTCAATTTCTCTACTACAATGTTTTTTAGCTTCCCCAACATAGTTGACATTCAAAAGCAAAACTACGCTAGTTTCTCCATCCAAATATATATTTCCATCAACAACTATTCTATCTAAAATATCAGTATTGGTAAAATACATATTTTCTAATATCCACTCATTAAAAATATTCCATGAAAACAACATATTAATCGTTCTACATGAAAACGATAAAATATTCAATATAGAAATAATCCAATCAGTTATATTTGTAAATTAAATTCAGAAATTCATTTTTGACAATAAAGAAATAGTAAACAATTTTCGTATTTATATAATTTTTAAACATCCAAAAACTATAAACGCATCCTTTCATAGACATTAATAAATTTAAAGATATTCATTTCTTTATTTTCTTATCCATATGAAAAAATTAATTATAGAGCAATTCTCTAAATCATAATGAAATATTTTTTCCAATCATAATACTATAAAAATTATGAATCAAAATTTATTATAAATAAACATGGTATATTAATATAAAAAATCAACCAAAAAATCATACAATTAAATCTTAAAGTACCACTTGATAAAATTTAAATATACAATGATTACTCAGTTTCATCTTACATTACCTTAATGATAATAATATATGTTTGATAAAAACGTAGATTTATTCTTATATAAGATCAATTAATGATACATTAATTTTTTCTCAATATTATATGAAAATTTTATCATTGGATTTAATCATGAATAAAAATATAATTATTGATATGTATGATCTGAGTTACCATAAAATATCTTCTAAAATTACAGATTTTCTTTTACGTATGAGTTACTTTTTATTACGTAACAAAATAAATTTCTAACTCTATGATAGTATGTTATAAAATATTAATGCATGTAATTATAAAAAATTTACTCATACTCTCTCAGAATAACATAGATGTTATTCGTACATTTTTCATCCTCCAAAACATATTTGAAAAAAAACTCATAACTTTATAAGAATATATTATACATCTAGAAATCTATTATATAAATGTTACAAAAAATTCTACAATTTCAAATGAATAATTTTGAGTACATAAATTTATAGTTACCTCCCCATAATCTCACGTTTAGAATAATTTACAATAAATTAATCAACTATGACATATAATCTCTAGATCACTTCTTTTGTCTCAATCAACATCAATGTTTGTAATAAATTTTTTCATCATCCCTACTGAAAGGTAACCAATTAATGGATTATCAAAGGAAATACTATTAGGAAATCAAAATGAATATTTTTTCAAAAATATAATCAAAATTAATGGGAATTAAAATTTTATATTGATATTATTGACCTAAATTCCCCTATATTATGATTACCATATTTTTAACACATCTGGAAACTAACCAAAATTATTGTGTAGTAAAATCCATAAAGAAATTATGAAACTCGATCTCAATCTTCATTACCATATATTGAATGGAAAACCAGTAGCATGATTGTTGATAGAAAATAATAAAAAAAATTACTATGAAAAAGAAGATATATAACAAGAAATTGAATAAATATTTTTATGTTATACAAGAGATCCTTCAATAACTGCAATAATATTATTTTTATAGTATATATATATATTTATATTTGTTAAAAAACTGTTCATTTAAAATACATATATATATATAGATATTAAAATATTTTTTGTAGTGAAAACTTGTATATGTTTTATATTGTACATAAACATAAACACATACATGTATAAGTCTGTGTTCATGAGTCAAATTGTATAAATAATTTTTTGTTGTTTTAGATTGAAATTTTATTTATTTTAAGTGAATATATTATTTTGGTAGTGTGTTTTTCATATTGAATATATACATATAAATCATTATATAATTTAATTCTGTTATATATATATATATATATATATATTTATGAACTATATATTTGACTTTATATACAACATAGTTTTTGTTTTTAATAAATAAGATATATGTGTATTTATATATATATATCTATTCGAGTGGTTATAATGTTCTTATATATATATTTTAGTTATATCATATATTTATACATGTTATGTTTTATGTGGTTGTGTGTGTTAGTACATATTAGTATTTATGTATAAAATATTATATAATTATATATAGAAATAAAAATTTGTTATATTAAATATCTCTAAGAATTGTTAATTCTAATATTATAACTATGAGTTATATAGGGTTGGGTGTTAATCAGATGTTAATATATTGTGAAGTTATTTCTAGAGAGTCAGTAAAATTTTCAGTGGTAAATTTCAATAAACCTTTTAGAATAATATCTTTTTATTTTTATTTCTGTTGTTGTAGGATCAAAGTTACAACATAAAAATATCAAAAAAGATTAATTATTAGTTTCCTTAAAATTTAAATAAATAAATACAGTGTAATAGATTAAATTATTCTAGAAACTTCATAGAAATGATCATGCTTAATTAAATAATAACTCACGTATATAAAATAAAATCAACAACATTATTCTTGTTTATAAATTCATAATTATATCTACTATTTTTATTTTAATTTTATTGAATAATATGTATGTGGATTCATCTAGTTTATCCTCAAATCATCCATAAATGTTATAAGTATTATTTTATTATCTCGAGTTGTAGTGGAATATAAAGACAATGTTTTTTCCATTTTCCATTGATTTCAATGATAATATATTTTTTATTATCTATGTTTTTGGGATATAATGATTAAATGAATAATATTCATGGATTGAGATAATATAATTTATTTATTTATATACAACCTGTAATGTTGAAATTAGATTTTTATAATTGCTGAGACAAGTTGAAGTGCTCACCTATGATCTGTGAATGGGACTAAATTCCCTACTAGCTGGAGTGTTATATAATAGAGCGTCTTTATTCCAACATTTGGTATGGGGTTGTATTATATGTGATTAATAAGTCAATTATACTCACCAATGTCTTAAGGATTTTTGAATATGGGTGGGAGACTGAGGAAAAAAAACCATGCAGATTAGAGTTTTCATATCTGAAGATAATGTCTATAGATAGAATGGTAGGAATATTTACCCCTTTATTGACATGTAATAAATGGTAGTTTCTATCATAAGATTTTTCACTACCGCTGAGAGAGTGATATTGATTCCTTTCTAACATCATTCATGTATTCATTATCTTTAGATTTTTCTATTCCCATATTTGTAAGGCGAATCACTTGATTCCCGGGAATGTTGAGCCTTTATTAGGTGAAATTAATACTTTTATTGTGGGTGTATGTTATTTTGAATTAATTAATCCTAGGTTTAAATTTCTTATTGAACCATCAAGGGTTTTCATAACAAAATAGAATGGAAATGTTGGTTTTTTTATTTTTTTAGAGAATATATGATGTTAGTAGTCTTTTTGGAAATAAGACATCATGTAATGGGATTTAAAATCTTGTAATGGTTACCATATATAAACATTGAATATTGTCCAAGGATTTAATGGAAAAAATTGCATGATATATTTTTGTGTTGTGTAATGGTAAAATAATTATTTTAACATGTGGCGTTGGGGTTTTCAAAATTTTGGGGAATCAAGGATTAAAAAACATGATAATGGAATTCACACCATGTAATCCTCATGGTTTTTATTTTTATAGAATAACAAACATATATTTAAATTAATTCATCCCACAACCCTACCACTATAAAATATAAGAAAATTTTGGTGATTTCCACTATATTTTCTCCCTTGTGACATTTCATTCAATGATTGATCATCATAGTGATAATGGTTAATCCTTATGGTAATATCTTCCCTATGTTTCCTCCTAGGATTAAGTCCCATAAGTTGTATTGAATTCAATTTTTAGATTTATTTTGTGATCGATTGGTGTTTGATATTGATCCTCTAAGATTTATTATCATTCCTTTTTTTCCATTGACTAATAATTAGTTTCCCCATCTCAATTGTCAAATGTGGATATAGATCCATCATTCACAAGGTTGGGGCTTTCAATTAATGGTCGTATTTGTTGGATTCATTATCATTCCTAATAGATTACTATGGGCCTTATTTATAATTGAAATGATTTTTTTCACGAGATTTCATGGAAAGATATAATTTTTTAATTTCTAATATTTTAAAATATGAATGTATAGTTTTAGAATTTGGTATTTTCAAAAATTAATGTCGTTTCACATGATGTTTAGATATCATAAATGGTGAGCATGGGTCTAAAAAGCATTTTTATTAGAATAAAATTTTTGGATTCTTTGGTGCACAAGGAAATATATATTGACTACCTTATTTTGTCTTGAACTACCAGTGGATCTGTTATTTATAACAACAAAATATCATAGTAATTGATATCAGTAGGAAATAAGTTTTTCTTTATTTATGCCTCCTTTTTTTCTATTATGTATTTCCATATAGAATATACCCCAAATGGGAGAGTTAATTTTTATTTATTGGTTTTTATAAAATGATGTTATTTCACGAATATGTTGGTACTTGACTAAAATATAATGTATGTATATGATTTTATATTTTATGAGATCAACTTATCTTCTTCATGGAAAAGAGAAAATGAACAGATTTTATAAGAACCAAATAAAAATAATTTATAAATATTATTTTATTAAAATAAATTATTTGAGATACTATTTTTCATTTAAAATAAAGAACTAATTTTTTCATCATATTTATCCTTGTATAGAATCTATGGTGGTATAAAACAGGGGTTTCTGATAAAACTATATTCATTACGTTGGGTGGTTTTAAATTTTGTATTATTCTGTACATGTATAGGGAAGGTAATCCTACACTATGTCAATTTCTAATTGTATATTTTTCTTCAATTATGGGTGGTTTATAGGTGACTATTGGTCACATAGATACTAGATATAGTTTCTAGTTTAGCTTGTTTTGTCATAGATTATATTTTTTATGTATATATTTTTCTTACTCATTGTATAATGGTTCTATATATTTTTCGGATATATTATGGAATCTTTTCCATTATATTTTTTATCCCTCTACATGGCTGGGTGAATTATAAGGATTGTTTGGTTGACCCTCCTTGGTCTGTTACAATTTTGAATCCTATTTAAATATCATCCTAATGTATTTTAAAACCATATGATATTGGATCTATTTTTTAGGAGATAAGATTGAGGAATATCTTAATTTAGATAGTATATTTTGAAATGGGCCCAGTGAGCTCACATTCAAAACTAAACATGAGATACCATCAAGGGTCAGATACTTTTATTTGGTTTGAAACGTTGAGTTTGTGTTTTTTAATTAAATTTATCATATGTTCAATTAAATTTTCAATTAATTTTCCATTATATACATTAATTTGTAGAATTCATTAAATCTTTATATTCTTGTTATTATAATGGGTTATTTGGAATTCTTAATGTGGTATTTTTTTTATTGAATGTTATTAAGATCTATTTTGTAATATTATATTGCTTATTAGAAAATTACTCTATGAATATCAATTACAAATATAGGAGAAAAACTTTCAAGATAAGTTCTATATTAAAATAATCAATATGTCCCCTCATTGGAAGAAGTAGTAATCCATACTATTTAGACTATTAGTTTTGTGGGTATCAGGAACACAATATGTGTGGTGGATCATGGAACTAAATTTACTAATCGATATCCTCCCATTTTAAATGGTGATAAGGGTCCCCAAGAATATGATGAGTGGGTTAAGTGGATTAAAAGGATCATCAATATCTTAAAGACCCATAAAAACTCTTTGTTGGGATTTTCCATGTACATGATTATGGGTCCAAGGAAGAGATGGATAGACTCTATAGTCAAATCTATGTTTCATGATGATCTTATATGGAATTTAATAAAGAAACTATTTCATAATATGATTTACACATATATAATACATTCTAAGAAGACTCAATAAATTATATCCTTAAATAAGGGAGTGCATACTGTTATAAAGTATTCTACATGTATTACTGAGATGGTACAACCTTTACACGTGAATTTCAATAATTAGTATGTCATGTATCATTATTTTTAGTTGTAGTTTAGGATGTAATCTTGGTTGATGTTAATTCTCATAACCTATTAAAAAATTATGTATTTGTATGAGAAAACCTATTTTTTGAGGCCAATGTAGCTTGGGAGATAGTTTTGGATAGAGATGTAGGTGGTGAAATTATTATCCTGGATATGTTTCTTGATATAAAAGAAATCCCAAGAGTGGTCAGATATTTTTAGTAATGGTTTCATAGGAATTTTTATGTCAAAAACAAGATTTATTTTACCAATGTAGAAGAAATGTACATACCATACATAACTATATAGAGGCTCCCAGTACATGTTATCTTTGCGGATGATCTTTCCATCTAAAATGTTTTTCTGATAGGATATCCCATGGATGTAATGTAGGATCTACATTCACCAAGGGATCACTGTTTTCTAATGATTTTTTCTAGTGTGGGGGATAGAATCGTCATCCTAATATGGGAGTTTATATGTCTATGGAAGATCATAGAGGATTATGCAATTATAAACCAAAATGTGGGGCGTATGTAGAAGAGGAATCTAAAGTAGTTCAGGATAATGTTATATATACTATGATTATTTCATACTCAATGGTGATATATTTTTGTGATACAGGTGAATGTCATTCTTTGATATCACCAAACTAATTGATTTGTTTGGATTGTGTCCAATGATATTACATTCTTCTTATATCATTACATAAAATATATAAAGTGATCTGAACATGGTTTTCTATATTCCATGAGTGCTGTAATAATGGATGAAATTGAGGTGGAGTGGGACTTTATATTTCATGATCTATATGTATTCTAATTGGTTATGATCATGGATTAGTTGAAAAGTACCAACGGCCAGAAGGACTATTATCACAGTCTAGTAAAATTCATATTTGTAGATGGGTTCAATCATGTTTTTTTATTGTGATTGAGATGGTAGTTCAGGGAGGTTTGGGAATTTTATTCCTTAGACATGAGTTATGTCATGATAGTTTTCAAATATATCTCATGATTCTATTGGTCCATTTATTTATATGTCACATACCAATTGTGGTGGGTGTGTTCCCAATTAATATCCAATCAATTTTTATAGTTTACCTCCCTAGAGGGAGGTCATGACTACTATATGTCTCGTCCATAATTTGATTCCATCTTCTATGACATCTTATCGAATGAATCCAACTAATTTATTGCAACCTATGATCTCGAATGATTAACTAGTGACTAATGAATTTATTTATCCTAACATTTCACATTGGACTTCACCAACCATTTTTTCTATGAAAGAAGAGATGATCCTAGAATTTTTTATACACTATTAGTAGTTTAATCATTTGATGGTTATGAACATATATCCCTTTCTATGGATTGATGAAATATTTTACTAACCTTAAGGGGAATTTTGGTATTCAAATATTGACATTCGGTCAGGCTACAACAAGTTCAGTGTCCGATAAATGGACAAATTTAAGAAAATGAATTAGATATGGTATAATAATTATGAGTTCTTGGTTTTGTCATTTCATCTCTCCAATGCACATAAAGTATTTATATATGTAATAATGAAAATATTTTATTTGATCCGGTACCCTTTTTTTTCTATGTTCATGGATATTATATTGGTTAACTCTATGGTAGATAAGCACCGTATTGACCATTTGGATAGTGTTCATCAACACATTAATGAACTACTTATACATAGTATGACTTCCAAATGTTATTTTTTGGATTCGATAAGTGAAATTTATGGTCTTGGTGATATCTGATAGGGGTGTACATGTTAATCATGAAATGATAAATGATATTATGTCCAAGGATCATCTCATTAATATTTTTTGAGATCCAATGAATATTGGGTTTTCTAGTAACTATTGATGGGTTTTATGATTACCCCCATCATCATCATTTATTTCAACTATAACTTGTACTGGGGTAGTTATTTGGTTAAAAACATGTGTCAGATATTTTTTTAGGAACTGATGGTGAGATTTAACTCAACTCATCTTTTGATTATTTCAGATCTAGGTTGGGTTGGGATGTTTTCTGTGATTCTTTCAGATTGGTATTGGGATGTGTCTTGATGTTAGAGAAATAAGTAGTGATATTTGTCTCATGATAGTTATTTCCTCATGAGAAAAAATTCCCTACCTAGGGTCTAGAGTTGGAATAAGTTATGAATGAACTCAAAACCCAATGTCTCTATCTCTCTAGGGAGTGGGTTAGAGTATATTCGGATCATAAGATACTTAAATATATTTTCTCATAGAGTGATACAAATGTAAAATAATGACAATATTTGGATTATCATTATTATTTTTATGTATATAGATTGTAAAATCATTGTAAAGGTAATATGGTTGATGATGTGTTGATAAGAACATTACCAAAACATGCCAAGAAGGAATCATATATGAGGAGTTTTCTATGATGATTATGTTTTCTATGATGTTATTGGTTGAAGAGGTTGTTGATTAACATGTTATATTGACAATAATTATAAAAGGTTCATGTTTTTTTGATCGAGTTTGACTAGAGATGGTCAAAGACAAAAAGATTCAATTCAGGGGTAAAAGGCATTATTGTGGGGAGAACCCAGTTGAGTTTCCTCACTCTCCTTGTGGGATTTTGTTATTCCATATTAGGTTTTTTGTTCCATTTTTCTATATGGGAGGAGTTTATGGATAGTAAAAACTTTCCATGATGGTTTTTTCACCCTAGGGATATCAGGATTTATCATTATTTGAGATTTCTGTATTAGTTAAAGGGAATAAGATAGTTGATTTCTGATTTTGAATCCTGATGTCTTACATCTTCTATGATTTTGTAAGAACACTAATGATCATCATATTTTTTGAATACCTTACCCTTTAGGTATGGATTTCAGATCCTATTTACATGGATTCCATCATTGTATTACAATATAATCCATGTAAAAATAATTTTATTTCATTTATTATTGATTGATTCATGGAATTAGTTCATTGCCTATCAATCTAGTTAAAATGAATGTTGGATAACATTGTGACTTTTATGTCTCAAATATTTTGAAGATTAATCTGGTTACTATTTTATTTGTTTATGAAAGATTCCTGAGTTTCATATTGATATTTTAGAAAGGATTACAATAGTTTATGAGATCCTCAGAAAAATTTATCATAGATTATAATCTATAGATTGATGGGCGGATAGAGAGGTCTATTTAGGTTCTTAAGGATCTACGTCTGTCTTCAATGAATTATTTTAAATAATCATGGAAAAATCATTTCCCCATTTTAAAATAATCCTTAACAATAATTATTAATATTTCATAAATATTGAGACCCTTAAATCATTGTATGGGTGTATATGTAGAGATCCCTTGTGCTAGGCTGAATTTGGAGAGAAGCTGTTGGTGGGGAAAATTTCACATTTAGAGATGGTGAAGATCATGTAGTTGATCTGGAATAGATTGATCATTAAATAAAACCATGATATATTTATTGTGGACCATCATTATGTAACAGTTGAGGTTGTGGTTGGGGATTTGGTTTTTCATAGAGTTTCACCTATTGTGGGACATGTAATAAATGGTAGTTTCTATCATAAGATTTTTCACTACCACTGAGAGAGTGATATTGATTCCTTTCTAACATCATTCATGTATTCATTATCTTTAGATTTTTCTATTCCCATATTTGTAAGGCGAATCACTTGATTCCCGGGAATGTTGAGCCTTTATTAGGTGAAATTAATTCTTTTATTGTGGGTGTATGTTATTTTGAATTAATTAATCCTAGGTTTAAATTTCTTATTGAACCATCAAGGGTTTTCATAACAAAATAGAATGGAAATGTTGGGTTTTTTATTTTTTTAGAGAATCTATGATGTTAGCAGTCTTTTTGGAAATAAGACATCATGTAATGGGATTTAAAATCTTGTAATGGTTACCATATATAAACATTGAATATTTTCCAAGGATTTAATGGAAAAAATTGCATGATATATTTTTGTGTTGTGTAATGGTAAAATAATTATTTTAACATGTGGCGTTGGGGTTTTCAAAATTTTGGGGAATCAAGGATTAAAAAACATGATAATGGAATTCACACCATGTAATCCTCAGGGTTTTTATTTTTATAGAATAACAAGCACATATTTAAATTAATTCATCCCACAACCCTACCACTATAAAATATAAGAAAATTTTGGTGATTTCCACTATATTTTCTCCCTTGTGACATTTCATTCAATGATTGATCATCATAGTGATAATGGTTAATCCTTATGGTAATATCTTCCCTATGTTTCCTCCTAGGATTAAGTCCCATAAGTTGTATTGAATTCAATTTTTAGATTTATTTTGTGATCGATTGGTGTTTGATATTGATCCTCTAAAATTTATTATCGTTCCTTTTTTTCCATAGACTAATAATTAGTTTCCCCATCTCAATTGTCAAATGTGGATATAGATCCATCATTCACAAGGTTGGGGCTTTCAATTAATGGTCGTATTTGTTGGATTCATTATCATTCCTAATAGATTACTATGGGCCTTATTTATGATTGAAATGATTTTTTTCACGAGATTTCATGGAAAGATATAATTTTTTAATTTCTAATATTTTAAAATATGAATGTATTGTTTTAGAATTTCGTATTTTCAAAAATTAATGTCGTTTCACATGATGTTTAGATATCATAAATGGTGAGCATGGTTCTAAAAAGCATTTTTATTAGAATAAAATTTTTAGATTCTTAGGTGCACAAGGAAATATATATTGACTACCTTATTTTGTCTTGAACTACTAGTGGACCTGTTATTTATAACAACAAAATATCATAGTAATTGATATCAGTAGGAAATAAGATTTTCTTTATTTATGCCTCCTTTTTGTCTATTATGTATTTCCATATAGAATATACCCCAAATGGGAGAGTTAATTTTTATTTATTAGTTTTTATCAAATGATGTTATTTCACGAATATGTTGGTACTTGACTAAAATATAATGTATGGATATGATTTTATATTTTATCAGATCAACTTATTTTCTTCATGGAAAAGAGAAAATGAACAGATTTTATAAGAACCAAATAAAAATAATTTATAAATATTATTTTATTAAAATAAATTATTTGAGATACTATTTTTCATTTAAAATAAAGAACTATTTTTTTCATGATATTTATCCTTGTATAGAATCTATGGTGGTATAAAACAGGGGTTTCTGATAAAACTATATTCATTACGTTGGGTGGTTTTAAATTTTGTATTATTCTGTACATGTATAGGGAAGGTAATCCTACACAATTTCAATTTCTAATTGTATATTTTTCTTCAATTATGGGTGGTTTATAGGTGACTATTGGTCACATAGATACTAGATAAAGTTTCTAGTTTAGCTTGTTTTGTCATAGATTATATTTTTTATGTATATATTTTTGTTACTCATTGTATAATGGTTCTATATATTTTTCGGATATATTATGGAATCTTTTCCATTATATTTTTTATCCCTCTACATGGCTGGGTGACTTATAAGGATTGTTTGGTTGACCCTGCTTGGTCTGTTACAATTTTGAATCCTAGGTAAATCTCATCCTAATGTATTTTAAAACCATATGATATTGGATCTATTTTTTGGGAGATAAGATTGAGGAATATCTTAATTTAGATAGTATATTTTGAAATGGGCCCAGTGAGCTCACATTCAAAACTAAGCATGAGATACCATCAAGGGTCAGATACTTTTATTTGGTTTGAAACGTTGAATTTGTGTTTTTTAATTAAATTTATCATATGTTCAATTAAATTTTCAATTAATTTTCTATTATATAAATTAATTTGTAGAATTCATTAAATCTTTATATTCTTGTTATTATAATGGGTTATTTGGAATTCTTAATGTGGTATTTTTTTTATTGAATGTTATTAAGATCTATTTTGTAATATTATATTGCTTATTAGAAAATTACTCTATGAATATCAATTAAAAATATAGGAGAAAAACTTTCAAGATAAGTTCTATATTAAAATAATCAATATGACCCCTCATTGGAAGAAGTAGTAATCCATACTATTTAGACTATTAGTTTTGTGGGTATCAGGAACACAATATGTGTGGTGGATCATGGAACTAAATTTACTAATCGATATCCTCCCATTTTAAATGGTGATAAGGGTCCCCAAGAATATGATGAGTGGGTTAAGTGGATTAAAAGGATCATCAACATCTTAAAGACCCATAAAAACTCTTTGTTGTGATTTTCCATGTACATGATTTTGGGTCCAAGGAAGAGATGGATAGACTCTATAGTCAAATCTATGTTTCATGATGATCTTATATGGAATTTAATAAAGAAACTATTTCATAATATGATTTACACATATATAATACATTCTGAGAAGACTCAATGAATTATATCCTTAAATAAGGGAGTGCATACTGTTATAGAGTATTCTACATGTATTACTGAGATGGTACAACCTTTACACCTGAATTTCAATAATTAGTATGTCATGTATCATTATTTTTAGTTGTAGTTTAGGATGTAATCTTGGTTGATGTTAATTCTCATAACCTATTAAAAAATTATGTATTTGTATGAGAAAACCTATTTTTTGAGGCCAATGTAGCTTGGGAGATAGTTTTGGATGGAGATGTAGGAGGTGAAATTATTATCCTGGATATGTTTCTTGATATAAAAGAAATCCCAAGAGTGGTCAGATATTTTTAGTAATGGTTTCATAGGAATTTTTAGGTCAAAAACAAGATTTATTTTACCAATGTAGAAGAAATGTACATACCATACATAACTATATAGAGGCTCCCGGTACATGTTATCTTTGCGGATGATCATTCCATCTAAAATGTTTTTCTGATAGGATATCCCATGGATGTAATGTAGGATCTACATTCACCAAGGGATCAATGTTTTCTAATGATTTTTCCTAGTGTGGGGGATAGAATCATCATCCTAATATGGGAGTTTATATGTCTATGGAAGATCATAGAGGATTATGCAATTATAAACCAAAATGTGGGGCGTATGTAGAAGAGGAATCTAAAGTAGTTCAGGATAATGTTATATATACTATGATTATTTCATACTCAATGGTGATATATTTTTGTGATACAGGTGAATGTCATTCTTTGATATCACCAAACTAATTGATTTGTTTGGATTGTGTCCAATGATATTACATTCTTCTTATATCATTACATAAAATATAGAAAGTGATCTGAACATGGTTTTCTATATTCCATGAGTGTTGTAATAATGGATGAAATTGAGGTGGAGTGGGACTTTATATTTCATGATATATATGTATTCTAATTGGTTATGATCATGTATTAGTTGATAAGTACCAACGGCCAGAAGGACTATTATCACAGTCTATTAAAATTCATATATGTAGATGGGTTCAATCATGTTTTTTTATTGTGATTGAGACTGTAGTTCAGGGAGGTTTGGGAATTTTATTCCTTAGACATGAGTTATGTCATGCTAGTTTTCAAATATATCTCATGATTCAATTGGTCCATTTATTTATATGTCACATACCAATGGTGGTGGGTGTGTTCCCAATTAATATCCTATCAATTTTTATAGTTTACCTCCCTAGAGGGAGGTCATGACTACTATATGTCTCGTCCATAATTTGATTCCACCTTCTATGACATCTTATCGAATGAATCCAACTAATTTATTACAACCTATGATCTCGAATGATTAACTAGTGACTAATGAATTTATTTATCCTAACATTTCACATTGGACTTCACCAACCATTTTTTCTATGAAAGAAGAGATGATCCTAGAATTTTTTATGCACTATCAGTAGTTTAATCATTTGATTGTTATGAACATATATCCCTTTCTATGGATTGATGAAATATTTTACTAACCTTAAGGGGAATTTTGGTATTCAAATATTGACATTCGGTCAGGCTACAACAAGTTCAGTGTCCGATAAATGGACAAATTTAAGAAAATGAATTAGATATGGTATAATAATTATGAGTTCTTGGTTTTGTCATTTCATCTCTCCAATGCACATAAAGTATTTATATATGTAATAATGAAAATATTTTATTTGATCTGGTACCCTTTTTTTTCTATGTTCATGGATCTTATATTGGTTAACTCTATGGTAGATAAGCACCATATTGACCATTTGGATAGTGTTCATCAACACATTAATGAACTACTTATACATGGTATGACTTCCAAATGTTATTTTTTGGATTCGATAAGTGAAATTTATGGTCTTGATGATATCTGATAGGGGTGTACATGTTAATCATGAAATGATAAATGATATTATGTCCAAGGATCATCTCATTAATATTTTTTGAGATCCAATGAATCTTGGGTTTTCTAGTAACTATTGATGGGTTTTATGATTACCCCCATCATCATCATTTATTTCAACTATAACTTGTACTGGGGTAGTTATTTGGTTAAAAACATGTGTCAGATATTTTTTGAGGAACTGATGGTGAGATTTAACTCAACTAATCTTTTGATTATTTCAGATCTAGGTTGGGTTGGGATGTTTTCTGTGATTCTTTCAGATTGGTATTGGGATGTGTCTTGATGTTAGAGAAATAAGTAGTGATATTTGTCTCATGATAGTTATTTCATCATGAGAAAAAATTCCCTACCTAGGATCTAGAGTTGGAATAAGTTATGAATGAACTCAAAACCCAATGTCTCTATCTCTCTAGGGAGTGGGTTAGAGTATATTCGGATCATAAGATACTTAAATATATTTTCTCATAGAGTGATACAAATGTAAAATAATGACACTATTTGGATTATAATTATTATTTTTATGTATATAGATTGTAAAATCATTGTAAAGGAAATATGGTTGATGATGTGTTGATAAGAACATTACCAAAACATGCCAAGAAGGAATCATATATGAGGAGTTTTCTATGATGATTATGTTTTCTATGATGTTATTGGTTGAATAGGTTGTTGATTAACATGTTTTATTGACAATAATTATAAAAGGTTCATGTTTTTTTGATCGAGTTTGACTAGAGATGGTCAAAGACAAAAAGATTCAATTCAGGGGTAAAAGGCATTATTGTGGGGAGAACCCAGTTGAGTTTCCTCACTCTCCTTGTGGGATTTTGTTATTCCATATTAGGTTTTTTGTTCCATTTTTCTATATGGGAGGAGTTTATGGATAGAAAAAACTTTCCATGATGGTTTTTTCACACTAGGGATATCAGGATTTATCATTATTTGAGATTTCTGTATTAGTTAAAGGGAATAAGATAGTTGATTTCTGATTTTGAATCCTGATGTCTTACATCTTATATGATTTTGTAAGAACACTAATGATCATCATATTTTTTGAATACCTTACCCTTTAGGTATGGATTTCAGATCCTATTTACATGGATTCCATCATTGTATGACAATATAATCCATGTAAAAATAATTTTATTTCATTGATTATTGATTGATTCATGGAATTAGTTCATTGCCTATCAATCTAGTTAAAATGAATGTTGGATAACATTGTGACTTTTATGTCTCAAATATTTTGAAGATTAATCTGGTTACTATTTTATTTGTTTATGAAAGATTCCTGAGTTTCATATTGATATTTAAGAAAGGATTACAATATTTTATGAGATCCTCAGAAAAATTTATCATAGATTATAATCTATAGATTGATGGGCGGATAGAGAGGTCTATTTAGGTTCTTAAGGATATATGTCTGTCTTCAATGAATTATTTTAAATAATCATGGAAAAATCATTTCCCCATTTTAAAATAAACCTTAACAATAATTATTAATATTTCATAAATATTGAGACCCTTAAATCATTGTATGGGTGTACATGTAGAGATCCCTTGTGCTAGGCTGAATTTGGAGAGAAGCTGTTGGTGAGGAAAATTTCTCATTTAGAGATGGTGAAGATCATGTAGTTGATCTGGAATAGATTGATTATTAAATAAAACCTGGATATATTTATTGTGGACCATCATTATGCAACAGTTGAGGTTGTGGTTGGGGATTTGGTTTTTCATAGAGTTTCACCTATTGTGGGACATCAGTAGTTGTGTTTGTAGGGTATGATGGAAATAAATTTTGTGGGCCCCATTTAGAATATTAGAATGATTGAAATGTTGGAATATCTGTTGGAAATTCCATCTAGATTGAAATAAATATATGAAATTTTTAATATTTCACATCTCAAAAGGTACAAACTAGATCATTATATTTATATTGAATTTAGTATGTCTATCATGATTCGAACACCAATGCATTTGAGCAACTTGTTCAGATTATGGATCACCAAGGGAATGTAATATATCCAAAACAAATTCCTATGCTCTCATTAATATGGAATTGGAAAAGGGAACCCCATGAGATTTGGGAGAGGGATACATTGACGATTGAATAGTGTACCTCACATTTTTTTATTTCATGAATCTATAAACTTTTTTGGGACATAATTTCTTTACAATGGGGTGATTGTAATACCATGTTATCTCTTATCAGGTATTCCATGATATTGTTTTTTTGTTTTTTTCCATTCTGTTTGGATGTATCCTTGGATTCTAAAGTGTAGTGAGCCTTTATATTGATGATGATAAATTTTAACTGTTTTTTTAATTAATGGATTATAGGTATATATATGTCAAAGGACATAAAAAATTCTCCAAGTGTATAGAGAAATCCAAATGAGGATTTAAGACATTAGGAATAATCTTTGATGTTAGAATAGTATAACGTGATTAAAAAATGTGTAATAGGATTACAAAATTTATAATGAATTATCAGAATATGGTTCATGGTGTGAAACAATTACACACAATGAAAAGTTTTCACATCGTGTAATTGTAAAGTCCACATTTTAACCCAAAGTGATGAGAATTTTATTTTTCAATGTTTCATGAATGGAATGATGTGAAAAGGGATTAAAAACCTTTTAATACTAATGTTTTATGTTTCTTTGGGTTATTTATGACTTTATTTAATATCATTTTTCCCACCACGAACCATCTTGACCCTTATGTGGTTATAGGGGATTTTTGATGTCTCTACTCCCTTGAGACCAATATTTCTATGATTGATCATCATTGTGATTGATGTGAATACTTAAAGATAATAATTCCATATGTTTTATCTATTTAATTGGTCTCTATTTTTTTCTTTGGTTGTCTTTATGTATTAGATTTGTTATCTATGGGTTCTTTTATAAATAATTTTAGATGATTGAGATACATTGCATTATGAAGGCTGGTCTAAATTTTTCCAATATTTTTTTCAATGGTGGGAATTGTTCCCTCATTATTGATTCATTAATTTCTATTAAATGGGTAATTTTTATATTTGATATCATAACTGATAAATTCATTTGGATTTTCAATGAATTAATGTTATTTTTCGATTCAATTGATTTTTAATAATGATAATTGTTTTAAAGGTGTTTTCTTAAAATAGTGATTCGTTTGGATTCATAAATTGTGTTTTAAAACACAGATGTTTATTTGGAGGATTTGAAATTTATTTTATTAATGGTGATCATGGATTTAAATTTTATTTTGTTACACATTAATCATTGGGAACATTGTGTGTATCTATAAATAGACATAAGAAACCACAGTGTTTGTTGAACCTATAGTTGTTGTTTTACAGATATTGAAAAACAATGAATGTCTAACATCATAGGTAAAATAATAATATAATAATTTCATATTTTTTAATATTTTTGAATTAAATAAAAAATTTACTTAATAGGGGATGATATTTACTATGGTGTACCCTGACAAAAAACAATGGTTTACTCCAAAATCACATGTTTCGCACAAGGCTGAGTCATACTAAAAAATGATAATATAATATTATTTTAAAAGGTAGTAAACACCAAACTATTTTATTAGAGGCAATGAAAATAAAAAATAAAAATATTATTATACATGTTTTTTAAATTTTATCGCATTTTTCAAATAAATATTAGAGTCTTAAAGTAATAAATAATCATATTTTATGCAGAAATACTTCAATATTCTTAAAAGGGCTGATTCACTGCCTTTTGAAGGAGAATAATTTTGAAATATTTTTTCACTTTTATATGTTCTAGTTGAAAAAATATTATTATTATTTAGAATAGAGACATAAAAACTTACTTTGGGTAAATTTTTTGATATTTTTCTGATAAAAATAATTTTTAATGAATAGTGAAAATACTATATTTTAACTCAAAACTGCCTTTTAATCTAATTTATTTATATGTATATTTTTTTATTATAATTAGTTTTAATTTTTAATCAGATTTTATTTTTACCTTTTAATCCAATTTTGAGCATTGGATAAAATTTCACATTGAAATTTTGCAAAAATAAGTGTCAATATTTTGGTAGTTATTATTTCTAAAAAACTTGCCTTTTCTTTTGACAACAAGAATATTTGTAAATTTAATTCTACCACTTAGATGTTTTGAATTTGGAAAAACTGATTCCATATTTGTAATCAGGAGGTCCAAATTTTGTAAATATTTATCTTTTATTTTTATACATTATGAATATTTACTTCATTAAATATTTTATTTAACATGGTTAAAATGGTAAATATAAACAATATGGTTAAAAAATGTTATTATAATAATATTAAATTAAACTAATATGTGTTATAATTATATTGGATGATAAATGTCTGCCCATGGTCATCCTTGGGTTGATTTTGGGACCCCGTGGTGCCACTTGGGAGGGATAATGACACTTTATATTAATTAAATTAATAAAATGACAAAAATGATATAAACATATATCTTTTAGTAAATAAATTTTTACATGGGGTTATATAAGTTATATCTTCAACTATAAATAATAATTATAAATATAAAATGATTTCCTATAAAATGTTATTTTATTTATAATCATTACACATCAAATATATAAAATTATTTATTTCACAATCATGATGTTGGGTTTACCTCATTAATTGATGATTTAAATAAATAAGATTATAATGAATAAAAAAATATACCAATCATATAAAATTCATATTGAATGATTTTTTGGAAAAAGTTCATATTATCTTAGACATTAATAAGTTTTTGACCTTCAGAAACCGAAAATCATAATATAATAAAATAATATTTTCATACTTTCCAAAAAAGGCCCTTCTCCCCCTTATAAAATCCCTCACATATAACCCATTACTCACACCTCTTAGGTCTATTTTCACATCCATACTCTACCAATTTAAGATCTCTACATCCCTATACTCATCATAGAATCCTTACCTTAGGCCGAAGGAACATTAAGAAATCCTTTTGGTTCAAACCAAAGGGAATTACCGGATTTAAAGGTAAAATCTTCTCTTATGTTCATTTATTTTATATTACTTCTCGAGCCCCCTAAACTCGTTTTATTCCTTTATTTTATAATTAACTAGTAAATAAATATAATAGGTTGTTATTATGATAAGGATTCGATCTACAAATACACAATACTCCATCTAATTGGTAAACAAATTATTGTTTATGTGGACGGTGAGCTATTGCCTCACAAGACGATGATTGTTCAATATTCTCCTACTACATCTTATGGTGGCCATTATTATAGAACTATATTTATATAGGATATATATTATATTTATCTTTTCTATATGATTATTTTTTTTCATTTATACCATACCTTCATGGTTTCTATATTGGTTAAATGAGATAATTTCATTTGAAGAAGTGTGGACTACCACCCCCTCAATGTGATATGACTCTTTCATGGCAAACATGGGACTTATAAAAGATGGATTTTATGAAATTTTATATGATATAATAATGTAGTTATAAAATTCCTATGTATTAATATGGTTTCATTCAATTAAAATAAAACCTAGAAATGAATGTATCATTCATGCATATGTAAGACTTACTATCTCCATGAACGACGCATTTCATTTATTACCTCCAAATACTCTGTAATATTATAAATTCACATATATACTATATATATAAGATATATATGATATCTAAGTTGTAAATATAATTCTACAGATAATGGAATTTTGGCCACATGATCAACTAGTAATTATAAGATGTTTCTTTTTGACTCAAGCACCAAATATTGAAAAACGACCATAATTAAGTTAAATGATTAAATAATGTTAATAACATAGTAATAAGTAATATAAAAGTATTAATAAACTTGAAAATGGTTCTTATTAAAGTATAAATTATGTTTAGTTATTATTCAGGATATTAAAGAATGAACAGGCCACATCGGACACAAGGTAATGTACTTCATCTCAATCTCCTTTAATTGAGGAATGATTTGATAATATACAAACACTTATTTTATAAGGTAAATAATAAAACCCTTTTAATTTTAATTTTATTCAAGAGAATATATTATCTAGAAAATGTATTAATAAATGGGGAAAAAGTTTGTTTTTTAAATGTAAGTTGTGATAAGCACCTTGTCCACCACCAAAAGTATAATATAATCATTTGATACCTTAATAATTTGTATTGTTTTTAAAAGGAAAATGAATACCATATATTCATTTACATATTTTTCTATTTAAAATTGTTTTTATAATGGGCTGGTTATTAGAATATATTTAAATAATGTGGAAATTTTAACTTTCCTTAATGTTTGTTTTATGTGTTATGAATAAGTTATGTTTCTTAGAAATCGTTGCGTATACAAGTGGATCTATTATAATCCTAGGGAGGGTGAGCCCAAGATAGCTCTCCAATCCATTGGGTAATGTGGTGGAGGTAAAAGTGAATGTTTCTCTTAAGAGATTTAGGGAATATTTTGTGATGGGTATTCCAAATGTAACTCACTACATAGCTAGGAATGCTATAATGTAATTATGTTATGGATGCCACTAGATACCTTTATGATTTGTAATTACTATGTGTTATTCCTAAATCATATGATTTAATGAGGCATGTTAAGGTTCATATGTTATGAATATATTGACTAACTAATGTTTTATTTCATTGTTTTATAACCATTACTGAGCTATTTATGCTCATCCTATGATTTGAAATGTTTTTTCACAGGATATATTGTGGAATAGGGTCAAGGATGGGATCAAGGAAAAGTAATTCAATCTAAAACATGGAACTAGGCTTGAATATTTTTTGAAAGTGTTATTAAAATATATATAAAATGGAAATTTATTTGAAGTGTCTAATTTTTATTTTTTGGAAATGTGAAGTAATAGTTTAGGCCTAATTTACTAAAAATCTAAAACTGAAAATACCCTCACTGTAAAATTTTCATTTAATTCAAGATTATGTAAATTATTAATTTCAGTTCCTTATAGTTGGTAACAGAGTTCAGTTTAGACAATATTAATAGTTAGAATATTGTTAAATTAATGTCAAAAAATTTGTTAATTTTAATATTGAAATGATATAGCTTTTACAGTTTACCATGCTGCTTTGCCTAATATATTTATGTGCTCAGAATGGTTTTCCATTGAGGAAACATGGAAGCTATGATGGGAGGGCATCAGGAGGAAGTCAACCATCTAAATAAGCTACCATAGTTGGTCGGAATTGGAATTGAGCAGTTTTTTGCAGTGATTTCATAGTAGACTAAGGATATAAATGGTGGTGCGATCTATGCACAATATCATCCACATCAACCACAAAAGAAAATGTCAGTAATCGAGAATTTCATGAGGAAAATTACCCCATAATTTAGATTATCATATGACACTATTCTAGTATAAGGGAGGATTAATGCACTAGAATATATTTTTTATGTCATGGGGTGTCTAGATAATCAATATGTTTGTCTTGTTGTTTACTTTTTTGAAGGTGATGCCGATCATTACTGTTCAATGGTGAAAAATAATGGGGATACTGAGGATATTGATTCTTTTTATAGGGATGAATTTAATGGTTTGTTTTGTCAAAAAAATATTCTAAAGGTGGATCATCATAGGATGGAAAAAGAATTCCGGGATGTGAAGTTTGAGGATGAATCAGTGGATGATTTTGAAGAAAAATTCACCGTACTAGAAATGTATACTCCAAATATCATAAGTGATATTTATAGTTAAATCAATATTTTTTACTCATAATTAATGCGAAAATATTGAAGTGCATTAGAATCTTGTGAGATCAGAAGATTGGAAATACTTGTTTGCTGTGCGGAGAAGGTGGAAATGGAGTTTTTAGAAGATCATGTGTTCTTTGAAAAGAAACAGAATAAGAGGTCTTGGTGGCAGATGAAATGGAAGAACTCTTCTAAAAAGTATGATGGTAAGAAACATAAGTTTTATGTTTGTGAAAAGTGTGGTAAAAATCATGCTAGGGAATGTCTTTTTAATTTAGGTATATTCTACTAAAGTGGTAAAATGGGATATAAGGCTTGTAATTACACTAAAAATGATCCGGGTAATGGTAAGAAAAAATATGATTTATAGTTAGTTAAATGTTTTATGTGATATGAAATGGGTCATTATGAAAATGAGTGTCCAATGACGAACTCAACTGAGGGAAAGAAGAAATAATACAAGAAGAAATGGGTGGTGAAATCATTTGTAACTACTTCATCGGATGATGGGTCATCAAATTAAGTAGTATAAGGTACAGTATTTGTTTTTTTTTTTCAGATTATGTCAATGTGTTTTTTGATTTAGGGTCTACACATTCAGTAATTTCTGAAATATTTTCAAGTACATTCTGAATTCTATCTCAAGATATGAATCCTAAACATAATGTTAAAACCCCAGGGGAAATTTTTAGAGAAAAATAAATTATAATATCATTCCAATCCTTGTGTGTGGAAAAATCTACCTAAAAACCATAACATTTTTGCTCTAGTAGTGTTTGATGTTATTTTGGGAATGGATTGTCTTTTTGTTTATATTTCTATGATTGACTATAGAGATTATAAGGTTTCTATTTAGAATGATTTTTATTTTGTGTATATGTATTAACCTGTAAATTTTATAACAAATCATGAAGCAGGGAAACTAGTAAAAGATGAAGAGGAATGTTAATCTTGATCATATTGTTGAAACTAAAAGAACTGTTTAGATTAATGATGGTCAATTGGTAAATAAGTACCTTGATGTTTTTCCTAATATGTTTCTAGGTATTATACCTAATCGGGATGTTGAATTTACTATTGAATTAGTTCCTAATGCCAAGCCAATTTCAAAACCCCCTTATCAAATGGCTCAAAATGAAATTTTAGACATAAAGAAAAAATTACATGAGTTATTTGGTAAAGGATTCATTCGACCTCACACATTACCATGGGGTGAACCTGTACTATTTGTTAAAAAGAAAGATGGTTCAATGAAACTTTTCATTGATTATTGACCGTTGAATAATATTACTATTACGAATAGGTATCTATTTCCTCATATCAATGATTTTTCTGATCAAATCCAGGGAGGTCAGTATTTTCCAACGATTTATATGAGGTCAGGGTACAATCAGTTTAAAGTAAAGGAATAATAAATTAAAATGACTGCGTTATTTACTAGATATAGCCATTATGAATTTCAATTTATAACAGTTGGGTTAACTCATACACCTACTTTATTCATGGATATTATGAATTGAAATTTTTTTTGAGTTCATGGATATTTTATTGTTTGTGTTCATTGATTACATTTTGGTTTATATAAAAGTAAAGAGGATAATGAATTTATTTTAAGTGTTGTGTTGATAACCTTAAAAGAAATAAATATTTTTGTTATATTTAGGATGTGTGAGTTTTGGTTAAATAAAATTTCATTCCGTGGTTACATTGTTTCAAAAAATGGAATAACTATTGATCCTACTAAAACAAATGTTGTTGGAGAATGGAAATGAAGCACAAATATAATAGAGATCTATAGTTTTTTAGGTTTTTAAGGTTATTAACATTGGTTTGATAAATATTTTTCATGATTATCTATCCCACTAACTATGTTAACAAGAATAGGTGTTATGTTTATTTTAACAAAAGAATTTGATGATGGTTTACAGGAATTGAAAATAGTATTTGTGAATTATCCAGTTTTGGAACTTCCTTCCAGAAATTGTGAGTTTGTTATCTACACTGACGCTTCATTGAATGTAAATGGTTTTTTCCTAATGCTGAATTATAATGTTATTGATTATGCTTTACGTCAGTAGATACCTTATGTGTTAAGTTTTCCTACACATCATTTGGAATTAGTTACTATTTTTTGGCATTAAAATTTTGGAGGCATCATTAGTATATTCTAATTGTGAAATATATACTAATCACAAAAGTTTTAATTATATATTTAATCAGAAGGGATTAAACATGATTTAGAGGAGATGGCTAGAATTAATCAAGGATTATGATTGCACATTCCATTACCATCCTGGAAATGAAAATAATGATTCTGATTCTTTGAGTCAATGAAGTAATGATTCATTAACCTTGTTATATACGGAACAAGATCCTTGGATTAATGATTTGAAGAAATTTGAAATAGATGTTTTGGGTGTAAGAAATTCCTCTTTTTTGTTTCAGGTGCTATGAAATCATCTCTATTATACAGAATTAAGCAAGCACAGAAGGAAGACAGTGAGTTTCAGAAAAAGTTGCTGTTGGTTCAGAATGGTATGTTACCCGAATTTGACATTGATAATGATTGTATTTTGAGATTTGGAAATAGATTATGTGTGGCTTGTGATTCACAGTTTCAGAATGAGTTGTTATCTAAATGTTATAGTTCTATATTTTCAGTTAATCCTAGTAGTACAAAGATGTATTGAGATCATCGAGAGTAATACTGGTTGGATGGAATGAGAAGAGATATTGATTATTTTAATATAAAGTGTTTGACTTGTTATCATGTTAATGAAGAGAGAAAATTACTGAAAGTGATGATTTAGTGGTTACTGGTGCCATAATGGAAAAGGGAAAATATATCCATGGACTATGTTGTGGGATTACCGAAGACATCTCAAGGTAATAATGCTATATGTTCTATTGATGATCGATTGACTAAATTAAATCATTTACATACTATTTAGGATACTTTTTCTCTATATTAAAATTATTGGTTGAATGTTAATGTGATAGATAGGTTTCTTGGAGTTCCCCTCTCCATTGCATCTGATCACGATGCTGGGTTTAATTCTATCTTTTGGAATGGACTTCATAAGTCATTGGGTACTGAATTAAATTTCAGTACAACTTTTAAATCTCAATAAGATGGGTCGTCAGAACAAAAACTTCATACTTTGGAGGATATGCTACGTGCTTTCTCAAAGGATTACCATGGATATTGGCACAAAATACATTGTTTGATAGAATTTTCTTATAATAAGAGTTTCAATTCCAGTATACTTATGGCTCCATTTGTGGCATTATATGGGATGCAATGTCAAAATCATGATTTATAGGATAATGTAGGTTTAATGATACTAATGGGACCATAATTGGTAGAAGAGATGGTAAAAAAATTTCAGTTGTATTAAAAGCACATGAGAATAGCTTAGAGCAGGCAGGAATTTTTTGCCTATATCCAGAGGAAGGATCTTTCATTTGAGGAAGGTGATCATGTCTTTATCAATTATTTTTCATGGAAAGGTGTGATGTGTTTTGGTAAGAAGATAAATTGGAGTCTAAGGTTCATTGGACCTTATAAAATCCTGGTATATGTTGGATCAGTTATACACAAAGTGGCTTTATCTCCCAGTTTATCCTAGGTACAAAATGCTTTTCATATTTCAATGTTGAGAAAGTAAATGCTAAATCCATCTCATGTTTGGAGGCTAGAGATAGTTCAGTAGGAAGATAATATCTCTTATAAGGAACAACCAGTCTAGATTCATTACTGAAGAGAGAAACTATTTCATAATAATGTAATAAATCAAGTAATGGTTTTGGGAAAAAACCTTATGGTTGAAGAGGCAACGTGGTAATATTAAAATTATATAAGGGATAATTACCCCCAATTATATGATAAGAGAATATAATTCAGGGGACACAATTCCCAATAGGGGGAAAGATGTAACATCCTAGTAAATAAAGAATATGATATTTTTAAATTTATTAATATTTGTGAATTAAATATTTATTTTACATAAATAGGGATTCGCTGTTTGATGGCGTACCTGACATGAAGCAATGAGTTTATCCGAACTCTCATGTTGCACACAAGGCTGAGTCATACTGAAAAATGATAATATAATATTATTTTAAATTGTATTGACACCAAGTCGTTATATTAGTGAGAATGTATAGAACTAACTAAAATATTATTATACATGTTTTTTAAATGTAATTAAATTAATCTAATTATTTTTAGAGTCTTAAAATAAGAATGAATCAAATTTAAGCATAAATAATAAAATATTCATTAAAGGGTTGATTTACTGCCTTTTAATAGAGAACCAATTTTAATCCATATTTGTCTCATTTTTATTGTTTATTTGAAAAAATAAAACTATTCTTTAGAATTGGGACAAAAAAATTTACTTTGGGTAAATATATTGTAATTTTCTGATAAAATTCATTTTTTTATGAATAGTGAACAATACTGTACTTTAATTCAATGATACCTTTTAATCTAATTTATTTATATGGATAGATTATCTTAATAATTGGTTTAAAAGTGTAATTAGATTATATTTTTACAATTTAATCCAATTTTTATCATTGGATGTAATTTTACTTTCAAATTTAATGTAAACATGTGTTAAAATTTTTGTAGTTATAATTTATTAAAAACAGGCTTTTGTTTTGACAAAGGGAATAAATTTTAAATTAATTTCAGACACATTTGTTTTTTGAAATTGGAAAAATTTATTCTATATTCATAATCAGAATGTAAAAATTTTGTAAATATGTAACTTTATATTTTGACATTATGAATATTTTTTTCGGTACATATTTTATTTACGATGGTTAAAATGGTAAATCTGGTAAATAAGGGTAAAAAAATATTATTATAATAATATTAAATTACCCTAACATGTGTCCCAATTCTATTGGTTGATACATGTCAGACCATGGGAATCCTTGGGTGATTTTGGGACCCCCTTGAGCCATTTGGGATTGTTAATTACATTGTATATTAGTTAATTGTATACAATGACAAAAATGACATAAACATATATCTTTTAGTAAATAAATTTGTATATGGGGTCATATAAGTTATCAATTAGACTATAAATATTCATTTTAATGATAACCAAATTAACTAAAACATGGTATTTTATCTATAATTATTATGCATACAATATATAAAACTATTTATGAAACAATAATGATGCAATGTTTACCTCATTAATGAATGATTAAAATAAGTAAGATTATAAAGAATAATAAAATATCCAAGACATATCCAATTCTTTTTGGATAATTTTATTTAAAAATCTAGTTATCTTGTCTTAGACTACAATATGTTTCAGACCTTTAGAATCCTAAAATCTTTATATAATAAAATAGTATATTCAAACATTCCTAAAGATTCACTCTTCCCACTTATAAAAATCCCTCACATATAACCCATTTTTCACACATATCATGGTTTTTTTCACTTCAAAACACTACAGAATTAATCTCCCTATATCCCCCTTTTCGTCCTAGAATCCTTACATAAGGCAGAAGACTCATCAAGAAATCATTTTGGTTCAAACCAAAGAGAGTTACCCAATTTAGACGTAACGTCTTATCTTATGTTATTTTATTTGATTTTACATATAAAACCCCATAAACCCTTTTTATTACTTTATTTTATAAAAACAAATTATAATCAATATACTATGTAGTATTTATGATAAGTATTCTAACTACAGTTACACATTCCTCTATATAATGGGTAATGAACATACTGTTTCTTTGGACAGAGAACTATTGCCTCATGAAACGATGATTGTTCAATAATCTCCTAGCACCTCTAATTGTGGCCATTATGATGGAAAATTATTTATATATTATATATATTATATTTATATTGTCCCTATTATTCTGTATTTTTCATTTATATCATCCCTTTATGGTTTCCATAACGGGTAAACATGATAATTTCATTTGAGGAAGTGTGGACTAATGTCCCATCAAAGTGAATGACTCATTCATACCATATGTGGGATGTATAAAGTATGGAGTTAATTAAATTATATATTAAATTTTAATTTAATTATAATATACCAATGTATCATTATGTTTTCATTCCATAAAAATACAAAATAGAAATTATAGTAGCGTTCAAGCATACATACGTCTTACCGTCTCAATGAACAGTGAATTTTATTTCATACCTCTAAATGTTATGGAATATTATAAATTCATATATATACTAGTTATATATTATATATATGTAGTCTAAATAATTAATATTATTCTATAGATAATGGAATTTTGAGCACATGAAAAACATGTAATTTTAAAAAGATCATTTTTGACACAAGTACCAAATTTCGACAAAATGACCATTATTAACTAAAATGATTTCAAAATGGTTATAACATGGTACTAAGTAATATAAATGGAATAGTAAACTTGAAGAAGGTTCTTAAGAAAATAGATATTAACTTTAGTTTATTATTCAGTAGATTAATGAACAAATGGGTCATGTCAGACCCAAGGTAAGGGAATTCGTCTCAATCTCCTTTTATTGAGGCTTGTTTTTATAATTTAGACATCCTTATTTTATACAGTATATAAAAACCCCTTTTATTATTAATTTTATTTAAGGTAATATTTTCACTATTAATTTTTTACCAAATGAAAAACATAATGTTTCTTTTTAATGTTAGTGGTGACAACCACCTTTTCCGCTGCAGTGAGTATTATTTGATATTTGGATTCCCCAACTAGCCGTAATGTTTTTAAAATGTAAATAAATAATATATAATCCATTATGTATTTTTGTATTGAAAATTGTTTTTAAAATGGATTTATTATATTAATATATCTAAATGATATGGAAATGTTATATTTCTTTTTTTTTTGTTTTATGTGTTATGAATATGTTATGGTTCTCAGGAATTGTTACATATATGGGTGGTTTCATGATAAACCTAGGATAGGTGAGCCTGAGATAGCTCTCCAAGGCATTGGGTATTATGACAGCGATAATCGTGAATGTTTCCCCATAGAGATCTAGATAATATAATATGATGGGTAATCGAAATGTTACTCACTATGTAGTTGTGAAAGCTACAACTAATATGTTATGGATTCCACAAGTTACCTTTATGATTTGTGATTACTATGTGGTATTCATAAATATTAAGATTTAATGCAGTATGATAAAGATCTTATTTTATATATGTATTGATGAAATAATGTTTTCATTATTTATTCTATAACCCTTACTGAGATTTTTCTTCTCATCCCATGTTTGTAATGTTTTTATAGGATTTAATGATGAATAAGGTCAAGGATGGGATCCAAAAAATATTATGTTGTCTAAAACATTGAACTAGAAAAGAATCTTTTTTTCAAGAGTTCTTATTTTATGGAATAAATGGAAACTCAGTAGAAGTGTCTATTTTGTTATTATTTGAAATGAAATGTAATAGTTATTACATAATTCTCTTAAACTATAAACCTGAAAATATCCTCAATGTAAATTATTCTTTCAATTTATGATTATGTAAATGTGTATGGTCAAGTCCTTATTGAATGTACTCAATATCATTTGGTACAATTGTTTGGAATTTTTTAGATATATTTTTTTGTCTATTAAAAGTTTTCCCATGGTATAGATTGAAAACTATATTTTTTTCTCAATTAAATATTTTTATCACATGAATGAATTTTATGTATATTTGTATACTCTATTACCATATAATATATTTATATTATTTCATATTTTTTTGATAAAAAATTTAATATTTATTACAATGAGAATTGGAATGGATTTTATGAAAACAACAGAAAATGTATTGACAAATTGGTTTGGATTGATGAAAATTATTTATATAAATTCTCATATTTTAAAAATTAGAACTATTTCATTCATGATATTAGATCTTTTATAGAATCAGTGGTGGTGTTCTTTTGGTCTCTATTCTCCCACACTAAATATACCAATTCTTAGTTCTAGATATCGGAATATAGGATCCAAGTATTTTCATGCAATTATTGTATCATGTATAATTTTCCATTAATCATTTACTTTATAGTGGGGTCATTTGGAGATGACTTTTGGAAAATTAGAAAATTAATATTTTTTCTATTTTAGCATGTTTTGCCTCTTATTATTTTATTTTTGTGATATATATTTTTAGATACATTTTATTATAGTTTTATGTATAGGTTTGATTATATTAAAGACACATTAACTATATGTTTATTATACCTCATCCTGATGTGTTTGATTGGGTGGCTTATTTGGATAACCTCGGATGGTCATTTATAGTGATTACTGAAAATTAACACAATATTCCCCACATAACCCTAACTAAGACTAACCAATATTATTTTGATGGTTTTTTATATTAATAATTCATGAATCAAACATGTGTTTTGGGTGTGTTATAGATGACATTAAAATGTAATGTAGACTCGTCCACTAAAAAAGATATCTTTTCAGTATGGTTAGGTGTCTAATGAAAAAAAAATATGGGGTTGGGTTTCTAGAGTAGAAGATATCAGTTGAAATATATCTCTTTGATAGATTCAAACAATTCATCTAAAATATGGCCTATAATTGGTGGGATTAATCATTTATTTAGTGTTAGTAATTTCCACATGAAGTATACTTATGTGTATGATTAAACATAAATATTTTTTATGTTGAAATATAGAATATAATAAGTTGTTTTGAAAAGTTATTATGAACCATTGAATGGGTTTTCACAGAATAGGGAATTTTCCATGTATCAAAAAATGGCTATGTGGAGGTTCTAAATAATGAAATTCATTTGATTTTCGATATTCTGGCAATATGAGGGAGTTCACATGTAAAAGGGCCTTCTATATGAAAATAAACACCAAAATGAATATGATTACTAAATGGAATGGATATATGAAAAAGAATTTCTTATGAAATTGATAAATTAAAAAAAAATTAGTAAAATAGGGGACATGAATAAAAAGTCATGTGTAAGAAAGTTATTATAGTTTTGTGTCACAGAAGATAATTCTTCTAAATGATGGAATTTTATAATATGGTGGGTAACATTTGTGAAATTGTCTATGTATGAGAAGTCACATACATGAATAAACAGTTTATGGGATTTCATATTTGTGATCCACCATGAATTGTTTTTAACATATGATTTTAGGATACATTCTCATATAAATGTTTCTTTTCATTTGAATTATTTTCCATTAAAATTTAATGAATATATTTGGTGGGGTTTGAATAAAAGAAGAAATAATGAGGCCTTAGGTAGGTTCAATGTTCATTGATTTGTGTTTTAATTATTTTAATAGAAGTATTTGAAATTGGTTTTAGATTTTTAATTTTATGATGGTGTTATTAATATAAAATAAGATAAATTGTCTTTCAAATGTCTTAGTGATATTTAATTTGGGTTTCTCAATGAATTTAATGATAATTATAATTGATATATTAGATTATATTTATTTTTGAATTTATAATGTGGACCCTTAGAGATGATCACTTGGAAAATGAGGAATTGAAAATAACATTCAACATTTATGGAGAAGTATTATTAGTAGTATATAAACTATATGGTGTAGTTTTATAAGGTTAGTGGATTAATTTAATCCTGGTAATATAATATTAAATATTTTGGATTTTTAAAAAATGTATGAAGATAAGTAATAAAATCAATACGGCAAATTTCTCAATTTGATTATGGTTATTTATAAACATCCTTGTAGGAAACATGTTTTTACTATATAATTTGTAACAACTTTTCATAAATAATAAAGTTAATCATGAGAAGATACATTTATCATGGATCAATAGAGATCCATTATAAAAACTTATTAAAATCCATAGTTAAGGGTGTTAAATTCCAAGAATATGAATTCATCATGTGTGTGGTCTCCATTGAATATAATGAAGAAAAATTGTTTCAAAATTGGTTGGATATATAACCCAAACCCGTCCAAAATATATTAAATAATATTATAAAAGACAAAGTGAAATATCAATTTCCAATGACTTTTCACTAAAAATTAACTTCATTATTACAATTCAAATTGATTCGAATATAGTGAAACCGACATAGAAAATGAAGCAACACACCTCTGAACTCCTCATTACATTGTAATCATCCCCTAAGTCCATTAATCATCCTTTCTAGTACCTTTATACATCATCCAATATCATCCTAGATACCTTAATAAACTCAATGGATAAAAGATGAAACCATTCGATATGTTGACTCATACCCATAAATACTGTCCAAACAAAGATGAACTATAAACAAATACAAAACATTAAGCTACTATTAATCCATCTACCATTTACATTACCATTATATATCCTACCTTTGGATCTTATATATCTTTATGTATTCATATTTTAAGAAAACCATATAAAGCATCCATTGGATACATTAAACATTCTAAAGGAGTTATAATAACCTCACACATAAAACCCATGACTATTATAAAAATGTATTTCCAATTCCTAACATTACATTACATCCAATGAATTATTTAACATTATGAAAGTGAAATATTACACTTTCTCATGTAACAAAATTTATTTATTCATCCTAATTGAAAAAACCTACAGTTTAGTAGCACTAAGGAATTAAATTAATGTTAAAAAAATCAATATATCACTATGTAAGGACCAAAGTCCTATTTAAATCACCATTTCCAAAACCCAAACTTATATAATATCATATAAATAGTGTTACCTAGAGAAATAAATAAAAAACATCATAAAATTACCATTCAACGTTACATAATCTCATATGCTTCATACATCCTTACATGTACCTTTCTATAATCTATATAAGTATTTAATCTACCCTCTCTTATTCAGAAGGTGCTCAAACCAGATTATCCCAACCCATTTCATTAAAAAAATCCCCCTTAATCTATCTTCTATCTTCAAATTATCTAATTGTGGGATTCCATCTTCAAAAAATAAATTGAACATGTAGGATATCATCCCATAAAATGTAAATAAATTAAATTTGGAATCTGTTAAAACTCGTATTCTATCATAAAGAACATCTATTCTCTAATATAATGGTACTCAAACTCAATGATTTAAAACATAGTATATTTTCAAAAAATAATATTTACATATTCTTTATTCTAATAATTTAACTCTTCTACAAAGTCATTCATAATATTACAATCATTTTTTTATATTGGGGTCAAAATATTCATCTTCATACCTACTATAACATTAAGATTATACTGACTCAACCACAGCTGATGTACCAAAAATATTATAATAAATCATTGAATAGTCTTTAATAATATCGTTATTAATATTACTTTATGGTTTCCAAGGTCTTCATCTATCTTCTAGGAGGAACTCTGAATATATTGAGGCAATGGTTGGTTCCAAATTTTAGTTGAAAATAATCATCTAAGTCCTTCATAGGTGAAGAGTAACAAATCCATCAAATTCAAATTTTTAGTTTTTAACATTTTTAAAATCAAAATAATTAAATCATCAAAAATTTTAATAATTTGACAATTTCAATCCTAATTATAATTATCATATTGAATAGACACATACAAGACATTAGATAACTCATCATTATTAGGTAGTGTAGGAAAAATATGATCCAATATGGGGTCAAATATCCCATGGGAAACCCATTGAACCTTTTATACTAAATTAACATTATTATCAATATAAAAAATAATAGACTCCAAAATATTTGCATATTCATCAACTATGATTTATCAAGAATATGTTATTGGAATTGTTCTATATAGAGTTAAAGCATGGTTAACCTAACACATAGAAGGACCCACTAGAAAATTTGGACTCTTTTTCCATCTATATAGCTTTTTTACTTATGGGGGGATGATATTCATGGATATCATGATATTTAATCTTTTGATGACTCATAGAAAGAGAGAAAAAAATGAAACATGATGTGAAATAATCTGATATATATTTATAAATAATATAATCCCAAAAAAATCAAACTCTCCATTTTGGATTCAAATATTAGATGCCATTGTATTTGATCGATTCACCTCTATGAATATCCAATCAACTGATTCATGGTAATCCTTATGTATTTCCAAAAAAAATTATTCAACACAATAATTTGACTAGAAATGGAAAAAATAGTATCTCTCCTGATGAGTTACACCAGCAGATTATAATCCCATTCTTGACCTAAACATTGGGAATATTTTATGAATATTAAAATGTATAATAAAATTAAATTTAATTCATATAAGAAAACCAGAAATTAAAAAGTCCCAAACACCATCAATGATAATACGCATTCATGGAAATAAAGAAAAAAAGATGATTCATGGTTTTATGAAGACTGTTATTAAAGTTATGAAACCAATATATTTGAATTATCACATAAAAATATTATGCAAATGAATATGGGAGGGTAACCAACCAAGAAGTAGAATCCAGAGATCTATGGAAAGAATAGAAACATCATTCTAGGAAAATCCCATGATTGGATCCTTTTTATATTGAATTTATATTAGAGACATATGATTAGGGATGGAGAAATTTCAATTATTTGAGTAAGTAAACACAATTTTAGTTTCATAGGATCAATATATAATCAATAATGAGTCATATTTATAATAAAGTTTCAGAAGATATATCATGTGTGAGGGAACTTTCATCACCTCCAAGGGCTATATCTTTTTGGTTGACCATGGAAAATAATATTTTCCACTTTTTTATTTAATAAATCTTCCAATATATGTTTTCATAATTTATTGAAATGTTCTTTCAACTCTTTACAAGACAATAAAATGATCAATAAATGGAAACATGAAGTTTCACCAAAATTCACCCGTCCCTTCATATGGTGGGTTATACTATGATAGGATCATGTTTTTCAGAAATAATTTTTTTTCTATGAAATCATTTTTATGGATAAAACGTCATGGAAAATCCTATGAGTATTAGAGTAATTCCTTTTCAGAATATAAAATTATCTAATATCGAATAAAAATGTTGTATCTTTTTTTTGGTCTCTCTATTTTGATGTTTTCTTAGTAACAATTAATGGTGGGAATGTTAGTAAATCATCTAGATTATTTATAACAAGTGGGAAAAAATGATACATGACATAGATATATAGGAAAATAATTGATTAGATTGTGAATTATTAGATCATTTTATACGAACATCATTGGGTTTTATATTGATATAAAATTGATAAATTTGACAGTAAATATGAAGTGAATAATAGTGTGAGGTAATAAAATATTTAATGGGTTCATAACATGTTTCCATACCTAAAAATGTATTTTTGGTGAAAGTGTGGATGATTTCAGAAATCATATGATAGATTTTTTGAATTCATCAGGGATCAAGGATATGTTATAAAAATGGTAGCTAGTGTGAAGATAATATTTATATGACATATTCATCACATAAATTGAATTATATATTTTCTAGGAAAAATAAATCATTCTAAAAAAATTTATGATGATAAAGATATAATTCTTGTAGATTATGAGATGTGATTTAGTTCTAAGGGGAAAATAATTTAACATTGATGAAATTTATTTTAATGATATATAGTAATTGAACATAAATGGTGAGATAGATGGTGGAAATCATATTGGTGATGAATTTATCTCTCTATATTAAAATAAATTTAGTCGAGGGAATGAGAAGTTTCAAGTTAAACCTTGTGATGCTTGTTTTTTTGTGTGAAATGGATGGAAACATATAATATAATTGTTCAAATGTGTGTAATTTTAGATATTAAGTAACTTGTGATATTCAATATTTGGGAAAAATATACAATACTTGATGAAATATCTTATATAAAAGATCAACAAAAAATACCTCTAAAAGAGTCTTATTATAATAAATGAAGAGAATTATTATGATCACATATGAGAATTATAAATTCAATATATATCAAATATATAAGGTTTATGGATATAAAATTTTGAAAAATAAATTTTTGATTAAACGAAATATGGTCATCGAATAGGAGGAGTAGACTTTATGATGGATATAGAAGGATAATTTTATGATCTTCTTACTCAACCTATGGTGAATTTAAAAATTGTTTTATTATTGTATTATTGTTCATGATATTTAGAATATATGTATCTTTAAATTCATTAGCACGATGTTGTTATTTAAGAATACAATTGGAAATATAGATGATAGGGATGTTATTGAAAAAAACAACTGAAAGGGGAGAAATTAAAATTGATAGAAAATATAAAAATGATACTTTAGTAAATGAAAATTGGAATTGAATATTTATAGGAATATATAAATAAATGAATGTTAATAATTTAACATATAGTCAACAATTTTTATTTAAATAATAAATTAAAATTTATATTATTCAATGATAAAATTACCATGAAAAGGTTCAAGTGGGGATCATCGTGAATTTATAAAATTATAGAAGATCTAAAATATGGTTTTATAGTAAAAATTGGAATTGAGATTAAATTATGTTCCTAAAATGAAAAACCAGATACATTTGTTTCTTATAAAGGAAAGGAAAAACAAGGGAGTATATTTGAAGCTGGGAATCCAATGAAAAATAATATAGGATATGTGATATGTGGAGAGAATGAGGTGGAAAATTATTTTGACTAATGATGTCCTAATGTTGGTGATTATTTTTACTAACAAAGAATTTATAAAAATAAAAAACATTTCACATAGAAAATTAATATCACAAAAACCAACCATGAATAATATCATCATATTCTAATCCTTGATGGGGTAATAACATTTAGTGTTTTTGATTCAATTTCAATTATTTTTTAAAATAATATTGTATTATTCAACATTGAGTTAGCATAAATGTGGATTAAAAAACACCATTGGTTATGGATAGAAATAAATCTTAATCATTCTCTAATAATATTAGGTATAGTATCTTGGTACTATAATTCAATTTAAAAAACTCTATTGAGGAAGAAACTATTTAGTATGTGGTACCTATGATGTTAATTCATCCGTCACAGAATGATTATAATTTGAAAAAGGAAAATATTTTTGATGTATCAAATATGGATTCCATGAACTATATGACATGAATATTTGATGTTGGTTTGTTATGCCACATGATTAGAAATTATAATTTTGTGAATAATGTGGATGAAATAGTTGATAGGACTAAAAGGTTACATAATGACCCTATATTGAAAATAGAAGATAATTTTATAGCTAATCTCGTAGGAGTTGATATCTAGAAAAACAATGACTTTATAGTGAAAGGTTTAAATTATAATCTATTGAATTGGATTAAACTGTATGAAATAGGATTCAAAATATTATTTTATCCTAAATAAAATGTTTTTTAAAAAATATATATATTGTGTATTATTTTTAAATTTTATATGTATTTTTTTCAAGGTCAGGTGTTGAGATGGAGAGTGATTCATGAGCTCGACACGACTAGAAATAATTATTGAAATACATTGAATATATTAAATAACATGCACACATGGTTTTCCAAAAAAAACTGGAATAACTCCTTAATGATATATTGAATCTGATATCTGAGGGCAGTAATGAAATCAAAATGTGAGGCGTACCATTGGTGCGACTTAACATTAATTAGGATGGTTAACATATAGAAAATTTATCATAGTTGCAAATATGAATAAATTAGTCTGAATAAATAATTTTAGTACATTATTCATATATAGTGATTTAATCATCCTAAAAAATATGATTATTGGGAAATCCCAGGGTTAGGGAATCCCTTGAGATACTGGAAGACTGTTGGAGATATGGATATCTCTAGAGAATTCCCTCAGACGAATGAAAATTTATTATGGATCAAAGATCAATTATCTTATAATTCAATTTATATTTATGGAGAAAATGATAGGGAAATAATTCTTCATCAATGAACGATACATATCATGTTAGGTAATGTGTTTTAAATCATTTATTCACTATTATTTATTTACATGATGAATTTGAATCAATCAATGAACTGATTGATTAACATATCATGTTTATTACTTGATGGGATTATATTTGTAGGGTTTTGATGGAATTATAATCTTTTTTTGTTTATTCAATTTATTTTCTAATTGAAATTAATAGAAATTGAAATCATAATTTATAATGGTTTGTTCATCTCAGTGGTTAATTTATATTATTAAACGATTCACCATTCTTCACTCGTGTTATTCATTTTTACCACGACGTGACACATCCCTATCAATCAATAATTTCACATCTGATTCTGGGTGTAATGATATGATATCAGAGATCTGGGATCATCAATGACCGATGGTGTTGATACAATATAGGTGAATTTATTCAGATGGGATACTATTATTCATTTTCATTGGAGTCCTTTATCATGGAATGAAGAATGTAAATTTGACCCATGTTGGATATGAGCTGATGATGAAACAAATATTTCGATGATTAAGTGGAATGGATGTGCTCAGATGTAATTTTTTGGGCAATTGTCATTGGATCTATGGTTGGTGGTGCTAGATTGGGTGTTGCAACAATAATGAGATTCCATGAAAATCCATAACACAATGGAATTTATACTAGATCTATAGTTAATGTGGGTCCCCCTAAGAGGCATATTGGCTTTCATAATGAGTAAAACATCACATGAAATGGGAACACTATAAAAAAATGTGTGGTCCCAGCATGGATACTCGACATGTACATTTGGAACCACATGAAAATTGGGTGTAATACATGGGTTTCTTACATGGTGTTTACTCCCCAATATGACACAACAAGGACCAAGTACTAGTACATAAGAAATCATACATGGGATGGAGCCATGACATACTACACAGACATGGTATAAATGGCGCAGTCTATTTACATGGGAAGAAACGATGGTCATGGGACACAACGTAAAACAATTCTATATGTTGTGTACTATTTCATACATGGATTATATCTCTTGGTATCAAAATATTTCTCATGATTAATTAATTTTTTTCCACCTTATCCATTACATGATGGTATTTATGAATCATTTCCACTCATTGTATTATCATCCATTTAGTGGGTCATCCTAGATAGATTACATGGCATCCCTCCTAGTGGCTTAAAGTGAGAACCCCTATTCCACTTCTTTCCATAGGCGGAGTTATTGGTATCTATGTGATGAACAATACATGGGCATCGATCCAATAGATAGTGTGATTAATCCCTATTAAGTTCGATTGTATCGCCCTATGGGTTTGTATGTGATCTTTATCAATGAATCATATTTTCTTCCAATCTATCTAGGTATTATTTCTCAATTTGAGCCCTGAAGAGAAGTTCCTCTTAAAAGGATGTCATTTGTACAATCAGACTCAGTATTGTGTTCTGCAAGATGAATTCCTCATGAAATTTTCAAGTTTGAATCCAAGGTTGTTATAAAATGTTTTTGGATTACCAGAATACTATGTGTCTTAAATCGGGTATATCTGTATTATAATATTATATGTTTTATTTGTCATATACACATTATGAGAAGATTCTATTATAATTTTTATGTTCTCATTCCTTTCCCATGTTCATACTGAATCTTTTTATACTCACTGAAGCAGGTTCTTTACCCACATGTGTCATGTCTTACGTAGATTATTGTCTTTTTGATAGAGTCTTGGGTTTTTGAATAATCGATGGTTCTTAATGATATGTGACAACATGAGGTGTGTTATTGTGTCTTTCAGACAGCAGTCATAGTAATTTTACATTAGGTTTGTACTTTTATTATATAATTCATTATGGTCGGATTGTATTAGTCCCTATATACTTTCTTTATATCCTTTGATACTATGGTTGTCAAATATTGATGTATTTCATGCATTGTTCATTAATTTAGTTTTATATTTCATTAATGATATGTGATTAGAGATGTGTTCATGTGTACATATATGTAGGGAATTTCTTCTATGATAATGATATTCCTACTCAATGATAGTGACCACCACATGGCCTATTGAAGTCATTATTATGGATTCACGACATGGGGACGATTATGATAGGTCATAATACAGTGGTATAAGAGGTGGTATGTTATACAATTATACTGGGAGTCTATGACATAGGTTTGGGGCAGCAATGTTAAGTGTTTTGAGTCCATATTTAAGGATAATGACTCTAGTGTTGGGGAGGTAGTCGAAATATCTATGAATTTGGACTATGATCTCTAAAATATTGACTTGGTATATGGAAACATTGGTTTTAGTGAAAAAATGATACACTCATCATATAGGAATGGGTTGTGGTTTCATATCCTTATTGATTCATCTGTCTAGATATACTCATTGACAATGGTACGTCTTGTTTATTTTTCAAGATTTCACTGATAAGTATGCAATCTACGGTTCATCATGGTGATCAAAATGATGAACCCTTAAGTGATGAATCTTGGATAAAGGGACAAATTCTAGAGTTTTTACCTCAATGTGATACACCATCAATACAACCTATAGAGAATCACATGGAAAATTTAGTAATGGAAGATGAGGAGCACTGGTTGATCACATTTCATTAGACTTAGTGATAAGCACACTACATGTTTTTGGGAAAACCCATCCCACAAGCGATTGAGAACCATTTGGAGGGTGTAACATGAGTTTTCCATCTTCTCAAGACATAAACATATCTGATGATTTTCTTAACAATGATATTTATTCTTTGTTTAGTAGAGAACTAGTGGTGTTTACTTAACCTATCTTATGACGAGGTAAATCATTCATGGATAGAGTTTGAGTTCCACTAAAAAGAGGATTTCACACTGGCTACACCAAGGGAAGGGAATATCCAAGACCTTATACTACTCAAGATGGGCATCATGATAGTATCTATGTATACATTGAGGTCTAATAACATTTCTAGGTACTTAGTGGATATGGGTCAAGGATTGTATGTCAGACCTCTGACAATCAGGCCTGGTCTTTATTGAGAAATCCATTCCTACATTATATCTCAATGAATTCCATCCTATTATAGTATGTGAGAGAGAGCTTCGATGGTTGTGTGTTTCTTATATGATTAGCTACAACTGGTAGTTGTTGGTAGTGGGAAAGTAGTATTATAGATCACAACAATAGGGAGAGAACATTAGTCACAATGACGGAGACAAGGGATATATTTCAAGATGACGTATTAGGATTGAAGATCTACAATATAGGGCTCAAATAGTGGGTATATCCATGATAGAGTGAGGCATTTCTACACTTGTCAGAGAGGGGAACATATCTAAGAAGATATGCCACCATCCATACAGCTAACAGAGAATCCATGAATGGTCCATCGAGGCATAGATGGTGGATGGAAAATGCAAGATAGATGGTTGGAAGATGTGAAAGAGGATTTGGAGAGTAGTGTGACATGGTTGATGTTTCAACTTGTAACCACCACCACCACCTACTAGTAGTCTATAATAGGCTTAAGAAGAAGGATGAAACGTGTGGAGAAAACTATATTTGATTGAGGTATATGAACTAGTGTATCCAAGAATGATTTGATCTAAGATTTCTTACTTTTATACCATAGATATTTTACTGATAGGCAAAGGATGTATTAATTCTTTCTTTACAACATATATTTCTTGAGAGATAGTAATTGTAGTTGATATAATCCCTCAAACCATATGCATGGAGACTCATACTGGAGAAGCCTTGATGATTAAAATATTGTTTTATAGTGTTTCCTAACTCCTGGTGGTGAGTGTTTCATTTTGGATCGTTTGTTAAGAGCGTCAAGGAATTATAATCCCATCCTTAGTGTGGAATTATTATCCAAAAAATGGATTTTTTTCTCTATGATGTAACCATGTTCTCTATTTAGATGAAAAGGAAAACCAATTATCACATGATGGTCACACTTGAATTAGTGGTGGAAACCAATCAATTATTATTTGGGTAGCATAAAAATTGGTGTAGCGGATGTTATGAGATTCTAATTTTCAATAGTTGTATAAGATTATAAGTACATCTCCCTTAAATATATTATATGATTACAAAACATATGAGAGATTGACTTATACATTGATCTAAACCAATGGATAACACTGATATCTATTCGAATATATCAGGTGGCTCTCGCAGATCTTTGCAAGATGATTGTACCATTTGAGAACATGCAGAGGAATGTTTTCATGAGACCCAATGTTTCACCTAAGGCAGCCACCATTTTATTTTCCAATAATGTAGATGGGATATTGAGGTTTTTTTTGGACCAATGGTTATTGAATCAGGTGACTATTAAAAAAAATATACACGACTGAGGATTGATTGCCCCTTTGATCAGTTTAGTGGGGCACGATGTTTCCCGAAGATTGAACTCAGATCAAACTATCAATATATTGGAGTAAGAGATAAGGATATACCCATGATGTAATTCATATAACTCTATGGTAACTATGAGTACTTGGTGATTCCCTATGGTGTAATAAACACCCCATCTGTGTTAATGGGACTAATGAATTGGATGTATCATCCTCACATAGAGTAGTTTATGGTAGTCCTCATCGATGATATTCTTGTGTTATGAGATTTTGGGGAGGAGCACATGGTACTCAAAAAGGTGGTTATGGATATACTCCAAGCGAATCATCAATGATGAAATCTCCAAATGTTTTTGCACATTATTTTTGAGTTCCACTTTTTGGGACATGTATACTAGTAGATGGAGTGGTAGTGGACCCAACCAATTTTGAGGAAGTGATAGCATGGAGTCCACCTAATATTGTGATGGAGGTGTGAATCTTCTTTGGGTTGGTAAGATATTACTAGATAATCGTTCCAAACTTCTTTAGGATATTAACACCCATGTCAAATTTGACTTGAAAGTGGAAGAGATTCATGTGGACAATGTATTGCATGCTAAATTTTCTGTAGGTGATGTATTATTTGATATGTTATCCCATCATTAGTTTTCTTGAGGTGGTTGTTGAGTATATATTGTTATTAAATGCATTAGGAACTGGGATTGGTTGTGTCCTGACAAATAGGCATGAAGTGATTGACTATGGTTCACAGTAGTTGATCTCATATGAGAAAAACTATGTGAAACACAATCTTGAGATATATGATGTATAATTAACATTTATGATTTGATGACCCTTACAAATGGGATAGATGTTTATTTTCTACTCTCATCACAAGAGTATCATGTATATATTCATTCAAAATTATATTAACTTGAGGTAGAGCTGATGTCCAGTGTTTATCCAAGATTATGAAATTGAGATTTCCAATACTCCTATAATGGTGAAAATGGTAGAAGATGTTCTCATCATGAAATATTGTTCGTAGTTTCTGATTGAGGTGTAGAAATAATTGACCTCTTTATTGTTATACTTTTGTGTATAGAGACAGATCATCTTACCTCTAGTCGATTGTTTTCATCCACTACAATCTTTTGGTGAGATAGGGATGCACAACTTGGGGATAATGACTAGAAGACCATAAATTCTAAGATATCCATAAGAAATTAGATTGATGGATATTCTAAAGGTGGAGATTATGTTTATTTTTTAGATGATGCACACTATTTCTAGATGAATTTTGTGATGATGTTTTGAGAGAGTTTCACACATCACCTTCGGTAGTAACTCTAGGTGAGGAAAATATGTAATAACACCTATAATGTAAGTTTGGGTTTCATGCCATGAGGAAAGGAGTTGAAGAGTTTGTCTCTCAATGCCATGGTTATCTACAAGTTATGGTTAGACATCATGTTATTTTGGGTTTGGATCAACCCCTTGAAGTTATAGAATGGATGTGGGATGCGATATGTGTGGAAATTTTGATGTTCATACCATGTAAATCCCAGGGACATGATACCATATCGGTGATCATATAATGACACACCATGTATTCCCACATCCATGTTATATAAGATAAGTGTTCAGTAGATACCATGGGATGCCTATACATTATTGAGAGAGTCTGAATCCATAGAGTTCCATCGAAATCTATTTATTGTTGATTTAATTTCCAAAAGACCAAATTTTTTAATGGATTCCATGAGGAATTTGATTTCGAGTTAATATTTACCATAGTGCTTCAACCCCAAACTAATGGCATGATATAAGACCATTCAAGTTCATAAAGACATGTTTCAAGAGCATGTACTGGTCTTTGGCCAATGTTATTCAGATTAACTACTTATTTTTGTGTTTACTTAAAACAACATCTACCATTCCTCCTTTGGTATGGAACCATTTGAGTATTTTTATAGGTGACCCATTATGTCAACACATTGTTGGAATAACCTAGGAGAGTTGGCACATACAAGTCATGAGTTAGTTTTTGGTATAATTGAGATGTTTCAGATCATGTAGGAGATAATGAAGACCCCAATGATCTATTATATATCTTATGCTAACCAGTGATAGAGGGATATGGGGTTTGGGGAAGGAGAACATTTATTCCTACAGGTTTCACCTTGATAAGGGTTACATAAATATTTCATAAGAGAAATTTTATCTATGAGGATCATTTCCCATTTCTAGAGACATTGTAGATTTGGAATGGGGGAATATTTCTTTGATAAACCTCCTCCGTTTGACCATTAAACGATATCTTCCAAGTGTTGAAAATGTGTAGGTACATGCATGACCCATCAAATGTTATTGAATGGGGATGGGTATACATCGATGATCGATAGAACAATAATGAGTACCCTGTTGAAATTGAGGATCTACATTAGAGGATCCATCCTAGAAATTTTTTACTTTTTTTGTCCATGGGAAAAATGGGAATCTTTTGTAGAGTACATGGGAATAGGATATTCGGATTCTTGATCAATACCCACATATTTACAAGAAGCGCTTGTTTTCCTTTTTTTAAATCTAAATCCCCTAATTAGGATGATTTTAATTAATCTAATTCTATGTAAATTATTTTTATATACTATATGGATTAATTTTGAGTGTAGTTGATGATATGATATGTAATTCTATGGCCCTATTTTTTGGAAGGAAAGATTGAAATATATTAAATTACACACACATGTGGTTTACCTAAAAAACTAGAATAAATATTAAATGAGTGCTCATAGAATAAATTTGATGGAACTGATGAGATAATAACATGAAATTTACCGACGAAATGATTAAACATTATTTGGTTCAGGTCATTTGTGGAAAAGTAATCGTAGGTGTGGAAATGAGGAAATAATATGAATAAATAATTTTATTAATTTTTCTAATGTAGTGACATATTGGTCATAAAAATGATTATGGGAAAATTCATTGGTTATCCAATCCCTGATGATCTAAGAGGACCATTAAAGAGGTAGATCTACGTAAATCACATCAGATGAATGATAATGGATTGTAGATCAATGAATTACACTCCTACGATTTAATAAATTATTATAACCACAATGACACAACAATCGTTATTCATCTGTGAAAAATCTGAATCTAGATAGGGAATGTGTCCTAATTCTTTTATTCTCCATTTTATTTACATGATGATCATTAATGAATCAAAGAATTGATTTATTCAAGGATCATGATTACCATGGGATGCAATTATATTTTTTGGGGTTTTAAAGAGATTAATTATTATGATTATATGTTTATTCAATTTTCATTAAAAAAATAACAGATCCAGATTGACCGGAACATTCATTAATGTTAAATCCTATATCTAGTTTTTATGTTTTTCTCCCCTGATTTATTCTTCATCGTGGGCATTCATTGTTTGGCTAGAGACTCCACACATTCCAATCAATCAAATTTGGTGCACCCAATTCATAGTGAAATGGAATGATATCACATAAATGGGATAATCACAACATATAAGAGGTGAGAAAAGGGTGATGCATTGATTCATATGATGTTGGATCCCCATATTCACATTCTCCACCACCCATCAAATTACAATAACGAACTGTTATTTGATCTGTGTTGTGAGTAGATATGATGATGACACACAATTTTTGATTTTTAATGGCTTGGAAGAGATAATATCTTCAATTTTTGGTTGTAACTGTTATCAAATCAGATGAAATTGGTTCTAGATTGAATGTGGAAAAAAATAATGGGATTTCAATAAAATCCCGAACAAAAAGTAATTTGAACCGAACCTACAAGATGTGGGGGGGACGTAGTGGTGGCTCGTGTTCTAGAGGAAGTTAAACATCACACGGTGTGTGACCCTAGTCTCTTTGAATGTGGTACCTCCTATGATACATCATATTTAATTTTGGACGTAAATGAACCTGGGGTAGAGTACAATAGTTTCCTACACAACATAAAATCACCCACATGGCATGGCAATGACTAGGTAAATGGGTGAAGTTGTGTACATTTATATGAGTAGACATACATATAATGATGTCATGTACATATATGTAGGTAAACAAAATGTGAATTCTATACACCATATAGTACTACATGGACATGGTTTGAATGAAACAATTTGATTACATTCGCTGAATCAGACATTAAGGGACATGATGTGTAACCCTTCAACATGACATTTAATAATTCGTACAGGGATTATATCTCTTCTAATTTATATATTGGACTTGTTTAATTGGGGATCATTCCCCTTATTATTTCCATGAAGGTAGTTGTAATACTTTTCCTACTCCTAGGACATCAATTTCATTAGAAGGAGATCCTAGATAATGTATTTGAATTCCTTTGAGGGGCCCATAATGGGATCCACTGTTCAAATTTGTTTCATAGATGGAGTTATTGGTATTAACATGACTAACTCTACCAGATTGTGTATTCTCTATATAGAAGGGTTAATAATGATTGAGTTTGTTGGTATCACCACATGGCCCTGGTAGTGAACCTCATATTTGTGTAATATTCTCCTTATATCTATATTCATATTATTTATCCTGACAAGACTCGACGTGTAGCATCTCTCATATTGATGTCGTAATTTTTTTCTGACTCGGGAGATTGTTTACCTTGATGAGTGCTTCATGGAATCATTGAAATGGAATCTAGGATGTTATAGTACGGTTGTAGAATACTTCTAAAATGTGTGTTTTGGATTGAGTATTTCTGGATATTCTCATATTCTGTGATTTATACATAATCTTTTCTAGATATGATTGTGTATAATTTTTTTATGATTTGTGGTTTTAGGGTATCCTACATAGAATTTAGATAATCACCCATCATTTGACTTCCCAGCATGTTTCATGCCTTGTGTATATGAGGAGCCTTTTGAAGGAGTCCATACTGGGCAAGGTCTAGATGATTCTTAGTGAGATCAGATAGGAAGATGTGTGTTCCAATGAAATTAAGACAACTACACCAGTGCATTTACAGTTTAGATAGGCTTATTTTATGATTTTTTGGCAGGCTTGTATTTGGACCTTACTATATTATTTACATCATTCTATACTCTTGTTATGTGATGTATATGTAAGAATGAATTGGTTGTTCAATTTTTTTTAACATTTCATAATTTGTATAGGATTGGGGTATTGTGAATCTGTACAAGTAAATTAGAAATACAAACCATGATATTGATATACTTACATGGTTTTTTTCACTATCCCCTATCATATTGGAGGAAGTATTGGGGACTCACGAAATATTCCCCATTAGGATGGGTCATGACTAATTAATTTGATAAAAATATATATTACAATGGATTAATGGATGGGGAACTAGAAAGAATGCCTACAAATTTCTATTCAATAAGAAAACATTCATTCTTGTAGTATTTGATGAAAACTATTGTAGGATTCATATACAATGACATATATGCCAAAAAATCATAAATAATGCATCAATGAAAAATGTTAAAAAATGATATTCTGAACCTAAACAGTGTCAGAGAAAACATTTGTGTGGCATTCATGAGGGGGAAAATGGTAGATAATCCATAACCAAATAAATATAAAATATAATCAAATATTTTTGACATCATGAACATTTATATGTTTTTCCCCATGAAATTTTCATTTAAAAGGGGTGTAATATATTATATAATTTGAATTAATGAGTGATGATGTATAGGATGTGTTATGTTTATGTATAGACAAAGGGATGTTTTTTTAGTAATATGAGCTAAATGCATAGTAAATAAAAAGATACTATACAAAACATTAATATTTTGTGATAGAATAACAGAAATGAGTACATATAAATTATATAAGATTATTATAATGAAAAAAATTTAATCGAGTGTTATTTATCAAATTTTTTGAATTTCTATGTAAACAATAGTTGTTGAAAAATGAAATATGAAGGAAAAAAATACAAGAGAGAGCATTACTTATTGAAGGAAATTTTCTATGTCACTATTATATTGAAGTGGTATATGTTTTTCCTTATAGTAATAACTGAGCACTTATCACCCCTAGTGAATAGTGAATTACATATGACATGTGTAATTGGATAAATAAATTTATGAAGTAGTTTTGTGTGTTCATAATCATGTTCTACATAATAAAATAATACTGAATCCAAAATAATTGAAGATTATCCTGATGATTGTTTCCTTCTAAGACATTTCATTAATGAAATATCCTAAATGTGATTAAATAAAAGGATATGAAAGATATATGAGAATAATTTTGTTAGAATCATTTAATAAAAATATATGAAAAATGAAGGGGGACATATCTCAATTATACATATTATGAATATGATTAAAAAAATTATATATGTTTTCAAATAAATTTTTTGAGATGTAGATTAAAAAATAGAATATAACAAAGTTCCTGTAATTTACCGACTCTAACCTACAATATTTAAAGGAAATAAGGGGATAATAGTTTAAAATGAAAATATTATTAGGGATAATATTTATCTTACGAATACACACATATCAAATATTATGGATAATTCATCTGTTTTATCCACAGTAGAGTGAATAAAATTGGATGAAATAACTAATGATGTTCATTGAGTGAATGCTATGAATCAGCTACATGATAAGATATATAAGAAAACATGAAAGTATGATGACTAACATAAATATAATAATATTATTATAAAAACAAAAGTATCTTTTGATATAAAAAAGAATGTCTCTCAAGGAGTTCGAATCAAAAAAACATTGGTCTTAAATGGATATATTAATGTTAGAGGAGGTTATATAGAGGATAATATATCTTCCAAATCATGACTTGAATCTATAGTATTATTCTTATAATTAGTTATGATAATATAATTATTTATATTTTAAGGGGAATCAAAAACATCAGTCTTGAATGGGATCCCATTATAAAAAGTGTAAGTGATAAATAATTGGGGTTCTTGATAGGTGTAAATGTACATAAATATTATTTTTTGCAGAATGAATTTTATGGAATAAATGAAGCACCTTATTAGTGGTATTATTGTCTTGATTCTAATATGATGATGTTGGAGTTCATAAAATGTCGAGTGGGTGATACATTGAATGTGAAAATTTAAAACTAAGATAAGTTCATGATATTTATATACATGTATGAAATTATATTTATTGGTTGAACCCATCATTAAATGGAGGATATATTAAAAAAGATGAAATCTATGTTACTAAATTATTTGAGTGGTTGACGCCCATATTTCATAGAATATAGGGGCACAAAAACGAATATAATTTATTTATTTGAAAAAAATCAAGAACATTCAATTAATACATGTATATTAATATATGATTCAAATTCAATGGTAACCCTTAATGTAAATACGACCAGTCAAGGAAAAAATGAAGTTGGTGAAACAATTAATCACATTTCCCAGAAAAAATGATTGGGGACATCTATAATTGATTGATACATGATTATCAATAAAATATTCTACTAGTTTAATTGATTTATTTCAATTATGCCATTAATAATAATATATAGTTTTCTTGAAGAGAATCATGACATGCATGGGGTGTATAATGGTAGTTTTTATTCCATACCAAGAAGGTGAATGATACTTTTTATTTCACAAAGGATGTATTGGTAAGTGATGTGGTGGTTAAAATTTACACTGTTAGAGATGGCTTCTTCATTGGAAATTATCCTATAGAATCATTATGAATGAATATAGAAATTTTTTAATCATAAAACATCTAAATATTAACATATCATAATCAAAAAGTAGTTTACTTAGTTAATAATAATGATGAAACAATTTGAATACCATTATGATAATTTTCAATAGAAGATGATTATCAAATGTGATAAAAATATGTTTCATTGAGTATACAATGAATATAGTCTAACACCTTTGGAATAATAAAAGAGATCAATGACATGACCTAATCAATTAAAATGTGGATGACAAAGTCATTAAAATGGAATTTTCTCGTATTGATCACAAGATTGATAACATTCAAACAAAACCATTCACCATCATGGGATATGATAATTATATAATGAGTCTTTATAATCATCAAATTATATCCCATTATTAATTATAAATAATACATTAAACTATCTATATATTTAGGTTGATTCACTGAGAATACTCTTATATACCTGTAGATTTTGATGTTCATTTAAGATTAATAGAAATATCAGACATGGAGAGAATATGACATGGAATGCATATATATGATATAAATTATATTAGGAGAAATGTAATTAGTGATCTATTTTCATATCTTCTACACTAATCTAAGACACTCACATTAATAGAGGATATATTAATGTCGAAATTCCTTATGATTATTTTATATCAAACCATGGCTTTTAAGAGTGTATATGTGGCCTCAACCTATTTATATTTTTTTCATTGGAGTATAATTTGGAATCTCAATGGATAGGGGTATATTTTATATCCAGAATGTTTTATTGATATTCATAAGAAAATTTAAATGGGATGAATTTAAAAAACATAGCTTATTAAAGGCCTGATTTGAGGACGATTTGTTTTGACTAATCCCCATAGGAATGATACACACACTATATATTTATAATTAAAATTCTCTAATTTTTATATATTTATGTTATATAGATATCCTAGAAAATGGATAATTACCAACATGTATTTTTTATATTAACCAAATATTTTCATATATATATATATATATATTATATCCATTTAGATGAATATTTAAAAAATTACACAAACACATTCCATATGACCATAATATTTTAATTTTTTAGGAGAATATGTACACAATAATCTAATTAGTTTAATGATATTTGATATATTTCAAAAATATCATCCAATTCGGTTCTATATTGAGAAATACCTGACATGAGACATTTCTTCATTTCCTCAAGAATGGAATCAATATAATGAGTGATAATAAATTCTCAATAAGGGTAAAAAAGTGAGATACATAAGAATAATATCATTATGAGTCTATGAGAAGATGATCCTATAATTTGAAAATTGTATCCTACATTCTAAAGATCATAATCATGAATCAGGGAAGAAATAATGGGATTTCATAAGACATGAATAATAATAGAATCAAAGATCAAAGGCCTTGGTAACACAAAATTAATATAAGAACTGCATTAGTGCCATTCATATTAGCATGAAAATTGTAAACATATATAAATAGAGACATGTTTAGTAATTATGTAATGAAAATAAAATATTTACCTTATATAAACATATTTACATGAAAACTTGTTCAATCAGAAAATTATGGACATTAATGATAGGTCCATAAATAAAATTATTAACATGAAATAATGATCACACCTAACACTATGAACTTTCAATCACGTTCATTCATAACACTGTAAACATGTAATTATGTTCATTAATAAACTTTTGAACTTTTAATTTTGTCTATTTATAAAATATTTACTGATGAGTAATCCTTCATCACCAAATTAATTGAGGTTATATATTAGTACTGACTATCAGATAAAAAATCATAAACATGAATTCAACAATATCATAAAAATTCATCATATCACAACCCATGAGAAGAAATAATTTTCATAATAATTTTATATATCACTACCTATGAAAATATAATGGTTTCAAAATCATTTAATCAATTTATCATATCATAACACTTGAAAAAAGTAGGTTTCATAATAATTTTATCATAAAATATCTCGTAGAAGATAAATGCATTTCATTGACATCATTTAATGATAAATTATTCAGAGAAATAATATTTATCATATCCTCAATTTATATACCAAAAAAATTATAGGGAACATCAAAAGATATTTTCCTAGACGGAGAATTATATCAAAATATCATATGGATTATTTCATGTGGAACATATATTTTCATTGAAATTCAATTTTTAAAATACAAAATTCAGATTAAATTTTGAAAATCAATTTCAATGAAAACAATATTTAATAATTATAAGGAAAATTGAAAAATAAATTTTAAAATATCATAATGAAAATATCCTCTCCTCTTTGAAATTTTTTTTCAAAAAAAACTTTTTAAAATGTTATAATTTATTAAAAATATTAAATTTCTAAAATATGAACGAAAATATTATCCTTCATATAAAATTTCAATACATGTATTGGAAGATTTAAATATATTATTTGTAATGAAATCTAGAAATACTATTGATGTTGTTCTTGTTAAAAACAAAGATTCTTTCTTTACATTCAATGTAAAATCCAAACATGTATTATTTCGAAAATAACAAGAGTATTGTTATCAATTTTTTTTAAAAATAAAATAAAAACATGGGTAATAATATAAAAAATAATCCAATTTTGAAATGATAAAATCATTTTCAAATCTTCTTAAATAACATTGTTTTGGATGAAAAATGGTTTTTGTTCGAACATATAAATAAGAAAATATTTAATGACAAATTACTATAGGATTTGGAAAACAAATCCATAATATTCATCAAATTTTTCCATTTTTGATCTCATAGAATAGCCTATTTTTCAGGATTTTATTTTACTAGTCATAAATCATGAATATAATTATGGATAAAAAGATATGGTTATTCATAGTTAGGCTTGAAAACTAATTCAAATATCCCATTAGTGGAGCACCCTCTGCAGCTATGTGAACGTATGTGATATGTATAATTATTTGTCATCACATAATTCTTGTGAACATCATGGTTCAAAGAGCTCCCCCATGCTATCATATATCCTCTGCGGTGTCACTTTTCCATTGTGTTCCCCTGCGAATGTATCTCCTCTACGACGTTACATTTCCTATGCAATCCACCATAAAAATATCCCCCATGCGGCATTACATTTCCTTCATAATCCGTCCAAAAACATATGGCCATCATGACAACACTTTTTCATCATGGTTCCAAAATACTCTCCACATTAATCAGTTTGGACAACCTTTCCCTATAAATAACACATTCATTTCCCTTCAAAATCACGTTTAGGACACACTATCAGCAGATGATATCCAATTTCTGGGTGCTCTCGACCACCACGTGTGGATGCCATATATGAAGGCCTCCAACCTTATCTATGGGGGGTCCCCTAAGGATTACTCGAGGCTCAGTGAAGCATTAAACGTTAATGGATTACATTCCAAAAATTGAGCTATTTGATATGGTGATATCGTGCTACAGAAGAACTATGATTTCTCAAAGCCCCTTTGTAAGGCCCCGAGCAATGTGAGACCCATATCTCTATGAAGATCTATCCTTTTCAATACCGTATTTTTAGTGAAGATCCTTAAAAAATTCTTATAATTCACTAAGCCCCAACCTTTATACCCATATTTCTGTACTATGGGGACTTTACCCCCACCCCCATTCATGATCAATGCCTCACTGTGGTGTCAACCCTACGAGCCTGTCCCTTCAATACATTCTATTACCCCATTATAAATGGTGACACCCACATTGAATGTTATGGGCTAGGTCTCTAACCATTTACCACACTAGTGCAGAAAAAATTATTTACATCACCATTTTTTACGTCGGTTAGATATAACTGACATGATAATCTATGAAACATGGTTTTTTACGTCTGTTATTTTATAACGGACATAAAAAATGTAGTGAGTAAATTTTTAACGTCGATTATTTTAATAACCACCATTAATAATCATGCGCGTTCATTTTTTATCTCAGTAATAAATTGACCGACGTAAAAAACCAAAGCGCTGTGTTTTTTTACGTCGATTATTTGATAACTGACCTAAAAAACGAGATATCTAAATTTCTTTTACATTGGTTATAAAATAACTGACGTAAAAAAAGAGGCTATTGAGGCCTTTTTGATGTCGGTTATTTGATAACCAACGTAACAAAACAACCAGCTGAATTTTTTACATTAGTTATAAAATAATAGATGACAAAAATCTGTGATTTATGATGTATTTCTTACATCAGATATTCTATAACAGACGTAAAAAACCAACATGCAGATTTTTTACGTCGGTTATAAAATAACCGACGTAAATAATTTAATATCTGATCTATGTATTAGATCTGTTATTACAATAACCGACGATATAAATGTAAAAAAACATTTTATAACTTCGGTAATTTAATAACTGATGTTATAAAACATTTAAAAAATTAACATGCCTGGTGGATTGTCATTTATGATTTTTCGATTGACAGTCTGGTGACTCGTCTCTGTCATGCGGTAAACCCTTATTGACTCATCGATCTCGTTGCATTAAACTCATTTTTCCATCATTGTGTATTATCTTTACTCTACTCGGATTTATCATCTCAACTCGCAACACTCAAGTAAGCCTCCCACAACTTTATTTGGTTCATTTTTTCCCAGATAGTCTATATTTATGTTTTGTGATTTTTTTTTAAACTAGGTAAGATTCTTCGATTTCAAACACTCTTACCTCTTTTTTCCATCATCAACTTATTTTTCATCCACAGATCTATTAGATCGACTCACAATATTCATATAAGCCTCAACTACTTCTATTTAGTTTGTTTTTGTTTCTCGAATGCCTAACATTGATGGTAATTTTTGTTTTCCTTGACAACTAATGATATCATTCACCTATATTACTTCATAGAATGGTTATTTATTAAATGTATGAATTCAGAAATGATATTTCATGTGGTGTTGTTTCTTATCTTTATCCTATTTTATATGATAATCTATTAGACATATAATGTAATGGTTGTTGACCTCTATGGCCCTTAGATGCATTGTTATGTCTCATGATTCCAAATAAAAGTGGGTTCTTTTGAGGGATTACCCTAGTATTTTTTGATACCTTGGCCAAGGCGTTGACAATATGTTTAAGATTTCTAGAATTATCCATTACCTCATTATGATATTAGTTATCGAGAAAACTTGTTATCATTTGACTATTTGAATATCAATGGTTATTTTTAATTATCATACAATAATTTAAGTATCCATATTTAATAATATTTAATTCTATCTATTTCATGCTGAAGTATATATTAAATGAATGTGTTTTTAGTTGTTCACCATGCCTCGTTTTTATTTGTAAATCATTGTTTGGGGGGTTTTCCAGGGCGGTGGGGGCTGTCTAGAGGGTTGGGGGTGTCTCGGTAGTGTCCAAAGGGGTGGGTGAGTGTGGGGGGGGGATATTCAAGGGGGTGGAGGCCTGTCCAGAGGCTTTTGGGGGTTTTCTAGGGGGTGGGGGGCTGTCCAGAGGGTTGTGGGTGTCCTGGGGGGTTTCCAAGGGGGTGGATGGGTGTGGGGGGCTGTCCAAGGGGGTGGGGGTCTATCCAGAGGGTTTTGGGGGTTGTTCAGGGTTGGGGAGCTATCTAGAGGGTTGGGGTGTCTAGTGGGTGTCCAAGGGGGTAGGGGGTGGGGGTGGTGTGGTACACCCCAAGATTTTATGAAAAATATTCTTTTTAATTTCATTAATGTCTTGTATTGTATGCTACACCAAAAGGATCTTGTAGAACACGCATCCCGGACATGGCTTTCATTACACGCAATAAAGACCTTCCTCAATAGCGTGTGTAGTACGCAATACCGAGTTTCACTAAACGAGATATTATTATAATATTATTATGAACTAGCCGTTATGAATAGTAATACCCACGTTTTAAATTTTATAAATTTTATCATTTCAAAATGGAATTCATTTTTGGATTCAGAATATCGAAATTATCTTAGGGTGATATTTTGGTACTTTTTTTAATAACTTTCATATTCTGATGAATAGTGAAAATTTCTAAATTTTAATTAAAAACAACTTTTTTAATAGAAATAAGTAATAGTGATAAATTATTAATTTGAGTGGTTTTAAAGTATATTTGGAATATATTATTACAATTTAATACAATGTTGGTCATTGGATGTAATTTCACATTTATACCAGACATAAACAAGTGTCAATCTTTTGATTGTTATTATCTCTTAAAAACACACTATTTGTTTTGACGACGAGAATTTATTTTTAAATTAATTAATGCAACTGATATGTTTTGAATTTGGTAATATAGACATCATTTTTGAATTCATAATATCAAATATTTCTTAGGCCAAATTTTAGGTATTTTTCTGGAAACATTCATTTTTGGATGAATAGTGAAACCACTATGTGGTAGATAAAAAACTGAATTTTACAGATAACATCATTTTACCGCTTCACTGAGTGGAATTTTGAAAATCCTAGAGACACATTTAATATCATGTACTAAATTTTTTTTCAATGAGATGAATTTTTTTTGGTGAATAGTAACTTTTTAATTTTATTTTCCACGGTTAAAAGTATATAGGATAATTAAGGGTAGAAATGATATTATTATTACACTAACACATGTCCTAGTTCTATTGTATAAGTGTAATTCGACCATAATAACCTTAGGAATAAAATATGACCATTTAGGCCCACTTGGATTAGATTAAGACATTTAATCTTAATTTATTTAAAGAAGGGTTAAAATAGTTATAATCAAAGGTTAATAAGTATATCATTTTTAATATTGGAATATACATATGATAAATTTGACTGTAAATATTAATTAAAAATATAAAACTATTTCCTAAATTGTTGTATTTTATTTATAATTTTTAGACATTAAATAATTTATTTTATTTATGACACAATGATGATACAATAATTATCTAAATAATGAAATGTTGACATAATTGATGTTATAAATACCCATATAAATGTAATTTTAGACTTTTTATGAATTAAATTAATTTTCTAGGTAATATGACATTTTAGTATTGATTTAGTTAACTTTTTTCGAACTAATCGTTCTGTTATGATTTTCACAAAAGTCAATTACCAAATAGTGTCAAAATTGACATAAAATAGTTATTAAAACAAATATTATATTATTAATTGTTATATTATTCTTAAAAATCTAAGGTTTGGAAAAATGACTTAGATAATGTTATATATATTAATAATAAAAAACATGGGGTTCTTTTGGCTTTTTATAGTAAGTTTATTAACCTTTTAGTGTAAGAAAACAAGAAGACACTGTAAAAGTAAAATTATTTAACTTAAGGTTAAATCTAAATGATAAGGCTAAAATAGAAACATAAACTTGTCTAAATTCTATTGGATGAGATTATTTTGACCCATACCAACCTTAGCTTCAAAATAACTAATTTTGGACCTATTAAAAACCGAATATGACTTTATATTACAATAATATTTTTAGTTTTTCCAATGGTGCCCCTCTCCTCCCTTATAAAAGGGCACATCCCCCCTCTCTTCCTCACACCACTTTGATCCTTAATTCTCGGCCAACCCCTGAAAAATTCTCTTCTACACTTCCATAGAAACATCCTAGAGTTTCTGGTCTTCTTCAAAGACCAATTTTAGTGCCCTAAGAGGAGGTCTCAAAGAGGCGCTTCAAAGAAGAGGTATTGTCCGTTACCGATTATTTCAACTTTGTTTCTTCTTCCACTTATTCAAAATTATTTATTTCATTATGAAGTAATAACATCAGTATCAATCATATACTGATATTTTATTATAAGTATGAAAAAACCCTATTTCACCATATATCCATCCTACAGAAAACGAAATCATCGCGCATGCGTACGTATGGAATACCGTCTCCACGCCGTGGTGTAATCTATTTTCCACCACCACCTTACTTGAATGGGTATAATGGTGTAATTAATGACCATATATGATTATTGTAAAGTGATATTGATTCTGAAATAGTATACATACACTCCAATACAATTCCATGTTCATGGGAATGATATCATCACTTGTGCGTACGTACGGACTACCGTCTCCACGAACGCGACGAGATTCATTTTACATTATTAACCATTCAAGAATGATTATAAAGTATATATAATGAATAATAATTAAATATATGGCATAATAATTCTACTGTATTTATGTATATATATATATATGTATGTCATCTATTTAATTTCATTCAATTCCACAAGGAAACGAAAACATCATTCATGTGTATGTATGGCCTATAGTCTCCATGAACGTTGTATTTCATTCCTTTTATTGATATAAAATATATATGTATATGATGAATATATATTATATATAAATCATGTTTTAAATTCTTGAATTATATAAATCAGTATATAAGTAATAATATCAAGAACGACAAGTCGAAACACATACGATAAATGAAATGATTTACCCAAAACGCTGCTTTTACATTGAATTTACAAAAGAATGCTTAATATAAAGTAATAAGTGAAACATATATGATATCATAACAATGAATATGATTATTTAACAATTCAACGACATTATTTAAATCATTATATAGGAGGTTCGGATCCATACGAAGCAAATCAAACATAAGGTAAATGATAATTATTCCAATCTCATTCTTATCCGAGATTGTTTATTCGTAAGTATTTAATGCTGTTATTGTTATAATCCATTTCCATGTTTCTTACAAATGGTTTCATGCATGTTTAATATCCTTTTTACCCATTTTTTACTTTTACTACATGATATGTATGGAATCCTTCTTTTATGTGGTACTTTTTGACTTTTTTGGGAAAAGTACGAGAAGAATGTTTTTTTTACCTTATACGGCACGAACGGATATTTACGGTTTTAAAAACCCTTATTTTCATGAAGATTCTTCCAAAACATTTCATGACTATTTTCAACAAAATCCATATCTTTTAAAATTGCATGACATTTTGGGAAAAGAGAATTATTTTGAAGAAGAAAGGATATTTTCCTCAAGAATTCATCTCAAGTGTTTTATCAAAACCATTTTTCATCTAAGATGACATTATTTTATTTCTGTATGTTTCAAGTATCATGTAACTATGATTTTCATGGTTTCAATTTTCTTATTATTAAATGATATCAATTTATTTTATATGGATTATGTGGTGATGTGATGATGTTTATGAAACCCATTTTATTTATTGGGTTATGTATGTTTATTTTTTTGCACAAGTAAGAATGATTTCCCTATGAGATGGGTGGGACCTATATCTCCATCCAATTAATTGGGTATCGATTTATATATCATGAGATAAACATGGATGGAATGGTAAGTTAATCTGGTTCAGTGTTACAGGACAGGAACGAGGAGTGTACTCGATTCAGAAAGGGACTTTGTCCACTAAGATGGTCTTGGCAGTAATGCCTTGGCTACTATAGAAATCATATCATGTGCTTAATGGTTGCCACAATTACATGTTTTACTCCCATGATACTTTATCATGATTGATGTTCCTTTGTGATCTATGCCTTATGTACTTCCATGTTTTATGTCATTTCTCAAGCTTTTGATGTTTAAATATTATGTTCATGTTTTTAAGTTCAAATGTATATGATTTGTTTTATTTTTTTCCATGATTACCATTACTGAACATCTTCCCTCACCCTTTTTATGTTTTATTTTCCCCAGGATATAAGGAAAGGTTTTATGTAAGTAAAAAAAAGTGAAGATCTTTGTGTGAGATGTTGGGGATCTTTCACCACGATTATAAGATTATGTTTCAAGTTTCCAAAGGCACTAAACTATTCCCGCCCTTTGGTGTCTGTTTTTGTTATGCAATAAGTATTCCACAAAAGTAATGTAATGTCCATGTACGTCAAGCTTTAGGTCTCTAGAGTTGGTATCAGAGGAAAGGTTTAGTCAACCTTTGGAAACTGGGATGCGAAAATGTTAGATAAATCCCTAGAGACATTTCTAATGTATGTCTTGGGATGTCCCTAAGGATAAGTATACGTATAGGATATAGTCATAGAACTACGGTAATGATCATAGAATTGAACCTAATATTTTAGATATTTATGGTACTCCCCCTTTACTATGTTGTTTTCCCTAGCATGATTTTTTCCTCTCACACTATTCTTTTTGGGTTTTAGAAAATAGATGGAAATAGGAAGATTCACGATAATGGAGGATATGATGAACAATGAAATTATAGTCTTCATGAGAAACCAAATAAAATTGGATTTGGAAGTCCAAACATCATTATTATGTCGAATCAGCAAACTCATAATATGATCAATAAACTCAAATTTGGTAAGTTTCCTGACTCGGCTAATAAGAGAAAGATATAGTTTCATGATAATCATAGAGGAATGAAAGTTCAATTTCCCCTATGTAAATAATGTGGGAAGAGGCATCATGGAGAATGTTTCAAAGGAACTGGAAGATGATTTGGGTGTGGAAAAGAAGGACATAAAGCCAGTAAGTGAAAAGGAAAATGTTCTGTTAACACCATGGATAAGGATAATGGTATTGCTACGACATCAACAATGGTTAAATGTTTTAAATGTGGAATGTACGGGCATTATGCAAACTAATTCCCAAAGGGAATGTCTCATGAAGAGAATTAGTATGGTCGTATGGGTAATATTTATGTTGATGATGATGAAGAGACTACAAATGATATGTGAGATGAAAGAATTGTTGAAGCTCAGTCAATGGTTTAAAAAGGTAGTGAAAATATTACATGTTTATCAAGTGTAATGTTGTATAAGTAATCTCATGGTACTATGGAATAAAGAGACATCTATGGATTGTTACACTGTTGTATTTCCTTAAGTTTTGAAAGTGTGTGATGAATGGTACCAGTTTTTTGGAAAGTAGATGATATGCGCATAATGAAAGGATAAAGAGAAAATTAAATGTTTGATAGTATTCATGAGATCATGACTGATATAATGAGAAGGTTATATCATGGTTTTAGTATATAAATTTTTTGGATTTTGGTATGTGGAAAGAGTTAACTTTTGACAGCGTTCATGTTTTCACTATGGTTTAATGGGTATTCATTTTTCAAGAGAATACATGATTATGGTATTCACATGATTTTAATGTGACCAACAAGATAATGGGGGATAAATGATGGTTGGTTGATGACATTTCAAGTAATCGTTTCCTTTATACTATGAGCTTGGACCAAAGTATTTTAGATAATGATTGGAATGTATTATGTTGGACATAATATAGTAATATTTAAGGATAGAACATTTTTCGATATTATTGATGGGATGTTATAGTAATGTAGTATTAGAAAAAGGACAACCTGCAGGACGTGCGAAAACCCATCACGTTGGACAAGGCTCTGAGAATCAAACCCATAACGAAAGTGAAACTGGCCTTTATAGCCTACAACTGGCCTACAGGGTGTCCTTGTTTAGTAGAAACTAGTTTTATTATATTAAGAAGTATGATATATAAAGTATATGTCCATTTTAGGAACCATAAATGATTAATCTCAATATAGATCGACTTATGTATATTTATTAACTTTTTCTAACCTTTTGTTTGAGATAGATGGAATGACCCGTCATTCTATCACATGATCTGCAAACACTTCACGAATAAAAAATTCAACTTCATTTCTTTAAGAGAAGAAGTGGAAATTGTTCAAGGCACGAACAACAGTGAGATTGTACCATAATAAAGTAAGTATTTATTGTATTTCAATTTCTTCAACTTTAGGAAAATGATTTTGAAAACCAATAATGTTATCATATTGCCCTTATATCCGATGAATCAGATGGTACCCTAGATCATTACAAATTTATGGCTTTGTGATTGTTGGATTTTTCATAGCCATGTTCTCTAGCACACTCCATCAGAACATGATGGTTAGATTTTTCTTCCATATCCATATTTTCACCTATGTTCTCCTATGTGAAAACCCAGTGATGAGTTCATTTGGGTAACCGTAACATTCAATACTATAGATTTTAAATCCATGTTTTGGAATTCCTTTTTACGATGTGGGTTTCTATTAAGGAATCTTTCGATTAGTAAACCATTTATAACCCTGATGAATTTCAAGGGAGAAATTCATTTTAATGGGGGTAGAATGTAACACCCTGAGATTTTATGAAAAATATTATTTTTAATTTCATTAATGTCTTGTGTTGTAAGCTAAAACAAAAGGATCTTGCACAACACGCATCCTTGAATTGGCTTGCATTACACACAATAAAGACCTTCCTTGATAGCGTGTGTAATACGCAATACCGAGTTTCACTAAATGAGATATTATTATAATATTATTATGAACTAGCCGTTATGAATAGTAATACCCACTTTTTGCAATTTTATAAATTTTATCTTTCAAAATGGACTTCATTTTTGGATTCAAAATATCGAACTTATCTTAGGGTGAAATTTTGGTACTTCTCGGATAACTTTCATATTCTGATGAATAGTGAAAGTTACTAAATTTTAATTAAAAACAAGTTTTTTAATCGAAATAATTAATAGTGATAAATTATTAATTTTAGTGGTTTTAAAGTATATTTATAATATATTTTTACCATTTAATACAATTTTTGACATTGGATGTAATTTTACATTTAAACCAGACATAAACAAGTGTCAATCTTTTGATAATTATTATCTCTTAAAAACACGCTTTTTGTTTTGACGACGAGAATTAATTTTTAAATTAATTAGTTCAATTGATATGTTTTTATTTCGGTAAAATAGTCATCATTTTTGAATTCATAATATCAAATATAGCATAGGCCTACTTTTTGGTATTTTTCTTGAAACTTTCATTATTTGATGAATAGTGAAACCACTAAGTGGTAGCTAACAAACTGAATTTTTCATATAACTTAATTTGACTTCTTCTGTGAGTGGAATTTCAAAAATCCGAGAGACACGGTTAATATCAAGGACTAAAATGTGGTTGAATGCGATGAAAATATTTTTTGGTGAATAGCAACTTATTACTTTTATTTACCACGGTTAAAAGTAAAAAGGATAATTAAGGGTAAAAATAATATTATAATTACCCTAACACATGTCTTAATTCTATTGGATAAGTTTAATTCGACTAAAAACGACCTTAGGAATAAAATATGACCATTTAGTCCCACTTGGATTAGATTAGGACATTAAATCTTAATTTATTTAAAGAAGGGTTAAAATAGTAAAAATCATTGTTTAATAAGTAAATAATTTTTAATATAGGGTTATAAATAAGATAAATTCGACTATAAATATTCATTAGAAATCTAAAACTATTTCCTACATAATGGTATTTAATTTATAATTTTTATACATTAAATATTTTAATTTATTTATGACACAAAGATGATGCAGTAATTATCTAATTAATGAAATATTGACATAAATGATATTATAAATACCCAAATAAATGTAATTTGAGACTTTTTATGAATTACACTAATTTTATAGGTTAATATGACATGTTACTGTTGATTTAGTTAACTTTTTTTGTACTAATCATTCTGTTATGGTTTTCACAAAAATCAATTACAAAATCGTGTCAAAATTGACATAAAATAGTCTTTAAAAAAATATTATATTATTAATTGTTATTTTATTCCAATAAATATACGGTTCGGCCAAATGACTTAGATAATGTTATATATATTAATAATAAACAGCCTGGGGTTCTTTTGGCTTGTTATAGTATGTTTATTAACCTTATAGTGTAAGAAAACAAGAAGACACGGTAAAAGTAAAATTATTTAACATAAGGTTAAATCTAAATGATAAGGTTAAAATAGAAACCTATACTTGTCTAAATTCTATTTGATGAGATTATATAGACCCATACCCACCTTATCATCAAAATAACTCAATTTGGAGCTATTAAAAACCGAATATGACTTTATAATACAATAATAGTTTTAGTTTTTCCAAAGGTGCCCCTCTCCTCCCATATAAAAGGGCACCTCCTCCCTCTCTTCCTCACACCACTTTGAGCCTTCAAGCTCAGCCAACCCCTGAAAAATTCTATTCTACACTTCCATTTAAACATCCTATAGGTTTTGGTATTCTTCAAACGCCAATTTTTGTGACCTAAGAGGAGGTCTCAAAGAGGCGCTTCAAAGAAGAGGTAATGTCCGTTTCCGATTATTTCAACTTTATTTCTTTTCCACATCTACTTCATTAGTTGTTTCATTATGAAGTAATAAAATCAGTATCACTCATATACGTATATGTTATTATATGTGTGAAACAACCCTATTTCACCATCTATCCATCCTACGGAAAATGAAATCACCACCCGTACGTACGTATGGAATACCATCTCCACGTCATGGTGTAATCTATTTTCCACCACCACCTTACTTGGATGGGTATAATGGTGTAAATAATGACAATATATTATTATTGTAAAGTTATATTGGTTCTGAAATAGTATACATACACTCCAATACAATTCCATGATCCTGGGAATGATATCATCACTCGTGCGTACGTACGGACTACCGTCTCCACGAACGCGATGAGATTCATTTTCCATGATTAACAATTAAAGAATGATTATAAAGTATATATAATGAATAATAATTAAATATATGACATAATAATGCTACTGTATTTATGTATATATATATTTATGTCCTATATTTAATTTCTTTCATTTCAACAAGGAAACGAAAACAGCGTTCATGCGTACGTATGACCTACTGTCTCCATGAACGGTGTATTTCATTCCTTTTATCGATATATAATATATCTGTATATGATGAATATATATTATATATAAACCATGTTTTAAATTCTGGAATTATTTAAATCAGTATATAATTAATAATATCAAGAACGACCAGTCGAAACACATACGATAAATGAAATGATTTTACCGAAAATGATGCTTTTACATTGAATTTACAAAAGAACTGGTAATATAAAGTCATAAGTGAAACATATATGATATCATAACAATGAATATGATTGTGTAATAATTCAATGAGATTATTTAAATCATTATATAGGAGGTTCAGATCCTTACGAAGCAGATCAGACCTAAGGTAAGGGATAATTATTCCAATCTCATTCTTATCTGAGATTGTTTATTCATAAGTATTTACTGGGGTTATTGTTCTCATATATTTCCATGTTTCCTAAAAATGGTTTCATGTATGTTTATGTCAATTTTAAGCATTTTTTACTTTTACTACATGATATGTATGAAATCCTTCTTTTACGAGGTACTTTTTGACTTTTCCGGCAAATGTACGAGAAGAATGTTTTTTTAACTTATACGGCACGAACAGGTTTTTACGGTTTTATAAAGCCTTATTTTCATAAAACTTCATCCAAAAGATTTCATGACTATTTTCAACAAAATCCTTTTCTATTAAAATTCTATGACGATTTGTGAAAAGAGAATGATTTTGAAGAAGAAATGATATTTTTCACAAGAATTCATTTCATGTGTTTTATCAAAACCATTTTTCATCTAATATGATAGTATTTTATATGTGTATGTTTCAAGTATCATGTCTCTATGATTTACATGGATTCACTTTTCTTATTATGAAATGATATCCATTTATTTTATATGGATTATGTGATGATGGGATGATGTTTATGAAACCCTTTTTATTTATTGGGTTATGTATGTTTATTTTGTGGCACAAGTAAGAATGATTTCATTATGAGATGGGTGGAAAGTATATATCACTCCAATGCATTGGGTAAAGATTTATATCTCATGAGATAGACATGGATGGAACTGTATGTTAATCCGGTTCAGTGTTACAGGACAGGAATGAGGATTGAACTCGATTCAGAAAGGGACTTTGTCCACTAATATGGTCTTAGCAGCAATTCCTTGGCTACCATGGAAATCATATCATGTGCTTAATGGTTGCCACAATTACATGTTTTATTACCATGCTATTTTATCATTATTGATGATCCTTTATGATCTATGACTTACGTACTTCCATGTTTTATGTCATTGCTCAAGCTTTTGATGTTTAAACATTATGTTCATTTTTTAAAGTTCTAATGTATTTGATTTATTTTATTTTATCCATGCTTACCCTTACTAAGCATTTGAGCTCACCCTTTTTATTTTTTCATTTCCCCAGGATATAAGGAAAGGTTTTAGGTAAGGAAAAAAGGGAAGATCTTTATGGGAGATGTTGAGGATCTTTCACAAAGATTAAGATGATTATGTTCCAAGTTTCCAACGACACTAAACTATTACGGTCCTTTGGTGTCTATTTTTGTTATGTAATAACTATTCCGCAAAAGTAATGTAATGTCCATGTACGTCAAGCTTCAGGTCTCTACATGGTGTCCAGGAAGGGTGGGGGTGTTGTCGAGAGGGGTGGGGGCTGTCTATGGGGGGGGGCTGTCCAGAGGGTTGTGGGTGTCTAAGGGGTGGGTAGGTGTGGGGGGCTGTCCAAGGGGGTGGGGAATGTACAAAGGGTTTTGGGGGTATTCTGGGGGGTGGGGGATGTCTAAAGGGTTGGGGGTGTCTAGGGGTGTCTAAGGGGGTAGTGGGTGGGGGTGGTGTCCAGGAGGGGTGGGGGTGCTGTTTATAGTGGTGGGGGGTTGTCCAGGTGGTGGGTGGGTGTGGAGGGATGTCCATGGGGGTGGGGGCCTATCCATGGTGTTGGGGATGTCCAGGGTGTGTCCAAGGGGGTAGGGGGTGGGGTTGGTGTCCAGAAGAGGTGGGGGAGTACTTTTTAGAGTGTTGGGGGCTGTCCATGGGGGGCTGTCTAGAGGGTTGGGGGTGTCCGGGGGGGGGGGGGGTGTCCAAGGAGGTTGGTGGGTGTGGGTGGCTGTCCACGGGGGTGGGGCCTGTTCAAAGGGTTTTGGGGGTTGTCCGGGGGGTGGGGGCTGTCCAGAGGGTTGTGGGTGACTAGGGGGACTGACTACTACATCGTGGTTTCTGAGACTATGACATGATGATTGTGCCATGATTATTGGCTTTAGATTGTGATTTTCTCCATCTGAATTTTTAGTTTAAATATGATTTGATTCTCAGGTTTACTCCATTTTCTCCAATTTGCTATCAACCACTATAGAACCCATGGTTTTCTTTGATTCAATGGAATTAAAACTATTATATCTAATTATATTTTGTTTCAAAATTAAAAATCAAGCATATTTTTTTAAATAAGCATAGATTTGTTTTATATTTCAAAATTGTTTACATTCAAATTATGATTTTTTTCATATACACATATATTTGTCTTATCTTAAAAATATATATATATATTTGATATTTGTTATAGGTAATAATGAGTTGAAGTTGGATTAAGGCACATTGAATGAGCAAATGAATATGAGGAAGGTGTTGATGCCTTTTTTTAATTTTCTAAACGGAATGTTCCAAGTAGTGACATTTTTATCTTTGCATGCCTGAAATGTTTGAATATGAAGAAGTTGAAAAGTAGAGAGATAAAAGATAATCTGCTTTGTCATGGTTTTAATCTGAGTTATAGCCCTTCGATTTTTCATGGTGAAACTAGACGGAATGTCACTGATGATGATGATTCACAATATGGTAACTCTGATGGAATTGAAGAAATGATTCGTGATATTTTAGCAGAACAAATTGTGATAGAACCGGCAGTTGCACGTCTATATGGTGATTCTAAAAAATAATTATATCCTAGTTGTACAGATTTTAGAGTTTTGTTAGTGGTGTTATGATGGATTAACCTGAAGGCAAAACATAGATGGAGTGACATAAGTTTTATAGAGCTACTACAATTGATTAAAGACATTCTTACAAATGATAATGATCTTATAGATTCACATTACAAGGCCATGAAAAAATTATGCCCAATGGGATTGGGATACAAGAAAATATATGCCTATCCGAATGACTACATTATATATAGGATGGAATATGAATTTCTGTCAGCGTTTCCAAAATGTGGGACATAACGGTATAAGGTGAAAGAAAAATCACAGGCTGATGTAGAGATTACAAAGTTCCCTTCAAAGGTATATTGGTATCTTCCTATAATTCATCATTTCCAATAATTATTTGCTAATTCACCTGATTTATAAAGGTTAAGATGGCATGCTGATAAGTGGGTATGTGATGGAAAAATACGCCATCCAGCTATTTGTCCATAGTGGAAGAAAATTGACGCCCAATATTCTACATTTGGAAATGAAATTAGAAATATCGGACTAGGGTGTTGCACAGATAGAATGAATCTATACCAAACCCCCAGTAGCACACACAGTTCATGGCCTGTTTTATTGGTAATTTGAAACCTCTATCCTGAATTTTGTATGAAGTGCAAATATGTCATGTTGAGTATATTGATCTCTGGTCCAAAGCAACCCAAAAATGATATTGATGTTTACTTGTCACTGTTGATTGATGATTTGAAACTGGTATGGGATGATGGTATTATGGTGTATGATTCTTATAAAATGGAATATTTTCAACTGCATTCAGTGCTTCTTTTCACTATATATGACTTCCCAGCATATGGAAATTTGTCTACATACAGTGTTAAAGGGAATAAATCATGTCTAATTTGTGAACAACAGACGTCATATTGCAAATTTCATCATGGGAGGAAAGCAGTGTACATGGGTCATCAAAAGGTTTTGCCTATAGATCACCCTTATAGAAGACTAAAAAAATTCAATGGATCTCCAGAATTTGATACTGCTCAAAAACCTTTATCCCCTGATCTGTATTTTGAGACGGTGAAAAACCTTAATGTGACATTGGGAAAGACACAGAAATCTGGTAATGATATACATATTTCGAAGAAATGTCAATATTTTTTGAGCTACCATATTTGAGGTATCATGAAGTTAAACATAATATTTATGTCATGCATGTGGAGAGGAATATCTATGATTGTTTGATTGGAACATTTTTAGATATTAAAGGAAAGGAAAAAAGATGGGTTGAATGCAAGATTAGAGTTAATGTCAATGGGAATACATTTGGAGTTATCTCCCACTCTTAAAGGAAGATGAACATTTCTTCCCCCAACTTGTCACACAATATCATAGAGGGAGTAAATTAGCATTTTTCAGTGTCTTCATGACATCAAAGTGCCTCAAGATTATTTTTCAAATGTAAAAATTTTGTCTTATTGAAGGACTTGAAGTTGATAGGTATGAAATCACATGATTGTCACACCACGATGTAACAAATTCTACAAGTTGCATTGCGTGGAATATTTCACTTTCATGTCAGAAAGAATATAATAAAGTTCTGTTATTTTTTCAATTCAATTTGTAACAAGGCGATTGATGTGAATGCATTGATCATTTTGCAAAAGGATGCAATTTTTATACTTTGCCAATTGGAAATGTATTTTCATGAAACTTTTTTTTGATATAATAGTGCATTTAATGATTCATCTGGTTTGAGAAATTATTATTTGTGGACATGTATATCTTCATTGGATGTATCCTTTTGAAAGGTATTTAAAAATATTAAAGGGGTATGTGAAAAATCAATAACGACCTAAACCCTCCATTATTGAAAAGTATATTTATGAGGATGTAGAAGTGTTTTGTACGAGATACTTGGTTGCGGTGCAACACATAGGTCTTCCTTAATATTTCCATGAATGAGATAATAATGAGGGAAAGGGGATTCATGGCTTGAAAGACAAATCCTTGTTATCTGAACAGATGATGATGTTAGAATTAAACATCTTGAATAACATAGATGATGCTCAATCGTATATCACATTGCATATTAATGATCTGAAACAATGTCATCCAAAGAAGAAAGAATTGTGTATTTTGAATGATCACAAAAAAACATTTTCGTCATGGATTAAAAATGACTTTCTTGGTAGATCAGATGTATCAGAGACATTAAAATGGATAATATGTGGTTCATGTTTAAGTTTGATAACATGGTCTGGTTATGACATTAATGGCTATACATTTCATTCGAAATATTAGGACAAAAGAAGTGCAGTTCAAAATTGTGGTGTATTGGTGTTTAAGAAGCAATGCATTTTTCAAGTGCTAAGGAAAAAAACCCAATTTCTGCATTAAGTGCATATTATGGAGTGATTGAAGTCATATGGGAGGTGGATTACATTAAAATTAAATTTCATGTTTTTAACTATAAATGGTTTATCAGTAACAACAGTTTAAGACATGATTAATTTGGAATGACACTTGTTAATCTAAATATATTACAAGACACAGCTGATTCTTTTATAATGGCAACACATGGAAAACAAATTCTCTATATAGTATAACAATCAGATATGCAGTGGGATTTTGTTTTACGAGGGAAAAATAATATGTTGGTGAGGATGAACTTGATGAAGATGCTGATTTATGTGCGATCCCTACTTCCATGGAATGATTAACAGAAATTAATGATGAGCATGTTGAAGACATGGTTTGTGCCAGAAGGAACGATCACAATCAAGGAATTTGGGAAAATAATCCATTTGTATATTCCTAAAATTACAGGTAACATATGTTTATTTCATTTTTATATATATTTTCTTCATAAAATGTTAGATATTGTATGTTTTTTATTTATTAAAAAATGTACTAAAACAAAATAAGTATATGTTTTTGTTTGTTTTATGTTTTTTTCGTTATCATGTTTACAATTACATGAATTATATATATATTGATTTAGTTTAGTGAAAATTAATTTACCATGTTTTCCAGGTTTACCATGTTTACTATCTTGTACATCTTTACTATCATTACCATTTTATTACATGCTTACCATATTACCAATGATAACTATTACATAACATAGTACACTTTTCTATATTCTGGTTTCAATAGTATTAAAATATTTGAATTTGTATATTTGTGAACTAATGTTTGTTTTTTTGATTTGAAGGATAATGAGAGATCATTCAGTTGATCAACCACATGATTCTATTGATGAGCATATTGGTCATACCACTAGAGAGGAACATTCACATGCTCCTATTACGATAAAGAGTTCAAAGGTTGGTAAACGTGGGTGCACACATTTACCAAAATTAGCACTTTCCCATACACCGGATCAGAGGATACTCGTTGAGTTTGATGATTTTGATATTCCTATAGGTCCAAATGAGAAATATTTTACGATTTTTGTATAATCTCAGGCTAAGAGAAAAGTAAGAATTATGTATGATGACTGGAGAAGTGTGGATAAAGCGATAATCTCTCAGTTGTGGGAGACTATTTTGGTAAGATCTTTTTCTATTATTTGAATATTCTTTAAATGTTTATAGTATATATAATAATTTTAACCTCTTCTTTATCATATGAAATTTTATATTCTTGAAACTGGAGGAGTCAGGAAGAAATGCTTATCGTTGGGTGCCCGGAGATGGAGGGATTTCAAATCAACACTCTCATCTGATTTCATTTATGATCATAGGATTCCTAAAAATCCATGTCGTATATATCCTTTTATAGATGAAGACCAATGGAGACAGTTTTTTGAAAGTAGAAGAAAAGAGTCATTTTTGGTAAGGGAAATGTAAACTTTTATAAGATTTCTTATATAAATGATCTTATTAATTTTTTGTTAATGATTTATTATTCATAATTTACAGAAAACAAGGAAATATCATCAAAAGATCTAATCTAAAAATGTATACCCTCGTAGATTATCTCTGGGAGGGTATGCATTTTTGGTAGAACAAATGATGGCAGAAAAATTTCATCAACTAAGAGCTAAGTTTTCAAGCACTAGAGAGGTGGCCCCTCTATCCCCTCCATCTAGACATGGAAAATGGAAGAGAGATCGGAAGGGAAAAAAGGGAAATATCTTTTGAATGAATTGAGAATCATTGATGAGTGGATTGTAAGATATCTATTTTATTTATTTAAGATAAATATTTTCTTCATATAATTTCAATCATTACAGAAATGTTCAATTAAATAATACAGGACTCTCTAGAGGAGTAGAGTTCATAGGGGACATTTACAGCTACTGGGAGGGAAGATATTTTTTCTGTTGCATTGGGAATGACCAAACATACTGGTCATGTAAGTGGATATCTGGCAGGTGTATCAGTAATAAAAGTGTTGGCACATTCTTCCACTTCTAACATTGAGAGGGTTTATAAAAAAAAATGGAATCCTTGGAGGCTAAACTTCATAATATTAATGTGACGATGGAGGAAAATATTATAGATTCGGTGCATTCTATGTTTGCAGACATGCAAAGAAAATTTCAGACTGCAACACCCACTCCTCTACCTCCCCCTGCAAACCTCATTATTTTTCCTCCACCTCTGCCAGTAGCTCCCACTCCCCCACCTCAGCCTCTAGACCCCATTTTTTATCCTACTCATCCGCCACAGCTTCTTACTTATTGTGATTTGTATGTTGATGATCCTCAACATCATATAGTAGCATATGGGATGGTATATTGTATAGGAGATACAGTTCATCATTAAAATTTGAGGTAGAGAATCAGAGGGTCACTGTACAAGATATTATAGTAAGATCAGCTTGGGTACCATTACCTCTAGATGATGTGGTGAAAGTTGGACATAGTATCATCCACTTTTAATTTCTCCATCCAGACATCTTCGACTCATTACCCTAGAGGTATGAATGTTATATCTTTTATTTTTATTTTTTTATTAAAGTTTTTTTATCATTTGAAAACTATTATATTTTTCAATTTATTTTTACAAAAATACTTCAAAGGTAAAGAAATACTGTATAGACAACAACAAATACAAATGGCTATGACATCATATACATATTCTAGTAGTCTTGACAGATTGTCATGATATTCAACTTTTTTGGTGGGTCATTATGAGTTTCCAATGGAAGCTCAAGTATGTGGACGTGAAATAAGTGTGGGGATTATGAAAAATGATATCATCGAGCTCTTACTGAAGATAAGTTGGGTATCAATGTGGTGAAATTTTTTTCCATGTAAGTCTTAACACCTTTTCACTGCGTTATATTTAATAAAAATGTATACTTATGTCAGTTTTGTATTAAGTATCTTTATAAAATTTGTGATAGGAATGAGCTAACAGATGTATATGGATTCATGGGCCTGCAATTGATTTCCCCTGAATCATGTGGATTGGATGAGATACAAAGAATGATTTATTTTGATAAAAGACTTGAAAAGAATATAGTCACATAATGATGGATGATGCCTTTTTGTGAGAGGTATGAAACACATCTCTCTCAAAGAGTTAATTAACTTTTAACATAAAAAACAACTAACGTTAAATTTCCTTTTATCAGTTATCATTGGATATTATGGTTATTTTGACAAAGGGAGAAAGCACTTTATTGGATATGCTCTGTCCATGATGACATGAGGGAATGTTTTAAGAATATATTGGAAAAGTATGTTTCAATTTCTCAATAGTTTTATATATGATAATGAATTTTAAATTTACCCCATTAGTATTATTTTCTAACTGGGAATGGGCCTACATTCGAAAAAACACAAAGAAAAGGAGTTCAAAGATCAAATATGTAAATGCTAATGTAAATATCAATTTATAATTTTTGATTTTTGATTTATTACATAAAAATAATATATTTAATTTACACTCATTCAAACATAATTTTCATGACCAACAAGGAATCATAAAATAAAGATATTATATGTTAAAGTTTATGTATGAAATAATAACAGCTAGGAAAGTTTTGAATTTTGACCTGGTAAGATTTCCTCTTAAAATTTTCCATAATATTTCAATTTAATTTAATCATTATACACATTATCTACTATCCTTTTCATTTTTATCTTTTTGAAGACCCTCAACCCTATACTACAAAAGACATGAAAAACTTACAAGTGGAGTGGTCAAATTATTTTACTACTTTGATTGAATTTTAGATGTTTATAATGTAAAATTTAATTTTGAATATTGTCGTTATAATTTTGTATTTCCTAGTCATTTAAGTTGAATTTAGTTTTTTCTGAATTTGACATTGTCTGTTTTGAATGTTATATTTTTGAATGTTTATTTTTTCCCTACTTATTGTTTTGGTCTACTTATGATGTTTTTTTGGTATGGATTTTGGTCTGGGGGGAGGGGTTTTAAGGGTGTTGGGGGTGTTCAGTGGGGTTGGGGGTGTGCAGGGGTCTGGGAGGGCTGTCCGGTGGGGTGGGGGCAGTCCAGGGGGGTTGAAGGGCTATCCAGGTGTGTGGGAGTGTTGTCCAGGGGTGTGGGAGGGCTGTCCAGGGGTGTGGTAGTGTTGTCCAGGGGTGGGGGTATACATGGGGGTGGGGGGGTGTCCATGGGTGTTTAGGGTTGTCCAGGGGGTTGTGCAGCATTCCAGGGGTGTGGTGGGGCTCTAATAGGGTGGGGAGGGTTGTCCAGGTTGTGGGGGGGTATACATGAGAGTGAGGGGGTTTTCTCGGGGTGTTTGGAGCTGTCCAGGGGGACGAAAGTGTGGTCTAAGGGTGTGGTGTGGGCTCTCAAGTGGGTTGAAGGGGTGCTGTTCAGGAGGGTGGGGGGGGGGGTTGTCCCGGGGTGTTTGGGAATGTCCAGGGGTCGGAGGCTATCCAAGGATGTGGTGGGGGATCCAATTGGGTGGGAGCTGTCAAGTGGGTTGAGGGGGTGCTATTCATGAGGGTGGGCGAGGTTGTTCAGGGGTGATTTGGGCTATCTAGGTGGTTGGGGGGCAGTCCAGGAGTGTGGTGGGGGCTCCAATGGTGTGGGGGAGGGCTTTCCAATGTGTGGGGGGGTATACATGAGGGTGGGGGGTTTTCCATGGGTGTTTGGGGCTATCTCGGGGTTCAGGGGGCAGTCCAGGGGCGTGGTGGGGGATCCAATGGGGTGAGGGAGGGCTATCTAGGGTGTCAGGGGTATACATGAGGGTGCGAGGGGGGGTGGGGTTGTCTTGGGGTGTTTGGAGTTGTCCAGGGGGTCGAGGGGCAGTCCATGGATCTGTTTGGAGATGTCAAGTGGGGTGAGGGGTGAGGGGGTGCTGTTCATGAGGGTGGGGGTTGTCCCAGGGTGTTTGGAGTTGTCCAGGGGGGTCGGGGGGGGCAGTCTAGGGGTGTGGTTAGGGTTATCAAGTTGGGTGCATGGGTGAGGGGGTGTTGTTTAGGAGGGTGTGGAGTTGTCCCAGGATGTTTGGGGATTTCCAAGAGGTCGGGGGGCAGTCTAGGGGCGTAGTGGGGGCTCTAATGGGGTGGGGTCTATCATGTGGGGTGAGGGGGTGAGGGGGTGCGGTTCAGGAGGGTGGGTGGTTGTCCAGGGGTTTTTGGGGCTGTCCAGGGGGTCGGGGGGTAGTCTAGGGGTGTGGTGGGGGATCCAATGTGGTGGGGGAGGGCTGTCCAGGGTGTGGGAGGTATACAAGAGGGTGGGGGGTTGTCCCATGTTGTTTGGGGCTGTCCAAGTGGTATACATGAGGGTGGGGTCTATCAAGTGGGGTACGTTTTATATGTTAACAGAGTAAATCCTACAATTTTCTTTAGTTCTTGTTTTGATCTCCTTCTAATTTTGTTGTACGAATTCTTGATTTGGATTCTGGTTGTTTCAGGGGGAGAGCATAGGACTACTGTAACAACCCGATATTTTATGATAATTATTCTTTTTAATTTACTTAATGTCATGTGTTTTATGCTATATCAAGATTATCTTGAGCTATATTCCACTTTGTATTAGCTTGAAGTATACACAACACTTTTCTTAGATTTTGTTACACACAATTTCAAGTTCGTTTTATTATAGTCATTCTACGCAACATTGAGTGTGTGTGTGTATATATATATATATATTCATGTATAAATGAAATATGGTTGGATTCTGTTATATGAAATAATAAAGGATTCTTGAACAACACAGAACACTGACTTGGCTTGCATTACACACAATCACAACCTTCCTTGATAGCGTGTGTTGTACACAATACTGGGTTTTACTAAACAACGATATATTATTATAATATTATTATAAACTAGCCAGTATAAATAGTATTAACTAAATTTTGAATTTTAGAATATTATTTTTCATCTTACACATTTTCTAGAACATGGTATAAGAACAAAATAAATATTTCGGGTAAAATAAGTATTTTTAAAAAAATGAAGCTTTGCCTCCTTTTGATGGGGCACACACTTTAAATCTAGGTTTTGACATGTTTATAAGATAAATTTTACAAAATAAAATTATTATTTGGAATCAGGATATAAAATTTTACCTTGGATAAATTTTTGATATTATTCTGATAACTTTCATATTTTAATGAATAGTAAAAACACGCTATCTTTTAATTAAAATCAAATTTTTTCACCATAATAACTTATGTGGTTAAATTATAATATTTATTTGTTTTAAAGTATAAATAGAATATATTTTTTCCATTTAATATAATTTTTGTCATTAGCCTTGATTTTACATTGAATTCGTAGGTTAAATAAATTCAATCTTTTGCAATGTTTTTAACAAAAACTCGTTTTCTTTCTACAACATGATTAATTTTAATTTAATTTATGCAAATTCAGTGTATTGAATTTGGAAAAATGGATTCTATATTTGGGATCAGTGGGTCAAAATTATATTAATAGACTACTTTTTATTTTTGGGCTTTATGAATAGTAACAACGGTAAATTTTATTTACCCTAGTAAAAGTTAAATTGGATAATTAAGGGTAAATTTAATATTATAAAATAATCCTAATACTTGTATTAATATAATTGGATGTTAATAATTTGTCCTAAGTCATATTTATGTCCAAATGGAATCCATTAGAACCCACTTGGAGGTGATTAAGACCTTCAGTTTATTTTATTTAAAGGAAAGTGAAATATGTCTCACTCAACTTTAATAATTAAAGTATTTTTAATATAAGTTTATACAGAATATAAATTCCATTATAAATACTCATTTGAAATATAAAATGTTCTTCTTTGTCATGGTAATTTATTTGTAATTTTTAAGAGTTATTTAATTACCTTATTATCTTATACATTAATGATGCAGAAATTATTTATTTAGTGAAAAATCAATAATATAGTTTTTATTGAAATAGAAATACATATAAAAAGGCCAACCAATCTGCACAAAACATATTATTAGTTTATATATAAACCCAAATCATCCACTGGACGAATATTTTACCATTTGGATCCTTATTAAGGCGATTATGACACTTATATTATTTTATTTTAAATGATACCAAAGTTTTCAACTTCATAATTTAATAAATATAACAATTTACATATTGTGATTTTAAGATGAAATATTCGAGTAAAAGTATTATTTTGAAAGTTAATATATTTATATTCATCATAAGATTTTATTTTTAATTTTAAAGAAACAAATAAGTATATTAAATAATTATACAAAAATGTTGTAGTAATTATTTTTTAAGAGATAAACCAAATAAATGGTTTTAAAAATAATAAAATAAATAATATATGAACTATTTAATGTGTTCCAATAATTTTCTAGATACATATGATATTTTATGAATCTATTAATGATTTTATTTTGAACATATATTCTGTATATATGTTATTTTAATTCAAATAAATGAATAGTGTCAAAATTGACACTATTGTTATTTTATAAAAATAACATATTATTAAATTGTTTAAAAATCCCAAAAATATTTAAAAATTATAAATTTACATTTATATGTTCTAAAATTATATAAATTATCCAATTGTGGAAAATTTACAACACATATGTAATTATTTATAATAATTTAAAATTTAGAATATTATTACCACAAATAAAATTAAATTGATAAATAAGGATAAATCAAGATGATAATGTTTAAAATAATTTCCTAACATTTCTAAATTTTATTGGCTGATGAGACTACAACCCTATCTCATCTAATATTTGGATATGAGTCATTTTGGAAGTATTTAATTGGGGTTGGGATTTCATATAAACTAATATTTCTTATATTTCCAAAGGTGCCCCTCTCCGCCCTTAAAAAAGGGAACCTCCTCCCTCTCCTACTCACACCAATTTGAGCCTTAAATCACAGACAAACCCTGAAAAATTATCATCTCCACTTCCCTAGAAACATCCTAGAGGTCCTAGTCTTCTTCAAAGACCAATTTTAGTGCCCTAAGAGGAGGTCTCAATGAGGCGCTTCAAAGAAGATGTAATGTCTGTTACCGAATCTTTCAACTTTATTTCTTCTTCCACTTATTATTATTTAGTTGTTTCATTATCAAGTAATAACATAAGTATCACTCATATAATGATATGTTATTATATGTATGAAACAACCCTATTTCACCATCTATCCATCCTATGGAAAATGAAATCACCGCGCGTGCGTACGTACGGAATACCATCTCCACGCCGTGGTGCAATCTGTTTTTCAAACACCAACATACTAGGATCGGTATAATGGTGTATAGAATAACTATACATAATTATTATAACATCATACTGATTATGATATGTTGTATCATCCTCTCCAATTCAATTCAATAATTATGGGATTGATATCATCGCTCGTGCGTACGTACGGACTACCGTCTGCACGACGCGATGAGATTCATTCTCAATGATTAACCATTCATTAATGATTATAAAGTATATATAATAAGTAATAATGAAATATATGAAATAATGATACTGGATTTATGTATATATATATATATATATATGTATGTCATCCAATTAATTCCGTTCAATTCTATAAGGAAACGAATACAACGTTCATGCGTACCTACAGCCGACCTTCTCCATGAACGGTGTATTTCGTTCCATTTATAGATCTATTATATAGATGCATATTCTGAATATATATTATATATAAATCATGTTTTACATTTTATATGTATGTAATCATTATCTACGTAATCATATGAACAATTACAAGTTAAAACACAAACGACAAATGAAACAATTTTACCCAAACCACTACTTTAACATGAATTTACAAAAGAACGGGTAATATAAAGTCATAAGTGAACCATATATGAATAATAACAATGAATATGATTCTTTAATAAGTCAATGACATTATTTAAATCATTATACAGGAGGATTGGATACGTACAAAAAATATCGGACCTAAGGTAAGGGATAATTTTTCAAGTCCCATTTTTATCCGAGATTGCTTATTCGTAAGTATTTACAGGGGTTATTGCTATCATCCATGTCCATGTTTTATAAAAATGTATTCTTGTATGATTAATGCCCTTTTTACCCATTTTGACTTTTACCCCTAGGTATGGAAGGAATCTTTGTTTTATTTACCCTACATGGTACTTTTTTGACTTTTCCTACAAAAGTACGTGAAGAATGTTTTTTTAACGTATACGGCATGAAAGGATCTTTATGGTTTTATAAAGCCTTATTTTCATGAATATTCCTCAAAAATATTTCATTACTATTTTCAAAAAAATCCTTTTATTTTAAAATTTCATGACATTTCGTGAAAGGAAAATGTTTTTGAAGAAAAAAGGATATTTTCCTCAAGAATTCATTTCAATTGTTTTATCAGAACCATTTTCCATCTAAAATGGAATTATTTCATATGTGTATTTTTCAAGTATAATTTGTCTATGATTTACATGGTTTCACTTTTCTTATGATGAAATATCCATTTCTTTTCTATGGATTATGTGATGATGGGATGATGTTTATGAAACCCATTTTATTCATTGAGTTATTATGAATGATGTATGTTTATTTTGTGCAAAAAGTAAGAATGATTTCATTATGAGATGGGTGGGACCTATATCCCCCTATAATGAATTGGGTAATGATTTATATCTCATGAGATAGACATGGCTAGAATGGCAAGATAAACCGGTTCACTAATACAGGACTGGAACGAGGAGTGAACTCGATTCAGAAAGGGACTTTGCCCAATAATATGGTCTTGGAAGCAATGCCTTGGCTACTATGGAAATCATATCATTTTCTTAATGGTTGCCACAATTAATTTTTTTTCCCATGCTATTTTATCATTCTTAATGTTTCTTTATGATCTATTCCTTACATACTTCCATGTTTTATGTCATTGCTCAAGATTTTGATGTTTAAACATTATGTTCATGTTTTTAAGTTAAAATGTATATGGTATGTTTTAATTTATCCATGATTACCCTTAATGAGAATTTGAGCTCACCATTTTTATGTTTTCTTTTCCCTAGGATATAAAGAAAGGGTTTAGGTAAGAAAAAAATCAGATGATATTTAAGGGAGATGTTGAAGATCTTTCACCACGATTAGAGGATTACGTTTCGAGTTTCCAAAGACACTAAATTATTACGGTATTTGTGTGTCTGTTTTTTTTTATGTATTAAGTATTCCGTAAAAGTAAGGTATTGTCCATATACATCATGCTTTGGTTCTCTACAGTTGGTATCAGAGGAATGTTTCAGTCATCCTTTGGAAACTAGGATGCGAGAACTTTAGTGAGATCCCTAGAGATATTTCTAAGGTATGTCTAGGGATGTCCCTAAGGATAAGTATAAGTACATGTTATAGTCCTAGAATTATGGTAAAGATCATATAATTAAACCTAAGATGTTAGATATTGAAAGTAATCCCCTTAAATGTTGTTTTCCATAGATTGATTTTTTGCCTCTCACACTATTCTTTTTGGATTTTAGATGATGGCTGGAACCCGAAGGAACCGTGTTGATCAGTGCAATGGAAAATGCAATGATTGTCTTCCTGAACAACAAAATGTTATGGGAGATGGAGTGAAAATCTTATTGATATACTTACACAAGCTATGAATCATTCTGGACTTCCAAATGAGCAGAGATGGGAACACTATTCTATTGAGTCCTTCATGAGGCAACGTCCACCTTCTTTCAGTGGGTCTTCTGATCCACCTGTTGCGGAACAATGGATCAGTACCATTGAAAAGATATTTTCAGTTCTTCAATGTTCTGAACGTGATAAAGTCATCTTAGCAGTATATCGTTTGGAAGGTGAAGCTGATCAATGGTAGAATCTTATCAAGAATACGAGGCCAAGAGATGGAATTGAGTTAATGGAATTGGATTAGTTCAAGAACTTATTTTTTAATAAGTACTTCCCTCGTATTCTTCGAACAATGATGGAGAAAGAGTTTCTTGAACTAATGAAAAAGGATTATGAATATGTTGGTGTATATGAAGTGAATTTTACAAGGCTTGCAAGGTATGCATCTGGCTTTATCATCCAACCTGAAAGTAATGTTGATCGATTTTTCATTGGCTTAAGACCAAATCATCGAAGGGAATTAGCTATAAGAGACTTCAGTAGCTATGAAGAAATTGTGCGTTGTGCTATCAAGGTAGAAATGGAAGTTGGTGTTACTTATCCATCTCATGGTTTTGACAGGAAACGAAAGATGGAGTTCAAGGAGAAATCTCAGAATAATGGTGAAAAGAAGATGAATGTTTCATTATGCTCAACGAGTGGAAAGAATCATGGTGGAGATTGTCTTAAAGGGACTAGAAAATGTTTTATGTGTGGAAAAGAAGGTCATCGAGCAGCTGAGTGTCTAAGTAATGGAAAAAGGGCTGTAAATGATGTGAATAAAGATAAGACTACAGAGAACGCACCACCAACACTTCAATGATTCATGTGCAAGGAAATGGGGAATAATGCTAATAAATTCCCTAATCCAAGGGTTATTGATGATCGAAATGAGCAACCACTTAAGGAAAAGGACAAAGGGAAGTCACCTGCAATCAATATTGGAGATGTTGAATATGAAAACGATGTGGTGGAATGATTATGTGTTTATATAATGGGAATCCAAAATAATGTTGTATATAGAATCGTGGAATATTGGAATATTTATGTATTGGTCAATTATGGTTTTCAATAATTTTATGGTACCGATAACCATGGAAAGTTAGTGAGATATTTTTGTAAAGAAGCTGATATGCGCATAATGAAGGGATAAAGAGAAAATGAAATGTTTGACAGTATTCATGAGCTCATGATTGATATAAGGACTAAGTGATATCATGGTTTGAGTATATAGAATTTCTTGGATTTTGGTATGTGGAAAGAGTTATGTTTTGACAACATTCATGTTTTCACTAATGTTAATTGGGATTTTATTCAAGACAATACATGATTTAGGCCTTCAAATGTTTGGAATGTTACCAACAATACATGTCTTTGATGTATGGGGATCAACGATGGTATTAACATGCTTGTTATATGAAATCTCTGGTAATCGTTTTCACTATAATATGAGAGTGGACTTCAGTATTATGGATAAGCCTAAAGATTGGAATGGATTATTTTAGACATAAGTTAGTATTGTTTAAGGATAAACGTTTTTTCGATATTATTTATGCGATGTTATAGTAATGTAGTTTTAGAAAAAGGACAACCTGTAGGATGGGTGACAACCCATCGTGTTGGAAAAAGATGTGGGAATCGAACCCACAACTGAAGTGCGACTGGCCTTTATCTCCTACCACTGGCCTACAGGAAGTCCCTGGTTAGTAGAAACTAGTTTTATTTTTTTAAGCATTATGATATATGAAGTATAATTCCATTTTAGGAACCATATATGATTAAGCTCACCATAGATGGACTTATGTATATTTGATAACTTTTGCTAACGTTTTGTTTGAAACAGATGGAATGACCCATCATTCTATCACATGATCTGTTAACACTTCAAGAATAACAAATTCAACTTCATTTATTTGAGATATGAGGTGGAAAATTGTTCAAATCACGAAAAATAGTGAGATTGTACAAAAATCAAGAAATTATTTCTTCTAATTCAAAATTTTCAAGTTTAAAGAAATGATATTGAAAACAAAAAAAGTTTTCCTAGTGCTCTTATATGAGATGAATCAGATGGTACCTTAGATCATCACAAATTTATGGATTTGTGATTATTGGATTTTTCATAGCCATGTCCTCTACCACTCTCCATCAGAACATGATGGTTATATTTTCCTTCCATATCCATATTTTCACCTTTGTTCTCCTATGTGGAATCCCAGCAATTAGTTAATTTGGGTAACCGTTACATTACATGCATTAGTTTTTATAGTTAATTTTTGGTATTTCATTTTATGATGTGTTTTTCAATTAAAGAAACTTTCATGTAGAAAACCATGTATAACCCTGACGAATTTTGAGGGCGAAATTCATTTTAAGTGGGGGCAGAATGTAACCACCCAATATTTTATGATAAGTATTCTTTTTAATTTATTTGATGTCATGTGTTTTATGCTACAACAATATTATCTTGTGCTATAGGCCACACTATATTATCTTGAAGTATACGCAACACTATTCTTAGATTTTGTTACACACAATTTCATGTTCATTTTATAATAGTCATTCTACGCTACATTGATTGTATATATATATATATATATATTCATGTATAAATGAAATATGGTTGGATTTTGTTATACGAAATAATAAAAGATTCATGCACAACATGCAACCCTGACTTGGATTTCATTACACACAATCGTGACCTTCCTCGATAGCGTGTGTCGTATGCAATACCAGGTTTTACTAAACAACGATATATTATTATAATATTATTATAAACAAGCCCTTGTGAATAGTATAAACTAAATTTTGAATTTTATAACATTATAATTCATCTTACACATTTTCTAGAACATGGTATAAGAAAAAAATAAATTTTTCGGGTAAAATAAGTATTTTTCAAAAAATGCAGTTTTACCGCATATTGATGGGGCACCCACTTTAAATCTACTTTTTGACATGTTTAGAAGTTCAATTTTACAAAATAAAATTATAATTTGGAATCAGGATATAAAATTTAATCTTGGATAATTTTTTCATATTATTCTGATAACTATCATATTTTAATGAAAAGTGAAAACACGCTATATTTTAATTAAAAACAACTTTTTCCATCGTAATAACTTATGTGGTTAAATTATAATACTGAATGGTTTTAAAGTATAAATAGAATAAATTTTTACCATTTAATATAATTTATATCATTATCCTAGATTTTACATTGAATTAGGTTAAATAAATTCAATCTGTTGCAATGTTTTAATCAAAAACTCGTTTTCTTTCGACAACGGGATTAATTTTAATTTAATTTCTACAAATTCTATGTATTGAATTTTCAAAAATGGATTCTATATTTGGAATCAGTGTGTCCAAATTATATTAATAGATTAATTTTTATTTTTGGTATTTATGAGTAGTAACAACGGTAAATTTTATTTACCATAGTAAATGGTAAATTGGGTAATTAAAGATAAATATAATATTATAAAATTATTCTAATAGTTTTCATAATACAATTGGATGATTATAATTTATCCTAAGTCATATTTGGGTCGAAATGGAATCCATTAGAACCCACATGAAGGTGATTAAGACCTTTAGTTTATTCTATTTAAAGGAAAGTGAAATATGTCTCACTCAACTTTAATAATTAAAGTATTTTTAATATAAGTTTATCGAGTATATAAATTAGGTTATAAATACTCATTTGAAAGGTTTTTTTTATTTGTCATGGTAATTTATTTATAATTTTTAAGAGTTATTTAATTACCTTATTATCTTATACATTAATGATGCATGAATAATATATTTAGTGAAAAATCAATAATATAGTTTTTATTGAAATATTAATACATATCAAAAGGCCCAAAAATCTGCACAAAACTTATTATTAGTGTATACATAAACCCTAATCATCCACTGGCAGAATTATTTACCATTTGGATACTTATTATGGCGATTATGATACTTATATTATTTTATTTTAAATGATGCCAAAGTTGTCACCTTCATAATTTAATAAATATTAAAATTTAAATATTGTGATTTTTAGATGATAAATTAAATTATATGTATTGTTGTGAAAGTTAATAGATTTATATTCATTATATTATTTTATTTTTTATTTTTATGCAATAGATAAATATATTAAATAATTATACAAACATGTTGTAGTAATTATTTTATTAAGAGATAATCCAAAGAAATGGTTTTAAAAATAATGAAATAAATATTATATGAAATATTTAATGTGCTAAAAATATTTTATAGATAAATATGAACTTTTATGAATCTATAAAATCTCTTAGTTTTAACATATTTTCTGTATATATTTTATTTAAATTCAAATAAATGAATAGTGTCAAAATTGACACTGTTGTTATTTTATAAAAATAACATATTACAAAATTGTTTAAAAATCACAAAAAAATTAAAAATTATAAATTTAAATTCATATGGTCTAAAAGGTTATAAAGTATCCAATTATGGAAAATTTACAACACATATGTAATTATTTATAATAATTTAAAATTTATAATATTATTACCACAAATAAAAATAAATTGATAAATAAGGATAAATCAAGATGATAATGTTTAAAATAATTTCCTAACATGTATAAATTTTATTTTTTGATGATATTACAACCCTATATCATCTAATATTCAGATATGAGTCATTTTGGAAGTTTTTTGGTGGGTTTGGGATTTAATATAAACTAATATTTCTTATATTTCCAATGGTTCCCCCTCCTCCCTTATAAAAGGGAACCTACTCCCTCTCCTCCTCACACCAATTTGAGCCTTCAAGCACGGCCAAACAATGCCAAATTCTCCTCTCCACTTACATAGAAACATCCTAGAGGTCCTGGTCTTCTTCAAAGACCAATTTTAGTTCCCTAAGAGGAGGTCTCAAAGTGGCGCTTCAAAGAAGAGGTAATGTCCGTTACCGATTCTTTCAACTTTATTTCTTATTCCACTTATTCTTCTTTAGTTTTTTCATTATGAAGTAAAAAAATCAGTATCAATAATATAATAATATTTTATTATAAGTATGAAAAAAACTATTTCACCATCTATCCATCCTACGGAAAACAAAATCACAGCGCGTGCTTGCATACGGAATACCGTCTCTACGCCGTGGTGTAATCTGTTTTTCCAAGACCACCTTACTTGGATGGGTATACTTTTGTAATGAATAACTATACATAGTTATTATAACATAATACTGATTCTGATATATTTTATCAACCTCTCCAATTCAATTCAATAATTATGGGAACGATATCATCGCTTGTGCGTACGTACGGATGACCATCTCCACGACGCGATGAGATTCATTCTCAATGATTAACCATTCATGAATGATTATAAAGTACATATAATAAGTAATAATGAAATATATGAAATAATGATACTGGATATATGTATATATATATATATATATGTATTTCATCAAATTAATTCCATTCAATTCAATAAGGATACGAAAACATCGTTCATACATACGTACGGCCTACCGTCTCCATGAACGGCGTATTTCATTACATTTATAGATCTATTATATATATGTATATTCAGAATATATATTATATATAAATCATGTTTTACATTGTGGATGTAATTAATCAGTATCTAAGTAATCATATGAATAATTACAAGTTAATACACGAACAACAAATGAAACGATTTTACCCAAAACACTACTTTAACATGAATTTACAAAATAACGGGTAATATAAAGTCATAATTGAACCATATATGGTATAATAACATTGAATATGATTCTTTAATAAGTGAAAGACATTATTTAAATCATTATACCGGAGATTTGGATACGTATGAAGCATATCATACCTAAGGTAAGGGATAATTTTTCAAATCTCATTTTTATCCAAGATTTCTTATTCGTAAGTATTTACTGGGGATATTGTTATCATCCATGTCCATGTTTTATAAAAATGTATTCATGTATGTTTAATTTCCTTTTTACCCATTTTGACTATTATTCCTTGGTATGGAAGGAAGCTTTCTTTTATTTACCATACAAGGTACTTTTTTGAATTTTCCTACAAAAGTAAGAGAAGAATGTTTTTTTAACGTATACGGCATGAAAGGATTATTATGGTTTTATAAAGCCTTATTTTCATGAAGCATCCTCCAAAAGATTTCATGAATATTTTCAACAAAATCCTTTTTGTTTAAAATTGCATGACATTTTTTGAAAAGAAAATTATTTTTGAAGAAAAAAGGATATTTTCCTCATGAATTCATTTCAAGTGTTTTATCAAAAACATTTTCCATATAAAATGAAATTATTTCATATGTGTATGTTTCAAGAATAATGTAATTATGATTTACATTGTTTCACTTTTCTTATATTGAAATATCCATTTCTTTTATATGGATTATGCGGTGATGGGATGATGTTTATGAAACCCATTTTATTCATTGAGTTATTATGAATGATGTATGTTTATTTTGTGGCACATGTAAGAATTATTTCATTATGAGATGGGTGGGACCTATATCTCCTTCCAATGCATTGGGTAAAGATATATAGATCATGATATAGACATGGTTGTAACAGAAAGTTAAACCGGTTCTGTAATACATGACTGGAACGCGGAGTGAACTCGATTCAGAAAGGGACTTTGTCCACTAAGATGGTCTTGGCAGCAATGCCTTGGCTACTATGGAAATAATATCATGTGCTTAATTGATTCCACAATTACATGTTTTATTCCCATGATATTTTATCATTCTTAATGTTTTTTATGATCTATGCCTTACGTACTTCCATGTTTTATGTCATTGCTCAATCTTTTGATGTTTAAACATTATGTTCATGTTTTTAAGTTCAAATTTATATGGTATGTTTTATTTTATCCATGCATACCCTTACTGAGCATTTGAGCTCACCCATTTTATGTTTTCTTTTCCCCAAGATATAAAGAAAGGTTTTAGGTAAGAAAAAAAGGGGAGATCTTTATAGGAGATGTTGAAGATCTTTCACCATGATTAGAGGATTACGTTCCATGTTTCCAAAGACACTAAACTATTACAATCCTTATGTGTCTGTTTTTGATATGTATTAAGTATTCTGCAAAAGTAATGTAATGTCCATGTACATCAAGCTTTGGGTCTCTACAACTGCATTCGAGTTTTTTTTTTAAAAAAAATTCTTCCACGTCGGTTATTTTATAACCGAAGTGATAAAGAAATCGGGAGGGGTTTATCACGTTGGTTTTTTTATAACCAACGTGATAAGCACCTGTGTCATGGTTTATCACTTTGGTTATTTAATAAATGATGTGATAAAAGACATGGGAAATGGGTTATCACATTGGTTATGAAATAACGGACGTGATAAACCCCACCCCCGGAATGGTTTAGCACGTCGGTTATTAGATAATTGACGTCATAAACCATTTCATAGGGGTTTATCAAGTCGGTTATTTAATAACCGACATGATAAACGCCCCCTTACGTGTTTATATCATTGGTTATTATATAACCGATGTGATAAACCCCCCTGGTTTCTTCACATCAGTTATTAATTAACCGACGTAATAAACACAACAATGTTATGTTTTTTACGTTGTTTTTTAAATAACCAACGTAAAAAATGTTATTTATAACGTCATACGTATTAATGTCGGCTAAAAACCGACAGAAAAAATGAAACATAACTGACATAAATAATTTTTTTCTACAGTAGTGCCATTCACCCTTATGTGAACATACCTTCTACCTATGAGATTACATGATTCAAGATACTACTCAACACTCAATGAAACAACATGAGTCGATATATTCTTCTTGGCATTTCCTATTTCTTTAGATGAGATTATTATAATCAATTCCAAATGTACTTTTCATTGAAATTTTTTTCAAGGAACTACTCCAAATCTCATCACCTAGTTCTAATGCTGGGTACGACTAGAAAGGGAAACACTTTCATAGGTTCCACAACAACCATTTCTTGGCATCTTTTTCCCAAAACTACTCAATAAATTATTTTAAACTATTGGATTAGAAATCATTCAATACTATAATTATTTTTGTTCTATATATGTTAAACCTTATGTGTCAAGAATTTGATGCCTCTATCCATATTAAAGTGGGAATAGTTTTAATAGCTTTTTAATCAGTTCAAAAAATTCCATCTTTCCACATCAAGCATGGAATGTCCTTCATTTGGATATTCATCCTTTTTCACTTTTGGTGGGACCCCAATTATTATGGTTACTTGGCCATAGTGATTGCCTATTGTCCTGAGCCAACACCCCCAGATGACATTGGATGACATGTTGTGTCAGGTACTATGTAACAAACATTGTCCTAAGTGAACCCCCATTTTCCTATCACCATTTAATTCTACTGTGTTACATATAATGAGTTTCTAACATAGGTCAATAGTTATCCTTCTTCATCATCCCAGCTTCACTGAGTTTCAAATGATGGGTATGTGATTCACTATATTCATTTGTTCATGTTGATTCCAACTATCATAACATTATCCCGCTTGTGCACTAGTGCACATTTCTAGTCCCAAATATTATATTCCTCAAACCACTAGAGTGTTAGGATTCCCTCATATCCATAGATGAGAAAGTAATTAGAAGAAACTTCTATGTGTAATCCTCATTCATTATTTTTGTTCCATAGTGGAAACCATGCAGTTTCTGTTCATAATACCCATCCATCATTGCCGCTCCTTAGCGTCACCTAGGAAACTTCCCAGTGAAAGCCACATCCATCATTGTTGCACCATAGCACCACCTAAGATGATTTCCTAAATAAAAATATCCAAAATTTATGCCCCTAAGTGTTTCATGGGCGGCTTCTTCTTGTATATCCCATTCACCATTGTATCTCCTTAGCTATAACCAGGAAGCTACAATTTGAATTCCCCATCCATCATGACTGCTCCATAGAGGTACCTGGGCAACTTCCACATGTATGCCAATCCCATTATTTCCTCACCTTATAAGAACCCAAAAATCATTAACATATAATAAATATCCATAATTTCCACTCATTATTGGAACTCGGTTAGCTTCCATGCATAATCTTCATCCCTAATATCCGCTCCATAGATGAAAATGGGTATATTTCACATGTATTCCACATCCATCATTTTACCCTTCCTTACTGGCACACAGGTAGCCTCAATGCCTAAACCCCATTGATCATTTATACTTCTTCATGGAACCTAGGTAGAATCAACATGTATGCCCCATCCAATATTTTTTCACCTTAGAAGCACCTGGGTAGCTTCCATAGTTAATCACCATCAATCATTGTCACTCATTAGTGGCACCTAGGAATATTCCATGTGTAATACCCATTCACTAAGGCTGATCCTTAGTGACCCCAAGGCATCTGTTGTTAATATAACTCATTCACCATTAACTTTTCCTAGATACACTTGGGATAAATCCTTGAATAATACATATCCATCATTGTTACTCCATAGAGACACCCATGAATCTTCTTTGCATAACAGCCATCCACCATTGTGACTCCTTTTCTACACTGAGGTATCATCGTCACGTAAGCCCCATCCATCATTTCTTATCCTTAGTGACTCATAGGAAGCTTCCACACCTAATCACGATGCATCATTTCCACTCATTTTTAGCACCAAGGGTACATCAAAATGTAAGCCCACTCCATTATTTCCACTCTTTAGTGGAACCCGAGCATCTTCCATGCATAAGCCCCACATAATCCCTAGTGTGTTTAGCTTCTATGAAAAACATATTTGGTGTACTAGTCTCTCTTGTTTCTCATACATAGTATGATGAATGTGAGATTAGAGGTTAGTAGTGTCCCAGAAATCACACCCCTATAGAACTACATTTTATTTGATCACTATATTCCATGTAGGGTGAATTGGTTTCCTCATTGAGGTTAAATCCTAACCAATGATAATTTTTGGTGCCCCATAATAGGGGTACACCCTTTCTTATCCACCTCAATCATTTTCAAGATCATCCTTCATAGTGTGACATATTCCATTTATGGGAAACACCACCTGGGTCTAATAACATATGGCGTTCTGACCTAACAAATTGTAAAAATTTGTGTCACCCCTAAAATTGGTGAACCCTCTCTAATCCACCTTTATCATTGTCTAGATTATTCTACCTGATGTGACATTTTTCAATTACAAGACACAACCCACCATATCCACCTCCAGATGGTGTTAGATCCATCCACCATCATTCATCATCCTCCGTGATTCTCCCCATAATTCCATGTATATGTTAAATTTTGACACTAATACACCTCCATTGCATGGGATGCTAATAGTGCATAGTCCCTATTACACACCTCCCAAACTATGTTTACATTGATCCCTACCACCTAGGTATGGTACCTAGGATTCCATACTAATATTCAATCAAATTACTAATCAGTCACAACCACTTCAAGATGGGTCACCTTCATCCCATATTATATTAATCTATATTCCCAAACTATGTGGACATTTATTTGACTACCTATGGATACATAGGAAGCATTCATGAGGTTAAAGACCATCCCCCTTCGGTCATGACCACTTCATGTCAGTACACCCTCACCCCATATGATTTTAACCTACTTCACCATATCAAACTACATTAGTTTTGATCATTATATTATATACAAGTTATATAAAAACCTTAATAAGGACCAACCAAAACAAATTAAAAACATCAATTCCCCTTTGTAAAGATGCACCCTCTTAATGTGACATCTTCTATCTTTGGGAAATATCTCTTGAATCAACCCCCATGATGTATTTTGATCCATCTGGGTAGCTAACCTTGAAAAAGACCCTCACTCAATCTACACTCCTCTAACCTAGATTATCCCAATTGCAATGAAATTCTAACCACACATAATCCCCAACATGTCCCTTGGTCACTTTACATTATGTACAACTTGATTCTATACCCCACTTCCAAACTACCTGGACATTGATTACCTTATACAGGGATATGTATGATGTATTTCTGAGGTTCAATCCCACTATACATGTCTTATCCCATAATTTTCTTTGATCCCCTATGTTTCATGAAATCATTCCTCAAACAAAGGTTTCATTTACATTATGTCCTATCAATGCATAGATTCTCATGATCACCATCTTTAGATGAATTATCACCCATATTCCCACTACATGGGTTTCTATATCTATCTTATACATAGGGTATATAGGAAGCCTCCCTCAAGATCAATCCCAGCCAATGGTAAACCATTGTGTACACCCCCTTATTAGGGACCACAATATTTGATCCAGAATTTGTGACATCCATATCATCTTTAACAGTGCGAAATCATCTTTTATTGCACATATTGTCCTAGATTTTTCATCATTTGGTGTTTTGATCCATCCATTCAGTAAACCTTCCTGGTGTTTCCTCTTATAGAGGTTCCAATATACTCCACTTTCATAAGCTTCATGATCAATATGATATATCTCTACTAGATATTAAACATGATAAAAAACACGTGTTAAACATGGGTATCCAAGAAATACCATCAAGACATTCTTATGGAAGATGACACTCTCTGATCAATGTGGGATGCCTCATGTTCTAGACAATTAAAAATCCCTCTAATGTGTAAGAATACATGTGACAAATGTTATGGAATTCAGGGGAGCCATGATATTAATGATGTCACAATTTATTATGATATAATGTTTCTTGACCTATCCAGACACCTTTGATATTCTTGAAAAAGGAACCATAATTAAACTTCATCTATAAAGATTTGGCACTGAAAATTATATTTTCATTCAATTACAAAAATCTATGAGGGAGACAGAAACTTAGGGATGAATTCCAAGGGGGGATCAACAGTACAAGAAACTAAAATCCCCTAAACATGTTTTTATCAAGTATAAAAAATCTCTTAAGAAAGGATGGATGCCATCCACCATTGTAATGTGAGTACACGGGACAACAATTAGCATGTTGTTGCTGGTGACATGCGCCCCAACAAAAATCTTCTGAATCAAAATATATTAATTTTTTTGTATATAATTATATTCAAATTATGGTCAAATAATTATTCTAAAAAAATAATAGTATATGAAATCTAATAAGTTAATCTAGATATAGATAATAAAATTTCATCGCTATAAAGATAATCATGAGGAATGTGAATAAATGATGAGATTATAACATAAAACCCTTATGAGTTTGGAAAAATATAATTTTAAGTACCATGAAAGGATAACGTTACATAAAAAATAAAATATCAATAGAATAATTATATTAAAATCATTTCATGTAAATGATGGTGTATGTAATCAACATAAAATAATCTAGGTTCATAACAAGACATGTGTCTTAAGAATGAAAATTGAGACTAAAATACACTACCTCTTTTGTAATATTTTTAATAGTAATCCCAAATTAAACCATAAAAAATAAAAACATTAAATAGAATGAATTTAACTGGAATCATTATATAAATAATAAACATGATTACATATATATAACACAAAATAAATGATTAGATAATTTTCATATGTCTCTCAAAAATTAAAGATCAATTATAAATACCTTACGATAATTATCGAAATCAATAATTATTGTTTGGTAATCCATTATAATAAACATTACATCATTAAAAATATAGATATATAAATATATTAATATATATCGTTTAATATATTAATAACATATTACTTTTTATTATTTTTTTATTAATATTTTATTGTTAATATATAGTTTTTTGTAATAACAGCTCTGTTTTTCAAATATATTGTGATTTTTTGTTTTCATTAATCAAAAATTGATCAAGGATAAAACATCTCTTGAATAATAATAATAAAATAATTATCTTATTTATAGAAAAATAATTTATTTAAGGCCAATCCTGAAATACAGTTCTGAGAAATGACATATGTTATGGTCAAATAGATGATATGTCGTACGCATCAATACATAACCTTTTTTTTCAATGATAACTATGGAATTAAGGTAATTATTAATTTTTATTTGAAAAATATAAAAATATTCTAAATAAGATATTATTAAATGAAATATTATTATTCATATTCTCCTAGTGGTGTGTTGATTAATATAGGGAGTCACATAGCATTGTGAAGGTGGTAGCCCACATGTTGATGAAAAATCATCTTTCTGTCAGTGAAAAGGTAAGAAAAAATTGATATATTATATTTTTATAATGGTAAATGTTTTATGATTATCATAACTATGTCATGTATGTCACATATAACTTTTCACATTTTCATTATTACCTTTAATGTAAATTGTTATTGGAAAAACAATTCACATTTCTTCGACATGCATTAGTCTACCGTACAAACAAGCAAAATTATCATATCCCTTACATAATTGAAATTAAAAAAGGTACATATAGAATAATAGATCAAGTGGTATTATTATTTTATAAATAAAATATATATACTATTTATCCATCATCAAACCTAACGTTTAATAATGGTAATGGAAAAAAGAATAACATTGGTTTCTTGGGCGGTATAACTATATATAGAAAAATAATTATATCATTACACATTTTATATAAGTGAGGATTTTTGTAAGTATGTACCTTCTGATAACAACATATAACTATACTTTATATAATATGATTATTATATAATAAAATTTTTATACAAATATGAGTAGGTGGAGGAAGAAATAAAAAAAATGCATGTTGAAAAGCATTACGTCTTCTTAATGTAAGCACCTAAGGTTTTCACAAAAAACCTTTCTCTGAGGGTTTTCTAACAAAACTATGGGTTTATGAATGAGTGTGTGTATTTATTATTTTATTTGGTTATGTATTGGAACTATATGGATTCGAATTCTTGAATAAGAGAGGGGAGTGGGTGGCCTTTAAAAAGTGAGGTGTCTGACACACTTATAATTTTATGGAATGGGAAAAGGTGTTACCATGTTCTTAAATAATCAATGGATAATACATGGTTTATTATCATGTAATAGTAATAAAATTGAAAATCATTTCCATATAAAATATATTTTTTTACTAGTTTTTAGTACATTTTAGGGCATATTATTCTAGGTTATCCCTTGATAAATGCATTTTTACGAAAACCATGATAAATAATTATTACAATTTTAATTATTATGTTTGTTAAAAATAATGCTAATATTAATAAGTAATATAAATTAATCTAAATTAAAATATTGAAGACATTATTATAAATAAAATTAATATAAGTGAATTTTTTTATATAAAATGAATCCTAGAAACGTAATGAGAAAGCAGTGTTTCAAAATGATAATGTTCAAAATCCTATAACAGTTTTATATAAAATTCAATATAAAAATATATATTATTACTTGGATTTGATTAATAGATAAATTATTGGACAAATTTAAATAAAAATACAGTTTACAATAAAACATATGTTATAAATAATTTTTAGAAAAAATTGTTTCAAATTCTGAATGAATAATTTTTACATTTCATAAAAAAATATTCTATTTATTAAATATCCTATAAATCAACTTATGAAAAGTTTTATATGATAATTTAAAAAATTATTTTTATATTGTATAATATATTTTCAATTTAATAATTTTTTTAAAAAAAAATTCCCAAAAAGGAAATAAAATAAATTTTTAGGAAAATATTGTTTTAGGAGTAAAAATAGATTTATTATTTTCTCTTTCTTAGAAAACACATACAATGAATTTTAAGAATTTGATACAATGTATATAATTTTAAATTCATTAATATAATTCACCCAAGTGAATTTTTCTATTTATTTAGGTATAATATATATTTTTTCATGGAAATAATTTTTAGATAATCAATTCCATTATTTTCAAATAGTTCTTATTTTAATTTCATAATTATTTTCACGAAGGAAATTTTTTTTTATAAATTTGTTTAAAATATATTTTTCGTAAGACAATTATTTCTATTTTTCCATACATTCTAATGGATTAGAGATAAGTTTATGTTTAAATAAATATATTTTACTATAATTTTATGTTTTTATAATACTCAGTGTTGCGGCTGATGAAAACTAAAAAACGTTTTTCACGTACTTGAGTATAAAAAATGAGTTTCATGTAATCAAAAATATAAATGAAATTGAATTTATTTACTTTTTTAAAAAAAATAGCTCGCAATTACATTTTAGACCTCTTCAAATGAATTTCACCCTTCATATTCATAATTTTGGTATAAAACATTGAGGATTCATCTACATAATTATATATCTAGGTTCCAAAAAAGATTCAAGAAGTTTTCGGTTTCCCCAAAATTAATTTAATAGGTAACTGTTATTTTTTTCATAGATCAATGTATATTCAATATAAAATATCTACCAGTAATTACTCATATGAATGATCATTCTCTAGACATACAAACTCTGAGTGAAATAAATGTTCTAAATGATATTTGTACATCCTTGGGAGAGATATGTGGAACACATCTTCTAATCAAGTGAATTTCAATGGAATCATAAAACCACAAGATGATATCCTAATATAGTCATGTATTTAAATAGAACTAATCATCCTATGACATAATTTTCATTTCTATAATTAATAGATAAATTCATAAAAACAACCTCTTAGTATCTTTAAAATCTAGCTCACTTTGATGATTTATAACATATCAATTCTGTTAATTTTGTTCTTTCATTATTTTATGATTTATATTAAATAATATCACATTTCATTAGGTATCTCGACATCCACTAGCTTTTTTATGCTTCTTCATTCCTATAAATTGAAGTACTATAAATCATTCCTCAAAGGGACTCATCAGATTCCATATGAATTCTCTAGTGAAATCAAATGTTGTATAAAAACTCAAAAAGAGTTTTTTTAATATATTAAACACCATTGAAATCAATTGAATGATATCATATAATATCTTATAGGGGTAGAATTATACTCTCAGACTCATGATTTATATATAGATGATAAAAATTTTTGAAACTCAACTTGGTATAAAGATATTGATCAAGTCTAAAAAACTCAATATAATATATGGATCTCAACCTTGTATGATTGAATTTGGTACTCTGTGTAGTATTAGAACTACCATAAATTATATTATGAAACTACAATATACAAAAAAATATTCTTTGATAGCAATGAGGTGTACTTACATTATAAGATGACCAACTTTGACCTGTAGTTAAATCAGAATCAATGATATGATAAACCTCAAGGTTATGAGTACCTTTAATCATATGACATAAAAGTGTAACAAAAATCCTCCTCAAATTAATTTTTTACTAAAAACATATACAAATAAAAACTGGTGTATTTATATAAGTGTCTCTTAAAATATAATTAATCCTGAAAAAGTCCAATCACATAAATACTAATTATTGGTGTCTATGAATTTAATATTATTCTCAACCTTCCAATGATAGAATATATAGCTCTTAGGATAATCCCTTATGGAGTCATATATTATTTCAAAAGTAACATAATCATTATATGTTTCATCATTATGAAAATACAAATTCAATTGAAAAAATAATTCTACAACATAATCCTCTAATCCATGGACATAAACACATTAATCATTCCATTTCAATGATTTCCAGGGAATAGTTCATTCCTTGATATTGAATTTAATTATTATATTAGGTTTTTATGTTTGATAATTCTCCTTGTTCATTAAAAAACAAGACATTTATCACCTCACAAATTCATCATTTTTAACCTTCTTTTACAATAATATGACATCTTTCCATCATTTTGAGATATTATTACATGTTACTATTACCACAATCTTGACATGTCAAAATTTGAATCTTATTTACTCAGTATTTATTACCACATAATCAATAATAAATTTCCATCTTCCTCTTATTTGACACATTTTGAAACCTAGTGATTTTGACATTGTTAACAACATAACATGAAATATAATTATTAATAATAAAAAACATTATATCCACTCATAATAAAATTTGGTTGGCCATAGTAAAAAATTATCCTTTTTTTTAACATGGCAACTTCTAGTTCCAGCCATTGAAAAAAACCCAAAAATAATTGTGTGAGAAGGAAAAATCAGAGTGGAAAACCAAAAAATAATGAAAATTAACATAATGAATCTATAAACCATGAAGCATTATTTTCAATATATATAACATGAGGTTCATCCTAGGTCATTAATAGTCAACATATATTTAAATTATTTATGATGGATTATAATGAGTTTCTGAATTTTCAAAAGATATCGTCTATGAGTTTAAAAACAATTGGATAGAAATGACACCTATTGTTCATGAGGTGATGATCATGCCCAAAACCTTTTGCTTTTTTTAATGTTATTAACCCCAGTTACCTATGTTCTAATTCCATGTCTACATTTTGAATCTAAAAATGGATATAAGTTTTTGGAAATGACTCACAATATCCATAAACAAAATTATAGGTAATTTTACAATATATTGAATCATCATTATAAACACACTAATTCGTATATATAGACATATCTTTATAAATGTACTTATGGATAACATAATTATTTGGCTATTCCCATTTCAAAAGGATAAAAAATATCCTTTGAAACATAATATATAACCATGGGTTTTCATATATAGATTTTACATATTTTTAGAAGAATATTCAACAAATTATATGAAAATACATATAAGGACCAAAATAGTTTTGTTTCTTTGGTTACTAGGTAAAAATTATTCAAATTTAAGGAAAAATCTTTAACATATCTTATAATTATCTTCACATATTGTACTCTTCTTATACATATCCTAAATAAAATGTTTCCTTATAAACTGGGAAAAGGAAGAAAAAGAATGAGTGATCTCAAATGCTTAGTGTGGGTAATCGAGGAAGATTAAAAAAATGACATTAAAACAAGGGTACTAGAAAATGGGAATAAAATTTGAAAACTAAAAAATAAGTGTAAATTGTCATAATAATGAGTTAGAATATAATAATTGGTAGATCATAATCAATGAAACAAAATGTAATTGTAAAACACAATCAATGAGAACATAAAATTGAAATAAGGTATATATTTTTCGCATAAAAAATTAGAATAAAATACATTTAACATGTATAAATAGAAAGGGGTTAAATAATTATGTTAAGGGAATTAAATAAATTAATTTTTTTAACTTAAGGATATGAAAATATGTCCACACATAACATTATGCACATAAATGATGTCTCTACACTTAATATTATGGACATAAAAGATAGATCGACACATAAAGTGGTGAACATGTAACTTGGTTCATGAATAACAATATAAACATGTAATTATCATAAGTCATAACATTAAGAACATGTAATCACATTAACATATAACATATTTAGTCAATATTTATCCTTATTTACGAAATTCTTGTAGAGGGAGTTATAGGCCCCACTTATTAGATAATGAAAATAAATTGTGTTCATACCACAACATGATAAATTATTCATCATATAACAACCCATGAAATTAAATACGTTTCATAAATATTCTATTATAGCATGACCTATAAAAAAGTCAAGTTTCATATTTATTTAATCATATAATCAATGAATATCTTGTGAAAAAAAATTCATTCTATACGAATTTTATCATTGTAAAAACCTTGGATGAAAAATTGGTTTGATAAATATAATTTCATGATAAAAAATAATGTTAATGAATAATAATGGTATCATCAGTTTATATCCGCAATAAAGAATAATATAAATCAAATAATGTAATCATATATGGAGAACAATTTTGTATGATCACATTGAACATTTCATGTGGAAAATAGCATTTCATTGAAAATAAAATTCTAAAATAGAAAATTTATAAAAAAATTAAATCATTTTCCTTTCAAATTTTCATAAAAACATATATAAAATATATTAAACCATATTAATAATTTTGGAGGAATATATCCTTTCATATATGTTAGAGTATTTTTATATCATTTCAAAAAACATTTTGATTTCGAAACTGTTTACATAAAATATTAAATTTTCCAAATATTATGGTAATTTATTTTCATTATATATACCATTGAAAAATATAATAGGAATTTATTATTATTTGAGTGTTCATGATAGTGATATATACTATTGATGTCATGAATTTTAAAAACAATGATTATTTTCTCATTTACACTGATATACAAACAGGCATTGTTTGGAAATTATAAAAATATTCTATTCAAAGCAATTTTTAAAAAAGGAAAACATAGATAAAAATTACTTCAATTTTTTTAAATAATTTAAATGAAAAAGATTTGAAAAAAAAGTATAAGGGAAAGGGAATCGATCCATGAGTGAAATAACGATATATTTTCATAAAAAATACATCTAGAATACTGTTTACATAAAAATGGAAAATGATTCTAAAACATTTATTCTACAATGCTAACAATAGAATAAAGAAAATCATATGTTTAACTAGATATATGTCATACTATTTCATTATTGGATACATAATCATAATAAATCCTAATAAATGATTAGATTATACAATAAAAAACTTACCACATTGGTAACCCTGAATCATAAGATCTATGAAAGGATTACAATATATGAAACAAAAAATTCCACAAGAATAAATAAATTCATGTTGTTTAATGGAAAAGGGTACTTATATACTCATAATAAAAGAACCTATTTTCGTGACATGTCATAAGTCTCGAAGAAGTAAAATGGAGACAAAAATGTATTACCTCTTTAGTATTATTTTTAAATAGTAAGCCGAAATTATATAATAACGTAAATTTAAATTTCAAATATAATAAAAATAATTTTCAAAATGATATATCATTTGAAAGTGGTAGTATATACATTACACAAAAGAAATAAGTGGTTAATTTTCATATGTCCCCCAGAAATAACAATGATACTAGAAATCACATACATTACGTATTGGCTTCTATCAAACACATTTGATCCTCTTATATAATTAATATATTTTTGTAAAAAATATAAATATATATCGTCAAATATATATGTATATAATATCATTTGTATTTTATATAGATCCATTTATTATTATATTTTTTTAATTCCATATTGAGATCACATATCGCGTTATAACATATATTTTTCATATACATTTTGATGATTAATTTTTAGTCATCTTGCACTAATAATCATTAAATAATATTTAAAAATTAAAAATTAACTAATTATCATATTTAAAGATAAATTATACTATTAATAGAAATAATTAATGATTTATTTGGGAAATTATTAATTTTATTATTATTAATATAGAAGGCCATACGTACATATGAGTAAGAGTAACATTTTTCAATGGTGATTATGGAAAGGAGGTAAGTAATAATTAAATGTTAAAAATGAAATAATAAAATTAATAAAAGAATATTTATATAAATATTCTTATATATATAATTACTTATGTGGGTTTATGAAATGGTTAGTGACATAACTATGTGAACGCGACATTCCACACATACAATAATGACATTATCATCATATTGTGAGTGAAAAGAAAATTATGAAAATGATTAATTATATTTATATGAAGATAAATATTTCCTAAATATCATAATAATGTTATGGATATAAAATATTTGATTTAAAATTATCATTACTACAATGCATTTATCACATTATAGAACAACGAATCATATCCATTTATGAAGTGGTAGTCCGCTATACACATGGGTTGTGTTTACGTAACCCCTACAGAATTAAAATTTAAATGGTATACATGAAAAAATGATTCCATAGGTAAATATTTGTTATTAATATCATATCTATACTTCAATTAAAAATTAATACCAAAATTTTATAGGTTTTATGGAATAATGGCGCAACATTAGTTTGCGAGGCGGTAGTCCGCCATACTCAAAAATAATGATTTTGAAAACCAGTTAATGGTAGTGTTGATGGTTGTATTTAATTTACTTAATATTAAAACATATCAGTATGATTAACACAATATGGTGATTATTTCATCATTTTATATAATAAATTAATGTGAGAATCGATGGAATTAAATAAAAAGTCTTGATGTAGAACGTCAACTCTTCTTCATTTTACCACATTTGGATACACTATGGTATATTTTTGACAAAAATAAGGCTTATTGGTTGGTATTAGGGATATTTTTAAGTGATTAGGGTAGGTGTTGGAAAAATCCAATGGGTCTTACATGGTGAATATGCTAGGAGAAATGTGGCCTTTACTATATGAGGTAAGAGGCATAATTTTAATTGTTTCAATAAAAAAATTGAATCCATGTTTGTCTCGTGAAATAAGGATCCATAATATATTATTATCAATCCTTATAAAAAATATGCTTCAAATACTTCCATAAAAAATAATTAATAATATTTTTGGTCAATGTAAACGATATAATTTTTATAAATCGTCGATAAACCCAATTTATCTTAACTAAGGAAACTCATTATTAGGTTTTTAAATATTAATTTTAATCAAAATATAATTTAAAAATATTATATAATATAAATTATTCATATTACAAATATGGAATAATTTTTTCAAATTAAATTTATTATGTTAATTTTTTTTAAATTAATGTTTTTGATCTAATAATATATAATCTTTTCAATGAAAGAATTACCAAAAATTTACACTGTTTTTATAAAAAAACTAAATTTGAAAACGGTAAAAATAAAATATCCTGGACTAAATTTTTTATAATTTATCTTTTTAAATATTATAACAAATTTAATATATAATTTTAAATGATAACTAATTTAATTGAATAGGTGTCCTTTATTTAAAATTCTGTATTTTTCACAATTCCTAAAAAATTTCCATTGTTTCAGAAAATTCTGAAAACATGATCCATATATAATTTAGATTTTATGATTTCAAAATATATTTTATTTTAAGAAAAAAATATTATAAATGTTCAAAAAAAATTTATGATAAGTCTGAAAAAAACAACAAATCTTGTTTTAAGAAAAATATAGATTTATTCGTACAATTGGATTTATTATTATCTATTATATAGTAAACATGTATGTTTAATGTTAAAAATTTTAATTTAAACATACTATATAGATTTAAATTAGATATTTCTTCAAAATTGATGCTTATAATTTATTTAGGACAATCATTTATTCTTTCATAAAATAATTTTCTACAAAATTATTTAGTTTAATTGAATATTATTTCCATTTTAATTTTTAATTATTTGTAACCTAATTATTCATTTTTAGTACATATGTATGTAAGATATGTTTTATATTTTATTTAATCATGTTTATTTCTTCTATTCAATCATCTATGAGATATCTATAATATTTTGTAAAAATATTTTAATATTTTTCATGTTTCAATTAAACACAGTGTTTTTTTGTAACACAAAATAATGATATTATTTCAAGAAAACGAAGATAGTGTAAGTGGTTTATGTGATGAAAAATATCAAAAAATGAAATTTATTGGATTTTTTACATAATATTATCATATTTAATGTGTTCCCACATGTTATTATTCACAAGGCATTGAAAATTAGATTCATAGAGTTTATATATAATGGTGTTGTAGTTGTATTAGTGAATCATAAAATGTTGAAAAATTCATATATATAATGGTCCAGAAAAATAAAATACCACTGTAAGTGAATTTAGTTTTGTTAGGGTATTTGCTTATCTGAAGGCCCACTATAATCAAATTACAAAATGAGAAAAAAAAATTACACTTGGTTCATGTAATAATATTCAACTATAGTTATTAATTAACCTATGCACAGGATCATATATCATATTTTAGATATGTTTTTGTGAATAAATAGAAAATAAAACGAATATTGGTATTTTTTTATGTGAGATATTATTTATGGGGTTTCAATAAAAAAATATAGGTACATTCACCTAGAAAATTTCCATGTAATTCAAAATGGAGTGTTCAAAAGTATGTTAAGATAATATTTTTTAAAATATTTAATTGAAAATAAATTTAAATCCTCAATGATGTTTTTAAGATATATGACACTAATTTTATAATTATTCATTATGTAAGTATTTAAAATTGGAAATATCTAATAGATCCGATAAAGGATTAAAAACTTGGATTTGAACGATGAGTTAATTGAATGTTTTGATTAATAATTTTTGATGTATTATGAGAGGTTTTGAAAATAATTATGGGCGTAATCTTGGTATAGATTCATTTAGTAACTCATAATAGAGTTACCATGCCATGATTAAAGAGAATTTGGGGAAATTAATGACCATTATCATTTATTTATGAGGATGAAAAACAAAATATATACCACCAATGATTTTTTGAAATGATGGAGTATCACCAGAAAACTATGGAAATCATTTTAGAGGTATATTTTATAAAATAAAATGGGTAAAAGATATAGTAGCATCACAAAAATATGTTGAACACATTGGTTTCATTTTTTTACATATTAGAAAAAAATGGTATAGTGGAATATTATTTATAATATATTGGCATATTGTTTTAGGGAGATAATAAGATTAGAAATTATGAATTATATTGGAAGAAATCTATTATCAAATCCTAATGAGAACCATTGTTAAAAGTTTTACAATACAAGAACATGAAAAATCATTGATGTTTTATTCTCACATTATCCAATTTGGGTGAACGATGTAAAATGTCCACATAACCTATTTAGATATTCTATATCTATTGATATATGTGTTCTTGAAAAATATTGAAAATGATATAATAAGAGGATTTTAATGTCACATAATAATTAACCCACTTAATTTTAGAGGGATTCGGGATGTGGTTGTGAATAGAATATTTAATTTTGATAATAGAAAACAATTTTACAATTGAAATTATTTTATAATTTAATCTACTTCATCAATCCATAATAGTTGATAATATAATATTAAAAAATATTAATTATTATAATAAGAATTGAATTTCTTTAATATCAATTATTTAGTAAATAAATAAATTGTTTTTTAAATTATATTAAATAAAATAAATAATTTTCTATTTATAAATAAATGGACTCCACATTATTCGATAAAATTTATTAGACCTATAATAGTAATAAATATATCAACTTGATAAATGTAAAAATAATATTTACTTAACCTGTAAATAAATACATATTTTAATATATAATCACGCAACAAATATAAATAATTTATTTTAAAATAATCCCTAAACATCTGAATGAATAATCATTATTCTTATTAACTTGTGAATAAGAAATAAGAGAATATTTTTGACATCAATATTTATATCTAGAAATTCTATTGATTTAATATCAAAGATCACAAATTTTTAATCTATATTTTTCTAGTAGTTTCAAATTAAATTACCTTTAAAAATATAGTTAATAAAATTTAATATATCTTTGGATAAATTTATAAGGATAGCCAGTTGTTTTAATTCATCAATATAAGTAAGTAGAACTTAATTAATGAGTATAATATGAGTTTCATTAATTTATTATGGTAACCGTTGAAATATAAATCAATATTATATTTACAACATCCTTCATACAAATAATAATATATAATATAATAATTCTTCCATCTAATATCTCATAAAGATATTCATATTGGTGTGATTTCTATATATTTTTATTATATTAAAAACAATTAATGTGAAATAACTATATATATATAATATTAAGAAAATTATTATTATCAATGTAAAATAGACATTTAATATCGTTAAATATAACGGGAAATGTTAATTTATGATCATTTATTTTATTTTACATACCGTATAATGTAACCAAACCATTCTATCTCATCCCAAGAATATTTCCTTATTATTTTCATCAATATATCAATGTAAATATCTTTATATATATATATTAGTAATGATACCTGATTGGAGAACCTACACACAAATTTTTAGATTGAATAACCTATGAAAAATAGAACATATTGAACTCCAATTAATGATTCTATACTCATCACCTATATTCCATGGGGCCATGATGTGATATCTTTACGAAAATAATAATTAATTATTATGATACACTGATACAATATTATTATACATCGTCCTAGTTATTTTATATTGATCGATCTTTCCAATTGGTAAATTTATTTTAACAATATCATCAATGAAACTCCATGGTATCATTATTTTTGGTAGATTTTATAAATCATTTATTGAAAAAATATTATATTAAAATCTTAACTTTAATGTTATATAGAATAATAAATAAATAATTCAAAATAATGCATTGATAAAACTATATACATAATGTGGCACTTAAAAATGAAAATATTAGCAAATTCTATAAAAAGAACCATAAAAGACTCCCACATTGAATAAAACCAATTAAAAATTATTTTAAACATATTAAATTTTTTATTATGTTTATAATGTTTCTATGATATTCCTTCATCAAAGGATCGATCATATTATATAATTTAAAAAAAATTCATAATGATAATTCAATATTTTAAGTTAAATCACTCAAGAGTTAATACTTTTCAAGAATTTTTTCTCTATTTATGTGAACAAAAATCGATATTGATAAAAATTACTCAATTATTAACAAAATATATTATATTACTCTCTTTAATAACATCCAAAACTCTAATATACTATAAGAAATTATTATTTTTGTTCCTTAACTATATCATATTCCAATAATATATTTGATTTTTTATATTTAGGTGACCACATATTGTTATTAACTCTTCCAACTAATCTTGCCATAATTTTGGGAAAATATCATATCAATTTGAATTTTTTTATCATCTTTATCTATTTAGAAACATTATTATGGGTTTAAAATGATTAAATAGTCAACAAATCCTATAAATTAGAGTAACCTATCTTTTATACATCTTATGTTCCTAAATGTTTTGTAACTATTATCTAATTGACCTTTTATGGATCTTCATAGTATAGTTATACCATGATCATAAAATAAAACATATCATGTATTCTAAATAAATTGAAAGGGAATATTAATTTTACATAAATGTATTATGAAATATATTTATTCTATTTCTATATTTCTATATATAATAACATATATTCCTGAATTGATTTATTCCAAATGGAATTGAAAATAATCATCTATTTTATTGACCTCTATTTCATCCCTTACATGAAAAGTCAATATATATACATTTACATAGTCCTTTATTCCTATTGTATTAATCTCAATATATCTGAATTTTAATTTTAAAGCATACATCACCTGAGTATTTAATGGGGTATCATTTATTAAAAATAGTATTATCTAATTATAAGTTCAATATCATATTTAACAATTATTTTATATCTTAATAAAATATCATTAATATTGTTTAAACCTCCCATTAACCAATCTATAGACACATGTCTTATATTAAATCCCTACAAATATGAATTGGTCTCATGAAAAGTAATATTACATGAATATGATGCATTGTTTAGTCCATAATAGGATATTTGCAACCATTATTCTTTATTTACTACCATTAGTGTCCCAAATAATTTTTTATATATCACATATACATCCTATGTTTTTCCTCTTTTATGAAATTAGAAACAACATCAATATATGAAATTTTATTATCATGGTATTCTTATATGGTAAGAATATTTGTAATAGATTTATCATTACATGTAGTTAAAAGGTTTCTTCACAAATAATGCATTAATGATACTAGAAATACATATCTTCCAATCATTAATTATAGGTGATATGTTTACCTAACATGTAGAAATTATTCTTGAGCTCCTATATACCCCTAAAATTATTCACATGAACTATAGTATCCACTATAATGAAATTAGACGTTAAAATAATATTTCAGAATACATATATTCAAAAAAATAAATCTTGGATAATATTTATATATTATTTGTATGGTAGGGGTTTACCATACTACCTAAATAAATTTTCACCATTTTGGTAACTTGAATAAAATATATTTGTAGTCATCTAACATCCCTGATCAACCTATAAAGCATTTTTACTTATAAATTAACATTATCTTTTTATATCGTATAGAATTGATTCATTTTCTTACTAATTTTTGTTTTCAATGTCATCTTAATGAAATTCTCTATTTTATCATATAATTTTATTCAGATATGTGAGGATATTCTTGAAATATGCAATGTATTCCCATATTTGTATTTAAATTAATGGGATTAAATAGGAAATATACTATTATATTTTTTTCCTATAAAAATATTGTTTTTTCCCTTAAGAAGTCTTGTTGTTTGGCTTATACATGAAAATTATTTTCATAACCATACATGAATATTGAAAATAATATTTCTTCTTCAACTATAACTCATTATGAATTCAATTTTCAAAAATTGTTGGCCGCAACAACACAATGTATTTCTCTAATGATCATATATACACAAAAAATAATAATGAATGATTTTCTTGAATCATCATAGATTTCATCATATCTAACTAAAATGATTCAACTATTAAATTAATGTAATGCACTATAGAGTATAATTATGAATAATATTTAAAATAATTTCCTACAAACAATTAAATAATGAATGAATTATTATTTATGATTTCATCCACCTCTGTCAATGTGTAGTTTTTTTTTCTTATTAAAATGATTAATATCATCAAAATTTTATTATTCCTTAAATTACTCAAAGGAAACAATTATTTATCTAAATATGTAAACATATATATATATATACTATAATCATTAAATTTAATAATAAATGATAATCCACATTTATATAATTCTAAATTGTTTCTATTATTATGTGTGAACTAATTTTAGAAGCTCTATGGATAGTTCCTCATTTATTATAAAAGCTTACATTGTAATTTAATGATATAAACAGCCATGAAATATATATATGGGCATTAATTAAAAACTATTTTAAATACCATTATTAGTATAATGTTTGTTAAACTTTTTGATTACCTGAAAAAATAAATAATGCCACAAAATGGTATTGAATATGTAATTATATCTAGATTTATTATTATATACCAATAGTGATTTTTCAAAATTTAGAATATAAGTAATATAATTTATATGTTCTATAAAAACATATGAATATATATATTTATAGGGATTAAATTTATATTTCCAAGTTTGAAAAAAAAATCAATTAATTGATACACATGTCTTAAAAATATTATTTTGGTATGTATTGAGAAAAAATAAATGTTCTTTTAAACTTCATCATTAGAATTTGGATTATGATATGGTATTATCCTATATCTAATATTATTATTCATTTTGTATATATAAATATACGATCCATTTTAACTTTTATAATATTCCAAAATCTACATGGTTTCTTTATTTTGATACAAATTAATATTTTTTAGCTATATATAATACTAAATTAGTAGAAATGTAAATCTTTCAATGGATAATGATTTCACTATTTGACTAAAATTATATTGTGTATATATGTAAAAATATGATATTAGTTCTCTTACAATCAATATAATAATCAAATATTTTACTATTCATTAGCATCCATATGGGACTAACAATTCAAATAAAGACGATTCTAACAATATTTTGCCACAGAGTTAAATTTGTTTTTTTTCATTTCATTATATATCATCACTTGCATGGATTAATATCTATTTGTCATCATATATTTTTTTAGGATAATAAACATTAAAACATAAAAAATTAATTGTTTCACATTTTTCCTATTAAAAATTACAAATAAATTCTGAGTTACTAGAAGAAATTATGAATGAATGAAGAATAATGAATTATCTTTACCCAACTCAAAGGCCAACATAGTTTAATTCTTTGTGTACCATGATACCTTGAGTGCATGAGGTCATACCAAGGATCCCACTGTTGAAATTCATGTCAAGAGTATGTCAGATATCACATTTCATTTTTTTACCTACCTCTTATTATAATTAATTTATATGTGTTAATATATGAAATATAACCTTTCCTTCAAGCCATTTTAGTATCTAATTAGATATCAATAGAATTATAATTAATTTTATGTTCTATAAATCATTCAAATTTACAAAGTGAATATAATTTTGATCCTTTTTCACATCCTCAGATTGTATATTGAGTAATGGGGATTATAATAACTGGTACGTATACTATGGTCATTATATGATTTTGAAATTCATGTGCTAATCATTGAATAATTAAATAGTTTTTCAAATTTCAATTTAAAAAATATATCTAAATTATATTGTATTTATGTAATTTCCTGTCAATATATATAAAAATTCAAATAGTAGTTTATTACATTCGTTATCCATAAATAAATAAATTCTTTATGCTTTTATTATGGCTCTAAATATTTTATTAAATTTTAACATCCCCCAACATAATATTTTATATATATATTCAATAGAATATATTTTTTTACTTTGAAATATTTCCCCTATAATAACCCATTAAAATTATTCTTTTAATTAGTATATGTTATTTATCTCTGATTTATTCATACTATTAAAACTAACACATAGTACCTAGATTTGATGAATAGTCTCCCAAATAATAAAATAATTTTCAAAATTTCCTTATCAAATGAAATAAAATTACAACAAGTAAGTTAGGAAATCATATCACGATTATTACATGGATAAGATGTATAAAATTTTTATAACTCTTAATCAATTGAAACTATCATAACATTTTTTTAATGGTACTTTGAACTATGTGTGTATCCAAAATTCAGTGATGGAAGGTGTTCAATGACTTGGTATTTTATTTTAAATGAATTTTTTAACATATACATAAGTAATCTAATTTATTAATTACTTTTTTGTTAATCATATTATTTTTAACTTATATAACAAAATCATATTTATTTCCAAAATTGAAATGTACATATTTACTTGTATAATATGACAAATATTGTAAATTGTAAATATGTAAATTAAAATATGCGAATACATGAGTTAATAATTATATATTCCTAACAAATAATTCACAAAAAAGTAATCTATTTTTTCAAAAAATATATTATAAATTTATTAATAATATTTGTTATCATTTAATTAATAAAATAATGTAACTATGCATATTACAAGAAAATTAATAACCAAACAACAATAATATTAAATATATAAATTTGATTATCATGATAATATTCTATAGGGTGTTTTTTCTTGTGATAATTAACCAATTTGTATATAGTAGAAAATGTGACATTCTTCCATAACATTTAATGAGTTGTAAAATACTACATTATCTAGTTAATTTATTAATTTAAATCTATTTCTTCTAATGTCCCAAACCGCCACATCAAACTAATATCTCCTTCCATTAAATATGTATACTAACATGAAATAATTAGGAACAAATTTTTGATAATTACATCAAATATATTGTGGAATCTTTGGCCTAAATTTATTAATGTTTGGATGGATAAATTGGATATCATCATATTTTATTTTATAATTACGATTTCTGAATAAAATATTTATAAAATAATCAAATGAAATCAAAAAATTGATCTTTTTCACTTTTGGTGTTGGTTCCCAAGGAATAACTGAAATTACACTTTTTTACCAAAATATGTACACAGTAATACATAGTTATTATTATTGGAAATATTTATCTATTAAAGGCCATGTAACAATTGATACATCAAAGGGGTTTTGAAGTTCCCATCTATAATGAATGACTTTTGTAGTTATTATGATATACCAAAATAAAATATTCATCTAGTATAGGTATAACCTTTGGATGAAAGATAAACGGTTTCTTACTCTCAATTGATAGATTCTTATAGGATATCAAGACTAATTCCCAAGATGTTTTAAATGGGCGATTTTGATGAAATGAGGTAAATAAAATAAAACCACAAATCAAATACAAAGTAATTTATATTTTATCATATATTTCTATGTGTTAATTTTTATATTTTTCTATATTATTAAAATTATTGTTCATTAGAACCATGTTTGTTGTCAATTTTTCTCGATCCATTCCTTTTTTATTTTATGTTGTCTAGGTTTTTGGATGTGGTTTGAAAACATTAAAGGATTTTTAAATTGATGTTTATAATTTATAATTTATTTTTATTATATGAGATAAAAATTATTGTATTATTTTTAATGTTTAAAAATAATTCAAATGATTTATTAACATTTAAAATTTAAATTGGTTTTTTTAAAATTAATTCAAATTTTTATATTTTTTTATAGAATTTTAAATGAGAAAATAAATTTTTGTTATCTTTTTATAAGAGTTTTGTAAATGGAAAACCATAATTTCTTATGATATATTTATTGGTGTGTCATGATTTTCATTAAATCCTTATTTTTATATACATATATCTGTAAACATATTTTCATGATTTTTCAGGTAAAATCCAACAACATAATGCTTTTTGATTTTTTAACTAAATAAAGTATATTGAAAAGATATAATTAATTTTCTATTATGCTATTCTATAAAGTAAAATTATATGATTAATTAATTTTTAGTTTCAATGATTTATGTGTTTTTTTAATTTAATCCTCATTACCATTAATCCAACATCATCAATCAATTTCATCATATTGATAACAACTATTATTTCATCCCAAAATTATATAAATATTCTTTGCGTAAAAAAACTCTACATCTCAAGGACTCCAAATCTGAAATGATCCACTCTTTAATAAATTTAATTGGATAGATTGGTTTAAGAGTAAAATAAAACAAGTAAAAAATAATTTTTCTTCCTTAATTATATACATATGTGATGTTAAAATGATTTTTTCCATTCGGGTGGATTATATGATTCTTGAAAATGAACATAAACAATTCCATGTAATAAAAATGATATGGAATTGGATATATCACAAATTCTTCACTAATTTTAATGATATTCAATTTCAATTTGTATCTGTTATATCTTGTTGATTATAATATTTTTTCTTAGATGATTTTTTTAATAAATTATAATTTTTGAAAAAATCTATTAATAATATTTTTAATCCCATAAATATGTAAATATATTAGGCTATGTGTAATTAAGAAATTATTTTGTTTTGGAATTTCTTTTGATGTTGACTGACGCGTTGTCATGTATAATTTTTGGAATTATCAATATGTTTGTTTTTAGAGTTTTGCTATGGGGATTTGGTGCTGGTATATAATTGACAACTATTGAGTTGATATGTCAATAAATTGTTGCATTATAAAATGTCATGTTAGAACCCCAATAACTATAAAATACATGAAATGAAATTATAGTTTAATGAATTTTGGTTGGACTAAATTATATTTGGTTGTAAGTTAATTAATAGTAAATTTGTTAATTATTTGTAATTTAAATATATATAGACGATTCATGAAAGTGATATGGATTGAATTTTATTTTGGAAAGCAGGAATAAATGAATTGATGTTTGGAAATTGGTTAAAATGAATTGAATGATTAACATATGTGTGGTATGAAATTGAATGGATGGTTAAATGTTTTTTAGTGAAATCACAATAATTCTACAAATTCCAAAACATTCAATTGATGTAGGATGTGTCTGGAAATCTATGTGAAGTTTTTTGGTGTTTTTTTAATTGGTGTAATAGAAATAAAAAAGGATATGAAACACTTTTGGGATGTTTTGAGTTTAGATAGTAATATGGTAATGAACACATAGGTTAGGTTTGTCTATGTGACTATTATATTTTTTATTTTCACGGGGATTTCTATACATACACCAATGGATCAAGCACTATATAGTGATAAAAAAATCATTCAGAAATGATCTTCCCAACATATAGATGTCGAGGATAGATGCATGTTTATCCTCCCCACTACCACATCCAGGTGAGTTTTGTATGAAAGGAATATGATTCATAGAAGTTAAAAGGTCACGATATTTTATGTCTGATGAGATTAACATGGTTTCTCGTAGTGGTGGTATTTTATGTCATTAATAGGGGTAAATAATTATGTAATTCTATTAATGATAACATTCTATTATGTATATATAATTATATTATAAGTGATTTTTTGACCAAGGTGTGTTTTATAATTATATGGCATGGATAACTATGTGTATTTAGGTGGGTTATGATAGCACATTACACAGAAAATACATTTATTGATGGGTTTTCCCTTTTTATTCATGAAGGATTAATATATAGATTATAAGGGAGGTAAAATATATAAGACATTGAGGTGTGAAAAAAGAAAATTAGTGAGAATGTAATGTGGGGTACCCTCCATTATCCATCTACATATTATTATATTAATATAATTGTATGTGTTATTTAGTGAGTGGTCCTTGGTGAGGTGGGGAACTAGTGGACACATTCTCTTGTTATTATTTATATTTTCTATTCACACGAGATTTAATAATATATTCTAATATTTTAACATGATTCATTATGTTACAATGAATTATACATTTTATGAAATCTATATTTTAATAAAATATCTTTCATGGAGAAATTCGGGGATATATATATATATAAATTAATAATTTAGGAATTAGATCTTTGGTGGAGGTTCTATTATAGAATTTATATAGCGATTTATTTAGAGACATTCATTTTTATTGTTATGACATTGGATAAATTGTGTATATTGTGGTTAAACCCTTCATTCATAATTTTTTGGGTGTTTTTAATCCCATATACAATTCAATTGTTTCAATATTTACGATATTTACTCAAATGACTGTGACATATTTTATACCAGCATTTCTAGTCCCAAACCGATGAAATAATTTTTCTGATACATATTGGTCATTATCTTTATTTCACTATTTTTCCCATGAGTGGTACCATTAGAGAATGTGGATCACTTAAAAGTGGAATCAAAGGTTTAGTTTTTAAAATTGTATGGATTTTTGAGTTAGTCAGTATAGATATTATAACGACCCATACTATACATACATTGTTATTACTTTAGAATTTAAGCATTCTTTTTTACAACCTATAAAAAAGCCATGAAAGGACCATATAGGTATAGTGTATTTAGAAACTGGGAAATATAAACAACTGGTTCATAAATCATCTAAACTTCCTCCCATTTATTTCTTCATATCTAGAGTCCCTTTTGGCATATTCTACTTAATACCATTATTCTAGACCTTGGGAAAAGTGAACATGCAAATGAGTGATCTCAAATGCTCAGTAAGGGTAAACAAAAGAAATATCAATCATATCATATTCATAAGAACATAACATTTTAAAATCTTATCCTGCAAAAGAGTTCATAATATCATGACGAGGGATTAATCATAATAGTAAAATTTAATCCAAATAATCATAATTGAAAACATAAATCTTTGGTCCATACACAAAAAATCATGGAGAATAATTTCTTAATAGTCAAGACTCATTGCCAAAACTATGTTAGTGGACAAAGTCCATTTCTGAATCGAGTTCACTCCTCGTTTCAGTCCTATTTCACTGAACCTGATTAACCTCTCGTTACAGCCATGTTTATCTCATGAGATATAAATATTTACCCAATGCATTATAGGGAGATATAGGTCCCACCCATCTCATAATGAATCCATTCTTATGTGTACCACAATATAATAAATCACACATCATAGCATAACCCATGTAATAAAAACAAGATTCTTAAACATAGTGCCATCATAACTTAATCGATATAAGATAAAAGGACATCATAAAAATAATTCCATCATAAAATCATGAAATAAATGTAAAAATAGGGATAGAAACAGAACCCAATATTATCTTAGATCGAAATATTTTTTCTAAAATGATTGAAACTCCATTCTTGTAGAAAATATCCTTTCTATTGAAAAAACATTTTCCTTTCCTAAAATGTCATATAATTTTAAACTAAAAGAAGTTGATTAAAAATAAACTTGAAAACTTGTAAGTTAAGATTCATGGAAATAATTTTCTAAAAGTCCATTCAGGATGTATAAGTTAAAAAAACATTCTTCTCATACATCGGCTGGAAAAGTCAAAAAGTTCCTCGTACTAAAAGGATCAAAAGATTCATTTAATATATTTTACTAAAAACTCACCAATGGGTAAAATTGGATTTAAAAATTCATAGGTGGATGGAAATAATATCACATATTGAGGAATCATGGATGTGGATGAAAAATATGCCCTAGTAAATTTAGAAGTATAAACAATCTCAGATAAAAATGAGATTGTGAAATTTTCTATTACCTTAGGTCTGATTTTCATAGTACGTATCTGAACCTCCTATATAATGATTTATATAATGTTATTGACTTATTCCAACATCCTACCCATTGTTATAATATCATATATGGTCATATTATTATATTCTTAGTTTCTTTTTAGTAATGTTTCATTGCTACTTGTTATTCGGGTGTTTATGGCTTTTTGTTCTTATGCGTGTTTTGTCAAATAAATTTTTATTCTTCTTTTTAGGTTATAGATACTTTATTTCCAGAATGGTATTAGTGATATATATATCATATTTATTCATTCATTTCATTTATATAATCATTATGCAATGAATATCACGTAAAACGTGTCACATCACATCGTGGAGACGGTAGGCGTACGTGCGCACGAGCGATGATATCATTCCCATGATCGTGGAATTGTATTTAATTGTATGTATAATATTTCATAATCAAAATAAATATAAAATAATCCTATATATTTATTATTTACACTATTATACTCATCCAAGTAAGGTGGTGGTGGAAAACTCATTACACCATGGCATGGAGACGATATTCCGTACGTACGCACGCGTGGTGATTTCATTTTCCGTAGGATGGATTGAAGGTGAAATAGGGTTGTTTCATATTTATAATAACATATAATTATATTTTTTATACTTATGTTTTTACTTCGTAATGAAAAAACTAAAGAAGAATAAGTAGAAGAAGAAATAATGTTGAAAGAATCAGTAACGAACATTACCTCTTTTTTGAAGCGCCTCTTCATAACCTCCTCTTAGGGAACTAAAGATGGTATTTGAAAAATACCAGAACCTATAGGATGTTTCTAGAGAAGTGGAGAAGAGAAATGTGCAGGGTTTGGCCGAGCATGATGGATCAATGTGGTGTGAGGAGGAGAGAGAGGATGTGCCCTTTTATAAGGGAGGAGAGAGGCACCTTTGGAAAAACTAAAAATATTATTTTATTACAAAGTAATATTCGGTTTTTAATAGCTCCAAAATGATTTATTTCGAAGCTATGGTGGGTATGGATCGAAATTATTTCATAAAATTTAATTTATACATGTTTAGGTTTCTATTTTAACCTAATAATTTAGATTTAACTTTTAGTTAAATAAATTTTCTTTTACCGTGTCTTCTTGTTTTCATACACTATAATGTTAATAAACATACTATAACAAGCCAAACGAACCCCAAGTTGTTCATTATTAATATATATAACATTTTCTATGTCATTTTTATGAACCTTATATTTTTAGGAATAAAATAAAAATTAATAATATAATATTTGTTCTAAAAACTATTTTATGTCAATTTTGACACTATTTGGTAATTGATTTTTGTGAAAATCATAATGACATTATTAGTTTGGAAAAAGATAATTACATAAATAATAACATGTCATATTAACCTATAATATAATTTAATTTATGAAAAGTCTCAATTTACATTTATTTGGGTATTTATAACATCAATTATGTTAATATTTCTTTAATAAGGTAATTACTGCATCATAATTGTGTCATAACTAAATTAAATTATTAAAACACTAAAAATAATAAATAAAATACCATTATGTAGGAAATATTTTTTATATCTATAATTAATATTTATAGTCGAATTTCTCTTATTTATAACCCTATATTAAAAATATTTTATTTATTAAACTTTGATTTTAACAATTTTAACTCTTCTTTAAATACAATAATATTAAATGTCCTAATCTAATCCAAGTTGACCTAAATGGTCATATTTTATTCCTAAGGATGTTTTTGGTCGAATTAACCTTAACCAATTGAATTAGTACATGTTTTAGGGTAATAATAATATCATTATTACCCTTAATTAACATATTTACTTTTAACCGTGGTAAAAAAAGTAATCAGTTAGTATTCACCAACAATTATTTTTATCTTATTGAACCAGATTTAACTCCTTGATATTAACCGTGTCTCTCAGATTTTCGAAATTCCACTCACAGAAGTGGTACAATTATGTTTTATGTAAAGTTTCAAATTCTCCTAGGAGGTGGGTTAAAGACGGTGACAAGTTCAATAAAATTATTATATATCTAAAATTATTATAAAATAACTCCAATGAATTAAATTGAACCTATATAGGTATTAAGTATCAATTTTTACCAAATAATATTTAAATAAAAAAAATAATTATTGAAATAAAAAGTCATTTTTTAAATTGTAACCCATTGTTTTCACTATTCATCAAAAATTGAATGTCTTCAGAAAAATACCAAAAACTCACCCTATGCTAATTTTGAAATTCTGAATCCAAAAATGAAGTCCATTTTGAAAGATAAAATTTATAAAATTTCAAAAAGTGGGTATTACTATTTATAACGGCTAGTTTTAATAATAGTTTAATAGCATATCATTGTTTAATGAAACTCAGTATTGCGTACAACGCTAGATATCGACGAAGGTTGCGATTGCGTGTAAAGCATTCCAGGCTAGTGTTGTATGCAGTGAAAGATTTCTAAGATGATTTATATAACAAAAAAACAAAATATTTCTCATAAAAATCGCAGGAATTACATTCTACCCCCCTTAATATGAATTTCGCCCTCAAAATTCGTCACATGGTTACAAACAAGTGAGGATACCTCTCCAACATCATATCCTGAAGCTCTCTTGTAGATTTTTCTAATTGTTCGTTCTTCCATAAAACATTCACCAAGTGAGTGGTCTTATTTCGTAGGACTTTTCTGCTTTGATCCAGAATCTCTATCGGCTATTCTTCATAAGAATGATCCTGCTCCAGCGGTACAACTTCTGAGCTGAGTACATGTGAAGGATTGAGTATGTACTTTCTCAGGAGAGATACATCGAACACATTGTGAACATGAGAGAGATTCAGTTGATGTGCCAATCAGTAAGCTACCTTCCCAACATGATCTAGTATTTCGAAAGGACCGATATATCTAGGGCACCGCTTTCCCTTCTTTCCGAATCTCATTACTCTCTTCCAATGAGATATTCGTAAGAACACTTTATCACCCACTTCAAACTCTAGGTATTTTTTTTATTATCAGCATAACTTTTTTCTCGACACTGAGATGCTCTTATGTGTTGTTGATTATGTCAGACCTTTTATTCCATCTCATCAACAAGATCAAGTCCTAATAGATTTTTTCCCCAACTTCATCCCAGAAAGTTGGAGTCCTGCATTTATTTCAATGGGGAGATTCATAAGGAGCCATATGAATAATAGAGTGAAAGATGTTATTATAAAAAAAATTCCACCAAAGGTAGGTGTTGATACCAACCTCCTTTTAAATCCATAGAGCAAGCTTTCAACATATCATCTAGAATTTGAATTGTCCTCTCAGTCTGACCACCTATTTGAGAATGATAAGCAGTGCTGAAAGTCAACATTATATCCAGAGTATGCTAAAGACTTCACAAAAACATTGAGGTAAACCTCAGATCCCGATAAGATATAATGGAAAGTAGTACTCCATGCAATATTAGCACTTCCTTTACATATATCCTGGCAAGCTGATCCAGAGAGAAATCTTCTCTCATAGCAATGAAGTGTGCCGACTTTGTAAGATGATAAACTATGACCCAGATAACATTATTGCCTTTGGATGTTTTAAGAAATCTGGTGACGAAGTCCATAGTGATGTTTCCCATTTCCATTTGGGTATGGGTAATTTTTGTAACATCCCCTTAGACTTCTGTCTATCAGCTTTATCTTGCTAACAAACCAAGCATCGAGGGACTTATTCAGCAACATCTTTTTTCATGCCATCCCACCAAAAGTACTCTTTCAAGTCCCTATACATCTTCGTGCTTCTAGGATGAATAGAAAATGAAGAACTATGAGCCTTATCCACCAAATCCTTCATTAATTCTGGGATGGGAGGAACACAAAGCTGATTTCTAAACTTTATTATCCCATCACAATCAAGGTTGAATTTAGGAACATTTCTCACCTACTTTTGTAACTCTACATCTTCTTTCTATGCCTCTTTAATCTTTACATGTATAGATGGTAGAATATTCATTTGAGAAAGATAATATTTTCCCCCTTACATTATAATTCCACGATCCATCCTTTGTAAATCCATAAATATTGGATATTTTGTGATCCTCATCATTCATATGCTGGCATGGTCTTGTAGACATAATGCATCTGCCACCTCATTTTCTTTCCAAGGGTTGTAATGAATTGAGTAGTCGTAATCCTTAATCAGCTCCAACCATCTTCTTTTGCGCAAATTCAGCACCTTTTTTGTGAAAATATTTTTTAAACATTTATGATCAGTATAAATATCACACCTTTATCCATAAAGATTATTCCTCCAAATATTTAATTCAATGATTACCTCAGCTAACTCCAAATCATGAGTTGGGTAATTTTGCTCATGGATTTTCACCTGTCAGGAGGCATAAGCTATCACTATATCGTTTTTCATGAGAACACCCCCCAATCAATTTTTGGATGAATCACTATAGATCACAAACCATTCTCCACTACAATGCAGTGTGAGAACAGGTGCACTGGATAACCTTCTTTTTAACTCCTTGAAATTCTCTTCACACTCCTCCATCCAAACGAACTTAACTCCTTTTAGAGTCAACCTGGTGAGTGGATTAGATAATCATGAAAAATCTTTCATAAAACATTGATAATATCCAGCCAAACCAAGAAAACATTGGATTTCAGTTACTGTTGTTGGTCTTGACCACCTTTCGACAACCTCTATTTTTTATGGATCCACAGATATCCCATCTTTTCATATTATCTGACCAAGAAATGCAAATTTTTGATGACAAAAGTCACACAAGGTAAATTTGGCAAAAATATTTTCCTTTCTTAGGGGATTTAATACAATTCTCAAGTGATCTTCATGTTCTTCCTTTCTCATTGAATAGACAAGAATATATTATATAAAGACTACCACAAAGTGATCAAGATAATCTCTAAAGACTCTATTCATTAGATCTATTAATATAGCAGGGGTATTAGAAAGAAAAAATGGCATCACTATAAATTCATAGTGTCCATAACTTGTACAGAATGCCTTCTTAGGTATATCCTCCCTTTTTACCCTTAATTGATGATAACCAGAATGAAGATCAATCTTGGAAAAGTAATAAGCTCTGATTAGTTGGTCAAATAAGTCATCAATGCGTGGAAGAGGATATGTTTTCTTGATAATGATCTTATTAAGTTCTCGATAATCAATGCAAAGTCTCATTGATCCATCTTTCTTCTTAACAAAAAGAACATGTTCTCCCCAAGGTGACACACTAGGGCGTATACATCTCTTATCAAGATTCTCTTGGAGTTGCTTCTTCAATTCATCAAACTCAATTGGGGCCATTCTATAAGGTGTCTTTGAAATAGGCATAGAACCCAGTATGAGTTCTATTGAAAACACAAATTCCAAATTTGGTGGAAGACCTGGAAATTCCTCCTGAAAGACATCATAAAACACTCGTACAATGGGCATATTCTTCATCATGAGTTTCTCACCAACCATTTGAGATAAATAACCTTCATTTAGAGGAATCAAGTTCCAGAAGATGAAAGAAATTTCCACTGGAAGTTTATGTTCATCCTTGCATTGATTGACAATCATAGATTGATCTGGAATATGAAATGTGGGTTCCCTTCATTGGAAATTGATGTGAGCTTAATATAAATAAAATCCAATCCATGCCAATAATCACATCAAATTACACAATATGAAGGATCTCAAGATTTCCAGGAAGCACTTTCCCACAAAATTCAATCGGAGAAGAATTATAATCTTTAGATGCGATTGTTGTTCAATTAGGGGTTGTCACAGCTAACTCAACATCTAATTGTTGAGGTTATACGGTGATACCTTTATAATATTTGTTAGAAATAAAAGATTGGGTGGATCCAGAATCAAATAAAACATTTTCTAATTTAGAGTGGATGGTAATTGTACCTTTAGCCACTTCGTTATCATACTCCACATCGCTGATAGAAATTTCATGTGACCTTCCTTTGTTCTTATCCTTAAGAGTTTGGTGATGTCGATCATCATCAACAACCCTTGGATTTGGTCATTTATTAGCATAATGCCCCATTTTCTTGCACTTGTAACATTGAAGTGTAAGAGGTGCACTCTTTGTAGTCTTTTCTTTTTTTGCATCACTAGACATATTCTTCCCATCATTGAGGCATTCAAATGCCCAATTACCTTCTTTTCCACATTTGAAACATTTACTTGTCCCTATAAGACAACTCCCTCAATGTTTCTTTCCATACTTTGAGCATAAGGGAAAACTCATCTTCTTTTCATTGTGGAATTTATATTTCCCTTTGAATTCCATTTTACTCTTCTTATCAAACCCATATGATTGATGGGTTACTGAAATCTCCATCTCAACCTTGAGAGCACATCGTACAATTTCCTCATAGCTATTGAAGTCCCATATGGCTAACTCCCTTCGAAGAAAGGGTTTGAAGACCCTAATGAATCGATCAATTTTATTCTCAGGTTGGATAACAATTCTAGAAGCATACCTTGCAAGTCTCATAAAATTTTCTTCATAGGTACCAACAGATTCATTATCCATTTGCTACAGTTCAAGAAACTCTTTCTCTATCATTGTTTTAAGAATACGAGGGAAGTACTTATTGAAAAATAAGTTCTTGAACTCGCCCCATTCCATGGACTCAATTTCATGTCTTTGCATTGTATTCTTGATAAGATTCCACCATTAATCAGTATCACCTTCAAAACAATACGCTACTATGATAAGATTGTCATGTTCAAAACATTGAATAACTGAAAATATATTTTTAGTAGTACTGATCCATTGTTCACCAACTAATGGATTAGTAGACCCGCTGAATGAGGGTGGTAGCTGCCTCATGAAGGATTCAACAGAATGTGGCTCCTATCTTTGCTCGTTTGGAAGTCCTGCATGATTCGTAGCTTGAGAAAGTTGTGTGGGAATGGCTATAAGATTTTTTATTCTATCTCCCATAATGTTTGGTTTCTCATGGGGAAAATCATTGCATTTCCCATCGCATTCCGCATTAACACAGTTCCTTTGCATTCCAACCGTTGACTAAAACCAAGAAGAATAGTGTGAGAAATACTAATTATAATAGGAAAACCACATAATCAAGAATTAAATTTTACACTTAAGGTCTTATCATAGGTTATTCATGGACATTTCTAAATCACTAATATTGTGTTCTATGATTAAATATATCCATAGGGTTATTTCTATGGTTTTCACATCATAGTTTCCAAAGGTTGACTATAACTTTCCCCTGATACCAAATATAAAGAACCATACTTTACATATATTGTTATTACTTCAGAACTGAAGAATACTTATTACAACTTATAGAAAATCCATTAAAGGACCATATAGGTATAATGTCTTTAGAAACTGGGAAACATAAACAAATGGTTCATAAATCATCTACGTTGTCTCCCATTTATTTCACCATATCTAGAGTCCCTTTTGGAATATTCTAATTAATACCATTCTTCCAGACCTGGGGAAAAGAAAACCTACAAAAGGGTGAGATCAAATGCGCAGTAAGGGTAAACAAAAGAAATATCAATCATATCATATTCTTAAGAACATAACATTTTAAAATATTATCCTGCAAAAGAGATCATAAAATCATGAAATGGGTTCAATCCTAATAGTGAAATGTAATCCAAATAATTATAATATAAAACATGAATCTTTGTTTTATACACACATAATCATAGAGAATCATTTCTTATTAGTCAATACTCTTTTCCAAGACTATCTTAGCAGACAAATTACATTTCTGAACCATGTTCACTCCTTGTTTTAGTCTTGTTTTATTGAACCGGATTAACCTGCCATTCCAACCATGTATATCTCATGAGATATAAATCTTTACCCAATGCATTGGAGTTAGATATAGTTCCAACCCATATCATAATGAAAAAATTCTTATGTGTTCCACAAAATCATAAATCATACATCATAGCATAACCCATGTAATAAAATGGGATTCTTAAACATCGTGCCGTCATAACATAATCTATATAAAATAAAAGGACTTCCTAAAAATAATTCCACCATAACATAATCAAATAAATGTAAAAATAGGGATAGAAACATAACCCTATATTATCTTATATGGAAAATAATTTTGATAAAATGCTCGAACTCAATTCTTGAGGAAAATATCCTTTCAACTTCAAAAACATTTTAATTTCATAAAATGTCATATATTCTTAAACTGAAATAAGATGACAAAAAATAAACATGAAAACAAGTAATGTAAGCTTCATGGAAATAATTTTCTAAAATTCCATTCATGATGTATAAGTTAGAAAAAAATTCATCTTTTTCTTTTGCTGGAAAAGTCAAAAATTACCTCATACTAAATACGAAAAAAGATTCCTTTCATATCTTTTACTAAACACTCACCAATGGGTAAAATTGGATTTAAACAATTGTAGGTGGATGGGAATAATATTATATATCGAGGAATCATGTATGTGGATGAAAAATATTCCCCAGTAAATTTGAAAGTATAGACAACCTCGGATAAAAATGAGATTGTAAAATTTTCCCTTACCTTAGGTCCGATGTGCATTGCACGTGTCCGAACCTCCTGTATATTAATTTAAATAATATTATTGACTTATTCCAGAAACATACCCATTTTTATGATATCATATATGCTCTTATTCTTAGATTCTTACTTTCTTATTAGTAATATTTCATTGCTACTTGATATTCGGGTGTTTATTACTTTTTGTTCTTATGGATGTTTTGTAGAATAAATTATTATTCTTATTTTTAGGTTATAGATACCTCATTTACAGAATGGTATTTGTGTAATATATATCATATTTATTCATTAAATTCATTTATATAATCATTATGCAATGAAGATCATGTAGAATGAGTCGCATCACATCATGGAGATGGTATGCCGTACGTACACACGCGCGATGATATCGTTCCCCTGACCGAGAAATTGTATTTAAGTGTATGTATAATATTTCAGAATCAATATCACTTTAAAATAGTCATATATAGTTATTATTTACACCATTATATGCTTCCAAGTAATGTGGTGGTGGAAAACGGATTACACCACAGCGTGGAGACGGTATTCCGTACGTACGTACGCGCGTGGATTTCGTTTTCTGTATGATGAATAGAAGGTAAAATAGAGTTGTTTCATATTTATAATTAAATATCAGTATATGAGTGATAATGATGTTATTACTTCATAATCAAACAACTAAAGATGAATAATTATGAGAAGAAATAAAGTTGAAATAATCTGTAATAGACATTACCTCTTCTTTGAAGCGCCTCTTCTTAACCTCCTCCTAGGGCAATAAATATGGTCTTTGAAGAAGACCATGGCCTCTAGGATTTTTCTAGTGAAGTGGAGAATAGAAATTGGCAGGGGTTGGCAGATCATGATGGCTCAAAGTGGTGTGAGGAGGAGAGGGATGAGGTGCCCTTTTATAAGGTAGGAGAGGGGCACCTTTTGAAAAAATAAAAACATTAATTTATTATGAAGTCATATTCGGTTTTTAATAGCTCAAAATTGAATTATTTCGAATATAAGGTGGTAATGGGTCGAAATAATCTCATAAATTATAATTTATACATGTTTAGTTTTATATTTTAACCTTATCATTTAGATTTAACATAAATTTAAATAATTTTACTTTTATTTTGTCTTCTTGTTTTCTTACACTATAAGGTTAATAAACATACTATAAAAATTCAAACGAACCCCAAGTTGTTCATTATTAATATATAAAACATTATATAAGTCATTTTTCCTATACTTATATTTTTAGGAATAAAATAACAATTAATAATATAATATTTGTTTTAAAAACTATTTTATGTCAATTTTGATACTATTTGGTAATTGATTTTTGTGAAAATCATAACAGAATTATTAGTTTGAAAAAAGATAATTAAATCAATAATAACATGTAATATTAACCTATAAAATTAGTTTGACTCAAAAAAGTCTCAAATTATATTTATTTGGGAATTTATAATATCAATTATGTTAATATTTCCTTAATAAGGTAATTACTTCATCTTAATTGTGTCATAAATAAATTAAAATATTTAGAGTCTAGAAATTATAAATAAAACGACATTATTTAGGAAATATTTTTATATTTGTAATTAATATTTATAGTAGAATTTATCTTATTTATAACCCTATATTAAAAAGGTTTTAGTTATTATACTTTGATTTTAACTATTTTAACTCTTCTTCAAATAAAATAATATTAAATTTCCTAATCAAATCCAAGTGGATATAAATGGTCATATCTTATTTCTAAGGTTTTTTTAGTCTAATTAAACTTATCCAATAGAATTAAGACATGTGTTCGGGTAATAATAATATCATTTGTACCATTAATTGCCCTATATACTTTTAACTGTGGTAAAAAAAAGTTAATAGTAACTATTCACCAAAAATTATTTTTATCTTATGAACCACATTTCAATCCTTGATATTAATTGTGTCCCTGGTATTTTCAAAATTCCACTCACAGAAGCTATAAAATTATGTTTTATGTAAATTTTCAAATTATTTTAGGTGGTGGGTAAAAGACGGTGAAAAGTTCAATAAACTTTTTTATATATCTAAAATTATTATAAAATGACTCCAATGAATTACATTGAACATATATAGGTATTAAGTAGAAATTTTCACCCAAAAAATTGAAATAAAATTAATATTTATTTAAATAAAAAGTCTGTTTTTGAATAGTAACCATAGTGTTTCCACTATTCATCAAAAATTGAATGTTTTCAGAAAAGTACCAAAATTTAACCTTAGGTTAATTTTTATATTCTGAATCCAAAAATGAAGTCAATTTTGAAAGATAATATTTATAAAATTTCAAAAAGTGGGTATTACTATTCATAACTACTTTTTAAAATAATATTTTAATAGCATATCTTTATTTATTGAAACTCGATATTGTCTAAAACACAAGCTATCAAGGAAGGTCGTGATTGCGTTTATAGAAATCCAAGCTATTATTGTGTGTAGTGAAAGATTCCTTTGATGATTTATATAACATAAAAACTAAATATTTCTCATAAAAATCTCAGTTGTTACAGATATTTCATAGAATCATAAGTAAATGCCTCCAATCGACCTTGGTGTTTGATATATGCCTAGGTGACTAGATGGGACACAATATTTAAAGTCAATCAGTGATCTGATCAATTTAATATTAACCTAATTAATAAAATAATGAGATGGTGATACTTTTAGGGGAGAAACATGGAGACATACATGAATCAGGATTTATTGTGTTTGGGATTGAATGATGTTATCTTCATATTGTAAAGAATTTTATTAAACAAATCATGAAAATAAATTTTTGTTTATGTGAATATTCCCATGTAGATGTAGATAATGAAAATTAAATTTTCACTAAATTAGTTCTATGATTTCATTTATGGGAGTAGAAATAAAATTAACAAGAATGGGAAATTTTTCAAAACTATGTTGATACATTTGTGTGTTGTATAATTTTATGTTATAACATGTTTATTAAGAAATTGAATTCTGTTCCCATTTTTTAAATTCATAAATCAATGTCTTGTTCTTCTAATGATAGAATTTTTTATATTAGAAAAATGTTTGAATATTTTTAGGTACAATGTAATTTGAAAAAACCTTTTTCATAATGTTTCAATCAGTAGATATTATACTGGTGTACTAAAATTAATTAATTCATAAACATTTTGAGAATTAGTATACTAATTATTTGATTTTTTATTCCATGAATTTCATTTCATTTATAATATATCAAGAGTATGTGTGTATGACTACTTATAAAACATGGTATTGTACATTTAAATTATGAAACTACTTAAATAAATTAATGGAAATGATTATCTTAATTATTGATAAATCATTTTAATTTGGAAGCTCTAACATAGAATAAAATTTAACTTCCTTATATTTCATGATATCCCATTAATGGTATTTATTAATTTATATTCTCTATACATGTGTGTATAAATTTATTTGAATGATATAACTTTTTGGTCATTTGTTTAAAAATCAAAGAAAATGATAATTCTACTAAATAATAACAATTAGAAATTTAAATGTTTTCAAAATCAGAAAATATATCTCTTTATCCATACATTGAAAAGATCATTATAATCCTATATTTATTATATAAATTTAATAAAAATAGAAATTTATACTTATTTTATGAATGACCATGATAGGGCATGAAAATAGAATATTTATATTCTTATTGCAGAAAAGTGGCTGACTAGGGTCACCACAGTTTGGAAACATTCTAGTTGACCATATATTATTTCCATTTCAGATAAACTATTAAATTTTTAGGTATTTATTCTAATATTAAAAAATAAAAATATGTTTGGATTTTGATTAAACATTAAAATTTAAACTTACATATAGAAAAATCTCCTCAAAGTAACATTAAATAATTTATGGGTTGATGATTTTTCTTGACAAAGTGTATTTCCGCGGTAAGTTGTGGAGTATAAATAGATTATGTAAATGATAAATTAATTATTTTTTGAGATAAATGAATGGATGACCAGGAATAAGTACAAAAATATTCACACACAAGGTGACGTTGTTTCCTAGTGGTTTCCATATTTATGGGGTCTTATATTTAGTGTTGGAAAAGCATCGTGAAAAGTTCATTTTCCATAAAATATCATCAAAATATGGCAAACTATTTATTTTCACGAAGATGGTCTTCATGAGTTGTGTATCATAAAGGATAAATGAAATATGACGGAGATCATCATGATTACTAAAATCATAGAAATGAATAGATTACCATGGAGACTTAGTAAAAATATAGCAATGTCATGAATGTTGATAAGACATGATTTTGATGAAGGGTGGTACGAGAAGGTGAGAAGGTTTTTTATAGTGATATACATGATTACGATAGTCATCACAAAAAGAAAAAATTACCTGATGGGTAGTCAAAATATAGAAAATTCATGAATTTTTTGAAGACTAGGTTTTTGAGATGGGATTCTCATAAAGTCACAAAGGTATGAATCATGAAAAATGGATTTCCGTGAAGGACTTATGAAAATATGGAAAATTCAAGAGTTTCTAGAAGAATGGATGTTCACATAGGGTGGATCACAAAGTTGAGAAGGTTTCAGAAGGTGGCCTCTGCAGTTATTAGTATGATTCATGAACACCATGATGATTTTTGAAGGAACTCTCTACGGTTAAAACAAAAATCACAAATAAATTTTTTTATGGAGCATCAAAAAAAGGGTGCGTCACGAAAGAAATTAATGAGCTTCATGAAAAAGTAGTCACATGGATTTATTTATCTAGAAATATTGGAAGGGCCTATAAATAGGCCTATATCACTTCAGAAGGTTTGCTAGACTTAATAAATATCTCAAGACTAGTGTTTTGAAGGTGTTCCTTATGGTTGTAAGAAATGAAGTTCACGATGGCTATAAAATCCAACTAAATGTCATGATCTATGGAAAATATAATTGCTACCTGAAGGCCAAGTGATTTTTAGGAAAATGGAAAAAGATTCATGAATGTTATAAACTCCTATAGACTATTCTGTGTTTTGTGAATTTAAATGAGTTTCATGAAGACTGTTTGATCTTCATTAAGGGGATTAAAAAATGTGGGATTTTAGTAATGTCCTTGTGCATTGGGAAATGTATTTGAAATGGGTTTCCTAGTAAATATTTTTTAATGTGTTATTAAACATTTGGATCTTGTCGGTTCATCAATAGAGAACCTACATTGAGTAGAGGATGAATTCAATTAAAATAATAATGGGACCTTTAAGTCCATAAATTGTGAGTGGATCCCTTTGAATAGAAGTTGAAGAAGGAAGAGGAATAAGGTGATCCTTACAAGCTGTAGTGATCCATAGGAAGAGATATATAAATTGACACTTGGTAATTAAGGTAGTAGAAACTAAACACTATAATGGTCGTGAAACTAGTCATATATGTGATATAGCGAGAACCTTGTGAGTGTAGGTGAGCTTTAGTGGATTTGGTAAATCACAATATATTCGTTGTATGATCCTTTGAGATATCCTAATAAGGCTAAACCAAGTAAAAATATCTATGTCAATTCTATTTCATTCCTATATTAATTTCAAACAATCATCATATGATAAGTAATAAACGTAGAGAGCACCATAAAAACATACGTATAATAAATGTAAACCTTATAATAAATAGGTAATGATGTAGTGGGACATGAATAATTTTTAAATGAATATCCATACCATGATTAATCCCCCTCTCATGGTATCTCGTCCCCATTTTTACCAAAAACTATACTAACATGCAATGTTAAATATAATGGGTTAAAAGTGAGCAAACCCAGTTTTAGGTTTAGTTTTGTGTTCAATTAATATTCTCTATTATTTGAATCATGTTATTTTTATAATACAAAAATAAAATTTCATGATGAATTAATATTTTTTTATAGAAATTATAAAATCTCAAATTAATTATTCACTCTCAATCCAAACACCTACTGTATTGATGGTTGGAGACACAAAATGATTGAGGGTGTTCTATCTTCCATGACCTGAAACAATCGAATGACACATTAGGAATATATAGGGATCAAATAAATTGTGACAATTGTTAATCAATTTTATAGACTTAATCATTTTATGAAAACAATAAAAATATATTTGGGTTACATTTCATGGGGTAAATTATGCACACCGATTCATACCACTCACATCAAGCATAATCGTCGAACAACCATAAACAAAAATTCAAGAACACATTGGTATCCATCTAGAAAATCTGGGGGTTAGCCTCCTATTATTTAGTTTAAGAGTTCTCATGGTAGAATGGGAAAGGGTAAAATAATAATCATCATAATATAATGAGAATAAAAAAACAAGAGGAAGTAAACACACACATGGAATCAAAAAATAAAGATATAGAAATAAGATAGAGCGAAGAAATAAAGGAGAAGATAATAGCGAAGAATAACATTATATGGTTGAAAAAAAATAAGGAACTTGAATTAATTTGAATGTATTTTAATGAAAATATTTAAAATTATATATAAAATAAACCAAAATTAAAAACACGGGAAATTATAATACATGAAGAAAATAGATGGATGTAGCAGCTTCCCCTCCAGAATATATCCTCCAAAATGTAGCTCTAGTTATTCCCACCATATGAAAGAATATATCTATAAATCCTTCTTATGAGTCTTAAAATCTATATTTATAAATTAAAATAAGAATTTAAAATTATTGGACATGTATAAATGATGTTAAGACACTAATAATGAGTCAATATATTTTTAGATGAATGATTTATAAATATCCCTCCATTTTTGGTTGTCCAATGGAAACCATTAAGAGGGAATATCTCTCTGATAATTAATGCTAAAATGATATATAGAATAATATTTCTAATCCAGCTACAATCAACTCAATTATTTTTGTGTATCCTAAAATATTTCTCACTCTCTATGGTGGTGACCTCATTAACGACTAGAAATTTTTTCAAAATGACAGATCTTTTTTGGAACACGGATGTTAGAATCAGCACATGGTCTAAAATAAAATCATACTGCACAAAAATAGTGTAATCATAAAAAAATAATCACTCTACATAGAACAATATTTTTAATGTGATTCTCTATATACCAATTGGATGAATTTTTTTTTGAAAATTTATATGTAACATGTTTTCAAATTTTATCCCAAATGACAACAAAATTAAAAATATAAATAAAATAAAATAAAATAAATAAATAATGATTTTTTGAATCATTGAAATATATAAGAACAATGATACAAATATTATCCTTATAAGTTCCCCCAAACATAATACCATGATTTTCCTCTAGAATAAAATCACAAAAAGGAATTAAAATCACACCAATTTTAAAAATATTGAAATAATAAAGAAATAAAATTGAAACAATTATTCTCAAATGTAATTTTAAGAAATTAAAAGAAAATATTTATTTAATTTCACTGATCTTAATGAAAAAAATCAATTAAATAATTATAATATTCCATATTTGAAAATGGTGTAACTTATCCTTCTATTCATTTACATTGCTCAATTATTTATTATGAATTATTCTAAATCCACATTTACCTCACTTTTGAATATTTTATCTTATAATTAATGGTATTATATCATGTAGAGTTAATATCATATAATGAATACATTATCATTATCCATTGTATTTTAAAGGAACACATTTCAAAATGTAGAACCTAAAAATTACACATAAAATCTTGTTGGTGTTCATTAAAGGATCTAATGAATCTAGGGATTAATGTTAATAAGAATTTATGCATAAAATATAAATTTCATTGGGGATAATTATCATATATGTACATTGCAAGTAATTAAAATTAAAATTTCAAAGGAATTATTGAATTCATATTAGGATTATCTTTTCTTCCAAAACTCAATGTAAAATTTATAATCAAATAAATCAGAATGATTAATTTGTTATTTCTCTTTTTTTTCTATATTTAATATTTTCATTAAAGCTTTTAATTTTTTTAATTTCATAATATATTAATATAACTAACCCAACATTAACCACAAAACCACATATGATAATAATCCTAGGTATATTAATTGTGAATTTCAGTTTTCCCTTACCAGGATCCATATTGTAAAAAAAAATATGTTCCTTATAATATTTTCTCTTGTTTTTTTTCAAGATGGTAAAGAATAGTGTTAAATATATGAATCGAAAATATTCTTTAATACCCACTATTTCACTCCCATAGATTTTATATAAAATATATTTCATCCCATTGTTAATGAATCCTTTCACAAAAACAATTCTACTTAAAAATATCTTTTATTTACTAATATGAAAGTTGGAACGGATAAAAATTAATTGAAATGCATCAAATTCATAACAAGGACATTGATATTTTTTTACGTGATATACAATTACTGATATAAATGTGTACTTTTGAATAACCAATTTTATTAAGATACCATAATCATATTAAATTTGTATTTAAAAGTCATATCATTGATAAGCTAAAATAAATGTTCTTACTGGTGACATGTCCCCAGATCAATAATTAAATTTGTTCATGAATAAATAAGAAGTAAATTTTCTAGAAACCCCCTAAAGAATGGAACAATTGATTTAGGAAAACAAGTCAAGAAATTACTAATAAAAACAAATCATTTACTATGAATCATATAAATTGAATTCCTGGAAAATGATTTAGAAATATCATTTACATGATTCAATTAATTCTCTCATATTTTGAGTCCTCTTTTTAACATCCATGATTCATAAGTATTCATTAATTTTATGTATTATACATTCAATCTCATTAAAATTTAAATCTAAAACATGGAATCAATAGATTTATAAGAAACACCTGTCTCGAAGATTATTCAATTTAAGCATAAATCCATTTTCGGGCTTAAAATATTTTTTAATGATTGAAACAGGTTGATTGAAAAATTGTTGTGAGTTTAAAAGATAAACATAAAATGTGAACTCAACATCTAATGAATCTATATAATTTTTCCCCATTACATGGGGATAAATTTTTCCACCATCAATGGATTGATTATAATAACTCAATTAGGAACATGGATCATGTCATTTATGTTAAAAAAATAAAACAATGAATGTGGTTCATGATGTAATAATACTAAAAATTAAATTGATAAATAAATTAAAAAAATAAATATTAACATAAATCTCATTATGATCCCCCATGTAGGACATATATTTTTACTACCTATTACGTGAAATACTATTTTTTATCTAATGATAATTAGTGGTTGTTGCATCTCTGATTTGAACCACCTCATGTGAATTTTCCATCGTGAACTTCATCACTCTTGGTAGAGAATGAACAATAGATAGAGTATATGAAATAAATATCTTTAAAATAATGTATATCATAAATAGTCATGTTAGGATGAGGTATGGATCATCCTATAACTTTGTTACAACTTTATCATTCTCATCATCCATGTCTAGTGTTATCTTAACAAGGGTTGGGTGAAATAAATAATAAATGTGAAATTTAGAAGGTATTTTAACATTAGAAAATTATTTTTTTAATTTCTAATAATAAATTTATCTATTTAAATATGAGTAGCCTATTTAATGATTTCCTCAATATCAACTACATGTATTTATTTATATAATTCATAAATTTTGTGTTCTATAATGTCAAAGAGTACCATGTGTTCCTCAATAGTTACATGTGTTGATTCTTCATCTTCCTACAATTAATATCATAGACATCAAGAATATGAAAATATATAGTAATGGGAGTTGATAGTTAATTTACATTGAATAAAATCAAATTAAATTTTGTTTTAGATATATTCAACACCCATAATTTGTTGAGAATAAATATATTTTTCAATGGTGTGTGTTTCTTCAGGATAGATAGAGGACGGTTGAGGTTGGTAGTTGAAATCGTCTATATTTACATAAAATTACACCAGTTGGTTGTTTTCTTCCATCAATGGTGTTTTCTCTTTATCCCTGTAACGTGTGGGGATATCATGTAATTAATCACATTGATTTCAAAATTCTTTCATAATTAGTTGATTTTTTTTAAATTAGACAAGCAAGAAAGTGTTTCTCATTGTCCTTTAATGGTATATCACGGTAGAAAAGTGGATCATAGTATATTTTAGATTTTAAATACTCAATGTTTTAAATGATGTTATTAGTAATATAATTCATTTTTTCATGTACATACTTAATAATCTCTTCAATATTTTGAATATCATATTTTAGTTTGTGTTAATCCACTAGCTTTGAGAATTGTTTTATGGGAACATCATCAAATGTGTTTAGAGGAATCAAGAAGCAACGTAGTGGTGTCTCATATATTTCATGATTAATATCTAATAATTATTCGATATAATTAGATATATATATGGCCAATTCATCAACCAATAGTTTTTCAATGGTCTATATGAGATGGTTCTTGGAGTCATGGAATTCCTCCTATTTTCTAATTTGGATTCATGCTTGCCAAATATTTCAAGAACATGAAAATAAACCCCTTCTACAGATTGGTGTTGTTTAGATACTAGGTGTTTCACTTATGATTAGTCACTCTATTTTGAATAATAATAATTTAAATATATCAAGGGAACAAAATTTATGGCTATTTAAATATAAATATAGTTAAATCAATATAATTAGTGAAAATATTGAAATTAAATTAAACTAATGATGGATCCATGATAATTGATCCAGTTTGAAGGATTTATATCATTGGATATAGACAAAGAAAAGGTATCTTCCAAATGAAGTAAAAAAATTTATCTAGGGTCATATTGTCTGAGGACCATCTCAGTTTTTTACTTATTTATTCTAATTTAACTAGACTATTTGTCTTATTTTTGAATGGAATAATTTTTTTTTTGTATTTTATTGGAAATATAATTTATAGAAACATAAAATTTAAAGTATTATTTATTAAGAGATAAAGATCTTCGTATTATGTTTTTTTGTGTTTAATCATTATTCTCATTTCTATTATTAAATTTAGATTTATAATCCACATATGAATACTCATGATGAATTAATATTCATTCTATTTTTATAATTTCGAAATCATTACTTACATTTGAACTATAAATTCCACCTCCTCCTATAATATTGGTTGGTGACACCCCATGGTTGAGGGTGGTCCATCATCCTAGACTAGGCTCAATCGAATCCATTTCATCTATTGATAATATCGACTCCATCATATGAATATTTAATCAAAAAGAGATAGTGAAATGGAATTTTAAGAACTAGAAATAGATTTTTTTTCTTGTCATGAGGGACATTCCCCACACCCATTCATGGTACACAAATCTACCAAAACCAGACAACAAAATTGATTAAAATTAATAAACACCATGACTACCCATAGGCCAAGCCATGGGGTAACCTCCCATTATCTTAACTAATACATCAAATAGTATAATGAGTGAGAATAGAATAACACAAAAAATAATAATTTAATGAGGATGAGTATATTAGATGGTGGAAATATTCATGTTAAATCACAACATAAAAATAATTGATGAATATGAAATGAAGAGAAAAATGAGAAGAAGATATAGAAGAATAAGAATGGTATGTGGAAGAAGAAAAAAATAATCCGTGAATGAAAAAGTTTTTATATAAATCAAAAAATATTAAAATTATATTTAAAATTATCTATTGTAGAATTAATTAAAAATAAAAATAAAAAGTTAAAAGATATGGGTGGAAAATATTCATCCCTAGAATTTGTGTTATAAAAGTTGGCTCTTATTCTGTCCACCATATTGCGAAATATCTATATGGGTACTTCTTATGATATATAATAAATATAGATTCAAATTGAACATGAAAATATTCAATATATAGTACTTGTATAAAATAAATAATGACACCAGTATTGTGTAACACTCTTTCATAAAAAATGTTTCGAAAATATTCTTCCACATTAGAGTGTCCAATAGATGAATTAATGAAGGAATATCTCAGTGTTATTTAATTGTAAGATTTGTATTGAATATTTATTCTAATAAATGATTGGTAAACTCAATTACATGTGTGTATCCTGTTGGGCGGAGAGTGATGGCAAGAGGGGGGGTGAATTGCCTTTTAAAAAATAATTAACAATTTAAAATCAAAGTAAAAGGTGCAACGGAAATAAAAGAGGAAAGACACAAAATTGATAACGGAGTTCGGATTAAACCAAAGCCTACGTCTCCGCTCCCAACTCAACCGTTGAGAGATTTACTACCGCTTGCTTTTTAATGGTTTTAGCAAGAAACCCGCTAGACTTTAAGGTAGTCTAGAACCTATTACAGCTTGCTTTCAATGGTTATGCAAGAACCCACTTGCTTTTAATGGTTGAGCAAGAACCCACTAGCCTTCTTACAGGTGAAGGCTAGCTCACCTATGATTCAATCCTTTTAAAGTGAAGGCTTGACTAACCACTTCACACCTTAAAGGTGATGTGAAAACCCAAACAAAGAGAGAAGAGAGAAATGAGGGGTTTGTAGGCACAAACCCAAATTGATGCTCAAAATAATAAAACAAGAAAAACCATATTGTGGGAAGCCTTGGGCGACAAAGGATTGATTGGTGATGATGAAGGGCGCTCCCAAGCTTCTATGGTGGTGCTCCTTGGTTGTGGAATTGAGTTGGAGCAATTGAGCTTCTTTGAAGCAATCCACCGGAGTTTCACCAAATGATGGAAAAATGTTCCCGTGGGCTTCCGAGGCTTGATTATGGTTCCACTATTTTTCCTTGGGCTTCCGGGGGTTCCTAGTCCTTTATTTATAGAGGGGGAACCCTCAAATGGCCTTTGGGGTGCTTCGGAGCCGTTGGAGAGGTCTTCGAAGCCGTTGGGGATCAAGTGGGCAAGTCTGGTCAAAGCACAACGGCTAGTTTGACTGGCTCTACCGGCTGACCGGTGCTTGGCCACCGGTTGGCCGGTGCTTTGAAAAAGGGAGAGGGATCGGGCTCATGCAACACCGGCTGGCCGGTAAGTGGGCCACCGGTTGGCCGGGGCTGAGGCTGTGGCTGACACTATTCTGTCTAGGTTCCACCGGCTGGCCGGTGGTGGGACATCGGTTGGCCGGTGGTCTGGACAGAGGGATGCCTTCTGTCCAGGCCTCCATTGGCTGGTCGGTGGTCATCCACCGGTTGGCCGGTGGACTGAAAATCAGTCCACATTGGCATCTTACTTTCTTGGCCCAATTCCTTGGCAACCTATCATCCAAAAACACTTAAAACAATATTAGATAAATAAGAGAGTGATTGTGATCATGAAAATTAAACCACGAGGGGTTCGAGAGGTACAACAATCTCCCCCTATTTTGATGATCACAATCACCAAAACAAACAATGTAAAAGACTGAAATTAGAGGCATGCTTTAAAGGATAAATTGAAAAGTAAAGCAAAGAATGACAGAAAGATTTCTCGCCCAATCAACCAAGAATTTCTCCCCCTTTGTGATTATCAAAATAGCACGGGGCATAAAACTTGATTGAGGGAAAGGATTTGAAATTTGAAACAAATTGAAATTTTAGAAATTTGAATTGAATTTTTTGAATTGAAAGTTTTGAAAATAAAGTTTGAAATGAAAATTTGAATTGAATATTTTGAAATGAAAGTTTTGATACCAAGTGTTGAAATTGAAAGTTTGAATTGAAAATAAAAAGCCTTAAACGATCCTAACTCCCCCTAAATAAAAACAACAAATCACCGGGGAGAGGTTTTTGAAACCGAGACAAATTTTGGTCCGGTGAGACTCGCTAAAAGGGATTTTTCAATCCATACTTGTCTAGAGGCGGGTCTTCTCCTATAAAATTCATCATTAAAGAAAATGGTTTTGGGCCTTCCATAACGGGCATTTTTGAAATTGCACTCATTAATTAAGTGCCCGGGTTTTTTACAATAGTTGCAAAATTTTTATTGGGAGCTCCCCCTTACAAAAATAGTTGGAGCATGGGAAGAGGAAGCTTGCTTGGAATAGCCAAGCCCTTGGGTGGTTCTAGATATGCATTGGGAACCTAGCAATTTGGTCAGATTTTGTTCCCCTTGGGTGAACTTGGCAAGAGATTCCCTTAGATCCTTGATTGTTGATTCCATAGAATCAACATCAGGAATGTTTTGAATCATGAGGGACAATTTGTCCTTTTCTTTGAGAATTTGTTCCTTTTCGGAAGAAAGTTTTTTGAAATTCTTTTTTAAAGCAACAAATTTGGAAGAAAGTTCGTGAAAACCTTCCTCCAATTGATCTCTAGCATGTTGGAGATCCTCATAAGATAAATGATTAAAAGAATTTGACGAACTAGAGGAAGAGGAGTCGGAAGAGGTTACCTCATGAAATGCCATTAAAAATTTGTTACCGTTGTCACTTGAGGAGGAGGAGGAGTAGGATGTGTAGCTATCACTCCATGTGGCCTTGAATGCCTTCTTCTTTTCCTTTTTCTTGGCCTTTTTCTTGTTGAGTGGGCAATCGGGCTTGTAATGGCCTTTAGTGCCTTCATGGGTTACTTCTAAAAGATTCCAAATTTCATAAGAAGATAAGCAATTAGAAACACGGTTGAATTCATTACGGTCTAGCCCACAATGAAGAGCATTCATGGCTTTGCCTTCAAGATCGAAATTTTTAATATCGGCTTGAGTCCATTTGGATTCATCGGGAGATGAAAGAGAATAACCATGCATGAAAATTTTATAAATGGGATAACCTATACTTCTAAGAAAAGTGGTCATGCGGGTTTTCCAATAAGTATAGTCGGTTCCATCAAAGAATGTAGCACGACCCAAAGAATAGCCTTCGGGGGCGAAAGAAGTTGAAGCCATCTCAAAGGATCTTGAATTTGAAACCGGTTAGGGTATTACTCAAATTTTTCCTCTGATACCAATTGTTGGGCTGAGAGTGATGGCAAGAGGGGGGGTGAATTGCCTTTTAAAAAATAATTAACAATTTAAAATAAAAGTAAAAGGTGCAGCGGAAATAAAAGATGCAAGACACAAAATTGATAACGGAGTTCGGCTTAACCCAAAGCCTACGTCTCCGCTCCCAACTCAACCGTTGAGAGATTTACTACCGCTAGCTTATTAATGGTTTTTGCAAGAAACCCACTAGACTTTAAGGTAGTCTAGAACCTATTACAGCTTGCTTTCAATGGTTATGCAAGAACCCACTTGCTTTTAATGGTTGAGAAAGAACCCACTAGCCTTCTTACAGGTGAAGGCTAGCTCACCTATGATTCAAACCTTTTAAAGGGAAGGCTTGACTAACCTCTTCACACCTTAAAGGTGATGTGAAAACCCAAACAAAGAGAGAAGAGAGAAATGAGTGGTTTGTAGGCACAAAACCAAATTAATGCTCAAAATAATAAAACAAGAAAAACAGTATTGTGGGAAGCCTTGGGCGCCAAAGGATTGATTGGTGATGATGAAGGGCGCTCCCAAGCTTCTATGGTGGTGCTCCTTGGTTGTGGAATTGAGTTGGAGCAATTGAGCTTCCTTGAAGCAATCCGCTGGAGGTTCACCAAATGATGGAAAAATGTTCCCGTGGGCTTCTCTGGCTTGATTATGGTTCCACTATTGTTCCTTGGGCTTCCGGGGGTTCCTAGTCCTTTATTTATAGAGGGGGAACCCTCAAATGGCCTTTGGGGTGCTTCGGAGCCGTTGGAGAGGTCTTCGGAGCCGTTGGGGGTCAAGTGGGCAAGTCTGGTCAAAGCCCAACGGCTAGTTTGACTGGCTCTACCGGCTGACCGGTGCTTGGCCACCGGTTGGCCGATGCTTTGAAAAAGTGAGAGGGCTCGGGCTCAGGCACCACCGGCTGGCCGGTAAGTGGGCCACCGGTTGGCCGGTGCTGAGGCAGTGGCTGACACTATTCTGTCTGGGTTCCACCGGCTGGTCGGTGGTGGGACACCGGTTGGCCGGTGGTCTGGACAGAGGGATGCCTTCTGTCCATGCCTCCATCGGCTGGCCGGTGGTCATCCACCGGTTGGCCGGTGGACTGAAAATCAGTTCACTTTGGCTTCTTACTTTCTTGGCCCAATTCCGTGGCAACCTATCATCCAAAAACACTTAAAACAATATTAGATAAATAAGAGAGTGATTGTGATCATGAAAATTAAACCACGAGGGGTTCGAGAGGTACAACATATCCCACATTATGAATCATTTGCTATGGTGGGGTGCACTCTATAACCTAAAAAAATTCAACTTGATTGACTTATTTGGCCATGTTAATGCTTGAATAAGCTATTGGTCATGAAAAAAATTTAAAGAAAAAATATAAAGGAATCCTTAATAAATACCATATCCAATATGAAAAATATGTTAAATATTCATTTATAAATACAGACATTGTAAAAAAAATAAAAAATAAAGAATAATGAAATTTTCACATATAATCCAAAACACACCAAGAATCTAAAAATGATACCCATAACATGAAACTTATTAGTTAGGTAGGTTTAAATAATTGAAATAAATACAAATAATGAATAAAATATTATCCACATTTGTAATTTTATGAGTTGTATTCCAACTCAAAATATATGAATTTCCAATTTTATGTATTTATTATATGGATGTAATTATTTATTTAAATTTTTGGAAGATGATATAATCACTTTGGGGCTATCTATTGAGATGTTAAACTATTTTAGTTATTGAACATATTCTTTTAAGAATCATTAATTTATCATAATTGAGTGACAATTCTATGAATAGTAATCCATGATTAGTTTTTTAGGGAATTATCTCTAAGGATATAATTATTTGTGTAGTATGAAATTTCTACTGTGTGATCTTGCATTTGTGTTTTGTATAATATATTTTGTATGTAATAAAAAATAATGTTATTTTATGATCACATTTTATTTAAATATAATTGAAAAATCATGTTACACATATTCAATATATAGAGATGATTTCTCAAGGAATAAAAATATTAAAGAACGTTTATTCCAATCATGATAATAATGAAACATATAAAAAACATGTATAGTATTAATTTTTGTGATTTGAGAGAAAAATCTATTTTAAGGATTATAATAGTATTCCACATTGTATGTTAATTTATCCCAATTAGCTTTTTGTAAATATTTTCTGAAGATGTTTGAATTGTGTTCACTTTGTAATAAGATAATCTTACATTGTATTATATGAGAATGTTATTAATAATGAATTTGAGGACACATGTGTCTTTTTTTAATTAAATTGGAAGGATATTATATTTATTTTTAATAAATTTATGGTGTTTCCGTAAAAACAAATTTTAAATGATTTGTGTTTTTTATGATTTAATTTGATACTTTTTCATTTATTTTTGATATTATTTTATGAAAACATGATTTAGAATTATAAAATGATGTTTTAAATTATTTTTAATAAGAATAAATTCATTAATGATTCATATATTCGGAAACCCTTATATTTCATGAAATAATTTCTTGTCTTTGAATATGATTCCTCTTAATATTGAAACCATGAATCCCTGCCATATTTGTCTATTTTTATATCCTATTTATTTGATAACACACCCTCCATAAAATTTAAATCACATATTTCTTGTAATAAAAATTGATGATTTGAGAATCAAGTAAGTTATAAAAATAACAGTTTTTACCAGTCCTAAATCATTATGAATATTTTGTTAAATGTGTTTCACTACAAAACTATGTGTTGGATTTTTAGGTATGATATTTTGTTAATAGAATGTTTTATGGATTGAATCAAATGAATAGACAAAAAAATATTCCATCATTAGGTCATGTTATTGTATGACACATTTTTAATGTGCACTTGTGAGTACATGCCACAAAAAGTAGACAATATCATGTTGTGATAGATGAGTTATTTTTTTTATTCTTATAAAATAGCTATTGATGTTGATATAATTTTTTTGTGTTGTATGAGAAATGTCATGTGAAACAATTATATTTAATGGAATGTAGTTGTGATTAACAAAAATTAAAATATTCAACTATTTGTGTCTTTTGATTGAGTTTTTTCTTAGTCAATATTGTTATTATAATAAAATTCTCAAAAAATTCAACATGATTTCAAAGACACAGGTTATTTTTATGGATTTGAAATATGTCCATATATATTTAACAAGTTAGGCACTAAGACCGAGTTCAATTTTAAGGTTTGACGGTCATATAATTAAATTTAAAAAATCATAAAAATATTTCATATTGTTTGAATGAATCTTCTTAATGAAAATAATAAATATAATTAATGATTGATCGAAAATGAAATATAAGACCATGGTTGGGCGGTTGGCATAGTGGTTTCCCTTGGAACAACATAATATAATTCGCTGTGGGACATTCAGACCCCTCTCTCATTTGAGTAGTATTTAAGGAATGAATGAATGAATTATTCAATTATTTAAATTATTATTGGAATACCAAAATATATTTTAAATATATCAGATAAGAAAAGAATTCATGGGTCAGCTTATAATTACAGGAAATTTTTTGTGATATATCCTTCCTTATTCCTCTCATAGATCATCCCTAACGACGGTGGATCTCTGAATCAGATTAGATTATGGTAAACTAATATATAAACTCCTTACAGATCGTTGAAGAATGATTTATTCATGAAAAATCAATCCAAAAATTAGGTAGCAATCATCAATTGGTTTTTATTCCATTTTTATTAATTGGATGAGCATAAAAATCTACATCATTGAATCTATACCCATTTATACCTCAATATATTCCCATATACAGAATTTAATGTGTTAATCTGTTGGTTTCTAATGTAGAATACACATTGTTGATATATTTTAGTAGAATTATTAGCCTTAGACAACTTACCATATTTCTTTTCATTCCTCACATAATTCATCATGTTCTTCATTTTTTGGATCCCTGCAGCCGTCGTTTGATAATTTTTAGGTGGCACTCATCCTGTTCAAACCCTCGAATGCATAGAGAAACAATGAAACATGAGATAAATTTTGTATCATACATAGATATGAAATATTTGTGAGGTGAGGATGGAAGATTTTATGATCATTGGATGAATCATGGATGAACATATATATATAGACGTGAATAATGGATGATGAATCCCTCATCAAATATTGTTGATGGATTTAATGTGAGAAAAAATATAGATACATTTTTTTGGTAAAATCCATGACTTACAGAAAAATATAAGGTAGAATCAGAGGTGGATCAATAAAATTAAATGTGAGGGATCAGGTCAATTATTTATGTAGAAAACGTAACCAATCACTCTATTTTTGGATTATAAGATATCTTTAACCCCCCATTGTAGTTTGTAGGATTTGATGAATTTAAAGAATACAATGTGTGTAGATCATTGTACACAACGTGTACCCTCTTTTAGTAGGAAAAACAATATGATTGGTCACATGAATGGGAAAATATGTGGAGGCACATGGTGTTCAGTACAATCATGTATACTTCTATATAAGGACATCCACAAAATTAAATGACCGTAATCCTTGTTAGCATGGACATGCAGTATATCACACCTACATGACATGTACTTATTTATGTATAGGAACACATGTGTCAAATAGGTACATGGGAAGGATGTGAAGTGGCTCCACTTGTATTTTGGTTCTCCTCAAACACAGTGTATCAACTTGGTTCCTTTGAGGAAACTTATGAGCTTATTTTATAATTTTTTAATAGGGATTCTACCAAGCATGTATCTTATCGTTGGAGTTTTTCACATAGAAAATTTTCATTCACTAGGATGTAGATATAATGATTTGATGTGAAATTTTTTTTAACGACGAATTATGGGGTGACCTCAATGACAGTAGTGATCAAGAAGGATGCTCATATGCTTAATCATGAGAAGAACCCTCCAACTATTATTTGTATCAGTCCTCGATGACATATAGACTGGAACCCATTAGTCGGCTGGGAATGTATATAAACTACTGAGTGGATTTCACATCATAGGATACTCACGAGTCTTTGACGACTATCATTGTGGAACCCTCTTGCTGGGATGTGCGTGGGTCATCGACATCCCCAGTGGAATCCTCTAGTGGTATCATGGAATGGGTCCTTGATTAGTTAAAGTATAACCCTACAGCTAGTTTGGGAAAGGATGCACAACGATCGATATAGAACCCTTAGTGGTAAGTGCATTGGTCTTCCATTTAATATCAATGTGTATCCCTATTATTTTACTAATTAATGCGACTCATACCATAAATTGTGACCCCTTGATAGTGAGACATATTGAAGACGCATGGTTTGACATATATTTGGTTACATGATGAAGAGGAATATTTTACCCTTTTATACGCATTTTCAATGAATCAAAATAAAATATTGTGTATGAGTTAGTTCCCCCAAAAGAGAATTGTGCCATGGTTTGGTGATTTATTTTCTTATACTTGTGTGATCAGGGAAGTTTCATGGGATGTTCGACATAATTTCATTCACTTGTAACTATGAACTACATTTCTTATTTGGACATGTTGTCAGATGGAGAACACTTTACTCTATTAGTTGGGATTCATTCTATGAGAATATTCATATATATTTTTTATTGTATCAACTCATTGGATTTGGTTACCATTTTTCTAATAGAGTTAATGAAATGTGGGGCATGACACATGCATTCAATGACTAGCTTCTCATTGTTTGATGAGTCTCATCTCCTAAAGTAGGTGGAAAATGATTGATCGTTAGGTTATCGAATCACATTTTTCTCCATATTTTCTAATATTATATTTCATTAACTCTTGTTGGGATTTTCAATAATCATTCACTATACTATATACATCTTATTTCATTCGATTCAATTATATATCTTACTTCTCCGCCTATATATTTGTAGTAATCATACTTGGTATGTTTATAATAACTCCTTTATGGGATATTCCCACATAGATTATGTCTTATGAATATGAAAGAACGGTAGACCATTACTAAGGTTGATATTAGCGATACTAGATTCTTTGACCATGTACAACAGTGTTTCTTGGGATTATGTTTCTGGTCCCTATATCCAATTTAATTTTTCGAAGTATTATTTAGTTTAGGAAATATTTTTTTGGGAGTGTATTTTTTCCATTTACATTTCATTTTACACTACCAAACTTTTGTACTATTATAAAAGTGTTTGATATTTTATTATTTACTACTAAATATTTTAGTTGAGTTGGTTTTCTATTTTTCCCACATGTACTTCAGAAAATACCTCACCGAGTTAGTTATTCATTCAGTGTTCTTCATCACCCATAGCCTATAGATGCATGATTGGGGAGGTTATGGCTGAATCACTGGCATGGGTTAGGTCATGATAAATTAGTATCAGTGAAATTTAATTCTTTCGGTAAATTATTAATATTTTTCACATGAAATAATATTGTATACTTTAAGTCAATAGTGTCAAAGTGTCTCATGTTTGCCACTCAGGTCAAGGAATCCAAGGATGTTGAAGTGGCTAATGTATCCATTCAATAGGAACTCTTCTACCTTCTTCCCAACATGGAATCATGAGACATTTTTTAGGGTAAATGGTAAATTAATCATATAGTATTGAGTCAATTAATTTTTTTTATTGATTCACATTCCCCATTATTGTTTATTTATATATGTATATGTTCATCTGACTATGCTACTTCTTAGTGAATTTCCTAATGCTTCATTGATGTCAATCATCCTCGGTACCAGCTCAGGTTAATTAAGATGATTCAATTAGTGCTGAGGCCTCAGTTCAAGGACCATATGGTGCTCCATTACACCAAGTGGTATGTTAGTATCACCTCCACATTTTGAGGATCACATAATCCCAATAGAGTATGCTAAGTTCGTGCATAGGATTAGGGTACTCTATGAGTTACATGATCAATGACTGATGATGTTTTTAGGTGAAACAAATACATTGAAAGAATATGATTATCTATAGTTGGTGGACTATACTATTATATTTTTTGCAGACATTAAATGATCAGTTGGTTGTTCTAGAAGTTATACTATTTTTCGGAGCATCTATGTGTTGGTGGAGCATAGTTATGCAGATGCACGATGAGTCAACAATCTCCTAGGATCACTTTAATATTTTTTTTCCATGAGGATTACTACACCAAATTCATACACTAGGTCTATATCTAAGAGTATATGGGGAAGAGGAATTATAGGTATGACTGTGGATGAGTTCCAGGAATGATTCACAGATATTATTCTTTACTCTTATGGCCTAATATGGGATAACTACTTCCAAGAAAATTCATTTGAGAAGGGACCCCATAGAGAAATCTGAGCTAGAATTGCACCCTTGTGCATCACCACCTATAATGGGGTGCTATAGTGGGAACGTTGTAAAATGATCCTTGAATGAAGGATTCCATAATCAGAGAGCTTGCAGTGGGTGCAAAAGTGTTTGGTCATCTATAGAAGCTAGCAGATGAAGGGTTCTAGGATATCAGGGCCACTAATACTTCCATTATTATAAATAGGTACATGGTAAAGGTTGTATATAGGAACAAATAAATACAAATAGGGGAGATTATTTACTTGTGATGTTCAACATGAAATGGTGAAAGACTACCCACCTATCTATGCAGAGAAACACAATATAATAGTTGATAGTCCATCATGATATAAGAAAAATCCTGATCATAGTTCTCCTATACATGGATATCTTAGACCCCATGGAGGTGGAGTTAGATGTGAAGAATTGGAAGCTTTGGGTGTGGTGCACACTCAGGATGTCCTTCCGACACCACCACCCGGAATCCCACATTAGGCTCTTGGGGATAGAATAGTGGGTTGTGGAATTATGAACCTAGTTTTACACATAGGTTTGAATAATTTAACATCCATTATAAATCATTAAATTGGACCATTTAAGGATTTTTAGTGGGTAAATAAAATTCTAAGGGGGTATTTGGGGATTGTTCTGAGCCCAGAACATATATTTTTGGGAAATCATGCATGGTTCTGGGTTTAGATTAATTTTTTTAAGGGAGTATACATGGTATAGAAAATCATGCAGATTGTGTTATTTTAGATACGACTACCTCACATGGTTGGCCCATGACCATGCATCCTAACTGTGTGAGTGCACCTTTTTCCTAGGTACACATTCTTGGTTTGGCATGGTTTTTCAGATTATGTGGACAAACATTGAAAATTCTATTTTCCAGGTAAATTTATAATTTTTCCCATAATGATCAACTTAGAACCCCTCTACTTAACTAATTTGAGATATTGTATGATTAACGCATTTCCCTCCCAATTTAGTGCTTTCTGAAGTCAAATGATAGGGATTCAAATATATCTATCATCCAGGATCTGATTAAGATTCAATTAATCATGTTGAATGTGCAACAGTATGTTATTTTGTCCTCTTATGACATTCCACTTCACTTTTACTATTGACCTAGTTATCTTCGTTTGAGAAATTTTAACATTTTTCAGAGATCCACACCGATATATGACTAATAAAGGGCCAATACCAAAGGACAACGACCATAGAACCATAAATCGGGTGGTATATAACTCACCCATAATGTTTGTTGATTTTGGAATATTCAGGTGGAGCCAACTGATTTCACCATGTGTCGTTTATTGAATTAAAATTACATTATTTTAATCATTAAAACCATTTCGATATTTTATATTGTAATAAGTGAATATTTGTTAGTGGTTACACCCACAACTCAATCCCTCCAATGTCAAATATTTTTCCATATTTGGGTTTTAAGTGTTTTTTCAATATTTAAGCCACTGTTCAAGTATTCATAGCCTTGGTCTATGTAATTGTAAGAATTATCTTATTAAATTGAATGTTTATAACGTGACATACATATCGAAAGTACCATGTATGTTTTCCACTTAATCTACTAATGGTACGTTTTTCTATTTGATAAATAATTGTGATATGTTAATTAGAAAGTATACAATGTATATGACTTGGCCATAAATGTAAACTAGAATATATTTCATATCCATATATCCCCATTCCATGTGTATGGAAAGTAGAAATGTTAACATTAATTAGTTAATATTTCTTAAATTCATTTAATAAATGGTTGAATGCTACCTGGCATTGTCACACTAATGAATGGAAGGCTTGAACTATCTGGATTTAATGATTTATTATGACCTAATTAAATTTTTTCCAAATACTCAGCCTTGAAACACTAATTAAAGGAAAGGATTAATCCTATGGAATTATTATATTAATTCTCTATAAAAAAGGATCTTCCTAAATATATTTCCCATTAGATTCGGATTGGACGATACAATGAGCATTCATCAAACCCATTCAATTTCAAGGATACGACAAGCTTAAGTTGAGATGCACCAAGAAACTGGTCCTTATCTATCCTTTTGATGACGTGTATGATACCATAGTATCCCACCATTAGTACTATATAAATCATTAGATACAATCATTGGGTCAATGATTTCATGGATACAGACCTAGATCCATCATTGAAAAGTAGTTCCCATTGTTTAATCTTGTAGGTCCTAGTTTTTCCTATCCCTCTTTTCCTTGGATTCACTCCATGGACTCGGTAGGCATCTGATTTGGAATTCCTAGGACTATTCTTATTACATAACACTATTATCACTTAGTTATATTTAGGTACTACTGGGTATTTTCAGGTATCTCGTTGTTCAATTCCTTATAGTATGCTCCTTGGATTACACTATTTACCCCTAACTAGACACAGATACTACTAAGGTAGCGGTCTATGAGGCGTGTGTTGCCTTTGTTAGTACCTTTGAAAATCATTAATAAATTTAATAATTTAGGTATATCATTTTTCATTGTGAATACTTCACTATTTATTCTATCATTAGGTTATATTAGTGTTGTATATGTCTCAAGAAAAATTTCAATAAAAATTGGTCATTATTTATTTAAATGAATTGGTTAAAAGTTCAGACACTAGCTGAGTGCTGAAGTAGGTACAATAGAAATTAGATATATTGTATTACTATACATTTTATATGCATGGCTTCAAAATATTATATTTCAATTACATGGTCCAAATGTTATATAAACCATTTTCATTTGGTACCCATGGCATATTTCATTGTTGTAGGAGTTGAAAAAGTTAAGCATAAGACTTAGAACAAATGATTGCTTATTGTATAGTATAGAGATTTTTATAAGTGGACCATGTTGAAACTCAAGAGGCTTGGGATAGTCTTTTGATTCCATTATAAATTGTTGAAACTATTATTCATGTTGTCTTGTATCCATTTTTTCTAGTTTTCAAGTGACATTATAGATCATCATTAGTTGTTGTATGCTTGAATGTTATTCCAATTATCTTGTTTTTGATACTATTGTCCCAATTTTCCATTGTGAATTCTGTTAAATATATTTATTATTCTATTCTCTTATATATACAACCACCCACTATGACACACATTGGTAATTAAAGAATAATCCCCCCCCACAAACACACACTAGGCCCTCACATCTAGTTGGCAGTCTCTGGATCTATGGGAGATGTGCTTGAGGATTTGTGGCCCACTAGGCATAGGGCACCCATTGAGTGGAATCCGGGTCTGGGATGTCAGAATGGGGTATCAGTGCTGGTTCTTTTGATTCATAACAATATGGGGAAAATATATTTGAGATTAGGAACACATGTAAAATGGTAATAAGATGTGATTGGGCATCATGAACCAATGTTCAGGTTAAAAATCATGTTTCATCAATTATAATTTTTGTTCATCTTTGGCCTATTAGATTTGATATTATATCACAATTGAGTGATACACAAGTTTTGTGGTGTTGTTGATCATTATTCTTTTAGAGGATATTATTTCATCCTTGGCCCGATGATATGTGTGAATGGATCAGTGTTACATGCATCCTTAAAGGCACCTATAATTCACATGTTATGCTTATTTCCAAGCCATATAACTATATTTAATTAGTTTTTATTTCTTGATATGCCTGTGATTCATGATTGATGTTATGGTAGTTATATTATGATAGAGTTAATCTTGGATATGATTGAGTAATTTCATGTCTCAATTCATGAGGTGTATGTCCCCTCAAGGGTAGGGATGAGTAATTTATCATGTTGATCCCTTATACTATAAGTAAATGTCGTTTGTTTCTGGTGATAGGTGTATGGTAACTGATTCATCATAAATGGATATCCATTATAATATGAATCCTGAAATCTAAAATTAAATGGAATTGTATCATTATCTCGTCTTATCATGTTTATGAAAGGTGAAGGAGTAAACCTGGAAATTATATATAAAGTGAAATGAAAATTAATCTTTATAACATACAGATACATGGACATATATGTGAGTAGTTTGGTAATTATTCCTTGGTAAGTGAATTTACATCATTCAACATCAATTACTTTTTCTATTTTACTACTTATATGCTTGTTCTGAGGCATATATTTGGATATTGTAGAACAATTATTCCATGATGTCCTCGTATCTTAGGGCAAGAGGGTGTTGTCGGCCATCCTCTAGACGTTGTGGGCCCTGATCCTCTAGTCATCCTTCAGGAGAGAAACATGAGGAACCACTTGTTTTACACTACACAAGGAATACTTCCTAGGTTCTCGATAGTTTCCTACATTTTATGAAGTCCATGCATGGTGATCTATGGGTTGCACATTTGATGGATGATCAGACTTGTGAGTTCAGGCATCAACATCCTCCTACATTATCCTTGGATGGAGGTCCATAGGTTGCTGAGTAATGGATAAAGGCCATCCAATCTATTGTTGATCCTCTGGATACATTTCTAGATTAGTGATTCAAACTTGATACATATATTCATTGGGATTCATCAAATCATTGGTGGAATGGGGATAGCTAGGTTGATCAGCATTAAGGCGTGATAGAGGTGGACTTTGAACTATTTTCTATGATTAGTTCATAACTCAAATGATGAGAGATATAAGATCAATAGTTTCTATGAATCTTATACATGGTTCTATTTCAGTTATGGAGTATTCAATGTGCTTCACAGATTTGAAGTTCTTTTCACCGCTTTTAGCTAGTGATGATATTTCACATGATAGATGTTTGAGAATGGACTCTAGTACACCAACCATACATTGGACAACGAATTTCACCTTCTTATTTTTTGAGATATTTTATCAGGCTCTCATCACTGATTAAATCCTTTTAAACAAAAATGGCACCATGAATAAAGAATCATTTCAATTGAAGGCCAATAGTTATCCGATGACATGAAACATAATATCAAGATTTCTCATCAGGTATGTGAATATCAGTGTTCCCATTTCAAAACCCATGGGGTGTGTCATCAGGTTAGGAGAATTGGGTGTAATAAGGCTCAATGGGATAAATATATAATGGAGTTACTGGCATGTGGTTGTATGAGGAATGTTTTTAATTTTTACTAGTCCTTTTTACTCACTTTTAGTGGGAAAGTATCATCACTATCTCCACATTCATGAGTGTGTTATTTCGAACACGTCGGGTGGGGAGTTGGAATGAAAAAGGGAGGTATGGACGAGGAAGAGGTCATGTATGAGGTATTCAGATACCCCATCACCAACAACATCATTAGAGTAGTATGGATCATGGTATTCTATCTATTTCATAGATCCATGGATCAGGTCAGCTTCATGAACTATAGACAATACCCAAGAATCAGGCCGCAAGACCGTGTAATGTACAAGGTACAATTCTAGTAGCCTCTAAAATTTTATATTCATTGTTTGATACCGGTGCTTTGAACTTTTTTATATATGTACAAAATTTCTGAATTTCTTAGAGTATAGATATAGTACCATTATTGTGTAATGACCCAAGATATGCCACTGGAGAAACTGTCTTAGGGAATACACTTGTGTGGGGACTATCCTTTTGATGTTTGTAGTCACCCTTTATTATGGAACCAATTTTTCCTCAAGATGATGGGATTCAATTTCATTCCTAGAATGTACTAGTTGGTTCACTTTAATGGTTTTGTATAATTATATAGTAGTATGATATCTTTTACATCACAAGTGGGAAGCATTTATGTACATAATGGTAAGTGGGATATTCAGTATAGTAGTGATGGACTAGAGAATCATGGTCAATGTGGTGTGACAACCCAAAGTGAAAATATCATCATGGAGGATTGAGTTTTTCTCCAATCTAATTTCCCTCAAGTAGTGGATTATTTCAGGGATATTTTTCTGAATATTTTTCTATATTACCTCTAGAGAGATATGTGGTTCTTAAAATCGATCTAGTTCAGAGAGTATCACGGGTTTCCATTCCTCCATTTAGGCTGAATCTTATAGAGTATTGAGAGCATAAGCGGTAGTTAGAGGATTAAAAGGACAATGATTTTATATATCCCAACACAACCCTTTTGGGTTTGACCATTCTTTTTTCGAAGAAGGAAGAAGGAACCTTAGGTCTATGCATAGATTAATTAAGAAAGAACTAGTATACGGTCTAGAAAAAAAATCCAATTTCTCTAATAGATGATATCATTGACCAACTCTCTGGAGAAAAGTCCTTCTCCAAGATTGAAATTTTATTGGGTTATCAAAATATTAATGTCACAACAACACTAACTAATTATACAACATTTTAGAACAAGAATGTTCTATATTCGTACCTTGTTATGTCATTCAGTCTTATGAATGCACCTATCCTTTTTACAGCTCATCTAAATAGGGGTTTCCACCAAAATTTGGATTCATTTTCACTGTCTTTCTGGAAAAAATCATGGTATATTTTCACATTTATAGAGCCCAATCCAAACACCTTTATATGTTTCTAAGTACACTGATAGAACACCAGCTTTATTCCATTCTTACTAAGTACAATTTTTTTATCGATAAAGACTACTTCCTGGACCATATATAATCCCAATCAATGGTATCTATTGACCTAGAAAAGGATAGTGTCATGGATTCTTAATAGCATCCCAAAAACATGTTTGTGATATATAGATTCTTGGGGTAAGATGGATATTAAATAATATTTATACATCACCCTTCATGCCTTGATTCATCCCTTACTACTCTTGTAAAGTGGGGTGTAATGTTCATGTGTTTAGAAGCATGCGAGAAATCCTTTTAGGATCTAAATGGTAGGATTGCATCTACATCCATTTTGATTTTAGCCGCGCCATGCTTAGGTTATACCATCATCTATGATGCATCAGATATTTGTCTAGGAGGATTGTTGCCCATTAGGGAAAAGTTATTATGTATGGATCTCAGTAGTTGAAGTCATATGAGAGAAACTACTTGATGCATGAAATTGATCTAGTAGTAGTTTTCCATGCCTTAAGTTGTTGGAGACATTACCCAGTGATGAATTTATGTTAATGTCCCTCCTTTCTGAATGTCATCTAGTGTTTCACAACAGTCCTAATTAGTTTTACCTATTAGCCTAGAAAGATACATGTTCCAACCTTAAGAAGGTGAAGAGTATGTAGATTCCAGATCCTAGAGGATTGGTCATGTATGAGAGTATATCAAGAGATAACCTACTTACGTATTGGTTGGTGGACAGAGACAACATCCTACATCTACATGGCCGTATCTGGGTAACTATTAAAAATAAGGAAGAGTTGATGAATGAGTCTCACGCCTCCCAGTGGGTAGTTCATTCAGACATCTCAAAGATGTATTAGCACATGTGATGACTATATTGGTTGAGTTGGATGAAATGTCAGATAGTAGGATTTTTAACAAGGTTATCTACATGACAATAGTTGAAGGCAGAGCACCAGATAAAAAAATGATAGTTATAGATTCTTTCAGAACCAAAATGGAAATGGGAAGACGTTTCAATGCATCTCATAGTAAGCATACCTAGGTTGCTGAGTGGTAAAATTCCTATCTAGGTAGTCATTGTCTGACTAAAAATATCAGCACATATCATTCCTATATGGAAGAAGTTATCATTTGATGAGATAGGAAGATTATATCTCCATGATATCATATGACTACTTAGGGTCCCTCGTACTATCGATTCATATTGGGATTCTCATTTCACATCTTGGTACTGACAAGGATTGAAGAAAGCTATGAAATCTCTGGTGCATGTAAGCACATATTATCACCCTCAGAATGATGGACAATTGAAATATATGATACAAGTTCCTGAGGGTATACCCCAAGTATGAGCCATTGAATTAGGTGCTTCATGAGAGAATCATATACCTCTTGTCATGTTTACTTACAATAATATCTTTAAGGCCAAAATTAAACTTTATCCTTTTGAGATCTTGTATTATAGGCCAATTAATTCACCCTAGCGTGGGATAGAGGTAGTTAATGCATCCAAACTAATTCCTCGTATCATCCAGGAGACATCTGATGAGGTTTAGCTGATAAAAAATAATATGAATACTACTCAATCATGACCATAATATTATGTTTATTTAAATTTTCAACATATTTCATTTTAGTTATGGGATTGTGTTTTACATTAGGTATTTCCTATGATATGGCATAAATAGATACAAATGTAGGGAAATCTATCGCCCTATTATGTTGGGTCATTTGTGATTCTAGAGAGTGTAGGTATGGTGGAATGTTAGATTCTACTACCTTAGAGGTAAATTAGCTTACACAACATAATTAGGTCTCCCCTCTTCGAAAATATCATGCCGACTCATCTCATACATTTGATCATATGGAGATGGAGTTAAATTTTTATTCTACCATTGAGGAGTATCCAATACACCTCGTCCACTGAAGCATGAAGGCTCTACGAGGCTATTCTATCCCTCTAGTATGGGTGATGTGGTAGAATAGATGTGTACAGTATGAGGCTAGGAAGTTGGAAGCTGACATAAATGACCAATGTAATGAGTTGTTCTCATACCATAATTCTCCAACCTTTAATGGTGGACATATGGATGATTTCGTTTACGAATAGAATATATTAAGAACATACTTTATTTCTCAGGTATGGATCCAATAAATATCAGTATAAACTATTAATTTGGACTTTTATTGGATTCTTAAAGGGTTTATATAGGTTTTAGAGGTGTTTGGTGTATGTTTAGAGCCCGAAACCCATATTTAATATAAAAATAGGATGTTTTCATGGTTTAGAGTAAACTGTGATAGAACTACACATCATTTGGAACACCCAATGGATTATTTCCTTCTGTATAGATCCACCATTTATGGTTGTCACATGTTCATATAACCTAATCATGCAAGAACACCATTATCCTAAGTACTTCTGCATTGTTTGAGCATAATTTCTCAAACCATGAACACGATAATTTTTATGTAAATTTATAGTTTTTCCATTAATGATCTAATTAAAACCCCTATTCATCCATAATCTGATATATAGTGGGATTGACTCCTTTGTCTCTCAATTTGGAAATATGTGATGAAAGAATATAAGGATTAAAATATCTACTTTTTCCATGATCAGATCGATATTCAATTCATCAGGTTGGATGCACAATGGTATGTACTCAAGTACTCTTGAGGTGTTATCCTACTCAATTTCTCCCAACCTAGTTGACTTGGATTGATATATATTCACATTTTCATAGATCTACTCTAATCCAGGCCATATAAAGTGCCAATACCAGAGCACATGGATCATAGAATGCTATGTTGGGTGGTCTATAACTCATCACTAATGTTCAATAATTGGAGAATATTCTTCTGGGGCACATTAATTTCATCGGTCAATGTTTATTGAATTCACATGGCTTGATTATAATAATTAGAGCCATATGGATAATATCTTTCCAAATATGTGATTAATTTTTAGTCATTAAACCCAGAACTCAATCTGACTCATGTCGAAGGATATTCCATATTTCGGTTTTAAGTGTTTTGACATATTTATGGAACCATTCAGGTGTACTTTGCCCTGACCATTCTGATGGTATGATTTATTATATTAAATATATTGTTTATAATTTGAATTTTTATAATGAAATGTACCATGTATTCTCATCACTTGATGTGCTTAAGGTAAGTGTTTCAATTTTACAATTAGATGTGATATGTGAATTATAATGTATACTAAGAATATGAATTGGACTTAATGTAAATGAGAAGAGGGTGCATGTCCGTAGAACCTGATTACATATTAGTGGATGTTTGGGTAGTGAAAACTAATTAATGAATATTAGTTTAATAGATTTAAAAAATGTTTACACGCTACATGCCTTTATCATAATAATGAAAGGTTAGAATTGAAATAAATATACATAATGATAAATTATGACTCGATAAAATGGTTACATCCTATATGGCCTTTCCACACTATTGTAAAGAAATTATATAAACTTATGATTTTTTATAAGACTTCAATATCATATAAGAATGTCCTAACATGATATCACTATGGATTTTTAATGGAGGATACCAAGTGCAATTGAGAACCCCATTCCAATTCAAGGATATAGTTTGTGTAGGTTGAGACCCAACTAGAACCTGATCCATGTCTAAATTTTAGATTCCTGGTATGACACTGATGGATACCTCATGTATTACTACAAGATTCCTTGTATAAACACTTATGATCTAGGATGCATTGGATACTCTCCTTTGATCTAGCATTGTCATGTATGTTCCATGGTTACAGTCCATCGATCCCAGTATTTGATTAGCCCCATTTTACCTTGGACGCACTCTATGGACTCAGTAGGTGTCTCATTATAGAATTACATGGACTATGATACATGGATTACACTTTTTTCCCTTATATAGGCTCATATACTACTATTTTAGTAGCCCTTGAAGATTATTTTGTATAGTTTACTACCTCAGAACATCATTATTAAATATGTTAAATTATGGCTTCCTTGTTACATCTTGGAATAATCACTATTTAAACAATCATGAGGTGATGTTAGTGTTGGATATGTCTCAAAAGGCCTTTTATTATAAAATTGGTAATTATTTAATTAAATTAATGGTTAACATGTTAAGACATAAGTTGAGGGATGAAGCAGGTAGTTGGGTATTTAGTTACATTATACTTATATACATTGTATATGCATTACTTCACACAATTATATTTCCATTACATGGGTTGGATGTTATACACACTATTTGTGGTTGCACACAGGTATTTATCTCACACCCACTTCGGCCACTGTTTGGTACCTAGGGAAGATTAAATTGTGCAATGTGTTGAAAAGTGAAGAATGCGACATCAAACACTTGATTTAATATTTTATATTATGGATCATGATATAAGAGGAATGAGTTGGAACATGAGATTCTTGGGATAGAAAATTGATTCCTTTACATATTGTTAATCATATTATGCATGTTATATTGTATTCATGTTTTCTAGTATTATACTGACATGAGAGATCATCTTCAGTTGCTGAATACTGAATATTATTTCAGTTATTGAGTTTTTGTTACTATGGTACCTATTTTAAATAGTAACTTCTATTACATATATTTATCCTATTATTTAATTATGTTTACTTTAACCGATTTTGTTACAACTTGGTAATGAGGGCATAGTCTCCCTAGAGAACAACCATATTCCCTCTCTACTAGTAGGCAATGTCTATAATTCAGAGAGATTCTCTTGAGGCCATGTGGTCCAGCGACATCAATGAACCCATTGAGTGGTATCTGGGTCTGGGACGTCACTATGTAATGTTGCATGCTTTGGATGTCTATGATTTCATAGTGCAAGAGATGATTCGAGGTACGATCTTTTTTTATTTAACACTATCCTCATTATGGATAGACACATGTTCCTTTTTTTAATTGTATCTCAACTCTTGGTCTGATAGATGGATATCCTAGTTGAGATTTTTGAACATTAGATTTGAATTGGGGTTCTTATAACAAACCCTTCTTTTGTATCATTCATCTTCTAGACATGTGAGTAATCTATTAGAGGAGAGAGGTTCATGTGGGACCATTTGGTTATTAAGATGAAATCCTATGAAGTCAATTTTGGAATGTATTAGATTTATATGGTCTGATCCCTAATTGATTATCAATGTAGATAATTATTACACCTATTCACTAATTTATGAGATTCTCATTTTCCAGTGGGAATGATCTCACTGAAGGATAGGTTAATTCTTCAAGAAAGTGGTCCCATGCTATCACTAATAAGTTGGAAGGATTATCCCACAGTGCAGTAGGCTCTATAGGCAAAAACATTCCATCAACTATGGGGGATTATATAGATGTATTGCCCAAATATGTTATTGGACTACCTCTATAATGGGTGATGGAGGTTTTCATTGAATTACATATGAGAAATACCCTGATATCTTTTGTGGCATGTGAGATGGAACATACCAAGCTTTATGATATCTTGTTATAGAGTTATGACCATTGATAGAATGGTTTCACCAAACCTAGTGTGTCTCTCTAGGAAGAAGTAGTCATGTTCTAGGAAGAGTTTGAAGTGATATTATAGATTTGTGTAATTATCATTGCCTGAACTAGAAAATGATAATAAAAAAGTACCCCATTAAGAGGATTTAAGACAAATATGACTAGTTTCAAGGCACAAGATGGTTCTCAATTATCACTATTAGGTATGGATACCAAAAGATGAAGGTTTATGAGGTTGATCACCCAAATTTGGCCATATGATGTCTCTACAGACACTATGGATTTTTTGTGAAGCCCATTGGTGTGACGATTTCACCAAACATGTTTATGGGTCTGATAAAATATGTATTCCATCCCTACATGGACTAGTTCATTTTTCTATTAATCATCAACAAATAGTTTACTCTACATCACATGAATAGCATGTAGAGAACTTCGAAATGGTTCTTGATTTGTTTTGAGAGCATTAATTTTATGCAAATCTATCAATGTTCCAGTTATAGATTCTTGAGATTCACTTTTTGGGCCATGTGATTTCCAATCATGATAAGAATTCGATATAGAGAATATATAACAAGTGAATTTTTGGAATCCACCCAATAATGTGTCATATTTGTAGATATTATTTGTCTGGGTGGGGGTAATACATGATGTTAATGGAATACACCTCTAGAAATGATTCCCCATAGACCACCCTGACATGGAAATGGGATCTATTTTAATATTACGAGATGTACCACAGGGCCCTCCAATAGTTTAGGAACAGTATTCCATATACTATAGTTTTGAGACTACCGTAATAAGTCTTTGAGATTGAATTGTATTGAGATTCCTCTGTATATGGACTCAGTTGTGTGTTCATGTTGAAACAATAAGTTATCCCATATTTGTAAACGAAATTGATATCCCATGAGAAAAACATTTTAAATAATGATATAGAGATGTATGTGGTTGTCAACTCTTGGAATATGTATAGACACTACTATCTAGGATCATAAATCATGATTTACTCAGACCACAAGATTCTTGGTTAGATCTTCACATAGAGTGATGTGAACAGAGGCAGTGGCATTAGTTATAGTTCTATAAGGACTATGACATCGATATAATTGATACTACAGTGAAGGGAAATGATGTAATAGATACCATTAGTTGGGATTCCTAGGAACTCTTAGTGTAGGATGTTTCTGAGAAATTAGATTCCCTATAGTAGATTCTTGTTGAGCAGGAGGGTACATCATTTTTTCCATTCGATGGTGTTGACCCCTTTTCTTCTTTATCAAGAGAGAGAGTACCCAATAGGTGTCATAGATGTCTATGTTTAAACAGATCATATATTTCCCCGAGACTCACAAAATGCATGTTCTTATAGAGGGAATCATGTGATCCTTTTTCCTTGGTTGAATAGAAGTTCCATTCGTATTGAGGGAGTAAGTGATGCTGGAGTTCCAGACAACTCCCATAACTATATATCAAATTTTTTTTGAAGACAGTAAAATAAAACATGTTCATTTTTTAGATGTCTGACCTGAGAAAAATTATAGTTTTGATATTCTCTCAATGCCTCACCTATTAGTATGCAATATTTATAACCAGATTCTGGTAGGTTTTTTTTATCCCCTTCACATCCTATAGTGTTAATGGACAAATATATCCCTAGAAGATTTAACAATAATTTTGCAAATAGCGAAGAAAAAAGACACCATATTGGTGATAGTTGACTGAATCTCAATGTCGACACAATTCATTGATATCATGGATCAGTGTCTGGTCTGATAGTCTAGGGTAGTTATACGTATGGGATATTATTCACCTTCATGGGGTACCCTCAATGATTTTCTCTTAATGGGATTCTTGGTTTATATCATTATTATATAGTGGCCTAATGTTTTACTCAAGACCCAATTGTGCATGAGGGTATATTTTCATCCCCATTCTAATTGGTTGATTGATCCCTCTATCCATGGGTTGGATGATGCACTATGTTTATATGTGTTTTTCATTGGTTTGAGTTTGGAGGATCACCAACCCTTGATGGTGTTTTCTTAGAAAAAATTGTACCACTAATCCATCAACATGGAACCATCTAAGGCCAATTATGGGATACTCTATGGGTCAATATTTTTTGGAATATAGATGTGAATATTATCCACTGTGGGCCCATAAATTGTACATGAAACAATAGGGAATGTATAGGTCAACTGTGAGTGGATGAGGACATTCTAGAGAAGACATAAATACTACAAATATTGATATCATAGGACCTTATATATTAATTAGGGAGATTATGTTTTCATTTTAGTCTACATGATGATGATTTCAAATGATCAGTTGGGGAGAAAAACTATCCCCATGGTTAATCGTACAATTTTAGATTGTCAAGGGGGCTGGTGAAGTTGTGTAGTACCTCTCCCTACCACCAAATATAGAGTGGGTGAATAAAGTCTACCACATGTTGGATTTGAGGAAATACTTCCATGACCCTATGCACATTAATGATTTGGGAGAGATGAACATCTATGATGGGTAAACCATTATATCGAACTCCGTGGCGATCAAGGATTGGTTGGATTCGACCCTACATGGATGGACACTCCCAATGGCTTGTGTGTTGTGGTAGAACATAAACATATAGGAGAGTTATTTATAGTTGGATAACCAGGTGCGGTTTCATTATCATGATTTTTTTCCTAGTTTTTATTTTACTGGCATGAAAATTTTGAAGGAGTTAATGATGTAGAGACCTAGATTTTTCCTTATAAGACGTTGTCATATCTATATATATATCTAATTTTTCTCACCGATACAATGAAGGATTTAGAGGTTCGGTGTGGAAGTACCTAATTAAATAAAAATTGTTAAGAATTATTTTATAATGTGGACACGCAATGTCATAAAAAGGGATAACTATTAAATGTGTTATTTGATCAGAAATTAGATACTATGGTTGGGTTAGAAATGTGATATACTCCCGTGGTCCGATGTGAAATAATTTGGTTCTTGATGTTTAAATCTCTCAATCATTTTTTGTATAGTTAAAAAATTACCAAATAATTTATTTAATTAATAAGAATATTTTTATGTGAAACAAATCATTTAATAAATATATTTCTCTATAAATCCTTATTGGGGATAGATCATATATTCTAGAAATTGCTGTTGAGAGCTCTTTCATCCTTTATATGGTGGATTATCCAAGATAATGACAAAACCCTTAATAGAATCAGATCAGGGTGAGAAAAACTCAGTAAAAACTTCTTGTTCATTGAGGATTGGTTTCTTTATTAGTGATTGATACTAAAATTACATTGAACTCATCAATATTTATGTTCTTTTGATTAAATAGTTTAAAAGATCCATATTATTCCTTGGATTTAAACCAAATTCATCCTTTTAATGTGAGAACATATATAATTTACCTTTATAATTTCTAGTTTTCAAATCTAAAAGCCCCATTCATGATTAAATTCATATTAATGCATTGGATCATTGATGAAAAATTATTTCTCATACCATTCTCCCTTGATTTATCGTGTTTTTCAGTGGATGGATGCTTGTGGTCCTAGTTTTTTACATTGTTGGGTTGTACAAAGCTTGATCAAACCCTCAGATTAAATGATATTCAAAAAAATGGGAGTGGAATGATATATCATCGAAATATATGGAATTGTTGTCAAGAAAGGATGAATAACATGATGATGTGTGGATGAATCATTGCTAAAATGAGGTATGGTAACATGTTGAATTGACAGATAAATTATCATAAATTACCAGTGGCCAATTTTTGGAGAGAAATGACGGAGACCACATTTGTCATTCTGATACATGATTTTTGCATAGATTCAAATTAGAATTAGTGTATGATAGTGTAGATTCAATGTGTGGAGTCAGATCTATTTTTTTTGAATAATACTTCACTACATGACATCATGTTGGAAGAAAACATTGAATAATTTATGTAATAAAGAATGTGTATCAAGTCCTATACTTCATGTACCTCCTTCATAATTGAACAACCTATGTGATAGGACACTTAGATTGGAACCTGTGTGAAGGAACCCGAGGCATGTACATGTGTATATACCATGGTACACATAAATGATGAGTATTATATGACCCTCATACCAGTTTTCAAGGACTCACCGTGTAGTACACCAACACAACATGTACTCTTGGATAGACATGAACCCATATTCCAACACAGGACACAACCATGCTATGAAGTGGGGAAACACACTATTTGGTTCCTCTGTCATGATATTTACAACATTTGTTCAATTTTGGAAGTATCCGATCTTCAAATATCATATGTTTGAACTCAAATTTTTGTCTTTGAGTTTCCTATAATAAATTTTATTCCTCATAGAATGTGACATTGACATCAATTATAGATTTCAATATATGACGTGAAATGTTCCAGGAATGACACCTTCTTAAGGGGTTGCATTGAGGATATTGGTCAGGAAGGATCAATAGATACTTACATGTAGGCGTAAACCTCCATCCAATTGTGGAATGGTCCATAAATAGTTTTTTAATGTGGAACCCTTTAATCAGATAATAAAATTGGTCATATACAAACTCTGGAGTGGAACCCTCTAGCTTGGTATTATAAGGGTCCTTAACAAATATCAGAGTGGAACCCTCTAGCTGGGCTAGGAATGTGTCATGAAATCCCAAGTGAATCTTTTCTACAGTATCATGGTTTGTGTCCCCAATGTCATAGAGGTGGTCCCTAATGTTGGGTGGGGAAAAAGGCCTCAAGCATAAGAGTCGAACTGTCTATCTAGGAAGGGAGGGTGTCTTACATCAACTATTACTATTTCTCCTTCATATTTTACCAGGATGTGGGTCCTCCATGTTGAAATTATGTCCCATGGACTGTGAAAAATAGTGATGATTCATGGTATAATGTAATTTATATTCATGATGAAGAAGAATCCCTTCCCCCTAGAGACACATATTTATTCATGAACTAAAAAAATGCGGGTGATTCAGTTACAAACAAAGCAAAGAGTATCAAGATGTTCTGTTTGAGTTCCTTAAACATTATTGTCTAGGATAGACACATGCATTGCATCGAATTATAGATATAAATTTGGTAATCTTAACTAATCTTTTTCTTGGGATAAGATGTGATATGATGATCCCCCAAATATATTAATTGGTGCTCATTGACTATGGGATATATATATACTTTCATTATATCATATCATTGGGATTGGTTATACTCCTTTATAAATATGAAAAGTAAAATCAAGTATTCCACTTGATTTACATTCCTATATTCTTATGGTTGGATGAGTCAACTCTCCTGCTATAGCTGGCGTCGGTTCTAATGGTATTTCAACTATTATCCATGTTTATCTACCAGAGTCTGTATGAGTTGACAATAAATTTTCTTGTTTGATATATACTCTTTCATTATACCATGTAAATATAAAATCTACCTTTTCAATTATATATCTTACTTCCAAATTTATCTTTTAGGTAATCATACTAGGTATGTTTATAAGCACCCATTAATTGGATTTTCTTGCATGTTTCATTTCATATATAGAAGACAGACATGTGGACCATTACAACAGAGGGAATTTGGAATACACAATGCTTGGACTGCATACAGTAGTCGTATAATGGGACTCAAGAGCTGTGATATATAATCAATTTACATTTCTCAACTTCTCTGTCATGATGGGACACATTTCAAGTTGTGCATGAATTTTTTTCCATTACATTTTAGTTTACCCAACGACGCCATTGTAATTTTTACAGGATAAGCCATTTTTTTGTTTTTCAGTAGTGGTTCATATTTTATATATTCCATATGGATTTTTTCATTACGTTTCCTATGTGCTTTTGGGCATGTAATTAGGATAATTATTCCATAATTTAGTTAGGATATTGGTCCTTTTATCGACCCCTGTAAAATAGAGGCAAGCTTAGGGTAGTTTCGGATCGAGCCTCGACAATGGTTTGTTCATGATAAGGATAATGTGGATTACTCATACGTCATGTTTTTAGGGTGTATGTAATATGAACAATTGTTTTATCCCATTTTAGTTTCTTGTTTATATATTTTAACATGAAAATATTATTTATGTATCTATGTTATTTGAAGAAAATAATTTTATGAAATTATGTAACCTATATATAAGTGAGTTATTATAGAAATAATATAAAATATGAAATGTTAGATATCATTAATGAACTAATTTAATTATCCACTAACTCAAGATATTTTTTTATTTTTAAATGATAATGTTGGGTGGATACAATAAATACCCCAATGTACGGAAAATTTAATTAGTTAAATTTTTTGTTATATTAATTATTATGTTAGTTATAAAAGGAATTTTTATAAAGTAAACACACAAGAGTTTGTTACATTTTAATGTTTTTTAAATAAATAGGAATATTTATTGTTAACAATTTTGTAAATGTAATTTTTTACAGTGAATTTTCATTAATAAAATATAGACATTAGTTTATAAATAAAACACTTTATAAAAAAAATTTCCAAAATATATTAGATGTTTTAAAAAAAACAAGTTTTATAAATAAAATGTTACGAACAAGGATTAAAATGGATTTATTTAAATTTATTATAATCTTAATGATCTAAAATCCAAGATACATAATGAATTTTTTATCAATATATATATGAAGATAAATACTTTGATTACGAATTGTTGTGTTATATGTCTAGTAATTATGAGTATTTTATAAATTATGTGATTAACTGAATAACTGATATGCCTTAACTAAATATTGTAAATATAATATCAATATTATCTAATTAATTTTAAAAGAATAATTATATTCTACATTATTCATGACACGTCAACCATAATATGCATTAGAAGATTGAAATTAAATATTCTATAATACTAAATGAAAATAAAGAATATATATATTTTCATATAATCACATTCAGAAGTGAAGTAATATATATTTTGTATGTAACAATTATTTCTCGTATGAAAATTTCTATTGAGAATGTATAATTTTATATAATATAGAAGATTGATAATTAATTTTTTTTTGGTGTCTGAAATTTTTTTGATTTTCGTGTAGTGATTTTCTAGTTTATTATAGCCATCAATGCGACCCTACTCAATTTTGAGAGGTACCTTATGGAGATATTTTATGAGTTTTTTCTATATTCTAAATATAGCAAGTTACATAAGAGGTTTATCATGGGGTGGATTATATATATGACATCCTTAACCTTTTATTTCTTATTTTTTTTAAATTCTATAGGTCTAGAATAGTTTGAGTGTTATATTATTAAGGAGTCACGTTCTTTCTAATACATTACTTTTTTCCTTCAATAGTGTGATGTGGTTTGAGAGAGGTTTAAAAAATTTAGTAGTTGTATACAATCAAATTTTTATAAATTCTAATTATTTTATGAAATTGTTTTTAAATTATATAAATATTTTCATTATTTTATACTAATTATAATTATTTTATGAATTATTGAATTTAATTAGGATATTTTAAACATTATTATTAAAATATAGATGAGTTTTGTCATTTTATAATTGATAATAGTACCTTTTTTTAATATATACATCTATTTTGAAAATGAAAAATAAGAAATGATAATGTTATTCATACAATTATTCATGAATATTCATCTATGAATGTGTTACCCTATTCATAAAAGGGCCATATATGGGTACTAATGGATTTAATATCATCAAAAAAGGTAAAAATTTTTATATTAGTCACATAGGATATTTATCGATTCTACTAACTCACATAAGTGTTAGTCTCTAATCATAAATAGAACACAAGGATAACCTATTAATGTGTATAGGTAATCCATGATTTCCAATCCATTTTTATCGGTAGTATGATAGTCCCACAAGGATATCTTAAATGTTTTAAAGGTTGTACAAAGGTGATAATTGTTTTACATAATGGTGGAATAGAGAATCCTTATCATATTTAACGGTCATTCCAGCTGCCTTAAACTCATTTATGTGTTTTTCCCCTCTCACATATCGTTAATATATGGATCCTATGGTTCACATAAAGTTACCCCAGATTTTTCAAGTCATATATTAATGTATCTTATAATGTATTCGTAAACCCTTGTTACACTTATATAGAATGAATTTGTTGCGTAGGGGTAGAAATATTTTCTTAAAATACTTGTTTTTCATCATCTTAAAACCCTATTTATGTATTCATGATTTTTTAATAGATAATATCATTTGTATTAATTATTCACCCATTTAAAAATAAATATAATATTATGGAATAATTTAATCACTCCAATTTTTTTTTCATTATTTAAAATATTATTGTATTTTGATTTAAGTATAAGATTCAATGCATTACACTTTTTAATAAATTTAAATATCTGAACATATATTCTTTTATATTCCATATACAACCAACTATCTAGAATACAAAAGGTATGTGACCACATGTTAATAAATATTCAATGATTATACTGAACCCTTTTTCTAATGGATTGAAAACCATCATTGAATTTTCCTCTTACATTCCATTGGATAATACTTGTTTAAAAAGAATAATATATAACAATTTAGGGATAATGATTATCTATTATTTATAATATTTTATGATATTATAATTATTTTATTTATTGTGTATTGTAATACATTTTTCAATGGTGATAATTAATTATATATAAAAAACTGATGGGGAATGAGACACATCATATATTATTTTATATTTTTTCAAGATATTTACTCCCCATTATTATGTGTCAGTTTTTGTTGAATATGAAATTATTTTTCTACCCTAAATATATTATTGTTTACTAAAAGAAAAATGTACAAATAAATTTACATTAAAATGGTAAATCCCATCAAAATGAAAATGATTCTACTTTGTGCGGATGATGAATTATTGTACTTCCAATTTTTTATTTTAATGTTTATTATTGTTGTGTTAATACATTTTTTTGATTACATATTTGGTTTCCTATAGTTTTTGACTTTGTGGGATGCGATTGATTTTTGTGATATTGCGATATGGAATTAATATGATCATTATGGGAGGAATTTTGAATTAGATTTATATATGCATGTTAGCTGTAAAATTCATTATACTAAAATCATATTAAATGAATTAGGGTTAGAATATTTTTTGGTGATGGAAATAAATAGATTTTAAATGGGATAATGATGTTTATTTTGAATATGAATATATGATTAATTAATTTAAAAATTCATGATATGGGATGTTGATAATTGATAACTATTTAATTTATCTGTGGTAATAAGATTACATGAATTTAAATATAAAATATTTAGTTTTATAAAATAGAATGTATTTGAAAATTTGAGTTTGTGAAAAATCAATTATTCTTCAAATGGATTATATATTTATTTTAGTGGGTCTTTTTTGTGTTGTATGTGGATGTTATGTAGTTTGATGCATAGTTATAGAAGTGAATGTTGAAGTGTTTGTGATATTTTTGGGTTATATTTTGGGTTTTTATTTCACTCATTTTATGAAACCATAGTATGGTATTGTTATAGTGACTATTATATAATATATTCTAATTCATCATTTTACATGAACCACACTTAGATCGAGCACTTTGTTCCAACACCAAAATGTTTTGGGGGTGTTTTTTCTAACATAGTGATGGTTATTACAGATTGATGACAAAACCCTCCATATATATCTTCAATACATGTATGATTTGTTTGATATTTGATTTAATAATATAAAAATTGTACTAGAGTGCAATTTCAGGATATTGAAAGGGTTTATTCACAGTAGTGGTCATGTATTGTAGGTGTATAATTTATGTACATTATTTTACAATACCCTACTATTCTTGTTATGGAATATGTTTATATGTGTTGTGGTATACCATGGTGGTTTTGATGAGATGTAGTATGCATTCATAGGTGATTTTAGAATCGATATTATGGCTATTTAACATGAGAAATTTTTTATAGTGTTTTAAAATGTTACTGGGATGGATTGTTATATAGATGAAATGGGTGATTAAAAGATTTTGATTTATGGGTGTGATAGTGGAAAATTAGTGGGAATCTAGTTTATTTTATCATTATATATAGATATTATTCATACTATATTACTATAAATGGAATCATTATTCGGTGACTGATCCTTTTGGAAGACAATAATTAGTTTACCTAGGAGGGACATATTTGTTATATATTTATCCAAAGGGATTTAATATTCACCTCTCACACTTTTATGAATATCCTTGGATATGATCCTATTTTGTATACATGTAATAATCAAACTCTCTCTCTATATGTATAATTTTTTATGGATTCTGTTAGGAATTCAGGGTCTAATATGTTCATTATGATTTTGGGTTCTTGAGCTATTTTTGATTTGATTGTAAGGGATCGTATTTTATGATTTACATTTAGAAACACATTTTTTTCATATGAAATAATATAAATTGTTGATATTAGGGATTTGAACCATTTTATATACATTGTAATAATTTATTTCTGTCTAATATTTTACATCATGATACTACTTTACCAACTAATGGTAAAATTTTCCATGATTCTAACTCTATTCATACCCTTCGTGCTAGCCACAAACCCAACGCCTACTGGAGGTGGGACTCATGGATCACTATCGCACTTTCGCAATATTCATAAAAGGAGGATAACTTTTCACAATGGTGAATGATAAAATATTGAGAATAATGTACATTGATATGTGTATAAAATTGTGATGACATATACTCTTGAAATTTTAGCATATATTCAGTTCATCATATGTGTTGTGAAAATAATTAAATTTATATGACATGATTTTCCATTTCATGATAATGGTAAATGACATCATTAGATCATTTATTGAAATAAGAGTTTCTGGTATAAACACATGGCCATGGTAGGGTTTAAACGTGTTCAATCAGGAATGTAAATGTGTAATATATCATGATTTTTGAGTAATAACAAAATCATACATCTTAGATAATGATTAATTGATAGAAAATGGGATTACATTGAACAATTTAATTTATGTGAATATTTTATATTTTTACAGTAAATTTATTTTCTAAGGGTGAAACAACATATTTCTTGAATATAGTCCTCGATTGCATTGATGCAGTCATTTATAAATTAAATTATTACTTCTAATAAGTAAATTCATAATTATGAAATGAAAAATTACAAAAAATTATTAACTACATTCGTATCTGGATAATTATATTTTTTTATCTATTCTTGTTTAAAATACTATTAATAAACTTATTCATTGATAGAATATATGTCATATAGTAACTCTATATTTAGTGTGTATATATATAGGGTTATGTTAATTCCAATTAACAATAAAAATTGAATTGATGGCTTGGATTTGTTGCATCACACCCTGTGAATTCCATTTATTATAGATTTCTAGGGAGATATAATTTATGAGATTTCCCTTGATCATGATGAAGAATAATTTAAACAACTAAATAATGAGAAAACTGTGGTTTTGGATAAGTTTAATCTCTTAGAGATTGTGGCCCAATCCATGTTTTTCCAATCCAACTTAAGATAAATCACAATCACAAACCATAACATTAGGGAAACAACAATTTTAAAAAGAGGCCTTATATTTAATGATTAATTATATTAATGTGTATATTTTCTATTATAAAAAGTGTGTATTTTTTATTAATAATAAATAAATTTTTCAATACAGATTATGATAAAATCTAGGATTTTTTATGATGAAACATAAATCATATTTTTGGAAAAGAATATCATCCAATCAATATAATTATTTTTTTTGAATCAATATTTTTTTAAATAAATGTAATTTTAATACAATATTCCTATTTAGTATTAAATATAAAATTATGAATGTTAATATTAATTTTTGATTTGAAACGAATTTTTTATAATATTCAAAAACTATTAACATGGAAACCCAAAATTTTTAATTAAAATGATATTTTTCATATAAAAGTGAAAATTATCAAATATATATAATCGTTTCGATATAAAAATTTTTACTTTTGAAATAAACATATAGAAATTATATAATGGTCTATTTCATATCTTTCTGAGAATTAGGAATTTTTGTGTAAAATTAAAATACGTTATAAATAAATGATATGTATTATGACTCATAATAACCCGAACGATAAGTAATATAGTATATTAACGGTATACAATGAAAAATATAAATTTTATTATTTAAATACTGTTATATTAATGTTATCGGTTTAATTTTATATATTATTAATAGATCCTCTATAAACTATATTATTTTTTCATATGAAAATCAATTATTTATATACATGAAACACTTCCACATCACCAAGGATATTATTTTAAGGTTAAGGGTTCATGTATATATAATATAGTTGAGTCCATTCCTCTTTGGAAGTAAAAATGTTTAGAAACCAGGGAAGGGTTTATTTTTTTTGAAAAATTTATCATATATAGTCAAAAACCTATATTTTGAAATTAATAAATATTTATAATCTCATTTACAATATAAAATAACACAACTCCAACTTCACATACCTAAAAAATATGGGAAATAATTATTTTTCACTTATGTCTCTATATCCCCCCAGGGTTCCCCAATACTTTTCATAAGTACCTCCAATGAATTTAGATGTTCAATTTGAAGACTCTCTTTATTTCTTTTCATGTAGTTTTTCTAAATTTTCCATTTGAATATCAGTTTGGTACTTTCAAAAACAATTATAAATACCACATAAAATTCTAAATGATATTAAAACAATGAGAGATCATTTATCCCTTCAGATTATATCAAATACAAATGTTTTCATTATGCTGTAGTAAGAGATCCTCAATATCTATTATTTATTGAAGAACTTTTTTTGAATTATTATTTTTAAAATTAATTTTATCCTATTGGAATATGTTTTTAAACTACCTATTAATTTAAATATGATTTAATTGTTATGAGAGACCTGTTTCACTCTATTTAAACCCTCATAATTTCCTTTATATATCGTCATTTGGTTACAAAACATATATATTCATTTTCTCATACCAATCATTTTTCTAAATACATATCCGTATCATCCTTCATGTGTATTCTATATGACATAAATATCTTTTATTGATTAAGGAATTCCATGCATGCAACCCAAAATCCTTGATCAATGGATTAATCATTTTGAACTGAATCATTATAATGTATGGTCTATGTGAACAACATATGATTGTACAATGTAAGAAAATGATGGGTGCAATAAGATATTTTTCCAATAAATTGGTTCATGTTTTTATCAAATGATATACATCATTTGATTCAAACGATGTTATCTTAATAAAATAATAATAATATTTTATTGGTTGATTTCTTTGACTTGGGTTTATTATGTCATGTTATATGTTGATTCATCATTCCCATGATGCCTTTATTAATTCATGTCACAATATGCATCCTAATTCATGATATGTCTCTCAATCCATTAATTTTATAATGATACTCATCTTTAATAAAAAATATTACATTCATCATGTTAATATTTTTTATTCTTTTATTGTGATTTATATATTCCCGCATTCTTATGTAATTCCCAAGGATTTCCCATAAAATATTAAATGATCATGGGAACATTAGCCCATGATATAGAGATTTTTTTCTATTAATATTTAATTTTTTAATGTTATGTTCCTAATTTCATGATGATACTTGGACATAGGATTTATTGATTTTCTTATATATAATTTTGTAGAAGCAATTATGAATTAATTCTTATTTAATATAAGGGGTTTTATATATGGTATCAAAGGATTAGTCATGATAATTTGGGGATTATGATTATAAAAACATATTTATATTTTTTGTGATAAGACTAAACGTAAATCTATTTTTTTTGTAATGTATAGAATTAGTAGATTAAAAAATCCATTTATGGATACTACGTGTGTATGTATCTATAAGAAATATCCATATAGGTGTAATAATAATAAAAATTTCACATTTATTTGGACTCAATAATTACCCCATTAACAAATATTTACCTTTTTGAACACTCGGTTGGATGCTCCTGGGGGTATGTTTTGGAAAATTCCAAATCTGTTTACCGACCATTATAATGTGTAAAAAAAATTTGATATAGTATTAATTTGGAAATATATCAATTATAACATTTATTGAAGGAATTAAATTTAATGTATAAAAAATATATAAGTTATACAATTAATATTTTTGGTTTACTATTTACATATTTAATAGTTTAAAAATTATAATCCCTAATTTTTTTCTTTTTATTTTTTAGTGTTAGAGAATATAAGAAATCATATCTATATCCAATGTGATGAGAAATTTTATGAAAGTGTGAATAAAATTTCCAACCCAATGGGACACAAAATCATGATAATCATTAAGGTATTGTCTCAATTATCTTCAGTTTTGTACCAAAAATTAATGAATTATGATCTCCAAAATAACACTATGAATGAAATCATTTAATGTGAGACATTTAAAAAACAAAGGCCTCCTATTTTCATTGGATCATTTGATCCTTTAACTATGGTGTAGTAGACCAACTGTATTGAAATTTTATTACCCTTCGTTTAATGCTATACGAATGTGAAGGCTTTGATGGATCGTTATTATATAGATGTACACGATGATCAAATGTTCACATTTGAGAAACATGTGTACCCTAATAAGGAGACCCTAGAATGAGAGTGTAAGGAATTAGAGAAAATGTTATTTGATAAGTATTTTGCTCACACTCTCCCTATTTAAAATGGAGAGTAATTTCTATAGCCTTAATATAAAAGATGATGAATCTATCTGGGTATTTGAAGAAAGTATAACAAGATACGCATTATACACTACCTTATATTTCATTTAAACTATAAGTAATTTCGATAACTTCTACATGGTTTAAATGTCAAATCTATATAAATAACTAAATATTAGAGACATTTAATATTATTAAAAAAATTAGTTGATCTCTTATTTTTGAAATTTAAATCGTAAAATCCACATAGTCTCACCACATTGAATACAATAAGCATAGAATGAAAATTTATTCCACCTATTTTAAGATAAAATCTATTAGGGGTTTGAATTTAAAACATCTAATTATTAAAATTTTCGGGAGAAATCATCTCAATATGTTCTTAAAGGGGGCATAGAAATGGTTTAATACTGGAAGTAAAGACAAATATCTAGTTATTTCCCTATGTGATAAACACTCAATCTTGATAGATGAATACAATTCTCTAGTCAACCCTGAGCCTGCAATCCTAGGATTGAATAACAAAGAATATTAACATAATATAAATATATTCCCTACTCCAAGGGATTTTATTGATAACCAATTGGAAAAAACAACCAATCCTTGAGTGAAAGGATGTGCTTATCAAAAATTTAAAGGTGGATCCTGAAAGATAATTGGTGATAGGTATGGTATACCTTCATTTAGTGATTCTGAACATATTGAATGATTATGTTTTTGTGAATTATTTTATATCAAGGTTTTTAGTATATATTTTAAAACACCTCATCAAAATAAGTTATTTAACTTATTGGTTAAAACGAGAAATATGGTAATTATAATGTCAATATTATATATCTCCTCCTCTCTTATTATTTTTTGCGTTGAACCTCACATTGATTCTTGGGATACCTACTAAGTGGAATTCAATACTAATATGTGTATCGAATTAATTTCAATATATATATCAAATATTAATTATTGGGGAAATAAAATTACCCTCCAAATTGTGTATCATTTTTCAAATAAATTCATGTACTGGGAGAAGGATTTATCTTTTTTGGTACAAATATCTCATGAATGATTATTATTTCATTTTGAGATATAATATATAGCTCAAAATTTTGAGGCAAATTAAAATATTATCATTTATGATATGTCCATTAGAATATATTTTTTATATCCTGAATAATTTATTAGTCTTCCACCAAATTGTGAGGCTATGTTGTCAATCTATCATATACCCTATTTTTTAAATGATAAAAACCGCAATAAAGATTAAAAGATTATGAATATAATTAGTGTGAGAATAAAATATTATATAATAAATGTAAAGGAATTATATGACCGAGTCTATCAATGTGTTGTTCATCGATCCTCTTCATAAAGAAGAAGGATGTGTTATTTCACATAGTCATTAATTTTAATGAGTAGATCATTATTGAAATAAATTGTAAGTATACTCTTCCATTGATTGATTACATGCTTGATTATCTATGTATATCCCAATACATCAGTATGGTATATCATCAGTTAGGATTTGGTAATGTGAATATTAATAAAGATGATATCCCCATGACTAATTTTTGTACATGGTAATGGAACAATGAGTTCATTGTGATTCTATTTATACTCACTAATGTGCTATATATCGTCATGGTTTTAATAGATTTTTTATTTTGGGATTACAATAGATAAAATTGGTAGTATTTATAGATGTCATTCAGATCTACTCTAAAGGGATGGTTGTACATCGGAAGTGCTTGAATATTATTCTTAATATCATTTAGAAGGATAATTGATATTAATTTTTTATGATATTTTTTTGAGAATTTTTCATTCTTGAGTAATTTTATAACCATAAAACGGAATATATTTGGATCCTTTAATAAAAAAATAATTTATGTATTACCTAGATAAACATTTTTAATAGTATTATATATTTTCATTGAATTCTCTGGCCATAATCATCAATTTGTGGGAAATCACAAACTATTTTCATTCCAAAAAAACAAGAAAAATTATAGGGGAGTCATGTTTTTATGGATTAATGATTTGAAGAAGACCAATGACAAGATAAGTAATAGGTTTATCATGACAAATATATATAGATTACCTACAAGTGGGGAATGATTATTTATCTACATTGGTGAGTCTAAAAATGGATTACTTTGTGAACTTAGGAAATAATAATATATTACATTATGTACCTCTAAAAAACTAAATCATCTATAAATAGACCCCAAAATCCATAATTTATAATTAGTTTTAGTCATCAATGTGTTATTTATTTAGTGTCAATATATTATGGGGTGAATTTTAACATATATATGGTTCATTTAATCCTCTTGAATATATTAAAACAAAATAATATTAACATATGAAAAAATATATATAGATATAGATAAATAAATATTATGGTTTTTCAATGAATAATAATTATAGGAACTAGATATGGTAGATACTATGGGACGAGAGCATCATGAAACCCTATCTATAATTAATAATTAAAGGGGTCCAATCATCATTGAAATTGAGTGGATATACAAGAAATTAACAATAGGATCTATATAATATATTTCCAAAATATATTCTCAATCATATATTTATTAGACATTTAATGATTACTATAAGAAAAAAAAGATTTTGAATTGGATGTTGGCATATATTACATAGATTAATTTTTATGAAGAATAAAAGAAAATGTTTGGAACCTAGACATGTGTCCCTTAAAAACCAGAATAGATGATGGATATTTTGAATGATTCTTATAATATAATATTTATTATTCATTAAAGAATCACCAAATATGTATAGAGAATTGAATAAAAATTCTCATGTGATAAAATGATGATAGAGGTTGTATAACAATTATCACGATTATTTGTATGACAATACATCAATACTGAACGAAATAGGTCTGGTGATATAATTAAAATATTTCCCATACCAATATAGAATTGGGATGAAATAAGCAAGGATTTTAGTTTAGTAATACCTAGGTCCACTAATGGAAATAACATGATTTTTGTTTCTAATTATTCACCTTACTATGTCACTGCATTTCACTTCCATAAATTATTACTAATTTTTAAACTGAATATCCTTTATATACATATGGTATTAGTAAAATTATATGGAGTTACACTCTCTATAGAATTTTATCATGATATGAAATTTATATTGAGGTTATGATGAATCCTTCAACAATAATTACATTTAGAGTATAGATTTAACATTGCTAATCACCCACAGATGGATGACCAATGTGAAAGAATAATAAAAAAAATTGGAGGGAATCATGAGATAAAATTCAATGGATTTCCATTTATTCTTTAACCAACATCTCATCCTTATTGAGTTATAAAATAAAAATATTTTACATTTTAGCATTCAAATTAAACATTATGAGGCTCTATATAAGATGCAGTGTAAGACTACAACATGATGGGAAGAAGTTTAAGAATAGATATTGAATAGACCTAATATTATTCAATAGACTACATAAATATTTCATAACGATCATAATCCAATAAATTACTATATATTTCCAAATAAAATCTCTAAAAACACTCATTGACATGATCTATTGTATGGGGTTATATATAATGTGTTATTTCATATATCATCATGAATGAATTTCACATAGTTTAGGAAGATGGTAAATCATATTCAAAGATACATCGAACCCTTCGATATCCTTGATCGCATTAGAGCCATTGTCTTACAGATATTCACACTAAGCTAAAATGTCTCAATTACATGATGTGTTCCATATATCCCTTTTGAAAATTTATATTCAAGACACCTCACAAGTATTGAATATAAATTCAGTATCAGTTGGGAATTATTTTTCATATGAGGATCAAATAATGATAATCTTATGTCAAAGTGGAAATATTATACAAAATAGGAAAACTCTCCTAGTAAATGAGCAATGGGAGTACAAAAATATTGTTGAAGATCAGATGGAACTAGATAAAGAAATGGCATGAAATTTCCCCCATTAAATTTAATGTATAAAATAAAATCCCAAAGTTGATATTTTTTAAATCAAGATGAAAATTATGAACAGAACTTTTATAAATAAAAATCCCTCATTAAATAATGTAATGAATTTAAATGAAATGAAATTATAGAAAAAACATGACCAAATTCATGTCTGGACCATAATATGTTTAATAATATCATATTTAAAAGTCTATTAATCATAATAACCATTGATTGTAAAGATTTTATGAAGATATCTTATTATTATAATTTGTATTGGATTGTGAGAAATAAAATTGACATAGACAAAGTATGAGATGGACTTTGTATCACCCTGAGTATTCCTGAATTTTTTTCTAATTAATTGTATTTCTATAATATCTTTTATTGCCTGATATGTGAATATAATAATTTATTATATGGTACTCCAAGATAATTATGTTCTACTAAAAATATTGAATTATAATGAATTACATGAAAAAGTTATCATCTACGAATATAAATTTTTTTTATATAATTATTTAAATTAGAAAATTATAACATAGCCATTAAACACTATAATATGAATAGTAATAATTAATTATCAATTTTGATTAATAATTGTTTCAAATATGAAAAACATATTTTTAATTATATATATAATTTTAAATTATGTATTTATATGTTTTTAAATTACTATTTTCATGCATACATATGAACTAAAATATCAATGAAGGATGTATCAAATATTATATTTGAAGACATTATTCATTTTTATATATTCATATAAAATGAATATATTTGATACTTATATAATGGATTACATTATGGGGATGAAAACCATTTCATCTGGTGTTACTCGTGCCATTTAAGGGATATGATCCAAGGGCTATGTTATATGCATTATTTGAATTGTTAATGATTTTATAGAAATATTTTAATGAAACCACTTTATCTGACATGGGATATATACTTAAGAAATCCAATTTTATTATATATTTCATATTTAATTAAATTATTATGACACCTACCTCATTTTCACAGGTTATTATATGAAGACATGATTATTATACCAATTTTATATCTTGTAAGATGATATGATTAAGGTTTATGATATAGTGTCACAAATATGTATGATTTCATTACGAGATGGGTGAGACCTATATCTCCCTCTAATAAATTGGGTAAATATATATATTCCATGAGATAGAAAACCCTAGAATGAGGAGTGAAATTTTTTTAGTTAAAGATGATTTCCACTAAAATGGTATTTGGAGTGAGTGAAACTTGACTACTAATATGGTTTGGGAGAGCAACCAAATTCCAATAAAAAGTATTTTTTATAAAATAATTGATTTGAATGGAAATAATTTTATATATTTATGTGTCTACCATAATTTCACATCTTTTTCTATGTTATTCTTCATTGGATTATACCCTTTATTCCGGTATTAGTCATGTCTTATAAACCTATTTTATCTATTACATAACTATTTCTTATAATAACTTATTTTGTAGTTATAATCATATAATGGAATAGTATTGTTTTTATACCCTTATAATAATTAATATGCTTACATATCTGCCATAATTATCCTTACTGAGAATTTGATCACACCGTTTCTTATATTTACATTCCATTGTAATGATTATACATATTATATATAATGTTTCATAAAAAGGGTTATATTCATGGAGATCATATTAGGAGAAAATGTATTTCAATTATATATATATATATTTTTTAATTGTTCCTCAAGGCAATAAACTAAAATATTATTTAACTATATGTTGTTTTAAAACATTTATGTACTATAAAAAAATAATATTATTGTTTTTTATGTTACAAATTAGTTCCAATAGTTGTTGATAGCTAAAATTTTTAGTTATCCTTTGGAAATAGAGATGAAAAAATCATTGTGATGTTTTAAGGAAATGTCAGGATTTTTCAGTGGATGAGCCCAATTATTGGAAAGATTTCATGAATTATTATAATTGATAATGTAAGTTTTTCTTCAAAATGAATCTCATTATATATAATACTCATGAATGTGAAAATGAGACATATTTTTTATGGGTTAAAAACCATGAAAACAAAATATTTATCTTGACAATATCAGGAACACGTGCATGAAAATGGTCCTTCCGTAACAACTTTTTGACACTATCAGGGGATAGGATTTGGGAAGTGATAGTATTTCTACAATAAACATTGATGGATTTAAATAGAGATGAATTTGAATGACATCAGATAAAACTATTCTATCATATATTAATGTTCATTTCATAATTTCGGGACAAATATGTTATTTTTCATGAGTATGTGATTCCTCACTATGATAAAAGTTTCTTACTCTATGTTTTTTTATTTCATTCGATGGTTGGAACTCATGGGAACCATGTTAACGTTGAATGTGAAAAAAATGAAATGGTTATCATACTAATAAACTATCGTCTGTCGTCTGTGGAATCAAGAATCACATTGTTATGCACACAAAAAATTCCCAATATATTAATCTTAATAGACATCAAACTATGAAAAAGGGGGAAGAACATTTTGTTGAGGCCTTTATGATGAAATATTCATCTCTACTTAGTGGTACTTGGGATCCATTTTCATTACAAAATGTATTTGTAGAATTGAAAAATATATTTTTAGTCCTCCAGTATTTGAAACATGGGATATTCTTTCTAGATTTTTTTTATCTAGAAGGTGAAGAAAACCAATAGTGAAATCTATTCTAGAATATAATGATGAAAGATGAAATTTAATATAGTTATTTAAAAGACTTAAAGAACAAATTATTCAATAAGCTCATTCCTCAGGTTTTTCATTCAATAATAGATACATAGGTACATACATTAACGAAAAGGAATGATCAGGTCGTTGGTACTTATAAGGATTATTTTAAAATATATGAAATGTATAATTTTTCTGTTATCATCTAACCTTAAATTATGTTTGACTAATTAATTAGTGGATTAAAGAATTTATTATATTGGAGTAATCCATAAAAGTCATTATTAAATATGAATACATTGTGTGTTGGGCCATCATGGTTTAAATGGATGTTATAGTTATGTATTAATCTCATTGTTTTGAAAAGAAATTAAAGATTGAGTTCAAATTAAATATGAAAACCATGTAGAAAATAATAATATATTTTCATTATGTTGTATGTATGGGATGAATTTTTTATGTTATAATCATAAGGATACAAATAAATATTATATGTTGTGAAGAGAATTTCAGAATAAATTTTATTTCCAAGGTAATTGGAATAAGTTTTCTAAAAATGTGAATGAATTGAATAATGTCTCGAGTAGTCCACCCCTAATTGAGTTCTATATATGTTATGAGAATGGGAATTATTCTACGCATTTCTCAAAACCTAATGTTAATTTTGATAATTGCATCTTCAGTCTATGATTCCCCTCCAATTGACATTATTTGAAATATTCTTTATATAGATTATAACATTATTCTTCCAGTTGAATTTGATTTCATCTTAGGCATGAATTCCATTTGCCTTCAAAAATCCCTAATACATTGTAAATGAAATGAATTTATGTATAATATTTTTTCATGAATCATTTATCACCGATCAGTGTGAAAATATTTATGAAATTCTTAAGATGATTTAATTTACTTTATCTATATTAATTATTATTCAAATATAATGTTTATCTGAAATGGTTGGGGAAAAACTTGACATCAATTATATTCCTATTTTATTATAGATTGTATATATATTTTTAGAAGATTATCCTGGTATTCTATAAAAAAATGATGATGATCTCATAATAGAACTCATTCATTTTTTCACTCCAATTTCTAAGGCTACAAATATAATTTCCCCGATTGAGTCATAATAATTGAAGAAGAAACTTAAAAAAATCATTGATAAGGTATTTATTCACCCTTGTGTGACACCATATAGTTCAACCATTATTTTTTGAAAAATAAATATTGATGAATGCGATAATGAATTGAATATTGAGATGTTAACAAAATAATGTTCATGAACAGGTATTATCTCTCCCGTATTAATGAGTTATTTGATAAATTATACAGGATCAAAATTTTTTCCAAGATTGAAGATGGTTATGGATATTAATAATTAATGGAAATGAATGATGATATACCGAAGAAAACATTTCATGCAAGGTATAGACACTATGAATATATAGTTATTCCATTAGGTCTTATTAATACCCATATTATCATCTTGGATTTGGTGAATTGTGTCCTTAGTTAACTCCATGATCTATTTGTTCTATTGTTTACATGTGATATTCTTATCTATTCAATGTGAATGGATTATCATGAAGAACACTTATAAATTATACACAATATATTATGGAATGTAAAACAACATGTTAAAATTTCAAATTAGGATTTTCTTTAAAAAAAGTTTCATTTTAGTGTTATATAATCCCAAGAGAAGGTATATTAGAAGATCTATTATATGGGGAAGATATTTAATGTTGTTCTAGACAAACCATAATGAATGAACACTATATTATTCTTATATTCACACAATATTATAATTTTTTAGATATTTTATCATAACTAACTAAATATCTAACCTAGTTAACAATCAATGTAGAAATGATCATTTGGATTGATGAACATAAGTAAATTTACAGGGAACTAAATAGAAAGATCGTTAGCACACCATTTGTTATATTAACTAGTAGTAGAAATATGTTATTAATCTATAGTGAGGAATCATGCATTTGATTGGGTTGTATCATTATGAAAAATAAAAATGTTTTTTCTTATTCCTTGTGAAAATTTATGATCCATGAGAAAAGTTTCCCAACACATGATTTGGAGTTAAGAGATGATATTTTTAATTGTATATATTTTGGTAGTAACATTATAAAGAAAAATATTATATATGTGATGATAATAAATGTTTTAAATAGTTATTCAAAATGAAGTATTTGAATAAGATCAGGAGAATATGGTTAGTGATAATAATCGATTATGACCCCTCAATACATTACCTCCCTTAGAAAGTGAACAACATGGATGATTCATTAAATTTAATGAATCATTATATCATATTCAGTATGTGGATCAAAAAGTATCCAATAAATTTAAATTTTAAAATGATTTATTTGGAAATATTCAATGGATGTGAAATATATTGTCTTTATTAATGTAATGCTCTTCTATATAGAATAAGAAATTTAATGAATCATGAAATAAAGATATAATTCAATAAATGATGGATGGAAATGATTGTACGATTATCATTGATAATGATGTAATGATAATGTTTAAGAACCAAGTAAATATTATTCACATGGAAAATTTAAATAAGGAGTTGTTATAGGAATATAATTGTTCTTCATTCCCAATTAATTTTGTAATTATTTTTATGTTTATTTATTTATAAGAATAGTTTTTGTGGGATAGAATATAGATAGATTTTTATGTGTTTTTATCTCAGTTCCTGGTATATCATCAAGTTATGTATAAAAGAAAAAATCCTAACTAGATGTTACATCCATTGAATATAATAGAATGGAAATTGGAGGACAAAACTATTGAGTTTTTTTTGTTATAATCCCTAAAACCACTAAATTAAATAATCATATACATGTAGTAGTCAATAAACAAACAAATGAATTACACCTCATCACCACTACAGATGAATTATCACTATACCATCTTTCCATGATATACATTAATGAAGTGGAAATGTTTCATGGACTAAAACATTCTATCATATCTCTTTGGGATATGAGGATTTCTTTAATGTTTTAGTGAATTATCTAGTAATATCCAGATACAGAGTTGAGATTTTGTAGTATATATAATCCTTATAAGGATGGTCAGTCAGAAGGGAAAATTCAATCCTTTGGGGACATGTTGAGATGATGTTTGTTGGATTCCAATGGTAGTCGGGATCAAAAACATTATATAGTTGAGTATTCTATAAACAATATGTTTAAATAAATCAATCATATGGATCGTTATATATACCTATATATAGAGAACTATTGTGCTCAAACATTTTTGAATGAATTTAGAAAAATAATGCTATTGGGACATAAGATCACTAAATAAATGTACAAAAATATTTGAAACATTGAAATTTTTATAAAGGAACCTCAATGTTGGTTAAAAAATTTATGATAATATTTATCAAGAGAAATATTTCCATCATGGTTAAAATGTTATTCAATGAATATATCCATGGAATGTGTTTATGAGATTTTGGAACGAAGGGAAACTAAGCCCTAGGTATATTGTTCACATGGAATTTATATATTGTACCAAGACTATAGCCAACCACATGGAACTTATGCCAAAACACATTCATGTACATGTTGTGTTAAATTTATCTATTATAATAATGTACATATCATGACCATCACATGTAATAAGCAGAGATATTATAATTCTATAGCAACTTAATTCTTAATGTAAACAACTAGTTGAAAATTGGATCATACAGAGAATGTTATATGAAACAAGGCCACATACATGGTCAACATTTATTGGGAAAAACACTAGTATGGAGAAGACACATCAGATCTAAAGTATATTATGAGGCCTAATTACCCTCATTTTCTTAACATAACGATGAATCTCATGGAAAAATTCAATTTATGGGGTATAATGTAAGATGCAAAATTTTCATGAACAAATTATCATATTAATTAATTTTACATGATGTATTGAGTTACATGGTACACCAAAATAATTTTTATATATACTAAACTGTGATAAATTTTATATATCCTACATCATGATACTATAGTGATACATGAAACACTGGAATAACATTCACTATATATAACATTGAGTTACTACAAAACTACATTTTATTAAGATAATTATTTTAACAAGAAAATATGATAATAGATATTTAAATAATTAATAATAATATTAATATAAAATATAAAATTATATTTATAATAGTTTTATTAAAATAATAAATATTATTTATGAAATATAACTTTTCGTAGTGTTATTATTTTTCATAAAATAGAATTTTCCAAAAAAGAATTTTTTTTATGGAATTATGTGATAAATAATAGTATTAATATTTGATATATATATATTTAATTTGATAAAAAAACCTCATTTATTAATTCATAATGTAAAAATTATCATGGAGTGATATTTTTAGTTTTTTCTATAGTATAACATTTTTTGATGAATCATGAAAATTAATGATTTTTAAATTGAAAAATAATTTCTGTTTAATTTAATTAAATAGTTATATTAATTTTTTATTTTGGTTATAAAGTATTATTAGACAAATTATAAATTAATTAAAAAATTATTGGTCATTGGAACATTTTTCACAATGAAATGGTACAAAAATATATTTCATTATTTTGAACATTTTTATTTAAAAACCTGTTTTCAAAACCTATATGTGGGATAAATTTTTTAATGAATTTCTTCCAAATTTTTTATATTAGTTTGAAAAAAAAATCATTCCATATTTTTAGTAATAATAATTTAGTATTTCTTTTATGGTCAACTTAGTTTATGACAAAAAAAATGTAATGTAATTTAAATTTACTAATGTAATCAAGGTAAAATCAGGACTATATAGTGAATAAACATTAATAATATTTGTTATAAATTACTCATAAACATGTAAAAAATAAATTGAAAACCCATATTTATACCATTAAAACACTTTTATAGAATTTGGATATTTATTTTAGGATTATTATTTTAGGGAGACATCTTAATAGTGAATAACCTTTTATATTTACAAGAATTACACTTCTCCTCCTCTATAAAAAGAAACTCAAACAGCTCACATATTACCACCTATAATGCAATTTCAATAAACTAAAACATTACTAAATAATCAAAAATCCATCAAAACATTATATTAGAGTCATTAATATGTACGAAAATCTAACCAAACTAGTCTTTTGGTGAAAACCAAAGAGAGTTAACCAAAGAAGAGGTGACACCCTTCATCAAGCAATTTTGTTTTTGTATTTATCGACCCCTAAAAGTATTATTACTACATTATTATAAAATAATATTTTTTCCTAAATATATAATTATTATTTTAGGTTAATTTTTTTGCACTAAAATCAGACACTCAACCATCAAATTTCTTACACAATCATTATTCTTGTTTATAGTGGACTATCGCCTCATGAACTGATGTCATTCAGTCATCCAATAAACATATCAAGGTTGTTAATGATGCTGAAAAATATTTTTTTTTATGATTTATAAGAACTATTTATTCTTTTTGAATTATTATATACTATATACATCTTTGATTTCTATTTTTTGGAATATGATAACCACATTTTTTGACATATAGGCTACAGTCTTCCCAAAGTGATTTGACTCATTCACACATTACATTAAAAATGATAAGGATTGTTTTAATAAGTATATGTGTTTTTAAGAAATAAAAATTATACTAGTATTATTATATATATATATATATATATTACATTTACTTTTCTTTGTTTCATCATTACAAGAAGATAGAAACAACATTCATGCATATGTATGACCTACCATCTCTATGAATGGTTTGTCTAATTTTATATTTCTGTCATTTATCTAATTTTATAAATAAATATAAATTAATTATATATTACAATTATATCTGAATTTAAATTCTCAAGATTACTAAATAATGATATAATTAAAAGGAACAAAAATATAAAAAATCAATACAAATGTGAACAAATGTTTTTATTACACGAGATGTAAGATGAACATGAAAATATTAAAAATTACGTAAAAAAGGTTATAATAAAATTATATAAGTTATTATATAAATGAATATTCTTCTTTTAATAGATGTATAATGAAACTATAATTATTTTATATTAATTGTTAAAAAGATCAATAAATGTCAAGACTATAGTATGGGGATTTCCAGTATCACTTTTATTTTTTCAAGGATGATTCCATATTCACCACTAGTTTCTTTTATGTTGGGTAAATAATGACCATGAATTTATTTTATGATTATTATAAAGTTATTTATTTTAATTTTTTTATATTTTCCTTTTCTTATAACCGAGAAAAGAGATCATTTTTATTATAAAATCACTTTGTCAAAAATACGTTTTATTAAGAACTGGCTTGGCGTATGTTACATGACACTAACTAAGAGTAAAATACAAGGAGAATTGAATCGGTGTATGTTACACAGAACCATGTATTCGCGTATGGTACACATTTTGCATATATAGCTACAAAACAACATTATATTGTTATAATAATAAAAATTGAGATAATTATAACCATGAAATAAATCCTTTTAATATGAATTGTAATAAATACTTTTCAAATATAATTTAGAATGGGTTTATATAAATATAAAATTTTGAAAATGAAAGATATAAGTTTTGATCAAGAACATATATCATTAAAAATACTATTTTATCAAATATAAAATAATCATGTCATTTTATTAAAAAATTTATTTTAGACACATCAATTAATTTTATTTCATCAAAAGAATTATATTTGGATTTATAAATAAAAAATTATCCAAGAATAATTTTTTGAAATTTTATTTGAGATACATCATTTTTCTTATTTATTGTGAAGAATACTGCATTTTAGTTAGTAAATGTCTTTTTATTTAAATAACAATTATTGATAAATTATATATGAAATTTGTTTTAGTGAAATTTTCTACAAATTAAAAATATATTAATAAAATTTATTTCTTTAGAATCAATTTTAAATTGAAATTTAATACATAAATGTAACAAAACATTGTGCATTTTTATTCTTTAAAACCCGCAATTTCTTACCGATTGTCTGATTAAAATTTTTTTAATTTTCCAACTTATGTGATTTTATTTTTTATATACGATAATAAAAGATTTTAATCGTTAATATAATTTAATTATAAATGGATCATATTTATTTTTGGATAAAATTATTGGTAAAAATGAATAAAATTAATTATAGTGATTATTGTCAAATTTTGAATAATTATGGAAAAATTTGTAATCTTAAAAGTCAAAATACCAAATAGAAATTTCCAAAACCAATTTTAGAAAAATAATTTTCCCCAAAACCATTAATTTTTTATTAATTAATTTTTTATTAATTTTTTTATGTATAACCATGTGTAGACCTAACTAGTTTTCTAATAATGAATGTGAGTAATGTTCCTTCTATTTAATATGTCACCACCTCTCCCACATCTTTAAACAAATGAAAATTCCTAGTTTTGGAAACTATTTTCCAAATAATCATATAAAAACACTAATATCCTTCTATAACACTCTCCATTGGAATAAATCAATCCTAGGAATCCTTTTGGTGCATTTTAATAGGAGTTACCTGATTAAGAGGTATCATATTCTCCAAAACTAATTTCATTTATTTTCTATATCCATGCAATCCAATATCATTATTAATTTAATGTAAAAGAACACTAGTATCATTAATTTACTATTACTTAGTTATTATATGTTTTAAACCCACACTTACTTAGACATAAATCTAATCGTTAATGAACATACTGTTTATGTGTACAATGAACTGCCACCTCACTAAATGGGGATTGTTAATTTTCTATATTCTATTTATAATTGAGGAAAATATGATGGAAAATATTTTTATATTTTTCAAATATTATATTTATTATTTAATTAATATTATTTGTTAATTTTAACAATATATGTTTTTTTACAATCTATTTTCTGTCTATTCGATAATTTCATTTGAGGAAGGGTGGACTACTACCTTCTCCATGTGATATAATTCATTCATGAAATGAAAATATTTTATTAAGGATGTGTTTTTTACATATATGTGATATATATGATTTCATAAAAATATTTTAAAAAATTATATATATATATGCATATATGTTGTTTACTGTAATTTATCACGAATATTAAATGAAAATAGTCTTAATGTGTATGTACGACCTACCATCTCCATTAACAGTGAATAACTATTAATGCTTATATGTTATATAAATTATTATAATAAAAATATTTTTTATATAGAATATATTTATGTCATGTTTTAAAATAAATAATTCATTATATAATTATACGGACCATCAATATAACAAATTATGACACATGTAAAAATAAAAAGAAAATATTACCATAAGTGTAACCTTGTAATTAAATTTCTATAAAGTAGTTAACATATAGTCATAATAAATTTATAAATGGAATTTTATATAAAAATATGGTTCTATTAAATATTTATAATAAATTATTATTCATTATAAAAAATGTTTAATTCTATACGATGAGATTAAAGAAACAATGTAATGGGATTTCATCTCACTTTTTATTTCTCTGAGATCCATTCTTAATTCACCAACTATTCCTAATATTTGGTGTTAAAATTGCTTAAGGATGTATTAAATGATTATTATTCTTTTATTAATGATTTTTCACATATCCATTCTATGATATTTATTTCATGGCATTTAATTTTCAAATGTTTCCATGTCAAAAACACAATTTTGTCCTAATTATCCTTCTTTGAGTCTCACGTTTTTTATAAGCCTAAATTATTTTTTCAGTTATATATATTTTAATGTTACATGTAATGGGTTGAATAAAATTATTCTGATGATATTATATTATAAAAATAATTTCACATTCATAAAAGGGGATTATAATTTATTATTACTAATTTGTTGTAATTTATTGTAACTATATCATCGGTTTTCGATATTTTTATGTCTATATTTCTGTTAAAGAAATATATTTACCCATATCTCAAGAACAAAAATGATTTTAATTCTAATATATGTATAAAATATCTTATAATTTTTTTGTGACTTTTTACTACACATTAGTACATAAGATAACTAATAATGTGTTTTACAAAAATCTCAACATTATCATTTCGTCCATGAGATATCTATGTTCCTTCAAACAATGTTTTATTAAAAAGGATTACATGAATATTATAAAATTATAAAATAATATTTATATTAATTTTTTACCCATTTTTTCAATTATCAATATCTTCAATTTAGTCATCTTGTATCCTTCCAAAAATAGCATATTCTAACCTTTTTACACTGAAAAGGGATAGTCTATTTTCCATCAATAATCTTGTAGATATTTTCCTTTCAACATTTAATTGACGCATATAATGACTTGATGATGTATAATTATTATGAAAAGTTTTTTAAATTTTATTTTCAATAAATAATGTTCTCCAAGATGTTTTCAGGAATATTTCACAATGTTTTAAGGAAAAAAATTTCAAAATATTCAAGAATGTTTTATATATTATCAAGGAATATTTTTTTCAAAATGTTTTGAAGACCTATTTATATGTTGAAAAAGTATTTTCAATGAAATTATTTTTTAATGTTTTCAGGATTCTATCATATGTTTTCTAGTTAAAAGGAATTCAATACATATTCATCATTTCATTGAATGTTTTCAATATGTTTTCAAATAAAAAGGGTTTTAATATTTTTTTATTTTTACATTATATTTATTCAATAAAAATGTTTTTTAAATGATCCCATGTTTTATTCATATGTTTTCAATGTATTATCTATGAAAATGAATTTGAAATATTTTTATGTATTAAAATTTTGTTTTCAATGTTTAAATGATATTCTCTATTATTAAATGATTTTTATTGATATATATTATTGTTTTTTCATATAATATGACATCAGTTGATATCACTAATTGTATTCTAGGAATTTATCAAAAGAACAACTCTTATTATCTCATTAATGTTTTATGTTTTAATATAATTAATCTTTTGAAATATATTTCACTTCAAGGGGTTTTATGATTTTGAATCCCACTTTTCTTATGGGTTATCCGATTAATTGTGTGACCATAAGTAGCATATGAGATCAAAGGGTACATTGGTCTTATCCCATGCCCAAAAAATAGGTTAAATGTGTTGTATCCAAACTCTAAAAGAAAAATGATACATGAGTTGTATCCCATATCCAAAATAAGGTACATGGGTATTATCATAATCAAAATATAAAAATGATACACCAGTTATAATACATGCATGAAAAAGGAAGGTACTTGAGTTGTAGAACAATCCAAAATGGAAAATTATACATGATTTGTAGCTCATTCCATAAAAAAGTTGTTATATGAGTTATTGTCGAAGTCCAAAATTAAATGGGTACACATGTTTTAATCACAATCCAATAGCAATGAAAATTTCATAGCCCAAGACTTACATTTTTTTTAGGTCTTAATAGTTATCAATAACATAAATATTATATTCTTATACCACAAATACAATTTATTATTCCTCTGTTATGATTTCATAGATCATGTTGTTTGTTTTATTATAATTAATTTCATATAAACTAAAAACTTTATCATATAAATCAAGATTATTATCTCTTCTATGTAGGGTATGATCTCTTAATATTACTATGTCATTATCATGCTTATATATAAATGTTTATATGTATATGGATCCTTTGTTTACTCATACTAAGCATCTGTGCTCACCCAATTTTATGTCACCTTTTCCCAGGTTATGAATAATTGTTTTAGATAAAATAAGTAAATGTGGATATGTTGTTGGGAGACGTTGATGATCTCTCAACATAATAGAATAACATTTTCCCTTGTATCAAAATACACTAAACTATTACAATATTCGGGCATGTATTTTTCTTAATGTACAAAATATTCAACTAATATGATGTAATATCTTTGTATGCTAACCCTTTGTATCAACAACTGGGATAAATGGAAATTTTATGTCAACCATTGTGATATTAGACAAGGAAACATCAGTTAGATACCTTGGTATCTTTCTAAGAATAATTCTAGGGATGCCTCTAAGTATATGTTTATTGATAAGTAAAAATGTTGAAAAAAGGCCAAAACTTTTGTTAAAGGATATAGTGAGTGGATTCTAGGATATACATCCATGTGTAGATAATAAATGTTTATATGGGATAGTCACAACTAAACCTTGGTGTAGCAACATTTAGATGTTGTTTTAGGCTATAATCGGGATAATCTGGTACATGACAATGGGCTGTGCTACACAATTGGTTTGACACTCCCTAGAGGATATGCTATTAGAATTTAAAAACTCATTATAAACCATCATAAACGATTCAAATAAAGGATGATTATGAATAACCTTGTCCATAACTAATGTTTCATATATTAAATATGCATGTAATATGATTTTAGGTTCCCTATATGTAAATTTATATTAATAGATGGTATTATAATATGTTAAATTTTTCTCACGCTATAATTTCTAGTTTTATTTAATTTATATAACAAGAAAGAACACATGTACAATTTTTTTTCAAAATTTAAAATTATGGAAATTATAAATCGATCTACTAAGTGGAAATCACACCAAGAGAATGTAGATAGTGGTGTAAGTACATGTTATTCCTCCAAAGATAATGAGATGAAATTCGATATGTAAAAGGTTTATGATGTTTTCTGAGTATTGTATGTATTAAAAAAAATTATTATATTGAGGTTGTGGAACTATAAGGTATGATTATAATTTCATATTCTAATAAATATGTTTTATATAATATATTGATTATTCATGAGTATTGGTTTGAGATTAATGTGGGATTAACATAGTATTTATTTTTTAGAATTCAATGTTAATGTCTTATGAATCATAAAATGAAGAATTATATTTATTATAAGTCTTAAGTAATGAATTATAATTACATAATATATGGTAATGAAGGAATATAGATGTTACATCCTGGAATGAGATATTTTGATTAATGGATGGTATCCCTTAATTAATTCTTGATACTAAGATAATTATATTTGCATAATGATATATTGGATATGAATAATTAAATTGAATGGTACATATTACACTAGAACATTTTTTTTAAATGGTCTATTTAATCTAGGATTAAATTTATTACTTCGTTGATTAAAATAATATATCCATTAATCATTGGAATTGGGAAACATGCTTGTTTTTTAAAATTAATCATGCTAATAGAGGTTATTACATTGTTTTAAGGGAATTTACTATGATATTATTTTCATCTATGGAATGCAAAAACAATGTGGTGTCTTATGATATATAAAAGATAATTATTAAGATGATTTCATAACATTCATTTTCAAGTAATGATTTTTCCACTTTAAAAAGGTTTATGAGTTTATCAAATTATAGAAATATTAAGGCAATCAATGGAAGATGTTTCTGAGAATAAATTTTTATCTTACCACATGAGAGTTTATGAATATTAGGTCACTAATTATAAAAATGTGTTATTAATGAGTATGGTTGATGGATTTTGTAGAACATAATGGATCCTATGAAATGTTACTACATAGTGAATGAAAAATTCACCATCATTTTTCTAGAAGGTGGGGAAGTATGTTAGGGAATAAAAAAGGGTGAGTTTTTCCTATAATAAAGGTGGAATATCTTTTATTGAATTATTATTACAATTATGAAAAATAATCACGAAACGAAAATTTTTATCCTAGTACCTATTTTTCTAATGAATCAGATGGTTCCTTAGTTCATCACAGATCTATGGATTTCTCACTGATAACATTATCATGTTCTTTTTTCTCTCAATATCAATTAGAACTTATAAGATAAATTTCATTTCCTTTTTCTTTTATTTAGTTACAAAATATTTTATCCTATGTGGGATTCTATTTATGAGTTACATTAGGTGGCTATTACAGATCATGAATTATTTTTTTAAGGAATATTTAAAAATTATTTTTATAATGTGGGTTTAAATGAATGAAAATTTCATATATAAAACCATTAACAAACAATATGAATTTAGATGGAAAATTCATTCTAAGGGTGTTATAATGAAACATCATGATATTTTTTGAATTATTTTTTTGATTTATTTAAGTGTTGTGATATTTTTCATTTCATATAACTCTAAAAATAATATTTTAATTATTATGGAAAAAGTCAAATATTACATTCTCATGCCACCAACATGAAGTAAAATTCACGGAACAAATTGGTAGTATGAATCATTGAACATCGACTCAGTACACATTACATTTAACAACTAATTGACACACATTACATGCAACACTGATGTTTCTATGAAACATACTTTTAATGTTATAATTATTTAAATGGGATAATATTAACCTAGATATTAAACATAGTGATATGAATAGTAATTTGTAATTTTAAAATATATTTTTTGTAAATATTTTAACGAAATAAAACATATTTATAATGAAATATATAATTTTGGTAATGACCTTCTAGTTTTAAAAAAAAAATTTCTCAAATAAACATCATTACTTTCCTTCGGTGAAAAAAAATTATTTTAGACACATAGAGAAGATTATTTATCTAAAATAAACAGAATTTTTTTATTTTTAAAACACATATTATCTTTTGATAAATGTCTTGGATTTATATCGAAAAAATATTTTTCTGATGAATAATTAAAAGTAATAGATTTTATTTAATAACTACCTAGTCATTTAAATAATTAATAATTTCGAATTATAAATTAAATTAGTTTTACGTTAACAATTGATAAATTATTAATCTATTAATACAATTTCTTAATTTATAATCGATTTTAATTTGAAATTTAATATTAAAACATGACAAACATTTTAAAATGTTTATATATTAAAAACCCATTATTTCATATTTTCAATGGGATTAGCATTAATCATAATTTTTTGATTTGAGGAATTGAATTTAGAAATAATTCTCTTCCATAATTTTTTTAGTATAATTTTATTATTTAAATTATATAATATTTATTTAGAAACATAGTATTGTTAGAAGTGGAAAAAAACCAATCAAAGCTATTAAGGTGAATTTTAGATTATGTAGGGAGTATACGATAATAATATGGGCTGAAATGACCTATACACATTTCAAAAACCCAATTTTAGGACTTATTAAACTATAAAACCTAAATTATTCATTTTTTTTGTTTTTTAATACTTTTTTATATAAGAGATTGTTTACATTTTACTTGTTTAATAAAATTAAATGTGAGTCCTTATGATTACCTATAAAAGGCCACCACCTCTCCCACTTCATCACTCCATTGAAACCTCCTAGGTTAGGAACATATATTCCCAATCCACTTTTGTATACTTTAATATTCATATTAAATCCTCTCCATGGGTAGAAATAAATTCATGGTTGACTTAATTAGAAAACAAAACGAGGCACCCAATAATGAAGTAACATCTTCTCTTAGGATCTATTATATAATATTCATTATCCACCCCTCTAAGATATTTTTCCATGATTGGGTAAAAACTGTATCTTAAATTTACTAGGATGATATTCTTTAATAATTTGGTCCTACAATTACACACACATCTATCTAATGGGTATCAAACATACTGTTTATGTGTACAGTGAACTACCGCCTCACTAAAAAGTGATTATTTACATTACCATTCATTCCTCTAATTATAGAAGTTATAATGGAAACTATTTTTATATATTTAATATATTATATTTATTATGTCATTAATATTCTTAATTACTTTTTATAACACATGTATTTTTATTTTACCATTCATTCTCAATATGATAATATTTATTTATAAGAGTGGGTACTACCCCCTCGAAGTGATATTCTTCATTCATACAATATGTGGACCATATTAAAAATCATTTTATTAAATATTAATGGTATAATAATTATACTGAAAAAAATATATATATATATAATTATATTTATTTTACTTTCATTCAACAAGATAATTAAATAAAAGTAGCGTTCATGTGTATGTATGAGATACTATCTCCAAGAATGGTGTATTATGTTTCATACTCATATATTAGAGAGAATAATTTAATAAAAATATGATTTATATAAATGATATTTATGTCATTTTTACATTCTCAAAATCAAGATATATGTATAGGGACCATAGATACAATAAAACAAGACAATCATGAAAACAAAGGAAATATTACATGTAGCACAACCTTAACATAAAATTGATAACAAGAGGTTAATAGAAAGTCATAATAAATAAATATATATTATTATATATAATATTATTTTTATAAATTATGTATAATATATTTATATTTATTATAAATTAGTTTTTTATGACTACAAAAAGGGTAAATACACATGGTAAGGGTCTTTCATCAGCCATTTTTTTTTTCTGTGAGATACTTTCTTTATTCACCACCCATTCATTTTGTGTGGTGTGTATACATAATATTGAGGAATTAAATTATTATTATACTGATCTTTTTGGATATTTAAATATCCATTATAATGTATCTATTTCATGGGTTTTAAGATTGAAAAGTTACCAAATTGGTAAAATAACATTGTCTCAATTTGCCTTTATTAAGACTCACATTTTGGGATGAACCGAAATACTTTTTTGAGGTGTACATACATCCATGTGAAATTTTAATTCATGATTAGAATTATTTTCATTATATTAAATTCATAATTTATTATCAATTTCTTAAATGGGGATTATGGTTCAATGTTACCATGTTATATGAGTATAAAGAAACAATATCATTGCTTTTAGAGATTGTTAATGATTAGTTTTCAATTTAAACAATATTATGATCAATCTCTCAAGAATGATCATGAGTTAACTTATTCTGTATTAATTGAAGATATATTCATGTATTGGAATCATTTTTATACTAATTGGTATATTATATAGTTAAGAAAGTATTGTTATGAAATTCCAACCTTACCCCCTCTTCGGTTGGATATATATGCTCTTTCAAAATATTGTGTTCTAAGAAGAGTTTTTAAGAATATTGTACCATTATACCATAACACATTTTTGTTATATTTGATATTCAATGTATTTTTCCTAATGTTATTATCACATTCTCAAAACCATATGTTCATAATTATTTTTACATGTCTCCCTTATTTACCAGTACTGAGCATCTGAGTTCACCCTGTTTTATGTATACATTCCAAAGGTTATGAACAAAGGATATAAATATGTATACATATTGTGGAGACTTTTATGGGAGATTTTTAAGATCAATAATTAGGGTATAAATTTTTTTTTACTTTCCAAATACATTAAATATTATTTCCCTCAGACATGTATTTTTTTTAATAAACTGGATATTCATATAAAATAGTGTAATATCTATTCTTGTTAAGCCTATGTCAGAATAAAAACTATTTTGAATTATCAATCCATTTACTAATTAATTATATATTCATATAATGTTTCAAATTTGTAGTCATTTTTTACATCACATAAATAAAAAAATTATAAAAAACTAACCTTATTTCACTCTTTAGCCGTAAATCTATTTAATTCATAAACTGTATTATTTAAAGTCATTTTTAAAAAATATTCCAAAATAATATTTTTTTTTATATTCAAATATAAATTAATTAAATGATTTTTAAAGACTATTTTATTTGTTTTTCATGGTATTTTTAAATAAATTTTTTTTCCAAAATGATTTATTTTTTTTAAAAGAGTTGTTTTCTAAGAAGGATGAGTAATTTCTTAAAGAAATAATTTTAAACATATTTAGTATTTATATTTCGTATATGATGACATAATTTTGTCTTACCCATTCTATATTTGGTATATTATCAAAGGTTACAATTAATATTCTTCCAAAAAAATTTATGTTTTGATGGAATAACTTTTAAAAAATCATTTCTCTTCAATAAGTTATATAATTTTAAAAATAACTTCATTTCAAAGGTTAGGATTTGATAAAATGATTATGAAAAATATATCTTTTACATATATTATGATTGGATGACGTATTTCTACTATACATTTTATATCAAAGGTTATGATATGATGAGTATCTATGATATATTGTCATTCTTGTTTATTATTTCATTGTTTGATGGGTGGGACCTATATATCTATCCAATTAATTAGGATATGATTTATATATTATGGGATTTACCTAGCTGGAATAGGGTGTTAACTCTGTTTAGTAAATTATTTTTTCCCTTAATATGGCCATGGGGGAGAACATTGACTACTAAAATGGATTGTGGCGTGAACCAACCCCACTAAGATGGCCTATTAAGTGATTCATTGAATACTATTTAAATAATATTATATGTTAATGTGTCTACTAAAAAATAATTCATTATCTCTATATTATTATTTGAGGGATTGTTATCTTGATTCCATTATGAATCATGACTTATAAACTATTAATATTTATTCCCTATCTATTTATTATGATATTTGATATGAATGGTATAATCTTCCAATATCATGATCAGGTTATTATACCCTTATACTTATGATTATGCTTGCATGTCTCCCTTGTTTACTCGTATTGTGAAGTTTAGCTCACCCTTTCTTATGTTTTCATTCCCTTGTTAATAATGATTCATATTATGTATAATGTGTCTATTATGGGTTCTAGTCATGTAGAAACATGTGGGAGACAATCTATCTAAACTATGTATTAGTGTTTATGAATCCATGATTCCAAAGGAACTAATCTAATACAATATTTAGGTGTTTTAGTGTAATTAATTAAGTATTCTAAAAAAATGATGTGATATCTATATTGGATAATAGATGATCACTATATCCTTGACAAATAGGATATCATATCATATGGTTCTATTTATTGAAGCATCCTAGATAGATAAAATCATTGGTATTTTCCATTAACTATGACATTGTAGATATTCGACAACTGAGGTAAGAGTGAAACTGTTTATGGGCGGAATTGATTATCGTTGGGATCACGACATAATCTATATTCACCAAACCAACATTATAAAGTCTAACAGTCACAAAAAATGCCTTGAGGGAACTCATTAGTGTAATAATGTGTTACCTATCTAGACCATAGTAGTATGAATTTGTATATTTTAATTTAATTATAATGTTATTACACATATATCTTTTCATTAAATGTATATAAATAAATCTATATAGATTTTGATAAAAAATAAATTTTGATATGATGAATAGAAATAAGATGTTATAAAGATATATATTTTCTATATATATACTCTTTTTGCTCAATTAAAAAAATTTGAATGAAGAATTATTTAAAAAAACTATTCTATTTTAAAAACTTTTATTAAAATTTATATGATTATTTATTTTTACTATGTAATATTTAATTTCCCCAATTTTAAGAAAACAAAAAATTTAAAAAAAAATATTTTAATTTAAAAATTGAATTGTTTATTTAAAATTGATAATTATATTATTTAGTGAAATATATAAATAAAATATATAATATTTTTGAAATCACCTCTTTAAATTATCTAACAGTATCTTTTCATAATATTGAAAGTGAGTGAACTGTTTGTATAAATATTAAAAATAGTATAAATGTACAGTATGTATTATTACATCATAATATCCCACATTTGATGTAATAGATGATAGGGGAGGTACCCATGAACATATATATATTTCCCATTAATCATAATGTGTTATTATGTTATTTTATTAAATTGAAAAATAATTAGTGTATACTAAATAACCTATAGTATATTCTTAGTATTTAAAATTAATTATTTAAAGGCATGGCAGACTATCAAATCACTAAAGTTATTATATTAACTATTTCAGTACCTTATATAATAAAAAAATTAATAACACTCATATGTGGGAGAAAACAATGGAAAAAAATGAGAATGATTTTAATTTTGATTAATTTATCAAATATAGTTGAAAACAAATTTTTTAAAATTAATAAGGAATTCCACTATGTTTTTTCGATATAAAACCACTGATCCAACCATTACACTAGACAAAAAATCATGGGATATTTAACAAGCTATTGTATTACCTCTCTAGATCCCTCACATGGTTCCCACCAAGTTACTATGATTATAATCCAATACATCATGATGTTCTCAATCATGGTTAGGTACCTCCATCTATTTTCATCATTCAGGAATATTATTTTTATTTATCATATGGAACATAAAATGGTTATTTTTTCATAATTTATAAATATCCCATTAAATTATAATTTATGTTTTTGAATAAAAGATCATTTATCCTCTCTCGTTATGACCTTTACGTATGTTTTTACCATGAAAAAGTATGGGGTCCTCTATTTCTCCTATTTTTTATAGAACCATATTTATATTATGCCATGTTTTTCTATTTTAACATGTAATTATATCTTATTAAATATCCATATTATGGTACATATGATTTCTATTTTATGACAGTCGACGTTCACTCTCATTAAATCGAACAATGAATCGTTAAGTACCCTTATTATTCCACCAAAATTATCACTTGATTTCGCCACGCCAAAAATTTTAGTTGTAAAAAATAATGGTTATTATAAAAAATTATGTACAAATTGAATAATTTTTTCTTATTTATAAGTATTCATGAATAAATTTGATAAAATTATATATAAATAGATTAAATAGGAAATATTTTTATTAAACTCAATTTAAAATATTAATTTCCAAATTATATAAATTAATTTTGAAAAAAAATAATTTTATTATTTGATTTATATAGTTGATATTATCTTATAATAGGTTTCTTAGATTTTTTTTCAAATATTATTTATCCAGTGAATAGTTAAAAATATATATTTTAATAAAACTTTAATCGTTTACCATAAATTTTAAATTTTTATTTTAACAATATGTTTTTAATATGATTTCATTTAAAATAAGAATTATCTAATAATAATTCAATCACTAACATTTATTTGAAATCGTTATTATAATTTATTTTAGAATTATATTATTTTGAGGATTAAAAATGTTTTTTTCAGAAAATTATTATAACGTACATAATTTTTATCATTTTTAATTAAATAATATAATCCATATTGTGGAACTTTTTAAATTAAATTTTTACAATATATAAAATTAAATATTATTATAGATTCATAACACGATTATTATTAGTGATAAAGTTATTTTACATCCATATTTTCTTGAAAAATACACAATTTGGAAACTCCCTTTTTTCATCACATATATGGGTATGGATTAAAATTTAATTATGTCAAATAACTGAATTGAATTTTTTAAAATATATTCCATAATTTAAATCAGATGTTAAAAATCAATTTTTATGGATAATTTCATTTTTAGTCATATAAAATTACCAAGGTAAGAAATTATTCCCCATCGTATAGTTGAAATAATTAATCCGTTTATAAATAAAAGTTAATAAATAAAATACATAACAATAATCATATTATTCAGGTGGTTATTGTTTTTATCTATTGAAATTAACATTAAAATTTGGATAATAAATATTATTTATTTATTTTAATCTTCTTATTTTGGTTTCATTTCAATATAAAATAATCGTCATTTAACATCATAAAACCCCCCATTCATTAAGTTTAGATACCACTCATCACAACCCAATTTCACCTCAAAAGTCTTGAGATTCATAAAATATAATCAAATCCATATCCTCCAAAGTATACACACATACATTTTCATATAGGATCACCAAAGAACTAATTCAAATGTCTTTAAGTTATTCTTCTTGGAGGAAATATTCTGGAGTAAACAATCTCAATGCACCACTCTTAATTCATTTTATTCTTTTAAATTCAACTTTCCAAATTAAAACACAAAATAAAAAAAATAGTTTTATGTATATAATGTATTTTAATGGTTTTAATTTAATATCTTATATCTAGTATTTTACTCATTACCCTTAATTAAATGAAACAAAACCATTGTCCAATTATGTAGGTTATCTATATAAAGGGATATTGATTTTTTTACATCACTACCTTAAATTCGTGTCATAATACAATTATTATGGATAGATTTATTTTATTAGAAATATTATAAATCATTTCATGTTCTATAACTCATAAATATACATAATATTTAATAAATCTAAACTAGTTTGTGATTGTCGGAAAACCCACCAAAATACAATAAACATGTGTTAGTACATTTTAATAAAATTAATTATCATAAAATTAGAAAAAAGAATCATATATTGTTATATTGATAATTATTTCAGTGAATTAATTAAATTTTATCCACTTATAGTGCATCATTTTATTTTTATAAGAAAAATTATACAAAAATGAGCCTACCATCAAACCATGTAACGAAGACACCCTAAAAAATGAAAATAATAAAACAATATTAATCAATATGGACTAATTTGTTATAAATAGATTTTGTAAGGTATTATAAAAAAATTCAGTTCTCTAAAAAACTAATAAAAATATTTAAATCATTATATATATATTTATTATCATGTTTAATATGTGTTAATAATCATGAAGAGAGATTTACTAAAATAATTTCCATTATTATGGTTAAACTTCAACCTTACTAACAATTAAATTACAATAATATGTCATGAAATAACCCAGGTACTATGGTAACATGATAACTGATATGGCCCTGAATATTGAAAATGGACTTCTATATCACCATGAGTATTTGTCTAGCATCTGGAATCACACATATTGCAAGTGGGAAAAATTTTCCCACAAATAATGATGAATAAATGAAAAAAGATAGTATGCATAAAAAATGAAAATCTACTGGGGGTAATGTACTAGAAATCAATGAGGAATAAACCAGACCAAATGACTATAACCAAATGACAAAAATGGGAAAACAATCCCAAGGACCCTAAGGACACAACTCACCAAGACCAAATCTCAACAGTTGGTTCCACCTCCTAGAGATCCCTTCCCCTTACCTGAACATGGAGGAAGAAAGTCTACAATCACCTGAAGGAAAAAGTATGGTGTGATTCTAAGCCAAGTAATATACCACTAAAGATTACATAACTGAGGAGAACAATTTATTATCTAATAGAATACATTCCATTTTAAAGTAACATGTGTTGGGAATTCAAAAGCATATTTAGACCAAAAATGATATTCATTTTCAAAATGATGGAAAATTACTTTTAAAAAGTGTTTTCAATTGAAGGAATATTCCTAAAAAATTGATTAATTGAAACTATTACATAATATAGTTTTAATAAAACCAGTAGATGATTCTAGAGAAGTTATATGATATTTTTATACATTTCTATCTCAAATAAAAAAACAAGAGGTAAATGTGATCATCTGTAAAATAGTTATGATAGTATTTCTAGCTATTGGACTCCACACTCTCAATGTGATCACAACAATATTTGTACACATACATCATGTAGACACTCATTAAAGTGGACTTGTCTCTATTGTCTATGGAAGGTGACCTACAACATGTATGTTTTAAACATTGTATAATCCAAGAGTTGTGTCCAAATAACACACAACTAACTAAGGCATGCAAATGCTTTTACACAATAAATAATGGGAAATTAATTTTTGGACTACTTAAATTACAATTAAATCTCATACATAAATTTAAATTATAATTTTTCATTTAAAACCAAAACATGTGTTATTCTAAAACATTCCCCTATAGCCAAATATAATAACTGGGTTTATTTCAAAACATTTTAATCCATTTCCACCAGTTTGAAATCCATTCAAACCCAATTCCATCATAACACAATTTATTTCTATAATTAAATTATAAAATTTAAATGAAATAATTAACATAAAATAAAAATTTATAATTAAACAATTTAAATAATCCAATTTCCATAAACCCCCACCCAATTCGATGGAATTGTGGCTTTTCCAAATCTCCTTCGAAAACTGTTTCAAAATTCTCAATTCATAGGAATCATATTTTATTACATAAATTGAAAGTGATTTTATGAAATTAAATTTAAATCAACTGTTGAAATAAATTAATCAATACATAATTAATAAATTTGGATAATTGGGACCTAACCAGCTATGTTAAGTTTGTCGATTTTAGTAGCAGGATAAAACACTCTTTGTGTTAAAATACACCTCCCCATGACATTATTTTCAAAATCATCGATTCATTAATGGTCGGTGGCCTTTGAGGGTTCCTAGAACCAAAACATCTATTTTATTTTACATGGAAATAAAATATTACATTTTATAACAAATTCTCCCTCTCGAATGATTTTCAAATAATTGATTAAAATATTACTTGTGTAAAAAAAATTTCTCTCTTGTATAATTTCAAATTATTGATTAAAATATTACATGCAATAATTTTTTATCGCTCATATATAATATAAAATTATTAGTTATTATATTATAAGAGATAATATAGTATCTCCAATTGATAATTTCAAATTATTGATTAAAATATTACAGGGGATAATATTTTATATATCATGGGTAATTTCAAATTATCGATTAAAATATTACATGTGAAAATTTTTATATCTCTTGGATAATATTTGGATTTTAATTTTATGTCAACAAATTCAATCCAATGAATTATAAAAATGAATAATTATAAACCTCATTTTATATTTTGTATCACTAAATTAATTATATAAAATAGGTCGTATTTATCATACACACACAGACATACAAAAATAAATATATATCCAAATATCTTTTGATAATGAAGTTATCGTTTCATAAAACATTCCATTTATCTTGTGATAAAATTTTCAATAACTGAAATGTTATTATTTAAGTAAAATTATCTTTTAGTAATACACCTAATTCTCTAATGATAATTAATTTAAAATAATCCTTTTAAAATGAAAAAATATGTTGATCAATACAGTGGTTATTTCATATAAAAAAGAATTGGTTTCTACTTGTTGAGATGAATCTAATGGTATTGACATCTCGTAAAACTGATCAAAATTGTGAAATATATTTAAGTGAGAATATTGAAAAAATAATAAATAAATATAAAATAATAGAATGAAAAAACCCTATATGTGTTGCACATAAAGATGATCCCTCGTTCCCCAATGGAACACCCACTGCCCGAGGATTTCAAGAATAGGATGTTCAATAATCTTCTTTATAGGAGTTTGAGGCTGATCCAACTCAATTGGATACACGAGAAATAACGAGGATTAGTTCAGTTAGGAATTCAAATGAAACCCATGTGTTTATCAACTGCAAAATGAATCCCCCATTTTGAAAAACCGATGAAATCATAGATTCAATCTAAAATCAATGATATAAATATTAATTTATCTTCATATTTGCATTGAAACATAAAATGATTGAAACAGCTAAGAAATTGAAACTTTTTGATATCTCTCCCATTAAAAATGGTGGAAACCCACGAGAGAAGAAGATAAAAAATGAAATTAGTTTCTTATAAATAAATTAAAAATTAGATTATTAATAACATTTTTTAAAAATAAGACAAACCAAAATCTCATTTCTCATGACTGTTAAATCATATCTAGTGTAAACATATCATTTTAGAAACAACAGTGACCTTATATTTCTCAAACGATGAACCATTTAAATTATATAAATTATTTATTAATTAAAAATAATAAAAAATAAAAAATAAAATAAAAGGTTTATTTTTACGAGTGCGCCAAGAAAATTTCAAATGAATACAAATATTATACCCCTCCTATGGTAAGCAAGACATTCTGGACCTATCAGTGGTCTCAGATTTCTTTTAAAACAAACTATTTTTGAGGTATTAAATAATATTGAATAAATAATGTAATAAATATTATTTAATAACATTATTTCATGAGGTAGGAATAAAAATGTTCAACACCAACGAATATAATACCCCTCATAGGTTAAGCACCATATTTTGGACAAACTAGTGATTTCAGATTTCATATATGATGCACCATTTTGGAGTCATCAAATTTGATTGAACTAAAAGAGTTCCCTTAATATAATAAAATTAATATTTTTCATTTAGTATTCTTCAAAACATTACGGGACTTTGAACATCATAATATCATAATGTTGATTTCAAAAAAATATTCAATTGAACATTAAATGATCTTAATAGACATTTAATTACCTTAACAGATTTATCAACAAATAACTAAGAAATGTTTCTTAAAAATAATATAATAATAATTTAATACATTAGGGTTTATGAATACGTTAAAAAGCAACGAGGTGTTATAAACACCCAACCATAGGAACATCATGTTCTAAAAAAGCCTATGTAGAATCTTCAACATCAAAAATATGATGCCACTGCTCTAGAATCAGTGCCTAACTCTCCCAAGTCTCTAGAATATTAGAACCATAATTCCATTATATATGGACTAGAGGTATCATCTAATGATTATGTTCCATGGACACAGAATCAATAACCATGACTCGTCATTCAGTTACAAATTACTCATGTTCCAATTTAGGATTACGCCAACTCAGAACGGGATATGGGTGAGATAACATAATTCACGCTGAGATACATGAGACACATTATGTATTATTGTCTGCTATAGTGGTAGTAACTAATGATATTGAACTTCCCCCAACTAATAAAAAACCAAAAAATTGTCCAACAAAATGTGGTGAAATATATACTTCCCTCCCATTTCATTGATGACCCAATCGAGGTGAAACCTTGAATTATAACTGGTCACCAACTTAATTATCTAAATGACTTAGGTGATAATCAATATAAGTATTGTACCACCTCAGTGCTGTCAAATTTATTTGATGAATCAACTAAATGTTAACTATAATCTCTATGAAAAAACTCAGACCATCAAAGTAACATTCACCATCCTCCAACAAAAACAATACAGATTTATAATAATGGAAATAAAAGGCCTAAAAACAGTTATTCTGATTGTAGACTAGTAATGGTTGTTATGAAAACATTATTGTAGATCTAAATTATCATTTCAAGCCACACCAATGTCATGGACACAAGAGTGATTCATATCATAATGATGATCTTCCCACAAAAAATATGATATCTATGTTCATCTCGTGTCATGTGGTAAGAGGGAATTCAATCTTTTTGAGAAATAGTCATCAAGTAAATGGATATCTCAACATCTCATACCGATGGTAAGACAATAATGTTGTAAAGAGATGTGACTAGAAAATCAACAACAAGAGGAGGCATATCACCATTCATTGAATCTCACACTAAGTAAAAAGTAAACGCTAATATAACTTTTATAAACTCTAGTTAAGAAGGTCCATCTCTTCTTGACCATCAGTCCCATTCTCCTTAAACGATAAGAGGCACGCCACTGGGTTTACTAATGTAGACCCGTTTATGAAAACAATAAATCTAGGCTTTATTAGTAATATTAAAAACCATCATTAATATGATCTCATGATTTTTAATTTCATGTACCATAAAACTAAAAATAATTCTCAACATCTGATTGAGAGATGAAACATGTGGAACTATAGAGACCCTACTCTCTCTTAATGCCAATGTAATGTAGTAATATCCATTTCACATGATTAAAATTTTATTGTAATATTATGTTGATTAATGATAAGGGTTTCAATAAATGAGTGATATGCACTGGTATGAAATAGATATGTAACTAAAGACAATTATATAGTAATAGTACCTCTCACAGTCACTGGACCAATATTATCTTCCTCTCGAGACTCTCCCACTTCGTGAAGAAGATTTGTTTTGAATGGGTGTAGTTTTAACCGTTTTGTATGTCATGCATTTAATTTCCCTATGGTTTTCTCATTTTTTGGTGTATCATGCCACTATGTGGAGAGTTAATGTTGTAGAAAAACTTCTCTAAGTGTTGTAAATGTCCACAAGAGCCACCATTCTATTAACTGGTATATGTATTAAAACCTCTATAGCCCTAGAAAAAACCATTGAAACTAGATAGAAGCTATCAGTTTAAAGAACCTTGACGCCCTTAAGCACTAAGACCTCATGTTTCTGTGCCTTCGATAACGTTTCCCACTATCTCATGCATGGTCCCTCCAACATGAAGGTTGCAAACATCAGCATGACTTCGTCTGGAGTCTCCATGAACTCCAAAAACAATTTTATCCTTCACAACCATTCATCATCCTATTGAGGATCAGTGGATCGAAAATTGGTATTGGTGGTGGTACCTTCCCTAAATTAGGGATAGTACACATGATCACCTCAAATATATTCAGATCCAAAATAGGATTCTCTATTTGAGTTTCAATAGCATTATCCTCATGGAAATAATTCGTATGCCTTTTCAGTGGCATGATGTTACTAAACCTCATTTGACAATAGAGATGACATTATATTATCATTCATTAGGTTAATGATAGAAATTATTCAAAATAGAATGAAAAAAAAATATTTTTATATCACTCAATCTAAATCTCTATATGGAAAAGATTACTAATAAACCACAAGATGTCTTTCCCTAACCACCAAATGAATTCAGAATCATTACAGTGATATTTGAATAGGCACTCAATCACAACTACCTTTAATTTATCAAAAGATTTAACAAATTCATGCCGATTTAAAGAAAAATCTCAACCTCACGTTGATAACATTTTGTCAAGAACCAACTTTATTACCCCGGTATCCCAATAAATGAGATGACCCTAAATTATCCAAAAAGGAATTTCGAATCTCTACGAGTAAGAGACTGGAACCCTACATCACAAAAAATGTATGAGGGAATGATTTTGTCATAAAAAATGTTGAAGAAAATAATCAAGATTGTATGAAAATCAAAAGAAACAATACTGAGAGTAATTTACCAAAAGTGAATAAGGCATAAAAAATCAGAAAGAACTATAAAAAATGTACTAAAATGGGAAAACAGCCCCAAGGTCCCTAAGGACCCCACTAACCAACAAAACATCTTAGTATTTGGATACACAACCTAGAGATCCCTTCATGGTACTCAATCATTAATAAGAAATTCTAGAATCAACCGAAGTAAAAATATGGGTGTGAGACTAACCCCAATAGTATACCACCAAATAATGTATAACGGATGAAAAAATTATTAACGAAATGAATTATTTGAATTTAAATTTAAAAAGGATTGTAAATTCAAATCATATTTAAAAAAAGTTTATTCATTTTTGAAATGATGAAAAAAAAACTTCAATCAAAAGTTTACAAATGATGAAATATTTCAAAAACAATGAATTAAAAAAATTTTATATAAAATCAGTAGATCATGTAAATCCTTTTTACAACATTGGTTTACATTTATTTCCGATATGTAAATTAACAAGTGACTAATATAGCCATATTCAAAATTCGTATTATAGTATTTCAGGCTATAAGGCTCCAAACTATCTAAGTGTTCATGACAATATGTGTCCACATTCATCTTCTTGAAAATGGTCAAAGAGGATTCATCACCATCACCAAAGGGATTTGTCCTGATTTATGTATGTTTCAGAACATTGTAGTAATCGTAGAGTGTGTTTGAATAAATCAATATATAACTAAGTCTTGCATGTTCTATTACACAACCAATGATGTAAAATTTAATTTAAGACCTATTAAAATACAATTAAATCTCATAAATTAATTTAAATTCTAATTTTAAATTTAAAACCAAATAGGTCTTTTTCAAATACAATCATCATTAACAAGATAAATCCACTAGGTTTATTTCATAACATTTTAAAGCCATTTTCACCTATTTCAAATCCATTCAAAACCAATTACATCATTACACAATTTATTTCAACAATTATATTCAACAATTTAATTGAAATCATTATCATCAAATTGAAAATTTAAATTCATAAATTTAAAATAACCACTTCCAATAATAACACCCCAATCAAATGGAATTGGGGTTTTTCAAAATCATATTCCAAAATCATTTAAAATTTCTCAATTCACTGGAATAATATTTTATTACATCAATATAAAGAGAGTTTATACAAAAAAATTCTAATAAACTATTGAAATAAATTAAGAAAATGTTGTTGATCAATTTGGATAATTAGGAGAAAACAACCTACATCAAGGCTATTGATGTTAGCGGCAAGACAAACCACTTTGTGTCATTCTATACACATCCTCATGACCATCTTATCATATGCATCGGCACATAAATGGTCAATATTCTTAAAGGGGTCATAGAAAAAAACATCTATTTTATTTCACAATGAAATAAAATATTACATGTGAAAACATTTTCTCTCTCCTAGGTAAATTTAAAACAATTGATTAAAACAGTACATGAAATAATATTTTCTCTCTCACGGATAATTTCAAATTATCAACTAAAATATTTTCATAGAAAATTTCAACTTAACGATAAAAATACTATCTGTGATAATATTTTATCTCCCATAAGTAATTTCAAATTATTGATTGAAGTATTACATGTTGTAATAAATTATCTCTCATGGATAATTTAAAATTAAAAATAAATATATCACATGAGAAAATATTTTATCTCCCTTATAAAATATCTGGATTATGATTTTATGTCAACACATGCAATTCCAAGAATAATCACTAAGAATTATTATAATCCTCATTAGTTAATTTATATGTCTAAATGAGTTAGAGAAATGATGTCATATTCAACATAATAATATAGACACACACACATATGCCTATTAATATATATAATTATATAAATAATTCACCATTTATAATGCAATTTTCATGTTATAAAACATAGAACTTATCTAGTGTAAAAATATACAATAACTACACCTTTGTAATTTTGAAAAAAATTATATTTTGATAATACACTTAATTATCCTATGATAATTTATTTAATGTAAACAATTTAAAATGAAAAAATAGATTGAAAAAACAAAAGTTCAATAAAATTAAATAATATTTAGGTTCTAATCATCGACATGACTCTAATGAACCTAATGTCATATATAACTTATCAATATTGCAATATATATTAAAAAGATAAGATTGAATAATTAATAAAATATTAATAATAAATTGATAAAATAATAGAAAAATCTATATGTGATGAAAATAAATATAAGATTCATCCATCCATAAAATGAACACCCACTAGGAAGGGATTTCAATTGTATGATGTTCAAAAATCATCTACAATGGGGGATATGGTTTATCCCACTTGATTGGATACAATAAAAACAACAATGATCAGTTTAGCTATGAATAAAAACCAAACACGTATCTTCACCTACTGAAAAATGAAACAACCAATTAAAAAACCTATCTAATATGATATTCAATCTATAAACAATGATTGAGATATTAATTTCTCTTTAGTAATTCATTTCATCATAAACCAATTGAAATGGTTACGAAATATAAATTTTCAGATTTCTATCCCCTTTAAAATAGAGGAAACACTTGAGAGAAGATGATGAAAAGAGATAATTATTTTTTAATAATTAATTCACTAATTAAATTATTAAATTACATAATTTGAGATATAGACAAACAAAATACCCATTTCGTATGAAATTTATAACAATTCAAGGATAAAAAACCACATTCAGGACATGATTGTTGTCTCAGATTTCTCAAACGATTAATTGTTTGAAATATATTATGGATTTATTAACTACAAATAAAAAATTAAAAAAATCATATTTTTGTGAGTGAGATTTTCAACTGTCTATGACCTATGAATATTAAACTCCTCCTAGGGTAAAAAATGCATTCCTAACCTATTCATGGTCTCATATTTCACATAAAATACACTGTTTCTGATATATTTAGTTATTTTAAACAAACTATATATTATATATTATTTAAAAACCATATGTCTTGAGGGATAAATTTTTATTTCATCCACCATTGAATGTTATGCGCCACATCGGGTATACACCATGTTTCAGACATAAAAGTGGTCTCATATTTCTCATTTGACTCAGTGATTTATAGTTATTCAATTATTATGAACAAAAAGTATGCACTTCATATAATATAATTAATATTTTTTATTCAATAATTGTTGAGGAATTTTGGTCCTCAGAACATCACAATAAATATTTTTTTACTCATAAAATATTTAATTGAACATTTCAGGATGTTAACTGATATTTATGGCCCTTATCTAATTTACCAAAAATATGCTGATAAATAATTTTTTCGCACATAAGATATTAATAATTTAATAGAAGAGGGTTTAGGCATACCTAAAACAGTAACAAGATGTTACCGATAATGTTTGAAATGAAATTTTATAATCATAAATTTTATTTAAAAATGTTATATTAGGATTTATTTAGGATATACATATTTCAATAATTTCATTAATTCTTTCTTCAATGATATGATAGTTTTAAAGGAAATTTCTTAGGAAAAAATTTTAATGTTTCTATATACTAATTTTAAAATTATTTTTTTCATAAATGAAACAAATATAATTTTATATTATTATTTAACAATAATATTTTTAATCATACAATACATGATAATATGTTTACATAAAAGGAAAATTTACTCTATTATAGCTATCAATTTTCCCATAATGGGTGATTTCAAAATGGAGTGTTTCTTTTCAGGAAACAGTTATTAATGGTTAATGTTTTAATGATTTATTTTTTTGTTATTGTTAATGGGAAATTTTTTTGATTATGTGTGGTTATATTATAAACTAATGATGGGTGGTAGCATGGTAAAAATAGATGGGTGGTTTTCTTATTAACAAATGATGTGTAGTCCAACGATTAATGAAGGAAGGGTGGTTACATGATCACCTCAAATTCATTTGGTAATATGGGGTTGGATGTTCGATAAATTGGTTACTAAATTTCTAATGATGATATGGTAAATGATTTGAAATATGACCTAATAAACTATTATATTTTAGCATATGATTTTTCATGAAAATAATTTGATTTAAAAATGTATGACAATAATCTTATTGAAATTGTAAGAACTCGGTTCTTATCTTTGAGGTATGAGTTTCTTCTTTTCCTTTTCCTTAAGTTTTTTTGAGAAAAATATGGAAAATGGAAATGAATGCTAAATTTTGAAACTACACGCCGTTTACTTTTCCACACGCCGTGTACTTTTGGTCGTGTTGGGATAAGTACACAGGGCGTGTAGCCTGGCCAGTGACAAAGGGTGTAAGAACTGACTACATGCCGTGTAGTGGTCCTTTACACGCCGTGTAGTCTATCGGCAGGTTAAAATGTAAGGTGGTGTAGTCGCTGCCAGCTGGTCGGTAGTACACGCCGTGTACTTGGGAGTACATGTCGTGTACTCTTTTCGGCAGATGAACAGTGTGGTGGTGCTGCCAAATGAACAGTTAATTGAAAGAAGAACACGCCGTATACTTTGAAGTACATGCCCAGTACTTTGTTTTCCGGGATTAGAATAGGAAGTAGCCTCCTCATTTGGTAGAGGAGGCGTTTGAGCCATTTTGGAGCCAAAGGAGGAGGCCAGATCTTTGATGAACTGTCGGGCATTCGTCTGGAATCTAATTCCGTCTCGGACGATCCCGTTGGAACCGCATGGGTAAGGGCTTCCACCTCCTTGGTTGGTTCTTGCCAATTATTCACCTATCATAAGTTATTTACATTTGAATGGTTTTTTTCTTCGTCAGATCTACGTCATTTTTGGGCATTTCCGGAGTCGGCGTTCGGGTATAGCGTTCGTTGGCATTTAAGGTAGGTGGCTTTTTGTTTAGTTTTCCAACTGTGGTGTGCTTTGTGCATTTTGTGCCACAAACCCATGTTGGGTTTTCGTGTGGCTGAGGCCGTTGCTATATTTAATACTTAGAATTTATTAGCTATTTAATTATGATATTAAAATGCTGGTTGGGATCATTACTTGGATCTAGAACCACCCCCGAGGGTGTGTTTCTCTGTTTAGCCGATTGGCCAGGATACCCGAGGGTATGCCTTCAATGTAGTAATTGTCAGAATTTCATTGAGATGAATTTCTTGTTTACTACATTTTGATATGTTGGCCATGGCTCGGATACCTATATTAGCCTGAGGGCGTGACTATATTAGCCTGAGTGCGTGACTATATTAGCCTAACGGAGTGACTATATTAGCCTGAGGGCGTGACTATATTAGCCTGTGGGCGTGACTATATTAGCCCGAGGGCTGTTGTTTATTCTGCCTGAGGGCAGCCTTTTGTGCCTATGGTCTTGACTTCTGTACCTGAGGGTGACACTTCGTATGCATGAGGGAAAGAATTCTGTTACAACGCTTGAGGGTGAGATTATGTATAGCCTGAGGGCGTGGTTCACTATATTAGCCTGAGGGCGAGATACTGGTTGGCCTAAGAGCACGGTGCTGTTGAGCACAGAATGATACTAAAATAAATAAATTAAATGAATAATAAAATGGAAATTTAATTGTTAAGTTAGTTACTTTTGAGTACTGCTTACTTTATAGCATTTTACTATTGCACACTGTTGTTGCATGTTTATACGTAGTAGGGAACATGCCTTTGGTGGGTGCCTACTGAGATATATTTCTCACACCCTGTTTGGGTCATGATTTTTGGCCCAAACTGATTACGTTTCTGCAGGTGTGGATAGGGGCAAGAGTCACTATACAAGTACTTGACTGTTTCTATGGAGTAGGATGGCATGGGACCGAGGCTAGGCTCGCGATGTCGCTGCCAGCTATTTACTCATTTTGTTGTACTTTTCTTTTGGTTGTATCATAGTGATGTATAACATGTTCTGGATGTTTTCTTAGAATTTGAAACATGTAGCATCATCATTTATATATTTTTTGTTATATTCACTGCTGTATTTTATTTCAATTGTGTGTGTTTACTGCTTCCGCTGTTTATTGTATGTTTATTTTAGCATTCCGCTGCGCTACACTTTGACAAATGAGGGCATAGTTTCCCCACTATCAGACATGTCTCCTCGCTGGTAGTCGTCAGCCTCTGGCATTTGGGGAAATTCCCTTGAGGTCACGTGGCGAACCGGGCTCAGGGCACCCGTTGCGTGGCACCTGGGACCGGGACTTTACAAAGTGGTATCAGAGGGGTTTCTTTTCATTGACATACTATTTGGAGACGTAGTCAGGGATAGGAAGAAAGGTAGTTGTTAATAAGCTGTGTTCGGGCGTAGCTAACCTGTGTACAGGGAAAATCCAGTATGCAATGTATTTTTCAATTTTTCTGAGTTTGCAATTTTACGGTTGTTATGTTTTCACCATTGGGTGACACACTTGTATTGTGCTGTTATATTTATCTATGTGTTCTCTTTAGTTGTAACCTGATGAGATAAGGGTATGCCATCTCATGCATCATATAGGGACATGCTAGATAACACATTCCATGAATAGTTTCCATGCCATGTAGGTGCATTAGAAATTGCATGTTGTTGTGATAGTTGTTGTGCTAGAAAGGCATGATGTTGTGATAGCTGCACTGATAAAAATACATGCTGTTTGATAGGGTAATTTTTATGTGAACTGGCCGTAGAATGGACGCCGAGCATTGGTTTTTGGGGAGTATGGGCCCCCATTGATCGGAATTTGGTGGATCATTGACTGTTTATTTTGTTAAAACACAGATAAGCTCTCAAACATTGATTCGTGGGGAGTATGGGCCCTCACGTGTCAGAATTTGACACTTAGGTGTTGTTTTTTAAGTGTTTTCTGGGTTCGGGGGAAGTTTCCGAGGCATACTATCCGGAAACCCAGTATACACAATGTGTAGCATTTTTATACACATCCTGTATGTTCTTCTGTTCGGGAAGGAAAATGAACATTTTGAGTACACACCGTGTACCAAGAGTACACGCTGTGTAGCCTCATCCCATGTCACAAACTGTGTGGATGGCGACCCGGGGTAGAGAAAGGATTGGTTAGAACACGTCGTGTACCTTTGGAGGACACATCGTGTAGTCTTGTTCGAGGACAGACCGTGTGGAGTTAGTCATGTGGCTGGGAAACGAGATAGTGTACATGCTGTGTTCGAGTGTAACACGCCGTGTATAGTAAAGGTGAGTAGTTGGCCGTGTCACAGACGACATGGGAAGTTGGAAAATAACACCGTACACGCCATGTAGATATTATACACGCTGTGTAGCTTTGTTGAACGGAAGCTGTGTGGCTTAGCCATGTAGAAGGACCCGGACAGGGGAAAGCAGGTCAAGTACACGCCGTGTAGTCAGTTTACATGTCGTGTAGTCTTGTTTTGCAAAATTTGAAATGCCTTCTTTCTCTTGTTCCTTTATGGTTCCTTTATTTCAGTCTTAATAATATTGAATCTGAGGCATTATTTTGACCTTGTTGTGTCATGCCACCTAGACGACCACGAGTTGTTCGCCAAGAGAGCGGCGATGATTATACTCCGGAGATGGTGGGCCATTGGCTACCAGTTCATCCACCAGCAGAGCCAGATGCGGCACCAGCTGTTATATCGGACATGGGCACAGAGGCGCAGTTCCGTGAAGGCTTATTGTAGTTCATGCAGACCTTTCAGGGAGCACCGCAGGCTGCCACATCTATGGCTGAGCTGATGTGTATCATTCAGCAGTAGCATCAGCCTACGTTTTTGGGGGATGGCGGACCACAGGCTGTAGATTCTTGGCTAGGATCGATGCAAACTATTTTCGAGCATCATGATATGCCTCCAGGGGGAGGGTCAAACTCGTGACTTACATGCTGCATGATTCCGCCAAGAGGTGGTGGGATGTTACCACCCATTCAGAGCATCACAGGGACATGGCATGATAGGATTTTCCGACAGTCTTCTATGAATTCTTCATTCCCAAGACGGTGAGGGCAGATAGAGCTCGAGAGTTCATGAATCTGCAGCAGGGCGCTATGTCGGTGATCTACTATTCTGCTCGTTTTACAGAGCTTCAGTGCTTTGCACCCGTATTGGTGGGTGAAGAGATGCTGAGAGCCAGACGTTTTGAGGATGTTCTTCAGTATGAAATCCGAGTGCTGGTGAATGTTTTTGAGGTTACCTACTATACACGCAATTGTGAACCAGACATTGATTATAGAGAGGAACCTGCGAGAATCTGGTGGTGTGGTCCAAGGTGGTTCGACACCAGTTACTGGTACTATTTCTACTGGCAAGAGGAAGAGATAGATGGACTTCTCTGAGAGTGGTAGTACCATCCATGCATTCTCTTCAGGTGGCCCAATCAGGTGCATCAAGTGTGGCAGAGAGGGGCACAAGAGGCCGCAGTGTCCACGAGACCCTGTGGAGTGGCAATCTATCGGCAAGATGGGTCACATGCAGTGCTTTTGTAGGGTGTATCCACTGATGGCTAGCGAGAGGGGTTCTGTACAGACTCCACGTGCGGGAGTAGGACCAATGGATTCTTATCAGTCAAGGAACTAGAATGAATCAAGTTGTACAGGCAAAGATGGTGGTCATGGCTGTGGTAGCCAGAAACCAAGATCACCGAGGCAGTAGGGCGGGACAGCTCAGGGTAGCCAGGCTGTGTTGCAGGGTTGCGGCACTGGGTAGGCATATGCAGTGCAACAGACCCAGTATGAGCAGGATACCAGTCCTTCGATAGTTAGTGGTACTATTCTAGTAGCTTCTGTCTTGTCTTCAGTACTTTTTGATACGGGTTCTACACATAGTTTTATATCTGTTCCCGTGGTGGAGAGCCTTGGGCTCTGTGTTTCTACTTCTTCCGATATCTTGATGCTAGACACTCCGTTGGGGATGAGAACGGCTGGTGTGCGTCAGTGAAAGGAGTGCCCCCTTGAGTTTGGAGGGTGTCACTTACTTTGGGACCTCTATGTCTTAGAGATGATGAGCTATGACATCATTCTTGGGATGGACTGGTTGGTTCGCTATCGAGCCTTTGTAGACAGTTATCGTCGTAGGGTGCGTTTCACGGCACCAGAGGGCGGGGCGTTTCTATACAAGGTTGAGTGGGATGTTCAGGCGAGTCGAGCTGGACCAGAGCATCATGGGTGAGTTAGAGTCACAACCCAGATTGTGAGCTTATATCTGGATGATCAGGAGACTTGTTAGAGGGATTTCACTCCAATTGTCGATCGTTTCAGGGATCTCTTCCCGGACGACTTTTCAGGTCTACCTCTGGTGCGTGAGGTGGATTTCTCTATCGAGCTTGTGCCATGAGAAGAACCAGTGTCCATTCATCCTTATAGGATGGCCATTCCTGAGTTGCAGGTGCTCAAGAGGCAGTTAGAGGAGCTACAGGTGAAGGGTTTTATCCAACCTCGTACTTCTCCTTGGGGTTCTCCGGTCCTTTTTTCGAAGAAGGCGGATGGTAACCTTAGGCTTTTGTGGATTATCGAAAGCTGAACCAGTTGACGGTTAAGAACCGATATCCCTTGCTGAGGATTGATGATCTGTTTGATCAGCTTCGTGGAGCACGAGTGTTCTCGAAGATTGACTTGAGATCCGGATATCATCAGCTGCACATTAGACAATCTGATATACCTCTCACAGCTTTCAGGAGTAGGTATGGTCTATATGAGTATATGTTTATGCCGTTCGGACTCATGAACCTGCCAACAGTTTTGATGGCTTTGATGAATTGTTTGTTTCATCTGTATCTTGATTCTTTTGTAGAAGTATTTGTGGACGACATCTTGGTGTACTCACGCACTCGACACGACCATGCCACCCATATTGAGATCGTATTGAGTACACTGAGAGAGCATCTGTTATATGCTAAGCTCTAGAAGTTCCCCTTTTGGATGGATCAGATTCACATCCTAGGTTATATCATTTCAGAGGCAGGATTTTCAGTAGACATAGAGAAGGTGAGAATATTAGTCTCCTGGGATCATACTAAGAACGTGTTTGAAATACGGAGTTTATTAGGGCTGGATGCTTATTACAGGTGCTTCATACAAGACTTCTCCCTCTTAGAAGCACCATTGATGGGTCTGACTAAGAAGGATGTGAAGTTCATCTGGTTAGAAGCTTGTGAGACAGCTTTTCAGGACCTGATGGGAAGGCTGACATCAGCACCGATCATGATACTCCCAGAGCAGGGGAAGAGCTATACAGTTTACTGTGATGTGTCAGGGATTGGGCTGGGAGCCGTTTTGATGTAGGGAAACCAAGTTGTGGCGTACAGGTGTCGGCAGTTGAGGCCACATGAGAGGAATTACCCGACGCATGATCTCGAGTTGGCTGCAGTTGTGCATGTGTTGCGCTGTTGGAGGCACTATCTATTGGGGGAGCATTTTGTGGTTTTCACAGACCAAAAAAGCCTCATGTTTATCTTTACTCAGCGTTACATGAATATGATGCAGATAAGGTTGGTTGAGTACCTACAGTACTTAGATTTTGAGCTTTCCTATACACATGGTAAAGGTAATGCAGTAGCTGATGTACTGAGCAAGAAGACGCAGATACAGGCGGTGAAAGAGGCCAGTGGTGAGTGGCAGCTTATGGATTTGTTCTCTGAGATGCATCTAGAGGTGCATGACAGTCAGGGGAAAACTTATCTTTCCTTGTCAGATATGACTTCTACCCTCCTGGACAGAGTGAGGATGAGGCAGCTATCTGATTTAGAAGGCCTAGTTCTACGGGAATCGGTGGCATGTGAGGTCCCTACTCCTAGTTGGGCGATAGGTGATGACGAGGTTTTGCGTTTCCATGGACGAGTAAGGGTTCCAGAGGATACACATGAGGATCTGATGAGGGAGTTTCATGCTTCATCTGGTGAAGTTCATCTCGGGGTTACCAAGATGTACCGATACATGAGACATCAGTACTGGTGGACGAGTATGAAAAGAGAGATAGTCGGTTTTGTCACGAGGTGTTCCACGAGTTAGCAGGTGAAGGAAGAGCACCAGAGACCAGCTGGGCTATTACAGCAATTGCCCATTCCGGAGTGGAAATGGGATGATGTCGCGATGGACTTAATGACGGGTTTTTCGAGGTCACCTAAGGGAAATGACACAGTGTGGGTTGTTGTGGACAGACTCACGATGGTAGCTCACTTCTTGCCAATCAAGGAGACCTTTGGTGTGGACGATCTTGGAAAGCTGTATATCCGAGAGATCATACGTCCTCATGGGGTCCCCAATTCTATCATTTCAGAGAGGGACACCCACTTTACATCTAGTTTCTGGTAGAGTTTTCAGAGGGTGCTGGGTACACAGGTGCTTATGAGCACATCATACCACCCTCAGATAGATGGCCAGTCATAGCGGACGATACAGGTGCTAAAGCGCATGCTTCGCGCATGCATCCTTGACATTGGGGTCTCGTGGGAGAAGCATATACCATTAGTCAAATTTTCATATAACAATAGATTTCATGCGACTATTGAGATGACACCATTAGAGGCTTTATATGGTAGGCCATGCCGATCACCTTTGTGCTGGTTAAAGGCAGGTGAGGCAGCTTTGCTGGGGCCACAGCTCGTGCATGAAACATCTGAGCAGGTCTATTTGATTCATAAGTGGATGGCTACCATGCAGTCTCATCATAAGTCTTATGCTGATCGCCGTATACGACCTTTGGAGTTCATGGTCGGGGATTAAGTTTTCTTGCATGTTTCGCCAAGGCTGGGACACAATCATATCCGGAGATAGGGTAATATTTCTCCACGGTATGTGGGACCATTCAAGATTCTGGAGAGAGTCGGGCTGGTTTCCTATCAGTTGCAGTTACCATAGTAGTACCGAACCACGCACGACATCTTCCACATGTCTCAGTTGCGTCACTAACATTCAAACCCGTCTCACGTCTTTCAGGCTGAGGAGGTTGAGCTTCAACATGATGTGTCCATTGAGGAGCATCTGATTTCTACTGTTGATAGGAGCACGAAGGTTCTCTGAGGCCAGTCAGTTCCTCTCGTACGGGTGCTATGGCATCATGACCAAGTGCAGGATGTGACCTGGGAGCGTGAGGCTGATGTACGTGCTTAGTGGACAGAGCTGTTCTGAGCTTTATCTTCACCACCCCTGGAAAGGGAAATTCAGGGATGGATTTCTATAAGGGGGGAAGTTTGTAAGAACCCAGTTCTTATCTTTGAGGTACGAGTTTCTTATTTTCCTTTTCCATAACTGTTTTTGAGAAAAATATGGAAAATGGAAGAGAATGCTTAATTTTGAAACTACACACCATGTACTTTTCCACACGCCGTGTACATTTGGCCGTGTTGGGATAAGTACACAAGGCGTGTAGCCTAGCCGGTGAAAAAGGGTGTAAGAACATACTACACGCCATGTAGTGGTCTTTTACACACCGTGTAGTCAGTCGGCAGGTTAAAAAGTAAGGCAGTGAAGTAGCCGCCAGCTGGGCGGCAGTACACGCCGTGTACTTTGGAGTACATGTCGTGTACTCTTTTCGGCAGATGAACAGTGTTGCGGTGCCGCCAAAAGAACAGTTAAATGAATGGATAACACGCCATGTACTTCGAAGTACCCTCTGTGTACTTTGTTTTCTAGGCTTAAAACAGGTAGTAGCCTCCTCATTTGGCAGAGGAGGCATTTGAGCCATTTTGGAGCCAAAGGAGGTGGCCAGATCTTTGAAGAACCGTCGGGCGTTCGTCTGGAATCGGATTCCATCTCGGACGATCCCCTTGGAACTGCACGGGTAAGGGCTTCCACCTCCTTGGATGGATCTTGACAATTATTCACATAATGTAAGTTATTTATGATTGAATGGTTTTTGTTATTCGTCATATCTACGTCGTTCATGGGCGTTTCTGGAGTCGGCGTTCGGTTATAGCATTCGTTGGCGTTTATGGTAGGTGGATTGGTGTTTAGTTTTCTAACTGCTATTTGTTTTGTGCATTGTGTGACACGAACCCATGTTGGGGTGTCATGTGGCTGAGGACGTTGCTATATTTAATACCTAGAATTGATTAGGTATTTCATTATGATATTATAATTCTGTTTGGGATCATTTATTGGATCCGGAACCACCCCCAGGGGTGTGTTTCTCTATTTAGCCGTTTGGACAGGATACCCGAGGGAATGCCTTCAATGTAGTAATTATCAGAATTTCCTTGAAAGGAATTGCTTGTTTACAACATTTTGATATGTTGGGCATGGCCTGGTTACCTATATTAGCCTGAGGGCGTGACTATATTAGCTTGGGGGCATAACTATATTAGCCTGAGGGCCAGACTATATTAGCCTGCGGGTGTGACTATATTAGCCTGAGGGCGTGACTGTATTAGCCCGAGGGTTTTCGTTTATTCCGCCTGAGGGAATCCTTTCATTCCTGAGGGCTTGACTTCTGTGCTTGAGGGTGACACATCGTATGCTTGAGGGCGAGAATTATATTACAATTCCTGAGGGCGAGATTCTGTATAGCCTGAGGGCGTGGTTCAATATATTACCCTGAGGGTGAGATACTGGTTCGCCTGAGGGCGTGGTGCTATTGAGCATAGAACGATACTAAATTAAATAAATTAAATGAATAATAAAATTGCAATTTATTTTTTATGTTAGTTACTTTTGAGTACTGCTTACTTTATTGAATTTTACTATTTCACACTATTGTTGCATGCTTACACGCAGTTGGGCACAGGCCTTTGGTGGGTGCCTACTGAGATCTATTTCTCACACCCTGTTTGGGTCATGATTTTCGGCCCAAACAGATTACGTTTCTATAGGTGTGGATAGGGGAAAGACTCCCTATACAGGTAATTGACTGTTGCTATGGAGTAGGAGGGCATGGGACCGAGCCTAGGCTCGCGATGCCACTGCCAGCTGTTTACTCGTTTTGTTTTACATTGCTTTTGGTTGTATCACATTGATGTATAACATTTTCTGGCTATTTTATTATAATTTCAAACATGTAGAATCATCATTCATATACTGTTTGTTATATCCACTGCTGTAGTTTATTTCAGATGTGTGTGTTTACTACTTCCGCTGTTTGTTGTATGTTTATTTTAGCATTATGATGTGCTACACTTCGAAAAATGAGGGCATAGTTTCCCCACTATCAGACCTGGGCCCTCGCTGCTACTCGGCAGCCTCTGGCATTTGGGGAAATGCACTTGAGGTCACGTGGTGAACCAGGCTCGGGGCTCCCGTTGCGTGGCACTCGGGACCGGGACGTTACAGAAATGTTGATTCCTTTTTTAAGGAAAAAATTGTTTTTTTAAGAATGATCAGTTTGTATTTTCAATGGACTAATAGCATATTTTATTTTTTGATCTATAAAATAGATTATATTCATATCAAATGATTTAATAAAATTTCTATGGTTTACGAAATAGTAGGGAAAATTGTGATAAAAAGGGGAAATTATTGAGGATTTTTCATGAAGTGTAACAAAATAATTTAATGACCTTTTTTAAAAGAAGTGGGTACTAATATATTATTAATTAAAAAAATACCAAAATGTTCCTCAGGACTAAAATCATGTAAATTCTTTTTTAAAATCACTAGAATATGAAATGATTAAATCTGGTTCATTGTAATTTTTATTACAGGATGGTTTAGATAAAATTAGGGGTTAAGATAATGTTGATATATTTTTAATAGTTTATAATTATGATATTGTAAATCTTAAATGATATATATTTGGAATATTATTATCCATCTTAGTCTAATACATGTCTGGTTAGAATGACCTCCCATAGAGGAAAAGGGTATATATGATGGGAAGGAATCATGAGGAACAAGGACTTCCAAATTTGTATCGAAAGATGGATGGAATCCATGTAGTACAATATTTATACAAAGATGAATCAGTTGAATGATGATAAATGGTGGCAGTATACATGAAAGGGAGAATTTAAATCATCCATAATAGATTATGTCATTAGTGAAGTATTCAATGATGTAAATACATCATTATTTTTGTGTAACATTATATAAAATTTTATAATAAGGATATATCAAAACTCTAGAATTTAATCTTGATGTCATGGGATGTTCAGAACATCAAAAGGTAATAGAATTCAATTATCAGTTGTTTGTTGAATCTGATCAATGATGGTATCTGTTTAAAAGAAATATATAGAAGAATCATCTGGATATTATAAAATTGCATGAAATTAAGAGTATTTTTCATAAAAATATTATTTGAAGACTCTTTGACATATAATTGATAAACTATTAATGTCAGTGAGGCATAAGATTGATTATTTTATAGCTACATATGAAACCAATTTGGCAAGAATTTTCAGCTACATACCAGAATTTTTTGTGATATTTATAATCTTATAATTAAATTTTAATATATTTTGAAGCTAAATTTATGATTATAATATGATCCATGAGATTTTAAAAAATATAAGAAACATTTTCTCTATTTTGAATATTTTTGAGTTGCAGTTTTCTCACATGATTATGCCTTATGATGATATGATCAAGTGGTTTTCAAGATGGAAGGATTTGGGGAAAAAATCAATGAAATTTTGAGTTAATTAAATCAAATTCAAATTTTGTTCAATGTGTGGTAAGAAGTACCTTGTGAAATTTCTCTCAAAATACGAGTTATTCTTTTTATGTGGAAAGAATGGTTACATTACTGATGACTGTAAGGATAATTAGAAGAAAAATTGATGAAAACCAAATTGTGTAACTCTTTTTTGTAAATAGATGGAATATTATGATAATATATTTCTAAATTTAGTCAGTAATGTTGTACCCCACACTCTTTGATTTTCATGATCACAATCACTTTCATATGTGTTTAACATTGTGTTTTAAGTGTTTGTGTTGATAGGCATTTGATTGCCAAGAAGTTGACCAAGGAAGAGGCAGAAATGGACTGAAATTCAGTCCACCGGCCGACCGGTGGCTTCACCACCGGCCAGCCGGTGGCATCCAGACCAAACAGTGGAAGCTACTGCCTTCCCACCGGTCGACCGGTGGCTTCCCACCGGTCGACCTGTGGCACCCAGCCCAAATTGTGTTCTCTACTGTCTTGCCACCGGCCAGCCGGTGGCTCCTCCACCGGTCGACCGGTAGAGCCTGGATCAAGACTCTTCTCCTCAACTTCCAAGGCACCGGCCAGCCGGTGGAGCTGTACCGGTCAGCCGGTGGTGCCTGGAAAAGAAGACTCAGCCACTGTCAAGGCACCGGCCAGCCGGTGGCCCTGCACCGGCCAGCCGGTAGCACTGGTCAAACTAGCCGTTGGCTTTGACCAGTCAACTCCAAAAGCCTCCCAACGGCTCCGAGGCCTTTTCCAACGGCTCCAAAGCCCTCCAACGGATACTTGAAGGTTCCTAGCCTATAAATAAAGGCCTAGGAAGCCCCGGAACCTCACCCAAGCCACCGGACACATTGTTGATCATTTTGGCGAAGCTCCGGCGGATTGTTCCAAGAGAACCCCAAGTGCTCCATCCATTTCCACATCCAAGAGCACCACTCAAGAAGCTTGGGAAAGCACGCTACATCAACTCCATCATCCAATTGGCGCCCAAGTCTTCCCAATCACGGTTTTTCGTATTTTATTTATTTTGAGCTTAACATTGGGTTTGTGCCTACAAACCCCAACCTTTTCTCATTTCCCCTTTTTCTTTGGGTTCTCACACCACCACTAAGGTGTGAAGAGGTTGACAAGCTTTCCTTTAAATAGCTTGAGATCGGTGAGCTAGCCTTCACCCGTAAAAAGGCTAGTGGGTTATTGCTTAACCATTAAAAGCATTGGGTTCTTGCTAAACCAATAAAAGCAAGCTGTAATAGGTCCTAGTGCTACCTCAAAGCCTAGTGGGTTTCTTTCTAAAACCATTGAAAAGCAAGCGGTAGAATCTCTCAACGGTTGAGTTGGGAGCGGAGATGTAGGCCGGTTTTTGGCCGAACTCCGTTATCAATTTCTTGTGTGATTGCCTCTTTATTTCCGCTGCATTTTTACTTTGATTTTTAAATTGTTAATCATTTTTTTTAAAAGGCAATTCACCCCCCCTCTTGCCATCATTCCTCCCTCCTTGGGGTGTTCTTCCGACCTAACAATTGGTATCAGAGGGATAATTTGAGTAATTCCTTAAAAGGTTTCAAATTCAAAGATCCATTTAGATGGCATCAACCTCTTTCGCCCCCGAAGGCTACTCTTTGGGTCGGGCTCCATTTTTTGATGGGTCCGACTATAATTATTGGAAAACCCGCATGACTACTTTTCTTAGAAGTATAGGGTATCCCATTTATAAAATTGTCATGCAAGGTTACACTTTGTCTACCCCCGATGAATCCAAATGGACCCCCGCCGATATTAGGAATTTTGAGCTTGATGGCAAAGCCATGAACGCTCTCCATTGCGGCTTAGATAGAAATGAGTTCAATCGAGTGTCTACTTGCACCTCCTCACATGAAATTTGGAAACTTTTAGAAGTAACTCATGAGGGCACTAACAAAGTTAAGGACACTCGGTTAGACATGTATAGACAAGATTTTGAAAGCTTTACTATGCATTCTTCCGAATCTATTACCGATATGTTTACACGCTTCACTGACATTTGCAATGGAAGGAAATCTCTTGGTGATGATGTTTCAGCCGAGACGATGGTCAAGAAGATCTTATGGGTCCTTCCAAGCTCATGGGCACCAAAGGTGACGGCGATCCAAGAAGCTAAGGACGTCAAAAATATGCCGGTCGAGGAGCTCATCGGATCCCTAATGACCTATGAGATCACGATGAGGAGGCAAGCACAAAAGGAGGGCACCCCTATCAAAACTCCAAAGAACATCGCCCTCAAGGTTCAAAAAGAAGTAAGCTCCTCCTCATCCTCATCTTCCTCATCTACTTCATCTTCAAGCGGCGACTCGGAAATGGAGTATCTCGCCCGCCAAATGCATAAGTTCATGAAGAAGCACAAGAAGAAGAAGAAATCTCGCAAGGCACGAAAGCAAGAACCCACCGCAAAAGTCGAGCCCAAGGTGAAATGCTACGGGTGCGGCGAAAAGGGCCATTACAAGCCCGATTGCCCACTCAACAAGAAACGGGCCACGCCAAAGGAAAAAGGAAAGAAGAAGGTCCTCAAGGCCACATGGAGTGACACCTCCTCTTCATCATCCTCCTCCACCTCCTCGAGCGACAACGGTAACAAATGCCTAATGGCATTTCACGAGGTAACATCTTTCGACTCATCCTCCTCTTGTTCTTCAAATTCAAACTCTTTCAATCATATGTCTTATGAGGATCTCCAATATGCAAGAGATCAATTGGAAAATGGTTTTCATACTTTATCCTCAAAATTTGTTGCTTTAAAAAAATCTTTCAAAAAGCTTTCCTCCGAAAAAGACCAACTTCTCAAAGAGAAGGAGGAACTCACCCTTAAAATCCAAAATTTTCCAAATGTTGATTCTATGGAATCAACCATAAAAGACCTTAGGGAAACCCTAGCTAAGTTCACCCAAGGGGAACAAAATTTGAACAATATCCTAGGTTCCCAACGAATTTCTAGAACCACCAATGGACTTGGCTACACCAACCGAGCCTCCTCCTCCCATGCTCAAACCGTTTTTGTAAGGGGGAGCTCCGATTACAAATTTTGTAATTATTGCAAGAAAACCGGGCATCTCATTTATGAGTGTAATTGTAAAAACGCCCGGTACGGTCAACCCAAATCTATTTTCTATTCCGATGAGTTCTATAGGAGAAGACCCGCCATGAGACAAGTATGGATTGAAAAATCCCTTCTTGCGAGTCTCTCCGGGCCTAAAATTGTCTCTTTTCAAAATCCCTCTCCCCAATGACTTTTTGTTTTTATTTAGGGGGAGTTAGGATCTTTTAAGCCTTTTTGTGTATTCAAAATTTTTCCTTTCAATTTCAACACTTGGTTTCAAAACTCTCAATTTCAAAAATTTTCATTTGGTTTCAAATTTCAAAATTCAATTGGTTTTTGATTCAAAACTTTCAATTCAAACTGTTATTCAATTTTTCATTTCAATTTCAAAAATCTCAATTGATTTTCAAATCTCAAATCTTGTGTTTAAAATCTTGATTTTCAATTTATTCCCTCAATCAAGTTTTATGCCCCACGCTATTTTGATAATCACAAAGGGGGAGAAATTTCTTGATTGATTGGGGGAGAATCTTTTCTCTCATGCTTAGTATTTATTTTCAATTTATCATTTAGGCATGCCTTTCATTTAAGTTTTTACATTGCTTTGATAAGTGATTGTGATCATCAAAATAGGGGGAGATTGTTGTACCCCACACTCTTTGATTTTCATGATCACAATCACTTTCATATGTGTTTAACATTGTGTTTTAAGTGTTTGTGTTGATAGGCATTTGATTGCCAAGAAGTTGACCAAGGAAGAGGCAGAAATGGACTGAAATTCAGTCCACCGGCCGACCGGTGGCTTCACCACCGGCCAGCCGGTGGCATCCAGACCAAACAGTGGAAGCTACTGCCTTCCCACCGGTCGACCGGTGGCTTCCCACCGGTCGACCTGTGGCACCCAGCCCAAATTGTGTTCTCTACTGTCTTGCCACCGGCCAGCCGGTGGCTCCTCCACCGGTCGACCGGTAGAGCCTGGATCAAGACTCTTCTCCTCAACTTCCAAGGCACCGGCCAGCCGGTGGAGCTGTACCGGTCAGCCGGTGGTGCCTGGAAAAGAAGACTCAGCCACTGTCAAGGCACCGGCCAGCCGGTGGCCCTGCACCGGCCAGCCGGTAGCACTGGTCAAACTAGCCGTTGGCTTTGACCAGTCAACTCCAAAAGCCTCCCAACGGCTCCGAGGCCTTTTCCAACGGCTCCAAAGCCCTCCAACGGATACTTGAAGGTTCCTAGCCTATAAATAAAGGCCTAGGAAGCCCCGGAACCTCACCCAAGCCACCGGACACATTGTTGATCATTTTGGCGAAGCTCCGGCGGATTGTTCCAAGAGAACCCCAAGTGCTCCATCCATTTCCACATCCAAGAGCACCACTCAAGAAGCTTGGGAAAGCACGCTACATCAACTCCATCATCCAATTGGCGCCCAAGTCTTCCCAATCACGGTTTTTCGTATTTTATTTATTTTGAGCTTAACATTGGGTTTGTGCCTACAAACCCCAACCTTTTCTCATTTCCCCTTTTTCTTTGGGTTCTCACACCACCACTAAGGTGTGAAGAGGTTGACAAGCTTTCCTTTAAATAGCTTGAGATCGGTGAGCTAGCCTTCACCCGTAAAAAGGCTAGTGGGTTATTGCTTAACCATTAAAAGCATTGGGTTCTTGCTAAACCAATAAAAGCAAGCTGTAATAGGTCCTAGTGCTACCTCAAAGCCTAGTGGGTTTCTTGCTAAAACCATTGAAAAGCAAGCGGTAGAATCTCTCAACGGTTGAGTTGGGAGCGGAGACGTAGGCCGGTTTTTGGCCGAACTCCGTTATCAATTTCTTGTGTGATTGCCTCTTTATTTCCGCTGCATTTTTACTTTGATTTTTAAATTGTTAATCATTTTTTTTAAAAGGCAATTCACCCCCCCTCTTGCCATCATTCCTCCCTCCTTGGGGTGTTCTTCCGACCTAACAAGTAATTATTGAAATAAATAGGATCATAAATTTAGGGGTGTCAAAACTTATTTTTCTACTTCTGAAATTTATTTTTGGATGTCAAATTATTTTTTGATGGTTATATTACCTGTATAATATAATTATAAAAATACCCTATTTGATTCTGGACCTTCACATTCCTTTAAATTTGATAAATTATAAATAATACTTGGATTATCAAATCATGAATGTATGATATAAATAATGTATAAAACTTTAGGTATAAATATTAAAGAAATCATTTTTGATATGAATTTTCCTATTTTTATCGATGAAATGGTCCATCCAAAAAATCTCATTAAGATATACATAGATGAGTTTGATATTAATTTTTTGTCTGTGTTAGATTACAATTTATCTTTTTATATTAAATTTCAGAGATATGTATGTAATTTTCAATTATTATATATCAATAATAACCTACTATGAAGTATATAAAGCGATTATATATGAAAGTCAAAGTTATATAGAACATGTTGTTGAATGAAATTGAGAATTATTTATTAGTTATGTTCTAATAGTGACTAAATACATGGATTTTTATTCTTGATGAATTACTTCATGTAATTCCTGATAGGGAGGTTTAGTTTATTATTGAATCATTCTTAAAGGTAAATCTCATTTCAAAATTCCAATATAGAATATCACAACTAAATTTTTTGGAACACAAAATTGAATTGAATGGGTTTCACGGAAAAGGTTTAATTTAGCAGAGTATTTCACCATGTGGGGATCTTAATTTGTTTGTAAAAATGATATATTTTTCCGTAAAAAATTGTATTTATTATAGAGATATCAGTAACATCGCTGTTAAGAAAAAAATATCCTTTTTATATATCAAGGATTTATTTGATCATATTATTGGGGAGTGATAATTTTAAAAGATTGACATCATGTTTGGGTAACATTATTTGAATATGAAAAAGGATGATATTTCTATAAATTCATTTTAGAAGAGATATGTGCATTACTAGTTCGTATATATTCACCATCTATTAAATATTTACCCTATTATATTTATGATACATTATTATAAAGCCTTAAATAAAATCATGGATACCTTTTTGGTAATTTTAAAGGATGTTATATTTTTAATAGGATATTGGGATCATGAAAAAAATAAGGATTTTTCAAAAAAAATATATAGAAAATATGTTTTTGAAAAAATTTAGCAAATATGTTTTTTGTGACAGCGTATTTATTTTCAAGGTAAATTATAATTATTGATGGAATTATAATTGATCTTTAAAAAGGTTTTTTATAAATGGCCATGACCAGGAATGATTACTAGGATTCGATGATTTCTTGGATTATTTGGCTATTGATGATGGTTTTATAAAAACATTGCAGAAATATATTGCATAGTGACTAGGACAATATGATATGGGGATAAGTTAATCTAGAAATAAATCATATTATAATTTATTTTAGTAAATAAAACGTATGGTTTATAATTACTAATTTTTTCCCTACCCTCAAGAAATGGTGGATCTATTTTCATCATTGATGCATAATTTGAAAGACATAGGTTTTTTTCATTAAATAATGATCTTCTACATTCTTATGAATCATTGCAATTTAAAAATCATGAGAAAAATTATCTATCACATGAGCTGGAATATGCTTCTGTGTATGTTTTAAAATATAAATTCATCTTTTATGTATATCTATGTTTGAAATAGTTACTGATCATATTTTTTAAATGTATATATTTACTAAAATTTAGGTGAACGTGAGGTTTTTATGATTGGTTTAATGGATTAAGTATATTTATTTCACGATCAACTATCATCCTAACAGAGAAAAAAATTATGATTACTTATGTTGAAAACGTCATGCATCATAAGATACCGAGATTTAGTGTTGATGATGATTTCGTTAATGAATTTTGGAAGATATTCTATCCACTCTGTGATTTATAGTTGAACATGGAATTTCTAAATGATTATTATAGTTCTTGAATATCCATTCATCTGAGAGGAACCAATATGTATAGAGACCACTAAGAGTATTACATGTGGTATAGAACAAAATGAAATATTTCTAACATTACGATGAAATGTTTTACTTGATAAGAAGTTAATGTAGAAAAAAAATTATTAAATGAGAATCTATATCCTTTTCTTTATCTATAGTATAAATTATTATATATATTTATATATGGATATTTTAGTCGAACTACAAATGAAATATCTAGGAAACAATTTTATTTTGATTATCATTGATCAAATTGATAAATTTGCACATTTTCTTCCCATTCATGACATTGTACATTTAGATCGAATTTATCATCTATATTTTAATGTGATAGGTAGGTTGTATGGAGTTACTCACTTTATATTATCTATTTTTTATATTAGTATTACGACAAATTTTTAGGAAAGGACTTCAAAAATAGTTGGTAACTAAATTAAATATTAGTATATCATTTCAACATTCGTCTAATGGATAGTCAAAATGAATAAATTAGACCATTGGAGATATTATTTATGGCTGATCAATGTATTACTAGGGTTGGGATAAAAATATTTTTTAATAGTGTCTTTTATAATAATATTTTTTATTGCAATATATAGATGAATCATTTTGATGTATAATGTAGAAATAAGTATTGAACTCAAGCATTTTGGGAGGATGTAGGATAAAGAAATTTGATGAAAATTGAATTAAGAGATGAAATAGATGAAAAGGTAAAAATCATTTTATAACATATTAGGATAGCTTAGAGAATTCATAAATCGTTTGATGATAACACAAGAATTGATATTTCATTTTAGGTAGGTGACAATGTATTTCATAAAATATGTCAATGAAATGTATTATTTTTTTTGGTAAAAATGGAAAATTAATTCCATGATCATTGAAAAATTGAAAAATATAGATAATGTGGTATATGTTTCCTACTAAGTGGATTTTCCTCATAGTTTATCTGAGGTACACAATGATTATCATGTTTTGAAATTAATAAATTATGTCTCAAATTCATCTCAAGTTTTTATTATTGATGTATTTTAATCGATTAAATCCATTCATATTATGAGAGTTTTTTAAGAACCTTGAACATATATTGAATTTTTAGATAAACAAGTAAAATAACCAGTTTAATATCCTATGAAGCTACCATATAATTGATTAAACAACATGGGAATCTGGAAATGAAATATAAGAAATTCATCCCCACTTGTTTATTATGGGAATAAAATTGAAAGGGTAAAATTTACATATTATGGGCGGGGGGGGGGTAACAACAAAGGTACATATATAAATAAATTTTTATATTTATAAATGTTGAAGTATTTAATAGATAAAATTAATTATCAATTTAATATCCATGATTATTTTAATAAACTCATGTCTTAGAAAGATATATTTAAAATATTAATTCAAAAAATAAAAGTTTTTAATTAGAAAAACATAAAATAATTTTTTGATTAATGATGTGTAAATTATATTAGGTCTAATTGCTTATAATATTTTTTGAGTATTAATTTTTACTTCAACATTGAGAAATATCAATTTTTTGTAAAAATTTCATCTCATGGCATGAAATTACGCAATATAGAATTAGAATTATTCATTGACTATGTATTTATGTAAATTTTTTTTATTTAGTTATATTTCAAACAGTTCTGTTCTTTTAAAATAATCATTATATTCTATTTTAGAATAATATTTTTTTGTGTACAAAAAGATTTTTTTGAAATTTTTTTTAATGTATATGATTTTCTAACATTTATTATTTAAAAAAATTAAAAATTGTGAATTTTTTAAAAAATAAATTAAAATATTATATATTATTAAATATCAATTTTGTTTCATAAAATTTTTATTCTTATTCTTAGAGTTAATATGAAATCTTTTTTTTTTGAAAAATACACTTCTTGAAAACACAATTTTCATCATGTCATCGGGATATGTTTGTAATTGAATTTTATCAGTTAATTTTTTTAATATGGTAAATTGTATTATAAAATTTTAATTTGAAGCTTCATATTATTTTAAAATGTAAATTTAATTTTAGGAATTAAAATTCTACTTTGGGAAAAAAATTATTTATTGAATTATATGTAAAATAATAAAACATGTTTATGTTAAAATGAAAAACAATGAAATACCTAAAATATAAAAATTTAGTAGTGTTTTTTATTTTTATATTGAGAATAAATAGATCTTAAATAAATAATTTCCAATGTAATTAATTGTATTAAATTCCAATAGTTTCTTAAGAATTAAATATACATTAATCACTATTTAATTGATAAAAATCCACCCATCCTAATGTATAAATTCCACTACTCACCACCCCCATTCACTTAATTATGATTAAATATTATTAAATGTTAGCCAAAATATATCCAACAAAATATCCTCAAATTCAAGTTAAATTTTTCTCACAAAATGACCAATTCCATGTTCTTTATGTGGTCCTTCAATGAGGTGATATTCAATAAGGATTTTTTTCAACGATCATATATTAATTTATTTTATTCTTATAATTTTACCTGCTCTAATTCAACCATAAAATGATAATAATTCTATTATAACTTATATTTTGTATTTTTATGTTTCTTATTAAATATATTATATCTATTCTTTATCGCATGTCGTCACATTCATAGAAACAATACGGAATTTCATAATTATGGTGGTTAACCATCCCCATGGATAAATGATTTAAGTTAACCACCTTAATTGGTTTTCATTAAACCATTATTATGGTCAAATTATATTCTAATAATTAAATTTTAAATTATTTAATCTTCTAGAAGTAATACATAGTCATAATACTAAATAAAATGAAACTATTTTGTGATGATTGGAAAAACAATGAAAATAAACTAAATATTTATCAATAACATTCTATTAAATGAATCACCTGAATGTCAAAAAAAAATTTATATGGTAACGTTTATAATTTTCCCTTTGAATTATTTCCATTTCATTCAACTTCTCTTTTATTACATCTATATGATACAAATCTATAATTATCGACAAATTAACTAACTATGGACCATAAAATCGCACCCTAAACAATGAAAATAATAAAATATTATTAATGAATATGTTGTTAAATGATATAAATTGATCATAAAAGGAATTATAAATATAAATATATAATATTTAAAAAATTAATAACTACTATAAAACCATTATAGAAGAGGTTTTAACACATTAATGAATTAAATCCTTATTGAAGGGAATTATTTAAACAATTTCCATTTTTGGCTTATCCTCCAACTTCATTTATAATTTATTACCAAAATTATTTGACAAATGAATTTGGAATTTCACATATTGTATTTACAATTTTTTTTGTATTTGTATAGGTTGAAAATAATAAATACATTTTATTAATAATCACTTTAGTGATATGATATTTGTAAAGAATTTTCCCTAAAACAACATTTACTCCATGTTTTCAAAAAAGTAAACATTAAGAGTAGTCACATATATTTCATGAACATATTTTATAATATTCTTATTGAATTAATATCATGCATCTTAATTTACATGTTTATATGGTTAATTTTAAATAATATTTTTCCATTATAATTGGGTATTTTCTAAAAATGTGTGACATCTAAACAAAATCATCATTTTCATTAAATAATTTATAATGATGTACAATTTTATGATTTATGATTATGATACAGTTGATGTGATTTTTAGGATTATGTGTTCTTAAATTATTAATTAATTGAGGTCTGAACCCTAATTTACCATGGATTGGTGGTTACATTATTGATTAATGATGGATAGTTCCACGATAATCAATGAATTGTTTGTTATCTGATAACCTTTAATGCATTATGATATCTAGTGTTTGAGGATGACCATATTTGTTACTCAATTTCTAATGTTATTATAGAAAATTATGTCCCATGTATCATAGAAGACACTTATAATCTTTATTATGAGGTTTCATTAAAATTTATTGATTTTCCAAATGTAAGATAATATTAATAATTATAATATAGTTAATGTTTTAGGGTTAAAATGTATGTTTGTAATGAATTTTTTTCATTGTTATCCATTTTAATAATTATTTTCTTTATTTTATGCCCCATTATAATATTTGTTATCATTCCATGGTTAATGTTTTAATTCCCAGTTTTTAAGGAAGATACGTGACATGGATTGGAATAAGGAAAAAATTATGAAAATTTTTGTTAAAGACAGACCACATTTAAAAAATCTTATTATATAAGGAAAAAATTGACATTGAATATAAGATTTCATATCTAATGTATGATTTTACCATGTATGAGATAGTAATAATTATCTAAAACTCAAATACAAGATGAACATTTGTAATACAATAATATATATTCTTTTTTAAAATTACTATAATTTGTAATATTTATGGAAGGGTCCTTATAATTATATCCACTTATTAATATTCCCCTAGATTTACCAATAATTATTTTATTTAGGAAATACTAATGTGTAACCCACATTACATGATTTATGTATTATAATTTACTAATAGAATCCATTGGTTTTATGATCCTTATGGAATACAGATGCATATACATGATAAGAAAATATTATTTTCAACCAAATAAAACACCAATGAAATGGGTATTATTTTTATCTCAGGATATACCATATATTTTGAAAATGAGGATTTATTAAGAAAAATATGTTAGAATATCGTTGTGGAAATCATTGACTTATTTTTTTTGATATCATTTTTCATGTTGTGACAATATTTTATTGTTTTCTTCATACTATCTTGTTTTATGCTTTCCAAATATTGAATATTATTATTCTCACCTTTTTTACATAATCTTGATATAATTATTTACTATTTGTAATAAGTTTCATCATGTCATTCTTTGATCATTCCATAACTAGGATGTTTTGATAACCCCATTCTAATGTGCATCCCCAAGTTATCATTTGTAATTTTAATGGAATAGTGGGACATATTGTTATATTATAGTTTTTTTCAATAATTTTGCCGTATTTATATGTCACGTTGATGTGATATTTACAGAAGTTTTTAAATAATCTATGACTCGTGATTTATTTAGTTCTATTATGTGCTTATTAATGTAATAAATCATGAAATTAAATTTATTGATGATATCAGTTGTCATATAGACATTGTGTATGTTCACCTAATTATATTTATAATTGTTACTAGCAGGTAACTAGAAATGTGTACACTAATAATAATCAAATTATATTGAATATAATTTAAATAAAAAATTTATTAAAAAGTTATAGAATAATATTTATTTAATAAGAAATGATTACAAATCATTATTCATGAGATATTAAAATTTTGAGTAAGTGAGTTGTATCTAATCTCCATTTTCATGATTAGAAAGTTAGAGGATATCTAATATTTTTATTATCATGTGTAATTATTATTTTATAGTAAATAATATTGTTTGATTCATGTAATTATATTTCGTAATAAATATTTAATCATATGGTAATGGGAAAAATATATATTTTATTGAACATGTATTATATTATTCTTGTTATGAATATATTATGGGATAATTTAAACTTATTCAATGATCAAATTAATATATTTTAATAAAATTTTGAAATAGTATTGTTTTATATACATTATTAGATAAATAAAATTGTAAAAATGTAATTAATTTAATTTATTAAGTATCATTACATGTGTAATGTAAATTTTACATTTCAGAAAAAATTATAAAATGATATTTAAATTAATTATATGTTACCTGAAAATAAAAATTTATATTTAATTATTCTATGGGAAAGGCGACATTGTATTGAATTCATTTTTACAAAGATAAACTATATTTATTATCAATTAATTTAATGTTGTAATTCCCTTCTAAATATGATTAAAATGAGGGAATGAAATTTATATCGATATCTATTAATGTTTACTTATTATATAATATCAAGTATGTTATTGAATTGATTTGTTATTATCATAGAATATTAGTCTATAGTGAACTCATTTCTTGAGATATAGATATGAAATATAGAGATTACTCTCTCCATATCTATATTTTAAGAGAGATATAAACATGAGGATCATTAATATGATCAATTGAGAGTGACTTAACGAATAAGTTAATCTGTAGATAGTTCCCGAGTGATATAAAATATTATTATTAGTATCTTAGAGGACACGAGGATACAAATTGTGGGTTCCACATTTGGGATCAATAACATCTACATAAATAATGATTGTCCATGTTCTTATCCTTAACATAATTATGAAAGATTGACATTGTAATCATGGAAATCAATCATATTGATTTACATTAATAATGTACATGAATAAAATCAGAAATAATTTAATATTATTTTTTATATTAGTTAAATATTTATTAATAATTAAATAGTGATCATAATTTAATGGTATATTATCCTGTTCATTCAGTTCAATAAAAAAATAAGGAAGGTTTCATGAATTTAAACTTTTATAAACCATATGATTCTTTAAGGAAAATCAGAGAAGTTACTCTATATTGTAGTTATATTTTCTACTTTATTTATTAAAATTCTATTCAATTATATTTTTTTAATAAAATGGAGGTTTCTAGAAGAAAATTTTAGTTTGTAGTTTTATGATCTCAAATAACCCATTAATATTATTAATATATATTATATCTTATTAGGTTAATATTCATTACAAAACATTACCATTAACATGAGTATCAAAAACATTATGTTTATTTGAAAACATTTATACAAAAATATCTTATTAATAATATATATAAATAATATCCCATAATGTTTTAATTAATTTTTTTCCTTTATAAACATATCATACATAAAAATTTATTCACAAAATAAGGAAAGTATTCATATGAATGGGTAAGATCAAATGAATCGAATTGATAAACATTGGAGATATCATTCGTCACTTATACACAACAAGAGAATAATGGTAATATGAATTGATAAAAAAATTAAAACCTATCAGAAATATCACATATCATAATAAAGAGTATTTTAAAAATTCATGGATGTTTTTAATATATAAATCATAATTTAATCAAATAACATGATACATGAGAGAAAATTACTTTCATAAGGAATGAATTATTGTAATATAAATAAATAAAAATAAATAATTTCCTTATTGAAGGATCACTGACAATAATATCACAGTTCAACAGGTTTAATCCCCATTCCAAAGTTTCCTTAGTGAAGGTTCACTCCAATGAAAATCATAGTGGATATAGTATCATAATAAACTTGGTATAATCCCCATTATAGGCTATAATATATCAAGTGATATCCATCATTTCCTATTAATTTGGTGGTCCATATAAATCTATGCCCACCAATGAAATAATTCAAATGAAAAATATGTGTGCTACAAGAGGATGGAAAAAATTCATACTTGAATATAATAATGTAAGGTAAACAGGTCAAATAAATATTTCCGCATTTCACTATTTCATAACCGATAATAAAGAAAATTTTTTCATAATTTTTTCTTCAAAACATTTTTGACCAATGTAAAAATACAATATTGGTTAAATAATATACATGGTTTCATCATCATAATCTAAAATAATAATTAATGTGTATCGAATAACTAGATCATATCCTATGTATAGAATAAGTAAATAAAAGTATGTTATAATACATGAATAAATACATTAAAATTTCCTGGTAATTTTTCTGGATGATAATAGCCTTTTAATTTTGTAATCACTTATTAAAAGTGTACAATTTACCATTGGATAAAGAATTATATTATTGAAAAAATAATATTAAAATATTGTACTGGATCTTTAAAATAATTAATGAGTCTTGATGATAGGAAATTCTATTCATTTAATGTATTCTAAAAAAATTATTTCATTAATATTATTGATACAAACAAGGAAATTGTTTTATTCAGAAAATTACTAGGACATTCATTCGTAAAAATTATGAAAAAATAAAGTTGAAATATTTCAAAAAATATTATAATAATATAAAAAACATTAGTATAAACAATATATCAATAAATGTATATAAATGAAAATTGAATTGTGACTGAATAGTGATATGAAAGCTAGTTTTAATATATATTTTTGGGTCTCTTGATATAATAGTTAGTGAACAATGAAATAAAGGAGTATAATATACAGAAATAACTGAAGCATAGAAAATTCAAGGTTTATTGAGAGCTTGATTATAAAATATATTCATAAAAACATAAACATAAACAATCAAAATAAACATTCAGATTATCATTGAAATCATTTACCACATTTTCAATATAATTCGCATGAAAAATAATTAGTTCTGTAATAATTTAAAATTTATTATAATTATATGACAAAATAATTTAAATTAATAAATTCTATATATATATATATATGATTTCATCTCATATTTGTCAATATTTTCTTATTAAAATTATAATTTGAATTTTTTAACTATTTGGATTTTTAAAAATATTTTAAATATTTTACATAAAATCATTGAAATACTTTCATTTTTACATAGTAATTGCAATATTAATCATTATATGATTATATTAAATTTTATATAAATAAATATTCATCTATATAAGATATCTATTGAAGAATTCGTTACATCGATCATTGTGACAGTATGATGTATGTACACATTAATACTATTGTTACATTTTTTTGGATGAAACTAATGACTTGTAGACATAAAATCAGAATTAAATATTAATTATTATAAAACATATATATATATATATCATATATATTCAATTAATATATTATTATTACCATCCATGTAAAATATGAATGACTATCCAATCACATTACAAAATGGAGGTGGAAGAAAAAATGTATGGAAGGAAAATATTATCATCATCCAATTAATGAGAATGAAATAAGGTTGATATTATATTAAAAATAAAATTAGAATACTTATATTATAAATATAATATTTAAACATTAATATCATCATAATATCAAACTAGGAAATTTGTTCATTGGAAATGAATTGTATCACTAGTTGGATGTAGTAGTCCACACGTTTTCATATTTGATACAGTCACATAAAATTTGATGGAAATGTAAGTGAATAATGTTATTTAACTAACCATAATAACATTTCTGTATATTTAGGATACTAATTTTATAATTTAATTATTTGTAAATTAGTGTTTGAGTATTTAAAAAAAGAAAGAATTTGAATGTTTTCGGGTAGAATGATTACCTATTATTTTATTTTCCTCATTTGGATCATTTTTATAGACCATTAGAATGGACTTCTTTGAATTAATGATACTCTAAATTATGGATATGGAATTTTATGAGATAATTGTGTTGTTTTTTGGTTGAAATATTTTGTTAACTGTTTTGTAAAATTTATAGAGGATGTGTATCATTTTATATGTGCGGAAAAGTACATAATTGGTTTCATGAATCTATCCCCACAAGCTATACCGCTCATAGGATGACAATGTGAGAAGAGATATAATGACCCTCGAGTCCCACCTCCAGTAAGCCCTAGGTTTGTGACTAGCACTAAGGGTGCAATAAACACACAAATGTCTGGAACTACCCTTTTAGGGAACATAGGATAAAGATAGAGATAATACAAACACCAACCTACTCCAACTCATACTGAAATATAATCTAAATACAAATAAACATATTTAATGTCCTGAAAAACTACTACAACAGAAAGGGGTAAACTACAACTCCCAAAAAAAAAATTAGCGACCACGATGCCCAGACAACTCCTGAAAACCTAAACTGGTAGAAACTAGATTGATCTACAATTTAATGCAGTTGATGTTAAAAATTGTTTATATATACATAGGCTGAGTATAACAGTATACTCACTAGTATTCCCCCAGAGCCTCTCGAGGAAAAGTAAAGCACGCTGAATTACAGTGAACAACAAGTGAAAATAAATCGTCCCCTAAGCAGGTATACATTGTTCTCAGCCTCACTATGGCTATTCTCGCCATGAAATGCATACAAGAGAATATAATATAATAGTGAATATCACAGGTCCCGTGCTATAACATCCCCACTAATTTTCCAACTTTCCTTAATGTTGCACATCCTAAGCATCTATCTCCAAATAGGCTTACCTGTAGACACCTGGGGGGATCACCAAAACATGCAGCTAATTCATCAAAACCACCACGTAGATGCAAGAAATGTAACCTGGTCATTTCAAGGAGACATCACAACATGCATAACATGTATCATACAACGGAATTATACATCAAGATATTTCATCCCACAAACCGAATAAGAATTATCAATCCTTCATAGCCTATAAACATTATACCTATAGTACTATATATAAAACTATATCCAGAATAGTTGTATGTGAATAACCGGAAGCCATTACAGTCCTCTACACACACATATGAGGAATACTAACCATTGTGCCTACCAAGACAAGTATCTACCACGAAAATAGTGGGGGTCAATGGGGGTAGTCATCTATGCATCCTCCCACCAAAATGTTGTGGAAAACTCCACCTGGTGCTCAAGATCCCCAAGGCGTCAGTTTCCATAACAGACGGGGGTGGAGTAGAATATAGAAACACAAAAAGTAAATAATATGCTATATCTCGCAACCACACTAAGGGAATAACCTATTCTTAGACACATAATATCTAACTTGTCTCAGACTCCAGGCATCCACTTCTAAGACTGGGTATCTTATAAAAACACAACCATTTAAAAAGCTTAATTATATTACATCATTCCATTTTTATCAGTTGATCATTATGTTAAATAATTCTTTATACGTTGATTACCAATAAAAAATTCCACTTTAAGTTTTATTAGCATCACTCATAAATTCCACTTTCCATTTAGATTTTAACCTCTGCATTGCATCCCTGCAAGATCCAACCCCTTGGGTTAACATCATTTAACAATTAATTATTTACAGAATTACTTTCCCATATTTCAAGGCATTCTAGAAAAATATTCTATGCTACTATACACAAGGGGGCTCAACATGGTTAGGAGATGAACTATCCATCATGTTTTTTCTGCCTATAGCAAGAGCATAGACCCATGCACCCATGAGAATCTAGACAGAGAAAGCACGTGGCATACCCCACACATCTTTTCCCCTTTTAGAATAAAGGAATGAAACACCGGCTTCCTTGTGCATTGGAGAATGTAATGTAGATAAAATATAAATAAGAATCATCACACATTTAAACATTCACATCCAACTAGTTTATCATACCTTGTGTCCTCTCCAACACTAACATGCCTAAAATGATGCATCTCACCACTCCAGTTGTCAACTACTACCACATTCGGTAGGCATCCCTACCCCCACATATCGCAATTTTTATCCTGGCTCACAATAGAACACTTGCAGGAGGAAATCACACATCATATAAATTCAGTTCTTGGCCCTTAAACATGCAAGCGGGTAACTCATAACCCTACATGGGATTTTATTTTATCAAACAAACAATTCACTAATCCATATTGTATTAACCAATATATTATTTATATGTTCTGACTTGAAGAAGCCTAAACAGTACGATATCAAAAATTGATTAAACATTCTTACCAAATAAATTTGATTAACTTCAAATTACAACAACAGAAATCAGATTCATTCCCATGACTCTTTATCTTTAGTCAAATGATTATCAATTAGTTTTGGGTTTACGATCATTACCAATTTCCATCAACAAGGAAAATATAAATAAGAAAGAATATACATCACCATATCTAGTAAAACATGATGCAAGAACATACGATCGATATTAATTTATTTATCTGGTTCAAATATTAATTATTTAAATTCCATTATAATATTGTTGGACAAAACATGAAAACAATAATGTTGCACATAAAAGAAATGAGAATAAAAAAAATCTCTTAACTCAAATGGTTCATGAAATTCTTTATACAGGAATGAGCCACACAATGGGTTACAAACTCCCCCCCCCCCCCCCCCCCCCCGTGACAACTGTATCCACTCGAGTATGCAGAGGAACCACCACACCGGTCAACACCCATGAAAAACCCAATAGGAACATGGAGATATCATTCCATAAAAGGACAGGGATAAATATAAGGATATGAACACAAAATAATTAAGATAGATCATATCATATATCGAAGATTGATCAATACTACTTGGTTGCATCAAAACCCAAGGGGAACCAATCATGGGAAGAATGTTTTACAGCATAACTCCTACAGGATGGAATGAATGGTTCATGCATCTCATAGTTGACAACTATAAATAAGAATAAGGGAGTAAGATATATTCAACATTTAGAAGATTTAATAGAGCATTGGTTTATGATATGGTGGATTTTCCATTAAAAGTTGATCGTATTAAACCAGGTGTTTTGAGCATGTAAAAACATCCCGAGCCTTAGGAAAATTAATATAGGAGTTACAGAATTTGAATCGGCCATATAGTTCATAAAAAAAGGCATTAAATTCATTTTACCTCAAAGGTAATGTCAAATGGTAGAAACTATACGATGTTGGAAACAATGTTCATGATCTCCAAATTTGGAAATGGAAAGAGGATAATGTTTGATCCTGACCATTCAGGGAACACTGTTCATGTACTCATCATTTGGAAAAGGAAAGAAGCTACCATTGGAACCTCACTGTTTTGTAAACACTATTTTTAAACTCAAAATTTTTCTAAGGAAAGAGGCTATAGTTCGGTCCTCAAAATTCTGATGAAACTGTTCATGAACTCAAAATTTTCAAAATGAAAGTGGAATCCATTTGTAATTCACCATTTTGAAAAAACTGTTCATGAGCTCCAAATATGGCAAAGGAATGTGGCTACAGTTGGAACCTCACTGTTCTGGAAACACTATTCATGGACTAAATATTTGGAAAAGTAAAGATGATATCATTGGGACCTCAACAGTATCGAAACACTGCTCATGAACACCAAATTTTGCAATGGAAATAGAGGATACCGTTGAACCTCACCATTCTAGAAATATTGCTCACATAAGGGTACCATTGGACTATTCACAAAAGCCTACCAATGATAGTTTTAACAAAAGGTTACCATTGAAATGTTAAAATAAGGCTATTGGTGACACTGTTCTTATTAGGTTACTATTGCACTATTCACATAAGGCTATCGATGACACTGTTCACATAAGGTTACCATTGCACTATTCACATAAGGCTACTGATGAAATTGTTCCCATATGGTTATCATTTCACTATTCACATAAGGCTTCCAATGACGCTCTTAAAATAAGGTTATCATTGCACTGTTCATATGAGGCTACCGATGACACTGTTCACATAAGGTTACCCTTGCACTATTCAGTTAAGGATAGAGATGACACTGTTTACATAAGGCTGTCGTTTTACTATTCACCAAAGGCTACCAATGAAACTATTCACATAAGTCTACAATTGCACTATTTACCAAATTCTACTAATGTCACTATACACATAATTCAAAATTTTGAAAAGTGTTGGAAATAGGTCACCTTGAACACCCAGACTGCTCAAACACTAGATTCTAGCAATGTAATGGAATAGAGAGGCCTATGGCATTACATCAGATACCATTCAAAACATTCTCATCCTCAAGATTTAAAAACATTCATAAACAAGAAACATAAAATAATTATGAACAACCACCCATCAAGATACCTCTCAAAAGAGAGCATGCCTGAAGAATCAACCAAAGAAATCCATATCAAAAACACGAATGTACTTTAACCACAAAGTGGATATTGTTACATGATAAGAGTTAAACATCAATCAGCTCTAGGTACTAAGCATGTATCTATGACTCATGTTCCCAGATACTCTCCACTATGCCACTATGTTGCCATAAGACATGAAAAAAGGGATAGAACCAACTTGCAACACTATATCATTGCGGTCTTTGATCTACATAGGTCACTCCTCAAAGGTTGCATCATCATCAATGTCGATCTATCCCCAAAAGATGACATGAGAATCATCATGAAGATAACAACAGTGCTATGAAACATAAGAAAAATTCACATATCCATCTCATCTATAGAGTAAATGTTAATCGATATGCCTTAGCTCCAACATTAGCTAACACCCCAAAAGGCCAAACCAACAAGGGAGAAATATTAATACCATAACCAGACCATCACTGACAATGATGGATAGTTACCTTTAGAACATGTGATCCCCAACATCTAAATCTAATTGTCTCCTCTTTTGATCGGCATTTGATTTTTGACGAACCTACGCTGTCTTCATCATCTCATGAATCACATAAACCATCTCTCTTATATTCTTCACTATATTCGGTCCGAGAATTATTGACTCTATTACCCCATTCCAACACAACAGAGAACAGAAAGGTCATCCCTACAAGGAATCAAACGGTGTCATATCGATGGTTGGGTGAATAATATTATTGTTTGGGAACTCCACCAAAGGTATGCGGCTCATCCATGAACCTCCAAAATTCAGGACACTATAGAGTTACAAGTCATCAAGAGTCTGGATTTTCTACTATGTCTGACCACCTTTCTGAGAATGAAAAGAAGTGCTAAGTCATAGGTGAGAACCAAGTTCATACTGGAGACCTCACCACACCATAGAGGTAAAATAAGGATCTTGATTGGAAATGATCATCCTTGGGACTCCACGAGGTCTCACCACCTCCTCCGGATACTTCCTTGACTAGAATTCCACTATGCATGACTCCATTATTTCTATGAAGTGGGATGATTTTGTTAAATGACCAACTAACATCCAAATAGCATCATGTCATCCCTACTCAAGAGGTAAACTAGTAACAAAGAACATTGATATGTCTTCTCGCTTCCATTGAGGAACATCTAAGGGCAAGAGCATACCACCAGGAACATGGTGTTTGGCCTTTAATTTCTGGCAGACCAAACATCGAGACACAAACTCTACAATAACACACTTCAGCCCAGGCCACCAAAACTTGCTCTTCAAGGCTCAGTATATCTTTTTCACGCTAGGATGAACCTCTAATGGAGAACTATGAAACTCATTAACTAACATCTCAAGCATATTTGATGGGACAAATTCCCTTTTTTGATACCAGAATTGGTGTTGTTCAACCTCAGACCAACCGTCAGAGGCCTCACCACAAAAAACCTGGACTCTCTAGACCTCCACCTCTTGATCCCCCAATTGGGAAACTTCCACCTGCTATACTAGAGATGAATGCACTATCATCTGACAATGAAAACCTTTTCCCCCAACTTCTCCCACATCAATATGTAATGATGAAATTTCATCTATTACTCTCCAGTAGTAACGTGATTCATGAACAGCATCACTGTGTGACATTCAACTCAGCGCATTAGCTACAACATTTTTATGTGAAGGTGTATATTATAATTTGAACTCATATTCTTGTAATAACAGCATCCTCTCATGTTGTCGTAAGTCCACATAACATTGAGTGAATACATACCTCAAACACGTATGATTGGTGAAGACCACAAAGAGCTCACCAATGAGGTAATGCATCCACAACCTCAGAGAAAACACCATAGATGTCGACTCATGATAATGGGTTGCATAGTTACATTCATGGGGATGAAACTGCCGAGACCCATGAGAAACTACTAATCTATGTTGAGGCAGAACATAGCCTAACCATTGATGCCAAGCATCACATAAAACATCAAACAGAACTCACACTACTGGAAGTCAAAGAACTGGAGAACATACTAACATCTTCTTCAGATAATCGAATGATCCCTGAAACTGATCAGTCCATATGAATGCCTGATCCTTCTTTGTCAAAGCTATCTAATGAGTCATAACATGAGTAAAATCAGCTATGATCCTCTTGTAGTGTCCTGCGAGACAAACGAAACATCGCACCTCTTATACTATCATTGGGGATTTCCAAGACACAAATGTTTCTATATTTGATGGATCTATAGATACTCCCAGTGGGGTCACAAAATTCCCAAATAAATGGACTTCTCAAGCCCAAAACGCACACATATACAACTTCCCAAATATCTGATGATAACGAATATCTCTCAAAATGGCATGTAGATACTCTACATTATCATCCTCATATGTAGAATACACAAGTGTGTTGTTGATTAAAACCACCATGAACTTGTCCAGGAAGTCAAAGAACACATAATTCATCAATCCCATTAACATAGATGGAGAATGTTTCATGAATAACGACATTACAACACAATCATAATGCCCACAAAGACAACAAAAAGCAGTCTTCCAGATTTCATAATCCATAACAAGAATATGACGATATCTTGAACACAAGTTGACCATTGAGAACTTACATTCACTCTTTAGTTGATTGAATAAATCTTCAATCCATTGAAGAGGATAGAGATTCATCACTGTCAGTTTTTTTAAATGACGACAATAGACACAAAAACGCAAACTACCGTCATCCTTCTTCATGAACAAAACTAGTGTTCCCCATGATGACACACTCAGCAGAAAAAAACTCACCGTAATAGACCATCAAGATGTATGCGTAGCTCTTTTAACTAAAAATGGTACATCATATATTAATATATAGAGATTGGAAATGATTCTAGTTGCATCTAGATCCAAAACATGATCTATTGCTGAGGGGGAAATGATACAACCACTTTTGGAAAGACATCAGGGAACTCTTCTACAACCCCAAGAAACCACACCGTAGATCCTCTAAATAAAATATAATCAACTCATCTACCATGGATTATAAGGATAGAACATGCCTCTGACCCATACGAGGGTCTCTCTCTCCAAAGAACATAATTGGCTCTGTATTGGCATCAAAGAACACAACCTTCCGCCTAAAGCTATCCACGATCTCCTACTCCGAACACAACCAATTCATGCCAAGGATGACATAATATGGTAGTGTTTGTAAACATAATAAATCTCCCCAGGTGCTTTTTTTCTGCAACACTAACTCATAGTCTCTACATATATCATGAAAACTCATCTATCCCTCCGACAGGCATAGACAATGCGAAGGGCACAAGAAGACTCTCAACTTTATTCCCTAAAGCATGGACAATGGTAGGTGATATGAAAAAGTGAGTCACTCTTGAATCAAACGAGGCAGACACCAATGTAGAAATCATGAAAAGGGTGCCTCAAATGATGTCTAGCTCACATGGAGTTGGAAACGCTAATGCGTGAAGCTAACTATGGCCTTCTCCACAACCACTCTGAGATTGATGAAGAACAAAACTATGGACTCACTCGGCACGCTGAGGACAAGGAGCATTACAAGTCCATACTCTACCTTCCCCAGCCACCTTCTACTAATCTAATGCAAGTACAACCTACTACAGCTACCTAGGTAGGAACTACCTCAATGGAGGAACCTGGAGTAGAACACTTGGTGCATGATGACTGCTATGGCAGGTTTGGCACTATCGTTGCTGATGACCTCGACCACCACAAGTAAAAAAATCACTTGATCCATTGACATATACCTGAGAGATGCGCACCTTAGAGAAAGGATATGCTGAGGGTCGGGACCTCCCCCTGACAGAACGAAATCAATTTTTCCCTACAAACTTGGAACCGTGAAATATAGCTATTCTTCATGAGAAATCATGACAATTACCTTATGTTGAAGATTATGTTCTATAAAATGTCCTCTCGATGAACTCTTCCCTTTCTAGAATCTCAAGATACATCTTCTATATAAATTAGGTGACCTGGTACTAGATCTATGGATGCAATGCACCCTTGAAATGCCTCGCCCTAGACTCCTCATCTGGAAATAGGTCCAAAGCATATCGTCATGGATTCCGGATATGGTTTCCAAAATCTCACACACTGTAGCTCCCCTATAGAAGGGTGTGAAGCTCCTGGAGACTGGATGTCTTCGCGGATGAAGAAATAAACTCGACTCTAAAATTGTGTAAGAACACCTCCCATTATATCAATGAATCCTCGTGATTCCAGAAGACATAGAACCACCACCGCCTCATTGCTCCACGTGACATCGTCACAAACAAGAACACCCAGGGCTTTTTATGACCACAGATTTAACATAATCATAACTCAACCACCTCAAACTAGTTTTTTGTGACTACATCAGAAGTAGAGCCCCCGTCCATCAATAGAAATAGGCACTGAAACTCTCAATGTGTCCTCATCCATGTGTCATTGTTGTCAATCTCTATCCTATGGCAATCTGTACGTACAACTTGCTGATCATATTCTATGTGATTGTGATGAGGACGTCGAACTGGAGCCATACTTATAGTATAAAAAATAGTTAGAGCTCCAAATCCAGGAATATGGAAGGCTCAAATTTAATTAATTATTTGTTTTCTTTTATTCATTTTTTACCCTATTCAATGGTCTACCCATTCAACCACAGGCTCAAAGAATAATGATGCATGATCCTTTAATATGTCTCTACCGTAAAACAAGTATCAACTCATGTAGTAGACATTGTAAACATAAAGGTCTGTACATCAGATCATAGGGGCCTTAAAATGATTATGTCTCATCCAGTATCAAGTGTTTACATCACTTGCTAAACATGACTGACACTGTTACCCTACTAAACCATGAAACCTCACCTGTGCATAACTACAAACACCATTGAATCCCTCAACCAGAACTCTGATTCAACACTTTCATGACCCCTCCCCATAATTTGTACCCCTAATATGCCAAAAAATGTGAGAAGAGAGAAAATGAACCATGAGAACCTCCTCCTGTAAGACCCATGTTGGTGTCTAGCACTGACAATATAGTAAATGTAACACCACGAGATTTTATGAAAAATATTTTTTTCATTTCAATGATTTCATCTATTGTACACTAAACCAAGATTATTTTGTGCTATACGCAACATTATATTATCTTGTAGTATACACAAACTTGGCTTGGCTTTCATTACACTAAATCACAACCTTCCTCGATAGCGTGTGTTGTACGCAATACCAGGTTTAACTAAAAAATGATATATGGTTATAATATCATTATGAACAATATATTATGAATATTATTAACTTCATTTTGAATGTTATAACATTATTATTTCATCATACACATTTTGTAGAACATGGTATACGAATAAAGTAATTTTTTCGGGTAAAATTAGAATTTTATAAGAAATGCAGTTTTTCCGCCTTTTGATGGCACACCAACATTAAATATAGTTTTTGACATGTTTATAAGTTCAATTTTACAAAATAAAATTCTTTTTTTGGATTCAGGATATAAACATTTATTTTGTATTAATTATTCATATTATTCAGATAACTTTCATATTTTAATGAATAGTAAAAACAAGTTGTATATTAATTAAAAACAACTTTTTCATCGTAATAATTTATATGGTCAAATTATAATATTGGATGATTTTATACTATAAATTTAATTTATTTTTACCATTTAATATAATGTTTTTCATTATCATTGATTATACATTTAATTTATAGGTAAAATAATTTCAATCTTTTGCAATGTTTTAACTTATAAAACTTGTTTTCATAATAGTGGGATTAATTTTAAATTAATTACGGAAACTACTGCGTTTTGAAATTTTAAAAATTTATTCCATATTTGGAATCATTAGGTCCAAATTATGTTAATAGGTTATTTTTTATTTTTGGGCACTATGAATAGTAAATACGGTAGTTTTTATTTACTTTAGTTAAAGATAAATCGTGTAATTAAGGGTAATCCTAAGATTATAAAATTACCCTAACACATGCCAAACTTATATTGGATGACTCAAAGCCGTCCCATATCACCTAATGGTCGGATTAGATTCCTTTTATGGACTTTTGACCATGAAAATAATTTAATTATTATTAAAACCAAAGATAATGACAACATTCAACTCTCTTAAATCTTATAAGTATAATAATTTTAATTTATTGATAAGCTTCATGAAACTTCAAACATGAATAGTCTCCAGAAATATAATGATATTATCTAGATCATTAGAATTTATTTTTAATTTTTAGGGATTAAATAATTTTCATTAATGGTGTCACAATAGTGATGCAGAAATTGTTTATTTTGTGAAAAATAAATAATATAGTTTCATTTAAAATAAAAATACCTAGAAAAAGGACCATAAACATGACCAAACATTATTTTTCAGGTATATATATACCTTAATCATACAATAGTGTATTTTTTGGACCATATGGAGCCTTATAAAACCAATTATGACATTTATATTATTTCATATTAAATTATGTCAAAGATGTGACCTTCATAATTAAATAAATATAACAATTTAAATGTTGTGATTTTAAGATGATAAATTCAAGTGAGAATATTATTATGAAAGTTATTATATTTATCTTCATCATAGGATTTTATTTTAAATTTTTATTCAACACATATGTATATTAATTAATTATACAAAAAATGTTTTAGTAATTAATTTATTAAGAGATATACCAAATAAACGGTTTTGAAAATATTTAAATATATATTATATTAACTATTTAATGTTCTCCACTAATTTTCAAGATAAATTTGACATGTTATTAATCTATTAAAGCTTTTTTTTGAACATATATTTTCTGGGGATTTTATTTAAATTCAAATAAATGAATTGTTTCAAAATTGACACTATTGTTATTTTATAAAAATTACATATTATAAAATTGTCTAAAAATCAAATAAATATATATAAATTATAAATTAATATTTATATGGTCAAAAATATAATAAAAATTAAAATTATGAACAGTTCACAACATATAAATAATTATTTATAATTATTTAAACTTTAAAATTGTATTACCAAAATTAAAATTAATTAGATTATATAATGATAAATCAATGTTATATTGTTTAAAATAAATTCCAAACATGTATAAATTTTATTGGTATATTATATTACAACCCTATATCATATAATCATCTGATTTGAGTAATTTTTGAGGTTTTAATGTGGGGTTGGAATTTATTATAAATTAATATTTCTTATAATTCCAAAGGTTCCCCTATCCTCCCTTATAAAAGGGCACCTCTTCCCTCTCCTCCTCACACATTTTTGAGCCTTCATGCTCGGACAACCCCAGAAAATATACCTTCTAGACCTCCTTATCAACATACTAGTGGTAATTGTTTTCTTCAAATACCAATTTTAGTGTCCTAAGAGGAGGTTTCAAAGAGGCGTGTCGAAGAAGAGGTAATGTCTGTTACTGATTCTTTCAAGTTTGTTTCTTCTTCTAATTCATATTCATTAGTTGTTTCATTATAAATTAATAACATAAGTATTACTTATATTTTTATATGTTATTTTAAATATGAAACCACCCTATTTCACCTTCTATCCATCCTATGGAAAATGAAATCACCGCGCGTGCGTACATACGGAATACCGTCTCCACACCATGGTGTAATCTCGTTTTCCACCACCACCATACTTGGATTGGTATAATGGTGTAAAGAATAACTATATATGGTTATTATGAAATAATAATGATTCTATGATGTTATATCATCCACTCCAATTCCATTCAATAAACATGGGAACGATATCATCGCTTGTGCGTACGTACGGATTACCATCTCGAAGACGCGATGAGGTTCGTTTTCCATGATAACAATTCAAGAATGATTATATAGTATATATGATAAGTAATCATGAAATATATGACATAATATTGCTACAGGATATATATATTTATATTTATGGCATCTAGTTAATTCCATTCAATTCAATAAGGAAACCAAAACAGCGTTCATGTGTACGTACGTCCTACCGTCTCCATGAACGGTGTATTTCATTCCCTTTATCGATCTATTATTTATATGTACATTATCAATATATATTATATATAAATCATGTTTTAAATTCTGAAATTAATTAATAGAGATCTAATTAATCATATTAATAATTACAAGTCAAAACACATATGATAAATGAAACGATTTTACCCAAAACGCTACTTTAACTTTAATTTACAAAAGAACAGGTAATATAAAGTAATAAGTGAACCATATATTATATCATAAGAATGAATATGATTCTGTAATAATTCAATGACATTATTTAAATCATTATATAGGAGGTTCAGATACGTACGAAGCATATCGGACCTAAGGTAAGGGATAATGTTGGAATCCCAATTGTTTTCTATCAGAGATTGATTATACGTAAGTATTTACTTGTGTTATATTTATTATCCATGTCCATGTTTTATAAAACTGTTTTCCTGTATTTTTAAAGAATTTTCTACCCATTTTTTAATTTTATTACATGGTATATAAGGAATCATTTTTTTTGTTTACCATACAAGGTACTTTTGGAATTTTTCGAAAAATGTACGGGAAGAAAGTTTTTTTAACTTATACGGCATGAACAGATTCTTACTGTTTTATAACGACTTATTTTCAAAAAGTTTACTCTACAATATTTCATGATTATTTTCAAAAATATCCTTTTATTTTCAAATTGAATGGCATTTTGTGAAAAGAAAATGTTTTTGAAAAAGAAAGGATATTTTCCACAAGAATTCATTTTTAGTGGTTTATAAAAACTATTTTCCATCTAAGATGACATTATTTATTGTGATTATGTTTCAAGTATAATGTCTCCATTATTTAAATGGTTTGACTCTACTTATGATGAATGATATCCTTTATTTTTTATGGATTATGTTATGATGGGATGATGTTTATGAAACCCATTTTATTCTTTGGGTTATGATGGATGATTTCTATTTATTTTGTGGAAAAAGTAAGAATGATTTAACTATGAGATTGGTGGGACCTATATCCCCCTCCAATGAATTGGGTGATGGTTTATATCAAATGAGATAGACATGGCTGGAACGATATGTTAATCCGGTTTAGTGTTACAGGACTAGAACATGGAGTGAACTCGATTTAGAAAGGGACTTTGTTCACTAAGATAGTCTTGACAGTAATGCCTTGGCTAGTATGGAAATCATAACATGTGCTGAATGGTTTCCACAATTACTTGTTTTATTCCAATTATATATTAACATGGTAGTTGTTCCATTATGATATTTTCCTTAACTACTTCCATGATTTATGTCTTTGCTAAATATTTGTATGTTTAAATTTCATGTTCATTTTTTTGCTTTCCTATGTTTATGGATTGTTTTATGTTCTCTATGTATCCCTTACTAAGCACTGGAGATCACACTTTTTATGTTTTCTTTTCTCCATGATACCAAGAAATTTTTTAGGTAATAAAATGATGATCATTATGGGTAATTTTGAGGATCATTCCCCAAGATTAAAAGATTATGTTCCATGCTTCCAATGGCATTAAACTATTACGGTCCTTTGATGTCGGTTTTTTATATGTATTAAGTATTACACAAAAGTAATGTAATGTCAATTTAAGTCATGCTTTGGGTCTCTACAGTTGATATCAGAGGAAAGGTTTAGTTAACATTTAGAAACTAGGATGCAAAAACATTAGTGAGACCCCTAGAGATATTTCTAAGGTATGTCTAGAGATGCCCATAAGGATAAGTATACGTATAGGTTATATTCCTAGAATTACAGTAATGATATTAGAATTAAACCTAAGATGTTAGATATTGATGGTACTCCCCCTTGATAATGATTTTTTCCTCTGACATTATTCTTTTTGGGTTTTAGAAAATGGCTGGAAATCGGAAGATTCATGATAATGGAGGATATGATGGACAATGGAATGATATTCTTCCTGAACAACCAAATGAAACGGGATTTGAAAGTGAAAACATTATTATTATGCCTAATCAGCAATATCACAATATGATTAATAATCTCAAATTTGGTAAGTATCCTGACTCATATAATATGATGAAGATGGAGTTTCATGATGATCATAGAGGAATGAATGTTCAATATCCCTCATGTAAATCATGTGGGAAGAGGCGTCAAGGAGAATGTTTCAAAGGAAATGGTAGAAGATTTGGCTGTGTAAAGGAAGGACATAAATCCAGTAAGTGTAATGGAAAATATTCAATTAACACCATGGACAAGGATAAAGTTATTGCTATGACATCCACAATGATTAAATGTTTTAAATGTGGAATGTAAAAGCATTATGCAAACCAATTACCTTAAGGAATGTATCATGAAGAGAATAAACACAGTTGTATGGGTAATATTTATATTGATGATGATAATGAGACTACAAATGATATGTGAGATGAATGAATTGTTCAAGATCAGTCAATAGATTAAGATGGTAGTGTAATGATTAAATGTTTATACAGAGTAATGTTTTATAAGTAATCTCATGGTACTATGGAATAATGAGACATCTTAGGATTGCTACACTATTGTTTTTACATATTTTTTTGAATGTATATTTTTAATGGTATCGATAACCATGAAAGGTTATTCAGATATATTTTTTTGAAAGAAGATGATATGCGCATAATGAAGGGATAAAGTGAAAATAATATGTTTTATAGTATTCATGATCTCATGGCTGATAAAAGGACAAAGTGATATCACGATTTGTGTATATAGATTTTTTTGGGATTTTGGTATGTGGAAAGAGATAACTTTTAACAGAATTCCTATTTTTGATAAGGTTCTATAGAAATTAATGTTTCAAAAGAATACATGAATATGGTATTCACATGTTTGGAATGTGACCAACACGATATATCATATGATATATGGGGGAGAAATAAAAGAAGTCACATGCTTGGTAGATGAAATTTATAGTAATTGGATAGAAGTATTTTCGATAATCCTAAAGGATTGAATGGAAATCATATAGTATTGGTTAAGGATATAACTTTTTATTTCTGAAATGTTATGATATTATAGTTTTAAGAAAAAGGATAACATGTAGAACAGAAAACAACCCATCGCATCGGACAAGGTTGCAAGAATCGAACCCACAACCGAAGTGCGACATGCCTTTATCACCTACCTCTGGCCTCCAGTAAGTTCCTGGTTAGTAGATACTAGTTTTATTATATTAAGAAGTATGATAGATGAAGAATAAGTCCTTTTTTGGAATAATATATGAATAATCTCATCATAGATTGACTTATGTATATTTGATATCTTTTTCAAACCTTTTGTTTGAGACATATGGAATGACCCATCATTCTGTCACAGGATCTGCTAACAACTCATGAATGAAAAATTAAACTTCATTTCATTTAGAGATGAAGTGGAAATTATTCAACGCACGAAAAATGGTGAGATTATAACGAAATAATGTATGTATCTCTTCCAATTCAAATTCTTCAACTTTGGGGAAGTAATTTTGAGAACCAAAAATGATGTCATACTGAACTTATATCTGATGAATTAGATGGTACCTTAGATCATCACAAATTTATGGCTTTGTGATTGTTGGCTTTTTTATAACCATGTTCTCTACCACTCACCATCAGATCATGATGGTATGATTTCTCTTCCATATCCATATTTTCACCTATGTTCTCCTTTGTGGAATCCTAGTGATTAGTTAATTTGGATAACTGTTACGTTTCATACATTAGTTTTGAAATATATGTTTTGGTATTCTTTTTTAGGATGTGGGTTTCTATTAAAGAAATTTTCGATTAGTAAACCATTTATAACCACGAAGAATTTCGAGGGCGAAATTCATTTTAAGGGGGGTAGAATGTAACACCCTGAGATTTTATGAAACAAATTCATTTTAATTTCATTGATGACTTTTTTTGTACTCTAAACAAAGATTATCTTGTGCCGTACGCAACACCATATTAGCATTTAGTATACACAACCCTGACTTGGATTTCCTTACATGCAATCACGACTTTCCTCAATAGCGTGTGTTGTATGCAATACCAGGTTTCCATAAACAACGATATATGGTTATAATTTTATTATAAACTATACATTTTGATTAGTATTAACTACATTTTTAATGTTATTACATTATTATTTCATCTTAAACATTTTCTAGAACATGGTTTGTGAAAAAAGTAAATTTTTCGGGTAAAATGAGAATTTAAAAAAAAATGATGTTTTTCCGCCTTTTAATGGAGAACCAACATTAAATCTATTTTTTGACATGTTTTTAAGTTCAATTTGAAAAAATAAAATTCTTATTTGGAATCAGGATATAAAAATTTACTATGGATAAATTTTTCATATTATTCCGATAACTTTCATATTTTAATGAATAGTTAAAACACGCTATATTTTAATTAAAAACAACTTTTTCATCGTCATAATTTATATTGATAAATTATAATATTGAATTATTTTAAAGTATAAATAGAATATATTTTTCCCATTTAATATAATTTTTGTCATTATCCTTCATATTACATTGAATTCATAGGTAAAATCCTTTCAATCATTTGCAATATTTTAACGTTTAAAACTTGTTTTCTTAATAGAGGGATTAAATTTAAATTAATTAATGAAAATACTATGTTTGGAATTTTGAAAAATGGATTCCATATTTGGAATCATTAGGTCTAAATTATGTTAATAGGATATTTTTTATTTTTGGGCACTATGAATAGTTACTACGGTAATTTTTATTTACTTCAGTTAAAGAAAAATCGTGTAATTAAGGGTAAACCTAATATTATAAAATTACCCTAACACATGGAAAAATTATACTGGATGACTAAAAGTCGGTCCATATCACCTAAGGGTCAGATTAGATTAAGTTTATGGACTTTCTACCTTGAAAATAATTTAATTATTATTAAAACCAAAGAATGTGACATCATTTCACTCTCTTAAATCTTATAAGTTAAATAATTGTAATTTAGTGATAAACATAATGAAACTACGAACATGAATATTATACAGAAAGCTAAAAAAATTATGTACATCATTAGAAAATAATTTTCATTTTTAGGGATTAAATAATTGTCCTTAATGGTGACACAACAGTGATGCAGAAATTGTTTATTTAGTGAAAAATCAATAATATAGTTTTTATTAGAATAACAATACCTATCAAAAGGAACATAAACTTGACCAGACATTATTTTTAGAGTATATATATACAATAATCATACAAGGGTCTATTTTGGAAACATTTGGAGTCTTATAAAACCGATTATGACATTTATATTATATAATTTTAAATGATGTCGAAGAAGTCACCATCATAATTTAATAAATATCACAATTTAAATGTTGTGATTTTAATATTATAAATTCAAGTAAGAATAATATTATGAAAGTTATTATATTTATATTCATCATAAAATTTTATTTTATATTTTTATGCAACAAATAAGTACATTAAATAATTATTCAAAAATGTTGTAGTAATTATTTTATTAAGATATCTACCAAAAAAATGTTTTAAAAATATTAGATAAATATATATGAACAATTAAATGTGATCAACTGATTTTATAGATATATATGACAAGTTATTAATCTATTAATGATTTTTGTTCGAACATATATTCTATGAGGATTCTATTTTAATTCCAATAATTAAATATTGTCAAAATTGACACTATTGTTATTTTATAAAAATTACATATTATAAAATTGTTTAAAAATCAAAAAAATATTTAACAATTATAAATTAAAATTTCTGTGGTCGAAAATGTAATAAATAATACAAATATGTACAATTAACAACATATAAATAATTATTAATATTGATTTAAAATTTAGTATATTATTTCCAGAATTAAAATTAAATAGATTATATAATAATAAATCAAGTTGATAATGTTTAAAATAAATTACAAACATGTCTAAATTTTATTGTATGATGATATTACAACCATATATCATCAAATATTCTGATTTGAGTAATTTTGGATGTTTTTATGTGGGGTTGTAATTTTTTATAAATTAATATTTCATATAATTCCAATGGTGCCCCTCTCCACCCTTATAAAAGGGAACCTCCTCCCTCTCCGCCACACACATTTTTTAGACTTCAAGCTCAGAAAAAACCTTCCCATTTCTCTTCTCAATCTCTTTATCAACATACTAGATGTCCTGGTATTCTTCAAAGTCCAATTTTAGTGCCCTAAGAAGAGGTTTCAAAGATGCGTGTCGAAGAATAGGTAATATATGTTGTCGATTCTTTGATGTTTCAGTATTCTCTTACTTCCTCTACATTAGTTATTTCATTATAAATTCATAACATCAGTATTAATTATATACTGATATATTATTATAAATATAAAACAACCCTATTTCACCTTCTATCCATCCAACAGAAAACGAAATCACCGCTCGTGCGTACGTAGGGAATACCGTCTTCACGCCATGATTTAATCTGTTTTTCCACCACCAAGTTACTTGGATGTGTATAATGGTGTAAAGAATAACTATATATCGTTATTATAACATCATAATGATTATAAGATATTATATCATCCACTTCAATTTTATTCAACAAATATGGGAACGATATCATCGCTCGTGCGTACGTACAGATTACCGTCTCCACGACGCGATGAGATTCATTTTCCCTGATAAAAATTCAGGAATGATTATAAAGTATATATAATAAGTAATCATGAAATATATGACATAATAATGCTACTATTTTTATGTATATATATATGTATGGAATTTACTTAATTCCATTCAATTCAATATGGAAACGAAAACAGCTCTCATGCGTACGTACGACCTACCTTCTACATGAACGGTGTATTTCATTCCCTTTGTAGATGTATTATATATAAATGTATATTCTGAATATATATTATATATAAATCATGTTATAAATTCTGAAATTATTTAATCATGAACTATGTAATCATATAAATAATTAGAATTCAAAACATGGACGATAAATGAAAAGATTTTACCCAAAACGATACTTTAACAAGAATTTACAAAAGAACATTTAATATAAAGTCATAAGTGAACCATATATGTTATCATTATAATGAATATGATTCTATAATAATTCAATGAAATTATTTAAATCATTATATATGAGGTTCAGATATATACGATGAATATCAAACCTAAAGTAAGGGATAATGTTGCAATCTCAATTGTTTTCTTTCCGAGATTGCTTATACGAAAGTATTTTCTAGGGATATATTTATCATCCATTTCCAAGATTTATAAAAAAATTATCATGTATGTTTAAAGACCTTTTTAAATATTTTTTACTTTTATTACATGGAATGTAAGTAATCTTTTTTTACCATATGAGGTTTTTTTTGACTTTTCAGGAAAAAGTACAGGAAGAATGTTTTTTTAAATTATATGACATGATCGTATTGTTACAGTTTCATAATGCCTTATTTTCAAAAAGTTTAATCTATAAGACTTCATGATTATTTTCATCCAAATCCTTTTATTTTAAAATTTCATCGCATTTTGTGAAAAGAAAATGATTTTGAAAAAGAAAGGATATTTTCCTCAAGAATTCAATTCATGTGTTTTATCAAATCTATTTTCCAACTAAGATGAAATTATTTAGTATGATTATGTATGAAGTATAATGTCTACATTATTTAAATGGTTTCATTCTTCTTAAGAATAATGATATCCATTTGTTTTGTATGGATTATGTTATGATGGGATGATGCTTATGAAACTCATTTTATTCTTTGGTTTATGATGGATGATTTATGTTTATTTTGTGGCACAAGTAAGATTGATTTCATTATGAAATGGGTGGGAACCATATCCCCCTCTAATGCATTGGGTAATGATTTATATTTCATGAGATAGACATGGCTGGAATGGTATGTTAATCTGGTTCGGTGTTATAGGACTGAAATGAGGAGTGAACTCGATTCAGAAAGGGACTTTTTTCCACTAATATGGTCTTGGAAGAAATGCCTTGGCTACTATGGAAATCATAACATGTGCTGGATGGTTTCCACAATTAGACGTTTTATTCCCCTTAAATATTATCATGTTTGATGTTCCATTATGATATATGCCTTACGTAATTCAAATATTTATGTCTTTGGCCATGATTTTTATGTATAAATTTCATGTTCATGTTTTTGTTTTCAAATGTTTATGGATTGTTTTATGTTTTCTATGTTTTCCATTACTGAGCACTTGATCTCACCTTTTTTATGTTTTCTTTTCCCCATGATACAAATAAAGGTTTTAGGTAAAAAAGGAAGATCTTTATGGGAAATTTTGAGGATCTTTCACAACGGTTAGAAGATTATGTTCCATGTTTCCAACGGAAATAAACTATTACGATCCGTTTATGTCTGTTTTTGTTATTTATTAATTATTATGAAAAAGTAATGTAATTTCCATGTACTTCATGCTTTGGTTCTCTACAGTAAACCCACAAATGGAAGCCATTACCCACTAAGAGAACACATGAGAAAGAGAGAGATAAGACAGACACAAAAAAAACTCCAACTAAGACTACAATATAATCGAAATCCAAATAGACATATATAATTTCATGAAAAACTAATACAACTAAATGTGGAAAATGATAAGTACCCAAAAGAATATAAAAACAGCAGTGACATTGTATGTTGAACAACTCCTGCAACCCTACGCTAGTTGAAACAATCATGACATCCAACCTTCAGTTAGTGACATGAAAAATAGTTTATAAATACAATGTGTGAGTATAGTAGTATACATAATATGATCCTCCCTAGAGCCTCTTGTGCAAAAGTAACAGAAGAATTCTAAATCATAGTGAACAACAAGTGAAACTAACCCGTCACCTAAACAGCTAAAATAAGTTCCGACCCTCACCATGTATACTCTCAAGAAGTATCACATACATGATTATATAATATAATAAAGAATATCTTGGTTAACCCACTACTACATCCCCACTATTTTTCTACATTGCCCCAACATCTCACTTTATAAGAATCTCTCTCAAAAAAGGCTTTCCTGTAGACACCTGGGTGATGAACCAAAACATACACCTCATGCAACAAAACCACCACATCCATGGTGGCACAAAAAGTAACCAGGAAGTTTTCATTAGGCACCATATCTTGCATTACATGTATCATATGTCAGAAATTATACCTCAAGCCATTACAATCCAAACACTGAGTTTGAATTCACAAGCCTTCACATCCTATACATGTTACACCAATTGTAGTCCATAGAAAACTATATCCAGAATATATGTGTGTGAATAAAAACAAGTCGTTACATCCCTCTACACACATATATGGTTGAAACTAACCATATTTTCTACCAGCACAAGTAACATTATAGAGAATAGGGTGCAGCCAATGTGGGGTTTCAGTGATCCATCCTCCCACTGGAATGTTAGGGAAATCACCCCTATGGATCTAAATACTCTAGGTGTCATTTTTCGGAACTTATAGGGTTGAGTAGCGTATAGAAACACCATAAGTGTAGAATACACTATATCTCACAACCACACTAGGGGAATAACCAAGTCTTAGACACACTATTGCTAAAATATCTTGGACTCCTGGATGGACCTTTTAAGACTTGGTATCCTATAAGAACAAAACCATTTAAAGAGCTTAATTACATTACATCATTCCCTTTTTATCAGTTCTACTTTGTGATAATTAATTATTTAAACATTAATTACACATTATCAATTCCACATTAAATTTAATTAGAATCACACCCAAAGTACATTGTCCCTTTAAATTGTAACCTCAGCCTTGCATCCCAGCATGCTCCAACCCCTTGGGTTAACATCATTTATTCAATTATATATTTACATCATTGCATTCCCATATTACCATGAATACTAGAAAAATCATCTTATCATACTATACACAAGGGGGCTCAACACGGTGAGTAGTTGAACTACGTATCGAGTCTTGGAAACCAATAGCATGGGTGTAGACCCATCATCCCTTAAGAAACTAGGTACGGAAAACATATGGCATAACCTATGCATATTCATTACATTTAGAAGAAGGGTAATCAATACTATCTACCTTGAGTAGTGGGGATGGTAAAGAAGTTAAATAATCAATAAAAATCAACAAGAATCTAAACATTCTCGTCCAACCCGTTTCATCATCCCTTTTGTCCTTGCGGACACCCACATGCATAAACTGATTAATCTCGCCATTAGAGGAATCAACTACTACCACAAAAAGTAGGCCTCCTTGTCCCCACATATCACAATAGCCATCCAGTCCTAGATCAGAACAGAAGCCATAGGAAAACACACATCATATCTGTTGGGCTTAGGATCCTTAAACAATCAAGAGGGTATCTAAGAACCCTGCAAGGGATTTTCTTTTATCAATCAACTAGTTTTTAATCCATCTTGAATTAACCGATTTATTATTTATAGGATCCGAAATTAGGAAACCTATACACTAATCTATAAAAAATTCAATAATCATGCTTACTGCATCAATTTAAGTATCATCAAATTATAACAACAACTACCAGAATCATCCACATGCATCTTTATCTTTAGCCTAATGATTATCAATTAAGTATGGATTTACATTCATTACCAATTTACATCAAGAACTAAAAGATAAAAAAGAAAGCATAGATATCACACTATCAAGAAAAAAATAGGGAATAACATACAATCAATATCAATTTATTTATCCAGTTCAAATATTTATTATGCCAATTCTATTGTGAACTACTAGGTTAAAACATGTTAACTATAAAATTTCATGTAAAAGAATAGAGAATCAAAGAATCACATACCCTACATGATTATTAACATTATTTATAATAGAATGATCCACACTACGGGTTATGATATCCCCCCTTCATGACAACTATAACCACCCGAGGTTGAAAAGACACCCCCACACCGATCAACACCAATGAAAAACCCATTAGGAACATGGAGAGATAATTCCATAAAAGGGTAAGGAGAATAAGAAGGAGATGAACCCAAAATAATGAAAATATAGCATACCTTATATTGATGACTGATCGAAATTGCTTGGTATCATCAATACCTAATGAGAACGAATCCAAGAGGAAATTTTGATTGTGCATTTTCTAAAGGATAAAATGAAAGGATAGAGAATCTCACAGTATAGAAAAAGGAGGAAGAATTATGGAGGATAATATCTCATGCCTTTAAAATATTTTATGGAACAATGATTTAAGATATGATATATTTTCTATTAAATACGAATCACATTAAACAACATGGTTTGACCAACTAATAACATCCCAATCCTCCAGAAAATTTAAATAGGAGTTACCACCTTGGAATCCGCCATAGAGTCTTTAAATTAAGGATATAAATGCATTTTACTGCAAAGGAAACATCAAATGGGTTAATTTGATGGAAACTGGAAAGACTGTCCATGAAATCAAAATTGGCTACCGTAGGAACATCACCATTTTGGAAAAAGAGTTCATGAACTCAAAATTTGTAAAAGTAAAGCGCAACCCATTGGAACTTCACATTTCGTGAACATTGTTCATGACCTCAAAATTTTGAAAAGGAAAGAGGTTACCGTTGGCACCTCACCATTCTTGAAACACTGTTGATGAACTAAAAATTTGGCCAAAGAAAGAGGATACCTTTGAAAGATCACCATTCTGGAAACATTGTTCATGAACTCAAAATATGGAAATGGAAATAGAGGCTACCGTTGAACCTCAAAATTATGGAAATATTATTCACATTTGGTTACCATTAAACTATTCACATAAGCCTACCGATGACTCTGTTCACATAAGGTTACTGTTGCACTGTTCATATAAGGCTACCGATGAAACTGTTCACATAAGGTTACCCTTGCACTCTTCACATAAGGCTACCAATGAAACTTTTCACATAAGGTTACCATTTCACTGTTCACATAAGTCTATCAAGAACACTGCTCATATAAGGTTATCGTTGCATTGTTCACAAATGGCTACTCGAGACACTATTCACAAAAGGTTACCATTTCACTGTTCACATAAGTCTATCAATGACACTATTCACTGAAGGTTACCATTGCACTATTCACCTATGGATACCGATGGTACTGTTAACATGAGTCTACCATAGCACTGTTCATCAAAGGATACCAATGACATTGTTCACATAAGGATATTGTTGCTCTGTTCACCTAAGGCCAACAACGAAACTGTTCACATAATTGGAAATTTTGAAAAGTGATGGTGATAAGTCACATTGACCACCCAAACACCTCAAACACTAGATTCTGGAAATCTAATGGACCAGATGGATTTATGCCATTACAATTGGAATTTCATGTATGATTAATATATAATGATTAAATTCAAAAAAAATCTTCAATATATATATATATATATATATATTAAAATTTGATATATTATGAGGTATATATATGACCATACCATATGATATAAACTATTTTAATTATAAAAAATGCCTTTATAATTTGGTTTAACCCATAAAATAATCACTTTTAGCATACTCACAACGAAAAATTATCACATGTTTTACTATATATTGTGAAAAAATGAATATAGTCTCATTATAAAATATATAAATTCGGATTCAAAATATTAAATCTATTTTATCATATTATGATCTTATAATTTAAATATATTATTTTAAAATTAATATCACAAAATTTATTAAAAAGTTGTATTCTAGGAAAAATATTTTATTAAGAATACATATCAATTTTCGAAAAACCAAACATAAAATTATAATTAAATGTTATTTGATTGAATATTGAAACTATATCTATAGTTATTATAAATATATTTTTTTGGAAAAAATAGAACATTGATAATTATATAAATTAAGTGATAGATTTAAATATAAATTAGTATTTGAATCAATTAATAATAAAATCAACCACTTTAGAAAATTCTATAAAATTAAATCTATGATATTTTTGACATTTGTGTTTAGATGATCATATTCTTATTTTTCAAATTAATTTTATACAATTAGTATAAGTTGAATAAATTTATTTCTACAACAATTCATTTAAAAAAATTTGGAGGGAAAATTGGTTTTTAATAAATATGTTGACATTAATATAATTTTAGTACCTATTTATCAATATATTTATTTTATATATAAAGTAAAATAGTTTTTTGAAAAAAAAATCTTAAAATTATTCACTTCTACAAAAATATTTTTTAATTATTCCTATATGTTATATTATAGTTCAATTAGGCTAATGGTTTTATGTATCTCATGTTATCAATGAAATTAAATTGATATTAATAGAAATATATCTAAATGTCACAATGTGCTTAATTATACAACCGTACTGTGAATTTCTCCAAATAAATTTAATCAACTTGATAAAAGAAAAAAAAGATAAATTCGTTTTACAACATTATCATGTTTTTATACCGCTTATTTGAATGTTTGATCATTCAAGAGAACATTAACTACGTGAGTGGTATTGTTTTATACAAAATTTTCTATATGATCCATGATTTATAGAGGTTGTCCTTCATAAAAAATATAATGATATAATAAGATAACATTTTATTTTTTACATGTGATAGATCATGTTTATAATTGCATTATAGAATAACATTTAACACGTCAGTATTCGACGTAGTTTCGGTAGAATTAAAATGTGACAAACTAATTTCCCTACTAAATCAAGAATCTAAAAGGGGATGATATTTATAGGGATCAAATTAAATGAGTCTACTATACACATAACAATATTCTATAGTGAAATTCCTAGAAATACATTCTCATTGACATAATGTTATATATTTCATTGATGATTTTAGGTATAAATATTTTATGGAAAATTAGATGTCTTTATTTTTCACTAAATGATTTTGAATTCCTAAAAAAATCATCTATATGAGGTCACAAAATCATTGAAGATCAATCATAACTCTATAAAATTGATGTTATACTCTACCTTCTATAGATGTATTTATAAGGATCCATCTAAATTTGTGAATGAGTGATATGATTTTATGAAAACTCGAAAAAAGAATAGAGTTATTTCATATATACATTAAAATCTACCAAACCCATGATCAATATATCCTCTATTGTTTGAATGGATAATTTATTCTAAAACTATATCTAAGTATAATAAATAGTACTGAAGCTAAAATCCAAACCATATAATTTTTGAATAATTCATTAAATTTTTTTGGTGAAACTCAGATCCCGATTAGATATAATTTATTATGGAACTCAAGGAATCATTACAACATAATTAGTGGATATTAGAGAAGTCATCACTAATATATATCCAATGAGATGTATTTATAAGTATATTGAGTAAAACCCAAATAAAATTATGCTCCTTTTTTTGTTTTGGAGAGTTATATAAATAAATCCATTTTGATTTTTCCATTTCCATTCTGTTATGGATAATGTATATATCATCCCATTTTACTTCTATCTACAATCATTGACTTATTCAAATTCCATGTACCAATATATATACTCCAAAACATCACTCTTCAATTTCCCCCCCAAGAAATTATTTATCATATATTTATACATCTTTGTATGTAAAAGATTAATTGGGAATAATAATTATGTACATCATCTAATTACTAATTCATTTCTATTAATTATGGGATGTAAAAATTATTTTGCAGCCTTGTCATTCAATCACAATCATGGTTTAACATAAGAATATTTCTATCTATTTTTTGAAGCTCTACGTCTTCCTTATGAACTTTATTAATCTCCACATTGACAAATGGATGAATAATAATTTGAGAACGATATGTCTTGTCCCAATTTATCAGGATTTCATCATATATATTTAATGAAAATTAAATTTTGTATATTTTTGTACTTATCATAAATAATCATTCATGATCCTTTTAAATAATGGAATCTTCCACCTTGTTCTTTTTCTGATGATGATAATGTGTTGATCAGTTATAATCTCTAATGAAATTCATCTATATTATCTTGGATATATTCAAATAATTATAACATAATATATATTTTAAAAATTTATGATCAATATATATTTCACTAAATTATCTATATATAAAATTATTCCATATCATTAATGAAAATTAATACTGTACCTAACTATAAATCATGTTTTGGGTAATTTTCTATAGATTCCTAAATTTTCTTAAGTTATAATCTAAAATAATATAATTTTTCATGTGGATGATTCCCAATATCATCATAGATAAATCACAATATATCAAAAAAAATTCCCATTATAGGGAAGAGAATGTACATGTGCATTGAGTAACATTCTCATAACTTCATTGAAATTGTCCTCTACCTCATCTATCTAAAAAGACATAGATCCCCATTGAATTAACATGGTAACATGATTACGTATCCATGATATATTATTCATAAAAAACAATAATATACATACAAACCAAAACAACAATGAATTTCAACCATGATGTTTGGTATAAGACGATGTACAATAACATCTCTCTTTGATGGATCAAATACTATTAATCATTTTGAGATTATAAGACCAAAAAATGAAATGTTTTATTCCAAAATTTTACACTGTGAAATTTTTTCAAAAAACATCTTTTTATTATTGTTCTTCAATACTATACTCATTGGTTCATCATAATACTCTTTAATAATTGAATATATAAGCATATCATTGACAAATACCATCACAAATGGATCTATATTATCTCTAAACAAATACTTTATTAAATCCATGATGATTGAAAGATCATTTGGAAGGCAAAATGAAATCAATATGAATTCATAGTGTACATACCATGTATAAATTATTTCATTGGTATTTAATCAATTTTTACATATTATATATATTATCTAGATTGAATATAAATCTTGGTAAAATATTTAACAACACATAATTGAGTAAATGAATCATCAATAAAATGTATATGAATCCTATTAATGATTGTGATGTTGTCTAATTTTGGATTACAAGTATTTTGTTATTTCGATATTTCATTCATTATAAAAAAATGAATAAGTAATCGACATGTAGACACATGTGACCGAATGAATACCTTATTATGATTATATTTGAGTTTCTTCCTAATTTCACACAACTCAATTGAGGAAATTTTTTATGAATTCATTAATATAGTTTTAGCATTTGGAATTAGATATATTCAAACATAACATCCGAATTTAAAAGAATTTTGGGAATCCAATTCAGAATACATTGGTAAACTCTCTTAAAATTTGAATATCATGCATGTTGAGTTTCTCCATAACAAAATGAGATAAAACCCCTTTTAATTTATACTTTGACCAATTAAATAATTATTATTTATATTGGAGAATTATAAATATCTTCAGGAACGTAGATGGCCATCAGTTGTTTGTAATATAAAATGTGAATTTCCTTATATAGTAATTGATATTGTATTTTTATAATGAAATCCAATCTTTAACCAAAATAACCTATAAATATATTTTAGAGCGAACAATATGATTTTTTTAAGAATATTCCCTAATACATCATTTTAATGATAAACCATAGTATGAAGATTAGATCATTTCACCATAAGAAGTTTTAAAATATATTATAATATCTAATTAATTTTGTGCTATTTTGATTACACTAAAATATTATACAAACACAAAATATTGGGTCTTTCCATAATAAACTATGATTTATGATATTATATAGTTTTTTATAACTATAAATGTCACTACTAAGTTAGAAATCCTCATATTAGAAGTAATTACCATAGGAAATTTTCATTAAAATCTCATATTACGAGGATAATGAAAAAAATCAATATTGATATCATTTATATCCATGAAAATTCATTCAAAATTATCATTATCCATATATATCATACACTATACTATGGTGGTTCATTTTATTGATATTTTCTAGTTTTTTTATTCATTGATTGGTATATTCACGTCACTCAAAATTCCTTTTTTTCTATCACCTTTTATTCCACAATTCAAACATTTACCATTATACTTAAGATAACTTCCTCCATGTATCCTTAAATAAATTTAGTATATATAAAATTACATATTATTTTCACTATGGGTTTTATTATATGATATTAACATTAATCCAGTATTCTTCTATTATCAAAAATATAATATTGATGGGTGACTAAAATCTCTATCTCCACAATAATATAACGCCAAATAATTTAGTTACACTTAATGATGTATATTATTCATAAAACACTTTATAGACATGGTATTATTCTATTATATAATTTATCAATTCTAAATTTGGATTGGATGATAATACATGAAGGGTACATCACATCCCTTGAAAAGTTATACTCATATGTACTAAATGATTCATTATCCTTCCACTTAGTCTCAAATAATTATATAAAAATTTATTTTAATATTATGAAGAATGTAAATATTGAAATATAATATCCTATAATTATGATACTATATGGAGTAAATTTATTCCCTTAATTGATTTGAGTTGACCATTGAGCTGATTCACCTCCCAAATGATAATCATTAAAAATAAAATTTTCATGTTCTAAATAATGTAGAGTCAAAAATATATTTGCAATGGTTCTAAATTATTTCTACATAACTAGTGGATCAACTTACACAATTAAATTGGGTAAATTTCTCTACCTAGATTACTCAAAAAAATATTATTCTATATTTTTCCCATTTATAATCATAATATTATTCATAATTGAGAATGATATATTAGAATTTAAATTTGATTTTTCATTCAACATCCTATAATATTATGTTTCTCCAAAGAAAAATCCGATTTTATATCTCCTTAAACATTAATAAGGTTCCTTCATGATCATGTAATTGAAAATAGAAAAAAAAGTTACTGTAAAGAACAATAATATTTATTGGAAACCACATTAACTTGAAAAATAATTTATAATATAAATAAATCATTACACCTAAATTTAAATCTATTACTCATTAAGTGTAAGGTAGGTTATCCATGGAATAATCTATTCAAATTCACCATGATGGTTCATAATGAAAATTCCATCAAGCCCACAAATATACAACATGTAGTTTCAAAATAGTTATGGTCTAATGAAATACTAAACATGTAACATAATAATGGTCAAGATATGATCAATCAATGTTTTAGGTATATTACACATAGATTAATATTTTCTAAAATAGAATCAATATTTTATATCCATAAATTGATGTTTTTTAGGTAAAAATCACTCCTTTCATAAAAATTAATGAGAATGGACTCCAATATATATATGATTATCTAAAGGGTTCTCACTGATGTTTTCAAATCATGGATTTCAAAGGTAATTAAATATTTTTATAATACGTACTATATAATCCCATATTTGTTTCCAAGTATATTATGGCTTATGATATGATTATTTATAACAAAATATAACAATCCATTCAAGTATCATATAGTTTCTAGGACATGGGAATCATAGATATATAATAAACTAAATTAAAATAATTATATATCATATCACACAATGTTCTTCATAACTACCTTCCTTCATATGTATATCTCATATAAAACCATTCTTTATTACACGAGATAAGTTAACATAAGAAAGTGTGAGCTTATATTCTTAGTATAGAAGAACATAGAAGATACTAATAACAACATAATCATAACATGATCATATGGGTTTGAAAATTTGAATATAATGATTGAAACCATACCAAGAATATCATATATTATAAAAGAACATGTAATAATGTTTGGTATTTAATACAACTAGAATCTAATATGAATTAAAGAGAACAATACATCAGATCCTAACATTGACATGATGAATAATGAACGTGGAATACATAATAGGACAGAAAATAATCTCATTTTTCAATGATCACAAAAATGTATATTATATAAGATTGGGTTAATTTCAAATTCAATGAAATATTCAACATATGTTCCCTCCCAATAATATCATACTATATAGAGTGGCTTATAGAATTGGTACCACACTTCCTTACAATTATTATAATATCCTAATATATCTATCATTTATTGATGCTTTAGAAGGATATATAATTTTGGTCCTAAAAAAACATAACTAAAATAGAAAGATGTTATCATGGTTGAAAATGAAATTAAAATATCTCTAGAAAATATTTTGAATAAAATATAACTTTCCAAAAAAAATTAACTTATTTGCAATATATATTTTTTGAAATATTGAGGAAAACATTTTATTACAATGTAAACATGTAAAATTAAAATTCATGATTCAAATAACTGACTAAACATGGTGTCTAGAATTTATTTTCACTTAATGCATGGTAAAACAATGACTCATTTAAAATTTTCATTAAATAAGTCAATAGTACATCGTTACTAAAAAAAGATGAATAATTTAAATTTTTTAATAAAATTTATCATTGGTATACCTGAAGTTAATAAATAATGTTATAATATTAAAAAAATTAATGATATCATATTTTGATAACCATGATATGGATATAAAAATATTTTTTACAATACAGAAATAAAATTCAATTTTCAAAAAAAAAATTCATATGTTATTAATGATATTAAATTTATGGAAACATGTAATATAACTAAATCAATATAGTAAACAACAATTCCTGGGATCATTTTGAGATATAAAATTTCATTTTTAGAAACTTAATCATAAATAATCATCATAATCTATTAGTGAGTACGAAAAATTAGTTAAATCAAGTATTAATGTCATTGAATATACTATTAAGACATATATATATATAATTTAAATTTAAATTAATTAAATTCTAAAGTTGTTTACATTCAGATGATATCTTATATTTATCAAATAGAATGTTTCAACATCAATTTTCTAATAATTCATTATTAAAATATTAATTTTCATGTTTTAACAGTTTCATATTTCATGATATTTTAAGTCGGTTGTTCAGAAATATTTAATAATATAATGCTTTGGACATCAAAAAATTGTACTTAATGATTTTAATTTTATATTGTAAAATTGTATACATATATATATATATATATAGTACGTTATAAATAAAATGTATATTTATAAAATATAGCTTTAACTTTTGAAGAGTCTGTTGGTCATAGGTACACATGATTGCTATTTTCACTATTCTAAAGATGGATAAAAAAATTAAATATAAATTACAAATTATAAAATAATTAGTATATCATATATATTATATATTAATTAAAAATATCCATATTACAATCCATTTATCATAGAAATAAAAAATTAATCACATTACTTCAAAGAGGCGGTTGTAAAGAAGTATGTGAAACTCACATTATCATTTTCCACCAGATGTGATGTTTAGGTGGAAGATATGATAATATTACAAAAAATTGATAATTATTCTATAAATAAAAAATAAAAAATTTCAATTCACATAATAACCATTCATGAATGGTGGTGATGAAAAATTATATGAATCACTTTGGGGAGGTGTATGCCCATACATACATATGAGGGGTAATTTCACATCCCATTTGATGGAAAAAAGACTGATTAATGGATGTTACATAATAATAATAATAATATAAATTTATTAAGTTACAAAAACTATATTATATTTTTTAATTATCAAAATGTCAATTTTGTTGGGGGCATAATATAAATTAATGTGTATTTTTTTGGATAGGATTATTAACTATCCTATGGTTTGGTCTATTAGAAAATTTATTAATTAGTATTAAAATGGTATTTTAAAAAAGATAATATACTATATATCATTAAAAAGGGTGTTTTTAATAAAAATTTTATGGGTTCTATTGAGATAAATGGCTTAATGTGATGTAAATAAGTGAGAGTGTGAGTATACATTTATATTTTTTGAGCGGGGGGGGGGGGGCAAAATATAAATTCATAAAATACAAAAATATAATATTTTCATAATAAAGATAAATTATAAAAAATTGACTGATATTATTCTATTGGGTGGTAATAAGAATAAGTATTTTCATAAATGATGTTTTGTAAAAAAAATTAAAAAACAATTCCATTATCTTTTGGTTTCAACACTGGTAATGTTGTTTTAACCTTAGTAATAATTATAGATTATAACTATTTTTAATATTCATTATGAAAAAAAGATAGTTTAACCAATAAAAAATTGGATATTAAAATAAAAAATTTATTATCCTTTTTAAACATTTAATTACAACATGTTTCTGAATTATAAAAAAATTACCCCCCAATACACAATGAAATTGTGTATTTAAAAATATTTATTTCCTAAGTATAAGTTATTTTATACCAAATTAAAATATAATATTAATTAAAATTACATTAAATGGAATGTCATTAATATAAATTATCAAATTCTACATTTAATACCAATATATAGAAAGCATATATATTTATAAATTATATAAAAAAGAGAGTTTTTAGTGAAAATAATTATTATACACTATTCCATAAAATCCCAATATTTTCAGAATATTCTCCAAGAATTAAAATTAAAATAATTTTGACATGATCATTTAGAAAATTAGTTATATATTTAAAAAAAATTCAATAACAATGTGAATGTAAATTTAATTTTTTTAAAAAAATAATAAAAGCTATTTTTTGCAGAAAAATATAATTTTAAATAGTATAATGATATAACTAAAAAAAGGTTACATATTTATCAATATTTGTAATTTCACTGAAAAATTAATAATATATATTTTTGAAATGTTTTTATTCATATTTAACCTTCCAAAATAAAGATATTGTTATAAAAATATACAAAGATACTATTCATTTAGAAAATTGGTTCATGTATCACGTGCAATCAAAAAAATTAAATTTATTTAAACTGAAATATAACATAAAACCATGGGGTGTTACAGGAACATTCAAAATCATAATGATTTTATGACTCACATGAAAACAATTATTTTTTTCATTAAGATTATAGAAAATTAAATAAATAATAGATATTTAATAGAACCTATTTATTTTATTTATTAATTTTTTTTACTAAAACCTATGAAATGCAATTAAATTAATAAAATAATATTTGAGCGTTTTATAGAGGGTCTTATTTTAACACATAATTTATTCATTTTTTTATTTATATTTCATTTATATTAACAATTTTATATGTTGTAAATTTTTCAATAAATGTCAAATTAAAATGAAAATGATTTTTTGAGTGATGATCTCCCCATTTTCCCACAACATTGCGAAATACCCATATATTAATATCATTAATATTTTTTCTTCTATTGTATTGTCTGTTTATAAATTTGATGATTTTATTTTTTGCTTTAAGAATCCTACCCTTCGAAATAGTAATTATATGAAAAATTTATGATAGAAGAAATAAATGAAAAGGCGGATCATTTTTTTATTCTAACTTGTGGGATCAAAAAAAATTATCACTATTGTTGAGGTAGATATTAATTAGATGATCATTTAATATCAGGGAGTAAATCAAATCTAAGATGCATACATTATTTTTACTATAAAATAAGTACTTTTTTTTAGAAAATTATGGTATATAGAGTAAATGTGTATATTTTTCTCTATTTGTTTTCTTATTTTTGTATATTTTGCTATTTAATGAATTTATTTAGAAATTAAATTTTGTTAATTATTAATAGTGGATGATTATGGTGGATTACTTCAAATATTTTTTTCATTATTAGTGAGAGTAAAATGTGAAAACTAGATGTTATTTTTTAATTTAAATGACATATTATACGATTTAATTTGGAATAATATTTGTAAAAACCACATAAATGTCAATATTAATTATTAAATATATTATACCTATAGAAGTATTTACAAAATTGATCAAAGTTAATTATTGATGGATGTTTCCACTGAATGTTTTCATAGAATTTTCCTATGGATGTTTTTTCTGGATGTTTTCAATTGAAATTTATACCGCATGCATGTTGAAAATTTATACAGGACATTACAAATAAATTTTACAAGGGGAAATTTCCTCAAACAATTTCCTCTCAGAATTTTAAGATATTTTTTACTATGATAATTTATGCATAATTTATCTATTGAATTTTTCTATGGATGGTTCAAACGTAAATTTATAGTCTAGGGATTGGGAAAATTATGAATGGGAAAATACATATATTAATTTATTATAATAAAATCACATGGATCCTTCCAAATGATCTATTCATTAGTAATATATATTGTTGTGTCCCGAGAAAGTATCAATTTTAATTTTTAATGATTAATATAGGTGGATATTTATTTTAAAAATTATAAGCTATATTTTTTATTGATCGTGAATAGTTGTTAGTTACGTTGTATCCTTACAATGTATGTTTTTAATTGTATATTTCTGCTGGAATTTTTTTTTCAAGGACATAAAACAATTAAAATGGAAATTTCCAATTCAATTTTATGGTGTAGATTTATATTTGTACTATATAGTATAGGGATATGAAATATTACTATTATAATGTAATAATTTAATTTAATAGTGGTTGTTTGTATAAAAAATATCTATGAGAGTGTTCAGTTAAACATTATTGTGATTAATTACATTGGATGTATATAGTGTAACATTTCAAAGGCTTCTTATAAGGAATATTTAAAATGATGGGATGTAAATAATTTTAAGATTTAACATCAAACACATTATATATATATAAATTTCAAGGTAAAAATATAATTGGTAAAATTAATGTAAATTATTTAATGGTATAATATATTGGATTTTTCAATTGTAATGTTATATTTTATTTTTCTAGTAAAACATTACAGTGGATTCATTTAGTTATTCAAAATATATTTTTATAATTGAACACAAATGTACTTGTCTTTAGTGTAAATTTGAAGTGATATTTTAATGTGGGGATTTCATGTGTAATACAGTAATGAGTAAAATCATCTTATGTTTTCAATGAATAAAATTATTTTTTTAAATTTTGTATCATTAGTTTTTTTTTATAATTTATGGGATGTTATATATTCATCAAGAAATATGATGTTTAGAAAAAATAAACTTTCTAAATCCATACGGAGAACATCCTTTACATTTTATAACAACCCTAAAATATGATGATTCCAAAACAAAAAACCAAAGATGCATAAAAATTTATATATAATTTTTAATGATGCTGTGAGTTATATAGAATTATATTCACTTGTATCAATTAATTTATGTGGTGTTGAGAGTGCTATATATAAATGTTTTTAAAAATTATTTTTTTATGGTGAGAGGTGAAGATGGATATTTTTTAATGATGATATTTATCATATGATACAATATAATGAGATGTAATCATGGGGGAACACATCATTTATATACGTAGTGAATAATGTCTACTATGTTTAAATTACAAATATTTTACGGGTAGATCACAAAATGATATTTTTTTTGAATTTTGTATATTTTTTAGGTTTGAAACTACCTTCAATAAAAAAAGAGGATGTACAAATTTGTGAGAATTTTTTCATCAAGACCATTTAATTATTTTAATTTTCTATGTGATATTGTTAATTAATGGGAGAAAATATTTATATTTTTGTTTTTCATATGTTTTTTATTTATATAGTGATAATAATCATGATACTATATTTATTGATCAAGATACAACCAATATTTTATTCTTTTCAATAACTCTACCAGAAAAATTGATGAGCTATGAGTTGGGAACAAAATAGAAATTTTTATTAAACCATTAAGAATTTTAATGAATTTTGGGTCATAATTTTTGAAAAACTTCAAGAAATATGTGTATATGATATGTGATTGTTAAAAATTTGATATACTACAAAATCAATTCTCCTTAATTATTGCTATAATATTTGAAAAACTTAAACATATTTTTCCTAGTTTTTTAATAACGATGGAATAATAATTTAAATTTCATAGAACATTGTTTAGTGACAGAATCCAATGGTTTTTAAAATATTTATTTTATAATAACATGTTATTCATAGAATACATAATAAAATTTGTGCATTTTTTGAGAATAATTTATTTAGAGATTTGAAGGATAAATCTTTGGTAATTGAAATTATATAATATTTTTTCATACAACAAAATAATAGTTCACAAAATGATGTTTGTATTATATATTAATATAAGATCATTTTCTTATGTGAAATAAATAATTTTGTTCTTGTTTTAGTACGTAAAATAGTGAAATTATTTTCATAATTGATTGAATGAATGGTTACTCCAATTAATATTAAATTTGGTGAATAAATATTTACCAATGAGGATTATTTTTATATGATATACTTTAATTGAAGAATTTATATTTAATAATAATAATAATAATAAATTCCGGTCACTGTCAATCAGTATACATCAAAATTAATAATGTTACAGTGGGTATGCTTATAAGGAAAGCTAAATGTTACAAAAAATTATAATGAATGAGAATAAATCATATAAATGAGTTATGTAATCATTGAAAGGGATGTATTATTTGGTTGTAAAATATAATCAACAACTCTATATAATTTAGGGAAATGAGAAATAATTTACCCACTGATCATAAAACATGTACTAATTTTAAACATCAACCAAAATATAGAATATCATTAAACAAGGAAAATAAAATGAATGTTGGTGATAATGTAGAAAATTGAACAATAATGAAAATTAGTAATGAGAATAATTAATATAATCACATTGGAGACCACAAAATATTTATATGGTTTTTTTGATATATGCTTATGAGCCACACTATTTAACTATTTTATATTGATATATTACTGTCATATTTTTCTATTAAACAACTAAAGAACTATTGAATGGTTTATCTCACGGGGATCCTATCAAAAAAATATATATTTTTATGTAATTAAATTTACAATAACATATCATAGTTATATGAGTCTTTTAAAACTATTTTTTCATGTAGTAAACCCCATGCTTAATATAATTACATATCAATATGGGTATTCAATTTAGTGGATGTGTTATGAATAATTACTATGTAGTGGAAACATATATTACATTAAATAATAAACTACTATATATCCAATTAATTGTTAATGGTTAGTTTTTTTTGAAATTAAGACATAGAATAGATGCATTATAATTCATATAGAGTGGTAAGTTCTTCAAAAAAATGGATCCTTAATGGTATTTATGAGTATTTAAAACATATCATTCAGAATGACTATTCTAATCATGGAATCCATCTAATAAATCAAAGTAATAGGAATTATATCACATTTTAGGGGATGTATATGGTACAATTTTCATGAAAATTATTTATTGAAAACTCGGACTGAATACCGTAATAGAATGTTATTGTTGGAAGTGATATCATGGTGAATGAGTTTTAGATTTCATAAAATGATCTACCTCCACTATAGATGTAATTATAATATCAAATTTTGTACTAAATCTAGTTATTCTTATATAATTTTGTAGGTTATATATTTCGTTAAAATATTCATATGTTCTAGGATACATCTTCATTAAATATGATCAATTTAAAGGCCATTTACATTATTTAATTAATAATCCATCATTTTTTAATATAGATCATAAATTATTAATATATATTTATTAATTTTATGTATGTCAAATAGAAATTCCATAGCACCCGTGAAACATAAATTCTTAACAAAATCATATCATCCTTATAATTTTTTTAAAACTATTATTATGGAATCATTCCCTCTATGTTATAAATTACAGAAATTTATTTAATACATGTCTGATTGATATAGTAACAAAAAATAATAACTAGTTTCATCGTACAAAAAATTATCATAATATAGGATATGTTATCTAAATGGAAATGAAAATACCATTTTATTCAGTTTAAACAACTAACCATGTCCACCAACACCATTCAATTTGATTAAATAAATCCTATATTTAAGTATCTCGTTCTATAGTGAAAATTTGGTTTCAATGAAAAATGATTCTTCAATTACCAATGCTTCATGAAAAAACTAAAATTAAATTACTATCATTATCTATATATGAAATCACCCCTAATAGATAAAATTAATAATAATCAACCCCTATTAATAATATTTCACAAAATGATATTGAATTTAATTTATTTATCTTCTTATCATGTCTCTATGTACCCCGTGACATAACAAAAAATTACTCTATAATTTGAAGTGGGCTCTCTCTACTATGATGTTTATTCTATTATAAAATACCAATTACATTATAGAAATATACCATTTTAATGGGGTCTCTATATTTTAATGTTATTAAAAAATTTCCAATGAGTTTTGGTTCTTACAACAATGATATAATCATTGATATGAAGATCATTGTCCCATTTTCCATATATTAATTAAATATTATTAAAATATCTAAATATCATTGATCTCATAACCCTTATTAAAAATTAGTATTGGAAATTTTCATAGTTCTGTAAGTTGATTAAAAACCTAAATCCCTTTATATGATTATTTTTTTAGAATCAATTTGATGTCAGTCATTCTATCATTTACCAAATTAATTAAACTCTTGAATTGAAAAATAATAATAAATAAATTTATCTACTCTAATCTCATATAAAAATTAGAAATATTGGTGATTCATCTATTTAAAAGTTAAATCCACTCTTACTATAAATATTTTTTTGGATTGAAGGTGAAGCATTCCAATAAATTATGCATAAAATATTTTGGAGTAAAAATATCGACACAAATATTTAATTTTATTAATAAATTAATTATTAAAAAAATAAATAAATATTGATGTATAAAAAATAAGAAAATAATTTCAACTAATAATGCATCATGTATCTTCTAGGATACGTACCTTTTATTTATGTAATTACTAATTTTAATATAAATATTATGAAAATATTTATGAGTTTATTGAGATTCTATAATGATATTTTCAGGGAGTACATATATATTTTCCCTTCAAAGTAATATATATTAGAAAAAACTATATCTATGTAATGAATTTGTAAATACCTCTATCCATCGACATCAAGAAACCTTTCAAGCAGCATAATATCATTATTTATGACTATGGACAACGAATTTTCTAACCATATTAGCATATGAGATTGGATATAGATCGTGGTAGTTCCATTCAATGCTATTATATTCAGATAAAAAAATTTATATGGACACATCGATTTCCTTGACAAACTATTGGTATCTATAATCATATACATTTTTTTCCTAGAGGATGAATTGGTTTCATTATTCTCCTCATGACATTTTTCATATTCGTACATACTACTTGAACATTGTTTTTTTATTCTACATTACCAATTAATGATTTATTTCCCAACAACTATTTTCCCTCGCAATATTTTATGTTTGATTACGTCAATAAATGAATTTATTTTTTATATTACCTTCATAGTTTTTTTGATTCCCAATATCACCTTTAGTGGTAAATTTATAATCATCCAAAAAACCCTACCTATTCCATGACCCTAATTATTAATAACTATACCAATAGAATTTAAATTGTATTCAATATTTTCAGTTTTTATTCTAGTTTATAAACTATTTTGAGAAGTTTATTATTCTTTAAATAGTATAAAATTGTATCATCCTTCCCAATAACTTAATGAAATAATTTTATAGTATTTGAATGTTTTTTCATCCACAATTGACTAAATTTCTTTAAACCATTGTGGAACATGATTATATGAGGTTTCTCTATCCCAGTGTAGTTGTTTTTTATATTGAATTGTGTATGAGTACACATAGTAATCAATCATACATGAATTTTAAAATAAATGTCTCATGAACAACTAGTTTTAGTGAATCCTTCATCTTACCCATTTCTCATAGATGATAATATTAATAATGACAACATGAAATAAGAAAATACATATGAGACCCTCTATTGTCATTGTAATGTTCCAATATTTCATTTCATACCAATACTATATAAGTGAATATTGTAACAAATAGATCACCTAACAAAAGGGTGAAAAAAATTAAATAGTGTTTATCATTAAAGAAAAAAACATACAATTCAACATATAACTTCTAAATAACATATATAAAATTTCCCCATGATTTATTCAGCTACTAAAAAATATAATATTACTATAGAATGATATTTATTTTTTAAAAGTAATCAAATAATTTGATGAGACAACACAATACATATGAAATTCTATGTTTTATGGAATAATTTTTTTCATTCTATAGAGAATGAAAAGATGAAACATCCAAATAGTATTCCACTGATGTACCTTCCACGGTTTAAATAACATCTCTCATAAATGAACATTGGGATAATAAATGAGATACATTTCCAATCATCCTTCTATATATCACTGAACAATTAGTAAATATATAAGAGTCCAAAAATTTATATCACCATCATCAATTTTTAATATATGAATGTTGTAATATATATCTGTTTTAATCATCTTACTAGCCATTGATAACATCTAAAATTCTATATTTCATAATTTTTTTGTAATAAAAGAGAGGCACCAATTTTTTAACCACATAAAACTATAATATGTTATCAATAGTAATAGGGAAAAATACCAAAATTAAATTCCTTTAAGAAATATTATTAGACTTTCAATAATATTTTCCCAATTCTCTAAAAATGTTTTCCCCAAATTTATCATTTAAATGGGCCAAATAATTTCTATGAAATAACTTAAATCGATTTATAATAATATTTGAATTTATTAAAAAATAAAAAACATTCATCCCATAAGTGATTAGTGTCCCTTAATATAAGATACACAATCTACTTATTTCATAATTAATATTCAACATCTCCCTCAATTTTTTTAAAATTATTAATATTCATAGAATTTTCTTACTTAAACCATTTATAATAACATAGGAAATGAAGTATATGATTGTGATAGATCAGATACTCAGTAAGGAAAATATAAGATATATCAATTAATAATCATATTAAATTGTATTCTCACAATAAGGGTGTGCATGTTCATAACATTAAATGTTAATACCCAATCTTTCATGGATTGTAAAAATGATTATTATCCTAATAATTCATCATTCCAAAATTCTTGATTCATTAAAGAGACAAATCATTATAAATCAAACATGAATCATAAGTTCTTCACCAATAAATATGTCACCATTATAATTATTTGATCTATTTAATCTCATCAATGTTAACAGATGATGGTATAAAATCATAATAAATTAGGCCTGAAATAATATTACCCATATCATTACATATCTTGAATAATTACATATTTCTTATATTATATCAAGAACATTAATATGTTTACTATTATGGATCAAACAAATTGACATATCTCCCATAATTATCTAATTATATGTAAAATTTTACCCAATGATTTGGGGAGAAATATAATTAATGAAACAAAAATAAAATAATTAAATGCATTCGTATTTATTTCAAAAATATAATTAAAAATTACCCTTTAATTATACAATAACATTTGAATAGAAAAGGGTTTTATAAAAAAAAATTAAATTCATCAAAGAATGAGCCATAGAAAATAAAAGGGTTTCTATAATATATAATGAATCAAAGAATACAAAATACATTGAATGAAGTATCATAGTTACATTGAATCAAATAACTATTAAAACATAATTAATATCAAATGATTATGTCATATAAGAGAATGACACTAAATGAAACAGATGATTATTACTAGAGGAAAAACAATTTTTACTTTAAAATATCATAATTAAAATCTATAAATTTATTAAATATTAAAAGAATTTTTCTTAAATTAACCAATAAAAATTTTAGTTGAATAATGAAATAATTTTATGTCCATGATGGTAAAAAAGTTTAGTCTTTTTTTATAAATCAATAGATAATATTCAACAAATTCGTTTTTAAAAAGAGTAGTAAATTACCTCTTTCAAAAAATGAAAACAATATTATTTTTATAATATTTTATTAAACAAAATTTTGGTTAATATTTTTCATTAAAAATCCTTTTATACATTCAAAAATATTATATAAAAATATTAACAGAAAATATTAATATTGATAAAAATGATTTACTATTGAGTCAAAAAAATGTCAGTTTTTCAAAAAAAAAATTACAATGGTGTCTTGAGTTCAAAAAAAGAGCAATATGAAAGGATGAAATGTATTATATATAAATAAAAAAAGAGTAGAATAAATAGAACTTTTTATATTATAAAATGAACATGTAATTTCCTACAAGGTAAATTAGAGAAAATAATAATAATTGATAATAGATTTGAACATAAATCCTTTAAATATTTGGTAATTTTTGAATCATAATAATTTGAAAGAGTATCATAAATGGAAACATCAAATAAAATAATCATAATAATTTCCAATATATAAAATTTCAATGTTTATTTATATAGAATAATAAAAATATACAATTTTTTAAATCGGAATATATCACCATGAAAAAAAGTGAGACTAGAAACCACTAAACTCACGTATCATCTTTCCTAAATAAAATTAGAACATCCATTATAATAATTATATATTTATTATACATATATTCATGAAATATACTTATTTCAATCTTACAATTTTTTATTTAATAATTACATCATATCAAAATATAATTGATATTTTCATAATATTTTTTCTCAGTGATTATTGCGTTATCTTTCACACATGTTTTGGCTCTACCGTCTCAATCTATGTACATTGATCATGGTTTTATCATTTAAAAAATCCCAAATATTATATCATAATTGTATTTTTTTTAATTGTTAATATATTATAGTTAACCATAATAGTAATATAAAAAAATGAATTATATTATTCAAGGAGATGGTATGCCATACATATTTGTCAATACAATTTCAATTTTTCGATGGTTGGAATGAAATAATAGTAATTAACACATAAACATATAGAATATTCATTAAATAATAAAAATTATATATAATAATTAAATAAATACTTATAGGAATACATTTATTTTTATGATGGGAAATGAATCTGATCGCTTCATATAGGTGGTCGTATAAATATACACACAAGTGACATTGTCATTTTCCTAGAAGATTGTAAGTTAAAATGGTAGAAATGAAATTATCAGGAAAAAAGAATAATTATGTCGTAAATATTACATATACACATTTAATTCATAGTTATAATAACCCATTTAAGGTTGTGATGGAAAATTATTTGTATCTTTTTGTGGTTGGGGTAATTCATACATATGATACAGTGATACTTTAAATTACCATTCAATATATAACAGAGTGGATAATAGTTGTTTCATAATAAAATCAAAATTTATGTGTAATTATGGTATATAATTAGTTACATTATTATAAATAATTTCTTTTGTTATTGGTTAAATAATAAGTACAAATAAGGTGACAATTTAAAGAGATTACCTTATTTTTGGAATAACTCCTCTAGATTTCCTCCTATGGAAAATATGAATGGTATTGTTGTGGGAAAACACATATATAATGTTTCTTGTGATATATAGAAAATATTTTATGAAGTTCCGGTGTAGTTAAATTTATAATTAATTTTCATATAATGGAATGTATGGCTTCCAATTTAATAGTTAGGAGAGTCAGGCTCTCAAAATTTATAAACATATTAAAATATTATAATGTCACTATTGATCCAAATGATTTGATATATAATATAGATATTTTATTTGGTTGTATTTTTTTTTATAGTGAGAAAATAATTTCTCTACGTATATGTATTTTTTGAAACATTACGACTTTGATTAAAACCTGCTTTAAACAATTTTATTCGTAAACATAGAAACTTATACATTTTAAGGATTATAATTTTAATAATATTTTAAAATTTTAATCATAAATGGATAATGAAACAAATTTTAGATTGTTTATAATCCGCATTTTTCTAATTTTATTATTTTTTTATTTTAAAATAATTTATCAGGAATTATTTTCAAAAAATATCATTAATGCACTTATTGATATTATATACTTAATTTATTTTTAAAGACATGAATAAAATTATATAATACGAATATAATATTTTTAAAAATTATTATTATATATTAATCAATAAAATAAATGTAAATCTATAAATAAATAAAATTATGTTACTTTTAATACATTTAATATCATATATATTATTTTTTTTAATTTAAAAAATAATGTGTCAGCATTGAATATAATTTAAAGTTAATTATATAATCAATAAAAATTATAAAAAAAATTCACAAACATAATTATTTCATTATTCATATATTACACATTATATATTGTTTTTGAATAAAATATTATTGTATGTGATCTCATATGATATATTTAAAATTATGATTGTGACAATTTTTAATATTCTCTTCTTTAAATATTATATAGATAGTTTTCAATGAAATGTGTCACTTAAAAAGATTAAATTTCTATTATAGTGTTATGAGAGTCGATGTAACTTTACTTGTTATGATGCAATATAACTATTGGGGACCATGGAACAATTACTTATCATACATTGACTTTATTTACACTAAACTGAAGTGAAAATATTAAATTTGATAACTATTCATTATTAGAAAAATTAATTGGGGATTATTTACAAAAAATTAAAATCTTGATTCCTAATATTGTATCCATTTTCCTAATTGACTTTATATAATTTTATGAAATTAATATTATAATAACTATAGAAAACATGATGAAAACTATTTCATTATAAAACACATATTTAATGATTAAACATGATTTGTTTATATTCCATTCCTAGATAAACATTAAGTGAATGTTAAAACATTTTTTTGAATATATAATATAAATATTTCAGTTAAATAATTTATTCATATTTATTAATTAAATTATCAAATATAGAAAACGAATGTGTTAATGGAATTTTGTTTTAAATCTCTTATATTTTCAATGTTTTTTATTTGTATTTCAAATTAATTGATAATCAAGTAATTCATGTTTTACTATTATAAAAAAAATTATTTATAAATTAGTTTGACATATTTTATACTTACCAATCCAACATCTTAGAGTTTTCATTAAAAGTATATAATAATTTTTTAGTAATATATTTTGATTTGATAAACATTTCATTATCTATATAGCTATATTATAAAAAAATAAATTCTACAACTAACTATAATATAATATCTAATGGTGTAAAATTATTATTGTCCATTAATTTCATATAGTTTTTATAGAGGAATATCATTTAATAAAAAATGGTTTCCATAATAAATTAACATCTTTTTTATCATAGAAAATATTGATTAGAAATTACTAGTTAATATTATCACCATAATTTTAGTTGATATTCCTACTTTAGTTCATTTCATAACTACTAGTTGAATTCACATAGTTGGATCCACATATAATTCAGACATGGAATTTGAAATTGGAATTCCCACTATCTAGTTAAAATTACTAAAAAATAATTTAATAAAATAATAATCATAAATCAGGTGTTTTTAAATATATAATTTATTATAAATATTCCCTCTAGAAATTTACATATGAATTTCATTTTGAAATTTACATGTACTTGGAATTAACGCGTAATAATTCTAAGAATAGAATACATTTGATTCAACTATAAATTTATAATATAAACTCCCAATAGAAACATGAAATGGTATTCAGGGATGGATTTTCCAATCCAAATTCCTATTTGAAATAAGAATGAGATCAAAAATAAAAAGTGAAATTTCCATGTTAAATTAAAATTTCACTAAATAAGATAGTAACAATATAAAATCCCACTATAAAATATGATTAGAAATTAAAAATAAGGATTCACATTGGGAAATAATATATGAAATTTCTAGTAGAAAAAATAATTTGGAATTTGAAAATAATTTCCCATAGTCTATATATACATATTTGAAAATAGTATGGGAAAATTATATGCATTCAAATATAATCCAATTCGAAATTTAAAATTGGATTCTCAATGATAACTCCAAATGTAATTAAAATAAGATTTTTCAAATGGAATTGAAACTAGTAATATCATATGGGAATTACCAATTACTAATTCTAAATACAATTGAAAAAGATTTAAAAATCCTATTAATAAAAAAACCATTATTTAATTTGAAATTCATAATGGGAATTACCATTGAAGATTCCTAGTGGACATAAAACATTATATCCCATGTTATTAAAAAACTATTATGGTTCAATAGAAATTTAAACTATTTAGATTTAAATGAATTAAAAACATTTAAAAAATTTGAATTTCAAAGGGGATATTCCCATTTTAAAAAATTGTTAAATTCCATATGGGACATCCCATTGAAAATTCATAATTGAAATCATATTAAAATGAATTTAAAAATTAATAAATTTAATCATTAAATAATCATTAATTTTAAAATATAAATTGAAACTTGATATTCATGTTTAATTTTTCTAAAAAAATTATTAAATGATATCATTGAATAAACTTGAAATTCATAATAGAAATTTGTAACAGGAAGTTGGATGTTGAAATATCTAAATATTAACATACTATAAATTAATGGAAATTACCACTAGGAAAATGTATTTTAAATAAAAAAAGAAAATTGAACTTCCTAATTGAAATTACATAATTTAATCAAGAAGAAATTAAACTAAAAATTCTTAATGGAAATTCACCTTTGGAATAAATTTTAAAATCGATATGTGAATTCCCACTAAAAATCCCTAAAGTAAATTACCGGAAAAAATATTCGAATATAAAATAAATAGATAAATTTTTTAGATAAATCGGAATTTTCCTATTGAAATGAATAATTTAAATTACCTTTTTAAATTTCTCTAATTCAAAATGCTTATATTCCAACATTGAATGAATTAAATTAGGGATGAAATTCCCAAAAAATTCAAATTTTTAATTCAAACGGTCCATGCCTTCATGATTTATTTCATTTCTCATTTTGTTAGTTCTTGGGTTTTTTTGATCCTTTCCCCTTATCATTTCAATGATTTCTCCATTTAATAATTGAATCAGATTCATGGAACCGTCGTCAATTTTAATTGACTACTTGGATGGATTGACTATGTGAATCTAATACATAGTGTCATTCTCTATATTAGTTTTCTATATAGATCCATAGGCTATATAATTTAAATATGTTAAAAAATTAGATACGAGGTGGACTGTGGAACATATAAATTTATCTTTGGAGATTTTTGGATATGTGGTAATTTTATCTATATATAATCTTCCATTACGAAATTTATCCCTTTTACAAAATGTCTAGGAGGGGATGTTAACATTTAGAATCTAGGGTATTGAAAGGGTTTTTATTCATTCATGATTATATACATGATTTTGTTAGAAAATCCATTCATTATATGATTCTTTCCATGTGGATTATATTCATATTTTAACGATTTGATAAATTTTATCTATTATAATTTTAATCCAAACCATTTCATATCTATTCATTCTATAAAAGGGAATCCTAAATTAATTCCTTATTGAATTAATTTTCTTCTTACTAGAGATTAAAAATACCTTCCATGAAAATTATGTAAGGTTCATTTCATCTAAGAGGGTAATTATCCATAATTTATATTTTTTGTATCATGGTTTATGTGTTATTGTTTTGTTATTTTTTTTGAATATGGTTGTATATGGAATAATAAATTTAAATTAATTTGTTAAATTATACTAAAAATAGAAAAGGTAATGTGAAACAAAGGTTATAAAACGATTTATTATAATTATTATAATAATAATTATTGTTATATATATTTTTATTATGTAGGTATAATTCCTTGTTAAAGATAATGTAAATTATGAGATTTGTTTAGAAATAGTTGTGATGTTATGGAATACATAAATTTTATATTTTGTAATATCATGATAATTTGAAATCGAGTAACCTCTTATATTTGTTAAATGAAATGGTTTCTACCAGATTAGTGATTTTTTCACAATTCCATAAAAATAATGAAGATTGATTAAAGAAATACCCATGATAAATCTATAACAACGTTATTGATGGGTCATGATGTGTGATTGTGGAATGTCGTGTAGACACATTGTGTGTTTTTCCTCATTTGAGGTTAAAGTGTGTTTTGAACATTCAATAAGAAAATGACCATAATGTGCAGTTGGGATCATGAAATGTTTTGGGGTGGAAATGTGTGCCTTTGTTTTTTGGATAACATGGGGAATGGTCTGTGTATATGATAAAAAGGAGATGTGGTATGTATATTTTTAATCATGGAAAGTGGAGGAGTGGTGCTGTTTGTGATGAGCTGGTGGACGTGGCTATGACGATGGATGTTTTTATGATGGATTTAGTATGATGAGATTCTTTTAATTTCGATGTTTTATGTCATGATTTATTCATAAATAATATTTAATTTTATGAGAATAGTGAATTTGAAATTGTATAGAAATGGTGTATTAATGTGGATCTATAGTGAGATGTTTTTTAATTGTGAAAAAATTAAATGACTGAACCAATGGGCTATTTTGGAGGAAAGGATTTGTTATGTGAATTTTGAAATTAGTTAAATGTAAATTAAATGTGTTTGGTGAGATTTTCCTTTATTTGTTTGTGTTATGAATTTAGCTATGGTAACATATGTTAAGAAACGTTTTTATCAAGATGAGGGAAGGGGCAGAAATTTTCTTTTCCCTTCCTTCATTAAGATGAAGAGGAGATAATGACCCCTGTGACCCGTTTCTAGTTGGCATTGATGTGGTGACTACCACCAAAGTTATAGAATCTCACACAAAATGGATGGGATTTATATTTATTATGAAATTAGGATCAAGGGACAAGATGGTAAAATCCCAAACAACACTAAAGTAAATGTAAAATAATAACCGGAAACCATTCCCATATGCATGATAAAAATTAAAGATGATACAAATTACAACAAAACTCCAATATAGAGTTCCAAAAGAAAATATACTAAGAAGAAACAACAACTAATCCCAATTCACAAGCTAGTAATGTTCAACATGGTCCACGAAGTCCTTCTAAAATGATGTAAATAGTTTTTCGAATGTAGGGTTAATATACATGTATACACAGTCAGAAAACTAAAGCCACCCATGCACAAACAGAAGAAGATAAAAATTCCCATATGATGAAATAGTAAAACCTCAAAGCACCCACCAAGGGGTTCAAACCAACCCACCCTCACCAAGGCATGATCAATAAATAAAGAATGTCTAGTAAGGTAGTACTATAATAACATCAACATTTTGGTACCCTGCACCACTTTCCCACTATCTAGTATCCCGTTCCTAATAGATAACATCTTGACGCTACAACTATTCTCATTCCCAGTCCCACTTCTACAACCTTCTCTTAAGCACATTGGCCTCAAACCAAACATAATACCACCTCAATAAAACAGATCCACAACAACAATGCCTATGGCCTGACGACACCTTAGCCTCATCCAAAAGACACTTTGGAAAAAAAATCATCTCCCAAAGACACCTAGGGCTATCATATAAAAAAACTCATGAAGGAGGTAAGACTATGTAAAACCTCAATACATTATAGCCTTCTATGATACATACAAGAGGTAATAACATGATGATGGTGGGAGGAAGAATGTCAACTACTAGACATCTATCCACCCACTATGATTTTGTTAGAGACACCCTCCCCAATAAAATGGGGGTGTTCGGCACATATTTCTCAATAAGCATGGGGTGATATTTGAAACAATTGTAACTAAATTATATATATATAGGTAAGAAACCACTTATCCCCAACCTATTAATCCATAAACAACCATCTCATAAATAACCACATTTCAACTACCCCTATATGCACAACCACACAATAGTCAATACCAAAGCATAACACAACCGATTTTAATTTAATAACATGTTATTTATTAATAAAGGGATTAACATTAATTTATTTACAGCAACAATAAGATACTAAAAACCACAAAAATATCAAAATAAAAACCTAAACTAGATTTGTAGTTCCACTACATAACCCCATTCGACCACTACCAACTATCTTTCTGCAAAGATGTGTCGTACAATACATCTCTTACAACCAAGTCCTATAGCCCCACTACCCATAATATTACCAGATGTATTCCCACAACATAAATGTTAATTACCACCACACAGTACTACTTCCCAATGCCAGTTGATGGATAAAACAAAAAAAATTGAAATTCCACTACCTACAAGTCCATCCATTATAAAATCAATCAGTCTCTCAAAATGAGAATCCATCACACAACACATACCACCCAACACACAAAACCCCCAACAAATAACACCAGACCATATCCCCACTACACACATTTCTCACATACTTCAAATAGAAACAACTCTACTTTCTACCCATGAACCTATAACCATGATCCCAACTCCCTCACTATAAAACTCACCGAAAAACCCAATAGAAGAAAGAACTAAGTCACACCTATCAACATGATAAATATATTAATATTTTTGAAAAAAATGTTCTTTTATCAACTTGATAGAAATGGGTGATCATACAAGGTTTATCATCCTGGGGCATCCATTTCATTTATCATGGTGTACGTGATTAAGAAGATTGTTTATTATGGATAATTATCAAACAACATGATAAAAAAAGAATACCACTAGTGATCAGGAAAATACCAACAACAATGATGATTTTTAGATTTTATAAAACCACAACAATTCTTAAGTAAACAAGGATAACAAAATAAAACAGATGATTAAATATCCATCATTTACCAACCTTTTATTTTATTACCCTAATATCTTTTTATCATATTACTTTTTTATTTATTTATATTTTTAAGATTTGTCTTCATATTTTCATCATAATGAATCATTAGTACCCCAAACTCCATGATTTATATTTTAATAGAGGTATATGTAATCTCTACCAGAACAACATGGAACCAATGTTCTTGCTTGCATCAAGAACATATGATTGTGTGAGTAATAAGAAATAAATCCAGGAAAACTAAGTAGAAGAGGCACTAGCACATAGCACGACTCATGTATGGAAGAATAATTTGAACACATGAAGAGAAAATATAAAACATATTGGGATGGGAAGATACAAGCTTTGAATCCCCAGATCATAAATTAAAGGAAGAATGGTTTCAGAAGCAATTAATCTTTGGATCGTGGTCAAGATTACAATATTTAAGTATCTCAAAACCGCTAGAACGTTTGGATAATAAAGATATTATTAATGTATTTAAAAAACTATATGAAACATTAAAGAAATACTTTAAAATCAGTTTAGGTCAATTAAGGTCTTAGATTGGTGAAACTATTAAACTGGGAGATACTAGCATACAAAAATGAGTCTGCGTTGGGTGAGTCATCGATTTGGAGAAACCGATAGGTGAGCTACCAACATGTCCTACCGGCGCTAAGCCATCGACACTGATCAACTAACACAGATTTACAGATGATGATATACTGATGTTGAGATATTGATTCAATGACATACTAATGCCTCAACCTACTGACACCCTCACAAAAAGACACCCTATCTCACAGAAAATGATGCCCTCAACTCGAGAACACATCTGTTATTGACTCACCAATGTTGAAATATTTAAATCAATAATGCACTGAAAATTTTATGAACTTACATGCTGATGCAATGACAAGCTATCTCGCTGACAAGATGATGTTGACGCCCTATGTTACTGATTGAAAATGTGGATATCCTAGGAATTTTCAAAACTCTGGAAATGAGCCACAATTTCCTCCAATAACTCCATAAACACTCTATTTTCACAATGGGAATGCCTAAGGATATTCTAGACATTACATAAAATAAATATCATACTATTCTCATCCTCTAGAATTTAAAACTAATCTAATGAAATGAGGTCCGAACAACCATCACCTAAGATACACATCGGAAACAAACCCCCTAGTATTATTCGAATGCTGGAGTGATAACATAGACATCCAAGGAAACCAAATTTACATATATATCCTAAATAAATATGGAATAATAAGGACCCCCACTACCCTAAACAACTGCAAACACACCATAGTCACAATTTCTAAACATGTGGAGTAAAGATTGCCTTCGTCCATGTAATGATACTATCCTCTTTGGGTGGAACTGTCTCACCTGACCAGGTTTAATCACATTCACATTGATGACTCTTGATTGAATATTAGGTCCACCCCTTCCCTTAGTATGGAATTTATCAAAAACATTTAGAGAACAATATATCAACTCATCTGATAGAGGAATAAGGGCAATCATTACATAACAAGAAAAGAACAAAGTGAAACACAATAGTAAAAAAAATGGAATAGATATAGGTACTGGACATGCATGTGTTCTTATTTATCCCATGTTATCTCCTCAAGGTCACTATGTCTTCATTACACACAATCCAATGGAATGGTCCATCCACATATCAACTTTCCTCCATGATCCGGTATTTTTACTGGTCTCTCCAGAAATGTCGCATTTTCCACGTTATCCTACTCTCCCTAGTCAAGGATACCAGAGTTATGATGTTGATATATATAGATATGATATACATGGATGAAATCTTGGATATTCTCTAACCACAGTGGAAACTCCCGCTGATATCCCACATCACCAAATTATCCTAAAAGATCTCAAGGTCTGATGAACCACAGAGAAATCTAACCTCCCTTATCGAACCTATGGTTCCCAGGTCGAGGGTAAGTATTCAAGGAATCATGGTCTATATACTTGAAATCCAATTTCCCCATCCTATGACTATCATATGACTTCTATCAGTCCATTATTACATTCATCCTCTCGTGTAAAAACTGTGCCTTCTATATAGGGATTTTCACTACCTATCATCCAAGAAGGGGTGCCTCCCAAGCCTCTGTCCAACATAAGGGGGAACATCACAACCATTTATACAAAGCATCAAACAGTTCCATGATAATGGTATATTTATAGATATTATTATATGAAAACACTACTATGGAAATGTTTCACAACCATGTTCCCTTGAAATCTAGAACACATCTCACAATATATCCTCCAACATCTGGATGGTCCTCTATAGTTTTTCATCCGTATAATGGTGGAATGAAGTGCTAAGGAATAATTATAAGGCAAAGTCATACTACAATACCTTCAAAAATAATGAAATAAAACTCATATCTTAATCTGAAACAATGGATATTTGAATTCCATAAATCCACACCACCTCATCCAGATACCTCTGCACTAACGTATGTACTATGCTTGACTACTTGATTGCTAAGAAGTGAGTAGTTTCTTCAATCAATCCACTACTATCATAAGGGAATCACATCATCCCAGAGTCATAGGTAATCATGTGATAAAATAAATCTGAATTTTATCCAACTTCCGCCTAGGAACATCTATAGGTTTCAACATTCCATCAAGAACTCAGTGCTGGACATTCACATACTAACAGACTAGGAACCTTGCCACAAACTCCACCAATATAAACTTTACCCTGAGCCACCAAAACGGTTATCTTAGGCCTTGTAACATCTGTGAAACTCCCGGGTGTGATGACATGGGTGAATTATGGAAATCACGTAGAACTATCTCAATCATTTCGACTATGAAGAACAAAATACCATGGAATAACATATGATTTGGACTATCCCCTAACCATCCCTCTACAGAATCATCCTAGGAAGCATGATCACACATCACATCAGTATCTGAGTCTCCCCACGGAGACTCCTCCACCTGCAACAATAAGGATGAGTGCACCACCACCTCCATCAACTATCTCACCTAGACTCGAAGATTCCAACCCCACAATTACCTTCTAAGAATCCATGGATTTATGAACTAACTTCTTTATAAACATCCTTCTTATTTCACCTGCCAACACATTACCCTTTCTTCGGGGTAAGATATCTCGATGTCGTATTCCTAGAGAATCTCCATACATTATCCAAGCTTCGTGTTCAGGTCGTGTTAAGAAAATAATTACCCCTATATCTTGTGATCTGTGAAGACAACAAAGTGCACCCTGAAGAGGTAATGCTTCCACATCATCATCATGAACAAAACCACTAAAATCCTTATATCATGGGTGGTGTAGTTACATTCATGATGATGTAACTGCATAGACCCATAAGAGATTAATACCCACCACTACATCAACAAATATCCAAACTCTAGTTCAGTATAATTACATTAAAACTCCAATATCACCCCATCCTCTAGAAAGTCGAGCCCTAGTGCACTAACAAGATTCCATTTTAGGTAGATGATATCTACATGACACGGCTAACTCCAAACGAATAGAGGGTATTTTTTGGTCAATTCATTCAATGGAGATGTAACTAGAGATAAGTTGGGTATAGAATTATGATAATAAACTATCCAAAAAAAAGAAACTACGATCCTCCCACACATTCTAGGGTACTGCCGAAGATACAACTACTTGGATATTTCACAAGTCCACTGTTTTCCCTTTCTGAGACACAACATGTGTATATAAGTGACCCTGTCGCATCACAAAAATTCACATGGACAACATAACATAGATTTGGTGGTGCCATAGTACATCTAAGGCAGTCCAAAGATGATCGATGTACTCCACCATTGAGGGTTAGTTTATTAGGATGTCATCAATTAACATGACAACGAACCAATCCAGTAACACATAGAAAACTGGGTTCATGAGATCTATAATCATGGATAGTGCATTCGTAAAGCCGAAGGGCATTAATATGAAAAAGATGTGGACACACCTCTATTTGAATGTGTTATTCCAGACATCACCCTCCATCATCATAGACTAGTGATATCCATAACACAGATTGATCTTAGAGAACCACCCTTGTCCCTTTAAGGTGTCGAAAAAATCGTTCATCCTCAGGAGCGGGTAATGATTCTGGACTGTAACCTTATTCATCCTCTAGAAGTATATGCAAGTCATAGACCACCATCCAACATCTTCCAGTCAAGACTAGATCACCCCATGATTAAAAACTCGTCCAGATAAAACCCTTCTTCATCAGGTTGTAAACATGAATTTGTAACTCCAACAACTCAGAAGGAATTATCCAATAGGGAACCGGTGAAATCGAACGGAAACCAGTTTTCAAGTCCATTCCTTACTCAACATCACATCGATGGGGTATAGTCACAAACTCTTCTAGGAATATATATATAATATCCCTATAACTACCCCTATAACCTACAAAATCTATATTTTTGTTGATCACACTAACAACTTGGCTGATAAGGAGGGAAGGGGCTCCACGCACCTACTTTCTACCCGACTGCCCCGCCCATCAATGAAAACTACAGGCTGACCATACATAACTGAGAAAACGAAATTCCTCAAAAATTATTTAATAATAGAATTAATGGACTAAAACTTGTCAATTCATAGGATGAAACCCTATGGTTGAATCTGTAGAAGAAGAAGGTCCCCACTGGACTAATGAGGCTCCAAAGATAGTCTACATCCTCGTTAAACATTATACAAACTCTCCTAACAACCAAGTCTCATACAAAACGGCATGATAATGAGATTTTTATCTATGTCAAATCCTAGATAATGGGATCGAATGAGTGCAATAATTGACTGTGATTCCAATGAATCAAACATAGGATACACAATAGTACTAAATAGTCTTATCAAACCTCATAGAACCTCTAGCTTAGTTAGAACTATTTCCTCATCAAGGACTAATTTCCCATGTTTGGGTCCTCTACCACTCTTTTGTCATCTACCTCCATAATCACACCCTTAATGAAGTACCAAAAAATAATATCGAGGGCTTCATCCCATTGAACCGTCTACCATCGGTTGAGTGGAATCTCATTTATTTTACTACTATAATGGTCTGACTAGCCACTACTTCTTCTGAGGTGGGAGCTGAACATGCACACCCCCACTATATGACACTTAAACAAGGTACTAGTTATAATGATGTCAATGGAGTCCATAGAAAAATTATGTGATTCCAAGACACGTAGGGATAATGTGAGGAATAAGAGATAGGAACTGGAACAATTGAGGCCTAATTCCCACTGGTTGGTACTTGGAAGGCCCCGATGTCGTATCCCTATTGTTGACATCCTTCCCCTTTGACGACATCAGCTGGTTCTCCTCCCACATAACACCACTCAGTTAGTGAAACCATTGCACTTTTTCATCCATATTTTTTCCACTATGTGTTTCAATGTTGTAAAAGGAGTTAAGGAAAAATGAGTAGAAGGATAGAGTTCCACCTCTAAGGGTCTTGATCGAGACTCTTCATCCATAATGAGATCTGGTGTGAAGTGAAGGAGATCCTTGAACATGATCCCACAGTTCCCTTATTGACATACTCCTCTGGTCGGTCAAATAGTATCTCTTGAATCACCTCAGACATCATTGGGGTGGATTGAATTCCACAAGGAACACCTTTTAAAAGTAATCCCCCATTACATAAGTCTCCTTCCTCTCCCCAAGGTAAATAATCCACCACTGACACATTGATCCCTTAATATGGATAACCAGTAGAAGAACAATGTACTCTATCGGAGCTTGGATCAAGCTGAAAGAAATCACCAACTCCTTAATCCAACTCCATCTCAATGTCTGAGACAATACCCTCATACATTCCCAGAGACTTCTGCTAGAAGTCATGAAGCATATTCTACCACTAGTCATCTTCCTCCTAACGATCGGCCCTCCAATGTTTAACTAGGTCAATATATTGGGCCTCAACGTTTCATACCACATGTGGAAAACGTTCGGGATCAGTATTAGGAAAAGTAAAGATGTAACACTTAATCCTGAGGAGTTTGGAAATTTTATTTTAATTTCAATTTAAAATTTAATTTTTTTTATATTCCCAAATAACCCATGAAAAAGAATAAAAAAGTCATTATGATGCATGTACCTTTCCTTGGGTCTCTTAGCTTCAATCAGTGTAACCTCACATGGTCATTTACATGGTCATGATTCCATGCATCAAATCACATGGGGCCCAAAATTCCTATGTTCTAGCTAGTATTCTCTAGCCTATTTGACAAATTAAGATTGCCTAACATTGTTTCCCTAACATCCCATTCAGTACTCATTATGCCTAACTCCAAAAAATATCCTATATCTCACACTCCATAACCATGTCATGGGATACCATTCACTCACGAACCACATTATACAAGATGAGGGAAGGGGCAACAAACTGGAATACCCTTCTTTCTTCATGATAAAGAAGAGGTAATGAATATTGAGACACACCTTCAATAGGCCTTGATTGGGAGACTATAAAAATTGGTATATATTATCACACACAAGGTAAGTAATAACCCTTTTTATGAAAATAGGATTGGGAGATAAGACGGTAAAATATCAAACAACACTAAAATAATGATAAACAAAATTCCCAATACTAATCCAATATACATATTAAAAGTAATAATGAAAAAAGGTATAACAAAAATTATAAGTAAATTAACTATAATAAAGAAAATAAACATTAACATTAGATAATACTAATGCATGATCTAGTAATGTCCATTAAGGTCCTCAAAGTTGTCCAAGAATCTCGAAAATAGTTCTATAGATTTACATTGGGTATACAAGTATAACCAGTAGGGAAACTAAATCCAACAATGAGAAAAGTGGGGGAACATTATAATTCCCCTGTGAGAAAATAGTAGAACCTCAAGGTAACTACCAAGAGATAATTTCAATCCAAGCATCGCCAATTATTTATCAAAAAATAACACATGTCATGTATGTTATTAGTATATGCACATCATCATTTTGGAAGCTCGAACCACTTTCCCACTGGTTAACATCTCATTCCTAATGGCTAAAATCATAACAGTAACACTCTTCTATGTAAATTGTCCCTCTGCCACTACATTCCCGCACAAACATGACCATAAAACCACACAAAATCCTTCCAGAAGACACCTAGGCCACAACTTCCATGCCCCTTGCCCAAAGACACATGGGCCACTTCTAGAAGAAAAATTGGAAAAAAATATTGTCTAACAAACACAATGGAATCTCTTCCAAAACCATCCATCCTAGAAGATCTGGGACTATGGTAATCCTCACACCATTACAGGTCACTCGCATATGCTTGAGCGGTATAAACTGGATAAGGGTGTGTGAATGATAGTCAGTAATCATCCATACATCCTCCCACCATTATGTTGGGAAAGATACACTCCAACATGAAATTGGGGTGGTCGGAACACAATCCTCAATAATGAAAGATTGCATATAGAAATTCCAAGGAACAAAAATTTAAATATATATATACATATATATATATATATATGAATGAAAACATGAATCCCCACTCTATGGATCCCACAATAAACAACCAACTCAAAATAATCCACAATTTAGATACCCCTATATTCAAAACCACACAACAACCACTACCAAAGTGGAAACCATTGCCTTTTCCATTTAAACACTTTAAATCTATTCATTATGGGATTAAATGAAATTTATTATGTAAACTAATAGGAAACTACAAACCACAAAAAACTCAAAACAATAAAAAACTTAAATTTGTTGTCCCACTCTATGCAATTGTTCACCCACTTCCAACTGTCAATCATCGATGTCATATCACTAAATCATTATATTAAAACTAGGTACCACATCCCTACTACCCAAAAAATTCCCATATGCAGTCCCACTACATAAATATTCATTACCACCTGGTAGTCCCATTACCGAACATCATTGGATGGCCACAACCCAAAAAAAACACAGCTCCACTGCCTACAAGTCAATCCATTCCGAAATCAATCAGTCTCACTACCTGAGACTCCAACATTCCACACATCCCTCCCAACAGAAAAAACCCACATCAACAACAATTTAGACATAGTACCATTGCACACACATTCCACACCCTTACCCTATAACCAACTCCTCTGTGCACCCATGTACCCATAACCATCCTCCAAATAGCAGCTCCATACTCCGCACTCAAAAAACCAACAGAACCCAGCATTATACCACACCAGTCAACTAGATATATATATTCATATTAAATAAATACAATTCTTTAATTCACAAGAGAATAATGGGTGATCATCCAATGGTTTTTATTCTAGATCATCCCTAGCATTTAACCATGTATACCCAATTAAGTAGATTTCATGTTACGACCAATTACCAAAAAACATGATGAAATCAAATAGAACACCACTAGTGCACAAGAAAATACCCCGACAACCATTATCTTTCGAAGTCATAAAAAACAAAAATCTATAATAAATCAAGAATAAATAAAGAAAACTGATGATAAAAAATCAATCCACTCCCTAGATGTTATTTAATTACCCCGTTATCTTTTGATCATATTCCATTTGAATTTATATATTTATTTATGACAAGTATTTATATTTTATTACAAAATAATTTTTATTAATCCCAACCCTCATGATACACAATTTCGGATATGTTGAATAAATCCCTACTGGAACAACAGGCGACCAAAAATCATCTTTGTGTCACGAATAGAGGATTGCGTGAGCAATATGAAATAACTCCAAGACAACTAAGAAAAAGTGGATCTAGCACAAGTGAATGAATTGTCTATGTAAAAAGACTCTAGGAACACCATGATAGAACAAAATACAAATTTGTAAGTGTTGATCCCTACTTTTAAGATCCATATCCAATATTAAAGGATGAATTGCTTCTAAATCCATTAATAGTTTGATTGTGGTCAAGATTAAATGTTTTGAGTATCTCAATGACTTGGTAATGATTGGATATTAATGATATACATAGTATCCTTAAAAACTCTCTAATAATTTCACAAACTAGGCTTTAAAATCTATTTATGTCACATATGACGTGAGAGGGGGATACCAAAAAAACTAGGAAAAACTAGGAAAACTGCAAATGAGTCACCAATGGTGAGTCACGGGTGGGTGAGACACTGACAAGGCTACACCGATGAGGGAGCTACAAAAATTACCTACCAACGAGGAGCCACTAACGCTGAGGTTCCAATGATGATTTTCTGAAACTGAGTCACTGACACTGAGCTTCTGATGAAATGACCAACCGATGCTTCAACATATCGATGCCCTAACATACTGACGACCTAATTCATAGACACCGACACGCTCCACTCACTGACACCAACGCTCCTTACTCACCAATTCCTATTCTTTTTGATCATTGATGTGATGAACTGCTGACACACTAACATGTTGATTCACTGACATGCTGATACTGACGGCCTGAATTTCCAATTGAAAAACTAAAAATTTGGAAATCTCCAGAAATGATCCAATGTTTTCTCCTAGAACACCCTATTTAGTTTCATTTTACAAAGTTAAGGACCATTTAAATTGACTTAATTACAACATATAATGAAGAGGTTGTGAGGTGTTTTTGAAATGTTGGGATATTATTTATTATTTTATTTTATTCCCATAAGTTGTGCTTGTGTGTTCTGATATAATTTATACCATGTATCATCCTTGTTATTTTATATTTGTTCCCCACTCATGTCAAGAAACTATTGTTAAAGAAAAAAGGTTTTGGGGATGTTTGTATATTTCCTAGGTGGTTAGGATGGATGGGTGGCTACCCACACTTCCCTGCCCCATCTTCCAGTATGTGATGACATTCATGGGATGTGATTTCCTTAAGATAAAACATAATATATCACATTTTTTTGATATTTTGATATGGAATAGATGTCTTTAGGTGATGTTTAATGTTATGTGGTGGTCTAGGTGTCTCTAGGTGAGATGTGATGTTATGACTGAGGTGTTTTTTGGTGAAAAGATGAGATAGTTAATTGGTTTTGCTCATTAGTTGTAGTGGAGGGAATAAGGATGATGTCCTAAATGTTAACAAAACCATTTTTATATTATTATAATTTTAATCTGAGTTTTTTTAACTAGGTGTATTCATGTGGGATGTTATGTGATGTGATGTTAGGTTGTGTGATTTCATATAAAAGGGGTGGGAAACCCAGTATGTATAATAATGTGGGGTGATATATTAAAATATATGGGAAGGAGGTTCGGGATTTATTTTATCATTATGATTCATACAGTGTTTTTATTAATGGATTTAATTATTTTGGAAGCATAAATTATTGATGATGGGATGAATAATCAACCTGTTTTGGTGTTGTTGTTTTTTTTTATCTCAATAGTTCATTAGTTTTAATTATTCACATGTACACGAGGGACTTTTTTTTCTAATTAAAAAACCTATATCTTTTCTCTATATATGAAATATATTATCTATACTATATGAGGATTTCTATACCCTGGTGAAAATTAATAGATTAGTTCATTTTATTGTTTTTTACTACCTTATATTTTTTTAGGTATTTACATTAGAGACGATTATTTCTATTTATTTTCTAATACATATAGTGTGGAATAATTTTTGGATTTATATTATATTATTTCATATATTTTTTGTGGTTGAGTCATATTATATCTTGATCCTATATTATTGTAGAGGTTAATTCCTCTCATTTTTTGAAATTTCCATTCCCTTTATGTTAATATCCAGCATAATGTCCACTAGGGGAATGACTTAGTTGGACATTACCTCTCTCCATTAATTGTTTTATCTTTGGTCGTAGGTGGTAATGATAATGTTTTATTAATTGATAAATATTAAATATTATATTGAGTTTGTAGTTATGAATAGCGATTATTTCAGGGGATGGTAAAGAGATTGATCTTACTAACCATGGTTGTGACATAGGCTAGGTAGGCAAGCTTGGACAGATGATTTTATGGCCACCATGATCCATATCATCCACTCCAGGATCAGTTAATGTTAATTATATGTTAACCTATACATATGGTATAGACTTATGGAAGTTACATGAATCATGATGACTTGATTCCCAAATTAATTTTTTTTTTGTTTTGTTTCTTAGAATGTTGAAATAAATTATGATGATTTTAGTAACAATGAATAAAATTCCTCCTTAAATGGGATTTGTGAATCCTTGGTTTCCATCAAAAAATGGACCCCAGTACTCATTCATGTCTGGATCATGTAGTTGGGGTGTAGTGGTCTACATAGATTGATTACTAAAGTAATGAACACATTGTGGAGGAGGATCAGTAGCAGAGGATGTTGTATTCTTTCCATCTGTAGTCTTTAGAAATGTATGATATTAGTATCAATGATATGGAGATGTAATACTGGTAAAAGGAGGAAGATTTCAATTTTGGATATATATTTTCCAGGTTGGAGTAATGGGTAACATTTGTAGTCTTCAATATATGGGGAGCTACATGCAACTAGTGTAAATTATATCAGTGTGTGCTGAAGCTGGAAGATATGTTGTGGGAAGACTTCTTGATGGATCATTGGAAATATTTTACATAAAAAATTGGAGAAAAAGAATATTCAATTGTTTGTTTCTCAAAAATAGTATATAATATTAGTATATAATATTGATATTAAGTTCATAAGCCTTCTGCAATATAAATAGTACATTTTCTAGATTGTGTGTACTGTAATAGATTTCATGATGAGGCACTAAATAATTCAATCAAGTATATTTTCATTTTGTTTAGGATTCCTTATTATAAGGAGAATCATAAAGAGGTATAGGTGATCATGTGAATGAACCCTTGAGTAATTTTTGCAAAAGATAGGAAAGATAAAGGTGCCTTAAGAAATAGTGTTATATTATATAGGATTCATCCACATATCCACTAATGTTTTTTTCTAACGGGGATTTTATATCATTAATTTACTCTTAAGCCTTGTGGTATATTTATTATATCATTCCTCACAAGTAGATACCATGGTCATCAACATGACCAGTTCCTAGTTATTCTTAAGGATCTTCTTGGAAGACATAGTTAGTTTCATAAGCCATTTAAAAAGAATTTTCTAGTGATATCATTTAAAAAACAAGAGATAAAGGTTTATAATCCACTTTTGGGGGGAGGGGGTTAGAGTGGGAAGATGGAATATAGTGAATTTTCTTCATATTCTTGTATCATAACCTATGTTTGGTATTGGATGTTAGTATATATATATAGGTATAGTATCTGGGAATGGTCGTTTTCATGCAATGGAGGCATCAATAGTGGATGGACCAGAGATAGTTTGAGGTAAATTTTTTTATGTTGGATTATTTATTCATTATTTGTTTTGTATAATTTTTCCCATTTACTATTTCAATTCTATTCTGTTATCTAGAGGTACATGCATAATGGATTTCTATGGACCTGGTGATTACTACTCTAGTTGTAGGCTAGAATGTTTTTATGATCTGTGATTGGGATGTAGGCTGGTGATGGGGTGGCATCATTCATGAGAATATAATTTCATCCTTCATAACCATATGTAAAAGGTCATCATCAACATTGTATGGTTTTATTCGATGCATAATGTTGTCGATTGATTATGGAGAAGTTTCGTGTTCTAATGTTTGGATGGAGAGTGTCTATATTGTGTTGGTGAGAAGAGTTTCCATGTTGGTAATATATGTGTGGAGTATTTCATATTATTGATGTTTGATTTTTATATTGATTTATTATATGCTGATAGAGTGGAGGACTCCTTTTTTGTTCAAGCTTTTGAGGGCGTTTTTTTGGAGATTGTCACACTAACCCCTCAACATGATAATGAGTGTAAGATATACCTAAATCTTTTTGATTCCCTGATTTCTATGTAACCATATCTAATAGATCATTGTGAATAATGTTATCTATTATTCTAGATTGATTATCTGATATATATAAGGGTTTATCTGGCCTATTGTTTCATTTTTTTTCTTCGTTGTTTTTTTCCAGGATAATAGTTAGTGAAACAAGAATTTGTATAGACTAACAAAGATTTAATTATGGTAAAATAGAGTGTAAATATACCTTTATGATGATAATTGATAACTCATAATATTGTTAAAAATAATATATATAACATATAATCCTATTTATAAATACTATTAGTTTTCTAATTATTTGTTTAATTCAAAATAATCACACAAAAATAAAAAACTATATAATTCCATGATTAAAAAACAAAAAATATGGAGTCTTAAAAATCATTACATGATATGATGGTTCAATAAACCACCACATACTATGTAATGAAGCTGTTATAAAATAACACTAAATTTGGTTTGGATCTATATAGATACTATAAAAATAAATAAACAATAAATAAATTCACATAATTATTCTTTATAGCATAGTATATTTTATATAAACCCACTAGTTGAAAAGTGGGCATGGTAAGAGAGGAGTAACCAAGAATTATAACTTGAATCAATTGGTTTCAATAATATTGATACAAACATATTAGACTCTTCGAAATAATTATAATTGGATAACCTGAGATATATATTTTTACTATGTATTAATATTAAAATAATGAAAAATAAAAATTAGGATGTTCTAATCTTTTATTTATAGGGCAATTTTGACTAGAGTCCTCTACAGTGCAGTAGAATTAAAAAAACCTATGATCTATAAATAATTTGATATTAAATTAATATATTTTTGAAAAGGAATATCTCCTAGTATCCAGTGGGAATTAGAAAAATAAATTTTCATTTATATTGACAATCGTGAGTCTTTTCCAATCGTTTAAATAAATTCATTTTTAATTTGCATCATGAAATCATGGCTCCACAATATGATATGGAGCGCCAACCAAATACCATATCTAGGGGTCACCAGACCACCAATTACCCAATTACCTATATTTAATGAAAATAATGAGACATATTCAACCATGAATTTCATCACGTGAGTGTCTAGGCTCTCTGTTATATAGATGAGGACAATCCCATTCCCCATTCCATGAAAGAACAAACAGAACGTGGTGAGGGGTACACCTATCCAACATAAATCCATAATAAATTTCAATAAAATAGAAGGCTCTCCTTTTATATCATAGGTATCCAAATATTTTATCATATATTTAATCTTAAAAAAATATTACAATAGTAGTTTCGTAACGTTTTGTTCCCCATGAAAAGAACAGATGCGCCCCATTACCTCACATCCAAAACACACATCGAGAAAAACATTCCCTATGATAGATAACACACCACACTCTCCCATGTTACCATAATTATGGAGTATGGGACCTTATAATGTATAAACACAAATATATCATCCCAAACTCCTATAAACTAATTGAATATGCCTCCAAGCATAAAAAAACACAAGGGAATACCCAATTAGTATCCTATCCTTTATACGACCATAACATGAATAGATACTTTATATTTTAATGTTTTTAAAAGATGATATTTTATTATAAAATATATTTTATGACATGATTGTAATTTGATAACCATATTGAGAGATATGGTTGTGGTTTGGATGTAGTATGACACCCATCCATATATAATTGGTTATGGTTTTTTGGCATAGTATGGCACCCAACACTTTTTTTGAGTGGGGTTAATACCTAGAAGCGAACTATACACTATATCATTCTTTATTGGATGGAATTTGTATTATATAATTCCTTTTATATCAAGGATTTTGTAATATTATTTTGGAACCCAAGAAATATTATATGGCTATGGGTCAAAATTTTTAATATTGAGACATAATTTTCTTTTATAGATCAATGAATACAAATTGTTGGGAGTCACTGTGTATGAATTAATAAAAGATGGCCAAAATTTAATTTTTATATGTAGTTATAATATTTTTATTAATTTTCCTCATTCATAAATACAAATTATATTTAGTAAATTATTATAAATTTATAGGCCCTCTGGATATGTATTTTATAAAACATACATGATCTCTCTACTGTGAAAAAAATCATTTATTCATTCATATAGATTAGAGAACTATATTTTTCGTGGATTAGTATCAATTATGATTTCTTGGAATATAGATGGGTTTAATGTAATGCTATGTTACTGTTATAGAGCCTCTATAGGTACAATATTATTTTGAAAAATTTTTATATGTCAATTACCTTGTGGGAGTTCAGTTTGGATGAATGTATGTATGACCACATATTCATTTATTATGAAACTACTATTTATTGACGATGTATAATTAGATGATTTAATATAGATGATATTTAATTATTAATTTTTTTTATTTTAATGAAATCAATATAATAGTCTCAATAAACTATTATATAATCCCTTAACATTAATCACCAATATCTAGTATAAGGGGTGGATATTATGACATCATATAGAACACTGATCAATTTTTTATATCATGAAATTTGAGAGGATGTTAATTTTTTTTATCTATGTGTATTTTTTTATCATACTATTTTTGGTATCTTAATCAGATACTATGAATATATATGTTTAATTTATCAACTGTGTATGTATAAATCATTATCCTCTTTCTAGAAGTATGATTAGGTTACAATGGTAATGGGATTATCAATCCTGGTCTTCAATATTATATTTGTGATATTAAATCAAGTGTGATATGTTTATTGAGATAATTTTATAAATATTTTACATTAGTGTAATTTGTGTTGTGTACCTGAATCTTTTTTTCATCATGAACTGAAATAATATTCAAATAAATTAATGTGATTAATTTTAAAACAAATAGAATGTTATTTTGTCTATAGTCACAATAACATGATATATATAATTTCTATATATATCATATTAATAGAAATAATCAAATATTTAGAAATATATATTTTTATTAATAGTTTCTATGGATAACATGATGTGATGTTCTTGGAATGAGACATTATATTACTTGTATAAATTTTATTTGTTATTATGCATTGTGGGTTTTTTCATACATTTATTGCCTTAGTAATGGATCATTAAAACCTAGGTACATTGGAGAGATTACTTTTGGTAGACCTTTGCCTCAATTTTGATCCTAATATAGTACTGTGGGTAAAGGAAGGGAAGGTCTAGTTCCATCTGATATTCATATTTAATGAGCATGAGTGAATTTGATTTTGACATTTGGTATATATGAAATTATTACCAAAACCAATTGATATTTTTCAAGGTATTAAGTGGAACAATAGATTCATGAGTAGAATAATTTCTTGGAAATAATTAAAATGTGGTATGTGATCATTCTGTTATCCTTGGAATGAGTGATATTACTCATGACGAATTGAAAAGATGATTTCATAATGTTTTTTGTTTAATGATATTGATATGTGAGTTTGGTTTTGACGAGGTGAGAATCATTTGAGAATGAGGCTAATTATCAGATTAGGTGATACAGTAGTGTTAAAATATTAGGTTTGTATAAGGTTTATATGGATATTAAGTATGTTCTTATGTGAGGTCTTTTAATATGATCAACATTCCTTAGGAGAGGAATGTGAGGTTTAAATTTGATTATCAAGGAAATTATTGATAAATAGGGTTAGGTGAAAATTTGTAATCTAAAGTGATATTAGTTATCTCAATTATATAATAGCTATATAAATGTCATGTGTTTATATTTTTGTTGAAATTATTATGGGTAATGTTAGATAGGTTTCTTAAGATAATGATTTTTGTCCAAATTTGGTATATGGGGAAATCATAAATGCATCGGTGTATTATTGAACAATTGATCTGATATTGTTCCATGAAATTGGTTTTCTAATATTTGATTTGTATGAAAATTAAATATTGACAGATGTGTAATATGAAAACCAATCAATAATTATACCCAATGTGTTGTATAAGGTCATTCATAAGGGTGAGTACAAAAATGGATTTTAGTCTATGAAATCATCATTATGGATGAATTTTTCAAAATGTTGATGGTTTTATATCTTGTTAGTGAATAAGTTGTGTTGATGGAGGTTTCAGGTTGGATATCTAGTATTATAGGGTATCCTTGTTGGATTATAAAAGGACACTAAGTTCTATGGATTATGAAATACATAATATAGATATTAAAAGAAGCAAAAAATTATTATTATGATTGTAATAAGATATATATTAAATTACAGGGTTTGAATAAGATATTTGAAATTATGAATAATATATAATATTTCTAATCAATTAAAAGTTAATTACTTATTCATATGAAATACTTACACAATTTTAACTAAAATCATATTATGATTCCAAATTTATATTTTCTTGGGAAATTATTTTTATTATTTTTTTGTGATAGGTTAATGTAATTAATTCATGGAACATTTTCAAATATTATTACAAAACGATATATTATTTCATTAATCTTCATTAGAAATTAACTTATAGTGATTTTATTATAGTTTTTTGAAATGTTTTATTTCTAAACGAATATTAAGAAATAGAGATTTATATTAGAGATAATATGTTTTATCTCACTTATTAGTAAAGAAAAGTTTTTATATTAATTGTTTCAATGTATAATTACTTATATTAGATTATTTATTGTCTAATTATGTTCATTAAATGAAAATTTATGTTTGAATATTTTATATATTTATTTTTATAGTTCAAAAAAAGTTTTTCTTAAAAAAAATTAATTGCATATTTTTTTCATATCAAATTAATTACTTCTAGGTACAGAGATTGAATAATTAAAAATGGATTCCATATTTTGAATCATGATGTCCAAATGCTGTAAATAGTACCATTTTATATTTTTCTTAAAAAGAACAATACCCATAGTTAATTGTTTATAGTGCTAAAGGTAAAATGGGTTAGTTATGGTTAAAATAAATGTGTTACTAATTAAAATATATTAAAAAAATTCCATAATTTATTTTGATGATAATAATTCATTCATAAATATAGAATATTCCAATGTTTGGTTAATCTACTATTTTCATTTATTATGATGTTTATATTTTTATGTAAATTATTATGTAAAAAATAAATCTTTCTTACATTTATTAACTACAATATTTGTTTATAGGTATAAATAAGTCATTGTAGTTATAAGTGGATGTTTTAAATAATAATTTTTTTATAATAATTTTTTTATCTATATAAAAATTAACAAAATGTCTTATATAACAATGATAGAGTTCATGTGAAAAATAAAGATAAATAAGTTAAATTTTTTATAAAAATAAAAAAAAGACATTTAATGTCTCTTCTGAAAAATAAATATAAATATAAAATATTATAGATGTCTTTAATATATAAATTATTATCTAATATATTTTTTGTAATTGTGTAATTATACAAATATTTCATAAAATGAAATTTATATAAATTTATGTAATGTAATATATTAATAAATTAAGGAAAAATAATATAAAAATTTAATAAGACAATTATGATAGTAAATTGTTGGAAATATCATCCATATTTAATTTATTATCAAATTTTGAAATCATAAGTAAAATATTTACATTTTCATATTGAGAATGTGATCAACAAAAATAATTTTAAAAATGATTAAATAATGAGTCAAACTAATATATATGTTCTAAAATGATATATAAATGTATAAAAATTATATTTAATGATAATATTATGAAAATATATTATTATATTACAATAAATTTATCTTTCAAATAATATAAAATTTGTTAGATACCTACTCTATTGAAATAGTTAATCAATTTCACAAAATTTTCTGGGTATTGGTGTAGCTAAAGCACGTTGGTGGGCGTACCCAACATTAATTTCAGTGTTAACAACAATCAATCCATGATCCATCACAATAATACAATTTCGGATCATTGAAAAAGGTTGATGAACCAAAAAGAATGTGGGGAGTACTAGAACCATATAAAATAACATCATATATAGGTTATAATTAATTTAATTAATTGAAAAGAATTATCTTGATGGAGTTAGTTCTTTATTGATGTATCTGATCACGATCTGATGTGATCTATGATTGCATCATAAAATCCAAGTGAAGGATCCCTCTAGTGGTGATCTACATGTGCTCTGCATATCTCTAGATGTCAGCGAACAGATCTTCATGTGCTAGCACATAAGAAAATTCGATTGTGATGTCTTCCTTCAATCTCCGTGATCCTATGGAGGTCGATCTCTCTCTCATAGTTTGAGAGTGTTTTTGGATCAAAATTTATTCTCTCTTGGATTGAGAGATTTTCCAAATATGTTTTGTACATCCACTATAAATTGAAACTCTAATTTGAAATATATAATTTGTATATTAATTACATAAAATAATAAAATGAATTTATTATCCGAAATCATTTATTCATTTAATTTAATTCATATTAATACACCATGTCTAATAATATCAACTGACTATTATTATTAACTCACATTTGCCTAGCGAATCACACCTAATATTATTTAATTAAATAAACAATATTATTTCTCAAAAATTCCTAGATGAAAATACATGGCATGTATAGTTAATATACAAGGCATGTACTTTTGTTTTTCAATTTTTTCATTACTTCTTCCACCACATTTATTATACCTTGAAAATATTAAATTTATTTCTAAAATTAATATCACTAATATACTCGCTGCCAAATATATTATTTCGCCCAGAATATATTAACTCGACTAACTAGTGTCAAAATTAAATGTGATCATGCATAATTTACTAATTATTAAACCACAATCTAGAATAATCATTATTCAACTGATTAAATTAATATTTAACTTATATACTTGGACAATATTTGTGTGTGACCCTCTAGGCCTCTTTCTATGTGGAATTGGGAAGAGTCTGCCCAATGCTTAAAGTTAACGTCTATAAACACACCAAGGCACCTATAGAGAACTAATTTAACGCTATAATGATGTGTCACTTTCTGCAAATGCTTACTATGTAATGTAATATCATTGTCAGGATATCTCGAATCAAGCGGGTTTCATGCTAGTGGCATCAACCCATGTGCTTAATTATTATATCATTGATTTTCTAGAATTGAACATGATGATTCCGCACCATGTAAATGGATTTATTTAGGATATATAAATTCAATAAAAGGGCATGAGATATCTACGTTTGTTATGGAATATAAGGGTCAAATCCTTTTTTCGATTATCTATTAATTTATTATCCCTCGTGACACACCCAATGTATCCAACCTCACTGTGAAAAGTTTGTTATCACAGTTTTTTTTCAACAGATCTATGTGCATGATATTTATTACCCAGTAATAATAATCATAAAGTCTATTGTCTAATAAACATGTCTGAAGATAGGAAAATCCAATAACACTATGAAATGAGGATTTCCTAATGGCGGTTCTCATTATCATAATATCCTCTTGGTTATTATCAAGGGCGCACAACAAGAGAAGGATCCTCGATGTTTTATGAGTCTTCACACCTAAGGGAATATATTATTTGTGTCGCTCAAATAAAATCATCCAGCCATAGAACATATCATCAAGAACAATGTTATTGATCATCCGGGTTCTCATCATATTAGGGATCTTTTATGACCATTTAATACAACTGTTATCCTTATTCAATTACAACATTTATCGTTACACAAAAGAACAATCTAAATGTTAATTTTTTTTAATGAATAAAGTAAAAAAAATTTGGTTGTAGGCTACCAAAACTAAGAAAATCCTACATGGACTAGAGCCAACTACTTACAACCATTAACTAGCTTTCTCTCACATGATATCCATACTTCTGCTAAGATTTGATTTTAGTCATGGGGTCTGCCACATTCTTCCTTGGACACTGTGCTCATTACAAATTCACCCCTTTGATTGAAATCCATTAAGAGGTGATAGTTTTATAGTATGTTCTTTGTATGTTCATGTGATCTTGGTTATTTTTCTAGATCCACCGCTGTATTATTATAACAATAATATGTGATAGGATGTTTACTACTATGAAAAACATCATACTCCTGGAAATTTTTTTAAATCCAGATGGATACCTTTTTTGAATCAGAAGCTGCTATATATTCAGACTCCATTGTATTATCTATGGCAACTAGCTTTTTTGAACTCTTCTAGCTCACATATTTTCTATTGAGACAAAAAACACATCCATATTAAAACATCAGATGGTTCTGATCTGCTTGATAACCAGTATCATTATAAACTCTAATGACAATCTCATCGTCTCCACCATACACCGGGAATATATCCTTATTTCTTCTCAGATACTTAAGGATATTCATAACAGTAGTCTAATGATATTTTCTGAGATCTGTTTATATATTCCTACCATGCTCAATGTATAGGCAACGTCAAACCTAGTAAATAACAATGCATACATGATGGATCCTATAGCCGAAGCCTATGGTAAAATAGTCCTCCTATCATTCTCATGTTGTGTTTGAGGAAACATTTTCTTTTAAAGAGGTATACCATGTGACACTAGAACCAATCCTCTCTTGGATTGTTCAAAAAAAAATCTAGTATCTTTTCAATGTATGTACAATGTAATTTCACAAGAATCCTATGGGATCTATCACGAATGATTTTGATCTCTATAATGTAGGCTGCTTCACCAATGTTTTTCATGGAGAAACACTTGTTCAACCAGTCCATAAATCACTATAAAACTGGTACATCATTTCCAATAAGAAATATTTCATCAACATATACTACTAAGATAATGACCACATTCCAATTAAGCCTCTTAGAAACACATATCTCACATTATTTCTCAAGGAAATGAAATTTTTTTATAGCTCCATCAAATCATTTGTTCCAAGAACTGGATTCTTTTATTAATAGATAAATGGATTTCTACAACTTGCAAACCTTTTTGGCTTCACAAGGTGTCACAAACCATTTTAGTTCTGTCATATAGACATCTTATTGAAGGATCTCATTAATGAATGTTTCTTTGACATCCATTTTTAAAATCTCGAAGTCAAGGTAATCTTCGATGGATAGTAAGAATATTATGGATTTAAACATGGAAACATGTGATAATGTTTCATCATAGTCAATTCATTGACTTGTCTAATTCCTTTAGCCACTAGCCTTGATTTATGGGCTCTAACATGAGATTCCATGTCAAAATATCTATTGAATTCAAATTTGCATCCAATAGGAATTAGAGCAACTGGCTCATTGACAAGATCCCAGACATGGATCTGATACAAGGAATCCAGCTCAGAATTCATATCTTCTATTCATCTTGAAGCTTCTAAGAACTATATTGCTTCCTTGTAAGAGATAGGTTCATCATTGTCTAAAAATAATTAATCTCCATTCTCGGTGACTAGGATGCCAAATATCTCGGGTTCCCTTACCTTTATTGAGATCCTATGCAGTACTTTTGTTTTTGGAACCTCTTCATGTGGACCAGTGGAACTTGATCATATACCAACTATTGTTTATATTGATCATTAAATTCATCAATGTAAATATTTCTCCCACAATAGTTTTTTATTATGTGCTCCCTCTTATGAAAGAGGGATTGTCTGGCGACAATCACATTCTTTTCTGAAGGGTTAAATAGGTAATATACTTTTCTTTTCATTGTATATCATATAAAGATACACCTCATGCCCTGGGGTGCTAGTTTGTTTCTTGAGAAGGCCTTAATGAATCCCTCACATCCCCGTACATATGTGTGTGACAAAATGGGTTTTTTACATTACATAACACAGTGGGAATTCCATTTTCCACCTTAGTTTTACTCGTTTTAATGTGTATTTCTTAGTTTCTAATTCATATCCCCAAAAGTATAATAAATTATCTACAAGACACATAATTGACCTCACCATGTCAAATATGGTGTGATTCTACATTTCACTAACACCATTACACTATGGTGTATAAGGATGAATGAGCTGAGACAGAATCCCAGACTCCTGTAGAAGATCAATGAACTCTTGGTTCAGATATTCTCCACCTCGATCTGATCGAAAATTCTTTACCATATTACCAATGTAATTCTTTACCTCATTATTGAATCCCTTAAATATCTCTAAGGCTTCTGACTTATACCACATTAAGTAGTAATATTCCTATCTACATAAATAATGATTAAAAGTAATGAAGTAAGAATATACACCTCCAGCTTCTACTAGAAATGGTCCACATACATCCGTGTGTGTGAATCCTATATGATTTTTTTTCCTTTCACTCTATCCATAGAAAGTCGGCTTGATAATTTTACCTTGTAAACATGCTTGAAATCATTCAATTTGTTTTTCTCAGGGGTGTCTAAATAGACATCATGTCCTGGAATTGTCATGTACTTCTCATTTACATGACTGAGATGGTGATGCCACAACTGGGTAATGTATGAGTCATCTGAGATTGTTTCGTTATCAATTACCTACTCTTTGTTCTCATAATTGAATAAATAGAAACCATTATTTAAATATTCCATACTATAACATACGTTGTTCATATATAAAAATAAACCCTTATTTCCAAACATGAAAATAAATCAATCAATATCCAAACATGATACATAAATTATGTTTTTGGTAACAATAAGCACATAATAATAGTTATGTAAAACCAAAATCATCCCAATTGGAAAATAGAGGTTGTCATCGCTAATGGATAACACAACCACCCTCGTGCCATTGGTAGCTCGATGATCCACCAATCCTCTAACCATATTATTAAATCTAATAGTTTCCTGCATTTAAATAAAGATGTGAGTCCCACAAGATGTATCTAATAAACAATTTTTAGAAATGTAAAGATTACACTCTATAACGAATTCAACTTTAGAATCCCCATGCTTCTGGTGTAGTTCCACTTCCAGTGGCCTTGTTTGTCACATGAATAACATACCACCTCTCATTCTTTGACCTGCATGTGGATCTTCCCCTTCATAGAGTAACGGTTCTCGAGGGGGATTCAGACCGCTTATAAGTATTTGGATCCTTTTCCTTGTCCTTAATTTTCCTATTCATCATAAGAATTGCGGGTTTCAAATGCCCCGTGTTCTTATCCACCTGTATAATTAAGGACAGATGTTCTGATATACTATTTTCATTATTTCTCATGTTATAATTGATTATAAATCTTGAGAAGGTCTTGGTCTGTGATGATAGGATGAGATCTGTACGCAACTCATCTTGTAACATAATGCAAAAAATGACCAGGAATTCTATTTAGCCAATTATCATGACCACAAGAGGCCTAGATAGCACAAACTCTCCATGATTAGTTGTAAAAAAAGAGTTGGATATCTCATATCTCTCATGTCTCTCCTTATCTTAGTAAATATTCTTAAGGTGAGACATCATGCTATATGTGTCCATATTTTCATGTTTCTTCTTGAGCTCATTAGACATGGATGATAGCATGAAACGCTAGACATATGTGTCATGATCAATGTGTTTTATAAGTATCGATAATTCCTCATCACTGGCATCTTTCTCATGCGCAACAGCAATAGGCTCTTCCAGCACATATAATTTCCTCTTGTCGTGAAGGATGATGCGTAAAGGCCTCTTCCACCCTTGGAAATTGGTGATAGTGAGATTGTTCTCTTTCTCGTATATGGGTCCCAAGGACATGTTTGAAGTCATTTTCTTTCTCTTTCTTCACACTATAATGGGAAATGGTTTAGAAAATTATTATGATAAAACTGAGACAAAATAATTAATTAATATTTAGTAGTCTCCCACTCTTTTATTGGAATCCAATATCAATCACCATTGACTTCTGAATATTCTATTTCCTGAATATTATAGTGGAAAGGATACATATTTTCCTTCACATAACTCCAACTATGGTTGGTCAAGCAACATGAAGGGTTTTAGATAGGCATTCCAAATGAAAATTTCATTAACTAACTACTCCTTGTTTTTTTGGGGACTCCCCAATCATGGAATCCTTTTATTTGGGATATCCTCAACTATTACCTCTTAGTCACACCATGTACTACTAAAGAAGTCAACCCTTTATGTGAACCAAGTCAATTCAACCAATATCCATTAATTATATTTCCCCGATAATTGAATGCACCCCAACTAGGGTTGGTCAAGAATGTTTAATTATTGTTCAATTCTAACTAAGATTATTGATGGCTATACTGACATAATATTTCATTGATGAATTTTATCCTAATACGTATATTTCAATTTTATTATATTCGAACACATTCCTGTTAATATTAAGTGAGATATACAAATTTGTTTAACCATGTCTGAAAATATTTTACGCATAAGCCGATCTTATTTTTTTCAATATTTCTTTCTTGTTTAATTCATTAATCATGTGATCATGAAAACACACCCCCAATAAATAAACCATGAAACTGATAAAAAATTTAATGGATGATCAATATATTATTCTATTGGCTAGTTAATCAAGAAGTTGAAAAAATAACCCATGACCTAGGGGAGAAACACTATGAAGCTTTCGGGTTCGTGTTTAAATATTTCCACCTATCCACCTTTGTTTCTCCTTGGATTGGATTGACATTGGTTCTTGACTTGATCAACCTATAATATCTTGGGAGCTCAATCCATTACATATTCATTTATATCACATGGAGGTGAGGGGTAAAAGGGGGGTTTTACATAAATGAAACATTGGTCATGGAGGCCCTACATATTAATGAGGGGATGGATCATAGGAAAAAAAATTAAATTTAAATAAATTAATTAAAATAAACCATTCCCATACAAATGTCGTCGTCTATATCGTGATCATCCATGAATGAAATGATATTTACGCAAAAAAATCTAGCATTCAATTCATTAATCGTTCTTGGTTTAGATAAATCATGCTAGAATCAATTAAGTATCATTAATTAATAAAACCTTCTATCATAAACCCTATTTCTGAATTTATATGATATTCTCATCCATCATAATTTTAAAAAAATAATTTTATATAAAATTATCTTTGTACGTAATATGTAACATAGAGGTCACCCAATGAATTCCTTTTCATAACAACCCAATGAGTTGATATGAAAATTACACAGATGTTAAATTAAATATATATATATATATATATATATATAAATATATATATATATAACACCTATCATGTGTTGTGATTCATATTTTTTCCTTCACTATGGTACATGTCTCAATGGTTTGTATAATATAATAATAAATTTTAACACGTTTGAGTAATTTGGTTGAGTACACTATGGGTAGTTTCGACTACACAGCATGTACCATTGTTCACCATGCATCCAAAGTGCACGCCTGGGGACATGGAGTGTACATGGACGTTTGAAATTTTGGGAGTACACAATGTGTTGAGTGGGACACACACCGTGTAGTATCTGTGTTACACGGTTTCCGGCTGGGCAAGTCGTGTACAGGGTACACAGTTCAACTGTAACACCCAGAACATTTATGAAAAATATTCTTTTTAATTTAATTAATTTCTTGTGTTGTACGCTACCCCCAAAGGATCTGGCACTACAAGCATCCCTGACTTGGCTTTTATTACACGCAATCACGACCTTCTAGGATAGCGTGTGTTGTACGCAATACTGAATTTTGCTAAACAACGATATGTTATATGAACTACCCGTTATAAATAGTATCAACTACATTTTGAATTTTATAACATTATTATTCATCTTACATATTTTCTAGAACATGTTATGAGAACAAAATCAAATTTTCAGGTAAAATAAGTAATTTTAAAGAATGTAGTTTTGCCGCCTTTTGATGGTGCATCCACTTTAAATCTTGTTTTAGACGTGTCTATAAGTTCAATTTGAAAAAATAAAATTCTTCTTTTGAATAAGGATATAATAATTTACTTTGGATAAATTTTTCATATTATTCTGATAACTTTCATATTTTAATGAATAGTAACAACACTCTATATTTTAATAAAAAACAACTTTTTTCATCGCAATAATTTATATTGTTAGATTATCTTCTTAATTGGGATTAAAGTTTAATTAGAATATATTTTTACCATTTAATACAATTTTTTTCATTGGAATAAATTTCACAATGAATTTGGATATAAACAAGTATCAATCTTTTGATTGTTTTTGTTTCTTAAAAACACGCTATTAGTTTTAATAATGGGAATTAAAATTAAAATTAATTAATTCCACTTATATGTAAGTATTTTGGGAAAATAGACATCAATTTTGAATTTGGAATATCAAATATTTCTTAGGGTTAATTTTTGTTATTTTTCTAGGAACATTCATTTTTGATGAATAGTGAAACCACTAAGTGGTAGTTAAAAAACTGAATTTTTCATAAAACGTAATTTTACTGCTTATGTGAGTGGATTTTAGAAAATTTGAGAGACACAGTTAGTATCATGGACTAAAATGTGGTTCAATGAGATGAAAATATTTTTTGGTGAACAGTAACTTTTACTTTTATTTACCATGGTTAAAAGTAAATAGGATAATTAAGGGTAACAATGATATTATTATTACCCTAACACATGTCCTAATTCTTTTGCATAAGTGTAATTCGACCCAAAACAACTTTAGGAATAAAAAATGACCATTTAGGCCCACTTGGATTAGATTAGGACATTTAATATTAATTTATTTAAAGAAGGTTTAAAATAGTTAAAATCAATGTTTAATAAGTAAATCATTTTTAATATAGGGTTATACACAAGATAAATTCGACTATAAATATTCATTAGAAAGATAAAACTATTTCTTACATAATTGTATTTTATTTAAAAATTTTAGACATTAAATAATGTAAAATATTTATGACACAAAGATGATCCAGTAATTATCTAATTAATGAAATACTGACATAATTCATGTTATAAAAACCCACATATAAGTAATATGAGACTTTTTATGAATTCCACTAATTATCTAGGTTAATATGACATGTTATTATTAATTTAGTTAACTTTTTTAGAACTAATTATTCTGTTATGATGTTCACTAAAATAAATTACCAAATAGTGTCAAAATTGACATAAGATAGTTTTTAAAACAAATATTATATTATTAATTGTTATTTTATTCCTAAAAATCTAAGGATCGGCAAAATGACTTATATAATGTTATATATATTAATAATAAACATCTTGGGGTACTTTTGGCCTGTTATATTATGTTTATTAACCTTATAGTGTAAGAAAACAAGAAGACACAGTAAAAGTAAAATTATTTAACTTAAGGTTAAATCTAAATGATAAGTTTAAAATACAAACCTAAACTTGTCTAAATTCTATTTTATGAGATTATTTCGTCACATACCCACCTTAGCTTAAAAATAACTCAATTTGGAGCTATTAAAATCCGAATATGACTTTATAATAAAATAATATTTTTAGTTATTCCAAAGGTGCCCCTCTCATCCCTTATAAAAGGGAACCTCCTCACTCTCTTCCTCACACCACATTGAGCCTTCATGCTCTGCCGACCCCTGAAAAATTCTCTTCTCCAATTCACTAGAAAAATTCTAGAGGTCATGGTCTTCTTCAAAGACCAATTTTAGTGCCCTATGTGGAGGTCTCAAAGAGGCTCTTTAAAGAAGAGGTAATGTATGTTTCTAATTCTATCAAATTTATTTCTTCTTCCACTTATTTTTCTTTAGTTGATTCATTATTAAGTAATAACATCAGTATCAATAATATACTGATATGTTATTATAAGTATGAAATAACAATATTTCACCATCTATTCATCCTATGGAAAATGAAATCACCGCGTGTGCGTATGTACGGAATACCGTTTCCATGCCGTGGTGTAATCTATTTTCCACCACCACCATACTTGGATAGGTATAATGGTGAATGTAATGAATATATATGATTATTGTAAATTGATATTGATTATGTAATATTATACATACACTTTAATACAATTTCATGATCATGGGAATGATATCATCGCTCATGCGTACGTACGGAATACCATCTCCACGACGCGATGTGATTCACTCTCCATGATAACCATTCAAGAATGATTATAAAGAATATATAATAAGTAATCATGAAATATATGAAATAATAATTCTACTAGATTTATTTATATATATATTTATGTCATCTACTTAATTCCATTCAATTCAATAAGGAAACGAAAACAGCGTTCATGCCTACGTACAGCCTATCGTCTCCATGAACGGTGTATTTCATTCCATTTATCGATCCATTATAAGTATGTATATTATGAATATATATTATATATAAACCATGTTTTAAATTATTGATGTAAGTAATCATGATCTATGTAATCATATGAATAATTACAAGTTAAAACGCAAATGACAAATGAAACGATTTTACCGAAAATGATACTTTATCATGAATTTACAAAAGAACGAGTAATATAAAGTCATATGTGAACCATATATGATATAATAAAAATGAATATGATTCTGTAATAAGTCAATTACATTATTTAAATCATTGTACAGGAGGTTTGGATACGTATGAAACATATCGGACCTAAGGTAAGTGATAATTTTGCAAATCTCATTTTTTATCTGATATTGCTTATTCATAAATATTTACTGGGGTTATTGCTATCATACATGTCCATGATTTTTAAAAATTTATTCATGTATGTTTAAATTCATTTTTACCCATTTTGAATTTTACCCCTTGGTATGGAAGGAATCTTCTTTTATTTACCCTATAAGGTACTTTTTTGACTTTTCTGACAAAAGTACGAGAAGAATGTTTTTTTAATATATATGGCATGAAAGGATTTTTATGGTTTTATAAAGCCTTATTTTCATGAATAATACTCTAATATATTTCATGACTATTTTGAACAAAATACTTTTCTTTTAAAATTGCATGACGTTTTGTGATAATAAAATGATTTTGATGAAGAAGGGATATTTTCCACAAGAATTTATTTCAAGTGTTTTATCAAAACTATTTTTCATCTAAGATTAAATTATTTCATATGTATATATTTAAAGTATAATGTATCTATGATTTACATGGTTTCACTTGAATTATTATGAAAAGATATCCATTTATTTTATATGGATTATGTAATGATGGGATGATGTTTATGAAACCCATTTTATTTATTGGGTTATTATGAATGATTTATGTTTATTTTGTGGCAAAAGTAAGAATGATTTCATTATGAGATGGGTGGTAATTATATCTACCTCCAATTAATTGGGTAAAGCTTTATAATTCATGGGATAGCCATGGCTGGAACAGTAAGTTAATCCAGTTCAGTGTTACAGGACAGGAATGAGGTGTGAACTCGATTCAGAAAGAGACTTTGTCCACTAAGATGGTCTTGGCAGAAATTCCTTGGCTACTATGGAAATCATATAATGTGCTTAATGGTTTCCAAAATTACATGTTTTATTCCCATTCTATTTTATCATGATTTATGTTTCTTTATGATATATTCCTTACGTAATCCCATGTTTTATGTCATTGCTCAAGCTTTTGATGTTTAAACATTATGTTCATGTTTTTAAGTTCAAATGTATATGATTTGTTTTATTTTATCTATGATTACCCTTACAAAGCATTTGAGCTCACCCTTTTTATGTTTTCATTTCCCCAGGATATAAGGAAAGGTTTTAGGTAATAAAAAAGGGAAGATCTATATGGGAGATGTTGAGGATCTTTCACCAAGATTAGGAGATTATGTTCCATGTTTCCAAAGGCACTAAACTATTACAGTCCTTTGGTGTCTGTTTTTGTTATGTAATAATTATTCCGAAAAGGTAATGTAATGTCCATGTACGTCAAGCTTCAGGTCTCTATAGTTGGTATCATAGGAAAAAATTAGTTAAACTTTGGAAACTAGGATGTGAAAACGCTAGTGAGATCCCTAGAGATATTTCTAATATATGTCTAGGGATGTCCCTAAGGATAAGTATATGAATAGGATATAGTCCTAGAACAATGGTAACTATCTTAGAATTTAACCTAAGATTTTAGATATTGAGGGTACTCTCAATTTAGTATGTTGTTTTCCCTAGAATGATTTTTTCCTCTCACACTATTCTTTTTGGGTTTTAGAAAATGGCTGGAAACATGAAGATTCATGATAATAGAGGATATGATAGCCAATGGAATTATATTATTCATGAGAAAGAAAATGAAATGGGATTTGGAAGTCCAAAAATCATTGTTATGACGAATTAGAAATCTCATTTAATGATCAATAAACTCCATTTTGGTAAGTTTCCTGACTCGGCTAATAAGAGAAAGATGGATTTTCATGATGATCATAGAGGAAAGAAAGCTCAATTTCCCATATGTAAATCATGTTGGAAGAGGAATCAAGGAAAATGTTTCAAAGTAACTGGAAGATGATTTGGGTTTGGAAAAGAAGGAAATAAATCCAGTAAGAGCAACTGAAAAGGTTCTGTTAACACCATGGATGAGGATAATCGTATTGCTACGACATCAACAATGTTTAAATGTTTTAAATGTGGAATGTACGGGAATTATGCAAAAAATTTCCCTAAGGTAATGTCTTATGAAGAGAATCAGTATGGTCTCATGGGTAGTATTTATGTTGATGATGATGAAGAGACTACAAATGATATATGAGATGAACGAATTGTTGAAGCCTGGTCAATGGTTTAAGAAGGTAGTGGAATGATTACATGTTTATCAAGTGTAATGTTGTATATGTAATCTCATGGTACTATGAATTAAAGAGACATCTAAGGATTGTTACAATGTTGTCTTTCCTTATGTTTTGAAAGTGTGTGATGAATAGTACTAGTATTTTTGGAAAGTAGATGATATGCACATAATGAAGGTATAAGGAGAAAATTAAATTATTGATAGTATTCATGAGATCATGACTGATATAAGGATAAGGTTATATCATTGTTTGAGTATATAAATTTTTTAGATTTTAGTATGTGGAAAGAATTATCTTTTGACAGCATTCATGTTTTCTGTAAGGTTTAATGGGTATTCATTTTTCAAGAGAATACATGATTAAGTTATTCACATGATTGGAATTTGACCAACAAGATATATGGGGGATAAATGATGGTATTCACATGCTTGGTTGATGACATTTTAAGTAATTGTTTTCTTTATACTATGATCTTGGACTGAAGTATTTTAGATAAGCATAAATATTGGAATGGATAATGTTGGACATAAGTTAGTATTCTTTAAGGATATAACTTTTTTCGAAATTATTGATGGGATGTTATAGTAATGTAGTTTTAGAAAATGGACAACCTGCAGGATGGGCGATAACCCATCGCGTCGGACAAGGCTGTGGGAATCGAACCCACAACCGAAGTGCGAATGGCCTTTATCGCCTACCACTAGCCTACAGGAAGTCCCTGTTTAGTTGAAACTAGTTTTATTATATTAAGCCGTGTGATATATGAAGTATAAGTCCATTTTAGGAACTATATATGAATAATCTCACTATAGATGGACTTATGTATTTTTGATAACTTTTATAACCTTTTGTTTGAGACAGATGGAATGACCCATCATTCTATCACATGATCTGCTAACACTTCACGAATGACAAATTCAACATCATTTCTTTAAGAGATGAAGTGGAAATTTTCCACAAAACGACCAATGATGAGACTGTACCAAAATCACAAAAGTAATTCTTCTCATTACAATTTCATCAACTTTAGGGAAATGATCTTGAAAACCAAAAATGTTGTCCTAGTACCCTTATATACGATGATTCAGATGGTACCTTAGATCATCACAAGTCTATGGCTTTGTGATTGATGTCTTTTTCATAGCCATATTCTCTACCACTCTCCCTCAGAACATGATGATTATATTTTTCTTCCATATCCATATTTTCACCTAATTTATCCTACGTGGAAACCCAGTGATGAGTTAATTTGGGTAGCTGTTACATTTCATACTTTATTTTTTAAAGCCATGTTTTGGTATTCCTTTTTACGATGTGGGTTTCTATTAAACAAACATTCGAGTAGTAAACCATATATAACCCCGACCAATTTCGAGGGAAAAATTCATTTTAAGTGGGGTTGAATGTAACACCACGAGATTTTATGAAAATTATTATTTTTAATTGAATTAATGTCTTGTGTTGTACTCTACACCAAAATGAACATTCACAACACACATCCCTAACTTGGCATTCATTACACGCAATCATGAGCTTCCATGATAGCGTGTGTTGTACGCAATATTGAGTTTCGCTAAAAAATGATATTTTATATGAACTACCCGTTATGAATAGTATCAACAAAATTTTGAATTTTATAACATTATTATACATCTTACACATTTTCTAGAACATGGTATGAGAACAAAATCAATTTTTCGAGTAAAATAAGTAATTTTAAAAAAATGTAGTTTTGTCGCCTTTTGATGGCACACCCACATTAAATCTTGTTTTTGACTTGTATATAAGTTCAATTTGACAAAATAAAATTATACTTTGGAATCAGGATATAAAAATTTACTTTGGATAAATTTTTCATATAATTCTGATTACATTCATATTTTAATGAATAATAAAATCACGCTATATTTTAAATTAAAAATAACTTTTTTCATCGCAATAATTTATATTTGTTAAATTATCTTTTTAATTGGGTTTAAAGTTTAATTAGAATATATTTTTACCATTTAATAAAATGTTGTTCATTGTAAATAATTTCACTTTGAAATTGGATATAAAGAAGTATCAATCTTTTGATTGTTTTTGTTTCTTAAAAACATGCAATTTGTTTTGATAACAGGAATTGAATTTAAAATTAATTAATTCCACTTATATTTTATGAATTTAGAAAAATAAACAACAATTATGAATTTGGAATATCAAATAATTATTAGGCTTAATTTTTGGTATTCTTCTGGAAACATTCATTTTTTGATGAATAGTGAAATCACTAAGTGATAGTTAAAAAACTGAATTTTTCATAAAACATAATTTTACTGCTCTTGTGAGTTCATTTTAGAAAATCTGAGAGACACGATTAATATCAAAGACTAATATGTGGTTCAATGAGATGAAAATATTTTTTGGTGAACAATATCTTTTTACTTTTATTTTCCACGGTTAAAAGTAAATAGGATAATTAAGGGTAAAAATGATATTATTATTACCCTAAAAAATGTTCTAATTCTATTTGATAAGTGTAATTCGACCAAAGACAACCTTAGGAATAAAATATGACCATTTATGCCCACTTGGATTATATTAGGACATTTAATATTTATTTATTTAAAGAAGGTTTAAAATAGTTAAAATCAATGTTTAATAAATAAATCATTATTAATATAGGGTTATGCATAAGATAAATTCAACTATAAATATTCATTAGAAAGATAATAATATTTTCTACATAATGGTATTTTATTTATAATTTCTAGACATTATATAATTTAATTTACTTATGACACAACGATGACGCAGTAATTATCTAGTTAATTAAATATTGACATAATTGATGTTATAAATACCCAAATAAATGTAATTTGAGACTTTTTATGAATTAAACTAATTTTTTAGGTTAGTATGACATGTTATTATTGATTTAGTTAACTTTTTTTGAACTAATAATTCTGTTATGATTTTCACCAAAATCAATTACCAAATAGTGTAAAAATTGACATAAAATAGTTTTTAAAACAAATATTATATTATTAATTGTTATTTTATTCCTAAAAATTTTAGGTTCGGCCAAATGACATAGATAATTTTATATATATTAATTATAAACAACTTGGGGTTATTTTTTATTGTTATAGCAAGTTTATTAACCTTATAGTGTAAGAAAACAAGAAGTCACGGTAAAAGAAAAATTATTTTACATAAGGTTAAATATAAATGGTAAGGTTAAAATAGAAACCTAAACTTGTATAAATTCTATTGGATGAGATTATTTTGACCCATACAAACCTTAACTTCAAAATAACTCAATTTAGAGCTATTAAAAACCGAATATGACTTTATAATAAAATAATATTTTTTGTTATTCCAAAGGTGCCGCTGCCATCCGTTATAAAAGGGCACCTCCTCCCTCTCTTCCTCACACCACATTTAGCCTTAATGATCGGAAAAACCCTGAAAAATTCTCTTCTCCACTTCCCTAGAAACATACAAGAGGTCTTTTTCAACTTCAAAGTCCAATTTTAGTGCCCTAAGTGGAGGTCTCAAAGAGGCTCTTCAAAGAAGAGGTAATGTCCGTTACCAATTCTTTCAACTTTATTTCTTCTTCCAATTCTTCTTATTTAGTTGTTTCAATATTAAGTAATAACATCAGTATCAATCATATATATATATATGTTATTATAAGTATGAAACAACCATATTTCACCATCTATCCATCCTATGGAAAACAAAATCACCGCGCGTGCGTACGTACGGAATACCATCTCCACGTCGTGGTGTAATCTATTTTCCACCACCACCTTACATGGATGGGTATAATGGTGAAAGTAATCAATATATATGATTATTGTAAAGTTATATTTATTCTTTAATATTATACATACACTTTAATACAATTTGACGATCTTGGGAATGATATCACCGCTCGTGCGTACGTACGGAATACCGTCTCCACAACGCGATGAGATTCACTCTCCATGATAACCATTCAATAATGATTATAAAGTATATATAATAAGTAATCATGAAATATATGACATAATAATTCTATTTTATTTATTTATATATATATTTATGTCATCTACTTAATTCCATTCAATTCAATAAGGAAACAGAAAACAACGTTCATGCGTACATACGGCCTACCATCTCCATGAACGATGTATTTATTTCCATTTATTGATCCATTATAGATATGTATATTCTAAATATATATTATATATAAATCATGTTTTACATTATGGATGTAATTAATCATGATCTATGTAATCATATGAATAATTACAAGTTAAAATATGAACGTCAAATGAAACGATTTTACCCAAAATGCTACTTTAACATGAATTTACAAAAGAACGGGTAATATAAAGTCATAATTGAACCATATATGATATAATAAAAATGAATATGATTCTGTAATAATTCAAAGACATTATTTAAATCATTATACAAGAGTTTTGGATATATACGAAGCATATCATACCTAAGGTAAGGGATAATTATGAAAATCTCAATTTTTATACGAGATTGCTTATTCGTAAATATTTACGGGGGTTATTGCTTTCATCCATGACCATGTTTTATAAAAATGTATTCATGTATATATAAAGTAATTTTTACCCATTTTGACATTTACCCCTTGGTATGGAAGGAATCTTATTTTATTTACCCTACAAGTTACTTTTTTTACTTTTCCGACAAAAGTACGAGAAGAATTTTTTTTAACGGATACGGCTTGAAAAGATTTTTACAGTTTTATAAAGCCTTATTTTCATGAATCTTCCTCCAAAATAATTCATGACTATTTTCAACAAAATCCTTTTCTTTTAATATTTCATGACATTTTGTGAAAATAAAATTATTTTGAAGAAGAAGGGATATTTTCCTCAAGAATTCATTTCAAGTGTTTTATCAAAACCATTTTTCATCTAAGATGAAATTATTTTATATGTGTATGTTTCAAGTATAATATCACTATGATTTACATGGTTTCACTTTTCTAATTATGAAATGATATCCATTAATTTTATAGGGATTATATAATGATTGGATGATGTTTATGAAACCCATTTTATTTATTAGGTTATTATGAATGATGTATGTTTATTTTATGGCACAAGTAAAAATGATTTCATTATGAGATGGGTGGGACCTATATCTACCTCCAATGCATTGGGTTAATATTTATATCTCATGAGATAGACATGGCTGGAATGGTAAGTTAATCCGGTTCAGTGTTACAGGACTGGAAGGAGTAGTGAACTTGATTCAGAAAGGGACTTTGTCCACTAAGATGGTCTTGGTAGCAATGAATTGGCTACTATGGAAATCATATCATGTGCTTAATGGTTGCCACAATTACATGTTTTATTTCCATGCTATTTTATCATGATTGATGTTCTTTATGATCTATTCCTTACGCACTTCCATGTTTTATGTCATTGCTCAAGCTTTTGATGTTTAAACATTATGTTCATGTTTTTAAGTTCAAATGTATATGATTTGTTTTATTTTATCCATGCAGACCCTTACTGGGCATTTGATCACACCATTTTTATGTTTTCTTTTCCCCAGTATATAAGAAATGATTTTAGGTAAGAAAATAAGGGAAGATCTTTATGGGAGATGTTGAGGATCTTTCACCAAGATTAGAAGATTATGTTCCATGTTTCCAAAGGCACTAAACTATTAGGGTCCTTTGGTGTCTGTTTTTGTTATTTAATAAGTATTCGGAAAAATTAATGTAATTTCCATGTACGTAAATCTTCAGGTATCTACATCAACCCTAGCCCGAATAGACTACATGCCCTGCTCAGTGACCACACAACGTGTAATCTGAAAAATATGTGCCACATGTTCTTGGTCAAAAAAAAGAGACATTTATGAATTAGGAATACTCAGTCACACATCCTGATTTAGAAGACAAGTGAGATGCATTGAACCTAAATTACATGATGTGTACTTTCAAATACAAGCCGTGCATTATAGTGTTGTATGGCTAGGCACGTTTGGAACCTCCGAATGAGATCCTATATTTTATTTTAATCAAAATTAAAATAAAATATTTTTATGTAAATAGAAGGTGAAATGAGAGAGGATGAATAATTATAATCAACTATATGAATGCCTTTGATAGAACTTGTAGGTTCTGGGTCCAGCAAAAGTGCATTGTTAGGTGTACTGAACATTAATTTTAGTGTTAAAAAACGATCAATATGAGATATATCATAATAAAAAAACACCATATATTTGGAATAGAACAATGAATAAAAAAGAAATAATTGATTACTATAACCATATACATTATCATTATATATTGGTTATTATTAATTTAATTGATTGACAAGAATTACCTGGATTGAATTATTTATTTGTTGATGTCTCCAGTCATAAACCAATGTGATCCATCATTGCATCATAGAATCCATGTGTAGGGTTACCCTAGTGGGGATCCAATCATTCTCCATGTATATCTGCAGGTCACCTAAGGGATCTCTTGGTGTTTGCACAAACGAGCCATCCCTTGCGATGTATGCCTTCAATCGGCTTGATCAAGTGGAGGTGGATCTCTCCCTCGTAGCTTGAGTTCATTCTTGGTGGAAAAGAAATTTATCTCATGCCTTGAGAGCTTTTCCAAATCAATTTTTCAAAACCATCCAAAACAGCTAGGATAATGAGAAATATATATTTTATATTTTTAATTACATTGAATAATAAAATGAATTATTTACCCGAAATCATTTATTTATTTCACTGAATTAATAGTAATACCCCATGTCTAATAATAATAGTTGAATATTATTATTAACAAATATGCACCCAGTGAATCACAACTTAATATAATTTAATTAAATTAATAATATTTTTCTCACAAATTCCCAGAAAAAAATAAACGATGTGTTAATTTAATATACATGGTGTGTACTTTTTTTTTCAATTTTTATTTATTTCCTCCAACAAATTTATTAGAAATTGAATATTAGATATTTATTTCTAAAATAAGTATCACTTAATTACTCACTAATTAATATATTATTTTTCCTAGAATATATTCTCTCAAATAACTACTGTCAAAATTAAATGTCATCATGAATCCATGAATAATTTTTAAACCACATTTGGGAATAATAATTATTCAACTGTTTAAGTTAATATTTTACTCAGATACTTCGACACACTTAGTGTGTGACCCTCCTGGATACTTTTTCTATAGAATTAGGTGAATCTTGACTAATGTCCAATGTTAGCATCTTGCAACATGCCAAGGCACCCATAGCGAAAGAAGATAACACTTCAATGATGTGTCACCTCCTGTGAATGCTAACTGTGTAATTTAATCCCTTTGTCACGATATCGAGAATCAAGCTGGTTTCATTCTAGTTCCATAAACCCATATGCTCGATTCATCATTCTATGAAATTATAGAATTGAACTATTCCAATACTCACAATGGAAATGGATTTTTTTTATGCTATTTGAATTCCATCAATGGGCCTGAGATATCTACTTCTATTATGGAACAGAAGCCAAAAATCATTTCTTGAATTATCTATTATTGTAGTATCACTCATGACACACCCAACGTATCCTAACTTAATGTTAATAGTGTGTCATCATATTTGTCTTCAATAAATCTATGTGTGTGAGTTGTAAAAACCATTAATAATAATACTAAAGTGTAAGGACCAATACACACGTCTGCTGATAAGAACATCCAATGACACTATGGAATGTTGATTACCTAGTGTGTAGTCTCGTTATTTGAATATCCACATGGATATTACCATGGGAACTCACCATGAGAAGGTTCCTCAATGTTTTATGAGTCCTCACCCATAATGGTCTATATTATTTGTGTCCCTCAAATAACATCATCTGTCCTTAGAACATATATTCATGAACAATGTTATGGCACATCTAGGTTCTCATCAGAGTAGGGATCCGGTATGACCCTTTTATTAAAGATCTATCAATTGGAAATTATCCCATACACTGTCACATTGAAGAACAATCAAGATGTGTAAAGGGTTTTATTAATGAGAAAAGTATAATGTACTTTGTTATAGGCCACCAAATCCAACAAAATAACCTTCTTGATATTTTATAATAATAAAAATTTCTTTAATTTATTTTAAATAATTAAAAATCATATATCTACCAAATTTATTGTTTCTTGGATGAAAATATCAATCATGAACAATTTATTTCTTGGTTTATATTTTATGAAAACAATATTTAAGTTAAAACTGTAAAACACTCTTATCATGTTAGTTTTCAAAAGGGCTAATGAGTTGATAAAATAAAATTATATGTGGGAAAATAGAATCTAATAATTCCCATATATTGATTGATTATAATATTTCAAATAATTAAATTATTATATAATAATTATATCATCTTCATGAACATTTTTGGAGAAAATTAATGTATATTAATTTAATACTTTATAAAATTCATCTAATTTATTCCCTGTACATATCAATGGGAACGACATATCCACGTATATCAACGATAGAAGGACCATTTATTTCATCCATTACCTAGAATATATATTTGTAAAATACCATCACATGTCCCTATAACATGAATAATTCCAAACAAAATCATCATAATTTGTGGAGAAAAGGAGGTCATCCTAAACAAAGTTATATCTTTTAATTGAATGATTTGTTTTTTATTTATTCTTTTACATCAACCTAAAATTTTTCAAAAAATTCAAAATAAAAAAATATGAATCTGATATATATTTAACTACTAATATGTTAATTAATTATCATATATCTATCCCCCTTCCATCAAATTGGAAATAAAACCATTATTTATGTGTAAATAGGGTTGTCATCTCATAGAAAAGTGTAATTCATTATCCATAACATCCTATCATGGTTGGTTATAATGATAGATCTGGAATTTATATAGAAACCCTTATATTATTATAATTCTATTAGAATAATAAATAATATATTTTATTACCATAAATATTATAATGTCATTCATTCGTGTGTGTGTGTGTACTACCATCTCTACGAAGTGATTTGATTAATTTTTCATCAAAAACACAAATGGTTTATAGCATCCCTAGATTTTTATCTATAACCTTATTTAGTTCTTTCTATGTGTTTAAAGTGAATGATATGTGTTTATAAGCGGATGGAAGTGTTTGGAATGGGGTTGGATCAGTTTGGAGGCTTTTCTAAGGGAGCCTTTTTGGAGCATGATTAGGGGAAACTGTGAGGGTTATCCATGAAAATGTGCAGGGGTAGATAGTAGCCTATGCACGGCCTGCACAGGGTATGCCGAACCATTCGAGGAAACTGTGCAGACCCCTCCTCTCGATGCAGTATCATGTTCATGGTTATCACACGGTTTGTCAAACCGTGCGACCTCATAAAATAAGGGTTTTAAAACATAGGATCACTCGGGCATTCCTCTTTTCTCATTCAGGATTTCCTTCTCTTACAGGTTTTTGGGGCTCTCCCACACATTTTTGAAGAAAATATTTGGGGTTTTGTGGTGTTTTTAAGGTGGGTTATATATGGGAAGGTGATCTAGAGAGGTTTTGGTGGTGCATTCATTAGATTTGATGTGTGGTTTCTTGTGTGTCGATTTCCCTAGAACCCTAATGGTAGGTGTCTTCTCTCTTGACTCCACATGGTTAGAGATAATAGTTTTGGTTATAATTAATTTAGTTGGATTGAAATAAAAAAATTTTTTATGTGAGAAAATTGTTAAAATTTTCTTGGGTGATGTTTTAGGGATTTTTGGGGAAAAGTTGGTTTTGTGGTGAAGTGTTTCGAGTTGTGGATTTTAAAATGAATATTTTAAAATGGTCTGTTATGAATGATTTGTGAAAATGGGTGATGAAAATGGTTTTCAATAAAATGGGATGTTTTATTGAAATGGGATTTGGCATGGAAAATGGTTAAAAGGTGTTTTCAATAATTTTTTGATTTATTGATGTGGATTGGAATGTAATATAAATAGTATATGGCATGTTGTTGTGGACTTGATGGGTTATATTCTCTGTTATGTTGTCTTTTTATAATGTTGTGAAGGTGGATGAGATGGGACTCTATAAATAGGGTATGGATAGTGGTTGAGAAGTTCCACCATTAATAGCAAGTGGATGTGAAGTGCCACCATGTTTTGTTGTGTGCATGGGTTGGATGAGAAGTGCCACGATGATATGATGTGTTATTGGATGGTGATGTTTTTAGATGGGTCTTGTGCATGAAATTCAAAAGAGGTAATCAGTTTGTGGCATGGTTGATTTGGCCTCCTTATGGGGAATTTGTGGCATACAACATGATTACTTGGAATTCCCCGGGTAACTTGGATTGGGTGAAATAACATGGTAAGGGTGTGTTTGGATTACCATAATTGATGTAGTTGTGATTATTTCATATAAACTGTTTTATATAAATTTGATAACTATTTTAAACAATTTTCATGCGTATGGAAGTCATTTGAGTAAATCCTACCTTTTATGTGGACACAACCCTTACATTGGCACTTTTGGTGCTTTAGCCGATGTCGCTTTCCGGGAAACAGGTAAAGGTAATTCATCTCATTGCAAGTGGTTCGTGGTGATGCTTGGGGAATGTGGTGGAAGTTAGAGCACAGATCTTGGTGGCGAGCTGTGGTGGTGTCATGGCTTATGGTGTATTGCAGTTTAGTTTCCGATTTGTACTCTGATGTTTTTTTGTAGAAGTCTAGTTGAATGGTTTTGGGGCATATGATGGCATGGTTAATATCGTATGGTTGGGTCTGATGGTGGATCCATCTTTCATTGTAAGTTGGTTGAGTTGGGTGGTATCCATAAGGGAATATCTTTCCACATTGTTCCTTGTAGCCTTTAGCATTTATTGCCACCCTTTGGCGCCTTGGGAACATCGCTTAAGGCCAAGTGGCCCTCACCACCTCCTCATGCCAATGAGGTATGGGTGTGGTGTTACAAATGGTATCAACTTGTTTTGTCCTTTGGAGTTGATTCTCAGGTTTGGAGTTGACATTCATTGTGTATATTCCTTGAGTCGGTATATTAGAAATGAATAGGAATGTCAGAACTTAGAATTTATAGCATAAAAGGATGTTGCTAACCCTTTTATGATGAACATTAATTTCTATGGAGTTGGGTACAAGAGTGTTTTGGAGACACTTATAGGAATTGGATATCTCAATGTCATGGGTGTATCCAATGACATGACCATGTCATGCATGGTAGAAATGACATCACTCTAGGATGATGATTTCATTGGGCATAATGATTTGTGGTCTGAATTGAGATTTTTTTTTTCAAATGTGTGATATGGTAATGTGAATAAACATGGTATTTTGAAATTGGTTTGATATAAAAAAATGGTGAATCATTCAAATGTGGAAAATGTGGAAAGACTTGTTGTGATAGTGTTGTGTAATGAGATGTGAAATGATAATTCTTGATTATTATATAAGTGAGACTCATGGTTGTTTGATTTCTGTTTATATAAATGGAACTGATTAGGCATCATAGAGACCAACCAGAAGTGATCGATGAGAATGTGGATGCACCTGAGCCCCAGATAAACCAGCAGTTAGTCAATAAAATAGTGATAGCTTTCTAACCTATGGGAATTGGGAATAGAGCAGAACATCCAGAGAATTTTGATTATGCAACACAATTTCAATGTCTGGATCCCCCGTCATTAGGGGTGATTCGATCCCGGAATGGGCAGAGTCATGGCTATCCATAATGAACAGAATTTTTTAATTCATAGGGATGCGAGTAGAGATGAATGTTAATCAAGGGATGTATAAGATAGAGGATCATACTTTTCGGAGGAGGGAGTTAGTAGTTTAAGAGGGTACATACCAGGTTATGACATGGTATGGATTTGAGGGATTTTTTGATAGTCAATTCTACAACATATGTTCAGAATTTAGTGAACAACTAATTTCTTCTGTCTAAAGCAGGATCAAATGTATGTGATGGAATATTCAGTTATGTTAACAAGCTTAGTGTGGTTTGCACCCAAGGTGGGGGGTAGCCCATCGTTGGAGGAAAGGATCATTGAAGCCGGGTTAAGGAAAGATATTTGTTCAATGATAGCAGTGATGTGTATTTTTCATTACTTAGTGATGGTGAATCGAGCATCGGTGGATGAGTTGGATCTGTTGGGAGCTCTGGGCAGAGGAAGCATGCTGGTACCCATGGTGAATACTTGGAACTCAAACATTGGGATCATGTGGAGGAGGGACAATTATTCCTATGGTGGGATTGTGGCACATAATCTGATGGCAGGATCGGTAAATCTTCCTCCAATTCCCGAGAGCAGGCCAGGATGTTTTTAGTGTGGCTCTACAGCACACATCAAGTGGGACTCTACAACACAACCTCAATCATGTAACAATTGAAATCATATAGGTCATCTACATCATTATTGTCGAAATGCTCCATGGTCGAGTGAACGTGATAGTCCATATGGAGCACAAACATCGTATGCATCGATGGGAAGGTGACATATGCATACCCTTCGTCAGTAGAGTAATGTCAGTTATGGTGATTCTTAGAACACCACAACTCCCCTACAGGGAAATAAAGAGCAGAGTGTGGAAACCAAGGCGTTGTTTGGATCTGAGAAGGTTTTGGTATATGATCATTATATACCATCCACAGTGTGAGGTAATATTATTTAAAATACTACCTTTGTGTATGTTTTGTTTGATACCTGTTCATGACACTCTTTTATTGTTGCACATGTGTTTGAGTTTCTGGGTTTTAGGGTAGAAATGATGCCTTCGGTTTTGAAACATCAAACACTTCTAGGTCAAAGATAGTGTCAATCCTTCTTTTATAGGGAAGGTTATCTCATTTTGGGCGAGGATTAGCTAATGTGAAATTTTTCAGTGCTTGAGATGGATGGGTATGAAGTAATCTGGGGAATGAATTGGGTGGTTCTGTTTAAGGCTCACATCTATTGTAATGTGAAAGTAGTGGATTTTACGGCACACCATAGTCTTAGGAATCGATTTATAGGAGATAGTCATGAATGGTATGGTGCAATGGGTTTGTTGGCACCAGCAGTAGGCATGTTATCGTATCAGCTGGCAGTGTTGTCATTGGAACAAGTAGAGGGTGTTGAGCATAGTGTTATTCAGTGAGTGGTGGATAAGTTGAAGGTTGTTTTTCTTTAATAATTCTCTTGGTTACTTCACATAATAGATGTGGAGAATTGGATTGATATCCTTCCAGGGACCAAGCCTATGTAACATTGGTATTACCGGATGGAAACTACTGAATTGTGAGAATAGAATGTCCAGTTGGAAGTGTTAGATGAAAAAAGGTTTATCCGGCCTAGCATGTCTCTGTGGGAAGCGCTAGTGTTTTTTGTGAAAAACGTGGATGGAACTTTGAGGCTCTGTGTTGATTATCGTCGAAATAACAAGTTATGATAAATAACATATATCCACTTCACCGAATTAATGATTTGTTCGACTAGTTGAGGGGAGCCTAGTGGTTCTCCAAGATCGACCTGAGGTCAAGATATCATCAATTGCGGGTGAGGTAGGATGATATTCTTAAAACAACATTCATAAGTACATATGGCCATTATGAATATGTGGTTATACCCTTTGGTATAATGAATTTTCTAGTGGTATTCATGTAATTTATGAATCAGATATTTTTGAGATATATGGATTCATTTGTGGTGGTGTTTGTAGATGATATTTTGGTGTATTCAAAGACATGGGGGGAGCATGAGCAGCACAAGGTGACAATGTTGAAGATCTTTAGGGATCATCGGTTGTATGCCGAATTATAAAAGTGAGGCTTTTGGATACTAGAATTTCATTTTCATGGCCATGTGTTCCTTGAATGGGGTGTTTCAGGGGATCCGGAAAAGATAGAGGCTGTTATCTCGTGTAAACTGCCAAAGAATGTGTTTGAGGTACGAAGTTTCCTTGACATAGCTGGGTATTATCGGTGCTTTGTTCATTATTTTTCACATTTGGATTCACTAATGAAAACTTTGACATGAAATAATCTTTAATTCTAGTGGAATTAATAGTTTCATCAGTGTTTCAAACACCTAGAGGATCACCTAACATCAGCACCAATATTATTTTTTCTTGAACCGGGAAGAGAGAACATGGTGTGTTGAGATGCATTGGGATTAGGGTTGGGGTGAGTTCTCATGCAAGGAAATAATGTGGTTGCATATGGATCATGGATGTTGTGGGTGCCTGAGAAGAACTACCCAACACATCATTTGGAATTGGCTGCAGTGGACATTGATTTGAAAGTTCGTCATACTTAACTCTTTAGTGAGAAATTATCAGTTTATACAGACCATAAGAGCTCGAAACAGTTTTTTTTCACAATGTGATTGGAACTTGAGGAAAAGGTGATTGATGGAATCTTATAATTTGATTGATTTTTTTTATGTATACACTAGGAAATGGATATTCGGTGGTGGATACATTAAGTATAAAATAACATGCTCAGGTGGTGAAAAAATCTCTGGACCAGTGGTAGTTGATGTCAGTTATAGCTGACATGCGGTTGGAATGTGAGGACCAAGGAGATACAGTGGTCATCTTTCTAGTCATGTTGATTCATGACATGGTTTCACTGGTTAAAGAGGAGATGATATCTGATTATGAGTGTGTGACCATTAGGTCGAAACTCAATAGTGGGGAGACCATTGAGGGTTAGAAACTGAATAAATATTTAGTATTGTGCTTTTAGAATATGATTGTAGTACCAGTTGATTGTAATGAGGATATTCCTAGGGAGTATCATCGTTCCAAATAGGCTGTTCATCCTAAAATTCAGAAAATGTATGAAGCGCTGAAAGTGTAGTTCTGCTGGGCTTGTTTGAAAATAAGTCTGGCTGAGTTTGTTTTGAGATGCTTGAGAGGTCTGCAGGTCATAGATGAGAATCAGAGGCTAGTAAAAATGTTGTTGTCATTACCAATCCCTATTTGGAAGTACGATACAATAGTGATTTATTTTTTACTGCTCTCCCATGAATGGTTAGAAAGCACGATGGAATTTGGGTGATAGTTGATCGGCTAACGAAGTTGACCCATTTCATTCCAATACGTGAATCTTATATAGTGGAGTATCAGTCCAATATATATATTTGGGAGGTGCTAAAGAGGCATGGTGTTCCAGTTTCTACTGAATTAGAGAGATATCTTAGTATTAAATCTCGTTTTTGAAAATTATTACTCCAAGCCCTTGGGAGATAGTTGACTATGATCAGAGTGTGTCACCCTCCGATGTATGGTCAATCTAAAAGGACAATAGAAAATTTAGAGGATATGTTGTGGGCTTGTGTCATGGATTTTGGTGAATCATGGGAGGAGCACTTGTCATTGGTTGAGATCTTGTAAAATAACAGTTAATAGGATTACATACTTATGGCTCTATTTGAATCGATGTTTGGGTGGTCTTGTTGTTCTCTACTATGATGGGTGGAAACTAGTGAGTCTTTGATGGTTGGACCGAGCCTTGTCCAAGAGACTATGGAGAAGATCATGTTAATCAGGAACATATTGGAGATGGAGCATAGTCGTTAGAAATCGCATGCAGATCATCATTGACAGTTGTTGTCATTTGAGGTGAGTGATCATGTTTTCGTGAGAATCTCTCCTAGGATGGGACATCATAGGTTTTGAAGTAGGTAAAGTTATCTCTGAGGTATATTGGACCTTGTGAGATTCATGAGTGGGTTTGTGAGTTGGATTATCAATTAGATTTTCCACCTAGATTTTTTGTGGTGCACAATGTGTTTCTTGTGTCACTGTTGAAAAAGAATCATCCGGATCTGGGCAATGTTATTCGATGGGATCATTTTGAGCTAGAGATAAGATGCTTTATTGGTGCACGTTCCAGTGATGGTAGTGGATAGGCAGGAGATAGTATTGCATTGTAAAATCATTGGTTTAGTTTGTGTTTTTTGGCATCATGGTCAAATTAAATGGGAGATTTGGGAGTTGGAGAATGAAATGATCGAGCAGTTTCCTGAGCTCTTTTGGCAAAGGGCGAGTTAACTACTTTCTAGGGAAAGAAATTCTAATGATAGGAATAATGTAAAACCCTGGGTTTGAGGTATGTAGCTTATTTATTCCTTTTTATGTTTTTAATGTGCATGCGAATAGTTGAGAAGAGGATGCAAGAGTTTGGAATTGTTTTAGATAAGTTTGGAGGACTTTCTAAGGGATCACGGTTTGAGCATGGTTAGGGGAAACCATGCGGGTTCTCCAAAAAATTATGGAGGGGGAGACAACACCCTTCACACGGACTATGCATGGTTTTAAAAATCATGAGAGGTAATAGTACAAACACTCCTCTCCATGTTGTAGAATGTGCCTGGTTAGCACACGGTTTTTCAAATTGTGCGGTCTAACCATGTGGCCACATAAAAGTAGGGGTTTAATACCATGGTTCACTCAGTCTTGCCTCTTTTCTCTACAAGCATCCTCCCACCAGAGCATCACTCAGTATTTTAACCTCTCAAAGGTTGGTGTGGCTTTCCCACAAATTTTTTAAGTAAATAGAAGGGGTTTCGTGGTGTTTTGAAGGTGACACATCACAAGGAAGGAGATCTAGAGAAGTTTGGGTGGTGCGTTCATCAGATTTGAGGTGTAGTTGCTTGTGGGTCGATTTCACCGAATCCCTAATGGTAGGTGTCTTCTAACTCGACTCTACTTGTTTAGAGCTAATTGTTTTTGTTACAAATAATTTTGTTGGCATGAAATAAATTTTGTTTTGATGTCGGGAAATGGTAATAAATCCCTTGGGTGGTGTTTTTGGAAATTTTGGGAAAAAAGAGGGTTTTGTGGTGAAGTTATTCTTATTATGGATTTTAAAATGAAGTTTTCACAATGGGTTGCAATGATTGATTTGTTAAAATGGTTGATGAAAATGGTTTTCAATAAAAAGGGTTATTATATTTAATTGGGGAATGGTATGGAAAATGGTTAATGGGTGTTTTCAATAAATGTTTTATTTGTTGAAGTGGATTGACATGTAATGTAAACGGTTGATGGAATGTTTTTGTGGATTTGATGGGTTAAATTCTCGGTTATGTTTTCTTGATTAAATGTTGTGAATGTGGATGATAAGGGCCACTATAAAAATGGTATGGATAGTGGACAAGAAGTTCCACCATAAATAGCATGTGGATGGGAAGTGACACAATGGTTTGTTGGGTGCATGGTTTGGATGGGATGTGCCACACTAATATATTGTGTTCTTGGTTGGTGATGTTTGTAGATGGGTATTGTGAGTGAAATATGATAAAGGTAATCGGTTTTTGGAATGGTTTATTTGGACTCCTTGTGTGGCATTTGTGGTTTACGATATGATTTCTTGGCTTTCCCTGGGTTACATGGATTGGTTGAAATGGCTTGGTAAGGGTGTGTTTGGCTTATGGTAACAGATACACTTGTGATTATTTCACATAAACTATTTTATATAAACATGACAATTGTTTTATCATAGAGGCGTGTGTAGGGAAGTTATTTTGGGATAACCTACTGAGTATTTGTACTCACCCCCTGCATTGGCACATTAGTGATTTTGCATATGTTGTTTTCCAAGACACAGGTAAAGGTAAGGCATGTCATTGCTAGTTGTTCATGGTGATTCTTGGGATATGTGGTGGCTCTTGGATCTTGGATCTTGGTGTGGAGTTGTGGTGGTGTCCGGGTTCATGATATTCTCCTGTTTAGTTTCCTCATTGTACTCTGATGTTTTGTGGACATGTCTAGTTGAACGGTTTTGGGGTATATAATGGAATGGTTAGTATCATATGACTGGTTTTGATAGTTCATGCATCATTGATTGTTGGTTTATTAATTAGGGTGATATGATTATGGGAAAATTGTTCCCCACTATTACTTGAAGCACTCGACATTTATTGACATCATTTGGCTTCTTGGGAACATCGCTTAAGGCCATGTGACCCTCACCGCCTCCTCAAGCCAATGATGTTGGGGTGAGGTGTTATATGGTTGGTATATAATGTTTTAAATAAAACAATATTAAATTTTACATTATATAATTATAATTATTTATTGTTATAATACAACTTACATTGTTTCTCTCATGTTTCAGTAATGATCGACACATTAAAAAAGCGCATTTATGACCCACCATATCAATTATTGCATCATAGTACAACGTTTATAAGTAATTTTCATGAATGTAATTGAAAGTATTATTTATAAATAAACATGATAATTTATTTATTTTCATTATAATATAGAATAAGTAATTTTGACATAAATTTCAATTTTTATCATTTAAAATTACTTTTAATATTCACCTATGAATATTTATTATTGCTTTTCCCATGGTTGATTTTTTAAAAATATATTGAAAGGAATATTCTTTTTTTCTCGCTAATGTGGGTTTTTGATTTTATATACCTAAATTAGATAGGAATGAATTCCCTTAATTTTTATGGACTAAAATTAATTCCACATTATCATGATTTTTAAATACATTTAATATTATTTTTAATGTTTAAATATTTAAATAAATGTATTATAACTACATTATTTTTTTTAGTATTTTTATGTATTAAATAAATTATTTAAAAGTTATAGGGTTATTTTTTGATTATAAAATGTTATAAGTGATCTTAAATATAATTTTTTCTTCTAAGATGAAATCTATTTATGTAACAGAAACATTAATAGTCAAAAGATCCAATGAAACCAATCTGATTCTTTCTCTATATGTTTTTGGTTTATGATGAGAAGATTGTTCTTAAACCCATTACATTTACACCATTGTTTACAAGACGAATTGATTAAAGTTTTATTAAACTCATTACATTTACACACATTTTAGTAAATTGATAAAAAATTTAAGGAGCCTATTTCTTTTACAATAGTTGTACCATGATGAAATGTTTATGAATCCCATTTATTTTTAATGGGTTATGATATGAAATATGATATTTTGGACAACAACTCAATGATTTTCATTATTTTATCTATGGTATGATAATTATATATCCTTATAACGGATTTGATAAATATTGCTATTTGATTGAATAAATATTAAAATAATGGGCTCTGATACCAGTTCTACCAGGGTCTTTGTCCACTATGATTGTGTTAGGAGGGAACCGTGGAAAATATTATTTAATGGGGACTATTCCCAATCTAATATTATATTACTTTTGGTGATATATCAAAAATATATTTTTTATATTATAATTTCTATTCCCCAAAATAATATCTTATTCTAATTTTTTTATTTTATAGATCGTGTAATTTTATTCTTTGATGATTATTGTTTTATGAAATTTCAATATTTTCCACTTGAATCTAGATTAAGATATACGATATATTATAAATGGTATTCAAATTTAATGATCATATTATCCTACCACTATTTTCTTGTTATTATTATGTGATCATATAAATATCCCTTATGTACCAAAACCGAGTATCTTATCAAACTTTTATTACTATTTTTATTCCCCATGTCGTGAATATTGGTTAAATGTATGTTATTCCCAAGAAATTTACTTGATGTAAAAAACATTTGTGAGATGATATATATTTTTATGAACTAGTTTTTTATTTATTAATAAAATTATGTAACAGATTATTCCAATTTTTTAAAATTATAAAATTAAAATTCCCTTCTATATAGAAGTGCCATAATAATTCTCTTTATGATATGGCATGTTGAAATTGGGCCATGATTATCTATATCAATGTTAGATTTTTAAAGGTTGTGTTTTTATATTTGGATCCCAAATGTGGGTTCTGTGATACTTTACTTTGAATTATTTATTTTTATAGATATCCCAATAGATTGTTATGATTTCATGTGAGGATAACATACTATTTATGGATACCACATTGTGTTTAAATATTTATGGATGAAGATTATTTCAAAGGGACTGAAAAATACATTGTGTTTTAATGTGATGTGATTCAGATGTAATTTAAAATGTTTAATATTTTTAATTTTCAAAAATATCATGAGAATTATATAACCCTATGGGTTTGTATAAGATTATATGTTATGTTAAAAATATTTTATTAGATTTTGGGATATGGAAAATCTTGATGGTTGAAAATTAATTCCTTAAAGATGTGATATTTTATCATATATATGGATAATATATGGAATACTGATGTGGTTGTTATTTAAATTTAAATTATTATACTTTTTATGAAATTTAACACATTATAATATTATGTAGTCATTTTTAATTGTGGAAAATATCTTCTGGAGAAACATTTCATCGATTGAGGGTATTTTTTACCCTTAGTTCTATCATATGATTTAAGAGGGATTATTATTTAAGAATAATGAAATTATATTTTAAGAAATGTATGTTGAATGGAATGAGATCAATTTATTCAAGTATTTTTAATTCTGAGGTTATTTATGATAAATGGTTTTTTATTTTTGGAATGAATAAATTTGAAATTTGTTTGTTATTATGGATATATATAAGAAACATATTTTATTTCAATATTTGAATGTTAATTTATCGATAAAATTATGTTACATTACACTAAGTAGTTTCTTTTAGTAATATATAAATAAATGAAGAATATCTTGCATCGTTCTGCAATATGTTAGATGTTTACTTTATTCCATTTGGAATAAAAAATACATCATGAATACTCATCATCTTATTAAATATATTATATTGTTGTAAAAAATTATAAAAAGAAGAAACAATAGATTTGAATTGAAAATATTTCATAACATTCATTTTTATGGTGGTAAAAATAATCCTTAATTCTAAGAGTATAAATTTTAAATAAAAATGTTTCTCACATTACGTTAATTTTATATTAATTGGTGGGGTTTCTCAAATATACTCGTTTTTTTATTTCAGGTAGTTAAAATTTTAATGAAAGTTCAATTCCTTATTAATAATGAAATCCCTCACACCCTATAATTATTTGAATACTAGATTTCTACCACTTCTACATTTCCACTTTCCACGAGATTTATCATATTTATAATCATATTTATGTGTTACTCAATATGTCCTTCAAATCTCTTTTCTATGTATTCAAGATGAAATTTTATAAACGTTTTTTACAATGTGTAAATTTAGAAAATTAATATTCATTTAAAAAACCTTCAATAAATAAAATAAGTTTATATATGATGTATATTATATATAAAAATAGAGGGTGAGAGGATAACATAACACCTGTAAATTTAAAAATAATTCAATTTATGCGGGTCTAAAAAACACATAACTACTAGCACAAAATTAATAAAAAACATTCTAGAACAATTATTTTAAACTCATTAAATATGTATGTTTGAATAGTATTAATGGAATTATGAAATATATTAAATTTTATTACTCAATACAAATTTATTGATTAATTATTATGAAAATAGTTATCATTTTTTATCAAAAAAATTTATTCTTCATAAAATATGTTTTGATCCTAAATTATTTTCATTTATATTTATGTTTGAATATAATAATTAACATGCGAATTTAGTGTAAATTAAATTTTATAAATGAAATATCATTTTTAAATTTCTATTAAAAAATTATCATGGACTAAATTTTTTGGATTCTATTTTTAAAAATCATTATTTTTCAATGTAATGTAAAAAATTCTACTTTTTATTAGAAACAATATTATTATTTCAAGCACTTAAAAAGTACCATATTTATTAAAGTATGTTTAATTTATATTTATGTATATTTTATAATTAATAATATAATTGTGTTCAGTGTATGGAATATTATATTTTAATTTCTTATTATAAATATTGACACTTAAAAATACATTTCATTTGGGAAAAATATATTTCATTGCCTTATGTTTTTTACTATAAATTAAAATCTGAGAATTATATAAAATTAATCATTAAAACATTGCACCATAATTGTAATAATGAGATCCCCATTTTTAAAAAATGACATGTTTATCTTTGGTCAATATCTATTGTAATTTTCATATATTTTCTTACCACATCATTAGTAAAATTGGTGAGTTTGGAATAAAATTAATGTTATAAGGATTAAAATTAATTCAAAACATGAATTTGTTTTATTTTATTAGTCTATATCATGAATAAATATATTGAAACATAAAATATTCATTTTATGAAATTTCTATTGATTTTTCCAGTTATAATAATTTATTAAATGATAAAGTCCAAATGAAACATCATAGTTTTAATATAAATAATATATAATGATAGGGAAAATATTAAATTATGTTTAGTAAAAAAAATATTAAGAAAAATATTATTGAATTATTTTAATTGTGATAATTTATATTATTTATTATTGATGATGTAATTATCTTAAACTGTTATGTAATAGTAACAAATATCTAGAATAAGGTGTAGAAAAATATATTTTTTTACAAAATCTGTAACTAATAAAGTTCTGGTGAAATAAAGTGTAAAAAATATTATAAAGATAAATATATGATATTAATTTTATTTTAATTAATGTTCTATAAAATTATTCTGATATTTAATTTATGTGAATAGATTTTAAAATTACATTAATTGTTTTTATGTAAAAAATATTATATTATTTTCAATAAAATACTTAAAATTTGTGAAGATTAAAATTATCCGAAAAACAGTCTAAAATAACACAGATAATTTATTTATGATCCAATTTTTACCTTATATTTAAAAATATAACCCATTAATATTGAAAATTTCATTACCACTATTAATAATAATATTTGTAAACCAAAGGGGGAAATGAAATAAAAATGTGTAAAATATAATGAAAATAAATTAAAATACTATTTTATGATTATAATAATAGAATATCCTCTTTATAATCTAATACTTGATATTAGGGAAACATTTTACAAATGTTGAATACATATTATAACAAAATATTTCATATATTTATATAAATGATATTAATGATAATTTATAATTAAAAATATTTTTAATGATTTAAATTCCTAAAAATATGACCATAAACCTATTAATGGGATATGGTATAATATATAAACCAATTTCCATATATGGATTATTTTTCCTTTTATCGTATCCTTATTTACAAATAAAGTGTAAAAAATATGTTTTTAGGAAATTATCAAAATAGATAACATGGGATTATTAAATTAAGAAGGTTGAACACATCACCTAAATTTTTGAAAATTTTATTTAAATAAATTATTTATCTCATATATATTTTATATAATAATTTTATCATGTTGGTTGTATTTTATGTAGAAAAATTATTTTTATTACTTAACACATTATAAAATTCTTAGATTTTCCTTCTATCACATATAAAAGGGTACCCATAATCCTATTTCTTACTCACATCAAGATAAATTTTTTCCATAAAATATATATTGAAAACCCATATTAAAATGATTTTCCATATAATAGTGGTCATATACTAGGTATAATACCTAATCGAGCTAGCTAAATATGTCAAGAAAATGAGGTTGTCCAAAAAAGAAGCAATTCTTTTAACTGAATGTGCTGGTTTTATTTATTTTTATACATCCATAGAATATTCCAAAAAATGTATGAATAATTAAATACTTAACTCCAAAATAATGATATATTATTATACTAATTATTTATCCTCTATCCGTATAATCTTCCATCAAATGGGAAACCGAATCTCCATTCGTGTGTGCTACAAACTCCCATATCGCAGACTGATGTAATTAGTATTCCCTTACCACCTATCAAGGGTGGGCATGATAATTTATATAACAGATATATATATATATATTCATTGTTAAAATTTTCTTTATAATATATTTTTAATGATATTATCTAATAATTTGTTCATCATTCCATCTATTGAAAAATGATAATGCAGTTTGTGTGTACACATGCATTACCACCTCTAAGAAGCTATATCATTCATTTTTACTGAAAAATAACATATATGTAATTTATCTGTGTATTTATAAAAATTATATGATATTTAACTTATAATTATATTTATATATCTGTTAAATAATAACTAACATCATTATATCATGTTCATTAAAATGTCAAAAATAATACTCATGCATATGTACAACCTACCAACTCGATGATCGTAACATAGTCTATATTTCATAAAATCCATGGTGGATGTTTTGAAATGTGTAATTTATTTATAAACATTATAATTATATCATATATATAATTATCGGTATTATTGAATAATTATATCATTTTCAACGTTCATCATACTAATGTTGATCTAGGATTTTCAACTAAACATCCACCAAACACATGACAATGAAACAAAAATATTAGAAATTAAATTTTCCATTAAAATTAAATATATATATATATATATACTAGTTAAAATTTATCTAATATATACAATATTTTTATGTATGTAAATAACATTTTAATTTTTACTATATAAGAGAGAAAGGACACAAATCAAAAGTCTTTAATCGAGGTATACGATTCTAATATGAATTTCATTCTTCTATGATATATGATAAATTCACCACTTCTATTCATAAAATGAATTACATATTATACATGTATGTATTGTTTATGATATTAATGACAATTATAAGGATTAAGAAATCTATATCGAATTATAACATTCACTAGGTTCTGTTTTTGATATTTCCAAAGTTTAAGGGGAATATCATCTCAAATTATATGTTGGAAACATATGTTCAGTTATTATCTTATCTTATTTTTGGATGTGTATATATTGAAATTTTAAAATTTTATATCATAAATCTAATTATTCAATTTTATAAAAGTGTTTTTTATAAATTATTCTATTATGGCGATAACGATACAAATATCAAAAAATGGGTAAGGGTTTTTTATTACAATGACATTGTTTATTGTAATTGTTAGTGATAATGATTCCAATGATAAAACATTAGGATATTTCAATAAATATATTGATTAATTAACATATAGTCTGGTGAGGTATTTGTATTACTTATTTTCATTTTACATTCCGATATTTATGAAATAAATATCCTGAAATTATCTTTTAAGGAAAATATATATTAATTATATTTTCTATGGAAAACACATTTCTCCTACAGATTTTTGTTCTACAAATTTTTTTTAATGAATTTATTTTATATTTTACTAGGATATTTAAAGTAATTTGTAAAAATTATTATACGTTTTAATTTTTTTTTAAAGGTGTATTCCTATAAATTTCCAACTATGGTACATTCTAACATTTTTTACAATATCATGAAATGATTATTAAATAAATTTATACTAAATGTATGGACATTTATAAGTTCTACACTAATAAATGAATTGATGATTACGTTACAATATCAAAGGTTTAATTAAAAAAATTATTTGATGTCTTGATAATTAATATATTTAAAATAATTGATTTTAATGTTAATGTTGTATTTTGGTGTTGAAATTTTCAAATTGATGGTTCAAATAATTATATTTCATCTCATATGATATACATTGACATTATATATGAAAATACAAAAAATTTAATGTAGTTTTTTTTATTTTAGTTATTTGGTATTATTAAAAGTCTGTGAAAATAGATGTTGCGTGATTTTGAGTACCGGTGTTCCCAAAATGAATTTGTGAACTTTTTTAAGGTACATTCAATAAACACATCAGTAGTATTTTTTATCATTTGAACCAGTGCACAGATTAAAAATATGAGTGCACCATTGAAACTGAAGAACTATGATTCGCTTAAGGGATGTTTCACTTCAACCGCAGATGTTCTAGTGAAATATTTAAATTTTTTACTTTACAAAAAAATAATAAAATAAATTAACATGTAATTTTATTTCTCTTTCCCCAGCGGTTGAGTGGATGTGGTGGCGATTTGTGACTTTTCAAGATAATTAATGGCTTGAATATCCTTTATTTTTAACCACATTGTTTGGGAAGTAAAAAATTTCATTCATTAAATGACCCTCATTATTTCCTTGGTGAATTACTCCCCATTTTCCCTACTATTTAAGTGAGGCTCGGGCTAAAGTTTTGACCAGGATTCACCAAGAAAAGAACATATAGTGAAGTGATGTGACGTCTTCCATTGATGGAGTATAGAATATTGGGCGATGATGATCTGGGATTAAAAAATAACTATGAACCCACTCCAATGGGGACCCTCCATCCACCAATGACTACAATACCTCTCATGGTTCACGAGGTAGAGGTGTCATTTAAATCAAAAAAATTGCACATTTATTCCCCCTTTTCAAGAATTTTTCGGTTGTAGTTTCTGGGGATTTAAATGGGGGATATAATTATTTTAATGTTATGGAAAAACTAGTCCCTATTGTTATAATGCTAACGTGGAGGGCACAAGAAAAATAAACAAGTCCCAGAACACCAACACTTTTCTTCAATGCATTCTTCGGTGGTGGGAAAGTTATACATGATGAAATCTAGAATCAGGGTGGTGCGTAGAGACTATAAAAATCCCATGAATATTGTAGGTATGTCTGAAATGATGAATGGACTATGGGATCCCACCCAATGGCCTGTAGAAAAGATGCTGACTTGGCGGCACCAGCCACCAGTGTAGGTGACCAGAACCGGAAACCAGCACTGGAGACCAGTGTTGTGGATGAGAATTACATTTGGAAACCACCATCCATGGTGGAAGAGCGATTCCACGATAGTTGGGTATGCGTCTGACAGTGGTCGGCTGCAAAGGTGGAGGTTGTGCGCTATCACATGCCATGATGAAGGAAGCCGCAATGATTTGACAAAGGACCCATCTCTTACGGGTCTTGCAGGTGACAAGGTGGTGCCATGTGGTGGTACAAATGTAATGGATTCGAACAAACCATTTGACTCATTTGGGTGCAATAGACCGCGTTCCCCTGTGTGGGAAATGCAGGCCGGAGGGTTGAGCCACCGCAGCCTAGCCCAGCTAGGGTGGGCCGTGATCGTCATTGCCCAGACCTACCAGGATGGCCCTAGATGGTTCGGGCCAGGCCGGGTTGGTCTGGACGGGTAGGACCGGACCTGGAACCCTCTTAGGACCTGATGCGTATAAGTGACTATATCATACAAACCATATATCAATTTGAATAACCATCAGTGTCTCATGGATCCTTTGAGTGAGATGTTCCTTTTGTAATACTCCATGAGAGTTTTGGAGAATTTTGGTGTATATCTGGGTTAGATCGACATAGAATCCATCCGGGCCCTCGGCACTAAAATGCCAATAACATACAGACTGGGCGTTCAGTTGATGCTCCATCTATTGCATTGGGACCCTTATGTCATTAGGAATCATTTTGTTACTTCATCATAGGAGTTCATGCTTGTGGAAATATGAATAATGGCTTGATGAGATATTCTCCCAGAATCATGCCTACTATGAGAGGGAATCTAGTGGTTGGTAGTGTGTAAGAGGTTGGATACATATCATACAGAGGATAATACAAATAGATCTTGTGTGGGTCATCCCGTAGTGATCCTGTGGGGATCTACAACATGCGATCATGTGTGGATCAGTAATACACACCCCATTGAGGACCATCCATTTAGTGTCCTGTTTTGGAACATCGACATACCAATCCTATGTGGGTTAGATCCTCTATGGGTCAGCACACATCAATCCTATGTGGGTCAGTGCATACAGATCCTATGTGGGTCTTGTGTGGGTTAGTATCTATCAACTCTAGGCAGGTCGAATCATTTGTGGGTCAAACTCTATATGGTTTGTAGTAGTGCCTCTACCCCAAATAAGATGATCTAGATTCTCATATAATCAGTTGTACTTCCATGCTTTACCTATAACTGGATTGAGTTGTTTCTATTTCGTTGTTCATTGTGATTAATATAATTATTTGTGGTTTTCATTCTATGAAATTTTGATAGACAATCAAGGGTCCTAGGGTCCCTACTGAGTATTTTTATAATCACACCTACATGGGTTTCGTCCACACCATGTTGTGTCTTGTGAAAATGATGAGCACCTTGGATAGAGAGCCTGGACTAGGCTATAAAAAGAAGAGATTAGATAACATAGAGAGCTGGGGTGATGAGATGTACCTTCCTTTTTGGAGGGATCCACAGAAGATGATTTCAAGAGCTATTTAATATTTTTCAATTGTTGTTGAACCTTTTAGTTGGTCTTGAAATATAACCCTATTAATTAAAGTACACACCTTTACTAATGAAATTTTAGTTCAAAATTGCATATTTTTGTGTTCATGGATTGTGTGTTTGAGAAAGTTTAAAGACAATGCATTCCCTTTATAGGGATACACCTATGTGGTGCAAGTCTCCATCCCTTGGCCTATAGAAGGCTGTCTTAGGGTAGTCACAAGACATTCCTCAGGGGGATGGGTCGTGAAAAATTGGTATCAAAGGAGTCAGTTCTTTCGAAGAACTAGAAATATAATCTTTTTAATAGATCAATAATGTCAGGTTTTTTGGCTATTTTTTCTATTTGGGGAGTCCAGTGTTGATGTAGAGGCCAACATTTACATACATCTGAACCCGTGATTCTAATTTCTGACTCAATGTATCAATAACCTGATAGTGTTTATTTCAGAAATGTTTTACTTTTGATCTCTCTGAGTCATCTTTTCAAGTATTTCTTACTGAACCCAGAGCACTTATTTTTTTCTAGATGACGCTATGTTGACAGCCATCCATGATTCCCAAGAGATTACATGATGATGTCCCACAAAGCAATAAGGCTTCAGTGTAGGGCCATCTTACTCTGGTAGCACCTTCGGGTGGTGCACCGGTAGCCCGACCACCCGTTGGGAAGCAGATTCCACCAACCCCACTTATAGATCATACACCCTGACCGATGATGTTGCACGAGTTCCACAAATATTGTCCTTCGAGAATTCGAGGTGAGATAGATCCCTAGGGAGTTGAAGAATGACTGAATGTTGTGGCTATAGTTTTTTTTCATGGTTGAGACACTAGAAAAGCATATGGTTATAATAGCTTCTAGCATTTTCTCGGGCACAAAAGGGAGATGGTGGACCTAGAAGCCCTAGTCACACAACGATGAAACCCTCACGTGGACATATATTTAGAGCCTCTTCTAGGCGGTGATTGATCCATATACACTATGATTAGTGCGTATAATAGAGCTGCTACACTTACAGAAGGTCATCATATCTATGACCCAGTACTTGGTGAGATTCAATGAACTCTCACGCTACTCCACTGATATGGTATGGGAACCATTCTTCAGGAATTATACCATTGAGCAAGGTATCCCTCAAGAGATCATAGCATCAATGATAACATTATAGGTGAAGAGCATCATTTCTAATCATGTACCGATGGTGAGAGCCACCAATAGATGACTGGAAGCAGATTCATCTATAGGGGGAAGTAGACAGATGTCACATAGGTCTAAGAAGGATAGATACACCTGTGGATGACCCCGGGATGTTGGGTCCGTGGTGTGGGGATTGTGAGGCAGAGAAGGTCAGCTGGTAACTATATTATGCTTTATGTGCTGTGGGTAGGGTCACCTGGCTCACAATTTCCCAAACCGAAGTACAAACGACTTGTAGAAAATAGAGTGACAGCTAAATAATTGTCTGATTTTCAAGTGAGAAGGTTTACATTATGGATGATGAGGTAGTGTACCATTCTCTACAATAGGTGGTGGGAATCAATTTGAGGATCTACCACCACCACCATGAGGAGGTCCACCTTGACCACATGGAGCAGGTGGACAAGGGCGAGCACAGTTATAGGTAGTAGAGTCCAATGACCATGGCTCTTCAGAGTTGATTTTAGGCATGATCTATCACTATTACACCCTATCCATAGTACTTATACCCATAGTTTTGAGTATCTATTTCATTTCCATGACACTCATTCAAATCTTTGAGATTCTGATGGATCTGTCGGCTCAATCATTGCAATTAAGGAATCCTACGAGAGATTATTTGATGATTACACATTGGATTTGATAGTATGAGATCACTCTATGATATGATTTTTTTGCTGGGACCTCCTAGTAGCAGCTTCGAGGCCTTAAGACGTCATCTTGGGTATATATAGGCCATCCATAGTCCATGCTTAGAATGAGTGTTTTAGGCACAACATTTTTGTGTGTCTGTTAGGATGAGATCGAGTTTACCTTCACCTATGAGTAATAATCCTTTGCAGCATAATATGGACAATATCAGTGGAGGGTACAGTTGATTACTCATAAGTTGTCTTGCCTCACCCTCGGAGTAGTAGATGTGAGGAATCAAATTTATCCTATAGCAGTGGACAAGTATACTAATTTATTTCCTGACGATGTTCTAGGACTACCTCCGTGCAGAGAGGTATACTTATACATCAACATATACCCCGTGAGAACATCTATATCTACTCTAAAATATCATATTTCTCCCAAGGACCTTCAAATGTCTTGGGTACACCTGTAGGACTTGTATGTAAAGGGGTTCATAAGTCCTAGTATTTCTCAATGGGAATCCCTGATCATGTTCACCAAAAAGGCCTATGGGAGCTTATTAATTTGTGTGAAATATCGATGCCTTAACCATGTGAATGTGAATAACATTTATCCACTAACATGGATCAATGACATATTCATCTAGCTAAAAGGATTCAATGGATTTCGAAGATAGACCTCATATCAGGCAATCATCAGATTATAGTAAAGGACAAGGACATACCAAAGACAACCTTCATATATTGGTATGACCATTATAATTTATTGGGAATGAATTTCTAAGTGACCAAAGCTATAGTAGTGTTGATGGTTCTCCTGAAAAATATCATTAAGCTATAACATGATCAATTTTTTGTTGTCTTCTTCAATGACATCTTGGTATACTCGACATCAGAGTAGGACCATGACACACCCCTCCAGATAGTTCTGGATATTTTCTTAATGAACTTGATTTCTGGAAAGAACTCAAATTTCTAGTTTTGGATAAAGGATGTCCAATTTTGGGGGAATTATTTCTCGGAGGCAAGAGTCACAATGAATCTAGTAAAAGTCAATGCGGTTCTTTCTTGGCACCCACCCATGAGTGTGGCCATGGTGCCGAGCTTCCTAGGATTGGCTGGGAGCAACTGGATATTTGTACTGGACATCTCCAGGGTAACATCGCCCTTTTTAGCATTGATAATGAATGGACAACCTTTCTTGTTTAAAAAGATGTTCAACAAGAGGTTTCATGAGATGAGGAATATATTGAAGAGTTCTCCCATCTTGAAGATACCATATGAGGGCATTGGATACATAGTTTAATACGAATCATTAGGGATCAAACTAGGTTATTTCTTGATTCAGAAGTGGGTAGTTATCAACTACATCTCACGATAGTTGAGACATAACCAGCAGAACTACAATACCCATGACCAGGATTTAGAAATAGTGGTTTTTGCAGTAATGATGTGGAGACATTACTTGATGGGTGAAAAATGTACTATTTAATCTAATAACAAGATTCTCAGGTGTATATTCTCACAGAAGGTCCTGAACATGAGACAACAACAATAGATACAGTTCCTCCTTGACTTTGACTTTGAGATAGTCTATTCTCTTATGAAGGGTAATGTAGTAGTAGAAACACACAACATGAGGTGTGGCCTACAGTTGTTGAGTGAGGTGACGGATAAGCTAGCCACATTTTAGATATCCTATGGGGATAGAGATAGGGTAGATTATCTCTAGACTTTGACTATCATTCCCCCACATCTTCAGCGAGATTGGGAGGCACATCATGGGGGCATAGATTGTGAGGCACGATGTTCTCAGATATCTTCAATAGTGGCTCTTAATGGATTTTATTAGGTTGGGGAGCACGTTGTCCTTTTCAGAGGACACACTATGTTACCGGTAACACTTCGAGAGGATGTGTTGAGGTAGTAACACACATCCCATTTGGCGGTACATCCAGGAGTAGCGAAGATGTACCTAGACCTCCAGCATCAATACTAGTGGCCAGGGATGAATAAAGTAGTGGCAGATTTTGTTTCCTGATGCCTCGCATGTTATGAAGTGAAGGTCGAGCATCAGGTACCCACGGGAAAAGCTCAACCACATGAGGTTATAGAGTAGATGTGGGATGGAATCTCAATGGAATTTGTAAAAGGGCTACCATGAATGTCTAGGGGGCATGATTCCATCTGGGTGTTCATTGACGGACTCACCATTTTAGCCCACTTCCTTCTATCTGAGACTAGGTATTAGTTGAGGGATTGGTATGCCTCTATGCACAAGAGATAGTGTCACTTCATGGATTTCCATAGACGATAAACTCATATAGAGGTGAAAGTTTAACATCATTCATGTATAATACTTGTAAGGTGGTGTTCTAAACTCAGCTATACTTGAGAACTTCCATTCACCCTCAGACAGATGGTCAGACGAAGAGGACCATACAGACACTCGAGGACAAGCATCTTGTTTTGTCCTTGATTTTTGGCCACAGCTGGGATGGCTAATTTCTACTGCTGGAGGTTTCATACAACAACAGTTATAACTCCACCATAGGCATAACACAATTTTAGGCCTTGTACGGGCGACCATAAAGGTGACCTCTTTACAGGACATACCCAAGAGAGTCAGCACTTATGGAACAAGAGTTGCTACAACTACCTGAGATAAAGTGTAGATAATCTAGAAGTGGATGAATAATACACATAGAATTCATGATTCAAATACAGACATGATATAAAGACCCTTGTATATTGAGGAGGGAGATTATGTCTTCCTTGCGGTCTTAGACCAGCTAGGATTACGATTGTCTAGTTAGGGCCGTAATCTATCTTCAAGGTTCATTGGACCATTCCAGATCCTCAGCAGAGTAGGAGAGGTGGAATACCATGTAGATCTTCCCCCAAAGATGAAATAGGTTAATAATTTAATCCACATGTTACAACTGAGGAGATACATGCATGATCCATCACATGTTATCGACTGTGGGAAGATGGACATCGATGATGGGGTGATGTTTTGGGAGTACTTGGTAGAGATACAGGATTGACTGGAGAATGTCCTTTGTGGGAATTAGATTCCTTTAGTTCAAGGTCATTGGAATCATGAGAATCTCTTGTAAATAACATGTGAGTAGGAGGCTCTAATGCATACTATGTACCTCCCTTTGTTCCCCTAGTTTTTTAGTAGTTTGGGGGATGAAAAGCACTATGGTGGGGAGAATGTAAAGATAAAAAAATCCATGTAATTTTTTTAAATTATTTGGGATTTTTTTGGGTCTATAAAATTTTTAGGCATGTGATTCTGAGACACCGTGTTCATTGAATGAATTTCGGAACGTTTTTATGTACGTTCAGCAAACACGTGAGTGTCATTTTCTATCTTCTCAACCAGTGCATGGATTAAAGTCTAAGGGAACCATTGAATATTCAGTGCAAGGTTTAACATATGTGAAGCTTCACATCTACCATTGTAGGTCGAGAGAAAATGTTAACTTTTTTAACATTATATTAAAATTATAAAATAACAAAACAAGTTATTTTATTTCTTTTTCTCCAGTGGTTAAGCAGCTATGATGGGTTCCAGTGACTTGTAAATCCAAATAATGTCTTTTATCTCCTTTATTCATAACCACACCATTCGGTAATTAAGATCTTCATTCATTATATCAACCACATTAATTTCTTGGTGCATTACTCACCTTTTTCCCCTCAATTAAACTGAGGTCTGGGGTAGTGTTTTGACACGACATCACCATGAAATGATCCTCTGGAAAATTGACATGAAATATTACACCGACATAGGGAAAAATCATTGTTGGTGATGATACGGGATCAACGAACTTTTACAACTGCACTCTGATGAGGAATCTTTATCTGCCAATGGCCACGATTCCTCGGATGGTTCACGAGGTAGGGGTTGTCATTTAATTCAATAAAATCCAAATTTTCTTCCCCTAGTTCTGGAATTTGGGGGTAATTGTTTCATGGGATTTCAAAGTGGTTTATCATTATTTTAATGTTATAAATTAATTACTACTTCTTATTATAATGCCATTGCAGAGGGAATGGGACAAACAAAAAAGGCATTAACCCTCTGCCACATGCTTTTCATTGTGTTCTTTGAAGGAGGGTTTTTCCAAAATGACAGAATTTGGAATCCAGGAGGAGCATCGACGATTTAATCCCGAGAAGCCAGTAGGGTTGAACAGAAAGAAGAATGGACCACCGGAGCTCACCGAGTGGCCCACATTAGAAGACCATGTGTCGCATTGGTGTAGTGGTTCCAGTGACCAGCACTCGTAGATAAGAGCGGCGATCATACAGGAGTTTGGTAATGGTCAGCTACAGATGTGGAGGCAGAGTGTCGTTGCATTATGCGATGATGGAAGCTGTGGATTCAATGCCACAGTGAGATAACAAGGGACTCGCCTCATGAGAGTCCTGCATGTGATGAGGTGGTGTCATGTGGTGCCACAAATTTAATAGGGCCAGAAAACTATTTTTATCCATTCGGTTGAAGGAGATTATATAATCCCTCATCGGTCACACCATCCATCGAGTAAATCCACTATGGCCTAACCCAGTAGGGGGAGGCCGGACTGAGCCTGTCGCTGCTCAACAACTGGCCGATGGTAGGTGGGTTTATGGAAGTCACGGAACGGGCCCTGGGGGACATGTCATGACAATGTAGTATCAATAGTGTTATTATACATTGATAACATACATATTAATTCTCATGATGATTTATTATTATGATGGTAAAAAGTTATGAAATCAATTCTTTTTATATTTTATCTTCTATGATTAATTAGAAATATTTTCAATAAATCGATCTGTTTCCAAATGGTTATATAAATTTGAGAAATACTTATGATCCCCATTAATTTTATATTGGTAATTCAATTATGAAATCATTTTCTGAAATTATTCATTTTCAAAGGTTATGAAATGATTTATGTTGTTTTTTTAAATAACCATATGATTTTAATTATGTGATTGGTGGAATTTTAATTATATAAACCTCCAATGAATTAGGTAGTGATTGATATGGAATGTGAAAATTTGGACTAGAATTGTAATTTTCCCTTATTTAGAATAGGAATATGTCCAATATGACAGTCATGGGAGTGATTCTTAACTAATACAAATTATTGAGGGGATGACATCCCAATCCACTATTATAGTCATAATAGTGATCCCTACACACTAAAGAAATGATTTTATATCCATATGTATAAGTCAACATCATAGGTATTAATAATTTTTTTTCATACATGAACATTTTTCTTGGATTCATTTATGATTAATATATAATGACCTTACTATATTTATTTCAAGAATCAAGATAATATTTTATGATATACTATGATTTATTTTAAAATGTGAAGAACTATTTTACATTCCCTTCTAAACTTTTTATTCATTAGTGATTATTCATATCTCTGTTGTATAACCATCGATCATCGAAGATAACCCATTCTTATGTTTCATTCTACTAGGTTATTAAAAATGGTATTACATATCTTATAAATAAGAATGTCTGTTGATGTGAATAAGTTTTATAAAATATGATATTTAGTTTTATAAACAAGAATTTATTTGTAAACAAGTTATTATACACGAGTTTTAAAAAGTTATATATAACTATAATCCCAATATTCCAAAGAATTGAATGTGATCCATTATTTCCTTTAATGATTTTTTAGAGGTGAAATTGTTTCATGCTTATTTTTTAAAATTATTGAAATTTGAAGATTATGATTTTATGAAATAGAGCCTAGAGTGTGGATTTCAAGATATTAAAAATAGATTAGTAAAATTCTATAGATTCCTTTAGTAATGGAAACTATGTGGGATATAGATATACATAATTTTGGTTTAAAATTAGGATGATAAGAATAATATTATTATGGAGAGAATCATATCAGTTTTTTATTAATGGATCTTCTATTAGAAGAGTTATGGATTCAATGAGAGATTTTAATGGGAAATCAAAGTAGAATTACTATTTAGGTGTGTTTGTGTATTTAATTTCTTTTGGTTAATTGTTGAATTCCAAATTTGGGATATGTGTGCAGATTTGGAAATATTGTTTGCGTTGGAATAAGGATCATGAATGAAATCTGTGGGATCCATGGATTAGTTATTTCAAGGATTTGTTATTTCAAGTGGGTGGCATATTATAGAATCCAATTAATTTCATAAAATGTTATTACATCATATTAAATAAATATATATTAAATAAAATTGTGACCCATGCCAAAATTTTATAGATGTAGTATCCTAGTAAATATTTAATCAAAAAAAATAGTTGATATGTATATCCACATATGTTATTGATAAATCATACCCTTCACTGACTTATCATAATTAACACCTCTAATCATAAATTTTATAAAGAATAAATAATAATGGGTGATATCATATCATCAATAAGGGTTAATAAAGGAACATCAATAATGACATAAGCAAAACACCAAAAAATTGATTTGTAGACAACATAATAAAATTTTAAAATAATATAACAGAAATAATATAATATAATCTCTAATAACATAATAATAGTGACTATTTATATAAACGAATCAAATTATATAAAAGATCATAAACTAAGAAAGAACAAAATTCACATGTATTTCATAATAACATAAAACAATCATCATATCATCATATAGAATCCCCACACCAAAAATGTTTCCAAACACTTTTCATAAATTAATTATAATATAAACCACGTAAAATTAATATTTTTCAAAAAATATCATGAACATAAAGATTAAACATTCATTAATGAAAAATTATCTCTCTAACCATTATGACATTCCATCAGAAAAAATGTTTTCTCCACATTGAGAATAAGTATTCAAAATATAAATGATTTAATGTATTAAGGAAGTAATTTTCATTGATAATAACTTTTTAATCATATAGATGAATATTAAAAATATTTATAGCTATTAATGGTTTTAAATTCCATTAATGATATCTACGTTAGAAGAAAAAATTCATTTCAACCACATTTAAAATGTAAAAATGTACCTTATTTGGATAGAGGAAAAAATATTCCTTTTTAACTAATTTGAAATTAATAATGTCATTAATAATAATTAATTCAAAAAATTCTAATAACAAAATTAAAAAATTTCTTCATTTTTTTAGAAAACATGGAAATGGATGAAATTGGTTGAGCACTAAAGAGAAAAATAAATTAAATTGTCCATTAACATGATATTTTATTCCCTTGAGTACATAATTTGAGGAAAATAAAATAAAATATCAATTCAAAAGAAATAACTAAATGATTATAAATTTCGATAGATTAATGATAGAACAGTCATCATATTTCATTATTGAAAAATTAATCATTAGCATTTTTAATAAATAATGACATTGTAATATAAAACCCTTACATGATATGTAACATCATATTTTACGTTCAAACATCCTATATAATAAATATTGATTTACCATACATATATTCTATAACAATGTTCATATATATCATATCATATATATTTTTTATAAACATTTTTCACCTGTTCCTTAGCAAATCATTATTAAAATTCCCATACTCAGGTAGAGATTGATTTGTTACATATACATTTGGGTTTATTAGTTTATATACTTTATCTTTCATTATGATTCCATTATATCCAAAATAATTACCATTATTTTAATATAATATATATCTACTATGAAATAGTTATAGTTATCCATAAAATTTATTGATATAAAAATGAATTGGATAATTTGGAGAGATGATAGGTTTTACATACACATGACTGATGTATCCATTTTTCGACAGATGTAAATAAATAAAGGTAAATAATAACATAATATTCAATTGTTATTATAATATCATTCATGTCATATATATTCCTCAAATATATCCCTCTTACCATCTATGTTATACATAAATGTAAAAAGGAATAACCCACTTTGTAGAGGTGGTATTCCACATTTACACGTGAACCACAATTTTCTATTCCAATAAATTCAATGTTTAGAAGTTATTTATGATAATATTAATAAATAGTATTTATTTATTAACAAAAATCAAATAAAACATTAATATCATCATTATATTACTCGATTAAATAATTTTACATTAAATGAATTTTATATCAATGTGGAGACAGTATGTCAAATGCAAAAATAGGTGACACTTTCACTTCTATTTTCTATAAAAGAGGCTAAATAAATGTTGTTACATAATCATAATAACAAATAAGTATATTTAATTCATTTATGTTAGTAAATTATCTATAATATAACATATTTATTTGAATTTAAACAAATTAAATAGAAATGTGATCAATTATAACGATTATCTCTTCTAAAAAACATCTCCCTCAGATATCATCACTTGGGAACAAATTTGGGATTTTGTAGTAGACTAGAATCATTATAATGTATCTGGGGAATATTGGAGTAGAGTTTGGAATATTTTGGATAATATAAAAATTTAAATGATGTGGGAATTAGAAAAATAAGTTTTTAAATTTTTTAAATTCTATAGAGGGTCACTATTCTATATTCATTAATGAATAAAATATATTACAGTTCTTATGAAGAAAAATTATATAAAATCATAATTAATGAGAAATTTATTACATTAAATAGCATATATTTTCCCCAAATCCTTTTTATTATATTATTGTTTTTTATTTAATTTAATGAAATTTTATTTTCATAAAATATCTTTATTTTCTATTTAATTGATGTTCATTAAATTAATCTTAATAAGACTAAATAAAATGTTTTACTTAAAATAAAAAATTTAATATATTATTAATCGATCATATTCTTCGATAAAATCTGTGGAACAAATTAATTCACTCAATTTAGTTTACATTTAATATTTTTCAAATCTTTTAGTATATTGTTTTATTAATTGAATAAATATTACATTATTGTTGCACAACATTTGAGTTGATTTTATAATTACTAATGATTAGAAATAAAGTTATATAATGAAAATAATTTAAATAATTTGAACAAATACATATATATTCATTTGTAATTTTTTATCCCTATGTGCACATGTAATAAAAATTTAAAAATTTTAAAATAACATTTTGTAATGTTCATTTATTTAAATAATATTTTGGTGATTTACATGGATAAATGTACATAATCATATCAATTTCAACAGTATGTTTATATGGTTATACTTTTTAATCATACAATAATAATTAATATGTAATAATATGTAATATTCAGTTTTTTTATAATATATTAATGTGATTTACCCATTACTGATGTGATAAATTTTACGATGAAAATTATTCATAACAATTAAAAATAAAATATGTCTAGTAATGATATTTAAACGTCCTCATTCGTAATATGGAGTCTCTATTTTAAAATTAAATAACAATAGTTTTCCTAAATTAATTTTAAAATTATGTGCATAAAACACTAATAATACAACTTTTTTAAAAAATACATTTTTATGTATGATACTAGAATTTATTCACATTTAATGAGATGGAAAATTATTATATTAATTTTAAATAATTAATTTATATTTTTTATAAATAATTTTTATTATTATAATTCAAAAATATATTTATTTGATTTAATAATATAAAATATGGTTTTGTGAATAGAAACCCTTTCTATAAATATATCTCTTTTAAATTCAAATTTTTTTGTACTAAATTGGTAATATATTAATTTATTTAATACATGTATAATAGGTAAAAGTTTCATAATAGAGTTATTATTATTATTTATATCCACCAAATAAAAATCTATGAAATTACCCATAATAATATATATAATAGTTTTTATAACTAATGTTGCGTGTAATTAAATCTATCAAAAAAATAAATTAGTTAATGAGAAATTTATTATACAATATTAGTGTGTTACATTAACCCCATCCCCCCCCAATAATTTTTAAATTGAAATTAGACATTTATATTTAAACAAATGAGTATGATTTTTATCTTATAACATACATCTGTTCCAATGTAGCTTCTTCAGTATTCTGATTTCTCTACAAAAAAAAATATTCTGAGGGGATTCTCTTGTGTCATCTAAAATTCAATATAAAGATGATAATTTAATGAATTAATTCTTCATAATATATATCATTATTTAATTTTATAAATTATCATATTGGTATATATGACGAATATTGTAGGTACTTCATCAGAAGAGACACACAGAACACATCATGAACATGGGAGAGATACAAGGGATGATTTAAACAAAAACATACTCTCCCAACTCCATCATGAATCTTGATAGGGGGAATATACCTATTGACCATATTTACCTTCATTATTTACTCTCATAACCATCTAATGTGTAGATATTTAGGGAAAATATTATCACTATCTTTATATTCCATATCACACTAACGATTTTTAGTTTTACAATTGTGAAAAATATGATATTCTTTGATGTACTATTGATTATATGTAACTTTTTTCTTCCTACTCATCTATATATGTTACTAATACCATTATTTCATTAACATAATCATTTAATGGAGTAGATATATAATTCCTTAAATATTGGTCTACATAATGATCTGTCTGACTACGTGAGGGAAATATGTTGTTATCAGTGAAATAAACTAGAATAATATGATGATACAGAACATCATTGAAATATATAGAATTAGGACTCAAAATATTTCCAGTTTTTCACTTTTTCACATTACATTCCCATATATCTGAGGATTATAATATATATTCTAAAATTCAATACAGTATCTAGATCTAGAAGATGGTTTCTCTAAAACTATTACGTATTCAATAATTTTTAATCATATTTAGTTGACAGTGGTGCCCCATTAAATATTTCCAGATCCTTAAGTTATAAATGGGTAATACAATCAAGGTAAAAAGTTTATCTAGTTTATATTTCTTTCTGAATTCTATATCAAATTGTCTTCAACCCTTATATAATTTTGATATATGTCATTTGGGTAATATAATTATTTAATACATGGGGATGTTTTCCCCTTACCATTTTGGTATGGGAAATTATTGAAATAACATTATAGATTTTTTAATCAATGACTTAAATTTATGACAAACCATGAACTAAGAAACCGATTTATTAATATCCCTCTTCATATATTCCCACCAAAAAATTCATTCATATAAAAATAAATCATCAAACTTATAGGATGAATAGAAAATAGAGAATTATAGGATTCATCTAAAATATCATTCATAAAATATACTATGAATGTGAAACATAAAAGATTTTAAACAACATAATTCTATCATAATAATTTTAACAACATGAAAAAATTATCATATTCTTATTTATTCTAATATATTCATTTAGAGACACCTTACTAATCACTTAGTGGATTGATGGAAACTCAATTGAGAAAGGTATGATCTTTCCCCATACATAATTATATACATAATCATCATAATAAAATATATTAATAAACACCTCTTTATGATATATACCATAGCTAAAAATCAATGATCCCATAGACTTAGTGAATTTTACACTTTTATTTTCATTCCAGGGGCGGTAATGTTCTAAGAAGTTGTGATATTTAAATACATCAATCCACATTATCAAGTAAAAATTAAAATATTTCTATGTAAAAATATTCTATAATATTTTATGATCATTATAAATTTAAAAAAAATTCTTTTTAATTATTTCTAATCCATATATTTAATTGAGAAATTACCATTACTAACTCTAAATAATGAGTTGGGTAATTTTAATCCATAACATTAAATTATTATGATATATAATCTATCAACATATCACCCATCTTGAGAGAAAATAGAAATTAACTTTTTTAATTTTTTTATAGATTAAAACCCCTTTTATAATACAAGGTAGTTTTAGAAAAATGTATAGTTTCAATGCTTCTACTATGCTTCTTGAAATTCACCTCACATTCATATGTCCAATAGGACATTGTTCTATTTTAGATAATATTTTTCTTAGACTAGAAATTCATCATAAATTCATGAAAACATGACAATAATATCTATCCAAACCATAATAATTAATTATATAAATCACAATGGTTAGTTGGTCTAGATATCAATAACATATGCCATTGAAGGATCTATTATCATAACCCCAAATAAACTAACATGAACCAAATATAAATGTTTTTAAAGATAAAAATCATCTTTGATAAATTTTACATAAACTTTCCACTGGTTAGGGTTTTTAGTACTATCTTAATGTGATATTCAAAATCATCCTAGTCCTTTTAATATATAAGAATATTATCAATAATGACTTGTAATTAATTTTAGAATAAATATCTAAAAATCTATTAATTTAATCAATTAAGATATAATGTGAATTATTATGACAAAATAGAATATTTATAAATTTATAGTGTCTATATCGTGTATAATGAACTATGTTAAGTATATCATTATTCAGAACCCTCATTTATATTTTCTAAAATGATGTGGAATAATGGAAATATATTTATATTTTTAGATCATAAAAAACTATTTAATATGGGGTAGAGGATAATTATTCTCCATAGTGATCATAATTATATATTGATCATCAATATAGTTTATGATAAATAAACCATTAATCATAAAAAAAATGACCACCGAAGATTACAAACATGGTCAGATGAATAAATATTCAATATTTTCTTGTAGTTTATTCATCATTTCATGTCACTCAGTCATGTCCATTATATGTGGACATATAGAAATAGATATATAACTATGTATGAGTTATATTGAATACTCAACATCAGTATCAGATTGAATAACTAACAACTCTTAAATAAATACATCAAATATCTATGGAACAGTATGAATTTCTTTGATATTGAGTTTCTACCCATCTATAAGGGATAAATATCGAAATTACATAAGAATTAAGACAAAAAAGTCGATGTTATATCCATTAGATTTTTGTTTTCATATAAGAACTAGTATTTGTTAATATGATCATTTATTATACAAAATGTGGCATACCATTCGTGAAAATTTATATAGTCTCTATATAATCAAATCAAATATTTTCCAGTAATCAGGTAGACATAATATAAATGGATAATCAAATTATTTGTAGGAAGAAAATTATTACACACATTAATTGGAGACGAACAATTGACATGATATTTGACAACCATAAAATTTTGATTTTTTCCACCAATATAATGCCAAATTGTGGATATGGTAATTTAATTCTCTTGAAAAATTATTTGATAATAAATAAGGGATCGATACATAATAAAATAAATAATTTAATGCACTAGAGTGGACGATTAACACACCATTAGCAATTGAATTCTCATAATCAACTTCAATCATTATGATCACATTAGAATACCCTTTAACTTTAGTCATAGGAGTCTGTTGAAACTTATCATAAAAAATATGATGATTTATGAACACACTAGCATAATGAAGAATCTTCTTGAATATTTATAATGATTGAATGATTGGTTAATCAGTTTGTATCTTCAACTCATCTGTTGAATTGGTTCTACAATTCACTTCCTTTCATTATCAACTAGTTATACAACGAGCCTTCCCACGACTAAAATACATTCCCATTCCACCAAAAAAATTACCATGATATTTAATTGCATATTTATTTTATATTGTATGTGGGAATATATTTCAACCATGATATATAATATACTCCTCATGATACATAATGTTTATTGTCATATCAAAACTGTGGAAATAGTAATAATATAAAATTTCTATTTACACACTCAGTGAAAATTTAATGACTTCATCAGATCTATTATTTTCATTTAAAGCCAATGAATTCCGAAGACTCGGTTTTATGCCACAAACAAATCAATAATATTTTCCTTAAAGGGTGATGATTAAAATGGAATCATTTTTGCAATGTATATTATATCAGCTTCATATATACCAATATTTTTTTGACCTTATTTATGAAAATATGAAACTAATTATCCATTATTATATTTAGAAAACAAGTTATGTATATACTAAAAATATTATCTTAATGTATTCATATTATTTGGATTAAATTTTATTTTACTGAATCTTATTCTTGATATTATAACAATGTTCACCTCATTTACCTTCTAAATGATAAAATAATAGGATAATTTTTCCATGTTCTGAGCAATTGAGATAAAAATATATTTCTTCAACATTGCCGATATATCGCTTCACCACAATGGGATTAGAAAATAATATAAAATATTATAGATGATTCCCTATGAAAGACTTAATATTATGTTGTTAACATATCTACTTTTTTTGGAATATCATCATGATTAATGTATTGAGAATATTGTGGGTCAATATATATAAATTTTTTTATTCCATCTCCCATTACATTTGGTTTCATAATAGGGAAATCATTTAGTATTTCATCACAAAAAACATTAAAAAGGATTCATTCAGCTTCAATACATTGACTAAAACATATAATCATAGAGGGATCAAAAATAATAATTCCAAGAAAAAATAATCAAGAAAAATCATTTACATGAATCCTAAATCATGGAACCTTCTTTCCAATTTAATATGCATTAGGATTAATTTCATGATGCGTCCCCAATATCCATTTCCGTGACTACCCCATGCCCGCCTTCCATAGGACAAGGGCTAGGGACTAGCTACAAAATGATGTATCCATATAATGGGAAGGCATCTCCTTCAAACCTGTACAAACACACATTCCAAGAACAAAATTAGAAGAAACTACAAAGTAAAATACTGTATTAAAATTTGTACTGAATGTAAAGGGAGTGGAAAATAAGCACTACTGAAAGGGAAAAGTACATTTGAAAAGACAATAATGCTCCTAGAATGACCACTAAGGATCTTACCTAAAGGTTAGTTACAACTCACGATCAGTTGTCACTATGGCACATCACATTAAATGGTTGACATCTAATTAAAGTGTAGTATTGGCTTTCTCAGCCTTGATCTACATAGTATTTCATCTTCAAAAGACACAATAAGGTTTGGGTGTGTCCCTTGTAGGGGAGAGTATAAAAATACATAGTAGGGACCCTGAGACCTCTGTAGGTCACTCAGATTTCCACAAATGAAAATACCACAAAGAAAGACATCAATCACAAACAATGATTTATTTATTATCTATAATTAGGTATATTTCTAGACATATACCTATGTTATCAAACGATACTATTCTCATTCAGGAGGAATCTAAAGGCTCCAACATTGATGCCATTTTAACAACTGATCCATGATGGAAGAATACCGCAAAGGCAAAACCCCAAATGTTAGAAAACCAAAAAGGAAACACCACATAGGTAACACCATGAAGGTGAGAGTACAAAAAAAGATACACCACGATGGTAACACCATGAAGGTAAAAGTACCACAAATGTAAAGACTCAATTAACACTAGGTATATAACTTAATTACAAAGTTCATATGATTAGACGTATCACTAGGTCATCTTTTTCTACTGAGAGGATTCGTTACTAACCCACATAGGATCAATAGATGCGGACCCACAGAGTATGATTAGGTGATGACCCAAACAAGATCGGTAGGTGTTGACCCACAAAGTATCGATAAGTTCTAACCCACACTAGATCGATAGATATAGACCCACACAGGATTGATGAACTGTCATCACGTTACAACCAACCATGAGATTCTCACACTAGGTCTACATGATTACAAGAGGATTTTATCCTCAATACATCAGTAATATCTCAACATCCACTATGTTCCATGAATTTGAAACCCAAAGGACCGATATGTAGTAAAGGTTCCAATTCAACAGATGACGTGTCAATCAGATGCTTGGTCTATGACTTATGATCATTTTAGTACTGAGGGACCTAATGGATTTTCCTTCGATCCAACCCGATCATACAACATTATTATTTAAAACTCATGTAGACTATATCAAAAGGAAATCCTTGATCCATGGTTCCTAGAACCATAGAAGGTTCCTCCAACGCACATCTGGTTCACATGTTCTGGCTATTGTAGCAAAACTGGGCCATGAAGTGTCCCATTTCGGGTCGACCCGATCTGTGTCGACCAGACCCGGTCTAGGACTGACTTGGCCCAAACTCATTGGGTTGTGTTGTGGCTGGCATGGCCCACTAGTTCGGGGACCACCATAAATGGTATTGGAGAGAGACCCCCCGGTTTTCCCTGAATGGCCTTAGTCGTTCGATTTGTGCAGCGGCCGCGCTAGTTAGGGCACACCATATATGGCCTAAGAAGGGGGTAGTGTGTTTCTCCCCTAGTTGGAAATGGAGAGGCGGTGCCACAGGGTGCCTTTATATGACCTATGAGACCCATAGGGAGAAGGTCCAAACCCTCCACCGCGGCCTTGGAGCCGTGGCCATCCACAATGGCACATGAAGGTGCACCACTCACATTCATCCATAGCATGACATTGTCCGCTTCCACTGTCTGCCATGGATATATGTCATAACACCACTTCTCATGTTGCATACAATGTCGCACTGCAACCACCTCCATGGTCATATGGTGCCGGCCACCGTCCCCACCAACCATAGCTTCAACGGTGACCTCCTTCACTGGTGGCGTGTGACGGCGTGCAACTATTTCCTCCATGATAGGCTGCACTTGTCACCCATAATGTAATTTTTTGATCAACTGAATAAAATTCTCTTAAAAAAAACTCACCATATTACAATAGAAGGTAGTGGGTCTGTGCCATGTTCATTTTTCATATTCCCTATGTGTTAGCTTGATAGAAATAGGGGAGAAAAAGATTCAACAACACTTGAAACTAAAACCAAATAAAAACCCTACCTCATTTTTGTTGGAAAACATATGCACATGAGGTGGATTCAGTGTTCATTGGTTCCTGATTCACTGATGCTCATCACCACCCACTGGAATTAGTCATGTACTCTAAGGGGTTGGTGTCACGGTTTATTTCCAGAGCATCATCGCATGGTGAAGTCGTGTCAATACCCCCCAAGATCAATATAAATAAGAGTGGGGGTGGGTGAGTAACACCATATCAAATTATGTGGTTCATTAAATAATGATGCTTCATAACTCCAATAGTAAAGTTACAAACATTGAGGAGTCAAGCCAATTAATGTCAAGACAATTCATTGGTCATACCACCCCCACTTCTCCATTAGAGTAAAAATAAAAATAAAAATAAAATAACTTTATTATTTTATTATTCTTTTAAATGTTAAAAGTATATATTTTTCTCCTAAACAACAGTGGTCAAAGTAAAGCATTCCTTAAGAATATCTTGGCATTATGGTTTCCACCGTGCTCTCAGATTTTTAATCTGAGCGTCGGTTCAAATGTTAGAAAACATCACCAATGTGTTTGCTGAACCAGCCAAAAAAAATGTTCATAAATTTATTCTGAGCACACCCAGCCTCAGAATCATATGCCGTTAATTTTTACAAACTCTTAATAATTCCAAAAGAAATATAAATAAAATTTACATGGAAAATATGGGTATTTACATTCTCCCCACATCAGGTCTTTTCTATCCCGAAATCCCTAACATTGACTAAGGAGATAAATTTGGGTACTAATCTAGAATTTGATCCTTCCACTGCTGTGTTCTCTCCTGGAGGTCCCCATGCTGCCAGCGATCACAAACCAGAGTTATTGATCATCTATGAAGGAACCACTGTTGTCGATCCATAATATCTATTTGAACATCATTAACCATCTCACCAACATCAAATTCCAGCTCGCCATGGCTGATGAAGTGATACGGGGCATTCATGTATCTCCTCATATACGACATGTTGAAGAAGACATGCATTTTCATCAACTCTGATGGTAGTTCCAATGGGTATTCCACCTCACCAACTCTGCTGAGAACATTAAAAGGTCTGATAAATTTTGGAGATAACTTGCTTCCCGGACCAAATCTCTGCAAACAACATACATGAGAGACTCACAAGAATATATGGTCGCCCTTTTGGAACTCCATATATATCCATATTCTATCATCATAAGACTTCTGTCTAATCTGTGCATTCTCCATCTACTCTCAGATGGTCTACACCTTCTCAGTGGTAGCATGTACCAAATTTGGACCCATAAGTGCTGACTCCACTTTGTCTATCCAAAATAGAGGTGAACTGCATGTTCAACCATACAAGTCATCTTTTCATGCCATACTAATGGTGTTGTGATAGATGTTGTTTTATGCTAACTCATCCATGTTCCAGAGGTCCTCCCATTTGTGGCCAAAAACTCTGATGGAAGCATGAATAATGTTCTCCAATGTCTAAATTATTCGCTCAATTTGACCATCCATTTGTGGTTGAAAGATGGTGCTCAAATGAAGCTATATCCAAAACGCCTCTTATAATACCTTCCACAATAGTGTTATAAAACTTTCTTCAAGTTTAGATACGATCGTCTCTGGTAACCCATGAATCCATACAATTTCCTATACATTGAGGCATCCCAATACCTCTTCAAATCATTTCTCTCGAATGGGTAGGAAGTGGGCTGATGTGGTGATTCGGTCAATGATCACCCATATAGACTCATGTCCCATAGATGTACGTGATATCCCTATCACAAATTACATTGAGATAACAACCAACATCAACTTTGGGTCTTCTAATGGCTATGCTAAGCCCAATGGGTCCTCATGCTTGACCTTCACTTGCTCTCATGTGAGGCATCGCGAAACAAACTATGCCACTGCTTCCTTCATCATTAGCAACCAGGGATGACACATGAGGTACTGATACCCCTTCTCTACACTTGGATGCACTTCTATAGGGTCTTTACGGAACTCCCTCAACACCTATTCCCGTATAGCCAATGATACCATGGTTCTTCCAATAATGAATATGACGTGCTCCCCACCTTCACAAAATCTATCAGGTCCTTGTCATGAGGATATTTGTGCACATCAAGCCACCAAGTCAATTTTCACACATTTGTGCATTCTAAACGTGCTGAAGAAGTGGAGGGAGTGACATTCATAGACTGGAGGTAAGCTACTCCATCTCTATCTACAAAGGATACCATTAACGCAGCTAGGAGCACAATCGCCTCACACAATAACTATACACTAGACCTCCTACTGACGGCGTCTACCACTATGTTCCCCATTCTAAGAGTGCAGACTTTTTAAATGTCATAGTCCTGGAAGAAATTTATCCAACGTCAGTTTCTCAGGTTTAGTTCCTTCTGTGAGAAGATATACCTGGGACTCATTTCATTAGAGTTGACTTTAAAATGCCTTCCCATCAATTAATGTCTCCACATCTTCAACACAAAGAATAATGATAAAATATTCAGGTCATCAGTAGCATATTTCTACTCATGATGCCTCCACTATCGTGAACCAATAGTGATCACTGATATCTCATGCATTAGGAGACATCCATGTTAGTTGCCTGATCCATCATAGTAGACTAATTCCCAAAAACCTATTATGCTAGCCTCAATATGGGGTCACTCGTCAGTCTCTACCTCATATCCTGAAAATTCTATTATCCTCAAACCATCCATACAATATGTTTTCCCTTCACCTTCAATGCTGAAAAGTGTCCTAAAAAACAGGAAATGTCAGGTAAGAATCTTCGGTAGTAACCTGCAAATCCCAATAAATTCCGCACCTCAGTCACACTCCTGGATGGCTCCAAAACTTGGACAACCTCTATCTTAACCAGATCTACTGCAAATCCAGCCTCCAAAGAATTTTTTCCAAGAATGTGGACCTCCCATATCCAAAATTAGCACATTGAGAGATTAACATAATGAATTTTCTCCTGAAGAGTCTCCAGAACTATCTGAATATGATAGACATTCTCCTCCCCCGATGAAGAGTATATCAAAATGTTGTCGATGAAAACCACCACAAAGAGATCAATGTATGGTTGAAAGATCCTGTTCATGAATGCCATAAAAACTACTGAGGCATTGGTCATGTAGAATGGGAAAACAATGAAATCATAATGGCCATACCGATATTTGAATGTCGTCTTCTGTGCATTCTCATCTCACACTGTAAGCTAATGATATCATGATCATATGTCTATCTTTGAAAACCCTCGAGCCCCCTTCAGCTGATCGAAGAGATCTTCAATCCTAGAAAGTGGATACTTTTTCTTCATTGTCCCCTTCTTTAGTTTTCGATATTCCACAAAAGTTATCAAATTATCATATGCCTTAATAGAGAATAAACTCGAGGCTTCACTTATAGAAACACATGGCCTTATAAACCTATTCCTCTGCAAGTCCACCAACAGTACTCGTAACCCCCGAAGCTCCGCAGGAGACCTATGATATGATTGTGTAGATATCAGTGCCATATTGGAGTATATGAAGATCTAAAACTCTACCTCACTTCAAGGAGGTTGTCCAGAGACATTTTCAGGAACGACATCAACATATTGGTCAACCACTATCGGACAGCTCGGAACATTAACATCAACTACCCAAATGGTAAGGCTAGCCAACTGATGTGTGATCGATTTCACCAACCATTGGGTAAGTCCATCCTGTGCTACAAAAGTTCACTTATCAACAGTGAAGGAGAACATTAACCCATACTCATGGAAACAACACACATTGAACTTAATACTATCAATCTGAGAATGATATATGGATAACTTGTTCATACCCAAGATGACATTGTAAGGCCTTGATTCCACTACTAGAGGATCCCAACTGATTATATAACCTCCTAGAGTAAGCTCACACTATGAACAATAGTATGTAATAATCAACTCCCCTATTTTAAGAGTCTCTATCCGTAATGATCGAGCCAATGACACCATCAGAATCATTGATCTCCGAATAGGGTCATGGCAATAAAAGAGTGACTGACACTCGTGTCTGTATATACCACATCTAGGGTGGAGTACACAAAGATTTTACATTGAATCATATCTTGAGAGATATGGATTTAGGTCTCATATGCATGCAGGTGATCTTATCCCAATCCACAAGCTCCCTGGGGTTGGGGTGGACCACTTTGAGGTGGTGAAGGTGGGACATTGAATTGCTGCCCACCACCTGCAGCACAACCAACACCTCTTCTATTTCCCCCTTTAGCCTTTATTCCTCCTTGATCTATCCTCCACCTCTACATTTTCTATCACTCTACTATCTTCTTGTCATTCTTACGACATTTTAGTTAGTCACAATCCACGTGACCCTGTACACAACACGAGTATCACTACATACTCCTCATATTTCCTCTTATATCCCTTGATCCCCACACCACCAACCCTTTATCCAAAGAAAAATCACTAGATGGTCATGCCCTCTTAGGCCCCAGCTCCATTTTTCTTCTTCTTTCTATTGATGAATCTGCTACCTGATATCCAGTGGTGGCTCTCATTATAGATGAATTCTCAGTTATGTAGCTCTTCACCAAAAGTGTTCATTCTAGCACCCAAGCCTGAGATGGAATGTTGAGTGATATCATCGATGCTCTGATCTCTTATTAAAGACCCTTCTCAAATGTCCAGGTCCAACAGAATGGGTCTCATACCATATTAGTGGTGTAGAAGGAGAGATCAATGAACCTCACCGAATATTGGGCCACAGTAATGATGCCCTACTGTAAGTGCAGAAACTCATGTATACAAAATGAGTGTAGAGTTTCTAGGATGAATCTACCCTAAATACTCCCTAGATGTCTGCCCTGATGAGGGTCAACTCATCATGTAATTGGACTATTAGACTCCACCATCTCCCAGCTGATCCATGGATGATACTGGAATCTTGGATCACCATCAGATCAGATGGTGTCCCAACTAAGTGAAAAAATATGGCCACAACCTCCAGCCAGTCCTCAGCCTCCTGTGGATCGGTCTCACCTTGAAACCTCAGAGGCCTCTACCACTAAAACATGTGCAATGCGCTCAGTCAACCTGCACCCCATTCTGGTAGGGATATTGGTAACGTTTTCCCAATAGGTAATGGCGCTGCTGGTACACCACGCAAATGTGGTAACATCATTAGAGGGCCCCCCACCTTTACCACATCACTCGGTGGGCCATCATCATGTACTCTCTCATGAATCCTATTTTTTTTTCTACGTGGTAGGATCATGAATAAAAATAGGTGTTCCACTGTCAATTTTTTATACCTAGTGACCAGACTCAATGAAATCAAAATTAAAACACTTCCAAACACACGCAATCATTGTTTTCATGCACTTAGTAGGAAATATGATTTTAGGTTCATGGTGAATGGATACAATTGCAGTAGTACCATAATAGATTCCTCAAAAAGAAAACCACACTCATAACACTTAACAATATTACCACATCATAAAGATCGAAGTCAATGTTTTTTGGTAGGACCATCTACTCCGATACAACTTTTTCACGACCCATCCCCCCGGGTTCATGGCGTGACTACCCCAAGCCCGCCTTCCATAGGTCAATGGTTGAAAAATATCACTGTATAGGAGTATCATTATAAAATAATGAAATTTCTATTAAACATGTACAAACACACAATCCATGTAAAATAAAATTATCAAACATGAAGTAAACTACTGTAGTAAAACGTGTACTAAATATAATGGGGCTGAAATAAAGATCAACTGATGGAACAAGTACAACTGAAATGAAAAAAATAGCTCCTAGAATGTTGACTAAGGATCCTACCTGAAGGGAAGGTAAAACTCATCATCAATAGTCATTAGGAAACTTCACATAAAATGGTCCACTTATGATCACTGTCCAGTCATAGCTCCCTCTGCCTCGATAGACACTGCTCTTTGTCTACACAAGACACAGCATGGTGCAAGCATAGCCAATGTATGGGTGAGAATAATAACACCTATTAGGGACTATTAGGCCACAATAGGTCTCCTAGTGTTCCAAAAAAAATATACTACAATGAAAGGCTTCAATAACAATGTAAAAATCAATCATCAACAGTACATAGGTAAACTCTCATACATATACCTATGTTTTCAGAAGATACTCATCTCTTTCATTTGAAAATTTAAGGCACAATATTTTAAGACATTTCAACAACAGATACATGAAGAATTAAAAAATAAAGTTAACACTATGTTGGTAACACCGTGATGGTTAGAGTACCAAAATCTGACACCATGAAGATAACACTACAAATATAAGAATGCCACAAAGGTAACACCATGATGGTAACCCCATGATGGTAATAGTACGACAAAGGTACATCACAAATATACCACCATGAAGATAAAATTACCACATAGGTAGATAATCATCTCATAATAGGAATATAACACAAGTACAGATGTACAGATGATTAAATGTATTGCTAGATCATCTTATTTTGTCGAGAGGCTCTACTACTGACCAACATAGGATAGCTAGATACTGACACATAGAGTAATGTATTGCAATGAAACACACTAGATTGGTAGGTGGTTACACACATATAATCACTAAGTACAGTCCCACATAGGATTGATAGATGATGACCCACACATGATCAATGTTCTTTCTTCACGTTACATCTAACCATGATATTCCCCCACTAAGCACTCTTGATTTCAAGAGGATCCTCTCCTCAAGACATAGGGTGTATCTACACAACCAAAATGATCCGCCAAAAAGTATGTAAAAGGACTACCATGTTGAATGAGTTCCAACACGATAGATGGCGGTTCAATCCAATGTCCATTCAGTGACTTATTAGTGTTTTAGTACCAAGGGACTAGTGGGATTCAAGATCAACCCAACCCGGTAGTACTAAATCATTATCTAAAACTCATGTGTAGTATACCAAAATACTGTCTCACTCTAAGGATCCTAGTTCCATAAAAGGTTCATCAAATGAATTTTTGATTCACATGTTATGGCACATTTAGTGAAACAGGGCCTAGAAATGTCCAGATCTAGGCCGACCCAGCATGGCCCGACCCGACTCAGCCCAAGTCTGACACATCCTTGCCCACTGAGTTATGGAATGCTAGGCTAACATGAAATAGGCCATGGAGAATTGTGTCCCACTGAAGGTGCTGCCTGCTGGTGCGGGGCCCCTACAACAGGCATGGGGGAATATCCCCAAAAATCTTTCCCCAAATGCCCTTAGTCGTTCGGTTTGTGCAGTGGCCACGCTGGCTGGGGCATACACTAACGGGCATGGGGGGGTCCCACATTCCGAAATGGACAACAGAGCCATGGGGAACTTCCATGTTTCTCGTGGGACTCTCATGGAGTGGGTCTAGGCCCTCTAAAGCGGCCTCCAAGCTGCAGCCATCCACAGCAGCATGCGTCGGCGTGCCGTTTGCCACCGTCTATGGTCGGCCTGTGCCGACCACCATTGTCCATTTTCACTATATTTCCTGACCACATTCTCTGGCGGAGCACGCCTGTGAAATGCCTCTTCCTCCACGGTCGGCCTAGATAGGCTGTCGTCTCCACCCACCGTGGCTTCGGCCACAACCTCCTCTGCATGAGGCGCATGATGGTGGCCCACTATCTCCTCTACGGTCACCAATTTTTCGGCCTCCTCCATCAATCATCGTTCTGGTATTCATTCAAACAGAATTAAATGCCTACGAATAATGCACCAAATTTAAAAAAATGGCAGAGGGTCCAGGCCTTGTTTGTTTGTCCCACGCCCTCTGCGTTAGCTTGATAAAAGGAGGGTAGAAAAATATTCATTAAATCTTGAAACTACAACCAAATAAAAACCCTTCCTCATGATCTTTGGAGAATTTCCACTATTGGGAAGGAGTTGGTGTTCATTAGTTCATGTTTCAGTGGCACTCTTCACCTCCACTAGATCAAGTCCTATCTTCTAAGGGGTTGGTGTGATGGTACCTTTTCAGAGCTTCGTCACTTCGTTATGTCATGCCAATACACCTCCCCAATCTCCCTATAATTAGGAGTGGGGTAGGGTGAGTAACGTCGTTGTGAATCTATGAGGTTCATTTAATAATGAACCTTTTAATTCCAATAGAACAGTTACAAATATTAAAAAGTCAAGACAATTAATGGATTCACATGTCATTTTTCCAGCAACCACAACATGTCCATTAGAGGAAAAAGATAATGGAAAATAAAATAAAATAATTATTTTATTATTTTTTAAATGTCCAAAATCTATCATTTTATCCCAAAATATAATGGTCGATGTTAATACTATCTTAAGGAAATCTTGGCGATGTGGATTCAATGATTCTCTCAAATATTTAATAATATCATTATTTCAAAAGATTAAAAATATTGACTGTGTATTTACTGAACGTACCTTAAATAATGTTCTAACATTTTCTAAGGCACACTGAGCCTTGGAATTATGCGCCGTAAATTTTTGCAGCCTCTTAATAATAACATATAATTAATGAAAATTAAATGGAAAATTGGGGTCTTTATAATTAACCACATCTATGATTATTACAAAATAAAATTGTGTAAGAACCCAATTATTCAATGAGGTATCACTCATTTAAATTTTAGAATATTTTTGGGACATGTTATGGATACCAAATTAGTTCACATTGTTTCCAAGAATGTTTGGGAAATTTTCATTGTTTAGAATACTATCTGCTGGAATAAATCACTAACATTCATGGACTGTATAAATGGTCTATCCAAACCATCACAGTTTCTTACAATAGTGTAGGGAATTTAGAGGGGAAGAAGGGTATAAATATTTCATTAACAATGCACGAATGCCTCATTCTAGTGCTTATGGTCTTCCAATTACGACTGAGCAATATAGGAATATTAGATCCCATATTCAAAAACCATTGAGCCAAATCATGTTTGTTACCTCATAAGGATGTGCCTGGAAAAATGTTTGATCATAATTTGGCCGAATGTGTGGTCGAAGTTTCGAACCGTAGATTATGGATTCAAAGGCCATTTTCCCAAAAAATGATTATAACCTATATTTCCTTTCCCCCCTTATCATTTATATTTTTTAAAGGCTTCATCCTCTATTGATTTTCTTTAAATACTCCTTTAATATTTTCTTCCAAATCATCATCATCATCTGGTCACATATTCAACAACGGTTTATCTTATTAGATTCCTCTTTGTATGCACATAGATCCATTGTCTCATTTTATCATGATTCTTTTATTCTATGAAACTACTTTGATTCATGTTGTTATTCCCTATATTTAGGGTTTGACGAATTAAATAATTTTATTATAAACATTGGGAACCTAATGGACGATTCTACCAAAAGAGATTAGTATTGCAACAACATATGTCAGCTACGAATTTTTCTAAAAGGCTCATCAACTATATGTTTTCATCATATTGTGAATGTGGGTTTCACCATGAATTTAAACATTCAAATACATTTATTATTATAATAATAATTATTCACATATTCTACAGCTCTATTCATACATGATCTTCATGTTGTTGTTGTATTTAACCTCAACACAATCCAACCAATTTATGGTTCATCTTTTATTTTTTTCACATTTTGACATTATTGTGGAATGGTTATCACTTCTCCCTATATGGTAATTTTTTCAACATAATTATGTCAATAATTAAATTGTAAAATTTAATGTATATTTATTGATATAATATGGCAATGTTTATTATTACTAAATTTCTATATTGTACATGTCTTTAATGTTTCTTGTAACAATGGTTGATAGGAAAATGAATAATCAAAATAAAAAATATATTGGATGATGTATGACATGATCTAAATGTAATAATGAAATATCTATTAAGAACCTAGTGCAGTTAATCATTTTTATCTTTATAGGAGTGGTATGAGAAGATTAAGCCTTGGCTTCTTGAGGGAATGACTTATTTACTCAAAATATGACATTCTTATTCAATAAAAATGTTTCTAATGAATATAAACACATATTAACATGGTGAATATATTTTATACGATTCTTGAAATGATTCTATATGATCCCTTCCATGTCTCATTGAGTATTAATATTCATTGGATACTTTCCATGGATATGGATCAATGTATTCAGTAATATGGTGACATGGATTCAACCCATCAGAATGATTCTTTCTTTTCCCGTGATTACCTTGGAATACATCCTTAGGCTCAGTTTGAATCAATATATTTTAAATTCATGGAAACAATTCTATTATTACACTCATAGACATTGTTTACAGACTATATGAGTTTATCCTATGAGTGGAATACACCCGATGTCGATGATTTCACTATTAGAACATGGGTACACTTTTATTTTTAATAATATATATTCAGAATAAATGAAAATTTCACATGGTATACCTATATAAAATGAACATAAATGAATTAATTATATGATATCATATTAATTTGTATTACCATAGATGGATAAATTATGTACAAGTTATTATTACCATATATAATTACATTTATATATACATGTGCATTGGTTAGTTTATATCTAAAAACTATATTGGTATAGATTCCATTATTGGTGGCCCATATATATTTATCTCATATCATATTTTGTATTCTATTGGTACATTAGAATATTATATTTATGTTGTTTTTTATTTGGGGAAGTGTCCAATAATGGAAACATAACATTCTTTCTTTCAGTAGGATAATAGATTTTTAGCATATTACCATGCATTTTCTGAGGAAGCTGGATAATTTTTGGCTTCTTTTTTATTTTCTTATATAGCATGGATTACCTTCTTCCATGTATACATATTTTAAAATATTATATAAACCAAAAATGACATTATAATTTCCTATAATATTCAATTTTATTCTTTTGAGTTGAGGCATTTTAAGTGGAATCATAAACATATCTTCTTAATCTTAGTCTCTTATTCTTTATTATTATTAATATATTTCAATCCATATGTTTTATTAATCTACATCCTATGTGATCCACTCTCAGTAGGAATAATATTCCCTCAACTATCACATAATGAGACTTCCTCATAGGTTGAATACCTATGTGGCCTGGGGGGTACTTGAAGCCATGCAGACCACCAACTCTTGGAACCCTTGACTAGTACATGATTCAAGATGACTTAATGTGTTATCATAGAATCATTTTTTTTATTAGTGTATCTAAATATAGATAAGATATTATGAATTTTTTTGGAACATTTTCATGAGACATTCATAGGATTACATCACTATTGTTCATGGTAAATACATCATTTATTTGGTTTGGGAAATTATTGGTCTACATAATACTTATTACAGTTGATAAAAATTCATCATTGGGTGGTACACATGAATTCATGTGTATTCATATGATTTATGAATATTTTACCTTGGAATGTTATGATATGGATCACTGTTAAATTCCTCATAAAATGATATTATGTATCAAATACCATTCCAATGACATTCCATATAAAATCATTTTAATGTGTTTTTAACAAATTTCATATGATTAATGAGTTATATATAGATTTATATTTATTTATATTTTATATAATCGTTCATAAACTATTGTGATTGGTTACATAATGATTCATCATAACCAAAATTAGTGATTTTCTATATAGTTATATTGTAGAATATTAAATAGATGTTTTCATCCCATGAAAGTATTGTACCTCTGGTTACTCAACCTATGATTTGTGTATGATTTTGTGACTACCAGTTTCAATTTTTTAGGTGTATCATCCATTGTAATTTTAATGTTTAATTTAATAAGTGGTGCTATCATATATTACTTATTCTTTTCTAATACAAACTTTTTATGGTAAAACATGTAAAATTAATGGTTCCCCCATCATTTATAATGTGAATGGGCCTTTATAAATTTGGAATATTGTTCAATTTAATCATATAATCATGTATGTGTATATGTAATCCCACATAATAAATTTACATATTTACTAGTAACATGAAAAGGTTTATAGTAAACGGGGAGGTAAATTGAAATTTAATGAGTGTAATATCCTCATTTTGTAAATTATACTCTATAAAATAGAACAATTGAAAATAATTTTTGAACACATCAAATAAGTTTGGCCTTATAATAGGGTAGTTGAGGTAGTATTCCTCAAGTACATATCTAGATTCTAAAAAATGAAAATTGAATAAGTTTTATATATATATTCAATTCATTTGTGGGGTTTTTCTTTGATGTTTTATAAATATTAAGAAAAGAAATACTATAGTCATTCTCTAGGAGTGTGGCATTGAACATGCTTTAGAGTTATTAGGACTTGAGCCACTACTGATCCCCCCAATAGTTCCAACAGAGGATCTTCCAATAGTTATTCAACTTCAAACCCATGTTTATAATTAATATGGTTTCCAATGTATAAATTACTCTATATTGGCTGCTTCATGACGTACTCCTACTATATGTGATCATAATTGAGAGTTATAAATGTTGTAACCACCATTATTTTGGGAGATATGGTTTTCCACATTCTACTATGTCTTATCTAGAAAATTTTTTTATTTCATTGAGAATATAGAGACACCACTAGAGGGTAGGTTCAAATATTCCACCAATATGTTTCATGATTCGACCAAATGGTAATGGGATTTGATTATTAATGATGGAAATTATCATGGAAGGGTATGGGTCGACATAGAGACATAATTATATGATTAAATATTCCCAAAGACATTGATATATATTTAATATAAAGAGTTCTGCCTTCGAGAGAAGGTTTTTATGTTCATCATGGACTATTTAGATCATTTTAGAGAGTTGAAATGATTTTCACCACTACTAGCAGCTAATGAAGTATCACGATTGAGACATGTTGATTATTGTATTACGAATTCTATCTAATCTCATGTGTATGAATTTAATATATTTAACCATTATAATATATTATACAAAGGTCATATCAATGTGAACAACATGGGATATAATGATAGTACTCGCCATAGTGGTTTAGTTCTAATTAAGGTATGCAGTTCCTCTTGTAGTGGGCAATTTAGCCTTGAGGATGATCATCAATGATGTTTCATCCAGTCTATATTTCATAGTAACTTCTTTGTTTGCTATTGGTGAATGAGGAAGGGGTATTTGAATACACATCATGATAAAGAACATCACAAGGTTCATTCAAGAAGTTGTATGGTCTACCACCAAAGATTCCTCAAGACCATTCCACCAACTTCTAGTGGTAGGGTATCCATAATATCACCACCTTCAGGAGTTTGATCAATTTCACCATGTTAGGATGGAAGTCGGATTAAAAAATAAGAAATTTCAATGTGGAAATAATGGCCATGTTATCTAAAATTAAAATAATTAGTCTAATTAGAGGTGACCTTCTCATGGTTGTCTTACACTACCACATGGTTATCAATGTGGATTTTTTCACGAATTACAGTTGATGCCAACATATTAGAGTAGAATACCATCGTCTATATGATGTAATATTATTATATCATATACTATTTTATATTCTTTGTTTGATAAATTTGAATATCATTCCATTATGTCTTTATAGACATTAAAATTTCCCACGATAATAATTCAGTTCTAGTGTGTTATAGTTACCCTAGTCACACCATTGGGATTTTATTCCGTTGGAATAGAATAGTGTAGGGACTTTTCACATGATTTAGAATGTAATCCCTTATTATAGAACAAAACTTTTCCTCGAGAAGTCATGATTTGATTCCAATATCAAGAAGGAATGGTCGGTTCCATATAATTTATATGTGGTATTCTTTTTCTATTGGGTATCATTAACATCACGGGAGGGTGGTAATTATATTAGATGGGGTGAATATGGTGTCCTAGAACATAGAAATAGGTAATAGCATCTTAGGATTTGTGGAGTGACTGTATTGATTACAAACCTTTATCTTGTTGATTTTTTAAAATATTTTATTGATTTTTCTCTAGTGGTAGATCATGTTATTGAAGACATTATTATGGATTTTCCCTCTTACCTAATTATAGATACATAGAATTTACAATTTCTAATTTTTCTCGTAGTAGATCAACTATAAATTTCTCTATATAAAATAACACCTACTAATATCTAGATCCTCAAGAGATAGTTTGACGATTTATAATTTGAAGGTTATAGAATAATCATTACTACTTTATGAGGCACACACATTCCATTCACAAACACCATGGACGTGACCATTCAACTATGTGTGGATTAAATATAATTGAAACATCATTTAGTTATGAATGGTAATTTAGTACCTTGAATTGGTGATCTGTTTGAAATGATCTAATGTGATATAGAGTTTGTGTATACTTGCCAAACATCGAGCTATCATCAGGATCCATTATGACATTAAAATATACCATTTATGACATTCCAATGTTGGTATTTTCTATATGAGTATCTCATAATACCATTCGATATAAATAATTCACATATCATTTTCATGCAATTGATGAATTGGGGTTTCCATCCCGATATTGATTATTATGTATTTAATTTCTACGTTGAAATATTACTCTATTCTCGTACTCACAGTGACCATGTTAAAAAACTTGATAATATTTGGAATACATAGAGAGAGTTTTAATGGTATTTTATTCCTTCTATGTGCCATTTATTGATCAATACTATTCACATCCTGGGACATAATGTCTCTTAATTATGACTATCATTTGACATAGATAAGGTGCGTGAGGTGCATTCCAAGGAGAGAAGAAAATCATGTTACACATATGGAGTTTTATAGGGATGGTTTGATATTACATGCCTATAATACATGAATTCAAATGAGTTTTCGCATCTGTTACTAATTGTATAAATAATTCTGTAATGATATTATGACCTAATCCATGTGAGAAATACTTTTAATTGTTGTAAAGGAAGGATTACATCAGCACCAATTTTGATTCATCCATATCATAGTAGATGTTTAATAGTTTTTTAAGATGCATCTGGAATCTTACTTAGTATTGTGATAATGCATTAGGACATACTCATTTCACATGGGTCTCACTAATTGATGCCTCATCTACATAACTACCCACCATAAGAACTCTATATTGTAGTAATTCTCCGTGAAAAACACTATTTTAGACATTATATGATGGGTGAGAACCTTCGGTTGTACAAGAATCACAAGCACCACAAGGATGTCATTACACATTTTGAATTCAATCATAGAATGATAGTATTAGTCAAATATATTACTTCCATGTACTTTGTGCTTTATTATTTACCTAGAAATGGAAGTGTAGTGGCTGATGTTTTGTGCTGAGGGACTATAACAAATTGGTTATTGGAATCCAGTGACGAATGGTAATTAACATCCATCCTTTCTAGGTAATAGATGGATTTTGAATAGATTCATTTGAGGAAATTTCTTATATCCATACATGTTTCTTCTTAAATTTATAATAGGTTTCAGAGATGGTAGTTTTTATATCCTTATAGCCTAGTTCTCTCGAAGAGAATCATATGTGAGTACCTAGGTCTTAATTAGTCTTTTGATGGAGAGAACATCCAACACACACACACACACACAAATATGGGTATATATTTGTTCCTGAAAATATTATAGAGGAACTAATGAAATATTCTAATAATTATCTCTGCGCAACTCATATATACATTTCCATGATGAATTATTATATGCATCGCTAGTATTGGTGGACTGGGGTAAAATATTTGATAACAGGTTGTATCAGTAAGAGTTCCACAAGTTAGTAGTGGTTGGTAGATCACTATTGGATTTCATGGGTTTTATAGCTGTTTCCAGTCCTATAATGGGAATGTATGGTTTTTACAATGCTTTTTGTATCCATCTTACTATGGTCACCATGATGTAGTAACATGGTTTTGAACTTCGTGGATTAAATGATGAATATAGCTCCAAATTTCAAATCTAGGAGTCTTTCTTAGATAATGATTATGGAATAGAAATTTTTTAATATATCATATTGATTCACTTTTTCACTCATACTATTATTTAATATTATGGAAATCTTTTTTAATGAGGTTCTAGAAGGGGTTGTAGAGAGCTATGGGTACAATGTTCTTATCAGCACAACTTTTCACCCTCAAACTAATGGCTAGTCAGAAATTTTTTCATAGTTGTCAGAGGATATTCATCCTGCATGCATACATGATTTTAACGTTTATTGAGAGAATAATATCCTTACTCTAGAGATCACCTAAAATAATATATATATATATTTATAATTCAGATGGATCTATATTTGGACTTATATGGTAGGCCATGATGTTTACCCCTATACTGGTTAGAGATAGGAGAGGTAGATGTACTTGATTATCATCTATTGTAAGGTATTTGAGAAAATATTCATCTCATATAGAGCAAAGGGATGTAGTCACTGCAAATTTTTGGGATTGTTGAGATTTTAGATATTGTCGGGTTGATAGATGGCCTATTTATAATACCTCAAAGGTATAATTCCATGAAAATATTCTTCCATGTTAAACTACATCATAGTAATCATACTGACCCATATTATACTATTGATATGATTGATGATGAATTTTATTCTCATTTATTAATTAAGGATTACCCAAGACTCATCATTTACTATATCATGAAGGATATCTGTTTTGAGTTTTCCCATTATTGTGGTTACAATAGTATCATTACCATGTATGGGACAAGAAAAAGTAGCAGGAGACTAATGTACAAGCTCAATGGTTAAATTTATTCCGTTAAAATATTTCAACACCTTTTAAAGGTAATTTGAGGATGTGTTTATTTATGTTGGTAAGACTATAAGAACCCCATTTTTTATGATAAATGGATACATTAAAAATGTACAATTCTTTATTCTGGACTAGTTATGGTATCCAAATTTGGACTTGGATGTTTTGGAGGTACATGGGGATTGTTTGTTACATTGAACACCAGTGGTCTAAGAAATCAGTAGACAAATTAGTTAGTAGAATCTGTTCAACCTTACCTGCACAATTTTATCTAACTGTGTGGGGAATTATAAAGGGAAAAGTTTGGATTACATATTTCACTATCCATGAACCAAGGGACTCATTCCCATTTAAATGAAATGTAATTTTTCAATATCCAAATTTAATTTTCGGAGAATGGTTTCCCAAATTGTGCATCCAAACCATACGTATTTCCTCTTAAGGAATTTATTGGAATATAGTTTCCACATGGTTTAATCCACCCATTCTTCCAAAATATGTATCCCCTGTATTCTGCTTAAAATGATCATTTTTCAAATAATATATTTTAATCATATATTTATTTCCTTGCATTCTCATTTGATATGCACATAGGATTCCCCCTATATGAAATATCTCCAAATCCACATACGGTTGGTTCATATATATCATCATCATGTGAGGTTATATTGAATATCTATCTTCCTTATTGGATTCCTCACAATAGGCTATTTGATCTGTAGGATCAATTCTTTATGTCTCTCTAAAATGATGATAATTAATTGATGGATCATATGCCCTATTGTCATGGATTTGATCCATTCATCAATTGACATCTAAAAGATTCTATTCTATGTTATTATACTAGTTGAAGAGAGTGATACCCGAAAAATGTTATTGTTATATGAATTTTCGTTAAGTTTATCATCTTTTATTAATTACATTAACTTTGGGAATGATAGTTTCACCAGGAATTTCCAAGTTCAAATTCATTTTTTTAATTATAATTTGTTTCTTGTATTCTATAGTTATATCCATATATGATCTATATGTCATCGATGGTTGTATCCTAAATTAAATCATCCATTAGAAGGGTTCTTCATTAATTATTCATTATTTTCTCTTTTGAAACAATACTAGTGTGGTCATAACTAGAACCTCTAAGGTATTTCTATAAACACAGTTACATAAACAATTAAAAAGTTTAATGGTAAGTATATTTATAAATATCAAATGTATTATTTAATTATAACTAAATTTTTATTGGTTGCTCATGCTTACTTGATATATTAACTTAGGATAAAATGAAATAGAGTGAACAAAATGAATTATCTATTGAAATGAGTATTAAAATACATAAATTAAATAATGAATTAATTTTATGGGTCTTATTTCAAGTGGAAATCTTTATCATTATAGGTATGTGAAAACGTAAGAAAACCATGTATTTCCATGTGAATGTGATGAGAACTAAGTAGATTCCATTGTGATTAAAAGAAATGGTTTCCAAGGGAGATAACAAAAATAGAACATGGTTACTGTCTACTGAATTATATCTGGTGTGATACCCCATGGTCCATTAACTATCACTCTTGATATTTGGATTCCATGGATACACACATAGGATCCATATTAACGTCAATGGACACATGGCGCCATGGACACACCCTATTAGACAAAAAATTTCTTCTATCTAGATTAATTTTAATAATATCCATTTATATGATTAGATTATTTACAATGGAATTCTTCATGAAGATTCATTGGATTAAAGATAGACACTTTACTTTCTGACTTCATGAGTTACTCTTATGATTTGGCTAACCCCATAGGTCACACATTATTTGATACACCTTTGAACCTATTTTATTGTTCTTATAATTAATCTTATTATATATTATTATTTATTGAAACATTCTTACAGTCTTAATTTATAAACTAAAATAAGATGAACTAATTATGTGATATCATATTCAAGGAATTTTGAGTTTTCCTTTATATAGGTATGAGTTATTATAAAAGAATATATTTTTACTTTATATACTACTTCCCAACACTTATTTTATAATCATAGAGTTGATTGGTATAGATTCCATAGGTGATGTCCAACTAAGATTAATCACACACCCTATAAATAATTCCATTAGTACCCCGGAAGAATATATTTATGTAGTTGTTGATAAGGGGAAGCATCCGAACATGAACACACATCATTCATTCTTATATTAAGAAAATAACTTTGTATCATATGGACAACACATCAATCATGATTCTAGATATTTTTTGTCTTTGTGTTTATTTTTTGTATTATCATAACTTCCCAGATTCCATATATACATATTTATCATTTTTTTGAGATAATACATGAAGATATCATTTTTTATATGATTTAGTTCCATTATTTTGAGATTATATTTATACCTTGGATTTTCATCCTTATCTTACAAATCCATTTTTGTTTTTTCATTGTTATTATTACACTATTTTTATTAATCATTTATTTCATATTAAAAATCATAATGCTACACTCTAATATGTGGGAATAATCTCTCAAATGTCACAGCATAGGCCATCCATTATATCCCGAAGCATCTGAAAATAATGGAGGAAAATGTAAGGATATGTTTCCCATCATCTCATAGCACCATTGATTGGCACATGGGTCATTATGTCACCCTTAGGATGTTATATTATACATTTATTTTCCAAATCATTCAAACAAAATGTTTCTCATCATAGTTTATGAATGTTTATAAATCATTTATATGATGGAAATTATATATACCAATACATTCATATACATATATCATATATAGAGAGTTGAAATCATTATGTAATATTACGATTGACTCCAAAATTATATAGGTATATAATCATTAAAAACTGGAGACATAAAATACTAGTTCCTAACTGTCTCTTATTATATTCATTATAACATGTCCCCTTATTAAACATATCATGTTTAATAAATTTCTCAATAATTGGGGTAAATGAATAATAACTATGGTTGTGATAATATTCAAACTAACTGTAAATAATGAAGATATCAATGATCATATAAACATAACATGACCATAAAGTCATAAAAATATTGAAATATCATTTAAAAACCATACCATGTATATTAAAAAACATAATCATTAATCAATGAATATATATTTGTCATCCATAAGATATTAACTATAATCTAATGATGGGAACCAAAGCATGAGTGTATTATATTTACATATTATATTGAATTAAATGATAATAATAGGAAATCATTTTTATTATAGATGGATCATTTACAATTTTATCTTAGTTGATTGGGTTTAATCCCCATTTAATTATAAAAGATATGGATATATATGAACTCTATCATAGTAGACTAAGACTCGCACTGATTTGAGTCCACTACCAATTCAATTCTTCTTTTAATCATGTGATATCAATCATTACCCAATGTTTGGATGGGATATATAATTTCTATCTCCCATCATATGATATAAATTAACAAACATTGACGGTTAAAATGTTACTGCCATCCATGGTTATAATGTTACCTATATCGTTGGTTATAATGTAACCACCACCCTTATATATAATGTCACTACTATCATTGGGTTAAAATTTTACAAAAAATCATAAAATTAAATCTATTTATATCTATGACACATGATCATAAAAAATTTAACATATCAGTATATCATAACATATGCAAATTAAAATGAATTGGTAAAACATTTATCCATTCCTCATAGCACAAACAGTGGAAAATAAATGAGAATCATAAACATCTAATCAATATAAACATTAAAAATTAAAAGATACATGTATAATGATATAATTTGATAATTTTCAAATTGAATATTAATAAATATCACGTATTTAATCAATGATGAAAAATTATTTTAGAGGATAATTGTTACATTTTTATGGAAGTATCATTTCCTCATTGAATATCACTGTTTATAATTTAAGAAAAATCACAAGTATTAATGAACCCATTTAAATATATAATAATAAATGGAAACCTTTAAAATATGAATAAATTAATTTAGTAGTCATGATGATAGAAATTCAATTTATTATGTCAATGTTCATAGAAAATAATTCTTAATAATTTTTTCAAAAATGAAAAAATAATACATAATATGTAAAATATAAAATAATTCTAATAAAACAATTTATAAAAAATTCAATCACATATAAATGAACATTATGATTTAATATATTAAAATTAAAAACATTTTGTAATTTTTTTTAGAAATCAAGAATATGAAATAATTTTTGTCCACTCATAATAGAAATAAATCCAATTTAGTTAAAATGGGCTTTCATTATATATTGTAATTAAATAATGTAAATTAAAATATGAAAAAATATTATTATAAAATTACTATATTATATTAAATTTCATGATTTTTTTGAAGATATATTTTAAATGATTTAATTTTTTGGAAACTTAATCATAAACAATGACATTGTGACACAAATCCCTAACATCAGGTCAAACATTCAATGCGTGTGTTATAAAATAGAATATAATATATATGTAGTTATTATAAAACCATTAAAACCCATACTCATATACATTTTACCATGTTTTATTCAATATTTATATTTTATTACCCATTCATTACAAATTCTTTATTAAAATCATTAATACCGGTGATAACTATTTTGTATTCCATTTCTGTTTTCGGTTAGTAGTGTGGGTTATTTATCATTGATTAGTGATTCATAATCCCAATATTGTTAATAATTATTAAAATATAATACATAGTCATTATATTAATATTAATATTCATACATAATGAATATATAATGAATGTCTTACTCCACCATTGATTGGGACAATAGGTTGTACCCAAGGATAAACTCTATTTCAATTTTTTGATTAATTGAATGAAAAAAAGTAAACAATAAATCAAATTTATAGAGTCAATATCATATCATATATTATAATTAAATTCATCCTTATTTCAATCCATGTGAAATGGAAAACAAATCCGGTTTCTTCCTAGATGTCGTATCCCCCACTTACAAGCAAAGGACATTATCATTTTCAGCCAATTTGGAATGTAAAAAGGTATATATGACATTATCATAAAATAAAAATATATTTTTCGTTAATATAAATTAAAAAACATAAACGCCTTATAATAATGATTCATAAAATACAGTTATGGAAAATTGAATTATATCATTATGTGTAGATAGAATGTCATACTAATGCATGAAATTATATCACAACCAATTTTATTGAAATATGAAGAATAATTTTCATACATAGTCATATTAAAATTTATGTCAATATAAGAAATGAAAGTTATTATTTTATTGTTAATTATACTAATCTAGTAGAGGTAAAAAAATTGAAAGTGATGAGTTTATGAAATTAAATTTTCTTTGAAATTACTGTTTTAGATATCCTTATTTGGGACTTAGTGTTTGATTATTGGGTATAAAATATTTTTTGTAATATATTTTAAGTATTCAATAAGATAAATAAATAGAGTTTTATCATTATAGAAGTATAAATTTTGACCGTAAAATAGAAAAGTGGGGTTCCCTTTTATAATTTAAGAGAGAGACATGATTGGAATTTCTTAAAAAATTTAATATATTAAAATCATTCTCATGATTAATAATACCAGATGAAAAATTATTGAAAAATTGATGAATGAATCAACAATATCTTATCAATGTTTTCCTTTTTAAAAATTTTAATGGGTTGTTTTCTTGAAAAATTATTATTTTCATAAAATATCATTAATCCCAATTGAGACAAAATTCATTTAATTTATCATAAAATTAATAATTAATAATATATAATTACTATTAAAAAAATTAAGATAATAAAAATATTTTATATTTATATTTTAAAATAATTTGACACATTAATTCAAATACATTATATTTGTGTTGATATTTTTAATACCAATAATTATATTATTTTCAGTAGTGGATTTGAGGTGTGTTACCCCTTCAAATTCCTTCTATTATTATTCCACTAAAAAAATTCGATTCAAGAAACATTTTTGCTATAGATTAGTGACTATTCAATTAATTATTATATGAATTATGGAGAAATAAATGGAAATTTTAATGAAATTCTAGAAAGTTCCTATGTACGATTAAACAATATGATTTTTTTGTTTACTTAATACTTTCTTTCTCAAAGTGGTTTTAGAAATTTTGTGATTTTTATTATATTAAATAAATTAATATAATTATTTATTTAGTTGTGACAACTTATGATATGAAATTTTTTGTTCATACAGTCTTGGACTTTGCAATGGTGAGTTTATCCAAGGATGTGTAGAGATTTTTGAGGTTGGTATGTCTGTGAGTATTGAAGTAACTCCATATAAAACTAAACTATAAACATATTTGATAATTTATATACATGATTGCATTTTTTTATGATAATGTGAAAATGGATAAGGGCTATATAAGGACTGTTTTTTCATTTTAATCAATTTTAATATTCAATGTTATATTTATGGAACTTGGTAATGAGTTGGTGTTATATTCCCAAGAATGATGATCATAAATGTTTAATTATTAAATATATTAAATATATTAATTAATACAATTTTACTAATATAATTTAGTAACTCTCAAATATATTCCCTACTAGAAATCATATATTTCCGTTAATACAAAATTAGAGTTCCAAAGTAGGTCTTAGTCAATCATTATCGGTTTTAGGTCTTTTGATAAATTTCATTCATAGGAAATAAATTTTAAATAAATTAATGAAATTTATTTATTTATTATTTTTTTAGATGTTTAATCATTCTTATATAATAGTCTTGTTATATAAAACCCATTTGGGGATCCGTATAAAACTAGAAATATTGAGTGGGTAATGGATGAGATTTTGTTAGCTAGTAGTGACATTGATGAGTATAGAATGATATCCAATGATCATTTATGTCAATTAAGTTCATGGATATTGGAAATGAAAATAAAAAATTTCCTTCTCAATAATCAATCTAAAATAAAGATATGTTATATTTTATGGTTCATCAATTCTTTGTATCATATCAAATTATTAAATTGATTCAATTATACACACATATTTATTTATGGGATAATATTTCATTTCATGTTTGAATTTTTCTTCCTATATCTAAGAATTTATGTTATTTTCATATATTATTTAATTCCTCAACATAAATAAAATTGATTTTTTAAAACCCAAAAAAATTATGAGTTCCATTAATCTTTTTTAATATTGTGTATTCCTCACACAATTCCGTAAATGTTCATTTAATATATTATTTTTTGTAGACTTTATTATGAATACTCAAAACCCATTTTCGTCACCATAACCTATTTGTGCAACATGATTTTTTTTGCATCTAGAGTCAATATAATTTGTGTGATCGATGTTTATGAAGGTGATATATAATCAATTGGTGTTAATATTAGAGTTTCTCATTGATTTTTATAATAATTAGAAATGAGTTATATGATGATATTTTTCTTGTGGATTGGGTGGGTGGAATCTAGCCACTAGTGACGTAGTTTGTTTGTCAACAATAGATTTAGTTTCAATATTGAGAATCAGAGAGGATTGTTTTGTTGAAACGGAAAAAGATATAGTCATTATTTGTTATTCTATATTAGTGAAAATATCTACAACATAGTGTGTACTAAGGAAGAACCCACATCATATATATGTGTTGGGATCATTTGATTTCATGTGAGTCATTCTACATCGTAAGGATTAAAGATTAGTGACCTCATGGATGATACTATTCAGTGTTATCGGGTTCATGGAGTGAGTTCACCTAGAGGAGAGGCAACATTGATCCACCAATACCCCCTTTGGTTGGTTGTTTTGTTATGATCTCCTATAAGACTTTACGTATCTCTTCAGAAAATTTGGGTGTATTCCTATTTTTATGTATCATTTTTTTATTGAAATATAGAAATCATGTTGAGCTATCATACCTTTTGAATCTTTGTGATTAGTGATTTCTAGTTTCTCTTATTGATATGCTCATACCCACCCTTATATTGGATCATCATGCACATGTCTTCTAATATGGATTTGAATATCATTAACAAGGAGTCATAGTGGGACCAAGATCACGCAGAGCAACATTATGATAGATTGGATTGATAGTTCATTGTGTTTAATTTGACTATAGTTCCTCTTCATTAGTATCATGGACTATTTTTACAATATGTAGGAAAGTATTCATCACTTTATGCTTTCCCATAAATGTGTCATAATCTAATGTGGTATCTAGATTATTGGAATGAATTTATACTATTAGATTATATTCAATATCAAATTTTACATTAATATGATGTTTTCTCTCTTGTATACAAGTTCATCAGAATAAGAACTCCCATGATCTTGACACCCCTTCTCAAAAATAGTCTCCAACCCACCAACATTGGGAGGTGGTGTTGGGGTGTAACAATCATCTTATTTCAAGGAAGGTGGCCCCTATTGGTTGGGGTTGTTATATAGTGGTATCATATTTATAGGTTTGTTCGTCGACTAATGTTTGGTTATTTTTTTGTTTGGAGGTATGGATAGATATCTAGATAAATATTTTCAATGTGTTTCATATTATTATCTTAGGATATGAAATATTTTTTTGGGTAGTGGATGAAAAATCAATTCACCATAACACTAGTAATGTAATTTTTGACATGGTTCATGTCATAACAATTGTTTTTTGAAAAACTAAAGGCCTCATATTTTATTGGGAGGTAATTCCCATGTACACGTTTATTATTTTCAATATATATAATATTTGAATCTGGTAAATCTTTTATATTTCAAAAATCATATAATTCAAGATCCAATCAAGATTTAACTTTAGGGTCATGATGATGATTAGCCTAGTGATGAGGATTCAATACATGGTAATATATAATATGTGATATCACCGTGCGTCTTTTCATTATTTTGTCAATTCTTTTATAAGACTTCAGTCTTGTTAGTACCATCATATGATGTGTAGGATGAGTGTGGCACATTTGTTTCATAGATAAATACCCCTTCAGTTTAAGTGTGTGTTTCATGTTTCAGAACATGAGGACACTTTTGGTACAGTTACATGAGTTCTCCACATATTCAAGACCACTCTAGACTAGATGGTTGTCATAGAAATGAGTTTTCTAAATGGATATCTAGAGATATGGTGGATTTTAGTTACATAAATATGTGATTATGTGAAACTAAATTGAAACTAGATATATTTTTATTTAATAGATTAGTTATATCTAGTAACATTGAGTGTAGTGATTATATATGATCTCTTGGATCATTATCACCATTGGATGTATCATAATGAATATTTATCTAACATAAATATCATAATTATATACTCCATGGAAATAGTTTGATATGAATTTCTCCTAGAACATACATTCATCTGAGCTATTGAAGAAGATATAAATGTTATTGTGAAAAATAATTGTATTCCTACGTAATATGGATTTCATTAGAAAAGATAGATAATAGAGAGATACATCACAGAGAAATAGCTAATAGATTGTTCTTGTTGTGGGAACCATGCATTTATTTGATTTTGGATGCTAACAGGTTATAGAATCCTTACAAATCAAATCGATCACAGTGATTCTTGGGGTACTATAATGGAATCTGTTATTTTAAATATGTATCATAGTATGGTTCTTTATATCAAAAGGGATATGAACATCAAATTATATGATGGTCTAGGACCTCTCATCCAGATTTTATGTCTAATAGTGATGTAAACATAGAGGAAGTCAATGGGAAATCATGGTAGATGCAATTTTTTGATTAAGGAGGTTTATATGGTGTAGGAGGTGGTAGTGGGGATTAGAGTGAAGCCTGAGGTGGTCAATTATTCCAAATGATTATAACACCACCACATAAAGATCCACAATAGGATCAGGGTGTTGGTGGTCAGAGATGAGTATAGATACTTAAAGTGGATTACAATTACCCCGAGGATCTATATTTTATTAGAGGTATGATATTTATCATTTATATTTTTGTAATATTACGAATAGAAAGAAGTGAAAGATATTTTATTCATGAATCACAAGTTTTTCATTATATAGATATTCTAGTTGGGCCTCTGGTATTACCTTTTAATTTTGTGACTCTTAAAAGAGGTGATTTAGAGATTAATCAATGTTTTTGTCAGAGTTAGGTAACTCTAGGAGTACTTAAGTTCTTATGGGATGTTTTTTTAATAGTGATGAGTCCATTTTCCATCATCATAGTTATGGAATAGATATTATATTTTCATTATCAAATTATATGTTGTTGTCATAATTTAAAATGTGTCTTGATAGAGGGTATTAGTTTTGTTTCCTAAGTGGGATAGAGATTGAGTTAGAGTTGGATGTGAGCATACAGTGGAGGGTACTGCTGATTAATCATAAGTTGGATAGTATTACCCATGTTGTAGTGGATAAAATGGTCTTTAATCTCCCAAAATTTATGGTGGAATATATGTACTTATTCCATGAGTATTATAAGATTATCTAACCAGGATGATTCCAATTTTTTCATATACATATATTATGGTAACACCTATATATCTACACCATCTTATCAAATGGTATCTTTACCAATTCAGGTTATGAAGTTCAAGTAAGTGGATTTGTTGATAAAGATATTTTTCAGACCTTTTGTCCCCCCATGGGTACCCTAGCGTTGTTATCCTATAAGGTGACTGAGATATTGAGGTTTTTTATATAAAAATATCTTTAGTTACGTTAAAATTATTAAAAAATACCCACAAATTATAAATGATGACCACATTGACTATTTTAGAGAGGAATGAAGGTTCTTGAATGATGAACATGGGATGTGATATCACTATCTCTATATTATTAATGTTAACATAAAAATGATCAAATTATAAAGATATTTTGGTCACTATGAGTAAATTATAATTGCATTAGTTGTGTATAACTCTCGATTATTCTTTTTTGGACTCATAATCAAATAATTTTATCCCTTATTGGACTAGTTTATGGTAATATTCAGTGATGACATCATTTTCTACTCAACATATATGGAAGAGAATGAATGGAACTATATAATAGTTTAATACATACTCTTAAAAAACAAGAATTATGGTATGTTTAAGATATGTTAGTCAACGATTCATGAATTTCACTACCTAGGACAATCCAATTTAGTATAATAGTTTTTTTGGTCCTAGAAAAGGATGTGGTTGTTTTTCCATGGGATCTATTTGAGAGAATGACTGCTGAATAGATCATCCATTGTTTTTAAGATAATAATTTTTCATTATTTATTCAATTATCGAGGATACCAAAATCCAAGAATACTTATACCTGATATGAAAATCCGTTCATGTATTAAAATAAGTGTATTAATTAATTATCTATGTTATAGTCGACGATGACATGAAATTCCATATTGATACTAGTAGAGGGGAGTTTTGAGTATGTAGTTTTTTGTGAAACCTATAGAACATGGATTGTATGTTTTAGGATGCATATCTAGGTAGTATTTTTCTATGGGTACTGAGAGTTGATACCACAATATATGATATAGATGAACCCTGACCAGGAGTAGTCATTAGTGGTCTTCATCCTGATTGAGGGGATACAATGCCCATGGTGTGGGATGTATATCATATATGGATAAAAAAAGATCCTTATGTATATATTTTCATATAAGTATCATAACTTGAGACATAGGTAGTTCCGTGATAACCCTACAAATTAAGAATTTTAGATATACTATTCTCTATGAAAGTGGATTGTTGTTGATGATTCTCATAAGGAAAAATATTTTGTTCATAGTTTCCTAGTTAGGTATCAGAGTAGTTCAACTCAATGTGTTATTACATAATAGATGACGGAAGTACAAACTTTCTCACATCTATGATTTTTTACACTCCACTTAATCATATTGTAAGGGAGTGTTTTTTTTGAGAAACCTACTTTGATATATTCCATGTTTATATATTAATTAGATGTTCTCATGATTGATTTTTAAAATGAATGGAGAAAATAATAATTTTATAGTGTTTAATGATAGTACATTTAATGGTTTGATAGGTGGCGATGAGGGAGTCTACATCATCCTTATTTGATGTATATATAAGAGTGAAAAATATTATCATTGAGCTTTATCATCCATACAAATGTACAAGGTTGAAATCTAGTATAATTTTTTTCATCATAATATCTCTTTAGTTAATATATGATGTATGACATACATGTTACAATGGTATTAAATTATCCCCTTGTGATTTTTGGGATGATAGGGGATATTATGTAAAATTATGAATTATTGGTATACCACAATAATCTAGATAGCATGATGTGATCCGTGTGATAATTGAATAAATAACCATGTTGTCCCACTTCCTATCCGTCTATGTGAAATATTCTTAAGTGAGAATGGGATTGCATTACATGTCGAAGACATTACAGAATACATGGTGTTACATCATACATTTTTTTACCATGATTCTCCCTTCACATCAAGATTATAAAGTGTATTATAGGAAGCCATTGCGTCTGAGCTACATTTGGGATTCATAATTCATCCCATTATAAAAGACTAAACTAGGAGGACCATTCTTTCTATGGGACACACATTGGTACTACATATCAGGTAATAGATGTATCATGAAGAATTCAATAACCTTTTAGAAGTATTTTTAAAAAAAATATCATATTATAGGTACAACACCATTTATATGAATGTATGGGAGACCTGTTTGGTAATCACTATGTTGAACTAGTAAAGGAGAGTCAGCACTCAGGTGCCCAATCTTGGTTCAAGTATAAAAAGTTTTTGTAACCATCCAAGATTGGTCTAATACTTTTATATCCCTTAAATGACTTATATAGACTGATGGAAAAGTCATTTGGAGGTTAATGAGAGATGTCATATGTTCCAAATGTTATCACCTTTGATAGGATTATAATGTTTTGGATTTGGAATCAAGGTAGCACTAAGATTAATTATCCTTTTCATACATCTATGTAGTAATGGTGATGGTCCATAAAAATTCACAATATTTTCATTATTAGAATAGGAACATGAAAAATTCCTTGTGTCAGATGGGATGGAATATGTTCACAAATAGTCAAACGTCATCGATTAGGGAGAGCTCGAAAACCAGGATTCTACTACCATTATGGAGTACCTGATAAAAATTAGTGATCAACATGAGAAGATCCATCATAATATTTTAGTTACCATATGTGTGTTTGATTGTAGCATGATAACCTCTATTCCGTAACCTTTGAGTGGGAGGACTAGATGCAAGTTTAGTACTCTCAATTGTTTACGTATTAATTATTTATTCGTGAATCAAAATACTTGATGTGGGAAGACTGTAATTGATATATTTCTTCATATAAATATTTTATCATATAAGAAGTAATATTATTAGATGGAGGAAATTAGTCAAAATTTGATTTTGGGGCCCTATGATCCTAGGTAAAATTCTAATATTAATAGTAATTATATAATATGAGAATTTTTTATAAATTATGATATACGACATGCATAAAGAACAAGATATGAAATATGAATCTACAAATAAATATGTCATTCCATATTTAATATAAGTCGAATATATTCTTCATTAGTATATGTTTTATTATTTATTACAAGGCACAATCTGAAATAAATATATCTTAAATTAATTATTTTTTAATTTATATTATGTATCCTAATCATACCACTCTAAAATCACAATTATATCAATACCAAATGGTTGACTTCATAACCATAGAGTTTATGAGAGGGGTGTTAGAGGTTCACAATTGAAATTTTATCAACAGATCCCTGGGATGTGTGATTGATCATATTGAATTGAAAATGATAATTTGGTTCTATTATTGAAAGAGGCATGATGCTTTTGTTTCCCATCATATTAATTATTTTATATGAAAGGATATGAGATTTTTATATGGGACCTCACTAATATAGGATACATAATCACATGAAATATGATAGGTTTTTGTATTTCCAAATTACATCACTTCTTTTATATGACAAATTATTATACATGGATACAATACCATACATTTAGGTGGAGCTTTGAATTTTATATTCAGTTTTAAATAATGATTCACTTGTCAAATAAATTTTTAGATTAAATGAAATTGTGAGAAATTTTGAGAGATGGATAGAGAGTAGTGAACATGATTTGGTACAAATCCCTTCCATGATTTTTCATATATACAAAGACAAATAGATTCATAAAACCCCATCTAGTTTAAGGTTTGGGTTAGGACATTGTACTAAACCATAAACTGAATCTATTGTTAAATTCCAGTACTTTGTAACATACCTCACACTAAATATCCATGTATGGGTCAACCAATCATGTGGAACCCTAAATAGTATAATTGGTCGTAGAAAATGATTGTGGAATGATGTTATATCATTTCTATAATTGTCCAAAGTATGTATTTTTTCTTGGGGGAATGAATTTGAAAAAATATATTCTTCTATGAGTATTTATATATTTATAATTTTTTATGATGAATAATATCATATATGTAAGTTTTTTAGGGATACTATGTGATCCCTTAATGATATTTATTTCTCATATCCAACATAAAAAATGTAACATGTTTTGAATACTAATGTCTAACATTATTTTCATTGAAAATATTGTTTAGTAGAATGTGGTTTATATACATTTAATAATAGAGAGGTGGTTTAGCCGAGCATCATGAGTTGTAGAAGAATCTCCATGTCCAATTATTTATATTTTAAAAACATTTATGTGGCTTGATTAGTGGGAAATTAGTTAATATGTTTATTTATATAGATAGATATTCATTTGTAATATCATGATATATTGATTATTATGTATTATCTAATTATTTTTTGGAAGATGTTTGATAATTTATTTTTCAACTATTATTATCAAATCTTGTGAATAGTCTTTGAAATTTATTATTCAAGAAAACAATACTTGTCAAAATTATATTATATATGAGGATATATGATTTAAGTCACATAGAACACTAATAAGTTTACTACAGTGTGATCCCCTCTGGGATAGTATATACCATCAGTTAATGGATAATAAGTTCCACGAAAGGGTGTATATCCTTATGAAATGACGTGATCGATAGTGTTTTTTATTTCAATGTTTCGTTTTATTGCTTCACATAATTAATACTATTATATATATAATTGTATACCATATCTATGTATTATTATCACACCTAATTTGATACCTTATATTTATTTTTTGAAAATTTATAAAAAAACATACCACAATGAATATGTACATTAGTTTACAAACATAATAAAATTTATATAAACTAGAAAAATTATATTTTGACCCAAACCATCAGGTCCACACATGCTACATTCGATTATATAGGTTTCCACTAGAAGACCTCTACAAGTATTCAAGGGCCTAGTTATTTTCACTATGAAAAAAATAATTCCTATATCAGAGTCATGACCATTACATCCATTGCATAAATATTTCACTAAAAAATATACCTACACATCTTTGAAGTAATATATAATTTTATGAAATTTATTATGTATTATCTAATTATTAAGATATGAAAATATCAATAATTCAATTACCATTATAAAAATGACGAAAAAATATTTGATTTAATATAATATATTATAAATAAACTCAAGTAACTATAGAAAATGTAGTCAGCAATTCATGATAACTAAATCATTTACAACAAGATACCATTGTTACCTCAATGAATAACTATGAACTATGCCCAGTTGTTCCTTGACTTATAAAATCACCCAACCCTCACATAATCTCTTCAGAATCAACATTTTAATGGAATCTCTAGTTATCATATGAGTATATTATACCACATATTTTCTCCATAATGAAGGGGTCCATTGTCAATAATATTGGTACTTACCAATGGGAGAACACTATTTCCAAAAATATAAATTAAATAAAATATTTTATAGACGATATGGATGAATCCCCAACTTTACCTAAAAATATTACCTCATTATATTCTCATATGAGAATGTAGAATGGAAAGATAGTCTAATAACACCTTATTATTAGGTCCCTAAAAATACAACTCATGCAATAGGGGAATACACTCCCCACTCTAACAACAATAGTGGAAAAATACTCTATTCTCATGCACATTAATAGAGGCACCTCAACATACAAATTTAGAGTGAGAGATTTGACCAAAAAATATTTCATTATAAGAGTGTTCCAACAAGAATCATCAAATGAATAAAAATCACATTGACATAGATCCACAATTCATTCACCTTTTTCATCATTCCCTTATCATGGTGGTGAATAATAAAACATCTTATCAATTATTTTTTTTTCATATAATGAATTATTTTTCATATTCCCATTTATTTACCTAACACTTGTGTTCCAAAACCAATAGACTAATCCATGTGTATAATTCATAATAAAAGAACTAGTATATAATGTGATATCAACCCCACAAATGGGTGACCCACACTACATTACCAAAACTAATAGTGATATAACACATATTAATTTGTTATAGGACACATGGAATTCATTAACGTATTTGTAACTCGAAGGGGAAAAGGTTTACTAACCACAAATTTTTCATCATCTTCTCAAAAATGTTATAGTAGCAAGACATTAAAAAATAATACCTACAGACCTTGAACTTCGTAGTACCCAATATCATATTACCCTATAATCCTTTTGGATTCCATATTTATTATATCACAAATAATTCACTACCATCTGAATGATGGCCTTTCACTATGGTTTTTCATCTTACTGTCTGTGTGGAGTTACCAAGACTTAACATCTGAGAGATTTTTCACTACTCAATAACCATGATCATCCCATCATTATACATACTATTAATAGGTAACTCATGGAAATCAAAACCATGTACAATTGAAGAGGGAGTAAAAAAACCTATCACTACATAGAAATCACCCAATCATCCTAAGAATCTGTGTATTGATAAAATTTTCACTGAGAGAATTTCATTGTGTACACTTTCCACAATCATAGGGAATACCCTGGAGTTAATGTGGGAAATATAAAAAACCAACCATTTGTAATGTTTAATAGAATAAATTAAATATAAAAATGGGAGAAAATACACAAATTACCATCTTCCAATAAAAATACAATGACATATAATTGGATGAATTGGGATTGAGAATGTTGAAAAGTGCTTAAATTTTGATACCCATCAAAATGACCATTTAAGAAAACCTGATTAATATGGTACATTATATATGAATGAATAAATATATACAATTTTTCATGTAATGGAAAAATCAATATACACTTATTTGTTAATTTAAATGGATAATTATTAGAAAAAATATTCATCTTGTTATCAAGGAATAAATAGTCCTGAAATGGTATTTATCGATCCAAAATAGAAAATAATAGAATAATATGATCAAAATGAAAGAAACACGCATCTTGGGACATGTAGAGGCATATATTTGTGAAAATTCTCCATATTACATAGTTGATTAACGAGTCCATTAGTTGTATGATACACTATCTTGCATTAAATAAAAACACATGAATAATCCATATATATTGGATAACATATTCTAAAATATTCATTATGAAAGAATCCAACTCATGAAATATGATTGAATGAAAATATCATATCACACCTGATAAAAAATTAGTAATTGCATTAGAGTGGTTCCATGATAGATCATTAATACATTCAAATACTGATCGCGTTGGATTAATTTAATGAATTTAGTTCTCACCATCCATCCTTTTCCATGTAGTTCTTCTACAACCTAAACAGAGTTATCCAATATAGAATCCACAAAAAGGAGAAGATAATGATAGTAGTATAAAATAAATATAATAAAATAAAACATCAATTAATTAGTTTCTCTATAAGACAATCCAAACAAATAAATTGTTTTGTTAATGTAAAATATAATAGTTATACGGTAAAAATTATTTCCCAAGCATAACATTGGAATAAAATTTCCATAAAAGGATTCATTCCAATCAATGTATATATTCAATATCATAAAATTAATGTAAAAATATTAGTTAAATAGTTAATAATGTTTTATTAGGGATCATTCATAGAAACCACTTTATGAAGACATCTCACGTGGTTAAAAACCAATGCAAAGGTAGGGGTTAACTTACGAAATATTGTTAATTATTTCATCTAATTTATACTAAAAAATACAGTTTTTAATTTCATTAGTATTTTAAAATAAAAAAAGATTTATTAAATTTTCATGGAAAACCATTAGAACTACATCCTCTCTACCTTTTATGGTTTTCATAATTAAAGTAAAACAATCCAAAATGATATTGGTGAATTCAATTAATTATCCTATTATTGCATGATAATATATACAAAAGATCACTCCTTATATCTGATAGTTCATATATCTACTGCTACATATATTGAAACAACAATAATGGAATGTAAATTTTCCTATGGACTGTATTTAAGGATATCTCAAATGATAGTTGGATTTTTAAATGATGACCAAATATCCTTAATCCACCCATGGGGAGGTTGATGAAACCATCATGAGTAACAATTCAGGATTCTCATAAAGACATTATACTAATGTTATTTTCATCCAAAAGTGTGAAACAAATCAATTCGAGTTTGATGAGATCTCATTAAACATCTATATCAGTCAAATAATATCAATTAATATGTAATTCCACTAGCGACATCATGTTCACCAATATTTAAATGTTCAATCATAGATACAATCACATTGACAGTATGTGACTATATAAAACTTTCACATCTAGTTACTCTAAATTTCAACTATGCTTCCCTATAAATTCCCACTACCACTCATATTCTTTAGCTAAAAAAACATTTATTGAAACTATATAGCTATAGAAAAATGAAAATTATTAATACTACGATAATTTTTATTTTAATAACATCAACATAAAACCCTTACAACCTTGGTCATATATCTTTTCATCAGCCATAGATTTACAACTTCACATTACATAAATCTATGGTCATCCATTTTCCAATCAAAAATTTTTAAATTACAATCCATGAGATGTAATTTCATCATCCCACATCTCTATATTCCACATGGGTTTACAAACAGCACCTATAAATATACATCCTTGGTATTGATTTGGATGACATGATGGAATAAATGTCAATTACATAATCATGACAACTAGATACATGTCATCTAGCCGATATTCTATTTCACACAAATCAAGGATCAGTGAAATGAACATCACTAAGAACCACAAACCAAAAACTACCATATAAAAAAAACAATATTGGAATAAATCATCCATTATATATTATCATCAATATTCTACTGTTGATGTAATTCCAAAAAAATATAATTTTGAAATTTAAGGAAATATGAGATGTTTCAAAAGGAATAGAAGGACCCCCTAAAATAAAAATATAGGGAAAACCTTTAAATGATCGAAAATATGGAAATCCATTATCATCGACTAATGGTTGATCTATTGTCATCTTCCAACAGGTTACCCCTTCCCATATATCTTTTCTTCCATCATATTGATTGTGGATCATAATATATATTCTATATCCCATAATTATCGACAAATATTATCATCGATGAAAATAATTTTTTCTATAAAAATCCATCACACATGAAATTCTCTATAGGCCTTCCTTAGAATGATGTGATCCCTTAAAATATTTACCAGTTAATACATCACTATACAGTGCTAAAAACTAGTGTAGAGGTTCACCTTTAGTAACAGTCACTCATATGATAGAGTTATTTTTATGAAACGTATTGGATATCAATACCCCATTGATTAACATAATATAATTAGAATAAAATATGATAATGAAAATTTACATTTCAAAAAAGAAAATACGTCCATAGACATTGTGTAATACCACATCAGTGCCTAATTAGTTAAATATGTCAATAACTCCATTATTGAGAGAATATTGATGGTTATACACATGTGTAATAATAATATTTAATTTAAATGAAATTTATATATAATGAATGCCTGAAATGAATTAAGAGGATAATACTATATAGTAAATGATCCCAACTAATTAATAATCCATATCAAACTCATCATCTTTTACATTATAATCATCAATAAGAAAATCCACCCCAATTGATAAATTATTTTAGAGATCTAGTGTCAATAATATGATTTTAATCAAACATTTTACATCATCCACCCCCTAAAAATAAATTTACTATTATTAGGGGATCTCAAATAACCTATAGTTTATAAATGGATCAAGGGAATAACAGACCTCACTATTGGTGAATACATACCACATCAACCACGATAGTTTTCAATCATACTCCACAATAGAATATATATAATCTATGGTTGTTCCAACCCCTATTATCCTCCCTCCTAACTTAGACAAGAAAATATAGGACATTTCAGATAATATATATGCATCCCTTGTATATATGTTTTATATAATAACCCACTAAAATTCAATAATAATCCAATTTACCCATGTATATAAAACCCATGGGGTCTCTCTAGAATTTTTGCAGTAGATGAATACATCACATGATGAAGCCCCAATTGACGGGGTAATAACAAAAGTAGAGGATCCAACACCTATAATGATATATTATAAATGAGAAATACCTACTCTACTGAATCATGATCTTGTGAGCCCTGTATATGTTGGAAATATTGAACTTACTTATATCAAATCTCACAAATAAGGGACCGCAATACACTACTATGTGAACATAATATTGAATCGACCTATAAAATGAGATTTAGGATATCGTGCCCTAACTATTAGAAAAGAAAATTTACTTTACATTAATGGTGATTTATAGGGTGTTACAATAGTGTTATTCACGGGATAATCAACCCCTTATACAAAACAACATATTCATCCCCTAATACCCACATATTTCCCAAGTGGAATAATTCCCTTTTATAAACATATTTCCCTTGGTAACGGATCCCATACCAACCATGCATCTATGTTTTTTAAATGGGGAATTACACATTGGTATATAGATATTAGTTATTTGGGTTTATCAATAGATCAACACCTTGGAAGCTCGCACATCATTGAATTTTCTCATTTCATTAATTATTCATTTATTTTCTGTTTTCACCACTAGAGTAATTATTTTTGTGGGGGAAATAAACATCCTCATTACATAGTGAAATATTATGATGTATATTGTCATAGTATGAAATAAATTACATATTTATCTACTGTAATATTTAAGTGTAAACTCCAATAAATTATTTAAAAAATTCCATAAAATTGATATTAATCAGTTTATTATTTTAGTCATACCATACGAATGATTTCACTACCAATTCATATATGGGTTTCAATTTTTATTATCCATAGAAAATAAAAATCATGAATTTTTGACCTACATGAACCTATAGAATCTCACAATAAATATATCTCTAATAGTCATCCCAATTAGAAAAAAAATTTTATAATTTGACACAATCAGTCCACATGTTCCTCTATTGGGTTGGTAGTGAGTCAGGATGGACACCCCTTTCCCTACACAAATACGCCATGGGATGGTGACTAACATGAATAGGGAATAAATAAAATATGGGGCGCATTATCATATATACAATAAGAAAAAAATATCCATAAAAATCTATAACTATATTTTTACTATTTAATAAATTGATATTTAAAATATAAGATTCATTTAATCTATATTTACATCCCAAATACATAATTTACAAATTCATGTTGAAAAAAATATAACATTGGAAAAAAATACCAAAAAATAAAACTACCTAGAAGGGATTGGTATGAAATGAATCTTGATCCCTTACAAATCCTAAATCCAACAACTAATGAAAAAATAACCTAATATTTTAAACAAATAATTGCAACGTCAATATAAATTAAACCCTAAAGGAACTCTCACATGTATATTATCTTGAAAAAACAAAAAATGAGTGGTAAAAAAGATTGTATATTGTTATGTATAATGATAGAATGTATTATTCCATAAAAACACAAAAGGTCTTGTGTTTTAGTTTACATCAATCCTGTGTTTCATATATCACTGCCCTCGAACATAGAAAACAATGAGAAAAAACAAATTACAGGGAAAAGGATGTTGTCACACAAACTAAAACCAAACATATAAATATCATTGGATAGAATGGATAGATATATATTCTAATTACTCAAACTAATATTTACTCAAAAAATAAAAAACACACTCAATGGGAAAGAAATTAAATTCCCAAAAGCCACAGTGTAAAACAACTCCACAATCAACTATCTCATTGAAAACCCCAACATGTATGTATGTAAGTGGAATCCACAACCAAATCAACTATATATGAAATAGATATGTAAATAAGGATTATTTATATCTAAATAATATAATCAATCATGGGTTAGTCAAAATGAACTAAGGTACCCTCACTCTCATCATGCATGTAGAAAATCAAACTAATTAGGGGTATCAATGTTCAGTGTTAATCATATTCCAAAAATCCAATAAAACCTATTTATCTTGATTTATAGAAAAAATGGTCATATAATTGTTGGTTTATAATAACATCAAGAATAATATAACATTTGAGGGGATACAAATCCCACAAAACTGTGTATTTGATAAATTATACATCAAAATTTCCTTAATGTGATTTGACCTAAGGACGTTACTTTTCAAATGCACACTCAGTGAAGAAAATATCAAAAATCAATTTCTAGATTCCTATCCAATTATGAAAGATAAACATGATAACTATACCATTAAAGATCAAATATACCTACTGAACCATATTCCCCATGAATATATTCCAATAAAATCCTTATGATCAGGATATCTATCACATCAATTGTCGAGTTCCAGAATGAGGCTTCTCAGAAAATGTTAAGAATATTTGACTATCATTGGGACGGATTACCAAACTAAAAAATCCTATAAATTGGTATAATATAGTCTACAACTTGAATATAAAACAACTCAAAATCACAATTGGGATCCAATACCTTTCCCCAGTGTGTAATCTGACTAAGGGGGTACTCAAAACCCATATCTATACAACAAAATTCATATCACTATTAGATCCAATAGATCAATGAAAGGGACACTAATTGAATACCTCGTCCACTACTATCCACCTTCTGTGGAAACAAATTTAAATGAATGGAGAAAAAATACCACAAACATATATAACATTAATTTCCCATAAGGATAAAATAGAAAGGGAGAAAATTATAAACATATTATACTCATATATAAATAACATGTATATACTATATCAATGTGGTTTAGTAGATGGAGGTAATCTATCTATGTTTTATACCCTTTTACAAGTTCATTTATACAACTGTACTTCATAGAAGGAACTAATAAATAATCATTAATGCTATGAAATAGTCCAAAATAACATTAATAAAATTTATTTCACTACAATCATAAAATTACATACATCAAATTAATTAGGAATATTAATCAAATTCATTGTTAATAAAAACTTTGGATAAGCTATTATGTTTTCTACAATGGAAAATAATTTAAACCAAAATAAAATCAAAACAATGGTGGGTTTGAGACCAATTGGAAGGATAAAATCATTAATGTGATAGATCAGTACAAAAATGGTTTTTGGAACCATTAACCACCCCCATGGGAAGTTCCAATTAGAATAAACATAATATTCACCTTTGAACCCATTAGTTCATTTAGACCAAGGCCCAAGTTGCAACCGCAGTTTGTGGCAGGTAAACATTTTTTATGCCTTCATATGTATGCAAAGTGTCTGGGTAATGTTTTAGAGAGTTGGGGTGATTTTGGAAGAGTTCTTAAGATTTTATAAGGTCACACATTTTGATCATAGCTAGGTGAAACCATGAATAACCCCTACATTACCATGAAATATGAGGTAGTGTGATTCAAATGGTTTGTGAATTCTTACCCTAATCATGAGAAGAAACCATGTAGGGAACCAATTGGATAGTATAATGATTGCTGTTAGTTTTCAATATATCTAACTATGTGAGCTAACCTTGTGAAGCAAATAAAATTATATTTTAAAAAAACTGCTCACTCAGGATTTAACCTAAAACACACCAAACATTATCTCACTCAAAACTCACATGAGATTTATTTTTAATAAAGGGAATTATGTCATATGAAAATCATTTTCAGAAAAATTTGAAGCATTTATACGAGTGGTGAAGGATTTTGTTTTCCATAAAATAGATATATGATTGTTTTCCAATGATTTGAAACAAATTTGTGGTCTGGTTGCTCATTGGTTGATTTCACCAAAGACAATGGTACGTGTCTTATATATTGAATTAATTTTTTTAAATATAAGCTTTATATTCATTTATTTGTTATATCATTATTTTTCTTGTTATTATAATATGTGAAGCATCATGAAAATTCATTTTTTGATGATTTATAGATTTTGTGTAAAATGTGGTATTACAGTGAAATGTTATTGATGTTGTATTTTAAATTATTCATTTCAAAATAGATTCCATTGGATGATTTATTAAAATTGATTGTGAAAATGTTTTTCATAAAACGTGTAATATTATTTTATAATAATGTTCCATGTATAATGTTCTAAGGGATTGATTAGGTTGGAAATATTTGTTTATATATTGTTTTGGAATTATAGTCCTATATTATTGTTTTATAGTTTAATATTTATTCATTACATTGAAATTTAAATTATGTGGTTGATGAGGTACACTATAAAAAGGGGATGGATATTGGATTAATGTTCTAACATCAAGGATATTTTGGAATGAATACCATTAGTTTTGGAATGTAGTAAACATGCTTGGATGGGATGTTCCACCATGATTAGTACACCATTTTGAGTGTGTGAAACTTTTTGGAAATATTTATATTATTAATATGGCTAATAATTATGAAATATAATTGATAATATTTTATGTTAATATTAATTATGTCTTTTTTGTTTGATTTTTCTTGTATTGTGTGGATTTGGGTGAAACATGGCATGATAGGGGTGTGTTTGGAGTGTTGAAAACTGTTGACCTATTTGATGTCTTATAAAAATATCATTATATAAATATTATAATGGTTCGATATTGGTGGTGTGTGTCGTAAAGTCTATTGGGGAAAACCTAATGAGTGTTAATACTCATCCCCATCTTGGGAATCTTGGTGATTTTATAGATTTTGTATTCAAGGATACATGAAAAGGTAAAGTATCATAATTTTCTAGAGGTTCATCATGACTCATAAAAGGTATTGTGTTTATTTTTGTATCTAGGTCTTTGTGTATATGTTGATTGTGTAATGATTTAAATTCAGTATTGTTGATGAGTTTTCCACTTCGTACTCTGATTTTGTGACTTTTAATTTTTAGTTGTATTGGTTTCGGAAAATTTTATTGTAGACTTTGCTTATTTGGTTTTCTCTTGGTAATGTGTTATCGTAGTTCACCATGTTGACATGATTCATTTAATTGTCGTTGGTTATGAATTTTTTGGTTGGTGGGTTTCATTCTAAAAAAATTTTATTGAATTATTCTTGAATCTCTCAACAAATTTTCAAGCTATTTGAACCTTGAGAACGTCACCTAAGGACTTGTTTCATCTCACCACCTTCATTAGACATTTAGGAAGGTGTAAGGTATTACAAGTGGTACCAGTTGTTTGGTCCATTGTAATTGCTTCTTAATTATTGTCATTAAATATGAATTCATTGTAATGTTATTCCATGAGTGGGGGTGGTATCAATGAGTATGATTGTCAGAACATTAAATTTAAAAAATTAAATGATGTAGTTAACCCTTTTGTGTTGAACATCATATTAACATGGAGTTTGGTACATTATTTTATTTAAGACACTTATAGGAATCGGAAATCTTATTGTGGTGGGTGTATCCAATGAGATGAGCTTGAGATACATGGTAAAAATGGATTCCCGCTAGTATGCACATATAAATTCTATATTGATTTGTGTTATTTTTTAGATATATAGGCTTGTGAAAAAACTTGAAATTATTTTAAAACGTGATGATTTGAAAAGTGGATAGTTGTTGTATTTTGAAAATATGTCTATTTTCAAAACATGGATAATTTTTCTAATTCGATGCCACAAGGAAAAAGTGAACATGTGGAAATCCTGGTTGTTATAGTTGGAATCTAATTGAATTTGATGTTGTATGCATTTTCTTGTAATAGTAGTGAGAAATAAGATAGTTTTCTACTGACAGATGTGGCACCTTGATGGTATCATAGAGACCAACCAGAGGAGGCTATTGAAAATTTTGGTTCACATGATCACCAGGTGAACCAAAAACTATTTTAGAGTATTTTATATACATTCCTTGCTATGGGAAGTGGGAATAAAACGTATGAGCCAAAGCATGTGGATCATGGAGGTAAATTTCAATAGAAGAATCCACCCATCATTATGGCTGATTCAGAACTATAAAATGTAAAAGCATGGTTGAAAAAAATAAATAGTATATTTAAATTCCTTGGAACACTAGTGTAGCTGAATGTGAAGTTAGAAGTGTACATGATTGAATATATTGACCATTTTTGGTGGTAGTTGGTGTTCCATGTTGGAACAGAATAAGGTATGACATGGGTGGGTTTTTAGGTATTAATTAGCAGTCAATTCTACACTGACAACTTATTAATCAATAAGAGGATGTATATATTTATTTTAAAGCAATATAACCTCCCTATAATGAAATATGTGGCAAATTTTTATGATCATAGTGTGTTTTTCAGATGAGGTGTTGAGTAGTACATCCGTGAAAAAAAATTATTGTTGATGATGGATTGAGATATGATATTTATTCTAAAATAGTTGTGTTGATTATAAATGATTACGCAAAAATAATGAATAGAGAAATGTTGGATGAATGGGATATTTTAGGGGTAATAGGAATGGGAATAATGTTTTTACCCATTGGAAATTTTGTGAATTTTAACACTAGGATCAAGTGGAAGAGGGATGTTTAATTTCAGGGTGGGTGTATGGACCCAAATTCTACGACATGATTATTGAATATTCATATGTAGCCTCAAGGTAAGCTCGGATGTTTTCATTGTAGTTATAGTAGCCACATCATGTATGACTATGCAATACAGTCTCGATCATGTTAATACCTTATGAAGATGGGGGCACCATCATCTTTGTTGTCGAAATAGTGTTAGGCCAGATGTTAATGAGAGTCTATAGGGATTTTAGGCATCCTATGCCTTGATGGGACGGGGGAAGCAACAAACCCTTATCTAGTAGACCTAATTTTGTCATGGTAATTATTGGAATACCAAGAATACTTAATGAAGTAATAAATAGGATACTGTTGAATGAAATAGGTTGTTTAGAGCTATGAATTTTTGGATGGATTTTCAGTCAGGACCATCCATGGTGTGTTGTATATTTATTTTGACTCTAACATGATGAAATAATTGTTTGATATGAGTGATTCACATTAATTTATTGTTTCTTATCCAATTAGTTTTATGGGTTTAACTATGGAAATGCTGCCTTTGGGTTAAATACATCAAAATTCACTTGGTCAAAAAGTGTGTTGAGCCAGCCCAAAGAGTGAATGTTGTAAAAATATGAATGGGGTTGAGATGATGAGTGAATTCTTAGTGCTTGAGATTGATTTTTATGACATAATGCTGGGAATGGATTGGTTGGAAATGTTGAAGGCGAACATCATCTTTTATGTGTAAATGGATGGTTTCATGATATATGATGGAACATAACATCTATTTAAAGGATATAATAATGGAATGGTGCATGCAATGAGTTTGATGGCACTTAATGTTTTCATGATCTCATATAATTCAGCGGTGTTTTCGTTGGCGTCAATGTACGGATTTCTCAATAGTGTATTTCCTGTGGTTTTTTATATGTTTATAGATTTATTTCTTATAGAATTCAATGGGTTCCAGCAATAAGAGAAGTGGAGTTTATGATTTTTCTCCTTTTGGGGACTTTCCATATCTCACATCCTTCTAATTAAATGTATCTAAAAAAATTTAGGGGTTTAAAGGTGAAGTTATAAGAGTTAGAAAACAAAGGGTTCTTCACACCTAGCACTTATATATGGGATGCAACATTTTTATTTTGTAAAAAGAATGATAGAAACATGATGTTGTGTGTTTATTATCATAGGATTAACTAGGTTATGATAAATAACTAATATCCATATCCACACATTGATGATTTTTTCAAACAATTAAGGTGAGTTCAGTGGATCTCTATGATTGAATTTCGATTTTGATATCAACAATTGTGGGAGCATGTAGAGGATATTCTGAAAATATCCTTTATATGTATATATGGACATTATGAGTATGTGGTTCTACCCTTTGGTATAACGAATTCAATAGAATTATTTATGGTATGTATGAATCATATATTTCTTGAATATATGGATTCATTTATAGGTGTATTTGTTGATGATATATTGGTGAATTCTAGGAAAAAGGTAAATCCTAATATACACTAGGTGATAATTCTGAGGATACCGAGAGATCATTAATTATATAAAAATTGGTCTATGTTTGATGGTTTTATACTAGAGGTTCATTATCAAGGCCATGTAATTTATGAGAGAGGATTTCCATTTGATCTGAGAATGATAGAGGCTATTATCTCATTGAACTGACAAAGAACATTTTTGAAATATAAATATTTTGTTGTCAATTTGAGAATTATCAGTAATTTGTTCGTGAATTATCATTATTTCCATCATTTATGACAATATTTATATAGAATAATGTTTTATTTAAATCGAATGAGAAATATAAGTAATCATTGGAATATCTTAGGGGTCCCCTTACATTAGCACCAATCATGATTTTTACAAAACAACGGAAAGGGTACATCATGTATTATGATGCATCAGTATCATGTTTAGGTTGTGATATCATGAAAGGTAATAATTTCGATGAGTATGGCTCACTAAAATTGAGGTTTCATGTGAATAACTTCCCAACACATATTTTGGAGTTGATGGCAGTGGTTCATTCCATGAAATTGTGGCAACATTATCTCTTTGGAGAGAAATTCATGGTGTTTATTGATCATAAGAGTTTAAAACAAATTTTTTCACAATGATATTCGAACACAATAAAATTTATATAGATGGATTATCTCTAGATGTTTTCTATTCACATAATTTACACACCGGGTAGGGGAAATTTGGTGGCAGATGACATTAGTAGGATTTCATATCCTCATTTGATGAAATACGCAAAAAATCAATTGTAGTTGTTGTCAGTTATAGTTGAAATGCAGTTGGAATGTGTGGGACCATGTGATAGGGATGTTTTAATTTTTCACTCATTGGTTACTGACTTGGTAAGCTTGGTTAATGAGGTTGTGGTGTCTGATATTGTGTTTATAGTGATGAGGTTGAAACACAATATTGGGGAGAAAATAGAACACTAGAAACTGAATTGGTATACTTTTTTCTATATTCAAAATTGGATGGATGAACTAGTGTCATGTTAAGAAATAATTCACATGGGTTATCATAATTATAGATGAGATGATAATTCTTGAATTCATAATGTTTATATGGTGTTGAAAGAATAGTTTTGGTGGGTAAGAATGAAAAAGAAAGTGCCATAGATTATTTTGAGATGCTTGGATTGTCAGAAAGTCAAGGAGGAGAATTATTGGCTGGTAGTTATATTTTAATCATTACCTAACCCTATATGTATGTCCGAATAGATAATGATGGAACATTTTTTAGGTCAACCATGAATACACAAAAAGAATGATTCCATATAGGTGATTGTGGATGTGCTCCCAATTTTGGACCATTTCATCCCAAATCATGAATTTTATATGGTGGATGATTAGTAAAAAAATATAACATTATGGTTGTTAAGAGGAAGGTTATTCCAGTTTCAATTATATCAGATAGAGCTCTATGGATCATATCATTTTTTAGTCCTTGCATTTAGTCTTTGAAACAGCATTGACATTGTTTATGGCATACTATCCACAGATGGATGAGAAAACATAGAGGATGATAGTTTATTTTGAAATTAAGTTATGAGATTTTGTGATGGATTTTGGTGGCTCTTTGGGGAATCACATGATTCTAGTGGAGTTATCATATAATAATATATATCCCGCCTCAATAAATATGGATATGTTTAAAAAAAATGGAAATATGTGTTTTTCTACAAATTGTTGGGTGGAAACAGATGACACCTCAATGGATGGACGAAGACTCATCTAAGAGACTATGGATAAGATCAAGTTGATTCAGACTAAAGTGGACTTTTCTTAGAGTCGTCAAAAATTGTATTCGGACCATCACCGATAAACTTTTTTTGAGTTGGGAAAAAATATGTTTTTTAAAATCTCTTCATGTCCTAAACAACATCATGTTGTTTAGTAGGGTAAGATATCTCAAAAGAATATTAGTCCTTATGAGATACATTTTTGTGTTGGAGTGGTGGATTATTGGTTGGATTCCCACCATGGTTTATGTTGGTGCACCTTGTGTTTGATTTTTTTTTGCAGTTGAAGAAGTATCACCTGGATCCAAACCATGTGATTCAATGAGATCATTAAAACTAGAGCCATATTATTTGTTGGTGGACATGTCAGGGTAGATTGTGGATATGTAAGAGTATGTATTTCATGGTAAATTTATTGTTATAGTTTGGATATAGTTGTGGACTTTTCAGATTTAGGATAATACATGGGAGTGGAAGAAATAGATGGCCGACCAACGGCCCAATCTCTTTCATCAATGCGATGGTTCTCTACATTCTAAGGACAAAATGTCCAACGGTGGGGAGAATGTATCACAAAATTTTGTTGTTATGTAACCCTTTTTTGTGTATTTAAATGTAGTTAATTTGGTTGAGTAATTTTTGGGAGAGTTTTGGATGTTTTTGGAATGGTTTTTGGGATTTTTTATGGTGCATTGTTTGAGCACAATTTAGTTAAACTTTGTAGAACCCCCTAGGTAACTATGAAACATGAGGTAATGATCATTACATCGATAGTGGATGTCTTGTCTAACTGTGATTGAAAACGATTATGGATCACATTGGATAGTTGAATGAGCATGGTTATCATATTGTTTGTCTAATTGTGAAAATGAATTGTGCACAGCTTAAAAAATTGGATTTTTAAAAAACTCACAACTTGAGATTTAACCTAAAACACCTCAGAAATATTCCCAATCATTCTTCACTCAGTAATTCAGGATCTCAAGTGTATGGAGGCCTTACCACTCATTTTAAGGGTGAATAAAAGGGTTTTAATAGATTATTTATGACGGTTCTTCTTCATTAAATAGATCTAACCATGTTTTGTGGAGTATTCACACAGATATGTGGTGCAGTGGCTCCTTCTCCAATTCTACCAAAACCATTTGGTATATGGTTTCTATATTGACACTATTTTCTTATAAATAGAATACTCAAATTTATTTAGTTCATTTTAATTGAAATTTTTATGTTTATTTTGTGTGATCCTTGATGGAAAATATTTTTATGAGGATTTTTGGATTTTGGTTGACATGGGGTATTATAGTGAAATCTTCTTGATGATGAATTTCTATATATAGATTTTTTAATTGGTTACTTGGGTTGATTTATTAAAATGAATTTTAAAAATGTTTTTCAATAAAAACGGGTTGTTTTATTTAATGGTATTATGGAATGGATAATTCTAAGGGATTGTTTGGTTTTGAAATGGTTATCTTCATAATGTTATGGCCTTAGTGTGCTATATGTTGTTTTTTGGTTTTGTATTTATGCATGTGATTGAAATGTATGTGAAGTGGTATGTGAGTAACACTATAAAAATTGGATTTATAGTGGATTGAATGGAAAACATCAAGGATAAGTGTGCGGTAAATATCACTACATTGGAATACTCGTAAATGAACATGGATGAGAATATCCCCCATGATTGTGAAACCTATATGGTTGTGTGAAACATTATGGCTATCTTTTGATTATTCATGTGTCTAGGAAAGGTAAATTTGTTTTTATGACATGAGATAGTAAAATGGAATAATATTTTTTGTTATGAATCTATTTTATTATGTGGATTTGGGTGAAAAAGTGATTTGTAGGGGTGTGTTTGGGTTGCTGGAAATTGTTTCACTATTTGATGTCTTATATATATCATTTAATATAAATGTTATAATGGTACGATACAAGTTTCATGTGTAGGGAAGTAATTTGGGGAAATAAAATTGAGTAGTGTTACTCAAAACTAGCATGGGTACATGGTTTGTTTTATAGATGTGGTATTTCAGGATATAGGAAAAGGTAAAGCATTTATTTTTTCTTACGGTTCATCATAATTCATTGGCATTATTTGGGTTCTTGGAGAATGGATCCTGGTGTGGAGATATGGAGTATATCATAGTTTCTTTTGGGTTATGTTGATGAGTCTTCTTCTTGGTAGTCTAATTTTGGTATTCCCATGATTTTATTTAATTGGTTTTTAGAAATTGTTATAGAAGAGTTCAGTTGTCTGGTTGTATCTTAGTAACATGATATAGTTGTTTACCTTGATTGAATGCATCAAGTTGTTGTGGTTCATTATGACTTTTTGGTTGGATGGTTTTATTCTAATGGAATATTGTTCTCCAATTGTTATTGTTGTCATTGGAAATTTGTTCTAGTCTTTGGCACATTTGGAACATTGCCTATGTCCAAGTGGCATCTCATTTCCTTATCAAGACAAAAAAGAAGGGTTGGGACATTACAATCCCCTTAGTTATCACATATTAGGTGGTGGACTGTATTCTCTCACTAGATCATGATGCAATGGAGAATCATTATTATTTACACCCTTCCTGCTTACACATACTATTTAATCCACAGAAGCCCCCACCCACTGCATGTATTTACAAAAAGAGTTATCCCTACTCGTGTTCCTTATAATATGTGACATTACTTCAATTCAATGTTTGTGAGAATTTTCCATAACCTAGAATGACCATGATTCCACAATTTTTTTTCATTCATAATTATACACCCAAATGAATAACTTCATTTCCATAACAATTTCATATGGTACTAGCATCTCTATTCCAGGACACTATATATCAAATCACCACTACGTACAAATTAAACCTTAGGGGATAAATTATTATATAAAATTTAACATATTATAAAATTTAACCAAAATATTTTTATATTAAAAAAATCAATATTCTATTATGGAATAATATTTATGTATAATATTTGAATCCACTCTTGATAAGCATAACCTCCAAATGTGACTGTAACCAAGCTCCTAAAATGAAGTTCATCCCCTCAAACTCTACTTGTCATATCAATTTCATAGCATCAACAAGTGATGTGTCCACCCCTATATTAAAATTCATGCCCAGATAGGTATAAGGTTATAAAATAAAAAATATATAAAAAAATATTCCCATGAATTATTTTTTACTAGTGACGACCTGAAACCAGGAACCCCAAAACAAAATTAAATCATAGTACACTTATGGAAAACTCATGCCATTAGAAAAAATTAATGTTATATTTATTGTAAATATACATTATTTAAAAGGGAATTTTATCTCCCCATAATTAATTTTATTGAAAATTTATTATTTATGGCAATATTACATATTTACTAAGGCTCTACCACACCTAAAAATTCATGTTTTTTCCATCCCATGGTTTAACAGAAAACATTATACACCACCAGACCCCAAGAAAAGTTTTCAGATGTCATATACTATTAAAAATTCATTATTTTACCAATCCAATGCTTTTATTAATGATAATGGAAATATATAAATGACTATCACTTGTATAATCTATGTTTGTTATGTTTAACATTAGCATGAAATAATTATATATAAAAAATATTAATTTATAAAAAAATATAAATAAATAAATTTTTTTCAGAGTAATAAACTATGAGAACATCATTTCAACATATGATATTTTTGATTTAAACTAGTAATATAAAACATTTATCTCAATTATATTAAACTTATTCAAAAAAATACCAAATAAAATAATAATACAAATAATGATACAAAAACATGTCACATATATATTAGAAATATTATAATTTTATTTGTAAAATCTAAATGATTTAATGTTCAAATTTTTTAAAATCTTTTTTCCCTATAGAGATATAATACATTGTATTGATCTTAATTACATGGTGAGATATACTGATTAGAAAATGTTGAGAATGAATTTCCATTATGTGATGAAAATATAAAAGTTTTTTTGATAAATATTTAATAGTTAATAAAAATTAGTGGAAAATTAATCTGTATAAAATTCCATTATCAATAGAGTAAGATCATAGTGTCAGAATAAGTGATTATGAATAATGATACCATAATAATAACTCAAGGAATTGAAATGTAGATCCATAAAATTATAACTCAAAATAATTTGATGATTTTTAGATAAACTAGTAAGAGGAAAAAAAATTTAGAATTTAAAATAATTACATATGTTGTAGGTCTTTACTAGTAAAATAATAACATGATAGTATAATATGATGTAAATTTGGCATTAATGGACCACTAAGAGGTGATTTTTAGATTAGTGGAAATTAATGTGTTTTGAATTATATGTTTAAATTAAAACTCATAGTCTATTATGATTCACAATACTCTCTATTTATTTTGATAAACACACTATGATAATTTAGAAATTATTAGAGAAGAAAAAAATTTATAATTTTAGCCAAGAACAACCTACTGTTTTCTTTAATTAATAATAAAATGAATAGTGGATTTCATTTTATAGTCAATATATGATAAATATGGTATTTTTATTCTCACATATATAATGGATCTCACAAGGTATAGTTTATTACATTTTATATGACTTCTACAAACATACTGTCAAATAAAAATGAATAAATAACTATATTTTTTAATTATATATCCTATTTGAAAGGTATCCACAACTTCTCATAGTGTATAAAAAACTGTTTCCTTTCAATATCCTTTTAATGTAGATCAATAATCAATAAATGTATGTTTCTATATAAAGATTACGTTTTACATTCATGTTTTTGTTAGCGTGTTAAATTCAATAAGATGTTCAAAAAAAATACATCAAATTCAATCTCAACATTCATATCTATTTTAAAAATTATTAAATTTGGATAAACATTATTAAATCACTCAACTCAAACTAGTACATTAAAATACCCAACCCTAATGATCAAAACAATAATAGTAGGTTATCCTCTAATATATTTTTTCATCTTTTTCAGATTACATTTTCACACTGATCACACCATGGAATGATGGTGGGTTTATTATTATTCCTATAATATTGTTACCAATTATAATTATTATTATTTTACTATTTTATCCTTATATTTATAAAAATGAATGATTTCATAGTAATTCTACTATGTTTCAATTGTCACTTATAGTTATCAACAAAACCATATCTCTCATTTAATTTCCATACACACACACACACACACATATATATTTGAACATATAAAATAATGTCATAATATTTTATGATAATGATCAATTCTTTTTCATAGCACATGACGATATATTTCATATACCCGTAATCACAACATTCAAATTGTATCATCCACTGATATGTCTTACAAATTTATTTGTGTAGCCATAGATTTTATTTTATAATATCAAAACAAATGACCAGTATATCAATTATAATACTCTTACATTAGTCTTTAGTTCAACCAAATATAACTCATTATATGAGAAAAAAATTCCCAAACTCAATATCTTCCCTATATTTATGAAAATCCATATAAAATTACACTGATAACTCATGAAATTCATCTGTATCAAGATATATTCATGATAAATCATTATATATTCATCATTTATTAATAACATTCAATTATTTTATAGCATATTATTCTTATATAATAATAAAAACATGATAAATAAAATTCATTAATATATTTAGAATAATTAACCCCACACTCAATCATCTTAATTTTCATCTATATTTAATTAAATAATATGGATGTCTCACATATTCAACATCTTTCTTTAGAAATCAACTCACCCAATCTATTAAAACCACATTATAATATTTTTTTATATCTATAACAATTAAGAATATCTCTTGTATTTACTTTGTTATTAAAATTATTATTCTGTAATTAAATCATAACAAATATATTGATTAAATAACTCATACTATAAGTTATATTCATATGATCCTATTTTCTATAGTTGTGTATTATCTTTCTTGATTTTGATTCCTGAAACACAATATAATTTTAATGTTTTTGATGTTTAAATCCAAATTTAATAAAATATGTATTTAATTTATATATTTTATTCAATGATATTCTAAAATGGGTCACCATGGAACGATGTATACATCAAAAAACATAATGATTATTTAAAAATAAAATATCCTTCTAAAGACATAGATTATGACTATATTGATAGGATTATGGAATAAAAAGGTTTTAATTTTCTAGATGATTTTAACAAGCCCTTTTAAGGTTCTTATAAATGTGTAAATAAATCATATATAGAGGCAATATAGTTCCTAGAATCATATTGTATAATTTTTACTAGTAACTAGATTTTCATTACATGGATAACAACCATTCTAACAATGTGAAGATGATCATACATATTATTTTATGTTGTAAATGAGAATATACATACATAAAATCATAGGAAAAAATCCGAACTTCATATTATAAATACAAAATACCTAAATTATTTAATTACACATATATTCTTGTTTAATTCAAATTAAGAACCGTTAGATAAATAATGAATTCATTTTAGAAATTGATATAAATTATTAATCCCTTTAAGTATATTTTGAGGGAAAAATGTATCATATTTCTTCTTATACTGAGTACATAAAAGTAATTAATTGAATTTTTCTATATATAATAAGATTTATATTTCATCAAGAAATATTATATGTGATGTATAGGATTGAAATTTCCTAAAAGAATAAACTACACTCAATGATACACTATTCTGGAAAAATAAATAGATCTCAAATCAAAAAGGGATTCTCCAGAACTATTTGTAGAATGATTAAATGACATATATAAAATATATTTTTTGAATTTTTATAATTATTCCATTTGAACATTTAGTTTTAATTTTTTAGAATTTGTATATCAATAATATTATTCGAAGGTGCAACACACCTACATTTAATCTCTTACAAAATTTATTATGAACATGTGATTTGTATATTATTTTTCATCTCCAGTAAAATCAAACAATATTTAGTAATACTAATAATTCATGGTAATCATATATTTTTCATCAATAATTGGATTCTAATACAATTATAAAACTTCATTATCTTGAAAATCACTTTGATTATTCAGTTATAATATATTGAAAAATATATAACCAAAACTCGATCATTCCACAATGGTTTATCAAATCACCATTTAGATTCTTATATTACCCTATCACCATAATGTTATATATAATAATATCAATCCATATTGATAATAAATCCAACTAGGGAAATGGTTTTCGCAGCTATTTTACAATGTAAAATGAGAGGGAAGACATTTATCTCCTCCTTTTATTATCAAAATCCATCATCTGTTAACATTTTATTTTATTTAGATAAATAAAGAATTTTTTTATTAAGATTAATAACAATTATATAAATCATATCTATTTATACAAGGATAATTATTGTGTATAAAAAAATATTTACGTCCATAAATAATGAATGTGATCCATATGAACTTATTGATGTTGTTAAAATAAAAAAATTATCTAATTTTTGGAATATTTTAATATTTTTTCATGAATTTTTATAAACATGTGGTCAAATGTATAAAGAACATAAAATAATTCCCCTAAATTTTTGACACCAGTTTTTATTTTTAAAATAAATCATTTATAATATGTTCATCATAAGGAATAATTCAATTTGGAGATTAAAAATCATATCTAAATACATTTCATATTAATAAGCTGTTTAAATACTCTAGTTTAATGTAATTAATTTATATCAGGAATCTATCCTCTTTTCTTACATCACCATAAATGGACTATTTCAATAGATATTCACTTGGCCATTAAAAAACAAGCTCTAATTTATTTTGAAACATGTTAACAGGTCTTAAAAATTGAAAATGGATATGAATAGAAATTTTTATAATGGATTTATTATACATAAATATAGAAAAAAAACATCTAATAACTTCTTTTAATTATTGATATTTGATCCCATACTGTATTATTCATATAAATAAATATAGGGGAAAATATGGGACACCAAAAACTCATTATTTTTAAAAACAATGGTGAGAATTTATCCTAAAATCAAATAATACATTTCATTATTTATCTCAATTATCATCACTTTATTATTACATCCCATTTGACATTCCAATTTTGGTTGCTTTGAGGATGTAAAATTATATTTTCAAATTCATATTTAATTATACCATTGATAGACCAGTTTGATTTAGATATTAATGAGTATACTTTATTTTCATTGTTATTCATATTCGGATCCATTTTCAATTGATCAATTTATAAAATCAGTAATTATTCCCTCCCTTGTTCATCATTCATCATAGGTGGGGATAATTTATTATAATGGTTATTTTTTACACTTTTAATACATGGTTCATCCCCTTTGAACATCAATATTTATATTTTTAAATTTATTATACTAATGATCATTTTTTGATTATTTATTAATTTTTCAGACATTGCTCACTCTGTTATATTTATTAATGAGTTACCCCTTTTTAGTAACATATTGATTAATAAGTTTTCTACTTTACAAATTTACTGAAAATGACATCAAATAATGTTTTATATTAAAATGAATGCATTCCATCCGAATTTATTTGATTGACCAACATTTTTTCATTCTATTTAAATACATATTATTTTTGTGTTTAGTCGGTTTATAGATGCATTAAATTTTTTTAAAATATTTTTTGAAAAAACAATTGATATTTTCAATTAATTCATATTTTAATCTCATATAAAGTTTTGTTACATTTTTTGAAAAGTAATTCTATATATAATTTTCTATTTAGTTATTATTTCTGATTTTATGTCCTTATTTCACCTGCATACATGAGCATATTAATACCATAATCGATAGATGTTTCATTAAATATCTAATAGAAAAAATAGTTTCCAATTAATCTTGAAATATTTAGCATAGTTATAGTATTCCTATTTCATCATATTTATTTTAAAGGCCTAAAATCTCTCAATTAAAGCATTTTTTGGGGTGATAATTTCTATACATATTCTCACATCCACCTGAGATGTCGTTGTGGGATTCTAAAGAAATTTCTCATCTTTGTCATGTTTTTTTGGAATGATACCAATAAAATAAATTTCTCTAGCATTATAATAATGTGAATAAAATTATTTTTGACAAAAATTTGTCTATGATAATGTAAAATATCAGTCTCAAAATGTTATCAATATCATTTTTTAAATAATTTTTCCAGTTAACAGTGCTTGAACCACATTGAGGGGAATGTGAAAGATATTATCCTATTTTTTTGTATTCTATAGATTGTATTTATTATATATTAATTAGTTTGTAATCAAATTCATGTAACCTAATACCATGTCTATTATTATAAACCCCAAATGACTTCAATATCATTTACTATAATCTGATAAACTTACCCAACTAATCCTCTTATAATTTTAAGCATTCATATAATTTATTTTGTAGCTCCCTCAACATATTTAATTTTATCTCAAATTAATAAATATTAACTATTTTAGAAGATATATATATATATATATATTATCAAATGTATTGATCATTACTAATTTATTATAACTATAATACCATGTTTATCAATCGATATTTTCTTCATTAACTACTCTAAAAATTTATCCAATAATTTACTGTCATTGTTCATTATATTTTATTCAATTGATGAGAGTGTTTCATTTAAAAAATATCATGATTATACATTTGTCAAAATATCAACATCATTTATCAGTTTTGACTAGGAATAATATAACTCTTTAATGTAAATATATTCAATGGTTATTCATAATTATTATAACGAGTCTAATTTAAATGTTTTAATTGAACAATAATGTTATTATAACACCATAGTAGTGCTAGTTATAGGGAAAAACTTTTCATCACATTTATTATTTTAAAAATTATAAATTTTTTATATAAATCATAGTGTTTCTCCCTAAATAATCCATCTATAATTCATTATTATTAGAGAAATAATTAAATGTATATTTGTATTATTAAAAAATTAAAATATCTAGCTAATATAGAGGCTAAATTGACTATTTTTAAAAAACAATTGATTTTATTAGATTGGACATCATTTACCCCATGGATCGGTGGACCACTTGGGTGCTGAAATAGTGGAATATTGTTTTTGTATTTTTTTTAATTTAACAAAATAAATATCACTAGTACATGATCCTATGTTTTTTTTTTCAGACAATCTATATTCAAAAAAATCACACGATAAAAATGATTTATAATTTTTGGATATATTGGATATCTTTTTACAGGATATTTATATTTCCTAAACTAATTATTATTTTATTTAATTATTCATAGAATACAGTGGTTTGTAAATTTTCACACATATATACAGTCTCATTATGTAATCATTCATGCCTCTAAGAAGACATATAAAAACGAATTTTTACATTTAAACCACCACATGATATTTTGTATATTTCATACATTGTATCAAAAATTATATAATTGATTAAAACATGTATAAAAAAGTTTTTTCATTCAAAATTTTTATGTTATAGTTTTCTGATCTGTACATGGATGTCTCTACATCCATAGAATTATCTCTTTACAACTTACCAAGATAGTACAAGAGTTCCAAATGTTCAACAAGAGTAATATATAAACATTTTCTCCAATGTTTTCCCATAATCATATATCATTAATATAGTATCACATGGTTTTATATTCTCGTTATGATCATTCATGATATTCAAATTTCATAAAGCTAATAATTTTATAAAAATAATGAACCAATTGACCACATTATTTGCATCAGGCATGTCTATCATTCGATGAATCTTCAACTCACTGCATCGGTATAATGATTTGTTCTTATAATGTTGGAATTTACCTTATTATATATTATAGTTAATTAAATATTTACTTCTATATATTTTGTATAGTATCCTAATTTTATTCACCATTATGATTTCTTATTTCTTCACAGTCTGCTTAATCAGTTTGTTTGAATCGAACCTTCGACTCATTCAATTTCATCATATATATATATATCATATGAATGTCTGATAATATATATAGAGAATTAATTCATTATATTTTTTGAAATAAATATATAATTTTACTATAAAATACTCATATGTTAGGGTTCATTTGGATCTCAAATATTCCATTTTGTTACTCATTAATTGTTTCATATTAATATATAAGAGTAACTTGTATTTTTATATTACTTCTAATGAATGTTGAAATGTATAAATTGTAATATCATCATATTGAATACTTGAGTTCTTTCATATTTACATCTCAAAATTTTCACCACCAAAATATAATAATCATCAAATCCCTTATCCATATTATAATACTCATATCAACACTCTTAAATTTCTAATACTTCAACCATTTATTGTGGTATTTACATCTTGTATGCATATATTCAATTTCAACCTATAAAGTTATTTATAATTTTTATCTTATATTCGTTCATTTTCTCACAAATATAAAATCAAATTTTTCATTTCATTATTTAGATAAAAAATCACAGATCATACATCTTCATAATGTTTTATCATTTTTAAATTAGGTAATCTATAATTTTACTTATTCAGATACATTATTTTATAAACAACTCAAATTATCATCCATTATCTTCATAGAAATGTTAATTATAATATTTATTAGTTTTTAATAAATAAATTAATGGAATAAGTGTTAAAATGAATTTATCATCTTCATATAAGTATATTTTATCATTAAAATAGCATTTAGATTCTAGAATAACTCATAGGATAAATATTACAATGATCACATTATCCAATCATGTGGATAATCACTCTTGATATTCTATTTTTAATCTAATACACATATTTATTTTTGGGATGTATACATACTTGAGGAATTTTTTTATTTTACATGTCATGTTTTTAATTTCCTTCTTTAAAAATAAATTAAATTTTTTATTTCACACATTTCTCTAACTCCAAAATTTATTTCATATTAAATGACTAGGAATATGTTAAACATAATATTGGATTTCTTTACAATACGTTTGACATCATCTTGGCATATATTACATGAAACACCGATGCTTATACAAAAAATTAATATGTTATTATGATTATATGAATGAAACCACTATAACCTATTCATTGAGAATATTAATATAAATAGTATAAAACTTAATTTAAGTTATTTTTTATAATGTTTTGAAATAAATAAATAAAATATAATTAATGATATGTGTTTTGGTAAAGTACTTATATGTTTAAAAATACAATTTTTTTGAATGATCTTCATTTAATGTACATCTATGAAAAAATCATAAAATTATTATTAGAATTAATGATAAATTTTATTTGAAAAAATAAACTAAATTTTCTAATTTAAAAGATCATAATTATCTTAGGGTATGATTTTTTATTGTTGTGTGAAACTAAATTTTTTGATTAGTAGTAACAAATATTGTAGTTTAATTCAATAATAATTATTGATATAAAATATTTATAATGATAAATTATATATTATTTTTTAAAATTTTTTATTAGATTATATTTTATCAATTAATACAATGTGTTAAATTGGAAAAAATTTCACCTTTATATTAGATATAAAAATGTAGTAAACATTTGAATATTTTTACTTTAAAACTCCACACTATCGACTTGAATATGGGATTAATTTTTAATTAATTTCAAATATTTTATTATTGGAATTTGGGAAAATTTATTTCATATATTTTATCATAATAATTAATAATATGTAATATTTTCAACATAGTTTTTAACATAATGATTATTGAATGTAATTAAAATAAACTACATGGATTAACAATAAATTAAGCTTACCTAAAGAATAAACCATAAATTTAAGGCCCAAAAACTCATATAAAAGTGTTTCATACAATTTTTATCGAATTTATTATGCATTTCAAGTACCATTATTCAGTTCTGTTGGGTTTTATTACATTAAAATCAAAAAATACTGGTACCCATAACACCTTTTCAAAAATTCCAAATGCACCCTTTACCATCCCTATAATAGTTCACCACCTCTCACTCTTATTCCCATATATTAAAACACATTGATTTGGACTATATCATTTAAATACATTTACCATCATCCATACCTTTCCTCTTGAAGCCTTAGTTTGGGTGTAATTTCTTCTATGTATTCCCTTTGGCATAATCTATAAAAATTTACCCATTTATGAGGTAACTCCTTCTCTCAAGATCATTTAATTAATTTTTTTCTAAACCGCCTCCATTCCCATTATTCAATTATTTTATTAAAAAAATCCTAAATAAACTAGTATTTTTTAGGATACTTTTTCTACATACACTAACATGGACATACATCTAATCGGTTACAAACGTAATGTTTATATGTACGATGAACTACCACCTAACTAAAGGTTTATTGTTAATTTTTCATTTACAACCACTGATGGGGAAAATTTGATGGAAAATATATTAAAATATATTATAAATTTTATTTATTATGTATTTATGATTTTTTATTCCTTTTAAAATAAATTTGTTTTTTACATACCATCTGGTGAAAATATGATTATTTCGTTTGATGTTTTGTGGACTATCACCCCCTCAAAGAAATGTGATTCATTCAAAAACAACATAGAATGTATTAAAAATGGATTTAGTAAAACCATATGATTTATTTACAATTATAAATATTACTTAGTGATATTAACAACATATATACATATGGTTCATTTTATTTCATTTTTTAAATACAAAAAAAGGAAACAAATTTTTTTCTTAGGTATGACTTACCATCACCATGAACCGTGTATTAATATAATAATAATATATCATTTAAGTTATTATAATACACATATAAAAAATATAAATTATATTTATATAATTTGTTACATTCTAGAATCATTATATATAGATTAGAATAATTGATATAACCAATTATGACAAATGTGATGAATAAAGAAAATATTAATCTAAAGTAAAATCATAACATGAGATGGTTAACAAGAGAGTAATTATAAGGATCCAGCCTTAAAAATTAAATATTCTTGAATTAAATGGATAATTCAACTTTAGGATCTTTTTAGGATTAGAGTTTTAGATATTTAGTTCAATCATTTACATAAAAACAATAATATTATATATAGTTAGTTCTTCTAAGTATCCATCTTTTTCATAAAATAAATACTCTTGAAAAAATGAGCCATGTTTAGTTCAATGTTTTATATTGAAAGAACTTCCCTTGATCCCATCCAAGACCCTATTCATATTTATGTCCTGTGAAAAACATTTCAAAACATGGGATGAGCATTAGAAGCTAAGTAAGGATTATAAAATTAGAAAGAAATCATTAGACCATCAATACATACAAAATATAATCACTTTTACTTACCTCATGAAGAAATATGATTTATGTATAACACATAGTAATCACAAATCATAAAAGTACTTTTGGAATTCTTATCATACTTACATTATAGCTATCATAGCTACATAAAGAGTTACGTTGGAATACCCATCAAAGTATATTCCTTAAATCTATGAGGAGAAATATTCACGTATACCTCTGTCACATTACCCATTGCATTGGAGAACTATATAGGGCTCACCCAACCTAGGGTTATCAAAGAACCACCCGTATATGTAAACAATGCCCAATAATTATAACATATTAACAACATGTAAAATAAACATAAAGGAACGATAAAATTTCTTCATTTTAATCATATTAAATCATTAAAATATATTGACATAAAAATTCCATTATAAAAACCAATTTCACTAATATAATACATAAAAAGTATACGGTATTTATTTTTTGTTTAAAAAACACAACTTTCTATTTAGGATTCCTAAGATCGAATAATACTCGCAGTAGCGGAAAAAGGTCGTTGGCAACACATACATTTAAAAAACATCCCTTCTTGTCATTTTAAAAAATGCATCATATAAAATTATTACATTTAAATAAAATTATAATTCAAGGGGTTTTGTAAACCATATAAAATAATTTCATATATAAATCAAAATATCCCTCAATGAATTGAGATTGAGAGGTAGTCCCTTACCTCGTGTCTGACTTGACTCGTTCGTTCATTAATCTCGGTAACAATATTCAAAAGTGAACTTCTATTTGATTAAGAACATTTATAATGTTTATTATTCCTTTTATATCACTTATTACCATGTTATATCAATTATTTAATCATTTATGTTAATAATGGTTGTTTTGTCGATAATTGGTACTTGAGTAAAAAATGAACACCTTATATTTGCAAGTTATCCATATGGTCAATAGTCCGTTATCTCCAGAATGATATTAATAATTTAGATATCATAAACATCATACATATCCAGTATATATATGTATTTATAACATTACATAACTTTTAGGTAATAAGAAATGTAATGCACTGTTCATGGAGACGGTAAGTTGTATGTACACATGAATGCTACTTTATTTTCTATTTTGAAATTTAATGGAATTAAAACATAATGATACCTAGTTACATTATACTTAAAGTAAAATATCATATATAATATCAATAACTCTATCCATTATACATCCCACATATGGCATTAATGACTTATATCACTTTGAGGGGGCGGTAGTCCGCACTTCCTCAAATTAAATTATCATGTTTACTCATTACAGAAAGCATAATGGTATCTATAAATGAAAAATACAGAATAATAATGAAATAATAAAAATAATTAATATCATATATAAACATAGTTCCATATAAATGGCCACCGTGAGAGGTGGTAAATGATAATAGAACAATCATCGTTTTTTGAGGGATTAGTTTTCCATCTATAGAAACAATATGTTCTTCATCCATTAGATGGAGGTGTGTTTAATTGTAGTTAGAATCCTTATTTTAACAACATCCTAGTATATTGTGGACACTTTTGTGTTAATAAAGGAAAATAATAAAAGGAGTATCGGGTTTGGATAAGTAAAATAATAGAAATGAAATAAGAGGAAATGTTACCTTTAATTTGGGTAACTCCCATTGGTTTGAACCAAAATGACTTCTTGAAGTGCCTTCTGCCTAAGGTATTTCATTAAAGAGTAGGACATGGATTTTGATAGATTATTTGTTAAGGTTTTTGATGATACATGGGGCTTGAGAGGATTGTGAAATGAGTACTAATTGAGGATTTTTTATAATGGGGAGGAGGGGTTTATTATGAAAGTGTGAAAATATTATTATTTTTATATAATGATAATCAATTTGTAAAGGTCCAAACTATATAAAATATATGATAAAGTGACTTATGAAAGAAATAAAATCATAAAATAATTATTTGACATGTTTTGGATGTTATTTTAATATTATAATCTTATTTATTTCAATCATTTATTCGTGAGGTAAATACTGGACCATTATTATGTCATAAATAATTTAATACATTTTGATGTCTAGAAATTATAAAAAAATAAAATGATGTAAAAAATAATTATATAATTCCAATTAATAATTATATATGAAATTATAATTAATATAATAAATTTTAAAAATTAATTTACAAAAATATATTTGCTTTTTTCATTTTTGCATTTACATTATGTTAATTAATCTAAAGTGTCATTATCACTCACAAGTGGCTCTATGGGGTCCAAAAATTGTCAAAAATATTACCATGGTCATAAATCACCCATCCAATAGGGTTAGGACATGTGTTAAAGTATTTGGATATTCTTATAATAATTGTTTTACCTTGAATTAACCTATTTAAATTTAACCGTGATAAATAAATGTCAAAAGTTACTATTCAGAAAAAAATTATTTTCATCTTATTGAGCCACATTTTATGTTATAATAACAACCATGTGGGCCGTATTTTCATAATTAAATTTACAAAAGCGGTAAAATATCATTTATTTGAAAATTTCAGTTGTTTTAACTACTACTTAGTGGTTTCTCTATTAATCAAAAATTGATGTTTTCCAAAAAACAAACAAAAATTCATCATAATCTATATTTGATATTCCAAATTTAAAATTATGTCTATTTTACAAAATTCAGTACATTGAAGTCACATTAATTAATATAAAATTAATTTCTATTGTGAAAAAATAGAGTGTTTTTAAGAAATAATAACTATTAAAAGAATGATACTTGTTTATGTCCGATTTCAAAGTGAAATTAATTAAAATGACCCAAATTGGATAAAATATTAAAAAAAATATTATAATTTCACATTAAAAACAATTTAAATGTTAATATTACAAAATAAATAAACTAGATTAAAATGCATTTTTGAATTAAAATACAGTATTTTTCACTATTCATAAAAATGAATTTTATCATAAAAATACCAAAAATTTACACAAAGTATATTTTAATGTCCTGAATCTAATGAAGAATTTTATTTTACCAAATTTAACACGTAATGTTACCAGAACTAGATTTAAATAGTGGTCACCATTAAATGGCGGTAAAACATCCTTTTAAATTAAATTATGCTTAAATTTAGATTCATTGACATTTTATTCTTGTAACCTTTATTTAACAAACATGTATAATAATATTGTAGTTAGTTTTATTCATTCCCAAAAATACAACTAATAAGAGTTAACTGCCATTTAAAATAAGAATATTATATTATTAGTGTGCAATGTATGATTTGAAATAAATCTTTTGTTGTGTATCGGGTACTCCATCAAACATAGCAGTCCCCTTAAAGTAAAATTAATATTTATTTCCAAAAATATTAATAAAAAATAGAATGATTATTTCTCTATTTACCCGAGACAGCTTACCAATGTTGCTGAAGAGTTGTGATGATATCAGGGTAGTAATTGATGAATAAAGAAATCATCCATAATAATTCCAAGTCAAAAGACATTATTAGTTTACGAGGGGGTTTGACTTTATTTTCATGAGATAATATGACTACATGGTGTTCCTTATACAATAATTTCATATCGGGACTCTTGTTTCACATTATTATTTTGGAAGGTTTTGTAAAAATCTTTGAGAAATATGGTGCTTCAATTAATATCATTTAACCCTCAGACGAATTAATAACAATAATAGATAATACGTGTTTTAGATGATATTCTCATTGTATTTGTCCTTGATTTTATCCGTTCATGGGAAAATAATATCCCTCACATTGAATTAAACTATAATAACAGATTTCATGTGACAATTCAGATGGATCATTTTAAAGTAATTTATAATAGTTTATTCTATTCAACCCTATGCTAGTTGGAGGAAGGCGAGGAAATCCTACTAGGTCCTCATCTGTTTCATATGTCTTCATAGCATGTTCAGCTGATTAGGAAGCATATGACTACTATTCAGTCTATAAATAAATCAATTTTAGGTTATCATTAATTACCTCTTCAGTTTATGGTTGGGGATCATATTTTTCTTCAGGTATCTACCAGGCTTGGGCTTAAATGGTTATTGATGTAGGGAATGTTATCTCCCCATAATGTAGGGCCAATCAAAATATAATACAGACACATGCCAGTAGCCTATGGGTTGCTATTACCTCTAATGTAACATGAAATTAATGAATTAATAAATGTCTCATATATTCGATAATATCATGCCAACCCATCACCTAATTTTGATCCCAATGAAGCTGATTTAGATTTTTATGCTTCCGTTGGGGAGTATCCAGTGTGCATTGTTGACTGGAGCACAAAGGCTCTCCATGGATGGCATGACCCCATGGTATTGGTGATTTGGTAGCACAACTGAGTACATGGAGATACATTGGAGGGGGATATTTTCATAAATGAAAAATGGAAATCGTTTTTTAAGACATTAATTCTCTACCCATGGATGGTGAACTCGATGAAGAGTTATTTTAAGTGTGGAAGACTATATGAACCCATTTTGTCACTCAGGTATGGATCCTTTATTTCTCAGTAAAAAATCATTAATATGTTCCTAATATTTATTCCTAATGATATATAAAATGTTTCATGGGTTTCCGGATAATGGTGTGATCCTGAAACCCTCCTATTTCGTCAAATACAGGCATGGTGTACAATGTATAGTAAACCTTCCAATAATTCTACATGGTTTTGAAAACTATGTGGATTGTGTTTTTTTCGACAATTAATCCTCGCACAGTAGGTGAATTACTGTGATGTCCAACTATGTGAGCTTCCATTTTTTCCAATTTACCCATGCATGAATTTTTCACAAATTTTCAAACCATGTGGAAAAACCATGCACATGCTATTTTATGGGTAAATATTCCATTTTCACATAATTATCTAATTTGATGTTGGCTTCATCCATAATCAGTGTTTCTGAGGGATTTAACTATAAGCTCTCAATTTGGGTATTTGTAAGACCTATAAATGGAATTAAGATATCACCATAATCCATTAACCAAGCAAGATATCATTGAAAATAATAGATTTGAAATAGTAAGTACATAAGACCTCCTGACCTGTTATCTTTCTCATTTTCTCTCGATCAAGATATCATGTTATGAGCATTTTTCCCATTTTTATATATATAATCTGATCCGAGGAAAATATATGGCATATAATAAAGGATGAGAGTCATACAATAGTTAGGTAGATGGTCTATTATTTATCCATAATGTTTCATTACTTGGTAATTGTCATCTGGGGACCACTGATTTCATCGTGTACTATTTACTATATTAACATTCCATGATTAAACTTGTTAGAACCTTACGGTTATGATCATTCCAATTATGTTTTTCGTTATTATTAGTTACACCAAATCCTCAATCCACCCATTGTCAATAGTTATTCCATATTTGGGTTTTTAATGTTTCGACACATTTGAGCTACCAGTCAGGCGTGCCTTAAGATGAACATTCATAGAGAAAGTCTTTCGATTTTAATTATCTTGATTTATAACATGTTTTGAAAAATGGATTGTACCATGTATGTGTACCACTTGACACACAAAAGTTAATTGCTTCATTTTGATAATTAAAAGTAAATGATATATTGGCTGCATATCTATAGAACCCCTTACCTCATAAATTGAAGGTAGAGGAATGGACCATCAATATAGAATATGACATAAATGGATGAAATGGTGCCATGTGACATGGACATGTCACACTAAGGAAAGGTATGTATTGAACCAAATTATAAGATAAAATGGTTCCATGCTACTTGGAATATACACAATAATGAATGAAAATGAATGAATCAAGTGAATTACTATTCGAATTCACTATCAAATATGAATGGCCTGACATGACATCTCATTGGATTATGATTGAAGGATACCATCATCACATGGGAACCCCATTTCTATATAAGGATATAGCTTTCATAGGATGATGCCCACATAGAACCTGATTCTTATATTTCCTATTGAATACAGATAATAAAATGTATGATCCATCATGTTGTACTAAAGGATTCATTGTATACACTCCATTGATCTTGGTATCAGTCTATATACTACTTGGATCCAGCATCGACAAGTTGGTGCCATTGTAAAAGATCATTTTCCATAATCTATGTATATCATTATTTTACCTTTGATTCACTCCCTTGACATGGTAGGAATCTCATTGTGGAATGCCTTGGACTATGATCCATGGATAAAAATATTACCCCTTAGCTAGAATCATATTCTACTATATTAGCAACACTTGAGTATTATGTTTCCTTGCTTACTACCTTGTAAATTCATTTTTAAATATCATTTCATGTTACCTTGTTACAGCATGTAAACATTACAATTAATAACATGTGACTTATTGATATTTTGGGAGAAATAAAGTCAATAATTGTTTACATGTTCAGACACCATCATTTGTTTGATAAAAGAACATGGGAATTTGGGTACATTATACTTACTTACATTATATATATACTGCCTCGACACCGCTTTAATCCATTACATGTCCTGAATGTTATAGAACCCATTGGTGGGGGTCCACTTCGATTTATCTCACACCCTCTCCAGGCACCATTTGGTTCCTGGAGTAGATCACATGGCTGCAGGAGTTGATAATGGGAACTATGAGGCTTGAAAAAATTGATTGCTTGTAGTTTCTGATGGATCATGATTGCAGATGATCATGACAGTGATCAGAATGCATGTAATAGTCATTAATTTATATTATTAAATTGTAGAACATATTCTGTATGTTGTCTTATATTCATGTTTTCTAGTTTTCTAGTGAAATGTCTTACCAACATCCTTTTTTGTATTATTGAACATTGTTTCAGATATACTACTTTTGTTATCCCTTTTTTGTCTATTCCAATTATATGTTTCCACTTTTAAATATCATTCTTTTTCAATTTATCATTGTTATATGTACCCGATGTGCTATACTTTAGCAATGAGAGCATGATATCTCCATCGAAACATCCTAGTACCTCACTTCTAGTTGGTAGCCTATGGTGTTCGTGGAGATACACTTAAGGCCATGGGACCCATCGATCTCATGGAACATATAACGTGGCATCTGGGTTTGGGATATCACCATAATTTGGTTTTTATATAGTTATGGTTGAAGAATATTTGAATACGGTTGAAAAAAATCCAATAATATTTGTTAATAATGATTTATATTTTTTAGACAGAGTCTTCTTCTTTAAAAAACAATACCTCCTACATATCATCCATGATTTATAAAATAAATCACTGTGTTCGATATCATAAATTATATGCCACATTAGGTTTAAAAAAACTAAATATAATTATTCAATTTCGATAGTATTTTATATACTTTAGAATAGTCGAAAATGAGCTTAATTAGATGAATTATGAAAATATGTATTATAGATGTATATATAATTAATTATTTGGTGACTAATTAATAATAAATCTATAATTAATCCTTCTTTTTAAAATAAAATTAAATGATTTTTGGAAAAAATAATTTGACTGAAATAGTGTATAGAATACATATAATTTAATAAATCACTCAATATTAATATATTAATATATTAATTAAAATATATAAAATATATTTAATTTTATTTTTTACATTCATTTGGTTAGTTTTATAGATATGATATAATTACAAATCCAATTTTACACATAAAAGAATTATTTTTGTAAAAAAGTTGATTTCCCACCTTTTGATGGAGCACATATTTTAAATAAATATTTAATAATTTTATAAGTTTTATTTGATAAAATAAATATATTTATTGAAAATAAAGTCAATATATACTTTTTTGATATTTTTTGGTAATTTTATGATAATTTATATGTTTTTATGAATACTAAAAAATAATTCATTTTATTAGAAAAATAATATTAAATAACATTTTTATAGAAATGAATAATATATTTAATGTTTTAATGTATAATTATATTATGTTATAATTATTTAATAAAAATTTTGTCATTATTATCAATTTTACATTGAAATATTATTTACAAAACTGTTTGAACTTCTGAATATTTTTACTTTTAAACTGTTTTTTTCTCGATACATAAATGTGATTAATTTAAAAATATTTATAGCATGTGATGTGTTTAAAATTATTTAAAAATGTTTAAATAATTGTAATTATATTTTAAATATTTAGATAATAGTTTTCATTCATTTTTGAAATATATTAATAGTAATTTTAGTAATTTTTTTTATAACACTATTTAGGGTAATTCATGTAATTAAGGGTAAAACTTATATTATATAATATTGAAATATTATCCTAACACTTTTCATAATATTATTTTATGAGTTATTGTAATATATAATCCTTATTGGGATGATTTTATATAATCTTAAATTCAATTAGGGGACATTAACAATTTTATATTATTTAATTCAACAGAATTGGAATTTTTTCACAATTTTGTTTTTTATAAGTGAATATATATTTAATATGCAGTTATATAAGGGATATGATTGACTATAAATGTTCTTCCGAAATATATGTTCTTTACCTATATAATGGTAATATATTTGTGATTTTTGGGTATGAAATAATTAAATTAAATAGTAACTCAATCATGTTGTAGTAATTGCTTCATTAATGGAAGAATAAACTAAATGATATTTTAAAGATTAACAAAAAATATTTTTGATATAAATTATCTCATAATCAAATTTTATTCATATATTTTATATTTTTGGGATGATATAATAAAATTTTACTAATGATGTAATAATATAATGAGATTCTTAAAAATTCATGCAATGAATTTTGTCCCAATTAACATAATTGATATCTTAAAATAAAGAATATTTTATTAAATTATATTAAAATTATAAAAATAAAAAATTTTGCCAAAAAAAATCTATAATTCCTAAAATTTCACAAATTACACATTTATTGCTTATTTGGAATTTTATGGTAATTATATTTAACCTCAATGTGTAAATTACATGATAAAATGGTAAGAGTTATGATGGTCAAATAGGGCCTTAAAAAGGATTAAAATTTTGTAGAGAAATATAACATTCATTTGATAAAGGATACTATACAAATAAGAATCATATATAATAATTTCATTTGGATTGATCAATTTTAATTGAAAATAAATATATATTAATTTAATACATTGTAGAATTATAAGAATGCCCCTCATCTCTCATATGCAAGGGAACCGAATATTCTCTATCATCTTGACATGAAAAAATATTTATATTAGATAATATCTATCAAAATACCTTCATATAATTCTAACCCATATTATAGATGCTTTATTTATGCCATAAGTCTAATCTAATTGGTTTTATGGTGTTAATAAATGTCGATGTTCCAGAAAAGAGGTATAGTTTTTATTTCTGTGTTTCAATATTATTTCATCAAATCATCATTCAAATATTATCTAACCATGATGAGGTAATGAAAATAGTTTCATCAATACACTGAGATGTTATTAAGATAATATCATCACCTATATTAATTTTTATGTTCTTCAAATGGTAAATTAAGCAATCTTTTTTGCGTTCATGTGAACTAACACCTCCATGAATCAATATAATATTTTCCATTAAAATATCTCAATAATAGTTATAGTGATGAAATTAATGGTTATATATGATATTAAGGATATATTTAATATTATATGTAAATAATATGTCATATACATTCATACATCCCATGAAAAGAGGAATGATAAAATCATCCGTGTGTACGTGTGAACTATCGCCACCACGAAGTGATGTGATTCATTTTTAATCACCACATCATATAGATAATTAATATAATTATATTCTCATTATATATATTATATTAATTATATTATAATAATTATGAAATGATAAAATATTACTTAACATCTATCAATAATGAACAAGTAATATTGAAAAAATTACTCATGTGTACATATGGAGAACAATATCAATGATTTTATTGTACTTCATTTTTAATATCCATATTTAATGAGTATATTTTAATGTATAATTAAGTTATAAAAAGTGAATAATATTCCATGAATATTATCTTATATTTTATGGAATACTAACCTATTTGACCATATTCAACATACCATTGTCATTTTGGACTCACATACTGAATATAGCCAGAAAATCTAAAGTGAACAAAAAAAATTAAATAATTATTATTAAAAATTAATAAGTGATATAAAAATGATAATATAAATGAAAAATTTATCAAGAATCTTATTAGTTATTTTATTTTAATATTTAGAATGAAAAAGGACTTCTGTAACTAATCAAACTCAAGGAAATGGTATACTTAACTATATCAACATTTTAAATGTTATAATGATTTATTCTTATAAATAATTATCATTTATATCCATTATCTAAAATTTTTATGGACTTATTTATATGTACATTAATTTTTTAAAATTATAGTTTTCAAATTTATTAAAAAATGTTCAAGGAGTTATGGGACACTTAGATTCAAAAATATCTTTTTCGAAACAATTCAAATTGGTTCTGAAAAATTTAATTATTATTTCAATATCATGAAATGATTTCATGTGATGGAAAATAAAAATTTATAAGTGGAATTCCTAAAAATGACACCATTTTTGTGTTCTTATTTTATAATTGTACTTTGAAATTTTTAGAGTTGTTACTTGAAAAATCATGGATTTTTTGTTATGTGATAAACCAAGGATGGTTTGTTACATTATAACATAAAATTCATTGGTTATGGAAGTATGAGATATGTCTATTCCATTTATATATGTTACATGTTTGGAAGTCAGCTGCATAACTATTTAATTTGTAATAGTGATATGTATGGATGTCAACCTTATTGTTCTTCCATTGAAGTATAATCATGTCCCAAGTTTCATATTTATATATTATTTGTTTTATTATGTGTTTTCATTGAAATAGTTTGATTTCAAAAATGTAATATAGTGATATTATAGATATGGAGATGCACTATTCAGGGTAAAAAGGTATTTTTTAATGATGTGTATTATCGGGTTTCATTATGATAATGGTTTTATTCATTTATGTAAATTTATTATGATTTTTGGTTTATCTGGAATTTGAAAATTATTTATCTAGTTTTTAATATTTTTATGATAAATGAATAGGTCATGATGAATTAATTTACTATGTGCCTCAGATATAAGTCAAGTTTTTTTTTAAAAGTGATTAGTTTGGTAAAAAAATTTATAATATTTATAAATATAATTTTTAATGTATCGGTTACATTATACGCAACTATCTAAATTATAAAATTCACTAATATGAAATGATCCTATATTTTAATTCTAGTTCAAATATTATAGGATATTTAATGTTTATGTATAGTGCCTTACAGTTTTTATCAAATGATTGTAATTCATCATAGAAAAATTATATTTATTGTTAATAGTAATGGATATAATTATGTTATTTTTATAATACAATAGATCATAAATTCATCATCATTAAGTCAACTTTTTAGGGATTATTTTTTTAATTTTATAGTGATTAATAGTGTTCTTAAAGAAATTTATTTATTTGGTAATTATGGATTATTACATTTTGGGAATTAAAATGAATCATTAATAACATTTATGTAAATACATGTTATCAATAACTTTTATGAAATTATAATATTTTCGTAATGTTATAATAATTATGTTATTTTGGAAATATGAATACATGTAGGATGGGTGACAACCTGTAACGTCTGACAAATCATCAGTAGTCACACCCGAAAATGAATGGAAACAAGGGTATATCACCTACCACTAGCCTACATGAAGTCAGGGTTAATATATATTTTTTTTTAAAATTTTGGAAGTTATAAATAAAAATATCAATTTTTAGATATATCATTTATCGAATAAATAATCACGGTAACTGGAAATTTATTTAGTGAATATGAGATTAACATTTTATTAAAATACATTTAATATTTTTGGTACTTTATATCAATAATTTATATAGAATATTAGGGGATTTTATTAGAGTAATAAAGGATAAATTGTTGTTTAGGGGAAAATATGATTGTAGGGTTATTCTAGTTATTTATGGAACAAATTACCAAATATTGTAGAATATGTGAATAGAAAAATACATTTTTAGACATTAAGAGTAATTGATTTTATTTGGAGATAAATGTCATAATATAACACTGAATACTATGTTATCAAATTATTTTGTATTTTGGGTTTCATATATAGTTTTTATTATTTGGAAGAAAATTATGGATAGCCATTTTTGGAATGATCTTTGATGAAATTGTAGTATTACTATTGAATTTATTAGATTAAAAGATATTTTTCAATATAAAATGGAATATGTTTTTAGGGATTTGATTAATATTATTTTAATAATTTCTTTGAACAATTTCTAAAGAGAAACTAAATATATAGTTAATTTTTTTTGAATTTTGTTATTTAATATAATTTTATTCTTGTGCTTATGGTGTGAAAAATTAACAATAATTTATCTTCCTTTGGAGAAAAAGAGGAGTTTTCGGTGGAAATTAATTCATGAATGAAAATTTAATTTTCATTTCATTATATTTATTTTCTTTCTTAGTCTCAAATGTGGATAAATTTTACAGCTCTTGAAAAATGAACATAAAAAACAATATCTATTTACTTTTCTATCATTGAAATCAATGAACTATTAACTAATAAATGATATATAGTTTTTGATCGATAATTTTCTCCTCCCCATGTTCTCTATCACTATTTTTTGGAATATAATAGTTCATTTTCATACATATCTATGTTTTCATACACTGAACCCCCTATTTCTTATCATGGGTGACCTTTTGTTCTCCTCATTCTTTATTATAATTTTTTTTTCATTAATCATCATTTTGATGTGGCATTTCAACATCAGTATTATGAAGAGTAAAATTCATATTTTTTGAATACAAAGATAATATTGAGAGGATGATATTTAATTTGGGGGGGGGGGTTGAATGTAACATCCCATGTTTTTAAAATGGAACAAAATTTTCGATATTGTACATGACATGCCACCTCAATCATAAAAGAACAATATATTATTATTTAATGTGGTTGTAATTTCATATCTATTAGAATTTGGGAATAAAAATGATTATATAAATTAATTTAATAAGGATTATACAAGTATATATAGCTATTACTCTGTGGAAAACTTAATAATAAACGAAAAATGGAACCCTTTTTAAATTAAAAGGAAATGATTATGGCAAAAAATATTTAAATGTCTATGAGTGTGACTGAAACCCAGATTTTAAAAAATGACTCTATTGGGAATATATTAATGATATATATATCTAATATATTTAATTTAATTTTTTAAACTCATATTATTTAGTTTTTAGATATGATAAAAGATGAAATTCAATTCAAGTCATAAAATAATATTTTTTCAAAAAAGGATTTTTTTTTTCTTCTTCAGATGAAGAAAATTTTTAAATAAATTTGTTGATACTTATAAATGTTTAATTTGGAAAATAAAAATTACTTTTGGAAATTATTGTCCAAAAATTTAATTATGTTTTTTTTGATAAGCTTCATTTTATTAATGAATAGTTAAAATAAAAATTTTAATTGAAATATTCTTTTTAATTATATTTATTTATAGTGTTAAATTAAATATTTTAATGGTCTTAATTTAAAATTTTATCATGCTTTAGTCATTTATTACAATTTAGGTCCTTTGAATTAATTTCTCATTGAAATTGGATGTATAAGATTTCATAATTTTTAAATGTTTTTACTTTTAATACATATTGTATCTATTTATCAACATGATTTAATTTAAATTAATTTTAGCTACATACGTGTTTGAAATTTTTAAAAAAGGATTCTATATTTGGAATTAGACGGCCTGATGTTTGTAAACTGATCCCTTCCATTTTTGGAAATTCTAAATAGTAACTGTAGTAATTATTTTTATTACAATAGTTAATGGTAAATAGAGAATTTACGCATTAAAAATAAAATTATATAAAATTATGGTAATAATCTAACCCATGTATTAAATTTATAGTATGAGTTTTTTTAGACCCTTATCATTATTTGTACAATTTTAGGTCCACAAGGAGCCGCTGTAAAATCTTTAACACTTTAATATTATCTTATTCAATAAAAGATTATTTTGTCTTATTATTTTTTTTATAATGTAAAACAAATTGAATATAAATTAATATAATTGATATGATCAAATATAACTACTATAGTGAAATATAAAAATTTTATCTATATCATGGTATTTTATTTATAATTTATAAGAGAAGAATAATTAATAAAAGGTCCCTTACATTATGATGGTGTAATTGCATCTTTAATAAAATAATTAAACAGAATATATTAAAAATATTAAAAAATAATAATCTTATATAAATTATTTCATGAATTTATATTTTAGTTAAATTTTTCATGTCAGGGATGATTTAATAATTAATTTTTGGTGATACAATGTTATTAAGATATTTTCAAAAATTCTAGTATTGAATAGTTGTAAAATTGGAATAATTACGTTATTAAAATAAATATGAATTTAATAAATGATATACATATTATAAAAATATCATATTCACGAGAACAACTAGGATACGTACATAAATTTCAGAAATGACACTTTTTGATGTACATTAGAATGTTATGGTGAGTTTAATTACCCTGAAAATGTAAATTACATTATGACATGGTAAGAGTGAAATGGTTATAATAAGTGACAAACAAAAAAGATAATGTAAAGACCCAAAAATTTCAAAGAAATTTATTTTCATAATTTCTTCATGATTTTTCAAGAACGTAGTTTCTGACGGCGCCTTATTCCGAGGTCCGTTGTGTCAGGAATCAATTTTTGAAGATTAGCTCGGGTACGTTCAGTGAACAAACGAGTGGGTTTTTCTATCTTTTGAACCGGTGCTCGGAATAGAAATCTAAGGGCACCGATGAAACCGCAGCACCGGTAATTTCTTAAAAGGACTTTTCCAGAAGGTGCGTTTTCTCGGTAGGAGTTGTTAAAAAAGGGGCAGTTAAATGTGAAGTAATAAAATTGTGCTTCAATTTTATTTCATATTCTAAGTTGTAAACCTATATGTAGAAGTTGGGTGTGGCCTACATGTTGTTAACTACCCTTGAGAGAATAATGGTGGTGTGGGGCCCACACAAGCCCAACCCCTCACCTTCCCTAACTCCTCTAAACCCCCCACATAAGATGTCTAACTCATCTTAAACTTTAAACTTCCCATTAATTGGTTGACTTTCCCTCTCCTCACTTTAATCATTCCAACACACTAATCCAATTAATGGAATTATGTTTTTGAATTTTGAACTCATAGAATGACTTAATAAAATAATAATAGCTTATTTTATTTTTGGGGATTAGATTGGTTGTGTTGAGGATTGGAGGAGAGGGCTCTATGTCTCTTGAAGAACTTCATCTTATCCAGTAAAGAACGTCTTCAACCTCAACGAAGAACGACAACACTTCGTCAAGGATCATCGACTCGGCGACCCGGTATCTTCAGACCTCTTCTTCCTCTACGACAAAGGTGGAGTCACTGACACGGATATTCTCCAACGACGTGTCGTTCCTTCTCCTCTCCGCAGCTGGTGTGAGACGTCGTTCCCTTCTTGGATGCACGCAAACGCCGTCATCGAAACCACCCCCACTACGCTAGCTTCCCCAAACTACCATTGAGTTAGGGAATTAATTTGTGAATGGTAATGAACCCATGTGTATTCCATTCTAAAACAAAGAACAGGGATCAACTAAATATTAAGTTGATCCATGAAAGAATATATTTGCGGGTTGGGAATTCTTGATTGCAGGGAAAACCATAGGGGTAATTTTATTTGTTCGTGAATTCAATGTCGTTCATCGACTTCTTTTTGGCTGCATGTTATCGTAATAATGGGAGAAGGTCGGACTGTACGAACACGGACGACCCTCCTCCCCCCTTTGATGTTTTTTTTGTTGCTGCAGGAACGGAGGAAGAGCGGTTCAACGGCACCGCGCGGAATCAAGAAGAAAGACGATGAAGAAACGTGGTGCCGTCACGCCACGCCGTGGAGGCCGAACAAAGCTGCAGCGACGTCATGCCGTGCCGGAAAACCATGAAGAGGCTGTGTTTTGTTATTTGACGTACGAAACGTTGGGTGATGATAAAACATGCCATAGAGACGATTTAAAGCCATCATAGTAAAGGTCAGATCCTGGGAGGACCATTGGAGAAGACTAGAGGTGAAACGTACCACCGAAGAGTGTCCGGTGGTCTGCGGAAGGTGGAGGCGGCACCGGAGACCGGCAGAATAGGACCGCCGCAGCCAAGCCGCCGCGGCGGTCAGACTGGAATGGATAAGCCCTTTCGAAGGTGGAGCAACGCGGCATTAAGTCGTGCCGGTTTATCATCAACCGGGGGGGAGTGTAACCCCCAACAACCGCTGGCCACGCGAGCGTCGTGCCGGCTGCACCGGCCCGTACCGGCAGGGCCGGGCCGCGCCCCCCAGGCCGGGCCACGTCCTACTGGGTCGGACCCGGACCCGAGTTGGGTCGACCAGGGGGGGGTATCAGGCCTTGTCCGACCAGGCCCGAACCCACTATTTTCGGACATTTTCTTCCAAAGCTCATAATATAGGTTACAGATCTCCGATTGATGCATCGTCAGTTGGGATGTGATCCTTGGATCGAGATGGTCGTTTAAGTATATTACACTCAACGTTTCAGAGAAGTTTGTGTATGTACGGGTTGGTTCGATCCCGAAACCAACCAGGCCCTCAGATCGAAAACACATATAACTTGAGCTCCAGACGTCCGATTGATGTGTCATTGACATTGTTGGATTCCAATTGATGATACGGATCTTTTGGCATACTTTGACTGAGATTTGGTCGTAGTTGGAGTATGGCTGGGTTGGATTCTACCAGAAATCCAACCTAGCCCCTTGAACGGGAATGTTTATAACATTTAGACCGGTGGTCCGGTTGACGAACCGTCAGTGGAATTGATGATCACATTGAGAAACGTTCACTATGAATATACCCTATGAGAGTTTGGGGTATAGTTGAGATACGACTAGGTTGGTTCGTAAACAAAACTAACCGGGCCCCTAGAACGAAAATGCTAATAACTCACGAACCGGGAGTCCGATTGACGCGACGTCTGTTGCGTTGAGGCCCCTATGGCGAGGCAGTCCTTTGAGATACTTCTTTATGGGACTTTGTTATACTTGGAGTATCGACCAGTAGCTTGTGGTGAGGACCCTCCCGGAGACGAGCATATGGAGTACGGAGACCGTGTAGCCGGCTGAGATCTGACGACTGCTTGACCGACTCGACGTGAAGTGAGTCGACTAGCCCAATGGACGGATCAATACTTTGTTTGGGTGCAGACCTATGGCAGACGGAGCACTAATGAGTTTGGGTGTAGACCCACGGTACTCGTCCAGAGAGTACCTCTGCAGGCTATTAGGGGGGATGCACTATTGTGTTTGGGTGGAAGACCACGGCGGGAAGCACTACTGTGTTTGGGTGGCTGACCCGCGGTACTCGACAGGAGGAGTACCTCAGCAGTCTTAGGTTATTGAGAAGTACCTCGGAGTCGTGATAGGATCATTGTAAACTCCAGAGATGGGGCTCTTCAGCAGTTACGGTTTTGATAATGAAAAAAATCCTAGTTTGAGCTGAGTCTGTGAACTTTGTGTTTAACTCTTGATTTAGATGGTTCACATGATAACATAGGTATATGTATGAGCATATACCTAGGTGGGGGTTATCATTTGATTTCATAACCTTTGTGTTTCCTCATGATTGAGATGGGTTACATGATGACATAGGTATATGTATGAGCTTATACCTAAGTAAGGGTTATATGTTGAGATCCCACTTTGTGGTTATCCTTGTTGGATTTAGTGAGACCATGAGGGTCTCGGGGTCCCTACTAAGTATCATTATACTCACCCCTGCATGAGCTATGCCTGCACCTCTTTGTGTTGGTTGCAGATGATGTGCAGCGCTGACAGAGGCCAAGTGTTCGGGGGCTAGACAGTACCCGAAGGTGGATCTCATGTCGAGTTAGTATCCGAAGGTGGGCATCAAGAAGAGACGATACTCCGAGGAGGTTGACGGACAAGAGATTTGTAAGGGATATCTGTATCTACCATTCAGGTAGGATCTGTGGTGGATAATCCAGGAGCTGCACTATCTGTACCTACCCTTCAGGTAGGATCTGAGGAGGATGACCCAGGAGCTTCTTCTTTTCTTCCAGCTGTTTGTCTTTTTCTATTGTACATTCGTTTAGTTGTAGTTGTTCTTTCATTTGGGTTTGTATTCTGGCCCACTTTCTTTTCAGAACTTTCTTTTGTACATTGTGTATTACTTCCGCTTGTACTCTAGGATGTTTCGTTTACTTCTATAAAGGAAATTCATTCCCAGTTATTGAGATTTACGCCTTTGGTGCTAGTCGCCAGCCCTTGGACTATGGAAGGCAGGATTGGGGTAGTCACGACACGGGCCCTGAGGACAGGTCATGACAAATTGGTATCGTAGGATTCAGTTATACCGTAGAACTTAAGATTATGATATTTTTATTCTGTGAATAAATAGTTTTAAGTGTACCGGGTGTGGTTTTAGTTCAGGGTGTCCAGTGTTGGTAAGACGGCCGAAGTATCCGTATACCAGGACCCTGACTTCTGATTTCTGAATTTGTGCATGAAAACACTAGTTGCATGTGTGTTTCCAAATGTTTTAAAGTCAGCTCAAACTAGGTCAGCTTACCGGGTATAAATCGTTGACCGTATTGCATCTATTCAGGATGTCTCCACGCAGACAGTCAGTTGGAGTTCTGAGATAGTACACGATGACGGCCCACCGAGTGATGAGGCTCCGGTGTGGGGCCGTTTTTAACATTTTTCCACCCTCGGCTGGTGTACCAGTAGCACCGCCACCTGCTGGGCAGCAGATGAAACTTTCTATACTAGCAGACTGTGCATGCCAACAGAGCGTGTTGCACAAGTTCCTGCAGTAGAGGCCTCCGAGGTTACGAGGCGAGGCAGTTTCCCAGATAGCAGAGTACTGGCTGGAGGTGATTGCTAGAGTTTTCCACCTAACTGAGGCATAAGTGGAGTGGATGGTAGACTTGTCTTCTAGTTTTTTCTAGTGAGTTACCATGAGGATGGTCCTCATAGTGATGTGGCTTCAGTATGTGGACCGATTCCTGAGATAGTGTTTTCGGGTAGTGTGTCAGCTATACATCACTACTTGTTGTTCTGCAGTTACAACCGGTGGTACCAGTAGGTGACACCTGTAGGCTTACTGTCATACTCGTGTTCCAACATCAGATACCCTCATGTTATGTGGTGAGACTGAATCACAGGAAGCTAAGGACTGGCTTGAGGAAGTGGCTGAGAGTTTCCTAGAGCTTCTACAGCTTCAGCAGGATGACGTGTCGGTAGCTAAGAAATCATCGAGGCGTACCGAACATTCCAGGCACTAGATTAATACGATTCGATCAGTACTATAGAGCTCAGACCTCTAAGTGTGGTGTGTTTAAGGATATTATATCCATCACTTTTTCCTCTATGCATTCCTTCTCACGTTAGGGTTCTAGAGAGATCCTTGAGGTTGAATGTTCTTTGGATGAACGAATACAGCTATAGAATGTTAGAAGTTGGAATGCAGGAGCTGGTGCTGGTCTCAGAGACTTGGGCGTGCGAATGTTTCAAGAAGAAGAAATTTTAAGGACAAATTATTCTACGAAGTAGCAGATGTGGAGGCAGATCTAGGAGAGCAGCATGAGGTGGTGTACATTTTAACATGTTATATTCACCCGCCTTTGTAGTCCCCGCTAGGCTCAGGAAGATGGAGGGTATGGGAAGACAGTAGCTTCATCCGGTCAAGGAGTTTGACCCAATGGATCTACGAATGACTCATGGGATAGTATGTGTCCATTACTAGCTGTTGTAATAACATACATTGATGCAGATCATTCCTTCCACGAATCTTGTCCCTGACCTAGATTTTTCGGTAAGCCATGGACTTGACCCTCACGTCAGGAGATACATTTGGGAGGAGACTCGATAAATCACACTTGTGCCGATAGTGTGATATGTCCAAAGAGGTGAGATTTTCAGTTGTAATCTCTTGGAGGCAGTGTTGAGGCCTTATGATGTTCGTCTGAGTATGGATTCAATCCACAGTTCATACACAGATTGACTGTATTAGGCAAAAAGGTTGTGGTTTAACTACAATGTCAGGATGAGTTTTCCTTGGTCGGTGAAAAAGAAACCCTAGGAAGCACATGATAAACTCATGCATAGAAGGGTGCAGCTGATCACTCTTGAGCCGGTCATCATTACCCTCATGGCAGCAGGTGTTTTGAGTTTCAGTTCTAAATAGGAATTGGATACCTCTAGAGTTCTAGGATGATGATGACGTCCTTATACGGGTCTCACCTCGACCAGGTTTATGGAGATATGGACAAGGTGGCATGTTATCTCTGAGGTTCAGCAGACCTTTTCAGGTCCTCAGCAGGGTAGGCGATGTGACTTACCATTTGACCCATCCACCTCAGTTGCACTAGGTGCACGACGACTTCCATGTATCTCAACTGAGGAGAAACGGGCATGACCCTTTGCATATCATCGACCATGAGGAGTTGGACGTTGGCGATGAGGTGACTTTTGCGGGGTTCCATTAGAGGTTGAGGATTGACAAGAGCATGTCCAACGAGGACAGTTGGTTCCTCTTGTGCACTTGGGTAGGTAGCACGGGAACCTCCTGCTGAGCACATAGAAGCGGAATGCTTAGATGCATGGTCAGTACCGCTTTTGTGTCCCTAGTTTCTGTAAAAGATTTACAAGGACGTAAATCCCTGAGATGAGAGTAATGTAAAGAACCGGAAATTTCAAGGAAATTTTTTTCATAATTTCTTTCGAATTTTACAAGAACGCGGTTTCTAACGGTGCCTGATTCTGAGGTCTGGCGTGCATAGAATCAATTTCAGAGGATTAGCTCGGGTACGTTCAGTGAACGAACTAGCAGGTTTTTCTATCTTTTGAACTAATGCTCAGAATCAAAATCTGAGGGCACCGATAAAGCCGCAGTGCCGGTCATTGCTTAAGAGGTCTTTTCCCGATGGTGCATTTTCTCGGGAGGACTTTTTTAAAAAAGGGGTGTTGAATGTGATGTAATAAAATTGTGTTACAATTTTATTTCATATTTTAATTTGTTAACCTATGTGTGGAAGTTGGGTGGGACCTACTTGTTGTTAACTACCCTTGAGAGAATAAAGGTGGGTGGGGCCAACACAAGCCCAACGACTCACCATCCCTAACTCCTATAAACCCCCCACTTAATATGTGTAACTCATCTTATCCTTTAAAATTCCCATTAATTGAGTGACTTTACCTCTCCTCATATTAATCATGCCAACACACTAATCCAATTAATGGAATTAAGTTTTTGAATTTTGAACTCATAGAATGACTTAATAAAATAAGAATAGATTATTATATTTTTGGGGGTTAGATTGGTTGTGTTGAGGATTGGAGGAGAGATCTCTAAGTCTCTTGAAGAACTTCATATTATCCGGTGAAGAACGTCTTCATCCTCAACGAAGAACGACAACACTTCATCAAGGATCATCGACTCGGCGACCAGGTATCTTCCGAACTCTTCTCCTTCCACGCCAAAGGAGGAGGCACCGATGTGGGAACTCGCTAATGATGTGTCTTTCCTTCTCCTCTTCGCAGCATTTGTGAGATGCAGTTCCCTTCTTGGATGCATGCCAACGCCGTCATCGAAACCACCCCCGTGACGCTATATTCCGCAAACATCCTTTGAGGTAGGGAGGTAATTTGTGAATGTTAATGAACCCATGTTTATTCCCTTCTAAAACAAAGAACACGAATCAACTAAATATTAAGTTGATCTGCGAAAGAATTTGTTTTCGGGTTGGGAATTCTTGATTATGGGGAATCCCATAGGGGTAATTTTATTTGATAGTGAATTCTTTTCCGTTCATCGACTTCTTTTTGGCCACCTATTATCGTAATAATGGGAGAAGGTCCGACCGCACGAACACGGCCGACCAACCTCCCCCCTTCGATATTTTTTTTGTTGCTGCATGAATGAAGGTGGCGCGGTGCAACGACACCGCGCGGAATCAGGAAGAAACATGTCGAAGAAATGTGGTGTCGTCGCGCCGTGCCGTGGAGGCCGAACAAAGCCGCGGCACCATCGCGCCACACCAGAAAACCACGAATAGGCCGTGTTTTGTTATTTGACGTATGGATTGTCTGGCGATGACCAAGCAGGACACAGAGGCGATATAAATCCATCATATTAATGTTCGGGTCTTGGGAGGACCATTGGAGAAGAAGGGAGGTGAAACGGACCACCGGAGCGCGTCCGGTGGTCCGCGGAATGCGTCAGTGGCACACCGTGCCGGCATGGCGGCTCCGGCGACTGGCGGCCCCGGTGCACTGCCGAAATAGGACCGCTGCGGCTGAGCTGCGGCGTCAGCCAAACTGGAACTGCTTATCCATTCCGGAGGTGGAGCAGCACGACATTAAGCCGAGCTGGTTTTTCTTCAACCGAGGGGGGGGGGGGAGCGTAACCCCCGCACCAGATGGCCATGCGGGCACCACGCTAGTGCCAGGCCAGCCAGCTGTCTTGGATGGGTCAGGCCGAGCCACGCCCTGCGGGGTCGGACCCGGACTCGGGTCGGGCTGACCCAGTTCGGGCCGACCCGGGGGGGTGTATCGGGGTGGGACAGACCGGGCTCGAAACCCCTATTTTTGGACAGTTTCGTTCAGAAGCTCATAACTTGGGCTACAGACCTTCGATCGATGCACCATTAGTTGCGATTCGATCCTTGGATCGAGATGGACGTTTCAGTATTTTAAACTCAAGTTTTCGGAGAACTTTTGGTACTGTCGGGTTGGTTCGATCCCGAAACCAACCAGGCCCTCGGAGCGAAAACGCTTAAAACGTGAGCTCTGGACGTCTGATTGACGTACAGTCGACTTTGTTGGGTTCCTCTTGATGAGGCAGAACTTTTAGAATACTTCACATGAGATCTTGATGTAGTAGGAGTATGGACGGGTTGGATTGTACCCAAAATCCAACCGGGCCTCCGGAACAGAAAAACTGATAACTTTCAGACCGGAGGTCTGTTTGAAGAACCGTCAGCGGCATTAGTGATCACGTTGAGAAACGGTCCCTATGAGTATATCCTATGTGAGTTCAGGGTATAGTTGAGATACGGCAGGGTTGGTTCGCACATGAAACCATCCGGGCATCCGATTGACGTGCCGTTTGTTGCGTTGAGACCCCTATGACGAGGCGATCCTTTGAGATACTTCTTCGTAGGACATTGTGATACTTGGAGTATCGACCAGTAGCTCGTGGAGCAGACCCTCCAGGAGATTAGCGTACGGAGTATAGAGATCATGTACCCGGCTGAGATCTGACGACTGCTTGACCGACATAACTTGGAGTGAGTCGACTAGCCTAGTGGATGGAGCACTACTTTGTTTGGGTGTAGACCCATGGTGAATGGAGCTCTACTTAGTTTGGGTGTAGACCCGCGGTACTCATCCGGAGAGTACCTCTGCAGGCTATTAGGGGGGATGCACTACTGTGTTTGGGTGGCAGACCCCGGCGGGAAGCACTACTGTGTTTGGGTGGCTGTCCTGCGGTACTCGAAAGGAGAAGTACCTTAGCATTATTAGGTTAGTCAGCAGTACCTCAGAGTCGGGACAGGATCACTGTACACTCCAGAGACGGGGCTCTTCAGCAGTAACTATTTCGATAATAAAAATCCTAGTTTGAGCTGAGTCTATTACCTTTGTGTTTACCTCATGATTGAGACGGGTCACTTGATAACATAGGTATATGTATGGTCATATAACTGGGTGGTGGTTATCTGTGGATTTCATAACCTTTGTGTTGCCTCATGATTGAGATGGGTTACTTGATAACTTAGGTATATGTATGGGCTTATACCTAATTAAGGGTTATATGTTGATATCCTTTATTGTGATTATCCGTGTTGGAATTAGTGAGACCTTGAGGGTCTCGGGGTCCCTACTGAGTATCGTTATACTCACCCCTGCACGGGCTATTCCCGCACCTCATTGTTTTGGTTGCAGACGACAGTAAACGCTGGTGGAAGCCGAGTGTTCGAGGGATAGACAGTACCCGTAGGTGGATCTCACGTCGAGTCAGTATCCAATGGTGGACATCAAGAACAGATGATACTCGGAGGAGGTTGACGGGCGAGAGCGTTGTGGAGGCTATCTGTACCTACCCTTCGTGTAGGATCTGTGGTGGATGATCCAGGAGCTATGCTATATGTACCTACCCTTCAGGTAGGATCCGAGGAGGACGACCCATCAGCTTCTTCCTTTCGTCCAGATGTTTGTCTTTTTCTATTGTACTTTCGTTCAGTTGTAGCTACACTTTCAGTTGGGTTTTTTATTCTTGCCCATTTACTTTTCAGCACTTTCTTTTGTACTTAGTGTATTACATCTGCTTGTACTCTGGGATGTTTTGTTAACTTTTATAAAGGCAATGCCTTCCTAGTTATCGGGATTTAAACCTTTGGTGCTAGTCGCCAGCCCCTGGCCTGTGGAAGGCGGGCTTGGGGGTAGTCACGGCATGGGCCCTGAGGACGGGTCGTGACAGATAAGAATGAAAAATAAATTTCTTAATTTATATAATTTTACACAAATGATGGGTATTAGACCAAAAATCATCATATACTAAAAATTAAAATTTAAAACCATTTGTAATAGAGAATTAATTTATATTAATTTAATATTTTATGAAATTCTAAAAGGGTACCTCCCCTCTAATATAAAAGTGTCCCGTACTTCTATATTATTCATATATAAAACCCAAATTGGTTAGAAAAGATAAAACCAAATAGATTAATATAATTACACACCATATTATAGAGTCCTTATTTTTGGGAGAACACTCTCCTTTAATGTTTTAAGTTGTTAATAAATGGTGATTTTATGATGAAGACGTATCATTTTAATTTTAGTGTTTCTATTTCATCTCTTCTCCCACATCCTTCAAATCATCTCCCACCATTATACGATAAAAAAAATAATACTCAATATGCATAGGTTTTATAATTATAATATTATCACCTAATTGCATATTTCATTCCATCAAATAGGAAATGTATTTATAGATTATACATACTTGTGAACTATCACCTCCATTGTGAGTTATAATTGTTTTTCCTTTCCAATCTCCCAAGACTGGTTATAATGATGGGAATTAATGATTATATATTATGTAAATAAAATATGTTTCATTTTACATTAATAATACACAAATTAATTTATTATGTTCCATGGACATCAGAATGATAATGTCGTTCATGAGAATATGTGAACTATCATCTCGACAAAGCGGTGTGATTCGTTTTTAAAAACCAAATCAAATGCATAATATAAATAAGTATATTTGAATTAATAATTTTATATTAATTACACTATGATCATTTTCGAATGATAAAATATTAATTATCTCCGTTCAATAATCATCATTGAAAAATGAATATATTACTGACACTTACGCATGATATTCCTTATCGATGATTGAAACATAGTATAATTTTTTATCAATATGTATTTAGTGTATTGAATGTTTAATTAATGTATAAAATTTATTATTATTTCTTGATTATTATTCTCAATATGATGGAGTAATTACCTCTTTGATGATATCTGACTTACCAAAGTTACTTCAGACTCATTTACAGAATATTATTAAAACATCTGACATGAAATCAATTAATAATGTAATTATTATAACATGGTAATAATTGATATAAATGGAATAAAAAATGGAATGTCTATAAATAGTGTAAATTATTAACAACATAATTTTTTTTAACAATAAGGACATAACTGATGAAATAGATTCATGGTAAGGGAATATTGAACTAAAATATTATTAAAAACATTTGGATGATTTATTCTTAAAAATCATTCTCATTCATGTCCAAAAATTGAAATTATTTTTAGTGATTTATATATATGGAAATGAAATTTATTAAATTATAATTATAAAATTTCCTTCAAATCCTTCAAATTGATGTTGGTTTGTCTAATTAAAAAATATCTTCTTTTAAATGTTTTAAATTGAATTTTAAAATGGGTTTATTATTTCTGTTTCATCAAATGATTTCAGGTTACTTTAAATGAAATTTAATGATTGAAATGATGAAAAGAGAATTCTTTTTGTATTTTATGAGTATATATTTGTACTTGGACATTTTAAGGGTTCATATGAGATAATCCATGGATGTTTGGTTACATTATAACTTCCAATGAATTCGGTATGGATGTCAGTTGTATGTTTATTCCATTTGTAAGGGTCAAACTAATTGATTTCGTCCACATTTTCATTACATTTGTTTCTTTTACTTGTATTGAAGATGGCTGTATGGTTATTAAATATTATTATATTTATTTCCTAAGTTACGTACTTATATATTAAATTTTTTTAATGAGTTATCATGGAAAACGTTTAATTTTGAAACTGTATTATAATGCTATTTTTGCAAACATAATAATTTCTTTAGGGGAAATTGTATTTTTTATGGAAATGTATTATGGGGTTACACTTGAAAAATTATTTTATTTATTTATGTCTATTACTATGTTTTTATTCATAACATGTTTTAAAGGTTTTTCATAGTTTTTATGATTGGTAAGGGAAAATAAGATCCCAGTAATAAGGATTTGGATTGGGGTCAAAAAAATAAATCATGTGTTATTTTATAAAGTTACATTTTTTGTTGAAAAATGGATAATTATTATATGTTTCAATTTTTAATATATTTATTTCTTTATAATAGTTTTTTTAAATTCCTTATAACCCTATACTAAAATGATCTTCAAATATAAATTCTATTTCAAACCCACAATGATATATAATGTTCATGGTCAGGGCCTTATATCCTATAAGGGTCTTCTATTAAAAAATAATATGTAGAGGATGTGGCAATAGATGAATATATTATATTTAGGATGATATTGTCTGAAAAAAATGGTTTTGGATGTGTGAACAATGTGAAGAGGAGGATCCCTTTAAAATTGAGGGTGGGGAACTTTTTGAATTTATTATACTATTAAATCATTATAAATTAATTTTCAAAAACAAAATGTTCAAAACTAAAATTGTTTAAATATAGTTTGTGTATTTTTAGATTACCTATATTAAAATAATACCTTATTAAAATTTTTAGGCTATTTATACCCCTCCTTTTCTTTTTAACCCATGATAGCATTTTTATAACAATAACTGTGAAAAAATGATTTTAATCACTAATGTTATGACATATACTATAGAATGAAAATTGGAAATTAAATATATAATGGGATATATTTTAATACATTTCTAACTTAAAATGAAGAATATGTAATTGATAGGAATTTAAAATCAATTAATAAAATATTATTTTTTTATGAATATCATTAATGTCAATTTATATATTATTAAAATAATTATTTATTAAAAAATAAAAAAAATAAGGAATTAAAATATATTCTATTAAAACACCTAGGTCATGTAATTTTTCTGTTAAAAATTCATGTAACTAAATAATTTATTTAATTTATATTAATTAAAAAATTATAGTATCAATTATCCTAATTTCATATTAAAATATTACTATTGTATCCTTATTGTATATGGTCTTATAATAATTATTTCAAACCTAAAAAATTGTAATAAATTACCTTGAAAAATTAATAACTTTTTTAAATATAAATTTATAAGTAAGCATAATTTTTTACCACTATCACAAAATATTATAGATATTTAATTAAAAAAAATACGTTTATATCTTTATCAATCATCTAATTATTATAAAAAAATAAAATATAGATATTTTTATTATGCTATATATTTGTTATATATATGGAAATGAATGATTTACACTCTTCTAATAACATAAAGTATAGTGGATGTAATAATTTTTAGTTCTTATCTTATAATATTTACCTATAATTACCACATTTAAGAATATGTATGTAATTAATCATTACTAAAATAATAATTCCAAATGAATAAATATTATGTCGGCCACTTTACCTTGTTTCAATTATTATATTTTAAATTGGTAACTAGTTTATAAAATTAAATTCATAAAATGAGAATATTTAATTTAATATAAAACTTATAAGAGTGATGATAAAAAATTAAAACCAAAACATTTTTAAGTATAAAAAATATTTTATACCAAATTAAATAATTTTTTTATAGAAATAATTGAATTGGTTTTTTATTATTAAATAAGATCTAATTAAATTTTATATTAAAAAAGAGTATAGTTTTACATTTACAACTCTTTAAAAAATAACATTTATTACTAAATTCACTATTTTTCACTATATATTGACTAATAAAACATTTCAAAATATTAATAAAACATCATTATAACGAAATTTTGATAAGGTGATTTGAAAATTGAAATAAATTTTAAAAAATTCATTTTTAGTTATTTTAAAAAATTAATTATAGTTTTTTCTGAAAAAAATATAATGAAAACATTTACTAAATAATGATTTTCTCACGAACCAACATCTCCATGACCAGGGAACGAATGACAATGTGCCCTCACCATTCTTACTCAAGATGAAGAAGAGATAATGACCTCGAGTCCTTCCTTCTTTATTCACTAGAGTGGATACTACTATCAAGGGTATATAATAACACAAAAATGGAATGAATTACCATTTATTAGAATAATAATTGGAGAAATGTTGGTAAATACATATAACATCAAATAAAAAATGTGAAATTAATGTTAAGAAGAAATTCCCAATTGCTTGATTGAAAGAAAAACTAATACCACCAAAGAAAAAAATGTCATAAAATCTACCAATGAAATGAAACTAAAAATCAATATTAACATTCCCGACACCCAATATAGTAAATTCCAACTCGGTCATTGAAGTCCTCTTGGAAACCAGAAAATCATTTTATATATGTTGGGTGAGCATATATGTATACTTAGTAGAAAAAATAAATATACTTGTGAAGAAGTGATGGAACATACTTATTCCACTATGATAAAACAATATAACCTCAAGAACCTACCATGAAATATTATTCATCCCATCCAATCCAAGTCACACACACCCAATTAATCCAAGTCACATAATCTAATACTATATGTTCATCAATATTTTGGTAGCCCACACTTCTTTCCAACCTGTTAACTTCACATTTTTAATGATATAACATCTTGATGCTTCCACTATTCACGCACACATAGTCCCACTACCCCAACCCTAGCACAAAAAATAGTTTTAAAACCATAAAAAAACTATTCTCACAAACTCATGGGAATGAACAACCACTGCCACACCCAATTACACCTAGGCCTAAAAAACCACCAACATGTCGAAAGAAACCAGCGTCTCACCTGAAGGATACATGGGAAAACATACATGGCTAGTAAACACCAAATCCCCTAGTATAAAAAACCCTTTGTTGAAGATTCTTGTACTATGGGAATCCTCGATATATTATAGTCCTCCGGGATATGCCCAGAAAACACGATCCAAAGGATGTTGTGAGGTATAAAATATATAACCAATCATCTATTCTCTCGTTGAAATGTTAGGAAGGACACCGTCCACCATGAAGTAGAGGTTCTCAACACATGATGCTTATAAGGGTTGGGTGCATATAAAAATCACATAGAACTACAATATATATATATATATATATGTCTGTGTGTGTGTGTATGTGTGCAAACAAACACACAACCCAAACCAGTGGAATTCACATGAACTGAAAAAAATACCACAGTAATACTACTTTTGCTGCTACTCTTATATTCGCAAACAAACAAGAACTATTGCCATGGATAAAAAAACCACTTTTTTGTTCAAATTCAATTTTTTAATATAAGGCAATTCAATTAAAATTTTTCTTCCACTACATGGCTGCTAAAAATTCTAACCACACCAAGAAAAAAATTAAACTATAGTCCCACTACAAAAATTAAAAATACTAGACATGTATTCCCACTTCAAATCTGTGTTCAACTATTATCAACTATCATTAATTAATTTAATACCACCCATTACTTGTCTCACAATGTATCTCTACTGCCCTATTTCCCAAAAAAGTCCCCAATGCAGTCCCACTACACAACATTGCTATATGGCCACAACACAACAAAAAAGGTAGGTTAACTGACTAAAAGTTCATCCATTCCACAATCATTCATTCTCTTAGACTGAGATACCAACACACAATGTAATGTATCACTAATGACAAGTTTATCCATTCCACAATCAATCAATCTCTTAGAATAATACACCAAAACACCCCCTATACCACACCATATACCATGACCACAAAATCGAGACAATAATGCATGACACATAACAAAAACCATCAAACAAGGAATATTAAAATTTAACTAACACGGGTTCATTAATATACAGTTTAATATAATCGAGGTGAACACAGATCATATTAGATATAGGGGAATCCCTTTATTTATCTGAATGTACATTATTAATCGAATTTCATGTTTCATATGTATATCATAATATCACATCAAAACACCACCAACACACAACAATATACAACCAATGATCATGAATTTTTGAAGGAATACATCCAAAATATCTATAAGATAATCATGTAAAAAATTAGGGAACCTACATCAAACGACACCTTATCCATTATTTTAATTACGTGATTTATCTTTTGAATATATTAAATTCTTTATTAATTCTCTTTAGAAAAGATTATTTAGTCATTCTTTACAAGAATCTATTAGCATAACCACCACACATGATACATAATTAAATAGATGCACCCAATATTACCTACTTGGATGATCAAAGATTGATGTTCCTTCTTGCGCCAATAACAGGGGATGCCAAGACATGCATGAATAACTCCAAGGCTGAGAGGGATGGGGTTCGACATGGGTGCATGACTATTCTTAGGTGTATGTATCTAGGTGAATCAAGATAAATTAAATGGAAAATGAAGAGAGGATATCAGTTTTAGAAGAGGCTAGAACATAAAATCCCGAAGACCATTTCAATGTACAGAAATGATGGATCGTAGTTTGACCATGTGGCTAGGTTTTTTCACATTTTGTATGTAATTGAGACTTAAAATTTTTTTCTTAGAAATGATAGAGATGGATAAGATGATGACAGCATGTTGATAGATTAATTTTATACAAATAAAAATATATAACAAGGGAGAAAATGGAAAAACATGAAATGAATCACTAATGGGTGAGTAACTGACATTGAGCTTTAAACCTTGATCTTTTAGCAATATAGAATATGGATGAAATTACCTGTAGACAGCCTGACATACCGACGAAGTGACATACTGAAGCCCTGACCTACCGACACCTTGACCTACTAATTCCCTGGCCAATCGACGACCTAACCAACCAATTATAACACATGGACATACTGATTCTAATACCCATGAATAAATTATTCTAACACACTTTACTCAATGATATTGATACCCCTAACTCGCCGATGCTAACGCCCTTGAATAACCATTTCCAACTCCCCTGACTCACCATCTCACTAACATGCCAATGTAATGACAAGACAACACACTGACATGTCAATTCACTAACATTATTACACATGACATGTTGATGGAAATACTGGAAATTCCACTATCTCTTGAAAATATCCATCATGATCTCCAATAATTCCTCAATAATAAATTTTCACAAAGTAATGGACTTGGGAAATTATGGGTTATTACATCTAATGCCTCTAAAAATATTATTATTCTTAGTAATATAAATCTACCCATGAAGAAAATTTCTGAACAACCACCCCTTATGATACCTCTCAAGTGTAAAACACCTTGTTTTTTTTCTAAATATAGGTCAAAATCCTGGACATTCAAGGACACATCCATGAAATATATCTCTTGAATATCAATAGAAACATTGAGTCCCCATACACCCCCCATCAATCACACATAAACCATGGTCACAGTGTCTTGACCTATTGATTAGGGAGCTACTTCATCGATGTCATGTTATGATCCACGTTGGGTGGAACATGCTCGCCCGCACCAGTTTATTAAAATCTTCATTAATGTCTCTTGATTAGGAATCATGTTCTCCACTCCCATAGTCAGGATAGTTCAAAAAAAATCAGAGGACATTGAAAAAACATTTCATACAACTTCGAGGTCGAAACATCACATCATAAGAAAGGCACAAAGAAATCACATGATCAAAAATCATAATATCTCTAGTTACTGGGCACACATATGTTCCTTCTATTCCCAAGTACTATCCTCGAGAACACTATGCATCTATAAGACTAAAATGAAGGGAATGGGCCATCCACGAAGGTTCTTCTTCTTACTATACTGAAATCTCACCAGTCGCTCCACGAATGTCACATCAACCCCGATATCCATCTCCCCACAGTCTAGGACTTGGGAGTCATCATGTAGATATCGATGAAGCTGAATTATGTGGACGACGTTATGGATCCTCTCCAACCAAAGTGGTAATTCCAGCTGATATGAAACCTTTACAACTCTCCCCAATACATCAATGGGTCTAATAAACATGGGTAAAATCTTACTCACCCTACCTAACACCCACTTTCCATGTTGAGGGGTTACTATTTAGGAGACATGGTCCCCATACTAGAACTCCAACGGTCTCTCCCCATGATTGTAATATGACTTCTACCAGTCTTGAGCTACGTTCTCCATTTCATGCAGAAGATGAACCTTCTCTGTCATGCATTATACCACCTCTAGGCCAAGAAAATATTACTCCCAAACCACTATCCTACACACAAGTGAATGAAATGGTCTTCTATATAATGATTCTGATGGTTCCATTACAATGGTTGAGTGATAGTTAGTAATGTTAGAAAACTAAACTGGGGACAAGTTTCATAAAAATGATCTTATGAATTTTTTAAGACACCCTCATAGCTTATCCTCCAGTTCCTGGATGACCCATTCTGTTCGGACATCCTTCTGAGGGTGGAAAGAAGTGCTGAGGCATAACTGGGATCCAAAATCAAGTTGTAATCTCTTATGTAAATGTGAAATAATGAATTCATCCCGATTCAAAACGTTGGATCATGAAAATCCCTTTAGTTGCACCACATTAACCACATACCTTTGTCCAATGGCATCCATAGTGCTCGACTCCTTAACCACTAAAAAGTGATCTGATTTCATCAATCAATCCACCGCTACCTAGATGGCTTCTTATCCTCCCTCAGTCCTGGGATGTTATATAATCAATTCCATCAAGAAGAAATCCCACTTCCACTCTGGAAAATCTATGGGATGAAATAATACACCACAAACACTGTGATCAACCTTTACCCACTTTCACATGAGCCACATCACCACAAAATCCTCTTCTACCTGCTTCTCTACGAGCCACAAAAACTGACCTATCAACCCCTGATACGTCTTAGAGAGTCCAGTATGTACCTCTATGAGGGTGTTATAGAAATCACCTACAACTACCTTGCATATCACCACTGGGTCAAAATACTTCCCATGGAACATCATCGGGTTCTGACTATCCTTCGATCATCCCTCTAGAGAATCAACCTATTTAACATGATCACGCATCACTTGATCCTCTATGTTATCCCACTAATACACCACCACATTTTGTAACACAGAATTCTATATTATCATTTGAAAATGATAAACTCTTCCATCCTACACTTTCAATCGAAGATATAATGTATCCAACTCTCTTATATCAGTCTAATAGTCTTCATACTCCCAAATTACATTTTTCTATAACATCATGGTCACAAAATAATCTACCATGTTCCCCTTTCTTTAGGTGTAGGAGATATCGAATTAGTAGTTCTGAATGAACTCCATCCACATTTTCTACCTCATGTTCATGTCTTGGAGGGATAAGATATACCTCAAAGAATGGTGATCCTTGAAGAACAAGAAGTATTCCTCGATTGGGTAATATCACCACAACTTTAACGCGAACAGAAATGCTGCAAGTTTCAAGTCATGTGTGAAATAGTTACATTCATCCATACGTAACTACATAGAATCATAAGAGATCACTCACTGATTCTACATTAGAACACACCCAAATAATATACTATAATAATCATAGAATACTTCAATAATCACACCTTGTCTTGAAAACCATAACCCTGGGGCACTGACAAACGTACCCTTCAGATAACTGAATGTTGTCAAGCACTGTATACTCAATATAAAATAATGTTATTGTTGTTAAATGATCTCAGTTTATTTCCAACCCAAGTGAACACAAATACAATCCTCCAATAATAACCAAAAATACCAAGAAAACTATGAATCTCAGCCAAATTTTTGGGTGTTACCAAAGAATCAACTGCACCGACCTTTGATGGGACAACTATTTTTCCCTATTAGGACACCAAATTTATAAGTATCTTCTACTCTCATGTATAGAAAATGATAGTGGACAATTTCCTTTAGAGCCGATGGTGTGATAGGACTTCAAAAAATATCCTAAGATTCTTACCGAGATCCTCCGCTGATCTGTAGTAGATCAGGATGTCATCGATGAACACGACCACAAACTGGTCTTGATACTCAAGTAAAAAAGAGTTCACAATTACCATGAACATAGATGGAATGTTCGTAATGATAAAGGACATGACCATGATCCCAATGTTCCCATACCTGCATCTGAAAAAACTTTATTGACGTCACCCTCCATCACCCTCAACTGGTGATATCCAGACAGATGAATGATTTAAGAGAACCATCCTTCACACTTTAACAGGTCTATAAGGCCATTTTTCATTGGGAGGGTGTAACATTTATTTACTGCCACCTGATTCATTCTCAGATAGTCTATGCACATCCTGACACCATTGTCTGCTGTCTTTGCAGACATGAGTGGAGCACCCCATGGCGAAACACTTGGTCAAATAAAAACCTTCATTAACAGGTCATAAATCTTAATTTGAAACTACCTAAACATCGAAGACACAGTATAATATAGAGAAATCAAAATAAAATAGGCACTATGTTGTATATCTATCCCGAACTAAATTTTAGGTCGAGGGGTGGAGTCACATCATATTTGGGGGAGACATCCAAGAAGTCACTAAAAATTCATGGAACATCCTTAATCTCTGAGTTTCCTAATTCAACTAATATATCCAAATTCTCAGAAAGAAGGGGATCTAAAAATATATTTCCTTCCTAAATATATGCTCTCCAAATAAATCTATATGTTGGCAACCCATATCTGATAACATGACACTTCTATAGAAGCACTCGAAATAGGATTCATGGAAAAAATCCATTCGATGCTTTGTATGACATAATACAACTTCATTTTTAGAAGATGAAGTATCCCACTGTGCTGATGTGGCCCCAAAATTAGTATAAATCCTTAATAAACATAAAACATTATTTTATAACATAAATTTAGAATACTCAACATTGGGGGCATTGAAATTACCTATACAGTTAGACCCCAGGGATGTGAAATAATGGGTGAAATAAGGGAGTGTGATGCTCCTGAATGAAACAAATCACATGCAATTTTACTAAACTGGATGATCGTAACATGAAAATCTTATGGACCTTTTGGAACAGCTGCCTCATCAGTATTCAACTGCCCATGCCCGACCACTATTTCCCTCAGCTATTATCTGAATCCCTGACCATGACCTGGTTGAAGCCCCTATGGAGAGACTAATGGTCACCCTCCTCTGGAAATGACCACCCATAATGTAGAGGGAGCTTGATGCCCCTTCTGCTGGATGGGAATAGCTAGTGACCTCTTCTTTTGATGAGGGAACTGAACCTTCCCACCCTCATTGTACTTCATTTGAACATGGAATTGAATCCGAATGTACCAATAGTTGACAGAAAAAGAGATCCTTGGTCTTAGGCCCATTGGAAAAGGGCGAGGACAGGGAGATCAAAACTAGAACTATTGAGGCCTACTCCCTGATGGCCAATACCTTGAATCCCCTGATGCTAGAGACCTTCTACTGATGGAATTTCCCATTGATGAACATGGGTGGAACCTCCCTCAAAAAAACCCTCCCAATTTGTTCATCCTATCAAATAATTTGTAATTCTTTAATACTGACATGTACATTTGGTAGAGTGTAGGTAGTAACAACATACTAAAGAGATGGTCAGAGCTCCTCCCCTAATCGTTTTTCTCTGGACTACTCATCTTAGAAGAGTTTCATTGAAACAGTAAGGAAATCCGAGATCGTAATCCCCAATTACATCACAGATATACTCCCTTGCTGGAGGGAGAGAAAATAATGCCTCTTAGCAGCCATAACCATGAAATAAATGAATTCTGCCTTGAAATCCATCTAATATTCAGCCCACAAAACCTCAGTTTCCTTCTTCTCCTTGAAGTAAAGCATCCTCCACTGATGACCCACTACTATCATCTAAATCATTATAAGTGGATCCCAATACTCATCCATATAATGGATCAGGATGAATGTGATAACCAAGTCCTCAATCCATCTATTGGTATTCATGTCTGAGACACATCCCTCGTACTTTCCCAGAGTTTGATGCTAGATTGCACGAAGCATCTTCTACCACTAGTCATCATGCTCTTCTTGATCATCCCTCTAACGATCAACCAGATCAACCTGCTCAGATTTCTATTCTTATACAACTCATTGAATATGTGTGAATTGTATATCTAAAAATCTGGAACCCCATAAGCCCAGATTGTGTGGAAAGTTATTTTTAAATTTTTTTTGAAATCTTTATTTATATTAATTTTTAATAACACTCAAGACACACATGAACATAATTCATTATAATACATGTACAATTACTAGGGTCACTATCATGCAATTAGTGTAGCATCACATGGAAGTATAGTAGGTCCATAGTCTTTGCATAGGGCCCACTACTGGAATTTGGTCTTTTCCCAACGGTAGTATACCAATGGTTTATTTAAACCATTGGTATAGTGAGCCTTTGCCAACGGTTTACTTAAACCGGTGGGAAAGGGAATTTCGGTGGACCCTTTCCCAATGGTTCACTGGAACCGTTGGTAAATGGGTTCTAAACTCACACATTTCCCAACGGTTCTAGTGAACCCTTGGGAAAGGTGTGCCTTTACCAACGGTTTTTATAAACCGTTGGCAACGGTTTTCCCCAAATTTCAGATCATGATCTCCTCTCCCCATTTGGAGAGAGCCCTAATCTATTCGCTCTGCTGCTCTCGCGAACCCCATCCGAATCACTTTCGCTCCACTGCTCTCGCCAACCCCCCATCCGAACACCATCACCCCCCATCCCAACAGGTACACCCCCATCCGAATAGGTAAAATTTGATCTCAACCATATTATTGTAGTTGTTTTAATGAATATATTTTTTCCAGGTGTTGTTGGTTTACTTGATTATTGAAATTAATATCTAAATAGGATATTGTTTGTGTTTTTGAAGACTTATTTAAAGTTTTTATATTCTATGTTTGGAAGGAGAGTGTTCAAAACATGTAAATCAGAGTTGGGGGAGGCTATCGTGAACGTTTACATGTTTTGGATAATGGATTGTGGGAATTATGGATTGTGTTCAAACCAATTTGATATGTTTTGGATAATGGATTGTGGGGGTAGGGGGTGTCCACGGGGGTGGGTGGGTTGTCCACGGGGGTGGGCAGGGCTGTCCACGGGGGTGGGAAAGGCTGTCCACGGGGGTGGGTGGGGATTTCTAGGGAGTGTGGGCTGTCCTGGGGATCGGGGTGGGGTGTCCTGGTGGGGGAGGGGTGTGTGGGGTGTCCAGGGGGGGTGGTATTTCTAGGTGGTGGTGGTGGGGTTGCAGGGGAGGGGGTGTGGGATGTTTGGGAGGGTGGGCGGGGCTATCCAGGGGGTACGGGGTGTCCAGGGGGTACGGGGGTGGGCGGGCTGTCCACGGGGGTGGTCGGGCTGTCAAGGAGGGGTGGGCAGGCAGTCCGGGGGGTGGGTGGGCTGGCCACGGGGGGTATGGGTGTCCAGGGGGGTGGGAGGGCTATCCAAGGGGGTGGGGGGCTGTCCATAGGGAGAAGGGGTGTCAAGTGGGTTGGTGGGCTGTCAACGGGGGTGGTTGGGCTGTCTAGGGGGTAGGGTGTGTCCACGAGGGTGGGTGGGGCTGTCCAGGGGATGTGGGATTTCCTGGGGGTCTAGTTGGGGTGTCCTGGTGGGGGAGGGGTGTGTGGGGTGTCTAGGTGGGGTGGTATGTCTAGGTGGTGGTGGTGGGGTTGCAGGGAAGGGGGGTGTGGGCTGTTTGAGAGGGTGAGCGGGGCTATCCAGGGTGGTATGGGGTGTCCATGGGGGTACGGGGGTGGGCAGGCTATTCACAAGGGTGGACGGGCTGTCCACGGGGGTGGTCGGGCTGTCAAAGAGGGGTGGGCGGGCTATCCAGGGGGGTGGGTGGGCTGGCCATAGGGGGTAGGGGTGTCCAGGAGGTGGGCGGGCTATCTAATGTGGTGGGGGGCTGTCCATAGGGATAAGGGGTGTCGAGGGGGTGGGTGGGCTATCCACGAGGGTGGTTGGGCTGTCTAGGGGGTAGGGGGTGTCCACTAGGGTGGGTGGGTTGTCCACGGGGGTGGGCGGGGCTGTCCACGGGGGTAGGAAAGGTTGTCCACGGGGGTGGGCGGGGCTGTCCAGGGGGTGTGGGCTGTCCTGGGGGTCTGGGTGGGGTGTCCTGGTGGGTGAGGGGTGTGTGGGGTGTCCAGGGGGGTTGGTATGTCTAGGTGGTGGTGGTGGGGTTGCAGGGGAGTGGGTGTGGGCTGTTTGGGAGGCTTGGCGGGGCTATCCCGGGGGGGGGGGTACGGGTTGTCCAGGGGGTACGGGGGTGGGCGGGATATCCAAAAGGATGGAAGGTCTGTCCACGGGGGTGGTTGGGCTGTCAAGGAGGGGTGGGAGGGCTGTCCAGGGGGGGTGGGTGGGCTAGCCACGGGGGGTAGGGGTGTCGAGGGGGGTGGGCGGGCTATCCAAGGTGGTGGTGCTATAGTGGTTTTGGATTGTTTGAGGTACTCTTAGTGTATTATAAACCCTCATTTGTTCCATATTCATTTAAATTGATTTAATATCATTTTTTTCACACACACCATTATATCCTCTCAAACTATATTTAGATTGTATTTTCATTCGTATGGTGTTAAATATTTTAGTAATTGTTTATACTAGGTTCATTTATGTGTTCTAGGGGTTTAGACTAATGACAGGGCTGAATGATTATTGTGGGGGTATTCCTTTCATATAAATATACCTATACACCCTGACCCCCTTGGACAACCTGACCACCCACATGGACAGCCCGCCCACCTGGACACCCTGACCCCCCTAGACAGCCCCCACCCCCTGGACACCTCCGACCCCCCAGACGGCCCCACCACCCCCTAGACACCTTGCACCCCCTGGACATGCCACACCCCCCATGGACAGTCCCACAACTCCCATGATCCTCATCCTACTCCTCATCCTGATCTACTTGAAGAAGTTAAAGTATAAAACTCATATACTCCCAACAAGACCATTAAGGATTATGTATTCCTTGATCCACTTCCAATATCTTATTGGTCAATCCGTGAATATAGGAATTATAAATTTTGTATCTTATTTTCTTATATACACTGTATTTTGTTGTATTTCATAATATGATTCTCATATAGAGTAATGTGTCAGTTATGCTTTTATATAGAGTAAACAATTTTCATTTACGTAAATATTTTTTTGATTAAACTTTAATATTATTGAATTTCTTTGAAATGACTTATTGCGATTTTTTTAAAGAATGGATAGAAGTTGGATGTACGAAACTGATCGGATTTTAACTGATTTTCAAAATAATTTTAACAGCTTTCTAGATTTTGCATTTGACAAGGCTTCAGATAGTGTTCGCATACACTGCCCATGTTTTAATTGTGTTGGAAGACCTTGGTTGAGCCGTGAAGCAGTTAGCTATCATATAACCAAATATGGTTTCCAAACAAACTATTATGTGTGGTATCACAATGGAGAGAAAATGGAATCTCAAAATGTTGATGATCCAAATGATAGGACTGAATTGGAGAGTTTGATATATGATCGGTTTCCATTTATTCGACATCATGAGAAGGAAAGGATGTCCAGCCAACAAGATTTCAATACAAGCACACATGATGCATCCAATGAAAATGATGATGTTGATAGGGTGAAAAAATTTAATGATGTTGTGATGACTCCAGTATATCGGCAATGTGATAAAATGAAAAATTTGGAATTTTTTATCCGATTGTTTCATGGGAAAACTATGTATGGGATTTCAAATACTGCAATTGATTATATTCGTACCTTCTTGAAGGACTTACTTCCAGATGATGCAGATATTCCCTCAAACCACTATATGGCATGGAAGTTGGTTGATGAACTTGGATTCTCAAAAAAAAATTCATGCTTTCCCGAATGATTGCAGCTTATTTTGGGAGGAAACTGCTGAAGGAAATGATTTTATAACATGTGGAACCTCCCGATTGAAGCCAAAAGATGATGGAACACCATCTCGTGTGCCACAAAAAGTAATGTGGCACTTTCCATTGATCCCCAGATTACAGAACATTTTTATGTCTGTGGAAATATCCGTAAAAATGCGATGGCATGACACCGAGAGAAAAAAGAATAACGAAGAGTTGGTTCACCCTGCAGATGGATTTGCATGGCAGAGATTTGATGCTCGATATCCTGAATTTGCGGCCGACGTGCGTAATGTGAGACTGGGTCTTTCATGCCACGGTTTTAATCCATTTGGGCAGATGCTTACTTCGCACAGCACATGGCCGGTTTTCATACACATTTATAACCTTCCCCCTTGGTTGTGTATGAAAAAGCCTTACACTTTCTTGAGTATACTGATATCTGGCCCTTCTGATCCCGGCAATGATATAGATGTATACATGCAACCTTTAATAAAAGTGTTGAAACTTCTATGGGATGTGGGTGTGCCCACATACGATGCATGTTCGAAAGACATATTTTAGATGCGTGCTGAACTTATGTGGACTATCAATGATTTTCCTACATATGCAATGATGTCTGGATGGAGCACAAATGGAAAATTGTCATGTCTTGTTTGTATTAATAGTACTCGATCGAGGAGACTAAAATATCATCGTAGTTTTAGTTTTATGGGACATCGACGATTTTTCCAATGAACCATCCATATAGAAACAATCATCGAAGATTTGACAATACCATGGAGAATGACGATCCACCTCAGCGTATGTCTGGAACTGATGTGCTTAATGAATTGAAAGATTTCATTTATTCATTTGGAAAGAGTGTAATGAAATCTAGAAAGAGGGAAAATGTTTCCAATGAAACCTGTTACAATTGGAAGAAGAAGAATATATTCATTGAGTTGTCATATTGGTTAACCAACTTGTTACGTCATTGTTTAGACGTAATGCACATTGAAAAGAATATATGTGAAATGTTGCTTTCGATTCTTCTAAATGTCATGGGGAAGACAAAAGATGATTTACGATCTTAGCGTGACTTGGTAGATTGGGTGATCAGACCAGAATTGCATCCTGTCTGTATCAGTGAAAATAAATGGCAATTTCCATGTGCTTCTTATGTGATGACTCCTGCTGAAAAAAATCAATTTCTGGAAGTGCTAGAGACTATTAAAGTTCCTGATGGCTATTCAAGAAATATATCAAAACGGGTCAATAGAAAAGAGTTGACGTTGAAATCTTTGAAGACTCATGATTATAACGTCTTTTTGCATGAGTTGATTCTAATAGAAATCCGCCATCTCTTGTCCAATAATTTTAGAGTCTCAGTTATTCGGTTGTGCTATTTGTTTAGAGATCTTTGTGCTAAGAGGTTGTCCAAATCCCTCGTGAAAAAATTGTTGGCATATTCACCATTAATTTTGTGTGAGTTAGCGAAAATATTCCCTCCATCATTTTTTACATGCATGTTGCATCTGACTGTCCATCTTCCGACCGAAATAATTCATAGAGGACCCGTTTCTTTCTGTTGTATGTATCCAAATTAAAGAAACATTTCCACATTGAAATCATATGTTCGGAAGAGAAATAATCCCGAAGGTTCTATTGTGAACGGTTTCTTGGCTCAAGAATTTATGGATTTCTGCTCAATGTATTTGTCTGATCATACTACGAGAATAAATAGACTAATGAGAAATGAAGAATAACAGTATGGGCAAATTGAATCTAGTTTTCCATCACTTCCTCAGACAGGAGGAATTCCGGGATTATATACATTGACAACATTAAGCCTTGAAGAGCGAGAGATAGCACATCGCATAGTGTTGTTCAATTGTGATTTGTTCGATGAGTATATAAAGTATGTTAATTGTACATGTATCTCTTATCTTATCTCTTGTAATTTTAAATATTTGTTAAACTATTATTATTTTTATCTACAGGGAACATAATGAATTGATATATAGAAAGCATTGTTCTTTATCTTTGAGAAAGAAGGAGACTTTGCATAGCAAAGTGTTTTCTGCTTGGTTGAAATTGAAGGTAAAAATATTTCTGTAATAACTAAATAAAAATAATATTTAATTATGTTTACTATTTTTTTATATTTCATGTATCGAGTTTGCCAACAGACTCTGTTTCTGAGGAAATAAGAGCTTTGGATTTTGGTCATAATACCATGGTTCGTGATTGTAAATCACCTATAATCAATGGATACAAATTTGTTATCACTGAACGAGCAAGAAACATGAGAACACAGCATAATGGTGTAATGCTTACTGCCACAACAGACTGTTATGCCAGTTCATCAGACACTAGACCTCATTCTAAAAATGTTTCTTATTATGGTGTCGTGGAGAAAATAATAATTTTGGATTATTACTCGCATGGTTGAGTAACGATGATGAAATGTCAATGGTTTGATTCAATGACAAGGCAAGGCACCTTTATTAATGATTGTGGATTTTGAGTTATTGACATGACTCGCAGTCTTTCCACCGATGAACCATATGCATTGTCATCAATGGTGAAACAAGTTTTTGATGTCAAAGATCATCGTCATCCTAAATTCGGTGTAATTATTGAAGTAAATCCTAGACATGTTTTTGATGATGGTGATGATGAAGTTGACACTATCCCCACCACAATTGGAAGCAATCCGTTTATTACTTATGATGACCCCAACAGCTCAATTGTCAGAGTTGATTGTGAACCCGAAGTTGTGGTGGGAAATATATAGAATCATACAGTCGTGTTCTCACCTACATGTTTCACCTACATCATTCAGAGTGTGCATCCTAGTACTTACCTTCATAACACCATAAATCTTCTGTTTTATTACTTTCTTTTTATCATAATAGTTTTTCAATATTTTGTTTTTTAGGTTACACATTAGTTATCTATTTCTATTTACTTCCATATTTGTTTTTATTGTAGGAAATGACACCCATTGAAGAGAGGCGGCGGAAAAAGATGACAGTTAATAATCGTCGCATGGTACAGATGGGTGTCCCTCCACTCATTCATGTTGTTAGTATTTTATTTCAAATATAAATATTTCATTAACTTATAATATCATGTGTTTACTTTTCTGTCAAACTTTTTTTTAGGATCCACCCCCTAGATGACAGATATCTGACGAGGAGCCTAATATTGCTCCCAGTAGAGAGGTTGGTGGTACAAGGGCTCGTGGGGCGAGAGTTAGACGATCCACTACCACAGACGTATCTTCTATGCCCTATTTTGATCCTGGCATGTCTTCAAGGACATATGAGATATTTAGACCTCCGATGTTTACACTACCATCTGGCCATACGTCTATGCCATCATCTTTTGCTTCTTGTTCATTATCTCCAGGTTATTATATTCCACCTTCTTCGACTCCTGCTGCGACACAGTATGTGGCTGAGGAGCATACACTGAGGGACACTCCACATGTATAGGATATTCCTTCAGCTTCTGCACCCATTGATCCGACTACCACAGGTATATTTATATAACTCTATCAAATTTTATACGAAAATTTATTTTTTTATAACTTGTATTGATGTTATTTTTCCTTAATAACAAATTCAACTATAGATAGGAGGAAGGGGAGGGGGCGTACTCGCTTTCGTGCGGTATGGAACCTCCAGACACAGTTGATGGTAGAATACAATGTTGATGGACAAATGATTGAGAAATCTGAGCAGCAATGTCGGGGTTTTTTGGCGACGCTAGCCAAATACTCCGATATCATTCCGGTCAGCCCTCTCTCTTGGAGACATCTGCCACCCGAAGTCAAGGATAATGCATGGGCACAAATATGGGTAAAAATCTATTGGATTTAATGTAGTATATTTTTTTATTTAAATGAACTAATCAATTTGGTTTCAGCTTCGGTTTAACCTCCCTGATGGCGAAGGTGCACGACCAGTGCATTTAAAAGTGTTAGGGGAGCTTTAGAGAGCTTATAAGCATGATCTGTATGTTGGCTGGTGTGATAGAGTGGGCACGAAGTTAGAGACATTACCTATCGAGGATGACTGCCCGATAGAGCAATATCGCCAAATTATTACCAATTGGGTGACTTCCAAATTTAAGGTATTAATCTCATTTGAGTTATTTAAATGAGAGTTTTCATATTTTGCATTAATATAATCATATTAATTATTAATCATTATTTAGGAATATTCTGAAAAAAAACAAAAAAAAACATTGATTCAAATAAATACCTCCACACTTTGGGGCGCACAACAATGTCAGATCATGAGAGCCAGCAGGTACGATATAGTTGTTTATAATTTTTCTTTAGGACTTTCCCTTTTTATTGGATCCTACATAAATTATGTGATTTATTGAATAATGAATATATTATTATACTTTCACATTATATTGTTTCAATGTCATTACAGAAGCAAAAAATGAATATTGAAGGACGTATCCCTCGAGCAAAATTGTTTTGCTCGAGTAGAAGAAAAAAAGATGGAACTACGGTAAATGAACTGACCCAAGAGAAGATTGTAATTTTTAATTTTTTTATTTCAAATTTTAATATCTAATTTGAAATTTAATAATCTATTAATATTTTTTACAGGCTGCTTTAGAGGCTCTTGATGCCCAGGAGCCTGACAATTTTGGGCCACATGATCATTTATATCAGGTTTGGGGAGATGAGCACTCTGGTCGAGTACGCTGCCGACCTGGTAAGAATATAGTCCCGACGAGGTATTGCTCATCTCCATGTATCCATTCTAGTACCACTGAGTTGGAACAGGTCAAGGAGCATGCAACACAGTCTGATAAAAGGGTCACAGAGTTGGAATTACATGTTCAATCAAGAGACAGAGAATTTATAAAACTAATGAGAACTTTATCTTCATCACTTCCACCATAGGCTAGTGCGGCTTGTCAGACATTTATGTCATCGATGGGTGCATCATCCAATGCACCAGGTGGTAGCTCTAGTGGTGATCGAGATGATGACGTTCCTGGTGATGAAGAGGTTGCAAAAGAGGAAGAGGGCGAGGATGAGGATGTGGACGAGGGCGAGGATGGGGCCGAGGGAGAGGATGGGGCCGAGGGCGAGGTTGATGCCAAGGGAGAGGACGACGACGAGGATAGAGATGTTGGCGAGGATGAGGCTGATGATGATAGTAGTGATGGTGATGGTGATCAGAGGCAGATTGATCCATTACATTTTTTAATTCTGTATAACTCATTATTTTTGAACATCGTTTTCCACATTGGGGTTTTCCTCTACTTCATAGGGATGTTCCATTCAGATTCTGTTTTTTGCACTTGATTCTTATTGTATGATTAGTCTACTACATAGACCTTTAGTATTCCTTGGTACTGTGGTGCTCATTTTTCTATTTTTTTACTTAGATTTCTTAGATAGCCATGTATTTCATGTTTATTCATGTGGATGATGATATGGAAAATGTGCTTTGAAGTAGTGGCCGACACCACTCAAAGTGTCTAACGTTTATTTGAAATGGACAGGATTTTAAGTGAAAATAACAACTGGCATACAGAAAACAGAACAAACGCATTAGGATTCTGTTTAAACTATTGGAAAACGATCCACGGGTCATATGTGACGTGTATGAGTCAACACCGCCTCAATCCGAGGTTCTGTGTGTCCAGTACCACTCAAATTGTCTTTCATTTGTTTAAAATTGATGCACTTTTAAGTAAAAAAACACATACAAAAAAAGTAAAAAACACATTCATATATTGTTGATACTTTAGGACATGTATCCATGGGTCATTTGTGACGTGTAGGAGTCACCCCCGCCTCAATCCAAGGAGCGGTGTGGCCGGCACCACTCAAAGTGTCTAACTTTTATTTGAAATGGAAAAGATTTTAAGTGAAAACAACAACTAGCATACGGAAAACCTATCAAAGACATTCGGATAGTGTTGATACTTTACGAAATGTATCCATGGGTCATATGTGACATGTACGAGTCAACCCCTCCTCAATCCGAGGGCCGGTGTGTTTGGGACCACTCAAAGTGTCTTTCTTTTGTTTAAAATGGATGCACTTTTATGTAAAAAAACCCCATAAGAAAAACAGACCAAACACACTCGAATATTGTTTATACTTTAGGACATGTATCCATAGGTCATTTGTGACGTGTACAAGTCAACCCCACATCAATCCGAGGCACGGTGTGGCTGACACCACTCAATGTGTCTAACTTTTCTTTAACATGGACAACAGTTTAAGTTAAAACATCAACTGACATACGGAAAACCGACCAAACACATTTGGATTCTGTTGAAACTGTATAAAAACGATCCATGGGTTATTTTTGACGTGTACGAGTCAACCCCACCTCAATCCGAGGGCCTGTGTGGCCAGGACCACTCAAACTTTGTCCCTTTTCTTTGAAATTGACAACGGTTTAAGTTAAAACAAAAACTGACATACGGAAAACCAACCAAACGAATTCGGATTCTGTTGAAACATTAGTAAAACGATACATGGGTCATATGTTACATGTACGAGTGAACCCCACCTCAATCCGAGGGCCGGTGTGGACAGGACCACTCAAAGTGTGTCACTTTTCATTGAAATGGACAACAGTTTAAGTTAAAACAACAACTGACATACTGAAAATGGACCAAAGGAATTAGGATGATGTTGATACATTAGGACATGTATCCATGGTTCATTTGTGAAGTGTAGTAGTCAACCCTGCCTCAATCGGAGAGCCGGTGTGACTGGTACCACTTAAAGTGTCTTTCTTTTGTTTAAAATGGATGCGCTATTATGTAAAAAAAACCACATATGGAAAACTGACCAAACGCACTCAGATACTGTTGATACTTTAGGAAATGTATCCATGTGTCATTTGTGATGTGTACGAGTCAACCCCGCCTCAATCCGAGGGCCGGTGTGGCCAGTACCACTCAAAATTTCTTTCTTTTGTTTAAAATGGATGCACATTTAAGTAAAAAAACCACATATGGAAAACTGATCAAACGCACTCGGATACAGTTGATACATTAGGACAAGTATCCAAGGGTCATTTGTGACGTGTATGAGTCAACCGCGCCTCAATCCGAGGGCCGGTACCAATCAACGTGTCTTTATTTTGTTTAAAATGGATGTGCTTTTAAGTAAAAAAACCACATATGGAAAATTGACCAAACGCACTCAGATACTGTTGATACTTTAGTACATGTATCCATGGGTCATTTGTGACGTGTACGAGTCAACCCCGCCTCAATCCGAGGGCCGGTGTGGCCGGTACCACTCAAAGTGTCTTTCATTTGTTTAAAATGGATGCACTTTTAAGTAAAAAACAAAATACGAAAAACTGACCAAACACTTTTGGATTCTGTTGAAACGTTAATAAAATGATTTATGGGTCATTTTTGACATGTACGAGTCAACCTCACCTAGATCCGAGGCGTGGTGTGGCCGACACCACTCAAAGTGTTTAACTTTTATTTGAAATGGACAGGATTTTAAGTGAAAACAACAACTTGTATACAGAAAACCGACCAAACGCATTCGGATTCTGTTGAAACTTTAGGACAACGATACATGGGTCATATGTGACGTGTACGAGTCAACCCCTCCTCAATCCGAGGGCCGGTGTGGCCGGGACCACTCAATGTTTGTCACTTTTCTTTGAAATGGACAACGATTTAAGTTAGAACAACAACTGACATACGAAAACCAACCAAACGCATTCGGATTCTGTTGAAACTTTAGGAAAACAATCCATGGGTCATATGTGACGTGTACGAGTCAACCTCGCCTCAATCTGAGGGCCGGTGTGGCCGGGACCACTCAATGTTTGTCACTTTTCTTTGAAATGGACAACGATTTAAGTTAGAACAACAACTGACATACGGAAAACCAACCAAACGCATTCGGATTCTGTTGAAACTTTAGGACAACGATCCATGGGAAATATGTGACGTGTAATAGTCAATCCCACCTCAATATGAGGGCCGATGTGGCCGTGACCACTCAAAGTGTGTCACTTTTCTTTGAAATGGACAATAGTTTAAGTTAAAACAACAACTGACATACAGAAAACGGACCAAAGGCATTCAGATACTGTTTATACATTAGGACATGTATCCATGGGTCATATGTGATTTGTACGAGTCAACCCCTCCTCAATACAAGGGCTGGTGTGGCCGGGACCACTCAAAGTGTGTCACTTTCCTTTGAAATGGTCAACTTTTTAAGTTTAAACAAAAACTGACATACGGTAAATGGACCAAAGGCATTCGGATACTGTTGATACATTAGGACATGTATCCATGGGTCATTTGTGACATGTAGGAGTCAACCCATCCTCAATCCGATTGCCGGTGTGGCCGGTACCACTCAAAGTGTCTTTCTTTTGTTTAAAATGGATGCGCTTTTAAGTAAAAAAAACCACATATGGAAAAATGACCAAACTCACTTAGATACTGTTGATAATTTAGGACATGTATCCATGGGTCATTTTTGACGTGTAAGAGTCAATCCCGCCACAATCTGAGGCGCGGTGTGGCCGGAACCACTCAAAGTGTCTAACTTTTCATTGAAATGGACAAAAATTTAAGTTAAAATAACAAATGACATACGGAAAACCGACAAAACGCATTCAGATTCTATTAAAACATTAGGAAAACGATCCATGGGTCATATTTGACGTGTACGAGTCAACCCCGCCTCAATCCGATGCGCAGTGTGACCGGTACCACTCAAAGTGTCTAACTTTTCTTTGAAATGAACACCAGTTTAAGTTAAAACAACAACTGACATACGGAAAACCAACCAAACGCATTCAGATTCTATTGAAACTATAGGAAAACGATCCATGGGTCATATGTGACGTGTACGAGTCAACCACGCCTCAATCCGAGGGTCGGTGTGGCCGGTACCACTCAAAGTGTCTTTTTTTGTTTAAAATGGATGCACTTTTAAGTAAAATAAACGACATACGGAAAACTGACCAAACACTTTCGGATTCTATTAAAACTTTAAGAAAATGATTTATGGGTCACTTGTGATGTGTACGAGTAAACCCAACCTCAATACGGGGTGCGGTGTGGCCGACACTACTCAAAGTGTCTAACTTTTATTTGAAATGGAAATGATTTTAAGCGAAAAGAACAACCTGCATACGGAAAACCGACCAAACGCATTATGATTCTGTTGAATCTTTAGTACAATGATCCATGGGTCATATGTGACATGTACGAGTCAACCCGTCCTCAATCCGAGGTCCAGTGTGGCTACGACCACTAAAATTTTGTCACTTTTCATTGAAATGAACAACAGTTTAAGTTAAAACAACGACTGACATACGGAAAACGGACCAAAGGCATTCGGAGACTATTGATACTTTAGGACATGTATCCATGAGTCATATGTGACGTGTATGAGTCTACCCCGCCTCAATCCGACGGCCGGTGTGGCCGGGACCACTCAAAGTGTATTTCTTTTGTTTAAAATGGATGCGCTTTTAAGTAAAAAAAACCACATACGGAAAACTGACCAAACACATTCGGATACTGTTGATACTTTAGGAAATGTATCCATTGGTCATTTGTGACATGTATATGTCAACCCCTCCTCAATCTGAGGCATGGTGTGGCCGATACCACTAAAAGTGTCTTTCTTTTGTTTAAAATGGATGCTCTTTTAAGTAAAAAAACGACATACAGAAAACCGATCAAATGCTTTCAGATTCTATTGAAAATTTACGACAATGATCCATGGGTCATTTGTGACGTGTACGAGTCAACCATGCCTCAATCTGAGGTGCAGTGTGGCCGGCACCACTCAAAGTGTTTCACTTTTTGTTGAAATGGAAAACAGTTTAAGTTAAAACAACAACTGACATACAGAAAATAGACCAAAGGCATTCGGATACTGTTGATACTTTAGGACATGTATCCATGGGTCATTTGTGATATGTACGATTCAACTCCGCCTCAATATGAGGCGTGGTGTGGTTGAAACCACTCAATTTTTCTCTTTTATTTCAAAAGGAAATCATTTTGAGTGAATACAACTGAAATTTACACTCATCAATGACCCTTTTTCATGAGTTTGGTAGTTTCACTCATGGGGTCATAAGTGACGAGACTCCTAAGAAAATATCTTTTCACAATATATTATAAACAATACAAGTTCAATGAAAAATTCATCACAAATCATTACATACCCAAACCTATTATCACAAAAAAAAATGCGATTTGATTCAATTTGAATGTATTATTCAACTCTAATAGATATTTATCAAACTATTCTGCCTATTAGAATTTGATGGGTGAGGTGAATTACCACCAGATGATTGTTGTCATGTGTGTTTTTTTGGGCAATTTTAGCTGTTTTTTATACTGTTTGAAGTCTGTATGTGGATTTTGTGATATTTTTTATGCAGGTGTATAGTGGAGGGTATACTGAGGGCTGTTGTGCACTATTTTTTTATGCAGGTCTAGCTTCTGGGGGGGCTTCTGGGTGCTGTTGTGCAGCAGTTTTGGGAAACTCTTTACCACCAGTTGTGAACCGTTGTTAAAGCTTTTTCCAGAAATTTGGGAAAACTTATACCAACAGTTTACAACCGTTGGTAAAGCTTTTTCCAAAAATCTGGAAAAACTTATACCAACGGTTCAGAATCATTAGTAAAGAGTTTCCAGATTTCTGGGAAAAGTTGTACAAAAGGATGAGAACCGTTGGTAAATTTTTTTCCAGAATTCTTGAGCACCTATACCAACGGTTTTATTTTAAACTATTGGTAAAGGGCTCTCCCCACACCTTACTGTCCAACGGTTTGGAAAACCGTTGGTATACCCTATAACAACGGTTTTCCAGACTATAGCAACAGTTTTAAACCGTTGGTATAGCCTACTTTTCCAGTAGTGGCCACAGGGGCCTCAAATCCCTTATCCTAGCCGATCTTCCTTAGCCTATCTGATACACCATGATCTCCAAACAATATTTCCTACTATCCCAAGAAATTATCACAATTCCTAACCCCGAACAACATCTAATATCTAATCTATCCTCCCTTTTACATAATTCTTTCATGACCCACATTCTGCAAAATGAGGTCAGGGACGACTAGTTTCCCTCCCCTTATTTCCTCATGATTAAACGGTGATAAGGACCCTCATGTCATTCCTTCAGTAGGCCCCAGAGTAGAGACTATAACAAATGTAATATCATCTCTCATAAATTAAAGGAATTGACATTTTTAAGAAAAGTATCATGAGATATGATTGAAAATATTAGAAAAACCAAATACTAACGGTAAATGTAAAGCCAATAATCCATTCCCACTTGCATGTTCAAAAGTAAAATAGATAAAATTTCTGACAAACATCACAAATAATGTTCCAATGGAAAAAATATAAAAAAATAGAAAATATACCATTGCACAAGTTAGTAATGTCCAGCATGATCCGTAATTTCTCATTGGAATCCTATTAATATAACACATACGTAGGGTGAGCTTAAAAGTATACTCAGTAGAGATTCTAATGATACTCATGCAAAAGTGTGGGATCATAATAACGCCCCTATGAGAAAACAATATAACCTCAAGAACAATCAAAAAATATTAAACAGTCCAACCTCACTAAGGCCCACTCACCCATGTAATACAAGACACATAAATTAATAGTTTAAGCCCATCCACATTTGGATACCTTAAACCACTTTACCACTAGTTAGCTACTCAATCCTAATGATCAAACATCATGAAATTTTCACTATTCCCACACATAGCTCCACTGCCACAACCTTCCCACACACAACTGGGAATCAAACCCCAAAAAACCATACCCACAGAGACCTATGCTTGATCAACCACTTCCATGCCCGAAGAAACCTGGGACATAACAACCACTGCCATTACCAAAGACTCATTGGAATATTCTTGAAGATACTAAGGAAAACCTACATGTATGAAAAACATCGGATCCACTAGTCCAAAACAAACACTTTCCCTAATAATCATATACAATGTTAAGTCTTGAGACATTACAACCTTCCCGAATACGCCCTTGCAGAAAAATAAGGATGAGGTTGTGAGGAAGAAAATCAATAACCAACCATCTAACCCCAATATATATGACGGGAAATACACCCTCCCCCATGAAATGGAGGTTTTTGGAACATGGTTCAAAAAATGGGTGGGGTGTGTATAGAAATCACAAGGAACTATAATCTATATAAATATTGGTAAACAGAAACTCAAACACATCCTATGGGTTACACAGAAATAGATAAAAATTCCACTCAAGCAACACTATTACTGCTACATCTATATGAACAACCATACAACAACTGAAGACAGCTATAAACCCAACCTTGTTTTATAATTTCCATTTATTTATTTAAGGGGATTAACTAGAAATTATTATGTCACCACTGGGAAACTTACAACTATAACCACAACAAGAAACTAACATAACAATACTATAGACCCATTGTAAACAATCACAAAACTAGACATGTTTTCCCACTACACATCCTCGTTCACCTACTATCAACTATAATTATTCAATGTAATACTGCAGATTCCTTCTCTCAAAGCCATTCCTTATTGCCGCACTGCCCAACTGAATCCATAAAGCAGTCGTAGTGCACAATATTGATTCGTAACCAAAACACATAATAATGGAAGTTCAACATCCTAAAAGATTGTTCATTCCAGAATAAATCAATCCCTTAGACTAATACACCATCACTGAAACGATAGACCCACTACCTACATGATTATCCATTCTTCAATAAATCAATCTCTCAGACTAAGACACCAACACAACCCATTTTCCACCCCACATACCAAGACCATAGAACCCAATCACAATCACACAACACATAACAATAACCATAAAACCAATCATATTCAAATTTTACCAACATTGGTCCTTTAATTTACACATTAATATAACTAGGGTGATCACATAATAGGTATGATCACAAGGCATCCCTTTATTTAACAGACTTTATGTGATTAATCAAATTTTATGTAGCATATGTACATTTGAACATCACAATGAAACTCCACCAGTGCACATACAATGACCACCGATGTTCATGATTTTTAGAAGATATCATACAACATCATCCTTAAGATAATAAAAGATAAGAAAATATAATTTGTGACCAACATCAAACAAGACCCTACCAAATATTTTATTTATGCGTGTTATCTTTTGATCATATTAAATTTTAGCTTAATTCTATTTTAAGAAGAGTATTCAACCATTTCAAATATACCCACCCCAAATGACACATAATTAATGAGAAGAAAAAGAATGTTCCTATATTGAAGAACAAGGACCAAATTTCCATCATTCTCTATGAACATTTGATGGCCTGACATGCAATGAGTAATATAATGTTGTGCTAGAAGGCCTCCAACATGGGTGCAATACTCATCTCAAGATGAATTCTTTAGTCACATCAAGAATAATGATATGGAATAATGAATAAAGAATGTTACCTTAAAATTACACTATATCCAAAAATCAGGGATGCCATTTTGAAGAACATAAATGTCGAATCATGGATTGAACATACTCTTCGGAGGATTCACATGTGGGTATTATGTGATATTTAATAATTCCACTCAATACGGTGGAGATATACAATTAGATGCCTATGAGTTGATATATTAACTTTTAATGTAGAAAAGCATGTAACAGGGGAGAAGCTGAAAAAACTTGGAAAATTGGAAATGAGTCATCGATGTGTGAGTCACCGATGATAAGCTACCGTCACTAAGCTACCGACCCTGAGTCACTGACTGCATGGCCTTCTGATACAACAAACTACTGAAACCCTAACCTACCAACGACTTGAACTATTAACACACTCACCTACCAATGCTGCCGCACCCTACTCACCAGTGCCGACACCCCAGACTCACCGATGTCGACACCACTAACTCACCGACGAAGACACACCAATATCACTGATGTCGATTCCCATGACTCATTGTCTCACTGACATGCCGATGTATTCACAAGAGGATGCACTGACATGTCGACATACTTCTATATCGACGGAAAAACATAAAATTCTGAGAACTCTTGAATTTAGCCACCTAGTGTCCCTAAAACACCTCAACCTGGGATTTTCACAATGTTAGGGTGTTTGGGAAACATGGGTGATTACATATAGTTTTATAATTAAAATGGATTTATAAAAAAAGTATCATTTATTTCGATAAAATTATCTAATAAATTTATATTGACTATAAATTTTATATTTATTTAATAATATGGTTATTCCTATTAATATAATCCAATTAAATGGCTAGATATTAGTGGATATATTTAAATAATATTAATTTTTGTTTATTTAATCTTCCATGTTAAATGTAATATATTTTATCAAACATAATCATATATTAAATGTATTTAGAGATTACATTTTTTACAAATTAAATAATTTCATAATTTAAATTTAAACGCATTCATTGTATTCATGGTATTAACATTTCATTGTATTTAAATCCAACATATTATACTGTTTAATAAAAAATATCTAAAATATGGAACATGAAATATGATGTCTATCAGGAAAAAGAATAAAAATGTTTTAAAATAGGTTAACATTAGTAGGAAGTGAAAATATTTAAATATACTGATAAACTAGTATCAAAATTATTATTGATAGAGATGGAGAACACTGATCACAAGGAGGTGAACAATCATGAGAAATGTAATTAACACAAATACATATACCAAAGATATGTATAAATGAAAATCAATTCAGTAAAGTTACATGTCATAATATAATATTATTTTTTTATTTCATTTTCTATTAGTATATGAATCCCATTAACATTTAAAATAATAAAATAAAGAAATATCCCTACCTCACATGTTGAATTTCTGCTGTAAATAAATTTCCTCAATAATATCATCTTTTTCTCCAATCAAAGAGTATTCATGAATGTCTTTGGATACAAAAAGCATTAAAATCACCACAGAGTGGATCATATAATATAAAAAGGGATTAAAATATATTCTTACTATATTAATATATTATCCCAAATTAAAATTGTTATAACAAGGTATAAAAACCAAAATTGTACAAAACTTTATAAGATGAACTAATATATTATTCCTAAAAAATCTACATAAATTAAAATGTTTAATAAAAAATAACCATATATCACAAATATCCACAATAGTATAAACATTAAATAATGTTTTATTAGAAACTTATATCACATTATTTTTGTCTTATATTCAAAATAATTTATTTTAAATATATTTGAAAAATAATTCACACCTATCCAATTGTATTAATATACATCATACCCAAAAAGTGTCTCCAAAAATGTCATCAAGTAGATCAAAATCTCATTAAATAAATCGTAAAAAATGGTTTCTATTCATTTTATGTAATTATAAAACATAGAAAAATAAAACATGATGGTACTTATTAATTAAATTTTACATGATCAAATTATAATCTCCAAAGTTATTTAAACCTTTCCTCCAACTGCAAAAATATGACTCCCAAAACCATACTTCATGATCTATGGGTTGAAGTATAATATTCACATTTTTGTATTTGATATTGATTAATGTGAAGTATTTTAAGCATTAAAAATAATAAAAAAAAGGAAATTTTATGTCACGTTAATTATTTAGGATAATTTGGTATAATGATATAGTGAATTAGATAAATATCTTACATAACTATACCCAAGACATTATGGGGTATTTTTCAAACAATACCCAACTTCTCATATTAAATATTAATTATTCAAAACATAATATAAAAATATTCACATATAAAATTATTATATAAAAAATAGTTTTGCATCATTATTAATATGTCAAGGATAAAGACACATAATAATAGTGATATAAAACCCTATGTAAGGGTAAACGTAAGGATAAACAGTTTAATTTCATCAATGACCATAAGAATATAATTCAAATAAAAAAAGCAATGTATATGATAATAGCATAAGTGAAAAATTAAATAATTACCTATACCATCAATGTTGAAATAAGTCATAAATAATTATTATATGTCAAGAGTCATATGAATTGAAAAATGCAAGACATGTGATATAAATTATTATGAAAGGTATCATATGAACCCAAAAAATGTGAATAAAAAGGTATTAGTATCATGGAACATTATTTGAACTGATTTCATACCAGAACCCCTATAATTGGAATAACTATATGGTATACATAAAACATAATCATTTCCAAATGGATTAGATAATATTAATGATGCTCAACCATCATATAATTTATATCCAGACCTCCCATCATCATGAGACACAATTGGGATAAATGTATAATATATTTTCATTTGGGAACACATTTTACTCATATATAATGAAAAAGTAATTTTAATGAATATAATATTTTGAATATATAACTTTTAATCAAATCACCATGGAATGAATCACCATTTCTTTCTTAGACCATGAAAATTAAATGAGTTTCACCAAAACCAATTTTAATCAATAATAATAATACAACAAGAGAAATAATTTGTATAAAAGGAACATAACAAAACCTTAGGGAATTAATATAATAATTATATTATATTGACATACATGTGGATACCATTCAAATATTTTGTAATGTATTTATTAAAAAAGGAAAAATAAAAATATTTTATACAACTATTTTTATAAATACAGAAAAAATGGGAAATTAATTTCCATCATAAATAACAATATATATATATATATGAATCATATAAATAACAATAGTCCAGATGGTGGTAATATACATTGAAAATAGAAATTGTTAGAAGAAAAATTCTTCTCAATCAATTTAATAAAAGAGACAAATGACTCCCAGAGGGATAATGTTGAAAATTTTATTTTACAAAACGCTTTAAAATATTTTTAAATATAATGAAAAATATGTATTTCAAATATTTTATTTTTATGAATTAACATTTTATAATTTATAATTAAATTATTTAATAATGCGGAAAAACATTCGCGATATGAAAGATGATACAATATAAGTTTAATATATATGAACATTCTTAAAATTTCATTAATCAATATGTGTGGAAAGGGGAAGAAAACATGTATGTAACATTCATAACTAGTGGATTATTAATTATATGATGTTTAAGATATTAATACAAATATTATTTCTACATATTGACATTGAACATATTCAATTCTAATAAGAAATTATATTAAAACAAAAAATAGTCACTACTATGTTAAATTTTAAATATAAGGGAATTTACGAATAATATGTAACATGAGTTGTAAAATAACAATAATTTAAGGAATTAACTAACAATATTTCATTTTTTGATGAATTAATTATATCATATATATAATTTATTATTCACAACATGAAATATGCCTAATACATATCAGATTGAAGAATTGAAAACCATTTAAAGGACTATAATTATTGATATGATAATTAATCCTTAAAGTGATTATTATAAAAAATAGATACAAATAAAAAATGAGGGAATATTTGAAATGAAATAGTTTTGATTTCACATATAAACATGGAAAAAAATTCTATTTAAGTAGATATATAACATAATTCATTGAAATTTGGAAAATAATCTCCATTCTACTTGGTAGAATTCATATCAAATCACATTGGATGAAACAATTATTCATTTAAAAATAAAATTGAATGAATAATGAATTATTTAAGATAACTAAATTAATAGGTTCATTATTAAATCCCTAAAATTCAAATTTTTTATATTTAAAACATTCCTCTATGAATGTGTATTGATATTAAATCCCTTACTTTGATTCAATAATTTCCAACTATATCCATTAACTGATGTATAATAATTTTGTAAAAAAAAATATTTTATAATATGTTTTATTTGTGTATCCCCTTTTCAAATAGAAATTAATTTTATTTATTATTTTTTAATATTTAATTAGATTATCAATTATGTCAACATAGTTTAATTTGATCATGCTTAGATCATTGCTTCAAAACAGATTCTGTGAATTAAATGTTTAAATGGAGTCCATTATTTTAATAAGATCTAGAATTATAATAATAAAACAACTCTTAGTTGGTTAAATAAGTTATATTTTTAATGGATTCTATGGAATGTGGTCATGAAAAATGGACTATATTATAGTCTTGTAGTTGGTATGTATTACAAACACACAAGTAACATTTCCATTTAAATGTGATCATTTTTTAATAAGGTAACATGTAAAGACCCAGAAATTTGAAGGAAATTTTTTTCTTAATTTTATTTGGGATTTTACAAGAATGCAGTTTCTGACGGTGCCTGATTCTAAGGCTTAGTGTGCACGAAATCATTTTCTGAAGTTTAAATAGGGTACATTCAGTGAACGAACGATTGAGTTTTCCTAACTTTTGATCCGGTTCATGGAATTGAAATCTGAGGGCACCGATGAAACCGCATCACCGGTAATTGCTTAAGAACACCTTTTTGGGGTTGCGTTTTCTCGGGAGGAGATGTTAAAAATTGTGGAATGTAAAAATAAAATTGAGCTACAATTTTATTTCATTTTAAGTGGTTATATCCTTTTATTGGATGTTAGGGAACAACCCATGAGAGGTTAAGAGGTTGGTGGGGCCCACACGAACTCCAACCCTTCAAATTCTCTAACCCCCCATAACTCTCCCCTTTTAAACACCCCCTTTAAACTTGTTAAATCCCTTTTATTAAGTATCTCTTCCACTTTCTTTTTAATTTGCCAACCTACCTCTTAATTAATTAAACAACTCATGGTTTAATTAATTAACTGAATTGGATTTGAAATTTGTAAATTCGAATGCATGGCATGGGAAAATAATATATGGTGTTTCCTTATTTTATTTTGGTTGAAATAGTTGTGTTAAGAGAAAGGGAAGAGATATATTGAATTTTGATGAACTTCTTCCTCCGAGGAAGAACGATTCATCATATTTGATGAAGAACATGAAGAACACTGAAGCTTTTACGAAGAACACCAATCCAGATTGCATCTTCTTTCTAAGTCGATGGAAGAGAGACACCACATTCTTCATCAGGCGAACACTGACAACGTGCCCTCTCCTCTTATTACTCCGTGTCAAGGAAGGAGACACCACCGAGGGGAACGTCACAATTGATGACAACGCACCCTCCGACGTCAACGGAATCGGCACCGATCTTCCGCGACGCCCTCTTCCGCGATGTTCAATTCTGTGACGAGACTTTGTCCAACAATGCTCGAGGTAGGGGATTGAATATATGTTTGTGAATATTCGAGCATTCTTTGTAATCTTAGCCACTTTCTATTGATTAACTTGAGGGGTCCGGAATACAAAAACATGGCCGACCTTCCTCCCTAAATTTCTGTTGTTGACCTTATTGTGGTTTGGAACGGAGATGGCGCGGTGCCGTCGCACCGCGCTGGATAATGCAGCAAGGATGTGTGGCGCCGTCGCACCACGTCATTGAAATCGAACAAGGTCACGGCACCGTCACGATGCACCGGAGAATCAAGAAAACATCACGGCCAGAGCGAGGCCACGGTGTAGGGGCGAGGCACCGTCGCGCCGCGCCGGTCGGACCAAGGCCGCAGCGGAGCAGGGATCGGCGGCCGGCTTCCGGCCACCGACGTCGGAGCTAGGGGATGGGACAGCGCTGGTCCCATGGTGGCAGTAGCCACCCGGCCAGAGTGGGCCGACCGGTCAGGGTAGGAACTGTGTGTTCGTAAACCCCTACTGGTAGGGAGGAACGCCCCCATGCGGGGGCTGCATTTAATTAAACAGGGGGCAGCGCACCCCCCTTGTCCGCCCAGCTCGGTCACGCCGAGCTGGAAAGCGGACCGCGCTGGCGTGACGGCTGGGCCGTGTCAGCCGTGTCGGACCGCACCCAAGCAGGCCAGACCCAGACCCGGTTCGGGTCGACCCGGTTTTGGCCGACCCATGGGGCCTCTGTCCGGGCCCTAAACCACCATTTTTGGACTATTTTCATTCTTTTTCCCATAGCTTGGGCTACGGACCTCCGATCGAAGCACCGTCAGTTGTGATGTGATCCTTGGATCGAGAGTGTTGTTTATGTATATTACACTCAGGGTTTCAGATAACATTGGGTACGTCCGGGTTTGTTCCATCATGAAACCAACAAGGCCCTCGGAGCGGAAATAATTATATCTCGAGCTTCAGACATCTGATTGAGGTTCTGTCGACTTTTTTGGATTAATCTTTATGAGATGAATCTTTTTTCATGCTTAGAATGTGTTTTGGATGTAGTTGGATAGTGGCCGTGTTGGATTTTACCCAAAATCCAACCGTGCCCCTAGAACGAAAAAGCTGATAACCTTCAGACCGTATGTTCTTTTGACGAACCGTCAGCGGCATTGGTGTTCTCGTTGAAAAACGGTCCCTATGAGTATACCTTATGAGATTTAGGGGTATTGTTGAGATACAGACAGGTTGGTTCGCACACAAAACCAACAGGGCCCCTGGGACGAAAATGCTAATAACTCACAGACCGAGCGTCTGATTGACGCGCCGTCTGTTGCCTTGAGACCCCTATGATGAGACGGTCCTTTGAGATACTTTTTAGTGGGACTTTGTGATACTTGGAGTATAGAACTGTACCTCATGGAGAGGACCCTCCCGGAGATGAGCGTACGGAGTACGGAGACCGTGTAGCTGGCTGAGACCTGATGACTGTTTGTCCGATTCGATTCGGAGTGACTAGCATAGCCTAGTGGGGAGCACAACTTTTTGAGTTGGCAGACCCATGACGGAGTAGTACTACTTTGTGAGGTGGAATACCCACGGTACTCGATAAGAGGAGTACCTCTGTAGGTTATGAGGCGGAGCACTACTTTGTGAGGTGGCAGAACCATGGAGGAGGAGCACTACTGTGTGAGGTGGCAGACCCGCGGTACTCGACAGGAGGAGTACCTCAGCAGTCTTAGGTTAGTGGCCATTACCTTGGATTCATGACAGGATCACTGTACTCTCTATAGTCAGAGCTTTTCAGATGTTACATTTTTGATAATGAAAATCCTGGTTTGAGCTGAGACTACGACCTTTGTGTTTATCTCATGATTGTGATGGGTCACATGATATCATAGGTGTATGTATGTGCATATACCTAGGTAGTGGTTATCTGTTGATTTAATAAACTTGTGTTTACTCAGGATTGAGATGGGTTACTTGATAACATAGATATATATATGGGATTATACCTTAGTACGGGTTATATGTTGACATCCTTCTTTGTGGTTATCCTTGTTGAATTTAGCAAGACATTGAGGGTCTCGGAGTCCTTAATGAGTATCGTTTATTCACCCCTACACGGGCTATGCCCGAACCTCGTTGTGTTGGTTGCATACATCGGTAAGCACTGACAGAGGTCGAGTGTTCGAGGATTGGACGGTACCCGGCGCTGGACCTCACGATGAGACGATACTCAGAGGAGGATGATATGAGAGAGCATTTTGGAGGCTACCTATACCTACCCATTAGGTATGATCCTTGGTGGAGATCCTGGATCTGCGCTATCTGGACTTACCCTTTAGGTAGGATCTGAGGAGGACGACCCAGGAGCTGCTTCTTTTCTTCCAGCTGTTTTTCTTTTCAGTTGTACTTTCTTTCAGTTGTAGTTGCACTTTCTAGATGGGTTTGTATTCTAGACCACTTACATTTCAACAATTCCTTTTTTTAATTATTGTTTTAATTCCTCTTGTACTCTGTGGTGTTTTTTTACCTTTATAAAAGCATTGCCTTCTCAATTATCGGGATTTACGCCTTTGGTACTAGTCGCCAGCCTCTGGGCTATGGAAGGCGGGCTTGGGGTAGTCATGGCACTGGCCCTGAGGACCCGTTGTGACAAATTGGTATCAGATGAGTCGGTTATACCACATAACTTATAACTCTGATATTTTCTTCTGTGAAGCAATAGCGTTAAGGGTACCGAGTGTGGTTTTCTGTTCAGGGAGTCCAGTGTTGGTGCGGGCAGCCGACTTATCCATATAGTAGGACCCTGACAACTGATTTCTTACTTTGTGCACGAAATCACTGATTGCGTGTGTGTTTTCAAAGGTTTTACCTTATTACAGCTCAAACCAGGTTAGCTCACCAGGTATAAATCGTTTAACCGTGTCACGTTTGTTTCGTTCCAGATTCCTCCCCACAGATGACCGGCTAGAGCCCCGAGTGTTGTATGTACTGATAGACTGTTGAGCGACGTGGCCTCAGTACAGGGCCCTATCCTAGTTGAGGAACCAGTGGAGGAACTAGCGGTACTACTACCCATTGGGCCACCGATTCCACCATCCCCAGCAGCAGAGGGTGCACGTCGCTTGAGCGCACTACACGAGTTCCAACGCCAGAGGCCACCCATGTTCAGGGGAGAGACGGACCCGCAGGTGGCTGAGGATTGGCTGGAGGTTGTGGTGAGAGTCTTCAGGCTAGTGGGGATGCTAGAAAACTTCATGGTGACCCTTGCTTCTAGCCTTATTCAGGTAACATCAGGAAAATGATGGAGCTTGATGCTCTAGATTCATGACAAGGTGACACTTCTGTGGGTAGAAATCGAGAGCCTGTTCCAGGCAGAGTTTGTACCAGCCACCATTCGAGCGGTGCATATACATGAGCTGGTGCATCTATAGCAGGGTAGAATGATGGTGGTGCAGTACTCAGCGGGGATCAAAGACCTCTCACGATACTCCACAGATATGGTACGAGACCCGTTCTTCAGGGCCCGAACCTTCGAGACGGGGCTCAGGTGAGAGATTAGAGCTTCTGTTGTTTCTCACAGTATCCCGACACAGACAGGGGTATTGGAGCGAGCCCTCTTAATGGAGAGATTCCTTACTGAGCAATATCCAGTAGCAAGACCCACCACTAGCCGTCATATGGTATAGTCTTCTGCGGTGGGCAGTAGACAGATGACACAGAGGTCTAAGAAGAACAGACCTACATGTGGTCGACTGCATGACTTAGGGTCGGTAGTGAGAGGCACCAAGGGGAATGACAGAGCCGGACCTGCCATGCATTGTTAGTCCTGTGGCGGGATTGTTCACATGGCACGTGACTGTCTGACTTGCCATGCAGATGACCTGCAGTTAAATGAAGAACCTCCCAAGCAGAGGCAGAGGTTCGATCTAGGCGGACCGCTAGGAGAAGAAGGCCGAGGGAGAAGAGCTGGTCATGCAGCTAGATGTGGACGATTCTACGAGGTATTTACACCACCACCACCACCAGGAGGTCCACCCTGACCGCAGGGAACATGTGGTCAAGGGAGTGCTCAGCTTCTGGCAGCAGAAGCATACAACTACGGAGCTCCGGAAGCAAGTCGACAGGAGAGAAACTAGTGGTTTCCTTTTGTTTATCGTTCTACTAGTTCCATGTGGTTGTTACGATTGTGTCTTTATAATATGAGCTACAATAATAAAAAGACACTTACCTATGTTAAATTTGCTTCCTTCATTTTTTTGTACTAAGAGGTTCTGGTTTAAACTGTTGACTTGACCATCACTTTCAAGATTCCTACTGGAGGAGACCCAGTTACCTCACACTGATGCCGATAGTGTGACTCGACCCTTAGAGGAGAGAGTGACAGTTGGATCTCTTGGTAGTAATGTCAAGGATTTATGACTTCTTCCATTGCATGAATACATCATTCATGCCAAGATTGACTGTATTAGGAAAAGAACGTGGTTATCCAGGGGATGAGACCAGATTTCTCTTATCAGAAAAGATGAAATCATAGTAGCTCTTGTTGGACCAGAGATGGTCTAAGCCACAGAAAATAAGGTCCTTGTCATCCAAGAGCAGATGAGGATAGATCAGAGCCGATAGAAGCTTTATGCTAAAAACAATCAGAGACCAATAGAGTTCGAGGATAGCCACCACGTTTTCGTACGGGTCTCACCAAGACGTGGAATTATGGAGATTTAGTTGAGGTGACAAGTTATCTCTGTGCTTTATCGGAACCTTATAGGTCCTCAGTAGGGTAGGCTAGGTTGTTTACCACTTGACCTTTCCACCTCAGTTGCACCAGGTGCATCAAATCGTCCACGTACCTCAGCTAAGGATATATGTGAATGATCCTTCACAAATCATCGACCTCAGGGAGTTGGACGTTGATGACAATGAGACATGCATGGAGATTCCGGTGGAGATCAAGGATCAACAAGAGCAGGTCCTACGTGAACGATCGATTCCTGGGGTGCGCTTTCACTGGATACAAAGAAACCTCTAGGGGAGAAACTAGGAGCAGAGGACTAAGATGTGTTCTCAGTACCGATTTTGTATCCCTAGTTTCTGTTAAATCTTTGCGGGGACGTAAAGCCCTGATGTGGGAGTAATGTAAAGACCTATAGATTTCAAGGAAATTTTTTTCTTAATTTTCTTTGGGATTTTAAAAGAACGTAGTTTCTGACAGTGCCTGATTCCGAGGCCCAGTGTGCCTGGAATCATTTTCCAATGTTTAACTTAGGTACGTTTAGTGAACGAAAAAGCGGGTTTTCCTAACATTTGATCCGGTGCTCGGAATTGAAATCTGAGGGTACCGATGAAACCGCATCACCATTAATTTCTTAAGAACACCTTTTTTGGTGTTGTGTTTGCTCGGGAGGACATGTTAAAAATTTTTAAAAGTAAAAATAAAATTGAGCTACAATTTAATTTCTTTTAAAGTGGTTATATCCTTTGAGTGGAAGTTGGGGAGCTACCCATGAGAGGTTAAGAGGGTGGTGGGACCCACACAAACTCAACCCCTTTAAATTATGTAACCCCACATATCTCTTCCCCTTTAAACTCCCCCTTAAACCTATTAACTCCCTTTTATTAAGTAACTCTTCCACTTCCTTTTTAATTTTCCAACGAACCTCTTAATTAAATAAACAACTCATGGTTTAATTAATTAAGTGAATTGGATTTTAATTTTGTAAATTTGAATGCATGGAATGGGTAAATAAAATAAGGTGGAGCCTTATTTTATTTTGGTTGAAATTGTTGTGTTAAGAGAATTGGAAGATATCTCTTGAGTTTTGAAGAACTTCTTCCTCCGAAGAAGAACGCTTCATCTTCTTTGTTGAAGAAATTGAAGAACACCGAAGCTTCGACGAAGAACACCGTCTCATCTTGCATCTTCTCTCAACTTCGAAGGAAGTGAGACACCACATTATTCATCGGGAGACCAATGACAATGTGCCTTCTCCTCTTCTTCCTCCGCGTCATGGGAGGAGACACCACCACGGGGAACGTCACCATTGACGATGACTCACCCTCAGACGTCAACGGAATCAGCACTGATCATCTGTGACGCCAACGACCATCTCCATCCGTGATGCCCTCTTCCACGACATTCAATTCCATAATGAGCTATTTTCAACAAAGATTGAGGTAGGGGTTTGAATATATGTTTGTGGATTTTTGTGCGTTCTTCAAAATCTTAGCCGCTTGATATCGATTAACGGGAGGGGGTCGGACTGCTCAAACATGGCCGACCCTCCTCCCTTAATTTCAGATGTTGACCTTGTTGTGGTTTATAACAGATATGGCATGGTGCTATTGTACTGCACGAGATCATGCGGCAAGTATGTGCGGCGCCGTTGCGGAACGGCCATAGGCCGGCCGCCAGCGTCGGTGTTAGGGGACGGGACCGCGCCGGTCCTGTGGTGGCAGCAGCCGGCCGACAGGAGTGGCGCGACCGGTCAGGGGATAAATCGGGGGTTCGTAACCCCTGGATAGAAGGGAGGAGCAGCCCCCCACATGGGGTCCGTGTTTAATTAAAAATAGGGCAGCGCCCCCCCCCCCCCCTGTCCGCCCACCTCGGTCACGCCGAGCTAGCCCGCAGACGGTACCAGCGCACCGGCCGTGCTGCCCTGGCCGTGCGGGGATGCGCCCAGGTCAGGCAGGGCTGCGCCAGCCGGGTCGGGATATGATAGTTGGGTCGGGCCGCACCCAAGCGGGCTGTACCCGGACCCGGTTTAGGTGGACCCGGTTCGGGCGGACCCAGGGGGTCTCTGGCCAGGTCGGTCCGGGCCCGAAACCCCCATTTTCGGACGGTTTTCGTTCTTTTTCCGATTGCATGGGCTACAGACCTCCGATCGACGTACTGTTAGTTGCAATGCGATCCTTGGATCGAGATGGTTGTTTTGGTATAATACACATAGGGTTTTGGAAAAATTTGTGTATGGGTGAGCTGGTTCAATCACGAAACCAACCGAGCCCTCGGAGCAGAAACACTTATATCTCGAGCTCCGGAAGTCCGATTGATGTGCCTAGACTTTGTTGGATTCCTCTTGATGATACATAACTTTTGGCATGATTCACCTAGGTTTTGGATTCAGTTGGGTAGTGGCTGGGTTGGATTGTACCTGAAATCAAACCAGGCCCCTAGAACGAAAAAGTTGATAACCTTCAGACCAGACGTCGGTTTGACGAACCATCACTGGCGTTGGTGGTCTCGATGAGAATCTATCCCTATGAGTATACCCTATGACAGTTCAGGGTACAGTTGAGATACAACTAGGTTGGTTCACACACGAAACCAACCAGGCCCCTCGGACGAAAAGGCTAATAACTAACAGACCCGGTGTCCGATTGGTGCATCGTCTGTTGCGTTGAGACACCAATGACGAGGCGGTCCATTGATATACTTATTCATGGGACTTCGTGTTACTTGGAGTATATACTTGTAGCTCATGGAGAGGAACCTCTCGGAGACGAGCCTACGGAGTACAAAGACCGTGTAGCTGGCTGAGACCTAATGACTAATTTTCTGATTCGATTCGGAGTGACTAGCATAGGCCAGTGGGGGGCACAACTTTGTGAAGTGGCAGAACCATGGCAGAGGAGCACTAATTTTTGAGGTGGCAGACCCACGGTACTCGACATGAGGAGTACCTCTGTAGGCTGTGAGGGGGAGCACTACTGTGTGAGGTGGCAGATCCATGGCGAAGGAGCACTACTCTGTGAGGTGGCAGACCCGCGGTACTGGACAAGATGAGTGCCTTAACAGTCTTAGGTTAGTGAGCAGTACCTTGGAGTTGTGATAGGATCACTGTACTCTCCATAGATGGAGCTCTTCAGCAGTGATGATTTCAAAAATGAAAATCTTGGTTTGAGCTAAGACTACAACCTTTGTGTTTACCTCATGATTGAGATGGTTCACTTGATATCTTTGGTGTATGTATGGACATATACCTAGGTAGTGGTTATCCGTTGATTTCATAACCTTGTGTTTCCTCGTGATTGAGATGGGTTCTTGATAACATAGGTATAAGTATGGGCTTATTCCTAAGTAAGGGTTATCTGTTGAGGTCCTTCTTTGTGGTTATCCTTGTTGGATTTAGTGAGACCTTATGGGTCTCAGGGTCCCTACTGAGTATCGTTTACTCACCGCTGCATAGGCTATGCCCGCAACTCGTTGTGTTGGTTGCAGACATCGGGCAGCGCTGACAGAGGCCAAGTGTTCGAGGACTAGACGGTACCTGGAGGTGGACCTCACGACAAGATGATACTCGGAGGAGGTTGACGGGCGAGAGCATTATAGAGGCTATCTATACCCAACCTTCAGGTAGGATCTATGGTGCAGGATCTAGGAGCTGCGCTATCTATACCTACCCTTCAAGTAGGATCCGAGGAGGACGACCCAGAAGCTGCTTCTTTTCTTCTAGCTGTTTGTCATTTCTGTTGTACTTCCTTTCAGTTCTAGTTGCACTTTTCAGATGGGTTTGTATTCTGGCCCACTTACTTTTCAGCACTTCCTTTTTGTACTTTGAGTTTTACTTCCACATGTACTCTGTGGTGTTTTTTACCTTTATAAAGACAATGCATTCCCAGATATTGGGATTTACGCCTTTGGGGCTAGTTGCCAGCCCCTGTCCTATGGAAGTCGGGCTTGGGGGTAGTCACAACACGGGCCCTGAGGATGAGTCGTGACATAACTATTATTTTATATTTCCAAAAAATTAATTATAAAATGAATTTAATATTATTTCATTATATTTACCACTGTATAGCATCCATCTAATGTGGTGAAATAAATTACATCTCATTAGGGAGGTTGAAGACCACTTGTATGCACAAAGAACATTATCATTTTTAATGAGATGAATCATAAGAAATTTTTTAATGTTTTACCATTTAATAATTATATTATTTCGAATTAATATCATATATTAATCATCACTATAATAATGGAAACCACATATAAGATATGGTAGTGGAAAACAACATATATTTTTTCATAATCAGGTTTTCTATCATGACACGAACGACAGATTTATATCCCATATGACTTCAGATAATATGGATATAGGTTATTCCTGTAACATAATGACATCTATTTATTTCTAATAAGATTTTACATGTTATAAAAACCTTGTTAAATAATATTTTATGGTTATAGAAGATGAAATAATTCAAAATCACTCTATTATGAACAATACATATTCTTTAGACAATATCATTTGGTTTACACAAAAAACCTTACTAGGAGGGTTTTTAATAAAATGGGATTATATGAAATTAAATATAAAATGAATATTGTATTTGGTTAAGTATATTCATAAAAAAATTAATTTAATGTGTGATCAAAAGTATAGAGTATGATCCCTCCTATTAATGAGCGGAAGGAAACATTAGGAATTAATTAATGTTTTAAAATATGATTAATTAATTTCCATATTGACAAGAATCCAAGCTAAAATTATTGAAATATAGGATAATTATATGTCAAAATTATATCATAAATTAATATTTTGACATGTTTAAGAAGTTTATTTAACTTATATCATTGTGATTTTACATGTGTTATCATTTTTTGAAAATTACCATGGCAACTATGATATTTCAATTTTTGGAGTAATGATAGTTAATATAAATGTAGTTTTTTAAATAAATGGACCATGGGATATATTTAAAACTAAGTTTGAATCCTTTTATAGAAGATAGTTTTTTATGATTGTTATATCATTTAATAATATATAATTTATTGTAAAATATCATTAATGACAACTTAGATACTGTTCATTTAATTTAACATTAAAAACATCTATACTAAAATTGATTTCAAATATATTATATTAACACATATGTTCCATATTTTATTTATCTAAATATTTCTTCTAACATAATAAATCATTCAGTTAATATCAATTTCAATCCAGACAAAATGACTTAGTATATTTTTCTATTAATGATATAATTTTTTTAAGCATTGTATAAGGACTATATTTTATAATTTCATCAAAAATAATTATAAATACTTTAACAAGATCAAAAAATATATTTCAATAAAATATTTATTCCCATATATGGGTTTTTTATCTGAATCGCAATATAATATATATTTGAAGGAATACAGTGAAATTTCTTGTGTTTATCTTTTACAAGTTTATTTTAAAGATAAAAATTAATGAAATATGGAACCTAGTGGAAATATAATAATGAATTAGATATACTTTTATATAATATAATAATCCAATTGGATAATTTTAATTTGTATGGATATTGTTTAGTTCTTATCATTTTATGTTAACATTAACTACATGATTTACCCCTACAATGGTAAAAAATATTTTCAATAGGTTTTATTAATAAATATTAAAAATTATGTCAACAATCCTACCTAATTTTAATTATATTGAATTTAAATATGGAATAATTTTTCTATAATTACATTCATTGATGTGGATAAATTAAATATAATATTTAACCTACAAACATTTTAAAAAGAGTGTTTTAAGAAAAATTCAAATTTATGTTAAAATTTTTTTATATAGAATTCATGAATAAATATTATCGAAAATAATATAAATTATTTTTATTAATAAAAGTTATGTATTTAAATTTTAGTACTAAAATGAAATATAATTTTACATTTTAAATTCATTAAATGAAAATAATAGTTTCAATAAAAACAATATTTATACTATTAATAAAAAATGAAACATTTCAGAAAATTTTACCAATTTTACCCAAAGAGAATATTGATATTATGATTTCAAAAATGATTTAAATTTTATAAAATAATTTTTAATTAATTTTTATAAATAAATTATAATAATTTATCACAAATATCAATAATTTGTCTTGCATAAATTATTTTTTGATGAATAAAATGAATTTAAAATAAATAAGTACATTTTTATTAAAAAAATTCAATTAATTATATTTTTAGAAACTATTTATAGTTTTATCTTTCATAATTGCGTCTTTACTATTAATACAATCCAATTTCATGACATGGTTGTATATGTCGTTTTTAAATAACAATATTTATTGGTTCATAAAACATTTGTTTTCATATTGTATACACTATAAAAATTTCATTTTCCTTCAAATCATGTGATATTATTAATTTATTTATTATTAATTATGAAATAATATATTTTTAGAAAATTAATTTCATCCTTAAAAATTAATTTTTCTTCAATTTTTTCTTCATTTCACTGAGTGAATTATATAATAAATTAATGTATAAAATAAAAAAATTATTACAAAAAATTATCTCTAGTATTTTGAAAAAAATTAAAAATTTATTAGTATTAATTCATTAGTTTTTTATAAAATGAATGATTTTCTAGAGAATAGTGAAAAATATCCTAATTTTTTATTCAAAATTATACAACATTCCATTTTTTAAACAATGTACTGAAATTAAAACATGTTATATTATATTATAAATAATATAATTATTTTTATAGTCATCTGTTTAATATTAATATTTGGTATAATAAATTTGTAATCAATAAAAATTAATATTTTCCTAAAAAACAATTTTCTTCGTGTTTTTCAGGACTTAATTTATATTAAAATAGATAAATTTGGTGAATATATTTTAAATAAATGGATTCTATATTTTTAATAATTAATAACATGTTTATTGAATATGTTGATTTTATTTTTGATAAATATTACTATTAACTAATGCTATTTTTTTCAACTAAATAGGGGTAAAATTTGTAATATATTAATAAAAAATTGTTCTATGGATTAAAATTAGTAAAAATATATGTTAATTAAATTTATGGGAGGTTTTTGGACTTTTAAGTCTAATTATTGAATATTTGGCCATTTTGACCAATATTAATTTGATTATTTCACTTTTTAATATTTAGATAAAAAAACAGTCATTGTCTCTCTCTTACTTTGTGATATCTATTATTTGTTTATTTTGGATGAAAGAAAATTTTAAATGGGTATACATTTTAATTTTTATATTAATTATATTATTTTCAAAATGGAGATTTCTCTATAATTTGAATTACATTTATAAACAAATTTAATTCTTACACAACATCGTCACAATATTTCTTCAATTAGTAGTAAAATAAAAAAATAATTATAGGATGATAAAATTATTATAATATGAATAATTTAGAGTGTTTAAAATATCAATTGATAAATATTACATATTAATTTTATGTTAATGGGTTGTAATTTGATTCCATATTTTTCATGATGTTTTTAATGAAAAATAAATGAAAAATATAAAAAATTTCATTAATGGTATTTTCTAAAAATAATATTATAATAAAATTTGTATAAAACTATTAAAATATTTAAAATCATTATGGAAGACGTTAAAATGTGGATAATATCATCCCTTTTCTATTTATGATCAAATCTTCACCATATATTTAATATTATAACCCATTAATTAGAAAATTAAATTAACATAGTTAAGGTTACAATTTTTATATTATTATCTTAATAAAAAAGATATTGTTAAACAACTCATTAAACTTTTAAAATTTTAAAAATTTATTGTATTTCATGAGAAACCTACATTTAATTTTACTATTTTTCATTTTTTAACTATTTTTCTAATTCATCGAATAAATTTTAAGAGTGACTCTCCTATCAATTAAAATAGAGAACACATGTTTTATCATATTTTCACAACATCGAGCCTTATAGTTAAACGACTTAGTGAATTATTTTTTTTAAAAAATTACATTCCACTTACTAGTGGTGATTTTCTCCAAAAATTATAATGATAGGTTTCATAAGATGAGATGAAAATGAGTTGTTTCAAATTATTGGTATTGGAGAGAACCAATGTAATTATATTTAATTCATATTATAACTTTAGAAAATCAGTTATATTCACCATAAAATGTTATATCTATTAATAATAAATATAAATAAAATTTAATATTATTATGTAGACACCATTATTTATGATATTTATGAAAAATTCGGACATTAATGTATCACTCAAGAAACGTATGAGTTAATATCTCCACGTGCAAATAAAATTCATTTTCCATCACCATTTATCCTAAATTTATTTTGGTCCTAAATCAGGAATTCAAGAACAAGACCATATGCCTTACTACACTTTATGTTTGACACTCCATATGGATATTATTATAAAAATTCTGATTTTATTTATCTACCATTATAAAGCATTTAAAATCATAGATTCCCCCAAAGTAACCAATGATTATTATTCTACGATTCAGGATGTAAAATTTATTTATTTTCAAAACCATATTTAAAGCTATATAATGTTTATAACTATATGATCTCATCCAGAATTGGCTATTATTATTGAATAGTTCCTAGATGGAAAAAATTTATCATTAATCAAGGAAAATGTAGAGAATTTTATACATTGGAATAAAATACAGTTGGTAATGGAATTAATAAAGTTATAGATAAAATTTTGATTCTTAGTTAGGTTATGAAAAATAATCTTTTATGAATATATGATCCTATTCCATATTTAGATCTCCCATGTTGGATCTGTTAATGTGGTTGAAACCCCTATCATATAGTGAGAATAAAAATCCAATTATTGATAAATAATGGATAAAGTTTTGGAGTAGATATTTACTCACATAGAATGAAAAGAAAAGGAAAATGTTACTACTTTGGTCTATTTTCTCCAATGGGATACTGACTATTGGTGGTCTTTAATCTAAAATATAGATGGGAAGAAGAAATTGAACTAATTGAATAAATAACATTTAAGGTGACATTCTTCAATGAAAACATTCCTCAGGATAAAAAATATTACAAAAATAGGAATATAATAATTTTAATGAACAAAGAGGAAGAATGTAGTGTGGGTTATGAGGAAACATTTTATAGTTTATCTCTGTATTATATATATTTCACATGCAATATATTATATAATATAGGTCAATTCATTAAACTAATGAAGCCAAATTTTTTAATTCCACTAGTTTCTTATAATTTTTGATCATATGAATAAATTATTTTATGTTCATTCAATACACATATATAATTCTATGTGTCCTATTCCTTAAAGGGAAACCATAAGAATATGAGGTTTTCAAATATCTAATAAAAAGTGAATGACTCAAAAATGATAAGGGAAATAGTGATTTTCCAACATATAATAAATATAGAAAAAATCACCCTGAAAATTTCTTGAAAGGATTTTGAATTTTTATATGTATGCAGAGAAGGGTCACTGAGGAAAAGAATTCTATGGAATAAGGTAAAACACATTTATTCAATGTTTATACAAGAATTATATTTGAAACTATGGAAACAAATTCCCCATGAATCAAGGTAACATACCTTTCAAGTAGATAATAGATCATGTTCATGAACATGTTTTTGAAAGAATCTATGTGAAATGATTAATATACATATATATTTTGTAATATGAAATATGTTTTAAAATCATTTTGATTATGATATTCTCATAATATGATTTATTAAATATATATGGAATGTACTACAGTACCTTTTTGTTATCTATTAAATATCTTAAGCTAAATGTTATCATGAAATGTTATTCAGTAGGAAAATAATATTTTTTAAAACACATGTTTGATGTAATGAAACCCTAATGTTTTTATGATATTTAGATAATAATGAAGAAATTATTAATTTGGATAATAATTTGTTTAAATTGATCTTATTGATGACGTGTAAAAATATTTCTATATTATATAATCAATGGAGTATACAATACCATTTGTTTAAAGAAATATATCCAATAACATGTTTCTAAAATAAGGAGTAAGGAATAATTTATCATTCCAACATGATTTTATTGTAATTTATGTTATTACCATAATCCAAGAGGAATCATGTTAAAGGTATTCACATTTTTTGGAGTTAAAATTTTTGTTATAGTTCTTTTTAATTAATGGATAATAACATTTTCATTTTATAAATATAGTGAAATTTATTCTATTATGTTTGATCATACTATTTTAGAATGGTTAACCATTTATTAAATGCATTAGGTTGACCTTTAGATCTAGTTTTAGATAATAATATAGTATACCACTATGGGATTCATTTTTTCTATGTGATGGTTTATAAATATATCATGCAAGAAGAAAAGATAAAATTTTAATATAGATACAAACCATGTATGTATATATTTTTTTATTCATGGGAAGTTAATATCTCTCATCTAGGGTTTTTCTTCAGCACCGACTGGAGGGTGATGCACTTATGCCTCTCTCACATCAATACATCCTTATCTGTTCATTTCCCTTCTTTATCACTCTCATGAAGGATGTTAATGTTTTATGGATTTGGTGTTTTGAGTTCGTCATATCCTAATGCTCATGGGGGTTCTTTCTTTAAGGTTCTATTCATTATGGAAGGAATGGTGATGTATTTGGGATTTCAATGTCATCAGTCTGCCCTTTCTTCTAGTCTTCATTTGTTTCCTTCTTTTAAACATATTGTGAGTATGGTTTGTTTAATTTTTTATAAATATAGTGGGGGTTCATCCTCAGTTACCATATGTTATGTTACATTCATTACAAGTCACTTCTTGTTCAGATTATCTTGGATCCCTTCATTGGTGACACCCCATTGTGTGGTAGTTGGGTCATCCATCCCTATATGGAGTAAGATTAGCTTTTTATATCATGTATCTTTTTCCTCATAAGGATTCATTGTGAATGAAGTTTGTATGTGGTAGGGAGGCTTATAGTTTCAATGTGATTTGGATTTCATTTAGTGATTATTGTGGTTGTAGGGATTCATATTCGACATCATGGTGTTTCGATCACACCTTGGGACTTTCTACCTTTACCTTTCTCTAGACCCAATTCACACCCATCCTCTCCAGGTCTATCGATTTTGATAGTTAATTAGATATTTTGGAAGTAGTGGTTAGACAAACATCAGTTGTATTTGGAATGAGCCCCACATTTGTTGACAAGGATTTTTGGTTTCCAGTGTTCACTCTATCCATACTCAAGCTAATGATTTGGAAGTGTCAAAATCAGTGAATTTTTATTATGTGTGATGGATATGGAGTTTATTTTGTGTAGGTGATGATGTGAATAGATTTTTTTTATTTGGTAAAAGGGAATATATGTGGTTTGGTGCGACCTTGTGATTTTTGATGTTTTTATCTACATGGATTGGTTATCATGGTGGTCTGTAACTACTATGTGGAATTTTTGGTCCATGGATCAAGGGATGGTACAACCAAACCAAATATAAATGGATTCTCAAGATGTGGTTCATCGTTAAGGGTTTTCACAATACCATTGATATCAATATATAAATATTTTAGAGGATCTGGAAATTTCGAATGGTATCAGGCCCATTCACATCTGCATATGATAGCTACTCTAACAATGATGATAAGGAGGATGTTTAACATAACCATATTGACACTGGGTAATGGATTTTCTTTGAATACTCGATTATGGTTGTTTTTGGAATTGGGATTTTGGAAATATGGGGCATGATTTTTTCTTTATGTAATTAATTTCATAATGGGTTCCCCCTTATCAATTAAAAGGTAGTTTCTATTAATAAAAAATTAATTTTTAGTCAATCTAGTACAGTGAAATAATTAATAAAAACCAAGAAAAATTTTCATATGTATTACTCTTTGCTGTCTTCATTATTGATGAATCAAATTCCCCTCAGATCATCATGGATTTATGTAATTTTTATTCTTATATTTTTCCTAAAAATGTTCTCTATTACTCTTCATTATAAAAATATTATTATACTTTTCCATTGAAGCCATGTTTCCATTTCCCACCTATGATCTCCTACATGGGAACCTAGTTACTTGATCATTATTGTATTACCCCTGGTTTTTTGTATGTAAAACATTCATTGTTATTTGTATGTATATAATGTATAAGAGTGAATTTTTGGAGATATTGGAGACTTTTATGTGTGTTTATAGGGAAAAAGGTATGGCCCACAAGCTGGACATGGTTTGTCATAACTGTGAAGAAATCATAAGACAAACTATGATTTTTGGATGATGGGGGATAGTATATGTACTAGGTCGTGTTCACAATTTGAAAGGATATTCAAGGAAAACATAAGATGGTATTCCCAAGATGTAGATCAGGTAATTTTTGCACACTGTTTGTCTAACCGTATGGACTAACCATGTCTGGTGTCTCTGTGAGAACATACATAAGTGGATCTCACATGTTTTTAATGAGAAATCCCTTGTTGTTTCTCAGTTGTTTCCCTAAAATGGGTTTCATCTCTATTTAACTTTGGAGATCCTCTCCCATGTGAATTAGAATTGATCTGGAGCAATCCTTTTTCATATAGAACCATTATTCTTGTAGTATTTCATCACTCCACATCATTATTTCCATTCTTCCATAGATCTACATATCCTCTCTTCTTGCATTCTTATATCTACAACCATTTTGGTTAGATCTAAGATTATGAATTCTATATATGTTATTATTTTTTCTTTATCATGACATGGGGTGATATCTATGGTGGTTTCGTGAATGTTCAACCCAGTTTATTGAGTGTTCTTCATCTGTTTTTAGTTTTCGGAAAAAAGGTCGATGAATGTGGCTTCACAATCAACACATCTTTCTATAAATGTTTTTATAATATTATAATTGATTTATATGAAATATATTGATTGAAATAACTGGTTTTGATCATGAAATTAATCTTTTATTGAGTTAATTTATAGTTTTTCGTGAAATGGTGTAATCTTGGTGAATTATTATGAAAATTAATTTTTTTCACTGATTTTAAATGGGTTAATTTAAAATATTGTTTTGTAAAAAATATATAAATGATTCATTGGAAAAAGTATATCATTAAAAAATAGTTTTTTATTTAAATGGTTTGATGGAAGAAGTTTTTGCAATAAAAGGGTGATTAAATTGAAATGGTTTTGGCATGATTTTTGGCATACATGGTGTGTCTATTCATATTTCATTTTTGGTGATTGGTTTGAAAATGAAAAAATTATTGATTCCAAATGTGTACTAGAACATGTCATATAATTATTTTTTAAGGATTTGTAATATCTATGATAAACTAGTCATGATTATTGAACTATCATAACAATTAATACTTGATGGTAATGTGTATTTTTGGAATGGATTGCTTATGGAAAAGGGAATTCATTAAATTAGATAAATCTAGGTTTGGTTTCATTAATGTAAATTGGTTTGGCTGGTAAATTACTAATGTAATATTTTTATTGAGTTATTAACATTGTTGGAAATTGTATTATATAATCTGTTTATATTTAACTATGTCTATATATAATATCATAGTGTCGTGAGCAGGGACATCAATGGGGAAACCATTCTAAGATTTAATAATCGCCCTATTCATGGAAATTTAGGTGATTTTTCAGATTTCCTCTACTGGGACATTGTAATATGTATAGAGTCACATGGTAATCACTACATTGAGGTACTTGGTCTATTTAGTATTGTTGGAGTATGAAGCATGTGAAGAATAATGTATTGATGTTGTCATTGTGTCTTATTAGTTTATATTCTATTGTTTACATTGTTGTTGTAGTCTAACAAATATGGAACAAAATTAGAGAATGATATTGATATATGAAATGTTTAGATTTCTTTCATAGTTCTCATGTATCATATATTGGTTTGTTGGATTATGTATATATGGTTAGTTTTTTTTTAAATTTTAAGGTTAAATCATGCAATAAATGTTTTGAAACCATTAAGAATTTATATTCATACTTTGGTTTAGAGGGATATAATTTACGTCCAAGTAATTATTCATTGTATTGTCATGCCAATGATAATAAATGGGTCATTTCAATGGATATCCACTTGTTTGGTCCTTTCCTAAATAGTGGTCTTCAGTTTCGTAGTCTTGGAGTTGAAATTCATATGTGTCTATTCCATGGGTATGATCTTAAAAATGAGTTGGATTGTTGGGACATGAAATATAGAGGATAAAAATATGAAACAAAAATTATTGTGATGAACATCATGTCACCATGGAGTTGGATACGTCAGTATTGTAGTGAAACATATAGGAATTTTAAATCTCATTTTCATTGGTTTAGCTAATGAGATGAGCATGACATTCATTATAGGAATTATTTCCCCTTATAATTACACACATAGTTTTGAGTAATGATCTATGAGATTCTAAAAAAGTTTGGATTTCTAAAAATCATTGATTTTTTATCAAATTCTATGTTTTGGAAAACAACATTCTTATTGAATATTTGATGACGTTTGATTTTTAGAAATCTTATTATATGTTTTAAAAAATAGTTGAATTTTTATATGGTTGATTTTGGAATTTAATGTTTTTATAATTGATGTGATATAAATTGAAATTAAAAGACTTCAATTTATAGGGAGTGATACTTACACAGGTTGTTGTTGGTTTAGAAAATAAAACCTAAAAGGTGTCATAGAATCCAACCTGATGAAGCGATAAAGAATTGGGTTTCACATGAAATGCAAGTGTAACAAAAGCTTGTTTGTAGTATATTCTATACATTCCATTCAGTGGACACCTAAATATAGTTGGATGGGCCAAGACAATTGTACAATTCTTTATTTCACTAGAAATAGAATCCACCCATCTTATTTGGTGATTCGAAACTAAAAAGGATGAGGTGTGGCTAAATAAAATGAATTTTATCATCAAATCCAACAGAACACCAGTTTAGATTAGGGTCAAGATGACAACTTATATTCTCTAGGATCTTGCACAGTAGTGGTGGGAAAATTTTGTGGACGATAAACTAGATCACTTTTATAGTTTGGAAAATTTTTAGGAATTCGTCAATAAAGATTTATTTCCTTACACATACATGATCTATACAAGTATGCACATATTTAGCTTGATGTATGAAATTATCTATTCCATAGAGTATGTGGCTAAATTTATTCATTTACTACACTTTTTACAAGATGTTATAACTAGTGTGGCCTTGAAGGTACACATCTTAGAATTAGTGAAAAGGCATGAGATAAATTCCAGGATTGTAGTGGTATGTATTATGGTATATACAGAGATGTTGAAAATAAAGACATTTCATAATCGTGATATCTCATGATATATGGGAGGAGGATGTACGGTTATACCTATGAGTAATGTTAAGAACTATAATGTTGGGAATATGTGGAAGAGAGAAATCAATTTCTATGGTTGGAGCGGAAACCATAATTATAGTGTTGGTTTAATAGATCCTCTAATGAGAACCATAATAAATGTGATATGTTTCCATTGTTGTTCTTATGACCACTATAAGTGAGAGTTTATAGCACCATTGAGAGGTTTCCCCAATTGGATAAATAGGGGAAATCTTAATAATTATTATTGTAGTGATCCTCAATAAGGTTCATGATACACTTCTATGGTGTCACATAAATCATATTATTAGACCAATGAAGGATAACAGAATCACTATAGTCAAAAGAGTAGATCTAGCAATGTTTTTTCTAAAATCACAATGACTCCACAACCATGGAAATACTAGCAATGAAACAAGGGAAAGAGTATAATGATGTTCCATTTGTATGTTGTTTAGTAGATGATTACAGATTTTCAGGTTGGACCATCTGTGGTGAGATCCAAGATTCTAGTGAGATCATTCTTTATGAATTTTTTTATATTGGTGCATCACATTCCTTCAATGCTTCACTTTCAATTTATTTTCTATGTTTTAAACCTGGTATAAATACTTCTATGTGAAAAAATCAAACTCTTATTTGTAGAAGAGAATGTGGATCCTTCCTATATAGATAATTTTCTATATCAATTGATGGATAGAAGCTAAAATAATAATTCTCAGTTTTGGAGATGGATGTGTATGATGTAATCATGGGTTTGGATTTGTCAAAAAATTTAAAAGAATAATTAGTTTTGTCATGGGGGATAGCGGTGAGAATCTCTTAAAATGTTCAAGGGTTTTAAATATGGGTTAAAAAGATTATTTCCACATGTAGTGGGAATGGTATCATAACAGTTGTAGGAATTGATGTTGGAATAAATGGAAGTGAGAGAGAATGACCTTTTTCAAGCAGTGGTGGAACTGATTCTTGATGTTAAACTTCATTAACATCTGAGTGTTACCACCTATCAGGGATTTGGATTTTATGACTGACCTCCTTAAAAGGACTAGTAACATTTCTATTGAATCTTTTTCAATGAAACCCACAACATTAAGGGAATTTAAAGTTCAATATGAGGACTTGAAAAGAAAACATTTCATTTATATATAAACATCTACATGGGTATCACTAGTATTTTTTGTTAATAAGTAATATAGAACTATAAGTCTATGTGTTGAATATCATAATTATAACCATGTTTTGATAAATATTGATAATACACTACCATGTATTAATGATCTATTCAATCAATTTTTAGGTGAGTGCTGGTTCTTTAATATTGACATGCGCTCAAGATATCACCAATTGTGTGTTAAGATGAAATATATTTTGAAAATTGACTTCAGATGATGTTATGACCATTATGAATATGTGGTAATGCCTTTTGTTCTTATGAATGAACCATTTGTCTTTATGGATTTGATTGATCAGATATTTAAGAAATATCATTCTTGTTTATTTGTGGTGTTTTTGGATGATATATTAGTGTATTTACGGACAATTACTAAGTGTGAGATGAACTTGGAGATATTTTTTGGAATCAATAGAGTTCGTTGTATTTATACCAAAATAACAATTTTCAAATTATGGATAAAACATATATGATTTATTGATCCTTTTATTTATAAAAAATGTTTTCTGGAATATCCATTGAATATTGATGTTGTTATCACATATCAATTTCTGAATATTGTCATTGAGATACGAATCTTTTTTTTCTATCCTTTTATTATAGACAATTTTTTATTTATTCAAATGACTATAATCTTATATAATAAATTTAACAAAGATTAATTCCCTATTTCAATGGAGTGATTTAATGATAGAATATTTTTCAAGAGCTAAATGTTCTCCTGAGATCAAATTCTATATTAAACATCCAAAAATCAAGATAGGGGTATGTGTTGTATTGCGATGATTTCTGATCTGGGTTGGGATGTGTTATCATGAAAGGAGAGTGTTTGGTTGATCATGATTTGTGAGAGATGAGATTATAAGAGAATAACTGACTAACACATGATATTTAGTTTGAGGCAGTTATCGATGACTTGAAGATTTGGTTTCATCATTTCTTTTGTGATAAATTCACTGAGTTCATAGATCATAAGATACTGAAATATATTTTACAAAAATAATATTTTAATCTATTTAAATGATAATGGATGGATTATCTTAAAATGATCCAATTTGAATTAATTTATAATACTAGAAAATAAATTTTTTTGTTAGAATCATTAAAAAAATTCTTATGCTTAGTTGGAATATGAAGCCTTAGATGAATGGTAGTTATTGTCAGTCCTTTCTTGCATGCATGTGGAATGTGAAGACCAAGGTGATGTTGGGATTTTTTATTTTGTTTTTTTGGTTCCTGATTTGATAATAATTGGAAATGAATAAAAAACATCAGCTATATATTTTATGGTTATGAGTAAAAAAATAAATTATGGGGAGAATACTAAGGGAAGGAAACAATATTGGAATTTAGTGACATGGTTCAAAAATGAATGAACGTACATATGGATTATCATCAAAACATTGTCTTAGTTAGATATATTGGAGATGGGGTATTCATCCAGGAATATAGAAGATTCATAAGGTGTTAAAGACACAATTTGTTTGGAGTTATTTGAAAATGAAAGTTGAAGAGTTCTTTTCACTGTACAAAATTTCTTAGAATGTTAAGGAAAAAAATTAGAGACTAGTAGATATGTTGTAGTATTTACTTACTACACAATGTAAATGGGAGAACATAGACCTGGATTTTGTTACATGACCCCTATGTATAGATCAGAAACATGACTCCATATTAGTGATATTGGATCTTCTCCCAACATTGTCACATTTAATCACTATTCTTAAATATCATAGGGTGAAGGATATGTCAAAAATAAATTTCCAAAAGTGGTAAAGAGATGTTTCTTTACTGTTTTGATTATCTTAGAAAAAAATCTAATGTTCAAATCATGTTATTGGGAATCCTTACAAAACCCCTTTCAGACTCAATTTACAATGAGTATGGGGAATCATCCTGAAATGGATAAAAAATCCAAAATTATGATGTAGGCATTGGAAGATATGTTGCGAGCTTGTGTAATGGATTTTGGTTTCTAATTGGAAGAGAATATACCATTAGTGGAGTTTAAATATAATATCAGTTATTAGGCCTTCATACATATGGTTCATTTTGAATCATTATATGGATTTCATTGTCATTCCCATCTTTATGCAACTGGGGAAACCTCACTGTTTGGGGAAAACCTTGTCTATAAAACAATAGAAATTATTTAGTGGATTAGAAAGAGAATGTATTGGACTCAGATTCATCATTGATCTTATGAATATCATCATCAAAGACCATTGTCCATTGTAATGAGTGATCGTGTGTTCTTGACGATTTCCCTTTGGCATAGAAATCGTTGTTTGGGGATAAGGGCATGTAATCACCATGATACATAGGCCCTTTTGAGATAAAAAAATAGGTTATAGGGTTTGAATATCAGTTGGCAATACCAAAAATGTTCATTGTGCTACAAAATGGGTTCCATGTATCACGGTTGAAAATGTACCATCTTGATCCTGACCATGTGATCAAATCAGATTATAGGGACCTAGATTTCGATGCATTGATGGTACATATCCAAGTTCAGATTGTGGATTGGCAAGATTATTTCTTGTATTGGAAGAGTGTAGATCTACTGTGGGGTTTTTTGGCAACATTGAATGATTCAGAAAGTGACTGGGGAATGTGAGAAGGAGATGAAAGCTAAATGGATGGAACACATTTATGGAAGTAGTGGATTTATACATTATAGTGATTGAAAGATAATTGTCTTAGAGAATGTTGTACTGCCCCAAATTCATGTATATAACCCTTAATTTACTTTTATTATTTATATAATTTATATGTTTGAGATTTGGGAGTGTTTTTCAATCTTCATGAGAGCTTTTTCGGTGCTAAAGGGAAGGATCATGGTCTATGCATGTTCTTTACAAACCATGGGGAAATCCTATGAGAAACCATGCACTTTGGATGATGATGGATTGTATCATTGGAAATCAATGCACATGGCTAGAGAGAATGGAAAAGGAGGCTGTATTAGGGTCTGCACATGCTGAATCTAACCCATGACAAGCACAAAATTTGTCTTACGGTGCATAGTAACTATTCATGGCTACAATTTAAGATCATAAAAAATCATATATCACTCATGTTTAACATTATCTGCCTATTTTGTCTTCATTGTGTTCCAAACTATGAATTATTCTCTATTGATGGTTGGATATCCTATCCTGTGCAAATTGGATTCAATCCGGATCTTTCCGTTGGTGTTCAGAAGACTGGTTACTGTTGTATGTCATTATTCCACATCATAATATTCATGTTTCATATGTTCTACATAGTCCCTCTTCATTGATTATTATATCTACTCCAAATGTGGTTAAAAGAACTATTATGAATTCCATACAATTTTTTATTTGGTCTTGATCATTTTATGTTAAGTAACCTTTGTAATTTTCATGAATGATCAACCCAATTTTCTAAGTATTAATTGAATGTTTTTAGGTTTTTCGAAACAATCCTAGTAGGTATAATAACTCCAAATATCTATTTATAGAAATTATTATCTTATATTCAAATTTATTTATTTGAAATAAATTCATTGAAAACCATGTTCCTGATCATTATGTAAATCTTCAATTGGTGATGATTTATAGTTATAAGTGATGTTGTGATATCATGGGAATTACTATAAAAAATGATTTGGATAATTGATTTTAAAATAGAGACATTAAAATATTATTTATCTAGAAATATTGAAATTATAATTTTGAAAATGGTTTTCATTAAATATATTTATTTATTGAAAGAGGAAGATGGAAAAAGTGTTTTCAATAAGAGGGTAATTTTATTGAAGGGGTTTTGGCATTTTTTGGGGAATACCAGGTGTGTGTGTGTTTGTGTTAATTTTGATTTTTTTTGTCTTAGTTGAAATATGACCTAGTTCATGGTTCCAATGGTGTAATGGACTGTGGGATATAAATACCTTTTGACGTCATGGTATATCAACATGAAACCACCCATCAATATTAAATTTTCATCACAATGCATGCATGTTGGTAATGCATATTTGTGGAATGTATTGGTTATGACAATGTGAACTTGTGAAATGGATTGGAGTCTAGTTTGGTTGGTTTAAAGAAAACTAGTTTGTTTGGGAATTAATTAATATAGATTTTTATTATATTGAGTTAAATATTGTTTTTTTATATTTATAGTTTATCTATTTTGGATTTTTTATATAAACTATTTGATATAAATTTGTCTTGCATTTCTATCGTCGTGTTGTGAGTAGGGATGTAATCGTGGAAAATGTACTAGGTTTAAATACACACACCTACATTGGTACTATGGTTCAATTGAATATTTAAACTACCAAAACCTGGGAAAAGGTAATTTATCACACGTTTAGAACTAATTATTGTACATGGTCTGTTTGGTTATGTTGGAGCACACATCTTGTTGATAATGGAGTCCTATGTTAATCTTGGGGTTTTATTAGTTTATGATTCACTATTTTATTTTATGTTGTAGCCTTATAATTTGGAACTTGATTTGAGTGTGATTTTAATATAGGAAATAATGAGTCATCTATAATAGTTATCATGCATTATATAGTGGGATATTTGTATATTTAATTTTTTAGTTATTATATTCATAAAGGGTATATTATCCCACAAATGTTGTCGAACACTCTGCCATTTAATTCTACCCTTTGGAATTATGGTGTTGTTGATTAATACCATGTAATGATTCATTGTATTATCAACCCACGGATAATAAGCAGGTTATTACAATTGTACATTCATTTCACTATTATTATGAATATGTGATATTATTGCTTTTACTATGTTGGATTTTCAACAATATTTATATTCAGTTTCATTATATTGATTATCAGGATCAATTTTTTTTGTGAGGGGACATTTTTTTAATGTGGGGAAAATGTAACACCCAAAAATTCTAAAGAAAAAACATTATATTTTTTATCATGTATCACATGCATCACAATGAGTGCAGGGGAATATAAAAGTCCAAGAATTTCATATATATTTATTTTTTAAATCAAATTAAATCGTTTATAATTCATTCAATGTAATTTATACTATGTTAGAATACATCACATGAAAAAAGGATTGTTTTTTAAGAAAGGCATAGTTTTTAACAAGTAACAATATATTTTTAAAATATTATTTAATATGACATATACATCAAATTAGTGGATATGAATATAATTATCTCTCTTTTTTAAATATATGGTTAGAATAAATACATATTGATTTCATTGGTAATGAATTAATGAGAAATTACTACCAATATATAATTAATATTTTTTAAAATATTATTAGTTTTATGCTCACAAAAATGTTTTACCCTAATAAACTAAATTAATTTCTATTAGTGAGTGATATTAATGTGATGTATAAATATAAATCATATTAAATATTTACTTTTTTTATATTAATCATGTAATGAAATGAATCTAGAGCCCCTCAACTGGTGCCCCGTGCCTGGTTTGCCACATAAACTCAAGCACATTTCCCCAAATGCTAGAGCCTGACGACTATCAACGAGGGCCTTGGTATGTTATTTGGGAAACTATGCCCTCATTTGGTATGGTATACATGGTACATGAAATAATACTCAATAGTAGAAGAATTAAAAAATATAAAACAAATGAAACTAAACAGAGGAAGAAATGTATAATATAATAATGATTTAGTATAGTACATGTATCTAAGGAAAGAATCAAACACAACAACATGGTGAAATACAACCGAGAGCAAAGAACTACAAGTAAATAGCAACTCTAGTAGCATCACAAGCCTAATCTCGGTCCTATGCTCTCTAGATCGAATGAGAAATCTTGTACTTGAAGTAGAAGGGACACAATCCCTATCCACAACTGCAACCATATAACCTATTTGGGTGAAAAAGAAGGACCCAAATAGTTTGTGAGAATAATCTGAGTAGACAATCAACACAAGATTTGTGCCCTACTGTCAGTGATCAATATAGCAAAAGTAAAGGAAATAAATGCAGTAGAGAAACAAGAGTACTCCAAAGTAAACAATCCTACCAATATCACTTCATATTTATTTATTAATTTAATTCAGTCATTAAATTATCAACCAAGGAATCTAGAAAACATCTCTATATTCTCAATGCATAGAAAGTAAAAGAACAGGTATCACTGCAGACTACCTAAACTAAAAGCAGTACGATACACAAGCTTGTTATTTGGATTGGTGGACTCGTCAAAACCAACCAAAAAATATTCACACTGACTCTTTAGGTGGATCATACTAGCATACCCATATATTAAAGTAATCATACAAGGCACATAATATTTGGGAAGCTCTCACTGTTATTTCCCCTGTGGTCTTGAAATGATAACTATATACTCTCTGAGGAAGCACTTATGTCTAATTCCCCCTATAGTCTCGATACATATTTAAGGAAAATTTAAGGAAGAAAAAAAGATAGATTCTAGTAGTTCCTGTGAATGATTCTATTTTATAACAGACTCTCTAGGGAATCCCTTTATCATCGATTCCCTCATAAGTCTACCACACCTGGTTCACACAGCCCTGACCAGTCTAGTCGTGCGTAATCGACTGTCAGCTGCCCTAAGTATGTTCAAAAACTACCTGGATAATAGATAAAATTCATCAAAATCATATAAATAGCAGTAAATACATTCAATCAATTATTACATGGCTGGAAAACAATGCAACAAGTTATGCCTCATAGGCATCCTAAGCCAACCGATGATAATGTACCAAAACAGGTGGAACACCCATGGGGTGATCACCAAACATGCTAAAAATAAATTATCAATCATCTAATAACCTCAATCATACATCAAATCTAAGGAGGATAACAATACAGGATCAAAACCCTAACCCGAGATACCCGATACGTGGGTATCGTGAACTTTTGCACCAAAAACTCAAATACATTCAACGTAGGTAAAAAACAACCTACCTTGATCCTAGGAGATCAATATACATGATCATCAGTATGTGAATCAGCCTAGAAAATAGAATATTTATAAAAAAATCAAAAACATTCAACCTCATATAACTCTCACAAGAGAAGGAATCAGGAAACAAGGACAAAGAAGAACCAATAACTCACTGTTGCGATTCTATAGCAACTAACGGTGTTCGAGTCAGATAACCGGTGATGCATCTGTGGATAAGAGAGTATCCGGCCTCCTTAACCTCTTTGAATGTAATTAGGTAGAGAAGTAGACGATATTTGGTTTAAGATGTGACCCAGATCTGATTAAAAAGTAAAATGAAAAGTACATGGCATGTACATCATGATTACACGATGTGTACCTGCCCTTTCTGTACATCACATTAAGCAGGCTCCAAATCACCACTACACAACATGTATGTCACCTAGACATGGCCCGCACACAGATTCACAAGGGAGAAAAGTACATAGTAGGTACTAATAAATTACATGACGTGTACTTTGAAAATTTCAATATTTTCCTCTTTTTCTCAAAAATGACCAGAAAAGGAAAAACATACCTGAAACAAAGATCTTGGTTCTTACAAACTTCCCCCTTAATGAAATTTGTACCGGGATTTTAGTAACTTGGTGGTGAAGAAGAAACCTTGAACAACTTTGGCCACTGTGATTTCATATCGGCCTCCCTCTCCCAAGTCTCGTCATGTACATGACTATGTTTCCATAGCACCCGTACCAGAGGAACAGACCTTCCACGGAGTATCATTGCACTACAATCAATAACCCTTATAGTATTCTCCTCAAACGATGCATCCTTATCTAGCTCAACCTCATCAGGTTGAAAAACATGATACATGCCTGAGAAATAGTGGTGAAGCTAAGAAACATGGAAGATGTCGTGCATATCCTGGTACCTCTAAGGCAATTGCATCCTATAAGAAACCAGCCCGACTCTCTCTAGAACCTCCATAATATCGACATAACATGGTGAAAGCTTGCCCTATCTCTAGATCCTCTTCAGTCCCAACCTCGGGGGAACATGTTGAAAAACCTAATCCCTGATCATAAACACTAAAGTTCCTCTCTTCTGATCAGCATAAGATTTATTTTGAGACTCTGCAGTAGCCATCCTTTTCCAATCAACTCCACCTTCTCTGTGGTTTCATGAACAAGATGAGGTCCCAGCATAGCTGCCTCTCCTACCTCCAGCCAACACTAGGGTGATCGGCATGACCTACCATACAAGGCCTTGTAAGGTTCCATATTAATAGTATCATGAAAACTATTAATATTGGAAAACTCTACTAGAGGTATATGTATCTCCCAAGAACCTCCAAAATCACGGACACATGCTCGTAGCATGTCCTCTCGAACCTGAATCGTTCTCTCTGACGGGCCATCTGTCTGGGGATGGTATGTTGTACTCAGAAGTACCTATGTACCCAAAGCCCTATGTAGTCTTTTCTAGAAATGAGTCATGAAGCGGGTGTCCCTATCGAAAATTATAGTACTCGGAACCCTATGAAAGCGTACAATCTCACAGATGTTCAACCATCCAAGCTCATCAACACCGAAGGTCTCCTTAATCTTAAAAAAGTTGGCAAACTTCGTGATCCTATCACTGAAAACCCATACCACGTTATTCCCTCGAGGTAATCTTGGTAACCCTGTGATGAAGTCCATCGTGACATCATTCCACTTCCGCTAGGAAATGGTTAGCTAATGTAAAAGCCCTTTCAGTCGCCGGTGCTCTACCTTCACCTACTAATAGGTGGAACATGTCATGAAAAAACCAGCAACATCTATTTTCATACTTGGACACCATACTATTGGTGTAGATCATGATAAATCATGGTGACGCTAGGATGAACTGCCCAGACTGAGGAATGAAAGTCTCACATAATCTCCTCGGGTATATCTGCTAGCACCCATACACATCCCAAGAAACACAAGATCTCATCCTCGCCTATGGTCCATCCGGGAAGAGGTCCCTCTACTGGGATTCTTTCCCGTAGGACTAGTCCTTCAGAATCTAATAACATCCTCATTCGAACTCGGTCGAGAAGTGTAGATATAATAGCTACATAAGATAGGAAAGTCTGACCTTGTCTATCGTGCACCTCCAAATGCATCTTAGAGAACAGTGCCATAAGATGCCACTCCCTGCTGGCCTCCTGTGCTGCCTGTATTTGAGTCCTCTGTCTCAGTGAATCAGCCACTGCATTTCCATTCCCAGGCATATTGGAAAGCTCAATATCGAAATACTATAGGTACTCAACCCACCAACACTATCTCAGATTAATGTCACACTATTTGAAGATTTACATGAGGCTCCTGTGGTTAGTATACACAACAATATGCTCTCCCAAAATATAATGACTCCAACAATGCAAAGCCTGAACAACTGCATCCAACTCCAGGTCATGTGTAAGACAGTTCCACTCATGTGGCCTCAACTGCCGAGATCTGTATAAAAAACATGATCCTCCTGCATAAGCACTGATCTGATCCCAATTCCAGATGCATCATAGAAAACTATATAACTCTTTCCCGGCTCTGGAAAAACTAGAATCGGTGTTGAAGTCAATCACTATTTCATCTCATGGAAGTCTGAATTGCTGGTTTATGACCAACCATACATCACCCCATTCTTATTCAAGCCTGTTAATAGCGCTTATAGGTGTGATATGTACGTTATAAACCACATGTAGTAACCAGCCACCGTAATAAACTCCTTACCTCAAAGTGGTTCTTTGCCTTCTCCCAGGTTACTCCTGCTCTCACCTTCTCTAGGTCTATTGATACTCATGTCTCTAAGATGACATGACCTAGGATGTGAACCTCGTTCATCCAAAAGTGTCACTCTGAGAGTTTATAATATAACTAATGCTCTCTCAGTATACTAAAAACAATTTCATGATGGGTAGCATAGTAATGTTGTGTGTGAGAGTACACCATGATGTCATCCACGAAAACCACCACGAAGGAATCCATGTAAGGATGGAAATTTATGTTCATAATCTCCAATGAAAATTTCCAGAGTGTTCGTGAGACCGAACATCATAACCAAATAATTATATAGACCATTCCTCCTCGGGAAGGTTGTAAGAGGTATATCAGATGGTTTGACACACAACTGATTTTAGCCAGATCTCAAGTTGATCTTCGAGAACACTCTAGCTCCAAAAATATGATCAAATAGATCATCTATACGTGGCAATGGATATCGGTTCATAACCATCAACTAGTTAAGCTTCCGATAATCCACAAAAAATCCTAAGGGTGTCGCATGCCTTCTTCTCAAACAAGGCAGGCGAACCCCAAGGAGAAGTACCGGGTCAGATGAAACCCCTTGTCTATAACTCCTCCAACTACTTCACGAGCTCCTGCAACTCAGTGGTATCCATCCAATAATGCGGAATGGACACTGGTGCCACTCCTGGCACAAGCTCAATAGAGAAATTTACCACTCACTCCAGAGGAAAACCTGAAATGTCTTCTAAAAAACATCTGGAAAGAGATCAACCACTAAATAAAAATTTACCTGAAAATTATCATGATAATATAGATATAATCTAGAAATATGATCCATAACACAGCCAAAATCATGATACACTAGTCTAGTTCTGCTCGCCTGGACATCAAATTCACCCTTATGAAGAAAAGATCCTCCCTCTAGTGATGTGAAACTCATACTGCGGCGGTAGAAATCGAAAAAGGCCTAGAAGGGAACTAACCATTCCATCCTGAGAATGACCTCATAGTCTGCCATCCCCAAAACAAAGAGACTCTATGAAAATGACACCCACCAACTTTGAGGGGTAAGTCTATGAACTAACGCATGCTAGCAATTATAATTACCAAGGGAGTGTCTAGGGTAATCATTTCATTATAAGTATGAAGAGTAAGTATAAAGATTTCCACAGTATGCACAGAAATAAATCTATGAGAACCTTTTGTTTAGAAAAAATCATAGAATTAAACTATGGATACTCAAATTGTACCTCAAACTGTAGAAGTTTTAGGATCCTTCTCTTAATGAATCGGCTGTATAAAATTTTTTTGGCATGTACCGTGGCCCTGCATAGCAACCTGAGATCCATGTATTGTTCCTCTCTAAGCCTGACCACTGCGTCCATGGCCTCTACCCTGGTATGAACAACTTGAAGAACTCTATCCCCCAGTCTGCTGTGGAACTGGTAATCATTCTCTTGTATGCGGAGTCAAAACTGATCCTCCTTCACTAGCTACTGGCAGAAGAACATTATAGAAGCGCTGCAGATGACCCATTTTAGCACAAGATTAGCACTCCACTAGGTACCTCGGGAACTAGGGATTCATATGACCACTCCTTCAACACTGATAACACACCACTTGGTTTCTAGAGAGATGATCTCATCTACCAGAAGGGATACCTTGCTTCCTCGAGTCTCCTCGAGTACACTCTTAGTGGCACTTCCTACTGTCTACTTGAAATCAATATGCCCTGGAAGATAAACTGCCCTGGTCCACAGCTCCATCCTCCCTCGGGTTTCTCTCCATATTAGGCACTAGGTTGACTATCAGATTGATAGAAGTAAACTGAATGAAATTTACCTATGACTTGATATCCGGTCTGAGGCCTTACTCAAACATCCTTGCCAAAAACAGCTCGTCATTCCCCAGAATGGGAGTGAAACGCTGTAGCTCTATAAAGTTGGAGGAATACTCCATAAATGTTAGAGTACCCTACTACAGGTTCATGAAATATCTGGCTCTGTCGGCCCTCTGTGTCACTGGGTATATGTAGTCATAGAACGAAAACTGAATCTTATCCCAATCCATAGCCTGTTGGTGCCCTGTCTGCGAAACCACATCCCACCATCTCATGGTGGAATCTCACAGCATATATGTCTCAAGACTCACTCTTTTCTCCATAGGTATCTCCATATGCTCAAATATGGACAACATGTCCTCAATCCATCATTCTGCAGTATGTGGTCCTCCATCCAATGTGAACGTGGGAGGGTGATACAGCTGAAAAACCCACGTTAGCTCTGCCATAGACAGGGCAGGATGTTGAGCTCCCTGGAAGGTGTGCATGAATCTCATGAAACCCTCTCTAAACTGAACATTGGGACCAGTGTCTAGAATCCCTGTAGGTACTATGTATGGAATGATATGAGGAACTAATTCTAGTCCCTGATCTTTTGTATCAGGCGTATGGTCACTACCTGGTTCCTGACGTGCAACAGGATGACGTTTTGGTGCCATAGCTTTGAAAGGTCAAAAGCACACCTTCATTAATGATGAACACATCTGAATCTTAAGAGATAATAATGGAATAGGATAGAAAAACCTTAAAATTTGGTAAAACATGACTACACAGTATGTAGTACTACTACACGCCGTGTTTCTTAAAGGTTTACCCCGGGTGTGTACCTTAGCTATACATGGTTGTGTAAACCACCCAAATACATGGCGTGTTCTTAAAATACACGGTGTGTACTAATCCTTTTCCTCCCTTCCCATTCCCTCCTACATAGCTGGGAACATGGACTATCCCAGTAGGAAACTACACGACGTGCTTGTCCACTACACGACGTGTCCTTAAGATCTATCCCATGTCTGTGTCATTAGTCCCATTGACTGGTTCACAGACCACTACTAAACGGTGTGTCAAAGGAGAAACGGTGTCTACATGAAATCCCTTTCCTGGTCTGTGTTTATAATGATACGACCTGACACATGGTCGACACTACACAACGTGTTCCATACAGACACGGCGTGTATGCTGAAGGATAACACCAACCCTTGCTATTGGCTACACGACCAGCTACATGGTTAACTATACATGGGGTGATCCCAAAGGACACGATGTGCACTTGAAGGAAAACCCTGACCTGTGTTGTTCGTGACACAGCAAGATACCTATTCTAGACTACACGACATGCTAAGCTACTACACAGTGTGTTCCTACCGGAAACATTAAAACCCCGTGTCTCTTCCCAACATAGTCATGGACACGGCTAAAAACTACACGACGTGTATGCATAAAGTACATGCTGTGTATTCTTGTTTTTTCCAAACAATAGCCACAAGAATATATCAGAGCACAGAAAACACAGAAAACAAGTGTTAATGTTCCAAATTTAAATCCATGGGGGACCATACTCCCCGCGAATCAAAGCTTGGTATCATAACAATACATATAACAAGTAAAAATTATAACAACTCATGATCCTACAAATTCTGATCCAAAAGGGCCCATAACACCTCAAAGACCAATGTTTGGCATCCATCATAATGAATCTATAAAAAAATGATACACTATCAACATAGCATGTATTATATCACAGCTGCTATAACAAATTCATGCATCTTCTATCAAATTTCTATCACAACAGAATGAATATTCTAATGCAATCTGTATCGCATGTTAAAATGCATGACATGTGATTTTCTAACAAGTGCCTATATGAAGCATGAGATGGAATGCCCTCATCTCATCGGGTTTCAATAAAATATAACCACAATAATACAATAGTAATAGCACAAAACAAGTGCACAACCCAATTGTGAAATCAATTAAACTCTAACATTTGCGAAAACTAGAAAATTTTAATATTCTAGGTAATATGCCTTTTTCCTTGTACACAGGTTCTAGAATGCCTAGGAACAGCTATTTACCATTTACCTATTGCATAATATCTTTGTCTAATGTCACTAAATAGTAAGTCAATAGAAATGAAATGAAACACCCCCTTACAGAACTTTGTAACGACCCTAATCTGGAGCCCCTCAACTGCTGCCCCGTGCCCGGTTTGCCACATGACCTCAAGCGAATTTCCATAAATGAAAGAGGCTACCAACTAGTAATGAGGACATTGGTATGTTATTTGGAAAACTATTCCCTCATTTGGTAATGTATACATGGTACATGAAATAACAGTCAATAGCAAATGTAGTAAAAAACATTCAACAACTAAAACTAAATAGCAGAAGTAATGTATAATATAATATTGATGCAGCATGGTAAATTTATATAAGGAAACTAGAAAACAAAACAATGTGCTGAAATAAAACCGAGAACAATGTACTAAATGTAAACATCAACTCCAGAAGAATCACAAGCCTAAGCTCGGTACTATGCTCTCCAGCTCCTACCATCAATCATGTACCTGAAGTAGAAGGGCCACAATCCCTATCCACACCTAAACCATATAACCTATTTGGGTTGAAAATCTGGACCCAAACAGGGTGTGAGGATAATCCCAGAAGGCAATCACCAAAAGATCTATGCCCTACTGTTAGTGATAAATATAAAAAAAGTAAGGGAAATAAATGCAGCAGAGAAACATGAGTAGTCTAAACTAAACAATCCTTCTAATATCTAATCAAAATTATTTATTAATTTAATTCACTCATTAAATTATCAATCAAGGAATCTAGAAAATATCCATATATACTCAAGGCATAGCAAGTAACACAATTGGTATCTTAGCAGACTACCAAAACTACAAGCAGTACGAAACACAAGATTGTTCTTTGGCATGGTGGACTCATCACAACAAACAAAACAATATTCACACTAACTCTATGGGGGGCTAATATTGGAATACCCCTATAGTCAAGTAAAAATACAAGGCAAAAACACTCTGGGAAGCTCTCACCATCAATTCCAATGAGATCTTGTAATGATAGCTATAGACTCTCAGAGGAATCACATACGTCTAATTCCCCATAAAGTCTCTATACGTAACTATGGACACACCAATGAAGCACAGAGACCCATTCCCGCAGGTCATGGGAATGATTCTAATTTATAATAGACTCTCTAGGGAATCCCTTAATCATCAATTCTCTCTTTAGTCTACTACACCAGGTTCACACAGCCCTGAGTAGTCTAGTCATGCGTAATAGACTGTCACCAACCCTAATTAAGTTCCACGACTTCATGGATTATAGCTACATTTCATCAAAAGAATATAAACAGCAAGCCATACATGAAATCAATTATACCAAGGCAGGCAAACAATTCAACAAGGTATGCCTCACAGGCATCCTATGCCAAACACCTATGAAAAACCAAAACAGGGGAACACCCATTGGGTGATAATCAAACTTGCTGATAAAAAATAATCAATCATCTAATAACCTCAAGAATACATGAAATATAATGCATATAATAATACATTATGAAAACCATAACCTGAGATACTCGATACATGGGTATCCGACACTTTTTCGCCAAAACCTCAACAAAATTAAACATATGGAATCAAACCTCCTACCTCGATCCTAGGAGATTGTTATACTTGAAACTCATCCTCTGAATCAGCCTTGAATTGAGAAGATCTGCAAAAACTATTGAAATGTTCAACATCATATAACACTCACAAGAGAATAAATTAGGAAACGTGGCCAAAGAAGAACTAAGAACTCACCGTTGCAATTCTATTGCAACTGAAGTCATTCAATTCGAATAAAAAGTGACGGATCGGTGGCTCGGAGAATATTCAGGCTCCTCAGATGCTCTGTATGTAATTAGACGGAGATGAATATGAAAATAGGTTTATGACGCAACCACGGTCTGATTACTAAAATAAAAGGAAAAGTACACGGCATGTACTTCATGAGTACAAGACGTGTACTCACCATTTTCGTACACTGCATTAATCAGCCTCCACATCACTACTACACCCCATGCGTGTGTCCTGGAGACGGCTAGAACATGACCTCATGTGTGAGAAAAGTACATGGCGTGTACTCATAAAGTACATGACATGTACTTAGAAAATTTCCAGATTTTCATGTTTTTCACAAAAATTGACCAGAAAAAGAAAAAACATACTTGAAATGAAGATCCAGGTTCTTTTAAATACAATATATTTTATAGTCTAATGATAAAAATAAACACAATGTTTATATAAAACTGTATTTTTATTAAGGTCGTTTTACTGGCTTTTGTGTGAGATCCCATTTAATATCTGATTTTTTACACTATAATTGATTGAATATTTTAAAATAAAAATTAATTTTTAATTTTAAACATAATAATTATGGTAGGATTAATATTTTATATTTTTTATTCATTTCATTTTTTATTGAAAAGAAAACAATAATGAATTTATGGTCAACAACTCGTATTCATCTAATTTATATAAAGTGATAAATTATAATTTTCATTCTTTTTAAATATTAACTAGACCACAATTTTATCCATTAATGTAATTAAATTCATAGAAATAAACTTAATAATGAAACTAATTATAAAAACAATGAAATGTTTAGGAGTTTTTGGTTTAAAACATTAATTTTCATCCCCCTTACAGGATGAAATTTTAATTAATTTCTGCCACTTATTTGATTTTAAAAATAGAAAACTAGATTCCATTATTTGAATAATAATAATTAATGATGTAAATTAATTCGATCTTTTATCCTTAAAAAAATATATTAGAAAATTTAATAAAAAATATTTACAATGATAATGGTATAATTATCTTAATAAGGGACTAAAACATTACCTTAAGTCCCAAAATGACCAAACATATTTTTTAAAATCAATTGGATGTAAATATTTCAACCAAATACTTCTATGAATTAGATTTGGTCTATTATTAGATCAACCTTTTACATGAAAAACTTGGAATGGAAGTCCATTTTGAAAATATTACAGGAGTACCACACCTCCTCCAATAGAAAAGGCCACCAATTATCTCCATTATTCACACCACTGAAACCTCATAATATTTTCCACCAAATACCAAAATAGATTCCAAAATGCCTAAACTTGTCAAAAAATCATATCTTTTAAAAATAATCCTTCCACGGTACACATTTGGTATAAAAACATTAATTATTATATTTTATTTTAGGGTTTTGCAATAAAATCTTTTTTTCCTTTATTTCTCCTCACAGTGTAAGATTTTCATTAAATATATATAAATGTATTGTAAATATACTAATATTTTTTTATTTTAATATATCTACATACCCTTAAACAAACATCCATCTAAATGGTAAACAAACATAATGTTTCTAGTTATCATTATGTAATTCCTAATGAAACGATGAATGCACATTTTTCATCTACCACCTGTCATAGTTGAAATTATGAGGGAAATCATATATATATGATATTTATAATTTCTTTATTTTTCATTAATATTTATTTTTAACATAAAATTATACTTTACATGTTGTGTAAATACAATATGTTTGTTTGAGAATGTGTGGACTACTGCACCTTCAATGAAATGGTGACTCATTCAGGCCATACATGGAAGGTATACATGGTGTTATTAATTAACATATGAAACATATAAAATAAAGTTATTATTGTGTAATTATAAAATACATAGGTATCCTTTAATTATTAATATTTTAAAATGACAAGAAAATTAATGTTGTGTTTTTGTATACAAACGACATACCATCTCTATGAATGGTGCATTTCATTTATGATCTACTATATTTTAGGATTATTCTAAATACCTATATAATGAATAGTTATGGTAATTAAATCATGTTCTCCATTTTATATATGAATAAATCATGATATAATTAATAGGAATAACAATTTTTATGCTAAAAACATACTTGAGAAAACTATGCAATAAACAACTAAAATAGTTAATATATTGAAAGGGTGTTAACTAAAGGTTAATAAAATATTATAAGAATAAAATATATGAAATTATAAACATTATTATGGTTATTTTATATGTCCATAACATATTTTAACCACTATACATTTGGAGAAATACCACAAAATAAAGGATGGTTGTGTTAAAGAAATTTTTTCACAATTTCAATTGCATTGAGAATTATTTCTCCTTATGCACATGTTTACTATTGTTTAAATTATTTAATAACTTTTAATTTGTTATATAATGATTTAATTATGATCTTTATATAATATGTTTCATTTAAAATTATTCAATCATGGGTATTATTATTTAAATGTTTTAATGTGTTATGAGAAACATTGTGTTGTTTAATGATTACTCCACTTTAGAATGTTATGAATGATTATATTTTTAATCTCACTTAATTTTATGATTTTTATCTTTATATTGAAATAAATAACTTATTTTAATAATTTTTTATTTAAATACGCATGAATATACATATTTATATTGAGTGTACAAGAGTATTTCCTATACATATAAAATTTTTACAAAAAGTGTTCACTTTAGAAGTTATTTGATTAAATATCTATTTACTAATAAATCCATATTCATTATTAAATATGGATATATAATAAAGAATATTGTTTCTATTGATTTATTTAAATTATTACTTATGTATAATGGTAATGATCAGTGGGGACCAAACTTCATATATCCCTAGATTCATTGATATGTTCTAATGAGATTAATATGTTGGAAAAATTAAATGAGGTTCTATCCATAGTTTTGAACATATTTTGAAAGGACATGACAATAAAGTATTTATTGTGCCCTAGACATAATGTCCATTATAAAATAATTTACAATATTTAGTTAAAATTATTATTCATCCCTGGAATTTTTCATCAGCATAACTCTAGATACACTTCATCCTAGATCATATAATATATAGAATGTGACTCAGTTTCTTACCTTTCAATATTTATTTTTCCATATAAAATTATTTTAATTCCAATGTGTTATTAGTTATTTACATTTCCATGTAAATTTATTATGAACAATTTATTACTTATTCTTATTTAGATACCCTTAATGAGAAATTTAGCTCACCCTCATTATTTTACATTTCCACAAGTAATGAAGAATAAATCATTGAATAAATATTCATGGGTGAAACATATTTCATTTTATTATGTATCATGTTGTAAATTTCTATTTCTCAATATATTATGGATATTATGTATGTAATATATTTTCCTAATACTATTAATATAATTAGTCCCCTATGAATTGATTCATTGTAATCATTCCATTGTAATAAAATAAATTACCAGATATAAGATTCTAGGTTTGGGGCATTACAACAAGAATTATAAAAACAAATTCCATTTAAATATTTAACAGTAAACTCTTTGTAATATTTTTGTAGGATTTATTAATAAATAAGAGAAAGAATTTTATAACTGGATCATAGATGATATTATAATAATTTAAATTATTATATTATATAAATATAATATAAATAATTTATTATAAAATATTGTAGAGTTATTTCTAATAAATTCATTCTCAGTAATAATGGCTTCATAAATCAATATCAATTCAATTGGTTTTACTTATACATTCTTTACTATGTGATGAAATTATTATGTTTTATAATACCAATGATTTATTTAAAATGTATCCCCCAATATTTTGTGAATTTTTATTTGTTACACTGAATCCAATATTTATTATTTCTAATTAAAAATATACAGTCATTTTAAGTGGATTTATAATCATAATTTTATTTTTAAAAGGCATATTTCATATCCACCGGCAGATTATTTTTTGAATTTTATATAATTCACCATTTTTTTAAATATATAATCTATATATTACATTTAATGTTTATTATTGATTTATTTTATTTACTCTTTCATTGTTATTTTGATTCTAATATTACCAAGGAGTAATTATTTTATATTTCAAAATAATTATTAATTGGGACTGTTTATTGTTATGATTATAATTATATCATCACTACATATTAATAAAATAAAAAAGTTAACTTATTATATATTTATTCATTGAAAAACAATTCATTTAATTTTTACCACTAAAATTAATTAATAGGGAATAATAAAACTTTTTTTGAAAATCCGACATTGTTTTACTACTTTTTGAGAAATATATTTTTTCCAAGTCAATTTTTCAGATAATATATAATAATGTTTATAATATTATAATAATATTATTTAAATATATTTATACTTATTATTTATTTTATATAAAGTTTTTTAAAACAATATTCTTGTCATATTCTGGAAGATATTATTTTATACATTTTCACAAAAGGGTGAATGGAGTGTTTTCGTTTATCCTAAACCACATGAATAACAATACTCAATATTATGATCACTAGTTACTTTTAATCTTCTAATAAAAGATCCTAATTTTGATTTTAGTGAAATTATTATCATTAATATATAGAATTTTATTAGAATTTAAAAATGAAATTATAAAATGAAAAGGAAATTTTCCTTATAAAATATTAAAATGATCCTTTTAATTAAATTTTCGTTTATGATATTTTACTTTGACTATTATTATAACATTATTTTTATATTATCAAATGATATTATTATTATTCTATATATTGGTGATTTATTAATATTATGATGATATTTCCATATATCCCTTTTATATTTAATTGTTTCTGACATGAAAAAATGATGAAATTTTAATAAATCATTCTTTATGTGTATTTTTAGAGATATGATGTCCGGAAATATTTTTTAGGATCTTATGACATACATCACTATAGACATCATTATAAGATTGTTTAGACATGAATTATAAATGAATAGAATTAATTGGTTAATGTTCTATATATCATGATTTAAATAAGGGATGTGAGCTGTTGTTTATGATCTACTATGGGATTTAAGTCATTAGGCTCGATCCCCAATAGGATATTGGTTTTGATAAATGATCCATTATGTTATGAAGAACATGTTGGGATACCTGATACTATATTATTTAATGGTCTTTCTATTCAACCATGAATTATATAATTGTTATATATTTATGATTTTGTCGAAATTAATGACATGAACATAGTGATCATGACCGATTTACAATTATTACGCACTCTTCATATTCAAGTATTTTTAAATGATAATGCATTATTCCAGAACTCATGTTAATGATACATGATATATTTGATAGTTTCATTTTATATTATGTTCATTATATCATACCATTATTCCACTATTATGCATTCATTGGTTTATCTATAAATATATCAAAAAATTACCATTACTGAGGATCTATTAGCACACTTTCTTATGTTTTAATTTTTTATGTTATGTAAAAAGGTTTAAGTAGGGTGTTACTATGAATGATAATATATGGGATGATATTATGGTATATGTTAAAGATATTTCATGAATTAAGTATATTGTGACTCTAAAATCCAATGATTGTAAACCATTTTATTTTGATTCATTTTTGTGTGAAATATATTTAATATTCACATGATAAGATTAAATATCTATATATAAATTTTTTTAGTAAATATAGTTTTTATAAGATGATTTGATAATTAAATATTTAGATATTATTATTAGAGAATATTAATTAAACATTTTGGAGAATACTATGTATAGGTTAACATCCCAAGGGTTTTTCAAGGATGTGATTTTTCATTCTAAACATAATACAACCTTGTCTTGATCCTAATTGTGGTTGTGGTTTTGGAAAAGATTCATGAAGTGGTAATAGCATAACAAATAATTGGTCAAGTATATCATTCACATTTTTCTAGTTCCTAGTGTGTCTTTCCATCTCACCTAGATAAAAAAACCTATGGTAAATTCATATGTTAATCGACATTTTTTGTTATGAAACATTATGAATGATTGTAATATATTTGATCATGGATGAAATTTTGTTAAATATAAGGTTCCAAATATAAAATACATTTTTTAATAACTTAAATATCCTATGTATAATATTTTAGGAATAAAATCTTACTTAATATGATTGTTATTTCTCAAGCTATGATTTTTAGTATTAGTCAATTTTTATAACCTACAAGATCCATTATTCAATGATTGTATAAAACAATGTAATTATTGTCCCCTTTATAATCCAAATGAAATGTAATTTGGAATATAAATAACATTGATTATTCATAATAATATATCATAATATATGATTTAAAAGCTCACTAATTGTTATGTTTTGTACAAAATAAATAATTCAATTTTTTTTATATGAAGACTGTTTAAGAAATGATATAATCTGTCTTATTTTACCATATTCTTTGAATAATCATAAGAGGTAATATATTAGATGAACAATGAGGTGTTTTTTTAAAAATAAGGAAATATAGTTGGAATTTTATAAGGGGAAATGAAATTTTCATAAATGAAATGAATTGAATCAATTATTTCCTAAAAGTATAATCATTGGTTCAAAATCTTAAATGTAGAATGTGTCAGAAATTTAAAAATAGATGTAAAATTTAAAATGTTGAAGATAAGGATTGGTACAACTGTACATTTTATGGTTTTGTAATTTATAGATAAGTGACTAAAAATGACATATGAAATAATGGAGGTACGATGGAAGGTGATGGAAAATAATTGTTGATACTTTAATAAACAATGTTAAATATTGAAGTGTTCATATATGTGGATTAAGTATTTATGTTTTAGATGGATTGTGTTAATGTTATTCTTGTTATAATAATAATAAATCATCAATGAATTTTTTTGTAGTATTTTAGAATTATGGATTTCCATAAATATGTTTAATGGTACAAATGATCTAGAAAATTGATTTTATGGAAATGAGTTTCTTTAAGTCACAAGATTTATGTAATGATAACCATTAATATCATCCCAATATTGAAATAATGAAAAATATTTGATAAATAAATATTACTAACATTGATCAAGTAAATAAAAATGTATTACAAAACTATGAATTTGTAAGTGCTTTGATGAAAATTTTATTTAAATAAATTTTTTTAAAGAATATTTTCATTTATACGTGATTTTATTTATGTACTTTATGATAAATATTTGTTAGAATCAAAGTTTTTTTCATTGATGTTTTATATAAATTATATATATTATCATATTTTAATTGCTTATATGATCAATGTATTAACTTGTGTGGTATGTGGTATTATAAGAATTTTTTTTTGTTTGGGAGAATAATGTTTTGATTGTTTTGTTAATTTAGTGAGAATCTTCAAAAAAATTTGATATCGATTATAGTAAAAAATTTTTGTTAATTCTCATAAGGTTAGAAATTTTTGGAATAGATTTTTTTGATGTCCTAATGATATTTTTATGTATTTAGATATTAATATATTATTTATCCATATTGGATATCTATTTATAACCATTTTTTTAAAGATATAGATTTATGAGGAATTTAATTTCATCCTTTTAAATACAAATTGAATGAGTAAAATTTTATTTTAGTGATTCATGAATGAAAAATTTACAATAGTAAGAGATGATTTGGAAATTAAATGAAGAAAATTCAAATGAAGAAAACTTGATTTTGAAATAGAATGTAATCATATATGTAAATTTTCACATGTTCCATTTCATGATTTCAAAAATAAAAACCCCTCAAAATTATTAAAATGATAAAGAAATAAAATGTTATCAATTTAAATTCCTTTATAATGAATTTATATTCCTTTTACCATCATAGAAATATCATTTTTTTAATTAACCATCTCCACAATATGTTTATTATCACTATATAATTCTCATTTGGAGTTATTGTTAACCAAAATTTACATATTTTCACATACTATTAATTTTCTCCTTTTTATAAAGATTATATTATATTATATAATCAACAACTTATTTCCCATTCTCCATATTAATAAGATGTTTTTAATTATTTTTTTACAATATGGGATTCCTACAATTGAATTTTTATATGTAAAACATTTTATTATCCAGAAAAAAATAAAATCAGGAGGGAAAATTTTAATAAGGTGGTTGGTGGATAATTATACACCATGATAATTTTTAATGAAGATAAATAATTTAGATATTGTACACTTTAAGAAACACCAAGGAAAATTGAATCATGAAATATGATAATATAATATTTATTTTAATAACTAAAATCATAAATTAGATTATATGATTATGATAAAATAATATATTAAATATATAAAATTTTTATACTAAATATAAATATATTGATTATTTTTTTTGTAAATAATCACAAAATTTATTTAAATTTAATATTGTTACTAATCAATGGGGATTTGAAAAAATACTAATATTATTTTATGAAATGATTATAAAGGTTATTTGATAAAATTTTCTTCACTTTTATATCAAAATATAAAATTTATAATTGGAAGAATTTTTTGTTATTTTTAAAATAATATATTATATAGTTAATAGAGATAATTTATTATATAATATTAATTAAAAAATAATAATTTTGTTAGAATAAATTTTACTATTGAATTTTTTATAAAAAAATTAATAATTAAAAAAAATTCTAAAAAAATTATCCATGATGTTATTGAATAATTTTTTTTATAATAAATTTTACATCCAATATGCATTTGATAAAGAAATATAGATTCCATATTTAGATTATGGAGGTCCAAATTTTGTTAATATTTGTCTTTCATTCAATATTTTTTTAATTTAACTGAATTTATGTCACCTTGTTATGGGTAGTGGAGGAAAAATAATGACAGCACGTTAAGTTTACACTTCATAATTTATTTAAAATTTCATTATAAATATAAGATGTTTTTTATCATGATCATTTCAATCGAAATATAGATTATATGGACATCTGGTTCAAATTTTATTTATTTTGTCCTTCATATTAATTTATTAAAAAAAAATAGTAAATTTCAGTCTTATAAATTTAAATATATATTTCTTGTTCTCATATGGAAAAAATAATGTTTGTAAAAAACGTATATCATTATATTGATATTAATAAAATTAATCTCATGATGGTATTTTGTTCCTTATTTTTAGTAATTATATACATACAAATAATTATAAATCAACACTGATGTTATAATTTTTCATCTCATAGGAAATTAAAATAAATGATTTTATAATTATTAATTTTAATATTTATTGAATGTGTTATAGTGAACCATGAAATTTACCGATTTATTGAATATATTTTGTTTTTGGTTTAAAATTTTTTAATCAAATTAAATTTTTTATGTATTTAAAATCAAAATAATTTAATAGTAATAAAAATTGTGTTAATGAGAGTAAAAAAATGAAAATATTTTATAAATAAAAAAACGTGAACATGGAAATTTCAAAAAAAATATGGTACCAAATATAATTACATAGCTATTTAAAGGATATCTTTTTATATATATTAAATTTTATTACCCAGTAAGAGTAAAAAGGACAATTCCACCGATAATTTTGAAATTTGTAAACCAAGGGGTCAATAAAAAATATTAGGATTATCATTGGACATAAAACTATCCATATTTTATTATTTGATGACATTTTAACCACATTGATAATTAAATATGGGAAAAAACCAACAGAAATATCTTTTCAATATCCTTATTCACATTATATTTCTGAGATTAATCACAAAATACCAACCCTAGTGTCTATAAGAGGATATCAAAAACAATTGTTTCAAAGAAGGAAAAATAAATTTAACATTTATATTTTACATTATTTCATATTTTAATTAATATAAATAAAATATATTATACATAAAATAAATGAATTAGTATCATCCTTATAATGAAATTTTATTATCTCTACAATCCACCCTTATTTATAAACTTTTCAATCAAATGTAATGTTAATGTATCACCCATGCATACATATGGCTTATCATCTCCAAGTAACGATACAATTCATTTAGCCATACAAAATTTATTGAATTATGGTTATTATTATAGTTTTATTATTTATATTTTATTTTTGGAAAATAATTAATTTTTTTTGTAAATATATTATCATATCTACCTTATTACCTTTCAAACTGTTGGACAATGATAATGACGCTTAGGCATTTGTGTGGACTACCACCTCAATGAAGAGAATTTATTTAATTTTGTTTTTTACATGTATCGTGATATGTATATATTTAAATAATATATATGAGATATATATATATATAATAAGAATTAATCATTAATAGTGAATTATAATAAAAAAATTACTCGTTCAGTGCTTTGAAATGTGAAAACATCAATCATTCATATTTATGGTCTATCATATCAAAGAAATATTTAATTGATCTTATTATATATATGTGTGTTCAATTAAAATAAATAATTATATAAATAAAATATATTAAATTTATATAGTTTTTAAAAATATATATATAATAATTTTGTAATTAATATATAATGAATGGAATTGCTGAATAGAAATCCATAAGAAAAATGAAACTATAGAAAAGAATAAATATTATCTTTAATAATAAGATTATAATAAAGGGGTGTAAAAATATTATATGGGGTCATATATGTCACAAATAGAATTTAAATTAATATATTATATAATTATTATAATATAAATTAATTAAACATAAGCCCAGTGATCATTCAATAAAATTCAATCACAATGTATGGTTTTTACATGGCCAATTTCCATTGCATGGGTTGTAGATATACATAATTTCCTTTCTTATGCCATGATTATGTGTGAAATGAACATGGAATTCAATATCAAGTATTTATTTGTGTTTTTTGGTTACTATTTTTTATTAATAGTCATTTGATTGATTATTTTCACTCTCATGATACAATCAATGTAAAGGGATTTATAATCAATCTTTTATTTTTGAGATACATACACCATATTCAATATTGTTTTTTTGTGGCTTAAATATATAAAATTTTAAAAAATTATATTATTTATAAGTGTGTTTAAACAAAATTTTGGGTATTATTTTATGTAATTATTTTATTGTCATTATGATTAAAATATTAAAAATTTGTTATGTTTTATTTGTTATAATTTAGTTGTTTATCAAGATTGACTATAATTATGTTTTTGAGGATCTCATAAAATACATCTCAATAATTTTATATCATTTCTTTTAATATGTAAATTTATTTAATAATACATGTTTTACTTTAATTTTTCTAACATAAGGTAATGAAGAGATCAAAATATCATTTTTATATGAAAAATAATTTATTAATGCCTTCAGTAATAGATATATATTCTTATATATCATGATTTAAAAAAAAATACTGTTTAAAATATTGTACTAATAATTTTTAATGTAATTTTAACAAATGATTTATTTTTTACAAAAAATATATTGATTCTTATATTTGTTTCTCAATGTTTTACAATTTAGCTTCTCTGGAAAAGGATTAATGGAATGTCTTACATAACAATTTAAAACATGAATATAATTGGGAACTATCATGACCAATGAATGATTTTAATATTACATTACATGTATCAATGTACCTATTCAGAGACTATTTTTTCCTTAATATTTCCAAAATTTCTAGAGTACAAATAATTAATTATAAAAATTATAAAGTTTTTGTTATAGGAATATATAGATGAATCTTTTAAAGGAATATTCAAACTTGATAAAATCATTTTATAATAATTATATTTTATTGTGGATATGATCTAATAATTCTGTAATTATTATTTCTATTTTTGTAATTTAATATTACAATGAGATATTTATGAATTGCATTTATTTTTCATTGAATATGTTTTTAAAAATTGAGGAAATATTTATTAAAATATTTTACTTTTCACATGTTATGATACAATGATATGATCAATGATTTATTGATATTATAGAAAACATATATATGGTCTTCATTAATTGATATGTGCTACAATAATTATATATCCCTGTAATACCTTGTAAAATGTTTAATATAACATAAAATAACTATGAGATGAAAGTGGATGGCTCTAATATTAAATTTCTGATAGCGTACTCAAAAAGCATCAATGAGTTTCTATGAAATCTTATGTTGCACACAATTTTCATTAATACCAAAATAATAATATTATTAATACTATTTTAAATGTTATTTAGTGCCTAGCCATTTTATTTGCGAGATTGAAAATAAATAACTAAAATATGATTATAAAAATTATTTACACTTAAACAATAATTTTTATAGGGTAAAAATAAGAATGAATTTGATTTTATGCATGGAAAACACAAATATTTTTAAAAGGATGCATTTCACCATTTGAATGTGAACCCTTTTTAAAATACTTGGTTTTTATTTTATATGTTATATTTGAAAAAATTATTTTCATTGTTATAGATGGATCATAAAAATGTATATTGTATTATATATTTGTATTTTTTTGATGAAGAAATTTTTTAATTAATAGTAAAAATACTGAATTTCAATACAAAACTACTTTTTAATCCGATTTATTTATACAGTTAGATTTTTTTATTGCCTTTAAAGTGAAATTGTATTATATTAATTCCATTTAATCCAATTTTGGTCATTTTTTTCAATTTTACGTTGATATTGGATATAACCATGTGTTAATCTTCTGATAGTTACTATATTATAAAAAATACATAATTTGGTTTTATCAAAAGGGAAATAATTTTAAATTAATGTACGAAACTTTTGAGTTTCTAATTTTGTAAAATGGATTCAATGTTTAGAATCCTGAGGTCCAAATTTAGCAAATTGATAAGTTTTATTTTTATACATTGTGAATAGTATGATCAGTAAATATTTTATTTACCATAGTTAAAAGATAAATCTGGTAAATAACTATAAAAATTAATCTTTTAAAAATATTAAATTACCCTAACACGTATCTTAACCCTATTGGATGATACAAATATAAAAATGGGAATCATTAGGTCAATTATTGTACTCCATGGATCTAATTTTACCTGAAAGTTACATTTTCAAATAATTACATTAATGTTATGGAAAATGTATCATAAATATAAGTGTTTTAGAAATTTATTATATGGGGTAATATAGTGACATTTTAGACTATAAATAGTCATTATAAATATAATACTCTTTCCAACATCATGAAATTTTATTTCTAATTTTTATAATTTAAATAAATAAATGTAATTAAGAATCAATAGTGATGCAGTGATTGCTACATTAATTAAAGATAAAAATAAATGAAATGATAAATGTTAAAATAAATTTATTTGTTTATTTTGATATCATAAAATTATTTTCTGGATGATAATTACCTGATGTATTTGTATTAATGTATTTTTGTTTTGAAAAAATCAAGTTATTTTGGATTTTTAAAAAATCCCTGAAATATATAGTATCCAAATTGACATTATTCATATCTGAAAATATAATATATTTTATTAAATATTATAAAATTCAAAAAAATTATTATTTTTCCATATAGTTATCAATATTCTCAAATTTTAGAAATTAATTTTTATTCGGACATTTTTCCTGTTTTACTACTATTTTGATTCTCAAAGTATTAACTGCTTCATAAAACATTACAACTAAAAAAAATTTAAATTAAAATGATACGGAATAAAAAATATCTTATATCTATTGAATTATTATTGTATGATATTATATTGACCTATATTCATCTTATATTATAATATATTGTGTTTGGATCTTTCTAATTTGAAAATCATTTTACAAAAAAGTATTACTTTCAAATAATCCTAATGATCCCCTCCTCCCACTTATAAAAGGCCACCACCTATAACCCATTACAATCAACAATAAAGCCCATTGTATCTTAAAAAATTCATTTAATAAGCTTCCAGCATCCCCCTATTCCTTCTAGAATCTTTCTTCTAGGTATATGGAAATTCAATAAAGCCTTTTGCTTCAAACAAAAGAGTGTTACGCTGATAAAAATGTATTGTCTTCCTTCATGTTTTTTTCTTTTAGTTTCCTTATCTGATGTCCTAAACACTCTTTATTCAATTATTTTACAAAAAAATACAATCTTAAATATAATTTCATTTTTATCTGATAAGTATTCAAACTACATTTACACATACCATCACCAAATTGATACAAACATAATGTTTATTTGGACGACAAACTACTGCATCACGAAATGATGATTGTTCAATTAGCTACTAATACCTCTCGTGGTGGATATTATGATGACACTATATTTATATGGGATATATTTTATAAATATATTTTCTATATTATTCTGTATTTTCTCATTTATATCCCACCATTATGTTTTCCATAGTCGAAAATTACGATAATTTCATTTGGGGAAGTGTGCACTACCCCCCCCCCCCCTCAATGTGATTTGAATAGTTCATGACATACATGGAATGAATAATTTATGGTTTTAATATAACTATATAATATATTATGATGGAATATTAATATACGTAGTTATCATTTAGGTTTCATTCCTTTAAATATTATAATCAAATGAAATGATCATTCAAGTGTACATACTGCTTAACGTCTCCATGGATATTGATTTTCATTTAATATATCCAAATAATATGAAATATTATAAATAAAAATTAACAATATATATTTGATATGTTATATATATATTTCATTAATATCAATCTATATATAATATACCTTTGACCACATGGGAAATTTGTAATTATAACAAGTTTATTTTTGATTTATGTACCGAACTATGAAAAAACGACCGATATGAACATGAATATTTATATTATTGTTATATCCAGGTAATAAATGATATAAAACAAATTATAAAATTTAAAACGTTTCATAAGAAAGTATAAAATATCTTATGTTTAATATTCAGTAAAAACAAGGAACATACAAGACATGTCAGACTCATGATTTGGGATCATCTTAACACAATTTACATTATTTGGGTTAATTTTTTAAATCCTTATTATTTCATGATATGTAATTTTAGAAATAAATTTTTAATGTTATTTATTGTATTTATACTTTCTATATGGTTACTTTGTGTGAATAAACATAAATGATCTATTTTTTTTAAAAAAAAATGTTATTTTTAAGGGATCCTTTCACCCTCTTATTTTAGTTGAATACTTCTTTTATGTCATTTATTTTACATTACAGTTTTTTATGTTGAGAAAACTTATTATCTAACCTTATTTCTGTAAATTTTATTTCCATGTTATGTGAGACCCATTGAACACTAATCAAATAATTTTCATAATTTTTATGTGATGATGTTATGTGGCCAAATTTTTATAAGGTAATTTATAAACTCAATTTTTTTATCATTGTGATTTAAGAAAAATTAGTTGATTACACTATGGCATGATTATGTGTGGAATCATTGTTTATTTATTAATGTTTCAATTTCCACTTCCCTTTTGGTGGATATACTTTTTCAACACATAATCACTGCATTGATAAATTCTTACTTCATTTGTACGATCTTTGTAAGTCATTTTGTAGAGACCCGAATCCTGACGTACATGGACATTACATTAGATTTGCGGAATACTTAGTACATAACGAAAACACACACACAAGGATCGTAATAGTTTAGTGTCTTTGGAAACTCGGAACGTAATATTCTAATCGTGGTGAAATATCATCAATATCTCCCATAAAGATCTTCCCTTTTTTTGTTACCTAAAAACCTTTCTTTATATCCTGGGGAAAAGAAAACATAAAAGGGTGAGCTCAAATGCTCAGTAAGGGTAAACAAAAGAGATAAAAACCGTATCATATCTTTTTGAAAATCATAACCTGCAAAAGAGATCATAATATATTAACATGGAACAAATCATAGAAGTGAAAATGAGATCACCATAATCATAACATGAAACCTGAAACTTTATGGCATGCACACATAATCATGGAAAATCATTTCTTGTTAGTCATGACTCATTGCCAAGACTATCTTAGTGGACAAAGTCCCTTTCTGAATCGAGTAACCCTCGTTTCAGTCCTGTTTCACTGAACCGGTATAACCTACCATTCCAGCCATGTATATCTCATGAGATATAAAATCTTTACCCAATGCATTGGAGGGAGATATAGGTCACACCCATCTTATAATGAATCTTTTCTTATGTGTGCCACGTAATCATACATCATCGCATAACACATGTAACAAAAATGGGATTCTTGAAACATCATGACATCATATATCAATTCATATAAGTTAAAGGAATTCATAAAAATAATTCAATCACAACATGATCAAATGAATGTAATAATAGGGATAAAAACATAACCCTTTATTATCTTAGATGGAAAATAAATTTGATAAAACACTTGAACTCCATTCTTGAGGAAAATATCATTTCTTCTTCAAAAACATTTTTCCTTTCATAACATGTCATACAACTTTAAAATAAAAGAAGTTGATTAAAAATAAACTTGAAAACTTGTAAAGGATGTTTCTTGGAAATAATGTTTTAAAAATCCATTCATGTCGTATAAGTTAAAAAAACATTCTTCGTACTTTTGTCGGAAAAGTCAAAAAGTACCTCGTACGACAAAAGATTCCTTTCATACATATTACTAAAAACTCACCGAAGGGTAATAATGGATTTAAACAATTGTAGGTGGATGGAAATAATATTACATTTTGATGGAACATGGATGTGGATGATAAAATACACCCCAGTAAATACCAAAGTATAAACAATCTCGGATAAAAATGAGATTGTGATATTTCCCTTACCTTAGGTCCGACTTGCTTTGTAAGTGTCCGAACCTCCTGTATAATGATTTAAATCATGTTATTGACTTATTACAGAATCATATTCATTGTTATGATATCATATATGGTTCACTTATGACATTATATTACCTATTCTTTTGTAATTTCCATGTTAAAGAATTGTTTTGGGTAAAATCGTTTCATTTATCGTAGGTGTTTTGACTTGTTGTTCTTGACATCATTATTACTTATATCATGATTTACTTACTTCCAGAATATAAAATATGATTTATATATCATATATATTCAGTATATATATATATATAATAGATATATAAATAAAATGAAAAACACCGTTCATGGAGACGGTAGTCCGTACGTACGCATGAACGCTGTTTTTCTTTCCTTATTGTCTTGAAATGGAAGTAAGTAGATGACATACATATGTATATACATAAATCCAGTAGCTTTATAATGTCATATATTTCATTATTATTTCTTATATATACATTATAATCATTCTTAAATGGTTAACATGGATAATGAATCTCATCGCGTCGTGGAGACCCTAGTCCGTACGTACGCACGAGCGATGATATCATTTCTATAAATATTGAATTGAATTGGAGTGGATTATACAATATATCAGAATCAATATGATGTTGTAATAACTATGTATAGTTATTATTTACACCATTATACCCATCCATGTAAAGTGGTGGTGGAAAATAGATTACACCACGGCGTGGAGACAGTATTCTGTACGTACGCACGCTCGATGATTTCTTTTTCCGTAGGATGGATAGATGGTGAAATAGGGTTGTTTCATACTTATAATAACATATCAGTATATGAGTGATACTGATGTTATTACTTCATAATGAAACAACCTAAGAAGAAGAAGTGGAAGAAGAAATAAACATGAAAGAATTGGTAACGGTAATTACCTCTTCTTTGATGTGCCTCTTTGAGACCTCCTCTTAGGGCACTAGAATTGGTCTTTGAGGAAGACCAGAACCTCTAGGATGTTTCTAGGGAAGTGTAGAAGGGATTTTGGCAGGGGTTGGCCGAGCTTGAGTGCTCAAATTGGTGTGAGGAGGAGGGGGAGGAGGTGTCCTTTTAGAAGGGAGGAGAGGGGCACCTTAGGAATATCTCAAAATATTATTTTATATTAAAGTAAAAATCGGTTTATAATGGTTCCAAAGGGTCTTATTTCGAAGCTAATGTGGGGATGGGTCGCAATCCTATCATCCAATAGGATTTATACAAGTTTAGGGTATTATTTTAACCTTATCAATTAGATTTAACTCTAAGTTAATTAATTTAACTTTTACCGTGTCTTTTTGTTTTCTTTCACTATATGGTTAATACACTTACTATATCATGCCAAACGAACCCCAAATTGTTTATTATTAATATATATATCCTTATCTAAGTCATTTTTCCGAACCTTAGATTTTTAGGAATAAAATAACAATTAGTAATATAATATTTGATTTAAAAACTATTTTGTGTCAATTTTGACACTATTTGATATATGATTTTTTTAAAAGTCATAACAGAATTATATGTTCGAACAAAGTTGATTAAATCAACACTAATATATCATAGTAACCTAGAAAATTAGTGTAATTCATAAAAAGTCTCAAATTACATTTTTTTTGGTGTTTATAACATCAATTATGTCAATATTTCATTAATAAGATAATTACTGCATCATCTTTGTGTCATAAATAAATTAAATTATTTGATGTCTAAAAATTACAAATAAAATACCATCATGTAGGAAATCTTTTTAGCTTTCTAATGAATATTTAAAATCGAATTTATCTTATGTATAACCCCATATTAAAAATGATTTACTTATTAAACTTTTATTTTAACTATTTTAACCCTTCTTTAAATAAATTAATAATAAATGTCCTAATCTAATCCAAGTGGGCCTAAATGGTCATTTTTTATTCCTAAGTTTGTTTTTGGTCGAATTACACTTATCCAATAGAATTAGGACATGTGTTAGGGTAATAGTAATATCATATTTACCCTTAGTTACCCTATTTACTATTAACCACGGTAAAAAAAGTAAAAAGTTACTATTCACCAAAAAATTATTTTCATCTCATTGAACCACATTTTAGTCCTTGATATTATCCGTGTCTCTCGTATTTTCGAAATTCCATTCACAGAAGCGGTAAAATTATGTTTTATGCAAAATTCATTTTTTAACCTACCACTTAGTAGTTTCACTATTAATCAAAAATTTATGTTTTTCAGAAAAATGCCAAAATTTCATCCCAAGCTATATTTCATATTCCGAATTCAAAAATGAAGTCTATTTTACCAAATTCATTACATAAAAGTTGCATTAATTAATTTTATAATTAAATCCCGCTGTTAAAACAAATAGCGTGTTTTTAAGAAATAATATCTATCAAAAGATTGACACTTGTTTATATCTAGTTTAAATGTGAAATTACATCCAATGACCAACATTGTATTAAATTGTAAAAATATATTCTAAATATACTTTAAAACCACTCAAATTAATGATTTATCACTATTAATTATTTCGATTAAAAAAGTTGTTTTTTAATTATATTTTAGTAATTTTCACTATTCATCAGAATATGAAAGTTATCCGAAAAGTACCAAAATTTCACCTTAGGCTAAATTCGATACTCTGAATCCAAAAATGAAGTCCATTTTGAGAGCTAAAATTTCTAAAATTTAAAAAGTGGTTATTACTATTCATAACGGCTAGTTTTAATAATATTTTAATAGCATATCGTTGTTTCGTGAAACTCAGTATTACGTACCACACACGCTATCGAGGAAGGTTGTGATTGCGTGTAATGCAAGGCAAGTCAAGGATGCGTGTTTTGCAATCTCCTTTTGGTGTATCGTACAACACAAGACATTAGTGAAAGAATATTTTTCATAAAATCTCGGGCTGTTACATTCTACCCCCCTTAAAATGAATTTCGCCCTCGAAATTCGTCGGGGTTATAAATGGTTTACTATTCGAAAGTTTCTTTAATAGAAACCCACATCGTAAAAAGGAATACCAAAACTTGTCTTTAAAAACTAAAGTATGAAATGTAACGATTACCCAAATAAATTAATCACTGGGTTTCCACATAGGTGAAAATATGGATATGGAAGAGAAATCTAACCATCATGTTCTGATGGAGAGTGGTAGAGAACATGGCTATGGAAAAGCCAGTAATCACAAATCCATAAATTTGTGACGATCTAAGGTACCATCTGATTCATCAGGTATAATAGAACTAGGACAACATTTTTGCTTTTCAAGATCATTTCCCTAAAGTTGAAAATTTGAATTAGAATAAATACTTTCTTTATTTTGGTACAATCTCACAGTTGTTCATGCCTTGAACAATTTCCACTTCATCTATTAAATAAATGAAGTTAAATTTGTTATTAGTGAAGTGTTAGCAGATCATGTGATAGAATGACGGGTCAATCCATCTGTCTCAAACAAAAATTATATACAGAAGTCGATCTATAGTGAGATTAATCATATATGGTTCCTAAAATGGACTTATACTTCATATATCATACTGCTTAATATAATAAAAATAGTTTCTACTAAACAGGGACTTCCTGTAGGCCAGTGGTAGGCGATAAAGGCCAGTCGCACTTTGGTTGTGGGTTCGATTCCCACAGCCTTGTTCGAAGAGATGGGCTGTCGCCCGTCCTGCAGGTTGTCCTTTTTCTAAAACTATATTACTATAACATCCCATCAATAATATCGAAAAAACTTCTATCCTTAAACAATACTAACTTATGTCCAACATAATCCATTCCAATCTTTAGGCTTATCCATAATACATCAGTCCATTCTCATAACATAGTGAAAAAGATTACCAGAGATTTAATACCATCGTTGATCCCCAAATATCATAAGATATGTTTTGTTGGTCACATTCCAAACCTTCAAAGTCCTTAATCTTGTATTCTCTTGAATACCCATTGAACCTTTTTGAAAACATGAATTCTATTAAAAGTTAACTCTTTCCACTTACCAAAATCCTCAAAATTCTATATACTCAAACCATGATATCACTTAGTCTTTATATCAATCATGAGCTCATGAATACAAAACATCTCATTATCGTCTTATCCCTTCATTATGTGCATATCATCTACATTCATAAATATCTGAATAACCTTTCATGGATACTGGTAACATTAATCATACACTTTTAAAACTCAAGAAAAGACAACAGTGTAACAATCCTTAGATGTCTTTTTATTCCATAGTACCATGAGATTACTTATACAACATTACACATGATAAACATGTAATCATTCCACTACATTCTTAAACCATTGACCGAGCTTCAACAATTCATTCATCTCACAAATCATTTGTAGTCTCATCATCATCATCCACATAAATACTACCCTTATGACCATACTGATTCTCTTCATGAGTCTTTCCCTTAGGGCATTTGTTTGCATAATGCCCATACATTCCACATTTAAAACATTTAACCATTGTTGATGTTGTAGCAATACCATTATCCTCATCCATGTTGTTAAATGAACCTTTTCCTTTGCATTTACTTGCTTTGTGTCCTTCTTTCCCACACCCAAAGCATCTTCCAGTTCCTTTGAAACATTCACCTTGATGCATCTTCCCACATGATTTACATAGGGGAAATTGAACTTTCTTTCCTCTATGATCATCATGAAACTCCATCTTTCTCTTATTAGCCGAGTCAGGAAACTTACCAAATTTTACTTTATTGATCATATTATGAGATTGCTGATTCGGCATAATAATGATATTTGGACATCCAAATCCCATTTCATTAGGAAGAATATCATTCCATTGTCCATCATATCCTCCATTATCGTGAATCATCTTGTTTCCAGCCATTTTCTAAAACCCAAAAAGAATAGTGTGAGAGACAAAAATCATGCTAGGGAAAACAACATAATAAAGGGGGAGTACCTTCAATATCTAACATCTTACGTTTAATTCTATGATCGTTAGCGTAATTCTAGTACTATAACCTATACGTATACTTAACCTTAGGGACATCCCTAGACATACCGTAGAAATATCTCTAGGGATCTCACTAACGTTTTCACATCCTAGTATCCAAAGGTTGACTAAACCTTTCCTCTGATACCAACTGTAGAGACCCGAATCCTGACGTACATGGACATTACATTACATTTGCGGAATACTTAGTCAATAACGAAAACACACACACAAGGATCGTAATAGTTTAGTGTCTTTGGAAACTCGGAACGTAATCTTCTAATCGTGGTAAAAGATCTTCAATATCTCCCATAAAGATCTTCCCTTTTTTTTACCTAAAAACCTTTCTTTATATCCTGGGGAAAAGAAAACATAAAAGGGTGAGCTCAAATGCTCAGTAAGGGTAAACAAAAGAGATAAAAATCGTATCATATCTTTTTGAAAATCATAACCTGCAAAAGAGATCATAATATATTAACATGGAACAAATCATAGAAGTGAAAATGAGATCACCATAATCATAACATGAAACCTGAAACTTTGTGGCATGCACACATAATCATGGAAAATCATTTCTTGTTAGTCATGACTCATTGCCAAGACTATCTTAGTGGACAAAGTCCCTTTCTAAATCGAGTAACCCTCGTTTCAGTCCTGTTTCACTGAACCGGTATAACCTACCATTCCAGCCATGTCTATCTCATGAGATATAAAATCTTTACCCAATGCATTGGAGGGATATATAGGTCCCACCCATCTTATAATGAATCCTTTCTTATGTGTGCCACGTAATCATACATCATCGCATAACACATGTAACAAAAATGGGATTCTTGAAACATCATGACATCATAAATCAATTCATATAAGATAAAGGAATTCATAAAAATAATTCCATCACAACATGATCAAATCAATGTAATAATAGGGATAAAAACATAACCCTTTATTATCTTAGATGGAAAATAATTTTGATAAAACACTTGAACTCCATTTTTGAGGAAAATTTCCTTTCTTCTTCAAAAACATTTTTCCTTTCATAACATGTCATTCAACTTTAAAATAAAAGAAGTTGATTAAAAATAAACTTGAAAACTTGTAAAGGAAGTTTCTTGGAAATAATGTTTTAAAAATCCATTCATGTCGTATAAGTTAAAAAAACATTCTTCGTACTTTTGTCGGAAAAGTCAAAAAGTACCTCATACGACAAAAGATTCCTTTCATACATATTACTAAAAACTCACCGAAGGGTAAAAATGGATTTAAACAATTTTAGGTGGATGGAAATAATATTACATTTTGATGAAACATGGATGTGGATGATAAAATACACCCCAGTAAATACCAAAGTATAAACAATCTCGGATAAAAATGAGATTGTGATATTTCCCTTACCTTAGGTCCGACTTGCTTTGTAAGTGTCCGAACCTCCTGTATAATGATTTAAATCATGTTATTGACTTATTACAGAATCATATTCATTGTTATGATATCATATATGGTTCACTTATGACATTATATTACCCGTTCTTTTGTAATTTCCATGTTAAAGAAGCGTTTTGGGTAAAATCGTTTCATTTATCGTAGGTGTTTTGACTTGTTGTTCTTGACATCATTATTACTTATATCATGATTTACATACTTCCAGAATATAAAATATGATTTATATATCATATATATTCAGTATATATATATATATAATAGATAGATAAATAAAATGAAAAACACCGTTCATGGAGACGGTAGTCCGTACGTACGCATGAACGCTGTTTTTCTTTCCTTATTGTCTTGAAATGGAAGTAAGTAGATGACATACATATGTATATACATAAATCCAGTAGCTTTATAATGTCATATATTTCATTATTATTTCTTATATATACATTATAATCATTCTTAAATGGTTAACATGGATAATGAATCTCATCGCATCGTGGAGACGGTAGTCCGTACGTACGCACGAGCGATGATATCATTTCTATAAATATTGAATTGAATTGGAGTGGATTATACAATATATCAGAATCAATATGATGTTGTAATAACTATGTATAGTTATTCTTTACACCATTATACCCATCCATGTAAGGTGGTGGTGGAAAATAGATTACACCACGGCGTGGAGACGGTATTCCGTACGTACGCACGCGCGGTGATTTCTTTTTCCGTAGGATGGATAGATGGTGAAATAGGGTTGTTTCATACTTATAATAACATATCAGTATATGAGTGATACTGATGTTATTAATTCATATTGAAACAACCTACGAAGAAGAAGTGGAAGAAGAAATAAAGATGAAATAATTGGTAACGGTAATTACCTCTTCTTTGAAGTGCCTCTTTGAGACCTCCTCTTAGGGCACTAGAATTGGTCTTTGAGGAAGACCAGAACCTCTAGGATGTTTCTAGGGAAGTGGAGAAGGGATTTTGGCAGGGGTTGTCCGAGCTTGAGTGCTCAAATTGGTGTGAGGAGGAGGGGGAGGAGGTGTCCTTTTATAAGGGAGGAGAGGGGCACCTTAGGAATATCTCAAAATATTATTTTATATTAAAGTCAAAATTGGTTTATAATGGTTCTAAAGGGTCTTATTTCGAAGCTAATGTGGGGATGGGTCTAAATCCTACCATCCAATAGGATTTAGACAAGTTTAGGGTATTATTGTAACCTTATCAATTAGATTTAACTCTAAGTTAATTAATTTAACTTTTAACGTGTCTTTTTGTTTTCTTTCACTATATGGTTAATACACTTACTATATCATGCCAAACGAACCCCAAATTGTTTATTATTAATATATATATCCTTATCTAAGTCATTTGGCCGAACCTTAGATTTTTAGGAATAAAATAACAATTAGTAATATAATATTTGATTTAAAAACTATTCTGTGTCAATTTTGACACTATTTGATATATGATTTTTGTGAAAGTCATAACAGAATTATATGTTCGAACCAAGTTGATTAAATCAACACTAATATATCATAGTAAAATATAAAATTAGTGGAATTCATAAAAAGTCTCAAATTACATTTATTTTGGTGTTTATAACATCAATTATGTCAATATTTCATTAATAAGATAATTACTGCATCATCTTTGTGTCATAAATAAATTAAATTATTTGATGTCTAAAAATTACAAATAAAATACCATCATGTAGGAAATCTTTTTTTCTTTCTAATGAATATTTACAATCGAATTTATCTTATGTATAACCCCATATTAAAAATGATTTACTTATTAAACTTTGATTTTAACTATTTTAACCCTTCTTTAAATAAATTAATAATAAATGTCCTAATCTAATCCAAGTGGGCCTAAATGGTCATTTTTTATTCCTAAGTTTGTTTTTGGTCGAATTACACTTATCCAATAGAATTAGGACATGTGTTAGGGTAATAGTAATATCATATTTACCCTTAGTTACCCTATTTACTATTAACCACGGTAAAAAAAAGTAAAAAGTTACTATTCACCAAAAAATTATTTTCATCTCATTGAACCACATTTTAGTCCTTGATATTAACCGTGTCTCTAGTATTTTTGAAATTCCATTCACAGAAGCGGTAAAATTATGTTTTATGCAAAATTCAGTTTTTAACCTACCACTTAGTAGTTTCACTATTCATCAAAAATTGATGTTTTTCAGAAAAATGCCAAAATATCATCCCAAGCTATATTTTATATTCTGAATTCAAAAATGAAGTCTATTTTACCAAATTCATAACATAAAAGTTGCATTAATTAATTTTATAATTAAATCCCGCTGTTAAAACAAATAGCGTGTTTTTAAGAAACAATATCTATCAAAAGATTGACACTTGTTTATGTCTAGTTTAAATGTGAAATTACATCCAATGACCAACATTGTATTAAATTGTAAAAATATATTCTAAATATACTTTTAAACCACTCAAATTAATGATTTATCACTATTAATTATTTCGATTAAAAAATTTGTTTTTTAATTATAATTTAGTAATTTTCACTATTCATCAGAATATGAAAGTTATCCGAAAAGTACCAAAATTTTACCTTAGGCTAAATTCGATACTCCGAATCCAAAAATGAAGTCCATTTTGAGAGCTAAAATTTCTAAAATTTAAAAAGTGGTTATTACTATTCATAACGGCTAGTTTTAATAATATTTTAATTGCATATCATTGTTTCGTGAAACTCAGTATTACGTACCACACACGCTATCGAGGAAGGTTGTGATTGTGTGTAATGCAAGGGAAGTCAAGGATGCGTGTTGTGCAATCTCCTTTTGGTGTAGCGTACAACACAAGACATTAGTGAAAGAATATTTTTCCTAAAATCTCGGGCTGTTACACATTTGTTCTCAATTCACATTCCATTGAGATTATTTTTTATTATACACCAAATTAATTTATATAGTGTATATAATTCCATTTGAAATATTATATCATGAATCTCATTATTCTAATGATATTATATATTGTTTATAATGTTATTATGTAATTATTTTAATTCAAATAATTTTTTATTAAAAAGGGACTATCTCTCTAAAACATTGTTTTAAATGTTTTAATGGTTTCTTCATCTAAATTTCTATCTTTAATATGTTTGTTTAAAAAAATGATTTTTTGGATTTATTTATATGCACATTAATGATATGAAATTTTAATTTCATTAAAATTTTAAAAGTTGTATGAGATACTTTGATTCAAAAATATCATTAATAAATATATTAAATTATATTGAAAATGGTTTTGAGAAAGCATTGATTATGTCAATATCTTGAAATGATATATTGTGACTAAAATGTGGAATTGTAATCTTTCATTTATGATTTTTTATGTGTTACTATTATGTTATGGTTCTTTGAAATTGTTTATGTATACATGTGTTTCCATGATAAACATTGGGTGGCTGAGCCCATGATAGATCTCTAATGCCTTGGGTAACATGACAGAGGTAAACGTTAATGTCTCTCCTATGTGATTTTAGGAATATACTGTGATGGGTATTCAAAATGATACACCTTATGTATTTGAGATAAATATAATGTAATTATGTTATGGATTCCACAAGTTACCTTTAGGATTTATGAGTTTTATGGGATATTAATAAATCTTATGATTTTGTGAGGTATATTAAAGAGATTACATTTTATGATTGAAAAGTATGATTTACCTGATTTGTATTTCATGATGGACTATTGTTTATTTATATATTTTATGCCCCTTACTAATTTCTTTATGCTCAGCCCATGTTTTTGAAATGTTTTACACAGTACATAAAGATGTATAGTGTCAAGGATTAGATCATGGAAAAGTAACAATATCTAAAACAGGGAACTATTTATGTTACTTTTTCTAAGAGTTTTTAATTTTTAAAAACATAGATTTTAAATTGAACTGTATACTTGTAATATTCAAGTTGATATGTTTATTTTATGAACAAATTCTTTAACTCTCTAAACCTTAAAATATCACATATGAGATTTATTAACATAAATCAAGAATATGTAATATTTATAGTTGGGTCATAGTAAAATGTAGGTATATGGAAATAAATATTTATATATGAAAATTCAAAAAAAAATGAAGGTAAATGAGATATAATAGAAGGATTAGATATGATCATATCTATTTAAAGTCACCTATTATATTTATTTTTATAAAAATATATATAACATGGTAATAATTAATTAATACCGAATAATTAATTAATGGAGTGGAAATTTTTTTTGATATATTAAAATTAAATTTCCCAAAATATAATTTTTTTATTCATAATATGATATTCAAAATTAGATAACAATTACCCCATTATAAAATTTGTATCATTTTAATTAAAATTACAAAATTGTGAGAAATTTATATTTATTATTTAAATCATTTATCTTCATGAAATGTGTGAAATTTTTTATCTTTCATTAGTATATATATTATAAAGAATAATACAAGCTTTGAGTATTCTACAAATCCGAATGAATGAAAAATCAAAATGAAAAAACCCTTTAATCGGAGTCCATATAGACATATTTACTCTAACACTATCTATAATATATATGTTTGTGTTGGTTAATTAATTTTATATATATGTTACTTAATACATATAAAATTTACTTAGTAACATTATTTTAAAAATTAATATTAATGAGATAATAATTTTTGATTATTGTAGTAAATATTTGGGAATCATTTCATCGACTTATCAGCACATGATTTAGTTTTTCTGTTAATTTTTGTTCTCTAGGATTATAGGTTCATCAAATAAAAAATATATTTGAAGAGATATTATCGTTTTTTTGTTAAATTAAATAGTATTATGGAAATTCAATAAAATAATTATGATAATTCATTAATGAAATTGAAAATATACATTTATGTAAATTTTGATTCAATAAAAAAATTCTTTTTCCAGATGAATAAACATATATAAATTGAAATTAATAAATTGTTATGAAATAAAAATTTATAAATTATAAAATAATATTTATATAATTGATTTAAACTTATAGAAATATTTTTTAAAAATTATAACATAATTCATGTTGCTGATAAACCCATATAAACAAGAACATTTTATATTGGATGAATAATTAAAAACTTCTTATTATATCGTAATAATATACAATTTAATTAATATTAATTTACCAAAATGAAATCTTAATAATTTGGTAAATAATATTTATATTATTTATATGAAAAACAATTATAATAATGATTAAATTGATGAAATCACTCACATTATTTCTTGAAATTATTGATTGATATTGTTATATAAATTATATCATTCAAGATCATTGTGGTTATATGTTCCAATGTGTGGTATATGATATTTAGGGATGTAAATTTTCTATAATTAAATTGAACAAATTGATAATTATGTGAGATAGGTGGGTTGATGACTAGTAATTTTACAGGTTATATTTATTAGTGTTTTCATAAATAGAAATTTATAAAAGAATATCTAAAAAAATATCCCATGGAAGCTCAGCCTAATGTTGAATAATAATTTTGTATTTTTAACGATATATATAGAAACCATAATAAAATCATTTAGAGATAATATTTAACAATAATTTTTTGTTTTCCCCATAATAATACCCATTTATCTCAATTTACATTTTAATTTATAGCTCAATAATTACCAAGGTACAATAATGATATTCATAAAATTGAAATTCAATTCATTACATAATATCTAATTTTTGATTCATTATATGAAACCAAATTTATCAAATTAAATATTTTAAATTAGCAAATATTAAATTCATATAGGATCACAAGATATTGAAAATATCATATTCTATAGAAATGCATATTCAATCTTAACGGAAATTTAATATTATTTCATAAATAAAATTAATGAGTTTAACACAATTTTAATATATGTGAAATTATAATTTAATAATTTAATTATATATTTATTATAGGTGATTATTTAATTTATAAAAAAATAAATAACATATAAATAAATCAATTTATGAAAATTTTATCTTCAATCATTAAATGATTGTAATGACATAAACTTATAAATTAATATCCAAAAGTATACATTTAATCATTTACATGGATTTATAATATTTCCATAAATATCTTAATATATAAAATAATGTTATTATTAATAATTTATAATTACTAAAAAAACATATGAATAAATAATTTAAATTAATTTCTTTCATATTACCCATTATTATTTTTTTATATAGAATTTATAACAATTCAATTTATCTATTAAATATAGGTATACATAAACACCATATATCTAATTGTAATATATCCAAAAATCAATTTCTAACATCAATATATAAAATGATCACATTTAATTACAATTATATATCTTTATAGACATCTCTAAAATCAGTCCTCCTATTTTTTTACTTCATTCCAATTATGGTAGTTATATTTAATTTTTTTTTCTTTTTTTACATAGTTCTAATCAGTGGAACTATCTAAGGGGTTACCTTATAACACCTAATAAATTATATAATTTTTAATATTTTTTTTTAAAAAATTCACATATATGAGTGTACTGATACATAAATGTATATTCATATTGTGGGGTTGTTTCATATATGAAACGAATCAGGTAATGAACAATTACATTATGAGTGGAATTATTTTTATTATTTTGTATCATTAATTATTTAATATTTTTGTTTATTATGGAAAATAATTATCATCTTCCAAATGGTATTCCCACTGAATTTATAAATTGTTATTGGTTATGTATATTTTACAAAGTAGTGATACTTGGGAAACATTGTGATATTGTTAGAGGATATGTTAAAGTACTATAAAATATGATTTAATCCCCCCAAAGAAATCATTAAAATGTTTCCAATGTATATAACAATTAACTTTGTATTATTCATTATTCTTATAAATATCAGCATGGGTTGTACAATAAGGATAACCCTTTATCAAAATTAATATTCAAATATATCATATTATTGTAGAACATTTTTTGACATTGTAAAATATTAATTTGTGGTTTGTTGGTCTGAATCATACAATTCCTGTATTATGAACAAACCAATTCTAGTATATGAAATGTTCCAACATTATTTGGATAGTTTTGGGCTTTAAAAATCCTACTATATAGATCCTCATCCTGTTCAATTATAATGATAGAGTTATTTTTATATGAATACTATTGTAGCTTATGTTTTTAATCTCAAGCCCCATCAAAATCCACTAAATAAGATATCAATACTTCTTAATATGGTTGAATGGACTTCTCATACTATCCATATATCTGAGGATTAAAATAAATCTAAATTAAAACTATGTGTCCTCTTATTTTTGAAACCTCATCCAAAACATCATTTTAATACATAGATCTCAATAATATAATATTATGGGTGGTATTTCATATGGCCTTACCACAATTTATATATCATTTAATTTTGGTTGAGTGAAAAATATTCAAAAAAAACATTTAAATAAAATGGAATTTTCTTGTGGTCCATTTTGAACAAAATGGAAATATTGCATTTGAATTTATTGGAATGTACTATCAATAAGTCCATGGAAATGTTTCCAATTACAATAATGATATATTTAAGGAATGAAACACCTACATTAAGTTCTACCCTTCATCCCTACAATTATTTATAACTAATAATAAGTTTATATAATATATGATATATCATTTATTATTTTCGAACTAGAAATTATAATTTGAATCACCATAAATCATTATAGTTCTAGGAAGGTTAGTGAATGATGTAATCTATGAATCATCCAAATAGTATATATTTAATTAATGTGTTGAAAGGAAAAATAATCATTTTTATAATTTAGTAATTCTATCATTTTATTTTTTTAATATTATTTATCATTTTCTATATTAAACTATAAACTGTGTATGGTTCTTTTATCTTTAAATAAAAATAGAAATGATTAGTTATATTTGAAATATAGTATTTTCCAACCTAAATAATTGTTTTTGGTTTCAAACATTAAAAATATATGATTATATGGTCTATTTAAATCTATTCCATGGATATCAGGAAATGAAACTTATTAAATCATTTTCTAACAAAATTTACTTATAATGGTGCTAATGGTTTGATTATTCATGTTCCTACAAGTACAAAAAATTATCTCTTTTATACCATGATTGTCTCTATTTTTATGAATCTATACCTAATGATATTATTATTATTTTATATTTCAAAATTTAATCTATATATACAATTCAATCATATAATTAAAGAATATATTACCATTTCTATCCTTAAATCATGTGTTTGGTAATTTATCTCAAAATCATTAATTAATATGAGGCATACTATTCAATCATTACATTTTAATGAGAATGTAACAAAAATTCCATAATTTTTTCATCACTGTATATCACAAAACCTCCCCAATACATTATACAATGAGTATATGTGTTGTAACCTAGAATCTCAAAATCATAATACAAAACTGTTTATATAAATTTTACATGGGACATTTACTCTAATTTTGGTTTACCTTGATTTTTGATATTATGATCAAGATACATTTCCAATAAGGAGTTGTAACTATCTATATAGATGGAGAAAACAAGGGATTTTATATATAATTTTATATCATGGAAAATATTTAGTTACCTATATATTTGATAGTTGCAAAAATATAACAAAAATTATGATTAAATTGCACATGAATGATGGTTTATATAGATATAATTAAATGAATATATATTTATAAGGAAATTTAATCTTACTCATTTTCAATATCAAAATACAACAATGATCAACATTATCTTCCTTGATCATTGAATATATGGGAATACTTTCTATAAGAAGTAAAAAAATATTATTTATTTATTATCTATAATCAATGATGGAATATCATAAACATAAATCATGAGATTTTTTATATAAATCAGGAAAGAAAATAATTTCACTACACTTTATAAAATATATAATTTTGGAAAAAATCCAACTTTGTATTGGGACCATGCCTCGTTCCCATGATTTTGATAATGAATGATCACATACAAGAAAATCATAGTGGAAAAACATCATTAATGGTCTGAGTTAAGTATTTATTCCCATTTATTTTATATGACGAGATATAAATCCATAACTAATAAAATTAAGAGATATATATTTGCAGTCCCACACAAAATATTATGGAGCACGTATACCAGTTATTCACAAGTTCTAAAAAATTTATCAATTTATTAGGAAGCAATTTATATAAGAGAAGTGAGTTTTAAATTATTTCTTTTTAAAATAATTAAATATAATAATGGATGTTGTTTCAAACAAAATTTCTTATAAAATAATTATTATGATGCGTATATAGAAATATTTTTTAGGTTTCGTAATGGAATGATGAAAATAAATTTTAATGTCATCAATTTATGTTTTCAGGAATGAAAATTTATGTTCAAATTTTATTTTTTCTTTTGTTTAATAACATGATGAAAATTTCAATATATTTCATTATATTTATAGATATATTTTCCAAAAAATATTATAAAATTATATTATTTATGAATAAATATGGGTTCACTTAATGAAATATTACAATCAATGATTATTCATAATAGTGATAATATTTGTCAATGATATTTTCATTAAAAGAGAAATTTTTTATTAAATTGTATTTAAAGTATAATATTTACTCATATGTGAAACATTTTAATAAATTCCTATTATTATTTTCTTATTAAATCAATGATAATAAAAATAAACATTCTAAAAAACTTCGAATTATATAAAAACACCTATTAAATATTTTTATGAACATTTACATGAAATAAAAAGTTCATTAGACAATGCTAAAATAAGTTAATAATTTCATAAAAATTATTTAAATTCATTTTAATATCAGGGATGATAAACATTATAATAATAACTAAAAATTCAAGTGACAACCATAATATATTAAATTAAATAGCGTTTAGGCATAATAATCATACTATTTCTCTCAATCAAAATTTAACATTGACATCCATGAAAATAAATTAAATAGTATCATAAACCCTAACAACTTGGGAAACAATGGGATCATAACCGTGTAACAAAATAATTCAAAATGATTCAATAAAAACATTTAATATAAATTGTTTTAGTATATAATATCTCAAGGTACGTTATATAAAACTGTTTACACTAATTGGGTCAAATCACGAAACATATATCCATGTGGGAATTTTTGGTTGAATGGGCTTATATATTTGATAATAAAAATATTAAAACCTTTTGAAACTAATAACATTATATTGAATTATAACTTCACATAACATTCATGATATGAAATATAACACTCATACAAGTATTTAAAATATATGATTTTAAAATTAAAAATTCATGTTAAATGGTATATGTGAAATGAATTCACAATATCTAAAGAGATTATAACACCCTAGAAAAAAAATATTTATTTTAAATTAAATATAATCTCTTTTATTTCATGTTATTAACACAAGACATTGTTAAATTATAAAACTCTTTTAAAATATTATTACATTTAGAAGAAAATTATTTTGTAACATATACAATAGATGATATGAATAGTATAAATTACTTAAAATAAATAAAATATTTAAAGATTAGTGAATTAAAATAATTGACAATAATTTGATTAGAAATAAATTAAGGACCATCTTTATGTAATTAAATGTTTTATAAACAATAAAATATTATATTAATAATGTTACTTTATTGCATCTTTCTCCCTCATAATAAAAAAATTTGTTGAATATTTTAAAAGATATATTGTTTGATATTTATTATATATATTTTAATAATATTAACATATCAATCTTTGGGTGGGTCTTTATAATATTATGACAAAACTAATTTATTTTAGACTAAAGAAAAAAAATTAATTTTATGTGAAAACCACTTTTTCATTTGAATGATTGCTATAGATGAATTTTATATTAGTTTATAAAAAATATATATTGATTAAAAATAAATATATTTTTCAAATTTATTTCTTTATTTTTATTTAAATAATAAATTTTTACATTCAAACTTCTGAATATTTTTATTATTTTCCCTTTGAAAACACATATTATTATATCATATATGGAATGAATTTTAAATTATTAGTTATAATTATGAGAAATGAATTTCAGAAAAATAGATTCCATATTGGGAATCAGTATAATTTATATATTATAATTGAGTTTAATTAATTTTTTACCATAATTAATAGTAAAATTGTAAAAATGATTTACCACGGTGAAGGTAAAAATGGTATTAACATAGGATAATCTAAAATCATAAGGGATAAAATGGTATAAAAAATTTCCATCACTAGTATTATGGGAATTAATCGAAATCATATTTTCTAGGACAGAAAATTTTCCAATTTGGATCATTTTTTATTTTGAAAATTTTGGTAGACCTTTTAATTAAATACCACGATGACACTCACAACACTTAAAAAATGATATCTAATATCCTCTCTTAAATAGAAATCTAAAACACATTTATTCATACCTTAACTATTAAAATCAATTCATTATTTCTGCACTCTCAACGTAGTAAAATAATTTTGGTCATAAATATGACATATGAACCCTTTTTTTGCAATCCAAAAGAAGATGTTTGAAAAAGATGCAACACCCCTAACCAAGAGTTCTATTTCTTTTCATTACCTCATTAGATTATTAATATAATATTATGATATTTTATCCTCATGATCAAAAATATACAAATATGTTACTATATTAATGTAAAATCATATTACATTATCCTTTTCCATAAAATAGGTTTGGAATCATCATTCATTAATATTGTTATGTAATGTCTCACGATCTAATGAAATTTAGTTTCAATTTAAATTATCACTAAATATATTTAATGATGATTTTCAGTTATTTAGGTCTTATTTATTATATTATTATACTTATGTAAGATAATATCACATATATATTAAAAATTTCTATTCTATGAAGGATAAAAAATCATTTCTAATGTGTTTGTCTGAATACCTCTTACCTGAGTGATGTGATTTGTTTTTCACAAAATATTTACTTGGAAGGTATTTAAGATAAATTTTAATGAATATATTCGATATTTATAAACTTAATATACTTATTGAAATATTATTTATGATCTATATTTATATCATATAATCCAATGTAAAATAGTAATGAAACTCATGTATACAAATAGACTATAACCTCCACATATATATTTGAAATATTTTTCATTAAATATTTATGTTTATAGTAATAAAGAAATTTCTATTACTGTAATGAATATATGTTACATAATAATTATTAAAAAAATGTTAAATATTATTAGATTCCTTTTATTCAATCCAATAAGAAACATGTAATCTACATTAAAGAATATGTATGGATTTCAACTCTACAAATGACGTAATCCATTTTATTTCTATAATTTTATAGATAAATATATATATAGGGAATATATATAATATTTATACTATACTTAAAAAAATTATATTAGGTTACCATGATTTAATTAAAATGTCTAAAATTACAAAACAGTAACATATATAATAAATAACAAAATTATCCCTCATATCATTAAATATAAAGATAAATTTATATTAATAGAGTGATAAAATAATTCAAGTAAACATAAATTTTATGGGATATGTGATTTCATTCTAATAACCTATTTTTAATCAATTTTCGTTTATTATACATATGGTTTGGATAGATATTATGGTTGTTGAACATGTAAAAAGGGTTTATCATCTCACATTGACTTCTATGAGACATATTCCATAATCGACAATGATATCATATTGTATTTCATATAATGTCAGTTTTAATACATTATATTATTAATATATTTATATTAATTTTATTTAATGATTCATTTTGTGTAATATTTTCTTAGGGTCTTATTATTCAAATCTTACCAATGTGGTATGTTTAAATTTAACTACAATCCCATTATTCGGGAAGATTTTTATTTATGTCTCCTTTGGGGAAATTCTTTGATATTTCAATATAAAAATCAATATATTTTCATATCAACTATTTTTTAATGAAATATTTAATTTATAGTTTCAATTTTAAAATCATTGGCCAATGAAATTATTTAGGCAATATTTTCTCTATAAAATTCTATTTCATTTACCTATTCGGTTAGAAATAATATTTTATTAAACTCTATGTCTTTAAATAATGGTTTATAAAATGTTTTAAACTTTATAAAAATCATATAAGAGGCAAATTTTCATCATTTTTTACTATATAATATCTATTAATGTAATCTTGTTGTCATATTCCAAACATTGTCTGCATGGATATTATTGAAAATTTGAATGTAATCATTTTTTTAACCTATATAACATGAACACAATTTTATTTTACCATGAATGTAAATGATTTAATGATTGTTTTACAATATTACAAGTGCATTTTGCATTAAGAAAAATTTATATGTTTTTTTGATCATTTTAAAAAAGTTTATTGTCAAAATTTAAATGTTATCTTCCTTAAAAATGGTTATTTGGACTTTTTATGGAATTTATTTTTATCAAGAACATTAAACATTAATTTATCATATTATCCATTGAAAATATTTTATATATTTATATTTTATATTATTTCATGGTGTTATTTTTGAGCATTTTTATTGTGATGTATAAATTTATTACAATTCATGTTTCTTGGGAATGGTTTATGATTGTGTTTAAACATTTTGGTTGTTGTCTTCGATTTAAATAATATTTTCTTAATAAGAATGTCAAAAGTGAATTATGATTTTCCAATTTCATATGAGGAATTAATTGTACATTGTATGTGGTGGCGAGGGCCTGAAATATCACTCGGATGATTTGGTAGGTATAATGAGACAGAACCGAATGGGTTTTGTCTGAGGGATTACCAATTTATTTAGATATCAGTGAAAAAGCCCTTGAATATATGTTTTGAGTTCATTAATTACACATTATTATTGTATGAATTCAGTTAATGATATTCAATGGAATAATTTAAAAATTTAGAATAAGAATTATTACATTTTCATTACTATTAAGTTATTTTTATTTTATTATTTTGACATCATTTATTTCTTCAATATTTTTATTATGTTATTTATTTAATGAAATATTATTCAGTTATTTACCTTTAAATATTAATTATTCCATATTTCATAAAGATTCCTCTGTAATTTAACCAAAAGTAGGCATCTGATGTCAAACCTTTATTATTTTATAATTTTTAGGATATGAGGAAGTGTTTTAAATGTATATGTAATGATACTGTATGATCAATAATTTAATTCTCAAAGATAATAATTTTTGTATTTTCTTCATTATATCTAATATGAATTTTAGTAATATATCATTTATTTAAAACATTAATTATGTATTATGTCTTTAGAGATGTGATACCATTTATCCTAGGTCATTGCATTAATCTTAACACTACCTCTAGGAAATAGTTTTTTGGGTCACTACAACTGGAATAATAGGAATTTTAGGTGAAATATTGGGATCATGATTTATGAAATTTTAAGTCAATAAATATAAACCAATGATATCAACTGAATATTTGTATATGATAATACCATAATGATTTGGTAAGGATGAGTTCATGAGTTATTTTTCTAGAAAATAAATACCTTTATAGATATTATTGCTGGATGTGGTTCAGGCATTGATGTATCTAGGTATAACAACTAAGAAAACATCCTATGTTTGTGACTTGATCATCACCTGATACATGAAAATGAGACTCACTACAGTCCTACTTCATATCTTATAAGTGACTTTGTCGTTATATATATATTTTCTAAAGAAACCATTAACAATGATATGAAACTAAATATTCCCCAAATAAAACCATGTTTATTATTTTGAGATTTACTTTGAGTAATATTTTCCCATATTGTTGAAGGTTTCACTATTATTTTTATTATAAAATATTCTTCCAACTAATAATATATAAATTAAATTATTCCATTATTTATAAATGGTTCATAATTCATTGAATGTGAATCATAACAATTCATATAATCAATGTAGGTACATCCATAATAGTATGGATAATCAAGATAATGTTATAGTTTTAGTTATAGATAATAAAAATAAAACCAAGCTTATGAAAATAAACCAGGTTATGAGAAATAACCTAGATACTGTGGTGAAAAAACCTTATCCTCGACATAGTGTAAAAATGTTATAATTCATCATTCATCAAGAACCTCTATCATTAAATGAGAGTAAAAAACCATTTTTTTCAGAGAAATGGATATGTTCTTTACTAATGAAATTTCATTCATTGGGAATTAGAGATGGAAATATTGTTTTCATGAAATATTATCACCTCATAGGTGATGCCGACAAATGGATTTCATTAGTTAAAAAAAGGATGGAGAGGAAATAAAAATCATGGATCAGATGTATTTTAATGTAAAAATTTGATAATATTACTTCTATGATGAAAAATGAGTGGATATGGAATATATATATATATTGATACTATGAATGAATAAAGGGAAAAATATGAATTTTTTTTAATACAATGTTACAATTATAGAAAATAATGATATAGACAATGTATGTAATACAATGAGTATTCTTGACCATTTTTGTTATTGGATAAATTAAATCATCCAAAGTGAACTAGAATCCCAATGATTCTCATCCTGAGAAGGAAAATTATATTGTGATGTAAATATAGAGAAATAATTTTCCATGTCATACATCTTCAATGGATGAAAATGAAAAAAATTATGGCATAAGAAAATTTGATTAAAGGGAAGAATAGAAAGGATTATTAATAAATATGTGACACCTGTGGAAGGAATCACCATGGTTCATGATTAAATTTTAAATATATTTTATTCATTTAGGTGAAAAAATGATACCATTATCATGTTTTCAAAGTCATCAACGATATTCAAAATATTTAATGCATCATCTATTAGGAAATGGTGAACTGTGAAAATAAATTACACATTAATCTACGGAATATGCCTAAATAGACTATAAGTGATTGTGGTCATGTTTATGATCTTTCTATAGATTAATTTTAATGACAAATGTTTTTTTGGATTAATTAACTATTTAATATAGTGTATTATATATGATATTAGAGTTATAATAAACATAAAATATATAAGGATTTCACTGTAGTGCTATTTATAATTGGATATGTGATTATATATCTGATGGTACTGATGAAAAATAATAGTTTTCATTGTAAATTTTAACTCTTTAGGAATGTTAGGATTGAGGTTGGATAATCGTTATTACATTTTCAATGATGAGAAAATTATGAGATGATTATAAGATATTGTTTTTACCAAGATGTAGTTTCAGGATTGTTGGTTTTTGGCGTCTATTTATGAGTTTAATATATGTATTATGTTATGAAATATATTTAACATCATGAGGTTTTATATATGGGATTATGAATGTATTAATTATGGTTTTATTGTAATCAAGTTGTTAATATTGTTGGAATATGATATTAAGGGCACATCATAATTTTTGTGGAATATTATGTTGAATTAGGGACATTCCTTCCAAATTCATAGTAAATGATTTTGTATAGACACATTTTGGATGATTCATAAGGTGAAATATTCAATGAAATTATTATTATTAACATTGGGTGTGATTTGATAACATTTGATAATTATTTTTATTATGGAATGTATATATGAATTAGTGGAATTAACATTAGTTCTTTCATTAAGATAATTATATATTAATTTTTAAATTTTTAGTCAGATATTAAGTAGTAAATTATTGAACCACATAAAAATGATGAAGTGGATTATAAAAATGGACATAAAGTCATAATATTTTTATATTTTCAATATTCATAATTTAATGCAATTTAACAAATCTATGGAATGATCTTCAAAAAAATTAATGTTGTTTCCTATATTTATGATTAATCTCATACAACATTCAATCATCAAATATTAATGGGGTTTTCATAGTTAAACATATCTATATCATGAAATTTCTTATTATTAGTAATCTCTATATCCATATATTAATTCTTAGGTGTTAGTATTATATTAAATGTCAATCTTATAATTTCACATCAATCTTCCCCGACATTGATAAATAGTAATGTGATATTATGGATAACCGTAATACATAATTTTTTACCTTATAAAGAACATGTTTTATTAACCATTTATTTAAAATTTATTTTATAGAAAATATATTTTATAATTCATAAACATTTGTTACTAAAATAAATAATAATATAACATGGATGAAATTTATATATTTGGGAAGAATGCAACACCTATATATTTTACAATGTTAACATAATGTTTGATGTAGTATGAAACACAAATCACAATGAATAAAAGAGAATAGAATTCCCAAAGATATTAAAGTATATACTGTTTTAAATAAATATAATCACATTGATAATTTTAGATGCATGGAACACTATTTTTAAAAATGAATCTGTATTATCAAATTATTTTCAAATAGGATAATTATATCCTAGAAATTTAATTGAATGGAATGAACATAACTCACTAAAATAATCTATTTATACAGATTACACATGTATAAAATAAATAAAATAGATATATATTTATTATATATAAAATAATAACCATTTTAAGGTAAAATTGCGGTTTTATGAGAGACTAAAATTTCTAAAGAATAATAAAACACCACTTTTATTGAAATTTTGATAATATTAATTTTTGAAAACTATATAATATTTTTAATGTAAAATTAATATAATTTTTTAAAATAAATATATAAAAATAATCTTTGGGTGAATTAATGGGTATTATTAAAAGAAATTATTAATAGTGAAAATACATAATATAAATTTAGCTATTGAATATTTATTAAATTATATACAAGGATGAATTATATTTTAAAATGGTATTAATGTAACATTAATACAATCATTTATCTTTTAATGTAATTTTTTTGTTTGAATAGTTTATATATTGAGAAATGTCAATAAAAATTCAATTGTTTTAATATTTTTTTAGAAACAATTCATTCTATTCATGTTTGCTTGATCAATTTTACATTAAATATTTTCTAGGTAGCACACACCAAAATCACAATGGAACATCACTAATAAATAAAAAAATTATACATCAAAATAAACACATGTATAATACTACAAAATAAGAAAAATAGAGAAGTATAGTTAGATCACAATAGTATAAGTCAATAGTCTTCAAAATAGTATTATGAGATGTAGTCCACAAAATGTCTAATATTAGTAACACATTGAGTTTTGATAACATACATAGTGTTTATAACACATGGAGTGACAATAACACATAGATATTTGTTCACAAATGAAGTGTTAATACGACACTGATTGTAACATCCCAGGTAAATAAAGAATAAAGAATTTTCATATTAATTAATATTTACGAATTAAATATTAATTTTATTTAAAAGGGATTTCTACATTCGATAGCATACTCGATACGCAATGATGAGTTTCATTGAAATCTTACGTTGCACACTAGTAATATAATAATATTATTTTAAATGGTAGTTAACATGTAGTCGTTGTACTGGCGGGAATGGATAGAAATAACTAAAATATGATTATATATGTTTTTAAATGTTTTTATATTTACCCAATAAAAGATAAAGGCTTAAAATACAGAACGAATTCAATTTTAGGCATTTATACCCTAATTTTCACGAAGGGTTCAATTATCACCTTTTTACGGCGAACCATCATTAAATACAGTTTGATCAATCTTATAAATTTTATTGGACCAAATATAACTGTTCTTTAGAATTGGGACATAAAAATTTACTTTGTATAAATTTTTGGTATCTTTCTGATAAAGTTCATTTTTTTAATGAATATTTTAAATGTTGTATTTTAATTCAAGACCTCTTTTTGATCTAATTTATTTATATGATTAGATTATTATTTGAATTGTTTTTAAAGTGAAATTAGAAAATATTTTTACCATTAAATCTAATAGTGGTCGTTGGAATTAATTTCACTTTGAAATCAGACTTAAACTAGTGTCAATCATTTGATACTTATTGTTTCACAAAAACACGCTATTTGTCATGACAGAGGGAATTAATTAATAAATTAATTAATTTGACTTATATGTTTTGAATTTTGTAAAATTTACTTCATTTTTGAATTTGGAATATCAAATATAGCTTAGGGTGAATTTTTGGAATTTTTTTGAAAAACATCAATTTTTGATGAATAGTGAAATCACTAAGTGGTACTTATAAAAACTGATTTTCCATTTAAATGAAATTTTGCCACCTTTGGGTATTGAATTTCAAAAATCCGACATACATGGTTGTCACTAAGAAGTAAAATGTGGTTCAATGAGATTAAAATAATTTTTCGGTGAATAGTAACTTATTATGTTTTAATCGCGATTAGTGGTAAATAGTGTAGTTTAAGGTAAAAATAATGCTTTAATAAAATGAGATGAGCTTGACACATGTCCTACCCTCATTGGTTGTGTCATGGGCGACCATGAAAAGCCATGGGTCAACTTGGGGACCCCATGGAGACACATTGATTGGGAAATGACATAAATAACTTTTTATTTAATGTAAAAGTAAAAATGACACAAACATAACATGTTTTACGAAACAAATTGTTACATGGGGTTATAAAGACCAGAATTTTGATTATAAATATTAATTGGAAAGCTAAAAATATTTCCTACATCATAGTATTTTTTTTATAATTTTTAGACATTAAATAACTTAAATTATTTATGACATAATAATGATGCAGCGATGACATCATTATTTGACGATTTAAATAAAATGGAATGATAATGTAAAATCTATGAACTAAACATGTCCAAAACTTATTGGATGGGTGGATTTTAAACCCTTATCACCTTATCCACGAATTATATTAATTTGGGACATTTTAAAATCGAAACACTTTTTCAAATAAAGTAATATTTCTTACATTCCAAAAGTGCCCCTCCTCTCCTCTTATAGAAGGCCCCCACCTCTACCTCATTTCACACACTCCTCAAGCCTTTGGCTCGGCCAACCCCTGCCCATTTACACTCTCCACATCCCTCTCCTCATCCTAGAGGATTCTCTTTGGGCATAATCCTTTCAAAGCAAGCTTTTAGGCTCAAATCAAATGGAGTTACACTTTTAAAGGTAATTCATTCTCTCTTGTTCATTTGTTTTATTTTGCTTCTCCAACCCTCTAAACTCTTTTTATTTACTTCTTTTGTAACAAAACCTGTATATTCAATATACCAGGATGTTGTTATAAGATTTATTCGAGCTACACTCTCACACAACTACATCAAATGGTTAATGAACATACGGTTTCCGTGGATGGTGAAATTCTGCCTCCCGAAACGATGATTGTTCAATACTCATTTAACACCTTCAAAGGTGTCCATTATGATGTCACTATTTTTATATATGATATATAATATGTTTATTTTTTTTATTTAAGCTTCTGTATTTTTCATTTTTGGCATACCTTTATGGTTTCCATTATGGGTAAATACGATATCTTCATTTAAGGAAGTGCGGACTACCGCCCCCTCAAAGTAATGTGATTCGTTAATGCCATATGTGGGACATGTAAAGGATGGATTTAAAGTTATTATATATGATGTTATAGTGGAATTATAATATACCTCTATATCATTATTATTTCTTTCCATTAATGTATGAGATAGAAATTAAAGTAGCGTTCATGCGTACGTACAGCTTACCGTCTCCATGAACGGTGCATTTCACTTCTTATCCCCAAATGTAATGTACTATTAAAAGTAAATGTATATAATGGATATATATAATGAATGATATATCTAAATGATGAATATAATTCTGGAATTAAAATATACATTCCTCTAATTTAGTTTTAATTCCATTAATATGACAAAGAAATGAAAGTAGCGTTTATGCGTACGTACGGCTTACCGTCTCCATGAACGGTGAATTTCATTTCTTACCTCTAAAAGATTATGTAATATTATAAATACATGTATATGCTGGATATATATGATACATATTATATCCGAATCGGGAATTTCATTCTGGATATAATGAACCTTTGACCACACGAACAACATGTAATTGTAAGAAGTCCACTTTCGACTTAAGAACAAAATATTGACAAAACAAACATTATTAACTTAAATGGTTACATAATGTTTATAACATGGCAATAAGTGATATAAAAGGAATAATGAACTTTAAAATTGTTCTTAATCAAGTATAAATTAACTCAAGTTTATTATTCAGGACGTTAAAGAACGATCGAGTCAAGTCGGACCCGAGGTAAGGGACTTCGTCTCAATCTCTTTTCATTGAGGCATATTTCGTTTTATACACAACTTTCTTTTATACGGTGTATAAACCCCTTTGAATTTTACTTTTATACAAAATGAATCTTTTTCTACGAATCATTTTACAAAACGACAAAAAGGAATGTTTCTTTTAACGTACGTGGCGACAACGACCTTTTCCGCTGCCGCGAGTATTATTTGGTCTTTGGCTTTCTCAAAAAGCCGTAATGTTTTTAGAATAAAATAAATACCATATACTCTTTTATGTATTTTGGTATTGAAAATGGTTTTGAAAAAAGGATTCGATTATGTCAATATATTTATAATATATTTTGATTGAAATGTGGAAATGTTATTATTCCTTTATATTGGTTTTATGTTTTATGATTTTATATTGGTACTTGAACATTTTAACGGGTGGTTACGTTATAAACCATATGACGGGTGGTGTCGTGAATACCAGGACGGGTGGTTACGTTATAACCTCCAATGCATTGGGTATGGAAGTCGGCCGTATGGCTATTTCATTATGTATGGAAATTGGCCGTATGGCTATTCCATTAAGTGATATGTGTTGAAGTCGACCGTATGGTTATTCCACATAAGTATGTTTATGTCCCAAGTTACCTTTATATATGTTATGTGTTCTTTTTATGGGTTTTATGGTAATCCTTTGGTTATAAAAAGGTAAGTAATGATACTTTATTCCATGAAGAGTTTTTACTACTTCATGAAGGTGAAGGTATTACTTTGATAGAGTATATATGGTTTACTTGATTTTTGAAAAACTAACAGTTTTCATTCTTTCTGTATCCCTTACTAAGCTTTTTATGCTCAAACCAAGTTTTTTTTGAAATGATTTCACAGGACTTAATGTCGAATAAGGTCAAGGATGGGATCAAGGGAATGTCATCCTATATAAAACATGGAACTAGACACGTTCCTTTTTAAGAGTTTTTTTTATTATGGAAACATAGTAGAATTGACTACTTTGTAATCTTTTGAGATGTAATAGTTATGTTCTAATTCTCTAAAACTCTAAACCTGTAAAGATCCTCAACGTCAATTATTCGTTTAATTCAATATTAAGTAAGGTTTAAGGTCAGGGCCATATAGTTGGTATCAAAGGTCGGTTTGGACAACTTTAGGAGTTAGAAAATTGTTTAATTATAAGATAATTTATGATATGATTGAAATGATATAGCATTTACAGATTACCATGTTGCTTCGCCTATGATATTTCTGTGTTCAGAATGGTTTTCCGTAGAGGAAACAAAGCAGCTATGTTGGGACGACATCAGGAGGAAGACAACCTTCCAAATCAGCAACCTGAGATGGTCGGGATCGGAACTGAATAGTTTATTACAGTGATGGCATAGTTGACTCAGGCTATAAATGGTGGTGGTATCCATGCATGAGATCAGCCAGATCAACCACAGAGGAACATGTCAGTGGTGGAACACTTCATGAGGCAACATCCCCCATCATTCAGAGGATCATCTGACCCTGTGCAAGGTGAAGGGTGGATTAAAGCACTGGAGAAGATTTTTGATATCATGGGGTGTTCAGAACATCAAAAGGTTAGTCTTTCTGTTTACCATTTTGAAGGTGAAGCTGATCAGTGGTGGTCGATGGTGAAAAATATAAGTGATAGTGATGAGATAGAGGATCTTCACTGGGATGAATTCAAAGGTATGTTTCTTGAGAAATATTTTCCTAAGGTGGTTCGTCTTAGGATGGAAAAACAGTTCCTAGAATTGAGGCAGGAGGATGATTCAGTGGCTGCTTATGAAGAAAAGTTCACTCGATTGGCAAGGTATGCTCCAAACTTCATATGAGATCTTGATATTAAAATAAACCGTTTTTACTCAGGGTGAAAGCCAATGTATCGAAGGGATTTAGCTTCTCGTGAGTTCAAAAGTTATGAAAAACTTGTTCGATGTGCGGAGAAGGTGGAAATGGAGTTTACCGATGATCAGGTGTTCTATGACAAACAACAGAATAAGAGGTCTTGTTGGCAGACAAAGGGGAAGAATTCATCAAAGAAGCAAGGAGGTAAGAAAACCAAATATCCATCTTGTGAGAAGTGTGGTAAAATACATCATGGAGAATGTTTATACAAGTCTGGTAAGTGCTTTCGGTGTGGTAAGTCTGGTCATATTGCTCGTAACTGTATGGAAGATGATCAAGCAAGAAATGAAAAGCCAACGTTAAGATGTTTTAAGTGTAATGAAATGGGTCATTATGCAAACAAGTGTCCAACGAAGAACTCAACTGGGGTAATGCAGCCAGAATACAAGCAGAAAGGGGTGGTAAAATCCTTTTCAAAAACTTCAGCAGATGTTGGGCCATCGAATGAAGTGGTGTCAGCTCTAGGGAGCTCAGTATTTTTCGAAGATTGACTTGAGGTCGGGGTACCATCAGTTGAAAGTAAAAGAAGCAGACATTCCGAAGACTGTGTTCTGTACTAGATATGGCCATTATGAATTTGTAGTTATGCCTTTTGAGTTAACCAATGCACCTGCTCTATTCATGGACCTTATGAATCAAATTTTCCATGAGTTCTTGGATAAGTTTGTGTTTGTGTTTTGAGGTTTGGGAAGAGGTTATGTGTGCCTTGTGATTCACTGTTGAAGAATGAGTTGTTATGTGAGGCTCATAGTTACCTGTTTTCAGTTCATCCTGGCAGTACTGAGATGTACAGAGATCTGCGGGAGTATTACTGGAGGGATGGAATGGAAAGAGATATTGCTGATTTTACTGTGAAGTGTTTGACATGTCAATAGGTTAATGCAGAGCAGCAGTTACCGAAAGGGATGCTTCAGCCTTTACCAGTGCCAGAGTGGAAATGGGAGAATATATCCATGGACTTTGTTGTTGGATTACTGAAGACATCTCGAGGTAATAATGCAATCTGGGTTATTGTTGATCGCTTGACTAAATCTGCTCTTTTCCTTTCTATACAAGATAATTTCTCTCTAGATCAACTTTCATGTTTGTATCTTAAAGAGATAGTCAGCTTACATGGAGTTCCTCTCTCCATTGTATCGGATCGTGATCCCAGGTTTACTTCTGAGTTTCGGAAAGGCCCTCAGAAGTCGTTGGGTACTGAATTAAATTTTAGTACAGCTTTTCATCTTCAATAAGATGGGCAGTCAAAACGAACAATTCAGACCTTGGAGGATTTTCTATGAGTTTGTTCGATGGATTATCAGGGAAGTTGGGACTAACATCTTTCTTTGGTTGAGTTTTCTTATAATAACAGTTTTCATTCCAGTATACAGATGGAAGCATTTGAGGCAATATATGGGAAGCGTTGTTGAACTCCAGCTTTCTGGGATGAAGGAAGCTGATGGGACCAGAATTGGTAGAAGAGATGGCAGAAAAAGTTCAGTTGATTCAGAAACATATGAGAACAGCTCAGAGCAGGCATAAGAGTTATGCGGATAACCGGAGGAAGGATCTATATATCGAGGTAGGTGATCATGTTTTTCTCAAGGTTTCTCCATGGAAACGTGTGATGAGATTTGGTAATAAAGGAAAGCTGGGTCCAAGGTTCATTGGACTATATGAAATTCTGGAGAAAGTTGGATCAATTTCTTACCGAGTGGCTTTACCTCCAAGTTTATCTCAGGTACACAATGTTTTTCATGTTTCAATGTTGAGGAAGTATATGCCAGATCCATCTCATGTTTTGAGTCCAGAGGTAGTTCAGCTGGAAGAGAACCTATCTTATGAAGAACAACCAGTCCAGATTCTTGACCACAGGGAGCAGGTGTTAAAGAATAAGGTGATTCATCAGGTAAAGGTTTTGTGGAAAAACCATGTGATTGAAGAGGCAACGTGGGAATCTGAAAATGCTATGAGGGATAAATACCCCACTTATTTTGATAAGTGAATAAAATTGCGAGGACACAATTCCCAAAAGGGGGGAAGGATGTAACATCCCAGGTAAATAAAGAATAATGAATTTTCATATTAATTAATATTTACGAATTAAATATTAATTTTAATTAAAATGGGTTTCTACCTTCGATAGCATACTCGATACTCAACGATGAGTTTCATTGAAATCTTACGTTGCACACTAGTAATATAATAATATTATTTTAAATGGTAGTTAATATGTAGTCATTGTACTGGCGGGAATGGATAAAAATAACTAAAATATGGTTATATATGTTTTTAAATGTTTTTATATTTACCCAATTAAAGATAAAGGCTTAAAATACGGAACGAATTCAATTTTAGGCATTTATACCCTAATTTTCACGAAGGGTTCACTTATCACCTTTTTACGGCGAACCGTCATTAAATATAGTTTTGATCAATCTTATAAATTTTATTGGACCAAATATAACTCTTCTTTAGAATCGGGACATCAAAATTTACTTTGTGTAAATTTTTGGTATCCTTCTGATAAAGTTCATTTTTTTAATGAATATTGTAAATGTTGTATTTTAATTCAAAACCTCTTTTTGATCTAATTTATTTATATGATTAGATTATTCTTTTAATTGGTTTTAAAGTGAAATTAGAAAATATTTTTACCATTAAATCTAATAGTGGTCATTGGAATTAATTTCACTTTGAAATCGGACTTAAACTAGTGTCAATATTTTGATATTTATTGTTTCACAAAAACACGCTATTTGTCATGACAGCGGGAAATAATTATTAATTTAATTAATTTGACTTATATGTTTTGAATTTTATAAAATGGAATTCATTTTTGAATTTGTAATATCAAATATATCTTAGGGTGAATTTTTGAAATTTTTCTGAAAAACATCAATTTTTGATGAATAGTGAAATCACTAAGTGGTACTTATAAAAACTGATTTTCCATTTAAATGAAATTTTTCCACCTTTGTGTATTGAATTTCAAAAATCCGACATACATGGTTGTCACTAAGAAGTAAAATTTGGTTCAATGAGATTAAAATAATTTTTTGTGAATAGTAACTTATTATGTTTTTAATCGCGATTAGTGGTAATTAGTGTAGTTTAAGGTAAAAATAATGATTTAATAAAATGAGACGAGCTTGAAACATGTCCTACCCTCATTGGTTGTGTCATGGCCGACCAAGACAAGCCATGGGTCAACTTGGGGACCCCATGGAGACACTTTGGTTGGGAAATGACATAAATAACTTTTTATTTAATGTAAAAGTAAAAATGACACAAACATAATATGTTTTACGAAAACAATTGTTACATGGGGTTATAAAGATCAGATTTTTGATTATAAATATTCATTGGAATGATAAAAATATTTCCTACAACATAGTATTTATTTTAATTTTTATACATTAAATAAATTAAATTATTTATGACATAATAATGATGTAGTGATGACATCATTATTTGACGATTTAAATAAAATGGAAAGATAATGTAAAATCTACGAACTACACATGTCCAAAACTTATTGAATGGGTGGATTTAGAACCCTTATCACCTTATCCACGAATTATATTAATGTGGGACCTTTTAAAACCGAGACACTTTTTCAAATAATGTAATATTTCTTACTTTCCAAAAGTGCCCCTCCTCTCCTCTTATAAAAGGCCCCCACCTCTACCTCATTTCACACACTCCTCAAGACTTTGGCTTGGCAAACCCCTGCCCATTTACTCTCTCCACATCCCTCTCCTCATCCTAGAGGATTCTCTTTGGGAAGAATCCATTAAATGGAAGCCTTTAGGCTCAAATCAAAAGGAGTTACACTTTTAAAGGTAATTCATTCTCTCTTGTTCATTTGTTTTATTTTGCTTCTCCAACCCTCTAAACTCTTTTTATTTACTTCTTTTGTAACAACACCAGTATATTCAATATACTAGGATGTTGTTATAATATTTATTCGAGATACAATCTCACACAACTACATCAAATGGTTAAAGAACATACGGTTTCTGTGGATGGCGAAATTCTGCCTCCCGGAACGATGATTGTTCGATACTCATTTAACACCTTCAAAGTTGGCCATTATGATGTCACTATTTTTATATATGATATATAATATGTTTATTTTTTTTCTTTAAGATTCTGTATTTTTCATTTTGGGCATACCTTTATGGTTTCCATTATGGGTAAAGATGATATCTTCAATTAAGGAAGTGCGGACTACCGCCCCCTCAAAGTAATGTGATTCGTTAATGCCATATGTGGGACATCTAAAGGATGGATTTAAAGTTATTATATTTGATGTTATACTGGAATTATAATATACCTCTATATCATTATTATTTCTTTCCGTTAAAGTATGAGATAGAAATTAAAGTAGCGTTCATGCGTACGTACGGCTTACCGTCTCCATGAACGGTGCATTTCACTTCTTATCCCCAAATGTAATGTACTATTAAAAGTACATGTATATAATGGATATATATAATGAATGATATATCTAAATGATGAATATAATTCTGGAACTAAAATATACATACCTCTAAATTAGATTTAATTCCATTAATATGACAAAGAAATGAAAGTTGCGTTCATGCGTACGTACGGCTTACCGTCTCCAAGAATGGTGCATTTCATTTCTTACCTCTAAATGATTATGTAATACTATAAATACATGTATATGCTGGATATATATGATACAAATTATATCCGAATCGGGAATTTCATTCTGGATATAAAGAACCTTTGACCACACGAACAACATGTAATTGTAAGAAGTCCACTTTCGACTTAAGAACAAAATATTGACAAAACAAACATTATTAACTTAAATGGTTACATAATGTTTATAACATGGAAATAAGTGATATAAAAGGAATAATGAACTTTAAAAAGGTTCTTAATCAAGTATAAATTAAATCAAGTTTATTATTCAGGACGTTAAAGAATGATCGAGTCAAGTCGGACCCGAGGTAAAGGACTTCGTCTCAATCTCCTTTCATTGAGGCATATTTCGTTTTATACACAAATTTCTTTTATACGGTGTATAAACCCCTTTGAATTTTACTTTTATACAAAAGGAATCTTTTTGTACGAAGCATTTTACAAAACGACAAAATGGAATGTTTCTTTTAACTTACGCGGCGACAACGACCTTTTCCACCGCCGCGAGTATAAATTGGTCTTTGGCTTTCTCATCAAGTCGTAATGTTTTTAGAATAAAATAAATACCATATACTCTTTTATGTATTTTGGTATTGAAAATGGTTTTGAAAAAAGGATTCTATTATGTCAATATATTTATGATATATTGTGATTGAAATGTGGAAATGTTATCATTCGTTTATATTGGTTTTATGGTTTATGATTTTATATTGGTACTTGGACATTTTAATGGGTGGTTACATTATAAACCATATGACGGGTGGTGCCGTGAATACCAGGACGGGTGGTTACGTTATAACCTCCAATGCATTGGGTATGGAAGTCGGCCGTATGGCTATTCCATTAAGTATGTATGGAAATTGGCCGTATGGCTATTCCATTAAGTGATATGTGTGGAAGTCGACCGTATGGTTATTCCACTTATGTATGTATATGTCCCAAGTTACCTTTATATATGTTATGTGTTCTTTTTATGGGTTTTATGGTAATCCTTTGGTTACAAAAAGGTAAGTAATGATACTTTATTCAGTGAAGTGTTTTTACTACTTCATGAGGGTGAAGGTATTACATTGAGAGAGTATATATGGTTTACTTGATGTTTGAAAAACTAACAGTTTTCATTCTTTCTGTATCCCTTACTGAGATTTTTATGCTCACCCCAAGTTTTTTTTGAAATGTTTTCACAGGGCTTAATGTGGAATAAGGTCAAGGATGGGATCAAGGGAATGTCATCCTATATAAAACATGGAACTAGACACGTTCCTTTTTAAGAGTTTTATTTTATTATGGAAACATAGTAGAATTGACTACTTTGTAATCTTTTGAGATGTAATAGTTATGTTCTAATTCTCTAAAACTCTAATCCTGAAAGGATCCTCAACGTGAATTATTCGTTTATTTCAATATTAAGTAAAGTTTAAGGCCGGGGCCTTATACTGATTGTCGACAGAAAAAGTGTATTGATTACACATGGAGTGACGTTAAGTCATGAATCACCCAAATCACATAGTCACCATGTCATATAGTCTCAAGATCATAGTGAGCCACATGATTCCACTTTTTGGGAATTATTCTAAGAAAATATTCCCCTCAATCCAAAAGGTCACATTCTATCTTCTAAAAAACCTACATAGAGTATATCAAACACACCGTATACTGATAAAAACATGGGGTGAATATAAAAAAAAAATTGAATATAAATTCATATAGAAAAATATAACTTGAATTGTAATATTTAATAAAAAAACATGTATGAAACTTTATTTAATGCTATAATAAACAATATACATGTGGCATTGGGTAATCCACAAAATAATGTCAATAAAAAACTCCAACACAATAATCGAAATGACACACATTACCAAAACATGACACATGGACGTGGAATTTGATAGATAAATCAATATTATCACACAAAAAGTGGAATGTTTGGGAATGGATAGTACATGGAATGTAGGAACCCACCCAATTTATTAAAATTATTCTTCACAAATCAATCTATTTTTTCTAATTTAACGAAATCTCCAATAGTGAAATATTATATTCTTTTTTTGCAAATAGTGGGTGTACACCATTTAGAAAACCATTAAAAATTACATTATAATGAATTTTTTATATACATAAAATTTAGAAGATAGACTTTCCATTGCATAATGATTCAATTACTGTCAATAAAATTAAAAGAAAACAATTTAAAGCTTAATTTGTGGTTAGATACATGGAATTGTGTCCTACGGTAGTATATGAATAGCTCATACTGGATCCTCAATATTTAGTTATTGTTTAGGCCCAATAATTTCCCAAATACATAGGTAAATGGGGTTACGAGTGGGAAAAAACCCTAATATGTGAATGCATCATATTTTCCTAAAATCAAATTTTTAGTTAGTGTTATATTAGTATATTGATGTAAGGAGAAGAAACATTTTATGAATTCCAATTCAACCACAACACCTTTATATAATCACTAGGTTCCCATATTATCATCCTATAATAATTATAGTAAATTTATTTATATCATTATTGGGTTTATATACATGGATTTCATTCAATTTTATATAGCATTTTTTTAAATAATTATTCATTAAATTTTTTTAGAAATCACTTATGATCATAATAAGAAAGTATTTGAAATATCATTTAATGAATATATATCCGGTATTAAAATAATATTTAATCAAAATGTGATATTATATAAAATAAAATTTTGTAAATAATCCATGTAAAACATTCAATTATTACATATATATAGAAATGTAACAATTTTTCAATAAATAAATCATTATATTATATATTTAAAACAAAATTTTAAATGAATAATAAATAATGGTTATTAAATAAATAAATTTTAGGAATACACATACTTTAAAACAGTTGGTTTTTCTAAACAATACATTAAAAACCAACATAATTATGAATTTTTATCTAAAAATTTGATATAAAATCCTAAATCAATTGATTGTTTTCACAAATTCAAAATTTGAATATTCTTCATATTAACCATGATAAGTGGAAAATATACAAAAATTATTTATGTATAAGCACAACATGATCAATGATGAACATGTATACTTATCCCATATAACAATATTATGAAAAGGTCAATTGAATATATGGTCTTGTGGGATGATATCACCTTAATAAATATCATGAATGATTACATATTGAATAATGAGATTCCCAAAATATGTGTAATTGAATCCTCTTGAATAATTATATTTTTTATATAGGTTGTAAAATTTATCTATAATCATTTTTAATCCTCACATAATGATCTTATTCACCCTAATAATCATGTGATACATCCATTGGATTACCAATCGATGAATTTTTCCATTCAAAATTATAAAACTATAGACCCCACATCATGGTGGGTGTTAACCAAAACCATGGTGTTCATGATCGTTCTACACCAAAAAGCCCACTAGACATACTATATCTGGAAAATGGAATAGGTGATGGAAAATTTGGCCTCAGTTCACCAATCACCACATTGTGTTGGAGGAAAATATATCTTTAAATTATAGGGGAACTCCATATTCCCCATTATCCTTAACACACCCATCATCGAGTGTGTTGGTATTTTTCATGCAACAATAGGTATTCACAACTCCAACCTACCATGGATAATGATATGGTGTACAATGATTTTTCCATGAAAATTTTCAAGGAAATTTTTATGACACTTCGAATAAACCAATACAGTTGGAATTCAAAACAAACCATAAAAAAGACTATGTAAATTGTTATATATCTATATAAAATGGTAAATACCCTCTCAAATCTCATTTTATCCTGATATTCTTATCGAATATCCTTATTCTGTACAGATATTCCACCATTTCACCCACATCATAAGTTTTAATTACAGTGTATGATTATATTTAATTTTCTTAATCTATAAGTAATGGATTACAATAATGTACTTCATATTCATAATTTATTTATAAAAATGAATAATATTTACCTATCATTAAACTAAGAATATGTAGGGTTTGAAATAAATATATTACTAATTCATAATGTGATACGGATCAATATAGTAATTTTTTAGATGATATATATAGATAAAATCATGAATATAAGTGAACGAATATATAAAATCATATTTATACACACTTTCCTAATTTTACCAATTATCACAATGGTTCTCACACATAAGAGAGCCTATATTATTGGTTAATGAATATGATGATGACCAAAAGAATTTTTATCATTCTGAATTTTAAGTCATCAACTAAAAATTATGTATTATTCCATTTATTATATTAATAATATTTTTATTTCCATTTACTATTTTCCATCCACATATTAATAGTTTGTACTTTATTGGAAAATGGACTTGTGATAAATAATAGACGATTCTAGGATCACTATATATTAATTAAATTATATAAAATTATTTCCCTATAATTAATTAATGAAAGTCATTAAAATTGATTATAAATAATTATTATTTTACATAAGTCAGGATGTTATAGATTTTCATCCCAATAGCATCAAATGTCTGTGATGCATGTATTATGTATATATTCAAAAATATTAAATTCATACACCATTATTACATTTGTATGAGTATTGAATTCAATGGTTCTCATAAAATAGGAACTAATTACATGATAGATCCTATTCCGAAATATATAGGTATACTGAGGATCCATATATAATATAATAGCATACGACACCCCATAAAAACTCATGATTTCATGGGTTCATAACTATAGAAATTCATCAAGAATTCGAGTTACTAAATTAAGAATAAGATGAAATTAAGAGGTTAGTTAGTTAATAGTCACCAAAAAAACATTCAACTTGAATGGATATGTTGTTGTCACAATAACTAAATCCATCAAGATGATAATAAATTTCCATGTAAGAAATATAAGGGGATGATGTAATCAATAAGGCTTCTGCTATTATTCTATAATATGATTACATGATTAACAATGATAATAAATAATAGCTTAAAAATTTCATTGATAGAATCCAAAATTGAACAATAAAGTTATATTTCCTCATATTTTTATCATGAAGAAATTTATATTGGATATAATTAAAACATTCCATGAATTCCTTCTTCACTAATAAAAGAATAAAAAAATGTTTTAAAATAAAAAATAAATCTATAGTGATAGGGATCTTAATTATCTTATCCCACACCAAATAATTGATTTATTATTCTTATAAACAATTTATCTCTATTTTTCTTAGGAAAAATCAACTTGTGAAGTGTCATTTCCAATATATATTTTTATAGATTAATACATGCATATTTCACTATCACATCATGAAACATACATAAATATAGTTTTATAAAAATCAATTCATATTTCAATTATATCATTATTAAAGATAGAAAATTTGAAAATAATTTTCTTTAGAAATCATTCCTCTTTCGATGGTATATAAAATATCCTGTTAATGATAGTGGAGATAATCTACCCATCATCCATTCCTTTGTTTAAATTCATTCGGAGACGAGACATAAATTAAAACCATTGGGTTAGAGTAGGTAGTAATCTGTTTCTAAATGCGTTAATTTCACAAAATCATGAATATATGATAAATATATAATGACAAATGTTATTATTGGGGAAATTTATTTTATATGAATGAGTATTTTAAGAGTCATATTTCACAACCAGATTTACTATTATAGGGATATAATAAAAATTAACATCACAAGATTATAAAAAAACACATATCTCATTCATGATTCATGTCATATTATAATCAGTGATAATGTTTAACATCTAATATATTCATCAAACAATTTTTATCAATTAGAATCCCATATGAATTTTACCATATTCTAGGTAGTAATATTCAATGGAGATGAAAGACATTATAGTTCATTAAAACCATCATTAATATCCTACCAAACCATATAGTATTCAAATCATGAAGTCCTTATATAGTGATTCAAATGAGAATATAAATTTCATTTTATTAGAATCAATTTACACGACTTATTCAATATCAGCAACCCTAATTAAATTTTCTTCCCAAATATACAAATCCATATTTCTTCATATTGAATAGAGATGATGACTCCTCATGTTTACAATAAAATATATAATTTTCAGGATTTTCATTAGATTTATAATAAACTATAATATCTATAAAATGTGATAACAATGGTTTTAATGTATTTGTGAAAAATTATATTCCTTAGGCCTATAAAAAATAATTGGAATTTTATTAACAAAAAAACATTAAAAGACATTCATTGTTCCCACACCATCCACTAAAGGTTGTCATTGCAATATAACATTGAGATTATAATAACATAACTATAGGTTTATTTAAATGAACCACTTTTCAATTTCATGTTTATCAAATAATATTATGATACATGGAAACATATACATGTTCTTAAACCTCTCCAAATTATGTTTTTGATAATAGGAATATCTCTAGGGGTTCAAATCATTTATTTTTATGAAAATCATTAGGGCTACTTAAAGATACCAAAAAAGATGAATGAAGTCATTAATGGTATATAATCTAATTATTTTAATAATTACATCAATTTAAGGATTTGTTTTATAATAATTTAAAAAATTTAGTTATATTCCCTGTGCCTAATTGGATGAGTACTCAAAATTCATCTAAATATGGAGACAAATGAAATTACATATAGAAAAATTAACAAAGTATATAACATCTTGTGGGAGGGAAATCCTAAAAAGTCTATGCCCAACATTTATTACAAAATTTTAAATCAATATTCCATGTTCTGATAAATGTTGTCCTGGAAAAATTGTTATCTAATACTACAATCCCAAAAAAACATTGGAGTTCTCATCATAGGTAGTAAAGAATATATATTGTGTATACTGACCAACATATTTATCATAGGAAATTATCAAATATATTTATATGATACTATAATTGAGATAAGGGATCATAATAAAAAAATTCAAAATAATGTTCACATATAAAATAATAATAAAACATCAAGGAAATAGTAATCATTATTCCATATTATTCCCAAGAGGAGTCCCCAATACCATAGCCAGTATTATGATATATTTATATTATTTAAAAAATTTCATGATGTGTGTTTATAATAATAAATGATTCAAACTAGTATGAAATAATATATTTTTTTAAGGAAACTTTTATTGATATAAAATATAATAATATCATTTATAACATCATCTTCCCCCTAAATTGATGCTAATATAAGAATCTTCTTCGTTACAAAATACATACTGATATAAAAAATTGACATCTAGGATACTGATATTACTATATACCATTTTGGAAAAAACTATCCAATGTGATCAAAGAGAGTAAAAACACTAACATTTAATATATACAAATTGATATAAAATAATTAGTTGTTAATTTTTTTTGATGGTACATAGAAATAATATTTTGCATATTGTCTTGTTACACTATTAATATTTCAGATGACCACTAATTAGATCTTTTGGAGGTGAGGTGCAATCTCATATCTAGGATCCCCTTTTACCACATTTACTGTTCTTTGAAAAATTCAATATATTTATCTCATAGACACTAAATTTAAAAATAGGTGATGGAGAAACTCCAACCATTATTGGATATCCTTTTATGTCATTAACACTTTTCAATAAACATTCTAACAATACAACACAAGTGGTAATATTTAATATATTATACAAAGATAAAAAATATAATTAGACTATCATCTATGACTATTGTGCATTCAAAATATTAATCAAAATAATATCATAAGAGAAAAAACATGTTCAAATAATATGGTGGTGTATGTCATTATAAACTGATGACCTGATTGAAGGGTTAGAAACAACATGTATTTTCCATTGATAATGATTGAGATAAAAACATCTAAAAAACAGTGTCCTTTACTTCCTTTAACTCAAACCCATTTTGATGTGTTTTCTCATTATCTAGTCCCACCATAACCACCTATGGACTTTGAGTTTAGATATTTCACATTTAACACTAAATGAATTCATTGTTTCTATTTAGTTTAAAATAAAATTGATTTTACCCTCCCAATCCTAAGATTCTCCATGATCATTGATTAATTTTAAGGATATTTATTCATTGGGAAGAAAATAATGTATTTGATCACTATGTCATTCACTCACTAAGTTGACATACCTATCGTGATATTGGCTGAGGAAAACTACCTGATCCATTGAAAAAATCCCATTCCCAGTAGATTTAACATGATTAAAATAGATTGGTGTATTTTATAAGACAACGTGATTTTTTGAAACCACATGAATAATTATAGTGATACAATAATATGGAATGATATTAAAAATATGAAAAATATATACCATGAATTTATTTTTGATTATTAATATAAATCTCACAAAGAGAAGAAAGTATTGATATTAAATGAATAACCCACTAGAGAGACAATGTTTCCAACATAAAGGGGGAACTCAAGACTAGTTTGGTAGAGGTTTTGGAAAGAATATACTCATAAGATACCTCATATTTAAATAATATCACATATACAATTTACTAAAACATCAAACTAAAGAATATCTAGGGAAAAAACGTCCTTGGATAATTTTTTTCAGAGAATTATCTTCATCCTTCCCCAAACCAAACTTGCAATATTGCTCATAAAATTGTTTCAGGGGAATTTGAAAACAACACATGCAAGATACATTTCCAAGGAAAAGTAAATTTTATAAGGAAATATTATTTCCCACATAAAAATGATAAATCCATAGTATAATTTTTTTAAAAAATTAAACAAATAATATAAAAATCAATATATTGTAAGGGAATGGAAATAATGAAATATAATAGAAATATAAACATATCCAAACCAATGTAAATAAGACTGAAAAAAGTATATTTTTTAGATATGAGGTATATATTAATATCACCCACCACCAATCCTTGAAACCCGTATCATATATACCCCCTAAAATATGCATTTGATTTTCCCTATCATTTTCAGATAAAACAATATCTTCACATAATAAATTGTGTATTTAGGGTGTTATAAAAATATACATATAAATATACCACCCTTTATTATGTAAAATATAACTATAATAAAATCAAATTATACAATACTAATGAAAATATAATTCTCATAATATACTTTTTTTTCAATTTTTTATAAATATTAAGAAAACACATTGTTTAAGTTAGATTATAATGATTTTATAATCATTTTAGTTTAAAATTAACATTTATATAATTAATTTTTCATTTATATTATATTTCAATGTGCCCCATTTCATGTGAGGGTGAACTATTTCAATATGACTTGATCTGAATGAATATTGAAAAAAGGTCTTGGTATTTTTATATCTGAAATCGCCAAAAACCAAATATCACATTGAATGTTTATTACTAATTCTTGCAATTATCCCTAGATCAATGGACTATAGGATGATAGAAAATCCTAATTAGTGAACACCATATTATTTTATGAAATTAATATACTAGTTATACTTTTAATAATTTTATCATTTTACAAAAATACATTTTATAGAATAATATATCTACATCTAAGCCCTCATATACATCATTTATTACCTTGTCCTCTAATAATTATGAAAATATATCCCAATAAAAATGAAATTCAATTATTCCAATTAAATAGAATACTATTTCGCACACCATTATTTTAAAACAAATTTAATTAAAACAAAATATTCCTTGATATTAGTTTTCAATAATATAAAATGTTATTTAGAATGATTTTCATATAAATAAAATATGCATTGAAATTAATTTTCCTTATAATATTTCATGCATTGAACTAACCATTCTACAAAAATACCTATGGAAATTCTAATTCTAATAAATATTCTAACGATTTAAATTTGATGAAAATCATAAATCATGATCAAAAAAATTATAAATACTTTTGATAAATATGATGAAATATTTTTTTATAGAAGTATACATTTTATAAAATTTGTAATTTTCAAAACATTTTGAATAAGAAATAATTATTTGGAATAAACACCCCATGAGAAATGGTTATCTATAGAAGATAATGATGATCCTAAAAAAGGAATCAAGATAATGAATTCAAATTTCAAACATATCATTTTTCGAAAATGATTAGCGAAATGACAAACCAAAAAAATTCTTTGAATAAATGAACAATTAGTAGAAAATTACAAGGCTATATCTCCCTTAGATTTATCATACAGTAAGGTAAAATATAAAAATTTCATTTAGGGTAGTTTATTATATGGTAAATATAATAAATAATGTTTTTTAAGGAATCCCCCCAATAAATTGTCTATACAAAAAAAACATTCGTATAAAAATGGTAGGAATATTAGAGGGTTGACATATAAAGATGTCATCAATAATCCTCACGTAATGAATTCACATGTCCAAATCATTATTATTAAAACTCTTATTGATGACCATGTCGATTATTTCTCGAATAAGAATTATAAAACCACTGACACCACAAAATAATTGGTGTTCATGAAGACTATGTTGGTTTAGATTGTGAATTAATAATGATCTAGGATTGTTGAATTACCATGACATGTTTTTAAATCTACTGCAGTTTCTAAATCATCACTCCCATCATATTAGAGTTATAGATGATAAAATATTCCCATATAGGGGGAACCCCATATCCCACTCTTGAGAGCCCAAATTTCATCGATATTTATGGTCCTACCCAATGAATATATGAAATTTATATACATAACAAGACTTAGAACACATCTTTTTCAATAATTTTCTAATAGAGAAAGACAGAAAAAAAATTATTCATTTTAAACATATAAATTCATCCATGACCAAATAATATACACCCCAATTCCTAGAAATATATCTTAACTAAATTTAGGATTTGATTATAATTTAGGTTCGTTTGGATGTCTATTCATTTTCAAGGACTGAAATGGGATTATTAGTAGTTATTTTTATATATCATTTAAAAATATTTTATTGACTAATGATAAAATGTGGAAATTTATAATTTCATTGAGTATGTTGATGATGATCTAGTAGATTTATCTATTGATTTAAAGTTATTGGAAATCTAATTATGAAAATCATTTCAAAAAAAGGATGTGAATTTTAATTTGGGAAAATCTCTAGATGGAAATGGAGATTATATTTTATTTTTTGTATAAATCATTTTATTTATTTAATCTACATGGATGGTAATAAATAAACTAAATCATTATCTAATCATGATTTTTAATACAATTAATTTTTATTGATATATTACAGACTATATTAAATTATGTTTATCCACGAATTCCATAAGTAAATGATCCGTATATTATAAATCCATCGAATATTTTTCTATAATTCATGATTCCATTGATAGTCCAACCTATGAATTCATTATCACTATTATTAGTCAATGTAGTGTGAATATATATATATATATATATATATGAATATTGAAAAATCAACAAAAAATATCTTAAGAGATATGATTTTATCATGTTGGTTTTTAAAATTTTAATTTTTTGGTGTGTTCAAGTTACATTGAAGAATATTTTTGAAATTGTGAAAAAATATATTGAATTCATTCATATTAAACCAATCTATAAAATATTTGATCATTCCTTGATTATATTTTTTACATGTAAAGCATGATAGTTACCTCAATAAATCAATTTCACAATAACTTTGTTTATTAAAATGATATATTAGTATATTATCTACGAACATGCATGAGACAAATATAAGTGGTTTTGAGGATGAAACATAATTATATCATATTGGATAAATTTTATTATTAATTATTTATTAATATCTCATGATATTGTTGTTCATAATATTTAAAAATATTATATATTGTATTTTAATTCTGATAATGTGATCATTTTTTTATCTCAAACTATGAAGGTGTATGTGTAGGAATGGAAAATTGGTGATGAATATAGAGAATATTCTAATAGTTTATTTTAGGAAATGAATAAATGATGTAGAAGTTGATAAAAATATTGATATAGCACTGAGAATAAGATGATCCTATGGTTAGGTGGGTCATATTCCATGGTTGGGTCACTAGAATCAGATATAAATATGATAATTACATGATATTTTATATATTTTTAAATAAAGTATATCGGTGACGATCACATGAATCTGATTCTGATTGTATTGAAAAATAAATGAATGACATTGATACCATGTTAAATATGTGGGATTAAAAAAAATTCATCTTTAATTTATAATTATTTTTTTAATTCTAAACTATAAATTTCAATTTATCTACCTAAAAATCTATGATCGAGGATGTATCTCATGATATTTTTAATATATGGATGGTAATATGACCACATAATCATATTTATATAAATAATTAATAGGATAATTATTATAAAACAAATTTAAGGTTAGAAATGATAATTTATTTTGTGATGTATTAATACCACAATCAAGGCTGTTGTGAGTTCAATAATGATTATATAGATAAAATGTTTTTACAAACTTTCAAATATTAGATGACATGATATTACCTTTCAATTACATAAACTATTAATGTGAATAATAGATTATAATGTAATATATGTTTTTGATTAATTTTATTTATTGCTATTATATGTTTTATAACTGGATATAACTATGAAACCACGATCCATATGTGGTTTTATCGTGGGTATACCAATAGAGAATAAGTGATATGGATATTTTGATGTCCATCTACTTGGCATAGTTACCTCCCCTCATTTTAAAAGATGTGTGATTACCACACATGATCCTTGTTTGAGTACCAATCATGTACTTATCTCATGATTCATATTATTTATCAATGTTGTAGATATATTCTTTTGGAATTGAGATGTCATATATTTATGTTATTGTATATTAATTTAGATTTATTGACATAGGGATAAGAGTTGAGGTTTCTGTGGACCTTTTTGTTTTCATTATTCATTGATAAAGATGTATACATAATGAAATATTTGTTTCTTGTGTAGATTGTGATAACTAGTTAGTATAAAATTTTTATATATATATATCATCAATAGGATTACCGATAAACATTAAATATGATAGAGTAAACCCTTTCAATGATGATATAGTGATGTTAGTGAGTTTAAATAATGTTGTTGAGATTTGAGCAATTTAATACCATTCCAATATAAAATTTCTGAGATTATCATTCCATTTTATAACATACTACATTGTATGACGTAATAAAAACTTATACATTTAAATATATATACATATTTATATATATAATAAAATTTATAGTGGATTTAGAATCAAGATCCCATTTATTATTGCTTGACACAGTGCTTTTTTCTATTTTGAAATGATAGCTGTTTGAGGTTTTTACATACATTTTATTTTGGGATATATTTTACATTTTAATATATATTTTTTCATATTGGATAAAGAAACTATTTATGTGAAGATCTTTCATACATTTAGATATTAGTACATTTCTATGTACTATGGTCATTACATAATTTCTACATTAAGAATTTATTAAATTTATAATTTTTTTTACACTTTAGTGATTCATACCATTTTTTGTTCTGGCTCACATCATGGTGGCCATGAAACAATAGTCTATCAATGATTGAATTATACTATTTAATACGTTTCTCTAGAAAACATGGCTTTCTCAATGAATCTGATCAAGACACACATTTATGATTCCATTATGTATAATTTTTAATAAAATTAAGAATTAATTAGATTAAAATATTAATATTATATTATTAAGGTATTTTATGATGCTTTTTTGACCTTGGTAGATTCATTATTAACATGTAGGGGGTGTTTGACTTAATTTAGAATTATTTTTATTGTGAAATTCATTTATTTACATGTCTAATTCCTTAAGGGAAAAAATTATTTTGACATAGGATTCTGTTAAATAATATAGAAGTTAATTATAAATACATAATAATTCAATTTCATGTAATTCAAGAATATTTAAATACATAATTTTCAAAAAATAAATCAAATATTTAATTTAAATAACAATGGAGGGTGAAACCAACTATAACAATTTATAATAAATTATTATGTATATTTGGTTTTCATACCAATTTGATAAAAAATACAATTCGTTTGGAAATATTATCCATTTGCTATTGGTCTATAATTTCAAATATGATTGATTATATTTACTTTAATTATTCATTAAATTACAAATAAAATATAAATATTTTTAATATAATTTATTATTATATATATATTAGTTTATTACATTATCCATTCTTTGAAATATTTTATTCTAAATAATATGATATTGGTAATATATAATGGATTCTACATTTTCTTATTTCTTATGTTTAATCTTATACTTCATGAATTCTCAATAATATTTCATTATATTATAAGTAAATGTCAACATGACTATACTAGAGAATAAAATTGTATTAAATTATCCTTATATTTAATTATAACAACTCAACTTACATTTCCTTGAACTTTATATTCTACTCTAAATAGTTGACAATATTAGTGATTTTTTGAATAATATATTATTTACAAAAATAAAAATATGCAAACATAATAAATATTTTTATTTCATTCATTGTTAAAAATATATGAATATATATATATAATATGTTTGTTATCTATAGTGACAAAAAAATTGCAAGTGCATCATCATTAATAAAAATAATTGTTTATTTAAATACATAATAAAAAAACAATTAATCAAGATTATCAAAAAGTGACACATATATATTTCAAATTTATAAAATCCAACTATTATTCCACTGATTCCAATTCAGATATATAACTAATCCCAAAACTCCAACTTTCAATATAATATAATTTTGGATTATAATTAGGAAAAATTGTATAAAAATATTATTATTGATCAATATACCATTAATAAAACCATAGATCATTAAATGAAATAACATTTAAATTTCTCATTTCCAGATTAGAGGATATATATGTCATAACAATTAATTAATAAAAACTATTATTTCTCATTTAATAAAATTATAATTCTTTTAATAAAATATATTAAAATGATAAGATCATGTACAAATATATAAAATTTAAATATAGTATTTTATATCTAAAAATTGAAAAAATATATAATTTCAAATAATGCGGTAGGAATTATTTAGAGAATCACTATCCCATTCATGACTTATTTTTGAGTCAATTTTCATTTATATTCCATTATTTCATTATTTTGGTGGTTTCCTATGCATTTTGGTGTAAAATGTTGGGTTTTCAAAATTTGGGACCAAGTGCGAGCCAATTTCAACATTTAAAAATGAGTTTTGATTCTTTATTTACTATTTAATTATACAAAATTATTCAACCATTCAACTTCTCAACGTCCCTCCCTTAACCAATTAATACTATAATTCCAATTTGGACCCTTTAGAGATCAATAATAACGGTTGATTTGAGTTTTTATATGGAATTGTTCCAGCCTAGAAGACCATTTCGAGTTTAAAAATAATATTTTTAATATCCATTTCAATATTAATTCTTTTTCATTGATTCCACCACCCACACAAAGAAAAAAACCCTAGGAGTTCCCCTAGATTCATGTCTCTTTCTTTTGAGATCATTTGCTACACATATTAGTTTGAATCTTCTCAGTGTTTCTAAATTTGACCATATTTAAAAAGGAAAGTTCTTTATTTCATAACTCTATAAATTTTTACATTATATCCCCATTTTAGATCTCAAATGACTTTATCTATATTATTAAATCCTCGATTTTATTTTTTTCTGATTTTAAACTCATCTTCTAGTGTATTAGAAGATATTTCTTCAATATCCCTCAAATATTTGTGTCTCCTTCCTTCTTCTTCCAATTTCTATTGGGTATAATTCAATTTTTTTAGGGTTTCTTCTAGTTATTCATGATGTTACTTTTGTCTATAAAATATGGTTTCAAACATAGGGTTTGATCTTGGATCTCATAGTCTATTATTTTGCTTTTGGGCTTGATCTTTTTCCCTTATGATGCGACAGTGGTGTGATTATATTTTCACACAATGATTCATGGGTTTTAATAATTTTTTTATGAGATTCCATCGATAATCAAATAGAGTAGAGTTATATTTTCAGAATTTGTATTATTATCACACATATCATCCATTATCCTTGCTGTGAAATCTAGTTTTGGTGATATCGGTTTAGAAAATGTTTTTTAGTTACCAATTTTATGTTAAACTGTTTGTTTTACATGTCTATTTTGGACACAATCAACCGACATGTAAACCTAACTCACAAGTCTGAATGAAAATTTATATCTTGGTAGATGTAAATGATACTATTATAAATTAAATATAAATATTTGTTATATTTGTGGACATATAGTCATTTAAAATAATAAAATTTAATATCATGATCTCTATAATCATATCGTCCCATACATAAAAATATAAGGCGATAACAATAAGAAAAATTCAGAATAAATAGACAAAATATAAATTAATACCCAAGGGTTTATCAGGAAATTGAAATTCATAAGAAAAAATAACGCATATGTCAATACCAAAAACATTAGGTATAATGGATTTGGATGTACCTATATAATAAAGATTTCATAAATATTGAATTGATGAAGACAATAATGAAATGTATGCAGCGCCTCAGTACTACATACTACAGACTGATATACATCACCGAATAAACCCACATTAACTCCATAATACTTTCTTAAAGATTCCTAATTCAACCAAGATAAAGTTATATGTCGATATTGAATCATCTACAACGAATCATATTTTGATCCCTTAAACATATACTTCCTCTCTCATACATCCCTAATGAATCACTTCCTTGATTATTTGGAGCAGAAATAATTGATATGAACAATATTTTTAAACTAATTTTAAATTTTTAATTATTTTGAGCATAACCTATTTTAATAATCTACAATCCTATAGTTGAAGCACTATAACCCCCCCCCCCCCTAAGGTATATATTAAATCTATTATATGGTCTACATGGATACCAAAACCCTAATGCAGGTCCTCATACTTCATATTCTAGATGTTAGATTTTCAAATGAAATTAGTTTCAGCCAATACACCCATATATGTAACACCCCAGGATTTCATAGTACGCTATATCATTAATGTTATTTAATAGCATGCGCAAGACACAAGACTTAGTTCGAGTGCCCACAACTTACTAAACTAACCATTCAAAAATATTTAATGAATAGTCTTAACTTCATTTTAATATTATATAATACAAATAATTTTAACATCTAAATTATGTGTTTCTTATAATTAATATAAGAAGAAATGCATTTTTTCGGATAAAATACGTATTTAAAAAAATGTAATTTTACCGCCTTTTAATGGAAAACCCTTTTTAAAACAAATATTTGACCCATTTATCTATTCAATTTAATGAAATTAAATTCTTCTTTAGAGGCATGAAATAAAAATTTAGTTTGGATAATTTTTTGGTACTTTTCTAACAACATCAATATTTTGATGAATAGTGAAAAATAGTATGTTTTAATTGTAAACATCATTTTAATCGAAATATTTTATAGTGATAAATTTTGAATTTTAATGGTTTGGTAATATAATTAGATTTTATTTTTATCATTTAATACAACGTAGTTCATTATTAGTAATTTCACATTTAAATTTGACATATATATTTGTCAATTTTTTGATAGTTTTTACATTTTAAAAACTCACATTTTGGTTTTTGAAAACGAGAATTAATTTTTAATTAATAAATTAAACATTTATGTTATTAGTTTGGTAAAATAGTATTCAATTTTGAATATTGAAAATCAAATATTGATTAGGTTAAAATTATTGTATTTTTCTAAAAACTTATAATTTTTTATGAATAGTGAAAAACACGAAGCTATTATTTAAAACAGACATTTTATTTAAATTATTAGTAATTTTATTTTAATTTATTTTAAGTAAAATGATATATAGTATACCTATTTAAGTTCAATTTAATTCATTGGAGTGATTTTATAATAAATTATGACATATCAAATTTTATCGATATTTTTACCACCTTTTACCCACCTCCTAGGAGGACTTGAAAATTTTCATAAAACATAATTTTACCGGTTCAATGAGTTGAATTTAAAAAATCTCAGAGATACAGTTAGTATAAGTAAATAAAATTTTTCAATATTATTAAAATAATATTTTGTGAATTGTAACATTTTACTTTTATTTAACTCGGTTAAAAGTAAATAAGGAAATTAAGGGTAAAAATGATATCATAATTATCCTAACACGTGTCTTAATTCTATTAGATAAGTATAATTCGACCAAAAAAACGTAGGAATATAATATTATCCTCTTTGGTATACATGGATTATATTGGGGCATTTATTATTATTTAATATAATGATGTTTTAGAAGAGTTAAAATAAATATTTAATAACTAAACCATTTCTAATATAGGGTTACAAACATTATAAATTCAACTATAAACATTAATTAGAAAGATAATGATTTACATATTAAATTAATTGATATTATAAATATCCAAATTATTTACAATTTCACCATCAATATAATGATATTGAAGCTCATGAATACATAGTGATTACCGTCTCCACGATGTGATGAGAATCATTTCAACGTTCAAAGTTCATCGATGATTATAAATATATATATCAATAATATGTATTTAATATATGACATAATAATGATACTAGATATATATATATATATATGAACACACATATATCTCATTTACTTAGTTTCATATAATATAATATGAAAATGGAAAAATCGTTTATGCGTATGTACGACATACCATATCCATAAACGGTGTTTCCCATTTCATATATATGTCGAATATACATATATATATTCTAAATATATATGATATATAAATCATTTTTTATATTCTTTAACTATTGAAATCATGATCTATGTGACACAATCAAGAATAACATGTTAAAACACGTACAAAAATGAAAGCGATTATTACCGAAATTTTAATTTGACATGGAAATAATTGTTAAATGGATAGTATAAAGTCATAAATGAATCATGTAATATATCATAAATAATTATATTGTAATGTAATAATTTAATAACTGAATATGGTCTTTATACAAGAGGTGAAACGTACCATCTACTAATGGAATGTACATTATAAGAGTTAATTTCACAATCTCTTTATTATCTGAGTTTGTTTTTACATAAGTATCTAATGGGACATATTTACAATTGATGTCCATGTTTCATAATATATTTTTCCAAGGAATTATTTTTAAAGGATTTATTTACTAGAACATCATTTTACTTATCGTAAATATTTATTTGTATAAATCATTCTCATTCATGTACATGTTCTTAAAATGGTTTTAAGGATTGATTTATATGGATGTGAATATTTTTAAAATGTTAATTCCTTTAAAAGGGATCAAATTTCTATGGGACACTTTGATTCTAAAATGTCTTTAAATGTCTTCATTTCAAAATAGTGTGACCTTTTAATGTTTTCATTAAAAATGGATATTTCTCTCAAAGAGTTTTAGAAATCATTTTCATATAGTACAACATCCTTTGATGTATTTTAAACTTATTTGAAATAGATTTATTATGATACAATCCTTATATTCTGTATTGAATGTTTTGTGAAATGTTTGATTGTGGATGTGTTATTTTTATACCATTAATTGTTTATTGATAATGTATTGAAAATTTTTATGCTAGTTTTAACATGAATTCTTATTTTATGTTTAAACCTTTTCATATGAGGAATTAATTTGAATTAGTAAGTGACGAGTGAAGCCTACTATAGCTCCTCGATGCATTAGTTGGTCTCTTGAGATAATATATTGTCTTGGCACAAGGCCTTGAAAAAATCTTATTTGTAGTCTTGGAACAAGGCCATTAATATGTGGTTATGTGGTCTGGTATTATGAATTACATCATTATGAAAGTGGATATTGATATTTTCATGTGATAATTTGACTAGTATAATATCCATGTGAATAATTACATGGTATTTTTTGATTTTATCATTACCATATTATGCTGAAGTTTATGTTTAAAAGGCATATGGTTTATTTTTATACATTGTCTTAAATGTTTAGGCTTCTTTATGGAAGTTTCCTCTATATTGTTATACTTACTAGGAATATGATCTCACACCTTTATATCTTTTTTTTCCCCAGGATTCAAAGAAGTGTATTATGATTGATAATAAGGGTTAATCTAGGGGTTAATGGAATTATCAAAGGTTCATTTATTTTGTGTATTATTTTATAATTTTTAATGTATATTTAGTGTGTGTAATTTATTTTCCATGAATTATAAAATGATTAGTATTTCGGGACATGATCCCTTATAATCATTCCAATGTACTAAAATAATGCTCCAACTCTGGGTAACGGGGGTCAGGGCGTTACATTCAGTATTAGAGGAAGTATAAAAATAACTATGGAAATAGACACAGATAAACTCTGATTAGAGAACATGAACCTAAGATAATTTTTGAGGATTAGTATAGAAGAACTTTCTATAATTTTGGTCTTATTGAAAATTTTGGTGTTTTCCAAGAAATACATCCATGTCTGTATACGAGCAGGTATAGGTAGCTCTGTTAAAGATGTACATACGGTTAAAAATTGAAAACACTTTTCTATACTAGACTCGAATCAGAACTGGTGTACGAAAATGGGCTTGCTTCACTATTTAATACGACACTCCCAGGGGATATGCTTATGTAAATGACCATTTTCATAACAAGCTATTATGATGGATTTATAAGTAAATACTTATTCAAAATGAACAATTTTATGATTATATATTTTATGAATAATCATTTCAATTTACTTTAGGTATTTTACAATTTTGGAATTATGAATTGTGATGCATAAACTAACATATTGTATGCCAATTTTTAGGAATGGAACCATGTAGATGGAAGAAGAACTCTAGAAAAACACATGATCCAAAGAGTAATAATGTTCATATAATATATGGAATTAAGCCAACTTTTCTAAAGAAAATTATCTCGCACGTATTATCATCATATAAAGAAATAGTATCATGTTTTAATAAGATAAGTAAATAATTCTCTCAGTCTTATCACATTTATGGGGAGCCAAAGAAGAAAAGGATAGTTGAAAGAAAGATGGATAAAGCGAATAAGGGAAAGAATGTTTTCCCAATATATGATAAATATAAAAAGAATAAACTACGAAAATCTATGAAAGGATTTGGAGTTTGTTATATGAGTGTAAAAAAAGGACCCCATTAAGTGATTTAAAGGGTATGAAAAAGGATTCAAATGTACAATTCTTCAACTGCAATGTGTTGGGACACTTCGTGGAGTAATCTCTAAATTATTAGAGTATACCCCAAATGATATTATTTGATAACAATCAAGTAATAATAATACCTATGATGATGGTTAATGATTATATTTCATATGTTTTTATTAATTTATTGTTTCATTTTTGTGTTGGATTAATGATTTACATGTTATAATAATTATAGATTATATAAGGATTATACTGCTTTACTATTTAATTAATGGCTTGAGATTGTGTGGAACCAAGAAATGTGACTTAATAGCAGGTAAATTGTTTTGGAAAATACATTGTTGAAGGAATGAAAAAATATTAATATAGTTCTGATATCATGTTGTTGATTTTAGAATTTGATGTGATTGTTTTGGATAAATTATATTAAATATTATTGACATCCTTGGAACTAGTTAATGGTTTGTTTATTCCATCGTTATTGGAGTTTAAAATATTTTTGGATAGATGGATTATATCTAGTATTATATATGGAATGAAGCATTAATGTAATCAATAAGGTTTTATGGTAATTCTGGGTGTTAACATGTTTTAATAGAATACCTGATGATAGTATTCACATGTTATTACTTGGGAAAAAGGATCTTCATTGTGTTTACCATCCTTAACAAATTTGTACTGTGAGTTTGAAAAAAAAATCGAATATTCTATAGTATTTAATCGATTATGTTTGAAATTTTATACAATTGGAAAGGTTAAATAATTTCATGGGATTATTTTAAAATTTTCATAACAGAGAAACCCAGAGGTTGGGTGACCACCTATCGCATCCGACAAGGCCAGAAGACTTGAACCTGAAACTGAAGGGTGACAAGGGTGCATAAACGACAAATATACTACGTAATTTCCTTGTTTTTATAATGATATTTTTTTATATATTCTCAAAAATGAATATAAATTCATTTTTTAACCTATATGATTAGAATAAATAGAATATTTTTTCATTCTATTATATTTTTCAGTGAAAGATGTGTTTGTGGTATGAATTAGTTGAAGGATGAAACTCTACTTGTCAGAAATATATATACATATATGTTATATGAATAAAATAAATCTTAATCTTTATGGAAGGTATCTTAAAACCAAAAATTCTTTATCCTAATACCATATGTTTTTTGAACCGATGATATTTTACATCATCATAGAATAATTTCATTGATGCCCTCAATTTCACATATGTTTGTAATTATTGACCTCAATCTCTACCTATAAATATTTATGTTTTCCTACCAATTATGTGTCTCTAATTTACATCAATGCTCTTTTAATTGTGATCATAATTTGGTGGTGACTTTTTCATTTTTCTATTCCCTATATTATGACTCAATTTCATTTACCCAATTTTTGATGTGGTTTTTCCTAGAAAATTATTTTTATATTTTTAAACATTTATTTTCAAAGAACAATTTCAAATTGTGATGACTCAATTTATTGAAGGAGGGGATAAAGTAACACCCCATGATATCATAGCATGATATCTCATTAATGTAATTAAATAACTTGAGCTATAAACAACGCTTAGTTCAAACACACTGCAACATACTAATCCAACCGTTCAGAAAGAGGTTATGAATAGTATTAACAAAAATATTAATCTAATATACTCCATATAATTTTTACATTAATATTATTTTTTTCATTGAAATAATATAAGAACAAATTTATTCTTTTGGATAAAAGAAGTATTTTTTAAAAAAAATTAAAATTTTACCACTTTTAAGGGAGAACCCTTTTTAAACCCAATAGTTTACACAATAATATATCAAATATACTGAAACTAAATTCTTATTTAGAATCAGGACATAAAAATTTAGTTTGGATAATGTTTTGGTAGTTTATTGAAAACTATCATATTTTGCTGAATAATAAAAAATAATATGTTTTAATGAAAAATAATTTTCATAATTGAAATAATTAATAGTGATAAATTATTAATTTGTATTTTTTGGAAGTATAATTATATTATATTTTTATCATTTAATAAAATTTAGGTAATTATAATTAATATCAAAATTAAATTTTACATAAACATATCTCAATCTTTTGATAGATTTTACTTTTTAAAACCCCATTTTTTAGTATTGAAAACGTGAATTAAATTTAAATTAATAAATGAAACTTATATATTTTTAATTTTATAAAATAGAAATAAATTTTTAACTGATAATATAAAAATTATTACAATGTAAATTTTTGTGATTTTTCAGAAAAATATTAAATTTTTTATGAATTGTGAAAAACACATCTTTATTATTTAAAATATAATTTTTATTTAATTAATTTGTTATTTAATTTAATTTATTTTAATTAAAAATAGATATATAATACTTATATAAGTTTAATTTATTTAATTTGATTCATTTTATAATAAATTAAGTTATATAAAATTTTATTGAGCTTTCTACCATCTGTTACCCACCTCCTAGAAGCATTTCAAAATTTGTATAAAACGTATTTTTAACACTTTTTTGAGTTGAATTTAAAAAATCCAAGAGACATGGTTAATATTAGTAAATAAAATTATGTTTAATAAGATGAAAATAATTTATGATGAATAATAACATTTGGCTTTTATTTTCCATGGTTAAATTAAAATAGTGTAATTAAGGGTAAAAATTATATCATAAATAACATAACACCTGTCCTAATTATATTGGATAAGTATAATTTGACAGAAAAAATCCTTAGGGATAAAATAAGATCTTATTTGGTCTAAATGGATTATATAAGGACCTATATTATTATTTTATTTAAAGAAGTGTTAATAGATTTAAATTCAATGGTTAATAACTAAACCATTATTTATATATGGTTACACACAATATAAAGTGTGAAGTGCCCAGATCAGTGTGAATCACTAAGAGGGGGAGGGGGTGAATCAGTGATCCTTTAAAACTTTTTACTAATTGATTCTTAATCAATTAAACCTCTATGGCTTGTTAAGGCCTCGATCCACTCTTCTTTTATCTCTCAACCTTTCCCGAATGATGCAGTAATGAAAAGGCACAGGACACAAGGATTTACAAGGTTCGGCACCAAAGGCCTACATCCTTGCCATGTTGGTTATATGCCCCAACATGGTTTCTCCATTATAACTTGTTAGAATTACAATGGTTGATACCGAGTCCCACTGTATCTCTCCTGAGTCCTACAGGAGTGTCTTTATATTGCATCCCACAGTGTTACCAGAGTCCCACTGGCCTGCTCCAGAATCCCACTGAAGAATTCTTCCACCCTGAGTCTCACAGGGGGCTTCTCCTGGATCCTCGAGTCACACGAGTATCTCTTCTTCACTTTAAGCTCTTCAAGTATCTTCAGCAGCCTGGGATAAAGGCTGCTGGCCTTGCTCTTCTCTTCTGATCACTTGTGGTTGATCAGGGCTTCTCGTCTAGCTCAGGCTTTATCTCCTTCTTCAGGATGACCTGGCTTCTCTCTCCAACTACTGAATACTCAGACAACTGATATCTTTAACTTTGGTCTGGTCCAGTCTCACATCAAAACAACTTCATGCACTGAGTGCATGGCTACTCTGCTTCTTCATGCACAGACTGCATGGCTCCTCAATATCTTCAAGATCTCATGGTCTTGGACTCCTCAAATGCATACAACCGGATTTGGCTTTGTTCACGTGTGCATGTGCATGCATGCATGCATGCACTTATCCTTTCCTCTTCTTGGTGCAGTAGACCCACAAAGGGTATAGTCTCTTTAAGCACACACCTTCTTTGAACTTCACACAATTAATTCAACTTGCTTACACACATAAATGTTTGTTCTTCTTTAGTGTGAGTATTCTCCTTCTTCTCCTTCTTAGTGTGTACACACCACTTAGCACACACTAAGGTTCGACCTTTGTTTATTTTTCACACACAATTTGTTCCACGTTTTTCACACACATACTCTTGGACTTTCACTTCTTCATGCACACACACAAAGTGTTCTTTAATTTGTTCTTCAATGTGTGCACCCACATAAGGGCTACGACCTTCTTCTTCAAATGCACACACAAAGTGCAAGCCTTTCCTTCGTCCTCTTTGCACACCCACTGACCGTAGGGTGTTCTTCAATTTCCATTAAGCTCACACACAGATAGTGTGGTCTCGACCTTCTCTTGCACACACCTAAACATCAAATGAAGGCGCGCAAGTGGTGTGGCCTTCTCCTCACTTTAAACACCATGTTGGGTGTGGGTGTCACTGGCCGCGTAAGTGCACAAGGCCACAAGGGCCACGCAGGCTCCTCCTACCGCGCAAGTTTGCGGGCAGTGGGGGCTCCTTCTGCCGTGCGAGTACGCGGGCAGGGACCTCCTTCAGAGCCTCGGGTGGCTCTGGAACATCAGCCGCGCAGGTGTGCGCGAGGCTTCTTTCTTCGCGAGGCAGAGAGCTTCACGGTTCTCAAAAGTTTCAGCAAGCAAAAACAGCGCCTCAGCCTCTCTTTATATAGGCAGAGGCGTGCCAAATCTTCCGCGTGAGATTAAACTTGATTCCCCGAAGATTTCGGGTTTTCAAGATTTTCTCCAAATCTTTATTTTCCTTTCCTGTTTCACCGTGGGTTCTCCTTTTTTATTTTCCTCCTCACATGCATGCGACTACAAACGCATGCACGACCTTCATTTACGCACAAACCATGCACAACAATAATCCTCATGGCCTCGGCACTTCGTTTGCCTTCGGCCAATACTCGAAATTCTCCATCCAATGTGTGCATGCATATTTCATTGCATATATATGTTCCTTACGGAGAGACGAGCACAATGGTGCCTTCGGCTTCGAGAAAGACAGTCGGGAGCTCGACTTCAATGCTCGGGTTGCTCCTGGTTCGACGGAGGTAGGCGGGAAGGCCTCGGCATGGCTGGAGGTTTGAGGACGAATGGGGAGCCGTTGGATCAGGCGATCAGAAACCTTTGGACGGCCTGGATCTGAGCGGGAGCGGCTCAGATTAGATCGCGAGCGGCGCGATGCATCGGGCGGCCGAGATCAGCCGCGCGATCACTCGGATGGCCAGGATGCGCTCCCGGTGAATTTTGCGCGTCCCACATCGAAACAGCCCGCGAATTCCATGCGGTTTATCAAACATCCGCTACCCCCTTCACCGCAATTGATCTTCTACCCTCACGGTGCTGCCCCGCACCGTGTTCTCTCTGCGGGCGCGCTCTGTGCCCACTCTGCTCCCTTCGGGCGCGCCACTGGCGCCCACTATGCATCCTCGAGCGCGCTCCTCGCGCTCACGCTGCGCGGGCTTCATCACCGTGTGGCCTCGGGGATTATACACGGCCCCGGCCTCTCTCTCGGGCTGGCCCCATGGGATCCCCTTGGGCGTGGTGACCTAGTCCCACATGTGCCTTGGGTTGAACCCTTAAGGCTGGCCCTTGAGGTTGGCTTCTCTTTTTTTGTTAAGTAAAACACTTAGGACTTTGTATAAAAACAAAGTAACCAAGTGAAAATGCCAAATTCCAAATGCCACTTCAAGCCATCTACCTCTTCATTTCTTCTATTCTCTTCTTCTTAAGAATTCCTCTATTCCTCTTAAACAAATAATCTTCACTTAGGAGTGAAATTGTTGAAGGTTCTTCATCAACTGAGCTCCTGAAGCACTTATAATCTTCAATGTTCTTTATTGATCTAATCAGAGATCAATTGGAACTTTTTCATGTTCACATGCACTAAGTTATAGTGCATGGACTTCTTCAGCTCACTTCATCCACTTAGAGATTGTGGATGGATCATTTCAGCTCCTCATGCATTGTCAATACAATGCATGGTCTTCAATTATTGTTGTGACTTTGTATAATCAGGATACAAGTTCTTTGAACATAAAGAGCAGCTCAACAATCGTCAGATATTCCATCATCATTCATTCTTCAAGTGTTGTCGCTTAGTATCACCTTGATACAAGTATTGAAACATTAAGAACAACTCTACAATCGTCTGATATTCACAGAGAATGTTTCAACCACAACATCCTATGTCACTTAGTGAATCTCCTAAGTGACATGCATCTTAGTACCATGGCCATTCTTCTTTCCTCACCAACACCATCACATCCTTTGTCATTCACATATTGAAACTCCTTGACATCCATCCATTCATTCCTTGACAACAACATACCTCATTGACAACAAATGAAACACAGTGCACTTCAATCTCCCCCTTTGTATTTGTTGTCAATACACTACTTCTGGACATATGAATGGGTCAATATGTGTGCCAATATTTTCTCCCCCTTATTGGCAATCAAATGCAAAGGTGTGGTGTGGTTCTCTTTCAAAAATCTCTTCCTCCCTTCGAATAGCATCTTCTTGAAAAACACTAGGAGAGGGATGATGTCACATGTTTTTCTTTAGCAAAGAACCTTTAGTTGATCAACTCTAAGTCTACTTGGGCTAACCCGGTGTAGAAAACAAGAGTGATGTAACCAAGGAATTCAAAGCTGTCCATAATTCTCTACACATGTGAGATCATGCTTAGGGGTTTGAAAATTTTCAGATATAACAATGAATTTGCTAAATCCTGCACATACTTCACAAAACACATTAGAAAGTTCAGGTGCAAAGATAAATCTCCCCCTTTCAACCATTTGTCTTCAATCAATACTCCCCCTTAATTGTCATGATGAATGCAATTAAGAATCAAGGGATGAATGTATGATTGGAATACCTTCAGCTTTTCTCAAGATGGTATTAATCTCATAATCCCATCTTCTTCAGATAGGCTCCCCCTCAAGGGGTGCACTCCATTCCTTCCAAACCACTCTCTAGATGAGAATGATCATTATCTTCAATTCCCTGAAATGTTAGCACATGTAAATACAAGTTGTTAGGGAATAAGATGGAACCTCCTTGGTTCATCAATGTGAACAACAAGGTTGAGAAGATTCTCTCAACCGAGATGTCCCATTTTCACCATTCTTCACACTTGCACAATTGATCTTCAATGATGTTTGTGCTGGTGTGGATCTCAATACATCTTCATGTGAAATCTTCTTCTTCCCTTTTGCCTTAGCAATTGCCAGAACTTCATCTTCAGCTCTTTGTAGATCTTTGGCAAGTTGCAACTGATTTGGCCATATGACTAGTAAGTCACATGGAAGTGTGGCCTCAGTTCTGGATATTCCACATGGTTCTTTTGATGCTGTTAAGCTACCTTTCTTAGGCAGCTTATTTTCAATCGATCCCTTCTGCTTCTTCTGGATTGATTGTCTGTTTGAGTCCAGTCTGCCTCTATTGAATTTCATGGCTTGTTTACAAAGATCCATGATATGTCCATTCTTTCCACAGTAGAAGCGTGTCTTCTTGGTGGCTCTTCTTGATGCATCACCCTTCTTGGATTTCAAATCCAAGGACTTCACTTCCTTTGACAAAATCTTATTGGGAGCTTTTTCAGCTTTCTTCTGCTTGCTTCCCAAGGATTTTTTCTGAGCCAGGTTATGTGATCTTTTCTTCTTTTGAGCTCTGGATACAGTTGGAGATTGACATGTATCTGTTTGACCACTTTTGCAAACATCCCAGATGTTATCAAGCAATCCAAATCTATTTGCAGTAAACAGATGTCTCTGGACCTATGGATGCTGCTTCTTTTCTTCTGGATTGCTCCCCCTAGGCATGGTCTTCCTCTGTGCTTTGGCATTCAGTGGATTGTACCAACAATCCTTTGCACAATGCTCATACTTGTTACAACACCAACATTGACCCACAAATCTTGACTTTTTGATTCCTTCTGATTGTAGGGTACTTGTCTTGAATTGCTGTGTTGTTTCAGGAGAGCATTCTTTCTTCACTGTCTTTATCCATACTTGTTTGGATTCATTCTTCCATCCTGCACTTTTAGTAGAAACACTTTTAGAAGCATGAGTACAAGATGGTATGGATGGTACCTTCTTCTTAGAAGATGTTTCCCTTTCATTAGAGGATGTCCTTCTTTTAGAATCATCCTTCTCAAAGAATACATGAGTAGCAACATTTCTCCTTTCAGCTGACTGGGAGGCTTTGGCTTTGGGTGATTTCTGAGTTTTCAATATCACCTCTAGTTCTAAGCATTTCATGTTAATGGAGTTCCTCTCATCCTCAACAGTTCTTAGCCTTCCTTCCCAATTTTCATTCAGCTGTTTTATCTGGTCTTCATGCACCTTATTCATTTCAAGCAATGATTTGTCTAACTCCTTCACCCTTTTTACTTTCTCTTCTAGTTGAGCATCTTTGACAACCATTGAAACTCTGTGCAATTTTTCCAGTGCATGGAAAACTTCTTTGAACATTGTCTTAAAGAATTCTTTCTCAGAAAGGCTTCTTTGCAATTCGTCAGTAGTGTCTTCATATCTTTCATTGCAAAGGGAAACAGTTTCATCTTTAGCCTTCACCAGTGTTCTGAGAGTGTTGGTTATGCCAACCCTTTTTGCCAATTGATCTTCCATTGCATTGCCTTCTTCTTCTAACTGTGATTTTTCTTCTTGAAGATCAAGGATGCCTGTAGCTATACACATTGCCACTTCCTTGGGGATTGTCTTCTGAAGATATTCGATTGCACTTTCAAGATCTTTCATTGTTCCAACTTCATCACAGCTAGGACAGGCTTTCTTCATCTTCTTGGTCTGTTTCTTCTTTCTATTTTTCTGAGTCTTGGCAGATATCTCCATTTGAGGCTGTTCTTTCATTTCCTCAAATCTGCACTTCATAAAGACTCCCTTGGATCTTTTAGAGGTAACCTCCCTCTGATACCAATTGAAGTGCCCAGATCAGTGTGAATCACTGAGAGGGGGAGGGGGTGAATCAGTGATCCTTTAAAACTTTTTACTAATTGATTCTTAATCAATTAAAACTCTATGGCTTGTTAAGGTCTCGATCTACTCTTCTTGTATCTCTCAACCTTTCCCGAATGATGCAGTAATGAAAAGGCACAGGACACAAGGATTTACAAGGTTCGGCACCAAAGTCCTACATCCTTGCCATGTTGGTTATACGCCCCAACATGGTTTCTCCAATATAACTTGTTAGAATTACAATGGTTGATACAGAGTCCCACTGTATCTCTCCTGAGTCCCACAGGAGGGTCTTTATACTGCATCCCACAGTGTTACCAGAGTCCCACTGGCCTGCTCCAGAATCCCACTGAAGACTTCTTCCACCCTGAGTCTCACATGGGTCTTCTCCTGGCTCCTCGAGTCACACGAGTAACTCTTCTTCACTTTATGCTCTTCAAGTATCTTCAGCAGCCTGGGATAAAGGCTGCTGGCCTTGATCTTCTCTTCTGATCACTTGTTGTTGATCAGGGCTTCTCATCTAACTCAGGCTTTATCTCCTTCTTCAGGATGACCTGGCTTCTCTCTCCAACTACTGAATACTCAGACAACTGATATCTTTAACTTTGGTCTGGTCCAGTCTCAAATCAAAACAACTTCATGCACTGAGTGCATGGCTACTCTGCTTCTTCATGCACAGATTGCATGGCTCCTCAATATCTTCAAGATCTCCTGGTCTTGGACTCCTCAAATGCACACAACCGGATTTGTCTTTGTTCACGTGTGCATGTGCATGCATGCATGCATGCACTTCTCCTTTCCTCTTCTTGGTGCAGTAGACCCACAAAGGGTATAGTCTCTTTAAGCACACACCTTCTCTGAACTTCACACAATTAATTTAACTTGCTTACACACATAAATGTGTGTTCTTCTTTAGTGTGAGTATTCTCCTTCTTCTCCTTCTTAGTGTGTACACACCACTTAGCACACACTAAGGTTCGGCCTTTTCTTATCTTGCACACACAATTTGTTCCACGTTTTGCACACACATACGCTTGGCCTTTCACTTCTTCATGCACACACACAAAGTGTTCTTTAATTTTTTCTTCAATGTGTACTCCCACATAAGGGCTACGGCCTTCTTATTCAAATGCACACACAAAGTGAAATCCTTGCCTTCGTCCTCTTTGCACACCCACTGCCCGTAGGGTGTTCTTCAATTTGCATTAAGCTCACACACAGATAGTATGGTCTCGGCCTTCTCTTGAACACACCCGAACATCAAATGAAGGCGCACAAGTGGTGTGGCCTTCACCTCACTTTAAACACCACGTTGGATGTGGGTGTCACTGGCCGCGTAAGTGCACAAGGCCACAAGGGCCGCGCAGGCTCCTCCTGCCGCGCAAGTTTGCGGGCAGTGAGGGCTCCTTCTGCCGTGCGAGTATGCAGGCAGGGACCTCCTTCAGAGCCTCGGGTGGCTCTGGAACATCAGCCGCGCAAGTGTGCGCAGGGCTTCATTCTTCGCGAGGCAGAGAGCTTCACGGTTCTCAAAAGTTTCAGTAAGCAAAAACAGCGCCTCAGCCTCTCTTTATATAGGCATAGGTGTGCCAAATCTTCAGCGTGAGATTAAACATGATTCCCCGAAGATTTTGGGTTTTCAAGATTTTCTCCAAATCATTATTTTCTTTTCCTATTTCACCGCGGGTTCTCCTTTTTTATTTTCCTCCTCACATGCATGGGACTACAAACGCTTGCACGACCTTCATTTAGGCACAAACCATGCACAACAATAATCCTCATGGCCTCGGCACTTCGTTTGCCTTCGACCAATACTCGAAATTCTCCATCCAACGTGTGCATGCATATTTCATTGCATGTATATATTCCTTACGGAGAGACGAGCACAATGGTGCCTTCGGCTTCGAGAAAGACAGTCGAGAGCTCGACTTCAGTGCTCGGGTTGCTCCTGGTTCGACGGAGGTACGCGGGAAGGCCTCGACATGGCTGGAGGTTGAGGACGAACGGGGAGCCGTTGGATCAGGCGATCAGAAACCTTTGGATGGCCGGGATCTGAACGGGAGCGGCTCAGATTAGATCGCAAGAGGCGCGAAGCATCGGGCGGCCGAGATCAGCCGCACGATCACTCGGACGGCCAGGATGCGCTCCCGGTGAATTTTGCGCGTCCCACATCGAAACGGCCTGTGAATTCCACGCGGTTTATCAAACATCCGATGCCCCCTTCACCGCAATTGAACTTCTCCCCTCACGGTGCCGCCCCGCACCGTGTTCTCTCTGCGGGCGCGCTCTGCGCCCACTCTGCTCCCTGCGGGCGCGCCACTGGCGCCCACTATGCATCCTCGAGCGCGCTCCTCGCGCTCACGATGCGCGGGCTTCATCACCGCGTGGCCTTGGGGCTTATACAGGGCCCCGACCTCTCTCTCGGGCTGGCCCCATGGGATCCCCTTGGGCGTGGTGACCTAGTCCCACATGTGCCTTGGGTTGAACCCTTATGGCTGGCCCTTCAGGTTGGCTTTTTTTTTTTGCTAAGTAAAACACTTAGGACTTTTTATAAAAACAAAGTAACCAAGTGAAAATTCCAAATGCCACTTCAAGCCATCTTCCTCTTCATTTCTTCTCTTCTCTTCTTCTTAAGAATTCCTCCATTCCTCTTAAACAATTAATCTTCACTTAGGAGTGAAATTGTTGAAGGTTCTTCATCAACTGAGCTCCTGAATCACTTATAATCTTCAATGTTCTTTATTGATCTAATCAGAGATCAATTGGAACTTTTTCATGTTCACATGCACTAAGTTATAGTGTATGGACTTCTTGAGCTCACTTCATCCACTTAGAGATTGTGGATGGATCATTTCAGCTCCTCATGCATTGTCAATACAATGCATGGTCTTCAATTATTTTTGTGACTTTGTATCATCAGGATACAAGTTCTTTGAACTTAAAGAGCATCTCAACAATCGTCAGATATTCCATCATCATTCATTCTTCAAGTGTTTTCACTTAGTATCACCTTGATACAAGTATTGGAACATTAAGAACAACTCTACAATCGTCTGATATTCACAGAGAATGTTTCAACCACAACATCCTATGTCACTTAGTGAATCTCCAAAGTGACATGAATCTTAGTACCATGTCCATTCTACTTTCCACACCAACAACATCACATCCTTTGTCATTCACATATTGAAACTCCTTGACATCCATCCATTCATTCCTTGACAACAACATACCTCATTGACAACAAATGCAACACATTGCACTTCAAAGTGGACTAAAAATATTCATTAGAAATAAAAAATTATTTCCTATATAATTATATTTTATTTATAATTTTTAGAAATTAAATAATTTAATTTATTTGTGACACATTGATCATGCAGTAATTACCTTATTAATGAAATATTAATATAATCGATTTCATAAATTTCCAAATAAATATATATAGAGACTTATGATGAATTCAAATAATTTTATTGGTTACTATGACATGTTAGGGTTTGGTTAAATAAATATTATTCTCAGTGATAATGTTATTATGGCTTTCAAAAATAATCAAATACAAAATAGAGTCAAAATAGATATAATTGATTTTTTAAAAGAAATATTATATTATTAATTGATATAATAGTCCTTAAAATATAAGATTCTTATAAAATACATATATAATAATATATATGAAATTATAAAAACCACTTGGGCTTCCATTTGTATTTTATAGTATGTTTATAAACCATATAATATAAAAATACAAAGATACATGGTAAATTTCAAACTATTTAACTAAGAGTTAAATATAAAAGATAAGGTTAATATAGAGAGCTAAACTAGTATAAAACATATTGGTTGAGTAGTTTGAGACCCATCCCCACCTTATCCTGTAATTAATCATAATTGATTCATTATAATCCAGAAATTATGTTATTATAAAATGATATTTTAATATTTTCCTCATGTGACCCTCAAATCTCTTATAAAAGGGCCTTTCACTTTCTCTTAATTTCACATATCCAAATCCGTTTAGATCAGAAAAATCATAACCAAATATCCTCCCTACTTACCTCCATTCATCTTATAGGCCTCCCATTGGTTAGAAATCCATCCAATGTATCCCTTTGGATCTAATCAAAATGAAGAACCTGAAGAATAATTAAATATGCCATCACCTCTTTCAAGTTATTTTCTTCTTCCACTTCCTCATTCACTATTGTTAACATTCTAAAATAATATATCCAGTATTTTTTATATACTGTGTTGTTGTCATAAATATGGTTAAACCAAATTTTTTATTCTATCCATCCTATAAATTTCAATGTCACCATACGTGTGTATGTACAGCTTAACGTCTCATGTCGTGTTGTCGTTTGTTTTTGAAACACTTAATTATTTGTATGGGTATAATAATTAGTATAAATGATGTAAATAATAAATTTAATATGTTAATTATTATTTATATATGATATCACATACAACTAACTAAGATTTCACCATCAATATAATCATATTGTCAGTCATGCGTACATACAGATTACTGTCCTCTAGATGCAATGAGATCCTTTTCAATGTTCCCCATTCAATGATTATTTTAAAAATACATATCATTAATAGGTATGTAATATATTACATAACAATGTTACTGATGATATATATATATATATACTTATATATATCTTATTTACTTTGTTCCATTCAATATGATAGGAAAAAAGGAAACAACATTTATACGTACGTACGACCTACCATCTCCAAAAACACTGTTTTACATTTAATATATATTCCTTTTATACATATTTATATTCTAAATATATATGATATATAAATAATTTCATATATTTTGGATGTATTTAAATCATAATCTTAGAGGTATAATCATGAATAATAAGTTAAAACATGTATGATAAAGAAAGCGATTATTATCTGAAATGATTGTTTAACATAGAAATTATTATTAGATGGGTAGTATAATGTAATAAATGAATTATGTATGATATCATAAATATTAATATGGTTTTGGAAAAATTTAATAACATACTAAAGTCGTTATACATAAGGCTAAACATACCCCTGACTATAGGAATGAACAAGAAAAGGTTTAATTTCAAAATCTCTTTACTATCTGAGGTTGTTTTTATGTAACTATATAATGTGACATATTTATTATCCATGTACATGTTTTATAAAATATTTTTCAATGTGATTCATTTTAAGTTAATTTTTTACTAAAACATCTTTTCAAATTTTTTAAATATCTATTCTTTAAAACATTCTCATTAATGTCCATGGTTTCAAAATGGGTTTTAAGGATTTATTTATATGGACATGAATGTTTTTAAAATATTAGTTCAATTAAAAAGTTTCAAATTGGTATGGGTAACATTGATTAAAAACGGTATTTATATTACTTCCATTCTAAATTCTGTGGCTTTTAAATTTTTTCATAAAAAAGGGTTATTTATATCAAAGTGTTTTACAAATCATTTTCATTGATGTCAATATCATTTGATAGATTTTAAACTTGTTTGAAGTTGATTTATTATGATAAAAATCTTTCATACTGTATTTAAGGGTTTTTGATATGTTTGACTATGGATTTTTTATTATTACACCATTCATGGATTAGGGATAATGTATTGACATTTCATATTCAAGTTTTAATACCAATGGTTATGTTATGTTTAAAAACTTCAATATAAGGAATGCATTGGACATAGTAAGTGATGGGTGGTGCCTATTATAGCTTTTTTATGAATTGGTAGGACTAATGAAACAAACTAGGGTATTGGAATAAGGCCTTGACAAAATCTTATTTGTAGTCTTTGAACAAGACTTTGACTATGTGGTTATGACGTGTTGAATTATGCATTCCATCATTATGAAAGTTGCAATTGATATTGCACATGATTATAAAAACTATTATAATATCCATGTAAATATGAAAATGGAATTACTTTATTACATATTTTTCATATAGTTCTGATGTTTAAGTTTAAAATGTTTTTGTTTTAATCTGATAAATTTCCCTAAATGTTTGTGCTTTTTTATGAATTTATCTACTATACTGTTATCCTTATTGAGCATCTGAGCTTACCCATTTCTATGTTTTATTTTCCCAGGATTGGAAAAATTTATTGTGATTCATAAGAAGGGTTAAGCTAGAAGATTAATTATGGTCTCAATAGATCATTTATGTTTTGTTTTATTTTTTAATGGTTAATGTAGTGTTCATGTCTGTAATCTATTTTCCAAGACTGCTGAACTGATCGGTCATTCAAGACTTGATCCCTTGTAATCATGAAAATTATTAAAATAACTCACTTATTATGGGTAACTTGGGTATGGGTGTTTCAATCTATATATTAATGTATTAAATAACTGAAAATTATATAAACTACTCCACAAAAATCCCATTTATAATGAACAAGTGGTGAAACCATAATAATTTCATCTAGATTTTTCTCCTAACATTTTGTCAAATAACCAAATGATGACCATCCGAAAATTTCATGGTCTAATTATCCTTGTTCATCTCCCATAGGTGATAAATATGAACTAGTTATATGAAGTGAATGTATTTTGTTAATGGATTCTTGGATCCCTACTCAGTTTCAAATAATTACATAGTGTGATCTAGATTTAGTGTATTATGAAAGAACACATAGGATACTATTTTATTGATGGAATCATGAGAAGGAACAATTTTCCAAAATAAATGCCACATGAAACTCCACCATTTATTGGTTATTCCCAAAATAATAAACACCATAATATTTTCATTTTGGTCTTCATATGTCCCAAACAAGTTGAATATACACTTAATTAAATCTAAAAAACACTCAACTTATATGTTCTTCTAAATCCAAGAAAGGCTCTCTAATATTGGTGCATGCAATCTTGGGAAATTGTCAAACATAACCATCTATTAAAATCCATCATTATATTTTAAAATAATAATTAAACCCAAAAGGAGGGGCTTGAGAACATAATCCACTAGAGAATGTTTGGGATCATTTTTAAGTTCATCCTCTTGGAAATATTTTAGTAGTATTAGAGTATCTTCCACGTTTGGAGAAATCATTATTCTACGAGGATACCACATTATATAATTAAAATTTAAAATTTAATCACCATAATAAATTATGATAGTATATTAAATTTATATAGGATCATAAAATAGTTCTTCATTAAGGATAACCATATCCAAACCTATATCCCTCATATAATAATGAAATGTTTTCAATACCATATTGGTATTAAGAATAATATATTTACAAAATAGAATATTCCGATCTTGTTCACCTAATTAATTCCAAATTATTTATTACATTTATCCCAAAAATATTGATATATTACTTTACAAAATAAATGTTTCATTACCAAACATACAACATAAATCAAGAAAATATATTAATGGATTTATTTGTAGAGAAAAATAGGAATACATATTGAATTTTATCCTACAAGCCTAATCATTATCCATGACTTCACCCCAATACCTTAACAAATTCAATCAATTCCCTTCAATGGTAACATAGTGGTCTGGGAAACATTCTCTGGATAGAAACATGTAAACTCACCTAACAAATTCCTATACAAGCAATGCTAATTCCACAATAATATATATTAGTCAATATAAATGAAAGGAAACATAATAATTGATAATATTTGGTATCTTCATAATATGAATATTTATTTCAATTTATTAAATCCATATATCCTCTTGCATGCCTCTAAAGATGCAACAAGATTCTATAATGTAGTGAGGATTTCAATACCACCATTGTAGAGTCTGTACCCTATGAACCTATAATTATAATAAAAAAAATTTAAATAAAAAAAATAATATTTATCATGGTAGAAGATAACATAATATAATGAAAAAAATATTCACACAAGTCATACAATTAAATATTCTAGTATCCAAAATATGAGATCCAAACTATGTTATAAACATTTGAATTTAATTAATAACACTATGTTGTTATCAAGAGAGAATGTGGATTCCACAAATCTCCCAAGATTATTGGGCTCAACTATCATTCATGGTCCCACATTCCTTATATTTTACCACCCAACATGATGTCTATTTGAAAATAAACATTCACATGTAGGGTGTGATAAAAAATAGTATGATAAAATTAATACATCTTTATCATGTTGATAAAATTAATTAATATGAATTTCAGTCTAAAAAGTTTTGTGTAAGAAATCATTACAATCAAATTTAGTGCATTCCTATGCTAACCATGAATCCAATATCCATGAATTCACATTCATTATCTATATTCATGATGGAAAATAAAATGATATCTTCAATGATCAAGATCTAAAAACATGGAATGTGAGAATATTTTATAAAATTCATATGAAATCATGATTCATTTAAGGTCACAAAGCAATCAGGTGATCATTTTAATTCTAATCCTTAAGGTGTTTAGTAAAAATTCCACTTCATGTGTGATGCCAAAATGTTATTCTGCTATCCTTCATTCATCATGGGTATGGCCACTATGTGATCATGAAGCAAAATTTTGTTGACATACAACATCATCTTTGATTAATCTCATATACATTCCTCCACTCAGTGATAATATTGGAATGAGTGATCACCTATCTATGCACCCAAGAATTTCATATAAAGGAATAGTAGTAACATATTATATTATTGATAATATTGGTTAAAGAATATCATGGTATCATGAGAATAAATATCCACATGAAATTATATTCAACAAAAATAAAAAAATAGATAAAAATACAAAAATATGCACTCTGGGAATAAAACATTATATAGGACCTCCAAACACTAAACATGAACTCATTTTAAATCACAATAAAACATGTTAAAAAATATGATAATAGAATAATATATTCTATGTAAAAATATTTAAAATTTTCACTAAATGGAAAAGGAACTTTATAAAAAAAATTGGAATGTTTTCTACATTATGATAAACTAATATATAATATTGATAACATGGTCAAACCGAGATTGGGTCAACAAAACATGAAAAGGATCATTAGAAAAATTCTCTAGTCATCCCTAATGATATTATAGAAGACTATTATAGAATAAAATGGTTATATAATCTTAGACTAACTAATCATATAAAGATAATGTATGAAAATATGATGCAGTAGAGGAAAACTGATGTTGATTATTTATGGTATTATTATCTTATTTCATAGAAATAGTCAAGAGTAATAGTAGCAGAAGATATACAGAAGAATAAATAGTGTATTAAAAATTTCAAGAGAAAGGAGTGGGAATATATTGGGTTCATGGAGACTCATAATTTATAGACAACCTAGATATAAATTTATAAAATCAAATATTATGGGGATATGTTATAATGAATTCAGTAATAGTAAAGATATTGAGTATGAGAGTTTTCCATACCATAGTGTTTCCTTGTAAAAATTTCATTTGGACTCTACATTTTTCTGAATTGATATATGTTATAATCCCTGGAAATTTACTATTCTAAATGTATATTAATATACTGGATCCTCCAAGCCATCGATTTTACAGTTTGTTACAGTAATCATTCCCTAACGTAGTGACCATGAATTTGGATGATCAACTAAAACTATACGTTACATCAACCACAACACAATCCATCCTCCTTGCTGAAAATTTTGCAAAATATCAAGGACCTTTAAATATGATTATTACAAAATAATTCACAAACCATGTTGAAGATATGTCATCAAGGGATTATATAATTCCTATACTCTAATATTATTTTCCAATAAAAAAACTTTTGTAATTAAATAATATAAAAAATCCAACATACAAAATATTATATGTATATGAGTAAATATATTTAATAATTTGAGATATTAAAAATAGAAATAATTTATTCATTCCAATAACTATTTATATACATACAGAAGTTTTTTACCAATACGTTTTATATAATTTCTATTGAAAATTATATTATGACATCTTGTCAAGCATGTATTATCCGTGAATCCAAGTCTTCAATTACATTAATAGAATTTCCCAAAATTACAATTTAATGATAGAGGTGATGAATATATACATTTTCTTGTCTATTTTACCTACCTAGAAAAAATGAACTAAAAATTATAAAATTTATATACCTTAGCACTTTTTTGTAATAATATTATTAATTTAATCTAAATTAATCTTTCACATTTAATTTTTGGTTTTTTATTTTTTACTATTTTTTTATATTTATTTCATACTAATAATGGTTCAAATATTTATTTTATAATTAAAAAAATCATTTCTTTCCAAAACTATAATTTGAAATAGATATTTAAAAATAATGAATGAATTGAATTTGTGAAATATTTTACTTGTAAATAGTTATCGACAATTAAGAATTTCTATTTCCAAATATAAGAAAATTCATTATGAAAATAATAAAATAATATTATTTTCAAATAATTTCATATAATTTTGATATTTACATTATAATTTACATTAGTTATACTTAAAATTATCAACATTAATTAAAATGATGGTACATACAAATGTGTTTAACCAATAATTTACCCCAAGAAGAATAATAATCATTTCTTCCTTGTTATATTTAATGTCAATGAGTCCATAGAATACATTATATTAAATTATATGATTTTTTTTGGAAAAGATAGTAATTTATAAAAATGTAGTCCAGATCTCATCTAATAGTTGGGTGAGATAGTTTTTCTTCATCATCAACATCATTGGGTATCCAAAAAACATAATGGGAGAGTTGGTGATTTCATATGTTTTTTATTAATGCAATATTACTAAAATAAAAATTAATTAAAAACAAAATATAAAATAAAAAAATTAAAAAAAATACAAATAAATGGGAACTATTTTTCATTGTATTTCATTCAATGTAGAATTGAATTTATTGAAATAATTCTGATGAAAAATAATATATTGAATAAATTATTAAGTTGGTCATAATGATTAAAAATACCACATAATAATTATTTTCTTATCCCATGTTATACATATATTTCTTAGGGATTAGAAGGCTATATGGAAAAAAATATACATTAACAAACCAAATTCAATTCCTGAGGTCTAATATTATATAAATGATTATTAAAAAATCAACAAGAATTTTATTATAATTCGTTTTCATTATCTCTATGGGTATTAGAAATCATATATTGATATTATAAATCAACTTTAGATCAAAATTCATTATGTTTTTTGATTTTCCTAAAAAAAGAATTTAGAACATTTATTATTTATAGATATAATAAAATACCAAAATTATTTAACATAATAAAAATTGTATTATTAAAGGGTACACATTATAAATTATTTATTAGGGTCAATGTGTATAATTCTTCTTAATGAGATGATATTATATCCACATTTTTTAGTATCTTATAAATATTACATATGATTATAACAATTACCAACACTTTTGAATATATTTTTTTATGAAAGGGAATCATGAATAATGTTAATGTAATGAAACATTGATGAATGAAATATTTATTTTATTATATGTTATATGGTATTTCTATAGTAAAATAAACTTTCCATTGTATTAACTGATGATGGATATGATGATTACAACTCTTGAAAATTACCCAAAAAAAACTCTTATTATATGAATGAATATATATACAATTAGTTGTTATTGGGTTTTCCTAGAATAATATATGAAAAATAAAAACAAAATACATGGAAACATCACTTTTTTCTATAATCATGATCCTAACAGAATACTCGAAACAAATATTCAATTTTTGATTGAGTTTTTTTACAATTGGAACCTATAAATGAGATATCCCATACAATGCACATATATTGAGATCATTTGAGGTGTAATTTATTAAAATCTAATTATTCATTATATATTGAGTAAAGATAATGTTATTTTTACCATGACATATGTTGTGTTTGTCATTTTTTAGAGATATATCGAAAATCCATATAATAAAAAAAATAATATGTAAAATAATATTCTTAGGTAAATACTAATACAAAATTATGATTATGTAACATAAATATTGGTAATTAAGTGTGAATGATATTGTTCATATTTTTCATTCTATAAAAACAAAGATTTTCCTCCAAACATTAATATTAATTTTATAGTTTCAAAATGTTATATATGAATTATAAAATTATAAAGGTCTATCATCACTTGAATGATCTTCATGTGTCACTCGTCATGTTTCTTGACATTTGACCGGCATTGACCTATATATATAAAAATAAAGTTTAACTTTTATAGACATATTATAAGGACTATATTTTTAATTTATTTATCTAATACAATATATATATATATATAAATATATCGTATTGCATATTTATTCTATCTTCTTGATATAACACATTTTTTTTCATATTCATTATTATGTTGTACAAGATTTATTTCTACTTTTTATAATTTAATTGCAGAATCATATTTTTTAATTATTATTATTTATTTCTATAGATGTCTAATTTATAGATACAGATTATGGGATTAAATGTGGAATCAATATACTTATTATTGTATTCTATAAAGTGAAATCATTCCCCTTGGTCAGTTGGGAAATCCATGTGCATGTTCATGGCATGCAATGATTTGGAAATAGTTTTAATTCATATCATCAGTGGGTTTAGTAGATGGGTTAGGCTCAATCATGCGAGTGAATTAAAATATAATTTCTAACACTGATTTATATGACTCATGATTAAATTTTAAAGAAACAAGATACTATGTATTCTTATTTGATGAAATTTAACATTAAAATTAACCATCACAAATAATCATGGAATGATCCGTATAAGGTATCCATGTATCAATTTTATTATTTTATATATTTATAATAAATAATATATACTTTTCCCTTCAATATGATTTTCTTTGAAAGTATTTTATAGTGTCTTGGATAATATCTTATTCTTGATCATGAAATATTTTTAATTTTAAACCATTTGTTGGAAGTGTTCTAAAATATCGTTTTGAAATATTAAAAAATGATTTCATAATAAATTTAAAGGATATATTCATTTAATTGAGGAATTCCCATAGGTAAATTTAATTTCATTACCTGAGTCATAGTGATGGTTTAAATGGTTAACAATAAATGTTTTGGCCACAAATATAAGAAAATGAGTCATGGAATGTTTATAATTCAAACTAATTCAAGGGGAAAGAAATAAAGAATTATTTTTTATTTTTAAAAACCAATATAGTGAATACGAAATATTTAAAATACATAATTTCATATAAGAAAAATCATGGAGTTTCATACTATGTTATTAATATTAGAGAATTCAATTATTTTATTCTGATATTTAAAAGAATCCATGGGTATGTTTTTCATATATTGTAAATATATATGAAATAAAATTCTAAGCATCATTGATGGTGGGAGGTTGATATAATAATTCATGTCATAGGGGAATGAGTTTATTCATTAATTAATTGGATGAAATATGTATTTCACGCAGAGATTAATTTAAATGAAATGGTTTTTGATGTTTATTAATATTTCATTTTATGAATGGGATCTTATAAACAGTGGTGATATATTCTAATGATACTAATTTTCAATACATAATGATTATGATTCATATAACTATATAAGATTCTTGAAAATGAGATAAAGAGTTAATACAATTATTTCTAGATAAAAATTTTCATTAATAAACATAATGGAATACGATTCTAACTGTATAAAAATTATATTTGGAGAAATCTCAAGTTTCTATATAACTTAAATTAAATCATATCCTTAAATAATAAATATAAATAATATAAATTTTAAAATTATTCTCACAAATATATAATAAGTGTAGTGGAAAATCATTGTTTCTCATTATTAGTAGAAATTTATAAATGAAATATTTTTTCTAAAATTTATGGCGGAGTATGTTTTGAATTATTTAAATTAATTAATAAGTCATAATTTTTTTTTATTCATTGTAGGAATGGAAATTTTATAAATAATCTAAATTATTTTTTTGTATAATGATAATAAATTATTTTTAGTGTTTATATTTAGTTACTATAAGAATATAAAGTTTACATATTATCCCAAATAGTTTCTAGGATATATATTTAATGACAAAATTTAATTTTTTTTTATTTTTTTCAAGATGAAATCAGGGAATAATATTATTATAAAGGATCCAGGGAAGATGACGATAAACATTCAAATTTTAATTAGCAGATACAAATATTAAAAGCATTCTAACACTAATTATTTTGTATTTATGATTTTTTATATGTTTTAGGATTTAAATTGGAAGTATCCCACCAATTATCATCACTATCTCGTTAACATTATCTACATATATATTTTTTCCAAATTGTTTTGTATGAAATTTTTGTGAGAGAATCATATTTTGATGCAATAACTAATTAAAAAAAATACTTTAATATGAATCAATAAAAATGATTATCTGATTGTGTTTAATATTTAATATGGTAATAATGTAATTATATAGTGTATTGTTGTATTCAAAAATATATTAATAAAACCAATTTTATCAATTATTATAAAATAAAATCTCTATTTAATACTTATATATCATTGGCTACACATTTGTATTTATTGATATAAATGTCATGAATTATAAGGATACATTACCTCTCATTGTATAAAATGTATTAACCATAACATCTATTATTAGTAGATTATTATGGATGGAAAATTAATGTTATGTTTATTGTGTGTAAGATTCATGTATTGGGATTTGAAATATTCTCATGAGATGAGGAAATATTGTTTTATCTTAGATAACCCATTTGGTCTACAACATGGTGTTTTGTAAATTCTATATTTGGCATACATAGGGTGTATGCTTTATATTTAGAGTCCCCACTATCTATTTTAATCAAGATACCACACGTGATAATATTCATACATTGATCCATTTAAAACATAATCCTACATGGATAGCTAATCTCAGTGATTTTAGCTACGTTATCTAACATTTTACTAATAATTTACAAACCAAGATCATATTATTAATCTCATATGATTAATATAGTATCATTTACCATCACTAATATAGATTAAGGATACATTGCATTATACTTATAAGGTAAAAATGATGTTATTACATACATGAATGACGTTAAAGAGATATTACCAACTATAAAAATGAAAAGTTGTGTATTCCACATACATCTAAATATATAGTAAGGGATCTAATAACATTTGATGATTTTATAAAATATTTAAAAAATCAATATCCCAAACTCAATTAATGTCTTAGATAAAGTTTTCATGTTAAAATATTTGGTTTCATATGATTTATTTGGTGGACATATGAATATAGATACATTTTTTGAGGAATAACATGAATGAAACCTTTATACATTATTTAATATTATTTCATTTATAAGGGAATAATTTTTCATAAATATATAGATCCTATGATTTATATTTTTTTCAATTTTAAAAAAGGAATATGGGTACACATTATTGGTAATTAGAATTTGTGTTGAGTATTACTCCTAGGGATACATTAGATGTGTTTTATATTTTATTTGGATGGATTATTATGTGGATTTAATAAGGGATTTCATATAAAATATTAGCGGTTGAATGTAGTGATATATTTCTATAACTATTATTTAAGAACCATTAATTATATTTATATTTAGTTTCCCATGTTTCCAACTATTAAATAGTTAAATGTGAAGTGTAATTAAATTTATATTATGTTTTAATGAATGCGATAGATAAAAAAAATTTCCCCAAATCTATGTGATATTGAATAGGATGATATGATGTGTCATACAATAAAATATAAATGGGGAAATGAAACTTTTTATATGATTCAGCTAAATAATATTTCATTATATATAAATATCATATTGGATTCCGGGATTAATTATTTAATATGAATTAAGATAATTATAGTAAAATAATTCATATTGTATGACTCATTTTTAGTACAATTTTTCATTCATGTTAGAGGAGGTTTAACGAGTTATAAAATATGATTCAATTTTTTTTCATAAATTGATAATACATTTCCTAATAGAAAATAGTTTATAATATTAATGATTTATGGACACATGTAATGTAAAAATTGTCATTAATCACAAGTTATTCAAATATAAAACTAAATACATGAGCTTAGGGATAATCCCCATAGATTTTAGTCAGGTGGAAACAAAAATTAGTTTTTTTTTTATTTTTTGATATCCTCAATAAAACCATCTATTGATACACTTTCCAAAAAAATATCTCATTGTTTATTATATTTACTATTAAAATATATTATAATGTCATTGTTCTTTATATATTTCTTAAAAAATATTTCAATTTTTTTTTTAAACACATCAATTTATAAAAAATGATTGATCCTTTCTCTTTTTGTTGATAGTAATCATCAATCACTTTATAATGGATAATATAGTAGTGTACTAACAAATTAATTACTATGACAGTAGTTTATTTAGGTGATTTTTCATTAATGAATAAATGTACATGTAATTTCCCAACCAACTAGGGCCTACTTGGTTGACGATGAGATGATACAATACAACCATAATATAGAATAAAATATACAAGAGTATGGAAATATATGATGTGAATTGATATGTATATAATGTGAGGAATATTCCAAATACACCTATAAAAATCCTAAAAATCATATCCCTGAAATTATACATGATTATAAGGCCCCAGCCTTAAACCTTACATAATCTTGAGTTATTACAAGATTACACATTGAGGATCTTTTCAGGTTTAGAGTTTTAGAGAATAAGATCATAAAACTTGCATTACATTCCACATTTAAACAAAGTGGTTACAAAAAGATCGTATTCAATTTTCCCATCAGTGGAACATTTTTAAAATAAAACATGGATTCTTTCCTGACACTATCATTATATCATGTACCTTTCCCTTGACCTGTGAAAAACATTTCATAAAAGACTTGGGATGAGCTTAAAAATCTCAGTATGGGTTATATAAAAATAATATGGAAAGGAAACATGAGTTAATATATACATAAGAATGAAACCATACTTTACCAATAAAAAATACCTCATCAAATCATCAATAAATCATAGAAATCATAAGACATAAAGGTAACTTGAGGCATTCATAACATTCTTACGTAGGGAGTAAAACTATTGGTTACGTTTGGAATACCCATCACAGTATATTCCCTAAATCTCTTTGGAGAAACCTTAACGTTTCACTCCTTCGCATTACCAAATGCATTGGAGAGCTATATCGGGCTCACCTGCCCTTAGTTTATCTCGGAACCACCCATCTTCATAATAATTCCCAAGAACCTCAACATAATCGTATCACATAAAACATTCATAAAGGAAACATAACATTTCCACCTTTCAATCACAAGATATCAATACTACACATTGATATAAAAACATTATAAAAACCATTTTGAATTCCAAAATAAAAGAAAAGTAAAACATGGTATTTATTTTTTTTAAAAAAAGAAGGTATGGATTTTAGAGGAAGCCGAAACTCAAATAATGGTCACGGCGGCGGAGAAGTCGTTGTCACTGCATACGTACGACAAAACATTCCCTTTTTTTGTTTATTAAAACACTTCGTATAAAAAAGATTCCTTTTGGATAAATGTAAATGTCAAAGGGGTTTATACACCGTATAAATGAAAGTTGTGTATAAAATAAAATATGCCTCAATGAAAGGAGATTGAGACGAAGTCCCATACCTCGGGTCTGACTTGACTCGGTCGTTCTTTAATCTCCTGAATAATAAACTTGAGTTAATTTCTACTTGTTTATGAACCTTTTTCAAGTTAATTATTCATTTTATATCACTTATTGCCATTTCATGAACATTATGTAATTATTTAAGTTAATAACGGTCGTTTTAACGATCATTGGTACTTGAGTAAAAAATAATCCCTTTATAATTACGATTTTTTCATGTATCCATTATATCCAGAATTGTATTCATGATGTTGATATTATATATGTCATATATATCCAGTACATGCATGCATTTATAATATTACATAATCATTTATAGGTATGAAATGAAATGCACCGTTCATGCAGACGGTAAGCCGTACATACGCACGAACACTACTTTCATTTCTATTTTGTATTTTATAGAATGGAATCATAATGATATAAAGGTATATTATAATTCGAGTATAATATCATATATAATATCATAGTTCCATCCTTTATACGTCCCAAATATGGTATTTAATGAATCGAATCACTTTGAGAGGGCGGTAGTCCGCACTTCCTTAAATGAAGATATCGCGTTTACCCATAATGGAATCCATAAAGGTATGAGAAAAATGAAAAATATAGAAGCTTAAGGAAAACATAAACATATTATATATCATATATAAATATAGTGACATATTAATGGACACCTTTGAAGGTTTTAAAATAATGTTGAACAATCATCGTTTCGGGAGGCATAAATTCACCATCCACAGAAACAGTATGTTCTTTAACCATTAGATGAAGGTGTGTGTAAGTGTAGCATGAATCCTTATTATAACAACATCCTAGTATATTGAAGATACTGTAGTTGTTACAAAAGAAATAAATAAAAAGAGTTTAGGTGGTTGGAGAAGCAAAATAAAACAAAAGGACTCAAGTGAAGACATTACCTTAAAATCAGATAACTCCATTTGGTTTGAGCTCAAAGGCTTCTTTGACAAGACTTCTGCCCAAAGTGAGGCTTCAAGGAGTAATAGAGGGATTAGGAGAGACAAAATGAGAAGGGGTTGGCCGAGCAAAAGGCTTTGGAGGTGTGGGTAAGGAGGTAGAGGTGGGTGCCTTTTATAAGAGGAGAGGAGGGGCACTCTTGGAAAGTAATGAAATATTACTTTATTTGAAAAAGCGTTTCGGATTTAAAAGGTCCCACATTGATATAATTCGAGGATATGGTGATAAGGGTTCGAAATCCACCCATCCAATAGGTTTTGGACATGTTTAAGTCATATATTTTACATTATCTTTTCATTTTATTTATATCCTTTTTTAATGAGGTAATCGCTACATCAGTATGATGTCATAAATACTTTTATTTATTTAATGTCAAAAAATTATAAATAAAATACTATGATTTATGAAATATTTTTATCTTTATAATGAATATTTATAGAAAAAAATATGACTTGTATAACCCCATTTAGAAATTGTTTTGTAAAACATATTATGTTTGTGTCATTTTTACTTTTACATTAAATAAAAAGTTTTTTATGTCATTTCCCAACCAAAGTGGCTCCATGGGGTCCTAAAGTTTACCCATGTCTTTTCATGGTCGTCAATGACACATACAATAAGGTTAGGACATGTGTCTAGGTCATTTCATATTATTAAAACATTATTTTTACCTTAAACTACACTAATTACCACTAATCGCGATTAAAAACTTAATAAGTTACTATTCACCAAAAAATTATTTTAATATCATTGAACCACATTTTACTTCTTAATTACAACCATTTATGTCATATTTTTGAAATTCAAAACACAATGGTGGCAAAATTTCATTTTAATGGAAAATCAGTTTTTATAAGTACCACTTAGTGGTTTCACTATTCATCAAAAATTGATGTTTTTTAGAAATATACCAAAACTTCACCCTAAGCAATATATGATATTCTGAATTCAAAAATTATGTCTATTTTACAAATTTCAAATCATATAAGTTACATTAATTAAATTAATAATTAATTCCCGCTGTCATGACAAATAGCGTGTTTTTATGAAACAATATGTATCAAAAGATTGACACCAGTTTAAGTCCAAATTCAATGTGAAATTGATTCCAATGACCACCATTGGATTAAATTGTAAAAATATATTCTAATTTCACTTCAAAACCAATTCAAAAGATAATCTAATAATATAAATAAATTATATTAAAAAGCAATTTTGATGTAAAATGCTGTATTTTTCACTATTCATTAAAAAAATGAACATTGTCAGAAAAATACCAAAAATATATCCAATATAAATTTCATTGTCCCAATCATAAAGAACAAGTTAATTTGACAAACATAGCTTATAAAATTGTCAAAAGATAGACTTAAAAATGGTTTTCCATCAAAAGTCAGTAAAACAATCTTTTAAAAATATTAGTGTATTCCATGCTTAAGATAGGATTTATTTTCATTGTAAGCCTATAAAACACTATCTAATTATTAATAGTCATAGATAAAAATACCTATTATTCATTACATACTTGGGATGTTACAACCTTCTTCTCTTTATAAAATTGCATCCCCGTAATTTATTTACTTATCAAATAAATGGGGGTACTAATCCCTCATTATATTTTCAGATTCCCATGTTGCCTCTTCCATCATGTGGTTTTTCCACAAAACCTTTACCTGATTAATCTCCTTTTTCCATAACACTTGCTCTCTTTGGTCAATAATCTGGACCGATTGTTCCTCATAAGATAGGTTCTCTTCCAGCTGAACTACCTCTGGACTCAAAACATGAGATGGATCTAGCATATACTTTCTCAACATCGAAACATGAAAAACGTTGTGTACTTGAGATAAACTCGGAGGTAAAGCCACTCGGTAAGAAACTGATCCAACTCTCTCCAGAATTTCATATGGTCCAATGAACCTTGGACTCAGCTTTCCTTTCTTACTAAATCGCATCACACTTTTCCATGGTGAGACTTTGAGAAAAACATGATCACCTACCTCAAAAGAGAGATCCTTCCTCTTGTTGTCCGCATTACTCTTCTGCCTATGCTGAGCTGTTCTCATGTGTTTCTGAATTAGCTGAACTTTTTCTGCCATCTCTTTCACCAATTCTGGACCCATCAACTTCCTTTCACCCAATTCATCCCAGAAAGCTAGAGTTTGACACCGCTTCCCATATAATGCCTGAAATGTTGCCATCTGTATATTGGAATGAAAACTGTTATTATATGAAAATTCAACCAAAGAAAGATGTTGGTCCCAACTTCCCTGATAATCCATCGAACAAGCACATAGCATATCCTCCAAAGTCAGAATTGTTCGTTCTGACTGCCCATCTAATTGAGGATGAAATGCTGTACTACAATTTAATTCAGTACCCAACGACTTCTGAAGGCCTTTCCAAAATTTAGAAGTGAACCTGGGAACACGATCGGATACAATGGAGAGAGGAACTCTATGTAACCTGAATATGTCTTTATGATACAAATGGGAATGTTGATATTGGGAAAAATTATCTCGTATAGCAAGAAATGAGCAGACTTGGTCAAGCGATCAACCATAACCCAGATTGCATTATTACCTCGAGATGTCTTCGGTAATCCCACAAAAATTCCATGGATATATTCTCCCATTTCCACTCAGGAACTGGTAAAGGATGAACCATCCCTTTCAGTAACTGCCTATCTGCTTCAACCTGCTGACAAGTCAAACACTTCATAGTAAAATCAGCAATCTCTCTTTTCATTCCAACCCACCAGTAATAGTCCTGCAGATCTCTGTACATCTTAGTACTGCCAGGATGAACTGAAAATGGAGAACTATGAGCTTCAAATAACAACTCTCTCTTCATCTGTGAAACACAAGGCCCACACAATCTCTTCCCAAATCTCAAAACACAATCATTATCAATGTTGAATTTAGGCAACTTACCTTTCTGAACCAGCTCTACGTTTTTCTGCAACTCACTGTCTTGATTCTGTTCTTTCTTGATTCTATCTGATAGAGATGATCTCACTGATACCTGAAACAAAACAGAAGAACTTCATGTACCAACAACTTCTATGACAATGTTCATCAAATCCTTAACTAAAGGACCACGTTCCAAACACAACATTGCTAATGAAGCATTACTTTTTCAACTCAAAGCATCAGCCACTTTATTTGCTTTTCCCGGATGGTAATGAATTATACAATCATAATCCATGATTAATTCCAGCCATTTCCTCTATCTCATGTTTAACTCTTTTTGAGTGAATATATACTTTAATCTTTTGTGATCAGTATATATTTCACACTTTACTCCATACAAATGATGCCTCCAAATTTTTAAAGCAAGAACAATAGCAGCTAATTCCAAATCATGTGTAGGGTAATTTACCTCATGAGTTTTAAACTGCCGTGAAGCAAAAGCAATTACCTGATCATTCTGCATTAGGACACAACCAAGTCATTTCAATGAAGCATAACTATATATAACAAACTCACCATTCCTGGAAGGTTGGGCCAAAACTTGAGCATTCACCAAACTTCTTTTCAATTCCTGAAAACAATCATAACATTATTTTGTCCATAAAAACTTAACACCCTTCCGAGATAGCTTAGTCATTGGACTAGAAAACCGTGAAAAATTTCTAACAAACCTTCGGTAATAGCCTACCAAACCAAGGAAGCTATAGATCTCAGTTACATTTGTGGGTCTTGGCTAGTCTTCCACAACTTTTGTTTTTGCTGGATCAACAATTATCCCATCATTAGAAATAATGTTACCAGGGAAAGAAATTTTTTGCAACCAAAACTCACACTTGCTGAATTTTCCATATAGTTTCTTTTCATTTAAGGTTTGCAAGATAACCCTTAAATGTCTTTCATGATCTTCTTTACTTTTAGAAAACAAAAAAATATCATAATTTAAAACCACCACAAACTTATCCAACAACACATGGAAAATTATATTCATTAAGTCCATGAATATAGAAGGTGCATTGGTTAACCCAAAAGGCATTACTAAAAATTCATAATGGCCATATCTGGTACGGAACGCGATCTTTGGAACATATGCTTTCATTACCTTCAGCTGATGGTACCCCAATCTCATGTCAATCTTTGAAAAATAATGAGCTCCCGGGAGCTGATCAAAAAAATCATCGATATGAGTCAAAGGATATTTGTTCTTAACATTGATATTATTCAAGGCTCTATAATCAATGCAAAGTCTCATTGAACTATCTTTCATTTTAACAAATAAAATAGGGGCACCCCATGGTGATGTGCTTAGTCGAATGAAACCTTTCTCTAATAAATCATTCAATTGCTCCTTCAAATCTAAAAGTTCAATTTGAGCCATTCGATAAGGGGGTTTCGAAATTGGCTTAGCATCAGGAACTAAGTCAATAGTAAATTCAACTTCCCGATCTGGTATTATTTCAGGCAACTAATCGGGAAAAACATTAGGATACTCATTTACCACTGGCACATCATTAACCTGAACAGTTCCTCTATTTTCAACGATTTGTGCAAAGTAATATTCATTTCCATCTTTTACAAGTTTCATGACCTCTTGATATGTTATCAACAGTAAGGGTTCATTCTTGTACAAAAACTAAAATTCTTTCTAAAAATAAACTTCTTTATCTCTACAGTCAATCTTAACATGGTAAATAGAGAGCCAATCCATACCCAGGATAACATCAAACTCTACTAGATGTAGAAAAATAAGTTTTGCAAGTAGGTTCTTTCCACAGATAAGGATAGGAAGATTCTTATAAATTCTTTTTGCCTCATCATTTCAACCAGGTGTTTTTACAACAAATTCAGGAGTCATTTCTTGAGATGGTATTCCCATTTTACTAGAAAAGGATTCAGAGATGAAAGAATGTGTAGACCCCGAATCAAACAACACACTGGAATAATCTTAAAAAACAAACAAAGTGCCTGATTCAACTACATTTGATGGTCCGACATCTGCTGAAGTAGTTGCAAAGGATTTCACCACACCTTTCAGCTTATAGTCTAACGGCTTCCCATCACTCAAGCTCTTTGTCGGACACTTGTTTGCATAGTGACCCATCTCATTACACTTATAACATTTCACTAACTGTAAATCAAATTTGTTCATACCTTCACCTTGATCTTCTTCAGTGCAATCACGATCCTTATATCCTATTTTACCACATCGGTAGCACTTTCCAGAATTCAGAAGACATTCCCCAGCATGCCTTTTTCCACATTTATCACAAACTGGAAACTTAGTTTTCTTACCATCAAGCTTTTTTGAAGAATTCTTACCATTCTCCTGCCACCTCGGTCTCTTCTTCTATTGGTTGTTATAGAAAACCTGATCATCAGCAAACTCCATTTCCACCTTCTCAGCACATCGAACAAGCTTTTCATAACTTTTAAATTCACATGAAGCTAATAACCTTCAATATTTTGGCTTTAATCCTAAGTAAGAATGATTGATTTTACTATCAAGGTCTCTGATAAAATTTGGAGCATGCCTTGCCAATCGAGTGAACCTTTCTTCATAGGCAGCCACTGAGTCTTCCTCTTGCCTCAATTCCAAGAATTACTTTTCCATCCTAAGTTGAACAGCCTTAGGAAAATACTTCTCAAGAAACGTACCTTTGAATTCATCCCAGTCAAGAGAATCAATCTCATCGGCATCCCTGATATTTTTAACCATAGACCACCACTGATCTGCCTCACCCTCCAAACTGTAAATAGCAAGACTAACCTTTTGATTGTCTGAACACCACATGACATCGAAAATCTTCTCCAGTGCTTTAATCCACCCATCAGCTAACACAGGGTCAGATTATACTCAAAATGATGGGGGATGTTGCCTCATGAAATGTTCCACCACTGAAATGTTCCTCTGCGGTTGATCTGGCTGATCTCGTGCATGGATACCACCACGATTTGACGCTTGAGTCAACTACTCCATTACTACAAAAAACTATTTAGTTCCAGTTCCGACCATCTCAGGATGCTGATACAGAAGGTTATTTCCTTCTGTATGCCTTCCTAGCACTTCTTCCCTATTTCCTCTGCGGAAAACCATTCTGAAAAAACATGTCTTAGATGAAGCAACATGGTAATCTTCAAATGCTATATCATTTAAATTTGACCATAAAAAATATTTTTTGATAATCATTTAATAGAATTATAACTCCTAAAGTTTCTAAACCGACCTCTGATACCAACTATAAGGCCCCAGCCCTAAACCTTACTTAATCTTGAGTTATTACAAGATTACACATTGAGGATCTTTTCAGGTTCAGTGTTTTAGAGAATTAGATCATAAAACTTGCATTACATTCCACATTTAAACAAAGTGGTTACATAAAGATAGTATTAATTTTTTCTAATCAATGGAATATATTTAAAATAAAATATGGATTCTTTCTTGACACTTCCTTGACACTATCATCATATCATGTACCTTTCCCTTGACCTGTGAAAAACATTTCAAAAAAGACTTGGGATGAGCATAAAAAGCTCAGTATGGGTTATATAAAAAAATATGAAAAGGAAACATGAGTTCATATATACATACGAATGAAATCATACTTTACCCATAATACATACCTCATCAAATCATGAATAAATCATAGAAATCATAAGACATAAAGGTAACTTGAGGCATTCATAACATTCTTATGTAGGGAGTAACCCTCTTGTTTACGTTTGGAATACCCATCATAGTATATTCCCTAAATCTCTTCGGATAAACCTTAACGTTTCACTCCATCATGTCACCCAATGCATTGCAGAGCTATATTGGGCTCACCCGCCCTTAGTTTATCACGGAACCACCCGTCTTCATTATAATTCCCAAGAACCTCAACATAATCGTATCACATAAAACATGCATAAAAGAATCACAACATTTCCACCGTTCAAACACAAGATATCAATACAAAACATTGATATAAAAACATTATGAAAACCATTTTCAATACCAAAATAAAAGAAAATTAAAAAATGTTATTTATTTTTCTTTTAAAAATAAAGTATGGCTTGTATAGGAAGCCGAAACTCAAATAATGGTCACGGCGGTGGAAAAGTCATTGTCGCTGCATACGTACGACAAAACATTCCCTTTTGTCATTTAGTAAAACGCTTCATATAAAAAAGATTCCTTTTGGATAAATGTAAAAGTCAAAGGGGTTTATACACCATATAAAAGAAAGTTGTGTATAAAATAATATATGCATCAATGAAAGGAGATTGAGACGAAGTCCCATACCTCGGGTCCGACATGACTCAGTCGTTCATTAATCTCGTGAATAATAAACATGAGTTAATTTCTACTTGTTTAAGAACCTTTTTAAAGGTCATTATTAATTTTATATCACTTATTACCATGTCATGAACACTATGTAATTATTTAAGTTAATAACGGTCGATTTAACGATCATTGGTACTTTAGTAAAAAATAAGCCCTTTATAATTACAAGTTGATCATGTATCCATTATATCGAGAATGGAATTAATGATGTAGATATTATATATGTCATATATATCCAGTACATGCATGCATTTATAATATTACATAATCATTTATAGGTATGAAATGAAATGCACCGTTCATGGAGACGGTAAGCCGTACGTACGCATGAATGCTACTTTCATTTTCTATTTCGTATTTTATAGAATGGAATAAGAATGATATAATGGTATATTATAATTCCAGTATAATATCATATATATTATCATAGTTCCATCCTTTATACGTCCCACATATGGTATTTAACGAATCAAATCACTTTGATGGGGCGATAGTCCGCAGTTCCTTAAATGAAGATATCCCGTTTACCCATAATGGAAACCATAAAGGAATGACCAAAATGAAAAATACAGAAGTTTAAGGAAAACATAAAGATATTTTATATCATATATAAATATAGTGACATCTTAATGTACACCTTTGAAGTTGTTAAAATAATGTTGAACAATCATCGTTTTGGGAGGCATAAATTCACCATCCATAGAAACAGTATGTTCTTTAACCATTAGATGAAGGTGTGTGTAAGTGTAACTTGAATAATTATTATAACAACATCCTAGTATATTGAAGATACTGATGTTATTACATAATAAATAAATAAAAAGAGTTTAGGGGGTGTGAGAAGCGAAATAAAACAAAAGGACTCAAGTGAAGACATTACCTTAAAATCGGGTAACTCTCTTTGGATTGAGCACAAAGGCTTCCTTGGGAAGACGTCTGCCAAAAGTGAGGCTTCAAGGAGTAATAGAGGGACGTGCAGAGATAAAATGAGCAGGGTTTGGCTGAGACAAAGGCTTTGGTAGTGTCTGTAAGGAGGTAGAGGTGGGGGCCTTTTATAAGAGGAGAGGAGGGGCACTCTTGGAAAGTAACGAGATATTACATTATTTGAAAAAGAGTTTCGGATTTCAATGATCCCACATTGATATAATTTGAGAATAAGGTGATAAGGGTTCTAAATCAAACCATCTAATATGTTTTGGACATGTGTATGTCATATATTTTACATTATCTCTTCATTTTATTTAAATCATTTATTAATGAGGTAATCGCTACATCATTATGATGTCATAAATACTTTTATTTATTTAATGTCAAAAAATTATAAAACAAATACTATGATGTATGAAATATTTTTAGCTTTCCAATGTATATTTATAGTAAAAAATCTGACTTTAATAACCCCATTTCAAAATTTTATTCGTAAAACATATTATGTTTGTGTCATTTTTACTTTAACATTAAATAAAAAGTTTTTTATGTCATTTCCCAACCAACGTGGATCCATGGGGTCCTAAAGTTAACCCATGGATTTTATTGGTCGTCCATGACACATCCAATAAGGTTAGGACATGTGTCTAGGTCATTTAATATTATTAAAACATTATTTTTACCTTAAACTACACTAATTACCACTAATCGCGATTAAAAACTTAATAAGATACTATTCACCAAAATATTATTTTAATCTCATTGAAATGCATTTTACATCTTAATGACAACTATGTATGATGGATTTTTGAAATTCAAAACACAAAGGTGGCAAAATTTCATTAAAATGGAAAATCAGTTTTTATAAGTACCACTTAGTGGTTTCACTATTCATCAAAAATTGATGTTTTTCAGAAAGATACCAAAACATCACCCTAAGATATATATGATATTATGAATTCAAAAATTATGTCTATTTTACAAAATTAAAATCATATAAGTTACATTATTTAATTCAATAATTAATTCCCGCTGTCATCACAAATAGCGTGTTGTTATGAAACCATAAGTATCAAAAGATTGACAATAGTTTAAGTCCAAATTCAATGTAAAATTGATTCCGATGACCACCATTGAATTAAATGGTAAAAATATATTCTAATTTCACTTCAAAACCAATTCAAAAGATAATCTAATCATAAAAATAAATTTGATTAAAAAGCAGTTTTGATGTAAAATGCAGTATCTTTCACTATTCATTAAAAAAAATGAACATTGTTAGAAAAATACCAAAAATTTATCCAATGTAAATTTAAATGTCCCAATCATAGAGAATATGTTTATTTTGACAAACATAGCTTATAAAATTGTCGAAAGATAGATTTAAAAATGGTTTTCCATTAATAGTCAGTAAAACAATCTTTTAAAAATATTAGTGTATTCTATGCTTAAGATTGGATTTATTTTCATTTTAAGCCTCTAAAACACTATCTAATTCATTAATAGACATAGATAAAAATATATATTATTCATTACTTAATTGGGATGTTACAATGATAATTAATAAAATTTAGTATTTCTTATCTTGAACCATGCATGCAACAAACTCATTCGAAAATAATTGAGTATCATAGTATAAACTAAGGATTATAACTGGACAATTATAATCCAAATTTTAAAATGATTTCCAAAACATAAAAATTTCATAATGGGAAATTGGTTGACCCATGGATTTAGATCTTACTGACAAACATCTAATCACAATCACTATACCCATGTACAATGACAATCCAATGTATTCGACATTGTTCTATACATAATTTAATGAGACACAAAACAAGTGTGTGAAGCCTATACCGGGGGGGGGGTATAGACATCCAAAGTAGGATTCCTATAAAATAATGATGGATAAATAGAATGATAAAATAAAATTCAATCATCCCAACCCATTAATAGAGGCAAAACAGAGCTAACCCATATGGTAACAATGTTACCAAAATAATACATATATGGGATCTACATATTCATATCCTTGACATGGATGATATGTAATAATATATATCCAATGGTACACAAAAAATACATAAGAGATAATTTATATTTCCTAAAAATAAAATTGGAATGAAAAATACCTTTATAGTACTCCACTTCTATACTGGGATCCATTAACAATTGAGCACCAAAACTGTAGACTGTTGTGGGGGTTCAACTCAGGTACATAGAGGACCTCCTCAATAGTAAAAATTGGACACTACATAATAAATAGAGTAACCACACCTAGTGTTTTTTGGTTTCAAATCTTTGAATTAATCACACATTCCATATTCTATTAGGTGGTTATACTCAGTGAACAATAGACCCATACCAAAGTATGATTTTTGGTTCCAGTCGATTGGAAGATAAGTCACAACATAGTTTGTTATGGGGGTACCACTTAGTTTTCTGAGTAGGAAAAACCTATTTCATTATGGTTTACCACTCAACAATTAGATATAAATATAGGAGACTTATTTCCTAGTGCGACCATAGGATACAATATAACATAACTAATGTTATCTTTCCTTGAGCACCACATTTAATAATCATCTCCTATAGAAGGATCAGGTTATGAATTCCTAAAACCATATATCATATAAAATATCTATGGATTAACATAATATTTTACATTTAAAATAACATAGTATAGATTTATCATGTTAAATAAATGTTTTCCAAAAAAATAGATATAAAAGGAATAATTTTTAATGGAATACACAATAGGAATGGGCGTCTACATGGTGTTTGTCCCCACACCATCACATTGGAATTTCATAGCCTAGAAATGGAATGGGAAGACATGTCACTATATAGAACATTTTATCCCCGGAATAGATGTTGTTAGCATATAAGGAATCATGGATGTTCCATCTCGCCTATTATCATGATTCATCGTCCATTATAATGTTCTTGGTCATTCCATTGACCATGTAACCAGAGGTTACATGGATATCCTATAACATAGGGTCACACAATCGGTATAGGATCCCATGTGATATGTAAAATTACACTGATATCATAACTCTAGTTGATGTACCATAGGTACTACATAGTGGATATTAATGTAAACTAAATAGGGCGTGTCTACTATTTCCTCAAAATCTCAAATTTATATCATTATATCCCAAATCTTATAAACACAAACTCATGCCCATCCTGATCCTTTAGTACTCGACCAATTTGTCTTTAATTCACATATAAACCATAAATATATATGTTTCTTCATTTTCAATCCCACCATGAAAATTTTAAATCATAACCCATGGTCTCATAATGGAGATCATGATTAATATTTTCTCGGAAATCACAAGAATAATGTTGAAACCATCAATGAACCAGAATTCATGGACAATGGTCATACATTCCAGATAAGAGGTGTTATATCATGGTGAATTGATATAATTATATTTTATAAATATAATAAATAAATTTTTGTGATCAATATAAGAAAAAATGTATCATATATCATGAAAATAAGTTATGAATACATTAAAACATATTTTATTCATATGTATTTTAAAAAATAATGACGATTCTTATAGAAATCCACCCTGATGAAGAAGAGTTTTTTGTTCACTACCAGTCGAACAACCATGATGATATCAATATTTATTATCATATGTGATCTGATAATGTAAAATGTCTATTTCCTCATCTCAAATACTCAGTGGGATACCCATGTATCCTTATAATTATTTAATAAATATTTTTAAATAGTTGAATTTTGATCATGGGAAGTAAAATTAAAATAAAAAATTATTCATTTATTTTAATTAATGTCCCAAGTCAATGGCTACCACAAATAGACATCTGACATATAACCTATATAGGTCATACCAAGGGTCATACCCAAATTTTGGAGTAGATAATTTCCTTGAATTATCCATATAATTTCACATTATAGAGTTATAATAAATTTAATGAAAAACTTTTCATGTGTGATAATAGTATATTTAATATTTTTAAAATATCAAATTTGATCATAATAGGTCTAAAATATCACTTCATATTATCTCTTGATATGAAAAAAAACCACATAATATTACAATGTAATCTGTAGGAAAAATAAATGATATCACATTCATCCGTCTATAAGGATTTGTCCCTAGAAAAGTATATTATAGACTAAAAGTTGGGGATAGTGAGGAATCATTTGGATTTCAGGCACCCATGAGATCTCTATAAGGTTCATAAACTAATTGAATAAAGAATCTAAATGGATGTTAAATGCAATATCAATTATTTTTATTTATTCATTGATCACAACTAGGTATTTAGAGAGGATTGTTCTGTAATCGATGTCCAATTATCAAAATAAATAACTTTTGTCGTGTTATTCAAGTATCTCCATAACAATAACACATGGAAGAAATCACTCACCTGATCCAAATATTGGTTTAAGAAAAATAAGTATGAAAATTCTCCAACCATCAATACGATCATGACTGGACCATAGAACCTTGTTGTTAGATTTTTTTCCCACGAAAAAGGTGTAGTCATCATCATTAGCATACACCTAGGAAAACATGGTTTAACAATTCAAATATAAGTTAATAGGATGAGGATTGATAAACTATTTTAAATATTTCTATCTTTTAATCATTCACTAATAAATAACCTATATTTTCTCATTAATCTCCTTCCCCATATCTTGAAAAATAAGTGACGCCTATGCAATCATAGTCTAACATATGGATATCTAGAACAGTCTCCCATAAAATGCCACAAAAGGTTCAATGGTGATATAATATTAAAATCTATTAAAAAATTAAAACACTAAAAAAGGAATGTTCCTGTTTCATTGGGTGAATTCTTACAAATAAATTTATTATTATATCATCACGCACATCTATAAACCACTTGATAATTCCACCAAAAATGGATGTGTAATGGTGATCTCATTATTTTCTAGGTACTAAACATATAATGCAAGAGATTATATAACCATTACATGATCATTTAATATGTTCTTAATAATATTCACAAGGGTAACTCATGAATCCTGATGATTTACCTCACATATTACTACCGTAGACTATTCATAGAACTATACTATTAGATTGAACAGAAGTGTGACAACATGGTCAGACCATCAACAATAAACAAGATTGAATAGTGGACTCACATATTCTATAGAAACACCATAAAAAATTCATGTATATTACGTCCCATTTCCTTTTCAAGATATCATGTTTTTGTGTCAATTCATTATGAACCTTGTTATAATTTTCCCCCTACATTCATTTGACACAACAAGAGATGGACATAACAAAACTACACATCATTCAATACCACTGAATCATACAATAATAGTGTTTATATATATTATTCATATCGGCATGTACATCATAGAGGGATGTGAGAAAGTACATCATCAACTCCTCTTATAATGTTATAAGAATAATAATACATCTCAGGAAAACGATTTCATGCTACCTTATGTCCAAGAATGCATCATATGTATACCCTATAAGATATATGATCATGTAGATCTTGAAAATTTATGCATCATAATTGATCCATTCTCAAATAAATTTGAAGTGGAGGGTTCACTAGAATTAACTCATGGAATACTACACAGACTATATTCTTACGGTTATAAATAATTTTGCAATATTATTATATTCCTACTCCCCAAAAAATAAACTAACATCAATCTAAAGAATTAATCCAATATGTTTACCTTCCTATGTGTATAGACTATTTATTAATTTTATTCATACATGAACTAAAACCAATTCATATGTCATAAAATATGAAATATTTGTGAATATATAATCCTAATCCGTAGAGATATGTTTATACAAAAAAATATATGTCCCATATGATCGAAAATAAATCCCATTCGTGATAAGTCTACGAATATGAAATCATTAAATTATTAGTGTAGTTATTCTATTGAGTCATAAGAATACTTGATCTGTACTTGATAACTAACATTATATGCATCATCATTCATCCAAAACAACCCCTACTGAAATAAAAAATACACTAATTACTTTACTCCCTCCATTAGAAGTCAAAACACATAAAAATTGGTCATCATTAAACTATCCTCATCAAAATATCTCTAACACTTCTTGGTGTAGAAAAACAAAAATTCATTCATCATCTTGGAAATCAAAGCATATTGTAATCTAGTTAAGTCATTATTTAAACATATATGGGACACAATAAATTAGTATGTTATCGATGATGTAAATAATGTATCCTATAATGGATGTATGATATGGTTCATTTTATCAATAAATAATATCTGGAAATCCTAAAATCAAATGGAAGAATAGTGAATAATATTTTCTATTACGACATATGATTTCCATCTCTAACATATCATCCTCATAATCCATAAAAAGGTGGTTTCCTAACTAGATATTTAACTACAAGAAATAACATTCATTTTGGATCTAGTCAAAAATGCATTCAATGAGTGGAAATATATTATTTATCATTATTATTTCCTATTCCAGGTGTGGATAATCAACACAATAACATAAGATCCCATACTCAATTACCACAAAAAATTATCTTCTCAGTGAGAGACACTCTGTATGATGAAACATATCTCTCATTATTATTCCAATCACATTATAATATCCTAGTCCATTATATGGTACATATTATATTTCATACAATATATCACTTTTGTAATAGGTTCCAATTAAAATGTTTAGTATGTACCACACGTCGGAGGTTGTCACAAGTCTTCTTTCGTAAATAAGACTCTAATTTACAATATTTTTTTGTAATATTGATTCATGGAGATCCCAATGGGCCAATTTATATGACTTTTGACTAATGTTATATGGTTAGTAACTTCCTACCCAAAATTAAAAAATTATAATATATGATATCCTTCTCAACAATAATATAGAATCATTTCCTATCTGTCTGTAGGAATAAAAATCACATTTGATGATAATCAAATTTGGTGTGATCCATGAATAATAAATCCATAATATAGATTACATAATACGGTATCATCATGATGAAACTTAATTCTCAAAAAAATACATCCCTACATAATGATAGCTCACATTGTCAAATGATGAATGTTATCGATGAGGTATTCAATTTATCAACATTTAGAAAATGTTGATGGGACTACGTATCAACTGGGACATTCAACAATAGAAAATAGTATTTTTAGGTGAATAAATAACCCACAAATGTTTCTATAACTACATGATAATGATTATAATAGTCTCATAAAATAAAAAATTTCAACGATTGTGCTTGTTAATCATAGTCCTCAATAGCCATCATCTTTCACAGACATTGATAGTTATCTCCCTAAGTCGAGCATGGGCTATGTGGTGAAAGTGCTGTGTGTATCCTATCACATTTCAACCTGCCAAATGATCCTGCATTAGGATATATATTTGAACATATATTATCTCCTCCTACAATGGTTCTACCAAGTCTATTCCTATGATATCCTTAATCATGATGTCAACAATTTAATGGAAATCCATCTATCTTATTCCATTCCTCCTTTGCTATAATGGTCTAAAAATTCTGATCCATGTGGCCAAGAATATAACACGAATACTTTCAAAAAACTATATTATGATAGGAAACCCAACATGAAACTAGTGATTTATGAATACATGACTAATTTAGTCCATTAGTAGTCCTCTAATGCGATTTCATTGTCGAATAGATACTTTTAGCAGCTCTAAATGACTTAGCACCATATCACTATATACGAGATACAGTTTCATATCGTCTATTTGATTATAATTTATCCATTAATATATAATTATCTTGAACTCTATCATATTGTGAAAATATCTAAGGAAAAATAATGGCTCAAATTTATCTATGGAGACCCACGTTAAACATTTACTCCAAGAGGAAATCGTACAACACCATGGAGAGGGAGTACGATGTTTGGTTAGTTATCCTCATGGAATAGTTATCAACCATCACAATACCCTGCAATATACTTGGTAAAATTTATATATAATGAATGGGGAAATAATATTTAACGACTATCTACTGGAGGTTTTTCAATTATAGGGTTCTTTCATAAGGGGTCTACATTAGTAAACACAAAAAATAACCAACAATTCCTTTTAAATGATTGGTTACCATTGCTACATGTTATCAGATGATGTCCATACCAGCATGAAGAATCAGATCATCAACACATGATAATCAACCACTACCTAAGGATGTAGCTCTCCATGTAACCTAATTGGTCTTGGTTTTTGGAATTGATATCGCACAATAAGTAAAAGTGAATTCTTATCCTTAACCATTATACATAACATTATCAAGATAGTTTTTTGTTATTCTAATTTCCCTATTTTTGTAAATATCTTATGATATGTCCCCTAAAATAACATCCCATCTATCATTGAATCATTTTCATGATCCAAAATTGGTAACCTAGATTGATTTCATCATAGAGGCATTTTTAATGAGATAACGATTTAAAATGTTTTTATGAATATATATATATATATATATATATGTGTGGATATTACACAATATGGAATGTTAAATTACTCCTTAAATTATTATTATTGTACAATTTGAGGAGATAAATTGGTTCCTTCGTATGCAGATTCAAAAAGAAGACATTTAATGTCTTGGATTATGGATACATTAGACACCTCACCAATGGGGAGTTATAAACCTATAATTTTTACAGCATTTTCACAAAAAATAAGTAGATAAAAATACAATTTAAGGTGAATACTAGTAAGTATAACTTTGTTGAAAATAAACAGCTCATTTTCATTCAAAATATACGATGATCAATAATGGTATCAAAACAATGAATAAAATCTAAAAATTTTATATAAAAATATGGAACATTAAGGATAATATCTATAAAACCTTGAATATAAAAAATAATGGAATAAATATTAAAATAATTCCATTCCATCACTTCAACAAAATAAATGTACTGATGTGGTAACAATGTCATCTCATAATGCTTATGGATCTTCAATGTAAAACCATGAATTTTATAATGATGAAAAATTATACTTTAGCACTGACATAGAAAGGGAAAAAATCAAAAAGAATAATTTAAAATAAAACCTCAAGGAAAATAAGGTATTTATATCATTATTTTGTATTTCATGTGATTTTTCATAAAAAATTATATTCATTGAATTAGAAAAGTACTTTGTGGATGGTGAAAAGTGGAAGAATTTACTTTGATATTTATTTTTTATAAGATAATATCATAATTATATGTTGATATGAATCAAAATATCCCTATATAAATATTTTTCATTAATGGATTATGTGAAAATCATAATTTCAGAAAATTTTATTACAAAATAATGCGAAGAAAACATTCTTCCTAAGGTAAAATAATATTGTAATAGATTATTTAGATTAATGATGAATGGAAAAAATATTTGATAAAAAGAACTAAAAAATATATTTAAATTTAGAATTAAGGAAATCGACCACATTCCCTTGAAACATTATTATATTTTTACATACAATAATGATATTATATATTGATTTACAGTCTGATGTGGGGAGACTAAAAAGCTGAAATAAATATCAATTGTTGAAAATAATGATAAAGGAGTAAACATCATTTTATGAAATATTAATTGGTATAAAAATATTATAGTGTTGAATAATATAATTTTATAATGATTATGAAGATGATTTAGATAATGAAAAATAAAAATGATGATGATAAAAATATGGTTTATATTTACATGTTGTTACCGTTAAGAGAATCAACTATAGAATACACTTTCATCTAAATATATGGCTGTATTAAAATTTAAAAAACACATAAATACAAAAATAATTATTTTTTATAATATTATATCATCTTGAATTATATTCCTAATGTGATTAACCATAATGAAAATTTTTCTAATAATACTCTTAATTGGGTGACAGGTGAAGAATGTGATGAAGCAGAAAAAAATATTATGAAATTAAAATATGATCATTGTTTGAATTTCATGATTTTTATTTGATTGAGAATTTTTTTAAAATATCCAACCATTCATAATCTACACCATATTTTTTTTATAATAATGTATAGTTTTAATCAATTACCCAATGTATAGATATTAATATGTTCAAAGGCATCTATAAAAACCTTATAGTTTCAGATGAATGTTTATAATTTCATTTTTAATATGAATGTAGGAGTCGTGTTTTGATATTCTTGTACTGGTAATGAACATTTTACATAAATATAATTTAAATTGGAAAATTCTTAATGAATATTGTATGTTATCATTTTATTTGGTATCATGTTCTCAATTAAGAATTGATATAATTGTTTCTTAATGTAAAACATCATTATTCGATACCGTGATAGTGTCTGTAGACATAGTGTGGAATAATTGATAATATATTTCATAAACAATGAAATTTAACCATCAAATATGAATTAAATTTTTTATCAATAAGGAGAAGGGGAGAAATTGAAAATGTTAATAACAAGTTAAGAAGAAATTAAAACATATATTAATATTTGATAACCATATTAAAAATTCATTTTGAACATATAAAATTAAAATAAAAACAAATGGGAAGATTTAAAACATACATTATGATTATTTTGTATTTTTTTCAATATTTCATTATAATATACATCAAAATATGCTAATATCTAAATTAATTGAAGTAAAAATGACGTTGATTGGTTTCCAAAGAATGTTTGTGGTTGATTGATGTTATCTTTAGACAATACAATGTGAATTATATTGATAATATATTTTTAAAGATCAAAGGATTATTAATGAAGATTAAATATTTTTTTGATATATAAATATTATACATACTTTATCACTATATTTTTGGAATTGAAATATTTGATGAAGTTGATGGTTTAAAACGATCAATCAAAGGATATTAAAAGGAAACATGATCATATTTTTCATGATGTGGTCATAATTATAGAATTGTAATGGATATATTTTATTGGTTTTGATAAAATCATTGAGGTATTATCTTATCAAAACAGAATATTTTCACCTTATCATAAATCTGAAGGACACTTTTTAGTGTTTGGTGAAAGAAACCCGTTTACTATAATGAGAAATGATGATGATCTATAAATGGATATTTTGGAATTAGATATATAAATTGATGGATATGTGAAAAAATTCTTCAGAAAAATAATTTAATTTTCACATGATGAAGAGTTGATTATATTGAATGATATTATGTCTAATATTTTTCATTATGATTTTAATAGTTATAAAAATATAAAATTATTACTATACTTGGGAAAAAGTAACCCATAAAATAAAGGCAATGAATTTGAAAAACAATGACCTATGTTATGGTATATAATATTACACAACAATAAATTGAGTCTGTTATTATGGATCAAGAATATTCAATTGTTCTAAATAGTTTCCTTAAAAAAATACACCACATGTTTTCATGAAATCACTCTAGAACATTTAAAAGACAATAATATATGTCATTTCACTTCATTAAACTGATTAATTATTTATTAATAACATAATATTATTCAATGTCAAAGTCTTTTTTAATTTAGTGATGCAATATTTTTATGGCACATTACATGCGTTAATCTGTATATTTTATATACATCCATGAGGTAGTACTATAACATGAATGTGTGGTTGAGAAAATAAAATAGGAATATAAGTAGTTTTGTGACCATGTTCTAAGAATATTTTTTCTATTTGATAAATGATTATTTTCTATGAGTGATGAATTCTACTGTGAAGATGGATAAATAAATTCAATTTTTAAATGTTTAGGAAAATGTGATGATGCTTTATAGATTTGTAATTATCATATTACATATGTTGTTTTGTGGAAAATATGATTTTAAACTTGTAAATTAAATGGCAAGAAATTATGTATCCAATCATCTTCAGGGTTGATTGTAAAGAATGATATTGATGTAGGACATCAGTCGCCACAATGGAATAAAGATGCTCTACGGACTTCATGCAATAGTTTGTGGTGAAGGCTTTCAGAAAATAATTTTTTTTTAAAATATAATTAATAGGTTTATCAGTAAATATTTTCCTATATTAATATCCCTAATTATATAATTAGTTTTGAGAGAATATTAAAAAGATTATATCATCACATTATGAGTAATTTGGACTAGAAAAATAAGTTCACAATGGAGAGTTCCATAAAGGGAAGTGTTTCATGGAAAAAAATCTACACTATTGGAAACAATCTACAAAAAGTGTTTTTGAGGCTTTTTATCCTGCAATGATAAATGTTTTATGTAAAAAAGGTGGTCTACTGATGAATCATCTGTCTGCAAAGAAGGTGTGGTCCATAATAGTGAAGTATGTCTTTGAATCACTCAAGCCACGCCGTGAAACTCAAAACATGGTGGATTTATATAGTTCTTAGTGGATGTACTGTAGTTCTAGGGTTCCCAAGAAAGTAAAAAAGTAAACTAAAATTGATTAAAAAATAAATTTCAAAAAACTAATATTATGTGTAATGTGGTATTTAAATTTTATTCAATCATATGTTGTAATTGGACTAAGGTATGAACTTGAGCATCATAATTAATTCTATGAAGTTCTTACCACCTTCTGGGTTTGAATGATAAGAATTGTTTTGGAAGATAATATCTATGAATATATGTCAAGAAGAACAATAAAATTATATTAAATCATTTAGATCCTGTATAATTACACACATTATTTTATTATTTTTGTTGTGTTACATGAGTGTAGGGTCCAATCATACTCATTGTCTTCTACATATACGGATTTTTTTCTAGTGGGTTTTGTGGTTTTATATTATTTCTAAACTATACAAAAGACATGGAATATTATTCTGGGTAGTGAACATTGTAAATTATTATGCTACTTTGGATGTATGGTAGAATTTTTTTAACATATAATGAAATAGTTACCATGAGTTGAAATAGTTTCATTAGTAAGGTAACATAAATTTCTAAATATCACCGATTCAAACCCTCATGTTATCAATGATACATTAATTTAGAATTGGAAACATCACAAATAAGTAACATTATGTGGGATTTATATTTTATTGAATAACATAGAGTAGTCCAAATATAAAATTTATTCTTTATAACCCAGATCCCCTTCTCATTGAATGAGTTTATAAAAAATAGGTAATTTGGATTTGTAATTTATATTGTTGACAAAGGATCCAAATAGACTTCTATAATAATATTTGAATTAACATAAAACATTATATATAATTACATGATATAATATTAAGGGGTAGATATTAATTAAAATGGGTGTATAATTATTGAGGACATACTTTACAAAATATAATTTAAAATTATAGAATATGTATATATAAATGTTTTTGAAATTGCGATTTAAGACTGAAAGAATATGAATGTAAATGGGGAAAAATGATATATAATAGTAATATCATATTATGATATATCATAGTATGTGAAAATGGAATAACTAGTATGAGAAATATAATAATTATCCCATGAAATGAGGAATAATATTTAAAAGTTTGGAAGTTATAGAATGTGGCATAAAATTTATGATCAAACATGATACAACGATCTAAGCATCCAACATATAATATGTTATTACAGTATAGAAGTTTGAATTTCATCAGTATAAATCCATTATATTAGTATTAAATACATCCATATATGATTGAGGATGTTTTAGAATGTTGATCTTGTTCATTGAAGTCTTGTAAAAGTCTTCTTCTAGAGTATTTATCTCAGCTAATTGGGTTGTAAAACAATATTGGTGTTCATCTTCATTTTTAATACATGCATTGCACTATTTTGTTGAAAAGAAAATGACTAAAATTTTATACACTATTGCATTATTTCCTTGATAATATAATGGAATATTTTTTTGGATAATAACAACTATACACTAGGTAGTAGTTTTTAAAAGAGATGATACTTATTAACAAAAAAATATAGTACATTTGGATTTACTATTTTATTTTCATGATTTCTCTCCCAAGGGGAAGATTTTATGAAAAATATTTACTAACTATGTCACAATGGTAATGAAAATAAAAATAATTTTATAAAATAAATGATTCCTCCCATACTAATTCATGCCACTGAGTGTGGACACACAATTGATAATATAATAGTACCATGACTTGTAAATCTATGTGCATGCAGTAGTGTAGTTGTGGGAAATTTTTTATGTGAAATGTTATCAAAAATAAATCAAAATGATCCGCTAAAAGGTAACAAACTCTCAAATCTAATGGTACTTATTTTCATCTCTCATAAATTATTGATGGTCAACATGATATGTAATGTTAGTATTTTGAAACAAATAATCTGCATCCAAAAAATGATTATGGTAGGAAAAAAGTTTCTTGTTTATGCACTTTATTTCAATACATACTCAACCCATACTGATCAATTTATAATGAAGTATATAATACATAGAAATAGAAGAATTAAATAAAAATCCCATTATCAATTATTCAATCATTCAAATGTCACAATATATTATCCCCATAAATATAAATTTTCCGACTAAATTTTTTTTCTCAATCATGTTAGTAATGATGTAAGGTCATATAATAGAATTGAAGTCTTATAATTAGTAAATATCTACAAGATAACATATTAAAAGTCTCCAGGAAATCAAAAAATAAATTTCCCATTACAATTTTTCCAACATATCATATTTATATATAAATAACTATTATGTTATTACCTTCTATATAAACATTGAATATCATTTGTCTTATCATAAAAATCCTAATTCAGATGATCAATCAACATTAATCAACCTAGTTACCTTTAACATTAATATTTAAATATGATTCCCTGAATTCTCTATAGAGAAGAATCCAGCTAGTCCATATATATTGTATTAATTTCATGTGTCATAGATAAATATCCCATTCTAATTTAATATCCCACATCATTATAATTAGTAGATTCATAATTAACATAAATTCATTACTATCCAAGAAAGACCGTAAAAATGAACTCCATAAATTTCCCCATGAAAAATTATTACATAAAATGCATGGTGAAAAATATCAAGCATTAAAATAATTACCAATACAACTTATCTTAGGAGTAACACTATGATCTCAAAACAAAACCAAAAAATTAATATTTCTATAATAAAATTAGGTTATATAGTTTTATTCATCATATTCCATAAAAACATGCATCTACTATTCATTTTATACCGTCCTGTAAAAGGAAGAATAATACACCATTGACATTGTCAAATCAGTTCTCAATCAGCTATAGCTTTTCCATAGGGTCAAAGAAACTATCATCTCTTTAAAAAATAATGATAAAAAACTCATATATAATGCATATAGGGTCATTATAAAAATTTATATCACAAAACATCGCACCCCAATCTATTTGGATATAATCCATAGAAGGAATTTATGTCGTTCAATATGGATTGTGGTATTTAGTGAAAAATCCACATTTAATATTATAATAAATTATATGATGTATTTTTAAATATATTTTTTTGATATCATTGAAAATGTTTTGTAGCTCAGTTCCTACATCTATCATTAATAAAAAATATTGTTCTAGTGGTGAAATCTGTAGAAAATAAATTATTGTGCATTTGAAAACAAAACATTTCCATATAAATTATATGAATTATATAATTATGTTTGTTTTGTTTTTGAGTTCCAAGAAAAAATGGAATGAAAGATCATATTTTCAGAGTATCCATTATATGTGCATGATATGCAACAATCATTAGAAAATATGTGCAATCCAGACATGAGTGACTGTAATTTTAATAGAGGAAAATCACTTGAGTGACACATGGTTTGGAACACCATATATTTTCCCATGTAAATATTACATGTAATATAGTATTGGTGAAAAACTAGTGTGTGATTTGGAAATTCATTCCGCCAAACCATGTGTGATTTCTAGGTTAAAAGAATGGAAATTGTTATCAAAACAATAATAATAATAATACGGTTAATATTATTTTTATTATTAAAAATAAGATAATTTTATGTTGTTATTATTTAATAACCCTACACCCACCTGATTAGTTACCCCGAATCCCTTTTATGGTGTCCACATCTCCCCTGTAGGCCCCCTCAAAATCCATTTCTTCCACTATAACTCACAAATAAAAATTTCCTCTATCGACATCTGGTGAATTTATTATTGTAATTTTTTATCTTCATTCGATCATTTTCTTCCTCTGATATTTTCCTCTTCTTGTTGTGGATCATGATCAACCAAACCATAATCGGGGTTTTGGATAAAAAATTTATATTTGCTATGATTTTAGGGTTCTTAGGTCATATTAGGACAGATTTATTCCATGTTTGTTAAAGGAATTATGTTCTCCCTCATTTGTGGGTAATGATTATTCAGTTTTTATTTATTCCCTTAATTATACTTATGTAATTTTAATTTTTTTGTGTTATTATATTTTTATTCAGTAATATACACCATTTTATTGTTGGTTCGAGATTCTAGTTTTGAAGGTCAATTACATACAAATTAATTAGTTGGAATATATATTAATGATCACATTTTATAAATATTCACAATAATCTAGGATGAATATTTATAATTGGGATAACTGTGCATACATTTGTATATAAAAATTCATATGTTTGTAAGTCTAAAGTTGTATATAGCTGTAAAATCATATTTAATTTAATCCCACTGAACAAATTTGGACTTTGAAATAAGTACCTTGGGTATATATATCTTTATATATATTTTATGGTTCATATGTGTTCATTTCGAAAATAACATCTTGAGTTTTCATCAACAAAAATCGTATTCCTTGTATAACGACCCATACATTATATATATTGTTATTACTTCAAAATTGAAGCACACATATTACAACATATAACAAAATCATTAATGAACCATATAGGTATAGTGTCTTTAGAAACTGGGAAACATAAACAACTTGTTCATAAGTCATCTACACCGTCTCCCGTTTATTTTATCATACCTAGAGTCCCTTTTGGCATATCATACTTAATACGGTTCTTCCAGACATGGGGAAAGAAAACATACAAAAGGGTGATCTAAAATGCTCAGTAATGATAAACAAAAGAAATATCAATCACATCATATTCATAATAACATAGAATTTTTGAAATCATAACCTACAAAAGAGATCATAATTTCATAACAGGGGATAAATCTTAGTAGCGAAATATAATCCCATTAATCATAACATAAAACATGAAACATTGTGTCATATACACATAATCATAGAGAATCATTTCTTATTAGTCAAGACTCATTGCCAAGACTATCCTAGTGCAGAAAGTCCATTTCTGAAACGAGTTCACTCCTCATTTCAGTCCTCTATCACTAAACATGATTAACCTTCCGTTCCAGCCATTTCTATCTCATGATATATAAATCATTAACCAATGAATTGATGGGAGATATAGGTAACACCCATCTCATAATGATACCATTATTATGTGTGCCACAAGATCATTAACCATACATCATATCATAACCCATGTAATAAAAATGGGATAGGTAAACATCATGCCATCAAAACATAATCCATATAATGTCAAAGGATATCAAAAAAATAATTCCATCATAGAATAATCAAATCAATGTAAAAAATTATGGATAGAAATAGAACCCTATATGACTTTAGATGGGAAATAATTTTGAAAAAACACATGAACTTCATTCTTAAGGAAAATATCCTTTCTACTATAAAAACATATTTCCTTTCTTAAAATTTCATACAATTATAAACTAAAATAATTTTATTAAAAATAATCATGAAAACTTGTAAAGGAAAATTCATGGAAATAATGTTCTAAATTTCTATTCAGGCCATATAAGTTAAAAACATTCTTCTCGTGCTTTGGCCAGAAAAGTCAAAAAAGTACATCGTACTAAAAACGCCAAAATATTCTTTTAATATAATTTACTAAAAACTCACCAATGGGTAAAATTGGATTTAAAAAATTGTATGTGGATGGAAATAAAATTACATATTGAGGAAACATGGATGTGGATGAAAAATATGCCCTAGTAAATTCTGAAGTATAAAAAATCTCGCATGGAAATGAGATTGTGAGATTTCTCCTTACCCTAGGTCTTATTTGCTTCGTATGTGTCTGAACCTCTTGTATAATGACATAAATAATGTTATTGTCTTATTCCGGAATCATACTCATTGTTATGATATCATATATGGTCATATTATTATTTTCGTATTAGTAATATTTCAATGCTACCTTTTATTCGGGTGTTTATTGCTTTTTGTTTTTATGCGTGTTTTGTCGAATAAATTCATAGTCTGATTTTTAGGTTATAGATAACTCATTTAAAGAATTTTATTAGTGTAATATATATCATATTTATTAATTCAATTCAATTATATAATAATTATGCAATGAAGATCAAGTAGAACGAGTCACATCACATCGTGGAGACGGTAGGCCATACGTACGCACAAGTGATGATATCATTCCCATGTTCGTGGAAATGTATTAGAGTGTATGTATACTATTTCATAATCAATATCACCTTAAAATAATAACATATAGTTATTCGTTACACCTTTATACCCATCTATGTAGGATGGTGGTGGAAAACAAATTACACTATGGCGTGGAGATGGTATTTCGTATGTACGCACGCGCAGTGATTTCATTTTCCATTGGATGGATAGATGGTGAAATAGGGTTTTTCATATGTATAATAACATATCATTATATGAGTGATACTGATGTTATTACTTCATAATGAAACAAATAAAGAAAAGTAAGTAGAAGAAGAAATGAATTTGAAATAATCGGTAACGGGTATTACCTCTTCTTCAAAACACCTCTTTGAATCCTCCTCTTAGGGCATTAAATTTTGTCTTTTAAGAATACCAGGACCTCTATAATATTACTGGGTATGTGGAAAAGAGAAATTGGCAGGGTTTGTATGATCTTGAAGGCTCAAAGTGGTGTGAGGAGGAGAGGCAGGAGGTTCACTTTTATAAGGGAGGAGAGGGGCACCTTAGAAAAAACAGAAAATATTATTTTATTATAAAGCCATATTCAGTTTTTAAAAGCTCCAAATTTATTTACTTCTAATCTAAGGATGGGATGGGTAGAAATACTTTCAACCAATAGATGTTAGACAAGTTTAGGTTATTATTTTAACCTTATCATTTATATTTAGCTCTAAGTTAAATAATTTAACTTTTACCGTGTCTTCTTGATTTCATACATTATATGGTTAATAAACATAATATAACAAGTCAAACTAAAACCAAGTTGTTAATTTTTAATATATATATCCTTTTATAAGTAATTTGGGCGAGCCTTTGATTATTAAGAATAAAATAAAAATTAATAACATAATATTTTTTTAAAAAACTATTTTATGCCAATTTTGACACTATTTGGTAATTGATTTTTGTGAAAATCAAAACAGCATTATTAGTTCGATAAAAGATAATTAAATCAATTGTAATATGTCATATTAACCTATAAATTTTTTGTAAATCTTAAAAAGTCCCAAATTACATTTATTTGTGTATTTATAATATCATTTATGTTAATATTTCCTTAATAATGTAATTACTACATCATCATTGTTTCATAAATAAATTAATATATATAAAGTCTAAAAATTATAAATACTATAAAATTATGTATTAAATCCTTTTATCTTTCTAATGAATATTCAGATTCGAATTTATCTTATTTATAACCCTATATTAAAAATGATTTAATTATTAAACGTTAATTTTAACTATTTTAATTCTTCTTTAAATAAAATAATATTAAGTTTCCTAATCTAATCCAAGTTGACCTAAAGGGTAATATTTGATTCCTAAGATTTGTTTTTGGTCAAATTATACTTATCCAAAAGAATTAGGACAGGTTTTAGGGTAATAAAATTATCATTTTTACCCTTAATTACCATATTTACTTTTAACTGTGGTAAATAAAAGTAAAAAGTAACTATTCACCAAAAACTATTTTTATCTTTTTGAACCAAATTTTACTCCTTGATGTTAACCATGTCTCTCGGATTTTAAAAATTCCACTCACAGAAGAGGTAAAAATATGTTTTATGTAAATTTTCAAACTTTCCTAGGAGGTGGGTAAAAGATGGTGAAAAGTTCAATAAATTTTTATACACCTAAAATTATTATAAAATGAATCAAATGAAATAATTTGAACTTATATAGGTATTATGTATCAAATTGTATCTAAAATATATTTATATAAAATAAATATATATTTATCTAAAAAGTTGGTTTTTAAATAGTAACCCAGTTTTTTCACTATTCCTAAAAAATTGAATGTTTTCAGAAAAATACAAATAATTCACCCTAGGATGATTTCGATATTCCAAATCCTAAAATGAAGTCCATTTCGAAAGATAAAATTTATAAAATTTCCAAAATCGGGTATTACTATTCATAATGGCTAGTTTATATAATATTTTAATAACATATCATTGTTTAGTGAAACTCGGTATTGCGTACAACGCAAGATATCGAGGAAGGTAATGATTGAGTGTAAAGTAAGACATGCTAGTGTTTTTTGTAGTGAAAGATTCCATTGATGGTTTATATAACATAAAAATAAAGTATATGTCATAAAAATCTCGGCTGTTACATTGTACCCCCCTTAAAATGAATTTCACCCTCGAAATTCATCACTTTGTACAAATAGATTAGGATAATTATCCCTCATCATATCCTCAAGATCCCATGTAGATTCTTCTAATTGGAGGATCCTCCATAAAACATTAACAAAGCAAGTGGTCTTGTTCCGTAGGACTTTTTCCCTATGATCTAGAATCTCTATTGGTTGTTCTTCATAAGAAAGATCTTGCTCCAGCAGTACAACTTCTGAGATGAGTTCATGTGAAGGATTAGGTATGTACTTTCTCAAGATAGATACATGGAACACATCATGAACATATGAGAGATTCATTAGAAGTGCCAATCGGTAAGCTAACTTCCCAACATGATCCAGTATTTCGATAGGACATATATACCTAGGGCTCAATATTCCCTTTTTTCCAAATCTGATTACTCTTTTCCAAGGAGATATTAGTAAGAACACTTTATCACCCACTTCAAACTCTATGTCTTTTTATCGGTTATCTGTATAAATTTTTTGTTGACTCTAAGATGCTCTTATGTGTTGTTGAATATATATGACCTTTTATATCATCTCATCAACAAGATCAAGTCCTAAAAGCTTTCATTCCCCAACATTATCCCAGCATGTTGGAGTGATGCATTTATTTCCATAGAGAGCTTCATAAGGATCCATCTGAATACTAGAGTGAGAGATATTATTAATTGAAAATTAAACCAAAGGTAGGTGTTTATCCCAACATCCTTTGAAATCCATAGAGCAGGATCTCAACATATCTTCTAGAGTTTGAATTGTCCTCTCAGACTGACCGTCTGTCAGAGGATGATAAGCAAAGCTGAAACTCAACTTTGTATCCAGAGTATGCTGAAGACTTCGCCAAAACATTGATGTAACCCTCGGATCCGGATCAGATATAATGGAATGTGGTACTCCATAAAAATATTACCACTTCCTTTACATTTATCATGGAACGTTGGTCCAGAGAGAAATATACTCTAATAGCAATGAAGTGATCCAACTTCGTAAGACGACCAACTATGACCCAGATAGCCTTATTGCCTATGGATGTTTTAGGAAGTCCAGTAAAAATGTCCATAGTGATGTTTTCCCATTTTCATTTGGGTATGGGTAATGGTTGTAACACCCCCTTATAGTTTTGTCTCTCAGCATTAACATGATGACAAACCAAGCATCGAGAGACATATTCAACAACATCTCTTTTCATGCCATCCCACCAGAAGTACTCTTTCAGATCCCTATAAATCTTCATGCTTCCATGCTGAATAGGGAATGAAGAACTATGAGCCTCATCCAGCATCTCATTCTTGAATTCTGGGATGGGAGGAACACAAACCTGATTCTTGAACATTTTTATCCCATCACAATCAAGGTTGAATTCAGGATCAATTCACACCTTCTATCTACATCTTCTTTCTATGCCACTTTAATATTTACATGTATAGATGGTTGAACAATAATTTGAGGAATATACTATTTTCCTTTTCATTATAATTCCATGATCCATCATATGTAAATCCATAAATATTGGATCTTTTGTGATCCTCATCATGGATAAGCTATCATGGTCTTGTCGACTTAATGCGAATGCCACGTTGTTTTCTTTCCCCAGGTGGTAACGAATTGAGAAGTCGTAATACTTAATCAGATCCAACCATCTTATTTGGCGCATATTCATCTCCTTTTGTGTGACAATATACATTAAACATTTATGATTTGTATAAATATCACAACATTCATCATAAAGATAATGCCTCCAAATCATTAATGCAAATACTACCACAAGTAACTCCAAATCATGAGTTGGGTAATTTTTCTCATGGATTTTAAACTTGTGTGAGGTATAAGCTATCACCATATCATTTTTCATCAGAACACACCCCAGTCCCTTTTTGGATGCATCACTGTAAATCAAAAACCATTCTCCACGACAAAACATGTGTGAGCACATGTCCACTGGATAATCTTCATTTTAACTCCTTGAAATTCTCTTCATATTCCTCTGTCCAAACAAACTTAACTCATTTTCGAGTGAACCTGGTGAATGGATTAGATAATTTTGAAAAAGCTTCCACAAAATGTTGATAATATCCAACCAAACCAAGAAAATATCAGATCTCAGTTACTATTGTTGCTCTCGACCATCTTTCAATAACCTCTGTTTTTGCTGGATCCACAGATATCCCCTCTTTTGAGATTAGGTTACCCAAAAATGCAACTTTTTGAAGCCAAAATTCACACTTGGTAAATTTGGCATAAAGCTTCTCCTTCCTCAGGGTATTTAAAACAATTCTCATGTGATCTTCATGATCTTCCTTGATCTTTGAATAGGAAATAATTTCATCTATAAAGACTACCAAAAACTGATCAACATAGTCTCTAAAGACTCTATTCATTTGATCCATTAAGATAGCGGGGTAATTATTAAGACCAAATAAAATCACTATAAATTCATAGTGTCCATACATTGTACGGAAAGTTGTCTTTAGTATATCCTCCCTTTTAAACCTTAATTTATGATACCCTGAACGAAGTTCAATCTGGGAAAAGTATTGACTTCCACGTAGTTGGTCAAATAAGACCTCAATGCATAGGAGCGGATATTTGTTCTTGATAGTGATCTTGTTATGTTCTCGATAATCAATGGAGAGTATCATTGATCCATCTTTCTTCTTAGCAAACAGAACATGTGCTTCCCAAAGTGATGCACTAGGGCATATGAATCCCTTATCAAGATTCTCTTGGAGTTGTTTCTTTAATTCCTGCAACTCAATTGGGTCCATTCAATAAGTTGTCTTTAAAATAGGCAATGCACCAAGTACGAGTTCTATTGGATATTCAACATCACGATTTGGTGGAAGGCCCGGAAATTCCTCCAGAAAGACATCATAAAACTCCTGTATAATGGGAATATTCTTAATCATGAGTTTCTCTCCAACCATTTGAGATAAATAACCTTCATTTAGTTTATTTAATACCCATAAGATAGAATAAATTTCCACTGGAAGGTTATGTTCATCCTTGCATTGATAGACAATCATAGATTGATCTGGAATATGATATGTAAATTCCATTCATTGGAAATTGATTTGAGATCCATATAAAGAAATCCATTCCAATCCAAGAATCACATAAAATTCCACTATAGGAAGAATCACGATATTTTCTGGAAGAACATTCCCACAAACTTCAATCGGAGAATAATTGAAAACTTTTGATGTGACTGTTGTGCCATTAGGGGTTTTCACAGCTATCTCAATATCTAAATGATGAGGTAATACATCAATACCCTTAGAAAATTCTTCAAAAATAAATGAGTGGGTGGATCTAGAATCAAATAAAACATTTGCTACTTTAGAGTGGATGGTATGTGTACCTTTCACCACTTCGTTATCATACTCCACATCGCTGATAGAAATTGAATGTGACATTCCTTTGTCTATGGCCTTAAGAGTTTGTTGACATCGATCATCAAAAAAAACCCTTGGATTAGGGAATTAATTGGCATAATTACCCATTTCCATGCACTTGTAACATTTAAGTGTAGGAGGTGCAATCTATGTAGCATTCTCATTGTTCACATCACTATAAATCATCTTACCACCATTATGGCATTCTACCCGATGACCTTCATTTCCACATTTGAATCATTTACTTGTCCATTTAAGACAACTCCCTACATGTTTCTTTCCACACATTGAGCATAGGGGAAAACCCATCGTCATTTTAGTGTGTTCTTTATATTTTCCATTGAATTACATTTTCCTCTTCATATCGGACACATATTACTGATGGGTTACTCCAATCTCCATCTCAACCTTAAGAGAACATCAAACGATTTCCTCGTAGATATTGAAGTCCCATATGGCTAACGCACTTCGAAGACTTGGTTTTAAGCCACTAAAGAATCGATAGATCTTACTCTCATGTTAGATAATAATCCCAGAAGCGTATCTTACAAGTCTTGTAAAATTTTCTTCGTAGGTACCAATAGATTCATCATCCCTTTTCATTAATTCATGAAAATCCTTCTCCATACTTCTTCGAAGAATACGAGGTAATTAATTATTGAAAAATAATTTCTTGAACTCATCCCATTCCATGGAATCAATATGATCCCTTTGCCTCGTATTCTTAATAAGATCCACCCATTGATCAACATCACCTTCCAAATGATATACTACTAAGATGACATTATCATGTTCAGAACGTTGATGAACTGAAAATAACTTTTCATTGGTATGGATCCATTGTTCAGACACTAATGCATCAGTAGACCCACCGAATGAGGGTGGAAGCTGCCTCATGAAAGATTCAACAGAATGTTTCTCCTTCCTTTGTTTGTTTGGATGTCCTGTATGATTCATAGCTTGAAAAAGTTGTGTGATCATGGATAAAATATTTTTCTCTCCAGCTCCCATAACGTATGGCTTCTTAGGGGGGACAATCATGGCATTGCCCATCACATTCCGCATTAACACGGTTCCTTCAGTTTCCAGCCATTGAATTAAACCAAGATGAATAGTGTGAGGGAAAATAATTATAATCGGAAAACCACACAATCAAGAGTAAAATTTTACACATAAGGTCTTATCATAGGTTATTCATGGACATATCTAAAACACTATGATTGTGTTCTATTCTTAGACTTGTCCTTAGGGTTCTTACTAAGGCGTTCACATCCTAGTTTCCAAAGGTTGACTATACCATTCCTCTAATACCAACTATAACCACACATACATTACATACATTGTTAATACATCAAAATTGAAGCACACTTATTACAACATATAACAAAACCATGAAAGTATTGTATAGGTATAATGTCTCTATAAACTGGGAAACATAAACAACTAGTTCATAAATTATCTACACTATATCCCTTTTATATTATCATATCTAGAGTCCCTTTTGGAATATCTTACTTAATCCCCTTCTTCCTGGCCTGGGGGAAAGAAAACATACAAAAGGGTGAGCTCAAATTCTTAGTAAGGGTAAAAAAAATAAATATCAATCACATCATATTCATAAGAACATAAAATTTAGTAAATTTAATCCTGCAAGAGAGATCATATTTTCATAACAAGGGATAAGTCATAGTAGTGAAATTTAATCCAAATAATCAAAACAAGAAACTTTGTGACATTAACACATAATCATAGAGAATCGTTTCTTAGTATTCAAGACACATTTCCAAGACTATCTTAGCGGAAAAGTCCATTTTTGAATCGAGTTCACTCCTCGTTTTAGTCATGTTTTACTGAGCTAGACTGACCTGTCATTCCATCCATGTCTATCTCATGAGATATAAATCTTTACCCAATTAACTGGAGGGAGATATAGGACCCACCCATCTCATAATGATAACATTCTTATGTATGCCACAAATTCATAAATCATACATCATAACATAAACCATGTAATAAAAATGGGATTATTAAACATCATGCCATCATAACATAAATCATATAAGATAAAAGGACTTCCTAAAAACAATTCCATCATAACATAATAAAATCAATGTAAAAATAGGGATAGAAACATAACCCTATATTATCTTATATGGAAAATAATTTTGATAAAGCACTTGAACTACAATCTTGATGAAAATATCCTTTTTTCTTCAAAAACATTTTTCATTTCTTAACTTTTCATACAATTTTAAACTAAAAGAAGTTAATTAAAAATAAACATGAATACTTTTAAAGGAGGCTTCTTGGAAATAATTTTCTAAAAATCCATTCATGCCGTATAAGTTAAAGAAAAACATTCCTGTCATAATATGGCCGAAAAAGTCAAAAAGCACCTCATACTAAAAACAAAAAATGATTCCTTTTATGTCTTTTACTAAAAACTCAACAACAAGTAATATTGGATTTAAAAAATTATATTAGGATAAAAATCATGTTACATATTTATGAAACATGGATGTGGATGAAAAATGTTCCCCAGTAAATTTTGAAGTATAAACAATGTCGGATAAAAATTAGATTGGGATATTTTCTCTTACCTAAGGTCCGATTTTCTTCCTACATGTCTGATCCTCCTGTATAATGATTTAAATAATGTTGTTTTCTTTTTCCAGAATCATACTCATTGTTATGATATCATATATGGTCATATTCTTATATTATTATTAGTAATAATTCATTATAACTTGTTATTCGGGTGTTTATTTCTTTTTGTTCTTATGTGTATTTTGTTGAATAAATTATTATTCATCATTTTAGGTTATAGATACCATATTTCCAGAATTTTATTAGTGTAATATATATCATATTTAGTCATTTAATTCATTTAATTCATTTTTATAATCATTATTCAATGTATATCATGTAGAACGAGTCGCGTCACATCGTGGAGACAGTTGTTCGTACGTATGCACAAGCGATGATATCGTTCCAATGATCATGGAATTGTATTGGAGTGTATGTATAATATTACAGAAACAATATCACATTACAATAATCATATATAGTTATTTTTTTCACCATTATACCCATCCAAGTAATGTGGTGGTGGAATACATATTACACCACGGCGTGGCGACAGTATTCCGTACGTACGCACGGGTGGTGATTTCATTTTTCGTAGGATAGATTGATGGTGAATTTGGGTTGTTTAATATTTATAATAAAATATCAATATATTAGTGATACTGATTTTATTACTTTATAATTAAACAAATAAAGATGAGGAAGTATAAGAAGAAATAAATTTGAACGAATCGGTAACGTATATTACCTCTTCTTCAACACGCCTCTTTGAAACCTCCACTTAGGGCACTAAAATTGATATTTGAAGAAATCCAGGACCTCTAGAATATTATAACGAAATTGGAGAAGAAAAATTTTCAGGGTTTGGACGATCTTTAAGGCTCAATGTGGTCTTAGGAGGAGTGGGAGGAGGTGCCTTTTGATAAGGGAGGAGAGGGGCACCTTAGGAAAAAACATAAAATATTATTTTATAATTAATTCATATTAGTTTATAAATAGATCCAAATTGATTTATTTCTAAGCTAATGTGGGGATGGGTAGAAATTCTTTCAACCAATAGATTTTAGACATGTGTAGGTTACTATTTTAACCTTATCATTTATATTTAACTATAAGTTAAATAATTTTACTTTTACCATGTCTTCTTGTTTGCTTACACTATATGGTCAATAAACTTACTATAACAAGCCAAAATAACCCCAAGTGGTTATGTTTTAATATATATAACGTTATCTAAGTCATTTGGCTGATCCTGTGATTTTGAGAAATAAAATAACAATTAATAAAATAATATTTGTTTTAAAAACTATTTTATGTCAATTTTGACACTATTTAGTAATTGATTTTTGTGAAAATATTAACAGCATTATTAGTTCAAAAAAAGAAAATTAAATCAATAATAATATGTCATATTAACCTATAAAATTACTTTAATTCTTAAAAAGTCTCAAATTACATTTATTTGGGTATTAATAATATCAATTATGTTAATATTTCCTTAATAAAGTAATTACTGCATCATCATTGTGTCCTAAATGAATCAACATATTTGATGTCTAAAAATTATAAATAAAATTCTATTATGTAGGAAATATTTTTATATTTCTAATGACTATTTATAGTCGAATTTATCATAGTTATAACCCTATATTAAAAATGTGTTAGTTATTCATCATTGATTTTAACTAATTTATTTCTTTTTTAAATAAAATAATATTAAGTGTCCTAATTGAATCCAAGATGACCTAAAGGGTAATATTTTATTCCTAAGGTTGTTTTTGGTCGAATAATACTTATCCAATAGAATTAGGACATGCGTTAGGGTAATAATAATATCATTTTTACCCTTAATTACCCTATTTACTTATAACCATGGTAAATAAAAGTCATAAGTTACAATTCATCAAAATTATTTTTTCTTATTGAACAACATTTTACTCCATTATGTTAACCATGTCTTTAAAAATTTTTAAATCCCTCTCACAAAATTGCTAAAATTATGTTTTATGTAAATTTTTGAACTCTCCTAGGAGGTGGGTAAAATAGGGTGAAAATTCAATAAATTTTTTATATATCTAAAATTATAATAAAATTACTCCAATGAATTAATTTGACATATATAGGTATTATGTATCAATTTTTACCTAAAATAAATTTACATAAAATCAATAATTTTTTTAATAAAAAGTCTATTTTTAAATAGTAACCTAGTGTTTTCACTATTCAACAAAAATTGAATGTTTTAAGAAAAATACCAAATATTCACCCTAAGATAATTTCAATATTCAAAATCCAAAAATGAAGTCCATTTTGAAAGATAATATTGATAAAATTTCAAAAATTGGGTATTAATATTCATAATGGCTAGTTTATATAATATTTTAATAACATATCTTAGTTTAGTGATAGTCGGTATTGCGTACAATGCAAGCTATAGTGGAAGGTCGTGATGATGTAAAGAAAGACATGCTAGTGTTGTGTGTAGTGAAAGATTCCTTTGATGATTTATATAACATAAAAACAAAATATTTCTTATAAAAATATTAGGTGTTATAGGGCATAACTTCGTTGTCCTGGGAAAGCGGAGGATGCAGCTTCATTGGACCAGGGAAGATGAGGATACCACCAAGAGGGGATTGTGGCATGAAGAACAGAACATGGGATGGTCACTCATTTCATAAAAGAGGGAGGTGGATGGAGAAGATACAGGCTGATATGGTGTTGAGCAAGAGGAAGGGGGTCAATTAAACTCTGTGCACGAAGCGGGGAAGAGGGGTGTGGGACAGGAAGCTGACATAGGTGGTAGCCGAATGGGACACTAGAGCAAGGGAAAACCATGATGAAGGTGTGGCGTGCGGGGGGGGGGGGGGGATGTAGGGGAGAGGGAAACTATCTGAGAGAGGAAATAAAGAGGAAATATGATATGTTTAGGAGGGGAAAAGAATGAAAAGAAAAATTATATAATAATTTTTATAATAATAATAACAAAATTATAATAATAAATCAAATATATATAATTGTTTCCTATCCATTTTATTTTATTTGATAATAAAAATATTAACCTCAATGTCATAATAAAAATAATTGAAATATATCTCTTATAAATAATAATATATAATCATTATTATCTAATTATCATTCATTGAATTTGTTATTTAATCCTTGTTTTATTGATATAAAATTTTATTTAGCTTACTTTTCCCATTAACATAATGTATATATTTAATTTATTATTTATTTAAAGTTTCTTGCCACATCACATTCACCAGTACCAAACGCACGATTTCCGTTAATGGTGCAGTGACCGTACACTGACCCAAGACCTACAAAAAACATCAAACATCGATAATTTCAATCACGAACCAAAGCTAAACCTCATCCAAATGATGTGGGGATGTGTAATGAATCCAAATAAAATAAAACAAATAGTTTTCCAAGGTTGGGGTGTGAAAATACTCCCCAAAACAGACACATTCTTCCCCTAGAAATTTACCCAGTCAATAGTTGACACAACTAGATACTATGCCAAGACCATCCAAGAAAAATATGAGAGGCTCAGGGTGGCCATTACTAACACTTGTCACACCTGAACAACTCAATAAAATCAATGACTGATGTTAAGGGGAGAACATGAGATGTTTCTCCCCACCACATGAATATATTAATACAAAATCTGTTGAAACATGAACAAACCACCCAATGGGGGGGAACACGGTAACTCCCACACCAAACTAATCCCACCTTCTCAACAATAAAAAAACAACTACACCATTAGTATTAACACCATTATAGGTAAAATGAACACACTAGGGCACTAGGATAGATGAATCCCACACAAAACCGAAACACACTATTTGAAAGCACATGGAGTGGTTCACGAACTGATAAGGGGGATAGAAAAACCACCCATAAATTCATAAAACCAAACATTTCCATGATGAATAAAACTGAGACAAAACCCAGAATCAAAATGGATCTACTTATTCATCACCCCAACACCCTTAATGGAATACAAATAATTTAAAATCCACATTTAGAGAAGATGAGGCCGATTATTTATCGGTACAAAAGGATCATCACACCAACACAATGATGATGAGTTTACAAAGGTGACAAGAATCTAATAACAAAACCTTTGATATTTCAATCCCAAGATTGAAAACATTATCCGGACCAAAGTTCCAAACACCCTCAATAACTTCTGACCATACCTGAGCATCACCTCGAGACTTATGGATGCAGCCCTAATAGCTGAATCATATCTTTCCTCACAGTCATGCATTTTCATCCTCTGGTCCCTGACTCCTTCCTCCCAATTTACCGTTCATTCAAAACTCTCCTCGATTTCCCGAATAGTCGCATGGTAGCAAGTCATAAGAATGATGAGACAAGGTGGATTATAATGCCTAAACCGGACACACTAGTGGCATGCGAGTGAACAGTCCAACAAATTGGGAGTCAGTACCGATGTTGATGGTTTCTTGGAGACAAGTTCAATGTAATAATAATTCAATTGAAAAAATAGTAGATATATTTCACAAAAATTAAAACTAGAAGAAAAGGATAAATTATATAACCAACCATTTATTAATTTAATAACTTAATTATTTATTAGTATCATTACATTACCTTTCAATATAGATGATTATGTTTTATGTGTAAATGAAGCCAATTACTGTACAATGACATAGTTATAGTAAAAGTGATATTGATAAATAACCATTACATTAAAAAAGTTATGATTCATATATTAAACAAAATCCCATACCATATAAGTGTCATGAGATAATTCAATAGAATATACAATGTCCAATGATTCCCAATTCACATTTCATTTTTTAGGAAAAGGATTACGGTTACGAGGTTTATTAGAAAACACTAGAATGGTGACTAAAATAAAATCACAATAGTTACACATACTAAATTAGGAATAAAATAACATGGGGTGGTTAGAGTTGATTTCATATCCCCCATTGGAACAATTAACCTAATTGGAATGAGCTCTAGATCATGAGAACAATTATTACAAACATGGATTATTTACTTAATAAGTTGCAGTTGATGAAAACAGAATGAAAATAATAATTTTTTTAATAATACAATGATACATTCTAAGATGTGTAATTGAATACCTATTAAAAAATATAGGACTTTTATAATCTATTATTATCCCATTGGCTATCTTATAATATAATAAAATATATTAACATATAATCTTGCTAAAAATATGGCATATGTATTCTCTTCAAACATGTTCAGCCAATGGAACAATGAAAAATAAAACGATTATAAAAATTGATGGTATTAACACAATGAACAAAATGATACCAAAATTTATTAAATTATTGTTTTAGAATATTTTTAATCAATAAACCCATCCTAAACGGAGTATGATACCTCCTTCAAGTGAATATGGAGATGATGTTTGTGGCGATAATAAAAGGGAATGGGGGAGAATGTTAAATATAATTTAAGTTAAAATGGTACATTCGGCCAAAAATACATGGCAATCACAGTTTATCTACATGGTTAGTCCAATCATGTGGCAACCATACACCAACCACTACCAATTTTGTGACCACATATGATTTCATGAAAACTGTATGACAAACTATTTTTATGCCTTTGTTTAGTGATCCAATGTTACCTCTATGGGTGTGTTTCCATGAGCAAATGGATAGGGAATACCATACAAAAATGTGTTCCCCCTATAATTTCCCACTTTGTTTGGAGTAACTATGAAACATGGGCAACATGGTTTACGTTAACCATGGATCCCAAAAAATTAAAAAAGAGAGATTTTGTGATCAAAATATGCCCCATACAAAATGGACATAACAAAATTGGATATCTTTCTTTCTTTGATTAATGTTTCATATTGGATACTCTTCAAACATGGAGTAATCATTTAACTCTAACTCATTAGGATCAAAAATATGTTATTATTCTCCATAATAAAATTAATGTTTAGAAATATAGAATACATCATACATGGAATGGTACCTCTGAGTAATTGAAATATAAAAAGCAATCAGACATGCTATATCCATAATCATAAATATCCTAAAATAATGATGTGAAGGATTCTCTATCCCGTTAATACATATATATAGATGTATGTGTGTTGCATCTAGGAAAACATGATCTTTGGCCATGAAATAAAGAGTTCATCATCCATGATCGACATATGATTTTAATAGATATAGAGAAAAATAAATACACTACTTGATCAGATGACCCTAATTTGGTTCCTCCAAAATGGATTGTGGTTCTAATATTGATGCAGCTCTTATATCTAACCATCCTGGGGAAAACATTATCACATTCCCTATATTTCCTCATATATAGGCATCTATATAAGTATTAGATAAATATAATTTTAGGAAAAATCGATGATAGAAATATGATTCTCCCAAAAAGACACCAAAATCAAGGATGCATAGTTGGATTATGTCCCTAAACAACTATGTCATCATCACCAAATGATTATCATTGTGGGGGTAAATACATTTTCTCAATATACCATCCATACCCATATATATTTATAACCCTTATAATCATGATGTGTTTTATATCTAAAATATTAGTATGAAAGAACCCATGATTCTTTATGATTACAAAATCATTTATTCAACCCATGTAATCAACTATTATAGCCTCCCTATTAATATAGAAATGAGAAACATTCGTCAGTCAATCCATGACTACCCAAAATGCATCCCTACCATGATGTGACCTCCGTAATCTTGCTAAAAATCATTATAAAATACATCCTACTTACATTACAAGACTATAATTAACCACAACAAGAAAATAAGTCATTTGTGAAAATCTTCCATGAACTTATTTGAGGAACACCTAGTGATACAATTTGTTATATGATGTTTTATCCTACTCCACCAATACTTAGATCTCATATTTTGATAAATAATGCATATTGATTTATTATCGTCCCACTAATAATCATAGAAATCCCACATCATTCCTATCTCAAATCTACAGAAACATATACACACCAATGTATATATTTTATATCATCTAAATCAACATACTATTCTATTGGATGAAACACTCTAGAAAGAGTCACAAAAATTACAATGTCATTATGATAAAAAAACAACCCTCTATTTACCCTCTGATAACTGTTAGAGGACATTTTCAAGGATGATATATATGAATCCTTATAACACTAATTACACTATAGATTCATCTCATAATATAGGTCCAAAAATTTTCAATCATTTCAAGCTTCATGTATGAACTATTTCTGATCCATCTAGCTCTGAAAATGGGCTAAAATATATGTTTTTCGATCCAAATTGTAAATATAAATTTCATAATAATTATTTAATTTTAATAATATACACTATCATAGATTTATATATTTCTTTGAAATTATATATTTGATTATTTAGTGTTTCATATTCACCAAAAATATAACATCTATCAAATAATGTATCCAGATTTGTAAGGATTAGACAACCACAAAAAAATCATGATCTTGTGTTAGGTAATTAGTCACATGAGGCATCAAATATTGATATATATATATATATATAAATATATAATACAAAACATGATCACTATTCATAAATACGAATCCTATAAAGATTCCTGATACATCATAGGACCCAGTATATCCTCTTCTTGGTTCTATCTGAATTAGAATTGGTGCTAATATAATCACTCAATTCAGTAACTAAAAGGTATTATCCCATAAATCATAACATAAAAATTCCAAATTAATAATTATAAGATAATTAATAGGTGAAAAATTCATGATAATTCTTCCATGAAACCCCAATAATGTCTATCCATCCACAAGAATCTATCAATATCAACCAAATTCATGGTCTATTCCTAGGAAACCACATCAACAACAATCATGGATTCAACAGATACATCAGATTATATAAAAATATTACCCAATATGTTTTATTTTATTATAAATATGAGGAAGACATATATATTTTAATGAATCATATTATCCATTAATGTATTGAAATTTTTTTCAGGATGATTATCATTGTATTCATTATTATAATAATACACAAACATGTTTTCTAGATAAAACATTTATAAGGAAACTACATTGGGGTAGAAAATCCTATTCACTCAGACTATTAAATGAAATAGAATATTTTAATTTCTGAAAATTATAAAACTAAACTCATAAAAACATTATCAAATTTGGAAATACATACACGTTATATTTAATGATTTATATTTTACGTGATAAAAGAATGATCTTAGGCCGGACATTGAGAATACAAAAGATAATCAGAGCTTAGACTGACCATATCATTTTTGACAGAATATTACATGATATTAATCAAATTTTTTTTGTTTAAATACAAACCAAGGATCATAAATTTTAGTGTCATTTGATGATTAGTTTCAATAAAAATAAAATCAAGATATCTAAAAAAACACATCTTTATTAATCATCTTTAATGAGATCCAAAAATATATGGATCTCCAACATCTTTATAGGATAAAATTTGCAATACAAATACACAATGGATGAGCTAAGAAGAACAATAATGTAATAAAAATGATAATTAATCATTTAACACAAGTTAAGAAGTTATAACATTGAAAAATAAAAATTAAAACACATGTTTACAAATTTGGAATCCAATAATTTACAACATAATGAAATATTATCATAGAAATGGTGGAATTTTTGAGAAATATACAACACGAGATGAACATTACAAAATAATAACTAGCAAAACAATATAACATAATAGAAAAATGTTCCATAATGTAATATGGTTACTCTTTAATCTCACAAATGAAATCTCATTAGACTAAATATTTCCAAATTCATTGGAGCACTATCTTATCACACCGATCATATAATTTCCATGCATATGTTTTCTACAAAAAAATAAAACACAAGTAATAAAAAAAGGGATACACATATATTGAAATGAGTTTCATAAACATATCTCAACAAATAATAAAAGGGGTTTATTATAATGATATCATTGATAAATAGGATTAGATAATTTCTAGGTAATAATAATTAAATAATATGAATATTTCATGAATAATTATTTCCAACAAATGTGAATACCTGGAAAATATTGTTCATGAGTCTTTTCAAATGAGAAACATTAACCTAGTTTCAGGGATATGAATAATTTGTCTTCAAAGGGGAATAAATCATAACATATTTTACAAATATAGATATAATCTATTATAGATTTTTATTATAAATTTATTGGTATTTTAAATATATTAGAGTCTACGTACATGTTATGGATTTTACATGAAATTTTTTAAGAAATGAAGAAACACCCATTAACTGGTTCACTTATCGAGCTGGATTGTGAAGGGTACCATTTTAAAAATTGTAATCACCACCATAGAAATTTTAAGTGAGATACATAAATATGTTGGGAAATAAATATTGGATAAGTAAATAATAATTATTAATAATTAAATTAGAGAAAAGAGAAGGAAATCATAACTCGTGTTAATTTGGATATTTTGATATATCCCATATAATTGATCCCAAATAATTTTTTTAGTCAATTAAAAATATAATAATATTATATTCATATATAACTTAATAAAAAACTAGTTTCATAGTAATTAAATTTATAATAATTTTATTAAGTTAATTTATGACTACAATCCTGAGTTTTTATGATTAATATTGTTGTTCTGGGAGTGTTCATTTTACGGTTTAATAATGGGTTAACTTGTTTATAATTATATTAGTTCTTGAAGAAAATGAAAAAATAATGATGTTAAATGACATTCTATTAATAAGATTAAATATTTTTAGATGTATATTCATATCATTTTCTTTTCTCACATGAGGATGATTATTTTTACAAAACAATAATTTTCAATGTTTAGTTTATCTTTGTCGGTTTTTTATCATTACAAACTAGTTTTGTAATATTATTTAATAATATGTGTATATATTAAACTGATAAAGTTATATAACAAATAATATACGTATAAATATATGATTTAACAATAAAAATAGTTTCATTACCAATATTTATTGTGGTAATGAAGAAAAACATTATATGTGGTGACATATAATCACAATAATTTGGGAAATGGTTTTCATTCATAGATGAAGTGGACATGATAATTGGGATGGGTATAATACATTTCCATTTGAAATATAAAATTATTGTATAGTAATGGAGGTCATGTTATTATTCTGTTATGGGTATTGGATGTGATGATAATGAAGAAGAAGTAATGAAATTATAAGAGATGTTTTCTAAAGGGCACAATAAGGTCCCAGCCTCAATAATTACACAATATTGAATTTTGTTAATAGTTATCATTGGGGGTAATTTTATTTATAGATATTTAGAGAATTACATCATAACTTATACATAACAACATGAATACTACATGTAGAAACTTCTACCCGATAACAATTTTTTTCATAAAAAAGTTTTAAAATAAAATAAACATGTTTAGTTCCATGATTTAAATAGCATGAATTTTATTGATCCCATCTGTGACCCAATTCCACTATATGTCCTGTGAAAAACATTTCAAACATGTGGGATGTGTATAAATATATCAGTAAGGGATAAAAAAGAATGAAAACTAGTATTTTTTCAAGAAAACATGTAATCCATAAATACGTTATCATAAGTAATACTTTTCTCCTTTATGATGTAGTTAATACACTTCACAGAATAAAAAGAACATTTCATACAATTATTTATACAAAATGCTACTATATAACCCATTGAAAATAAAAATAACATATAAAAGGTAAACATGGGACATATTCATAATTAATTGGAATAACTATACTCTCAAAAACCTTAAAAAATTCTGAAAAATGGAATATCCATATGAACAACATATATACACAATTCATTGGAGGTTATAATGTAACCACCTGTCCTTGGATTATCATGGAACCACCTGTCTTTTGGTTTATCATGTAACCACCCATCAAATGTCAAAGTACAATTATAAAATAATGACACATAAAATTTGGAATATATAAACATTTAACTTATAAAATTCAATTTGAAATCACAAGAAATAATTTAAATATATTGAAATAAAAAATCCATTTCAAAAAACACTTTCTATATGAAATCACCCAAAAATGGAATAAGGGATTTTTTTCCTCCGAAAAACATTTAAGGCTTATAGAGGATGAAAAATAACGATTAAGGTGGCAGATAAGTCATTGTCGCTGTATACATTAAACATATTAATTTTTAAAATTTAGTAAAACAATACATAAGAAAATCCAATTGAATGATATATAAAGTAAAAGGAGTTTATTATACACTATATAAATGAATATCATGTATAAATAAAAATATTTCTCACTAAAAGGCTATTGAGACAATGTCCCATACCTCATGTCCAAATTGACTCATTAATTCTTTATTTTCTTGGATAATAAGCATAAGCTAATTAGTACATTATTCATAAAATTTTTTAGGATTATTATTCCTTTTATCTCAATTATTACGTTACTATATATATTATTCATCTATTTGAGTTCATATGAGACATTTTTTCAATGTTCAGAACTTATGTAAAAAATAAACTTGTTATAATATAAATTGTCCATGTGGTAAAAATTACATCTTTCCCATAATGATATTCATGATTTATATATCATGTATATATGAATTTAAAATCATCTATGAAATTTGATTATAATAAATGAAACGAGTCATTCATAGAGGCGGTAAGTCGTACGTACGCATAAATGATACTTTCATTTCTTTTTCATATTTAATGTGATGGAATATAAATGATAAAGAGGTATAGAATAATTATGGTTTAATGTAAATGTTATATATGTTACATAATTTCATTAATTCTTACCTTAATATTTTTCATTTATTTCCTCAGCGAGTCATATTACTTTGAGAGGGCGGTAGTCTGCAAATATGAATATAAAATTATCGTATTTATAAAACGTGAAAAACATAAAGATATGTTCCAAATGTGAATTATAGAATAATATAAGTAAAAAAAATATAATATGTATAATATATAATTACATTTCTATCATAATGTCCACCATAAGAGGTGGTTGGAGAAGATTTAACAATCATCATTTTGTGAGGCAGAAGTTCGCCACACACGTCAAGAATATATTCAAAACCCATTAGATGAAGGTGTGTGTATGTTTAGTACTAATAAATATCATAAAACCCACACACTATTTTTAGGATAGTTCTTTTTTATTTAAATAATGAATAAGAAGAGTAGGAGTGGAGAAAGAAAAATAGTGGAAAGGAACTTGAGAGATGATGTTACCACAAATCAGGTTACATCGATTGATTGGAGCCAAAGTGATTTCATGAATTCCCATCTTCTAAATGGAATAATTGTAGGAGAAAGGGTTCGATGTGGGGAACTTATTTTGGTAGATTTTGGACTATCCAATGGGTCTTGAGAGGTGTGAGTAAATGTTATGGGTGGTGACCTTTAATAAGAGGAAGGATGGAAACTTTAGAAAAGTATTAATGTATTATATTATTATTAATTTATTTTTGACATATAAAAACAAAAACATGATATATTTATAATTTATTATGATTATTGGTTGAAATAATATCATCCAATGTGTTTTAGAAACGTCTTGGTCCCAAAATTATCATTATATTTTAGATTTAAATCTTATTAAATTTATTTTACTTTTATCGTTTCTTCATGTATATTAACAATATATGGTTACCAAAGTAACAATAATATTCAAGAGACAAGAAAATGGATCATTAATGACATTTTTATCATCATACATGTTAGTTGGTAGAGTCATATATTTTTATGAGTATTATATATTTAAATAAAATATTAATTATTTAAATAACTCATTTATGTCATTTTTTATACTATTCATATACTGACTTTTTAAAAATCCATAGAAACTAGATTCATTTGAGAAAAATATTTAAAAGATAACATGTCATAATAATCTATAAAATCAGTGTATGGAGTAAAATGTTACAAAAAAATTATTTCAATTTTTATAATCTCATTTATTTAAAACTTTCATTAATAAGGTAATCACTATATCCCTATTTTGTCTTAAATAAATATATTTTTATGATATCAATAAATTATAAATATAATACCAAGATGTATGAAACATTTTTAGCATTATAATTAGAATTTTTCTTCTTAGTTTACAATTATATAACCCCATATAATTATTTTTTTTAATAAAATATACATGTTTAGGTTATATATCCCATACCATTGGATTAAAAGTTATTAAATTACATTTTTACACAAAAGTGGATCCATGCAGTCTTAAAATCGTCCTAAGGGTTTTCATGGTAGGATATATATCATAAAATATGGTTTGAACATGTGTTAGGGTAATTTAATATTATTATAATACTAATTTTACCCTTATTTACCAGATTTACACTTTAACCATGGTAAATATAATTTTAACTAATGTTACAATTCATAATGTGTAAAAATAAAAGTTACCTATTTACAAAATTTGGACCTCATGATTCTGAATATTGAATCCATTTTTCTAAATTCAAAACACAAAAAATTCAGAAATTAATTAAAAATAAATACCCATTTTCCAAACCAAAACGCATTATTTAAAGAAAAAAAGTACCAAATGATTGGCATGTTTTTATTTCCAATTTCAATGTAATATTACATAAAATGTCCAAAAATAGATTAAATGATAAAAATGTAATTTATTTTAAATTAAAATAAAATTAAAACTATAATATATTCATATAATTAAATTATATTAGAAGACATTTTTGACATAAAATGTTGTATTTTTTACTATTCATTAAAAAATAATCATTTTCAAGAAAAATTCAAAAAAATCACCCTATGTAAGTTTTGATGTCATGCATATAAATAAAAACTTTATATTTTAAAATCAAAAATATAAATGTTAATAAACTTTTATTAAGAATGTTCTTTCAATCAAAAGTCAGTATAACTATATTTTTTAAAATTATTAGAGAATTAATGCTTAAAATTGGATTAAATCTAATTTTATGCCTCAAATTTGTAATGGATAAATGTAATAACATTTCAAATTTTTTTAATCATAATATAATTATCTATATTTATTCCCAACAAAACAATAACATATCATTAACTAAAATTTTATATAATAATATTTTATTATTATTTTTCAGAATGACTTAGCCTCGTGTGCAACAAGAGATTTCAGAGAAACCAAATATTTCACGTCAATTATTCCTTCCATCATTGCATCACCTTTTAATTAAAATTTATATTTTATTGAAAAATATTAATAAATATAAAAATTATTTTTTCATTAATTACATGGGATGTTAAATCATTCCCCCATTTAGAATCTATCCTCTCAATTTTATTTACTTATCAAATATGTGAGGGTATTTATCCTTCAATGAATTTTAAGATTAACATGTTGGCTCTTCAAATATATGGATTTTCCAAAAAATTTACTTTATTAGTTACCGTATTCCATAACACATAATCTCATCAATAATGATTTTGGGATGGTTGTTACTCAAAAGAAATATTCACATCCAATTGAACCACTTATGGACTCAAAAAATGAGATACATCTAGCATATACATTCTTCACATTCCAACATGAATTTTGTTTTACCTGAGAAAAATTCAGAGGTAAATCCCCTCAATAATAAACTGATCCAACATTCTACTGAATTTCATAAGGTCCAACGAACCGTGTATTCCACTTCCCCTTCTTACCGAAACGCATAACACTTTTCCATATAGAAACTGGGAGAAAGGCATGATCACATACCTCAAAAGAAATAACCTTCCTCTAGTTATCAATAATAATTTTATGCCTTATATGAGAATCCTCATGTGTTTATGTATTAACTGATCTTTCTATACCATATATTCTACCAATTCGTGTCCCATTAGTTTACTTTCAACTACTTCAACCCAAAATATTTAGAGTTCAACACTAAATCCCATATAATACCTCAAATAAATACATCTATATACTGGACTGAAAAATTTTATGATATGAAAACTCAACCAAAGAATGATGTTAGACCTGAATTCCCTTGTAATTCATTGATAAATCATGTAGAATATGTTCCAATGTCTCAATTGTTAGTTTTTACTGCCCATATGATTGAGTATGACAATATGTACTAATATTAATTTCAGTACCCATTGAATTATAAAGGTATTTCCAAAAGTTAGAAGTAAATTTGGGATCAGGATATGATTAAATAGAGTGGGGAATTCCATTCAACGTGAATATCTATTTAACAAACAACCGATAAAGTTGATCTTGAGATTGAGTATCTAAAATCGAATGGAAATAAATAGATTTAGTCAATTGATCAACAATAACCTAAATCTCATTATTACATTGTGATGTTTTTAGTAATCTAACAATGAATAAAACTCATATATTTGGACATTTGCACTCTAGAAATAGAAAATGTAGAAGCATCCCTTTCAGTAACTGTCTCTCTACATTAACCAGTTGACAAGTCAAACACATCAATTTAAATTATACAATATAAATTTTCATTCCATCCTGCCAGTAATACTCTAGAAAATAACTATACATCTTAGAACTATAAGGATGAACTGATGTCAGATAACTATGAGTTTCATATAAAACATCATTCTTCAACATTGAATCACAAGGTAGAAATATTCTCTTACCAAATCACAAAATACAATCATTATCAATGTTAAATTCAGGTATCTAACCGTTATAAACAAACAAATTTTTTTTTATGAAACTCACTGCCTTACTTTTTTGCCTCCTTAAATATATTTCAGAGGGAAGATTTCAATTTCACGTAAACCAAAATAGATGAATTTATTTCCCAGACACCTTCTATGAAAATGTTTATCAAATCATTAATCAATGTGTCTTGTTTCAAATGTAACATGATTAATATAGAATAATTTTTTGGGTAAAATCATCAGACACATTATTTTATATTCTTGGATAGTAATGAATTGTGCAATCATAATCCTTGATAAATTCTATCCATCTCATCTATCTCATGTTCAATTATATCTGAGTGAATATACACTTCAAACATTTGTGGTCAGTGAATATTTCACATTTTACTTCATACAGAATAGGTCAATATATTTTCAATGAAAAAACAAAATTATCTAATTTATAATCCCCTATAGGATAATTTATGTCATGAGGAATCAATTGACATGAAGCATAATAAATTACCTAATAGTTCCGTAGTTAGAAAATACCCAGTACTTTCAAAGAATAATCATTATAGATATCAAATACACCATCTCTGAAAGGTAATGTTAAAACAAGAGCATTTTAAATTATTGTTTTCTATTCCTAAAAATAGTCATTACATTCTATTCTCTATATGAACATCACACCATTCTGATTTAACATAGTCAGTGGGTTAGATAACCATCGAATATTATAAAAAAACCTTCTATAATAGCCTACAAACCATGAAAAAAATAAATCTCAGTTATATTTTTGTGTCATGGCCAATTATAAACAACTTTTGTTTTTAAAGGATCAACAATTATGATTTTTTTAAACAATGTGACCATGGAATGAAATTTATCAAAACCAAAACTCAATCTTTAAGAATTTAACAAAAAAAGTTGATTTTTTATTGTTTGGAAGACATCCCTTAATTGAATTTTAGGATCCTATTTACTTTAAGAATATACCAAAATGAAATCATTAAAAATAATAAATTTTCATTCTAATAACAGAAAATAAAATCAATTCATAAGATCATTCAATAAAATAAGTGCATTTGTGAACCCATAATGCATCACTAAAAATTCATAATGGCCATATCTCCTAGAAATTTCAGTCTTCAGAACTTCTTCTTCCTTTAAATTCTACTGATGATACCTTTAACTCAAGTTAATATTCGAAAAATTCTAAGCTCCCTAGAGCTGATCAAACATGTCATTTATATGGGAAAAAGATACTTGTTCTTAATAGTTATATTATTCAATGAACTATAATAAATGAAAATATCCTTAAACCATCTTTCTTTTTAATAAATATGACTTGAGTGACCCACTGAGTTATGCTAGATCAAATGAATCCTTTATCTAAGAACTTATGAAATAGTTTCTTTAACAGTAAAATTATAACTTGAACAATTTTATAATGTGGTTTGGAAATTTTCTGAGATTATGAATCTATCTCAATAATAATTTAAACTTCTCGATCAGGTATAATACTAAGAAAATATTCTGGAAAAAACATCAAGATACTCATTTACTAAATTAACATCATTAATATGAACAGTACCATTGTATTCTTTAATATGTGGATAGTAAGATTCATATATAGCAATCACTAGTTTCTTATTTTCTTGATATGTTTTAAGTGATAAGGGTTCAATATTGTTTAAAATTTTAATGTATTTCTGAGAATGAACTTACATCGCTCTACATTATATCTTATTATGTTAAAAAGAAAGACCGTCCATTCCAAAAATAACATCAATCTCTACTAGAGAAAAAAACCATGGTTTTAATGTAAAGTCATTCCACAAATATGGATAGGAATATTCTTATAGTTTCTTATTTCATCAACTTTTCCCCTATGTATTTTTACAATATGTTATTGATTTATTTCATAAGGTGGAATTCCAAATTTTCTCGAATGTTTCTCATAAATGAATGAATTTATAGACCTTTAATAAAGCAATACATTAGCATACTCTAAAAAAAACAAATACCAGATACCACTTAATTTGATTGTCCCACATCAACCATATTAGTATCAAATGATTCCCACCCCCTTCTCCTTTAAACTATCATGTTTCCACCCTAGGTAATCATATTTGGACAGAAATTGGAATAATTTCCAAACTCATTGCAACTACAAAATATTTCCATTGGTATTTCATTTCCTTCTTGATCAACATCAATACAACAATGATCAATATTAAAACTCTTACCACACTAGAATAACGTTCAATATTTTAAGAGAAATTATACATGATTTTTTACCACTCTCACAACATGAAAATTTTCTATTCTTACTTCCAGTCTTATTTGATGAATACATTAATTTTGCATTCCAAATGGACCCCTTTCTTTTATTGCTGTCGTGAAACAGTTGATCATCCAAAAACTCAATCTCTACATTCTCGGAACATTTGACAAGTTTCTCAAAGCATTTTATTTCAATAAAGGCTATTGGTCTTCAATATTGCGACATTGGTCCATATTAAAATCAATTTTTATTACTATCATGATATTAGATGTAATTTATATAATTCCTTTCGGGTAAAGTGAAATTTTTATTGGTAAGAATCCACTGATTCATACTCCACACTAAGTTCTGAGAATCGTTATACCATTCTATGTCAAACCACCATAGGAAAATATTTCTCATGAAACATGCCATTTAATTCATCCCAACCTAGAGCATCAATATTTCTTTTAATTTTAACCACTGACAACCACTAATCACAATTTCCTTAAAATACTAAATAAAAAGACAAAAGTTTTCATTTTCTATACAACCCATGACATTGAATATCTATCCAAGTGCTTTCATAAAACCATTATCTTGAACAAAGCCAGATGATCCTCTTAATGATGGGGGATTTTTCCTCCTAAAATGCTCAAGTATAAAAATTTTCATCTAGGGTTAATAATTATGTTTTTTCATGTATACTAATACTATTTCATGCCTAGGTAAACTGCACTATTACATCAAAAAACTATTCAGTTCCAATTCCAACCATCTTGGGATGCTGATTTGGATTGTTATTCTTTTATGTATTCCTTCCCAACATTTATCCCTATTTCCATTGTGGAAAAACATTCTAAAAAATTAAATTAGAACATGAAACATGGTAATATTTGAATGCTATATCATTTCAATTTGGCCATAATGTAAAAATAAATAATATATATTCTATAATCAAAATACTAACTCTTAAATCTATCTAAACCATCCCCTGATACCAACTATATCACCCCATACATAACATTACTAAATCTTGAATTAATTTAATAATTAATATTAAGTATCATTTTAGGATTAGAGAAATAGATAATTTGGTCATAAATTATACATTATAACAAGAATATTACATTCAAACGCTTTTACTTTGTATCAATTTTTTAATAAAACCATAAAAGAAAAGAAACATGGTTATTTCTATGTTTTAAACATCGTGAATTTTCCATGATCTTGTCTACAACCCTATTATACATTATTTCCTATAAATGACAATTAAAAAACATGGTATGATGTCAAAAATCTTAGTAAGGGAAACAAAAATAAAGAAAACAATTAGTTTTTCAAAACAACATGTAAACAATGAATACATTATCCTAAGTAATGAATTTCAACTTTATAAAGTGGCATGTACTCTTCACTGAATAAAATCTCATTTCATACCCTTTTGTATCAAAAATATTACAATAAATACTATATATATATCATACACAACATAAAAAATGTAATATTTTGACATAATCTTTTTAAAATAAAATAATCATACAGTCTACTTCCACAAATCATTTTAAAAAATTAAATAGCCATATGACATTATTTCATACCCAATGTGTTTGAGGTTATAACATAACCACCCATCTGTGGATTATCACAGAACCACCCATAATATTTTTTACCACATAACCACCCGTCAAATGTCAAAATACCATTATATAATCATAACACATTAAATATTGAAAAATATCAATATTTCACTAATAAAATTTCATTTAAAATAATGAGAAATAATTTTAAGATATTTAAATACAAAATAAATTTCAAAAATAATTCAATATGAAAACAACCAAAATATAATAATGGATTTCTTATCATTTTATAAATATTATGGTTTATCACGGAATAAAAATAACGATTATAAAAAAAAGAGAGGTCATGTTCACCTCAAATGTAAAAAACCTTCATTTTGTCTATTTATTAAAATAAATAATAGAAAAAATATTACATTTTAATTAAATTAAATGTCTATGAGTTTTATAAAACAACATATAAATTAAATTCATGTTTAAATCAATATATTCCTCAATGAAAAAAGATTGAGACAATGTTCCTTACCTTATGTAAATCCTGATTCATTTGATCATTAATTTCATGTATAATAAATTTATGTTAATGTATAATTTCATCAGAACCTTTTGTATGTTTATAATTAATTTTTATATCATTTATTACATTTATATAACAATTATATATTTATTTGAGTTCATATTGGAATTTTTTTGTTCAGAACTAGATTAAAAAATGAACTTGTTATAATTATAAATTCTCTAAGGAGTCAAAATTAACTTATCATCAGAACTAGATTCATTATTTAGTTATCATAAATATCATTAATATCCAGTATATATGTTTTTTTTAATAGTTCATAGAATTTGGATATAAGAAATGAAATGCACTGTTCATGGAGATGGTATGTTGTATGTATGCATGAATACTACATTAATTTATTATTCATATTTAATTTAATGAAAAATAAATCATACATAGGTATATTATCATTCTATTATTATATGAATTTTATATATATTTCATAAGTTCATTAATTTGAACCTTTATATGTTACATGTATATCCCAAATGAGTTATATCATTGTGTGGGGGTTGTAGTCCGCACTTAAATGATATTATTGTACTTATACAACTTGAAAAGAATAAAGTAATATTATAAATGATAATTAAATAACAATATAGATAAAATATATATCTTAAATAATTACAGTTACATAGTAATGTAAATGATAAGAGGTTCTCAGAGAGGATTGAAAAATCATCGTTTCGTGAGGCAGTACATCGTCGTCCATAGAAAAAATATGTTCTTCCCCCATTAGGCAGTGGTGTGTGTAAGTGTAGTTATACTACTTCTCATAACAAAAAACAATATTATTGGGGATATTTTTTTATGTAAAATATTTATATGGAGAGCATAATGAGTTCAAAATGACAAGTAATGGAATACAACTGGAGAGAAGATGTTGCCAAAAAATTAGGTAACATCATTTGATTTGAGAAAATGGGATTTCATGAATTTCATTATTTATATGGTAAAGATTCTAAGTGGAAGGTAGGTATGTTGGGAGATTATATGGGAATATTTTGGATGACACAAGCTTGATTGATAGGTGTGAGTTAGGGTTATAGGTTGGGATATTTTATGAGAGGGAGAAGGTTTGTTTTTAGGAATGTTAGAATGTATTATTTTATTATCTATTTATTTTCAAATTATAATAACACCAAAGTGATTTATTTGGAATATTATATGAATATGGGATAAAATTCTCCCATTGTATTGTTTTTAGAAAAGTTTAGGAAACAATATTTACCTTATTTTTTAGGTTTATTCGTTTTTAAGCTTATTTTACTTTTACTATGTCTTCTTGTATATTCATAATATATGGTTTTAATATTTACTATAAAATCTCAAATGAAAAAAATTAATCATTAATGAAAATTTTAGCATCATTTATGTTGGTTGAAAAAAACATATATTTTTAAGACTATTATATCATTTAATAAAATAATAATTGATTTAAATAAATTTATTTTTCAAATTTAATACCATTCATATTAGGACATTATAAATATCAATAAAAACATGATTAATTAAAAAAACATCCTTACTAAAAACATAACATGTAATAACCATCCATAGAAGTTTTGAATAGAATAATAAGTTTCAATTTTTTTTTTTTTTTTTAATCTCATTTAATTAAAATATTCATTTATAAGGTAATCACTACATAACCCTTATGTCATATGTAAATTTATTTATATGATGTTCATAAATTATAAATAAAAGAAATTGATGTGGAAATTTTCTTTAGATTACTAATTAATATTTATAGTCAATGATATTACTTATATAACCCCATATAAAAATTAATTTAGTAAAAAAATACAATTTGAGGTTATATTTCCATTATCCTTCAATTAAAGGTAATTAAATGTCATTTTCACTCAAAAGTGGCTCCATGGGGTCCTAAAATAGACCAATGGTTGCCCATGGTTAGACATATCTTATCCAATATGGTTAATACATGTGTTAAAGTATATTAATATTATTTTTATATTATGTTTTTACCCTTATATACATTTTTGACGTAAAATGTAGTATTCTTCACTATTTATTAAAAATGATATTTACCAGAAAACTATTATGAATTTAGCCAAAGTAATTTTTTTGTCTCTATTGTAATTAATAAGTTTATTTTGAAATTCTCAACATATAAAACTGAGAAAAAATGTTTTTTTAAATTATTCACTATCAAAGGGAGTTAAAAATACCTTTAAAAAATATTAGAGTATTTATTCATAAAATTATATTCATTCTCATTTATGGATCGAAATTTTATTGAATAAATATAAAACCATATAAAAAACATGTTTTATAATAATATAGTTATTTCTATATATACCCTCCATTAAAATGGTTATTCATTAACTACCATATAAATAAAATAAAATAATATTATTATTTTATAGTATGAATCAGCCTTGTGTAGAACATGAGAATTTAGAGAATCCCATTGTGGTTTTTTGGTTACACCTTAATACATAGAAATCTTTTTAAAGTAAAATTAATATTAATTTTAAAAATATTAATAAATATGAAATTTTTTTTTCTTTAATTACATAGGATGCTACAAGATCCACTTGAATATCACATCATGAATGACTGCATGAGGAAAATAGAATTGGGTTTGTGATGAAACCATCAGAATTTGGAAATGAGGAATGTGGGTAAGAGTGTTTTTCTCAAGGATTTGGGTATTCTTAATGTCTCATTGGGTGTGAGGATAATTGGTAGCTAGTGTAGTATTTTAAAGAAGAATATGTGTGTTTTTAGAATTTTTTGAAAAAATTAAATTTCAATAAAATAATTCTCTATAAACATAAAAAAAATTGACATGGATTGCAGGATAAGACAATATAGTGTCATATTATCTTAATCAATGAAATTTTATATATGTTTTTGTTTTATTTTAACCCATATAATTTTTATTAACCCTTATCTATCATATTTTAAATTTAATTTTGGTGACAACATTTTTAATTTTAGATGTAAATAATATTTACATATATGGATTCATTGGATAATAAATGAGATACAGATAAAATTTTATATCATACCATAACTATTTTTTTTAAATTATTTTTATGATTTTGAAACAATTTATTAAAATATTAATCACATAAAATATCATTATTGTAAAAATTTTATACTATCAACGACATTTAATATAAATAATTTCATGCAAATATGATATATTACGCAAAAATCATTTTATACAACCTTTTATGTTGTAATTATATATAAAATACATGGAATACCTCTTCTAATTCAAAATACATTTCATTAAATATTTTAAATATCATTATATATTTTTAATATTATTTTCTTGATATTTACATTGATTAAATAATTACTACATTAGTGTTGTATCAATATTTTAGGTAATTTTTTCATCAAAAAAATCAGAAATAAATAACGATGACATATATCAGTGTTTTATATTTCGAAAAAATATTAATAGTTGAGCATATGTGATGTTTTACCCATCATCAAAAAAATGATTCTTATTAAAAATATCACTGTGACATTTTGAAACATTACATGATCCTTAAAATATATCTATAATTTTTAGCGGAATATTTTTGTTGAATGACTCTACTTCATAAAATATTTATTTATAGTAGAATTATATTCATTTAGACAGATATGGAAATATTTATGTTAATTTTAAATTCCATATTTTATTATTTTTTTACCATTAATTACATAATTTACCCAATGTTGTGGGAATTTGTTTTTAACCAATTATCCTATTAATATTGACATAAAATATATGGGATTTATATAATAAATATATCCCTCATGATTCTGAATATGAAATCCATTTTTAGAAATTTAAAAAGCATAAATTTTCTAATTTAATTTGAAATTAAATTTGAAAAGTGCAACAAAAAATAATTTTTAGAAATAAGTCAATATAAAATATAGAATATTTCTATTGACTATTTGATTTTCAAATAAATCTAAAATATAATTTTTGGATTACATAATATAATATATATCAAATTAAAATTTATGACTAATTGAAAACACAATTCTTTCTAATAAAATGCATCTTTCGCTAAATTTATTATATTTCAGTATTAAAAAAAGGAAACAAATGGAAAAAAATAATCATTTAATCTTAATATGATTTTAACATTCGTGAGATAAAAAATTAAATTAATTTTGTGATTTAATATATATTTATAAGTGTTATTATTTTTTTAAATTATGTTCTTTGTGAAAATGTTGAAAACATCCTTCAGAAAAATATAACTTTTTATGTATAAAATTGAATTTATTTTTATATCAATGTTATAAAAAACGTATGATGAAAAAAATAAGATTTAATATTATATATATATATATATTATTAATATTATCCAACAAGAGTGGTTTTTTATTTTTTAATATAACACAGAATTTTGTGTGGTAAAATATATTTTTCTAAAATTATTCCATTTTATATTCAAAAGTGTTTTATTCTCATTTATAATTTATTGTTCAAAATCAAATTCACTATATATAAAAGTTAAATTCATTTTTTATTAAAATTTTTATTTTTCTCAATCCCTCCATTATAATTGGAATTTTATAATGGTAAGATATATATAATAATATTTTGTTGTTCTTTTAAGGTTTATGATATTTGCAACACTAGATACAAATGAAAATAAATTTATATAAAATAAAATATTTCACAAAATATTAGGATGTTTAATTATTCTCCAATAACGAAATTTCATCATCAAATTATAAATTTATATGAAATGTTAAAATATGATACATTACTTCTCTATCATATATTCCACATGTTGGCATGTAGCCTTTTCATATTTGTGGTACCTGAAATGTAATTAATTCACATCAGTGGTTTTGATTCGAATAACATTGTCATTATAGATTAATATTGTCAACATTTTATCCTCATAATGGATATCATTATCTAGTTTCACCAACTCTAGAGTTAGTATATTAAAGGGATCATGTATTAACATTTTCTAGAGTGACACATGGGGAAAATAATTATCTGAATCCATACATTGTGGAAGTGATAGCCGATAGTACACTACTCCATTTTGATCTAGGATATCAAAGGTCCCTGTGTACCATTAGATAAAATTATAAATATTTTAAAATCACATTAACATCTTCTTTATTCATAATCGATGTAAAAATTTATCTCCAATTTTAGAATATATGTCTCGTTGAATGTCTCTAGCAGAAATAAAATGGGGACTGTGAGTAGCTTGTAAATGTTATTATATAGATTCAAATTTATCTGTTATCACTTGCACAAGATTGAGTATATGTAGTTATCATTCCCCTATATCTCTATAATAAGTTGTAGTTATGCATCAATTTACATAAAGGGGTTCATAATGGTATATTATAATTATTGAGTGTAATTAATTATTATATATTTCCTCATACAGTGGGATATGTCAATCCAATAATCAATTGAATTTATATGAAGATGACCATATAATTTTTTTGAGCGTGTATGTAGTTCATTATATTGGACATAATTTTTGAATAGATACGTAATTCATAAATTCAAATTATTACGCAAAGCATGTTGAAGAATTTTCTAAAATTTTGATGTAAACTATGTATCCAAATCGTGGATAGTAAAAGGTAGAAACCCATAAAACATTACAAATTCCTTAAAATTATTAATTTAATTTATTTCCCAGGTGATAAAACATAACAGATAGAAATGAATTGTGTATAATTAGTGAGTCAATCTGGTACAACCCAATTGTATTATATACATTGAATGAATTCATAATACTATGGAAAATTTACAATGTAGGCATATTCTGTTTCCACATGGGTAAAGGAAATGGTTTTATCATTCCTTTAAATGTATATCAATCTGATTTACCTTTCAAACATATTTAACACTATGATATATACTCTATAATCTCATTAATCATGTATCCCCACAAGATATGCTATCAAATATCATATTACACCATAGAAAGTCTTTAATTGATAGATAATGGTTCTCTATTTTCATTGTAAAATAGAACATAATTTATCTTAAGGGATAATGGAATAAAAATACTCATTCCAAATATAATCACACAACCATAATTTGTAACATCCCAAGTAAGTAATTAATAATAGATATTTTTATCTATGTCTATTAATGATTAAGATAGTGTTTTAGAGGCTTAAAATGAAAATAAATCCAATCTTAAGCATGGAATACACTAATATTCTTAAAAGATTGTTTTATTACCTTATGATGGAAAAACCTTTTTAAATATATCTTTTGACAATTTTATAAACTATGTTTGTCAAAATAAACTTATTATTTGTGATTGGGACATCAAAATTTACTTTGTGTGAATTTTTGGTATTTTTCTGACAAGGTTCATTTTTTAATGAATAGTGAAAAAATACTGCATTTTACATCAATACTGCTTTTTAATCTTATTTATTTATATGATTAGATTATATTTTGAATTGGCCTTAATGTGTAATATGAATATATTTTTACTATTTAATCCAATGGTGGTTATTGGAATCAATTTCACTTTGAAATTGGACTTAAACTGGTGTCAATCTTTTGATACTTATTGTTTCATAAAAACACGCTATTTGTCATGATAGCGGGAATTAATTATTAAACAAATTAATGTGAACTATATGTTTTGAATTTTGCAAAATAGACTTCATTTTTAAATTCGGAATATCAAATATAGCTTAGGGTGAATTATTAGTAATTTTCTGAAAAACTTCAATTTTTGTTGAATAGTGAAACCACTAAGTGGTAATTAAGAAAACTGATTTTTCAGTTAAATGAAAGTTTACCACTAATGTGTATTGAATTTTGAAAATTCGACATACATGGTTGTCATTAAGAAGTTAAATGTGGTTCAATGAGATTAAAATAATTTTTTGGTGAATAGTAACTTATTAAGTTTTTAATCGCGATTAGTGGTAATTAGGGTAGTTTAAGGTATAAATAATGCTTTTAATAATATGAAATGACCTAGACACATGTCCCAACCTTATTGGTTGTGTCATGGCCGACCAAGACAAGCATGGGCCATCTTGGGGACCCCATGGATCCACTTTTGTTTGGAAATGACATAAATTACTTTTTATTTAATGTTAAAGTGAATATGAAACAAACATAATATGTTTTACAAAAACAATTTTTAAGTGGGGTTATACAAGTCCAAGTTTTGATTATAAATAGTAATTGGAAAGCTACAAAGATTTCCTATATCATAGTATTTGTTTTATAATTTTTAGACATTAAATATGTTTAATTATTTATGACATAATAATGATGTAGCGATGACATCATTATTCGACGATTTAAATAAAATGGAAAGAGAATGTAAAATCTATAAACTACACATGTCCAAAACTTATTGGATGGGTGGATTTATAAGCCTTATCACATAATCCGCGAATTATATCAATGTGGGACCTTTTAAAACCGAAACACATTTTCAAATAAAGTAATATCTCTTTAGTTTCCAAAAGTGCCCCTCCTCTCCTCTTATAAAAGGCCCCCTCCTCTACCTCATTTTACACACTCCTCAATCCTTTGGCTCGGCCAAACCCTGCCCATTTACTCTCTCCACATCCCTCTCCTCATCCTAGAGGATTCCCTTTGGGCAGAATCCTTTCAAAGGAAGCCTTTAGGCTCAAAACAAAAGGAGTTACACTTTTAAAGGTAATTCTTTCTCTCATGTTCATTTGTTTTATTTTGCTTCTCCAACCCCCTAAAGTCTTTTTATTTAATTATTTTGTAACAACAACAGTATATTCAATATGCTAGGATGTTGTTATAAGATTTATTTGAGCTACACTCTCACACAACTACATCAAATGGTTAAAGAACATACGGTTTCCGTGGATGGCGAAATTCTGCCTCCCGAAACGATGATTGTTCAATACTCATTTAACACCTTCAAAGGTGGCCATTATGATGTCACTATTTTTATATATGATATATAATATGTTTATGTTTTCCTTAAGCTTCTATTTTTTTCATTTTTGGCATACCTTTATGGTTCCCATTATGGGTAAACGCGATATCTTCATTTAAGGAAGTGTGGACTACCGCCCCCTCAAAGTGATTTGATTCGTTAAATACCATATGTGGGACATGTAAAGGTAAATGTTAATGATATTATATATGTTATTATACTGTAATTATAATATACTCTTATATCATTATGATTCCATTCCAGAAAAATACAAAATAGAAATGGAAGTAGTGTTCATGCGTACGTAAGGCTTACCGTCTCCATGAACGGTGCATTTCATTTCATACCTCTTAATGTGATGTAATATTATAAATAAATGTATATGCTGAATATATATGATATATATGTTATTCAAAACATTAATATCATTCTGGATATAATGAAACTTTGACCAAATTAACAACATGTGAGTGTAAGTGGTCTATTTTTGACTTAAGAACCAAATACCGACAAAATGAACATTATTAACTTAAATGAGTACATGATGTTAATAACATGGTATAAAAGGAATAATGAACTTGAAAAAGTTTCATAATCAAGTAGAGATTAACTCAAGCTTATTATTCAGGAGATTAAAGAACGGTCAGGTCAAGTCAGATACGAGGTATGGGACTTCGTCTCAATCTCCCTTCATTGAGGCATATTTTATTTTATACACAACTTTCTTTTATACGGTGTATAAACCCCTTTGACTTTTAAATTTATTCAAAAGGAATCTTTTTTATACGAATCATTTACTAAATGAAAAAAGGGAATGTTTTTGTCGTACTTATGCGGCGATAACGACTTCTCCGCCGTCATGACCGTTTTTTTGAGTTTCGGCTTCCTCTACAAGGCATACCTTATTTTTTAAAAGAAAAATAAATACCATGTTTTAATTTTCTTTTATTTTGGTATTGAAAATGTTTTTCATAATATTTTATATCAATGTGTGGTATTGATTTCTTGTGATTGAATGGTGGAAATGTTATATTTCTGTTATGCATGTTTTATGTGATACGTTTATGTTGAGGTTCTTGGGCATTATTATGAAGACGGGTGGTTCCGTGATAGACTAAGGGCGGGTGAGCCCGTTATAGCTCTCCAATGCATTGGGTAATGTGAAGGAGTGAAACGTTAAGGTTTCTCCGAAGAGATTTTAGGGAATATTCTGTGATGGGTATTCCAAACGTAACCAAGAGGGTTACTCCCTACGTAAGAATGTTATGAATGCGTCAAGTTACCTTTATGTCTTATGATTTCTATGATTTATTCATGATTTTATGAGGTGTGTTAAGTGCCTATGTTTTATGGGTAAAGTATGATTTCATTCTTATGTATATATGAGCTCATGTTTCCTTTCCATGTTTTTTAACCCATACTGAGTTTTATGCTCATCCCAAGTTTTTGAAATGTTTTTCACAGTTCAAGGGAATGGTACATGATAAGATGATAGAGTCAAGGATGTGTCAAGAAATATTCCATGTTTTATTTTAAATATGTTTCCATTGATGGGAATGAAGAATACTATCTTTATGTAACCACTTTTTTTATATGTGGATTGTAATGCAAGTTTTATGATCTAATTCTCTAAAACTCTAAACCCGAAAAGATCCTCATTGTGTAATCTTGTAATAACTCAAGATTAAGTAAGGTTTAAGGCTAGGGCCTTATAGTTGGTATCAGAGGGAGGTTTAGATAACTGTAGGAGTTAGAATTCTATTAAATGATTATAGAAAAATATTTTTTTTTCGAAATGATATAGCATTTAAAGATTACCATGTTGCTTCATCTAAGACATGTTTGTTCAGAATGGTTTTCCGCAGAGGAAATAGGGAAGCAGTGCTAGGAAGGCATACAGAAGGAAATAACCTTCCGAATCAGCAACCAGAAATGGTCGGAATTGGAACTGAATAGTTTGTTGCAGTAATGGTGGAGTTGACTCAGGCTATAAATGGTGGTGGTATCCATGCACGAGATCATCCAGATCAACCGCAGAGGAACATGTCAGTGGTGGAACATTTCATGAGGCAACATCCACCATCATTCAGAGGATCATCTGACCCTGTGCTAGCTGAAGGGTGGATTAAAGCACTGGAGAAGATTTTTGATGTCATGGGGTGTTCAAACGATCAAAAGGTTAGTCTTGCTATTTACCGTTTGGAGGGTGAAGCAGATCAGTGGTGGTCTATGGTTAAAAATATCAGGGATGCCGATGAGATTGATGCTCTTGACTGGGATGAATTCAAAGGTATGTTTCATGAGAAGTATTTTCCTTAGGCTGTTCGACTTAGGATGGAAAAGCAATTCTTGGAATTGAGGCAAGAGGAGGACTCAGTGGCTGCCTATGAAGAAAGGTTCACTCGATTGGCAAGGTATGCCCCAAATTCTATTCGGGACCTTGATAGTAAAATCAATCATTTTTACTCAGGATTAAAGCCAAAATATCGAAGGGCTTTGGCTTCTCGGGAGTTTAAAAATTATGAAAATCTTGTTCGATGTGCTGAGAAGGTGGAAATGGAGTTTGCCGATGACCAAGTGTTCTATAACAACCAGCAGAAGAAGAGACCGAGGTGGCAGGAGAAAGGTAAGAATCCTTCAAAAAAGTCTGATGGTAAGAGAACTAAGTTTCCAGTTTGTGATAAATGTGGCAAAAGGCATGCTGGGGAATGTCTTCTGAATTCCGGGAAGTGCTACCGATGTGGTAAAATGGGACATAAGGCTCGTGATTGCACTGAAAAGGATCAAGGTGAAGGTAAGAACAAATTTGATTTACAGTTAGTGAAATTTTATAAGTGCAATGAGATGGGTCACTATGCAAACGAGTGTCCGACAAAGAGCTTGAGTGATGGGAAGCAGTTAGATTACAAGCAGAAAGGGTTGGTGAAATCCTTTGCAGCTACTTCAGCAGATGTCGGGCCATCAAATGAGGTTGTATCAGGTACTTTGTTTGTTTTTTCAGATTATGCCAGTGTGTTGTTTGATTCGGGGTCTACACATTGTTTCATCTCTGAAACCTTTTCTAGTAAAATGGGAGTACCATCTCAAGAAATGACTCCTGATGTTTTGGTAAAAACACCTGGGGGAAGTGTTGAGGAAAAAAGAATTTATAAGAATCTTCCTATCCTTATCTGTGGAATGAACCTACTTGCAAACCTTATTGTTCTACCTCTAGTAGAGTTTGATGTTATCCTGGGTATGGATTGACTCTCTATTTACCATGCTATGATTGACTGTAGAGCTAAAGAAGTTTCTTTTCAGAAAGACTTTCAGTTTGTTTACAGGAATGAACCCTTACTTTTGATAACATATCAAGAGGCCGAGAAACATGTAAAATATGGAAATGAATGTTACCTTGCACATGTCGTTGAAAATAAAGGAACTGTTCAGATTAATGATGTGCCAGTGGTAAATGAGTATCCTGATGTTTTTTCTTGATGAGTTTCCTGGAATAATACCAGATCGTGAAGTTGAGTTCACTGTTGACTTAGTTCCTGATGCTAAGCCAATTTCAAAACCCCCTTATCGAATGGCACAAATTGAACTTTTAGAGTTGAAGGAGAAATTGCACGATTTATTAGAGAAAGGTTTCATTAGACCTAGCACATCACCACGGGGTGATCCTGTTTTATTTGTTAAAAAGAAAGATGGTTCTATGAGACTTTGCATTGATTATAGAGCCTTGAATAATATCACTATTAAGAACAAATATCCTTTGCCTCATATCGATGATTTGTTTGATCAGCTCCAGGGAGCTCAGTTTTTTTCAAAGATTGACCTGAGATCGGGGTACCATCAGTTGAAGGTAAAGGTGGAAGATATTCCGAATACCGCGTTCCGTACGAGATATGGCCATTATTAATTTGTAGTAATGCCTTTTGGGCTAACCAATGCACCTGCTGTATTCATGGACTTAATGAATAGAATTTTCCATGAGTTCTTGGATAAGTTTGTGGTGGTTTTTATTGATGATATTTTGGTGTTTTCTAAATGTAAAGAGGAGCATGAAAGACATTTAAGGGTTATCTTACAAACCTTAAAAGAAATGAAACTGTATGGAAAATTCAGCAAGTGTGAGTTTTGGTTGCAACAAATTTCTTTCCTTGGGCACATTGTTTCTAAAGATGGAATAACTGTTGATCCTGCAAAAACAAAAGTTGTGGAAGAATGGACAAGACCCAGAAATGTAACCGAGATTCGTAGCTTCCTTGGTTTGGCGGGCTATTACCGAAGGTTTGTTAGAAATTTTTCACGGTTATCTAGTCCAATGACTAAGCTAACTCAGAAGGGTGTTAAGTTTATCTGGACAAACGAATGTTATGATTGTTTTCAGGAATTAAAAAGAAGATTGGTGAATGCTCCAGTTTTGGCACTACCTTCCAGGAATGGTGATTTTGTTATATACAGTGATGCTTCGTTGAAAGGACTTGGTTGCGTCCTAATGTAGAATGATCAGGTAATTGATTATGCTTCATGACAGTTGAAAACTCATGAGGTAAATTACCCTAAACATTATTTGGAATTAGCTGCTGTTGTTTTTGCTTTAAAAATTTGGAGGCATCATTTTTATGGAGTAAAGTGTGAAATATATAACGATCACAAAAGTTTAAAGTATATATTCACTCAGAAAGAATTTAACATGAGACAAAGGAGATGGCTAGAATTAATCAAGGATTATGATTGTACAATTCATTACCATCCGGGAAAAGCAAATAAAGTGGCTGATGCTTTGAGTCGAAAATGTAATGCTTCATTAACAATGTTGCGTTTGGAACGTGATCCTTTGGTTAAGGATTTGATGAACTTTGGCATAGAAGTTGTTGGTGCAGGATGTTCTTCTGTTTTGTTTCAGGTATCAGTGAGATCTTCTCTATCAGATAGAATCAAGCAAGCACAGAAGTAAGACAGTGAGTTGCAGAAAAAGGTAGAGATGGTTCAGAAAGGTATGTTTCCTGAAATCAACATTGATAATGATTGTGTTTTGAGATTTGGGAAGACATTGTGTGTGCCTTGTGATTCACAGTTGAAGAAAGAGTTGTTATGTGAAGCTCATAGTTCTCCGTTTTATGTTCATCCGGGCAGTACTAAGATGTATAGAGATCTGCGGGAGTATTACTGGTGGGATGGAATGAAAAGAGATATTGCCGATTTTACTGCGAAGTGTTTGACATGTCAACAGGTTAAAGCAGAGCGGCAGTTACCGAAAGGGATGCTTCAGCCTTTACCAGTGCCAGAGTGGAAATGGGAGAATATATCAATGGACATTGTTGTTGGATTACCGAAGACATCTCGAGTTAATAATGCAATCTGGGTTATTGTTGATCGCTTGACCAAATCTGCTCATTTCCTTGCTATACGAGATACATTCTCTCTTGATCAACTTTCCCGTTTGTATCTTAAAGAGATAGTCAGGTTACATGGATTTCCTCTCTCCATTGTATCGGATCGTGATCCCAGGTTTACTTCTAACATTTGGAAAGGCCTTCAGAAGACGTTGGGTACTGAATTAAATTTTAGTACAGCTTTTCATCCTCAATCAGATGGGAAGTTAGAACGAACAATCCAGACATTGGAGGATATGCTACGAGATTGTTCAATGGATTATCAGGGATGTTGGGACCAACATCTTTCTTCGTTTGAGTTTTCATATAATAACAGTTTCCATTCCAGTATACAGATGGAACCATTTCAGGCATTATATGGGAAGCGTTGTCGAACTCCAGCTTTCTGGGATGAAGTGGGTGAAAGGAAGTTGATGGGACCAGAATTGGTAGAAGAGTTGGCAGAAAAAGTTCAGCTGATTCAGAAGCACATGAGAACAGCTCAGAGCAGGCAGAAGAGTTATGCAGATAACCGGAGGAAGGATCTATCTTTCGAGGTAGGTGATCATGTTTTTCTCAAGGTTTCTGCTTGGAAAAGTGTGATGAGATTTGGTAAGAAAGGAAAGTTGAGTCAAAGGTTCGTTGGACCATACGAAATTCTGGAAAGAGTTTGATCAGTTGCATACCAAGTGGCTTTACCTCTGAGTTTATCTTAGGTACACAATGTTTTTCACGTTTCGATTTTGAGAAAGTACATGCCAGATCCATCTCATGTTTTGAGTCCAGAGGTAGTTCAGCTGGAAGTGAACCTATCTTATGAGGAACAACCGGTCCAGATTCTTGACCACAGGGAGCAAGTGTTACGGAATAAGGTGATTCACTAGGTAAAGTTTTTGTGGAAAAACCACATGATTGAAGAGGCAACATGGGAATCTGAAAATGCAATGAGGGATAAGTACCCCCATTTATTCGATAAGTAAATAAATTACGGGGACACAATTTTCTAAAGGGGGGAAGGATGTAACATCCCAAGTAAGTAATGAATAATAGATATTTTTATCTATGTATATTAATGATTAAGATAGTGTTTTAGAGGCTTAAAATGAAAATAAATCCAATCTTAAGCATGGAATACACTAATATTCTTAAAATATTGTTTTATTACCTTATGATGGAAAACCCTTTTTAAATATATCTTTTGAAAATTTTATAAACTATGTTTGTCAAAATAATCTTATTCTTTGTGATTGGCACATCAAAATTTACTTTGTGTGAATTTTTGGTATTTTTCTGACAAGGTTCATTTTTTAATGAATAGTAAAAAATACTGCATTTTACATCAAAACTGCTTTTTAATCTAATTTATTTATATGATTATATTATCTTTTTAATTGGTCTTAATGTGTAATATGAATATAATTTTACCATTTAATCCAATGGTGGTTGTTGGAATCAATTTCACTTTGAAATTGGACTTAAACTGGTGTCAATCTTTTGATACTTATTGTTTCATAAAAACACGCTATTTGTCCTGACAGTGGGAATTAATTATTAAACTAATTAATGTGTCCTATATGTTTTGAATTTTTCAAAATAGACTTCATTTTTGAATTTGGAATATCAAATATAAATTAGGTTGAATTATTGGTAATTTTCTGAAAAACATCAATTTTTGATGAATAGTGAAACCACTAAATGGTAATCAAGAAAACTGATTTTTCGGTTAAATGAAAGTTTACCACTAATGTGTATTGAATTTTGAAAATCCAACATACATGGTTTTCATTAAGAAGTAAAATGTGGTTCAATGAGATTAAAATAATTTTTTGGTGAATAGTAACTTATTATGTTTTTTATCGCGATTAGTGGTAATTAGCGTAGTTTAAGGTATAAATAATGCTTTTAATAATATGAAATGACCTAGAAACATGTCCGAACCTTATTGGTTGTGTCATGGCCGACCAAGACAAGCCGTGGTCCAACTTGGGGACCCCATGGATCCACTTTTGTTGGGAAATGTCATAAATTACTTTTTATTTAATGTTAAAGTGAATATGACACAAACATAATATGTTTTACGAAAACAATTTTAAAGTGGGGTTATACAAGTCCAAGTTTTGATTATAAATAGTCATTGGAAATCTAAAAAGATTTCCTATATCATAGTATTTGTTTTATAATTTTTAGACATTAAATAAATTTAATTATTTATGGCATAATAATGATGGAGCGATGACATCATTATTTGACGATTTAAATAAAATGAAAAGAGAATGTAAAATCTATAAACTAAACATGTCCAAAACTTATTGTATGGGTGGATTTCGAAGCCTTATCACATTATACACGAATTATATCAATGTGGGATCTTTTAAAACCGAAACACATTTTCAAATAAAGTAATATCTCTTTACTTTCCAAAAGTGCCCCTCCTCTCCTCTTATAAAAGGCCCCCATCTCTACCTCATTTCACACACTCCTCAAGCCTTTGGCTCGGCCAACCCCTGCCCATTTACTCTCTCCACATCCCTCTCCTCATCATAGAGGATTCCCTTTGGGTATAATCCTTTCAAAGGAATCCTTTAGGATCAAAACAAAAGGAGTTACACTTTTAAAGGTAATTCTTTCTCCCATGTTCATTTGTTTTATTTTGCTTCACCAACCCCCTAAACTCTTTTTATTTAATTCTTTTGTAACAACACCAGTATATTCAATATTATAGGATGTTTTTATAAGATTTATTTGAGCTACACTCTCACACAACTACATCAAATGGTTAAAGAACATACGGTTTCCGTGGATGGCGAAATTCTGCCTCCCGAAACGATGATTGTTCAATACTCATTTAACACCTTCAAAGGTGGACATTATGATGTCACTATTTTTATATATGATATATAATATGTTTATGTTTTCCTTAAGATTCTGTTTTTTTCATTTTGGGCATACCTTTATGGTTCCCATTATGGGTAAACGCGATATCTTCATTTAAGGAAGTGCGGACTACCGCCCCCTCAAAGTGATTTGATTCGTTAAATACCATATGTGGGACATGTAAAGGATAATGTTAAGGATATTATATATGTTATTATACTGGAATTATAATATACTCTTATATCATTCTGATTCCATTCCAGAAAAATACGAAATAGAAATGAAAGTAGCGTTCATGCGTACGTACGGCTTACCGTCTCCATGAACGGTGCATTTCATTTCTTACCTCTGAATGTGATGTAATATTATAAATACATGTATATGCTGAATATATATGATATATATGTTATCCAAAACATTAATATCATTCTGGATATAATGGAACTTTGACCAAATTAACAACATGTAAGTGTAAGAGGTCTATTTTTGACTTAAGAACCAAATACCGACAAAATGAACATTATTAACTTAAATGAGTACATGATGTTCATAACATGGTATAAAAGGAATAATGAACTTGAAAAAGGTTCATAATCAAGTAGATATTAACTCAAGCTTATTATTCAGGAGATTAAAGAACGGTCGGGTCAAGTCGGATACGTGGTATGGGACTTCGTCTCATTCTCCCTTCATTGAGGCATATTTTATTATATACACAACTTTCTTTTATACGGTGTATAAACCCCTTTGACTTTTACATTTATTCAAAAGGAATCTTTTTTATACGAAGCATTTACTAAACAACAAAAGGGAATGTTTTTGTCGTACTTATGCGGCAACAACGACTTCTCCGCCGTCGTGACCGTTTCTTTGAGTTTCGGCTTCCTCTACAGGTCATACCTTCTTTTTTAAAAGAAAAATAAATACCATGTTTTACTTTTCTTTTATTTTGGTATTGAAAATGTTTTTCATAATATTTTATATCAATGTGTGGTATTGATATCTTGTGATTGAATGGTGGAAATGTTATATTTCCGTTATGCATGTTTTATGTGATACGTTTATGTTGAGGTTCTTGGCCATTATTATGAAGACGGGTGGTTCCGTGATAGACTAAGGGCGGGAGAGCCCGTTATAGCTCTCCAATGCATTGGGTAACGTGAAGGAGTGGAACATTAAGGTTTCTTTGAAGAGATTTTAGGGAATATACTGTGATGGGTATTCCAAACGTAACCAAGAGGGTTACTCCCTACGTAAGAATGTTATGAATGCCTCAAGTTACCTTTATGTCTTATGATTTCTATGATTTATTCATGATTTTATGAGGTGTGTTAAGTGCCTATGTTTTATGGGTAAAGTATGATTTCATTCATATGTATATATGAACTCATGTTTCCTTTCCATGTTTTTAACCCACACTGAGTTTTATGCTCATCCCAAGTTTTTGAAATGTTTTTCACGGGTCAAGGGAAAGGTACATGATAAGATGATAGAGTCAAGGATGTGTCAAGAAATAATCCATGTTTTATTTTAAATATGTTTCCATTGATGGGAATGAAGAATACTATCTTTATGTAACCACTTTGTTTATATGTGGATTTTAATGCATGTTTTATGATCTAATTCTCTAAAACTCTAAACCTGAAAAGATCCTCATTGTGTAATCTTGTAATAACTCAAGATTAAGAAAGGTTTAAGGCTGGGGCCTTATATAATTGACATGGTACTATGGTTGATTATATTACATTATTGCATTAACCTCATATTGAAACATTTTATCATCCCATTATTCCGCAATGATATCACCATTTTTAGAGGGTTAGTAAATCATTTGGATAGTTTAAATATATTTTAGGCCCTTTTAATCATTATATAACTCATACATCAACCTATAGAGATAATTATTAATGATTTTCACCATGAATATCATACCAACTAGTGCTTGATCATGTGTGGGATAATTATCATAAATAAAATTGTATCTCTATTGTGGTGTAGGTTATCAATTTATAATTATTAATTAAAATACCTATTTCCATATTTAATGAATTGTTGTATTAAATAAATTGTTTTCACAAGTCTATATTATATGTAAAAATGCAACAAAAACCCCTTTTTCCATCTCATTGAACAATTAATCAAATACACTAGTCCAAATTAAATATAAATAGTCTTAATCATCTTGGTTTTTGGGTTTGATAATCATGTAAACATATTCATAAATTTAATGCAAAACCCATATAGACTGTGGAATATATTGATCTCCATTAAAACTAATGGCCCCGACCACTCCTCAATTTTATTTTTCATATGAGGGTCCATATTTATCCCTAATCTAGTGATAATATTTCCAATGAATGTGACATCATTAGTAAAAAAATCATAACTTTATTTCATTTCATACTATTTCCCTATTTATAAAAAATCATTATTACAGTATTCAAATTCTCCTCAAGCTCCACCTTTGTTTTTGAGTATATCATACTATCAAATATAAATACAACCAAATGATTTTTGAAGTAAACTATATTGAATATATTTATTATATTAAATAATATTATTAGATAATTATTTTTTTAATGGAATCACTATAAACCCACAATGTCCATACCTCATTCCAAAGATAAAAATCACAATTATATAACCATTGAAGGGGATACATGTTCATTGCCGTGATTTCATAAATTTCATGATAATCGAAAGATAGGTTCCTCGGCCCATAATTCTTTTTCATGAAGAGGACCGGTTTACCCCATGATGAATTACTCGAGAGTATGAATCCTTTGTTTAGATTCTCTTATAACTTCTTAATCAATTCATGGAACTCAATAGTCAAAATTAAATAAGTTTTAATTGATATGTGCCAATATCTATAAATAAGATCAATTATGAACTCAACCTTTCAGTCATGATGATTATGAGGAAATTAATTAAGAAATGTGTCATCATTGTCACTCAAAATGGAAATGTCCTCACTCATGATCCCCTCCATTATCTTAAGAAATGGATATATATATTCTTTCTTATAATGTAAAAATTTATTGTCACGATTTTATGATTTTAAATGTGATTCATCATACTCCTTATATTTGTATATAATTGAAGGATTCATTGATATATGATGAGTGATCTCCTTATCTGAAGAGTTGAAATAGGATTTTTAAAAATAAATAGTATCAATTCTCAATATAGCAACAATCCTCACTAGAGGAAGTAACTCAAGATATAATTAGAGATCAAGTGCAAAACAATTTTTTCTAGGGGAGTTATATACTTGAAATTAAATACTTTTACATCTTATATTCTCGTAGGTAACTCAACCTGTATATTTTATGCCGTTTTTGATTAGTTTTACTAATCATGAATATTGATAATGAATTCATAAAACCTGAATCAGATGATATGATTTCTATTGAAGAATGTATAAATATTATACCAGTCAGGTCACATTTTTTGGTTTCGACCTCAGTAGTTGAGATAGAATATTCTATTACATAATGCATTGGTTGTTGTATTCATTTATTTCCTCTCAGAAACCCTTGAATGAGATAATTGGCTAACATAGTGTCTGAGTTCCATGAAGATAAGGAACTTCAAAAAACATATAGTGTTCATCTAGAATATCCACATCCTATATTGTTGGTTTCTTCCTTTCAGTATGTCATTTATTAGTTTGGTTCCACTCTTTTCTAATATTGAAGAATCTTGTGTTTCCTCATAGGCAGTTTCTTTAATTCTACTACATAGAAATTTTATAAGTGATGTGCTAGTATTTATTTACTCCCTTATATTTTTACCCTACAAAATAGAATAATATATTATGTTTCATTTATAGACCCCCATGAGACCACATATAATCTAATATACCAATAAAAACCTTATGGGAACGATGAACAATCTCTTCATAACAATCAATGTATGGATTTTATATATATTTTCATAGACATAGCCTTAATCTAATTATTAATAAATCAATAAATCATTATATTTTGATGGAAAATAAGGAATCATGTTTTTAAATAAATTTGAATTTTTCTATATATGTCGTAATAGAATCATCATTATTTTGATCTAGATTGTAATACACCCTCTTCGTTATATGAATTAGGGTTTAGAAAAATATATATTACATTTTATTATAATATGATTTCTACATCATAGAATAAATTATCTCTTTATACATCATTTTTTATGAATTTTAGCTAGTTAATATATTTCCTATCAAAATTATAGACCGACAACATGAATTTATCTTCATTGTATTTTTTGAGGATATAAGGAATTTTCAATGTAGAGTTATTCTATATTTTGGTGTTGATGGGAACATATGATAAAATTAATATTGGAGTCCATTACTTTATATGGGGTTATCTTGAAACATTGTCATTATTAATAGAATGTTAGTTTTTCATCATTATTAATGATAATATTAATTTCTTGGGTAGTTTATCTAGTACTAGTATGATGTTTTTCTCCTTTTTTATAATATTTCCTATTTTATTATATAAATATTCACTTTTACTATCACATTATTTTTTTGTAATATGTGCACTTTTTTCATCAATTTAATATAAAATGAAAAAAATTTAAAAGTGTGTTGAACCATTAGATAATAATAATTTAAGAATTTAATGATGATCGTTAAACGAATAACATATAGATGATGAGTATATCCTAACATGTAATTCAAAATGTTTCACTCTATTTTATGTATGGTAATAGAATATTACCTATGGTTTATACTAATGTATTACTATTATAATATCCAAAAATAACTATAATTTAATCTGACACTATATATAGAGACCCTTTCCTTTTAACCATATTATTACATGTTTTTTAAAAAATTATCAAAATTTCATGTATCTATAAAATATTAATTACATAAACTTTTATGAAATAAACTAGAATAAATAAAAAATATATTATTCCTAAAAATTATCTCTAATAATATTTTGATATTATATATCTTCAAAGTATAACATGTGAAAATAAATGTACAAAATCATTATCTAAAAAATTTAATATGGAATAAACATGGGAATGAATAATAACAAATTTTTATTAAAAATTTACATAATAACAAGAAATTATAGAATTTATAATAGGGTATCATTTGATAATGTAAATGTAGGAAGGTGGATTCAATATACAATAGGATGTAAACATTCCTCATGACTTACTACTAAAACTCTATCACATTGTCATGAAAGTCCCATAATTGATTAGATGTAATCTTTACACCCGTACATGACTTCTCAAGAGAATGAACAATAAAAATTAATTGGAGTGACATATAGGGGAACCCATCATAATTTTTTAATGAATATGCGTTTCACATAGTAAATCAAACATAAGGAATAATGAAAAGGGAATGTCCATGAAATAAATTGGTTTTGTAATCAAGTGATTACGAAGAACCACATGTTGTAAAATACATATATGAATTATAGAAGTAATTAAATCATTCCAACTGAAAAATGTAAATATTATAACAGATCATTAATAAATATGTCCAACCAAATGGAATATATGAAAATAGTGTTTATGAAACATTATAAATGAGCCACATTAGTGAGGTTTATAGGATTAGAATAAAGTTTCATTAAAGATAAAAAATGTATCATTTATTTGAAAATATCAGTAAAAATATAAGATATCAATTCATTATAAAATGAGTGATTTTATAAAAAAATTATTGTATAAAACTTTTATGTATTGTATAATGAGTTTTTTATTAAATATGGAAGTTCATTTTAATGAGTTTTTATTATCGAGGGGAAATATTCAGGGATCAATTTTAAAACCTGTAGTTTCCCACAAAAAAATTGAATTTATCATCATACATATGTTTATAGATAAAAAATATTATTTGAGTGGTATATATAAATATTTAAAAATTAAGTTGTAGAAAATATAGAGAAATCAAAAATCAATGAAAAATTTGAGGATTAGAGAGATCACTTCCTTTACATTCAAAATAATTCTAAACTTGAACTTAATATCTTGGATAATCCAATTAGATTCAATAATAACTTAATTTAGAACTACGTACTCATTTAGTTAATTTATTTCATTTTTATTATGTTTCTTTATGACCATATTGATGAGTTATAATATTCAATTTCATCTTTCTATGAGTGTTCATTTAATAGTTTTATGATATGTAAACATTTGTATAAGTATGTATGTTCATTTAAAATTGAAATAATTATTCAAAAGTAAAACTAAGTGATATAAATGTACAGAAATGATAAAATGGTTTCTTCTATCAATTTCATTTCTCCCCAAGTGGTTTATTTATTTTATAAAACATTTATGATAAATGCCCTTTTTATTTTTGCGGGGTGTGGATTATTGAAACTAGTGTTGTTTTATAGTTTAATATTATATCAATATTTTTTTGAAAAACAAGATAGTTGTATTGATATAAATATTAAAATTTTTGATAACCATATCAATTTTTTTATTAACATCCATCAATTTTATAATGAGAAACTAAAAATCATTATCCATGTTGAAGGTTAATGGGTATAATTTAGACAATGGGTCTGTTAATATCAATAAGATGCTATGTGGAATGGATATTGAGTAATATATTAAGAAATAATTATAAAATTATATTATATAAATAATAATTTTGTTATGAATAATATTTGGATGATGTATTTGTTATGAAGATAAAAGAATAAATGAAATTAGACGATTTTGATTCTGAAAGGTGCATCTTGAATATCATATCCTTTAAAGACCCATTATGAAGCATAAAATTGTTATTTTGATAAATATAAAAGAATTATATTGTGGGTAGGAAAATGATGATATTTTATTTCTATGAATTGGGAGAGAATCTTGGTATGGAATGATTGAGGATAAGGGGTTGATTTTGGTGGTATTTAAAAAGGAGGATATGGGTGTTTTTGGAAATTTCTGAATAAAAGAAATTATAATAAATTAAATATCTATCAAAATTCCACCATTTGTACATGGAATAAAAGAAAAGATAATATACGATTTAAATATCCTAAATTAAAATAAATCGATATATTTTTTATTTATTCTACACAATATCAATTTTAATAAAATAAATTTAATTATTTTGGTTTTTATCATGTTAACATTGATATTATTATAAAAAGTTATAATTATTAAAAATATTTAATAATTTTTAAATAAGTGACCATTATATAAAATTATATATCATTTGATAATATTTTTTAAAAATAATTTATGTTTAAAAGAAATTATAATATAATAATCCAATAAAATATCATTATTGAAAATTTGATACCACTATGTACTTTGATATTTTATATATAATAAAAAAAGATAAAATCAAATAAAATAATTTTATACAATAAAACAATTCATTGAAATATCAAAAATTGATAGATAATCATTCATAATTAAAATTATATTTCTTATTGAATTATTAGTATCCTAAATTTTATAATTATATTTAAAAAATATTTATTACCTCAGTTATGTGTCAGTATTTAAGTTAATAAAATATCGCTAAAAATTATTAATAAATTAATATGATATAGAAACATAGTTTAGATTTAAATTTTAAACATATATTTGATCATAACTTATTTTTATCCCAACATTAAATATCATATAATTTGAAAAAATAAGGGCATGATTTTATTTCACATTTTGACTTTTACCGCCTTTATATAATTTACATGGGAAAGTGTACATTAAATGATTAAATTTAGAGTCTAATTTGTTAAGGTTCATATTTAATTTATCCATTATGATATTTGAATTATTATGAAAAAATTATATAAAAATTTAATTATTTTTTACCCAAATTAACTGATATATCATTAACCATGTGAACTAAAATTTTCCATAACTATTTTTCATATTGAACAAAAAATAAAATAATTATATGTACAAAATTTAGAATTCCTATTTCCAAGAATAATATTCATTTTATAAATTTCAAAAAACATAATAAGAATAATTTAAAATAAATTTACATTAACAAAACAATGAAAATGTATATTTTGGAAAAAATCAATATAAAATATAAAATGGATTTATGATATTTTTAAGTATTAAATACATTTCATATAAGATAATATTTTATTTTAAATAATGTATATCAAATTATTTATTAATATTAATTCATTTAAATATTTTACTTATTAATTTTTTTTAATAAAAAGTAGAATATTTTACTATTAATAATTCAAACATATCAAAAATAATAATAAATTAATCCTAATATAAGACTGAAATTACAAATTAAAAAATGAAGTTAAATTTTTCAAATAAAATTTATTAAATATTCAAAATTTATCTTTAAAACATTCTCATAACAAACAGAAAAAAACATAATTTTATAGGAGTACATATTTTTTTGTATAAATGTAGATTTATATTTATACCATGCCTAGAAAACAAAATGGATGAATGCTAAACATAATATTTAATATATTAAATATTGATATCATTAATATAATATATCAAGATTTTTTTATTATTTTAGTATTAAACGCACTGATGAGAATAAAAATATATTATTATAAAAATATTTATTTTTTTTAAAAGGTGTTATATTTAAATATATTATTAATTGATCACTAAATAATTAATTATATATAAATTTGTAAAACATATTTTTGAAATTTAGTTAATCAATTCCATCATTCCATTCTAAAAGCTAGGTTAAAATGATAAATTTTAAAATAGAATATGTAAATCTTATATTGTGCTTGATTTTTCATGGAACGAAATAAAATATAGAAAATAAATTATTTTATGAAAAATAATTCATAAAATATTAGGTTGTTAGGGATTTTGTAGGCAATGTCATCTTTACAATGAATGAGATGCATATTGTTAATAGTAAAAATGTTAAATCATATGAAATCCATGAATAAACAAATGGTACCATCATCCTTCATGTATAAATGCATTTTTGAACCTCAATAGGATATGATAGGTCTGATAAATTGTTTATAATCAATGTATTGAAACTTTTGGTTGAGATATTGTTTCTCTATAACTTCCACCATATATGGTGGAATGGAAAACAGTCTTACACATGGAATTATATTAATAATAAACTCGACATCTCTCTAGAATGTTATTCTAGAGAAAGGGTTATGAATTAAATCTTAGAAATGTCAAAAAATATGAGTAAATATTCAATATGCACTTTTTTATCTTTAATTAATGGAAAATAAATATATGTATTCACACCACCTAGCCTATGATCCACTCGTATTAATCTACTTCCTTGGACATTCCAGTCACCCTTCGGAAGATAACTATTATCCTCAAGGGAAGTAAAAATACCGTGTAGTGATAATAGTCAGCCTAAGCATGATTGGAAACCAACAATTCCATCCGATGAATAACATCTAATTCTATTATCTTAAAGATTAATAGGTAACAAAGGAACCGATATATTCATACCTAAAGGGAATAGTCCATCCATTGGTGAAATAGAAATCACTATTATCCCTATGGTTTATTAAGGGTCATCACCCTACAATAATAAAATATTTCTATAATGAATCATTCCATGGTCAAAAATGTGATACAAGGTTGTGAATCCCAAGTATCAAAAATAGTGGATACAATAGTAGAGGATACTAGAAAATTAGATTGTGCATTGGATTTTCTTGTGATATCATACACATATATCTGTAATAAGGCATTCAAATTGCATGATTCATTACCATGTTCTATAGGTTGACCACCCTAAGAAGAACTTCTCTGATTTCTTCAATAATCTGAAGTCCTTCTACCGTTACCATGATCCTTTACTCAACCTATCGTACTGAAGATACTCCAAAACCCTCTTAATGTGACATAAATACATTGACCATCCTTTTGGGGATGATAAAGATTCTTTTCCACTATAAAATGTGTAATTTTCCAAAAAATTCCCAATGAAAACACATACAGATACAAGAATGATACCTTAGATGGTATCTATCACACTGAAGTTTTAGAATTCCCTTATATCCAAAATTATGGATTATAAATGATCTACCATTGTAAATACTCTAGAAACCACTTCCCTAATAAAAATTATCATGAAAAATATTCTTACAACTTTAAGAACTACAATAATTCCTAGAAACTCATTTAATGTTCCAAGAATAGTCACCATTCCTCAGTTATTATTCTGGTATAAGTTCGTAGTTCACTATATATGAAATATTAAGTTATTGAAATAAATTCTATTATGTATGGATAGAATAACTTATCCTTCCTCTTTTTATAATATATATTCACTATCTTGAATATTTCCAACCTGTGAAAATACATTAGGATTTTGTTGTTGGAACACAGGAGTTAGATTATACCTAACAAGTGTGGGTTATAAACTAACCTACATAGGTAGCATCAGAAATATGAAACACTCACATAGATGAATGGTAGTTCCTTTTTTTGGATAATTGGGGGTTCAACATGTGAAACTACTATATCGATAGCAGGTGTCTCAAGGACTACCAATTTTAAATCAAGATCATTCACACCCTCCTAGTTCATGACTAGAGGACATTGTGGTGGCCTAGATCTATAAATTCCATGAAAACATCATAGATTATTATTTTATGTAGACATAAAATCACTAAAAATCAGATCATTATGAAGGGACTCACTACCAATGGTATGGTACACCTACAACCCAGATATGCCTTGATGTCGGTATGTGATCAAGTATAATTTATAGAGGTTCCTATAGGTGAATAATAAATTATATTTTCCCATTAATTTACATGAATCCATTTTATTTTATAACACAAGATTGACATTTATAGTTTTTATTCTCATAAATAGAAAATAAATTTATTTATTAAATGGATCATCATTCATATAAAAATAATGGCCCATAAACAATAAAACTAAATGAGACACTCATTTAATTGCTTCCAATATCACCTACATTGGTTCTAAAAAATTTTAATGGTAATATTCAATGGAATATCTCATTAAATTACCCTTTCAAATCCATTAGGTTCTACACTCCACATGAATTGGAACTTGTGTAGAGTTAATAACAACTAATGATAAGCTCATATAACCAAATATACAAATCAGACATTGTTAATTTTTAGCTATATTAGATTCCACCATCATCATATACATGAAATAATAATTAGATACAATTGGTAACACTAAATTAAAAATTTATCTATCCTAAAGAATATGTTATTATAACAGTCATTAATATGTTAAGTTGTTGTTTGGCATAGTAATCACCCTTTAATTTAACATGAAAAATGGTCGTTCATAATCCATGGGGCGTAGGCATAGTAGAACAATCGTAGCGTACTGTATTAGCGGTGGCACAATAGAAACGACGGGCACAATATAAGTGGAAGGTCACTATAGCAGTGATATGGTACTATAGTAGTGGTGGGTACTCTGTGGTACTATAGCAGGAATTTACTGTAGTACTACTATTCATAGAATGGTCCATGGGCCAAAATTTGGGCCTACAGGCCATGTAATGGTTAAAATGCCCACTTGGCATTCGGGATATGTAATGGGTCTCCCTCTACCCAGTTAAAGGAGGAAATCTATTTGCATTAATGATAAATGAGGCTCCGGCCCCAAACATTTAAAATAAACATTCATAAATATAACATCCCTTTATCACTCAAAAAACGATTCTATATATGAAATTCAATAACTAAAATTAACCTATATGGCATGGGAAATAAATGGAATATGAATTCTAGATTCCAATAATGTTGTATATAATAATACTCTATATCTTACCGGGCCATGGTTAACAATCCATAAATGATATAAAATACAACAACTCATGCACATTAAAATAATGTTGAAAGTGTATAAAATGTAAGAGGACAAATATATTCAACATTTTACCATTTCTAGATAACATGTTATTTACCTAAAACATGGGTTACCTACTCATAGTCATAGCTCATAACCATGTTATAATATTTTTAAAATAATATGTATATATTCCAGTGAAAGAAAAAATAAAAAAAACACATTAATACCACTTTTTGATGTCCCAGCCTGGAATTGACTAGTAGGTGCCTCAAAGAAAGTGGTACCCATAGACAAATATTCATTTCCTAGTAATGTAGAGGGTACTAACTAGTAACAAGGGAGTATGGTGTGTGTATGGGTAGAATATTCACTCTTGTTAGAATCTTTCTCTATATAAATAATAATATAGAAATGTATCTGAATGGAAATATTTATTATTATCTCAGTGGAAGTAGTCATAAATTTTTATGCTGAAGATATTAAACAAAAGCTAAAAACATATTCATATATAATATATTAATATATCATGATTTTTCAATACAATAATTTGGAATATATATATGCGGATGTAGGAAATACATGAAATATAAGGGATCAATATGAAATGATAAGCAAGGAAATAAATTCAATATAAATTATCAACATGAAATGAAAAATAAATGGATCCTTGATGAAAAAGGGAAATAACATAATAGTAATAACTTGTGGAGTCTACAAATAGAATGTAATTTAGTGTAATCTTAGGGGAATTGACCATGGAAATTCATTAAATGTAGTTATAAATGAGTCCGAGGATCTTTTCCTAGATAAAACAGGTTAATAAAGATTGAGCCCAATGGGTTGTATTCATAGTTTTAGGTTCTAAAATACATCAATATAGATCCAATGAGTGTATTAGAGTCATTATAATAAATAGAATATTGTGATAGGATCTTTAAGAAATCATGATAGAAATACAATAGCATAAAAGTAAAAATTTCTAATGTGGTTATCTCACTTAGAAAAAATCACTATAAAAGAGAATGGAATGCACTATGTGCTTAATACCTCTATCAAGAATCAAATGGTGGCTCTTTTCTGAAAAATATGATGATGATAAAAATATCTAAATGAAATATATACCTTTTACATAAATCATTATATAATAAAAATTGGTTAATAGAAATTAATATTGATAACTTATTAGGTTTATTCTATTACATATCGTACAAGGTGACATGGATAAATATTATTTAGAACCTTTAGTTAATTTAATTAGATAATCATTTATTAATTTCATTCCTAAAAATATCACTATTCATGAACCAATGTGGTAATTATATCTATCCCATTAACATAAAATTCTCATAACCCGGCCTATTCATTGTTTAATATGATCTATGATTTGTGTTTTTTCTTAATCCAAAGTGGAAGATAGATAAGTATTCATGTAAAGGGATCTAACAGTTCTACCAGAAAATGGTATTGAAAGGTTCATTGTTTCCTAGTGTTTAGAAATTTTTCATGCACAAAAATTTAAAAATGGATAAAAATTTGTTTTTTAATATGGTGTAGAATGCAAGATTGATGTTTTTTGGGAAAAAGCATGCAAGGAATGTTTTGGGATCATTGCATCAAAATATGAAAAAGGAAAATATTGCACAAAATATTTAAATTTATACGAAAGATGATGTTGAATGGAAAAAGATTATGATCCCAATACAATGTCAAAATGGGTTTTTTGTTCACTTTGAAAAAAAATATTATTCTCATAGAAAAAGACATGTTAGAAACCTTCATGAAGGTTCTTCGATTCATATAAAAACGAGGATTCCCCTATGAAGGAATTATAAATTTTCCAATACTGATATGGCTGCTTCTCTCTATGAAATATTATTGATTGAATTAATTATGGAAATGTAAACATGCATGTAAATAATCTTTTATCCATTAAATAACAAGTGGGAATTTTAGTGTAGGTGTGTGAATGATTCGTGTAGTGTTGAAAATAATGCTGTGTTGAAGACATCTTACAAAACAATCCTAAAAACTTGTGCTCAAGAGTAAGTGCTTATGTTGATTCATAGTACAGAGATTCTACGAGTTTTTTAATATCTCTTTTTTTCAATTAGTCCAACCAATTGCATTTGTTCAGGTCATTGATGTGAGTAGTCTATCATGATGGATAAATTGAAATTAATTTAATACCAATATTTTTAAGATGATTTTATATTAGTAATTCAAGTAAAACATCACCCATATTAGTGATCATGTGGGAGTCAATAGATGTGATACAAGGAAGGTAGTGATCTATACATGAATTCTTATAGAGGTATCATTTTTGTCACAATGATACTGTGACCAAATATCAGTATTCAACAACAAGTAATAATAATTAGATTTTGGTATGACTAAAAAACTATATGTGTTTACTCTTTCTACATAGCCATTCATAGTTGAATAAGTAAAAAAGTGTTGTGTTTTTCCTAAATGTTACTATTTTATTTTTAATCTAATACATCAATAATGATTATCAAATTCCTACCAACATGGGAACTAGATCATTCACTTTAAAATAAGATGTTAACACCTCAATTCTCCTTCCCCTCTGAGGGCGTTCCATGGCTCTACACGTTGTATTAGAGGATTAAGGTTCCTAATGTAAAAACTTTTTCTTCTTTTCTATCACAGAGAATATAGTAAATTCTATGGGTGTACCCATATTTGATAGAATAAACTATTAGATCTAGAATACTACAGTGATACCTCATCTCAAATCACTTGAAATAGAGGCCATTTTTTTACATGAGTAATATTGGTCATTAATCCTACATGGATTTCAATTACAAATTCAAATAAAAAATTGTTTCATGTAGATCCTAAAATGCAGAATGCCCCGAATTTTCCTATTTTTGATCAAATCATTCTGAAGGATATGAGTTTATCCTTAACAAATTATATGTGGGAAAAACTCAAATATATACACGAAGGACATAATAAAGGTAATGGGGAAAAACTCCAGGTTTTTCACAATAGGATTTATCATCGTAATATATATCCAAATGAAAATTAAGATTTATTCTTCATTAAAATTACTGATGTTCTTAGAGAAATTCAAGGGAATGGAGAAAGTAAGTAAGGAATTTACAATGTAAAGATGATTTTGAGAAGGATTTCACCTATTTTTAATCCATACGTTTCATCTCTTGAGGTAATGGACTTTTCTAAAAAATTTATGCATAACCTTCAAATAAGTCTTGTCACCTATGAAATGGGAGTCATGCCATGTGATGCGACAAAAAATTTCAATAAATATATGGCATTAAAATCCATTTAGATAAAGATATTTTAAGAGACAGTGTTAATGAATACAATGAGGAGGAAAAATTACATTACCTATTTTCCAAGAATTTGGGGTGAGGAAAAGGTCTATAGGAAATAAATATTCTATTAGCATGATTTCATTGTATTGGAGTTGGGAATATTTCTTATTAGTTCTCAAGGATGGTTGATGATAATTATGGTGAATATAGAAACATTGGGAAGCCTCATAAAATATTTATTGAAAAAGTAAACATCATATTTTGAAATAAACTAAAGAAGATGTTTTTATAAATAATATGATGATTATAATCAATTCATTAAGTAAGAAGTTCATGTGTTTAAAATACAGAGACTAAGAATCTCTTATGGATACCATTGAGAAGTTAGAACCATGAAAATAAAAATATAGATATCACTAGTTTAGTGTTGATTTAGATAAAAGATACAACATATTGATGAAATTTTTATTCTTATAAATAAAAGCAATATATGAAAAATGTTGTGAGTAGATGTGGAAGAATCATATAAATATATTGATTATCTTGTGGATAATATAGAATTAATGGAATGTATAGTAAGATTAAAATAATAAACCATGAAATCATAGAAGATATATCAGAACTGAAGATGATAATTGAATAATAAGAAAAGTTCCTAAATTAATTCAACTTTATACTCGAAAGGAAGCCCATGAATATTGATTTTTTATGATTAAGTTGTTACTCTTATGATTAAACTTGAATGTGATTGAATTTCAAAATAATATAATTGGATGGTTTTCAGATGCTGATCATTTACAGAGAGTAAATAGTGGTTATAATGTATTTGAGAAGATTTTGAATGGTAAAAAACATTCATGGATAGAAAATGGTGGAATATGTTGGGATGATGAAAAATTAAATGATGCAAAAAGTGTGTTCCAGTATAAAGTCAAACCGAATGATAGAAATAGTTAAAAGTTACATAAAGTGATGAAAATTAAACTCTTAATCCAAATTAAAAGTAGAACATAAAAATATCCTCATGTATCTTGTAATATTATACAAATAAACTTTATTTTTATAGAAAAATACTTTAGGATGAATCAAAATGGGATGACATTTACACACATGAAATAATAATTCTATGGATATCTGGTCATACCATGTCATATAGGAAAGTGTCAAAGAGATATTTGAATGGATACGATAAAAATGTTCAACAAAGGGGAACACATTAATATCATTCCTCTTTTATAAGAAATTATTTTTATGTATATTTTTATCATTTTTCTAAAAGTGGTTATTAAACAGTGATTTAATTATAGATGAATGATAGGTTATATTCATAATAAACTCAGAGGAAAGTAAATTTTCCCCAACTAGATGTTGTTTCTATTAAAAATATGTTTTCTACATTGGAATATGAGTATGAATATGAAGAAACCCTGAATGGGAAAAAAGATATTTGAATAGAAATCTATATCCTCCACCAAATCTAATATTTTGATGAATGAAAATAGGTAAAAAAAGAATTCATCCTAGTAGTATTAACTCTCAAATTTACAATTAACTACATTAAATTGATTCTTAAGAGTTGGTGATCATCCCATATAATGGGAAATGTAAACATATTAATGAAATTTACCGAAAATGTTGATGGAATTACAAGGTTCAATAGTAAGGTTTCATTGAAAGTAAAATGTTGTGGGAGTACTGAGCAAGATAATGGGGTGAAGAAGAAATCTGATCTTGTTTATGTGGATGGAATCCATCACAAACTCCTCAGTGTGATTCAAATCTTAGGCTCATGGATTTTTGTTAAATTCAAAATAAATGGGTCAACTATAAAAGAGATGGCATGTAATTATCTCATGAAATGTTGCAACATAGATAGAAATATATACTAGGTTTATAGAAGAGGGAATGTTTTCTACATAAATATTAATAAAAAATGACTTGTGGAACCAAAGGTTGTGGAAAATTAATCATCATGGAATGGAAAAGATATCTATGATAGATATATTCATGGATATCCTAAATCTGAATCTTGAATGATAGAAGATGTGTGATTCATGAATATGACGAATGTTGGTCTATAGTTAATATCAGCCAAAAAAGAAAAGGACATAAAATATTCTCAATATCATTTATACATACATTTTTGGTCTGATTAATGATATTGGAATGCATGGAGATAGATATATACTCATTTCCATTAATGATTATAGTATAATTTCATGTGTGATTATTATAAACTAGAAATGAAAATTGAAGGATTTCATGAAAAATTATCACGGAATCACTATGAATGATAATAAATTGACATGAAATGTTCTATTACATCACAATAGAAAGGAATATAAAACCATTGAGTATGAAAATTACCTATAGATGCATTGAATCCAACATGAGGTGTCTTTTATGATAACCCCACAATAAAATGGAGTTGTTGAGGGAATGAATTGATAGGTGAGAAATACGGTCAAAACTATGTGATTGAGAATCATATCCCTCGACATTAATAGAAGGAGGATGTTCAACAAATGTTTTATATTCATAATATAACATGGTTATATATAAGAGAACCTAAAACTCAATATGAGTTTTGTCATGGAAGGAAGCCCTCTTAAAAATAATTAATTGTTATTGAAGGTAAATGATTTATCAGAAACAAAGTATGAGTTCTGGGAAAATATAGTATTTTGGATAATGATGGAATATTCCTTGGATATTCAATTAATATCAAATCCTACAAGTGTTTCAATAAGTTTCTTAGAAAAACTGTGGATTTTTGTGACATTAATATAGTCGAATACAAGATCAAAAATACAATGATAGGATATTATGCTTATATGATTGATGATTCAAAAGTTAGTGGACATGGAAAAAATAAAAGTGAAGTAGTAGAGGATGTTGTGAAAAAAATTAGAGGTCCCAAAATGACATACATTCAGATAATGAATTAGAAGAAGTTATGGCGGAAGAAAATCCTCTTGAACGTCACAAGAGAGAATGAAGAGAAGAAATTGAGCAGTCCAATATCACTAAGGATTGGATAACTCCAACTATAATAAAGGGAATTTGGAATAATTAAAAATCATTATTTCTATTAGTAATGTAAGAATCATCATTTTATGAATCCACAAAGGATCAATCGTGGATTAATTCCATGAATGATATTTTTGATCAAATCGACAAAATCCAATCATGGGATCTAGTAAATATACCCAAAGGATAAAATGTGATTGAAAAAATGCAGATTTTTATGATTAAATATGATGATTACAATAATGTGATCCGAAATAATGATAATTGGCTTATAAATGATACTCAAAATTGATGGTATATATATTGAAGAAACATTCTCTCTGGTTGCGAGATAAGAGGTGATCTGGAATTTCCATTCTATTGCAATTAAAAAAAGGATATAAATTCTTTCATAAGGATTTAAAATAGTATGATTTAAGATTTCACTTCTAGAAAATGACTATATCGAACAACTTGTGTGTAATCTAATTGAAAATGTTGAAATGGAGGGGTTTAGATTGAAAATGTCTCTCAATGATATAAAGATGTCAACAGAAGATTGGTATTTTAATCTGGATTCCTATTTCGAGATTCATAAATTTAAAATATAATTTTCCTAACACAACCACAATCCGAGGAGTTCCAATAAAGATAAATTTATATTGTTGGTGTATGTGGATGATATTATATTTTGAGAATTTAGGTAGAGATCCATGGATGAATATTACAATCAAATTGAATTAGAAATTTTAATGACTATGACTGGAGAAATCTCATATTTTGTGGGGTTTCTTGTGATTCAGAATAATGACAACTAATTTATCTCCCATGAATATTATGAAAGAAAGGTGATAATGAACGTAAATATTCATGACTCAAAACCAATGTAGACACCAATTTTGGTTTTATCAAAACATGGAAAGCATTAGGATTTGAATTCTATAGATCTCACAATGTATAGGAGAATGATTGGAAGCTTATGGTACATGACAACAACCCAACCATGTATTTACTTTTTAACATGGTTATTGAACCACTTTCAGAGTAATATGAAGGAAGAACATAAGTGGTTACTGAAAATAATCATGGGTTACAATCATTGTACTTAAAATTATGTCTTATACTTTTTTGAAGGAAGAGAAATTGAATAATAATCATTTCATGATGTTGGATGGGTTGGGGATGTGGTGTAGTATATAAAGTCATGTACTCAACAATTATGGTTGATGGAAATACTGAAAGATATTGGTTTTGAAGTGAAAAGTCTAACGATGATTTACTGCGATAACATAAGAATAATTAATTTTTGAATATTATAATCCAACATTCTCGAATGAAACACATTGAAATTTTATATCACGTTTTTATGGAACTGAATGAACAAGGAATGATTAATATGGATCATGATGTCACCGATGATCATGTGGAAGACATAATAACCACGACATTTTCATCAATGGAGATCAAGAAGCATAGGTTGAACCTCAGTATTCAACCACATCACATTGCATGTGGAGGTTATAAGTGTTCCCTTCTCCCCATGTTAATTAAATTTAAATCAAATTGTGAAAGTTATTCTAGTTTTTGGCCATGATATGTTCCTGTGAGAGCATGCTTTGATATGTATAATTAACATTTATTGGTCGTTATGATTATTTCCAATAGGGTAGAAAAATAAATTCTATATTAAAAAGGAAGAGTGTGAAATTTCATTCTTGTTATTAGTTAATGGATTATAGATAATGATGATCATTCAGTGTGATGAGGAAACATTTCAGGACTTGAAATGCTTCATGGCCATGATGAGAATTCATTGTTATGAAGAAATAGTTCTAGGCATGTAATTCTTCGATGACATGGTAAGAGAATTTTAAATAAATCTTTAATAATTTCAGAAAAGGAAACATAATTCGTGCTTCCTATATTGTTTTCTAGACCATTCATTTCTCACATATAGGTAGAGTGTTGGTTGAGTTGATCCTTTCATATCTGGTTCTAATAGTGGTTATTTCTCTATTTTATTTTTCGGGAGATTTCCATCAAACCAAAAGGGATATATTTTTAGAACCAAGGATATTATATGATTAAAATGGATTATGGGTTGCATTTTTTGTCAATAAGAATTTTATGATTATTAATTTTGTAAGAAAATGGATCATATTGTTCAAAAATACAACAATATTGAGGTTGTACCGAAGAATCCTATGCGCCCAAGGTGATATCAAAATAGATTTTGAAGCACGAGAAAATAATATTATACACAACAAAAAAGATGTATTAGAATCATTTCAATAGGATCATCAATGCCTATCAATTTTCACCTAACCACATTAAAGACATATGAATATTGATATTAAGATCAGGATGCTCATCTAGACAATATAATTTTTCATGTATGATTTATGGGAAGTTAAAATAATGCCCAAATCGTTCTTTTAGTCTCTAGAGACATTGTAAAACTTTTGGTGTAGTAGCATGAATTATTATAGGATTATAGAAAATAGGATATTCATGAATGATATCTTACATGGGAACCACAAATATTGCGTGCAAGAAAATGTGTTACGTCCTAGTGTAGTACTCATCATCTAAAAGTTTTTTGGATATCCATTTTGTTCGACCAATGCTTCCTAGTGCCTCAGTTCAAGAATTTTATGCATGAATTGTATCATGTTGTATAATGAAAATAAATTCATTGGAACTATTTTGAAGAATCTTTTATGTAAAAAAGCATGTAAGACATAACCAACATCAGGGAACATGGTGGGAGTTAAAGGAAGTGATCTTAGGGAAGCAGAAGAATATCCATGAATTCTGGTAATGGTAGTATTCCTATCACATTGTGACTATTTAATAATATATGTATTCCACAACTAGAGAATATTATTGGATTATGGTACTACTGACACACTGTCTTCGTATGTTCCTTCGATGTAGGACTTAGTAGAGAACCATGTAAAATTTGTTGTGGTTTGATTATGAATTTGATTGTTTTATTACTGATTGATTGCATCATAAATGATTAACTAGTTCCTTCCAATGTGGGAACAATATTCACCACATTAAAAGAAAATATTGACCCCCTAATTCACCCCTCCCCACTCAGACCTTTATAGGTCCTAAAAAATTTAAATTTAACTATGCCAAGTGATTAGTAAAAAACTAATTTACATTGAAAAAAATTTATTTCAATTATTTAATAGAAATACTTAATTTCTATGGGTAAATTGAAAATTATATAAACTATACTTTGTCTAGTAATTTTTAATTCAGTATACATTTTTTTTCAAAAAACGTATTATTTTTTGGATTGTTATTCCAATACTCTTGAACTAGGTCAGAAAATAATCAAAATTGGATACAAAGACATATTTTATGATGAACCCAACATGGGGTGGCTTCCATTTACGTTATAACCTAAAATGATACAACAAAAATAATATCAATGACATATAGGTCACATTATCATCAATTATAATCATTTAATCATAATTTAATATGTAGTTCCTAGTGAAATTAGCATGCTTATTAAAAATAAAAATTTATAAAATGGTGAGACATTGAGTATTGAGTAATAAAACACCTAAATTCAGACTATAATGCTATGATAATCTAATAAAATCACTTGAATTGTATTGGATTTGAAGAAAATGGAAGAATTGAAGAACTACATGAAAATTGGGAATATTTACTCATACAGAATTAGTGTTTCAAAGGTGATGAGGAACAACAAAATGATCATACGCATTGAAATACATACATGGAGGAATCTAATAATAACAATTGTGACTAAATAAATATTTATATAGATTTTTAATCAATGAACCTTTCTAAGAGAGATTTTATGATATCCTTTGGGTGATGATGGATGATTCTATATACTACAATAAGAAAATAGATGGAAGAAGAATGTTTAATGGGATTTATGTTTAGAATAGTAAATTCAAAGAAAAATAATTGGATCTCAGGGTTTGGCCTCATTGAATGGCCAATATGTGTGACAAACATGCACATAGAACAGTCTACGGATGTACCCCCCATAGATTCATGAACATGGTTTGAATAACCATGTATAAATAATGATGAAAACCTCTTATAAAACATATAGTGGTTCATGCATGTGCGTTTGATACTGGGTGAATGGTTAAGGAAATAAATGAGAACATATTTTACCCTATTGAAAATCTAATATAGTTTGACATAAAATTTTGGATTTTACAATAAGAATTCAACTTATAGTAAACCAATCACATAATTATAAAAAAAGGTGTCCCTTAGATAAGAACAAGAAACTACCACCACACGAACCTCATGAAATCTCATTAGACATCAATATTAAGTCCAAAAAATGAATACGATGAAAACATAATGAACACACATAATATAAACATTGGTTTCATATAGGGAAATTTCTTAAATTATATTATTGGTTTTGATGTTATTAGTTTTGTATAATTTTAGTGCTATGGATATCATTATGTTTTAGATACCCTAATTTGATCAGAAGTATATTGTCACATATACACTTTTTATTTATTTAGTAATGGTATTTTATAGAGTTCAATAATTTTTCAATATATTTTTATTTGGATTATAATATATGATTGAATTTAATTAAACCATTTAGATTAACATGGATTAAATTTGGATTTGTTTTTAATAATAATGTTATAAAATTTTAAGATATCTATAGAGATGATTAAAATAATTATTGAGGGTAATATTTTATTTCACTTGTATGAAATTATTATTCGTATCGAAATTTGAATTTGTTATTTTTGGAATAATTTCAATTAAATTTTTTTAATATTAATTAATATTAGGTATAAATTAAATTTTAATTCAGATAACATATTATTCAATTTTCAATATTATCTCAAATTTCGGAAATAATTTTGGAATTAGTAATAAATTATTGGGTAACGTTTCATTAATTTAGGGATTTATTTATCTCTTAGAATATGGTTTTTAAGCTTTAGGAATATGAAATTTTCATTTAGGTTATTCAAAAGTCAAAATATTCGTTCAAATAATGAATGATTGTATTAGGGAACCAATTAATGAAAATTTATTTCTTAAATTTTGGAAATCATGAAATTATATTTTTTTATTCTTTATATTAATGGAATTATAATGATAATAGTTCTAATGAGGGTAATAAACTAAGATAAAATTTATAAAACAATTCACATAACATTAAATTATTTTTCATAATTGTTTACATTGTCTTCATTGTCATATAATATATTGATGTTTTGAGAAATCACATATTCATTAGAGAAATATTTTATATAAATATATTATTAATTTAATTGTTTTATATCAAACATACAAATAACTATAAATAACATTACCATAATACCTCATACATATTTATCTATTTATTGCGAATAAGATCTTTCCAAATCACATACAATCTTTCACCCTCATTTAATAGGGAATATTACATCAAAAAAATACTATCATATACGTCATAAGGATTAGTCCAAAATGGGTTTCTCTATTATGAAATTGATAAATAATGATAATGTAATTACATTATGTAATGAGTATAAATATAAACTAAAATGTGATATAATTAAAATTCCATGTAAACATAAATAAACATAGTATAATAGACTTTCATGAATCATTAGTTTTTCATGTATCTAATATCCAACACATCTTGTATGTAAAAATGATCAACGTGATCCCATTACAACATTAAAACCAACACGCATATATAATTCATTTTTAATTAACAATATCCTTAATTGGGTGTGAGGGAAAAAAATTATCATGAAACCATCTGGTATACATAAATCATATTGAAAATAATTTAATTAATTAATATGTTGAAAACATGTATTTATCAATTGGTATATGAAATTCATCAAACAACTTTATTTAGATTCGTGATTGAAAATATTAGAGGATGTGTCCTAACCATGAAAACATTACCTACAATTCATGGAATAATCATATAACTTGGTCAAATGTAATAATAATGGTACTATCCTTAGGCTAGGACATAATTATAAGAATTTATGTATAACTTTTTCATGCCTCTTATATAAGAATTTTAATATATGTAGTAAATTCTATATATATAAGAATTTTCAAACAACAGAGAATGTAACACTCTATAAACAATTCTGAATTTTCATGAAAATCCATTTTTATAACAATTTTATAAATAATTAGGAATATATTATATATTAATTTTATCATAACTCACAATACATGTCATAATGAAAATAATAATAGAATATAACATCATAATCTATAATTCGGATTTTAATATATTACAAATTTTCATCTAATTACTCATTAATTCCTTAATCAATTATATCATTTCACATGATGAATCTATCACATTAAATCATCTTAAGTGTCATGTGCTGATATACCATATTTTAGTCAGGTAGATAGTTTGTTATTATTTCAGAGTATCCCTACCATATCGGGGTGCAAAAGATAGGTTTCAAAACTAATAGATTTAATGGGACCCAATGGTAGTCTAAACACCTTATTATCATCACCGATTATTTTTTAGTCCATAAAAATGATGTGATAAAACAATATCATAATATTTTGATATGTAAAAAATTTAGAAATAGAAAAGAGGTGTTTTTATTAACCACATACCTAAATCTAGTTATCAATGTAATGCATCTAAATTGGTTATACAATGAAGAATGAATGTGAAGGAGATCACAAGGATAATCCTATATCAAAAAATAGAAAGTCATAATTTAATAGTGGGAAAAATATTTCACCATGACAATGGAAGAACAATGTATTAGATGGGAGAACAAAATAAAATAATCTCTCAAGAAAAAATCCTCAAGATCAAGATTCCTAAAATGGAAAAAACAATATAAAAACACATAGAGTGACTGTTTTGTTTGAATGAGTAATAATGAAATATAATTTTAGGAATATGAATAAATAAATAATATTCACACGATGCATTATAACATCTGGTCACAATTGATTAATTATTTAAAAACCTTTCACATCATAAATTTCACAGTAAAATAGATAAACTAAAAAACATGTTTCCTTGGGTTAAAATAATTATTTGGGAATGGTTGATGATGTGAAAAACATTCTTGTACCCTTTACCTACCTATAAATGATGAATTAATTTTTATTCATAGTGTTTCTTGTTTTCTAAACATATAATGATGTGAAAATATCTAATATACAACACTCATACCATCATCTACAAGAAAACAACAAACCAAATATTGAGATATAAAAAACATGAAAACACATTGTACTCCATCTAAATTATTTATTTAAAGAAACCATTAATTTATATAATCCTAAACCACTAAACACGAGGAAACATTTTCCAGAAATACTCTATATTCCATAAAAAACATGACCACCATGTCAAATATATTATTGAAACGCAAATAGAAATTATTTCAACCAAAACATAGAGACGGATGTATAAAGAAAATGGTTGGATAATAAAATTCCCTTCTATCATGAAAAATAAATTCATGTAAAAATTCACTGAATGTTTAAAATATTCAATCAAAATATTTATTTTTCATTAATTATTATATATATTTAAGTATTAATAAATTGAATTCAAATCAAAATGGTTATCTTCCTTGTGAAATATTATTATGATAATTTAAATTAAATTTTCATTTATAATAACATCCTTTTCTATTACATTTTATTTACTTGGGATATTATCTAATAATACCACCCTTATTTCTTCAATAGAATATATGTTATATTATATTTTTTTGAGAACAATATTTATTCAATGATTTATTCTATGATGAAATGAAAATTGTTTTTTGAAACCCATTTATTTTCTATAACTTATTATATATTATTAACGATTTAATATATTGATTCACACATATGAATGGATAGTGATTTTGTTATTTTTTTCTTAATATTTTATAACAAACTACTGAATTGGTACAATATTGATATTACATGATATAATAATGATTGGAATGGGGAGCTAGCCCAGTTCATTAATGTACTCTTCACACTATGCCTGTACTTTGAGTAAAATATGACTACTTATTAGGGAGTGATCCTAACCCAATATGATATATTTGGTAATATACCCTAACTAAATAATTCTAAGTGAACTCAGTCAACTATGATAATCATTTGACAAATCCATTATACTATATTTGTCAAACCGGGAGATAACCAATAAACTATGATATTCATTGAAATGAGAATTGATTACATTAGTTGTGACTTTGTAATATTTTGTGTATGAAAAAATCAGTTATTATTATAATTTCAAACTCTCATGGAACATGTCCATTGATTCATTTATAAATCAATTCATATAAACATCCATTATTTATTTCCTGATTCCTTGTTATTAACTATGGTATTCCCCTTGTGGATTTAAATTGTTATCCACATTTTATAATAATATATAATTATGGTATACTACCATGATAAATACTAACTTCCTTATATTTCATTTATTAGAGTCTAATATTGACCATTATTATGTTCACATTCTATAGGCAATAAAGAAAGTGTTATATATGAAATTTTCTTGAATATTATTATGATTGAAGATAGCTATTGCAGATTTTGATGATATTTAATGAAACAAATTTCATGTACCTTTTATCCAAACAAAGTAATTATTTATTGTTCTTGGACCTGCATTTTTGAAATCTAATGAATATTATTTATAAAATATGTAATATTTTTGTATTAAATAAATTGGTTTCTATATAATAACATTACATTAAACACAAAGTTAATTAATTTATCAGTCCTTACACCTATAATAGATATAATTTTCTAATTAATAACCAAATAAGAATTTAAGAGCAATTCCCTATATTATAAAATTAGTTCATATTGAAATATTAACCTCATACATTGTACCTAAGAATTTTCTAATCTTATACAACTAAGAAAAAACTCAACCAAATTGTTCCCTTGAAAATATATTTATAATTTGAATGTTCCAAATGAAACCAACACCATATAGTGACACATGAGTTTCATACATAGGTATAACATAATACGAAAGTGTATAAAATAAATTTCACAATCACCTGATCAAGGAATGTAATATTTTTTTGTGTATTTTGATACTAGGAACACAATATTATTATTTAGTGAATTATCATTAACATCTCCCATAATGATCAACCCCTTAATTATACTACATAATCATAACCATAATAAACTCGTAATTCATAACCAGTTGAAAGGAAATATAACAGTGCATTAGATTAGCTACTCGGTGAGGTTAATCAAGGTACATATCATTATATAATCTCATAAAATTATATTATATGTATATGGGTATTGGATAATGAAAATATCTTACTATGATTATATAAACAATTAATGGATCAAAATCAAGAGTCATAGCGAAATGGATTATTATTCAAAAAGAATGAAATCCTAATTGTGTGAAATAATCAAAATTCATGAACCATAAGAACATGTCATTAAACCAGGGATCTAACGTAGGTATAAAAACTACTTTTTTCCAAGGATAACAACTAAGATCATAAAACATAGTATATTATCCCTCATCAACTATTTATCATTTTTGATTAAGCTAATTGACATGTTTCACATTATGAATCAGGCTCATTATCAAGTTTACCATTGTTATTTCAAGTGTTATAAGTCATTAAAAAATAAATTGGATGCAGTTATATATCCACACGTCACCCAATGAATACCCTATATATGTGTGCCATATGATCATAAAACATTCATTATAATAGAACTCTCATAATGAAATGGATTTCGTAAAAATTTGATAATATCATAACCCCTAAAAATAAGATGATATTCATATAATTTTCATCATAATAAAAATAGATTGTAACAAATAAATAAAATTTAGTCTATATATCATATAAATGGTAATTCATATGTAAAATCAATTTACATCAACATAGATAGAAAATTATTTTTAAATATAATAGGAAAATTTCACAAGGAAAATAACCATTCAAACATTAGAAATATAATAAAACTAAATTTCATAAAAATACCAATACCATTTTATTTAAATATAACATTTTAAACATATAAATGACGATTCAATGGACTAATTATTCATTATGGTTGAAAATTATATTCTTTTCATACCATTAAAAATAATGGTTCCATTCTTATTTTATGAATTAATCAAAATGAATCTTTTTAACAAATAGAAATACGAATCCATTAAAACAATTTTATAAATACAAAACATTGATGAAATACAAATAAAAAATTTATTGGATAATTGTAAATAAAACCACGAACACAACTTCATAATACATTGAATTGGATGAAAAAGTATATTCCACTAAATTTATATATTATGTTGATTATTTTATAAAAAAAATTAATCCCATTAGTAATTAAATATATGAAAATAAATTGAAATGATGTATTATAATTAAATAACCATATGATATTAACAATCATGAGTATCTTGATATATATAATATATTAGATCACCATTGTAAGGTTAATAATATGTAATCTCGATAAATAACGAGACCGTAACATAAAACCATAACTTCTTATATATTTGTTGAATCATATGACCCATGAATATCATGTAATGAAACTTTTAATATCATTAAACGAAGTATATTCTTGATATAACCTACAAAATTTTCAGTTTATACACTACTAAAAATAAAATATTAGTGAATATGGCTTCCAGCATACAAATATTATAATTGGATTAATATACCTATCCTTTAGTCTCGACTAATATTTTATTTATTCAAACCACTTCAATAAAAAAATACATGTATCATAAATATATTAAATAAAAATACTAATATATATTATAAGTTATAAGATTAAAATATTACTTTTAACCAACCTTTGGTCACTATTTATTTTCTAACTCACTATTTCCTCTATTTACTACTCTTTTTTTTGAAGTATGTTATTTTTTTGATGTATTGGAACTTCTACGCTGATTATAAATCTACAATATTTGTTATTATAAGTAATAATCTATTTTATTATATATTTATTATATATATATATATATATGTTGTTATCCATAAATTATAATGAAAAAATTGTATTACACTATTCATCGACATGGTAGCTCATACTTATAAGTGAAATCTGTTTAACGTGTTGTTTGAATGGAATGAATGAATTATTATTAATATTTTATGAATAATTTCTTTTGTAAATATGAAATATATTTTTTATAGCTACCCTTTTAACCATCTCTTTAATAATGAAATTAAAAAATGAATCACATCGCTTCGTAGAGGTGGTAGTCCACATGTAAGCACAATCTATGATATTGGTTGTCAATGGTTTAAAATATATTTAGATAGATATGGGATTATAATTCGAAAATAATTTTTAGCTCATAAACACATTATATATTAATTAAATTCATCCATATCACCTTCCGTGTATATAATAATTAAAAAAATTAGTGACATCACATATCATAGAAGTTATATGTTGTAAACATCATATATATTATTATATCCTCATGTAGAGGGAGTGGTCCAGTCATATGGATTACTATGTGTGAAGATTTTGTTGAATAATGTGAACATATTAAAGTGTGGAGTATAATTTTCATTAATACCCAGAAAAAAACAATAATGTTATGTCATACTCAAACCATGATTCAAAACAAATTTCAAATATCTTAGTGTATTGAATATATTCTCTATCCACACATCCTAATAATATATTTTTAAAACACGTTATTCTATATCATTTATATCTAATCACATTTATTATTATACTTTACCCCACTTTTTCTATTTTAATGTTTATGTAACTATTTAATGTATCCTTTATGTATACCAAAATTTATGAACTTGATAATTTAAAAACAATATCTCTATATTATAAATAAATTTAATCTAACAAAAGAATAATGTATTTTAATTATTAATTTTAACAAAAGAACACATCAATTGATAACCCATATTTTTCCTTTACCACAATAATTATTTTTTTACCGTCTTTACAATTAATTATGAGATGAACATTATTATAATACATTTAATAATATTAATTTTTCCCATTCCAAAATTATTTTCCATTTAAAAACAATTAAACTCACATATGTGGAAGAATATAATTTATAATTAAACATACATAAATGATGAAAAAAATACTTTTAAAAATAATTTTATCAATTATAGTATGTTTTATTAATAAAATTAAATATTTAATTGATTAAAATAACCTATATTATATTACTAATAATATAATATTACAAATTTTAATTTGAAAAAGTTCTTAAAAAATTTTTATTTATTAATGTTAAAACATAATGTCATTTTACAATAAAAAACTAAAATTTTTAAATATTTTCTTAAATCTTATTGATTTCAATAAAGTATCAAAAAAATAAATACATGAAAATTAATATATAATGATCTAAAAAATGAGTATATTTTTTTAAATAAATTTTATAATTTGCGGAAAAGTTATTTTTAATGTTAATGTTAAAAATGATACAAAACATATTATTCAATGAATAATGTTTTTAATAATAAAATTTGATTTATACTATCACAAAACTATAAAACTATTAAGTTGAATTAAAATTCGTTACAATAAATATTTATTATATTAATTTCATTAAAATAATTCACATAAAGTCATTTATTTATTTTATTCATAGAAACTTGTTTTGATGAATACATATAATTTATCATAATTTTTTTTATTTTTTATTTTTTTAATTTTATTTTTTATTTATTATTTGAAAATTATTATATTTATATATATTTATCAACCAAATATTATATTAAATTATTTAATATTATTCATTAGATCAATTCAAACAACTATAACATTACTATATTATTATATTATAATAATTTAGTTGTATGTCATTTTCATTGGAAATTAATATTTTGTTTAAAAAAAGATATGGGAATGATTATATTTATTGTAAAAAATTCATGAAATTTTAAATATTATCATTATAACACACATAAAATTACTTACACCCTTGAAATTATATAACCCTGACATAAAAAATTATAGATTCTTTTGGATCTAAATATATTTATGTTTCTATTTATGTTCTTTAGGATTTTGTTTTCTCTACAAAACATTGACCAGGTGTGTTGTCTAGTTTCATAGCACTTCAAAAAAAAAATAAAAAAAAATCATAAGTTGTCCCTTATATGTGAGATCATACACCAAAAATATATTTTTAGTACATATGAATGGTTAGGTGTGTACTTTCAAAGAGTGATTCGTGGAACACTTTGTGAACAATAAAATTGTTTGGTGGATGCACTAAAGAATAAGTGATCATCCCAACATGATCTTGTATCATTGACGAAAAAATACATAGAGGACTATGTTTTCATTTATTCCAAAATATCATAAACTTATTCTATAGAGAAATTCATGGAAATGAATTTTCACCAATATTAAATTCTTGACCATTCTGAATATTTTAATATTTGCTTTCAAATCGATTTTTTAATTACTATATGGGTTTCTGAATGGATCTATCCATTTTAATGTCTCATTAGATCTCTCATGTCCAAATATATATATATTTTAAACAAAATTCTATCACATTTTATGTCTACACTTATTTTCTATATCACTTTTAAATTTTTAAAATTATTTCTAAAGTCAAATTAATTGTTCTATAAAAAACAACAGTGGGATGGATTTGATCCCAAATAACCATGAAATCATGAAAACAATATCGAAAAATATCATCTTGGGTTTGAATTATCATAAATAATTAACAAATATCTAAAGATGAAACATAATACACAATCTAAACAATATGTGTGAAGTAATTGTTTAACATATAAAATAAAAATTAATGTAAACCTATAATCTTGATCATATATAATTTAATGGGTTACTCTCTAGAAACATAACAATTATGTAATATATAAGAATAAATCTAATCCATAGTGGAATATACTTTACTAATAATGATATGTTATTATATGTTTTGTTGATCACTAACAACCCATATACCCTTATGACCACTGGATTTTTTTTGTATAATTGTGAAAAAAATACATGGAAATGATTTATCATTTTAGTTATAGTATATTTATTAGGGGGACAATCACTTAGAATTTAGCTTCTATGTAATAACATGTGGACATTTCTTGTACTCGAATACATGTTATGAAATTTCTCACTTCATTATATCCTATTATAAATACTCTTCTATATCTATATACAGATTCATATTTATATGATGAGTAGTGAATGAAGAAATATGGGCCTCTTCTAATATATACTTCTTTCAAATCGAGTATTTGTGAACTACATACATGGATTTTAAACATAAAATTCCAATACAATCAATGTTAAACTCCATGTATTTTTTATTTCTTATACAACTCAACATCTTCCTTTATTCAACAAGTTAATATTCATATGTATAAATGCTTGAATACATATATTAGAAAGATATTAATTCTTCTCTTCTATTATAATTTCATTATCCATCCATTAAAAATACATAAATATTTGAGATTTTTTTAAACTCAATATAAGAATACTGGAGTTATACTTTTGACCCCAATCATTAAACACCTAGTTTAATTTCCTAAGGAGGTAGTGTGTTGAGTAGTCATAATCTTTTCTAATCTCTAACAGCCATATTCAATTAATATTAAACAAATTGTGTGTTAATATATAAATTATTTAATTTTGAATAGTATATACATAACACATTTTGAAAAAATGTAATTCCATGGAATCATTATTGAAAATAATTTACACTTCTTACTCAAGAGCAGGAGTTGCATAATTTTTCTCAAAAACCATAAATTTTCCTATTTTATAATGAATAACCGTATTATTCATATTTGTAATTAATTAAATTCCCCTCATTGATGTTTCACTATAGATTATATATTTTTATCCATTATTGGATAATTTCTCCAAAGGTGCACTAGTTGAATATATGTTTTGTTAGTTTAAACATTTATTAAATTAATATGTCTAAAATAACATGGATACCTTCAGATATAGCATTGTTCGTTGATAATAATTAAATGTAAAAGATTCTTAAAAAGGTTGATAACAATGAGAAAAATCTTTAAAACATCAAAACTAATCCATCATTGATTGTCTAGAGCAATGATCGTTTACACACATCATTGATTGATACACCAATATTTCCTCTCTTGATATTATATTACCTAAAATAAAATAATTTGTATCCCTAAATCAAAAAATGTAAATATTCATTTAGTTTTCTATATATATAGTTTTATTAGAATCCTCAAGTTATCATCACATTCGTCCACCTCTTTGAATTTATAAGATTATCATCTATAAATACAACCTCCACTAGTAATGTAAACATATAATTAATATATACATAAATTTCATTATAATTTCATGGGGTATTTATGGTAGATAGTCCATCAATAAAAATTCATAGTGTTTTTATATTGGACAGAATATTGTGTTGGGTATATCATGATCATACAAAATTTCACTCAATATAAATAAACTATGATTTTTATTATGAAAAATGAATCACAAAAAATCCTTATATGTGAGAAATATAAATTTTATAAAAACAAATAAGGGTTGTCTATTTCAAAGGAAAATAAAATTAGAAAACCATGATAGTATCAAAAACTGTTATGATAAATTGACACAGATAGATTTATGAAGAAAAAATAACATAATCTATAGATGATTCATTATTATTATAATGAAAATATTTATTGTATAAATAATAATACCTAAAAATTTCAGAAACCCCAATACATAAATACGTAATTCTTTCAACATCAAGGATTTATATAGAATGATTAATTCATTTTCATAGATGTTATCTCATGTGTTAGGGCATTCAATGTTAATTCTCATGTTCTACAAATTTAAGATATTTAACTATTCGGTATTTTGTTTCTTTATAACTTTAATTTATATATAGAAAAAATATTCATCACTATTGGATTTCTTCATCTTGGCTTAAATTCCCTCAATCATGAAATATATAAAGAATTAATTTCATTTCTCATTGACATCTACTAATATCCATCTTCAACTATATTCATTTGTGAATAATCTCTGTAATATTAATTTTATAAGTCATATATCACAATATATGATAAATAATAATATCTATAACATTACCTAAATATATCATCCAATATAGTTTCTCATTATCAATGAATTAACCCTTATATTCAACAATAACCATATTCTTTGTGCTTCTATCCACAATCAAAAATAAAAATTATAAGTTATAACAATAATAATCTTAGTGTTATATCATATTTTCATGAAGGAAAATTTTATATGTTATCTAAATCATGTTATAGAATATTAATTCTTTGGAACCATAACATTATATTTGGTCATTCATTAACCATATATAATCAAATATTTATTTATTGTCCATAAATAAAATGTTATTTAACCAAATCATATCCACCAATAGTTTTATACATGGACTTTTTAATAATCATTATCATGTAATAGGTGAGGCTTGATTCAAGAACAATATATGTTATTCAAAGATATTATCCCATGTTTCATCAGTGTGAAAATAAGATCCACTATTATAATCCATGAATTGATTTATTTCAATTTAATCTAACTCATCAATTTCTTGCCAAAAATTTAGGTAGTTATTCTATTGACATTCTTATCATAAGTGTTATCTCTAATTTTTTATCATATTTGTTTCTAATGGTAAAAAACCTATCCAATTACAACCCCTATAGATGAATGAAATTATTACAAGTGGACTATAATTATTACATATATATGAACTCCATTTTTATTAACACCTCCTTGGTGAGACTCTTTACAAAATACCTTGTTGTAGAATGTTCAATGGGAATCACATGAGAAAAGATCCTTGCTTCACCCAGAAATCACATGATAGAGTTCCCAATGATCAGATACCTTCAATTTCCACTGATTCCAACTATAAAAACCATAAATTTTAATACATTTATTTCAAATAGTTCTATATAAATATTAAACACATTTATTAAACACATTTATGAATACTGTGATGTTTAATTTCATAGAGGCTTGGTATAAAATATATTTAATTATAGGATGATCTTTAATATCAACCATAAATATCATCCCCTTTTAGAGTCTTCATAATCATACCCTACCTAATAATTATCTACATAACCCATGTAAATGAATGAAAATACATACTATGATCAAATGATCAATAACATGAATCATAAGAGATATCAATATATATCGATATTAAATAATAATACAAGTATAAGTACATGTGATCATGATCATATCCTACATTGTTAATACAAAACCAATCATAGATAAAAAACATGGGTCTTAGAAGAAAGAATTTTCATTCCATAATTTACGATCCATTTGTGTATGAAATAATAATTATTCAAAAATCCTAGGATCTTTTTATAATTATGTGGAATGAATATTACTAGAGTCCCATAAATTTTTATTTGTTTTCAACCATGACCATTTAACAAACTAGATCATTCCACAACATCATGTCAACATTTTTTTTCAAACACTTTAGGTTATTTCCAATTATTGACCAAAATTTTAGTCTTGTTTCTAATTGTTATATCTTGATGATTAATGCGATTCCCAATTCATTGGAGGTATATACATCTCCCACCATTTATATTATTAAATTAATTCATATGATTTTTCTGTGAATTTAAAACAATCACCATATAAGATACATGAAATTTAATAGGGCTCATAAAACATTATGTATATAATAACCCATTAAAAATGAATAAGAATAATAAGGATATAAATATCATTATAATAAAACATTCGATGAATGAATAATAATTATATCGTAGGGTCTAACACCATTAAAACATATCTAAATTTTTTTGATTTCATTATACATGGAAAATGTTTTTGAATGATCATGTGGATCATTAAATTATGAATATATCTTTAAAAATTTTAAATTACTACTAAAAATTAAATAATTATAATAAAATTAAAATAATTATTCATTTAAAATATAATTTGATTTATTCGTTGAAATTTTAAATGAAATTATTGTTCATGATGATTGAAAATTCCATTCAATATATACAAGGTTGAAAAGATTAAATTCACATTTTTAGTACATGGAAAATCATCTTGGTTTTATAAAATTAAAATAATATTCCATTTAATTTAAGTAATAAAAAAAGGTAAAATTTGCGAAAATTTATATAAATAATATTTAATAAGAATAAAAATATTGGTAATTTTTTTTCAGAATATAACTAAAGGGATGAAAAAATTAATTTTTTACCAAATAGATATATAAACATACATTTTTCCATCGTAATATAATTTAAAAAATGAATATATAAAATGAGGAAAATAAATTCTAATCATTTTTTATCATAATATTTTTATTTCAAATGAATATTAATGAGTTCCTTGATATATATATATATATATGATATCATTATTGTAAACATATTCATATTAAATAATAATAATAAATGATATAGTAATAAACACCCAGAATAACATCAAATATAATTTTAAATATAATAATAATTTTTAAATTTTTTAAATAAAATTTTAATTGGTCATTATATACACAAACTAAAACAAACTATTTAAAAATATTTAATGTGTCCTATAAAGAAAATGTCAGCTGAAAATAAATTACATTAACAATCTTCTTCCTTCATGAACATTTGAACCTTCTATATAATACATATTGGTTTATAATACATATTTTACATAACTATTCACATATATATCACACCATATATGATTTATTTATAACACTTATTAACATGTCTTTTATCATATCATTGTCAAAATCACCCTTCTATATAAAAAATAACATTATATTCTAATCAATTTTATCATTTTCTAATTTCTATCCATGTAAAATTTTGTTAATTAAATATTATCATGGTGGATATAATAGAACATAATATATTATATAATTATATATATATATATATATATATTCATTTTTTTCAATAATATTAGGAGATAGGGAAATGGATTACACAATTCAGGGAGATGATAGGTAATACATATGCATGAATGTTGTTCCCATTTAATAATGAATGAAACATATATAGTAAATTTATGCTTAAAAATTATATATAATTTTTTACTTTTTATATATTTTACATATTAATTATATTTATCCTTATTACCATCCATGTAATTCTAATGTTAAGAAACAATTCACATTGATTCATTGATGCGGTAGTCCAACTTTACAGGTGAGTGATGTTATCATTTTCCAAATGTTTGGATAGTAATATGGTAGACATGATATTATAATTTCAAATGTTTTTTAAGACATAAGACTCTCATATAATGATTAAATTTATAAATATAACTAGTCATTTATATTATGTGTGAAGAAAATATCATCGCTTCGTAGGGAGGTAGTCTTCCTTACAAATGAGTGACATTATCGTATCCCCCACAACATATAATGTATGAAATTTTATGATATATAATATTTTCCTTTTCTAAATTAATCTATTAATATCATATATATTATTTAACTACCTCATTATGAAAATCCATGAGTGGGGGTTAAGGAAAAAAAATTATGTCGGTTCGTGTGATGGTAGTCCACCATACAAATGATAAATGGTTTCATATTCCATTAAATAGAATTAAATATTTAAATAATTTTAGGAATAAAAATAGAAAAAATTAAGTATATGTTAATGTATAATGAAATTATACTATAATTATTTTGACATTATTGAATATGGAATAAGGTGTTCAATAAATACATAGCTCAAGGAATTAAATATAATTTTCATTGTAAAAAGTCCATTGGATCTCGTATTTGGGAAATAGTGGATGGAATATTGAGAAGATTAACCACTCTATAACATTTATAAGAATTATTTATAGGCATTATATTGGGTTTTTAATCCAAAGTCAATATTATATGTGAATATTTGAGTAGATAAAGTTCTATTAAACAATTTTTTTGGTGTGAAATTATTGTAAATAACCTAAACAATTCAATAATGCGAAGTTACTCACAACACATTTGTCTCAAATATTTATATATAACGGAATGGAGGGTTTAAATGCATTATACTCAGTTCAATGAAAACTGTGGTTTTAAATTTCTTTTTCCACATAATTTATGTTTACATTCATTTAACATTATAATTAGCCCCATACTAAATAATTTATTATTTATATTCCAAAATAATTTATCCAATAAGAATAAAAAGTAATTTTAGTAATTAGATAATTTACATGCATTGAATCTAAAAATTAAATCAATTTATCAAAAAAAATCATATGTATGTGGAATATTAATATTAACACAGACTCATGTAACTCGCAAACCCTTATTTAAACCTTAATCATAGTAGGGATATATTTATATTTATATCCATTAATTTTAATAGAAAATTATGTGGAACTTGTTTACTAATTTTAATTTATTTTATTAAAAATATTATATCATTTTAAAATAACAAAAAATAATATTTGGTGAACATAATTTTTAATAAAGCATGCAATCATGAAAAAAACGGATTTCACATGAAAAAGTTATCAAAAATTATAAAATATTATATAATAATTAAACCTGAATTTTATTAAAATAAATAATGTTGGATAAATAAGAATATTATTTATCTATGGATTCTTTTAAACCAATATAAATAAAATTTTATATTTATAAATTACATAAATGAATAGATACACCTAGATAAAATACAATATTTTTCATTATTCATTGAAAAAATTTATCTTCCTAAACATTGGTAAAAAATAACACTTATATAATTTTTATAGTATGATTTCAGAAATGAATTTCATAAAAAAAGTTTTTATTGGAAATAATTAATTTTAATATATATTCGCAAAATCAATAAGATTAATTTTTTGAAAAAAATAGTTCATAACAATAAAATTGGATATATTCTTATATCATACAATAGAGACACATATAATGAATGTCAAAAATATTTATTGAATTAATAAAATAAAAATTTCATAAAAATTATTATCTAATGGAGATATATTAAATTTTTTGAGATAATGATTCCTTTTACACAGAAAAATATATTTTTTATAAATAATATTCTATTTATTATAATTGATATATATTTAATTTCTTTTTAATTGTTAACTATAATTATTATATTCTATACATGTGTAAACTATATATTTGGCTAATTTATTTAATCAATTTTATGCCCTAATGATCGATATATATTATTTAACTAATATATTAAATAATAATAGTATAATTTTATGTCATACTTCATTTTAAATCATTTCTGTGAATAAGGCAAGATATTAATAATTTAAGATTAATTTAGAAAATAATTAATTAATTAATTAATTAAATCATTGTGTGTCACACATCGAATAAGTCAGTGGATTGTTATTAGCGATGGGTATGAAAATAGAATTATAAAGGATTCCATGAAATATATCATAATGTGTTGAAAACATATCTAAAAAACATAAAATGAACTAGAACACAAGTGGTTTATATATATTTAAATAAGGGTTACACAACAAATGAAATAGACAAAATGTATACTAACTATTCAAAAGGTAAAACATTATCAGATTTTTTCGAAAAATAAGAAAAAAATATGACTGCCAAATACTCCGGAATTCCCCTTTAAATGTATGTAGTAATGAATTAATCTCTTGAAATAACTATAGTTGTCACACCCATGAACCAAAATGATACTTAATTCATCCCTATCCATCAAAACAAATTAAGTCTAAAAACCCACAAAATGTCCATTTAAATAAAAACTAATTTATGAGTTCTGCATCAATTAAAATGAAATAAAACTACATTTTTACATTATTTGTGAATGAGATAGTATAACCATAATTTATTGGATTAACCAATAGAACAATTATAAATGATTAATCTGTTTAATAGAAACTAATATAATGATAATTTTCACATAGAATGATAATGAATTTTACATATATAGTGAATTACTAGTAGACATTTGGATATAATAATTTCCAAATCAACCTAGCATCAAAATAATAATGAAAAATATATTTTTTAAATAATAATTATTAAACTATAAGAAAACCCTATATGGTGGGTTTTTGAGAACCAAACAATATTTATTATCTCTAAAGAAACCATTATATGATTAGGTAATAGATTCGATCAATATATAGAAACTGTCTAACCATTCCTCCTCACCGCCAAAATTTTTATAAAGTGTATCCCATAAAATCAATGATACAAATATTAGTCAATTATATACCATAGACAACAATCAACCATAACTCTATATGAATTACAAACAACCACATTAGAACCCACTAAATTCACAAGTTAGATAATTGTAAGTATTGTATTAACTCTATTATCTTATAAAACCATTTAATCATTAATGGTGAAATACCATAATAAAGGGGGATGTCAATCATTTTGTAGACCTATTGTCAGATAAATCTGCATACATTCCCTCGAATGTCATCTGTGAAACCATGAAATCAAAATCAAATAATTTTATATGAAATTTATTATCCTAGAACACTAAATAAAATGTATTGATATTCAGGGTAACAGAAAACTATGGAGGGTTCCTTGCCGCTACTAAACACATAGATAACATGATGCAAAATCTATATATAGTGGTTACCTTACCATGAAAATGATTAGAGAATGAAACAGATATATGAATTGAATACGTTGAATCTTAAACAACATGTACATTTTAAGAATATATACCCTATCTATGGATGGTGGGAGACTATCCCCTTAATGAAACAGTTCCACTAGGGAGAGTTTACAACCCTCAAAAACTCGGATTTTTATACCAAAACATATTTGTTTACCATATGTAATAATCAAATATATTATTCAGTTATACCCCTAAGATAGTTCTTTTTTGTCCATGGGAAGCATATCAAAAAATTTTAAATAAAAAATTTCCCTTAATATAATACTCCTGGATCCAAATTAATCTCATGATAAACATGATTTTTATAACAACTAGGCTTTGAGAAAGTATATGACATGTACATAAGGATGTGCTATGTCTATCCTTTTTTGATAAGGATAATCACATATAAACTCATACATGGAATATTATGTTTAATATACAATTAATAAATAATATTTCACATTGCATTGTAGCTATTTTACGTACTCAAAATTTATCCTGAAGACATATATCCAAAAAATGTCTAAGTAAAACAACATATTTATTGTTGTATATCACGTGTGTCACCTATGTGGTAATGAGACACACACATTCAATAATCCATGACATGTAGTATATAATAAAATAATGATTCTTTGTGGACACATTAATCAATTTCTATGTATATATAATAAAACATGGAATATTCATTTGATCATTAAGTGGTGTGGTAGTTATAAGCATCTATAATATCTATGGAATCATCCATAAAGATTAAATTTTTGTGTTTTGTTGAATAATTTAAATTTTAGCCAGATATTCTACACCATATTTATAAACACATTTTATGATCACTATCACCATTGTACACTCCTCTGATTTTTTAAAAATATCATCGACACGATCCATTAGGTAGGGTAAATGATGAATTATAGTACTATTAGAATCCATTGATGGAATGAGTGTACATAATTTCTTAGCATGAACCAAATCCTTATGTTTTTCTTTATCCCACATTATCACACAACTTCCTCAATCATTAAAAAGATTTTTTAATGAGTCTCATTCTTTATACACTTTATTTTATAATGAAATAATAATTATGATAATTGATTTTCTATATCTCTCAACCTGGTGCATTATTTTAAAAAAATTTCTGAAAAATAAACAATGGTGAAGAATATAATATTTGATATGGAGGGAAAAAATGAAAAATTATAGAAAGTTAGTAGTTGCTTTTGTGAAAAGTTAACATGATTTATTGGATTGATAATATTATAATTAGTTAATGTATTTTTATAAAAATGGATTTCAATACTTGAATATAAAAAAGTATGTTTCATGAACATTTAATAATGAATAAAAATAAATATATGTATTTTATTATAAAAATAAACAATAACATATAAATATCAATGTAAAGACATCCTACAATGATGGTATATTTCCTTTGGTAAAATATATAACCTTCACAAAGGATTAATTTTTTATCTCTATATAATATTATCATCAATGATTTAATATGATCATGTGACATCTCATATTTAATGGGGTCCAATCCATTTAAAATTTTGTTGTATAATTCTTTATTTTTACCCATGGTGTGCATCAGCGCACCCCACTACGTGTCCCAAGAAACAATTTAAATAATATAAATAACTGAATAGGTTTTATGAAAAATGAAAAATAGAACATTACTGTAGTGTTTTAGATTAAAATAATTAATTAATGATTCAAAATAAATATGACGATATTGAAATAAATCTAATATAAATAGAGGAGTTAAGATAAAATTATAAATTAAATATAAAGCGGGTTATAGAAAATGTCAAAATAAATAAAATGGGATATATCCATTTTTATTAATTTTATTCTTTATTATTTTTCATCCTTTAAATTATATTGTATTTTTTGTTGATTTTACATTTTTATTTTCTATTATTTTTTAATATATGTTTTATTCTTTTTTTAATATTTTATTTCTATACATTTTTTCACTTATATATTCCTCTCCTCCCTCTCACTTCGGGCACCCACCTCCCCCTAGGTGGCGCACCACCCAAATCCACCATTGGAAGAACTTCATGCCTCCGTTCATCAACTATTTTATTCACCTTCATGAGAAATATAATCCATAAGGCATGGTTAACCTTTCCTAGTTGGAATCATAGATTTTCATTTGAGTATCCTTCACGATGTTCACCATAGAAGGATTTCACTGTATTTTGGGTTTTTTTTAAAATAATATATTTTCTTCCATTTTAGGAAATATAAAAGCATTCAATGGAAGATAGAATCATCTGTGACAATAAGCTAGGGTTTCTACTTGCTTTCACTCTATTTCATTGTGAATTATAAAAATGAAAGTTGTGACGTTCATTAGTGCCTACCGAATTTTTTCAATTTCACCCACTATTTTAAATGTAATTTTTTTAATTAATTATTTCATCCTGATATATTATTATATAAATTTGTTAAATGGTTTAAACATGGTCAGACACCACTTTGCACATGTCTATGTTGCTGGAAAAAATGTCGTTAGCCTGGGCATTTAATTTAATTAACTGCATGCATTGTGCAACACATTTTTGTTTTGTTTAATTTAAAAAATTATTTTATATTAATTATGTAATGTTAATTTTTTGATCTTCAGTATTTTTCTATGGTGAAATATTTATTTATTAAAAAATACATTTATCTTCCTAGGCGGATATGGTATATTTTCTATTTATTTTTTTACATGTCAATATTAAATAAATACCATATCTTGATTGGTTGTATCTTATAATATTTCAAACACCCATTATATATAAATTCTAGGTACTACTAGATGATGTGAAATTTTAATTAAATTCATGGTAGAGGAGTAGGTGGGTACGATATTAAGGGACATGCTTAGAACCTTCGGTCCTGACTGGTTACCAATACACCTCAGGGTGGAGTGTTGTTGGATTTTTTAGACCGAGGCTTCCTCAGGATATCTAAATATGTATTAGTGATAACAGTTCCAAAAGGGCCCAATGAGGACAGATCTATTAGAAAATGTGTCTAATATGGCTCAGATGATGATCGACCCCTTTTTACAAGATTAGGATGGACTAGGGGTAAATCCATGCCTCAACCTATACATGGCCATTCTAAATATTTCATTGGATGGGCTTGGCGGTATTGAATTATTAAAAGGATGTTCAATAGATATAAATTTAATATAGGCTCAGACTCTAACTGTCAACATGAACATTAATAATGATGCACTAATGGATTTTGTTAATGACCCTTTAAGTCTGTGTTAATTGTGATATTTTCTTCGTATATTGAAGCACACATAGTTGACACATGATTTAGAAACCACATTAAAGCACAAGATTAGTGGTGTACCTCTTCCATGGTTTACCATGCATTTCTAGGTAAGAAATATATATACATATAGGTTGGGAACATATTAGAGGTACTCATTTCAGACTCCCAGCGTAGGCCAAGGTAGGTGATTAGGGATGGGTATCGTTGGGAACCCTATCTGAGTTATTTATTTTACTACACATAATTAACTATCTGAATTTGTATATATAATGGAATAAATCATATTTTTACTACAAAAATTGAATGGTTTAGATACATTGGATACTGGAATACTTTTATTTTATCTTACACCATACTCGGGGTTCATTTACATATGAGTAGATTACATGAAAGATGGTATTGAAAAATGGAATCCTGATTCTATTGATGGTTGATTGTTTCAAGCTAATTAGGTTGGATACATGGGAAGTGGAACGATATTTTCTCGTGATGTAGTTGTGTCACCTTGAGACCTTTCTTTTTTGTAGATAGTATTATTGGGTTTTTGTTTTTTGTAGTTTTAGTTTAGACACAAATCGTATCAATACATTTTTCTACGAGCATCTACAGTTGATTATTATTCAGTTGGATTATTCATATTTATTATGTTGCAGATATTCATTTATAAGCATATAGTATATATTTTTAATTGTTGTTTACGTATAGATTTGATAATACCTACTATGTATGACGGAATTTTTCCCCCACGAGCACAGGAAAGACCCTCACTAATAGTTGAAAACCTCATCCATCTGAAGAGATTTGCTAGACGAAATGTGGTCATCCCGGCTTGGGGAACCCTTCAGGCGGATATCATGATAGGTACGCTACAAAGTTGTATCAAAGTGGTTTTTCATTTCTTCATTTTTTAGGTATAGAAATTGGATAAGGATATAAGTATTTGGATGGTACCCTGTTTATGGATTTAGTTAACCCACGTATTGGGGAAACCCATATTTCTGTGTTGGGATTGAAGTTATTGATTATTTTAGTTATTGTTGATATGGTTTCACTGTTGGGTGGATCAATTGTTTTTCACTGTTATATGTGTTGGTATTGTTGATATAATGGGTTTTTAACATTAAAAAATTATGATAAAATATAAAGACATTACATAAATCATATTAGGAACCATATGATAGAAATTTCATTCATATTTCAATTCCATATCTACTTTTAGCGTGATTTTACCTATTTTCATATGAGTGATGTTGTTCCTAGTGTTAAAATATTATAAAATGTTATTTTGTTAAATATAATGTTATGATAGTCTATTAGATGTTAACATGAATTAACATAAAAATGGAAAATATTCCTTGTTTAGTTATCCTTTTATGGTGTCACATCCATTTTTAAATCCATCTCTTAAAGTGGTTGTCAGTTTTTTAGTGCTCAGTGTAAGGACATGTAGCCACACTATATTTTACATTAATTTTTTTCCACATATTCTTACACTTTATATAAAGGAATGTTTTTTGATATTACAGACCAATTCCCCAAGAAATTTTTGTGCTTTACCTCAGGGGAGTGGCAATTATCACATTCCATAGATTGTGGGTCTATAACCACTAGTGGTACCTCATGTAGTTACTCCTATTGTGATCACTCCTTCAACTCTCATGAGGGACCCTGACATTCAATTTAGGGATAGTCTCCTCAGGTTTATGTAGTCAGTTCTGGGCATTCCATGTCCTGCACCATCTATGGTAAACCTCATGTTGTAAATTCTACAGCCACACCCTCCCACATTCATAGGGAGTGGTGTCCCTCATACTACAATGACATGGATAAAATCCATGAGTTCTATCTTTTACCACCTCAAGGCACCTCCAGAGATAAGGGTAAAACTGGTAGTCTGCATGCATCGTGATTATGGCAAGCACTTTTGGAACGTTGTTTCTCCAAAAATGCAGACCCATTATATCGTCTGGGCTGACTTCTATGAAACTTATTATGATAAAATTTTGTAACAGAATATGAGATATGATCACACTCAGGAGTTCTAACATCTTCAACTGGGATCTATGACTATGTTAGTGTATTCTAATTATTTCATAGATCTTCTTCATTTTACCCCATCTCTGACTAGCGACACACAAAATATTGTGAGTCATTTTGAGGACAAATGTGAGTATACTATCTACTCATAGGTGAACTCCAGTCATTTGACATCTGTAATTGATATCGTAAATCAGTCCAAAATTTCGGAGTGAAAGGGTATGGAAGCTAAACTAGTGAACAAGGGAAATTTAGTTATGAGACCTTGAAATTTCACTTCAGGCAGTAGGAATGGTCATATTGAAAATGCACGTTGGGTAAATCCCATCGAAACATTAAATTTTGAGGGATCTATCATATGTTATTATTGTAATAGAGATGTTCATAAGAATCCACAATCCATAAGAGATCTGAAGGAGTGACGAACTTGCAGCATGATGCGCCACCATCAGAATTTTGGACGTTCCTTCTCTTTAGCATGTAGTGGAAGATGTTTCACACATGCACATCCATCAGGTATGGGATCTATGAATCCATAGAAGGATATATTTTATTTTACCATTGGAAAATTAGACCAAGGTAATAGTGGATGTTGTGGTTGAGGAAATATAGTTCCAGATTATTATCATCAGCAGATTGCACCGGCTCAGTACAACAAGGAAGCATGTTTGGGACATGGTTCGAGTCTCAAGTACACATAGAAATCACCACCCTAGGTGTGGAGTTAGTTTCCATAAAATGTTATAGGTACAATTCTAGTATCAGCTACTTTAGTTTCTACACTACATTGATATCAGATCATCACACTCCTTTTTATATTCTATTGTTGTTGAAGTTCTTGGTTTTTCGATTAAGTACCATTGTGGTGTCCTATCTCTTGACACTACGATATGATTAAATATATAGGTAATAAACCAATTCCAAGAGTGTCTCATTGAAATAGGTGGGCACATTTTAGTTTGTAATTTCTAAATCCTTTATATTTATAGCATATAATTCATTCACAGTATGAACTAGAATGATCATTATCATGCTCAAGTGGATTCCTATCATCGTCGGGTGTTGATTACATCTTCTAAGGGTGACACATATCTACACAATGGGGAATGGGATATGCCAGAAGACTGAGATAAGAAAAAATATGCAGTTTTAGGAAGTGTGACAGATCAGTTGGCATGTCTATTCATGAGCGTTCAAGGAACACATGAGGTTGAATTCCCTCAAATAGTGGATCTTTTTAGCGTTGTCTTCTTTGATTATTTTTCTAGCATGCATCATATGTAGTACATGGAGTGAACTATCATGATCATGCTAGTTGTGGCACTAATGCCAATTCCTCTTTATAGGATAACAACAACAGAGTGACAAGAACTCAAAATAAATGTTTAATACCACATGGTTATATGATTCATAAAACCGATCACATCGTCGTGGGTTCCCTTGTTCATTTTACCAAAATTTAATATGGTACCCACAAGTAGTGTGTCGATTAATGTGGGCTCAACCACCCCATAGTAAATAATTGATATCCTTTGACTCGTGTAAATGATATCTTCAACCAACACTTGGGATGAATTGTTTTCTCCATGATTGAACTAAGGTTAGGATATTACTCGGAGTGTGTGAGACCAAATGAAAAATAACTAACCTCCATCAATAGAATGAAATGCTTGTACAAGTATATGGTTATTCCTTTCGGCCACATGAATTCACCAGCAATCTTAATGTCTCTAATGAACTGGGTTTCTCAGCTGTATCTTTATTCCATTGTTGTAGTCTTCGTGGATGAAATATTTGTGTATTCACATTCCAGTCACAACCATGCATCCCATCATGAGATCAAGCATAGTACACTGAGAGAGCTCTAGATAAACTCTAAGATCAGAAAATTCCACTTATATATTGATAATGTTTACTTATTTAGTCATATTATATCTAAATCATCTGTATAAATTCACCCAAAAATTGTGACCACTGATGTTTCATTGGAGAATCCCAAGTGTGTATTCAACATTCACAGTTTCTTGGGGATTTCTAGATATTATAGGCATTTCATCCCATATTTGCCCTTCTTAGAAATGCCTCATATAGATCTGACTAAGGAAGATGTATACTTCATCTTTTCAAATACCTGTGGAAAGTCCTTTCAGTAGTTTAATGGAAGACTAACCTCAGTTCTGATATCTATTATACATGATCCATGTAAAAGCTAAATTTATTACTATGATACAACATGAATCAGACAGGGATCAGTTTTTAATTATGGTGGTGGAGTCGTGGCTTATAGATCCCCCCAGATGAGGACACACGAGTTAAACTATCCTACAAAAGACCTTGAGTTTTCAGCAGTGGTTCATGATCTACTCTATTGGAGACACTCATTTTTGGTTGAAATATTATTTTTTATCACGGATCATAAAATATTAAAATATATCTCCACTCAAAGAGACATGAACATAAGGCTGTGCTAATGGTCTGAAAAAATTCAATCATTCAACATTGATTTTATTCTACCCTTGTTAAGTGTAATGTCATGGATGATGCTTTTTACTTCCAAACACAGTCAGAAGTCTTTCAGGTATCCAATACATAGTGGCAGGTGATTGATTTTTTTTTTCTGAGATGCATCTGGAGGTTCAAGAATAGTGCAGGAAAGGGTTACATGAGAGAATCCCCCACCTGGATGGGAAGTTGAAGACAATGTTAATCTCTTTTATCAAGACCATATATGGGTACCTTTTGGTATAAGGGAATAAGTGGTTAATTAATCTCACACCACTATTTGGGATGTTCATCCTAGGTTGACCATGACGTACAAAGATATATGTTGATAGTACTGGTGGCCTAGTATGAAAAATAAGATAGCTGGTTTCGTCACTCAGTGCTCCATTTTCCAACAGGTGAAGGTATTACTCTGGTGACCATGTAAACTCCAACAAACTCTATTTATTCTTGAATGGAAATGGAATGAAATTTCAGTAGATGTCTATATATTATTTTCAAGATCTCCTTGTGGAAGTGATGTATTATTGGTGGTTTTCAATAGGTTGACAGAGGATTCAATCTTCTCACCTATCCAAGAGACTATCATAATTTATGGGTTGGTAAGGAATTGTATACATGATATTGTGATAAAAAATGGTGTCACACATTATATTTACTTGGACATAGATTCCCTCTTTAATTCACAGTTCGACAATGTGATTAAAAAAGTGTTGGGATGACAGGTACTTCTATGTACAACATATCACCATCAGACTGATGGGTAGTCTGATAGAACTATTCGAGTGTTAGAAGATATGTTATAGGCATTTATCCTTCATTTTGGAGGATCATAGGATAATCATATACCTCCAGATGAGTTTACATATAATAAAATCTTCCAGGTGACAATTGAAATGGCTATGTATAATTCCCTTTATGGTAGACTATGTCGGTCACCTTTATGCTCGATCAAAGTAGTTGAGGCAGCTTTGTTGGGTTCTCATCTCACTGAGGATAATTTTGATCAAATTCAACTAATTCATGTTTGTATGAACACAACTATGTCCTGACATATGTCTTATATTTATCATCGCCACAGACCTATAATGTTCGACGTTGAACATCGAGTGTTTCTGTATATTTCTGAGAGGCTGGGTCTTATGCATTTTAGGAGACATGTAATGTTATCATCGAGATATATCTAGCTATTTGAGATAGTGGAAAGAGTTGGGAAGGTCCCCTATAGGTTACTACTTCCTCATAGGTACTTTTACACGCATAGCGTTTTCAATTTATCTCAACAATGATAATATCATCAAGACCTGTCTCATTCTTTTTTCCCCAACAACATCGAGAACGAGGTAAATGCATCCATTGTAGAGCATCAAAACCGTAATATCAAGCGTAAAACAAATTTACTCTAATGCAGACCAATCCCTCTGGTTTGGGTTTTATGCCAACATGGACACGTTTAGAACGAGACCTAGGATCGAGAGATGGATATGCATGTGTAGTGGCAAGAACATTCCACTAACAACATTTCAATACCATTAGAAATGAATATTATGGTTGATATTTCTTGAATAGGGAAGGATTTAAAATCACGACATTACTCAGGTATAAGAATTTTAAAATTTCCCATATAATTCTTTATAAAGTTCCATGGTGTCTGTCAGTACACCCCAGTGCCGGTATCATGAAAATATTCGAATAATTAAAATAATTGCAGAGGAATTAAGAAACTTTTTGAATCACATACTTTTTAGTGATTTGGATTAAAATAATAGTTTAAGGATCTAAAATAAATAACATGAGATTTAAAAAAAAGAAGTGATAGAAATATGTTTATATACAAATTAGAAATGGGGTTATGAAAAAAGGTAAAATAATTAAAATGGGAGATTTCATTTTTTCATTTTTTTTAATTTTTCTTTTCCATAATATATAATAAATTTTATTTTACATTTTATTTTTACTTTTATATTATAATTTATTTTTCTTTTATTATTATTATATTTTCTCTTTCCTATTTTTCCCTCCTCTCTTCCTCTCCTCCCACTCACATCACGCATTCCACTCTCTCTAGGTGTCACACCACACTGTTCCCCCTTCGGAAGACTTATGTGCCTCCATTAATCATTTATTTTCATCACAACAAGATGCACTTTAATCCTTAAGGAAAGTATAACCTTTCACTTTTAGAATCATATATCATTGTTTTATATCTTTCACACAGTTCATCATAGGAAAATTTTACCCTATTTTGGAAATTTTTTAATATCATTCATATTATACTATTTAAGGTCAAATAAATTACTAACAAAGATCATAGAATAACTTGCAACCATTATTCAGGGTTTCTAATCTATTTTAATCACTCTCATTTCAATTTATAAAAATTCACCGTTGGGTTATTGGTTGGTGTCTTCCGACTTTGGAAAATTCACATGATATTCATAATTCAAATGTATTGATGGATTGTTGTATCGTTATTTATCATAAAATAAACTATGTAAATATTTTCAGCATGGTCAAACTCTACATTGGGTGTTCTGACATGGCCGTTATGAATTCTGTTAGGCTGAATATTTAATTTAAATAACTACACATGTTGCACAACCCAATTTAATTGTGATTTGATTTAAATAATTAATTAATATTGATTACGAACATTGATTTACTGGATATTTTATAGTTTTTTGTGATTAATTTTTTATTTATTAAAATTTTAATTTAACTTCTTGTGATGATATGATATCTTGCATCTCCATGTTTTTACGCTTTAAAAATAAATTTATACATTATGTAGCATGGATGAATCTTCTTAAATTACAAAATTTCATTATATATACATGATACATCATATCTGATGTAGTTAAATTTTAATTAAATTTAGGGCAGGGAGAGTAAGGGGGTTCTGTAATATGGTATGTGTTTATACCCTCTGTTCATGAATGGTTACCAATACTTATTGAGGGGTGGTGTCTTTGGCTCTGCCAAACCAAGACTTCCCTAGGATTACTAAATATTTATGATTGATAATGGGCCTAAAATATCCCATCGAGGAATGATCAATTAGAAATCTAGCTATGCCATGCTAAAATGATCCTTGGCCCCTTTTTGCGAGATCGTTAATGACTCAGGGTATTTACATACCTTGAGCGATACATGGTCTATTGAAAGATTTCTTTGGACGTGATTGTTTGTATTGGATTATTTGAAAGATGTTATAGAGCGATACCTTCAGGATGATATCAAACAACAACCCTCAACATAAACATTAATAATTATGCAATAATTGTTTATGTTAATGATAATGTGAGTCTTTAAAAATTGTGATAATTTTCTGTTATGGAAAATTACACCGGTTTGACACATGATATTGACCCCTAGTTAAAGAAAAATGTTGAGGTGTACTTATTCAATGTTTTACCTTTCATTTCCATGTATATATATATACATATTTTCATCCTTTTTATTATAGGTAAACATTTTCCAATTCTGTATTAGGAAAATGAAGGTGATTTGGTATGGGTACCGTTGGGAACACGAGATGGGTTATTTATTTTATTACACATAAAAAATTATATTCATTTGTTATATAATGGAACACTAAATTTTTTACTACATGAAATGGAAATGTTTAGTCACTATGGGTACCATCATATTGGGATTTTATATCACAACCTGCTCGGGAGTCCTTGACACCTGATTTGATTAAATGATTGTAGGTATTGCAAAAGGGAATCTTGCTAAATCTGATGCATGATTGTTTCTTGCTTCTTAGGATGATGACCATGGTAGAGGACCGAACCATGATTGCTCTGTAGTTGTTGTATTTTGTGTCTTTTCTATTTAGTTTATTGTATTCTGGGTTTGTTTCAAAATTTTTTAGTTTAGACAGACATCATAGTATGAATTTATTTTCTGAGCTTCCAAACATGATTATTAATCTATTTTATTAATCAGAAATTTTTTACTGCAGTTATTAATTTATATGCACTCTCTATTTATTATTAATTGTTTTTTAATTATATTTTGATAATGCCTATTACTTATATGTGTATATTATCACATGTGGACATGACAATATTATCTCTACTAGTTGGCAGCCTCCAGCATTCATGGAGGTGCGCTTGAGGTTATGTGGCCAAACTATCAATGGGCACCCTTCATGTGGCTCCCTGGACATGGATGCTACAATTAATTCATTCCAAAATGAGCTAATTAATAACCATTCCCAGCATGTAAAATACTCATCCTATATTTTTCTCTCGCTATATAAATATGAGAGCACATACCCTATATGAAAGAGATTAATAAGATATTAAATAATATTATTTGTGTGTCAAGGGGTTATTAACCACAATAACATATTAATTGATTTACTAATCCTTCTTTAGCAGAATGTAGTTTTTAATGCCCTACTCAATGAAACATTAACAAGGAGAGTCACTATTACTATGAATACAAATGAATTTGTAAAATAGTAAAAATATAGTAAACATAATATATTTTTATCAACATTCTGCAATACAAAAAATTTTATTGTTGAATTTAAAAGAATGTAAATATGACAACCAAAAACCAATGAATCCCTATAAAAAATTTATATATTTATATATGTCAATTTACAATATTTTATATAGAAATATATTAGGACTCATAAACTCAATATCGATCTAAGACATGACCATAGAAAAGTAGTTCCACTACATAATCCTACATAATTATTGTACTCTATTACACTAGGAATAATACATGTTATAACAGTTAACATAATATTTATTCCCATAGGGTATATAAATCCAATAAGGGAATTTATATCAACTGTTATCTTGAAAATTGATATTTTTTCTTGGAATACATATATTTACACTTTTAATCAATAATTTGTATTCATCATCTCAAATTATCTCAATTTATTTATTAAAATTAGTCTTTTTTCATGATTTCTATGAAAATAAACATGTCAAAAATATACATTACAAAATTAAATTTTTGTTGAAAATTAAAACAAAATATCACTTATGAGGATTTTATATTTTTCATAGACATACATATTCTGTTTCTTGTGATGATTCATCCAATAAATTTACACCATTTCTGTAACCATATATTGAATATGTTAATTTCATCTCAATATTAAGTATTCTTTGCATGAAATTATTTGGATTCTCATATATAACACTCCGACCACAGTTTCCTAGAGTTGATGAATTATTACATAACATTGGCATGATACAAGGAATCATGTCTTGAAAGACCAATTAGTTTTGAATCTTTGGATTTACTATATACACTCATAAGTTTTAGATTACATAATGAAATGAAAACATCAACAAAAATTTGTCACCATTTTAATCACACTTCTATCCATAGCCTATCCCTTCTGATCAAATATGAAATACTTCTTCACATCGTTGAGAAAATAAAATATTGAAAGTGGTCTGATCAGATGTTTAGAAAGGTTAAAAATATAGCGGAATCATTCAAAAAAAAGCATAAACCTTTATGGCAATGAATAAGACTAAAGATAAAGCCATTTAAACTTGAACTTCAACATTATATGGAAATGATAAAATAAAATAATTCCATTTACTTATTCACATGGATATTAGACTAGACAAAGAATCACATGCAATATCAAAATCCACTGTAATAATAATGGAATGCATAATGATAGAATTCATAACCACAAATCCAAGTACTTATTCCAAGACTATAAATATTATTTTGTCAATTCCTTGTGCCAAGAAAGTAGTTTCTCTCATGGGACCAACAGTTACATCGAGGAGCTATAGCAGGCTCCACTGGTCACTTACTAAGTCTAATGCATTCCACATATTAAATTATTTAATCATAACATAAACATTCGTTTTAAAACTAGCATACGAAATGTCAATAATTTATCCACAAACCATGAATGGTTTAAAAATAACACATCCACAGTCAAACATATCACAAAACCATCAATACTATATTAAATATTTGTATCATAATAAATCAAGCATTTATTGTGAATAATATTCAATAAAGGATGTCTACATAGTTGAAAATGATTAATAATTATCATGAATAGAAAAATCAATTTTTTAATGAAAACATTTAAAAGTATCACTATTTATCAAGAAGCTGTTTAAAATAGATTTTTCAATCAATGTGTCCCATAAAAAATTTAATATTTTAAAAGTAATTTTTATTTTAAAAGATTAATGTGAATATAAACAAAACCATAATCCCATTTTTAAAACAAGGACATTAATTAGAATTATTTAGAAGAATAAAATTTTAAAACATTAAAAATGATATTTTAGTTTCTGTTCATAACTAAATGAGAGACGCTTGAATAAAAATAATTTTTGTAATTAAAAAATTAAAATATCATGTGTGTTAAGGTATTCAAGAAATAATATGTCAATGTACATTAACTACATCAAATAAAAGTGAATTAGCACATAATAACAATGAAGTCTCAATGCATTGTAAGTTGAGATGAATTCATTTAGAAAGATTGTATTCGTAGGTTATGGATAAATAAATGAAATAAATATGTGTGAAAAATATAAATAAACTCAATATTATTTGATATTCGGTGTAAATCAATCAATGGACATTCACACATATTCTTGTAAAAACAACACCAATGATTTGTTTTTTTGACTCAATGAATAGAAATTGAGATAAAATTACTCTTATCATGTTGATAACGATGAATTGAGAATTTATCAATGGAGTGATTATGTGTATAAAAAGTATATACACTCAAATGGGAGTGTAAATTTCTACATAAAAAAAATAGTGATTTCACACATAATCTTTGATTAATGTAATCAATGAAGTTTGTGTAAATCCTGATGATTAAAATTGAAAATTGAAATTTCTTTACTGATTTGGTAACATTCAAAACATTCACACCCTGAAAGAAGTATCATCTACAGAATATGTAAATAACCATAAATTAAATTTTATAAAATAAATAATCCAATCATTGGAAGGATATACACCACACAAAATGAAATAGTGGCAATATATCATGAATCTCATGGGAATAAGAAGTGAGATGAAAACCCTTTACCTTTTAATTAACCTTGGTCTAGGGTACAATAACCAAATTTATAATAGATAAATCATTATTATTAAATTATAAAATTACTATATAAATAAATTTTATATCATATATGATCCTCTAATATTTTATTATTAATAATATTTTAGTAGTATCGTTGTTTTGGGTGTAAAATGACCAGTTTTCCATTATACACTTAGTGACATAAACCATGTTTATTATGGAAAGAATATATTTTATTAAAATAAAGGATTATAATAATTTCATAAGCATTGTTTTTATTCATAAAAATAAACTTATTCTTCAATGATTACGATGTGAAATGAATCTCATCGCCTTCATGGAGATGGTAATCTATGCGTACGCACGAGCAACAATAACATTGTATTGATGGATAAATTGTAGGTAATTGGATGATATTTCACATATAAAGAATCATTGACATGTTATATTTATTATTTACATCATTTATAGTCATTATTATACCAATCCGAATAATGGAGAGTTTTTATAACCAACAACACGATGACCTCGAGATGGTAATCCGTACGTACGCACGTATGGTGACATTATCATTTATAGGATGGTTAGAATAATGAATAATGTTATACCATTTTTATTATTAAATCATAGTATATAAACGTAAATGGAGATATTATTTTAGAATGGAAAACACACAGAAAGAGTAAGTAGAAGAAGAAAATAAATTGGAAGAGGTTATGAAATATTTACCTCTTCTTCGAGTTCTTCCTTTTTATTTGATATAAATGGCTCTATAGTATGGCTTTATGAAACAAAGAAAGGACTATAGGATTATGGGAGGCAATTTGAAAGGATATTTGGGTATTGGTGGTCTAATCCAAATGGCATTAGAGGTGAGATATTATGAGAATGGGAAGTTCCATTTAATAAGAGGGGTGAGGGTCACTTTAAAAAAAACATGATATATTATTTTATAATAAAATAATTTTCTATTTATAATGTCTCTAAAATGAATTATTTAATGTATAAGGTGGGGATGGGTTGAAATCCTCTCACCAAATTTATTTGATATAGGTTTAGGTCATCAATTTAACCATAACATTTATATTTAGTAATTATTTAAATATTTTGACATCTACCATGTCCCTTTGTAATTTTTTTATATGGTTAATAAACATATCATATATAGACATGATTACCACATGAGGTTAATTATTAATATATATAACATTATATAACTGCTCTAGAAGAATCATTGATTTTATGAAATATTATATCAATTAATAATATAATATATTTTTTTAAAACTCAATTATGTCAATTTTGAAACTATTTAGTATTTAATTTTTTAGAAAGCCATAAATCATTATCACTTAAAATATAATTTATTCCAATAACTGATAGATGACATATAAACCGATAAAATTAGTTTAATTCATCAGAAGTCTCAATTTAAATTTATTTGGATATTTATAATACCAATTATTTTAATATCTCATTAATAAGGTGATTCCTCAATCATCATTTTATCATAAATAAATTAAATTATTTAATGTTTAAAAATTATAAATAAAATACCATTTTGTAAGAAATATATTTATCTTTCTAATAAAAGTTTATAGTCAAATATATATTTTGTGTAACCCAATATTCAAAATAGTTTAGTTATTAAACATTCAATTAAACTCTTTTAACTATTCTTTAAATAAAATAATATCAAATGTCTTAATATAACCCAAGTAGACCAAAGTGGTTCATATATTATTAATTAGGTTTTTATGGGTCGAATTATACATATCCAACAAAAATCATGATATTGTTATGGGTAATTATGTTATCGTTTTTACCCTTAATTACACTATTTATTTTTAACTGTGGTAAATAATAGTAAAAAATTACTATTCACAAAAAATTATTCTAATCTTATTGAACAACATTTAACATAATGATATAAATCGTCACTCATATTTTTGTAATGAAAATACAAAAAATGGTAAAATTATGTTATAATCATATTTGAAAATTCTATTCGAAGATGGGCAAAAGATGGTAAAAAGATCAATAAAAATTAATACATTTTAATTTATTGTAAAATGACTCCAATTAATTACATTGAACATAGATATGTATTATATATCTATTTTGATGTACAATAAATTTAATTAATACAAAAATTTATTTTAATAAAATATTGTTTTTAAGCTATAAAGTATTGTTTTTCACTATTCATAAAAATTGAATATTTTCATAAAAATACAAAAAATTTCCACTTAGATAATTTTGATATTCTATATTAAAGAATTAATTATATTTCACCAAGTAAAAAACCTAGAAAATTCATTAATTAATTAAAATATAATTCTTGTTGTAAAAAACGAACAGCCGGTTTAAAAAAATTAATAATTATCAGAAGAATGACTTGTTGTTAAGTCATATTTAAATTTGATATTATTTATAATGACCTAAATTATATTAAATGATAAATATATAATATAATTATAATTCCAAATAATTAAAATTCATAATTTAAGACAATAAATTATTTATATTAAAAAAAAATTCGGTAATTAAAATATAGTAATTTTCAGTATTCATCAAAATATGAATGTTATCCAAAAAGTACCAAAAATTTATCGAAAATAACTTTTTTTGTCCCGATTATAATGAAGAATTAATTTTCAATAAATTTAATATGTAAAAGTGTCAAATGTTGGTTTTAATATGGTTTTTCCATTAAAAGATGGAAAATTTTCATTTTTTTGTAAAATAATTTTTTTATATCAAAAAATGATTATTTTCTTATAATTTTTTTAAGAAACACATAATATGAATTCAAAATTTATATGGAGTATATAAAATTAAATATTAAGTTAATATTATTCATAAACGCTTTTGAATGGCTTGTTTGGGATGTCATGGTGCGCTCGAACTCTGTGTTGCGTTTAGCGTAAGCTATTGAATTACATTAATGAAATTAACATACTATTAAATCATGGGGTGTTAAATAATCTTTCATAGTATAATTTTTAATCATAATATAGTATAATATTTTTTCAAATTCCTTCCATGAATGATTGAGTTCATATAATAAACTTTCATACATCATGAGTAAGTCATAATAACATTAACATTTCTACTCATAGTCTTTCTTTATTATCATTATATATATTGATTTATTTACAATTCATTAAATGTGATTTAAATTATTTAGTAATGATTTATATTATTAATATATTACTCCCACTAAAATGATGAAATTTGAATTTTTAATGTCATATCTTGTGGTGGGTTCACACTAAGAAAAAAAATTATTTTATTGAATTTTTTGTAGTTAATTTTTTCTATGATTTCAATTAATTAAAATATTCAATTTATGTGAATGAGTGTGGTCAATTGAACTAACCACAATTACTTTTTTACTTATTAATTATGAACATATTTTTTCCGTATACAATTCAATCTAAATAAAATCAAGGAACCTACTCTAACATATAGTTCAACATTGAAAGTTTACAAACAATCCATTATGATAACATGGACTTCATTAAATGAAAGTGATACAATTTAATAACAAACACAATATATTTATATACAATTGATATCATTATTAACTTAATACTAAAAATTGATTAATAATGCCAATGTAAAATATATGATTGATTAACATGATAAAATTAGAGATCAATATTTCTAAAAAAATTAAATAATTGAACCCAAAAAATATTAATATCGAAGTATGAAATATTAATGGAAAATATTAAAATTTATAGTGTAATATAAACCTCATTATAATTTATTAATAATTAATTATTCTATGTTAGAAGTTTATATAAGAAGAAGTGGTATATCTAAATCACAATTCATCAAAACTAAACACATCTTTCACATCACATGAATTGATTTTTCATGAAATGAATAAAATAACTATAATCTATATTTTCAATGATCGTATTTTTACTATATCTAATATAATCAAAATAAATATTTTGGAAATAATTACTTCAAACTATATAATATATAATAATATAAAATTACAACATATGATAACATATTTTTATCCTGAAATTTATTATATATTCCAAAATATTAAATATAGAATTAGAAAAACATAATCATTGTCTTATTTTTGGATTTTTATTTTATATTAAATGAAAATCTCTTATCTTAGCTTTCCCTTCTATGTATTTATATATAGATGTAAAAATGTTATGTAATACCATTCATATATCTATATTTAGTCCAAAACAACCCATTTCCAAATTTTTTATACTGATACATAATCCTTATCCTTTATAATTCTGTATGACACTCACTCCAAGAAAAAATATCCCATATGTGAACCAATTATACATAATTAGGACATGAAATTCCCTTCATTAGATTATTTACCCCAAATAAAATGGTGATTTTTTAATGTAACCATTTAACTTTCATGATACTATTCACAAGTAACTGATACTCATAAGTAAGTTGAATTTAAATAATGGGAAAAAGAAAAACAGTACATATATTTACTATTTAAAATTTCTAATTACTCTGATATATTCGACATAACAACTAGTTATTTGTTACATATGTAAAATAAGGTCAAGGATTCATATTAATGTATATTGAAAAATATTAATGTAATAAGTATTTTAGAAGAGTGATTATTATATATAACCCAACGGATATAGTGAATAATTTCTATCATAAACATTAGTGGAATTCTACTTCTTCAATATCCATATAAATCCATAAAAAATAATTAACTTTTAAAATTTTAAAACAATTATTATGAATGACTCACAAATAATTATGTGTGTTATTTGAAAACATATATATTCTTATAAATATGTTATTTGATACTTTTATGGAATTATTTATTTTTTTATTATACATTTTCTATTATTCTTTACAAATATAAAGTTATACATATGTTTTAACATCATTATATGAACCAAAATAAAAAATCTATTCCTCATCGTAACACTAAAAATATTTTCCAAATAATTGTGATACATGTTTTAATTTTTATTCTAATTGTAATTATTACTCTAAAAAATTATTTTTAAATTTTCAAATTGAAATAATTTTATATTTTTACTATGAAAAAAGATTAATTAATTGAAAATTATTATTTTATGACCAAAATCTACAACAAATAAAATTTAATTGTATATTAATAACAATTAGAATATTGGTATCTTAAATACTCAACACCTATGGTGTACTTATTCATTTAAAATTAAGCTAATATTCTCATAATAATGGAATTTAATCCAAAACAATAATATAAATAATGTTATCATGATTTAGTTCTCAATAAAAACATTCCTCTATGAAAAATGTAATCTAAAAAATGTATTATAACTCTCTAAAAATTAAATGATTTTTATAATAATTTAATATAGTTTTAAAATTTATGATAAAATCTAGGAATCATGATCTTCTTTCAATATAAATTATTGTTAAATGCATATTTTTTTACAAATATTCCCTTTTCCACCAAATATTAAACACAAAAAATTCAAATATTTTATATGTTATTTCATATTAACATAAAATAAATGAACACCCAAGAATATTATTATGAGTGACAATAGTAAATTAATAAATAATATCTCAATATAATTAAAACAATCTAGTCTATCATCTTTACACTTATAGATATATTCAAACAAATATGATTTTAAATTATAGATTTTGGAATTGTTTAATTTATAATTTAAATAATAATGATGAGAACTAGGTTTAATTGAAATTTTACAATTTAACCATCAATTTACACCAAAAATGAATTTTAAAAAAATTAATATAATAAATTTAATAAATTAAATAGAATAAATAAAATTAATTCTGTATCCAAATTAAAGAAAATAATTATTCCTCTAGTATTTTGTGACATTTTTACTCTAGGGAGCATTTTGACCATTACATAGTAAAAACATTCTTTATAAATTTTAATTATTTATTCATGTGAATTTTAATGAACATTTTCTATGACTAATGTAATGAAACCTTCAAAATAATTAATTATTTTATCTAGATTATTTCACATGATAAATAAATTATTATAGAATATTGAATTTAAAAAACATTAAATAACAAAAAATGATAATAATAATTTTGAAATTGAAATTTTAGTGCTATAAAATCTCAAAAAATGTGTAAAGTAAAAATATTAAAATGAATTCAAATATGTATCAATAAATTGATGTGAATTCACATATAACTTATTCATGTATAAAAATTCATTTTAAAAATATTAACAATGTAAAAGCTTCCAAAAACCCATAAACAACATGAATTAAAAATAAATGTCTTAATATAACATATGATATCCCTTATATTAAAAATATTATTTCCTATATTTTAATTATAAAATATATATCTAAGATATATTTGAAAATGAATTAAATTGTTTTTACAAACATATAGAATTATGAAATACCTATAATTATTTTTACTGGGATGTCTTAAGGAATATCTTCTCCAAGAATAGGATCTTGATAACTTTTTATAGAACATTTCAATACGGGTCTAATATTTATAAATTGATTATTCATCCACAATATATTAATCTATTAATCACTTAAAATATACACAATATTATTATTTAATTGTAATCCACTAAAATGAATATTAATTTTAAACATATATATATTATAATTTCAAGGTAGAACCTTTCTTCATTCAATAAAACTATATCACTGAAATAATTCATCTTGAATAAAAATATTATTCTAATAAAAACATATAAATTTCATATACATTATTCCTAATTTTTTTAGACAACAATATATATATACATATATATATATTTACCCCTTTAAAACATTTTTCATGTATCTATTGAATCAATTGAAACCCAAAATATATCTATAATCTATTTCAAATTAACGTTTATTGGATCTCTCATATACTATTTTAAATTTTTTAAATCTGAAATTATACATTAAATTCATTTGTACAAACTAAAATATATTGGAATAATTTTAAACTCAATTCTTTTTTATATTAGTGGTCTATATAATAATTATTTAAATTTATTCATCTATATTAGAAAATAAAATATCCATTCTTCTATGGTTTTACTTTTATAAAAACATGTAATGATGAACCTGATATGTGTATCTTCTTCATGTATTGTAATGTGTTATAAAATACTAATTTTGTTATGAAATGTGTTATTAATTCCAATTGATGGAAAATGTGACTTGTTTTAGGATTTGTGGTATGAAAAATAAATATATAGTTAAGGTGAAATTGGATGAAAATAAGATACTTCGCACAATTAGAAATGTTAAGAAGAGTGAAACTGTAAAACTAATGATGTTGGGGAGATGTTGAACTTGAGCAGGACATTTACATGTGTTTTATTTTTTATATGACATGAGTTAATCATGTTTATTCCACATCATAGAATATTTCATTAATGATTTCATGATATGAAATTCCTATAAAAATTATTTATACTACAAAATAGAGCAATGTTCATGGCAATGAAATATAAGAAGAAATCACTTCTGAAGTGGAATATATATCATATAAATATAAATAAAATTCTCATTAATGGAAACTTTAATATAATATCATTAAATGAAAAGGGTTTAAGATTTGATGTTTATGAAGTCCCCAAATCCACAATATCAAAGTGGTCATGTATTGATGAGGGTGAAACACAGATAAACACATTCCAGACTAGAATTAAAAGTTGTGGATCAGTTCAACAATATACAATTATAATTTCTATTATTAATAACCTTACTATATCATAGATAGCATGAGTGGTTGATTTATTTCATACCCATCATGCATCAACATTTTATATTAATTTTATGTGGTATTTTATTTTTGGTTTCAATTTTTAGGGATTTCTTATTTTTTTTTAATTCTTTCCCTTCTAGGATTCATTATTTCACAACCATTGTGAGTTATAATAGTAAGTGGGATTAAGGTCATTATTTCCCTGAGCATGACCATTTCCGGATTTTCATTAATTCCTTTTTCATGTGGGGTCCATGTTTTAGACATATGACATCACCAATGGGCATGCTTCTTCCCTATTATTAAATAATACTTCTTATTAACAATTTATTTTAATATTAAGAACCTAACTAGGATAAATGGGTAATTTTGGATGGGTATCATTTACCGGGATCATTACATATACTATGAATTTATTATGATAAAATTATGAATGTTAAATAATTATAATAAACATTTCCATCTAATAATCATGGATTCATTATATTAAAAAAAATCTGTTTTATCATTTTCTTCTCCCACATTCTCTAATAATAGAATATTATATAATTTTGATTCGATTTCTACAATTTAAATATTATTAGGTCAGTATTATAAAAATTAATATTTTCATCAACCATGTATATATGGGTTAGACCTCCAACATGGATTTTCCCGACATCAATTTATTTTAGTGGTTATTGATTCAGGTGATAAATGTCTAAATTTAGTAACGATTTTATAAATAATTTTTCCTTTGGGATTATAGAAAAATTGAAACAATTTTATAGGATAGGTGTGTAGAAATTATTAGTTAAATATTTTAGACTACAACATTTCATATCATTTCGGTTTCCTAATTCTATAATAAGAGTTTCTATTTTATTACTAAATTTTATTGTACATGGTATAATCTGTTTTGATAGAAGGGATGTAGAGTAAAATGGATACATAGAATAGGTTCTATTTCCTATGAAGGGATATGGAATATCTATTATGGAAAATATATTTATTAATAATCAATCAAATAGGTAATAGAAAACATAGCCAAGCATTGATTTCACTACACCCCATAGTATTGGCCAAAATTCAATGAGGACTCCCACGAGAAAAGAAATATATATAATTAAGAAAAGGTATAAAACACTTTTCATGATGTCTCTCAAACGAATAATTATTTCTTTGACTATCTAGGTATATAATATGATGACGTGGGTAAACATTATATATATCTTTAGTGGGATGAAACAGACATCATGAATCTTGAATTTTAATGGATTGTGTTATAAAATGCAATAGAACAAGTACACTTAGCAGATTAAATGATACAAATATTACATTGAATACTATGACAATAGAAAAAAATGGAGTTAAATTAGAGGAAGAGATTTTTACCGATGTTATAAAATAAAATTAAAATATTTTAGAAATCAAAATGAATAGAAAGATGAAATAACTACACATTTCAATTACTGCACATTGAAAAAAAAGGATCAGTAACAACATGAGAAGTTGAGAAAAATGGTAAGAAACCTAATTTGAAAATGAAAAATTAAAAACTTGCAGAGAAAAGAGTTAATTGATAATAATTTTTCTGAGTCTGGACTAAAGTCGAGATTTAGTTTGTAGTTTTTAAAATATTAATACATAGGTCACCATTGATAATTTAAATTCTAATCCCAATTAGGATAAGAGGAGACAGGTTGGTGGATTTCAATGACATAATTTGGTGAACCCAAGAATGATATAAATATACCAAACACCATTATGCTAAACCATATATGGTTTGACTAATATACCATTACAAAAAGAACAACATCCATGAGGAAACATTATTTTTATTTCATTCCCTAATTTATTTGAATATTTATTGTGATTTAATATTTTGTAAATATTTAATTTAATTTTAATTGTAATTTTTTTAAATATTAAATTGAACTTCACTTTCACTTTTATTTATTAATTTTTATGTTAATCGATGGCGTTGGAAGATGTAGTAGGTAGAATGATGAGGATGAAACTCAAACATCTCACATTTTGAACACTATTAAATTCATAAATACCAATGAATAAATATTATTAAAAATATAAAAAATGAATTCAATGTTGGTAGAACCCTTTATAATGATTTTGAACTTTCATAAAAAAGGCCATAAACATATCATTTTTGTAATCTTTTATTATATTCCCAAATTTTTAGTTTTTTACGATAATAATTTACAATTTAATTTCCTCACTAGATATGTTCATTAATCCAGTGATCTCGGAGACACAAAATTCTAATGATAGTTATCATTTTTGGAATTTAAAATTTGTTAGTGAATTAAACTGAATGAATGAAATGGGATATATAATTTTCAAAGAAAATCATGTAGTTTAGGAATTGGGAAATCATGATTTACAGAACAATAAAAATTTTGTTAAATGATTTTTTTAAAATTTATCGGTGATTTTAATATATGATATTTTAATTGACTTATATTATAATATATATGTTTTACTCTGAGAGATATTCCAATCCCATCTCCTGCTTCCTAAAAGATTCCATAGACTATATATTTTCAATTTTTCAGATTATAATTAATCTGAATATCTATAATGTTTTATTTCTAGATCATTAATTAAATAATGAAAATATATGACTATATTCACTCACAAGTAACATGATTAAAATATCATTTTAGTAACCATTTTTCATTGGATCTACATTACACTAATCATTTTTAAACCAATATATTCCATTAATATCATTTTTAGGAAATGTTTCAGGTTAGAAGGTTATCATATTCATTCTGACCATCCAGCAAATGCTTTGTATGATATTTAAATTATGATGAGTGGGGGATAGATCTTAAATGACATATCAGGAATGGAATTATCGAATATATATTTTTTGATATGTGCATTGTAATCTATCGAGAGACTATCAATGTTTTATTTTATTTTACGAATATACTCTCTTTTTAAAAATGTATATTGAAAAAAAAGATGAAAATGGGTACAGTCTTGGGTGGATCCAAAAAACACCATGTCCAAACTGATGAAATTTTAATCATATGTGGCTTTATTATGGATGTGATATATATCTTAATCATATATTCAAGAAAATAACATGAATAAAAGTAAGTATTTGTTGAATCTATCATTGTGATTACATATATCATGGTCACACATTGAGATATTTCAATCTATGAGAGTGGTAAAAACTATAGAGTAATAACTTCATTATGATTAACTTTTCATATCGTGAATTGAAATTTAGATCGAATCCTCCAATATTTACCATAAATTTAAAATCATATACCTTCCTTCTTTATTCCATAGATTTATCTTATCATATAATGTGAAGCCCTTGAGAATTATAGATATTTTCTATTAATGTTGTGTATATGTCATATGCCTTGATATCCAATGTTAATTTTAATAGTTATTAATTTATGTTTTAATTCTATTAAGAATATGAATATGATAATAATGGACAAAATTTCATTCAAGGTATACTAAAAATGGAAGGCATATTAATAATTAATTGGAAATTTAAAATAGAAGAAAAATAATTATTGGTTGTTTTAATGGGTATAATTAAAAAACATTTTTTATTTTGTTTTGTTTAAATGTAACCCATTGATGACTATTCCATTGTGATTCTTGACAATAATAATTTTCTATTTGATTTTTTTTAATATTTCTATGTATGAAAAAGTCAACAGAATTTCAAAACATTGATCTTCCATTATTATTGAAAATTATTAATTAAAGTGCGGGGGAATTTGTTATTTGTATTTAATGCATGAATTTTATGATATTTTAAATTATAAAAATTTTTACTTAATTTATTATACATGACATATCATTCTAAATTTGACTTTTTTTGTATATTTTGTTAGAGGAAAAGTTATCAAGAAGAACTATCACTTCTACAATGGATGGAATCCCATCCGTCCTTTCCTTTTAGGTGATGACTTAGTTAGATGATGATGGCCCTAACACTCACCCCACCAGATGGGTGCTGTGTTTTTTTATCTTCGTATGCAAATCAGCCACCTTCTTTTCAACCTCTTCCAGATTATGTTCAACAATTTTATATTGATCTCACTTTTACTGATAGTTGTAGCACTTTTTAATGTCTCACTAAGGCTTCCACATTAATCTGCGGATTTCTCAGATGCTTCGATTATACTAAATAGGACTTTGGTTTCCCTTTTTAGGTCTCAAAGTCTTCAAATATGAAATTCTACAAGTTCATCCATGATTCATGGGGTCTGAAGTGCCTTATGATTGTGGGTCTTCTCAAAAAGATTATTTTTTTATGAGATTTTATTCTCTGGAAGATCTAGCTCGTGCAGAGTTAAGTGTTATGTGCTCTTACAATGGTATACATTTAATTATTTTTTGGTGGTCATAAGAAGTCCATATGCATCGTGATGCTCCTTCTACAGTCCAATGGGACCATTTCCCTGAACATCTGCTTCCCTTCTAACACATGGTATTCATTCAGATACTTCACAATTTTGTAGGATGGTTCCTACTCTCAGATAGAAGATCCATATCCATTTCTCAACCAATTTCATCTCAAATATGTTTTTAATTTGATATCTCCATGCCACATGTGGATTGGATATGTATCTATGTTGGAAAATTATTTCATTTCAAATTGCATGTGGTGTACGATGGTTGGGATGACTACTAAAAATATTCTCAATTCATGGGTATTATCCTTTATAACTACATTAAAAGTGGTTAGAAGGGACCTAGGTATATTACATTTATGTCACAACAATTACCAAATAATGAGATGGGTTTTGAATCTACTACGAACATGGTGGGAATTAATGATTCATTTATGGATAACATCTCCAAGTCTAAATCTAGTCCCAATCCGGTTGATCTGAAGGTGAATACATCATCAACTATTTCAAAGTCAACTTGGGTGACTCTAATATAGTTGTTCAAGAACTTATATATATGAAGGTGTTTATTTTACCTACTATGGAATCTATCCCCTCGGCTATGAATTTAATCTCTTATGAATAATCTATGAATGTTGGAACTGGCATCACTCTAACGGAGGTTGTTCTATAATCGAACGAAATAGATTTTATGGTTTGACAAGGCCATGAGATTTCAATTCAAGGTACAATGTTTATGATAGTGGTTATTGAAATTACTATAGGATGTCAATTTACTAGTTTAAATCATATAAATTGATTTAATGGTCTAGGAGTGCTAATTCGGGACAAATGTGATTTGGTTGAGGATGCTAAATACTATCATGTAAAGGGTATACATGAAGAAGAATCCATCAAATATGTGTAAGACATGCTTTCAAGTGAATGTGATTGATGATTAGATAAATGAAAGCTTCACATCCCTATGTTTATGATGGGGGAAGGGAAATTAGGGCATGGGGTGTTGCATTCTTATCATGGGTAAAAATAAAAAGGTTGAAATGATTATTCTCATATTCCCAAACATATGGAGTCTTTCTATACTAATAATTCATGGTCAAAATAGATTGATTGTGACTCCTCAAAATATATTGAACCTGACTGTCGATCTTATAAAGAAAAAAATATTCCATGTGGTGGGATTGATGTTTATAATCTATGGTGGGATGAATTATTGGTAGTGGATCATGGGAACTATTTTGGATTGTTCGATAAGATCCATGAGTCCCATAATGATGTTGGGTATAAAAAAACAATATTGGTGCTTACCAATCATTTATTAATGATGTTGGGTATAAAGAAACAATATTGGTGCTTACCAATCATTTAGTGGAAGATATTGATGATAAGGCCTTTGAAATTAAGGCCCCTATTGAGGCTTAAATGAAATTTATTTAATAATACTACAATTGGAAAAAAATAAAGAATAGTGAAATTGGTATAATAAACTGGATCTCATCCTTGTTAGTGAATTCAACGATAGGAGGATAAATGATGAGTCTTGAATTAAAACATCGGAAAATCTCGCCTATTAGTTTGACGATCTACTCAAGGAAAACTCTAATACCAAGATTAGTGATCTTTATTTGAATATTTTTAGGGATAATGCTTCAAATAGGCTCATGATTGATTTTAATGTATCATCTCTCTATTTCAGTATAAGAAAATGTCATGGGATTCTATCTAATTTCTAAAATTCATCCCCAAAATTGTCCATGAAATATAAAATTTTAATTCTAAGTCAATATTTATCTAGAAAATGAGTGATAGGTGATTGAAAATGGAATAAAATAAAATTCACTCCCAGATATTCACTTGCATTATGACATAATAAAATTGAGGATGTATTTAAGCGATTAAACTAGATTAGAAAATTAAAATGGTTTGTATTTATTATTATGTAATGAGTTTATCATGAATTATTAAATTATTAGTAATATTTATGAATTAAAATATGATTTGATAATCCATAACATGTCATGTACACTATACATGACAATAATGTTCATAATAGGGAATGATACAAGGAATAAAAAACTAAGATGGATTACATATTGTTAAAATGTACATGTTGTGATCATTATTTGAAGATGTGAAATAGAGATATTCATTTTCAAGTGTTTTATGTTTTTAATTTAAAAATAATGAATTATTAATGACTCAATGATGTCATGTATCTCAGAGGGAGAAACATTGACAATGGCCTTTCGTACAGAGGCACACCCATTGTGGAGCCCGAATGTAACTTATCTATATGAATTTATTTATTTATTTATTGACCCAATAAGGGATAACATTGGGGTGTTATTTATTTATCTCTCATCATTCATAATGAAATATGATTTATTTTATGAGGTATTGTAATTGTGAACGTAATTTATATTGGGATTTATTATTGGTTCATCAATTCTATCCCTTCCATGATTCATATTTTAATGTGAAATTTCAATGTTGTTAGGATGTGGAATTAATCTCATTAATTTATTGAGAATAACCATTGAATGATATTATTTAACACTTTTGATTATGGTGTGTCATATGGGTGAGACATCCTCCTTTCCCATTAGGTTTAACTCTTCCCTAATTTTAAATATGGTTTCATGATACCCATTCTGTTAAAAAATAATTAACTAACCATTATAAATTTTTTTGATATTGAGTATTTACCATGACCATTTTACTCACTAGGACAAGATTCTTGTTAAATCGTGATTGTTAAATAATTATTTCATTCATTTTCATCACATGAACCTATATTCATTACTACCAGAAAAGTATTTTTTATTTCCAATCATACATTTTCCACCAATCACACGATCAATATTTTATATTCAATTTGTGATATTAAAATCAGTTTTGATTATTATTATTTAAATTATGATTTTATAAAACCTTGACTATGAGGTTTTTAACCAAACATTCAAATCTTATATAAACTTATAGTATAGATGGTTTATTGTTTCGTGTTATATTTTTCTTAATTTGGCACCCCTATGTGATATAATGATAGCCATGGGGCTGTCATATCTATATACATCCTCATATATTACACTACATTAGTGAAAGATAATATTTTTCTCTATTATTAATGATGATTCAAGGTTCCAAAAGTAATTTATTTCTTATAAAATAAATTAATATTATAACATTATAAGTATTTATTTAATACACTCATATAATTTGGATAAAATTCCCATTTCCATAAATATATAATTACATATTATAAATTAATCAAGAAAAAAATGACTATAAAACTATAGGATTTTATGAATATTTTGTTATTTAAATATAATTTCTTGCATATATTATGTATAATGCATCACATAGTAAAAAGTGGTGAAATACTATTAATATATTATTATTTAATATTATAATTATAATTCTAAAATTGTAATTAAATATATTAATTGTATTAACTAAATAATGGAAATATATAATTTTCATAACCATATATATGTGATTGTGTGTGTGTCAAGGGATATTATATAGAGTATCAGGATATACATTATTGTTGATATTTTTGGGGGGATTATCCATTATGATCTAAGGTGGTGAACCATATTTTTTATTTCATTTTATTATTCATCTCTCTTTCTAAAAAATCATATTTTTAAAATATATATGTTGTGTATTGGGTGGATCAAAAATCAACATCAATATAATAACAATATTTGGATAGAATGTGGTTGGGTGGTGGATGTGATATATTTATTAAATATATATTTTGATTAAAATTTAATAAAGAACAATATAAGAGGTGATTCTATTTTTCATAAATATAACATGGAACTATATTGAGAATTACTGTGGGATAGGAGAAATGAAACTGTTAGATTTATAATTTAAAAATATTCCATAAAATCCTTATATATTTCATCAGTTACATAACTTCATTAACACTCATAATAATATGATCCTAAATGAGTAACCCCTTATGGTTATATGTGATTTTATATTTTTTGGTTTATATGTTAGATTCCTTCAAATCCAATTTTATGTTACAAGATATTGTGGTATGTGATAAATTATATTTACAATTGTAACATGACGATGATATGGAAACATCCAATCGATGTAATCCTAAAATAAATTGATTTGTAATAATGAATTAAAAAATGAAATAGTATGATTTAAAAATATATCATATTTAAATGGATAACTTTAAAATACATTGTTAATTATTTTTCATGGAAATGTGAGGTGATGTTGGGTTTTTTAATGTGATTATTGAAAATTATAACTTTCTATTTGATCAGTTGTTTTTGATGACATCATATTTAAATCTTGGTAAGAAAAAAATAATTTTTTGTGTATTTGGATTATATCCATGATGAATATTATAAATTCTAAGTTGTGGTATTTCATATTATATTTTAATGAATATATTTTTTCTGTTTGAATATATTTATTTCTGTATTTTATTTATTAATTTATCTAAATGAATGAAAATTTTAATTGTATTGTGAATTTATTAAGAATAATATATATTTATAAAATGAGTGAAAGTAGATTAAAATATGATCCAAAATAAACTTCTCACCCCAATCGTCACATGGGTGAAAACACCAAATAATTGATGATACAACGGAGCTACGGAACTCGAGTTGTACATTTTACATGTTCAGTATTTATTAAATGGCGTGGGTTTTTCATGAATAAATTATTGCACAGGACAAATAATGAAATAATAAATGGTTCTAAAATCCATTACACATTACATAAAATATACATACAGTCAATGTTCATGATAGATAATGATACATGAAATATTTTACTCCCTTTGAAACAGATCATGAAAATTTACATGTTGTGATCATTAGAAGAATTTAGAAAATAAATATATTAACAAAAAATTATTTTAAATGTGGACTAAAAAATAAATACATAGATGAACTATTATAGCGGTATTAGATCTATTTGGAATAAAAATGATAGGATATGAGATAGAATAGATCACACCGACTGTTGTTCCCTCCTACCACTTTGCAATAAGAATGACATTATTTTTTTCTATAATCACTATTGGCTAAAATGACGTGGTGATTTATTTAGGTATCAGTGTGAATAATGAATGTGGAGATATTTTATTGGTTTTTTAATTTTTATATTGTAATTTGTATTTGGATTTCATATTGGCTAATTATATTTATACTTTGCACTATTCTTTTTTTCATGAACAGTTTGTGGTGGGTTAGGATATTGGTTGAATATAATTATTTCTTTTAGAAATTCTATTTTCTAGGGTTATTGAATACCATTGTTTAATTTAATGTGTAGGGGCTATAATTCCACAATTAAAATTGTTTTTGACTATGTCCTATGATTAAATAATGTTTTTTGTTACCATTTCCATTCAATCTGAGGTGACTAACCCTAAAAAATCCATGTTTTGGCTAGATAGAATGTTGAATAACTGTTACACTGACTTAGACATGATTCTATAGACAAAATTTATTTTAAATAAATAATTCATTACTTTTCATCTCATGTACCTAGATTTATTTATACATATCTCCCATTTTTCATTTTATTCTCCAAAATTCTCCACAAATAAAACGACGAATAAATTATATTCAATTTCTAGTATCATAATATGTTTTTATCATATTTATGGAAATTAACATTTTATCAAACAAAACACTATGCGTTCAACATCGAACATTCAGTTGCTATACTATACTATATTTTGGTGGGTTTTTTTATAAATGTACAAATTCAGTATCCCTATGAGAAATAAAGACACCAAAAAGTCTATCATATCGATATATTTCCTCATGTAAAACATTAAATTGTTGAATGAAAAAAATTTATCTCTTTGCAAAGATAAATCAAGGTGGACTAAACCTAAAATACATATATTTCTCTAATACCAATAAAATTACAATAGCATCATCTATATATATATATATATATTATTCTACTCATTTGTAAATAATTCCCACATTTATAAATTAATTATATATATATATATTATGAATTAAAAAACATGTACGTAAAGCAGCATGATTTTTTTAAATTTTTTAAATTTAATGTAATTTCATTTAAATGATGTGTTAACTGTTATGCCTATATTAAAAAACATGAAATACTATTAAAATATTATATTCTAATATTATAATAATAGCTTTGATGTTTTAATTATTTGAATAATATTCGTTTGTTGATAATAATTGATATTGGTTTGTGTTTGTACTCAATATGCATGTGTTTGAAAAAGTAGTTTGAAACGACTGATGTCATACATTTGAGGATGAATTCAATATTTAAGGTATAACATTATCCTAGTGTTTTCTAATTTTTTGGGCCTCAGGATCCGTTGTTGGGTATTGGAAAACAAGAAGGTTATAAGATAGAAGTGAATGGTATGAAGAACAACAATTAAAAGTATAAAAATAAGGGAAACACGTACATCAAAACATGGACTTCATACCAAGTTCCGGGAATGGTTCATAGCGGCATTCCAGACAGTGGGTTCGGTATTCAGAATGGTGTGTGGAGTGATATGCAGAGTGGTGTACAGAGTGGTGCACAGATCTGAAAATAGTTCCATACAACGGTATGCAGACAAGGAATGTGGTACACAAAATGATGATGAAATAAACAAAAAATGATACACAATGAAAGAATGTGGTGAAGGAATGTAGTATGCAGAGTGGTGATGGTTAGCCATATTTTTTTGGTTTTCGAAACTAGTGTAGTAAACGGTGTAACTTAAAAATAAATAAATGATGTTATGTTTATTGATGTAGTAATCCCACAGTGAATATTTGGGTAAATTAGATTAACCAAATTTAAATAGTTATGTTCCTATTTAAGGAAAAATAATTCACATTGTTGGGAGAAGAGATTGAAGATTTAAATTTTGGACAGAAATTTGGAGACATTGAATGTGGAATGTGTCGGAGGAGACTATACATAGAAATAATCATCCACGTAAGAAAAATATTACCCAAAAGAGAGTGTGGTACATGCTGGCATATCTCATAGTATATGGTGAACAAGGCAGTATGTGGATCAGGATGATACAATGTGGAGTGGAGGAGTACGTGGAGGAGGGTCGTATGCCGAGAAGGGATGTTCTTGGTTGACCTAGAGGTTAAAAAAATTGCAACAGTACACTGAAACGACAATGGTATACAAAACACCAATGGAAGGATGAAAATTGAACAAATCATTTTGTGAAATTAATTTCCATAAAATATTTGTAAGATCGAAATAGGGATTTAGATGCTCAATATACAAGAGGGGGGTGAATTGAATACTTTAAAAATTCTTTCAGAACATCTAATGTTAGTTAAGAATAACTATGTTTTCCTTAAGAAAAGGAAAGGGCTAAGTTTAACAAAGTTAAACTTAAACAAATTCAAAACACCTCTAACACTGAATGAAAACTTGGAAATAGATTCCGAATGTAGGTTCTGGAAATATGGTTCCGGAAATTGAAAATTTAACAAAATATTGCAATATGAGATTCTACCTTAAAGCGTATAGAATCTAAATGAAACAGATTGCAAGTAAGTAAGAATAAGAAAGTAATACTTTCCTTACAATACAATATGCAACGGAATATAAACATATAGTAGTACTATAAGTAACAGGATATAAGTCTTTTAACCCAAAGATAAGGGTATCCAACAACCTTGGATAAAGGTCCCTTGATTTATACTTTCAAGAAAGTCTATCTTACCCATACCAGGGTAAGCCCTCGATACGAAGATTGGAGTCTTTGTCTTGCTGTCCCCGCAAGCCCTCATCTTTAAGTTAGTTGGCAACCTCTGTCTTCCTCAGCAAAGAATCCCTCAAACTTCAAGGTAGTCGGAAACCTCTGTCTTCCTATCCATGGAAGCCCTCGAATGTAATCACCAACATTCAGAGTTGCATGAATCTTTGAGAGTTAATAAGAGCCTCTCTATAAATCACTTCAAGCATGTAACCACATGAGTCGAAGATAAGTCAGCCTTTCAGCACCGAGATCTTTCAAATGAGCTCCTATTTTTAGGTAAGGTTGGCCTCCTTTCCAACGGTCATATTTTCCTTAAAAATCGGAGGGACCTGTACACGTGTTGCTTAACCAATGGTTAGTTTATAACAGAATGGACGACATCGTTTTATAACAAAACAAGTGTAACAGAATGTACGACACTGTTTAAAATTTAACTCAAAAGTTCAGAATTAAAACTTCAGAGTGAAGGTTCGGAGTATAAGGAAAATAATAAAGAGTAAACAAAATATAAAGTCATAAGAAAAATAAAAGTTTGGAGTCTAACCAAAAATAATTTTCGGAGTCTGAATAGATTCAGAGTGTATAAAACAAAGATGATCAGATTCTATTTAATAGTTGAATTTAGAATGAGAATTTCGAATGAGAATTCATCATCATAATTCGTAATGAGAATTCATCACAGAATTCGTAATGAGAATTCATCATTAGAATTCGTAATGAGAATTAATCATTAGAATTCGTAGTGAGAATTCGTTATCAAACTTCATAAGAATTCGTTATCCTGAATCTGGAGTAGAACTTAATCAAAGTTCGTATCCGAAATTCAGAATGAAACTTTATTGCAGTTCTCATCTGGAATTCGTAGTGAAACTTCCTTACAGTTCTTATCCAGAATTCAGATCCTAAAACAGAATGCTTCATATCAAAGTTTCAATGATTCCGAGAAAATAGAGATGAATCCGAATATCATACTTAAGAAAAATCTAGATGAAAATATGATATGGATAATTTTTCTTATAAAAGAAATTTTCCTTATAAAATCAATTTTCCTTATAAAATCAATTTTCTTAAAGATACGGTGTTTCTGATTTTCAAAACAAGAAGCAATGAAAATGTCACAAGGAAAACCTTATTGACTCAACAATCTCCCCCATTTTGGAAAGCACAAACATCCTTATGAAAATGGAATTCTATGAAGAAATAAAATCATTAAGGATTATCTCCCTTTGCTTTAAGGATATTGATGAATATGACTAACTCCCCCTTAGGCTTTGAAACTCTAAGGATCGCATTGAGATTTATGGAGTGACATTTCATTACGAATAAGAAAGTCTTGTTTAATGAAAAACTCCGCTTTAGATAAACTCTTATTAGAGTTCTTTTTCCTTAAGGTTCTTTTCCTTCTCCCCCTTTGTGATTTTCAAAAAGAATTCGAGGGTATGGAAAAAATAACAAAGTACCTGAAAAATTAGTAATAACAACAAAAGAAATGAGAAGCACAATTTTCATTAAGTTTGAAATTTCGGCAACAAAGAAAACTAGATACAACAAAAAGATCGGATTTAGTTATTTCGTATCTTTTTCCTTCGAAATGATCCCCTTAAGAATAGTCTTGATCTTTTTTAGGTCTTTATGATCTTATTCAGCTTGCTTCTCGAAGACCACTATTCTTGCAGATTGAGCTTCAATCTTTTCTTCCTGGGCTTTCATCTTTTCTTCCTGAGCCTTGATCTTTTCTTCCTGAGCCTTCAACTTCTATTCAAACTCAATCTGATGATCCCTTTCAGTCATCCAGTTTTGAGAAACGGAAATCAGTTTTCCATTCAGATCTCTGACTTCTTGAACCTGGATGTTCTTTTCATCTGTCAGCTTCTCCTCAAAGGATGAAGTCAGCTCATTTATCGTCCTGTCCTCAGTCTCAAAGGCATCTTTAACATTGTCTTGAAACTCATCAAATAACCTCATCTCCTCCACAGTCTTCCTCGACCAGCCCGTCATTCTCTTGCAAGATCTTTTGTGTGCTTCATAGCCAATAAGAAAAGATTTGAACTCAGGTTCATACTCGACACACTGATCCATAACCAAGGATATGGAATCTGATTTCTAATTCAGTGCATGTTGGAGCATATGTCATCTTGAGTCTATAGTCGATATGGCCAGAATGGAACCAACTAACTTCCTCAAAGATTGAACAACAAAGTCATGTCCCAACGAGGATGACTCCGAATCTGAAACTTTTCTTGGAGAATTTTCTTCCTCAATAAGCTCAAACTTCCTTTTAGACGAATCACCAAATTCTCTTTTCTTGCTTGCGACTGATTTCAGAGTCTCAACTAGGAGTTTTTTTCCCTTTTCCTTTTTCGGAATAGATTCTTGATCAGGAGTTTTATGCTCGCTAGTAGATACTTTAATAACATCATCAACAACTTTGAACAACATCTTCCTCATTCTTATCCTTCTCTGGAGTTACTAGCTTAGGGGATTCAGCCTCTGAAGATCGGAGTGACAGATGTTCCGAAGGAGACCCCTTATAATCATCTACTTCTTTCAATAAATCTCATGTTTCACCACTTCTTTCACCAACTACTTCTTCCTCTTCGACTTGTTGAATCTGCTCAAGTTGCTCAACATGCTCAGCTCTAGTCTCTTCCGGAAAATCATGGTTTCTTCCTAGAGCCTCACGTAGAGATTCCAAGGAGACAGATCTCGGAACTGGAATTCTTTCGGATACCATCTCATTAAATTTTAACAAATCTTGGACTGCCTTAGCTTCTGACATCCTTTTCTTGAACTTCGTTTCTTTTGCTAATTGATCCAATTCTTCTTCTGTCTTCTCCTTCAAAGCCTTAGCTTCGGCAGAATCCAATCCAAACTGCGGATCCCCTTCTTCCCTTTTCTCTTTATCTGCTCTCCACTTCGTAACAACCTCATTAGGATAGGCTTTCTTCTTCTTTGGTTTGGGAGGTGCGGTTTGAACTTCCTTAGATTTAGGATCATGTAATTCAGCTGCAACTTCTTTCAACTTTCTTTTCTTTACTGGCTTAGATGATTCTGGTTCAACAGCCTTTGGAGACTCATCTTCTTGATTTGGAAAATCGATGAACTCACCAGTCTCCTTGTTGAAAGCCACATCCATCCTCTTAAGAGTATCATCACCGAGCAACAAAATTTTGTAAACCCTTGTCTTAGATCTGCAAGCATCCTTGAAAGACTCAAGGCACCGAACAATCATCTTTGATAAAATTGCTGGGTACATTACGATCTGGGATCTGAGATTTCCTTTCTTAAGATTCTCAATGGTTATAAGAATGTGCCTCATTAAGTTAAACATCCTTAGATTTATCAGGAAATCTAAGATATAGATCTCAATCTTCTTCAAACTGTCTTTATCACCTTTCCTCGGTACGATAAGACCATGTACCCATAACTATAGAATCCAGAAATTTGTAGATATACTAGAAATCTTCGGAGCTTTGTCATCTAAGAGTCCGAGAGTTTTCAAAGCTTTTTCCTTGTCGAAGCTACCCTTAGAATCCGGCAACACATGAGATATGTACTCAGCGTCTCCTTCATAGGTCAGTCCTACCAAGCTTGCTGCCTTGGTATAAGAGAGATTGTAAGTCTTGCCATAAGACTTAAAAGAAAATTTCTCCCTATTATCTTCCTTAATGAAGGAAACTATTTCATAGAACTCAACAAGTAACTCCAAAAAGACATCGTCTTGATTCCTCGGTTTGGACATAGCAATATCGTCCCACCTATTCAACTTGATGTTCATCAAAATAAGAGAATCATAGTTGTTGAAGAAATCTGGATGGACTAGCCTTTCCCTGTAAACTAAACATTGTGAAATAGGCTTGGAGGATGACATTTCTTGAGAAGATGACTCCACAGAAATTTGGATCTGAAGACCTCTGAGTAGCTCGGAACGGAGAAATCTGATGTTCGGAATGGCCTTAAAATGGAGAGGCAGAGCTTCGGGACGCTGGAGCTTGAAATCGATGTGGGACAAGTATTTGGGTTCCCTTTATATAGGCAGTGAAAAAACGGTTCAACTTCCACGGTTGATCGAACGGTTGAGATAAGCTGAGATTATATCTGACGGTTGAAAATGAATTCTCATGAAAACTTGAATCTGATCCTTTGAGGTTTTTATTAAAATAAAGAATTAAGAAAACTATATTCCAAAAAACATAATACAAGAAAATTCCAGCAAGTAAAATATTACAATGAAAACTTGAGTAAGGTAATTATACCATTCATATAGGCTTAGGAGGATTATTCTTAATGGGTAATGTAAAAAATGACTACGAAAAAAACATTATTATGAGAAGAAAAAGTTCGCAAATCTTTACTATAGAAAAACAAACTCAGTACGAAAAACTCAGTATGAAAAATAAACTCAGTACGAATAAAGAAACTCAGTACGAAAAATCAACTTAGTATGAAAAATAAACTCAGTACGAAATATAAACTCAGTACGAAAAAGAAACTCAGTACGAAAAACAAACTCAGTACGAAAAACAAACTCAGTATGAAAAATAAACTCAGTACGAAAAATAAACTCAGTACGAAAAATAATCTCAGTACAAAAAACAAACTCAGTACAAAAAAAAACTCAGTACGAAAAATAAACTCAATACGAAAAATAATCTCAGTACGAAAAATAAAGTCAGTATGAAAAATAAACTCAGTACAAAAAATAAACTCATTACTAAAAACACATTCCATGAATTTGAGGGAAAAAAACTTATTATGAAAGATTCAGTACGAATGTTCCGTTATGAAAATACAAGTACGAAATTTTCATTTCAGATGTTTTCAATACGAACACTTCCATTTCAGAAGTATTCTATATGAAAAAGTCCATTCTAGAAAATTTTAGTTCTGGAAATCTCCATTCCGGAAATCATAGTTCCGAAAAGATTGAAAACAAACTTTGAAAAACACTGTTATTCAAACAAACAAATGTACTCCCGCTATGAAAAGGAGTTTATTATTGTAAGGAGACTTTTTTCAACAGAATGTTAATTAAGGAGGATTACCTTACGATTATCATTCCTAACTTCTATTTAATGTATTCAAATCTATCCGAAGGCAAAGATTTTGTGAATATATGAACAAGTTGATCATCTGTTCCAATAAACTGATGAATAATATCTCTTTTAATTGTGTGATCCCTAAGAAAGTGATGCTTAATATCTATGTGTTTTGCACAGGAGTGATGTTTAGTGTTCTTACTTAGGGCAATGTCACTTGTGTTATCCCACAAAATTTGAGTTTTAGTAAAACTCAAGCCATAGTCTGTGAGTGTGTGTTGCATCCACAACACTTGATCACAACAACTTCCAGCTGCTACCTATTTAGCTTCAGTAGTGTAAAGTGCTACAGAATGTTTCTTCTTGCAAGACCAAGAAACTAACAAATCTCCTAGGAAATGACAAGTTCTGGATGTACTTTTTCTATCCATCCTACATCCACCAAAGTCATCATCAGAAAAGCTTTTTAAAACAAAATCATTTCCAGAAGTATAAAATAATCCTAGATCCATGGTTCCCTTAAGGTAGCGAAAAATTCTTTTTACTGCCTTTAAGTGAGATTCCATAGGATTGGATTGATATCTTGGACATAAGCATATTGAGAACATTATGTCTAGTCGACTAGCTATTAAGTAAAGGAGACTTCCTATCATCCCTATAAAAGATTTTTGATCTACTGGTTTCCCAGCTTCATCATGATCTAAAGAGTTTGAGGTACCAATGGGAGTACTTATACTCTTAGTGTTGTCATAACCATACTTTTTGAGAAGATCATTAATAAAATTAAGTTGAGATATGTAGGTTCCTTCTGGTTTTTGAGAAATTTGAAAACCAAGGATAAAGGTTAACTCACCCATCATACTCATTTCAAACTCAGATTTCATTAGACTAGAAAAAGAGTCAGTCAAAGATTGTTAAGTTTATCCAAATATAATGTCATCAACAGAAATTTGAACAATCAAAAAATTTATCTTATCTTTCTTTATAAAAAGGGTTGGATCTGCATTTCCCTTAACATAGTTATTTTGAAGCAAAAATCCAGTGAGTCTATCATACCATGCTCTTGGGGCTTGTTTAAGACCATACAAAGCTATGGTAGGTCTAAAAACATGATCAGGGTGTTTTGTATAGTCAAATCCAGGAAGTTGTTCAAAAAAAACTTCCTCTTTAACATAACCGTTATGAAAAGCACATTTCACATCCATTTGAAAAAGATTGAAATTAAATAATGCTGCAAAGTCATGTAGAAAATGGATAGATTCAAGTCTAGCTACTGGAGCATAGGTTTCTTCATAGTCTATTCCCTCTTTCTGATTATAGCCTTTAGCAACAATTCTAGCTTTATTTCTAAATATGACACCATTTTCATCACATTTATTTCTGAAGACCCATTTTACTCCAATAAAAGATGCTTCCTTAGGTCTTTCAACCAAGGTACAGACTTTATTCCTTTCGAATTCATTTAGTTTATCTTGCATTTCTTTGATCCAATCATCATCACCTAAAGCTTCATCAGTGCTTTTTTGTTCTAATTGGGAAAGAAATGCTAGATGTTCTACATCATTTCTTAATGACCTTCTAGTCCTTGCTAGTTGATTTACATCACGAATGATATTATCACTGGGATGATTCTAATGAAACACCTGATTTGGGTTTTGTAAATCCTGTTCATCAATATAGGGCAGAAAGTCTTCTGGGGTAAATGTTCCAGAAGTATCTTCTTGAACAATTTCCTTATCAAAAGATTCTTCTATCAAAGGTTAATAATCAGTTTTTGAAAACACATCCAGGGATGTAGGTTGATGTGGTTTAAAAACAAAAGGATCTGACTCGTCAAATTTTACATGTACCGTTTCTTCAACAGTACAAGTGTTTTTATTAAAAACACTATAAGCCTTAGAGGTTGTGGAATAACCTAATAAAATTCCATCATCAAATTTCTGTGCGAATTTATGTAGATTATCTTTAGTATTCACAATGAATACTTTGCAACCAAAAACATTGAAGTAGGATAGTCTTGGTTTTCTACCATTCCATAACTCATAAAGAGTTTTATTAAGAAAAGGTCTAATCAAAACTCAATTTATAGTATAGCAAGAAATATTTACAGCTTCAGCCCAGTAATGTCTAGCAATAGAATATTCACTCAACATGGTTCTAGTTATCTCATGAAGAATTATATTTCTTCTTTCAACTACACCATTCTATTGAGGAGTTCTAGGTGCTGAAAAATTGTGATTAATACCTTTCTTACTACAAAAAGTTTCAAAAACAGTATTTTGAAATTCTCCTCCATGATCACTATGAATAGATTTCAATGGAAGGTTTTTATCATTTTTAACTTGAGCTCTAAAACTTTTGAAATAGGAAAAAGCTTTAGACTTATTTTCTAGAAATTAGAACCAAAAGAATCTAGTCTAATCATCAACTAGAACAAACACATATTATTTTACACCAATACTTCCAGTTTGTGTTGGACCAAAAAGATCCATGTGCACTAACTATAATGCATCGGTTGTTAGTACTTCACCGATTGATTTAAAACTATATTTATGTTGAATGCCATATTGGCAAGGATCACAAACTTTAGATGAATCAAATCTAAGCTCTGGTAGATCCTTAACTAGTTTCTTCTTAGAGAGTTTACATAAGTTTCTAAGATTACAATGTCCTAGTCTTCTATGCCATAACCAGGAATGATCTTCTATTGCACATAGGCAAGGTAAATCTTGACTCCTGAGGTCTTATAGATTCAAAGTGTAGACATTCTCTTGCCTATAGGCTGAAAGAATAAATTCTTCCATGAAATTGTGAACTAGACACTTCTCATTCCTAAAATTCACAAGGTATCCTTCATCACATAACTGACTTATGCTAATGAGGTTGTGCTTAAGACCATTAAAAAAAAGAACATTTGAAATCAATGTTTTACCAAGAAGAACAATATTACCAATACCAACAATATCTCCCTTAGCATTATCTCCGAAAGTTACCTTTCCTTGTTTCGTTTTGATAATCTTTTCAAAATAGCTTTTGTTACCAGTCATGTGCAAGGAACATCCACAATCCATGTACCATGTGTTGTTGCTGGTACTCTCTTTATTTTCCTGAAATCAAGAATAGAATTAGACTTTCAGAATCCAAACTTGTTTGGATCCGAGATTTCCAGATAATATAATTTTAGGTACCCACATCTTCGTAGAGAAATAAGCTTTGTGAAAGCATAAGGATTGGGTTTTGTTTAAGGAACAATTATTTGTCCAGTGACCACCACATTGACACTTGGTACAAAATGGGTCACTTTGAGAAAGAAAATAATTGTTACTAAAAACTGGTTTTGCATGGGTATAACCCAATCCAGATTTATTTCTTAAAGGTAGTATTTGGGAATACATCTTATCAAAATTTTCCTTACCATGGGTAATGTTCGATAAACACTTCTTTAAGGAAAAAATTTTGGACTTGAGTTTTATAACCAATTTTTTATCCTCAATATCATTAGTTTTAGAACTAGAGTTAGACTCGAAAAAAAATTTCTTAGAAATTACTTTTTCTAATACTTTAGAATGTTTGTTCTGCTCAGAACTTACTTCCTCAAGATTTTTTGAAATACTTTCAAAAGCAGAATTTTTCCTATCAAGATCTCTAGAAATATCTGATATCTCTTTTGTAAGAATAGAATTTCTAGAGTTTTCCTTATCAAGTTTTTTATTGAGTTTCGAATTCTCAATTTCAAGATGTTCAGAAAACCTAGAGACATCTTCATATGTAGGTAAAGTATTTTCTTCATCAGAAGAAGATTCTTCATCAGAAGAGATATAATACTTACTATCATTAGAATTTAAAGAAAAATTGGTCAATGATTCAGTATTACGTACCTTAGCCATAAAAAAATGATTATCAATAGGAATTCTGGCTATAAGACCAAGATTTTTCTGTCCTGAAGATTCGTAATCAGAAGATTCATCTGATGAGTCACCACCACTGTCACTCCAGGTGTCATTATCTTCTAGAACATTCTTAGCTTTGGCTTTATAATACTTCTTTTTGTTCCTGTCAGAATGCCTTTCTTTCCTTTCTTTCTTTTTAAGCAAAGGGCAATCTGGTCTAATATGTCCAGCTCTCTTGCATTCATAACAAGTAACTTCTCCATCTCTCTTATCTTTCATTTCCTATTTCTTATACTTAGATTGGAAGTTTCTCTGTCCATCTATCTTGTTCATCCTTCGATCATGATTAGCTAATTCTTTTTCAGAGACTTCACTCTCACTAGATTCGGATTAGAAAATGACCTTCTTAGACTTTGATCTGGTTACTCTCTTAGGAGTCTTATCTTTCATCTGATTTGAAGTTGTTGTAAAAGCAATAGTACCATTTCCATTTTTCATTTTGATGTTGTCAGCATCTCCCTTCATTCTGGTCTCATGTTGGAGAAGAGTTCCAAATAGATCATGAAGAGTAATTTGGGTTACCTTCCTATTCTCATCTGTAGTTGTTCTCTTGGATTCCCACTCATTGGGAATAATATCAATTGTTTTATCCAGAAGAGCTTCATCATCTAAACCTTTCTCTCCCAGAGACTGTACACTGTTGACTATAGTCATAAATCTCTGTTGAACTTTACATATTGGTTCACCATAAAAAAATTTAAGCCATGATATTCAGCTCTAAGCATATCTCTTCAAGTCTCAATCACCTTGGAAGTCCCAAAGTGTGTAACTTCTAACTTCTTCCATATACAGTTAGCAGCTTCACAAGAAGAAATTTGGCTATATATATTTCTAGTCATTGAACAAAGTAAAGTATTGCGTACCTTATAATTGAGTTGATATTCTTGCTTTTCATGGTTAGTAAAATTTCTATCTTCCTTGTCAGGAATTTTATAATCTCCAGTAAGCATAACAAGGTTATCCACTCCAGTATTGATAACAAAAGCCTTCATTCTATCTCTCCAGTATTCATAGTCATTACCATCAAATATAGGTGGTCTTGTAGGATTAATATTATCAATTGAACCAACATTGACTCCTGTCATACTAGAAACAAATTTTGATACAAAAAACATTTTAGAGCAAATGTTTGGAATCACAATGTTTGGATTGGGAATTTTCGGAATGGGAAAGTTCAGAATGGAAAAGTGAGCAAGAAAAACGTATTCGTAAGTATATGTATTTCAGATACCTCCTCTGATACCAATTGTACGATCGAAATAGTGATGTAGATGCTCAATATACAAGAGGGGGTGAATTGTATACTTTAAAAATTCCTTTGGAACCTCTAAAGTTAGTTAAGAATTACTATGTTTTCCTTAAGAAAAGGAAAGGCTATGTTTAACAAAGTTAAACTTAAACAACTTCACAACACCTCTAACACCAAATAAAAACTTGGAAATAGATTCTGAAAGTAGGTTCCGGAAATATGGTTCTAGAAATTGAAAATTAAACAAAAGATTACAAAATGAGATTCTACCTTAAAGCATATAGAATCTAAATTAAACAGAGTACAAGTAAGTATGTATAAGAAAGTTATACTTTCCTTAAAATACAATATACAGCGGAATATAAACAAGTAGTAGTACTATAAGTAACAATATATAAGTCTTTTAACCCAAAGGGAAGGGTATCCAACAACCTTGGATAATGGTACCATGATTTATACTTTCAACCAAGTCTATCTTACCCACACCAGGGTAAGCCCTCGATACAAAGATCAGAATCTCTGTCTTGCTATCCCCACAAGCCCTCAACATCAAGGTAGTTGGCAATCTATGTCTTCCTCAACAAGGAAGCCCTCAAACCTCAAGGTAGTCAGAAACCTATGTCTTCCTATCCCCATAAGCCCTCGAATGTAATCACCAACATTCGGAGTTACATGTAGCTTTGAGAGTTAATAAGAGCCTCTCTCTATAAATCACTTCAAGCATATAATCACATGAGTCGAAGATCAGTCAGCCTTTCAGCACCGAGCTCTTTCAAATGAGCTCCTATTTATAGGTAAGGTCGACCTCCTTTCCAACGGTCATATTTTCCTTAAAAATTGGATGGACCTGTACACATGTAGCTTAACCAATGGTTAGTTTATAACACAATGGACGACATCATTTTATAACAAAACAAGTGTAACAGATTGTACGACACCATTTAAAATCTAACTCAATAGTTTGGAATTAAAACTTCGGAGTGAAGGTTCGGAGTGTAAGGAAAATAATAAAGAGTAGACAAAATATAATGGCATAAGAAAAATAAACATTCGGAGTCTAACCAAAAATAATTTTCGGATTCTGAATAGATTCAGAGTGTATAAAACAAAGATGATCAGATTCTGTTTAATAGTTGAATTCGGAATGAGAATTCGGAATGAGAATTCATCATCATAATTCAAAATGAGAATTCGTCACAGAATTCGTAATGAGAATTCGTCACAGAATTCCTAATGAGAATTCATCATTAGAATTCTTAATGAGATATAATCATTAGAATTCTTAGTGAGAATTCATTATCGAACCTCATAAGAATTCGTTATCCTGAATCCCAAGTAGAACATAATCAGAGTTCGTATCCGGAATTCGGAATGAAACTTTATTGCAGTTCTCATCTGGAATTCGGAGTGAAACTTCCTTACAGTTCTTATCCAGAATTCTGATCCTAAAATAGAATGCTTCATATCAAAGTTTCAATGATTCTGAGAAAATAGAGATAGATCCGAATATCATACTTAAGAAAAATCTAGATGAAAATATGATAAGGATAATTTTTCATGTAAAATTGATTTTTCCTTATAAAAAAAATTTCCTTATAAAAGAAATTTTCTTAAAGATAAGGTGTTTGTGATTTTCAAAACATGAAGGAATGGAAATGCCATAAGGAAAACCTTATTGACTAAACTATATTATTGTATGGTAAAATAAATATAATATGTGTGTGATTCTAAGACATTAGAAAAGAATCCATTTACTTTTTAGGATGCATGATTTGATGATAAGCCCTTAAAGTGTCCTTCAATTCATTCAAATTACTAATGATTCATCCACATATTGAGCAAGGGGAGACAGTGGAAGTGATCCGAGGGATGCAGTGTGCTATCCCAAAAACCATATAAAGGTAGTGCACCTAGAACATTGTGACTGTGCTAAAAAATTTAATCCTCAACTTTTGAAGATTTGTAGTTTTCTACGACCAACACACTATTAGTGTATGCTCCATGGGTATAGGCCTTAGTGGTGAACCATGTAAAAATGATGTTCAATTTCTTTGAATGTGATTTATTATATATTTCGAATCCTTTTCAGACAGGATTAACAGGTTCCTACCATCATATAAAAAATATCCATCAATTTAAAAGAAAAATTTGTCACCCTGATTCACCCTTCTCCTCTCAGGGTGATCTAGGTTCCTTATTATTGTGTCAAAGGGAGGATGCTGGTGTTGAATCTGACTTCTGTTGTCATGGATATTTTAGTCAACATTATGAGAGTTCCCCACTTCCATGGAAATAATTTCAAAATATGTAAATATCGGATGAGATATTAACTATTTTCTCCTGGAATCGAAGTCTTATTTGCTAATATAAAGGGAATACATGTCACTGATCCTACCAGACATTCATTGATAAATACAGAATTTAAATTGTTTTATGTTGATGAAAAAGCAAAAAATTCAGTCACTAATTCCCATTATGATCATATTTATCTAATATTATTGTGGTTCAAATATTCCCATTCAATGTTGTATAAACTGGAAAATATTATAAAGGAGATATCAAAGTGAATGAGGAAAACATAACATTCTACACAACAGGATTGTTGATATGAAGATGGACCCTGATATAGAAGAATACTCCTTTTTCAATCGAATTACTGAAGATGTTGGATAAATACGAGGTTTGGGCGATGAAATTGAGAACATTGAAAAATTGATGAAAATATGCAGAAGTATACCACCTCTTTACTTTTCAAAGGTATCATCCCATAATGAAAGATATCTCATCAAACTCTTAGTGGATTATCATTCCAGCTATCTATCAGATTATGAAATGTGAATCATAATAGAAGAAATTAAAACATGTGTGAGGAATGAAATAAATTTAAAAGACATTGATAAACTAAATGTTTAATGATATAGCAGTAATTTATATGATATGGAACCTAAAAATATATATCTCTCTCTTTTCCAAGACGATTAAGAAGGGAATAAGGAAATTTTAAGGCAAAATACATCTTCCTTGTATTTGTTATGGAAAAGATGGGAACATTGACTCTTAGTTGTCATGAAATATTGATGATGATGAAATTATATTTGATAACACAGAGAAACCTTGGAAAATATTCATAAAAACGAGAATATTCAAATTTTCACAGTAATTACAGGAGTGGTGTTTTTTCATTTAGGAGGATGTTGATGATAATGAAATATATAATGATGAAAACACATAATTTAATACTGGAAACTATGCCTCCTTGATAGATACCATTTAAATGTCCTAATCATTGATAATAAAGTTGTATATAATTAATTGATTATGATTGTAGATCCCATTATCCAACTTAATGATGATTTTTGTAAGCATGAGATTAATTGTAAGAGATAGAATATGGGGAATGGTCTAGTGAAAAAATAATCATAATATATTGATCAAATGGAAGATGAAATTGAATTACTAGAAGAACTGGTGAATGTTCAATCATAAATCCTTGAAATCATTGATGATGTTTTTGAAATAAAAATCACAATTGAAGAACAATCAAAGGTCATCAATGACCTTACATCGATAATAGAGGAGATGTCCAGGACCATTAATGGACTCAAAGTGGAATTTTTTCCTCGGAGAAGTAAACTCAGAAGTGAATCAATTTAAAACAAAGAAATGATTAAAATAAAATTTGGAATTTTCTCAGATGTTTAGTAGCTAGAGATATCAAAATGAGGATCTGAGGGAATCGAAATGTTTTTTGTGTTATCAAAGACCCACATTCAGTGGAAATGGTGGAATTAGTTGTGATTCTGAAATGAAAAATGGGATTAATAATGTGTTCCATAATAAATGAATGATGAAAGTTGATCATCTTGAATAACCACCAGATGTTCTAAAAAAGAAACCATTAAGTAAATCTAAATGGAGAAGTGATTATTATCTACAAGTCTATAGAAATTATAGGAAGTCAATTTTTTGAGGAAGAAGGCATGTAGAGAAATATAAGTGATCAGACATTCCGTTCATGAAGTGTTAGTTTTGTTACTATCTATGATATACCGTGTCATAATATGAAAAGATAAGAGCTATATGAATGGGAAAAAGATAGAAGTTCAACAAAATAGAACATATTCATATCCTAATTCATATATAGAAAATATTTTTAATGAATATTTTTTTCACTATTCTGAAAAAGGACATAAAGTTGTGTATTACAGGTAGAGGTATGACTAAAGAATTTATTTCAATTCTTAGAGATGAGTCAATACAAACCAACCATACATTGTTGATATTTCAAATAGTATTCCTCCTCTGGAAGATGAATTCGAATACGAAGAACCCATGTATCTGGTAGAGAAAATTCAATAGCCATTAACGTCTTACACTCGATCTAATATCTCAAGGATTGAAAAGATGAAAATGTAAAATTTAAATTTTTCATAAGTATCCCTCTAAGCCAAAATGAACAAATGCACATGGATTCTTGACACCTGATGTTCATCCTATATGATAGGTAATGAAAACCTTTTATAAAAATTCATGAAAAAGGTCGATGGAATAATAATGTTCGGTAACAAAGAATATTTGAAGATAAAAGGCAGTGGTTGTGCTAAGATAAATAATATAGATAAGAAGAAAATCGGTGACCTTTATGTGGATGGTCTGCATCACAATATTTTTAGTGCGACAAAACTTTTGTGAATCTGGATTTTTTGTGACATTCATTAGGAATGAATGTACTATAAGAGGAATGCTTGGGAATTACCTCATTAAAGGCTGCAGAACAGATGGAAATGTATATCAATTTGAAAGTTAAGAGAAACTTTTCTACCTAAAATATCAAGAGGAAAAAAACTAATGTAATCAAATATTAGGGGGAATCTATCATCATTCCATTGAAACTATATCTATGATGAATATAGTCAAGAATATTCCTAGACTAAATCATGAAAACAAAATGATTTTTTATTCATGTATTCAAGGGAATGTTTTCTGTAGTTCATATCAGCCAATTAGGAACATCAAATATCCTTGACCTCATTCATATAGATGTATGTGGCCCGATAAATATTGTTTGAACACATAAAGAATGGTACATTTTATTTTCACATATGATTACATTAGAATGTAATTTTTGATCATTATACAAAGAAATTGACAAGTTATTGATTACATGAAAACCTATCATCGAATTTCAATGAATGGTACTTGAATAAAGATCAATGTCCTATAATCTAAAAATGTATGGGAATACACCACCATTGAAATTGAAAATTACCTAAAGATGCATGGGATACAACATGAATTGTTTTTGTGAGAAATATATTTCAAAAAAAATATTTTTAGACATTAATCGACAGGTAAACAACATGGTCAAAACATTTCTGATCTATAGTCATATTCCCTGAAATTACAAAAATAAGGATGTACATACAGTTGTGTATATTAAAAATCAAACAACACTCCATATGTTTGATACAAACACACTATATGAATCGTGGCGTGGAAGGAAGACTTCATTGAAATATTTTCGTGTTTTCTAATGGAAATGTATTATCTGAAAAAAATGGTAATTAATGGAAGTATAGAGACAATGCCGACAAAGAAACATTTCTTATATACTCAATTAACAACAATTCCAACAAATGTTTCAATAAGCTATTGGTATTAATTTTTGAATGTAGTAATGTAAAGATAATTGAAAATAAAAACACAAATGATTCAATGGATTCTTTTTCTGTTTTGATAAAAGATGAAAAAGAATGGAAACATGTATTTTTTTAATAAATATGTTGAGGAAGGTGCCAAAAACACTCAAGAGTCACATCTTGATGTTGAAACTGAATAATAATCAAAAGAGGATTCCATTACTAGAAAGAATTAGGTTGATCCGAAAAATAAAAATCAAAGAGTAGTGATTGAATAGTCCAAAATTATCAGGGAAAAAAATGCACCTCCATAGAGAATGATAATGATGAATAATTAACATTATACATTTATATTAGATGTGGATCCATCCTCATTTTAAGAGGCTGTAAAGGATGAGTAACATGTAAAAGATATGAATGAAGAGATAGATCATATTGAAAAAAATAATACTTGAGATATTGTCCAATGGATATCACAACTGATTTCCTAAATTGATTATTAAAAGAGAAGTCTATATTTGAAAAAAACAGTTGAGTTCTTTCATGGAAATGATGAAATGAAAGTTTCAAAATTAAATAATGATCTCTATGGTTTGAAAGAAGAACCATGACATAGTACTCATGGTTGGACTCTTATATGAGAATACATGAGTTATAAAGAGGGGGGTGGATCACAATCAATATGTGAAAAGTTCCTAAAAATATTAATTCGTGGTATTTGAATAAGTGAGTGATATTATTTTTTGTCGATGTAGGCATGGATCAATGGATGAATTTTATAATCACAGGAAATAAGAATTTGAAATTTCTATGGTTGGTGAACTCGCATACTATTAAGTGTTTCAAGTAATTTAGAAGAATGAATAAAGTTTCATTTCAAAGGAAAATTATGCAATATAGCTAATAAATAAATTCAATATGCATGATTCTCAACCAATGTTGACTAAGATTACAGTTGGAATAATGCTTGATTAGTATAAGGATGACACTTCTATTGATCCCACCATGTATTGAAGAATCATTGGAATCCTACTATACCTGAAGGTTACATGGATGGATATTGACCTTGAAACATGTATTACATCCTTCTTTTAGAATAATCCGAAGGAAAACCATATAGAGGAATTGAAAAGATTAAAGAGATAAATTAATGGTACACATAATTGATGGAAATACATTGATGTAGGAAGAGGTACTGATAAATCTTTTAAATCTAATGATGATTGGTCTAGAGATATAGTTGATGGAATTTATACTGCTGGTAGAGAATTTATATTTGGAATAAATTTGTTAGCTCGATAATCAATAAAATAGAAATAAGTTCACTTAGTACAGACAAAGATGAATATATATCTGCTACCATGTCTTCCACTAAGTTACATTAGATGAACTAGTAACTGACTGACATAGGTGATGAGGTGTAACAAAAAATGGTGATTTATAGTGATAACAATAATGGAACTCATCTTACAATGAATAATTTTTACCTTTCTTGTACAAAAAATATTGGGATCAAATATCAGTTCTTCAAGGGAAAATGTTTAACAATGCATGATCAAAATGAACCATGTATGTACTGATGAGTATTTGGTTGACATACTCATTAAGCTAATATCAACAAATGTGTTTGAGAAACATCTATTGAACCTCATTGTTTAGCCATATCACAATCCATAAGGAGGTTATGAAATTCTCCACTCCCAATAATTTAAAATAATTATTTTTTTGGAATTTTTGCTAATAGAGGATAATGGATAATTTCATTAGAGAGGGAATATAGATAAGGTCCAATCAAAAGACAATTCATGTTCTCCTTCATTTTTTAGACACCATGCATTTCTAACGTAGACTTATATTGATGACTGAGTTGTTTCTTATTGATTTATATTGTGATCGTGGGTAGTGAATTAGTGAATTTATCTGTAGATTGCCAACAAACCCAAAGGGGAATATTATAGGAACCAAGGTCTTTTATTGATAATAATAGAGTTTTATTGTGTATTTTATTTAATCTATACATGGATGACTAGGGATTTTAAAAGTAATGGAGTCATATGTTTGAGGATGAATAATGTATTGATGGTGGGGTCAATGGTATACTGAACGACAAAGAAAATTAGTAAAATAAAGGAACCACATACTTTATGACATGGAAAGCATACCATGATCCATGAATTGTTCATGACCTTATTCCAGAAACTAGTACTAGTATGAGGAATGGTTAACAGAGTGGTGCACGGTGTAGAGCATGGAGCAGTTCGAAGAGAGATTCCTAGAAATGAAATAAATTTGTAGAAATGATAAGTGGAACATGCAAGAGGTATGGGAAATGATGATGGAAGAAACACAAAATGATTTACCGCAACTCTACATGGTAAATTCATGTAGTACACAGAGGTCCAATGGTTGGCATGATTGCTGTGGTTTAGGAAATAGGGACTATACATAGAGGATCCTAATATAGCACAAATGGAGTTCAGTTTATAGTAGCAATAATCTAGTATTGATAATTTGGGTAAAGCATATTACTAAAATTTTCAGAGTTATGTGACTTTATAAGGAACATTAATCCTCTTTTTTGGGAATGGTATTGATGAATAAAATTTTGGAATGATATTCTGTGATGTACAATGTGGTATGTGGTGGAAGACATGTTACATGTAGATGATCGTCCGAGAAATAAAAATAATATACTGATGATAGTGTTGTTCGCGTAGGTAGCCATTATAGTTTGTGGCAGAGGAAGGTACTACATGATGTAGGATTATTCTCAGAAGAGTGTAGCAATATGCGGAGTAGGGCCATATGCCAAGAAAGGATGTTCATGGAGGTGCTTGATAGAAGGCTAAGGAGATGCACATTACCCAAAAAAAAGGTTCTTTTCACTAAAACAACAACAGTAAGTGAAACACACAAGGAAGCCTGAAAATTTACCAAATCAGATTGCAAAATTAATTTCAATAACATATCAATGTACGAGATAATAAATTACATATATGGGTGATTATTAGACTCCAAAAGAGCATCCATTTATAGTTGATTATACATGATTTGATGTTAAACCATTGAAGCGACCTTCATGTTGTTAAACTGAGAGAAAATTCTTCCAACACAGTGAGAAAGGGGGTGTCCATGGATGTGATCTGAGGGACACAGTGTGCAATCCAAAAAACCTAGAAAATGTAGTGTTCATGTCACAGAGTTATTGTACTAAACACTTTTAATCCCTCAAAAATTAAAGATTAGTTGTTTTGTAGGACCAACACATTGTCGGTGTATGCTCCTTGGACGTAGCCCATAGTGGATAACCATGTAAAAAAATGTGTCACTAATTTTAATGCGATTTTTTATTTACTAGACATTAACTTAATACAGGTTTAATAGGTTCCCACAAACATGGGAACAAGATTCATCAGTTTAAATGAAAATGTTGACACCTTGATTCACCTCACACCCCTCAGGGTATCCAGGGTCCTTTTGGAATGATTAGTAAGAATATGATTGTCAAAATATCAAAAATATAATTTCTCAACAATATATATATAATTAATTTGTTCTATACAAATTAATATGGAATTTAAAAATAAATTAATATAAAATATATTTTTTAATTAAACAGTTTTTACATATAAATATGTTTTATCTTCAAAATTTCCATAAAAAATTAATTTAATGATTTTAATGAAATTTATATAATATATATTCAATAAAATATTTAATCATTAAACATATGTGTTTTTAGATATATATCATCAACTAAGGCAATGTTATCTTTAAAACTATATTTCTCCAAAATTTGGTGTTCTTGTATTTTTCACACAAATTTTAAACTAAATTTATTATATTTGTAGAAAAATTTATTGAATATTTAGAATATTTTTTAGTTATTAAATTCATTTTTATATTAGAGTGATTTATTGATATTTTTTTGATAGATTAATATTTTAGAAAATATTGAAATATATTAGTTTATAATAAGAAATTTATATTCTTTAATTGTATTAAATAAAATCGAAATTCACTTTATGTGGTTTTAAAATAATTATAGTTCAATTATACTATTTTATATACAATTTATGTCATATTTATCAATTTCATACTGGATTTTGGTTCAAAATAGATTAAAAATTATGATAACATATTCATTAGAATAATATTTTTTCACATCATCTGTTGGTTTAATTTAAATATACATCAAAAATAATTTGTGTTTTTATATTTCAGAAAAAAATAAAATTTATTTAATAAAAATAATTATCTTTATCTAAACAATTAACTATAAATTTTCACAAGAAATAATATTATTAAAAATAAAAATTAATTACATTTGTTAAGGTAAAAATGAGTGTATTAGTGGGTAAACATGAAATATAAGAGTTAAAGATGACAAGATAAATAAAAAATTCATATTTTATTCACATATTATTATCATTATGTTTCATGTTTTCATAAAAGGATACTTTTCAACCTTATGCAATGTGATAAACTAGAATTTTATTCATACTTTTGAAAAATTCAATCTATTTCACCTCCCCCATTTATAATTGGATCCCTTCTCATTTACATAGGAAATATAAAAATGCATTTTTATTAGAGAATACCTTTTGAAAAACCTTCCATACATCACACCACATCACTTAGATCCCATGTGATTATAGTAAATAATAATTAGTAAGTCATTACTATGAACATAATTTAGATTTTCAATTAAGTTGAATATTAAAAAAATTAGACATCTAATTTAATTTAATATAACTACTAATTAAAATCAACATACAACTTTTTAAATTAATAAAATAATTATACTATTTATAATTGGATTTTATTATACATTTTTATGGTCGAAATAAATCTCATCATTCTTATAATATAAAATAAAACCAACCATCCATTGTACGGTGAACTACTGCCTCACTAAATAATATAATCCAATTTATATAACAACATATCAATGAATGGGTAAACTATGAACGTAATTTATATATATCATATTTCTGAAATAAATACTCTTATGGAATTATAATATAAAATATTCTTTTTTTTTCTTTCTATTAATTAAGAAATATGACAAAATATTATATATGCATAACATGATATCATCTTATGAAGTGTTCTAATTTGTTTTCGCATACACAATACATGGAAGAAAATAAGGATAAACATAATAAAAATAATTGATATATATGTCATTATAATTATTCTTTATTGGTGAGATTTTTTTACCATCTTTCCTTCCATCAATCAAATTGTGTAGACAATCTTGCTGTTTATATATGACGTACCATCTCCATGAATAGGGTATTTAATAATTATACATATAACTACAAAGAATAAATCTAAATGTTTAAATCATGAAAGTATATGATATTATTAAAATATTAAACATTTTATAGTTTAACATTTTGTGAAAAATGCCCAAAATCCAAAATTACAGAATGATAACATACATTACATTACTATGTAGTTATTACCAAAGACATTGGAAATAACAATGAATTATTACTTAACAAGTGATAAAAATTTAAAAGTATGTAATATATGATATGATATATTTTTTTATGTTTCATGAATTCATATATAATAAAAAAGTATTAATCAAACATTATTTTTTATATTTTTAATGAATTATAATAATCATGATAAGTCATATTCATCTCAAAATGACTTTATTTGGGAATTAATTATTTTATACTATTATAATATATTATATGTATTACATAAATCCACATTTACATGTTATGTGATGATTATAATTTTTTAATTATATTTAATGTTTCATAATATTTTATTCATTATTGGGGAGTTTGATTCGAAATTTCAAAAGATGTAAGGGGTTTCTGTTATAATAACATTATTTATTAGGATTATGTCATCTTATGTTATGAATAGTTTAATATTATTATAAAAATATCATGAAATGTTTTAAATATATTATTTTATATTTTTATATTTATATTACCTTTCTTTATTTTTTATATTTTAGTATGCATTCATTTGAACAAAAATATATTTTTAATGAAAAATGGATATTATTTCTATCTTCGGTCATATTTTTATTCATTCATATATCATTGTTTTAATAATATGTTTAATATTATGTTTTTAATTTTATAAAATTTTTTTATATCCATTATAATTTTGTTTTAAATATTATTAATTGTTTTAAATGGAATCAACTTTTCTTTTTCAAAAATTGGTGATTTGGTTGTTTTATTGATTATTTGAATGAATTATTTTAATGATGTATAAAATCGATGGATTATATTAAATTATTAATGATAAATTATTTAGAGATTATATTATTATTTATAACATTTATAATCAAATAAAAAAAATTTGAAAATGTTTTATCAATTTTTAGTTCAAGAAAAAATATTTTTAATTTGTAAAGTCAACTATCTGAAAAAATATTCCATTGGATATTTCAAAATTATTTTCAACAATGTTTACAAAATTTTATGTTACATATATCTTATTAGTGATACAATTTAAGGGTATAATTTTTACTCCATCATTTAATGATTTAATATTAAGGTTACACTATGATTATGAAGAACTTTACATTTCCACCCCCTTCAATATAATACAAAGATTATGAAATCTGATTATTTATAAACGGTTTATCCTATGATAAAATGGTGAAATTTTTATGAAATGAATTTCATTTTCATAGGTTATTCTACTATGAAATGTTTTTTAATTAAATTTATTTTCAAGAGTACAAATATGATTAATATTTTTGTTCTTGTTGTATAGATATTTATGATTTAAATTATATAATGATAGTTCCTTTATAAATATTGAAAGGGTTATTTTAAAACCAATATGGGTGTATTATATCTTCTACCATGAATAATGGAAATTATTATATCCCATGAGTTAGATATGATTATAATTGTTATTGAAATGAGTCTAGTATGGGACATTTTCATCTATGATAGTATTTAGAGGGAACCATGAATACTTTGTTGATTTATCGAGTGAACCCATTAAAATAAAATATCCTTAAAAATCATCCTTGACTACTATTGATTTTTTTTTCTATGATAAATTGTATTCAGACATGTCATGATAGATTCCAATGTTATTCACTTTTTCCTCATATTATTTGATTACATTATGATTTGTGTCTTATGAACATCCATTCATTATTTCATGACCCATGATTGTGATCTTTTAGATGATGGATATGGTATAAAAGTGTTTTTATCATTATTTTAAAATCATATTACTATGTTATATATAAATATCTCTATTGCATACCCCAACTAATATTACGATCTCACTATTTTTCATTTATCCTTTACAAATATAAAAAAATTATTATGTACGACATGTTTAAGACATGTTTTATTTACAATGATATTAGCGAGTGATGATGGAGTTTAATAATGGAAATGATATATGTCGTTCCAATTTTCAAAATACAGTAATAATATAGTGATACTAAGTCATTTTTTTAAAACATATTAAATATTTATCAAAAAATATAATATATCTATGTAAGAAAATCATGGGACTCTCTAGTATGTATAAAATGATAGATATAGTTATAATTTTGAAACTATTATGATAAATTAATATTTTTTTGAAACCAAAAGAATAAGATTAGATTGCCTAAACCAGTAAAAGAGCACATACATACAGATTGGATAATCTGAGATGAAGATAAAGAAAAAACCTAAATCTGAAAGTGATTCAAGAAGTAGTCCTACCTCTCTAGGTCTGGAAAAAACAAACCCTCACCACTTGAAACACCCACTACAACTTCAATCGGACCCCACATCCGAGTTGATATTGATGTCACTATCCACAGGCCTTGGCTTTAACCTCACCGAACGACACCCTCTCACCGGCTCTAGCTTCCTTCAGTGCATTAGATCTTTCCATGACACTCATAATGATTTTGTATAGAATATATTATGTTTTTTACTATGAAATATATAATTTTACAGATTTTATATGTGTTTATGGTTCTAGAACATATGTTCCTAGTGGTGTTAAAAAAAATTCAATATTGGAAATTAACTAATCTATACAATGTACTTGACAGTGATCCCTATTATGAGGATGTTTTAACACTCTCAAGGGATATGATTCAATTAATTAAAATTTTCTGTAAAATCATTGTTGAAGTATTTGAATTGACTATGATCATAGATGGACTAAGATAAAACCCTAGTGTCATAAGATTAAAATATTTTTTATTTATTTAAAAATATTAAATTTTTTCTAAAAAATATTATTTTGACACTATGATTAATGTTTCTATCCCTGTGTTTATTCATTCAATTCAATGGCTGGAACACAAATGAATCATTATAACACTAATTTTCATTGAAAATTCAGTGTCTCAATAATGAAACATGATGAAGCTGGTGTAAAATAATAATATTATTGTTAAAAATAATATATCATAATATTATATTAATGACATATTATTTAATGAGATTCATATGACATAAAATAAGACGATGATATGAAATTTTGAATGATATCATTTTAATGAACATTAATGAAATAAGATTTTTAATTCCACATGTCATGGTAGTTGGAAGATGAACCTATAATAATATCTCTATTATAGAAAAATATATCTTCTATGGGGAAATTATGTACATTAAGAAATGAATTTTTGAGGGGTTTAATATTTTATTTACTTAGATCAAAGTGATTTTATAAGTAAATTATGCCATATTTGATTCTATTATGAGGTATTCCATTATTTATATTATGTCATATTATTATCATGGGATCCCCCGTCTTAATTTTGTGGAAAATTTCAAATTTTGGGGAATAAATCATGACGTTAATTGTTGTTATATGATTAATCAAACTGTTCACCCTTGAATATAAAATTGTATGACCATTATGAATTTTTAAACTGTTTAAAACGACATTATTTCCTTGTAATATTTCAAACCATTTTGCATGTACCTCATGGATAGTGAGGTGTTCACAATTTCTTCAAAACATTTCAAATAATGTGAGAAAACAATAAAACCAGTACATATCATTAAAAATTATTATTTACCCATTGTCTCTATTCATTTTTAACTATAATGAACCCAAATACATCCAACCAATATTTCCCCATCTTATGTGCCTCACCCTCCTCCCTTGGCTAACTTGAATCATTGTTTTTGTTGTGGATTTTACATTAAATCTCCCTAAAAAAGCATATAAGTTCCTCGTTTCTTAATTTAATATTCTTTTATAGATTTATCCTCTTAATTTCAATGGTTTTAAAATATCGATAATTATACTTGTCCTATTTTGTGTTTCATTATGATTTTCTGGGTTCTATGTTTATGTTTTATGATCAATATTTTATTTATAGGGTCCCATGTTAAAGTTTTTTTATTTTATCATTGAAGTTTATATTTTTATACCCTTGAGATATGTGGTTTCATGATTATAAATTATTTGTTGATTTTATATTATTAATTTTTTCATTTTCATGTTTAATTTATTCGGTATGAGGTGTGAAATTTGTTTTAGAAATGATTCATGATGAACATGTGATTATAAAAGTGTTATTAAAGGAAATGTGTTGGGTTAAATGTGTATTTCATTTGTGAATCGCTTTTCAGTTCGTAAATATGTTTGATAAAATGTTTAGATAGTTAATAGGAAAAAATTGAAAAATATTGTGTTTGATTTTGTATGTGAATGTTTTTTTGTTAATAAAATATATATTTATCATGTTTGTTTATATTTATTACCTAATACATTCTTGAATTTAAAATTTCATATAATATTTTTATAGAAATTTTTTCAAAAATAGAATCTTAACTGAAAATGTATAGGAAGAGGAATAGTATACAAGTTGGCTTAGTGGGGAAAAGACATGGTTCATTCCCAAGTGACTGACGATAAAACAATGACTAAACAATGATGATTATATACCACTTGAATTTCTGATACATTCCTCTCTAGTGGTTCATGTATGAGTGTGATGATCATTGTGGTTGTTATACAATGTTTCACTGTTATATGAAGTACATTTTAATCCACTAAATCTATTGCCTATATGGATTCCTTGTTACTCAGTTCTATTGTTGTGATCTCGTACCTACCATCTACATATAATGGACTTTTTTAGTTATATAAACAGAAAAAAATTTATATTTAATTTAGATTATATAATTAAAATCTACATTTTCCTTATATAATTCATGAATGATAATTTTTATTCAAATTTATTGAAATGGAATGTATTTTTTCGGGTGGAATCCTACCTTTCTTTGGATCACCCCGTCCATACACATTTGTGTGAACATAGACTTGGTTATTTTTTATTCATGTGTATGAAATATTTATCATGATTGTGTTTTAGATTTATAGTGGGCTTCTCTTGTAGGAAATGGTCGTGGTGTTTTAGTGGTGAAGACCGTCATGTTTCATGTAGTTGTTTTGGTTGTGATATGTTGGTATCCCACAAATATATTTTTTATTTTGGTAAACGATGTACAATGTTAAAATGTAGTTGTTTTATCTATTTTGGTATTTAATATTGATATTGGTGTGCTGTATTTTTAATTTTTTGTATGTATAGTTTCACATCTTGGGTGAAATCATTATCGAATAAATAATTATAATACCTAGGAACTAGTTTTTAGCTTGTGGGTATTAGGAAAGACCATTTGGAAATTCCAAACATTGGGGAATATATCAGTATAAATGTATCTTTGACTTGGTTTGTGAGAAAATGGTATAAGGGCATCTTACACAATTTCGTATGAAATAAATATGAGATTATTCTGGATTGACTATATAGAGGAATAACGGGGTATGAGGTTTTAGTTGTGATTTGGGTATCTAAGATGAACGATTCGTGATAGATCTCATGTTTCCATGAGATGCTGTTATTTTGATTGAATTATATTTCATGTGAGATGTAAAGGCTTAAAATTGTATATGGGTGTTGGGTGTGGGTGGATTGGTGTCTTCTAGGATGTTATTGTGATGGATTTGGATATTATTTAGGTTACTCTAGTGTTTGAGATTTGTTTTTATTGATGAAAATTTTTAGAATGGATGTGTTTATTGTTTTACCTTTATTGTTGTTGGTAATTATAGTAAATTTACACCCATATGCATCATGAAAATGCATAGAAGGAGGAAAAAGTGTGTTATCCCTCACCATTTTACTAGAGAGTAGAGGAAGATATGATTTATAATGTCCATGAATTGGGTCCATGAGTGGGTTCTAGTCATGATTCAGTTCAAGAATCTAATCTGGGTCCTGAGAATAAAAAAATTAGCTGTTTCTATAGAAAAATCCTACTTTCTTTAGGTGAAATATATAAGATGAGGAAAAATAATAGTGGATTGATATTTTTGAGATGATATTTTAATTTCCTGATACTTGTGAATATGTGAGATTAAAATGCAATTATTTCATTCTGTATGGTCCCCGACATAGATTATAGGACTTACTTAATCAAGATGGAAATCAGCAGTAGATGAGTAGGAAATTTTACATCATCATTTTCAATGAAAAATATTGTCCCACGATATTGGCTTATACCAGTTCATGGGAGTTCAAAGATATTAACTAGGGATCCCATCCACTAATGTATCATTCCAGTAACATTGCATATTTTATACAATAAAAAAGAAAAATAGTTTCTAATGAACAACTAAAATATTAGAGTTCTAAAAGGCGGATTTAGGTAGAGATTTATTCTCAGTTCGTTTTGTCTAAGACGAGGACATATGCTAAGGTGGTAAATCATAAAATGATGGTAGACATTGATTTTGATGGAAACCATGGTTTCAATGGATCCATGTCAGTAGTGGGATGTGGAAGTTACACATAGAAGAAGTGGAACCAGTGTGATTAGGAAAGGAATGGAAATAGTATCTTGAGATAACAATAATGAATACCTTTTTCAGTAGTTTCAAATTTAGAATTATTTTTGTGACATTAATGCTGGAACCTGGTGCATGTGTGGTCAACATATCTAGACCCACACAGATCATACCACTGATACAGTCATACACGAATGTTCATATAGTTTTTTAGGGTCATGTATTCTTGTTATAATGATTATGGTTTTGTAGCTTCTTGAGGAATTGCATCCCATCTAGAGCCATCCAAGATGGTAGGGACCTGGTTTTGAGGTAGTTTTGATAGGACTAGATCCACATCTAGCTAGAGTAACTTTACGGATAATCCATAGGTTAGTGTAAATTCTCTATCTCAAGATGAGATGAAACATTTTCATGATGTTGACCAGGAACTAGTAGGATCGATGTTGGGCATGTTACAGTTCGAGGTATTAATTTTATCTAATTATCATTAAGTTTCATCTTTTTTATCTCTAGAAAATCAGTTCTTTTCATTTCTACCGTAATTTTAGATTTGTTTAATTTACCAAATAATATTATTCTTCATGTGAGGGAGTTGGTAACACCTATTGGTAAGGAGAGATATAAGGGTCTTATGTGTTTATCATGTTCACTCACCATGTCAAGGATCGTGTTATAATTTTATTTATAGATTTTATAAGTGGTCCAATTTTACGTAATAATTTATATGGATTTGAGGCTTTATTTTATGGTGCACATCAATTTATATAGGTGCCAAGTGAGTTTGAAGGAACCTGATGGTAGTACTTGAGATTTTCACAGTGAATGGGATCCTCAGCCAGATTATTTTAGACATCTACATCCAAATTTGGGAAATATAATTTTTCATTTATCTTCATCATGTTATAGGATGTTCGTGTTTCTCTCCAGGTTTTATTTCCCTATGAGGTGAATAAGTTTCCAAAGGAATTACAAGATTAGTTTTTGGGATTTCCTTTAGAGAAATATGTGGGGTTTCCGTCTATTATGCACTGGGAACACAACTAATATCTCATCCCTCTTACTATATGTCCCCCACCGAGTTGGTGTAATTAATGATATAGCTTGTTAAATTTTAATCCAAATGACTAGTTCACCTGAAAATCTCTCTTTGGGCCTCAAAAATACTATTTTCAATGAAGGTCCATTGATTTTTGTAGTTGTTCATTGATTTCTGGTTGTTGAATAATTAGATGATTAATAAAAAATATCCCTTTCTCAGCATAGATGACGTGTCTGACTAGTTAAATGGGGAATGGTGGATTTTTATGATTAACTCATGTTCTGGATATCACCAAGTCATTCACAGGGATATTGATGTTCTGAAACCATCCTTCTGAAGTAGGTACCACTATATTGATTAAATCTTCATTCCATTCAAATTTATAATTTATCTTTCATTTTTTAGGGCAACTATTAAAAAGTTGGTCCATTAGTATCTTGACTCATTTTTCATTGTATTAATGGATGAAATACAGGTTTATTATATATTTGAGGTAGATCAAGATTGCTATTTGAGGGTCATTTTTGGAAATCCTTATAATCATTATTTCTAAAGAAAAATTCTTAATTTTTTTTCTGGAACTGGGAGGGGAAGATTATAGATCATGTGATCTTGTAATTAGGGGTTTTGGTGGACAGTGAGAAATATTAGTTCTTTAAGGTCATGAGAGATATTATTAATTTGATTGAGATCATATGATTTTTATAGATGGAAGGGTATGACATGTTTTGTTTGAGACTTCACTCAACTATACTAATCCATGATAGTGCACATTCAAAATGGAGTGAAGTTTAAATGTAGTCAATAATAACAAGTGTTTTTTGAGGATATTGATAAGTGGTTGAAAACTATACATATATTTATCATTCTAGTAATTATAGAGGGTTTTGTTGTTTATTTCTCCACTTAAAGAATAAGCCTTATAAATGGGCTGAGTTAGGATGATCATGTTGTGGCTCATGGTTATCTTGAGATCCAACCATGTTAATGCATCTTACGACCCATGGACATGAGTTATAAGTAGTGATAAACTCCTTGAATACATGGTGCCATAGTTATTTTGTGCAGATTTTTATGGTATATTATGATAATAAGGGCATAGAAATCATTTTAACATAAAATAATTTGAATAATATGATGTTTAATTTGGTTTCATATGATTTTGATTTTGATTTCGATATAGTATATAACCTGGGAAATGGAAACTATTTGGAATATGGTTTGAGATAAAATTTCATGTGAATTCATTGAAAAAATCCAATGATTAATGGACATTGAGGGGCCTTTTTTCTCAGATGCACATGGAGACCAAGGAACATAGTGGGGATAATTTCTTAGATATTGTGAATCTACCACCTTCTCGATTGTATTAGATTCAATGGGAAAATACTGCTAATGAGTTGTTATGAAGTTCAATGAAATTTCAGAATTTTGGGGAGACACCATATGGTCGGGAATTGTTTCTCAATGGTTTTTTTGTGTTTCATGGTCTGCTTCATGGATCAAAGATCTGTGTGAAACATGGTGATGTATGATATAAATATGATGTAGAGGGATTAATTACCTAGTGAAAGATGATTTATTATGATATGTGTTGGCAGTTCTAGTTTCTATATATTAGGTGAGATATATCTAAATTTATGTCACATTGTGAGACATTTTAGAATATAAATTAAGAGCCCCAAATACATTATGGATTTCATTAACTGCAACATTTTCCTAAATGGAAGTTGGAATAGATCACCATGGTAATTATTATTGGATTACCTAATAAACCCCATATAATTAATTCCATTTTTGTAGTGATTTATAATATAACAAAGTAATCCCACATCATTTCAATTATAGATTTATTGAAGGTGGTTGAATAATGCATTTGGTACATTCAAGAAGTTATGATTCATCAAGGTGTCATATTTTTTTTTCTTATTGGAAACATAATTTTTCTAACACTATTTGAGCCACACCAGCGGGCTTGTCCCTCGAAGGCTTTCTCCTATGGATTTCCTAAGGCAATTGCCATGCCTGGCTAGTATTTTATAAGGCTTCTTCTCGGCCTAGGTCCTTATCAGTGATGTCTTGAAATCCCCCTGGGATTTTTTGGGTGATCAAAGAGGGGACCAATTCTATATAGATAAATCCTAAACACATCATCAAAAGTTGATCCTATGTCAGTGGCATGTCACGGAATATGTGATCCCTTTCCACTAAGTGAAAAATTCTACAACGCACTCATCATGATTCTTCTTTCACTTATAGAGGTCCATAATGCTCTTCTTTGAAGTGGTAGAACAGAACTGGTAGATAAATTTCCTAGGGATGTCATCCCAGCCAGCTACTGATATGATGGATTGTTGGTTGTACCAAAAAAACGCATAACATTCTAATTTATACACAAAATAGTGTATTATGGTGGCTTCCAACTATGTTGGAGTTCCCATCATGGGCCCACACCATGAGATAATGTGGTATAGGTGCTATAGTGGGTCCCCTTTCCCTATTAAAGGAGGAAGAAGGGGGATTTCCGAAACCTGGGGGCACTGGCATATCCTCCACCCACTTAATATAATGATTTCCATTAGGTGGTATTTACACCTATCGCATCTCCAAATCCTTAAGATGGTAAATGAGTTTATCACTTGATAATTCAGGTTGGGGATCATGTCTTGATGGGAATCCATAAACACCAGTATGTTGGAAGCTTTTTCAACATGATGAGCATTCTCAGTGGCTTGTGGAGCGGCTAGTGGAATGACCTTTGGAGTAGATGGGGGAACATAAGATTGGTCCCATATATTTCCACTCAATTCATGAGGATTTGGTGAGACATACCATAACCCTTTTTCGTATATTCCAGACACAAACCTGTACACATGGGAAGGATGGTTAGGGTAACATAGAGACAGTTCTTCGAGTGGAATTTTTGCCTGCCCCTGCTGCCCCAGCCACAGATCACTGTAGTCTGGTCATCACTCAGTAGTGCATTCACCATGGAGGTTATCAACTATCATCTTATGTTTGGAAATTTTTTGATGCAATAAATTTTTTTTGGGATTGCACTAGTGTAAAAAACGTTTTTACATTGGTTATATTTCATTTTTTACATCAGTGTTTAGCTGATGTTAATACAGACTCTATTTTAAATATTTTTTTATGTCGGTTATTTAAAAAAAAATATAAAAAACATAACATCGCGATGTTTATCAAGTCGGTTTTTAAATAACTGACATCCAAAAACTAGGGGGAGGTGTTATCACATCAGTTATTATATAACCGACGTGATAATCCACTGTTTGGGGTGTTTATGATGTCGGTTATGTAATAACCGACGTGATAAACCCCTGTGAAATAGTTTATCATGTCGCTTTTATAATAACTGATGTGATAACCATTTCACAGGCCATTATCACGTTGGTTATATAATAATGGACATGATAAAATCGTGTGAAGGATTTTTATCATGTGGTTTATTAAATAACAGACGTGATAAACCCCTGGGAAATGGTTTATCACATCAGTAATATAATTACCAAAGTGATAAACCAATGTGGTGGGGGGGGGGGGTTATCATGTCAGTTATTAAATAATAGACGTGAAAAACTATTTCATGGCTGTTTATCAAGTTATTTATTCAAATAACTTTTGTGATAAACCCTTCTCAATCCCTTTATCATGACGATTATAAAATAACCGACATGGAAAACCAAATTTTTTTAAAAACAATGCAGTATTCTGCTCTCCCCAGAAAAAACCAGAAACCAAAAAAAATATTTTGTACTAGAAAAACAGAAGTAGACCAAAAAATGAACAAATGAAAAATTATGAATTTTCATGGATGACGTTTAAAACATACCCCACTGGACAACCACCATCTCCCCCATGAACTTCCCCCATCACCCCACTAGACAGCCCCCACTACACCACTGGACACCAACCCCCCCACACACCTAGACAGCCCCCCGACCCCTTGACAGTCCCAAACACCCCTGGACATCCCCACCAACCCCTGGATAGCCCCCACACCTCTAGACAACCCCCCCCCCCACTATTATATACCCCCAACCCCCTGGACATCACTCCCACACAACTGGAAAACCCTCCCACACCCCTGAAACAGACCAAAAAGTTACCAAAAACATACCAAAAACCCCTCACACCACTGGACAACCCCCACCAGTCCACTGGACACCCCCCAACCCTGGACTTCCCCCCACCCTTGGACATCCCCCAACGCCCCTGGAAACCCCCCCCCACCCACCCTCCTGGACACCCCACCCCTGGACTTCCCCACCACCCTTGGACAGCCCCCACTCCCTTGGACACCCACACCCCTAGACTGCCCCCCACCCCTTGGACATCTCCCAACACCCCTTGAAACCCCCCACCATCCTGGACTGTCCCACCACCCCCTGGATAGCCCCCCCTCACCACACTAGATATCCCCCACCACCACACCACTGGACACCCGCCCACACCCCATGAACTGCCCCTGACCCCCTAGACATCCCCACACCCCTGGACATCCCCACCACCCCTTTCCAGCCCTCCACACCTCTGGACAACACCCCAACCTCTTGTATACCCCCACCCCCAAGACAACACCCCCACACGACTGTACAACCCTCTCACAACCCTAAAACAGACAAAAAAGTTACCAAAAAGAGACCAGAACCCCCTCAACCCATCGGTCTACCCCCATGACACCCCTAGACACCCCCACACCCTTGGGAATAAGCACCACCCCTGGACCTCTCCCCACCCTCTTATATACCCCCACCCATTGGACATCACTCCCACACCCCTGGATAGCCCTGCCACACCCCTAAAAGTGACCAAAACATTGCCAAAAATAGACTAGAACCCCCTCACCCTACTAGACATCCCCCACCACAACCATGGACATCCCCACACCCATGGAATACCCCCCCCCCCAAATCCCTGGACAGCCCCAACACCCATGGACATCCCTCCAACCCTCCTGGACACCCCCACCCATGGGCATACCCACCACCCCCTAGACACCCCCCACACCACTGGATGACCTCCACCCTCCTGGAAACACCCAACCACACCCATGGACTTCCTCTACCCCCAAGACTTCCCCCACCCTCCTGGACACCCACCTGGACACCCCCTCCGGGGCACACAACTGGAAGATACTCATCACTCCCACCTGTGAAGCTTGAGATCTCAAAATGTTTCACATGTGGGAGTGATGAGTAAATTCAGCGGTGTTCAGCCCCCCTAGGGATGACGGCACCTCCTGTCCCACCCCTATGGACTGTCCCCTCCCCCCATACCCATGGAAACCCTAGACCCCCCCCCCCCCACCCTACTAGACAACCCCCATCCCCCTGCACCACTGTACATCCCTCCAACACCATTAGAAACCCCCCTCACACCACAAGACACACCCACACCCCTGGACACCCCCTAGACAACCTCCCACTCCCCTATACAGCCCTTCCACCCTCCTAGAAATGCTCCCACCCCTGGAATTCCCCCCACTCTAATGGACACCCAGGACCCCCCAACCCACTGAACACCCCCACACCGTTCGACGCCGCCACCCGCTTGGACCCCCCCCCCCCCCAACACACACACCCCTGGACTCCCCCCCCACCTCCATGGACACCCTGGACTGCCCCCAACCATCTGGACATCCCCCAGAACTCTGGAATTTAACCTCAAGCTACTAGTTTTGGTATATCTCAATTTTTTAACATGAAGCTACTAGTTTTGGTGTCAATCCAATATTAAAAATGACAAACATGAATTCTATCTCCTATTAGAATAAAATTGTATATTGTTCAATGAATTGGATTTTAATAGAATATGAAGTCTTATAATAGTATACATAAATATGCGATGTAAATAGATTATGGAACAACAAAATGTGATACCCAAAATAGAAACAACCAAGGATCCAAAACAAACTTTCCACAATGAAAACCCATATATACTTATAAAATATTTCAAAATGGTACACAGAATGGGGGTATCACAATGGTTTACATAAAATTTCAGTAATATTGGTGAATGATATCATTTGTTGTCAATGAAAACAAAAATTACCATCAATGTAGGGCATCCGCGAAACAAAAAGAAAATAAATAGAAGTAGGTGAGGCTTACTTGAATATTTTGAGTTGATCTAATATATCTAGTGATAATAAATAATATGATTATGGAAAAACGAGGTAAGAGGGTCCAAAATCGAAGAATCATACATAGTTTAAACTGAAAAAATTGCAAAACATATATATTGACTATTCGAAAAAAACGAACGAAATAAAGTCGTTGGAGAATTAACTGAGTGTTGTGAGTGGAGATGATAGATCTGAAGAGGGTAAAGATGATAAACATTGATGGGAAAACAAGTTTAAAGAAACATGACCGAAGAGTCAATTCTAGGTTTTCCAGACTAGAGAGATGCGTTGTAGGTTTGTCGATCGAAAAATCAGCAATGAATATCCATGAGGCAGGATAATTTTTTTAAATGTTTTCTAACATAGGTTTTTTAATAACCGATGATATAAAATATTTTTATTACATTTATAACATTGGTTATTATAATAACCTACATTATAAATGTATCAAATAATACATTTTTGATGTTTTATATTTTATAACTGACGTAAAAAAAGTTGCATGTCAGTTATTATATAACCGACGTAAAAAACATCAAAAACCAAATTTTTTACCTTGGTTATCTGAAAACAAAAATAAAACTGTCGAGTGTTGGTGTTTTACATCGATTATAATATTACCCACGTTAGAAATTCTGCAGGTTGGGTTGTTACATCGGTTATCAAATAACTGACATTAAAACAGCCTCTGAGGCTGCATTTTTTACATCAGTTATAAAATAAGTGATGAAACAAATTCATAGATACCTCATTTTTAACATATGCTATCAAATAAACGATGTAAAAAATGCCACACTTAAATTTTTTACGGCGGTTATTAAGATAACCGAGGTAAAAAATTTAGTCTCATTTTTTCTTACATCGGTTATAAAATTACTGATGTAAAAAACTATGTATCCTAGATATTCACGCCGGTTATATATAACCAATATGAAAAATGGTGATGTTAAAAACGTTTTCTACACTAGTGTCATCTTCCAACTTTTGCAGTGAACAAGAAGGGTGTGAGGGTTTTCAATCTCTGAGGTGATATTTACCCTTGTTGGGATTTCGGCTAGGGACCAATGCCTCGGTGGGCACTAGAAGGCCTATTAGACTCTTCTGTTGACATGTAATCTGTCCTAACAGGTCCAATATGTGTGAAACTCCCTAGGGTGAGGAGTGTAGGTCTTCCCCAATAATATATATCCTGTTCTCACCCAATGTACGTCATCTATGATAACCACGACCCATCCATGAGGAATATCTTCTATGTCAACTAGAAAATAAGGCTGGTGCCGGATATAAATGAAATAGAGGACCTCTTAATTCCCCCAGAAACAAATTTTTACATTGGGGGAATCCTACTCAATTATCTTGAGGATAACTATGCATTATTGTTGGAGGTTCATACGGTGACTTGGTGACTCATGGCTTTGTCCCACGAGGAATGCGACAAAATAAACCTAAATGCATTGTTGGCCGATTTCTTCGATGTACACTTGACTATTTTGGTAGGAAACGGTTTGATAACGATGAAATAAATGATTCAACAATAAGTTCATGAGAAAAAAACCAACCTATTATTGGTTGAGTGCTTATGCCACCCTGAAATTTGGAACTGCAGTAGACAAAACATCTTAAGGAAATGGTATGCTGCGGGAATATCCCATAAGACACTAGTTCTATATTCTGGGTATGGCACTTCACTGCCACACTTATCAACTGGATGTGGCTGGTGAAACTGTATCGGTACCGAAGAAGACATCTGGGTTTGTAGGCTAGCTGGCGGAGAATGAAATGTGTGAGCTGACTAACTACACCACCTTGGGATATACTCCTAAGAGTATAGTGATGTAGCAAACACTTATTTGTAAGATAGGCTAGGGAATGCAATTTATAAAGCAGGGACTACGGATAACAGTGATGGGACACACTACTGGTCCTCTACAGTGGGTGGAATGTATCAATTGGACATCAAATTCTGGATGTATGTGGCTGATGCATCATTTTCAAGCCACAAATCATGACACATAGGATCTAGGCAAGGGTACTATCAATGAATAATATTTCACCTTATAATATAATAATAACACTGGTTTAATCTCTGTTTGAATCTTCTTTGTATTATATTTATGGTGGTGATGCCCCACCCTCCTGCCATGGGATAGTTCATTAGGGCATAGTTGATTTTCAGCACATGGAGGTCCTTCAGTTGTACTAGTATTTGTGTGAAGAGGATTTCTTCCTAAGTATGCTAGGTTGTGAGGAGCACCTAAATAGATATCAAAGTGAACATGCAGAGGACATCTGTTTCCACTAGCAGAGGTGTAGAGGGGATCTCCACCGGATGTGATAGAGCGGGTATGACCTCTAATAGAGTAGATAGAAGCATGGGTAGGACATCCATACTGGTTTATCCCAAAAGTGTATGTTTAAAAAGGGTTCTCATACATGTCAATCCGATCATGGGTAGGTCCTCCATGATGGGTGCCGATAAAGAGATGTTGACATTCACTTATCATATTACTGAGCAAAGGAGGACATATTCTAGCTACTAGAAGGACATAGGGAAGGTCCACATACCATATATTGACCAAATGAGTAATATATCAATGTCGGTGTTCTGTGGTAGGAAGAATGACCATGTACCTCATATAATGAGCATATGAGAGGATTGTGTTCTGAGTGTCATGACCATGAGGGGGACCCTCATTCAGACTAAAGGAGTCACAGTGGGGCACCTCTATGAAGAACATGGATGCGAGGAGGACACACTTTCTCTATAGTGGATGAATGGTGAGGACCTCTATAATAGGTGTATTTGCCACGGGTCAGTCAGTAGCAGCCACTACGGACAACAAAAAATAAGAGAGTCATCCAAGCCTTCCCATGAGGCGGTTGGGGACTCAATCTGGGTTTTGTATATAAGTTAAGATGAAAAACATAATCAAGGGGATGATGATATATGTTAGCGGTGGCACAAGACACAGTAGTTGTTTATGTTGATGGCCCTTAGAGAGCATCCAACTCTCCATGTGCGCAATGATGGCGTCAGGTCAACTGGAATGGGGCTGGTGGTGCATGATCATGGCTTACATTCTCCTAGAATCATGGGATCGGGTGGCAGTGCTGATGTGGCCTAGTGGGAACCCACCATGGGAGGCTATGAAACGAGATCATGGTCGGGCTGGCACTAACACATCTTCATTATCTGCGTAGGGGAAGCTGTCATTGAGGAATTCTTGGAATAGGCTCTATAAAGTTTTTATGATGGAGTGGGGAGCAGTGGATCTCTGCATGACACTTGGGGAAGGAGGTGGAGATGAGGCATAGATTACTCTAAATTCAGATGGTCCATATCCTGAGTCAGGATAATCACCTCCTCCTCATTTTGGTGGATGAGTTCATTTATCACCATTATTGAATGAATTCATCAGGGGAGATGGGGTGTGGGGGCCTGGTAGCTGTGGAGTGGAGATTGTTGGTGAAGCGGTTAAGCCATGAGAGATTTCCAAATTGGCACTAACCCTGCCCCTATGTTGGTGGGTGGGTGAGGATCATATTTTTGATGTGGTGGCATGGTTTACAATAATGAAGGGAGATTGAACCATTAGTGAAAAAACAAAGAAATCAACTTCCAATGACCCAATGACATTCCGCCTTCCATGGATTTTAAGAAGGATCCACGCTGATAATGTTATAGACTGGGATGCTCAACGATTTGACTTCCCAAACTTCTCATGAGTTTCACGCTTGGACAATTGTTTCCTTGGCGGGAGACAAGCCCAGATAACTATGTCAGGGGACACACTAATCCATTTATGTCCCAAACACTACTAATCTCCACATTTTGGAGAATAAATTTACTTCAGGTTAACAATTTATATTTCTGATGCTTTTTTTAGGGTGTGCACATCCAGCTATTTGAGGACGATGAGTAATCACTAACTATTTTCCTACATTCCCTATTTCCAAAGGAGGGCAGCATTCGTCGCTTGTTCAGGGATGTTTTTTCCACGATTGAAATAGGATGATGGGATATCAGTTATTCATTTTGTGGATTCCTCCATGGATCTCATTAAATTTTTCCGGGTCTCCCTTATATATGAAGACATATTTTGAGATACTCTTCCCAGTTCCATATCTTTATGGATGTTGGTTAATTACAATTGTTCTATTGGTACATTCTAATGTGTCCAGTTAGGGTAGTAACCTTCGGACTGTGGAGTTGAAATTTTGGGCATTACTGGAGTTTATAGACATCGTAACACTAGCGTGTCTTGATTTCATTCCCCTATTATATGGCATTTCAAGGACACAAATTCCCATGGTATCCCACATAGAATGTAGGTAATTATATTCCAAATTCATTTCATTGAGTTTTTCTTCAGCTTCCCATGTTTAATATAGGGTATAACACCAGTTTAACATCTACTAGAATTATATCAGACTGATCAGAACAGAAACTAGAGTGGACCAGGTGGGTGCAACCCCTGGGGGGAACATTGATGGTAAAAGTCAAATTGGAATGATATCACATGGATATGGTGTCCCGAGTATGAATTGAGATGGATGGTTGATGATTATGTGGAGTGGATGGCTAATGAGACGGAGTTGACTTGAGGGAAAAAATGATGTTGGGATTGAGTACTGATGAGACTTCCTACATATCCAAGAAGTAGGGAATCAATGTTCAAGTAGTTCGGTGGGACGATGGAACACCTGAGAAGGTGGCCCATGAGAATGGATGAATGGATGGGATCTTGAGAAAATAGAACCTCAAGGTTGGAGAATAATCTTCCCTAAACACTTGGGGTTGATGGATAGATCCATATGAGACATGAGTGATGGGATTAAACATCACAAAGGAGTCCTATGTATCCCTATATAAGGGAATCAAAATCCACATAGTTCAAAATGGGTCATAGAATTGGGGTGTGTGTGGAGGACAACGACCTGATGATATACTGGGGCTTATGCATGGTTAAAAGCTCAAGATTGGTCTAATGACACAGGGAAAGTCAATATATGTGTTTCCAAATGAATGGGACAAGAATATATTACTGTAGGTTTAGAATTGACAAATGTTATCCGCTGCATGGGGATCATAATGGCTTACCGCTGGATGGGGTAGATAGTGGTTTACCGCTGAATAGGGGACAATATAATGTCATTCAAGGAAAAAGTGACATATTGTTTAACATAATACTGGACATGGGGTGGAACAACATTAATTGGTCATGACCAATGGTTTTTAGGCTTGATCCTCAGGGATTATTTTTACGTACCATTCCTTTGCAAGGATCAAATACCACGTAGTTCAGAATAGTGTTGGTGGGATTAAGAGGAAGGTGTCATGACCAATGTATGTTTCTCTTGAACCTTAGGGAGGATCCATGCATACCTTTCCTTCAAAAATTTCAAAGTATAAATAGTTTATATGGTGTTGGTGAAGATACATGAACTGCTTCAGGGCCAATAGTTGTTAAGCTAGAACCTCTAGGATGCTTCCTATGTACAATGCCTTGTAAAGGATCAATGTTCTTATAGTTCGGGAGGATTATGGGGATTACAACCTATGTTGTCTTATAGAGGATTCCATGTTTGATACTTACTCTAAGCCCACGGAAGTCATGATCCATGTGAGAAACAAGAGGTAGAAAAGACCTGACGAACACGTCGCAAAAGATGTGTATGTGGGAAGTGGAATGGAGATGACACTTTGTTAGGAACCCAAAAAAGTAAATAGGTGCATACGCGTGGTATATATCCTAATGAGATTGTGATTGGGACTTTCTCAAGGTTGGAGACCCGATGGTTACTAGTGGGAGAGGGATTTGGTATGGAATAGAGGAGGGCTTTGGTGCCCGTCCACCCCTCTTCGATCATTGTACAGAAAGAAGATAGGAGAGCATGGATGTTTCCACCCACAAGAAAAACTATGTGATTATGCCAAGGTGGTTTCCATTTCCCAACAAATAGTCTCCAATCCGGTAAAGAGGATCTCATTCCATCTGAGAAAAATCTCACACCATTGGAGATCAGTGGATGTAGAGAATGTCTAAGATGGGGAAAGATGCATACGATTAACAAGGAAAGGATATAGTTTAATTTCATGTGTTGAGGATGATGGTGCATGGTAGTTTGACATCCTACAGCTCGTATGATGGTGCATTGATGTTAAAATACTAGCAGCATGGATGATGGTGCTTTGTAGTTTAACGTCCAAAAGCTCGGACGAGGAGCGTATAATCCGCACCCCTAGGTATTACATAACTGGTAATCTCTCACCCTTGAGAATGGGAAATCATTTGAAATGACATTGTCAGTGTGTGTAATGGGGTGATCCATTAAGAGGTCCACCTTAGTGTTCCTATGTGATGAAGAAATAGTCGTTATCATCCATATGATAATAAGCATGAGGTGAAACAATTAAACGACAATTTCCACACAATGAACTTTGAAATCACATCGCACAAACTTGGAGGGTCTCACATGAAAAAAGAGTTGTAAAGAAATGGTTTTCATAGGTAGAGGCTTCATGAAGCTCTGGTGCTCTATGCAGTAGAGGGGCTTGGTGAAGTGGTGTGCTTCAGGAAGTGATGTTTCTTATCCAAGGCATATGGAATAGGTGCATATGGAATGTGCTTCACAATTTTGAAAGGATTTTGATAATGATTTATTCTTGAAGAAATGTTTCCATTTGAAGCATAGCTTTGGGATGCAAAGTTCTTCCCGAATCACAATGGCGCTACCTTAGAATGTGGGTCACATGTACATGGTGGGTATTTTTCAAAGCCTATGTGCATTGCGAGACCCGAGTCCCCATGGGGATCCCCTTATTCCATGGAGGCACAGGGGATCTGATAAGGTCATCCCTCTTTTGAAGAGGGGTTCAACTCAAGAAAAGTAGGAGTCACTTCGTGATGCTAAAGTACTATGATTACATCATGGTTTATAGAGATGGAATTGCTTCATGATTTGAGATCTATGAAGGTGAATGGACAGAGGATCAATCCATTAAGCTCGAGGGGTCCTAATATTTAAAGGAAATAGGCGTCATGATGCCGAGCATATAGGGCATGTTGAAACATGGAATTTTTATGTAATCAGGATAACTCATGCCACTTTTCTCCACAGTAGCATCAAAAATGTCAACCCGGGTTTCGGAGCCTTCCACCTCTTTGTTCTGAGGTGGATCCATTAAGGGGGAGCATTACAGAGCCTCCAGCCTACTTTCTCCGTGGTGTCATCATAAAGGGAGAGCATTGCATCAGCCATAGTGCTGCGAGGCTCTCTAGGCATGATTTGCGAGTCATCCCCAAGGGTACAACATTTGCTTCTCCTTTTCACAAATTTTGGCAACAATAGTATTTTTAGTGTTTTTACAATGATTTTGTTGGAATGATAATTTTATGAAACTTTGAATGTATTCTACCCATACATGAATTTAAGAAAGTTTGATTATAGGTAGCCAAAACATCCTCACTATGTATTTATCGAGGAAATGTAATATTGTATAGATATTATGAATATTATTTCAGGTGATATTACAAAATATAGATATTTAAATATTGGTTTCCATTTCTAGTGTGTAAGTATGTAAAGTAAATTATATAAATGTATAATGAAATTAAAAACACTATTTATAAAATAATGCATATCGGAAAACCTGACCATTGATATTATAATATGATTCACCAAAACAATATAAGAGATTAATTCACAATGGGTTCTAGTCAAGTACCATAAAATTTCAGTACACAAAAATTATATTAGAGTAGTATTTTCTCATTTGTGGCTATCAGGGATATACATTTTGTAAGTGTTAAATTTTCATTGAGTAATAAATTCAAATTTATCTAATACAGATTTGAGGATTACAACAAAGTTATGGTGTTTTCATTAACATGATATTAATATAACGATAAGTTTTTTCATTACATATAATCCTTAGAAATTTTTTTATCTTAATTGAATAATTCATACAATAGAGGGTATGTTGATATATGTTTATCAGTATTTCAGTGTTTCTCTAGATGAAAACATACCTGTATTTGAGTTCTCTAATATAAAAATATTTAATTTTAGAATTAATAAGACTATTTAAAAATACCTAACTACATCTAAGTGTATATTTAAAAAATAATATAATGAATTGGGAGAATTAAATATATTGGGGTATGATCTAGATTGATATTTGATATATAATATTTGACCCCTTCGGTAGTACATAATGAAATAATAAATTTGATAGAAAAGTTATGTGGAGAATATTTGTTATAATCTATAATTTAAGTGAGTGGTAATGTGTTTCTATGAATTTAACAAAGGATTAATTTTTTGAAATTTAGGATGAAAAGATGAATAAGGAAAAGATATATTATACATTTAGATATTCTTTATAGATTATATAATGTTTCTCATTTCTTTTTTATCAAAAAAAACATTTTATAGGTTTACAGTTTGTTCCTTGTATATCTCATACCAGTGAACATACATAACCCATATAAATTAATGATTTATGATTATTAACTTTGGAAGAAGGATAATTCAAATAGGATTAACAAGGAGCATATTTTTTATCATACAGAGAATGAGTTTCAAAATAATTCAGAATATATGGTTAATATTTTGTGGATAAACAACCATCTCAAAAAATATACAAGGGAACAATATGATAGATTTATGTAGATGTGAACTCAATTAATATTGATGATGGTAAATCATTTTAAGTGATAATATAATTTTAATGATTTTGGAATGTAAATATACTATAATTCATGAAAATAATTTTCAAATTAGTTTATTTTTTTAATAGGTATTTTTACATAGAACATAACATTTAATTTAAAGACAACATATTATTGAAATATTATTTTGTAGTATAATAGTAATCTCATATCCATTATAATGGAGACTATAGATAATAATAAATAAAACATTAAAATTCATGGTTTCATCATATATATGAAATTAATTACTTAATTTTTAATTAATTTTAAATCATGATAAATTCCATTTGAATATAAATGAATATTGTTTTTGAAAATAAAATATTTATTTGAAGAGACCTAATTTATTTTAATAATTTAATATATAACTTCTGGATATTTATGTTAATTAAATTCATTTGTTATATATTCAATTAAATGAGTTAAAATTCTACTTAGGTGTTATCTAGGTATGTGATAACAATACATCCCAATTTGAACATAAAAACAATAATATATTAAAAATATTTATGAAGAATTTTCCATAATTATATTATTATTTATTTTGCTGACATTTAAAAAACAGATTTGAAAAACTGGGAAATTTATTTTCTGATCATCATGTCAAAATTCCATTAGATTGAATTTTTTTGATATGTTTATGTATTTTTTTATAAATTTTTGATAATATTAGTATTTATTATATATATATTTTTGATTAAGGAATATGAAAAGTTATAAAAACATTAAATTAATAATGAAAATAATAATAATTTATTTATATTTTTATTAATATAATTTTAATCATTGTAATAAATACAATGTTTAATTTTCATATATTATTGAAAATCTTGGAAATCATTTTCAATTGAAGCCAATTTTTTAGAACGTCAACGATTTTAATTTAAAATTAAACTCTACCACATATGAAAATTTAAATTAACGAAAACTAAATAAATATTTCTTTGTTATAATATTTAATAGTCTCATAAAATAACTACATATTTTTTGATCAAAATATTCAGTAAAAAGGGAAAAAAATTAATTTCTATTATTAACAACAAATCCAGTTTACTATGGAGAAAAAATAAAAAATATATGGTATACAAATGTCCTAAAACATGAAAATTAGTATTTAATTTAAATATAAATATTGTATATCATATAAGGCTTATTTATGGTTTATTTTATCATTTGTCAATTTGAAAAACATGGTTTTAACCAATTATATAAAAAATATTGATTATTTTATCTATCCCACATATTAAAGGACTCCATAATCCTCCATTATTCACACTTCAGAAAACAATTTTTTTTGGGATTTCAATTGCCCAATAAAATTTTTTATATCCTAAAAATTACTTATAAAACATTATTTTAAATTATTTCTATCATAGTAAAGATTTTTTTCCTAACATATAGAGGTTTTTTGAAGGATAGGTATAACTCAGAAATATGTGTTTCTCTTTTACTTCGTATTCATCCTCCATAAAACAATCATCATCCTTCTTAATAAAATAAAATAAATATGATAAATAGTACATGATTTTATTATGTAATGTTTATTATGTAAATCCATATCGTTTTTCTATAAAATGTGAAACAGAACTATTGATCATATATATGGAAGACTACTGCCCTGCGAACCAATAGAATTTGATTCTAATAACAAAATATAAATAACTCATTCAATAATTGATTTAATGTATGTATATAATAATAATAACTTAAATATTCATCATTATTTATTATATCACTTATTCACTATTACATTCAATCATTTTAAGTATACAATAATGTTTCTCTTATGCATGGTGGATTTCCACCTCATGAAGAAATGTGATTCATTTTACCTTACACATTACATCGATTATAATAATGATAAATTAAATTAAAATATATCATACATATACGAAAAAATATTAATAATTTAATGGAATGTTATTATTTACCTTAATTGTTTCCAATCGATTAAAAAATGGAATGATGTTCACGTGTACGTACATACTACCTACTCCATTAGTTGTGTAATTTATCATTTTGAGTCTAAATTTTATTGGAATGATTTTAATTTTATATGAAATTAAATAATATGATATTAATTTCATGGATATAATTATTGATATTATGAGATGAATATCAATGTATAGTGTCAAAATTAACTTAATGATAACATACATTGAAAAATAACGATGAATTTACCCAAAATATTGATTCATACAATGAATTATTAATAAATATGTGATAAAAAAATATTTTTTAATAAGATATGGTTATATATATATTTTAATGTATCTATAATTGATTTATAATTAACCTATATTAATAATATAATAAGAAAAAGTTTTTATATATAAATTCATGATATAAGTTACAATATCTTTTTCAAAAATAAATTCATTCATAAATTAGTTTTATAATGAAAATATATAAATTTATGGGGCTTATATACATCCCATTTGTGATGTTCTAAATATAATAACACTATTTTAATTTTATTTAATGAATTTTTTTATTTTATTTTCTCGTTGGTCTAATGATGGAAATGTTACAAATTTTATGAGAGTTTAATGTTACAATCTATTTGCTTATTTTGATTATTGGTGTTTAGGTTTTTTATGTTGAAATATCATGGCCAACATATCAATTGAAAAATTACATTTCATATACTCTAATTATTTATAGACAATAAATGGTTTACATTCAAATGAATTTTTTAGGAACTCATGCTATAAAAAATATTAGTTTAATAATAAAATTATTATATTTTCCTCTTAAACAAAAAATATTTTCCTTCCATTAACATGTATTAAAAAAAAGTAACCGGATTTTTTTGTAATATATATATTTTTAAAATCAAAATTTTAAAAATATTTTAATTTTTAGATATTATGTTAAACTAAATCAACTAATATTTTTTATATGTGGTTATAAGACCATAAAATTAAAACATTACATAAACTTGATATAAGTTGATAATTTGACTATAATTCATAGCAAGGATCTTTTTAGTTTTAGAGATTTAAAAAAATAGGCCATGATTATTACAAAACATCCTCTAATTATACAAGAGGATACTATCAAAACAATACCCATTCTTTAATCCAATGAAAAACCTTAAAAACATGAGTTATTTTCTTGATAAATTCTTCTTGTCTTCTTCTTTTAAACAACTCATCCTTGTACCATGTGGAAAATTTTCAATAAAAAACCATGAATGGGAATAAAAACATATAAATGGAAAAGAAAAGAAATAAAACATTATTCCATTAATATTTATAAACCCATGAATTCATAAGATTCATGAAAACATCATATCATTCATAATTCATAAAGGTAACTTGTTTCATCCTTATAACTCTTATTTTCAAGATTTCACAGCCACATAGGGTGTATCTTTCATGGTTATGTTTGGAATACCTTTCATAGTATATTCACTGAATCCATTTGGAGAATCATTATTGATTAACTAATTCATGGTAACCAATGTATTTTAGAAAAATCATTAGCTCAACCACAATTGGTTTATCAATGAACCCCATTTTAACATAATAAATTATAAACAACCATAACAAAGTCCTAAAACATGAACAATAATAATGGAAAAATAAAATTTTCACATTGAAATCAAAAGACATAATTTCTAGATATTGATTTAATATATAAATTACAAAAACCAATTATAATATCAAAATATCTAAAAATGTAACATATTATTTACTTTTATTTTTAAAAACATTACATCTTGTAGAGGAATCAGGATATTTAATAATTATTGTGGTGGAGGAATGAACGTTGACCCATCATATATAAAAATAGAACCTTTCATTTGTCATTTACTAAAATTATTCAAAAAAAATTACATTACTAAATATAATCATCACATTATTAATTTTTGTGAATTTTTATTTTGGGGGATTATTTAGTTATGGTTTATAAAACCCCACTAACAATTATTATGATTTTATTTTATAATGATTATGTTAATTAATAAATTATTATTATATAATAAATGATTAATTTTTAATTTTATATTTATCCCATTTTAAAAAGTATTCTAATAAACATTCAAAATTATTTATAACCCCAGATAAATTATTGATAATTTTAGCATATAGACCACCTCTATTTATACTTGATTTTCTACTGATGTTCTAAATTAACAATTTCATATTTATAATATTTAATTTCATTTAGTTGTGGAAATATGTTTATTGTGTCCTTCCATAAAACCATATAATTCATTTAATCCCATATATAAATGAATTAAATTAAACATGAAGCTATAAATCATGTTAATTTTATCCTAATTACACCCCACTATTTATTTGGGAATTATATTTTATGGAATAATAGTTGTTAAATATGAGATTCATAATGAAAAGTAGATTTTTTATAAAAAATTTTATATTTGATATATTATGTTACATTTTGGGGAATTTTTAAAAAAAAATTATATACATTAAGAATAACTATTTAAGGAAAAAAATTCATTTCTGAAATAAAAAGGTCACCAAAATATGGTATTTTACAATGCTATTTTTTTTAATAATTAATAAAAAATTAATCACTCTTTTCAAATACTGTGATTTGAATTTCTGTATCTAACATGGTGTTCTCAAAGAGATATAATATTATTTATCATTAAATGTGAAATATAAATAACATAATTATTTAGACTCATATTCAAGATAATCTACAAAAAAATATCATTCATGGAGTTATTTAAAGAAAATTATTTCATATTTTTAAAATCTAATCATATTTTTTGTTAATAATTAGATACATGGTATTCATTTTAATCGTAAATATTGTATTCCTTCACATCATGTATGAGCATAAATCTTAAAATAAATTACCATATGTTTAAAATAATGTTTTATAGTTAGAACAAATACAATTTAGACCACAATCATATAATTAATTGAATGATGATAATAAATTCAATGAGAAGTTAGATCAATTCCATTTTTTAAGACTAAAAGGATAAGTAATTATTCTTATATAAAATAAAATAAATGATGATATTTATTTCCTTAATGATATAATGTTTATCCATATATGATAAATTGATAATTTTATTATAATTACAATTATACAATTTTATGATTTCATTCCATTTTTTATATTTATTTATTTATTAAAATAAAAATTTAATGTGTTTTTGGTTTTATAAATTTGTATGTAATGAATTAATATTAATTATTTAATAGATAAATTTTATAATTTAAAAAATTACCGATATTTTTCATAGATTTGAAAGTCCAAAATATGATAAATATTAATGTAGATGAAGATATATGGTAAAATAAATATAACTAGGTGTTTTTCTAAAAAAATTTAATTTCAATTTATATTTGATACCCTCGTGTCATGTCAGTAGTACACCCAAACTCTTTTATGATATCCAAAAAATTATAAAATTGAGCCTAGGTTGGATGAAAAGGTTTATGTAAGGCATAACCACTGCGAGGAAGTAATAACGCCATTGAATCATGTACATTGAATGTTTGAACTTGAAAGGGCTTGGGTGTTTTGATATAAAATGAGTATTTAATAACATGGAATTATATGAATTGTTATATTGACCAATCCCTTTATACATGAATGTTTTATGTTGGATGAATAACATATAGAGTAATATTAAAAGTAATTTTGAAATATGAAAAACTGGACAAACAATTCCATACATAATGTCATCCACACTTGGATTGATTTATTTTCTCTATCTAAAACTAAATCCACTATATTATATAATTGGAATGATTTCGGTAGGTATTTATTTTGTTGTAATACAATAAAGAAAATGATGAAACCTTCATAATAACCATGGGTTCATAGAGGTAAATAAAAAAATTCTTATACAAATATACATGGTGGGAAAATATTTCTATAATAAATAACGATGAATTATTTGATGGTTTGTGTAAATTATGATTCATTACCACACATAGAGTCTCATTTCCCTGACAATGTAAAATAGGTCATACATTTATTGGAATTTAACCATAATAATGATGATGTGACTGGAGGTATTATTGTATGTATATATTGTTTTCACCATATTGTAGAAACTCACACCATTATGGAAGATTTCGCATCGTATAAATGTCGATGATATTAAAGAAAAAATTAGATCTTTACATATTACTTCATTTTAAAATACAATGTATACTATAAAATTATCTGAAAAACATGTGGATTTTTTATTATAATATTATAAAATATATGTCATACAATTTTATAATATATTCATGCAACATTTAAAGAACATGTGACATTTTAATAACTATAGAAATGTAATCGAAGTTATATTAGTTATTTTACTATGGGGGTTAGTGTTCATGTCCAAGTACGATGAAATTCTAGTGATAGTATTATTAAAATATATAATTTTTTGATCATTTTGGATTCTTCATTTTTTAAATAGATTGTGGGTAATTTTTTATGAAAAGTAATCATTACATGAATGGATTTTTCATTATATATTCACTCATATAAATCATTCTTTACAATAATCTCATGATGTGGACTCATGATAGATCAATTTCATGATGTTTTAATATGAATAACATGGTCCAATGACAAATTTCACAAACCATGAATAAGATATATTCCACATAAATAAATTGAATCTTAATTAATACTATATTTATGATTTGGAATATACGATATATAGATTATTGGTTTAATTCTACCACTTTCATTTTATAGTATGTATCTACGGAATGTGACTTTTCAAGAGAGTTATTAATAGATAAGTTATCCGATTAAAGAGATAGATTTTGAGAAAAAGAAAGGTATGGAAGCTGCTATAAAGAAATTCCGATCATAGTGCACTCAAATATAGAATTTTCACTCGACACCTATAGTATTATATCAGTGTTTTCATATTATTATTATTATACACATTAATTGATATAATGTGGGGTGAATGTTAATTAATTAAACAATTTGTTAATGTTTACTATACCTAGGGATGAATACTTTTTGTTATATATTTTTGTTTTAAAATTTATTTCATTATTCTAAATAATATATAATTTCCTATAAATGTTTAGTTTATGTTGATGATGGAATATATTATATGAAATTTAACAGTTTCCTATTATAATTAATGAAAACATTATGGGGTTTGATGGTTTTGTTTAATCATTATTTATTATAAAAAATCATCAAAATGTATAAATATAAATAGATAGGGTAAATGTGTAGTCTTAAAAATAACGACTGATTACACATCAAAAGCGACATCAGTAGACCCAATATCGATCAAATCATTTTTTTTCAGGTAGTATTCATTTGTTGTAAATAAACAAACAATAAGAAAGACAGAAATATGGGATTTTAAAAAGTCTTATTGAGGAAATGTTTAAATTCTATGTTTAGTACTAAAGTATATTTGAGATTATCATAGAATATTCCATTGACAGAATTTCCTAAAAAAATATTTATATTTTTAAAACAAATGTGTTCTAAGGTATTTCATTTTTTACAGTACTTCATCAAATTTTAACCATAGGGAAGTTACCATCAAGGAAAAATGAAGACTACCAGATCTTACAGAATTCACTATATAAATGTATTTCCATTCAAACAATAAATGTTTTCATCCTCATTTATTTATATCAAATTAATTAATATTTATAACTATCTATTCATGAATAGAAGGTCGAAATCAACCTAAACCAAAAAATTTATCCCACAAAAATAATATTATGATCACTGAATACCACACCAACGCCTATAAGACTGTGGATCCCTCTTAAGGAACCTTGATTATTGAATTTAATCCATTAATTTAATGTTTTTATTCTTATGAACTCCAATTTTTTGATGGTATAAAAGAAATTAACTAATATAATAAAACATTTGATTAAAAAAAACATCAATATAGTTTTAATATTAGTTCTATTTAGTATTTTTGGAATCCATGATATCATCCACATTTAGGTCCATGGTAGATTGAGTATTGATTTTAATTTTTCCATGTTGACACTAATTTCTTCTAGACCATGTCACATGAAATATTTTTTCAAGGACAACTATTAAAATGATCATTATTTTCATAATTATTTGATGATTGTTGATAGATTTAATAATATTATAAATTTTATTATGTATTATGGGAAAAAACAAAAAAAAATGTAAAATAAAATGAATATTAACAGTGGAATTAACGAATAATTCATTGATTTTATATAATTTGGTTACATATTATGTGTATGAGAATTGATTTAATATTATTTTAGAATTTCTACGAGTTAGAATAAAATATCACAATATTTAATTCCCACTTTTTTAATGTTGAAATAAATTAAATTCTTTTCTATAGGATAATCTAAATAGTAGAAAAAATATTGAACCAATTATATAATGTTGTTAGGAAGATAAATATATATATTATGTTATGTGACCATGTATGATATAATGATACCTTTTGAATAATGATATATTAATTATTATCTTAAAATATTTTGATTATTCATGCTCAAGTAATGATGAGAATAATTAAAAGGGAATTTCCAAGAAGAATATAAGTGGGGTTTTTGTTGGTGTTCAATAGTAGAAACATAAATGTTTTGTTATTGATTTTGGATTATGGGATAATAAGATATGTTGTATTCTATGGTTGAGTCGATAAAAATTTAAAGTGGTTGAATAATTTTTGATGATTAAGGAATGAATATTTTACTAGTGCAGGAGATGTTGGGTTGGTTTTTCTAAATTTTTGTAATATGATTACATTCATAACAAATAAAAATGAAAAAAAGAATGAATTAATTTATATGGGATGGAATTTAATTTTGAAATATCATTAACTAATTCAAAATTATTATAATGAATGATTAATGGTTATAAGGAATGTGGTTAGTAGAAAATGATGGGTTCTTAAAAAAGTGTTGGAAAATAAGTGGAATAATAACTACAATATAGTTGATTTGTTGTTAAATAAGTAAAGGGTTGGTGATATAAATAGTTAGGAATATAGTAATTATAATTTTACTATTTAGATTTGTACTCTTTTTATTTTTTGTATACAATTGATTACATCTATCTGTATTTGGTGGTGGTGATGTGGTGAGAAATATAGTCCTTAATATTATTTTTTCTATATGAACCTATAGGGTTTAGATTTTATGTGCATGAATTATATATTACTTTTAAATTAAAATTTCATAGAAAACAAACATGATCTAAAAAACCACATATGTAATTGAATGATTTTATATATTTTAGTTTTCAAAAATATCATTTTTACCAAGTTATATTATGGATTTTGATTTAATATTCTTTTCAATACAATATATTTATACTATATAAATAAATTTAATGAATTTTTTAATATAGATAAATATATGAATAATTTTAAATAAATAGATATTTTATGTGATGTTTATGATAACGTGATGATGTTAAAGATTACCTGCCTGCTTAGTGTTTTACACAGTTTGAGGTGATCTTCCGGATGATGTATTAAATATTAGTAAAGACATAAAGTTTTGAGGATGTGATTTTCCACATTAATGTGGTGGTTTTATTTATATTTAATGTTGTATTTATAATTTCATGTATATTGTTTTGATGTGGATTTATAATGTGAAGATTTGTTTCTATGAGGTTAAGTAGGGGTTTTAATGTTTTAAAAATTTTCATTGGGTGTTAGAAAAAGAAATAAGTGGGAATTTTTTTCAAGGGTCCTAGTTGATACATATTTATTATTACTATATTATCATTCTAGAGTGAAATATTTTGTGATGATATTTATATGTTCAATGATATATGTCATTAAAATGGTGTAATCTAGTTGTGTTATTAAATCAGAATACCATAAAAATATTTCATCCACATTTGTGTAAGAGACCCTGATATGGAATCCTAGTGAGTTTAAATAGAAAGTACACAAAATATATTAATAATTTTTTCCAACAATATATATTTTTACCATATATGTAATTAAATGTTTTTGATTGGTATTACTATGAACCTCACTCCATTAGAACTCTTCATATAGTATTTCATTTGTAGAGATATATTTTTGTATAAAAATATATACAATAATGGAAATTGATTTTATTTTTTTAATATTGAATTTTACATGTGGTTTCTGTTATGTACTATAGAGAATAAGGGTTATGTGACCCATTTTTTGTAGGTATTATTCGTTATCCATTTCCCAGAAAGATGTATACTTCAGCGGTCACACATTTTTTCACAATAGGATAAAGAGGGTAATATAGTTGGGATAAGTCATCAAACATTCCTCGCCTTTTTCAAACAAATGTATAATATTTTACATAATCTATTAAATGAATACTTATTATAATTTTTTTAAATCTATAAAAATATATATATATTTCCCCCTTAATTTTTAAACATTAATTTTTTATGCATCCATCTATGGATGGTTTTTATTTTCTATAATAATGATGGAGTTTATTATGAAATCTTTAAATCAATGAGTAATTTAAATGTAATCTTCTTTATTGATATAACATAAAAAATATAAAAATTGTTTCTAAAATTATATAATATAATTAATAGATTTATATAAATAATTTAATATATATTTCATTAGGGTGTTCTCAAAAGTATAAAACAATAGTATTCATTATGAATCAAATAAATATAACTCAGAATAGAACTGTTTCTATCTCTCAAAACTAGAATGAAATAACAAATATTTACATATAAATTTTATTTTTATGGAACTATTTTTTTAACCGTCATCTATTTATAGTATAATATTTTTTTAATCATGAACCATACATCCTCATAAAAATAAAAAAATTAATAACAATATTATAATATAAATGAAATAATAGGTGGACTATAAAAAATATAATAAATATGATAGTGGTGTTGAATAAAGTAAAAAGTAGAAAATAGTTTAAATATTATGGAGGTATTTAGTGACATAAAAAATAATATGTGAGTTGTGGTATTGTATCCCTATAATTATTTTTATATATTTAATATAATATAAAACACTCTTTAAAAATCTATTAAATTAACATTATTCCATTAATTAATTATAATTATATGTTATTTATAGATATTAATTTGGTGTATAGTATTATATTATTAGGTTTATTTATTATATATATACATGTCTCCCACTTTACAATTATAATAATTTTTTTTATTAAACTCCCAAAAAATGTAATTCTAAACAACTACATTGATATAATATTCCACTCTTATGATGCTTTTTTTGATTATTTTTTTAAAAACATTACTTACTCTAAATTGATTATTCTAGTTTATTAAATTTCTATACTAAACCCTAGGAGTTTTTATAATTTAATTATTGTTTTCCCATTTTATAAAATTCATATAATTTAGTTCAATTTAATCACATAAATTAAATACCTATATTTTTTCCATTAATATGTGATTTAATTTCAGGAATCATTATTATTAACATTAAAATGAATTTCCAATATTATTTAGTCACATAAACACGATGGTTCATTCATTTTACCTATTTGGTTAATGTATATTGAAAATATAATATTACAGATATCATAATAATAGTTTTAAATTATGATTATATTGTATGTCTATTTTATTCAATATAAAAATCCTTGCTAAAAAATTTTACTATGATTTTTTTAGAAAAAAAATGACTACAATCAATTTTTTTGGCAATTCCTTATATTTAATGATAAAATTATGTGTTATCAATATATTTTTATCTATTTCCAAAATTTCATATATGTACATGATGTGATATGATGGTCAATATTATGAAATATCATTTTTTGGATATTCTCACCTTAATTTTAGGAAGAAATTTTTTTTATACATGATATTTATTTGATCCCCATGTTTACCATGATTTACTGAATCATTTAATATTTTCCAATTTTTTTATGTGATAATTTTTTGTCCCATAGTTTTATGATATGATGAATTTAACTATTATATTTATTATTTCCAACCATATATTTAGAATGTTTTGTCCATTTTCATGTTTTTCATCTTTACCCTAATTTATTTATATCACAAAAGTTTCCCTTGTATTTTTAATATAATGAATAATTATAAGAAAAATTATTAATGTTGCAATAAATTTTAACAATTTCATATTTATAAATAGTATAATTATTTCCAAAATATCATAAAAACAATTGAACTATGGAGTTTTCTGAATGAATTCATATATATATATATATATATTTCTCTAAAAAGTAAAAATATTATATTTAAGATTCATGTAATTATTTTAATAATCCAAAAATAATATATGTGAAATCCTTTTTAATCCCCATAATTATATCCATAATGTTTTCAAAATAAAATTATAACGATCAAAATGATTTAAATATGGGAATATGAAAATTCAATTAACCATTTATTGACCATCCATGTAGTCATGATGAATATTACGTCAATTATTATAGATGGAAAATGTAGAGTATACATGAATGATACATTATATATTATTATTGAATAATACAATATGATTTTATAGATATCATACGGTGATAATGTTTTATTTGATGTATTCTATTAGACTTTTACATCTTCAATCAACATAAAAAATTTATAAATAAAAGTGATGAAATCACTATTATGTTCTATTAAAATAAAAAATATATTTATTAATTGTATGATACAAGGTGGGACAAATGTGTAAACATAAATAAACTATTTTAAATATGTACTATTACAATTTTTCAGTAAAATTTTTTATTATAATTAAGAGACCAAATAATTTTTTCTATTTACTTTAGATGACACAAAAAATTCAATGACTGACTCTATGATTTGTATTGATTAATATTTATATCTGGGGGAAGTAAAATCAACATTACATTTTATATATTATTTTTGTAAAAATGATTTCATAGTGGTTAATGTATGGTTAAATTACATCTGTAGAACTAAATAGACCTTTCATTTAATGTATAATAGAAAAATAAAAATAAACCACTTAAAATTAATGTTCATAGTTCTTATTTTTTATCATTCTAAATAAATATGAATTATCAATAAAATTAATCCAAATAAAAATTATATTAATTAAATTCATTTTGAATTAATGTTTTTTCTGTATTATACAATATATTATAAATATAATCAATAAAATACATCAAATAATACTATATTGGATGATTCTGTAAATAATTAAGTAAAATAATTTCACAAGATTCATAAATGTATTTTTTGAATTATTTAAAATTTAATGTAATGAATTATTCATCCACTACGTCTATATAACCATAATAATGAGGCCTTTTTTATCATGAACATAATATATGAATTATTTAAAAATTAACAATATCCTTTTTGTAAATGTATTCATTGAAATGAATCATAATAGGGATGAATATCATCAATTGTCAGATATATTATTTTCATAAAAATAAAAACTCACCTTTTATTGTATAATCAGGATAAATCAAATTTATTTTGATGTAAATGGATATATTTAATAGGGAGACATTAATGGTGATAAAAAAATAATTATTTTTTCCAAAATTATTCCAATAGTAATTCATAAATATAAATTTATTTATTATATCTTGAATATGTAATCTATTATAAAAAAATTATCTATAATATTTTGTATATTTATTTTTTAGGAATATGTATATTAAAGTAGCCAGGAAGGATTTATTTTATTAAATGAAAATTCATAATATACCAAAAAACAACTCTAATAGAATTTCAAATCATGTATCACATATCGCACAACAAAATTACAAAACCAATGGGATTAATTTATATCAATTATGATCATTGTTCAATTTTTTATAAACAATATTTTCCAAAAATAAATTAATGGTGTAAAAACAAAATTACAAAACCAATGGGATTAATTTATATCAATTATGATCATTGTTCAATTTTTTATAAACAATATTTTCCAAAAATAAATTAATGGTGTAAAACCAAATTATATACATAAAATATAACCACATGGGATGTAACTCCCAGACCCTAGTTATCCAGAGTTGGTGCATTATTATGTAACATTGGCATGATCACAAATGATCAAGTCTCTAACGATCGATTTGTTTAGTACCCTTGGTAACACTACATACTTCATAAATGTTACATTACATCATAAAGTGAAAAATAAAAAAAAACATAGTCTCCATAGTCCACAATCATATCCCCTTCAGACGATCCCTGTAGGTTAGTCATAAAATATTTCTTCACATCCTGGGAAAAATAAAAAATAAAAAGGTGTGAGCTTAGATGCTCAGTAAGGATAACAATATAGCTGAAACATTCATAAATAATAATAAATATTTATGGCAATGTATTACTAAAACAGTAGACTTTTAAACATTAACTTCAGTATAATATAGAAATAATAAAACGAAGAAATGCTATTTACTTATTCACTAAGATATTCTCTAGTCGAATAATCACATGTAATATCAATAACCACTTTATAATGATGGAATGCATAATGCTAGACTATCATAACCACATAGTAAAGGCCTTATGCCAAAAAAAAAAGATTTTTTCAAGGCCTTGTGCAAAGACACTAGTTTGTCTCATGAGACCTACCGATGCATCAAGGAGCTATAGGGGGCTCCACCCGTCACTTATTAAGTCCAATGCATTCCTTATATGAAAAGGTTTAAACATATCATTAAGCATAACATAATAGTATCACATAAAACATGCATAATTGAAATATTAAATTTCTACATTTCAATCACAAGATATCGACAAAACACATTGATATGATAAAACCATTTTCAATACCGAAATAAAATAAAAGTAAAACTTGGTATTTATTTTTCATTTAAAAAAATTTATGGCTTGTAGAGGATGTCGAAACTCAAATAATGGTCGCGGCGGTGGAGAAGTCGTTGTCACCACATATGTACGACAAAAAACCTTAATTTTTGACATTTAGTAAAATGATTCATATAAAAAGTTACCTTTTGAATAAATGTAAAAGTCAAATGGGTTTATACACCATATAAAAGAATGTTGTTTATAAATCAGAATATGCCTCAATGAAAGGATATAGAGATGATGTCCCTTACCTCGTGTCCAACTTGATTCGATCATTCTTTAATCTCATGAATAATAAACTAGAGTTAATATCTACTTTCTTAATATCATTTTTCAAGTTCATTATTCCTATTATATCACTTATTACCATGTTATGAACATTATGTAATTATTTAATTTAATAACAATCATTTTGTCGATCTTTGGCACTTGAGTCAAAAATAAACTTTTTATAATTACAAGTTGTTCATGTTGTAAAATATCCATTATATCCAGAATTATATTCATGATTTGGATATCATAAATATTCTATATATTTAGTATATAAATTCATTTATAATATTAAATAACATTTAGAGGTAATAAATTAAATGCATCGTTCATGGAGACGGTATGTCGTACGAATGCATGAATGCTACATTCATTTCAAATTTGTTTTAAATTGATGGAAATCATAATTATATAAAGGAATATTATAATTCTAGTAAAATATCTTATATAAGTTCATTAACACCATCCTTTATATGTCCCATATTTGGTATTAATGATTCAAATATCTTCGAGGGGGTTGTAGTCCGCACTTCCAAAAATGTAATTATCACGTTCACCCATAATGGAAATAATAAAGGTATGAATTTAATGAAAAACAAAGAGGAATAAAAAACAAAAACATAATATATATCATATATAATTATAGTGACATCTTAAAGGCTACAATTATAGGTGTTAAAATAAGATTGAACAATCATCGTTTCATGAGGCAGTAATTCACCACCGAAAGAAATAGTATGTTCTTTAACCATTAGACGAAGGTGTGTATAAGTGTTAATAAAATAATTCTCACAAAAAAATCCTTGTATAATTAAGATACATGTTTTTTTTCAAATAATAGTAATAAAAAGAGTTTGTGGGGTTGGAGAAGAAAAATAAAACAAAATAACATAAGAGACAACATTACCATAAAATCGGGTAACTCTTTTTGATTTGATCCAAAGGCATCTTTGGGAAGACTTATGATCAAAATCAGGCTTATAGGAGAAAGAGAGGTAAATTTCGAGAGTATTTGGGAAGATTTTGGCCGACCCAAATGGCATTGATGGTGTGAATAAGGTGGTATAGGTGGGGGTATTTTATAAGAGGAGAGGAGGGGCACTCATGGAATGTCATTAAATATTACATTATTATGAAATTATTTTCGGATTTTAAAGGGCCAAAAATAATATTTTTCTATGATATGTTGATATGGGTTCGAAATATACCCATCCAATAGGTTTTAGAAAAATGTATGTCTTATATTTTACCTTATCTTCTCAGTTTATTTATATTGTTCATTAATGAGGTAATTGCTGCATCATCATAGTGTCATAAATAAATTTATTTCCATAATGAATAAAAATTAAAAAAAATACCATTATGTGGGAAGTATTTTTATCATTCCGAATAATATATATAGTAGAAAATATAACTTATATAACCCCATGTAATAATTGTTTTAGTAAAACAACACATGTTTGTGACAATTTTATATTTACTTTAAATAAAAAGTTATTAATGTCATTTTCTTACCCTAGTGGCTCCATGGGGTCCCCATGTTGACCCATAGATTGTATTTGTCTTCCATGACTTATCAAATAGGTGTAGGAAAGTTTTAAAGGTAATTTCATATTATTAAAACATTATATTTACCATAAATTACCTTTAATAGCGATTCTTAAAACATAAAAGTTACTATTCACCAAAAATTAATTTCATCCCATTGAACAAAATTATAATAAATAATGACAACCATGTAATTATGATTTTTTTAAATTCAATTCACATAATTGGTAATGTTTCATTTAAATGAAAAATTATTTTTTTAACTACCACTTACTAGTTTCACTATTCATCAAAAATTGATGTTTTTCAGAAAATTACCAAAAATTAACCCTAAGCTATATTTCATATTTCCAATTCAATAATGATTTATATTTTACAAAATTAAAAAAACATATAATTTTAATTATTTAATTTAATAATTAATTCCTACTGTTACAGCAGATAGCGTGTTTTTAAGAAACAATATATATCAAAAGATTGATAATTTCTTATGTCCAATTTCAAAGTGAAAATAATTCTAATGACCACCATTGGATAAATTGGTTAAAATATATTCTAATTATACTTTAAAACCACTCAATCATATAATTTATCACTATAAATTATTTTGATTAAAAAAGCTTTTTTTAAGTATTTTTCACTATTCATGGAAAATTTGAAGTTCTCAGAAAAATACCAAAAATTCAACATAGGCGAATTTCAATATTCTGAATCCAAAAATGAAGTCCAATTTGAATAATAAAATTTAAAAAATTTCAAAATGTGGGTATTACTATTCATAACAACTACATTGATTGGTCGTGGTTTGTTAGAATCTCAAACTTGCATATAATGTAAGCTATTGCATTATTGAAAGAGAAGTGTATCGTGGAAGCGTGGGGTGTTACATTCTCCCCCAATCAATAAATTGTTTCCTCGGAATTTGAAATTTTTCTTCTAAAATAAAATGTTCAATGTAGAAAATACCTTTGTGGAAAACCCATATTGAAAATAGGGATAATAAAAATATAAATTTAAAAGAAAGAAAGAGAAGTACAAAGGTCACCCAAGATAGCCCATACTAGGATTATATGAAAACATGGATATGAAGGAGAAAAAAACCATCAAGTTCTGATGGAGAGTTATAGATAACATTATTAGGAGAAAGTTAACTACAAGAAAATCACAAAATTGTGATTGGTTAAATGATCATTGATTCCCCAGTAGGAAATGTTAACTAAAAACATTTTTGTTTTAAGTTACCTTTCATAAAGTTGAGGAATTTATTTAAGAGATTTACTAATAATTTAAGGAAATATAAATACTTGTCATGTAGAATTTCATTCATCAATAAATTTTTACCACAAACCCATCTTTCACTAAAAAAGACAATAGAACTCAAAAAAATTATATTTTTCATAATCGTACAAGGTTCCAAATATTAACACATACCATTTAGATAAGGAAAACTATTTTTTAATAACCAGGTAATACCTATAGGCTAGTGGTAGTTAATAAAGGCCTTTTTCTCTATGGTTGTGGGATTGATTCCTACATATTTTTCCTACGTGACGGGTTATCCCCCGACTCGCATGTAGTCCTTTTCCTAAAACTATAGTATTATAATATTTGAAAAATAATCATAATAAATGTTTCAAACTTAAATAATACTATTCAATTTTCAAATTATTCCATTCCAAACATTATAGTTATCCAAAATACCTCTTTCCAAACCCACAATCGAAATTTTATAAGGAAGGTAAACACAATGAAGATCACTTTTTCTGTGTAATAACATGGGAATACCTTCATCGTGTATTCTTTTAAAACACTGTAACATCCTGAATTACCTTAAATAATTATTGATTAAATTCATGATCACTTATTACTTATAGAATAAAGATATACTCCTTCTATCCAAAATGGTATACAAATAATTAATCAGCTTCAAGGAAGTCATGAATATCCAATATAATTTATCCAATTCAATCATGTATTATTCCAAAATAACTATCTCAGTATCATAACCATATTATGGTTTATCATTCTCTCAACCATATATTTTCCAAAAAATAAACCTACCATTGAGTCACTTTTCTTAATTCCACACAGTCTCAAGTCCTTAATGAAATATTACTGCAATACAATTCTTATATACTCAATAATTATTATAACTAGTACATCGTTGATACAACACTCAAATGACATAATTCTTTAATAAAAACATATGAACTCTAACCATTTCCCCTCATGTGTTGTAGTATAATAACTTGATTATTATCCAATAGCATCATTTGGGGCATACTTTGATGACTTGCACATTTGTTTGCGTAGTGTCCTCACTCATTGAAGATGAATCATTGTACATTTGAAAACATTTTATTACCCTTGTAGTCAAACACTTGTTGTTGTTTTTCTCCACACATATAACAAACTCCCATTCTCTTCAAGAAAGTTCCAAGTTGTTTCTTCCCACAGTTATCATATTTTGGAACTTATTCTTTTCCCTCTTCCCTTTATCCATCTTTCTCTCTTCCATCATTTTGATCTCTTGCTTCATTTTAAAGACATAGGACTCAGATAATTCTTTTCTTATCTTATTAACCCATGATAACATTTCATCATATATTGAGAATACATGGGAGACTATTTCCCTTCAAAATGATGTATTAATACCATGAAAGATATGATCCTTCTTAATCATTGTATCATACGTATTGCTGGAGTTCACATTCCTTCTAATGGGCACCATTTCTATATAATGGAATAAACTAGGTCAGTTTATGAATTGCAATGAATAATTACAAACTTGTAAAATATTTAACGTATCTTGAACGGTTTATGGATATAATACATAATCCTAAAGATGATTTCATTGAAGTATTATATACTCATAAACCCTTCAAAATTATTTGTAAATAAAATTATAACTATCCTAAGCATATCCCCTGGGAGTGTCGTAACCAAGATTGAAGCAAGGACCATTGTTGTGCACCATTTCCCGTTCTAGTCTATCTCAAAGCGGTGATTTCATGTATTACCCCAAGGTACATATGTTCCAGAGCCGCCTCTACCTACACGTATCTCGACAAGGATGTATTTCTCTAAAAACACACAAAATCTATTCGTTACCAAAATTCTAGGAAGTTCTTCTATACTAATCCTCAATGTCCATCTTAGGGATATGTGCTCTAATTAGATGTTTTCTAAATCTAGCTTCTATGGTTAGTACTAAACTGCCTCTGATACCAACGGAAACACCCTGACCATAGTTACCCAGATTCGGTGCATTATTACATAACATTGTCATGATCAAAAAACATTATGTCTTGAACGACTGATTAGTTTAGTAGACATGGAAACAATAGATACTTCATAAATGATAAATTACATCATAACGTGAAAAATCACAATAACATAATCTCCATAGTCCACAATCATATCCCATTTAGACAATCCCTGTAGTTTAAAGACCCGGAAATTTCAAGGAAATTTTTTTATTAATTATCTTTGGAATTTTATAAGAACGCAGTTTCTGACGGCGCCTGATTCCGAGGCCTGGTGTGCCTGGAATTAATTTCCGAAGTGTGGCTCGGGTACGTTCAGTGAACGAGTGAGCAAGTTTTTCTATCTTTTGAACTGGTGCTCGGAATTGAAATCTGATGGCACCGATGAACTCGCAACACTAGTAATCGCTTAAGGGAACCTTTACCGTAGTTGTGTTTGTGCGGGAGAAGAAGTTAATTTTTGGGGATTAATTAAATAAAGTGAATAAAATTGTTCAATCAATTTTATTTCAAATTATGTGGTTAAATTCTCCCATGGGAAGTTGGTGGTGAGCCCACATCCATCCAACTTCACATGTGTGGATATTTTAATGGGTTGGGCCCACACGAAACCCCCCCTCCTTTTCAAATTCCTTAAACTCCCTAACCCTCTTAACCCCTCAAATTCCAACTCCCCATTACCTCACCTTATTTAATATTTGACAACTTGTTGTAATTAATTTGGTGAGTTACATGTAGGTTTTTGAAATTCAAACAATTGAATTTCAAATGCTTTATTGTGTTAATAAAATAAGTTTAGATCTTATTTTATTTGGGTTGGAGTTTAGTTGATTGGGAGCCTTTGGAGAAAAAGCTTAGGAAATCCTGAGTCCTTCTTTCTCTACGACGAAGAACACAAAGAATGTCTCTTCCACCACTGAATCACGACGACACCATCTTCTTCATCGTTCTTCAACCGAGGCAAGGAAAGGGAAGCGACACCCGCGACATCTCCAACGACCTTCATCCTCGTCAAAGGAGAAGACGTCGCCTGCGAAGAACGTGGTCAACGACGAAGTCACCTCCGAACGCTCGTCTGCCAACGACAAGTACCCTTCTTCTTTTCTGACGCATGAGCGTGAGAATTGGGAGTGTGTGACGAACATGACAATCGAGGAATCGATATCCGCCCTTTTTCGTAGATCGTCAATGAATGACCATTACGAGGTAGGGAATTGTTTCAATTGTTTATATTTGTTTGAGAATTTCGACTTGATGATTCTTCATGGTTTAAAACCCTTTATCGAATAACGCGAGGGGGTCGGACAGCACAAACACAGCCGAACCCCCCCCTTCTATGTTCATGATTGATTCTTGTGGATGGAGCGGAATGACATGGTGTCATCGCACCACGCAATAATCGCTCGGCAAAGTATTACGTGATGCCGTCGCGCCGCGCCGAGAAGTCGAACAAGAACACGACGCCGCCGCGACGTGTCGAAGGAAGTCGAAGGCGCCGCGGCCGGAGAGGAGCCAATGTGAAGGGGCGCGGCGCCAGCACGCCGCGCCAAAGAACTACGAAGACGGCGCATCTCATTTTTGACGTGCAGAATGATGGGCGATGACGAAGCAGGCCATTTGGGCGTTTTAATCCCTTCGTAGTGAAGGTGGGGTCCCGGGGGGACCATATGGGAAGACGACAGAAGGAACAGACCACCGGAGCGCGTCCGGTGGTCCGCGGAAGGCGGCGGCGGTGCGCCGCCAGATGAGGGGCGGCCGGCGAAACGCCGACTTCAATTAACGGCGAAGGGTGGGGGATCCGCGCGCCCCGCCCACGATTCGGCTCGGCCACGCCGGCCGAGCCGCGACCAGCAGGTCGGGCCGGACCGAGCCGGGCCGAGCCGGACCGAGCCGGGCCGGGCTGGGCCGGGCCCACCAGGTCGGACTCGGGTCGGGTCGACTGGGTTCGGGTCGACCCGGTCCGGCCGACCCAAGGGGGGTCGGGCCGGGTCGGCCCGGGCCCAGACCCCCATTTTCGGGCCACTTTTGGTCAAAAGCTAGTAACTTAAGATACGGGCCTCCAAACGACTCTCTGTCAGCGGTAACGTGATCCTCGGATCGAGACGGTCGTTTCGGTATATCGCACTCAAGGTTTCGGAGAACTTTACGTTCGGCAGGGTTGGTTCGTACATGAAATCAACCAAGCCATCGGAGCGGAAACGCTCGTAACATGAGTTCCGGACATCCGATTGACGTGCCGTCGACTTTGATGGATTCCTCTATGTGAGAAAGATCTTTTTCCTTACTCCAATCAAGGTTTGGATCCCTACGGAGTGCGGTCGGGTTGGTTTGCTCACGAAACCAACCGGGCCCCTAGAACAAAAAAGCCAATAACTAACATACCAGGCATCTGATTGACGCACCGTCTGTCTCGTTGATTTCTTCTTGATGAGATGGAACTTTTGGAAAACTTCGCCCGAGATTTGGATACAGCTGGTAGTGGCCGGTTTGGATCGCACCTGAAATCCAACCAGGCCCCTGGAACGGAAAAGCTGATATCTTTCAGACTGGACGTCCATTTGATGAACTGTCAGTAGCATTGGTGATCACATTGAGAAACAGTCCCTATGAGCATACCCAATGAGAGTTCAGGGTATAATTGAGTTACCTCTAAGATTGGTTCACTCACGAAACCAACCGGGCCCCTTGGACAAAAAGGCTAATAACTCACATACCGGGCATCCGATTGACGCGCCGTCTGTTGCGTTGAGGCCCCTATGACGAGACGGTACCTTGTGATACTTCTTCGGTGGAATTTGAGATACTTGTAGTATCTACTTGTTGCTCTTGGAGCAGACCCTCCCAGAGACGAGTGTACGGATTATGGAGACCGTGTAGCCGGCAGAGACCTGAAGACTGCTTACCCGATTCGATTCGGAGTGACTTATGTAGCCTAGTGGGGAGCACTACATTGTGAGGTGGCAGACCCACAGTGGAGGAGCACTACTATGTGAGGTGGCAGACCCGCGGTACTCGACAGGAGGAGTACCTCTTTAGGCTATGAGGGGGGAGCACTACTGTGTCGGGTGGCAGACCATGGCGGGATGCACTACTGTATGAGGTGGGAGGCCCGCGGTACTCGACAGGAGGAGTACCTCAGCAGTCTTAGGTTAGTGAGTGGTACCTCGGAGTCATGACAGGACCACTGTACACTCCAGAGACGGAGCTCTTCAGCAGTTACGGTTCGATAATGAAAATCCTTGTTGAGCTGAGACTTTTGACCTTTGTGTTTACCTCATTATTGAGATGGGTCACTTGATATCTTAGGGATATGTATGAGCATATACCTAGGTAGTGGTTATCCGTTGATTTTAAAATCCTTGTGTTTCCTCATGATTGAGATGGGTTACTTGATAACTTAGGTATATGTATGGGCATATATCTAAGTAGAGGTTATCTGTTGAGATCATTTTGTGGTTATCCTTGTTGGTTTAGTGAGACCTTGAGGGTCTCGGGGTCCCTACTGAGTATCGTTATACTCACCCCTACACGGGCTATGCCCGCACCTCGTTGTGTTGGTTGCAGACGACGGGTACTGCTGACGAAGGCTGAGTATTCGAGGACTGGTCGGTACCCGGAGGTGGACTACATGACGAGTCAGTACCCGGAGGTGGACTACACGACGTGACGACTCACAGAGGAGGTTGAAGGACGAGAGTGTGGAGGAGGCTATCTATACCTACCCTTCAGGTAGGATCCGTTGTGGATGAACAGGAGCTACGCTATCTATACCTACCCTTCAGGTTGGATCCGAGGAGGACGACCCAGGAGCTGCTTCCTTCTTCCAGCTGTTTTACTTTTTTCTGTCGTACCTTGTTCAGTTGTAGTCGTACTTTCTTTTGGGTTTGTATTCTGGCCCATTTACTTTTCAGATTTCCTTTTGTACTTAATGTTTTGCTTTTGTTTGTACCCTGTGGTGCTTGTATTCTTTTATAAAGGAAACGCCTTCCCAGATATCGGGATTTTACAGCTTTGGTGCTAGTCACCAGCCCCTGGCCTATGGAAGACGGGCTTGGGGTAGTCATGGCACGGGCCCCGAGGACGGGTCGTGACAAATTGGTATTAGAGGAGTACGGTTCTAACGCAGAACTTATAACTCTGATGTTTCTTTCTGTGAAGCAATAGTGTTAAGAGTACCGAGTGTGGTTTTCAGTTTAGGGAGTCCAGTGTTGGTGCGGGCGGCGGACGTAACCATACACCAGGACCCTGACAACTGATTTCCGACTTTGTGCAATGAAACACTGATTGCGTGTGTGTTATCCAGAAGTTTTATTTAAATATCAGCTCAAACCAGGTCAGCTCACCCGGTATAATCTTTAGACCATGTCATGTTGTTTTTTTCAGGATGCCTCCCTGTGGACAACTAGCTAGAGCCCCGAGAGTGGTGCGTACTGACAGCCCGCCGAGTGACGAGGCCTCAGTACAGGGCCCTATGCCAGTTGAGGCACCAGCGGTACTACTACTCGTTCTGCCACTGATGCCATCAGCCCCAGCAGTAGAGGATGCACGTCGCTTTAGCGCACTGCATGAGTTCTAGCGCCAGAGGCCACCCAGGTTTCAGGGAGGGACGGACCCGCAGGCGGCTGAGGATTGGCTGGAGGCTGTGGTGAGATTCTTCAGGCTAGTGGGGACGCTGACAGATTTCATGGTGATCCGTGCTGCCAGCCTTCATCAGGTAGTAGCAGGCAGATGATGGATCCTGATGCTTCAGATGCATGACGAGGCGACACATCTATGGGCAGACTTCAAGAGCCTATTCCGGGCAGAGCATGTACCAGCCACCCTTCGAGCGGTGCGTATATAGGAGCTACTTCTGCTACGGCAGGGCAGCATGTTAGTGACGCAGTATTCAGCGAGGTTCACAGACATCTCGCGCTACTGCACAGATATGGTACGGGACCCGTTCATCAGGGCCTGAACCTTTGAGCAGGGGCTCAGGCGGGAGATCAGAGCTTCGGTTGTATCACACAACATTCCGACGCAGACAGGAGTGTTGGAGCGATCCCTCTTAGTGTAGAGTTTCCTTACTGAGCAGTATCCAGCAGCAGGACCCACCACTAGCCGGCATGCGGCAGAGTCTTCTGTAGAGGGCAGTAGACAGATGATGTAGGGGTCCAAGAAGACCAGACCTACAGGTGGTCGACCGCGTGACTCAGGGTCAGTAGTGCTAGGCACTAAGGGAAGTGATAGATTTAAACCTACCATTAAGTGTTACTCCTGCGGCGAATTTGGTCACCTGGCACGTGACTGTCCGACCCGCCATGTAGATGACCAGCAGTTAAATGTAGAACGTCCGAGGCAGAGGCAGAGGTTCGATCAGGGCAGACTGCAAGGAGCAGGCGGCCATGGCAGCGGAGCTGGCCATGCAGCTGGTGGTGGACGACGCTTCGGGATGTTGCCACCACCACTAGGAGGCCCACCCCGACCACAGGGGACAAGAGGACATGGGAGAGCTCAGATTCAGGTAGCTGAGGCCTATGGTAATGGAGCTCCGGAAGCATATGGACAGGACTGGGACTAGCTTCTGAACAGGAGGCTATTGATCCTGTTGCTTCTAGTTTTGTTGATGTTTGTATGTAGTTTCTTTGTGTCTTTTTACTATGAGCTGCAATAATGAAAAGGCACTTATATTTGTTTTCTTTCCTATCCTTTTGTTTGGTTGATACTAAGTGGTCCCGGTTAAGACTGTTAACTTGACACTCACTTTCAAGTTTTCTACTGAAGGATACTTAGTAACCACACACTGATGCTGACAGTGTGACTCGACCCTTAGAGATGAGAGTGACAGTTGGATCTCTTGGTAGTTACGTCGAGGCCTTACGACTTCATCAATGGCATGAATGCATCATTCATGTCAGGATTTACTGTATTAGGCAACAAATGTTGTTCATCCAGGGGATGAGACCAGATTTGTCTTATCAGAAAAGAAGAAATCATAGCAGCTCTTGTGAGACTAGAGAAGGTCCAGATCATCCAAGAGTGGATGAGGACGGCAAAGGGCCGACAAGAGCCTTATGCTGACAGGAATTGGAGGCCTCTAGAGTTCGAGGATGACCATCACGTGCTTATACGAGTCTCACCTTGACGAGGATTCCAGAGATGTGGCCCGGGAGGCAAGTTATCTCTGAGGTTCAACGAACCTTTCTAGGTCCTCAGCTGGGTAGGCGAGGCGGTTTACCACTTAACCCATCCACTTCAGTTGCACTAGGTCCACGATGTTTTCCACGTATCTCAACTGAGGAGATACGTGCTCGACCCTCCGCATATCATTGACAATGAGGAGATGGATGATGGCGATGGGGTGTCTTTCACGGAGGTTCCAGTGGGGATCGAGGATCGACAGGAGTGGATCCTAAGAGGACGATCGATTCCTCAGGTGAGCTTTCTTTGGCAGTACGGGAACCTCCAGGTTTGCACATGGGAGTGGAAGGCTCAGATGCATGCTCAGTACGCTGGTAATCGCTTAAGGGAACCTTTACCGTAGTTACGTTTGTGCGGGAGAAGAAGATAATTTTTGGGGATTAATTAAATAAAGTGAATAAAATTGTTGAATCAATTTTATTTCATATTATGTGGTTAACTTCTCCCATGGGAAGTTGGTGGTGAGCCCACATCCATCCAACTTCCCATGTGTGGAAATTTGTAAGGGTTGGGCCCACACGAACCCCCCCCCCCCCACCTTTTCAAATTCTGTAAACTCCCTAACCCTCTTAACCCCTCACATTCCAACTCCCTGTTAACTCAACTTCTTTAATATTTGACAACTTGTTGTAATTAATTTGGTGAGTTACATGTAGGTTTTTGATATTCAAACAATTGAATTTCAAATGCTTTGTTGTGTTAATAAAATAAGTTTAGAACTTATTTTATTTGGGTTGGAGTTTATTTGATTGGGAGCCTTTGGAGAAAAAGATTAGAAAATCCTGAGTCCTTCTTTCTCTACGACGAAGAACATGAAGAATGTCTCTTCCGCCACTGAAGCACGACGACATCATCTTCTTCATCATTCTTCAACCGAGGCAAGGAAAGGGATGCGACGCCCGCGATATCTCCAACAACCTTCATCCTCGTCAAAGTAGAAGACATCGCCTGCAAAGAACGTCATCAATGACGAAGTCACCTCCGAACGATCATCTGCCAACGATGAGTACCCTTCTTCCTTTCTGACGCATGAGCGTGAAAATTGGGAGTGTGTGACGAACACGACAATCGAGGAATCGATATCCACCCTTTTTCCGAGATCGTCAACGAACGACAATTACGAGGAAGGGGATTGTTTCAATTGTTTATATTTGTTCGAGAATTCCGACTTGATGATTCTTCGTGGTTTAAAACCTTTTATCGAATAACGCAAGGGGGTCAGACCACACAAAAACGGCCGAACCCCCCTCCTATGTTCATGTTTCATTCTTGTGGATGGAGTGGAATGACGTGGTGCCATCGCACCACGCAAGAATCGCCTGGAAAAGTATTACGCGACGCCATCGCGCCACGCAGAGAAGTCGAACAAGAACGCGACACCATCGCGCCATGTCGAAGGAAGTGGAAGGCGCCGCGACCGGAGCGGAGCCACGGTGAAGGGGCGCGGCACCAGCATGCCGCGCCGAAGAACCATGAAGACGGCGCGTCTCATTTTTGACGTGCGGACTGACGGGCGACGACGAAGCAGGCTGTTTGGGCATTTGAATCCCTTCACAGTTAAGGTGGGGTCCCGGGGGGACCATAGGCGAAGACGGCAGACAGAACGGACCACCGGAGCGCGTCCAGTGGTACGCGGAAGGCGGTGGCGGCGTGCTACACCGGCACGGTGGCGGCGGCGACCAGCGACAGCGGCGCGCCACCGGAAGAGGGGCGGCCGACGAAACGCCGACCTCAATTAACGACGAAGTACGGGGGATCCGCGCGCCCCGCCCATGATTCGGCTCGGCCACGCTGGCCGAGCCGTGGCCGGCCGGTTGGGCCAGGCAGGGCCCAGCCAGGCGGACCCGGGTCGGGTCGACCCGGTTCGGCCGACCCAGGGGGGGTCGTGCCGGGTCGGCCCGGGCCCAGACCCCCGTTTTTCGGGCCACATTAGGTCAAAATCCCATAACATGAGCTACAGGCCTCAAAACGACTCGCAGTCAGTGGAAACGTGATCCTCGGATCGAGACGGTCGTTTCGGTATATCGCACTCAAGTTTTCGGAGAACTTTGGGTTCGGCCAGGTTGGTTCTTACACGAAACCAACCGGGCCATCTGAGCAGAAACGCTCGTAACTTGAGTTCCGGACGTGCGATTGATGTGCCGTCAACTTTTATGGATTCCTCTATGTGATACAGATCTTTTTGCTTACTCCTCTCAAGGTTTGGATGCCGACGGAGTGCGGTCGGGTTGGTTTGCTTATGAAACCAACCGGGCCCCTGGAACAAAAAAGCCAATAACTCACAGACCGGGCGTCCGATTGACGCACCGTCTATCTCGTTGATTTCCTCTTGATGAGATGGAACTTTTGGAATAATTCACCGGAGTTTTGGATACATTTGGTAGTGGCCGGGTTGGATCGCACCCGAAATCCAACCTGGCCCCTGGAACGGAAAAGATGATATCTTTCAGACTGGACGTCCGTTTGACGAACCGTCAGCGACGTTGGTGATCACGTTGAGAAACGGTCCCTATGAGCATACGCTATGAGATTTTGGTGTACAGTTGAGTTACGGCCGGAATTGGTTCACTCACGAAACCAACCGGGCCCCTGAGACGAAAAGAATAATAACTCACAGACCGGGCGTCCAATTGACGCGCCGTCTGTTGCGTTGAGACCCATATGACGAGGTGGTCCCTTGTGACACTTCTTCGTGGGAATTTGAGATACTTGGTGTATTGACTTGAAGCTCTTGGAGCGGAACCTCCCAGAGACGAGCGTACGAAGTACGGAGACCGTGTAGCCGGAAGAGACCTGAAGACTGCTTGTCTGATTCGATTCGGAGTGACTTACGTAGCCCAGTGGGGAGCACTAATTTGTGAGGTGGCAGTCCCACAGTGGAGGAGTACTACTATGTGAGGTGGCAGACCCGCGGTACTCGACAGAAGAAGTACCTCTGTAGGCTGTGAGGGGGGAGCACTACTGTGTTGGGTGGAAGACCCCAATGGGAAGCACTACTGTGTGAGATGGCAGACCCGCGATACTCGACAGGAGGAGTACCTCAGCAGTCTTAGGTTAGTGAGCAATACCTTGGAGTCAAGACAGGACCACTATACACTCCAGAGACGGAGCTCTTCAGCAGTTACGGTTCGATAATGAAAATCCTGGTTGAGCTGAGACTTTTGACATTTGTGTTTACCTCATGATTGAGATGGGTCACTTGATAACTTAGGTATATGTATGGGCATATACCTGGGTAGTGGTTATCCGTTGATTTCACAATCCTTGTGTTTCCTCATGATTGAGATGGGTTACATGATAACTTAGGTATATGTATGGGCATATATCTATGTAGAGTTTATCTGCTGAGATCATTTTGTGGTTATCCTTGTTGGTTTAGTGAGACCTTGAGGGTCTCATGGTCCCTACTGAGTATAGTTATACTCACCCCTACACGGGCTATGCCTGCACCTCGTCGTGTTGGTTGTAGATGATGGGCAGTGCTGACGGAGGCCGAGTATTCGAGGACTGGTCAGTACCTGAAGGTGGACTACACGACGAGTCAGTACCCGGAGGTGGACTACACGACGTGACGACTCACAGAGGAGGTTGATGGACGAGAGCGTGGAGAAGGCTATCTGTACCTACCCACCATGTAGGATCCGTGGTGGATGACCAGGAGCTGTGCTATCTGTACCTACCTTTCAGGTAGGATCCAATGAGGGCGACCCAGGAGCTGCTTCCTTCTTCCAGCTGTTCGAATTTTTGTTGTTGTACCTTGTTCATTTGTAGTCGTACTTTCTTTTGGGTTTGTATTCTGGACCATTTAATTTTCAGCTTTCCTTTTGTACTTAGTTTTTTTCTTCCGCTTGTACATTGTGAAGCTTGTTTTCTTTTATAATGGCAATGCCTACCCAGATATCGGGATTTTACGCCTTTGGTGCTAGTCCCCAGCCCCTGACCTATGAAAGGTGGGCTTGGGTTAGTCACGGCATGGGCCCCGAGGATGGGTCGTGACATGTAGGTTAGTCATAAAATATTTCGTCACATACTGGGAAAAATAAAACATAGAAAGGGGTGAGCTTAGATACTCAGTAAGGATAACAATATAGTGGAAACTTTCCTAAATAAACATAAACATTTAAGGCAAACGTATAACTAAAACAAAATCTTTTTAAACTTTAACTTCAGCATAATATGGAAAAAATAAAATATAATAATTCCATTTACTTATTCACATGGATATTCAACTAGTCGAATAATCACATGCGATATTAATAACCACTTTCATAATGATGAAATGCATAATGCCAGACTATCATAACCAGATATTCAAGGCCTTGTGCCACGACTACAAATAAGATTCTGTCAAGGCCATGTGCCAAGACACTAGTCTATCTAATGAGACCTACTGATGCATAGAGGAGCTATAGCGGCCTCTACCTGTCACTTATAAAGTCCAATGCATTCCTTATATGAAAATTTATAAACATATCATAAACCATTACATAATCGTATCACATAAAACATGAATAATGGAAACATAAAATTTCCACATTTAAATAACAAGATATCAATACAAAAAATTGATATGAGAAATCCATTTTCCATACCTGAATAATAGAAAAGTAAAACTTGGTATTTATTTTTCATTTTAAAAAAATGTTATGGCTTCTAGAGGAAGCCGGAAATCAAATAATGGTCATGACGGCGGAGAAGTCGTTGTCGCCGCATATGTACGAAAAAAAATCCTTTTTGTTGTTTAGTAAAATGATTCATATTAAAATATTCTTTTTGAATAAAAGTAAAAGTCAAAGGGGTTTATACAATGTATAAATGAAAGTTGTGTATAAAACAAAATATTCCTCAATGAAAGGAGATTGAGACGAAGTCCCTTACCATGTGTCCAACATGAATCGATCATTATTTAATCTCCTGAATAATAAACTATATTTAATTTATACTTTCTTAAGAAACTTTTTCAAGTTAATTATTCATTTTATATCACATATTACCATGTTATTAACATTATATAATTATTTATGTTATTAATGGTCGTTTTGTGGATATTTGGTACTTGAGTCAAAATTAAACTTCTTATAATTACATCTTTTTTCTGTGGTAAAATATCCATTATATCAAAAATTATATTCATGATGTATATATCATATATATCCTATATATTCAGTATATAAATGCATTTATAATATTACATAACATATAGAGGTAAGAAATGAAATGCATCGTTCATGGAGACGGTAAGCCTTATGTACACATGAATGATACTTTCATTTCAATTTAATATTTAATGGAATGAAATCTTAATGATATAAAGGTATATTATAATTCAAGTGTAATATAATATATAATATTATTCACTCCATCCTTTATACATCCCACATATGGCATTAGCGATTCAAATCACATTGAGGGGCCAGTAGTCCGCACTTCCTAAAATGAAATTATCGCATTTAACCATAATGGAAATAAAAATGGTATGACATAAATGAAAAATACATAAGTATAAAGAAAAAATAAATATTATATATATCATATAAAAATATAGTGACATCTTAATGGCTACCATGAGAGGTGTTAAAATAATATTGAACAATCATCGTTTCGTGAGGCAGAAATTCGCCACCCATAGAAGCAGTATGTTCTTTAACCATTAGACGAAGGTGTGTGTAAGTGTAAATAAAATATGTCTCATAAATAAATAATATTATATTAAAGATACTGGTGTTGTTACAATAGAAATGAATATAAATATTTAAAGGGGTTGGAGATGAAAAATAAAACAAAAAAACATAAGAGAAGACATTACCTTAAAATCTGGTAACTCTTTTTTATTTGATCCAATGGCTTTCTTGGGAAGAATTATTCCCAAAGTGATGCTGCTAGGAATAATAAAGGGATGTTTAGAGAGTATTTCAGATGATTTTGGCCGAGCCAAATGGATTTGATGGTGTGATTAAGGTGGTAGAGGTGGGGCTTTTATAAGTGGATAGGAGGGGCACTCTTGGAATGTCATGAAATATTACATTATTATGAAATTATTTTCAGAATATAAATGTACCATAATGATATATTTCTTGGATAAGGTGCAAAGGGTTCGAAATATATCCATAAAATATGGATTAGACATGTTTATATTTTATATTTTACCTTATATTTTTATTTTATTTAAATTGTTCATTAATGAGGTAATTGCTGCATCATCGTGGTGAAATATATAATTTTATTTATTTAATGTCTAAAAATTATAAAAATACTATGATGTAGGAAATATATTAATATTTCCAATGAATAGTTTAGAAGTTAACTTATATAACCCCATGTAATAATTGTTTTAGTAAAACAACACATGTTTGTGACAATTTTATTTTTACTTTTAAAAAAAGTTATTAATGTCATTTTCTTACCTAAGTGGCTCCATGAGGTCCCCAAGTCGACCCATGGATTTTCTTGGTCGGCCATGACTCATACAATAAAGGTAGGCCTTGTGTAATGGTTATTTCATATTATTATAACATTATATTTACCTTAGATTACACTAATTACCTTTAATCACGATTAATAAAACATAAAAGTTACTATTCACCAAAAATTATTTTCATCCCATTGAACCACATTATACTTACTAATGATAACCATATATGTCGGATTTTTGAAATTCAACTCACAGAAGTGGTAATGATTAATTTAAATGAAAAATTAATTTTCTAACTACTACTTAGTGGTTTCACAATTCATCAAAAATTGATGTTTTTCAGAAACATACCAAAAATTAACCCTAAGATATATTTGATTTTCCTAATTCAAAAATGATCTATATTTTAAAAAATTCAAAATATATAAATTGAGTTAATTAATTTAATTATTAATTCCCACTATAACAACAGATAGTGTGTTTTTAAGAAACAATATATATCAAAAGATTGACAGTTGCTTATGTCCAATTTCAAAGTAAAAATTAATTATAATGACCACCATTGGGTAAAATAGTTAAAATATATTCCAATTATACTTTCAAACCAATCAATCGTATAATTTATCACTATAAATTATTTTGATTAAAAACGTTGTTTTTATGTATTTTTCAATATTAATCGAAAATTGGAAGTTCTCAACTAAATAAAAAAAAATTCAACATATGCTAATTTGGATATTCTGAATACAAAAATGACGTCCAATTTGAATAATAAAATGTTTATAATTTTTAAAAGTGGGTATTACAATTTATAACGGCTACATTGATTGGTCATAGAGTGTTACAATCTCAAACTTGCATACAATGCAAGCAATTGCATTATTGAAAGAGAAGTGTAACTTGGAAGCATAGGGTGTTACATGGAAAATATCTAAGAATCATAACATTTAAAAAAATAAATATTTGAAACACCTTGATATATTTAATTTAAAAAAAAGATACAAAATCACACCCCTAATAAACATTATAGAGAGATTGCGACTAAGGAGAATTTATCATTTATGATATAGATCAACATATTATGAATCCTATAATGTATTGTGTATTAATGATTCCTAAATATAAACCATTGAACATAAAAATTTCATATTTTATTCAGTTCCACCACAATATAAAAATGTTCAACTTTATCCCAGATGTCCCTGACAGAATCCATAATAATCACACAATAAAATGACTTTTTATTAAATAATTCATTTTAAATTTACTACAAAATGTTGATTTGAATATACTAATAAGATTAATTTTTTATATTTTAAAATTATCAATAAATTTTGTTAACTATCTTTATAATATTCTCAGTATCCACATTATACTCAACCACAAACGAATTTAAAATATTAAGAGTGATATGAATATGAAAATAAATAATGATCATCATCTTAATTTATTCAATCTTATTTTGATATTTCTACCCACACATCATTAAAAAGTTCAAAAAATATCATTATAATTGTAATTTTAATCATGTATTCTAGATGATCATTGTCATATCAATCAATCATCGACTTTTCGAAATCAGCTAAACTCATAGATTTTTGCAGCTCTTCCCCGTGTATTTGTTTACCAACATAAAAGAAAATCCTTTATATAAACCACTATATAATTATTCTAAATATTATATTTTTTTTGAATAAAATTCTCATTTAGTTCACTATTATTTATACATTTAGACCCTAAAAAAATCACTACATCAATATCAGTCTTTAATTGGACTTCATAATAATATCATGCACTAAGAAACATATGAAAATGAATAATTCGAGGCTTAATAATTTTGTGCACCACCAAATTAATATACCAATAGATTATTCCAAAAAACCACCTTGTCATTTTCAACTACCTTTATATACATACTATAAAGGAATAAATTCAAAAAAAATCCATACCGTATTTTTAAAATTTAATTATAATTGTACATTATTCAATATAAAGTAAAAACCACCTATATGTTTTATGTATTAATTTAAATGATTATGGTTTTTCTATATCTAGGTCAATCCCCTTAAAACCAACTAATTACCACCATATATTATTTAATTATTATTCATTACATATTCTAGAAAATTAGGTGCTGGATTAGAAATTCAATTCTAAATTGAATAATAATGAATCATAAAAATATATAATAAAATACATATTTAATTGATACAAAAATAATTAAATTGTATTTTCTATTTTTAATGAGTATTGAATCCCCATCAAGATCTTCTCAAGATACTTACTAAAAAAATAAAATGATAAAATTTCAAACATTACAAATTATCATCGATTAAAATTAAGGAAACAATATTATAATATTACTATGCTTCAAATTTATTATGTCTCAAAAATAATAAATCAGAACCAGAATCCAAAGAATCAATTTCCATAGGGATTAAAAAAATAAATTTATTCATACATATAATATCATAAAAATAAATTAATAACATCTCTAAAAAAGGAATTCTATTAAACCTATTATTGTATATATTATTATGTGAAACTATTTAAAAATATTGGGACTCAAATTTAATATATAGGTAAGATTTTAAATTTTTTAGGCAAGATAATTTAAATTTTCTGATCAATTTTCATGGGTGAAATATTATTTTTATGTTAATATAGAATCATAATTGTTTTTAATATAATATTGAATACAAGTATGTATGCTAGAGGGATCCAACATATATGATGTCATAAGAAATAAATGACACAAGATAATAATTTTGGATCATGTGTCATTAATAATAACATAAATTAATATGGAAATATATGATGAGAACAATAAAATTAAATTATAAATAAAATCACATTATTATGAATAATATGGAATATGTATAATATTGAGGACATATCTACATTATTTACACATTATGTATTTAATATAAAAAAGTTATCAAAAATAGAGTTTTTAATAGAAGAATAATTACAAAATATGTATTAGTAAACTAATAACAATTTGGAGACATAAAATTCTAAACATAAAATTATATTCCCAGATTAATGTTTTTAGCTAATAAAAACGACCAAAAAAATATTTTTAAACAAAATTTTAATGTCCAAACATATTTTTAGGGAAATAAAAAAATTATCCTTTCATAATACCATGACATAAGAATATTAACCATACTTGTAGTTGTCAATATGAAAATATTCTCAATTATTAAATAATTATCACATGAGATATAAAACATTATGAAATAAATTTGAATGATACATAGAACCCACCAATCACAAAATGAAAAACCCAACATATTGTTTTTCATAAAAACATGGAAACATTATCAATTCATTCATAGAATAAATAATACATAATTGTGATATATATTTTATTATCAACTATATAAAATAAAATAATGATTCATTGATGTTATGTTAATGGATTCGTGTAATTGTTAAATATTGAAAAATAATTATGTTTAGAAAATTTCATCATTTTCAAAATGATTAAAATAAAATATTGCACCCATTAGGATTCTCATAACGGAACTATAGAAATATTAATTTTTTGATACATTATTCATAAAAAACGACTTATAAATTATTAATTGGAATTATTTCATTTTGGAAAACCAAAATTAATAGATATCACTCTTAATTAAAAATTAGTATTTACATTTTGGGAATAAAAAAATACATGGGATGTGTCAGAAAAGATATTTCATTTTAAAAAAATGTAACGATAGTCATGTAAATAAAAATGAGGTCTCATGTAAATATTTAATATTTTGTTCATGATGATGAAAATAATAAACTATTAATATATATATATAGTTTATTTCTTATAATATAAATATAAAATTACATAATGATAAATAATATGAAATTAGTGTGAAATATTATATATTTTGTTGAATGATAAAATAAATTTGTATCCTTTTAAAACAATTTTGATTAAACCAATATTGATGAGATGTTTATAAAAATTTAATGAGTGACATAATGGTCGGTTTTTTTAACAACGTCTCTTTTAAATATTATATGAAATAATGAGAGTTAAAATGATAATATTACATGTAAACCCTAAAAATATAAATAATATAGTAAAATATCTATAAGTAAATTGATATAAGTTAAAAAATAAAAAATAATATCAGTTCAAACACATAAAAGTTTAATTCAATAGATATATTTTAACAAAATTTACATCATTGGTAACATTTAAATCATAAAATATTGAATGAATGAAAATTAAAAATATCATTAAAATATATATATATTTTTCAAAAATTGAATGATGATACAATTTTTTAAGGCCTAATTTATACACTAGTTTAGATAATAATGAAATATAATAAAAAAGATGCCTTATAAAAAGGAAATTGAGATGAAATACCATTATTAACAACATAATTTTTTTATGTAATAATATTTTAAAAACAATTATAAAATGAAAATTAAATATTGATATAATTAAGAGTAAATAAAATTTAAATAACTAATTGGATATAATAAAATATCATATAATACATTCTTTTTTTGAAATATGATAGATTATGACTCGACGAAAGGGGGTTATGTCATGATAAATTCATTTCTTGGATTCCATTTTTGTAATAAATTATCTAAATTTTTTAATATTACACTATTGATAACTAAAAATACTCTTTAGAACCTCATTTATTATTATTTTTTTAAATATATATATTCTACATTCTTACTTTTTCCCTTATTTTTAATTATTTGTAGTTATAAATATATTTTTGGAAAAAATTAATTTCCATGCCTCTATTGAAAAGTTTCCTTCATCATTCAATGATGAGGCGTTCATTTTATATTGAATATTATGTTTTATATAAATTACGTCCTATAATATTTTTTTGATTATTTAGATTCATTTCTATCGTGTTTTGGATATGATTCCATTATATCTAATCAGTAATGTGCCTATTATAATATATAAGATAATTAAAAGGATTAATTTAATGTTTTGAATGAATATTTATTATATATTTATATAATTACAAAAATTAATCATTATTACATGATATAAGAATTTTTTTTCACTGTCATTAATGATATCTAAATGATATTTCTTTATATTGGTGTTATAACATAACAAAACTAGATCAAATTTCTCCACATGAATTAGTAGGTTATTAAATTTAAAATATTCTACTCACATAAGAATTGAATCATAATTTTATTAATATTACATCATTGTATTCATGATTGAGTTAAAAGAAGATTGGATATTGAATAGTGAATCCAATGAATGAGAAATAGTAACATTGATGAAATTTTACCTTCCCAAAAGGAATTATTTTTCAATGATGATTATAAGGATCCATAATAGAACATGAGGCATCAAAACCTGTAAAAGGACCCTAGAAGATGAAATTATTCAATGTATTTTATATTACATTCTATGTAAAATTTCTTTTTTGGATGAGGATATATCCTTTCATTATTGTTAATGAGGTGATTCCCCAAGAAAGGTAAGTAATGTGAGTTGTAATTATGGAATCAGATGACTGTTAGGTGAGTTAGGTGAGGTTATTTTTTTTGTAAATTTTTTAATAACTCCTTTTTATAATAATGGTATTCTATAATTTCCATAGATAGTGTAATTTATGTATATTATAAGGAATGGTATATTATTAATTTTCACGGATTTTTTAATTATAAAATTTTTAAACATTGAAACTAATTATTATTATATATTAAATATTTACCCTTATACATAATTTCAACAAGATGATTCCAAATTTATAATTAATATAACATTATATTTTTTGCAGATATATGAACATTTAATTTTAATTTACAATGTATGGTATTTTTAAAAATTGTTATTTTGCTGAAAAACACTATTAGATCTATTAATGTTCTTTATATATTTTATATCTATTTATAATTAAATGAGCCTATATATTTAAAATTATCAATTTATATGTTATATGCTATATTCATAATTTTTAAATAAAAAATTTAATTTATTATAATTAAAATACAAATACAATTGACAATTTGTTTTAAAATAACACTTTTACATTTACTTTTATTAATATTATTAACCATGGCAACTCATTTTTATTTTTATAAGTCAAATTAAGAAATATTCTGAAATTTAAAAGTAATATAAATAATTTGGAATAAGTTTTTTTGAATTCAATAAATAATAGTAATTAAAATTTTCTTTCATATATGTTTCAAAATGATATAAAATCATTTTTAAATAAAAGATAATATTTTAATAAAACATTGAAATTAATTTTATTAATTATCTGGTATTAATAAAAATATTTATTTTACAATTTTATGTATTATGATGAAACAAATCACTAAATTTTTTAATACATAAATTAGATTGTTGTCATTTGAATAATATATATATATATATATTAAAAAAAATTGATTAAAAATATAAAAAATTACATGAATTTTTTTTTATATTAAAAATAAATTTTAATTTTATGCTAGATATTATAAAATTATTTTTATAATCATTACATTTATTTTAAGAATATATTTTATTGATTTCAATTTTCAAAATTTAATGAGTTTTACAAAATAAATATTAAAAAAATATTATAACTATAATGTATATTTGTAAAATTATTTACAATAATTTTTTTTAAATTATCCTATTTTTTGTATAAAATAATCTCTATTGATAATGGATATGAAAAAAAACAGTATATATATTAATTAAATATGTTTATTTCAAATAAGGGGATATTTTAGTGGGAATTATATTCATGGGCTATATAATAATTATATAGTGGTTTTAGAACCAATATATTATCCCCAATATGTGCTATTAATTAATCTAATTCAATCAATAGAATTAAAACATATCATTCACATAGTTTTAATTTTAAATTATTAGAAATCATTTTAACTTATTATGTGTTTAATTAATTGTAAAACTATTTTATTAACGGTGATTATCATTAGTGAATATTATTTTGGTTATTTTCATGATCATAATACATTATCTATTTATATTTATTATCAACTTTTATTTTGTGTACTTCAATGATATGTATTCATATATGTTATGTAATCTTATGTGTTATGTAATACAAGGTGTCATGTACCATGATACTAATATATTAATAGAAATGATAAACTATTTTTAGTCTGATTCATTTCTTATATAACATATAATATAATAACATACATTTATTTTAGATAAAATATTCATATATTAATAATAATCATATAAATTATGAAATTATTATTTATCCAAAAACATGGGAGATTAAACACTCCCACATAAATAAAATATGTCCATTCTATTTAAATTAAATATCACTCATTAAAATTTATGAGGGTAACTTTCAAATGAACATTACTCAAGATATAATTTGTATTTTCTTATTATGATTTAACTTTTAAAATACATTGAAAGAAATCATTTTAGTTATAAGAAGAATATAATTATAATATAATAAATTTCTTCAAAAAAATTTCTCTCACATGCTTATAATTGATATGTGTATCTCAAGACCTACCATTCACATTTTTCTGATCTATTCCATATAAAAGTAATAATTATAATATAGTTATAATAATATCCAATAAAAAAATATTGAATAATTTAATATAAAAATATAACCCTATGATTATTAACTTATTATACAATTTATTTAATACTATTAAAATTTTAATCAAACAATAACATAATGAAACAATAGTATAAATTGTTAAGACAAACAATTATTTTCCATGGTTATTTATTCTTAATATATATAATCTATTACCATTACACTTCTATAAACCACAACGATCCTTGAATAAGTTATAATGACCCACACTAATAGTAATTTAGTAATAAATATATTCAATATGTAATTTCATTCACAAAATGTGACATTAACTCAATATAACATACCTAAATATTACATCAACTATATCTCTATAGTTATCTAACAATATTAGAACCCATAAGATTATTTTTCATTTAAATTACCTGCATATGATTCGTATTAATATTAATTTGTCCATCCTTTCCAACAATATTCTCTACATAATAATTCCACCATACATAATCATTTACATCATTCCCTATAACCTATGAAATTGAAGGAGTGATCCAGATAACTCACTAAGGGACAACATATATATTACATACACATTCTATTTCAAAATTATTATTGGACACATGTACATGATAGAAATATAATATTATTAACAAGGTTTAATATTGTGGTTTTTTATTAAATTAATTAAGGACATATAACTTCAAATGGTTATGTCTATACACTGGTTTAATAATTCAACGATATATGAAAGTAATCCTGATATATGGAGTTTGACATTGTCACGTTGGATGAAATTTATATATGGTTTGATTGTATCATGTTAAATCATCTTTTTTTTAAAAAATATAACACTAATCAGGCCAATATATATTGTTCTATTAATTTCTATAATGTCCATAGATAATCATAGATAAATTTCACATAATTATATAGAAGTATTAGTTTTAATTTCACAATAACACACATGAGAACCATAATGTTTTAATGTATTTGTAAACTATTAACATGACATTAAAATTTTGTGAGACATCTTCAAAATCACCCTTAATGATTTTCCCATTTTATAATCATTATAAGCACCCCCTACAAAAAATATTCTTCATAACTTGCTCAAAAGTAGCACAATAAATGGTGATCTCAAATGATATGTAAGTGTAATAAAAAGAGACATCATTCTATGATCATATGTAATAATATGATTAGAATAATAATATTTGTTAATGTAGATAAATTACAAGGTTCATACCAATCCTATTATATTTCATAAACACGACCATTATCATTACAAAATACATAATTCATAAGAATGTGAAAATTGATTAATTCAAGAACCAGAAGATAATTTCATAAATTTATGTCACAAAAATATGTATATAAACCATTTCATTTTTTATTTTATCTATGTAGGCCAAGAAACATAGTGGATAAGGCCTCATCAATTGTTCCCAATTTTGGTTCAAGGCCATCGGCCTATTTCCCAATACGGGTCAATCCCTTATAATTGATTCCCATTATTATCTATTTAGATATAATTATTTAACCACTAACTTAGATCATGATATATTTTCCACTCATCAGGTAATGAATATCATACATATTTCTCCTTTGAGATCATAAATCATTTTAATATCATAACAAAAAGAAGTAAATAGTTTTCATAAACAATTCAATAAATCATTACGCATGGAAAAGGAAATGGTTTAAAAAATAAATATTCTTCATAATAAAAAAAATTATTAAAGAATAATTATTGATCATTTGGATAATATTTCTTGTAAATAAAATCTAACATCAATGGGTGTCATCTTATATGTATAACAGTTTGGAATGATCGCATGGAACATCTCTCGGGGGAAATATCCATTACACGTTGCATATAAATTTAGAAAAAAAATTATAAAAATTTAAATTAATTTTTTATAATGTAACCATAAAATCATATGCATTTAGTTTCAAAATATCTATTAGTGATGATACTAAAATAATTTATTCATGATGTACAATAAAAAACAATGATTCATTTCACATTTTTAGTGATTGTAATAAAGATCATATTTGGGTAAAAGAAAAAAATGTAATTTTTTTTAAATATTCCATAATGAGTAAAAAAATATTATAAAAATTTTATATTATTAATAACATTAATTAATTATATATTATAGATAATGGAAATATAATAATAAGTGATTCTGAAAAAATAGAGAAAATGTTTTTTTTAAACAAAATTATTTTTGATCTTGTGAGTACATAAATATAGTAAAATAATAAGATTAAATTTACTTTCATAAAAAAATTAGGATAAAATAAATAAATAAATTCTTGATAGATATATCATAATATATCATCATTATAAATATAATCATAAATAACCACAGTAAATACTGAATTTGTAACATAAAAGCATTACTACATTGGACACAGTAGAATTATAGTATACCATAATAACATTGAAGTAATACTTATATATTTTTAAATGTATTAAATTTATGATATAAAGGTAAAATTTTATATACAAGTCATAAACTAAATCTGTGTGGTATATAGAATGTGTCTCAAATAAATGAATTTGGGGTGAAAATCCATTACCAGAAGTCTCCACATAATTCATACACATTTGATACTTTTTTAAAATAAATATTGGTTTATAATATATTTTTTAAATATCCATAATCATATATATCAATACATATATAATTTTCCATTAGAATTTTATTAGTAGTTTAACCACAATTCATTCGTAAAATAAATGTTCCGTGTAGTGATGTCATTCTATTTTAATGTATGTTATCATTTGGTAGTTTTTTCCTCTGGATTTTACCATTAATCTCTCTTCTATAATATGTTAAAAATGAAATTAATATAATTCATATTCATTAAATAATTATTTAGAGTTATCTTTAAAATAACAATTTTGAAAAATAGATTTCAGCATCTATTGATACAGTTGGTTGTTACATATAAATGAACATTTTTTATTTTTCGAATCAAATGATGAAATTGAATGGTAATTAATATTAAACCTTTATACTATCCTTTTAATTTCATATATATTAAATATAAAAAATATTTTTATCCATCTTAACAACCATGTAAAGGGGAAATTAAAAACTCTACTATATTTTAAAGTAGATATAGTAGTTTATTCGTATAAAATAACGTTGCATTCAATTTTATGTATTTTTTATAGTATTATGCAAGGTATGCTATTATTATTCCAAACATATGGTCAGGAAATAAAATTTAATGATCTTTATTAAATTTATTTTATCTTATTTTTTCAAAATAATATGTTGAAACCCATATAATTCTCTTCATGAGACAGTTGTCCACCATACTCATGAGTGACATTGTCATATCCTTCATGAATAGGAATTTAAGATGTTATATGTGAAGTAATAAATAAATATTTATAATTATATTAAAAGAAATTGTGTATATGTATATATATAATTAATATAAAATATAATGGCCGTATTCTATAGTATGTGATAAAAAATTAATTACATTGAACCATGTGGAGACAGTCATATGTAAAAATAATAAATTTATTTAATTGAAATTTGAGGGAATATAATATGTATATATGTAATTACATAATGATAATTAAATCTCATTATTTGGTCAATTATATTTTTATTATTTTATAATTTACTATACATTGATTATTTTTCTAAGATAATAAGAAAAAAATGTTATAGTTAAAATAATTTCCATATCTTAGAGAATTTGTATTTAGATCACTTTTTATAGATGCTAGGGGTGGAATTATGTGAAGCGAATTGTTTTATATTTTGTATATTGATGATGAGTAATACATTTGGAGATGTTAGATTGATGAAAATACCATATGAGTTGTTCACATGTGAGGAGAAGATGTTTCCATTTATAATTGAGGGTGAGTGGTATTTTTTTATACATACAAACCTATTAAATAATTTCAATACTCATTCATCCCAATATGATACAAAATTGAAAAATTGAATTCATGGATTATATTTTTGATCTAAACATGCAATATAATAAAAAATTTGTTTAATCATTTTATTCTTTATACATTAAATTTTGTCACCTTTATGATTTTAGTTTTTAGAATAGTAACATGTTTTTTGATTATATGTCACGAACAACATTCATCATGTAGAGGGAAGAGACAAAAAAGTGTCATTATCTTCCTTCTTCATGATTATAGAGATATAATTACCCCTGAGTCCCACATTCAATAAGATACAGAGAGTTAACTATCAACAAGGGTTCGGAATCATAGAAAAATTGGAATGAATAACCTTTTTTAATGAAAACATGATCGAGAGATAAGATTGTAAAAATCCAATGAAACCCAAAAAAAAATTTATAAAATCAAACCAATGTTCAACCGTGCATGATTTAAATGCAAAAAATAACAAAATAACATGACAAAATATAATGAAAGTACCAAAAAAAATTCTAGGCATCAACATTGCAACTATCCTGAAATCCAAGCCAATAAAGTCCACTATGGCCATCAATGTTCTATTTAAAACTAGAAATAAGTTCCAAAAATGTGATTTGAGTATACGAGTATTCCGTTTATGAAAAATATATTTACATTGGCACAAGTGGGAGAACATACTAATGCCATTGTGAGAAAAAATAGTTCCAAAAAACACCTAATATGGAGTTCTAACCAGACCTGACTCACCAAGTCACACTCACCAAATAAAGGAACTTATGTAAAGTAGTAGTATAATAAAATCATCATTTGGGTACCCTCTAACCACATTCCTACTATTTAGATAATTATTCCAAAAAACAAACATCTTGATGCTACCACTATTCAAAAATTTTCTCCCACTACCGCAACCTTCCCACACAAACCTGTGCCTCAATCCACACACAAATCTCACCCACATAATCCTAGGCCACATCCACACCAAACATCCCACATGTAGTCATCTGGGCCACAACCACCATGACTATCAACCAAAAAAACCTATGCTTCATCCCAAAAACACATGGGAATAGAATCATGGACTACAAATACTTGGGCACCGTATCGAGAACTAATCCTTCCTAAAGGTGCTTGGACTATGGTAAACCACAATAAAATATAACATTCCTAGATATGAAAGGGAAGTATGATCTAAATGAGGGTGTGATGAAGATTGTCACTAACCAGCCATTCATCCTCCCACAAGAATTTTGGGTAATATACCATCCCCCATCATATGGGGGTGATCGACACAGAGGTCTCAATAACGGTGGACTCTTTAGATAAATCACAAGGAACTAAAAATTTTACATATATATAAGAAAACACTCATCTCATTCTATAGTCTATCAAACAAGTAACCGTCCAACACAACCCTCCTTTTACTATTACCCCTACATGAATGTATCACCATGAATGATGGTCACACCAATAAATGTAAGTTTACTCCCAGCCAATATATTTAACCAATTTTTATTCTACATTTATTAATTATCTATTTATTCATTCCATCCTTAACTTATAAAATAAAAACCACAACATGAGAAACCATTTATTGAAGGATATTGGCCATAATAAAGTTATTATAAAAACAAGGATGTAGGTATCACAGTTAGAAAATAAATGTTAACTCCCATTCATTAAAAAACAATTGATAACAACCAACCATCAGTCCCCATGAAGATACCATTTTTCCTGGAAACTCATTCATTAACTACCAACTTCATTCATCAATGTTATCCAACTCAATAACCCTCTCATAACTAGAACTAAAAGCCCTAATGCACAAAACACCACAACAACACTCTCATAATTATGAATTCATGACACAACCCAGCCCTACATCCCCACTACCAAACACATCCCAGATGTATTCACACTTCATAACAAGTTTGAAAACCATAAAATAATCCATTGGATGTTACACTACCCACATGATTATCTATTCCATATTCAATCAATCTCTCATCATGGGATTCCATCACACCTCTTCTACCACCACATACACAAATCCCACACCATATCACTTCCAAATAGTAGCACTACTACACAAACATAACAGCCTCCATTCAAAGGACCAACACATTTGTCTACCCCTGGTAGTAGAAATCATTCCTCCTATAATAGTACCAAACAACCCACACAAGGCTCGAACCCTATAAAAAATCACACAACCACACCATCATCCCATTGATATTCTGATTTACTCAACATCAGTTCTTTAATTCCTCTTTCATTAACATGGGTGATCAACCAACATGTTTGATCTTACGGAATCCATTTATTTAACCATATATATGTGATTTATTAGATTTCATATTGCATTCAGTTAACAAAGAATCTCAACAAAAACCGAACATCACCAGTGTCCAAGAAAAGACCAACCATAACCAAGATTTTTATAATTCATATAGACACAAAAAACTATAATAAGAAACAAAGATAACCGATACAAAATATGATCAACATAATCCATCCTCAATTTCATACATGCAATCATTTAATCTTCCCTTCTCGAATGTATTTTAGTATTTGTTAATGAAAAGTATTCCCTTGTTCTTCAAAATGAATAGTTATTAAACTGAAAACCCATGATACAAAAATAAAAAGAGGTAGAAGAATTCCAACATTAAGTAACAAGTGACCATAACTCTTCTTTTCACAAAAATAGAGGATCATTCTAGTTGCAAGAAAAATCCATGGAAAATCTCCAAGGAAATACTTATCGATGGATATGACACAACACATGAATCCACAGGAACAGAATGACCTGGGATCACCATGAAGGAATGTGAACACTCATGGAAAAGATGATCACAAAATTCGAGATCCAGATCCTATATTAAAGGAAGAAGAGTTACAAAAGTTATTAACATGGGATCATGAGCTAGATCACACGGTTAGAATATGTCAAAGCCCACAAAGTTTAAATTTATTTAAAATATTCCTAATAAACATCAATCACCATAAAAAATTACCAAACAAGGATTTAAAATCAGTTTACATCATATAAAACTTAAAATTGTTGAAACAAGAAAAAACATGGTAAACTAGAAATTTGAAAACGGTGAGCCACCATTTGGTGTTACACTATTTTGATGTGCCAATGTCCCGGTGCCACCATTACGGTGCCACTGATATGGTGCCACAATTTTTTATTTCCACTGTTTTGGTGTGCCAAAAATATGTTTCCACCATTTCAGTTCCACTGTTTTGGTGTGCCATTGTCCTAGTGCGACCATTTTGGTGTGCCACCATTTTTGGGATACCCTTTGGTTGAACTATATTTTTTTAAAACACTCAAGACAAACAACTGAAACCCCCACGAACACCATAAGAACATGAATTTCACAAATGTATTTTCTTGGTGAAATCGATGTCATTTCATATGAAATCTTTCAAAATTTTCTCAACCCCGATAATTTAAAACAAAACTCAGAAAAACAGGGGTTCAGATGACCACCCCGTATGATACCTCTCAAAGAAAATATACACAGTTTTGTTAAAAAACTATATTGAATACCCATATATTTAATAACAACTCAATTAAATATATTTCTTAATCAAATTTATAATAACTAAGTCCACACTTCCCAGACATATGTAATAGATATTCCATTCCTTTTAGCAAAGGTATTATCTATTATGGGCAGCATTGACTCACTAGACCGTGTTTAATTGAATATATTTTAATGTTCCTAGTTTAGGGATTATGCCCCTCCACTCTAAACATTTCAATCATTCCAAACAATACTATGATAAAGGAGACAACACGACTGATAACTAACAAGGTGAAGCATTACATCATAAAATAATTCACAAAAGAAAATCATATAATTAAAACATAGAACAGCTCGGGGTATTGGGAACTTATATCTGAATCCCACTCTCGTGTATTCTTCTCATGGAAACCATGACACCATATCAAACGAACCAAATGAATGGTCCGCCCACTAAGAACCTACACTTCATGTTCCTTGAATCATAATAGTCTATTGGTGAACATCACATTTTCCTCAATATCCAAATCTCTATTGTAAATGACATGGGATTCATCATATAGATATCGAAAGTGTAGAGAGACCTAGAAGACGTCATGGATACTTTCTAAATATGGTTGTAGTGGCAGTTGACATTCCACCTCACCAACTCATCCCCACACATCTAATGGTATGATGAACCGATGAGAAATATTTCCCCCACATCCAAACATATGCTTCCCATGTCCAGAGGAAACCTTCATTAATACATGGTCCCCAACATCTTACTATGAAGGCATACTCCTATGATTAGAATACAACTTATGTCAATTCGATTCTGTATTAATACACTCATATGGTTGAACAACCTAGACACATATATAGATATTAAAACGATCCTTACCAATGTAAGAGTTATATATATTTTATTAAACAAAGTCTAATAAGGGAAATTGTCTCACCCAAGACCCACTAAATTCCAAAATACATTCTCGTAACATGTCCTCCAATTTTTATGGTCCTCTCTATTATACCATCCATTTGAGGCATGAATAAATTGATGAGGAACAACTGATTTCCAAATGAATGTTGTAACCCCCCCCCCCAGATCCATGATATAAAACATGTATCTCTAGCTGGGACAATGGATCTTAGAACTACATGCAGCCACACCACACCATCCACATACCTCTCTTATATTTCATCCACTGTACTTAACTTCTTCATAGCTATGAAGAGAGCTGATTATGTCTACTGATCCACTACTACCCAATTACAATCACATCCTCCTCGATTCCCATGTAATCCGGTGTTAAAATAAATTGACATGTCATCCCTCTTCGCCTTAAAAATTTCTAAGGGATGCAACATACAATTGGGAACATGGTGATAAAGCTTCACTTGCTGACTCACTAGGCACCTTTCCACAAATTCTGCCACTTCCTACTTCACCCAGAGCAATAAAAACATAACCCATAATCATATATACCTTTTAAAAACTACTAGATTCACCACCGAGGTTCAGAAGTGGAACTTATGGAGAACTAACTTTTCCATTTCATTTGGTAAATCCAACTTACCATAAAAAATAATCATATTTTTATAATAAAAAACCATCCCTCCAGAGAATCACCCTGGACATTACGATATTGCATCCATTTGTTTCTGTACATCTCCCAACTGAGACTCCTATGACTTCCACATTAGGTAAGAATATACTTTCATCTGAAACAGATAGCCTCTCCCACTATCTTCCCTATAATCCAATCACAAAATGACCATCTCCTACATTACCTTCCATGTGTCTCTGGATTCCCGAACTACCACCGTCTATGAATTATTTCCTAAATCATTGGTCATATCATTACCATTTGATGAGGTGTAATATATCTCAATGTCATAGTCCTAGAGAATCTCTATCGACCTTACTTTCCCCAATTTTAGTTGATTCTTGGAGAAGATATTCCTCAATCTCTAGTGATCCAAGACATCCAAAAATCCTTCACTTATAACCTAAAATCATCATAATTTCTGCATGAATAAGTCTATTGTATTCTTCAGATCAGGTTTCATAGTTGCATTCATGTAGATATAACAACGTTGACCTATAATAGATCACTCCAGAATGTTGTATCATCGCACATCCCAAAACTAGACCGGAAGTGTCACAGAACACCTCAAACATTACCCATTCCTCTAAAAACCAATGCACTAAAACACTGACCAACTTCCACATTGGGTAGATGAATGCTACCTGAAGCTGCTCACTCCACATGATGTACTTTTCTTTTATGGTCAATGTTTTCAATGAAACTATAAATTGAGATATGTCGACAAAAACGTTCATTAAAAGCCGACTGGAACCAATATGTCGTGAACCACTACAATGTTCTTAACTCTTTTTTATGAAATAACCCCCATGAAATATGATTGGTCCACTTCTAACCCTAGATGAGAAATTACATATACATGGAAGGGAACTTATCACCTACATAACATTCACTAGGACATCTTCCCATATTATTGGTTGTGCTAGAGGACCTATAAGACTATCGCAAGGTTCTCAGAATGATCCTCATATAACATTTTGTAAATTAGAATATGGTCGACGAAAATGATGATAAATTAGTCCCGGAACTTTTTGAAGATATAGTTAATGAGAACCATGAACATGGAGGGTGCATTCATTACAACTAATGGCATGACCAAAAACATATAGTGCCCATATGTACATCTGAAAGTAGTTTCTAGGATGTCACCCTCCATATCTTTCAACTGGTTAAATTTTGACTATAGGTCAATCCTAGAAAACTAACCTTCTCGTCAAAACTAGTCAATAAGATCGTCTAATATCAGGAGAGGGTAACAGTTCTAGACTGTTAACTGATTCCGTCTATGGTAGTTTATGAACAACCTCAGGCCACCATCATCTTTCCTTGCGATCAAGACTAAATCACCCAATGACTTAACACTCAGCTAGATAAAAAATTTTTTAATCATGTTATCTAACAGAATATGTAAATCATTAAGTTCCATCTGATAGAGATAAATCAAAATCAAATGTGAAAAGAGTTGAATGTATATTCCGAACTCGAAGTCACATCGGGGTGTTTGATTCACATACCTCATAGTGTAAAACTTCTAGGAACTCCTTGAAAAATCTCAGTACCTCCAAAAAATTTTGTATACATCCCCCTCTTTAACAACATTTGTTACACAGAATAAAGAGTCTCCACACGCTATCCATCCACATGAAATCTCCGGTCGCCAACGATAACGACAAAATGAACATCCACACATGAAATAATGACTCTTATCTAGAAGTAGTCGGTAATGGTGTACATAGAGGAAACCCAATCAACAACAAGTATGACACCATATGGCTACATCTGTAGTAGAAGAAGATCTGAACTAAACTTATGTGGCCCCAACATCAGTCTAAATCCCAAAAAACATCAATTATACTTATTTGACCTCCAAATAATGTGTTTATAAATAGTGTAATTGAAATATCTCTACATATATTTCAAAATCATGGCTAGATTGGGTGAAAAAAGTAGTTTGATGATCCTAAATCAAAAAAAGTTATGCTAATCGTACTAAACAGAGTGAACGTACATTGAACAACCCCTGACCCCACTAGAACTTCTCCCTCAGTGACGTGAAACTCCTAACACCTAGCTTCTCTACACCTCTTATATAGACAACCACCATGACCATGCCTTGGTCAAGGTCCATGAGGAGCACCCAGAGGTCAACCACATCCTACATCAACTACCCTTAGTAGTGTTGGAGCCCACTACCCCTACTGTTGGAAATGTATGACCAACAACTTCTACTAGTGAGGTGGACCGATAACTTACCCACCCCCACCGTACTAATCTCAAAATAGGAACACCTCTATAGATGTCCATGGCCTCCACAGACTATCCACCTTGGTCTCGGTCACATAGTGATAGTGTGAAGACCATGATATTAGAACTACATCTGTTGATACCTACTTCACACATGCTAAATCCTGTAAAGACCTGACACTAGAGACATTATCCAGACTAGATATCTCTTCAAAAAACTCATATCTCTCAACTCTCAAGGTACACCTCCCTATAATTTCTTTCTATCAATTTATTGATCCTTATTATGATCTTCAATGTATGCTGGTTTGGTAAGGGGAGTAACCGAATACAAAATAGAAATTCAGAGGGCCTCCTCCTAGAATGTCGCATGAGAATCCTCTCTTAAAAAGAGATCTAGATCAAATCATATGGGATTCTTGAACATGATCCCCAGTTCCATCACTGATAAACTCCATTGATAGAGGGAGTGCATCTCATCCATCTTTTTGGCCTTTATCATCGATGAAAGAAACTCATCATGAATAAAATTATCAAAGAAATCCCATGAGCCATTGGGCTCCTTCCTCTGCCAAAGTTAATGATTCCACAAATTAAATGTCACTCCTCACATCTATCTAACTTCTACAAGAACCAAGTAAACTCTCAGAGTACAAATCTTGATAAAGGTGAATGTCGGGTCTTCAAAACATCACTCTATATCTATGTTGGAAATATTTATTTCATACATCCCTATAGTCTACCACTAGAATGTACCAAGGGTATTTTGAAACATGTCATCTTCTTCCACTCGATTGGCACTCCATTGATTAATCGGGTCACCCTAATAGATCTCAAATTCTCATACCACACGTGGCCAACGTCCTGGTGCCATAGTTGAAAATGGTAAACATGAAACAAAAAAGCTCGATTAGTATGTAAATTTTCTTTTAAATACATTTTAACTATTCATTTATTGTAAAGATTTAAGACACTCAAGATACATTTGAACACATGTCATTATGATGCATGTATCATTCATAGGGTCTCTACCCTACAATCAGTACAACCTCACATGGTCGTTTGGTAGGCTTAGAGTTGTTTCATAAGATAATGGGGAGCCCTAATATACCATTTCCTAGTTGGTCTTCCCTGGACTATTTTCCACACCATGATTTCATAACACTATTTATCTTCCATTCCAATAAATTTTAATTATTCCTAAATCCAAACACCATCTTATCTCTCAACCATTAGATCTCATACCATTTTTTATGACCCACCTTTCTGAAAATGAGGGAAGGGACACAAAATTGCCACTCCATTCGTTCTTCAAGATTAAGGGGACATAATGACCCCTGGGTCTCACCTTCAATAGGCCCCATTGTGATGACTAGAATAATAGGTATATAATCTCACAAAAATTAAAGGCATTATAATTTTTAATGAAAGCAATATCAGGACATAAGTTGGTAAATATCCAAAACAACACAAAACATTTATATAAATTAAACCAAAATCCAACCCATGAACAATTTAAACATAAATAGTAAAAAATTAATACCAAAAACTCCAAATCATGTTAAAAGGAATGAATTAGTAGCAACACAACAACTATCATGATGATCGAGCTAGTAATTTCTAGTATGACTCACAACATCCTCCTAGAAACCTGTATATAGTTCCACAAAGATAGGGTGACAATACAAGTAACCCGAGTAAAAAAACTATATTCACTCATGAATATGTTGGGGAACACACTAATGCCCCGATGAGAGAATAATAGAACCTCAAAACACTTACCAAAGGCTAATAACCGTCTCCACATAACCTAGACACACACACACCAAATTACACATGTATATTAGTAGTATATTAAAAATGACATTTGGGAACCCCACACCACTTTCCAAATGGTTTTCTTCTCAATCTATGGGAATAACATCTTGATGATACCACTCTATAATAATGAAGTCTCACAACCACAACCTACCCAGACACAACTGCGCCTAAATCCACACACAAATCCCACCCGCACACACCTTGGCCAAAACCACAACACATCTCGTCGATAGATATATGGGACAAAACATCCATGTCTTTCTCCCCATGATATGTGTGCCTCATCTCATAGACACCTGAAAAAAAATTCATGAATTGAATAACCTTGGAAACCCATCCAAAAAAACCTACATGAAGGATCATGGACAATGTTAATCGTTATTCCATTACATCATTCCGAGACATGCTCAAAAAGTACAAACTGGATGTGGGTGATAAAGATAGTCACTAACCATACATCTATCCTCCCACTTGGATGTTTGTAAGGACACCCTCTCCCATGAAATAGGTGTGTTTGGAAAATGGTGCTTAACAATAGTGTAGTCTGTATAGAAATACCAAGGAAAAAAATTTATACATATACGTAAAAAACACTCAACCCAACCTCTGTGTTTCCCAAAAATAATCCATCCAACAGAAAAAAAATTTGGTGTTTACCTCTACATGTTCATTCCACTATAAATTACAATCACTCCAATATGTGGAAGTAAACCCTATGCTATCCCTTTTAACAGAATTATTATTCTAACTGTTTGACTTATCCATTTATCCATTCCATACTTACATTAGTATGTTAAAACCACATCATCTATAACCCTTTTCATGAGGACAAAGGCCACTAAAAACTGCCATGAAAAAATGGAAGTAGGGACCAAGGTAATGAAATCCATTTTAAAACACATTAATAAAAAAACATAGAACAACCAAACATCTGTACCCCTACACACCCCTTTTTTCCTAGAAAATCTTTCAAACACTACAAATTGTTATTATTCAACATTATCCAACTCAATCATGCCCTCTCAACTAAAACCGGTGTCCCTACAACACAACAACACCACACCTAGCACACCAAAAATCATGATTTCCTAACACAACTTAGTCCTTCAACACCACTACCCAAACACATCGCAGATGCAGTACATCTTGATAAAAAGTTCAACGTCCACAACAGAAGACAAAGTTATTCCAACTACATTCAATTTTTTTCACTCCACAATCAATCAATCTATTATACTAAACTCTGACACCTCATATACAATGCCACAGAAAAATACCACATCAAAATACCACCAAACAGCATCCATATTTTACAAGAATACCCCTCATCATTCAAAGGACCAACCCCTCTATCCACCCCTAGTTCCAACAAGTGTTCCTCCCACAATAGAACCAAACAAGTCACACAATCATCGATCCCCGTAATACCCATCATACAGTCACACCATCAAGCCAAGAATATTCAAATTTATCTATGTGGGGTTCTTTAATACCCATTTGATTAACATGGGTGATCATAAAACATGTTTGATCATAGAGAATCTATTTTTTTATCCAAATATACAAGATTAATATGATTTCACACTAAATCCAATTAACAATGAATCAGAAAAAATTAGAACATCACCAGTGTGCAAGTAAAGACCACCAATGTATTTTAATTTCTAAAGGAATACCATCACAAAAAACTATAAAATTGAATGAAGATAAAAATTGATCAAAATTAACAATATTCAATTCCCTACACATTGTAATTTAATAATCTCTTCACTCAAATTATTTATTACTCATTATATAAATGAATTCACTTGTTCTCTACAAAGAATTATTATTACACCATCCTTTCATGATACACAAATAATTTGATTCAGAATAACCACTAATTGAAACAATAGGTTACAAAAACTATTCAATAATCCAAAATAGAGGATCACCCATGTAGGAAATAATCTCCATGGAAAAACTCCATGTAATTCTTGATCAATGGCTACAACACAACCCACAACTCTTGGGGAAGGAAAGGCTTCATGAACACCAAGAGATAATAGGAACAAAAATAAAAGGGATGATCTTATCATTGAAGAGCTAGATAATATACTAATAGAAGAATGATTTAAAAATTCATTAACATGGGATTATGGTCAATATCACATGGTTTGAGTATCTCTATGTCCCCAAATTGTTAGTATATTAAACATATTGTTAATATCCTATTAATTTCCCAAAAAAACAACCAACCATGGTTTTAATCCCTGTTCACATCAAATAAATCATAAGAGTTGTATATGTTGAATAAAATGGGGGAAATGTAAATTTAGAAAAGGGTTAGACAACCTATGGTGAAGAAAATTTATGCGTGAAACTGTTATGGTGTTCTTCCATTTCAATGTGCCACCATCATAGTTCCACCATTATGGTTTCACCATTTTAGCGTGCCACCACCACAGTTCCACAGTTACGGTTCCACTATTATGATTCCACAATTACAAATTACACCCTTTTGGTATTCCACCATTTTGGTGTGGAACTATTTCAGGGCCACAATCACAGTGCCACCATTTTGGTGAATTTGTTTCTTGAAATAGGATTTTTGGAAAACTCCTGAAACAAACCACTATTGAGACCATGAACACCACATGAAAACCACTGGGACACCCCATGAACACAAATATACAGGATTTTCACAAAGGAATTTATTGGAGAAATATATGTCATTACATTATATATATACATATATATATGTTATTTACCCATTTAGAGAATATCATGATCCAAATTATATAATTCAGACCAAAATATTATATATTTTAAATTTAATTTATCAAATTATAATCCATTGTCTGTGGAAATTTATGTTTTAAACAACCACATTAATATTGATAACCCTTCTTATCCATAACCTATAGAATTATTTTTTTGACATTACTATTGAATATGGCCGAAAATTATGTTCAACATATTACCTAATATTAATTATGATGATTCCAAATAATTAAACCATTTTACCAAATTCACCACATATATGTAGAATAATTTAATATAAAATTCATCTCACAAGTGCATTAATAATTAGTTTTCCAATGAAAATGAATCATCAATTAATAAATAATATTTATTATAAGTCAAAATGAAAATGATTAAAGTTTTGAGAAATTTATTAATTATTATATAATTGATTTTTTTTATTTGGAAAAACATAAAATAATTTCAATGTTATTTAATTTTCCAAACAAAAATACATTTTTTAATTAAAACTAGAAATTTTCACTACTCATTGAAATCATTATATTATGAAAAGATTTTAAAAAATATTAATCTTTGATAATTTTAATATAAAGATTTAAAAAATTAATTTATATTTTAAAAATAAATTAAAAAATAAATTAAATAAATTTACAATTGGTTCACAATATATGAATACATTATTATTTAGATAAATAATATTTTCGGAATAAATTTGGATTTTTTCATATCCCAAACCTAGAAAACACATATGATTAATTTCAAAACATTTTATAGAATGAATTATAAATAAAATTTATTAACATAATATAAAATATCTTATTTATTTACTTTTTTGGATATTCCATGTCATCATGAAAAAAAATATTTTCTCAGAAAAAAAATTCCACTATTTTCAAATTTGTTTAAATAATAAATAATTGGTCTCCATGAAATTAATTTATTCATAAGATGTATAAAATAATTTTTTCATAATTTTAAAAATCCTAATCATAACAAAAATTATTATATCTTGTTTATAACCATGATATTTTATAATAATGTATTGAATATATGTCTAATTCGTTTCAGCTTATTGTTTTGTGTTACCTTAGAAAAATATGATTTTAAATTTCTTTGTAACAAATTCAAAAAAATTATCATGTTGTTACTTTCTACACCAAATAAAATTAATTTATACATCTAAATTTTATCACTATGTCCATAATAACATAGGATGATTTATAATTATAATGTCACTATGTACTCATTTAGTTTCTTATATACATTCTTTTCTCAATAAAACATTACATCGTATCATTCCTTATTTAGATGAACATTACATCTATGATATATAATTCCAATTAGTTATTTCTCAAAAGATATATATTTCTTTTTGGGTATGACCTGTGAGTTTAGTACTTGTGATGTGTCTTGTATATATTTCCTTGTAAGGGATACAAAGATCATATCACAAAAAAAACAAAGGTTTAGAGGATCTGCCAAGTGATAAAATACCATGAATACTTTATCATGAATTTCTAATGGGGAAATATATAATGTTATTAGAATCTATTATTCCCAAATATCATAATTTTCCTAAAAATATTAATTTATATAAAACAATGTCACCAAATTTCAATTGTAGTTCATATTGAACATTTTATACACAAGGTTCTGAGGAAAATTTTCTATTGTAATGTGTTGTATAGTGGATGTAATTGTATTGTTTTTTTTATTAAAATATATCAAGTCTAAATATATTGCATTCTGCAACAAAATAAAAACACATTATAGCTAAACATTTTCTTAAATATAGATATTCTTAAAGAGTAATATGAATTATCATTTAGTAGATATTATTGTAGAAAAACATTACTACAATATGTTGTTGACCCCAATGAATATTAAATCCAAAGAATGAGATCTCATCAAATAATATAGGGTTTGAATTGTTCCCTCGATCTAAATATTTTTATTCCGATGTTACATAGTATATAAAATCAACTATGTATTATGATTATATTGATGTCTTTACCACATCATCAAGGAAAAGGTCATATCAAGAGTAGATAAAATTGTATTTTTAACTCCTTGAAACATTACCTAAACATTAATTTATTTTATTGAAGGTTGAACAATAGATAAATATTATCTAATATAATATTTTTGTGGTTATTATGTAATGATATGGAATACATCCCATATATCACTATAACCATTATACATATTCTTGTTTCCAATGCCATAAAACATTGTGATGTTTTCCAAATTTCATTATGGTATTGTAAAATTTTTTAACATCCCCACATACTTCTGTGGGTCATCATTAAATCTATGACATTAAAATAACCATAATAATTTTTCTGAAAAAATATCTATTTATACCATCCCACAGTATAAACTGTCTTATATAACTATAAATCTCTTATATCAACTCTTTATTTATATCAGGTATGGACAAAACACATAAATAGTTTTATAAAAATATTGTTCCCTCACAGTAATGGTTAAACATAGTAATATTTATTCTCATATCTTGGATCTCAACACATTCCTTTTATTTCTATTTTATCATTAAATATATAAATTCTTTAAATATTATTTGAGAATTTTATGATGTATTGTGTTCAATTATGATAACCATGTCCAACTATTTCTTGTCCATAAATATTGGATTTTTTTCCCACCATCAGAGATAAACTAGAATGCCCCTTTCAAATCAATGCATATGAAAATGTATAAGCTTCCATATAGTGTTAGTGTATTAATAATTCATAGTCATTAATCATATCAAATGAAAATTATTTGGCACATAGTCCTCCCCTTCTGTTTGAATATTTAATTTATTATTTTATGATGAGTATATAAATCACAGATTTCACCATAAAATAATTCATCTTATTATTTAGTAATATAATTACAATAATAAACTACATATAAGGACTTCTGTATTTTTTCAAATTATTATCAATAATCATGGGGATTAAGAATTATATAGATCAATTTACATCAGAACTCATATAATTACATTTTCTAGGAATCACAATATATTTCATTCCCCTATCCATTTTAGGTCAATTTAAACACATGGTAACCGATTATCCTTATAATAAGTTTCTTGATTTTTTTATCTCATTCATCAGTCTAAAATATATTGGATTTCATTTAGAGTTATCACAATGTATGAATTGGATTGTAGTATGACAATTTAGACAAATAATTTAAAATATCCATTCAATCCATGACATCATCGAATCTGAATCATCGTGGTTTGTTTAGACTATTGTTCATTCAAATTCATCATTAATGGAATTCATCACTCATATGTTAATATTATCGAGACATATATATGCTTCCATATATAAAATAACCCTTATATTTTCCATGGTTTTTAGAACTAAAATAATATTGGTAATATTACATCAACAACATTATTTTATGAATCCTTATAAATTAATACTTCAATCCTTAATCTTCTATGATTTAAATGGAATAAATAATTTTTTATATAGAATTTATCATTTTGGTTATGGTTTTTACATGATTATTTCCCATGTTGTCCACATTTAATTCTTTAATCTCCTCTATTACTTACTTCTATATGTAGTGTATTTTAGTATAGATAATATAATATACTCTATTTGAAATATTATTCAAGTTTAATATTCCCAACATCTTAACATGTATGAAGATAAATCGTTATTCCACACAAACATTCATAAAAGTCCATGATCCTCTAATTTGACACACTATAAATATCCCTAATTTACATTTATTTAATCAAATATCATGATTTGTGGTTGAACATTATCACATTATTACTATATCCCTTAATCATTAAATGTGGTTTTTCATTATCACATAATTTTCATTAGTATTGATCTTTATCTCAAAGTATTATTTTTCCATCTGTTGAAAAAAACTTATAACATTATATTGTTCAACACTAATCACATTGGAATGTCACATAATTGTGAGGAATCATATATAGTATGTCCAAGTTAATATAAATTCATTAAAATATATGAAATAAAATGATTATCCTACATCATCCATGTCTATAATTTATCAAATACATTTAAAATGTTTATAAACAATACGTGAATTAACTATAGCATATCAATAAATTTTCTTTAACTAGGTTCCTAGTAAGGACTATTATCTAGTACTTTGTAAAATTATATTCATGATTTTTTTTTCCAGTTTAGGATATAATACCTATAGTTATATAAATTTCAAGACTAAAACTTCTTATATTACACATATATGGATGTATATCCTGGAAAACAAATTAATTTATTATTTATTATTCCATTAAGATGTTACCCTATATATAGTATTATCCTATTGGTTCTCACTATTTTTTTCTAAATGTATTTTCAAATAGTCAACTAACACTATCCTTTGATAACAACTATATTGAAAAATTATTTTCATACCTAAATGTTATATCCTTTTCGATGTATACACCAAAATTTTAAAAAACACATTCTCAATTTCCATAATGAGTTATTGTCATTAGATATTATTTACACAATCTCATTATTTATTGAATGATATTTAATATCTCCCATAAAAATCATCCATGGATATAATCTTTATAAAAATACATTACATAAAAACAATCATAAAAAACATAGGAATGGAATAATATGAACGGGTGAGATATAGAATCTTAGTAATGGTATAAATGAGAGACAACATTCTATGATAATTTGAATGTATATGAAATAAATAGACATATGATATAAAGACCATATAATTATAATATCAGAAAAAAATAATCATATATCACAATAATGTGTCATGGAATAAAGAATAACAATTTTTATGACATGAATTATATTAATGTAAAATCAGCATAATTCATGAAATATTTTGTCATGTAAAAAATATTTGGCAGAAAATAGGTATATGATCCATTTTATTTTTAATGGATAACTAAAAAGACTGTTAATAATTATATATTATTCCTCATCTCTATTTATAATTTTTTATCAATCCCATCATCATGTTTCCCATTGGGGATCATGCATATTGACTTTGTTTCAAATATTATTTCATGATATATAATTATTAATATAATTAATTTGAGGGATATATAGGTAACACCAATAAAATAATTAAAATTACATATATGTGGGCCATAAGATCATAACACCTTAATCATATCATAAACAATAATAAGAAATGGTCTTCCTTAACATTTAATCATATCATAATCAATCGAAATGAATGAGGTTTCCTAATAATTACATTATCATAATAAAAATATCCTTTGATTAAAAAATAATAATTGAATCCTTTTAACATATCACAATTAAATATTAAATATTTACAATGTATTTAGTCATATATTTAAAATTATTTGGACAAATAATTTTATTAATCTATGCATTACAACACCAATTCCAATTTGAAAATACATTTTAAAAGCAAACAATTTTTTTTATTTGAAAATCCTATTATTATTAGAGAAACTATAAATATTATGAATAATGATTTAGGGAAGATATTTTTAAAAAAGGGGGAAATTTTTATCATTCCATTCATGTTATAAAAATACTGCAATAACATTTTTAATGAATTCCAATATATCATTATTTAGAATAAATGATGATTCCCTTTAAAAAATATAGTGTAAATATAGGGTAATAATTTAATTAAACAGTCATTTGATATAAGTATTAAATTTATAAAATTATTAATGAATACATGGACATGAATGAAATAATATTTTTGACCCACAAGATAAATAAATTTAATTTTTTTTTAAATATCATTTTAATCCCATGAGTTAAAATATGAATTATTATGTAATATCTATATTATATTATATTTAATTGTGTTATTATGTGATATATTATAATATATCCTTATTAGAACATAATCATAAACTATATCAAAAAACAATGAGATTGTGACCTAAAACCATTACAACTTCAGTAATATTTGAATCTTCATCCCCATGAATAAAATCAACTAAGATATATAAGATTATTATATGAATTATATTGAGGAAATATGTTGTCAATAGGTTATTATATACTCAACATAAATGAAATTTGTGGTTAATTTCACACGTGTCTCATAGAAATAAAAATGATTCCAAAATCCATTACCTTAAGTCTCATCATCGTTATATACATTCATACCTCCTATATAATAAATATATGTTTATTATAAATCTACATCAGTTAAATTATAATATATTTCATTCCATATATTATATACTTATATTCTTTTATCAAATGCTTTTAATGTTATCTATGTAAAAATCATGGTTTCTGGATGTAAATACATTGTTTTCTATAATTTTTCAATGTTCATGGGTTTTTTTATTTCAAAATTAATAATCATTCCATCATATCCATGAATTTAAAAATGATATTAATTTAAAATACATTAATTGAAATCATACTTATAGTTATTAATAAATTGTAGATATATTAAAATATATAACATCATCTATGAAGAATTTATGGAATTGTGTACTGGTGATTTTTTACAACCTTTTCAACAAATGAAATGAAAATATTTAATCAATATTTCACCATTGAAAAATAGTTATTATTCAAAATATATAATTTCTCTTTAGTATGATTAAACATAATTAAATACATGTAAAATATAAATGAAAATGTGGATCACGTTGCTTTGGGGAGGCAGTAGGCCACACATACGCACAATTGTTGTTATTATTTAACAACTAATTTCTTTATATTATAGTATATATGATATAATAATTATAAAATAATTATTATGACATAAAAATAAAATATACTCATTATATTTTACTTTGTCAGCAATCATGTAATTTTCATGTGAAAATTGAATTGCATAGCTTCGTGAGGTTATAATCAACCTTACAGAAGAGAAACATTCTCATATCTTCCATATAACGGAATGTTAGATGGTACATGATATATAATTATTTCATGAGTATTATTATGATAAATATATCTTATATATCTTTAAATTATGAATTATCACATTCCATGATACGCATTGATGAAAAATAAAGTACATTAGTTAATGAGGAGCCAGTCAGCAGTACAGACAATCGACAATTTTGTATCACTTATGATGGAATAATAGATTTTTAAATCTAATTACATATAATATTAAATATGAAATATATTGAATATTCTATATTCTATATTATAATTATTTTTACTAGAATTATTTTTCAATGGGATGATCAATAAAAAATATAGCTTTGAATTCAATTTCCATTAATTAACAATTCCTATTTCAGATAACATATTAATGAACATAGAATTGTTATTTTTTGAATAAAAATATATATAAAATATGTATAATGATTATTTGTGGAAAATGTTAGTGTTTTATAAATATTAATATCTTATATGGTGTGAATAAGTGAGACAATGAAGTTCCCTTTTATAGTTGTGGAGGAGTGTTATCTTTGTAAATACCCACATAAAATCAATAATTGAAGGACACTCTCAAACCAATATCGTAGAAATTTATAAATAATTAATAAGATAGATTATATTTTTATTACATTCCTCTATACCAAAAAATCCATTTTTAATAATTCAAGAACATATCGTTTATTTTATCTCACTTTTACAATTTTAGTTTCCTCTAAAATGGCTATTTTTTTTATTATTTATGTGAGTAGTTTTAATTTTGACCCAATAATTAATTTATACTAATTAAATAAAGTAATACCAATGATTATAAATAATAAATAAAATATATAAACATAAAATTAATTATGAGCGGGAAAAACATTAACACCACCACATGTAACATGCAAAACCCTCCTTTAATCTTAACCATACAAAATATATATTCTATGCTTTATATCCCTTATAAAAAAATATTATAGTGTCTATATTACCTAATATTATTTTTCTAATTCAAAACATTGAATAAATTTTTCCAAAATTAATTAATATTAATATAATATTTTAATTTGAAATTAATCCTTCGAGCATGAAAATAATCTATCTGCCTATTTAAAATATTTCATAAGTATGAAATCATTTTATATAATAATTCAATAAGAAAATCATTCTAATGACATAAATATGATTCATAAAAAAATTATTTAACTATTTATACCATTAAAACAATATTATACCAGTTTTTATATTTATAATGGCATTATACATATAAAAAATCAAGGAACACAAATATTTTTCACAATTCACAAATTAAATAATCTATTCATAAAATTGTACAAATTTAAATATATTATATTTTAAAAATTATGATTTCAAATTTTAAAATCATTTTTTTAATAATAGTTTATAATATTTTGAAAATAAAATTTAAAATTAATTTCTTGAAAAGATAAATAACTATTGTGAGAGATATACATTTTTTATATGTGATATTGTATTTATTCATATATAATAAATATAAAATGAGAAATATGAATTCTAAATACTATTATTTAATTTGTAGTATATAAATATTATATTCATATTACATATAATTTTATATATTTAATATATTGAAAAAATTACATTTTCATGTTTAAAATTTACTTATCTTTTAAATATTTTACTTTTCCACCAATTTTAATTGTAATTTAAAATTATTTCGTGAGAAATGATTATATTTTATATAAATGTATAAAACATATATATTAATAATTTATTTAATCCTATTAATACTCACAATTTCATTGTCTATGATATAACTATTATATTATAAAATAATATATTAATATTATATCACAATTTTTTAAATATATTTCTCTGTATAATGTAAGGAAGACATGAAATTTAATTTATTAGAAGAAATATTTTATAAAATCATATGGTGAAAAACGTCCATAATGTAAACTCAGAGAGTTTTAATAATAAAAACATTATTTTCCAATATTGATATTAAAATAGAAAAAATTATCATTTCAGTTGTTATGAATATAACAATAATGTCATTGTAAATAGTTGTGAAGGTAATGAAAATGTCCAGGCATATAATTCTGAACCTAACAATAAATCACATTTTTGTATTTTTGAAAATATTTCAAATTCATAAACCTATAAATTTGAACATTATAAAAATTTCAATCAATATAGTTTGTAAGCTAAATATAATTTCCAGACATATAGTTTTCTTCCAAGCAATAATGCCCATGAACACATAAATATTTATAGATATATAAAAATATATACAAAACATTGGATGGATATATTTGAACCACACATAACATAATTAAATTATACAAAATTAAATTCCCTATGAATATAGAAACACTAATAATTCCATCATATAATAATTAACAAGAGGAAAGAAATCTTTTTCATTAGTAACTCTATAAAATTTATCTACAGATATGTCAATAAATCAATATGTTAGTATCATTAAGTGTTTTACAATTAAATAGTTGAGAAATAAATTAATGGAGGATAAAATATATGTGAAACAAACTTTTTAATATTTAGATAATATAATTTAAAAATTAAAATAATTATAATTTAGTTTTTGACAACATTTTATTAAAAAATATAATAAAAAACGGCAGTTATAACTACAATTTTTATAAAATCAGAACATTCTGGAAATGATGTATCAAATTTAAAATTACTGTTGAAATTTATAGAATGAAAATAAATTTAAATTTAACTATTCTTGTTTATTGTCATAATATTGAAAATAATGTCTGTTTAATCTATAATGTAGTCAAAAGTGAAATTTAAATATTATTTTAATGAGGATGAAAATAAATATTTTTAGAAATATTTAAAGATCCAAACCGTTTCTAGAGATGTCTCATTATTGTTTTTAGGTTCATAATTTCATAGTTTTAAATATATCTAATTTGGGTTTTATATTTGGGAGCCATTGGGAGAAATTAGAATGTTTTATAGTGATTTGGGGTAATGTGCGGTTCAAAAATGGTTTTCCCAAACCAAGAAACCTGATGAGAAACAATGTGAACCCACAAAAAGAGGGATTGTACTACTTGTTAATGGGTTGTATAAACAAGCTCTATCATATTATAAACTATTCATCCACCATGCAGGGGTTCCAAGGATAGGTTCTTAGTTTGAGGAAAAGTCCACCCTTTAAAAAAAACATCGCACACACAATTTTAATCGTCAAAAAGTAAAATAAAAAATTCATAAAGAACCTAAATTAACCATAAATAAACCATTGATCAAATCTAAAAGTTTCATATAATTTTATTGGGGGATCTACAATGGATACAAAGTCCTTAAATTCCTATCTTGTTTATTTTTAATATAAATTGAAGATATGTGCCTCACAGGGATAAACATTATATTCCCAGTAATTTTCATCTTTCATTTTCATCTTTCTTACATCCATTAAAGATTTGTTTTTATCCTTTCATAATTTAACTTTATATAGGATTTTATGGATATATTATATTTTATTTGGTGTTAATGATTTATATTTGGATCTTTTTTTCATTGTGATCTTGGTTGTTTAGCGTCAATTTGGGATTTCCATTAGTGAGTCTCCATCCACGATCAGGATATCTATGGTAAAATTCTAAAGCCCATAGTCATAAATACCAATTTCATGTATGTGTAGTGATATTTATTTTGAAAAAATAGGAAATTGAAAAGTGAATGGATTAATAAATTTATGGAATAATGGAATTGAAATAAGATAATTTTCATGTGATGATGAATGTTGTAAAAATTTAGTAAATTTTAACTGGGTGAATTTGACTAATTAATTAGTTACATAAATAAAGGAAATTGTTATGAATAAATAATTGGTTTAATTATATTATTTAATAAGAACATTTATTAAGGTCATATCTTATTATTATGAAATTGGTGTAGTTGGATTAATTGATATGTAACTTATATAATGGAATGTGATGATTCTGGTATTAATGAAAAATTTGGGTTGTGTGATTGGTCAATTAATTTGGTATTTAATTTATTGATAATAGGGATGAAGGGTTGGTGTTTTTAACCATTAGGGTTTGTTGATTAATATGAATAAATGTAGTTAAATGGTTTAATAGTAAATTGTTCATATTATTCACTTTGATTAAATTGAGGAAAATTATTGTTTTAAAAAAATTAATGATATACAAAGATGTGAAATGGTGACATAAATGGTTAATGTTTATTTAAATTTATTGATTGGATATATGTTATATATGTTAGATGTTTGGATATATGATTGCAGGAATTGGATCAAGCCTCCAAATAACCATACGTGATATACAAATGTGGAACTATAGGTAACATGTATTGGATTATGACTAAGGATCGAGGATTTATATTTTGAAAATGAATAATTATTGATATTTATGATGAAATATATATTGTTTAGTCTTGGATATTGTACTTTCATTCATGTTCATCATGTGATATTGTTTTTCTTTTTTTATTGATCATATTATTTTGGTAATTTTTATTTATATTAACTTTTTTTCGACTTTGAGAAGGATTTTATAGTCTCTATATATTGATATTTTGGACCATTGATACTAGTTAGTATCGTCAAATGTACGGGGATTTGATTCATAGGTCATGTGAATGAACAGATCCATCACTGGTGTATGGCACCGGAGTTTAGGTGTTACATATTGGTTTCAAATATTGTTAGTTTTTTTATCATTGGTCTTACTATTATGGATTTTTTTACCCGAGTATTGTAAGACTCATAACCTCGATAAGAAATTGAATATAGTAGAAGATGAAACATTTAAGAGGGTTAAATACATGTACCTGGGGTGGGATTGTTGTTATTAAAGTGTCTTGATAGAGTAGGAATTTATCTTTACTTATGTTATTCTCTAATTTAATGATTGATATTTTTTGAAATATTTTAGATATTTGAATCATTTCTAGGTATGTCATGGGGGTTAAGTATGCATTAATCAATCTTGGAAATCAGTATTAATATATTACATCCATTATATTAGGAACATAAATGAAAATTGGTTTTGTTTATGTATTGATATTGAAATTTTTTTCCTTGATAGAGTAATTGAACTAAAACTGGTGTCTGGTGTAAAATTGAATGTTATAAAATGATGAAAAATTTGAATAATTTTGTTTCAAATGTTAAACAACAAAATGAAAATGATTATACACTTTCTTAACCATGTTCTAGATGTAGGATGGTTATGTGTAGTGTTACTACCTCATTTTTAAAATATGAGGGAATGGATTTTTATGGGTTTTTTAATACCTATTTTCATATATGTTATTTTATAAATTATTATCATATAACATGTGATTTTATTTATAGTAATACGATTCGATGATCATTTTTTTGAAATGGTTGACAAGAGGATATGGATGTAATTGATCCTCCTGTAGTGAAATATGAGGAATTGATAGTTATGGGTGAAGGATATAGAGAAAAGTTACATAAGAAATTTTCCCACTACATTTAGATTATGTAGAGAGACCTATAGTGGTTTGTTAATAGTTTGTCTAACATAATATAATAGTTTCAATATCTATACCCTCTGACGTTCACTTGAGATGTTGTACGTGAGGTAGCTGAGTTGTTGATTGAGTCCATCATAAAAATAATTGTTCATTTTAAGTGTTCATACGAGAATAGGTTCATGTGGGATGATTATATTTTAAGAGTTTCAGAGAATTGTCAGTCATATGTTCAGTATCAAACAAAGAAAAAATATAGTATAGAATAAAATTATTTTATCAAGAAGTACCCATAATAATTTTATAATGATACACTATGATAAGAGATATATACTGAGTTCGTATGGTTGGACCGTGAGAGTAATTTTATGATGATAAATTATTGATTATTTATTTACATTCATTTAATATGTACAGTGTTATTAGATTATGAGAATGCGAATGAATGGAATTTCTATGATGGGATGAAATGGTAAATTATGTCTCAACATAATATATTTATGCTCATGATGTTTTCTGATGCGGTTGAACATGATCTCATATATGAAGGATAATTGAAAGAGTGTTTCAATGGGGGGTAGTTGATTTTTTCATATTGATTAGGTAGTACATATTTAGTGGGTTAGATGTATCATTTTTAGAATGTTGTTGAGGTTTTTTGAAGTAAGAGTGGATAGGGGGAAAGATTAATTAATCAAGATTACAATAACATTATTTGTCACCAATGCGGTTGGTACGGAAACTATCATAAGTAGAAAAACAACCCACCAATAGTGTGATGATCAAGTATAAGGACGTGACATGTATATATGTTCTATAGGAACATATGATCGATTGGTAGCGATGGAGAATATATGAAGAATTCAATTTTTTTAAGGGATCCCATACATCGTATCAATCTATCAGCAAGAGTATTACTAGATGTGGTGGTAGAGGATACAAACATTTTACTTCGGGGAACGAACTCCAATACCATCATAGTGGTTTAGTTAATGGGACCTAGACTGAATCTCATGGAATAGGGGTAGGATAGTTGAATGTGGATGAGTCTACACTTGTGTATAGTGAGGTTGGGCCATCAACATTATGAGCTACTATTCATATACATTCATGGTTATGTAGTTTTTTTTTACTCTAGTTCCTCTCACTGATTTATATCTCCAAAACATGTGAATTTTTTGTACCTAGATGTTTTTTAGAGAGGTTAAGATAACCAATACACCGTTAAATGTATGGTAGATATACGTCTTCTTTTGAATATGATATCATATCGATGATGGTGAGTATCATTTTTATGTTATTTTTATATTCTGTATATGTCATTCCTTGACAAAATTAATGGTTATGGTATTGTTATTTATATACCAAGTCCACGATGATTATCAACATGAGATAGTGATTTTAAAATTCGTAAGTGTATGAATTATGTTCATCGTAGTGAGTGGGATTTCTAGAAAGGTCATACAGGGATGGTTCAATAATAATTAGGGGATGTAACCACACATATTGATAGTTAATTCCTATATGATGAGTGTGTATAGAGGTATATATTTCATCCCATATTGAAAACGTTCCCGAATATATTTCCAATGGACTTCACATGGATTCCACTATAGATATATGTGGAATTTAAAATTTATCTCATGTTATAGATAATCCTTTTCTTAATCAACCATATATAATGGTATGGTCAAAGCATAAAGATAATCAGAATTAAATAAAAGAGTGTATGGAAAAGGGTATTATATATCAGAGTATCTCATCTTGGGGTTCTCTAGTTTTGATTTATAAAATGTCAAACATGACATTACACAAATGTGTATATTATTTGACTTTGATCTGAATGACAGTGAATAAATGGTATCATATTCTATTAATTGATGAATAATATTACTAGATGAGTGGAGATTGTGACTTTTCCATGATCTATTTGAGACTGGGGTCATTAGTTTATATAATTCGATTCTTGAAAACTGTAGATTGATTTTGGAAATAGGTATTTTTGTTATGATATTTTTTTGGGGAATTAATGTTCAAAAAATGAACCTATATTTTTATGGCCATGAAAAACCGAATATTCCACCACACTTTGATCAGTTTAGGGATGTATTTTCGATGAAATATTAGTGTACTCCCTGAATCAGGATGATCATTACCACAATATTGAAATCATACGTAGTCACTAAGAGAACATAGGCTATAAACCATACAAACTATGTCTCATTTTATGATAAATCATGTACAAGTCAATGGTCACCTAATCTCGATGGAAGGTTTTTTAGTATCCCCGGTTAAGGTTTATAAAATATTTTATTCAGATAATCCCTTAAATGATTTTGAAATCTATAATTTTTTTGGATTAGAGGGATCTTATCATTGGTTCATCTAGGACATTTCCCACATATCATCTACAATTTCATCCTTTATAAAGGGGGAATTAAGGTTTTAATGGTCAAGAGCTTGTGAGAAGTACTTACAAAAGGTTATTGATATAATTAATTAAACACAAATTATGATCCAATCTGATTCAAGGGAATTGTTTACAATGTTTTGAGAAAATTATGGGATACGGAATGGAATGATCTTGATATTGGGGACTCATGTTGTGGAGGATTGGTATATACTAATGAGGCCTCATGAATGGATCTACCATACACATGAAATTGATTTGGTTTCATCATTTTATACTTTATAGTGCTGGTATCTATATTTTTTGATGAGTTCTTATCTGTGTAAATAGATCATAAGAGAATATTGTATATGGTCTCACAATGAGATTTTAATATTCGGTATTGGTTGTGGGTCAATAATTTTCATTCATTTGTTTTTTACATATCATATAAACATGGGAAGGGTAATAGTGTTGTTGTCGCTTTATCCATGAAAACTCAAAAACAGGTAGTTCAATACTCTAGAGGTTTGTATAACATGAAATCATAATGGCTGAGATATGCGTTTTGATTCATGATAGCCATTGATATATGACACTTATATCATCTTTATATGATCATACAATTTTGAGTTAGATTTGGAAAATGTTGTATTGGTATCTTGAATGTTTGGCCATGAGGGAAAGCCATGATGTTGGAGAGTCACATTTAGATTATAATACAGATGAGGGAAAAGTATTAATTTTTGGAATAATGTATCTATATATATTAGTATTAAGTATTATATGATTCATGAGTTTCATTCCCCAAAGTGGGATTTCATCCATGTGTGGTCAGAATTTATCATGACCTATGAAAATAGTTTTGGAGGACAGGATGGAAATACGAAATAGAAGGGTATGTTGACATGATGATACACCATTCAACATATAAAGTCATATAATCAATGACATGTATGTTATCTATTGCCACATTCATTTCTGGAATTGAAATGGTATTATGTTATTATTTTAACAAACCACTTTTTATGACACACATAAACATGATTTATTATATAGAACCATCACATGATTCAATAAAGAAGATTAAGAGTTCAAGATTCATTGGGGATTAGGAAAAATATATAATATCATAACGAATAGAAAAAACAACTTATTGAAACCAAACTTTGTATGACCACTACATTACCGTACATTCAGCATTGCATGGGATAACCTTAGGAGATCCAAAAGAAAAGGGTGATATATAAAGCCTTGAAAGGGAACAAACATGGAATAACATGGAGTATACAATACATGATATGAAATAGGCATATAAATGGAGAACAAGTGAATGATGAACATAAATTAATGATAAATCCAGATAATCATAACATTGAAATGTGGTAATAACACTAAACATAGAATAAGTATGAGCCTAGGCTCATTGAACCTGAGCATGAGTAAATCCTCATTGCTCATGAAGCATGAGTAAAAACATGTTTCACTTCAATTATAATTATTAAGAACTCATTAAACATGATGTATCCTGGGATTATACTTTTCCTAATGCATTGGATCACTATTAGGGAACAACCTCTTTAAAAATTTCATTGCATGCATCAGTGTGCCACATGAATAATAAAACATGGATTCATTAAAAATAAATAATTATTATAAGATAAAAGAGTGTGAAATTCATACATGAAAATATATAATAAATAAGTAAATGTGCATAATGGTGATTACCCTTGATAAGAAATGGGCATGGTATTGAAGACACAATGACTTATTCTTGGGAAAACATTCTGCAATTTCACCAGCATAATAGTGTGACAATAGAATTTAAAAAACTATTTGATGAGAGAGAAAAGGGTGTATCATAATATGTACATTAAATGGAGACTAAGTGGGTCATATAGATACATTTACCAACAAATTTAATTGAATTTAGATTCATGATAAAAAAAATTTATTGAATTTAAATGAGTAGAGAGAAATTCCATTTGGAATTTCATCATAATAAAAGTTGTACATGGGAGGCATTAAATTAGATGGAAAGGGTATCCTAAGAATTAAAACATAAATAATGTGTGTGGGGAGGTGAAAAAACATACCCCAAGGTTTATAATTGAAAATCAAAGGGCATAACAATTTTAGGAAACATGGATAAAAACTGAAAGGTATGAATCCCTTACTTCGATGTGTGATCTCAAAGGTTTGGGAGTGGCTTGAGAAATTCTTCATGGAATAATGGGGCAAATTTAGAGTATTATAGTGAGAATATTGATGATTATGTACTTACTACAAAGACAATCAGTTAAGAGGAATTGGGATCATGGGTGTGATTATTTTGGAAATGAGTGGAAATTCGTTATAATTTTGGATTGAGACACCCCAAATTAAAATAATCCAGACCATAAACCCACACATGGTTTTTTACCATGGTTTTTTACAAAGGGTACTGGAAAAAAATATTTTATGGGCACAATTTCCTAACTTCATAAAATAATAGGGTTTTTTATATGGAGGTGATTCACACTCCCACTAAAAACAATTTAAAATGACAAAATGTTTTATAAGCATTGAAGGGTTCACTTAAGATTTGTATAAAAAATCAAACAAACCCAAAATAAAATTATTTTAACTTTTTAAAATTTATTGGGAGAAAATTGTGTTTATATAATTTTATTACATCAATAATGTGTCCTTATTATTTCATAAAGCACATTATATGTTTATAGAATATTTAATTTTTTACCAAAAATTCATATGTGTCACAAAATAATGAAAAATTCACCACTAGTTAATTTTTATATCATTATTTCAATAATAAATTCATTTTATCTAAATAATTTTATAAACATGTGAATTTTTACTTTTAAAACAAAAACAGACAATTATCGAAAATTCGTGGGTTTTGAAAAAAACAACTTTCAAACCTTACTAAAAATTACAATTGCATAATAAAATTAAACCATCATTTATATTTAATAAAAATTTATTTACTAATAATAAAAATATTCTATTAAATTATTATTCAATTCAAAAATATATTAAATCTTCAAAATAAATTTCCTAGTTTGAATATTATCTAAAAATACAATTTGTACTTTAAAACTATATACAGAGTAACAATGATAAAAATAATGTATATTATCAATAAAATAACAGTTTTCATAATTGATGTATAAGGATCTTGTAACATAACACCATTAAACACCATCATCTAACCTTAGGGTAAGGTGCACGATTGTGACTGAGTCTTGGTTGGCTCAAATATCATTTCTCGAGTGGTAATCTCCATCAACGTCCACATCTCTCATAGTTGGTTCTATTCGAGCATAGAATATCCGAGCTTGGCTTGGGATTGTTCAAGATCAAAGCCTAATGATACCACCTTCTTTTCTGAGCTCCAATAAATGGTCTTCATATGTGGAATATCTATTGGATGTGGTCATCACTTTCTTTGTCTGAGAAAATTGGATTTGTTAAATCCCTAATATTATACCAAACATGGGTTCACTTTTCAATGGATATATAAGAAATAGTCATAATTCACAGTTATATTTTAAAATCCAAAACATTGAAGAAAATAACTGCATCAATTTTATGTAACTATAATAAGTCATTTAAATCATCTTACATAAATTATCATTAATGAATTTTTAGTTAATTTTGATCTCCCCACCTTTTGAAATTCCATCCTTAAAATTCCTTTTTCTCAAACTAAAACATTTTTGTGTAACACTACTTCATATCTTATTCAGATTTCCACTTCTCTTCTTAAAACATGTGGTATTTCTACAACATCGTTATGAAAGACATTTCCTTATTTCATAGAACTTATTCTCTATGATCTACGAACATATATGGTTTCTCCTCCTACAAAAGATCATTATGTACTTGTACTACCTCAAAATAGAGTACATGTGATGGTTCTGGTGTGTAAATCATTAATAGGGATACATGACTTACATCATGTTCTTTAGTCATGGTAGATGGAAGTACTAGTTGATAGTCCACATCCCCAACATGATCAATAATCTCAAAGGGGACGATGTACCTATGACATAAATTCCCCTTATTTCAAAAACCTCATGAACCTCTTCCATGGAGATATGTGTATAAATACCACATCTCTATCATTATAACTCATGGTCTTGATGACAGTTATCTTCATAACTCTTCTCTCGAATCATGGATATCTAGATATGTTGCTTAATGGTTTTCATGTTCTCCACAATTTCTTCTACGATTTTGGGTCCTGGTAGCTTGCACTCAAAAACTTCATCATAACATGATGGCATTTTTCACCTCTTATAATATATGGATTCATAAGGTATTATTTAGATTCTTGAGTGGAAACTATTATTATATGAGAATTCAAATAGAGGAAGATGTAGATATCATCCTCCTTTAATGTCCATTTATCATGATCTTAACATGTAATCCAATGTTGGAATAGTTTTCTTAGATTGACCATTAGATAAAGAAACAAAGGTTGCACTAAATTTTAATTAAGTATCCAGAGTAAGTTGAAGACTCTTTCAAAGCATACAAGAGAATCATGGATCTCGATTGGATATAGTAGATATTGGTATTCCGTGAATCATTACTACTTCATGGATATATATCCATGATAGTTGATCCAATGAGAAATCACCACAAATTATAATGAAGTTTTCATAATTCTTAATATGATCCATAACAACCTCTACTGCATTGTTGCCTTTTTATTTCTTCAGAAGTCTGGTGACAAAGTCTATGGTGATGTTCTCCCATTTCCATGATGTTATGGGCAATAATTTCATCATCCATATAAACTTCTTTCTTCTATGCCTTCACTTTCTAACACACAAGAAACATCGATTTATATTAAGAAATCTCCCATTTCATATTATCACACCAATAATGCTCTCATAGATCTAGATACATATTTCTGTTTCCTGTGTTAATAGAGTAATTTGTTTTATGAGCATCATCTAAAAGATCCTTCATCACCTCTACACATGATATAACACTCAATCCTTTCTAAAATCACACAATATATTCTATATAAACATTTATCTCTGGGGATTTTACTTTTGTATACCATCCAAATTCTTCCAAATTCCCACATCATCTATTTGAGCATCATTTAACAATTCTAAAAGTGGATTTTGAGAAACAATTTGTGAATGGATTGATGATGTTCCTTTATTTATGATTCCCATGTCCGTATTAATCAAATATAAGATGATTGGATCCTTCCCAATTCTCATCAATGATAGAATCATAGGGTCATATAAACATAGAGCATATACCACCTTGTTCCCTTTCACAGGGTGGTAATGTATTGAACATTCAGATTCTTTGATCGGATCTAACCATATATGTTGGCCAATGTTCTACTCTATCTCTGTGTATATATACTTTAGGCTTTTTTAGTCCATATATATTATAAACTTTTCTAAAAATATAAAATACCAAAAAAAAATTAAAGTGAAGATAACCACAGCCAACTCTAAATCATGTGTCAGATAATTCTGCTCATGAACATTCTATTCCCTTGAAGCATTGGCAAAAACATTGTCATTTTTTATGAACTCTCAACAAAGTAACTTCATCAAAGCTTATCTGAATACAAAAAAATGTTCTCCACTTTTGTGTAATGTGATCTTTGGTGCAGTGATAAGCCTCCATTTCATCACCATGGATCATTCTTCTCATTCATCACTCCATGAAAACTTTACTCCCTTATGATTAATCATGGTATGAGGGTTGGACAATCATGAGAAATTTATCACCAATCCTTGATAATATCTAGATAATCCCAAAAAGATATAGATATCCATTACAAATGTTGTCCATGACCATCCCTCAATTGTGTTTTTCATGTAGGTATCCAAATATATCCAATTTATGGTGATGATATTTTCCAAGATTGAGACAAACTTCAACCAGAACTCACACTTGATATACTTTTCATAGAATTTCTTCTTTATCAAGGTCTCTTGTACAATTATTAGATGCGACTAAAGTTCATCCTTGGTTTTTGAGTATATTGAAAGATCATCAATAATGACTACCACAAAATTTTCAAGGTAATCTCTTTGGACACTAGTCATCAAGTCCATGAAAATGTCTAGAGAATTGGTGTGTCTGAAAGACATTTCAATGAATCTATATGCCTGCATCTTGTAATAAATGTATTCTTTGATATATATTTCTTCTTCACCCTTAATAGATAATATACCAACTAAAAATATACCTTGAATAAGTATTGTTCTCCACACAGTTGATTGAACAAGTCATCAATTCATGGGAGAGGATACTTTTTCTTTATTATGATATTTCTAATCTCACGATAATCGATGAAAAATTGCATTGGCCCATACTTCAACATGACTAAGGGGACTAGTGCACCCCTTGATGAAAAACATGGATGTATAAACCCTTTATACTGATTCTCCAATAGTTTTTTCTTCAGATCCACATGCTCCGAAACATCCATTCTATATGGATACTTAGATATTTGGTGATGGACTAGTTATAAGATTAATTTAGACTTCAATATCTCTTCTTGGTGGAAGACCGTTAAATACCTCAGGAAACACATCATAAAATTTCCTCACAAATAGGCATTTCATCAAGTATGGATGCCTAATTAGACTCAATCATATGAGCCAGATAAGCTTGCTCATAGGGAAGTAATATCCATGCATAATATGATAGAGCTAAAGAATATTCATCATCCTCCTTGAAGTTGTACAGAATCAGGGGTCGATTCACCACATTGAGATTGATTTCCCTCTCACAACAATTTATGTCGGCTCTATATAGGGAAAGCCAATCAATGCCAAAATTTCATCAAATTACTCAAGAGAGAGTATGATAAGTTTATACTGGATGTTCAATAAACACATTATGACATAAGAGTAGTTATATTCATGGGATGTAATGGTTTCCCCATTTATCAAACCCACTGACATCTTTATTCCATGATTCGTATTGGTGTTGGGATTATTCAACAAAAATTTTGGAATATAAAAGAATGCGTAAAAACTGAATCAAAAACTATGTTCGCTATTCTTGAATGAAAAACTAGGGTACCTATCACCACTCATTGTAGGGTTTAACTTTTGTGGTAGTGATGGAAAAATCTCACCCTTTTCACATTGGATGTTGTTGGTTTCTTCTGATAACCCATTGAATAGGGAACTGATTTTCAAGAAAACTTGGTTCATTACAATTGAATCATTGATCAATTCGTTGAGAGTAAAATGGAGCATTACTCTTCTCTAGAGAAACTGTGTTTTTTCAAGTCGGCTGTTAACAACTATGTGTCCTTCTCTTCCACACCAAAATAATTTCCTCACCACCTTCAAGCAATTTTTGAGTTTATTTATTCCGCAACATAGGAAAGTTGGGTTCTGGATATTCTTACTGCCATTGGATTTATCAATCGGATCGCTATAATTGAAATCCACATAACTCTTCCTATCCCCATGATACTGACGAGATTCTCCAATATCTATTTCAACGTTGAAGGAAAATCTGATTATTTCAGCAAAGCTGTCTAAGTGACCGATTGTGAGGGCTTTCTACAAGCTAGGTTTCAGCATACCAAAAAAGTATCCAACCATGCATTCAAGGGTAATGACATAACCATAGGTGTATCGTGCAATCCTTGTGATTTTTTCCTTGTAATCTTGAACAGATTAATCATACTTTCTCTTGAGTTCATGGGAGTTCCTTTCCATATTAAGTCATAGGGAGCAAAAAAATTATATATAAAAAATATCTTCTAGAAATCCTTCCATTCCTATAACTGGATCTCCTCCTCAGGCATTGTATTTTTGATCAATGTCTAACATTGATCCTCTTAACCCTCTATATGATATGAATCCAAGGGAAACTTATGTTTTTCAGATCATTGAATGATGAATAATATATTTTCAATAGTGTTGATCCATTGATTGGCGATTGAGGGATCAGATGATTTATTAAATGTAGGTGACCTATGTCTCATGATTCTCTTTATAGTGACTTGTTCTATATTGGGGGGTGAACGTTTCTCTTGATCCATGTTTCTATTTAATTCTTGTGTTAACTAAGAGAGATTCATGATAATGTTCTCAATTCTTTCTCCCATAATGGTGGGCATCTAATTAGAACAGTCACCACATTGATCTGAACAACAATTAACCAACCAAGTCCTCCAATTACTGACCATTGGCTAGAATAAAAGGATTGTCAGGGGTAACACATAAAGGGTAATCTAAGGTCAAAACAGATGACTTATAAAATGATATTTATTTTCATAACTTCTGAATCTACATGCAAAAATCTATGTTATCCATGATTTAATTTGTACCATATATTCTTAGGGGAATGATTTTTTAATTCCCATAATAGCGGTTCATACTATGTTTGTGAATTAACCAATTCATATCACCCAGGAATTTCAAAATCAGGATTGTAGCTAGGCACGTGGTCGTGTACCAGGATACCTGGGGTCATGCTCAAAACTCCTTGTCTGGGTATTCACCTCTAGGTACATCAGTGTCAGAGCTGCCTCTACCTGGTCGTATCTAGATTGGGATGTATTTGAGTGAGAAACCACTTACTCAATACCCACCATACCATAGGGATATTTTCAATATTCATATTCTTGCATCTATGTCTTCACTATGGTTTACTAAAACTAATCCCTTAAATAACTAAACCTATCCTCTGATAGAATTTATAACAACCATTCTTTTATTACACACTTAAACATGATTTATTTCATAAAATCTTCAAATAATAAAACATAGAATCATGATTGGTCTAGTTTCTTTGGGGAATAGAAATATTACATAACAACATAAAGTATAGAATGCAACTTCTTATTGAAAACATCCTCTACTTGAACACTACATTCCCTCGCACTTATCACTACATGGGTTAACCTGAGGACATGCATAAGAAAAGGGTGATCTATAAAGCCTAGTAAGGGTATACAAATGGAATAACATGAGGAATAAAATAAATTTTAGACAATAGGAATATCAATGGTGCACAAGAGAAACATGGACATAAATACATGAAAAAGCATGATAATCATAACATGGAAATGTGGGAACAACACATAACATTGAATTAGAATGAGCCAAGGCTCATTGCACATGGAGCATGAGTAAACCCATATTGAAAATGAAGCATAAGTAAATACATGTTGAACTTGATTTACCATGATTTAGAACTCATTGAAAATGATTAATCACAATACCCAACATTAATTGATGCATTAGATCGTTATCAGGGTTCACTTTATTAAAAAAATTCAATTCATGCATAAGTGTTACACATGTATCATAAAAATGGATTCAATAAAAATAATCATTTATTTCACTGTAAAGTAATGTAAAATTAATACATAAAACTATATAATTAATATGTAAATGTGCATAATTATGAATATCGTTGATACTGAAATGGACATGGTATTTACTACACAATGACTTTGGCATGGAAAAACGTTATGTAATTTCGGAAGCAGAACATCATGACATAAGAATTAATTAAAAAGGTTAATGAGAGAAAAAGGGGTGTGTCATCATATGTAATGAAATGTAATGTAATGGGGGTCATATATATACATTCCCCAATAATTGAAATGGAATTTAGATTCATTATACAAAAGAATTTCATGAATATAAATGAGGAGACAAAAATTCAGTTTGGAAATTCAGCATAGTAACAGGTGTACGTGGAGGCATTTAATGAGAGAGAAATGGGTCCCTCATCATTAAAAAATAATGGGGGATGTATGGGAGAGGTGTGAAATCATAACCCAACATTTATAATTTAAAATAAAAGGGGCATATCAACATTATGAAACATGGATAAAAAGAGAATGATAGGAATCCATTACATGGAACTATGAACCCAGACGCTTGGGAGAGGCTTGAGAGTGGCCTCTTGGGAGCTTGGTAATACTTGAAAGGATTACAGAGAGTGTATAGAAGTGGTTGGATGAACTAAAAATTCATTTAGTGAAGAGGAAGTGGGAGCATTGGGTGGTTTATTTTCAGAAAGGATGGGGAATTGTTTATAATTTTGGTTTGGGACACCACACATTAAACTAATCAACACCACAAACCGGAAAATGGTTTTTCCCCATGATTTTTACAAAGGGGAGTGGGAAACAATATTTTATATTTTAAATGGCCTAAATTATTAAAATAATAATTTATTATATGTGTAGGTGAGTCACACTCTCAAGGAAAATAATTTAAAATGGCACAATGTTTATTAAGCTTTGAATTGTCCACTTAAGCTTTGTAAAATTAATAAAACAAAACCAAAATAACATTATTTTAATTTTAAAACATATATTGTCTGAACAAAATTTTTATAGTATTTTCTCTTCCCTATTGTGTCATTATAAAGTCATAAAACAAATTTTATGTTTAAACAGTATTTATTTTTTTGCCAATAATTCTACAGTCTTAGAAAATTATTAAAAATTAAATTTTGGATAATTTCAACCTCTTAATTTCTAAAATAATATTAATATTATATAACTAATTTTCTAAATATGTTAATTTTTATTTCTAATATAAATAAAGAAATTTATAAAACATTCATGGGTTTTCAAAAAAACAGCTTACAAAACATAATGTAAATCACAATTTCATTCATAAAATTATACGATCATTTATATTTCATAAAAATTTATAAAATAACTATAATAATATTGCATTAAAATATAATTTTAAATTAAAAATCCACTAATTCATCAGTATAAATTTCATATATTGAATATTAAGTAAAAATACTTGTTGTTCTTTAGAAACTATTTACAAATTAACAATAACAAAAAGAATGTGTACTCTCTACATAAGAATAATCTACATAATTTTAGTTCTGGATTATTGTTACATAACGGCATAAATAAACAACATAAGACATTAGGGTAAGGTGTGCCATGGTGACAGACCCTTGGGGTGTCTCTGATGACATCACTCGAGTGGTAATTTCTATCAACAATCACTTCTCTCGTAGGTGGTTCTTCTTGAACTTAACATACTCAATATTGGATTGGGATTGATCAAGAGAGATTTCCACTGACTCCACCTCATTTAAAATCTCTAATTAATGTTATTTATATGATGAATGTCTACTGGATGAGGTCATCACTTCCTTTTTCTGAGTAAATTGGATTCCGTAAAGCACTAAATTTATACTAATCATGTGATCACTGTACAAAAAATATATTAAAAATGGTTACAATTTTTAGTTGTATTTTAAAACCTAAAACATACAACCAAATATGTACATATGTTTTACATAACCATAAGAATACATTTAAATAGAACAATAGTACTTTTATTTTAATAATTTTTTTGTCATCAAAATTATGGTATTTCTGTTGTGTCTTTAAAGGATGCCTTAGATGAATGATTCTATTTGAGAAATTATTGACTGACTAATGAATGTAATCAATTTATTCCTTTTACGAGATAATTATTCAATAGAATATTTGGGTACATGTATTTTGGTTGAATATTCTATTTGTAAGGGGTGATATGAATTATAGTTTTACACCATGACTCCGGTGAATCATTATGCAATGGAAAGGGCATGTTGAAGGATCCTGATTCAAATGTTTATTGTAGTATGGATTTCCACCCAAATATAGTTCGGAATTCAGTGTATAATAAATTTGTTCATGATGATATTCTTTACGCATTTGTTTTTTAAATTGGTGGTTTGTTGGAGAATCTTAATGTTTGGTTGAGTTTGACTATAGAAACTGTATAAATGAAACTATTCAGATTTTACTCTATGAGGATCTTTTTGGTAGGTCATCTAGGTCGACTCTATAATGGATAGGAATAGGTGACACAAAGATGTTGGGACCAAGTCTCTTGATGGAGAAATCAATTAATGTTTATCTGATGTGTATGTTTTTGGATCTTACTTAGAGAAGAAAAAATTCATCTGATGACACAAATGGGTGAACACCTTAATTTTATGATAGTTGTCGTGTTTTTATTTGCGTTTAACATAGAATTATTAAACTCAGGATGAATTTACATGTAATTTTGGAACACACTATTGTTTGATAATCTGAAGATGTGGTGAGAATCAGGATTGTGGTGTATCAATTGTGTCATCCAAAAATTTCTAATTCATTCCATGACATTTGTCATGTGTCACATCATCAGGGGTATCACCATGACCATTCACTTGTTATTAATTTTGATGATGTTTTGAATGAGTACGATGATTACTCTTGTGAGTATATTTTTTTAGATATCATTGATAATTGGTTTTGTGGAAATAATTAATACTATTTATTCTATTTTGGAATCATGGGCATTTTTTGGATGTTAAATGGGAAATGGGAGAGGATATGCGAGCTCAGTGGCCCAGTCATTTCACATCAGAATCAAATATATGATTGCATGTACATATCGAGGGAGATTAATTATAATGCAGGTACATTTTTTGATTCGGACCAATATCAGGAGATGTCTTCGGTTTGTTTTAGGTAGTCTATTATTCTTATTTTATTACATCATTATTTGGGTACTATCATGAGTTAATTTAAGTGATATTTTGTTGTGGGTTTTATGGATTTTAGTTAGTTCATGGGGGGAACAATTTCATATATTGTGAACCCTACCATAGTAAATTCTGAAACCCCACAAATGGGAGGATAGAATGGTTGTTGGAAAATATGAAAAATAGTGCACCCTATTGGTAGTAATCATTTGTCACGTGGGAAGGAGCACATGATTAGGTTCATGGTTTGGGGAAACTGTACACCCCATAAAAGAAGCTGTTCTCATTGGATTATGTTACCTATTAAAAATTTATTTATTATACATGATCCCATTAAATTCATAGTAAATTGGTCATAGATGGACCCTAATTTTATTCTCTCAATTTTGGAGGATCATGAATGAATTTAAAGGCCTTATAATCCTTATTCATGACTATTTGATGTAGAGATTTATAATATTATCATATATTTTAGTGAGATTATAATACAAATTGGTGTGTTTTATATCTTGTGTCTTTCTAAAATCCATTAGAAGGATGTTTATCTTTATTGTGGAAGGATCATGATTGTTGTTTTGATAGATCTAATCCATTTTATTTTTGATCAATGAATTGGATATAGATATCATTCTTTCTTATGATCATGTTTGTACTACATCAATTTGGGATTTTCATTAGTGATCATCTTTCAACGATATTGAGGTATGTGGTATAATTTCACTTACAAGTGTCCTGAATGTCAACTTCCTGTATTTTTTGTGATGTTATAAATCAAATAATTGGATGGTGGGTAATTTTTTGAGAAACATAATTGATTATTTATTTAATATAATAATGGAGTTTAATTTATATATATTCTATCTTAATATTTATTGAACTAAAATATATATAAATGAAATTATTTTAATTGGAGTACATAATTGATGCATTATATAATAAAATTTTTATTAATTAGGTAGTTGGTCCGATTTAAATAATTAATAGGTGAATTAAGTAAATGAATTTTTTTAATTATTCAATAAGTGAAATTGGATTATGTTATTTGTGAATTAATTAATGTATTGTGAGGATTGTGATGTTGATAATAATTTGGGGTTGTGTGACTAGTCAACTAATTTGGTAATGAATTAATTGTTAATGTGGATTAAGGGATATTTTCCTTAACAGTTATAAAATAATGATTAATATTATCGAATGTTGATAAATGGTTCAATATCGAATTGTCTAGATCATTCCATGTGACTAAATATTTTAACCATGTTTTTTTGTTAAATTGTAAAGATATAACATGATTTTAAATAATGATAAAATAGGGGTAATTTATAATTACCTTGAATGATGGGATATGTGTTATATATGTGTGATTTATTGATATATTATTTTTGGAAACAAAATCACTATTCAAATACCCATATTTTATGTAAGAGTGTTGGACATTATTGAGGATCCTGATACCCATATGGGTGATGGGAATGTGCATAGGGACTGAGGTTCTAAATGACCAATTGTGAAAAAAAATTAGGAAATAGATTGAGGCTCCAAATATCTATATGAGATAACATGTTTGGTAAATTGAATGAGGAACCAAATACACACATAATATTGAGGTGTGGGAAAGGTACTAATACTCATAATACCCATGGTGTTTTAGAAATTATATTCTACACCCTTGAGATTAGATTTAGAATATTGTTCCAACTCACTATGATATGAAATTGAATTAAATGGTTAATGAAATCCCTTGTGTTATAATTAATCATAAATTCCCTTTGTGATATAGTTCAAACTCTAGCACTAAGTATGTATTTAGGGTATGGGTATTCACAAGTAACTAAAGTATGAGGTTGTTAGTTAATGTATTAAAAATCTGATAATTATTTACACTATTAATCATACATTATAATTTATTAATATGATTACAATATTATTAACAAAATATTTTTTTAGATTCCAATGGGTGTGGTCTAGTGAGTCGTTCTCACACCCTTCATGGGCTTAGTTGTTGGTACTCATATAATATTCTTGTTAATAGTATATGTTATGTTCTTTGGAATTTTGTAAGATGGATATGATATGATGGAGCATAGATGATGGATCCAGAAGTGGTATGAGACCCACATCGCATTTTTTGTGACTACATTTATTTATGGGATTTCATTTTGACACATAACACATATTTATCTTAACATATATATCATTTAATTTTTGATAATGTTGTTTACTTTTGGGTCATTGTCTCATTATGATTTTATGTAAATTGATTATATGAATTGGGTAATTCATAATTAATTTCAATATTCTAAAATGATGAAAAATAGGTTATAGTCTCCACATGTTGACATAATAGATGCTCGTTGCGAGATGGAATCCTTGGGATTTTGGAGAGTTTCTCCTGAGGTCGTATGAATGGATGACTCAGTCACTAGTGTGTGGAACCTAGTTTTGTATGTTAAAAATTAAAAATTGATATATCTAAATATGGTAATATAAAAAAGAAATAAATTTAAGTAATATAAAATGTGATATGGAATATAAAGAATATAATGATAGGAGGAAGTTCCTATTTAATCATTGAAATTATTTTTAATGGAACATAAAAAGGCAAAAACAATATAAATCAACATTTTTTAAAGGATTAAGTGAAAAATAGATATTATAAAATACTTTAAAACATTATATTTCTAATTATAAATGGATTGAATAATAATTTAAATTTGATATAATGGAGTAAAATTCACAGTCGAAGAATACAGTGCTGATCATCAAATTTGAAAATAAAATTAATAGAGTATGAACCAAAATGAGATGAAATAGTTACATGGATTATAAAAAATATAAATAGAAATAATAAAATAAAATAAATTTGGTTTTATAAATAAAAATTGAACACTATCCCAAAATTCGAGTTCCGATATATATTGTCCTTGTTCGAAAGTGAATAAAAAAACCCTTAATGCATTGATTTAATTAATAAATAATATATTAAGATGTTATTTTTTCAAGAGACTATATATAAAAAATATAACATATGAATGGTTTAGAATATGATTTCTATATTAGTGATGATAAATTTAAATGAAAAATAATTATAGACATCGTAAAATAATATAAAATACATATAACATAAAATAATTTTATATATTAAGTAATGATATATTACTATTATAAAATAGTAAGGACTATTTCAGAATTTATTAATTTTGAGTCATAATAAAAATTACATCATATTATTTCAGTGCTAGATGTGATATAATATCTAATGTAATATAATATTTTACAAAAATATTTATCTTCATCAAATTTTTTTTTTTGTAGAGATGTAATTTTAATTTATTAATAATTTAATAATTATTTTTTATCAACATTGGTCAACAGTTTTTTTTAATGGTTCATTATCAGTCATTAGTTTACTGAATTCATTCATCATTGCTTGGTCTTGATTTAATAATATACATAAAAGTATTCATAACAGAATAGTAGTATACTAATGACTAATGATGCTCATTTATTGTTCAATGTGAGTTTTTTTATCGTTCATTGAGTTCAAATCAATAACTGGCATGTCTTGGTAAATTTAAAAGAATAAATTATGATATTGTAAAATTGAAAAAAAATTAAAATATCACCATTAATGATTAAAATAATATTATTTAATTCATTATTATTACAATATATTTAAAAAAATATATTTTTAATGAAGAATGATATTTTAATTATAACATCATTCATGTAGTTGGTAGAAACGACCCAAATGAGAACACACAATAAGAAATCAAAATGTTTTAATTTTTTATATATTTAGATAATATCTGTTTCACATAAGTGTTATGATGATGATATAATATTTTTTTATTTGGGAATTTGGTTTAGGAATAAGGGACTGTATAATTTATATGAAAAATGATGACGATCGCCCATTAAAAAAAATGATTATATCAAGCTTCTCATGATGAAATCATTTAGAATATTGAACATATGAATCCCTTATAAAACCTTATATAGTGTACCAAGATAATCATTAAAAATAATTAATTAATTCAATGGTTTGATTAATTAATTCCAAAAATTGTCTCACAACACATGTAATCAAAGGATTATTTTCATGAAAAATAGATAAAAATATAAATTGATTAAAAATAATTATTATTATACATCAACCAACCTTCTTCTCATGAACCTTATCTGAAAATATCATATGAAATAATCATCATCATATACTATCTATGAGAAACATAATATTATTCAATATAAAATGATTTGTAAGAGAAATATATTAACAAGTTAAAAATATTATATTAAATTACGAGGAACAAAATGAGTAAGTTGTATAATCATGTAAACAAATAATTATATCAGAAGTGATAAAATTATTTATTTAATAATTAAGGTCTATGATATTATATCATAATACAACAAAAATATCATTGAAAACATTTCAATTAATTTTATAATGAATATGTTATAAATTATTATGTTATTATAAGATAATTATAACTTATAATTATCACATCAAATTTTATATTTAGAAAATAAGAAAAATTTAAAAGATGATGTGGGTCAAGATAATAATTTTATGAAAATCAAAAAAAATATGTACATAATTATATTTTTTAACAAATCCAACTATATATTCAACATAGTTTTGAGAAAAATTCATATTATGTTCATTCAACACTATATAATGATATTAAAACCCACATCAAATGAATTAGAGGGAAAAGTATGACCCCACCCACCACAAACCATAATTTTGATCAAAAAAAAGAATAAAATCATTTATCTTATCAAACAAAACCAATGTGGAAAAGGTATTTCATTGATATTATATATTTTAAAACAAAATAAAAATCCGTGTTCTTTTTATACAGAAAATACTATTGCTCAAAAAATAACACATACATAAATTTATGTTCCACCATGTTATTGGAGAATAATTAGTTGAAAATTAGTGGAATAAATATTTTTTCCCTTAAACAATGTTTCTTAATATAATATTAAAATGAAATTAATTTTCAGATAAATTATGAAACCTTGTTTCTAGAAAACATGGAAAAAAAATACTAAATAATATAATTCAATAAAACCTGAAATAGATATTCTATGAAATTGATAATATAAAATGTAAAATTTTGATAAAAATTATAATATATGATTATTTAATTGTAACTACTTTTAAATAAGTGAAACTCTTTCACTCAAAAACCACATTACTTATAAGATATAAAAAAAGGATTTTAGAAAATTGAAATATATGGATTATTTAAAATAATATTATTTTTAGATTTAATTAGGGAAAAGAGAAATTTTTTAGTTATTTATTAAATATTTAATTAATGGAAGAAACCATAAAAATATTTTTTTATTTTTCCAAAAAAAATATAATTTATAAAAAATCATATATTCATCACGGGAGATTATTTTTCAGTTTAATATTATTTACATTTTAAAAAATTTATATAAAAAATAAATTCTCATAGGGTATAAATGATTATATAGAATGATATACACATTGTAAAAGGATATTACATATTTTTAGATGAATATTAATTATAGTATACAAATATGTTCTTGATGATACAAATACTTTCATTTCATTAGAATGGCAAAAAATAGTATTCTAAATTATTGAAATATCTTCAATATCTCAAATAATCAAATTCAAATTTACTATTATTGACCAAAATACCATACTTAAAACTATTCTGAATATCCTATGTAATGAAAAAATAAGAATTGTTGAGCTCTAATTCTTAGTAATGATAATAATGGATGATATGTAAGCATGATATTATCTTAAAAGTATGACAATGTGAAATTAACATTGAAATTCATAACCTATATATCAATAATCATAAATATAAATAATTAAATATTGATTGGCATCTCATTAGACATGAATCATATTGAAATAAAATAACATGATCCATTAGAAATTTTTTTGAATAAGACAATCATTTTGGCATACAGATTATAATATAAAATCATATATCAAGGATACCCACCATGACATTATTAACATGATGGGATTGGGGTAACCATCTGTGTACCTACATTGGAATGGAGTTTACCTTTAGTTTTACAACATTTGGGCATGTTCTAAACACCAGTGTGCCCTACTATTTAGAGGTTATCCTTAATTATTGGACATAACACCATCCACAATGGATGGTTAATCCTTAGAGTGTAATGGGTTCAAACCCAAAACATTCATAATGTAAAAATCCTTTTATTGATCCCAGTTCACTACTCTTTCCATCCAATTTTTTTAATCTTGGAATACTCATTATTCAAGCTCTATCTATTTCATGAAATATATAATTATTTACCCAATTCAATGAAGTTATAGATAGATAGCACCCATCACATAATTAAAAACATATTTATGTGTTTTACATGACCATGATAATTAACCATATTAAAACCAATAAAATAAAATGATTACTAGAATAATTTCATTATATAATAACCTATGGAATGAATATATGTTTCTTAATCCATTCGTAAAACCATAACCAATGAAAATATGAATTTCTCATTAGTGTTTGAACATAATATAAACCATATAAGAGAAAATGTTTTAAAAAAATTTTCATCCAAAACATAATTCATTAATATATAAATTTATAATCATTTCCGTGAATTATATACCTATTAATGAATAAAATATAACAAAGGATTTCACAATGATGGATAAGGATCTTTAATGATCTACTAAATATTTTCATAAGATTAATATCAATTAATTTAAAATAACTTTTAAAAAAATTGATCATTTTCAGAACCATTTACCTTTAATATCTCATTGATAACATATAAATATGATATTTTGAAAAATAAAATAAAATATTTAAAAAAATGTCTTTTCCTCTTTGAAAAATGATTTTAAAACATAATAAAATATTGAAATATTTTTGTAGAAATTGAATTTGAAAAAAATAATATTTGATGAAAAAAACACTATTTATGATTTAAAACATATCCAAAATAATTTTACAACAAATCAATATTTATTTAACATTCAAAAAAATTAAATCATTTTTTAAAATTTAATTTTGATGGAAAAAAATACCGTACCAATGTGACAAATAATGTCATATTTTGTAAAAGAATTCTTACATATTATAAATTTAAAAGATTGTATGAAATTTAAAATTATATTAATGAATCATGAATAAAATCTTTATTTGTAGAATCATTATAATTATTGAGATAAATATCACAATAATTTTTCATTTTAGCCATATTCATAAACCATCTCAATAAATGAATAAATTATAACATAAAATCATCACCACATCTATAACCTCATAATCCCAATGAGGTAATAACTAATATGATTCATAAAATTTCATAAGTATATTTAATTTTATTATATATATCTAAATATTTCTTTTATATACCACTCATTAAAAAATTATAATTTTCATATTAGAATATACATCTCAATGAAATAAAAATTTTGAAAATAATTATTAATTCGTTTTATAACTATAGATATGTGAACCCCATGAAATAGATATCATAACATGGATATATTAAGTGAAAAAAATTAGGATAATAATCATAATATAATCTCTTGTTTTGTATATTCACTATATAGATGAACTTTTTGCTTAATAAACAATATGTATCACAAAAGTAAAAAGTGTTAAATAAATTTAATACCATATGTCTTGAAATCCTTCATAAAAAATTATAATTTACATATAATAAATATAATATTCTTATAAATCTCTAAAAGATTGATAATGTTATATATTATATTGTATATAATATTATTATGAATTTATTGCAATATCCTATTGTAAAATATAATAATTATTCAATACATATATATTTATAATAATGTACAAATTGATATAAATATAATAATTATTCAATACATATATATTTTTAATAATCTATTTAATATTGTAATAGAAAATTAAATACACTATTCATTGAGATTGTAGGAAGGACATACACATGAATGTTGTTTCTATATTCCTATCATATTGTAATAAATAATTATAAATTATATAATTAATTATTATAATTAAAAAAGATTAATTATTTCAAATATATCATGTATTTATAATACAACCGTCCATAAAAAATTCCATGCAAATAATGAATGAATAAATTTTATTTTTTAAATGGTAGTATACCATGCACATGAACGGCATGACGGTAAACTCACAAAATATAAAGCAAGAAGGTATTTAATATATAATAAGTAAATAATTATAAATAAATCATATATTTTTTTAATATTATATATAAATTTAATATTCATCATTTTTCCCACCATAAGAGCTGAAAATGTAATAAAAGACAATATGAATTCACGAGACAGTAGTCCACTGAATTCAAAAACGATGATTTTGAATCCCATTTGTTGGAATTTTTTGTGATATATGGTTTTAAACATAACATAATTTCAAATAATTATATTTATTACAATGGTATTATTATATATTAATCATAGGAAAATAATATAAGGGGGTTTATGAAAAAATAAAATGAAAACATTAGTTATATAATGTTACAAAATCACAATGTATCTTTTTATGGTTTTCAACAAATAACATCCAGTGTTTCAATTATAACAAATTAATGGATTATAATATTTTTATAGTTGTTTTAAAGTTATTTTCATTGATATTTATAGTGTAAAATTGATTTATATGAGTGAATAATGTTTAGAGTGATTTCCCATTTATAGATGATGAGGAGTGGAAATAATGTCAACACCTAAATGTAATTACTATTTTGAGGATTCCCATAATTTAGGTGCCACAGGAATTTTATAATAATAGAGCATGTATGATACCTAAAATAACCTCTAGTATTTTAACATAAAATAATTCTTATAACTTTATTATTTATCTTCTATGATTCCAAATTTTTACCATCAAATTTTTTATTAAGGTAACTACACTTATATTCTTTGTAATTTATCGATTAAAAATATATTAGTGTAGTACATATTTTAATTTATAGATCAAATGGTTCAATAAAATTTTATATTAATAACAAAATAAAAATAACATTTTTGTTGGAAATTAATTTTTATATAACACAAATACAATGGGAAAACACCTTTTTTCCATAATTGTCATGATAGTGTTTTTTCCAATTATGGGTAAATGTGTCCATTATTAATGGATTATAGGTAAACTAATAGACAATATACTGTATTTATTAACATTTTAAATTTACATTAATTATGAAATTATTTGTAGTAACTTCATGTTTTTTTAAAAAAATTAATTTTTTATAAAATATCACTAATGAGAAATTTGACATTATTTATTAAATTATAATTTAATAAATCTAATTACAATGGTTGAATTTTTATATATAATGTTAAAACCTATTTAAAATTATATATTATACTATATATATAATTTTAGGAAATAATTCATTCATCCATCCTCACTTTTAGTATTTTTAATTTTATTCATTGTAGTAAATTATTAGTTAAATAATTACTATTTGGACATTTCATATTAATTTTAATTAAATTACTCTTCTCTAAAAAAAAATAATAAATTATTTTAATAAAAAATTAATTTATAATTTAATTTAATATATGTACCAACTAATTTTATTTATTCCCTATTAAATTTCCGTATAGAAAAACAAGAGGAAGAAATGTATGATTTTCAATTTTTAATTTCATAAAAAATCATACTAGTCACTATAAAGGAAATGTGGTGTACAAAATAATAATATTATATTTTTATGTAAAAAAGATGAAATATGTCCTAAAAATGATTATTAGAAAATTTATTGGACCTTTTTGCAAATAATAATCTTTACTTAACAACAACGTAAAAAAATATTATGTTTTTCGGTAATCAATTCTTACATTTCCACTAATAATTTTGGTAAAAAATTATGTAATCCTTCTAAAAAATTATAAATTATTATTATTATAAATATGAAATTAATTTGTAACAAATAATATGATATAATTGGATAAAATTAATTTGAAATTAATCTCACAGACTTGAAAAAAGAGGAGTTTTTATTGTGAAAATAAAAAAATGTTTTCAATATTATTCTGTCAATATTGAGTATGAAAATTTGTTCAATAAATTAAATTTTATTAATATATCTATAATTGAGATATTGTTTCTATAACAGTAGTTATAAATGTAATTTATAATTATAAATTATTTAAATTAAAGAAAATAATTTAGTTTTTTTAATTTTCAATAGTAATAATAATATTAATCACCAATGAAATAACCAGATAATAATCCAGAAGATAATTTTGATTTTATGATTTTGAAAGTGTTGTTTATTTTTCAATTAAACATTTATAAATGTGGTGAATTTTAATTATAATTTTTCTTTCTAATGAATTATTTAGTTGTCTTTTATAAGTGATACTATTTTTTAGAAAATATTTTGTTTCCGGTAAAATTATTATTATATTATTTAAAATAAAAAAATAAAAATATTCATATGGATTTAAATTATTTCATAAGCTAGTCAGTCATATTAGTTATTTAGATTCCAAATCCAAGTCAGTAACATTTCTATTATCTTAAAATATTAATACTATACAATATTTTGGTAGAGCACATTCTTTTAAGTAACAAAATCATTCATGGAAACATATTTTTACATGTTACAACATCTAAATGTGCCGTTATACATACCAAAAGCTATACTCAACGTTTTTCATAGCATAATATTTACATGGTGTTTCATATATATAATTATTATCATGGTGTAGCAAATAAATCCATCAAATAATTTTATATTTTTTAAGATAATAATAATTCATAAAAAAATTTATGATACATTAAAATACTGTTAAAAGAAATTGCATACTCATAATTATTTCCTGTTATAAAGTATAAATAATTTAATGATACATTCATGTAAAACAATGTATAAAAGATGAATAATAAAACATCATTTAAAAATGGATGGATATAAAAATATTAGAAATCCAGGTATCTCAAAACACAGTTTATACATAGGAGAAGCTAGAGGGAAGTTATGATTTCACAATGGATGAAAATAATAAATAATTATAAACAGTGTTATAGATAATTGTTCAATAAGAAGTTGGTTATTGAAGGAACTTGGATGGATTTTTTTTATTGAATATCCTTTTAAAAAAGTTGAATATATTTTTCAATAATATTTACATACATTATTCCACTAAATATGATAATAAAAACTTCACCCTATATTTTTTCGTTGATGAACATCTACATTGTCACTTACTCCAACAAATAATGGTGAATTTGATATACCTATAGAACTAACGTATCAAAAGATGCCTATAATGAATTGTAGTTCATTAAATATATCATTAGTTATCATAGAAAAAATTGTTATATCAGGTTATCTTATATTTATAAAACTACATATTAAGAAATAAAAAATTAATGTCCAATAACTAATTAAAATTTCTACATAAACCATTACATAACTAACACACCATATGAACCTCTCAAAAACTAAAAAAATAGAATAAATTTACTTCATTATTCAAAATAAACATAATATTAATCCCTAATATATCATCAAGTTCCTATTTATTTTTACATACCCAAAATGTGAAATAATTCATAATTAATTCTCTTGAAACACAATAATAACCAAAATTACTATAAAACAATATTTAAAACATTCATGCATTTTTTTCTTTATATACACTCATTTCATAAAAAAAATAAATTAATCATCAAGTTCATCCTTCTAATTAAAGATGTTGTGATAGCGTTGCTTAATAATACTTGCTGATAATTAGATGAAATTTCAGATATGTTCGGAAAATAAGTTTTACATCGGTGGCACATTCATTCAAAATAAAACATGATGTTACCATCATAGGATATGAGGATAAGTATATAGTAATTATCAGTTCCCTCTTCTTCCATTATAATAGTATATGATTTCCCTTTTTCCATTGTCTTCATTATTTTTTGTGTATTATAATCTAGATTAGTCATTGGATTGGTGTAATTTTTCGAATAATTCCCAATGTCCTTGAAATTAAAACACTGAAGTGTGGGAGGTTTCTTCTATTGGTATTTCTAATTATTTGAATCATTCACTAAATTTTTCCCACGAAATAATCATTCATCCACTGTATGAACTTATTTTTTACACATAAAAGATATACTATTTAGATTTATATAATTCCCTCAATGTTTCGTCAGAAAATTATACCATAAAATATATCTCATCTTAATCTCTCCATGGTTTATATATTTTCAAATGAATTCGATTTTTTATTCTTATCAAAACAATGATAATGATATATTACATTATCCTACATATCATCATTTATATAAAATCATTCAATCTCATCATATCAACCGTTGTAACACAGATATAATTACAATCATAGATTTGGTTTTGCGAAATAATTGGTCAATATTTAATTTATGATGAAAGATAATATCGGAAGGGTACATGGTATGACTAGTAACAATTCCTATATATAAACCAAAAAAAATCTTTATCATTTTACATAAGTTCATAGAATTCTTTATCCCCTTAATTATGAAGAATGTGATAAATGTAAATTTTGAAAAATACATTCTTAATGTCATACCGATCAATAGAGTCAATTTTATAATGTCAGCTAATAATCGAAATATGATTATACAACTAATCCATGTCACATATAAAATTGTAGAGAATCAATGTGACTTTTTTATCCCATCATTGGATAATAGAAAATACCATTTTAATGGAATGGATCCATTTGTAATACACTAATGGATCAATGAAACAACTGTTTTGTTTTCTCATGATGGAATCAATAGAGTGTTGGTACATCCTTTTTATATTTGTATATTCACCATTATTCAAGTGATGATGTTTTTTGGAGAATTGTAATGAATTTTTTTATTTAAACTCTAACAACATTTAGTTACCGAGGAAGACAATTAGTTCACTATTCATTTCATTCCCCATTAACAAGGTTAATGCAATTTTTAGGAATTGAATAAAACTGCCAACCTAGTTTCAAGTTCATTTTTCATATTTTCGAACCTTGTAATCATGAAAAAACACATATAGGATGTGTAAATCATGCATCCTTATTATTTCTCATACTATACCTTTTTTATATAATTGTATATTTTTAGTCATATTCTATTTAAAACATTCATATTGGTACATAATTTGTTCATAGATTTACATATGTTATATACATTGAGTTTCATACAAGGTGAGCATTAATTGATGATGTTATGTACCAATTATATCTTCAAAATAGATCAATTACATCTTTTTATTGTCATTACCCATATTTTCATTTGATCTACAACAAATTCATATTTATGTATCCATACACGTATGAAATTTATTATAAAAAACTCACTATATCTATTACCAATATTCCATCAAAATGTTTATGCTTTGTCTCATCCATAGAAATATTTGTAGAGTCATACCTAGACATATCCTTAGAATTATCCCTAGAAATATCACTTTGGTTTTCACATAACAGTTTCCAAAGGCATACTGAACCAATCCAGTGATAAAAATTATAAATACCCATGATTAATATATATTGATATTACATATTTTTAGAGAAATTATAATTAAAATATACAAACATACACATATGGAATATACTGGTTTAGTTTATTTGGGAGATTCAAATAACAATATTCTCTCTTGGTGAATGATATTCAACATAACCCATAAATATCATTGCACTATTACTCTACCCTTGAATACCCAACATAAAACCGTTTGTTATTTCCTATTGAATGAGAAAATAGGATTTTTTTAACTTAAATGACCTTTTACGTTAAAAAAGGATGATAAATTCGCATGAAATAAAAACAAGGGAATCAGAAAATTATCATATTATTGGAAAACCACAATATAAATATCAATGATCATAGAAATGAAGCATTTAATAAAAATTGTAAACTCAAAAGACATGAATCATAAATAAATAATATAATATGGTACCTAATAGCGTAACATTTTCATTAGACACGTATTTGTCTCATACACATAATCATAGAAAGTTTTATGTAATGTATACACATGATGTTATTCATTACATGTTAGGGAATAGATAAACATCCATGTACATGAATTGTTCTTGGGATGTCCCCTTCTGTACCCTATTTTGTCTATTGGGTAACCAGTTGTCTACCCATATTTTAGGTGGATAACCTTTTGGGTGGGACACATCAACATCCCAAGAGGAATCTCATACCCCATAGAGGAATTTGTTCTCTCCAAAATCCCTCAATGCTAGACAATCCCAATAATGAATTGAGATTACTCTACATTCTAACCATGTATTACTAAATTATGTTCACTCTCTTTTATATCAAACTAAATCTATTGAGATATATAAATGAATAACCATTGCATTAGAGGGAGATATAGTTAAAACATGGCACATAATGATAAAAAATTTCCTTAAAAAATGTGAAAAAAATAATCATGTCATAACTAATAAAATGAAAATGGTATCATAAAAATTTTATCTTATAATAACCAATGAAAAATAGATAGGTTTCATAATATTTTCCTCATTCAATAACCTATTAAAATACGTTTTCTTCATATGCACTTCATCATGATATAACACACGGAAGATAAACATGTATCATAAATCTCTTTTCATATTAAAAATAAACCATTCAATGAAATAATAAGAACACATTCTTTGAATCATATACATATTAAATAATAAACAATTTAAATGGATGTCATCTTATATGTAGAATGATTTTGAATGGTGATATTCATAATTTATTAATGGAAATAACATATTAAGATTATTTTTAAGCATAAAACATTCTAATAATATAATCCAATAAAACCCCATGGAAAACATATTATGTAATATTTAAATATTATTTAGATAATTTATTTAATAAAATTCAATTTCCTCTTTGAAAAAAAAAATTTGTAAAAAAAATATTGCAATCATTTTTATTTAAATAAATTTATGTCATATAATGGAATCATTGAAAAAAATACTAAACACCATTTAAGAAATAAATAATTTTCAAAATCATTTTTCATGAAACATATAGTAAAATATAATTTAATATATTCCAAATTAATTTCTAAAGGACATTTTTTTAAAAAAACATAGATTATCAATATAAGAGATAAATAATGTTATATATTCAAAAAAAATTGTCTTCCATATATAAAATATAAATGTTTTTATAAATTGTACCATTATATGAATATGTAATTAATAACTATAGTGGAATAAAAATTATCAGAATTTCTTAGATATATATCATAATATTTTATCATTGGAAGCATAATCACAAACAATCATAATAAATGATGTGATTGTAACATAATATTTTTACCACATTCAGAACAATCAATCACAATCCCCATGAATGAGTAGCTTAAAATGTAACCTAAAATACAATTAGGATAGATAAATTCATTATATTATCATTAAAGGAGAATTTATATACATATCATGAATTAATATTGGTTTATATCATAATATACATATGAATGAATAAAAATTAAAAAACCATTATATATATGGTAACTTTTGAATTTTAACCCCCATGAAAGAAAGATCCCCAAATTGATATGAATACTAGAAATAAAATTTAATATATTCATTCCAAAATAAAATCATGTTATTTAAATAAACTAAATAGAATAATGAAGTAGATATTATAGCACGTCTCTCACAAAAATATAATTGTAAGATAATAATATCATACCATAATACATGACATCTATTATAAAAATTATTGTTACTATATAATAAATATAATTTTATTATAAACATAACATAACACCATATAAGAAATATTATTCCATATATCATTTTATTATGAATTTTTCTAACAAATTTGTCACGACATACTTCTTAGTGCAATGTTCTGGGTAACAAATGCTTTGTGTTTTAATAACTATTTTGACTTGTTAATTTTTCATATTATGATGATCATTATATCATTATTAAATGATATAAATAATTACACAAATATCATATATATTGAGTATATATTTATTTATATAAATCTATAAAATATATAAATTGTAAACAAAATACACCATCCATGGTGAAAAAAATGTAATATGAATGTAAGAATGTTTGTTCCATTTTTTTGTTGTATTGAAAGATATAAAATTAAATGATATATATTATATAATAAATCAATTTTAATTATAATTTCATATATATCACATATTTATATTACAACTATCCTTAAGAAATTAAATTGATTGTGTTAATGAATCACATCGCTTCATAAGGTGGTCATCCGTTGTAGACACGAACAATGTTATCATATTCTAAACAATTGAAATCTATATAGTATATGTTATATGATAATTATATAATCATAAATACATAATTATATTCATATATATAATATATAAACTTAATTTAAAAAATTATTCTCATCTTTAATATGTTATTAAGAAAAAATTGATGACATCAGTTTCTAAGGCGGTAAGACACCATATATAAGAATACAGATTTCATACAAAATATGATATAATTATGTTTTATTTTAGGTATTAACATTAACATAAAAATATCTAATAATATATAATTTAATTATGTTATTATAAAATAATGATTTAAAATTATTTGATGGTTGTTATGCAAGAAATAATACCAAAATATTCATTGATGAAAATTAACTCTTTTTGAGTATCTCATTATGGTTTGAACCAAATGACTTATATAGATGTATTTGTTTAAAAATATAATAAATATATGATATGGTTATTATGGTTTGAAGGTTATGTTTGATGATATTAGTCAATATAAATGGATTGAGAGGTTTATCAAATGATAGAGATTGAGATCCCTTTTAAAGATGATGACGATGAGTGTCATTCTGGTAAATTTTCAAATATAATTATAATTAAGTAGTATTATTTTCCTAAAGTTGCACAAAATTATGATTATTCTTTTAGTTAGGGTTAATTTTTGTCAAGAAAGACATCCAAAATAAAAAATTTATTATTATTATTCCCTTATTTAACATTTACTTTTTCATATTTTTACCAATTTTGTTTTATTAAGGTTAATATCATTGGGTAATCAAGCATTATCACTAAATCAATGTCCAACATATTCAAAAATTTAGTCGTAATAATTATAAAATATTATATCTAATTTATAAAATAATAATCACATATTTTTGCTAAATGTATTTGAATATAAGCATATTTAATGCACAAAAACCATTCATTAACCTTAACCCTCCAAATAATGTTTTTACCATTTAATGGATAATTTTTTCATTATAATATATCTATTTTCAATTAATGGTCCATAAATTATATTTATAATCTTTTTAAACAACATTAAATACTATAAAATTATTAGTAATTTTATTTCATTTTACAAAATATATATTTTTGTAAAATAATACAATTGTAAATATTTCAAAAAATAATTTTTTTTAAATTCTAGAAAATGATATGAAAAATATTTTATATAATTTATCCAAATATCATTTATTATATATAACATTAATGGAAATATTCAATTTATTTATTTATTTTAAATTTTAATAAATATCCTGAAACATATGGAATTATAATTTATTAAATTAAAACCACTGTATAATGATATATTCACCTATAATATTAAAGTTACAAAATAATTTATTCAATTTCCCAAACATTAAATATTTTTAGTATCAATTTTAATAGTTAATTACTATGTAAATAGTTATTTTGTTGTTGTTTTATAATCATTTTGTGAATCTAATTTATTTAAAAAACCGAAAATTATTATGATAAAAAACATTTTTCATTCAAAACAATATATATAACTATAAAATTTTCATTTTCATTATTCCAACACACTATAAAAAATTTAATTGAAAACGTTTATATTTTTGTACTTTTGATTATAGAAAAGATTATATGGGTAATATTCGTGGTAAATTTTCACAAAACTGAAAAAAAAAATTAATATCTCAAAATAGAAAAATTATATTTATAAAATTGGTTTTATAATTTTTTGGGACATTCTTACACCTTATATTATTTTTTTAACAACTAATAAAAATAATTTATTCCTTAATTATTATAATTACATTTAACTGTATCCACATATAATTTTTATAAAATAATTGCATTATAATTGATATAAATTATGGATTATTCTTATTAAAAATATGTATTTCATTTTTTTCAAATTCAAATAACATAGGTTAAAATATTAATAAAAAATTAATAATGTAGACATGATGAAAAATTGGTTTTTTTATAGAGGAAATGTCTAGAAGATTCAAATGTTATTATAACTATATATAATTTAAAATGAGTTAATAAACAGTTTTTTTAATTGATATATGATAGAATTATTATAACTATAAAATAAATAAGAAATATAATATATCATTATAAATAAATTAATTGCTATGGAAATTTTCAATTAACATTTATTTTTTTCAAATTTTATCAAAATAATTAATATTTTACGAAAATTTATAAATATTATAGAAAATATAAATTTGATATTTGTATTTCAATAATTATGGTAATTTTTTTCAAATAAATTTTCAAAAACATGTTAACATTTTATTTTAAATCATAATTTCCATGGGTGATTTATCCGACATTTAAAAAAGATTTCTTTTATAAATCATTCCTTTTTTATTTTTATTTATTATTATTTTATTTAAAATAACTATACAGCTATTAAACATGTGAGAAATATATTTTTTTATAATTTATTTAATCGTATTCAAACATTCTATTAAAAATGATAATTTATTATTATTATTATTATTATTATATTAAATAAAAATTATTATTGAAAATTTTATAACTGTAAAACTCATTCTTGTGCGTAATGAATGTAATCGATGAAACATAGTTTTTTGTGTTTGTATTCCAAAAATAGTGTTATTTGTACTATAAAATAATACTATTTCTGATCATATTGTAGGTTTTTATTGTTGCTCGATGAAAGAAAATTCAAACATGATGTGTCATGATACACAATTTGTCAATGAATATCAATTAATATTAATAAAAATAATTCATAAAACTCAGGGTTATAAATATTTTACTTTAAAATGTTTTCGACAAGGTGAAGTGGTTATAATCCATGATAAAGAATTGATTCCTGAAATTACCCTACATTTCCTCCCTAATTTATGAATACACTCTATCCTCCAATATGAAAACATGAACTTCCTTAATCACATATTTTAGATCAATATTCATATATAAGTTTTTTTTTTAAATATGTCATAAATATTAAATATTAACATATTAGACAGTTATCATCAATTATCAAAACTAATCATCCAAAATCGTAATAATATTGATTTACTTTTTATGTAATTGATTTGATGTTATTTATTCATCTACCAATGTACACAATTCATCGATAATAGTAGGGTCTATAACATATTTTTTGAATATTTAATTACAACTTTCATTTTTTTTAGTTTTAGTGACATCTTGTGAAAAAAAAATATAAGAGAACCTCATTTTGTTTAGTTAAATGAAATATATGGTTAAATATTAATAATTCCATTATAATCTTATATCATTACTCGAGAATGATATATTGATATTGAAATGAATTTTTTTAAAATTATAATTAACATAATAACATTCCCTGATAATGTATGACATAATCGTTACAATAGTACACACGTAGGTGGTAAAAATGACCATAACAGTAGTGATTTATAATGATGGAATGATTAATTGAACATTATAATACAATTTTAAATTAACATTTTTAAACAATTTAACTTGAATAAAGTATCATATATCATTTTTAAATACATTCTTATAACTATCATAGATGGGATGTTACATCAATGTGGATTGATGGTAGTTGGTGTAATAGTTTACCCCAACACAAATTTATTGATCAAATTTAAAAATGAATTGGTGGATTGTTGATAAAATCACTTTCTAAAAATTTTATTTATGAATTTGAAAACCTTTTTATTCATTAAATCTTATCTTTGTACCATCCTTAATAAATTGTGATATAAATAAAACAACATCATGTTGTGGAAGAGGTGGACGACATGTTCATTAAATCAATGTAGGTTTGTTATTCCAATTAGAATGAATTGATTTAATATTTCGTTTAAAATTAATATTTTGATATTAATGTATAATAATAATAGTGTTATTATTATATTAACAAGGTTTTAAATAAAATTATTATAGATAATAATAATATAACCTATTATAAAAAAATTCTCATGTTAGATGCCTGATTTTTCTCTTTGAAAAACATTTTGAAGGGAAGGACCTATGAAAACATAAAGTAACCATAAGGTTCAGGGCCTAATACCCTAGATGAAATTACTCTAGTTCCAGAGGTGAGACATGGGAGATGGTGACACCGTGAATTCTACAATCAAATGTCCATGAGTTGGTGACATGCTTCTATGTTGTATCATTTTCATAGGTAAAAAACGACCCTCAAATGGAATATGAATAATAGAAACAAAAAACAATTAAATTATTCAAATCATGCTTACATGCTAATATATATAAAATTCTATTAATACCCTAACCTCAACATCATAATGTTGGTTCCGTCCCTTATTACATTGGTTTAATAAATATGGAATTCACACGTTGAAGGATAGAATAGTTTAGTAAATTTGAAAAAGACTGATATAAACATAAATTTTACATTACAACATTAATGGAAAAAAATCATATAAGCTCTAACGGAATCATCCATTAACTTATATATTATTTATATACGTCCTTCAAAATATAGATCTTCATATCATGGGGAAAATAAAACATAATAAAGAGGTTATCTCAGATGTTGAATAATGATAAAAAATATTTTTTTCCTAAAAATAGAAAATAATAAGGAAAAGTGAATATATGACAACATATTTTACTAAATAAAAATCATTATCATAGTAGGGTAGGAATATTTTTGTCACCAAATAATTTAATAAAAATATTAACATCAGAATAAATATAAACCACTTTTTTTCAACTACTTGAATAATTTCATGGATTATCAATTTATAATATATCAATGAGGTAATAGATAATGACAGAAATCATAAAAATACCATCCATGCTTCATCCATTACCCCTTATATAAATGAAAAAACAAGGTCTTTTTTGACTCATCAGACGAAAACATTCATTAAGGGTCTATATAGGGCGATTTAAATTTCATTCTATTTCCAATTCCTTAATCATATGAAATGGGTTACACATAATCAACATATTTAATCATATTTAAAATATCATTTTAAATGAAATTAAAATCCCTCATCAGTATACATAATCATAATTTATGAGAATAATATGGTGAATTGTATCAAAATATAAAATCCCTAGTTAAAATAATCATATAAAATTCAATAAATCAAATAGATGGTAACATTTGAGACTATTATCTGTTATGGAAAAGATAAAATATATGGTATTGAAATAGATTACTATAAAATTATAAAATAATTGAGAAATTCATGACATTAATACATTTTCACATTAAAAAGATTTGTTCTATTGAAAAATCATTTTAATTTTCCTAAAATATATGATTATAAATATGTATATCCGCAAAAATTAAGGGACATTAATTATATATGAGGTAGAAAATTCATAATGAAATAAGTCAACTCATGTAAAAATATGTAAAAATAGTTTTTTAGAAAAATTAGTAATGAATCACTTTATTACAGTTAAAAATCATATTTAATGATGAGATGAAATATGTTTTTTCATAAAAACATAAATGAAGTATGATAATTTTTAATTTTAAATGGATATTTTTTTGAAAATACTTTTTCTTTATAAAATAGAATAAGGATTGTACTAGAAATTGGATATTAAATTTGCATATTCCCTATAACAGATATTGATTATCGAAATGAATTGAGACAGAAAAACTATAAACATGTATTTCCGAATTTAATAAATTTAAAATGATATAGGTACATAAAATTTTATCATTAACATATAATTTATGAGGAAAATATATTAATAATTAATAATTACATTTTCTTGATGAGAGTGAAAGCATATCACGATTAAAAAAGTGGATTACCTGGATAAAACCATTACATTATGTCTTCATGTGTTCGGCACAATCACATAACATCCTAGATATTTTTTTTAGATTCATTAACAATTTTATATATAACATATTAATCATTTATTTTTATTATTTTGTTCATTTATGGCCATTATGGTGAGTTATAAGATTCAATTTCATCATTGATGAGTGTCCATTTCCATGATTTCCATGATTGGTTGAATATAATATATGTATGAAATATAATGTAAAATTGAAATCAATATCTAGAATTGAAATTATATGTTATTAATAAACATACAAAAGAATAAATGTTTATTATATAAAATTTATTCTAGATATGAGAATGAATTATTAGATATATCGATAAGGATAACAATTTATATTATTTTGGTGTTTTTTATCATCATACACATTTTTTTTGTTAATTATAAATATTCAATACTCTAGAATTACGTGATTTGTTCTAAAATAAATGGGATTTTTTGAGATAGGTACTAAGACGACGTATAATTCCGAGGCATGGAGTACCCTAAATGATATTTTAAAAATGTGTTTTGATTTGCACATCGTACGTGAGTGGTTTTCCTAAAAAGTATAATAACTATTAAATGGGATCATAGATTGTAAATACATTGGCACCATAGTGTTTAGGATGACAGGTTTACCCAATTTGCAACTTATGTTTAGACATTGAAAAACAGTAGTGAGAAAAACCAAAAATGGCATAACCATAAATAAAATTATTATATTTTTAAATTGATTATATCTAAAGAACGGTTACTGGGATTAAAATTTGTATACAATTGTAGATCTCATGAGGGAATGATTTCCTAGGAAATTCCTATCATTGGAAATTGTGGGAAAACAATTACTGTAGTTTTTGGAAGTAAAAAAAATAATTGAATAAATATATATTTTATTTCAATGTTAGTATAACTCAAAAACGGTAACTCAGATTGGTAATCGGAGAGTGCCTTTGAGTTCATGAGCGTATGATTCCGTTAGCTGGATCCTAACATCAGCTAATGTTAGCCGACTGTAAAATTTGGTTTTTGGGAATTCGATGTAAGTAAACTAATTTTAATTAAATATATTTTATTTTCGAATCCTCATAACTCCCAATTGGTAACACTGTTTAATAATATTATACAACTGTTGATTTTGTAATGAAATTTTCTCCTTATGAATTTTTTCACCTCAACCTGCGTGCGTTGAGCTCACAAGATAGTTTTTGAGATTTTTTAAGCGAATTAAAATGGTGCACATGCATGGTTTTGGAATCATCTAAATGCTAGACCAAATTACAAATATGAGTTAATTTTTTCATTTAGATCAGAGTTATTTTCCTAGAATGGACCTATCTTCGACATGTAAGGACCAAATAGAAATGTTAATTTTTTTAATTTTTGGAAAAAATTAAAATAGCTTAAAAAGTTATTTTTTTCTTATTATTTTTGAACTGTTTGGAGGTGCAATGCCAGTGATCCAGTGGTGAAACAAAGAAACAATTAGTCGCATTAAATAAATCTCATTAATGGCTTGCAAACATGTAGAATAATGATGCATTAAATGAAGCATAATAGAAACACTATGAAATGTTTTCTATTAATGCGATAATGCATTGGAGAAATGGGAAGCAAGCCGTTGAATTTAAGTTATGTACTATGAAGAGATTCCCTCTCAAAAAACAAATGATGAATGTAATTGGATCAGTAGAGATGTCAAAAAACATCAATGAATTATACTAGAGAGTGACAAACACCAATATAACATTAACCCCCATTGGAAGGACTACTTCTATGAAGAAAACCTTTGAATTATGGGATTTTTTTAATTTTCAGATTCATTTTTAATCATTCTAATATGAAGAAATCGCATCATCCTAAGAACTGGTAGAACCACAAATCGCTTATTCATAGAGGGATATTTTCATGTAATTTCAATTCATTGAAAAATATTTTTTGATATACCCTCAAACTCAAACCTCCCCATGATTAAAACTCTTGGGAGGAGGGAGAGGGATGACATAGATATGGCCAAAGCCCGTCCTCCTTGTGTGTTCTTCGAGGTTGTATAATCAAATTGTCGGTAAAAAGTTTTGATGTATTGGTGGAGATAAAATCACTCCACGGAGAGAAATGTCATGGATGGTGTGATGAATGTAAAATCAGAGAGGACTTGATAGTCTTTATAATATCCTTCCATCACAAGCGATTGAAGTTTGTGGCCCGCAGTGAAGGCTATGGGTGGGGGACCGCACGCCATGAAGGCATGTCGAATGTAGCAGCCATGTAAGGCTTTGGCTAGTAGCTGTTGGTGGGGAATGGACCCTTGGATGTTTCGGTGGAGCGGTCCACAGCCACGGGACTCAACTTAGTACGACACACAGTCCCCATACCCCATGAAAAACATGGGTGACAAGGTTTGACAAGCAGATTGATAGTGCCTCGAATGTTCTATTTGTCTGAAATGAATGGTCCATCATAAACTGACTGGGTAGGGCACAATACGCTTTCTACGAGCTTGGCGACCCTATGTGCTGGACCCCCAACTGAACTGGGCTGGGTCCAGTGAGTCCCAATGGGCCTATCCCACTAGATAGGATGGACTGGGTCGGGTCAGTTCAATTGAAATAAACCAAGGAATATAGGGCCTCTTGGCTAGGTTGGTCAAGTCAGCCCGAATGGGTCACACTGGTCCAAGACGTAACCAACCATTGTTTACTGAAACATTAATAACATAAAAACCAGGTGTTTTATTGATGACCATTTTATAGATTTGGAACCTACATAATGAGGAGGAAATTTTACTGTACTCTATGAAGGATTTCAAGGATGTCAAAATAAGAAGAATGGCAAGAGGATCTATTTTCCCTGAATCAAGTGTACTATGTACAGAAACCCTATGGTTGGATAAGACCTTAAGACTACTGACAATAGTCCCTATGTGGATCAAATATGGTGGCTTAGTGGGAAGTAGATCTATGTGACCTAGCAGGAAGATGGTGGGGAGTATCTCTCTGTGACCCGGCAGATCCAGAGTACTCGATAGGAGAACCTCGATGTGATGATTGTGGGAAAACACTCTATGCTACAAGGGATTACCATAGTAGGGAGTGTGTATTTGTGACCCAGCACACCAATTGTACTCATCATTGATGAAGACCACAACATTCCATGTTTTGTGAGTAGTGGATCTGTTTGCCCAACATTCCCACCATACTCATTGAGAAGGAGTTCTCTACTATCCCTTGGTGTTCGATTATATGACTGATGATTATACATTTTATACTGTAGAATATACCTTGTGTTATATATCTTGGGTTTTTATCATAATTCATGATAATGCTTCATGGTTTTCACATGGATTTAATTCATGTTTTTCATTGTTAGATTGGGGTCCCTATGGAGTATTATATTACACAGCCTTGCATGGGATTTCCCCACACATGTTGTTTCTAGTGCAGATGGCTGACGACATGGTAGAGGACTTGGTGTCCCAGTATCAGGTGGTTCCCAATGAGATCATGTAGGTATGATGTGCTTCTATGGATTCCCCTAGCTACTCAACACTGAACCATATAGTGGGGTTTTTAGTGTATGTCTTTCTATAGATCATGTACATTATCTTATTGTAGGTTTCTTTTGTTGGGTTTGTATTCTAGCCATCTACGTTCAGTTGTACCATTACACTCAGTGGTCATTTAGTATCATGCATATTCTATTTTCCATTTCTCAAGGGATGTGGTTGTATGTTCATGTAATGGTTCATAGGAAAATGCCACCCACACATGGGATAATTACTTCGGTGCTAGTCTCCAGCCATTGGACATTGGTGGGTGGGCATGGGGTAGTCGCGGCATGGGCTTCAGGGGATATGTCATTGAAAAATAGTATCGAAAGTGTCGTTTCTACCGAAAAAACTAAGACTCTGTAAAATATTTTGGGGAAATATTGATAAGTGTTTTAATTCATCTTTCAATGTTACTAGTGTGAAGAACATGGTATATGGAATATATTAAGGGAATAATATGATGATGTATCAATTCACTAAGACCATAAATAAATTCTTGTGGACTCAGATTACCATGACATAGGTTGCATGGATCAATGGAACATGGATAATATAAGATTATGTCTTTTCACTTAATTCTATACTTAGCTACACATTATATATATAAATATATAATCATCATAAAATGACATATTTTGATAACATTTAGGATTCATCTATGATGAAATCCATCCATGATACTATTTCCTAATATTAATAATGATCTGAGGAGAAATGATGCCTTATTTTAGTTCCAATCCCAAAAGATCATTCTTTTAGGAGTATAGGTTGTTTCCCAACCACCTATTAATCATTATATCATCACAACAATGTGGGATGAGGATGATCACATGCTTAGAATACATCACTTTTTTCAAAAATAGGGACCATTGATGTTTTGTGGTAAGAAAAATCCTCATTCCACAAAATAATTTATAGAGTTTGTTGTCCATGTTTTTAATACCATAAACAAATGGAGATATCATGGGGATTCACTGGTATCTAACATTTTCAATGGATCATATAACAACTGTATGACTACTTTTATTAATATGCACTATGATTCGCCTCTCTATTTTCATGAATACTAGTCAATGTTCTGTAATGAGTACTACCTCGCTTGTTAGTACTCAGATTAGGTTTATTAGATTTTGGTTCTACAATAGGGGTTAATGATTGTGGATGAGTACACAAAGAGCTTCATAGACCATATGCAGTACTACCATTACAATATCAAACATTTATAAATATATGAATGAATTTTGAGTATGGACTCCACATGGATATCCTTGCCGGTGTAATTCCCTAGTGAATACCCACCACTGGTAGAGTATTGGAGGGGTAACTAGATAGAGAGATCATTCTGCCATAGGGATTAATGGATGATGAATCATGAAGTGGAAATTATAGATCTAATTTACCTTAATTATTTAGTTCGTTTCATTTAGTAGGATGTTTATGCATGAGATCTCTTCATGATCAGACTCTGACATGTGGTCTTATGGTAGAAGGACATCAGATATGACTTGGGAAACATGAATAAGGGATTTTCTTTTCTTGTGATGGGGAAATTCACATATCTTATGACTACCCAATAAGACATACTATGGATCATATGCAGGTAGCTAACAGACCACCATAACAGAGGAATCATCGTGATCTAGGATGTCACAAGAAAAGACACAGAGTCCCCATGATAGGAATTAAGAGAATAAGATTCAGATGATCTATGGGTGGGGTACGAGGCATTGAGATCCTCCCACCACCACCACTACGAGTCCCACACAATGGTTAGGTAACTATCATTCATCGATGAATACAATTGCAGGCTCTGGAGGCATGTGACCCTATAACTCACGAGATTATTAAAAGTACGATTTGTGTTCTTATAAACATTTATTTTATATTTTTACAAATTGGTGCCTATAATTATTTAATCTGTATACTATATGTGATAGATATGGAGCCCCCAATTTCTGATTTATCTTAATGGATTAATCATGAAGCTCTTACAAGTTATGTTTCTTATGTATTACTATCCTAGTCATATTGGTATATATTTCATGGTGGAAATACATTACATTGTAACTTTTTTGTTTTTAGAATGGAATCAAATGATTGTTCATCATTATAGATTGTATTTACATGGTTGAAGAGTACATTGAATATCATAACAGAGGAGCTGGGTGTCGATTATCTGATGGAAGGATATTTTCATGTGTGGGTGAGAGATATCTAAAAAAATTATTAGTGGGTACCCCAAGATAGAGGTTATAGAACTCCATTCAGATGTTAGAGAGTATATTCCATGTTGTAGATTGCTCATCAAGTATATGGATTATTTTTTCCTGAAGAATTATATAAACATATCCTATGAGTATGTTATGGGACTATCTTCATGGTGGGAAATGGATTTTTTTCAATGGAATTGATCCAATGACTGATGCAACATTTCATTAGAATATCTTATGGCTCCCACTATGCTCCATGATCTTCATTTATAGTAATAGTACATTCAAGAGAAGTAATTTATTAGACCTAGTGTGTCGCACTTCATATGTCAAGTGTTTTTTTTTGAAATGTAATGTTCTGATATTACACCTTTACATGAATTATCAACACCTAATCCAAGCCACAACAAAAAAAAGTACACCTTATAAAAATTTCTGAACAATTTGACTATTTTTATGGCATGATGTGGTCATCAAGGATCTATATCTGGTCCAACAACAACTAGTTGAGGTTTTTTGAGGCTGATATTCCAAAAATAGCATTTTGATGTCTCTACGAACACTATGAGTTATTGTTGATTCCCATTTCAATGGAAAATTCCTCAAGTGTATATATAGCTTTTGTGAACATGATTTTCCAACTAAACATGGAAAAAATGTGTTTATTCACCAATTTCATAAATATGTAATCGACATCAATGGATGAGAATAAAGAGAACAACTTCTTGGTTCTGTATTTTCTTTCAAAGAACCTTATTTATGGAAATATAACAATGTGTTAGTTCTAGATTCTCCTTTATAACATTATGGGACATGTAATTTTTGATAATTTTTTGGGTGAAGAGATAGTTCATATTAATGGAGTGTATTCTTAGGAGACACAAAATAACACATTAAGGGTGAAAAGATCATTTTGGATTCATTAGTTACTTCTGGAGGTTTGGGGATGTCTTTTATGTGATTTCACACCCTTTTACAAGCCCATAGTGGAAATGGAATTAATTTTTCCGAGACTAAGAAATTTCTAAACAAAATTACAGATTTGAGGTAATGGAAGATTATTTCTCCTATGTTGAGATTTCCAAAGGAGGGAATAGTGTATCTTGAGTAATTATATTCCTTAGTAATTAGGCTTGGGTGTGTGTTGATGTGGTTCATGGTTGTATTTTAATATAGTTATATAATTTGGATACTTCCATGTTGAACTATATTACTCATAACCATGATATATAAGTGGTATTCTTCCCCCTTAAGGATTTCGATGAACAATATTTTGGGATATCCCTTTAGGGATTACTCATACCATCAAAATATAATTTATGTTTTCTTGTACAATGATATAAACCTTGAACAATGAAGCTACTTGTAGTTCCATCATGTTTATGAATTTACTATGATCCACACTTTAAGGAATGGAAATTTATTTTTAAATTCCCTTTGTAAGAATTGATAGACTCACATGGTGCATGAGGATTCCGAGTAAATGTATTCATTGTAGCGAAACCTGGTGGAGTAGGAGGGTGAAACATTTCATCAGTCATTTTTTTATACCATTACTTAAAATCCTATAAGAGATTACAAATTGTGTGAGATTTATTATGATGTATTTCATGGACATATATACCTATGATAATCACATGATGGTTGTTATGATAGAGGGAATCATGTAATACTTTTCTCAGGATCGAAGGTGGTATTTTTCATGATAGAAAAGGATGTGATTTCTGAGTTGAAAAAATCTTCATTGGATATATTTCCTAATGTGGGGAAGATTTAAAATGAAATTTAATTGCAGTTTTGGTGGTATTTTATGAGATGGAGTATTACTAATATCATCTCTTAATGCATCACCTAGAAAGAGGTGAATATTGGGTACCATGTATTGATAGGAATTTTGTATCTCTTTGAGATACAAGAGTGGAAGTTCGATGGAATATACATGGAATTTATGAATAGTATTATATGGATATAGAAGTTCCATGACACCATATGGTGATATTTTATTGAATCATGTTGTTGGGAAATTTCCTAGTTATTTGGGAGAAGAGATTCATTGATTGTTTGGGGTAGTTTTACATAAAATGTATTGTTCACCTTCATTGGGTTCCCTCGATGATTTTATTTGATCATAATGTGTAGTTTATATATCTATTGTTGAGACACCTACATGAGGAATTTAGGACCCTGGTGAGGATGGGTAATGTTGTTATCCAATTAAAATTGGCTAGATAGAGAGAACTATCATGTTGTTAGAATATATATCGAGGTATTACATCGTTGGATTTTTATTGATCAGTGTGGATAACTTTCCTTGGTATAGTTTGAATACAACAACAACTACCACTCTAAATTCATCATTAAACCATTTTAGTCACTGTATGGGAGACCCGACAGTCCAACATTGTTCTAGAATGCTATTTTCAAGACAAATCATTTGGTTCTAGAGTTGTTGCGTGCGAAAATGGAGATGGTCCAATCCATCCATGGAAATATGAGGATGGCCCAATAAAGATTTAAATCATATTCATATTGATATGGGAGAACCGTGGAGTTTTAGTAGGGATACAATATTTTTCCAAATGTATCCACATTAAGAATTATAATATAGGTTTTTCTAGTATCCAATTTATCCTTATGGTTCATTGATTTTTCTGATATCATGTAGGGTTTTTGTGAGTTATAAACAACTACACCCTACCAGCACAACCAGAGCGGGCGCACACCATCTTCCACGTGTTTCAATTGGTGATATATATTTATGAAACTATGTACATTATCAATTGGGGTGAGTAAAAAATGATGATTGAACAACATGTTTCAATAAATCCTTGTGATATTTTTGTTTTAATGTGGTGTATTGGGAATCGATTTTCCACCCCCTTGGATTACAATATGTGGTCCCATTAGAACGTGCATGAGAGATATTTAGAGTGGGAGATCCAGAGGTGGGATTTGTATCTGATGTTTTTTGTGACTTAGTTATTTTTTATGTTGACTGTATAAATTATTTTAATTATTTAGAGACTAAATATTTTCATTTAATTATTATTAAATATTTCTACATATATTTTTGGAGCCATACAGTAATATAACATGTGATTATAACACCATATGTGCACAAATTTAATATAAAAAATATTAAATATATTTTATATTTATCATGAAATTTATATTACATACAATTTGATATCTCTTAATATAAATATAATATAAAAATAAAATACAAAATACGGGTGTCTTAGGTGATAATAACCATAGAATCAAACTAGGAAAAATTATCTAGGGGTAATGAAATATTTCGTATGTTTGTAGTAAATTAATTTACTTAATTAATTTAAAAAATTAATCAATTTATTATTTAAACCTACATAGAATGTTTATAAAACAAACTCTATGATTAATCCTCTAGGTTTTTTCTTATAATCCATGGGAGGATTCCATAACATTCTCCCTCTTTAAAATGGGGACTCACATTTAACAATGATTAATATTCGGATTAGAGCGTATCATGCTGTAGGGAATTCTAGGACATCATCCATTCATTAGTGAGTTTACTATTTGAATAAAAATGATCCAATTAAACTGTAGTACTATTAATTTTTTTTAAACCCATTGGTTCATAAATTTATTGAGAAATATCATCATTTTTCTGATATGTTCCAATTTTGGATTTGTAATTTTTATGAGTATTAAATTTCAATTTATATATATCCCTAAAAAGAACCATTATTGATGAATGTCCATTAAAACATGGAAACAGTTCATCAATAATTTTTTTGTGCATTTCCACATCAATATCTTCAAATTCTTCACTTTTTGAACTTTTAAATCCCAATTCTACATTGTTGGGTTGTACTGAGCCCGACTGGTCGATCAAAAATGATGTGGTTAATCATCAACTATTGGTGAAAAATACATGACATATATGTAATCTATATATCATTTTGATCTCATTGTTTTTGGATGAGGTTACACACTCTCTCCCTCTTAGTGTGGGTTGAATTACATATTGTTTACTATAGATTGTCTTTCCATTACTATTGTGTATCAAATTACTCTCCTTAAATTTATTAGGTTAACCATACTATTTATTTTTATATGCATCCATATATGGGATTTCCTTGCATGATTCATATCATATATAGTAGATATATTGGTCAGGGGTTACTACAGAGGAGCATAGGGATACTTGGTATTTGATACTGTATAAGGTGGTTATATCATTAATATTAGGAATTTTTCTCCTTCAGGAGATTACTTTTTAATTTTTTGTAAGGCCATATTTCAAGTTGGATGTTTATTTTTCCCTATATTTCTCATTTTCCACCACCAAACTCTTTTAAACATAATAGGTTTTCAATTGTTTGTTTACATTCAAGATGTTTCATATTTATATTATTATCCCTATAGAATTATTAATTGATTTGGTCATTTTTTCATATTGAATTCTTGGAAAATTCCACATTTTTTAGTTCTTTATTCCGTACTAGTCATTATCCCATGGCCCGTGGAGGTAGGCATAGTTTAGTCGCAGATCGAGGGACGTTTAGGGTCGAGTCATGAAAATTTATTATTGGATTTTGTACCCTTTTTAAATTTTTATATTTTTTTAATTTAATATTCATATCATTTTCTAACCAATTATTGTTTGAAATTAACCAAAATATTTAAAGGAATAATTGTATTAAAATATACATCATGAATATAATATTTATCCATCATGAAATGAATCATTTTTTTACATATACGTCATGAATAAAATTTTTAGTTGTCATGAACACTCAATATTTTCAAAAATACACTATATTTTTCAAATGTTATATTCATTGAATGTCATTTTGAATATAATTTTAAAAAATCTATTTTAAAATGCTATTTATAAAATGAAAAAATATAGTTTCCCCAATAATTATTTAATTATGTTTTGTATGTACTTATAATAATCATTGAAAAATACTACTAATTCTTACATTCATTGTTATATGATGGAATAATACACAAATTAATATTTCTCTAGGTGATTTATGATCATGTTTACTATGGAATGTACTAAAATATAATTTCATGAATCATATTTGTAGTAATTGACTTTAATATTAATTATCTATGTTCCCATGGTCAATACTTTTTCTCTCTATATTGATATTATTTTTCCAGGAAATGATTCCTACATAAGTTATAGATTATTTTTAAAATAGGGTGTTTTATATTTAGAGTGATATTTAATATAGTGAGATTTTTTATAAATCTGCATTCTTTTCTAAATAAAAATATTTGAGAATGAGGATCATTGATTATGAATTCAATAGATTATTTTATATATATATAATTATTTTGTCTTGAATTTATGGGATAGAAGTCGAAATAAATATTAACTATATTTATTTTTAATGGCCCAGACCAACCTGTTCCATTTCTTTTCCAAAACATGGCTCCACTGAAATGGTGGCACCGGTCACAGGGGAACCAATTCTGGTGGAACCGTGATGGACACACACCAGTCACGGTGGCACCACGAAGGTGGTACTGGTCATTTTGGCACCGTGAAGGTGGAACTATGACGGTCAAACACTGGTCAAGTGGCACTGTGACGGTGGCACCATTATGGTGGCACCTTGTCCTCACTGAGTGCTCTTCGTCCCTTTTTCGAGTTTCAAACATTTTTGCTCCCGCAAAATAAATTTTAAAGTAAATATGATTTAATTCTACTTTCAAGGCCATTTAAAACCCATAAAGAATATTTAAAATCCACCAAAAGTCAGGAAAACATTAAAATTACCAAAACGTGTGGTTTTTCCTCGGTGGCACACCCTATCACCATACCTACCAGTTACACCCCAGATAAACATTTTTCATCCGTTTAAAAGAAACTCTTTAACACACAGCCATTATGCCACCACCCCAATGGGAATAATTAAATATGATTTTATTCCAACTTGTGTAACCAACCAAACACAAAGGAAACAAAGATCTGACATTAAATCAGTTCAAAATTCTGTATACCGTTATAGTAGAATCTCGTATTTATATCATGCTAGATTATCATACATCAACTTCTTGGATGGATTTCTTTCTTCTCCTGGGTGTGCTTGGAGTCCCTCCTTCACGAGGCATGTGGTGCGCCTGTGCTGGTGTTTTTCTGCTCGTCCTTGGAGTCCCCAGAGTTCCTCCCATGTATGTCATGCATCCTCAGCTCTTGGTGCTTGTCGAAAGACTTCATCGTTGATCATACAGGTAGGGTTTTCCATCATCCCTCGTTACTATGTATCATTCATGGTGGGTACGCTACATTTTCTATGGGAAAGGATGAAACCAAACTATAAGAAAGATAATAAATTGACTATTAAAGAATGAAAGGGTGTGTTTGACAATTTTGTTTCACACTTATATAATTTCTATATGTTGTGAAGTGTATGGTCTATGCTCCCTGAAAATCATGGTTGTTAGTATTATTTCCATTCACACTAATGAACCCTTGCATTGTGTGATAATTGACTGGATCCAACATGGGAATTTGGTTAATTACATAAACTAGGCTGATTAAATGAATGTCCAATGAACAAAAAACATTTTGTGATCACCCCAGTTAACCAAATAGAAAAATGAAAACATAGTGAATGATGTACATGAATCTGGAAACTTCCTTATTCTGTCTTGGTGGCATGTCTCTTTGGTCATCTCGATGCTTATGGGGTGAGGTGGATGAGGATGGGATCCTCTATTGTGGAACAGTTGTTGGTTGGAAATTTGAAGCTATGTGGGAATATATTGTGAGTCTTGGTTTGGTTCTAGTACATTGAGGGACTTCACTAATAAATTTGTTGACATGACATCACAGGAGAACCGGGTTTGAATGCTAAAATTGTTGTTTGGGTGTTTCTCTTTATATGGCTTGTATATATGACTGTTATTTTCCAAATAGTGTAGAATTAACTTAAATGGGATCACTTTAACCTTGAAACAAGAATGGGTTGAATGGATAATTTGCTTTGGGAATGAGTTGTGACTTGGCAGTGAGTGTCGTGCATTTATAGTAACAAGGGTGTTTGTGTTTAGGATGGATTTGGAAACCCTTGGTTGGGATGAGTATATGTTACATATACATATAATTTAAGTTTTATGTTTCATATTCATGCCCCACCCCAAGTTGAGGACTTAGTGCCGAACACCCCCATTTCTAGGGGGAGGGTGTTTTTCCCAACACTCCTAAGAGTTGCTGGTTATTTTATCGTTTTCTGCTCCCTTTTCTGAATAGACCAAGACAATTCAGGCAAGTTGTGATGACCTGAGGCCCATGATAGCCCAGGATTATTAGGGCAGGGTAGTGTGGTGGTTGGACTAGGTGTGTGTGGGCCAGTTGTTTCCAAAGAATCATCCGGATGAGGACCAGATGACTTATGGTGTGGAAGTAGTTGTTCTGGCCCAGGTGTTTCCAAGGGTGGTTATGTACAATGATTGTGGCCTAGGTGTTTGCTGGCAGAGTGGCGATTGTGGACAAGGTGTTTGCGGGTGGGATATTTGGTTGTTTCCCAGGTGTGTGCGGGCAGGGAGTGGTAGGGGGACTATAGTGACAATGGAGGTATTGGATCGATGTGTTGGATGTCTTCAATAACCAGTGGGAAAGTGGTGCGGGGTACCCAAATATCAATGTGCTATTATTATAAATTAATTGGCTTGCATTATTTGGGGAGTGTACCTCAATAAGGAACAAGTGGATGGTTTCCCTTTCTAGGTGCTTTGGGTGTCACTTTTCTCACATGGCATTAGAATTCCTGCCAACTTGTGCACAAGAGTCTTTGTTTTTCCCTACTTAGTATACTTTTATGCTCATCCTACGTATATAAAACTGCTTTCATGATTCTAAGAGGAATTCAGGGATCATGTGGGGCTATACTAGCTCAGACTTTGGGATAGTTGTAGTTCCTATTTTTCTTTTATTTGGTACATTACTTTTGTTTTCTACTTGTACCTTGTGTTATTTACTTTTTTAACATGCATATGGGGATGGTTTTCTTCACTTTACTTTTACCCCGAGTTTTGGTGTTGTTGGGCTTTATTATCTTTTCTCCTGATCCTATTAATGAAAAAGGGTAATGACTTCAATATTGTGTGTGATATATACCCTTGTTTCTAGTCTCCACTCTGAGACCTATTGATGGTGGGTGTCAGGGGTCATTATCTCTCATTCAACATGAAGAAAGAAGGTTCTGGTAATCTGATGTCCCTTTTCTCATCTGCGAGAAGGCGGGTTGTGATAGAATGGTATCATAGGAAGAGGTTGAGAGATACGATGGAGTCTGGAGTGAGGCACAATGAGGATTTCATAGGATTGTTGGGAAATAGTGTTGGGTGATCTTGGTACGTGAAATAGGCCATGGAAGACCGGATAAGACATGGGATTTTAGGGCCACGCGTGATCTGATTCAAGGACACTAGGCCTACCGAATGACAATGTAAGGCTATACTGATTGCAGGGTAAAGACCCTAGGAATGGTACATGCATCATAATGACTTGTGTTATTATGTTTTGTTTGTATTGTGGGGATTTAAAATAAATAATAAGTCTAATTAAATTTAAGAAAAAATATTCTACAGTACCCAGGCTTTGACATTCCTTATTTACCTTGCAGTTATGGCACCTGGGAGACGAACATGAGTAGTGTGGGTTATTGAGGCCCATGAGGATGACTTGGCTGATCAGAAGAGGGATGACCGAGAGGAGGATGAACAGTGGCAGAGGATGCTTCGTGCCTTTCAGCAGAAGACCCTCGAGAACTAAGAGTTTAACATCTCAAAAATGTAGACAAGGAGCTAGATAATGGAGTTGGTGATAGCTTTAATCTTGATCTATGATCCGACAGATTACTGGGTTCCTCTGGCTATAATCCAGATGCATGGAGGAGTGCGCTAGTGGTGGACGCCTTATCTTGGGTAGAAGAGGGAGGCTAAAGTTACATGGGCTGATATCGAGAAGGAGTTTTAGGAAGAATTCCTATCTTCCACGATAAAGGATGAGAAGAGGCAAAAACAACTCTCCCTTTAGTAGGGGAGTATGTCAGTGAGAGAGTTGGGGGTCAAGTTAATGTATTTCCTACTCTTTTCCCCCAACTTCTTTTGGATAAGGAGTCTCATGCGAGATTTTTGGAGGAGGCACTTCGAGCTTCTCTCAAGTATGTTGTTACTCCCTTCACCCTACCGAAGTACATGGAGGTCCAGATAAAGGCTGATGTTTTGGAAAGAATGCACATGCTAGTAGGTGTATGGCAGGAGGGAATCCAGTCAAGCTCCTCAATGGGGGAAGCTGTCAGCAGCAGTCCTCCATCATCATGGCCATATAGTGTTCAAATAGCAGGAAGCAGGCCTCGGTAGTTCCAGTTCCGATATCTCAGCCCTCGCCCTTTCCTTTCAGTCCTAGGGCCAAAATAAATCATATGTGGAATCCATGGGAGCCTTTGGAATTAGTGCCCATATAGTGTACAATACAGAGTGGGTGGGAAGGTTCAGTGTGCACTTCAGCAGTAGTAGTTTCCAGCTAGGACCTTTCAGTATCAGTAGTAGGTGAAGAAAGCTCTCGCTCCTCCCAGGACTGGCATTGCAGGAGGAGGCCAACCTCAGGGTGCTCCTCAAGGTCCACGAACAGAGAGCGGTCAGGGAGGCGGTCGAAAGCTGAGGGGCGGGGAGCTGGGCATGGAAAATTACAAACTGCAGAGGCATCAACTTTACTTGGGCCAGAAGTCATCTAAGGTATGATCAACGTTTTTAGTACTGTTGTATATTCCTTGTTTGATACAAGAGCTTCACACTCCTTTGTTGAACCCAGTATGGCCCATGCTCTTCGTTTAGACGTCGAGAGACTTCTAGTGCCCCAGGTGTTGAGCACACCATTGAGAGGTGATACCAACTTGTCTTATGTTTTCCGAGGGTGTAAACTGAAGATAGGGTCACATCAGTCTATCAAGGATATTCAACTATTGCAGATACATCTATACGATATCATCCTAGGAATTGAATAACTATTCCTTGTATATTCCATCATTGATTACTTTCGAAGAAGGTCCATGTTTTCATATTTGGGCGGCCGTCGTTTATCTTTCATCGACGAGTGGTGTTTCCCGAAAAGCATCAGGTGAGAGGATCCCCTCCTTTACTTGTTAGTTGAACTATCAATGGAGTCGGTGGATGTAAAAATGTTGGAAGTCCCAGGGATTTTTACTGAGTTTATAGACGTATTCTCTGAGGATCTGGCACCTCTAACCACTCGATGTGATGTGGAGTTCAGGATAGACTTGCATCCTGGTGCCCGTCCGATTTCGAAGGATCCCTACTGGATGGCACCTTACAAGTAATGAGTGTTGTCAATTCAGATTGATGATCTGATTAATACGGGTTTTGTTTGACCAATTGTATCACCATGGGGTGCACTAGTCTTATTCTCAAAGAAGGTAGATGTTGGTCTCATGCTGTGCATAGACTACTGGAGACTGAATCAGCTAATGGCCAAGAACCATTACCCTTTTCTGAGGACAAAAGACCTTTTCAACCAATTTAATGGGGTATGTTGGTTCTCCATGGTTGACCTATAGTCGGGATATCAGCAGTTGAGGGTGAAAGAGGGTGATGTCTCGAAGTCTACCATTAGTTGGAGATATGAGCACTTTGAGTTTGTGGTCATGTCCTCCATTGTTATGAATGTTCCATCCCTATTCATGGGTCTCATGAAATCCGTCTTCCAGAAATACCTGTATCTATTTGTAGTCGTGTATATTGACGAAATCCTGATGTACTCATGATCAGAGGAGGATCACGCTGAGCACCTGAGAATGGTTTTATAGGTCTTCCCCCAGGACCAACATAATGGAATGTTGTATATGTGCAAGTTATGTATGTGAGATGTACACTTCCATGGGAACATGGTTTCCGAGATGGGAATAGTGGGGGACCCATCGAAGGTTAAGGTGGTTATTTCTTGGGCAGCACCCAAGGACATGGTAGATGTTCATAGTTTCTGTGGACTGGCTGGTTATTATCGGAGGTTGATGCTCAAATTCATTCAAGTTTATACACCTTTGATAGATTTTACCAAGAAGGACCAGGCATTCATGTGGAATGGTACGTGTGAGGTAGTCTTCCTCTATCTCAATGAGAAGTTAGTATGTGCCCCAATACTGAGTTTTCCAGATAAAGGGGGAGCATATGAGGTTTTCTATGATGCTTTAGTGGAAGGCCTCCGGTGTGTGCTGATGCAACGACAAGGGGTGATCTCTTATGGGTATAGACAATTGCATCTCCATGAGTGTAATTATTCCACCCATGATCTAAATCATGCAATGGCCCTATTTGCACTGAATTTTTGGTGGCATTACCACATAGGGGAGCGCTTCATGGTCTTCACAGATCACAAATTCTTTATGTATATTTTCTCCCAGCATGACGTGAAATCACAACAATGAAGGTGGTTGTAGTTCCTTCAAGACTATGACTTCGAGATTTCCTACACATTAGGAAATGGGAATGTGGTAGCCGATACCTTGAGCAGGAATTCACAGAAGGATGTGGTTCGAGAGTCGAAAGATTCTTGTAAGGCGGTGGGGGAGTTGTATGACCTCCACCTGGATGCGAGGATGGATGGTGGTAGAAGTTGCCTGTAACAGATGAAAATTCAGTATTCTATACTGTGGAAGGTGAAGGAGTCTTAGTGTGGAGACATAGAGAGTGAAGTTATGCTTGATCGTGTTATCCAAGGTGATTCTCCAGAAGTGTGGATGAAGGATGCACCGAATCATATGCTTTTATAAGGGAATTTGTTTGTTACATAGGTGATCCATGAGAGGGATCTTGGTGATTTCCACAACTCACCCATAGTAGTGCACCTTGGAGTTTCCAAAATGTACCGGGGCTTGAGGGGTCAGTTCTGGGGGCCCGGGGTAAAGCGGGCGGTGGCAGAGTTCGTGGTCAGGTGCCTAGTGTGTCATCTTGTAAATGATGAACACTGTGTTCCAGGCAGCTTTTTGCTTCATTTAGACGTCCCTGAGTAGAAGTGGGATGAAATCTTGATGGATTATATCATAGGGCTACCATTGTTTCATGAAGGATGCAACGCTATTTTGGTAGTGGTGGACAGACTGACGAAATAGGATCACTTTCAGGCAATCAAGGATTCGATAACCATGTATTCCATAGTACATAGGTACGTGGATGAAGTGGTAAGGTTTTATGGAGTTGTGAGGTCTATAGTCTTAGATAGGGATGCATGGTTTACCTTAAGAATATGGATCAGATTGCAACATGCTTTTGGCACCCAACTATGTCTTAGCACTGCATTCAATCCCCAAATAGATGGACAGACAGAGAACACCATCCAAATGTCGGAGGATATGCTATGGGAATGTATTTTGGTATTTTGGGGATCGTGGGTGAGACACGTTCCTCTGGAAGAGTTTTCCTACAATATAGCTTTCACTCTACCATTGTCATGGCTCCGTTCGAAGATTTGTACAGAAGAACATGTAACTCACCCGTATGCTGGGCCAAGGTTGGGGAAACCGGTGTTCTTGGCCCAGAAGTGGTGAAGAGAACGATGAATAAGATTCAGCTTATATGGGAGAGGTTGTAGGCAGCTCAGGACTGGAAGAAGTCATATGCCGATAACAGGAGGAGAACCATGGAGTTCGAGGTCAGGGACCACGTATTCTTGAAGGTCTCCCCTTTGCGTGGACAACTGAGGTTTGGTAGGGGGAGTAAACATTGACCAAGGTTCATCAGACCCTTCAAATTTTTGCGGCGGGTAGGAAAAGTGGCTTATCAGGTAGAGCTATCAGCACTGATACTGAGAATACATGATGTCTTCCATGTTTCACAACTCGGATGGTATCTACACGACGATACACATGTCATAGACTATGGAAATCTGGACATCGAGGTTGACTTGGCGTTTGCGGAAAGGCCTATGAGAATCGCGGATTGTGAGGAGAAGGTACTCCATTGATAGACCATTAATTTGGTTCATGTGTTGTGGAGGCATGGCAGGCTCGAGGAAAGTACCTGGAAATGGGAGACGTAGATGCGCACATAGTACCCAGAGATTTTTTGAGTTAGTTCTGTTTTTTTTTTACTTGTTTCTGATGGAACACTTTACTTGTTAACAATGGAACATGTAGTTTTCATTTTTCTGTGGATGTGTGTGAAGCTTCCTGACTATGGGGAGGGGAGGACCTAATCCCTAATCAAGACACATTAAGGTGGATGAGATTAAACTCATTCGGTCGAGTCAGTTCCACCCAATGCAGATATCATCTCGAAATGAAGGAAGAAAATTCCTAACCCATATGACTGGAAAGTTTGACCTTCGAATATTTCCTAGTTACGCGAAGGAGTGGTGTTACTATATATATATTAGGTTCACTCTTGAGAGGTATATTTCGAGGTGGTTGTTCAGAAACCCTCTTTACTTCGGGTCTAGTTTTTATTCTCATGGGAGAGGATAGTTTGAGAGGTATTTGATATAATGGACCGAACCCACCTGGTCCATTACTTTTCCAAAACATGACTACATAGAAATGGTGGCACTGTTCATGGGGGAACTAGTTACGATGGCACCTTGACGGCCACACACCGGTCATGGTGGCACCGTGTCCTCATTGAGCGGTCTTCGTCCCTTTTTCTAGTTTCCAACTTTTTCCACTCCTACAACATATCTTTTAACATAAAGATGATTTAATTCCCATTTAAAATCCTTTCACTGCCCATAAATAATATCTAAAGTCCCCCAAATGTTGGGAAAACCCTAAACATACCAAAACGTGTAATTTTTCATTGGTGTCACAACCTATCCCTGTACCTACCAGTTCCTCCCATGTTACGTGTTTTCTCTCCATTTAAAATAATCGGTTAACGCACAACCATTATTCCACCGCCCCGATAAGAATAATTAAATAAGAATTAATCCCATCATGTGTATCCTCCCAACCGCAAAGGAAACCATGATCCGACATTAAAGCATTTCCAAATTCCTTATCCCGTAATAATATAATCTCGTCTTTATATCATGATATAGATTATTCCATCCACTTATTGGCTGGATTTCATTCTTCTCCTTGGTGTGCATGGAGTACCTCTTTCATAAGGATTGTGGTGTGCCATTGATAGAGTTTTTCTACTTGTCCTTGGAGTCCCTATAGTTTCTCCCCTGCATGTTGCGCATCCTCAGTTCTCAGCACTTGGATAACGGCTTCATTGTTAATCATCCGTGTAAGTTTTTCATTCGTCTCTCCTTACTCTGTATCAAGCCGTGTGGTTATGCCACTGTTTCTATGGGAATGGGTGAAACCAAACCTTGAAAAAGATAATAAATAGACTATTATAGAATGATGGGGTGCTTTTGACAATTCTGTTGTACTCTATTATAATTTCTATATGTTGTTAACTGTATGGTCTATGCTCACTGAAAATGATGTTCATTGGTGGTCTTTCATTTCACACAAATGAACCCTTGTATTTTTTGATAATTTAATGGCTCTAACATGGGAATTTGGTTAATTATATAAACTCAGCCGATCACATGAATGTACATTGAACAACAAACATTGTATGATCGCCCCGGTTAACCAAACAGAAAGAATAAAACATTATGAATGATGCACCTGAGTCTAGAAACATCATTGTTCTCTCTTGGTGGCTTGTCTGTTTGTTCTGATCGATGCTTATGGGGTGAAGTGGATGAGGATGGGATCCTCTATTGTTGCATGGTTGTTGGTTTGGAATCTAAAGCTGTGTGGGCCAGTATCTCAAGGCTTGGTTTGGTTCCAATACATTCATGGATTACACAAATCCCTTTGTTGTTGTGACTTTACAAGAGAATTGAGTGTGAATGCATAAATTGCTGTTTGGGTGTTTCTCTTTCTCTGAAATATGGTTATGCCTGTTATTTTCCCAGTAGTGTAGAATTCACCTAAATGGGATCACTTGAATATGAAAACAAGAATGGGTTAAATGGGGAATTGTTTTTGGGAATATGTTATGACATGGTCGTGAGTGTTGTGATTTTCTTTTATGAATGAATATATAAGAGGGTGTTTGTGCTTAGGTTGGGTTTGGAAACTCTAGGTTGGGATTAGTGCTTGTTACCTATACATATAATTGTAGTTTTCTGTTTCTTATTCACACCCCACCCATGTTGAGAACACAGTGCCTAACACCCCCATATCATTAGGGAGTTTGTTTTTCCACACACTCATATGAGTGGCTGGTTATTAGCTCCTTTTCTTCTCCTTTTATCGAATAGCCCAAGACTATTCGGGTAGACTGTGATGGCCTAAGGTCCATTATAGCCCAATATTGTTTTTGATGGGTAGTTGTGGTGGTTGGACAAGGAGTTTGAGGGAATTTTGTTTCCCATGAATCATTGGGATGAGGCCCAGGTGTCTTCCTACATGGCAGTAGTTATTGTGGCCCAGGTGTTTGTGGGTGTGGTTACGTATGGTAATTGTGGCCCTGGTGTTTAAGGGCGGGATGGTGATTCTGACCTAGGTGTTTTCCGGTTGGATGTGTGGCTGTAGCCCAGGTGTGTGTGGGCGGGGAGTGGTAGTGGGACTGCGGTGAGAATGGCAAGATTGGTTCGATTCTTAGGATGCCCTCAATATTCATTGATAAAGTGGTGTGCGGTACCCAAATATTGAGGTGCTCATAATATAAATTTCTTAACTTTCGTTTTTAGGGGATTTTTCCCTGGTGAGGATTGGGTGGATAGTTTCCCTTGCTATATGCTTTTGTTATCTCTTTTCACACATGGCATTAGAATGCCTCCCACATGTGCATGAGAGTCTTTGGTGTTCCCCACTGAGTATACTTTCATGCTCACCCTACGTATATAAAACTACTTTCCGGTTTCTTGGAGGACTTCAGGGATCGTACGGGGCCGTACTAGCGGGAACATTGGGACAGTTATAGTTGTTATTTTTCTTTTCTTTAGTACTTTACATTTTAGTCTCTATATACCTTGTGGTATATAATTTTGTATCCTTCATATGGGGATAGTTTTCTTGGATTTACATTTACCCCAATTTTTTGTGTTGTTGGGTTTTATTATCTTATATCCCGATTCTAATAAAGAAAAAGTGTAATTCCTTCCATCTTGTGTGTGATTTTATACCCTTGGTTCTAGTCACTAATCCAGTACCAGTTGATGGCGAGTCTCGGGGGTCATTATCTATCCATCAACTTGAAAAGGAAGGGTCTGATAATTTTATGTCCCTTCTCTCATCTTGGTAAAGGCAGGTCTTGACATTATTAGTTACCATCATGAGATATATCAATAAGATATCATTATATGTATTTTTACATAGATATTGAAACTATCGTGTGAAATGTCTACATGGTAGCGGAATCATGGTTCTTGATATCATTACATCAAATAAGTTGGTATTTACTTCATTGAAAATTCATTTATTATTTTACATGATATTTTAAAATTATATTATCAGTAAATATAAATTGTTATATAATTGAATAAATGTAATTTATAAAGACTTATTTTCATTTCAATATTTATTATTATTTATGTATTTTTCTAATGGCATTTGTGTTTAGTTAATTTTCATTACATATTGATTGTTAATGTTGTTTCATGATTGCTTTTGATGTAATTAACCTACACTCAAAAGATAAGCTTGCCCAAATTATTTTTTCTTTAATAAGAAACCATGATGTCTGGTATGTTTTTTTAATTGTATTCTAGAGGTAATAATTTTATCCTCTACAAAATAAATTAGGTTGTAATATAACTTGTAAAATGTAATCTATAAATCTTTTATCAATCCAGTTATCTATAAATAATATATTATTTGACCCTTAGATATGAAATTACATGTATCTAATGAATATTTTATAAATTAGAACATTGTATATGAGTTACTATTATTATTTTTATGGAATTTGTTCTTAATATGATATAATATTATGAAAAAATAATGCATAATTTTTTTTTATAAATGATTGTTTACATTAAAATTTTAAAGAAAAATTCATATAAATTATAAATATTTAAAATTATCTTTTATTATAACAATATAATTTTTAATTAACCATAATATTTTTCCCATTTTGAATTTTGGATAATTTTTTGAAATAAATAATTCATTACTAAATTATAAAATATACTATTTTTACATAAATTGTATCATATATGACTATATAATTATGTAGGTGTAAATAAAATATTTTTTAAATCAATATTAAATTCCAAACATGTTTTAATAATTCTTATTATATATTATTAAATATAATTATAAAATTTGAAAACATTTATTTATCAAATTATGTAAACATATAACCAATAAGAAATTGCTTTTATATTTTTTTAATATATATATATTTTTGGATAAACATGTTTTCTTATTTAATTTAAATATCGAATAAATTTGTTTTCTTATACTATAATCATTTATATTATTCAAATAGAAACCATTATTTTTTTTCTATATATTTTTTTATGAATAAAAATAAATTATTTCTAAGGAAAATTTTTTTATACCACCTATTTTTTAATGTTACAATTAATTATTATTCTACATAGAAATATTTTTCATTAGAAATATTTTTTATATCGAATAATTATTTAATTTTTTTGAATTATGATAAGTTAATTCTTTTTATAAATAAATAACTACTATAAAACCTATCTAACGTGGAAATAACAGTAACTGAAAAATTTGGTTAAAATAATTACTTGCTAACCTTATATATTACGGATGTACCCTTTCTAATTCAACTCGAACTGAAGAATATTTTACCAACTCAAAATTATATAACTTTTTCTTATTGTATATTCATATTAAATATACATGATACATTGGTCCAAGGATATCAACGTAAGGCCTAAAACAATTTGGAATCTTCCAAGGAAAATAAAATCATTGCATCACAAGTACTATAATTATTAATAGATTCATATGCTTGTGATCATACATTACTCAATTTTATTTTGTAATTACTCTATAAGTAACTAATTATTTTATGTATACTAAATTTTATTAGTCTATATAAATAATTAATTACATTGTTTCCCATTTTATATTAATAATAATTTAACGGTCATTCGTTTTTTGTGAGAACTACTGCCTACACAAAGGGTCAATAATCATTTGCTCCACTTCCTCTATGACATGTATATAAAAGAGAAATCGAGGAATGTATTTGAAATATATTATGTAATTATTAATATTTAGATTAAAAAATTTATCCTCTTGCATTTCCACTCTATATCTTTGAAATAAAAATATTAAATATGCATTTTGCAGACCACCATCACAAAAAGATAAATGATACAATTTATAATATATTTTCATTATATATTATTTAACTCAATTCAATTATTATTAAACATGTTATAAATATAAAATATACTATGAAAAATTCTTTATTTATGATATCATTAAAATTATTCCTCCTTCATAATGAAAATAATTCATTGATTATGACATATTCATGTTTTAGTCGGTCCAACAACCTACATCGTCAATGAAATAAAATGATATCATTGAAGAATATGATACCATTATTATGGATGATATATGATATAAATAAATAAATAAATATTTTTTTAATATGGGATGATGACATAAAAATTAAATTTATTAATTAATATAAAATGGTATATTCATTAAAAAACATAAACATTTTATATCCTGAGGTCATTAATAATCATAATGAAAATCCATAGAATGAAATAATAACTATATAATTAATAATATTAGATAAATTTTATTACATTAAATGATATATTAATGATTAATTTTTTAGATGAAAATGTAATGAACAGAAAATTAGGAAATTGGTTCAAATAATTATTATTACTACTACTAAAAACAAAAAAAAATATAAAAAAAAGTAATATATATATATAATTATTATAAATGATGTTAATATAATACAATAAACATGTATAGAAATCAATAATAGGTTATTATGATTTTTTAAACATGTAGTTATAGTGGGACCAAATAAACATGAATTCATGGGAAGGGTTTCATTGACTCTGTTGCAGATTCCTTGGGTCATAAACATATATAATTGAGAACACCATTGCATTATTATTTTATCCATGAACTAAATTATATAATATGGTATATAATCTTACTATAAATTATAAATAAATAAAATAATTAACAAAAACATCATTAAATAATTTTTAGGAACAATTGTGTATTCTTTGTAAAAATAACTCCAATTCTTATTAATAGGTATTTTTCATCCATGTCTATTTTTTTGAAAGTTTTTTATTTCATAGAAAAAAATGGTTAATTAATTATATAAATTATATTTGTTTTTTTATATGATATAATTTTATTTCTAATATTATTATCACTGATATGTATTATTCTATAAAAATAACAAAAATAGCATAAATAATGTAATTTTTTAATTATATAGATTTCTATACTTTCTACTAGGATTTTGGTTTTATTGAATGATATATAATTCATGAATAATTATAATAAGGATCAAAAAATTATAACCTTTCCATTTGATGTTATTTTAAAATTAATATTCACGTAATCTTTTATAATAATGAATAAATAATTTTTTAAATATTTCTTATAGTAACTATTTTTTCTCTAAGGATTATTTCTCATAATGTGATGTTCTAATATACATGTTTTTGTTATTATAATATTGATCCTTTTAAAAAAATTATATCTCATAAATTATTATGTTTATGTTATCTGATATTTTCAAAATATTGAAAAACACTATTTTTCATTTCGATTTTTATTAAAGGATGATGAATGGTTTTGAGTGAAACACATATGTAAGGGTGATGATGGGTGTTGTCCAATATATTTCTCTAATTATTTGGTTAAAATTTCAATCTCATGTTATTGAAAGGACATATGAGATGATTTATCCCATGAAAAGGGTTTTATTTTTTTATTTATACATAGCAAATGGGTAAAAAAGGGGGTTTCCCAAAGTCAATAGACTTATAGGAGGACCTATCCAAAGTCAAATGGTAAAGGAGAATATTTATAAAATGAAAGGAAATATGTATGTGGTTCTATCTAATATCAAATGAAAAATGGGGGGATTATACAATCTCTTGAAGTTACATTGATGGCTTACCTAATAGTATTATTTTATGAATGATTTGATGGGAATCATTGAAATATTATTCATTTTCCATGGTTTATGGAACAATGACATGAAAATAAATATGTTCCTATGATTATGATAGGGGACTCATGTTTATTCTCTCATAATATCACTCTTTTATTATATGACATGTCATTGATCAGTTGAATTTTCACGTCCTTCTATCATTAAATATTGAAAATTCTTATCATTATAATGTTTTAATAAGAAACATGTAGCATAAAATGTTTTCTTTTAATGTTTTTATCTTTATCTTAAGGGACGGATTTTTTGTTTTTCACATCATAATATATGTGGTGCCAATTTTCATATATATTCCTATAAATATATTATTATTATATATATATAATTTTACAAGTATTGAAGGGAATGTATAATATTTGATTATAGAGAAAAATTCAAAATTTTATAATATTTATTTAACATATATAATCATAAAATAGTAAATAATAATGTTACCTGTGACCTGTGGGATTATAGTTAAATAATATTCCTGGTTGTGAAATTTTTTCAATTTTATCGTGGATAATTTAACATAATATCAATCATATTTTGTAAATGTATATTTATTTGACATAATATTTGAGAGTACGAGTATGGGGAGTCATTAATACTTATCATATACTCTATTATTATTAACTTATTTAAATATATAAATGATGAAATCAATGATATATGGCACATATTAGTTAAAATTCAATCATATCATGAAATCATACATTTGCATTCAGTAACCTTGAAAATATCCTAAAAATATATGGTTTTCTAAAAATAAATCACAATATCTACATACATCATATATTATAATTCAACATCAAACTTTTCTAGACTTTACAATTGGAATTTTATGATTGTAAACATGATATCTTTGTAAATGGGAATTTTTGGGATAAAAAATTGATTGTGGTAGTCATGAATTTAACTGTGAATATTCACATATAAAAAAATAAATATGGTACTCATCTAAATTATGTCTTGGTCAGAGCATAAATCTGTATCACTAAGATCATACTTCGTCCTACTCCCTAAAATATCTTGCACTAATGTTAATCCGCCATGGTTGGTGTTCTTAGACCTATATTTTAGAATATGAGGTGTTTTATATGTATGTACACCACCAACTAGTTATCTTCCCTTATCATTAAAATTTGTAGCCTCATACTTCTACGTCATTGTTAAATTATATCGTGAAAACTATTACTCCAAAATCAGTTTTCCATAACTATGATGAATTCTTTGGGAAATTTTATAGAATATAGTTTAAATAATATTAGATATTTTATTAAAAATTGAAATATAAAATCACCAATAATATTTATATGAATTTTCAATCCATCAAATAAATATAAATACTTCAAAATTAGATTTATATGATTCTGAAACATTGGTATAATAGGAAAATGGGAACCAATATTCCTAAAACTACTCCAAGAGAATATTGGATAAATTCAATCCTATAAAGAAAAATTATGGATTAAATACTTCCCAATTAAATATTAATTTACAATAAATAAAGGAATATCTTAAACATTAATAGTGTTACCCGATGACGGTTTTATAGATATATACCTTCCCAAAATTCATTTATATAGCCAATTTATATAGAAAATTTTTATTAATTTGAAAGTTTGTTCATACAATGAATTATAACCATGTGGAAGATAAATGTACCGTATTAATGATGTAATAACAAAGACCTATTTGGTCTATTCATTTGTTAAAATCAAAAGTTTGGGTTTTCTAAGGGGCATTCATTCACTAATTCTGAGAGGATTACCCAAAAATTCTAGTTTTCCGGTCGTCCTGATATTTTGAACATTTCATGTTCATGTGTCATTTTTGGTACTATTAGTGTCCGTGATTCATTTTTGTACATCCATTATCGACGAGTCATTGATTTTGTAGTCAATGATGGATAGTTTTTTTATTGTGGGTTTTGGTTAGTCATTTTTTGTACGGTAAGTGTCTCTTAGATAGGGTGCTGTTGTTAGTGTGTCTGGTCCAAGCTGTTAGAGAGTCAGGGCATTGATGTCGATGACTCAGGGCATTAGTGTTTGTGAGTCTGGACGTCAGTGTTGGTGAGTCAGGTGTTTGGTGCTCTTGAGTTGGGGCATTTTAGTGACTCAACGTTTGTGACTCTCCCATATGTGACTCATTCCAATTTTTCCCATTTTTCCAGTTTCACCCATCATAGATTTTACTGGATGTAAATATTGTTTAAATCCTTGATTGGGAGTCTATAAAAGAGTATCAAAGGATATTATTTATATATATATTTTACTAATTCTCTTGGGAAATTGAAAATGTCGAACCACATAATCTTGACCATGATCCCACTTTAATTATTTTTGAAACCATTTCCCGTTATTTTGATATATGACGTGTATTTCTTTTTCAAAATATGATGTCCTCTTGTCTCTTTTATATTGGAGCACCTAGAGCCCTCCTCTCAAGATTTTTCTTGAACCTACATTATAACCCTATATTATCCACTTTTTAAATAAATTTCACGCTTCTCATGTGATTCCATATTCAATAAAATGAAATATTTTTGTTGCCTATTGTTCTAGGTAGGGATTTTCCATTGCCTTTATTAAATTGAGTATCATGCGAGGTGTGTGCAGTACTAAATATTGGGAGAGAACAACTGAATTAATTATTTACAAATAGTAATAATAAAGTGGGGTTGTTATGATAAAAATATTATATGACATGTTATTAATACGGATAGGGATTGAATATGAATGGATATTGATTATTATTTTATTTTATTTTCATTGTTTTCCTATAATAAATTGGTGTGTCTGAAAGGATATCTAAAAATTGTGGTCGTTGGTGGACTTTTCATGCACACTAGTGATTTTTTTATTCTTGTTGTTGATACTCTGTTAATAATAAAAAATATACATCCATTTAATCATGTAAAAATGGTTAAATAAATGTATTACCCAGGATGAAACCTGTTATGTGATCAGACAGGTTATTTAAAGTTGAATTGAAGAACAACGTTTCATAAATCTAAATATTCTAGGATAAATGGTGTTGTTATGTTCTAGTTTTGGTTTGGTTTTGTAATATACGGGATGTGTGTGGTGTTTTTCTTGGTAGAAAATTTATGTGTATGACGGTTTATAGAGGGAATGCCTTTGAGTTTTGGGTATGGATGGTTTGTGCTGCGGGGTTACTATTTGGTGTTCTTTTTCAATGGGATATATCTATGGGGAAGTACAAAAAGTGTGATGTTATCTCAGGTTGAGATTTTGATTGATTTTGGAATGGATTAACTTGTAGGTTGTATGAATGCCATTGTTTGTGTTGTGGCATTGAAGAGATGTTTTGTAGTGGGACTAAAATGTGTTTATGTACATTTTGTGTACTGGGAATATAGGTTCATTTGCTTATTTTTTTGACAATGGTTTCAGATATTTGTTTCTTATGATGTGATGGAATTAATTATAGTGAACTCATTAATAATGAAATACCAATGATAAAAATAATATGGTGTTGTGTTTTTGTATTGGTTGTGGCTTTTTTGTGGTTGTGAATATATTTGTAGTAGTAAATGTGGTTTTTTGTGTTCCAGTTGTTTGTTTGAAACCCATTGGATGGGTGGATTTATTGTTTAACAATATGTATAGATTGTATTTCTTCTAATTTTAATTACTCACCCCTCCCTTCTTGATCACTACATTTCAAAAATCCCCATTTCAATGGGGGCTGGGTATCTTTCGAAAAATCATGTTCCGAGGATGGATGGATGGTCACTAACCTTCTTCCTCACACCCATTCTAGCTTCTTACCTCATGACCATGTCTGGAAAAGCAATAACGAACTGTGGATTACTATTATCTTAATATCCTTCTGGTATGTTATGTTATGTTTGAGGGGACCAAGTGTCTTGGGCTATGTTTATTTCCAAGGATTCATCAGAATGAGGCCCAGGTGTTTTCAATAGTGAGAGGTGGTTATCGTGACCTAGGTGGCTGCTGGTGTGGTATGTGTGGTTTTTGGCCAAGGTTAGTGTGGGTAGATGTACAGTGGGACGGATTTTTGTTATCAGTAGTAGCATGAAGATGTTTACCATTAGGAATGATCATTTAATTAGAGAGAAAAGTGGTGCAGGATACCCAAATTATCATTGTGCATATATTATTAAATTTCATTTCTTCTATTAATTGAGGACTGTGTCTTGGTGAGGATGGGTTTGTTATATTTCCTTTTAAGGTGTTGTTGGTTTCTTTTATTTTTACATGAGCATTACTTTTCTTCAACCAGATATACAAAAATGACTTTAGATTCCCTACTGAGTATTCATATATGATTACCAAACGTGAGAATACAATTTTTAAGTTTCTAGGAGGATCTTGAGGACTGTGCTCGACATTACTAGATATGGCGTTGAGATAGTTACATTTATAGTTATTATTCTATTATTTTGGTACATTTATTTTTTGTTTTTTTAATTTAATGTAAATTTATGTTTAAAATATTCAAGGGGTTGATTTAGTTTTCCTTTATATGAAATCATTTTTATCCATTTGTGGATTTTTCCATCTTATCTTCTGATATTTTTATCAAAAAAGGGGTAATTTCTTCCATTTGTGTGAGATTCAATACCATTGGTTCTAACAAAGACCCCATGGCCTATAAAAGATGGTACTCTATTGAACTTATCACTCCATTATCTCCAAATAGAAGGGCCTAAAACATGTCTTCCCCTCCCTTCATCATGAGGAATGTGGGTCATGATACAATGGTATCTGGGGGAATGGATGGGAGATAAGATGGAGTTCGGAGTTAGTAATAGTGAGGGTTTCATGGATTATGAGGAGAATGATGACTTCGGGTAGAAGACCCTTCATTCTTTCTATCTATTGACCCTGGTGAAGTACGAAGGTATAATTTTAGACATATAGATAGAGGGCTAGCTTTTGGAGCTAGCAATAATCTTTACTATGATCCATGATCTGAGGGAGTACTAGGTTCCGATGGCATTGTGCCAAATTTGAGAATGAGTGTGTCATTGGTGGACACATTACCTCGTGGAGAGGATGAAGACATATGTATAATAGAATGATTTTCGGAGTGACATTTATGTGGGGTACCTTTCATCGACGATGAAGGCCATTAAGAGGTAGGAGTTGATCTGACTCAATAATGGGATATTTTTGGTGAGAGAACTAGGGATTAAGATCAAGGTTACCCATAAATTTCCCCAAAACCATTTATGGATGAGGAGTCTCATGTGATGTTCTTGGAGTAGGAACAATGACATTATATTTAGTATGCAGTTACACCCTTCATCCAACCAACCTATATAGAAGTTTATAAAAAGGAAGAGGTACTGGAAAGGAAGAAATAAGAAGGACGGATGCAGTGAAATGGGAGCCAGATGATTTCATTTATGGGGGCCCATTAGTAGTATGTTCATTGTATCAGGACAATCCAAGTATCACCCAGTAGTAGGTAGGCCTTAATAGTTCTAGTTCTGATATCCTTGTCCTCTTCTATTACCCATGGGATCTGGACTGAGGTTCTTCATATGCGGAGTATGTGAATATCTTTGGAGCTAGTTCACAGTTTGAGATCATTATTATATATGTGGGTAGGTTCAGCACCCACCACAGTAATAATTTCTAATACGACCATTCCAGTAGTATGGAAAGTTGGCACCCGATCCACAGAGAGATAAATGTTATAGGATGAGGATGACCACATTGTGTTATTTAAGGACCTCAACAAGGGTGTGGTCTGGGAGGGTGCCGAAAGACAAGGTGCATAGGAGCTTGGTGTAGGCAGTTGCATGCCAATGAGTCAGAATTTCCAATGGGGAGAAGGTTATTAGGGAAATAACCAGTCTGATTTTCACTCTTTCTAAATATTTGTTTGATTTAGGTGCTTCACACTCTATCATTTCTCCATGTATGTACTATGTTTTTGGACTATATTTATAGAAACATTCTATTCCCCAGGTGTTAGGAACACCAATTAAAAGTCATATCATTTTGTTTGATGTCTGCTGGGGATATAGACTGATATTGGGGGCACATCAGTCCTGTGGGGATCTTCTTCTAATACAGATGTAGTCATAATATGTCATATTAGGCATCCAATGGTTGATCTCTATGAATGATTTTATTGACGACTTCCAGATAATAATCATGTTCTCAGATATGGATGATCAACGCGTAGCTTTCACTAGAGAGTAGAGATGTTAGGAGGGAATCCGACATATGGATCCTCTTCTCTCATTGATGTTTTATTTATCCCTGTAATTGGTAGATAGAAATATTTATGAGTTTTGGATTTTTGTTTTAGAGTTCCAGGATGACTTCTCGTAGGATGTTGTGTCTCTACCCACTCAACATAGTGTTGAGCATGGAATAAACATCCAACCCGATACCCATCTGATTTTGATAACTCTCTATTGCATGACTCATTATGGATTGTAGGAGCTACATATTAAAATTATTTACCTGATAAGAAAGTAATTTATCTGTCCAGGGGTCTCACTATTGGGCACTCTATTCTGGTTTTCAATGAAGGCAGATGATGGTCTATGGATATTCATATACTACAATAGGTTGAATCAGTGAATTCCAAGAATCATTTCCCCTTTGGTGGATCAAATATATTTTCAACCTGCTGAGAGGATATAGATGGTTCTACAAGATCGACATATAGTTTGGATGTCAATAGTTGAGGGTAAAGGATGGTGACATCCTAAATACTGATTTTAGGTTTCAGTATTGGAACATTGAGTTTGTGGTTATATCCTTCCGTGTCATGAAAGCACCATCTATGTTCATAGGATAGATGAAATCAATTATCCTTGAATTCCTAGAAATGTTAGACATATGTTCATCAACGATGTCATGATCTTCTCAATGTTAGAGGAGGAGCTTTCTAAACATCTATGGACTGTCTTGGTGGTCCTTCTACACAAACAAATCTATTGGATGTTTTCTTAGTGTAAATTTTGGACATGGGATGTCCACTTCCTTGGGAGTGTAGTGTCTCTTTAGGGCGCGCAGTGGATTTGCATCAATGACTTAAGCTATTATTTTTTAGGAAGCTCAGAAGAATATCGCATAGGTACGTAGCTTCCTAGGTCTGGTGGGATATTACTAATGGTTTCTTTCGGACTTCTCCTGATTTATAGTTCCATTGACATCCATTATAAGGAATGAATAAGAAATTGCGTTGAGGTGGAACTTTCATGAAACTATCATCTACCAGAAGTCGGAATGGAATTTTCTATAATTATGATGTTTCTAGAGGAAGGGGTTATGATCGAGGTGTTATGTGAAACTTTGAAATATGGTTTGGGTTTGTGTAGATGAAGCAGCAAGGAGTTATCTTTTATGGGATTAAGGGGTTACATCCCCACGAACATTACTATGTCAACCATGATCTATAGATTTCATCACTTATGTTTCCACTGATTTTGTGGTTGAATTAAATCACTGGGTTATTCTCTATGATATTCAAATATCATAAGAGAATGGGTTATATCTTCACCCAATGAGACAAGAACTTGTGGAAGCTGATAGGGATGGAGATACTATAGAACTATAAATTTGAGATCTCTTACAACTCAAGAAAAATAATATGTGTGGATGATTTTATGAGAATGATATCATATAAAAAGGTATTACAAGAATAAAAATATGCTGGTATGCTAATGGAGTTGTGGTCCACATAGTGCATGGATGCTGTGGTGGAGAGTTTTAGAGGATATCTATTTTAGATGATAGTAAAATAATTTGCGATGTGGTAGGTGAGGAGTTTCAGAGGGATACATAGAGACTGAATTGATGCACGGTCACGTTGGCTAGGGAAATTCTCCAAATGGATTATGAAGGATGTGATTCTATCTGTGTATTGTTAGATTAGCATAAAAAATGACCTCACTTCCTGGCAATTATAGAGTCGACCGGAGTGGATTCCATGGAATGATTGAATGTTGACGAGGCGGTGCATCTGCATGGGGTTCCATGAACCATCATATCTAATTGTGATGCATGGTAGGATTGAAATAAAAAATTTAGATGCTCAATTACATGAGGGAGATAGTATGATAAAATACATTTGTTTTAACAAAAATGAAATGAATGATTAACAAAGTTAAACATGGTAAATTCACAATACCTAATTTTGTTCTACTATGCAATCATTCTAGGTTCCAAAAATATTATACTAGAAATAAAAAAAATTAAATTTTTACAATAAAAAAATTATACCTTAAAGCATATAGAATCTTAATTAATATTGTACATAAAGGAATAATAATGTATACGAAGGTTATACATTATTCTATTATCTATATAATGTGGAAATAAACATGAAACAAAACAAGTAACATTTATGAAATCTTTTAACCCAAATAGTAGGTTATTTAAAAACCATGGATTATGGATCATTGATTTAAACTGTCTTGAAAGTCTATCGTACCCACACTAGGGTAAAAACTCGAAAGGAATTTTGGAATCATTCGTTCTATCCCTGTAATCCCTCGAAATTAAAGGTAGTTGGAACATCTATCATTATATCACTAGAAGTCCTTGATAATTATTGTAGTCAGAACCTCTATCTGCTTATCCCTGGAATCCCTTAATTGTACTTAGCAACAATCTGATTCGCGAAAAGGAGGATCAAAACGATGTTTGGTATACACCAATAATGAGTGTCTGTCTCTCTGAAAATAACTTTAGCAGCATAAATCTCTAGAGTGATCAACACATGTTCTCAATAATGATCTCGTTCAAATAAGCTCCTATTTTTAGGCCCAACTCTAACAGTTAGCTCCCTCCTCCGGTGATTATATTTTTCATTGAATATTAATGGAACCTATACACGTGTCACTCAATCAATGGTTAGTTAGAAATATATGTTATGAACAACTAATGCATTAAAAGAAGATTTATTCAGTAAAATATTATTTACATTAAATATTTAAAAATTATTGTCATATAAATTATAAATATTAAAAATAAAACTTTAATAGAATTATATTATATTTAATTAAAAATAAATTTTTTCCCATTGTGAATTTTGGATATTTTTTAAAAATAAAAAAAAAATTAAAAATTATGAAATATACGGTTATTACATAAATTGTATCATATATGACTATATGATTATATAGGTTTGAATTAAATCAATTTTAAAACAATATCCATGTTCAAAGATGTATTAATAATTCATAATCTAGATTATTAAATATAATTTTATATTCATATAACATTTATTTAAAAATTTATGTAAAAATATTACCAATAAAAAAATCACTTTTCCATTTTGTTAAAAATTATATTTTTGGATAAACAAGTATTCCTATTTAAATTAAATATACAAAAAATTAGTTTTGTTATACTAAAATCTATTATATTATTCAAATAAAAAACATTATTTTTTTAAAAAAAATTATCAATAAAAATCCATTATTTCTAAGAAATTGTATTTATACCTCCTATATTCTATTGTTACAATTAATTATTATTCTACGGCGATTTATTATTTAATAAAACATATTTTTTATTTATAATATTTATTTAAGAATTTTGTATTATGATAAATTAATACTGTTTACAACGAAATAACTACTACAAAACTAGTTAATGTGGTAAAAAAGTAGGAAAACAATATGTTTAAAAGAAGTAATTTCTATTATTATATATTTGGTATATACCCTATGAAATTCAACTCCAACTGAAGAATATTTTACCAACTAAAAAATATATAACTTTTTATTATTGTAAATTCTAATTAAATTTACATCATAATTGGTCACATGATATAAATGTATGGCCTAAAAAAATTTGGAATATTCTAAGGAAGTCCAAATCATTCCATCACAAGTACACAAATTATTCATAGATTCATATTCCTGTGATCTTACATTGTGGAAATTTATTTTATAATTACACTATAATTACATAATTATTGTATTTTTACTAAATTTTACTAGTCTATATCAATAATTATTATCATGGTTTCCCATTATATATTGTTAAAAATTAAAAGTTCATTCGTGTGTTGTGAGAACTACTACGTGCACAATGGGCTAATAATCATTTTCACCATTTCCTTTATGACATATTTTAATAGAAAAATTGAAAAATATATTTGAAAAATATTATATAATTATTAATATTTAGATAATATTTTTAATCCACTTGCATTGAAACTCAATATCTTTTAAATAAAAATATTAACTATGCATTTTTTATATTAACATCACAAAAATATAAATAATCCAATTTATCATATATTTCCATTATATATTATTTAATTCAATTACAATATTATTAACCATGTTATAAATATACAATACACTGTGTAAAATTATTTAAGTATTATATCATTAACAAATATTCCTCCTTCATAATTAAAATCATTCCTTGATTATGACATATTCATGTTTCAGTTGGTCGGACCTCCTACATTATCAATGAAATAAAATTATATCATTGAAGAATATGATAAAAAAAATTTGGAAGATATATGATATAAATAAATAAACTCTTATTTTTTGACTAAGGTATTATGATATTAATATAAAATTTATTAATTAATATTGAATGGTTTATTCATTAAAAATAACATAAATGTTTTATATGTTGATGCCATCCTTAATAATAATAAAAAACCATCGAATTAAATAAAAACTATATAATTAAGAATAATAGATAAATTTTAGTATATTAAATTATATATGAATGATAATTTTTTATATGAAAATGGAATGAATAAAATAAGAAATTAGTTCAAAATAATTATTATTTTTAAAACTCTAAACAACAATGACTTTAATAAAATTAGTAATATATATACAGAGATTAATTTTAAATGATTTTAATAGAATCCAATAGACAGGAATAGTTATCAAAAATAGGTTATTAGTTTTTTTAAACATGTAGTTAGAGTGGGACCAGGTAAAGATAAATTCAAGGTAGGGGTTTCATTTACTATATTTCGTATTCCTTATGTCAGAAACATACATAATTGTGTTCACCATTGGATTATTATTCTGTCATTGAATTCAATTATTTAATATGGTATATAAACTTAATATAAATTATAAATAAATTAAACCATTAACAAAAACATCATTAAATTTTTTTTGGATCATTTTTGTATTTTGTGTAAAAATATTGCCAATTCTTAGTAATATATATTTTTGACCCATGTATGTGATTGTTTATTTGAAAGTGTTTTATTAATAGAAAATAGAAATGGTTAATTACTAATATAAATTATATTTCATGTTTCATATGATACAAAATAAATTTCAAAAATATTTTCTCTAATATTTATTATTCTATAAATTAACAAAAATATGATAAATAATGCATTTTTTAATTATACAAAGTTCTAGATTTGCAACCAGGATTCTGGTTTTATTTAATAATATATCATTCAAGAAAATTTATAATAAGGATGAAAATTTTATAACTTTTCCCTTATTATTTTATTTTAAAATTAATATTCACTTCATCTTTTATAATAATGGTTAAACAATTTTTTTAAATATTTTGTATATTTACTATTATTTCACTATGGATTATTTCTCATTATGTGATATTATGATACAATTTTTTATGTTGTTATAATATTGATCTTTTTAAAAACAATTATATCCTATAAAATCCTCTTTTTATGTTATCTGATATTTGTAAAATGTTGAAAATCCCCTTGTTTCATTTCATTTTTTATTAAATGAGGATGAATGATTTTGAGTGAAACACTTATGAATGGGTGATGATGGGTTTTGTCTAATATATTTCTATAATTAATCAGTCTAAATTTCAATGCCATGTTATTTAAATGATATATGAGATGATTTATCCCATGAAAAGAGTTTTTTTATTTATGCATAGCTATTGGTTAAAAAAGTGGATTTTCCAAAGGCAATTAGATTATAGGAGGACCTATCCTAAGTCAAATGGTAAAGGAGACGATTTATCAAATGAAAGGAAATATAAATGATGTTCTAAAAAATATCTAATGAAATATGGGGGTAGTATACAATCCATTAAGGTTACATGAATCAGTAACAATAGACAATTATTTAATGAAAGAGTTTGTGGGAATCATTGAAATATGATTCATATACCATGGTTTATGGAACACTAATACGAAAAAATATGGTCCTATGATTATAATAGTGGACTTGTGTTTATTGTCTCATAACATTACTATTATGTTCTAAGACATGTTATTGTTCAGTTGAATTTACATTCCCTTCTGTCTTGAAATATAGAAAATTCCTATCATTACAATGTTTTAATATGAAATATGTCCCATAAAATGTTTTATTTTATTCTTTTTATATTTAATGTGATGGAATGATTTTATGTTTTCCACAACATACTATTATAGGTTCCAATTTTTATATATATTCCTATACATTGATTATTATTATATATATAATATGTTATAAGTCATTTAGGCAATGTATAATATTTCATTATATGGAAATATTAACATTTTTAAATTATTTATTTAATATAGATAGTCATTCAATAGTAAATAAAAATGTTCCCTACGACCCGTGGTATTATAGTTAAAATGGATTATTGGTTGTGAAAATTTTCATGTTTATCATATATCGTATCACATAGTATCAATCATATTTTTTAAATGTATTCAATTTTTACATAATATTTCATAGTCTGGGTATGGGGGTCATTAATTATTATCATATACACTATTAGTATCGACATATTTAAATATCTAAATGATGAAATCAATGATAAATGAAAAATAATAATTATATTTCACTCATAGCATGAAATCATACATTTTCATTCACTAACATTGAAAATATCCTAAAAATATATGGTTACCTAAAAACAAATCACAATATCAACATATATCATATATTATAATTTATCATCAAAACTTTTCAAGGCTTCACAATTGGAATTTGTTGCTTGTACACAAGATATATTTGTAAATGGACATTTGTGGGTAAAAAAATTGAGTGCGGTAGTCATGAATTTAACAATAAATATTCCCATGAAAAAAAATAAATATGGTACCTCATCTAAATTCAGGCTTGTTCTGAGCATTGAACTATAACACCAGGATCAGACATTGTCTTAATCCCTGACATATCTAGCAATGATGTGAATCCCCCATGGTTGGTGTTCTTTGACCTATATTTTAGAGTATGAGGTGATTTAAATGTATGTACACCACCAACTACATATCTTACCTTATCATATAAATTTTTAGTCTCATACTTCTATGTCAATTTTAAATGATATAGTGAAAAATATTACTCCAAAATCTGCTTTCCAAAACTATGATGAAATATGGTGGAAATTTTTACACCAGATATTTTAATTAATATTAATTATTCTATGATAAAATGAAATATAAAATCTTCATTTAGATTTATATGAATTTCCAACCCATTAAATAGAGATAAATCATATTAAATCTATTTTATATGATTATGAAACATTTGAATAATAGGAAAATGAGAACCAATATTCATAAAACTACTCCTTGAGAATATTAGATGAATTATCTCTTATAAAAAACAATTATGGGGTAAATACTTCCAAATTAAATATTCATTGACAATAAATAAATTAATATCTTTAATGATAATGGTGTTACACATTTATGGTTGTATAGTTATATATCTTCCCAAATTTCATTGATATACACAATTAATGTAGAAATTTTTAAATAATATGAATGTTGGTTCTTACAATGAATTATAACCATGTGAAAGATAAATGTACCCTATTAATGATGTAATAACCTAGAACTATTTGGTCTATTACATTGTGGAAACAAAATGATTGTGGTTTTCTAATGGGAAATTAGTCACTAATTCTCAGATGATTACCCAAAAATTATAGTTTTTCTATCATCATGACATTTTGATATTTTGTGTTAGCGTGTCATTTTTGGTACTATCATTGTCAGCGATTCATTTTTGTACATATAGTATTGGGGAGTCATTTTTTGTTTTGTCAGTGCCGAAAAGACATTTTTATAGTGGGTTTTGGTGAGTCATTTTTTGTATGGAAAGTGTCTCTTAGTTGGGGTGTTCGTGTCGGTGAGTCAGGTCATTTGTGTCAGTGAGTCAGGGAATCGATGTCAATGACTCGTGGCAGTAGTTTCACTGATTCAAGGCATTAGTGTCGGTGATCTAGTTGTTCGGTGCTGGTGAATTAGGGCTTGTTGGTTTCTCATAGTTTTTGACATTCTTATAAGTGAATCATTCCAATTTTTTTCAATTTTATCATTTTCACCCCTCTTAGATTTTATTGGACATAAATCATGTTTAAATATTTATTTGGGCATTTATAAAGAATTATCAAAGGATATTAATTATATATTTAATTTTATAATGGTCTGGGGACTTTGAAAAATTCTAAATATATAATATTGACCATGATCCCATATTAATTGTATTTGAATCCACTTTTCGTTCATTTGACATAGGATCTGGATTTCATTTTCTAAAGCTAATGACCTTTTATCTCATTCATATTGAAGCAACTAGAGCCCTCCTCCCTAGATGATTCGTGAGCCAATGACGTAGCCCACTATTATCAGCTTTTTCATTAACTCTCATGCTTCCTGTGTGATTCAATATTCATTAAAAGGAAATGTTTTGGTTCCCTATTGTTTTAGGCAGTGATTTTCCATAGTCTCTATTAAATTTAGTATAATTTGAGGTATGTGTAGTAATGATTATTGATAGGAAAAACTGAATTCATTATTTAAAAATAGTAATAAATAAGTGGGGGAGGCGATGATAAAAATATTATATGACCTGTTATGAAAATGTATAGGGGATTGAAAATTAATGAATATTGATAACTTTTTTATTTTAATTTACTTGTTTTCTTCTTATAAATTTGTGTGGATAAAAGGAATTCAAAAAATCATTGTCATTGGTGTACTTTTCTGGCATAGTAGTGATGTTTTTAATCTTTCCCTTGATACTCTGTTTATAATCACAAATATAAATTCATTTATTCATGTAAACATGGTTAAAAAAATGGATTACCCAAGATCAAACTTGTTATGTGATCACCCAGAATATTTAAAGATGAATTAAAGAACAATTTTTCCTAAATCAAAATATGCTATTCTAAATGGTGTGGATATTTTCTGGGTTTTGTTGGGGTTTGTTATTTATGGGATTTGTGTGATTTTGTAGTTGGTAGACATTTTATCTGTATGAGGGTGGACAGAGGGAATGCCGTTTAGTTTGGGGTATGGAATGTTTGTGCGGTAGGACTACTATTAGGCAGTGTTTTTCAATGGGATATATCTATGGGGTATTACAAGAGGTGTGAAGTAATCTCTAGTTGAGATATTTATTGAATTTGGAAGGGATGAACATGTAGGTAGTAGTAATGAAGTTTATTGTGTTGTGGCTAACAAGCTATGTTGTGTAGTGGGAATGATATTTTTTATGTTCTTTTTGTGTAGTGGTATTGTTGGTTATCTTTATTATTTTGTATATATTGGTTTCATATTTTTGATTCCTGGGTAGTGATGGAATTAAATATAGTGCACAAATTAATAATTATTAACCAAAGATGAAATGAAAAAGCGGTTGTGTTTTGGTAATTGTTGTGGATTTTATGTTGTTTGACTATATTTGTAGTAGAAAAGTGGTTTTGTGTGGGACATTTGTTTATTTGAAACCCATTTGTTGGGTGGATTCCTTGTTTACCTATACGTATAGATTGTATTTCCCTGTGATTTTAAATACTCACCCCTTCCTTCTTGAGAACAACATGAAAGTCACCCCCATTTTATAGGGGAGGGTATCTTTCCCAAAATAATGTTCACAGGATGGTTGGATTGTCGCAAACATTCTTCCTTGCACCCAATCTATGATCTTACCTCTTGAGCGTGTAAGGAATGGTAATAATGGAATGAGAATTACTATTATCTTGTGATCCTTCGGGTATGTTATGTTATGTGTGAGGGGAACTATTTTCTATGGGCTATGTTTATTTCCTAGGTTTCATCAGAATGAGGCCCATGTGTTTTCAAGTGTGAGGGGTGGTTGTTGTGACCTATGTGTCTGCGGGCGTGTTATGTGTGCTTTGTGTCCTAGGTTTGTGTGGCTAGATGTATATGGGGAATGATATTTAGGAAGTGTTGTATCATCAAGATTTTATCTATTTGGAATGTTCGGTTAATTAGTGAGAAAAGTGGTGGAGGTTATCCAAATTATAATTTTGCATTTATTATTTCATTGCATGTCTTCTATTATTTGATGACAGTGACTTGGTGAGGTTGGGTTGGTTAGATTTCCTTGTATTGTGCTGTTGTTTCTTCTATTTTCACACGTACATTAATGTTCTTCTCCCACATTTACAAAAGATACATTGGATTCCCTACTGAGTATTCTTGTATGCTCACCATATGTAAGAAAACAATTTTCTAGTTTCTAGGAGAATCTTGATGAGTGTAATGGACATTACTAGATCAAGAATTGAGATTTTTAACCATAAATTCTTACTCTATTTATTTGGAACATTTATTTGTAGTTTTTTTGAAATTTAATAGAAATTTATCTTTAATTATTCATTGGTTGGATTTTGGTTTTTTTATATGAAATGATTGGATCCATTTGGTGATTTTAACATATTATATTATGATATTTTTTAAAAAAAAAAATGGTAATTCCTTCCATTTGTGTGAGATTGTATGCAATTGGATCTAGTGAATACATTGAGGCATATTAAAGGTGTTACATGATGGTCATTAACTCTCCATTATCTAGATATAGTAGGGTATAAAACATGGCTTCCCCTCACATCATCTTGTAGATGGTGGGTCATGACATAATGGTATATGAGGTAATGGTTGGGAGATAAGATAGAGTTCATTGTTACTAATAGTGAGTGTCGCATGGGGTGGTAGGTAAAAATTTTAGGAAATCATAGTGTGTGAAATAGGATAGGGAAGACCAATAATGGCACATTTTTTTGGGCCCCCATGATATAATTATGGGACTCTGATCTTATCAAACCACCCAGTGAGGAAACATAGATTGTATGGTAGAGTCCCAAGGTAAGGTACATGAAACATCATGACATGTGTTATTGTGTTTCTTGTGTTTTTTGGGAATTTAAAAGTAATTTATAATTAAAATCATTTTAAAAAATTTCTAAACAACTTATAGTTAGGAGTTCCCAGTATAACCTTTTCATCTATGCAACTCGGACTTCGACCACGTGTGGAATAAGAGTTTGAGGTTCAGTAGGTTGACCTGGTTGATTAACATAAGGTTGAATGAGGGGAGAATGAAGAAATATAGTAAAAGACAGTTCATGCTTTCTATTGGTAGACCCTAGTGAAGTATGAATTATAATTTCAGACAAATAGATGGATGGATATCTTGTGGAGATAGCAATCACCTTATACATGATATGTGATCTTAGGGAGTACAAGGTTCCTATGGAATTGATCCAAATTTGAGAATCATTGTGTCATTGGTGGACACATTACCTCGTTGAGAGGATAAAGAAATATGTATAATGGAATGAATTTGAGATGGAGTTTCAGGTGGGGAACCATTCCTCGACGATGAAGGCCACGAAGAGGTAGGTGATGCTCTCACTAAAGAATGGTATTATGTTTTTGAGAAAACTGGGGATCATGTTCAAGGATATACAGAAATTTCTCTAGAAAAATTTATGGATGAGGAGTCTCAGGCGAAGTGTTATGAGGAGCCAGTCTGACCTTTTCTTTAGAATGTAGTTACACCATTTCACCCTACCAATATATATAAAAGATTATATGAATAATGTGGTAGTGGAAAGGAAGCAATCACAATGAGTCATGTAGGGAAAGGGTGTCCAACGCATTTCATCAAAGGGGGGCCAATAAGTAGTATGTCTATGACATCAGGACAATCCCGTTTTTTTCTAGTAGTAGGTATGCCTGAATAGATCCAGTTCCGTTATCCTTGTCCTCATCCTTTTCCCCTGGGATTAGGAATAAGGATCTTGGTCTGTGGAGTCTATTAATATCATTGGAGAAATTTCACTGTTCGAGATCAGTATGGTGGTGGTGGGTAGGTTTAGCCCCCACCTTATCCATAGTTTTCAAATGGACCATTCCAGTAGTATGAACAGTTGGCTCCTGCTCCATCGAGGGTAGAAGTTAAGGGAGGAGGATGACCACATGGTTCCCCTTAGGGACCACAACTAGTGTGTGGTCAGGGAGGGGGCCGAGAGCCTTGGTGTAGAGGAGATAGGTGTGGGAAGTTGCATGCTGATGAGTTAGTATTTCAAGTGGGGAAGGAGGTTTTTAGGGATATGATTAGTCTGTTTAGGACACATTCTCGATATTTGTTTGATTTAGGAGATTCAGGATCTATATTTTCACCATGTATGTACCATGTTTTTTTTTCTATATTTAGATAGACATTCTACTCCATAAGTGTTGAGCACAGAAGTTAACAGTCATATCAGTTTGATTTATGTTTGTTGGGGATGTAGAATAATGTTGGGGCCACATCATTCATGTGTGGATCTTCTTCCATTACAGATGTTGTCATACTATGTCATATTAGGCATCCAATTGTTGATCTCTAGGGATGATGTTATCGACTGATTCTAGAGAATACTCATGTTCTCATATATGGACAACCAATGCGTACCTTTCACTGGCGAGTGGAGATGTTAGGTTGGAATCTGATATGTGGATCCTCTTATCTCTTTGATGGTAGATTTTTCAATGGAATTGGATGATACAAATATTTTAGAGGTTTGGGGGTTTTTGGAGAATTCCTTTAGGACATCCCGGTGGAGGTTTTGTCTCTACCCCATCTACATGGTTTTGTGGTCAGAATAGACATCAAACCCAATACCATTCAAATTTTTATGACTCCCTATTGCATGACTCCTTCTTATTTGTAGAAGATATAGACACAAAATGATGATCTGATGAAAAAGGAATTTATCTATCCAGAATTCTCACCACGGGGTGCTCTATTCTGGTTTGCATTGAAGAAAGATGATAGTCAATGTCTATTCATATACTACGATAGGTTGCATAAGGTAATGATCAATAACTATTAACCATTAGGTAGATTGAATACCTTCTCGACTGGCTGAGGGGAGACAAATGGTTCTACAAGATCGATATAGAGTTTGGATATAAATAGTTAAGGGTAAAGGATGGTTACATCATAAAGACCGATTTTAGGTTTAGTTATTGGAACTTTGAGATTGTGGTTATATTGTTCAGTGTCACAAACAAACCAACAATTTTCATGGGATAGTTGAAATCTATTTTCCATGAATTCCTACACATGTTGGTAATCATGTTCATCAATGACATCCTGGTCTTCTCAGTGTTAGAGTAGGAGCTTTCCAAATGTCTTCGGACTGTCTTGGATGTCCTTTTACACAAAAAACTCTATTGTAAGTTTTCATAGTTTAAATTTCTGACATGGGATGTTCACATCCTTGGGAATGTGGTGTCTTCATAGGGCATCATAGTGGATCTGCGTCAAAGGTCGAAGTGATTATTTCATCGGAAGCTCACAAGAATGTAGTATATGTACGTAGCTTCCTAGGTCTAGTAGGCTATTGCCAATGGATTAATTCCCAACGTATCCTAAGTTATAGTTCTATTGACATCCATGACTAGGCCATTGTGTTGATTGATAATTTTCATGAATACATCATCTAGAAGAAGGGGGTATTTTCAGTTCTTTTGTCAAGAGTTTTCCAGGGGGAAGTGGTAATAATCGAGGTGTTCTGTGAAACATTGACATAGGGTTGGGGTTTGAGTAGATGAAGCAGTGTGGATTGATCTATTATAGTTTAAAGGAGTTACATCCCCATGAACATAACTATGTCAACCAGGATCAAGAGATATCATCACTTATGTCTACAATAATGTTGTGGTAGAATTACCTCATTGGGGTGATCTTTTTGGTCTTCATAGATCATAAGATCATGAGGTATATCTTTTCCTAGTAAGACTTGAACTTGAGGAAGCTGTGATGGATGGAGATTCTATTGGACTATAAATTTGAAATCTCAAAAATCTCAAGAAAGAGAAATCTTTGGATGACTCCTTGATAAAGATATCATATAAGGAGATAGTTCAAAAATCATAATTTTCTTGTAAGGTAATGGTGGAGTGGGCGACATTATACCTGGATTATTGGGTGGAAAGATGTAGAGGATATCTATTTTAGACGATAGTACAATGTTTTTTAATTTGGTTGGTAAGGAGTTTCATAGGAGAGACATAGAGACTGAATTTATGAGTGGTCACATTGACTAGGGCGATGCTCCAAAAGGATGGTCAATGGATGGCCCGAGTTAGATGCTTTTCTATGTGAATCTGTATGTCCCATTGGTGATGCATAAGGGAGTTCTATGTGAGTTCCCTAGATCACCCCTAGCAGTACACCCATGTGTTTCTAATTTGTACCAAGACTTAAGGGAACATTTTATTCAATATGTGAATCAGTAAGTGGAACATTTTATGAAATAGTTACTATTATGACATCATGTGAAGGTTGATTAATGTGTTATCAGAGGTTTGTTTTAGCCCTTATATGTCCTCGAGTGAATAGTATGATAAAAAAAATTAGTTTTTTACCACATGGAAATTTATATTTAACAAATTAATACATGGTAAATTCACAAGACCTCTTTTAGTTATACTATACAAACATTCTAGGTTCCAGAAATATTATTCTATAAATGAAAAACATTCAAATTATAAAATAAAAAGATTCTACCATAAAACATATATAATATTAATTAATATAGTATATAAAATAATACTAATTTATAATAAGGTTATGCATTCTTCCATTATCAAAATAAAGTGGAAATAAACATGAAACAAAACGAGTAACATGTATGAAATATTTTATCCCAAAAATTATGTTATTCAAAAATCATGGATAATGGTTCATTGATTTAATCATTTTTGAAAGTTTTTCTTACCCAAACCAGGGTAAGCCCTCGATAGTAATATTGGAATTTGTCTTTCTCTCTCTGCAAGCCCTCGATATTTAAGGTAGTTAGAACTTCTATATTTATATCACCCGATGTCCTTGATTATTATGATAGTCACTTCCTCTATATTAATATCCCAAGGATCCCATGAGTGTACTCAGCAACTATCTAATTCACAATAATCATGATGAAAATGATGTTAGGTATACACCAAGCATGAGCATCTGTCTCTCTAGAAATCACTTCACCTGTATGCAATCACTAGAGTGATCAACATATGTTTTCAATAATGAGCGTGTTTAAATGAGCTCCTATTTATAGGCCCAAATCCAATGGTCGGCTCACTCCTCCAATGACCATTTTTTTCATTGAATCCCCAAGAGACCTATACACGTGTCACACAAACAACAGTTAGTTAGAAATAGATTTTACAAACAACTAATGCCTTAAATCATGATTATTTCAATAAAATATTATTTACATTAAATTTTTATAAATTCTTTTCAAATAAATTTTAAATATTAAATTTTAAATTATATTATAATAATATAATTTTTAAGTAAACATAATATTTTTTCCCATTGGGAAATTTGGATATATTTTTTGAAAAATTAATTCTTTACAAAATTATAAAATATACTGTTTTATACAAATTGTATCACAAATGACTATATAATTATATATGTTTAAATTAAAACATTTTTAAAAAAATATTTATGTTCAAACATGTATTAATAATTCATATTCTAGATTATTAAATATAAATATAAATTTTTATGAGATTTATTTTATAAATAAAGTAAAAATATTACAAATAAAAAAATTGCTTTTCAATTTTATTAAAAATATATATATTTTTGGATAAAATTTTTTTCCTATTTAAATTAAATCTTGAATAAATTTGTTTTCTTATAGTAAAATCATTAATATTATTCACATAAAAATTTTTATTTAATTTTTTTGTAAATATTTATTAATAAAAATCCATTATTTCTATGAAATTGTTTTTACCTCCCATTTTCTAATGTTAAAATTAATTATTAATTTACAAAGAATTATTATTTCATAAAACATATATTTTTATTTGGAAGATTTATTTAAAAATTTTGTATTATGATTAATTAATACTATTTATAAATAAATAAATACTTAAAAACTAGTTAATGTGGTAATAAAAAATAAGAAAAAGATGGGTTTAAAATAATTACTTTCTAACCTTATATATTTGGTATGTACCCACAACAATTCAACTCCAACTGAAGAATATTTTTCCATCTCAAAAAATTATATCTTTTTACCATTGAATATTCATATTAAATCTACATTATACCTTGGTCATAGTATATAATTTTATGGCCTAAAACAATTTGGAATCATCTATGGAAAACAAAATGATTTTATAATGATTACACTAATTATTCATCGATTCATATTATTGTGATCTTACATTGCTGAATTTTAATTTGTAATTACTCTATAATAATATAATTACGGTATCTATAATAAATTTTATTAGTCTATATCATTAATAATAAACATTGTTTCCCATTTTATATTGATAAAAATTTAACATTCATTCATGTGTTGTGAGAACTACTTCCTACACAGAGGGTCAATAAAAATTTTCACCATTTCCTCTAGGACATATATATAATAGGGAAATTGATAAATATATTTGAAATATATTATATAATAAATAATATTAAGATAAAATTTTTAATCCTCTATCATTGACAATAAATATATGTATAAAGAAAACATTAACTATGCATTTTGTATACACAAATCACAAAAACATAAATAATCCAATTAATCATATATTGTCAGTATATATTATTTAATTCAATTAAATTATTATTAAACATGTTATTAATATACAATATACTATGTAATATTATGTAACTATGATATCATTAAAAAATATTCCTCCCTCATAATAAAAATTATCCATTGATTTTGACATATACTAGTTTTACTTGGTCAAACCACCTACACTATCAATGAAATACAATAATATCATTGAAGACTATGATAACATTTTTATGGATGATATATAATATAAATAAATACATTATTTTTTTTTGAATATTGTATTATGACATTAATATTAAATTCATTAATTAATATAGAATGGTATATTCTTAAAAAATAACATAAACATTTTATATGTTGATTTCATCATTAATAATAATAATAATAACCATAGAATGAAATAATATCTATATAATTAATAATAATAGATACATTTTATTAATTTAAATGATATATGAATGATTAATTTTTTTAGATGAAAATGGTATCAACTGAAAATTGAAAATTTTATTCAAAGTAATTATTATAACTACTACAAAATACTAAAAAGCTATAAATAAATTAATAATATATATACATAGAATAATTTAAAATTAGGATAATAGAATTATATAGACATGGATATAAATCAATAATAGGTTATTAGGATCTTATTTAAACATGTAGTTATATTGGGACCAAATAAACAAGAATTCAAGGTAAGGGTTTCATTGACACTATTTTGGATTCCTTAGGTCTTAAACATACATAACTGAATACACCATGGAATTATTATTTTATCCTTGAAGTCAATTATTTAATATGGTATCTAATATTTATATAAATTATAAATAACTGAAATCATTAAAAAAACAGAATTAAATATGTTTTTGGAACAATTTTGTATTTTTTTTTAAAATAACTTCAATTTTTAGTAATTGATATTTTTCATCCATTTATGTGTTTTTTTATTTGAAAGTGTTTTATTTAATAGAAAATAAATAAGGAAAACTACAAAAATAAATTATATTTCGTGTTTCATATGATATAAATTAATTTCAATAATATTTTCTCTAATAAGAATTATTCTATAAAACAACAAAATAGCATAAATAAGTTATTTTTTTATTATACATATTTCTAGTTTTTCTACCAAGATTATTGTTTTATTGAATGATAAATCATTCATAAAAATTTATAATAAGGATTAAAAAATTATAACCTTTCCCATTTGACGTTTTTTTAAATATTATTCACTTAATATTTTATAAAATGGTTAAATAGGTTTTTAAATATTTTTTATAGTAACTATTTTTTCTCTAAGAATTATTTCTTGTTATGTGATGCTCGGAAATACTAGTTTTTTTTATTATAATATCAATCATTTTAAAAAAATTATATCGTATAAATTATTCTTTTTATGTTATCTAATATTTTTTAAATGTTGAAAACCCCTATTTTTCATTTCGTTTCTTATTAAATGAGGAAGAAAGATTTTGAGTGAAACGCATATGTAAGGTTGATGATGGGTGTTGTCCAATATATTTATATAATTAATAATTTTAAATTTCAATCTCATGTTTTTAAAGGAAATATGTGATGATCTATCCCATTAAAATGGTTTTCTTTTTTTGATTTATAGATAGTCAATGGGTAAAAAAAGGATTTTCCAAAGGAAATTAAATTATAGTTGGAACAATCCCAATTCAAAAGGAAAAGGAGACGATTTGTCATGTCAAGAGAAATATAAATGAGGTTCTATCAAATATCCAATGAAAAATGGTGGGATTATACTATCGCTTGAAATTACATGGATGACTAACCTTAGACTATTACTTTATGAATTAGTTGGTGGGAATATTTAAAATATTCTTCATATTCCATGGTTTACGGAACACTGATATGATAAAAATATGGGCCTTTGATTATAATAGCAGACTCATGTTTATTGTCTCATAATATCACTATTGTGTTATATGACATGTGATTGATCAGTTGAATTTACATGTCCTTCAATCATGAAATACATACAATTCTTATCATTGAAATTTTTTAATAAGAAATATGTCCCATAAAATGTTTTCTTTTATTTTTTATCTTTAACATGATGGAATGATTTTATGATTTCTACAACATACTATTTGAGGTGCCAATTTTAAAATATATTCCAAAACAATATTATTATTATTATATATATATATATAATATGTTATATGTCTTGAAGAAAGTGTATAATATTTTATTATAGAGAATTATTCCCATTTATAAAATATTAATTTTATATAGAAAGTCAAAAAATAGTAAATAATAATAATGTTCCCAATGACCCGTGGGATTATAGTTAAATAAGATTCTTGGTTGTGAAATTTTTTAATGCTTATCATATATTATAGCACATAGTATCAATCATATTTTGTAAATTTATATGTTCTAACATAATATTTTAAAGTATCAGTATGGGGATTCATTAATATATATCATATACACTATTAATATTGACTAATTTAAATATATAAATGGTGAAATGAATGATATATTACAAATAATAATTATAATTCAAACATAGCATGAAATCATACATTTTCATTCACTAACAATGAATATATCCTAAAAATATATTGTTACCAAAAAACATATCACAATATCTACCAACATCATATATTATAATTTAACATCAAACATTATTAAAATTCATAATTGGAATTTGATGATTGTACACATGATATATTTGTAAAATGAAATTTGTGTGTAAAAAATTGAGGTTGGTAGTAATTATTTAAACTATGAATACTCACAAGTAAATAAAATATGGTACCTCATCAGAATTATGGATTGGTCCGAGCATAAAACTATATCACCAAGATCAGACACTTTCATACTCTCTAACATATCTTGCACTGATGTTAATCCACCATGGTTTTTTTGACCTATATGTTAAAGAATGAGGTGATTGAAATGTATGTACACAAAAAACTATTTATCTTTCCTTATCATTAAAATTTTAATCCTCATAATTTTATGTTGATGTTATATGATATCGTGAAAACTATGACTCGAAAATCGGGTTTCCAAAACTATGATGAACTAATTTGGAAATTTTTACACAAGATAATTTAATTAATATTAAATATCTTTATAAAAAATGAAATTTAAAATCTCCAATTAGATTTATATAAATTTCTTATGCATAAAATAATGATAAAAATTTCTAAATATGATTTACATGATTCTGAAACATTGGTATAATAGGAAAATGTGAACCAATATTCCTAAAATTACTCATTGAGAATATTTGATGCATTCCCTCTTATAAAGAACAATTATGGGTTAAATAATTATCAATTAAATATTCATTTACAATAAATAAATGAATATATTAAACGTTAATGGTGTTACCTAATGATGGTACTATAGATATATACCTTCCCAAATTTCATTGATATAGCCAATTTATGTAGAAAATTTATAATAATTAGAATGTTGTTTATTAGAATGAATAATAACCACGACCAAGATAAATTTACCCTTTTGATGTTGTAATGACATAGAACTATTTTTTCTATTTCATTGTGGGAATAAAATGATTGGGGTGTTCTAAGGGGCAATCAGTTAGTAATTCTGATTAGATTGCCCAAAAATTCTACCTTTTCTATCGACATGCCATTTTTAACATTTCATTTTTTTCATGTCATTTTTTGTACTATCAATTTCAGTGATTAATTTTTGTACATCCAGTATCTGCGAGTCATTTTTTGTGTTGTTGGTGCCAGAAAGTCATTTTTTTGTAATGTGGGTTTTAATGATTTATTTTTTGTACCATAAGTGTCTGTTAGTTGGGTTGTTGGTGTCAGTGAGTCAGATCATTAGTATCAGTGATTCAGGGCATCGACAAAGATGATATAGATCATTAGTTTGAGTGAGTCAGGGCATCATTATTGATGAGTCAAGTGTTTGGTTCTATTATGTTAGGTAATGTTGGTGGCTTAACTTCAGTGACTCTCCCATAAGTGACTAATTCCAATTTTTACCATTTTTTCAGTTTCACCCCTCTTAGATTTAATTTGACATCAATCAAGTTTAAATAATTGTTTGGGAATTTTTAATGGAGAATCAAAGGATGTTTATTAAATATTTTATTTAATAATTCTCTAGGGACATTGAAAAAATCTAACCATGTAATCTTGATCAAGATACCATTTTATTAATATTTTTTACCATTTCCAGTTCTGTTAACATAGGAGCTACATTTCTTATTCTAAATTTAATGCCCACTTCTCTCATTTATATTAGATCACCTAGAGCCCTCCTCTGTAGATGACTCGTGAACCTATGTTGTATCCCTCTATTATCAACTTTTTCATTGAATTTCATGCTTCACATGTGATTCCATATTCAATAAAAGGAAGTGGTTTGGTTGCCTATTGTTCCAAGTATGTATTTCCCCACATATCTATTAAATTGAGTATCCTGAAATGTGATTGTAGTAATGAAAATTTTGAGAGATAAACATAATTATTTATTTAAAAATATTAATAAATAAGTTGTGATGATGATGATAAAAATATTATATGAACTGTTATGAAAACAGATAGATGATTGAAGAGGAATAAATATTTAGAAATTCTTTATTTTAATTTCCTTTTATTCTTATTATATATTGTTGTGTCTGAAAGTACTTCTAAAAGTCATGCTCCTTGGTGGAATTTTCTTGCACACTACTGCTGTTTTTATTCTTTCTTTTGATACTCTATTAATAATCACAAATATACATCAAATTAATCACGTAAAAATTGTAAAATAAATGGATTGCCCAGGATCAAACTGGTTATGTGATCACCCAGGTTATTTAAAGATTAATTAATGAACAACTTTTTCTAAATCAAAATATGAAATTCCAAATGGGGTGGATATTTTCTACGATAGGTTCGTATTTTTTATTTATGGGGTTTTTTTGATGTTGTCATTGGTTTAAATTTTATGGGTATAAGGGTGGACAGAGAGAATGCCTTTGATTTTTGGGCATGGCTGGTTTGTTCTTCAGGTCTACTATTTGGCGGTGTTTTTCAATGGAATTTATCCATGTCGTAGTTCACGAGGTCCGATATAATCTCAGGATGAGATATTGATTGATTTTGGAATGGATGAAGTTGTAGATAGTAGGAATTCCATTGATTGTGTGGTGTCCATCGAGTGATGTTGTGTACTGGGAATAAAATGTGCTTATATTCTACTGGTGTAGTGAGAATATAGGTTCACATTATTATTGTGTTGATAATGGTTTCAGATAGTGTTTTAATAGGTAGTTATGGATTTAATTATAGTGAACTCATTAATAATGAAATACCACTGATAAAATGAAAAAGGGGATGTGTTTCTGAATTGGATGTAGATTTTGTGTGGTTGTGCATATATTTAGAGTCCTAAAAGTGGTTTTCTGTGGGCCTGTTGTTTGTTTTAAACACATTGGTTGGGTTGTTTCCTTGTTTACCTATACCTATATATTTTATTTCCTTGTGATTTTCAATACTCACCGACACTTCTTGAGCGCTACATGACAAACAACCCCATTTCATAGGGGAGGATATCTTTCTCAAAATCCTATTCAGAGGATGGATGGATTGTAATTAACCTTCTTTATTACACCAATTACTAGTTCTTACCTATTGAGCATATCTGGAAATGCAATAATGGACTGAGGTTTACTATTATCTTAAGATACATTGGGTATGTTATGTTATGTATGAGGGGACCAAGTGTATGTGGGATATGTTTATTTCTTAGGATTCTTCAGAATGAGGCCCATATGATTTCAAGAGTGAGGGGTAGTTTTTTTGACCTAGATGTATGCAGTTTTGGTATATGTGGTTTGTGGCCATGGTGTGTGTAGGTAGATGTGTAGTGGGACTGATTTTTGCGAATGGTGGAAGCATCAAAATGTTATCTGTTAGGAATGATCAGTTAATTTGTTAGAAAAGTGGTGCAGGTTACCCAAATTATCATTGTGCATATATTATTACATTGTATATGTTCTATTATTTTAGGATTGTGAATTTGTGAGGATGGTTTGGTTATATTTCCTTTACGGTGCTATTGGATTCTGCTATTTTCTCATTAGAATTAATTTTCTTCTCCCATATATACAAAAGTTACATTGTTTTCAATATAGATTATTCTTGTATGATCACCAAATGTAAGAAAACAATTTTTTGGTTCATAGGAGTATCATGAGGATTATGCTGGACTTCACTAAATCAGGAAGTGAGATAGTTACACATATACATCTTATTCTATTTTTTGTAAATTTATTTTTAGGTTTTTTTTATTTTATAGAAATTTATTTTCGAATTATACATGGGTTGGATTTTGGTTGCCTTTTTATGAAATGATTGGTTCCATTTGTTGATTTTAACATCTTATCTTCTGATAGATTTTTTTACTAAATGGCATAATTCATTCCATTTGGGTGAGATTCTATACAATTGATTCTGGTCAACACTTTGAGGCACATTAATGGTGGTTCTCTATAGTCATTAAATATATTTTATATTGAAATATAAGGGCCTACAACATGGATTCCCCAACCTTCATCACGAAGAAGGTGGGTCATAATAGAATGGTATCTGAGGGAATGGTTTGGAGATAAAATAATGTTCAAAGTTAGTAATAGAGAGTATTCCATGGGATGGTATTGAAAAATTTTAGGAAATCATATTGTGTGAAATATGTTAGGGATGACCAGTAAAGACACAAAATTTTAGGGGGCCCCGTGATACAATGAAGGGACTATGATCCTATTGAATGAATAAGTGCCGGAAAACTGGTTGTAGGGATGAGACCATAGGAAAAGATCATGAATCATCTTGACATGTATTCTTGGGTTTTATGAGTGTTGTGGGAAGTTAAAATTAATAAACAATTAAAATAAATTTAAAAAAAATAATCTACATATTGTTAGGAGTTCCCCATTAACCCTTTTCTTCTATTGAACCCAGACATCGACCACATGTATAATAAGATGTTGAGGTTCAGAAGGGTGACCAGTTTGATTAGTGGAGGGTTGAACAATAGGAGAGAAATGAGTTCTCGTTGAAGACACTTCATTCTTTCTATCAGTAGATCCTGAAGAAGTACAAAGGTATAATTTCAGACATAATGATGGAGGGCTAGCTTGTGGTAATAGAAATCACCATTATCATGATCTTTGATATGAGAGAGTACTAGGTTTCTATGGAATTGATCCAAATGTGAAGATAAATGTTTCATTGGTGGACACATTACCTTAGTGAGAGGATAAAGACAATGGAATAATGGAATAATTTTAAGAGGTAGTTTCAAGTGGGATACCTTTCCTCGGTGATGAAGGACAAGAATTGGGAGGAGATTCTCTCACTAAAGAATGGGATTGTGTTGGTGAGATAACTGGGGATCAAGTTCAACGATATCCATAAATTTCTCCAAAACAATTTATGGATGAGGAGTCTCATGATAAGTGTTGGGTAGAGGCACTCTAACCTTCTCTTCAGTATGAAGTTACACCCTTCCCCATACCAAAATATATAGATTTTTATAAATAAAATAAGGTAGTGGATATGAATCAATCACAAGGAAGAATGTAGTGCAAGGGAGCCAACTGATTTCATCGAAGTGGGGCCAATCAGTAGTAAGTATATGGCATCAAGACAATACGGGTTTCATCCTATAGTAGATAGGCCTTAATTGTTCCAGTTCTAATATCCTTGTCCTAGTACATTCCCCATGGGCTCAGGAATTAGGTTCATTTTTTGTGGAGTATGTGAATATATTTGGAGCCAGTTCACTGATCGAGATTAGTATGGTGGAGGAGCGTAGGTTCAGCACCCACCTTAGAAATAGTTTCCAACCATTACTTTTGAGTAGCATGGAAAGTTTGCTATCTCTCCACCATGGTTAAATGTTATGGTAGGATGATGAAAATAGGGTGCTCTTTAGGGTCCTCAACCAGGTTGTGGCCTGGTAGGGGGCTAAAAACCAATGTGTAGAGGAGCAAAGTGTGGGTAGTTTCACGCCAACGAGTCAGCATTCACAGTGGGGAAAAAGGTTGTTCGGGGTATGATCAGCCTGTTTATTACTGTTTCTTGAGATTAGATTGATTCAGGAGATTCAAACACTATCATTTCACCAAGTATGTACCACTTTCTCAGACTATATTTATAGAAACAATCTATTCCACAGGTTTTGAGCACGACAAGTAGATGTCAGATCAGTTTGATAGATGATTAATGGGGATGTAGACTGATGTTGGTGTCACATCAGTCCTATGGGGATGTTCTTCTATTACAGATGTAGTCATGATATGTCATATTAGGAATCCAATAGTTGATTTCTAGGAAAGATTTTATTGACTGCATCTAGAGAGTAATGGTGTTCTCGGATATGGACGACCAACACATAGCTTTCACTGGTGATTGGAGATGTTAGGTGGGAATTCGAAATGTGGATACTCTTCTCTCTATGATGGTTGAGTTTTCACTGTAATTGGTAGAAAAAAATATTTTTGAGGTTATTGGGTTTGTTGGAGAGTATCTAAATGTCATCTTAGATGAGTTTGTGTCTTTACCATCTCTACATTGTATTGAGATCGGAATAAACTTCCAACTCTATACACATCCGATTTTGATGACTCCCAATTGGGTGACTCCTTTTGATTTGTAGGATTTGCGAATTCAAATTGATGTCCTGATGATAAAAAATTTTATCTGTTCAGGATTCTCACCACGGGGTGCTCTAGTTTGGTTTAGAAATAAGGAAGATGATGGTCTATGGATATTCATATTCTACCATAGGTTGAAAAAGGTAATGGTCAGAAACCATTACCCCTTATGTGGATAGAAGTTCTTTTCGACCAGGTGAGGGGAGACATATGGTTCATTAAGATCGACATACGGTTTGGATATCAATAGTTGAGGGTAAGGATTGTGACATCCTAAATACTGATATTAGGTTCAGGGATGTGAACATTGAGTTTGTGGTTATATCGTTCAGTGTCACGAACACACTAAATATGTTCATGGGTCAGATGAAATCTTTTTTCCCTGAATTCCTAGTCTAGTTAGTCATCTTGTTCATCAACGACATCCTGATCTTCTCAATGTGTGCGGGGGAGATTTCCAAACATCAATAGACATTCATGGATGTACTTCTACATAAAATACTCTATTAGACATTTTATAAGTGTAAATTTTAGACATGATATGTCCAATTAATTGGGAATGTGGTGTCTCAGTAGAAAGTCACCGTGGATATGCGTCAATGATCTCAACGATTATTTCTTAGGAATCTCACAAGAATTCAGCATAGGTATGTAGCTTCCTGGTTCTGGCGGGTAATTACCAATGGTTTCTTTCCCGACGTGTCCTGATTTATAGTTCCATTGACATACATGACTATGAATGACTAGGCCTTTTAATTGAGTGAGAATTTTCAGGAATCTATCATCTACCAGAAGGGGGGGTGGTTATGACTCTGGTTAAGAGGTTTCCGATTGAAGGGGTGATGATCGAGGTGTTCTGTGAAACATTGACTTAGGGTTGAGGTTTGTGCAGATTATCCAGCGAGGAGGGATCTCTTATGTGTTCAAGTATTTACAACACCATGAACATAACTATGTCAACCATGATCAAGATAATTCATCACATATGTTTGCAATGTTGTTGTTATAGAATTACCTCATTGGGGTACTGTTTGTGGACTTCATAGATCATAAGCACATAGGTTATATATTCTCCTAGTGAGACTTGAACTTGTAGAACCATAGATTGATGTAATTTCTCTAGGAATACATATTTGAGATCTATTACAACTCAAGAAAAGGAAAATCAGTGGATCATGACTTCAAGAGGATATCATATAAAGACATAGTTCGTGAATCAAAATATGATTGTAAGGTAATGGAGGAGTGGGAAACATTGTGCCTGGATGTTGGGGTTGATAGTTGTAGAGGATAACTATTTTAAACGATAGTACAATATTTTTGTGATTTGGTAGGTGCGGAGTTTTATAGGTAAGACATAGAGACTAAATTGGTGTTTGGTCATGTTGACTAGGGCGATGTTCTAAAAGGATGGTCATAGGATTGTCAGAATCAGATGCTCTTCTATGTGAATCCATATGTCCCATTGGTGATTTATAAGGGAGTTCACTGTGAGATCCATTGATCACCCCTAAAGGTACACCCATGAGTTTCTAATATGTTCTGAGGCCTGAGGGTAAATTCTTTACCCTCTATGAAGTGGTAAGTTGGAGGGTTTATGAAATAGTTACTATTATGTAATCATGTGAAGGCTAATTAATGTTTTATGTGAGGTATGTTGTAGCCCATATATGTCCTCGAGTGGAAATGGGATGAAATATCAATGTATATCATCACATGAATACCTAGGGATTAGGATGGATGTGATGCTATCTGTGTAGTGGTAGATCAGATGAAGAAATCAGCTTGTATGGCTATCATTGAGTCGACCGTAGTTGATGACTTTGAATGATGGAATGTTGACAATGTGGTTCTGCTACAGGGGGTTCCAATAACCATCATCTCGGATCGGGATTCATTGTTTGTAAGATAGAAATATGAAATTTTGATGATCTATTACACGTGTTGGGGGATTGATTGTTAAAAAACATTATTTTTTAACCATATGAAAAATTCTTTTTAACAATGTTATACATGGTAAATCCACAAGACCTCATTTAGTTATTCTATAAAAAAATTATATGTTCCAAAAATATGATTCTATAAATGAAACATATTAATATTTTAGATGAAAAAGAGTCAACCATTTGTCATATAGAATATTAATTAATATAGAACATAGAAGAATACGAATGTATAAGAAGGTTATACATTCTTCCATTATAAAAATAAAGTGGAAATAAAATTGAATCAAAACAAGTAACATTTATGAAATAATTTAACCCAAATAGTAGGTTACACAAAAACTATGAATAATGGTCTATTGATATAAACGTTATTGAAAGTCTGTCTTACCCACACTGGGGTATGCCCTCCATATGAATATTGAAATTTGTCCTTATATCACTAAATTCCCTCTAAATATATTGTAGTGGTAACCTCTATCTTGATATCCCCAGAAGACATTGATAATTATCATAGTCAGTACCTATTTCTTCTTATCTGTATAATCCATTGATTGTTCTCAGGAACAATCTAGTTCAAAAATAGAAATATGAAAAATATGTTTGGTATACACCATGAATGAGAGTCTGTCTCTCTAGAAATCACATCAGCTGCATGAAATCTCAAGAGTGATCAAGAAATTTTCTCAATAATGATATCATTCAAATGATCTCATATTTATAGTCCCAACTCCAGTGGTCGTCTCTCTCCTCCAATGATCATATTTTTCCTTGAATCTCAAAGGGACTTATAAAAATGATACTGAAACAATAGTTAGTTAGAAATAAATTGTACGACATCTTTTCATAACAAGTGTATGAATAACTAACGTTACATAAATGAATCTATTTTTGGACTCTATAGGAAAATATAATTCAATGTCTAATAAAAAACATTTAGAGTCTATATTATTGGTATTCTGTTTGAAAAAGAATTCAGAATAATAAATCCATGGATTTCAGTGTCTAAATTCCAAAGAATTTGGAATCTGAATTATAAGGAATAATGAGTTTGAATTCATAGGAATTCATAGTCTGAATTGTGAAGAGTTAGGAGTCCAAATTATGATGAATATTGAGTTTTATTTTTAGAGAATTTATAGTCTTAATTTCATAGAATTAAATTTCTGAATATAATATACAATATATATAATAATTTATATGATTTTGAGATTTTAAATGTGAAACCTATTATTAGAAATAGGAATTTGAGGAGATATATTTAGAGAGATTATAAAATGAAAAAATAAAAACAACAAAAAGGTACAAATATTCGAAAGAAAAGAAAAATTTTTTCTGTAGAAAATAATCCTCAGGGAAATATAATTTTCCTTATGATAAGGTGTTTGTGATTTTCATAAAAATTGATGAATAAAGATATCATAACGAAAACTTATTGACCGCATAATCTTCCCATTTTAGGAATATACAAACATCGATAAAATAAATAACATAAATAATTAGAATTTTAATTAAAAAAACTCATCTCCCTTTAATTATAAATCATGGTGTATATGACTAATTCCCCCTTAGGTTTGGTAATCCCTATGTACAGTATTATTGACATACATAATGAGATTTCTTTTTTTCTTACATAAGGAAATCTTCTTTGATATAACTCCCCCTTATATAGGAATTCCCTTTATTAAGGAATTATCTTTTTACACAGTATTCTTTTTATAATTCCTGTTTCTCTGATGCTTTTGTCGGGGCGTGCGCATCCGTCTGTCAGAAGGACGCACTGCTTATTACCCCGCATTCCCACTTTCCAAAGGCAGATGTTGTCCATTACTTTTTCACGGACGTCTGATACATGATTCAAACCAGGATGATGGGATGTTGGTTCTTCCTTTCGTGGATTCCTCCTTGGATCTCATCACCTAGTCCGGGTCTCCCTCATAGATTTAAGATGTGCTCGTGAATCTCATTCCCTGTTCCATATCTACACAGACTCCAGTTAATTATGTTGCATCCATCGAGAACCTCCAAGGGGTCTTGTCAGGGTAGAAACCTTCGGTGAGGAGAATGGTCACGTTGGGGTGTCGTTGGCATGTCTGTCTTTGGTCCCTCATCACATGGATTATCGAGGGTGCGGAAGCCCGAGGTATCCCACATCAAACACTGGGAATATGTACCATCTAAGGTCTTCCTCAGCCTCCCTTGTTTAACATGGTGTATGTCGTGAGTTTAGCATCTTGTAGAGACGGATCGGGTTGAAGGACCCCTATGGGGAACACCGATGTTGGGGCCAGCATTTGGGCAGCTTCCCAGATGTTATGGAGTGGGATGGGGTGGAATGATCTCACTGGGATGTGGCAGCCTGGGTAAGAATCAGGATGGGTGGTGGATTGATTATTGAAATGGATGGGGAATGAAATGGGACCATCACAAGGGCGACATTGTATTTGGTCTTGAGCCTCGAAGAGGCTTCCTACGTATTCCTGTGGCAGGGAATCAAAGCCTTCGTAGTTCGGAATGGATTGGGGCTTACACAAGGGTGCTTCCTTGGAGCTGCTAGGGAGCGGCAATGGTGGACGGGGCTTACGATCTGAGGTAGCCCACAATGGTGGATGGGGCTTACGCTCTGAGGTGCCCCAAATCAGTATGGGGCTTAAGCTCTGAGGTGGCCAATGGTGGTTGGTAAACCGACGTGAAGAGGTCGGAACAACCGGGTGGTGGGCTAGAACCGCATGGAGGATTCTTATGTACCATGCGTTAGCATGGATTGAAGTCCACGTAGTTTGCTGGGATGGGGCTTACGCTCTGATGTGGCCCATAGGAGGATGTCAAGGTCGATGCGAGCTCTAAGCCCACGTGAGTCATGCTGGTGTGGGAAACAAGAGGCAGGAGGGACCAGACAGTCACGTCGCGAAGGGTGCGTCTGTGAGAAGCGGAATGGGGCTTACGTGTTGAGCGGCACGAAGAGGAAACAGGGGCTTATGCGTAGTTAGTGGCCCTTGGTGTCGGGGCTTCCTCCAGGGTGGAGGCCCGTGGCGTGACAAAGCGCAGTGGGAATGGGACTCCACTGTCCTTGGCAGGGGGAAGTACGGAGATGCACTGGTGAAACCTTCCGAAAGAGAGGCTAGGGGCTTACGCTCTGTAGCGGACCTTCCCCATAGACAAACGCTACTCCGACAAGGAGGATATAATTCCATGCGAGGAAGAGTCCATTCCCATGGAGATGAGAGGCATAAAAATGTCTGAGCTGGGGGGACCCTACGTGTGAAGCACGGGGTCATACCACAGTTTAACATCATGTGTTAAGGACGAGGTGCATAGTAGTTTAACGTCCTGCAGCTTGGACGAGGTGGGTTCGCTCCACACCCCTAGGGCTTACATGCCCAATGCCCTCTACCCCTTGTTGGAGGGAAGGCATCAGCAAGGCCATGGTGAAGGGGGGCCGCAGGGCAAACCACTGGGAGGTCCACGTTAGCATGGCTATGCGACAAAGCAATAGCCATTAGCGTGCCTATGAAGAGAAGCATAAGGAAAAGCAACACAATGGGAAATGCGTCCCAAGGGACCTTAAGGTTACTTTTCATGAGCCTAGATGGCTGTACGGGAAAAAACGCATGGCCCGCATGCCCGGCAGGGGAGACATTAGGTGCCGGTGTCGAGGGGAAGCCAAAGGGCATCATGGTGAAGGGTCCTAGGATTTGCACGCAAAAAAGAAGGATTGCGTGAAAAACATCGGGACATCGTGCAATAGGAGCAAGGGAACTGCACGCAGAGAGGGGATTACTTGCATGTTTTTGCGTGCATGGGACATGGACTCCGCGCAAGGTTGAAAACCAGGGAAGGGTGAAAATTCACTTAAGCCAGTGGTGTTGCGTGCAAAGGCGAAATCCAGGGCAAGGTTGTGTGAAATGAGAGATTAACTGAAAGTCATCTTGTGCTCGGAAGGAGCCGAATTGAACGAACCGGAGTCACTTCGAATTCCACAACCCCCAAACTACTCGGGGTCACCATCTATTTATAGGCGAAGTCCGGCGCGGAATCCAGGCAGCGCACGAAATCTTCCGCCCCGAGATCCGCTGGCACGCAAAAACTCGCCACGCAGAACAGGGGCGCGCAATCAATGCGCGCCTCATTGGCTTGATTTCGCGATACCTGGGGATACTACGCGCAATGAAATTTTTTTCATTCGGAGCCTCCTTTATTTCGTGCACCACACCCCGGGCCTCTGAATCGGGCCCCTGATTCCGAATATGACTTTGCTTCGTCATTTCTAAACATACTCCAAGAATTATGGTCTTTATTCAGCGCAACAAATGCCCCCCTTGGAATTGGATCAGCAAGAGGTCGCAATGATCAGATTCCAAGGGAAACGCCGAAACGCCGAAGTGTTGAGTCTCCCGGTCAAGTTGTGCACAAAATTCCGATGGGGCGCGAAAAACTACGGAAGCACGTGGAATCCTCTTTCCGTGTGGTGCGGAACCCTGGAGTCACCTATAAAAAGGGGAGATGGGTCCCAATTCTGTACTTCTGCTTTTTCTACGCGATAAGATCATCACTCTCATGTGTGAAATCGCTTCCGTGGTTGCGTGTAAAAAACGCTATGGCAGCGTGGAATTCTCTCCGAAATTCGGCTGTGATTTCGCGCTTGTTCGGGATCTTCCGCGCTACGCATGCCGATTGCGCACTCATCTCTAGGATTTCGTGAAACTCCTTTAGATATCTCACAAAACTCTCTGATTTCGTGCACTTCATCGTGATCTCACCCAACTACCAAAAAAATCAAGATGGCTGCAAACCGAGTTGATGAGGGGGAAGCCGCTGCTCGTAGGACAGAAATGACGGTGAACGAGGAGGTTTATGGCGCCAAGGTGATTGTCTCCAACAATATGACCTTATTCAATCTATTGACTCCAATCCACAAGAAATATACCTTCTATAAAAACCTCCCGCGCTGGAATTTTGGAATCCTGGAGGAGGTGCCACTGCCGGGCATCGAAGTGGACACGTCGCGTTCTTGGGTGACTCGGGAGGACGAACTTTCTCGCTACAACATCACCAACAACGGCCATCCTTCCAGAGAAACCAGACATATAGATGTGTATGTCCTGATCCCGAGGACTAGGACCATTACTGGGGACGAGCCTATTGCCGAGAATTCTCCGTCCCTCTACGCGAGCATGTTCCTTCAGAGCGTCACGGATGACATGAAGGGCTGGCTAAAGGATTGGGACCTGCGGTCCGGGGGAAACTTCACCAGTGAATGGGCTTGGGAATTTTGGGTTTGCCATACCTGTGACCAGTTTGGGGACGAACTGCAGTATATCGGCATGTTCGAGGCGGTATGGACATCGCAATTCCACTTCCACCACCACCCTGAACTCGGACTGCAGCTATTCACCCGGTGGTCTCCTGACACAAACACATTCCACCTTCATCATGGGGAAGTCAGCATCAGTCTCTGGGTCATTCACTGCATCGGAGGTATCCCACTGGAGGGTTACCAATATGACGAGTTTGTTCCTCCAAAGAACACATGGGGAGACAGGTCGCGGATGCCTATGCTGACGTGGCAGCTGTTGGAGTTGGCCAAAGAGAGGCTGTGGGTCAAGGACCTCTTGAAGGACATTGCCTTCAAGGTCTGGTTCAGCCTGTTCCTTGAAAAGGATCCGTCCATCAAGATGTCGGGACAGGGAAAACGGTGCCCAACCGTGGCACAGAGAAGCAGTGATGGGTCATACTGGAGGACCCTGGAGGTGGGGCAATACCAATCATGGGGCCACCATGTCATTGAGGCCCCGGACCCGAACGTCCAGTATATCGGGTTCCTTGCCACCTTTCTGAGATGGTGGCTTCTGCCGGTGCGAGACGCGGGGATGGGCGTCTATCCAGCAACACTGGTGATGGCGGGCTCCATGGCCGCCAACAAACAGTTTAACTTGGGCATCCCCGTACTGGCCAAGTTTTATGCCATCCTAGGGTGCATCTCATGAGAGGGGGGGGTCACCTTGGAGAGTATGTGGTCCCTTCCCGATTTTCCATGGCTGGGCGGCGGCTCATCTCGGCTGGTACACATTCCCAAATGTCATCCGTTCTCCAGGAAATGGTCTGCGACCATCTTTGATAAACATTGCAGGGGTGGCACCATTGAACCTCAATGATGAGGGTGTGAGATTCCGCATTGGAAACCACGCCAACTTCATCTTCATCCCGTTCCCCACCCCAATCAGCCAGATTGTGGACAACAGGCAAGGCTCCCTAGAATAGCAGGAATACTTCCTGAACATTCGAGGCGGGGTGCTCGTGGCTAGGATAGACGGGAAGGTGATCTGCGAGCCTTAAATGCCATCCCGATTTTCCAGTCAGTTCAGATGCCTCCAACGAATGCCGAAGAAGGTATTCATGGCTATATGGCAGGAGAAGAATCCATGCGTCCTGCGCCAGATGTGGTTGATGTTTACCACTTTCGGCTCTGGCAATGTCGTTACTCTTCCTCCCATAGGGGTCGATGTCGGCCTATCAACCGAATACGCTGAACACTGGACCATTGCGTACCATGAGGGGCTATTACACAAGCGCGTCCGGCAACTCGAGGTTACTAGCGCGGAAACCGAGCAACAGGAAAGAAGGCATGGTGTCGTCGGAAGGGGGGAACCAAGGGCGCATCAGGCAGCGAGGCCTACGCAGGCTGGGACTTCGGCAACGGGAACATCACATGGTGTTGTCACGTCTTCCTTACCCACAGGGGGGGTCACATGAGGTGGTCATGGAACTGCCTGGGAAGAAGATAAGATATTTTCTTGAATCTTCCCAAGACGCAATTCTCCCGGCACTGTGGTCGGCCTGGATGACCCTACGGAAATTGCTGAGCGTCGATGCCATCTGGCAGAAGATAATGCAAAACGGGATCCAAGTGCCAGAGGTCGGGCTCGTTCGAGTTACCGACCGAGTAAACATCCATCAGCGGCATGCTTATCTGATGGCCATGGGTGAATACGCATGCCAAAGGGGGCAGCGTGCGGAGCCACCTTTCATAGTGAAAGTGATGCTCGGCCAGGAGTATGATCCAGAAGTGATGCCACCGGGAGAAGGTGACAGTGATGAGGAGTCGGCGGGGGAGAATGAAACCGGAGAGGACAAAGGCGAGGTAGAAGATGAAGAAGAAGAGCCCGAAGGTGAGGGGTCGCAAGGGGAGACCTACCAAGGGAGTCACCAAGAGAGCGGCGAGATTGTCGGCTCTGATCTCGTCATAACCAAGATACTCGAGGTCTCTCTCTATCTCCATTCATTTCCATTATTCATCCATTCTCCTTTCCAACATCTATCACACTTCCCCATCCTACTCAGGAGATGTTGAGCATTGGACGGGCATCCCCAAAAGAGGAGGGAGGAGAATAACCGGTGGGACATGATGGGGATCTGACACCCATCATTGAATTAACATGCGCGGAGGGGTCTCCCATTACGGAGGCTCCTAAAGCGGCCGAAACACTGGGGACCCACACTCTGGATTCCTGTAAGTCTCACGCTTCACTACTGTTTCTTGGCGTCAAAACACCTCGTCTGACCAGCGTATTCCTTGCACAGTGTTCTCAACACTGAAGGCAAATCAGGTAGCGGAGCCCGGGCCGTCAGCGAGTGGACTAGCGGCGGACGTACCACCTCATTCAGAACATGCTCCCTGCACTGAGTCGTCCATAAAAATTGATGAACAGGGGGCTGAGGATATCAGTGGTGTTGTTCTTGAGACGAGTTCTGAAGCTGATGGGGGAATCATTGCTACTGGGGAGAGAGAAGAAGGTCGCCCTGATGTCGAGGATCATATTCCTCATGAAGGCGTCCCTGTGGCAGATCCTGCTGCCGATATGTTGGCTGCCTTCCCCATATACTGACCCAATGACCCTGAGGAGATAGATGACTCAGACTCAGAGGTAGTCGAGGAGAGATTGATCACACAACGCAAAGGGTGGAAGTGTATCCCACACTTCCTCAGAAAGCCCCAGTCGGATTGCCTGAGGCGTATGGGATCACTTCAGACCTGCCTGTGCTTCATGTGCGCTGGAGGGTCTAACACTCACTGCCTTCATCTGACGGTCCGTGATTACATGGCCGAGAAGATACATGAGAGCAGTCGTTGCGATGACATTGCCCTGTGCCGGGAAGGATCAGCGAGCAATCAAGCGCTGCTAAGTGGGGAGTAGGAAGTCCGACATCTCGAAGGGCAGGGGAAGAGAATAAGGACTTAATCGCAACATGCTCTGAGCTTCTGGAGCAACTAACGGCCCAGTTGGCTGACGCGTAGGAATAACTAGTGGAGGTGAGTCACCAGATGATCGTACATCGAACCGATCGGGCACATGCACAAGATAAGGCTAGTGAGTGGTCCTCTGTGATGGCTGGTGAGGAGAGAGTCTTCAAAGAGCGAGAAGCAGTCCTGGAGGCTACCAGCCAATGGGTAGCAGCGCTGGAATGATCGCTTCAGCACGCTAATCCCTAAGGGTTTTGTTTTGGCCATCTCATGAACTTCTTGCTTGTACTACTCATCATCTCAATCCAATACATGGCCAAATCCATTCATTTGTACCCTTAATTTAATATACTCAACCATAACTTTGAAACGAATAACAACTCATCCATAGGCTCCTATGGGCCACGCTCAATGCGAGTAGCAAAGGATGCTCGTGCCATCATTTCGTCCAACTGTGGGGCATTGACCAAGCTTCAGGCGTCTGAAATTGGGCCTGGATATCTGAGGAGACCCCGAGTCGATTGATGTGTCGACTTCCCAATGTGCTCTTACACACGAGTGAGGCGATGCAGGGGTCATTGAAATCCATCCGAACATAGGGGAATGGAGAGGACGGTTGAATCACGCTGCCCAAATTCGGAACACAATGGGGCGCAACGATGGAGGATAACTGTAAACCATGTTGGAAACACAACATCCATATCATGTTGCCCTAGAATGGGGACAATAAATTATGGCTGACCCCTGACCATGTTCGCAACACGAGGCCTAACTCAAATATTGTTGATCAGTTTTCCGGAACGTTGGCCCAGGACAGTAGGCAGACCATAGGTCGAGCATCCATACTGTTAGGGGGTCCCGTCAAACATGACCTGTCCTCCGGAACGTTGTCCCCGGATAGTAGGCGGACCATAGGTCGAGCATCCATACTATTAGGGGGTCCCGTCAAACATGAAAGGAAATGAGGATCCGAATAAGGGGGGACGCAACGCGTGGAATGTGGAGTGGTGGTTTGTTCGAACAGAGTCCAACACTCCTGAAATTGCGCCACTATGGCGAAGGCGCATTAGGCAGACATTTCGACCTGATCACGGGTCGTCCCAATTTCCAGGTAGGACCTCGTTGGTGAGAGAACTGCCGCTTCCCATTATTTCCATGGGGCATCCCGAACCTGCTCAGGGTAGATGTCCCGATTACACCACTTCCCATGAAGTCGGGATGAGGGGACGACAATAAGGAAGGATGAGGTTCAGTAATCCCTGGGGCTGGACCCAAAATGAAATGTTTGAGCGGTGCTATGTATGTCATTAGGATGAGAATCAAGCCACACATAGTTCTTGAAACACACTTTAATGTCATGTTGGATGAAATACAGTTTAACATCATGCGGGACAGGGAACACATCTCATCTGGGGATAAGCACAGCACGGAGAGTAACCCAACGTAAATGAGGATATAATCCCACACCACATGGTGAAATCCCACAAGAGAGAGCGAGTTGTGGAATGTCAAAAAAATGATCTTAGTTTTAGGTCTTAGAACTCAGACCAAAGGTCGGAAGGAAACATAAGAGGCACACTGTGGAGTAACTCAAACACCTGGCGTGAATGGGAATAGGGGGTGTGTACGGTGCGGTGAACAACCCGACATGAATGAAGATATAATCCCACACCACATCGCACAACCCCCTTGAGAGAGGTTTTAGGTCATGGGACCAAAAACGAAAGTAGGTTGGGCCCGCGGGGAAGTTCCCGGGCGCTCCTACGTATCTCTTAAGGATGAGAATAAAGCCATATGTAGTTCTTAAAACACATTTTAACGTCATTTAGGATGAAATATGTATCTTAGTTTTAGGTCTTAGAAATCGGACCAAGAGGATCTTAGTATTAGGTCTTAGAACTCGGACCAATATGCATTTTAGGATCGTGCGGGACCATGTGCAGTTTCAGGTCTTGCGGGACCGTAGGATTTAAGAAAAGTACTTATTGAGGAACCTGGCATTGGTGGAAGGAGTGATACTCTCACCATCCATAGTCACCAGGGAATACGCTCCATTGGGATAACCTTGTGGACAATAAAAGGCCCCTCCCACTTGGGCTCCAACTTGGGTGGTTTCATTTCGGGAATCATTGGCGCTCTGGGAGCCAGCACCAGGTCACCTTGCAGGATAGAGCAGAGGAGAACCTTCTTATCGAAAGCTCAAGCCATCCTGATATGATTCCTTTCCATGTTATATAATGTGAAAATCCTGCTTCCATCCAGCGCTTCCAATTCGGCTAGATGGATCTCGGCAACTCTATCCGGCGCTTGCTAGCGGTATACCGCCGTGCGTAATGAGGGAAGTTGGATCTCAATGGGTAGGACAACCTCATCTCCGTATACTAGGGAATACGGATTCACCTGGGTGGAGTTACGAGTCATCATCCTATAATCCCAAAGGGCATTGGGGAGCTTGTCCGGACAACGTTTCTTGTTCTCACCAACCATTTTTTGTAGAATTTTAGAGAGGGTTTTGTTAAACGCCTAAATCTGTCCATTCGCCTGCGCATAATAGCGGTAGGTGTGGTTAGATCGAATGTTGTACATGGAATACAATTTCTTTAGCTCGGCCACTCGAAAGATGGTTCCGTTATCTGTGAAGATAGCATGAGGTATTCCAAACCGGTGGATGATATTGGAGCTCACGATGTTGGCGATAGAAAAAGCCTTTACTTCCATGAGTGGGATTGCCTCTGCCCACTTTGAGAACAAATCCGTATCAGTTACGATGAACCGGCACTGGCAAGCCGTCACTGGCGGGTAAGGCCCTACGACATCCAACCCCCAGACTGTAAAGGGCCAAGAATACTTAGTGGTATGGAGAGGCTATGATGGCCGATGCACGAAGATACCATGAACTTGGCATGGATGACACCTCTTGGCATACTCGATGCAGTCATGGATCATTGAGGTTCAAAAGTATCCCAGCCTCCGAATATGGTGGGACAACATCGACCCAGCCAGGTGGGGGCCATAGGAACTAGCCTGCACTTCTTGCATGACTTGTGGGATCTCGAATCTTTGAAGTCAACGGAGGAGAACACCGTCAAACCTGCGCCTGTAATGGAGATTCTCACAGCTGGGACCATTTTGAAGGGTAAAATACGGCGCACGGTGCTGGATTCATTCCCGTTCTGCTCTGTCCATCGAAAGATTGTTGTGCCACAGATATTCAATCAAGGGCATCCTCCAGTCAGGGACTATCTCGATCACCGCACCGGAAGCCCCATAGGGTCCTGGTGTAGGGGCACCAGCGGTGAGATGGTTCAATCACAGGCCATGATCGCCCTCTGGGATAACATGAGAATGACTCTCCGGTGCACCACGTGGATTATTAGGTCATCCTATTCAGGCTCCCCAAGTGATGCGGTCAGGCTGGCCAAAGCATCTGCTCGAATGTTCCGTGACCGGGGAATGTGAACAACATCTGGTCGGGAGGGGAACTTAGCCATTAGATTGAGGGTGCACTCCAGCAACGATGTGAGTTATGGCTTCCTAATAGCATAGTCACCATTAACCTGCATGATGACTAGCTTAGAGTCCCCTTTCACACAGAGACGGGATGCGTTAACCTCCAGAGCCAACTCGAGTCCAGTGTTGAGGGCATGATATTCTGCCTCATTGTTGGTGCAGACTTCTGACAACACGAATGAATATGGCAGAACGGCTTGCTCCGGGGTGATGAAGACGATACCCAGGCCCACTCTATTAAGCCTAGGATTGTTGAGCCTTCTACCAGTAGGGCTTCAGGAGGCATCGTCAAAGTGCATCTGCCAGCATGGGGTGGCATGATCGACTGATAGGATTGCCTCATCAGGAAAGCCCAAATCCAATGGCTGGTCGGCATAGGTTGGGTGGGTAGCTATGAAGTCTGCCACCGCCAGTCCTTTGATAGCCTTCTGAGGTACGAACCTAATGTCAAACTTTTGGAGGATCACCTCCCAGCGTGCCAATCGGCCAGTCAACATAGGTCAGTCCAGGATATATTTCAACGGGTCTACCCAAGAGACCAGTTGTACCTCATGGTGGTGCAAGTAGTGCCGCAAATTTTTTATGGCAAATATGGGTGCCAGGAAGCTCTTCTCGATGGTATAATATCTAATTTCGGCATCGAGGAGCATGCGGCTGATGTAGTAGAGGCCATTCTATGTTCCCGTGTTGTTCTTTTGGGCGAGAAGGGCACCGAGGGATTGTTCCAGGGTAGTCAAATAAAGGACCACCAGCTTTCAGGGAACGGGTGGCATAAGGACTGGAGGTTGAATCAGATACTTCTTGATATCCTCAAAAGAGATCTGACACTCTCCATGCCACCCATAGGAGGCACCTTTCTTAATTAGACAAGAAAAGGGCTTACAATTGCGGTCCAGATTCATAATGAATCGGCGTATATAGGATAAGTGGCCTTGGAGGCCTTGAATCTCCCAAATATTATTCGGGGGAGTCATCTAACTAATGGCCTTGATCTTCTCGGGGTCGATCTCGATACCTTGATACCTAACAATGAAGCCAAGAAACTTTCCGGAGGTGACCCCGAAGGCACAAATCAACGGGTTCATCTTCATGTGGTGAGAATGGCGGAAACCAAACACTTTCTCAATGTCTTTGAGATAGTCCTAGAACTGACGAGATATAACCACCAAGTCGTCTATGTAGCACTCCACTAGTGTCCCGATGATCGACATGAATATGTGGTGCATAGCCCGTTGATAGGTGGCACCTGCAATCTTCAGACAGAAGGGAATAACCCGGTAACAGAAGGTACCCTTGGGGGCCCTAAAGGCAGTGAAATCATCATCCTCGGGGGCCATCCAGATCTGGTTGTACCCAGAGTACCCATCCATGAAGGAGAGGGCTTGGAACCCGACCGTTTCATCATTCAACAACTCTATCATGGGAAGGGGAAAGTCCTCCTTCGGACAGTGGTGATTAAGATCACGGAAGTCGATATAGACCCTGATCTGCCGATTCTTCTTCCTGGCAGGCACAATGTAGGCTATCCACCTAGGGTACTAGACTTCCTTGATGAATTTTGCCTTGATATGCTTACCAACATCAGCCTCAACCATGGATCCTTGAGAGGGGTGCATCTTCCTGGGAGGTTGCTTAAACCCATGATGGTTTGCCGGGAGGCCCAAACAGTGAATGACTAAATGGGGATCTAGTCCCAGCATCTCTTCATAACTCAAGGAAAACACATCACGGTGCTATCTGAGGAAGTCTACGTACTATTGTCATTCCTCTGGGGGCATAGCGGCGCTGAACAATGTGTGTCTCGGGTCCGCCTCGCTACCGAGGTTCACCTACACTAACTCATCGACCGTGGTGGAGAACCCCCCCCCCCTCAAAGGAAGGAGGATCATATTCCATGTCTTCTTCTACGCTTGTGGAAGGATTTTCCACAGGGGGAGCTGTTTCGGGGCTGCTCGACCCTGATGGGGAGCTGGTTCCGGCTTGGGTGGCAGAGGTCGTCACAATGGGTGACTCATGCGCCGCAGAGACCATGGAGACGAAGGCAGTTGATCTAATCCCATTCGTCCTTCGGCCCAAGGGGCCACACTTTACGACATAAAAGCAGTGGTGACACGTTGGCTTGAGCCGGTCAATTCCGTCCCAGTGAAACATACACATATGGCGTACCGCCATTGCCATGATCCCAATGTCCTGATATCGTACAGGGGTAAGAGGCTCAGGGATCACCTTAGCCTGATTGGTGTAAGTGTTCGAGGTGATTTCCCACTGTCGCTTAGACCCGAAAATATGCCTTCCTCTGGTACTTGAGACAACAAATCACTCCCCCATATTGGGAGTTGTGGCTTCCAACCGATGGCTTGGGAAGACATATGCGTCATCCAAACCTGCCCAGGGATCACTCATTACAGCGGCGAGCTCAACCTCACATTCAAGGATTTGCTTCTCCGTGCTCTTGTAATATTCAGCGTCTAGGTAACGAGCTTCACAAGAGGCAAATGGAGACACAAATCCATGGAGCACGCCCACTCGACCCTTAAGGGAGTATTTGAGGAACTGATGGTACGATGAGGGAACTGTCGTGTGAAGGTGGAGCCACGGCCTGCCCATTAATGCATTCTAGGCGGTGTCTTGAGAGACCACCATGAATTCGGTATTGGCAATTAAGCCGCCGAACTGGGTCTTCAGACGGATCTTGCGGAGTGGAATTTGCTCAGTCATGTCATACACATGGATTCTGAGGTCGGAGGGAGTAAAATCATCCTCGGACAACCCCAGTTTTCACAGTGTCCGATTTGTGATCAGGTTTATCCCGGAACCTGTGTCAACAAGACAGTGATGGACTTCCATTTCATTGAAATGGCCGGTGATGTACAGTGGGCGGATGAGCCCCTGTATGGGAAGGTCTTAATCTTCACCATAAAATGAGATAACTACCTGACATTCGGCGTCCTCAATCACCTCAGTGTGGAAGGCTTATGTGGCTGCTTCCTCCATTTCAAACTGGAGGGGGCTCATTAGTGCCTCGGCGAGCGCCTCACACATTTCAGACGACAGGAGAGGGGCCTCAAGGATGGAATGCCTTGCCGAAATTCCGGCCAGATGCTTCAGGACATCATAATTTATCGCCAAACCAGATCTTCTGCTTATAGGAGGTCGCTTTCTGATTGGGGGCATGACGAGCCCTACTGGCGGGACCAGTGACTGACTGGTACTAGGCACGTCCTTCTTTTCACTAGCTGAATCCTGAGAGGTGCCTGTCGTTCTAGGACCAGATGGCCGTAGTCAGACAGTGGTAGGGCTGGGCTTGTTGCGATGCGGGCAAGGCGGTTCCACCCGATCCATCAACACAAACAGTGGTGGATGTGAACCTGTTGTCACTAGGTGAGGGAGCCGCGAGTGCTACTCTCTATACCGAGCTTTCTTCCTGGTCTCAGTAGTGTGCACGGCCTGACTGGAGGTGACAACTGCTGTGCCCCGGTGATTCACGTAGGCACATCTCCGTCGACGTTGGCGACGGCTGGGGACATTCGGGAGGTCCACCTGGTGCTCCTCATCGTCGAGAGTCAAAAAGGGATTTACCAACTCTACGGTGTTAACCAAAGCGTACCCCCGACCTTCACTCAAGGAGTCATCCCCTACCAGACGGGGTCTCAGAAGGATCCCCATTTCAGGGGGCATGAAATCGTCTAGCGTGCGGGAAGATGACGACAATGGCATGGCACATTATTTCTTCTTGCGCCGCTGCCTACTCTTATGGGCAGAAGTAGGCTAGGACGACGATGCCAAAGCGGCGTTCGCAGAATCCAAGGGATTTGGCCGACTCAGGCTGGCAAGGATGATGCCATGGGCATGGTTGGCCGTCTTATGGGCCATCCAGTCATTATACTTCTGGGACCCACGGTCGAAAACCTGTACTCACTCATCCCCGTTGTTACAACTGCCATTTGATCTCACGAAGACACCAGCCACCTGTGCTGGGGCTGGGACCAACCTGACTATGTTGTTGTCAATCTGGTCTTGGAGTCAGTCCTTGAACACATAGCATTGATGGATGGTGTGTCCCAGGATCCGTTGATAAGGGTAGTAGTTAGGGTGATCAGTGAGACACGCCTCTTCTGGCATCCGGCACTCAGGCAGCCACACGATCCTCTGCTCCAAGGCGCTACAGATATAACCGGGGACTTGGGCCTCGCCGAACGAGTAAGTCTGATTCCTTCTATCTGCAAAGGGGGATCATGGGGGCTGACCATGACCAGGGGGCAGAGGAACGGGCCATGGAGGCGGAGCCGGATTGCCTCGCCTAGGTGGTGGCGGTGCGTTATGCGGAGGCGCCTGCCAACACTGAGGCAGTTGCTGCTGGGCCGGAGGCTGTTCACATGGGGGTGGACCCCTATGATCCTGCTGAGCTGGCCTTACTAGCAGCAACTCTAGCTGTTTGGGGGCCTCTATCTGGGCTATAGTAGTGGGCTCGGCTCTAGCGGCTCTCCTTGCTGAGATTATAGGAGGCAACAGGCGTGCCTGACCGGCCTATTGTAGGGCTTCTTTGAGTCGCTGAGCCTTGTCCAAGAAGTCCTGAAACCCTCCAGGGTAATTCTTCATGATGAGAGAAGGAACCAACTACTACTTGCTGTTCCCTACACACATCATCAGTAATTTCTCCTGAGTTAGTGGAATGTCAAAGGAGTACATGAGCCCCTTCCACTGGGCGACGATGACCGCGACTCGCTCGTCGGTCCATTGATTGCACCTGAAGAGGTCTGCAATGTTCATCTTCCGGGCTATGGAACTGAACTGCTAGAGGAACTTCCGGCGAAGATCCTCCCAGCTAGTCACAGATCCAATAGGGAGCTGGCTATACCTGACTAATGCCAGTCCTTCTAGTGTCTGAACGAAGCACCGGAGCTTGGCAGCCTCTTGCTGCGTCGGAGTCCCTAACATAGGCCCACACCTCAAGTTGAAGTGGGACAAGTGTTTTTGGCTGGTATCCGGTCCCGTTAAAGGGGGAAAAAGTGGGGTTCCCAAATCCCAGCGGGGCCGACATGTCATTCACCCATGCTGGGTATGGCTTTCCGTCCGGTGGTATTGCCACCTGTCGTGTTTCCAGGGCCTCCAAGCGGGTGATGAGTACTTCCATCAGATCATCCAGATGCATATTTCTGTCCTGACGGGGAACTCTAACCACAAGCACGTTTCCAGGCTCTTCTATACAGTAGTCACACTCAGCGGCTCATGGAGCAACTGGCGGAGCACCTCTCAGGGCAGCGCGAGGAAACCGAGCAGGGTCCCCCAGGTGGTCCCGCTGCTCTGGAGGGTTCAGCGAAACATATTGGGCCCTCTTTCCATGGGTTCCAGCGTCTCCCTTGTCGGCGATCACGACACGGTCATGGTTGCCCGGGGGGATCTCAGCAATGGGTGGATGTTACTGCCCCTGCTGTCCTTGTTTAGGGTCACATTTGTCAGGCCACTGCCCTGCAATGCGTTCGGCCAAGAGCTCATCAAAAAGCCTCTTTTTCTAAACAAGATTTTGGCATTGTGTGGCCTTCTAGGTATCTTCCTCTACCTTCTGCACTAAGGAAGATGTGTCAACGAGCTTGACAGACCCGACATGCTCTTTACCCTTACCGATGATTCGGCCCAGTGTCAGTGCCTCTGTGGGTACAGGAAGACATAGGAGGCTTCTATGTTTGTGATTAATTCGACCAAATGGGTCCAATAGCAGCCTTTCCTCAGGGGGTGAGTCCCCGTCGAGGGGCTCCACACCGTTTCCCACATTCTGAATGGTTATCCATGTTGACTGCCACTGCACTTGGAGACGTTCCCTCAGGGCCACCCAGTGAATCAGTCTGTCGGCAGATCTCACAGAACAGAAGAGTGGCATACTTCCCCCATCTGCAGACGTGCGTGTGGAGGTTGGCTTCCTCAATAACTCTACGGAGTACTTTAAAACTATTGATGCATTGCAACTAGAGGGCCTCGTGGTGACCCAATGACTCGGGGTTCCGAACCGCGGGGATCGCTGCTAGGTCAACCCGACGACACTGCTCACCGATATCCTCGAGATGTGCTTGGCTCCTGTGATATGGTGCTAGCTGATAGCGACGGTGGGAGTGGTTCACCCAAAGGGTATGGCGGAAGCATTCAAAATCTCCCTGTGTGAGTGACTCTGGCACATCAAAATCTGATTCTGTGACCAGCCAAAACTTCTCAGTGAAGTGGCCCGCTGCAAGAACGGTCCAGAAGCTCCACGACTCTGGTTCGGGGTTCTAACCTTACTGCCTCTTCTCATTCACCGAGGATAGTCGGGGAACTGGCAATGACACTGAGGCAGGCCGGCGGGCTGGCTGGCAGAGAATACGGCGAACAGGCCGATTGGCCGCCGATCCCTGGGACATCGTCCAGGGGTTGCAGTGCCCTGGCTGCCACATCGCGATAGGATGGGTCGGTGAATGTGCCTCCAGTCATAGCTTTGGTGCTCACCAAGGGTGTGTCACCTTGTGACTCTTTTGTCGGTCCCCATAAAAGTTCCCCACCATCCCGGACAGTGGTGGGAGGTGCTTCTGAGGAGGCCAGTGGCAACTGCGGGTTTGACCCCTGGGGGTACGCCAAGTCCTCGTCCTCCTGGATATACCTTCGAAAGGAGGAGGGAATCATACAGATCTCACATTAGGGGAGTACGAGACTGACGCACCATGTCCCCATCCCTGCCCTCGAATCGAAGGGTTTGGGGGAAGGTTCCAATGACGAGTCGTACTTCGCTTCAGAATCCGAGAAACAGACTGGTCTAATTTCCGTCCGGACTCCCCTGACATTCCTCCTATGGTAACGAAGCCCGACCATCCTTCCCCTAGGTTGATCCTCAGGGTAAGGATGATTTCCAACAAGGGGTCCCTAGACCGCAAAGAGCCGGGACAGAGGGGACTAAAGATCGGGGTGCGAGAAGCACCATGACAGATGTCGAATGGGACATGGGTAGGACCTTCATGTGAGTGATCGAATGGATACGAAACGGTCCCATACTCGGGGCCGGTAGTAGGGGGAGTGACCACATACCCGATACAGCTAGCATTGGAAAGAGTCATACCCAGAGCATTGTTATCACGACGAAGCATTCAGCATTCCAGATCAATAGAACGGAATGAGCCTTCATGGTGAGCGACCCTACCGCAGATTGGTCCGCAGTGGCCATTGCCAGTGCCCACGACTGTGAGATTCAACCCAAAATTCATGCAGAGCGGTCGAGGATTTGATCCCAGTCTGCCATGTGGCTGCCCCTGCTCAACGTATGCGGGGATTTGGTAACAGGAGTCAGCAGTGGATCGGGCCACAATGGTTGCTGATGGTGATTCCCCAAGATGAGCATTATCTCCCACTCGTGCTTGACGCTGGCATCGAGTCAGATGGGTCAGAGCCGGTGGTGCAGGCATGAAGGTTGCCTGCTCCTCGGCTCAGGGAGTCAGGAGGCGGTGTCGACGCAGCCTGGCGGGGGTTCCTGCTGTTAACACCTAGGACGGATCTCCGATCGGGTGGACCAAGACATCCCTCACCTCATTGGAGTAGGGGAGGGATGTGTCAAGGCGCTCTGGGGATAGGCTCCCTAAGCGGTTGAATGTCGGAGTGGGGAGTGGCGGCTCCCTGCGCAGCCCTCGGGGGTGGTGATGGTGGTGAGGTACAACAGCCTCTAGATTCAAACGGGCCATGCCACTGGTGGGCATGATCCCTTCATCGTCATACCTATGAACCAGGCCATGGATCACCCTCCACTCGATGATTTCTGATGGGGAGAGGGGGCGCGAGCGGCCGGATGCTACGACAGTAATAGTTTAAGCGACCGTGGAATAGGTGGGACCACGCAGGGTAGCCGCGGCGGTTCTGCCCCTGCCCCTGCACCAGTGGGCAGGTGTCGATCGAGCTCCGAATGCAGTGATCTAATTCCTGAAAGCAGGGAGATGAACCCATTATCATCAACAGGCTCGGAGATCCACAACCAAGGCCCATTTTCATTCCGTCTTCCATAGTCGGCGAGAGGGATCCATGCTAACAACATCACAGAACAGAGTTGTCAACGTCCTGACGGTCTCGACCCCTGGCGGGTTCACGTCCCGGTATGGGTTACCTGGACCTGGTGACATGCTAATCATCCAACTCCCCGACCACTACCATTATCTATATTGATGAGAAGAGATTAACATTGGGTTCACCATTTTCGTTGCTCCGATGCTTTGGATGGTGCGCGCGCATCCGTCTGTTCGGAGGACGTGCTGCTTGTTACCCTGCATTCCCGCTATCCAAAGGCGGGCGGAATCCGTTCCTTCTGCAAAGACGTTTGCTCCTTGATCGAAACCGGGATGATGGGATATCGGTTCTTCCTTCCGTGTATTCCTCCTCGGAGCTCATCACCTAGTCCAGGTCTCCCTCATAGATTTAAGACGTGCTCGTGAATCTCATTCCTGGTGGCATATCTACATGGACGCCAATTAATTATGCTGCTTCGATCGAGATGCTCCAAGGGGTCTTGTCAGGGCATCATCCTTTGGTGAGGAGAATGGTCACGTTGGGGCATCATTGGCATGTATGTCTTTGGTCCCTCATCACAGGGCTTTTTGAGGGCGCGGAAGCCCGAGGCATACCACATCAAATGCGAGGAATATGTACCATCTGAGGTCTTCCTCATCTTCCCATGTTTAACACGGGGTATGTCGCGAGTTTAACATCTTGCGGAGACAGATTGGGTGGAAGGACCCCTAGGTGGAACACCGATGTGGGGGCCAACACGTGGACGGCTTCCCAGATGTCATGGAGTGGGATGGGGTGGCATGAACTCAATGGGATGTGGCGGCCCGAGTAAGAATCAGGATGGGTGGTGGATGGATTAATGAAATGGATGGGGAATGAAATGGGATCATCTCAAGGGAGACATTGTAATTGGTATTGAGCCTCGAAGAGGCTTCCTACATATCCCCGTGACAGGGAATCAAAGCCTACGTAGTTCAGAATGGATTGGGGATTACGCAAGGGTGCTGCCCAGAGCCGCTAGGGAGCAGCAATGGTGGATGGGGATTACGCTCTGAGGAAACCCATAATGGGGGATGGGGCATACGCTCTGAGGCGGCCCAAAGCAGTATGGGGATTAAGCTCTAAGGCGGCCCATGGTGGTTGGTGAACCGACGTGAAGAGGTCGGAACAATCGGGTGGTGGGCTTGAACCTCATGGAGGCTTCCTACGTACCATGTGATAGCACAGATCAAAGTCCACGTAGTTCGCTAGGATGGGGCTTACACTCTGAGGTAGCCCATAGGTGGATGTCATGGTCAATGCGCGCTCTAAGCCCATGTGAGTCATGCTCGGTGTGGGAAAAAAGATGTAGCAGGGACCAGACAATCACATCGCGAAGGATGCGTCCGTGATAAGCGGAATGGTGCTTACACGTTGAGCGGCCCAAAGAGGAAACATGGGCTTACACGTGATTAGAGGGCCTTGGTGTCGGGGCGGCCTCCAGGGTGGAGGCTCGTGGCGTGACAAAGCGCAGTGGTAATGGGACTCCACTGGCCTTGGCATGGGGAAGTACAGAGATTCACGGGTGCAACCTTCTGAAAGAGAGGCGAGGGGCTTACGCTCTGAGGCGTCCCTTCCCCCGCGGACAAACGCCACTCCGACAAGGAGGATCTCATTCCATGCAAGGAAGAGTCCATTCCCATGGAGACAAGAGGCGTAAAAAATGTTTGAGGTGGGGGGGACCCTGCGTGCAAAGCACGGGGTCAGGCCACTGTTTAACGTCATGTGTTAAGGACGAGGTGCTTAGCAGTTTAACGTTATGCAGCTTGGACGAGGTGGGTTCGCTCGACAACCCTAGGGCTTACATGCCCAATGCCCTCTACCCCTTGTGGGAGGGAAGGCATCAGCAAGGCCATGGTGAAGGGGGCCGTAGGGCGAACCACCGGGGGGTCCACGTTAGCGTGGCTATGCAAAGAAGCAATAACCGTTAGCGTGCCTATGTGGAGAAGCATATGTAAAAGCAATGTAATGGGAAACATGGCCCAAGGGACCTTGAGCTTACTTCGCAAGAGCCTGGAAGGCCGTACGGGGAAACAACGCATGGCGTGCATGCCCGGCAGGGGAGACATCAGGTGCCGATGTAGAGGGGAAACAAAGGGGTGTCAAGGTGAAGGGTCCTGGGCTATGTGCGCAAAAAATAAGGTTTGCGCGCAAAACACCAGGACGAAGCACAATTGGAGAAAGGGAACTATGCATGGAGAGGGAATTATGCACAGGGTTCTGCACACACAGGACACGGATTGCGCCCAAGGCTGGAACCCGAGGAAGGGGTAAAATTCACTTAAGCTGGTGGAGTTGCGCGCAAAGGCGAGCTCTGGGGAAAGGTTGCATGAAATGAGAGATTACCTAGAAATCATCTTGCGCGCAAAAGGAGATAAATTGTGTGCACGGGAGTTGATTCGAATTCTGCAACCCCTAAACCGCTCGGGGTCACCTTCTATTTATAGGCGACGTCCGGCACGGAATCCGGGCGGCACACGAAATCTTCCACACCGAGAGCCACTGGCGCGCAAAAACTCATCGCGTAGGACCTAGGCGCGCAAATATTGCATTCCTCATCAGCTTGATTCCACGAAACCCAGGGATACTATGCGCGTAGAACAATTTTTCACATGGATCCTCCTTTATTTCGCGCACAACATTTCGAGCCTCATGTTCGGGCCTCTCATTCTGAATATGACTTCGCTTCGTCATTTTGAAACATCCTCTAAGAATTACGGACTTTTTTCGGTGTCAACAATTCCCTTGTCCCATTTTTTGACTTTCAAAATATATAAAAAAAGATAAAAAATATATTTTATGTGAAATATTAGTTCAATAAAACAGAACATATAAAGAACAACAAATTTTTTTATTATGATTGAAAAAATATGTACAAGAAAGGTAAAACGAAAAAAATATGTTATAAAAATCATCCATTTTTATCTACATGTATATGCTTCTTGAAAATGGTCTTTATATATTTTATCTCTTCCTGATCCTCTTCAAAATATTTGAGTAGTTTATCCTGAACAACACTTTTTATCCCATCTTTGATCTTTTCTTCTTGACACTTATGAATTTTTGCCCGAGTCTTCAAATTCACTTCTTGTTTACTAATCTTTTCATAGAACATGATTCTAAATTAAAAATAAATATTCAGGTATAAATAATATGAATTATGTTTTCAAGTTAAGTTCATTATCTTAATACTTTTGAGTGGTTTGATCATTATTATGTTTGGCATTGAATATTAATGTAAGATATTTGGCCTTGATAAATTCCGTATCAAATGAATAATTAGACTTATCTTGAAATTAATAAAATATTATCAACTCTTCTATTGTCTTCTTAGACCACATGGTGATCTTCCTTCATGATATACTATGAGAATCATACCTAATGTAGAATGATTTAAAAATGTCCACCTGAATGAAAAATTTTCCCATATTCCTAGAAATAGAAACTGATTTCTGATTAAAATAATGATAATGATTTTGACATCAAGAGTAAATAGTTAGAAACAAATGAATAGTATAAAAAAATTACATTAGGGATCAGATTACAAAATCATGACCCATAGAATACGATTATAATGATATTCCCCTTTAGGTGAGGATTCTTTTTCTATCTCATCATTTTTTTCATTTAGAATGTTCACAAACAACTTTCGTAGCCACCAATACCTTCATATGTGAATATGATGAAACCTATTATCATTTATCAACTCTCATTTTGATCTCAACATAACTTGATGATTCATGTCCACTATCTAATAGTTAGACTATCTTATTTTACTCAACCATTTATTTTTCAGCATCTGCCACCAGATCCATTTTTTAAACAATTTCATGGTTGCTTCTCTATTCTTCTAAGGGATAGTTTACTTCTTCATAACCCTCTTATTCATTTCACGGGGTAATGAGTTTAGATGATTCAACATGGGACGTCTAGAATTAAAATTTCTCATAAGGACTATACTTATCATGATATTCTTCAACATGCCTTATCATATCATCAGAATTATCACTTCCTTAATCTTCATCAGGTTTAGAAATGACCATTTCCTTTCCCAGAGTCAGTATAAGTGATTATTATAGAAATGATTATGGTACATGGACATTATCTGAACCGTTCTCATCATCCGTGAGATGATCTTTAACTATTTCTTCCTCATTCCCCTTCATTTACATCTTTTTCTTTTCATTCTTCTCATATTCCATAGAATCATTAATCATGAATGATTTTTCCTCTACAGGGACCAATAAAAAGCTAGGATCTACTTATTATTCTTTTTATCTTCTCTCCCCATGGAAAAAACATCATCAGGATAAGGGTTTCACTACTTGTATTTTTATAATGCTGAATGGGTTTCTGGAACTACATAAATTTTTTCTATGAATTCTGAATCATTCTAATTTCTCACTCTCTAACCTTTCATGGTGGTCTCCACTGTGTCTGGATTCTTGGACAAGGATTTGATTTCACTTTCAGATAATTTATAAAATTATCTCAAATTAATGTTAAAACAAACCTTAATTCTTCAGGGTGTATCATCACTAAACAATATAACCTTGAAATTCCTTGACATAGAAATGCCTGGGATGATGAATGATTCTATAAATAGGACTAAGATCTTGGTATGAAATTCCAAATACCTACTGATTTTTTATTTTATGGTCCATCTTGATATTCATAATTGTAATCAAGAAATACATCTCCATATTATTCTTTTTCATGGTCGACACAAAATCCAGAATGTTGATATGACATTTCTTCAAGGAATACTTATCAACATTTCTTGGAAAGAGAAATCCTAGAACCTATAACTCTAGAAACAAAACAATTGTATATAGATGAATAATATTCAGTGTTTTTACCCCATTTAATCAATGTCACTCTATGGACTACTCCTTTCGAAAAAATCATTAAATATACAGAATTTTGTCGGTGCATAAATCTGTATCCCCTTATAAGAAATTCCAATTATGTTGGCTTCTCTATTGTAGAAAAGGGAATTGGTTTTCTTAAAGTCATAAAAGAAAACGTATACCTTGCCTGTAAATAATTGAAATTAAGGTCTCCTGAATTTATAATAGAAATAATGGATAACGTAAATTTTGTAACTTTGGTTTGCCTACACATAGGGTCTCCAAGAAATTCAACAAGATATTTTTTTAAAATAAGGGAATAGAACATAGTGAAAAATTTCCGATATATAAACCTCTCATTGATGATATTCCATTAAAAAATTTCTTTAACTGATGACATATTTTGTTATGGGAGTTCATCTAAAGACATTCATATTTGAGGAAAATAGAAAATTCAAAATGATCCTTAGGTAGAGATACATATCTTTGAAACAAAATAGCATGAAAATTGATGTTGTATAACCTTTGTAGGGGCCATTATATTGGTGTCGATGTGACGATTCATATTCCCGGATTGATCTCATGAATGAATAAATCATGATATGTTCTAACGATTGAGATGAAATCCGAAGAATGAATATTAATAGGTTTCAATATTTTGATGATTTAAAGTAAAAACTAACATTTAAAGAAAGTGAATTCGAAAAATATTCCTAACTCATGATAAGAAAATACATGCAAGAAAAAAATATGAAAACCTACATAAGGAAAAAAAACATCCAGATTCCATAGAGGATTTTTAGTAATGATGAATATTTTCTAGGAAGAACATTAGATTCCAGAAAACTTTCTAAATGATGGAACATTTATGATTCCTAAAAATTTTGGGTACCAAAAATAATTATTACACAAATTTTTGAATAAGAAATTTTTTATTATGAAATATTTTGAATACTAGAAAATTTGACTAAGAAAAATTTTGATTATGAAATATTATGAATAACATGAAAATATACTCCACATATGAAAAGGAGTTGCATAATGTAAAGATATAGGTTTCAAAAAAATAGTTAAAATGAATGATTAACTTTTGGGGAACATTCCTAACTTTTTATTAATGTATTCAAATTTATTAAAAGGTAATGATTTTATGAAAATATCTACAAATTGATCATGTGTTCTGTTAAATTAAAGAATTATATCTTTTTTGTGTGAACCCTTAGAAATTGATTTATAATATTTATGTGTTTTTCATGTGAGTGATGTGAAAGGTTTTTAGGGAAATAAAATTAGTGTTATCAAACATTATTTGTGTTTTGGTAAAACCAATGCCAATGTATATTAGTGTGTGTTTCATCAACAACACATGAGAAAAGAACATCCATCAGATACATATTAAGCTTCAATAGTGAATGTGTTACTAGGAGTTTTCTTTTTCATTACCATTAAACTAATGAATATCTTATGACATCGCATGTTCCAGATTTAATTTTTCTATCCATTATACATTCCCAAAAATTATCAATTAAATTTTTTTTAATACAATATAATTTCCAATAGTATAAAAGAGTGCTAAAGCAATGGTTCCAATTAAATATTGGAATATACATTTCACTACTTGAAGATGATATTTCATAGGATTGAATTGATATATTGCACCTTTGAATACTGAAAAATGTAATTCTGGATGACTAGCTGTCAATTATAGTGAACTTCCTATCATACCTCTAATTTATGTTTGATCTACTAGTTTTTATACTTCATCAAGATCATGATTATTTTAGGTAATGATGGTGGTAAATATACATGTAGTGTTTTTATATCCATATTTTTTAATAATATCATTATTATATATATGTTGAGAAATATTTTTTTATTCGTGTTTTTGAAAAATTTGAAAAACAAGGTAATATGTAATCTCACCCATCATACTCATTTAAAACTAATAATTCATTAGATTAATAAACAAACAATTTAATTATTTCATATATAAACCAAATATAAATCAATCCAAATAAATTTGAACAATAAAAAAAAATTTCTTATATTTATTTATATAAAAATTTGGATTAACATTTCCATATACAAATTATATGGTAACATTAATCATGTAAGTCTATCCAACTAGGAATTAGGGGTTTATTAAAGTCTATATGAATCTTTGGTATGTTTTAACTTGTTTTGTATGTTATGTTTCTTTAATACCATGATGTTTGTCAACAAATACATCATCATGAACATATCTATTAATGAAAGAACATTTTACATCAATTTAAAATGATAGAAATTAATGAATGCTAAAAAGGCATGTAAAATACCAATATATTCATGTCTAGCTACTAGAGAATTGTTTTATTCAATGCCTTTTCGTATTGTTAATTGTAGCCTTTAGGGAATACTCTTTCATTATTTCAAACAATTATTCCATTTTCATCACAATTATTTCTAGAGACCCTTTTAACTCTAACAAAAGATAATTATTATGGTGTTCTAACCAAGGTCCAGACATTGTTCCATTGAATTCATTTTCCTCATCTTGAATGTATTTTATCCAATAATAATCATCTAATGATTCATCAGTTCATTTGGGTTTTAATTTGGGAAGGAATTTTATATTTTATACTTCATTTAATAAGAATCTTATACTCCTTACATGTTGATTTACATCACCAGTGATACTATCACTCAGACAATTATTAGGAAATAACTGATTTTGGTTTTCTAAAACCTGCTAATCAACATATTTTATGAAATATTATGGGTTAATGTCATCATAAATATTTTCATTAACATTTTTCTTTTCAAAAGGATCATCAATCATGGATAGAAAATTATTCTTTTAAAACATATCCAATGATGTTGGTTGGTATTGTTTAAAAATAAAAGGGTCAGCTTCATCGAATATAACATGTATTGTTTAGTCAATAGTAAAATTATATTTATTAACAAACTCAATAATATTTAGTGGTTATAGAGAATACTTGGAAAATGCATCCATCATATTTGGGTGAAAATTTATGTAAATTATTATTTGAATTCAGAATGAGAACTCTATACCCAAATACCTTGAATTTGGAATTTCATGGTTTTCTACAATTCATCATATAATAAGGGTTTTTTAAATAATGGTATGATCAAAAAAAAAATTTATTGTATTAAAAAATAACTTACAGATTCATTTCAAAACTGTTTATCTATTGAATATTCTTTCAGAATGATTCTAGTAATCTCTTGATGAATCTGATTTATTCTTTAAACAACAACATTCTATTAAGTAGTGCATGGAGCTGAGAAGTTATGAGTAATTCCATTTTTACTACGAAAAATATTCAAAAAGATAACTTTTAAATTCTCCTCATATATTAATATGAATAGTTGTCACATAAATAATTTTTTTGGAAATTTTACCTGGTCTCTAAAAATTTGGAATATTTAAAATATTTAGATTTCATTGATAGAAAATAGACCCACATAAATGTAGTGTAAACTTCATTGATGAAAAATACATAATATTTTCCTTCAATACATCCAGTTTTTGTAAGAACTAAAAGATCCATAGGCACTAATTTTAATGAATCAACTTTTTTGACCTCACTGTTTTATTTAAAACTTGATTTAGGATTTTTTTTAATATTGAAATGGATCAAAAACTTTCAAGTAATCTAATATATGCTCTGGTAGATACATAATAATTATTTCTTCGACAGATTTCATATGTTATGAGAGATACAATGTCTTATCTTTCTATTCCATAAAAATTGTTATCTTCTATTATGCTAAGGCAAGGTAGAAAATGGATCTTATTGGTTTATAGGTTTAGATTATATACATTATTTTTTCTTTAGGATGAAATAATAATCTCTTCTTAGTAAATTTGTACTATGAATTTATCATTCCAAAAATTCACAAGGTAACCATCATCAAATTAACGACTTATGATAATGAGGTTGTGGTTAGGACCATTAAAAAATAAAATGTTTGAAATCATTTTTTTTAAGAAAAACAATGTTTTCTATACCAACGATTTGTACATATGTATTTCCTATGAATGTTAATTTTCTTCATGTAATATTTATAATATTTTAAAGGAATATTTCATTATTAGTCATATTTCATGAACATCTACTATCCGTGTACAATTTATTTCTGTTTGTTCAATGTTTATTTTATATATAATAAAAGAGTTAGATTTTCTGAATCTAACCAATCTTGGTTCCAGATATTTTAGAATGTATGATTTTTATAATCAACATTTTCATAGAAAATTCAGATTTATGAAGACCAGAAGATCGTCATTTATTTAACAAAAAAATTTATCCCAATTTCCACCACACTAAAATTTTGTAAAATATAGGTCACATTGAATATGAAATAGTTATTAATAAAATAAGGTTAATAATATGTATAACCAAAACAAAAATGACTCCTTAATTGTTTAAATTGGGTATACATATTTTGAAAATTATACTTACTAGAGGTTATGTTTGAGAGACATTTTTTTATGGAATATATTTTTGAATTATGTTAATAACAATTATATTATCCTAAAAATATTATTTTTATAAGTACAGATAGCTTATAAAATATATTTCATAGAAATTACATTTTCAAAGTTCTTAACAATGGTTATGCTTCTTAGAATTAATATTCTTATGGTTTTTAGAAATACATTTTAAATTATATGTTTTTATGATGATCTTTAGAATGATCTTATACTTCTTTAATTAAAATAGTTATTCCAGAAATTTTTTATCATTCTTTATCTTGAGTTTATAATATTCATTCTCGTGATGTTCATAAAACCTAGAAACATCATCCAGTGAATGTAGGTTGTTATATAAATCAACTGATTATTCTTGATCTAATTACTCATGTTATTTATAATTAGTATAATTTTAATTTAATAACACATTGGTGATAGATTCAGAATTGTGTACCTTTTCTATTAGACAACGATTTTCAATGGGTAGTCTAGAATGTAGACAATGATTCATTTGACCAGATGAATCAAACTCTATTGGTTAATCAGATGAGTATCAACCAATGTAACTCCATGTATCATTGGATTTAAAGGACATCATGGACATAGACATGTAATCATTTTTTATATTCATATCATAATGTTTTCCTTCCCGTCTATTTTCATAAACATAGAACAATATGTCTTTATATTCCCTTATCGTTTTCATTGATGGAATGTAAATTTCGAGTCATTATTGAACTTTATTTCATTCGTTTTATATCTATACTGAACCTATTTCATTCCAATTGTCTTTTTCATCCTTCAAGAAAGATTATCTAGCTCATTATCAGAATTTTAAGTTTCACTTTATATAGATAAAACAGTGACATTATTAAACTTAGACTTTCTATCCCTTTTGGGAGTCATGAATTTAGTTGTCGTAAAGGCTATAGTTCTATTATTATTCAAATTCTTATTCAAGTCAATATCTCTTTTCATTCTCATCTCATGATGATGAAGAGTTACAAAATGGCCATTAAGAGTAATTTGAGACATTTTTCTATTTTCATCAATAGTTATTCTCATAAATTCAAACTCATTTGATATAATATTAATAATATTATCTACAAGAGATACATCATTTAATCCATTATATCCCATAGATTGTAAATTATTGACGTTGGTAATAAACCATTGATTAACCTTAAATACTGGTTCTTCATTGGGAAATAGAAATCAATTATATTTATATCTATGCATAGCTCTTGATGTTTCCATAACATCAGATGTACCATAATGTGTAACTTCATGTTTCTTTTAGATAATGTTAGTACCTCCACTGAATGAAATTTGACTATATATATTCCTGATCAAGGAACACAACAATGTCTTTTAATCCTTTTAATTTAGATGATATTATGACTTTTCTTGCCTAGTGACGGTTTTGAAATATTTATCAGGAATATTGTAATCTTCAGTAAGCATTATCAAGTATTCTACTATAGTATTAATAGAAAATTTCTTCATTTTATCTATCTAGTACACATAATCAATACTATCAAAACAGGTGGTCTAGTAGGATTTATGTTATCAATCAAACCAACATTATTTCCTACCATTCTAAAAAAATTATTTTCCAAAAAAACTAATTAATAGAAATGGTTTATAAACAATGATAAAAATCCTCCATGAAAACTTTATTCAATAATTTTTAAGAATGAAAAACATAGAACATCAAAAAATTGAGCATCAAAACATATATGTGATAATAAGTATATCAGAGACCTCCATTTATACCAATTATAGGATTAAAATATTAAATTTTCAAGATAAATTAAAATAGTGGGTGAATAGTATATTTTAAAACATTATTTTTTAACCTTAATGAAAAAATATTCTTAATAATAATAAACAAGGTCAATTCACAAGAACTATTATAGTCTTACTGATCAAACATTATAGGATCTAGAAATATGATTTAAAAAATGAATCATAATGAATGTTTATGAGGAAAATATTCAACATTAAAGCTTATTAAATATTAAGTATCAAAGTACATAAAAGAATATGAACATATAAGAATGTTATAATTTCTTACATTATTAAAATAATTCATAAATAAACATGAAACAAAATAGGTAACTAGTATGAAATCATTCAATACAAAGAGTAGGGTATCCAACAACCGTGGATAATGGTAACTTGATTTATATGTTCGTAAAAGTATGTATTACACAGACCAAGGAAATCCCTCGATAGAAATATCATAATCTGTCTTTCAATACCTGCATGTCCTCAATCTTTATGGTGGTCAACACTTTTGTCTCCCTATCCCTAGAATCCCTAAATTGTACTTAAAATATGTGGAGTCGCACGAAGCAAGTTTGAAAAGATGTTCCCTATGCATAAAGCATGCGAGTCACTCTATAGAAATCACTTCAGCATCATGAAATCCTTATAGTGATCAAAAGATGTTCTCAATAATGAGATCATTCAAATTGTCTATTATTTATAGGCACAATTACAACATTCATCTCCCTCCTCAAATGGTTTTATTTTTTCTTGATTCTTAGAGAGACCAATACTGGTGTCACTCAAACAATGGTTAGTTAGAAACAGATTTTATGTCATCATTTCATAATATGTGCAATGAAAATTAATGTTACATTAAAAACGATATTTTTTGGTTTCTAATGAAATATAAAATTCATAGTCTAATAAATATCATTCATATTTTATAAGATTAAGATTATATTATACAATGAATTCAGAATCTTAATTATATAGATATCAAAGTCTGAATTCTAATGATAATGGTGCTGAATTATGAGGAATTTAAAGTCAGAAATTTGATGAATTCGGAGATAGAATTCTGTTGAATTCAGAGCCTTATTTCTGAGGAATTCATTGTTCGAATTTGGAAATATTCAAACCATGAATTCTAGGAAATTTGGAGTCTGAAATTCAAAGAATTCAAATTATGAATTTCAGAGAATTTTGAGTTCAAAAACAGATTACTTGATATCAATGAATTTATAGGATTCCAAGATTATATACATGAAACTTATTTTTAGACGTAGAAATAATATTATTTAGATTTATAAATATCATGAAATAAAAAATGAAAATCAAAAATATGCATAACAATATCCTTATATAAGGGAAATTTTCGTTATTAAATTAATGCCTATAGAAAAAAAAAATTATTAAGATAAATTGTTTCTGTTTTTCAAAAAATAGAGGAATGAAAATTTCATAAGAAAAATATATTGACCCAACACATATATCCTCATGATTTTGGAGGTGAATACAACATCCTTTTAGCACCCAGTTATGCCATAGCACTCATTTCCACCATCAGACAGATGGGAAAACAAATTGAACCATCAAAACATTGGAGGATATACTGCGAGCGTATGCTCTAGACATTTGGTGATTTAGGGTATGACACATTCCACTGGTATTATTTTCTTACAATAATATATATCGCTATACCATTATCAAGGAACCATTTGAAGCCCTGTATAGAAGGAAGTGTCATTCACCCTTGTCATGGAAATAGGTTGAAGAATTATTGTCCAAGAATTGACGTGGTATGAATCATGAAAGAGAAATTTTATCTCAGGTTGGATAGGATGATGGCAAATCAATATAGTCATAAGTCATATACAAATCATAGGTGCAGTCCGATGGGTTTTGAGTTGGGGACCCTGTGTTTCTAAATTATTCCCCTTGACATGTGAAGCAGAGGTTTGACAGATGTAGAAAGCTCTACCCCATGATGATCATTCCTTATGTACTGTTTGGATGACTTGTTGAGGTGTAATATTAGCTATAATTTCCACCGATGCTGGATAAGATCCCAAACAACATTCATGTATCTTATATTATTCAATATCTACATGATGACTCCAATGTCATTGATTATGGAGAGTTAGATATTGAGGACAATGAAACATTAGTGGAAGGTCGGTGGAGATCAAGGACCATATGTAGAAGGTTATTAATGGAAGGATCATTCCATTGGTTCGTGTGTCATAGAGTAATGGTGGCCTTGAGAAGATTACTTTGGAGTGGGAGGCATGGATGTGTTCCCAATACCTGAAGCTGTTCTGATTTATTGACTTGTGTTGTGCTTTATGTCGTGATTATGCATTAATGCTTAATCATTTTTCTATTAAATGATTTACATTCATTTCTATGGTGTGTTATTATTCATGAATTTTGGGGAGGGTATGATATAATTCAAATTCATGACTCGTTAGTACATATTAAATTATACCCATGTGGGTGGGCCAGTGTCATCCAAAGTGGATAATATCTTTATATAAAGGTTGTCTCTCCCAACACCATGTGGTGGGAAAGTGTGATATTTGAGATTTCTATAGTTGTTTAGGCTGGTAAAAATTGGGGAAGTGTTCTTGGGTGTCGAGGTTTTTAGCTATGTTTTCAATCAATGAAGGGTGGTTTTTCCCAGAGGTATCTTGGATTTTTTGTTCGGACACCTATTTTATGCATATGGATTTAAATTCTAACGGATGAGAATGGTTCGATAGGTATCTAATTTAATTTCCAAGACCTATATTTTCCATTCAATTGATGAAAACCAATTTTTGGGGTATCCTCAAGGCCAATTGGTGACTCATTCTTAGTGGTTTACCAAAAATGTCTTGTTTTTTTCTCAGTGTGTAATTTTAAAAAATCATTGGCAGCGAGTATTTTATTGAACTGTCAGTGGCAGTGAGTAATTTTGGTATTATCCAAGTTGGTTAGTAATTTTTGGTGTTATCGTTGTTGGTGATACATTTTTTTATATTCGGGTTCATCAAGTCATTTGTTATATTATTGGAGTCGATGAGTCAATGCTTTGTTGTTAGTGAGTCATGGTGTCGGTAACGGTGAGTCATGGAATCAGTATCAGTGACTTAGGGGATCGGTTTAGGTGGGTCAGGGTGTGGGTGTCGGTGAGTCAGGGCCTGTTTGTGGTTCAGAGATGGTGGAATAGTGTTAGTGGCTCAGCATCGGTGACTCACTCATTAGTGAGTAATTCTAGTTTTTACCAGTTTCTCTAGTTTCAAAACTCTTACCTTTAGTTTAAATTAAATAGAGTTTAAAGTCCTTTTGTGCCTTTAAAAATGCGTTTCAATTAACATTAATTATATATTTAATATCATAACGCTCTGGGAGCATTGAAATTCTCGAACTCCATAATCTTTAACATGATCCCACATTAAAGTGTTTTGAAACTATTTCTGGTTATATTGAAATATGATCTAGATTTATTTTTCTAAATATGAGTTCATCTCTCTTTTTTCTTAGTGAATCTAGATCCCTCCTCTCTAGATGAGTCATATTCCTATCCTAGAGCTCTCTCATATCCAGTTTTCTTGTTATTTGTTGCTCCACAAGTGATTCGATGATCAACGCATGATACAGTCTTTATCAGTTATTGTTTCAGTTATGGAGTTTCTTTAATCTATATTTAATTATGTATCATGCAGTGTGGGAATATTAATACTAATTGGGAGAGAATAAATTAATTATTCCATTAACAAGAGTAATAAAGTAGGGAGTAATGATAAAAATATAGTAGTTCATGTTATGATAATAATAAGGGTATTGAAGATGAATGAATATTGAGCGTTGTATTATTTTATTGTCCATGATTTATTGTAATAAATGGTTATTGATGTAATTCCTTCTGAAAATAATGTTAGCTAGTGGCCTCTTCTTGTGAACTTATGATGTTTATGTTCTTATTTTGGATACTCTGTGAAGTATAAAAAATATCAATCCATTTAATCATGGACAATTGGTTAAATAAATGGAATCTCCAGGATCAAGCATGTTTTTGGATCAACTATATTTTTTAATGTTGAATTAATGTACCACTAAAGATAAAAATGAATACGCTTGGATTATTGGTGTGCTATTGTGCTAGGTATGTTTGGGTTTTTTACGTCATTGATGTTGTGTGAAGTTTCAATTGGTAGCCTTGTTACGGGTATGTGGGTGGATAGAGGGAATGAATTTTTGTTTGGGGTTTGTCCTATTTGTGAGGCGGAGATTCATTTTGTGTTTTTTTTATTTGAGGTTTATGTATGGTGTTGATTAGTCACTGAAATTGGCTAATATTAATTGTTAATATCATTATATTCATTTTTCCAAAGTCCATAAACATTTTTTTAGTGCATTACATAAATAGAACTTCATTTCTCATCTTAAATGCAATTCATATTTAAAATGCAAATTTGGGCTCAATCATTCATTTGTTTGTGGACAATATTATATTCATTTTCAGAATTTGAAATTTTGGAATATGATTTACCACTTTGTTTGGAACATTTTATCTTTTAGGTCCACTAGATGAATCGCAAAGGAAGATGGAGAATTTTGCGCCTGAAGGCAGAAACATGCTGGAAAAAGCATAATGGGCCTAAGGCATATTAAACAAATGTGGGGCATAGAAACCAAGCACAATGAAGCTAAAATTTACACAGTAGAAAGATAAAAATATGAGTATCATTTTATTCTACTGCGGCCAGAGCTAATTCTGATGTTTTCATGATGATAAATTGATATGAATTTAAGATTTAAATGGTGGACCCGACATTAATGCACAAAAATACGTTCCACCATTTCGACCATAACATCCAAACGGCTAAGCGAGATTTCCTGAAATTTTTAGAGCTTCTAGAAGACACAAGGGCAAAGATATTTTATATTTATGACACCTCCGGATTCGTCCATATGAAGTGTCAAAAGCACACGTCAAAATGGAGAACGAATCTGGACAGTTTTCCAGGTCAACTTCGAAACGTCAATTTCCTTTTGATTATTCACCCTCATTTTGACATTATTAATTGTTGGGGGTGAATTAATTATTGGGGGATGGACATAAGGCTCCTAATATTCCTATATAAGGAGATGGTGGTGGAAGGAATTTTCATCTAACATTTTTCTTTGAATCCATGTTTTTCTTTCATCTGTTGTATTTCTTTCAATTGTAATTTTCTGCTTTCAATTTGTAATCACATCGTCATGTTTTCCAATGTAAGTTTTTCTTTCATGTTTATTATTTTAATAAAATTTCATCTTCTTCTTCACTTTTTATTTTCTTTTTCTTCACACGTTGATACCGTTGAATCATGGTTTGAAATTATTCACACCAACACTTGTGATTTCAATCACACAAAGGTGGAGTGTTCGTTCTTTAATAATTTTCTTCTTCTTCAATTTTGCCCCCATAAGTCTACATCTCGCTTCCATTGGTAGAATAGCATCAATGGAGGGATAACCTCTTAAGGGTTGATCCAATGGAGTAGCAAGGTCATGGATTTAATGTTATTTCATGTACTTAATTTTTAAATCTATTTGTAATTTTAGGATTTCTATTTGATGAGTTACATTCTTTCTCATCTTTGCCAACTTTAACGATGACACATTTTGAGTGCTAGTACTATCTATTTCCTTTGAGTGCTCATTAAAGTGATCCTCAAAGTGAATTAGTGATTGGCCTTGGAATTGTGTAGGGATTATATTAGTGAATGATTTGGAAGAATTATCTCATTATTTGGATATGTCTTGAATTAATGACATGAAATTTTTTATGAAAAGAAATTCATCCAATCCACCCCAAGAAAAACCCTAAGATCAACCCACCATCAATAATTGTTTAGTTCACATCATTTTTTATTATATCTTATTTAAATTATATATTTAGTTCTCCAATTAAAATCTACCTCTGATTTGGCCACTTCATAGCCAATCCATCAATAAATCATAACATCTCAAGGTTACTTCTTCGGTCCCTGTGGATTCGATCCCTACTTGTACTTCAACAACCGCTTTTACCAGTAGGGTAAATTTGGGCGCAACCAAATTTTGGTGCCGTTTCCGGGGACCAAGTAAGTCACCTTAGAACATCTTTCTATTCTCCCTCGTTTCTATTTTCTCATCCCCATTTCTCTTCTCTTTTCCCCTTTCTATTTTTTTTTACCACTGAAAATCACGATTCCAAAATTTCAAATAAATCAAATGGAGTATAATCAACAATATCCCTTCACAAACTCGGGATGGAATCAGTTTGAAATTCCACATTTGGAATCACTAACCTTTTTTAATCAACACTTGAATGATTACCCCACACCCGATAACATGAACAATCAATGGGATGCTGAATGTTTAAAAGATCAATTCCCATACCTATCAAGAATGATTCGAAAGATGAATAATTAGGAATTCCATGATTTCAAAACATCTATCAATCCTAATCTTGAAACAATTCTTCAAAAATTGTGTGAACAAATGGAAAAAATGAATTCAGAGGTATCAATTTTTAGACAAGAACTTCAAAGCATTAAAACTTGTGTGGATCCCATTCCCACTAAAACCATACCTTACTCAATATTGATAGAAGAATCTTGTAACACACAAACCCCTCATGCCTTTATTGAAGAACCAACCATTGGATTTGGGATAGTTGAAGATAATAAAGGAATTGTTGATGGGTGCTTAAATCAAGAGGAAAATAATTTAATGGATTCACAAGGGGAAAATTTGTCATAATGGATTGAGTGTTCGGAATATTACTCCAATAACAATTTTTTAGAATCAACGATCATTGAACCATTGGGAGATATAACGAATATTTTGTCTATACCCACTCATGAAATTCAAATGGAAAATTTTGTGGATGAATCATCTTTTCAAAAGGAACCAATTCTTTTAAATGTTATTAAAGAAGAAACAATTTTTGATTCAAATTATCATTCTTATTTAGGAAAATTCAATCAAACTGAACTCGATGTTTTAATACTTCCTTCCCTACTCAATAATCCCTCTATTTATGATAACCAAGACCATTCAATTATAATCACTCTTCATCAAGAATCTCACCATGTAGGAATGAACCTTGAAATCATAGGAAATAATCTACATAAAACATGATCAACCATTTTAGATATTCCTTGGATTTTACCAATCATTGTCGAAAATAGGATTTCATACAAAAAACATTTCAAAAAAAACAATCATTCTCAATATTGTTGAAGTGAAGAAAGATGGGTTAATTAAAATTGTGAAAGTTGGAATTGGATAAGTTGGGAGGTACAAGTCGAGCTAACGACGTTAAACAAAAGCGCTGCATGGGAGGCAACCCATGGTTTTCATGTTTTCAAATTATTTTGAATCATTTTATTTTTCATATACTAAATTAGCATAAGCTGTTGACCTGTTCTTCTTTTATGAGCAAGGATGGGTATGAACGGGGAGCGCCATATTCATCCGTGTCACGTGGTGTGATATCTGAGTAATACTTTACCCAGAAAATATAAAGAAGACAATGTATCATCAGTTTATTTTATTTTGTTTATTATTATGTTTTTATAGGTTAAAAAAATAAAAGGATAGGTTATAAGTCATATGGAAAATCCATTCACCACCATCCAAGCCGCTGAGACTCAAATCCAGGATTGAAAGGAGACTATGGCATGCGCTATCATCATCAACCACCAGGTGACTTCATTCCATGATTTTCTTTTTAAATTTCTTCTTTGAACTCCTCTCCTACCCCATTCTAACTTTTCTTTTCTTTAAACTCTGGGGACAGTGTTATTCTATGTTGGGGGGGGGTATAAAAATGATTTTTTTGAATAGGAACATGCATGAAAAGAAAAAGTCCATTAACCTTAAACATGATAACATACATTGAAAACTCTAAAATTGGATATCAATTAATTTTGTATGCCTTGATTGTTATTTTAATGCAAGTTTAAGTTCATGAGCATAGTTTTTGGAAAGTGCGGTTGTCCGATGTCATTTTTCAAAGTTTAAATTTTCATCCCCTTAATAAAAATGCCACAATGCACGTCTACTAGATCATGGGTGTAAATTTGTGTTCTTGGGTCCCATTCATTATAGCATAGGGTTCTGGGGTCACTTTTAGTTTAATTTGAGTATCCAAAAAAAACAAAAAAAAAACATAAACAGAAACAAAAACAAAAACAAATGACCACATAGAGCAATGTTTTGTCCAAATGTGTGGCGTCTGACACTTGGGGATCGTGACTCCATAGTTTTCTTGGCCAGAGTTAGTCTTTATATATCTATTTTAGAGGATGAAATTGACAATATGTGTGGCGTTCGGTACTTGGGGATCGTGACTCTATAGTTGTCTTGCCCAGAGTTAGTCTATTCATATCTATTGTGGTAAAAGAAAAAAAATCCAAAAAAAATTGGATACTCATTTTAAGGTTTAATGTGATTCCCACCTAGTGCTTCCATTTATTCCCCTTGAACAATAAAATGGGCCCCATATCTTTTATGATGCACAACACTTTATCATGATTAATTGGAATTGGATGAAATGTGGCGATGAATTTGAACAAAGGAATGGGCTTGGGCTTGGGATATGCTTATGGACGTAGCTTGTTTTAAATTATTTTGATGGGTTCTATATTTTTTTGATATTAGATATTTGGGTGAGCAATGTGTATTAAAATGTTTTTGTTAAAGGGGATTTGAATTTCTTATTTGTAATTTATTTTTCTCGGGACTAGCAAAACTCAAGTTGGGGGGTGTGATTAGTCACTGAAAGTGGCTAATATTAATTGTTAATATCATTATATTAATTTTTCCAAAGTCCATAAACATTGTTTTTAGTTCATTACATAAATAGAACTTCATTTCTCATCTTAAATGCAATTCATGTTTAAAATGCAAATTTGGGATCAATCATTCATTTGTTTGTGGACAATATTATATTAATTTTCTGAATTTGAAATTTTTTATTATGATTGATCACTTTGTTTGGAACATTATATCTTTTAGGTCCGCTGGATGAATCCCAAAGGAAGATGGAGAATTTTGCGCCTGAAAGCAGAAACTTGCTGGAAAAAGCATAATGGGCCTAAGGCCCATCAAACAAATGTGGGGCCCAGAAACCAAGTCCAATGAAGCTATAATTTATACAGTAGAAAGATAAAAATATTATGATCATTTTATTCAACTGTTTCTAGAGCTAATTCTGTGGTTTTCATGATGATAAAGGGATATGAAGTTAAGATTTAAATGGTGCACCCGACATTAATGCACAGAAATACGTTACACCATTTCGACCATAACATCCAAACGGAAAAGCCAAATTTCCTGAAATTTTGAGAGCTTCTAGAAGACACATGGAAGAAGATATTTTATATTTATGACACCATCGGATTCGTCCATATGAAGTGTCAAACGCACACGTTAATATGGAGAACGAATCTGGACAGTTTTCCAGGTCAACTTCGAAACGTCAATTTCCTTTTGATTATTCACCCTCATTTTGACTTTATTAATTGTTGGGGGGTGAATTAATTATGGGGGATGGACATAAGGATCTCAATATGCAAATATAAGGAGACGGTGGTAAAATGAATTGTCATCTAACATTTTTCTTTGAATCCATGTTTTTCTTTCATCTGTTGTATTTCTTTCAATTGTAATTTTCTGCTTTCAATTTGTAATCACATCGTCAAGTTTTCCAATGTAATTTTTTCTTTCACGTTTATTATTTTAATAAAATTTCTTCTTCTTCTTCACTTTTTATTTTCCTTTTCTTCACACGTTGATACCATTGAATCATGGTTTGAAATTATTCACACCAACACTTGTGATTTCAATCACACAACGGTGGAGTGTTCGTTCTTTTAATAATTTTCTTCTTCTTCAATTCCGCCCCCATAAGTCTACATCTCGCTTCCATTGGAAAAATAGCTTCAATGGATGGATAAACTATTAAGGGTTGATCCAAGGGAGTAGCACGGTCATGGATTGAATGTTATTTCATGTACTTAATATTTAAATCTATTCATTATTTTAGGTTTTCCATTTGTTGAGTTACATTCTTTCTCATCTTTGCCAACTTTAACGATGACACATTTTGAGTGCTAGTACGATCTATTTCCTTTGAGTGCTCATTAAAGTGATCCTCAAAGTGAATTAGTGATTGGCCTTGGAATTGTGTAGGGATTAAATTAGTGAATTATTTGGAAGAATTATCTCATTATTTGGATATGTCTTGAATTAATGACATGAAATTTTCTATGAAAATAAATTCATCCAATCCACCCCAAGCTAAACACTAAGATCAACCCACCATCAATAATTGTTTAGTTCACATCAATTTTTTATTATATCTTATTTAAATTATATATTAGTTCTCCAATTAAAATCTACCTCAAAGTTGGCCACTTCATAGCCAATCCATCAATAAATCATAGCGTCTCAAGGTTACTTCTTCGGTCCCTGTGGATTCGATCCCTACTTGTACTTCAACGACCGCTTTTACCAGTAGGTTAAATTTGGGCGCAACCAGGTGTTGTACAAGTTGTGTGAAGTAATCATTAGTTGAAAAATTGATTGATTTCTGAATGGATGAACATGTAGGTAGTCAGAATATTTTTTTATCGTGTTGTGGCCATTAAGTGACAATGTGGAGTGGGAATACAATGTGAATGTGAGATGTTTTTGTAGTGGAATAGAAGCTTGAATTGTTTGTTGTGTTGATAATGGTTGTAGATAGTGGTTTCTTGGGTATTCCTGGAATTAATTATAGTTATCTTCTTAAAAATGCATGATTTATGATTAAATTAAAAAATGGTTGGGTTTGTGTTTTGGTTGTGGCTGTTGTATGGTTATGCATATAGGGGTTGCAGGAAAGTTGGTTCTATATGGGATGGTTGTTTGTTTTAAAGCCAATAGTTGGTTGAGATATTGTTTACATATATGTATAAATTTTCGTTCCTTGTAATTTTCAATATGATCCAAACACTATTTGAGAACTACTTTCCGAACACCCCAATTTCATGGGGGTTAGTGTCTTTCTTAATATCCTAGTGGGTGGATGGATAGTTAGTTACTGACATTCATCCTCACATAACTTCCAGGTTCTTACTGCTCGAGCATATTTAGGCAAGTTGAAATTGACTATAGTTCACTATTAGACCATGATCCATCCGGCTTGGTGTGTTGTGGATGAGGGAACTAGGTGTCTTCATGGACAGTTCATTTCTTTGATGTCTTTGGTATGAGGCCAAGGTTTTTCAGGAAAGAGGTGTGGTTGTTGTGACCCAGGTATCTGTATGATTGGTATGTGAGTTTTGAATAACAAGTGTGTGAATGTAAATGTGTAGTAGGTTTTCATTTGGGAATGGGAGATACATTTAAGATGTTATCAGTTAGGAATGATATATTAAACAGAGGGAAACGTGGTACAGGATACCCAAATCATTGATGTACGTATATTATCACCTAGTTTGTCATTCATTATATGGTGAGTTTACCTCGGTGAGGTTGGGCTGGTTAGCATTCCTTGTTAAGCATTGTTGGTTTCTATTTTTTTCATTGGGGATTTAGTATGCTTCTCCCAAATTGTGCATGAGTGACATTAGTTTACCTACTGAATATACTTGAATTCTCACCCTATGTTATAAAACATTTTTCAAGATTCCATTTAGATCTTGAGGACTGTGCTAGAATTTAGAAGCTTGGGGTAGGAATATTTCTTCTAATGCTTCATTGTATTTTATTTTGGTAACTTTTATTGGAGTACTGGGTGTAATTTTTTATAATTTTATTTTAGAATCATGAATTTGTTGGATTTTGGTTTCCTTTATATGAAACTATAAGAGTAGTCTAGGGATTATACCATCTTATCTCCAGATATTGTTTTCAACGAAGGGGTACTTCTTTCAATTTATGTGAGATTCTATACCCTTTCTTTCTATTAGATAATCAAGGGTCTATTGAATATGGGATTTTTGATTCATTATTTCACAGTCATCTTGAGGAAGGGATGGTTTGAAACTTTTCTTCCCCTCCCCTCATACTGATGAAGACAGGTCACGAAAATGAGATAAAGTAGATCCCGGTTATGATAACATGATATGTGTGGAATGATATTCCTCTTGGAAAAAATCATATGATGTATACCTTCAGATATGTAACTCCTCATGACCCCCATTAACTAAAATACATCACTATTGTGAATATCAAGGAATAATAGCCATCAGGAAAAAAATATTATCCCTCTCCTATTAGGGATCAAAACAAATTCAATATCCACCTACATTGACCATACACTAGTCTTAAATTATGAAATATAGAAAACATACCTATGGAGAAACTCACACTAGATCCCATGGAGAATCATACTCTATACACCCTCAACTAAATCAAAAACACGTTGACATTCTATTGATATATAATTTTTTATATCTAATAAATGATATTTTCATGGATACCAACCAATATCCAGCTAAAAATATATATTAATTTTAAAGACTACATGAAACCAAATGATTGAGTTTTAATATTTATTTACATAATAATCATCATAGTTCTAATAATCTACCCAATTCAATCATACCAATAAGTAATTATAAAAAATGATCCCTGTGTTAGGTTATACAATGAATGAAACCCCACATGTCCACCAATATTTTCTAGACATAATTTATTTAGGATATATAATATATGGTCCTTATATAAATTGTCATAGTTGGTACCCTTTTATTATATCATGAACTAGATTCAGCTGATATTGTTTCCCTTAATCCCTTGTAATACTCCATAGTGAATATCTCAAGAATATATTAAATCTATATAATAATGGAACCTTATTAATTTTTAATCAGCATACTACATCACTGGTACCCCAATGTGTCCATTAGTAAATATACGAGTGACCTTAATATCTATCCCCAAATATTCAATGATTTGTATATAAGAATTGTAGGTTGAGAACATGAAAACATTAACATAATTACCATAGTATTAATTAAAATATACAATTTACAAACTAATAATATATGACGAAAAAAAACAAAATAATCAATATAAATATAATTTCAAAAAATTAATATTTAAAATAGAAATTCCTTCAGAATGTGATATTATTTTGGAAAATAAAAACAAATAATTAACAAATAATATGAAATAGTGGATGCCATATCAGTCATTTATAACCATCGGTGTAAAGAATATATATATATATATATATGGGTTTGAAATAAAATATACATTATATGATCCTCCCTATTATCTCTATGTAAAATGTTGATGAATAACACTATGACCCTCGTTACTATAAAGTTAATTGAACTAATTATGATTGTTAATCAATTTTAATCCCTATCCTTACAATGGATCAGATAATAAATATCATCCAAAATAAGGTCACATAAAATAAAATGACATATGTAATGGTAGGTACCTCACTACATCTTCAAATTTTAACTGGATACCCAATACCCCAACCCTAGTCATTCACATTCTCATATTTCCTACATAGGTCCTCATGCATAACAATGAAAAAAAATTACAAGAGTAACTGAAAATTAATACCATATTACTATATAATAACGTCGAGCTCCATCATATCCATGAGAAATACACATTGCATCTTAATCAATTACAACATATGTATAACTAAACCCATGATAAGTGTAAGATATTACAACATAGAAACATTCCTAAATAATCATCATAAGTGAATACAATATATATTTAATTGTATGTATTAAATATGTTACACTAATAACACTATGAATACATAAAATATAACTGTAATCCATTTTATAAAAACTATGGCTACAAATAATAGATTGTATAATATAGAAGGAGTGCTAGTAGAAGTAATCAATCATCCATACTTGTAATATCATATATGTCATCCTATATTCCTACATTATTAATTAGTAGATGAATTAACTCAAATTTAAACAAATAATAGCGGTTCATTATAATATCTATCGTTTTATTAAAAATCCCATAAAAAAATTTGTATAATATTCTATTATTGATTACAAAATAAACATTACATTAATAGTTAAAATCTAAAGGATATTTTATTTATCCTAGTAATATATTATATTAATTTAAATTATATCAATAACGATTTAAAAACCCATATTATGATAAGTTAATACATTAGTTATCATCATCCATTATATCAAATAATGTGGCATTACCATAAAAATATCAATGAATGATATGCCTCATATTATGTAAGGAATACAATGTATGCTATAAATGTTGATTACATTTAAGTGGTATATATTCTACAACATGGGAACACATATATATCAATCCGAGAGATATTAAATAATAACCTAAAACCATTCCACAATATGTATATCATTCCTTCATAAACCATATTATGTAGTTCGCCAAACTATATCTAAATATCTCCACACAAGACATCACCCAACTTTTACTGGATTCGATTTATACCATATCAATGAATCTATATTATAAATATATATGTGTTTGAAAATATCAATACCAATATGAAAATGATAGTAGATAACTAATACAACATAGCACAATGTGGTAATGAATAGAGAAATATAGTATGGAACATAATTGGACACTAGTGTGAGATATAACAATCATCTTCATTTTATCACATAACAATTAATGAAATTATTTAGTAAATTGTTTCATTGAAAAAAATAATATGTTATAATAATAACAAATAATTTAAATAATTATCCAAAAAACAAACCAATGCATAATTAGATCATATTTGGATATTCTAATAATGCTTAATAATTCATTTAATACCTTATTCAACATTATTTTTTGTATACATTATTTTATATTCCTAATTTTAATATGAATCAAAAATATGAAAAGTAATTATTAATAATCTCTACAATGAAAACAATATATTCTATAAAATATCATTTCTATAGAACAAAAATACTACTATATTATAATTTTTCATATAGATATAAAATAATACAAGTTTAAATTCATTAGTTTTACATTATAATATTAATTTCCTAAATTTTATCTATATTAACTTTGAAACTAAATTAATTGTAATATCATATTTTGAAATATAAAATTGGATTTTTCAATAATACCATATTTCAATGTGAATATACAATGTTCTTAAAACAAATTATAATGAAGGTAGTTAAATAGAATCCTGTAATCATATAATTAACAAATCATCACTAAGGAAATTGACAATAATGAAAACTATAATCATTTATCAAGGAGTATACCATATAAATTAGATTAATATTAACATACAAGGAATATACAATGAATCATGTGAATAAATAAGACAATTAAATACTGAAAAGTGACCTGATTCATAGAAGGTAATAATTGAATAAAGAAATGGTCAATATAATAATAATATATCCCTATGATTCTAAAAATCACCAAAAAATAAAATGGGTTCTGATAAAATAATATATTATATTAATTAATTTAATAGGAGACCCCTCATTGATAAAAATTAATTAAAAATTATATCACTATTTTAGAAGGACTCATTAAACAATAATGATCTATATCCTATGATCATAAAAAATAAATAAAATGTGGTTCCACATTTCATTGTTATTCAATGATATTTTATTTTATGATAATAAGAAGGATAATAACAAGGATATAATTGACTTTCATTAATTTTTTTACCCCTATAAATAATTGTGAATACACCAATATTATAACTATAACTAAAAAAACCATGTATAGGTGTATATTGAGGATGGTGAATAATATTACAATTAATTATTAATATGTGACCAGTAAACTCAACCTCCAAGACATAATTGTGTTCCTCTTATAATGTATCAACTAGATATTTTACTATATAATGTCAAAAATGAAATATTTTTTCATATTATATTTTAAATAAAAAACCAAAATAAATCAGAATATTAATATCCTTGATATAATTGGAATAGTATAAAAGAATATTAATGCATAATAGTCATAATGACTTAAATAAATTGAAGTTAATATACCAAAATATGAATACGATAAGTATGAATATACGGATCCTAATAGTCAAAGCCATTATTACATAGATTATTTTCCCAAACTAATAAGGTATGTACCTTCAACAATATTTTGAAAAGAATAAGACTATACTGAACTCAAGATACAATGGTATGTGATGAACCATATAAATGATATGTTCATCCTCATATATAATTCCACATATTGTATTCTAGATAAACTGAATGTCAAATATGAAAAAATATATTATATTATGCTTAGGTTTTACAGTACGATCAAAAGAGGTCATATATGTTGAAATTAATATTATATGATATTGTAATGAAATATTTATATGACATTCTAAAAAAATTATATACTTTTAAATATTTAATTTTTCTATTCCCCCGTTATGATGAAAATATAATTTTCTAAAAATATGATTTAATTTCAAAATATCATTGTTTACCTTTATCAGAAACTAAAAAAATTTGTCAACACTATAATAATTAGTAATATATAACATAAAAATTGTTCTTTTTCCATAAAAAAAATATTTTATTAAATATATAAATAAAATAAAAAATTTATAATTTGAAAAAAAAATTCAATTATGGATTTATAAGGGATATATTAGCAGAAGATTTATTTTTTAGTTTTTTATAAAATTATCATATTTTATGTTAAAAGTTTAAAATAATGGTATTATTAGCGTAATCACTATTATGAATTTTTTATATTACATGAAAAAATAGATTTTATGATACCATTAACTTTATATATTAAATATTATTATTTATATTAATACTTTTTAAATTACCATGTTAAATTAATAATTCAAATCTAAATTATTTGAATTTTTATATAGCATTTTAAATTAAAAAATTTCATCTATATTCTAAAATTAATATAAAATAACTAAAAATGTCTTTTGATTTAATTTTTTCTTAAATAAATACCCATGTTATTATAATAATTATTGGATTTTATATGGAATACATAAAATTGAAAATTATATCTAATTAAAATACCTTGATTCTTAAATATAGAAATTTCCTAGAAATTAGTTTTTATGAATTCCTTGTGCTACACAAAACAATAAATTAATTTCACATTATTTTAATTTTATAAATTCTTTTACTATTACATTACATATATTCGTTTTTCAGCCTATTTATGTTTTATGTATAGTTAAAGAATTATATTATTCTAGTTAATGATAATTACCCTTACAATTGTGATTCTTTTAATAACAAGGTTATTTTTTAAGAATACCAAGGAATATTAATCAAATTAATTAAATTTAAATAAAATATAATGATAATTTAATTAATTATAATCACATAAAATATATATTTACTCGAAATTAATTTTTTTTCCAAGAATAATAAAAATAGAAATTTTTAATTCCTAAAATGTCAAATTTATTCTAAATGTTTTTTATATAAAATAGTTTTATCAAATTAAAAGTTAATTGTAAAATATATATAATTATAATGGAATTTAATGGATGATAAATAATTTTAAAATTTTATTATATTTGATTAAAATATTGATAATTTGTGTTTAATAATAATTTAATAACTAATTTAAAAATACAGTTTTACATGTAAAAACTGAAAATGAAATTGTTAAAAACATTAGTGGATGGACATAAAGTACTCAAATTTGTTTCCAAATTAATTATATAGAGTATATCAAGCACCAATACCATTACCAATTCACATGTTCAATATATTTTTAATCCTTATTTTTTAATATAGAAATGCAATAATTATAATCTATAGGGTCATTCCAAATAACCAATTCTCTTTAGTTATAAAAGGATACCAGTCCACCCATGAATATATAGAAGGAAAATTTATATTCTTATAAAAAATAGATTTAATAAATCTATTGTACCCTCTGCATTAAATATTTCCCCATGCCAAATTATGAATCTATTAATCACCCCAATTTTAATAGATATTCAATGAAAAATCAAATGAACAACCTAATTGATATCTAATTATCAATAATTTCACCATAATATAATTAATAATAATATAATATAATTATATTAAGATTTTGTAATTTAATATCAATATCTTACACATATGTGGGTATATTATTCTTACAACCCATATTAATACTTTTCTATCAATTATGATAGACAAATGAATTTCATTATTGTATTGTGCAGACTACCCCCTCCAATAAGTGATGTCATTTGATTTTAATTAACTATATTAATGGAAGGTATTATTTTTATTAATGAAAAAATGAATTAAATATAGAATATAGTAATTATTTTAGAATTAAATGTTAATATTTACCTACATCCATGGTCATATGGTAAGAATTGGGAATGTTATAAGTTGTTAAATACAAATTTCGGCCTCCACGATCAAACATTATTAGTTTTTAATTGATATATTTCAGAAATATGAAAACAATAAAAAAATAAACATTACCATATTAAAAAAATTAAAAAGCATACAATTATTCTTTTAATCTAATTGTGTTATTTAACAATAACCACCTTATTAACCATACATTCCAATCGATTTAAAGCATGTTCATGTCTAGGTATGTTTATCCAGCTATGTAAAATATGATATAAAATTAGATTATGGATTTCTATAGTAAAATTAAAAAAAAATGAAATAATAAATTTAAAAAATAGTAAATTGTTTTTTAAATAGCATATTATCTATTTCAAATGTTGATGATGTAAATGGATTTTTTCTCTTAAATTATTAAATTAAGTCACTATCTATCCAGTTTTCATATTACATATCCAAAACAAATAAATAATGGAATAAAAAATGTAAAATAAAATTAAGATATACATTATGTATTATTAAATTATATATCAATAATTAGGTTTGTTTTAGATGATGGTTGATGATGTCAACATTATTAATCATATATAGAACTATCAATTTAATAAAATATTTATGTGAATAACACAATATATCTCATTAATTTAATAATGTAGGAGAATAATTTTATAGATTATAATATGGTATTATTTATAAAAATTTTATTGAATAATATTATAGTCTACAATTTTTTTCACATGAGATTATATATACATATAATATGAAAAGAAATATGGTGTTTTATTCTACATTCCCTTAAATCTAGATATTATTATGTTATAAACCATTCTCATGTGTTAATAGTTTACTTACTAAAAATAAGAAATTGATATAGATTTATAATATTATATTATAGGATATTAAATTTTCATTTTTATGTCATCCATACAACAGATTTTGTCTTCAAATCCTTTAAAATTTATAAGGATGAATGTTCTCAAGTTTATATTAATCAAGATACGATTTCATGTGTTGCACATTTTAAACATTGATTTTCTCTAGAAAATGATCTATTAAATTTATATATTATAAATTTAATTAAATAAAATAAATTTTATATCCAATTTCACGATATCCCTCTCTTTTCAATTTGAATTTAACAATACAATTGGTGTATCTGTTTTATGCTCTCAATTTGAATCCAGTGAGGTATATTTATGATATATAGCATGTATTATTCTCAATGATGTGACTACTTACCTATTTCCATTTTTTTCCCACAATATATATAATTATATATAATATTCTATATTAATTTATAAATTCGAAGAGGATTTTGTTCAAAATTTACAAACATGTAATTATTCACCATGAATCAATAATCTTCTGTGGGTCGTAATTTCTCGTTAAAGAATATTTACATTCATGTTTGATATATTTTAAACCATGATGATTTTATTATTAACGACAACTTATTAAATAGGAAATAATGTATTCACACTAAATAATCTATCCATCATCCTCTTTATTAATTTTTAAATTAATTTATCAGATAAGAATAATTCCCATATATTTTTTTGTATTTTTTCTCCCAATAATATATTTGTATATCCCCCATCATTTTATGTACCCTAAATTGAGAAATTTCTTTTATCTAATAATAAATTTATCTCGCATGATTAATTTTAATGAATATTATTTTCTTTTTACATTGGTGGATTTGTACAACTTAATTTTGTAATATTTATAATTATTTTTAACCCCTTTAATAAAAAATATTTTATCATACCCTTAAAATATTATACTAATAAAATTAAATTCTCATTCACGTTTCATATTTTATGTATGAAATAATTGTACAAGTGTAAATTAATTTTCTCATTCCATATTTTGGAAAAATGAATTCATTTTCATGTTTAAATAATTAAGATTAATTTTAATTTTAATAGTATATAATGTATTTTTCACATCACATTTTTGAAACAATTATTTATTTTCAATGATATTTTATTTTTAACATTATATAATTAGTTTTCAAAAACTATTCTTCTTCCCTTATCAATATTGTTACTATGATTTAAATTTATTCAAATTATTTTAAAACAAAAATTAGAAATTTTTCTGAGAAAAATATTTTATTTTTTCATAAATATTTCATTAATAGCTTATATTTAATGTAGTGTTATTTTAATCAATCTAAATATATTAATATTTAATGTATCATTTTGGATGTGTTATAATGATATATTTTTCTTTGCTAAGAATGTTTTAAGGGATAGGTTTTTGAAAATAATTTATTATTCCCTAAATTAATTATTATATTATAATAGTTTAATTTACGTTCCACATAAACATTAGAATGGAATTACATAGGGTTTTTTAACTATATATAAAGTAATGGTTTAGTCTTATACATCTTGAGATAGAATGGTGTTAGTATAATGAGTTTTTTTACACCTGCATGTGCATAATGGTCCCACTCCCATTTTATGGTGAGGAAACAACTAGACATTACACATAAGTTTGGTAATAATGGGTCTAATCACAATTGTTTTACTTTGAATTTTGGTTTTTTCTCACAATAATTTTTTTTATCAAGGGATGCCAAATTTTATGGTTTTAAGTTGTTTGTGCTTATTTTATGATGAATTTTAGTAATATGAAAAAAAAAAGATTTCATTATTATTACATATATTTAAAGAATTATACACTTTTACAGCATTTCATCATTTTATATGTATAATGATATATTTTTTGAGATAGGTTGTAGCGTTTTTGATTATTTAATGATCTCCATTATAATGTTATGTTAAGCTAAAAATTTTAATTATTTTCTTCTATGGTCTTATGATAATTTGTTATCATAATTATGTATACATCATGTTTTTTATTCATTATATTATATTATTTCCTTTTCTAATAATTTATTCACACAATAATAATAATTTATTTTACTCTAACATGATTTCAATATTTCATATATAGTCTTATGATAATTTATTGTGATATATTTATGTATCCATTAGGTATTCCATTATGATAGAATTTTTTTCTTATACTACATTTAAGATCACAAATATATTATGTTTCCATTCTCTAGGTTATAAATATGATTATATCATTAGAGATAAGTAGGAAACGACTAACATAAAATTTATTTTGGTGTTATTTTCTTAATAATATTAATATAAAATTTTTATATGCCTTCTATTAAATATTGAAACCATATAGTTTTTGTTAAATGTTACTACTGTGTGTTTTATTATTTAATACAATGAATTAATATACTATTTGGACCATGTTTATCATAAATCTCTATAGTTATTATAAGATCATGTTAAATTAGAGTATTATAAATATTTAAATTTTTTAATATTTGTTAGTTCTTATGTAGTCATTTTTTGATAACCTCAGTGTAAAATATATAGATAATTATATGTTTAGAGAAATATCATGAAATACTATTCATATATTGTGTAAGAGATACTCCTAGTAATATAGCAGTTTGTAGTAACAACAAGTGGATTTTTCTTTGAAAAAATGTATCATGGGATAACAACATGAAATGAGTTGGAAATATATATTTAAACCATCAATATAATGATTAATAAGTCCAAAAATATAAATGATCTATTCCAAAACTCTTGTGTGTTATGATTTGGAATATATTAATATATTTATAAAATATTTTAATTGACATATTTTATAATTATATTATGTTATTTTTTTAAGAACAATCAGTGATCACTACATATTATAACATATGAAGAAATAATAGTGTTTCTGGAATTTCCATATAATTATTTATTTAAATAAAAGTATAATATGTATAAATGAATGATACATTGGAGACTAATTCTTATGGACTTAATGTTCTTGTAATCATAATTAAATATTTTTGTTAAAATCCTTAACTTTTCTGTATAATAATTTGAATAAATCAAGATAAGTGAAATGACCATGTAAATGGATTGTACCTAATAACTCAAAAAATCATATTTAGGAAAATTAGTTTAATATTGTTATTATATATAAAGATATTTATATCCTAGTATATTATATATATAGAGTTTCTCACTGATTCCATTGAGAATTTATATTGAAAATGATAATAAAACCGTGATGATGCAATTTATTTTGTGGGGGATGTATCAACATATACTTTAACATTATATAATCCTTAAAAAAATGCACTGTTTTTATTTAGTTTTAAATGAAAAAAAAAGATATTTGAAAAATATAACATTAATACATTTTAAAAAATATTTATGACAATTAAAACTTTTGGGATAAATTATAGATGAGAAATTTATGTTACAATATTAAAAATAAAATGAAGGTAGTAGAAAGAGATGAAATCTTGACCAATAATCCATCATTATGAATAAAATTTATACAATTTCATAAAATAGGTAGCTACCCTTGTGTTTTTTCATGGCCAAGATAAATAAAAACACAATAAAATACAAATTGATAATAATCTAATATGATAGATGTCAATAATGTGTATATTATAACAACATCAATTATTGCACAACCCAAATACAAAACTAAAATTAGAACATACAAGATGATTATCTATTACATGTATTAGAAGTGGTAATGTAAGTAAAAAATTTAATATATATATATATATATAATTTAATTACTCTTTTAAATGTATTACATCAAAACTCCCATTATGAATAATTATTTTAGAATGGTGAAAATTATTCAATGAAATTATATATTATTTGTTTAATTAACAAAAATTTTATTGTTCAAAGAGAAAGGATGAACTTCACAAAAATATTTTTATTAGAAAAATAATGTAATAAGAATAACATTACAAATAGTATTTACAAATAGAGGCATGAGAGACATTATTTTCATTCACTTAAACCAATGAAAAATAAAAATTTTCTATCATAATGTTCCAACCCAATAAGAAATATATAATATCTCTCTTGTAATGATAATTAGAATATTTATTATAATCCCAGATGAAATGTGAGACATTAATGAACATAATATCTACAAGATGAAGACAATCATTCTAGACCGGAAACATTCTCCATGGTACATTCATTGACAATGATTTAAGAATATTTAATGCTAATCTAGAGTATTATTCTATCAATAATGTTTCTTATCCATGATTGATAGAATAAATTATTGATTTTATAATATCACACAACTCTTCATTAAATGACTAAAAAGTTCCTATAAATTTATAAAGATAGACCCTAACAAAACCCTAATGCCTATTAATGATTACATGACAACCTAAGGGTCCTGAAACACATGAATCCACCCCATCAACATATACATTCAACAAACCCTTGATCGAGGGTATCCATGTGATTAATATTTACATCAATTGATAGCTCACACTACAACATCTTCCATGATTTCTCAAGATAAGAAGAAATAAAAATTCATTCCTTACTGTGTTAGTCTATATTTTTAATGAAAGAAAAAATCCCATTTGAATTGCAGTGGTACCACCATGAATATAGGGAACCCTATCCTTAAATATCATAAGATTATTGGGCCTCCATATGTATGATATGAAATCTACAACAGTTATCAAGAGTTTTAGGTGGATCATCTCACTGAAGAATAAAATTCAAATTTATGTCAATAGAGCTTCCAAGCTCCCAAAATCTAGAGAACATTAAAAAATCACATTTATGTAGAACCGTAATATTTGTGTGAAGTAGATGAAAGTAAATAAAAAAAGAGATATCTCATCATGGAGACATAAGTGACAAGTAAGTGCAGGGATGCTCTATACACAAAAATCAATCCTATTCAAAGGAAGCTTCTTCTTCCAAATTATACAGACTAAAAGTAAGTTAGGTGGTGTAATAAATGTCATCTTAAATCCTTAAACAAAAAATTCATAATGAGTGAGTCATCATGATATAAAATTTATCATTCCATATTAGTGGAGAAACTATATATATTCTTAGTACATATTAGAATATCCAAATCAATATATTTATAAATGAGAGGAACCTATCAGAAATAAAAAGGTAAAAACAAGTTAATTCATAATTATATTATATGTTAACAATGAAAACATTTTTCAGATTATAAGGAATAATAAATTATCCATGAAAGGCCTTAAAATCCCAAAAAAAAATCTATAAAATCAAATTTGACTTCTTTCTAATCATCCATTAAAAAAAATTTTCACATTTTTCTGATATTCATACATGATAAGTGGATAAAAAAATGAAGTAATATATGAATAATAACAATTTTTAGTTTTTTTAATTAAAACTATTTTCATGGATCTTTATGTAATGATAACTATAATAAAGAAGGTTCCCAGTGAATTTCTTGCGCAATGTTTCATTGAAAATCATGAGATAAATGATCCCAAATCCTCCAATATCAACTATACTGACGCATTCCATCCAATGAAAAATTAAAATTTTTATATCATGATTTGTAACAGACCATATAATATTCATAATCATGATTTTAAACTATTTATTGAGATAGGACATCATTGATATGTGAAAGTATATACAAAAAACACATTACTCAAAACATTAACATACCAGATCATACCGACATTAGATTTAGTTTTCCCCTTCCATGTATACATATAATTGATAACTTTTGGTGAAATATTTTCCATATGACCCATTTTCACCTTAACAAAAAAATATGAACATAATGGTATGCAAAGGAAAGGTACCCACTCTTAATCCCATAAAACCTACCAACAAAGATTTATTTGGTTATGTTATCCCCTTTATAGAAAATTAAAGAATATTTGTTCAAACATGAAACCTAAAAGTCATATTATTTATAATGGAAAAAATTTATTTTATATATGAAATTATGACTTTGGAATCATTAAGAAAAGACGAATTTCATCAGTATAAAAGATATATAATGATGAAAAAACCACATCCAACCCTCATTTTTCTGTAGAGAACAAAATTAAAAAGATCATTCAGATATGAAAAAATATACTTCAATAATAGAAAATAGAATCCCATTTAAATGACCCATGTATAACTACTCTATAGCACTAGAAGAAACCACTAGAGGACAAGTTAACAAGAATGGATATCATGTCACTCTTTGTGATCATTTTAAATCAAATTGATAATGCTCAATAAAGAATAATATATTCCTAGAATAGAAAAAATGAAATACCATTTTATAATATAAATACATTGGAAATATATATTTTAAAGGACATATTACCATCATTTAACTTTTTCATAATAATCTTATCAGATTATAGTGTATGATTCAAACAATTGTGGCTATTTTTCATATGTATAATCCTAAAATGATTCCATGTAATATATCCCTTAGTAATTCATCACAGTGTCAATCTCATAATATTCCTAATCATATTTGAAATATATATTCCAATTTCAACAAGTCTGAAATCGTTAATAACCACAGAATTATTTGTCTTTCAAATAAATTAAATTAATTTAGAATTATATTCATACAGAATAGACTAATGAATAAAAATTTATCTCGCAACATTATTAACTACATGATGAAAAAACACCCAATTGAACACACATAGTTTAATTGTTATGACATAAGGTCCTATTGAATATTTTAATATTCTATGAGAATAGATATACCTTAATTTCAATTTCATTCAATGCCTCATCAATCCTCTACTTACATAATTCCAAAATACATTAACAAATGATACTTATCATTTAATAAGAATTTTAATCCTTTTTTCAACAAAAAATTCACAAAAATTAATTTTCAATCATTATAAATTTTATATTCAATAATAAAATAACAACCAAAAATTTTGATGGAAGTAATTTATTTTCATGAATTCTTCTTCATATAGATGTTGTGAAACTATCTTCATTATCTATCTATCACATTAAGCCACCTGATGTTGAATTTATTTTGAGAAAAATTATCATTGGGAACTAAATGAACATCAATTTTGGAAGGTCCATACAAGCCATCTCGAGTGGGAATATCAATACATTTCATAGTTTCCTGATAGTGGACCAGATGATTTTCAATATCCTTGATATCAATAAGAAATTTATATAAGGATATATTACTATAGTCATTACATATTTATTTAAAATTATTTAAATAAGTATCTAGGATATATAAATGAAAATTAAATAAAAAAACAATACAAGAATCCAAAAAAAAATTTCTAAACAATCAAGAACAACTAATTGGGAATTAATAAACAGGAATGTAAAAGGGGATGACCTATAATTATTTAGAAAAACATATACAATATATGATTGATGTTAGAACGAATATTTTGATGATTAAAACTATATAAATCATATAATAAATCATATAATCCATATTCATAATTAATCTATCAAATTTTGGATCTTTCCACTCATTGAGAGTATACCTCCTCCATATAATATTAGTACTATCCATGGGGAATTCACCAAGCCTCGATTATCAATCCAATATGAAAATTTATGAGCCTACCAAATATATAAATTACATTTAGATTCACCATCATTCTTTAAGACACCATTAAAGTCAGCATTTATAACCCACTATTGAAACATACTCAATGATATTAAATTTATATTTCTCCAAGCATATATTATTCGTAAAGACTGATTGATATTACATCAAAAATTCAAATAAAAATATTACCATCCATTTAAATGGAAACATATAGTGATTTATTATCATCCTATTAAGAATTGAGAATTATATTATCTTTCATAATATCTTATAAAGACACCATATTTCCATAATACATATTATGAAAAACAATGGAATAACCATGATAACTCCATTTAGAAGCCTTAAAATTATCATATCCCATTTTATTAGTTAGAAAAATCATGATGGGATTATTAGTCAGAATAAAATCTGTTAGGGTCATGATGGTGAGAGAATTATCAAGCCCATGGAAATTCAAAAATAGGATATTCACATGTATTTGTATATGGTATTAGAACCCCCTTATCATTCATCTATTAATTAATTGTTATTAGTTATTAGAGTCTTACTATACATATTTTTTCAATGTTTATTTATATGAACAATTTATGGATATTCATATCTTCAATATAATCATTTAAATCTGATCCATTTAAGATCCATAACATACAAGCCTTAGTTTGTTGACACCCCTTATGTGACACTTTAATCCCATGAATATCTAGATTTACAGTAATATAATCATAAAGGCAAGGTAAAATATTGAGTTAAGTCAATGCCCACTCCATCGATGGGTATAAGAATAGGTTATGTAATAAATGAATCCTTAGTGAAGTCAAATGGAACCACATATTTCTATATAGTATATATCAAAACCATAATTTCTTTTTAAATTTCACAGATGATTTATGACTCATCATATTCCTCTTGAATCATAGAAACCAAATCATTTATGTCATTTGTCAATTAATTGTAAATTTTATTATCACGACAATCATTCAAATTTCCATATTCGCCTCTAAAAAACATTATTAGTCAAATAATGTGCAATATGTGTACATAAATTTTTTCCCCATCTTCATACACTCTAGAAATATCATCCCATCATTTTCCCATGTTATCCTTTTTATAGATTTTTTGGTATATTTCACATTCTAATTGAATAATTATTTTACGACCCTATCATTTTAAATGATAATGCACATAAAATTTATTATTATATTAACTTCGATCCAATCCCTAACATTGGATATTCCATTTTCATGTATTTGAATCGACCTTCAGTTCATAAAATAATGGAATTCTATCATAGAAACATAATATAATAGAGAAAATTTCCACACAAAAACTAGAAATAAATATTTGTGTCATAAAAAATGAATGGAATTTCCTTGGACAATTGAAATACATTTTAATGTCAATAATAATATGATAAAATATAATTTCACATTCAAATTATATTGATCCAATCTAATTGATGTACATAGATGATATTCTAGATCATTAATAATCATAGGATTCCAATAAATTCAAATAAAAATATGAAGCCTTAAACAAATTATTCATTGGTTTTCCTTAGGTTGAGTGGATTAAAATTTAAATCCAAATCAAAAATTCTATGAATCATTGTCGAAATATAATGATTCCTTGATTTAAAAAAAGCAGTAAATTATTCATTGTGCTGAAAATGATATGGAAATAACCTATTCTAATTGGAAAAATCAGCCAATTGTGATGACTCTGTCGCTAAGAGAATCATCTCTATATATCATCATATGATAGGGGATAATATTCCATTGGGTGAATTATTTTAATCAAAAGTGAAATGTGATTGAAAAATTACATTTACAATTAAACCTATTGATCAGATATCAACAAGAAGACACCATAATCATGACAACAAATGTTGAATAATATATGAACATTCTCCTTAATAGGATTCAAAAAACTATTTAAGGATTTAGTAATGGATACCCCTTCTTTCTATAACATGAATCCTTAAAATCCAAACATTATCCAAGGCCATAGGGATGATATTCATCATTAAAATCAAATCCCTATATCGATTGAAAGAATCCCTATTAAACAATTATACCCAAATATAGAAACGATGATCATTTCTATTGATATATTGGAAATCAACATCTCTTGATCTCATAATTTTTTCATCACACTAGAAATGTTATTTAATAATAATAATATATATAAACTATAAAAATGACTAATAAATAATATATTATATTTTAGTTTTCCCTAAATAAATATTATAATAGTATATTTAATAACAACAATTAATTTCATAAATATTAGTTAATGATTTTGAAAATTTTAATATCATATTGGAGTTTTATTATTTTTTATATTAGATTAATATTTAATTTTTTATGTTAATAATGTAATAAATATTTTAGCTAAATATTAAATACATATTATAGTACAATTTTCAAATGTTTTATGAATTTTATTATCTTTAAACTCTAATAATATTTGTAATTATTTTCCCTAATGTTTATGTATCATTGTATATTTTCCATGTATTATTTTTTAAATATTATATGAGTTGATTTTGAAACTAGATGTTGAGACTGAATGTGATTCAGTGGTAGGTGTTACGAGAAAGAATTATTTTAATATATTTATATACTAAATAGAATGTTGGATGGTTTTCTAGAAAAAAATTAATATATACTAAATAAGTACTCAGATCAGAAATCAAATGGTATCCTCGATTCTAGAATAGTGTATTTACTTATGGTGTGACCTAAAAATGGTTGGTGTTGTTTTTTTTGAATTTTGTTTGTGCTACATAGAAGGAAAAATAAATAAAATTATTGAATTTATTTTAATTCATTCATCCAAATTTAGTGCTTCCACTATAAGTTTAGGATAAGGAAATGAACCCTAGTTTTTACTCCAACCCACTAGAGATCTATATGCCATTAGAGGGGAGAATTCATTCCTGATGACAAAAAATCAAGGATCGATGGACTAAAGACATCAAATTCTGAGGATCTTATAAATGATAAAAACAAAAAAAAAATTTATAACAAACAATCCAAATCATGGGAGGCCATGTGTATCAATTGATTATTTCTATGATTATTAATTTTTTTGTATGATCAAAAATCAATCCAAAAATAGAATGGTTAATCTATTAATATACTTTTTAGATGGGTTTATTGTTGGGTTTATATTGGAGATTCTATCTGAAAGTCATTATTGTTTATCTATGTGAAAAATTGATATCAACACAAACAGTGATCGAGAAATTTTCATCTCATTTTTTCCATTCTACCTCAATTCATCTCTTATTGTGGGGGTTATTTATTTGGATCCCACCTTATCTTGTTTGGATCAATCGGTCATTGCACACCAATTTCATGGAACAAAGATCTGATATCATTGATCTTGGATTTACATGAAAAGGTGGAGGTGAGACAGTGGATGATTATAAATTTCACATTCTTCGATGCTCTTCAGTGAAAAATGATGAATGATAGTTTGATACAATTTTAGTCTATATACAGAGACAAAACTCATAGTTCAATAATGATCAAGCATGTGTGACCATATATCTTCAATTTCATAGAGAATTGACTACTGGATAAATTCTAGATCAACAACCAGTATATATGGATGAGGAACCGTGGTAATGGATGATTTAGTTGAAAAAAACGTGGAATCAATGAATAAAAAATTTGTGGGGCCCATTTTTATAGTGCTATGGTTTGGATGGAGTTAAATATGACATGGATTGTGAACAATTTCAAATAGCATTTGACCCTCCTAGAACAAAATGGTGTGTAAATTAGATGTACATGGACAAGTTTTGGAGTACATAGGCACAGACACACTGTGTACTCCCACACTAACATGGATTGACATACAAGGACCAGTGCATGGACACAACATCAGTAGATGAAATCAGCTAGGAAACATGGACCAGAAAAATGTATTCTTATAAATTTTGTACCCACCCTACATGGATTTCAAATGGATACCATATGTCAGGTGTGTATCTTTAATTTGAGTATGATTTTGGATAGCTGGAAAAACTTTGTACCCTGTAGGACTTTTTATGTACTCCAAACAAGAGATCATGAGGCTCCTCGTTTTCCTAGTTTGTATCAGTATTGGTTGGGTGCATATATATGGTTCATTTTATTAAGGGTTTAGTGTAGAATTAAATCCACATTAGTAGATTGACATCCTCTCTAGAGAATGAATATCATATAGAGGTTTGGGGTCCCTTTGTTAGATTGGAGTTTAATCCTCTCTCATCCCAGATGAAGATAGTGGGATGAACATAAGATTTTTAGGGTGGATTTTGATACTCTTTCTAGTAGGCATCATTAGTATGGTTTGTGGAATCATGTGTATATGGTACTTTTTGTAGTGGGTTGATCTATTTGTTGTTTTTGTTATTCCCCAACAGTTCTAGGTATGATCACTATCTTTGTAAAAAGGATGATTCATATTATGATCATGGTTTTCTAAAATAGTTTTAGGTCTGACCCCCTTTCTATGTATCATAATCATCTTACACCAGTATATTCTCTTTATGAGGATACCAATTTAGGTGTGCCTCTTCATCGAGTGTGTCCGATAATAACAAGTCTCATTGAGTGAGTTCTTCTGAAATGAGTATTGCATCATGAAAAATCTTATGGATATCTGTTGGATTTGACTGAGTGATGGTAGGTTTCATTCTTAAAAATATATGATTTCTCTTTTTCTTTATGATAATTTTTTTATATCTTGTATTGAGTGTATTATACTTTGTTATTTGTGTTTAATTTTATTGGGGGTATCCTACTGAGTGTTGTAATAATCATTAATACATGGTCCTTTCCCCAGGTGCCATTTATTATATCGATGTAGAGTCATTTAATGGGGTCCTTGGAGCACATGGACGGAGTAGACCATATTTAGTAGGATATTAACCAATTTGTTTACTAGGAGAAAAATTTTGACGTATTCATATCCCATAGATCAAGTTTGAATCTTTACAAATTTGGTTAGGCATTCTTATTTCACCTTTACTTTTTATAGTTATTTTACTATCATAATATATTTTGGTGTCATATATGTATACATGCATTCATTTATAAGTTTACATTTTATCATTGTGTGGCTTGGATATTTTTTCATTTGTACATGTACTTTAGGATAATGATTCATATATCTGGGATATGACTACTCGGCACAAATCTCAACCCTCTGGCCTATTAGAGGCGGGATTGGTGTAGTCATGAGATTAGACCCTATAGTAGGGTTCAGGATAGAGTGGTATCAGAGTATATTGGTTCTATCATAGTAATTGAGTGGGTGAGATTTGTTTGGGTAAAAAGTGTTAATTTATTTGCATTCAGATTTATGGCGAGAGATTTCAGTGTTGGTGCATCAACTTACATATCCATACATAAGTATTCTAAGCACCTAATTTTCGACATGGTACATGAAAAATATGGTATTAGGGAAAAAAATGTTACATGTGTCATATATGAATTGTTTTTCATTCAATTTCTCTCTTGAGTCAGCTCCTCATATATATCTATTGACTGTGGTACATCATCTTTTATTTCTGGAATCCTCCTCATACATATCAAACAAGGATTTCCCTATATGATCAAAATCATAATCCTCACAATGATGAGTAATCGGTACTGGGGCTAGTACCAGAGATAAAACCTCCAGGTGGTTTACCAGTTATACCACCACATATCTAGAAGTAGCTTCTGACAACACTACCAGTTATGGATACACATACGTTGAGTGAATTTTAGTGGTTTTAGAGGTATCCACATCTTAGGAATCATGGTTAGAAGACCCCTATAATGAAGATAATTAAATAGAGGATGTCACCCATGTTTTCTTCCTTGTGAGGACACATTTTGATTAAATAGAAGTCAATTCTGGTAGTCTTATTCCTTATAATTTGGGGTGATGGTGGAACTTGGTGTCTTGGTCAAAGGAAAAAACATGTATTTCCAAGATAGACACTAAGTGTCTATTTGGAGGGGAGTTATATCCAACCACATCGTGATCTATACTAATACATGACCTCATGCATATGTATCAAGGTAGTGTGAACATGGTAGAGTATTTGAAGAGGTATACCAATCTCTCGTGCTAATCATGAATATTGTATACGATGATTTCATTTGTGATCAATCATTTGAGTAGATATTTTTCAAGTGAATCATTTGGTAAATGGTATACCTTTTCATAACTACCCTTGTTAGGATACATGACTGAGCAATGTCAGTTGAATGGTTTGTAGCAGAGAAAACACCAACCATGGGAGTTAGCAGTAGGAATTAGATAATTGAGACCTCACCCTCATGTATCTAATTATAGTGATAGGGATCTCAAAGGGTCCAAAACATTACAAGGTGATTTCAAGACTCAAAGTCATATTTTAAGTCCCCCAGGGATTCTCGTATCATCCATGTGATAGGTGATGTTTATCTTACGACAGCTTGGGACATCATGCAAAAGACATACCAACACATTATATAGATGATTAGGAGATGGTATATAAACAAACTAGAAAGATACAAGGATAATATCATGTTGGTCGGTAGGGTGAATGATGTGGAATTGTGTAAATATTTGAAATAAGAGGTTGTAGGAGGTTCAACCAATTACGACCACCCATTCTTGGTTTTCCATGATAGGCTCATGGAGCAGGTGGGTAGTGATGAGGAAAACTATTGGATATATACACCAATGTCTCCGAGGATCCATGGATGAATTGATGTAATATCCAGGACATTTCCTCCACAGTGGACATTTTCATAGACACTTTTGTTATTCATACCACTCTAGCCATTAATCTTGTTCGAGACTCAGAGATTCTTGTTGAACCATTAACACAACCCATACATTTGGAGACTCTAACTAGTGGAGACTAAATGATCGTAACCAAGTTCTAAAAATATTTCATGACTCTTAAGAATTCATATTTTATATTTTAATGTAGTTTTAGTTCCATTATGGCCTTATGACATCATTTTTGTTATCAAATTATCATTTGTAGTTTTTACTCAGATTGATTATATTAGGAGAAGAGTGTGGTATGGTTGCACTAATGGGACTATGTTTTCATTAAATTTTTAAAAATAAATCTATGTAGTATAGGATAAACTCATCCATATAATAGTGTAACTAATTACTCAGAAATTGTCTAGCCTAACCCTTGGTGCAGTGGATGTTATGAGTCCTTAGATTCTTGAAGTGGAGGCAGAGTATGAGAACATCATTTTGAATGATGTTATAGGTTTACATCCCCACATGGAGATAGATTTATGAATTCATTTAAACAATAGTATTATACCAGTATATACCCCTTACTATTGGTTGGCTATCATTGAGCTTTGTGAGCTGAAAGTACACATGGTGTACATGCAGATGATGGGCTTTATGTAACCCCATGATTCACCTAGGGCAGCCACATTTTTTTTCCACAAACGCATATGTTAGATTGATTTTATGTGTGTATTTCTATTTCATGAACTAGGTGTCCATGATAAAAATTTATCCCCTACCACATATCGATAACCTTCTTGATCATTTGAACAGGGCGTGATGATTCTCAAAGAATGGCCTCAGATCCAGCTAACACCAGCTACAAGTACAAGATGAGGATATACTGATTATGACCTTAATATGTCATTAATGTCACTATGAGTACATGATGATTCTGTTTTGTGTGACTAACTCCACAAGATTGTTCATGGGACTCATGGAAAACATCTTTCAACCATTCATTTTTTGATTCATGGTTGTCTTAAATGATGATATCCTAGTGTATTTTTCATTCGAGTAAGAAAAAAATAGTCATTTCATGATAGTATTGACCACATATTGAGAGATACAACATTACAGGAAATTCCCTATCGGATATTTTCTAAATTGTGTGGTCCATTTTATAGGACACATCATCTCAAAGGCTAGGGTAGAAGAGGATCCAGAGAAAGATGAGGTATTTCATTCTTGTTTGCCAAAAAATAGTGTTTTGAATGTATAGATATTCCTTAGATTGATTGGCTACAATTAGAGGTTCAAAACCAACATTTCAATAATAATTAAAACCCTTGAACACATTAATAAAATGAGAATCCATTCATATAAATCTAAAAGTTTCAGTAGTTTAATCAGGTGTTGAGGTATAGTTTAACGAGCACTCCCATATTGAGGTTAAAAAAGGAATGTGTTGATTAAGTGGTATTCTTTCATGCATTTGGAACCAAGATTGGTTGTGACCTAATGTAGAGAAAAGTAGTGATTTCATATGGTTCACATCAGTTGAGGCCATATATGATGAATTATTCCACCCACTATATTGAGTAAGAATTTATAATGTTTTATTTAAAGTTGTGGTGACACTACCTAATGGGTGATCTGTTTGTCATCTACTCTAACCACAATAGTCTCAAGTATATCTTCTCTCAGCATGATATGTACTTGAGACTAGGTATAATGACCCGGCATTATTACATACATAAATTTGAATAGTCAAGAAAACAGTTCATTTTACATTGAATCTATATTCTTGTTTAGATCTTTAGAGTATTAGGACAATACATTCATGACATTACACATTATTACCGAGTGGATACCATAAAAACAGTTTCCATTTTTTTCAAAATATAAATCATTAAAACATAAAAGAAGTCTCCTTGGAAATTATTCAACATTTAATATGTATTATTCCTTGTATTACACACCCATTGACCTATGAAAAATCATTTAAAAACATGTAATGAGCTTAAAATATCAGTAAGGGATGGAAAATAAAGAATGATCACATTAGTCCATTAATTCTCGTAACGTATAAAAGCATTTTTCAAAGACATTCTTGTAACCCATATATACATACATTTTGTAACATTAGATTGACACATGATCCACAAAAAAAATGAGAACAAAAATATAACAATAAAGGCATCTTTTATAATTACTCACATAATCTTATAACCATTCTTGGATACCTTATAATTTGTAACCCTCATGGCTACCTTGCTTTGTGTAACCATCGAAGTCACAGTTAGAGTAACCATACAGCTGACCTCCAACTTACTCATACCCAATGCATTGGAAGGAGATATAGGTCCCACCCTTCATCATAAATAATTCCCAAGAACCAACACATAGTCATACATCAAGAATAATTCCATAAAAACATTACTTTGGAATTTCATAAATCTGAATATAAAAAGATGATTTTTAATGAAGAGTCCCATATAAATTACATAAAAGTGAAGGGAGACATAATAGAGTGGATGGAGTATGTATATATACTTATAATACACAATAATAAAACAATATATTTATTGAAACCATCACACAAACAATTTAAAGAGCACATAAATAATGATGTAGAAGGTTAACCCAAAGAATGTAAATCGGGTTAAGAATTTCATCACATCGGGTTTGTCTTAATTAAAACTCGTTTAAACCCCCTATATAATTGTAAAAGTAGTGTTATTAATATTTTAAAGAAACATTTCCACGTTTATAACATATTATATGAACATTTTATAACATCATTTCACCATTAATTGTATGTATTTTTCCCATTTGCCCTGTTTTTGGGTGAGTTCTTAACATGATTTCCATGATTGGTTCATGATGGACATTCTTGTCGATTGGAAGTGAAAATACAAAATTGGAATAGATTAGTGTTTCAATATATCCAATAACATAAATTATTACGTTCATAATTTTTAAATCTAACATGAGGATGATTCATAACATAGAACATTAATGATGTTTGTTTATATCATTTTAGTGGTTATTTGATAATAACAACACCATTTTGACTTATTAATTATAAAGATGAGTAAAAAAGAAATTCCAGATCCATGAGTGAGTCATAAAACATATATTATAACCTAGTTCAACCATATAAATGGTTTCATGACCAGAATTGAAATAATTAATGGAAATTTAAATCACATCATCCATGATGTCGATAATTTGACACAAACGGACAATGTTTTTATTCTTTAAATAATTGGGAGTGGAAATGAATAATGATGAGTAATTTTCTATAAACATGATAAAATATATAATATACATGATTTTTGGATATTTCATTCATCTAGTGTAAGGATATATAAAGAAATAATAAGGAAAGAACTCAAAATAAAATAGTAATTGTGAAATCACTTACAAATATTCGGCATCCTAATGGCTACACAACAAGGTTTTAGATGATATTTAAAAGAGTGGGGACACGGTTCACCCATCCAGAAATGAATCATAATATTTATAATATAAATAATAATAAATTAATAAGAACATGATATGGAAACTTGAAAATTATACCACATAAAAGAGAACATGAAAAGAAAAAAACAAATGAAATTGAGAATTTTATTACCTTGTAGAGTAATTTATAGAAGGTGAATGATGGGAACATGGGGGTTTTAGGAATCCTTTTTAGGACCAATATGATGGTAAATAGTCCATAGATTAATTGAGGGTGAATTTTTAATGAATTCCATGAAGGGAAGAGTTGGTATTTATAGGAACAGTGAGGGATTATTTTAATAATTTTCAAGGGAAACCTCATGAGTGGTATTTACAAAACCATGGGGTGTCCCATGGTATTTTCCCATGGTATAAGCCACTTGGGACACCACACATATTATTTAACTATAGATAAGTCTACCAGATTTATGACATCATTATTATATCATTAATGATGTCATTAACACACTAAAACTAAAAACAATATGTTTTACTATTCCCTGAAAAATCAACTCTTTAAAAAAAATTCCCAAAATTCACCCTAACCATTTATCGACATGTATATATAAAAAATGAAGTAAATATTTTGAAAATAATTTTCAAAATATTATTAATTTAATATTTAAATAAAATCACATTTAATTCAAAAATTAACAATTCTAGTTATGTAACTACATCTATATCACAATGAAAAATTAACCTAGATGATATTATATTGAAGAGTTAATAAAAAAAATTCAATTCATTAGGGTCATATTAATATTCATATTACTATTCATTATGGTGTGTTACTATTCACCAGAAAAAAAAATGATTGTTCCAATAGACTAAAAATAACATACTGATCACAATTATAGATGACAGTTTCCTGAAATTCATAAAACATAAGTGGAAAAATTATGGTAAAAGTCTTGTTATAAATATATAATTAAAACAAAGTTCCATGCATTTATATTTATTTCTAGAAAAACATGGGGTGTTACTTTATCCCCAGCTTCTTGAAATTGCGTCCTCGTACTTTTATTTACTTATTAAACAATTGATGATATTTTTCTATCATAACATTTTCAGACTTCCATGTTGTTTCTTAAACCATGTGGTTTCTCCACAAAACCTTTACCTGGTGGATTACCTTACACTGAAAAACATGTTCCCTTTGACCCAGAATCTGAACTGGTTTGTCTTCATAAGAAATGTTTTCTTCCAACTGAACCGCTTCTATGCTCAATAGATGTGATGAATCTAGCACATACTTTATCAACATCGAAACATGAAAAACATTTTGTACCTGAAACTAACTCGGAGTCAATGCTACATATTATGAAACTATTACAACTTTCTCCATGATTTCAAACGAACCGATGAACCCTGGAAATATATTCCCTTTCTTACCGAAATGAATCACACTTTTCTAGAGAGAGATTTTAAGGAAAACATGGTTATCTACATCTAAAGTGATGTCTTTCCTTCTATTATTGGCATAACTTTTATTCTTAATCTGAGTGGTCCTAATGTGCTGCTGGATCATCCTCACTTAGTCAACCACACCTTCTACTAATTCTTTCCCCATCAACTATCATTCACCAACTTCATCCCAAAACACTGGAGTCCAAAACTGCTTCCCATACAAGGCATCAAATGGTTCCATCTGAAAACTGGAATTAAAACTTTAATAATAAAGAAACTCAACTAAAGAAACATGATGATCCCAACTTCCCTGATAGTACATTGAACAAGGTCGAAGCATAATGTTGGAATCAGTCATTCTGACTGCCCATTTGTTTGGGGATGAAAAGTTGTACTGAAATTTAACTCTATTACCAATGACTTTTGAAGTCCCTTCCAAATGTTAGAAGTGATCCTGGGATCTCGGTCAGACACTATGGAAAGAGGGAATCCATGAAACCGTACAATCTCCTCAAGGTACAATCTAAAAAAGATGATCCAAATAAATTATATCTCGAATAGAAAGAAAATGTGCAGATTTTGTCTACCGATCAACAATAACCCAAATCACATTGTTACCTCGAGAAGTATTTGGCAGTCCCACCACAATGTCCATGGATACATTCTCTCATTTCCACCCTGGAACTGGAAAAGGCAGAAGCATCCCCTTTGGTAATTGTCACTCTTCTTTAACCTGTGGACATGTCAAACATCTCATGGTAAAATCAACAATATCTCCTATCATTACATCCCAACAATAATAATCCCGAAGATATTTGTACGTCTTAGTACAACCTAGATGAACAGAAAATGGAGAACTATGAGCTTCACAAAACAATTCATTATTCAACTGGGAATCACAAGGAGCAGCAAAGCTTTTTCCAAATCTTAAAAAATAATCATTATCAAGATTAAATGCTGGAAGCATACACATTTTAACCAATTATAAATTTTTATATAGCTCACGATCTTCCTTCTGCGCTTTCATAGTTCTGCCTGACAACAAATACTGTACTAAAACCTGAAAGAGAACATAATTATTCACTGAACCAACAACTTCTAAGACAAAATTATTCAAATCATTAATCAAGGGATCATGATCCAAACGTATCATGGTTAATGATGCATGATGTTTCTGATATAAGGAATCTTCAACATTTTTTTCTTTCTTATTATGATAGTTGATTATGAATTCATAATCCTTTATCAGTTATAGACATCTTCTCTGCCCCATGATTAATATCTTCTAAGTGAATATATACTTTAGACTTTTATTTTCAGTATATATTTGGTATTTGGTTTTGTATAGATGATGCCTACAAATTCTCAAAGAAAAAACCATAGCTTCCAATTCCAAATCATGTGTGGGAAACTTTAGCTCATGAGGTTTTAGTTTTCTAAAAGCATAGGCATTTACCTGACCATTAATCATCAAAAAAACCAAGTCACTTCATAGAAGCATCACTATAGATCACAAAATCACCATTTCGGGAAGGTAAGGACAAAACTGGAGCATTCACCAGTCTCTTCTTCAGTTCCTAGAATAAAATAGCACATTCCTCTGTCCAAATAAATTAAACCCCTTTTCATGACAACTTAGTTATCGGGATAGATAACCGTGCAAATTTTCTTAACAAATCATGGATAATAATTTTCTAATCCCAAAAAACTATGAATAGCTCTAAAATTCGTGGGTCTTGGCCATTCATCGACTAATTTTGTTTTCGAAGTATCAACAGTTATCCCATCCTTATTTACAATGTGGCCAAGAAATTAAATCAGTTGATACCAAAAATCACACTTTCTGAATATTCCATATAGTTTCTTTTCATTTAATGCTTGGAAAACGACACTTAGATGTTTTTCATGCTCCTATTTATTTATAGAAAATACCAGAATTTCATCAATAAATACAACCCCAAACTTATCCAAGAACTCATTTAATACTCTATTAATAATATTCAAGAATAAAATAGGTGCATTAGTTAATCTAAATGGAATAAAAAAAATTCATAATGCCCATATCTAGTACAAAAGGCTATTTACGAGATTTTATTTTCCTTCACCTTCAGCTGATGGTATCCGGATCTCAATTCAATCATGGAAAAGTACTGAGCTACCTGGATCTGATCAAACAATTCATCAATATGTGGCAAAGGATACTTTTTTATTAGTGATGTTATTCAATGCTCTATAATCAATACAAAGTCTAATGGAAATTTTTTTTTACAAACAAAATTGGGGCTACCCATGGTAAAGTGGTAGGACGAATGAAGAATTTCTCTAGAAAATCATGCAACTGATTTTTCAATTCAAGAAGTTCTATTGGATCCATAGGATATGGAGGTTTTAAAATTGTCTTAGCATTATGAACTAAGTCAATTGTGAATTCGACATCTCGATCATGTATGACACCGGGTAACTCCTCAGGGAAAACATCAAGGTATTTCATGTGTTCATTATTTTATACATACTTAAAATTGTTCTAAAAAACATCTTCTTTAACTCTATAGTCAATCTTAGCAAGATAATAAGAAAGACAGTCCATCCCTAGAATAACATCAAACTCGACTATGGGTAAAACAACAAGGTTTTCAGGTAAAGTCATTCAACAAACCACAATAGAATGATTATTTTAATTCCTCTTTGCTTTAACATTTCCCCTTGTGTTTTAACAAAAATTTTAGGTCTCATTTTTTAAGGGGATATTTCCAATTTACCAGAAAATTTCTCTAAGATGATGGAATGTGTAGACCCCGTATTAAATTTTTTTCTGAAAAATATGAGTGAACAAACAATATACCTGATAAAAATTCATTGTATGGCCCAACATCTACTGACATAGTTGTAATGGATCTCACTACACCTTTCTACTTGTAGTCTGGCATCTTTGCATCATTCAGATTTCTCTTTGGGCAGACAATTTCTTAATTACCAATTTCACCACATTTAAAACACGTTAATGTTTTCTTATCAGGATTATTCATAGGATCAATTTCATTGCAATATCGGTCCATATGTCCATGCTTACAACATATAAAACACTTCACAGTTTTGCTATGACATTCCCCAGGGTGTTTCAGACCACAATTTTCACAAACTAGAAATTGGATTTTCTTACCATCAGATTTCATTGGTTGATTCTTACCCATTTCATGCCAACCAGACCTCTTCTTCTATTCATATCCATAATGAACATGATCATCAGCATACTCCATTTTTTCCCTCTCATCACATAAGAAAAGTTTCTCATAACTGTTGAATTCACAGGAGGCCATCCTCCTTCGATGCCTTGGATTCAGTCCTGAGTAAAAGCGGTTGATTTTTCTATCATGATCAAAAATAAGATTTAGTGCATACCTCGCCAGTCAGGTGATGTTATCTTTATACATAGCCACTGAATATTACTCCTTCTATTTCAATTCAAGGAACTAATTCTCCATTCTATGTCGCACCACCTTCAGAAAGTATTTTTCAAGGAAAAGACATTTAATATTATCCCACTCCATGACTTCAAAATCTTCTCTACCCCTGATAATCCTTACCATTGACCACCACTGGTCAGCTCCCCCATCAAAATAATAAATGTCATGACTTAAATTTTGATTTTCCGAACATCCTATAACATTGAATATCTTTTAAAGGGCTTTGATCCATCCTTCAACTATTATTGGGTCCGAAGATCCATTGAAAGAAGGAGGATGTTTTCTCATGTAATGATCCACTACTGTGATTTTCTATTTTGATAACTATATTAGAGCTCATCCTTGGATGCCACCACCATTTATTTCCTACGTTAGATGAGCCATTACTGTCACAAACTGCTCAGTTCCAATCCCTACCATTCCAGGCTATAGTTCTGGAAGGATGCCATTCTGTCAGTGCCTCTTCTCTTCATCATCCTTGTTCCTTCTATGAACAACCATTCTGATAAAACATGTCATTGATAAAGAAACATGGTAATATTAAAATTTTATACCATTTCAAATTAAACATAGAGTTAAAATCAATTAAGTTATTCTATTAACATCACCCAAACCCTTAATGTTATCTAAAACATCCTCTGATACTAACTATAAGGACCCAGCCTTATTACATACATAATCTTGAATTTAGTAAAGAAAAAACATCATTTTAAATTGAATATATTTTCATGTTTAGTAATTTAGAGAATTAGGACAATAAATTTAGGACATTACTCATTATTACATAATGAATATCATAAAAATAGTTTCCAGTTTTTTCAAAATATAAAACATAAAAACATAAAAGAAGACTCCTTAATAATTCGTAAAAATTTAACATGTCTTGCTTCCTTCTATTATACATCCATTAACCTGTGATAATTCATTTAAAAAATGTGGACGAGAATAAAAGCTCATTAATGTAGAGAAAATAAGAAAAGATCACATTATTTTATGAATACTCATAACGTATGAATGCGTTTTTAGAAGACATTCTTGTCACACATATATTCTTACTTTGTGTAAAAATAGATTTACATAGTATCCAAAAAAAACATGAGAACATAAAAATAATCATAAAGATATCTTGGTGCATTAATTCTATAATCATGTAACCATTCTTGGATACCTTATAATTTGTTACCCTCACGGCTACCTTATTTTGTGTAACCATCGCAGTCACACTTGGAGTAACCATACGGCCGACCGACAACTAACTCATACCCAATGCATTGGAGGGAGATATAGGGGACACCATTCATCATAAATAATTAGCACGAACCAAAACATGATCATACAACATTAATAATTAAATAAAAACATTACTTTTGAAATTCGTAAATCTGAAATTAAAAAGATGATTTTTTAGAAAAGTACTTTATAAATACCATACAATTGATGAGAGACATAACAGTGTGGATGGAGTATGTAAATATACTGTAAATACACAATAATAAAACATAATATGAACATAACCCATCACAAAAATAATTTAAATAGCACATAAATAATGAAGTAAAAGGTTAAACCAAAGAATGGAAATCTGGTTAAGAATTCCTTTACCTTAGGTTTGTCTAAATTGTAACTTGTTTAAAACTCCAGTATATTGGTTTAAGTATTTTTATAAATATTTTACTGAAACATTTACCTGTTTAAAACATCTTATATGATCATTTCATAACATCATTTCACCCTTCATTGTTAGTATTTTTCCATTTGCACTGTTTTTGGGTGAGTTCTTGACATGATTTCCATGATTGGTTCATGATGGACATTCTAGTTGATTGGATGTGAAACTCCATAATTGGAATGGAGTAATATCTACATATATCCAGTAACATAAATTATCCCATTCAACATTTTTAATTATTACATGAGGATGATTCATAAGTTAGAACATTAATGATGTTTGTTTAGATCATATTAGTGGTTATTTGTTAATAACAGCCCCATTTTGTCTTATAAATTAGAATGATGAGTAAAAAAGAATTACAGAACCATGGGTGATTCATAAAACATATATTAAAACCTGGTTCATCCATATAAATGGTTTCATGATCAGACTTGAATGAATTAAAGGAAATTGAAATCACATCGTCCATGATGTCGATAATTCGTACAAACAGACAATGTTTTTATTCTTTAAATAAGTGGGAGAGGTTAAGAATAATGTTGAGTAATATTCCATAATCATGATAAAATATATAATATACCTGATTTATGGACATTTCATGCCTCTCGGTGAAAGAGTTATGAATAAATAATATGGAAAGGACTCAAAACAAAATAGTAGTTGTGAAATCGCTTAAAAAAATTCAGCAGCCTAACGGCTACACAACATGGTTTTAGAAAATATTAAAATCAGAGGGGAAAAGGGTTACCAATCCATAAATGAATCATAATATATAAGAGATCAAGAATAAGTAAAAAATAAGAACATGTTATGAAAACATGAAAATTATACCACATAAAAGAGAACATGAAAGGCAAAAGAAAGAAATTGATAATTTTCTTACCTTGTAGAGTAACGTTTAGAACATTATGGCTGGGACCATGGGGTATTGAGGAAACCTTGGGAGGACTACTATGATGTTATGGAGGCTAGAGATTCTCTGAGAGAGAATTGGTAATTAATTCAATGACTGGAAGTGTTGGTATTTATAATAAAAGTGTGGGATTATTTTAATAATTTTCAAGGGACATCTCATTAGTGGTATTTACAAAACCATGGGCTTGCCCATGGTATTTTCCCATGGTATAAGCCACTTGGGACACCTCAAATATTATATAACTATACACATGTCAACTAGATTTATGACATCATTATTATATCATTAATGATGTCATTAACACACCAAATCTAAAAACAGTATTTTTTTACTATTCACCGAAAAGTCGATTGTTCATAAAAATTCCCAAAATTATCCCTAACCATTTATCGACATATAGATTTAAAAAATGAAGCCCATTTTTTTGAAAATAATTATCTAAATATTATTAATTTAATTTTCAAATAAAATCATACTTAATTCAATAATTAACAATTCCAAATATGTAACTACTTCTATATCACAATGAAAATTTAACCTAGATGATATTATATTAAAGCCTTAATAAAATAAAATAATAATAAAATTTACTATTAATTAGGGTCATATTAAAATTCATATTAATATTCATTATGGTCTGTTATTATTCACCAAAAAAAAGTTGGTTCTAATAGACTCTAAATAACATACTCAACACAATTATAGATGACCGTTTCTTGAAATTCCAAACCTAGAAGTAGAAATATTATGTTAAAAGGATAGTTATAAAAATATACCAAATTTTTTTTCAGGAATTTCTATTTATTTATAGAAAAACTTTGGTTTTTAAACTATGGTATGGCTAGTGTTCCTCCAAGACCATGACATTGAGATTTTCTAAACACTTTGGAAGGAAAATGTGATGATACACGTTTTTAGATGGAAATAATGTTCAAATTACTAAATGACTCATCATAGTCGTTTTAATCACTATACTGATCAAATTTATATTGATATAGAGAAATTTACCTCAAGTAAATCGTTACAAAAACTCAAAAATTATAATGATCCCAGTGGCAATGATTGAGGATACTAACTGGGAAACCACACTTGATTATATATCCTCACAGATTTCATCAGAATGATTGCCTAAATGTGTGACTCTCATCATTTTTTTAAAGGAAGCATGATAGATCTAGAGAAATTGTATTAATATTTTATGATATAGTTTGATATTTCTTTTATGGTGGTAAATATAATCACGGAAAAGATGTATCAGGAACAATGCAGATTCTTTTGGTTTCGAGTAATGAAGAAAGGAGTTGAAATGTTAGTTTCCTTATGCCCAACATGTCAGCTAGTAAAGGATAAGCTCCATGTTTATTTAGGTTTATCTAAACCACTTGAAGTGAGAAAATTGATGTTGGATGGGATTTCATTGGACTTCTTGACAATTATACCATGTACGATAAGTTTACATGATACCATCTGTGTGATCATGGACCGACTCACAAATTAATCCCACTTACTAGATATCAAAGATTATAGCTCAGTTCAGATGTTGAGACACCTTATTGTACATGAGATAGATTGAATCGATGGATTTAAACCAATGATTTTTTGTAATCATGATAAATTTTTATATCCTGGTGGAGTAAGGGATTACAAGAGGTGTTTAAGACCCAGTTTCGAATGAGCACAATGTTTCATCAACAAACGAATGATGAGACTGAGTAGTCCATTCAGGTTCTAGAATACACGCTACGCGCTTTACTAATAGTCTTTTAAAATATTTTGTATAATCCAGTAATACTAACATTGTTATGTAAAACAAAACATACAACTCTGAAACTAGTATGGAGTAATTCAGGGATTTATAGGGGTGACCTTTTTGGTCACCACTTTGCTGGACTGACATAAGAGAGTCATCACTAATTGAATCAGAGTTTGTGTGAACTACTACAGAAAAACATTAGATCATTTTAAAGTGGATAAAGACTACACATATCTATTAGAAGGCTTATACTGATGGTTGATGGAGGCCTTTGGTGTTTGTGGAAGGAGACCATGTGTTCCATCAGGATTCACATTAATAGTGATTATTGTGACCTGGTCGAGTTTACAAGATATCTCTATGATTTATCATCCTGTTCATGATAATATATATAGTTGGTGAGGTACATTTCCTCCATGATCAAACTCCAATTTAATATAGGTTAGAAATTGTTTTACACATGTTATAGCTGAGAAGGAACATGCATAACCAATCAAACATCATCAGCTGGTGTGAGGAGGACATCATGGATAGAGTCACTTTTTTTCAGTAAATATTGATGATTAATTATTGTAATGAGGGCCTAATTTATGGGTGATTTATTGGTCTAATGTGTGTCTGATGGCCGCATGAGAGTCTCCAATAAATCCTATGGGATTGGGAGGCTAAATTTCTACTCAACACCTTTATCCATTTGAGTATCAATAATTATGAATTTCATGGACGTAAATCCCTAAGTTCAGGTCAATTTAACATCACACATTCTATGTGTATTATTTATAAATATTATATTATTTGATTTCGATTCCAGTTTTATAGAAAACATGTGATTCGGAGGCCCAGGGTTCCCAAACCAAATATTTTTATAATATTATAATATTAAATATCATGTTAATGTAGTTTTCCTAAAAAATATAATAACACCTAAATAATTACCAAACAATAAATTTGAACCAATATTTAATATAGAATAGTAAATTTACCTAATGTATGACCTAACATTGGTTGATGCGTGATATTTGTTAAAAAGTTGTTTGGGTCGCAAAATAGATATAATATTAAAAAAGAATAAAAATTAGTTTATTTCCATAAACACAACAACCTGCATCATTAATATGTTTATCGCTATTTAAATTATCCCAAGGTTAGACAGTAAACCCTGGAGACATATTTTCTATTAGAGGGGATCTTTATTGGTAGAAAACAATAGAACAACAATCAATGAGTGACACAGAACTATTTTGCAGGATCTCGACAATAGTGGAAAAAACAATTCCTCATAAAATATTGATCCAAATCAATGTAGGGTGTTTGTTATAATTTATTATTCCTAGATTATTTATTGCTAAAAATATCAAAAATAAACTGATGAATTTATTGGTTTCTAGATCAATTTCTTCGCCTAATGGATTTATTGCAAGGTTTTATGGGATAATACATGTATATCTATTTATAGTTTATCATATAGAACAAATAAAGTTCAATGAGACCATCAATTGATGTTAATTTCACTCATTTCACATTAATATTAGTTACTTTGTTGATATTCCACTATTTGAGGAATCCTAATGTTACAATAATCACATTGGCTTACATTATTATTATGATGATAGTTATTCGTATAATCTTATAACATCAAAAAATATGACACATGTAAAATTTGATATGTATATCTAGTAACCAACAATTTAGATCAATTCTATTTCTTTTTATAATTTATCATCCTAAAAAAATTATAACATTATTTATGAGGTTTCATATAATATATAAGGACATGTTCCTATGAACTATAATGAAAACATCATTGATTTATTTTGAATCAAATAAGGATATTTCTTTTTGATCAATTAGGCAAATTTCTGGCACCAATTTAAATTTCTAGATTTTCAATCCACTCTAGTAACAGGTCTCCCACATCAAATTCATAATATCATTTTACTTCCCAAATTTTCTAAATTGAATACACATTCTACCCACAACTAAATTTACCAAGATATTCATTTTTTCTGTAATCACAATATTGAAAGTCTCAGAATATTCCATTATACAAACAATGACAATCCTTAGAAAATATATATTGAAATTATGAATATAAAAATAAATTATATAAAGGAGAAACAATGGAAAACATCACGGGAAAAGTAGACTAAATTAATAAATTAAGAAAAATGCTATATCATAATTAAATTCTCTTTAATTAAACTAATGTATATCATTGTTTGATAACTTTGAAATATTTGAAGAATGAATTAATTGTTATTAAATTAATCAATGTCCTCCCAAGTCATCCATTTTTCAAAATTTACGTGAACAATTAATTCCGATAATTGGTATGAAAAATCCTCCATCATATAATTTCTCAACATTGAATTCAGTTCTTCTAGTTTCTACGGGAGATCAACAATTTGTATCATCATATTCAATAGAACATCATATTTTTCTTTCTGGGTACCCTAGAGAGACATGTGGAATCTACTATTTGATTGGAACTAAATCGACTAATCATGAAAATAATAATTTCTATTTCCAAAATTTTTAGCTTGAAAATCTTGGAAATTCTCATTAATAACATTTTGTTCAACAATGAACTAGATATGACCACATTCTTTACGAATCATTCCTATTATATTCAATGACACCTACCCAAGGATAGTCACTATAACCAAAATGACACAATATTTAGACTCTCTCATTAGAAAAAAGGAGTAGTAATTCCAATCTATATATTAAAACATATTACATCTTATAATTATACATTTACCCCATTTTTTACATTTTATGTGAATATAAAAACAATTCCAAAAAGATCTCCACAAAACAATTTTCGCTATTTTTAATAATCAAACAAATTTATATATTACATAAACCCTTAACATGGAATGAACATTATAGTACTATTGAGTTTTATTTCTATCAATTAATTTCATTTTACTCTCATTACCTAAGCCCATGATGATGAGGTGAAAAATAACCTTAGAATATCTTAAAACAATGATACAACCAAACACATTTGTAGTGTGAAGTTCAATATAAAAAATGGATATTACATTTTATATTATGCATTTACTGATATAAAAAACATACCCCTTAATAACATATAATGTGATATTCATATAATGTTTATAACTATAGGATAAAACATAACCACCACATTTTCTAGATCATGAATAGAACAATTGTAATATAATTTGTCTCCAAATTGTCAAAAGGGTCATCTGGATCTAATACTATTTGTCCCAAATAGTTAGATGTTCCAAACAGTGATGATACCTTTTGTTACAACCCACCACTTCTCATTGGATTTATTATGCACAAGGGATATATTATACAGTATTCTAAATCACTAATACAATAAATTGTGACAATAATTATAATGAACCTCAAAAAAATATGGGGATTTATTTCACATTTAGAAAATAAAAAATCCAAAATAAACAACCAATGTTAAACCATACATATATATGATGAATATATAATAAATAATATTTAAAATATAAACAAACTAAAAAACAATATTAATGTATAAGTGTAAACTAAAAAACCTTCAAATGTCAAAATAACCAAAATATGATCACTAAAATTTCAAAACAACTTCAAACAATCTACCCAGAACAAGCTCCAGATCAATATTCCATTAAATGAAATAAAGAAGCATCACTAATGAATAGATATATCCTACCATTAAATGTGTTAAGAAATATGGTATCTACAACTGCACAATTTCTATCATGAAGGGAGTGAGTCAATGATTTGTAGGATTTCCCAAATGACATTGCTAATCACAACTATAGGAAAAAAAATTTAAAATCTTTTATACAAAATATTCATTAAAAATTATTAATATCAATTCCATAAAGAGGTTTCCATTTAAAAAAAATATATAATTATTAAAAATTTACATATTATTCCACATATTCATTTCGATGTCCACTCACACAACCACACACAATGAAAAATCTTGGTGTAACCATAGATGGTGGAATATATTGTACATAATCGTTCCTATTTTGATTGTGGTACATCTTGGACATTACCATTAATGATATATACACACCAAACTATTTATTCAATTATGTTTACATTTCATTATAACCAAAATATTCATTTATTTAAATCATCACAACACATACATTATATTATCCAATAAAATAATTTTATAATACTGATTTAAAATTTATAAATAAAGTTTTTTTCAAAATCAAAAAAAATTCTATAATTTAAAATATAATATCAAAAATAATAATACCCTAAATAATAAAATTTTTATTTGAAAACCATTACAAGAAAATAATATAATTAAAACAATAAATTCATCTTTTAAATAAATTATGTCGAGAGAGAAGACACTACCTCTCAATCATTAGTGAAAATAAATAACAGTGTTACAATATATCAAAATCTGATCAAATCCCATTTTCCATTTAAAATAACCATCCTTATTTCATCATAAAAAGTTTTCTTATAAATATATATTTCCATATAATACTAGATATATGGTTAATAGTGAAAGAATATTCATGTATAAAACAGTAAAAAAAAGAACAAAAAATTATTAATGTACATGGCATCAAATTTGTGGGGATTATCCTATGGATATCTATGAAATTAAAGTTGTTTTTCTCTCACACCATTAATGAAAAAGTAATTTTAGTAATGGGTGTGGATTAAGGGTGGAATTATAGTCAAATGGTATAGATCTAATTAGATACAAAATATTAGGAAGTAAAACATTAATAGCCATGCTTAGGCTACATGGTATGGATAATAATATTCCAATTGTGTGGTGATGTTATCCTAATGCCACAAGTCACATGATTGGATAAAAAATTTAGATGAATTCTATACCAACTATTCTAATTCCTATATTTAATGATGCACTATTTCTCTAGGTCATTCTCAGGGTGAGGCCAAAATGTACACTGAACATATTACTAGATATTAGTCTCATTATTCACTTCCACGATTTCTGGTTCATATATTATGTATTATACATACAATTTAGAATGTATTTACCCCTAGAGAAGCCTCTCAAATAGAATCCATCACTTTAATACCTCCAAAAACAAAATGGAGCATCATATGGACTAAAAATATATTAAAATTTTATATTGTGCCTATATCTAGGTGTAAAACATTCACCATCATAAATAAATTAAAATAATATACTTATAGATACTTTATAATGATATTATTCAAAAATAAATACCTCCTAAACTATAATTATATATAGATTTAAAAAACATTCATGTTTTGATCAGTTTGAAGAACCTAGTTAAAAATAATATTAAACTACCTCCTATTTGATTATGAAATAAAAATGATTAAAAAATTAAATTTATAGGTTAAAGATGATTATTTTAATATTATATATAATAAATAAAGATATATTTCAAATATTGTTCAAGAAAACACCATTTATATAATAGAAATCCCAGAAAAAATTTTATTCTTTATGTATTGTCAATTTTAATGATTACAGTTTTCATTAAATGAAATATATTCATAATAAATAATTTTATCCATTACAATACATAAACTTTATTAAAAATATAATTATGAATAATATAAATTAATTTAATACAAACACAACACATACAAAATTCTATAAATGAATAAACCTATAAACACCTCATCAATAAAAATAGGGAATGAAATAATTTCTCTAAATATATATTGCTATAATAAATTGAAATTATAATGTTTTCATATGAATAAGGATACTAATTTTGTTTTCATGATATTAATTTTCGATTAAAAGAAGTATTTCATGAATCAAACTAAGATGGGAAACAAGGTATGTGATTCAATCTGAATTTCATTTCATTAATACAAGTTAATATTATACACAATCTGTAAATTTTTTTTGGGTACCTACTAGACCAATATAATTTTGATATAATTATTATCATATATATTATGATATTATATTTTTATTTTTATATTATTATTCTCATATTTTTCTAGTTCAAATGTCTTAAAAGAATTATCAGTTTTTTCTATATGAAGTTTTTTTTCCAGCAATACATGTTTATGTTAAATAACATGTTCCATTTTTTATTGTGTACATACTAAAAAATTGTAATTTATTTTTAATTATTCACATTTATTTCATTACATTCAATTTTCAATTACATTTCATCATCCTCAAGGTTTTCTTAAGGGGTTTCAAATGTTATTATGGTTTTCCTTATTAATTTGTCTTCATTGAGTAATTTTAAAATATATATAAGAATTTATCAATATATTTTATATTTATTTACAATAATATTTATTACAACACATTATAATTTAACTCATGGGAATAACCTAACCATATTAATTTATTTTTTCTAATTTTTTTGTAGAGAAATTTTTAATGAGTATTAGGTTTTCATTAAAAAATCCTCCCTTTAAGAGATGATCTATAATATGTGAATAGTTTCATTTTGGTGGTATATATGATAATTAATTGAGACGTTTCATCATGATATTTTTTATATTCATAGATATTTTATGTTCAATTTCTTGGAAAATATCATTTAATTGTTTGATTTTGAATTCCAATAAAGTAGTATGGTTTTTATTTCATAAGTCATTTTATAATTGGGAATTTTTATTTAAAATAACCAATATTCTTCTTTTGGATAGACATTTATTATAATGAAACAATGATTTAATTATAAGATTTTTATCATTGTTGATATTTTTATTCTCAGTACCTTTCTTCTATATTAGTGGTAGTATATTAATTTTATTAAACAATGTTTAAAAAAATATATTTTTAAAAAGATACAATTAATTTATTAAAGGGGCCTAATTTTTTTGGAGAATTTAATGCTATGAAATTTTTAAATAATAAATTGTAATAAATAGATCATATGACCTAATAAAAACAAAATAAAATGGAATATTAAATCCAAATACATTATTATATATTAACTATTTTTAACAAAATCAATATATTATTGTAGAAGAATTTGGATACTCGGTGAATCTCTTATAGAACCTTAGCGATGGAACCCAAGGTGATGTTCAAAGATGATTCCCCCCTAAATGGATATAGGAGTGGGGAAGTATAACTTGTCCTGATGCCTCCAAATTTTCGGAATCCCATTAGACTATTCTCTAACACTAGTTTCGTTCCATAGTTCTTGGAGATTTCGTTATGTACGAAGGATCTGGATTATCATCACGGTGTCCCACAACAATGAATTTCATTATTTTAGTTCTATGATTCATCTATTCATCTGCATATAAGGTATGTGGCTCATTTCATCTAATGAAATCCCCCATTTTATGATTTGTATAATTTCATTTTATGTAAATGAGATTTTCCTGATCGTGTGGTCATCGGTCTTCTTGATAAATGGAACTTGATGATCTGATTTTCATTGGAAGACGATCTAGTCCAGGAATGGTCCAATACTCCCCATAAATGAAATGGATTTATTTTATTCCTTCTAAAATGGGATTCTGATCTCCTTATGAATCATGAACCGTCCTCCATCGGGACATTGGTATGTCTCCCTCAACTCTGTTTACCATTTCAAAACCCATAAATTATTCGCATGATTGGTAATATAGTGGTTTTCATTATATGTTCTGATATTCACATATCTAATTTGAGTCCTCCGATCAACCACCGCCATTGTGTTAATGTGGATGTATTGAGGCCTCTTGTGGGTGATATATGGATTATGATCAGTGATGAATTCATAAGAAAGAATTCCGTCATTTTTCAATCCTGGTTTGATTATTTCTCATGAAATTGATCATTAGGGCATATGACCAATAGATTTCATTATGATGACATTATCAGGAGGACCTTTGATCCTAAGAAGAGGCTTGGTAATGTATTTTGATGGTGGAAGTTTCATGATGTAGGTTATTATCTTGGCACAACTACTGCTTTGGTGAATAGGGATGCATTTATACTAGGAAATAATGTAGAGGCCTCTCTTAATCTGATAGATTTTGTAGTGTTTGGTTGATTACGAACGACCTGAATATGGGGGATGGTGTGATGTAGTATTTTTCTAAGGGTTCCTATTTTACTAGTTGAATGAAATGACACTCTGGTGTCCATGTAGATAAAGGGAATACCCAACAAGATTTTTATGTGTGGGTGGTCACTAATAAGAATGATTATAGTCGGATCGAGGGGCTAGAGCATATGAATGAGGATAGTTTGGAATCATTAATCTATAATGATATTCTAATGTTTGGGGATTCATAAGGCTCTAATGATAAGCTACAAGGGATGTCTTATAGTGAGGGAGGTGTGATGATCACTTTTTCAACTGGTAATCACTTTCAATATTTGGAGTACTATAATATGAAGGAGGGTACTCGAATCGATGACAATGCTATTTTTATGCTTGAAATCCATTCTAAAAAATATATAACAGGAAAAGGAGTAATAAAATAGGGGTTAAATGATGGTCATGGACTTCTGGAACACCCACCTTTTTTAGAAATGATTTAAATTAATAGTCAATTTCAGCTAGATTTAGGAGGGTATTATTTTTCACAATAGGAGCATCTTCTTGGAAAATGGGGGATATCTCTGATACAAACAAGGAAAATTATGGTGGGTTGATCGAACCAACATATTGTTTCATTTATTTATGATGGTAAAAAAAATATGTCCATGAATCTGGATGTTATGAGTGATCCAACATAAAGAATTCTAAGGAAAGTCCACTAATATCTTCCAAAGCTGGTGCCCATAAGGAATTCTATCAAAAAGGAAGGTTCATCTCTAGTTTGAATTAGTTTCTGAAATCTTCTAATGATTTTTTATAATTGGAGAGGATGAATATGATAAAAAAGATTTCTAATGATTTGAAGAACTATGAATGTTCTAAGTGGAAATCATATATTATATAGGAAGCCATTTAGCGTGTTTGTGGTGATGTGAATAGTTTTTACGATCTGTAGATGTCATTTTGGGGCTTGGGGAACTTTTTTTTTGTAATTTTAATTTATTTTAATAAATGGTCAGAGTTCTACCTCTGACTAAGCTTTTCTAGTAATATATTATATACAAGGAAATGGATGAAACACTAAGTTTATATTGTGTTACATGAATCATTGATTTTGTCTGGAATTACACACAACAATGGAATTCTTTAATAACTTATATTACACTCATTATTGAGTTTTACGAAACATCAATATACAATTAATATTATCATTTAATATGAATGTTATTATCTTGCCAATATAATGTGGGATATGAATTTTATTAAAAATATTTACAAAAAAATTTAGTTTTGGATAATCAAATATTTGTGTAATTATTAATTATATAATCTAAAGACACTTAAATTAAAAATTAACATTTTCTATAAACAATTATGGTCAATAACAATGATTATTTCTTCGTAGTGCACATGATTTATTTTTTTTCTAAAAATAAATAAAATAAAAATTAATCTATAAACATTAGTTATGATATTAGAATAATTAAATTATTTGACAATGATTTTTGGTATTTTCCATAGATTATTCATTTTTAGTTTATTGATAAAAAATATAGGAATTTAACTAAAACCTTAATTTTTCAAAAATAGTTATATATATTAATACATGTTCTTTATAATTATGAAATTAGTTTTTATAATATAATATATATTAATTAAATTTATATCTTAAATCATTTTTATAATGAATTTGTATTTAAATACAATGAAATCATAATAACAATTTTATTATAAAAACATGATTTCTATTCAAATCTGTGGGATTAAATTAAAATTAAAATTTTATATGATTAAAATTTAATTATTAAAATTTAATTCCCAATTTGAAATCAAATTAATTTTTATTTCATAAAATTTTAATATTAATTTTTATTTGAAGAAAATGTAGTAAATTGTATATAAATTAATTTTCAAGGTTATAGATAAATTTTAATAAACGGTGTGTCAACTAAAATGATAAGGGTGAAAATGAAATATGAACATATAGAATAACTATTTTATACCCATATTTCATTAAATAATCCTCTAATACCTAATAATGAATTTTTTTTAATCGTTTGACACTTGAAAAACTAGGGATCATTCAACTCTTTTCAAAAGATCCATGTTCATACACTCATAAACATATAAATGCCAAACCCTATCAAATCCTTGTGCCCCTTAAAATAAAAGTTATATCAAAAAATAAAGACCGTAATCACATACCAAATTACCACCCCCATCCTATAATCTAATATTGTTCATTAATCAAACATAGTAAAGAATTAGATTTAAACAAACGAGAATACCCAACGAAGTTATAATGTACACCAACATGTATCATTATTTTACATTTTTCTCCACCCCATGAAATAAAAATTAATAAATACTATTATAAAAATAAAAATATATTATATATACTAGAATTTTTATAATAATGATATGAAATGGAAATATCTCCAATTCGATATAACAGGTTATGAATTTGTCATATTATTTTGTTTTGGACAGCTTCCTCCTTAACTAATGTCATTTATTATTTTCTGTTTCCACCTCTCAATGATGTGTATGATTATCCAGTTATATTATATATATGACATTTAAAACATTTTTAATCCACAAGAGACACTATATCATATATATCATATTTTCGTCCATTCTGGAGGAGATACGATAATGTCACTCATGTCTAACGCAAACAACAGCCTCATTAAGGGATGCGATTTTTCCCTCTACAACCAGTCAAATGGAATGTTATAAAGATAAAATTTCACCAATATAATTTTGAAAATAAAAAAATTTAATTAATTAAATATCACCAATAGATTGTGATGCATTCTACGTCGAGTAATGAAATTCTCTTTAGTAACAATTTACACTGTTAATTAAGAATTACATTGAAACAAATTTATAAATGTATTTTAAAAATATATTTATTTTATTAAATTACAAAATAGAAAATTATGTTAAGGATAGTTTTTTTATTTATCATAAATACATAATATTTTGATGTACATATATAATATGATAATTTAATTTAAAATAGAATCTTCATTTTAATTATTAAAAATTTTAAATTGAATTTATTATTTGTATAAAGTAAAAATATTTAAATTATAAATAAATTAATACAATTTTTGGGATTGATTCAATTATAATTTGAATTTATATATAATAACACTGTAATATTTTGAAAATATTCACATTAAAATCCCTATTTCTTATCACATATATCAGATTATTTTGAAATCAATCAGTCTATTTATCTGAATTGATTTAAAAAAATGATTCTATATTTGGAAAAATAATAATTAATATTTTCAAATATTTTCAATGAAATGTTTCACCAAAATGAATGTTGAATTATTTAAAAATTAATTACCCTAGATAAGGTAAAAATAGTTTTAATGTTGGTTAATGTAGAATGATAAGATTTAAAAAGACTTAAATATCTATCTTAAAATAATTTATTGAGATTACTATGACCATTCAAATCAATTTATATTAAATTTATAAATGATAGTTGATTTTACATTGAATATGATCTAAATAATACTCTATGTAATTAAAATTATAAACAAGATAGTTTTCATTATTTAAATTTTAAAAAAGCATTAGGATAAGGTAAAAACAATAAATGAATTATTAATGATATTGTTTTGAAATATAAAAAAAATTTGGGTCATAATATGTTATATTTAATATTTATAGATTACAAAATTACATATATATTTTTTAAAATAATCTAATGTATTAATTATTTAGTGAATAATAATATAAAATTAATTATACTTACAAAAAGAGTGAAGAAAAAGTGAATCGTATATTTGGTTAAATTTTATTGGAATTTTAGTAAATATTTAATATAGGTTTTAACATTATATTATTTAATTCCATAATATTAATTAGAATTGTAAATTCAATTTAAATGAATAATGAAAAAAGGTATATTTATTTTATATTATGATAAATTATATTTTATTATATGAGTTTAAATTTGGGAAAAAATTATATTCTGGAAAAGAGAATATTAAATAAAAATAAATATAAACTATGATCCATTCATGTTCCAATTGTTCTATTATAATTACTATATTAACCCTTATATGGTAAAACATTTTTATTATGTTTAAGGTTAAATTAGTGTTTTTACATGTTACGCATACAGGTGTTGAAGTTAATTTCCAAAAAAAAAACAGAATGTTTATAATATAATTTTTTTAGATTGTTTTGAATCTGTTTATAAAAATTCAATAATAATTATTAAATTAATTAATTATAAATGGATAATTTAACACGGTTATAATACAAGTAACCCTATTAAGAAACAAGAATAATTAAAATTAATGAAACATTAAAGTTATAAACCAATATGTTTTAAATGTTGTTATTTATTTTCTCGAAGAATTTTTATAGGGAGGATAATCATTAAAAACATTAATTATCAATTTTTAATCCACATGAGTTATGAGAGACATCCTAATGTGAATACTTTTGAGTAATTACAATAATATCACCCCTCCTTAATTATAAAAGGTTATTACCTTGCCCATTATTAATGAATTTAAGAAACATTGGTTTATCCAATAAATTAAAAAATAAAATCCCAAATTCAATATTCTAAAACTATATTCCATATTTTTTTATTAAATCCAATCATTTATGGATTTTTGTGAAACACTAAGGAGGATACCCGATAGCGAGTTAATGTTCATCATCATGAATCATTAATTTATTTCAATATCCTCATAATGAAATTTATATTATATCATGATTGTATAAATAATAATATATTATCAATTTATTGATTTTTTTGAGGTTATATCCTACAACTGCACACACATCCATCAAATGTGTTACAACCTCAGTATTATTTTGTACGACAGGCAACAACGTTGTGAATCGATGTCATTTATTTTTTACATAACCACCACTAAATGTTTACTATTTTATGGATATAATATTAATATATATTACTAATAATATATTTATACAAATTTATTCACTATAAACTATATATATATTTTACTTCAAGTCTGTATGATTTTTGATAACATCATTTTTTGGTATGAAAGACTATCATCCCATGATGTAATTTGGTTCCTAATTAAATAGGACTACAATTGGATGGTGAAAACGTTAATAATATTATTATAAGTCATATAAAATATATTTTAATGAAATTAATGAAATTAAAATCATTATTTAGAGATAATATATATAATTTTCTTCCTTTTAATTGTACTCATGTAATGATCCTAACATTGTTCATGTACGTGTGGAATACCAAGATTATGAAGATATTTGAATCACTTTTATTCATCAAAAATCATTAATGATTTATATATTAGTATATTATATAAAATTAATGATATTATGTTCATTTTGGAGAGGTAAAATATCTCATAACTCATGTCCATTATGACTAGTGAAAAATATAAATGGTACTCATGTTTATGAATGTCATACCTTCCCCATGAACATAACGTACATAATCTTATATTACCATAATTCAGGATTTATATTTAAAATATTATTAATATATAAATATTATAATCATATAATCACTATTATTATTTATATGATTAATCTCTGTAATATGTTAATGAACTCGTTTTTTCTTGAGAAAATTCTCTTCAGAAAAAAAATACAATTAACACTTAAAAAATGAAAAAAAAGAATGATAATTAATTAATAGGAAATATGATCCTTTAAATTTATTGTACATGATAATATAACTGATAATTATTTTCTATAATAAGTCAATAACATTTTTAAAAACACTTTACATGACATTAAGTAATGTTTAACTAAAAGGGAACGTCAGTTAATGGATTTCTTCTCATTTTACATCAAATAAAGACTTATATATTGTAACGTATCATTATATTTTAAAATGTTGTATATAAATAAACATGTAAATATATTATCATGATTATTTTCATCTTTTTAGTATTTAATTTTTCAATTTTAATTATTTCACCCATTGTGATGTGAAATTAAAATTACCTTGTTGTAAATGATATTGAAGAATCTAACTTTTCTTGATATTATTACATTTTCCTAAAACAATACATTAATGTGATATATATTCATTGGAAATTATATTTTTCATATATAAAAATATAATTTCATGATAGATATTATTATTCTGTAATCCTTATATAAGTTTTTATATATAGTTTATTCTTTGAATGCTTCTTTAATTTCTGGGGAAATATTTATAAATCAATATCTTTTAGAAAATTTTGATATTTGATGTTAAGGAATATATATTAACAAATTAAATAGATTATTATATATATTATTAATTATTTTTACCTAATGTTATAGTTAAATCCTGATATAATATATCCCTTTGATGCATCGTTAGGTATCACCAGGAAATTTGTTTTGGTCAAATTCAATTTGTTTCTAACAATTTTATTTTAACTCTCTTGTAAATGGTGTTGACATTAGAGGTTTTATGATTCATATGAAAATGAAATCATATTATTGAGAATTGAATTTAAAAATAGTTTAATTTTTATTATACATGATATTTTTACTATTCTATTTTTTATAGATTGTTTTAATTTTCCTATTATTTTTTAAATGGAATATGGAATTTCTAATATACCTTTCTATACTGTTTATTCATTTACCATTTCTTTAATTAGCATTTATTTTCAATTATTTAAATTTACAAAATTATTTTTTTATGGATTAATGAAACATCCACAATAAATAAACGTTAAATTTCATTTGAGTTCACCCTTATTTTTTTCATTTTATAAGGATATGAAGAGGAATTCGTTGAATGAGTTTTATGGGTGTCATAATATATATTTTCATAGTATTATGGTAATTATCCCAAGGTAATGAAGGTATCATTTATGTAACTTGTTTTAAAAAATGGATAATAATTTTATACCATCTACATGTGATTACTTATATTTATGCCAATGTAATAATGTTAACCACTAAATTCAAAACACTAGTGTCTATTTCGTTAACGTTGGTATCAAATACTTTTTTTGTAGTCACCTTGGGAACTAGATATAGGAAAACAATTATAAAGAACAAGACTATAAGATAGACATTGACTATAAAAGTATAATAAAATCCTAATTCATTGGTAAGGTATTTATTTTTTGGTTTTCCTACTAATTCATCATTATCTAGATGGTACATGTGGATGTGGATGTAGAGACAATGTAAATTGGGTTTATAACACAAAAAATGTAGCATTAGTTCGGAATCAACCGTCAATGTATCCATGAGTATGAACCTTATTAACCACCTAGTTTGAAAATACAATTTAAAATTATTATTAAAATTTAAAAATTCTTAACAAATAGTTGTTATAATTTTTTATCTAAATATATCCCCAAAGAAATAATTTGCTGGGTTTTGTGGTTAATATTTCATGAATTTTAATTTATTCAATGTTTCACACCATATATAGAAGTATAAATTATGATTTATAATTAATAATAAAATGAAAAAATATAGAATACATGATTGTTTATAAATGAATGCTAGAAGGATGATTGGTTCTATTGATCATTTCCATTTTATATATTTCCCTTTTGATAATTCCATAATTAATGGTATTGTAACATAGAATGTTATGGCTATATTAATGAATCATAATCATGTTGGGACATATTACCTATCCCATATGGATAATATTATTCAATGTGATATTCGTTAATGTTGGATGATATTTTTCAATAGAGGACAATCTCATTAAGTTGGAAAAATGATACCATGGTAGCTGAGAAATGAATTATACATCTATAGAAGTTATTTATAGAATTAGGATTTGTTGAAAAGTTAATATTTAAACATTTATTGGTTTTTATTAAATAATATGATGAGAAATAGTGTACGTTGATATATAATACTTATGATTAATATCTAATAACACTCATTGAAATGAATGAATAAAAGGAGATTATTATTAATAAATATTCTCCCTATTATATAAAAACTAATATGAAGATAATCATCATTAGATTAAGGAAATATTAAGAAGAATGTTTATTTATTGATTAAAAAATCTATTAAAATTTCATAATGTTATTCTATGTATTATAATTAAAACATTGAGTAATGTATTAAGCCTATCATTGTGTGGATTAATACAAGTCTCTATGTGGAAAATGACACTAAAACTAATACATCATATGATGAAATAGTTTTATGATATATAAAAATATATTATCTTTTCTCCATGTAATATGGAATCAATGGGATAAAAGATAATAAAAGTAAGTTATATATAATAATAGATAAATTATAGAAGGGAAACATGGATTTCAAAACTATGTTATCCATGGGAATATGAACTCGAGGAAATGATTGAATGTAATGTGATTTATCTATATCATTAGAGATGAATGCCACCAAGATCATGATTTTATGTGATTGAAATAAATTTAAAATTTTCAATGATTAATCTATGTAATGATTGGGAAAGAACCAAACAAATTTCCTAAGAGTTAGTTGAATATACTATCAGGGAATACACAAAGTCATAGACATGATTATGATTTAGATATCACCAATGTGGAATAATTAATGTTATCATGTTTTTGTAATAAATAAACATTATTTGAATGTATTTTTTCATTATATTTATGTCATAAAAATTCTGAAATGTATAAGGATATTGATATATTACTGTTTCAAAAAGTATTTGAAATTATGTTTTTAATGTTATGAAGAATATTGATTCCATTTAATGATAAATTTTTTACAAAACATGTTAAATGGGGAAAGAAATCCCTTAATATTTTCTTGACATTAATATAATAACATTTGGATAAATGGGTGATTTATATGGATAATGTAAAAATGATACTGCTCACATCAAAAGAAATGATTAATGATATACTGATAAAGTCATTCATGCATCATGGAATAATAATACGTTTTGATTTAAGGAATATTCAAATTAATATATGTTAAATTTAAGTAATAATTAAGGATTAATTTTTTTAATATGGATTTCTTATAATATAGGTTATTACTTTTTTTAAGAGAATTCATGATAGAGGTTTTCCATTTTTTATGTGAAAATTAAGAGATAATACATATTATTGGATGAATAACTGTATGTTCATTTTATAAATTCAGTGAAGCTTTTATTAACATATGGATAATTATATTTTAGATGGTCCAACAAGTTAACCATAAAGAAATAACTTTTGAAGTAGTTGTAGATATTCTTTTATTATAAATTATAATGACGATTTTTCCATATTAGATAATATTTTTTAAATATTATGAATTTATAATAACTAGAGATCAATTTATTCCATTATTATTCTTTTATAGATATGTCAATTTTTTAAAAAATGTTTTGTACACTTAGAATTACAAATTTTCAATTTTCATAGGAAGGCGAAAATTTAAAATTGATCAAAGAATAACCTAATTATGTAATTGTTATTATAAAATATATTGAAATAATGTATCTATATATTCTCATAAATGATCATAAATAAAAGACAATGGTTCTTGAAAATAAATATCCTATATTTTTTTTACAATGATATCAATAAACGTTTCCTACCTATTTACATTATGTTATCATTTCATCAACCTTTTCTCGATCAGCAAATTTCTGGTGATAAATGATCTATATAACTGTATATTAATTTTTTCCATATAAACTTATTTTATGTATATGCTTTCATTTACTTCTAATTTTCTATTACTTCTATACCTTGTTCATTGAATACTCAAGATAACCTTCTTATATCCTGATTGTCTCTTACTATGTTGACATATTATTATCATCGTTATGATGTCAGTTTTACCTAAATGATATTTTTAGATATCAAACAATTAACTACTGAGATCAATTTTGAATTGTGGGGTCATAACTTATTTAATGTTGTATGAATGTAACAACTATATACATTTGAATATATTTCATTTAGAATAAATTTAATTTTTTAAACAGCATGCAATGCACCAAACAATGGGTGAATAACATTATTTATTAATTCATTACAAATGTAATTTAATATTTAATTTTACCATATTATGATATTTATCTGAAAAAATATAGGTAATTCTTTATATCACAATACAAGAAATATCTAATGGTGAATTATTTTTATTTTTGAGTAATTTTTTATTTTTTTGATGAATATAGAAAAATAATGATTTTCAATTGAAAAATGCCTTTCCATTTAAATTTTATAAATGTTAAATTATATTTTTAATTGGTATTAATGAAAAATTGGTTCAATGAAAATATACATTATTGAAATTTAGTTCATTTTAATATTTTTCTGATGTAAATTATATATAAATACATTATAATTATTTGAATATTATAACATTGAAAAAAAATTATTACCCCTTAAATAGGATTAGTAAATAAGATTTTCCAATACTTTTAATTGAATTTTGAAAATTAATTCCATATTTGGAATCATTATTTTTTATTATTTTAAATATGTTAAACATAATTATTAATGAATATGAATAAAGAATACAATAGAAATTAATTATCGTTGTCTGGGATAAAATGGATTAATGAGGGTTATACCAGAATGTAATGAATGAAAATGGCTAAAAATTAATATTTTGATAATTTAATGTTTTTATATAGACTATGTGGATATATTCTTATGAAAATCCAAGACTAAAATAGACTATTATGCAATTAAATATAATAAGTAGTAACAAAAATAATTAAAGTAATGTGAATTGAATGTATTATTGTGTTCTATAATTTTTTAAACTGAATATATTATTTTTACATATTATTTTATATAATATAATTTCATTAAATAATATTATTAATACTATTAAATTAAATTTAAATGAATAATGTAAAAAATGAAATTAATGTCATTTTATGATAAATTATATGGTATTAAATGATTAAAAACTAATAAAAACATTGAATTAAATTAATTTACTTTGGAATGATAATAAATATTAAATATTTTACATTAATGAACATCTTATTATATTATAATTATTATATTAACCCTAAAATATTGAAATTCATTGAAATTTGGGTTGAGGACAAAGTAGCGTTTTGTATGTTATAAACATTTGTTTTAATATAAATTTACATCTCATAAGGATTTGTTTTTAGTAAATTTGTTATAATATGTATAATCATTATGTACAAATTATCAAATATGTACTGAATTTATTTAGTCTTGCTGTATGATTATCTCGGGTTATAAAACTAGTTACCCTATTGAAAAATAAAAATGGTAAAAATAAGGGATCCTTGATAATATAAATAAAATTGGTTTAAAAACTATTTGATTTTAGGTTTAATGTTTTTTAGAACCTATCATACTTATCAACCACAAATTTTAATTCTTTTATCATCATTAGATAATGGGTACTTCCATGATGTGAATAATATTGAGTATATAAAAGAATTCAACTCCACAACTACTATAAAAGGGTACTATATAACCACCATTCATGACAATTTGAGACCACTTTGGATCAGAACATACTAGACCATAGAACTTCCCCAAATAAAATCCTCATACTAGATGTTTTTGGTTTGTATTAAATCTAATCGATGGAATCTTTTTTTCAACCATAAGGAGGATACACGATGAAGAAGTTTTTTTTTCAACAAGTGTCATTGTTTAATTTACTTCTACACCCAAATAAATTTCAATTATAATATAATTATATTATAAATTAATTATAATAAACAAACATAGATTTTTTATGATATTATTCTGACAAAAAATCAATCATTATTCCATCAAATGGGGTATGAAACTATTTTTCATATGTATGGATCACTACCGCATCGTGAACCAATGTCCTTAATTTTCCAATACCAACTCTCATGGTTGTGTATCATGATGTATACAATGTTTAAACAAAATATTTAAAAAATATTACTATATAATAATTATCTATAAAATATATATCCTCTTTACATCCTCACTTTATGTTATATTTTTACATCACTCATTTATAAGACAGACTATAGCATCAAGAAGCAATGTAATTTTTCATTTGACTAACATTTCCAATGGAATGTGATAAAGTTAAATTTATTGAATACATATGATATAACTAAAAATATTATGATATGAATATATTTAAATAATATTATTAAAACATAATATATTTCTCTTTCCTTCTTTTTTTATAGTCTTTTAAATATTATATCATTGTTTGGGTATGTGTAGACTGATACCTATATGAAGTGGGACGATTCTTTCTTCAAATCGACACCACATGGATGAAATATTTTGTTATATAATATATAATTAATTATATAAATATCATTATGTAAATAAAATATATCAAAAACCTTAATTCAGTAATGATCAGTGAAGAGTGAGAACATAATTCATTCTTACATAAGACATACTGTTTCCAAGATCGTTTCATACATCATTTTTTCATAACAATAATTGATGATTAATATTAAAAGTATAATTAATCTATAAATATTATAAATATATTATAATTATCATTATTATGGATATAAATAATCTCCATGATATTCGCATTAATTATATCATTCATTACAAAAACCACATGACGATACACGGTAACTATTTCATATGAAACAACGAAAATAATGAATTATTATTATGGAATGCATACAAAAATGTTATAAAAATAAAATATATTTCATAATAAGTATTAATAAAAGAATTTTAATTTTAGTGACATGTTTATAAATAAAATATACAATACTTGTAATAAGGTTCAACCAATAATGAGTGAGTATTACGAGAATTTGTCTCAATTTAAATTCAACTGATACATATTATTTATTATACACTGATTCAATTTTATGTGGAATATATACTTAAAAATTGACATGAAATAAAATTTTATATTTTATATTTTGTTTCATTTATGATTATATTTTAAATATTTCATCTATGTGGTTTTGACATGAAAACTACCTTGTGGTAAAAGATATTGAAAAATCATACTTCCTTTTGTGATCATTTTAATTATCCAAATAAATCAAATTCATGGAATAATAAGTCATATTAAATTTATATTATACTGAATATAAATATTATATGATTATGGTTATTATTATTTCATAAACTGTATAAAAAATTTACATATGGTAATACATTTAATTTTATATATTAAATTTGGAAATATTGTTAAATATGCATCACTTTAAAAAAATAATTTTTGAAGATAATTAATATTAATTCTCTAATAAAACAAATTATTAAATATATATGAATGGTTTGATCTCATTTTAATTTGGTGTCCTATTATATTATATAAAATCAATCGTTTAGTAGGACTCGTGTGATAAAATAATTTATCCAAATTATTCATGTTTCTAAAAATTGTATTTATGTTGAGTTGTGAATGTATATGATAGTAGATTTAATTAGATCATTGGGATCATGGAATCCAATAGTTAATTATTTCCATCATAATGAGTTGTTTTTTATTATACATGTTTATATTTTTGTGATATTATCTCTAGATTCATTTCATTTTTAGTTTATTTATTAAATATAATATGTTCATAGTTATTTATCAAGCCATGTTGATGAGTCAACATCTTGTAATTTTTATGGAATGTGTACTCAGTTTTATACCTTTACATAATTATTGTTCATTTTTATTAACAATAGGTTACACTATACTTTTAACCTAACTATATATTTTATCTCACCCATATTTGTTTCCTTTCCAAATGATATAATGCTGAAATCTATGAATGAGATTCAAGTATTTTGATACATAAATTTTTGTACGATAAATTTTTATTTACCCAGTATAATATTTGGATCACATGAGCTTATAATACAAGGAAGAAAATAAACCATTTTATATTTCATTATGTTATTCCTTTTACACATGACCATGTAATCATTAAATGAACCTTCTCCGGACTGATAGTGTTGGGGTTATTACAGATAATGTGAATGACAATTTTTGAAACACATGAAATGATAATGTTATTAAGTAAATATTATAATCTTTAAAGATAATATATTTCATTTATTTCATTCATTTTAAGTCGCTTAATATTATATAGCATTATTTTATATGTGAACTACGACCTTTTAAATGAGATGTGAAATTATTTTTTTAATTGTGACACATGGATTACATATATAATTATATAATATGTAATTAATGATTTTATGATAACTATAGAAATGTAAAATGTTAATTGCATCATTTCCATAACGATAATTTAACAATGCAAAATGTTACTCATGTATATGTATGACCTACCATCTCAATGATTGTAATGTATGAAAAATTTTATAAGCATCATTATTTTTTGGTTTTAAAAGTAAACATTAAGTAAAAATATGATAATTATGAAATAAATATTGTTATGAGGATTAAATAAGTACATAATTTGCATAATAACTAGATCTTATATAAAAATACATGAATCCTAAAGTAATTCAACTAACAATTGAAACAAATAATATAATTAAATTTTATTTATTAATATGTAATAAGATGTTATATAGTGGTGATCAGTGATATTATAAATATGAATTCAGTTCTGATATAAGTTAAAAATTTCATTATAATTACAATAAATGCTGATAAGGAATTATTAACCAAAAGTAAGTGTGTTCTAAGGGATATCAAAACTCAATTTCTTTTAATTGTCATATTTTTCCACTTCATTGATTATTTAACTATTAGAATATGTCTAAGATGAATATTTATTACATTCTACTATAATTAAATTTTTTAAGAGTATTTACATTAAAAAAAATATTTATTTAATATTTACCATGAGAATGTTATGATCACTATAATGGTGCATTTCAAAATTCTTGTCTATTTTAGTTTGTTAGTAATGAATTTATGTCATTGGAAATTTTTTTTTATATTTTTTTGAAAAACCATTTAATTTTATTATATTCTAGTTTTCGTTATATTTTAATGTAATAATACCATTATTAAACACATATTAACATAAATTAACTATGAAAATGTTTTTTTATATAATATGACTTCTTTTCATTTTCATCCAATAACATGTTTTAAAAAAAAATTATATCTATTTGTTTATAAATTTTTAAAAAGATTTATAAGAGCATTGTTGAGCTACATTAAATCTATTAAAAAAAGATCAATAGAATATTTGGTCATATTCCAAAAAATGTCTGTATTTTATTTTCCAAGAAAAATGTGAAACGAATCATTGTTTTAATGTGTACAACATGAAAAAAATTGAATAATTAAAGACTACGCAAATGTTTTAATGATTCTTTTATTTGATTGATTATTATATTGAAATTGATTCTAAAATTTTAGTCTTTTAATTATATTTTTAAAAAATAATATTATACAAATATTTTTAAAAATTGATATGTTAATTTTTGTCAATATTTTTTTTAAATATATTATGTTACTGTACAATTAATAATTTGAAACCCTTTATCCCTACTCCAATGAGTATATTTTGTATTTATTCCATCCTTAAACATCTTATGCACGGGTTATGATCATTTTTACTCAAGAATGTATTGAAATTAAATTCAGTGATCAGTTTTTGTATTAAATAATAAAACCGTGAAATTTTCACAAACAAATGGGAATTTGATAGTAAATTTCACCTAATTATCCATATTATTTGTGTATGAAAATTATTTTCACTCAGTAATTGATCCATTGTACATTGGTATAATTCATTAATTTAGACCTAATATGGATTCTTAACTAGTTAGATTTGGTATTGAGGTCATATGGGCCATGTGCGGAGCCTAAAACATATCTTTCTTGGAGAAATAATAATGGTGCATGATTTATAGTAAACCATGCGAGATGACCACAAGGCTAGAGAAAGACATATCAGTGGCATGCCTTTTTTGGATAGAGCCTTATCACATGGATATATCGTAGAATCTTAGACCTTACTACCTAACCATGAGAGTTACCCTTTTTCCTAGGTTCCCATGTGTGGTTTGTGCACAGTTTGGTAAAATATGCGGCCCAACCTTGCAAAAGATAATTTCTAGGAATAAAGAACATTTTGTGCATAATTATATATTAAAGCTACTCCTTCATGCATAATCTGATTTTTATGGGATTATCCTACATTACACTCATTTTAGAGCTTTATGAATGCCTAATATAGGGATTTATATATTTAAATAGAATGAGATTAGATCAAATGTATGTTCATCACATTGGATGCAACACATTAAGTACTCAAGAATGTTTGAGAAACTATTTTTCCTATTGCACTTGACCTTACTATTTATGTGTGATCATATATACCTTCTAAAAATATACTCTATTAAAAACCAAATAATATGCCATTATAGGAGGAGGATTATTGTATGATCATAAGGTGTTTTGTCTATATCTCATCCCTCATGTTCGTGGATTTTGGAATTGTTATATGGGGACTATCACTTTCATCCGTTGATGTTAATTGAATCTATAAGGAATTATTAAAATCAATTGATTTTTATGGTTATGGTATTTCCAAATATGTGATTAATGTTTAGCGGTTACAACCACAAATCCATACATCTTATATAGTATGTTGTGGCATAATTATTGTTTTTTTGTTTTGAACATCTAATACTCTATTCGATTTTTACATGGATTAAACTTTATAATTGTATGATTTTATGTATTAAATGGATTTATTTGATATATATAGTTTCTTAATTTTCTTGTACCATGTCTGATCAATACTTGACCTACCTAAGGTATGTGTTTCAATCTGATAAATATATGGTAATGAAAAAATTTCATGTATTTTGGGTATAGGAAATACACTTATTAAATGTAAATTAATGTTTGGTTTCATGTATATAGTGACCCTTGATGTTGTTGGATGGTTTAAGAATGAAACATGATTTTTTGAAAAGACTTATATTTATTAAATGAATTGTGGAATTTTACTAGTCCTTATTCTACTAATGAATAGTATGTCTTGAAACAAATGGAATTATTAATTAATTAAGGCTTGAATAAAAGGATGCATGATCAATTACCATTCTTAAACTAATTAATGTTAATGAATTGAACCGTATGTAATTTTATATGAGGAATCTTTGAACAAAAAAAGATAAAGATACATGATTATAAGAGTCCCCCAAAAAACTAAATATTCATATCATAATTCCAATCAATCATTTTATTGTAGGATATTTTTAGAATAGTTCAATATACATGAACATTTCAAATTACCTCCATAAAATTGATTGGAAATGTGGTTCGATATCAAAAAATATAATCCACATAACCTCATTATATTAAAGTATAAATTTCACGTAGATAATTCATAGATGTTCGAATTTGAATGTCCCCTTAAGAAGACTGATATTGGTATGATTTTTTGGCAATATACAGTCACCCATACCACATAATTATTCTAAAATTTCATGGTAAATCTATCCACGATGAATTTGGTTTTATTATTCAACATCCATTATGGAATTTAATAATTATTTAGCAACCCGAAATGCCTTTGATGCACATGTTACACCTACGGATAGGATAGACATTATTCCAATATGCTCTTTATCTCTTTATAAATTTGTTTTCACCAATATTTCTTATGTAGATAATGATACATGTTTAATAATTTTGTTTTGAAGTACATTTTATTCATTTAATTCTATCTTATTGTACTTGTGAAATCCAACATGAACCATGAAACTTCCATAGATATGAATAAATGCATCACTATAAATGATCTATGATAATTTTATAATAACATGAAATTTTCTTCCCACCCTAGATTAAACCTCTAAATTAGATAACATATCTCTCCTAATATGGTGTGGAACCATTAGAATATCAAATTTGTATTATAGAGTTACAATCTAATTATAATGATGATCACTGATTTTAATTTTTAATAAAAATTTAAATTAAAAGATATACATAAAAATAATCCAACTTACCATATGATTGTTTTTTATTAGACAATGAATCATAAAATCTGTTTAAATTTCTTATATTCTGTTTCTACTCAATGTCGAATGACTTCAAATTATTGACCCCCCCACCAATGGTGATTGTATTAGTCCTGAATATAAAAGATATACATTGGGATATTCATATCCATATAGAAGAAAAAACTATCAATAAAAAGATAATTATAATAATTTATTTTATCATTAATTCTACACCTGATAAAATTACAATATACTTCATTTATAAACATTATAATTTCATTAATGGATTGAAATTTAGAAAACATCAGGTTTTAACAAAACATGACACATTATTAATATATTAATAAAATATGAAAATTAACCAATGAAATTAAATTAGAGTGAATGATTAGGAGAAGGTAAATTTATTGAAATATGATATATATATAGCTAAAATTTTTACCTAATTATTATAAATAAAAATAATAAATAGTTTGATGAAAAAGAAATGTTTTATAATTTTTTTTTCTAAATAGTTGTTTAGTCACAAATTAAACATATAATATAAAATTTAATTTTAAAATTTATAGAAATTGTATTTATTAAAATGAACTATATTTTCTAAATTATAGTATTAAAATTTTCTTATGCTAAATTTTTTGTATTTTTCTAAAATGTTTCAGTTTCACTGGATTATAGAAAAATAAAAAATTTTAATTGGATACTGCCTTCTAATATTTGTTTTTTAGAAATATAAATTATATTATAAATGGTATTTATATATAATTATCTCATATATGTATATATATCAATTATTAATCTTTATATTATGTTAATAATTTTAATATATAACTTTTATGTTAAAAATACTAAAATTTTGAACATTATATCTTCCGAAACTCACTGTATCTCATATGTATAATAATAAATTAAAATTAAAATATTTCAAAGAGTGAATTTAATTTTAAAATATGGATTCCATATTTGTTATAACAATAATTTATAGTATGTCATATTATTAAAATAATTTTTCACCAAAATTAACATTGAAATCATTACAAATTAATTACATCGGTTAATTTATAAATAAGTATATCATGGATCAAATATAAAAGATAATGGATTATATGAATATTTAAATAGATCCAAATATATTTTACCCAAATATTTTGATGTTTTAATTTTACATTTTAAATAATACAAACAATTGGATTCCTTCTAGAATGTGAGAAAATTGGGTACACCATTTTTATTTTATAAATTTCTAATCCTCCGCTATCGTCTCTTAAAAAATTCCACTGATATCCTCTCTATTTGACATTATAAATTACATTTTATTTAGAAAATAACTATAAATATCACTTACAAATTACCATTTCCTTGTAATATATTAATTATTTTTTATGTAAATAAATTTTTAGAATACATATGATCTAAACCTAAGGATGTGGTCCAAGAAGACCTAAATTTTTACCCTCCTTTCTCAATTGGAAAATGATAACATCACTCATATTTATGGTAGACTACCTCCTCACGAATCAATGTGACACGTTTTCCATCAACACCTCACATAGTTGAATATTATGATTGATATAAATTAAATAAATTAAATCTAAAAAATAATATTACCTCGTTATTAATGATTTCAAATATACATTCTTTTGAAAAATAATTGTTGGGGATAGGATAATTTTTTTTCAGGTTTTTGTCAAACTAATGCCTCGTGATTCCCTATGACTCGTCGTTCAGTAAAAAAATTCAGGGAAGGTAATAAAGATAACAGTAATGAGTAATTTTGATATATATTATATAATTATAATATTACTGAAATATTTATCAATTTTAAAATATAATATATATTTTTCGTTATATATTTTTCACTTAATAAATAATGATGTTGTATATCATGTATGTGTGAAATATATCTGTTAGGAAGAGATGCGACAATATTTTAATAATCAACAAACATGGATGATATATTTAAGTATATTTATAAAATTAATATTTAATTTATGGTATAATTAAAATTCTTGAATGATATGATATTTTTACCTGTATTCTATAACGATCTTTCAAAATTGTAATTTTACCTAGATGTGTGTAGGGACTACCATCTATATGTGAATATCATAAATAATTTCTCAAAACCATACTTCATTAATTTGATAAAATTATTTTTATTGAATAAATATAATAATTAATTAATGATATATATTCAATATATTTTGAAATAATGACCTTATAGACCAATATTCATCATATAGATGCAATTTTTGACAGAAAGTCAAATATAGTCAAAAAACGCAATATAAAAATAATTGATTCTGTAATTAAATATAACATGATAATAAGGGAAATTATTGGAATTAAAAACATAAAAAGGATAATAATCAATTAAATAATTATCATAATTTAATTATTTAGGAAGATGAAATATGTATTATACGAGTCAGACTAAAGAAAAGGGTCCACATCTACATTTTCTTTAATTAGGGATCATTTTATTGTTGTGGATATTATTTTATTTATAAAATGTAAACACATATAATTTTTTTATAATAACACAAATAGATCATAAATTATCGTAGTTTATTTTTTGTGTTTCATTTTTCCATTCAATTGGATTTTTAATGAGCATTGGAAAGTAGTATGTGACCTTGTATTAATTTTCCTTTAATATTATAATGTTATGAATCTAGTTTATTTTATATGGTGTATTTTGTCTCTATTTTACAAGTAATATTATGATTTATACATAATTTATGGTATATTTAATTTCAAATTGAATTATTTCATCCATGGGGATTTGGTAGGAATGTTACCATGTGTTAAAAGTTACTGTACAATCTCAATTTCTTTTTTGAATGATAACATTAATTTGAAATAATAAATTTCTTGTAAAAATTTTTCATTTGAAAACAAATTTATTTTAAATATATGAATTATGTTAAAATATATATGATTATTTCTTAAACCATATTCCATTTTCATAAACAATTATCATTGAAATTTATTTTATTATCTGATTGAAGTTTTGTAAATATGTATCTTTTACTCAATGTAGATATTTAATGATAAGAATTATTGAATAATTTTTTAAATATATTGTTATATATAATTAATTTTTTGTACAATAAGATACAGTTCTGTCCCGATTATAGATATACCCTTTAAGAATGATAGGTCACATCAGAGAAATTTGTGAGCCAAAATAGATGGGTTTTAATGTAGTTATTTTTAATTTTATCTTGGAAAGAAAATTATTATTGGGGTATCATGATGCCTAATATCATGAGACAAATAATTAAAAATATAATTCATTTATAATTTAATTATTGTTATAATCTATGTTATTTTATTTGTGATATTATATATGGATGCAAATTATTCTCAATTATTAACTAATTTTTATGTGTATTCAGTTATATAAAATTTCTATGATTTTATTCTTTATTAAACTATGATATATGAGTCATTGAATAAATGTATTGTTATTTATGTTATTTAACATACCATATTGATCATTATATATTGATTAATTATAGATTATTTGTTTTTAACCCATTGTGAGAATATTTTTCCACCTTTACATTGTGTCTTTCCCATATATATGACAAAAAAACATAACATGATTTTTCACAAATATGGTTAATTTTCATTTGAATTTTTTTGTGTTTTTTTATTTCTAATGATAATTTTTAACATTTATATGATCAATCCATTGATAAATAACCCTTTAAAATAAATCCAATGTGATAATTGAAGACACTTTCTATAGGTGACTTGGTTCGGGGTCATTAAAGATGGAATCTAAAGATGTTTAGTAGAAAAAATGTAAACTAGATTAAGAAAAAAATATATTAGGGAACATAAATCGATGATATACATTGAGGATAATTTTATAATAACATCTTAACGTTGTGTTAATGAATACTTTATTTGTTTTTACTTAGAAATACACCCATTAAGATATAATATAATCGAAATTCGGACTACCAAAGATTCACCTCATGTTTATAAGTCCAAAAATGTACATTGGTCCTAAACAGGTCATCTAATAGTGAATTACTATAGGGTATACTAGACACTGGGTTTTACACTCATGGGGGATATTCTTAAGAAATAAGATTTTTTTAAAAAAAATTATGAAGGATTTGAAAAAAAAATCTATCCTAATGTAACCAAATTTATGATTATTATATTTTTAATTAATAAATATTATAATATTTGAAGTGAATGATCATATATAGAATAATACATTATGATTTCTAATGAATTTTTTTAGATATTCTAGTTTATTCCATTATTTAAAAATGGAACACTGAAGGAAAAAGGGTGTCAACACTTCGGAAAAATATAGAGATTCCCCAATAAAGGAAGATAATATAGCTATTATTAGAACTCAGAAGAAAATATATATATTATGGAATCATTATAATGTTACAGAAAATAACATTTCTTTGATGGAGAAACCAAATTTAAATTCATAATTACCAATGTTGGATAACATTATGAAACAAATGTCCACGTAATTTGGTAGGACTACTTAACAAATGGAAACATAGAAATGGATTATATATCTGGAGAAGATATTTAAGGTCTTGGGATTTGATTGAGGTAAAATGGTTACACTTTTAGTGTTTTGTATCTAATGTGTGGATAATCAATAAAGGTTACAAATCAATAATATTATCGAGGAAGAGTAAATTAAAAACATTTATTTGAATGATTTTTATGAGATATTCTTGGTCAATTGTTTTTCTAAAGTAAAACATAATGAAATGTAGCGAATATTTCTCATTTTAAAATAGATGTATGAATAACGTGTTTCTATATATACGTATTAATATATATCTTTAGGTAGTGCATTAAATAATACATATGAGAAAGTTGTTAATGATTGAAAATATCATCTATGATATTAATCCAAGTCATTGAATGTTTTTTTCCTCTCAAAAATTTCCATTGTAATATTTAATAGTTTTATCTTCATTAAAAAATAAATTATATAAATCATAAATATAGAAATCAATATATGAGAAAAATAAGTATAAAAATTCATCATAAACGGAGTGTATAAAACAAGAATAATTCAATACAATAATTTCCATATAGTGAAAACATTTATATGATTCACCTAATAATTTTCATAAAGTGATTAAGAGTTTTTTAAAGGTGAGGATATAAGGTTCACAAAGAAAATGAAGGAAGACATTCAATTGAAAACCAAAATATTCTATATTTCAAGTATATTGAAATGGGGAACAACATCAACAATTACACCAAGGACTAAAGGAATCTGTAACATCCCAGGTAAATAAAGAATATGAAATTTTCATATTTATTAATATTTTTGAACAAAATATTAATATTAAATTAATGAGAATTCTATGTTCAATGGAGTACTCAATACACAATAATGAGTTTCATTGAAATCTTATGTTGCATGATAATATTATAATAGTATTAAATTAAATGATAGATAATTCCTAGCCATTGTAATGGCAGGAATGAATAGAAATAACTACAATCTGATTATATATGCCTGTCAAATATTTTTACTTTTATCCAATAAATTTTATAGGGTTAAAATGTAAATGATTCCAATTTTAAGCGTAAATATTGGAATATTCATTCAAAGGATGATTAACCTCCTTTTGATGGATAACCCTTATTAAATCCATCATTTGAAATTTTATATGTTATATTTGACAATATGAAATCCTTCTTTTGAATTTGGGCAAAAAAATTACATTTTGTAAATTTCTGTTATTTTTCTGATAAAGATCATTTATAGTGGAAATGTTGTATTTTAATTTAAAACCTCCTTTTTATCTGATTTATTTATATTGATATATTATCTTTTTATTGGGTTTAAAGTGTAGTTAGAATATATTTTTACCAGTTAATCCAATGGTGGTCATTAGAATTAATTTAACTTTGACATTGGACTTAAACTAGTGTCAATCTGTTGATATATTTTATCTTCTTAAAAACACGCTATTTGTTTTGACAATGGGAATTAATTATTAAATTTATTAATGCAACTTATATGTTTTTAATTTTTTAAAATAGACATCATTTTTATATTCGGAATATAAAAATATAACTTAGGGTAAAGTTTTGATATTTTCCAGAATAACATAAAATTTTTTATGAATAGTAAAACCACTAAGTGGTAGTTAAAAAACTGATTTATCAGTTAAATGAAATTTTACCAACTCTGTTATTTGAATTTAAAAATCCGACATACATGTTTTTCATTAGGATGTAAAATGTGGTTCAATGGAATGAAAATAATTTTTGGTGAATAGTAACTTTTAGGTTTTATTAATTGCGATTAAAGGTAATTAGTGTAATTTAAGTTAAAGATAATGTTATTATAATATAAAATGACCTTGAATCATGTCCTACCATTATGGGATGATTCATGTCCGACCAAGAAAATCCATGGGTAAACTTGGGGACCCCATGGAGCCACTTGGTTAAGAAAATGACATTAATAACTTTTAATTTAAAGCCAAAATAAAAATGTCACAAACATGTATTGTTATACTAAAAAATATTTTACATGGTGTTATACAAGTCATATTTTTTATAATAAATATTCATTGTAATGATATTAATATTTCCTAAATTATAGTATTTTTTATAATTTTTATACATTATATAAATTAATTTATTTATGACACAATGATGACGCAACAATTACCTCATTAATGAACGATATTAATAATATGAAAAGATAATGTAAAATCTAAGAAATACACTCATAAAATACCTATTTTATGGGTGTTTTTCGAAACCTTATCCAATTATCCTTGAAATATATAATTGTGGGACCTTTGATATCAAGAAAAATTTATAATAAAATAGCTTTTCAGGACTTTCCAAGAGTGCCCCTCCTCCCTCTTATAAAAGCCCCCCTCCTCTACCTCCATACACACACCTCTCAAGCCTTTGGGTCGACCAGACACTGCTCATTTTATCTCTCCACATCTCTCTCATCCTCTTAGAAGCCTTACCTTAGGTAGAAAGCTCTTCAAGAAACCCTTTTTGTTCAGTCCAAAGGGAGTTACCCGATTTAAAGGTAATGTCTTCTCTTGTGTTCTTTTGTTTTATTTTACTTCTCCAACCCCCTAAACTCTTTTTATTCATTTATTTTGTAACAAAACCAGTATATGCAATATATAGGATTTTTTATGAGTATTATTCGAGCTACAATTACACACACCTCTGTATAATGGTTAAAGAAAATATTGTTTCCGTGGATGGTGAATTGCTCCCTCACGAAACGATGATTGTTCAATCTTCTCCGACCACCAATGATGGTAAACATTATGATGGAACTATATTTATCTATGATATATATTATTTTTAGTTCCACTTTATTCGTCTATATTTTACATTTTAAAACATACCTTTATTCTTTTCATGTTCTGCAATTGCGATAATTCCATTTGCGGAAGTGTGGACTACCGCCCCCTCATGTGATGTGACTCGTTCATGCATTACATGGAATGTATAAAGAATTAAATTAATGACATTATGTGACCTGTATAACATATATATTATACTTGAATTATAATATATTATATCTCATTTATTTTTAATTACATTAATTTGACAATGAAATGAATGTAGAGTTCATGTGTACATACGGCTTACCGTCTACATGAACGGTACGTTTCATTTTCTTATCTCCGAATGTTATGGAATAGTATAAAATGAATATATACTAGATATATATGATATTTAAATCATTGATACTTTTTTTAGATGATGTACCAATAACTACATGGAAATGTTTTTTCCAATAAGTTCAATTTTAACTCATGTACCGAACATCGACAAAAACGTCTGATATGAACTCTAATTATTAACCAATTATTATAACATTATAATATGTGATATGAACTGTATAATAATATTACAAGGAGTTACTTAAGAAATTATAAATTTACCAATGTTTATTATTCATGAATATAAATAAATGAACAAGATAAGTAGGACTTGAGGTAAGGGATCCTACCTCTCTCTTTCATTTTAAGTAATCTCTTTTGTGTCATTTCCATTATGCTCCTTTTTTTATTTTGGGGGATGTTATTTTATATTCCTATTTCTGTAAATTTTATGTTCATATGATGAAGGACCCTATTTGATCTTGTTAATCCATTTTTTGGATGTTTTATGTGGCGCGGTTAGGCTGCCGAATTTTCGTAAGGGATTTCATATCTCACTTTTAATTCCGCGATATTTCTAGTATTCACCAGTTATTTATTTCATGCGGTGTGTTTTTACTTACATTTGAAATATATTATCATGAATCTATTTATCTTCATGTTATTATGTGATTCAGTTGGTTTATATTATCTTGTTGTCATACAACATGATTGATCACGATGAGGTAAGGGGTTTTATCTCACTTTTTGTTCACGTGAGATTCATGTGACATTTTCCACTATTTAATTTTGTGTGGTGTATGTACTTCCCATGATAGTATTCATTGTGTAATATAATTTAATTTATGGGTAATTACATCTTCACTGTATGACCCTTCTCCCATGGGGTGTACGTTTTGAAAGTTACCCAAATCTGTAAGGGAACCTTCCACCCTCCACTTTTAAAAAGACTTATTTTGTTATGTCTTTTAATTTACATCTTATTATGTTGGGATATCTTATTATATATCCTTATTGATGTTAATATTATGTCCAATTTATGTGAAACCATTTTTTCTCTCATCAACTCATTTTCTAAATTTTAATGTGATGCCTTTTGGCTGTGAAATTCTAACAAGGGAACTTCTTATCTCAATTTCACTCCTTTGGCTTAAATATGTACTCCTTGAATATGTCATTATATGAATATGTGTGAATGAATCTCAATTTTTTACACATAATATCCACATATATTTGGTGTATTTATATTTTTCAAACATAAATTATGTAATTGATTTATCCTTAATCTAAGGATATTGTCTTTGTACGGGACTTTGTCTCAATATACATTCATTGAGGTATATTTTGTATTATACAAAACATTATTTTATACAGAATATAAACCAATTTAACTTTTACTTGTATTCAAAAGGAATATTTTATCTATGAAGAATTTTACTAAATGACAAAACGTATATTTCTTTTTGACGTATGCAGTGACAACGACCTTTCCGCCGTCGAGAGTATTATTTGATCATTGGATTCCTTAACAAGCTGTAATGTTTTTAATAGGAAAAAAATACCATATGCTCATTTATGTATTTTGGTATTGAAATATTTTTTTAATTTTTTTTGATTAAATCAATGTGTTGTATTGATATCTTTTCGATGTTTCCTTTAGTCATGTTTTATGTGATATGATTTTGTTATGGTTCTTGGGAAATGTTCATGAAATCAGGTGGATCCATGATAAACTAAGGGTGGGTGACCCCAAGATAGATCTTCAATGAATTGGGTAACGTGAAGGAGTTAAATGCTAAGTTTTATCTGATGATATTTAGGGAATATGGTGTGATGGGTATTCAATATGTAACCATGATGGTAACTCCCAACGTAAGAATGTATGGAATTCCTCAAGTTACCTTTACGTCTTATGATTTCTATGAGTTGTTCATAAATCTTATGATTTCATGAGGTATGTTAAATTGCTTATGTTTTATGAGTAAAGTGTGTTTTCATTGAGTCTTATTTATACGTGGACTAATGTTTCCTTTAAATATTATTATATCCCTTACTAATCTTTTTGTGAACATCACAAGTTTTTGAAATGTTTTACACATGACTTAAACTAGAATACAGTAAAGGATGGGATCAAGGAAATGTCATGATGTCTAAAATATGGAACTAGACATGAATCTTTTGTTCAAGAGCTTATATTTTGTGAAAAAAATGGAAACGTAGTAGATGTTTCTACCTTGTAATCTTTGAGATGTAATAGTTATGTCCTAATTCTATAAATATCTAAAACCTGAAAAGACCCTCAATGTGAATTATTCATTTAATTGAATATTGTGTAATGTTTTAAGGCTAGGACCAAATATTTGGTATCAAATGCTAGTTTAGATAAAATTAGAGTTTATGATATTCTTTAAGCATAAGTGACATTACCATATTGGATAGGATTTCAGAAAGAGTCATAATTTTAGATAAATTGAATTAGTAAGTATATCATAGTGTTAATCTTACTCATTATTACTTGATAATTTTGTTTATATACTCACACTGACATTTTTTGGTTTCAGTAAATGGATGGATCTACCAGGCACCAATGTTACAATAATTTTGAAGGAAACTGTGGTGGTTCTCTGATTAAGAGACAGGATGAAATGGGGGATTCAATGTGGAATATAGTGGTTATTCTAAACCAACAATCAAGGAGTCAGGATTAACCACTTGAACCTTGGTGAGTTCTCTGATGAATCATGTAGGAGAGAACTATCTCGATGTGGAAGTTCAGGTAATAATTGTAATTGTGGCCATTATAGTTTATATGATCCTTGCTTTTGAGGTAATTATGGGTTACTATATGTTATGATGGAAAATGAATGTCAAGTGATAAACATGAGGTGAAATTATGTTATGTTTATTTTTTATGATTTTATCTGTTTTTGAGGAATGTTTTAAGAATTATATAGTTTTGGAAAAAGGACAACATGTAGACTGTGTGACAACGCATTGGGTTGGACAAAGTTGTGGGAATCGAACCCACAACCAAAGTGCGACTGGTATTTATCGCCTACCACTAGACTACGTGAAGTCCCAGGTTAGTTTGAAAAATTCTTTTTAGTTAGATGATTTTATGAATAAAGAATATGTTTGTTTTGGGTCATCTAGGAAATCATTGACCTATCATGGAGGATATATGATCATGTTAAATACGTTTCAATATGAGCCTTTAAGAGCAACTGATGTTATTTGAAGATAAATGTTAATATTTTCCTAGGAAGACTATTTGATTAAATCCTTTAAGAAATTGTGTTTCAATCTAAGTTCATTTTACATTGAAGAATTTTATGTACAATTGTTTATCAAATGGTCTTTGTTGAGCTTTGGGTTTTGTTGGACAAATTTTGGAGAGTAAGAATAGAATTTCTTTTTTTAAAGGATTATCCTTTTTGTGTATTATCTGATCTCGTACTAACAATTTTGGTTTTGGTTTTTGTCTAAAGATATGGGAAATATATAATTCTCTTTTGTAGATTATGTGATTCTATAGATGTTGATTATAACACTCTTAATGTGAACAAGTCATCCAAAATACTCATCATTTGGAGAAAGTATGAGTTTGTGTTAGAAATCGAGTAAAAGATGAAAGTATACATGACATGTTGGTATGTTTCATTATGAATTAGTTAAGATCATAAATAAATTCCTCAATGAAAAGTAACTTAAAATAAAAATGTTGTATTTTAACTTTTCCTACCGGGGAATCAAATACAGTTTAACCCATCACAAGTTTGTGATTTATGGTGGTTAACATTCTCCAAATCATGTTTTCTATCACTCCCCATTAGAACACGACCCTTTTTTTATTCTTCAATATACATGTTTTCATACAAGGAATCCTAGTATTGGATAACTCGGATGACCTTTTTACTTCTCTTTCTTTCTTTTAAACTGATAGTTTTGCTAACTCCTTTGGGGCTCTCAATAAAGTTTCCAAGCTCGATTTTAAAATTTCGAGGATGCAATTCCCAAAATAGGGGAATGATGTAGCATCCCAGGTAAATAAAGAATATGAAATTTTCATATTTATTAATATTTGTGAATAAAATATTAATATTACTTTAAAGGCAATGTTATGTTCAATGGATCACCTAATACACTACAATGCGATTCATTGAAATCTTACGTTGCATGCTAATAATATAGTAGTATTATTTTAAATCGTAGTTAACGCCTAGTCGTTGTAATGGCAGGAATGAAAAGAACTCACTAATAAATGATTATATATGTTTGTCAAATATTTTTACTTTTATCTAATAAATGTTTGAGGCTTAAAATGAGAATGAATCCAATATTAAGCATAAATATTCGAATATTCATTAAAAGGTCAATTAACCGCTATTTGATGGATAAACCTTATTAAATCCACTTTTTGAAAATTTTATAATTTATATTTGGAAAAATAACATCCGTCTTTACAATCCTGACCTCAAAATTTACTTTGTGTAAATTATCGTTATTTTTCCGATAGAGATCATTTTTAATGAAAATGTTGTATTTTAATTCAAAACCTCCTTTAAATATGATTTATTTATATCGATAGATTATATTTTTATTGGGTTTAATGTGTAGTTAGAATATATTTTTACCATTTAATCTAATGGTGGTCATTGGAATTAATTTAACTTTGAAATTGGATTGAAACTAGTGTCAATCTTTTGATATATTTTGTTTCATAAAAACACGCTATTTGTTTTGACAAAAGGAATTAATTTTTAAATTGATTAATGCAAATTATATGTTTTGATTTTTTTTAAATTGACATCATTTTTTAATTTGGAATATCAAATATAGCTTAGGGTGAATTTTTGGTATTTTTTTGAATAACATCAATTGTTGATGAATAGTGAAACCACTAAGTGGTAGTTAAAAAATAGATTTTTCGTTCAAATGAAATTTTACCACCTCTGCGATTTGAATTTCAAAAATCCGACATACATGGTTGTCAATAGGATGTAAAATGTGGTTCAATGGGATGAAAATAATTTGTGGTGAATATTAACTTTTATGTTTTATTAATCGTGATTAAAGGTAATTAGTGTAATTTAAGGTAAAGATAATGTTATAATAATATGAAATGACCTTGACACATGTCCTACCCTTATTGGATGAGTCATGGCCGACCAATACAATCCATGGTTCAACTTGGGGAATCCATGGATCCACATGGGTAAGAAAATGACATTAATAACTTTTAATATAATGTAAAAAAAATGTCACAAACATGTATTATTTTACTAAAACAATTTTTTCATGGGGTTATACATGTAATATTTTTGAAAATAAATATTCATTGTAAATATAAAATGATTACATATATCATTGTAGTTTATTATAATTTTTATACATTAAATAAATTATTTTATTTATGACACTATGATGATGCAGTGATTGCCTCATTAATGAACGATTTATATAAATTGAAAAGATAATGTAAAATCTAGGACACAAACATTCCAAAAAACATATTGGAAGGGTGGATTTTGAACCCTTATCTCCTTATCCTAGGAATATACCATTGTTGTACCTTTTATATCATAAAATAATTTTATAATAAAGTATCTTTTCAAGACCTTCCAAGAGTGATCCTCCTCCCTCTTATAAAAGTCCCCCACCACTACCACCTTACACTCACCTCTAAAGCCGTTGGCTCGAACGAACTCTGATCATTTTATCTCTCCACATCTCTCTCCTCATCCTAGATGCTTTTCATTAGGCAAAAAGATCATCAATAAACCATTTTGGTTTAAACCAAATGGATTTACCCGATTTAAAGCTAATGTCCTCTCTTTTGTTCTTTTATTTTATTTTTCATCTCCAACCCCCTAAAATCTTTTTATTCATTTCTTTTGCTAAAAAACAGTATATTAAATATACAAGGATGTTTTTATAATAATAATTCAATCTACACTTACACACACCTCCATCTAATGGTTTAATAATATACTGTTTCCATGGATGGCGAATTACAATCTCAAGTAACGATGATTGTTCTATCTTCTCCTACCACCTACGATAGTAGCCATTACGATGGAACAATATTTATCTACAATATATATTATATTTATTTCCTCTCTATGGATCTGTATTTTAAATTTAAAACATACCTTTATGCTTTTCATGTTGTATAAATGCGATAATTTCATTTGAAGATGTGCGGAAAACCACCCCCTCAAGTGATGTGACTCATTCATACAGTACATGTAATGTATAAAAAATGAAATTAATGAACATATGTTACCTATATAAAATATATATTATAATATAATTATAATATATATATATATATCTAATTTTTTTAAATTCCATTAATGCGACAATGAAATGAATGTACCATTCATGCGTACCTACGACATATTGTCTCCATTAACGGTGCATTTCATTTTCTTATCTTCGAATGCTATGGAATAGTATAAAATGAATATATACTAGATATATATGATATTTAAATAATTAATACTATTATGGAGATTATGTACCTATAACTACATGGATAATACTTTTCCAACAAGATTAATTTTGACTCATGTACCAAACATCGAGAAAAACGTCTGATATGAACTCACATTATTAACCAAATACTAAAACATTATAATATGTGATATGAAATGAATAATAGTATTTAATTGATGTCTTTAAGAAATTATAAATTGACCATAGTTTATTATTCAAGAATATAAATAGATGATCATGAAAAAACAGACATGAGGTAAGGGATCCTACCTCTCTCTTTCATTTTAAGTACTCTCTTTTGTGTCATTTCCTTTAAGCTTCTTTTTATTATGTTTGGTGATTTTATTTTATATTCCTCTTACTGAATATTTTATTTTCATATGATTATTGACCATATTTGATATCATCAATCAATTTTTTTTATGTTTTAAGTGGTTCCATTAGGCTGCTGAATTTTCGTAAGGTATTTCTTAGCTCACTTTTAATTCGGTGAGATTTCTATTATTCACCACTTATTTATTTCATGTGGTGTATTTTTTACTTCCATTTGATAAATATTATCACGATTTTATTTATATTCATGGTATTATATTATTCAATTGGTTTATATTATCTTTTGGTCATACGACTCGATTCATCATAATGAGGTAAGGGGTTTTTATCTCACATTTTTTCCCAAGAGATTCATGCCACATTTGCCACTATTTCCTTTTTTGTGGTGTATGTACTGCCCATGATAGTATTATTTGAGTAATATACATTAATTTATGGTTAATTACATCTTCATTGTATTAACCTTCATCCATGGGGTGTACATTTCGAATGTTACCCAAATCTATAAGGAATCCTTTCACCCTTCTCTTTTGAAAAGACTTATTTTGTTATGTATTTTAATTTACATCTTATTATATAAGGATATGTTGTTATATATCCTTATTTATGTAAATATTATGTCCAAGTGATGAGATACCATTTTTTCTCTCATCAACTCATTTTTTGAATTTTAAACTAACGTTGTTAGGCTGTCTAATTCTTGCAAGGGGACTTCTTAACTCAATTTCAATCCTTTGGGTTAAAATTTTACTCCATGAATATGTCATTATATGAATATGTTTGAATTAATATAACTGTTTTACACTTAATATCCACTTATATTGGGTGTATTTATATTTAGCATACATAAATTATGTAACTGATTTATCCTTTATCTAAGGATACCATCTTTGTACGGGACTTTTTCTCAATCTATTTTCATTGAGGTATATTTTTTTTATACAAAACATTATTTTATATGGTTTATAAATCCCTTTTACTTTTAATTTTACATAAAATTAATCTTTTCTTTATGAAGCATTGTACTGAACGACAAAAATCATGTTTCTTTTTTATGTATGCAGTGACAATGACCTTCCCGCCTCTGCGAGTATTATTTGATCTTTGGATTCCGTAACAAGCCATAATGTTTTTAAAAGGAAAATAAATACCATATACTCTTTTATGTATTTTCGTATTGAAAATGGTTTTTATTTTTTTTATTATATCCATGTGTTGTATTGATATCTTTGTGATGTTTCCTTTATGCATGTTTTATGTGATACAATGTTGTTATGGTTCTTGGGAAATGTTCATGAGATCATGTGGTTTTGTGATGAACTAAAGGCGGGTGAGCCCGAGATTGCTCTCCAATGCATTGGGTAACATGAATGAGTTAAATGCTACGGATTCTCTGATGATATTTAGGTAATATAATGTGATTGGTATTATAAATGTATCCATGAGGGTTACTCCCTACGTAAGAATGTAATGAATGCCTCAAGTTAACTTTACATCTTATTATTTCTATGAGTTATTCATAAATCTTATGATTTCATGAGGTATGTTAATGTGCTTATATAATATGAGTAAAGTGTGTTTTCATTGATTGTTATGTATACATGGACTAATGTATCCTTTCCGTATTTTTATATCCCTTACTGAGCTTTTTGTGCCTATCCCAAGTTTGTGAAATGGTATCCACAAGACTTAAAGAGGAATACAGTCAAGGATTAGATCAATGAAATGTCACGATGTATAAAACATGGAACTAGACGTGACTCTTTTGTTCAAGAGTTTGTATTTTGTGAGAAAATCGAAACTGAGTAGATGTGTCTACCTTGTAATCTTTGAGATGTAATAGTTATGTCCTAAATCAATAAAACTCTAAACCGGAAGATCCTCAATGTGAATTATTAATTTAATTCCAGATAATGTAAAGTTTTATGGGTGGGACCTTATAGAATCCCCCAATGATTATGCTAATGGTATAATTCTAAAAATATGTGATCATTATAGCTTAGGTGGAATTACCCAATGAGTTTGTGAAATCTAAATAAATTAAACATTTATATTTATTTAATGAAATATGTTATTCTAGATCCTAAAATAGTTTTATATCTAACAATATGTCCCCAAAAATTAGTGATTTAACATTTAATTTAATAATGATTTTTTTCAAAATCTATATTATAAATATAAATGGGAAATGTATGTCTTGGGAGAAACCAATATATTAGATAAACATGATTTATTTAATAACCATTTTATCATTACTATGTTTATTGTCTATATAATCTTCATTATTTCTTATGTTTTATAATAGGATGCACAAAAAAACTAAAATAAGATCGAAATTATGATTTATAATGAATATGTATAATTCAATATATTTATAAAAGATGATTCAACATGTAATACATATATAGGTACACCACTATTAGATCTACTGAATGATATTCTTAAAGTAGAAGAAGTGAAAAAATGTACAGATCAATAATGTAATATTAAAATTATTTATGTTCATATATTATATAAATACATTGAGGTATTTATTGATGAAATACAGATACATACCTAAGAACCTGGAATAAATTTTCTATTGTACAATCCCCTGATGTAAGACAAATCTCAAATAATTCAAATAAAATTACATCTATTTTTTTTTGAAATTAAGAAAAAACTATTGGACCCTATTGATAAGAGACTTATTTACCCCCACAATTCCTCCATAGAGATCAAATTTTCTCGTTGTTATGAAGAATGATGGATTCAAGTGATGGTGCCTAGATTATAAGGATATCAATGCTATTATATGGATGGAACAGAAATCAATGTAAAAACTAATGGATTTAAAATTTTAATTTGATATAGAATGCATGAAACACAATGTCTCTGAAAACCCCACTTTATTACAACCTATTTGATAATCATCATTTTTCCACCTATGTGTTTTATATTTTGATAAACTGACATACACAGTTGCATTCTTTAATATATTTATAGAATTACATGATCAAATTACATTTTAACTGAATAGTCACTTGATCCCTATGAAAAAATGTACCCATTTTAAAATTAATATGAACCTTATGAATAGTAACCACACACATGAGTGTATAAATAATAATGAGGAACCTTATAAATTGAATATAATTTTTTATAAATTAAAAATAATGTGTTGTATCATTTGTGTGTAACAAATATATAATTAAAATTTGAAATTAATCAATTAATAAAATTTATTTTTATGATATTTAATCCTAAATTATTATTTTTTTGAAATATGATTTTAGGATAATTTTACAGGGCACCCGTTGATTTTTGAAGGTATTATAAGATGAGATTAAAATTTAAAATCTGTATTTTTCACGTAAATATTTATTTTATTTTTAAATTTAATTTATCATATTTATAAATTAATTTTGAAAAATTGAATTTCATTTTTTTATTTTACATATTAAAAAATGTATAATGTGATTTAATTTTTTTTCTTAAATATACATATTTTTTGTGAATAGTTTAATACATAATTTAAGATAAATAATAAATACATGATTTATTGAGTAATATTTGATGTAAGGATGATGCAAGAAAACTTATACCAAAATCACAAGAAATTATTATTATTTTAGTCACAAGAATTAGTAATATTCATTTTCTTGTGAAAATATAATAAAATAGTGATTAAAATAATGGGAAATATCTCCTCTCTTCTACTATAAAAGCCTCTATCACTCATTATTCTCTTCAATCATATGAATCCTAATGCCAAATCGAACTTCTTCTAAAATATCCTCCCAAGAACCTCTCCGCATATATAATCCCTAGGTCATTTCAAAATATGAAATCCTCTCTCATAAAGAGGCTCTCAAGGAAGAGAAATTCCAAAGGTAAATTTCACTTTTCATTTTTTTTATTTTATTTCAAGTTCAATTCATTATTTTTCATTCCTCACCACTTTTCATCTAAATATTATTATAACTACATTACCATGACTATAATGTAATGTTATTACTAAAACAGAATAATTAACTATCATATCTCGTCTCCCCACATTTTATTCTATAAATGAAAACACCATCCAAGATGTGTTAATTAATCACATTCAAGGAGAATGAGTTTTCAATTTCTATTACCATATTTAATTTGGTTCATTAATCCATTTTTAAATTAGAACAAAATTAAAATATAGGTAATATTACATATTTAATATTCTAGAATCTTTTATGTACACATTTTATTAATTTATAAATCAAAATGAGATTGTAGTGATCAAAAAACCAACTAATTAATCCAAGGGTTTACCATTAAAATTTTATCTAATGATTCACCCTCACAAAATGTAACAAAATTAAATATATGAAAATTTAACCATATTTATGAAAATTAACAACATACAAAATAAATTCTATAAATAAATTACCATTTTACATTAAATTCCATACAAACAAACAGATCATGAAGACTAATGAAATGATCACTCACAAACAATGACATTGAATCAATTTACCCATAAATATAACCACAGATGAAGATAATAAAATTATAATAAATAAAATAATTTTATAATATGTTATAAATAAATTCATTAATAAATCTATCTTCATATTCCAGGACTGTATTTTCAAGACAAGAACATATTCAGGCATAAGGTAAGGGTTTCCTCATCCCACATATATTTTATGTAAGATATTCTACATTCACTACTATTACTTGTACATGATGTATATATACTACCAATTGATTTATCATATAATTAATCTACTTATTTTAATGGTATTGAATGTTTAAATTTATAATTATTAATTTTTGGGCATATTATTATATTGATTACAAAGTGGTAAATTTTTTCTATTTAACCAATATTTTTAGATGATTTTCCATCTATCTAGATATCATTAGTATCGTTTAAGGGAAGATGATATTCCTAAGAAAACTTTTTGATGTATGTATCCACTTTATGAGGTTACAGTAATGCATTTTGGATTGACAAATTGAACCTCTATCATAATGTATCTAATGAATAGATTTCAAAAAGATTTAATTGATGAATTCCTTCTAGTTTTTATTGATGATAGATTGTTATACTCTAGAATCTACACAGATTTTTAAAACCACTTGTGCATTATTCTAAATACTCTTATATAAAATAAATTATAAGGGAATTTTAGAATGAGTGAATTTGGGATTCAATTAGTTTCTTTGGTTGTCCATATTTTCTCTAACAATATATTATATATTAAAAAATAAAAGAAAAAAACCGTTCAAAAATTTGATATACCAATGAACATAACCTAGGTATAGAGTTTTCTTGGTTTAGCAGGTTATTATTGGAATTTAATTTATAACATCTACTGATTAGGAAAATTGTTAACCAGGATTACTAATTAAGGGGTTGTGTTCTTATTGCCTAAATAATGTGAGGAATGTTTCAAATAATTAAATAGTATATTATTGAATTCTATAATCCTAACTCTACCATCATGGAATGATTGGGTTGTGATCTATAGTGATGCATCACAGAAAGTACATGGTTGTGTTATCATATAGAATGATTGAGTCATTTCCTATGTATCAAGAGAGAAATAAATTCATGAAAAATATCATACTCCTGATCATGAGTTAGATTCTATGGTATTTGGTATAAAATTATTATGACACGATCTATATGTTGAAATATTTTAGATATATACATATCACAAGAGTCTAAAATATATCTTCTCATAGAAGGAACTCAACATGAGGAAAATGTGATGGATATAACTACTAAAAGAATATGACTATTCCAAACACTTCTAAATATAAAAAGAAATATATGGTAGATGATGAACTTATCAGGATGGATCATGGAGTTTTCAACAAAATATGTATTGAAATGGATAATGTATTCATTGATCTGGTAAGGATGGACAAGGGAATTAGGAAAGAAATTGAAACATCCTTATTTTTTCACTTGGTTTCCCAACCATATTTATTATAGGTAATTAAATGATCTCAACCTGATGAAGAGAATATAAAAATGAATGTTATTGCTATTGGGTATGGTAATTTACAAGACATGTTATATGAAGATAGAATTGTGAAATTTTGGAAGTGGGTTTGTGTTATAGCTATACCCAATCTAAAAGGGGAGTTATTGGATGATTTTTTTACTTTAATTTATGTATAAATCTTGGAAGTTGTATGATGTACAGATATTATATGGAACATTTCAGGTTTTATTACATGGATAGGGAAATTGTGGATCATGTATCAATATGTTTAAACTATAAACAAGATAATGTTGAGAGACAACATCCTAAAGGAGTAATGAAACCTCTACCTACTCTTAAATGGAAATGGGTTGACATCATGATGGTTTTTGTCTCTACATTACCAAAAACTCCATAAAAAATAATGAAATATGGGTAATTGTTGATCAAAATATGAAATATGGACCTTTCGTCACTATAAGGGAAGATTTTATACTTTAGCACCTTGCACGACTCTATAAGAATGATATTTGTGAGACATAATGGAGAACCTTACTCAATTGGGTCTGATCATTATCCAAAATTTACATCGATATTTTGAAAATGTCTTTAGAAATCTATGGATACTGATCTTCATTTATGTACTGATTTTCATCCACAAACTGATACGCAATCAGAATGGAATATATAATCTCTAGAATAGATTTTGAGATCAGTATACATGATTTTGATGGTATGTGGGATCATTATTTTCATTTGGTGTAATTTTCCTATAATAATAGTTTTCACTATATAATTCATATGGAACCATATGAAGCATTTTATGGGAAGAGATTTGGTAAACCAACTTGTTGGGATGATATCGACTAAAGGAAGCATGTTGGTCCAGATCTTGTGGAGGAATAAATGGGGAAGGTAATGACTTTTCAAACACATATCGAATCATATCAATGAAAAAAATATTATATTATAATTGAATAAATGAATTGTAAATTTTATTGCGATATCATGTTTTCTTAATAGTATCATTTTGAAAGTGTTTTATATTATTTGGGAAGAAAGGGAAACTATGGTCCATGTATATTAGAGCATTATATATTCATGGGTGAATTGGATTTGAGTATTATATTTATTTTTTCATCAAATCTTGTATAAACTAACCAATGTGTTCCATGTATCATTATTGAGGAAGTACATAATAGATTCAATGCATGTCCTCACTTTTGAAGGTACAAAATAGGAACTCGACATAACATACTATGAAGATCATATACTGATTTTGGACACTAAAAACCATTTGTTGTGGAATCAGACAACATGACTAGTTAAAAAACATTGGAAAAAAATAGAATTGAGAATGCAACATGGGATTATGATGATATTATGATGAAGAACTACCCAAATACTTCTATGAAGTAACATTATGGAATTTATAACATTAAACATTGGTAAGAGTTAAAAATGTAACACCATAATGATTTGGAAAAAATTGATATTTCATTCCTGAAATACTGATTCTCTACAGAACTCCACTTTTTGACAAACAATCCAGTAAACATATTTTTCCCACGTCTTTGTTTTGAATTTGGACGAATTGACATAATCTATGGCTTTCATCAAGATATTTCAATAATTAGGGGATCAAGATACATTTTTTATGAACAGTAAATTAATAATTATGAATACTAACATTCCCTTATGAATAATAATATGACCCTAACGAATAGTAACAAAAATCATAAAACATTAAAAAAATTGAAACCTTATAAATGAATTATATTATTTTATAAATATATAAATAAGTGTTGGAATTTTTTGAGTATTAATTATTTCTTTAAATTTTAAATTAATAAGTCAGTAACATTTATTTTCATGAAAAGTATTCAAAAATAAATATTTTTTACCAATGAATATATCATAATTTTAAGAAACATTATTTAATTTAAGAATGTATTAGAAAATAATTTTTAAATTTAAAATCTGTATTTTTTTTGTAAATTATTTTTTATTTAAAAATTAAATTTCTATTAATTAGAAAATTAATTTCATAAATTTTTTTTAATCTATTCATTGAAATGTGGTTATGGTGATTTTTTTTGGGATTTTTATAACACATGAATTTTTTTATGAATAGTAAAGAAATTTAAATTATGATAAATGATAAATACATGATTTATTGAGTCATATGTGGTGTAAAGATAATGTAAGAACATTTGGTTCCATATTTAATTTACTTATTACTTTTTTATTCACTGGAATTAAGACTATTCATAGTCTTCGTCCAAAATAATAAAAATGATTAAAATAATGGGAACTTACTATTCTCCTCCACTATAAATTCCACCTTTCACTCCCTCTTCCCATCACTCCTCTAATGACTTTTTACATGTATAAATTATGATAAAATATCATTCCACAATCCTACACAGTTCTATAATCCATTGTATTCTTCAAAACACCAAATCATTTCCCCTACAGATGATCTCATGAAAGATTAATTCATGATGTAAATTCTTGTTTTCAGTTATATTACTTTTATTCATGTTACTTTCAGACTTTTTTATTTTTCAAATTCATTCCTCCAAATGTTATGATAAATCAAATTCCTTCTATGTACTGTAATGTTTTTATGAAAATTCAATATTTCATCATTATATATCTTTTCCTATGTTTTTAAACTATAAATGGAATCAATACCCATGATGTGTTAATATATCAAATTCATTGGTGACGGGTTTTGAACATCTATTATCATTTTCAATTATGGTCATGAAACCAATTTTTTGATGGAATCATATCATAATATATGTAAAATGTCATATTAAATGTGTGGAATCTTTTTTCTACACATGATATTAATTTATAACAAAAAATGGGTTTGTTGGAATTGAAAACGCATTAATTTAATCAAAGTGTTGATCATTAAAATTTGATCTAATGACCTCACTTCTCACCCAAAGTAACCAAATGACTTCAATTCCCATCCATGAATTTTTTTACTTACTAGTAATATATCAAATTTAATCTAATGATTCATCCTCACCCAAAGTAACCAACTGACCTCTATGATCATTTGACCTTCTGTATGAGAATTAATAACATATAACATCTATTCCTAAATTCAATTCTCATTTTACATTAACATCCAAATAAATGAACTGATAATGAAAATTAATGATATGAGTACTCACATATGATTATATTGAATGAAACGACCCATAAGAACCCATAAATGATCATAATAAAATTAAATAAAATATAAATCATGTATAATATTTTATTAGTTATGTTATTAATAAGTCTAATTTCATATTCCTAGACATTATGTTCTATAACTAAATATTTTCTATGAAATGTTAAGGGTTTCCACCTAACACATCCATTTTGTGATATATTCCATACTCACTAATATTACATGTGTATAATTCATGTTTACTTACCATTGATGTATCATATCATGAATATATTTATTTTCATGTATTTTATGTTAGCATTTTCTGATTACTAATTTTTGGGAATAAGATTTGATTGATTAAATGTTGTAAGGGTTATCTATAAAAACCACCATTTTGCATTCAGGTACTCTTTTTCTTTCTTAATCCCAATTATATTATTATTTATTATTATGTACTTATTATAATTTTTTTGTGAATTTAGTTGATATTTTTATTTATTATGAATCATTATTTATTTTATAGGGACTCACAATGATTAATTGGATCATTCAAAAATCACTCACAGTAATAATGCACGTTTCAGTGGAATTACTAGAATTCCATTCAATTATCATGGGAACACTATATTGTGTTTTTAACAACAATTTTTGTATAAAATATATCATTTTATTTTTAAAAAACTACATTAATTCAATTATAGTTTAATTCGGTTATTTTTTCTAAAAGAACTATTCATTTCAATGTAAACAAGTATTCATCTAATTAATTACTCATTGATTTTATAAGTTTGTTTACACAATTTCAATCCTATTATTGACTCATTATATAAAATGGTGTCATTTTTTTGATATAATCCTCCATATCTTATTGTATTTATTATTATTACATTCATAGTGGATGTACTATATTGATAGCAATTGCTATATTTTATTGAATTGTTAGTGTTTTTGATTAATGATTGGGAATCATTTTTACATTTCATATGCTAGTTTCAATATGAATATACATGATGTTTTTGTTTTTGTCTATTTATAATAGGAATGTGTTGAAATTTTTAAATGATATGTTGGTCCTAATATACCTCATCTATGAAATGAATGGTCTCATGATACATAACAAAATTGGGTTTTGGATTAGGAAATACCCTTGTATTTTCAGATGTCTTGGATGAGGGCCATGATGATATATTTCAGATTTCCAACAATATGCATTGCCTAATTTTGAAACTATATATTGATTGTTCATATTATATTTTAACTCATAGAATATACATTGTTATGTTTATTGTACTTAAATAATTGGATTTTCTTTCCTCTAATATTGAGATAAATTATATTTTTAATGTAATGAGTTTTTTTTATTCATCATGCATAGAGTTTATGTTTATATTTTCATCCGCTGTATTATTTACACTTATTGAGAATATGTTCTCACGTCATTCACATGTTTTATTTTCCCCAGGTAGTGAGGAAGAATTGTACTGCTGACTTCAACAGATAATATATGAGATTTTTTGTAATTCAAATGAAGTTGATATGTTTTATTTCCTTTTAAGTTGTAATGTTTAACTTATGTATGTATCCTGTTTCCCAATGATACTAATATGTATGTTAATTCCAGATGATATTTACTTGTCAATATGAAAAAGTAACATAACACGACACTGGTTCTGGGAAACATGGGTTGTGTCATTACACTCTCTAGCCCCCACTGATAATTTTTTCGGTCTTCATCATGTAGCGAAGTATTTGTTTAAAAACTATATTTGTTATAGATCATCATTATCTAGTATATGACGATGAAATTCACAAGAAGGTCTTTCAAGAGATGTATGTAATTTTTATAACTATTGTAATTCCATTTTGGATTTCTAAATAAATCAACTATATTTATGTATTTGATGATCATTTTATTCAAGGAATGTCATGATAATATTTTCGTTGTATTCATTTATCATATTTTGGTGTATTGTAAAATCAAAGAGTACAATGAATGTCACATAAATATTATTCATGAGATTCAGGAAAGGAAAGACATATATAGTAAATTTATTAATATTCTTTTTTGGATTGAGGAAGATATTATTCATTACTATATTTTTTTAATGGACGGAATCACATATGATCACGACAATAGAAAGGCATCTATAGGATGGAATACGAAAATGAACCTTACTATGTTATATAATTTCATTGGGTGTATAGTTAATTATTAAAATATCATCCATAATATTGAATCATTAGGTAATATATTAAATAATATTAAACATAATTGGGTTTTGTTTGTTTGGAAATAGGAATGTGAAGAATTATTTGGTGAAGTAGTGAGGATATTGGTCAGCAGAACAAGTTCGACTAGACTATCTAGAAATTCTAGGACTGTGATATATTTGGATTAATTAATGAATTGAAATGTATTTTACATAATATATGATTACAATGTTATTTAATATAAATCATGGAATTTTATTACTTGATAATAAAACTATCCAACCCAAGATCATGAGTTGTAAACTATACTTTTTTTAAGAGATGGTGAAATTACCTATATAGTGAATGATATCTATTATAAATGAATCATAAAAAATAATATATATATATTTTTAAAAATATCTCAACATGATGAAATTATAATGGATTAAACCAATCTTAAAATATGATTTATTTCTACTAAACAAGTCGGTGAATGAAAATATTATGTAGGATGTGTCATGTAGGAATGAAAACGTAGTTCTTGACGAATTGAAATTTTATTGGGATCTCAGGATCATATATTTATTAAAGATTGATGAATTAGTTAATAGTAAATAAGAGAATAACTATTTATCATATTCGTGTTAAAATATAACTATTTTGAAAGATGAAAAAATCAAAATATTATAATGGAATCATTCATAAAAAATTACAGTTTTGAATAATGATAAATCAATTGACCTCGATTGTGGAGATGACCTTCTAAAATTTTTAATGATATTATGTGTTCAATAATTATTTTATTTAAAACGATGTTTATTATGTTATTATCATATCTTAAATTATATTATACACCATGATGTACGTGGATTTTAGTGATGAATTTTTGTTGGATTTCACAATGTAGGAAAATGATGATTTTGTGTGTAGTACTTTTGTTTCTCAATGGATGGATGATTTTTTAAATTAATTATGATGATTCAAGGATACTGTTAATAATTTTATGAGAAAATGTGATGAAATTTCTATGGTTATTTTAACCATATTACCAAATACTCCTAGAATGATTGATGATATAAAGTTTAATATTGAACACATAACCAAATCAGATGATTTCTTCACTATAAGAAAATCTTTATATCTTCAAATCTACACAAGGATCAATATAAATCAAATTTGAATACTTCATCTAGAACCTAATTTAATTATTTGTGATTATGATCCCCATATAATAGATAAATACTAAAATATTATTAAAAAGACAAAATACTTTCATCTTCTTTTGTGAACCACCTATAATCCTCAAATTGATGGGCAATATGAATGGGATACCAATAAATTTGATGTCATTATGTGGTCAAGTACAAAATACATATGAGGAATAATTATATATATTTGATAAACTTTTATGATTACAATTGATTACATTAAAGAATTTAAATATCTCTATTTGAAGTATTATAAAACATGAGATGTCAAAGTCCATCATGTTGGGATGATGATGGCGAAATGGTTATCATAGGAACTGAACATGTTTATCAGAAAATCTCATCGGTAATGGCTATTTAGGATCAAATTTGATCACCTAAATTTTGAATAAATAGTTTGTTTGATAATATGAGGAATGATTTCGATTTCCATGTGGAATATCATTCTTTCTTGAATGTATCTAATTTGAAGGGTGTCATATGTTATGGTAAGAATTGGAAAATGAAACACAGGTAAATCATACAATTTTAAATCTATAAATTAAGTTGATTTGTTTCTTATAATTTAGAAATGACACCCCATATCTCAAAAGAACTGTAGTCCCCTAGTTTCTGGTAAATAACACTTATTTTATACCTTTTAAGTACATGAACGATATGAGAAATGGTTGGGAATGTTTAGAGACTTTTAAAGGGTCAAATGGAAAAAAGCTAGTGACACACGGGCTTCATACGGGATGGCCAAAGTGTGAGGAAGCCATGCAGGTGGTTTCACCTTGGACATAGGAGACCGCACAGTGTGCACACGGTTTGGGCTCAAACTGTGCGAGGAGGTCGTGTGAAGCACCCTTTCCAAGCAATGACTACCACATGATTAGCACACGCTTTGACTAACCGTGCAGACTAACCATGCACGAAGTCAACTTAGATCTTAATTTTAAGGATCTAATTAATTTTATGTTTAAACCCAGATTTTTTTGCTTCTAGACGGAACTATCTCGGGATTTCTCTCTAGTGATGTTGGGAGAACACATACTAGGAGTTTTGGAAGCAATCTGGATGTTTTCCTTGGTGTTTAGCGTACGGTTGATCAATGTATGTCTTGTTTCCTTGAGTTTTCATAGATATCCTTCTTCCCTCTTGATGGATCCTTATATCTATGCCCATGGGGTGTTGATCTACAATAGTGGAAAACTTTAATGATGGGTTTTGGTCTTCCTGGTGATAGGGGAAGGAATCTAATTAGGTTTCATGGTGTTTTTTCCCAGTTCATGGTGGGTTTCGCTTAATTTTGTTGAGGTAGGTGGATTCACTCTTGAATCCTATTGTTAGAATTAATTTTCTTAGTTTCAAATAGGGATATTTAAATGGAATAGATTGTTAAAATCATGGAATAAATCTTTTTTAGTGATGATTTATGGTTTTTATGGAATTGTGAAATCATTGTAAGATTCTGTGTAATGTTATTTGGCTTTTTGAATTTAAAATGTCGATTTTAAATTATGGATTTTCCGGAATGGTAAATGGTTTGAAGAAAGATTAGTGTTCAATAAAAAGGGTTGTTTTATTAAAATGGTTTGAATTGGGTGACCAGACTTAGTTTTGATGGAATTGGTTTTCAATAAATGGTGTTTTATTCAAAGGATGTTTTTGACATGATTATTTTGAATGTGTGGTGTGTGTTCCTGTTGAATATATGAGGCTTGGTTAAAATTGAACCTTGTGCTCAGTGAAAAACGTTTAATGGAACATGGGACTTTTATGTACGAGGCTTTGTTGAAATATTACCATTTTCTCAGAGCCAATGGTGTGATGGAATACGGGAAACAATTACCTGGTGACAACATGGTAGATCGATGAGAAACTGCTCATGAGTATAGAACTGTCATAACGAAGCATGCATGGTTGATTTCACGGGTTTGAGAAATGGTTGGGTTGCAAAAAGGGATATTGTGAAATTGTTTGAAATATTTTTTGGTTATTTTTCTAGAAAAATAACTTTTTGGTAATTGGTTTCAAATGCACTTGGATGTTTTTGGATATGATTGTTTGTGTAAGCTTGTTTATATCTTGTTATAAATTTTAATGAGATATTGTTTTAAATAAATTGTTATATATAAATGTTGGGTAACTCTTCCATCCTAGTGGTGTGAGTAGGGAAGTCATTGGGGGAAAACATACTGAGTTATATACTTACCCTTTCTTTGGCAGTTTGGTGCTTTTTCAGATGTCATATTCTCGGAAAAGTTATAGGAAGCGAATCTTATTGATAGTGGTTTGTGGTGAAACTTGGAAGATGGGGTTGTGCTTGGTGCATGGAGCTCGGTGTGGTGATGTAGAGAGTGTATTAGCATGTTTTGGGTCTTTTTATTAAGTCTTCCTCTTGGTACTCTGATTTTGTGTTGGTTTTTATTTGTGGTGGTATAGTGTATTTATATTTTGGTAATGCATGAGTTGGTTTTGGGATTAACGTGCATCATATAGTGGTTGTTAGTGATGGTTTGGTTGGTATCTCTCAAAGGGTAAATCTTCCCCCACTTTCATTGAAACCCTTTTGCATTTTTTCCATCCTTTGGCATCTTGGGGATGTCACTTAAGGCCATGTAATGACTTTTTGTATTCTCAAGCAACTGAGGATAAGAGGGTCATTACAAATGGTATCAGCTTCTTCGGTCCTTGACTAACGAGTATTCATCGAAGTTCATGGTCCTGGAGTTGAAATTCATCTTTGTCTATTCCTTCGTTCAAAATCATAGACATGAGTAGGATTGTCAGAACATGAAATGTATAGCATAAAAGGATGTAGCTAGCCCGTTTATGTTGAACTTCTTGTTACCAAGGTGTTGTGTACATAAGTTCTGAATACACTTCATGAATGTTGGAAATCTCATTGTCATGGGTTTAGCCAATGAGATGCGCATGACATGTATTCTAGAGGAATGACTTCCCACCATGATTTCATATCTCATTGTGAGGAATGAGTAAGGATTTTGTGCAAGACACGCATTTTTGAAAAAAATACAGAAATTGTTTTCACGTAAAAGATTTTGGAAATATGGTAATTGATGTATTTTGAAAATGGGTTGATTTTCCAAAAGCATGATCAATGTTTTACAAAATGTTTGATCATGGGAAAATGTTGTTTTGAGTAAATGTTATGATAGATGATGTGATATAATCTGAATACTAAGAAATCAGTTTTTAGAGAGTGATATTAAAGAAGGTTTTTGTTTTTTTAGAAAATGGCACCTGGTATGCATCGTCGGAACCAACCTGAAGAATCTGTAGAGAACGTGGTTGCACCTGAACCACGTGTGAACCTAGAGATGGTTCATAGTATTGTCCATGATTTTCAAGCTGTGGATACGGGGAACCAAAGTAATGAACCACGACATAAGGATGATACCATCCAGTTCATGAAGCAAAATCCTCCAACCATTTGGGGTGATGCTGAACCTGAAAAGGCATAGTTGTGGCTAAGTAGGATGAATCATATATTTGATTTGACCGGAACACCATCAGATATCATGGTCATGTTTGCGATGTATATGCTGGAGGATCTTGCACGATAGTGGTGGGAGATAGTGGTGCATGCTAAGGTGGATCAAGGACAAGGCTGGGAAAAATTTGAGGAATTGTTCAATAAACAATTCTATCCTCTCACGTTCATGAACCAGAGGACGATAGACTTTTTCAGCCTGAAGTAGGAGAATCTCTCTATCATGGAGTATGCAGCTAAATTCATGATTTTAGTGCGCCTTTCACCAGAAGTTGCTGCAAGTGTGTTGTTGAAGGAACACATCATTGAATCGTGGTTGCGATATGAGATTCGCTCGATGATAAATGTGGTCTGTATTACAGATTATAAGGAGATGGTAAATAGTGCAATTATAGCTAAAAGATACATATCATGAGTTATAAGAGGAGGAAGTATGATGATACCCATGGGAAAGGGTGGGAACGATAATGCTGGGATCAAGAGGATGATAGACACCTACTTCCCTGGTGGGAGTGTGAATCAGAATCAGACAGCTTGATCGGTTAATCTTGCTCCGTACCCCATGATGAAAGCCAAGTGTTTTCAATGTGTCTCTATTGATCACATAAAACATGAATGTACAACACCACCAAGAGCATCCGAAAATTGGACCAAGATGGGGGCATCATCAATGATATTTTCACAGTGCTCCATGGTCGGGTGTTCATGGCACTTCTCAGGTGTCACAATCATCTTATGCTTCGACAGGGAGAGGACAGCAAAATCAGTCTCGCTAGTAAAAAAGAGCTAGCCATACTGATTCCAAGAATACCATGACTCCCCACATAGGAAAATCTCAACATGGAAATTATGAGAGAAGTGCAGAAATAAAACAATTGTATGGAGTAGAATAAGAAATTGTGGTTGACCAGTCTGGACAGTCTACGGTGAGAGATACAATTCTTTTTAATTCTACCCTCATGAAAGTGTTGTTTGATACTGGTGCAACACATTATTTTCTTGCATCTCGTATTTATGATTTTCTAAATAGAAATCTTGAAATGATACCTTCTATGATTAAACATCAAACTCTTATTTGTAAAAGAGAATATAGAGCCTTTATGTGTAGAGAATGTTCTATAAATGTTGATGGAGTTGAGCTGAAATGGGGTTTCACTATACTGGAGATGTATGTCTATGATATAATCATGGATATGAATTGGTTGATCGAGTTCATGTCTCACATCGACTGTTATAGCAGAACAGTCACTTCCGTGACTGAGGATGGCGTCGAGTATCTCTTTAGAGAAGAAAAGGTCGTAAAGGCAGGTGTAATGGGCTTGTTAGCACCAGTAGTGGCAACGATCTCTTTACAGTTGGATGACCTAAACGTGGAATCGATGTACGAGAAAGCGAATAACAGTTTTCCAGTAGTCGTGGATCAATTTACTGATGTTTTTCTTGAAAACTTCTCAAGGTTACCACCTATAAGAGATGTGAAGATTATGATTGATCTCCTTCCAGGGACCAGTCCCATCTCACATCCATCTTATAGGATGGCACCAACGGAGTTAATGGAATTGAATGTGTATTTGGAAGAACTGGAAAACCAAGGTTTTATTCGGACAAGCATGTCCCCATGGGCAACACCAGTTTTGTTCGTGAAGAAAGCAGATTAAACTATAAAGCTATGTGAGGATTATCATAATCTTAACCAAGTTATGATAAATAATAGATATTCACTACCACGCATTGATGAAATTTTTGATCAATTGAGGGGAGATCAGTGGTTCTCTAAGATTGACTTGCAGTCAGGATATCACTAGCTGAGAGTTCATATAAGGGAACGACCATATTATATACATAATCATGAATTTATTCCTAAAAACACTAACTTTTAAATTGAATATCATTTTAGGTTTAGATCATTATTGAATTAGGATAATACATTCATTACATTACACATTATTATAGAGTGGATACCATAAAAACAATTTCCATTTTTTTTCAAAATATAAAACACTAAAACATAAAACAAGACTCCTTGACAATTATTCAACATTTAACTTGTCTTAATTTCTTGTATTACACATCCATTAACCTGTGAAAAATCATTTAAAAAAATTATATGAACAAAAAATCTTAGTAAGCGATGGAAAAAAATGAAAGATCATATTAGTCCACTAATACTCATAACGTATGAAAGCATTTTCAAAAGATATTCTTGTCACCTCTATATAATTAATCTATATAACATGAGATTTAAACTGGATCCACACAAAACATTAGAACATAAATATAATCATAAAGCTATCATGGGGCATTTCTTACATAATCTTGTAACCATTCATAGCAACTTTATAATTTGTAACGGTCACAGCTACCTTACTTTGTGTAACCATCACAGTCACTCTTGGAGTAACCATACACCCAACCTACAACATACTCATACCCATTGCATTGTAGGGAGATATAGGTTCCACCCTTCAACATAAATAATTTCCAAGAACCAAAACAAAATCATAAAACATGAATAATTCCATAAAAACATTAGTTTTGAATTTCGTGAATCTGAATTTTATAAGAGTATTTTTATTGAAAAGTCCCTTATAAATACAATAAAATTGAAGAGAAACTTAATAGAGTGGATGGAGTATGTATATATATTTTAAATACACAATAATAGAACATAATATAAATAGAACCCATCACATAATAAATTTAAATAGAACATAAATAATGAAGTATTAAGAATACCCAAAGAATGGATATTAGGTTAAGAATTCTCGTACCTCATGTTATTCTTACTTCACACATGTTTAAAACTATTGAATAATGGTTAAAAAATATTATTAATATTTTACAGAAACATTTACATGTTTATAACATCTTATATGATCATTTAATAACATCATTTCTCCTTTAATTTTTAGTATTTTTCCCTTTGCATTGTTTTTGGGTGAGTTCTTAACATGATTTCCACGATTAGTTCATGACGGACATTCTTGTCGATTGGAAGTGAAACTATAGAATTGGAATGGAGTAGTATTAAAATATTTCTAAAAAATAAATTATTCCATTAATCATTTTTTATTCTTATGTGGATAATTCATAAGTTAGAACATTAATGATGTTTGTTTAGATCATTTTAGTGGTTATTTGATAATAACAACCACATTTTGTCAAATAAATTAGAAAGATGAGAAAAAAGAATTCTAGAACCATGGGTGAGTCATAAAACATATATAATAACCTGGTTAAACTATATAAATGGTTTCATGACCAGACTTGATAGAATTAATTGAAATTGAAATCACATCGTCCACGATGTCGATAATTCGACACAAACGGACAATGTTTTTATTCTTTATATAAGATTGAGAGAAGAAGATAAATTATGAGTAATTGTCCATAAAAATGATAGTGTATATAATATAAATGATATCTGTGGATTTCATGCCTCTGTGGTAAGGATATATGAAGAAATAATAAGGAAAGAACTCAAAATAATTGAATAATTGTGAAAGTTATTACAAAAATTCTCCAGCCTAACTGCTTCACAACATGGTTTTAGAAAATATTAAAAAGAGAGGGGACAAGGGTCAACCATAAAAAATGAATCATAATATAGAGAAGATAAATAATATGAATTAAATAAGATCATGGAATGAAAACATGAAAATTATACCACAGAAATGAGAATATGAAAGGAAAAAGAATGAAATTGAGAATTTTCATACCTTATAGAGTAACCCTTAGAACGTGAAGGTTGGGACCATGGGGGCTTGAAGAAAACATTGGAGGAATACTACTAAAATAATGAGGCTAGATATTTATTGAGGTATAATTGGGAATGGATTCAATGACGGGAAGAGTTGGTGTTTATTGGAAAAGTGATGGATTATTTTAATAATTTTCAACGGACAGCTCATGTGTGTTATTTGAAAAACCATGGTCTTGAACATGGTATTTTCCCATAGTATATGCCTCTTTGGACACCTCACATATTAATTTACTAAACAAAAGTCGATCAGATTGTTGAAATTATTATTATGTTATTGATGATGTCATTAACACACTGAAACTAAAAACTGTATTTTTTACTATTCACCGAAAAATCAACTGTTTAAGAAAATTTCCCAAAATTTACCCTAACCATTTTTATGACTTGTAGTTTTCCGAAATTAAGTTCATTTTTTGAAAATAATTTTCTAAATATTATTAATTTAATTTTTAATTAAAATCATTCTTAATTCAAAAATTAACAATTCTAAGTCTGTAACTACTTCTATATCACAGTGAAAAATTAACCTAGATGATACTATCTTAAAGCCTTAATAAAATAAAATAATAATAAAATTTACTACTCCTTAGGGTCATATTCCTATTCATATTACTATTCATTAGGGTATGTTACTATTCACTAAAAAACAAGTTGGTTTAAATAGACTTCAAATAAAATACTGAACACAATTATAGATGACAGTTTCTTAAAATTCAAAACATAGAAGTTGAAAAATTATGTTAAAAGGATAGTTATAATTATCTACTTAAAACAATTTCCCATGCATTTCTATTTATTTTTAGAATCCCATGGGGTGTCACATTATCTCCACCTTCTTGATGTTGTGTCCTCAAAATTTTATTTATTTATTAAACAACTAAGGGTATTTTTCTCTCATAGCATTTTCAGACTCCCATGTTGCTTCTTCAACCATGTGGTTTCTCCAAAAAAACCTTTACCTGGTGGATTATGCTTTTCCACAATACTTTTTTCTCTTCGATAAATTATCTAAATAGGTTTCTCTTCGTAAGAAAGGTTCTCTTCCAGTTGAACTGCTTTTGGGCTCAAGACATGGGATGAATCTGGAACATAATTTCTCAACATCAAAATATGAAAATCATTGTGTACCTAAAACAAACTGGAGGAAAAGATACTTGGTATGAGACTGTTCCAACTGTCACCGAGATTTCAATTGGACCAATGAACCAGGGACTTAGCTTTCTTTTATTACTGAAAAGCATCACGCTTTTCCTAGTAGTTATTTTAAGGAATACATGGTCACCTACCTATAAAGAGAAGTCTTTCCATCTATAACCAGAATAACTTTTATGCCTACTCTGAGCTGTCCTCATGTGCTATTGGATCATCCTCACTTTCTCAGCCACTTATTAAGCTAATTTTGGCACCATTAATATTATTTCACCAACATCATCCATAAATGATGGAGTTCGACACCTCTTTCCATACAAGGCCTCAATAGGTGGCACTTGAATACTGGAATGAAAACTTTTATTATAATAAAACTCAACAAAAGAAAGATAATGATCCCAACTCCCCTGGTAGTCTATATAACATTCTTGAAGCATAACCTCAAAATCTTGAATCATTCGTTCTGACTTCCCATCTGATTGAGGATGAAAAGCAATACTGAAATTTAACGTTGTGCCCAACAACATCTGAAGTGCCTTCCTAAATATATAAGTGAACCTGAGATTTCAGTCAGACACTACAGAAAGAGGGACTCCATGTAACCTGACAATATCCTAGAGGAAAAATCGAGAAATCTGATCCAAATACATTGTATCTTGAATAGAATGAAAATGTACAGATTTTGTCAGTCGATCAACAATAACCTAAATCGCATTGTTACATCGTGACGAATTTGGTAGTCCTACCACAAATTCAATAGATATTTTCTCCCATTTCCACCTTGGCATTGGCAATGGCTGAAGCATCCACTTCGGTAATTGTCAATGTTCTTTAACCTATTGATATGTCAAAAATCTCATGGAAACATCAATAATATCTCATTTCATTTCATCCACACAATAATACTCTTGAAGGTCTCTATACATCATAGTAATGCCAGGATGAATAGAAAATAGAGAACTATATTCTTCAATGAACAATTATTTCTTCAACATGGAATCACAAGGCACACACAATATTTTTCAATATCTTAAAACACAATATTTATCAACATAAAATTATGGAATCTTAACCATTTTAACCAATTATCCCTTTTTCTGTAGCTCACAATCTTCCTTCTGCGCTTGATTAATTCTGTCAGACAATAAAGACTACCCTAAAACCTAAATCAAAATAGATTTATTGCATGCACCAACAACTTCTAAGATGAAATTAATAAAATCATTAATCAAGGGATCATGATCCAAATATAGAATGGTTAATGATGCATGATGTTTTCGACTTAAGGCATCTGCCACATTGTTTTCTTTTCTAGGATGGTAATTGATCCTTTAGTCATAATCATTTTTTAGTTCTAGCCATCTTATATGCCTAATGTTTCATTCCTTCTAATTAAATATATACATTATACTTTTATGGTCAGTATATATTTGGCATTTGGTTCTGTATAGATGATGCCTCCAAATTTTCAAAGAAGAAACCACAACTGCCAATTCCAAATCTTGTGTGGGATAATAAAGCTCATGCAGTTTAAGTTGCCTCAAAGCATAGGAAATTACCTGATCATTCTGCATCAAAACATAACCAATTCCCTTCAATGAATCATCACTATCAATGAAAAACTCACCATTTTGGGAAGGTAAGTCAAAAACTAGAGCATTCACCAATCTCTTTTTCAGTTCCTGAAAACAAACATCACAATCCTTTGTCCAAAAAAAGTTAACTCCTTTTTGTGTTAACATAGTAATCAGGATAGATAAATGTGCAATGTTCATAACAAACCGTCGGTAATAACATTCAATGCCCAAAAAACTACGAATCTCTGTAACATTTGTGGGTATTGGCCATTCATCACCTACTTTTTTGGATTCATAAACTGTTATTCCATCCTTAATTACAATGATCCCATGAAAATAAATATGTTGCAATCCAAAAATCACACTTTCTGAATTTTCCATATATTTTCTATTCTTTAATTGTTTGTAAAACAAGACTTCTATTTTTTTCATGCTCCTCTTGATTTTTAAAAGATACCAGAATGTTATCAATAAATACAATAACATACTTATATAAGAACTCATAAAATACCTTATTCATAAAATTAATGAATACAGAAGGTTCATTCGATAATCCAAATTTCATAACAACAAATTCATAATTCCCATATATTGTACAAAAGGCAGTTTTCGGAATGTCATCTTCCTTCACCATCACCTGATGGTATCTAGATCTTATGTCAATCTTGGAAATGTACTGAGCTCCTGAGAGCTGATCAAACAAGGCATCAATATTATGCAAATGATACTTTTTTATAATATTGATGTTATTAAAATCTACATAATCAATTCAATGTCTCATAGAATCATCTTTAATTTTAACAAAAAAATAGGGGCTCCCCATGGTTAAGTGCTAGGACGAATGAAGCCTTTGTCTAGAAAATACTGCAACTAATTTTTCAATTCAAGAAGTTATATTGGAGCCATACTATATGAGGGTTTTGAAATTGGTTTAGAATCAAGAACAATGTCAATTGTGAATTTGACTTCTCATTCAGGTATGACACCGTGTAACTCATCAAGAAAAACATCAATGTATTCATTTACCATGGTCACATCATTAATTTCAATAGTTCCCTTGTTTTCAACAATATGATCAAGATAACATTCATTTATATATTTCAATATTTTCTCATATTCCTGATATTTTATCAATTTTATGGGTTCATTCTTTTATAAAATCTAAAATTATTTTTGAAAAACAACTTCTTTAGCTCTACAGTCAATATTATAATGATATTCAGAAAGCCTTTCCATCCCCAGAATAACATCAAACTTGAAATAAGGGTAAAACAAAATGGTTTGTAGGTAAAGTCTTTCCACATACCACAATAGAAGATTCTTATAATTATTCTTTGATATAACACTTCCCCCTAGTGTTTTAACAACAAGTTTGGGTTTCATTTGTTGAGGTGATATTTCTTATTTACCAGAAAATTTCTCAGTGATAAAGGAATGTGTAGACACTGTATCAAATAAAACATTAGAAAATTCTGAGTGTACAATGAAAGTACCTAATTCAACTTTATTATATGGACAAACATTGACTGAGGTTGTTGCAAAGGATCTCACTACCCATTTCTGCTTGTAGTCTGGATTCTTTGTATAATTTAGATATCCTTTTGTGCAGGCATTTGTATAATGACCCATTTCACCACATTGAAAACACATTACAGTTTTCCTATCAGGATTATTCTTATGATCATTTTTATTTCAATCTTGGTCCAAATATCCGATCTTACCACATTTAAAACAGTTAAAAAAAATTTCTAGGAAATTCCCCAGGGTGTTTCATTCAACACTTTTCACAAACTAGAAATTGGATTTTCATACCATTAGATTTCTATGATTGACTCTTACCCATTTCTTTCCAACTGGACCTTTTCTTATCTATATTTCCTAAATTCACAAGATCATCATCAAACTCCATCTCTACCCTCTTAGCACATCAGAAAATTTTCTCATAACTATTGAATTCACAGGAGGCCAACACCCTTCGATACCTCGGCTTCAGTCATGAGTATAAGCAGTTGATTTGGCTTTCAAGATCTTGAATAATATTTGGTTCATACCTCTCTAGTCGGGTGATGTTCTGTTGATACACAACCTCTGAATCATCCTCATTCTATTTCAATTCAAGGAATTGATTCTCCATTCTATGTTGCACCACCTTAGAAAAATATTTTTAAAGGAAAAGACTTTTAAATTCATCACACTCTAAAGCATCAAAATCCTCTCTACAACTAATATTCCTTACCATTGACCACCAATTATCAGCTTTCCCTTCAAAATAATAAATGGAAAGACTTACCATTAGATTTTATGAGCATCCCATAACATCGAATATCTTTTCATGGGCTTTGATCCATCCTTCAGCTGCTACTAGGTCAGAAGATCCATTGAATGCAGGAGGATGTTGTCTTGTAAAATGTTCCACTACTATCATGTTCTGTTATGGTATCTCTATTGGTTATCTTTCATGGATATCACCACCATTTATTTCCTTCTTTAGCTAATCCATTACTGTCACAAATGGCTCATTTCCAGTGCCTACCATTCTGAGCTGTAGTTTCGGAAGGATGTCATTCTGTCGGTGCCTCTCCCCTTCAGCATCCCCGTTCCTTCTGCAGAAAACCATTCTAAAAAAACATGTCATTGATATATCAACATGGTAATCATAAAATGAGATAACATTTCAAATTAAACATAGAGTGAAAATCCTTAATGTTAATCTATTTACATCACCCTAACCTGTAATGTTATCTAAACCATCCTCTGATACCAACTATAAGGACCCAACCATATTACATAAATAATTTTGAATTTAGACAAGAAAACACTTCATTTTACATTGAAGATCATATAATGTTTGGAGAATTAGAGAATTAGGAAAATACATTTGTGATATTACACATTATTACAGAGTGGATACCATAAAATCAATTTCCATATTTTTCAAAAAAATAAAACATTACCACATAAAACAAGACTCCATGACAATTATTCAACATTTATCATTTCTTACTTCCTTTTATTAAACATCCATTAATGTATGTAAAATCATTTAAAAACTAGGGATGAGCACAAAATCTCAGTAAGGGATGTAAAATAAGGAATGATCACATTAGTCCATGAATACTCATAATGTATAAAAGCTTTTTTAAAATACATTCTTATCACCCATATAACATTTCTTTGTGTAACATGAGATTTACACATGATCCACAAAAAACATTAGAAAATAAATAAAATCAATAAGGTATCTTGGAGAATTACATACATAATCTTGTAACCATTTTTGGCTACCATACAACTTGGAACCCTCACGGCTACCTTACTTAGTGTAACCATCACAGTCACGTTTGGAGAAACCATACGGCTGACCTCCAACATACTCATACCAAATGCTTTGGAGGGATATATAGGTCCCACCCTTCGTCATAAATAATTTACAATAAATAAAACATAATCATACAACATGAATAATTCCATAAAGACATTACATTGGAATTTCGTAAATCTGAATTTTAAAAGAGGATTTTTAAAGAAAATTCCCTTTTAAATACCATTCAATTGAAGAGTGACTTAATAGATTGGACAGATTATGTGTGTATATATACATTAAATACACAATAATAAAACATAATATAAACAGAACCATTAATACAAAAAATTTAAATAGCACATAAATAATGAAGTAGATGGTTAACCCAAAGAATGGAAATCGAGTTAAGAATTCCCTTACCTCGGGTTTTTCTTTAATTCAAACATGATTAAACCTCCTAAATAATGGTTAAAAGAGTGTTATTAATATTTTACAAAAAAATGTCCATTTTTATAACATCTTATAGGATCATTTAATAACATCATTTCACCATTAATTTTTAGTATTTTTCCCTTCGCACATTTTTTGGGTGAGTTCTGAACATGATTTCCATGATTGGTTCATAATGAACATTCTTGTCGATTGGAAGTGATACTCTAGAATTGGATTGGAGTAGTATTTAAATTTATCCATTAACACAAATTTTTCCATTCATCACTTTTAATTATTACTTGTGGATGTTTCATAATTTAGAACATTAATGATATTTGTTTAGATCATTTTAGTGGTTATTTGATAATAACAATACCATTTTTCTTTTAAATTAGAACGATGTGTACAGAAGAATTTGAGAACCATGGGTGAGTCAGAAAACATATATTATAACCTGGTTTGACCATATAAATGGCTTCATGACCAGACATGATATAATTAATGGAAATTGAAATCACATCGTCCGTGATGTCGATAATTCAACACAAACAGATTATGTTTTTATTCTTTAAATAAGTGGGAGAGGAGAAGAATAATGATGGGTAATTTTACATAAACATGATAAAATTTAGAATATACATGATTTTTGGAGATTTCATGCCTCATGGGTAATGATATATGATGAAATAATAAGGAAAGAACTCAAATTAAAAGAATAATGGTGAAATCGCTTACAAAAATTCGGTAGACGAACAGCTACGCAACATGGTTTTTGAAAATGTTAAAAAAAGATCAGACAAGGGCCACCTATCCTGAAATGAATCATAATATATATAAGATCATGAATAATAATGAAAATAGAACATGTTATGGAAAATTTAAAATTATACCACATAAAAGAGAACATGAATGAAAAAATAACGAAATTTGGAATTTTCATACCTCGTAGAGTAACCCTTAGATCATGAAGGTTGGGACCTTGGGGGCTTGAGGAAACATTAGGAGGACTACTATGAAGGTAAGGAGTCTAGAGCATCATTGAGGTAGAATTGAGAATGAATTATATGAAGGGATGAGTTGGTATTTATAGGAAAAGTGAGGGATTATTTGAATAATTATCAAGGTATACCTCATGAGTGGTATTTACAAAATAATGGGCATGCCCATGGTATTTTCCCATAGTATAAGCCACATGGGACACCTCACATATTATTTAACTATTAAAAAGTACACCAGATTTATGACATCATTATTATATCATTAATGATTTCATTAACACACCGAAACTAAAAACATTATTTTTTTTCTATTCACTTAAAAATCAACTCTTTAAGAAAAAGTCAAAAAATTCACTCTAACCATTTATTGACTTGTTTATTTCAAAAATGAATTCCATTTTTTGAAAAATATTTTCTAAATACTATTAATTTAATTTATATATAAAATCATACTTAATTAAAAAAATTTCAATTCTTATTCTATAACTACTTCTATATCACAATGAAAAAATAACCGAGATTCTATTATCATAAAACCTTAATAAAATAAAATAATAATAAAATTTACTATTCATTAGGTTCATATTACTATTCATATTACTATTCATTAGTGCATTTTACTATTCACCAAAAAAACAAGATGGTTCCAATATACTTCAAATAACATACTAAACACGATTATAGGTGATAGATTCTTGAAATTCAAATCATAGAAGTGGAAAAATTATGATAAAAGGGTAGTTATAAATATATACATAAAACAAAGATCCATGAATTTATATTTATTTTTAGAAAAAACTTGATGTGTTACTGTTCTAAAGGAGGATATTCCAATGACAGCCTTCAGAAGTAGATATGACCACTATGAAAATGTAGTCATGCCTTTTGGTGTTACGAATGCACTGGTAGTATTTATGGAATTAATGAATCCAATATTTCAGCGATATCTGGATTCTTTTTCTGTGGTGTTTGTGGACGTCATATTGGTTTATTAAATAAAAATGGATGGTTATTGAGCAAAATTGGAGATAGTGTTGGATGTTTTGAGAAACCATCAGTTGTATGCCAAATTATTAAAGGTCAATTATTGGATACAAGAGGTACGATTTCTGGTCAATTTTGTTTCTGAGAAGGCTCTTTCAGTGGAACCAGAAAATATATAAGTTGTTCTTTATTGGAAACTGCTGAAGAATGTCCTTGAAATACAATGTTTTCTTTCTCTAGTTGGTTATTACCAATGCTTTGTGCATGACTTCTCACGACTAGCTTCGCCTATGACAACATTGACAAAGAAGAACAGTTTATTTCATTGGACTAAGGAATGTCAATGATCTTTATAAGAGTTGAAAGGTCCCTTTACATCAGCACCGATCTTGATTTTTCTAGAATCAGGATAGTGGTACTAAGTGTATTGTGATGCTTCATGATCAGGGTAGGGATGTGTTCTCAATCCAGTAGACCATGATGTTGCTTATGGCTCAAGACAATTGTGTGTCCATTAAAAAAACTACCCAACACATGATTTTGAGTTTGTTGCAGCCGTCCATGCTTTGAAAACATGTTGACATTATCTCTTTGGGGATAAATTCACTATGTTTACAGATCATAAGAGTTTGAATAATATTTTCTCACAATGAGATATGAATCTGAGGTAGGGGAGATGGATGGAGTATCTTCAAATGTTTGAAATTGACTTGATATATACACCAGGTAAGGGAAATTCGTTGGATGATGCATTAAGTAGAATGTTTTATGCTCAGTAGGTGAAATAAGCATTCGATGAGTGGTAGTTGATGTGTATCCTAGACTACATGCATGTGGAATGTGAAGACCTAGGTGATGTTGCAGTTTTTGTTCCAGTTTCTCTTGTTCCCCATTTGGTGGAGATAGTAAAGGAGGCACATGCATCTGATATAGACTCTGTAGCAATGAGTTCAAAACTCAATTGTGGGGAGACCATTGAGGGATGGAAGCAAGATGGTAGTTCTATTTTTCAGTTTCGAGATCTTATTGTTGTACTAATAACTACTAAATAACAACACCTTCGTGTATATAACTCTTCCAGATAGGCTGTTATTCCAAGAATACATAAGATGTATAAGGCGATAAAGGCACATTTTTGGTTCAGCGGCATGAAATATAAGGTATATGAATTGGTTTCAAGGTGTTTAACTTATCCGCAAGTTAAAGAAAAACATCATCTTCCAGCAGGTATGTTGCAGTCTCTACCAATTCCAGTGTGGAAATGGGAGCAGATAGCTATGGATTTCGTTACACTTCTCCCAAGAACGGTTCAGAAGAATTACGCCATATGGGTGATAGTGGATCTTCTTACCATATTGGCCCATTTCATCCCTATTTGTGAATCTAATACTATGGAGGATCTGTCCAAAATCATTATTCGAGAAGTGGTAAAGAGACATGTAATACCGGATTCAATTGTGTCAGACCGAGATCTGATGTTCAACTCTCATTTTTGGTGACCCTTAGAGAAATCCCTGGGAACTCAGTTGAATATGAGATTGGGGTATCATCCTCATACAAATGGATAATCCAAAACAATGATATATATGTTGGAAGAAATGTTATAGGCATCTGTAATGGATTTTGGTGGCTCGTGTGAAGAGCACATTCCTTTAGTGGAGTTCTCATATAACAATAATTAGCAGGCCTCGATACACATGGCTCCACTTGAAGCACTGTATGGGCATCCTTTTCTTTCTCCACTTTGATGGGTGGAAACAAGTGAGAAATAAATAGTTTGGCCTGGTCTTGTCCATGAAATAAAAGATAAGATTCAGTTTATTAAAAAGTTGATGGAGATATCACATTGCTTTTATAAATATTATGTAGATCATAACCAATGACCATAGTCATTTTCAGTGAGTGATCATGTGTTTTTGAGAATCTCTCCTCGTCTTGGACATGGTCGTTTTGGATAGAATGGAAAATTATCTCTTCTATGTTTAATCATTCTTGATATACAAGAATGGGTTGGTGAGGTGGAATATCAGTTGGAATTACCACTCAAGTTTAGTGCAGTGCATAATGTGTTCCATGTACCTCAATTGAAGAAGTATCAGCCCGATCATGACCATATGATCATATGCGAACACGTTGACCTAGAGCCAGATTCATCGTTGATACAAATCCTGGTACGGTTTGTTGATATGCAAGAGAATGTATTGTGTGGAAAAATCATCGGTCTAGTGTGTGATTTATGGCAGCATGCTTAGATTCATGAAGAGACTTGGTATCATGAGAAATAAATGAAAGATAAGTGACCATTACTCTTTCAAGCAAGCGATGGTTTTCTATATTCCGGGGACAGAAAGTCCAATGGATGGGAGAATGTAGTACCCCGGTTTTTTGTATGTAACCCTTGATTTATGCTTTTTATATACATGAAGAATAGGAGAAATGGTTGGGAAAGTTTGGGGACATTTAAAGAGTCAAAGGGAAACAAGGTGGTGAGGCATGAGCTTCCCACGAGTTTCCCAAACCATGAAAAAGCAGTGAAGATGGTGTAACTGTGGATAGAGAAGACCACACAGTGTGTGCACGGTTTGGGAAACCCATGTGAGGGGGCCGTTAGGAGTACCCCTTCCAAGAAGTGACTACCACAAGGTTAGCGCACGATTTGACTAATAATGCAGACTAACTGTGAGAGAAGTTAACTTAGATCCAATTTTCAAGGATCTAATCTATTTTATATTTAAACGCACTCATTTTTTCTCCTACACCCCAAACTCAGGATTTATCTCTGGTGAAGGTGGTATAACACTTACCTTTCCTTTTAGATGTGACCTGGAGGTTTTACATGGCGTTTAGAGGACAGTTAATCATGGTAAGCCTAATTTCCTTGAGTTTTCTTAGATGTCCTTCTTCCCTCTTGAAGTATCCTTAGATCTACGCCCATGGTTGGTAGATCTAAGATAGTGGATGACTGTTATGTCCGGTTTTGGTCTTATTGGTGATAGGGGAAGCAATCTAAAGAAGTTTCACGGTTTTTCGACCCGGTTCTTGGTTGGTTTCTCCAACTTTGTCGTGGTATGTGGCTTCACTATTGACTCCTCTGGTTATAATTGATTGGATTAGTTTAAAATTGGGTTACTTGATTATAATTTATTGTGAAAATCATGGAATAAATCTACTTTAGTGATGATTTACAGTTTTTATGGAATTAGGAAATCTTGGAATGTTGTTCTGTAAAGTGGTTTGGATTTTTTAATTTAAAATTTTGATGTTAAATTATGGATTTTATGGAATGGGAAATGGTGTGATGAAATATATTTTTCAATAAAATGGGGTGTTTTACTAAAATGGATTGATTTTGGTGAACACACTTGGTTTTGATGGAAATGGTTTTCAATAAATAGTGTTTTACTGAAAGGGTTGTTTGGGCATGATTGTTGTGAATGTGTGGTGTGGGTTCATGTTGTATATTTGAGGATTGATTGAAATATGACCTTTTACTCAGTTCCAAACATTTAATGTCACATGGTACTTTTAATTACAAGGCTTGGTTGAAATATGACTTTGTGATCAGTGCTAAAGGTGTAGTGGCACATGGGAAACAATTACCTGGTGACGACTTGGTAGATTGAAGAGAAACCGCTAATGAGTACGGAAATGACATAATGAAGCATGCATGGTTGGTTTCACAGGTTTGTGAAATAGTTGGGTTTACAATAGGGATATTGTGAAATTGATTTAAAGTATTTTGATTATTTTTTTGGAAAAATAACTTGTTGTAAATTGGTTTCAAATGCAATTGGATGTTTTTGGATATGATTGGTTGTGGAAGCTTGTTTATATCTTCTTATAAACATTTTTGAGAAACTATTTTATACAAAATATTTTATATAAATGTTGGATAACTCATTTGTTATAGTGGTGTGAGTAGGGAAGTCATTGGGAAAAGTACTACTTAGTTTTATACTCAACCCTACTTTTTCACTTTGGTGCTTTTGCAGATGTCATATCCTGGGAAAAATGTAAAGGAATAGAATATTATTGATAGTGGTTCATGGTGATGCTTGGGAGATGTGGTGGTTCTTGGTGCATGGAGCTCTGTGTGGTGTTGTGGATAGTGTTTCGACATGTTTTGGGTCTTTTGTTTAAGTCTTCTGCTTAGTACTCTGTTTTTGTGTTGGTTTGTATTTGTTGTGGAACAGTGTAGTTCTCTTTTGGTACTACATGAGTTAGTTATTTGATTGACGTGCATCATATATTGGTAGTTAGTGATGGTTTGGTTGGTATTTATCAAAGGTTAAATCGTCCCCCGCTTGCATTGAATCCCTTCGGAATTTATTTCCAGCCTTTGGCGTCTTGGGGATGTCACTTAAGGCCAAGTAATTACTTGTTGTATTCACAAGACAATGAGGATAAGAAGGTCATTAGAAGAACACACCATGTTTATTATATCATAATTGAGGAAGTACAAGGCAGACCTAATTATTCTTCTCACAACAATTTAAATTTAATTAGAACCAAATATGAAAAAATGAGACAAACACATAATGATTTTATATTATAGAGATATGGTATTGATAAATTAGATGAATCAATAGGTAAATGACATTTGGAAAAATCAAAAAATAGATGAAGCAACATGGGAACTATTAGATATTATAAAGAATAACAAACCTCATATGATTATAAGGTAATATAAACGAAATTTTATGGGTTATATTTTAATGATAGATTACTTTTGAACCACAAATAATTATGATATATTTATATGAAATTAATTTCAATTTCGATGATATCTATCGATTCATTAAACATTGAGTTTAATCAAAACATGATACACTATTACAATATTTAATAAACATTACCATTTTATCCAAGAAATTAATAATTTTTCTTAGAAAATTATTAATATAAATATGAAATATATAATTTTTACACATTTACATTTTTTATCAACTGTATAGAAATAAAAATAATATAATTTTATAAGAATATGAAATGACTTATTTGGAATTATATCTTTTCAAAATGGTAGTTTAGTCATCAATTGAACATAAAATCTATAATTAAATTTTAAAACATCTAGATGCTGTATTTAATAAAATTAACACTATTATTTAAATAAAAATATTAAAAAAATATTATAGTCACTTATTTGATTATTTTTACATTATTAATTTTATGATAAATATAGATATATATATATATAATTTTATTGGAAATCACAATTAAAATATTAATTATTTTTATTACTAAATAATATTTAAAATAATCATTAATTTAAATATAGTTATATTATATATCAATTAATTTTATATAATTAATTTTAACCATTTGTATGTTGAATTTTCATATAAAATCATCATATTATTTTGAACATTTTTAAATTGAAAACCCTATTTATCCTCACACATGTGGGATTAAATATAAATTAAATTCATCCACATAAGGGAATTTAAATTTTAAAATTATATTCCATATCTTGTACCATAATCGTGAATATTATTTATAAATTTTAACTTAATTATTTTAAAAATTTAATCATGTAAAAAGAAAAACATTATTATAATGATTAATGTAAAATTGTGTTTATTCGGTGTAAAAATAAAATTATAATTGTAAAAGAAAAAATAATAAATAGTATTTTATTTGAAATATTTTAGAACATATAATGTCTATCTATTGATAATAATCCATTCTAGGACCTTGTCTAATATAAAATAATGGGGTTCATAATTTTCCTTTAAATTCATATATGTGTGCGACTCACCTTACATTTAATGGGAATCCCTCTCTACTCCCCCTAAAAAATCAATAATTTTGTTTTGAAGATTTATAAAAAATTCAATTCCAAAATTAATCCTTTCATCCAATATTACATTTTTTAATAATTCAAATATAGTATTAAAATAAAGACAATATAAAAATTTGATTTTAGATGTCGTAAAATTCTTAAATATGAAATTTTATTTTTTAGAAACTTCAAACACCTCTAAATTATATACATTAATTAATATAATATATATATATATATATCTTCAATATAAATATATTTTATCATGTTATGGTCATGATCTATATATGACAACACTTTTCTCAAATAGGAAACTATATTCTCTCTTAGGTATCTTGTTTACTACCACTACGCAAATCGCAGTGACATGTTTTCCATCATGTACACTAAAATTTTCATGGATGAGGATTATATATATATATATATATATTTATTAGTTTCATATAATAATAATTAATATGGACTCATTATATAATATATAAAGTTGTTTTCTTTTTTCCGTAGGGGATATGCTAATGACATTCGTGCGTACATCATACTACAACCTCTCAATGTGATGTGATTAGTGTTTCAATGATCTTCACATGGAATGAAATAATTTTTTTTATTAATATATGTGATATATATGAAATTACTTCTATATTAATGAATTATATAATCTTATAAAATATTAATAAATCATTTCTATTTTTTACCTTTTCAATCACTATGTGATGTGATCATTGACTATGTATGTGTGGAATGTCTCTATAATAGAGAGTGTGTAATATATTATCATTACCAAAACACATGAATGAAATATTTTAGTATATATAATTAAATAAATAGTTATTTTTATATTATTATAATTATATTAAGATAAAATACGACTTTCTTTATTTCTATATTGATTTCAAAAAATGAAAATGTTGTTAATGAGTATGCACGGATCAAAGTTTGGAATCTCATACAGTCATGTACAAGAGAAAACATGATCATGATCCCCAACATATGATTCAAGAGGGCCCATAACACCTCATGAATCAAGATTTGGAGTTAATTTATGGAAATTACAACAAAATCAACACCTCTATTAAAACAGCAGGGTTTCTATCAATAATCTATCACAACAGCATACATAATCTACACATTGTCTATCACAATAACATAAAATCGCTAATGCACAATACATGGCATACCAAGAATGTGTGGCATGTTATTTCTTACAAGTTCCTATATGATTCTTGAGATGGCATACCCTAATCATATTGGGTTGTGGAAGAAATTGAACCGTAATATCAAAACAATAACAACATGAAGCATGTGAATGACTCTAGGTGAATCATGTCAACTGTAAAATCTCAAAACCGAAAAACTAAAATAAACGAGGTAGTATGGATTTTCCCTATAAACGGGTTAGATACTCCTTGGCACATTTTATTACCTAGTACCGAATCCATCATATCCCTAGATAAAGGCTCCAAACAGTAAATCAAGAGAAAAGAATTCCAATGATACCACTTTGTAACGTCCTAGTTCCGGAAGCCACCCAAAGGCTCCTCGTACACTATTGGTCCCATGGCCTCAAACACATTTCCCCAAACGCCAAATGATACTAACTAAAAGTGATGGCCTTGGGTGTGATAGTGGGGAAATTATGCCCTCATTGGTATAGTACACATCAGAAATAGATAAGCAAGAAATAACGGAATCAGTAATGACCAACAACATAAACAGCGGATGACAAAATCAACAAACTGGGGCACATATGTATATAATAAATGATGCATGATACATATGTAGGAGAGCAACCAGAAAAGTCACAATGCTGGAAAACACCACATCACCAAAACAAGTACAAAATAAAGTAAAACATCTCCTCACCATAGCAAGCCAAATCGTGGTCCCATGCTCTCCTACTCCAAGAAATCAAATACCGGATGTTGAAGGCCACTTTACCTTGTGTCTACCTGCAACAACAATGTATACATGGCCCCAAAATAGGGGCCCAAACAGGGTGTCAGATAAAATCCCAGTAGGCAACCACCTGAAGATTTGTGACTAACAGTCAGTGAGTATATGGCAGGTAATAGTACTATAAGCAGAAAACAGTTGCAGTAAACAATTGGTAATTAACAGTAAGTAGTAATAGTGAGACGTAGAACAGTAGTCAAACCATAGCACAATAAGTATCATAGAAGAAAAAAAATAACCAAAAATGTTAACCCCCCTAGGAATTAATCATAGCCATCCCCTCTAGTCCTATCCATGAAGTACCACAACCTTCTTGTGTGTGCACTCTGCCTAACCCCTCTGGTTTGGTCATACGAATTTATGAGACTATCTGTGTAATCTCACTCAGTCAATTCCGTTTATAGTCCAGGGTAGTGAGGGACACTCTAAGATAGATCACGTGGTCTAACCCTCTTAGCCCCAAGGTCTAGAGACTCTCTGAGGAAGCTATCTCAAGAAATTTCTCCTATAGACTCAGGTATACCATTGACTCCCTGAGGAAGCTCACTTGGTTAATTCCTCCTCTAGCATAGAAAGGTTCGTAATGAGAAACCAAACATGTTAAGACTCTCTGAGGATGATCACTTAGTCTATCCTCTTGTAGTCTATAAAATCTGAAGGCACTCTGGGATGCTCGCTCGGTCTATCCCATGTGGCATATAATGTCTAAGAATCACTGAGGTAGCTCACTCAGTCTACCCTCATATTTTCTATAATGTCAATGATTCTCTGGGAGTATCACTCGGTCTATCCCTTATAGTCTATAGCACCAGGTTATCACAGCCTCATGATAGTCAGTGCATTATAATGCTATAAGGCCAATGTACACCTACAGAGCTACTGGGCTAACCAAAGTACACCTATAGAGCTTCATGGAGGAAATTCTACAAGACAACAAGTATGTAATGAAAAACACTCTATCCTATAGACAAAAGGCATCGAAATAGTCATAACTTCCAATGTCTAACAAGACCCAAAGGTCGTAAATAGAGCAATGTATGGGAAAAACATCCAAGCACAACAAATTATCCTATAACATGATTAATTTACCTATACAAAAGCATACATGAAGGGCCTAAAAACAACAATGGTAAAAAGTTAAACATGCAATACCCCATTCACAGGTATTGGTATAATTTTCACATAAAACACAAAGAATTTGAATGGTAAGGCACAAACCACCTACCTCGATACTAGGCGATCGATATACATAAACCACGGTGACTGATTCTCCCATGAACATTGTATATCTGAGAAAACCTCCAAAATGCTCAAACCACGATAACATGAGAAAGAGGACGAATCAAGGAATGATACTAAATAAGAAGAAATAACTCACCGCTTCGGTTCCAACGAAATTGATGGAGGTCGAATTGTCCAACAGATGGAGGATCAGGAATCCGGAGATGTTTTGTGGACGTACGATGTCTCTCGATCAAACTAGGCCTAGAAGAATTCTTTTATGGAAATCGGGTGTGACCCCGGTCCGTTTTATGAAAAAAAGAAAGTACACGGCATGTACTCTTAGAGTACACGGCGTGTACTAGGTTATTTCGTAATCCGCCAGTATCGGCCTCCACGTCACCCCTACACACTGTGTGTGTGGCCCGAACATGGCCAGCACACGGCTTCAAGCAGAAAAAGTGTACACGGTGTGTACTCAAAAAGTACACGGCGTGTACTTCAAAAATTTCCAGAAACTTCATTTTTCCCATAAACTGCAAAAAATGGAAAGAAATACGTGAAACGAAGATCTAGGTTCTTTAACATATCTTATCATGTTTATCTTATCAATAATTTTTACAAAGTTATTTAAATGATTGTTACTAGAAGACATGATCCTATATCTAATAAAGTTTTTCCTATAATAAATTGTTTTCATCAAAGGAAGGCCCATTTTAGATTTTTTATGTCATATCATATTAGAGTGGAAATATCTATAAAAAACCTATTTGATTTGGGAACATTTCCCTTAAATTATACATTAAAAAATAATTTGATACAGTGGATTGGGGTTTTATATTTAATATTATTTCCAAGTTTAGCTTTGATGAAACATTAATTAATGGTATTAAAATTATTTTTGAATCATCTCATATCATAGTTACTATAAATGGATCCCTATAAGGATACTACTATTGTTCTAGAGAATTTATGCAAGGTGATCCACTTTTTGCAATTATTTATTCTTTTTAAGAAGATTATCATAGAATATTGTTTTACATTAGGGATTTTAATGGAAAGATGAAGCATGTTGGTTCTGGACATGTTTCTGTTTCCCATACCCATATATTTTATGCTGATTATTTGATGCTCTTCACTCAACGAGGTAAAATAATTATCCAAAATATTATGAAAGATCATTTTCAATATAATATTTTTTTTGGGAAACATGTTATTTGGGGTAATCCCTTTTCCAATTCTATAAAAAATATTTATCAAATTAAGAAATCAGAAATCATAATTGATTTTGGGAGAACAGAAGGTTTTCTCTATTTTACATATCATGGTGTTCCCATGTTCTGGGGTTATCTGACGGCTTTTTTGGGATTATTAGTATGATCATGAATTATCTTGCAGCCTAGAAAAAAAATACCATTCTATGGTGAGTCATGTCTGTCAATTTAAATATATTATTGTTTCTAATTTTTTTTATTCTTTTAGGGTTTATAAATTTTCAACTTCTGTTATTAAATCTTTTAATGTGTCCATCCATATCTTTATTTTGAAAATTCGTATTTTGGAAAGAATATTTATAACTATTCCTTGTAACACTAATTGAAAATCATTTGATAGGGGGGTTGGTATCCAATAATGCAGCGTTTTTAATCATGCCCTTTAAGATTATTTTGTTTGAAAATTTGGAAATGAAAACTCAGATGCTACTGCCTTCCTGAGGTCCAGATTATTTATTAAACATAATTGTGGAAAAATGAATTACATGGATTCCATTATTTGGTCTTGTTTTAAATAAGTATTTTCACTTTTTGATGTTCATTCAATATGTCATTCTCTCAGTATGATTATATAATGTTTTTTAATGTTAATTGTAATGGTGTTCCTATTTTTGATTCTATTAGTCATGATACATCAAACATAGATCTTGATGTTTCTATAATGGATCAATTATACGTTCTCTCTATAGTCCCATACCATGTTAAATAGATTATTAAAAATTATTATTTTTCCTTTGTTGGTGATTTCTGGAGCAGGAAACCGCATTAATCAGGTATACTCGCCACGAAATAAATCTACACTCATACAAATACTATTGTGTTAGGTTTACATTGGATTGGTATGATTAATATGAGATTCCTTACTCCTTCACGACACACTTTTTTGTGGTGACTATCCCATGGAAAAGTCCCCACTTATTCATATTTACAGGTCATTGGTATTTCTCCTTGTTCTGTTTGTATTCACTATCATCATCCAAGAGAGTACATGAATCACATATTTATGTGTTGCACTACATAATCATCTACAAAGAATGAACTTTATGATATATTTGAGGCTCAAATACACAACAATTCTGTTGTCTGAGAAATTCTTGAAGGTATGTTCTACCTTCCTTTATCACTAATGTTGTTGATTATTTTCCATTTTGTTGCAGCTGAACATGTTCATTCCCTGTTGATGGCGAGAAACAAGTGTCTTCATTATGGAGTTGGTTGCAACCCCTAGTACTACCTTACTAGAATTTTTCAGTCCTACATAATTTAAAGCAACATCACAATGATTATAATCACAACTCGGTGGATGATTTTATTATTCTTAGGTGTATCATGGTTAAATGTAATTTTTTTCCTCTGTTGGGTACTATGGATGTTTTTTTTGAAACCTCAATTTTAGGATGGGGTAAACATAATACTTATTGCTCTTCTAGAGGAAATTTGTGTCCTTCAGGTTATGGATTTTTTTTCAAGAACAACGTTGGTGATGTTTGAGTTTCTCTTTGGGATATAGGGGTATTTCATCATCTCTTTAGGGGGAGACTCTTGGAGTTGTTTTTCACTATATCTGCAATTCATATGAGTTTGAATAGATTATTGTTAAAGTGTGACTCCACCATGGCTGTTCATGAAATCAGAACTTTTTCCACTTATATCAATTTGAGGTTTATAAATAGATGGATTAATTTTTTTTTTTCACTTTCTCACATCTATTGACATCACAATTTCCCATGATTTCATTGAGGGCTATGATGTAGCTGATAGTTTGGTAAAAAAAGATCATATAGGGAGAATATTTCATAGTCTCATCAAATTCCAGCAGAATTCATCCCTATCTTTCATGGGTATTAAAATAGCTTCACTTCTTTTAGATTAGTTTGATTTTAGTTCCTGCTTTATATGTATCATTTTATTCTTGTCTAGTATATTTTGCAATTTTGAGCATATTTATGAATTTGGTTGGGTAGAGGTGTCTTGGTTTGTGCGGAATTTCCCCTGGATCACAAAAGTGAGATACTATTAGGATTCATGACTATGGCATGGATGATTCAACTGGTTTATCTCAAGTTTTTCGATGTCCATGGAACTTCATCGAGCAGGTTTTGGGGGAATTGACATTTGTGGATGAGATATAGAGTTCATCTACATATTTTTTTGAGGTTTTCCTCCCTCATCTGTGTGGACATGAGTTGTATGAGCTTGTGCGCAACCTCATTAATCCATACATGTGATCAACACTTCTCCATAGTGGTAGTGTGGTTTCTTCCCTGGATATATTATTTTTTGGTTTTGGGTCTTTTTGGATTTGGGTATTAGATGTTGAGGCTTCTCGTCCATTGGGATTTTGGTTTTGGTTGGGTTTTCCCCTAACCCATTTCCTATAAAAGGGGTTTGATTTGTTTTTCTTAATAAATTTGTGTTCCCTATATTATAAAAAAAATATAAAATTGTATTTATATAAAGCACTAAAAATAACTGATTAGTGATTTTTAATACGTTTCCATGAAATAATATGAGTCTTGTAATCCTATACATTAGGTATTGACTTCCAACGTTAAAAATGTGATCCTCATATATAATAAATATAAATTTATTATACATAGAAATATATATACATAAATTTATAGATATATTATAATATTTGATTTATTAATTAAAAATTATTTCACTTTTATAAATAATTCTAGTTTAATAATAAATTTTGGGAAATTTCTATATTATTTTCAGAATACGTTTTGATTTTTTATTTTGGGTCCTCTTTCATTGATCACAGTTCCATAATATCTAAAATAAGAATAATTACATATTAATAATATTTATACATCAATTATACATTTTATATCATTATTAAGGTGATTCATGAGAAAGAAAGTATGTTATGATCCTAGAGATGATAATTCATATATAATCATGAGTAATGCTTCAAATCTTAAATGATAATTATAGAAAGAAGGTAATTAATAATAAATAATTACTTAATTATGTTAATATCAAAATTAAAATATTATTTTATTAAATATAGTTATTCATATCATCCATGTTTTTTTGTGATAAAAATAAAGAGCCATGTCGATTCATGAATGCTGTGGTCCACACATACATGAACAAAAATATTATCTTTTAGTGATTAAAATGGTAATAAATTAAATGGTATCTAAAAATTTAATAAAGATAAATAATTTTTTAATATAATAATTTTTTCATTAATATAACTTATATTATTTAATATATTCCATATTAACATCCATGTGAAGGGTTAGTGAAAAAATCACAGTGTGTTGCATTGGTATTTTTCATCATACAAACAAGTGACATTTTCATATCCACTACAAAATGGAAATTAAATAACGTTTATATGATTTAATGAATCCACATCTATGTTTATATTATCAATACCACATTTATATATATATAGACATAAAAATTATATTAATCCTAATTTCTAACTATGGGATCTGGTAATTCAAAATTGAATTGCATCAGTTCACAAGGTGGTAGTATGTCATACACAAAAATATTGATTTTAGAACTCATTTGATGTATGTTCGGATTATATTATGTAATGATCATATAAAAAAAATATTTATATGAAATATAATAAATTTTTTACATCATAATGCTATAAAATTATTTTAATGAGGTGGAGGAAGAAATAAGATAAATATGCATCTAAGGGAATGTTACCTCTTCTCTGAATATACACCATTGGTTTTCAACAAAATCATTAATATATTTTTTCCATGAATAAGAAAGAAAATTATGGAAATAGATTATGTAATATATAATGTGATTTGGGATGTTCATAGATGATTACATTGAGATTTTTTATGATGTGTAGAAGATAGGTGGGGGCCATTAATTAGTGAGGTGGGTTGCAAAATTGTAATTTTGTTAAATAAAAAAGGTTAACATGAATTTTTATTACTTCAAATGACATTAAAATGGGGACATATAGAGTCATATACATTATAAGGATGATATATTTCATGAAACATGATTATATAAATATTTTAAGGTCATTATCACTATTATCCATTTTGTTTTACCCTCTAGTAAACCAACTAATATCATAACCACTAATTTCAATTTATAATGTTTTACTTCTAATTTAGTTAAATAATTATTTATAAATTACTAGATAATATAAAATACAGTGGTAATAAATAAGTAATGAAATTTTCTAATACAAATAGAATGACATTATCACATAGATTCTCCATGTAGGTGGTTTCACCACAATATAGTGCCTAACAATGTTCTCTAGTTTCATTTAACAATATCTATTTGATCTATAAATTTTTTTACTCATTTTAAATATCAAGTTTTATTTGTATGGAATCTAGGTTACATCCTCAGGAATGATAGGAGGAAGACAATGTGATCATCAGAGAGGATACGTGGGAGCTCCTAATGATAAGCCACTATCCCAATATGATCATATATTTTTATGGACTAATCACCTAGAGAACAATTATCCATTACTTCTTACATATGTAAATTCATTTAAAAAACAACCCATATATTATATATAATAGATTACATCGATAGTTATCCACATAACAATTTTTTTATCATTGATATTCTCGTATGTTTTTTTGAATAGAAATAACTTTTTATGTCGTTCTGTCATTGATATCAGCTCTTAATATCATTATCATTTCAATTTCATTCATTTATTTTTGAGTTATAAAAATAATTAGATAAATTCATTCATTATTATCCATATAAACAGTAATTGAATTCTGGTACTCTATAAAAAAAATTCTACAATAAGGTGATAATTTCAACGCCAATCAAATCCCTAGAATAAGATAATATCATATTCCCAATGGTTTAAATGTTTCTAACAGAACATATATTTAGGATGATAACATTTGTGGAAACTCAACATCATATCATAATATTTTTTAATAATTCAAAAAAATATCATATAAAAAATAAGATCATGATCAGATACAATTTAATTTGTTACTCCCTATAATAATTCCTCTAACATTACAAAATTATTTTTTAAAATATCGAATGGTTTATATCCTATTATAGTTATTATTTTTGTTAAATTAATTTGGTTCTGAATAAAACCCTAAATTATATTGACATATAAGATAAAAAAATCCCTAATTATTCTATTTCCACTAATATTATTTCTATAAGTGTAACGGAAATACTGTTCAAATAATTTTTTTATTAAGACATATAAAAAAAGTTAGGTTTTTATTTAGATAAATTTTTCCAAAAATATTTGAAAACATTATAAACATTCATCATGTAAATCCTATAGTGGGGTTTCTAAGATATTTTTTTTAAAACCTTAATGTTATATACCAATTATTGAATCTAAAAATCCAATGTAAATTTTAAATGGTGTCATATATTCTTTATTAAATAACCTAATAAATTAAAGTAATATTTTTATACCAATCCAGATATCAAATGAATTTTAATTGTAAATCAAAATTATATAATAACAGTACATAATTCATTCAATCATTTCATATCAATGACTGAAAATTTAAATTTTTTTCAATATATCATATTTATTAATCGGTTCCATTGTTAGTCTAAAAGTTATTTAAATGTTCAGGGATTTTAGTGGTTTAGTAACTATGTTCACCACACATAAATAATTTAATTCATTGAAAAATATTCTACATAGGAACATATTATTAACAAATAGAACATCCCCCCCACCATTTGATATAATCATCTATGTACTCATTCCCACCAGCATGAAAAGAAGAATGATGAATCAGATTTTTCTTGTATTCAATACTATATGAAGTTTTATAAAATATAATCTTCTCATTATGTGATGAATTGGTATTCTCAATGAAGTTAATGTTGAAAATAATATATCATGATTGTTTATTTTGATTAATAAAAACATCTTTAAATATACTTATATTTCAAGGATTTTTATAAAATTACATGGAATTTCCATCAGTTTCAATGATATCATGATCCCTAATGGTTCAATCAATTGAAAAATTCTGAAAATAATTGTCTAAGAAACAATAATCAAAGTGAAAACAATAATAATTGAAAAATAAGTTATAGGAGGTTTGAATAAACATTTCTTACATTTAATATAAGAACTATTAGGTTTATGCTAGTTTTTTATTAGTCATCATCAATTTAAATTCCTTATGATAGTTGAAAAAGGGTTTTATAAAATAAATTGAATGTACCCCAGGAGTGTCAAACTAGGTGTGACAAAAGGCCCATTTTCATGCCCTATGTGATTTTAATATTACAATAAACATATAATTTTCAATTTTATTAACCATAGGTATGTCACAACCCATCCCCCAGGGCTCGTGCCTTGAATACCCCAAGGTCATCTTTCGTAGGCCAGGGGTTGGTGACTAACACCTGAAAGGAATATCCCAAAAACATGAAGGAATTGACTTTTAACCTATATGTACTCAAATTCCATGACCGCATCATAATGAAACCATGATGTAAAACTTCACAAGTAATAGTGTGTATACATAACTAAAATTCCATGGATTATAATCTCACATAAATGAGAAACATTTAAAAGGGTAAAATAGTTCCTAAGATTACTCGCTAAGTATCTTACCTGAAGGAGTAAGTACAACCCGTCTATGAAGTTATCTACATAAACTGTCACCAATGTCAACTGTCAGGGGCTAGCTCCACAATTCTCATCCAAATGTACATGTCATTATTACAAGGAAAAACATGGTTTAGACGAATCTCATAGATGGGTGCGTATAACATTACCCAGTAGGGACACTGAGAAACCAGAATGTCTCTCTGAATTCCAGAAAGGAAAACCACAAATTATGATTTCAAGATCAATTCACAAAGGAAAAAAGACACACCTCAATACAGATATAAAATAGGTACAAAAGTACATATTATTAGTCATAAAGATAGATAATCTTATTCTGTCAAGGGATTATCTGTTGATCCAGAGAGGATCACTTTGTGTCGATCTATACCAGAGCAGTAGGTGTTGATTCACATTGGATCACTAGGTGCTGATCCACAAAAGATCCCTAGGTGATTATCCACAGAGGATCTATAGGTGATGATCCATATAGGACCACTAGGTTCTGATCCACGTAGTGTTCCAACACAACATATAGAACATCAATCTGACAATCGGTCAGAGATATATAGTCATTTAATTATTGAGGGCCCGATTAATTTCATGTATGATCCAATTCAGTTTAACTACAAAATTGTCCAAACAGAGGTGGAGAATCTAAATTGACTGACACATCCCAAGGATTCCAATGACATAGAAAACTCTTCAAATACATTTATGATATGTATGATATGACCTTTTATGTGTATTTACACAGAAGAGAGTCCATGTTAGGTCAGCCCCGGTCGGACGAACTTAACACACCCCGTTTGGACCAACCCAACCATCCCTTCCCTAGCATATCTGACCCGGATTGGGCCTTTCAACCCATTATGGTTCTCCCCGACCTGCCTGGTTTGGGCCGACCCAACCCGGTTCGGGTTGCCCCACCCAGTTCAGGCCTATCCAGGGTACAAGGTGACTGTTCCACAGACCGTCCCAGCCTGAACTGGCTCACCACAATGGGCTTGTCCCACTGGGATGCGAACTGGGTTGGCCTGATCTATTAGTGCTGGAACGTGGTGGGATCGACGCGCTAGGTAGTGGACCAGCCTGGAACACAGGTTGGGCATGACCCAAGTGGGGGGTTGTAGGGACCCTACTTCCCTAACAGCTCAAAGAGTTGTTCAAGTATTTAGCCAGTGGTTCCAGGTGGAGATATCTATTTATCCATTGGACACGTAAGGAACGATTCCCAATCCATCGTGGCTTCGATGTCGCGGCCTCTAGTAACATTGTGTAACAGCACACCACACTTCCTCTAATGCGGTCAGCCAAAATTTGGCCCCCTTGCTGGTAAGGAACATTGTCAGCCGGAAACACCTCCTTTTATGATGGGTGAGTGCTGATCGCCTCCCTCACATATCATGATAGTCACCTGCATCGTCGGGCCTGTGCCCCACTAGTGGGTCTTCCATGGACTACCAAGTGAGTTACAGTGGACTATTTTCCCTTCTGAATGCTCCTACAGGCCTCTGGGGATTCCATCATTATATTGTGCCTCCGAAATTCATCTTTCGTCTCTGATTGTAAATTCTACCTAAATAACGTGAAATATACCAATTCATGAGAGGGCCTAGGCATTGTTTTTTTAACCCATTCCCTCCACATGTGCAATATATCAAGCAGTTAAAATGTTTTTTATAATAATGATAAATGTAATCCCATTCATACCATATGTGATTCATCATGCTTAAAAAAATGAAACAAAAGAAACAATACTCATGAATTCAGAAATAAACAACCCCTACATTGTAATTGGAGGTGACACTATGGTTGTGGAAAAACAATTCACTCTTGATGAAGCTACTGACATTCATCGATCCAAGATAATTTCTTTCCATGCATCCATTATTCATTGATGAATGATGTCGTGGTACTTATCCAGAGGTTCCTAAATGTCATGTAAAAAACCCCATCCTAAGCCTATATTAAATTGAAGGGGTGATTTTATTAACATAATGGGAGATTAATGAGGTTCATAAAAGAATGAAAATATTTATCTATCAACAGTGTTGTTACAAACTGACAGGTCAATTCCTTAAATTGATTGACAACCCATCAGTCCCACCATCGCTGCTCAATAGAATGTAGGAAAATAATAATACAATTTTTATGTCATTTTATAATTTATTTGAATGTAATGAAATCTATCTTTTTCCCCTGACCTACTACAGTCAATGTTAATGATAATTTTTGAGAGTTCTGGTACTATATATTAAACAATACACTAGGATTTTTCATTCGTGCACCATTTCAATATATAGAAAACACTGATCTCGTGGTTTTTGAACATACCTTAAAAAGTTAAAAATTATTTTCTAGAAACAATATGCCTCAAAATCAAGAACCATTAATTTTTATAGACTCTTAATAATACCAAATAAATAAAAAATTATATGGAATTTATGGGTCTTCACATTTTCTCCACCTTAGGGATTTTCGTCCCTAAAAGCTACAACATAACTAGGGAATAAATGGGGGTATTGATCACACATCTGAGCCTCTCACTCCCATGTGTTATCCTTGAGATTCTTGTGTGGCCAACAAACTAGCACCAGGGAAATCGAACACCCATGAAGGAACCGATATTGTCATCCCTCTATCTTTACTAGGATCTCCGCAAACATCAACACATATATTATTTTCAACTGTCCCCAGTTGATAATGTGTGATTGACTAGGCATGAACCAACTCACCGGTGACTCATGGAATACATTATGCTCACAGTGCATTGTGGAGGAATTTATAGATGGTAAGCCACTAGACCTTCTATATTTAGGATCCAGAAAGGATAGATGAAAACTTGAGATGTCTTGTCTCCCCTAAAAATCCTCTGTAATACTCTTCTGGGTGAGACCCATAGGAATTATAGATCACACTCATCAAAATATAAGGTTATCCATATCCTATCGGCATAATAATTTCGCCTACTCTGCATAGTCTTTATCCACTTCTAGATGATCTACACCATCATTGTGGTATCATATAACAACTCTGGACCCATACATGCCAACTCACTTGGGTCAGTCCAGCATAGTGACACCACATCATTAGCACAAAGAATACTGCTACCAATTCCAGTTCATGTTTAGCATAGTTTTTCTCATTCTATCACAACTGCAGTAAGCCATAGGCATTCATTGCTCCCTCTTACATTATGAATCAACCTATTTTGTTCCCTAATCTATCACACTACACTAAATACACAATTCCTTCATCAAGTATCCTCAAAATGGGTCACTCTTCATTCTTTGTATCATGTCCTGATAATTATGATGCCATATCTGTGTCCACACGAAGGGTTGTCCCTTCATTTTCAAAGCTAAAAAGCGTTTAGAAACTCTATAAATCTTGGGAAAATATCTTCAGTAGTACCTTTCCAATCCTTATACACGTCATACATTTTCTAGACTTGTATGTGGATCCAATGAATGTACTTCCTCTATCTTCACCGGATCCAGTCCATCTACAGCCTCAAAGATAATGTGCACCAGGAAGTGGAATTATAGTATCTAGAATTACCACATTAAGATGCTTCCATAAATATGGTTCTCTAAGAGTGTATCTTGAACTATTTTCAGATGAATGGAATTATCCTCCTCAGACAGCGAGTATTTCATGATGTCATAAATGAATACCACCATGAAGCGATTGAGGTTAGGTAGGAAGAACATACTCATGTACCCCTTGAACACTGCTTAAGCATTTTTCATGATGAAGGTAAACACTATGTGAACATAATTTCTATACAGATATCTGATGTTCGTATTTGGTTCTTCATCATCCATTACCCTGAGCTGGCGATATCCTGATCTGATGCCTATCATCGAAAACCATTGAGATCCCATTAGTCGGTCGAAGAGATCATCAACACCTAGGAATGGATACTTGTTCTTCATGGTCACCTGGTTAAGCTTCCAATAATCCAAACAAAACCCTTGACTTATATTTGACTTCTTGGTGACAAAATCATGGATTACCAAGGAGAAACATTGGGCCTTATGAACTATTTCCTCTGCAGGTCCTCCAACTGTACGAGAAAATCACGAAGCACCATAGGGGTAATACAATATAATGGCATAGATATCGGTTTCATCCATGGGTATAGATAGATGTAGAAATCAACCACTCATTGAGGTGTATTCCCAGAAAATCATAATGGAAGACATTATCATATTGGTCCACCACTACAAGATAACTTGGACTCCTCGCATCAATTACTCTGAGGGTAAGTCTAGGAAACTGTTGAGTGATCTGTTGTACCCTCTTATGAGTAATTTCATCTAATGCTTAAAAGGTTTACATATCTTAGATGAAGGAAAAACTGGTCCTATACTCATAAAAACACCACACATGGTGCCTGAAATAGACAATCTGAGCATTACTTTGGATAGCCAGTCCATACCAAATATGACGTCGTATGGCCTCAATGATGCTAGTTGGAGATCCAAACTGAAGAACTCCCATACTAGAGTGATATAACATTACATTCACTATTTTTTTATCATTTAATGCTGATTATAATAGTCTCTAATCCTAAGGAATGATCCAACAACTCCATCAAGAATATCTGATCACTGAATGAGTGTCATCAAAATAAAAAAGTGACTAGAACATTTGTCTGTTAGAACTGAATATAGGGTTGAATATACCCATATCGTATCTCTAATAATCTCGAGAGCTCAGTGGTCAGTGTCTCTACCACCTTATACTAAGCCCTCCCATGTCCACTTGCTCCCTGTGGTTGGCGTGGACCACTAGGGAGTGGTGGTGGTATAACATTAAAATGTCACCCACCACCTGTTAAATGACCTTCTCTTCTGTCGCTTCTTCCACCCTGTATAACACATCAATAGATCCTCGTCCACAGCCTTAGCAGTCCCCTAGACATCTGTTGATAATATATATTGGGAGACATAGAGTTGCGAGCCATGTGTCCCTAATCTCAGCAAGAATAACAAGCATTGGTCTTTAGAATACCTACACTACATTGCGAGCTCCGCACTTCTGACCATGTATCCTAGGTTCATCCACCTAAAGGTATGGCTTTCATATACCTCTATTTCATCTATATAATAACTTTTATAGATGACTCGGATATCTATTTTCATGTGGTGTCTCTCACGATTGGTTCCTACTCACCAAATAATCTATCCACTAATAATTCTCCCTCGAGCACATGACCTGTCTTTAGGGTATTTAGTTATATCGTTTATAATCTTATCTACTACCGGATACCCTGGTCAATGGTATCCATCCTATATAATGGGTCTCGTACCATGTCGGGTGAGTCGAATAAGAGGTCAATGAATCACATACATTATTAGGCCACTGATAGGTTTCCCTACTGTATGTGCAGCAGCATCTGGATACACACTGAGTTTAAAGATACCGGTAAGAACTTCTCCCTAATGAGGGTCTTGATGTATAACCATTAGAGTGTCTCCTCCAAATGATTATGATGATTCAAACTCCACAATCTCCCTATTGTCTTGTAAAATATAATAATATCTAGGATCATCATATTCTCTAATGGTGTCTCAACATGGCAGAGAACCGGTTCAATGACCTGTAGCTAGTTCTCAGAATCATAGGGATATACCTTTCCTCGATACCTCAATGGCCTATTTCTCTAGAACATGTGAAACACACTCAATTGGAGTGAACGATATTCTAGTGGGGTTGGTGACATCTGATTACATACAAGTGGTGTTGCGGCTGATACACCAACCAAATGTTCCAACATAGTAAGAGATCCATGCACCGAAGCCTCGTCACATGGTGGGACATCATTGTGTAATATCTCTAGGATCATGGTTGGTTTTCTATGTCGAGGCATCCTAAATGGAAATAGTTTCTCTTAGTTAAAGATGTTTTACTTATATATATGACTCTAATGAATTAAAATTAAAACAGTTCCAAAACACTCACAATTAGAGTTTTGGTGCACCGTGTCAGAAATCAGAATTCAGTGTCCATGTGTATGGATACGTTCATAGTCACACTAACACTGGACTACCCTAACTGAAAAACACCCTAAACACAGAAAAAATTATTTCTCTATTGGAATGATCAGAGTCATATTTCATTAGAAGAATTGACTCATATTATACAAATTTTTAACAACATGACTCATCCAATAGGGCCCTTGTTTTGACTACATCATTCCAGGATTCCATAGGCCATGGGTTGGCGACTAGCACCAGAATGGCATATCTCTAGAACTCTAGGGAATTTTCTTTAAACGTGTACATACAAAAATTAGAAGAAACCATGAAAATGCAACTAAATCATAAACGTGCAGTAGTAATACTTTGTGTACCTAATGTTACGTGGTTTTAATACAAGGCTAACTATTAGAAAACACTATTCAACCAAAATAAAGTTATTGAAATCACTCACAAGGGATCATACCTGAAGGAGTAGGTACAACCCGTTTATGAATCTCTCCATGTCAACCATCACCGACATCCACCATCATATCCTAGCTCCTAGAGTCTTAGTCATGGGTGACATCATCTGCACAAGACACATGAATGTGTTGGGAAACCCCATGAAGCGATGAGTATGAAAATACCCAGTAGGGACCCCGAGACCCTTGAAGGCCTCTCAGAATTATTAAATAGAAAAAAATCATAATCTCAATCACAAACCACACAGAAATGTAATTGTCCCAAACCAGATAGATCATAACTACAGAAGTACATATTATTAGTCGTAATGTTTGATCATTTTATTCTACAATGGGTTCTGCTACTTATCCACAAAGGATATCTCGGTGATGATACATACCAGACCACAAGGTATAGATAGATGATTTTTAGGTGATGATCAATAGAGGATATCTATTTTTTGATCCACATAGGATAGCTAGGTGTTGGTCCACAAAATATCTATTGGATCTAATCGAAAAATGATTTCTAGTTGTCGAACATGAAAGGATATATATTCATTCTTCACATTTTAGCCCGCAATTGGATTCATGTACATAGTACGCTTTATTCTAAAGGGATATAATAATCATGCCACCAGTCTTAGAAAAACATGAATTATGTCCCATGAAGAATATCGCAATGATCTATCATGTCATAAGGGTTCTAATGCAACAGATATCACATAAATCTGACGACCGTTCTATAAGTTATAGGCATATTAATACCGAGGGCCTTATTGGATTCAGGTACGATCCAACTCTATGTAGTCCAACGTTCTCCAAAACACGAGTGGAGAATATCAATATGGTATTCTCATCCCATGGATTCAAACACCCTAGACGACTCATCAAACAGACATCAAGTTGGTAAGATACATCCTTTAAAGCTTATCTGGGCCTAAGAGGCTCTAGGTACTGGCAGACCCGAGGGGACCAACCCGACCCGCCCATATGGGGTCGACCCGAACCGGTCTGGGTGAAACCTTGGTCGAACCATGTCTCACTCAAATCATCTAGGAGGCGGAATGGACCTAGCCGAATTGGCTAGGCCATAGTGGGCTGGGCCTGGTGGCCAATAGACTGGCACCTCCCAATCTGGCTGTGCTGGTGCATGACAGGCTCGGCCCGCTTGGCCGTAAACCGACTAGGCCCACTAGGCAGCGGACCGACCTAGACCACTAGCAAGGCATGACCAGTGGTAGTGGTAATCCTACAACACATTCCTGAATGTCTCAATGTGTCCTTTTTCTCTTCCACAGGTGGCATGACGTGGGGCTGCCTTGCTGTTCACAACACCCACAGGGTGTGGGTCCCCTTCTGGTACAACTTCAAAACCACAACCTCCACCAGGGGGCACACAATGACACAACACTATTTCGCCTATGCATCCAGGCAACACTTTCCACCCTTGCATTGGTGTCATGCCAGTGAGTCTTCCGTGGGACACCATGTGAGCTCTGGTGGTCCGTTTTCCCTTCCGAAAGAGCTTATGGGACTCTCAGTATGCCTTCATCACTACGTGGCTCTCAGATTCATTTTTCTGCTATTATTTAAAATTCATTTCCAATGAATGATACAAAAACAGAAGTGATGGAGGGTCCAGTCCTTATTCAATTGTCCTACACCCTCTGCATTGGCATTATATCATGTGATTAATAAACAATTAATCACAAAGATAAATTTTTTCCCATTCAGACCATCTGCAATTCATCATGCCTCAAGAATGCAATAAAAAACAATTCTCATGAATTTAGAAATAAATTAAACCTACCTCATAGTTAGAGGTTATGTCGCCATTGTGGAAGATGAATTATCAGTTTATAATTCTAGAGGTGTTTGCCTATCAAGGATCATTTCCATCCAAACATCTGTTCTTCACCGGTGGAAGATTTAATGGTACATCACTGGAGGTTCATCATAGTAGTGTTGTTGGAATGTAATTTGGATACAGAATTACTAAACCAAAATGGTTCGAAGGTGTTATGATAAGACGATTAGAGTAAACAAATTTCCATCCAATAGATTTTAGACAATTATTTAGTTTAATTTCGTAGATATATTTTTATTTTAACACTATGTAATCCAATTTTAAATTAACCACTTTAATAATTTTTTTAACTATAATATTTATTTTAAAAATAGGTTTACCTGATTAGATATTATTTTTATGCTGATTCCAAAAATTGAATTAATTTTCCCAAATTCATTTCACGTAAGTGCTAAAAATTAAGTAAAAATCAACAACCTTGATAAGATGAGATTTTTGGGTTTGAAATTGAAATTTTTTAAATGTTTATATTTATATTATATGAAGAAAAACAATAATAAAATTATTGAATGAAAAAAAATTGGATTACGAGATTGATAATATTTATGAAGATACTTTAAATCCAATTTAACAATTTTTTTTTCATTATATATATTTTAAAAAATGTAGTTTTCAAATAAAATTCAGTATTTTTCACTATTCATAAAAAATAATTCAATTTAGAGAAATATCATAAATTAATACTAATATAATATTTTTAGTATTATATAAAACATATAGTTTAATTTTTGATATAATTTTCTAATAGAGGAATTAAATTTTGATTTAAAATTGTTCTAAAAATAGCAACGAAAGTTATTTTTGGGAATTTAATTAATTTTAAAATAAAAAAAATGATTTATTCATATATGTTTTCTTGATTACACATAATTTGGTTGTTAATAATTTCATTGAATAATTATTATATAAATTTAAATAATATAATTCTACTAAAGTGGTGTGATTGTTTTGATTATTTAAAACACATAGGTTTTGATAAAAATTATTTTTCATCAAAAGATTTTCATTCTTTTTAAGAAGGTTTTACTATTATTTTATATTTTGTAACATAAAAACCATTTTTATGTAATATTATAAAACATTTTATTCAATTTTTTTATAATCCAGTTAATACCTTCAAATAAATATGGTGGCAGATACCTTTCATGTAATATATTATTATTTTATAAGCATGTCCGATTTTTTTAAACACAGAGTTTCATATACATAAAATAAAATCATTGTTTCATGTAATGATAGAAAAAATTATTGTTCTATATATTTTGAAAAATAAATAAATTTATTTAACAGAGTATTCAAAAAATATTGAGGTCTTATAAAAATATTCGAAAATCACATTATATTATACTATAACGATATTTTATGAGAATTAATAAATATTACCGAGTTAAATTGTTTATTATATATATGTCTCATATATTAGACATAATGATACGAGTTGTTCAGAGTGATAGATATCCCCTAGATTCATGACAATGTATCATGAGTGAAATTTATTTGTCATAATAGATGGGTTTTTATAAAGTAGTGCTAAATATTCCTGAGGAAATTTAGTTATGGTAAAGTTATCAGGATTCATGTGATAATGTCATCTATAAAATAATAATTTATATAATTTGTGATTTAGTTTTAATTATTACGATATGGGATATTTTAACAATTATATTATATATAGATTAATTTCATTCTCTGTTATTTATTATGTTTTTGTTTTTTCCATTATATTCCATTATATATTGATTATTCCTAATTTAATTAGGATATCCATGTAATTGATAAAATTAAATGGATATTTAATTATATAAAACTATGTTTTGGTCCTTATTTTTTTAATCATGATATCTTCTTATCTACATAAAACAAACTAACATTTTGAGATCCCCCTACTTTGTTTTTATTCCCCATGATATGAAGAATACATCACTAAATGTGTTTTTAGTGATGAATTTTATTTTATTTTGTTTTTTATTTTTTATATATTCTATTATAAAAATATAATGGCTATCATGTATATATATTGAACTAAAAAAACAAATTAGGTCATTCCATAGTGTAACACAATGAGATTATATTTAAAAAATATCTAAGTAAGTTTTTCATTTCAATAATTGTATTCTCACACAAAAGTAAATATAGATTTTTTTAATAAAAACGTACTTTGTTTTTATTGAATTATAAAAAACAACATGTTAATGATCCACTACATGTAACACTACTATAATCTTTTGTTAATTGAAACACAAATTTTTGACTTTGTTACACACAATAATGATTCCATTTGAAAGACTTTGTTATATGCAATTACGAGTTATTCTAAACTACAATATACTATTAATATAATTATTAATGTTTTATTATAGCTACCACCTTTCAGTTAGAATGGATTTCGTGAATATGATTACCTCAATTATGAAATTATTATTTTCAAATTAATATAAAATTCAATAATTGGATATCAATTTTTACATGTTAATGTAAGAACTGTTTGAATATAATGAAATTAGTTTTCATAATAAAAATTCCAATTAAAATAATTAATATCAATATATTAAAAAAACATTTAATTAATATTTTAAAAAAATACATTTATTAAATATTAGTAAAACATTTTTTTACTCATCCAATATATTTTATAGGTGAAAATATTTTTATAAGAATAATATGATAAATTACTATAAAAGAATATTTACCACATTTTAATGGGGATCCCATTTTAAATATTATTTTTTAAAATATAATAATTTATTTTTCAAAAAATAAAATTATTTTAAAGAATAGGAATATCATAATTTAATATTGGATTTTTTTATTTTTTGAGATGATTAATTTTTTATTAATAGCTAAAAAACATATAATTTAATTGAAAATTTATTCCTTATATAATAAATTTATATTTTTAAATTATTTTTAATTTTTTTTGAATGAATAATTAAAAAAAATTATTCAATTAATAAAATTTAGGCCATTTGATCCAATTTCAAATTAGAAAAAATATATAAAAATATTTCAATCATATGTTATTTTTTACTTTAAAAACTCATCGTCTATTCATATCTATGGGATTAAGTATATAATAAATTATTCCACCTTTATGATTAGAATTTTAAAAAAATATTTATATATTAAATAAATAATTATTTATAATTTTTAATAATTTAAATATATTTTTTGGATAATAATAATTTTTAATGAAAATAAAATTAATTACACTGATGGAGGCTACAAATTACATCAATTAAATACTAAATGTGGAATATAATGTTTTAAAAAGACAAGTCCCTTGACAAAAAATATCAAAATCACGTATTTAGAAAATTAATCGAATAATTATATATAATTCTTTACGTTTACCAATTTAGGAAAATTACATCTTTGGCATCATTCAAATTAGTTCAAAAATATCGAGTGTGTCAATTTCCCCAACTATAAAAGACCGCATCTCTTCCACCTCAAATCAAACCTCTCAATCAATTTTGGATTAACGAAAAAAACAGAAAATTAAAACAATAAATGAATTCATCATATATTTATCATTTTGGATAGAAATAAAACCAATGATTCCATTTGTTGGAAGCCAAAAGGCGTCACCTAATGAAGAGGCAACCTCTTTAATGAAGAACTGTGTTTTTATTCCTTTCATTGGCCCCTAAAGTATTCTCCATAAATTGAAATTTTTTTTCCTAATTATCGAAAAATTATAGTAATGTTTTTTATATTTTTTTCACCTATTATGACACACAAATAAATAAAATATGATACAAAGTCTTCGTATGTGTCTGCTGTAGACTACCAACTCATGAAACAACGTTGTTTGTTATTCTATTTCTAACATTAATTGATGTAAATAATTATTTTATATGATATATATTATAAATAAGATCTATATAGGATTATAGAATTATTATATTTCACCTATAGTCATGCCATAAATTTCATTGTAAATATAAATAATCAATTTTGTGTGAACTACCTCCCCCTCTAGGTGATGTGATTCATTGAAACATTACACAGAATGTACTAGAGATGATTTCATAAATTCATATTGTATGTATTATGTAATATATTTAATGGAATTAATATATATATATATATATATTTGTCTTTTAATTTATCTTTTTTAATATGAAAATTAAAAAATAATGTTCATGTCTTTGTACGACCTATCGTCTCCATGAATAGTTTATTGCATTCCATACTATAAACCTGTATATATTATTGTAAAAAAATACTATGAATATATATAATATTTTTTTAATGTTATAAATTTTTTAAATAAATAAATCATGATTTTAATAATAAGATCATTAATAACAAATCAAAACCTATTTATAAGACAAATCATTCACTAATTGTAACATAACATTAACATGGAATTGTCAATAAATGTTTAATAAAATATCATAAACAAATAATATAACAAATTGTATAAAAAAATATGGTTGTTGTTTATATTTATTATATAAATAGATTTATTATATATTCATTTTGAATGTGTACAAATAAATTCAAAACATAAGGTAATGGAATTTCATCTCACTTTTTATATTTTTGGGATACCTGTCATATTCCCTGCACGTTTCATTTTTATAGTACAAATATTATTTATTGGAATTTTAAATCAACATTTTAATTCATTTAATGATATTAAGAGATTAAATTGATAACATTATTTCATATATATCATTATTCACATGTTACTGACATAGAAATGATTTTACACCGGTACATTTATTTATTTTAGACTGATGGATTATTCACAATGAATTTTTTCTGTGGGGTGTATAATACTCTATGACATTTTATATATTGAATTTAATTTATTAAATTGTATTATTATTTTAAATTGATTCATCTATTTCAAACTTCTCATGATTTACATACTACTCATATAGAGAGGGTTATCTTGCCTCAATTTTATTATAGAATGACCTACTCCTTATTCAATACCAAATTATTTTCTATGGGATATATAATTAACATGAATAAATTATATAATAATTATAATTATATTTAATAATATGAAATTATCTATTTTTTTATCATTGTTTAATAGTCTGTAAGGTAAATAATTAAAAAATCGGTAAAGAAGATTCATGTCAATTTCTATTCATTAAAATAAATTCCATTTTATGCACCGATATTTTCATATAAGGTGTATATATTAAATATTGAAATTTTATAAGGCCGATGTAATTATAAAAATGATATTTTAATCATTGTGTGTTGTAATTATTTCGTATGTATTATTATTCAAATTTTCCAAATAAGTAACAGTTTATTATATCAATCTCATCATTTATCAAGATTGATTTAGATTATGCATCCATTGATGAAATAATTTGATACACATCTAATTAAGTGTCATGACTTTTAATATACTATAGATATTAATTTTATGTTGAAATAATGTTTCAATTTTTCAATCATTTGGTACTAAATTTAATTATCAATGTCATTTATAGAAAATGAAACAATATTTATATCACATGTCAAAAATATATTCTTTCAAAAACTTGATGCCTTAATGTGTTTTCATAAAATTGTTACAATGATTTTTAAATTAATTTGTTACCCATGTTTTTGAATTTTAATAATATTTTTAAATGGAATATTGTTTTGGTTTTCCAATCAATGTAATTTTCTAAAAATTTACAATTGAACAGGAATGTTTGGCATGTATGGATTTACCCTCTATCATGATAGTTATTTCATTAAATATTCCCTTAAATCATAATAAGTATATTTTGAACAAATTTTTTTTCTAAAATTTTATTAATTCATCATTTTCAATTAAAAAATAATGCAATTGATTTTCAAATTTTTTTTATGTATAAATTATTTTGTAAATGATTTTCTCGATTCCTTAGTATTTATTCAAGAATAAATGTTTAGAGTAAGTTTTCATGATTGCACTATAAGATTTTGAAGAAATTTTAAAATAGTAGATATTATTGTTTTCCATTTTTCAATTATAATTTTTAAATTTAGTTTGATGAAAAGTGTGTTAATAATGATTTCAATCATTATTTATACATTATTAATTTTTTCATATTAGTAGTTTATAAAAAACATTTTTATATTTTTTTTATTTTTTATGTATTTTTTATGAAAAATTACAATTATTTAAAGACTTCATAATATGTTTTCAATATTTATTCAACTAATTTTTTTCAATATTATATTAAAATTTCAATATATGTTTATAAATTATTTTTAATTATAATAATTTAAAAATGTGTTACATCATCTTTTATAAGTGATCCGTTTTTTTAGAGATAATTTTTTCATGATGATTTCAAACTTCTAATAAATGTTTCAAACATATTTTAATTTAAAATTGTTTCAAAATTAATTTATATTTCAAACATAGTTTATTCAATGTGGAGATGATATTTTCCTCTAAAAATGTTTCCAATTAAATTGTGATTCAAGCTATTTATAAACATTGTTTTTTATAATGTATTTAAATGCTCTTTGAGAAGAAATGTTATACTACTTAAGATACAATATATTTGATAAATAAAAATATATATTCATATAAGATTAAATATCTTCATATTTTCTATTACTTATTAGGTATATAATTCAAGGACATCCTTATTATTCTTTATATGAATGGTTCTTATTTTAATGACATGATATATATGAAAATTTTTTCTATTATGAATGATCTTCCATGAAAAAAAATTATATAACATGATTTTTATCATAGGTAATTGAATGATGAGTTTATTATGAAAACATTCTTAAATTTCACATGTTATGATATTATTAAATGTTTATGATATCCCATTCAATTCATGGGTTAAATGATTATTTTTTGAAACCCATATCACATTATTGGTCATTATATGATGTTTTATGATCATGAAGAAAAGATATCTATGATTTCATTGTGAGATATATTGGACCTATATCTCCCTAAAATGCATTCACTAATTATTTATATCTGATGAGATAGTTATTGGAAACAATTAAACATGGTTGATCAAATATAGGATGAAGGGGAATCCTGATATTTACTATGAGAAAGATGAAACCCAATACACAATGTCAAGATGGAGAATTTAGATCCCATAGAAGTGAAGGAAAATTTATAGTTAATGTGGTATGTCTCGTATAGAAGGTGTTTCCCAAAAATGATCCCTAAAATGTTTTGTAAATATAATTTTTCTTATATAATAGGATATAAATGTTTATGTGTATACATCAATTATATATATTATTATCATTTTATGATTCTATAGATTATTCTATAGATTCCCTCATGATTCATGTCTTATGTAATTGACATATTTATACCATCAATTTCTCATATGATATTTGATATGTAGGATATGATCAGATAATGTTTTTATCATGTTCTCCCACCCTTATGTTCATGATTATCCTTACATATCTATATTTTCGACACTTATATGGCATTTGATCTCACCCATTTTTTATGACTCCATTCATATGTTTATGATGAATGGTATTAAAAAGGAGTACTATAGTGGTTGATCATTATGGGAAATGATGAATAAATTTAACCAAATAAATTAAATGTGTTACAACTATACAATGAAGCTAAAATATTATAGTAATTGGGAATGTAATTTTTTAATGTGGAGAATATTCTTCACAAATGATTTCATATCCCTGTAATTTATTTCTTGGTCATTATAGTTTGCATCAAAGTAAAGTTTAATCATCTTTTGGGATGTAGGATGTAAAAAAAATTTTGATACACCTAGGGATAAATCTATGGACATGTATAGGGATTTCACTATTGATATTCATTAGGTTTCACAGATTTAAACATATAAATCATGATATATGAATAATTTATGCAGTTTATTGTTATTATTTGGTTTCATGTATGTTATGTTATTCACACAATATTCTTCTTGGTTTTGGTATTTTTTCTAACTATATGTATGAGCATTAACATATAATGTGATGGATTTCCTAAGAGAGATAATGCAAATGATATAAAGCCCAATGTAACAAATGTTTTCAATATTCTTAATTAGTTTTCGGAATATATTGTTATCAATGTCAAATTAAATGATATTCCCAACACCTCATGTAAGTGGAAAATGGGAATTTATTAATATTCAAACGATAATTACTATACGAGAAATAAGGTGCATCTTCTTACATATCAAGAGAGTGGTATGGAAGACCTAAATGAATATATAAAATAGATCCGTGCATGTTATTTTGTGTGAAACATGATCATATAGTGGAATTTTTTCTACGAGTTCACATTTATATCAATAGAATACAAGTGAATTAACCCACTCAATTCCCTGAAAATAGAACTTACTTCTATAAAAACTGAGGTCTTATTCCATCTTAATCAATAATGTGTAAGTATTAATGTATTTATATATTTGTATTCAAAAATTATGCTATAGAAAATTTGAGATATATAAGGATTGTTCAATATATGATTTTCACTAATGATTTACAAGATTATGTTGAATATTTTTGATGGACATGAAAAATTATTTAACAAAAAGTTTATATTCACATGAAATAAAAAATTAAGTAAATGATTACACTTTATATCTTCTTGAAGAAGAGATAATTTCTTTTGGATATGGATATATTGTAAATAAAAATTTAAATTTTATTATACTAATTACCATAGAACTATATAATTAATTGGTGAAAATGTTATTCGTGTTATCATATATGGTGATTAAAAATTTTTGTATTTATAGAATATATCCATAAGAATAAATTTAATATTTATAAAAGGATTTAGGATAATTTATTTTATTACAATTATTCATTATGATAAAAATATATTCACATGTTTGGAATGTGACAACAACATGATACCTAATGAAACATATAGGGTCAATGTTCCGTTCCTTATGAGAAATTTAGTATCATCTATTAAATTTTTTTGTGTTTCCATCATTCATTACTATTAAAATAATAACCATTTATGGTTGTTTTAGTATTAAAAATCAAATGATGATTTAGATATAAAATTGATATATCACTATTTGATGATTTTTTCCTAATTGGATTACCTATACTAACCATTTTGATTTTATTTTATCTAACAATAGACGGAATGACTTATCAAACTATTTATGGATCTCATGATATGTCAATGATTTAATAATAACTAATTATCCTTATTTTATAAGAATTATAGATGGTGTGGAAATTTATTATGGATCAAAAAAGTAGTAGGTTTTCATGAAATCATGTTTGTATTTATTCTCTTGATAAATCTATACATTATTTAAATTGGAATTGAAATAAATTATTTCTCTATTATCATTTTTTTACATAAATGACCTATTACAATAATCTCAAATTATATTTTTTATGACTTATTATGTTCTATAGATCACTAAATTTATTTTAATTAGAGACTATTATCAATATATAATATTATTTACAATTTTATTACATTTATGTTCTTCACATTCCACCTATGGTCTCCGGTGTGGAAAACTATTTATGTGTTACTTTTTTTAAAAATTATTTTCTATGTTTCCCATCTAAATAATATTTTATAACTAATTTTTAGGATGTTAATATTTATATAATTAATTTTATTATGTTGAGCCATTGATATCCCTTCATAATTTTTATGAATAAATTAATTTTAATTGTTGTAATATGATACTAAATAAGGCTTTGTGATATTTATTTCAAATTAGTTAATTGGTTTTTTATTCTATCTCCCACATCACTGAATACATATTTTTAATATGAAATCACATGTTTTGGTTTGTGTTATACACAACACTAAGTTAAAATTTCATAATACAAAGCATCTAAATTATCTTGAGAAACATGAAACAATATGTCTTCATGTATTACAATCAATAATGAGTACCTTAGATATTATGTTATACATACAAGGCCGAGTTTTACCAATGTATAATAAACTGCTAATAATATTATTTATAAATTATTTTTTCTAGAACATAAAAAATGAAATTGAATTCACATCTATGATTTTCTAAATTATTAATATATGATCTAAACATGTATATAATTTAAATCATTTTATTATCAATTACTATAAGTGAAAGTATGAAGAATTCTAAAATAATGAAATAAATTATCAATGAAATGATCTTTAATGTAAAAAAATTTAAAATTGATAAATTATCGAAAATAATTTTGCATTAAAATTTTCATTACAAGTTATATATAAAATACTAAACCGATATTTTTGATACACATAAAATAGATTTGATAAGTGAGAATCTAATTTTATGAATAAAAATATGTATTTTTCGAAAAAGTAATTTTAATGGATGTTAATGGTGAACCCTTTTTATCTCTTTTTTAGGAAATTTATACGTTATTATTTGAAAAAAAAAATAATTTTTAAAATGGGATATATAATTTTATTTTTCTTAGTTTTTGGAATATCATAGTGAATTAATATTATATAATGAATAATGAAAATAAAAAAAATTCAAAAATTAATTTTTTATCAACAATATTTATATTATTAATTTGTGTTGTAATTTTTATTTAATGTATAATAAAATCAATTACTAGTCCATTAATTAAACATAGTTCATTGGTACAAATGTAAAATTTAATATTATATAAAAACATTTAAATTGTATGGACTCTTTTACATTATAAACACATCTTCTCATCCCTTAAGTGAGATAAATATTAAATTAACTTCTTACACTTTTTTTATTTCGATGTGGAAAAATTAGATTAAATATTTTTAATCATAATAATATATAATTTCAAATTAGCCCAACCTATATTTTTACCAGATATATTAGGGAATGTAATTAAAATTAATTATAGATGTTTAGGTAAAATGTTCTTAATTAATGACTAGATAAAGAATTTACTATGTAAATATGAACATACACATGAATATAATTATATTCTATCCATATTTCTTCTATTACAATATAATATTATATAATAGTTTATTTATAACCACTGAGGAACAATTAAAATGTTAGGAGAACTCCAATTTTTCTTAAATACCCAATTTTTCCATTTCCAATCTAATAAAAGGCCTAATATCATACATCTCTAATCACACCTACCAAAACATATTGGATCATCCAACCATTAACCTAGAAACATCCCAAAATGTGTCCCGTCATTATATTAGAATACCATTACATATAATTCCTGCAAAATAAAAACAATCATTTAAACAAAATGAAGTTAAAAAACAAAGATGTAATATCATTAAAATTACTCATTGTTTTTATTTTTTCTACATGACATAAAATGTCATCCTCTAATGATTTCATAGTAAACTCAGTATCCTCAATATTAATATTTTTTTATATTTTTGTTTCGTCCTTAACTCTCACACACATTCATCTTGTGGGATACATAATCAACGTTCGAGGGTACGAAATACTACCTCCTCGTGAACTTATGATGTTCGTTCTTCCATTACCACATTTGAATATTGGTAAAAATGATATAATTGAAAAATTTATAAGATATATATAATATTAATGATATATTTTAGATAATTTAATTATAATATACCACATAATGTGTTTATTTTCGTTTTCTATAATTATGAAAACTTCGTTTGTGGATGTGTGGACTATCACTTGCACAATGTGATATGATTGATTCACATATTACATGGAATGTATTTATGGATGTGATAAAAAATTATATTATCTTATAATAAATATTAATTAAAATCTAATGATAACATATATTTATATATATATATATATATATATATTTCATTTCCATTATTCCTTTCAATATAATTATAAAATGGAAACAATGTTCATGTGTATCTATGACCGACCGTCTCCATGAATAGTCTATTCAAATTAATGTTTATTTACATTATATATTATAATTAATATATATAATAAAAATAATTTTGATATTTATATATTTTATAAAATTATTTAAATACATTAATCAAGGAATAATCTTGAGGATCCCAAAAAATAAGTTAAAAATTATACATAAAGACAGTGGTTGTCACCCAAAACATTACATTAAACTGGAATTGTTAATAAATATGTAATAAAATATCATAAACAAATAACATTTGTTATTATGAAAGGTAATATGGTTATGTGGAATGTTTATACTAAACATTTATTTATTATTTTTTAGTATTGAACATTTACAATGAAATTCATTTATTAACCTAGTGAAAATTCATCTCCCTTTTTATATCCGTGAGATATATTCCATATTCCAGCTTGTTTATTTTGTGTTGTGTATATCAATCAAAAATAGATTTTATATCATGAATTTAATTTATTTAATGTTATTAAGTGTTTGAAATTAGTACATTATTTCATATTTCACAATTTACATTTGTTAAATAATTATTTGGGGTTTTATAAGCTCACATTTACTTCTGTGAGACTTTTGCCTTATTCACCACTCATTTATTTTGAGTTCTCCAAATATATCACAATGAAATGATATATAATGAATTTTATTTATTTAATTATATTACTCAATTCAATTTATTGCATTATTTAATATATCTTATGATATATATATCACTCAAGTATTGAGGTTTTTCTTGACTAACATTAATTTTTGTGGCGATTATATAAAATTCACCACTCATTTGATATGTGGGTTTTACATATTTACCATTAATTTGTTATATGTTTCTAATAAATAAATATATTTGGTTTGACAAATGAATATTATTATCATTATTTTAGGAGATTATTGATCAAAACATTCAATATTAGTTATATAATTGTTTCATAATTTTCCTTCTTCAATATACATACCACGTTATGCACTTATATTTTTCAATCAGTTGTATATTCTATCATTGAAAAGTTATACCATTAATCTCATTATTTCCATGATATTTTAATCACCAGGTAATGTTATTATAAAATTGGTACTATCCTTGAATTTAATGAATTGATAATAGATTATAATACAATCTTATCCTTTGACTGGATTGTTTATGATTATGAATCTATTGATTTAATTGTATGATAAATGTCTCAAGAACTCTCTTGATATTTATTATATTTTTCATGTACATATAATATTTATTTATTTTTATTATTTTTTTAATATTTTTAGTATAAGGTAATTAATAAAGAGTTTTAAAGAAAATATGAATTTATCTCACTCTTTTGTAGGTAATATATTTTCATACAAAACCATGTTTAAAAAAATATTCATGAACAATTTAATATTAATTTTTAAGAGAATTTTATCCGTGGTCTACTTTTTAATAACCATGTTATTAAAAGGAATAAAAATTTCATTTTCTAATCAATGATATTTTCTATCCTTTTTACTTTGTACAAAGTATTTTCAGCACATACATATTTAACTATCAACATGACTATAATTTCCTTGAAAAAACCCCTTGAAATATTAAATGTTTATTTTTATTTGAATTTCCTTCTAAATATAATTTAAATTCATTGTTATTAATGTGGTTTTCAGTGGAAATGGTTTTTAGATATTATTTATGATTAAAATTTTATTTAAATTATATTTAATGTCCTATTATAGCTTTTCAAGGTAAAAGTATTTAAAAATGTTTTCAAGCATCAACTAAATTTTTTTAATTTTATTTTGAATGAAAATGAATTCAATGTTTTTCATTATTTAATTACATGTTTTGAAAATATTTTTAATTAAAAATGTTTTTAAATGGATTTTAGGCATTATATATTTTTATTATTATTATTATTAATGGAAAAGGATTTAGATATGTTTCATAGAATTATTTATATGTTTTCAGTGTATTTAAAACAAATTATAATGTATTTTATTAATTATTTATAAATATTTAATAAGTTTTCAATAAGAATTTTTTAAAATTGTTTTCATACATTTTTTATATCTTATAATATTATTTTAAGATATATATTTCTTAAAAATGATTTTATGAATTATTTATTTGTTTTCAATTTGTTTTCAATGATAAATGATATCAATATGATTTCATGAATCCAAAATAAATGCAAAAATTATTATGATATGAATTTTTTAATATGTATTATGTTATTCAAATGTGTTTTTTTAATTATGAATAAATATATCATAATAAAATGTTTTAATTTAAATTTCAAATAATTATTTACAATATATGTTTTTTAGAAATGATTAATGAAAGTATTTAAAATAAAAAAAATCTTTACGAATCAATCCATGTGATATATCTAAAAACATCTTTTAAAATATTATATTGTTTTTTATGTATTTTTAAATAGATGTTTTAATCATACATGGTTGGGATTTATTTGGGATTTCATCTGGTGAATTTTTGAAAATCATTGATGTTTCTTGGCTAGTGCACGATTATCACATAGATTTTAAAAACAATCTACACTGTAGGGGTAAAACATTTTAGAAATGGATGATTAATATTTCCCATTTTGAACATGTTTTATAAATTCTGTTCCATCATATTTTAATCTTTGTGTCCATTTTTAACTACATGCATGTCTGGTGTACAATTTTTCTGAATATTCACATTTTCCTAGGAAATAAAACATATAAAATCTTTTTAAATAAAAAACTTTTTAAAATTACAAACCCCTTCTTTTTGACCATTGATCGGGATAGTTATACCCCTTTCGTGATTTATATAGGTTTTAGTGATCCGAATAACAATTTTTTTTCTTCCAAACCCCTTCTAAGGTGGGTTGAAGAAAAAAAAATTTGATTGTTCACTTCTTGGTACGGTTTGTCTTCCCAACCTCTATCTCCCACGATCTATCTTCTCATCCATTGTTTTATTAATTTTGGTTATGATTTGTGGTTCTAATACACACATTTTTTATATGAAAATGTATTGATTCATAGATCATTGTTTTTCTTCATTCTCCGATGGTGTTTTCTGTTTAATGAATTGGTATTGTTGATCTATTGATACTATGGTTGTTGGTTCTGTTAAATTTCTGTATTTCCATTAACCCCAAATTTCTTTACTAAATTAATGTTTATTCTCATTAATTGAAATTTATTAATTTTGATTAAATTGATTTAAATTGTATTTTTTTAATAAAAAAATTCCATTGAATTGTTGTTTTTTGGAAACAGGCCTTTTTCGTGAAATTGGAAATTTCATAATTTCATTCAATTGGTTTGTGTTTTCCTAAATTTGTTTGATATAATTTTTTGAATATTAAATTATTAAATATATAAATTAAATTATTTAATTTAATAGTGGGAAAAGTATTTTATGGAAAATTTATAAAATACCATAATTCAATTGCTTTGGTTGACTAACGTGAAAATTATGCAATTTTGATTGAAATTGAATTGTTGAATTTATTTCTGGAATGTGAATTGTGAAATGAATTTTTCCATTCTTTTCAAATCCGTTTTTATCAGTATTTTTATATTGATAAAATTTAATTTTTTATTAAAACCATGCTTTCATTATAAATGGAAAATTCTAATATTTGAAATGGAAAATAGGATTTATTATATTTTAATAATTCTTAAAATATACATACCATAGTTGTTTTATACAATAGAACATGTAATACTTGGGTACGTAGTGACCTATTTGAATGAAAAAATACAACTTAGAATGTTTAAAAACATAAAAGTCACACATAACATCCCTTATTTTATGGGTTTGAGTCATTTTTTCCTTTTATCAAAGGGGATTATGTACATATTTCTAATATCACCTCGAGTGCGCAGTCACTATATCTATAAAACCTCTATACCATCATAGGCATACAATCATTTTCTATCTAGTATTTATTTTAAATCAATTTATGAGATTTTTGTAAACTATTTTACATGAATTATGATATAAATAAAAATTGGAATATAAAAGTGTTTTTTATGCCATTCTATGAAAATTAAAAAATGTGAAAAACACTATTTAAGAATTTATTTCAATTTATTAACATGAAAAACATTTGGTTAGTTATATTTCCATCATTATTAATGTAAATAATGCTTTGATGAAATATGATCTATATATATAGAACCTATTTATTTTAATAATGAATCAATGTTTATTGGATAATTGCATATTGGCATCTATTATTTAATCCATGCCGAGACCCTACTAGAATTTTTATCTCATAACTTAACTATTTCTTCAAGTTTTTTTTTTATATTTTACCTTTCCATATTTGAGTATGAGTAAATCACCAATAAGTGGTGGTTATAGGTATTAATCTATGGATTTTTTGTATTAATTAAATTGGGAATATTTCATTTCCTTTTTTTTTGTAATATGTTTTATTACTTTGAGTTTTATACCTATTTGACATATGGGACATTACCTCTAGTGTTCATTCATTTTTATGCATGATGATTCATTATCTTGCATATGCATTATTTGTACAAAAATTATCTCCCACATTATCTATGTATGATTCCAGGTTCTAGTCACTGAACTATGGATATTAGAAAAATAGTACATTATGTGGTTGGGACTAGATCAATTATCCAGTTACTAAGGTTCCTAGGCCGGTTCATGAAAAAGAATTTTCAAAGGTCCAGGTAAATATTTTTTCTTTTAGTGAGTATGAATTTGTGAAATCAGGTTCAGACATATGAGGTAATTTTGATTGATTTTATTTAAATGTTTTAACATAAATAACCTTATGTCACCTGAGGAATTTTGGTAATTTTGTATTGTGGATTAATTCTTATATTTTCCCAATTTTATTTTGGAAGGAGTGGAATCAGGTTCTTGTTTTTTCTATCTAATGAGATTTATTATTCTAGTGGAAACATTTGAATATTTTTTTTGATGCATTCCTTTTAGTATATTGATGTTTTTATCACCATTATTTCATGAGGATGTTTGAATCATATCTTTGAGCAAGCAACTTTTGAAAAGTGGAGTGGGAATCTTATCATTGATTAAATTCTATTTGAGGTGATTTTTAATATTATACATTATATGGGATAGACACCACCCCTAGATCAAAATAAATCACTGGAACCCTAGAGGGATGTTTTCCTGATTTTTTCTCAAGAGTTCATTCTCAGGATTCCAAAACCATTTAGGGTATTTAATGAGCATTAAGAGGTAGAGGGGTGATTTATAAGAATAAAGCCCCTATTTGGGTTATTGGACACATCCAACGAAATAAATGTGATCTCTTCCACTTTTTTTCTTGGTGTACTGAGATAGAGAATGAGAGATAATATGGTGATGATTAATAAAAATGAGGGAATTCAGAATATGGAATAAAAAGTTATTTAGAGAGACTGGTTCTGTCCAAATTCGATGCTTCTAGACTTGAAAATGGAGTTTCTCAAACATTATCAGGAGGATAGGACCCTGACAAAAACGTATACTATTTTGTAGAGATTGTACACTTAACACCTATGATAGTATTGAATGATTTGATGAAGTCTAATAGTTTCATATATGGACTTTTATATAATATACACTTTCATTTTTCTTGATGAATCATATGTCTTATGGTAATGTGATTGATATAGGGATAATGTATGAAATGGAAAAGGATGTTATGTTAGGGTTATTGAGAGTTTCCTTATCTAAAATGAAATTATTATTTCCATTAAGGTAAAGATTAATAATGATGATTTACATGGTTCTAATTTAAATAATTTTAATCTTGATATTAATGTACTTACTTTAAATAGTAAATTGGTTTTATAACTATGTTGAATGTTGCAGCATTCAACGAGGGATATCACATAGGCACCCATGAAATGTGGCTCTTACGGATCCTCGGGTCACTTTTAGAGACTATTCCATTTTTATTCCACTATAATTAGTGGAACATGATCATTAAAATGTTATAAAACTACAGCATAGTTATATTATTCTTTTGAAAAATGTAACGACCCAAAAATTCATTAACAAAAATTCCCCTTGGTTTATTTAAATGTCTTCTTATGGTTATACAAAACATATAGACTTATTTGGTTATATGATCTAGATTTTAAAATACTATGACAAATTGAGATTATTTATAACATATACATTGTACAATTATCAAATTATTATTCTAAATATAGGGCCTTAACCAATCCTATTTACTACGAAAAAGAAATTGACGTCCACATCCAGTAGACTTTCCCTATATGAAGCCAAATATCCTGAGCATAGAAAGGAGGTTGAGTTATTGGGATTTTCTCTTGACCACACACAATACTATCTTGAATATGTTAAGCTGTAGTAGAATTGCCTATGAATAAAGTAGAAGTTGATAGAGATTACCACTATAGAAATTTTATCCAAGCCACCCCAAGAGTTTTTCACCATCGCACACCTTACCCTATGTTATTATGTAGGAGTTATAAGGGGTTATATAATAAGACTCTAGATCTATAATTATATGAATTATTTTCTTATATAATAGTGAATATACATTCATTTTATAATTGTTACTCTGTAAATAGTTTTAAGGAACAAATAGTATTTTTAGTAAATTATCTACTAAAGAATATATTTTGGTAAATTAATATATATTTGAAATAAATTATATTTTAATAAAATATTATTACTATTAAATTACCTTTATTATGTATAAATGATCATATAATTTTTATTAATAAAATTTTAATTTTTTATTAGTGCTTGAAAGTAGCTATTGTCAAAACCCATGCATTTTTTATAAATGACGGTTTTTATTTTAGAAGTAAAAATTTAAATATTTAAAAAATAATTAAGATAAAATTAATAATATTTTTGGAATCAGTATATTGAAATTAACCTGTGGTGAATTTTTCATAATTTTTTGAGACAATCAATTTTTTGGGTAAAAATTAAATACTGTTTAAATATATATTGTGTTTAATGACATTATAATGACCCAATAGTGATATAATAAAATATTATAAACATTATTTTTGGCCAATATATGTTTCAATATTAAAGTAATGTGATTTTATATTTGTTTGATTTATTTTACATTGCTTTAGAGGACCCATCAAGACTTCTAAAACATTTTATCTTTTTAAATCGATTTCCTTGAATGTGTGACCCATCACCATATATTAAAACCTATTATTTAAAAAATTTAGGTCATTGGACATATAAAATATTGTTTTATACTCCCCTTTGGAAAACACAATGGTGAAAACCCTTGTGTTGGTTTGTGGTTTGGAGTTGTGTAATATGTGGTGTCCCAAACCTAAATAATAATGATTTTCCTCTCCTTTCCTATATAAAACCACCCAGGCTGCCACCTCCCATATTTTGTCTTCTTTATTTTTGAATGATGAAAGTACCCTTTCTCTCTCATCTATTAATTCCATGTATACTTATTACCATGGAAATATTATGTATGTAATTTCTCTCTCCTCATAAACATTCATGTAATTATTTTGTATCATGAATATAAATTACATTAATAATGTTGGGACATGAATCTATATGACCCCCTAAATATCCATTTTATTTTTATATGATGTGACACCCCTTTATATTTTATCAAACATTTTTATTATTTATTATGTCACATTGTTACCCTGCCGGTATTGAACCGATATTTTCCAAGCCAATGTCATTGTGTAGTGAATACCATTCCCATTTCTATAACAAGATTATTCAATTTTATGCACATTTAAATATTGTTTAAAGTGTTTAATTTATTAATAACACACTCCACTATCATTGAATAAATTATGTTTTTTAATAAATCAATGTTGTATATTCCATGTGGAAAAATTATGCATGATGTGAAATGATTACGAATGGTGCTCCTTGATATCTCTCTAATGCATTGTGTAATGTATAATATCATGATACATCATGTGCAATGATGGATGACTCATTGTAATTCATGTTCAATGAGGGTCCACTCATGCTTCATTTTCAATGATAGTTATTCATTCTCCATGTTAAATGAGCCTTATTTCATGCTAATATCATGTTAAATTTTGTTCCCACATTTCCATGTTATTATAATCATGCAACACCATCCCTATAAGTTGATGTTCATTTATTCTCAATTGATGTGCCTATTTTCTAACATGTATTATATTCTCTATGTAATTAAATTTTTAGTCCTTTATTCGGCTCTATAGATCACCCATTTCATATGTATGTCCTCATGTTATCTTATTCAATTCGATGTACAAGGGAATGTAGTGGTCATGTAAAGGATGTTTTCAATAAGATTTTTGTGTTTTATGTTGTATGTTGTTATTTAATGTTACATATCCCCAAATCCACTAGACCTCTTGATATTATATATTGTATCATGTAATGTTTTTATGTAACAAATCATTTCTATGTGTTTAATAAAAAATCAAGGATGATATATTTGGTATCGGAGGATATTAAAAGCATTCGTTTGTTTTTGTGAGTATTGAGTATGTATTTTATCAGCCAAATACATCCCTGTCTAGATATGAGCTGGTAGAGGATTCTCTAACACATATGTTCCTAGGAGTGAAAACTCCAACTAAAAGTTTTGGGCAAGACCCAGGGTATCCTAGTACAGAAAAATGGTCCTTATTGCACTCTTGGTTATGACACTCCTGGTGGTTATTCATTGGTAAATTCGCAAGTTTAATATGAACCATTTTTCTGGGATTAAAAAAATCCCCTTCAAATAAATGTTAGAAGGTTGTTTATGGATAACATAGATTGAAGCTTTTAAATTCATATGATATGTAAATAAATGTTATTTATATATCACACATTTTTTCCTTGGATTACCCTTTATGTGTTACCCTTATCTTTCCTTTTATTCTAAACACTGGTCGATAATAGGAGGACTGGAGCTAAAAACTGATGTGAAGATCAATGTGTTTACTGCTCAAATGAGATTCCCAATCCTTTGGGAGAAGGAATCATGAACATTGTAACAATACTCTCTTAGTTAAATCTGGTTTTGAATAGAAACATGGGTCCAGAATTATGTTCAACCCACATAAGATAGAATAAGTGGCTATCAAATGCTTCATGAGAAAAATGCATCCTACTTTTGATGGACAATTTGATCCCTCAATCGCCAAAAAATGGATCAACTCCATGGAAAAGATATTATCAATATTTCATTGTTTAGAAACAATAAAAGGTTCTCCTGGCTGCTCATCGTACAGAGGGTGAAACTGAACAATGCTAGACATTGATCAGTAATACGAACCCATAGGAGGAGATTCCGGCATTAGAAAAGAAATATTTCCAAAAAATTATTTTTGATAAATATTTTACGTGCACCATCTCAGTTAAATTGAATGGGACCTCCTTTCCCTCAAGAAAAAAGATGTATAATCTATCAGTGATTATGAGGAAAACGTCACACGGTATGCACGATACACCTCAGACATTATCGTTACCCCAGAATTCAAGGTTTACTGCATCATTGGTGGTCTGAATCCTAGCTTTCGGAAGTCCATGGCGATCTGTGAAAACAAATGTTATGACGAAATTTTTTGATTTTCCCTCAATGTCAATATGGATATCTCTGAATCTCTTGGGTATCATTGGTATAAGAAGTATAAGGTGAACATCAATTCTGGTTGTCTGATAGATAAACCCAATAGTTCTATGAGAATCCATCACCCCACTTGTCAATGGTGTGGAAAGAAGCATCCCATAAATTTCCTTATGGTGATGAGAAATTCTTTAGGTGTGGAAGTGAAGGGAAACCAGTGGTTAACTGTTGGAAGGACAAACATTCAGCTGTTACAGTGGAGATGAATTATCTGTTTGATAGTCAATTCTTTGTTAATTACTTCATCTATAGAGAACTAGTGATCCTCGCAAATAACTGCCATATCCCAAGGGTTTTCAGAGGCAACCAACAACGTCCAAGGCATCAAGGGAGATCTTTTTCCATCATTATCGTCAAAGTGAACACTGTCAATTATGTGGTGATATTTACACAAGAATTTCATCCATTAATAGACACTATAATTTTTTATTTAGGTTCAACAAATTCTTTTATATCTGAAAATATTAGTAGATAAATCCCAACACAACCACAAATCGTGGAAGTAAAGATGTTCGTGAGTGTGGTAAATTGAGAAATTATTGAATCCCATGAATATAACTCCTCCCCAATCATAATTTGTGGATTGAAATTTCTGACATACCTATCCATACTCCGTCTAGTGTAATTTCATGTAATTCTCATCATATATTTGATTTCATTGTATAGAGAAAACATTGATTTCAATGAGAGGGAAATAACTATCCTTGTGTAGAATCATCCCCAGATTTTGTACAAGTTCAAGGAGAAGGATGAATCATATTAGTTACACTGAATCAATCTTGTATATTACTTCTCGATGAGCACGCGTATCTGGATCAGATGATTGATTTCAATGATTCATCCATCCTTGAAGGCATTCCTATTTGAGGGAATTCATTGATGTGTTTCTAGAGGAATAGCCAGGTATCCCTCCTAGAAGAGATGTGAAATTATCAATTGAAATTATTCCTGGTGAGTTTCCAATATCAAAGACTCTATATAGAATAATAATTGTGGAGCATGAGGATCTGAATAAACAAATACCAGAAAATATAGATAAAGGATTCATATTCCCAAGTGCTTCACCATGGAGAACACCAGTCCTCTTCATCAATATTAAGGAGGGGTCCATGACCCTTTGAATTGGTTATCTTCAGCTCAAAAAAATCACGATAAAGAACAAGTATATTATTCAATGAATTGATGACTTGTTTGATCAATTGTGTGGATCACAATAATTCTCCAAGATATATTTATGGTCAATGTATATCATCTAAGGATGAAGATGTATGATATCCCAAAGAATAATTTTCGTACCAAATACAGTCACTAGGAATTCATTGTAATGACATTCAGACTCACTAATGCTCAAAAAATCATCATGGATTTGATGAATATAGACTTTAAAGACTACCTTTACAAATTTTCTGTAGTATATATAGATGATATTATAATATACTCCAAATCCATGGAGGATCATGAGGAACATATATTAACTGTATTAGGGATCTTGTGGAAGAAAAATCTCAATGAAAAGTACGAAAATTGTGAGTTCTATTTAAAGGAGCTCTAATTCTTGGGTCTTATCATCCCAAGTAATGAGATATCTATGGATCGCATGAAGACAACTACAATAGAGAAATATCTGATGTCAACATTGTTAATGGATACGAAATGCTTCATGGAATTAGATTGACATTATTGCTAAATTTGAGAAATATCTCACGATTTTCCAACATCTTATCATGATATCTCAAAAGAGTGTAATGTTTTATGGGAGTGATCAATGCGAAGAGAGCACCAAGTAGTTGAATATAGTGATTATTACTGTGCCCATTCTCATATTACCCACAAGTGGAGACATTTTCATGGTATTCAGTTATGATTTGAAGATGTACATGAGTTGTGTGTTGATGAAAAATTATAAAGTGATAGCCCATGCCCCAACATAGCTGAATATCCATCGGCAAAGCTACCCCTTGCATGATTTGGAGTTGGCAGCTGGGATCCTTATACTGAAGTTATGATGGAATTATCTCTATGGGGGGATGTTTAACTCATATACTTATAAAAAGATCCTGAAATATATATTCACATAGAAAGAGCATAATATGTGCCAATGAAAATGGATAGAACTCCTCAGGAATTATTAATGATCAATCCATTACCACCCTGGGAAAGTGAACAAGTTGGAACATGTTCTAAGTATAAAGAATCTAGTCATTCTACCATTAATGAAAATTGAGAAGGATAAATTATTCATAGATTTTATAGGATGTACATGGTAATTGTTAAGGGAGGAACATCATCAATCCTTTCTCAAATGATTGCTCAACCATCTCTTTTGGGGAAAATAAAGAATGCTAAAAGAAAGGATGTGAAAATTCTGAAATTGGTAGAAGCTATCTAAAGTGGGAAATCCTCACAGATCATGGTTATCATGGATGGAATTGTGTGACTGTGGTCACAATTATGTGTACCATCAGATCCATAGATAAAGAATGATCTTCTGAGTGACCCACATAGCTCAACCTTGTCTATTCACCTGGGGGCACAAAGATGTATCGAGATCTCTATGAAAAGAAAATGTGGGGAAATATGAAAAGGGTTATTTCTTAATATGCATCAATGTTCCTAGTATGTTAGAAAGTGAAGGATGGGTATAAAAAGTCTAATGGGATGATATAAAAACTACCTATAACAACATGGATGTGGGAAACATTACTATGCACTTTGACGTTAGAATTCCAAGGACATCCAGAGGAAACAACGCTATATGGGACATTGTGGAACGTATTATGATGGCATACCACTTTATCGTGATTCAAGAGGATATATAATTGGATCGAATTTAACTTATTTACATCAATGAAGTGGTATGACTACAAATATTACCATTATCTACTGTATCTAACCATGATCTGAGATTCTCCTCGAAGTTTAGGAATAGTCTCTAACATGCTCTAAACACCAAACTGATCTTCAAAATGGCGTATCATCCTCAAAATGATGGTCAATATGAGAAAAATATTCAGGAAATGAATGATATGTCAATAATGTGTTTGAGATCATATTATTTTTATAGATGGAAGGGTATTACATGTTTTTTATTTGAGACTTCACTCATTAATCCTTGTCCATGATTGTGCACATTCAAAACGGGGTGATATTTGAATGTATTCCAGAATACCATGTGTTTGTTTAGGATCATGATATGTGGTTTACCACTACAAATATTTTGATATTTCTAGAAACTGTATAGGGTTTTTTGGATTATGTTTACCCCTTAGATATTAGCATTGGCAATGTGATGATGTTGGATGTTCGTGTGGTGGCTCATAGTTATCTTGTGCTCCAACCAAGTGAATGGATCTTACTAACACATGGATATGAGTTACAATTATTGATGAACTCCTTGAATACGTGTGGCTATAAATATTTTGAGAAGAATTTTAGAGATTATTATGATAATAATTGCATAGACATTATTTATGATGAAATAATTTGAAAACTACAATGTTTCACTGGATTACATAACTTTATGATTTTGATTTTGATATAGTATATAACTTGGATAATGGAAATTATTTGGAATATGGTTTGAGACAAATTTTACTATGAATGCATTGAAAAATTAAAATGATTTGTGGATGTTGAGGGGCCTTTTTTCTCAAATTCACATGGAGACCAAGTAGCAAAGAGGGGGTGCGTTCATAGATATTTTGAAGCAAAAACCTTCCCTATTGTAGTTGATTCAGTGGGAAAATATTGGTAACGGGTTTCTATGACATTGAATGCATTTTAAAAATGTTTAGGAGACACCATATTGTTTGGAATTTTTCTGAAGGGTGTTTTGTGTTTCACGGGATGCATTATGGTGAAATGGTCTGTGAGAAACATGGGGGTATATTATATCCATATGATGTAGTGGAATTCATAAACTGGTGAAATATGATATATTATGATATGCGTCGATAGTTCTAGTTTCTATATATGAGTTGGGATATATCTAAATTTATGTCACACTATTAGTTGTTTAAGTAGATACAATAAGCTCAACAAATACATTATGGATTTCATCAGCTGCAACATTTTTTTAACTGGATGTGGGAAGAGATAACCATGGTAATTATTTTTGGATTACCCCATAAACCCCATGTAATGAATAACATTTTTGTAGTGATTGATAATATAACCATGTAATCCAACATCATTACAATAATAGATTCAATGAAGGTGGCTTAATTAGGCATGTGTACATTAAAGAGGTTATTATTCATCATGGTTTCCTACTTTTAATTTTTTCTAGTGGGAAACATAATTTTATTCACCTCTATTTGAGCTATTCTAGTGGGCTCGGCCCTATAATATATTCTTGTGGGGATTTCTGGATGCGATGGTCATACATGGATGGCATGTTTTAATGCTTCTTCTAGGCATTGGTCCTTATGAGATAAGTTTTGGAATCACCTTGGGAATTTTTGGGTGATCAAATAGCCGACCAGTTATGTCTTTATAATTCATATACACATTTTCAATAGTTTCTCTTCAGTCAGTGGAATGCCAGGGAATATGTGAGCCCTTTCCAATGAGTGAAAAAGTCTACAATGCATTCATCATTAATATTCTTGCACTTATAGAGGTCTACAATGCTCATCTTCCGAGTGGTAGAACTGAACTGGTAAATAAATATCTTATGGAGGTCTTCCCAGCCGGCTACTGATCTGATGGGTTGAAAGGTGTACCACAAAAAAAATAACCTTCTAATTCTGGCACAAATAAGAGGAGTTTTGTGGCTTCCTGCTACAGAAGAGTTCCCAACATGGGGCCACACCCTGAGATAATGTGTTCTAGGTTCTGCGGTGGGTCCCCTGTCTCATTGAAGGGGGAAGAAGTGTGATTTCCAAAACCCGAGGGCACTGAAATATCCTCTACCCATGCCAGATAAGGCATTCTATCACAATTTATTGCCACATGTCGCATCTCGAATGCCACTATATGGGATATGTGGGTCATCATTGGATCATTCTGGTGGGTTTTCTTGTATTTTTGGGGATCCCTAACCACCAGTGCCTTGGAGGGTTCTTCAACACAATGAACATGCCCATTTGCTCATGGTGTTGCTTGTTGAATGACCTGTGAAGTAGTTTGGGTTACTTGAGCTTGGTCCCATGGATTGAAACTCCGTTAATGGGTATTTCGCGACACATACCATAACCTCGTGCCTTATGTTTCAGCCACAACCCAGTCTACATAGGCAGGATGGTCAGGGTAACCTGGAGGCAGTTCTCCAAGGGGATGTTTTTCTAACCCTACTCCCCCAAACATGGATAACTATAGTCTGGTTTTCTCTCTACAGCACATTCACCAAGGAGTTTTTCAACCATTTTCTCATGTTTGGTGAGTTTCAGAGGCAACACAGCTTTTTTGGGATCATATTCCACCTTTTTAACTGAGATAGAAGGGTGGGAGGGTTTTCCATCTCCGAGGTTCTCTTTACCCTTTTTGGGATTTCGGTTGAGGACCAATGCCTAGGTGGGAACCAGAATGCCCAATATATTTCTCTATTTACAATAAATTTGTCCTAAAGGGTCCAATAGTTATGAAACTCCCTCTAGGGGTAAGGTCTTCACCAAGAATATCTAGTTCTTTCTCACCCCCTTGTAAGTCATCCATGTTAACCGTGACCCTTCCAGGAGAAATATATTATATGTCGCCAGTAAAATCGGGATGGTGACAAATAAAATTTAAATGTAGGAAATAATAATGTACCCAACCATAGATATTCATGTGGGTATAATTATCTTTATTTATACCGAGGATAACATTGAAACTCTTGATGCATCATTGTTCGAGTATCATATGGTTACTTGGTGACTCATGGAGTTGGCCCACGGGGAGTGTAGTTAAATCAACCAAAAACCATTGTTGGTAGAAGTATTTGATGTGAACCAGAATATTGGGGTAGGACAAACATGGATGGTGATGACATATATGATTCTCCCATAGGTTCTTGAGAAAACAACCAACCTATTCCTGGGAGAGTGCTTCTAGCGCCCAGTAATTTGGCACTAAAACTGGACAAAACATATTAAGGAAATGTTCTGCTGCGAGAATATCCCATAAGACCCTTGTTCCAGATTTAGTTTATGGTCCTTCATTTTCACGCTAATCTAGTATAGGTGGATGGGGAAGCTGTATCGGTATCAAAGCAGACCTGTGAGATGGCAGGCTTGTTGGCGGAGAATACAATGAGCAAGCTGACTAGTCGCCACATCTCGGGCTATCCTCCTAAGAGTATAATGTATTAGACTCCACTTATCAGTATGTTAGGCATGATAATGTAGTTTATCGTGAAGGGACTACATATACTAGCAATGGTTCACAGTACTGGTTTTCTGAAATTGGTCCACAAAATATCTCTTTATATTATCTAGTTGGGTAGAGAGTGCATTTGGTGATGATGGTGGTGATTTCACAATCGTAACCTATGGAGTTTTCAAATTTTTGTCCACCTAAATATACCTATAGATATATGTACGTATCCATTGGACATAAAATTCTGGATGTATGACGTTGATGTACCTTTTTCTTGCCCCGACTCATGACACGAAGGATCTAGGCAAGGGTTTTATCACTAAATCATATTACAAATCAAAATATGATAAAAATACTATTTTAATATCTATATGAATGTTCTCAGTATTATTTTTATGTTGGCGACCCCCCACCCTCCTTCCCTGGGAATTCTGGTTGAGACAAGGTATATTTTCGTCATGTGGAGGACATTTGGTTTTACTTGGGATGGGGAGGGCTTGATTTCCACCTGAGTAATCTAGTGTGTGAGGGTAAACATGATATATATCAAAGGGATCATGGGGAGGACATCCATGTCCACTAGCTGAAGTGTAGAGGGGATATCCAAGAGAAGTGATGGATCTGATATTTCCTCTACAGAAGCAGATAGATGCATGGGTAGTACCTCTATGATGGTTTCTCCCAATAGTGTCACTTTAAAAAGGTTTCTCACACACGTCAAGATGATCATGGGAAGGACCTTCGTGTTGGGTGCAATAATGTAATGATGACCTTCACATCTCTCATTTCTATGGCTAAGAGGACAATATCCTACAAATTTAAGGACATGGGGAAGTCCCCCATACAATAGATTGACTGGATGCATAACATATCCTTGCCGACAGTCTGTGGTAGGAGGAATGACCCCATACCTGATATAATGAGCCCAAGAGAGGCTTCTATACTGGGTGTCACAACCATGGTGTGGGGGGCCCTCATTAGGACTAAATGTTTCATTGGGGGAATCTATGTCGAGCTTGGAAGAGGGGATGATATGAGTTATCTATGGTGGCAGAATGGGGAGGACCTCTATTCTGGGTGCCATTGCTGCAAGTCAGTCCGCAGTGTCCATTACCTATGCCAATGACAAATAGTGTCAATCGAGACTTCCCATGAGGCGGTTGTGGCCTAGATATGGGTTGGGAATATAAGTTCCCATGCTAAGCATACACAAGGGGCTGATGATATACATTTGTGGTGGTACAAGACATAATAGATGTTGTCATTGATGACCCTAGGAGAACGTCCTCCTATCCATGTGCTCGACATTGGCATCGTGTCTATTGGACTGGGGCCGGTGGAGCAGGCACATGGCTTATTTTCTCCTCGAATCGTGGGACCGGGTGGAGGTGCTGACATGGCCTGGTGGGAGACCACCTTGGGATCCAATGAAATGAGATCCTGGTCAGGTTGACCTAGACACCCCTTCCTCATCAGCATAGGGGAGGTAATCATTGAGGTGTTCCAGCGAGAGGCACCTGAAAAAAAAAATTTAGTGGGGAGCAATGGCTCCCTACACATCCCTTTGGGGAGGATTTGATGATGAGGCACATATGCCTCTATATACTAATGAACCATATCCCGAGTAGGGATAATCTCATCATCCTATTATCATTGGATGAGGTTATTTATCACCCTTCATTGAACGAATTCCGAAGGGGATATGGGGCGTGGTGTCCCAGTAGCTGCGGTGTGGATATTGTCGCTGAAGAGGTGGAACCATGAGGGATTTATGCATTGGCATTTCCCCTGACTCTGCATCGATGGGTGGGTGGTGATCATATTTCTAATGCAGTAGCATGGTTCACTGGAAACCATGGTGATTGAACAATTAAGGATGAATTAATGAAATCAATGTCCAGGTCCACCAATGACATTCAATAATTCATGGATGGTAAGAAGGTTCAATGATGAAAGCATTGCAGACTGGGATGTTTAATGTTTTAACTGCACTGACATCTAGTGAGTTTCATGCAAGGCCTACTATTTGCATGGTGGGACCCGGCGATGGATGACTGGCTCAGGAGATAGGCTAATCCGCTGATGTCCCGAACACTACTAATCTATACATTTTAGAGATTAAAATCACATCAGGTTCACCATTTCTATTTCTGATGCTTTCGTCAGGGCCCACACATCCAACTATTTCAGGACAATAAGGACTCACTAACTATTTCCTGCAATCCCGCTTTCCAATGCTGGGCGACATCTGTCATATGTTCATGAAAGGTTTCTCCATTATTGAAATAGGATGATGGGATGTCATTTTTTCCTACCATGGATTCCTCCTTGGAACGCATTTCCTTGTCTAGGACTCCCATTTAGATTAAGAATGTTTTCATGAAACTTTTCCCTGTTCCATATCTTCATGGTCGTCAGTTAATTAAAATTCATTATTGGGATGTTCCAAGGAGTCCAGTTAGGGTGGTAACATTCGGTCGGGGGATTTGTAGCATTGGGCATCAGGGGTGTGTTTGGACATTGTATAACTAGCATGTCTTGGTATCATTCAACTATTATAAGGCATTTAAAGGGCGTGGAAGCGAATGGCATCCCACATAGAATGCATGAAATTACATTTCATAGGATTTTCTTTGAGGTTTTATTCTACATTCCATGTTTAACAGAGGGTATACCATTTGTTTATGATCTAGTGGAAATAGATTGGACAGATCAGAACACAGTCTAGAGTGGTTCATATGGGTCCAACCCCTTGGGGGAACACTGATTCTAGGAGGTGAATTGGTATGATCTCACTGGGATGTGGTGGCCTTGGTGTGAATCAAAATGGATTATAGTTGGTTAATTGATGTGGATGGATAATGAGATTGAGTCGACTCGAGGGAAACGTTGATGTTGGGATTGGGCATTGATGAGACTTCCAAGGTATCCCCATGGTAGCGAATCAATGTCTGCATAGTTCAATGGGATGATGGAACACCAGAGGAGGAGGCCCATCAGAATGGTTGCATGGATTAGATGTTGGGAAAATAGAACCTTCATGTTCGGTAATGACCTTCATAGAACACATGGGATTGAGGGAATGATCCAGATGAGACATGACTGATTGTATTAAATATCATGGAGGATTCCTATGTATACCTATGGCATGGAATCAAACTCCACGTAGTTCAAAATGGGGAATAGAAATGGGGTGTGTGTAGAGGAAAATAACCCGATGATATACTTGGTATAACACAAGGTTAGCATCCCAAGGATGGTCTGTCACCACTGGGAAAGACTATAGATGTCGGTCCAATTGCAAGGGATGACAACGGCTTACTTCTAGGATGGGGTTGACAACAACTTTCCATTACATGGGGATCACAATGCCATACTACTGGATGGTGTTGAAAATGGATTGCCTCCTAACAGGGGACAGTTTAGTGTCATGCAAGACAAAAGCGGCATATAGTTTAACATCATATAGTATATGGGTGGAACAACATGAAGATGTTATGACTAATGGTTTTTGGGATAGATAATCATGGAGGCTACTTATGTATCATGCCTTTTCCAGGATCAAATTCCTCATATTTCAGAATTTTGATGTTGAGGCGAAGTGGAGGGAGTCATGACCAATGGATATTGGGTGTGAACCTCTAGGATGCTTCCTTCGTATCATGTCTTGGCAAGGATCAATGTCTGCAATGTTTGAGAGGAGTATGTGGCATACATATTAAGGTGTCCTATAGAGGATTCCATGGCCAATGCTTACTCTAAGCCCACGAGAGTAATGCTCAGCGTGAGAAACAAAAGGTAGTAAATACCTGATGATAATGTCGTGAATGATGTGTCTATGGGAAGTGTAATGGGGATGACATGTAGTTAGCATCCCAAAATGGAAACAGGGGCATACACGTGGTCCGCAGCCCATGGAGATTGAGATTGGTACATACACTAGGGTGAAGGCCTGATGGTGACCAAGCCCAAAGGGAGATGGATTTGGTATAAAGGAGAGGAGGTCTCTGGTTCCCATCACCCCCTCTCCGGTCATTGGCAAGGAAGAAGATTGGAGATAAGGGATGTTGCCTCCCTCCTGAAAGGATGGGTTATTAAACCATGGTGGTTTCCCTATCCCCAAATATATACACCGCTCTGGTAAAGAGGATATCATTCTATGTGAGCATCATCTCATTCCCATGATGACCAGTGGGCATAGATAATTTCTGAGATGGCGAACCCCGCATATGAATAATGATGCAAGGCAAGATGTTAATTTCATGTGGTGAGGATGATGGTGCTTGGATGTTTAATGTCATGCAGCTCGGATGATGGTGCATTGAAGTTATAAGTCAAGCATCTCGAATGATGGAGCTTGGCAGTTTAACATCCATTAGCTTATATGAGGTTGGTTTAATCCACACCCCCATGACATTCATAACTGATACTCTCTCTCCATCGAGAAAGAGAAGGCATCAGAAATGTCGTTGTGAGGGGGTGTTATGGAGTGATTCATTGAGAGGTCCATGTTAGTGTGTATATGGAAAGAAGCAATAGAGGTTATCATACCAATGAGAAGAAGCATGAGGTGAAAAAATGCAATGGAAATTACCTCCCATGGATCATTGAAATCAAATTTCACAAACCAGGAGGGTTTCATGAGAAAAATCATTGCAAATAAATGGTGTTCATAGGTAGAATCCCCAAGAAGATGTGGTGGTCCATGCAGTGGAGGGTATTTGAGAAAGGGTGTTCTTCAAGTGGTGATGTTTCATAGCCTAGTCGTAGAGCATAGGTGCATATAAGAGGTGCATTGCAATGTTGAAAGGCATTCATGTAAAATTGATTCGCGAATAAATGGTTCCTTGTGAAGCATAGCATTGTGAAGGAATTAGCTTCATGAATCACAATGGCCCTACATTATCATGTGGATCATAGGTACATGGAGGGTATTTCGCAAAGCCTAAGTTCTTTTCAAAGACCCTTTTACCCTTGCGGATCCCATTCTTTCATGGATGATTGTGGGATCTGAGAAGGTCTTCCCTCATTAAAGAGGGCTGAATTCAAGAAAATGTGGAGGAACATCACAATTCTAATGTACCATGAAAACTACATGGATCATACAGCTGGAATTGCTTCATGATTTGAGATCTAAAAATTTGAAAGGAAGAAGGATCTATTCGTTGAGCTCGAGGGGAGCCTAATATTTATAGTCAAGAGGGGACATGATGAAGAGGAAACCGAGAATTAAGACATGGTGCATTTTTTTGTAATCACGAAGAATCCTACCTCCTTTCTCTATGGTAGAATCGAAGATAATCAACTAGATTGTGGAGCCTTCTGCCTCCTTGATCAATGGTGGCTTCATAGAGGGGGGGCTTTGCAGATCATCCCACCTCCTTGTTTCATGGTGGCCTCATAGTGGGAGATCATTGCGTCAGCGGCAGTGCTGCTGGGATCTGTAGGAAATCTTTGTGAGGCAGCCCCATGGGTACCATGTTTCCTACTCCTCCGCCCAAATTTTGGCACGAACAGTAATGTTAGTGCTTTTACAGTGATTCTTTTTGGATTTATAATTTTACGAAACACTTAGTATATTCTACCTATACTTGAATTGGAGAAGGATCTATTATTGGAAGTAAAAGATATGCATTCAGTATTTATCGAGGAAATGTAATTGCATATAGATATTATGAAGAGTATTTCTGCTGAGATTAAATGAAAAAATATATTTAAATTTTTTTGTCCATTTTTAATGTGTTAATATGTTATGTCTATTACATGAATATACAAAGGATATTAAAATTATTATCAATAAAATAATGCATTTGGGAGAAAACACCTTGGATATTATCATTAGATTCAAAAAAACATGAAAATGGATTAATTCCTTATTGGTTCCAGTCAGTCACAATAAAATTTTTGTACACTCAAATTATATTAGAGAAGTATTTTCTCATTTTTGGCTATCAAGGATATACATTTGGTAAAGGTAAAATTCTCTGCATTGATAAATTCAAATGTATCAAATATGGATTTGAGGATTACCCCAACGTTATGGTGTTTTCATTAATATGATCTTAATATAATTATAGTTTTCAGCATTACATATATACCATAGAAATATTTTTATCTTATTTGAATAATTCATATAATAGATGATATTTTGATATATGTCTATCAGTATTTCATTGTTTATCTAGATCATAATATACCTGTATTTGAGTTCTCCTATATAAAAATATTTCATTTTAGAATTCAACAGACACTTTAAAAATACCTACATACACATAAGTCTATATTAAAAAAATTATATCATTAATTATTAGAATTAAATCTATTGACTCATGGTCTTGATTAATAATTGATATATAATATTACTCCCATATTGTAGTACATAATGGAAGCATAAATTTGATAGAAAAGTTATGTTGACAATATTCATTATGATCTATAATTTGAAGTGAGTGGTAATGTGTCTCTATCAAATTCACCCTGGATTAATGTGTTGACATTTAGGATGAAATGATGACGAAGGAAAAGATATACAATCCCTTTCAATATTATTTATATATTATATAATATTTCACATTTATTTTTTCTTCAAAAGAACTTTTCTTAGGTTCACAGTCTGTTTCTTTTATATCTCATACCAAAGAGCATACATAACCCGTAAAAAGTAACGAGTTAAATTTACCAATTTTATGAGAAGGATAATATTAATGAGGATAATGGGGTGCATATTTTGTACCATATAGAGAATGAGTTTCAAAATAATTCAGAATATATGGTTAATAATTTTTGGATAAAAAACCATCTCAAAAAATATACAGGGGAAAAATATGATAGGATTAGGTAGATGTAAAGTCATTTAATTTTATTGATGTTAAATAATTTTAAGGGATAATATAATTTTAATTTTTTTGGAATTTAAATCTAAGGTAATTCAAGAAAATAATTTTCAAATTAATTTAATTATATCGATAGGTTTTGTTTCATATACCATAACCTTTAAAAAAATACAACATACTATAGAAATATTATTTTGTAGTATAATTGTATTCTCATTTAAAATATAATAGAGGATATGAATAATAATAACTATATTATTAAAATAAATTGTTTAAATATATATATGCAATGAACTCATTACTTTCAAATTAATTATAAATTATGAGCAATCTCGTTTGAATAAAAATGAATTATGTTTTCGAAATGATATTTTTATGGGAACAAACATGATTTATATCAATAATTTAATCTATAACATTTGTATATTTAGGTTAATGATATTTATATGTTATATATTCAATAAAATGAGTTAATATTCAAGTTAGGTGTTATCTAGGTATGTGATATTAAGACATCCCAATTTGTAAACATAAAATAGATATTTTTAAAAACATATTTGAGGAATTTTACAAAATTATATTATAATAAATTATGGGAACATATAAAAAATAAATTTAAAAAATATGAAAACTAATATTTGATCATCATATAAAAATTCCCATAAATTGAATTTTGTTGAAATGCTTCGTTATTTTTTCAGATAATTGTAAAAATATATGTTTTTATTTTTTATTTTGTTTTGGACTAATGAATATGAAAGAAATATAAATAGTTTTAATATATTATTAAGATAATAATTAATTTAATAATATTTTTATTAATATAATTTTAATCATATTAATAAATATGTTGTTTAAATTTCATATATTTTTCATAACTTCTGAGATCATTTTCAATTGAAGACAATTTTTTAGTTCATCTATGATTTTAATTTTAAATTAAACTCTTCCACATATGAAAATTTAAATTTAAAAAAATTAATTAAATATTTTTAAATTATAAAAATACTTACAATAGGAATATAAGTACATATTTATTGACCAAAATTAATTATAAAAAGAGAAAAAATTAATTTCTATAATATATAACAAATTTTATTTACCAGGGATATAGGCTGAAAATAAATGGGATAAAAATGACATATAAAAAAGAAAATTATTATTTTATTTATATATAAATATCTTATGTCATATAAGGTTAAATTTTTGGGTGATTTTATCATTTGGTAATTTAAAAAACATGGTATTAATAAATTATTTAAAAAAATATTGTTTGTTTCATCTATCCCACTTATTAAAGGACATCTCAATCCTCTATTACTCAAGCATCAAACCACAATTTTTGTTGGGATTTACATTCTCAAATAAAAATATTAGTATCCTAACCAATAAATATAATGCAATAATTTATTTTAATTCAATAATAGTAATTTTTTTTTTTGTTAACCTCTAGAGGTTGTCTGAAGGAGAAGTATAGCTCATAAATATGTATTTCGCTTTTAATTCTTAGACCAGCAGAATAAAAAAATCATAATCCTTCTTAATATAATAATATAATTTAGATAAATATTAAATTATTTTATTATTTTATGATAATTAACATAATCCATATTATATTTCTATAAAATTGGAAAATAAAACTATTGATCTTGTATATGGAATACCACAGCCCTGTGAACCGATAGAATTTGATTTTAATTACTAAATATAAATAAATAATTTTATAATGGATTTAATTTATTTATATAATAATAATAACATAAATATACTTCACTATTTATTATATCACTTATACATTATTACATTTAATCATGTTGAGTATACAATAATTTTGTTCTTGTGCGTGGTGGATTTCCACCTCACGAAGAAATTTGATTCATTTTCCTTTAGACTATACATCGATTATGATAATGATAAATTTAATGAAAATATATTATATATAAGAAATTATATTTATTATATAATTTCATGTTATTATTTAGCTTAATTTTTATAATCCATTAAAAAATGTAAAGATGTTTGTGTGTACGTACATACTGCCTACTCCATGAGTTTCGTATTTTATCATTTTGAAACTAAATTTTAGGAATGATTTTAATTTTGTAAAAAATTAAAAAATATGATAATAATTTCATGGATATAATTATAGATATTATGAGATTATTATCAATGTATATGGAAAAAATGTCCTAAATGATATCCTATATTGGAAAATAAAGATTATTTTACCCAAAATAATGATTCAAACAATGAATTATTAATTAATATATGAAAACAAATATTAGTTAATAATATATGGTATTGTATATATTTTAATATCTCTATAATTGATTTATAATCAACCTATATTTACTATATATTAGGAAAAAGTGTGTATATATAAATTCAAGACATAATTAATGATAACTTTTTTAAAAATTTATTCTTTCATAAATTAGTTTAATTATGAAATTATTTTAATTTATTGGGTGTGTATACATGTCATTTGACATGTTATATTAATAATAAAATTATTTTAATTTTATTTAATTTTTTAATTTATTATATATTCTCTATAGTGTTATGATGGAAATATTTCTAATGTAAGGAGGGATTAATGTTAAAATATATTTTTTATTAGGATTATTTGCATTTATGTTTTTTATAGTGAAATATAATGACCAACATATCAATTAAAAAAGTACAATTCAAACACAGTAGTTATTTATAGATAATAAATTTTTACCATTCAATTGAATTTTTTTCGAAACTGAAGCTATAAATAATATTAGTTTAATAAAAAATTATTTTATTTCCATCATCAACAAAAATGAATTTTCTTTTATGAACATGTCTCAAAAAATGATTAAATGAATGTATTTAATATTATAATTTTTTTAAACAGATGTTTAAAAATATTTTTATTTTTAAAAATTATATTAAAATGAATCTGCTAATATCTTTTTTGGATGTGGTTATAAGACCATAAAATTAAAACACTACATAATATTGCGATAAGTTGATAATTTGACTCTAATTTATTTCAAGTATCTTTTTAGGTTTAGAGATTAAAAAAAATAGGTAATTATTAATACATATAACACTATAATCATACTAGAGGATACTATGAAAACAATATCCATTATTTCAACCAAATAAATCCTATAGAAACAAGATTTATTTTGTTGAAAAATTCATCACGTCTTCTTCTTTTATCTTACTCATTCTAGTAACATGTGAAAAAATATAAATAAAAACCTAGGATGGGCATATAAACATAGTGAAAGAAAATTAAGGAAATAAAACCATAGTCCATTAACCATTATTGGCCATTCCTTTACCTGATTAATTAACATATTTTGAAACACAATATCTCTATGGTCAATAATATTTAATTGATATTGCTTATATGAAAATTTATCTTCTTACTGAACTACCTCTAGATTCAAATCATGATATGGATCTACAAAACACATTCTAGTCATTGAAACATGAAAACCCTTTGTACATGTCATAAACATGGAGGTAAATATACTTTGTGGGAAAAAATGATAAAATATTATATAGTATATCATATTTTCCAATAAACAGCAGACTCATCTTTCCATTCTTATCAAAAACATCACACTTTTCCATGTGAAAATATTGAGAAAGGCATGATCACTTACCCAAAAAAAAATACTTCCTCTGCTTCTCTGCATTGCTTTTCGTACTGCTCTGAGCTGTCCTCATGTGATTCCGAATCAACTAAACATTTTTGGGCTTCTTGTATAATAATTATTTTCCCATCTAATTCCTTTCATTTAATTAATCTAAAAAACATTGATTTTGACACTGATTTCCATTAAATTACTAAAATGTTTCCATCTGTATATTGGAATGATATATTTTTTTATAAGAAAACTCATCCAAAGAAATATGTTGGTCCCATATTCTATGGAAATCCATTTAACGTGAATGTATCATACCTTATAAGGATTAATGTTTTCTTTTTTTTTACTTCTCATATGATTATGGTTGAAATCATTTATGAAAATTTAATTTACAGCGTAATGACTTTTGAAATGTTTTTCAAAAATGTATATGCTAACCTAGGATCATGATAAAAAACAATAGAAAGTGGAACTCTATGTTACTAGAATATATCTTACATATACTATTTCCAATTTTGATCTAGATTATACATATATCGAATAAAAACAATATGTCAAGATTTAGACAGTCAATCAATAATAAAAAAGTTTTCAATTTTACCTTGATATATATTTAGTAAAAACACAATTTAGTCCATGGATATATTTCCCCATTTCATCTCAGGAACAATAAAAGGATGAAGCATGTACATTAGAATTTTTTGAACTTCTTTCAGTTTTTGAAATTTTAAACACATCATAGTAATTTCAACAATATCGCTTTTCATTCCATATGACCAATAATACATAGAATGATATGCATTAATCTTAGTACATAGAGAATGAACTGAAAATAGGTAACTATGAGATTTACATAACAATTCATTATTTTACAATGAATCATAAGGCCCACCTAATTATTTCTGAAAATGTATAAAAAACTATATCAATTATAAATTGAGGTATATTTTCATTCTGAACCTATTTTGTCTTTTTTCTGTAACTAATTATCCTCCTTCTAAAATTGCTTAATTCTATATTATATTAGTGATTGAAATGAATCCTGAAAAAATAGAATAATTTTATACTCATTAAACTTCCATGTAAAATTTCATCAAATCAATAATAAAAGTGTTACATTCCAAACATATAATGGTTAATATAACGACTCATTTTCTACTCAATGCATCAACTAATATTTTTCCTTTTACTGGATGGAAATGAATCATATAATCATCATCCGTGATTAATTACATTCATCTTGTCAAAATATTGTTCAGTTATATATATGTAAATATATACATCAAACTTTTATGGTTAGTATATATGTCATATTTTACTCCATACGAATGATTCTTCTAAATTTTTAAAGAAAAAAATAGAAGACATATCCAAATCATGTTTGAGGTAATTTAACTCATGAGTTCTGAATTGACGTAAATCATATGAAATTAACTAATAATTTTTCATTAGGACACATATATGTCCTATCAAAGAAGCATTGTTATTGATATAAAATTCAAAATTTTTAGATGTTAGTGGAAAAAATGGAGCAATCAACAGTATTATTTTCAATTCTTGAAAACATACATCAAATTATTTTTTCATGATGTACATTAAACCTTATCTAGTTAACATAGTTAGTTGGCCAGATAACCATCTAATATTTTAAAAAACCTCTAGGTAATAATATTCTAAACCAATAAAACTATGAATAACAGTTTTATTTATTGGTCTCGGCTATTTTTCAACAACATTATTTTTATCCTCATCAATAGTAAGGACATATTTAGAAACAATGTGATCATGGAATGAAATTTTTTGTAACCAAAAATCACACATAGTGAATTTCCCATATATTTTCTTTTATTTTAATATTTTAAAGAAAACCCTTAAATGACATTCATGATCCTTTTTAAAATTTTAATATATAAAAATATTATCAACAAAAATAACCACAAACTTATCCAAGAAGTCATGTAATATTATATTCATAAGATCTATGAATACAGAATATGCATTCGTTAACCTAAAGGGCATAACTAAAAATTAAAAATGGCCATATCTAGTACTAAATATGGTCTTTGTATTGTCAAATTACTTTAAATTTAACTGATTCAGCACTGTCCTCAATTCAATAATTTATAAATACTTATCTCCTAGGAGCTAATGTTTCAAATTATCAATTTTGAGGAAATGGTTAGTTTTTATTAAAAGTGATGTTATTTAAGGCACTATAATCAATGAAATGGGTCATTTAAAAATCAATATTTTTAATAAACACGACAATATAATTCCATAGTGATGTTCTAGGTCAAATGATACCATTATCGAATAACTCAATCAATTGGTTATTTATCAAATAATGTTCAATTTGAGACAATCGTTGGGGTGGTTTTGAAAATAACATAGCATTACGAACCATGACAATAGTAAACTCAACTTCCAGATCATGTATTATACTAGAAAACTCATCCGAAAAAACATCATGATACTCATTTACCACTTCAACATCATTATTCTGAACTGTTTATTAATTTCACAATTTGTGTAATGTATAATTAATATATATCTTTTACTGGTTTTTCATCTTCCTGATATTGTAGTGCTTCATTATTTTACAGAAAATGAAATTCTATCTATAAAGAAACCTCATTTTAAATATAATCAATATCATCATGATAAAAGTAAATCCAATCTATACCCAGAATAATATCAAACTCTACAAGAGGAATAGATTATTTTTGTAGGTAGATTCATTCCACAGACAAGGAAATGAATGATCAATTATTTCATTTTTATCTTATCATTCCCCTTGGTGTTTTTACATCCTGTTCAAGATTCATTTCATGTGTTGGAATTCATAATTTAATATCAATTTTCACATGAATGAATGAATATGTACACCCGAAATGAAACAATATATTGGAAAAATCTGAATAAATTAATAATGTTCCTAATACTAAATTATTTAATGGAACAACATCTGATGAAGTACTTCCAAAGGATTCTAACACCCCTTCTGTCTTATAGTCCAACTGTACTATATGATCTTATTTCTTCATCAGACACTCATTTTAATAATGGCCCATCTCATTTCTCTTAAAACATATTACTAAATACAAAGTAGATTTTTTCATAACACTAATTTGATAATTTTTAGCGTAATTAGGAGCCTTATATCCCATTTTTTTACATAAAAATACATTACAAAATTCAAAATTAATTCATGAGTTCTCTTTTTACCACAATTTTCACAAACATTAAACTAATGTTTCTAACAATCATTATTTTTTCATAGTTCACCCATTTATTCTGCCACATTATCCTCTTATTCTAATGTTTATTTAATGAACACATGATAATCAAAAATATATATTTACATCTTCTCTGAAAATTAAAAATGTTCTTTAATATTTAAACTCACAATAATCTGATTCCCTTAAATACTTTGGATTTAATCCCGAGTGAAAATGATTTATTTTTCAATCAAGATCCCGAATGATATTTTTAGTATACCTTTCAAGTACATTTTTTATTAATTCATATGCTTTTAATAAGTCATTATCCAACCTAAAATCCATGAATTATTTATTCATCGGAAGTTGAAATACATTAGTAAAATATATTTAAAAAACATAAATTTGAATTAATCGCATACACAAGCATAAATATTTTCACTATCTATGATATTCTGGACCATAGAACAGTACATATCAACATCATGTTCAATATATTAAAAGCAAGACCAAACTATTTATGTTCTAAAAACCCCATGACCTGAAAAATATTTTCTATGAAATTAATCCACTATTAATCAATCACAATGTAATATAATCCTATGCATGTTAGAGGATGTTTCCACAGGAAATGTCCCACTATCGACATGTTCCAATGTGTTTAATCATGATGATCACATGCTTGGATAGAACCTCCATTTATAGCCTGAATCAACTATTACATCACTAAAAAACTATTCAGTTTTGATGAAAACTATATCAGGTTTCTAAGTTGGATATTTACTTTCCTCGGGATATCATCCTAGTACAGCATCGATGTTTCTTATGTAGAAATCCATTATAAAATAGACATATCATAGTTGAAAAACATGGTAATCCTAAACTGCTAATTCAATTTCACCATTAATTAATAATAATTTATGTTTAATCAATTAAAAATATTATGAAACATAATGTTATCTAAAAAGAAATTTGATTCAAACATAAAGGACATATCATTAAAACATTACATAATTATGAGATTAGTCATTAATTTGACTCTGTTTCATATATATGATCCTTCATGGTATAGGGTTATATTTTATTAGTCCATTATTAATACATATCATCACATTATCATACAAGAGGATACCATCAAAATAGTATCCATTTTTTCCTCTCATGAAAATCATTAAAAACATGATTTATTGTCATTATTAAAAAAATCTTGGATTCTTCCATTATCATACTCAATCATATTATATGTGAAATTTTTAAAAAAATCGTTGTTTGAGTATAAATAATTATTAAGGGATTATATAATGAAGAAACATTAGTCAAAAAATATTTATAATGTTTTGATTTTTTAAAAATCTTGAAAATATAAAAGCAACCATAAACCCTAAATATTACATTTTGAATCCATATCATAATTACTTTCTATCATCCATAACAATGTAAGTAATAATTTTCATGGTTAAATTTTTAATAGCCATCATCATAGGGACTAAAATTCATCGTTACATTTGGAATACCCATCATAGTATATTCACTAAATATTATAGGAGATGCCTTAATAATTACCTCTATCACATTACAGAATTCATTGGAGAGCTATCATGTGATTAGCCGCCCTCAACTTATAACAAAACCACTTATAAAAATATGCAATTCCCAATAACAATAACATACCCATAACACGTGACGATGCATAAAGGAAAAATATTTCCACATTGTACTCATAAGATTTAATTTCAATATATTTATATAATCAATACATTATCCAAACAAATTCTAATAATAAAATACCAAAAAATGTAATATGATAGTTACTTTTCTTTTTAAAAACATTAAAAATTGTAGAGGAATGCATATATCAAATAATGCTCATGGCGGCAGGAAGGACATTGTTACTACATACGTTAAAACGAAACAATCCTTTTGTCATTTAGTAAGACTCGTCGTAATGAAATATTTTTATTTAAAACCATTTAATGAAATTAAATTTCAAAAGGGGTTGATTATATAATGAATAAAAGAAGTTAGTATTTAAATAAAAATATGCTTCAATGAATGAATAATGATACGTTGTATCTTACCTTGAGTCTGACGTATCTCTTCTAATATTAAATTTATGGAAAAATAAACATAAGATAATTTATATAAGAATTAGAAACATTTTAATCATTATTATTAATTTAATATATCTTATTACCTTATAATAACAATTATTTAGTTATTTGAGTTCATATTAGATGTTTTTTTGGATGTTAGGTTCTTGAGTAAAAAATGAACGTGTTTTCATTCAAATTATCCATGTTATCATAGGTTCATTACCCACAAAATATTATTCATTATTTAAATATCATATGAATCTAGAATATATGTACTTATAATATTCAATAACATATGTAGATAAAAATAAATGCCCCATTCATGGAGATGGTTGTCCGTATATACACATCAATTCTACATTCATTTCATTGTCATATTAACGGAATAAAAAATAAACGATACAAAGTTAAAATGTAATTATAGTATAATATATATTTCATATATGTTACGTAAGTTTATTAACTCCAAAATTTATATATTCCATGTATTTCCAGAATGATTCATGTCATATTGAGTACAGGTAGTCCACACTTCCTCAAATTAAATAATTATATTTACACATTATGGAAGTCATACATAATTTGTAAATAAAAATTACCATAGAATAGAAAAAATATAAATATATCATATATCATATATAAATATCTTAAAATCATAATGGACACCATGAGAGGTTGTAGGTGATAATTGAATAATCCTTTTTTTGTGAGGTAGTTGTTCACCGCACAGAGAAACAATATGTTCTATATCCAATTGAAGGAGGTGTGTGTATGTTTAGGTTGAAACATTATAATCACAACATCATATTATATTTATTATATTTTTTTTTCTAAAATCATGGAATAATTATAGGTTAGGGTGGTTGTAGAAAGAAAATAAATTAAAGGATCTTGATAGATGGCATTACCTCTAAATCATATAAATACTTTTCATTTGATCCAAAAGGATTTATTGATTTGTCTCTTATAAATTATAAGGATTATAGGAGGAAATTATGGTTTTTAGTGATTATTGGAGCATAATTTGGATGTTTTAAGGGGATTTATAGGTGTGAGTAAGTGGGTAGAGGTGTTGGCTTTTATTTGAGGGATGAGGGGCACATTAGGATTGTTTTGAAATATTATTATATTATAAATTGATTATTGTATTATAATTGTAAATGAAGTGATATATTTAGAGGATAATGTGAGTATGAGTCTAAATACAGTTATAAAATTGGTTTTTGATAGGTTTAGGTGTCAAAACTAATCTTATCTTTTAGCTTTTACCCTTAAAAAACCGTAACTCTTACCATGTCTTCTTGTATTTTCATAATATATGATTATGATAGTAACTATAAAATTCCAAAGAACCAAAAATGTATCTTTAATGAATATTTTAACATAAATTAAATCATTTTTTGGAATCATTTATTTTGAGGACTATTATATCATTAAATAAAATTATAATTTTTTAAACACTTTTTTTATATTTTGACAGTATATAGAAATTGATTTTTTTAAGTCACAAAAAACACGATTCATTAAAAAACATTATTGTCACAATATATAACATGTCATAATCATCCATAAAATTCATGGATAATTGCAAAATTTTGAAATTACATTTATTTTAATATTTATAATATCATTTTTGTGAATATTTCATTAATTAGTCAGTCAATACATAATTATATTTTCATAGATAAATTTATTCATTTAATGTAAGAACAAATATAAATAATATACCATGATGTATGAAATCTTCATATTATTCTATTATATATTTATATTCCAAGATATAAGTTATATAACACAATAATATAATTGTTTTGGAAAATGATACATGATTATTTCATATTTCACTTCATTTTAAATTAAGTATTATATCATGTCATTATATTACAAATGTGGCTTAATGGGGTCCTAAAATCGACCCAAGGATGAAATTGGTTGGAAATATCTCAAAAAATATGTTTAGAACATGTGTTAGTGTAGTTTCATATTATTGTAATTTTATTTTTACCCATATTTACCGGATTTACCTTTAACCATTGTAATGACTCGGACCTCTCTAGTCTGTTACTTTGTGAAAATGTGGAGTTGGAGGTGTTTTGGGAGGTCAAGGTGACTTATCCCCAACACTTTTCCAAATTTCCAGTTCTGTGAACAGTATTTCTAGTTTTATGAACAGTATCAGGATGTGTACAGTGTTTCATAGATCAGTAGCACAAATCTGTAACATAGATCGGTAGCACAGATCGGTAGCACAGATCGGTGGCACTAATCGGTAGAACTGATCGGTAGCACAGATTGGTAGCATAGATCGATAGCACAGATCAATAGCACATATCGGTAGCACCGATCGGTAGCACAGATCGCTAGAACAGATCGGTAGCACAGATCCGTAGCACAGATCTGTAGCACAGATCTGTAGCACAGATTGGTAGCACAGATCGGTATCACAGTTCGGTATCACCAATTAGTAGCACTAATTCGTAGCACTGATTGGTAGCACAGATCAGCACCACAGATCGGAAGTACAGATCAGTAGTAGTGATCTGTAACAATGATCGGTTTCACAGATCTCTAGGTGTACATTAACGGTAGGTGAACAGTGTTTCCAGATTCCTTCATTTTTCCCCTTTTGACGTTTCCATTGACGTAAAATACATTTAAAGCCTTATTTTTAGGACTCCTAAGGCCGATTAAAAGGCCATAAATCCTAAATTAATTACTCATATGTCTTGGAATGTTTTACATGGTCAAACCGTGTGGGATAATGTGATCTGCTTTTAATAGAGATTTAAGCGCATCTGAAATCATCTCCATTTAAATATTTAAAAAGGAACAAGATTCATCCTCCATTTTTATTCTTATTTGTTATTTTCTATGAGACTCTATAACCTTTCAATCCTTTCCATAGGATTGACACAATAAAACTTAACTCCTAGGATTAGTTATGTTGTGTTTTAATGCAACCAAGCTGTGTCGATCATTCTTCAATATAATGTTTGTTTTATCATTATTACTTCAGTGGTCATATTATCTTGTTCTCATTTCCATATTAAAATGTAATCTCCATGCTTCTAATGTGGTTTCATGGGGTTTGGTTGGTGAGGACGTATCATGACATCCTTGTGTGGACGCAGTTGTCGTGAGAGGAGGATCTTGACCCGTTATGTGGATAAAAAATGTTATGAACTTTTCGAGGTAGGGGATTCATGGCTTCTCTAATTGTTTATGTGAAATCGTATAGTTATCAATATTTATCCATTGTATCAAAATTAAATTGACTTAATTAAATACTTGAATTGGATTAAAATAATTTTTTTGATCACATGTTGTTGCTTTGTACCGTGATAATGTTCTGCATTATATTTTGCAAGATAGAGTGATATCTATGATTGATTTGATTCATTTTTCATTCATGATGGAAATTGATAATGAACATAAAGACGGAATTAAATGGTAATTAATTGGATAACGATATGGAGGCTTGTAAATTAATTTGGTTGTTTTTGTTTTTAAAGTTGTTCTAATTTGATGTTAATCAAATTGGCATAGTAAGCATTTTATATGTTTTGTGATAGCTTACTGATTAATATTCATGGAATTGGGACATACGAATTGAATCTTTTAATTCAAGATGGATTAATGAACTGGTTGGTTGATGAAAGATAACTTCTGGTAGGGTTCATAGTTACCCTATTGTTCGTATGGTCGAGTGCCTTGTGCTTTAGAGCCATGAGTTCACATTATGTATTATGGTTGGATGCCTTATTAAAGGACAAAGAGCCCATTTGATGTGATGTTTGATTTCCTTCTGCTGGTGCTATGATGTCACCCAGGAATGGTGTTGTTATATGTGGAGGTTGGGAGGCCTTGTGGTTGTAGTAGAGGATGACTCATAGAGTGGCGAGATTCATCGGTTTATGCATGTGGGAGTGGGTTGGGGGTCATGACAGAGTGGTATCAGATCTCTGGTTGAGGGATTAGATAGAGTTTAGTGTTAGGAATAGGATAGGTTGCATGGGTTGGAAGGGAAACAATGTAATTCATTTTTAGAAAGTGAGGTAAACACTGGAGACCGGCAAAGAAATAGGCATTTAGGTCCCCCTATGATCTAATGTACGGACCATTAAGTTTACAATGGATACTAAACAAGGTGATACTAGTTGAAGGGTAGAGACCTAGGAAATGGTCATGAATCATTCTTCTTATGCCTGTGTTTGAATGGGTATACCTTGGGATAGGTTAACATAAAATGAATGAAGGGATCAATTAATTAATTAATGTTGATTCTTCCATATTCCAAGTGTAGGAGCTCTAAGTGTTCGTTATTTTGCAGGAATAGATCCTATTCGACATCCTCATCAGGATCGAATAGAAGATGACCAGCAGGTTGTGCCAGCAGATCGCCACATAGTAGTGGTCGAAGACGAAGAAACCCGGAGGAAGACACTCGAAGGGTTTCAGTGCCAGTGTCTGCAGAAGTACGAGGGATCCGTTTCATATGCAGTCACAGATGACTGGTTAGAGGAGTTCGAGATTGGTTTCAGTTTGATTCTTGGTCGGAAGGAACACTGGGTGTCTGTGGTTTTGACGATGCTATGTGGAGTAGCAAGGCAGTGGTGGCTCTTGTTCCTCGGGGATCGTGAGGAGTTAGCGATCTCATGGGAGGAGTTTCAAGACAGATTAAGAGTCGAGTTTCTTTCTTTGACTGTGAAGGCATGTAGTCTCTATGAGTTTCTTACCCTTCAAGAGGCAAGTATTAGTGTTAGACAGTTTAGAATCCATTTCATGAACCTTCTACAATATGCTTCAGACCTGTTACCAGATGAGTAGGCCAGGGCGAGGCATTTCAAGAATGCTTTGCATCCAGAGATCCAGTGCCAGTTCAACCCATTTATTATGAAGACATATCGTGAGGTGCTGGTGAGGGATGAGGTTGTTGAGAGGACTTTGTCCAGGACCAGATCATCACAAGAGGGGAATCATCATGAATCTTCAAGAAGCAGAAAAGTGGACCAGGGTTCCCAGTTTTCAGGGCAGAAGAATTTTCATTCACCTGGGGGTAGGTCCCAGCCCATCCCATCTCATTTCTCTGGAGGCAGCAACTCTCAGGCTTATGCCATGGGATCAGTCTCTTGTTTTTCTTGTGGTGTTCATGGTCATTAGCAGTGGGTCTGCCTGACTTTTAAAAGTAGTCATCATGCATCGGGCCCTCCGCTCGATGTTCCTCCGTTGAGGCAGTTTTAGCAGAGGTAGCGGCAGTAGGTTTCACCAGCTTTAGATCACCAAAGGGTAGATTGGGCAGGTAGAGGACATCCCTATGAAACTCCACGTCCTCAGAGAGTGGAGCACGACCATGGTGGTGGTCGTCATCTGGGTCAGAGAGGCCATTGAGGAGGCCATGGTCAGCTTCATGATCCTATATTGCCAGCTTCGGGCGAGCTAGATGTCGTTCGAGGTACCCTTTACATGTTTTATTCCATGGTGTATTCCTTGTTTGATTCAGGAGCCACACACTTATTCATATCACCTACCCTTGTCCATGAGATGAACTTGAGGTCGAGAGGCTTCCATTGCCCTTGGTGTTGACTAGGCCAGTTGGAGGTCGAGCTGACTTGTTTGAAGTATGTAGAGACTGTGAGCTAGTGTTGGGGCAACACCGCTCTTGGGGAGATTTCATATGTTTACGAATACAACCAAATGATGAAATCCTTAGTATGGATTGGTTGTATTTGGTACAGTTTATTACAGATATCTTCCGGAATAAGGTCATCTTATTCGGTGTGGATGGAGAGGAAGTAGTGTTTGTTGGTTAGCGAGATCCTCGGATGGGTCATAGGTGCGTTCCATCCTAATCATCCTTGATGGCTAAGTTGATGCTGAGTTCTTCAGAGGTTCAAAAGTTTGTGTTTCCTAGGGTCTTGGAGTATTACCTTGTTATATTCCTGGAAGAGGTTGTAGCATTACCCCCTCGAAAAGAGATCGAGTTACAACCAGAAGTGTCTCCTATCTCTATGTTGCCATATAGGATGGCTTACTGATAGGGTTACTAATTAGGTTTCCCATAATTGGATCATACGAATTGAATCTGTTAATTCAATAGGGATTAAATAACTAGTTTGTTGATGAAGGATCAATCCTGGTAGGGTTCTTAGTTACCCTCTTATTTGAAAGGCCGTGTTTCTTGTGCATTAGATCCATGAGATCTCATTATGTATTAAGGCTGGATTCTTGGATAAAGGCCCATGATCCCATTTTATGTGATGTTCGATTTCATGATGCTTGTGATGTGATGTGACCCTGGAAGGGTATTGTGATATTTGGAGGTAGGGAGGCCTTGTGGTTTGGTAGCGGATGATTCCTAGTGTGGTGAGATGCATTGGTTTATGCATGTGGGTGTTGGGAGGGGGTCGTGACAGAGTGGTATTAGAGATATGGTTGAGGGAAAGAGTGTACTATAGAGTTAGGAACATGAGAGGTTATATTCCATGTTTAGGAGCTTTATGTGTTTTTTACTTTGTAGGAATGGCTCCAGGTCGACATCCTCATCAGGCTCGCAAAAAATATGTTCAGAAGGATTTTCTTGAAGATTGCCACTGGGTAGAGGTCGACAATAACGAAACATGGAGGAATACACTCCTAGAGTTTCAGCGCCAGAGTCTACATAAGTACGTTGAATCCATTTCAGATGCATTCATTGAACAATGGTTAGAGGATGTCAAGATATGCTTCAGTTCGATTCGTGCTCGGAAGGAACACTGAGTGTCCTTGGTTGTGACGATGCTGCATTGAGCAGTAAGGCAGTGGTGGCTATTTTTCCTCGGGGATCGTGAGGAGTCAGCGATCTCATGGTAGGAGTTTCGAGATAGGTTTAGAGTCAAGTATCTTTCATCGAATACGGAGGCCTCTAATCTGCAGGAGATTCTTACCCTTCGACAGGGGAGCTCCAGTGTTCGAGAGTTTGGAATCAGTTTATAGAACCTTCTACGATATGATTTATACCTGTTACTATATGAGGATGCCAAGGAGAAGCCTTTCGAGGAGGCTTTGCATCTAGAGATCCAGCACAAGGTCACCCCATTTATGTTGAAGACATATCTTGAGGTGGTGGTGGGGGAAGTGGTTATTTATAAGACATTGGGAAGAACCGGATCATCTTGAGAGGGGAATCTTCATGATTCCTCAAGAAGTAGAGTTGTGGTCCGGGGTTCCAGATTTTTTTGGCAGAAGAGTTTCTGTTCACCTGGGGGTAAGTCCCAGCCCTTCCCATCTCATTTCTCCAGAGGCAGAAACACTCTGGCCTATGAAAAGGTATCAAGTGCTTATTTTTTTTGTGTTGTTCATGGTCATCAGTAGCGGGAGTTCCTGAATTTTTAGAGTAGTCATCGTGCACCGGGCACTCCGATCCAGGTTCCTCTGTTGAGGCCGTTCCAGCCGAGGTAGCAGTTGTAGGTTGCACCAGCTTTAGATCACCAGAGGGTAGATGGGGCTGGTAGAGGACTACCCCATGATTCTCCCTATCCTCAGAGAGGAGACCATGGTTTTGGTGGTGGTCGTCATCAGTTTCAGAGTGGCCATGGGGGAGGCTATAGTCAGCTTCATGCTCTAGCATTGCCAGCTCCGAGTTATCCAGATGGTGTCCGAGGTACCCTTTTCTTGTTTTCTAGCTTGGTGTTTTCCTTGTTTGATTCCGGAGTGACGCACTCCTTCATATCACCTAACCTTGTCCATTACTTGGTACTTAAGGAAGATAGGCTTCCATTTCCCTTGGTGTTGACTATGCCAGTTGGAGGCCGAGCTAACTTGTTTGAAGTATGTAGAGACTGTGAGATAGTGTTGGGGATACACTGATCTTGGGAATATTTCCTATGATTATGAATACAACCATATGATTTCATCCATGGCATGGATTGGTTGTATTCAGTGCAAGCTATTGTGGATTTCTTCAGGAAGAAGGTCATCTTCTTCGGTGCGGATGGAGAGCAGGTGGTGTTTGTTGGTGAGAATGATACTCAGATGGGTCATAGGTGTGTTCCATCATTATCATCCTTGATGGCTATGTTGATGTTGAGTTCTTAAATGGATAAGTAGTCGGCATTTCCTAGGGTTGTGGAGGAGTACCCTGATGTCTACCCAGAAGAGGTTGTAGCATTACCCCCTCGACGAGAGAACACGTTTGGGATAGTGATAGAGCTAGGAGCGTCTCTTATATCTATGTCTCTGTATAGGATGACCACTTCTAAGTTACGAGAGCTACATATATAGCTTGATGGTATGTTGCATAGAGGATTTGTTCGGCCAAGTGTGTCACCATGGGGTGTACCAGTCTTATTCATGATGAAGGCCAACATCAGTTTGCGTTTGTGTGTCGATTATCATCTCTTAAACAAAGTGACAATAAAAAACCGATATCATCTTCTGCGGATTGATGAATTATTTGATCAACTGAAGGGTGAAATTTGGTTCTCAAAGATCTACTTGCAGTCAAGATATCATCAGATGTGGGTAAAGGATGTGGATATTCTGAAGATTTCTTTCTATTGTCTTCATGGGCATTATGAGTTCATTGTAATGTCGTTCAGCATGACGAATTCTCTAGCTGTTTTCATGGGTTTGATGAACATTGTGTTCCGTGAGTTCTTGTACATGATTTTCATGGTATTAATCAACAACATCCTTGTATACTCCAAATCTAAATAGGAGCATGTAGAGCATATACGTGTTGTTTTGGGAGTTCATTGAAAACATCAGCTGTTTGGGAAGTTTTCTAAGTGTGATTTTGGGATCAGGAATCTGTTTCTTAGGGAATGTTTTTTCCCAACATGTAGTAGATGTGGATCCATCAATGATAGAAGCAGTTGTGTTTTGGGAAGCAGCTATGATTGTTTCAGAGGTGCGATGTTTCCATGGTCTCGCAGGCTACTACAGGAGGTTCGTAGCCAATTTATCAAGGGTTGAGACTCCTCTAACTGCTTTGGCAAGGAAGGACCAGGCCTTCGAATGGACTTATTAGTGCCAAAGAAGATTTCAAGTATCTAAAAGAGATGTTATTATGTGCTCTCATTCATTGTATTCCAGCTGAGGGAGTCCAGTTTGATGTTTTCTGTGATGCTTCACATTTGGGGTTATACTGTGTTCTCATGAAACAGAGGTCAGTTTTTTCTTATGGGTCTCAGAAGTTGCATACCCATGAATGTAACTATGCCACCCATTATGTTTAGTTGGCAGCTGTGGTGTTTTATATGAATTTGTGGAGACATTACCTCATTGGTTAGTACTTTGTGGTTTTCACTGATCATAAGAGTTTGTGGTATGTTTTCTCCCAGAGTGACTAGAACAGACGACAACGTCAGTGGATGGATTTTTTGTAAGAATATGACTTCGAAATATCGTATACACCTAGAAAAGAGAATTTTGTAGCTGATGCGCTGAGATGAATGTCATATAGTGATGTTGTGCATGAATTCAGTTATTCATGTAGAGTAATGGAGGAACTGTCAGCATTAAATCTTGTTATGGAAGAGGTTGAAGGTAGAGGTTGTCTTTTCCAGATGATGGTGCAATGATCCCTGATGCAGACGTTGGAAGAATTCTAGTTGGGGGATTTTGAGGTGGAGGTTTGGAGTGACAGATTTTTTTGTGGTGAGGCCCCTCATGGTTGGTCAGAGGATGAACCACACTGAGTGTTGTATCATGCTAGGGTTTTTATTCCCTTGGCAATGTGTGAGAAGATTCTTGAAAAGTTCCATTGTTTTCCAATAGCTGTACATCCTGGTGTGACAAAGATGTACTAATCCTTGAGGAGTCAGTTTTGGTGGCTTGGGATAAAGCGTGCGGTTGCGGTGTTTGTGTCTCGATGTTTAGTCTTCCAAAAGGTGAAGGTCGAACACCGTGTTCCTGGTGGTCTTCTCCATCCATTATAGATTACTTAGTGGAAGAGCGAGGAAATCTCAATGGACTTTTTAATAAGTTTACCTTGAGATCCAAGATGACATGATTCTATATGGGTGGTAGTGGATCGTTTAACAAAATTGGTCCACTTCATAGTGATCAAGGAGTCGAGCTCAGTGGAAGTTTTTTTGAGGTTGTATCTAGAGGATGTGGTGAGGCTTCATGGTGTACCTAGGATAATCATTTATGATCGAGATACTCATTTTACCTCTAGGGTGCGGAGAGGTCTCCATAATGCTTTCGGTTCTCAACTAGGCCTTAGCTCTTCTTTTCATCCTCAAACAGATGGTCAAACTGAGTGAACCATCCAAACTCTCAAAGATATGTTACGATTTTGTGTTCTTGATTTTTGAGGTTCATGGATGAGGAACTTACACTTTGTGGAATTCTCTTACAATAATAGTTTTCACTCCACCATCGGTATGGCATCGTTTAAATCCATGTATAGTCGGCCTTGCTGTTTTCAGTTATGTTGGACTGGGGTCGGAGAGTCAGCAATTCTCGGACCAAAACTAGTGCATCATACAACAGATATGGTTTAGATTATTCATTAGAGAATGAATACATCACAAGATCGTCAAAACTTGTATGCTGATCAAAGGAGGAGACCCTTGGAGTTTAATGTTGGGGATCATGTGTTTCTGAAGGTGACTCCTCGTCGTGGGTTGTGATGGGTTGGTCATGGAAGTAAGACTTCTCCTTGGTTTTTTGGGCCTTTCAAGGTGTTATCTTGTGTTGGAGATATGGAGTATCAAGTAGCACTTCCCCCATAGATGATTGGGGTACATGATGTCTTCCATGTATCACAACTTCGTCATTATCTTCATGATAACTCTTGCGTTATCGATTGGGGAGTGATCAATATAGATGATGATGAAACCTTCGAGGAGCGACCTGTGGAGATCCAAGACTGCAAGGAGAACGTGTTGTGTTGGCGTTCTATCCCCTTAGGTCAGGTCTGGTGGAGACACGGTGGTATGGAAGAGGGTACTTTGGAATGTGAGTCACATATGTGTGTCCAGTACCCAGAGTTTTTTTATGTTATTGTGCTGACTTTTATTTGATCCTTTCTTTTATGTACCTTTGATGAGATGTTATTCTTGAATTGTTTGGATATGGATTATTTTTCCCCTTTCCCTCGGATTTTGTGGTTTTTTCCTAGCTTTAGAACAACTCAGTGTGGTTTTTCCCTGAGAGGTATCTTACGGGACGGTTGTTAGGACCCCTCTTTTCTTTAGGTTGGTTTTAAATTCTTGAGGATGATATTGTTTTGAGAGACATCTTATGTAATGGCCCAAACCTCTATAGTCCATTACATTGTGAAAATGTGGTGTTGGTGGTGTTTTGGGAGGTCAAGGTGACTTATCCCCAACACATTGCCAAATTTCTAGTTCTGGGAAAAGTGATTCCAGTTTTGTAAAGAGTTTTAGTTGGTGGACTATGTTTCACAGATCGGTAGCATAGATCGGTAGCCTAAATTAGTAGAACATATTCTTAGCAGAGATCAGTAGCATAGATCCGTAGCACAGATCGGTAGCACAAATCGGTGGCACAGATCGGTAGCACAAATCGGTGGCACAGATCGGTAGCACATATCGGTAGCATAGATCGGTAGCACAGATCGGTAGCACAGCTCGCTATCACAGATCGGTAGCACAGATGGGTATCACATATCGGTAGTAGAGATCTGTATTAGATATCAGTAGCACAGATCGGTAGCACATATCAGTAGCACAGATCTATTGCACATATCGGTAGCACAGATCGGTAGCACATATCGGATGCACAGATCTGTAGGTGTATAATAATGGTAGGTGAACAATGTTTCCAGATTCCTGTAGTTTTTCCCCTTTTGATGTTTCCTTTGACATAAAATAATTTTAAAGCCTTATTTTAAGGACTCTTAAGGCCGATTAAAAGTCAATAAATCCTATATTAAGTTTTCCTAAGGCTTTAAATGTTTTACTTGGTCAAAACATGTTGGTTAATGCGATCTTATTTTAATGGAGAATTAAGCACATCTTAAACCGTCTCCCATTTAAATATTCAAAAAGGAAAAAGATTGATCCTCCCTTGTTCTTCCTCTTTGTTATCAGCTATGAGAATTGGTATCCTTTCGATCCTCCATGTAAGAGTTACACAATCAAACTTTACTCCTAGGATTTGTTCTTCTCTGGTTTGATGCAACCAAGCTGTGTCGATCAATCGTCGATATAAGGTATGTTTTATCTTCTTTCATTATGGGTTCATCTTCTCCTGTTATCCTTTACATATTAGCATGTAATATCCATGATTCTAATGTGGTTTTCTTAGGGTTTTGTTGGAGCGGATGTACCGTGGCATCCTTGGGTGGATGCAATTGTCACAAGAGGAGGATCGTGACCCATTGTGTGGATAGAGAATGTCAAGAACTCTTCGAGGTAGGGGATTCATGGATTCTCAAATTGTTTATGTTCAATCGTAGAGTTAGCGTGATTTAGACTTTGGATCACAATGAAATTTACCTAATTAAATACTTGAACTAGATTACAAGAATTGGTTTGATCGCATGTTGTTTCTTTATACCGTGATAACAGTTGGCCACATGTTTTGCTATATAGAGTGATATCTATGCTTGATTTGATTAGTAGTTCGTTCTTGATGGAAATTGTTAAATAACATAAATCAATAATTAATTGGTAATTAATTGGCTAAAGATAAGGAGGCATGTAAATATATCTGGTTGTTTTCGTTGTTGTAGTTGTTCTAATTTAATATTAATCAAATTGACATAGTAAGCATGTTAAATATTTTGTGATAGCATACTGATTAGGTTTCCCAGAATTGGAACATATGAATTGAATCTATTTATACAAGATGGATTAATGAACTGGTTGGTTGATGAAAGATAACGCCTGGTAGGGTCCTTAGTTACTCTCTTATTCGTAGGGATGAGTTCCTTGTAATTTATATCCATGAGTGATCATTATTTATTAAGTCTGGATGCCTTGTTAAAGGGCCAAGAGCCCATTTGATATGATTTTTGATTTCCTGATGCATGTGTCGTGATGTTACCCTGGAAGGGTGTTGTGATAAGTGGATGCAGGGGGGCCTTGTGGTTGTGGCAGGAGATGACGCCAAGAGTGGAGAGATGCATCAGTTTATGCATGTGGGTGTGGGGATGGGGTCATGACAACCAGGGTAAATAAAAAAATAAATATTGTTACTATTCATAATATACAAAAATAATATGTACCCATTTCAACATTTTATACATTATTATTACAAATAATAAATCACTTTTTTTCAAATTTTGAACCTGAAATATTAGTAATTAATTTATAATAAATAAATGTAAAATCTAAATAACAAGTTTTTATGTAATAAAAAATATCAGATGATTGATGTGGTTTTATGCCCAATTTAAATTTGAAATTAATTATATTGACCGAAAATGGGTTAAATGATAAATAAAATAATCTAATAAAATATTATAACCAATTTAATGAACTATATGACTATATAAATATATTTTATGAAAGTAAAATTTTTAATTTAAATGGATTATTTTTCACTATTCATTAAAAATAAGAATTTATTTAGAATAATTCAAAAATTTCATCAGAGGTTAATTTTTATTTATCACTTCAATATAAGAAGATTATTTTTCAAATTTAAAAAATAAAAATTTTAAAACCAAGAATTTAAAAGGGTTATCCTTTGAAAGGTTTTAAAATCATCTTTTAAAAATATTGGAGTATTTTATGGATAAAATATTATTTATTCTAATTTTACGACTAAAAAATTATTGGATAAATGTATAAAAATATTAAAAACACGTAAATTCATATTTTAGTTAGTTATATTAATTCAAACTAATACAATGGATAGGTATTTAATACCAATTAAAATAATAATAATAATATTTTACTATATTTCGGTATACCTCAATGTTGTGTGAAACATTAGATTTTGGAGAAACATGTTGTTTTGGGTCGAGTATGATATCCATAAATGTTTCCATTTTATTGTAAAACTTGTATATTATTATTAAATACTATTATATATGAGAATTTATGCTTTTATAAATACATATGATGTTATAATCGTGATTTTGATTTTTGGAAAAAATATGAGATAAAAAATTATTTGTAATCATATAAAACCAGAATGGAATATTTATTCATTATGAAAAATAAATTATTTAAGGCTTATAATATATATTTATTAGTTTATTATTAATGGAAATGAATTGAAACATGTATTATGAATTTCATATTTTTATTAAAATAATATATAATGTTTAATGTTTTTCCCCACATGAAATATTACATGTGATCATTAAAAATAATATTATATATATGATGAAATCATTTAATTTTACATATTCAATATAATCCAATTTTAAAATTTATATTCTTGATTTGGAAATGTTATGTCAACGATAACAATATTTTTATGAATTCCTATGATTTTATATGGGTTATTACATGAATTAATTATTATGAAAATCAAATAGTTTTCCATTTTTTCCAATGTTGAATTGATGAAATGTTTATGGAACATGATTCATATCGATAAATTATTATATTCTGATATGGTTTCTCAAAACTCATTAAATTTCATGGTTTCTAATATATTTAGTATTAATGATGTTGTGGAACACATAAATATGACATTCATTATGTGACCATGGTTTTTTTATAACCATTGAAGGTGGTTATGTTTTGAACTTGATTTGTGGGACCAATATCACAATATTATACGTTGTTTAATGATTCATATCCTGTGAGAAAAATTGTATTGGAATATGGAATGAATGTAATTTAATACTGGAAATATCATAATATGATAGTGGTTATAGTATATATTTACTACTAAGATGGTTTATGGAGTGATCCCATTGTAATATTGTAGATTTTTTAAAAAAAATTAATACTATGGAAATTAAGATATATATTTATATATATACAGAAATTAAAATTTTTATAAAAATAAAATTATCTCAAGGATCATTTTCTTTTATTCCACAGTTATATTTTTCTTATGGATGTCAAATTTTTATTCCATGGCTCAATATCATGATATTATTTTGTAGGGGATAGTTCTCAAATGTCATTTTTATGTTCTAAAATACTTCTAATCCTGTTTTATTTACATGTCTGACTTTTTTTACCCATATTGAGAATATGTGATCATTGTCTATTATTTACCATCCCCATGTTCTGTTTCATGGAATTATGTATTATAATTCTAATAATCAATGTTGTTATGGAAAAATGGTGACTATTTAGGACATTTTAACCATTTTATATGACTATATGTTTGCATAGACATTAAGAGATGCAACACAATAGAATCTATTTATGTAATGTCAGGAATTTTCATATAAAAAGATGTAATATCTATTTATTAAAATAATTGTCATTTATGTTTAATTCCAACCCTCAAACATCACACACATCAAAAAACACATTGACCACATTTTTAATTCATCTCTATATTATTTTCTTGAAGGTGAATATCATTACAATTCCAAAAATCACAATATAATCCTCGAAACCTGTGTCTCAAAATGAACTCGAGTCAATCAATTATGGAAATTCTCTTTCTGGTGGAAGGTTTCCACAAAATATTAATATAATTCAATCTTATATTAGTTTTTATATTTCAGAATTAAAAATAATCCTAATATATATGTCATTTCTATTCTGAATCTATTTATGTAATGGTTATACCACTTAAAATCTAAATAAAATCATCAATTTGGTAAGAATTTACTATTAAAAGTGGAGGGATTTTTAATTTACTCAATGAATATAAAAGTCCATATAAAATATATCCTCATACTCTCAATTGAACTCATTTCTTCATCAATGATGTTTTCATATTTAGAATGAATTAATTTAGTATCTTCTTAAATAAATATATTCATACCAAAAAATGGCAATTCAATAATTTTTTAGTATCGGTTTTCACCATAATTTCATGATTAATATCCTATGACAAGTATGTAAATAAATGATTCAGTTATTTTTCTTATGATTCATCATAAACTAATTATTTGTGGAATTGTGGTTGTTAATTATCAATTTGAATCTCAACATATTTAACCTCAATATATCTAAAAAAGAAAAATATATACAATATATATTATCACAAATTATATAATTATCAAATTCATAATATAGAGTGTTAGATTCCAAAAAATTGATATAGGTGTGTTACTCCACTTAACAAATTGACCCATCCACAAAAAAATTTACATTTATTGTTTAACCATTAACATAAAAAATAAAATCATGGTAGTTTAATAAAGGACGATGATAGAAGATCTAATGTAAAATCCATAATTAAATCATTAAATATCCCTAAAAAGGAAAAATATATTTCTTTCAGGTTTTTTGGAGCATATGAATAAATATATTATCAACGACTATGATAAATTTTATATGATATATATTTTTTATAGAGTTATCTCATATCATTCTCTTCCCTTTGGTATGAATAAGAAGCTATAAAACCATTCATATACATATCAACATGGTTTAAATCAATTGAAAAAAAATCCAAACACAATTCATCATTCAACCATAACACCACATTTTCTTATTTTGTAGAAAATATTAATCTCAATGTATGATTGTTAATAGAACAGAAATGATATAGCAAAACTTCAAAATATACTTCCATGAACCGTAACATCAATCCTAAAAAACAACCAATACTCCTAAAAAATATTAATATTTTATCATCAATCACTTTTTAATTAAATTTATAGTTTTTTTATATTCTAATGTTTATTAAAATATATTAATGAATTCCCAATCATTATGAAAATATGGAATTCTCATACTCCTCTTGTCTTATATGTAAATAAATATTACATTATGGAATTAAAAATATTTAATAAAATTAATGGTAATACAACTAGGAATTAAATGAACAAAATAAAAGGGGTAAGGGGATATTTATTTCAATATGATTGAGATCCATAGAATATAAGAAACCTATTAATATTGTTTTCTTACTTATAATAAAAAATCCAGAAATAATATTTGAATCAGTGACTCCTCATGTTTTAATCACTATTTTTTCTATAGTAACCCATAAGATATATGAATTTTGAAAATGAATTCTAGTAGTGAAAAGGGGTAATTATATTTTGAATAATTCAATTTATTTTATTTTAATGACATTTAACACTACCTAATATGTCTAAAATCACTCTATAACATTATATTATTTATATATTTTATACACATGATTTAATGAAAGTGAGATATGGCGTATAATATAGATTTTTTTCATCCAAATGAATATATAAAATGTTACCTTATTTATGAATTTTTAATATAAAAAGAATAAAAAACAATTAAAATTATTATATGAAAGTAAATGAAATTTTTGTGTTTACTATATAAGATATTTAACATAGTTCATATTTAGTTATCCTAAAAATTTATTTCTATTTTTATATAAACTATGGATTCTATTTAAATTGATAAAACAATGAAAATAATGGAGATATATCATTTAAATTACTATAAAGTATATTGTTAATAAAATATACTATATAATTATTCTTACTAAAATATCTAGACTCAATAATATAATCATGTTGTTAATTTCAATAATTATTTTCAATAGATTTAGTGGAACCAACACATAGATTAAATTATTTCATTTTTTATTAGTAATTAAAATAAAATTATATTTTTTCACATAATAGAACAATATATTTTTAATAAGTAAAATGTTAGTTATATATCAACATAGTATTCACATATATAATTAAATGAGATTAAATCTTAATAATATGAAAATTTTCAAAACAATGTGAATCGTGATGAAAAACTATTTACAATTTATTTTAAAAAACATTTAATACGATTTAAGTACCTCTAAATTCTATAAATAGATATGATCAGAAAAACTCAATTTTTTTATGTGGATAGACTAGTAGTCCTATATATGATATTTCATATTGTAAATATGATACGATAATAAATTTGACACTAAATTTATAATTTTTTTGACTTTATGTACACTGATATTTTTCATGATGATTTATGTATTGTTATAACATATTTAAATAGTACTTGTGTTAAAAATACATTATCTTCTATCTCTATAACAAAAAAAATAAACATTATATACCACTTCATTATTTGATATGTAGAACATCTCCATATAAATAATAATTCGAATCTGGATACCTATGGATAGTTATATCACAAGTCAAATAGCCTTACATTATCCATGTTGTATCCTCCTGGAAAAATAATGATGTATCACATTAATTCAATCAAATATGTCAAATATAAAATATTGGTATTGAATCAAAGATATTATTCATGAATATATGAAAATTACATGAAAATTATAATTTATGGGGTTTAGTGGTTTAATCAATGGGGAGATATTTATCTCAAATTTTAAATTGAAGAATACATATGATTTTCACATCTTTGTTTACATTTAATTATATTTTTATATTATTGAATCTGAATCCCTACATAAGAAATTAATATGATGCATAAAATTGATGAATGTATTGAAATTCGATTTATCAAATTCAACATCAACAATATTCATAACTAGGAATCTAAAATTAGGGAAACAAAAATATTTTTTTTGTTATTACAAACATATTTTAATAACTTTTTTTATAACACATAGATTCCATATATGTTATAGAATCCATAGAGTTTAAATAAAACTTAATATCCAATTAGGTATAGTATTTCTTACTAACATTATACTTTATAACATTATAAGAGTAAAACATTGTTTTCTACATTTCAAATTTTTTTTAATGAATTGTTTCATGAGTGGGAATATAACTAATATATATATATATATATATATATATATTAACTCAAAGAGTATGTTTTTTTATTTTATTATCAGCAATATATTCTTTATAAAAATTAATTTCATCACGTTATTAATTTACGTTAAATTGATGAGTTAAACCATAACTAACGTGATTCGAAACAATATTAATTACAATGTCAATTTATTTATTTTATTTGACATATTTAAAATCATTATTTATTTTTTGTTTTTATTATTTATATATAGTATTTTTTAAATAAAATCCATCTCTAGGATTCTATGCATATTATATGGGATTAAAAGAATGGTGATAATTAGATTTATTCTAAAATAACCACGGAAATTGATTCAGAGATGAAAACAAAAAACATTCTTATTATTTATTTTATATAAACAAAACCTTTTTATACTAATGTTAACCAATTCAGAATAATTATTTCATTAAAAATTTCTCTAATAAATGTTTCTCATGAAATTTATATCTCAAAACATATAAATACTTGGTTTATGTAATTTTAAAATTAGAAGAAAATGATTACTAATTTTTCATAGATAGGGAAAAATAACAATGTGTACATGAGGATAAACTCATAAAAGGGGTTTTAACTACTATGGGGTGGATTATAACTGACCTCACCATGGTAGAATGATCTCTATAATGGAATATAATAATGTAATTTTCATAACTACAGATACGAAATTCGAGTGTCTTTTTTACATTAATTCAATCCAAATTATTACAATGTTATCTGATAATGGTTAATATAACTGTTGTTATTTCAATATGAATAATTATTATCCTCCATTATTGAAGTCTTTACAATAGACTCTATAAAGGATCTATCGATGAGATCAATACCATACATAATATATCATATAAAATGTTTCTCAATAATTATATTATGAGGAAAACTAAAACACAGTCTGTTGAATAATATATAATATTCATGTAATTTTCAACACTCCTCTTATTCCCATGATAGTCATTCAATATTTAATAACTCTTAAATGAATTGATGAATTTATCTAAAATAATATATATATGTTTATACAAAATCATTAGTAATATATATTTTATGTTTTAGAATCAATTATTATATATGAATATGAAGAATATAAAGATCCATTTTTATTTAGTATTCCATTATCTATATTGGTTTCATTATACTAAAATTATTGTAATAATTTCGAAGTGTAATATGTGAGTCATTATCAACAGGACCCTGATTTTTTTTATAAATTGACCATTAAGAAATTTTTTTATCTTAATTCTTCTGGTAGTATAGGGAATTGAAAATTTTTTACATTAAATTTCAAAATAACTATATCAAATTATTTCGATGATCATTTTTCTACCATACATTTATATTTATTTTCAGTCCATTTTTTGCGACATTATGCTTTATGAACTATTTGAATTTTCATGGTGGGTTATAATTATTTATGACCAGAATATGATAAAAATTTAGTTTCCTCACAATCAAATTCCTAATTAGTATCTCTCTAGATTGAAATATTCTATTGATATTTTTATATAATATATGGATTTGTTATTATGAGTTTTTGTGTAATGAAATGATAAATATAACTATTGAATGTATCATCTATTAGTCATCAATAAAAAATGACCTGCTGAATATATTTCAAACCATAATCCATAAATTTTTTAATATAAGAATACATTTTATATGTCTTAATTAAAAATTAATTGAAACATTTAAAATTAATATAATAGGAAACATAAAAATAATATATTCCAAATAAATGGAATGAATTTTTTAGGAATTATTTTAACAATGATTTTATATTTCTATAATTCATTAATATAGAAGTTACAATGTAAGTCATTTTTTCGGTATACACATTTATCTAATTTCATACTCTCATAAAATCTGTTATATTATTAAAATTTTCTATAAATTATTTATCTCTCCAGTGACGAATATTAATACTCAACAATGATTTGTGAGTGAATTTGAGAATGTGATGAATCAATGATAATAAACTATATTTGAGCATATTTTTACCTTCCACATTATCAATATATTTTTAAATTTAATGTAATTATCTAAATGTATAGTATATTTTCAGATCAAACGTTGTATATATATATGTAATGATCTCACTAAAACAGAAATATTGTGTTATGAAATATTTTAATCAATCTGATCATATTTCGTAGAATACCCAAAATAATTAAATAATATCAATATCCATAAAATATTAATAAATATCCTAGATTGAGAATATAAATAATAAATAGTATAATGAATTTATAATGGAATGTATTAAATAATTTTCAGGAAAAATTTTATAAGTTCAACAATATAAATAATAATGTTAAAGATGTAACATTTAATAAAAACCATTTTTAAATTTTAAATGAAGAATAATAAAAACATAATTATTTTTGAGTAATAATTCCAAAATAAGGGATTATGATAAATTTATAACAATTTTTTCTATAAATAAAATTACTTGACCCCAATATATAATATATTTTTTTGTTTAGACAAACACAAATATTTTATTTGTAAACTCTATCGTTCCTAGTCATATCATCTATCTCATGCTATTTTTTATGTCTTATATTAAAAGGAATTATATATGTTCATTGAATATGAATGAACCTGAAGACTAATAAACAAATAGAATCTACTATGTCACCTTTAGTAGATATTTACCAGATACATTTATTCTTGTAGTATCTATGATTTATCATCAATAGACTCTAAATTCATTATTAGTCGTTCAAATAAAAAATCTTCAAAAAAAATTATCTTCCAAATATGATTCAAAATTATAAATTTATAGAATCATTAGACATTTTGATTAAATAATAAAATGTATTAACTCTTCAACAACATTGTAGTAGTTCCTATTTTATAACAATAGTTTTTAATATATTATTATTCTTTTAATAGGAAAAAAATCATTCCATCAGTTCACCTATGAAAGAATATGATAATCGATGAATTCATATATAAAATTATTCACTTCACTAAAAGATGTTATCATATGAAATATTAACTAGCATTATATTTTCTAATACTTAATTTTCCAAAAACACTTATATAAGATAATAATGTCTTCAATTTATAGATTTAAAAAATACATTTGTGTTGTTTTGAATCTATAAGTTTCTCTTACACATATCACAAATAGATTACATTAATATTATTTATCCAACTCTGTTTTATATTATAACATATATATAATGTAGTTAATAGTATTATCAAATGAACTTAAGAGTTATTCCTATAAAACACCATATCCACAAAATTAATAATCTATATTCTGTGAATCACAATAACATATCATGCACCACATTAATAAAAATTTATTAAAAATATATATACTTAATGATTCCAGAACTATTATCACATTTATCATAAATTAATTCATATGTGGCCATTAAAATACCACATGTTTTATTATAAATGGTTTATTTTATTTCAATCAATATTCAATTACTGTTAGGAATGTATTTAACACATTATTAGAATCATATAAGGTAATATATAAATATTAAACTATTAATATATAAAGAAATTAAAATATTACATTAAAATATTATATTAAAAACTAATTTCAAAAATTATTAAAATAAATTTTAATATTGATCTTCATATTAATTTCCAACATGAAAATATTATTTCAATAAATTTTTAATTTAATTTAAATATTAAAATGGATTTAGTATTCAATATAAATCCAACACTTACACACAATTAATCAAAAAAATTAACAAAAATATATTATATAGAGATTTATATGTAAGACAGTCAATGGTTTTTTCATTTCAAATACAACCAGAGTAAAACTAATTGTTATGAACATGCCTAGATACACTAGTAAAATTATATCCATGAGGAAATAATATTTTACACCATATAAAATAAATTATATCATCAAAATTACTGAAAATATCAGAAGAAAATCTCAATTAACCATTTGGAGTGAACAATCTAAGCTCAAAGGAATAGAAACACATACATCTTCTAGGTGACACTCTCCCCTTGCTCGATAATGGATGAATGTACATCTAAAAATTCATGTTGTTAAAGGTAGATATTGAACTAAAATCCTAGAAGTGTCTCTTCACGAGTTCCATAATAATTTAAAATTGTTAATATACCAAATAAAACACTCTATTTAGAAAAAAAACATTCATGGTATTAGAATTCCATATTCAAATAAGATCAAGATATTAAGTTCAATAGACATGAAAATCTTACAAATAGGAAAATTAATATTTTATATAGAATAGTTTATATAATTTTACTATCCCTCAGTAGAAATGTCTCACAATAATTATAATATATATCAATGTTATCACTACATTTAGTAGCATAATGGAAAAATTCTACGTAGTATGTTTATTACTAGATATAGGATCCTCAAACTCTCATACCATTGATCATGTCAAATTTTACTCCAAAAAAAGGAAATATACAATCATCCATGACCACATAATGGAAATTTACAATCACCCTCTCCAACATAAGGGAAATATATAACAACCATCACCCCCTTAAAGGATGTTTTGAATAATTAAATACTCGTTAAAACATAAGTACAATCTAACCATGGTTTACATAGTGTTTTCATTATAAATAGTTTTCTATTTAATTAACAACATTTTGTTATTGTACCATACACCTAAAATATAACACGGATCGCATTTACTTCAATTATTATATAAATATTTAGAAATTCACTTGACTTAAAATAAAATCATAATTTACAAATCAATTTCCAAATTCCTTATTTGAAAATGATAAATAAATTGTATAACTATATCTTTAATTTCTCATCACATCAATCCCATTCCAAATGAAAATAATAATATATTTTTTTTGAAATATTTATAATCCATTTTCTATAGTATATTCCAATATAAAATATAACATTTCATCAGTTTCCAATGAATACGGTAATTTCAAATTTCATGAAAATTGTATGTTTTCAAAAAATATTATTAACAAATCTAATTAAATTAAAATTTCCCTATAATATGGATTTCATAATTTAATTGAATGAAATTAAAATTAAATAAAAACAATGAAGATATTATTACATAAAAAATATATGCAAACCTATCAACACTTAACCACAATTTCAATACTCAAAACAAATTGCTATAATTTTAGAAAATGAATAATGGAAATAGTGATAAATAAACACAAACTAGATTTATGATTCAATTAAATATTTTTTAGTTATATCTATTATTTTCCAATATAACACACCATATGGAATACATAAACAGAGTGTAGTATATTAGGAATAATATAAAATCTTGTTTTGAAGTGGGATTGAATGAGGTTTGTAATAAATTTATTTTCCTTGGAAGGGGATTGGAGGAGAAAAAAATGTCGGTTGAGTTCAACAGGACCTAGAATTGTAGGTTAAAATTGGTTAGGGTGGATCACGAAAATGAAAGATGATCTGTGAAATTTGTAGTTTATTTTCAGAAATATTAATTACCCATGCATTATTAGTTGGGAATTTATCGCATGGTTATACAAATTATGCTCTCTAACTATGCACCCCTCTAATTGGGTGTAAATATAATACTAGGTGTGATCATGGGATTTAAAACTATATTTGAATCATGTTAACCAAAACGTCCTAGGTTTCCATGCAACATAATGGGTGTAGTAACGTTTTGGGAAAACCATATGCCAAACATGCACATCACGTAATTTTCCAATGATTACAACATTATTTTCAAAAAAAAACACAACAAGAACGCCAACCAAACCATGATAAAAAAATAAATTCAATGAGTACATAAAATTTGTATCAAAATCATTGAACATCACCACAATATAAAATTTCTCACACAAAATTCTTAAAATTGAGTTTCCATATCAAATTGATGTGGAAATTTCTCAATCATTAGTGCCTCACTCTCTTACATGTAATGTTAATAAGAAACATGATCCCATACATCTATGAGAAAAGGTATTTTCTATCCATGATGTATCCTGTTCAAAAAGTAAAATATATTATTTGGATGATAATCCATAGATAAATTAGGATAAACATTATTATCACTACAACTGAAAACATGAGATGGATCAGAAAGCGAATTTTGTTGATTCGATACAAAGAAAAAAATATGTATCATAATAAATTGTGACCTAAGTTATGAATGGTAGGATTCATTCCACACTTTCTAAAAACACTCAAAATGAATCACAAAACAATGTTATATATTCTCATTCATCGCATTTCACCAATGTCCCAATCAAGGTGAATCCTTCAAGAGTACCAGATCAAAAACAGAAAATTCTATATTTATATAGTGATGATATAATAATGAATTATAATATAATTATATCATTATCATTATTCAATGAATAAAATAAATAATTAAAATATCATATTGAACTAGGCTTATTCCATACAATGAACATTAATTGATCTCTAACCAATAGATTGGATAATACAATGCCCCAAAATGATCAATTTTTATCAAGGAATCATCACTATTGTTATAAGAAAAATCAAACAATCCAACATGATAATGGTAATGTCATCCAAAATCAAGGATTCATACTTGATCTATATTATCTATAATCTATATAGATCCCTCTATCTATTCATAAATTTTTGGATGGTATGCAATACTCAAACAAATAGTACAACAATGTGCCTCCTAGTAGACTCTAAAAAATAATGACGTAAAAAAAGGGATCACAATTATATAAATTAGAATAAATAACTCCATAAAAATGTACAATCTCTCACAAAAAGATATTTCTTAGAACATTAATTTTGGTTTTTACATGAATGGGATTATGGTTTCATGATCTATTACATTTTCAATCACATGTCATTTCACAATCTCCGTCATTTGGTTATATAGACTCACAACAAAAATTATCGATGAAATATCAACATATATACATGTCAGGACTGGATATCGCTGAAGTAAATATGAAAGATTATACTGATCTACCATGACCTTTTGGTATGTATATAAACATAAGACAATGATTGGTATGTCTTTTCTCATAACCAACCACCAGAATCATCTCCCCGCATTATAGATCATATTTTTGGTTCATGTGGGAACTAATCTTTAAGAATTATTGAAAACACATAAAAACATTTATCCTGGGTAAAATTACAACATAACTCTTCAAAAAACATAGTGTACCTTATGTTTAAAAATTCCATTAAACAAAAGACTCCTCACTATAAATCGGGATCCTAATTTCATGAAATTCATCATCAAAATACTCTTCATGAAGAATGATGTCATGAAATGTGATTTAAAATGATAACTATCCAAATCAACCTTGACCCCTTCATCATGATCAATTAAATGAAACTGAGAAAATAGGTTTCATGTTACACCCTTATTATGAATATTTAACAGACAATGTTAAAAGATTCCATCTAAATAATTATGTGATGACATTAAAATTATTGATGGTATAGTTGATATCTAAATAATAATATTTTAGTGACTATACCAAATGCCTCTAATAGAGATTCAATTAATAATTATAAAAGATATAACTCAATATATTTTTTTTGGAATACATGGTAAAATATTCTCTGAATTGGTAATAATGCTAATTCTATTATGTATATATCTTCGTATGAATGTCTAAGATTGGGGTTAGATAATTATTCATAGGTGTCATAATATAATGAGTACCAGATGCAATAATGTGATCACCCTACATAAGAACAAATCTCAAAACCATAAAAAATTGTCGTTGAAGACCATATAGCCCTAACCATCATCAAGAAGAGTAAAAATTGGTGTAGAAGTAAAAATTCATTACATTCCAATATATGTACTCAATCACATACCATCCAATGGAAACATTACACCATCTAAGTGGAAGAAATAATTAAACAAAGTAACATTGAGATAACTATTATGAATTAGTGATAATATAAATATAAACCCAAAAATATCATAATATTAAAATCATTTCGAGGTTACTATCAAGCCATAATAGCTTGAACACTGTTATATTCAATTGTGATACAATATTTTGATAACATTTGTCTCCTTAATGTCAATTAAAAACACCCAAAATCTCATTTTTATTGCATGGAATAATGTTTTTGATATCTAAAAAATTGTAGAACATGGATAAATCTATTTTTATGATCCACTATATACATAGAATAGACCTGAATGTAATCCAAAAAGATCACCACAATAGAGTCATGAATATCTTTGAATATAAAACTTATTAAATCATTAAATAGAAAATGATCATTGGTTATATTAAATGGAAGGAGAAGATAATCATAATAGAAAATCCTTATCATGAATTTAGTTTAATATATGTTATTATTTTTGTACTCAATTAATGATAACAATATTGATGATCAACATTTGAAAACAACATCTTAAATTTTATATTTTCAATCAAATCATCAATCAATTGAAAATTATACTTGATCATTATCTTCAGTTTATTGAGTTCTATGTAAAAGACACAAATGAGAAGTGTTCAATCAAATTTTGCAGAAAATTGAATTGGTTCAACCTATGGGGTCAAAAATAATCATATAAAGAATTTATCTAATATATAATGAAATTGAGTTTTCAACAAAATAATTTCTACAGGATCTGTATGGTATGATGGAATAGATACTAGTTGAGTACCAAGCACTAAATCAACAAAAAAACCATACGTCACATACCAATAAAAAACAAGATATTTCATTATATAGAATATTATGAAACTCCACATCAACTAGAGGTATATCATCACTCAATGATTCCCTCTCCTAATCAAAATATAACATTAATATTAACATCCCAATATTTGGATAAGAATGATGGGCTCTATCCGAAATCAGGTCAAAAAAGTCTTGATGGATATGATCTCCCCATAAGGTGATGAAAATGATACATATTAAAGACTACTATTAATTAAATCATTATTAGAGATGATTCAATCATCTTTAAAAATGATATCTATAGATTTTTTTCAATAATTGAAAAATCCAAAATAAGATCAATCTATGATAACGGGAAAACACATGTGGTACATTCAAGACCGTAATGTCATTTTTTCTAGGGGGTGTTGTAATATTCACAAGTTATGATATAATCTACTTAGGAAAATTTATAATGTTCAAAATATGAGTCATAATATAGGAATTTTAAGTAGAAGTATCAGATAAATAAATCACTAGCGATGAATATATAGTGATTTTACCTCTCACAACCACTAGATCCATATTTTATTCTTCTAGATTATCTTACAATTCATGAAGATGATTTATTTCATATTAGAATTTTTGTAACCCCTTAAATTTTGATAAATCTAATTGCAACATAGTTTTTTTATTGGTTTTAAGTAGAAGTATCAGATAAATTAAAATTTATGGGGTCTAAAATATAATTAATAATACAATTATTGAAAATTATAAATATATAAATTATTATTTATAATGATTTAAAATTTAGAATATTATTTCGAAAATTGAAATTTATTAGATTATATAATGATAAATCAAGTTGAAAATGTTTAAAATAAATTCCAAACATGTCTAAATGTTATTGGTTGATGATATTATAACCCTATCTCATGTAATCTTCTGATTTGAGTAATTTTGGAGGTTGTTATGTGGGGTTGTAATTTATTATAAATTAATATTTCTTATAATTCCAACGGTGCCCCTCTCCTCCCTTATAAATGGGAACCTCCTCCCTCTCCTCCTAACACCTTTTTGGGCCTTCAATATCGGCCAAACCCTACCCATTTAACTTCTCAATATCCTTAGAAACATTCTAGAAGTCTTGGTCTCCTTCAAAGTCCAATTTTAGATCCTTAAGAGGAGGTTTCAAAGAGGCGTGTCGAAGAAGAGGTAATATCTGTTACCGATTCTTTCAAGTTTCATTCTTCTTCTACCTCTTCTTCATTAGTTGTTTAATTAAAAAGTAATTAAATAAGTATTACTTATATACTGATATGTAATTATAAATAATAAACAACCCTATTTCACCTTCCATCCACCCTACGGGAAAAAAATATCGCGCGTGCATACGTATGGAATACCGTCTCCACACCATGGTGTAATCTGTTTTTTCACCACCACCTTACTTGGATGGGTATAATTTTGTAAATAAAAATAATATATGGTTATTATAACAACATAATGATTCTAAGATATTATATCATCCACTCTAATTCCATTCAATAAATATGGGAATGATATCATCGCTTGTGCGTACGTACGGATTACCGTCTCCACGATACGATGAGATTCATTTTCCATGATAACAATTCAAGAATGATTATAAAGTATATATAAAAAGTAATCATAAAATATATGACATAATAATGGTACTGTATTTATGTATATATATATTCATGGAATCTACTTAATTCTATTCAATTCAATAAGTAAACAAAAACAACGTTCCGGCGTACATACGGCATACCATCTCCATGAACTATGTATTTCTTTCCCTTTATAGATCTATTATATATATGTATATTCTGAATATATATTATATATAAATCTTGTTTTAAATTCTGTAATTAATTAATCATGATTTGAGTAATCATATTAATAAATAAAAGTCAAAACACAGATGATAAATGAAACGATTTTACCCAAAACGCTACATGAAAATGAATTTACAAAAGAACGGTTAATATAAAGTCATAAGTGAACCATATATGATATCATAACAATGAATATTATTATGTAATAATTCAATGACATTATTTAAATCATTATACAGAAGGTTCGGATACGTACAAAGCATATCAGACCTTAGGTAAGGGATAATGTTGCAATCTCAATATTTTTCTATCTGAGATTGCTTATACGTAAGTATTTACTAGGGTTATAATTATCATCCATGTCCAAGTTTTATAAAAATATTTTCATGTATGTTTAATGTCCTTTTTTTCCTTTTTTGACTTTTATTACATGGTATGTAAGGAATAATTTTTTTGTTTACCATACGAGGTAATTTTTCACTTTTCCGGAAAAAGTACGAGAAAAATGTTTTTTTAACTTATACAGAATGAACAGATTCTTACTGTTTCATAAAGCCTTATTTTCATTAAGTTTAATCTAAAAGATTTCATTATTATTTTCAACAAAATCCTTTTATTTTAAATTTTCTTGCCATTTTGTGAAAAGAAAATTATTTTGAAGAATAAAGGATATTTTTCTCAAGAAATCATTTCAAGTGTTGTATCAAAACTATTTTCCATCTAAGATGACATTATTTAGTATGATTATATTTCACATAAAATGTATACATTATTTAAATGGTTTGATTCTTCTTATGATGAATGATATCCATTTGTTTTGTATGGATTATGTTAGGATGTGATGATGTTTATGTAACCCATTTTATTTGTTGGGTTATGATGGATGATTTATGTTTATTTTTTGGCACAAGTAAGAATGATTTCATTATGATATGGATGGTACCTATATCTCCCTCCAATGAAATTTGTAATGATTTATATCTCATGAGATAGATATGGCTGGAATGGTAAGTTAATCTGATTGAGTGTTATAGGACTGAAATGAGTAGTGAACTCGATTCAGAAAGGGACTTTGTCCACTAATATGGTTTTAGCAGCAATGCCCTAGGTACTATTGAAAATCATAACATGTGCTCAATGGTCTCCACAATTACATGTTTTATTCCCATTAAATATTATCATGGTTGATGTTACATTATGATATATGCCTTATGTACTTCCACGATTTATGTCTTCACCCAAGATATTTATGCTTAAATTTCATGTTCAAGTTTTTTGAATTCAAATGATTATAGATTGTTTTATGTTACCTATGTTTGCCCTTACTGAGCACTTGAGCTCACCCTTTGTATGGTTTCTTTTCCCGAGAATAAAAATAATGGTATTAGGTAAAAAAAGTATTATATTTACTGGTAATTTTGTGGACAATTCACCAATATTAGAAGATTATATTCTATGTTTCCAATGGAACTAAACTATTACAGTGCTTTGGGGTATGTTTTTGTTATGTATTAAGTATTCCGAAGAAGTAATGTAATGTCAATGTACGTCAAGCTTTGGGTCTCTACAGTTGGTATCAGAGTAAAGGATTAGTTAACCTTTGGAATCTAAGATGCAAAAACATTAGTGATATCCCTGGAGATATTTCTATGGTATGTCTAGGGATGTCCCTAAGGATAAGTATATTTATAGGTTATCATCCTAAAATTACAGTAACGATATTAGAATTTATCCTATGATGTTAGATATTGAAGGTAATCTCCCTTGATAATTATTTTTTCCACTCACACTATTCTTTTTGGGTTTTAGAAAATAGCTAGAAATCAGTAGATTCATGATAATAGAGGAAATTCTAGACAACGGAATGATATTCTTCATGAACTACAAAATGAAACAGGATTTGGCAGTCAAAACATCATTATTATTCCTAATCCTCAATCTCAAAATATGATCAATAATATCAACATTGGTAAGTATCCCGACTCATCTAATAAGAGAAAGATGAAGTTTAATGATGATCACAGGGGAAAGAAAGTTCAATTTCTCTCATGTATATCATGTGGGAAGAGGTATCAAAGATAGTTTTTCAAAGGAAATGGTAGATGCTTTGGGTGTGTAAAGGAAGGACACAAATCGAGTAAGTGCAAAGGAAAAGGTTCAGTTAACACCATGGACAAGGATAATGGTATTTCTATGACATCAACAACAATTAAATGTTTTAAATGTTGAATGTATTGGAATTTTGAAAACCAATGACCTAAGGGAAATTCTCATGAAGAGAATGATCATGGTCATATAGGTAGTATTAATATTGACGATGATGAAGAGACAACAAACAATATGTGAGATGAAAGAATTTTTCAAGATGAATAAATGGCTTAAAAAGGTAGTGGAATGATTACATGTTTATCAAGAGTAATGTTGTATAAGTAGTATCATGGTACTATGGAATAATGATACATAGTAGGATTCTTACACTATTGTTTTCCTAATGTTTTTGAAAGTATATTATGAATGGTATCGGTAACTATGAATGTTTATTTAGATATTTGTTTCGAAAGAAGATGATATGCACATAATTAAGGGATAAGGAGTAAATAATATGTTTGATATTATTCTTGAGCTCATGGTTGATAAAAGGACATAGTGATATCATTATTTTAGTACATAGATTTTTGTGGGATATTGGTATGTGTAAATTGTTTACTTTGGACAGAATTCATGTTTTTTCTATGGTTAAATGGTAATTCATGTTTTAAAAGAATACATGATTAAGGTATTCACATGTTTGGAATGTGACCAACAAGATATATCTTATGATATATAGGGGACAAATGAAGGAATTCACATGCTCAGTTGATGAAATTTCTAGTAATCGGAGAAAAGTATTTTCGATAAGCATAATGGATAGAATAGACAACATATATTATTGGATAAAGTTATATCTTTTTTATTTCTGAAAAGATATGATAGTGTTGTTTTTGAAAAAGGATAACCTGCTGAATGAACAACAACCTATCGCGTCGCACAAAGTTACGGGAGTCAAACCCACAACCAAAGTGAGACAGGCCTTAATCGCCTACCTATGGCCTACAGGAAGTCCTTGGTTAGGAGAAACTAGTATTATTTTATTCAGTAGTATGATAGATGAAGTATACGTCCTTTTTTGGAATCATATATGATTAACCTCACCATAGATGGATTTATGTATATTTGACAACTTTGGCTAACCTTTTGTTTGAGACATATGGAATGACCAATCATTCAGTCACATGATCTGATAACACCTCACAAATGAAAAATTCAACTTTATTTCTTTAAGAGATGAAGTGGAAATAATTCAAGGCACGAACAGTGATGAGATTATACTGAAATAATGTAAGTATTTCTTCTAATTCACATTCGTCAACTTTAGGGAAATTATAATGAAAACAAAAAATGTTTTCCTAGTGCCCTTATATACGATGAATCAAATGGGACTTAGAAGAGACATGATAATCATGTGAGGTATAGAGGATTGAATGTTGTAGGAATATCGCTCTAGTTTAATTAAAAGTTCTTATGTTTTTTTTAAAACCAGCTGATTTTATGTTTATTACATGAATATTAAATTTATTATTACATTTTTTTCTTGTTTCTCCATGAATATGATGTAATAATTTCCAAGAGTATTTTTTGAATTTATAAGGTCATGGAAGTTCCCTGCTATGAGGAGAACCTTTAAATTTGATAACAATATTCATAAATTTACTTCTATGGTTAGTTGAATTTCTAGGATCCAACCCATAGAATACATAATGTAACACCCCAAGCTTCTACGGTACGCTTCTCTTTGAATAATGTGATAGCGTGTGTTGTACGCAATAGCGTGTTCTAACACACCATAACCAATCAAACTAGCCGTTATGAATAGTAATACCTACCTTTTGAAATTATATATATTTTATATTTCAAAATGGACTTCATTTTTTGGATTCGTAATAATGAATTTTTCCTAAGGTGAAATTTTTGTACTTTTCGGATAACTTTAATATTTTGATGAATAGTGAAAATTAGTAAATTTTAATTAAAAACTACTTTTTTAAACAAAATAATTAATAGTGGTAAATTATGAATTTTAGTGGTTTTAAAGTATATTTATAATATATTTTTATGATTTAATATAATGTTGGTCATTGGACAGAATTTTACAATTAAACCGAACATAAACAAGTGTCAATCTTCTGATAGTTATTATCTCTTAAAAACAGGCTTTTTGTTTTGAAAGCGGGAATTAATTTTAAATTAATTTCTGCCACTTTTGTGTTTTGAATTTAGAAAAATGGATTCCATATTTTGAATCAGGATGTTAAAATTGTGTAAATAGGTATTTTTTATTTTTAGACATTTTGAATAATTACTGCGGTAAATATTTTATTTACCATGGTTAAGGGTAAATCCTGTAAATAAGGGTTAAAAAATAATATTATAATAATAATGAATTACCCTAAAACGTGTCCTAACCTTATTGATTGATACATGTTCGACCATAGGCATCTTTGGGTCCATTTTGGGACCCCATGGTGCCACTTGTGGGTGATAGGGTCACTTTTTTTAAAATGAATACAAAAATGACACAAGCATATATCTTTTAGAAAAACAATTATTACATAGGGTTATATATGTTGGATTTTAGATTATAAATAATCATTAGAAATATAAAAAGATTTCCTACATAATGATAGTTTATTTATAATTTTTAGACATTAAATAATGTAATTTATTTATGACACAATGATGATATAGTAATTACTATAATAGTGAAAAATTAAACTAATTGATATTATAAATACCCAAATAAATATAATATGAAACTTTTAATAAATTAAACTAATTTTCTAGGATAATATGATATATTATTATTGATTTAATTGACTTTGTTTGAAATAATCAATCTGTTATGAGTTTCAGAAAAATCAGCTATTGAATAGTGTCAAAATTGACATAAAAGAGTTCTAAAAACAAATAGTATATTATTAGTTGATCTTAAATTCATAAAAATATAAGGTTCGGCCAAGAGAATTATTTCATGATAGGTTCATCATTAATGGACCACTTAGGGGTCTCTTGAATGTATATATTATGTTTATTAACCATATTATATAAAAATACAAAGAGACATTGTAAAAGTGAAGCTAATTAACTTAGAGTTAATACTTAATGATAATGTTAATATAAGTATCCAAACCTGTCTAAATTCTATTGGTTGAGTTGTTTTAGACCCATCCCAAACTTAACCTTTTAATAATCAACTTTTGAGCCATTTGAAACCGAATAAGAATTTATTATAAATTAATATTTCTAGCTTTTCCAAAGGTGCCCCTCACCCCTCTTATAAAAGGGAACTCCTCCTTCTAATTTCATCACACCTTAAAAGCCTTTTGGTTTGGCCAAACACCGCCCAAATACTCTCCCAACTTCCCTCACTACAACCTAGAAGCCTTAGTTTGATCAGAAAGCCAACCTATGGAGCCCTTTTGATCATATCAAAAGGAAGAACCCGAAGAAGAGGTAATGATATCACCACCCTTTTCCAAGTTAATTTCTTCTTCCACTTATTCTTCCTTTGTTGTTACCTTTCTAAAATAATAACTCCAGTACCATATATATACTGTGATGTTATTATAAATATGGTACAACCATATTCAGTATTCTATCCACCCTTTGAATAACATGTCACCATACGTGCGTACGTACGGCTTACTGTCTCCACGTCGTGGTGTAATTGTTATTCAATATAATATTATTTGGATGGGTATAACAATGATGTGTAAATCATGTAAATAATAAATATAACATGTTAATGATTCTTTATATATGATATACCATCCATTTATATATTATTTTAATATCAGAAGAATGATATTGTAGCTTGTGTATACGTACGGACTACCGTCTCCACGAACGCGATAAGATTCATTCTCCATCGTATCCATTCAAGTATAATTATCATTTGATGATTTAAAAATTATGTTTAAGGACTTCATATCATTATGGATATGAATAATATACTACCTATCCTTTACAAACATGTCTTACGTAACAAAACAAACAAAAGAAAACAAGTAAGTTAACATCCGAAACAACGATAATTCTAAGATATTATTAGAAAATAAATATTAAAAGATCATATATGATAACATATTAATGTATATGATTCTTGTATAATTTAATAACAATTATTTCACCATTATACAGGTGGTTAACCTACCCCAACCATGGAAAAGTACAAGGTAAGGGTTATTTCACAATCTCTTCATTATCCGAGGTTGTTTATATGTAATAATCTACTGGGATCTCTTTATCATCCACATCCATGATTTCTTGAAAATTTATTTCAAAACATTTTTATTATTTACAAGAATATGGTTTAATGTAATTTATACCCTTGTTTGACTTTTTATAAGTGGAGTCTTTCCGTCGTTTTCAAAACAAGGTCCTTTTATCCTTTTCGACAGAATTAAGGTAAGAATGTTTTTTTAAGTTATACGGCGGGTGCGGTTATTTTCTGCCGTTATAAAATCTTCAAAGCTTTCCTTACAAGATTATAAGAATATTTTCAAAGAAAATATTTTATTTTATGTGGCACTTAAATGATTTCAAAAATAGAAAGTGATATTTCTCTAAAAAGTGTTTGGATTTCATCTATGTCAACATCCTTTGATGGATTTTACACTTATTTGAAGTTGATTTATTATGATAAAAATCTTCTATATTGTATTGAAGGTTTTGTGATATGTTTGACTGTGGATGTGCTATTTTTATACCATTCATAGTTTATGGTGAAATTATTGACATTTCGTATGCTAGTTTTAATACGAATGTTTATGTTATGTTTAATCTTTTTCATATGGGAATGCCTTGGACTTAATATGTGACAGGTGGAGCCCGCTATAGCTCCTCGATGCATCGGTAGGTCTCATGAGACAAACTAGTGTCTTGGCACAAGGCCTTGACAAAATCTTATTTGTAGTCTTGGCACGAGGCTTTGGCTATGTGGTTATGATAGTCTGGCATTATGCATTCCAACATTATGAAAGTGGTTATTGATATTGCATGTGATTATTCGATTAGTAGAATATCCATGTGAACAAGTAAATGGCATTATTTCATTTTACTTTTTCCATACTATGTTGAAGTTCAAGTTTAAAAGGCTTTTGTTTTATTAATGCATTGCCTTAAATGTTTATTCTTATTTGGATGTTCCGCTATATTGTTATCCTTACTGGGCATTTGAGCTCACCCCTTTTCTATGTTTTATTTTTCCCAGGATGTGAAGAAATAAGTTATGAATGACCTGCAGGGATATTATGAGGGGATAATAGTGTGGACTGTGGAGACATTATGTTGTTGTAGTAGTTTTTCATTTTATGATGTAATGTAAAACTTATGAATATATCTAGTGTTTCCAAGGATACTAAACCAATTGGTCTTTCGAGATTTGATCTTTCTTGTGATCATGAAAATGTTATGTAATAATGCACTGACTCTTGGTAAATAGGGTCGGGGCGTTACAGTTGGTATCAGAGGAAGTTTAGTACAAACCTTGGAAGCTAGATTTAGATAAACTCTGATTAGAGCACGTAGACCTAAGATGAACTTTGAGGATTAGTATAGAAGAACTTCCTAGAATTTTGGTCTTGTAGATATTTTGTTAGTTTTCTGAGCTATACATCCCTGTCTGGATACGAGTAGGTAGAGGCGGCTCTGGCACAGATGTACCAAGGGGTAAAACCTGAAAACACCTCTTTGAGCTAGACTCGAATGGGAACTGGTGCACGACAACGGGCCTTGCTGCACTCTTGGTAACAACACTCCCGGGGGATATGTTTAGGATAACTCTCATTTTCCTTTCAAATTATTATGAAGGGTTTATGAGTATATACTTCCTCAAAGAAAACATTTTTATGATTATGGATTATATCCATAAATAGTTCAATTTATGTTAAGTGTTTTATAAGTATGGGATTATGTATTTTGATTCATAAACTGATCTAGTTTATGCAATTATTTAGAAATGTCAAATAGTAGAAGAAATGGAAACCGTATCAATGCACGCACTCCATGTAGGGATTGCCCTCCTGCTCAAGATAATTATAGTGGGGCCGGTGATGCAACTGGTGCTGATCAGCTAATCACCATTCTGGGACAACTTACTCAGGTTATGATTAATAACCTTACCCGTATGGAGCACCCTGATCCACAGAATAGAGTATCAAAGATAGATCGATTCATGAGGCAACAACCACCAACGTTCAATGGGAGTTCATATCCCTTAGTAGCTGAGCAATGGATAAATTCCCTAGAGAAAATATTTCAGGCTTTGGGGAGCAGTGAAAGGGAAAAAGTTATCATGGCAGTTTAGCACCTCACTGTAGATGCTGATCAATGGTGGTCATTGATTCAAAACATGAAGGAAGATGATGAAGTATCAAATATTGAATGGAGGGAGTTCAAAGATCTATTTTTAGAAAAATACTTTCCTCGTGACCATTGAGCAGATATGGAAAGGCAATTTCTGAGTCTGAGACAAAAGGAGGATGAGAATGTCACAATGTATGAGGATAACTTTACAAGGTTAGCGAGGTATGCTGGAGATTATATACGTAACCAAAGAAGTAAGATTTATCGTTTCTTTGATGGGTGAAAACCATTTCTTCGTCGATCATTACTCTCACAATCCTTTTCGTCATACGAAGACATTGTCTCATGTGCTATCAGGACCGAAAAGGAATTCTCTAAGTCTTATGACTTTAAAGCAAAGTAAGAGAAGAAGAGACCTGCTGATCAATCTGGGAATGGAAATAAGGGGACGAAAGGAACGGTTGAATATCCATCTTGTGGTAAATGCGGGAAGAAACACCATGGTACTTGCTTGAAGGGAATGGGAGTCTGTTACAAGTGTGGTGAAAAATGCCACCAAGCTCGTGATTGAAAGGGGAAGAAGGAAGAAACCAACATTCAGTGCTACAATTGCTGGGAGATGGGGCATTATGAAAATGAATGTCCTAAGCGTCAGGAGAACATACCTTAGAAAAGGCTAAGTGATCAAGCCCAGGCTTATGCTATCACTACTGCTGAGGTAGAAGCTCCGAAAGACGTGATGGCAGGTAATTTAATGGTTTCCTCAAGTTTAGAAAATGCATTATTTGTCTCTGGATCATCGCATTGTTTCATATCTTCCCAGTTTGCTAAGAAAATTAGATATTCCCAATTTGATTTAATAAGGGAGTTTTCAGTTAAAACTCGTAAGGGAAGTATCATTGCAAAAAAGTTTTGTGAATCAGTCCCCATTAGAGCACATAAATGTTCTTTATCTGCTGATCTCATCGTCATACCTATGATTGAGTTTGATATAATCCTCGGTATGGACTGGCTTTCAGACTATGATGTGAAGATTTATTGTAAGAAGAAATAGGTTACGATTCTTGATGATATTGATAAGGAACACCTTATCTTTAGAGCAGAATCGTCACCACCAAATTCTTATTTAGATCCACCCACAGTAGCTCAACTTAATTCAATTATTGGGGTGGAAGAGAATGAAATAACTGTCGGTGAGGAAAGGAATGTTCAAATAGAGGATGTACCTGTTGTGAAAGAATTTGTAGATGTATTTCCGGAAGATTTACCTGGACATCCTCCAGAACGAGATGTTGAGTTTTCCATAGATTTGATTCCTAGATCAAGGCCTTTATCGAAGACCCCTTATAGAATGGCCACTGTATAATTAGTTGAACTAAAGAAAAACCTAGAGGAATTGAGTAATAAGGGATTTATTCGCCCTAGTGTTTCTCCATGGGGAGCCCCTATTCATTTTGTTAAAAAGAAAGATGGATCTATGAGGTTATGTATCGACTACAGGAGGATCAATGCTATAATAATAAAGAACTAGTATCCCCTACCATGCATTGATGATTTATTTGACCAACTGCATAGAGCTCAATACTTTTCAAATATTGACCTTCGATCTGGATACCATCAGTTGTGTGTGAAGAAGGAAGACATTCCAAAGACAGCATTTCGAACCAGGTACGGGCATTACGAGTTTACTGTAATGCCGTTTGGATTGACTAATGCACCCTCTGTACTCATGGATCTGATGAATATCGTTTTCAAGGAGTATCTCAATGAATTTTTTGTGGTATTTATTGATGATATCTTGGTATACTCCAAAACATACAAAGATCATGAAAATCACTTGCACATTATCTTGAAGACTCTGAGGAGGCATGAAATATATGGGACGTTTAGAAAGTGTGAATTCTGGCTTCAGGAGTTTTCTTTTCTTGGCCATATTGTCTCTAAAGATGGAATCTCTGTTGATCCTTCTAAGACCAAGGCAATCCAAGAATGGCCAGCACCTACGAGTATAACTGAGGTACGCAGTTTTATTGGTTTGGCAGGTTATTATCGACGTTTCGTCCAGAATTTTGCCCGATTGGCTAACCCATTAACGAAGCTCACACGTAAAGGGGTTAAATTTGTTTGGACAAAAGAGTGTGAAGAATGTTTCCAAGAACTGAAGAGAATATTAGTCAATGCTCCTATATTGACTCTACCGTCGGGGAATGATGGGTTCATTATTTATAGTGATGCATCAAAGAAATGACTTGGTTGTGTCCTTATGCAGAATGATAGAGTTATTCCCTATGCATCAGTACAGTTGAAAATTCATGAACAAAACTATCCTACTCATGATCTCGAGTTAGTAGTTGTGATCTTTGCTTTGAATATATGGAGGAACTACCTCTATGGTGAAAAATGTGAGATTTATACTGATCACTACAGTTTGATGTATATCTCCTCACAAAAAGAACTCAACATGAGGCAAAGGAGATGGCTTGAATTACTCAAGGATTATGATTGTACAATACACTACCACCCAGGGAAAGCAAACAAGGTGGCAGATGCTTTGAGCAGAAAAGACCATGGAGTTTTGAACATGATGAGAATTGAAAGGGATCCAATTTTCATGGATCTAGTGAAAATTGACATGGGAATAACTAGGGAAGGTGAAACATCAATGCTTTTTCAAATGGTTTCCAAACCATCTTTACTAGAAAGGATTAAGAGTTCTCAGACCGATGATGAAGAATTCCAAAAGAAGATTAAAGCTGTGAATGATGGGAGATTGAGAGACATTGTTTATGAAGATGGAATTTTGAGATTCGGGAAGAGACTTTGTGTTCCCGATATACCAGATCTAAAAAGGGAATTGCTGGATGATGCTCATAGTTCCAATTTCTCTATACACCCTGGGAGCACCAAAATGTATAGTTATTTGTAGGAACATTTTTGGTGGGACAACATGAAGAGGGAGATTGCTAATTTTGTGTCAAGATGTATGGTTTGTCAACAAGTGAAAGCTGGAAGGCAATAGCCTGGAGGAGTCATGCAACCTCTTCCCATACCGTAGTGGAAATGGGACAATATTACGATGGACTTTGTCATGGGGCTACCAAAGACACCTAGAAGGAACGATGCAATATGGGTTATTATTGATCGTCTTACCAAGTCAGCACATTTTCTTGGTATAAGAGAAGATCTACCCCTGGAACGTCTAGAAAGACTATATATTAATGATGTTGTGAGACTTCATGGAGTACCCCTATCGATTGTTTCTGATCGTGATCCTAGTTTTACTTCAAGATTTTGGAAAAGACTTCAGAAATCCCTGGATACTGAACTTCATTTGAGCATTTCTTACCACCCTCAGACAGAAGAAAAATCAGAATGAACTATTCAGACCTTAGAAGACATGTTGAGATCTTGCTCACTTGACTTTCAGGGTATGTGGGGTCAATATTTACCACAGGTAGAATTTTCCTATAACATTAGCTTCCATTCGAGTATTCAAATGGCACCATATGAAGCGTTATATGGAAAGAGATGTCGTACACCAACCTGTTGGGATGATGTTGGTGAAAGAAAACTTGTAGGCCCAGAACTGCTGGAGGAAACGGTGGAAAAGGTGAAGGTAATCCACAATCACATCAAAGGAGCTCAAAGTAGGCAGAAGAGCTATGCTGATAATCGAAGTAAGGATTTGTAATTTCAAGTCGGTGATCATGTTTTCATGAAGGTATCTCCATGGAAGGGAGTCATACGTTTTGGTAAGAAAGGTAAATTGAGTCCCAGGTACATCAGACCTTTCGAAATTCAAGAACTAATTGGGGCGGTGGCTTACCGATTGGCAATGCCGCCTAGTCTCTCCAAAGATCACGATGTGTTCCACGTATCTCTGTTGAGAAAATTCATGCCTGACCCAACACATGTACTCACCTATGAGGAATTAGAACTGGAACCCGATCTTTCCTATTGTGAAGAGCCCGTCAGGATTCTTGATATGAGAGAACAAGTACTGAGAAACCGGACGACGCGTCTGGTAAAAGTTTTGTGGAGAAACCATAAGATGGAAGAGGCAACGTGGGAACCTGAGGAACTTATGATAAAGAACCACCTGAGTATCTTCATGTGGTAGTATTCTAGAAATTTCTAGGACGAAATTATTTTAAGTAGGGTAGAATGTAACACCCCAAGCTTCTACGGTATGCTTCTCTTTGAATAATGTGATAGCGTGTGTTGTACGCAACACCAAGTTCTAACACACCATAACCAATAAAACTAGCCATTATGAATAGTAATACCTACCTTTTGAAATTATATATATTTTATATTTCTAAATGGACTTCATTTTTGGATTCGGAATATCGAATTTAGCCTAAGGTGAAATTTTGGTACTTTTCGGATAACTTTAATATTTTGATGAATAGTGAAAATTTATAAATTTTAATTAAAAAAAACTTTTTTAAACAAAATACTTAATAGGGGTAAATTATGAATTTTAGTGGTTTTAAAGTATATTTATAATATATTTTTACCATTTAATATAATGTTTGTCATTGGACCTAATTTTACAATTAAACCGAACATAAACAAGTTCCAATCTTTTGATAGTTATTATCTCTTAAAAACACGCTTTTTGTTTTGACAGCGGGAATTAATTTTAAATTAATTTCTGCCACTTCTGTGTTTTGAATTTAGAAAAATGGATTCCATATTTGGAATCAGGATGGTCAAATTGTGTAAATAGATAACTTTTATTTTTAGACATTTTGAATAATTACTGCGGTAAATATTTTATTTACCATGGTTAAGGGTAAATCCGGTAAATAAGGGTTAAATAATAATATTTTAATATTACTAAATTACAAAACGTGTCCTAGCCTTATTGGTTGATACATGTTCGACCATAGGCATCTTTGGGTCGATTTTGGGACCCCATGGTGCCACTTGTATGTGATAGGGACACTTTTTTTAAAATGAATACAAAAATGACACAAGCATATATCTTTTAGTAAAACAATTATTACATAAGGTTATATATATTTTATTTTAGATTACTAATATTCATTATAAATTTAAAACGATTTCCTACATAATGATAATTTCTTTATAATTTTTAGACATTAAATAATTTAATTTATTTATGACACAATGATGATGTAGTAATTACTATAATACTGAAAAATTAAACTAATTGATATTATAAATACCCAAATAAATATAATATGAAACTTTAAATGAATTAAACTAATTTTCTAGGATAATATGAAATATTAGGATTGATTTAACTGACTTTTTTCGAAGTAATTAATCTGTTATGAGTTTCAAAAAAATCAACTATTGAATAGTGTCAAAATTGACATAAAATATTTTTTAAAACAAATATTATATTATTAATTGATATTAAATTCATAAAAATCAATGTTTCGGCCAAGAGACTTATATCATGATAGGTTCATCATTAATGGACCACTTTGTGGTCGCTTGGATGTATATAGTATGTTTATTAACCATATTATATAAAAATACAAAGAGACATTGTAAAAGTGAAACTAATTAACTTAGAGTTAATACTTAAAGATAAGGTTAATATAAGTACCCAAACCTGTCTAAATTCTATTGGTTGAGTTTTTTTCGACCCACCCCCACCATAACCTTTGAATAATCAACTTTTGAGCCATTGGAATCCAAATATTAATTTATTATAAATTAATATTTCTAGCTTTTCCAAAGGTGCCCCTCACCCCTCTTATAAAAGGGCACTCCTCCTTCTCATTTCATCACACCTTCAAAGCCTTTTGGTTCGGAAAAAATCTTCCCAAATACTCTTCCAACTTCCCTAACTACAACCTAGAGGCCTTAGATTGATCAGAAATCCAACCTATTGATCCCTTTTGATCAAATCAAAAGGAAGAACCCGAAGAAGATGTAATGATTTCACCACCCTTTTCCAAGTTCATTTCTTCTTCCACTTCTTCTTCCTCTGTTGTTACCATTCTAAAATAATAACTCCAGTATCATATATATACTGTGATGTTATTATAAATATGGTACAACCATATTCAGTATTCTATCCACCCTTTGAATAACATGTCACCATACGTGCGTACGTACGGCTTACCGTCTCCACGTCGTGGTGTAATTGTTATTCAATATAATATTATTTGGATGGGTATAATAATATTGTGTAACTCATGTAAATAATAAATATAACTTGTTAATGATTCTGTATATATGATATACCATCCATTTATATAATATTTTAATATCAAATGAATGATATTGTCGCTCGTGCGTACGTACGGACTACCGTCTCCACGAACGCGAAAAGATTAATTCTCCATCGTATCCATTCAAGTATAATTATCATTTGATGATTTAAAAATGATGTTTAAGGACTTGATATCATTCTGGATATGAATAATATACAACCTATCCATTACAAACATGTCTTACATAACAAAACATACAAAAGAAAACAGGTAAGTTAACATCCGAAACAACGATAATACTAAGATATTATAATCAAATCAATATTAAAAGATCATATATGATATCATATTAATGTATATGATTCTTTTATAATTTAATAACAATTATTTCACCATTATTAAGGAGGATAACCTACACCAACCAAGGAAAAGTACAAGGTAAGGGTTATTTCACAATCTCTTCATTATCCGAGGTTGTTTATATGTAATAATCTACTGGGATCTCTTTATCATCTACATCCATGTTTTCTTAAAAATGTATTTCAAAACATTTTTATTATTTACAAGAATATGGGTTAAAGTCATTTATACCCTTGTTTGACTATTTATATGAGGAATATTTCCGTCGTTTTCAAAACAAGGTCCTTTTAACCTTTTTGACAGAATTAAGGTATGAATGTTTTTTTAACTTATACGGCGGGTGTGGTTATTTTCCACCGTTATAAAACCTTCAAAGCTCTCCTTACAAGGTTATAAGAATATTTTCAAATAAAATGTTTTATTTTATATGGATCTTAAATGATTTCCAAAATAGAAAGATCTATTTCTCTAAAAAGTGTTTTGGTTTCATCTATGTCAACATCCTTTGATGGATTTTACGCTTATTTGATGTTGATTTATTATGATACAAAACTTCTATATTGTATTGAAGGTTTTGTGATATGTTTGACTGTGGATGTGCTATTTTTATACCATTCATAGTTTATGGTGAAATTATTGACATTTCATATGCTAGTTTTAATACGAATGTTTATGTTATTTTTAATCCTTTTCATATGGGAATGCATTGGACTTAATATGTGACGGGTGGAGCCGGATATAGCTCCTCGATGCATCGGTAGGTCTCATGAGATAAACTAGTGTCTTGGCACAAGGCCTTGACAAAATCTTATTTGTAGTCTTGGCACGAGGCCTTGGATATGTGGTTATGATAGTCTGGCATTATGCATTCCAACATTATGAAAGTGGTTATTGATATTGCATGTGATTATTCGATTAGTAGAATATCCATGTGAACAAGTAAATGGAATTATTTCATTTTACTTTTTCCATACTATGTTGAAGTTCAAGTTTAAAAGGCTTTTGTTTTAGTAATGCATTGCCTTAAATGATTATGCTTATTTTGAATGTTCCGCTATATTTTTATCCTTACTGGGCATTTGAGCTCACCCCTTTTATATGTTTTATTTTTCCCAGGATGTGATGAAGTAAGTTATGAATGACCTACATGGATATTATGAGGGTATAATAGTGTGGACTATGGATACATTATGTTGTTGTAGTAGTTTTTCATTTTATGATTTAATGTAACACTTATGAATATATCTAGTGTTTCCAAGGCTACTAAACCAATCGGTCTTTCGAGATTTGATCTTTCTTGTGATCATGCCAATGTTATGTAATAATGCACTAACTCTGGGTAACTAGGTTCAGGGTGTTACACATTACGTCAGGTGCGATTAAACATAAGCAGACGAGACATCATATCCTGATGTTCGCACAAGGTAATCTCAATGATAAATATTATGAGAATAAAACTGCTAGTAGGAATTCCGCATTTTTTAATGTTATCATATATTTCTATCTATAAGCATGTGTAATGATCCATAAAATTTATGATTATCATTAATATGTGTCATAACATACACACTTTCATTTTCTAAAGAAAATCTTCCTGTAGATAGTTTCCAAGATGTAGTGTATGTTGGGTGTGTCATGAGTGGCATGTTATTAATGGATATGTCAAGGAAAGAATTTTCTCTTCTATTTATGGCAGTTGATATCTTGACCATTTGATTGAAATTGAACCTTCACACAAAATTTCATGTCCACGATGTAACGATGATTTTATTTTAGGTAGTCAAAAAATGACCTATCATGCATAAAATTAAATGACACAATCATGAATTCAGTTTGATGATATATTGTGATAATGATATTATATTACATAGTGAGTATTCATAGATGGAGGAGGTTGTTGCGACATTACGTTCATTATCTTGGGTTCCATGACCCATTTATATATAGAACACTTGGACTTTATAAAATCACTTCAAATGTTAATGAGAAATAATCAAGGTCATACTATAAACGTTTTTGGATGTCTTAGTTAAATTCTATTTGATTTTAAATAAAGAAGTAAAAAATATTCTCAAGACCATGGAATAATTTTATTGGCATTTCAATGTTCGCATAAATGAAATAAAATTTATTTATTTATTTTATTAAACATTTACTAAATATTTATTTACTAATTTTTAAATAAAATATTCATTTATGATGATAAATTATTTATTTACTTATTTTGGGGTTCATTAAATGGATGTGGAGTTTGAGTCAACGAAGGTCGGTCTAGTAGTAAAATAATTATATCCAAGACGGTAAATAATTATTTAACTAGATTGAACCATTCAAAATGATGCTACTATTTTTTTATAAAACAGAATTTTATTTATAATTTTGTTTTACGCAAGTTGGAGCACAAAAAATAATGACGTAGAATTATTATTAAATTCATGTTTTTACCTTATGTTCATGAATGTATTTAATTGATTCTATGAAATTAATTATTTTAACTGAAATTCCATGTATATAAATAGGAAACTACGCCTCTTGTTCTTGACACCACAACACAAGTCTGGTGAATTGAGAATTTTTGAGCCAAAAAACTTCTCTCTCAAATACTATTCTATCCCCTCTCATGAACAAGAGACGTTCTTGAAGGCCGAAGAACAAGTGATCATGAATGACCGACAAAACACACTCACTTCGCCATGCAAGCACCCTAAGAACAAGCAGTGTTGAACGGAAGCCATCAGTGCCCATGTGGATCACCACCTGAGGGATTCTAGTTTGGATCCTTACATGAACAACAAGATAATTCAGATGGGTCGTTCCGAATGATCAACATCATCAATGAATAAAACTTGCAAAGATACATGTATTACTTTTCTTTATGAAATTAATTATATTATTTATTAACATGATCTTCAAGATCCTATATAAGGTTTTAGGCATCATTTTTCTTTATCTAAATCATTGAAAATATTCGATGTAGACTTGTATTCAAGGTTGTGTTGATCCTAGAATATTCATTGTTCATGGTAAATATAAAATTTTTGTACCATCCCAAACACGATTCTGTTGCACCCTAAACCTTGAGTTGACATGTCAAATGACAGTACATGGTATAAGTTGTAGAATATATGTACCCTATATGCTCCCCCAAATGAACAATAGGAATAAATGAAAATGTGTGGCCTAGAAATAATATAACGTTATATATATAGAGCATAAGAAAGAAGAACACATGATATTTATAGAGAAATGAATCGACACATGGAACTCAACATTACTAAATAACACACAAAGGATTGTTGAATCATCTTGATGGACAAAATATATTAGAATCATTAAGAACATATTTGAATTGTCAATACCATAAAGAAGATGAGCCCGATCTGGGTAACTTTTGATACTCTATTTTCATGAGAGGACTTGATTTCTGCATCTATTTCATCTCAGAAGTCCATAGATGTATAGACTAGCACAAAGAGTATTTCAAACCTTATCTCTATATTTCTACTCTATTGTGTACTATTTATTAGCTTTCGATCATCATTTTGGTGTTTTTCTAAAAATACACACACTCTCTTGTATTATACTAAAATATATAATGTATTCTTTCATAAAAATATATTTACACATGTGTATACCAAAAAATATGTGTGGAAGAGGTTTTTTGTTACCATTTTTTCAAACCCATGAAGAAATATGGAAGAGTTCGAGTGACCTATATAGTATTGCGTATTGTTGTAAAGACCGATGCAGGCTATGAATCATGATTATTTATATAAACTAATTTGTGTAAGGTGATCACCAAGTGGAGTGGATTAGGTATCATCTTGAGACTGAGCAACTTATTTATATATGTTGTGCTGTCTATTTTAGTTTTCTCTATTTTACTATTAAATTCGGATTTCACTAAATTTACTTTTATTTTTATTCATGGAATGAAGTTATAACTATATTTCTTTATTATTAAAGATTCAAAAAAGTATTAATAAACAATATTATGATTACTGAGAAATAATAAATAATCCAAGATGTTATTTAAACCGTCAATCTTTTATAATAGTATATCGCAGATTAACTGGGATGTATTTAACAATTGGGAACATTTTTAAGAATACCATTTTAATCTTATTATTTTAATAGATACTCAATTCACCCCAACTTATGTACTCTACTCCGACCAACATTTGGTATCAACAGAGTGTTTGTTAATCTTTTTAAGACACTGTTTTTATCACTATTCAATTGTGATTATAGTTATACATTAAAGATTTGTAAATTTCTATCAATTCTTAATATATAGCTGTTTTAATTTATTTCATTATCATGGATAATTGATTGGATGTTGCAGAACCAAAGTTTCCAAAATTCAATAACATAAAAAATTATGTTAAATAGAGAATTAAAATGAAATTACATCTATAATTTAAGAACATTGAAATAATGTCTCCAAATATTATAGAATATAAGATTCATTTTACTAATAGAATCACCTGGGATTAACCTACAAAAACAACCTACAATAACAATTGTAATGCTATGAATGCTTTATACTACTCTATAAAAGATAAATAATTTAATAGAATCTATGTTGGTAAAACTACTGAAGAAATTTGGGATATCGTATCCGTTTCACATGAAGGAACATCTAGATTCAATGAAATGATACAGAATACCTATAATATAAAGTATTATTAATTTAATATAACTTTTTATGAGATTATTTCTTACATGTATCATAGGTTAAATGAAATTGTCAAGAAAAAGATTTCTTTTTTACAATAATTTACTGCAAAGTAACAGATCATGAGATTTCTAAGATGCCTTCCTATAAGATAAAGATGATCCTTTGTCTCTATAAGAGAATCATGCGATATCAACAAAATACCTATAAAATAACACATTGGGAAACTGATGATGTATGAATAGGGAATGAAAGTCAACAAAGATGTGGAGTGAACAATAATCAGATGATGGTAATGAGGATAGCGATCAACTAGCTAGATGATTCAATAGATATTATAAGAAAATGAAATTTTTTATAAATCCTATCTTGAAGGGAAAATATGTTTACAATGTATGTTTAATGAATGATAGTAAAAGATGTTAAATGTCTGATGACATTTTCTTCTTTGAATATATCTTGAAAGGAAATATCAATGGTGACTTTCCAAAGCTCAAGTAAAAAAAATAAATATGAAGACAAAAATAGAATATAAAAAAGGCAACGAACAGAATGTGGAGTGCTTTGAGGGAATGTCAAGTAACTCAAAATCATAACATTATAAGTTGGATAACTAATAAAATATGTTTTTTATGACAGTCACATCTGAGGTAACACTATAATATCTTATACATAGTTAATAATATTCTAGAGATGAGAGAGACTCTAAAAATATCTGTAATGAAGATATGTTTGAATACTATAATATGCTTGAAGAGAAATGCAATGATCTAATAGACAAATAAAAATCATTGAAGAAAAAACATTCTATAACCTCAACTATTATAACAAAACTCACTATAGAAAGGGATAAAAAAGTTCAACTACTGAAAAATAATAGTGAACTAAAAATATCTAATGAGAAATATAAGAATGGCAGAGAAAAGTTTACTAAAACTATCTAATGTGTAATTTAGGGAAAGTGAACTACCGAGAGGTTTACCTATTTGTTTTTTTGTTTTTGATATATGGAAATAATCGGAATGAAATGGTTGGATTAGTTACTTTTGAGAACTTCCTTGTTACTACTACTTTGTTTATTACCTGCCATATATTTACTGACAGTCAGGCACAGATCATGTGGTGGTTTATTTCTGGGATTTAGTCTCACACCCTATTTTGACCATGATTTTGTGACCAACGACATTATTTTTCTACATGAATAGATAATGGAAAGAACCCTTCTACATCAGGTACATGATTGTTGTGGAGCAGGAAAGCATGGAACCTAGATCAGGCTTGCGATGTTGAGGAGTTGTTTATCTATTTTCTTTTGTAATTTGACTTAGTACTATTTTGTATTCTAGCATTGTGATTTGATTGGATGCTCTACTAGACATATGTATCATGCATCATTATAAACATGTTCTTTATCTACTTATTACTTTTTTTCTTCTACTCTTTACTATTGAATGTCATTACTACTACATTAGAAAATGTTATCTATTTCTCTTATATTGTGTTACATTTCCAATGAGGGTATAGTTTCCCCACTGTCACACCCAAGGCCCTCATTGCTAGTCTGCAACCTATGGAATAATAGGAAATACACTTGAGGCCATTTGGCCAACCATGTACAGGGTCCCTATTGGTGGCTTCCGGAACCGGGACTCTATAGTGTTTTCCCATGCTGTTTTCATATTGGTTATCGGGTCTAGAAATTTTTATAGGGTTGTTTTTTATAACTATTGATTTTATGATGGATTTGATATTAAATGACATGTTTTTGATATGCATTGTATCTTCTTCTCCCTTAGAGCAGTGGATTTCACTTTGGCTACTGGATATAATTTGTGCACAATTGAATTACACATGGCTGTGAGAATGTGGTTTAGGTCCACTATATAAGGAATTGATGTTGAGGGATTCCCTAGAGTGTCTATTATATATTTTCACATTGATAGACCATAGGGGGGGATGAACAATATGTTCTCCCTCAGAGTGTCTATGGTATACCTCTTCAAGACCACAGTGGTGATAGACATTGAGTGCTTCCTCAAAGAGTATATAGTTATCATTTAAAGACCACATGGAAAATTGACATTGAGTGATTCATCATAGGGTATTTTTCTTATGTTAAAATAGAGGGGTTAGACAGTGATTACATTCCAATAGGGGTTTTTTTGAATGATTGGTTGAATTATTAATAAATGTAAATAAATGTAGTTGAAAACTGTATGATTGATTAAATTTGAGTTTTTCCATTTTTATTTCATCATTTTTCATATTTCCTGAAATATATTTATATTAACTTATAGTTTGACACATATCATTTGGTGAATTCCAATGGGGATTCGTCTGACACCCTATTTGGGTCATGCTTTTGGGCCCAAAAATGGTATAGTGTAGCAGGTACAGATAAGGGAACGCACCCTTCAACATTTGGTACATTTGTGTTGTGGAGATGGAGAGAATCGAACCATGATAATCATTGTGATGCAATAGAGTTACATGTTATATTTTTATTTTGATTGGTATTGTTTTTCCATTAGTTTGACTGTTTTGGCTCCTTTCCTCGACATATATTACATGCATCCATTTTATATGTGCTCAATTTTTTAACTTTTAGACATCTTATATTAACTGAGAGTATGTAATTATTGCTTATGTTGTTGTATATAATTTTCACTCCATTGTGTATCTCTATAAAACAGATCATATTTTCCCCACTATCATACCCAAATCCATCGTTTCTAGTAAATATTCTCAGGTGTTTGAGTAAATGTTCTTCAGGCCATGTGAGGAACACGGTACGTGACACCATTGTGTGGAACTCGTAATTGGGATGTTACAATGTTGTATCAAATAGAATTTATTATTTTTTGATTTACTATTTGGAGCCAATATATTTTTATAAAAAGGAATAGGTAGTTGGTAATACGTTTTTCTTGGGAGTAGCTAACCCATGTACATGGGAAATCCAACTTACCTCGATTGTTGATATTTTTCTTGTATTGAAGTTGTTATTGTTTATTTGATTTCAATGTTGAGGGATTAACATGATTTTTTCTATCATCATTTATATTATTGCGGTTTTATTTATATTGAAACTTTATGATATGAGATTATTCCATATCATGCATCATATTGTCACATGATAGGGATCACATGTCATGCATTCGTGTCAAGCCATTTGGATTGAATTACAGATTCAATGTTGTTTTGATATATGTTGTGAAAGATATGTATGATAATGTGATAGATACCTTATAAAATACCAGCTATTTTTGTGGGGTTTTGGAATATGAAAAGATTCAATTGAATGGGAACCAACCATTTTTTCCTAAAGAGTTATGGGTCTTCATGGATCAGAAGATGGTGGACCGCATGATTAATTACTATGTTATATCTTTCGATATTCATCAATGTGATACCATGATTTATTTCTCGGGGAGTATGGTCCCCCCTTGGTTTATAATTTGGCAATATAAAGTTTTTTTCAGTGTTTTTAGGGGGTTATATATTTGTTATTGAGGCATAATCATAGAAAAAACACAAAAAATATAGTGTGTAATGATAAATACACACCATGCATCCTTCTTTTTAGGAAGGAACAAATTTTCTTTTGTACATGCTATGTACTTCATATACAATCAATGTTGTCCTTAAACACACAACAGACTGTGTGGGCAGAGACATGAGGTAGGGAATTTGTTGGTGGAAAATGTCATGAACATGGAGTACACACCGTGTTGTATGGACCATGTATCCCTCCATGTGACTAAAATCATGGGTCATTAAAAAATAAATGTATACACCTTGTGTTGGGTGAACAAGTCATATTGTAGAGACAATGAATCCAGCTATGGGAATAATGACTCGTGTCGTTGAATTATTTCTAGGACCCTCCATGTATGGCATAAAAACACTGTGTAGTTTTGTTCTAGTAGAATTGTGTGGTTTATCCTTGTATAGGAACTCAGAAAGGGGGAAAATTCAAGTACACACTGTTTCAAAGGGGAACATGTCATGTGTATAGGGTGTTAAACGTCCAGGGTTGGCAGAAGTACACGCCAACATAAAGGCATAAGGAAAACACTATGTATGGGTTAGACATGCTATGTATATATGTTTAGAAAATATAATTTTTTCTTTATCCTATTATTTTCCAGCACTTTTATGCTTCAGTCCATGGTAATCACAAACTAAGGTGTGCGATATTCAAGCTGAGACATCTCTATAGAGGAGTGTAAAACTCTCTATGCACATGCTTCGTGATTCTTCCACAAGATGGGGGGATACGATATCCCAACCGAAACACCAATGAGGTATAGCATGAGGTGATTACCAGCATACATATATGACTAATTTTACCCAGATACATTGAGGGATTGGATTAGGGTACTATCTTAGGCATGTGGTATTATTCTCTGTTCACAGAGCTGCATCCCTTCACACAAATTATTGGGGGTCATGTGTTTTTTTGGAAGAATTTGTAGAATAGTCTCAGGCATGACATACTATCTCAGTTAAACAACGTTACATTGACTTCCATAACTTCTATAGTAAATTAGGCGCTGATAATAGAGTGCAACATGAGGTGTTCTAGAGTTGTGAGCTAGGGTGACTCAAAATCTAGAGTTTTATTCCTCCATCTCATATTAGTTAGCCTCGAAATTAGACATCACACATAGATCAGAGTAGGAAAGATAATCCTTCAGGAATCCGGGTTTTATGATACCAGTGCGGGAAGAGAGGGCATACGAGGCCACATTGCCCGAGAGGCCCATTTGAGTGCCGATCATAAAAAATAATAAGTCGTTATCAAAATTTCTATCAGTTTTCCACACCCCCAGAATGTTATATGGGTTTTGAGATGACTCGATATTAAGGAGTAGGACCACGTTTTTCTCATCATTTAGGGAACTTGTGTTTGTCTTGCTGTTCATGCCGAGGTGGAGGTCTTGGATGTAGTGTTCTAATAAATGGTTTTCGATAGACACTGGTTGGATCAGCTCTAGGATCACAGAGAGGATTACAGGGCTGTGACATAGGTAAAGCATTGCACTGGAGCAGACCCAGCTAGAGTCAGATACTGGTCCCACTATAGTTAGAGGTACGATTCTCATTGCCTCATTTTGATATTCTAATCTTTTTGACATAGTGGATTCTCATGGATTCATATCTATGCCTATTGTGGAGAGCCTAGGGATCGTGATCATTACTTATGATTATATCTTGATGTTGTACACATCATTCGGTATTAGAAAGGCCAGTGTCTATTAGTGCAATGAGTTTCTTCTTGAGGATCGTGGGTTTCAGTTCTTATAGGACCTTTTTGTCATAGAGTTGACAGGATATGACTTCATTCTCATAATGAATTAATTAGTTCACATCCAGAAATTTGCTGATTTCTCTCACCGTAGGAAGAATTTAACATCACCATATTGTGGATTGTTTCTAAAAAATGGATAATTTGATGTCCAGGAGAATAGAGATGGACACTAGAATCATGGGTTTGGAGGAGTTACAACCCATATTTTTAGATTGAATCTAGATAGAAAGGGGACATCACAGATGGAATTTCCTCCAGTGGTTGATCATAATGTGGATGTCTTTCCATTAAAATTTTTAGGATTACCTATGGATTGAGAGGTATATTTATATTTTGATATTTTTATAGGTGTGGAACTCATGTCCATTACTCTTTATTGGATAGCTACACCAGAGTTACAGAAGCTCAAGTAGCAATTAGAGGAGTTATAGGAAAAGGGTTTCAATTGAACTAGTACATACCCATTGGGTTCACCTATCCTTTTTGAGAAAAAGTAAAATTTTAACCTATAAAATTTTGTGTATTATTAGAAGATGAACCAATTAATGGTCAATATTGATATACCTTGTGAAATATTGATGATCTCTTTGATTATCTTCAAATAATTAATGTGTTTATGGAGATTTACTTGAGATATGATTATCATCATTTGAACATTATACACACAAATATACACCATATAGACTTTAAGAGCATGTACGGTCCATATGACTATGTGGTTATCCCATTCGGTCTCATGAATGCTCCTACAGTTTTCCTGGAACTGACGAACTGAGTTTTTTATCCATACATGGATTCACTTTTTTGTAGTATTTATGAATGATATCTTGGATTACTCTCACACTTGACACCACTATGCCGCACATCATTAGATCATTTGTGAGTAAAGTGATACAACATTAGTTATCTGCTAATGTCATAAAATTGAAAATTTGAATGGACCATATTCATTTCTTGGGTCACGTTATCTCAAATACATGAGTATTTGTAGACCCATATAAAGTGAGAGTATTAGTTTCTTTGGGGAAGCTAAAGATAGTAATTGAGGTAAGGAGTGTTCTTGACCTGGATTATACTACATATAATTTATACAGAACATTTCATGTATAGCAGCGCCATTGACTAACCTAACTAAGTATGGTGCGAAGTACCTGTAGAGAGATTCCTGTTATTCATCCATTAAAATGATGAAAGGGTTGTTTACTTCAGCACCAATTCAATTTTTTTCACTATTTGGGAAATAGTTATACTATTTAATAAAAAATTTCTAGGATGAATAGTATTGTATATTGAATGATTGTGTGTTGAATATTTTACATTATGTTTATATGTGTTAAAAAATATAAAATATGTACTCTAATTGGAATCCATGTAACCCATTAAAACAAATATGGGAGATATTGGTCATCCATATTTAAGAGGGTTATCTTAGACACCTCATAAAGTATATAAGAGTTGTATACCACCCATGTTGATTATATGGAAAAATCAAATACTTATTTATAAATAGATCACATAGGGTACACATGAGGTTCGTAGATGGTTCTTTGTTAATTGTGCACTTGTGATGAGAATTGACGAGGGTGTGTGTGCAAAGTGTTATGGGTTCCGACCTCGATGATGTCATAGATGCAGGATGAGAAGTAGATTCTAAAAAATATAATAAGAAATGTTATTTATTATGATGGAAATTCAATCATGTGTATTTTTTATCGAATAAAATCAAATGCATATAAGAAAACCTACATGATCTAATAATGATTCCCATCCAATCAATGAAAATTTCATCTTCAAAGCTCAGTTAGCTTACCAACAATCTCAAACAATTATTATATAAAAAAATAATCATCAAAATTATTTTGTCCCATTGAATTTGAAATTTCCATGACACGGGTTTTCACTATGAATTGGAAGCTATGTTTTTAAAAAAAGATAATGATTTTAAACAAATAATTTTCTACAATACGTTACCCAAAATTAGTTAAAATTTCACATAGGGATCCCCAAATAAAATAAACTCAATTAATTTGAAAAACCATTGTACTACATTATGGAATATAATATTAAACAATAAAAAACAATGTATCTTATTATGAATCTAGAATATTCAACGTTTGATAAACAATAAACTTATAGATCAAAACACATGTTTTAATGAAATAACTATAGAAAGGATAGTAGACCATAAATGATTTAATTTCAGGTCAATGATCATAAAAAGTAATACTAAAACATATAATATAATTAGATGAAAATTTCTATTTAATGTCAGATACCCATTGATTTGATGGCACAAAACATGCATTGAACTGTGGATTTAATATTCATGCAGGATGTGATATTCATGAAAGAATGTGAGGAATAGAAAAAAAAAATAATAATATACATACTTTTGAGACCAAGTCGGATGCATATGTTTATTTATCTATGAAATGTTTATTATCTAAGATTATTTTATTTGTGATGAATAATATATCAATTCAAATTTTAAATGGTCTAGAAAATATAATGATGCATTCCTGATTTTCAATTATCAAATAACATATTTTGTTTAGAGAATATGTGATATAAGCCTTATGATGTATAATAAGTGTAATAGTGTTTCTAATTTGATTTAGGTTTTATTGGAATAAATTTTATTCCTTGAAGACATCATTCACTAAATGATAATAAAGGCACTCTGTTGACCGCATACCATAGATCGAGATGAAGGCTTTCCCAAATAAATATTTTGGATAAATTATGCTAGTGTGTCTCTCAATTACAATTTATCTATATAAATACCACTAATCAGATAAATATTTTTAATAGAATATTAGAAAGAAGAAATCATCTCTACATGAATAATTTGGATAAGTACAAATAATTTCGTGAGTTATAATTCCACTAAGGGAAGTGGTTCGTAGAGAAATGATTCGGTGAAGGAGGAAAAAATCCATGTAAGGAGTTTTCAAGGCTCCCTATCCTGTAAAATAAAATCATTCAAGTAGTATAGATGGTCCACAAAATATTCAGCTATATTCGAAGAAGGTATGGTCCACATAATGGAAATCCATCTGTGATGCACTCACTCCATGTTGTGTAATTTAGTACAAAGAGGATTTTGGTAGTTAGTGGTGGAAGAAGTATATTTCATAGAGGTCTCAAGAATGTTCATAATGTAAATAATATTTCTTATGAAATGAAATTACATAGACTAATAGTTTGTGAAATGTGGGATTTTAGATTTCATCTATAAAATGTGGAATCAGACTAAGGTATCAACATGAGAATCATTAACATGTCGATGCTGTTCATACCATAATCTGGTTAAGGAAGTGAATAATTTTTTTTAGGATCATATCTATGATTGTTAATAATGAAATATCATTTAACTATATTGTATCATTTTGATCAAGATTAATTACACACATTTTTTTATTGATTTCAATGTCCAAAATGAGTGAAAGGGAATATCCTACACATTTTATTCCTCATAAAAGGAATTTTTTTCAAGTGGATTTTTTTTAATTATTTCCAAATTATAAAAAAAATTTAACTAATAATGATGTGTATTGAACCATGTAATTTCACTTGTTCCTTTAGATGTGTGTTTGATTTTTTTGTAGCAATAAAATAAATATTTCACAATATATGATGGTTGATTCATATTTATGGTATCATAAATGAAAAAATATATCACTAATTCAACCCATATCCCTTTCAATGATACATGAATGTAGACATAGTAACATCAAAATTATTCCACATATGATTGATTTATGTGTCATTTTATCACATGAAGAAATCCTACAATCATTTTTGTCTTTATAATTGATATCCTCTTATAATTAAATGTGTTTTTACAAAATATATAATTTTGATTTTTTACTGATAATATAGATGATAGATCCACAAATATTTCAAGAAAAATTGTATAATGAACATAAACCATTATAAAAAATTACATGATGATTGATTCCTGGCAAGATGTAAACTAAAATGGTAGTATAATTATTAAGCATAAATTATTCAAATGTTAAAATAAAATTAGAGAATAAAGATAGTAAAATTTTCTAGACATTGGGATTTATGATTGAATAAATATGTTTTTGAAATATGATATCTAATACGTAGTATTAATATAACAAATTAACAAGAAAATTATAGAACGAGTTTTAGAAATATGGGAATTATTCCATGGAATGAAGTATAATAATTAGAAGTGGAGTAGATATATATTGTGACATAATATATTTGATCAAACATAGGATAATAATATTAGATTACAACATTGAATATATTATTATGTTGTTGATGTAAAAATATAATTGAGATAACTCCTTGATTTCATTCTTCAACACATCAATTTAGGATTAATGCAGTTTGAGTTTGTTGATCATGTTCATTAAAGTCTTGAAAAATAATTACTCTACACTATTGATCTCATAAAATTGGTTTGATTAACAATATTTCTATTGTTCATCAATATTAATACATGAATTGTTCTTGGTTGGTTATATTAAAATGAGTAAAATTTAAAACCCTCTGTCTAGGATTATATTATAATATAATGAATAAATTTATGTGGGATAATAACCATTGTACACTTGGTAGTAGTACATAATGTGTTTTATCCACAATAACAAACCCTAGTTTGTATTATAAATTAATATTTTACTTTAATGACTTCTATCCAAAGTCCAACAAATTAAGAAATATATTTACAAAGTATGTAACATATGTAAATAATAGGAATCTAATTTTATGTAATGAATGATTCCTCCCACCCTAATTCAACCCTTTGAGTGTGGGCACCAAAAATATATTTTACTAGTACCATGAGTTATAAATAATTTTTCTTGTATTATTGTAGTAATTGTTAATGTCTTATACTATATGTTATCTAATATATATCATGATGAGACCCCTCATAGTTAACACACTTTTTATTCTAATGATACACTTTTCATCTATCACCTAGTCAACATGATATGTAATATAGAAATAAATTTTAAACATATCAATCCCATCACATAAAATGTTTATGGTAAGAAAAAATTTCATGTCTATTTATTTAATTTTAAAACATAATATACCCCTAATAATTAATGTACAATAAATAATATTATATATGGAAATAGAAGAATAAAATTAAAATTCCATTTATAATTATTCAATCAACCACACATAGAAAAATAATATCCCAATAATTTATATTTTTCAACTAAAAGGGCTTTACCATTCATGTTAATAATTTTACAGTTCTAAATAAATGAGTTGATGTTCTCTAAATAGTAGTTATCCACATGAAATCTTCATAAAATTCTCCTAGAAATTCAAATGAAATTTCCTTCACCAGTTTTTTCCAGGATCAGATTTATTAAAAATTATCTATTGTGTTATTACATTGTATATAAGCATTAAAACTCCTTTTCATTATCATATAAATATCCATTAATATTATCTTTCTACTTTATCATTACCCTTTTACATTTTAACATTAGTATTAAAAAAATTATTCTATGAATTATCTATAGAGAAGAATCCAACTATTCTCTATATTTAGTATTTACCTACTTTATTTTATATAAATATCCCACTAATATTTAATATCCCACACCATCATTATCACTAGATTTATAATGAATTTAAATAATTAGTCTCCATGAAAAGCCACATCCAATGAACTCATTAAATATCCCCTTGATCAAGAAAAACATAATATACATGCTTAAAAATATAAATCATTCAAATAAATACTGACATAGAATATCAATGGTGTAACATTATGATCATGACCCAGAACCCCAAAATCATATTCTATATAATGAAAAGATGGTATAATTTTTTATAGTTCTTATTACATTACAACCTAATTTAATATAAATTTTATACCTTACAAAAAACAGAACAATAATACACCACAAGCATTCTTAAAAAATTTCTCAATCATCTATAGATTTTCTCTATGGAGGAAGATACTATGAACTATATAAAACATTATGATCCTACCGAAAACTCATCAAAACTGAATATAGGGAAATTATGATAATGTTGATCACTACTATTTATACCCCAGGCTCTATATATACCCTTCCTACATGTAATACATGTCATTTGGTGTGGATTATACTATTTAGGGTCAAAGATACACATCTCATCTTATATTTAATGATATGATTTTGTTTTCAATATTTTTTGTTGATATTTTCAAACATGTTGCATAACGCAGAGCTTAATTATATCATGAATAATGAATCCCAATTGAGTGGTGAAATATATAGAAAATAAAATACGGTGGATTTTAATCACTGACGTTGTCAAACTATTTTAATAATTTATATTATAATGTTTGGTTTTTTTTTTAAATTATAATAATAATTAAATGAAACTTAATATTATTTGGATTCCCTTATATTATAATGGTCGGAAAACATTTATTATAAATCATTCACAAAACTAACAAAAGTGTCTGTAAATTTGGTAGAGCTAAATAGCATTGTTGGGACATGGTTTGGAACACCATATATATTTTGATGCAAGTTATACATGGCCTCTAGTTGTGGATAACTTTTACTACCTAGTATGGATAGTCATGGAACGAAACCATGTGTGTTTTCCAAAAAATGAAATAAAATAGTTGTTAAAATAATAATATTACTAATAATAATAATAATAATAATAATAATTATTATTATTATTTTTATTATGAAATATAATATTAATATTTATTATTAATAAAATTTTATAACCATACCCCCATCCAATTGGTGACCCCCTTCCTAGGTTCGGTCACACCATTCACAATGTCGGCACCCTCAGGATCCACTACCTCCTCTATCCCCTCAAATATTCATTTCCTCCATAAATATATTGTGGTTTTCCGTAGTAATGTTTCATCCTCAAGCTACCATTTCCTCTCATTTTCTCCAATTCTTTTTGTGGATATTGATCAACCAAACCATGATTGGGGTTTTGGTAACATATTTAATATTAGACTTAATCTATAGTGTTCTGATGACATTATATGACTAGTTTTCTCCATCATTTTTTGAAGGCATTGGGTCCAGCATCTGTTTTGGGAAATGATTGATCATTGTTTATTCTTTCAATAAATTATAATTAGGGAATTTTTAATTATTAGATTTATTATATTTTTATATGGAAAAACAGATCTTATATTTGTGGGTTCGAGTCCCATGATTAGATGGTTTATTACATACATTTTAATTTGTCAATATATATATATATGATCTCATTTTATATGTATTTACATATTCTAGTATGAATATTTATAATTATCCTAACTATGCATACATTTGTATGTTAAAATTTATACGTTTGTTAGCATAAATGGGTGTATGGTTGAAAAAGAAAATATATAATCAAATTTATTTATTTTTTCATGAAAATATGTTCATTGGCGATATATATCATTATATAGATATATGAAAATTCACATATGTGTTCAGACAGGAAATATCATCTTGAGTATCCATTACAAATGTAGTGTTTCATCATTCTATGGTAGAATTCCCCCGGAACGAAATTTAACATCAATTATTTATGTTTTTTTTATATTAATTTTTTATATACATGGTATATGTATATGTTATGAAAAAAAGATTTCACTTTTTGTCTTTGGATTCTGATTTTTTGACCACATTTTTCTATGTTTTTTATATGTTTTCCACTAAATGTAAATTATTTGAAATTCATAAAATATATTTTTTAATTATTCTTAACAGGTGAATCATTTTTTTATAAGTAAAATGGATTGGATAATTTTGTTATCAAATTATTGAATTTTTAGTACATTGATAAGTTGGTTCATATATAAATGACCCAAAATCCTATTTGAAATATTTTTTATTTTCTATATGTTTTCACAAGGGCCTTGTGATTGATATTGAAATGGATTTTGAAAAACTAACATTAATGGACTAGTATTTACTTTATATAATTTATTGATATTGATTTCAATGGGGCATGAAATGTAAGCCTAGTTAGAACTTTTCTATGACTTGATATGAGATTGCAACCAGTATGGTGTACTCTCTGAGGTCATGATCATCATATTGGTTTTGTAGGTGTTTAGTCATGGAATGAATAAATTAATGTCAGTTATTAGATAATACCATTCTTGTGAAGACCTTATCATTCACAATGTACTATTTTATTTTGATTCTTGGTTGTCATCTAGAGTTTCGAGTGATGGTTTCCTATCGACGCTGGTTAGATAGGTTCATTCCACTGGATTTTTGGATATGTTATGTGGGAGGTTCCACTAGTGAGGCTAGTTTAGAGAAGTCAGTTTTTATTGAATATAGAGATGCACCATAAACGACTGTGTGAGTCAACACTAAGTCCATCCATGGATTTCATGTAGATATTTTTAGGAAATTTTAGGATTACATTATTATATGTTAATGTTTCTTATTTTTTCAGAAGTGGTTATTAATTCCATGAAACATGTTTCGCATATACAATAATTTCATATTTTTTCAAAAAAATTTTAAGGTTAAACACTTGATTTTATTTTTATATTAAAATATCTATTAATTTATAGTGTTCTTATTGAATGAATATATTGAAAAAACATATCATGATTGGAAATTATTTTTTAAATATATTGTAAATCAATTTTAAAAAAAAATTGAAACATTTTACACATTATTTTTATAATATTGAAAAATCATATTTTAATATTTAATATTTCAAAACAAGAATGAATTATTCTTTCCTTTTATTTCAACATGTAGGGAATAGATTATTTGATGACACCGAATATATTTTAATTAATGTTTAATAAATTTACCATTTCTTATCTTATGGTTCTTCATTCATATAGGAATAGGTTTCCATATTTGGACAATGTTTTAGAAAATTTTAGTCACCCAAATGGTCAAATGGACGAATATTAATCCATTTAGGATTGTCTTATTTTCCATTTCTGGTATATTAATTTATTTTATTATTTAATATTTTTATATATTTTATCATCTACATAGTTCTTAATTGATAATACTTAATTCTCAACACTATTATCTATTCTGATCAGATTAAGAATTTATCATGTTCTTTTTCGGAAAATGATATGAGGTGAATGTTTGTTGTCATCCAATGTTTATTCATTATAATATGGTATTAGAGTTCTAACCCATGTTATATAGGTATTTCTAGTAGTTTGGTGCGATGACACTGGGTTTTCAAGTGTTCAACCATAGGTATGTGCCTCATCAACACCTAACCGGAAGGATAGATGATTTTACAGGGTGGTTTATGATGTTTTCTCATTTGAATATAATATTGGACCTTAACCATTTTGGAGGATTTTTTCTCTTTTTATGGATTAGTTGTGGAATTTGGGATATATTTGGTTGTTTTTGTATCCTTATTAGATTGGTTGAATTTTTGGACTGATTTACATGCCTCATTGTAATTGTGCATGGGACCAAAAACCATGGATAGACTATACAACTGCAGTTTTTGACATATATTTTGACATATCATTTAGAGGATCTCCTTCCAATCCATGTGACCATGGTGTGTTATGTGGTAATATTGAGTTTTTGGATTTTATTCTATGGGTATTTAGATTCATATTTTTACAAGATTTTGTTTTATAATGGTTTTAGTTTGTTTTCTTGTATTTTAAAATTGTATTTAATTTACCATGTTTTAACTTATAAAATGGAAATATTTGTTAAATATTTTTTAATTAAATTGAATTGTTTTAGAGATAGTTATTTTTTGAAATTGAATATATTTGGGAAATATTTGGGTGTTTTGGGAATCATGTTTAAAATATTTAATGAATCCTTCTTGTTGAATTTTGATATTTTTTCTCTATTGATGGGAGATTTATTTAAAATGGTTTGGGAACATTAATTTTTGGTTAGATGATTTTTTTAAAAGGAAGTGTTTTATTTTTACACTTGGTATCCCAATGAATCACAACATATTTAAATGAATGTATGTACAATGTATAAGAATTGTTATTGGTATGTTTGGGTTAGTTTATGAGCTAATATATATATATATATAATCATACATGAGTGTCTATGGAATTCTGTGAGACTTCACATACTAACAATATTGTGTTCCTATTTTTTATGGGTTTGTATGTATTCTAAAAAAATTACAATTTGGTATTAAAATGTTTTAATGGTGAGTGAGTAGTATTTAGGTGTTTTTATTTCATGTAAGAATTATAATTTAATGTTTTTTTTAACTATTACAAATGTATCTATAATGGAATTTTTAGAATTTATTTTTGATTGAAGTGTGTATTTTTAGGCATTTTTATTTGGATCATTATTTTATTTATATATTATATTCCCTATAAATGTAAAATTGATGATTGGACGTTTCATCTGTGAGGTGTGTAGAATGATAGTCTAGGTGGTAGTCTATTTAAGAAATATTTTTTTGTCACAATCTAATGTTATCACCCATTCAAATATAAGGTTGATGTAGTCATAGAGGAAATAATGATCAAGTGTTTCTCTGGGTGTTCCCATTGATCACTATATATATAGAATTTTTTTTAAATTATAGAGCCATATCCTTTCCTATTATTTTACCACACTCAGTTCTTCATTACAGGTTTCCCGACTTTGGTTACTGATAAACCGAATAATATGACTTTTTTAGTGGGATTATCAAAATATATTTGATTTTTCATTGCTTGTTGGGTCACCTAATGTGCGCTATATACCTTGAACAATAATAATATGATGTTTTTTCAGATTTTAAATAATATAATATGTGTTGAACAAGATGAATCATGTCATATGGGATCCAACTATGGTTCTCAGGGTGAATCAATTCACTCAGTTGATTAGAAACAACGTTTCGTGGTTATTTACTATATTGATTGTCTATAAGATCCATATTGAAAACTTTCATGTATCCCTTTATTACAACTCTCTGTTTCTTAAAATTATTTTTGGCATATATTTTTGACTTTATTTTTATTGTATTCATGCGATTTTTCATTTAGGATGTGAATATTTTAATGGTTATACATTTGTTGAAGTGATTTTTATTTTGGGTATCACTTGTTTATTGATTCTATATAGTGGGGTACTTTTGAATTGTAATATTCATTAGTATTTGGGTTGTTGATTCACAAATTTTTTTGAGACCTGCAATGAATTATATCATTGTTTCCAATAGAGGGGTATCTATGTAAATTGGGATGCCAAAAATACACAAAAAGGATGTCATATATGTTTTCTTTCGGTTTAGTGTATCGGATTAATTCTTATAGAGAGTTATTCTTTTTTTTCCTCATTAAGATTTTAGGGTGATTTCCCACGAGGCCTTTAATCCATTCAATATTTCTCCTAAAATTTTGACTTATAAGAGGTATCATTTTGGAATTTATTTTCAGTCATGTGGTTATTGATTGTGTAATTTTATAACATTTTCCAATTCTTTTTGTATTTTGTTTCAGAATGATGAAAACAATGTTGATGTCTGATCTAAAATGGTCGGGAAACAAGCACAACATGTGATCATTAAGATCAAAAAATCATGTTATTCATGATGGTTAAATTCATTTTTTATGATCTCACATACCACGATCATGGTAATTCATTGGACATTATATTGGTGATGTATTTAGGGACTCTATACTCTTCATTAAGACTTTATTAGGGGGACTGAGTTTTTGGGTCCATTTTTTTTATAATATATTTATTATTCGTTTCATTGGAGTTAACATTTCTTGTTTCTTTTTTGTTATATCCAGGCCATAGATTTTGGTTGAGATAGAGTTATTAGTTTTTGTTTCATGGTTATTTAACGTTTTTAGTTTTAAGAGTGCATTAATCCCTACATTCTTCCTTGATCAATAATTTCGCATAGGTCTTTCATAAGATGAATGTATCATAACGTGGAAAATTATCTTCCCCAAACCATGAAATATGAATTATATTTAATTGATTAATTATATATTTTAATTATTTATGGGTATAACCAGTTCAAAATATTAAAATTTGGGGGTTTCCAAAATCTGAACACAATTGGTGGATGATTATTAAAAACCGTATGTATAATCTGTGATGGGGTATATAGTTTGGGAGTGTTTAATCCCTCATTGGAGATCAATTTCTAAAATGGTGAGGCATTCCAATTGAGGGGTACTGAGACTCAAGTTGGGGAACACAATTTTTTAATAGTTTATGGAGTCTTGCTTCAAAACCAGGTGTGGTTTTTATGTTAAAAAAATAAAATAATAATATTAATAATGTTATTATTATTTTTGGATATTATTATTATTGTTATAAATTTATAAAAATACCACATGCCCGATAAGATATTAAACCCCATGTTTCACTAAAACCTTGCCCGAACGGGGGGGGGGGGATCCTTCACATTCCCATACCACCCATCCCTTACTATAGTGGTATATTTCCTGTACCAATGAATGGTGATGTCATCATGTTAAGATTTCATGTTTCTTATATTCATCATTTCATAACAATTTTCTCATATTCATGTTGTGGATCGTGACCAGCAAACCCCAATTTAGTGATTGCATTACTATATTCATGAAATACCAAATGTGTAGGAGTATCAGGTCATTTTATTCCATGTCTACTGAATATAGTTAATTCACCATTATTTCTTGGTATGGTTTTTTTATTCGTTTCTACAATTTTAATTAGGGAAATTGTAATTTTAGTTTTCAAAATATTAATCTAGATTACTTTGGACTATGATAAGATGGTTTGAGAAGCCAAAGTTGAATGTCACATACATTTATATGAAGGCTTGGAATATATGTACATATATTTTCCCGTATATATATATTCTATCATTTAAATATTAATATATATAGTTGGGCAAGATGTTCTTACATCTGCATTTGAAATATCCAACTTGTCTATGTGTAATGCAGTATATGCAAGAATAATAATATATGAATGAATCCCCTTGTACTTATTTTTCAATATATATATGTACATAGGGTATTTATATCCATATATATACATTTGAAAGTGATTATGCATTAAATAGCGAAGTATATACTTGAGTATCAATCATCGAAAATAACATCCCCTGAGTTTGAAGTTTATTCCCTATGTCCAAATATTTTATTTTTGTTTTGTGATTTTATTTCAATTTTAATAATAAGTTATAATATATATGTGTCATATAAAAAAGTTATGTAAAATTAATTAAACCTAAGTGATTTAGTTTCTTATTTATCATAATAAATTTTATATGTCTATTTATATGTTTTTCATCAAATGTGAAATAACATAAATATATAAAATTATTTTGTCAATGATTCGTAACATGTGAACTATGTTTCATGAAAATAAATGTGTTTTGTAAACATGTTATATAATTCATGGATAAATTGGAAACATGAGATGTTTTTTGACATCTAAATGTCCCAAAATCCTATATTGCACCTTTTTTTCAGACATTATTTTTAATCAATGATTTTTGGGGTGAATTTTGACATTGATTTGGAATTATGATAACTAATTTTTAGATTATTATATTAATTTCTTTTTAAATTGGTTTCAATTTGATATTTCATATATACCAAATTGGAACATTATAATTAATTTGTTTTATATAGTAAACTCTATTTTTGTCTCAATGAGGAGAGTGTCATTGCATGGATGTTTTCATTGTGTTGGTATAGAAATCATATTGGAATTTGTGTTATTTGTATATGCAACCCTTATAAGGACCAAATCCTTAAAAATTAACATTTATCATGGGATTCATTGGTGTCAAATATAAGGATGTGTGATTCGTTCATCTCGAAGATGATTAGATGGGTTAGGAAAGTAACGATTTTTTGGAGCCTAGGTTGGACGTTCAACTTCTGAGGCTAGAATATAGAATCAGGTCTGTTATTGAATGTGGAGATTCTAAATACATATACATGGGATTCTGAACCATATATGTTTAATGATTTATTCTAGTGATGTACAGTAATTTACTATGATTACGTATTTTAAAATTTTTATTTTTATTTTTTTGGGAAACATGGGTAGTTGATTCCATGAACCCCTTTTCCCAAAGTCACAAAATTTTTCATGTTTCATGTATTTGTATGATGTTACACCCCTTATTCACTATAAATATCAGTATACATGTTCCACCACTGTGATTATTTGATATAAATTTATTGTAAATAAATTTCATCTTTCTACATAATTTTAAAATTTAATTGAATCAAATTTATCTTGAGAAATGAATCTAGTAACTTATTATTTTTTATAGAGTGAAAAACAAACTTTTATATGTTAGAATTTTAAACTAACATGGAATAAAAATATATTTAATGTTAAATAATTGGTAATAGTTTATTAGTGCATGGGTATAGTTTATTAAGACTCATTCCAATAGTTGTAAAATGTTTTTGGGTTCTGGTGCATCATTATGCACCAACGTGGTCGTATTCACCTTGGTGTGATGTTGGTTTAGCAGATCATGATAAAACATGATATCAAATAGAAAGTTTTTATCCATTTTTTTTATTCCACATTCCAGTACTATTCTATTATTTCTTTGATTATTGTTAATTAATCTATTATTTTGGGGTTATATTGTTCAAAATTGATTATAAGTGATGCCCAAAATCGATTTCCAATCGGAGATGATTGGAAATGCATGGTGGGATTGTTTATATGACAACATGGTTTACTAGTACAGGCATGACCCGAGTAAATTTGTGATAGTGGTAGTGTCTGGGAAAGAACATTTTTTAGTCATTCTAAATTGGCAGTGGTTCAGAATGTCCATAGTACTTGAATCCACATCATTATCCCACATAGAATATCCATAGTAGTGATAAATAACTAATAACTGGCATTGGGTTATAACAAACTCAAATACAATTATTTGTAACACCACTCCTTCGATTAATCATTTAATTCTTCCTGGACCACATGCACAACCCCAAAGATGAACATTGATTTAGGTCCTAATATATCTTCGATTAACATGCTACCGACCTACTTATGGTTTTTTCTAACCAACCACATATTATTATCCTAGTTTTACACTATATATAGATAAATTATAGCCCTTCATGATTTCTATATTACATGGTTTATAATTTATAGATAAGCTAAAATTCTGAAAAAAAAATTATCAAATAATTTTTTTATTCTATTATTATTTTAGCACCAAATCAACATCTATAAAACATTTAAATCTTTTAGAGAAACACAACTTATAATGATTGAATTAAAATATTTTTATATTTATTTTTATAAACACATGGAAAATTTAATTTACTCAAGGATGTAATAAAAATGAGTATATTGATTGTAATAAAAAATAAAATTATTAATTAACTGATTTTAAAAAAAATTCAGTAAATAGTTTCTATTAAATTCCTTAGAAATTGATTTTTTTCTCATGTAAAGATCACAATTCAAAAAAATCAATGAAAATACTACAATTTTGGAAAATAAATATTTTTTTATGACTATAAATTGGTCTATAGTAAATAATGTTTCACATATTATAATATTCATTATTACTAACTTTTAAATGATACATATCAATTAAATATTTTCCTTTTACTACATTAGAATGATAATGGTCATATTTGTACAATTATTTAAGGATATTAATTCATTGATAATATGATGAATTTTTTTTGATTTATCACACATTGGTATCATTACCCTTCAGAAAAAGTTACATGTTACAAGATTTATTTCCATACATCAAATGCATTAAGTATTCCCTCACCAGCCAATGTATCATAAATGTCTTTTTTTGATTCAAAAATACTAATAAATAATGATATAATTACATTAACAATAATATGAATTCTAGGATTAATGTAGTTATGTACACAATGGTAAATTAATTAAGGTTCTGAAAGGTGTTTTTTTATGTATGAAAAAATAATGATAATCAAATAAAATGACAAATATTTTTCCCCTTTTATAATTTCAACTCCCTGCTTCCCAACACATAAAGGGATGTCAAAAAAAATGAAAATAATAATTAATTATATACTCATGGTTTTAATTCATTATTATATATTTTGCCTTTGATATATATATATCAACAGATTAAAAAAGATTCAAAATGTTCACTAGTCAATAAAATTATTCTGAACAGTATAAATACATAACCCTTTTTCCCTGTACATTATATTTTCTTCTTTTGATTTGTATTTTTTTTAGATTTTATTAAGTATTGTTAAATTTTGAGTATGTAATGGTAAACATGAAACCTCTATAATACCCAACAAAAAAATCCACTATCCTCTATAATATTTAAAATTCATTTTCACCATTGAAGACTCTAGCCCAAATATAAATTACTAACTATCCTAAAAAAATAGTTGTGTTAGAAAGGATATGGCTGGATTGTAATGTGAATATAGCATTACATGGATATTCATGGGTTCTATGAACTAATTAAGTATTAATTATAGAAGTTAGGTAATGTATAATGTTATTTTTAAAAAAATATAAAATCATATTATTTGTGATTTTGAACCATCATTGAATTTAAATGATATCATTATATGTTATAGAAAGAAACACGGTCCCATATTTAAACCACATAAAATGTTTAGAATAAATTTGAAATATTTTCACATAACATTCAAATGAATGTGAACATATTATAACATTCAACCACTCTTGGAGAGAAAAATAATGGTGATCTATCGAACAATAAGAACAGAATAACCCCAAGAGGAAATAAGTGAATCTAAATTACAATAATTTATTATCATCGACAAATTATAAATTATGAAATAAAAACAAATATCTTTATTTTTAATTTTCCATCTCTCAATATTATAAATTTAATAATAATCGCACTGAAATATAAAACATAGTGGCAGGGGTATCATAGGCAATATTTTTATTTTTGATTAAAATAGTATATAGAATATTATTGTGGGGTATGAAATTTCAATGATAATTGAAAAATATAATATAAATAAATGAAATTAATAATAAATAAAAACAATATCATAATTCATTCCACATAGAATCTATTTTTTTCTAATTTCTCATTATAAAGTTGTTCTTTTTTACATCATGGACCAAGAGGGAAAATTAAACACACAAATGTATCATGTATATTACAATTAAAAAAATGAATGAATTTTATTTCAACAACCACAGAAATTAAAATATAAATTCTAAATGTAATATTAATAAATAAATCCTAAAAACATGGGTTTTTTCTCGGTTGTAATTTTTTTATTGTAATTATGATCATCCTTGAACAATGGTGGTAATTTTGTTAAGGTTAATAAAGATTCTACTAGATCTAAATTCATGAATATTTAGAGTTTTTATTCACTAATGTGTATTTGAAGTTTTACATTATCCCATATTGTGTTCATTCATCATTATGGATGTACATCATCTACATATAAAGGCCCAATCTATTGGTGTTTGGATATTTGAAAAAAATATTGGACAATTAATTTACATCCCAAAAATACATGACATTTTAATATATTTCTATATTAAAAGTGAATCGATTATACTAATCCATTTCAATTATCATTTAAAATTATTTTTATTCATTATTAACCTTTTAATTTTTCCCATTATTATCTCATTAATTTATTTTATTAATGATTAATAAAACCTTCTTTATTGGATTGTTTTCAAAAAGTAAATCATCTTGATTATCTATATATTTATCAATTTTTCTACATGATAAACAAATAATTCTCACCAATACACAAAAAATAAACTCTGAACATTCTATATCAAATATGGAACACCATATATCGAAGAATCGACTTCCCAAAATTATAGAAGATTATTCGCAATCTACATAATGCAGAATGAATTCCAATGTGATGTAATAATTTCCACTATATCAATGATATCATCATGTAATTTCATGGAATGATTTCTATTGGGTCAAATTATTTAAGAAAAACATTGGTTGGAAACAAATACTACAAAATAATAATCTGGGATGTATTGTATGACATGATGTTCACACATAATCCATGTTCATAAAAACATTTTCAACACTCATTATATCATATATAAATAAGGAAAAAAGATATGTGATTATTGATAAGAATTATTAGTAGTATACTTAATAAAATAGATGTTAATTTATAGATATGTGGTATCATAAGAAATTAATCATGGTTACTCCTTTAAAAAAATGTATTCTTCATGAATATTGTATATATCATAATTTTTTTTATCATTAATTTTAGAAATATTATAATCAAACGTATTCATTATCTCTATTAAAATATCATTATAATGATCCAAATTTCCCATAGTTTATCCTACACATATATTTTATTGTTTGTCTATATGGTGGTAGAGACTCACCATTCACCCCATTCTAGGAACATTCATATTTTTGTTCCTCTAATCACCATATTTAATTTTTTTTGTACTTATAAAACCTTTTTTTTCTATTTTTACTACTCTATAAATGGAGAATTATTTAGTTCTCATGGTGATGGATTACATTTGAACATATATACGTAACTCTGTGTCATCCAGTGGTGCTCATTATTTTTATTCCTTGAGATGGTACAAAATTTGGCCAATAGAGATCATTATATTCCTCTTAAAATTACAATAACTGGTTTTAATCTTCTTGAAAGTGTCCATGTATATTATTTTAAAATATAGTGATATATTCATGTAAATTATGTACCAGATATTATATGAATTATTATTTTTATTTTCAAAACACAAATGATCATAGTTTATATCATTGAATCATTTATAATTATTTCCTCCACCCAAGGGAATTTTGTTTTCGAATATTACAAAAATAATTTTTAACATTATAATACATACCATCACGATAATTCATAACAATAAATATCTCTATATTAGGAGTCTATGAATCAATTTATGTTACAATCCAACCATTTATGTATATCAAATAATCTTAGTAAATTTATGTATGTTTACAATTCCCATGGAATATATTTATCATCACTAAATATTATATTTTGTATATGTTTTGCTGTGGTTTATTCGTGAGGTATATTTTAATTATAACATCAATTATGGAGTTTGATGGTAGGAATTATATCCATTCAAATTTTTCATCATTTATCAAAAAGATAAATATTAAAATTTTATACAAATATATAGTAACAAATGCTGTAATGGAATGTGTAACCAAAACCTTGTAAAATTATTTTGTGTGTGTATTGGTCTTCAAGTCGCATCCTAGGTAATTTAATTGATTATTTGGTCATTTTAATTATTTTCAAAATTATCTCATTGTTTTTTCATTGAATATTAGCACACAGATATTTTTATTACCCCCCTGAATTTGATAGTATCTCAATCTTTATTATCTTCTTTATCCACAGGTCTCCCCCATTCATAATTGGAATAGCTCCTTGTTAAAAATTATCAATCACAACAATATTTTATTTAATATTTCATTACTTTAATATTTTATTATCTATCATGGAGTTTTTTATAGATATAAATCCATCCATTTTAAAACTACTTGTATGGTTTTTCATAAATTATAAATCTACAAATCAATATCCCTAGAAAAAATATTAACAGTGAAATAAAATTCTAAATGTTATAATGATTTACTAAATATCCATATGTGTTTAAGAAATCAACCTAGAGATTTATAGGAAATAACTGAAAACATATGGGGAATAATAAATTCATATGGGTATTATAGATTATAAAAATATATATCTCAGGTAATAAAATGACCACAAATATCATTTTACAATATTGAATGATTGGTGTTAGACTCATATGGATTGATTAAGCTCACATGGAATGTGTAGGGAGGATATAAATAAAATGTTTCACTAGAATAAATAAATATGATAATTAGTAACAATATTTATAAATATATATCCATATATAAATTGTGTATCAGATAGTGACTTCAACAAGATTTTTTCATTATTTGATCTTAGCGAGGCCCTACTAATGTAACGATATCTCAATTATAATGATTAATTTTATCAATTCTAACATACTTATACAAATAATAAAATTGGTAATCCAAAAAAAGTTTTAAACCTAGAATTCACATCCCACAAAATATGCATTTTATAAAGAATGGTCATGTTAGTGAACATGATGGAAAACCAAATTCCATCAATCATGGTTATGGTAGAAAGGGTGTATATGATAGAAAAAATATGAATTAATTAAAAAACATATATAATTAAATAACCAAACAACCACCATAAGATATAATCCCCACTATATACACTTCATAGAGGTAAAATAGTTAAACCATATGATATTCATGAGGGAATATATATTAAAATAATTGAATACCATACTATAATAAAAATCCATTGTAACAACCTCTTGAAATCAATTGAAATTTATATTGGAATAGTCAACATCCAGTTGAACTCCATGATACTATATATATATATCCCCAAATGATGTATACTTATTTATATACAGTAAATATAATTTCAATTCTAATATATATCCTCATTCAGACTCAATTATTCTAAACATTGTATCGTGCTCCTTACCCCCTAAATGTCCCAAATGATTATCGTGAAATATGTTGGAAGAATAATATATCATACCTCAATCTATAATGAATACATATTGAATCTCAGATATAACATTGACATGAATATTGTATCCATTTTACTCATATTTAGTATCTTAATGTTTCATTTGAGTTCATTTGTTGGGTTGAAAACCCACATTTATTTTTTCAAATGATTCCACCATGAATCATACATGAGAAAAAATATAGAGGAAAATAATTTTTTCCTTCCAATATATATTATTATAGAATATTTATAGTTTAAAATTATTCCAATGTTCGAAAACACCGACATATTTAACAATATATTTCAAATATCTTCCAATTTTTTTGGATCCTCATCAATCAAAACAAAATTCTTTAACTATTTGACTCCCTATATAATCTGGAAATAGCCTACACTTTAACCATGTGATTTTAATTATTAAAAAACATCATCTTTAATGAATTAATCATATTGGGGAACTCAAAATCATAGACCAATAAAACATTCATCAATTTTTATAATTGTATCCTTACAATGTTGTTGTTCACATTGTTTCAATTATCATACTCATGGGATATACATTATGTATAGAATACCTGTGTACTAGAATTCAGATTATTTAACATTATTATCTCATGTTCTATAGTTATTCAAAATATGGATCCCTTATTTGGTGGTGGATATACTAAAATAGAATTTATGGATTTAATATTTCATTGTTCATCAATTGTTGGATCATGGTGAAATTGGGTCATATGATGAATATGACATGATGAAGGAGTGTATGATAGAGAAAAAAACTAATCCATAAAAGAAAATTGGAATTTTTTAATGTTCATTGTACTAAAAAACTCATACAAATCCAACATAAATGCTTTTCATTAATATTGTCACATAATTAAATATCCTTAATTGAAATGAATTTAATTAAACATATAGGAATTTAATTTTTCTAGGTCTCTCATTGACTTGTTTCTATTTGAACATTCTTCGCGAGAGCATGCTCAAGTCTTTGGACCCTGTTATGAAAATCTTACTATTATACCAATGCATTAGGTATTTTTTCTCACCATTGAACCAAGTTATAAATAAATTGATAGTTTTTATCACATCCACCAGTAACACCTATAGTCCTCTTTCTGAGATGGTTGTTCAATGGTTCTTCAGTTTTTTTATAATTATTATCGACTGGATGATGGATAATGTATATTTTCATAAAAATATTATCTATGTCTTAATTAATTACAATATTTGTCTCACTACAAACATATTGTTTAAATGACCATGATATTTCCATATATTATGAAACATTAATATGATATGAATATAATTATTTATTCATAAGTTTTCAAAATAAAATTTAATACAGTAATTATATAAATTAAATAAAAAAATAAAAATAGAATAATTATATGATAAATTTATAATTAAATTACACATTAATAAGAAATGTTTTCTTAAAAAATATTCTTCATAGTTCCATAATAGAAATATAAGTAATTTCATAATATTTTTCACAAATACATGAAATCAAGTGGAAGTATTGTTTCATCCTAAATGGAGAATTGATTGAGGAATTTGACATTGTAATTTTTAAAATTTTTTGCGTATTAACAAGTGATCATGATAATTAACGTTTGGACATGTTTTCCCCAAAATCATATTAGCATCGAGTAAATTTTTTAGATAATTAATTAACATACTTAATTTATTTTGTAAATTTTAATAAAAAATAATTAAAATAAAATTTATCATCTCTCAACAATAAATATAATGTTAACATAAAAACATATAATGATATAAAAAGAGGGTTATTGATCATGGGAGAACCATAGATCCGTTGAGGTGAGAAATTGATTCTATAATAGAGAGATCCAATAGGGTTTGTGCAAATGTTATTGTAACATCCCAAGTAAAAAATTATACTATTTCATATATATTAATATTTATGAATTAAATATAAATTTTTAGTTAAGTTGTATTCTATGTTAGATGGGGTACCTGATACACAACAGCAAGTTCTATTGGGATCATACTTTACACACAATGTTGGGTAATATTGAAAAATAAAAATATTATATTATTCTAAATGTTAGTTAAGCCCTAGTAATTGTATTGGAAATAATTAATAAAACAATCATAAATATGATTATACAATTTTTTAAATGTTTTTACAGTTATCCAATAAACGTTACATGTATTAAATGTGAATGAATCCAATTTTAAACATACAAACTCTAATATTATTTAACAGGTCGATTAAACATGTTTTAATGAAAACCCACATTAAATCTAGTTTTGGTAACTTTTCTATGTTATATTTTACAAAATAAATTTTTTATTTTGAATCGAGATATCAAAATTTACGTTGTTTAATTTTTTGTTATTTTTCTGATAAAATTATTTTTTTTATGAATAATAAAAAATATTGTATTTTAAATAAAATCATCATTTTAATATATTTTATTTATATGGATAGATAATAATTTTAATTAGTTTTAAAGCTTAATTAGATTATATTTGTACCACTTCATAAAATTTTTCTCATTTGATGTAATTTCTCTTTGAAATTCGACATAAACAGGTGTCAATATTTTGATGGTTATTATTTCTTAAAACACGCTTTTTTTTTTAACAATGAGAATTATTTTAAAATATATTACTGTAACTTCTATGTTTTGGAATTTGTAAAATTGAAATAATTTTTTATTTCAGAATATCAATTATTTATTAGGATGAATTTTTTTAATTTTTCTGAAAAATACAAATTTTTTATGAACAGTGAAAACACTAAGTTGTAGTTAAAAATCAGAATTTTTCATTTAAATGAAAATTTACGGCTTTTGATAATTGAATTTTCAAAATATGACACTAATGGTTGTTATTATTTTGTAAAATCTGGTTCAATAAGATTAATATAATGTTTGACAAATATTATTTTTTAACATTTATTTACCGCAATTAAAGGTAAATAGGGTAATTCAGGGTATAAATAATATTATAAAAATATTTAATTACCCTTACATGTGTATTAATCATATTTTATAATAAATTTACGACCATGAAAGTCCTTTCATCTATTTTGGGACACCATAGATCCACATATGAGTAATAATTACACTTTATATTAATTAATTTAAAGTAATGGAAAAAATGACATAACCATATATCTTTTAGTAAATAAATTCATACATGGTGTAATATAAGTTTTATCTTCTACTATAAATATTTAATTCAATGATAAACATATTTAATACATAATGGTATTTGCTTTATTTTATTATATATAGAAAAACTATTTAAGACACATTAGTGATGCAATATTTACCTCATTAAAGAATAATATAAATAAATAAGATTTTAATGATTAAAAAATTTAAAAACCCTTTACATTTCTTGTTGGATGCTTTTATTTTTAAGAATAGTAATATTTTCTTCGAATTTAATATGTTTTAGAGATTTATAAACAAAAAATAATTATACAATACAAAAACAATTTCAAACATTCCAAAAGATCCCCTCTTATAGCTTATAAAAAGCCATCACATCTAACCCATTAATCACAAATCTCAAGCCACACGCCTCATCCAAAAAATGCAAAAATAAGCTCTAAATATACCTTTATTCCACCTAGATGCCTTACCATAGGCAGAAGACACTTGTTGAATTCCTTTTTCTTCAAACTAAAGGGAATTACCTGATTTAAAGGTTATGACTTCCTTTAAGTTTTTTTCATTAATGTTACGTCTCTAACCCCCTAAAATCATTTTAGTCCATTAATTTATTAAAAAAATTATCCTAAATATATTAGGTTGTTTTTATGTGATTTATTCTCTCTAAACATACACACATCTCCGTATACTAGGTAAAGAATGTACTATTTCTATGGATGGTGAACTACTTCCTCATGAAACGATGATTCTTCAATCTTCTCCTACAACCTCTTATGGTGGTCATTAAGATGGAACTAAAATTACATGTGATTTATATATTATATTTATATTATATCTATATTTCTAAATTTTTCATTTATATAATATCTTTTTTCTTCCCTAATATTTAAATAAGATAATTTAATTTGAGGATGTGTGGACTACCGCCCCTCAAAGTGATATGACTCGTTCATGCCAATCATGGAATGCATAAAGGATGGAGAAAATTAAAATAAATTACATATATATTATAATATAATTATAATATACCTATGTATTTTTATGTTTCGTTTATTTAAAAAAAATATAAATGAAAGTAGCATTCATGCATATGTACGAGTTACCATATCTGGGAATAGTGAGTTTCATTTATTTACCCAAAATGAAATTGAATATTATAAATACATATATGGTGGAAAAATATGATATATATTACATCTAATTCATGAATATAAATCTTTTAAAAATTGAATTTTGTCCACATGAACAATTTATTATTATACCTAGTTAATTTTTAACTCGAGTTTCGAACATCGACAAAATGTACTATATGAACACAAATATTTAACTTTTTGTTATTTTTATTTAATAATTGATATAAAACGAATAATAAACATGAAAATTGTTCTTATTAATGTATGAATTATCTTATGTTTATTATTTCGTATGACCATGGAACATACAAGTCAAGTAGGACATGATGTAAGGGGTTTCTTATCTCAGTTATAATTTCGGGAAATTTCCTTTGTTCACCACTTATTAATTGGATGTGGTGTATTGTGTACTACCATTTGATATATATTAATAGGATTCTATTTATATTCATGATATATTGTTAATAATTTTTTGGTTATTATCTTTTTTCCTTAGAACTCGATTTTTTCAAAGTTGTAAGGGGTTTTCATCTCACTTTTTATTTTTGTGAGATTAATGAAATATTTGCCACTATTTTCAGTTGATTGGTGTATGTATAGGCTGTGATTTTATTCATTTTGTAATATATGTTAATGAACTGGTATTTACATCTTCATTGTATGATCTTTATTTTATTGGGAGTATGTTTTGTTAGTTGCTAATTTGGTTAGGGGATGTTAATAAGATTATGATTTTTATGTACTGATGAACTAATGTTTTCATTCATTATTATATAACCCTTACAATGCTTTGTATACTCATCCAATTTTTTTTAATTTTTTTTCAATGGGTATACAATAGGGTAAGTGAAATAAAGAACTCAAGATTATTTATATCCAGAAAATTGTAATTTTTTTCTTTTTTGATTTTTTATTTATGAAAAATTTTATACTGAGTAGAAGTGTCTACCTTGTAATTTATGAGATGTAATATAATATTTTTGGCATAACTCCCAAAAACACTAAACCTGAAAATATCTTTAATGTGAACTGTTAATTTAATTCATGAATATAAATTATTTAAGGATGGGGCACTATAGATAGTATCCAAGGATAGTTTAGACAACATTTGGGATTATGAGTTTTTATTAGACACATGTCTACTCTCTATGTATAGTATTTAAATTAAATCCTTGTTTTATATATTTTTCAGATCAATGAATTTCCGTTAAAAATGGAAGGAGTAGGATCTCAAAAAACATTATTATCTCTTCCTGATGACATGTATGGAATTATTATGAAAAAGTAATGTTCTGATGATTGGGAATCTTTTTCAAGAATACAACTAACTTGCAAGAAGTTGACAGAGATAGAAAAAACACCTCCATTATACCTCAACATTTTCGTGGATCAGGGGATGTATTTAATCAAATCCTATTTTCGCAATAATCTCATATTTTGATGAAAGGTAGACTTTATCAAATAATTATCAAATATTTTATATTATCACAGGATTTTGAATCATATTATGATTTTGAAAATTGTTCTAAATAAGGATTCCCTTGAACAACATATTTATATTTGATTTTAAATTTTGTCTTTGAGCAGAAAGTTGTATTATTTTAAATTTACCATTGATTGAATTCTTTAACTAAAACATAGTCTGAATGTTTTATAAAAATCTAGTTTTATCAGTTTATTTCAAATTATATGTTATAAATTATTATTTTCTGAAACTATATTTTATGAACACCCATATAAACCTTGGTGTAGTTGGATAATTGGGATAAATGAAGAAATTTATTTTAAAGTATATCTAAAACATTTTTACAAAGCATGAACCTTATACCTACGTTATGAAGATGAATATGAAACCATATAGACACCATGATCATGGTAACATGTTATTTGTTTTTTGGAATAGTTTTATTTTATCATATGGATGTGAAATAAATGAAATGACAATATATATAAGCTTCAATAATATTTTTAGGCATAATTAGTTCTGATGAAAATGATATGTATAATATAACATTTGAAGTTAAATTATGTTTGGTTATTTTTTATTTTCATAAAAAGGAAAACTATTGTGTTGGGTGACAACTGTCTCGTCTGATAAGGCCATGTGAATCATACCCACAACGGAAGCGCCATAATGGTGAATTTCATACCACTGGCTTACATAATGTCCCTTATCATTATAGTTTATTCTAATAGATAAATGATTTTATTGGTCAAGAATTAGATTATTTAGGGAACATATGTAATATCAAATCAATATAAATAGTATATTAAAATGATTTTGTGATTATGTGATAACGATATTTTAAAGGACATTCTCTCTTTGGGGAAACACTATCTGCATATGGAATGTACAATACTATGGGATTTTATTGGTGGAATAATTGTTGAAATTTTATTTTTTATAAATCTATGTTTTATGGATATTTTTTTTATTTATGGAAATGATTAACCTATCACAGAGAATATGTGACTAGATTAAAATCACTTCAATATTAGACATTAAGTGTAGTTGGTGTTATTTGGAGATAAATGTTAATATTTATTGTGGAAGACTATGTGATTAAATAGTTATTAGTTTTTGGTTTCAATGTTAGTTTGGTTTTCACTGAACAATTTTTTGGCCAATTGTTTACTTAATGGTCATTGTTGAATATTGGTTATTTTTTTGAATTTTTTAGATTAGGAAAAACCTTACCTTTTTAAAGGATTTTTATTTTTTGGGATTATCTGATCTTATACAGACTATTTTGGTTTTGTTTAATGTATAAATATTGGGAAAATATATATATTATCATTAGTTGATTATGTTATTCTATAGAAGTTGATTCTTGCAGATCAGATGTGAAAAAATCATCTTGAATACTCATCATTTGGAAAAAATATGAGTTTATGGTAGAAATAAATTAATTTATAAAACTCTACTTGATAATTAAGTATATTTCCCTATTTATTTAGTCAATATGATATAAAAATTATCCAAATTTATGAAATGAAAAAAAATTGTTTTTTTACCGTTCCTATTGGGAAACCATATACCATTTAACCTATGACAAATTTTTTATTTTCTAGTGGTTAATATTCTCCTAATCGTGTTTTTTATCACACTCCATATTAACATGACACATAGTTTCTCATACATATATGTTTTTCTTAGAATCATATTATAGGTTATCTTGGGTGACTTTTTTACATCACATTATTTCTTTTAAAGTGATAGTTTTATTGACTCTTTTTTGATGTGGTACTTTTATTGAGGTTTCCAAGAAAAATTTTAAAATTACGATGTTGCAATTTCTAAAAGGGGTAATGATGTAACATCCCATATATTGGTGGAAATAAATAGATCATACTGAAACATGATAATCTATTTTTTTAAATTTTTTTCATATTTATATAATAAATTTTAAAGGCATAAAATGTGAATGATTCCTATTTTAAGCATAAATATTCTTGTATTCATTAAAAGGTCTATTTAACACCTTTTCTTGGATAACCCTAAATAAATATAGTTTAGGTAACTTTTATGTGTTAAATTTGAAAAAATAATAATTTTCATTAGAATAGGGATATAATAATTTTCATTAGGAAAATGTTTGGTATTTTTCATAAAAAATTGATTTTTTTCGATTTGTGACAAATATTGTATTTTAATTCAAAAAATCCTTTTAATATAATTTATTTATAAGGTCATATTATCTTTATAATTGGATTTAATGTTTAATTAGAATTTATTTTTTCCAGTTAACCTAATTTTTTTCATTGGAAGATATTTCAATTTGAAATTGGTCATAATCATGTGCCAATCATTTGATAATTAGTATTTCTTAAAATCATTCATTTTGTTTTGACAACAAAAATTAATATTAAATTAATTAATGATACTTCTATTTCTATAATTTGGTAAAATATACATAATTTTAAAATTAGGAATAACAAATATAGTGTAGGCGGAATTTTTTGTATTATTCTGAAAAAAATCTGTTTTGATGAATTGTGAAAATACTTAGTAGTAGTTAAAAAACCGAATTTTTATTTTAATTGAAATTTTACCAGTTTAGAGATTTTAATTTAGAAAATACAACATACATAGATGAAATAATTAAGATAAATATGGTTCAATATGTTGAAAATAATGTTTGGTGCGTAGTAACTTTTGATTTTTATTTACCGCAGTTAAAGGTATGTAGAATAAGTCAAGGTAAAAATAATATTATAATAATCGAAAATTACCCTATCATGTGGGCTATCCATATTGAATGATACATTTTCGAACATAGAATTCATTGGGTCAATTTATTAACCCCATAAAGACACTTAATAGTGACACTGACTCTATATATTATTTAATTTAATGTAATGAAATAAATGTCAGAAACATATATCTTTTAATAAATCAACTCTTATATGGGGTTATATAACTTATATTGTCGCCTAAAAATATTTATCTGAAATCTATAATGATTTAATAAATCATGGTATTTTTTTAAATTTTTTAAAAAAATAAATAAAATTATTTATGAAACAATAATGATGCAGTGTTTACCACATTAATGAATGATTTAAATAAATAAGATTTTAATTAATAAAATAATATACTAAAAATTCCTAATGGGACCCTCCTTCCTCTTATAAAAAGCAATCAACTCAAACCCATTACTTACACCTCTCAATCCCATTGGGTTTTCCTACATCTAACCAAGTATGCTCTCATGATACCTCTATTTCACCAAGATGCCTTACCTTAGGAATTTGGAACATCATGAAATCCATTTGGTTCAAATCAAACAGAGATACCTGATTTAATTGTAATGTCTTCTCTTAAGTTCATTTCTATTATTTTACTTCTGAAACCCCATAAATACTTTTTATTCGTTTATATTATATCAATAACAATATCCTAGTTATACTATGTTGTTTCAATGAGATTTATTCTAACTTATCAAAAACACACATCCGCCTCATGGATAAATAACGTACTATTTCATTTGACGACTAACTATTGCCTCACGAATCAATGATTTTTCATTGTTCTCTTACCATCACATATGGTGTCTATTAAAATGGCACTGTATATACATGTGATATATATATATTATATTTATATTATCTCAGAATATTATGTATTTTTCATTTATATCAACCCTTAATGGCTTTTATAAAGAGTAAATATGATAATTTATTTTGAGAAAATGGGGACTACCACCCCTTAAATGTGATATGACTCGTTAATTCCATATTTGGAACACATAAAGTATAGAGATAATTAAATTACAAAATATATATATTATACTGTAATAATAATATACCTATGTGTTAATAATGTTTCATTCCATTAAATATAAATTTTAAATGAAATTAGTGTTAATGCGTACATATGACATACCGTATCCATGAACGGTGTGTTTCATTTCAAAACTCCAAATGATATGTAAAATTATAAATTCTCAAACACTGGATATATATGACATATATGATATTTAAATCATGAATATCATTTTGGAGATAATTTACTTTTGATGACATAGACTATTTATAATTATAACAAGTTCATTTTAACACATGTTTGAAACATCAACAAAATGTCAGATATGAACTCAAATAATTATATTATTGTTATAGAAAGATAATAAGTTATATAAGAGAAATAATAAAAGTGAAAAATATTCTCAAGAAAGTATAAATAAACTTATGTTTATTATTCAAGAAGTAAAATTAATATACAATACATGCTAGACATGAGGTAAAGGGATTCTTATCTCAATTTTAATTTATTGAGATTTCCATTGTTCACCACTTATATATTTCTTTATGTGTATTGTGTACTGAAATTTGATATATATTATCATGATTTTATTTATATACATGTTACTCTTTGATTTATTTGTTGGTTATTAACATTTGATCTTACAACTCCATAGATTACAACATGGTAATGGGCTTTCATCTCAATTTTAATTTCTTTGAAATTCAGGTTATATTTTCCAATATTTTTCTGTGTGTGGTATATTTACTTCCCATAATTGTATTCATTTTGTAATATGTGTTAATTTATTGTTATTACATCATCATTGTATGATTCTAATTTTATGTGGTGTATGTTTCGTAAGTTATAAAATCGGTGAGGGACCCATTCACACTCCTCTTTTAGTCAAATAATTATTTTATTTCATTGAATTTCAATTATCAAATATTTAGATATGTTAGTCAAAATCATTATTTCTGTACATTTTAATTCCATATGATGTGGGACACTATTCTCTCTCATCAACTATTTTTTCTTAATTTTGAAGAGACACTCGTATGCTGCTAAATTTTTGAAATGAAATTTCTTAATCCATTATGAATCCTTTGGGTTAAACTATTATTTATTGTTATATATTTATATGAATATGTGTGAATTAACAATTACTATTTTACATAGAATACCATATTATATTAGGTGTATTTATATTTTTCACACATAATAAAGTATTTTATTTATCCTCAATCTAAGGATACGATCTTTGTAAGGGACATCGTCAAAATTGCTTTTCATTGAGTAATATTTTGTTTTATACATGAAATTATTTCATAAAGTGTATAAATAAAATATAATTTTCATTTCATTCATATAGAATCTTTTTCTATTACAGGATTTATTAAATGAAAAAAATAATGATTTTTAATGTAATCGGGGACACCTCCGTTCTCATCCGCTATGACAATTATTTGATTTACTGCATCCTTTGCAATACAAAATGTTTTTAATAAGAAAATAAACACCACATTTTTATTAACATATTATTAAAATGATTAATGGTTTTGATAATGTAATTGATATGTTAATATATTCAAATGATATATTTTGATTGAAATGAGGGAATGTTATCTTTGTATAATATTTGTTTTTTGTATTGTGAATATGTTATGGTTATTGGGAATTATTTACATATATGGGTGGTTCTGTGATAGTCCTATGGTGGGTGAGCCATAGATAGATATCTAACGCGTTGGGTAATGTGAAAGAGGTAAACATTAATATTTTTTATAAGATATTTAGAGAATATACAGTAATGATTATTCAGTGTGTAACTCCCTATGTATATCTGAAAGCTACAATTTAAGAAAGAAATGTATGTAATATGTTACCATAGTGATTTATTATTTCTTTGTGTTAATCATAAATCTTATTATTTCATGAGGTAGGTTAAAGGGCTTAAGTTTAGTATTTTTTGATAAACTAATGATTTCGTTCATTATTTTATAACCCGTATTGAGTTTTTTATGCTCATCCCAAGTTTTTGAAATGTTTTTCACAGGGTATAAGGAAGGGTATAAGAAAGGAAGAACTAAAGAAGATTTATATCATGAAAAGAAATATTTTTTATTAATTTTTAATTTATTAAAAAAATTGATATTTAGTAAAAGTTAATAATTTGTAATTATTTAGATGTAATGTAATAGTTATGGCATAATTATCTGAAACTCTAAACCTTAAAAGTTCCACTATGTGAATTATTAACATAATTCATGATTAAGTAATGACTAAGGACGGGGCCTCATAGTTGGTATTAGAGGTCGGTTTTGATAACTTGAGGGATTATGAGTTTTTCTTCAACACTTGGTTAGTCTCTATGTCTAATAATTACATTAAATACTTGTTTTTTTATCTATTTCAGATCATGGAATTATATCGACCAATGTCACGACCCGTCTCCTGTGGCCTGTATCATGACTACCCAATGTCTGCCTTCTATAGGCCAGGGGATGGAGAATAGGGCCAAAGGCTTAATTACCTAAAAATAGGAAGACATTTCATTTTTAAATCATAAACACACACATCTAGAGAACATGAGGAAGAAATCACTGAAAAAAGATGCATAAAAATTATACTAAATGTAAAATGGGCTAGAAATACAAGCCCAACAGTAATGTACTAGGAAATGAAAAACATGTAAAACTAAAAAGACAAACAGCTGGAAGGTGTCTAGCAGCTCTTGGATCATCCACCATGGATCCTACCTGAAGGGTTGGTACAATTAGGCTCCTCAGTGCTCCACGTCTGTCTACCTCATTAGGGTAATAACTCGTGATGTGGTCCACCTCCAGGTACTGTCCAGTCCTCATAAACTACACCTCAGTCAGCACAGTATGTCGTCTACATCCAACACAACAAGGTTCGGGAATAGCCTATGCAGGGGTGTGTATAATGATACTCATTAATGACCTAGACACCCTTATGGTATCACAAAATTAAGCAAGGATAAACCAAAAATTATGATTTCAACGAATAACCCTTACATAGGTATATGCCCATACATATACCTAACATATCAAGTAACCCATATCAATCATGAAGAAAACACAAGGGTAATTGACTCAGCACAAACCATGATTTTTATTCATGATGTCGAAACCACGACTGTAGAAGAACTCCTTCTCTGCCAAGTACAGTTGGCATGCCGCAACAATGAAGCACTTCCCAATATCACTGCACTGCTGAAGTACTCCACCTATCGAGGGTTTTTTGGCCTGCTTCAACAAACATGTGCATCCCACCATAGGTCTGTCGCTACAACGAAGCACTCCCCCTCATAGACTATAAGGGTACACCTTCTGTCGAGTATTGCGGGTCTGCTGCTACAACCAAGTGCTCCTCCACCGTGAGTCTACTGCTACAACTATGGTCCACCCACTAGGCCATTTGAATCTCTCTGAGTCGATTGATCAGTAGTCATTAAGTCTCAACCAGCTACTTGGTCCCTGCAATCTACTTGCTCATCACGGGGAGGGTCTTCTCCATGTGCCAACATCTGATACTCCATGTGTCACGAAGTCTCACGTAGAAGTATCACAAGGACCACCATGTCATAGGGGTCTCAACGCAATAGAATATGCATCAATCAGATACCCGATATGTGAGTTATTATGGTATTAGTCATAGGGGCCCGATTGGTTTCGTGTAAGAACCAAACCTACAGTATCTCAACTATACCTTGATCCCCCATGGAATATTCTCAAAGGGATCGTTTCTCAATTAGATTACTAGCACCGCTGAAGGTTCATCTAATAGACGCCTAGTGCCAAAGATATGGCCAATGTAAGAAATGGTTCATTAGTGGGACATGGACCGGTCCAACTCGGTTAGACCGACTCAAGACAAACCCGTCTGTCTTGACCTGGTAAGACTTTTTGGGTCTGACTCGGCCAATTGGGATGTTTATCCCTCTATGTTTTCACCTAGTCCACTGGGCCCAGGCTAGCGGATTGCGACAACAGTTCGGCTGGATGCTGCCACGCAGTCGACATTGGCCCGAAAGCCGAGGTCGGTTTGGCCAACCCCACGAAGGGTGCATCTCGAGAGGTCGACGTCTTGGAGACCAGCAGGAAGGCCGTGTGGGGCATGGGTAGGCCGACTGGCCTCCGGGTAGGCCTCGGGTGCACCGGGCAGGGTGTTGGGGTGATAGTCAGCGTGCCGTGGTTGCGCGAGCAGTGCGCCGAGGAGACGGGTAGACCGTTGCAGGGGGCCGTGGGGGCACCGGAAGGCCACCGAGGTTCCTGGCAGGCCACTGGCAGGGGTCAGCCAGGCCTCCTTCTGGTCGCAGGTGCATCGGGTTGTGGGTCGGCGTGTCGTGCAGGCCGCTGACAGGGTGTGGGTGTGTCGGGGTCGCAGGGGCAGTGCAGCCTTTATTCACCATCTTCATCGCCTCCACCACTTTGCCATGCCGTTTTGCCGCTTCGAAGAACATCACAAAGAAAATACGATGGAGGGTGTTGGGCCGTGTGAGGTTGGCCTGATCTCTCCATGTTTAAGAGGATATGAATTGGATAAACAAAATTAGAGGATGTTTAGTAAAATGTCAGCATCATTCCCTTTATATCCTATAAATAAGGTATGAAAATGAGTAAAATATCGACACGAAAAAACCTAAACCCCCTACCTTCCTCGTAGTTGGTAGTCATTTGTGCAAATAGGAAGATGTCTTTCATTGACGGAGTCACAGAAGAAGTGGTAGAGGATCATCGTTCATCGCATTCGCCATGCATTTCAAAAGATGAGTTGTGTCAGGTTGTTGACAACGCTCCACATTAGTAGGTGTTCGGGGAATAAGTTGAAGAAGGTTGGTGTTCTTCGTTCATCATTGGACAATGCGTAATCCTCCAAGAGTTTGGTCTCACATCTCGTTTCCAGAGTTTCGTCGCTTGGTGAAGCCATATCAAAACCTCCTCCCAAGATCCCTATATATAGATGATGGGATAGGTATGTAACCATAATTGAATTTAGGACAGTTCATTTATTAGGAACACTGCTGAATTCCAACGATGTTGTTAGTTAATTTAAAAAGGGGTTCAAGTGAATTAAAAAGTGTTGGTGCAATTTAATAGGTTTTCTGGGTTAATTATTTGGATGATTAGAAGAGGCTTCCCCCACATAGCCTTCATCAAAAAAAAAGATAGGATTTAATATTATGTTGACACATAAAATTAATTTGAAAATAATTAAATTAAAGTTGACACATAAAACTATTTGGAAGAATTTAATTTCATGTTAACAAATAAAATTAATTTGACAACAATTAATTTTATGTTGACACATATAATTAAATTGGAATCAATTCATTTTATGTAGAAACATTAAATGAATTGAGGTGTTTGAGAGGTTTTCTCTCCCTCCCCATAAATTTGGGGGTTCAGTGTCGTGTGGTCCCAACGTCATAACCTCTCATATGCGGCTATGATCGGGTGGGACCCACCACCATAACCTCTCTTGGGAGGTTAGGGTGTGGCGATCCCACATACAACTCCAATGTAGAGGTTCTAACCAACAAAAACTCCACATTATGGACAAAAAATAAAATAAATTGTTATCTTACTTTATTTTATTACTTTTTTATAAAATTCCAAAATCTAACTTTTACTCTCGATGAACTTTCATCGAGGTGAAACTCTCCTTAAGCAAAAATCGGCACTGCGAGTTCAACAGTGCCCTCAGATATCAATTCTGAGCACTAGTTCAAAAGTTACAAAAATGTTGCTCGCACGTTTACTAAACGTACCTGGAAAAAATTCAGAAATGTTTTATCAGTCAACCTCGACCCTCTACAGTCGAAGTTAGGATCTTCCTTGGTGAAACACTCCCCCACAAACCCATTTTTACTATCATATTTTCAATCTGAGTTACGGTTAGGATGTTTTAAATTTTAGATTAAAATAATTGTAAATTAATTATTTTACTTGCGGCCAAAAACTAACTTTTTCTGGTGGCCCAAGCCGGCAAAAGTTAGTATCTACTTAAATAAATAATTCCATCAGCAGTTCAGCAGTGGTCTTAGATTTTTAATCCAAGATTCAATTTGTGAGTTATAAGCATTTGAAAATTAAAATAACTTTATTTAATTATTTTATTTACGGTTATGCCATTTTCAGTATTTCTTACTGGAGGCTCGCACCGACTAAACTAATGTCACGTCTAGGGTGAACCTGCCATCCAAAGAACAATTGTGCCCTTAGATTTCTGATCTGAGAAACCATTTACGATTTATTTCACTTTTTCAGGAAAACTACTTACGCTCGTTAATTTAATCTTAACAAAACTTCGAAAGATCATTTCGGGCACTCCATACCTCGGAATTGTGCGCCGTCTGAAATTGTGGACTTGTAAAGTTCCAATATATTAAAAAAAATATTACATGGAAATTTCTGGGAATTTACATTCTCCCCACCTCAGGGCTTTACATCCTCGTAAGCTACAAATTGAACTAAGGGAACAAATGGGGTAATGAGCATGCATATGAGCCTCCTACTCCAATGTGCTCTCCCGAAGGATCCAGTGCTCCAATCAAAGGTGAACAAGAGATATCTATTGTCCACATTGGACCCCCTCTTGTTGATCCTCAATTTCCACTTGAACCTCTGTAAAAGATTCCCCATCATCGATGTCCAACTCTCCAGGGTTGATGATATGAGTAGAGTTGTGAATGTATCATCTTAGTTGTGATACATGGAAGACGTCGTGCACCCAGTGCAACTTAGGTGGATGAGATAAGCGTTAAGACACTTCGCCTACTCTGCTGAGGACTAGGAATGGCCCTATGAACCATAGAGATAACTTGCCTCCTCGGGGAAATATCTTTAAACCTCGTCAAGGTGAGACACGTAGAAAGACCTTGTTTCCATCCTCAAAATCCAGATGTCCCCTCAACCTGTCAACATACAACTTTTTTCTGCTCGGTGAAATCTTCATCCTCTCATGGATGATATGCACTTTCTTGGTGGTAGCTCGTACCATCTCTGGTCCCACTAGTATTGACTCCCCTAGGTTTATCCAGCATAGTTTCGATCTCCAAGATCAACCATACAAGGCTTTAAAAGGTGTCATACCCATTGGGTAGTGATAGAATTTGTTGTAGGAGAACTCCACCAAAGGTAGGTGACCCTCAAAACTATGACCAATGTCGAGGACATATGCATGGAGCATGTCCTCATGGATCTGGATGGTCCTCTCAGTCTGACCATCGGTCTAAAAATAGAAGACGATGCTCAAGTGAATCTGTGTCCTGAAAGCTTCCTACAACTCCTTCCATAGCCGGGAAGAAAATAGTACATCATGGTTAGAGATAATAAGTGATGTTACTCCATGAAAATGCACTATCTATTTCATATAGAGGCGTCCCATGATCTCAACTTATCCCTACACTCTGATAGGTTCGAAGTGGGCTGACTTGGTGAGTCGGTCAACGATCACCCATATCGAGTCATGACTTTTGGATGTATGTGGAAGACCCGACACGATATCCATTGATATGAAATATCACTTCGACTCTAAGACCTCTAGAGGCTTTACCAAGCCCGCTGGTACCTGGTTCTCAACCTTCACTTGTTGACAAGTGAGGCATCGTGTGACAAACTCTGCTACTGCCTTCTTCATTCTTGGACACCAATGCTGTCGTCGAAGGTCATGATACATCTTCGCCACTCTGGGATGTATCATTAGAGTGGATGTGTGGAACTCCCTCATCCCTTACTCCTGAAGTGATACTAGTACCATGGTACGTCCCATGAAAAGGATGGCATGCTCCCAACCTTCAGAAAATCCATCAGGTTCCTTCAATGTGGATATCTGAGCACATCACGTCTCATAGTCAGTGTCTCCACAATATGCCTCCCTAACTAATCGATGAAGGAGAGAATTGACTATATAATGGCTACTCCATCCCTATCCACAAATTATATCTGTATGGAATCCAAATACTATGATTCCTATCCTAGAAGTTGTATACCATTCCTCCTGCTGAGTGCATACTCAACAATGTTCACCTTCCTAGGAGTATAGACTATCTTGTATATATAGTCCTGGAGGGACTAAAAACTCAAAACACCAATTTACTTGAGGGTAAGGTTGGCCGACTCAAGATTGTTCGACTACACCCTCCTATGAATTAGTTTAACATGTGCTGCCTGGGTTTCCTTTTTCATCGACATAGGAAAACCACATCTCAACATTTTAGATAATCCAAAACCTTTTTTCATAATACAATAAATCTATGTATAAACTGTGGTTTCCTAGTCCGTACCCAATCTAGCATTGTAAGGCCTCAACACTATCACAAAGAGCATCCAACTGAAAATCTAGCCTCACGGGTCAAATCACACAGTTGGCATAAGCGTTATTATCGGGTATCCTCCCATAGGTATCTACAAACGTGAGGGTCAAGTCGACGGTTTAACCAGAATCTCTAGGTTTGGGACATGATTCGTGGATGGACGGAATGATTGGTACCTATGTCTATTGATATGGTAGCTAGTAGTAGCCACAGTCCGTACATGGAATTATTCCTATAGCCATTGGGACACACTCCATGACCGCATGCAACTATCTTCCTCTGCCCTCCTTCTCCCTGTGTCTGGAGGGGACTACAATGGTGGGTGGTGGTAACAAGTCAAAATATACACCTCCCATTCTGCTCTCATAGTTCTTCTTCCACGTCTGCTACACTGCGGATTCATCTATCCCTATTATATCCTAATTCTAAAATAGTTTACACAACTATGTCTCTGAGACTGGTGCTAGTTTCCAGCTTTCGCCTCTACTATCATCCACTGGCTGTATCCACTCAGCCAAAGTACATTCAACCACAATGGTTTTCTCTATCATCCTAACATATGTAGAAATGCATAGAAGAAAAATAATGTTTTTCCTCAAATGTCCCTAAAAACATCTCACTTGGAGGTCCAATCTCTGAAGCACTGATCGTATCATATTCATCATGTACCAGGAATGATCAATATGCCTCGATAAATACTCAGCTACAGACATGTCATCCTGCCAAAGATGTAGATGTTCTAGAGAACTCTCATTCACCTTCCCAAGCCAGTCTTCAGCCTCCTTTATGGCAGGCTCGCCTGAAACATGAGGGGTATCTAGGGCTGAGACATGTGTAAGTCACTAAGCTTACATGTGTCATCAACCGGTACAGCCGGTTGAAACTCTTGACCAACATGCAGTGATATAGCTGACACACTACCTGAAGGCAAAATCTCAGGAAAAGTTCCACATACCAAAGGCTCATCACTATGAGGACCAACCTCATGGTCACTCACTAAGAAACACTAGTATCTAAGATCACCATATTCTATATTGGCATCTCCACTAGGTGGAGAACTCTAGAAATTCCCTCCAGTCAGTCCTCTGCTGCCCGGAAATCTGTCTCACCTCGTAACCGTGAAGGCCTCTGCCGATGGAACTTGTGTAACATGCTCAGTCGGTGTGCACTATCCTATAGTGTAGCTAGTGGAATCTACTTCCCAATAGGTGGTGGTGTTTCTGGTACAACACCCGATAGTGACAACATAGTAAGAGGGACCTTCACCAGAGCCTCATTGCTCGGTGGGCCATCATCGGGTACTTTATCGAAACTCCAACTGGTTGTCTACATGGAGGCATCCTGGACAGATGTGACACAGTCAAAATATTATAATGGTGAGCTAACTTGGTATGAGCTGACTTGAAGAAATATTTTGAAAACACACACGCAATCATTGTTTCTGTGTACTTAGTTAGAAATAAATAGTTAGGGTCATTGTGTATGGATATTTCGGTCACCTCACAAACACTAGACTCCTTTAACTGAAAATAAGATTCATTACCCTTAAGACTATTGCTTCTTAGAAATAAAATACCAGAGTCCTATATTTTACGTTATGATAGATTCCTCTGATACCAATTTGTCACAAACCATCCCCTGGTGCCTGTATCATGACTACCCCACGCCTGCATTCCATAGGCCAAGGGCTGGCGACTAGCAACAAAAGCTTAATTCCCTATAATTGGGAAGGCATTGCCTTTATAAATTGTAAAAACACACAACTAGAGAACATGCGGAAGAAAACACTACGAAAAAGATGTATTACATGTGTACTGAATGTAAAAGGGACCAGAAATACAAGCCCAATAGTAAAGTACAAGGAAAATTCAAACATGTAAATCTACAAAGACAAACATCTGGAAGGTTTCTAGAAGCTCCTAGATCATCCACTATGGATCCTACATGAAGGGTAGGTACAATTATCCTCCTCAGTGCTCCACGTCTGTATATCTCCTCTAGGTATTGAGTCATCGTGAGGTCAACCTCCGAGTACAATCCAGTCCTAGTACACTCTGCCTCGGTCAGCGTTGTCTTTTGTCTTCATCCAACACAACGAGGTGCGGGCATAGCCCGTGTAGGGTTGAGTATAACGATACTGAATAGGGACCCCGAGACCCACAGTCTCACATCATTTGAAAAGGATAAACCACAATGTTTTATTTCAACAGACCACCCTTAATTAGATATGCACCCATACATATACCTAAGATATCAAGTAACAAATCTCAATCATGAGGAAAACACAAAAGTCATTGACTTAGCTCAAACAAAGATTTTTATTCATGATTTCAAAACCACGGCTACAGGAGTACTCCTCCTATGTTGAGTATATTTGGCCTACCTCTACAACCAATCATTTCCCACGATCCATGGACTGCTGAAGTACTCCACCTATCAAGTATTTTGGGCCGGATGCTACAACCAAGTGCTTCCCACCATGGGCCTACCGCTACAACCATGAGATACCACTCATAGCCTACAAGGGTACTCCTTCTGTCGTGTACCGTTGGCCTACCGCTACACCCAAGAGCTCCTCCTCCATGGTTCTACTGCTACAACCAAGCGCTCCCCACTGGGCCATCCGAATCACTCTGAGTTGATCGATCAATAGTCGTCAAGTCTCATCCAACGACTAGGTCTCTGTAATCTACTAGCTCGTCACCAAGAGGGTCTGATCCACTTTCCACAAGACAATATTCTATGTTTCATGAATTATCACGTATATGTATCAGGAGGACTTCCACATAATAGGGTTTTCAACGCAACAGATGGTGTGCCAATCGAAGGCACGGTCTGTGAGTTATTATCCTTTTAGCCCCGGGGGCCTTGTTAGTTTTATGTATGAACCTACACAACCATATCTTAACTACACCACGAACCCCTGTGGAGTATTTTAAAAGGAACCATTTCTTAATGAGATTACTAGCGCCACTGATGATTTGTCAAATGGACATCCGATGCCAAAGATATGGCCAAAGTAAGCAATGGGTTAATAGTGGGCCAAGGTCCGGTCCGACCTGGTCAGACCGACTCGCCCTATTGGTCGTGTCCACTAGCTATGTTTCGACATGGTCCGCTGGGCCTGGCCCAGCGAACTGCGAGGGATGTTTGGCCGGATGTCGCCATGCAGGCGGCATCGTCCCGAATGCCGGGTCCAGTTTGGCCAGCACCACGATGGGCACAACTTAGTTGGACGGTGGCCAGGAGACCAGTGGGAAGGCCGCGCAGGGTGGGGAAGGCTGTATGAACTACGGGCAGGATGTGGGTGCACTGGGCAGGGTGTCGGGGTGCCGAGAAGCATGTCGAGGTAGCATGCCGGGGCGTCAGGCAGACCACAGAATGGGGCCTCGGTGGCACCGAGTTGCTGGGTGGGCCACCGGCATGGGCCAGGTAGGTCTCCATCCGGGTGTGGGTGCACCGGGATGTGCACCGGGGTGTCGGGCATGCATCTGGTAGGGCATAGTGCGGCGGGGTCATGGGGGATGTGCTCCCTTTATTCGTCATCTTCATCATCGCCGCCACTTAGCCATGATGTGCTTCCGCTATGAAGAACATCACAGAGAAAATCCAACATAGGGTGTCAGGCAGTGTGAGGTTGGCCTGTACCCTCTATGTTTAGGAGGATATAAATTTTCTCATCATAATTATAGGATTTTCATTAAAATGTCTACATCATTCCATTTATATACTTTTAAGAATGTATGAAATTCAGTAAAATATCAACACAAAAAAAAATTAAACCCCCTACCTTGATCATAGTTGGTAGTTGTTGGGGCAAGAAGGCGGATGTCGTTCATTGACAGAGTCACAGAAGAAGACATAGAGGATCGTTATTCGTCACATCATCCAAGCACTTCCTAACCCCTGATCCGTTGGCTCGTTGACAATGCCCCATGTCGGTAGGTGATTGAGGAAGAAGATGAAGAAGGTTGGTATTATTCATTCTTCATTGGAGAAGGTGTAATCCTCCAAGTGTTGGGTGTCACATCACTTTTCTAGAGTTTCATCGTTTGGTGAAGCCGTCCCAAAACATTTTCCCAAGATCCATATATATAGGAGACGGGGAGAGGTATGTAACTGTCTTGGAATTTATGACGGTTCATTTATTAGGAACCTTCCGAATTTTCAACTATGTCATTTAATAATTTAAAAAGGGTTTTAAGAGTATTAAAAATCATTCGTGAAATTTAATAGGTGTGATGGCTTAATTATTGGGAGGATTACATGAGGCTTCCCCTACATAGCTTACATTAAAAAAAAGATAGAATTTAATTTTTTGTTGACACATTAAATTAATTAAAAAGCCATTAATTTTAACTTGACACATAAAAATAATTGGAAGCATTTAATTTCACATTGACACATAAAAATAATTTGACAGAAATTAATTTTATGTTGAACATAAAATTAAATTGGAAGTAATTAATTTTATGTTGACACATAAAATTAATTGAGGGGGTTGAGAGGTTTCCTTCCCTCCCCATTAGTTGGGGGGGGGGGGTTCAGAGTCATGTGTTTCTCAAGTCATAACCTCCCACAAGAGGTTATACTCAGGTGGGCCCCACCACCATAACCTCTCATGGGAGGTTATGGTGTGGCGGTCCCACCTCCAACTCCCTTGTGGAGTTCTAACCAACAAACACTCCATATTATGGATAAATTATAAAATAAAGTGTTAGCTCACATTATTTTATTAATTATTTTATAAAAACCCAAAATCTATATTTTACTCTCAATGAACTAACATCGAGGTGAAAGTCTCATTAAGCGAAAACCGGACCTGCGAGTTCAACAGTGCCCTCCGATTTCAATTCCAAGCACCATTTTAAAAGTCAAAAAACGTCGCTCACACATTTTCTAAACCGACCCGAAAAAAAATTTAGGAAAATTATTATCAGTCACCGTCGACCCACTACAGTCGAGGTTTGCCTCTAAATTGGTGAATCATGCCCCAAAGAACCCAATGGTAGTCTCATATATTTAAACAATGTTACTGTTTAGAAGTTATGAATTTTACAATAAAATAACTGTCAGTTATTTATTTTATTTGAGGCCAAAAACTAACTTTTTCTGCTAGATCGTGTCGGCCAATGTTAGTATCTACTTAAATAAATAAATCCTTCACGAGTTCCGCAATGGTCTCAGATTTTAAATCCAAGCTACCATTTTTTAGTTATATGAATATAAGCATAAAATAACTTTATTTAATTATTTTAGTTACAATTATTCCATTTTCTGGATTTCATACAGGAGGCCCGCACCGACTAAACATAAGTCAGACCTAGGGTAAACCCGCCATCCTCAGCACAACGATGCCATTAGATTTCTGATATGACTAACCATTTAAGATTTATTAATCTTTTTTATGAAAGCTACTTATGAGTGTTAATTTAAGATTTACAAAACGTTGACAGATCATTACGGGCACTCTGATCCTCGGAATCGTGCACCGTCAAAAAATGCAGACACGTAAAATTCCCATATATTTAAAAAAATTATATGGAAATTTCCAGGTCATTACATACAAATATAAGGATGAGGATCTCAACAAACATTCATATATCACCCTCATGATATGCTTGTAATAATAATTTAAATATCATTTTTAGATGATTGTGAATCCTTTTCTAGAAAAAAACTCACATGCAAGAAGTTATACGAGATATCAAACACCTCTACTATACCTCGATATAATCGTGGATAATGGGTTGTGTATAATCAAATCATATTTTTACAATATTCACATATTTTCAAGATACGCAGAATTAGCAAGGAATTTTCAAATATTTGACCATATCACAATATTTTGAAGCATATTATGATTTTGAAATATTTGCAGAAGAACGAAACCCTTTAAAAACCTACATATAGTCGCATTATAATTAATGTCTTTCAGCACATAAATATGGTATATTAAAAATACCCTTGATTGAATGTTTCAACAAAAACTCAGTCCATCTGTTTAATAAAAATATGTTTTTATAATATTTTTTAAATTATATGTTATACATGATTATTTTACAAAACTATTTTTATGTGAACACCCTTATGACCCATGTTATTAAATGATTATTTTTATGAAGTAAACATATGACTTTGAAGGATTCCTAAATCATTATTTCAATGCATGAATCATATACTTAACTTGAACAAGATGACAATAAAACCATGTGGATTCCAGGATAAAGGTATGACGTTATTTTTATGGGAATAGTTTTTTTTATCATATGGAGGAGAAATTAAAAAAATGAAGATATGTATCTGTCTTCACTAAGATATTGAGTCTGAATGAGTTAGAATGAAAATGATAGGTATAATACAACGTCTAAGGAGAAAATACCTTAGGGTTATTCTTGAGTTTAATAAAAAGGAAAACAAGTAAGATGTGTGACAATTTGTCGCATCCCACAAGGCCCTTGCAATCAAACCCACAACTAAAGGGAAACAAGGTTGCATCGCCTACCACAAGCCTATGTGGTGTCATAGTTAGTATATGTTATTACATTAGTTAATTTATTATATGGATCGATGATATGTTGGTTTTATTACTTCTATTTTACCAAATGGATATCCCTAGTATAGGAAAATGATTTGGTGATTTAATTATAAAGGTATTTTTTAAGACATTCTCTATTTTGGGAAAACACTATATACCTAATGAAAATAGAATAATATGTGATTTTATAGGTGTGTTAATGTTAGAAATTTTATTTTGGAAGAATAAATGTTTTATGGCTATTTGGTATATGTTTAGAAATTCATAACCAACCATAGAGAATGTGTTACTAGGTTAATAAAAATTAGTATGAGACATTAAGAGAAGTCGATGTATGTTAGAGATATATGTTAATATTTACTATGGAAGACTATGTGATTAAATCATTTTGAGTATTGTGTTTCAATATTTGTTTTGTTACATTGAATAATATTATTGATAGTTTTTTTTGAATTTTCTGTGTTGAACATTAGGTTTTGATTGTCAAATTATTAATATTAGGAATACTATTTCATTTTTTAAATGATTATCCTTTTTGGGATTATCTAATCTTGAAAAAACTGTTTTGGTTTTGGTTAATGTCTAAAGACGTGAATAACATATACATTATCCTTGTGGATTATGTGATTATCTAGATGTTGATTCTAGCACATCAAATGTGAAAAGGTTATCTGGAATACTCAGAATTTGGAGAATTGATGTGTTTTTGGTAGAAATATATTAAATTATGAAGATCTACATGAGAAATAGGTATATTTTATTATTTCCCTAATCAATAATATTAAATAAATCTGAAACATTAAGAAAAAGAACATAAAACCAAAAAATGGTGTATGTTTACTTTTCATACATAGAATCCATAGACCGTTTAAAATATTACATGTTTGTTATTTTCTGGTGGTTAACTTTCTCCAAAACACGTTTTCTATCACTCTCCATCATAACATGACACTTATTTTCTCATCCGTATTCGTGTTTTCATGGAATACATGTATGGGTGTTCTCCAGTTACCTTTTTACTTCAATATATTTCTTCTAAAGTGATTTTTTTATTTACTTTTTTTTATTATGTGGGACATTTAATAAAGTTTTCATGCCAATTTTAAATTTGTGAGGATGAAAATTATAAATGGTGGAATGATGTAACATCCAAATGTATAAAAAATAATATATTTTAATATTTATTATTATTTTTGAATTAAATATTAATTTTACTTTAAAGGTGATGCTATGTTCGATGGAATACCAAATAAGATTCTATGGGTTTCTTTAAAATAAAATGATTCACAAAACATTGGGTCATTATAAAGAATAATAATATAACATTATTTTAAATGGTATTTAAAGCCTAGCCTTTATATTGGAGAGAAATAATAGAACTAAAAATAATATGATTAAACAAGTTTGTTAAATATTTTTACATTTATCCAATAATTTTTATAGACTTAAAAGGTGAATGATTCCTTTTTTAAGAATAAATATTAAAATATTCATTGAAAGGACTATTTACAAGCTGTTGATGAAGAAATCTCATTAAATCGAGTTTTGGTAACTTTTATATGTTTTATTTGAAAAAAATTTTTAGAACCTGGAAATCAAAATTTACATTGGGTTTATTTCTTGGTATTTTTTTGAGAATAAGAATGTTTTATGAATAGAAAAAAATATTGTATTTTAATTCAGAAGTGCCCTATAATATAATTTATTTATATTGGTTTGCTTATCTTTTTAAATAATTTTAAAGATTAATTAGACAAAATTTTTACTATTTAATCGAATTTTGGACAATGAATGTGTTTTTACTTTGAAATTGGACATAAACAAGTGTCAATCATTTCATTGATAATATTTCATTAAAAAATGTTTTGTATTTTGTCAAAAAATGATTTTTAGATTAATTAATTCAAATTATGTATTATGAAATTTTTAAAATAAATATTAATTTTTCATTTAAAATATTAAATATATCATAGGCTGAATTATTTGTTTTTCTCTGAAAAACATCATTTGTTGATGAATAGTGAAAACCTTAAGTAGTAGATTAGATATAGAATTTTTAATTAAATTAAATTTTATAACATCTATGAATTGAATTTAAAAAATTAGAAATACATTTTTGTCATTATTATGTAAAATGTTGTTCAATAATAAGAAAATAAATTTTGGTGAATATTATCTTCTGACTTTTATTTACCTCGGTTAAATGTAAATAGATAATTCATGGAAAAAATAATATTATTATATTATTATATTACACTAACATTTGTATGAATCCTATTATATGATATATTTACGACCATGGACAACTTATTCGATTTTGGGATCCCATGGAATGACTTATGAGAGATAATGATAATTTATATTATTTAATTAAATCAAATGAAAAAAATGACATAAACATTTATCTTTTATTAAATATATTCTTATGTGTAGTTTTATAAGTAATCTATTTGAATATAATAATTAATTTTAATTCTAAATAGATATCCTACAACATCAATTTTTTTTATATTTTTCAACATCAAATAAATAAATATTTTTAATACACAATAATGTCTGTGTGCTTATCACTTTATTGAATGTTTTAAATAAATAAAATTTTAATGATTAAAAAAATATCCAGAGCCTGTCTGATTTTTATTTGATGATTTTATATAAATAAATAGTCATAATATATTTTATTTTAATATGTTTTGGACCTTTAGATACTATAAATAATTTTACAATAAAATAATATTTTCAATCATTCTTAAATAGCCCTACCTCCCCCTTATAAAAAGAATTAACCTCTAACCCACCACTCACACCTCTCTAGCCCCTTTTTTCATCCAATATATGAACAAATTGTCTCCTTTTATCCCATTATTCTACCTAGAATCCATACCTTTTTCAAAAGTCACTTAATGAAAACATTTTCATTCAATGTAAAGGGGGTTACCCAATTTAAAGGAAATGTATTGTCATAAGTTATTTTCTTTTAATTTACTTATCCAAACCTCTAATTTATTATTATTCCATTATTTTATAACATAACATGTATCCAAAATATACTTGTTGGATTTTATTAGAATCATTCTAACTACATTTACACCCACTTTCGTCAAATGGTTAACGAACATACTATTTTTCTAGACACAGAACTAATGACGCACGAAATGATGATTGTTCGATCTTATCCTATCACATATTATGGTGGCCATTAATATTGATCTGTATTTACATGTGATATATGTTATATATATATATATATATTTATATATTTACTTCATTATTTTTTAATATCATACCTTTAGCAATCCATAATGAGTAAATATGATAATTTCATTTGAGTAAGTGCGGACTACTGCCCCCTCAATGTGATATAACCTATTCAGGCAATTAGTAAACAGAGTTGGCTCCTGTCACGGTCCCCCCCCCCACTGGGGGAGGGACCTCCATCTTCCGTCTCAAGAATGGATCCATCCTTCTCTGCATTCTCTAATGAATACTTTCTTCAATCGTTCCCTAATATTTCACTTTTCCCTAAAGTTCCGGACTTGATAAATGTGATTCTAAAATTTTTGATCTCAAGATCAGAGTTCAACAAGGCTTTGGGTATACAGAATCTCCCCCTAATTTTGTGCTTCCAGAAGCAGCTTCCCTTAGGGGATTCTTTTAACATGTATATTTTCGGGTTGTGGGATTTACTGGATAGAGCAATAGTGGGTCTGCTCGATTCTAGGCATCTTTGGATTCAATTATCAACTGTGGAGGATCTGGTTATAGCCTAGACTGGTTCCCTACAAAGCTGTAATGGTCTATGATTCTACCTCTTCTGTTGGTCGTACGGCTTCCACATGCTTCGTGGCTCCCCTATCATAGCGGTTTGGGTTAGTTTTCTACCACTCCTTTTACCATTTCAAAACCCCGAAATTTTTATAATGCTAGGTAACCTTGTGGGTAGATTTCTGGGTACTGAATCAAGAACTAGGGTACTCTGCCACCCATTCAGTCCAATTATTTGTGTGGAACATGATATCTAAAAAATTCCAAGTGATTTTGTATGGATTATAGTGGAGGGAGAGCTTTGGTAAAAACAACATGTTGTATATGAAATAGGGTTTGACATCTGTAATTCATGTAAGATGTTGGGTCATCGAGGGGAATCCTGCAGACGTGGGAGGATGGCTTCTAGGCTGGTTGCAGATTTAAGCGACGGTGGCAGGGGATTGTGTATGGGTGAAGGTAGTGGCTAATCCATGGAAGTTAGACTACTGTCTACCAATAGTGTCTCTGAATATGGCAAGAAACATGAGATAGAGGATCAAAGACTCACCTCAAATCTTACAACACAATACTTTATGAGGAAATTAACGACCCCCTATACATACCCGAAAGCGGCAATGGTTTATGAATGATTGAAGAAAGACCTAAGGGTGTGCCTCCTAGGGGTAATGGTGTGCAATGGAAATTCATCCGATGTGGGTGCTAAGGTGGTACCCTGGGATAATGATGTTTCTGGTAACACTAATGAGGTAGGGAAAGACTTCCACTTGCTTTTATAAGGCTGTTCAATTGGAGGTAACAATAAAGTAGTGAAGGAGGCCCACCTAGAGGTAACAACAATCTAGATTGTTCCTACAAACACAGCCAATGTTACAGAGGTGATTGAGGGCCTTTGTGAGGACCATGAATTTGGAGAGAATTACTAGTGTTTGTCTCTGAATGACACCTCTAGGAAATTTCAATATATTGGTTGAGGATACCAACATGTAGAAGCCTCTGAGGCACCAAGGCCGGCCATGCGGGCCCCCTTTCTTATGTGAATAAGTTTACAGCCGGGAGGCCAAATTTGGACAATAAAAACACATATGCAGTGTTCGGTGATGAATACTACCATGATAGAGGGGATCAAAATAATAATGAGGCTACACATGGAGAGGTCCACTTGGTATATGTAGGTGAGTCCCAAGAGGATATGGATGATGTTATGGATGCCTCTACTAAGACCAATGAAATGACCATTGTAGTGGAATACCTTAGATTATCCTCACAGAAGAGAATGTTTACTACTACTGATTCTGATGGATTTACGATGAAAAACCAGAAGGGGCATCGTAGGAAGGAGTATTCTAACATACCTAGTCCTCCTGTCACGAGGTCTGCAAATAAAGGGAAGAAACTCTCAATGAATCCTATAACTGTGAGAAATTCATCTGAAGTGGTCAACACATATAGAGATCTGGTGTCTGTAGGTGGTGAGGTTGGAGTCCCTTCTACTCTATCGACGTAGACGAGGGATCCTGGACAGCAACGTGAGTCATGCTCTACTGGAGACCCTCAGCGACAGATATCATCGATGTTGGAACACATATATCTTCTTTTTAACTTAGATGAAAAAATGGGAGAGGAAGAAATGTATATGAAATCATTTTATAATAAATGAATAATGATTCTTGTTATCAATACTAAGGAACAAGGTGAGTGGATTGATAGGAAGTCTCGTATTCATCTCAGAGGATTCAATTTTGGGACGATTAACATGGAGGAATTAACAAAATCATTGGACAACAATGCACATCATTATGAAGTGATCTTGAAGGGCTAGCCTGAATCCTAGGAAAATTCAATTTCATGGATATTTTTTAGGGAAATTGATTCGAATCATCTCAAAATGTATTTCAAAAAATATGTTGTTTCTTTTGGTGTTTAATGTTGTGAAGGTTCTCACTATCCCCTTAAAAGTTTTTGGAAAAAAAGTAGTGTTGATGATGAATGAATGGTTTTTTTATTTCATAACACCAACTGATATGGAATATTATAAATACATATACACTCGATATATATTATATATATTATATATAATGAATGTATATCATACTTTATATAATCGAGTTTTGACACATGGACAATATATAATTATAACAAGTTCATTTTTAATGAAAGTTTAAACATCGATCAAATTTACGATATGAACTCAAATAATTAGATAAAATTTATAAATAAGTTATAAGTGATATAAAGGAAATAAAAAATGTAAATTTTCATTAATAATGTATTAATAAACATAGTTTTATTATTTATGAAGAACAATGATCATACAAGAAAAGTCAGACGTGAGGTAAGTTGTTTCTAATATAACTTTTAATTTTTTGAGATTTACATTTTTCATCACTAATATATTTCATGTGGTGTGTTTATTACATACATTTGATATATATTATCATGATTCTATTTATATTTATTTTATTCTGTGAATCAATTTGTTGTTATTAACTTTTGGTCTTACGACTCGATTGATTACAATATGGTAATGGTTTTTCATCTCACTTTTTATTTCTATGAGATTCAATGTAAATATTCCTAATTTTTATTTTTTGTGGTGCATGTACTTCCCATTATTGTATTCATTAGGTAATATACATTAATTTATTAGTATTTACATTTTCATTGTACGATCCTTCTTCCATAGGGTGTAATTTTTGTAAGTTACTAAATCAGTGAGGGAACCATTCACCCTTATCTTTTAGTCAAAGACATCTTTTATGAATATAAATTTAAATTTTAAAATGTTTTGATATTTTCTTCAAAATACTTATTGATTTTGAATTTTATTTTTTTTGTGATGAGATACCCTTTAATCTCTCATTAACTATTTTTTTGAATTGTGACATGACACCGTTAGGCTGCCGAATTTTTGTAAGTGAATTTCATAACCCAATTTAAATTCTTTGGGTTAAAATTCTACTACATGATTATATAGTGACAAGAATATATGATAATATCTTATGATTATTTTACAGTTAATATCCACTTATATTGGGTGTATTTTTATTTTTCACGCATAATTATGTCCTTGATTTATCCTAAATTTATGGATATGATCATTGTAAGGGACTTCATCACTATATCCTTTCATTGGGTAATATTTTTTTATAAACAAAATTCATTAATATAGTTTTTAAAAACCTTAGAATTTATATTTAATTCAAAGGGAATATTTTTTTATGAGGAATTTTACTAAACAAAAAAATGTTTTTTAACATAAGTAGTGTCAATGACCTTTTCCGCCACCATGAGAATTATTCGATCTATAGATTTCCTTAACAAGCTGTATTTTTTAAAAAAGAAAAATAAATACTATATACTATTTTACATATTTTTTTTATTGAAAATGAAATTTCTATGAAAATATATTTTAATGATATATTTTGATTTAAATGTGGAAATGTTGTCTTTCCTTCATATTTGTTTTATGTGTTTTGAATTTGTTGTTGTTCTTGGGAATTGTTTACGTATATGGGAGATTATGTGAAAACAATAGGGTTGGGGTGGATGAGATATCTCTATAACACATTGGGTAATGTCATGGATGTAAAGATTAATGTTTCTGCAAATAAATTTACTGAATATACTATGATAGGTATTCAATGTGTAATTCCATATGTATCTTTGAAAGAAACAATGTAAGTACGATATGGATGACATATGTTAACTTTATTATGTATGATTTATATATGCTATTAATAAATTTTACGATTCCATGAGATATGTTAACGAGCTTATGTTTTGTATATATTGATGAACCAATGATTTCATTCTTTATTTAAAAACCCTTACTGATCTTATTATGCTCATCCTGTGATTTTGAAATGTTTTTCACAGGGTATAAGGTGAGGTAAGACAAACGAAAATATCAATAATATTTATAAAAATAATATTATTATTGTTTTATTTTAATAATTTTTATTTTATCAGAAAAATAGACTCTAAGTAGAAGTGTCTACATTGTAATTTTTGAGATGTAATTTAATAGTTATGGCAAAATTCTCTAAAACTCTAAACCAAAAAAGATCTTCAATGTGAATTATTAATATAATTCATGAATATTTAATGTTTATGGTTGGGGCATTATCATTATCATTTCCATTGAAAAAGTTAATAATGGGGAAAGGAAAGAAAATAATTTTATAAAACATTCATTGTGAAATTGATGCTTATAGAATTTTATAATGGATTTTTTAATTCAAACTCTACTCCTTGCAAGAATAATTTTATTTTATTATAGATTTTGTATCCACATATAATTAAAATCATTTTTAATTTATTCTTGATCTATAATTATTCCTATGATCTTTTCATCGTGCAGTAATAAATTTTTAAATGATTATTTTTAAATATATTGTCCCCTTTTCATCATGAATTAACATATTGTAATAAACATAATCATTTATTCGATGGACCATATCCTATAATGGTGAGTTAAATTAGTTCTTTTATATGAATAATTTATTTTTAAATATAATATGAGGATGAGTATTATGGAATTGATAATGGGACCCAAGTTATCATTGGTATGTATAATAGTGTTTACTCCTCAAGGTAAATAAAAATTCAGAGTACCATCAGTGTCTGTTTAAATTAATTTTTTTAATATTTACCAACCTAGGAATACTGTTTTATAGTAATATTTTTTTAAAATGTTATTTCTGGTAAATGGATTCATTTTTTTCAATTACGGTGAACAAATTGACATCCATGGCCTTTTAATAATGTTTCACAGTTAATTGTATATATTGTAATGAAAAAATGAACATGATAAAACTATACTTCATAAAACCCCAACCACTGATGGATTTTTTTCTGCATCGATATATATCATATGGAGTGTAAAAAAAGTATATTTGGTGTGTGACCCTAATCATGATAGATAGTGGATACGAGGATCACATTCCATATTGATTATCTGGTCAAAAATATTTTCTATCTCTTGACCACATTTCATTTAACCATGGTTAATATATGTTTATTTTTTCCTTGTAGAATAAATTGTGTGATCCAACAGATTCTATACACTATGTTACCATACAATTACATTAAATGTACATTTTCCACTACATGTCGATAAATTATATAGTACACATCATGTACCAATGTCAGTACCATATTCCCAGTATAATAATATACATGTCATATAGGATTAATTGCACATTCCATGTGGTAACAATGTAATTTGAAATGATATCAATTGGGAAACAATTTTTTACCCCTATAGTATAGACAATGATATTTTATATCACTATATCTTTTCATTTCTCCATGCTAGGGCATCAAATTAGTGTATGTGAGTAGTTCATCATAAACATTATTATGTATAATAATATAAACATAAATTACCATTCATAACTATTATTCTATTTTACTATAATATAAATTACATAAATCAATAAATCATGTCCACTACATATTAGGTAATTTATTTTTGATATTTTCAATATAATATTTGTATTATAAAATAATTGTACAACACTTTCCAAAAACAAATCCATTGATGAAAAACATAAAATTATATCTTTGGTAATAATATTAATCTTATCCTGGGGAATAGAATTAAAAAGTGTCCATTCAATGAAGTGATTGAACATAATAGATATAAATATAATGTAATATTTTTTTCATAAGGTGATTTTATGTATTTTACAACAAAATTAAGATGCATGATAATTTTAAAATTTTATGATTTCAAAAAAATCAAACAATGTGCTTAATAAAATAATACTATTTTGCATAAAAAATGAGATGAGTAATAAGTGTTTAAATACATGAGTTTGTATTCATGAGATCTGATGAAATAACTGTGGAATATGGTTTAATATTGAAATACATCATAACATAATCATGTGAACATACTATATATATAGGCTAATATTCAAGACAACAATCACAAAGTGGATATTGTTAAACAATGGATGGGGTTCACATCTAGTCCCAAAAAATTCCTATAATGAGATATATGGATTTATTTATTTCATTGATTGGATTAATAATTCATTTAAAACACCTCACAATATCATAGTGCATTTTTCACATTCCATATTTACTTACATGTCAGCTAATAATATATATATATTATCCAAATGTATTATAGGCCTAAAAATATCTTCTCAAAAAACCTACATTATAATTCACCTTAAATAATTTTCTTCTAATATTTTTGGTAAAATTAATAAGATTATTATATATTAATTAAAAAATTAGAATTATAGTAGCTTTTTACATAACTCCTTGACAAATTTTCATAGTCCATATTGAATAATTAGTGGATTGTATCCTTAGAGATTTTCTACACTAAATAACTATAAACATTTAAGGATATTGGCATAGATGAAAAATAATTAATATGTTCTTTGAAAAAATAATTTTTAGAATTAGAAAAAATAAAATTTAAAATTTTAGAACAATAATTTTAATGTAAAATATTTTTAAAAAATGATGTTTTTCAGAAAAGATAGTTAATGTGAAATAATATAATTTGGAAAACCATTAAAACATAAAAATAATAATTCCTAAAAAGAGATAATTTAGATCGAGAAAGGGACTATGTGGATAATTTTAAAAAAATATAATGGGAAAATATATTAAAAATTTAATGTTAATAGATAATGATGGTTACCAATGATAAATGTATGTTATGAGATATAAGACCCCATCCAAAAAATTATATAATATTGAGATAAATATTGAATTAAAATTGAGTATATTTTATTGTATATTTTTTAGACAATTAAGACATAACTATTACATAACCACTCAAATATTAGAAATTATACACTTTTACGCACTATTAATTTTTTCCACAAAATAATACACTTTATGTATGAATTATTTTTCATTACAGAAATCTATATTATTCATGGATTATACTAATCTCTTAACAATACTTATTCCCTATAAAAATCATTTAAAAACATGATATGATAATATAATGCTCAATACGATATATAAAATGAGAAATGAAACCATTAGGTCGTGAATATTTCACACTCATGAATACATTTTCACAAAATCGTAGTTTTCTCCCAAGATAATTTACTCTTTAAAATTCTTTACTATATCATGGGATTCTATAAAATCATATCATAAATTATAAATTATAATGGTAACGTGTGGATCTCATATCATATATACATTTTAGATTTCTCAGCTACATACTTCTTTGGAGAGGTATCATAGTATCACCAACCATCATTTTATCATGTAACCACCCTTATAAAAAGTTATTCATAAGAAAAAAATACATAAGAACGACACATAAATCCACCATCAATGAAAAATAAAATTTCCACATGTAATTAAGAAGAATACAACTTATGATATTGATATACTTAATCCATTATAAAACCCATTTTTAATGAAAAAACTACTGAAAAAGGGAAAATGATATTTATTTATCTTTTCAAAACATTACAAATTCTAGAGGAATCCATATATAAAATAATAATCCCACAAAAAAATATAATGGTATTTTATACCTTAAAAAGAATTATTTTCATTGGTTAGTAAAAATATTTCTATAAAAATATTCATTTTTAAATCCATTAAATAATTTTATAAATAAAATTTGTTAATTATACATCATATAAAATAAGGTTGTGAATAATATCAAAATATATCTCAATTAAAGGTGATTCATAAGAAATTTCTTATCGTGAGTCGAAATAAACTCAATAAAAATATATATTCATAAAACTATAAACATAGATTAATTAATACATTATGGAGATCATTTTAATGACTTTAATATTTTTATATCAGTAGATACCATGTTATTTAAATTTAAAATTATTTGTGTTCAAATCAGATAGTTTGTCGATATTCAGTACAAGAGATGAAGATGAACTTGGTATAATGTAGAGAGTCCATTAGGTGAAAAACTAATCATCATTATAATTTAATTTAACAAAAAATAATCACTATGAAACAAAAATTATATATTTAAATCAAAAATTTATTTTTGTTATAAAAAATGAACATGTTATTGTCAAGCAGACCGTAGGTCATACAAACGCATGAGTAACGTTTTCATTTATCTGTGATCATTATGGAAATAAGTTAGTTATTATTTTATATTTACAAACTTATACTAATATTATTAACATCATAATAATAATTTAAATAAACATATATATATATATACTAAAATTTATGTGGTGAATAAAAATGATTCCCATTGCTTATTGGAGGTAATAGTTGACATGTACACATGAATGAAAATATCATTATATATGTATAGAAATTAAGAAAATAATTGATATGTATTCTATTATAATGATTAATATTTCATTAATATGCTATAAAAACAGTAATTCAATCACTATTACTAGTATTGAGAGATGGAAATAATAAAAAATTTACCAGTTTGTGAGGCGTTAGTCCACCGTAAACACAAACAAAACGTTCATTTTCCATTGATAAAATTAAAGAGGAATTTTGGTAATGATTTTAAAAAATTAAAATAAAAGTATATTTAGGATTGTGGAGTTATTATTTCATCATGGATTAAGGATAACTTAAGGAATTGGAAAAAAAATGGAAATAAAAACACTTAAATAATAAGATTATCATATATTGTGACAATCTCCTTTATTAACATCATAAATGTAGAGACCCGAAGCCTGACGTACATGGACATTACATTACTTTTGTAGAATACTTATTACATAACAAAAACACACACACAAGGACTGTAATAGTTTAGTGTCTTTGGAATCTCAGAATATAATCTTCTAATCGTGGTGAAAGACTTTCAACATCTCCCATAAAGATCTTCCTTTTTTATACCTAAAACCTTTCTTTATATCCTGGGGAAAAGAAAACATAAAAGGGTGATCTCAAATGCTCAGTAAGGGTAAACAAAAGAAATATCAATCACATCATATTCATAAGAACATAACATTTTAGAATTCTTAAACTACAAAAGGGATCATAATATCATAACATGGGATAAATCATAGTAATGAAATGTAATCCCAATAATCATAACATAAAACATGAAACTTTGTGGCATACATACATAATCATAGATAATCATTTCTTATTATTCAAGACTCATTTCCAAGACTATCTTAGTGTACAAAGTCCATTTCTGAACTGAGTTCACTACTCGTTTCAGTCCTGTTTTACTGAACCGGAATAACCTACCGTTCCATCCATGTCTATCTCATGAGATATAAAACCATTACCAAATGCATTAGAGGTAGATATAGGTCCCACCCATCTCATAATTATACCATTCTTATGTGTGCCACAAAATCATAAACCATACATCATAGCATAACCTATGTAATAAAAATGGGAATCTTAAACATCGTGACATCATAAAACAATTCAAATAATATAAAGGAATTCATAAAAATAATTCCATCACAGCATAATCAAATCAATGTAATAATAGGGATAGAAAATAGAACCCTTTATTATCTTAGATGGAAAATAATTTTGATAAAACACATGAACTCCATTCTTGAGGAAAATATCCTTTCTAATTCAAAAACATTTTTCCTTTCTTAAAATGTCATACATTTTTAAACTAAAAGAAGTTTGTTAAAATTAACATGAAAAAATGTAAAGGAAGATTCTTGTAAATAATGTTTTAAAAATCCATTCATTTTGTATATGTTAAAAAACATTCTTCTCATACTTTTGTCGGAAAAGTCAAAAAGTACCTCGTACGAAAAACGAAAAAATATTCCTTTCATATCTTTTACTAAAAACACACCGAAGGGTAAAATTGTGTTTAAAAATTTTTAGGTGGATGGAAATAATATTAAATATTTTGGAAACCTGTATGTTAATGATAAAATACACACCAGTAAATACCAAAGTATAAAAAATCTCGGATAAAAATTAGATTGTGATATTTCCCTTACCTTAGGTCTGATTTGCTTCGTAAGTGTCCGATACTCCTGTATAATGATTTAAATAATGTAATTGACTTATTACAGAATCATACTCATTGTTATGATATCATATATGGTTCACTTATGAATTTATATTACCCGTTATTCTGTAAAATCCATTTTAAAGACCATTTTGGGTAAAATTGTTTTATTTTTCGTCCGTGTTTTGACTTGTAATTATTCATATGATTACGTAGATCATGATTACATAATTCCAGAATATAAAAAATGATTTATATATAATATATATTCAGAATATACATATATATAATAAATCAGTAAATGGAAAGAAATACACCGTTCATGGAGACGGTAAGCCGTACGTACGCAAGGACGCTGTTTTCGTTTACTTATTGAGTTTAATGGAATTAAGTAGATGACATACATATATGTAAAAATAAATCCAGTATCATTATTATGTCATATATTTCATTATTACTTACAATATATACTTTATAATGATTCATGAATGGTTAATGTGGAGAAAGAATCTCATCGCATCGTGGAGACGGTAGTCCGTACGTACGCACGAGCGATGATATCATTCTCATGATCGTGGGACTGCATTGGAGTGTTTTTATACTATTTCAGAATCAATATCACTTTAAAATAATCATATATAGTTATTATTTACACCATTATACCCATCCATGTAAGGTGGTGGTGGAAAATAGATTTCCCCACGGCGTGGAGACGGTATTCCGTACGTACGCACACACGGTGATTTGGTTTTCCGTAGGATGGATAGATGGTGAAATAGGGTTGTTTAATACTTATAATTACATATTAGTATATGAGTGATACTAATGTTATTACTTCATAATGAAACAACCTAAGAAGAAGAAGTGGAAGAAGAAATAGTGTTGAAAGAATCGGTAACTGACATTACCTCTTCTTTGAAGCGCCTCTTTGAGATCTCATTTTGGGGAACTAAAATTGGTCTTTGAGGAAGTCGAAAAACTCTAGGATTTTTATATGGAAGTGGAGAAGCGAATTTGGCAGGGTTTGGCAGAGCTTGAAGGCTCAAAGTGGTGTGAGGAAGAGAGGGAGGAGATACCCTTTTATAAGGGAGGAGAGGGATACCTTTGGAATAACGAAAAATATTATTTTATTATAAATCCAAATTCGGTTTTAAATGACTCCAAATTGATTTATTTCGAAGATAAGGAGGGGATGGGTCGAAATCCTCTCATCCAATATAATATAGACAAGTTTAGGTTCCTATTTTAACCTTATCATTTAGATTGAACATTAAGTTAAATAATTTTACTTTTACCGTGTCTTCTTGTGTTTTACACTATAAGGTTAATAAACATACTATAACAAGACAAACGAACCCCAAGTTATTTATTATTAATATATATAACCTCATCTAAGTCATTTGGACGAACCTTAGATTTTTAGGAATAAAATAACAATTAATAATATAATATTTGTTTTAAAACCTATTTTATTTCTATTTTGACAATATTTAGTAATTTATTTTTGTGAAAATCACAACAAAATGATTAGATCGAAAAAATTTAATTAAATCAATACTAACATGTCATAGTAACCTAGAAAATTAGTGGAATTCATAAAAATTCCCAAATTACATTTATTTGGGTATTTATAACATCAATTATGTCAATATTTCATTAATAAGACAATTTGGCAGGGTTTGGCAGAGCTTGAAGGCTCAAAGTGGTGTGAGGAAGAGAGGGAGGAGATGCCCTTTTATAAGGGAGGAGAGGGATACCTTTGGAATAACGAGAAATATTATTTTATTATAAAGCCAAATTCGGTTTTAAATGACTCCAAATTGATTTATTTTGAAGATAAGGAGGGGATGGGTCGCAATCCTCTCATCCAATATAATTTAGACAAGTTTAGGTTCCTATTTTAACCTTATCATTTAGATTGAACATTAAGTTAAATAATTTTACTTTTACCGTGTCTTCTTGTGTTTTACACTATAAGGTTAATAAAAATACTATAACAAGACAAACGAACCCCAAGTTATTTATTATTAATATATATAACCTCATCTAAGTAATTTGGACGAACCTTAGATTTTTAGGAATAAAATAACAATTAATAATATAATATTTGTTTTAAAACCTATTTTATTTCTATTTTGACAATATTTAGTAATTGATTTTTGTGAAAATCACAACAAAATGATTAGATCGAAAAAATTTAATTAAATCAATACTAACATGTCATAGTAACCTAGAAAATTAGTGGAATTCATAAAAATTCCCAAATTACATTTATTTGGGTATTTATAACATCAATTATGTCAATATTTCATTAATAAGACAATTACTGCATCATCGTTGTGTCAAAAATAAATTAAATTATTTAATGTCTAAAAATTATAAATAAAATACCATTATATAGGAAATCTTATTAGATTTCTAATGAATATTTACAATCTAATTTATCTTATGTTTAACCCTATATTAAAAAATGTTTTAATAAACAAACATTGATTTTAACTCTTTTAACTCTTCTTTGAATTAAATAATAATAAATGTCCTAATCTAATCTATGTGGGCCTAAATGGTAATATCTTATTCATAAGGTTGGTTTTGGTCAAATTACACTTATCCAATAGAATTAGGACACATGTTAGGGTAATAATAATATCATTTTTACCCTTAATTACCCTATTTAGTTTTAACCGTGGTAAAAAAAAGTAAAAAGTTACTATCCACCAAAAAATATTTTTTAATCTCATTGAACCACATTTTACTTACTGACATCAACTGTGTCTCTCGGATTTTTGAAATTACATTCACAGAAGCAGAAAAATTATGTTTTATGAAAAATTCATTTTTTTACTACCACTTAGTGGTTTCACTATTAATCAAAAAATGAATGTTTCCAGAAAAATACCAAAAATTAGGCCTAAGCTATAATTGATATTATGAACTCAAAAATGATGTCTATTTTACCAAATTAAAATCATATTAGTTGCATTAATTAATTTAAAAATTAATTCCCATCGCCAAAACAAATAGCGTGTTCTTAAGAGGTAATAGCTATCAAAAGATTGACACTTGTTTCTAACTGGTTTAAATGTGAAATTACATCCAATGACAAGCATTGTATTAAATTGTTAAAATATATTCTAAATATACTTTAAAACCACTCAAATTAATAATTTATCACTATTAATTATTTCGATTAAAAAAGATTTTTTGAAATAAAATTTTGTAATTTTCATTATTAATCAGAATATGAAAGTTATCCGAAAAGTACCAAAACTTCACCCTAAGAAAATTTTGATATTCCGAATCCAAAAATGAAGTTAGTTTTGAGATATAAAATTTATAAAATTTTAAAAGGTGGTTATTACTATTCATAACGGCTAGTTTTAATAATATTTTAATAGCATATCGTTGTTTAGTGAAACTTGATATTGCGTACTACACATGCTATCGAGGAAGGTCATGATTGCGTGTAATGCAAGGCAAGTCAAGGATGTGTGTTGTGAAAGCTCTTTTTGGTGTAGCGTACAACACAAGACATAAATGAAATTAAAAAGAATATTTTTAAAAAAATCTCGGGGTGTTACATTCTACCCCCCTTAAAATGAATTTCGCCCACGAAATTCATCGGGGTTATAAATGGTTTACTATTCTAATGTTTCTTCGATAGATACCCACATTGTAAAAAGGAATACCAAAACGAATCTTTAAAAACAAAATTATGAAACGTAACTGTTACCCAAATAAACTAATCACTGGGTTTCCACATAGGTGAAAATATGTATTATGGAAGAGAAATCTAACCATCACATTATGATGGAGAGTGGTAGAGAACATGGCTATGGAAAAGCCAGCAATCACAAAGCCATAAATTTGTGACGATCTAAGGTACCATCTGATTCATCAGATATAAGAGCACTAGGACAACATTTTTGGTTTTCAAGATCATTTCCCTAAAGTTGATGAAATTGGAATTAGAAGAAATACTTTAGTGATTTCGGTATAGTCTCACCGTTGGTCGTTCTTTGGACAATTTCCAATTCATCTCTTAATGAAATGAAGTTGAATTTGTCATTCATGATGTGTTAGCAGATCATGTGATAGAATGATGGGTCATTCCATCTGTCTCAAACAAAAGGTTAGAAAAGTTATCAAAAAAATACATAAGTCCATCTATAGTGAGATTAATAATATATGGTTCCTAAAATGGACTTATACCTCATATATTATACTACTTAATATAATAAAACTAGTTTATACTAAACAGGGACTTCATTTAGGCTAGTGGTAGGTGATAAAGGCCAGTCGTACTTCGGTTGTGGGTTCGATTCCCACGGCCTTGTCCGACGTGATGGGCTGTCGCCCGTCCTGTAGGTTGTCCTTTTTCTAATACTATATTACTATAACATCCCATCAATAATATCAAAAAAACAAACAATAATAACTTATTTCCAACATAATCCATTCCAATCTTTATGATTATCCATAATACTGCAGTCCACTCTCATAATATAATGAAAACAATTATCAGAGATTTAATACCATCGTTGATCCCCATATATCATAAGATATGTCTTATTGGTCACATTCCAAACATTCAAAAGCCTTAATCATTTATTCTCTTGAATACCCATTTAACCTTAGTGAAAACATGAATGATGTTAAAAGTTAACTCATTCCACATACCAAATTCCTCAAAAATCTATATACTCTAACCATGAAATCAATTAGTCATTATATTAATCATGAGCACATGAATACTGTCAAATATTTCATTTTCTTTTTTTCCCTTCATTATGCGCATATCATCATTTTTTCCAAAAATATCTCTATCACTTTCCATGGTTACCAGTATCATAAAATTATTGAAACCACAATAGACCAATACATAAATATTCCAATATTCCATGATACTATATACAACATTATTTTGGAATCCCATTACAAAAACACTTAATCATTCCACCACATCGTTATCATATTCAACATCGCCAATGGTGATCGCATGTGACATCCATTTGTCCTTTTCCTTAAGTGGTTTTTCATGTCGATCATCACTAACCCTTGGATTAGGGAATTTATTAGCACAATGCCCCATTTCACTGCACTTGAAGCATTGAAGGGTAGTAGGTTCATTCTTTATATCCCTTCCTTTGTTTGCATCGTTAGACATCTTCTTCCCATCATTGTGGCATTCAAATGCCCGATGACCTTCCTTTCCACATTTGAAACATTCACTTGTCCATTTAAGACAATCTCCTCCATGCTTCTTTCCACACTTTGAGCATAAGGAAACATTAATCTTCTTTTCACCATTATTCTGAGATTTCTCCTTGAACTCCATCTTTCATTTCTTGTCAAAACTATGAGATTGATAAGTAACACCAACTTCCATTTCTACCTTGATAGCACAACACACAATTTCTTCATACCTACTGAAGTCTCTTATAGCTAATTCCCTTCGAAGATTTGGTTTTAAGCCACCGAAGCATGGATCAACTTTACCTTCAGGTTGGATAATAAATCCAGATTCATACTTTGCAAGCCTCTTAAAATTCGCTTCGTATATACCAACATATTCATCATCCTTTTGATTTAGTTCAAGAAACTCCTTCTCCTTCATTGTTCGAAGAATATGAGGGAAGTACTTATTGAAAAATATGTTCTTGAACTCGTCCCATTCCATGGCCTCAATTTCACCTCTTTGCCTCGTATTCTTGATAAGATTCCACCATTGATCAGCTTCACCTTCCAAACGATATACTGCTAACATGACTTTATCATGTTCAAAACATTGAATAACTGAAAATATCTTTTCAGTGGTACTGATCCATTGTTCAGCAACAAGTGGATCAGAAGACCCACTGAAATAAGGTGGATGTTGCCTCATGAAGGACTCAATAGAATATTGTTCCCTTCTCTACTCATTTGGAAGTCCATAATGATTCATAGCTTGTGTAAGTATAGCAATAATATTTTTCACTCCATCTCCCATAACATTTGTTTTTTCAGGAGGACAGTCATTGCATTGTCCATTGCATTGATCAACACAGTTCCTTCGGGTTCCAGCCATCGTCTAAAACCCAAAAATAATAGTGTGAGAGGCAGAAATCATGCTAGGGAAAAAACATAATAAAAGGGGGAGTACCCTCAATATCTAACATCTTAGGTTAAATTCTAAGATCGTTACCGCTATTCTAGGATTACAACCTATACGTATACTTAACCTTAGAGACATCCCTAGTCATACCTTAGAAATATCTATAGGGATCTCACTAAAGTTCTCGCATCCTAGTTTCCAAAGGTTGACTAAACCTTTCCTCTGATAAGAACTGTAGAGACCCGAAACTTGACGTACATGGACATTACATTACTTTTGCAGAATACTTAGTACATAAAAAACCCACACACACAAGGACCATAATAGTTTAGTGTCTTTGGAAACTCGGAATATAATCTTCTAAACGTGGTGAAAGATCTTCAACATCTCCCATAAAGATCTTCTCTTTTTTTATACCTGAAACCTTTCTTTATATACAGGGGAAAAGAAAACATAAAAGGGTGAGCTCAAATGCTCAGTAAGGGTAAAAAAAAATATCAATCACATCATATTCATAAGAACATAACATTTTGGAATTCTTAACCTGCAAAAGGGATCATAATATCATAACATGGGATAAATCATAGTAATGAAATGTAATCCGAATAATCATAACATAAAACATGAAACTTTGTGGCATACACACATAATCATAGAAAATCATTTCTTATTTATCAATACTCATTGCCAAGACTATATTAGTGGAAAAAGTCCATTTCTGAACCGAGTTCACTCCTCATTTCAGTCTTGTTTTACTAAACTGGCATAACCTATCGTTCCAGCCATGTCAATCTCATGAGATATAAAATCTTTACCCAATTCATTTGATGGAGATATAGGTGCCACCCATCTCATAATGATACCATTCTTATGTGTGCGACAAAATCATAACCATACATCATAGCATAACCTATGTAATAATAATGGGAATCTTAAACATAGTGACATTATAAAACAATTCATATAATATATAGGAATTCAAAAAAATAATTCCATGACAACTTTATGAAATCAATGTAATAATAGGGATAAAAAACATAACCCTTAATTATCTTAGATGGAAAATAATTTTGATAAAACACTTGAACTCCATTCTTGAGGAAAATATCCTTTCTACTTCAAAAACATTTTTCCATTCCTAAAATGTTATACAATTTTAAACTAAAAGAAGTTGATTAAAAATAAAATTGAAAACTTTTAAAGGAAGTTTCTTGGAAATAATGTTTTAAAAATCCATTCATGCCGTATAAGTTAAAAAAACATTCTTCTAGTACTTTTTTCGGAAAAGTCAAAAAGTACCTCGTACGAAAAACGAAAAAAGATTCCATTCATATCTTTTACTAAAAACTCACTGATGGGTAAAATTGGATTTAAAAATTTGTTTTTGGATGGAATTAATGTTACATATTGAGGAAACATGGATGTTGATGTTAAAATACACCCCAGTAAATACCAAAGTATAAACATTCTCGGATAAAAATGAGATTGTGATATTTCCCTTATATTAGGTCCAATTTTCTTCGTAAGTGTCCAAACCTCCTATATAATGATTTTAATAATGACAATGAATTATTAAAGAATCATACTCATTGTTATGATATCGTATATGGTTCACTTATGACTTTATATTACCCGTTCTTTTGTAAATTCCATGTTAAAGAGCGTTTTGGGTAAAATTGTTTTATTTTTCGTCCGTGTTTTGACTTGTAATTATTCATATTATTACTTAGATCATGATTACATAATTCCATAATATAAAATATGATTTATATATAATATATATTCAGAATTTACATATATATGATAAATCATTAAATTGAAAGAAATACACCGTTCATGGAGACGGTAGGCCGTATGTACGCATGAACGCAATTTTCGTTTCCTTATTGAGTTGAATGGAATTAAGTAGATGACATACATATATGTACAAATAAATCTAGTATCCTTATTATGTCATATATTTCCTGATTACTTATTATATATACTTTATAATCATTCATTAATGGTTAAAGTGAAGAATGAATCTCATCGCGTCGTGGAGAAGGTTGTCCGTACGTACGCACGAGCGATGATATCATTCTCATGATCGTGGGACTGTATTGGAGTGTATGTATTCTATTTCAGAATCAATATCAATTTAAAATAATCATATATAGTTATTATTTACAACATTATACCCATCCAAGTAAGGTGGTGGTGGAAAATAGATTTCACCACGATGTGGAGACGATATGTTGTACGTACGCACGCGCGGTGATTTGGTTTTCCATAGGATATATAGATGGTGAAATGGGTTTGTTTCATACTTATAATAACTTATCAGTATATGAGTGATACTGATGTTATTACTTCATAATTAAAAAACCTTATAAGAAGAAGTGGAAGCAAAAATAAAGTTGAAAGAATCAGTAACAGACTTTACCTCTTCTTTGAAGAGCCTCTTTGAGATCTCCTTTTAGGGCACTAAAATTTGTCTTTGAGGAAGATCATAACATTTAGGATGATTCTAGGGAAGTTTACAAGAGAATTTGGCAGGGTTTTTCCAACCATGAAGGCTCAACGTGGTGTGAGGAAGAGAGGGAGGAGGTTCCCTTTTATAAGGGAGGAGAGGGGTACCTTTGGAATAACTAAAACTATTAGTTTTATTATAAAGCCAAATTCGGTTTCAAATAGCTCTAAATTTATTTATTTCAAAGCTAAGGTGGGTATGGGTCGAAATCCTATCATCCAATAGAATTTAGACAAGTTTAGGTTCCTATTTTAACCTTATCATTTAGATTTAACATTAAGATAAATAATTTTACTTTTACTGTGTCTTCTTGTGTTCTTACACTATAAGGTTAATAAACATACTATAACAAGCCAAACGAATCCCAAGTTATTCATTATTAATATATATAACCTTATCTAAGTCATTTGGGCGAAACTTAGATTTTTGGGAATAAAATAACAATTAATAATATAATATTTGTTTTAAAAACTATTTTATGTCAATTTTGACACTATTTAGTAATTGATTTTTTTGAAAACCATAACAGAATGATTAGTTCAAAAGAAGTTTATTAAAACAAGACTGACATGTAATATTAAACTATAAAATTAGTTTAATTCATAAAAAGTCCCATATTACATTTATTTGGGTATTTATAACATCAATTATGTCAATATTTCATTAATAAGATAATTACTGCATCATCGTTGTGTCATAAATAAGTTAGATTATATAATGTCTAAAAATTATAAATAAAATTAAATTATTTAGGAAATCGTACTAGCTTTCTAATGAATAATTACAATCGAATTTATCTTATTTATAACCCTATATTAAAATTTTATTTAGTAAATAAACTTTGATTTTAACTCTTTTAACTCTTCTTTGAATTAAATAATAATAAATGTCCTAATCTAATCCAAGTGGGCCTAAATGGTCATATTTTATTCCTATGGTTATTTTTGGTCGAATTACACCTATCCAATAGAATTTGGACACGTGTTATGTGAATACTAATATCATTTTTACCCTTAATTACCCTGTTTACTTTTAACCGTGGTTAAAAAAAGTAAAAAGTTACTATTCACCAAAAATTATTTTCATCTCATTGAACCACATTTTACTTACTGACATCTACCATGTCTCTCAGAGTTTTGAAATTCCACTCACAGATGCGGTAAAATAATGTTTTATGAAAAATTCATTTTTTTACTACCACTTAGTGGTTTCAATATTCATCAAAAAATGAATGTTTCTAGAAAAGTACCAGAAAATAGGCCTAAGTTATATTTGATATTATTAACTCAAAAATGATGTCTATTTTACCAAATTAAAAACATATTAGTTGCATTAATTAATTTAAAAATTAATTCCCATCGCCAAAACAAATAGTGTGTTCTTAAGAGATAATAACTATCAAAATATTGACACTTGTTTATAACTGGTTTAAATGTGAATTTATATCCAATGAACAACATTGTATTAAATTGTAAAATTATATTCTAAATATACTTTAAAACCACTAAAATTAATAATTTATCACAATTAATTATTTCGATTAAAAAAGTTGTTTTTAATTAAAATTTAGTAATTTTCACTATTCATCAGAATATGAAAGTTATCCGAAAAGTACCAGAATTTCACCCTAAGCTAATTTCGATATTCCAAATCCAAAAATGAAGTTCATTTTGAGAGATAAATTTATAAAATTTTAAAAAGTGGTTATTACTATTCATAACAGCTAGTTTTAATAAAATTTTAATAGCATATCGTTGTTTAGTGAAACTCGGTATTGCGTACTACACACGCTATCGAGGAATGTCATGATTTCGTATAATGCAAGGCAAGTCAAGGATGCATGTTGTGCAAGCTCCTTTTGGTGTAGCGTAAAACACATGACATTAATGAAATTAAAAAGAATATTTTTCATAAAATCTCGGGGTGTTATAATAAAAACACTAAGAAGTGTGTTATACCAAAAATAAGTACTCAAAAATAGTTGTAGAGATTATAAGATGAATTTTGGGAAGATCACGACTGATTTAAATGGGATTTGATGTGTACAGAATTTGTAAGAAGAGATCCTCTTTATAATAGAGGGGAGGGACACTTTTGGAAAAATTAAAAGTATTAGATTAATAACAATTAATTTCCTATTTAAAATGTCATGGATCACTTTCTTCAAGAAGAAGGAAGGAATAGAAAAATTCAAAACACTATCTTACACAAGATTAATTATATATAATGACCACTGATTCTTTCATCCAATAGGCCTTGATGTGGGGAGTAGCCCCATGTTTATATAATCATACCCAAAAATGGAATTAATTAAAAATTTTATTGAACCAAAATCAGGTGATTTGATAGTAAATCCCAAACAACACATAATATTAAAATATAAAGCAAGGCCAAAATCCATTCCCACATTCATATTTAAAAGTGAAACTGATACAAGGTACAATGAAAACTCCAATGTAAAGTACTGAAATATATGATTCGAAACTACAATAAAAAAATCTTATTTCCTATGATTGAATGGTCTAGTAAGGTACTAAAATTCTTCCTTGAAACCTAAAAATGGTTTAATTATGTATGGTACGAATAAATGTATAATTAGTTGAAAAAGTAATTATACCCATGCACTTGTGGGGGAAACATACTAATGACCCTATGAGAAAACTACAGAACCTCAACAAACAAAACATGGAATAGTATCCAACCATGAATCACCATGAAAAAATCCCAATATAAATTAAGTCAAGATTAGTAATAGTATATGCATATTTATATTTTGGTACCTCACACCAAATTCCAACTGGTTGACTACTCATCCCTAATTACTAACATCATGACACTACCACTCATCCCATATATAGTCCCACTGCCACAACCAGATGACACACACATGTGAATCAAAAAACACACAATCCTGCCCATACACACCTATGATAGAACAAACAAACCAATCACCCAAAGACTCCTAAGCCTCATAATGAAGACACATTGGAAAACAAACCTCTCCTGCAAACAACTAGGCCTATCATCAGAAACAAACCATTGACAGAGGAGTCTTGGTCTATGGTATGATTCATGATATTATAGCCTATGTAGATATGCATGCATAGCTCTATCGAGAAGATGGTTAGAGGAAGAATTTCAGTAGCCAGTCATTCATCCTCACACATGGATGTTAGGAATGACACCCTACCCCTGAAATTGAGGTGTTCGTCACATGGTTTTCAACAATTGTGGGGTGCACGTATAAATCACCAGAAACTATAATATATATATATATATATATATATATAAATTTTAATAGGTAAAAAAACACTTAGTCCAACATACAGGTTTTGAAAAACAACTATCTTATAGAATCCCCCTTAACTGCCACCCCTAAATGCACAACAATCCATAAAAGAAACCTGATCATTAAACCATTTTATTTAAACACTTTTCATTTATTATATAAGGGGGATTAATGTAATCTATTAAAATACTACCAGGAAACTACCATCCACATTTATACCAAAATGAAAAAAAAAACAAAATCATAGTCCCAATGCGCTACAATCATTCTTCATATTTTTACGACACAATCATTCTTTCACAAACCATCTTGATTTCTCTACATCCCAATAAATTATTCAATGTAATCCCACTACCTAGAAAGACAATAACCACATTGCATCCCCACAACATGACTTCACTATGTGACATAACTATAAAATAATTTATTTAAGATTCATAAAATATCATCCATTCTACAATCAATCAATCTCTTGTAATGAAATTTGAATGCACCACCTGTAATACCCCATATTCAATTCCGATGAAAAATACTATTTTCCCACAACATTTCTCCAAATAGTAACCCCACACAACTCACAGAAGGTTACAAAACTAAACATAAAACAATACATAACCACACTTATCCCCATTTAATATTAATATTTGATTGACACTATTATTTATGTCTACAAGATAAATATGGATTATCACATAAGGGTTTTCGTCCAAGGGAATACATTTTAATTAAATGAGTTTATATTATTAAACATTATTTATGTTACTTTCATTTATCAAATCATCCCAACCCAAACAAACTAAGAGTGCGCAAGAAAAGACCGCAAAAAATCATGAATTTTGGAAGGAATATATCCATGGAAACAATAATTGAATAAGTGATAACAATTAAATACATGAAATCTACATCAAACCACTCAAAATCCATTATTTTATTCACCCAAATTATAATTTGATAAAATTTACTTCTTGTTTATTTATTATATTAAGAAGAGTATTAATCCATTCATTACAAAGATTAATTTTCATATCCACCCCGCATGATGAAAAATTAATTTCATGAAAAGGAAATATCACTATGGAAGACCAATGGATCAATGATCCTACATGAACCAAGAAAATCAGATGGTGCATGTTTCATGTGAAGAACTCCAACAATAAATAGCAGGATGGTCTCATATATAGATGGACAACTCATATAGGGATTATGGATTTAGGTGCAACATGGGAAATGAAAATTAATAAATAATTAATATATCATGGTATATGAAATTGTGAAATCATAATAATCATGGAGGCAATTTATATGTACATGGAAATAAGATAATGGTTTAATAGTTTGGTTCTGTAGTTATATGGCTTGTGGGATGTTACAAGATATTGGGGAATTAATAATTTTCCTAAAAAATTGTAGATACAATCCATCACATGGCTGTGGGTTGATAATTTACCATATCATGGGATGAACATGTAACAGTGGAAAACTGGAAAAATAGGGTTAAAATGAAAAACTATAATGAGTCACCTATGGGTGAGTCACCAAAGACAATCCATCTACGGGTGATCTACCGATGTGATAAAATAACAAAACAGACACCCCTAACTCAAGGACATCACAACATACCATCTCCATAAACTACCAACACTATTAGCCACCAATTACCAGACCTACGTATGCCATGACCTACCTATACCAGGACCTTCAACTCACCAACACTGAAAACCATGATCTACTAAATCCAACAACAACTGACCCTCCGATGTCGATGCCCCTTGACTCGCCGATGCCAACTTACTGACATATTGATGCAATTCCATGCCGACACATTGATATATCATCTAAAAAATGAAATTTTAAATACGTTTGAAATAATTTTGAAATATGCCACCATTTCATCCTAGAACACCATAAAACTAGATATTCACAAACGAATGGGCCTAGGGAAATACATGTTATTAAATCAGATACCTCTAAAACTATTATCATCTTCAATAATTTAAATCAAACCCTAAGGAATATTTGTTCGAACAACCATCGAGTAAGATTCCTCTTCATAGTAAACCACCATGGTCTGTTCTAAATATAGAGTGAAAACCTTGATTTCTAAGCACAAATCCTTGACATATATCTCATAAAAATTATACAACACTTAGTCCCACACTGTCCCAACAAAATAACATGTACTCCATGTTCACGGTGTCTATACATATGGATTGGGGAACTAATTCCTCAATTTAATGATATTATTTGATTTGGGCAGCACAGAATCACCCACATAGGATTAATAACTTCAAAATTAATGAGTCTTGATATGGGATCAGCTTCTCCTATCCCCATAGTCATGAATATTTACAAAAAATAGAGAACAGGGATTCAAAATACCATACAACTAGCGAGGCCAAACATTACATCAGAAACAAGGAATAATTAAAACACAATAGAAAAAAACCAGAACAATTGTGGGTACCGGGAACATATTAATACTTCCTATATACAACTACTCTCCTAGAGGGAACCATTCCTATATAATAGAAAATCTAAAGGAATGGTTTTCCCACAAAACTCCTTCTCCTCATGCCCCTCGATTCTTACCGATTGCACCATGAATGTCAACTCATCTTGGATATTCTACTCTCTCGATTCAAGGATATAGGGTCATCGTGTAGATACTAATGTATATGAGATATGTGAAATATGCGTTGGAACTTCTCCAACCATTGTGGCAATGCACGACGATATGCCACCTTACCAACTAATCCCATCACTTCGAAAGGTATAAAAAATATGGGATAAATCAAGATGCCTCTTCCAAACCTCCATTGTCTATGTTGATTGGAGATAATTAATAACACATTTTCACCATCCTTGAACTCCAAAGGACTCCTCCTATGAATGTAATATAGCTTATTCTGGTCCTTATCTAACTTCATCCTCTAATGCACAATCTGAACCATCTTTGTTGTTCTCTGAACTACCTCTAGTCTGACAAGGGATGATTTCCCTACCTCTGTCCAATATACTAGTGAATGACACAACTATCTGTAAAAGGAATATAATGGAACCAATCCAGTGGTAGAGTGATAGCTATGACTGTAATAAAACACTAATAGGGGAATGAGTTGTACCCAATATCCTTTTAAGACCATGATACAGGCCCGAAACATGTCCTCAAATGTCTAGATAGTCCTCTATATCTTCCCATCTATCAAAGGGTGGAAAGAAGTGATTAGGCTTAATTTTGTGCCAATGGTAAGCTATAATCCCGTCTATGACAATGAGGTAAAATGTGAGTCCCAATCCAAAACGATGGATCATTAAACTCTATAGATCCACATTACCACATCCACATACCTCTTAATCTAGGAATCCATATTACTCAACTACATTATTTCCAACAGATGATCTGATTTTTTAAACTGGTCCACTACTACACAAAGGGCATCACATCCTCCCTTAGACTGGGGTAATCTTATAAAAAAATCTATCATGGTTACATCACAGATCCAATTGGAAAAATTAAAGGGAACAAATATAACATGGGGAACAATGTTCTTGGCCTTCACCAATTGAATCACTAAGCATATTTCCACAATCTCCTCTACTACTAGATTCACCCAAGGCCACCAAAACGATTCCCTCATGCCACGATACGTCATATATATTCAAGATGCAATGTGAGGGGTGAGCTTTGGAAGTCATATAAAAATTCATTCCATATTTACACTTATCTTCCCATGGAATAAAATTTGTTTCTCGAAATCCTATGACCATCCTTATAAAGATTAATCTTAGAAAATGCGACTATTCCTCACATCCTCATCTGAGTCTCTCCACTAGTTCCCCTCTAGATTCCTCACCAAGGAAGACTACACGGTCATCTGAAACAGATATCCTCAGCCATTATCCACCCCGTCGTTCAGTTGCAAAGATTCCAAATTTTTCATTACATTCCATGCATTCATAGATTCTTGAACTGTCTCTTTTGCTGAAATCCTATACTATTCACTAGCCACCATTTTTCCTTTTCTTGTGTTGTTGGATAGCTCAAATTCATAATACTAGAGACACTATATATAGGGTTTCCATTGCTAGATTAGGTTTCACTGGGAGATGATACTCGTAAAGATATTTTGATCATTGGAAACCACAAAGTGATACCTAATGAAGTAATGAAACAACATCTTTAGTTTGAATATGACTGCTTCATGTTATTGATCATGGGTGGCATAATTACATTCATGATGACGTATCTTTCGAGACCCATAATATATTTCTCCTCACTACTACATTAGCACACATCCCATGGCTTGTCCATAATCATCACAAAACCCCTCCAAGGACATCCTTTCATATGGAAACCATATTTAGGGGGTACTTACCATCTCCCCTTTCAGACTGACGAAAGCTGGAAGGAACTGATCACTACATATTAAAACCTAGACTTTCCTAGTCAATGAAATCAATGGAGCTACATCATAAGATAATTCGAGTATGATCCTATAATAATTTTCATCTAGACCTAGGAAATTATGGATGTCGAACACATTTTTTGGTGGTACCCTTGAAACAACTATGTCGACATTTGACCTATCCACTTAGATTTCTTTCAGAGACAAAACATTTCCAACAAAGTGATCCTATCACATTTAGAACATGTGCTTGGATAAATTTATAAAGAGTTGTTGGTGTTATCCAATATAGTCCACAGATTCCTGGCATTCTCTTCTATTGACAATGAGTAGATCCGAATGTCATCGATGAACATGATCAGAACCTGTTCCAGTACTCATGGTAAAAAATGTTCATGAGTCCCACAAACATAGTTGTTGTATTCGTGACATCGAAGGGAATGACCATGATCACGATGTTACCATACTTACACATAAAATTAATCTTCAATATGTCACCCACCTTTACCCTCATATTGTGATATCTAGACTATATGTAGACATTAGAGATCCAACCTACCCCCATTAATTGGTTGAAAAAATTGTTGACCCTCAGGTTGAAGTAATGGTTTTTGACTATCACATGATTCAGTCCTAGGTAGTCAATGAACAGTCTTAGCCCACCATTCCCATTATTTGGGATTTGTACAGGATCACCCCACAACAACACAGATGGCTAGATAAAACCCATATTCATTAGGTCACCAAACTTGATCTGCAACTCATAATTCCCCATTCGATATAGATCCATCAAAATTGGATGGGCATTGGATAACAAGTTTATCCTAAACTCAACATCACATCAAGTAGGTAGAGTCAAAACCACTTCAGGGATGAAATATAATAAATTGTTGAAAACTCCCAGACCATTCTCTATCACTTTATATGTTAATTCTATCCATAGTTGGGCTAATAAAGAATGAAAATCATCAACACACTGACTACTCTCTAAGAAACTCATCTTGTTAATGAAATCTATGTGTTGCCTTTCCATATCTAATAACATGACCCTCCACCAAAATATATTGATAAAACCATGGTCAATAAATAATTATTCAATGACCAGGGTGATATCATATGGTTGCATCTTAAATAAAATAAGATCCCATCTAGATGGATGTGTCCCCAACTTTAGTCTGCATCCTCGACAAACACCAAATATACTTCACTAACCTCCAACTAGCATAATGAACACTAGTGGAATGGTAAGCCTCTCTTAATCTAGTTTAAGAGAATGGGTTAGAATGTGTGAAGTCATGGAGTGTGAGGTGCTATTATCAAACAATACACATAATGTACTACTAAACAGAATGACCATACCTTGAACAACATCTGGCCCTACATGGACTGTTTCCGATGCAGTGTACAAATTCCTTTGTCCATATCCTCTTCCTATAATCTATCAAATTCCTCCTTTACCAAGCAATAGTTCAGGTCCATGGGGAGATCCATGTGGTCAACCTCCCCAATCATTGTCTACCATTAGTGGAGCGAGAGCTCGTTACTCCAACTATTGGAAGGTATTGACCTACAACAACTACTACTGAGGTGGACATTGATCTTGTCCACCCCAATTATGTAATTATCGCACATGGAACTGGCACTGAATATTACCACAATATCAAAAAGGAAAAGCAGCTAGATCCCATGCCCATTAGAAATTGATGAGAACATGGAGATCGATACTGGATATACTGAGGCCTACACTTCCCTAGATGAAACATGGAAGGCCATGACACTAGATACCTATTTCATATAGCCTTTCCCATTGGAAAACAAGACTATCTCACCTCTCTTGGAACACCTCCTAGTGTGTGCATCCTCATGACTACATTGTCAATCTTATTATCCTCTAATTTTGTCGATTGAGTTAAAAGAGTTATAACATTCTATAGATATGGTAATAGTAACTCCTCTAAGCGTCTTGCTTGGGACCCAACATCAGGGAGAGAGATTCGGGGTGATGCATAAGGGATCCTTGAACTGGATCCCATTTTTCCTCATTAATATACTCTACTATTGGAGAGAGAGTATTTTCTTCCACTTCTCATCCTTCATTGTTGAGGAATGGAATTCTTCCTAAAATTCCCTCTCGAATTCAACCCATGAAATATCAGTTTCCTTCCACTTCCTGAGGTAATGCATCACCAAATTATATACTACTCCTTATATATATCTCAATACCATAGAAAAACAATACTCTACCAAATATTGGATCATGCTGAATGTGATCACCATCTCCTTGATACAACTCTCTATCTCCATAGCCAAGATGCTACTATCAAACATTTCTAAGAATTTTTTACTGGAAGGAATGTAGAGTCATCATCCAGTGCTCATCATCATTCTCTTAATAGACCTATCGATGATCAACATGGTCAACCTATCAGTCCTTGAAAACATGTATCATATGGGGGAGATGTCTGTGTGCCATTTCTAATAAGTAAATAAATAATTCTTATGCCTGAGTAGTGTAGAAAATCTCATGGAAAATTTTTCTTAGCAGCTTATTTATTCTCAATTGGAAAAAATGCTGGACATACAAGAAGAAAATTCATTATGATGCATGTACCTTTCTTAGGGTCTTTACCCTGCAATCGGTGTTGCTCCGCTTGGTCGTTCGTTAGGACATATGTCCTTACATCGGATCACGGGGACCCTAAAATCCCATATCATAGCTAGTCTTCCCTAGACTATCCCATGTACTGATATTGCCTTGAATTGTTTCTATACTATCCGCTACAATACTCAGTGTGCCAAACTACGAACACCATCATATCTATTATACTCTTAAACCTCGCTCTGATACCATTTTTTCATGATAAGCCTTCATCAAGAGGAGGTAAGGGACATCAAACTGCCTGACCCTCCCTTTCTCAAGAAGGAGTTGAGAAAATGAACCCCTGAGTAACACCATTAATAGTATCTGGAGTAGAGAATGGTACCAATGGTATAGAATCACACCGAAATATGGTAGGCATCACCATTTTCATTGAACAATAACTGTGAGATGAGATAGTAAATCACAATCATCTACAAATACTAAAAACAAAATAAAGGCCAAAATACATTACAACATATAAGATTAAAAGTGAGAATGATACATGGAATAATAAGAAATTTATGATAGAGTAAAAAAATTATGATTCTAAGAACCAATAGAAAAAATTAGGAATCCTGATATATTAAGGTACAACGTGGTCCTCAAAGTCATCGTGGATACCTAAAAACAATATATATTCATTGGGTAAGAATACAAGTATACTCAATAGGAAAACAAAATCTACTTGTGAACATTTGAGGTAATCATACGATTTCACATCTTATAAAATAGGATAACCTCAATGCACCTACCAATGAATAAAAACCAACCTTGCCTGACTAAGGCACAATCTCTAATTAATGCTATTGATGTAATGTAACAATATGTGCAAATAGATATTTGGGTACCCAGCACCACATTCCAACTGAATGATTTTTCATCCCAAATGGAAAATGTATTGATGACTACACACTTCCCATATATAGTCCCATAGACACACCTAGCCTACACACACTTGGGCCTCAATGAACACACAATCCCACCAGCAGGCACTTGGGCCCCAACAAGCAAACTTATTTCCTGACGTAACAAAGTACTCATCCAAATGACACAATGAAAATGAACATGGCCTATAAACACCCATGAAACTAATGAAAAAAAACCGTGCACATTGTATCATGGACTATGATAAGCCTAAATGCATTATATCTTGACCAGAAACACCTGAGAAACAAGATATAATAGTTTGTGTGGAGAAAAAAGTTAGTAAACAACCTTCTATCCTCCATCCTGGAGGTTGTGAAAGGCATCCTCTCTAATAAAATGGAGGTTATTGGCACATATTTAATTGAACGGGTGGGGTGAGTATAGAAATAACAAGGAACTAAAATTTTGGTGAATATATATAGGTAAGAACACATTCAACACAACCTATGAGTTCCGAACAACATCCAACTCTCACAAACAACCATTGCTGTAGCCCCTAAATTCATATCCAACAATAAAAAAACACAATATTAACCCATTTTTATTTAACCACATGAAATTTTTTAAGTATGTGGGTTCACTATAATTTATTCAACCAATAATACAAAAATACCAACCACATATATTCCAAAATAACATTCAAAACCTAACTACAATTCCACTTTTAAAAAATCATTATTCAAATTTATACGAGACAATACTTCTCTCAAAACCCAACCTCATAGCCCCATTGCCCGAACAATTCCCCAGTATAGTTCCAATGTATAACGTGTCTATAAGCACACCACAATCCAACATCCCGATGATGCTTCCTGACCACATCACAACAAAAGGCAGTTCATCAACAAAAATGTTCCCCCATTCCACAATCAATCAATCTCTCATACATAGATACCAATACACCCCCTTTAATTAATCATAAGAAAAACCGATTGAAAATACGATTATCCATCAATCATGCCCTTAATAGCATCACCACATCACCCACCCAAGGATATAAAACCTAAAATAACATAGAACCCAGCCACACCAATCAACATTATATATTAATATTTGATAGACACAGTTCTTTTAAGTCCCCTTGATAATCATGCGTGATCACACAAGGGTATTCATCCTGGGGAATCCATTTCAATTAGCTGATTATAAGTGATGAAACATTTTTTATGTTACAACATTTTATTAAAGCAGCCTAATGAAATAGAATACCAGTGCACAAGAAAATTCCACCAACGGTTATGATTTTTAGATGTCATATAGCCTTAAAAACCATCATATAATAAAATATAACATTTAAAAAATGTGATAAACATTGAACCACTCTTTTAATATTATATTACTCACCTGATTTATCTTTTTATCAAGTTTACTTCTTGTTTATTTCTCATTTTATGAGTTTTTTCTAGTCATTCCGCATAATGATTCATTAGCAACCCACCCTCAAGATTCAAAATTAAAGAGAAGGAAAAGAAATCCCTACCTGGATGAACAACAGATCAAACTACCTCCTTTAACTGAGATCATGGGATCATGCGAGCAATATAGAAAAACCACAAGAAAATTGATGAGGAGGTTCTCTAGCTAAGGAAGACATGTTTTCAAGGGAGGAATGCTCTAGGCTCACGATAGGAAATGGAAATGAATAAAGAAATATGAGATAAAAATTAATGAAAGTGAGAGATCCTAAAATTTAGTTAGATGATTTCTATGTACTTGAATATCAGATATTGGTTTAACCACGTGGTTCGTTGGTTACAAGGCGGAATGGATGTTACAAGATATGGTTAAATTAATAATCCCATTCATAAATATTGGATACATACCAGTGCAAGGATATGAGTTGATGCGACACCATCTCATAGAGATAAACATGTAATAGGGTAGAAAATAGGAAAACTCATAAAAATTGGAAATGAGTCCCTGATGGGTGAGTCACCGACGCTGAGCCACCGGTTGGTGAGATAGTGATGTGACGACCTAATGATGCTAATTCCCCTTACTCACAGACGTCCCAACATACAAACACTCTAACCTAAAAAAACATTGAACTACTAATTCCCTTTCTGTCTGACACCCTGACCTACTGATACTAATACTTTCAAATAAACGAAAATGATGCACTTGAACTTTCGATGCCAACTCCCCTTGAATCACTATTGTAGATGCCCCTTTACTCACTTATATTGATTTCCCTTGACTCACAGTTTCTAACACACTGAACTAATGATGCATTTGCATTCCAACAACATGAAATGATATCCAACAAACTTAAAATCTAGATAACTCTTGAAATGATCCACATTCTCGTCCTAGAACCCCATAAACACTAAATTTTTACAGCGATAGGGCCTGTGGGAATCCATTTTATTACCTAAAACATTTCCAAGTTGATATATTTCAATGCATGGATTAAAATGGGTCAAAATCAATTCATCCTACGTAATCAACAAATGTTTTGAATATTTAATAATTCTTACCGTTTATATTTTAATCCTTTTAATTCATATTATTTTTTTATGTAATTTATTCATTGAAGGTAAAAATAATTACCAGAACATTTTAGAATAAAAATGAACGAGCCACTAATGACTTTTTGTGTCTTATGACAACTATTTTTTGGATGATTGGATTTTATGACATTTTACATCATTTTATTAAATATATTATATTTTAAAATATGAATTATTATATATTTGACACTATTTCTTACCTGATATTTTTTAAAATGACAAAAACTCGATTCCATCAAAAATATTATTTTTATTCATCAATAACATGTCAATGTTTTTCATAAAATTAATCTATGGCATGAAATATTTTAATTAATATTTACATTTATATAATTTTTACCATTTACATGATTCTTAATTTTTTAAATCGATTACTCCATAATAATTGTGTCATAACTAAAATTATATATTTATTGAATAAAAATTGAAAATAAATTATCATGATATAGGTAATATTTTTTGATTTATCAATATAATTAATAGTCAATGATATCATTTATATAACTCTATAATAAATTTTTTTGTATTAATATTTATTATTAAGACATAATTCTATTTACATTAAATAAAATTTTGTTAATGTCATTTCAAAAACCATTTGTCTTCTAAAAGACATAACAAAGACGAATGATTTTATTAGTCGAAAATAACTCATCAATAAGATTCAAACAATTTTACTAGTAGTTTAGTATTTTTATAAATTTGTTTTTACATTTAATTTTTCAATTTACCTTTAACTATGGTTTAGAAAATAATATAGTCAAAATTTAGTACAAATTATTTTTATAATATTAGATAAAATTTTCCATAATCATTAGAATAATTTATTTCTGTTTTGTAGAAATCTATTAACCACTGTCAAATAAAATTAATTTAAAAATCAATCCCATTGATGCATTGGGGAAACTACTTTTTACTGTAAAAACAGTCAAATGTTTACAATTTTTTATATACATTTTTAATTTTAAATTGATTATAATGAACAAAATCTGAATAAATGTTATTTTTTTAATTACACATTAAAACGAATTAATATAATTACTTATCTATATAAATATATTAGATAAAAATGTAGTTAATACTTAAATTGCAGTATTTTTAACTATTCATTAAAAAATGGACATTAATAGAAAAATTTTTAAATTAAAACTAAGTTAATTTCTTTAATTATTCTAAAGAATATTCTTTTATCAAATATTATTTCTAAAAGTTTCAAAAATTATATTTTAAAAATTTTATCCTTTCAATGGATGTAAAACTACCATTTAAATATATTAGGGCGTATTTATGATTAAAATATAATTTATTCAAATTTTATGACCTTAATGTTAATTTTTAGAAATAAAAAATATTAAATAAACATGAATGAAAAATATAGTTTTTTATTCCCATTCACTCCAATACAATAATTAGTTCATAACCACTATTTAGAGTAATAATATTAATAGTGGATTATTTTTTGGTATAACTCAATATTGTGTGCAATGTATGGATTCTAAGAAACCCATTGTTGTGTGTCGTGTGTGATATTATACAAAGTGTCCCCTTCAATGTGAAATTAGTATCTAATTTATAAATATTAAAAAATATTAATTTTTATTATCCTAAATTTTTTGTTCGATGTTTTGTCCTTCACCCCTTTTCAAAATGGCATCCACATAATTTTATACCGTAATAAAATAAGTGGGTGGTATTTCTCGCTCCTAGAGTTTTTGGATTCCCTTGTTTCCTCTTAAATCATATAGTTTTTTTAAAAACCCTAACAGATTGAATCACTATATTTTGTAACACTTTCACTTTGCGGTCAAGAATATAAACATTCTATACTTCATAATATGGATTCATTTCCCACTGAACATCTTCTGAACTCAAAAAAATAGATTGATTCGACATATACATTCATAACATTGTAAAATGAAAAACATTTTCTAAATGGGATAACCATTGATGTAAATCAAATCTATCGAAACTGATCCAAAATTCTCTATAATTTCTTATGTTCCAACAAACTGTGGACATAACTTCCCATTATAAATATTGTGCATCATACTTTTCCATGTAGAAAAAATTGGAAAAACATGATCACCTACCTTGGGAATATATACATCCTATGGTTATCCACATAATTTTTTTCTCTTCTCTATGATGTCCACATTTGTTTCTACATCTACTAAAAAAAAATTTGGTATCTCTTCTACCAACACTAGTCCACTCAAATTCTATTCCATAACATCATGCTAAAAATTATATTTTGACACTAGTTTCCATATAATTCCATAAATGATTCCAAATGTAAACTAGAATAAAAAATTTATTATTAGTAAAATCACCTAAAGAATGATTTTGATCCAAACATCCCTGGTAATCTACTAAAGAAGCTATTTGCATATCCCCTAAGGTATGAATTTTTCATTATTACATCCCATATTTTTCTGGACAAAATGATGTACCAAAATTTAATTAAATTATTACTGACATGTGAAGGAATTTACCAAAGCTATAACTAAACCATGGATCGTGATTTGATACAACGGAGAGAGGAATTCCATGTTACTTAACAATCCCTTTAATATACAACCACGAAAGTTGATCTGTATAAACAGTTTCACTAAAAGAAAAAAGATGAATAATATTATTAATTTAATCAATAACATCCCAAATTTTGTTGTTAAATAATGATGTATTTTGTAATCCCATTTCAAAATCCATAGATATATTTTCCAGTTTTTAATCTATGACATGCAATGGATTAAGCATTTATTTTGGAATATTTTGGTTTTTCTTTTGAATGAATAAAAGTATATCAATAAATTTTATTTAAATACGTATATCATTTCATTTAATGCAACAAATAAAACAATCTATGATCTATATACTTCGTATTACATTAATGATGGACATAAAATAGAGAACTATTATGTTCACAGAATAATTATTTCTTTAACTTTGAATCACAAGTCACACATAACATTTTCCAAAATCTAAAAACATAATCATTATCATTGTAAATTTTAGAAAACTAACCCTTTTGATAGAAATATACCCTTTACTGTTATTCACTATCATCCTTCTGTAACTTCTTAATTCTATCTTATAGTGAATATCTCACGGAAATCTAAAACAACATAAGGAAATTTCATGCTCTAACAAATACCATGAAAAAATCACTGAAATCATTAACCAATGGGTCATGTTTAAAATGTGACATGGTTTACATTGAATTACTTTTCTAACTGAAATCATTATCCACATTTTTTTCAGGATGATAAAGAGTATGAAATCATAACCATTGATTAGTCCCCACCATCCTCTCTGTCTCATTTCCAATTCATTCAGAGTGAATATATTATTTAAACATTTATTTTCAGTATATATTTCACATTTTAATCATCACATTTTTTGCCTTAATTTTTATAAAGAATAAAAAATAAAATAATTCAAAATCAGGTATTGGGTAATTTAACACATTAATTATAAAAAAACATGAATTATAATCCATTTTCTGTTCATTCTTTATTATGAAACAATGCAGTAATTTCATGAAATCATCCCGTTAAAAAAATTCAACATTTATAGATGGTATTTCTAAAACTATATCATTCTCTAATATTTATTTTCAATTGAGAAAAACAATCATCAGATTATTTTTTCTAGATGAACAAAACTCATTTTGATTTTATCTTAGTCAATGGGGTAGATAATTATGAAATATTTTCAAAAAACCACTAGAAATATCCTTGTATACCAAAAAAACATTGAATCTATGTTATATTTTTTATTTTATTCCATTTTTCAAAAACATACATTTTAGGTATATCAATAAAGTATACCATAATTTGAAAAACAATATAAAAAAACTGCAACCATAACTCATTCTTGATGAATTTTCAATACAGTTTATTTTCTTTTAATGTATTAAATATAGCTTGTAGACAAGTTTCATTTTTCTATTTAATTTATTAATATACAAAAATTTCATCAAGAAACACAACCAAACATTTTTCCAAGATCTCATGGAATATTATATTCAAAATATCCATGAATATAATATGTGTATTAGTTAACCCGAAAAACATACCTAAAAACTCATAAACACAATAAAACAATTTTCCAAGATCTCATTGAATATTATAATCCAAATATAAATGGATATATTATTTGTTTTTCAAAATTTTGTTCTGATAAATATATAATTATTATAACAAATGTTTTTATTGATAGAATGTAATTAGAACATGTGTTTTGGGTTTCATATATCATATTTACATTCAAGATAAAAATTCCATAATAAACATATATTTTGTAATGTGTTATATATAATATAAAATATATATATGTTATATTCGTAATATATTTATGTTCATCTTATTTAATATTTTAGATTATTCTAATTATTTTTGAGGGCTCTTGATTTAAAATTTACCAATGTGAAAGTATTTTAGATTACAATAACATGGTTATTCAAGATTGTTTTTTTTAAGTCTATCATGGGATAATTATTTGATATCAATATATTAAAATAAGAATATTTAGTAACATATAGTTATTAATGAAATTTTTAATTATTATTTGCATTTTATCAATCCATTTTAATAAAATTGATTGAAAATATTATTTTTTTATAAAATCTCTTATTATTTAATCTCTTATGTAGAAAATCATTCATCATAAAATCACATGTTTTTTCAATTATTAAAATAATTTCAAAGGGATCATAATTTTTTAATATAATTTTTTTCCATTTTTATAGTTTAATTTTTTTTTGAAATCTTCATGTCATTTTCAAAATAATTTCCCTTTAGTTTTTAATGAATATATAAAAGGTATATTTATTTTATCCATTACGACATATATATAATTTTTAGACCTCATGATAATTTAACATTTTATATTTTATTTTATGTTATTACAATTTTATTTTATCTTATTAATATTTTAAATTTTTTTGTAAACATTTTATTTTAATGGTGATTCTTATTACGAAATGATTATTTCCAACCAAAATATTTTTTAGGATCTATTTTGAATTTTATATGTACAAATAACATTAATAATTTTTTAAATATATGACCAATTAGGGATACGTAATATTCATATCATTCTAATTGTTTCAATGGATGTTTTTTTATCACGTCATTCCCTGGATGCACTGGTTTAATTCTATTCACATTACTATAGATGGTTTATGAATTGCTTTATATATTTTGGTAGTTAGTACCAATTTGAATACTAGTTTTTAAATTCAAATTTTCATATTAACTAAGTTTCATCCATCTCATTTGGGTATTTATCTATACATATTAACATATTTGAGGGCCCACTATATCCCCTTGGTGAATTAATTGTCATAATGAGACAATCTAGATTGGGTCTTTTTTTAGTCTATACATATATGTTTTTTTGTCTTAAAAGAATGATTTAAATTATTTTATTGATGTAAATATTTATAGAGACTATTAGTATGAATTCAAAATTTGATATGAAATGTTACTATTCTATTCGATAGAATATCAATTGTTATGGTTTTGTAATCATGTGATTTTTTACAGTAATTATTTGATCATAATTAATACTTTTCCTATTATTCTTATTTAATATAATAAATGAATTTATTTATTTACCATTATATATTGATTATTTATTTTTTATTAATATAATCCTCTATATTCTTACTCATTATGGGAATATGCTCTAACCCATTTATTATGTACAATTTTCCCATGGATACAAGGATGTTAATTATGATTGATATGTGTGGATATGAAATGAAGAATATTTGAACTCTGAAATATAATAAATTATTGTTTTTCGTTTCATATGTTATATTAATTTCACTTATATATCCTTATTTTAAAGAAAAATAAATTATTTAGTCTATAGGGATATGATACTATGTTTCTTATGTTAATTTTATAATATATGCACTTTCTCAAGGAAGATGCGGTTTAGGTCACCACAATTGATACTTGATGATTTTTTTTGTAAAATTACATCAAAGAAAATATGTGGTAAACAATTCGTTTATATATAACCATATGATAGTAATTGATTATATTTATAAAAGAACATACTAATGTTTTAGTAAGGAATATATATTCTAGTTTTCCTAGAAAATACATTCCATATATATATTATATATAGTTGTGTCTCTAGATCCGATTTACCAAGGTTTAATAAATGGGAAAAGGATACATTGGGATTGACCAGTTCAACACCAGATGCATGAAAATGAGAGTTACTGAGCTCTTATTTTGATTCTGCAATTTTATTTTCTTTGAATAAGTCATATTTTTATTACATATTGTCATCAAGGAGTTGATACTATATATATAACTAAAAACTGTTAATGAATTTTAGATTGTATTAGAATAAATATTTTCATTTGGGGTATGTTTTTACTTATTACAAAACTATACAATATTCCTCATAATATTTTAATCTAATTTAGTATTGTTTGTTGTTTTGAAATAACACATAATTTATGGAATGTTGTGTTTATCAATTTATTCAATAAATTTATGGATTTCATTACTTTTAAAGAAAATGAGGATAAAGATTAAGGTGAATAAATTAATAATAATAATATATACATATATGATAAAATATATCAAGTTATTAGAAATAACCTTGCTGATAAAGAAAAACCTCTTCATCCACCACCCGATGTAACAATTTTCGACCACGTAATGTAGTAGAAACCATCATCTATAAATGAAAATATAATTCCATTTTCTGTGATAAATGTATATATTCCATAGATAATATATTTTTCTCTCTATGAAGTAGTGATATCGATAATGTTGTCATGGAATTTTAATCTCTATGTAAATATAAATATATAGTGGTTATTAATTAAAAATCAATAAGGGTGAGGATAAATTAACAATCATATAGTGGACCAATTTCAAGGTACTATTCTTTGAAAAATATTTTCATTATGGGAAATGAGACGAAATTGAAATATTATTCTAGAGTATAAGATAGAAAGAAATAATAATTATAACATAGTATGATCCCAACAACAAAAGGATATAATCGAATGTTTTGTAGAATGTACATAATCCAAAGTGAATGATTTCCCATTTATTTGATGGTCTTAAAGTAGTGTATTACATGGAAATAGTACCCCAATAGTTCTCTTCACATGTGGATATTGTATCACACACAATCAACATAGATTATGAATTATCATTGTCATATTAAATCAAAGGGATGGAATAAATTAATATTACTAAAAGGAAAAATAAAAATTAATGGATGATGGGAAATAATGATTTTCCAACATGCGACACATGGGTAAAGATTAACTAAATAATATGCTAAAAAATAAATTGGCATTTTATTTATGTGTCAATAAAAAGTCCAACATCCTATTGTTTTCAAGGGAATGAAATTTTTTGAATGATTAATGCACTAAATATTATAATTTGTTTCACTAAAAAATGTATTCACAATAAAATACAGAAAAATTCCACAAACAAATATGTGGTATCATAGTCGTGTTAATGATTTTCTTACATATGAACTAGATTGTGTAATGTGTCTATGTTTGGAAAAATGGAATATTTTATAATTGTATATTATATATGATATTATTGTTATAAGAATAATTAAATGTATAAGGACATTATTGTAGTATTATTTCTTAATTTTTTTGATAGAAAATGTTGATTAATACTGATTAAAAAGAAATGTTAACAATGAAAATATACACAACACTGAAAATGAATAATCAAGGAAGGAAAGCCCATAATTCATGCACAATGTTGAGATAAATATGATATGTTTATGGGATAGTGTTCTTAACATGAAATTTGTGCAAGTTTTGATTTTATGTGTTACACATTGAGGATTTTAATATAAGTATTGATTTATGGAAAATATTTTTTATGGTGATATTATATATTTTGAAACAAGGCTATTTTGATTTTGGTTTTAGTGGTATTCACATGAATGGAATGTAAAATTATTATATACATTATATTTTATGAAGAATATAATTATAATTTAATCACCATAAAAAATAGACTATGAATTTTGACCGTCAACTTTTTTATGAAACATCAAGTTATTTATTTCTGGATTTGGTTATGTTGAACATGGGGTGTTATTATATTTATTATGATTACTATTTTTCTGTGTAATATATATAGAGATAATAGGAATTAAATATAATTCTTTTATTAAGATAATTATCTATTAACAAATAGTTTTTTATCATTTGGAATTAGAAATCATATTGGAAATTCAATATTTTAAGTAATAGATTATTTTTTATATAATTTAACTACATACAATGGATGAAACTATCCCTATAAAAAGATATCATTCCACAGTAGTTTTTATTTTCACATGGTATATGGTTATGGTATTACAAAATATCTGGTAATAGATCAATGAATTATTTTATCCCAATACCATCATATCTTGTGAATAGAATGGCCCCTTAACTCATCATATATTTTGTATTTTATTGTCATTAAACTTATACATACCAACATCATTTATATGAAGAATGACCTTTGACACTATTAGTTAATATGTGGGTGTTATTATTCTATTCCATCTCAATAGTTTCACATAACAACAATGTTTTTCAATGTAGAAACATGTTAATGTGTTATTTTGATTGGAAATTATACCTATTTTTAAAAAATTTTAAGAGGATTCTATAATTAACTCTTTTTTCATATTGTTTCTAATAAATAAATTATAAAATTTAAAAACAATGATTACATAAATATTCATTAAAATAGTGATGAAAAATGTATTTAATTTCAGTTGAATGTAACAACATGAGATTTTAAAATTAGAACATAATGTTTCATAGAATAATTTACATGAAATAGAATTATGATAATATAATTAAACACCCCAAAAAAAATTCAACAAATTTCATTTTAAATAAATTAAATATGTTCAATTTTTTGTGTTTCAAACAACATAATGTTTAAAAATTATACTCCATTAATTTTTTTATTTATGACCATTATTAACTACATATTTAATTTAACGGTTTGAAAAAAATAACTAAATAAATATATTTATATTATTTACTCATTTATTTGATAAATTTAATGGATATCTATTGAATTTAAATAAAATAAATATCAGTTGAATATAAAATAAAGTTTTTATGAATTTTTTTTTAAGTGGAATCATCACTTCATTAAAATTTATGATGAAAGTTAATTTTTATATTTTGATAACTTAATTTTATAAAATTAATTTTACATTTTTAAATAAGTACATCAAAATTATCATAGTGTGATTTTTTGTAATTTTCTATAAATATACTATTATTATTAATAGTTAAAAAATAATTTTTTATTATGAACATATTTATTGAAATTATTTAAAAAATATATATATACAAATTTTTTAATTTAACATTATTTCATTAATTATATATTAATTTAAATTATTTGATTGGAATAGTTTTTATATTGAATATTGAAAATAAATTGTAAATATTTTTATATTTTCTACTTGAATACATTCTTTTATGCCATTCCTACAAGAATATTTTTAAATTATATTCCATTCAATTATAATAATGGAACGTTTAAAAATAACTCGTATATTTTAATCATTATAATATATATTATATAACATGTTAAGAATAATTTTCAACAATATTTAATAGTACAATTGAAAAAATTATTATTATTGTAATGATATAAATGGACTTAATGGTGGTTAAACACTATTGATAAGAGTTACAAATGAATCAAAACAAGTAAAAATCCTATATTATTTCCATATTTTTACCATATTTCATTTAAATTGATAATAATACATGTTTGGATCCATTTTTTATTTCAATAATGTGTGTAAACCTTTATCTTTTCAAAATTACATGGGTTTCACTCACTATTGTTCTAAAGTATCCATATCATCTCATCTTTATATACCAAAAACCAATTTTTTCCAATACCATCGAAAATAATTTAATTAATTCTCTCCTCTCATCCTAGATGCATTATTTTATTTTTTCACAAATCCATCCCATGAAACGGTTAGGTGTAAACCAAAATATGCTGTTCAAGGAAGTGGAATCCTCACCAAAAAAGAGTATAATATTATTTACTCCTCCATATATTAGAATTCATATTATATGATGATGATATAATATCATCACTATATTAAATACCCTATTATTTTTTATGTTAATTTAATAACATGAACTCTTCCCATCTTTCATGAAATGGGTTTTAAACTAATCATTCATGTGTGTGATGGTTTAACGCCTCATGAAATGATCTCATTAGATTTTTTCACCAATGGATTTAATGTTTTATATTAAATATCTATATTATATTATGATATAATTAAATTTCTTGTATATTAATATTACACATAAAATCATACTATACATTCTAAAATGGTCTTCATAACTTAGATTCTCTATACAGAAGACTACAACCTCGTTATGTGATGTAATTCCTAGTGACATTCACTTTACAAGGATGGAACTAATGATAAATGTTAATGAATATAAATGATAACTATTAACTAAAATGACTTCAATAAATTTAACATAATACCCATCTTCCTACCTTCAAATCAATTGAAAAATTATAATGTCACTCATGTGTACAGGTGAACTACATCCTCCCCAAATCGAGGAAAATGATTTTCATTATTTTTACATGGTTGGTACTAATAAGATATTTTATTAATATAAATGAGATATATAACATACTTTTGATAATATAAATGATATCAAATACATATTTTCTTTTCATTCTATATGGTCGTGACCCGAATTCCACTAAATGGTTTCACCAGCCAGTCGGTAACATGCCCTCAAGTGTGCCTCCCCAAATGCTCGTGGGGGCTAAGTAGTAGCTAGTGTATCCTATGTCTATCATGGGAAGACTATGACCTAATTTATTAGATTAAAACCTCGAAGGATGAAAATAACAGTTAAGTGTGTATAAAAATATTAATAATCTACAAATTCCAATTTCACGTGTTAATCCAAACATGAAATACAATTCTCCCCTAAAAGGGACAAATTTATATGAAAATGCAAGTATCAAGTGTCTACAATATTACAGAAAATAAATATACAAAAACTCCAAAGTGGATACCATAACATATTTTTTTCCCTCACACATGTTCCATTCCCAAAAAGCATCATATCCCATGTCCATATCATTATCATCTATACAATAACAATGTTTAATAGTGTGACATTCAGACTACATGAGAATGGTGTGAGTAACTCATTAGGGAACCACCAATGGTGTATAAAGCATATACTATCAAAAGATAGTGTATAAAACATAATATGGAAATAAATACAATTCATAACTAAATAGTAATCACAATTTAATTTTTTTTCACCTTAAATTCATGTTTTATTTATATCTCTTGCTTATCTCATAATTCATTAGTATAACAATTTTGTTGTAGAACTCCATGTCTAACCATCAAGATCTCAATAACATTATATCCTCATGTCTCTCACCACTCTTTCTCATATGATTTAGATTTCTATGTACACATCCAGACATCTCAAGAAATTGTATCAACTATTTTTTATAGAACACCATGTCAAATTCCAAATCTTTTCAATTGTTCTAGAACACCATATATAGAACCTACTTTCTAAATCGTTTACCTAATTCATTAATTCACAATAATTAACTAATAATTCCCTTAAAAATCCAATTATTAGTTAAATATATAAAATTCCATTTTTTAACCCAACTATTTATTAAGTACACAACCCCTTATTTAATTAATAAAATAATATATTAATCAACAATGATCTTAATCCATAATTAATTCTCCAAAAATAATTATCCATTCAAAATAAAATAATTTCATAATTAATATCATTATTAATTTTCTTAATCAAACATCAATGAACATAATTAATCCACAATTAATTATGTCGACATAGCCAAGCCAATGTCTCATAATTAATTACATCAAATAATTTTTAGAAAAAAAACCAAAATCTTGAATTATATATCCCAAATCATAAAAAATGTTCCTCAAACCAATTAACTTCCAGGGATTCCCAATAGTCCAATGATTAAATCAACAATTTATCATTTATATCACTAAAATTTCAGAAGTCAATTTCTAATTCCTAATTAACCAAATTTAGGTAATGAATAACTATGTGATGGTAGAAAATCTTTTATCCCTTGTACACATATCCAATCCATGACTATGGAATTTCGATTTAGACAACCTACCTGTATTTGTTGATGGATGTTTGCCTAACTGAAATCCCCAAAATCTGAGAGACAAAATGATGTCAATCAAAACCCATATCTAAATCTATAAACCCAAAATTATGATCTAAGGAATCAGGATCATGATACTATAGTTGTACATATAATATTATAGATCTAGATTTCAACACATATGTTTTTTATCTCTATGGAGTCTATGGATATCCTTCATGAAATGACCAAATAATGATAGGGGATGGAACAATAGAACTAATGTGATGATATCCACTAAATGAGAAGTGGTCCGATCATAAATATTGGAATTATATCTCAATAACCAAGGTTTGAAACACACTAGAATCTCATCATAAAGCTCTACGATTTCCTACAATTAGTCAACCAAGAGAATAGGTAAATATAGATTGGTTTTAGGGGTTCATGTGATTTAATGACTAATTTTCGAATAATAAAAACCCACTCACATGGTTTCCTAGGCAGGGGCACAAGGTTACGGAAGATTGTTCCCCAATTATAATGAATTTTCTATCCAGGTTCACTCACATACATCTCTTGAGTTGCACAATTTATCAAACTATGCTCTAAATATGCAGACTCACACTACATAGTGTCACAAATTTACCCTACATTAGTTTCATGGTTTTTTTAAACCGTTTACAAATTATGCACATTTCTCAGTCCATTATTTTTTGCTGAAAACTCTCCCAAATTCACCTCAAACCTAAAAACTGATATATGGTACTTAAAACCCAAAAAGTACCTTAAAACGTCCAATGATGACTACATAAAAACTCAAGATCGTACAATCTCCCAACATTATAAAAACTCAACCTTCAGATGTACTCTGTAATTTCACTATAATTTTGAGCCAAAATAATTGGTCCATTGAGCCCTCAAATCTAGTTCCCATTATTTGTTTCTTATTTCACATGTTTATGTTTCCATAACACACAAAATATTGTCATTTTTGTCCCTAAAAAACATTTTCAATGTAACCTAGCACACATACCAAATGCTTATCACAGGACGCCTCTATCTCAAGGTCAACCGTATCAATGTACATTATATGAGAAGAGTATGGGTGATACCACTATATTTCTGAAACATGGAAAAATCATAAATAACACTGTATTTTTGTAGAAGAGCCAATCTGTATGTCACAAGTATTATTATCTCCATTACCACAAACGGTCCCACAAATCTAGGCGCCAACTATCCCCACCTCTATATCATATGGTTACCCAAATATAGTATACAAAAAATGTAATAAAATATCAGATTATTTATACCCTATGGGTATTATCTATAAATCATCATACTACTACTATCAACTCTGAGTCATAGCCATATGTTTTCGGATCAACAATCCCAGCTCCATCGACTCCTGCATGAGACCCCATCACATCTACATTGACTCACCCACCTCCATCAAGCACAGAGATGATCTAAAAGAATTACCATAATGTACCTCATATGGTTCCATCTTTATATTTTTCTGATAACTATTCTAAGAGGAAAACACAACTAATTCCAACTACTTCTCAAAAAAATAATTAAAATATAAAACATATGCATGTAGCATATCCTATAACATCTGTATGGTATGATCCGGTTTCTAATATGTCTATGGGGGAAAATCCATATAACAAAGGATCATAAATTAAATTTAATTATAATTTAACATTTAATAATATTTATTACATAAAATAAAAAATTTCATGTCAGGACTATATAGGATTAGTGTCTTTTGTAATCGGGAAACAAAAAAAACAAGCTCATAAAACATCTACATCATATACCATTTATTATTTTTGAAAACTAGAATAATTTTTGACTTATATTACTAAATAACATTCTTTATTTTCTGGGGAAAATAAATATATGAAATTGTGATCTCAAATTATCATTATGGGTAAAAAAATGAAAATATCAATCCAACTATACGAAAATAACATATAAAAATATTATCGGGCATATAAAATATTAGAATATCAGGTCATGGTATAAATCATGTAAGTGAAATTTAATCCTAATAGTTATTGAATAAAAAAATTAATTTCAAGTCAGACACAAATAATCATGAAATATAATTTCAGCTTAGTCAAATCTCATCACCAAGACCACTATTGCTGTAAAAGTTCATAACTAAACCGAGTTGACTCCTCGTTCCAACCGTTTATTACTGAAATAGATTTACTTTCCATTCCAGTCATCTCTATCTCAGGAGATATAAATATTTTCCAAATAAATTCAATGGAGATAAAGGTCCCTCAAATTTATAAGGATAACATTCTTATGTGTTCCACCAAAACATTAATAATTTATCATGGCAGAAAACATTAAATAAAATGGGTTTTTTAAACATCATTCCATCATAATCATTTAAAAATAAATTTTTTTCATAGAAGTAATTACATAATAAACACAATAAAATAAATTTAATAAAATGTATATTAAAATATCATTAAGACATATTATATGTAAAAAAAAATTATAAAACACTTGAATTTATTTCTAAGGACAGTATATTTTGTTTTTCAAAATCATTTTCTTCTATCAAAATGACACGCAATTTTAATAGAAAATAATTTAGTTCAAAATAATATTGAAATTTTGATGAGGAATATAAATATAATTATTGTTTCTTGAAACAATAATAATTCATTCAAGATGTATATTTTTTAACAAATATTCTCCACATACATTTGCAGGAAAAGTCAAAAAGTACATGAAATCGATTAAAGGACAAAGATTACAATCATAACGTTCAATATAAATTCACCAAGATGTTAAAAAAAAGTAAAAAAAATATATAATAATTTAAATTATATTTTATAATTATGGAATATTAGTGTTATTGTTAAATATTTTCCCTAAATCACTTATTTATAAACAATCTCAGATTGAAAGGAGTTTGTAATGTTATCCATTATTGTATATCTAATATGAATCATATGTATCCCATCCTCCATTATAATATATTATATAATGTCATTCATTTATCCGAAAATCATTATAATTATTATGATAACGTTTATGATGATATTTTCATCCATTTTTAGTAACATTTCACTATTACTCATTATTGGGGTATTATGTTCTATACGTTTTTATGAATGTTTTGTTAGATATGTTAATTTTCCAATAGGTAGGTTATAGTTAAATAATTTACATAATGATATTAGTATAATATATATCATATTTATTAAATAAATTAATTTATATAATCATGGTTTAATGATGATCATGTAGAATTAATCACATCACATCGTGTAGATGGTAGGCTATACATACGCACATGCAATGATATCATTCCAAAATTTTGTGAATGGTATTTAAGTGGATATAGATTAATATTTCAGAATTACTAATATGATAGAATACTCATACATAGTTATTATTTCCATAATTATACTCATCCATGTATTGTGCTGGTAATAAAATTTTACACCGCATCGTTGAGATCGCAAGCCGTACGTACCCACACACATAGATTTTATTTTTCATAGGATGGATAGAATGTGAAATAAGTTTTCTTTCTATTTACAATAACATATCATCATATGAGTGATACTTATGTTATTAAATTATAATTAAGAAACAAATTAATAGTAACTAATAGAAGAAATAATATTGAAATAGCTGATTGAAGAGATTAACTTTTACTAGACGTGCTTCCTCTAACTCTCTCCTTAGAGCAATAGAGTTGGTCATTGAAGATGACCAGAACCTCTAGATTGAATATAATGAAGTTGAAGTAGAAAAATTTCTAGGGATGTATGATATTTAATTCTATTACATATGTGCATAGGTGAGGGAGGATGTTCCCTTTTATAAATGAGGTGATGGGCACTATTGGAAACTCAATAATTAGTAATTTACAATAAAATAAAATTGTACCAAAAAACCACTAAAATGACAAAAATTAGAGTATGAGATGATATAAAGCTATAATATCCTCAACCAATATGCCATGATCTATTTTTAATGCCAATTTAAACAATGTTTAATTAATTGAAACATAGTTCATCTATTTAATTAAAATTGTGTTAATAAAATTCTAAATATTTAATGGAAATAAATATATACTTATATGGAGTTAATTGACCATAAAGTTATATTTAATTCAATTATAGATCATATAATTATCACATGGTAATTCATTAATATATTTATGATTTTTTAATAATTTAATAAAATAAGTTTTTTATAAAATATCAATACTAACAATTTCGAAACTATTCATTTATTTGACACTAAAAAAATTCACACAAAATATAAATTCTAAAAAAATGTTTTATACAATCTTAACATGTCATATTATATATAGAATTATTTTATTAAACTAATATGTTCATTCTATATTTCATATAAAAATTTTAATCAACTTTGTTTGATATTTCCAATAATAAAATAATTTCTACACCACTATTGTGTCATGATTATTGGTAACTATAGTCTCTAAAAATTATAAATAATTTTTTTTGTATATTTAATTATATTAGTATCACTAATAATATATATATTAGATATTATCTCCTAGTTATCCATATATTAAAATAAATATACATAAATAAAAATAGATTTTGACATTTTTTCACACTCATTACATTTTATTATATTCATGTCAAATTAATAGGTTTTTGGCCATTACGTTATTAAATTTTCAAAAATAAATTATAAGGGTTTTCTTTAGGTATAAAATATGATTTATATAGGTTTTTTAAAAAATTTATAATATCATATTAACTTTTAAGTACCTTAATTGCCTTTAACCATGGTAATAAAAATAATTACCATTGTTACGCTTCATAATTCCCTAAAATAATAGAATCATATTAAAACAATTTAGACATAATGATTAAAAATATTGAAATGATTATTAGAAATGAAAAACACATAATTTTTAGATATTAATTTAATATTTATCACATAGTTGAAATGAGAAAACAAGATGTAAAAGTTAAAATGATTCCAAATATTGGAGTTTTTTTCATCAGAATATAATGTAAAATTAATTCCAATGACCTAAATTATATAAAATTGTAATAAAATATTCTATTTAAACTTAAAAAACATTTCATAATAATATTTAACCATATTAATTATTTCAATTAGATAAATTATTTTCAATTAAAAATTATCCCATTTTTACTATTCATCAAAACCAGAATGTAATCAGATAAATATAAGAAATTTATCCAAACTATATTTTTAAATCCCAATTCAAAATAAAATGTTTATTTTTTAATATAAAAATTATTAATATTCAAAATATTAATCTAAAATGTGTTTTCCATTCAATGACATAAAATTTATCTTTTTTCAAAATAATGATTTTATACATTAAAAAAAGTTCTTATTCATAACCTATTATGAAAATATCAATTGAATATATATATCAAAAATATTTTATTACATATATAACACATATATATTACCATAATTTCCCTACCATATGTAATTCACACAAAAATAAAAATATCTAGTTGATTTATATTTTTCAAAAATAATTGATAGCCAATAAATTCAAAATGAATTTTCATAAGTCAGTTAAAATTATTACTACAAACCTGAAAACTATGCAACAACGATAATTTTATAATAGAGGTGGCTCGTTGTTCTTTTGAACTCACAAATGTGAGAAAATTATTCATCAGAAAAATTAAAACAATTAAAGGAAATATTCCATAAAAACATATTTGCATTACATTCTACACACCTTAAAATGAATTTCGCACTCAGAATTCATCACATGGGAACCAAAAAGAGGTGGATACCTATCTGTCATCACATCATCTTGTTTTAATGTCACTTCTTCAAATTGGTTGGTCATCAATAAATCAGTAACCAAGTTGGTGGTCTTGTTTCGTTGAAAAGTTTTGCAACGATCTAGAATATCTAGGTTTTGTTCTTCATAAGAAATATCATTCTCTTTAGGTATGACTTCTATGCTTATTACATGTGAAGGATCGGGTATGTACATTATGAAGAGTGATACATTGTACCCATCATGAAAAATAGTGAGATTTGGTGGATGCGCAAATTAGTATGACACCTCCCATTCACGATCCATAATTTAAAAAGGGCCCATATATCTAGGACTCAACAATCCCATCATTCCAAATATCATTACTCTTTTAACGAAATAAATGTTTAATAAAACCTTATCACAGACATCAATGTCTTGGTATTTTCTTCAGTTATGAGCATATCTTTTTGGTCTATTCTGAGCTTTTAATTTTTTTTGGTGAATACATCTAACCTTATCATCCATTACATAAACATGATCTGGTTATAATAACATAATTTTCCCATCTTCATCCAACTATGTTAGAGTTCCACATTTTTTCTAATGAGTAATTCATAAATGGGCATTAAAATACTAGAGTAAAGGATATTATTATGAGAAAATTCCACCAAAACATAGGTGGTGATAAAAACTACCATTTAAATCCATAGATAAAGTAATAAACATGTCTTCCAGAGTTTGAAAAATAATCTTATACTGAAATTATATATGTCTATTATTAGAAGTTCTGAATCATAACTCTGTATCCAGATCATGCTGAAGACATCACCAGAACATGGAGGTAATCCTTAGATCCTGAAAAATTAAATGTAATGTGGTACACCATGAAATATTACCACATAAATTGCATATATACCACTTAAAGGATTAAGAGGGAAATCGAATCTGATGTAAAAGAATTGTGGTGACTGTGTAAGGAGATTAGATATAACCCTCATAATATTATTTCAATTGAATTTTTTTGGAAGTCAGATACCAAAGACGATAGTGATTTTTTCCATTTTCAATTATGGTATGGGTAATTTTTGTAATATCTCATTAGACTATTATCTCTCATCATTATCTTCCTTTCAAACCAATCATCGATGGACATATTCAGTGACATCTATTTTAATTCCATCCCACCAGAAGTACCCTTTTTTATCCTTGTATATCTTTCTGGTTCCATGGTGAATAATGAATGAAAAATTATGAACCTCATCCAATATCACCATATTTAATTAATGTAGATCAGGAAAAAAAACCCATTTCTGGAACCTTATAATTTCATAACACCAACTGGTTATTTACAGAACATTTCTCACCATCTTTTTTTGATATACATCATTCTTTTGGGCCTCCATTATATTAAATTTTATTGATTTTTAATTTTTATTTGAAAAACATATGATTAACCCCTTCTGTTAAAAAACCAATAAAGAACATTTAAAATTAAATAAAATTTGGATCTTTTGTGATCTTAATCATGGATAAGATAGCATTTTAGATTTGACTTATTGCTTCTCACTCTTGTTTTCTTTTCCAGAGTGGTAATGTATTAAGTAGTTGTAATATTTTATCATATCTACCCATTACATTTGGTGGATATTCATCTCTTTTACTATGAAAGTATACATTAAAAACTTATGATCTATATAAATATCACACCATTCAGAATAAAGATATTACCTCTATATCATTAAGGTATAGATTAACACTACTAACTCCAAATCATCAGCCGGGTAATTTTTCACTTGTCTTTTCAACTTCCATTAGGTATAAGCTATCACCATGTCAATTTTTAGGATAAAACATACCATACCATTCATGGATTCATCACTTTTAATCACAAACCATTATCCACTACAAGAAAATGTGAGCACAGGTGTCCTGGCTAACCATATTTTTTGTCCTTTGAAATTATCTTTACATTCCTTCATCCAAACAAATTTAATTCTTTTCTAAGTCACCTTGGTGAGTGGATTAGAAAATCATGAAAAATAGCTCATAAAATGTCGATAATATCTAGACAATCCAAGATATATTAGATTCTCAGTTACCATTGATAGTCCCGACAAACATTCAACAACCTCTATTTTTATTGCATCTACTAATTTTCCCTCTCTTGAGATTATGTCACAGAAACATGAAAATTTCTGAAGGAAAAATTCACAACTGGTAAATTTGGAATAAATATTCTCCTTTCATAGGGTTTTAAGTACAATTCTCAAGTGATCATCATGTTCTTCCATGATATTCGAATACAATAGAATATAATATAAAAATAATATGATAAACTAATTATGATTTTTCTAAATATATTATTCATTCATTCCATGATGTTATCAAGAGCATTAGTGAGACTTAAATGCATCACTATAAATTTATAGTGTCTATACAATGTGAGAAATACAGGATTTGGTATATCCTCTTTTTTATAAATAAATGAAGATATCCTGATTGAAGATCAATTTTGTAAATGTAATATACTCCGTGTAGTTTTTAAAATAATTCATCAATGATTGTAATAGGATTTTTTATATTGATCTTGTTATGTTATCGATAAGAATTGTAGTATCACATTGATTCATCTTTATTCTTAACAAAAAGAATAGGTTCCCTCCAAGGTGAAATACATGGGAATATAAATACCTTATGAAGATTAACTTGGTGTTTCTTCTTTAATTTTTTCAACTCAATTAGGGTTGTTCTATATGGTTTCATTAAAGTAGGAATAGCACTAATATGAGTTAAATTAGAAACTCAACTACACTATTTTGTGGAAGGCATAGAAATTACTATGGAAAAACATAATTGAAATCACATACCATGGGTTTAGTATTAATTGTGAGTTTCTCCCCATCCTTTTGAGATAAATAACTTTTATGTGTATGAAGAAAGACACATACGATGGAATAAATATCTACTAGAAGGTTATATTCATCGTTTCATCGATGAATGATCGTATATTGATCAGGAATATGAAATGTGTCTTCCCATCCATGGAAAATGATATGAGATCCATATTAGGAAAGCTAATCCATACTGAGATTCGAATAATATTCTATTATAGGAAGGATCACAAGATTTTAAGGAATCACTTACCTACAAACATCCATCTAGATTGAATTATAAACATTTGATGTGACCGATGTGCCATTAAGAGTTGTCACAACAAACTCAATATCTAATTTTCTAGACAATTGAGGGATACTCATAGAAAATTCATTAGAAATAAAATAGTGGGTGGATCTTGAATCAAATAAATCATTACCTACTTTAGAACATATGGTATTAATATGTTTCACCACATCAATATTGTAGTCCACATTCCTATAGTGATTTCATGTGAATTTTATTTATATTTTTCCTTAATAGTCTATTGAAGTCGTCCATAATTAATAACCATTAGATTAGGGAATTAATTGGCATATTTCCCCATTTCCATGAACTTGTCTCATTTAAGACTATTTGGTTCATTCTATATATCATTTTATTTTTTCTCATCATTGGATATATTTCTCCCATCAATTTGGCATTCAACTACCCCATGTATTTGTTTTCCACAAATAAATCATTTAATCACTTATTAATAAAAATTCCCTCCATATTTCTTTCAACATTTTTATTATAATGGAAATCTCATAATATTTTTAGTGTTGTATTATGATTATCCTCTGAATTCCTTTTTTTCTATTATTATAAATCCCATATGAATAATGGATTACTTCCATATCCATCTTGACCATATGATAACATCAAACAATTGATTCATAGATATTGACGTCTCCTATGGATAAATCCCTTCAGAGACATGATTTTAAGCCACTAAAGAATCCACCAATTTTACTCTCTGATTGGATAACAATTCATGAATTTTTCCTTACATGTATTGTAATATTATATTCATAGGTACCAACAGATCCACATACATTGTATTTAGTTAATGGAACTCCACATCCATCTTGATTAATAGAATAAGTGGAAAGTACATATTGAAAAATAAGTTATTGAACTAGTAACATTCTGTGGAATAACTTTGATCTCTTTTCCCTGTATTCTTGATAAGATAAGACAATTGGTCACCTTCAGATTCCAAATGATATAATGCAATGATGAATTTGTAATTTTCAGAACATTATAGAACTATGAATATCATTTTAGTAGTTTTGATCCATTATTTGGCCACTAATGGATATGAATACCTGCTAAATGAAGGTGTACTCTTACTTATAAAGGATTCAATAGAAATTTTCTCCCACCATTGTTAATTTGGACATACAGCATAATTCAACGCTTGATAAAGGTCTGTGAGCATGTCTATATGTTTTTTCATTCTAACTCTAATTACATTTTGTTTCTCCTAGGGATACTCATTACATTTCCTGCCTCATTCAGCATTTACATGGGTTTTAAGGTTCTTTCAACTGACTAAGACCACGAATAATAATGTGATAAACACTAATCATAATTGGAAAAAAATTACAATTCAAATTTCAAATTAATAAACTTTAGGTATTATCCAATGTTATTCATGAAAATAATTAAAACACTTGGGTTATATAGTATACTATACATAGACATATCCATTGTGTTCTTAATATGGTTTTCATCATCCAATTTTCCATGGGGTAACTGTACATTTTCTATGATACAAATGAAAACAACCCATACATTACATTTATATACTAATTCATCATTGAACATTATTTATTACATATCATAAATTAATACAATCTTGGATCGTATATTTTATTATCTTTAGAAATAGGGAATCGTAAATAACTAGTTCATAAAACATCAACATTGTCTCCCATATATTTATTCAAAACGAAAATACATTTTCAAAATTTTAACTTAATACCCATATTTATTACTTGGGGAAATGATTAATGTGAATGGATGTGAAAAAATTCCATTTAAGGGTAAAAAATTGGAAATATCAATCAGATAATAAGAACAAAACATTCTAAAATCATATCATGCATATAAAAAATTAAAAATATCATGTCATAGTATAAATCCTAAATGTAAAATGTAATCACAATAGAGATAACATAAAATATAAAATTTTATGTAATATACAAATAACTATATAAAATAATTTTATATTAGTCAGGGCTCATCTCTATGACTGTCATTATGACAAAAATGCCATTACTGAACCGAGTTCACTCTTTATTATAACTCTGTATTACTAAAAAAGATTAATTTTTATATTAGTCAGGGCTCATCTCTATGACTGTCATTATGACAAAAATGCCATTACTGAACCGAGTTCACTCTTTATTATAACTCTGTATTACTAAAAAGGATTAATATTAATTCCATTAATTTATATCTCTTAAAATATTAATATTTGACCAATATATTATAGGGAGGTATAGGTCTCACCCATCTCCTAATGAAACCATTCTAATCTGTTTTGAAAAAACATAAATCATTTAACATTGCATAACCCATGAATAAAATAGGTTGCTTAAACATCATTCAATAATATTAAATTTAATATAAATGGATTTCATAAAAATAATTCCATCATAAAAACAATAAAATCATTGTAATAATAGTTATGGAAACATAAACCATTTGTCTTTTATAATGAAAATAATTTTCATAAAACTCATGATTTTATTCCATAGTAAAATATCCTATATTTTCAGAAACATTTTCTTTTCACAAAATGCTTTAAAAATTTAAATGAAATTATTTTAGTTGATAATAATCTTGAAATATAACAGATAATTATTCATGGAAATAAGGTGCCATGAAACCGTAAGAACTCATTCATGCCATTTAATTTTACAAAAACAACGTCCTCATAATTTGTTCAGAAAAGTCAAAAACTACCTCAACACAAACAACACCAAAATATTACATTCATAGCATTTAATAAAAATACAACAAATAGAAAATTATACATTAAAAATATATAGATGACTATAAATAATTTTACATAATTTGTAATTATGTATTTGGATGATAAATATATTCAAGTAAATACTAATTTAAAACAATTTTAGATGAAATAGATATTTTACAATTATCCCATACCTTATGTATGAAATGAATATTTGTTATCCAAAACTCTTTAATATGATTTAAATATAATTTATAATTTATTATATAACAATAATATTTTTTACAAAAACATTTCTAAGAATAATTTTATCTTATTGTTAGTAACAATTCATTATTACTCATTATTTGGGTATGAACTACATTATGTTTGTATGCATGTTTTGTAAGATAATATTAGGTTTCTATTATTATGTTATTGCTAGATAATTTATTGAATGATATTAGTATAAAATAAATCATATATATTAATGAGTTTCATGTATATAATGAATTTTTAATGATGATCATGTATAATGAATCACATTGGATCGTGGAGACGGTAGGTCGTACGCACTCAAGGGTGATGATATAATTCCCAAAATTGTTGAATGTTAATAACCTATATGATGTATAGTGTATCAGATTTAGTAACATGATATAATAATTAAATATTGTTATTTCTCCCATGAATTTACCCATCCATGTACAGTGGTGGTGGAAAACATATTACACCACAATGTAGAGGTGGTAAGATATACGCACACACGTACAACCATCCCAACTGATATGAAGTCATTCCAAAACTAATCATAGACTGTATAAAAACATTTATCATTTATATCTTCCATTAATGACGAATTCAACCATCCCAACTAATATGAAGTTATTCTAATATATGTACTAACATGTTTAGTGAACCATAAATTACATTATAGTCCCATTGAATGAAAATATTGGGACCATTTTCAGTTTTAAAAATGATACATCACATATAATAGTTGGTGTGAGCCTTGAAAATTATCTACCAATACATACAAATGATTCGATCATTAAAATACATTTATAGCATAATTAAATCCTATATAAGCTTAGCTACATCAAATATTATAAAAAATTCCCTATATTAAAATGATTTTTATTTTTTTAACCAATTGGAAAAAGAGATTCAACAATGAATGAATAATCTCAACACTCAAACACATAAAATCAACATAATACGTTGTAATTAATGAAAAGGGAGTACCCATATATAAAATGTTACATAAGGGTGTACTTTAAATGAATAAAAGATGTCATGATCAATGGTATAGATTTGTCATACAATTAAGCTTCTCTTTTCCATAAAAGTTCATGCTCCAAAGAAGTTGTTCATTGTTGTCTTGTTGATATTTTCTATATTGAAGTGCTAGGGTATTATTCGGACCCACATGGATAGAGATGTTTTACAGATGAGTGGTTTTTTTCATCCCTCATCACGTCGAAACATATGAAGTATGTGACACATGAGAAGTGTCCCGAACACCATACATTAGTGAACTCAAAAAACATCTCTAATGATGCCCCATATGATTTTATATATTGATTGATCTAGGTGGTTTCATACACTATTAATTCCTGTGGTCGAACAAACCACATTGAAAACTTATATATTTTTTCATGGGTATCAGACTAATTTTTAGTGATATTTATTTCAGAATCTATGTCATTCCAATATCATTGAAATAGGTGTCTCTCTAGAAATATCTCAAAGCATTCGAATTACCAACCTTTACAATAGTTATAAACATACTCTGTCCAGCAATAGCTCAATATATGTACCTCTCTCCCTCCATAAAGCTATTATTTATCTCTATATTATTTTTAAAATAGAGCAATTTTTTTGTGAATCTCCTACATCAGTACTGATTAAATAATGTATCATATAAATGACACACTATTATAAAATTAGGGTGAAAAGAAGATTATGTTCCTGAATTTAGTCATGTTACATATCACTATGAGGCTCTCAAGTTTCAATCCGATGAATATGGTTGTTTTCCCATAAATTGAAAGTATGAGGGTGGACTTGTTTTCTGAATAATATATTAAAATCCAACAATTAAATGAAGTGTTCCCATTTTTCCTCAACTACTATATCACAACATTGGTGTGTAGGATCCTCCATCGAAGAAATCTATGGTGTTACATTCAACACTGAGGGTGTTCCATAAAAATCATAGATTTGATTCAGCCTATTTTGCCACACATTTTCATTCACTATTTCTAAATCACCCTAAATGATGGATTTTTTTCTTTTGGATGTGGATGTAATGATCCACTTTTCTTGGTTCGTCCATATTTTACCCTCTATCTACTCCTTAAAAATTCTAGAATATAGTATGAAATATTTTTTGGATTACATGTGGCTTTCATAAATCCACATTTTCTGTAGTTTTTTTTATTGCATTATATGATACATACTAGTATCTTTTTCCTATATACTCAAAAAACACCATAATAATCATTCTTTAGAAACTATAGTCATAATAATTTCAAATTCAATTACCTCATAATTTCATAACATTACCTCATAAATTCAATATTTACACATTAAACCATTGATTAAATATTACCATGATTTTTAAAATGATTTCATTATAAAAATCATTATTTTCATCATTTTTTCAGAATATCACATTTGTATTTTTATTTAGAATTTTGGAAAATATATAACATTAAAAAAATGTTAATTAATTACTCAAAATGAAACATTAAATATTGGTGGGAATTCATTTCTAAAATCCATATCAGTATTAGATTAATAGATAATTTCTTGAGAATGATGTGAAAATCCCATAAGTATCTCTAGATCTCTTATGTATCAAACTCCCTATAAACATTACGGTCAGTATAAAATCACACATACGTCATTTTAATTCACTATATTTTATGATTTGAAAATTTTTATCCTTTCTGCTGTGTAAAATCAATGAATTAAAACAAATTGAATTTAAACTCCAGGTGTGACTGAAGTGATGACCACATAATAATAAATGATTGAACAAGTTGATACCACATGTTACAAAATATTATTCACATTAAGGCTAATTAAATATCCAATATCCTTCACCTACATATTGTCTTGAAAATGTAAAAGTGCATTATATGGATTTATGTGACCAACTTATTGATATAAATGCTAGAGATAATTACAAATGACATTACTAATAGATGTGGTGGTTTTTCTTTTTAAAAAGGTAATTATAAAAACCATAACTAAATAACCACTGCATGAATCATGATAAAAAATAAAAATAACAAGTAATAAAAATAATTCAAAAATTAACTACAAAAAACAGCACGGTGGGAGATAATAAACATTAATTCACATAGTGAAAGAAAAAGAAAGAAAAACTCAAAGATATACAATGTAACTCCAATTCTGCAATATTATCCATTATTATTCTCCAAATAGCATCCAAAATATCATGATGCAATACTAATGAGGTGTGATAAATGATATTTTCTTTTATACCAATAAATGTTATACCAAAATGTACCAATTTTCAAAATAAGGGGTGACTAATGAAACTCAAGAGGCTTCACCCAAATGACATCCATACTGATTCAACAATGATTGAACATGAAAGAAAATTTATCAATAAAACCTATATAAATAAATTGAAATCATTTTATATCAATGCCACAAATTTTAATACCAATACATTTTTTCATCACAAAACAGTTTTGAGGGAAATGAAAACAATGAATATTATAAAACCATTTCCCATATATATTTGGCATTCCCATTCCATGACTGACCACATTCTTACATAGGCATTATTCTCTAATTGTATCAAACTCATGCATTGATTCCCATACATCCACTATGTCATCACAATGTGTCAAATCTCTTTATGTCTAAATGGTACATGCCCCATATTGTACACCAATGATATGAACCCCCTTATTTGGATCACATCGAATGCATGAACTCACACAACCATGTATACCATAACCAATAAAAATAATCCAATTCCAAAAATTTCTATTAAACTTTTATTTAACATAAAAACATTCAATGAAATCATTTTAATACATTTCAATAAAAAATTAGTTTTATTTAAATCGTATTAATTGTACCATTTACCTAAAATACATAAAATCCATATTTTAAAATCAATATTTTTAAGTAAAGAAAAATATTTATGTTTCTCAACCACATTATGAAATTCCACAGTTAAAAAAATATTAAAACAATATACAAACCATCAATAAATATTGTGTGTGCAGTGTTTTTCAAAAAAAATTAAAATTAATTTCATGAAACATAACTAATTTTAAACTAATAAAACATGTTCTATTAAGAGACATCAAAAAACAAGACAGGGACCATAAAAATAATTGATAAAACAAAAAATGACCCGAAATCAACCACAACACTATATTAAATATCCAAAACCTAACATATATATATTCCTTTATACATAAAAAATACTGATCTAAATATTAATTTACTGAAAAAAATTAGATCATTCCAAAATGCACTATATCTAAGAAACCTTGAGGGAGAGGGATTTAGATCTATGAAAACCGACACAAACAACAATAAACAATATAATTTCAAGGAAATCCGTCTTCATGTTAGCATAAAAAGCAACTATATCGCTTTCAATTTATTAGGGAGAGGTTCTACATGCTTTTGGTGGAGGAAATATCATGTTAGGGTCATATTATATAATACACTAAGGCTTAATACAAAATACCAATCAAGATACACTTTTTTGGATCTTGTTTTTTAATTATGCATGGTTAGTCACATGTATTGGAAAAAAATGCTCTAAAAATTTTATAGACACTACATATATGATGACCATGGATTGAGGTCCTCATATCTAGACAAATCATTTGCATGCCAAGAAAAATTTAATTATCCATCTTTGGAATATCTCTACAAAGTGGCTGCATAGTTTTTAAAAACATTTCCCCTTTCATATATTCCCTCCCCTAGATCGCGTATATCAATATAAATAGTTATTTTAGGAATTTCATGCATTCCAAAAACCATTCTCAAACTATGAAATATTTTAAAAACATTAAATAAATATAAAATTGTTTTCAAAATCATCTAAATTTCACCCAAAAACCTTATAAACAAAAAAATTCTTAATTAAGGGTTAATTTCCTAAAATTGATTGCACTACGTACAATGAATTGATATAATATTTCATCAATAAAAATTATTTTTATAAATCACATTTGATCATAGTGAGACATGATTCTAAATAAATATAATGAATATGCAACATGGTTTCAAATAAAATTAATCAATGTAAAATATGATATGAAATAAAATTTCTTAAATAATCATATCAAAATTTATAATCAAACAAATATCAAAAAAACTATAATTTTGTAATATAATAAAACATTATTTTAATAATTTCAAAACACATTTCAAATTTGAAATAATGATAGGTTCATATAGTAATACGTTTCATGAATCCACCTACATGAGAAAACCTGGTATTTTTATTAACAACATTGAATACAAAATCGATGAGAATGTAGTCTATACAACATTGACAGAATATCCAAAATCATGGAAATCCCCTACCATATAAATAATAAAAAAGTACCTTACATTAAAAATGATACGGAAAAAACATGTAACAATTATTTTCATCTAAACTCAATATGATCAACTATGAAATAGTATTTATCCACCTTATAAGGATCCACTATCAAGTTATATTGAAAATAGGCCTGATTCATATGATTTAATCAAGGGAAATTGAATGATTGATTACATGTCACAAAACTACCTAACTATACTATTTTGAACCAATACACCATGAATGAATTCGGGTTCTATATCAGATGGAAGACAGATCAATAAGAATTATTCTACAACAATTAATAATCTTGTGTACAATAATAAGTGGGGTCTACCTCATATTGAATGATACGTTGTGAATTTTTCCATTTTAAAAAAAATATAGAAACTAAACTATTTTGGTTGTTATAAAAAACCATGGTGTTCTTGATTGTGTGAGACCAAGGATCATTCAATAAAGAGTAGTCACTGAATTGTGTAGAAACGATGGGTGTTTTTGACTATGTTCACCATTCACTACATTTTGGAGTAGATAACGCTATCAATAGATTATGGGGGAACTCTCCAAAACCCGTTCTCAAGAAAAAACTACTCATTGAGTGTGTATGTATTTTACATGAAACACACTGTTTTCAGGGGACATTAAAAACATTGATCATGATATGGTGCATCAATTTGATACTAAAAAATTTAAATAATAATTTTTAAGACACTAATAAATAAAAAAATATTGAAATAAAAATAAACCATAAAAAATTCCACATAAATTATTATATATTTATTTATGCTATGAAAGTTTCCTCAAAAAATAATTTTTTACAACATATTAATTTTTTATATATTTCATCGAGAAATATATGAGTCGAGTTTAATATCATCATCAATTCTTTATTCCATGCTTTTAGAGAACTTTTTTTTTGTTTCCATAACTCATGACATACATTATTGGAATTCATAATGTAGAATGTTTGTTTATAATCAATAATATTTATCGATCATTCATCTAAAGACATACCTGGTTACAAATCAATATCAAACTATTTAGAAAAATGATATTGATATTAATGATATTTTTAAGGTGATCTATATGGAAATCATCATTGAAATATGTTTACTAATTTTAAAAATGTAATTTTTATTCCACCTTCTAATTTTATAAAATATATATTAAAATGTCCCTTACATCATTGTGCCCACATTTTTGGCTTTCTAGGTTGATGATGACCTAACATAGGTGTATCATTAAATAATTTCCTATCACTGACCAATATTTGTACATTATTCCACTGAGGATATTCATATATTTTTTTCCATCTATATACTCTCCAACTACTGATGAATCATATATATCTCCATTGTCAGGGATTGGTCCATAATGATATGGTTCAATCAAATATCTATCGTGAATAGGTTATGTACATGGTTTCCCATAATAATCCATAATGATAGAAAATATGGTGGATTATAAATAATTACTAGTGTTTTTAAACACAAGTAGTTATAGAATGTTATGGAAATAACCTCTAAAGTCCCTGATGCATTCACAAATAATATATTCCATATTATTAATATCATAAATACTAATTCCATCAATGATATGATATTATTCCATGAATAATATAAAATAAGAACCCATTTCATGATAGAGTAAATTAGAAAAATATACTGGTAAACTGTGGATCTTTATATAGAAATATAGAAAACAACACCTCATACATCTACATGATTTCATGGTTGCATAATAATAAATTGATCATACATGGAGGTATCTAATATTTGAAAAAAATAAGATTAATATATTAGTTCATCGATCCCCAATAGTATTACTGAAATCTTCTTGGGAGAATTTTGTATCCCAATAATGAAATCTTATATGATCATATTCAATTTCCAAGTTAGAAATAAAAAAGGATGATGTGACCCATAATGATTATGTTGTTTGGATATAATTAATTAAATATTTAATAGTGATACAAAATATTATCTATGTAACATTTTAAAATAACCCAAAATAGATGGGACATGTTATACTATATCATATTACAACAAATATTAAATTCCTTAAAAAATAAAGAAAGAATTCCATCAATTCCTTCTTACCATATTATGAAATAAAAAATATCTGAAGAATGAATCTGAGGTGATTGAGTACTCAATGGTGGTATCCCCAAGGAATACATTTGATTGACTATAAAAAAATACTTATCAACATATTTTTCTTTTAAAATCATAAATTAAAATATAAAATTCCAAAAGATCATTAGGTATATTAACCCATGTCTAATCAACATCTATTTTATGAAAAATTTAATACAAATTTTTCATAAAAATAAATTCATATTTCGATTATATCAACATTTTTTTAGTAAATTTTCATATTATTTTTGTGAGATAACATTCTACTTTATATGGTTATGACAAATTTCAAGGTCAGAATATTGTAGATACAACATCAATAATCATTTTATAAGGTTCATGCCATTTTGAGGTGAAAAGTATCCTAAACACTTATGTTAAGAGTATGTAGTAAACAGTTGTAATATGATGTAATTTTATTAATTATTGAGAGAATGAATAACCATTTAACATTTATAGTATTTTATGGCCTAATTTATTTGTTGTTCTTGATGTTTATAAGATTAAAATTCCACTAGAAAATATTTTGGTATAATAACAAAACCCAAAGCAACAACTAACGAATTAAAAAAACACATAACAAATTAATGATTTATATAAAAACAGAATATGTGATTATGTCAAATGCCTCATTATTTCATACAATGAAATTTATCAGTTAGAATTCTATATGAAGATTACATCATTTTTGGAATGAACATTCAGTGGAGACGAGTTCCTTTATATGTATTAACAAACAATTGGTAATATCATACTAAATACAAAAACAATCAAATACCAAATTCATTATATTTATATTCCCATTATCGAAAAATATTTCACCATATTAGTATGAACTAAGATGTAACCTTCTTAAAACTTAATAATAATGAAATTATCTTCTCAAATGCTAAAATTTAACATTAATAACATATAATAAAAGTAACAAACCATCATGAATAGAAAAAAAAGGTCATCCTGAATATTTTCTTCGGATTTTGAAAAAACCTAAATATTATAAAAAAATGAAATAACAATGGAATAAATATATTTATAGAAAATCATATTCATAATATCAATATAAAACATTTTTATCTTTGTATATAATAAAAAAAATCATAAGGAATTAGATGTTATCATACATTACCTATTGTTTTTATTATAATATCAACTCATGTACATTGATTCAATGATAAGATGAATGAAGGATGATTTTTAAGAAAAAATATTCCCATTATAATTGATTAAACCGTTCATTAATACATAGAATAAAAGAATGTTTCATAATCATCTAATGAATATTTGTTTGATAATAACCAAACGATCCAGGTTGTCTTATCATCTAATTACTAGAATATCATACAAACTATAAAAGGATATAAACAAGGATGATAGAGGAAATTAAATTTTAAATCAATGAAATATTTATTAATGAACATAATATTCAATTTATCCTTGAAGCTTAATACAATTAATATCAATTTAGTTCATAATACAATAATTATTGATCATTAATCAAACCTCTCTTGTGTAATAAAAATATAATTAGATATATGTGTATTTGTATAATTTTAAAAAACAAGGGAGTGGTCAAAAATAACTAAATCATTCACATTTTCAATTATATATGATTCAGTAATGATTCCATGTTCCCATTATGGTAGTCCATAAAAAATAGTTCTCTAATCCCAATCCCCATAAAACACAATAATATTCTAATCACATGCATTAAATAATATATGTGGATGATATTAATAAATAGCTTCATTATGGGAAACATAAAAATCTATTTATAAGAAAAGATCAATTCTATAGAATAATATAACTATAGAGTCCCAAATTATCATGTCTATTTTATCAAAATATATCATCATGGAAAATAAAAAAAATACCATATTTACCAAAATGGAGTTTTCAACAACATGAAATTAAAATAGTGTTTTCTCATTTAAAAAAATATAACACAATTACTGTTGATAAAATTGAATTATATCTAATAGTATAAAATAAATTAGTTTCAAAATAAAAGGTAAATATTATTGTAAATATTATTGTTTTCATTTAATATATAATTTCCTACCTAAGATGCTTCCACTACATTTAATCTCTTTTTTCAAAAAAAAACAAATGTCTATAACCCAGTATTCAACAAGGAAACTGATAGCACCGAAATCCATTTTGGATAGAAATTTAAAATAAAATGACATGATGTAAAAAATATCTTTATGTAATATCTACAGGTGACCTAAAAATAATTTTAAGTCTCAATTTTTTTATGGATTATGGAATTAATTTCTTGTGTGCCCTATAATTTTTACAATTGTAATGTTTATAAAAACCATTAATTTGTTCTTCTTGATGTGTGAGGTAATCCAATAACTAGGATCCCATTCCAAAACAATTACAGTTACTTCAAAAATTAAGATAATTCATCCATCATAAAGGAAAAATAATAATATGTGAAGGAGAAATTCTATTAAGGTATCAATTTTATTGAAAAGTAATGAAATGTTTTCAATGAAAAATCTACCACTAAACATAAGAGGAAAATTTGACAAAAAAATTGACAATTCCATATAATATCGTAAAACTATCTAAATCATATGAGTATTAATATTATTTATCAATATAATATGATACTATAAACCATACTTTTAAACTAATATGATTTCATCCATTTTATACTGATCACCTTGTTTAAATGTTAGGAAGAGAATTGATATTTTAATTCATAATGATTAATGTAGAACATCTAGAAAAATATTTCCCTGATGTTCTCACACTAAAAGCCTTAATTTTCATTTTCATCAAATATCATGTCCTGAAATCTCATTTTATGGATGTCGATTATAAACATTTCACAATTTGAAATGAATTAATTTGACGTTTCCAAGAATTTGAAAATCCTCAATATTTTAGCCACTCTATCCTCCGATTCTCAGGGAACATTTATTACATTGAATGATGATTATTTCTTATGTCTAAACCCATCGGTATAAAAAAATTTCATTCAATCCCTGGTTTTACTTCCCAATAATTATTTGTGGTGGGGATAAAACCCTGGTTCCTTCCACTTTTCAAATGATTTATCACTTTAAAGAGATCCTGATTTATTCGAGCATATCCTCAAAAAAAATCAATTTATGTAATGTCATAAATAATTATAGGAAACCATAATGGGTGAATGGAAAAAAATAACAAAAAATATTAAATGTCATCATAAAATTTGAAATTATAAATATGAATTATTTAAATTCAATAAAATAATTGAGATTGGATGAATACTCAAATCAAGAGACACACTTCCCAAAATCCAGGGGAATCTCAACAATTGTTAAGATGATATATAGTCTAGAACAAAGTCATAAAATACCCCATATTTCAGAACCATCCTATCCCCTATAAACTAATCCATCATATTTCATATAGATCAATTAAAAACCACCTTATTAGACACTAAATTATCATGAACTGATTTTGGGAATCACTTAACAGAAGACCAAAAATTAATTGTGGGAAGAATGGAAAGGAAATTAAAATCCACACATTCTAGATTCAATTTCATAGAAATAATTAAATAATTAAATATTTTATTTTAATATTATGAATTTAAAAAACAATAGGAGGAATATATTTAAATATATAACATTCCAATATAAATATAGATATTGGATATTTTGGGACATAAATAAGTAAAAGGTAAAACCATAATAGGGAAACCATATTTTTAGTTGACAGTAAAAAACTCATATCATTATGATAAGATGATAAATATTAATATAATTAATCACAAATCCATCTACAAATTAAAATATATTCCCACTGACAATATGATGTTCATTACCATCACTAGTGTCAGTTAACAAAATCTACAAACACCCAATCATATATAGTGGGTGTATGAAAAATTAAAATAGTAAGGTCCCACCTAGTTTTTATTAATATTTATTTATAATATATTACAATTATAATTCATATGAAATAATATAATTCATGAAATGTAGTTATATTGATTTTTTTAAATATTAATGATAAAAAAATTTCCAAACTTTTTATTAAAAATTTAAAAAACAGTTCGGTTTTCTATTAACATTTACATTGTTACTATTTATTTTAATTCATATTTCAATATATTTAATTTCCATTCAACTACATGAATTTAAATATTTCAGAATTTGTATGATCTGTATTATTAATAAAATGTTATTTTTATACAAGGTATATCCGGAAACCTCCAACCCCATTGATTGGATATGAAAAATTCATTCACATGTCCATAGATAAATGAGATTTTGGATGGGAGAAAAACCACATATGTGATCAACATGTTATTCTATTCAAATTTATATCCATGTTGTAAATTTAACTATATTATAATTTCATAAAAACACCAATCCATTAAATATTTAACCAATACTATCCCACTTAAATTACTATGTTTATGATGTGAAATATATATTCTGAAAAAACAGTAATTCTGTGTAAATAAACAATTTGTCTACATATTGGATTTTATTTTTCACATAGAATTATTTTAAATAACATTTCTTCGTAACAACACATTATCTGAAATCTATTTTCAATAATATAAAACGTGAATAAATATAATTTTTCATGACAATAAAACATATATTGAAATACATTTTCATTAAAATATAACATTAATTGACCTGAATATTCTTTAAAGATATATGTAGAAATTTCATTTCAAAAAAATTATATAATTCTCACATTTAATGAAAACATAAATAATTTTCCTAAAATGTTAATATCCTTTATATATGTATGAAGAAAAAAATGTTCTTAAAATAATACATTTTTCGAATCAAACTTTTTCAAAACATTTGAATTTTATAATAAATTTTGTGAATCGATATTCCAAGACAAGGGGTCTCTACAGAAGTCGAAGATGATACTAAAACAAATAATCCACATGATGATTACCTAATCTGATTGTATCATTAGTGGATAATGATAATAATAAACATATAGAACAATAATTCATCATTAAATGAACAATTATGAAATTTTAAAAATTGTATATCACCGATATATTTCTATTTAGGTATTGATAAAAAGACACAGGGCATATTGTCACAATGAAACCATAGATAATTACATAAATTATGATATTTTGAGATATTTAGTCACATTAATTTCCTAATTAAAAAATAATAGTATTGAAAATGGTATGCATATAAGATTGAGAATATTAAAAAACTACATCAATCATGCTTATTTAAACAATAGAAATTCCAAAATATATTTGAAATAACCTCATATGGATGAAAAGGTTGATGGATACCCTATAAAATTATAAAACCCATGACACCAAAACATCATTGCGGCCCCCCAAGATGAATGCGCATATTATTATGCTATAGAAGTTATCCTATAATGCTCAGAAAAATGAAATGTTGTTGAAAATATTATGGTTATAAACACACCATACCAATCACTATAGAGTTATGGAGCCTAAACTATTTACAGAACATAGGGGGACATCACATAGCCCTTTCTCTTTGGACCACTGCCCATCTACAGTGTTAGTACTACACATGAAACGTAGGAAATTCACCATCTCAACATAACAATGACCATAATGTTTTCTTATATTTAGTTTTACTATGATATCCCAAAATACAAATTATGTTCCATCGAGAATTAATAAATATATCTAATTGATAAAATGATACAATCCAATGTCCCAAAAAATATAATTACATAATAAGGGTTGTAAATGTAATTTCAGTACTTCAGGATGTTTTAGAATTTTAAAAGACACACAAGTAATTATTATTAGTAATTTTATATATCATTTAAATATGAAATCATGATTGTGGATAAATTTTTTTGTAATGAACATTTAATTTATTATTGTGATGAAGAATAAATGGATATATCTATTGATTTATTTTTATATTAGTCTAACAGTGAAAACCATGGTGAAAAAATGTGATTTTTAATAATACGTAACCAATAGTTGAAGATATAGAATGATGTATGTGTATGTATAAATTATTTAAAACCTCTGAAAATGTATGTAATGTAATACATGAACTGAAAAATTTTATAAAATTAATTTGGAATATAACAAATTATTAATTTTAGATTTCATCCATAAAAAACTCATTTTTTCTATGAATTATATAGAAAAAATATCAGTGAATTCTAATTCATTTGAATTATATTCTATTATTTCTAAGTCCTATTTTGACACTCTCACCTACTAATTATTAATCATCATCATTATTCAATGTAGTGTAAACATATTTATCATTTTATGTATATAGATATTTATTGATTTATATTATAAAATTAATAATTTCATAACTAAAAATGATAATTTTTCATGTTTATTATGAAAAGTATTTTCTCTGTGGTGTTCAAGTTAATTTAATGAATTTTTATAGAATTATGAAAAATAAAATGTTTTAATTGATATTGACACAAAATTTAAAATATTGGAGCACACTACTGTAATATTTTTAAGATATATAGAATGAAAGATACAAAAAAATTTCATTTTCATTTTTTATTGTAAATTAACAAGATATATTATTACTTTATATTTGAGCATGCACGTGATTGATGTTAATAAAAATTTAAATAGGATTCATTTAAATTAATACATAGTGGATCTATTTGATGTTTAGAATATTATGATGATATCATATTATAATTGTTAATTAAATATTATAAATGTATATACTGTTTTGTATTATTGACAACATGATTATTTGTAATCTGACACTATGAAGGTGGATGTGCAGAATTCCAATTTGATGATGATTTTCTAGAATTTTTTACTTTTTGTGGCATGGAATAGATATAATTATTTATATGAAGATAAAAAATGTCGATTTTCCATTTATAATATTATGAACCATTTATAATTTTTCAGATATTATCTAATGTTAAACTATAATATCAATAAATAATTTTGTTATGAAATTATATTTAATAAATTTATCCCCAAATAATGAAAATGAATACATGATATTGATGATTATAACTATAAATATGGTTACATTGATGATTATGATTCAGTGAATAATAATGTGGCTTGAGAAACATTCTTCAATATTCAAAAGCATATTTTTCATTTATTGTACAACTACTACATATTTTTCTACTTAATAAACACTGTATAGATGAAGTATCTCAATATATTCCTCCAGGTATATTCTAATATAACATAAAATAGTTTATTAACATTATATTGATATGATGATAATTATAAAATTAATTAAATTATATGAAAGATTGCTTATTTTTTGATTTTGTAATACCATAAAAGATTATAATGGTATTTTCATACTATTTTTACAAATACTATGCATTTAATATTTATCTGAGATTATACGATATGATATATTCTTTATATTAAATTAACATGTGATTTGAAAGGATTACATTAATGTAATAACTATAAATGATTGCTTTTAATTATTTCAATTTAATGTGATATGAATGGAAATCAGTTCGAACGAACCATATGTTTGTGTATTTACAAGGTGAAACCCAACACAGACTATGTGAGTAAGATATTTTTATATCCAACTAGTTTTCATAGTCTCCTATATTCATATAAAATGACATTGGAATTCCACATGCAATGCTTATGAGAGAAACACAAATGTTCCAGGATTATGAACATTATGGTTCATCCATGTGGGTGATATATTCATCCGGAGTGGGGAAGTTTTATCATTATATTGTAGAATATAAATATGGTACTATACTTAACTAGATTATGAATGATATTATTGGGGGATCATAATGATTTAATTATTCTATAATTTTGATGTATACATAGAAGGTTTGTTCTATGATTATATATGGTTAGACTACTTGTTTCCAATAATGTTTTATGCATATTTATATTCATCTTCTTTATTAAAAAACATATAACATGATAGAGTTAACCCTTAGGTTTATGATATAGTGACGTGAGTGAAATTATATTTTTATTAAAAATATTGAACTACATAACAACATGAATATATAATATATCATGAGTTTTCTTTTCCATTTTAGAAAATCATACTATGTATATTATTATACACACCACTCAATTTAAAAATATATTTATCGAATACATTTTGAGGTGGATTGAGAATTGAGAGACCAATGATCTAGACCTCACATAGAATTTAGATCTTTTTTGCAAAGTTAGATATCTAATGGTTTCATTTAACTTCAATTTCTGGGTTTTTTAATTTTTGTTCGTATTAGTATTTTTGCATTGAATATAGACACTATTTGAATGAAATTAAGATATGAAATTAAATAGTACATTATTATTATTTATTTTGGTTTTTAAATTGTTTATAAATGATTTATTAAATTTTAGTTATAATTTTTTTTCTAATCTTGATTGAATGATTCCAATGTATTTTGGTATATCACATCAAAATATTAATAAATTTATGTATTAATAGATATGGGATTATACAATTTCTTTCATTTCTCTACTAACCATGGATGCCTACTAATAGAATCAGTTAATATTGCTCATTTTTGTTCCATTACTAATAATTAAAAATAAAATGTAGATTTTGATAGATTAAAATTATAAAATTATATTTGTGATGTATATTATCTTGATTTATTAGACCCTTGTAAATAGTACATTCATCTATAGTTGAATTTGAATAATTTTAGATGAATATTTAGTATAAAAAATTTTCATTTACATTTATAATGCCTTAATAGAAAAAACATAATTTCATTAATTATATTATTAACCAATTTATAGGTTATGTATAATTACAATTAAATGGATATATTTACCATTAAAAATATTTAAATATAATGATTGTATATTAAAAACTATATATTTAAATTTAATATATAATGATAATTGAATCTATCTATCATAATTGTTTTTAAATTATTACTCGGTGTATGATTTCCTATCTGGTCGATCAAATATACAATGTGGAATGAGATATTTTCCATTTTTTATTAAACAATTATATATATTATATTTTATTGGATTTATAATATTTATGAATTTAATTATAAATACACGGCATTTATATAAAATATTTTACTTTTCTATTTATATTTTTTATTCAATATTATTATATCATACTTTCATGGATGAAAATTTTTTCTTATTTATTTTATCCATGTAATATATACTGCCATTCTATATTATTATTTCTTATTTTAAATCCCATACCTCATAGATTTTCATTAATAATTTCATATCTCATCATTATAATACTATAAGACCACAATAGTGAATAAAATTAAAATACATGAAACTTTAAATTAATGAACACTATTCCACTAATTTTTCATTATACTATACATTCTACTTCAAATAGATTACATTATTAGTGATTTTTGCAATAATAAATTATTATAAAATTTTTGAAAACTTCTTCTTAATTTTTTTGTTATAATTATATAATAAAATATATATATAAATCATATTGTTTTCATATATAATGACACAATAAAATTTAAAAATTATTCCAAATAAATAAAAAGGAATCAGTTTAAATTTTAATTAATATAAATTGAATTCCATATGATGTTTTTCAAAAAGTGACACATATTTATTTTAAAGGGAATATAATCTTTGTTCAATTCCACCAATTCCCCTCCCATGGTAGAGAAAATATAAAACCCCATCATTAATAATAATAGGATTTCGGGGTTTAATGTATAATAAATGGTATAAAAACAATAAAATAGAGTAACATATAATTAAGATTCTTTAAAATAACAAAATAAAATTACATGAAAATATATCATTTCATGAACAGAAGAGAAGTATATGAGAAATATTAATTTAAAAAAACTATGATTACATAATTTCAACTAAGTAAATGTTACATTTAAAATAAGTTCTAACCATGTGATAATGTATAAAAATTTAAAATAAATAACAATATTTCTCAAACAGTATATAATGTCTATACAGGCCCCACAACTATGAGCCATCAATTCTTGAAACCACATATAACATGATATTCACAGATCATAAACTGATGTATATATATGTTTGGATAGAGTATATTCATACCCTATTAGTTCCTTCAATATTATATGATGTGTCAATCATTGTTGTGTATTCTATTACGTGATTGAATTAAATATTATTGTGACATCCCAAGTAAGTAATTAATAATAGATATTTTTATCTATGTCTATTAATGAATTAGATACTGTTTTAGAGGATTAAAATGATAATAAATCCAATCTTAAGCATGGAATACACTAATACTTTTAAAAGATTGTTTTACTTCCTTTTGATGGCAAACCATTTTTAAATATATATTTTGACAATTTTATAAGCTATGTTTGTCATAATAAACTTATTCTTTATGATTGGGACATCAAAATTTACTTTGTGTGAATTTTTGGTATTTTTCTGACAATGTTCATGTTTTAATGAATAGTGAAAAATACTGCATTTTACATCAAAACTGCTTTTTAATCCAATTTATTTATATGATTAGATTATCTATTGAATTGTTTTTAAAGTGAAATTAGAATATATTTTTACCGTTTAATCCAATAGTGGTCATTGGAATTAATTTCACTTTAAAATTGGACTTAAACTAGTGTCAATCTTTTGATACTTATTGTTTCATAAAAACACGCTATTTGCTCTGACATCCGGAATTAGTTATTAAATTAATTAATGCAACTTATATGTTTTGAATTTTGTAAAATAGACATCATTTTTGAATTCGGAATATCAAATATATCTTTGGGTAATGTTTTGGTATTTTTCTAAAAAACTTCAATTTTTGATGAATAGTGAAACCACTAAGTGGTAGTTAATGAAATTGATTTTTCATTTAAATGAAACATAGCCACTTCTCTGATTTTATTTTCAAAAATCAGACATACATGGTTGTCATTAATAAGTAAAATGTGGTTTAATGAGATTAAAATAATTTTTTGGTGAATAGTAACTTTTATGTTTTTAATCGCGATTAGTGGTAATTAGTGTAGTTTACGGTAAAAATAATGTTTTAATAATATGAAATGACTTATAAACATGTCCTAACCTTATTGTATGTGTCATTGACGACCAAGAAAATCCATGGGTCAACTTGGGGACCCCATGGAGCCACTTTGGTTGTGAAATGACATAAATAACGTTTTATTTAATGTTAATGTAAAAATGACACAAACATGAGTTATTTTACTAAAACAATTTTTACTTAGGGTTATAAAAGACATATTTTTTATTATAAATATTCATTGGAAAGCTAAAAGGATTTCCTACATCATAGTATTTTTTTATAATTTTTAGACTTTAAAAAATTAAATTATTTATGACATCATGATGATGCAGCGATTACCTCATTAATAATGGATTTAAATAAAATGAAATGATAATGTAAAATCTATGACCTACACATGTCCAAAACCTATTGGATGGGTGGATTTAGAACCCTTATCATATTACCCTCAAATTATAACAATTTGGGATATTTTGAATCCGAAACTCATTTTAAAATAAATTAACATTTCTTTACTTTACAAGAGTGCCCCTCTTCTCCTCTTGTAAAAGGCCCCCACCTCTACCTCCTTACCCATACTTCCAAAGACTTTGGATCTGCCTAACACTGACCATTTTGTCTCTCCAATTCCCTCTCTTACTTTTTGAAGCTTCACTTTGGGCAGAAGTCTTTCCAAGGAAACCTTTGAGCTCAAACCAAAGGGAGTTACCCTATTTTAAGGTAATGTTTCAACTTGAGTCCTTTTGTTTTCTTTTACTTCTTCAAAACCCTATACGCTTTTTATTCATTTATTTTGTAACAAATACAGTATATTAAATATAATAGTATGTTATTATAGGAATTATTCGAGCTACACTTACACACACCTACATCTAATGGTTAAAGAATATTCTGTTTCTGTGGATGGTGAATTTCGGCTTCCCGAAAAGATGATTGTTCAACATTCTTTTAGCTCCTTCAAAGGTGGCCATTACGCTGACACTATATTTATATATGATATATAATATGTTTATTTCTTCCTTAAGCTTCTTTATGTTTCATTTTGGGCATAACTTTATAGTATCCATTATGGGTAAACACGATATCTTCATTTAAGGAAGTACGGACTACCGCCCTCTCAAAGTGATTTGATTCGTTAAATACCATATGTGGGACGTATAAATGATGTAGTTATGATATTATATATGATATTACACTGGAATTATATTATACCTTTATATAATTATGATTCCATTCTATAAAATACGAAATAGAAATGAAAGTAGCGTTCATGCGTATGTACAGCTTACCGTCTCCATGAACGGTGCATTTCATTTCTTACCTCTAAATGATTATGTATTATTATGAATTCATGTATATACTGGATATATATGATATATATGATATATACATCATTATTATAATTATGGATATAATGGATACATGAACAACTTGTAATTATAAAGGGTTTATTTTTGTCTCAATTACCAATGATCGTTAAAACGACCGTTATTAACTTAAATAATTACATACTGTTCATGGCATGGCAATAAGTGATATAAAAGGAATAATGACCTTGAAAAAGGTTCTTAAACAGTTATAAATTAACTAAAGTTTTTTTTCAGGAGATTAAAGAATGGCCGAGTCACGTCGGACCCGAGGTATGGGACTTCATCTCAATATCTTTTCATTGAGGCATATTTTGCTTTCTACACAAACTTCTTTTATATAGTGTATAATCCCATTTGACTTTTATGTTTTTCCAAAAGGAATCTTTTTTATACGAAGCATTTTACTAAACAACAAAAGGGAATGTTTTTTTCGTACGTATGCGGCGACAATGACTTCTTCGCCGCCGTGACCATTATTTGAGTTTCAGCTTCCTCTACATGCCATACATTTTTTAAAAGAAAAATAAATACCATGTATTACTTTAATTTTATTTTGTTATTGAAAATGGTTTTCATAATGTTTTTATATCAATGTGTTGTAGTGATATCTTGTGATTGAAAGGTGGAAATTTAATGTTTTCTTTATGCATGTTCTATGTGATACGATTATGTTGAGGTTCTTGGGAATTATTATGAAGACGGGTGGTTCCATGATAAACTAATGGAGGGTGATCCTGATATAGCTCTCCAATGCCTTGGGTAACGCGAAGGAGTGAAACACTAAGGTTTCTCCAAAGAGATTTAGTGAATATACTGTGATGGGTATTCCAAACGTAACCAAGAGGGTTACTCTCTACGTAAGAATGTTATGAATGCCTCAAGTTACCTTTATGTCTTATGATTTCTATGATTTATTCATGATTTGTTGAGGTATGTTAAAGTACATATGTTTTATGGGAAAAGTATCATTTCATTCTTATGTATATATGAACTTATGTTTCCTTTCCATATTTTTATAACCCATACTGAGCATTTTATGCTCATCCCAATCTTTTTTGAAATGTTTTTCACAGGTCAAGGGAAAGGTACATGATATGATGATAGTGTCAAGGAAGTGTAAAGAATGAATCCATGTTTTATTTTAAATATGTTTCCATTGATGGGGAAAACGAATACTATATTTATGTAACCACTTTGTTTATATGTGGAATGTAATGAAAGTTTTAGTCTCTAATTCTCTAAAACTCTAAACATGATAAGATCCTCAATGTGTAATCTTTTAATAACTCATGATTAAGTAAGGTTTAAGGTCAGGGCCTTATAATTGGTATCAGAGGTCGGTTTAGATAACATTAGGAGTTATAATTATATTAAATGATTATCCAAAAATATTTTTTTATAGTCAAATTGAAATGATATAGCATTTGAAGATTACCATGTTGCTTCATCTAAGACATTTTTGTTCAGAATGTATTTCTGTAGAGGAAACATGGAAGCAGTAATAGGAAGGCATACATAAGGCAATAACCTTCCGAATCAGCATCCTGAGATGGTCGGAATTGGAATTGAACAGTTTGTTGCAGTAATGGTGCAGTTGAATCAAGTGATAAATGGTGGTGGTATCCATGCACGAGATCAGCCAGATCAACCGCAGAGGAACATGTCATTGGTGGAACATTTCATGAGGCAACATCCGCCATCATTTAGAGGATCATCTAACCCTGTGTTATCTGAAAGGTGGATTAAAGCACAAGAGAGGATTTTCTATGTCATGGGGTGTTTAGACAATCAAAAGGTTAGTATTGCTATTTACCTTTTGGAGGGTGAATCAGATCAGTGGTGGTTGATGGTTAAAAATATCAGGGATGCTGATGATATTGATGCTCTCGACTAGGATGAATTCAAAGGTATGTTTCTTGAAAATTATTTTCCTAAGGCTATTCGACTTAGGAAGGAAAAATAATTCTTGGAATTTTGTCAAGACGAAGACTCATTGGCTACCTATGAAGAAAGGTTCACTCGATTGGCAAGGTATGCATCAAATTTTATTCGAGACCTTGATAGTAAAACCAATCATTTTTAATCAGGATTAAAGCCAAAATATCAAAGGGCATTAGCTTCTAATGAGTTTAAAAGTTATGAAAAGCTTGTTCGATGAGCTGAGAATGTGGAAATGGAGTTTGCTGATGATCATGTGTTCTATAATAACCAACAGAAGAATAGACCGTGGTGGTTGGAGAAAGGGAAGAATTCTTCAAAAAAGTCTGATAGTAAGAAATCTAAGTTTCCAGTTTGTGATAAATGTGGCAAAAGGCTTGCTGGGGAATGTCTTCTGAATTCTGGAAAGTGCTACAGATGTGGTAAGATGGGACATAAGGCTCGTGATTGCACTGAAAAAGATCAAGGTGATGGTAAGATCAAATTTGATTTACAGTTAGTGGAATGTTTTAAGTGAAATGAGATGGGTCACTATGAAAATGAGTTTCCGACAAAGAGCTCGAGTGATGAGAAGCAGTTATACTATAAGCAGAAAGGGGGGGTTAAATCCTTTGAAACTACTTCAGCAGATGTCGGGCCATCAAATGAAGTTGTATCATGTACATTGGTTGTTTTTTCAGATTATGCCATTGGGTTGTTTGATTCATGGTCTACACATTCTTTCATCTCTGAAAACATTTCTAGTAAATGGGAATACCATCTCAAGAAATGACTCCTGAACATTTGGTAAAAACACCTGGGGGAAATGTTATGGCAAAAAAAAAATATAAGATTCTTCCTATCCTTATTTGTGGAAAGAACCTACTTGGAAACTATATTGTTCTACCTCTAGTAGAGTTTAATGTTATCCTGGGTATGGATTGGCTCTCTATTTACCATGCTAAGATTGACTATAGAGCTATAGAAGTTTCTTTTCAGAAAGACTTTCAGTTTGTGTACAAGAATGAACCCTTACTGTTGATAACATATCAAGAGGCCAAGAAACCTATAAAAGATGGAAATGAATATTACATAGCACACATCATTGAAAATAAAGGAACTATTCAGATTAATGATGTGCCAATGGTAAATGAGTATCCTAATGTTTTTCATGATGAGTTGCCTAGAATAATACCATATCGGGAAGTTGAGTTCACTGTTGACTTAGTTCCCGATGCTAAGACAATTTCAAAACCCCCTTATCGAATGGCTCAAATTGAACTTTTAGATTTGAAGGAGGAAATTCAAGATTTATTATAGAAAGATTTCATTCGACCTAGCACATCACCAAGGGGTGCTCTTGTTTTATTTGTTAAAAAGAAAGATGGTTATATGAGACTTTGAATTGATTATAGAGCCTTGAATAACCACATTGTTAAGAACAAATATCCTTTTCCTCATATCGATGATTTGTTTGATTAGCTCTAGGGAGCTTAGTATTTTTCAAAGATTGACCTGAGCTCGAGGTACCATCAACTGAAGGTAAAGAAAGCAGATGTTCCGAAGACTGAGTTTCGTACAAGATATGGCCATTATGAATTTGTAGTAATGCCTTTTGGGCTAACCAATGCACCTGTTGTATTCATAGACATAATGAATATAATTTTCCATGAGTTCTTGCATTAGTTTTTGGTGGTTTTAATTGATGATATTTTGATGTTTTCTTAAAGTAAAGAGGAGGATTAAAGACATTTAAGGGTTATTTTGCAAACCTTAAAAGAAAATAAATTGTATGGGAAATTCAGCAAGTGTGAGTTTTGGTTACAACAAATTTCTTTCCTTGGTCACATTGTTTCAAAATATGGGATAACTGTTGATCTTGCAAAAACAAAAGTTGTTGATGACTGTCCATGAACCACAAATGTAACTGAGATTCGTAGATTCCTTGTTTTGGTAGGCTATTATAGAAAATTTGTTAGAAATTTTTCACAGTTATATATTCCAATGACTAAGCTAACTCATAAGGGTGTTATGTTTATGTAGACAAAAGAATGTGATGATTGTTTTCAGTAGTTGAATAGAAGATTGGTGAATGCTCCAGTTTTGGCACTACCTTCCAGGAATGGTGAGTTTGTTATCTACAGTGATGCTTAATTGAAAGGACTTGGTTGTGTCCTAATGCAGAATGATCAGGTAATTGCTTCTGCTTCACGACAATTGAAAACTCATTAGGTAAATTACCCTACACAAGATTTGGAATTAGCTGCAGTTGTTTCGGCTTTAAAAATTGGAGGAATCATTTGTATGGAGTAAAGTGTGAAATATATACTGATCACAAAATTTTATAGTATATATTCACATAGAATGAATTGAACATGAGACAATGTAGATGGCTAGAATTAATCAAGTATTATGATTGTACAATTCATTGCCATTCGAGAAAAGCAAATAAAGTGGCTGATGTTTTGAGTCGAAAAAGTAATTCTTTATTAACGATGTTGCATTTGGAATGTGATCCTTTGGTTAAGGATTTGATGAACATTGGCATAGAAGTTGTTGGAGGAGGATGTTCTTATGTTTTGTTTCAGGTATCAGTGAGATCATCTCTATCAGACAGAATCAAGAAAGCACAGAAGTAAGACAGTGAGTTGCAGAAAAAGGTAGAGCTGGTTCAGAAGGGTATGTTGCCTGAATTCAACATTGATAATTATTGCGTTTTGAGATTTGGGAAGATATTGTGTGTGCCTTTTGATTCACAGTTGAAGAGAGAGTTTTTATGTGAAGCTCATAGTTATATGTTTTCAGTTCATCTTGGCAGTACAAAGATGTATAGAGATCTGCAGGAGTATTATTGGTGGAATGGAATGAAAAGAAATATTGCTAATTTTACTATGAAGTATTTGACTTGTCAACAGGTTAAAGCAGAGTGGTAGTTACCGAAAGGGATGCTTCAGCCTTTACCAGTTCCAGAGTGGAAATAGGAGAATATATCCATGGACTTTGTTGTGGGATTACCAAAAACATCTCGAGGTAATAATGCAATCTGGGTAATTGTTGATCTCTTGACTAAATCTGCTCATTTCTTGTTATACGAGATACTTTCTCTCTAGATAATCTTTCCCGTTTGTATCTTAAAGAGATAGTCAGGTTACATTGAGTTCCTCTCTCTATTGTATCAGATCGTGATCGCAGGTTTTCTTCTAACTTTTGGAAGGGCCTTCAGAAGTCATTGGGTACTGAATTAAATTTTAGTACAACATTTCATCCTCAATCAGATTGGAAGTCAGAACGAAATATTCAGACCTTGGAGGATATGTAACGAGCTTGTTCGATCGATTATCAGGGAAGTTGGGACCAACATCTTTCTTTGGTTGAATTTTCATATAATAACAGATTTCATTTCAGTATATAGATGGCACAATTTGAGGCGTTATATGGGAAGCGATGTCAAACTCCAGCATTTTGGGATAAAGTGGGTGAAAGGAAGTTGATGGGACCAAAATTGGTTGAAGAGTTAGCAGAAAAAGTTCAGCTGATATAGAAACACATGAGAACAGCTCATAGTAGGCAAAAGAGTTATGCGGACAACAGGAGGAAGGATCTCCCTTTTGAGGTAGGTGATCATGTTTTTCTTAAAGTATCACCATAGAAAGGTGTGATGCGATTTGATGAGAAAGAAAAGCTGAGTCCAAGGTTCATTGGACCATATGAAATTCTGGAGAGAGTTGGATAAGTTGCTTACCGAGTGGCTTTACCTCCGAGTTTATCTCAGGTACGCTATTTTTTTCTTGATTCAATGTTATGGAAGTATATTCCAGATCCATCTCATGTTTTGAGTCCAAATGTATTTCAGCTGGAAGAGAAACTATCTTATGAGAAAAAACTGGACCAGATTTTGACCATAGGGAGCAAGTGTTACGGATTAAGGTGATTAATTTGGTAAAGGTTTTTTGGAAAACCCACATGATGGAAGAGGCAACATGGGAATCTAAAAATGCAATGAGGGATAAGTACCCCCATTTATTCGATAAGTAAATAAATTACAGGGACGCAATTTCCTAAATGGGGGTAGGATGTAACATCCCTAGTAAGTAATTAATAATATATATTTTTATCTATGTCTATTAATGAATTAGATACTGTTTTAGAGGCTTAAAATGAAAATAAATCCATTCTTAAGCAAGGAATACACTAATATTTTTAAAAGATTGTTTTACTGCCTTTTGATGGAAAACCATTTTTAAATCTATTTTTTGACAATTTTATAAGCTATTTATGTCAAAATAAACTTATTCTTTATGATTGAGACATAAAAATTTATTTTTTGTGAATTTTTGGTATTTTTTTGACAATGTTCATTTCATAATGAATAGTGAAAAATACTGCATTTTACATCAAAACTGCTTTTTAATCTAATTTATTTATATGATTATATTATCTTTTGAATTGGTTTTAATGTGAAATTAGAATATATTTTTACCATTTAATCCAATAGTGGCCATTGTAATTAATTTCACATTAAAATTGGACTTATACTAGTTTCAATCTTTTGATACTTATTGTTTCATAAAAACACGCTATTTGCTCTGACAGCGAGAATTAGTTATTAAATTAATTAATACAAATTATATGTTTTTAATTTTGTAAAATAGACATCATTTTTTAATTCGGAATATCAAATATAGCTTAGGGTGAAGTATTTGTATTTTTCTGAAAAACGTCAATTTTTTATGAATAGTGAAACCACTAAGTGGTATTTAAAGAAAATGATTTTTCGTTTAAATGAAACATTTCAACTTCTGTGATTTGATTTTCAAAAATCCAACATACATGGTTGTCATTAAAAAGTAAAATGTGGTTCAATGAGATTAAATTTTTTTTTGGTGAATAGTATCTTTTATATTTTTAATCGCGATTAGTGGTAATTAGTGTAGTTTAAGATAAAAATAATGTTAATAATATGAAATGACCTATAAACATGTCCTAACCTTATTGTATGTGTCATGGCCGACCAAGAAAATCCATTGGTCAACTTGAGGACCCCATGGAGCCACTTTGGATGGGAAATGACATAAATAACTTTTTATTTAATGTTAATGTAAAAATGACACAAACATGAGTTATTTTACTAAAATCATTTTTACATGGGGTTATACAAATCATATTTTTGATTAAAAATATTCATTGGAAAGCTAAATAGATTTCCTACATCATAGTATTTTTTTATAATTTTTTGACTTTAAATAAATTAAATTATTTATGACATCATGATGATTTAGCGATTACATCATTAATAAAGGATTTAAATAAAATGAAATGATAATGTAAACTCTATGACCTACACATGTCCAAAACCAATTGGATTGGTGGATTAAGAACCCTTATCACCTTACCCTATAATTATATCAATTGGGGACTTTTTGAATCTGATACTCATTTTAAAATAATGTAACATTTCTTTACTTTCCAAGAGTGCCCCTCCTCTTCTCTTATAAAGGCCCCCACCTCTACCACCTTACCCACACTTCCAAAGCCTTTCGCTCAGCCAACCCCTGACCATTTTGTCTCTGAACTTCCCTATCATACTCCTTGAAGCCTCACTTTGTGATGAAGTCTTCCCAAGGAAGCCTTTGTGCTCAAACCAAAGGGAGTTACCTGATTTTAAGGTAATGTTTTCACTTGAATCCTTTTGTTTTATTTTACTTCTCCAACCCCCAAAATTCTTTTTATTCATTTATTTTGTAAAAACACCAGTATCTTAAATATACTAGGATGTAGTTATAAGAAGTATTCGAGCTACACTTACACACACCTACATCTAATGGTTAAAGAACATACTGTTTCTGTGGATGGCGAATTTCGGCTTCCCGAAATGATGATTGTCCAACATTCTTTTAACGCCTTCACAGGTGGCCATTAAGATGACACTATATTTATATATGATATATAATATGTTTATGTTTTCCTTAATATTCTGTATTTTTAATTTTGGGCATATCTTTATGGTTTCCATTATGGATAAACACGATATCTTCATTTAAGGAAGTGCGGACTACCGCCCCCTCAAAGTTATTTGATTCGTTAAATACCATATGTGGGATGTATAAAGGATGGAGTTATGGTATTATATACGATATTACACTGGAATTATAATAAACCTTTATATCATTATGATTCCATTCTATAAAATACAAAATAGAAATGAAAGTAGCGTTCATGCGTACGTACGGCTTACCATCTCCATGAACGGTGCATTTCATTTCTTACCTCAAAATGATTATGTTATATTATAAATGCATGTATATACTGGATATATATGATATATATGATATATACATCATGATTATAATTCTGGATATAATGGATACATGAACCACTTGTAATTATAAAGGGTTTATTTTTTTACTCAAGTACCAATGATCGTTAAAACGACCGTTATTAACTTAAATAAATACATAGTGTTCACGAAATGGCAATAAGTGATATAAAAGGAATAATGAACATGAAAAAGGTTCTTAAACAAGTAGAAATTAACTCAATTTTATTATTCAGGAGATTAAAGAATGACTGAGTCAAGTCGGACCCGAGGTATGGGTCTTTGTCTCAATCTCCTTTCATTGAGGCATATTTTGTTTTATACACAACCTTCTTTTATACGGTGTATAAACCCCTTTTTCTTTTACGTTTATCCAAACCGAATAATTTTTATACAAAGCATTTTACTAAATGACAAAAGGGAATGTTTTTGTCGTACGTATGTGGTGAAAACGACTTCTCCGCCGGCATGACCATTATTTGAGTTTCGGCTTCCTCTACAAGCCATACTTTTTTTAAAAGAAAAACAAATACCATGTTTTAATTTTTTTTTTTTTGGCATTGAAAATTGTTTTCATAATGTTTTTATATCAATGTTTTCTATTGATATATTGTGATTGAAATGTGGAAATGTTATGTTTCCTTTATGAATGTTTTATATGATACGATTATTTTGAGGTTCTTGGGCATTATTATGAAGACGAGTGGTTCCGTGAAAATCAAAGGCTGGATGAGCCCGATATAGCTCTCCAATGCATTGGGTAACGCAAAGGAGTGAAACTTTATGGATTCACAAACGAGATTTAGGGAATATACTGTGATGGGTATTCCAAACGTAACCAAGAGGGTTACTCCCTACGTAAGAATGTTATGAATGCCTCAAGTTACCATTATGTCTTATGATTTCTATGATTTATTCATGATCTGATGAGGTATGTTAAAGTGATTATGTTTTATGGGTAAATTAGGATTTCATTCTTATGTATATATGAACTTATGTTTCCTTTCCAAATTTTTATAACCCATACTGAGCTTTTTATGCTCATCCCAAGTTTTTTTGATACGTTTTTCACAGGTCAAGGGAAAGGTACATGATATGATGATAGTGTCAAGGAAGTATCAAGAATTAATCCATGTTTTATTATAAATATATTTCCATTGATGGGAAAAAAGAATAATATCTTTATGTAACCACTTTGTTTATATGTGGAATGTAATGCATGTTTTATGCTCTAATTCTCTAAAACTCTAAACCTGAAAAGATCCTCAATGTGTAATCTTGTAATAACTCAAGATTAAGTAAGGTTTTAGGTCAGGGACTTATAACTATGATCCTTATAGTCGACCACCCCATAGTAGGGAAACATATTTATGTCTATCCCATGGGTGAAATCATTGGTTACATTAAATAAACCTAAAATATCTATATTATGAATGAATTTAACAGAAATAATTATTTTAAAATTTATTCCAAAAACAAAAAAAAATACCACAAAAATATCATATAGTTGACCTAATTTCTAAACAAATATCATAATCTTAATTATAATACATCAAAAATAGTCCAAGAAAGAACCAGTATCCAATACTTGTAAAAGAAAAATATCCCCCATCATATAAGTTTTGGATATATTGAATTTTTTTTGTGGAAAAAAATAAATTGAATTTATGATCACATATAATATAAAAACATTTCACAAATAATTCGTTAAGGTCATAATAAAAAAAGTATTAATTTTTCACTATAGAAATAATACTATAAAAATAAATATTATTGAAATGAATCTTATATATGTTTATATTTTTAAAACATTTTAATATTAAAATATTACAAAATTATTCCATTACACTACTAATTAATAACGAGAATAAACCAAGTGTATTATAATATAAAATAATTCATCCTAATCTATTTTTTCAAAGCTACATATCCAAATAATTTCATTCGTTCCTAAACATATTTAATATGATTTTAACTAGTAGTGAGGGCCATAATTACATAAGCGAGGATAAAGTACCCTTAGTAAGTATAATAATTGTAGCAAGCCAGTATAATGTTGATAATATCTTTATAAATATGATGTAGTATTGTGATGTAGTATAGTGTCCACTAAGGTACCACAACTAGCTCCATGTTCGATTTCTCATCCATCTTTCATGAGACACATGATGATATCTTTATCCATAAATAAGAAGTATACATGATCATATATATGATCTTATACGGTGTTATTAATAAAAATAGTAAGGACACCACCACTAGGCCCATATAATTAGTCGAGTATGATAAAATGTGTATTTAATGATAAATATAAATGTTAATTAAATCATAAAAAAGATATATGAGGTGTTTGTGTACTAACCAAGACACTATTATTGTAACACCCCAAGCTTCCGTGGTATGCTTCTCTTTGAATAATAGAGCTGCGTGTGTTGTACACAACCTCGAGTTCTAACACACTACGACCAATCAAAGTAGCCGTTATAAATAGTAATTTCCAATTTATGAAATTATATAAACTTTATATCTCATAATGGACTTTATTTTTGGATTTGGAATATCAATATTATCCTATGTTGAATTTTTGGTATTTTTCCGAGAACTTCCAATTTTCAATGAATAGTGAAAAATACATAAAAAAACATTTTTAATAAAAATAATTTATACTGATAAATTATACTATTGATAGGTTTTAAATTATAATTATAATATTATTTTATCATTTTATCCAATGGTGGTCATTATAATTAATTTTACTTTGAAATTGGACATAAACAATTGTCAATATTTTGATTGCTATTATTTCTTAAAAACACGCTATTTGTTTTGAAAATGGAAATTAATTAAGAAATTAATTAATGCAACTTATATATTTTTAATTTATTAAAATAGACATCATTTTTGAATTCGGAATATCAATTATAGCTTAGGGTGTCTTTTTGGTATTGTTCTGAGAAACTTTAATTTATGATGAATTGTGAAACCACTAAGTTGTAGTTACAAAACAATTTTTTCTTTTTAATGAAAATTTACCACATCTATGAATTAAATTTTAAAAATCCGACATACATGGTTGTCATTATTATGTAAAATGTTGTTCAATGAGATGAAAATAATTTTCGATGAATAATAACTTTTAAGTTTTATTAATCGCAATTAATGGTAATTAGTGTAATTTAAAGTAAATATAATGTTATAATAATATGAAATTACATTTAAACTTGTACTACCCTTATTGGATGAGTCATGGCCGACCAAGACAATCCATGGGTCAACTTGGGGACCCCATTGAGCCACTTGGGTAAGATAATGTCATTAATAACATGTTATTTAAAGTAAAAATAAAATTGTCACAAACATGTGTTGTTTTACTAAAAAATTATTAAATGGGTTAATGTAAGTTACAAATTCGAATATAAATAATCATTGAAAAGATAAAAAGATTTCCTAAATCATTGTAATTTTTATATAATTTTCAGGCATTAAATAAATAAATTTATTTATGACACCATGATGATGTAGCGATTACCTAATTAATGAACAATTTAAATAAAATGAAAAGATAAGGTAAAATATAAGACTTACACTTGTCAAAAACCAATTGGATGGGTATATTTCGAACCCTTATCACCTTATAATCTATATATATCATTTTGGGGCCATTAAAATCCTAAAATCATATCATAATAAAGTAACATTTCATGACATTCCAAGAGTGCACCTCCTCCCCTATTGTAAAAGGCCCCCACCTCTACCACCTTATTTACACATTCAAAGCCATTTAGCTCAGACAACATCTGCCCATATACTCTCTCAACTTCCCTCTCTTAATCCTAGAAACGTCAATTTGGGCATAATTCTTATCAAGGAATCCTTTGGGTCAAATAAAAAAGAGTTACCCGATTTTAAGGTAATGTCTTCTCTTATGTTCTTCTGTTTTATTTTGCATCTCCAAAACATTAAAATCCTTTTATTCATTTATTATTGTAACAAAAACAGAATATTAAATATAATAATATTTTTATGAGAATAATTTCATTTAAACTTACACACACCTTCATCTAATTGTTAAAGAACATATTGTTTCTGTGGGTGGAGAATTACAGCATCACGGAACGATGATTGTTCAATATTCTTTGAACAGCTCTCATGGTGGACATTAATATGTCAAAAAAATTATATATGATATATATTATGTTTATGTTTTACTTATGCTTATTTATTTTTCATTTATGGAATGCATTTATAATTTCCATTATGGGTAAACACGAAAATTTCATTTTAGGAAGTGCAGACTACCACCCCCTCAAAGTGATTTGAGTCGTTAATGCCATATGTGGGATGTATAAGGGATGGAGTAAATAATATTATATATGATATTTTATAGGAACTATAATATACCATTATATAATTATTATTTCATTCCAATTAATAAGAAATAGAAATGAAAGCAGCATTCATGCGTACGTACGACTTACTGTCACCATAAACAGTGCATTTCATTTCTTACCTCTAAATGTTATGTAATATTATAAATGAATGTATATTATAGATATGTATGATATATATTATATCTACATCATGAATATAATTCTGGATATAATGGATATTTTACCACATAAACAACTTATAATTAAAAGATGTTTATTTTTTACTCAAGTACCAAAGATCGAAAAAACGATCGTTATTAACTTAAATAATTATATAATGTTCATAACATAGAAATAAGTGATATAAAAGGAATAATTATCTTCAAAAATGTTCTTAAGCAAGTATAAATTAACTCTATATTATTATTCAGGAGGTTAAAGAATGGTCGAGTCAAGTCGGACATGAGGTAAGGGACTTTGTCTCAATCTCCTTTCATTGAAGCATATTTTGTATTATACAAAACTTTTTTAATACGGTGCACAAACGCCATTGACTATTAATTTAATTCAAAATGAATCAATTTATATGAAGAGATTTACTAAATGTCAAAAAGGAATATTTTTTTGTCGTACGTATGTGTCGAAAATGACTTCTTCGCCGCCGTGACCATTATTTCAGTTTCGGCTTCCTTTAAAAGCCATACATTATTTTTAAATGAAAAGTAAATACCATGTTTTACTTTTAATTTGTTTTGGTATTGAAAAGGGTTTTTATTATTTCAATCTGTTTTATTGATATCTTGTGACTGAAATGTGGAAATGTTATGTTTCCATTATGCATGTTTTATGTGATACGAATATGTTATGGTTTATGATATATTTAAACCTTTTCATATAAGAAATTAATTAGACATAGTATATGACGGGTGGAGCCTATTAGAGCTCCTCGATGCATCGGTAGATCTCATTAGATAGACTAGGGTCCTGGCAGAAGGCCTTGAAAAAATCTTATTTGTAGTCATGGCACATGCCTGACTATGTGGTTATGATAGTATGGAATTATGCATTCCATCTTTATAAAAGTGGTTATTGATATTGCATGTGATTATTCGACTAGTAGAATATCCATGTGAATAAGTAAATAGAATTATTTCATTTTATTTTTTCCATTTTATGATGATGTTCAAGTATAAAAGGCTTTTGTTTTAGTTATACATTTCCTTAAATGTTTATGTTTATTTATGAACATTTCTGCAACATTGTTATCCATTCCGAGAATCTGAGCTCACCCCTTTATATGTTTTATTTTTTCTAGAATGTGAAGAAATATTTTATGACTGACCTATAGGGATAGTCTGAAAGGGATATGAGTGTGGGATATGGAAACCATTTTATTGTAGTTTTTCACTTTATGATGTAATGTAACATTTATGAATGAATCTAGTGTTTTCAAGGCTAATATACTTAACGATCATTTGAGACTTGATCTTTTGTGGTCATGCCCATGTTACATAATAATGCACTGACTCTGGGTAACTAGTGTCGGGGCGTTACAATTGTTATTAGAGGCAGTTTAGAACTAACCTTGGAACATGGTTTTAGAAAACCCCTAATTAGATCACATAGCCCTAAGATAGTATTTGAGGATTAGTATAGATGAACTTCATATAAATTTGGTATTATAGTGATTTTGTGCGTTTTCCGAGCAATACATCTCTGTCTGCATACGAGCAGGTAGAGGCGGCACTGGCACAAATGTACTTAGGGGTAAAACCTGAAAACAATGCTTTGAGCTAGACTAGAATGGGAACTGGTGCATGACAATGGGCCTTGCTGCATTCATGGTTACAACACTCTTGAGGGATATGCTTAGGATAATTCCCATTTTCTTTAAAAACCATTATGAATGGTTTATGAGTATATACTTCCTAAAAGAAAACATTTTTATGATATGGATTATATCCAAAAACTGTTAAATTTATGTTAAGTGTTTTACAAGAATGAAATTATGTATTTTGATTCATAAACTGATCTTGTTTATGCCATTATTTAGAAACAGAGCCTATTTGAAGGAATGGAAACTGTATCAATGCACACACACCATGCATGGATTTCCCTCCTGCACAAGATAATTGTAGTGGAGCTGGTGATACAACTGGTGCTGATCAACTTATCACCATATTGGGACAACTCACTCTGGTTGTGAATAATAACATTACTCGTATGGAGAACCCTAATTCCCAACGTGGATGATCAATATTAAAATTCTTCATGAGAAAACAACCAAAAACATATAATGGGAGTACAAATGCCTTACTAACTATGAAATTGATAAATTCCTTAGAGAAAATATTACATGCCTTTGGGAGTAATGAAATGACAACGGTTATCATGGTATTTTACTGCCTCACTGGAGATGCTGATCAATGGTGGTCATTGATTCAAAACACAAATGAAGATGATGAATTATTAAATATGTAATAGAGGGAGTTCAAAGATCTTTTATTAGAAAAATAATTTCCTCGTGACCATAGAGAAGATATGGAAATTCAATTTCTGAGTCTGAGAAAAAATGAGGATGATAATGTCGCAACGTATGAGGACAACTTTACAATGATAGAAAGGTATGATGCAATTTATATACGTAATCCATGAACTAGGATTGATTGTTTCTATTATGGGTTAAAACAATTTCTTCTTTGAGCATTGGTTTCACAATCCTTCTCCTTATACGAAGACATTGTCTCATGTGCTATTAAGATGGAAATGGAATTAACTAAGTCTTATGACATTACAGCAAAGAAATTGAAGAAGAGATCTATTGACCACTCTGGAAATGGAAATAAGGGGACGAAGGGTATATTTGATTATCCATCCTGTAGTAAATGTGGGAAGAAACACCCTGGTAATTTCTTGAAAGGAATGTAAATCTGTTACAAGTGTGGTGAAACAGGCCACCAATCTCGTGATTGCAAGGGGAATAAAGAAGATACCAATGTTCAATGCTACAATTTCAGGGATATGGGACATTATGCAAATGAATTTCCTTTGAGTTAGAGGAACTTACCTCAAAAAAGCCCAAGGGATCAAGGACAAGCTTATGCTATCACTACTGCTGACATAAAAGCTCCTAAAGATGTGGTGGCAGGTAATTTAATGGTTTCCTCAAGTTCAGAATGTGCATTATTTAATTCTGGATCATTAAATTGTTTTATATATTCACAGTTTTCTATGAAAATTAGATATTTCCAATTTGATCTGACAAGGGAGTTGTTAGTCAAAACTCCTATGGAAAATATCATTGCAACAAATTTTTGTGAATCAGTTCCCATTAGAGCACATTAATGTTCTTTATCTGATAATCTCATCATCATACCCATGATTGAATTTGATATAATCCTTTGTATGGATTGGAATTCACACCATGATGCAAAGATTTATTTTAAGAAGGAGGTTACAATTTTTGAAGATGATGATAAGGAACAACTTATCATTAAAGAAGAATCATCACCACCTAATTCTTATCTAGATCCACCCTCAGTAGCTCAACTAAATTCACTTATTGGGGGGGAAGAGAATAAAATAACTGTGGGTGAGGAAGGGAATGATCAAATAGAGGATGTACCTATTTTGAGAGAATATTTTGATGTGTTTCCAGAAGATTTATCTAGGCATCCTCCAGAATGAGAAGTTCAGTTTTCTATTGACCTAATGCATGGTTCATGGCCCATATCGAAGACCCCATATATAATTGCCTCTGTGGAATTAGTTAAACTAATGAAACAACAAGAGGAATTGATTAATAAGGTATTTATTCACCCTAGTGTTTCTCCATGGGGATACCATGTTCTTTTTCATAAAAAAGAAAGATAGATCTATGGGGTTATGTATATAAGGCCCCAGCCTTAAACCTTACATAATCTTGAGTTATCACGAGATTACACGTTGAGGATCTTTTCAGGTTTAGAGTTTTAGAGAATGTCGACATAATTATTACATCTTAATGATTACAAAGTAGAAACACCTACTCAGCTTCCATTTTTTTCACAAAATAAAAACTCTTGAACAAAAGAGTCATGTCTAGTTCCTTGTTTTTGGACAGCTTGACATTTCATGATCCCATCCTTGACCCTATTCATCTTTAGGTCCTGTGAAAACCATTTCAAAAACATGGGATGAGCATAAAAAGCTGAGTAAGGGTTATAGAAATATGGAAGGGAAACATGAATTCATATATACAGAAGGATGAAATCATACTTTACCCACAAAACATAGGCACTTTAACTTACCTCATAAAATCATGAATAAATCATAGAAATCATAAGACATAAAGGTAACTTGAGGCATTCATAACATTCTTACATAGGGAGTAACCCTCTTGGTTACGTTTGGAATACCCATCACAGTATATTCCTTAAATATCTTCAGAGAAACCTTAACGTTTCACTCCTTCACGTTACCCAATGCATTGGAGAGCTATATTGGGCTCACCCGCCCTTAGTTTATCACGGAACCACCCGTTTTCATAACCATGCCCAAGAACCATAACATAAACGTATCACATAAAACATGCATAAAGGAAACAAAACATTTCCACATTTCAATCACAATATAACATTTTAGTATTTTGAAATAATGAATCCATACAAAAAGAAACCATTTCCAAAAGCATTTAAAACATTTAATAAAATGTTTTTTGAATCAAAGTGTCACATACCACCTTGAATCTTTTAAAATTTTAACCCATTAATATTCATATATATAAATCCTTAAAAAACATTTGGAAAACATGGATATTAATAAGAAAAAATAATTAAAACATTTAAAGCGATATTTTGGTTAAAGGGGTTTTACCAAAATTAGAGACACTTGAATACAATAATTGAGGAATAATATTTAGTCAGAACTTTATATTATCATGAGAATAAATGTATTCATGATATAATATTCCAAGGGACAGTATATACACCATATAAGAGTGAATTGGTGGATAACAACAACGAAGTCTCAATATGGATGTAAAATGTGATGAAATCCCTTATAAGGAAGGTATCCTTAAATTAAGGATAAATCAATCTCAAAATTATGTGTGACAAATATAAATACACCCAATATAATTGGATATTAAGTGTGAAACAATAAAAGGTCATTCACAAATATTCAAAGGATGACATATTCAATAACTACATGTTGAACCCATAGAAATCGAAATTGGGTTAAAAAGTTCCCTTGACGGCATAACAGTGTCACATCAGAATGAGTTGATGAGAGATAAAAAGTGTATCTCATTACTTGGACATAAAATTTACATTAATAGGGATATATGAGAACATATCCCAACATAACAAAGAGGAGATTAAAATAAGTTACATAAAGGAGAGTACTTAAAAAGATAGAGAGAGGTTAGATCTAATACGAAAATTCGGCAGCCTAACGGCGCCACTCAAAACATCCAAAATGGATTGATGAGAGAAAATAGGGTCTGTCATCACATGAACATAAAAATTACAGTATGTGTAATATAAAATAACATCCCAATAACAAGAAAGATGAGCTTTATAGGGAATGACATAAAAGAGTGTACTTAAAAAGAAAGAGAGGAGTAGGATCCCTTACCTCAAGTCCGACTTGACTCGATAGTTCTTTAACGTCCTGAATAATAAACTTGAGTTAATTTATACTTTCTTATTAACCTTATTAAAGTTAATTATTTCTTTTATATAACTTATTTCAATGTTATTAACAATATGTAATCATTTAAGATAATAATGTTTGTTTTTTTGATATTTGGTTCTTTAGTCGAAAATGGACTTCTTACAATTACATGTTGTTTGTGTGGTCAAAGGTTCATTATATCCAGAATGATACTCATGATTTGGATATCATATATATCATATATATCCAGCATATACATGTATTTATAATATCACATAATCATTTAGAGGTAAGAAATGAAATGCACCGTTCATGGATACGGTAAGCCGTACGTACGCATGAACGCTACTTTCATTTCTATCTCATACATTAATGGAAAGAAACAATAATGATATAGAGGTATATTATAATTCCATTATAGAATCATATATAATAACTTTAAATCCATCCTTTATACGTCCCACGTATGGCATTAACGAATCATATCACTTTGAGGGGGCGGTAGTCCGCATATCCTAAAATGAAATTATCGTGTTTACCCACAATGGAAAACATAATGGTATGAAAAAAATGAAAATACAGAAGCTTAAGTAAAACATAAAAATATTATATATCATATATAAATATAGTGTCATTTAAATGGCCACCTTTTAAGGTGTTATATGAGTGTTGAACAATCATCGTTTCGGGAGGCAGAATTTCGCCATCCACAAAAACCGTATGTTCTTTAACCATTTGATGTAGTTGTGTGAGAGTGTGGCTTGAATAAATCTTATAAAAACATCCTAGTATATTTAAGATACTGGTGTTGTTACAAAAGAAGTAAATAAAAATTGTTTAGGTTGTTGGAGAAGCAAAATAAAACAAATGAACATGAGAGAATGAGTTACCTTTAAAAGTGTAACTCCTTTTGATTTGAGCCTAAAGGCTTCCTTTGAATGGATTATGCCCAAAGGGAATCCTCTAGGATGAGAAGAGGGATGTTGAGAGAGTAAATGGAAATGGTAAGGCCGTGCCAAAGGCTTGAGGATTGTGTAAAATGAGGTAGAGGTGGGCGCCTTTTATAAGAGGAGAGGAGGGGCACTTTTGGAAATCATAAAACTATTATTTTATTTTCAAAAGTGTTTCGAATTTCTAAGGTCCCACATTGATATATTTCGAAGCTAAGATGATAAGGCTTCGAAATATTCTCATCCAATAGTTTTTGGACAATTGTAGGTCTTAGATTTTATATTATCGTTTCATTTTATTTAAACTGTTCATTAATGAGTTCATCGTTGCATCATCATGATGTAGTAATTAATTTAATTTAATTAATATCTAGAAATTATAAAAAAAATACTCTGATGTATTAAATCGTTTTATCATTCGAATGAATATTTATAGTCAAAATTTGGACTTTTTTATCCCCACTTAAAAACTATTTTAGTAAAACAACTCATGTTTGTGTCAATTTAATTTTAACATTAAATAAATATATATTAATGTCATTTTGCAACCAAAGTGGATCCATGGGGTCCCCAAGTTGACCCATGGGTTGTTTTGGTCGGCCATGACTCATCCAATAGGGGTATGACAAGTGTCATGGTGTTTTCATATTTTTATAATATCATTTTTACCTTAAATGACAATAATTACCTCTAATCGCGATTAATGAAAAAAAGTTACTATTCACCAAAAAATTATTTTCATCTCATTGAACCAAATTTTACATACTAATGACAACCATTTATGTCAGATTTTCAAAATTCAATACAAATTAGTGGTAAACTTTCATTTAACTGAAAAATCAGTTTGCTTGATTACCACTTAGTGGTTTCACTATTCATAAAAAATTGGAGTTTTTCAGAAAATTACCAAAAATTCAACCTAAGATATATTTGATATTCCGAATTCAGAAATGATGTCTATTTTATAAAATTCATAACATATAAGTCACATTAATTAATTTAATAATTAATTCCCGCTGTCAGATCAAATAGCATGTTTTTATGAAACAATAAGTATCAAAAGATTGACACTGGTTTAAGTCTGATTTCAAAGAGAAATTAATTCCAACGACCACTATTGGATTTAATGGTAAAAATATATTCTAATATCACTTTAAAACCAATTAAAAAAATAATATAATCATATAAATAAATTAGATTAAAAAGTGGTTTTGAATTAAAATACAACATTTTACACTATTCATTAAAAAATGAACTTTATCGGAAAGATACCAAAAGTTTACACAAAGTAAATTTTGATGTCCCAATTCTTAAGAAGAGTTTTATTTGGTCCAATTTAATGTATAAGAGTGAACAAAACTATATTTAATGATGGTTCTCCATCAAAAGGCGATAAGTGACCCTTTTATGAAAACCCTGACATATACGCCTAAAATTGAATTCTTTCCATATTTTTAGCCTTTATCTTTTATTGGATAAATGTAAAAACATTTAAAAACATTTATAATCATATTTTAGTTATTTATATCCATTCCTGCTAATACAATGACTACATGTTAAAAACCATTTAAAATAATATTATTTTATTATTAGAGTGCAACGTATGATTCCCAATAAACTCGTTGTTGCATCTTGGGTACGCCATCAAGCATAGTGCCCCCTTTAAAGTCATATTAATATTTTATTCACAAATATAGATAAATATAAAAATGTCATATTCTTTATTTACCTGGGGTGTTACATCCTTCCCCCCTTTTAGGAATTGCGTCCTCGCAATTTTAAAATTGGGCTCAAAAACTTCATTGGAAATCCCACATCGAAACAAGAGTTAATAAAACAATCACTTTAAAAGAAAGAAAGAGGAGTACAGAGGTCACCCGAGTTAACCCATACTAGGATTCAAGGTAAGAAAACATGGACTTGGAAGAAAAAACAAAGGGTCATGTTCTGAGGGAGAGTGATAGTAAACATGTCTAGGAGAAAGTTAACCATAAAAAATCACAAACTTGTGATGGGTTAAACAGTATTCGATTCCCCTGTTGGAAAAGTTAATAAACAACATTTTTGTTTTAAATTACATTTCATTGGGGAATTTATTCATAAGAAAACATAATCACTTATCATGTGGACTTTCAACTTTTATTATATTCCTTACACAAACTCATATTTTCCCCAAACCATGAGTATTTAGGAAGACTTGTTCGCATTAAGAGTACTATAATCCAATTCTTGAGAATCACCTAATCCACAAAAGGGAACTACACATTTCCCATGTGTTTGACCTTAACCAAAACTAAAACAAAAAAAGTTATTATGAGATCAGATAATACCCAAAAAGGATAATCCTTAAAAAAACAAATCTATTCTTAATCTCCAAAATTTATCAAACAATACCCAAAATTCAACAAAGACCATTCAATAAACTATATGTCCATAAAATTCATCAAAGTAAACCAATATAAGATGGAAACCCAAATATTTAAAGTATTTAGTCACATAATCTTCCAAGGTACAAATTAACACTTCTCTCTAAATAACATCAGTTACTCTTAATGTCTCATAGTGAAAAGTAATTAACCAAATCACATATCCTCCATGATAGGTTAATAATTTCTATAGATAACCCGAAATCAACATACTCATAATTTAAAAATCATCTAACTAAAAAGAATCGGTCAAACTAACTAGGGACATCATGTAATACAGTGGTAGGCGATAAATAACAGTTGCACTTTTTTTGTGGGTTCGATTCCCGCAGCTTTCTCTGATGCGACAGGTTGTCACAAGGTCTGCATGTTATCCTTTTTATAAAACTCCAAAAATAACCCTAACATGTTTTAACCTCAATAGTTTCCTTATTCCTTTAATTTTCATCCAAATTCATTATGCTCTGAACACCTTAATTCTTGAAGTCTTATTTCACCACCATAAGATAGAATAAAACGATTCCAAAAATGAATAACATTATACCTTGATCATGGCGTCCACTCGGTTCCATCGTCATCTTGCTCACGTAGGTAGAAGTCTCATGAATTACAACAATGATTTAGATATCCTTAAAAATCATTTTCTTCCTCCATCCAAATACACCTCGTGCAACATGGGTCATATGGATGTTCACAGAAAAATAGTTTTGGAAAATAATCATGTATGACATATAATTCCAAAACATCTGATAAAACATGATTTATAAAAAATAGTCGGACTAAAATTGAGTTAAAATTTTCTATCATTGGTCCTTTTAAAATACCATAAGTATGTGATGTGAGACTATATTTTAAAATCAAATATAAATAGGTTGCGCAAGGGTCTTCTTCCTCAGCACCATTTTTAAAATCATAATATGCTTCAAATTCTTGTGATAAGGTAAAATATTTGAAAATACCTTGATAATATTTACCTCTCTTGAAAACATGATAATATTGTGAAAATAGTATTATTCTAAAAACATTCCATGATCCACGATGATAATGAGGTATAGCGGAGGTGTTTGATATCTCAAAAAAATGCTTGCAAGTGAGTTGTATGCTAGAAAAAGTTTCACAATCATCCGAAGATGACTTTGCAATAATTATTGCAAGCATGTCATCAGGATGAGATAGGAATGTCGTTTGAGATCCTCCTCCTTCCATTCGTAACCGACTTTACTTGACCTGAAAAAAAAAGTTTTAAAACAAGGATTTAACTGAAATAATAGTTATAGGGACTAATCATGTGCCTCACAAAAACTCCTAATTCCTAAAGTTGTCTAAACCGACCTTTGATACCAACAATAAGGCCCCAGCCTTAAACCTTACATAATCTTGAGTTATCACAAGATTACACGTTGAGGATCTTTTTAGGTTTAGAGTTTTAGAGAATTAGGACATTGTTATTACATCTCAAATATTAAAAAGTATACACATCTACTCAGCTTCCATTTTTTTCACAAAATAAAAACTCTTGAACAAAAGAGTCATGTCTAGTTCCTTGTTTTTGGACAGCTTGACATTTCGTGATCCCATCCTAGACCCTATTCAACTTTAGGTCCTGTGAAAGCCATTTCTAAAACTTGGGATGCGTATAAAAATCTGAGTAAGGGTTATAGAAATATGGATGGGAAACATGAATTCATATATACATAATGATGAAATCTTACTTTACCCATAAAACATAGGCACTTTAACATACCTAATAAAATCATGAATAAATCATAGAAATCATAAGACATAAAGGTAACTTGAGGCATTCATAACATTCTTACGTAGGGAGTAACCCTCTTGGTTACGTTTGGAATACCCATCACAGTATATTCCCTAAATCTCTTCAGAGAAACCTTAATGTTTCACTTCTTCGCGTTACCCAATGCATTGGAGAGCTATATCGGGCTCACCCGCCCTTAGTTTATCACGGAACCACCCATTTTCATAACAATTCCCAAGAACCATAACATAAACTTATCACATAAAACATGCATAAAGGAAACAAAACATTTCCTCATTTCAATCACAATATAACATTTTAGTATTTTGAAAAAATGAATCCATACAAAAAGAAACCATTTCCAAAACCATTTAAAACATTTAATAAAATGATTTTTGAATCAAAGTGTCCAATACCACCTTGAAGCTTTTAAAATTTTAACCCATTAATATCCATATATATAAATCCTTAAAAACATTTGGAAAACATGGATATTAATAAGAACAAATAATTAAAACATTTAAAGCGATATTTTGGTTAAAGGGGTTTTACCAAAATTAGAGACACTTGAATACAATAATTGAAGAATAACAATTAGTCGGAACTTTATAATATCATGAGAATAAATGGATTCATGATATAATATTCCAAGGGACAATATATACATCATATAAGAGTGATTTGGTGCATAACAACAATGAAGTCTCAATAGGGATGTAAAATGTGATGAAATCCCTTATAAAGAAGGTATCCTAAAATTAAGGATAAATCAATCTCAAAATAATTTGTGAAAAATATAAATACACCGAATATAAGTGTATAATAAGTGTGAAACAATAAAAGTTCATTCACACATATTCAAAGGATGACATATTCAATAACTACATGTTGAACCCAAAGAAATCGAAATTGGGTTAAAATGTTCCCTTGACAGCCTAACGGCGTCACATCAGAATGAGTTGATGAGAGGTAAAAAGTGTATCTCATCACTTGGACATAAAATTTACATCAATAGGGATATATGAGAACATATCCCAACATAACAAAGAGGAGCTTAAATGAAGTGACATAAAGGAGAGTACTTAAAAAGAAAGAGAGAGGTTAGATCTCTTACGAAAATTCGGCAGCCTAACGACGGCACTCAAAACATCCAAAATGGATTGATGAGAGATAATAGGGTCTCTCATCACATGAACATAAAAATTACAGTATGTTTAATAAAACATAACATCCCAATAACATGAAATATGAGCTTTAGAGGGAATGACATAAAAGAGTGTACTTAAAAAGAAATAGAGGAGTAGGATCCCTTACCTCAGGTCCGACTTGACTCGATAGTTCTTTAACATCCTGAATAATAAACTTGAGTTAATTTCTACTCTCTTATGAACTTTATTAAAGTTCATTATTCCTTTTATATCAATTATTTCAATGTTATAAACATTATGTAATCATTTAAGTTAATAATGTTTTTTTCGATATTTGGTTCTTCAGTCGAAAATGGACGTCTTACGATTACATGTTGTTTGTGTGGTCAAAGGTTCATTATATCCAGAATGATAATCATGATTTGGATATCAAATATATCATATATATATCCAGCGTATACATGTATTTATAATATAACATAATCATTTAGAGGTAAGAAATGAAATGCACCGTTCATGGAGACGGTAAGCCGTACGTACGCATGAACGCTACATTCATTTCTATCTCATACATTAATGGAATGAAACAATAATGATATAGAGGTATATTATAATTCCAGTATAACATCATATATAATATCTTTAAATCCATCCTTTATACGTCCCACGTATGGCATTAACGAATCAAATCACTTTGAGGGGGCGGTAGTCCGCACTTCCTAAAATGAAATTATCGTGTTTACCCACAATGGAAACCATAAAGGTAAGAAACAAATGAAAATACAGAAGCATAAGAAGAACATAAACATATTATATATCATATATAAATATAGTGTCATCTAAATGGAAACCTTTGAAGGTGTTATATGAGTGTTGAACAATCATGGTTTCGGGAGGCAGAATTTCGCCATCCATGGAAACCGTATGTTCTTTAACCATTTGATGTAGTTGTGTGAGAGTGTAGCTAGAATAAATTTTATAACAACATCATATTATATTTATGATACTGGTGTTGTTACAAAAGAAGTAAATAAAAAGAGTTTAGGGTGTTGGAGATGAAAACGAAAACAAATTAACATGAGAGAATGAGTTACCTTTAAAAGTGTAACTACTTTTGATTTGAGCCTAAAGGCTTCTTTTGAAAGGATTCTGCCAAAAGAGAATACTTTAGGATGAGGAGAGGGATGTTGAGAGAGTAAATGGGAAGGGTATGGCCGAGCCAAAGGTTTGAGGAGTGTGTGAAATGAGTTAGAGGTGAGGGCCTTTTATAAGATGAGAGGAGGGGCACTTTTGGAAATCATGAAACTATTATTTTATTTTCAAAAGTGTTTCGAATTTCAGAGGTCCCACATTGATATATTTCGAATCTAAGATGATAAGGCTTCGAAATATTCCCATCCAATAGTTTTTAGACATGTTTAGGTCTTATATTTTATATTATCATTTCATTTTATTTAAACTGTTCATTAATGAGGTCATCATTGCATCATCATGATGTCGTAATTAAATTAATTTATTTAATATCTAAAAATTATAAAAATAATACTATAATGTAGGAAATAGTTTTATCTTTCTAATGAATATTTATAGTCAAAATTTGGACTTTTTTATCCCCACTTAAAAACTGTTTTATTAAAACAACTCTTGTTTGTGTCAATTTAATTTTAACATTAAATAAATATATATTAATGTAATTTTCCAACCAAAGTGGCTACATGGGGTCCCCAAGTTGACCCATGGGTTGTCTGGGTCGGCCATGAATCATCCAATAGTGGTAGGACAAGTGTCATGGTGTTTTCATATTTTTATAATATCATTTTTACCTTAAATTACACTAATTACCTCTAATCGCGATTAATGAAAAAAAGTTACTATTCACCAAAAAAATTATTTTCATCCCATTGAACCACATTTTACATACTAATGACAACCATTTATGTCGGATTTTAAAAATTCAATACACATAAGTGGTAAACTTTCATTTAACTGAAAAATCAGTTTGCTTGATTACCACTTAGTGGTTTCACTATTCATAAAAAAATGGAGTTTTTCAGAAAATTACCAAAAATTAAACCTAAGCTATATTTGATATTCTGAATTCAAAAATGATGTCTATTTTATAAAATTCATAACATATAAGTTACATTAATTAATTTAATAATTAATTCCCGCTGTCAGATCAAATAGCGTGTTTTTATGAAACAATATGTATCAAAAGATTGACACTGGTTTAAGTCTGATTTCAAAGTGAAATTAATTCCAACAACCACTATTGGATTTAATGGTAAAAATATATTCTAATTTCACTTTAAAACCAATTTAAAAGATAATATAATCATATAAATAAATTATATTAAAAAGTGGGTTTGAATTAATATACAACATTTTACACTATTCATTAAAAAAATGAACTTTATCGGAAAGATACCAAAAATTTACACAATGTAAATTTTGATGTCCCAATTCTTAAGAAGAGTTTTATTTGGTCCAATTGAATGTATAAGAGTGAAAAAAACTATATTTAATGAACGTTCTCCATCAAAAGGCGATAACTGGCCCTTTTGTGAAAACCAGGGCATATACGCCTAAAATTGAATTCTTTCCATATTTTTTAATCATTATCTTTTATTGGATAAATGTAAAAACATTTCAAAACATTTATAATCATATTTTAGTTATTTATATCCATTCCCGCCAACACAATGGCTACATGTTAAATTCCATTTAAAATAATATTATTTTATTGTTAGAGTGCAACGTAGGATTCCCAAGAAACTCGTTGTTGTGTGTTGGGTACGCCATCGAGCATAGCATCCCCTTTAAAGTAATATTAATATTTTATTCACAAATATGGATAAATATAAAAATGTCATACTCTTTATTTACCTGGGGTGTTACATCCTTCCCCCCTTTTAGGAATTGCATCCTCGCAATTGTAAAATTGGGCTTAGAAACATCATTGAAAATCCCACATCGAAACAAGAGTTAATAAAACAAACACTTTAAAAGAAAGAAAGAGGAGTACAGAGGTCACCCGAGTTAACCCATACTAGGATTCCATGTAAGAAAACATGGACATAGAAGAAAAAACAAAGGGTCATGTTCTGAGGGAGAGTGATAGTAAACATGTCTAGGAGAAAGTTAACCATAAAAAAATCACAAACTTGTGATGGGTTAAACAGTATTCGATTCCCCTGTAGGAAAAGTTAATAAACAACATTTTTGTTTTACATTACTTTTTATTGGGGAATTTATTCATAAGAAAACATAATCACTTATCATTTGGACTTTCAGCTTTTATTAGATTCCTTACACAAGCTCATATTTTCCCCAAACGACAATTATTTAAGAAGACTTGTTCGCATTAAGAGTACTATAATCAAATTCCTGAGAATCACCTAATCCACAAAAGAGAACTATACATTTCCCATGTGTTTAGACCTTAACCAAAACTAAAAAACAGTTATTAAGAGATCAGATAATACCCAAAAAGGATAATCCTTAAAAAAACAAATCTATTCTTAATCTCCAAAATTTTATCAAACAATAACCAAATTTCAACAAAGACCATTCAATAAAATATTTGTCCATAAAATTGTTCAATGTAAACCAATCTATGATGGAAAACCAAATATTTGAAGGATTTAGTCACATAGTCTTCCAAGGTACAAAATAACACTTATCTATAAATAACATCAGTTACTCTTAATGTCTCATAGTGAAAAGTAATTAACCTAATCACATATCCTCCATGATAGGTTAATAATTTCCATAGATAACCCAAAATCAACTTACTCTTAATTCATAAAATCATCTAACTAAAAAGAATCGGTCAAACTAACCATGGACTTCATGTAGTACAGTGGTAGGCGATAAATAGCAGTTGCACTTTTTTTGTGGGTTTGATTCCCGCAGCTTTGTCTGATGCGATAGGTTGTCACACGGTCTGCATGTTGTCCTTTTTATAAAACTCCAAAAATAACCCTAACATGTTTTAACCTTAATAGTTTCCTTATACCTTTAATTTTCATCCAAATTCATTATGATCTCAACACCTTAATTCTTGAAGTCTTATTTCACCACCATAAGGTAGAATAAAATGATTCCCAAAATGAATAACATCATACCTTGATCATGGCGTCCACTCAGTTCCATCGTCATCTTGCTCACGTAGGTAGAAGTCTCATGCATTACAACAATGATTTATAGATCCTTCAAAATCATTTTCTTCCTCCATCCAAATACACCTCGTGCAACATGGGTCATACGGATGTTCATAGAAAAATAGTTTTGTAAAATAATCATGTATGACATATAATTCCAAAACATCTGATAAAACATGATTTCAAAAAAATAGTCAGACTAAAATTGAGTTGAAGCATTCTATCATTGGTCCTTTTAAAATACCATAAGTATGTGATGTGAGACTATATTTTAAAAGCAAATATAAATAGGTTGCGCAAGGGTCTCCTTCCACAGCACCATTTTTATAATCATAATATGCTTCAAATTCTTGTGAAAAGGTAAAATATTTGAAAATACCTTGATAATATTTACCTCTCCTGAAAACATGAGAATATTGTGAAAATAGTATTTTTCTAAAAACAACCCATGACCCACGATGATAACTAGGTATAGAGGAGGTTTTTGATATCTCAAACAAATGCTTGCAAGTGAGTTGTATGCTAGATAATGTTTCGCAATCATCCGAAGATGACTTTGCAATAATTATTGCAAGCATGTCATCAGGAAGAGATAGGAATGTCGTTTGAGATCCTCCTCCTTCCATTCGTAACCAACTTTACATGACCTGAAAAAATGTTTTAAAACGAGTATTTAACTGAAATAATAGTTATAGGGACTAATCATGTGCCTCACAAAAACTCCTAATCCCTAAAGTTGTCTAAACTGACCTTTGATACCAACTGTAAGGCCCCAGCCTTAAACCTTACATAATCTTGAGTTATCACAAGATTACACGTTGAGGATCTTTTCAGGTTTAGAGTTTTAGAGAATTAGGACATAATTATTACATCTCATAGATTACAAAGTAGACACATCTACTCAGCTTCCATTTTTTTCACAAAATAAAAACTCTTGAACAAAAGAGTCATGTCTAGTTCCTTGTTTTTGGACAGCTTGACATTTCTTGATCCCATCCTTGACCATATTCAACTTTAGGTCCTGTGAAAACCATTTCTAAAACTTGGGATGAGTATAAAAAGCTGAGTAAGGGTTATAGAAATATGGAATGGAAGCATGAATTCATATATACATAAGGATGAAATCATACTTTACCCATAAAACATAGGCACTTTAACTTACCTCATAAAATCATGAATAGATCATAGAAATCATAAGACATAAAGGTAACTTGAGGCATTCATAACATTCTTAAGTAGGGAGTAACCCTCTTGGTTACGTTTGGAATTCCCATCACAGTATATTCCCTAAATCTCTTCAGAGAAACCATAACATTTCACTCCTTCGCGTTACCCAATGCATTGGAGAGCTATATCGGGCTCACCCACCCTTAGTTTATCAAGGAACCACCCATTTTCATAACAATGCCCAAGAACCATAACATAAATGTATCACATAAAACATGCATAAAGGAAACAAAACATTTCCACATTTCAATCACAATAATACATTTTAGTATTTTGAAATAATGAATCCATACAAAAAGAAACCATTTCCAAAACCATTTAAAACATTTAATAAAATGATTTTTGAATCAAAGTGTCCCATACCACCTTGAAGCTTTTAAAATTTTAACCCATTAATATCCATATATATAAATCCTTAAAAACATTTGGAAAACATAGATATTAATACGAACAAATAATTAAAACATTTAAAGCGATATTTTGGTTAAAGGGGTTTTTACCAAAATTAGAGACACTTGAATACAATAATTGAGGAATAACATTTAGTCCGAAATTTATAATATCATGAGAATAAATGGATTCATGATATAATATTCCAAGGTACAGTATATACATCATATAAGAGTGAATTGGTGAATAACAACAATGAAGTCTCAATAGGGATATAAAATGTGATGAAATCCCTTATAAAGAAGGTATCCTTAAATTAAGGATAAATCAATCTCAAAATTATGTGTGAAAATATAAATACACCCAATATAAGTGGATATTAATTGTGAAATAATAAAATGTAATTCACACATATTGAAAGTATGACATATTCATTAACTACATGTTGAACCCAAAGAAATCGAAATTGGGTTAAAAAGTTCCCTTGACAGCCTAACGGCGTCACATCAGAATGAGTTGATGAGAGATAAAAAGTGTATCTCATCACTTGGACATAAAATTTACATCAATAGAGATATATGATAACATATCCCAACATAACAAATAGGAGCTTAAAAGAAGTGACATAAAGGAGAGTACTTAAAAAGAAAGAGAGAGGTTAGATCTCTTACGAAAATTCGGCATCCTAACGGTGCCACTCAAAACTTCCAAAATGTATTGATGAGATAGAATAGGGTCTCTCATCACATGAACATAAAAATTATAGTAAGTTTAATATAAAATAACATCCCAATAACAAGAAAGATGAGCTTTAGAGGGAATGACATAAATGAGTGTACTTAAAAAGAAAGAGAGGAGTAGGATCCCTTACCTCAGGTCCGACTTGACTCGATTGTTCTTTAACATCCTGAATAATAAACTTGAGTTAATTTCTACTTTCTTATGAAACTTATTAAAGTTCATTTATCCTTTTATATCACTTATTTCAATGTTATAAACATTATGTAATCATTTATGTTAATAATGTTTGTGTTTTCGATATTTGGTTCTTTAGTCGAAAATGGACTACTTACAATTACATGTTGTTTGGGTGGTCAAAGGTTCATTATATCCAGAATGGTACTCATGATTTGGATATCATATATATCATATATATCCAGCATATACATGTATTTATAATATCACATAATCATTTAGAGGTATGAAATGAAATGCACCGTTCATGGAGACGGTAAGCCGTACGTACGCATGAACACTACTTTCATTTCTATCTCATACTTTAATGGAAATAAACAATAATGATATAGAGGTATATTATAATTCCAGTATAATATCATATATAATAACTTTAAATCCATCCTTTATACGTCCCACGTATAACATTAACGAATCAAATCACTTTGAGGGGGCGGTAGTCCGCACTTCCTAAAATGAAATTATCGTGTTTACCCACAATGGAAACCATAATGGTATGAAAAAAATGAAAATACAGAAGCTTAAGTAAAACATAAACATATTATATATCATATATAAATATAATGTCATCTAAATGGACACCTTTGAAGGTGTTATATGAGTTTTGAACAATCATCATTTTGGGAGGCAGAATTCCACCATCCACGGAAACCGTATGTTCTTTAACCATTTGATGTAGTTGTGTGAGAGTGTAGCTCGAATAAATCTTATAACAACATCCTAGTATATCTAAGATATTGGTTTTCTTACAAAAAGAAGTAAATAAAAAGATTTTAGGGTGTTGGAGATGAAAAATAAAACAAATGAACATGAGAGAATGAGTTACCTTTAAAAGTGTAACTCCTTTTGATTTGAGTCTAAAGGCTTCCTTTGAAAGGATTATTCCCAAAGGGAATTATCTAGGATTAGGAGAGGGATGTTTAGAGATAAATGGGAAGGGTATGGCCAAGCCAAAGGCTTGAGGAGTGTGTGAAATGAGGTAGAGGTGGGGGCCTTTTATAAGAGCAGAGGAGGGGCACTTTTGGAAATCATGAATCTATTATTTTATTTTCAAATGTTTTTCGAATTTCTAAGGTCCCGCATTTATATATTTCGAAGATAAGATGATAAGGCTTATAAATATTCCCATACAATAGTTTTTGGGCAAGTGTAGGGCATAGATTTTATATTATCGTTTCATTTTATTTAAACTGTTCATTAATGAGGTCATCGTTGCATCATCATGATGTCGTAATTAAATTAATTTATTTAATATCTAAAAATTATAAAAAATATACTATGATGTAGGGAATAGTTTTAGCTTTCTAATGAATATTTATAGTCAAAATTTGGACTTTTTTATCCCCACTTAAACACTATTTTAGTAAAACAACTCATGTTTGTGTCAATTTAATTTTAACATTAAATAAATATATATTAATGTCATTTTCCAACCAAAGTGGCTCCATGAGGTCCCCAAGTTGACCCATTGGTTGTCGTGGTCGGCCATGACTCATCAAATGGGGGTAGGACATGTTTCAGGGTGTTTTCATATTTTTATAATATCATTTTTACCTTAAATTACACTAATTACCTATAATCGCGATTAATGAAAAAAAGATACTATTCACCAAAAAAAATTTCATCCCATTGAACCATATTTTACATACTAATGACAACCATGTATGTCGGATTTTCAAAATTCAATACATATTAGTGGTAAACATTCATTTAACTGAAAAATCAGTTTGCTTGATTACCACTTAGTGGTTTCACTATTCATAAAAAATTGGAGTTTTTCAGAAAATAACAAAAAATTCAACCTAAGCTATATTTGATATTCCGAATTCAAAAATTATTTCTATTTTATAAAATTAATAACATATAAGTCACATTAATTAATTTAATAATTAATTCCCGCTGTCAGATCAAATAGCGTGTTTTTATGAAACAATAAGTATCAAAAGATTGACACTGGTTTAAGTCTGATTTCAAAGTGAAATTAATTCCAACGACCACTATTGGATTTAATGGTAAAAATATATTCTAATTTCACTTTAAAACCTATTCAAAAGATAATATAATCGTATAAATGAATTAGATTAAAAAGTGGTTTTGAATTAAAATACAACATTTTACACTATTCATTAAAAAAATGAACTTTATCGGAAAGATACCAAAAATTTACCTAAAGTAAATTTTGATGTCCCAATTCTTAAGAAGAGTTTTATTTGGTCCAATTGAATTTATAAGAGTGAACAAAACTGTATTTAATGACGGTTCGCCATCAAAAGGCGATAAGTGACCCTTTTGTGAAAACCAGGGCATATACGTCTAAAATTGAATTCTTTCCATATTTTTAGCCATTATCTTTTATTGGATAAATGTAAATACATTTAAAAACATTTATAATTATATTTTAGTTATTTCTATCCATTCCCGCCAATACAATGGCTACATGTTAAATACCATTTAAAATAATGTTATTTTATTATTAGAGTGCAACGTATGATTCCCAAGAAACTCGTTGTTGTGTGTTGGGTATGCCATCGAGCATAGCATCCCCTTTAAAGTCATATTAATATTTTATTCACAAATATGGATAAATATAAAAATGTCATATTCTTTATTTACCTGGGGTGTTACATCCTTCCCCCCTTTTAGGAATTACATCCTCGCAATTTTAAAATTGGGCTCAGAAACTTCATTGAAAATCCCACATCGAAACAAGAGTAAATAAAACAATCACCTTAAAAGAAAGAAAGAGGAGTACAGAGGTCACCCGAGTTTACCCATACTAGAATTCCATGTAAGAAAACATGGACATCGAAGAAAAAACAAAGGGTCATGTTCTGAGGGACAGTGATAGTAAACATGTCTAGGAGAAAGTTAACCATAAAAAATCACAAACATGTGATGGGTTAAATAGTATTCGATTCCCCTGTAGGAAAAGTTAATAAAAAACATTTTTGTTTTACATTACTTTTTATTGGTGAATTTATTCATAAGAAAACATAATCACTTATCATGTGGACTTTCATCATTTATTAGATTCCTTACACAAACTCATATTTTCCCCAAACGGCGAGTATTTAGGAAGACTTGTTCGCATTAAGTGTACTATAATCAAATTCTTGAGAATCACCTAATCCACAAAAGAGAACTATACATTTCCCATGTGTTTAGACCATAACCAAAACTAAATCAAAAAAAGTTATTATGAGATCAGATAATACCCAAAAAGGATAATCCTTAAAAAAACAAATCTATTCTTAATCTCCAAAATATATCAAACAATACCCAAAGTTCAACAAAGACCATTTAATAAAATATTTGTCCATAAAATTCTTCAATGTTAACCAATCTAAGATGGAAACCCAAATATTTCAAGGATTTAGTCACATAGTCTTCCAAGGTACAAATTAACACTTATCTCTAAATAACATCAGTTACTCTTAATGACTCATAGTGAAAAGTAATTAACCTAATAACATATCCTCCATGATAGGTTAATAATTTCCATAGATAACCCAAAATCAACTTACTCTTAATTCATAAAATCATCTAACTAAAAAGAATCGGTCAAACTAACCAGGGACTTCACATAGTAAAGTGGTAGGCGATAAATAACAGTTGCACTTTTTTTGTGGGTTCGATTCCTGCAGCTTTGTCTGATGCGATAGGTTGTCACACAGTCTGCATGTTGTCCTTTTTATAAAACTCCAAAAATAACCCTAACATGTTTTAACCTCAATAGTTTCCTTATACCTTTAATTTTCATCCAAATTTCATTATGATCTCAACACCTTAATTCTTGAAGTCTTATTTCACCAAAATAAGATAAAAGAAAATGATTCCCAAAATGAATAACATCATACCTTGATCATGGCATCCACTCGGTTCCATCGACTTCTTGCTCACGTAGGTAGAAGTCCCATGAATTACAACAATGATTTATAGATCCTTCAAAATCATTTTCTTCCTCCATCCAAATACACCTCGTGCAACATGGGTCATATGGATGTTCACAGAAAAATAGTTTTGGAAAATAATCATGTATGACATATAATTCCAAAACATCTGATAAAACATGATTTCTAAAAAATAGTCGGACTGAAATTGAGTTGATACTTTCTATCATTGGTACTTTTAAAATACCATAAGTATGTAATGTGAGACTATATTTTAAAAGCAAATATAAATAGGTTGCGCAAGGGTCTCCTTCCTCAGCACCATTTTTAAAATCATAATATGCTTCAAATTCTTGTGATAAGGTAAAATAATTGAAAATACCTTGATAATATTTACCTCTCTTGAAAACATGAGAATATTGTGAAAATAGTATTTTTCTAAAAACAACCCCTGATCCACGATGATAATGAGGTATAGAGGAGGTGTTTGATATCTCAAACAAATACTTGCAAGTGAGTTGTATTCTAGAAAAAGTTTCACAATCATCCGAAGATGACTTTGCAATAATTATTGCAAGCATGTCATTAGGAAGAGATAGGAATGTCGTTTGAGATCCGCCTCCTTCCATTCATAACCGACATTACATGAACTGAAAAAAAAGTTTTAAAACAAGGATTTAACTGAAATAATAGTTATAGGGACTAATCATGTGCCTCACGAAAACTCCAAATCCCTAAAGTTGTCTAAAACGACCTTTGATACCATCTATAAGGGCCCAGCCTTAAACCTTACATAATCTTGAGTTATCAAAAGATTACACGTTGAGGATCTTTTCAGGTTTAGAGTTTTAGAGAATTAGGACATAATTATTACATCTCAAAGATTACAAAGTAGACACATCTACTCAGCTTCCATTTTTTTCACAGAATAAAAACTCTTGAACAAAAGAGTCATGTCTAGTTCCTTGTTTTTGGACATCTTGACATTTCTTGATCCCATCCTTGACCCTATTCAACTTTAGGTCCTGTGAAAACCATTTCTAAAACTTGGGATGAGTATAAAAAGATGAGTAAGGGTTATAGAAATATGGAAGGGAAACATGAATTCATATATACATAAGGATGAAATCATACTTTACCCATAAAACAAAGGCACTTTAACTTAAATCATAAAATCATGAATAAATCATAGAAATCATAAGACATAAAGGTAACTTGAGGAATTCATAACATTCTTAATTAGGGAGTAACCATCTTGGTTACATTTGGAATACCCATCACAGTATATTCCCTAAATCTCTTTGGAGAAACCTTAACGTTTCACTCCTTCGCTTTACCCAATGCATTGGAGAGCCATATCGGGCTCACCCGCCCTTAGTTTATCACAGAACCACCCGTTTTCATAACAATGCCCAAGAACCAGAACATAAACATATCACATAAAACATGAATAAAGGAAACAAAACATTTCCACATTTCAATCACAATATAACATTTTAGTATTTTGAAATAATGAATCCATACAAAAAGAAATCATTTCCAAAACCATTTAAAACATTTAATAAAATGATTTTTGAATCAAAGTGTCCCATACCACCTTGAAGCTTTTAAAATTTTAACCCATTAATATACATATATATAAATCCTTAAAAACATTTGGAAAACATGGATATTAATATGAACAAATAATTAAAACATTTAAAACGATATTTTGGTTAAAGGGGTTTTACCAATATTAGAGACACTTGAATACAATAATTGAGGAATAACATTTAGTCAGAACATTATAATATCATGAGAATAAATGGATTCATGATATAATATTCCAAGGGATAGTATATACATCATATAAGAGTGAATTGGTGCATAACAACAATGAAGTCTCAATAGGGATGTAAAATGTGATGAACTCCCTTATAAAGAAGGTATCATTAAATTAAGGATAAATCAATCTCAAAATTATGTGTGACAAATATAAATACACCCAATATAAGTGGATATTAAGTGTGAAATAAGAAAAGGTCATTCAAACATATTCAAAGGATGACATAATCAATAACTACATGTTGAACCCAAAGAAATCGAAATTGGGTTAAAAAGTTCCCTTGAAAGCCTAACGACGTCACATCAGAATGAGTTGATGAGAGATAAAAAGTGTATCTCATAACATGGACATAAAATTTACATCAATAGGGATATATGAGAACATATCCCAACATAAAAAATAGGATCTTAAATGAAGTGACATAAAGGAGAGTACTTAAAAAGATAGAGAGAGGTTAGATCTCTTACGAAAATTCGGCAGCCTAAAGGCGCCACTCAAAACATCCAAAATGGATTGATGAGAGATAATAGGGTCTCTCATCACATGAAAATAAAAATTACAGTAATTTTAATATAAAATAACATCCCAATAACAAGAAAGATGAGCTTTAGAGGGAATGACATAAAAGAGTGTACTTAAAAAGAAAGAGAGGAGTAGGATCCCTTACCTCAGGTCTGACTTGACTCGATAGTTATTTAACGTCCTGAATAATAAACATGAGATAATTTATACTTTCTTATGAACCTTATTAAAGTTCATTATTCCTTTTATATCACTTATTTCAATGTTATAATCATTATGTAATCATTTAAGTTAACAATGCTTGTTTTTTCGTTATTTGGTTCTTTAGTCGAAAATGGACTTCTTACAATTAAATGTTGTTTGTGTGGTCAAAGGTTCATTATATCCAGAATGATATTCATGGTTTGGATATCATATATATCATATATATCCAGCATATACATGTATTTATAATATCACATAATCATTTAGAGGTAAGAAATGAAATGCACCATTCATGGAGATAGTAAGCCGTACGTTCGCATGAACGCTACTTTCATTTCTATCTCATACATTAATGGAAAGAAAAAATAATGATATAGAGGTATATTATAATTCCAATATAACATCATATATAATTACTTTAAATCCATCCTTTATACGTCCCATGTATGACATTAACGAATCAAATCACTTTGAGGGGGCGGTAGTCAGCACTTCCTAAAATGAAATTATCGTGTTTACCCACAATGGAAACCATAAAGGTATTAAAAAAATGAAAATACTGAAGATTAAGTAAAACATAAACATATTATATATCATATATAAATATAGTGTCATCTAAATGGCCACCTTTGAAGGTGTTATATGAGTGTTGAACAATCATCGTTTCGGGAGGCAGAATTTTGCCATCCACGGAAACCGTATGTTCTTTAGCCATTTGATGTAGTTGTGTGAGAGTGTAGCTCGAATAAATCTTATAACAACATCGTAGTATATTTAAGATACTGGTGTTGCTACAAAATAAGTAAATAAATAGAGTTTAGGGTGTTGGAGAAGCAAAATAAAACAAATGAACATGAGAGAATGAGTTACGTTTAAAAGTGTAACTCCTTTTGATTTGAGCCTAAAGGCTTCCTTTGAAAGGATTCTGCCCAAAGGGAATCCTCTGGGATGAAGAGAGGGGTGTTGATAGAGTAAATGGGAAGGGTATGGCCGAGCCAAAGGCTTGAGGAGTGTGTGAAATGAGGTAGAGGTGGGCGCCTTTTATAAGAGGAGAGGAGGGGTACTTTTGGAAATCATGAAACTATTATTTTATTTTCAAAAGTGTTTCGAATTTCTAAGGTCCCACATTGATATATTTATAAGCTAATATGATAAGGCTACGAAATATTCCCATACAATAGTTTTTGGACAAGTGTAGTTCTTAGATTTTATATTATCGTTTCATTTTGTTTAAACTGTTCATTAATGAGGTCATCGTTGCATCATCATGATGTCTTAATTAAATTAATTTATTTAATATCTAAAAATTATAAAAAAAATACTATGATGTAGGAATTCTTTATTAGATTTCTAATGAATATTTATAGTCAAAATTTGGACTTTTTTAACCCCACTTCAAAATTTTTTAGTAAAACAACTCATGTTTGTGTCAATTTAATTTTAACATTAAATAAATATATATTAATGTCATTTTCCAACCAAAGTGGCTCCATGGGGTCCCCAAGTTGACCCATGGGTTGTCTTGGTTGGCCATGACTCATACAATAGGGGTAGGACAAGTGTCATGGTGTTTTCATATTTTTATAATATCATTTTTACCTTAAATTACACTAATTACCTCTAATCGTGATTAATAAAAAACAGTTACTATTCACCAAAAAAATTATTTTCATCCCATTTAACCACATTTTACATAATAATGACAACCATGTATGTCGGATTTTCAAAATTCAATACACATTAGTGGTAAACTTCAATTTAACTGAAAAATCAGTTTGCTTGATTACCACTTAGTGGTTTCACTATTAATCAAAAATTGGAGTTTTTCAGAAAATTACCAAAAATTCAACCTAAGCTATATTTGATATTCCGAATTCAAAAATGATGTCTATTTTATAAAATTCATATCATATAAGTCACATTAATTAATTGAATAATTAATTCCTGCTGTCAAATCAAATAGCGTGTTTTTATAAAACAATAAGTATCAAAAGATTGACACTAGTTTAAGTCTGATATCAAAGTGAAATTAATTCCAACGACCACTATTGGATTTAATGGTAAAAATATATTCTAATTTCACTTTAAAACCAATTCATAAGATAATATAATAATATAAATAAATTAGACTAAAAAGTGGTTTTGAATTAAAATACAACATTTTACACTATTCATTAAAAAAATGAACTTTATCGGAAAGATACAAAAAAGTTACACAAAGTAAATTTTGATGTCCCAATTCTTAAGAAGAGTTTTATTTGGTCCAATTGAATGCATAAGAGTGAACAAAACTATATTTAATGACGGTTCGCCATCAAAATGCGATAAGTGACCCTTTTGTGAAAACCAGGGCATATACGCCTAAAATTGAATTCTTTACATATTTTTAGTCTTTATATTTTATTGGATAATGTAAAAACATTTAAAAACATTTATAATCATATTTTAGTTATTTCTATCCATTCCCGCCAATACAACGGCTACATGTTAAATACCATTTAAAATAAAATTATTTTATTATTAGAGTGCAACGTATGATTCCCAAAAAACTCGTTGTTGCGTGTTGGGTAAGCCATCGAGCATAGCATCCCCTTTAAAGTCGTATTAATATTTTATTCACAAATATGGATAAATATAAAAATTTCGTATTCTTTATTTACCTGGGGTGTTACAATGTATCGACTATAGGGAGATCAATGCTATAACAATAAAGAAAAAGTATCCCCTACCTCACATTGATGATTTATTTAACCAAATACATGGAGCTCATCACTTTTCAAATATTTAACTTCGATCTGGATATCGTCATTTGTGTGTGAAGAAGGAATACCTTCCAGAAGAATCATTTCGAACTAGGTATGGGCATTACGAGTTTACAGTAATACTTTTTGGGCTGACTAATGCACCCTCTGTTTTCATTGATCTAATGAATATTGTTTTCAAGATATATCTTGATGAATTCATAGTGGTATTTATTGATGATATCTTGGTATACTCCAAATTCTATGAAGATCATGAATATCACCTGGGCATTATTTTAAAGACCCATAGAAGAAATGAATTATATGGGATGTTTAGAAAGTGTGAATTCTGGCATCATGCGATTTCATTTCATGGCCATATTTTCTCTATGGATGGAATCTATGTTGATTCTTCTAAGACAATAGTGATCCAACAATGGCCAGCAATGACAAGTATAACTGAGGTACGTAGTTTTATTGGTTTACCAGGTTATTATTGACATTTTTTCCAGAATTTTTCCCGATTGGCTAACCCAGTAATGAAGATTACACATAAAGTGGTGAAATTTGGTTGGACAATAGAGTTTGATGAATGTTTTGAAGAACTAAATATAATATTAGTCAATGATCCTATATTGACACTACCATCGGGGAAGAATGCATTCATTATTTATAGTGATTCATTGAAGAAAGTACTCGGTTGTGTCCTCATGCATAATGATAGGGTTATTGCTTGTGAATCACGATAGTTGAAAATTCATGAGCAAAACTATCCTACTCATGATCTTGAGATAGTCGTTATGTTCTTTGATTTGAAGATATAGAGAAACTACCTCTATGGTGAAAAATGTGAGATTTATACTTATCAAAAGAGTTTGAAATATATTTTCTCAAAAAAAGAACTCAACATGAGGCAAGGTAGATGGCTTGAATTACTCAAGGATTATGATTGAAAGATACACTACCATCTGAGGATGGAAAATAAGGCGGAATTTTCTTTGAGCAGAAAAGATCATTATGTTTTGAATAATATGAGAATTTAAAGGGATCCTATTTTCATGGATCTAGTGAAGATGGACATGGGAATAACTATGGACAGTGAAACATCAATGCTTTTTCAAATGGTTTCCAAATCATCTTTACTAGATTGGATTAAGAGTCCTCAGACTGATGATGAGGAGTTTCAAAAGAAGATTAAAGCTGTGAAAGATGGGAGATTGAGTGACTTTGTGTATGAAGACGGCATTTTGAAATTTGGGAAGAGACTTTGTGTTCCCGATATAGCTGGTCTAAAAAGGTAATTATTGGATGATGCTCATAGTTCCAATTTCTCTATACACCCTGGTAGTTCTAAGATGTATTGAGATTTGAAGAAACAATTTTGGTGGGACAACATGAAGAGGGAGATTTCATATTTTGTTTCAAGATGCATTGTTTGTCAACAAGTGAAAGCTGGGAGGCGACTTCCTAGAGCAGTTACACAACCTCTTCCCATACCTGAGTGGAAATTGGATAATATTACGATGGAATTTGTTATGGAACTACCAATGACTCTTAGAATGAATGATGAAATATGGGTCATTATTGATCGGCATACCAATTCAGCACATTTTATTTCTATAATATAAGATTTACCACTTGAACGTTTAGAAAGAATTTATATTAACGAAGTTGTAAGACTTCATGGATTACCCCTATCGATTGTTTCGGATATTTATCACCGTTTTACATCAAGATTCTGGAAAAGTCTTCTCTAATACCTGGACACTGAACTTCTTTTGATCATTGCTGACCACCCTCAAACAGATTGACAATCAGAACGGACTATTCAAACCTTACAAGACATGTTGAGATCATGATCGCTTGACTTTCAGGGTATGTGGGAGCAATATTTACCAATGGTAGAATTTTCCTATAACAATAGCTTCAATTCAGGTATTATGATGGCACTATATAAAGAGTTATATGGGAAGAGGTGTCGCACACCAACCTGTTGGGATGATGTTGGTTAAAAAAAACTCATAGGCTAAGAACTTATTGAGGAAACGATAGAGAATGTTATGTTAATCCAAAAACACATCAAAGCAGCTCAAAGTAGGCAGAAGAGCTATGCTGATAACCGATGGAAGGATTTGGAATTTCAAGTAGGAGATCATGATTTCTTTAAGGTATCTCAATCGAATGGAGTTATATGATTCGGTAAGAAGGGAATTTTAAGTCCCAGGTAAATCAGACCATTTGAAATTCTTGAACGAATTGGGGTTGTAGCTTATAGTTTGGAAATACCTTCATGTCTCTTTAAAGTAAATGATGTGTTCCACGTATCACTGTTGAGAAAAGAAATGCCTGACCCAACGCATGTAATCAAATATGAAGAATTAGAACTAGAACTCGATCTATCTTATTGCGAAGAGCCTTTCAGGATTCTAGATATGAGAGAACAAGTGCAGAGAAACAGGATGACTCGTCTGGTAAAAGTTCTATGGATGAATCATTAGATGGAAGAGGCAACGTGGGAACCGGAGGAACATATTATTAAGAATCATGCAAGGCATATTATGTAGTAATATTATAGAAATTTTGAGGAAGAAATTATTTGAAGGAGGGGAGAATGTAACACCCCAAGATTTCGTAGTACGATTCTCTTTGAATAATATACAAGTGTGTGTTGTACGAAACCTCGAGTTCTAACACACCACGACCAATCATAGTAGCCATTATGAATAGTAATACCACTTTTTGAAATTATATAAATTTTATATTTCATAATAGAATTAATTTTTTGATTTGGAATATTGAAAATTTCCTATGGTGAATTTTTTGTATTTTTCTGAGAACATCCAATTTTCAATTATTAGTGAAAAATACATAAAAAACAAAATTTTTAATAAAAATAATTTATATTGATAAATTACACAATTGAGTTATTTTAATGTATAATTAGAATATAATTTTACCATATTATCCAATGGTGGTAATTATAATTAATTTCACATTCAAATTATACATAAACAAATGTCAATCTTTTGATTGATATTGTTTCTTAAAAACACGATATTTGTTTTGATAACAAGAATTAATTAAAACATTTATTAATGAAACTTATATTTTTGGAATTCTATAAAATAAACATCATTTTTTAATTCAGAATATCAATTATATCTTAGGATGTATTTTTGGTATTGTTCTGAGAAACTTCATTTTTTGATGAATAGTGAAACCACTATGTGGTAGTGAAAAAACTAATTATTCATTTAAATGAAAATTTACCACATTGGTGAATTTAATTTCAAAAATAAGACTTAAGTGGTTGTAATTAGTAAGTAAAATTTGGTTCAATTATATGAAAATTATTTTTGGTCAATAGAAACTTTTATGTTTTATTAATCGCGATTAAAGGTAATTAGAGTAATTTAAGGTAAATATAATGTTATAATAATATTAAATTACCTTTATACTTGTCCTAACATTATTTTATGAGTCATTAAAGACTAAGAAAATCCATGGGTCAACTTGGGGACCCCATGGAGCCCCTTGGGCAAGAAAATGACATTAATAACTTTCTATTTAAAGTAAAAATAAAATTGTCACAAACATATGTTGTTCTACTAAAACAATTATCACATGGGGTTATTTAAGTTAACATTTATACTATAAATATTCATTGTAATGATAAAATTATTTCCTATATCATGGTAAATTTTATATAATTTTTATGCATTAAATAAAAAAATTTATTTATGAAATCATGATGATGAAGCGATTACCTCATTAATGAACAATTTAAATAAAAATGAAAGATAAGGTAAAATATAACACGTAAACTTGTATAAAACCTATTGTATGGATATATTTCGAACCATTATCACCTTATCCTAGAAATATATCATTTTTGGACCCTTAAAATCCTAAAATCATTTCATAATAAAGTAACATTTCAAGACTTTCCAAAAGTGCCCCTCCTCTCGTCTTATAAAAGGCGTCCACCTCTACCACCTTATTCACACCATCAAAGCCATTTGGATCGTCCAAACACTGCCCAAATACTCTCTAAAATTCCCTCTTTTACTCCTAGAAGCCTCACTCTTTTCAAAATTTTTCCCAAGGAAGCCTTTGGCTCAAATCAAAAGGAGTTAAACGATTTTAAGGTAATGTATTCTCTTATGTTTTTTTGTTTTATTTTGCTTCTCCAACCACTTAAAATATTTTTAATACATTTTTTAGTAACAATAACAGAATATAAAATATACTATAATGTTTTTATGATAATTATTTGATTTAATCATCTACACACCTTCGTCAAATGGTTAAAGAACATACTATTTCTGTGGGTGGCAAATTATTGCCTCACGAAACGATGATTGTCCAATATTCTTTTAACACCTATCATGGTGGTGATTAAGATATCACTATAATTATATATGATATATATTATGTTTATTTTTTCCTTATTCTTGTTTATTTATCATTTATTTTGTACCTTTATTGTTTCCATTACGGGTAAACATGATAATTTAATATTAGGATGTGCGGACTACTGCCCCTCAATGTTATTTTAATCGTTAATGCAATATGTGGGATGTATATAGGATGGAGTAAATGATATTATATATTATATTATAATTGAATTATAATATACTTCTATATCAGTAATATTTCATTCCAATAAATTTGAAATTGAAATGAATATAGTGTTCATCTTTATGTACGGCTTACCGTCTCCATGAACGATGCATTTTATTTCTTACCGCTAAATGTTTTGTAATATTATAAATGAATGTATATAATGGATATGTATGTCATATATGATATCTAAATCATGAATATTATTTTGTATATAATGGATATTTTACCACATGAAGAACTTGTAATTATAAGAAGTTTATTTTTGTCTCAAGTACCAAAGATCGGAAAAACAACCATTATTAACTTAAATAATTACATAATGTTCATAAAATGGTAATAAGTGTATAAAAGGATTAATGAACATGAAAAAGGTTCCTAAGAAAGTAGAAATTAACTCCAGTTTATTATTCAGGAGGTTACAGAACTATCGAGTCAAGTCGGACATGAGGTAAGGGACTTCATCTTAATCTCCTTTTTTTGAGGCATATTTTGTTTCTTACACAAACTGTTTTATACGGTGTATAAACAACATTGAATTTTACTTCTGTTCAAAAGGAAACTTTTTATATGAAGGGTTTTACTAAACGACAAAAAAGAATGCATCGGTAGGTCTCATTAGACAAACTAGTGTCTTGGCCCAAGTCCTTGAAAAAATATTATTTGTAGTCTTTGCATAAGGCCATTACTATGTGGTTTTGATTGTGTGGAATCATGCATTCCATCATTAAGAAAGTCGTTATAGATATTTCTTATGATTATTTGACTAGTATAATATCCATGTGAATAAGTAAATGGAATTATTTCATTTTATTTTTTCTATTTTATGATGAAGTTCATGTTTAAAAGGCTTTTGTTTTAGTTATACATTTCCTTAAATTATTATTTTTAATTTTAAAAGTTTATTCTATATTTTTATCTTTAATGAGCATCTGAGCTCACCCCTTCTATGTTTTATTTTTCCCTGGATGTGAAGAAATATTTGATGACTGACCTATACAGATAGTCTAAAGTGGATATGAGTGTGGACTATGGAGACAATGTTATTGTAGTTTTTCACTTTATGATGTCATGTAACATTTATGAATGTATCTTGTGTATCAAAGGCTACTAAACTAATCAGCTTTTCGAGACATGATTTTTGTGATCATGCCAATGTTACGTAATAATACACCGACACTGGGTAACTGGGGTCAGGGCATTACAATTATAACCACCATGTACATACATTGGATTCATTCTAGAAGTATAATAATATATTTTAAGGAATAAAAACATGAAATACACTATTCAAGTAGACATTTTATTAGTTATCCATGAATAATTGGGTTTCTCTTTTGGTCACATGTTCAACTAAGGAACATGTTTCTCATATTCGTCAAGTAATCAAATAAACATTTGAATATAATCGATCAGGCCAAATTGATTTCATTTATATCTACTCTTATCATGGGCTTGAACATAATGTTATTATGCCCCTGCCCTATGTTATGGACCATCAGATTTATCATCAAATATCATGTGTAATCCCACTATTATATATAAACATATTACTAAGGTCCACCTATTGGATTACCTGAAATATATCTAATGGTAGGGTGATAATATGTAACTTGGTATAGAATACAAGGGAATATTATAGTATAGGTTAATGGGAACCATTATAAGGATAAAAGTACACGTGGTCAATTTCAAACAAAGATTTCAATCTACTAAAGAATACACATAGATAAAATTATCATATAGCGGTCGCATGGACTACACATGCACACTGATGAGATCATAATCCAGGATGGACAAACATGAAAATCCACCAGATGAATAATACAATGTAAATTGTTTTACGAAAGGTCCACAAATGTTGTGGAACATCTTACCTCAATCATGACGACATCATCATTTTGAATGTCCAATATACAATATTAATATCACACATGTACTCTAATTAGATCAAACCATATTCCATATATCCATAAAACTGATATTAAATAGTCACAATAGATAATATTTAAAATTATAGAGGAATGATATTGATAGCATTTATTATACATAATTTTCATCTTCTTAAATGAGTTGAAACAATGAAAGTCTAGTTGAAAACTGGCCATGATTATCTAACAGCCATTCCTCTAATGTTTGAGCTGGATCTAAGGGTCACATGAATTGAAGGACTCTAATATAAGAAATATAGTATCTCAAATAACATTTTTAACCTAATATAGTGGATTCTATTTTAGTGGTCCAGTATATTTTTAGACATTTAGGGAAAATAGTCTTCATGAAAGAACACATTGGTTTATATTTTAATGCAATCCAAAATTAAAATAACAAAGTTATAAGCGATTTCCACACTCCATATTGGTCATTGTTAAACGATAATCTGGACTAAATATAATTATCAATAGATAGACACTATAATCATAGAAAATGATGAAAATTTAACAACTATATGTTCTTTGTAGCCTTTGATCCCATCTATGGATAATACAATGAATTCATTAATCCGCGTTGTAATGAACCAACAATATGATGAATTAACTCGACCCCAAATTGCATCCTCCATGATAGTTTCTATGTTCCACATAGAAAATATACAACAATATGAAACCATTAAATTATTTCATTATGTTTTATTTCATAAAACATTTCCCCAACATAATGTCCACCCCATAAAATGTGATCAACAACATAATTTCTATTATCAAAGAAAATTTTCATTTCATTAATGTATCCCACTATGAAAGATTTTCATACCAAATAATATTCTTTCAGAATCCATTTTGAATAACTCATGTAATGAATCGAAATAATGTATTCTCCCTCCCATAAATTATCATTGAATCATCCGTTATTGTATTGTATCTAGATACGTGGATCAATCTTCTTGAACCAATCCTTCTTACTATAGTAACCAATCTACCTTGATGAATTCATGAATGATGACTGGGGATATATCCCATATTCTATTTTGTACATTACATGTGTAATAGTGTGCATTTTCTCCATGAAATAAGTCACATAAATCAAATCATTCATATGAACAAGAAGAAAAATCTATATAGTACTCTGCATTTCCTATTCATTTGGATATATAAATGAGTCGAAAACATCTTAACATTAGCTTCCCTTATATTCTCAAAATATTGTTGTCTGAACTAAGGACTCACTCTCAAAAATACATAGTAAAAATACATACTCCAATGGTTACATCTATCATTACTCATAAGATAATGGCCTACATTATATTTTGATCAATGAAATATGCATTATAAAAACACTTTCATTGGTCTCATATACCATACTAAAACCCAAATCTACTACCTCACAATTATTATACCTAATATTTGGTTAAAGAAATTGTATACGATATAGAAATATCATAATAATAAGAAACTAAAAACTATTTGTGTATATGATCACAAAAAATGTCAAATGATCATCACACATTCAACCAATATCCAATATGTAATCTTAAAATATATCCTCCAATATATATTTATTTTGATATAACTATTTATATATTTCCGGATGGTACACCAATAAAAATCGTCAATGTGTCCCTTGTGACTTATTTTATAATCATACAAAAACCATGATATAATACGTGCTTATATATTAAATAAAATTTTTATGAAGGCACCACATAACATAGAAATATCCAAGACATACAACATCCCCAGACTGAATATTATATTTGAATCAAAGATATGTTAAAAATGATTATATTTCATTATTTTATCATCAATCAACATATAACTATGAATATTATAAATTCCATTTATCAAACTGCATATTTTCCAAGGGAATATAAATTGAATGGAGAATGGAACACAAACATATTTTCACAAACATTGTCCTATGGGTGGTAATATAAGATGAAACAAGTCTAGAAATTTTCATCCTCATCCCTGGCCACCATTTATTCTACATAGAGTCATTATAAATATTTTTCACTCTATGATACATCATATAAATATAGTTATTGATGTTTCTAATACTATCTTATAAAATGAATAAAGTGTTTAATCCACTTCCACATACACAAAACATATCTATACCATACAAATAGGTCCCATGTATTATTTCACAAAATTCTAGTTATTCACACAATCCCTCACAATGAAGATCGTAATTAAGATAATCCTTCTTATAGTAATATAATGATGATAATATCCATAATATGAAACATGTGATTATTAAATTTTATTAAAATTAAAAAATAATCAAGTAATCTTATAATTTCATTCTACGAAATAATTTATATGATGTCCAACTACTGATCTAATATGATACATGACAATCATGTCTATGATCATCAATAATTATGTTACATTTTCCTAGTTCATAGGTTATAACTATGAAGAACACATGAAAGAACTATAAAAATTTTCTCTTTAAATAATTCATATCCCAATAGATGTAAATATATTTACATCTATTTTAATTAACATATATAGTATACCAATCATTAAATATATAGACTTTCTGACAATCTAATGTGTATTCTACAACTTCTAACTATAGGTCAGTTGTAGGATACATACACTATTGTAGTAATAAATTAAATAACCTATAGATTTACACATGATTCATTTGTATCAATACTCCCCTTATCGAAATTATCATGCAGAAAAATATAAAACACATAAAATCCAAATATTATGATAACTAAATTCAAGATAGGTACTTAACACCTCCTTCATATCAATAAAAAAACTCTCACACCAGCATGAACTATAGAATTTCACCATTTTTTAGTACAATGTATTTTTAGGTGACAATAATGGAGTGAATTTTTTTGATAAAATCATTATATTATCTTTATGATCCTAGAAATCTCATTATCTTTACCATATTATGTGTATTTTACCAACTCATTACCAAATGTTCCATTTTTATGTCCACGGATATACTGGTCAGAATAACCCCATGTCTCATGAATTTATCATATTGATTAGAACTTTTTAACTTTAAAATAATAAAATAAATACAATATCATCAATTATTACACTATAAAATATTGGGAAGTATCACCTGATTAACATGCTTTGGTGAGTTTATGAGGATATAATTATCAAAAACCCTGACAAATTTTTCTGGGTATGATTTGTTAATATTATTAATGATATACATGGAAAATATTATCAATTTAATATGTCAAAGAAGTATCACCAACTACTAATATAAAATTTCAGTTCAAAAAACTTTCAATTTTTTGATGTCCTCCTATATATCGTGAAATTGGTAACATCCAATTTAAGAAATAATTCACTGTAACCATTGGGCTCCTATCATTTGATTTGAGAGATCAACGATCTATGTTTATGGGTACCAATAAAATGCAGTTTTATATTTCATATTCTTGTAATCTACATAGTGTTAAATACTTCTATCCACATTTATGAAAAAAAATAAGTACCACGTGGTTATGAAATAAGAAGAATAATACCCCGCTATTATATGTATTTGAGGCCTATTTATAATTTTTAACTCTTCCATCACCATATGATAAAAGGAATACAAAATGTATTCACATATGTAATGAGTTGTATCTTTACATAAACTATTATATTAGTTGGATGACTAATGAAGTCATCTGGGAAGAAATCCTGATAGAGATAAAAATGATGATATAGATAAAAAGGGACAAAAATAATTGTGATATAATATACAATACTATAATTTTTCCATTAATTTTCAAAAACTATCACAAATTTGTTAATAGTCCACTATAACACATATATAATTCAATAGTCATTATAAACATTTAATCCATGGGATATGAAAATGATAATAATATCCTAATGAATTAAATGTGGCAAAGTGTGGTTTTTATCTTTTCCATTCCAATTTTATTCGCATGATCTATATTTATAGAAACATGTGTATTGTAGATGTAAGGATATAGAAATGACTATTAAAAATGCTTGGAATCAATGATGAATATTTAAATTTTTACAAAATGGTGTATATGGAGATATAAACTTATAATAAAAATATACTAATATGCCCTTAAAATATTTATTTGATATATAGGAATAGGATTTAAACGTATAAAACATAAGTAGATAATGTTGACGTGATGAATAACGTATATCAAATTGTATTTGGCATATCAACACCATCTGCTAGAGTCTTATATATATTTTATGCTCAACATAACTAATCTTCAAAATACAATCCATGAGGTGCATTATTCAACTATGTTAAGCTCGTATGTGGATCTTGAGTATTTTACAAAGACCCTATCTATATTTACAAGATGTATATTATGTTTCTCATGCATCCATGGAGAAACTCATTATCAAATATCTTCTGTAAAATGGATAGATATTCTATATATTTCCAAACTAATATCACATTATATAAGAATTTTTATATATCCTTTGATAAATTTCAACTAACCATTAGTTTGAGAAGTATGAAAATCCCCATGGGGTGGTTGAAGAATATATACTATGGTAATTCTACAAACCACTACCCCCTTGCATGTCCTCAGTCTTACTCATCCTCCTACGATAAGTAAAACACACATTATGTGTAAAATGTAAACCCTCCAATATATTAGTATAAAAAACATCGAAACATTATCAACTATCCTACAGTACCATCATAGTTGGAAAACCTTTATAGAGGAACCCTATGTAAGTTATTAAGAAATATATCCAATCTTGTCGTCTAAAATTAAAATGAGGACCTATATTGAATTGCATTTCTTTATGTGACTTGTTTTTGTCCTATATGGTTAAAAAATTATATATTCATAAGTAATTATTAGTGTATATAAAATCATTATTAGATCCAGGCATAATATTAATCAATTCATATGTGTTATCTAGATTTTGTGCATTATGGAAGATCCCCCTGAAGAATATATACATGAAGGCCCCAAGGATAATTTTATCAATATTCATTTACAATGAGAATCCACCATCAAATAGTGGGTCCCTAAATCATAAACATATCTATATAGACTTTTTATTCCACCACTATATATTCTATGTTGAATTTTCACTTAATTTGAGTAACTGGTACATAGTATTCTATCTTCCTCTAGTACCTAGAAAGGATTCCTGAAATATGTGTGTATTTTCAGGGTCCATGTAAAACATGGTATTATATAAAAATACATGATTAGTATGTAATATAATAGATACAGCCTCTATATGAGCATAAAATGAATAAACCACTTGAGAATATGTTGGATCATGTTCTCTCTGATCATCCCAGACATCCAATGGGGATTTTGGGGAATCGTCCATAGTGGGGTAATTCAAAATTCAATGAGTGTAAATATTATATTATAAAAATTGAGAATATAATATACTAAATAAATTATGATAGTACATTAATATTTGATGGGATCACATAATGATTATCATTTCAGGCTACCCATAACAAAAGGTACACCCCTATAGAACAATCCAATGTTTTTCATACCTGCATGGCATTTAGAATAATATTTTTACCAAACAAAACAACATGATCATGTCTATCTAACTATTTATAACAATATTATAGAAAATAACATAAAAAATGATTTATCAGTAAATAAATAAATTATCTATGAGATGCATTTAAAAAATCATGGAAATAGATTAATGAATTATTTGGTTGAGAAAATAGGTAAACACATGGAATGAGATTATACACACCAAATAATTGTACATAATGCACCCCAATCCAATAAAACATTATAAAAATACCAAAAATTCTAACTCAGTGGTCTGTGAAACATGAGAAAATCTTGAAGATGCATACTCCAATAAAGAATATATATTCAGTTAATCTCTATTCCATATTATTCTATATTATTTAAAATAATTGAAAAACACATTGTACAAATATAATTTTTGAATCCCAAATCAGATCCCATTTTTCCAAGAGTGAGAGCCACATGTCCGTATGTGAAAATAAATGGTTAAAAGATGTAGGTAACTATAATCAAGGTTCTGATGTACATCATTAGGTATGATATACCCTATATTTCCTTATTCATACACTACAAAAAATGTAAATAAAAACTAAAAAAATCAATTATTGTGTCCAATAAATTTATACATTGAAAAGAAACATTTCAGTTAATGAAAAAATGAAGATAAACCATATTAAAAATATAGAAAAACATTACTATATATGTTTTAGGTAAATAAATGGACACACTATGGATTTCATTATTGGACATGTGGATAAAAAATGTTTATAGGCTTTATACGACAAAATTATTCCATGGGTCCGTTTCACCATCTAGAATCCCTATGCCTGAAGTCTTCATGCACATCGAGTGTCCAATGTAGATTGTGAGTAGTAAAATATATTAGTATAGAACTAATACATCCATAAAATTTGTGTAAAATTATAAAATGTGAGTTTACGATAATAATAAATGCCCTAGAAATAATAATAATCATAGACATATAATTTTTGTATTATTCAACTCATTATGTTCCCTGAATTTACATAAATCGACTACATTATTATTAGATAATGAAATAATGACATAGGTGATCAAGATATAGTGATAAAGAAGGTAATATTTTTTCATAGATTCAACAAGTAATATAAATATATTTAGGGTTATAAGGCCATTAGGTTCTCTTCTTAAACAAACTCATTTTGGAAGTGAATAAAATGTCTCTATTATGGGTAAAGACACAATGTTATCCCACAAAGCAATAGTATTTGTTTTTATGAATGTATAGGTTATCAAGAAAATACACTGTCTTCATATCCATCATCAATAATGATTAATGCAATGCACACTCCCCCACACATGGGTATCAATTTCATTATGACCCACCTGTACGTGTACCCAATATGTCCCTCTAAAGGAATGTTAGTAACATAGAATATGGTTGGTCATAAAAGGGTAGATAATTTATTAGTATCGTGAGAATCAATATCCAGATAAAATTAAATGAAATAAGATTAAATTTTTGATAAATTGACACTCAATTTCACTCATGGAATCAAACATCATTTAAATGTCTCATAGGGTACACATGCACATACATGTGATCACAAATAAAAATGTTCAATCAAAATCTGCCAAAAAATTATTCATAGAGATGTAAAATTTTTCATAAAATGTCACGAAATTGTAAGGAGCATCTTACATCAATATTATAAACGTACACATTATGAACAACTAAGAGATAATATTGAAAATATTATCACACACAAAAAAGAATTTGAAATCATGAAAAGTATCATTAAAATCATTGCAAAAGATTCGAAAATTGTATTATAGAATATGATTCTAGAAAAAATATGGGAATATCTACCAATATAATCTAATCATTTATACATAAAGAATTACTACAATAAATATGGTAGGGAAACTCACATTCATTAATTATGGGATACTCCTTTAATTTTAGGGATAAATCAATGAGTAATACTGTGGAATTATATATTGATAAATCCCTATAGTTATACAGATATATTGAAGAAGGATTCAGACATTAATGGATTCAAGGGGCCTTGACAATTGTTGATAGAATGTAAATTAATTTATCATGGAATATAGATAGTGCTACTCTTATATGCATTATATTATAGAAATGTCTAGGTGTAATGAAGATTTCAATTATAGTTAATTTCCATTTAGAAAGTGAATCTAGATTCTATACAGTTATCAAATGATATATCATCTCTTCCTTATAAAATGAATATTCCAAATTACTGATTATATTCAAGAACCACCCAGTCGTCAATTGGACACTATGCAATAGTATCTATTCAACAATAATGGGAAATCTAAATTGAAAAAAACCACTCTAAATCCATCCTACAACCACCAAACCAATGTCTATGATTTCCACAATATCTTATAGATATCAATTCTAAATAAATATTATAAATTCCCAATTATTTTCACACTATGTTCGATATATAAATTTAATAGATAAAGAAGTAATTAGACAATAATATATAGTTCCATTTTAAATCATAGGTTCATTAAACAATAAATTGATTAACTACATAAACAAATATTTAATTTTTATGAGTAAATAAATTTCATCATTTGAGCTAGTAAACATAAGAATCCATGAGTCCTTCTAAAATCATTTTATATATACAAAAACTAACTTTTCAATCACAAATATTAAATTATATATATCGTAAATTTTTTATATGATAGGTCGAAACATGTTACATCCCCTAATTCATTCCTTACATTACATTAAATCAATTTATAGTAATTTTAATGTTTAATGATAATTGAATAAAGTGTACATTTGTCACAATAATGTATAAGACTAATTAACATGAAATAAATAACTAATTGAATAAGTATACTATATATCTATATTTTAACTCATGATATTAATGTAATCTAAATTACATATCAAAAGTTAATGAACAATTTTCTATTTTTAATTTATTTCAAACACATAATTTCCAAATTTTATTTTCTAGTATAATAAGTATTTCATTTCATTTACTACTTTTTAAGAGTAATATTAATTTAATATTATAGAATGAACTTAAATTATATAATATTTTAATTGTAAATAGTTATCAACATACCATATTTTGGATATCTTAGTATGAGATATATCCTTATGAAATTAGTAAATTATTTTTATTTTCATATAATTTTATATAACATTCATATTAACATTGAAAATTATATGAGTCCTAGTTAATATTAGATTCCTCAGTAAAGATTAATATATATATATATATGTGTGTGTGTGTGTGTGTGAATCCAATTAAATTCTCCATGCATCGTTGAAATCCTTTATTTTCTATTAAATCATTGTTCAATTATATGATAATATTGTTCATTTATTAATAAAAATCATCATTCCCTATAGATTATATAACTCCTTCTATAGTCAAGTGAGATTGCTTGTCATTATCATCGACATAATGGTATTATACAATAAACATGACTAGTTATTTGGTTATTTAATATATATTGTTTATAGAAATGTTATTAAAATAAATATATGTAAAAATGAACTAAAATTTTACAAAAAAAAACTAATGGAAAAATTTAATTCAATTAGTATAATATTTCATTATATTTTATTTTATGTGTCATTGAAAATATAACAATAATTTTAATGAGAAAAAATATATTTAACCATTGATTGATTGGTCTCGACGATTTAATATACCACACCATTGTCATTTAATTGTTATAATATATGATTATATATCATTGATAGCATATGGATGTATAGATGATAATAATTAATCTAAAAACCACAAAACTACTCTAGATGTATTATTTATTTAAATCGTTATTAAATAATCCAGAAACTTTTTTAGATAAAAAGTTATCTTGATGTCTTGTGGTTTTTAATGAGTATATTGAGTTAATATTTCACCATTAGATCTAATTTTAATATTTATTTTGATTATTCCTAAAAAAATAATATGAACATTGATAAATGACAGATAATATATAATAAATAAATAAATTTACATAATAAAATATTTATTTTGAATGTGGAGAACATATCAATTATTTATTATGGTCAAAGTGAAAAATTTATTTAAATGAGTGTTAATTCAATACCAATATAATAGTTTTTCATCATATTTATGTAAAACTATTACCAAGCCCAAAAATATATTATTATTTATTTGAAAAAATAATCAATATATATATATATATGTATTAAAGTGTTGATCAATGACTTCCATTTTTTATTATATAGTTAAATAAATTTTTATAATCAAATAAACATCATGTTATACAGGATGAGAAAAAATTTCATTATTCCATGTTTTTAAAACTACAAGACTAGAATGATAATTTGATTAATTTAAAGATCATGAAGTGGTAATATTTTGTTTTATCATTCATACATTCTATAAGATAACATAAAATTATATAAATACACCACCACATGTCATATGCATGTTACCTACAGAATAATTAAAATCTATATTATTTACACATTCCACAAAAATATTACAATTCATATAAAAATATTAATTATATAATTACAAATTTTGGGTAGATTAAAAATATAATTCCAAAAAATTATTTTAAAAAATGCGAATATAATAATTTATTTTATGTAATTTGTATGTAAAAAATAATGTAATCATGTTATCATAAATATTTTTAGTAATTTATATATACTAATATATTATTTATTAATTTATTATCAATGTATATATATTTTTTAAAAAGAAAAAAATTAATGATGGGTTATTTTCCCCATTTTTGTTATTAACATAAAATTTCAATTTTAAAAAAATTATGATTTAAAATAATATTCATTATATCAAAAAAACTTATAAGCATATTTTTAATTTCTAATAAATGTTCCTATAAATTGTTTTCAATGTTTTTGAACCCCACATATACATTATATAAATATATATAGAGAGTAACTGGAATGAAATAGGTCAAATACATATTTACATCTATTGAGTATAAAATATATATTTATTTTAAATAAATAAAATAATTGAATAAGTATATTTTATTGGTGTCTTGTTCAGAAATTATTCATGAAAATTAATGATGAACATAAAATCTATATCACACAATTGAAATACCTGGATGAAATTTTATTATAAGACCCTCATATATGAGGACTTTTTTATTAATTATAAATTTTAATCAAATTAGTTAACTGTGTTGTTATCATTATTATTATAAAATAAAAATTCATCTGGACTTTATATATATTTATATATTGAATATATTTCATAAATATTTATATCTATAATGATGGATATAATTATTTGTAAATATTTACAATACGTTAATCATAAATTTTGATGATTCCATAACCCTTGGATGTTTTCCATCTATTCATTAATAGGATTCAAAATTTTAAACTACAATCCAATATATCTTCCTTTATTACAACATTTTGTCCCTATGATAACCAATCATGTGTAAATAAAATTATGAATTGGGAATGAAATTTTTTAATATAAATATAAAATATAAAATAATTCTAAAATAAAATTTATTATAATCATATCAGATTCCAACATTATTTATTTTACGATATATTGAATAATCAAAAAAATATAATATAGATACATATATTTTCCAAATACTATTAAAAATATAGAAAGCATAGATCCAGAGTGTGTTTTTGTAAAATGATCTATAAATTTCACCATAATTTGATTTTACCATGAAATTATTCAATAATATCTCATCAATCAAACATCATATACTTTATTATACATACCAAATTTAATTTACCATAATGATAACCACAATAATGGTTTTAGCTTTTTGTATATTACAAATTAGTATTTATACTTGTATTTTTTTTCTCGAGGTGAATATTAATCATTTAAAAATATGTATTCTATTATTGATAAATTATAAAATAATATTAAACGTATATTGAAATTAATATTCCCTATAATTTTATAATATCATATATTATAAAATAGAGGGTCATAGAGAATGATATACATATTATAGAAGTCAAATTTTATAAATTTATTTTATATTCTTTTTTATGTTATGTATATATACCTAGTAGTATAAAATGAATTTTCACATTTTAATAAAATGGAGATATTTAATATTATAATGACTCATATTTTACATGCATTATTTTTTATATTACACTAATTTATTTTGAGATGATAAGTTGAGTTAGTGTCTGATTTCATGGATCGACGTGCCATGAATAAATCATTGAAATATATTAAAATAACAAACATCACGTGTGGATATTTTTGTTTGAAAAGATGAATAACATCTAAATGGTTGCCCAGATCACAAATACTAGGGAAACATTGAAATTTGAATAGCGTCTTCACCCTAGTCGCAACTTGACATTGGTTGACATGAGTCATTCATGGAAAAGCTTCATGAGAGTTTAAATTTATTAAAATAACATAAAAATCATTATATTATTTCATTTGATGATGCAGTTATTCAATGATAGAATTAAAATTTAAATAAATATCATTAATAGAAATATAGGGTTATCCTCATTACCCCTGAAATCTATGGAGTCATTAGATAGAAATATATTAGGAAAATTCACTCATGAATGGGATGACAGAACCTTTATTCTTTAGTTGACAAAGAATGATCTTCACAAATCTCACCAAAAAAAGTGATGTGGGGATCATTCTTCATCCAAACTAAAAATAAATATAGTTAGGAATCATTATTTATATCTTCCTTCATAATCTTTAATTACTATGATGAATGAGGAATGATCATCAAACCGAATATCCCTTAGATCAATCAAATTTCTGGGATGGGTTTTTTTCTTTATTGTGAATTTATTATAGATAATTTCATTGATTATTTTACCATTACAAAATTGATGAACCATAATTTACCTGATAATCAATCGAAATTTATCACTCTCATTTTTTGTATTTATCCTTCAATTATAGCGTTCATCGTACATATTCTTCGTTATCCATAGTATTGAGCCACATTTTGAAAAATTGATCCTTAAACATTCGATTCATGTAGTAATTATTAAAAACTATATATCAGTGATTCATAGGACATGAAAAATGATTGACGATGGGAACATCATCAATTCTTATGAAGGTTGGTGTAGAATCTATTTTCATTAGTGGAAATGAATAATGAATATGATTGACAATTTTTAGGCTATTAGAGGCCAGAAGCCCATAAACTAAGTGTTAGGATGGTGAGGAGACCTTAGATCTGATATTATATTGTGAAAGGACAACTGGAAGGAGATACAGTTAATAGTATGTGGATTGTAGGATCAATAAGATTGATTTCTGGAAAACACAATACACACAACATGTAGTTCCAACTACACGGATTGTGTCCCCACAGTTGAAAGACCAAGAATCTACCCATAGAGGTAAAAAAATATAGGATGGAGTATACATGTTACCTAAATGTAATGTACTCACCCACATGGCTTGGAATAGACTGTTTACACATAATATCTTGTATACTATTACCTGGGAAAGGATAAACCGTTTGAAATAGTGTTCTATTTCTTCCTTTTATTCCTATTTGATGGTATAAAACAATTATTACTCATTTGGAATATGATCTCTTTAGAATGAATTACAGGATTGATTTTATGGAATCTCTTGGGAGTCCCATAGTTTGATCCATTATCATCATCATCACATAGGTGGATTTATTGGTATTGACAGGACCAAAGCTAGAGAGAAATGATACTCTACATCAACGTTTAATCTATGTGATGTTATTATTTTAACCACATGTAACATGAATTAATCATCGCATATGTATCATATCACTATTTATAATTATTATTGTATCATACTCTTTGTGAATCTTGAGGATTAGTATGGATGTCATCTGGGCTATCATAATAAGGAGTGAGTTATTTTGGATGAGTTATTCGTGGAATATTTGACATAGAAATATGTTTTATGGTGCACAGTGGTTATAAATGGTCTCTAGAATGTGTGTTTTGGATTTAGTACCCTTGACTATTTTATTTATGTGTAATTTCATCATATATCTTTGTTAAGATGAATGCACATTCCCATATTGTATTGATTTGGGGTTTTGGGTAGTCTATCATCACATTGTTATACTAACCCATGGAGGCGTTCTACTCACCCCTGTATTGGATTTCCCACGACATGTCTATTTTTATATAGATGATCGAACTTTTGATGGTGTCATATGTAGACCTGTACATGATGGTGCAATGTGAGACTTGGAAAATGAGGTGTATTATTAATCCTACAAACAGAATCCCTGGTACCTTTACATAAAAGATTTTTTTTATAGAATCTGTGTGGTTGGATTTTATTCTATCTATTTTTACAATATATTACCTATCATTGTACTCTTTTTGTGGAATAAAGATGTAATAATGCATTGGTTACATAGTTTTTTTAAATTTCCTTATTTTGTGTGCTTAAAGATGTGTTCATCTGTAAATGTATATAGGTAACATGTCCAATGTTAGAGTTATTTCTACTTTGTTCTAGTCAAAATCCTATGACATATAAGAGGCATGATTGAGGATTCATGGCATGGGACACAATATAATTGTTCATCAATGATATGTATCAGAGTGTTCAGTTCTATCCTAGGATCAGTCGTATGTGAGAATGGTTTGGGGAAATATTCTTTAGTGTATCAAGATAATTTATTATTTTTGGGGATTCTATGTTGGTGTGGCTATCAGTGAATCCATAAATTATGACTCTAATAACAATCATTTCATATTTTTTCATCATAATACTTGTTAAAATAGAACACAATGATACCATTATCATATTAAATTAGGTTGTGGATTTCATGTCATTTTGTAGTATTCCCTCCATATATAGTCATTAAACATTTTACATCTTGTTTGTTTTACAATTCCTCTATGGTATATACCAGCATGGATTAAAAATTTGAATCATGAGGATGTAACTCTTAGTGATGAGGACATGAAGCAAGTACTAGTTCCCCTAATGTTACCTCCAGGTGGATCACCATCCATACATTCACATATAGAGTAGTATATAGTAACTGTAGTACAAGATGATGAGGAGTCTATGGTGAGTGTAATTCATGAGTTTCAGTGACATAATACACATAGGATCCGAAGTGATTACAACAAATAGTCATCTGAGGACTAGCATGAGTTTTTGAAACTTGTTAAACATCTAGTTAAGAAACAATCCAACCATATGGTGGTCCTCGGGATGATCCTTCTACGCAGCTCCATAGGATGATGGTGGATTGTTACTACAGATACTTACAACGAGGTGAATCTGTACTGAACATAGTTTGATATCTTCTTTGGAGAAGAGTTCACTCTAGTTATTATTATACTTGTTCTTATTTAGGATTCCCTACATCATTAACAAGTTATAATTTCAGTTCATGGTTATTTATTGATTTTCATGAAGATATAATGGTATCCAATATATATGGTTCGTGATCTGTACATCATGGCTCATAATTTTGAGTGAGGTCTATGTAGGGACATATAATATAAAATTTTACCTCTATTAATTATTTCTTATACTTGGGTTCTTTATCGTTATATTGTGGTTGAATTCTTCTTAGACGATGATATTCTATGGGTGATAGTCATTACTAGGCGTGTAAGAGTAGAAACATTAGTTCTGGGAAGATGACATTAGTCATTGGGACCCGGAAATTAAGGAACTATTAAGAAAAGGTCACAGGTAATGTGATCTCTATTTGACTGATCGAAGGGTTGAATCTTCATCATATATATAGGTTATTCTACTCATTGTGGTTATAGGGTAAATCAATCTCGGGATTTAAAAAACTGCCATACTACTGATATGGGGAATTTGGATGGTCAAATAATGAAGAGAAAATTACTGGAGTTGGAAAATAACTAGGGTGGAAGGTGTGGTAATGGTACTAGAATATTATAAGGACATGTTCATTGTTTCTACATGTTACCACCACCACCACCATGTGGTCCCCATGAAGTATTGGGAGAATGATGATAAGGGTGAGAACAATTGAATGTGGTCGAATATTACGACTGAGGGTATTTATAAATTATTTGAGGTACAATATATATATTATCTAAATTTGCTACCATACCTATAGAAATATGTTTTATTCATTTAAATTGTAACACATATCTTTTAAGATACTTAGAGATTCAGTTGGAACCCTTGAGACGAACCATAAACTTGGAGACACCTACTAAAGGAGGCCAGATAATCACACACCTATGGAGACAATGTGTCCTGGCCCATGGTATTGAGAGTTTTAGTAGGAACATTATGGTGGTGGCATCAAGAGCTTATGTTGTCATTCATGGGATGGATTTGTTATCTTGTGATAGTTCCCACATTAACTACTTTAGGTAAAGTGTGCATTGTATGCATAGTGATGGAACAATATTTACATTTTTTGGTCGAAAGGACATCCATTCAATACATGATGAACTCATGTGTAAGAGGATCACAAGGATAACTAATGTGTTAGAAATCCGGAACCTTGGTGTTGTAGGTACTATGTGTTTCTAGTTTCCTCCAATAGTGGAAGGTTACTACGACATCATTCCTGATGATGTCCAAGGTTTACCTCCCAACTAATTTTAAAAAGTGCACATTTATTTACAACCTGGGATGACTGTGATACCTAAACAAGCATATTTTATGTCGCATATATCGACATGAAAGATGCGGGATAAGATAGGAGACTTATAGAGTAAGGGATTATTGAAACCCATTGTTTCACCCTGGGTATCCCCAATATCATTTTACAATAAATGGAGACTGGAGCATGATGCTTTGTGTGGAATGCCATAACATGAACTATGAGACCATGTATATGATTTATCAACTACTGTGGATCAAGAAACATTTATATCATTTTAGAGGGTCATAATGGTTCTTAAAGGTAGACCTCTGCCCAGGCTATCACCATTTGTGAGAATGGGATGATAATATACCGAAGATGGCCTTTATATTTCATTTTCTTCATTTTTAATTCTTGGTGATTCTCATTTGTATGAAAAAAACCCCATTAGTGTTCATGGGACTCATGAAAGGGGTCATTAAGCATTAAATTGACCAGTTCGTGTTTATCATCATCAAAAACATCCTTTAGTACTCAACATCTACTGAGGGTCATGCAAGAAACATATGTATAGTTCTTGACATACTCTGAGAGAACTAAAATTACGAGAAACTACAAAAATGATAGTTTTGGGTTTAGGTGGTCCCATTATGGGACAAATTATCCTTGGATATTGAGTAGATATATACCCAGCCAAGGATTAGGCAATGTTAGCATGGGAAACACCAATGAAAATGGATGAGTTGCATATCTCATTTGGGATACCAGACTATTACCATAGATTCATACATGATTTCTCTTGGATATCAACAACTCTATCAACATTGACTCAATAAGGTAAACCATTCATGTGGAATGGTATGTTCCATAATTCTTTTTAGTAGTTACGATAATGTTTTTTGCATACTCCGTTCATGAGATTTCCATTGGAAGGTGTTATGTACATTGTGTTCTACGATGCATTAGAAACAAAACATGCTTGTGTCCAGATCTAGTGGATAGTGGTGATTACCTAAGGTTCACAATATTTGAGACCACTATGAATAACTACACAACCCTTGATCTTGAGATAGTCAAGGTAGTCATCAAATTAATGATGTTGGGACACTACCATTTGGGAGATTGGTATTTATCTACTCCAACCATAAGTGCCTCATCTATATCGTCTTTCATAACAATATGAACATGAGATATATGCGTTGTCTAGGGATCCTCTAGGATTATGACATCGTGATTTTATATACTCAACAGAAGTGTAATATGGTAAATATTCACTCAGTATGAGATAAAAATTAATTTTTTTGAATCATGCATCATAGAAGTTATCATCATTATAGATATATTTTTTGGATGGAGATAAGGAATCTTATCTCTAGTCAATGGTTGTCACCCCTCAAAAATTATAGCATGTTTGGGATCCACAAAATTGGGATACTAACTGTGAGACCCTACATTACATTATTTAAATAGGTAATTCTCCTGATTGTTATTGTATTGGTGTAGAGAATGTCATTGTTTTTAGAGGATGCACGGTTGCACTACTAATAATGCAGAATGAGGTTTTGAGAGAGTTTCAAGCATCATCTTTGGTGATACATCTTATTGTGACAATGATCTAGTAGTACCTCTAATGTCAGTTTTGGTGGCCAGAGATGATGAAAAAAAAATTAGATCTTTTTTCTTGATTCCATTTATATCATCATGTAATGGTTGAGCACCAAGTTCTAACGGGTTTTGTAAAACCACATGATGTTTCATAATTGATTTGTGATGGGATATATATTTACATAAATATTATATAACCACATATGTACATGGGAAACAGTGTAATATGGATGATCGTATGCTAACTCACCAATTTATCCCACTTCCTAACACTCTAATATCATAGTCATATAATGAGAATTGGATGCTTCTACATACAATAGATATTCCTACATCACTGATTCATAGGGACAATTGTTTCTTATTGTGATGTTTTCTTTACAAAAAGGAAATATAAGGTATTGAAGTTGGAATTTAGGTCCCATTATTGCATGAGAACAAAGTTTCCCCATAAAAATGATGACCATATAGAGTGTATTATTCAGGTTATGGAGTACATGCAATGATCATTCAACTAAGACATCAGCCGTAGTTGGGGGTATCACCTACCAAAGGGGTATTTTTCATACAAAATAACTAAAATTCCACCATTAGTATGTAACCATTCATTGGATTGTACGAGGAAAACATGTAGGCCACCACGTTGGTGGTGAAATGCTGGATAGTTAGCACACAGGGGACCATAGTTGGTGAAACATACTACATATAAGAATAAGATCATTAAATATATGATGAAGACTACACGAACCAATCAATATTCTTATGCTTATAGGTGACGTAGGCCTATAAAGATCAATTATGGAGACCATGTGTTTAAACAAATTTCACATCAACAAGGATTACATTGATTTTTATGGGAAATCATGTTCACTCTGAGCTTTATAACACCATAAAGGTACCTCATAGTGTTGGGGAGATGCCAAACTGCATAACAATACCACCACAGATAGAACAAGAAGATGAAGTCATCCACATTCCATTCATTAGGAGGTACGTGCATGACCCATCAGACAATATTGACTAGTGGGAGATGGAAATCGAGGGAGGAGAACCTATTGTTGATTACCCAGTTGTGAATGAGGATCAGTAGGATATGACTATTCATCATTGATTGATTCCTTTGGTGCATCCTCTGTGTTTGCATGAGAATCTCTATGAGAGCACCTGGGAGCATGATTCATAGAGTCATGATCAGTACCCTTTTCATTTGGAGTAGCCTTTGTTTTGGATTTAAAACATATAAATCCATATGGTGGGGAAAATATAATGACTTATATTTTCTCTAACATATATTTTAATATTATATAGATTATTTTTGAGACTATCCACTGAGATGACTTTTGATTCTGAGGATTGTGTGAAAAATAATGTTATAAATATATTAAATTATTTAATACCACATGCATAATATTTTATTGAAAAAGTATAATAACATCTAAAAGGTTCACCATATTATAAATATAAGGTCACTATTTAATTTGGAATATTGAAATTACCCTATGAGAGATCTATCATTGGATGAGGAAGGTCATCTATTAAAGGTCGTCAATGGAATTTAAAATGAATAATCTATTTTATTAAAATCTAATTCATTTAATTTATTTATGTGACGACCCTAGTGAGATGTTTTATAAATAAATGAGTCAAATTCATAAAAATCATTGATAAAATCAAAACCGTTGAAACATAGAGATATTTCATAGAGAGATATATATATATATAATTATCTCTTAAAGGTGATAAAAAAACCTCAAATCTGTGATTGAAGAAATATGACATTGACATATCTGACCAATAGAAACAATGTGTTGATGTTTCTTCATTAGTTATTGTTTCTAGTAAATATATGATGTGTTATTTCAATCATGTTTACTATTCAAGAAATTTTATGATGAACACAGTGTAGTCCAGAAACAAATTTCCATATCAAAGATTGTAAAAACATGATTGGTTATAGGCAGTATATATCTAGAATTGAATATTGATAATTTCATTGTATTTTTTATCTTTTTACTGATGATTAACCAAATTCCACATGAACATTGATCAATGTTAATAATTCTCAATTTTTATTTTTTCTTCTCCACAAAATCTTATGTTCTACATAAGTGTTCTTCATTATTCCCCATTATTAGACCCCTTGGTGATCAATCAATCATTGTGACTTCGATTCTTAGAATAATGATCTAAAACCATAGAAAATGAAACATGACGACTCCAATGATTTGTGATAGTGGGGGTAACAACATATATAATTATATTGACTACTGAATCAGTGTTCTAAGGCACAGCTATGAACAACCACGATAGTGCTTTTTGAGCTGATTGAAGTCCCTAAACACATCGATTCAGTGTTACTATTTAAATATAACCTCAGATAAAAACATTTATTGTTATCAAACAACTAATATGATATTTGAATGCTTAGCCAAGGTGAGAGGGTAGAATAATATGATTTTTGTAATAAACAATACACACTATGAGTATTCTTGATTACAGGGAATGTGTCCCATAGTTGAATGAATTGACATGTGACTTGGGAGGTTCATGGGAATTTGTTAGGGTACATGAAATTCTTACATGGAATATACTACCCCACATAGAATAACGTGGAAACAATACACAGACTAACCTATGTATTGGTAGACGATATTTAATACACCAGTTGATGTTGTGTACCGGCAGACAGTAAGTCTAAATGTGGAACCCTAGTCCAATGACACATTCCATATACAAATATTCTATACAACATTGATTGGAATTACACATTAATTTGTAAAGGAGATGATCTCGAGGTCTAAGGGCATGATGTGTGAACCTAATACATGTCATATACCCCATTGTTCTGGGATTGATCTACATTTCCTTCATATACTGTACATGAATTTTAGTGCTCATTAACATCATTGTTTATTAGAAATATGGTCCAAATAATTTCCTACTCAAAAGGACTATGAAACCTATAGTAGGAAATCCTTGTTAGATTTGTTAGAATCCCCATTGACACTATGAGTAAAACCCTCCATTCATCTTCATGCCCATGGTTGTGTGCATGGTATAAAAAACTGACACTATCATGAAACAGTACTCTAATTATCTGTTTAATCTTGATTGAGATTTTGGTATCACCTGATTTCCATAGTATTGATCCTTATATTTCTATAGTATCATTATTTATATATAGTGTCGGTATACAATTGTTGTGATTTAACACTATACTATGTTTCATGTATTATATATATTTGGATATTATTGTTATATGTACTTTATACATATAAATTTCTAGATGTAAATATATATTTATTTATTGTATTACTTGTTGGTTTTAGGGTTTCCTACATAGTATTGTTATACTCACCCATGCATGGGATTTTCCTACACGTTTTCAGTCTTATGTTGATGATAATCTTATAGATGGATTCCTTAGTCGACTATGACCATACAGTTTATTTTTTGACTGGAAGGGTGAGGTGTGTTCCTAAGTATATATACAATATCCCTTGTACATTTTTATATAGGTTGGACCTATGTTTACAAACTATTTGTGGTGGAATTTTTATGGCCCAATTTACATTACATTAAACTCTGGTGTACTCCAGTTCTAGGATATATTTTCATGCATGCATTGGTAACTTTGTGGTTTATTTACATTTAAGAAATTTCTGGGAGAGGATATATGTTTATTCCTATATGAAAAATAATAATGTCATTATTTGTTAGTGATATTAATACTCGGTGTAAACTGCACTACCCTAGCCTATTGGAGGTGGTCTTTGGGATTCATACAATGGGCCCTAGAAGAATGTGTCAGGATAATAATGATAAATCATAATGTAGGAATTATTTGACATTATTACATTTTTTTCAAAAATCATTATTCACTTTATGAGGTTTCACATAAATCATAGACATTGTTGAAATCGTTATATATGATAGATAGTGGATGAAGGTTACAAGACATGTAAACATATAAATTACATATTTATTAATAATATAGTTCATTATATTCATTAGACCTTGTAGAATACCCATACTGTATATCGAATTTGTTTTACTTTTAGTCTGGTACATGTGTCGTGATTCTCTTAAATGTCATTTTCCAGTGTAATATCACTCTTGATGTTGTTGACATCTATATATCATAAAATAAATTATATTTTAACATATAATTAGGGATTGAACAATCATTATCCATTATAATGTGTTATTTAATTATACATGGGGACATACATTATACATGAGATCCATTTGGATGATATTTTAAATTCTACATCAAGAACACCATAATAGAAATGGATATAGTATACTATGTTGTAATTTATACATTCAGAATTTTCATTTTCATAAAATAACAATTTCATTGGAATAGTAATATAATTTATATGGTGTCTATTCACATTAGATGATTTTAATATTATAATATTATTCCGTTGAATCCATTCACTTGTATTATAACCTTATTATACATTTTGATTCATAAAATAATTTTGAAAATAATATTATTTAATTAAAAATACCATTCATGCGGTCTTACGTAACATGTGATTAAAATTTTTTCAATTTGAGATGTAGCTTATGATATACATTACCATGAAGACATACTTCATAAAAATACCATTGTCTTATTCATAATATATGATATTGGAATATCATATTGAATGGAAAACATCTTCATGGGTTTAAAAAGAGAATCATAACATCATATAAATATTAATATGAATTATAAAATATGATTGCTATATTTTTTCTTCAGATACATAGTGATTAAATTGTAATTCATAAGTGAAGAGATAGGACCATTTTTACCTTTTCCACATGAGTGAAAGAACATTAAACATTATTCAAATTAAATGTTGCAATAAAATTATTAATCAAAACAAATGATATATAATACATATAATGACTATTAACCATATAATGTCAATATTAGTCTATAATTCACCATATAACCAAAATATATATTTAAATATAGAAATAATTTTTATTAAAATTTTGTTATGTATTAAAATATATTCATTCAAATTTCTTCTAAAAATATAAGTAAAAAGTTATTTTTGATTTTTATTAGATAATTAAACTATATTCAAATTTCACTATTTATAACATGTTCATAATAAAATAATTATTATTTTCTAATCATTTGTTAACATTTAATCCAAAATATATGTCTTAATATTGGAATTTATTTTTTCAGATTATATAGAATTATTTATAAATTCGATTTAAATTATATCCGTTGAAATTAGAAAAGAAATTTAAAAATTTTGCATAAATAAATAAGTATATTTTTTCATAACTAAATAAATTATAAATAAATTAGTAAATTAAATTTAAATAATTTATATTAAAATAAATATATTTTTTAATTATTTATACAATAAATTAATCTATTTTTATAAAATAAGAGATCAATGTTTTGAATAAATTTTATAGGTTGTATTTAGATTTTAGGAAATTTTGACACATTATAAATTAAATTCCAATATGTAAATATATTTTATGATATCACATATTGATTTTAAATTTTGAATAAATAAAAACTTCATGAAAAAATAAGATATTTTAATATTTATCTTATTATATAATTCCTATAAGGAATTATAATTTATTATTAATTATTAATTTATTACCTGTCCATAAAAATATATATAATGATAAAAATATTAATGAAATGTATTTTTATTAGCATATTATTTTAAATAATTATATATATAATTTTTTGCATGATATAATTTATGTTCTAAATTTATTATTAGAAATTTTCATTCCACACATTATAAGGCAGGTACAATAATTTAAGATTGAAAATTCATCTACAGAGAAAATAGTTTGAAATAAAATCAACAAGCATGAATTTATTTGTTTCTAATTGTTTATATATATTATCTATTATTTTTATGATGAATTATAATATCTTTTTGTTAGTTTTTTTATACTTATCGGTATTTTAGGATAAACATCCCACTAGTGGGGATGCTTTTTTGATGTTCATGAATGGTTGGGGAAGTATAACTATAGTTCTAGGGTTAAACATGCGATGATTAAAAATTCCATATAATTATAAAAAATTAAAATTAAATTAAATATACCATATTGAAAATATGTATTTACATATGTATCAATATCATTGGATTCTATTTTTCATTGAGAAACATAAATTATGGTTTTTGTAGTCTGTTAAACATTAGTATGGTTTGAACAAAAAAATGTGTTGGATGGAATAATCAAAAACAGTATATCATTTGAACATGAATTCATATAGAAAAAAATTAGATATTAATGATTAAATGAGAAATATATATATAAATTTATTAGGAAGGTTATGTATAATATTTTTTTTTAAATTTAAATGATTCCACTAATTTTTAATTTGAGATATTCCACTTAAAACATCACTAATAAAGAAATATGTTATTCAATTCATAGGACCATATAGGATAGGTTCCCATGAATTATCATATGTAAATATATAAATTAATATTGTTCCCAAAACACTTAGGATAATTGTTCTTAGAATAATCCATGGGTAACGCATAGTTGTCTTACATTAATTTTTTCTATGATAAATAAATATAGTGTTATTTTGATCCATATAACGGGTATGAATAATACTATATCAAATATTATGTTAATGAATAATATATACTACTAATATTTATTGTCTTTACATATTATAAATATGTATTATATATATATATATATAAATTCCCAACATGGTGTTTCTGACGTTGAAATATTGTTCTTGAAAATGTAAATTTAAATTATATAAGGGGATCAAATATTTAGAATAAGTAAAATTAATAAAATTACTTACTAAATGAATTTAAAAAATGATACCACATCAATAAAAACTATATAATAGATAAAGAAATCATTATAATTGATTATTTTATTGAATTATATATTTGATAATGAAAAACTTGTATTAATCTCCATAACATTTTTTATAACACCCACATTTCTCTAAAAAATATTGGAATATTCAATGTGTTAGAAGGAAACCATAATAAGTAAATGATTACTGATGTTTGTCTAGAAATACATATATATATATATATATTACAATGAAAATATTTATATTGATTATGTATATATGAATGAAATTGGGTTACTTGCTTTACTATACACAGTGTATTTATTTTTTTATTTATTCTAGTGATTGTAAATTCTTATGAGTATAAATTTTGGAATTTGGGGAATATTGAAAAAGGAAATTGTTATTTCTATATGATCAGTAAATATAAACTTTAATAAGAGAAGGGTTGTTATTGTTAGACTGGGAAGAAACAATGTTATGAGCACTTTATATTTTGTTGTAATCTATATGGCTTATATTCTAGAATGTTGAGAATTCTACTATTTTGACAATATCAATCAATAATATGAGGCCAATACATAATACATCTTCAAGAGTATCCACTATATTATATATTTTTTGAATATCATTTGATAAATTATTTACCAAACCATGTTGTATACCCATGACTCATAAAAAATATTGAATTTACCATTTCTACAATATTATTTTAACACTCATTTAAAACATTATATACCATTTTAAATATTTATTAAGCCATTTTCATAAATTATTCTAACATATTGTGTTTATGGTTATTATCCTTTAATTGGGGTTGATTCCCTTAAGGTAAGGAATGATTTCATTAATATTCCTCCTATTATCCATATGTATTGACATGTTTAACTTTTCTCACTATGTATTCATTCTATATATTATTTTATAAGAATATAAATTTTCATAGTGAGATAGATTAATGAAATTTCTTATTAATATATGATTTTATGTTTCCACACTAATAATGTCTATAAAAATATAAAAACTCTTATTAACGATCAACCATTTTTGAGGAAGATACCCTTACATGTTGCATCTTTCCATTGGAATTCTCACAGATCATAATTTACCTATGGTTTTGGTTCAAGGGAAACTCTTAAATTTTGTATATATTATTTCATTTAACAATGATATATATTTATTGAACATGATATCAAAATAATCAAAATTTCAAGTGATTTATCATCATAAAATTTTTGATCACACTAAAATCACAATGAAATTTTTTAATGAATACCATTATCTAAATGAGTCTTTCATATATGCTGGATGGAATAATTTGGTTTATAATGGTAATACTAGTGGTTGTATATGTTTATGACTATTATGTTGTTTGTTTTTGGTTCTGAATTAGGCATGGGTACACATGAGTAACCTCAATTTTGGGGTCAATTAGATAATTTCCTATATATATTAGTGTGTTTAAGTACTAGAGGTCATTATGGTGAAACCGTCATAGCTACGAGTATTTATTGCATTGTTTAAATCATATAAGTCATCTAGTATCTCATTAGTGATTCATTTTTAAATTTTGATCCTATATCTAATTGACCCCCCATGAATCACATATATTGACATAATTTAACGTTTTAGTTAATCAATAACTCTTATTCAATAAATTTTTAGATATTTTAATGTTTTACAATACATCTCATATAATTTATTTTTTATTTTTTATAGAGTGTTCAATAATATTTTATAAAAATATAATTCATAAAAAAATTATAGTAAAGCATATTAAATAATGTTTAATTAACTATAATTTATGATTTCAAATTGATTAAAATTCATCAAAAATTAGGGTATCATGAAATAGTTATTTTCCTCAAAAATCATATTCTAGTTTGAATATTAAATGGTGGTTATGTAGGATACATAATTTTTTGAATTACATTTATCACATGAAGGTGGTTTTTGAGTCTATCATAATGTTTTTTGATGTCACACTACAATTGACCTTGAGTGAAATAAAGTTATCATATTTCATGTTTCAGAGGATCCATCTATTATAGAAATAATTTAATCATTAAATTACCTAATCAACCATTTATATATTTTATCACTCATTTATATTTTGATCATGATATAAAATTCTTTTTCACATTACTTTTTAACAATATTTAGTTATCTTGTGTATTCTCTAATAGAACATTATCAATATTTATTTATTTTATTTATGCCTACAAATGTATAATTTACATATTAGTCCTTTAGTACAATATTTGGAATATATACCCATTTTATATTATTTCTAAGGTTGTATTAATTACCCATGGGTTAGTAGAGAAATACATATGATAGTTGATATAATGTAGTGATCATAGAACAACAAATAATCATAGTGGTTCAAATCATCACGTGCTTTGAAAGGTTGAATATGGTTTGTGAATTACACTGGAAATATTTAATCTCATTATCATTACTCAATAAAGAATGTTAATAAAACAAGAAAACATGAATTCTTATTAGATTAAAGTTAATATTAAATTACATCATAAAAAAATAATTACGAAATGTGAGGTATATGGTGTCCATGTACTCCATTAATTGTAATATAAAACTATGAACATTAATATGAACTATTATTATCAATATGAGTTGGTTATGAAAATAATATATAAAGGATTAGTTCAACTCATACAATTGATCGTTAAATACTCATCATTCAATATTTATTTTTGGAAGATTTATAAAACTACATGGAAAATAATTACATAAATGAGTTCAATGAAAATATAGATCATATAAATTATGTATTATGTATTACAATGAGGGAAATGGGTGGTACATAACATGTTACATAATGTTGGTGTAATTTTATAAAAGAATTTATTTCCATATATACATGAATATAAGTCAATGAGAGTCCACAATTCCAACTAATGAAAAAGAAGAATGTAGAATTTGTTATTCTGGTAAACCAATCTAGTATAAGATGATTAATAAAAAATATATAAGGGTCTATAAAAACCACATGGTGGGTGAAACTACGGTATTATTATAATAAAATTTAGTTATTTTATTCTAATGTTTTTATGAAATAATGTGAATGTGTAATAAGATTTTTAAATATATAAGAAATAAAAGGATATGAATGATTTTATAATGGAAGGTTGATATTTTTATTCCATTAATATTGTAGGGAGATTATTTTTATACTACTAAGAATAAATATGTTGGACATATTTCAATGAATTTAAGTTAATATATTTGTCTTGCTATTTAATTTCCCTTTTTATAATAGGAAAACTATAGTAAATGGTTGTCTATAATAAAGAACAAATTTTTGATGCACAATGATTATGACTAATCAAACTCTATATGATTCATGGAAATAAGATAATGAATAAAAATGTTCACATTGATATAAAATTTTTATCTATGAACATTAATGAATGTGATTCCACCTTCAAAAATATAAAATTTGATTAAAATATATTTCTCAAGGTAATTTTTACAGAGATAAATTATCACCTAACAGATATAAGTGATATTCAATATTATATATAATCTCTCAAAATATTGATTATAAAATTTCATAATTAAAAACTAGTTTTTTCATGTTAAAATCTAATTATGATTGGAATATTATTTATAAAATGGTGGTTGGATTATTTATTTAATTATTGATCGAAATTAGTAAGAATAATATTTTTATTATCTATGGTTTGAAAAAAAATTAATATTATATTCTAAAATATTATTTCGGTATAAATATAATGAATTTTTTGAAATAATTTCATGTAATTACCATAATAATGTGAATTTATCATATCAACCAAATAGTTTCATGTATATATTTTTAATTATAAAATATAAAATTTATTTTTTTTATATGATTAATCCATGTAAGAAGAATGATAGAAAGCTTTCCATGTCTGATGATTATATACAATGACATTTTAATAAGGGGACAACTAAATTTAATAACATTTTAAATTTAATTATATTGTTTTAAAGAAGTTTTAATATGTTTAAATAGTTTTATGAGGTATATCCCTCCAATTATTGCTATTATACCTATTGAAAGTCTATATACATATTTTTCAATAATTTTTGTACATGTATGGTTTTGTATGTGAGTCACATTTTGATTTGATAGATCATTAATCGAAAAATAATTTGTTTAAAAAGTCCATAAAATGAAACAAACATGATATTGATTTGGTTATCCTTAATATATTAAATATTTTTATGTTTATTGTGTATAATTTTAATATGATTCAAAATGGTTTTAGTAAAATCAAAAGTATGAAGTAATATAAAATTCAACCTCAAATTCGGAATTATTCATCACTTGGTAGACATGATTATTTATTGATATATATTCACAACTGGAAATTTGACTATTTTTTAAGGATTATTAATGATTTAATACTACCTAAAAATGTCATTTGTGATGGGAGGTCGATATGAATACCTCATTAAAAAAATAGTCTTTACGATAGCTGTTTTTTGTGACAGACCATTGTAAAATGTAATTATTTACGTCGAATTGTCTATCCTTCATAAATAAGTGTTGATATATTCTAAAATTAATTATTTCAAGTAAATATCATAATTATGTATTTGGGGCATAGTATTAAATCTTTGTAAATAATTGTTTTCCAGAAAAAATATTATAATCCCAAATAAATTTAAAATTTATAAATTAATGTAATGTAATTTAATGTAATCTTAAATAAATTATATCATTAAAAAAACATTGTCCTAGAAAAAATTAATAAAAATATAAATATACTACAAATAAATAAACTTAATTAAAATATTAGAATTTATTAAAAAATAATTTATTTTTAAATAAATAAAACAATTGACAGAAATAATATATTTCAAAATAAATAAATAAAAAAATAAGAAAAAAATTGAAATATATTTTAATAATTATTATATATAAAAATATTTATAATGTTTAATAATAATATCAAAAATTAAGGAAAATAATATAAAAAAACTAAGATAAGCATAAATGTAATATATCATTTAAAACATGATTTGTTTGTCATAGAAAATAACAAAATAGATATAAAATTGAAAAATTCCTCAATTGTTGAGAGCTGGTGGAAGATCATTTAAAGGGGAAGGGGGATCACATAAAGATCTAGGTGGGGAAACCCCATTCAAACGCAAGGCCCAGGTTTCTGAATATAATTCATAATATGATCGTCTTTCAAAAGTTGTTGCCAATATTCTTTATCCCTGTCATTTTGAATGTGCTTTTTCATCTCATCATAAAATCTAAACATCTGCTCCTAATGTGCAACTGATGATTAAATTATTGATGAATCTCTGCAATCTTCATTCAAACCCACTAATTCCTTCATAAAATTCAATAATAACCTATATATATTATTTTTGAACGAATAAAAATTACATATACTTTATCAGCACCATGAATATCCAACAATATCCATGCCCCCACATCAAAACCCAAATCACATGTGACATATTGTTTTTTTATTCCATGACCCTCAAGTGATTGAGATTTCACTATATCATATGTTTCCATAAAATATAATTACACAATAGAAAAATTTATTTTATATCAATGAAAATTTTAAAATAATTACTAACCACAGTATAGAACATTCAGTCGCCTATAAATTCACATGTTTGGGGTTTAGTATACATATTCTAATGCACATAAAACAATATAATTGAGTGGACAATAGTGACCTATATAATAAAAATCACATTATATTAGTTTTTTATTTATATATATACAATTATTAATAATTAATATAACATTTAAATATCATTTATGCATCCCAAATGTATGACTTGTGACCCAATATGTGACATCTTTCCTCCCCCAGATCTAAAATCCTGATAATTTCCCCCTAATAATAGTCTCTCATATCCATAATTAGAATAATTCATCCCATACCAGAGATGAGATATAATCGGGTCGATAAGAGACCTAAGGTTGGTCAAAAAATAGCACCACAAGCATTGTTTGTATCAATATCTCTATAGTTGTGTACAAACTAATGAAGTTATCACATATAAAAATATCCAATTCTTCTTAGATATGGCCTCTCTTTGTATCAATAATCAAAAAAATTATATATAATAATTAAAAAAATATGTTATTATGTAATGAAATTTATAATATTGTATATTATTTAATAAATTATAATCAATGAGAGAAAAAAATTCAGTGTCATATAGTAATTGGAACTAGGTACAATGAAATCCATCACTCAGAAATATACTTTCCTTGAATTGAACCAACATTACCAACCTATAAATTTGAAAAAAAATTGGATGTAAAAAAATAATCTTCAAATTATTTCCAGAGTTAATAAAGAAAGTAAATATAAAATAAATTTCATAATGAAATAAACATACCTCTATAAATGATTAACGGAAATAAATAGATGTTCATCTCTCTGGAATAGGATCCATAAAAATCTATCGAGCACAACCACAACCCCATATAATACACACATCAACCTAAGGCTCAAATAAATCTGGATCATCAGTAAGATGTACAGCATAACTAGGAAAATAAAATAAATCATTTGAAGAATCTATATACATCTGAAGCTAATATTATTACATCTATGAAATCTTTAATATAGATAACAAAAATAAAAATTAAATAAATACAAGAATATAATAATATTACCAAACAAATGTTATTAAATAATAAAAATAAAAAATAAATATATCATTATATAGTAGTTACCTATTATTATATACATGAATATAGAAACAATCATCATATTCATCCTTATTTTTATGGATATCAATATTTTTATCCAAATCATCAATATCATCATATTTCATAAGACTTTAAATTTTATCGTCCCTCATGGACTCATCATCATTATCTATATCATAATCCCAAAATTGATTGGTTTCATTATAAATATATATATCTTATCGGGTAAGAGAAAAATTTGGGGATTTTTATTGAAAAATATAATAATTTATCACTTCCATATATCCATTATCTCTAAAATAATGATTTTGTTGTTATTTTTTATTTATCAAAATTCACCAGTCCTTCAAATATGTCGATATAGAATAGTATTTAGCATAAGAAAATTTATGTGCTTGATATTACAACAGAAATGATCCATTTGAAGATTGAAGATTGTAATATTTTATATCCATGACTCAATGTCATGTATGACCTCCCATCCCTTGATAAATATAAAATTTGTTCCATTAAACATTGTTACCTAATTTGGAACCATATTACATAACTCAATTAATGCATCATGAATACCATTAATGTGAAATTCACTTTCCTTTTGATGGTATCATTAAAAACAAGCACCACTATTCTATTATTTATATTACTCAACATATGTGAATGTATGAAATAAAAATCCATTAACCACATAAAAATATTAAAATTTTACCAAATTCGATGGAGCATTTTTTAGCACACCTAATCGACTATCAATTTTATTTTCATTTTTCTTTCAAATAAATAGTAAAAATTATTAATAATATATATAATTGAAAAATTATTTCTTATTCTATCAATACATACATTAATTAAATTTCATTGAATATAATATTAAAAATTTCATTGAGGAAGTCATTCAAGGGTAGAATTTGTAATTTTTATAGTTTTTTCTGATATGGTCATCTTATAGACTAAAAAATTCTTGTTATCCTAAAGACATATTTTATAAATATTTAGAAAAATAATAATAAATCAGTAATTACTATTTAAATAATGTATTTTATCCAAAATTTAGTAGAACACATTTATGAACTCAGTGAAATTAATCCTTTGTAATCCATTATTCATGATATCTAGTAAAAATAATATTGGGTTTATTAAAAACATACAACTGATGATCTGTGACATCATTTAATAAAATTTCATTATGAACCATGAGATTATGTTTTAAAGTATATTATTAAAGAAATTTCTTTGAGTATAAATTTGAAATTTCCTTCTATAATTACACTTATGCAATAAGCCCACCAACTGATTCATTGTAACATACATTTGTCAATAATTTTCTTCAGAATTGTCGCTAACAGATACATGAAGTTGAATTTTGCGGACCATACACCTGTAGTTTCGCAAGAAATATTCCATATTAATAGTAACACAGAATCTATGAAACCTAATGGGAATATTTTATCCATTTTATATAAAATTATGACAACAAGTTTTGCATAAAACACAATGCCTCATAATCATATGATTCATCCCAAATATCATAGAATGTATTATTTTTTAGTTAGCATATCCCATATTGATGAATTGAACATCAATCTAAGACCAATATGTAGTAATCAATAAATTATTAAATGAATGTAATGGATCATTAACCAGATATTATTCCAATTTATAATGAAATAAGACAAATTTGAAGTATATAGTAATCTCAAATCTCTAATACATTGAAAAAATAAAAAATATATTTAGGATGTGTGTAAATTGAATTTGTATTCATTAATATTTTGAACTTTTGTTATCAAATAACTAATATTTAAAACTAATTAAAATATAGGAACAATTTAATATTTCATTTACATTATCTAATATTACATCTAACATGTGACGAACCATCGAATCATGCCAATAAAGAAGATTCCAAAAAAACTATTCCATGTCCATATGATTATATCCCCCAAAATGAGTTATAAAATTTTCATTTATGGTTTGTCCAAAATATGAAAAAAAAGTAATTCAGAAACTGTATATTTTCCTAGGTTACATTATAGAAATACTGAAGGTTCATCTATATCAATTTGATATTTTGAAAAATTATTTTTGTTCCTTCTAAACAAGTTTTCTATTGGATGAAATATATAATGATAATGAAAGTAAATTATCATTCTCCTATTTCCAATAATTAAATCATTTTTATCAACCCTACATTATAGACATGATTTTAGATCATGTTTTCTACATCCAGATAAAATACCATACACTTGAGAGTAGCTAATTATAAAAAAATGAAACATTTATTATTAAATTTGGATATGAAATAATAACAAATGAAGTGACATCATTTTTATAAAATAATATTAACTCACTAATTATTTTCCTCAAATAATGATCAATAATATTTTGTAGATATCCTAGTATTAATAGTTCCAAATATATATATATTGTCACTTCCACAATAATCTGGGATGTAATTTATATAGAGTAACAAAAAAACATGAATATTGATTGATGTATGCACTATATGGGAAAACATCGTTAGTTGAATGCTACAACAATATGATTTATTGATTTGAAAAAAAAAATTGGTTTTCCTAATCAATGTTTTTCCTTGAATCACCATCACATGGATGATATAATCTTTTTCAAAAATAGATATTTGATTTATTTCTTATCATCAATCTAGAAGTGTCACAGGACATAAATAAATATTTTAAATGATGTGTAACTAGAAAATACACAACCATTTCATACTATTTTGATTTTTCATGTTGTCCTCTTTATACATTTATTCTACACATGTTGAATATTATCTATGTTCTCATAATCATCAATATATTAGATTCAATCATTTGAACATGCATGAATTTTTTAATAAGATAGACCAATATTATGAACCAACCTCTTATATTAATAGAAACATGTAGGTAATTCATTTTTTAGGAAATATTGATTTTTCAAATGATAAAATATGATCGAAATTAAAATATGAAATTAAAAAATCCAATTTAAAATAAATAAATTTTGTAACAGTTTCACGCTTTCAAATCCATCATCATAAACACAAGTCCACCTCAATAGATTTAAAAAAATTGATCAAATGAGAAGGTTTTTATTCATTAATTGGAATATCATGTTGAGTTATTGTTTTAGATATGGAAAGAACTACATCCTCATGTAATAAATTTTTAATTGTTGTATCCATAATTTTGTTTTGTATTTTTAACAAAATATTATTAACCCTGATGATAACATGAAATATAATCTTTTTAAAATCCTAAAATGTAAATGATGATGTCCAACATTTTCCAAAATTTTCTATATACTATGATAACATTTATTTTGAGAAAATTTAAATGTTCTTTTAGAATATAATTGGAATTATCATATATAAATGATATAGTAGTTTAAAAAACATCTGTGTATACAAGATTTATAATAGATCCATTTGAATTTTAGAAATTATTTATCCAATCATGACCACCTAAACAAAATTGGTTTTTACATCCTGAGTCCATAGTTATCTAATAAATAAACAAAGAATAATTTATAATTTTTACATTGACTAAGTAAAATTTATTATAATACACTAACAATTGGTAATATTCGAGGATATATAATCATTTTGAGGTGGTGAGTTAGGACTAGATTTTGAAGACCATAATTGTTCATGGCATATAGAAAAAATATTAAATATCAATATATAATACAAATTTTTTTTGAAAATAAAAAATATCTCTCAAATGGTGACTCATATAAAAAATTAGAGATCACTGTCGGGTCTGAGATACAGGGTTTTCCCTTTGCACGACATAACCATTGTGAGTGTAGGGCATGAATGAGAGAGTAATTCATTTAATAATTTTTTACAATTTCTTATTACTATTAAAGGTATATCCCACACAATTTTTTGTATAATAAAATGGAAACCACCTTCCAGTCTGACATATGGTGTTTTCCATAACCATGACAGAACATTTTCGAGGGTCGACTATTTCTTTAGACTGCACACAAGGGTACTTCATTTAAAATTTTATGATAGTTTCATATTAAAATATAAATATATCCTATATTGTTTATAAAATGAAATATTAAAGACCACCACTGGGTCCTAGATGTGGGGTTTAACCAAGGAGCACATATCATTTTTTAGATTTAGGTGTTTCAGTATAATGAACATGAGGGTAATTCATTTAATATTTTAATTACAATATTTTATTAAAAATTAATTTATTTCCCAATCAATTTAACGTATGGGAACTTAGAGATCACCATTGGGTGTAGGATGTGGGATTTACCCTATGGATGACTTAACATTTGTTAGAAATGATTTTTTCATTACATTCCATATGAGAGTATAATTTTTAATATTTAATTAATATTTTATATAAAATTATTTATATATATATATATAAACATATATTACAATATTATAAAATATTAGTAATATATATTAATTTTATTTTTTATAGATTTGTTAAAATTGATTATTAATTATTTAATAATTAATATATATATATATCACAATTTATTATATATTATATAATGAATATTATTTATTATATATTGATTGTTATTAGTTATTATTAATTATTATGAATTATGTAATTATAATTATCCAACGATAAATCTTAATCAAATAAATTAATTTAAATTATGATAAGATTATATATAAATTAGAATTTCTTAAAAACTATTTCAATTTTATTATTTCATGTTTTTAATTTTATGAAAAATATTGATAAAATTTCAGAAATTATTTAAATTATTATAAATTATGTAATGATTATTACCAATTTATTTAAAATATTATTACAATTTTAATAATTACTATGTAAATATATATATCCAAATTTCATATATAATAAAAATACATCATATATATTCTATCTTATGTGTATTAAAATAAAAAAATATAAAAAAATATATATATAAATTAATATATTTAAATATATTAATATTATAAATATATTTAATTATGTGTGATTTTTATTATAATAAAAATTGATTACCATGAATTTGTAATTTAGATAAATAATTTATAAATATATTTGAGTTCATATTTTTTATTTAATAATTAATTTTATTTCATAATTATTTTTCATTAACTTATTTTTAATTATTAATTTTTTTTCATGTTTAATTATAGTAGTTTATTGTTATACTTTTTATAAAAAAATTATACAAAATATCAATACTACATATTTTAATTAATACCACATTTATATAAACTATTATGAATTTCTAAGGGAAATTATATTTTTTTATATTTTATAACAGATAGTTATTATTTTAAAATTATAACTTATATTATCATTTTATTGATATTAAATACTCATTGGCTGTCAGATATAATAAATTATTTATTGATGTTCAATAATTATTTAAATTTATAATAATTATTAATTAACTAACGTTTTATACATATTTATAATAATTAAATGATTTGGTTATATTTATGTACAAACTATTAATTATTTCTATCATAATTATAATTGACTATTTTTCTAATACATATTTTTTATTATAAATTGTCATTTTTTTACTAAACAAACATTTTAATGGTTTTTTTTAAAAAAATTATTACAAATAAATATTCATTAAATATATTTATTCATTATATTTCTCATAATTATTAATGATCAATCGATACAATTTATTTATAATGTTATATATATATATATATTAAATAATATCATAATTAAATATTGTAAAATCAACTTTATTATTATACATTAATAAAAAACAACCTAACTAAAATCTGTCATATATATAAGAGAGTGTAGAAATAATATTAATCAGACACAAATAAAAAAATTAAGCCACAAATAATGAGTGAAATTATAATAAATTTCCATAAAAAACCATTATGAAAATTTTAATAAATATGTGTGTTGACGAAAATGTAATACATGGATAAAATAAAATATTCTATTATATTTCATTAATAATCATATTTAAATTATTAAAAATATAAAATAATAATTTATCATCAATTGTATTCATAAAAAATATATATATTTAATATTTAATAATAAAACAATGTGAAAATATTGTAAATCACATTAAAAAAAGCTATGTCTAATCAGAACACCCAAATATGGAATAGTAAATTTAGATATTCCATACATTTCAAATAAATAATCAAAATATGAAAAAATTTTAATGAATGGTTGATTGAAACAATTATTTTAAAAAACTATTAAAAATAATTAAAACCTGATGGAGGATAGAAGTAGAGACCATGACATCTAAATCTAATTTGAAAACACCTAAAATCAAATGAAATAGACTATTTTGGTGTTATACGTTGCATGACTTCCATATAGTTCCATCATAGTATGGGAGAGGGTAGGAGATAATATTGGAAGAGAGGAAAAATAATATAAGGTCTTCAAGTTGTTAAAACCCAAAAAAAATGTGAAAAAATATATTTCATCGAAAATAGTTTTTCGCTATTAATTATTTGGAATGGGAATTGAATTACATCATAAATGTTATCTACTTGAATTGAATTAATGATGGACTAAGTACTCTGTCACAAATCTTATCACAAATTATTTTCTTATAGGGTAGTGGAAAAAAATGCCAAAACTATTTTCCACAGATTGATTATTATATAAAAAATAATTACTATTTGCGACAAAATCTTACATCCATTGAAAATAGTCCTCTCATAGTTACAATTTTTGATTGGGCATTTTGTCTTTCCCAAATTCCATGTAGGAAATACAAGAAATTTTTTTTCTCACTTCATGAATTATAATTTAAAATGAACTATCAATGAATAAGTATTTTATACATAAATTAATTTCATAAAAATGTAGCATATCTGGTAAACTAATGTAATGGTCATTGAAGGTAGGATTCATGTATTGGGTTATAAAATATTCCCATGAGAAGAAAAAAAATTTGGGATAGATATCCCATTTAGTTTAACACAATGGCATTCAGACACTATGTATTTGATAAACATTTGGTTGATTTCTTGTATTTATTAGTTCTACTATATATATTTAGCATGATACCGGGCTAATGAATCTTTAAATGTTGATTGATCTCTCAATCCAACCAATAAGGTTGGCTAATCCCTGGGAATTGGTAATGTTTTATAAAATGTTAATAATATAATATCAATATTTATGGGATTTTTAATCTCATATGTCGAGTATAATATATTTTACATTAATTTCTATAGAAGTAGGATATGTTAGGACATAAGGAAATGGTATATATGATGTGAGTGTAAACCTTAATGAGGCCCAAGTTATGAACTCACCCACTAGAAGACTAAGTAGTTATATATTTATCAAACCATCTAAATTTTTACTAATAGAGTATGTATCATTTTTTGAGACTATATGATATTAAAATTCTAAATATCCTAATGGAAATCTATTTCATGGATGAAGTGCTCATGTAAAAATAAATGGTTTCTTATGATATAACTGATGTTTTGAGGTATTTTGGTAATTATTTTTTAGTAAGATCTCTAATGATATCATTTTATATTATGTAAAGTTGACGATCATAAAAATTATTCCCTTTTCATACATATTCATATATATTTATATTTATATTTTATCAATCCTAAGAGGCCCATGGGGTCATCTTTTAACAATTTTTATTGCGATTGATATTGACTCTTGAAGATAATCTATTTGGGTTTTATAGGATGATATGTTGGGTTATATAGTACTCCATAAATTGTAAAACCGAATAGTTTATTCACTTATCATATATATTATTTTCTGATATATATTATCTTATTAGACACCTTGAGAAATCATATATTATTTCTTAGTTGAGTCCAATATCAACAGATCATAATTTTTGAATTATTTTTCACTATAATGATTCATCGATTATAGAGGATGTATAATTAGTAAATATTATATTCACCACAATGTCATCTTAAATTTATTATACAATACATAAGATGAAATATATGATAGTGTTTATGTTTTAAGGTGTCATGGGAAGAAACCAATGACAATAATAATATGTATTGAAAATATGAAACATAATACATGAGATTAGGGATAATCCCAAAAGACTATATACTGGTTTCCTAGAAATTAATTTTTTACATGTTTTGATATCATCCAGAAACCCACCTATTTATAACCCCTAAATATCACATCATTCAGCCTCCAAAGCACTATAATATATTATTATTTCATAGAGTTCCAAAATGTCCCATGGGATGATATTAATGGATTCATTAAATCCCATATACACTATACCTCACAACTATCCATTCAAATTTTCATGGATAGACTTCATTAGTTCCGATATAAAGAAAATGATAGCCGTTTAGTAGTATAAATAATTGTAACATCACTAATATTTTTTTATATTTTTTTTCTAAATAAGCACTGTAAATGTAACGATAAAACCCAGCATTGAAATCCTGGTCAAGGATTAGTTGATAATCCATAATTCAAGGACTAACTCCAACACACCTTACATTAGAAACAATTTTCTAAAAAGGAATATATATATTGTGAGTAATTTTCTTAATGTTCCCGTATAAACACCCAAACCCATTTCAATAAAAATGGTCATGGGAATAAATAAAAACATTAATTTATAGTGAATAAAATTAATGCAGAAATTCATAGGGAAGTAACTAAATCTGATAGAAAAAAGGTACAATAAGAAAAATATATACCTAATTATAATTTTTTTCCAAACCTGATACAAAATACAAAAACAGATGTCTAAGAGTCCCCGACTTTGTTTCTCCTTGTAATTTTACTAAACATTGTTTATACATTCATTTCCATCTAAATTACTCTATAGTCAACATTGATATATCAATAATATAAATTAAACATGATAAATTTCTGTGAATCCCATAACATGGTAACTATGGGAAGACATAGTAGGAATCCCTGATAATAATGAGGAATAAATAGAAATTTATTACAAAATTCAATCATCTGAACCCAAAACAAGTGAGAAATGAGACCTAACACAAGTTCTTATAATGTATCCCTGATGAGAGATAATGTTTATCTCCACTTATAAATCATGGCTAAAAATAATGATTCTCTATGTAACCAAAAGGACAATTTCAAATTCTTAAGTCCTCTTGTGTATTCCCAATAATGATATAATGAGGACTCATACATGGCCACTAATCCACAAGCCAATTGGAAACCATATTTAATATAGGACCCATATATTATTAAATTAGGGGGGTTCAACCTAGATACAAGGAAGACCCAAAATGTAACGAAAAATTGGTTTCCACAAAGAGGATTTATATACCATGATATTACTTGTTATGTGGTTTAAATCATTGAATGTGGGATCCACACCATAGTGCATTAAGGTGTTAAATTCAATGAATTAATGATGCAAATAATATTATGAGAGAGATTTCTGTTGATAGGTAAAGGATATATAATATATTTATTTAGGGGGTACCATTGTGAAATATTATTACCTAGAACCTAGTTCATCATTGGGTGCCACTAAAAATGTCTAGAGTTATATTGGTGCCTTATTTCCTATTCCAACATGGGGATTATGACACCTAAATTTCTTAAATTATAGTTATATAACACTACCATCATCAAAAATTACCAAACTATTTGTCATGCTAAGAATGCCACATATCATATCTAATATTCAAAATAAAATGGATACATTTAATTATATGAGAAAAACATTATGGATACGCTTGTCAATGTTAATAAACTGTGTCCCACAAAAATATATATGAGTGGAAAATGTTTCTATGGGTATATATTAAATGTTTGGGGTTACCAAAGGATGTGAACCCACCTGTCTACCTTGAATTTTCCACCCCAATACATGGAATATGTAACCAGGTCCCCACTAACAAAATATCCACCATGGTACATAGTGTGATATCTATCAAGGGGGTCTGGGTCATTCCATCCTGATAATAAACGTGTTATTTAGTCCATGTTTGGGTTCTTGGTCATTCATATTCCCATGTATTCATATGTTACATGTAAAGACTCACATACAATATCTCATGACGTTTGGAGGTTACCAATTGATATGAAATCATTAACTCCTTCTAAAACCCCATTCGTTGAATAATGAAAAATATATAGGTGGTAATCATCTTAATTAAACTGTTGAATGTAATGAGTTTTTTAGAATCCCTTATTTCTCGTATTGTTTCCAAGATCCATGAAGAATCACCTAAAACCCAAATTGATACTTTCTTAGACCTCCAATCCAATTCCCATGAACATACCCATTGTCAATCAATTCACTTGTTAAATTTAAAATCCATCATCATAAGGATAAATAGTGGCCCCATAGTCCAATGATGAAGATAATTAATAACTGGTCAAGGAAATGAAAATGAATAAGGGAGAATCCACCATTGGACATCTATTATTGTGATAATATAAAAAATTGGCGATATCTAGGATAATAACCTGGTGAATTGATATAAATTTGATTGAAAAATATAACCAGTAAATTGATAGGATAATTAGATGAAAAAATTGTATATGAAGAAATAATGATAAGAATAAATTCACAATATTTTTAGAAGAATAATTTTAAACCAAAATTAAGATCACTATATTTATTCTGGATCAATCATTATTGAAGAACATGTACTCCAATAATGAATCAGACTCTCTGTACTCAATGAACCACTATCCACCCTGATCCGATCATTTTTCATTGTCCTATAGAATCTAACAACATATACTCCACATTTTTATCCCCTCAAACAATCAAATTGATATATGGATAAACCTATATATTTTATATAAATAGTTATAAATATGGGAATTTTATTCATGTTAATTTAAGTTAAAATAAATAAATAAATTATTTATTATAATTAAACTCCCAATTTTATGGCTGCCTCAATCGAACATCTTGGCCTGTCACACCACTGGTCATGTATCGTGTAATACCATCATTCCAGATTCAATCAAGGCCCCAAATTTCCCATATAATTCCCCATTTGTGAGTTATAACACATTTTAAGAAAACATATTAATACATGATATTAATTTAATTAAAAATTCAAAACATTCATTTCTAGGAATTCTGGTCCATGAATCTCAAATCTTCTACGAACATAGGTTTAAAAATATATGTTATAATATTATAAAATGATACCATAAAAATTATGTACATTTAAAAATTATACAAGATTTTTCTCTATATAAGGAAAATGTTGAACAACATGATGGGGATATTAATCCATCATTTTAATCTCATGATCCATGAAGATCTCAACAGTGAAAATATAATGACCAAGAAATAACCAATGGGATGTTATTTCAACTCAATTACTTATCCATTCAATCCTCATTACCCTCCAGGTACTCAGAGAATGATAAAACAATTCCTGAAGATTATTTGGAGAAATAAATATTTTGTGTTGGGTGGTTCTTTTTTCTCTTTATCTATGACACATGGAAGATTTCATGCACCAATTCTAGATATGTGGTATGAAAACCCTACATTTATTACAAACATAACCATGATTTATTACATAAACCATTACCTTGATCCAACATGGATGATAGAGAGGTATATTGTATTTGGGGATTATGATCATTACATAACAACATAAAACAAGAAGTACAACATCTTTATTGAGAACTGACATTACATGACCACTACATTCCCTCGTACTTAGCATTGCATGGGCTAACCTGAAAACATGCATTAGAAATGGGGTGAGCTATAAAGCCCAGTAAAGGAATAAACATGGAATATATGAGGAGTACTATACATGTTAGACATCAGTCATTTCAATAGATCAAAAGAGAAACATGAATATAAAGGCATGATAAAGAATGATAATCATAACATGGAAATGTGGCGACTACACTTAACATGGAATTAGCATGAGCCAAGGATCATTGCAAATAGAGAATGAGTAAATCCTTATTGCACGTGAAGCAAGAGTAAACCATAGTATCAGTTGAATTAGTATGATTCAACACTCAATGCACATGAAATATCATGATACTATACTTTAACCAATGCATTGGAGCTCTATAAGGGTGCACCCTTCTTAAACATTTCATTTTTTGCATAAGTGTGCCAATGGATCATAAAACATGGATTTATAAAACATAATCATTTGTTCCATGATAAAGGAATTTGTAATTCATACATGAAACTTTATAATCAATAAATAAATGTGCATAATGGAAAATACCCTTGATGGAAAAAGGGGGATGGTATTCACTACACAATGACATTGGATTAGAAAATTGGTGCGACTTCGCCAGCGAAACAGCATGACATAAGAATTCAATAAAATGGTTGATGAGAGAGTAAGGGGTACATCATAATATTTACATGTAATGGAAAGTATGTAGGTCATATATATACATGTCCCAACAATTGTAATGTAATTTAGATTCATGGTAAAAATGTATTTCTTGAATGTAAAAGAGGAGAGAGAAGTTCCCTTCAAAATTTCATTATAGAAACAGGTGTACATGGGAGGGATTTAATTAGAGATAAAGGGGTATACCATCACTCAAAAATAAAGAGGGTAGTATGAGGGAGGTTAGAAACCATACCCCAACATTAATAATTGAAATTAAAATAGAAAAACAACTTAAATAAATTTGGACAAAATGAGAAGGGAAGAAATAGACCCTTACTTGGAAGTGTCCTTCAAAGGCTTGAGAGAGGATCGAGAGAGGCTTCATGGGAGCTTGGTGCACCATGAGTGGATTATAGAGATAGTAGGTCAGATATTGGATGAACATTCGATGTCTTTGAGTGAGGAGGATGTGGGAGCATGGGTGGGTTTATATAGGAAAGGTGAAGGAATTCTTTATTATTTAGGTTTGGGACCCCTTATATTCAATTAGTCCAAACAACAAACCATCCCATGGTTTTTTCGCATGGTTTTTGGAAATGCGATGATCAAAACTAAATTTTATAAGGCCAAAGTATTAACTTCTTAAAATAATAGTGTTGGTTATGTGGAGGTGAGTCACACTCCCATGGAAAACAACATAAAAAGACAAGGTGTTTAGTAAGTCTTGAAAGGCCAATTAATGCTTTGAAAAGTAATTCAAAAAAACCCAAAATCACATCATTATAATATTAAAACATATATTGGCCTATCATAAATCTTATAGTATTTAATTACATCACTATTGGGTCATTATGATGTCATAAAACACATTATATATATAAACATTATTTAATTTTTACCCAAAAATTTGATTGTCTCATATAATTATGAAAAATTCACCATTGGATAATTTCTACATCCTGATTATAGAAATAACATTTAATTTATCTAAATAAGTTTCTAAATATGTTTATTTTCACTTTTAAAATAAAAACCGACATTTATCGAAAATTCAAGGGTTTTGACAAAAATGGCATTCAAACATTAATAAAAATTTCAATTGCCTTAATAATATTATATGATCCATTATATATAATAAAATTTATTTAATAATAATAATAATATTTTATTAAAATATTATATAATTAAAAAATCCCTTAATTTAAAAAAATATAATTCTTAATTAAATAATAACTAAAAACACTATTTTCACTTTGAATAATATTTGCAATGTATCAATAATGAGAAGAATGTATATTAATTATTATATAAAAAAATAATGTACATGAACATAGTAATAGTTATTTGTTACATAACCCCTTAAAACATCCGCATAAGTCCTAAGGGTAAGGTGTGTGATGGTCACAGGCTCTTGGGGTGGCTTGGATAACATCACTCGAGTGCTAATTTCTATCAACGTCCACTTTTCCCATAGTTGGTCACGTTCGAGCTTGACATGATGAAGCACAGCTGGGGCTTGGTCAAGATCAAATCCCAAAGATGCCACATCTTTTCCGGGCTCTAACAAATGGGATTCGTATAGAGCAATTCTATTGGATGAGGCCATCACTTCCTTCGTCTGAGTAAATTAGATTTGTTAAAGCCCTATATTTATACTAATCATCTAATCACTGTTCATCGACTATAAAATCAAAGGTCACAATTCTTAACATAAAACCAAAAAAGTTTACATTTTATATAAACATTTTACATAAAGAGACATTTAACTAGATCAGGATAAATTTCCATTAGTGAAACTTTGGGTCGTTACAATATTCCCCCAATAAGAAATTTTTCCATCGAAATTTCCATTTTCCAAAACTAAAATATATGTGGGTAACTCAGCTTCATCATTTCCTCCGATTCCCATGTTGCTTCTTCCAAATTGTGGTATCTCCACAACACCTTGACAAGGGGCAATGTCTTATTACATAGAACGTTTTCTCTAAGATCTAAGATCTTCACTGGTTTCTCCTCATAAGAATGATCATACTCCAACTATACCACCTCATAATATAGTACGTATGAAGGGTCCGGTGTGTACTTCCTTAATAGGGATACATGGAAGGCATCATGTACTTTGTCCACGGTAGGTGGAAGTGCCAGCCGATAGGCCACAACCCCAACACGATGAAGAACATCGAATGGGCCTATGTACCTTCGACATAACTTCCATTTCTTTCCAAACCTCAGAACCTTCTTCTATAGAGATATGTGTAGAAAAACCATGTCTCCAACATTAAACTCAAGGTCTTTTCAACTATTATCTATATAAATCTTATTTCGACTCTGGGCTTCCTTGATATGCTGATGAATGGTTCTCACCTTCTCCACCTTTTCCTCGACCATTTATGGTCAAAGGAGGTTATGTTCACCGACCTCACCCCAACACGCTGGTGTTCTGCACCTTTTCCCATAAATAGCTTCATATGGTGGGATTTGGATGCTCATGTGGGAACAGTTATTATAAGAGAACTCAACCAGATGAAGATGTTGATCCCATCCTCCTTTAATGTCCATTGAGTGTGCTCTAAACATGTCCTCAAGTGTTTAGATAGTCCTCTCAGATTTTCCATTAGTTTGAGGATGATAGGTCGTACTGAAGTTCAGTTCAGTATTCAGAGCATGTTGGAGGTTATTCCAAAACATAGAGGTGAATCGTGGATCTCGGTCAGACACAATAGATAGTGGCACTTTATGTAGCTTTACCACTTCCCTAATATATATCTATGCTAGTTGATCCATTGAGAAATACACCTAAATTGCAATGAAGTGTGCAGTCATTGTAAGACGATCCACAACAACCAAGATTGCATTGTTGCATATGGATGTTCTTGGAAGTCTGGTGACAATGACTATAGTGATGTTCTCCCATTTCTATTCTTGTATGGGTAATGTTTGCATCATCCCCTTTGACTTCTATATCTGTGCCTTCACTTGCAGGAACACTAGGCACTTTGATGTATATTCAGTTATCTCTTTTTTCATATTATCCCACCAAATGTTTTCTCAGACATCTAGATACATATTTGTGCTCCCTAGGTGAATAGGGAAATTTGAACTATGTGAATCATCCAAAAGTTCCTTATTCCGATCTGGACGTAATGGAACACATATCCTTTTCCCAAATCACACAATTCCTTCTTTATTAACATTAAACACCAAGGATTTCCCATTTTTGATAGCTTCCACATTTTCCTAAATTCCCACATCATCCATTTGGTAATCATTTAAACTTTCCAAAATATATAGTTGAGAAATAATTTGTGAAAGGATTGATGATGTACCGTTCTTTATGATTCTCATGTCTAGCTTCATCATTTCTAAGAAGATTGGATCCTTATCAATTCACATCATTAATATAATCGCTGGGTCCTTTCTCCTTAGGGAATCTACCACCTTTTCTGCTTTCCCAGGGTGGTAATGTATTGAACAGTAATAATCCTTGATGAGCTCTATCCATCTTCCCTGGAACATATTAATCTCTTTCTATGTGAATATATATTTAAGACACTTGTGGTCAGTATATATCTCACATTTCTCCCCATAGAGATAATGCCGCAAGATTTTCAAGGCAAAGATCACCACCACCAACTCCAGATCATGAATTGGATAGTTTCGCTCATGGATTTTCAACTGCCTTGAGGCATAGGATACAACTTTATCATTCTTCATCATCACACAGCCTATGCCCATCATCGAAGCATCACTAAATACCACAAAAATTTCCCCTCTAGTGGGTAATGTTATCATGGGAGCAGTGATAATCCTCCTTTTCAACTCATTGAAGCATCATTCACATTCATCACTCCAAGAAAAATTTACTCACATTTGATTTATATTGGTAAGATGGTTGGATAATCGTGAGAAATTTATAAAAAATCGTCTATAATATCCAGCTAACCCTAAGAAGCTATGGATATTGGTTACCAATGTTGGCGCCAGCCATTCCTCAATTGCATCTATTTTAGAGTGATCCACAGATATATCATTGGTTGTAATGGTATGTCCCATGAATGAGACCTCCTTCAACCAGAACGCACACTTGATGTACTTTTCATAGAGCTTCTCCTTGCACAAATTCTCTAGTGAAGATCCTAAATTCTCCTCATGATCCTCCTTGGTTTCGGAGTATATTGGAATATCATATATAAAAACTACCAAAAAATTTTCAAGGTAATCTCTAAAGGCTATATTCATCATTTCCATGAAGACTGTTGGAGCATTGGTGAGTCTGAAAGGCATTAATATGAATTCATAGTGCCCGTATCTTATATGGAAAGCAGTCTTGGGGACATCTTCTTTATTCACCCATACAAGATAATATGTCGACTCCATATGTAGTGTGATTCCACTCTCCCAACAATTTATGTTGGCTCTATATAAGAAAATCCAATCAATGCCATGAATTATATCAAATTCCACTAGAGGGAGTATGACGAGGTTCACCGGGAAATTCAATCCACATATTATAACAGTGGAGGACTTATATTCATGGGATGCAATGATTTCCCCATTTTTTGTAGTCACCAACGTCTTCACTTCCATGATTTGTGGTGTTGCAGGAATTGTTCTACTAAACAATTGAGATATAAAAGAATGTGTAGAACCATAATGAAAAAGTATGTTTGTTATTCTTGAATGAATAACTAGCTTACCTATCACCACTTCGTTGTCAGGGTTCGCTTCAGCAAAAGTGACGGAAAAAGCTCTTCCTTACTTCCTTGGTGGTTTCTGGTCTCCTCTGAAAACCCTTGGTTTAGGTAATTGATTTAAAAAGTGCCCTGGTTTGTAGCAGTTTTAGCAATGAACAACGTGTTGAGGTTCGAACAATCTGTTCCTCTCCTCTATCGCAACTGCATGTCTTTCTTGCTGACAGTAAATATCTAGGTGCCCTTCTCTTCTATACCTAATGTATTTCCTCATCCCCTAGAGGCAATTTCCAGGGTTCTTCTTTCCACACTTTTGGAAAGTGGGTGATGGATCTTCTTATCACCATTGTATTTATCCATCAGACCACCAGCATTGAATTCCACCTTACGCTTCTTTTCCCCATGATACCCATGTGATTCCCCGATCTCCATTTCGACCTTGAGGGCACATCGGACAATTTCTCATAGCTGTCGAAGTCACAGATCGCTAATGCTTTCCACAGGCTAGGCTTCAGCCCACCAAATAAGCGGTCAACCTTGAATTCTGGGGTAACGAAAAGTCCAGAAGCATATCATATAAGCCTTGTGAAGTTTGCCTCGTACAATCCAATAGATTCTTCTTCTTTTTTTAGAGGGAATGGAAGTCCAATTCCATCTTATGCTGGAGGGTGCGAGGAAAATATTTATCAAAAAACATCTTCCTAAAATTAATCAATTAAAACGCCTCGATCTCTTCTATAGGCTTCATATTTTTTATCAATGTCCACAATTGATAAACTTTACCCTCCATACGATAAACCACCTGGAGGACCTTCTCTTGTTTAGAAAATTGAAGGATGAAGAAGATCATTTCAATGGAGTTGATCCATTATTCAGCAATCGAGGGATCAAATGATCCACAAAAAGTAAGAGGCTTTTGTCTCATGAAACATTCAATAACAACATGTTCTTTATTAGGGGGTGGGGTTGAACATTCCTCTTGACCCAAGTTTCTATTAAAAGCATGAGTTATCTAAGAGAGACAAGTGAAAATCTTCGCAATTCCCACTCCCATCAGATTGGGCATCTCATTAGTACATTCATCACATTGATCTTCACATCGATTGTTAGCATGAGTCCTCCTATTACCGGCCATTGGCTAGAATAAACGGAAAGTTTGGAGGTAACACATAAAGGGTATTCCAAATACAAAAGTTGATGACTTATAAATAAAATAATATTTCCTTAACTCATGAATCTATATGCGTCAATCTAGGATATTCATGATCTATTTTCTAACATATATTCTTAGGGGAATTTTTTTTAAATTCCCTTAATAAGGGTTCATAAAATGCTTGTGAATGTATCAAAACATATCCCTGGGAGTGTCGTAACCAAAAGTGCAGCAAGGCTCATTGTCGTGTACGAGTTCCCGTTCGAGTCTAGCTCAAAGCTATGTTTTCTGGTTTTACCCCATGGATACATCTGTGCCAAAGCCACCTATACCTACATATATATATACAAGGACATAATTTATTGATAAACCACTTACTCAGAACTTAGAAAAATTTGGGGTTGTTTTTATTATACTTAGTCTTGTATCTAAGGCTTTACTTGGGTTTTCTAATCCAAATCCCAAAAATAACTAAACCTATCCTCTGATACCAACTATGACAACTATTCTTATATTACATACATAAACATGACTTATTAAATAAACCATTCACTTGATACAACATGGATGATCGAGAGGTCTATTGTTATTGGGTCTTAGGATCATTACATAACAACATAAAACATTAAATACAACATCTTTATAGAAAACTTCCTTTACATGACCACTACATTCCCTCTTACTTAGCAATGCATGAGATAACCTGAGGACATGCATAAGAAAAGGGGTGAGCTATAAAGCCCAGTAAGGGAATAAACATGGAATACATGAGAGTACAATACATTTTAGAAGATATAAATATCAATAGAGAAAAGTGAAACATGATCATAAAGTCATGATAAAACATGATAATTATAACATGGAAATATGGCAACAACACTTAACATGTAATTATCATGAGCCATGGCTCATTGCACATAAAGCAGGAGTAAATCCTCATTACACATAAATCAGAAGTAAACCCTCGTGGAACTTGAATTAGCATTAGTCAACACTCGCTGCACATGACGTATCATGATACTATACTTTACCCAATGCATTGGAGCGCTATAAGGGCACACCCTTCTTAAATATTTCATTTCATACATAAGTGTGCCACATGGATTAGAAAACATGGATTCATAAAACATAATCATTTATTCCATGATAAAGGAATGTTGAATTAATACATGAAAATATATAATCAATAATTAAATATGAATAAAGGTTAATCTCCTTTATGGGGAAATGGGCATCATATTTACTACACAATTTCATTGGCTTAGAAAATCGGTGTGATTTCGGCAGCGTAACTGTGTGATATAAGAATTCATAAAAATGGTTGATGAGATTAAAAGGATTTACTCATCATATTTACATGTAATGGATAGTAATAAGGTCATATATATATATTTTCTACAATTGTAATGGAATTTATATTCATGATACAAAATTATTGCTTGAATGTAAAAGAGGAGAGAGAAGTTCCTTTCAGAATTTCGGCATAGTAATGGGTGTACATGGGAGGCATTTAATGAGTGAGAAAGTTGTCTCCCATCATTCAAACATAAAGTGGGAAGTATGAGGGAGGTGGGAAACCATACCCCAACATTCATAAATGAAATTAAATGGGAAAAATCACTTAATGAAAATTGGAAAAAAAATTAGGAAGGAAGAAAAAAACCCTTACTTGGATGTGTGCTTCCAATGGCTTGAGAGAGGATTGAGAGGGGATTCTTTGGAGCTTGGGTCACCTTGAGAGGATTATAGAGATATTAGGGTAGAGTTTTGATGAACACCAAATGCTTTGAGTGAGGAGGATGTGGGAGATTGGGCGGGTTTATATAAGAAAGTCGAGGGAATTCATTATTATTTAGGTTTGGGACCCCTTATATTAAATTAGTCCAAACCATAAACCATCCAATGGTTTTTCCCATGGTATTTCGCAAAGGGAAGAGGAAAACAATATTTTATAATTCCAAAGTCAGAACTTCTTAAAATAATAGGGTTTCTTATGTGGAGGTTAATTACACTCACATGGAAAACAATGTAAAAAGACAAGGTGTTTAATAAGTCTTGAAGGGCACATTAATTCTTTTAAAAGTAAGTCAAAAAACCCAAAATCACATTATTTTAATTTTATATCATATAATGGCCGATCATAAAGCTTATAGTTTTTTATTAAATCACTATTGGGTCATAATGATTTCATAAAACACATTATATATTTAAACAGTATTTAATTTTTACCCAAAGAATAGATTGTCACAGAAAATAATGAAAAATTCACCTTTGGATAATTTCGATGCCATGATTCCAGAAATAACATTTATATTATCTTAATAATTCTCTAAATATGTTAATTATCACTATTAAAATAAAAACCAACATTTATCCAAAATTCATAGGTTTTGACAAAAATGGCTTTAAAACCTTAATAAAAATTACAATTTCATTCGTAAAATTTAATGATCATTTATATAAAAAAATAATAATTTAATAATAATAAAAATATTTTATTAAAATAATATTTAATAAAAAAATCCCTTAATTTAATAAAATTGAATTCTTAATTAAATAATAACTAAAAAACAATATTTTCACTTTAAAAACTATTTACAATGTATCAATAATGACATGAACGTATATTCATTATTAAAAAAATAATGTACATGAACATAGTACTATCAAATTGTTACATAATCCCTACAAAAAACCTCATAAGACCAAAGGGTAAGGTGTGTGATGGTGACAGACTATTGGGGTGTCTCAGATACCATCGCTCGAGTGGTAATTTCTATCAAGTTCCACTTTTCCTGTAGTTGGTCACATTTGAGATTGACATGATAAAGCTCAGCTTGTGCTTGGTCAGGAGCAAAACCCAAAGACACCACCACTTTTCCATCCTGCGAAAAATGGGCTTCATATGGAGAAATTCTAATGGATGTGGCAATCGCTTCCTTTTTCAGAGTAAATTTGATTTGTTAAGGCCCTATATTTATACTAATAATATGATCATTGTTCAACGGCTATAAAAGAAACGGTAATAATTAATAACATAAAACCAAATAAGTTGACATTTTATATAAAAAATGTTACATAAAGAGACATTTAAGTAGATCAAGAGGGATTTCCATTAGTGAAAATTTGGGACGTTACATGTGGAAAAAAAAAAGAAATAATAAAACTCTACATCCCATTATATAATTTTAACCATTTAAATGAAATGTATGGATAAGTTTCTTCCGTGGTAAAATCACTGAAATCAATACCATATGTATACTATTAAAAAATCATGGCTACTGAATCTGAAATAAAATGGGTTCAATGTTGATATGAACAATATTTCAACATAATCATAAAATTACTCATCCACTCATAGATCAGCGGGTTCTTCCATTTCGAATCATGCACCATGTCTAGAAGAAAAATATATTCCTATATGATCTCATTCCAACATAACAGTGACTAAAATGGTCTACCATATAATTCCTTTAAAGTTGATATAATGATAGTAAATGTATAAATATTTTTAAATGTAATCTCCATAAATGGATTTTGATTCTCTAGGTGATGTCTAAAATTAAGTACAATAGTTTATCCTCAATTATTTGGATATTTCACATTTTCATTCCATTAGTTTGGTTATTGAACTCTGTTCTCATCATTTTCTAGGTCTCATATATATACAGCATGAATCTCTACAACCTTTATTCAAAACATTCATTACATTTTTAAACGATTATCGACGGTACCCCATCAAGTTAGATAATCTACCAAAACTCTTACAATGCAAGACTCTGAACTACGCACTACTAACATATATCAAGTCCATTGTCACACATGGCGAGTTATTCATGAATAGTATAGAAAAAATATTCATCTCTCACTATCCATATAAACAACGTCATAAATTCCATGGAAATTTCATCTCATTTCATATTCATGACATCAATAGGATGTGTCAATGATTATTGAACCTGGTTCAAAATGTTCTCTAAAATATAATTGAGTCCCAAAGATATGAAATTTACAACACCCCACCTCATTCCATAACACCCAAACATCTAAAAATCATCTTTTTCCAATCATTTCAATTATAAGAAATTAATCTATAAATGATGTTTGAAACCACATCATCACCTCATATTACTATGATCATGGAACCATAAACTATCCCACGAATATCATGGAATATCCCCTACATCATCTAATGCATATTTTGATTCCCAAAGTGATATGTGGTCAATTAGAGAATCATAGTAAATGTCCCCAGATTCCACCTCACACATATACACTTGATGTGTATGAGTCAATAATATTAACAGTTGAAAAACCGAACTACACACGATCCATAGGTATATATTCAATTAATAAAACTTCTTAAACACCAATTAGAAAAATAGAAATTTACATCATAGAATTGGATTGACACATCAAATATCCCTTCATTTATTTATAGACTATTCAATTTCATAGTCCAATATGAACTCAAGCCGATGTATTTTTCTTGTAACATTATATCTCTGGGAGAAAATATAACTAATAATCATGTGTTATGAGTATATAAAAAAGATTTATTGAAGGATAATCTATAAAAAGAAATTCAGAGATAAGAATAGCATTACAAAATATTGTTCTTTAGTAGAGTAGTTATTCTAATTAGGTCTAATCATCATTTACAAATATGTGATCAATACATTCCTATATATCAACACATATATGATCCCAACTTTTGAGGATTCTAAATACACTCTGAACACCAGACCCTCCGACAAATTCTTAATCACATAAATACTAGTCAACATTAACCTCAATTCCTTTAAATCTCTATGGAACACATTCTTGTTTACAAACATATTCCATTTCTTCATTAGGGTTGTCAATGTATATTCTAATATGTTTAATTATTCAATACACCTCATAAATAACACAATAAATGAGTATTTCATCAATGATGAAAAAAAATAATATTTCCTATCATGGATGAAATGTGTTATTCAATTGAGCTACAAACACTTTCACTGAAATCATTTAAATTAGAGGAATAATTAAGAGCTCCTTTTTTCCACGTTGAAATCTTGAAAACGTCTCCAAAATATTATCCAGGTGAGCCATCAAATGGTTTAACCATAACCTTATATTTATCATCATGAAACAATATTTTCAGTGCGACTATTTAAATAGTTATTCGATCCATGGATGTTTCTACTTGATCATTATCATTATCTAATCTAGGTTATGATAATCAACAAAAACCATTAAAATCCAACACTCCATTTAAAAAAACGGGAGCATCAATGTGGGACATAATTTATCTCAAGAAACCCATCTATCAATGGTAATATAACCACAATCTAATTTTCTTGATATATTAATGGTCTATAAGATATTCCATTAATGATAATATTTTATTTTTTGGCTACATGATAATGACATTTACATATCTCACCACTATGATAGTCTCACAGGGTCCTAAGTATAGAAGACTATAATATAATCCCGTATAGAAGGAATTGATATTCATTAAGAGACCTATGGACAATTTATATGAATCTATACTAATGGTTGATGTTATTTTTTTTATTTTTCAAAAATGATCTGCACACTAATCCATGGCATCTTTCTCACCAATAATAGAGAATATTGTCCCATCAGTCACTAGGAATTTATCATCTCTGTGATAAATAATCTATTTGTGAAAGAACCATGAATAACAAATCCCTAAACTAAATGAAATAATAAGTGTTCATTAGGATTATATATTTGTCCCATGAGAATCTTTCTCAACTGAATTCCAACTCACATTTTTAATAAATTAGGGAGATATATGATGCATTACATGTAGTAACCTATAAACAATACTGATGGAATAATTTATTGAATGGGAGGTCCAACTAATGTGTATGGTATATAGTGGGGAAAAAACTATGTACACATGATTATATAAATACAACATAAACAATAGAAACATCACATACCATACCTAATATAATCTCATTAGAACTCTTTCATTCCCTATAAAAGAGAACATATTCCCCAGAGCACGACCTCCTCCATATTCATGCAGACGACACTTTTTGGGGGTGATGTGATTAGCTCATTGAATTTTCACCCCCAAAACAATTCTCCCAGTGTGGATAAATTATATATTATTAGAGATAATACTTTTTTGGGTCATCCCAATAAACTAATATGATATATTAAATCATGTTACGAGCCCAATCATGGAATTCCATCTCATTCACTCTACACTTTGTAGTTCAAAAGGTCTAGAAATCTTGTTCCAGGTGACCTAGAACATCAAAATAATGCATTTATCCCTCAAAATCCAAACTAGAACCTCTATATTAACCTAGTGATTCATATCCACTTGAACAATTATATCTATTAAGAGGCCTCTTATATTGATACCAATGTGAATAAAACCTAATGGCTACAGAAAATGAATCTACCCCATGGTTCCCAATAGAAGGTCAAACTACGTGTAGTGGTTTTTATTGGATTTTTTCCATCATAGTAGAATACTCTATAACCCCATCATTGAATGTAAGGAACACGGGTAACATAGTTTCCATAATGTATCTATGGATACCCAACTCAATGATATATACCAGGATGTAACCTTCCATCACCTTGAAGAGGGAGTACCACTTATTCTGGTAGAACCATTTAGAATTCTTGTAAACTATAATACCATAATGTTGTATCTTATGAAGTAACTAAATATAATCAATAAATAATAAATGTTTTGAAAAAATACTGAAATAGATGATAAAAGACTGTTCATGAGTGGGCAGGGTCATCATGAGTCTTGGTTTCTAGACTCCACCAATACCCTAAAACCCTATAGACAATAATTGAACCTAGAAATTCCATTTGATCAATCATTTTCCCTACAATCATGAAGACTCTTATCATCAACTCTTGATACTTATCTATTACATGAGGATATATCTCACCATGGAACCTCAGTGACCTCATATGTAATAAGTAATGAATTATACTAAGCCTGATTAAATCATCATCCTTCCCTATAAGAAAAAAACCTGCTCGATATGACGATTAACATCTCCATTCCATATTTGTGGGATTATATAACGATATGAAACCTAAAATAATTCATCTTCAATAATTGAATCATTATACAAGTATTACTTCGATAATCCAGCTTGATGTATTTGTAATTTCATTATAAATTTAATAATGATTTATTTTCCTTACATGAATATATATATTATATATCTATGAGGAGATAACAAATTTTGTAATTTACACATACCCACTACTATATGATTCATGTTACGTTTAATTCCTCTAATAGATTTCTGGATTTTACATGTCGACAACAAGTAATTCAATGATTGATTGTATGAATACATCAAAAAACACAACAACACATTAATGTGTGGCGTGAAATCCACACTCAAGACAAATAGATAGTATTTAAAATATAAATTCAAAACCATCCAAAACATGTGTCTAACATTGAATATTCACCAGATGGTGAATCAACATCTTTAAATCATTTTACAGACCATACAAACTAGTTCTCTCTTAGATCGCGATGAACCGAGTTGCAAAAACTATAACCCCTCATCAAATGAGCAAGTGGTTGAAAAGATGCACCAACATGGAATAAATGTATTGGGATAGATTTTAGTAATATATATTTACGCACAAATACATCCATCTCTACAAAAAAACGTATAAGAATTCATTAAAGATTGTGACATCTATAATAAATCAATCATCCATGAAAATCAATCATACATAACATAATAAAATAATGTAATGAAAAGTGTAAAAGGGGATAAATATAAACACAATCATATTGTTAAGTCACAACCTGAAATAATTTATAATAATTGAATACTGATTGGGGACACCCTCTGATCTCATTGTTTGGCCCTCGAACATAGTATCTATAACCATGAACCTATAAACTTCATCATAATTTACACTGATAATTCATTCATTAATGTAAGACATGACATGTTCTAGTGAATACCATACAGGGGGTGATAATATATACAAATATAAGGATTCCCCATATATAAAAATGGGGGAATATATTGATATGTTAAATTTTAATCATATCAATAAATAATATGTGGGAAATGAAAAGCAATATTTTTTCTCATAATGAAAACCACAAGAGAGAGAAGGGGGTTCTCTATTCCCAAATAATTTTTATTGATAATGAGTATGAATTTAGTAAGAAATTTACATATATGATTCTATGAATCTCAAATTCATACCCAATAAATTCACGATTATTATATTCACCTCATCACATCTCCCCATCCAGAGGGGGCACCATGTCTAGTTGAGAACCTGACCCATAGTGCAATAATAGGTCACATCCTAGTTACCGAAAAGACACAAAACATGGGATAACAAGTGTCTGTAACTTAGTAGATAGATAACTCGCTCACTAGTGCATCAGAAGTGTTCTGATCATTTAATGGATGACCCAGACTCCTCAGTGTTATGTGTTCTATATATTGAATGTTTGTATCATATACATGTATGATATAAGGGTTCAACTCATTACATATAATACCCCACCCTGACTAGTTTTGGGTGTTCAACACATTAAATAGAGGGCCCACACCATATTGTGATATGGGGTACCACTATGTAGATATTGTGGAATATGAGTGGGCTATTTGATAGGGTGATTCCCAACTATACCTTATTCATATCATCATTACCTGATCACTAAAAATATTGTGTATTTCTTAAAGAAGAAGCATAATTATAAATTGCCATTTCATATATTTTATGAAATAACATTGTCTTCCATGACATTCTATAGGGAAAACACTTTCTATGTGCTACTCATGGACAAAAATCCAAGTCCTAGTCAATGAGATACAATCAAATGAATATATAATTGAATGAAATGTTATTATGTGATTAGACATGGTTTGTATCACCACATAAATTCATGGGAATGTATGCTCATGTATGTAACACAAGAATGAATGTCACTACATGTGGAATATCAACACTATAAAAGAACAGTATTACCCTCCCTATGGTCCTAGAATGGCCATCTAGCTCATGACATGGTATCTCAGCCTATTCCCACATGTGTTATCTTATCCATCATCGTGATCCCCTTTGGTACACACCGAGCCACAAATTCTTGGTGATATAGTTAAAAAAGGGTACAACATTTGAATTTATATTTTAATCATCCCAAAAACCATGTTATTGTGGAAAATATTCTATATATATTTATCATCAAAACAAAATTCCATATTTTTATGACTTCCATAAAAACCCATATTCTAAACATGCTTTCCTAATACAATACATCCCAAACAAATCATGATACTTGACCTAAAAAGTGATGTGAACCACATTTGACCAGCAATTAGCTGTCTTTATTGGATGGATAAAACATTTCATTCTTCTGATCAATACATATAGTGTCTCTCATGGCTCCTCTAGTCATAATTTCCACATTGAATCACAAATCCATGCAAAATCACTGTTAATACATCTTAATCTATCCATATTCCACATATTCTTTATTGATTACCTATACAATAAGTATCTGGGTGTTCGACCAAGCTTGAATTTGCATCATCAATGTCAAAGCATGTCCCAATAGTCCAATTATGAGGAACATAAAATAATGTGGGGGAAATTCAGAAGGACAATAATGAAACCATCATTAGAGAATCATTCTTGGACATTTCTCATCTGTCTGAGATATCAATCATGCCATCATAGTTATATGAAATAATTATATCTGATAAATATAAATAATGTTTTCCCTCCCTTGTGTAAAATATAATTAATCAATTAGCATGATAATTATATATGAACCCTTTCTCAATATTATAATTAAATTTTAGGAAATCATAATTGATTATCCTTAAATTGCCATGGAATTGATCTTGGGTAAACGACACATTCACCATGAAAAAATAAGTCCCACTATGTTCAGGGCCTCTCAATCCACATCGATCTAATTATTCATCATTAACTGAAAACATCAATCGGATATATGGCATTGAGAATCACAATGTCAAAACTTGTGTAAAATCACAAGCCATATATAACCCCTAACACAGACATCCAATCCAATTCCATATTAAATATTTATACAATTTATCATGAAAAATATGTGCATGTGATATTATTATATTAAATATTTTAATAATATAAATTATATTTTATCGATCCTGACACTATCTATTTATCTCAACAACTGGTTAAAAAAATATTCAATATAATATTTCAAGACAATACATGTAAAACTCTAAGCTATTGTAGCACTGATATCCATTTTAAAATAAAATACCAAAGTATAATAGATGGGGAAATATTTGAAAAATATTATAATTGAACTTTGATAATAATAAATTTTATACTATATAAAGAAGATATTAATAAAAAATAAATTCATATAAAATAGTTTTTGGGACATTAAATGTTTTAAATGTAAATTATTTAATATATCATGTTTTTCCTTTCATTTTTTATTACAATTTAAAAAATAAATATATTAAATTTTTAAGTATAATTTACAAAAATTATCATTATTTTATAATTTTATAACATAAAATTAACGTAAAATTAATTTTATTTTTTAAAAAATGTTGTGCATGATAACCCCTGTTATTATATATTAAATGACATATTTCTATCAAGAAGGATGGAGACACATTACATGGCTTATAGGACCAAGGCCAAGTGTCCCATGGACCGAATCTGATGCTCGAGCATATCATCATTCCTACATCGTCCTGTATGTACCATAATGAAATCACGATGCATGATTCAATACCATCTAGAATCAATCATGTGTTACCAACTATATTATAATTCCCTAATGGTATTTTCAAGATTTTAAGCTTGTTATTTTGGATGAATGTTTATGGGGTATACCAACCATGATTCATCCAAACAATATTACAATGTATATATTTATGTGTCTAATATAAGTGATGTTTATTTTAATTAGGGAAGGTCCATTATTTCAAAATTAAATTCTTTATGACAATATCCATATATATGAAAGAATTATAAATTGATTAAATATTTATATCTATAAATGATGTACTTTTTGTGTAAGGTTTTTCATTTTTACATTATTCTAAAAATATAATTCATGTTTATTGTTTTTTGACCTTTTGTAAAAAAAATATAAAAAATATAAATCAATTTTAATTCATATTTTTATTAATAATTTTGTAGTGAGAAAATAAATTGATTGTTTTTATAAATATAAATTTATTATCATTTTTTAATGTCATAGAACATTACCATAATGATAATTTATCCATCACATATAATTGATGATTATATCACTATTTTTCTATATTCTATATTGAAATCCTATTAATGAAAATTTTGTAATTAAATTTTCAAAACCATAAAAGTTTTATAAGATCAAATTATATTACATTAATAAGTAAGAATTATAAAATTTTTAAATAATTGATTATTTATTTTTATTAAATAAAAATTACTATTTTAATCAAAATAAAAGTGTTATAATTGGACAAATAAAATGGTAATAGGGAATTCAGAATGTGAAAAATACATTTATCTACATGACCAATGGTTATCCTATGAGGTAAATATGATTTTTGTTCAACACCATGGTTTTTACATAATCTGATTTCAAAGTGAGATACCAAAGGTTTTTGGGATTTCCATTGCACATTTAGAACTTTTGTAAAAACAATTTTACAGAAATAGATAGGTAGTATGGTTTGGTTAAACTTTGAAACCAATGCTGCATGGTTTGAATTATGTTTTTGGGGTTCGGCAGAGGGATGGAGAGGACTGCGTAGTGTGAGGAATCTATTCATACCGAGGAAAATGTGATGAGGGGGAATATATGATTTTGATAGGGTATTATTACATTTTTTATTACTAGATTGTAAAATACTGTCGTTGAACTATGTGAGGTATATATGAGACAGAGTGTGAGATTCTATTGGCACCTAGATTGGCTAACCTTGTGTCGAGATCTTTTGTCCTAGTTTAAATGAGGAAATAAACATAATTCCATTAAAATAATTCTAACAAGAATAAAATATCATCTTTTCTATACGAGAAATACATTAATGTGATGGAGTTCTCTGTAAATATCATTATTTATAATTTCATCTCATTTCTAACTCCAAACATTTACTTGAATAGTGTTGGTGTTGTTGGATCTATGTAGGTGAGTTATTAATATCTATATTTAATGTTTTTTTCTTAATATGTAAATAGTTTTATAAATGTGGAATAATGTTACCTATTTTTTGTAATTTAGTTCACATATAAATTGATTCTAATCATATTTTCATTAGAGGAGGATATTCAATGACTTCTCTACTACATACATATAAAGGTATTAATAAATTTCCCTCAGTGTTTAATGATTCATAAGAATAGTTGTGTTGTTCATCACATCATAGATTCTAGAAGATTTATTTTTAATTATTTTAATGATTAAATTTAATTATTTTGAGAATGATTTATTTTTCCTCTAATAGCATTTAGAATGTTGGATATTTTTCCCTAGCATAGGGAACCTAGGGTCTGTTATTTTACATCTTTCGTAATTTATACCACCCAATTCAGTTTTTCTATACTCGTATTATTTCTGGGTGCCTTTATAAATTAATGAGAATTAAATCATGATGATAGAAGATGTTCATTAAATTTTTTCATGTGTTGATATGATTAAATTTTATTATTTTATTTACACTATATTTATATAAATTATGGAAATTGGTTCAATGAATTGATTGGATATAAATAATTATGAAATATTTAATGATAGAATTGATGAGTTGTTTATGCTAGTGGATTCCATGGTTTTTATAACATGGATCTGATTCCCTATGATTCTAGGGAAATTTCTATTCAAGATATATTTTTTATGATGGAGGATTCCATGTACTTGATCCTCATTTGATCAAGATTATATATGATATATCAAGACTCAATACTTCATGAAAATATATTTTTTTGAGATCATCATATAAATTGTCAATGAAAATGATCCTTGTAACCATCCCATGTAATTATTGAGTTTCCATCAAGGTTTTCATATGAATTAATGTAGATTGATAGGTCTTATATACCATAGATATAGGCCTACAAGTTATCAATGATATGATAATATGGTGAATATGATTTTGGTGAAACCTGATTATACAACATTGAAACAATATATTGAATACAATATTGATTATATTGTGTGGGTGTGCCAATATCTAAGCATTGGATTACAATTATATGATAGTGTGGATTTTATTTTTTAATAATTTATAAATATCTCTAGTATGTTTATTTTAATCAAGTGGGTAGACTGAATTGTGTCACCTATATTTTATGTAATGGATTATAAATTTAATATTGTTTTTTTATTTTATTTTCAAATATCCATGTTTGGTCTGACAGATATCTATTTACATTCTGCTCGAAAATACTTGTAATATATACTTCACATTAAAAATAGTTATATTACATTGACTGAATTTATTATTTTCATTTTTGGTAGTGGCCTATTGAGTATTATCTCACAAAACATTCAAGGATCTATTTGGAACTGGGATAGACTTCCAAGATACTAGTAAGGATTAGAGAATGATCCTATTAAATAATGATTTAATTTTTTAAAGTATTACAGTATGAGAGAACAATACACACCTTGTATCATAATTTTTCAAGGGATATATATTTTTGTATTTTTTGTATTTTAATATATGTATTGTGTTTTAATAATATGTACATTCTTTCCTTCTTTATCAATACTAGAGATAGAAAAAAATTCATATTTGATTACTTATGACATTAGTTTATATTCTATTTGGATTACTTTCTACTTCCATTATTGTTAGTATGTAATATAACATTGATTCCAATATTGAAATGAGGGAATAATGTCCCCACATAAACACCATTTTCCGTAACTTTTTTAGATGCCTTTGGAATATAGGGAGGTGCGCATGAGGCCATTAGCCACACCATCATGTGAAACTATATAATGTCCCACAGTTTGGACTAAAAAATTGAAATTTTAGTGTTTTCCATTAAGAAATTACTATTATGAGACAATATAATGTTTTTTTGGATGGTATAGGAATTTTTTTATGAGTTGTGCCTTAAGGTAGATAGCTCTCGAAGAGGAAGAATAAAAATTTACAAATACCGGATTATGTTTTCTTGGAAACTTCTTATGATAGCTATTATTATTCCACTATACTGATACAATCATAATGATTCTTATTCATATGATTATGGATTTTGTTTTTACCCAACGAGATGTGGTTATTCCATTTCATTCATCATTTTAGTATCCTTCTTGTATTAAAATTCCATTTAATGTGCCAATCTAAATTTGATTCATCATGTGACTGTGTGACATTATATATTGTAATATTCCTTATATGAATTTTTTCAACTAGATTTTTGTGATGGGATTTGGAAAACATTGTTGGAAATTATTGTTACTATAATAATCAATATTTTTTTATTCATAAGAGTATACAAAAGAAACCATAAGATGAAAATTATTTCTTCTTGGGTCCTAGACCAGTCATCTCAAGGATTGTACCCTGTTATCATATAGATTCAGTGGATGCCTCACATAGATTAATGAGGAATATTGTCCCTTAAAGATTGTAATTGGTGAAACAGTAGTATTAACCATACAATAATAATAGAAAAATATGGGAAATTTAATATAATTTAATTTGGGAAATAGTTCACTCAACCTATATCTATCATTAGAGAGGGTCATAGGATGTGTCTCTAGTGATGTTTATGAATGTTTCAATTTACCTAGAATTTTCTATAGGAGCATGTATATGGGTGATGATAATATATGGGGTATTTTTATATCCAAATTTTTTAAAACATGTGTCATCCCTTTATATATTATTTATTATGTGTGTGTTTGGAATTATAGAGGTATTCATTAATAGTGATCTCCAATCATGGTCCAGTATGGTCATATTGACAATTCCTAATAGTTTGTGGCCAATGGGATTTAAGTAGATCCTTCTAAAGTGTATTCTGAGGAACTATTTGTATCACTATATATGGGTGATGAGGTATAGTTATGCGATTATTTTTTATCTTTATAAATTAAAATTAGTGATAAAATTATCAATCACCATCTATGGTAGACATATTTTTTGTGTTCCAAATATAAAATACACCAATGTTTTTTTTCTATGGTGGACCATAAGATGTAAATGTATTGAATGGGAGAAATTTTTTTATCTATGATAATCTAGATACACCGTCTAATAGGGGAATTAGGCTCTTGAAATCTATCTATTTGTGATAATTTAATCATTAGTTGGATGTTTTTTACATTGATAATGAATTATGAGATATAATTTCTATGGAAATAGAAAAAAAAATTAGATAAATTATTACCTAAGACCCATATATATGAAATGGACATTGAATATATTCAACTATATTAGGTAGTGATGATGTATTTGTAATATATATATATATATATATATATAATTTTTTTACTAAGAGTCATCTTGTTGTTCTTTGTTATCATCATGATGAATAATCAAGGTCTAAACACTTTTCTGAAAGTCTCGGGTGTATCTTTCGATCATAGGTCAATGCGTTCCTGATGATGAAATTTAATGGGATAGTATTTTATGTGATTATTACATATCATATTGTAAGGGATGTTTGTGGATAGTGTATGGATGTAAAGTCTCTTGACCATGATTATTAGTTTTTAGGGGATGAAATTACTATATTGATGCTTCATATGAGGGGAGTATCAACCATGATCACAGTTTTGGTATATTTGTATTTTTATACATTATTATGACTAATATAGTCATATGAGGAATTAGTGTGGTCACAACATAGACATGTGTCAAGCTTGAATACGTATAAACCACATATAATTTTTCACTATGCAATTACATCTGGTGCTCATTTGAAAATGATTAGCTCTGACTCTAGGTTCCAGAGAGGGATTCATTGATCCATATCAGGCTGGTACCATTAGTAGAACTAATTAATCTTGTTGTGTTTGTGGTCATGGTCAAAACAATTAGGCATCAGTTATCCTTATACACTGTATTAGACATATTTTTTTAGTGAGGTTTTCTTAAATGAGTTTTGTTATGTTCAAATATATAATGTACAACATAAACATGAGGATCAATGAAAAACGGTTCTTTGGTGATAGGTAATATATGCATTGCCTCTACACTATAATTTATCATTTTTGATACATGTGTATAACATTGTATTGTATCTATAAATATTATAGAGAGTATCAGGCTTCATTATTCATTTTATTATGTAATAATAATAATTTAAATTATATTGGAGACTAAATAGATGGTGTACTATAGTACATGGAGTCACCACTTGATATAGACTGTAGTAAATTCTTAAGGAATCTTTTATTATTCTTGATGAATGTGTTTGATATCATAATTAGGATTAATTTCTTATTCAATACTGAGACAATAATGATTTCAGACTTTTGATGGTCCACATAACATCACTAGAGGGTGGAGTTTAAATTCAAAAGGGTGGATGTGATGTATATGTTTGTTCATCTGGACTCGATAATCATGGATTGGTTTGGTTTAAAAAATAGATATCTAGTATATACCAGGATGATTATGGAACAAATTAGAATGATTTAACACAAGAAGATTATCATTTTATAGATGTTTTCCACAATGAAACTATTTAGTTTACCACATGAGATAGATGGATTTACGTATCAATATTATACTAAGACTTTCACATTATTTATTCCTTATAATAATATAGATTCTATATAGTTTCAATAGATCATGACTCATCCAAAAAACATGGAGATGAAGGGGTTTATATGACCCCATAATTATTCATTTTGAGTTCCTAAATTTTCTTAGAAAACCGTGGAAGGTTAATAGATGCTATGTTTGTTTTAATACAAATTATACTTGTTAAATTGTAAGAACAAGTATCCTCATCCACGTAGAGATGATCTTTTGGATCATCACTGAGGATCTTAGGTGTTTGGAAATATTGATTTTTTTTCACTATCACTTGGTTTATTTTCTTACTATAGGAATACATCATACATCATTCATTGTTAGAATAGTCAATACAATTACATTTGAATGATTTTATCAATTATGAACATGAAAAAAATTTCATATTGAGGAATAACAACTTTTCCTCCCATTATTTGCAATATTATGTTTTTGATTGCATGGACAATATCATTTGGTATTTTAACGATCGAATTTATCATGCCAAACATCTTGATATCATTTTTTATACGACATAAGAGGATCATTTATATGCAACGATCAATATTTAAAACATCATGTCAGATAAGATTTTCTTTCATGGACATTTTTACAGAGACAATAGTGTTAATCATACTATGGATGGTGAGATCTATTGTTTCATAAGATCATCCAAAGAATATCATTGAAATTCATTTTTTATTAGGTATTTTTGAACATTAAATAAATATCAGAAATGAATTCTGATGCATATTGGGAAAATATACATGCTTGACTAAGAATGGTGTGATGTTTTTTTATTTATACACCTATAATAAAGCATTCAAGAGACAAACTATAGATTGAATTCAAGGTTGATATTGTTTATACCTAATATTATAGGATCTACATTCAATATTGTGATGCATCATGTATTAGTATAAGAGATGTTGTAATGTTGTGTTATAGAGGAATCTTTTGGGGGTATTGTTAGGTGGGCATCACATGAGTAATTACCCGATGCACGATCTCGAGAAAGCCACTTTTTTACATTTCCTGTGATGTTTTAGGAATTATTTACTATGAGTGAGTTTTTTGGTGTACACAGACCCCAAAATCCACAAGTATATATTTACAAAGCATATTATAAATCAGATGCTTCATAGGTGGGTTTTGTTCAATACATAAATCAAAATATATATTTCTTATATGGATGGAAATGGAAATATAGTTGTCGATGCACTAAGTATAAAGAGTAATATATAGGAAGTTAAATATAGATGCATTAGTGATAGATTATTACCTTAGTCAATGAGATGCACAAGGAGGCGGAGGATGGACTGCAACAAGCATTTATCAATTTTTTGAATGTGAAATAAACTCTCCTATATAATGTGGGGATGATACGTTGATCAGATTACGATGGAAAAGTATTAAAAGAGATAGTAGGAGGTGAGGTCTTTCCACATGGTTAGGTCGTGTTAGAGAATGAAAATTTTCATATTCGTGGTAATGTCTGAGTTATAGAAGACACATGCAAGTAGATAATGTTAAAATTTCATGAATAAGTATATATGGTTCATCATTAAATTAACAAAATGTATTGAGAATTTTTTCATATGTATTGGTTGATGGGAATGAAATGTGAAGAATATTGATTTCTCTAGATATGTTCCACCTATCAATAATAAATGCAGGTATATCATATACTATCAGAAATTCTACTACAATTACACATTTTTGGGTGGAAATGGAATAATTTCAGAAATGATCACATGACTAGGATTCCATTATTTTATCAAGGAGGTGATGAAATTTAGGTTTTTGTGGACATTATCATTATGGTCACCCATTTTCGTAAGACTAGGTGACCTTCTAATCTAATTATCGTGGGAAAACATTTATCATCGAGACTGTGTGTCTTTACAGAGTACCTCGAACCATTTTATCTAAATTTTATTCTTGGTATATATCTCATTTTTAACACATTTTATGGATATAATTTTACATGTAGTGTATTTTGACAAAATCATTCCACCCTCAGACTAATGGCTAGTTATAAAGAATAATAAATTTTTTTGAATAAAGGTTGAAAGAATGAGTCCTTTTTACAGGAAATTGTGGGAGAGGCAGATAACTCTTGATGAGTTTTCTGAAAATAATAAATATCATGCGATGTTATTAGTGGACCCTTTTAAAGGATTATAATATATGATAATATTATTAACCATGTGTTTGTTAGAGTTAGGAGTGGAATCCTCACTTGAGGATGATATTGGTTTTGATATTTTTGAGCAGGTCTAGTTGATCAGAAAAATATGGATACCAATGATTCTATATATAAATTTTATTCCATCATGACGAAATATAAATAATAATTCTGTCTTGGGATTAGTTGTTCTTACATATCTCATAAAAAATGGAACATGTGTGGATTTATAGAAAAGTATATAATGAACAACAATTTGATTGTCTATTTTAGATTATGTAGTTAGTCATGTAGGGAGCCAATCAGATTAATTTACCTTTTTGGTACTGATCAATGAATGATTTAATCCTTTTATATTAGAAATTACATTATCAATAAGACTCATCATACACTATAAAAATGATGAGGTTGAGTTAGAAGTTGATTTTTCCATTGAGGATAATCCTCTTTTTATCAGTGATCGACGGTTATATGAGGCCAGTCAAATCTACTTGCATGATTGATATGGAAAAATAAAATAATATAAGAGAATAATTTGATATTGATTTAATGGTATGTTATATGTGGATCAAGATAGTCTCATGAGATACACAACCACACTTTTAATGAAAAATTTATTTAATATGGGGATACTGAATGATTGTGAATTTTTATAGGTGTTAAAAATCTATATTTTCTTTTAAATCCATGATACTTACCTAATTAATTTGAATAAATTGAAATTTTATGTCTCAGGGGTTTCATGGAATTTTTTAGATACTAGTTTCTTGATTTTGGAGAGAGAAAATATAGGCCACAACGTTAGTAGAAACATTGTTCGCATGAAAAAATGTTAGGAGTAACTGTACTGGGATTGACATTATGATGTAAGAGACTGTAATGTTTGAGGAAAATCTTCAATTTGAGGATCATACCCATGTGGAGTCTCTATTGTCTATTACTATGTATCATTATAATTATTTCACATAGATTCCCAAAATTTTCCTAAGATACATGCATGGTCCACATTTCGACTTTGAAGGGTGCATGGTTGTTATAGGGTTTTTCCAACCTTGATGCCAAACATTGCGACCCGTTTTAAATGAGTTAAATGGAAAATATGAATGCAAAAATCATTATACCCTATATATAATTTATTTATTATTTCTATGGAACTACCACTTGTATAGGATCTCACATTAGGATTCAATCAATATACTTTTACCCTGGTTCTCCATTCAATCAGGGAATCAATAACTGTTAGTATCCTTAGATATGTGATGATGAGTTATTCATTAATCTTATATATTTATTTGTTTTTCATGGTATTGAAAATGTTTTTTACATGTAAAATTATATTACATATTTTTAGGATATTCCCTATTGACCATTTATCTTCTAGTCTGGATGGATTCATAGTTCAATACCTGATTAATTATTCACTACAAATGTACTATATGTTTCCAATACCTCCCCATTAGTTTTTAATATTTTATAATTATATTTTTTCATTGTTCCAAACAAGTTAAATTTTTTTGTGCATATTTATTAATTTAAATTTATTGAATCGAATGAGTTTAAAGTGTTTAGGTTTTCCACTAGTACATTGAGATTATTAGTGGTTGTTTCCCTCACCTTGGTAACTCATGGTTTGATCCATTATAACATCCTTACCTTATACCATGATGATTAGTCTGTGAGTGTTATGTTTTATGGGGTTCTTTTATAAATAAATTATATATTCATTTTCATTTTATAATAAGTCTATCCCTAATTTTTACTATTTTTAAATGATGTCATTATTTTAAATTTTGAAATGATCTTTATTTTAACATTGGAAATGTGTGGGATGGAATTATTGAATATGATTATTTATGAAATAATAAATTCATTGATTGATGCAATGTTTATAGTAGTGGATAACATGTTTGGTATAACATGGATCATGATTCTATTTAATAATAGGGATAATTCTTTTCTATTGGACCTTTTTATACTTGTCTATTGCATAGGAATATTTCCTCCATTGATCCTAATTCCATAGGTTTCGGAGGGCCTCATTACCCATATGATCTAGATTTATTGAACTTGTAGTGGAAATGATCTGTTTACATGCAACTTGGATAGAACAAAATTCATTAGTGAGTTTCCATTGAGAGGCTCATGGGACTTGACATGTATTCCTTCATCTTATATACCTTGGATCTATCCAATTTTGGTCCAAGAATTTGATTACCCTTGGTGAACATTATGGCTGACACTGGATTATGTAGTGTTGTTGTGCTCAATGATATAAACATATGAATATATTACATTGATGTGAGGATATATATAATTTTGATAAAACATTGAATATGATATTGATATTTATTTTCTGTTCTTTATAGAGAGTCCATGAATAGATATTTCACTCTCTTTACATGAGTGGAAAATAAAACCTTTTTTACATTTTTCATCATCACTAGAGTAATATTGATTTATTTTTTTATAAGAATCATTATTTTGATCTAGATAATATCTCATGACATTCAGTTATCATATAAAGATGATATATATTAATGACTACAATAATTTATATTAAAAAATTTGAATTGGCTATAAATAGTATTGGTGGTGGCCTAATGTTTATTATCTCACACCTTATTTGGGATGGTGTTCGATACCTGGAGAGACATAATTTTTGACATTATGTAGTAGATAATGAACCCCAAAAAAATAATTTTTATTCTTATTTTCTAGGACCACAAGATAATAGGACATATATTACCATGTGATGCAAGATTGGATAGTTAATTTTCTTCTTTTTGGTAATTGTATACATGTTTTATAATGGATCCTTGTATTCCATTCTTATTCATTTATAAAAAATGGAATTACATATATTTTTTATATGAGATTGGTTCAAGGATATTTTTATTATGACATTCTTGGATTCTTATCATCTAACAAGTTGATTTATCGATTTCACTACTAACACATAATATTCCACTATTTTGTTACATGTTTATATGACAGAATAGTCACTTAATGGGAATACCATAGTTCCTCCCATATATTATTTAGACTATGGAGTATGGGGAGGTGTTCAATATACCCTGTGAAACACAGGCTCATGGAAGCCATTTTTTGTCACCTAGGACTAGATATTTAAAACATATTTTGAAAATATCGCTATAATAAAGTGGATAAAGAGTTTCATGCACAACAATACTATAAAATTTAATATAAAACAGTATTTCATTTTACCAAGGAATCATGACAATATTTATTGAAATTAAATGAGTATTTCCCATATTAACATTGTCATCACTTATTAATTTATATCACTTTCAAAAAATACTGAAAAAAATATCCAAATATATTTATCCTAAACATATATAAATTTTCTAATTCTATGAACAATTATAATTTTAATAATGATATTTACATAATTATCTATCACTGAAACTCCATTTCAAAAGTGATATAAAAAATAAATCCAATATTCTCAATAAATATTGAGCATGTTTTATTAAAAATGATTTCTGGTACAGGGATCATCATGACTCAACATCTCTTTTTATTAATTATTGTTACCTGTAATATATTGTAAGGATCCATTATTGAACATCCCCTTTAATAGTAATTTTTGAAACATTACAAAAATCAACAATCTGAAATTGAATTTTTATTGTTACAAATAACTTATTTATAATAGTATTTTAGTGAAATGTTTCCTAACATTGATTTTTTGGATTATCTAACTGTATAATACTTATTCAGAATGATGCTTCCTATATAAAACTTTAAAATGGGATTTCAAATTATTTTATATCCTTATTGATTTAAATGTTGAACTGTAATACATTTATATGTTTCAAAAGTAATTATTTTATTTTTAAAATGATATCATGAATTTTATATAGTATTTTAACGGATTGTGTATTATTGAAGAATTATTCATCTATTTTTATTTCATATAATATATTTTAAAAAATAATGAATCTATTATAATTTTTTTTCATAAAATAATGATTTTTAGATTATATATTCTATAATTTGGTTCTACATATCAATTTATTTATTTTTAATGATGGATATGTTTTATGTTTTTCCAATAACATCATTTAATTACCAATTATTATTTACCTTCTGAAATTTTTTAGAAATTAAAACTACTATTACACACTTCATGTAGTACAAAAAATATATATTAAAATTTATTTTATTAAATAATTCATAGATACTAATATGGTTTTCTATTAAAAATTATTACTTTAAATAAATAAATAATTAATTGATTTAAAATTTAGAAAATTAATTTACAAAAATATATATCGTCATTATATTATTTATTTTATTTTGAGAAACTAAATATAAAAATTCTAAATTGTAAAATTTTAGTATGAAAAAAATTAGTATTTATTACCTGAAATCACAGGTTAAATTTTATATAATTATATTCATTAATGCTACATTTTCTAATGTAATAATATTGTAAGAATACGAGATGAAAAGTGGTTCCCAATATATAAATGACTTCCTATGTATAAATATTTTCTTTATCGTAATAAGAAATAAAATATATTCAATTTATCTTATTTAGATTAATTACAATTTTAATAAATTAATTTTACTATGATACAATTTTTAAATGTAATGGAACATTGATAATTCTTGAAATGAAAAGATCAGAAAAAATTTATTTTTTAGTAATCATTAGATATATAATACTTTTTCTGTATATTTAAAAAATTAATACAATGATAATTTCTCATATATAATTTAATAAAATTTCATTATTCAAATTTGAATTTGAATTTTGGTAAAGTACTCCATTAAATAAAAAAGATTTAAAATATGGAAATAAATTTTTTTGGGAGACAAAAATTTCCTACCTAGTTATGAAAGTAATTATATTTCACAAAATTAATATAACTCTATATAATATAATTAATGAATATTATTGATGAATAGAAATTATATATTCTTACATTACATGATTTATTACATTCATCCATTGAAATTTTAATTTTTATAAATTTGAAATCCTATAAATATTTGAAGAATATCCATATAGAGAATTGATAATATCTAATATTGAATGAAATGAATCTATCAATTTTACTGATTGTGTTTAATATAAATGGTATGATATTCTAATTAACCATTAATATATATAATAAAAATTATATTTCACTCCTACTAATTTTATATCTTATATTGTAGCAGAATATTCATTTCATATCAATATCATTCACTAAATTATTCAACATATAATATTATAAATAATTTATATAATATCATTCAATTCCATATTTAAAATGAATATCAAAAAAATGCATAAGTATATCATAAATAAAACAATCCTTATAAATAGAATAAATAATGACTATTTTATAATAAATATTGATTGAAATAAAAAATAAAATTACTATTGATAATAATATAGAGTGTAAGGATTTTTTATAAATTAATGTGAAAATAAATTCACACCTTTTATATTATATTAATATTTTCCATTTCCCTATTCCTATAAAATAAATTTCAATATATTTTGAACATCCTAACTAGTGGATGATGTTATATGTGTCCATGGTATTCCAAATTTATATAGTTATTAAAATTTATTGATTTAATAAAATTTTTACAATATGAAATGAGTAATTATATTTTTAACACCATCATTTATATTCACCAGTAACTGTAAATAGTGAAATATATATATTTTTAATATGAATATAGATACATGTTTTATTTATAGATATAAGTGGGTAATATTGAATATTTAAGTTTCATTAAATAGAAATTGTTAATATATGTGAGTACGGTTCCCATGGATTTTGGGAATTTCCGATTCTTCAAATGAATACCTTATTTAATTATTTAAAGTATATCTAATACATAATAAATTTATATTTTTTTATATAAGTCGATGTAAAGTAATTTTTTTATAGTAACCAATATTTCTATATTATGTGTCGATGTTCAAAAAATATAAATACAAAATCAGTATTTAATAGAGTTTATTCTTTTTCCTGAAAATGATAATGGTTCAGAAATAAAATGGATTGAATTCTGAAGAATTCATCCAAGTTTAATAGAGCTTGAATGGTTATTATTATACTGATTTAAATATATTGGATGACTATTTTTAATGATAAAAAAATAGAATTGGGGAAAAAATATTTCTTTGAAGAATGTTTTCATTAATATGTTTTAAGATATATATATATATATGGAAAATTATTTATGGTTTTTTAATAATACTAATAATTTGAATAATTATTTGTGGTTAATGTATTGAGAGTTTAGTATATTGTGAAGTAATATAGATGATTTATTTATTTTCATAGATCATTGGAAGGTAATATTGAATTAATATTCTCTAGATGGAGTTAGAAAAAATAATTAGGTAGTTTTTATTTATTTTATGAAATTTTGACATGTTTATATCATTTTTGACATTAAAATGAAATCTTAATAAAATTATATTTTAAATTGAAATATTTAAATAATATTATCCCACTATTAATGTTTATTCATCAACATGTATGTGATTGTTCCTAATGTAATATGTTTGATATACCCATAATATAATTGAATTGTTGAGAATTGGGAATGAATTTTTTTTAATTAAGGTTTTTTGCATATTCATTTTTTATTTTATTGAGTACGATAATATAATTTACCCTCATTAATGTGAATTATTGATCACATAATATGTTTCATCTATAGATAATTGATTTTTTCTATGATTATGTATTATAATTTAATCAAATGATATATCAGGGAGTTATAAATAACATGGACACATTGTATATGTATTCAAATTATAAATAAATTTACATTGAAATAATATTTTCTCTTTAACATTTTTGTATATTTTGTTGTTTTATATATTAGACATATGAGAATTATAAAATTCTTATTAATAAAAGATATTTTTTCCATATTTAATTTAACAGCCTTCTCCCTTAAAAATATAGGGAAAAAAGTTTGGGGAGATATATAATGTATGTTGAGTCACACCACATGTAGTCCCTTAGTTGGTGACTAGTATAGATGGTAGAAATTTCTCAAATATGAGAGGAATGAACCTCTATGTATAAATTGGATAATGATATGACATTAATCAACCCCCAGAAAAAAAATGTTATTATAAAATAAGAAAAAAATTTAAATAATGGATGAATATTTAATAATGATATATTTAAATGTATACAATGTAATTACCCAAAAGAAAATATAATATTGTGAGAAAACAAAATTCCAAATCAACAAGATAGAAATGTCCATCATGGTCCATGAAGTCATTTGGGAATCATGAAAAATGGTTTTCATATATGTTGGGTGATAAAAGATGTATAGTTAGTAAGAAATACAATTCCTATAATAAATATATAAAATGTGAATATAAATGAAAATCTGAGAAAAAACATAACAAATATAACCTATACATGTAAAATGTATTTCCCAACCCCACCAATGCTCTGTCACCAATTATTTCATCCTATAATAATAAAATATTGTGAATTCTCTCAATAAAATGGTACCCCACTCAACATTCTAACAAATTTTTCGCTCCCAAACCACAGGGACATATGTTTTTTCACTCCCATATATTATTATTCAAATCTCAACACATATTCCCTGATTGATCCTGGGAAATCACAACACATCATTTCTCTCCTAATGATAGATGGATGATGACAACAATGATCTTAAATAGTGTTGAAGGGTATCATTAACATGTAGAACTTCATTTTAATTACCTATTATTACATTGTAAGACCACAAACATATTTGTCTCACATTATCTTTCTCAAATAAACATGGGGTTTCACAGTTATTCACATAAATTCATTGCAACAACCATTTTGATGTATGGACATCACATTTCATTCATATATTTATCAATGCATTGTATTGGTGGTAGAGATGAATGGGTATCCAAACCTATGTCATCCTAAAGATTTATTGTCCCCTCCACAAAATATGGGTTTTGGAAATAGGCTCTCAACATGGAATTGGATGATATTGAAAATCACAGGAATAATGATGGCATATAATATTATATCACAAGAGGAAAACCTATTTATTTACAACATGATTATAAAATAACTCATGACTTTATATCACTTAAATGTGGCTTATAAATTAATAAAACATTGTAACAAAGAAAAATATTATCCATATTACTCATTACATTAAATTTAAATATATTCTCTTAATTCCATCCAAGCTAATGAAATACAATATTCAAGCTATTAAATTATAATTTCAGCCCATGAATGTCATATTTGGGGTGATTTATTAAATATATTATCTTAAAAAATATTACTAACATATTGCATTATTTCATGGGATCAGTATTAATTAGAATCTCATTCCATTCTACATTCACTATTATAATATAAAATTTAAAATCCACCATGTAGAAACACAACATTTTATATTATACTCTGATTTATGTAATTATTCCATCTAAATATTGAAACCATGTAAATTTATATAGTAATAAAACATTTACTACATCTTATCACACAAAAGACATATTAACTCTATTGCTTAATAAAAACATAATCATACACCATCCTTCACATTGAATCACTCTTCAACTTCATTGTGCCAATACACCAGAACCACAATCACAATCCCACTACACAACCACATCACAAAATATCAATTTTCCATGAATCACAACAATACAACCATGAAAATGAAACAAAGCTGATTCAAAATAGACATTTAACTACATGGACATAGAGTTTTATACTTTTGGTATAGGGAATATTATTTTAATATATTTCAATATATAATGGGAATTATCACTGAAGACATATCAGGGTAAAATCAATCAATTTTATGAAAACAATTGACAAGATAATTTGATTATGGGTGATAGAAAATTGTCACAAAACAATATTATTTATGAAATCACCAATATATTGAAAAATTACACTAATGGACACAGATTTAATAAAGTAATTACACACCTATAAAAGATATATCAGTAATAATAATAAATATTGTTAAAAAAATATATTCACATTCCCTTCCCCTTTTAAACTCTTAAGACAAATTATCATATCTTTTTCCAATTAGATTCATCACGATTCAAAATGATATAAAAATCAAACACATATTTTTGATAAAAATTAATAGAAATAATGGATATGTCCCTATAAATAATGAATTAATATTTTTTCAATCATGGTGCAGAAAAATGAAGGGTTGAAAATATTGGAGGAAGTAACCTTATTGGAAAAATCTGAAGCAACAAGAACAAAATGCACCCATGATTCAATGTGAAAATAGATTGGGAACAACAAGTATCAAATTAATATAATTTTTTAATGAATATATGATATGATTTATCATTATAAATATATGATATGAATCTATCATGATTTGATATTGTTTTAGTTGACAATTATTTTCAGATCACATCCAATCCCTTTTTACGACCATAATGTTAATATGCAAGCATTTTACTAATTGGCGATATAATTTTAATTCATTAAAACGACATTAAATTATAATAATTAGGGCATTAAAAAAATTATAACAAAATAATAGAAAGTTAAAAAATAGATATTTTGAAAGTCTTGATCCACTATACAAGTCAACCAAAAGATATATACCATTGTTTATCTCACAACAAAATTATCTACCATTCGTAATAATCATCTAGATATCTACCATTTCAGATTCCCACCAAAATAATATTCAATTAGTAATATAACTCTATATATACACAATTGTTGATATAGCAGAAGAATTTTTCTATCTTTGGTGATCTATTTCTGGGGATTTATCATTGGTTACATCTAAATGTAGTGATATAGTTTTTTTTATCTATATAATACAATCTACCATTTTTTATCTACAACCAGAATAATCAACCACGATAATGATCTACGATTGGTAATATACCATGTGTTAAAAAATCTACATGTACGTCATATATATACTTTTATTATAGATATCTATCATTATATCATATATATATTATTAACATAGGGATATACTTTTATTTTAGAGATATAACATCATTTCAATGATCTAAGACACCCATTATTATTCAATAACAATAAATACTCATTAATTTATCCAGTAAATTCATCTAGGATTCTTCAAAACACCTTAAACAATGTATTTCTCATAAAATATCACGAAATAAGGTTAGGGAAATTATATAAGATACCTATCAAACTGTTCTTGCCCACATGAATTTAATAACTACTAAGTGGGAAAGTGAGTTGGTTTTTCAAAATACCATCATTCGTAATACCACTCAAGGATCATGACATATATTTGGAACACAACAACCATGAGGGAAAAAAATTTAATGTAGGGAAACAAACTAAATATCATCCTGGGAAGATAAGTCTCAAACATGAGTGAGAACACTAATAAAGAATTACATCAAGAAGTTAAATATATATCATATATCAACATGAGATTTAATATTTCATCCCTGCCAAATAATTATTATGCCTCATGCATTATTGACCACACATCAGTGACTACCATCCCAATGAAATTCTACACTGATAACACAATCAAAACAATCAATGAATACCTATCAATAAATTTCATCACAAAATATATTTTTTATTCAATTGACCATTCAAAATATATATTTTAACTACTTGATCAAACCAAATATTAGATATTCATAAAAAGTTTAGTACATTCAAATAAATAAATCATTTAGAACAAATTTTATTATTCTTCATAAAAATTACCTCATCATATCCCCATTCCATTGAATTCTTTTTTCAATATCAACATAATATTTACAATGCCTTTGAAAAGAAATATTCTTCCAAAAATTGTTATCTTGCATTTAGAATATACAGTATGTGGGGTATTTAAATTGAGAAAAGTTGACATTCATTTTAAATTATTTTTCTAAAAAGTACCTAATTATAAATATGAAATAAATATTAAAAAAATTAATTTTTAATGATGTCATAATAAAAAAATTTATATTTATAATTTTACTATATTTTTTAACAAAACAATATTTACAAGGACTTTACTCAGGAATAATAATTAATGTATAAAACTACAAATTTTCAATCTTCCAATTTTCACTTGTTCATGGTATTAATTTCAATAGTATGAAATAATATTTAATAACTAAAATTATAACTCATATATATAAAGATATTTCATTCATTATTATAAAAATACTTGTTATTCTACCATCCACATCAACATATTATCTTCAATAGGATGTCGTATGATTAAGTCATGGTATTAAGACATGTCATAATATATCATATTTAGATAAGGGTAATGGTTTCCAAGTATATTTATTTTATTACATTAATCACTGGAATAATGATCAGATCAATCATAATAAACCAAAAAAATGAGATTGTTTTAAAAAATATCCATTACATCATAAAAATATATATGTCCCTTCAAAAATCCCATCATCATTAATTTCATGATTTTTTAAAAAACATATACTATAATTACCATCATTAAATGAATAACCAATTTACTAGAGTTCTTGAAATTTATTAATACACTCATATTAAAAAAACACCCATCTCACCACAAAAAGTACACAAATCATTAACTTTACATAACAACCATTACACAACAAAACCAATGCACAAAACACATGAACGTAGGAAGAGGTCCACCAATCATTTGACACAACAATGTAACCTCACTACCTTACCTATTGTACGGAAAAAAACCTTTCATATTGTAAAATGAACTTTATAATATTATATAAAAATCTTACTAATGAGCTCCACTATCAAAATAATCAATACCTCAAGAACATAAATCAATGAATTCCATTTCACATGTCCAAATATTATCCTATTTGGGTGGTACAAACACATCCACACATTTTTATAAAATCAAATATTAACACATATTTATTAGGGTTAACGATTCATCTTATTTGTATGCTTGTAGTTTTTTAATTAATATTATGATAATAATAAAAAATAAAAGAGATCAGACATAAAAAAATGAATTCATGCTTCCATAATTATTCAAGAGCATACATTAAATAATATCAAAATTTTTTAAGATAATTAAAAAATATATTAAAATTTTCGATGGTGAATCAACACATTATCCATATATAATGTCCTGTAATTTTAATTCATGTGGTGATTAAATAAGACATCACATCAAGGGACACATAATCCTCAATAATAACATTGCCTAAAAGTATTCCAACGACTGTTATTTTTATCCAGGAATAGCATGAAACAATAAAACTGAAAAAAAAACACTCCATATTTCATAACATTTTTTGGTATATCACTATGAAATATATTTAAAAGGAAATAACATGAAAAAATAAAAAATGTCATACTGCACACATGTCATCCAGTACCAGATTTTTATTTTACACAAACAAGACATTTTATGGTTAGATTCAATAAAAGGTAATGTAATTCCCAAAAACTTTGAAATTTTTTATAATCTAGGTTCTTTTGTTCAATTAAAATACATTATTACATAGACAATATTAGTTCATATTCATCCATTTAAAAAAAATTTAACATAAACAAAGAAAAACCTAATATTACAATTTTAAATGATTTTTTTTTGATAAAAATAATAATTACATATACATTTAATTCTCTAGATTAAATTTTTTACACACTGAAATAATAAAAAATATGATCCTATATTAATATTTATATACATTATTTTATACATGAATAATTACCACGTGAAACATATAATAATAACACTAATATCAACACATTTTATTTGAACATTGAAATTTTTTTCCATAACTATTACTCATTACATTACATGGGATGAATACTAATTTAATCAATTAAAAATTCTCATCACGTAGAGAATTAATTCATATAATCATATAATGTTTTTTAAGTGTCAACTTGTATTCAAAAAATAATTATAAAAATTTACAAAAAAATATCAATAAATTTCACATTAATTTAAACCATAAAAAATTATTAAAAAATATTATTATGCCAATACATTAAAACAAAAATCATTAAAAATTTATGATTGTTATATTATTTTCATGGTGCCCAAATTCAGAGTAATTATCAACAATAATGATGGAAATTTCATGAAATTTAAAATCGTAAATTTCTTATACGATGTTTCAAAACATTTTCTTTACACATAATCATGGTAAATAATTAATGGAAAGAGGGTAATTTCATAATAATTAAAATAAATATATTTTACTTCAACTAATATTTTCATTATAATTAATTTTATCATCCAAGTATAAGATATACTCATGGAATCCTTGTTAATAATTGTTTTTAAAATTATATAGTTGTTATAAAATACACATGGTTCTTTAAAAAATTAAATAATTAAGAAGACAAGATGACATGATATATATTTTATGAAAAGAAAAAAATATCAATTCATTATCAAAAATTTTGTAACATTAAAATAAACAAAACATTTTATTCTCAAAATAGTTTTAAAAACATATTTTTTTACATGAACATTGAATAAGTATTTCCATAGATGATTTTCGATTAATTAATAATAGTATAACATTTAATTAAAAATAATATATTATAAATAGTGATATAAATAAACATAAATTGAAATTAATTATTTAATTAATTTAATTATTTTTTCTAAATCACATTATTAAATCATACAAAAAATCAATCAATATTGATGTACCTATTTCAAGAATGTACCCTATAAGCAGTTACACTTAATATAGTCATTCTATAGGAAATGATTCATTTCCTTGGTTCAAGGGACCCATAAATTCTTGTGTCCATGTTGGTCTTACTCAGCCTATGTCACTCAACCAGATCAAATTAAATTATTTATATACCAAACAATGAAATCCTTAAAATTCCTAACTCTAAACTTCATACTTTACCTCAACCATCATCCTATGATACTTCTCAAACATGGAATCATCTCTATAATTATACCTCAATGAGGGAAGATATATACTAATCTATTAGTCCCTCCCCCATTATGTATTGTGTTGGCGACTAATGTAACGCCCCGACCCTAATTACCCAGAGTCGGTGCTTTATTACGTAACAATGGCATGATCATAAAAGATCATGTCTCGAAAGACCAAATAGTTTAGTAGCCTTGGAATCACTAGATACTTCATAAATGTTACATTACATCATAAAGTGAAAAATCACAATAACATAGTCTACATAGTCCACACTCGTATCCCCTTTAGACTATCCCGATAGGTCAGTCATAAAATAATTCTTCACATCCTAGGAAAAATAAATAATAGAAAGGTGAGAGCTCAGGTGCACAGTAAGGATAACAATATAGCAGAAAATTGCATAAATAAACATAAACATTTAAGGCAATGTAAAACTAAAACAAAGTCCTTTTGAACTATAACATCAACATAATATGGAACAAATAAAATGAAACATCTCCATTTACTAATTCACATTGATATTCTACTAGTCGAATAATCACATTCAATATCAATAACCACTTTCATAATGATTGAATGCATAATGTTAGACTATCATAATAACATAGTCAAGTCCTTGTGCCAAGACTACAAATATGATTTTTTCAAGGCCTTGTGCCAAGACACTAGTTTGTCTAATGAGACCTACCGATTCTTTGAGGTTCTATAGCGGTTTCCACCCATCACTTCTTATGTCTAATTCATTCCTTATATGAAAAGGTTTAAACATATGATAAACCATAATGTAATCGTGTCACATAAAACATGCATAATGTAAACATAACATTTTTAAATTTCAATCATAAGATATAAATACAACACATTGATTTGATAAAACCATTTTCAATAACAAAATAAAATAATATTAAAACATGGTATTTATATTTCATTTTTAAAAATGTTATGGCTTGTAGATGAAGTCGAAACTCAAATAATGGTTATGGCTTCGAAGAAGTTGTGGTCACCGCATACGTACTAAAAAAATTCATTTTTGTTGTTTAGTAAAATACTTCGTATAAAAAGACTCATTTGGAATAAAATTAAAGGTCAAAGTTTTTTATACACAATATAAAAGAAAATTGTGTATAAAACAAATTATGCCTCAATGAAAGGTGATTGAGACGAAGTTCCTTACCTCGTGTTCGACTTGACTTGATCGTTATTTAATCTCCTAAATAATAAACTAGAGTTAATTTATACTTGCTTAAGAACCATTATCAAGCTCATTATTCCTTTTATATCACATATTACCATGTTATTAACATTATTTAATTATTTATGTTAATAACGGTCATTTTGTCAATCTTTGATACTTGAGTCAAAAATAAACTACATATAATTACAATTTATTCATGTGGTAAAATATCCATTATATCCAGAATTATATTCATGATGTAGATATCCTATATATCTTATTTATCCAGTATATAAATGCATTTATAATATTACATAACATTTAGATGTAATAAATGAAATGCACCGTTCATGGAGAGGGTAATCAGTATGTACTCATGAACACTACTTTAATTTATATTTCGTAATTTATGGAATCAAATAATAATTATATAAAGTTATATTATAACATAAGTATAATATCATATATAATATCATTAACTCCATCCTTTATACTTCCCACATAAGGAATTAATGATTCAAATCACTTGGAGGGGGCGGTAGTCGGCACTTCCTAAATTGAAATTATCACGTTTACCCGTAATGGAAATCATAAACATAAGACATAAATAGAAAATACAGAAAAATAAATAAAAATGACATAATATATATCATATATAAATATATTTACATCTTAATTCCTACTATGAGAGGTGTTAAAAGAATATTGAACAATCATCGTTTCGTGAGGTAGTAATTCGCCACCCACAGAAACAGTATGTTCTTTAACCATTAGGCGAAGGTGTGCGTAAGTTTAAATCAAAACCTTATAATAAAAAAGAAATAGTATATTAAAGATACTGGTGTTGTTACAAAAGAAATTAATAAAAAAAATTAATGGGTTGGAGAAAAAAAATAAAACAAAAGAACATAAGAGAAGACATTACCTTAAAATCGGGTAACTCTTTTTGATTTGAGAAAAAGGCTTCATGGGGAAGACTTATGCCCAAATTGAGGATTCTTGTAGCAATATAGTGATGTTTTTAGAGTACTTGGGCAGAGTTTGGCCGAGCAAAGTCGGTTTGAATGTGTGAATAAGGTGGTAGAGTTGGGGGCCTTTTATAAGAGGAGTGGAGGGGCACTATTGTAAAGTAATGAAATGTTACTTTATTATGAAATAATTTCCAGATTTTAAGAGTCCCAAAATGATATATTTAAAGGATATGGTGATATGGGTCAGAAATTTACCCATAAAATAGGTTTTAGACATGTGTAAGTCTTATATTTTACCTTATCTTTTCATTATTTTTAATTTGTTCATTAATGAGCTAATCGCTGCATCATCATGGTGTCATAAATAAATTTATTTATTTAATGCCTAAAAATTATAACAAAAACTACCATGAAATAGGAAATATTTTTATATTTCCAATGAATATATATTGTTATAATTTTAACTTATAAAACCCCATGTAATAATAGTTTTTGTAAAAAAACACATGTTTGTGACAATTTTATTTTTACATTAAATAAAAAGATATTAATGTCATTGACTTACCCATGTGGCTCCAGTGGGTCCCCAAGTTGACGAATGTATTTTCATGGTCGACCATGACTCATCCAATAAGGGTAGGAAAATTTTAGAGGCAATTTCATATTATTATAACATTATATTTACCTTAAATTACACTAATTACGTGTAATAGAGATTAATAAAACAAAAAAGTTACCATACAACAAAAAATATTTTCATCCCATTGAAAAAATTATACTTAATAATGACAACCATGTATGTCGGATTTTTTAAATTAAATTCACAGAAGTTGTAAAGTTTCATTTAAATGAAAAATTATTTTTTTAACTACCACATTGTGGTTTCAGTACTCATCAAAAATTGATGTTTTCAGAAAAATACCAAAAATTAACCCTAATTTATATTTTATATTCCTAATTAAAAAATGATAGCTATTTTAAAAAATTAAAAACATATAAGTTGAATTAATTAATTTAATAATCAATTACCGCTATCATAACAAGTAGCGTGTTGTTAAGAAACATAATATATCAAAAGATTGACAATTGTTTATGTCAACTTTTCAAAGTAAAATTAATTCTAATGACCACAATTGGATAAAATGGATAAAATATATTCTAACTATACTTTAAAACCACTCAATCGTATAATTTATCACTATAAATTATTTTGATTTAAAAAGTTTTTTTTATGTATTTTTCACTATTCATCAAAAATTGGTAGTTCTCAGAAAAATAACAAAAATTCATCATTGGCTAATTTTGATATTATGAATCCAAAAATGATGTAAAAATTGATTAATAAAATTTATAAAATTTATAAAATTTAAAAAAGTGTGTATTAATATTCATACCGGCTACATTGATTGGTCACGGTTTGGTAGAATCTCGAACTTGCGTACAATGTATGCTATTGTATTATTGAAAGAGAAGAGTATCATGGAAGCTTGGGGTGTTACATTCTCCCCTCCTTCAATAAATTACGTCCTCAAATTTTGAAATTGTTTTTCTAAAATAAATGGTTCAATGTATAAAATACCTTTGTGGAAAACCCATATCTTTAATAGGGTTAATACAAATATAAATTTAAAGGAAAGAAAGAGAAGTACCAAGGTCACTCGAGATAGCCCATAATAGGGTTCTATGAAAACATGGATATGGAGGAGAAACAAACCATCATGGTCCGATGGAGATTTGTAGAAAACATGATTAATAGAATGTTACCTGCAAGAAAATCACAAACTTGTGATTGGTTAAACGATTAATGATTTACAAGTAGAAAAAGTTAACCGACAACGTTTTTGTTTAAAGTTAACGTTCATAATGTTGAGGAATTTATTTAGTAGATTTACTAAGAACGTATGGAAATATACATACATGTCATGTTGACTTTCATTCTTTAAAAAAAATTACCTCAAAACCATCTTTTACTCAAAAAGTGAATAGAACTCAAAAATATTATATTTATCCTAATCGTACAAGGTTCCAAATATTAAAACATACCATTTAGATCACGAAAACTATTTTGTAATAACCATGGACTTACTGTAGGAATGTGGTAGGTAATAAAGGCATGTCACAATATGGTTGTGGGTTAGATTCCTACATCTTTGTTCGACGCCATGAGTTATCCCCTGAAACGATGGTTTTCCTTTTCCTAAAACTATAGTATTATAATATTTGATAAATAATCATAATAACTGTTTTAACCTTAAATAATACTATTCAAAGATAATATTTATCCATTCCAAACATTATAGTTATCCAAAATACCTCTGTCCAAACTCACATTACAAATTTTATAAGGAAGGTAAACACAATGAAAATCCTTTTTTCCATGTAATAACATGTGAATACCTTCATAGTGTATTCTTTTAAAACACTGTAACATTCTGAATTAACATAAATCCTTATTGATTACATTCATGATCCCTTATTCCTTATAGAATACTAGATAAACTTCTTCTATCCAAAAATGTATACAAATCATTAAACAACTTCATGGATGTCAAGAATATCTAATATAATTTATCAAAATCAATCTTGTATTATTCCAAAATCATTATATCAGCATCAAAACCATATTATGGTTTATCTTCCATTCAAACTTATATTTTCCAAAATTTAACCTGCTATTGAGTCACTTTTCTTGGTTCCACACAATCTCAATCCTTAATGAAATTTCAATTCAATACAATCCTTATATACTCCGTAATTATTATAACTAGTACATTGTTGATACAACACTCAAGTGACATAATTATTTAATAACAATATAATAACACTAATCATTCATCCTTATCTTTGGTAGTATCAAAACATTATTATTATCTAATAGCATCATTTGGGGCATACTCTGATGATTTGGACATTGGTTTGTGTAGTATCCCCACTCCTTGAAGATGAAGCATTGTACATTTGAAAACATTTTCTTACCCTTGTAGTAATGCACATGGTGTCATTTTTCTCCACACTTATAAGAAACTCCCATTCCCATCAAGCAAGTTCCAAGGTGTTTCTTCCCACAGTTATCACACATTATAAAATTCCTCTTTTCCCTCTTCCCATTATCCATCTATCTCTCTTCCATCATTTTCTTCTCTTGCTTCCATTAAAATCCATAGGACTCTTAGAATTATTTACTTATCTTATTAAAAAATGATACTATTTCTTCATATGTTGAGAATACATGGGATAATATTTCCCTTCTAAATGTTGGATTGATACCATGAAATATATTGTCCATCTTACTCTTCGGATCATACATATTGTTGGATTTCAAATTCCTTCTACAAGGTGCCATTTCAATACAATGGTATAAACTAGGTCAATTTATGAATTTCAATGAATAATTATAAACTTGTAAAATACTTAATGTAAATTGAACGGTTTATGGATATAATCCAGAATCCTAAAGATGTTTTCTTTTAGGAAGTATATACTCATAAAAACTTCATAATTATTTCTAATGAAAACAATAATTATCCTATGAATATCCCCCGGGAGTGTCGTAACCAAAAGTGCAGCAATGCCCATTGTCGTCCACCAGTTCCAGTTCGAGTCTAGCTCAAAGCTGTGTTTTCGAGTATTACCCCTATGTACATCTGTGCCAGAGCTGTGTCTACCTGCTTGTATCCATTCAAGGTTGTATTGCTCGTAAAATAGACAAAATATATACTTTACCAAAATTCTAGGAAGTCTTTCTATACTAATCTTCAATGTCTATCTTAGGGATATGTGCTCTAATCAGTGTTTTTCTAAATCTAGCTTCCACAGTTAGTACTAACCTGCCTCTGATACCAACTGTAATGCCCTGACCACAGTTACCCAGAGTCCATTCATTATTAACTAACATTGGAATGATTAAAAGAGATCTATTCTCAAAATATCGATTAGCTTGGTATCCTTGGAAACACTAGATACTTCACAAATGTTACATTACATCATATAGTGAAAAATCACAATAACATAGTATCCATAGTCCAAAATCATATCCCCTTCATACTATCCCTATAAGTCAGTCATAAAATTCTTCACATCTTGGGAGAAATAAAAGATATAAAGGGGTGAGCTCAGATGCTCAGTAAAGAAAACAATACAGCGCAAACGTTCATATATAAACATAAACATTTAAGGCAATGTATAACTAAAACAAAAGCCTTTTAAACATTAACTTCATATAATATAGAAAAAATAAAATGAGGTAATTCCATTTACTTATTCACATGGATATTATACTAGTTGAATAATCACATGAAATATAAATAGCCACTTTCATAATGATGAAATGCATAATTCCAGACTTTCATAACCACATAGTAAAGGCCTTGTGCCAAGACAACAATTATGATTTTTTCAAGGCCTTGTTCCAAGACACTAGTTTGTATCATGAGACCTATCGATGCATCGAGGAGCTATAGTGGACTCCACCCATCACATATTAAGTCCAATTCATTCCTTATATGAAAAGGTTTAAATATATCGTGAACCATAACATAATCGTATCACATAAAACATTCATAAAGGAAACATAACATTTCCACATTTTAATCACAAGATATCAATACAAAACATTGATATTATAGAACCATTTTCAATACCAAAATAAAATAAAAGTATAACTTTGTATTTATTTTTCATTTTAAAAAAAGTTATTGCTTGTAGATGAAGCTGAAACTCAAATAATGGTCACGGTGGTGGAGAAGTCCTTGTCACCGCATGCGTACGAAAAAAAACATTCCTTTTGGTGATTTTGTAAAATACATCATATAAAATGATTAATTTTGAATAAAATTAAAATTAAAAGGGGTTTATAAAACCTATAAAATAAAGTTGTGTATAAAACAAAATATGCCTCAATGAAAGGAGATTGAGATGAAGTCCCTTACCTCATGTCCGACATGACTTGATCGTTCTTTAATCTCTTGAATAATTAAGTAGAGTAAATTTCTAATTACTTAAGATCCTTTTTCATGTTCATTATTCCTTTTATATCACTTATTACCATGTTATGAAAATTATGTAATTATTGAAGTTAATAACGGTCGTTTTGTCGATCTTTGGTACTTGAGTCAAAAATAAACTTCTTATAATTACAAGTTCTTAATGTGGTAAAATATCCATTATATCCATAATTATATTCATTATATAGATATCATATATATCTTGTATATCCATTATATAATGAATTTATATGATTACATAACATATAGAGGTAAGAAATGAAATACATCGTTCATGGAGACGGTAAGTCGTACGTATGCATGAACGCAACTTTCATTTATAATTCTTATTTAATGGAATGAATTCCTAATTATATAAAGGTATATTATAATTCCATTATAATATCATATATAATACCATTAACTCCATCCTTTATACGTCCCACATATGGCATTAACGAATCAAATCACTTTGAGGGGGCGGTAGTCCGCACTTCCTAAAATGTAATTATCACATTTACCCATCATGGAAATCATAAAGGTGTCACATAAATGATAAATACAGAAGCATAAGGAGAACCTTAAAATTGTATATATCATATATAAATATAGTGACATATTAATGGCTACCATGAGAGGTGTTAAAATAAGATTGAACAATCATCGTTTCTTGAGGCAGTAATTCACCACCCACAGAAACAGTATATTATTTAACCATTAGAGAGAGGTGTGTGTAAGTGTAAATCAAATAAATCACATAAAAAATACTAGTATATTGAAGATTCTGGTTTTGTTACAAAATAAAGGAATAAAAAGATTTTAAGGGGTTGGAGAAGAAAAATAAAATAAAATGACATAAGTGAAGACATTACCTTAAAATCAGGAAACCGTTTTTGATTTGAGCCAAAGGATTCCTTGGGAATACTTCTTCCCGATGTTAGGATTCTATGAGTAAGATTGTAATGTTTAGAGAGTATTTGGGCAAAGTATGGCTGAGAAAAATGGATTTGAAGGTGTGAATAAGGTGGTAGAGGTGGGGGCCTTTTATAAGAGGAGAGTAGGGGAACTCTTGGAATGTCAAGAAATGATACTTTATTATGAAATTATTTTCAGATTTTAAAGGTCCAAAAATTATATATTTTGAGGATAATGTAATAATGGTTAGAAATATAACCATCCAATATGTTTTAGAAAAATTTATGTCTTATATTTTGTCGTATCTTTTCATTCTATTTAAATTTTTCTTTAATGAGGTAATCACTACATCATCATGGTGTCGTAAATAAATTTATTTATTTAATGCCTAAAAATTTTAAAAAAATACCATGATGTAGGAAATATTTTTAGATTTACAATGAATATTTATAATCGAAATTTTAACTTACATAACCCCAATTAATAATTGTTTTTGTAAATCAACACATGTTTGTGACAATTTTATTTTTAGATAAAATAAAAAGTTATTAATGTCATTTTCTTACCCCATTGGCTCCATGTGGCCCCCAAGTTGACCCATGTATTGTATTGGTCGGCCATGACTCATCCAATATTTTTAGGACAAGTTCAATGGTAATTCCATATTATTATAACATTATATTACCTTAAATTACACTAATTACCTTTAATCACGATTAATAAAACTTAAAAGTTACTATTCACCAAAATTTATTTTCATCCCATTGAAACAAATTATACTTAACAATGTAAACCATGTATCTCGTATATTTGAAATAAATTCAAAGACCTGGTAAAATTTCATTTAAATGAAAAATTAGTTTTTTATCTACCACTTAGTGGTTTAACTATTCATCAAAAATTGATGTTTTTCGGAAAAATACCAAAAAATAACCTGAAGATATATTTGATATTCCTTATTCCAAAAGGATTTCTATTTCAAAAAATTAAAAACAAATAAGTTGAATGAATTAATTTAATAATTAATTCCTGATATCACAACAAATAGCTTGTTTTTAAGAAATAATATATATCAAAAGATTGACAATTGTTTATATCAAATTTCAAATTGAAATTAATTCTAATGACCACCATTGGATAAAAAGGTTAAAATATTTTATAATTATACTTTCAAACCACTCAATCTTATATTTTATCACTATAAATTATTTTGATATAAAAAGTTGTTTTTATGTATTTTTCACTATTCATTGAAAATTATAAGTTCTCAGAAAAATACAAAAAATTCAACAGAGGTTAATTTCAATATTCTGAAAACAAAAATGAAGTCCAATTTGAATAATAATATTTACAAAATTTCAAAAAGTTGTCATTACTATTCATAAAGGCTACTTTGATTGGTCGTGGTGTGTTAGAATCTCGAACTTGCGTACAATGCAAGCTATTGCATTATTGAAAGAGAAGCGTATCGTGGAAGCTTGGGTTGTTACAACTAAAACTAAGGGAATTAAAAACTCTTGTGTGGCAGGCACTAACAAATATAATACAAATATAATAGAGTATAATATGAAAACCAACTGAAAAACAAAGATAAAAATAAATGAAATCCAAGAAAATACCACAATGCATGTATAATTTTTTTTGTTGATTAATATATTGATTTTAAATTAAAAAATAAACAACTAACACTAGTAGAAAAACGGTTTTTAACGTCGGTTTTTTTTATTTTGGACGTCGGTTTTTAACCGACGTCGAAGTCACCGACGTTAAAAATATGAATTTTTACGTCGGTTTTTGTAAACCGACGCGAAAAATGAATAACATTCGTTTTTTGGCGTCGGTTTTGTAAAAAACCAATGCCAAAAAAAATAATTCATATAATTTTTCGCGTCGGTTTTCATAAAAACCGACGCGAAATATTTAAAAAAGTAGTTTTGGCGTCGGTTATTTAAAAAAACCGACGCCATAAATGAAAAAAAAATATTTTCGCGTCGGTTTTTATAAAAACCGACGCCAAAAAAATAATTCATATAATTTTTCGCGTCGGTTTTCATAAAAACCGATGCGAAAAATTTTAAAAAGTAGTTTTGGCGTCAGCTATTTAAAAAAACCGACGCCATAAATGAAAAAAAAATATTTTTCGCGTCGGTTTTTATAAAAACCGACGCCAAAAAAAATAATTCATATAATTTTTCGCGTCGGTTTTCATAAAAACCAACGCCATAAATGAAAAAAAAAATATTTTTCACGTCGTTTTTTATAAAAACCGACGCCAAAAACAATAATTCATATAATTTTTCGCATCGGTTTTCATAAAAACCGACGCGAAAAATTTTAAAAAGTAGTTTTGGCGTCGGTTATTTAAAAAAATCGACGCCATAAATGAAAAAAAAATATTTTTCGCGTCGGTTTTTATAAAAACCGACGCCAAAAATCAAATTATTTTTTTCTAGGTTTTAGATCATTTCTTAAGCTTCGATTTGACAGGCTGTGGACCTAAAACGGAGTTACGGTTCAAAAGTTATCGCCGTTACAAGTTGAACCTATCAAAGTTTTGATTGATACAACTCGTTTCAATGAAAACATGATAAACATAAATTAAAATCATATACACCAAATGTAATAAAATAATCATAATACATCAAACATATTTCAATGGTTTTAGGGGCTTCCATCGAAATGATATGTTTTTTATTATCATATAACTTGTATTTAGAAATGAGAATGAATCATCATTATAAGAAATCCAATCGAGTTGTTTAGAAATGAAGGATAATAATAATAAAGAAAACGAATGAATAGAATATGTACCAATTAATGATTGAAGTCGCATTGAAATCGTGATTGAATCAAAGATGTTGAAAATGATGAAAGAAGGAGAAACTGGATATATATATAGTAAACGACAATATTTTCAATTGTGTTTTACGAAAATGTTGGCGGGATTTTAAAAAGTTAAACGCGCGTTGTGAAAAAAATTGAAATTTTGATCCCGCGTTACTCTTTGGCGTCGGTTTTGTTTGAAACCGACGCAAAATAGTATTTACATTGGTCTTTTGGCGTCGGTTTTTTAGAAAATCGATGCAAAAAATGTCAATCAATATCCTTTTTGGCGTCGGTTCATAAAAAAACCGACGCAAAAAATGAAAAAAAAATTGGCGTCAGTGTTTATGAAAACCGACCCCATAAAAGTTGACCTTCTCTAAAAGAAGTCTTAAGGAAGTTCAACTTTCAAAGGCCATAACTTTTAATCCGTAACTCCGTTTTTGCTCCACGACCAGTCAAATCAAAGATTAGAGAATTATCTAAAACAATATAAATTTTTTTTTTAATTTTGGGCGTCGGTTTTTATAAAAACCGACGTGAAAAATATATTTTTTTCATTTATGGCGTCGGTTTTTTTAACAACCGACGCCAAAAATGACAAAAAAAAATTACATTGTTTTAGATAATTCTCTAAGCTTTGATTTGACTGGTCGTGGAGCAAAAACGGAGTTACGGATTAAATGTTATGGATGTCGGAAGTTGACCTTCTCTAAAAGAAGTCTTAAGGAAGTTCAACTTTCAAAGGCCATAACTTTTAATCCGTAACTCCGTTTTTGCTCCACGACCAGTCAAATCAAAGATTAGAGAATTATCTAAAACAATATACTTTTTTTTAAAAAAAATTTGCCGTCGGTTTTTATAAAAACCGACGTGAAAAATTTTTTTTTTTTCATTTATGGCGTCGGTTTTTTTAAAAACCGACGCCAAAAACAAAAAATAATTTTTTGGCGTCGATTTTACATTGTTTTAGATAATTTTCTAAGCTTTGATTTGACTGGTTGTGGAGCAAAAACGGAGTTACGGATTAAAAGTTATGGATGTCGGAAGTTGACCTTCTCTAAAAGAAGTCTTAAGGAAGTTCAACTTTCAAAGGCCATAACTTTTAATCCGTAACTCCGTTTTTGCTCCACGACCAGTCAAATCAAAGATTAGAGAATTATCTAAAACAATATAATTTTTTTTTAAAAAATTTTGCCGTCGGTTTTCATAAAAACCGACGCCAAAAATATATTTTAACTTTTCGCGTCGGTTTGTAAAAAAACCGACGCGAAAAGTAGTTTTTTATTTAAAATTTTTAGCGTCGGTTTGTTAAAAAACCGACGCCAAAGAATTTTATTTAAAACATTTATGGCGTCGGTTTTCATAAAAACCGACGCCAAAAAATATATTTTTTAGTTTTTTGCGTCGGTTTTTTTAAGAACCGACGCCAAAACAATTTTTTTTCCTTTTTGGCGTCGGTTTTTAAAAAAACCGACGCCAAAAAATCACCGTAAAAATTATTGACGTCGGTTTATAAGAAACCGACGTCAAACTGGCGACGTTAAAAATCATTTTTCTACTAGTGTAAACCAACGAGGCCAAAAATTCCCCAATATTCAACCATGTAGTGTCCAAAATAGTCAATAATATTCCCTAAGAATTCTAAAAATTAGTTTCTATATATGTAGGGTGAAAATACAAGTATACTTATTAGGATATATATTGTTTTTCATGAAGATATAGATATAGAATACCAGATAAACCATAAAAATGTTGAAGAACCCGCAACTCCAAAACTTTTAAATTATCAATCCTAATGTATGTAAATATTTTTAAGGATCACATTTTGACTCTATGAACGGTTTGACCCCACAATTAGGCAAACCATTCACTGATCAAATAGTATCCTCTATCCACATGGAATCCATATTAATGATCTCCCATACCATCATCCAACCATGATGGATCTAATTCATTATGAGGATCATTGCACACTATTTGTACAGATGGTTTAGCAAACTGTGTGCTGACTATGTGGCTTCCCATATGCCCTGAAACACTTATAAAGATCTCCCAATCTCCCAACTATAATACTTACACATTATAATCATAAAATAATCAATTAAAGTTTACATAACAGAAATATGTGGTACTACATTATCCCCACCCCTCTACATTCATTCCTCAGTGAGTTTAAATTCTCTTCTTCCATATAAGTGTTTTGGGCACTGCTATTTCATTCCTTCTCGCATTCCCAAGTCGCTTACAAAATCTGTCCATGCTTCCATAAAACCCAAAATAGGCTGATGAAATATCAAGAAAAAACTAATTCTCTTGAATATTAATAATCTATATTTTAATATGTAACTAAGAAGAATCAGGCTCTAGGTCAATGTGTTAGGGCAAATAGGGCCCTATATACCCTGATAAGGGGGGGGGTGAATCAGGGTATGGATATTCTTTTTCAAAATGTTTCCTTCACCACTGGATCATGAAATCTTTACAAGGGTCACATTGTTTTCACTTGTGTGGTTATTGTGACAACTTATCTTCTTTTTTATCTAATGATAGTGCTTTATATTCAATGTAGGAAAGTAAGCATGCAGACATAGATATTTTACTTGGTTCACCCTCACTGGGCTATGTCGAAGGAGCATACAACGATGATGTTCTGTTGTACCAAATAAACTAAAGAACACTACCAATAATTAATACAATGTTTGGGATATATCACTTATATTCACAAGCTCCCTCATTTATAAGGTGTAGGGTCATCTCACTACTTCCCAAGGGTCACTCCCTGTTTCTCTCACTCTGGCTCACTGCCGGTGGAGAGGACCACCTTCTTCCTCATCCTTTGCTCAATGCATGGGAAATAATCCACTGATAGTTTATTGACTTGTAGGTATTTTTATTATGACTAATGAATATATTTTTTTTGTATGTAGATTCTATGTTGATGTCCAACATTCACCAAGAGATGGATTTCACTTTGCACCAAAGGTATCGGGCAATCTTCCATCTTCCACGCGGCCCCGAATCACTACTGGAAATCGACCTTACATGGTGCTCTTCTCTTGGCCGACGCACAAGTCTTGGCACACATGTCACAACTAGCGCATAGGTCCACCTCAACTACCTGCAAGTCACAAGCCTCATCTCCTCCAAACATTCGCAACACAACTCGTTCTATGACCAAAACAATATTGGCGCGCAACAAACACCTGTCGCGCAACTTATACTTTCACGACACACCACCACTTGCATGACCACCACACCTACACGACATGAGCTCTGATTTTCTCTATGTTTTGAACTATTTTAGAATGAAGAGGGGCCAACTAGTATTTATATGCATTTTGATACCATGAGCGATGGCGCACAAGTCTCCCCTCAGTACGTAGGTTTTGGCGCACAGGTCCATCAGCCCAATTCTCTGTCGCGCCACTCACTTGCGTGATGACACCAATGCTTGTGCGGCTTTCTTTATCTTACCATATATTGATGTTATGATATTGAAAAACAATAGGTCTACAATTATCTAATCCTCCTCGGAACCGGTGTGCAAGTCGTTTCTCGGTGCGAAGGTCACTTCCGTGAGCAACCCAAAACATGCGCGACCCTTATCCATTTGAAATTTATCCATGTTCAAAGCTTGAAAAACATGAGGCATTCACGTTCCCTTTCCTTCAAGTACATAGAACGCATGTCTCCCCTCGACACACAGGTTTCGCCGCATAGGTCCATCCGCCCATGTCTCTGTCGCCCCACACATTTGCGCGACAACACCAATGCTTGTGCGGACCTCTTTCCCTTGCCATATTTTGAAGTTATGATCTTGAAAAGCAATAGGCGGGCAAGATTCAAATCCTCCTTGGATCAGGAGGGCAATCCCTTTCTCCGCGTGCAGGTCACATGCACGACCAACCCAAAACTTGCGCGACCCTTATCCCTTTGAAATTTTTCATGTTCTGATCTTGAAAAACACTTGTTGTGCATGTTCCCTTTCCTTCAAGTAAACAATGCCCAAGTCTCTCCTCGACAAGCAGTTTTCATCGTGCAGTTCCATCCGCCCAAGTCTCTATCGCACCACTCACTTGCACAATGAAACCAATGCTTGTGAAACCCTCTTTCCCTTCCCTTATTTTGAAGTTCTAATCTTGAAAAAAATAGGTGCACAAGTTTCTAATACACCATGTAACTGTTGTGAAAGTCCTTTCTCAACACGCAGGTCACTTGCACGACCAACCCTAGACTTGCACGACCCTTATCCCTTTTATATTTTTCCATGTTATGATTATGAAAAACACTAGGCTTGAATGTTCCCTTTTCATCATGTACACAGCATGGAAGTCTCTTTTCTAAAACCACTTTTATCCATATTTCGATTTTCAGGCCCAAAAATTTAGAAAACACTTGAAAAGACACCACCTTTTATCAGCTCTTTTCATACCGCCTCTAGATCACCCATTCAATTTTCAACATTCTTGAATCAAACATGGATCGTTAACCACAGCCCTAGAACACGACATGACACCATGAAATCCCATTTCATAACAAAATTGTATGTCATGGTTTGATTTATCAATAATCACAACACTGATGTCCACTTTTTCAACCAACACAATCACCTCAAAAATGCTTCAATGATACCTTGAGGGATTTTTCCCCACACAATGTGATCCCATATGATCACATGGTCAGGATCTGGATAATAATTTTTAAATTGTGATACATGGAACACATTATTCACAGAACTGAACCACAGGGGTAATTCCCACCAATATTCAACTTCTCCAAGTCATTCTTATATCACGAATGGTCCAATGTATCTAGGATATAAAATTCCATATTTATGGAAATGGCAATATCCAAGAATCATATATATCATTGAGATGATATGAAGACCCACATAAAACGACAATTCTATTCTACAGGGATCTTCATTTTATTTCTGATGACATTGAGCTGTATCAATCCTCTTTCTTGTCAGTTGTGTCTTCACTGTTGTTTCCTGGACAATTATCTAACCTACTAGTGAGGTTTCACTAACTTCCACCTAGCATAGTGGAGAAAGTCAAGGACGCATATACAATGATTTAAACAAATACATATATATCGAGGTAAAATAAATTTTATTGTATGATAACTCCACCAACTGTATATGATCCTACAATGAGCCATAAAAATGAATTACACAAGCATTTTACATTTCATTCAACTTCTATATCGTCCACTCAAACTTTTCATCTTTCTGAGGATGATATGCCTTGCTCATAGTCAAGTGAGTCCTATGGATTTCTATAAGGATTTTGAGAAACAAGATGTGACGCTTGAATCTCTGTTCCAAATGATTGAAACTAGTACTCCATGTCTATTTACTCCTTATTGGATATAGATTTTTGAAAGATCCCCCACCAAATGAGTTTCACGATTATGGTTGAAATTGACCATCATGGTATGTTGATCGACTATCACCCATATAGAATCATGTTTCTGAACAGTTTCTGGAAGACCTGAAACAAAATCCATTACTATCTACTCCGATTTCCGCACTGGGAGTAAAATATATTACAACATATATAAAGGTCTCTATTGATATCCTTTCACATTATTACATGTTAAGAACCTCGAGATGATCTCAGACACATTTATTTTCATTTTTCTACACATAAATTTAACCTTTAATGCCTTATAAATAAATTTTGTAATAGGATGTGCATCCCATCTCAAATTGTGGTAAGCAAGAAAGGGGTTTTCATTGATAGGCCATAGGTATAACCTTATGATCACTTAAACAGAAAACAAAACTCTTGTTAATATTTAATCACTCAATGGTCTCCCAACCATTGAGTTTCAAACTCATTACCCAATATTCTACCTAAGATGTTGTTGCCTCATTGACAATATTTATCAAATCTGATAAAAGGAAAATTGAAAAATAAAATAACAACATCACCTAATTATTCACATTATATATTCATCTCAGCGAGGATCGACTTCATCTTCCATATATCTAATTATTTTTTCACCAACATAGCATATTCCCATATTCTCAATGTATCTACCATAGAATTCCCTTGTCAGGGTCTATACATAAATTCAATGTAAAACGTATAGAGATATCCCATCCATATCCTGTTCCTCAAATTCAATTCACAATGTGAGAAAATTTGTTTCAAAATTTTATGATCCATAAACATGGTGATTTTATCACAAAATATATAAAGTTCTAATTTCATCAAAGCAAAGATTAATGCAGCTGAACCCAAATCATGTGCTAGGTAATTTTTCTCGTGCACCCTATATTTCCATAAACAATAAAAAAATATTATCCTTTCAAGAATAGACAACCCATCCATGATACTGAAGCATCATTGTATACAACATGCCCCTTCAATGATTTTGTAAAAATAAATATATGTGTCGATGAATGTCAAAAAATAATCTCCTAGAAATACATCTTACAACATTTTTTCCATTAAAATGGACCACTCTTATTTTTCAAAACTATTATTAGTGGATGTAGTCATATGAAATCATAGACAAAATGTCGGTACTGACCAACAGATTCCTTAAACATTCTATCATAAAGACATTATTTGGTTGTTTACCTGAGATAACAACTTCTACCATTTACAGATCATGAAAAAACATTACATTGAAATGACATGGCCATGAGAACATAAATATTGTAATGAAAAAGCACACTTGGGTAATTTGGAATACAAATTGTTATCTTTTAGGATTTGAAACACTGTTTTCAGGTGATACACATGGCCAGTCCATGTATTTGAATACAACAAGATGTCATCCACAAACACCACAACAAACAATTCCAAATTTCACTAATATTTATGATTTGTAAAATCCATAAATAATGTTGGTTCTTTCATTAGGATAAAATGAATGACTACCTATTCATAGTGGAGATATAATCTTCTGATAATTTACTTTATATTACATAGCTTGGGAACTCTCAATTGATGATATCCTGATTATATTTCAATCCATGAGAAACCCATAGCACCCCTTAATTGGTCAAACATAGCATCAATTCATGGAAGTGGATATATATTCTTTATCAGGACATGGTTTAGCTTATGATAATCATTGAAAAACCATAGACTTCCATATTCTTTCTTCAAGATCAAATACCAGTTCTGCCCATAGAGACGTACTTGTTCAAATGAATCCCTTTATTTCCAGCTCCTCTAATGGCACATTAAATTTTCTGTAACTCTATTGGTGTCATCCTATAATATTGAATGAAAATTGGACTAGTCCCTAAAATGAGGTCAATTGAAAACATAACTTCCCTTATAAGTGGTAACAATGAGATGTTCGTGCAAAATGCATATTTAAATTGATCAACCAATGTTGGAAAACAAAATTCTTCAATCTCTTCCATTGATGCCAAAACCATCACTGCCAATAGGTATGATATCGTTCCCACCATCGATGGCAGCAATCTCATTTCACATTTGTTTGACATCTTCTCTTATCTGAAGAGAATTTTTATTTCATCCAAAGTCATGAACTAAATATTTTCCCATAATAGTCGATATGACCCTGGAAAAAGTTCATCAAATATACACCCAGTATTATATCATAAACATCCATGACCAACATCGAGAAGTGACATTTCGGCTCAGCTCCATCAATAGTTATAGCACATTATCAACACAAAAAGGCTTGAAATTCTCTTTCTACAAGAGGAGTTGGGAATTTTAAAATAGATGAAATAATTTAATGCATAAAAAATTTACAATCAAAATCCTGAGAAGAAATGAATTAATTTGATTCACCAGTATCAAAGAGCTCTTGAAAAATGGTTAAATAAAAAATAATGGTACTTCTCTGCATAGATGGTCCAGTTTGATCATCGAAAATCATTTGATCAGTTACAAAATATTTCTAAATTAAATCACTATTATCCTTGTTACCATGATAATATTTCCATGGTTGAGGATTCATGGAATTTCTTGATTGACCATGGTTAGATTTTTTCTGATGATGAGACTGATTTTTTTTCCTCGACCTGTCGAACCATACGATGCTTGCGACGGTTGAGATGTGTCGCGAGCACATATCCTTGGATAACTGTGATGATAGAACTGATGATGTACCATATTTTTTAAATTATAATAGGATCTATATTGTATTGTACTCTCTCTCTTTATCTAGTCCTTCAAAACACATTGAAAAAAAACATGCATTGCTTTGGTGTTGTGGAAGTAGGTTCCCTGATCCAGCCTTCTTATTGTGATTTCCAATTCCACTATGGAAATATGTATCACTTTTCATCTTGTTCGTAGTGGTTTTGTTCACACCATTCTATATATGAATCATCATACCTTCTCTCATAGATCCTTGTATATCATGTTCAGAAACAGTCACTCAGTTAAATATAACACTAATATCGATAATACATAACACCAAAATCATCAATCGAATCTCCTATCACAATGCTGATTCGATTATGTATGAATTCAAAGCCAAACATTCCACAATATCTTGAAAATAATACACTAAAATCATGAATTTTTATGAATAAATTGTGGTAGAGAGAATCTCTAGTTTTAGGCCGAATATGTATATCATTTACAAGATCATTAACATGTGAGGACAAATTTTTTTATCAAACTATTCCACAAAATTTGCACATGTTAGGCCTTCGTCCAATTTATCATGCAACGATAAATCCCACCACTGGCATGAATTATCCAAAAGCACATATGTCACCAGTATGATATTCAACTCCTCAAGTGTGCCGATTTACATGAAGATAACATTCATCCTATAGATCCACACATCTACCTTCTCAGGTTCAACATCATCCTAAATGTTTGGTGGTTTCAAGTTCGTGAACAAGATTTTATGATCTACATGCAATGGATCATTCATCTGGTTCCCAGTAACCACTATTTTAAAAGCATGTACAAGAATCTAAAATAGCTCATGGTTGACCCATTGTTCAGGTGTTCCCACATTATCTGAAACATATTTGGGTTGGTTTTAATAATTTCAATATGGTACTATGTTCTAAACTGAAAAAACTCCATTAATGTCACAGTATAGAAATTTATGGCATGAAATTTTATACTCTATCAAATCAACTATCATGTCATTGTCTTCTAAAACAACCCTTTCTATGTTCGAAATATATAGAAACCTTCTTTCCTTATTTTTAAATCCAAAAAATTTTAACAATACACCAAATATATACATTTAAAAATAATTAATTAGAAATCAAATTATGTATTTTTCAAAAAACTACACCTTTTTCCCAATATAATTTTTCATCACTCCAAATGAAATATAAAATCCTAGTGGAATATCAGTCCTCTATAATTCATGGCATACTGTTCTCATTGGATGACTCCATGTCAATAATATTATATGAATATAGAATTTTCTTCAAACTCTTATGTACTCAACTTCCTGCTAACATGAAGTTAAAGATAAAATTGGTATCTACATCATTTAATGATATACATTTTTTGTTCCAAAAGTCCATATTATTTCTATGATTTTATCCCAATAAATATAAAAGAAATAATTTCAACTCTTAGACGAAGAACAATGATTACTACTTGTTATGAAAGGGCTAAACAAGATGATAATATTTTACAAAAAGGAAACAATTAGACTATTACCATTTGTAATGACACATCAATTCTCATTTTTGTGAGAGTGAAATGGATCATTTCATGAAATTAAGAGATATCCTCATGATTACAATGTATTGAAATAAATACCAAATTGTTTCATATATAATTGGGCACTATTTACCCTTTCTAAAATATACCATTAAACCAAAAAACCATGACCAAAAAATTAATTAAATGATGAATGAAGATAATAAATACCACCAACAATGTCATATTTTTCAAAACCACATCAATTTGTGAAACAATGGAAGACTAATCCAGTATCAAAGTAAACAATACATTAACAACTCATAACACTCAAGAGTCTGGAAAATTCCATGCCCCACTTTTTCCAAGCTCCAAAACCACTATATTGCACAAATATCACGAGGTAGTGCCATAAATTTGAGGAAATGTTACCTCTTCTTCTATCCTTGAAGATATCATCTGAAAAATAACTCTAGTGACTAAAAAATAATGAGTATAAAAATAAATTAAATTTCCTAAATGACAGCCCCACCCACACCATGATGATTGAAAATTAATCTACATTTATATAAAACAGTTTATATAAACTAATTTACCAAAATATTTTATAACGTAATATAAACATGTTCAAAAATAATTTACAACCAAGTGAAAACCAAATAAAATAAATCCAACTCCTTGCAATTTAATCACCCCAAAATAAATCAAATCATGTATAAAACCAATTATTTTTATCATTTGTCACACCCAATCCATTTTTCACCACAAACCCACAAATTAATGGTTCATTAGAAGGTTCCATAATCATGAGTGGTCCCTCATCAAATTTACATGTGTCCAAATGTCACATGCCCATGATCCATGGTCACATTTTTTATAAACAAATTTTACTCATCTTTTATTAAGGTCCCATTAATCCTGAACTCATACCAAGACCATATAATCAAAATACATCCATTTCCTTAATAAACTATTTCAATAAAACTAAACTCTAATTAAAAAGAAAATCACAACCAATTTTAATGATTTATTTAATTTAAATAAAACATTCCCTTTAACTAAAAAAATCTAGTAACAATAATTTTCAAATAATCAAGGAAACCCCCATATAAAAACATTCATTTTAAAACCATGAACCAATGCATGCATTCAACACCCCTAATTTTTTAATATTCATAACCATCAATTAGGAAGGATTCAAAAGTGTTAAATAGCATTATCACAAAAAATTAAACAAAAAAAATTTTTATTTTAAAACATTTTAAATAGTTCAACTAAATGGAGTCGAAAATGAAGCCTCCTACATCGACGAATATGATGAAAACACCCACGAAAAAAGATTGTACAACAAAACTACATAAATTATGCAAGAACCTACCATAGATATCTTCTCAAAGAAATATCATGTTTTTATCTCATCATATTTTACATTAACACACCTAGAGAATACAACAACAGGTGTAGATGTAAGAAACCAAGTGAATATGAGAAGTAGACTATGTAAATCTATGAAACTCATCTAAAATGATGATGAATGATCACATACCTCCAGAATCCTTCTTCAACTCACAATAGGAAGATATTGGATAACCTTTGGACCAATTCGCGAACCTTATTTATATTTAGGAGAAGATGTATCCCATGTTAATTTTGGTTTTGGTCAATAACGAATGAGCTGTGGATATAATATGTGAGATCATAATTTTAATGATCCCAATCAAACTATGTACATAGTTTGATAGCAAGGAAAGGTAAAACGTGTGCTAATCATGTAAAATACACTACCTACATGGCCTCCCCTTCCATGGTATCCAAAATATTTATCCATCCATGCTAGAGCTACAACCTCAAGGGGACCACTTCTCATGGTTTTTCATCACAGTTAGGCAAATAGTGCGTCACCCTTACCGTTCCTTTAATCCCCAAAAACACTTTTATTATTCTCATAACACTCCCAAATACCAACCTTATAGGTTATAACCATAAAAATAATCAATTAAGGGATACATACATAAAACAAGGTGTACTACAATGCCTAGTATCAAAAATATTTTTTTTGTGACAATCAAATGCTTATCAAGAATGAATTGTCACATATGTGGATATATTTGTAAAATTATGATGTATGAGCTATTTATAAATAAATTTGTTATTTTTAAAGTGATTTTAATTTAAATTTGAAATTAATTTAAAACAAATTGTAAAATATAAATAGGGTATATGATATAGCATGTAGACCGAAAATTATAGTTTTAATATAATTTCATTTAGATTTTAGTGAGTAATTTTAAATCATGTACCAAAAGTAAAAATAAATAATTTTTCATTCTGTGTAATTTTGACATTAATGAACATGAGAAGGTGTAAAAAATAAATAGGATACAATAAAATAAATGTTTTCATTTTTTATTCATTTCATTAAAGAATTGAATATGTAAGACTAAATAATATCTTCCAATAATCAGAATATGATTTTTTTAATAAAACCAAATGAGTATAATAGGAGAATGAGGAGGAATTTATTACACCATGAACAATAACATGAATGATATAAGAACCTATAACAATATATAGGATAAAAAATTACTATTAAAATGAATATGTTTAGTTAGTTGACCTCCGATGCTAACCATTGAATGTACCAAATGAAAACGAAAAAATGAAAAGAGTGGGTGAAATATTATTATTTTCATAATATTATTACATAGATTGAATCATTATGAGTTTTGTAGATTATATATATAATTTTTAATTTGGATCTCAAAATGAGGGATAATGAAATTTTAGAAGATGAATTGATTTGTTTTGATGATGGGATAGAAAATTAATAGAGTGTATTATTTTTTATTATATAATTTAAGTGAAAAAAAATATTTTCATTAGTGGGATTCTATTTTTTATGGTGGAAAGGAATCATGGTCATTTCATATGACTAATGTCAATGAAGTACTGGAATGTTTTAATTTTATAAATACAAGTCAAATATATAGACCTTATGAGGATATTTTTATTCATGGAGTTCAATGTTATAATATATGATTTAGTACGAGTCTATTTATAGAAGGCTATTCTGAAATGAGAATGTGAATACATGTTTTTTTGTTACATTTTGAGAAGAAAAAAGTTTAATCTATCAAAAAATATTGAGGAATATTCGGGATTGCAGAGAATAACAAACCATGGAATGAAGTAGCTTATTCTTACCAAATAATTTAAATATAAATAAATATGAGCCATTAGTTTTAGGTTTATACATGTGAGAATTCGATACATATATAATAGTTGATCAATATTATTAGTCTTCAAGGAGGGATAATTAAAAATATAAGAATTCATAAATAAATTATGTAACCATGAATTAAAACATCCCCAATTAAAGGTTCCTTGACAATATTTTATTATAAATTAATAGAAAATGTCCCTTATTTATCAGAAAATTTATCAACTAAATATAAATTAAATGAATAATGAGATACTGGAATAAAAAAAATAAATAATTAACTCTATATCTATTCTTTATAAATAATAAATTAGTCTTTCATTCATAACACTAAAAAATGGATTGAAAAATGTATAAATATATGCAAGAGAAAACATCAATAAGGATATGAATCAATAATTATAATAATATGATTATTTTGATGTGATTTTACATATTGAATCACATTAATTTATTTTAATGACTTTATTAAATGATTTGGAGAATATAAAGAGAAAAATAGTTACATAATTTTATAATTGTGTTATAAATTTTGTGAGAATGTTTCTCACTAATGTTGTTTCATTTATATTCAACTTTATCATATAAATATAAAAGAAAACAATCGTCGCTAGATAAAATAATGATTCCATTGATGATGTATTATCTAAAAAAGTTATCCATTTATAATCACTTATGAAACTGGTGATATATAAAATACAAATGATCTATTTTTTATTATATCAGAAAATTTTAATAAAGAATATTTTTAGGGAACATTTTTTGTTATGTATTTATTCATTCTATCACAAAATATTTTTATCAATTACAAAATCATGAAAAAATAAAAATGGATGTAAAATATTAACATTTTTATGTGAAATAATAATGAATCAATGACATTAATATTTTACTATATGATATTACAATGATATATGATGAAAAAAATCTAATTATTAATATATATTTGGGTTAGGGATTAATATAATTTGATGAATCAATATATTATCTCATAATTAAGTTCATAGTTATTTGGAAAAAATTTAAAAATGTAGAGTTCATAAAATATATATTTTACTAAATAATTAAAAATAATATTTAATTACACAGATGTGTTTATTATGTTTAGTCCTTATAAAAAATTAATGCTCGTTGACAAGGGACCCTGATATCCAAAAAAGTTTTAATTTCTATAGTATCATTATAAAATGTATTGAAACATAAATTTTTCAATTATTATAAATAATTTAAATTTAGAAATGTATGAAAAATCTCTTTTCTATAGAAATATTGAAGGATTATAAATATATGAAAATAAGCAATAATTATTTGTCAAACAAGGCTTAGGAAATATTTTCCATAAATAGGAGAATAAGAATAGATATATATCACATATAAAATATGTTTGTAAATACATATATATTTATCAAAATACAATAAAATAAGAAATTAATTATTTTATGTTGATAGAATTATAGATTTGGAAATAGTGATATTTATTACTAGAATATTTAAGAAATAATTTAAAATTAGAGAATCTTGAAGGAAAGGGGATGAATAATGGATAAAGGGAAAAATGTGCTTGATAAAATATTATTTCACATTTAATATTTGAATTTACCTCAATGATATAATTTTTAGACACCTAAAAATTATATGACATTATAAAAATATTTTTCTACCCCTTTGATGAATTTTTATAGAAACCAATATAGAAAAATTACAATTATATTTATAAGAGTAATCAATTATATTTGGTGAAGAAAACTATGATTATGATGTCTATTTTGGTAGAATAATTCTTTATTATGTTTTTATCCAAAAAATCAATAAAGACTATGAATAATTTTTAGTTGGACGTTTAATACTCTAGGAAGTTAAAATGTTATTTTATTACGGGAGGGATTATTATGGACTATTTTTTTGGTTTCATGAATATATAGTGTAATATAAAAATATTTAATCAAATATTTATTTCTTAAATGTGACTCAAAATAATAATTTTTTTTTCAGAAAATGAGTGTAGAATTTTTAGAATAACCTACCAAGTAGGGTTTGTCAAATGTTTCTAATAATGTGTACATAAATTGATACTTGATAGGAAACATTTTAAAAATTTTCATGAAATGAATGAAAAAATTAATATGTCAATACTATTAAAATGAGATTCATTCAACCCCAATATAATATTAATAATGGGAATATATATTTGATAATAATAAGTAATGATTCGGTAGATGTGTTAATTATATCTGATAGAAACAGAAAAAATTATATATAATTTCTAGAGAGAATAATCCTAATATATTCACGAATATATGATGGGAAAAACTATCATAATATGTATCACTAATTAGATCAAAAATGAAATCAATGAATGAATGCTGATTTAATTACTATAGATCATTATAAAGATGATAAGATGATAAACGTTGTTAAGAAAAATTATCATCCCAAATACACCAATAATGATTAAAAGGATTGATTCACATTATTTACACCAATCATATTATTTTTTATCAGTATGGAATTTAATGTGATAAATTATGGATGAAATATCATTACATGGATCATTAAATATATGTAATTCTCCAACAAATAATATTTTTTATGATAACAATATACTTACAGAGTAATCATTAATAATATAATGTTTATTAATATTTTCATTCTCCAATAAGTATTTTAATTCATTTTTTTAATAGTGTTTTTCAAATTTAATGGAACTGGGGTTTAAATTTGGAATATAGATGATTTTATTAAAATAACATGCGGAAATTTGAAGTATGATAATGTTTATTTGGTGATTTGAAATAAAAAATGGATAAATTAACATTTAATAAAAAATAAACAATTTCATTCAGATATAGATGAATTTCCCCTACATTTCATTACAATTAAATTAGTGTATGAAAATCTATATTTTCCTTCAAATAAATTTGTAATTTACAATAAATACAATGGGCGAAGATTAAAGTTACACATGATGTGTGAGTATTTAATGTATATTTCTCCCGATATAAAGACATTAAATGCATGTAGTTTTTTATTTGAGTAGATTTGGATGAGATTTTATATGGCATCCAATAAATATTGGATCAGGAAATGAGAAATCTTCACAAAAATGTTATGTAGGGAATGTTCAGTTAATAAATACATGAATGGATACATTCAAATGAATTTCATAAAATCAATCAATATTTGTGATCTTTACCAAGCCATGGAAAAGTGTTAAATGTGGATATGTAATGTTCAAAATAGTTACAACAACAATAAAGGATATAAAAAGATCATGGTGTAACAAAAATACTTCAAAACCATTATAAAATTCATAAAGAGATTAAAAATTTTATTAAACATATACATAAGGGGAATGAATCCACCCAAGATTTATTTTTAACAAAGACTTCTATTTTATGTTGTATTAAGCCCATTAATATTGATTGAAAATGGAGAAAAATTTGTTATACATTACAAATAAGAAGATTTCATGGAGATAACCTATCATTAATAATTAATACAATTAAATTATATTTTAAATTATTTAATGTCTTTGAAATTATATTTCATATTGTCAAATTATTTATATTTTTCGGAAAAGATTTTTTTTGATTGTGATGTCCTGAAAATGATTTGAATATTATCATATTTATATTCAATATTATTTGGAATTATAATTCTGAATATATAATTTGGAATATAGATAAAATAATTTCATATATGTTTATGTGATTCCATCTAGGTAGTATGATTATTTATCTATGTATTATATTTTAAAAAAAATAAAAAAATAATGCATCTATGTGAATGACAGTTGGAAACCACATAAGATAATTATTTTATGATTAGTTACTATTTTTTATATACGGAATTTGATGTATAAAAATTATAAATAAACAACTGAAAAATTAATCCAATAAATCTATGTGTATGATATTATAATTTCTATAATAAGTTTTTAGAAAATAATAAACATTAATTATTTAATACATAATAATATAACATGTATGACATATAATCTATATGGATGTTATCTGATGATAGAATATGTTATTTGTACTAGGCGTATGATATTATTGTTGTTCATATTTCAATTTTTCATGTAAATGAATTATCTTATACATAAAATTATTCACATATGGGAATGATATTTTTATCTAAATATAAGAATAATTTTTCATGTCAGATATTTTAATTAGAAATTCAATTAAACCCCTTTATAAAAATATGAACATAAAATTTTTAATATCCTTAGAATAATATTTCTTGTATTTCTTCTGGGACAAAACTAAAACAAAAAAATATCAATATACATGTGATACAAGGAAATTATGAGATAGATACCATCAAGAATGTATTATAAGATCAATAAGAAATATAATTTTTGAGATCCATATTAATGTATGATGAAAAGATATTGTGCAGAATTATTCTAATTCTAATTATAATAACATGAATTTGCACTGAAAATCATCCCAAATGTTCTGAATACCATGAACCCCTGTTTCAAACATGATACATGACTACTATTTATAATGATCAGATTAATGATATTATTACTAATAGAATTCCGGTTTCATAAATACAAGATAATGTGTTTCCTAAATACATTACTATACAGTAGCACTTACACATTATATTAATATTTGTGACTAATGTGTATAAGGAATTTTTTTAATTATTTTCTATTTGAAAATATATTGAATATTAATGGATCCCTCATTCAATATGATTAAATCCCACACAATAATATTATTTTATTAATGATTTTTTATTATTTCTTCTATTTATGTGAAATATTTATGTATATATTATTTGAATGGTGATTTTGGGACTATTAAATTATTAATTTGATATACATCTTTCAGCATGATATTTATTTTATAATTTTATTTACTAAATATATATTGGTCAAAAAATGAATGAAATATCATGGAACCCTAGTATATGTATTTAATAATAAGAAATTTTCTAATGGTATAGATTGTATTCTCACTATTACATTTTCTAAAATTCAAAAAAAATAAGGCATTATATTCAACATCAAATGAACACAAGAAGAGGGGAAAATCGCGGAATATGAAATAATTTTTCTTGATAGATTCACATATTTTATAATTATTCTTGAATCTAATAGTAGATACTAGATAACATTATCTATAAGAAAAATATGGTGAGATATTTTAGAGAAACCATAGTTTATTGGGTAGAATGTGGAGCATGATAAACCTTTTTAACCATTAAAAATTAATATCATAGAATCCAAGTTTTTTTCATGATGATCCCCCATTTAGGTAATAATGATAAATTTATATTGTGTTTCATCCTATACTTAAGAGTATTAAAATTAGAAATAGTATATTAATATTAGAACATATTTTGTGACCAAATATATTGTAAATTTATTTTTCATGAGCGTCATTCCTTTCGTATTTAAGTATGAGATCGATTTTTGAATATTATAATAGATCATATTAGTTGATTAATAGTATGGGATAATATATCATTAATAGTTTCATGGGTATTCTAAAACAAAGGGTTGTTGATTGACTATTTTCGAGGAATGATTGGAATTTGGAGACATTGTGTTGAGAAGGATACTCATTTAAATAAAATAAGAGCATCATGTGAAAACAAAATGATCCAATTCTAGGGAGGGGTTATAATATACAATTTCACATAAACAATTTTGATTCATATATATAATGTGAATAATATTATATAGGTAATCATAGTGTGACTCTATTGAAATACTGAATTTTTTTTAAGTTGTGTGAGAAGGATACATGTTTATACAAAGTGATAATTTTTTAATTGTTATAAATAACACCCATTATAATATGTGATATATTATATTTGAAAATCATTGTTGGGGTTTTATAACATATCACCGAATGGTGTAATCCTTTCTGGAAGAATATTTTATATACATATGTACTCATGCAATTATTTATTTCTATATCAATAAAAGGATGTTATAGATAGAGAAACTTCTATTGAATCTTGGTGATATCAATAATCTAAAAATAAAAAGATAATAATTCATAATATTTTTATGTGACTATAGAATCATCCCCCATCCTTTTTTGTTCATTAATCCATAGGGAATTTTATTCTTAATAAATCCACAAAAGTTTGGATGTAATTAATTTTAAATACAATGATGCCCACAGTCCTAAGATATCATTTATAACATAATAAATTTTCTGAACAACATCATTCTATTTTTATGAAATATATCCATCAATGGACTAATTTAACATCATTTATTTTATTTCCATCAACTTTATATATTTATAGGATGAAAAATTAATAACAATTGTTCCATAATATACATCAACAAGGGATGTTTTATTAAAGAAAATAGTACAATACACATAATTATTGATTCAATGATAATAATAATAAACTTTTTAAGACTATTTATTACCTATAATAGATAAATATTATCACAATCCTATGAAAATAATGAATAACTATGATTAAATCCTTTATATTGTAAAAAATCACTATATCTAGTAAAATTAATGTTTATCATGGTTTTCCATATATATCAGTCATCATTTTTATTTGTTAAGTGATATTATGAATTACCTCAACCATTGTATCAATTGAAATAAAAACATGTAGTTCATTGTGAAATATATTCCATGATTTATTTACATGTTTTCAACATTACAATTTAAATTATTTTACTAATCATCTTGCAATATCTATATGTTTATTCAAATAAAAAAATTAGAATACATTCTATTTAATGAAAAAATATTTTTAGGACATCACTATATGGATTAATATTTGATACCAAATTTTTTAGTCATTTTTATCTTCTTTTGGGACACTATAATATTATCATATATTTAGATTTGATAAATTATCAATATCAAAAATAAATATAAAGACCCATAAATTATGTATAATTTTGATTTATTCTATGGAATTATTTGGGGTCTATGAAAATTTACAACATGTAATTCCAAGGCCTAGTGAGCCAAGAATAGAATTTGATACTTTTATTTTTATTCACCTAAGTGAAAGGTCCGACATGATATCTATCTTTTGAACTAGTGATTAGATTGTAATTCTGAGTGCACCATTGAATTTGCAGCATCAGAATTTTTTTAGGAAATTCTTAACATCAACCGAAAAGGGAAATCAATAGATGTAAACTTTTATAATTTTAGGAAAAATAATAAAATAACTCATTGCATTATTTTATTCTTTTCATCAACTGTTCAGCGATGGCTGGAGAAACTGCAACATAATGACCAACCTTAAATGAGGGTCAATTAATGACTTATATCTATTGTTATACATCTGAAACTCCTGTTTGATTATTGGTTCATTAATCAAGTTTCATTAATAAACCAAATTAATGAAGAAAACATCAAAATAATTTTCAATTTTTGATTGAATGTGTTGGAATGTGGATTAAGGACCACATGGGAACCCTCTGACATAAAGCTGGAGACATATCCCTCCAACGTTGAAATGATAACGATCTATAATTGTTGGAGAATTCAATTCCGAGATCTAAGGGAGATGACGATCACCAATAAACGTGGAAAATCTACAAACATAGATATTCTCCTTTGCCCGTAGCACTAAATCCATGTAAAATATTTATTTTCTCTATGTGTTTAATGATTCCTCTAATATTGTTCCTGAAATATATAATGAACACAAATAAATATAATAAAGGGTTGATCCATGACTAAATCGATCTTGCGAGAGATTGATGCAGGGATATTATTTGGTTTTATTCTTATTCTATGTGATTATTCTTATCTTCCCCAAGATAAAACACTAACTCGGTGGTCATAGGCCATTCCGAACAGGGCCTAGACCCTTACCTGATCATGGATATTTTGTGTTCTTCATGGGAAATAGAAAAACATGGTCGAATGGTGAATATGTGGGATTCCTAGGGGACGCAGCGACCCGAGAGGCCCATAGGTGTAGACGTGACAGAAAAAGGTCCACTAGAGCTTCTCTAGTGTACCATAGAAGGTACAATCGATGGGACACCAGTGGTGTGATGACCCTAGAAATCGGTGACGACAACTATCCCACAGCAGCCTTGTTGAGGAGGCAGTGCCCGCTATCACTGCAGCAGTAGGAGGTGGCTAACACTAACTAGATGTGATGTTGGAAAAATGATCACCACGATGGAAAAGAGTTATGGTCCGACAAATATAGTTGTGGAGTAATTGGCTCCTATAAGAGCTTCGTGGATTGGGAGTGGTTGCTTGACATGCATGCAAACGGCTGGATCACCTGTCATTTTCATGGTGGAGGGGTTGTACTAGCTGGAAAGACCAGAAACCACACATCTACTCTAGCACAACCGGCCTAAACTCCATGGGCTAGGTTCTTCAAGTGGGTCGAACCCCATTAGTTGGGTTGGGCCACCCATAGGACAAACATGCCAACTGGGTAGGACCCCACCAGTTGGGATAGATCAGTGCAATCTAAGATGGACCCACTACCAGGCCAAACCAGGAGGTCCAATGGGCCGCCTAGGCTAGACTTTGAGTCGACCGGCCCCATTTCACTAAAACATTCATAACTCACAGACCAAGCATCCAATTGATGCACCATCTATGACATACGGACCCTTGAAAAAAAGGAGTAACTTTTGATATACAACAACTCACCTTTGGAAACTGATGGAGTACATTCGGGTTGGATCAAACTTGAATCCAACTAGATCCTATTTACTTTTTTCCTATATCTTACAAATTATGTGTCTGATTGACGCACCTTCTATCATTTTGGAAATCATATGTCAAGAAGATACATTGGGTTAAATCTATGTGGGGCTTCATGGTAGTTGGGATACGACTGGAGGCATGATGAGAAGATCCTTCGTATGTCAACTTTTCTAAGTGAGGTAATCTGTGGATGTCTATGATGTGATGAAAAATAGCAATCCTCTGTAGGTCAGCACTTAGAGACCCGTGTGGGTTAGAAATTAGTGATCCTATCTAGGTTAGTGCTTAGAGATCCTCCATGTGTCAACATATAATGATCCTCTTTTGGTCTCCGCATAGCCAACATCCCTGGTTTAGCACCTAGGGATTGTTCATTGGTTAGCACCTAATGATCCATTATGGGTTAGCACCTAGCGATCGTCAGTGGGTTAGCACCTTGTGATCTTTTGTGGGTCAGCACCTGGAGTCCTTGTGCATAGTAGGTGCAATGTCTCTTGAGAGAGTAATAAGATCTAGATTTATTACCAATCATCTTTATTCATGTTCATTATGTTCTATACCTTGTTTGAGAAGTCTTTTATAGGTACTCGGTGATTGACATCATGCGTTGTGGTTTTTTTGTTGTCGGATTCTGTGATACCATCGGGGGTCTCGGGGTCCTTATTGAGTATCATTATAGTCACCCTTTCACAAGATTCTCCCACAAATTAATTTTTCTTGTGCATATGACAGACAACTTGATTGAGACTTTGGAGGTCCTGGGAAAGAAGGTACATGGAGGTTCCCAATTTACGTGATGATCCACAATGATGAGTAGTATGTACCCCATAGGTAGGATCCTATGAAGAAAATCTATGGAGCTTGTTTTTTGTTTTTTACTAATATTTTAGTTGGGATTTTATAATGAAAACTATTTTACTTTCAATACATAGTTTTACTCTATGTGTTGGTTTTTAGTGTTATTTTTATTACACTGTTTTCATTGTGTTTTGATTGTGTGCAGTGTGGCATGTCTGTGTATGTACATTTTAATGGAAATTACATTATTATTCCACTTTTTACATTCTAGAGAAAGTAACCATCCCATTTCCTTTAAGAATATAGCTTTGGGTACTCATGTCAAAAGCCCTTGGGTATGGGTCATGACAAAGTGGTATTAGAGGTCGGTCAGTTCTCCTAGAAGAAATAAGAGTCAGTATTTTTTTCAATGGGGAAATAGGTTTAAGTGGTTTGGTTTGGTGTCTAGTTCGTAAATTCTATTGTTAGTGATGTGACCAACATATCCATACACAAGGATAAGGAATTCTTTTTTCTGACTCACTGTAAGAAAAAAAATATTGCATGTGTTTAGAAAATGATTTTCTTTTGATATCATTTGATTCATCTCGTAATTTATAAATTATTGATCGTTGTGCATATTTTTTTTAAAATGATTTCTCAACGTAGATAAGTATCCATGAATCTCGTGAGAGATCATGACATTGACCCACTGAGTGATAAATCATTGGTACATGGACTTATTACATTGATATAACCTTCTAGTGGTGTAGCAGCACCCCACCACCCATAGGGAAGCAGTTTCCACCAACCCCACCAACATTCAATGGACACCGACAGAGTGCGTTGCATGGGTTATAGAGACAGAGTTCTCCATAGATTTGAGTGAAGAATAATCTACATGAAGTTGAGGGCTGGTTTGTGGCAATGACACAATTTTTATTCATTGTTGGGGCACCTGTAGAACAAATGGTGATCATAGTTTCTAGGTTCCTATAGGGAAAAATAGGGAGATGTTGAGCGGGAAACTCCATACACAAAAGGAGATGGCTCTTTCTAGGATTGGCATCGGGAAACTCTTTAAGGCGAAGATCGTACGAACAACACTATGAACAGTTTGTATTCAATAGCTACTACACATAATGTAGATAATATTAAAAGTGGCCCAATACGCGATGTGATTTACTGACCTCTCCCACTACTCCATTGTCATGGTACATGATCCATAATTCAAGCCCCAAACATTTAGTAGGGTCTCAAACAGGATATCAGAGCATCGATGATTTCACTAAACATTAATGTGTATGCTATAGTTCAAGAGAGGTTTTTACTAGTGGAGAACTTCATAGCTGAGAAAGCACCAATGGTGGAAGAAACTATAAGACAAATGTTGGACGTGTCATCTACATCACTTAGTAGGACAATGACACAGAGGCCCAAATGGACCAAATCATCTGGATGTTGACCAAAGGATTCATGTTTGATGGATTGAAGCTTGTGAGGAACACAAGATCATATGAGGCCAATAGATTGTTAATATTTCAAAGGATAGGGTCACGTAGACCATGATTATCTGAACTTCTACACAGAATACTTGCGAGATGTTGTGGACCACTAAGACAGGGATAGATGTTCGAACAAGGAGGTCAGCATGGTAGCAGAAGTGGAAAAGGAGTATGTTGTGTAGTAGGCGGTGGGTGAAGGTTTATGGTACTAATGGAACCACTTCCAGTTGGTCCACCCCAACCACTAGAAGCAATTGGATTAAGATTATCTCAGATTTTTGTAGTAGATGCCTATGTCCAAGTAACTCAAGAGAATATTTGAGGTATAATCTGAGTCTACACTAACCATGCTTCAATCTTAAAGACAAAGGTGGATGTCACTCTTTCATTTGTACGACTCTTTTTCAGAGCATGGAGATTTTGGTTTAGCCATTGGCTTTATCTATAATATTAGGGACTCATACTAGAAAATATTCAATGATTATATACTTGTTCGGGTAGTATGATATTTCTCATGGAGGAGATATCTTCAGCTATGATCTCATATTAGCAGTGTCGATGCCATATGACCTCATCTTGAGGATTCACTAGTTATCCAAAGTCCATGCTCAAATAGAATGTTTTAGGTAATATGTGTGGAGTTTATGCAAGCATGGGACACTTTTTTCCTTCACCAGTGAGATGGGATCATTTTCAGCACATGTTCAATTTTCTCAGAGATGGGTGCAGCCGATTACTTAACAGTTTTCTAGCCTCACCCTCGATGTATTGTTAGATATGAGTCTGAGCTATTTTTTAGTGGTGTATGTGTATGAAGATGTCTATCCTGAGGATTTTTGGGGACTACATCCTTGTAAATAGGTAGAATTCTACGCCGATCCATACCCTGGGATGACACCGATATTTACACCAACATATCGGATGTCACTCATTAGGATTTGTGAGTATAGGGTATAGTGGGAGGGCTGGCATATGAAGGGGTTCTTACGACCCAGTGTTTCCCCTGGTAATTACCATTATTGTTCTCCAAAATATAAGATAGGAAAGTAAGGATTTTTGTGGACTATTGACATATAAATCATGTGATCATGAAGAAAATGTATTCTCTTTCAAGGATTGATTATGTCGTCGATCTGCTAAAGGGAGCTCAATGATTTTCAATAAGATATTATTAGCTTCATGTTCTAAGTGACAATTTACCGAAGAAAACATTCAGATGAAGGTAAAGACACTATGAGTTCGTTTTGATTTCATTCATCATGACCAATGCCCCAATTGTGTTCATGGGACTCATGAACAACATCTTACATCCTTACCTCGATCACTTCATGGTGGTTTTCATTGACGACATCTTGGTGTACTCCGCATGAGAGGGGGAGATGACAACAAATCTGTTGATATTTTTGGATACACATTGAGAGCTTCTACTATATGGTAAGCCCTAGAAGTGCCAGATCTGAATATGGGAATTCAAATTTCAGGGAGATTTTGTCATCGAGGATGGAGTGGCAGAGTATCTAAAAAATATAGAGGAATTTATGTCTTAGAGGCCACCTAATATTGTGACTCAGGAGTAGAGTTATCGGGGGTTGGCTATGTACTACTGGTGACTTGTACATGACTTTTCCAGAGTAGCATCTCCCTTGACAGCATTAAAGAAAAATGGAAATCCATTCATATGGACGGAGAGAATCCAGCTGAGTTTCCAGTAACTGAGGTGGAGAGGTATGGGTACCTACATCATGGGGCTACTTGAAGATGGGGTTGGGTCTGTAGTATTCTATGAATCTTCAGTGACCAGACTGGGATGTGTCCGGATGTAGGAGTGAGTGGTGGACGCCTACTGCTCACGAAATCTAAGGAATCATTAGTAGAACTACTTGACCTCGTATGTAGATTTACTAGAAGTGGTGTTTATGTTGACGATGTGGAAACAATATTTTATGGTTGAATGATTTCCTTTATTCCAGGATAATATGATTATTTGGTGTATTTTCTCTCAGAAGGACATGAACATGAGACAACGATGATGGGTGGATTCTTTTTAGCACTATGACTTGGAGGTAGTCTACACTTCTATGAAGGGGAACGTAGTAGCAGATGCCCTCAGTAGGAGGTTAGGTCATTGGATGCCGAGTGAGGTGACATAGAAGGTAGCCGAATTATAGATATCCTTTAAAGATAGTGACAAAGATATATATCAATTTTTTATGACTATCACTACATAACTTCTTCAGCGAGTTTGGGATGCACAACATTAGGACGTTGACCGTGAGGCCTAATGTTCCAGTATATCCTTAGTCCAGGCTCCTGATTGTTTTTTGATGGATGGGTATCACACAATACTATTTATAGGATACACCAAGGTACGAGTGCCATTATTGGAGGATGTATTGATGGAGTTTGATCCATCACATTTTTCGGTACATCCAAGAGTGGTGAAGTTGAATGGGGAAATATGACTTAATTACTGGTGGCCATAGATGAATATTTCAGTGGAAGAATTCATTTCAAGGTGCCTCAACTGTCAGTATATGATGGATGAGCATCAGGTTCCATCAGGATTAGAATAGTCACTAGAGGTGCCAGAATAGAAGTGGGATGGTATCTCTATGAACATCGTGACTGGGATACCATGAATATCTAGGGTCCATGACTCTATATGATGATAGTTGACTGAATTAGTAAATCAACCAATTTTCTACCCATCCAAGAGTCGGGATCATTAGTGGGATTGAGACGACTCAATGATCAAGAGATATTTAGGATTCATTTGATGCCACTGATGATCATAACTTATCATACCACTAATTTTAAATTGTGGTTGTGGAAGGTTTTACAGTAGGCGTTTGAGATTCATCTACGCTTCATCCCCACCTTTCACTTACAAATTGATGGTTAGACAGAGCGGACCTTACAAATGATTGAGTACATGCATCATTTTTGTTCCTAGATTTTGGATGTAATTGTGAGGACCACCATCCACTGGTGGAATTCACATACAATAATAGCTATCTTCCCAAAAATATCATTGTACTATTTGAAGCTTTGTATAGGAAACCATGTAGATCTCATCTTTGTAGGAAAAACATTGGGGATTTATCATATTTGGGTGCAGAGATGGTATGAGATACCACCAAGAAATTCCATATCATCCAAGAGCATATTAAGACTACAAAATGAAAGAAGATTTCTTATGTCAACCGGAGATGAATATCATTGGGGTTTATAGAGGGAGACTAGGTTTTCATATGAGTCTCACAACAATGAGGACTGTAGAGATTTTTCCATGTCATCAAGTTATCTCCGAGGATCATCATAATATTCCTTATTATCATCATATTTAGTGCGGTAGCATACCCCATATCTCTTTTCCCACATATCCACCGAGTGCATGAGGTTTTAAATGTGTCCTAGTTAGGGAGGTATGTACATGAATGATCGCACGTCATATACTGGGTTGAGCATGACATTGACGATGAGGCAATATTTTAAAAGTTCCTTGTGGAGATAGAGGATTGATATGAGAGAGAACTTTTTGGATGGTTGATATATCTGATGATAGTTCATTGGTAGCACATTATTATATAAAAGAGCACATGGGAGCATGTGGCTCAGATTTGTTCTCAGTACCACCATTTGCTTTCATAGCATTTTTTTGGCTTTTGGGACCTAAATATCTAATGTGGGAATACTGTGAAGACTTATATTTTAGGTAAATTTTTTATTATATGGAATTATTGTGAGATAAAAAAATTAGAAGGGATGTGATTCTTAGTCACCCTGAGCATGAAGTGGAATTTTTAAATTTTATTAAAGTTCACTAAAGTGAACGTTCATGCAGGTTATCAATCTTTTGAACTAGTGCTTATATTGGAAATTAGATAACACCATTAAATTCAAAGAGCATGAATTCTCATAAGAAATGACTAATTCTTCTAGAATTTGATTGATGGAAAATATAAAATTTATACTTTTCCAAAAAAATAACTCTTTGAGTTATTTTATTATTTCTTAAAAAATTGTGCGAAAGTTGAATAAACTGTAGTGTAATGACATAAAATAAATGTGGTTCATTTAATGAATCATTAATTTTTTTGTGTAACCACAACACTCATTTAATTAATGATTCATTAATTGAGTTTCATTAATGAACAACATTTATTAACACAAACATAAAGATAATTTTTTTTATTCAATCTATTAGAGATCTGATTAAGGACATTGGTGGAAACCACTAACGTATCACAGACATCATCTCCTGCCAATGAATAATGGGGAACTAGCATCGATCATTGGAGAATTCAATTATGAGATTTACATGAAATGATGAGTTCCAACAAACATGGATCATCTACAAACACATATCTTCCCCTTCATCCGCAGTTGCGAATCCAGGTAGGGGATATATTTTCTGTAATGGTTTAATGATTCATCCTATTTTGTTCTTGAAAAATGAAACGAATGTTTATAAACCGACTAATAGGTTGATCTGTGACTCATTAGATCTTGAGGGATGATGATATAGGGATTTGATATTGGATATTATTATTCTATGTGATGATTTTTGTCTTCCCAATGATAAAATTCTAATGCGGAGGGTGCAGGATGATCCAAACAAATCATAAACACCCTATTGTTCATGGATTTTGTGAAATCATCATGGGAGATAATGAAATGTTGAGTAAAGGGGGTTCTGAGTCTTTTATAGTGGAGGAGGTGTCCCAAGAGTTCTGTATGTGTAAAAATTATGGAAAACGGATCACCATAGAATATCTAGTGGCCTACAGATTGTACCACTAGAGCAACACCACCAGCGCAGTGGTGTGGCACCACTAGTACGGCAATGATGGCGGCAGCATGGTGGAGGCGGCGCCAGCTAGAACCATGGGGGAAGTTGTAAAATGACTCTTTCCAACCACACTGGAGGACAAGAGCATGGTGTTATGGATAGGTGTGATGACCGACCGACCGAGGCGGTGGACCATGTGGCTCTGGTCGACGTGATTCCCACTAACGCCACATGGAAGGGGAGTGGCTACATGGTTTCTCGATAAGGGCATAGAATTACATCTCTACAAGTCGTTAGGATGAGGTAGTGTGGCGCTTGTTTGCGCCATCAACGGGACAAACTGAATGCCATGTGTCTGGTCTCATACAACTGACCCACACCGCACGAACCATGTTCTTTAGGTGGGTAGCGCCATACAAGGTGGTATGGGCCACCCATGGTCTAGACCCACCAACTAGGAAGGACCATGCTAGCCGTTCTAGAGCCATTTCAGCTAGGCTGAACCTACTACTACTCAATACCATCTATCCCAATGGGTCAGATGGGTCAGAACCTTACTAGATCAGAACCCATCTAAACCTGTTTCACTTAAACAAGCATAACTCGCAGACCAACCATATGATTGATGTACCATATTCATCAAAGGGACCATAGAAACATGGTGGACCTTTGAGATACTCCACATTAGTGTTGACAAATGATGGATTATCTCCTGGATGGATCAGACATGAATCCATCTAGGTACTATTTACTATATTGCATATATCGTACAAACAAGGCATCAGATGGACACTCCGTCTATTGGGATGAATACCATATGACCAGAAGATAAATTGGGCTACCTGAAATTGGTAATTAATATATGATTGGGTATTAATGAAGTATTTAAGATAATATCCATTAGAAATCAAGCGTGTTATGTGAGGTAATCTAGTGGATGACTGTAATGAGTTGATATAATAATGATCCTCACTAGGTCTATAATTTGCGATCATATTTGGTTCAAAAGATAATAATCCATTTTGGTTCAGCGCATAGCAATCCACCATGGTTCAACACCTCGCAATATACTACGGGTCAGTGCATAGCTTTCATCTGTGGGTCATCCCCTAAAGATCCTTCGTGGTTCAACACCTAGCGATCCTCTGTGGGTCACAACCTAGCGATCCTCTTTCGTCCAGCACCTAGCGGCCCTATGTGGACCAGATGAATTGTCTCTCTACTGAAAATGATGATATATCTTTATGAATAATCATATTTATTAATGTTCTCTATGTTATATGCATATTGTGAGTTTTATTTTACTTCTTCTATGTGATTGTGATCTTGCTTTGTGGTTTTTACCTTGTGGAATTCCAAGAGGCTTTAAAGGGTCTTAGGGTCTATACTGAGTATTATTATACACACACCTAAAATGGTTTCAATTGCACCTAGTTGTGTCGTATGCTGATGACAGACACCTTGATTGAGACTTTGGAGAGCCAGGTCTAGACGGTGGACATAGGTGACCAATTGATGTGGTGAGCTGCATGGATGAGATTTACCTACCCATCATGTCTGATCATTGGCAGACATTCTCTATTTCAGTTTTCACTATTATGTACTACTATTTAATTTGGGCTTCTATATGGTCCCATTTTTTCATTGATTACATACTTTAACTCTTAACAGTGGTTTTTAGTGGTGGTTGTACTACTGAATTTCTAATGTGTTTTTCTTGACTGCAGTGTTCCTTATTTGTGGGTTTACATGTTTTCAGCAATACCTGCACTTTTATGGATTCATCATTCTAGTGGTAGTCACCATTCCCTATCCAATTGAAGGTGGGCTTATGGAATTCACGACACATGAACAGGGGGACCGATCCTGATATTAAATTTAATTGGGTTTTATTACCTCTATTAAACACCTGTATGGATAAAAACTCCATGATATGAGAAAATATAATAATTATATTAAATAGAAGATATAATTCAGTGTATGTATCATAAATAATTTCAATACATCCCATCTACAATATTTAAGGGATTTTATAGGTCAATATCATAATTCTTAAGGATTTTATATTTTGGTGGATATTGATGTATCATGTCATTAAGATCGAAAGTCTATAAATTAATGATTTGAATTCTAATATCTATTTATATAGTTTCTAATAATAAACTGGAAACATAATCATACATATGATATTTTGTATTCTTATTCATTTAGAAAAAACCAATTTAAATGTCATGTTTCCCCACAATAACATCTTTGAAATCCAATTGTATTCCATATTTTAAATATCAAAAAATAATAAACTATCATTAATATCCACAATAGAAATAATTAAAATTTTTAATCCATTATTAATACTCATATAATAATAAAAAAACAAAAGAAACTAGCCATAATATGTTTTCAAATCAAATGAATATTGAATATTTAAAATATGCAATCAATAATTATTGAATTAAAAATTAAGACAGGTAATTTATTTGAATTATACTATATATAATAATTCTAAATTAAAATAATTAATATGAAATGTAATTGGAAGGAAAATAATAATTATATAGATGTATATATTAAAATATTAGTTGTCATAAATTGTTCATAAATTTAATTATAATTTAATTTTATTCTAATTAACTAAATTATTTTTTTATTATATCATCTTATGAGAGGAAAAAAAATCCAAAACAATAATAAAATGATATAAAATGTTCCAAAAAATTTCCAGTAATTTATGAACAAAATAAAATATTAAATATGGAAAATAAGAAATATAATTTTTTTAATGGAATAATTGAAAAAACAACGTACATCAAATATGTAATATAACCTTATTTTAAAGTACATTTAATTAATAAATATAGGTTATATTAATATATTTTATCTAATATAACATTATTTCATTAATATTTGAATTTAAATTATATATATTTTACATTATTAAATAATTAGTCAAAATTAACCAACGAACAAAAATATACTGTAAAAATAATATTTGAAATATAAATAAATGTAGAAACTTACTAAACTCAATATGATAAACTTAAGAAAAAAATATGTAAAAATAAACTAATTATATAGCATGTAAATTTATCTATTTAAAAAATCATAGAAGATTAAACATAATTAAATTATATGTATTTAATATTACAATGACATCATGTATATAGAAAGTTTGTTTAGAATACATAATTTCTAACTATTATTGTCAATCCAATTATTTTTGTAGTTGTCATTTTAATATTAGGAATATAAATGTATTCTTAAATAAATAAAGAAAATATTAATGTCATATAAGGATTATTAATTTACCTACCAATCATAATCAATATAATGTTGTTAGTAAAAAAATCTTTTTAAAAAATTCATTGGTTCAACATCAAAAACCGTATATCCAATTTCAACAGTATTTATATTAAATAAATAAAAAACATTAATCAACCCATATATTAATGTCATAATAAATTATATATCTATCAAAATTAAATTTAATATTACAATATTTTAATGTTTACGTATTAAAAAATACACATAGTGGATTTTCAAATAATAAAATTTGTGAAACTAAGTCATATAAATTATTAACATATTTGTATATAATGATTAATCTAATAATTTATTTTTCATATATTAATTAATAATAAATTTTGGATGTTGAAATTTTAATAAATAATTATATTAGATAGTTCCCTGATTGATTAAAAAAAATACACAAAAAATGTAATACAAAAAAATTGTAATAAAATTAGTATAAATTAATTTTAAATTAATTATATAAATTTGTCATCATTGAAAATAATAACATTTCAAAAAATTTACATATTAAATCTCAAGAAATTGTAAGTATTAATTAAAATTTTTATTTTTATTTTAAAAAATTTATTATTTTTGAAATAATAATAATGTATAATTTTGAAACATTCATTTTTCATATGTGGTTATATATATATAAATAATAAATTGACATATATATTCAAATAAGACTTCCAAACATTTAAAATAAAATTAATTTATGAATTTTATTAAAAATGAATGGATATTCTAGGAGGTGACTTTTAGTGAAAGATATTTTATTTTCATCAATCATTATTCCAAAATTCATAGAAATTAGTATTTTCAAAAAAAATTGAAAATAATTATCTATAAGAATGAATTACGATGTTATTTTGATTCATATATGTAGAATCCATTCATAAAAATCCAAAATGATCCCATGGTTGTGTTATGTTATGGGGAGAAAGTTATGCAATGCTGAAAGGGAGAAGAAGGAAACTATCAATCTTGGGGATGAGATCAATTATACACTGAAATAAAAAATACTTGTCTTTTTTAATGGAGTATTTATAACTCATGGATGAATTTGTGGATAATGATTATCCAGTAGAATGAATATTATGAAATGGGAGGGAAATAATTATTGGATCCTAGAAGTGTGTAGATGGGTAACATGGGGTGAGTCAATCAAGTGAGAATATCGGATTTGGTGTTGTGGAAGTTTGAGGTCCTTAATGTGATTAATAAAAGTTATTTTGAAGTCCATGTTACAACTAATAAAATTGCCAAATAATAGTCCCCCAAATTTTTAAAAATAATCAAAACATTTTTTATAGGGGAATATTTAATACTTTAGATAGATCCGTTAAAAATATTATAATGTAATTTATAATGAAAACATAATTATAATATAGTGATAAATATATATGTATTATATATGATTCAAAATATCGTAATATTTTTTAAAATTATTTGGGTATCATAGGATCAAATTTTAGTACATTCACTTATTTTGTGATAAATTTACAGCATAAAATACTTCTTAGAATGAACTTTTTTATTAAAAAATAATTCACATTGTTATGTAATATTATTTTATTATGGTTTTTACACATGATGAATAAAAATTTAGAATATCATAAAAAAAATTAATATTATTAAAAGAATATTTATAACATACAATATATAATCATCGATGTCATTAATGGTTTCAAAACTTGATTAAATATAATTGATGTTTGAAAAATATTCATAGTTTATTTACATAAATTATTTGATTAAAGATAAAAAATATTTTTGACATGCTATTCTACATTAAATTTAGTCAAAACACCTAAATATCTATAAATTATATGGTAATCCGATTAATTATTTTATTATATTCATTATGTTGATTATTTATGGTAATTTTTTTACCAACACGCAGACACTCTCATTCATGTGATATGGTTTCTAGTAAATAACAATCCATATTTAAAATCCTCTACATTTTACCTTGATCATCAAATGACTCTTCAATTCTAGTGGCATATCCTACTATATAAATGTTCTCTAAAAAATATAAATGAATCCTCAATATATGAATTTCTTCCATTGGAATTCATGAAAAACTATTGTATCCATTCATTTTGACTCATTTTGATATTCTATATTATATTTCTTTGATGATATTTTATTATATAAAATATATGTATCTAGTTTTGAGGATTATTTTTAAAATCATTTAATTTTTTTAATAATATCTTTTTTCTAATACTTATGTTTTTGATTGATGATTATTCTACCATAAAGGAAATTAGTTAAATGTCCATTATATAATTAAAATATTAGATATATTTTTTTTATTGAAATGGTTTTCTAGTTTCTATTACAATATTTTAACCTTATAGTTAGTTTTTATTAGTTATAAAAATTATATATATTATAATTATTTACAATTTAATAGTTCAATTTCAACTCATTTTTTATTTATATTATCAATAGTTTTTTATGATTAAAATAACATAAGTTGTTAAAATCAATTGTAATGTAAATATATATATATATATATATATATGCTATTTGATATTATATGATCTAATATATATATATTTATTTATTCATATTCTTCAATGAGTTGTATATTTACCAATTAAGTATATTTTATTTATTTATAGTGATATATATATATATATAATGGAGAATATAATTATATCATTCTTATTTTAATTTATATATATGAATCTGAAATTTCTATTACTATAATTAACTACATAATATAACATGTTCATATCTATATATTGGTATCTTTATAACCACATAAACATATCTACATAAAAATGACACTTTTCACTAGTAATGAGGCCCTATGATGTAAAAATTAGGAGGGGCAATATACCCTCAATATCATTACCTCAATGAAAATAAATAACAAAATATCATGTATAAGAACAGATATTTTTATGAAATATGTTATTGTATCCATATGATACTATATAGTAGTGAATATGAATCCTATTTATATCAAACAAACATTTTTTTCATAAATTCCTACATCCCATTGTATAACCCACATTAAAAGTCAAAGATCATAATGAAAAAATGCTCTAAATGTAAAATATGTCCCCAATGACTCCACAAATCACATCAATACCAATTCAAAAAGCTAATGAGATACTTCAATATGTTAAAATATGAATCTTTAGACCAAAAATTCAAAACTATATTCTATATGGGATCATTGGATCCCATTAAATGATTAAATAATATGTTTATAATGATTATATATTTCTGTGCAATGAGTCACCACAACTATAAACAATGTATTAGATTACATTGAAGGTTTGATTTACCTCCATGGATAGCTTCCAATAACAAATGGGTTGGAGACTACGAGTGATGTTATAAATCAATGATATGGTATTCATTAACATAATAGATTACTCGAACATTAACATAAAACTTCAAATAAATACCATATCATAATTCAAAACATTAATATGAAATTTAATATAATTCATTAGAATGTGACACAAATATACGCCAAAAAAATATATAACATAAATGAACACCATGGAAGAATGTATAATAAGAACACAAATATATGAGTTATAAATAACTAACATGATCTATAATCTATTATATAAATATTAGTAAATGATTATGTATATAGGGTTTCACAGACATGTATATGAAGAATTGTACTCATAATAACCCCTGTGAAAATGGATGAATAACTATTTTAATTATTTTCTAATTAAACAATAAAATATGAATATAATATTCTATCTATCTCCAAAATTAAACAAGACAATCTCACCATAAAACACATCCTAAAAAATGACATAGTAAATGAGGTGTATATCTAGATGGACCCCACAACAAATTCCACACATTTTTTTAAATCTCTAACCTAAATGAAAAACAACATCCTCTACATGTCCCTAACATATTGACTCCATGTCACACAATAACCCATGTCACACCCATATAGCACATACCTATCACAAAATAATTACCATCACATTTACACATTCTCATTCATAATCAAACTCATTAGTTTATGTTAAACATACAACACAATGCCCACATCTCTTATTCTATCAATGCATAATCCACACCCAGAATGTATTATCATCACATAAACAAGATATGTCATCAACAAGCCCCCACAGAATATTCCAGTCTCAGATAGGAGCTAAATAAATTTTGTTTATTTATCCATACCATCCCTTCTCCCCTAGATGGTTAGTATAATATCGATATCCTAACACATTTGGGTTTTATTAGTTCCATAAAACATGGTTGGTATATTTATTAAATCATAAAAAATTAAACCTAAATATTTCCTCCAATAATATCACTCTACAATTTATACAAGGAAATTACTTCCATGCATTCAAAACAATAACACCATCATCTCTACAAGATCCCATCAATATTAATTTATTTTCAAAAATCAATCCCCACAATGAACACAAAATTTCAACAATATCCATTAAAATTTTACAATTTTAACAAAATATTATTACATTTCAGGACATAGAATTTAACAAATGTGATCCAATAATTATTTTACAATATTAAATTTTAAAAAAACCATCCTTTCTCTAATAACCATTAGGAATAAAATTATTACCCATTCATTCCAAAAATGATTGGTTATTTTCAAACATTTTTAATTCATGTCCATTTTTCACAAAAAATTTACATTATTATTACCAATCATTTTAATTTGTATATAAAAATAATAGAACAACCATATAAAAAATTACCCATTCCTACATACCAATTTAATTCAATGGACCAATATCCTCCCACAGATTACAAAAGAAATTCATTTTCCACATAACCATCTAGATGATCATTCGACATCCATAACCACTTTACCAAAATAAAATATCAATATTTAATAAATAAGATAAATTAATATTCATTAAAATATTACCATATTTGAAATATGAAATCCCCATCCCTGACCACAAAAACTACAACTCTAAAAAATATTTCAAAATATAAGAAAACCATAAATACCAGTTATAATGAACTTAATAATCCTATATTAAAAACATTTTATCATATTCATTTAAGATCACTTGATTTAGTTTATGAAAAATAATTTATTATTTCATATGAGTATTTCATTAACATATTGACATGAATAAAATTTAATGATGTTTTATTTATGTAGTTCAATAATTCAGATAACACATATTCAAATTGCGAAGAAACTATGTTCCACATTAAAAAATAATTCCATCACTCATATAATGGAAATCATAGAAACATGTACCCACCTGTGATTCACCCCACTACCCTCAATATTATATATATATGAAATTAATTATAATTTTTTTTCTATTTATTAGCATCATAATAATATAAGGGAACAATACATAAGAATGGAATAGTGAAGCATTAATGGTATCTAATATAAAAAGTGAACACCAAACAACATTATCAGGATGAAACATCATTATAATATAGTATTATATAAACTAAATCAAAATAATTTATACTTTATATAATATTTTAAGAAAATATTATGTCATAAATTGAGAAAAAATAGAAGATAAAGTCCTTGTATTGAAAAAGATTATTCTCATAAATCTAGATATGTAATCATCAATATATACCTCTTTAATGAAATGTGAACTGACATGATTCTAGATTGAATATTGATGAAATAAGTAAATTTTGAATGAAAGATGATTGAATAACATTTTATAGAGAATCCCAAATTGTCCATCACCATTTCATGATACATACATCCATAGAATAGATTATTTTGGTCCAATCCATATTAGGAACAAAATCCTTCAAAATGGATTACCTCCTTCTATAATCTTTTTTGATTTAACTATATAAAAATATTTTATACCACCAAATAATCATCTATAACAACATGATAAAATTCTCTAATCAATTTCAATAATTCCACAACTCAAACCAATGAATGAAAAATCCAATCAATACTTTTCCATCTAATTTTCAAAACATCATCATGATTTGACTAAATACAAACACAATACCTAATATAATTTTTTACATCATTATATTTGATATAATAATCCCTAACATCACACACTCATGCATTACTTAAATATTATATGTTATATCTGAAATACATTAGTTAGTTACTATACCAAAAGCATTAAAATTAAACAAGAAAAAATAAATAGGATCCACGATATATTGGTGAACTTTTACAACATGAATGTTTGGAAAAAAAATTATTTCAAGAACCTAAAATTATTAATTATGTAATTAAATATTCCCATAAAGAGAAAAACACAAAAACATCCAACACTATGAGATATAAAATAATCATTATACCTCTAAGGTAAAAAAATTTAAGATGTTATCTCTCAACCAATATGGAAGAACCATAATTTTGATCTCCTTATCTTTGTATTATAAATAAGTCATGTAATGGTTAAGGGATACGAGGTTCAGCCATGATTTTCAAAAATAGATGATATCATAGATATTTCCAAGCCCGAGGAATCTAAATTTTTAAATAAATCATCAATATATGTAATTTTTTCTTAACAAGTAACCATAATTCATAGCATAATTTGGCTCAAGCATGATTTGCTGAAAACATTTCCCCATTCCATGAGAATGGACTATACAAAAGTCACCCATAATAAGTTACATTTCATATTTTATTATTAACCAAATAGATCACGTTAATTTCCATTATCTATTACCAATATCATAACCCATCACTGATCGCGACTATTCTCACAACCATCTCATGAATCATGTTGTTTGTACTTCTTCTCATTCCATAACAGAAATAATTTTTCTTATTATGTCATGAAATGTCATAAAATTACACCATTGATTAATTTTATCTATATTTTAGGTATTCTATAATAGAAAAATCCAACATAGTTGGTGGAATTACATTTATTTCCATTCCTCAAAATATACCCATCACCTCTCAGTTATATTGGGCCTCACAATACTATCATTGACCAATACCCAATCACATGACATGCCCATTGATAACACCTAATCTCTATGTTAATGGAGTAAAATTTGGTAACATATTAAATATAATGCTCAAATGTTTTATAAACGATACAATAATATATATTTTAAAATATTCCGTGAAGAATGGATTCCATGGAACAATTGAATTGTATGCTGATTTCAAATATACATTTAATCCTTGATATTATCCCATACCTTGTGGAAAACCATGGGTTTGACAATGGATATTCATCCATTCACCTTAAAACATTGTATGTCTTTGAAAAGGACTCATAATCTTAAATACCATCCTAAACATGACCAAAAATGATTGAAATGATGAGTCCCTCATTATCAATGTCTTAGCATTCTTTGAATAAACTATGTTATCTATACTCATCTCAGTCTCTATTCCTTAATTCCAATATATACACAATAAAACATTATGATCACACATATTTATAGAAACTCTTGACTAAGGACTAATGGTTATAGGTCTAATGTTCCTTCTAATTACTAAACCAATGAATTATTCTCATTCCCTATGAAAATAATCTATGTCTAAAACCTTCAATAATCATGGTAAATAATTTACATAATGATAAAATAATTAAATTAATACTCACCTGGGTTTTATTACAATAATATTAAATAAAATCCCTTAATACCCTCATATTATAAACTCCCTTCATGATACACCACATCATAGAGATATTACATATATCATCTACAACATGAATTATTCATATTATCAAAAATCAAAAAATTATACAATAAAATGTAGATATGTATGACAATATCACAAGGAATATATAGACATTACCCTTACGAAATCTAAAATTTATTTTAGGAATGAAATAAATTTTTATTTAAACAATATTCAATTTACATGATATATGTTAGTCATCTCATAAACACGATGGAAATTTATTCCCAAATAAAAGGATTACAATTTTTATTATCTATAACATAACACACAAAAATCACATAGTGTGATCATAAAAAAATTTGTTCCGCATAATTTCAACACATTTGGATAAACTAGATATTATTTATTTTTATGAAATAATAATTATCATATTGGAATTTAGTTTCATAAATAATAATTTTCTTTATTATGTAATAAAAATATACATTAATTTTATATTGATTTAAAAATCCTAAATTTACAACTAATAATAAGTGTCCAAATATAAACGGAACAATGAATATATTTAATCCAAAAATATCCAATATAATTCAAAATAATAGTTTTAATTGTGAAATATATAATTATACAATTAAAATTAAGAATTATAAGTATTTTTTATAAACTGATCATATAGAGGCATCACAACTAGAAATTCACTAGGTGTCCTCCCGTAGCTCAAACCTCAAGTAACATCACATCAAAAAATCCTTAAATTCCTATAATAATCATATTAACATAAAACCCCAGAATTAAATACAATTTTAAAAAAAAACAAATATTTAATTTCTTTAAAAAATATGAAATTACATCATCCAATGAACATTAAAAAATCTGAAAATGACGTTGTTTATGTATTGTATGTGAGGTTTATCCCTCTACAACATGATGAAACACACAATTTAGGATAATTACAAATTAAATTATGTTTATAATAATAATAATACAATTTTGAAAAAGTATAAAATAGAGGAAACATTATTTATGAAAAACATTGGAAAAAAATGATATTGTACATCTAATTTCTATGGAAAATTCATTTAGTCCATCAATATCAATGAAAAGGAAATTGAGTATAGAGTGCGTAATTTTAACAAGTGGACTATCCCAAGCACACATTCCTTTAAAATCATCTTAGCAGATTAAATATACTATATAGGTTTGAAAATATATTTAGAAAACCTGTAATGTTCAACAGTTTAGTGTGGCCTAATAGTTTATGGTTCAATGAACCTTATATGTAGATTTGAAATGATTATTCCCTCTTTTATTAAAGGATAAATACACTATATAAAATATCTCCAAATAAATTCGTTGACCCACCATGATTTTATCAAAATCTCCCCAAAAAATTCCATATCCAATGCATAAAACCTATTAAAAAATTAGGGGGACCCATATGGAGTCCATCAACTATACAAAATGATTTATTTTGTGTATATTGAATTTAAACATATACAATATATTACAACATATTTGGAAATTATTATATTGAGGTACATAGTTGTTTTTATTCTTTGATAAGGCCCCATAATTTGAAATATATAGCTGAGTTTAACAAAAAAACATATTATAATTCTAAAACAATGTCAGAATATTCTTTGGATTATCGTTATCACTATCCTCTATAGGGAATAAATATTGAATCAATGACTATTTATAGTGTAATGAACAAAATATTATATAATTTTCTTCTCTAAAAATGTAACCCCTCAATCAATCACAAGACTCCCTGTACTATAACTGAAAAATAGGGAAATCCACAAAAAAACCTCATTCTTGTTTTCAAACTCTCCGAATAAAAATTCATAGACAATTAGACTATATGTCCTATACATCATGAATAAATATTAAATTTTAATAGATATTATTGTCCCAATAAGTCATAATTCTTTAGAAACTCCAAATAAAAATTCATACAATACCTATAGGTCCATAACCAAATAAAAAAAGGAATTCATCAAATAGAATCATGATTACATTGATGAATTTTTGACCTAATCCAAACACATACACATATCCAACATTCTTTCACTATATTAAATATAATTTCACTACAAGCTATTGGAATGATCCTTAAATCACATTACTAATATGATGAAAATTATTATTGATAATGTTTCTAACATAATTCATTCATATATAGGAATAAAATTATTTCATCAACAACTAGAATTCATTTAATAATGAACAAAAATCCACAAGGAAATTTATTATGTCAAATTATTCATATTATTTTTCCATAACATTTAAGGGTATCATAAAATCATTCGTGGTATCTAATCAAATGTCTAAACATGTCAATTACGGTATTTCCATGATTAGATCCCAGAAATCATAATCAATCATAATACATTGACTATGAGTAATGACAAATAATGTATCATAATAACAATTATAATGTAACCAATTTATATTCAAGTCTTCTTCGAATGGAACTGGCTATCTTAGAATAGTATAAATCCAAGAAACATTTTTCTATTTATTTAGTGAACCAGATAGAAATTTTTAATATATAGTATCACCTTGAGCATGATTTTTACCATCCCATTACTGATTCAACTGAATCCATTAAATTTTATACATGAGGTCTATTCATCTAGAATAATGATAAATCTCTCTAAAATAAGATTATACTTGTCATCATCATCCTTAACATACTTATTATATATATATATAACCAACGTTTGATCATATTCTAAACAAAATGGAAATATTTTAATATCTGTGTCAATCATATGTGCCATCTTAATATAATAATAAATACTCATTCCTATAAAAAATATAACATTATTATCATCATTTAATTACTCTTATAGATCAGGGGGGAAAACAATAATTAATGATGTGCCACCAACTATACTTTCTCCCATAAAATTTTCCCAAAAAACAATCATTACTAATTAAAAACATCAATATAATGTTGCAATTTATAATCCACCCTCATCACATCCATATTAGACAATATCAATGTAAATACATAGACCCATTATTCCATGAAATTATGATACATCTAAATAAACTCTTAAACATCAAGGATTAACCAAACAATCTATTAAAAACCTCAATCAACATTGTTGATAATTATGCCATCGACATAGTCAATTATCAAATTATTCTAGACACTAAGAAACAAAAAAAATCTTCAATATCACTCTTATCATAACACATCATGAGAAATAATGAAATATATAAAATTTTCTATAGAAATACCAAATTACAAATATAGTACCATACCAAAAAATATGAACTATTAATAACAAAAAAGCATCTAAATTTACACGTCGTGGTTTTTTAACAAGTGATATAGAAACACAAAAACCTACCCATCTAAGGATGGATTTCACACTTTAGTTAAACCTCTATCATTTACTAACACATTGTGAATCAAAACATCATCATAACATAATGGGTGCACACCCATTAATCAACCTATCATATAAATAGACTCCCACCACCATTATTCCTATACAATCAAACCCTAGACCATATGCCAAATAAATTCATATGTCAATTTTATTTAAATATTTTGTAGCAATAATAACACTAAATTATACTGTTATTACATGAATAAAGAATCTATCTCTTTCCATTCTAGACCATACAATATCCTATCTTCCAAACGTAATTGTAAAAGTACATAAATTATTCACACATTCTATAATCCTACACCTAACAATCATGTATTGAATTCCACTATATCATAAAAAACAAACCTAAAAATAATAATTCAAGACAAGAAAGTGATTCTTCCATCCAATTGTGATTATAATTCAATATAATCTATATGTTCTTAGAATCATAATATTCTATTATATTCCCCCATGATATTCTATGCACTATCATGGTTCTCCAAATAAATATGGAAACAATTAACCAATTGAAATCACTTCTCTGTTTTATCACACAAATAATAATTTATCACAACGACATCCAATTTATGAAACAACCAAATATATTTTTACATATAAAATACATAACATTTCAACTACATATATAATGATCATAAATAACCCTTCATAGTATTCACATAACCATTAAAAAAATTTCTATTTTAAAACAAACAAGAATCAATAAAATAAATTATATATGTAATTCTTGTATATGATATTATAAAATCATTATTGGATTGAATACTATATCATAAAAAATAGTAAATCACAAATAATAAATAAAAATAAATATGAGACCTTTCATAAAGTATAATTAATGTACACATTATAAATTCGAAGATTAGTTTTGGAAAATAAAAAAACAAATACATTGAAAAAAATCATGAATAAAATGAATATATATCACATAACCCATGTAACATTGATATCCCAAAAGACATTTGTTCATGGAACAACATGTTATGAATATTAAACGATCTTATCAATTACTATCTCTATATAAAAATACATCATTTGTTTGAAAAAATAAAATATGTTGTAATTGTTCTTTATAATACACCCAATAATAACCCCCATGTATTACCATTTACTGGTTTGTAAAGGTCATGATGATGACTAGTGGTGAGGGAAAAATTTATATTATGATGTGACTATTCACCTGACCTCAAAAAAATATAACAATTGTATATAAAAAATAAAATCGATAATATATAACTAGATTTCAATGAATGATTATAAAAAAATTAATTTATATCCACGATTATATACAGACGTTCTATAAAAAGTATTATTAGCATAAAATATTAATAGATTACAAAAGATATTCCATTAGGATAATTATATAGACAACGAAGATATAAGAATAATATTTCAAGGTGGACCTCTAAAAAATATATCATTAATAAATTTCAAAATCTAATCATTGTCTAGATACCCCAGGTTTACAAATTATGAATCATATGACAAAAAAATCAGTCATAAGGATAGAATATAAACTATTCTACCCATGTAGGGTTTTGGAAATTACATCACAATAGTTTTAGAAATTATCTATTTCCTTAAATCATTATAAATATGTGTATGTGTTAATAATTTGAATAGGAAAACATATATTAAGTTACTATGGGTCAACCATAACACCTTAATCCCCAACCCTAAATGCTGTGACCCATGAAAAACGATATTCCACAACAAGATCTATATGATAAATCAATTAATGACAGTGATTAATAAAATAATTCTTCAGATGCGGGTCTTTTTCACATATTTTCCTCAATCCACTCTCCCAGTGTATTTATTTACACCCTATTGTGATCTTATCTGTCATCTTATACAACATATCAAAACCAAAACATCACACATATATTGATATTAAAGACAATTATAACTATATAACAATAGTAAATATCCAATTTTACCCATTTTCTGTCACAAAATCACATCCTATAAAATTATCTACCATATAGGTACATAAATACCATCACCCCCTCACAAAGGTTGTGGCCACATATATAGCCATTTGAAACATAAATTCCCCAAAACCATCACAGTCAATTTTTTAATAAAAATTACATCAAAGAATAACAACCACTCACTCTAGATAGTCAATTATCATACCCACCTAATCAATGTTTTTCATATAATCATGTATCATAGGCCAATGCATATTAATATTAACTAACACACAAAAAAGAAACAACAAATAAATTATATACCATCCCAAATTCATATAAAAAAATAAAATAACTGGGAATTATTACACCAATATAATATCATTACATCATCCAATAAAATTAATAGCTCCCAACTATATCTCATCCTTGGTAGTGTGGATAAATAATAATCATATACTATTAAGTATATCAATGACAATATAAAATTACAAATGATAGAATGTGGAGAATTAGTGCTGATGATATTCCAAGACATATTTTATACATAATATATTCATCATATATTGTATTCATCTCTTGATATAAATTACTATATTATAATAAAGGTAATCACAAAGTATCTCCCAAATGATAATAATCTTTTGTTATCATTTATTTGGGAAAATAAATTCAATAATTCGAATGATATTATCACTATGATGTTTATTTAATATAAATACAAGCATTCATTAATGAATAATCAATAAAGGATTCATTTTTAATAAAATATGGACACATTTTAAAACTATTACATAATGTCTTAAATTTATTTTATAAAATTTGATTACAAAACCAATATTTTTTATATACTAATGGTCTTATCAACAGATCAAATAAATTTTAATCTGTATCCTTCCAAGATAACTATTGACCACCCTTTTAAATGATATATTTGATTATATTTCATTTTAAAAGAATTGTTTTCATCATTTTGTGTTATCGGTGTACCTTGGCCTGAAAAATATAAAATCTACTTCAATATAGAGAAATATCTACCGTGATACAAAGATCCTAGAAATTTATGTGGAGAAATTATTAATTAATAAAGTAACATTCACAATATCCAATGTAGAAATATACTATGCCACAATTATCATGTCAAGTATGCTTTCTTGTTTGGAACTATACCATTTGATAAGTCCCCTATTATGAAAAAATTTGAAGCAATATTGATATATTTGGTAATCACGATAATAATGGAAATTTGAATAATATTACTAACCAAATATTTTATTACAGTGAATTTAGGATATAATTCCACAAAATTAACTTCTAATCATGAATGAATATAAAACATATTACCACAATCTCACCAATAACATATTATGATCATAATTTGGTCATTTTCAATGAATCCTTAATCACAGATTATATTATAAAACTATATATTAAAATATTTATAATTTTTTAAATGTGTAAATTAATTATTTTAAATTAATTACCCTATAAATAAAATTTTTAACCATAGAACCATTGGTTTGTATCATATAAACATCATGAACTAAATTGTTTTTATGGAATGTTAGTTCTAAATGAATTTGATATATATCATAATTACAATTTTACTTTTTTGTAATGAATTATTTGGTCAGAAATTATCATCATAACCAATGAAAAATATTATTCATAATAACTAAATAAATTTTTTTACCACTTTATTACAAGAAGAATTTATTAGTAGACACTCTAAAATTAATTCTAGTTGTCTTATAAAAGCACCACATTAACCGTGATAGTATCACCATATCCTATGAATGTATATGTATCGATGTAGGGTTAGTGTACATGTGATATATGAAAAATTATATATATTTTATCAATTTCATTTAATTGCAACATGTTATATACAGTTAGCATGTAGTTTTTTCATTCAGTATAAATTCTAGTTCATTTTATTTCTCTACAGATAATAAATATCCAAAGGGATCCTAATTAATCATGTTGAATAAGTATTATTTAAAAAATGATATAGTTCATATTAAATAAACCAATATGGAGATATTTCAACATTCCTATATATTTCATTTCCAAAAAAATTATTCAACATCATCATGTTGAATAGCCATCATAATTACTCATGGGCTCAAATATACCATTTCACAAAATTATTCAAATAAAAGAACAAAATATTTTCACAAAAATATTATAAATATTTTATAACATATTTTACTACCAAAAAGATATAATTTATAAATTATTAGACATCATTTTATGATTATTACATGATAACTAATATAAAAACCCTTATAAAACATATATATTAAGTAAGCTAATATTGGGTTATTTTCCATTATATATCTCATATAAAAACATTATGAATATTTTTATAGGAAGTTATTATATAATAATGATAATTATAATACAAATACATATTTATAAGTAAATAGGATGGACCGCCTAATTCATTATATATTGAAAAATGCCTACAATATTACGATTCATCCCCCCTCAAGCACCATCCAGCTATTGTGTTGTTAGAGGAATGAGTAATGGAAGTACTCTATAATTACACATATGATCAGTTAATTCCTTAAATATGTATTCACTACCCTAATATATCAAATGGATCTTAATAATTTTACAATATTGAAATTTTAAACCATTTTTAAACATATTTATCATTTGAAAATTAAAATTCTTTTTTTCTTACGAAAACATCAACATATGGTAAAAATTTATCATTATCAGTTACAATATACATAAAAAACAATATTTTATTATCACATGCCCACATAAAAAAGTATTATATGCACCCTAGCCCTATTTGTCAACTATATTTTTTTAATAAAATTTCATCTTCTCATTTCATGTAATAAATATTATATTAAATTTTTAAATGATTCATATTTGGATTACACTATTAGAACCACTGCAATTTTTCATTGAATATGTTTAACAATTATATTCTCATTATAATTATATGATGTTAAAATGAGTTTATAATAATCCTTGACCTTTGATAATAAATATTATATTAAATATTATCATAGCATAGAACATAATAATTGTTAACAATTTTTCTAATCAAAATAAATAGTTCATTAATATATATATATATATATCATGCTTATCATGATAAATGAAAATATAATGTTATCCAAATAATATACTAAAATAAAATACTTATTATTATAGTAATAACAAAATAATTTTCTTAATATGTATGCAAATAACATGGTAGTATTACATTTTATGTTCAAACATCAAATGCATAATCATTTTTTCGATTTATGAATAATATATCTCTGTATATATTCAGCAATTTCCTAATTTATATGATGGTTCATTTATCTATAAATTTTTTTAACACACACCAAATATATTAAACCGAAACATTTTATCCCTATAATGATCAAATAAAAATACAAATACTTTTTTCAAATATATAATAATAAGAAAACACATAAACTAATATCATATTGATTTATAATTCATACATATTTGATAATATATAATAATAAAAATGAATAATTCCATAATATATATATGTTTATTGGTTGAGATCATTTTAAGTAATTTTAGAATGCTTATTTGTGGATAGTACCTCTCTAAATCCATTGTCAAATTATATAGTTTTTACTTTGTAATTAAACAGTCATATTTCTATTCTCAATTTGTATTTAATAATTTTCCCCCGATCACTGAGTTTTTTTGGAATTGAAGTATCATAATTATATCATATTTGAGTCTTGGATAGTATATTGTAACTAGTTTTAATCAAACTCAACATATGGATATAAAAAATATCTATTTTTTAATTATCATATCTCTTACAATATCACATGTACATGTCATCTAATGATCACAATGAAATTTGGTTTCATGATACATTATATTATTTATTTACACTTTTCCTTACTGATTAATTTCCATTAGAAAACCACACAAGGATCAAATATAATGTCTACAGATAAATGTTTAGTGTAGAGTTTATATTTATTGAAATATCAAATTTATTAACTGAAGATATTTCATTAAACATAAAACTAGTTTGACCTACATTATAGGAACATTATATTCATATCAATTTAATAACACATGATTATTATTTTCTCAACTTTTATTTCAGTTTTTATTCATTTATATATTAATACATAATAAGAATCTATGTTCTATAAAAAATCCAAAACATTTTTATCTTTTATTCATAAAATAATCTAATGGTTTTTGTTACACATAAAAAATTAAAATCCATAAAAACTCAGACATAATAAAATTTATACTATTCATAAGGTACAATAACATATAATGTTATGGTTTAGTGCAATATGAAATTGGTAATCCATATATGAGTAATACTAGTGTAATGGGTATCCAACACCTACCTGTATAGAAATAGGATATAACTCATGGAAATGAGATTTTTGTTATAAATTACTTGTACATGGAGATATATATCTCAATTTATTATAGATGTCCCTATAAAAATGATTCTTATTACGTATGGACTATATTCAATAATTAAATTAAAGATAATATATTTAACTACTAACTAATGTTAAGGTTGTTAAACATTAATCATCTATTTTCATATCCAACTTATAAATAATGGAATTTCTTATAAGAATAAACATATCAATTAAATAAACGTATTCAAATTAGTTACTTTTCATAAAAAATAAATAAAAAAACATTATCAAATTTAATAATAAATAAAAAATCATTTTAATTATTTTCCAAATAAGAAAAAAAATATGAACATATAATATTTTATATTGATATGAAGATATATCAAAAATAATTTCAAAAAAATATCATTATAAAAAATTACGTATTATATGTTTTTAAAAGTAAAATATAAAATTTCAGAAAATTTTTCTTCAATCCTATTTTACAAAATTTATATATTTTATCCACTTAGATCAATGATATTAGACTTTAAGAATCTAGTTATATAATTTCAACGGATACAGAAAAACATTATGTATGGGAAAATCTATATTGGATAGTATTTTATATGTATATTTTTTATATTGAACGTGTTATATTCAATACAAGACACTATGATGTCATGAAATTCTATGGATCAGTGGGAAAAGAATAAATATCAAAAATATATTTAACATAATAAATTGTAGAAAATATTATTTTTCCAATAAATATAGCTTAAAATAAGGTGTGTGAAACATAAATAAAATGGAACAATTTTGTACAGAACATGTGGTTAATATATTCGTAACCCACACTATAGTTCTATATTCCTACACTTGGTATGTTAATATATTTTGATTTACCGGTATACCATATGGCCTTGGGATTGAATATCATATGTGTATAATATCACATAAATCATCTAGTATATACATTATATGATGAGACTCGATTAGAATGATCTCTCTAAAGGATTTCATCAGTGTTATCTGATATGTGGATTATGTTATCCATGAATTTTTATGTGTGTGATGTTAGAACATGATTCCTAGGATGGAATACATTTGGAACATTAAATTATAGAAATGTTTCTTATTGTATATATATTTATTCATGTTATATTTACATTAGACATATACTCTTATAGTGTGTACTATTTCCCTTTTTTTATTATGCTTTGTGTGTTCTGGATGTCTATGTGGGTTTTGTTATATTAACCCTTTATAGGCTTTTCCAACATGTGTTATGTATTCTATTGATGATTGTCTATTTGATATATTCCTAAAAGTTCCATAAATATGCGGTTTTTGTGTCACCGAATAGACCATGGTGCGTTCCTACAATACCTTGATAGTAGTAACTACATTTCTTTTAGGATTTTGGAGTTTCATAATTTTTCCTAGCATGAAGGGCCTTAAAATGGAGGTATTATTTTCCATTAGTTATAAAAGAGGACTAGTGTCTTTGGGATTGGATTTTTTATTATAATTTACATAATTTGAGTTTATATTTCTGGATTGGGAATACAATATTTGTGAAGTGGCAGACATATCAATAGATTAGGACTTTGTTAAGATCCATTGAAAAAAATGGTACAAAAGAAAAATAGAATCAGAGAAATAAATTGAACATTAATCATTCATAAATGTGTTGTGTTTTACTTATCCACATTGATTATGTTTATCAATTATACTCATTGATATTTTTACATAATGTTTACATTCATGATTACACGATAGAGTATTCAAGCTAGTTTTCAGCAATAGGATCATGAGGAATTTTACAAATGTGATGATTCCTTGATATATGGTTTATTTCTGAAGTTATGACCTCTAGGTTGTGCAATAACATTAGCAAAATAGGTAGAGGTGTTGATGGTACATGTAGTACGAACTGAAATTTTTTGAAACATGAGCACACTTCAAATATTTCATCGATTGCGACCCCTCAGGTTATGAGGCAATCTGTATAGAAAAAAATTTTAATGAAGATAATGACATAATTAAGTCACATTTCTATATAATATAGATAATAATATATTATATAGTAATTCTATAAGAGATCCAGTTCTATGGATCAATACAATATGGTAGGGGTTTGTGGACTAGTTATATAATAATGGGAAGAAAGCATGTAAAATGATTGATCACATATTAAAAGGAGATTTCTCTCTAGATATGTTGAGGAAAGCACTCATCCTGGAGTATCTACTACTCCCCTAGGGTAGAATGATAGTAGTCTATTATTCATTAAGGTTCACTAGCAGCTACTTATACAAACAAAACATTGTTTATTATTAGTTCCTTTGGAATGAATCTATCAACCGAGGACTTTGTAATGACATGCACAACAAAATTACACTTCTTTTTCTTAACTATATGTACATCGGTGATATAATGAGATTTTCTTTTTGAAATATTTATGGATGAGAAGACATAGAAAGGGGTTATTGGAAGGGGAAATATAGTCTTATATACCTTGAAAAAATGGATATGAAGTCATTCACTGTGAGCTGAACATGCGAGAAGATTCAGGAGGAGGTACTAGAACCTGGATCTGTGGTTTAGCTCTCAAAAATTGGTTTAGTCAGCCAATATAATTTTTTTTATACTCATATTACTACATGATAAATATTGAATGATATATTTCATCCGATCATATGGATAGAATGGATATAGTGGATGTGAAGCTGAGGTTGAGGTTATGATAGGATCAAATATGTTTGTTTGAAAAAATATGTACAATAGGTTATTGGAGGTAATTTATAGGTGGTAGATGATTCAACATGGTTAGACGACAGCAAGTAAGAGGTCCACAATAGGTTCAGAGCCACGAATTACATATATAGATTGAGATTCAAGTGGTCATGTCTTGGGAACAAGAGGATATATGGATGATTCAAGGTAAGATATTTTTCTTCTCTACCTCATTTGTAGTACAAATAGAAATAGGTATAGTCATTTATTTATTTCCACATATCTAGGACATAGTGGTTTTACTTGAACCCATGGCTCGAACATTTCAAATATATGATCCAACTAGAGATTTCCCTTTGATAACACTCTTGTTTTATTAGTGTGATATTACAATTGTATGTGTATATTTTTGTTGGGATATATTTGTAGAAGTGATTAGGTATTACAATTCCATCACTAATATGGACTATTAATCTTTATTTAATTATTAAATTTAACATTTCTAGATAATTATATGTTGTGTAAACAATGATGGGACAATGTTTTCCATTTTTAGTGAATAGGAACCCAATAAATCCTATTTTGGACTCTTTCATAAGATGGTACATCTAATTAAGCATTATTTAGATATCTTGGCCATTTTTGTGATAGATGTAACAATATTATAGTTCCCTATAGTGGTGGTGGTGTATGTGGAAATTATTCACAATGAAGTTCTAGGAGTACCTCCCTACTCAGTGATGTACTTCTTCATTTATATACACCTCAGAACGAACCCGATATATGCACCATCAGAATGGATGCCTCCCATAGATCATTGAGAGCTGAGGGTGGATATGGACGACATGTAGAGTAATGGATTTGTTTGACCCAGTGTTTTATTATTGTCATCCCTAGTTCATTTCTCAATGAATATGTATGGGATCTTGAGGATTTTTAAGGACATTTAGATCATGATTTTGGTGACTATGAAGAATAAGATTCACCTAAAGGGGTTCGATGACATCATTCATTAGTTTAGAGGACAATGATGGTTTTTAAAGGATGTCATTAGACATGGATATCATAGTAGTTGTTAGTATATAAAGCAGATATAACAATGAAGACAGTTAGAATTCACTATCATCACTATGAGGACATAGTGATTCCATTTGGTATGTCGTACACCAAATCTGTGTTCATGGGACACATGAAATGGTTCATTAATCCATTTTTCTATTCAATTATTTTTTCATACATTGTTAATATCCAATTTTACACTGTTTCAAAGGATGATAATTCGAGACACTTGAGGATGGGTGTATATGTACAATAGTATATATATATTTAATATAAGATCTCAAATAATTAGTTTTGGATATAGGAGGTCCACATTCTAAATCATTTTATCTTATTGGTTATGTGTTCGCTGACTTGCCAAAGTGCATTGGAGTGTTATCTTGGTAACCACCAATGAGTGTGATAGAGATATTAAGCATCAATACGATGTGAATCTATTAATATAGATTCTTACATGACTTCTCCAAAATATATTACCCATTCCAACATGGACCCCAAAAGGAAATCCATTTCTATTTATAGAGAGTTTCTAGTATTCCATTCTTATGTTGTTCTAGAGATTGATAATCTCTCCATTATTAAGATTTTCACAAAAGGGAGTTGATTATGTAGTTTTCTATGATTCATATGGGAAAATATTTTTTGGTTTCTGATAGAGAGGAAAATGTTGATTTACAATGGTTCATGCCATTTAGACCCCATGATCAGAACTACATTAATCATAACCATGAGTTAGATTTATTAGTATTCTATTTAAAAATGTGGTGACTCTACCTGGTGAAAGACTGGGTTTGTCATCTATTATTATCATAAGAGACTCTATTATATATTGTTATATATAGAATATAACATGAGATAGATGATATAGGTAGTGTTTCTACATGATTATGAAATTGAAATTTTCTATACTCATAAGAAGGGTAATGTTGTCACTACTGATCTCTATAGGAATTATTTTTTAGTGTTTTTGAGCATAGAATCGGTGAAGTCTACCTTGTTGTTGTTATCCTTCGTGTATGGAGGTAGATCAACATAACTCACATTGATGATTTCCCACAATAAACATATATAATGTGTCAAGGAGTAATATATTTGGAATATCGACTATGAAACTCTACATAGTAAGATATATACTATAAAAGTTCCTGATATATGTTTAGAATGTGAAAATAATGTAATTATAATTATTTCAATATTAATGGTATCAGTTATTTTTTGGGAGGAGGTAACAAGAGTTTTTCATACCTATCTATTTGTGTACATAAAATCCTGGAAAAGATGTACCAAGACATTTTAAGCTAGTTATAGCAGCCTAGGATGAAGAATAGAGTTGTAAAGTTTGTCTCACAATTCCTTAATGTTCTGTGAGTGAAGGGTGACAACTTGTTTATAATCGGTGTTTTATTAAAACCATTATCTTCCACAGTGGATGTGGGATGTTATATTTATGGACATTGTGATGGTATTATCACACATTTATAGAGGGAAATATTCCATCAGAGTGATCATACACTAATTCACCATGTCTTCCAACATCAATGTTATATTAGATATGAGTTCAATAGATATATTGGGACACAACTACATCACATATATAGTTTTAAACCATCAATTTCTTTTTATGATCATTTACAGACGTCATTATAAATTTAAATATCTATTATTAAGGGATTTCTGGTAGGTGCATGGGACTTAGTTTCATTTGGTAAGGTCTTTTCACCCCCAAAATGATGGAAGGACTGAGTTAGACTTTATGTTTTTAGAGGTTATTCTTTGAGTTTTCATGTTGGAATTTGGATATATTTGGGATTATAACCAACCATTGGTGGGGTTTTCATTCAATTTTTTTTACCATTTCACCATTTGTTTGTTGTCATTTGGGTGATTGTATGTGTAATATCCTGTAATGAGAATTTGAGTAATTTCATTGATCACCTCATGGTAATCATTTTTCATATTTTCTATTATGGAACAATTATGTATCTGTAGGATACATATAAATTCATGATCTTAAATTTTCTATACTCAAATATTTGACCAACAATTTTATACAAGATTTTAGAGGATTTCATGATTTTTATGTGTTTTTTATTATAAGTAACTAAATGCTTCTCATTGGGAAGGTTTACACATCATGAAGTGGAGCTAAAATCATGAATTTTTTAAAAAATAGATTTTAAATCGTAGGTGATGAATTTAACAATTCATAAAATAATAATAGATTATGAAGAATTAAAAAAAATAATTATTTTGTAACTCCATGACCAGGGTAGTGTTAGGGCCTCACTCGACTATTTGTTCCCGATTGGATCATTTATTTTTGTTATCACTCAAAATGAATATCCCCTATAACAGTTTTTAGAGACTTTATTACATCAATATTTACCCACATGGAATTCCATATTTTTTAATGATATGGTGCATCTCTCTGGGTATGTTACCATTATAATACATAATTTTCCTAGTTTGCGGTAGATCTTATTGGATGTGTTATTAGATATATTGATCTAATTGGTTTTTTCATCTTATCTTCTTCCAATATCATTTGTGAAATCTCATTCTGAAGGTGGTTCATTTATTTTTCATGGTATGAAAGGTATTCTTTGTCGAGCTATGTGACATTAATTCTCCTAAGTTAACCTTCATTCTCAATTGAAACATTCCAAAGATGTCTACATTGAATTATTGGATAATCATTAATCATATTTGTGTTTTTTTGTGGATAACTTTTTTTGAATGTTGACCACAGTTTTGATGTTGGTGGAATTGTTCTTAGTCGATTTTTATAAAATTTATTATTACATTATTATGAATTTGTTTAAAAATAAATTTGTCTGACATCAACATGATTGTTAATGACTATTAGAAACTGATATTTAATTAAATTTGTATTCCATGGATTTTTACAAATTGAAATAAAATATTTTAATTTCAAATAATAGAAAATTATTTTTTGAAATTGTTTTAAAATGGTTTTAGAAAAATTGAAATGATTCTGAAAATGATCATGTTGGTTACCATTGGTACTTGTTCGAATTTTTATCTTGTGGACTTCATCCATTAAGTGGGTATGATTTCATGGGTGTTCCTCATTTCCCAAAGCATAGAATATTATCTCTATGAATGTATGTGATATTGGGGTTTCACATTTTGTGGTGTCTCTCATGATCTGGAGTGTAGATCATTTGCTTTAGGTACTACTATACAATGTTCCATAGATTATTGGGTATGAGTAGTCTTCTACCTGGCCTATTATATTGATACGTATTTTTTTAATTATGTTGCAACTATTTTTTTGTATTTCCATACATTATAATGTTTTATCCTTGGTATACATGCTGATTCATGTGGGTAATTATATAGAAATTGTTAATTGAAATTGAAATACATACATTGGTTTTAGAGTGGTTATAAAATGGGGAATGATTACCATGATTTCAATAAAACTGATTTACTATCTATCATTTCATGATTTACATTAATTGAGAATATAATAATTTGTATATTGATAATTGTTATGGACATCATGGGTGATATAATATTGGGCTTCTTATCTCACATAATTCACACCTCCTCGGTGGTGTGTAGGGCGTTGTAAGCTTTCTATTTTAAGAAAATGAAATGCGCCACATGGAGGTGGTGAGGGTTCATGTCAGCTAGGTTGGGATGCTTTTTGTGATAATGTGAGAGTTTTTTCATCCACTATAATAGTGTAGCTAGTTGTTCATAGTGCTTTGTAGATGGACTTGTCTCCTAGAGTATTGGCTATATTTTTTCATATTATTCCACAGTAATATTCATGTAATTTTTATATTTATTATTATTCTATTATATTATTTTTCTTTTGTGTATATAAATGCAACGTCTGTTGTTTAGGGTTATAGAAACCCCTCCCTCTAGTTTGTTGTTTGATTTTCGGGTTCTTGTTGATAGCCCATTGGTATCATGAATGCCCTTCAATTTTTTGGATGAATTGTTTGAGCTTTAGGTATTATGTTAACCTGGGTCAATTAATTATAATTTGGTATCATAGGATGACAATCCTAATGTGTCCTTGTCTTAGGACATCATTTAGAATATTGGTTGGATTATCAGGAGATCAGAGTTATGTTGTGATGAGTTCCTGGCTGTCTCTTATCTGGATGATAATGACATTTCCTTTTGATGTTGTAATATGTGTACCTAGTGTGGGGTTTGGTCTTAAATATATGTTTTTTTACTTATGTTTTTTTTATAAAACCAATATTTTTTAGTTTTTTATTATTCTTATGTTTTTATGTACATCAATATGCATCCATGTCGTGAACCATGAGTTCCACATGAAGGTGTAACCAATGCTCCACAAGGTATTCTAGAAATTGATCTAACCCTCGTATAGAATATCATATGGGTAGATTTTGTTTTCACTTAAGATGTATCATTAGTTTGCAACATTTTTTTTGATTTGCAACCAATAGTTGGAGGAGAGAGAGATATATATATATATCATAATAATTCTTACATGATAATCCATAATCCATTAATTGTAAGACTGAACATGAAGAGGTGGACTAATGGATATATAGGATAGTCAAAATCTTCAAATTTCTAGATAAAAATTATAATATAAGGGTAAAATGTGGAATATTCCGGCATGACAATTCCAACAAGTGATGGACGGATTCTATTGTCATGAAAAATGAATATGTAGAATTGGATTGGATGAGTTTCAAATCCCATTACTATCAATAGTTTTATCTAGATTCACTGATGCTGGAGAATTCAGAGGATTTCATGTCTTTAATAAAGGGGAGTGTTTAGTGTTCGAATACACCATACATTTTTATGATCTTGTTAATTTTTTCACTTGATGTCCGGAAAAAATGTCCATTTTTAGGCATAGAAGTAAACATAGGGTTTTCCACAAAATTTCAAATTCTAAAAGTTCATGTTGTAATTTTCTATCTATGCGGTTATGTTAAATAGGGATATGGTGGTAGATATGGATATTTTTGGAATATATCGGATTTCAATACATTTTCTTCAAACTGGTAAATGTTATAGAATTTTTCCTAGGAAAATGTGGGTGTTTAAGGTCAATCACAAATGTGGTGGTGGTGGGTCTCCTCACAATCAATTTTCAACACATTCTCTTATAGCTAACAATGTTCCTATAACATTCTTTTTCTGGGATTTTTTTGATGAATTTTTTCTGTCCTATTCCCATTATGAAGTGAAATTTATGTGTTCATTTTGGTTATTTATATAATTTATATTATGATATGATTAATACTTATTATTGTCACGATTCATAATTTCTAAATCCTATTAATATGGAGTTAGATGATTCATGGAATATAGGGCTCCGACCACAGGCTATAGGAGTGATGAAAGTTCACATAGTAGATGAGTATCTAGAGGATTTCAATGGGGGTCTGTAAAAAGTGAAACGTATTATCCTTATATAATATTGTATAGAAAATAGATTGTTTCATATGTGTTCATAAATATGGTTTATATCTTCATTTGTATTTTATGATCATATTAAACCTTCAGAACTTATTTGGATTGTGATGGGGATAGTTCCACCTAAAAGGAAATATGAGAGAGAATGGGATTTAGTATAATTTTTGTTGTTTAATGACTGATGATATGGATTTGGTCTTGATTTTCTCATTCCTGATAACGATCGTTTTGAAATCATCATCAGTATGAATTGGATTTTCACACATCAATATATTTTTGACATTTATCATTAATGTGTTTAGATACATTCTGACGGTGGGAGCTCTCATGCATCTCCTAGGGGAGGGATAGAAAATTAGGTTGTGCAGGAACTTCCCTCCCCAATCTCATGAGTTTTTTATTTTTTATTTCATTTGAACACGATGAAATTTCTTTTATTGTGGATCATCTCATTATTTTTTGTTAATTTCTGACATTTTCAAAGAGGACTTCTCATTTATTCATCTATAAAAAGAGGTATAGTTTATTATTGACCTAGTTCTAGGTCTGTATCAATTATCTATACCATACTATCATAAGGCGCAAGTGGAACTGAAATAACTCAATATTCAGTTTGATGACCCTTTGGGTAATGGTTTCATTCACCCATATTTTATTCCTTGGCCACCCCATTTGATCTTTTCGAAGAAGGAAGATGGGTGACTTTAATTATATTTTGACTATCAGAATTCAACAGTTGAGAAAAAATATCCATTTCCCCACGTCGATGATTCTTTTGATTATATAAAGTGTATATTTGGTTCTCAATGGATGATCATTGGTCAATATATCATAAGATAAGATTTTATGTGTTTGATGTACCCCAGATATATTTTGAGATCATGTATAAAAGGTATTAATTAGTTTTTATTCCTTTTGTTATTAAAAAAACTCATATGGTTTTCAGGAAATTGGTGAATAAGATATTCCATCAATATATAGATACTTTTGTCGGAGTAATCATTAATGATATTATGGTTATTTGGAAATAAGTGTGTGAGAATGATCCCCATCCGAGTTTGGTTCTATAAATTTATTGATGTCATAAATTTTAGGCAATTCAATCAAAATGTAGTTTCTGGATTCAATAACTGATGTACTTATGGAATAAGAATTATAAACATATATTTTCAATTTTCCACGAAAAGGTGAAGGATTTATTTTCCTGGAAGGAACCCCATAGTGTCTTTGAAATTTATGGCTTCCATAGCGTTTCTGTATATTAATAAGGTTTTTGGATGTATTTATACAAGATAGCATCACCTATGTCTTTTCATACTTGGGAAGTGGGGTAAATAACATTGGATTAGAATTTCTAGTCATATTTAATTTAAAATAGGAATTTTGATATCATATACAATTCTGATATTACCTAAGCCCGATATGGTTTATTTAGGGTTTTATGATATTTGTGGTTCTGGTCTGGGATGCAGTCTTAAGCAGGATTAACGTGAGAAATATTATAGATCTCATCAGTTGTTGCCACATGATATTAATTACCCCACTTATTATTTAGGGATGACTGTAGTTATGTATGTGCTTAAATGTTAGAAGCACTATATTTTTGGAGAATGGATTACAATATTATATAGTTATAAGAGTTCTAGATATATTATTTTTAAAAAAGAAATCAACTCTCAGACAGATGTGATTGGTAGAATACCATTATATATTTTCCATCTATATCACCTACACCACATCGGAGGGAGACATCAATGTTAATTATCTTAGTATGAAACTATCATCACAAGATCATTTACAATCAATGGAATGGGGGAAACTTATGGTTATTTTCAGACTTATTCACTTGGATTCCCAAAAAGATATTTTATGAATGTTTATGAGTAGTGTATTGTTGTCATCATATCTCCTGTAATATATTTTTTTAGAGTTAGTTATAGGATTCTGAGTATAATAATCATTGAGAAAGAAAAAATGATTGGAATACTATTTTATGTTGTTACTGTTCTTATGATGTTATGCTACAATATTGAGATCACGTTTTCATCCAAGAATCCATGAGGAGTTTAATATTTATTTAATGTTATATATCTTCATAGATCATTCATCTAATAACTATAAATATGTATTATTAAATGAGATTAATATTCAGGTTGTTGGCTGTGAAGTGTGATGTAGAAAAATATGTGTCCCACTATTAGACATGCCAAGGGATAAGTGTATAGCACTTGAAAACCTTTGTTATTCTTTAACATCTTCTGGTGATGATCTGGAAATGGGATGATGTGTCTATGAGTTTTCTTGTGGTATTACTAGGTACTCCCCAAGAGTGGAACCCTATTTGGGTGGTTATTGATAATTGAAAAAATATTATTATTTCCCTCTACCACTAAGGTTAAAGATCATGGTATTATATACATGTTAGATATTGTTACATTACATGGTTTCACCACTATCGTTGTTTGAGATATGTATGCTTGGTTTTCATCAGGGTTCATGATGATTCTCCGAGAGAAAATGGGATCTCAGGTAATGTGGAGCATATCGTACTATCCATTAATAGACTTTCAGGCAGAGCTATTAATGAAAATAATAGAAAATTTTCTTGAGACTAGTTTTACAGACTTCAGTTAATCATGGGTTACCCATATTGGCCAATTTTTGTTATTACAACAATAGTTGTTATGTTTTTTATATTAATATATCCCTTTGAGTAAATGCATATTTTCACAAGAATAAAAAATCTTTAATGGGTATAGTTGGGTGGAGTAGATTTAATTTGACTATGTTTGGATCATGTGATTTTTGAATGATTCATAATGTATATCTTCGTCTGGTAATAGAGAAGAGTCGAAAAAAATCATATACAGACCAGAGATGTCAACCTCGAGATTTTTTTTATTTTTCATGGATCTATAGAAAAAACACTCAAATTCTTAATTGACATGTAAATATGAGTTGTTGATGAGGGTGTAGTGGAATTATTCATTTAGGGATTACATAATCCCCATTACATCTTAAGGATGTCACATATTTATCTTAGCGAGGTTAAAACCTTATTTTATAAATATTTATTGTATTTCATTGATATTATCATGGAAAAACTTATTCCTTTGGTTTTATAGGATCGTGAATGACATTTGACGATACATATAATGTTGAATTCATAAATTTATTTAGACTATTTGAATTAATAGCCTTTTTCTACAAGATACATGAGAATTTCATGCCATGTATCTAGGTTACATGACATATAAGTGATTCTAAGGAAAAATTGTTAAAGGATTCACATTGTGATGTGTAAAACATCATGTATAGTTGTTTCATGTTTTTTATTATTTCCAGATTCCATTCCTTCCAGATCGATATATTCATCATTACATCCACATTGTGGTTTTCGTGTGTCTATAAGTTTATGTAATCATTTACTTTCATAACTTCCCATGATTATGGTAGCACCCTTGGGTTGCATTATCAGAATTATTTATCTATTTTTTGTATCCTTTGGTCTTATTCTGATAAATGTTGTGCAATCTCATTCCTGAATTCATTCAATTATTATACATGGGGTGGATGGTGTACATTTTAATGGAATGTGATATTTTCAATCTTCCTCTATCGTTTTCCTCTATTGAATGAATCCATTCATTTTGAGGATCGAATTATAGACCATTCATTGACATCAATGGTTGTTCTTTGTTGGTGGATCCCTTTGTGAGTGTGTGGACCGTGTTTTGAGGTGGGTAGTTTCGTCTCTACATTGTGATTAATAAATTAGTTTCTTCCACAGTAATCAATTGGTTTCCAATGAAATTGGTTCGATATTTGCATGATTGATTACGTGTTCTAGAATGATATTTTTAAAGAATGTGGGTTTCCATGGTTTTTTACGAATGGAAATAAAAAGGGGTATTTGAACAACCATGAAATTTGTTTTGTGAATTAATTTAAAAAAGTTTTTTGAATCATTGAAATTATTTTTGAAAATTACCATATAGGTTTCCTTGGAACTCTGGGGATGTGCATGACTGTGGACCTCATTTATTATAAGGGATCACTTTCTGGGATGACACTCTTTTCCTAGAGTGTAGATTATTATCTCTATGAATTTTTTGTGATATTGGATGTTAAAATTTGTAGGTATCTCCCTATACCTATAGTGTAGATCATTGGATTCTGGTATTGAAATACATTGTCTCATAGATTAATGGGTATGAGTAGTTTGTTTTCGGACCTCTTGTATTCCCTGATATTGTGATTCATGTGCTACTACTGTTGTTTTTTATTTCATGGATTTGCAATGTTTTATCCTACATATACATATAGATTTTTCTTATATATAATATGAAAAATGATAATTGAAATTGAAATAACATCTTATAATTTAGAACTATGAAAAAAGGTAATGAGTTACAATGTTTTCTATAAAACTAGTTTACTATCTATCATTAAATGATATTGTTAAATTGAGATAACATGAATTTTTATATTGAGACACATTTGGGAACACCGGGGTGAGATCATATTGATCCTGTTATCTCACACAATGTTCACCACTTTAATGTTATTTAGTCTTTTGAATGTCTTCAATTTTTTTGAATTAAAAATAATCATAGTGAGGAAGCAAGGAATCATTATAGCTTTTTTGGGTAGCTAGAGGTGAGATGGTGGGAGTTTATCAACCACATCCTTTAGAGTAGATATTTTTTGTTAGTCATTTTTACTTTTACATTTCTCTTGGAGTTTTTCTACTTTTGTAGTTGTTTATTTCTCCTGTGTTTTAAATGATGTTGAATATATACATCATTCATCTGCTATTTTCCTTATTCTTCATTATATATGCATTATGTTTTTGTTTAATGTGTTATAAATCATTGCCTTTGGTTTGTCTTTCGATGCCTAGTTGCTTATCACTAGACTATGGGAATTTAGAATTGTTTTCGGGTATGTGACAAAACAGGTTGTGTTCCATGAATGTGGGTAACCCGGGTTATTTCGTTATAGTATGTGAAAACCTGATGGTCACCACTTTCTTTTACTACTTTAGTAGAGTCCAATTTTTTTTTCTCAGAGTTGGTGAGATCAAATATTGAGATGGTAGAGATCATCGAGTATATAATTAGGACATTAAAGAGGCATCATAGGACTAATGATGATTGTCGATGGTGGCCTTTGTAGTTCAATTATGAAGACCACGTGTTCTTATGGGTGTCACATTGATGTGAAATATTTATATATTTTTTGGGTTACAATGTATCTCTATGGATTATTCTCCCTTATGTATACAGTTATGAGTTGTTGAGTTAGAGTACCACATTTCTCTACCATCTATGCTATACTAGGAATCCAATGACTTCCATATGTCATGACTAAGGAGGTATGTTCATGGAACATCACACATAATTGATTAGGGAGACTTTAACATTGAGGACAGAGCTAAAATTTATGATTAACTAGTATAGATTTAGGAAATATATGATAGGATTATCCATGGATGAGTGATTCATTTTTTTGTTTCTTTTGATAGCGTAGGAATGACCCAGAGAGAGCCTGAGAGTCTAAGGATCAGATTCATGATCAATACCCAAAACTACATGTGTAGCCCTATTTTAGATATTCATGATGTGAATACCCAATTCGAGAGGATTTTATAACCAACCTTTTCCATATATTATTTTTGGATATTGTATGGATAATTTTTTAGGCCAGTCACTAAGATGACATGTAATTACGATGCTCGGTCTACCAGTATGAAGTTTTTGAAATGTACTAAATATATTAAATATCATGAACACATTATTACTAAAAAATAGAATAATATATTAATTGGATTTTGAATAAAAAATCTATTTCGACTATTGAGTTCAGAATGTGGATTTTAACCTAGGTTTGGAAGAATCATAAAACATATTAGACGTTCGGATTAAGGCTCAATCATTGGAAAATGATTTGAAAAAAACAATTATTAACTAAATTTATTAATTATCCACCAGAAATATTATTCTGTATATATACATACTTATAGAAAATATGCATGGTTATAAACATAACCATGAAAATCCTTGTGTATCAATTTGATTGATTTAAAAGAATCCCATTATTGAACACCAATAAGATCAACGATTGATGACCAAAGTGTGATGCAATTAGAGAATCTCAATGAAATCTATGGTAAATAACCATGATTAATCAGTAATCAATCTGAATAAAGGAAAAATGTTATATATTATTGGACTTATACCCAATTTTTAAATTAAAGTGTTACCATTAATTAATTTAAACATCATATTGATTCACTGATCGGTAATTTTCTAGGATAGGTTTTCGTTAGGGAACTTTTCTATAGAATTCCTTTTATTCTGTTTTTAGATCACATTATTTTCATTGTAATTTCAATATATCATGGAAAAAATGATCATTTGTTGGGTTTCATTCATTGTGATCTATCAAGATTTCCAGCGGATATTTTTTATTCATTTTGAGTATACATTAATTATCTAGTGGTTCAAAATAGAATTATAAATCAGTGGCTGTAGAAGTGTTGTGGGGACTCGGACCCCAAGGAAGTAGAAGATTAGATATAGTCTATGGACCAAATATTCAGGATGGTACGAAAACTAGCGTACAATATGGTAGACCTAACTGCCATCCTTTTCGTCGGGATGGACGGGCATTGGTGGTGGTTGGTTACACAGACCAATGATGAGTCATCTATCACATGGGAAATCTTCTAGCAGCTATTCTATGAGGAGTACACCGCCTCGTGTTTATGCTCCATTCGTATTCAGGATCTTCTGGTGATATATCAGTGGGGTTGACTGTGGCGCAGTACTCAGCCTATATTACCTATATGACATGCTATTCGTAGGATATGGTCCACGATAGTAGCTTCCAGGTGCGGAAGATTGAGAATGGTATTCTTAGGGAGATTCATTATACTGTAGTACCCATGTGCATCCCTACTTATGTCGGGGTGCTAGAGTGGGAACTCGTGATAGAGAGCTTCTTGGATGAGGGATGCCAGCTGGCAGGGCCTAGTAGTGGCCGCTTCAGAGCAGAGTCTTCAGGAGAAGGCAGGCGGCAGAGAGTAGAGCCTCAGTCCAAAAGACCCATCCGTGACCAGACTCAGGGGAAGGTTCATACACCACAGTGGCTCCGTAGAGCCCCAAGGCAGTCAAGAGAGAGTAGGGGCTATGCTTGTGACAGACGTTGTCACCTAGCACGGTACTTCCCAACCAAGTGTATCATGTAGTCGTGGAAGGCAGTGGGCACACCGCAGTTACAAAGGCTGCGCCGTGACTAGGGATTCCCCATGCGAGGATAGGGTGGCCCTTATGGAGGTGGAATAGGAAGTGTGGCATGACCTAGAGGTGGGGGATGGTGTTTTGAGTTCCTTCCACTTCCACCACCATGTAGCCCACATCCGTCTCAGGGAGCAAGAGGTAGGGGCCACGTGCAATTTTAGGCTCTGGGTGTTCGTGACACCCTAGCACACGAGATGGTCCAAGGTACACATTTTTTATATTATATTCTTGCTTCGGTACTAATAGACATAGGTTCCATCCACTCCATTATATCGCTGATTTCAGTACGGGAGTCGGATCTTTCAGTTGAGGCGCTGACACCCACACTTCGCCTCAAGGATCCTATGGGAAGTGCCTCATTAGAGACCTTTGTCTGTAGACAGTGTAGACGGTCGTTCGGAGGAGGGAGATTCACGTGGGACCTACTTGTCATCATGATGGAACCTCACGACATCATCCTAGGCATGGATTTACTTTCTATGTTTCATTCCCAGATTGATGGTCATGAAAGACGAATCATAGGAGTGTCTTATGATGAGATGGGGTTCACCATCCATGGGGAACGAGACCTCATGGCAGAGCATACAGGTACTCTGAGAAGGAGACCAATAAATTTTTCTCAACTGTTGGAGAGCATGGATCTCAGAGCATAAGATGCTATAGACACATGGGTCCCTAATGTTGTAGAGTACTACATGGACATATTTCATGAGGATGTCCCGGTACTACCTCCATGGTGAGAGATGGAGTAATGCATTGACTTACTTCCAGGGACTGCCATGTTATCATGTGCAGCTTATCGGATGGAACCCCCAAAGCTTGGGGAGCCAGAATTCATCTGGATGACCTTCATGAGAAGGGATTCATCAGGCATAGTATGTTCCCCAGGGCAGCTGTGGTTTTGCTTATAAAAAACGCATAAGGAATTTTGTGGATTTGTGTGGATTATCATCGCCTGAATCATCAATGATAAAGAACAAGTAACCTTCGCTGAGGATCTATGACCTTTTCAACCAGTTGATAGGTGTGAAATGGTTATCCTAGATTGATCATTGATATGGATACCACCATTTGTGGGTTCGTGAGGCTAACATCCCGAACATGGCTTTCCATTGTCGATATGTGCATTAGGATTTTCTAGTGATGCCCTTTGGCCTGACGAATGCCCCCGCCATTTTCATGTCATTGAAGAACCATATCTTCTATCCGTACATGGACCAGATTGTTGTTGTATTTTTTGACAACATAATCATCCACTATGTAATAGAATAAGAGCATGCAGAGCATTTGAGTATGGTCATTGACTTTCTTAGAGAACACCATCTATATGGGATTCTCTCAATGTGTCAGTTCTAGATTCATGAGGTTCACTTTCTGGGCCTTTCATTACGGTGTAGGGATTAGCCGTAGATATGGTAATGATTGATGCACTACATGCTTGGTAGCCACCCCGTAATGTGTTAGAGGTGTGGAGCTTCCTTTGTTTTGTAGGGAACTACATGATGTTTGTGGAATATTTCTTCAGGATTGTAGCACCTTTGAAATCATTGATGAAGATGAGACAATTTTTCACCTGGACTGATCAGTGCCATATGGCCTTTGAGGAGTTGAGATAGAGGCTGACGAGTGCTCCAGTGTTGAGGCTGCCAGAGGAGGGCATTGAGTTCCTGGTGTTCTGCGATGCCTGATGACCTGGGATCGGGTGTGTGCTGATGCATTATTATGTAGTGATTGAATATGGGTTGATGTAGTTGAGTCACCTTGTGATGAATTTTGAAACTCGTGATTTGGTGTTGGAAGTGGTGGTCTTCTCCTTGAGTTTGTGGGGGCACTACCTTCTGGGTGAGAATTTGTGGTCGGCTCAGACGAGAAGAGCCTCATGTACATCTTTACACAGAGGGATTTGAATCTGGGGAAGAGGCGCTGGCTGGAGATTCTATAGGACTATTATTGTGAGATAATATACACTCTAGGGAAGGGAAATTTAGTAGTGGATGCTCTTATTAGGAAGTCCCAGGTTCAGTTAGTGCTGGAATATTTAGAGCAGTTGGATTCCTTATTGCTGGGATTGTTGGAACATGAGGGTAAGGATTTTCTGCAATCGATAATGTTGACTCCTTTGCCCCATGAACATGTTATACAATCACATCTAGGGGATGTCGATAGCGAGGTATTGCATGATCATATATCCATGGGAGATTCACTCGATGGGTATTCTAAAGGAGGTAATCACAAGATCCTGTTCTAGGGGAGAGCAGTAGTACCATCGTTATGTGGAATGAGGTGATGTAAGAGTTCCAAACATCTCTCTTGGTTGTACATCCTGGTGTGGGGAATATGTACAAAGACAATCAATGACAGTTTTGTTTGTCTAAAATGAAGCGGATCATAGATGAGTTCGTTTCTCGGTGACATGCCTATTAGTAGGTGAATGCAGAGCATCAGGTTTCGAAAGGATTGTTGCAGCCCCATGATATTCCGGACTGGGAGTGGGGTGGTGTATCTATGGAATTCCTCATAGGGATTCCATGAACAGCGAAGGGCCATGACTCCATTTGGGTGGTAGTGGACCAACTCACGAAGTCGGCACAGTTATGTTTTATCAGGGTGTAGAGCTTGGTGGAGAGTCAAAGAAAGTTCTATGTTTTGGATATCATTCACCTTCATGGAGTACCCTTGTTGATCATCTTCGACTGTGATGCGTGGTTTACGTCGTGATTGTTGTAAGGCCTACAAGAGGGATTCAGGACACAGCTCTGAATGAGTACAACTTTTCACCACCAGACACACTAGCAGACATAGTGCACAATCCAGGTGTTGTATGATATGCTCAGGGAATGTGTGTTAGACATTGGCCTAAGATGGGAGGATCAAATTCCCTTAGTAGAGTTAGTTTATAACAACAGTTACCACTTTACTATAGGCATGGCTCTTTTTGAGGCCCTCTATGAAAGACCATGAAGGTCACCATTGTAGAGGCCAGAGTTCAGGGAGACCTCCATCGTGGGCCAAGAGTTGGTACAGGCGATGACAGTGATGGTTTAGGTCATTCATGAGCTGATGAGGATGCCTTAGAGCAGACAGAAGTCATACGCAGATCGTCATCACATGCCTCTGAAGTTCGAGCAGGGGACCATGACTTTTTGAGAGTCTCTTCGCAGTATGGTACACAGAGGATTGGTAGGGGATTCAAGATATCAACGCGGTTCATTGAGCCCTTTGGGATCATTCACAGGGTTGGTGGGGTTCCCAACCATCTTTCTCTACCCTCGCTGCTGGAGAGGGTGCATGACATATTTAACTTGTTAGAGCTGAGGAAATACGTGCATGACCCCACACACATTAATGACTGGGAAGAGCTATAAATCGAGGATGGATCCACCATTTAAGACCACCCAATGGTGATATAATACTGGTAGGAGTAGACACTGCCTGGATAGACCAATCTTTTTGGTTCGTGAGATGTGGAAGCATGGGAGGGTGTAGAAGAGCACCTGGGAATGGGAGAGCCATATACGGGCTCAGTATCGTGAGTTGTTTTTTTAGTTTTTATTTATGGGGATAAAAACATGAAAAAGGGAATGATATAATAACACATTTTTTGAGCCTGTAAATCTTTGAAAATTTTCATGATGTTATTCTAGAGCAGGGTGTTCAGACGACATGTGATTCTGAGTCCCGGTGTGGCCAGAATTAAATTTTTTGTGTGTTCACACTAGACATGCCAAATTAAATGAATAACTCATAAACTGTTTATCAGATGGGAAAACTGATGGCATCGTTGATTCTAGAGTGTTTTTTTAACCTAATAGGTTTGAAACATTCACGTGTGCGACCCTTTAGAGGAAAACTCCAACAGGGGTGTTTTTGTAATTTGGTGGCCCTAGGCGTGAACTTTATAACATCAGAACGGAGGCTCGAATTAAAATTTGTAGACAACCATTTCTCTTATAACATGGTTTTTAACCTAGTGGTGGCTTAGCCTCAACCCTGTTGAGAGTTTGGGTACGTGATACTGGTGGGGGTTTTAAGACATAATTAATTTTCATTAATTGAGTTTCTCTACTCAAAACCTTCTTCCCCTCCGCCTTCTTCCCCTAATTTCTCTCTGGCAGAATCCACCAAACTTTAAGCTCTTCTCCTCCACCTCTCCATGGCGGCACGGTGCTCCAGCAGACCGTTCGTTTTTCTACGGGCTACACCAAATGATGTAGGATGTTTTTGTTTTCGTTTTAAATTCTTTATCTTCCATGAGTTAAATTCATTGCATCAAAATGCTATTTTCATCCTGAGTCAATTCCATATTTGTGTAGGGATAAATTTTGAGATTCCAAAAGATCCTTTCATATTGATTTTTTGAGTCCCTCGATGTTTTGGGTGACCCCGTGTAGTTTTCCAGCCAATTTCCCCATCTGTCGGTGGGTCTAGTTCTTTCGGATGTGTTTCAGGTGGTCCGGGATGGAGGTCAGTGCGGCGAGCTCCGAGTATCTGGTGGCGTGGTTCTGAGGCATCAAATGCCCGGTCCCTAGGTGGTGGCATGGTAGACCAGGCGGCAGCAGTGTTCCCAGGTGGGCGTCCAGAGGTCGCCTGTGCGGGGGGCAACGGGGGTCGCGATGCGCGACCCTAATTGGGTGACGGAGACCCCCCTTCAGCGGGTCTTGGTGTGGGTGTACGTTATGAATGTCATCATCAGTAGTTCAATCCTCAGCTCCTACTGGAAATTTTTAGATGGGGTCAGGGATTTATAATTCTCGAGATGGGAGCTCGGTGGCGTGACACTCTCCTTAAGTACCTTGTCGAGATTCTTATTTTGGATGGTACGAACACATTTGAATTCCATTTGAGGTTCCATCAGCGGTGTTGTGACCCTAGCGTCGAGACAACGTTGTCCAGTTTATTATAGGCATTGAATCTAGAGATGATGAATGGGCCCCATGGGCCATCTTTTAAGCTGTGATCAGGGTTTTGGGGCTTTTTCATCAGAAGTCCGTTCGTGGTGAAAGATTAGTCATTTTGGCATGTTTTTATGAGAGCATCGCAATAGCACAGTTTGCTTGGCCTCATTTAGGAATGCAGTTTGGGCCCCTCGAGACACTATATGGGTATAAAGCGACGTTGAATATGTTTTTTGTCGGGAGTCTATTTATAGAGAGTAATTAGTCTATCTCACATGATTTCCCACAAGGATTACAATGGTGTAATCTGTTTGGGAGTGTGGTGCTTAGTTTGATATCTCATTAAATGTGGAAACATTTCAAGGAATTGGTCAGAGGATCCATTGAAACACTCCGACCCAATGCACGGTTGTGATTTTAGCGGTACACAGAGATGGTTTGGGTAATGTGGAGTTATTGGACCTATTCAGGGTTTACCCACCAGCGGGGCTGGGAAGTGGGTTACCCACCGGCATATACAGGTTTATCCTCCAGCAAGGCTGGGTAGTGGGTTACCCATTGACCTCAGCGTTTACCCTCTAGTAGGGCGGGGAAGTGTGTTACCCATTGACTTTAGGGTTTACCCTCCAGCAAGGTAGGGTAGTGGGTTACCTGACAACATTTTAGGGTTTACCCTCTAGTTAGGATGGGTAGTTGGTTACCTAATGAGTTCATTAAAACTCATACCTTTTTACGAGGCTAATCAATAACCTTTTTCCATGATTACCGGAGTGAGACTCTTGGTTGTATGGTTTAGTGAGGAGACAGATTTGGCATCATGACTTTTTTGAATCATTGTTGGGTATCCTTATAACTCTTGGAAACTTTTCCTGGGTTGTGCATAGATATTGAGATCCCCTTACACACTCGTTCAGGTTTCTTATTGAATATATATATATATATATACACACCCTACTTTTTTCCCATTCCTTTGGTTCAGTGACTCTACTTCGTGGAGGGGCGAAGACACACGGGGTATGCCACGTGCTTTTAGTGTTTATCTCTTAATGGTTGGGATGAGTCGAATTCCATTCCATTGTTGGGTTGAGATGCACTCTCTCTAATGTACCCTTAAACTGTTCTTTGTTATGTATACTGATCACCTTTTTAGTTCCTCCTTTGTTGCTCCCTTGAGCATTTGTGACATCCCACTCAGTGTATTTATACTCACCCTTACTTGGGGTTTTCCCACACATGGTGTGCCCTTCCAGACGACGGACAGGTCGATCAAGATTATGGAGGAGAATAGAGGACACAAGAGCTCAGGCTGCGTTCTATGGTCGTACTAGCACATTCTGGTGTGTGACTCACCAGTTGTTTACTTTTGATTACCTGTATCCGGGTTGTGTCATCTTTCGGGTTGGTCGTGTATTTTTTCCTTTTTCTATTCAGTATCATGTTAGTATTTTTCAGCACATTACTTTTCTTTTTTCTTTCTTCTATTTAGAGTTTTATGCATGACTGTGGTTGGCTTATAGTTTTGTGTCCTTTGGTTTTCTTTTTACTCTGCACTTCTATATTGAGTGGGCAGTGTGTGTGTGTGTGTACAGGTACATAGACAGAGGCCAGACCATTATTTTTACGCTATCGGTGCTTTTCGCCTGCCCCTGGCCTATGGAGGCAGGCTTGGGGTAGTTGCGGTTCGAGAAGGTTATGGTCGTGTCATGTCAGATTATGATTATTTTTGTTTACTCTATGGGTTTTATTATTATGTTTCCAATGATATTCCATAATTGTGTTCACATCCCAAAAAAAATTAAAACAATTTTGATCTCCCAGCTATGTTTCTGAAATTAGAGTAAACAAAAAGATTTCATTATATATATGAATATTCCTTAAAAAGAATTAATTTTAGTGACATCACCTCAAGATACTAACCAATGGATCAATTTATCTTTTAGGATTGATGATAAATCTTAATGAATACCACGCAAGCCTTGAGAAACATTCTTCACATGTATTGATATATACAAATTTTTTACTATCAAGTTCATGCAATTCCATATATATTTTATTTTGATGGTTTTTAAAAATTTACATATTAAAAAATACGTTCTTCTTTTCTTCGAAGGAAACGATGTCAATTTCCTCTATTTTACTCACACTCAAATATGTGTATATAAATGATAAAATTCACCTTCCATAAGATAAATTTAATGAATAGTAAATTTATGGTTTCCTAACTGAAAATAATAATAATATATTTTCTATAAAATTGATGATTTTAAGAGAATTATCTTAATGAGATGAACTGTAGATGATGTTGGTAATTATTAGAAAAAAGGACCAATATTGTGGTGTTATTTCCATTGCATATATGGATAGTCACTATGATTCACATCAATATTTATTACATGATATCCTTTTTTAAGAATATGTAAATGATTTAACACACCAACTACCATTTCATTTGTATTATACATTGTAAAACTAAAACCATTAACATAAATATCAGAGAAATCAGGATTTCAAATAGTTAGAGAAATTATATAAAACAAAAATAAATAATGTGAGAAAACACAATGCTATCGATTATTCATGTAAATATGAAAATTCATTTATTGTATATCTAAATAATGATTCCATTATTTTAGTTAATGACAATATATGAATATCGTAGTTCAATCATGGATAACATATAATCATTTAGATAACAATGGTTCATAAATAAAATGTAGACCTACCCAACCCTATCTATATGATAGTTGTTATAGGGCTGTTTTCTTATACCAATACATCATATACCACTTTTGATTGAGTTAATCCCTAATCATGCCTGTTCATATTATTCACCACTAGTTGTAGATGTTGTAGATCCCCACTCATTTATCAATATCTTGAAATGTATTTTTATATTATGAAAATTATAAAGTCTCAATTTTAAAATCATAAATATGTTTCCATATATGTAAAAATATTAAAAGTGTTTCCCTAATTTATCTCTAATCATAATCCCCAGAAAATAAATCCTTCTCTGATACCAACTGATGTAACGTGTCTATAATATAAATAAATATTCTATTATAATTGATGAATATTCTATAAATTTCTTAATAATACATTACCATGTATAAAAAATTATTAGTGTATTAATTTTCAACATAAATATTATTCATATAATAATTATAAATTCACACGTTTGTGTGTCTCAAGGTCTTTTTGTGTAGATAATTGGAATTAAGAACCACTGTGAACTATATATAGATTATTGTGTATTAGTTCCCTACATCAATATATGTAGAATTCCATAGATTTTTTTATAATTTTAATCGTATTATTTATTTTCTATTTATTTCAATTTTACTAATTTTTTGACATTATATTCATGTTTACTAATGGGATTGATTATATGTAAAAACGTTTTAATTAAAAAAATTACCTTATATTGTTCTAGAATAAAATAAAAATGGATATTTTTACCATGTTTCCAAAATATTGATTTACTGTTTATCCTTACATGTCTTATTTGAAATGAGTATACGAGAATTTTTATACAGATTCATGATATGGATCACCAATTTGGGATTATATTTATCATGTTTTATCACATAGTAAGATCCAATTTGGTAGTGTGTATAATTTTTTATGCCTTTCAGTTTTGGGAAAAGAAATGTTTTCTAGTGTGTATGTGGGTTTTCATGTCAGCTGTCTTTAGTGGCTAGTGGTGAGAACAGGGTAGGTTACCAAGATTATCACATGGTTTCATTTCTAGTATACCATTTCCAATGGAATTGGGATTTTCACTTAAAACATATATCTAATTTAGTGGTTGTTTTGATTCCATTATCTTCTCACAATTATGGAACACACACATATATATATATCAGTCTTATTCTATTTCAATAATTGTTCAGTTTGTATATATTTCTATGTTATTTGATCAAGTATGGTGAAATAATTTCTTTGGTGTGTTGTTCATTTTTTAGGTCCTTGTTATCAGCCTATAGGGAATAGGAGAACGCTTATGGGTTTTTATAGATCAGGTCTTGTGCGAGGTTATAAGGTATCCTAGTATTCTTGTCATAATATTGAATCATATGAGTTATTTCCTCAAGATTAGTTGTCTTGTGAGGTATTTTATACTGGATATAGGATTATCGAGACATTAGTGGTATGTTTTGATGAGTTGATGGAAAAACTTTTTATAATGAGACACTAGTTTCCATTGGTCATTGTGAAATGTGTATCTACAGTTGAAATTTGTATTAAATATCAGTTATTGATTATTGGATTTTTTGTATTAATTATGATTTAATTTTTCATTTGATCAGTACTTCTATTTGATGTGTAGTAGTATACCTCTGATATGCCCTCCCCATGTTCATAAATAAGGTGTATCTAAGGATCCACAAGAGAAATCTCCAATAGATCAGAATATCATCAACGATATAGTATGACCATGTCATTTTATTTTTCAAAATATTCCATGAGTTCAAAACACAATTGTTGACTTAAATCCAAGTGGAAGAGGAGGAATTGATCGATCACATTAGTTCTTGTATGAGATTCCATAATCAATTAATGGAAAGACTGAAATACAAGAGGTAGAGTTCTGATTGGATATCATCATTCAAATCATTTACTTTGTACTAACAATTGAAAATATCATGGTACAGAGTGATGTGTTTAGTCTCTAGGATTCTGGTAAGATATTATTGCATTCCATATTCTAGATAGATAGAAATGTATTCATGGAATGGATGGGATTCAAAACCATGTTCCCAAAATATTTTTTCTAGTGTTAGTGATGCTTGAAAAATATGTAAAGTTCTATTATTTTCATGATAGAGAGTGTTTGGATTGTAAAATGATATAATATTTCATGTTTTTTAGTTAATGTTTTATACCTATGCAGATTTGGTAGACAAATATATGATGTAATAGATGAATTTGGAAGGAAATTGTGTCTTTTCCATTACTTATCATCCATAATAAAGCAGTTTCATTTGTATACATAGGAGGAAGAAGAAGTGGTATAGTTATTGAAAGAGTGCTGGAGGTGGGGAATAAGAAATGTGCCTCCTCTTCACCATTTGTTACATCGATTATTGTTCCTATTACATGCAATCATCATTGAAACATCATAGACACCATACATTGATGTCATATTCCAATGTAAACTAGATACAACTACTGAATTTTTGGCAATTTAAATGATTCATCCAGGTTATATCTACACCTAATTATGGTCTGGGTTCATTGGCGAAAAATCCTACCATGGGGTAGTCAAATAATTTAATGATGACAGGGATCTAGCCAGATGCCTCATTATTGAATAATTTTGACATATTATATGAAATTCCAATGGATGCTGATGTAGGTCTTGTGATAGCGAATTTTACTATATTTATTGAATCTTTTGTTGTGATATCTTTATTTGATAATGATTCATACTAATCATTAATATTTCCATATTTTTTAAATATTCATAAATATATAATAGAACTTATATACATTGTTATGGAGTTAGAAAAACATCTTGTTAACTAGTAAACATAGTGTATTTTAGTACATCTTGATCACCATCAATAATTGATTGACTATTTTCTGTGATTTTTTCATTCTTGGTTCTGATCTATTTGAAATAATAGTTGGTATAGATTGGACAATCACTCTTTGATATAATGTTGTTTTGTATCATTGGTGTGCTTAATTTATTTCTTATTATGGGAGATATCATGTGTTTAAATGGGATAGGGACCCATGTTTGGGTCATGTGAGGCCTACCAAGCCATAACACAAGATTTTTTTGTCCTCTGTGGAGATCGAGCTCAAGGACGTTTCTTCTTTTATTAATTCACTTATTATTGTTCATGAAATTTCTGAAAATTTCAAAAAATAATTCTCTTCTCTTCCTCTAGAGAGAGAGTTAGATATTGTGTTTTACATGGTTCTTGGGACAAAAACAATATTGATACATTGATATCATATGGAACTACTCGAGCTAAAAGATCCAATTATTCATTTGGATGACATTTATGATAATGTTTATATTCTCGCTATTTTTTCTTATTTGGTAAACAATATTCTGTTTTATAAGATACTAGATGGTTATCATTTATTATGTTTGGACTATCAGTTATTTTACTGGGTAATAGTTATGAACAAATAATATTTTCATATTTTGGATGATTTTTTTATCAATTAATGTTGGACGATGTGTTTTTAATGAATGTTATTCGGTTGGGTTACCTACAACATAGTTTTTTAATGACTGATATAAAAAAGGTGTCATTGAGGAGAATTTATATACATTATGAATGTCTTGTTGTTACTTTAGTTTTGAATAATACCCATTCAAATTTTTTGTTGATAAATTTGATATTCCACCCATATGTTGAAAATTTTTCGGCTGGGTTCATGGATGATATTTTGGTTAACAAAAAATTTGAGAATGAGCAACAGCACCATCATTGTTATGTTTTGTAAATTCAATGATGTATCCTTTTGTAAAGTGGTATTTGTAAATGATGTTTATGGGATAAATAATTGATTTTATATGGATCATGATTAATAAAAATGGATTAACAGTTGATCCTGATGTGGTTAGAGCTATATTTTCATGGAAATAATCACAAAATGTCATTGTGATTCAATGTTTCTATTGCCTTTATGTATAATAATAATATTTGGTACATGATTTCATTAAAATAGCTTCACCATTGACTTCTCTTATTATAAAAGTAATGAATTTATCTATGGATGTGAACAACTAGTCTTTATTTATTTAACTGAAATGAATTATTAAATCAGATCATATACTCATCATATCGGATCCCTTGAAGGGACATGTGGTGTTTTTTATTAATTTGGGTTCTGGTTTGGGTTGCGTGCTTATGTATAATGATCATGTGGTGGCTTATGTATCATGTAATCTATGATCTCATTTGACAAATATTATCAATCAGGTGTTTTTTATTTTCATGGTTATTCATGTACTTATGTATTGGAGAGACTATATTTTTAGGATATGTTCAGAATCATTAGTTATCATTAAGGAGATATCTAGATAAATCTTAAAAAGACATGAATATCATACAATGATTATGGTTATAATACCTTCAGATGATATACATCAATATCTAAAACAGAATTGGATAGGTGAATGTATTTGGGGATGTTTTGAGTAGGAAAATTTTGAAATAATAAGTAAAAAAATCATTGGAAAAATAGAACAAGATGGATAATATTGTATCAAAACACATTGGGGTCCATCAATTGTGTGAAAAGATATTTTTTACCACATTTCAGTTGACCAATGTACATCTTGAGTTGTTTCCTATTGAAAAGAAACATTACAATTAGTTTTTAGTGAATTATAGAATATCATTATGTTGTGTTGACTTTTTCTGAGTTAACATTCCCCAAATAGGATGTTGTATTCATAGAAAATATTTTAATGTTACCATTGATTGTAAGGATAGTTGTTATGGTGGTTTACATAGTTCAACATTGAAAATTCACCCAGAAATCATGATGATATTAAATGAAATACAATGAAAATTTTAGATGAATTATTTGATATTGGACATTTTTCAGTTTGAATCATATTGAAAATCATGTAAACAAGTGAATTACCACTATTAAACCCCATTAATATTGATTCATACCTATAATGATTCTTGATGAGATCTATATAGTCTTTTTGGTTTGCATTCCACATATAAAAAATGATTATGATATGGGTTGTGATCAATATATTGATGAGATATGATATCTTATACCCATTCGAGATACAACCATAGTTTATGATTTGGGAAATCATAATGTGGACTATATTTGTTGGTTACATGGATTTCCATAATTTATATATTTTGATAGAAACCATGGTTCAATTTTCACTATTGGAATGACCTTATTGAGGAACTCGAAAATCAGGTTTGTTTTAGTACAACATAACATCGATAGTCTGATAGAAAAACTGAAAGAGCTATATATATTCATGGATATATGCACCTCCCTGGTGTAATTGACATTGGTGGGGATTTGTATGATCACATGTGCCTAGTTGAGATTTCATATAATTAAAATTTACCACTATATGAGTAGAATGAATAATTTTGAGGCATTGTATGGTCATCCTTGTAAATCATCATTTTGTTGGTAAAAGATTGGTGAAAATTCCTTAATTGGACCAATATTTGTCGAATATCAGAATAAAATATTAACCTTATTTATTGATGGATGTTAATATCTAAAATAATGTATAACTCTAATGTCTATAATATTTGTAATGATGTTGGTGTTTTTAAATTGTAAATAAGTGTTCTTGAATGATTCACATTATTTAGGCCAATGATGACATAGATGGAAAGGGAAAATATATGTAAACATTTTAAGGCCTTTTTGGATTTGGGTAATGTGGGGAAGGTTCCTAAATTTTTAGAAATTACACTATATGTGGAATCAATACATAACATGTTTCATGTATCTCAACTCAGAAACTATCTATTGGATCTATCCCATGTAATGGGTTTTCATGATATTGATGTTGATCCCGATGTATATATGATTGATGGAAATATCAGGATACAAAATTATGAAACTATGGTACTAAGTGGGAGGATGACACATTTTCATTAAGGGATATTCTAGCATTGTTATATCTCTCATGAGTCATGGGAGCGTGATGCACTAATGGGTGAGAAGTGGCATCATCTCTTTAGCATAAAGACTTATTTATAGGCATTCTGGGGAAAAAATATTTTTATGGAGGGGTGGTTTTAATATAATGTTACTCCTCAAAAATGAATGTTTTTTAATATGTAATTGTCTTCATTTTTTGTTCTCTATGTATTTATGAGAATGAAATTGGAGGATATATATAATGGTGAATTCATAGCTTTCGTAAAAATTTTCAAACAAAAAATATTGATTCTTCATCCTACTGGAGGATTATATGATGTGAAGTAAGGTTACATGATGTGTAACTCAAAATGAAATAAACACCATTTTTTAATAAAAGTGGATTTATTTATCAGCTATTAAGAGAGTTTCTAAATGCATGACGTGTAATTATGTTACAAATCATTTAATTTCTCAATAACTATTTTAAAGATGGAATCCCATCTTATTTCTCATTTCATATTCCAGAAGACCTCCATGATCTCAACATAGATCCATCCCTAGGTGATTATAGGATCCCTACATTTCTTCATGGTTTGGCGATTGATCTTAGTTATAATCATTTTTTGTTGGTTTGTGTGTGGCGTGATTATATTTTCATGGTATATAGATTTCTATCTTTCTGTCGACCACATATTCAATATTTAATGTTTCATTAGATATGGATTTTATTCTAGGGATTCCTTTAATGTTTTTGGGTTTTATTGTTAATTAATCCCATTGTGGGAGCGTGACCTGTATTTTTAGGTATGTGGATCCATCTCTAGACTATGATTGATATATAGTATAGTACTATTATTATAAATTATATTTAAATATTATTTTTGAATTTTTTTAATATTTTTATGGGTTTGAATGCTATTTAAGGAAAATTAATTTTACATGGTTTTTTATAAATGGAATAAAAATGGGAATTTTCAAAACATTCAATGATTTGTGTAAAACAAGTAGAAATGGTTAAACAAAATAATGTTTTATTGCATAAATGGATTTTAAATGAACTTAAAAACATTAAAATGATTGTGAAAATGATCACATTGGTCAACATGGGTTATACTTGTAATTTTATCATGAAATATCATCTATTGTGGGGGTTTATGTCCTCAGGAATCTAAATTACTGGATTTTAGATTATCGGTTCATGGTACAAATATGTGGATGGATTATCACATGTTAAGATGTCTCCCAAATTATTGAGTGTCTATAATTCAATTTTGTTATCACAGTTATCTATTCATTGTTTTTTGGGAATGAGTAGCCTGATGCCTGACTGATTGTATTCCATGGTGTTTTTATACCAGTGATGAAGCTATTCATTTATATGTCATGGATGTGTAATATTTTAGCCTTATTCTGAATAGTGATTCTTGTGAAATATGATATGTAATATTTGAATAGAAATTGATATATTTTATTTCTTACAACTATATAATTAGGGAAAATTTTATCATGTTTTATATAAAATTTCATTATTACATATCATTCCATGTTTTATTTGAATTTATCATATGATATTGTTTATCAAGTGACTTTTTATGGAGAACATGGGTGGGGTCCTATTAATCTTGTTAACACACACCATTCTCACCCCTTATGCAATGCATAGGAATTTGTATTTCATTTAATATTGGTGAATGACAAGCACTATATTGTGGTGGTGAGTGTTTTTCTTTGTTGAGTGGGTAAATGTTGGTGATATGGTGTATGGTTTCCCACAATATCTCAGAGAGGATTTTATTTTATTTATTTGACTTTGATTTTGGACATATCTCATTGAGTTTTTAGCTACTTTAACTATTGATTTATTTTTTCTGAATTTTTATAGTTATGGAATATTGATATATATATTGGTCATCCATTGTTTCATTCTTCATTGACTGTGAATATATTTCCCTTTTATTCATTCATTTTGGGGTATATCCTTCCCTTGGAGTGTTTCATGATGCTCAGGTGCTTGTCTCATACCCGTGGGGATCAAGAACACCCTTTAGTTATTTAGCAGATATGGTCTGGTGCCATGATTAAGGGTAACATGGTTTTTTACTACAATCATATAAGATATCAATCAATAGTCATAACACATAATAAGAATAAGTGTATGAGAACATGATCGTAGAAGAGGAAATTAGTTTTCATTAAACGAATTTTATTAAATAAAAGACCAAACAATAAGGCATTATCATGATAATGATAGAAGTCATACAATTCATGAATAAAAAATAATCAATAATGATCCATGATAAACTAATACAATAATAATATATATGTTTTTATACCATACATTGGCAGTTATTTTTAAATCATGAATAGTTGATGAATAATTGGACCATTTTTTATAAAACAATTACAGGTGCAGATGTGATAATTGATGTTATATATATATTAACGTGGTGCTACATATTATTTTTTCTCACAATAAATTTGTTGATTACACTGTAACAATACTTCATGAGAGTAATATAATCATGAGTTACATTATTCCAGAAATAAAATTGTCATGATATTCTATAATCATGAAATAAATTTGCATGGTGGGTTCCAAAATGGATAATATTGTGCGATGTAAGGGTGTCAAATTTGATAGTTAATGATTCATTGTATCATAGATGTTCGTTTTCAATTGTTTATAGGATGTGACAATCATCATGTAGGACCATATGATTTGATTATATACATTAATCATCATTGATGATATTATGAAAGGGAATCCAATTCCATGAGTTCTATATAACCTTATATTATTGATTCAATCTCTTTTAATGTAACATTTAATTTTGATCATTCTTACCAATATGGTACATGGTTCTCCACTATATTTATTTTATTATTCCATGATTTATCATTTCAAATGGGTTATTTGAATTGTTTATTATGAATAATATTTTAAAAATGAAAATTTATTTAATGTGTAAATGTTTGGTTTTTTATAAAATGTGTGGATTAAAATATTTTATTACTTTAAAATTTTCATTTTAGTTAATTTTAGAAAATATTATAATTAATTTTTTTGAAATGTTTCTAAAATGGAAGTGAATTGATTTATTTCATTATATTTATTCATTAGATGATTTTTCCTAAATTTAAATAAAATTATGATTTTAAAAATTCCTTTAGTAATGTTATTAAATATAATTATTCATTAGATAACATTTAGAACATATAGATAACAATATTCATACAATAATTTTTTTATAAGTTCTCTTGTTTTATATCGGGATCTAATGTTGATCAACATAATTTTTCACACCATTTGTACCTTTGTAAATTTATTTCATGTTGTGGTATGTGAATGTTATTCATATAGAAATAGAGTTTCAATTATTTGTATTTTATTAAGGATTATATTTATCATCCACATAAAACAATTTGATTTATTTATTTATTGACATTTTATTTTATTGGGTTCCGTTAAAAAAATATATTATTTGAATTCATGATGTTGAATTTTTATTAGAGTTAGTAAATTTTCTTACTAAAATATTAATTTTTCATTTAAAATTTCTCCTAATTTATCACTTTATTTTCCATGAATGTATTTTCCATCTTATGGTGATTGAGAAATCCCCACTAGTGTAATTGAAAGCATATTTGGAGGAGCCAATTTTTTTTTCTATCAAACCTAATCATAGAATATGCTTTTTTACATAATAGAATGGTTTATTATCATTCCTATTATAATTTAAGATGTATTTGTAAAAAAATGAATATTACGGTCAATAATACATGAATGGTTTGATTTGAAAGGGTGCCTGATTACATACAATGAAAATAGTACTGAAGTAACTATATGTTTTTTTGTATTAAATTTTAATAATCTATAATTCTTTTAATATTCATTAATGATTTAATGATCCTAAATGAAATTATTATTTTTGTTATTTTTTGTAAATTTTAGTGAAATGATAAATGATGGTCAATGGACTTTGTTTAGTTTAAATATCTTGATAAACTAGTTGGAAACTAATAACATGATCACGAATATTATTTTGTATTATTGAATGTAAAAACTATAAATCATATAAATATTATGTTATTTAAGGAGTTTTTTTGACAACCGATGTGTTTAATATGAAACACTATGTCCAAAATCATACAAGATTCACCTCATGGGGCTTAAAAATTGATTTCATATTATTACATAAATGTGATACATATTACAAAGATGTTATAATGATGATAACTAATGGAAATATATTAATTAATAAAATAATATTTTCAAATGTTTATAAAAATAATTATGTTGCTTCATAAAATTTATAAATAAAAAAAGTAATTGAATATAAAGAATGTATTTTAATACAATCATTAGTTTTATTCATCCAACTTTTTTTATAATAATAACATATCTAATCACTATTATTGAAATATTAGAGTGATATATATATGTAATATATTAAATTATTTAAATTGAAAAAAATCCAATATCATTAATTATATATAGATAAGAATAAGTCGAATGTAAATAAAAAAAGAATTTTTTTTCAAATGGGCTATTTTCCCCTTGTTAAAGGTGAATATTTTTTAAAACTAATTTTTATACATTCATAAACATTATTTGAAAAAATTAAATTAACATTTTAATATATAATATCAATATTATCCAATGGTATTTTTTGTGGAATTTTATAAAAAATATTTTTACACTAAAGCATGAAAATGCTATTTTTTTGAAATACTATAACTCTAATGATATAATTATTTTTATGATATTCATTGAAATTTTAATAAAATAAATCTTTGAAAAATGTTATTTAATTAGTGAAATAACAAATAGGGTGATAAATTAAGAAATCCATGTTTAGCATTTTTGAAAATTATGATCAATCCATAAATTACATAATGAGGTAAAGACATTACATTTTTAGAATTGAGAAAATTAACATTTGTAAATTGAATTCAGAAAAATTTATTAAAGGGTTTTGATAATGTTGTCCAATTTGGGATCTTATGTCATTAAAATTTTACGTCATTAATATTTGATATTTTTAATAAATATTTTACTATAGTCTAGTTGAAATAATGTAAAATGTTATAATTAAAATATAGTGTTTTAAAATAAATAAATATATAATCATTACATTGGTGGTTTAAGATTTTATAATCCATAACCATCCATTAAAAAATAATCTTGTAAATAATTCGATTGAATTTATTCCATGCAACTGTTTTTTCTTTTAATATAAAATAACAGTGATTTAATCACATAATCCCACCTATATTTATGTATAATTTTCATATCTTACCACCATAATAGTCCTCAAAATCACTGAATCTCATAAAATTTTAATTAAAAAATCATATATAGTGTCCTAACATAGATGTACTTCTCATCTCACCAAAATTACAATTACATGTTCTATATTTGAGTGTTCTATGTGGTGATATTCAACAGGTGATATTCCTGAACAATCATATCAATATTTATTTTCGTCTTCTAACATTAAGTAACCTGATTTATTCAAAAAACAATACAATCCAAGATTCAATTCTACAATGTATTATTATATTTAAAGTGTATTATTTCATAACCAAAAGAAACTATTGTGCAAATTATTTTGTTTAACGATGTCCCCAAGTGATGATTTGAATCATTTTCCATTACATCATACAATGATGGTAATAAAATAATTATTGTATTTAAAAAAAAGTTAATAAATATATTATAAATTATTTCATTTTATATAAAAAATTTATAAAATTAATATTAATGAAAATAAAATTATTCAATTATGTTCTGAAAAATAATTAACATAAACCAAAAATTTATATTTTATAAGTGATTATTAAGATTCTTCAAGTAATAAAATTCATCTTGATTTCTCGCTATTTCCTAAAAATATAATATTGATGTAGAAATAAATTAATGGATGAATTTATACATGTCATGTATATATGTTCACATATTTTCATTTTATTGGAATTAATATAATACATTAATTTTTTTAAAATAGTATTGAAACGAAATATATTTCAATGTAATTTATATACTAGTAATTCAATTTCCATTCAACAAATTAATGATTTATTGGGTTTTGGTGGTTAACATCAAAATAAAAATAATCATTGTCATATTCTATTAGTTGATGAACATTAATGTTTATCATCAACGTTCATTATCTCTTACATAGTGTCTTGGTATGTGTTATCTCATGTTTCCTTCATATGTTCATTTTTTCCAAAAGGAATAGTTATTGATCCTATTTACGATAATAGAAATTAAAAAAGGTTTTTAAAAATTCAAACCACAATTTTGTCAATATCAAGATCAAATTGAGGATATAAAATTATCTAAATGTGGAGAATTTAAGATAAATATTTTTATAAACGACACACTATATTCAAAATCACACAAGATATGCCACATTAAGCATAAAAAATACAAAAATACTATTGTTTAAATTGGATATATATCACCTCACTCATAGAATGTCATGAATGAAATTTATTAATACCATTATGAAAAAAATAATATCTTTTTTATAAAATGATTTAATTGTGTTCAATTTAATTAAATATGATAATAAAACCAATTTAATATAAAAAAATTGTTTTTATTAAAATACTATATTTTATAAAACCAACAGAATGTTAAGATAATAATATAAATTAATAACAATTATTGAGATATCATAATTTATATTACATGTTGTATATTTAGTAAAATTTTATTAAATTCTTCCAACATTATTGATATGATTATGAAATAAATACATATAATTTTAACATAAAAACATATAATTATTGAAAAATATAAAATTATAACCTCTTTTAGATAGTGAAAATATTATTTTAAAGAAATACAATAAATATATATTTAAATAACAATTATTTGATCTTGGATTATAATTTATGAAAAATAATTGATGATAATAATATATTTTTTTATTAAAGTAACACATAAGGTATTACATTTAGTTAATTTTTATTATCAATTTTGAAATCTATTATTCTCACCTTAAATTCGTATTTCTGACTTATACAATCAATTTATTTAGAATTTAATTTTATCTAATTTATCAATGCAATCACATAATATGGATTCCATATTTATAAATTGGACCACAAAATTAAAATGAAAATATATTTTATTTTTATACATAATAATTTTTACCACTGTAAAGAAAATATATATAGAAACATATGTAAAATAATGCGATGATTAAATTCTAAAAGTCAAATGATTATGATAAATAAAAAAGATAATTAAATGTGTGGTTGATGTATGACTATAAAATAACCATAAATTACAACATTACAAATTAAAATAATAATTTTCAATTAATTCTAGAAAATTGAAGTAGTATTTAAATATGAAATCCTCATTATTTAATCCCATAAAACCACCGCACCTAAATTATAAATATTTCCCCTTACCCCACCCAATTTCACCTTAGAAGACATGAATATCATTAAATCTCAAAAAAACATATCATACATTGTCTTCAAATGTCCACATGTTTTGGGTCTCACCGAAAGACCAATTTCATTTTCATTGAAGGATACAACAATCATGTTATAATCAAGAGGAAATTTTCCCAAACCACATATCTTTTTTCATATCTTATTCATCCTCATCAACATATCCTTCATCCATCAAGGAATAAAAACTCAAAAATAATGGATGTATTGTAATTTTATGTTTCTAATCTAATATCTATTATATATTCATTTTTTATATCCTCCAACTCAATGAAATGAATCCATTTTCAAAATTATGTACTAATATCATCTTTGTGATTATTTATTTCATTCCTTTTTCCATTACACCCATAATGTATATTAATAAAATTATTATCCTAGTAATTTTTTATATTAATATGTATTTTATATCCTATTTAATTTTATGTGACTAATATATAGAAATAATAATATATAAAACAAAACAATACCATGATGTTCATAATAAACAATCCAAATATTCTCTACCTTTGACATAAACATTTTATGAAATTAATAATTATAATTTATCATAAAAATTGATTTTTAAAAACATTTATATTTTTAAAACATAATGAAAAGAATCATTATATTATGATTTTTTATATCCATTTATAAATTATATTCATAATTCTACAAAAATGAACCCCTCATGAAACTATGAAATGAACACACCCAACCTGATGATAATGATGAAAAAATAAAAATTTATGGGTATTATAATGTTATACATTATATATAATGTATATTTTAGACATTTTTTTTAATTAATTAAAAAAATTCATTAATCCATTATATAATAGGTTACAGTATATATCTGTAAAGGGAAATTTCATGTAAGGGTTTCTTATCTAACTTTAAATTTTGTGAGATATATTCCTTATTCATAGCCTATTTTTTATGTGGGGTTTATATATAGTGAAAATTTATATAATTATTCATTAATCTCAATATAATTATTTTATTCCACGATTTATATTACTATTAATACTTTTATGTTTTATACAATTTGACTAATAACTATATATATGGAATATCATTCCATAATTTCTATTATTTTTGTTAAACATATACTTGTTGATTATTTCATTTCCAGATTATGTTTGAAGTTATATATGATTTTTTTTAATATTTACTATAATTCATGTGGATTTATAGTTGATAAAAGTATTATATTTATTTTATTAATTCTCAAATCCAAAAAAAAGATATTTTGAATGTGTTATTTATCTAAAATACCTCATTTTAAATGTTTTAATAGTTTATTTTCAAAATATTTTTTTTAATTTACATTATTATAAAATAATTTTTCGAATTGTATTTAGATGTAAATTTATAATAAAAATTAATATCTAAATTATCTCAAATATTTTTGATAATGGATATAAATTAATTTTTCCACATGGGATGTCATTTTAAAAGATCTTATTTTATGTTTATTTTTACGAATGTCAAAATTAATGGTTTTTAGATAAATGAAAGGACAATAATTCTATAATTCAGGAAAAAATACTATTTTGAATCCAAATTTACATGTTTATGTTGTTACTTTCAAACAAAATTGTTTACATTGTATGTGAAATTTTTTTAAAAATGAATGATTTCAAAATGATGTGTTTATTTACATCAAATAGTGTGTTTATTAAAATTATCATGATTTATGTTTATATTATAGTAAGTTGTATTTTTTTTAAAAATGTGTTTTACTATATGATAATATAATAAATTTTGGTTAGTTTATAATCCAATTATTTGTGGTTAAGTGATAAACAATAGAACGATGGTTTTCTGATAACCCTATAATTGTGGATACATTATAATGTACAATGCATTGGTTACTACATATGAGGAAGTTAAACATATTTTTTATTCCATTTTTATAGAGGGTTTATCCCCATAATAGCTAACAGATGGTAAATATATATAATATAAAAAGGGTTGATCATGATTATAAATCACAACAAATTTGGTGAGTTTAATATAGCTTCTATAATTGGTTGAGTGACAATATAGCTCAGGGGTAAGCCTGATATAATCTATAAAAACTTTTTTTCAACATTATTAGTTATTATTATGCCGTATATTACATATTAAATCTATTTATCCCTGTTATAGATTAAATGTGTTCCCAATATATCTTATATAAAGGGTGATCCCCATTTTACAACAATAGTCGCTTTGTTTTTGATAACATCAGATGTCATCCATATGACTATTCCACATTAAAAAGGCAGTGAATGAGGTTTTAGGAATTTGATGTTATTTGACCCCAAAAGGTATTTAAAAATTTTGCATTCGTATTTAGTTATTATTACTGTGCTAACTATGTGTTTGTTATTAGGAGAGAATTATTTGTTTCAAAAAGCTCAATGAATGTTTAGATAAATGTAATAATTACAAGGGTTTCAATTTTTTCTAATAGATTAATAGGTTTATCTAATCGTGTCCCATATTAATATTTTTATACTCATCACAGGAATAAAATATTTTTTCATAAGGTTAATGATGAGTAGTGATAATTTTGAGGGAAAGATGAAAATTGTAATGATGGGTCATGAAACGAATACATGATTTGTTCCAAAAGGGTTTCCATTGTTGAAAGAATGGATACATCGTAATAGATTCCACATGAAATTTATATTTTTACATTCAATGTGTTTATCATATTTTTATAATAATCTAACAATAAAATAATATTTTCGAAAATAATTTGATATTTTATGTATTAATTTTATTATTTGTTGTTCAACAGAAGGTCCATACTATTTTTCTTATTCTATATGGTTAAGTTATATATACAACCAACATTTTTAGATCCAAATAGTTTAAATGAACAATGTCAGGCCTTGTGAGATTTTTATAATACTTGAAAAAAGGTTTAATAGAATATGGGAATTCAATATATTTTTTTGGTATTGATGATTTTCTTTAATATTATCATTAATTGTTTCTGATTACCGATTTCTAGTATGGAATATACAAAGGGAGTTTTGATATTTTATCTACAATGGTTGGTGTGTTTGATTAGTGGGGTGTTATTCACTCTGTTTAGTTTGAGGAATCATGGTTTTCATAATTATAGGTCTTCTATAGAGTATCTTCTTTAACACAAATATTTTGGAAATCATATTAGTAGGATAAATTAAATGGACTTAGTTATATCTAGTCCTTCTGTCCCTTTTTTAATTAATTAAATATAGAAATGATTTTCTTTTAATAATAATGATTTTATCTAACATTCAGTAATTTTTTGGGACTGATTTTTATCATTTTTATCATATATATTTAATTTATGATTCCCATAAATATCAAATTTAGACGATTAATGAATTATAGTTGTATTTTCCCTCTTAATTATAAATATCCTTTTAGGGAAATATTATTTATAAAAGGGTATTTAAATTTCACAATTTCTTATTCCTTATTTACATTTATTCAATAACATGTAAGTTTATTCATTCTCAATTAAATTTATATTTAATTATTTCTAGCACTAACAACATTGCTTTTCACTTTTGAGGTAAACTCTATCATTAGCAACATGTTCCACTAAATTTAATTAGTGTTCTTCTATGTAACATGTTCAATTGGTATTATCATAATAATTGAATCATATAATATTAAAATTATCTTTGTAAATGATTATATATGGTTATCTTTTTTCGTTTTTAAGATGTTTTTATATTTTTTAGTAACATATAAAAAATTGATAAATATTATATTTGTTATTTATAATATTTTTCATTGTAATTATAGTATTCTAAGATTGTGTTTAAATTAATAATTATATTTAATGATATTATTATTTATATGAATGGGTGATTTTGAATTACATGATTTTATAATCATCTTATGTACAAAATATTATATTTATTTTCTATTTTCATTGACCTATGAGGAGATTTTGGATGTGAGGATATTATTAAATGCATCAAGTATTTATTCATATTTTTAAGCATCACTAATATTCTTTAATATACCGTTTTTATTCTATTTTTTAATAAGAATTTTTTATATACCCTTATGATTTCTCTATTATTGTATCCAATTAATTTTAATTTCCTTTTTAGGTGGTGATAATATGGTGCTTGAAAAGGGACATTTTTGTGATGGGGAATTAGTGATTATGGTTGATTATACGTCCAGTATTTCTTATATATGTGTTTTTTTCTTATTATTTAACCATATCTACTAAGATTAATATAGTCTAACCCTATAATTGTAGATTATTCTAGAAATATTCTATATTAGTTCATATAATATGCAAGATATAGTCCCCACTATTGTCTCATAATAATATATCGGTGAAGGGTTCCTATAAAAACCCTGCTTTTAATACAAACATAATCATGATTTATTACACAAACTATTTAGTTGATACAACATGGAATATCGAGAAGTCTAGTTTCGTTGGGTCTTAGTATCATTACATAACAACTTAAAACATGATGAACAACATCTTTATTGAAAACTACATTTACATGACCACTACATTCCCTCATACTTAGCATTGCATGGGATAACCCGAGGACATGCATAAGAAAAGGGGTTAGCTATAAAGGCCAGTAATGGAATAAACGTGGAATACATGAGGAGTGGAAGACATGTTAGAAAATAGGTATATCAATAGATAACAAGAGAAACATGAACATAAAGGCATGATAAATAAAGATAATCAGAACATGGAAATGTGGCAACAACACTTAACATGGAATTAGCTTCAGCCAAGGCCCATTACACATGAAGCCAAAGTTAATTTTCATTGCACATGAAGCACGAGTAAACACTCGTTTCACTTGAATTATCATGAGTCAACACTCAGTTCACAAGACATATCATGATACTATACTTTACCCAATCCATTGGAGCGTTATAAGGGCATGCCCTTCTAAAACATTTCATTTCATGCATAATTCTGCCACATGGATCATTAAACATGGATTCATAAAACATAATCAATTATTCCATGATAAAGGATTGTGGAATTTATACATGAAATATTATAATAAGTAAGTAAATATTCATAATGGTGAATACCCTTGATGGAGAAATGTGCATGGTATTCACTACACAATGATATTAGCATAGAAAAATGGTGCGATTTCGGCAGCGTAACGGCGTGACATAATATTTCATAAAAATCGATGATCAGATAGAAAGGGGCACCTTAACATATTTACATGTAATGGAAAATATGGAGGTCATATATATAAATTTCCCAACAATTTTCATAGAATTTAGATTCATGATACAAAATTATTCATTGAATGTAAAAGAGGAGAGAGAATTTCATTTTGGAATTTTGGCACAGTAATGGGTGTACATGAGAGGAATTTAATGAGACTGAAAGTGGTCTCCCATTATTAAAACATAAATAGGGAGTTATGAGGGAGGTGTGAAACAATACCCCAAAATTCATAATTGAAATTAAAAGGGTTAACAACTTAAAGAAAATTGGACAAAAATGAGAAAGGAAGAAAAAACCCTTACATGGAAGTGTGATTCCAAAGGCTTGAGAGAGGCTTGAGAGAGGAATCTTGGGAGCTTGGGGAACCTTGAAAGGATTATAGAGAGATTAGGGCAGTGGATGGACGAAATCCAAAGGCGTTGAGTGCGGAGGACGTTGGAGCTTGGGTGGGTTTATATAGGAAGGGTGAGGGAATTCTTTATTATTTAGGCTTGGGACCCCTTATATTAAATTAGTCCAAAACACAAACCATCCCATGGTCTTTTCCCATGGTTTTTGGAAAAGGGAAGAGGAAAATAATATTTTATAAGGCCAAAGTCATACCTTCTTAAAATAATAGGGTTGTTTATGTAGAGGTGAGTCACACTCCCATGGAAAACAATTTAAAAAGGCAAGGTGTTTAATAAGTCTTGAAGGGTCCATTAATACTTAGAAAAGTAAGTCAAACAAACCCAAAATCACATTATATTATTGTTAAAACATATAATGGCAGAAAATAAATCTTATAGTATTTTATTACATCACTATTGGGTCATTATGATGTCATAAAACACATTATTTATTTAAACAATATTTAATTTTTACAAAAAACAATTGACTATTTCAGAAAATTATGAAAAATTCACCATTGGATAATTTTGACTTCCTGATTCCAGAAATAACATTTATTTTATTTAAATAATGTTCTATATATGTTAATTTTTAGTTTTAAAATAAAAACCTACAATTATAGAAAATTCAAGGGTTTTGACAAAAATGGATTTCAATCCTTAATAAAAATTACAATCGCATTCATAAAATTATGTGATCATTTTTATATAATAAAATTAATTTATTAAAAATAATAATAATATATTATTAAAATGTTATTAAATTAAAAAATCTCTTAATATAATAAAATAAAATTCGTAGTTAAATAATAACTAAAAAACACTAATTGCACTTTAAAAATTATTTACAATATATCAATAATGACAAGAAAGAATATTCATTGTTATATACAAAAAATAATGTACATGAACATAGTACTAGCGATTTGTTACATAATCCCTTAAAACATCCGCATAAGACCTAAGGGTAAGTTGTGTGATGGTGACAGACTCTTGGGGTGGCTCAGATAACATCACTCGAGTGGTAATCTCTACCAACTTTAACTTTTCTCGTAGATGGTCTCGTTGAAGCTTGATATGATAAAGCTCAACATGGACTTGGTTAATATCGAAACCCAAGGATGCCACCTATTTTCTGAGCTCCGTAATATGGGCTTCGTATGGAGGAATTCTACTGGATGAGGCCTTCACTTCCTTTGTCTGAGTAAATTAGATTTGTTAAATAACTATATTTATACTAATCATGTGATCACTGTTCAATGGCTATAAAAGAAACATTCACAATTCATAATATAAAACCAAAGAAGTTTACTTTTTATATAATCATTTTACATAAAGAGACACTTAACAAGATAAAGAGGGATTTCCATTAGTAAAACGTTGGGTCATTAAAATATCCCCATATCAGAAAAAATCACCTTTGAAATTTCCTTTTTCCCTCACTAAAACAGTAGTGGGTAACATAGCTTCATCATTTCCTCTGATTCCCAAGTCGCTTCTTTAAACTTGTTGTTTCGCCACAACACCTTGATAGCGGGCATTGTCTTATTTAGTATAACTTTTTCTCTATGATCTTAGATCTTCACTAGTTTCTTCTTATAGGAATGATCATCCTCCAACTGTACCACCTCAAAAGAGAGTACATGTGAAGGATCTGGTACGTACTTCTTTAAGAGGGATATATGGAAGACCTCATGTACTTTGGCCATGGTAGGTGGATGTGCTAGTCGATAGGCCCGAGCCTCGACACGATCAAGAATCTCGACTCTGGGCTGCCTTGATATGATTCTGAATGGTTTCCCCTTTTTCTCCATTTCCTTGACCATTTCCGATCTCTGCAGCTTACTTTCACTGACCTCATCCGAACTCGCCGGTGTTCTACAGCTTTTCCTATAAAGGGCTTCATATAGTTCCATTTGGATTCTCGAGTGGAAATTGTTATTATAAGAGAACTCAACTAGAGGAGGATGTTGATCCCATACTTCTTTACAGTCCATTGAGCATTCTCTCAACATGTTCTCAAGTGTTTGGATAGTCTGTTTGGATTGGCCATCAGTTTTGGGATGATATTCCGTACTAAAGTTCAATGCATTATTTAGAGCATGTGGAAGAGTATTCCAAAACATAGAGGTGAATCTTGGATCTCAGTCAGAAACAATAGATAGTGGCACTCCATGCATCCTAAACACTTCCCTGATATATATCTGTGCCAGTTGATCCAATGAGAAATCCGCCCGAATATCAATGAAGTTGTGCAGTCTCTGTAAGACAATTCACAACAACCCATATTGCATTGTTCCCTTTGGATGTCCTTGGAATTATAATGAAAATTTCCATGGTGATGTTCTCCCATTTCCATTCTAGTATGGGCAATGGTTGCATCATCCCCTTAGACTTATTCCTCTCTGCCTTCCTTTGCTGGCACACCAGGCACTTTGATGTATATTCAGCGATATCATTTTTCATATTATCCCACCAAATGTTATCTTGGAGATATCGATACATCTTTGTGCTCCCTGGGTGAATTGATAAATTTTTACTATGTGCATCATCCAAAAGTTCCTTCTTCAGATCCGGACATAATGGAACCCATAGCCTTTTCACAAATCAATCAATTCCTTCTTCATTAACATTAAACTCTATGGATTTCCCTTTTTTATATCTTCCACTTTTTTCTTGAATTCCCACATCATCCATTTGATCATCCTTTAACCTTTCCAAAAGATACGGTTGATCAATCATTTGTGAAAGGATTGATAATGTTACCTTCATTATTATTCCCATGTACATCTTCATCAAGTCTAAGAATATTTCTCCTTCTCAATTCTCATCATTGATAGAATCACTGGGTCCTTTCTAATTAGGTCATCTTCCACCTTGTTTTCATTCCTAGGGTGGAAATGTTTTAAACAGTCATAATCCTTGATGATCTCTATCCATATTCTCTGGCACATATTAAGCTCTTTCTCTCTAAATATATATTTAAGACTCTTGTGGTTATTATATTTCTCGCATTTCTTCCCATAGAGATAATGCCACCAGATTTTCAAGGAAAAGACCACCACTGCCAACTCCAGATCATGTGTTGGATAGTTTCACTAATAGATTTTCCAATGCCTTAAGGAATAGGATATAACTTTATCATTCTGCATCAGCACATAGCCTAATCTCTTCTTTGAAGCATCACCAAATACAACAAAAATCCCCCAACTTGTGGGTAATGTGCGCATGAGAGCATCGATAAGCCTCTTTTTCCACACCTTGAAGCTTTATTCGCATTAATAACTCCAAGAAAAATTTAATCCCTTCCAAGATATCTTGACAAGAGTGTGGACAATCGTGAGAAATTTCTCACAAATCGTTGATAATATCTAACTAACCCCATGAATATATGGATATCCGTTACTGATGTTGGCCTCACCCATACCTCAACTGCATCTGTTTTAGAGGTATCCACAGATATCCCTCTACTTGCGATGATATGGACCTTGAATGATACCTCCTTCAATGAGAACTCAAATTTGATGTACATTTCATAGAAATTCTTATTGCGCAAAGTATCTACTACGTTTCTTAAATGATCCTCATGATCCTACTGAGATTTAGAGTATATTAGAATATCATCTATAAATACTGCAACAAATTTGTCTAGGTAATCTCTAAAGACTCTATTCATCTAGTCCGTGAAGATTGATAGAGCATTGGTGAGTCTGAAAGGAATTACTATGAATTCATAGTTCCAGTATCTTGGACGAAAAGCAGTCTTGGGGACATCTTCCATCATCACCCTTACATGATAATATCACAACTGAAAATCTACCTTGGAAAAGTATTGTGCTCCATGTAGATGATTAAATAATTCATTGATCCATGCCAGAGGATACTTTTTTTTATCGTGATTTTTTTAGTTCACGATAATTGATTCAATGCTGCATTGTCACATCCTTCTTCATGACGAAGAGGACTGGTACTCCCCATGGTGAAGCACTTGGGCGTATAAACCCTCTATCCAGATTATCTTGTATTTGTGTCTTCATCTCTTTATGCTCCACAACATTCATTCTATATGGATTCTTGGATATTGGTAGCGCCCCTCATATAAGTTTAATTGAGAATTCAACATCTATTCTAGGAGGAATACCAGGCAGTTCCTCAGGAAACACTTTATCAAATTACCTCACAATTGGAATTACTTCAAGGATATTTTCTTTCTTGGACTCAATAATCTGAGCCAGATACATGTTCTCATAGGGAAATTATATCCATGCATGAGATGATGGATCTAAAGGATATTTATCTTCCTCCTTTCACTAGTAACGAATCAGGGGTCGATTCTCCATATGGAGTGTGATTTCCCTCTCCCGACAATTTATGTTGGATCTATATAAGGAAAGCCAATCCATGCCAAGAATTGCATAAAATTCCACCAGAGGGAGTATGACAAGGTTCTCCGGGAAATTCAATACACATATTATAATAGGGGAGGACTTATATTCATGTGATTCTGTGATTTCCCCATTTTTTGTACTCACCGATATCTTTACATCCATGATTTGTGGTGGTGATAAGATTTTTCTACTAAAAATTTGAGATATAAAAGAATGCGTAGAACCTGAGTCAAAAAGTGTGTTCACTATTCATGAATGAATAACTAGCGTACCTGTCACCACTTCGTTTTTAAGGTTCTCTTAGACATAAGTAATGTCAAAATCTCTTCCTTGCGGCATTGGTTGTTATTAGTTGCCTCCGAAAACCATTGGTTTAGGGCACTGATTGGAATGTGCACTGGTTCATTGGAGTTATTTCAATTAACAACACATTGAGGTTTGAAATGAGAGTTCCTCGCCTCTGTTGCAGCCGTGGGTTTTTCGTTACAATACTTAACAGCTAGGTGCCCTTCTCTTCCCCAACTAAAGCATTTCCTCATCCCCTTGAGGCAATTTCCATTGTGATTCTTTCTTCACTTTTGGCAAGTGGGTTGCTGGATATTCTTAGAAACAATGGATTTATCCATCAGAATTCCATCCTTGAAGTCCACCTTACACTTCATGTCCCTATGATACCCCTGTGATTCCCCGATCTCCATTTTGACCTTGAGGGCACATCAGACAATTTCCTCATAGTTGTTGAAGTCAAGGATCTCTAATGCTTTCTATAGGCTTGGCTTCATCCCACCAATGAAGCAGCAATCCTTGCATTCATGGTTAACAATGATGCCGGAAGAGTATCGTTAATTCCTTTTAACGTTTTCCTCATAAGCTCTAACATATTCTTCTTCTTTTTTTTATGGAAAGGAAGTCCCTTTCCATCTTAATCAGGAGGATGTGCGGAAAATATTTATCGAAAAACATCTTCTAGAAATCCTACAATTCCAACACGTCAATATCTTCCTCAGGCTTCATATTTTTGATCAAATTACACCATTGATCAGAATAACCCTCCATATGATAAGCCTCCAGGAGAACCTTCTCTTGTTCAGAACATTTAAGGATGTAGAAGATCTTCTCAATGGAGTTTATCCATTCTTCAGGGATCGTGGGATCAAATGATCCACTAAAAGTAGGAGGAATTTGTCTTGTGAAGATCTCGACAGCGACTTGTTCTTTCATAGGGGGATTGAACATTCCTCTTTACCCGTGTTTCTATTCAATTCTTGAGTTATCTGAGATAGAAGGGTTAAAAAGTTCTCGATTCCCGCTCCCATTGGATTGGGCATCTCATTCATACAGTCAACACACTGATCTTCAGTTCAGTTGTTAGCCTGAGTCCTTCTATTACCATCCATTGGCTGGAATAAAAGTAAAGTTAGGTGTGACACATAAAGCATAATCCAAATTTAAAAGTTGATGAATTATAAATAAACTTTTATTTCCTTAACTAATGAGTCTATATGATTCAATCAAGGCTTTTCATGATCAACTTTCTAACATATATTCTTAGGGGAATTTTTTTTAATTCCCTAAATAAGTGTTCATACTAAGCTTGTGAATTTATCAAAACATATCCCCTGAGAGTGTCATTACCAAGAGTGCAGCAAGTCCCGTTTTCGTGAACTAGTTTTGGTTCGATTCTATCTCAAAGTGGTTTTTTCGAGTTTTACCCCTAGGATACATCTATGCCAGAGCCGCCTCCACCAGCTTGTATCCAGACAGGGATGTATTTTCATGATAAACCACTTACTCTGTACATACCATAACTTGGAGATGTTTTTATTATTCTTAGTCTTATCTCTAAGGATTTAATCGGGTTTTCTATTCTTAATCCAAAAAATAACTAAACCTATCCTATGATACCAACTATTACAACCCTTCTTTTAATGAAAACATAAACCTGATTTATTACATAAACTATTGAAATGATTCAACATGGAAGATAGATAGGTCTAGTGTCTTTGGGGGTTAGGATAATTACATAACAACATAAATCATGAAGTACACCATCTTTATTGAAAACTTCCTTTACATGACCACTACATTACCTCGTACTTAGCATTGCATTGGATAACCTGATGGCATGCATAAGAAAAGGGAAGAGCAATAAAGCCCAGTAAGGGAATAAACATGGACTACCTGAGGAGTACAATAAATGTTAGAAAATAGGTTTATTAATAGAGAACAAGATAAACATGAACATAACGCATGATAAACCATGATAATATTAACATGGAAATGTGAAAACAACACTTAATATGGAATTAGCATGAGCCAAGGCCCATTGCACATGAAGCATGAGTAAATTATCATTACACGTGAAGCACGATTAAACCCTCATTGAACTTGAATTATCATGAGTAAACATTTATTTCACATGACGTATCATGATACTATATTTTACCCAATGCATTAGAGCGCTATAAGGGCACACCCGTCTTAAACATTTCATTTCATGCATAAGTATGACACATGGATCATAAAACATGGATTCAAAAAACATAATCATTTATTCCTCAATAAAAGAATGTGGATTTAATACATGAAACTTTATAATCAATAAGTAAGTGTTCATAAAGGTTAATATCCTTGATGGAGAAATGGGCAAGGTATTCACTACACAATGACATTGGCTTTGAAAATCCGTGCGATTTCGGCAGCATAACGGCGTGACATAAGAATTCATAAAAATTCATGATGAGTGTAAAATGGTTTAATCATTATATTTACATGTAATTGATATAATGAGTTACTATAGACACATTTCCCAACAATTTTAATGTAATTTAGATTCATTATACAAAAGTATTGCTTGAATGTAAAAGAGGACAAAGAAGTTCCTTTCGGAATTTCGGCATAGTAATAGGTGTACATGAGAGGCAATTATTGAGTGAGAAAGGGGTCTCTCATAATTCAAACATAATGTGGGAAGTATGAGGGTGGTGTGAAATCATACCCCAACATTCACAATTTAAATTAAAATGAAAAAAATAACTTAATTAAAATTGGACAAAAATGAGAAAGGAATAAAAAACCCTTACTTGGAAGTGTGCTTCTAAAGGCTTGAGGGAGGCTTGAGAGATGATTCGTGGGAGCTTGGGGAACCTTGAAGGAATCTAGAGAGTAGGACAGAGGTTGGATGAAATCCAAAGGCTTTTTGTGAGGAGTAAGTGGGAGCTTCAGTGGGATTATATAGGAAAGGTGATGGAATTCTTTATTATTTAGCTTTGGAACCCGTTATATTAAATTAGTCCAAACCACAAACCATTCCATGGTTTTTGTCCATTTTTTTGGCAAATGGAAGAGGAAAAAAATATTTTATAAGGAAAATGTCTGAAATTTTCAAAATAATTGGGTTGCTTATGTGGAGGTGAGTCACACTCCCATGGAAAACAATTTAAAAAATCATGGTGTTTAATAAGACTTGAAAGGTCCGTTAATGTTTTTAAAAGTAAGTCAAACAAACACAAAATCAAATAATATTAATGTTAATAAATATATTGGCCCAACATAAAGCTTATATTATTTTATTACATCACTATTGGGTCATTATGATGTCATAAAAACACATTATATATTTAAACAATATTTAATTTTAACCAAAAAAATTGACTATCTCGGATAACTACGAAAAATTCACCGTTGGGTATTTTCGACGTCCTGATTTTAGAAATAACATTTGTTTTATATAAATAATTTTTTAAATATTATATTTTTCATTTTTAAAATGAAAACCAATATTTACCGAAAATTCAATGGTTTTGTCAAAAATGGCATTCAAACCTTACTAAAAATTACAATTGCATTCATAAAATTATATAATAATTTATATATAATAAAATTAATTTAATAATAATAAAAATAATATTTTCTGAAAATATTATTTTTTTCAAAAAAACTTTAATTTAATAAAATATATTTCTTAATTAAATAATAAATAAAAAACACTATTTTCACATTAAAAACTATTTACAATTTATCAATAATGTCAGGAAAGTATATTCATTATAATATACAAAAAATAATGTACCAGAACATTGTACAAGCGATTTGTTTTATAACCCCTTAAAACAGCTTCATATGACCTAAGGGTAAGGTGTGTGATGGTGACAGACTTTTGAGGTGGCTTAGATAACAACGCTCGAGTGGTAATCTCTATCAACTTCAACTTTTCCCATAGACAGTCTTATTCTAGCTTGACATGATAAAGCTCAACTTGGGCTTGGTCAATAGTGAAACCCAAGGATGCCACCTCTTTTCTGAGATCTAACAAATGGGATTCATATGGAGCAATTCTACTCGATGTGGCAATCACTTCCTTTGTCTGCATAAATTGGATTTGTTAAATCCCTATATTTATAGTAATCATCTGATCACTATTAAACGTCTATAAATGCAACAGTCACAATTCATAACATAAAACCAAAGAAGTTGACATTTAATATAAACATTTAACATAAATATACATTTAACTATATCCATAGGGATTTCCATTAGTGAATCATTGGGCCGTTATAGTTCCCCTAAGGATGTTATTAAATAATATACATATTTCTTGGGATATTGATTACAAGGAATAGTAGGGAAACGTTTTTTATACTACTATATAATGTTTATTAATATATTACCTAATGACATGGTTAATTTCACATGATCATTTTTTCATCATTAATAAAATTATTTAAGGGATTCAGATTCAATGAAATTTTCATCCTCTTAAATGTTTTGTCGAATATAAACCATATTCTTTGTATTTACATTTTATCATATATATTCTTATGGTTCATGAGTCTTTAATTTCATCTATGATTAATTTCATAAATTATGTGGTAAAATGTATTATTTGAAAATATGTTTACTTAGATGGAATTTAAAAAAGGTTTATTTTCATCATATTAACTTTATTGGTTAATATCTAAATTTATGGATTATACCCATCAATGGTATCCATGTTTTTCCTTATAAACTCGTTTTCCTTATTAATTGAATTTGGAGTTGTTTTAATGAAATGTTTTCATATGGAATGTGTTAAAAAAATTTCATCTTTTATATTATAAATAATATTTTTCTATTACTGTAACCTAAATTTCATTTCTTGAAAACTCCCTAGTACATTTATTATTTATATTATATGATGAAATATCACTATGTGTAATTAATACCCACCATTCTGGACATTTAGATAAAATATTTTATATTACTATACTATTTCATAACTATTATTGGATTTAGATATTAATCTATTGGGATTTAATGGGTGGTTGGGGGTGGATTAGAGACATGTGTTGTTGGTATAATGATAAAATGTTTTAGTCTAGTTTATTTTCATTGTGTTCCTATATAGACTATTTTTTATGATATTTATTTATTTTAATATTTTTTCATATATCAATATTTGGTTTCCAGTCATTATAATTTAATTTATTATTGTTCACATTTAATCTATTTAACCCATTTCTTTTTTAGATCTTTATTTTTCACATAATAGTTATTATATTTAGGAAAATATATTTATTGGTTTCATACATGATTCCATAGATCTAATTTCAATCGATTGTGGTATAAAAAATCTCATTGATCCTAATGAAGAGTAGAATTGGGATCTATTTAAGATGATATATCATCCTGATTTTTTATATCAGTTATTAATTCATTTCTTCCTTACTATTCATGGGCCAAAATGAAACCTATTTATCTTTAGTAGATTACTATATTGCTATTAATTTTTTATAATTACATAAAAATATATTAATATAAGAATAATATATTCTATTTAGAGACTATTGATTTGATTGAGAATTTGGGGGCCATATGTGGCTAAAACAATTTGTCTATTTATTAGGGGGAATATTTATAACATATTTCATTATTATGATTATAATTATGAATTAATTCATTACAGTTATCTCTAATGATTCTACATAGAATTTTTATTATTCTAATGGAGGATGTGATAAAAATCTTCTATGATGGACTTTTCAATATGAGATTGGCATTATCAAAGATATCCTCCCATTGAAGCTGGATGTGTCATATAATGATAAAAAATAAATTTCATAACATCCATGTGTTTTAATCATTATATAAAAAAGGAATATAATAATTTTCATCAAATACATATAGATTGATGAAAATATATTCTTGATTATATTTTCTTAAACTGGACCCCCATATTTCAAATTAATTTTGTATAAAGGTCTTAATTTAACAGTTCAATAATGGTAGGAATGTCTACACATCTAAAAATAAAATTGAATCAAAAAAATACAATCTATTAATGTTTATAATGAGTGATATTAGAACAATTTCCCCATCATATTTTTTAATTTACAAAATCAGGTAATTGATTTATCCCAAATAGTTGTGGATGGGGCATAAAATATATTTTAAATCATTAGACACATTGGAGTCTGAAATTCTACAAAATATCGAGAATCATTTAAAATTTTCCTAAATTTTATATAGATATGGGTAAACCCCATGTGTTATAATCTAATTTTCAAAGTGTATTCTTATAAATTATATTATTTTTGTGTTTTATGGTGGTCATTAATGATAAATGAATGGCCCTCTATATTATAGATGACTTTATGGAAAATTGATATACTCAAAATCGGTAGGATCACAATAGATATTGATAATTGTAATAATATATATCTATATTTGTTAATAATTAATTTTTTAGAGCGGTTCTATATCCCATTTTGATAAAAAAATTCTCATGTGCATTAGAGATGATATTCGCGTGTTCATTGACAATGTTGGATGGAAGATATTTTTTTTGTTGAGTATTATCCTAGGGAATGAATGATTTTGAACATTAGGATTTAAAAATATACAATTAGGTGATCCAAAACATTTGATGTGATATGATATACATATTCTAATAATTTTTGGTCTTCCCAATTATAACCTTGACTTAATGAGTTGGTTGTCCTCCATGGAGACTCTGGTACAGTAGTTGGGGTTACCACAACATTAAATTTATCTACATATTTAGTGTGTATTTGTATTTCATTGGTTTATTCTAGATAAAGTCTATCATAAAAATTGGATATTGTAATAGGGGTAACATATCCCATGTATTATCTGTGTTTCATACTCTTTCATGTTGTGATTGTATTCAATACCTCTAATGTTTTATCTTGATTTATAATGAAATATTGATTCTCATAATGCTGGAATGGATAATTCATCAACCATTAATATTTATAATTAACTAAGGATACATGTTGTGGGAATCATGGAGTATTTTAAGACATATTTTTTTATAATATTTTATTTAGTGTGATGGTTCATTGTATATTTTTCTTCCCTACACAAACAACTACTTTTTTATACATGGTAAATAAATGATGATGATAAATTAATCAACTCCAATAAAAAATGGTATATTACAATACTATGTACTTTTATGGTGAATAAAAATAATCAATATTAACTATGACAACAATATATTATTGAATTGAATTACCTAATATCATTTTATATAACTATATATGTGAATTATATTGTAACATGGTTCTCCAATATATCAACTCACACCATATTTTGGGATCACCATATGTTCATCATCAGAAAAATCCATTGGTGGTCAAAATCATATAGTCACATATAATACCATTCCAATGGAAGTTGACCATACAACTCTATAGATTATAGTTTAAACTACATAATTTGAACTTGAATTATGTGACGTGAATAATTCATCTATGGTTTCCCCTGTTGAGTTTTTTCTTGATTTATATGGTTCTCAAAAAAATATTTAAATCATATTCATGTATCACACAATTAATACCATATTATTATGGACATATATAATTTCCATAAATTAATTATAGCTTGGTCACATTTTAATGTATATGGTGATGAATAATTTATTATATTCCAATGATTCAATAAATATTGATCGACTATAAATATATTTTTACGTATAATAAATGGCGGTGTCCTTAAATTAATTTATAAGAATTCATAGTTATTCCAGCCCTGGAATCAATTTTTTATTCAAAAAATTTAACATATAAAAGAAATGAATTAAATGATTTTTTCATAATGAAAACATGGTTCCTGAACATATTTAAATCATGCTCCTCACATGTCATATATTATGCTCAAAACATAAAGAAACATAGGATCAGCACTAATGGAATCCAGAGATCGGAATTGAGGTAATCCTTTATGAGTATAATATAATTGAAATTATAATAAAATAGAAATAATAATAAATATTCTATATAACATGGGGCATATGTTGATATATTATTCTTGTTGTGTTGTATTTCTATTTTTTTAGATAAGAAAATTCTTTCTAAATACAATAAGTTTCTTCTTGTCAACACACATGGAAATATTACATGGTTTACCCAATAAGGGTAGGATGATGAGATCTTATGTTAATCACATAAGAATCTATAACATTTCAAAGAAGTAATGTTAGTGACTCACCTTAGTCCCTATAATATCATCACATATGGGTAAATTAATATGGAATAAAGTGTTGGTGTTAATAGATGACCTTCACAATGAACGTATCATTCTCATAACATGAGTATAGATCCACTATGTATCATTGACTATGGGAGTGTGCAAGACAAAATATAGTTTAGTGGACTCCATATATTCTCATCACATATGGTTGTTAATATGTATTATATAAGGGTGTTGACCAATATTATATCATTTTATGGTGAATATGTAAAATTATTAGTGACAAGATTGGTATTATATAAAATTATTGTCATATATCATAAATTCCAACTCATGAGGAGTGATATTTAATCCTTTAAATATTTGAAATAATATTTGCTGACGGTATTACTATATTATTCTACAAAATATGAAAAAAAATTCTTTTTTTATTTTTGATGTTTATGGTCAGCTGATATTAATTTAAAATATATTTTTACCATTTAAATAATTTACAATTATTTTCAAACAAATGAATACATAAAATACAATTATTGTGGTGGACTATATATTGGTAATCTGAGGGGGATAAAGGCTCACATTGGCCAACAAGGATAGTTCCCTTATGTGGACATGATTTGTGCATGCACCTAAAGGGAGGATAAAAGTGATTCTTATTATAATGAAGGATATTAAAAAACTATTATTTGAAACAAAAAAAAAAGAAATTTTTTAGAGAAACACTTTGTGAAATTGGGAAATGGAAAATAGGTCTTATACATATGGTAAAACGAAACAAGATTTAGTTGTCCATTACCATGAACAAATAAGTTGGAAAAAGGGGAAATTAGTATAGAATTTTCTCTCAAATTATCACAAATTTTCCTAAATCATAATTTTATTGGAAAAAAATATATTCGACCCTCATGAAAATATATTTGGTGAAATTAAGCCTATTTTATAAATATATGAAGTATTTTTCAAGGCATTCATTGTTTTCAAAGAGTATAGAGTCAATCAAAATTTTTTTGTTTATCATGGATAATTATTATGTATATCAATGTTGTTTTTTACATAATGAGGGTGTTATGTGATTCCTATATTTTATCATTATTTTTTCACTAATAAAAAATGATATATTCACAGATCAGAGCTATGTGATAATTTATTAATCTTTTGAAAACTCGTTTATGTGATCATAATGTGGTGTTCAATTAATACGGCCAACTATTTGAAACCTTTTATTTTTGTAGACATTTTTTACTGAAAAATATATCAATAGTGTTTGATGATAGAACTTACATTTTAATCCCAAGGGTACACCCCATGTATTACATGTTGTGGAGTATTTAAATGCCTTATGATTGGTTTGGTGATGATGTTTAGTATTTTTAAAATGTTTTGAAATATTTAACATCTTTGAGGGTTATGAACTATTAAATCAGTTGTTTGAAAAACATCAAATTACAGAGGATGTGTTATATTTGTAATGCCTTCCTTATTGGATAATAATACAATTATATCTTAAAACAAATGTTGTTTTCATTAAATATCCAATATTGGATTTAATTTTTTTTGTTTTTACTTGGCCAACCATTAATTTTTATTTTAATACTTATTTCATATCCACATAATGTAATATTATGTCTTATGAAGGGAATTAATTTTTGTGTTAAATTTGTTCACTATAACATGCATTTTCAATCACCCAATGTTCTATTAATAACACAAAATATTGATTATCCAAATTCAATGAATTTTTTGTTCCATCCACGATTATTTCATGAACATTATCAATAATTATAATTCATAAAATGTTGCTATATAATTAAATTTTAGGAACATGTATTGTATACATGTATTTACATGCATACTTCAATATGTGGTACTTGATTTTTTTCATGATAGTGATGAAGAATGAGATTTTTATTATATGATAATTGTGTTATTGGTTTATTAATATTATGGAATAAAATCCTGAATATAGTTACTATTCTATTTCGCTTGTATTTTGATTTTTATGAATGTCTAAAATTTTATGAATTATTATGAAATTAAAAGGATGGTTCAGTTTGCATTAATAAGTTTAATTACTCTAATATTGGGATTTTAAACATTACTGTTGTGAAAAAACAAAACTTGTTTAGGGTATACTTCATATATCTATATGTATTTCACCATCGATCATCCAATTATTGTAGTTCATTTAAGATTTAATACTACTTTAATTTTTTTAAAATTAAAAAAGATTATTGATTAATCATAGGAAATTTTCTACATATAAATAATTTCTGTAATATATCTATTGTTTTGAAATTATATTTTTTATATATATTATCAATTTTTTTCTAGTAATTTTATATAATTTTAATTTTTGAAAGATTGTTTACATTTATATCAAGAATACAATTTTGATTTCATTTATCAATTACAATGATATTTAATTTATTTGTTTTCATTTATCATTTTTTATTATTTTTTTACAACTTAAGAGTGGATATTTTGTTTAAAGATTCATTTTTTATGATTATCTTTAATCAGGTTTTCCTATCGTATTTAATGGTCATAGCTACATATTTTCATTATAACTAATATATTTTTATATTAGTATCTGTAAATATTCTAAAATTAAAATTTTATCATCAAATAATTTCGTATATTATAATTATTGTATATTATAGTTAAATACTATAAATATTAAATATAATTTTCCTAAAAAATTAAATTATATATTTTCAAACTAAGCTTTATAGGACTATCTAAACAAAATAAAATTCAACTATGGTATTTATAACATGGAGAATTTGGGGTTTCACCTAATTGAACCCAATGGGTGTTCAATATATGTCAATAGTATATAGGTAATGGCCCATAATTCTATAGGAAGTACCACTATTGTTATGTCAACTGATCTGCAAGTCCCATATTCCTTCATCTTCCTTGGTTCCCATTTTACATGTTTCATCATCTATGCTCACAAAAGGAATCAGGATCACATGAATATGTGGATTGATATTGAATCTCTCAAATCAATCATCTCAAGTACATGGTTAATATTTGGGGGATTCAATGAAATTTTAACACTAGATGAAAAAATGGGATCATCAAACAACTAAGTCTCTTCCATGGATTTTGGATTATGTATTGATCAGAATGAATTGATTAAGATTAAATTGGTAGGAGCCAAAAATATTTGGTATAGGAAGAACCTGAATAGATATGTGTCAAGAATGATTGATAGGACCTTTGTTAAAGGGGAATCGATGGACACATCGTGTACCATATCACGCTCTTCCATCACTAGACTCATTTTTTATCATCGCCCTATCTCGGTGGATCTTTGTGAGATAGAAACCAAGAATCCCTTTCCTTTCAGGATCAACAAGGCTTTGTTATCTCACCCTGAATACGGGGTCATTGTTCATAACACACGGAGCTCAGTGAACTATAGAGATGTTTCCTTTTCGTGCATCAGTAAAAAAATTCAAATGAAGAATTTAAAAAATTGTAGAAAATAACATTTAATTTTTGTGACTCTGATATCTCTACACTAGATGATTCTAATCAAAGTGTTCATGAGATTAAAACCAACAGTTAGTTATCTAATGGAATTTTAGTGGAAGATATGTTATCCCATTAAACGAACAATCCTTTTGATTTGAAAGATGCAGAACAAAGGAATTCCTTTAGAGCCATGTTGTTAATCGATGGTGACCAAAACACAAAATTTTTCAATTCTCTTAAATGAATCCTGAATGTTTTTAATCCTTATTTATTGATTAATAATGGGAATATATTCATTGAAAATAGTGTGGATATCTCAAAATTGTCACATCTTACTTTTTATATCTCATTAATGGTCCCCACACCATCATTGATTCTATGGATGGGGTGATTCTGAGATTGGTGAATCGGGAGGACCACTCCACACTTACTGTTGTGGCCCTTGATACCAAGATTATTGACGATGTCATTAGTCTCAAATATATGATATCAACTAGTCTCAATGGATTTGGTTACATCATCATTCAAACTTTTGGGAACTCATTTGTGCAGACATTTTATAGTTTTTCATTCATTTTCTAAGGGGTGGATCTTTCCATATAGGAATGAATACTCAGTTTCATTCCATTATCCCAAATGATGAGAATGATAATTAATTACATCTCTTTAAAACATTTTCTTTAGTTAACACCATTTATAAACTCCTTTGAATAATTCATTCTATTATCCTCTCATCCATTATAATGGAAATTGTTTCTGCAAATAATTTTTTCTTCATTAAAGGGAGATCAATTTAGGATTGTCTTATCACCCCTTGATGTGTGTTAATCCTCTCAAAAAACCCGTCATAGTTGGAAATATTGATCTCAATATGAATGTAAACAATGATTCTGAAACAATTTATATGTGTTTTATTCTCAATATCATTGTCATGTATGGGTATGATGATATATTAATCATTTTGGATAAAAACGTTTTATGTTCTGCTCATATTTCAGTTCTCATAAATGGATCACCTTAATGATATTTTGACTGTTCGAGAGGTCTAAGGCAGGGTGATCACTTATCGGTAATCATATTCTCAATTGCTGAGGATTAACTCAGCATGATTCATTCTATAAATGCTGGAATTATAAAACTGAATGTAGGATTGTTTGGAAGGGGCATCTCTTCTATCAAGAAAAATTATTTCAATAGAGAATTTGGAATTCCATAGTGATATCATCCATTCTGTTATTTTAGAGTACCCATGTTTTGGGGTAGACCAGAGTTTTTTAATTTTTGTAGCATTTTTTCATGATTAAAATATTACTTTTTACATGAAATGGAAAATTGTTATCAATGGAATGTTGGGTTTGCGTAGTGAAATAAATCACCATCCCCATATTTGTGTACAGTTTTTGCTGTATAAATGTCAAATTTCATTAATAAAGAATATCGTGACTTATATTTAAAATATTATTTGGAATGGAATAATATTGGAATTGAGGCTGGAAATGGTTCCATGGAATGTTGTCTCCAAGCCTCATGATGAGTGTGGTTTGGGAATAAAAAATCTATGGGGTTCCAATGACTCATTACAGGCCAAGTACGTATAGAGGATTATAATCATGAAATTTAAGGCTACTTGATTTCTTATGGCCATGTTAATTTTTAGTCTTATCCAAGGAGATGTCAATTATGTTACATCCCTTTTGTTGTATTCCTACATGAATATTTTTTCAACAATTGATTTTGACTCATAGTGGAAAATTTCCTATGATATACCTCTTCTTTATTTGAAATCTAATTGGACTAGGAATCATCTTATTTACTTGGTCATAGAGGTAGATTCAAATATTTATTTTGATAGGTCAATCAAGGAACTACACGGTAGCATAGTTAATATTCCAGATCATATCACTATGATTTTGGATGAATAGTATTGGACTTCTAAATGTGAATTTTGTGAATAATAGCCTACTATTAGTGGGTTTATCACTTACCAAGGGTATTATAATCACTCAATTGGAATCTAAAATGATTCAAAATGGATGGGGAATTTGTAGAGGAAGTATTTAGGGAAATATCATTATATTCATTCATGGTGGTTGGCTCACATAAAATACCAACTAATGATTTTATGCAGGTATGTTGTATTTCCTTTTTCTCCATTTTTTCTTTATGCTCTCAGCGTAGGGAACATGTGGTCCAAACCATTATCAGATGTGTTGTATATTTTACGATATGGAGGAATTTTTACGATATGATTGATGTTCATATTCCTCATTTTCCCTTTATAAGAGGCTTCATAAGGATATGAAACTCTTTGAACACGTCACCACAACAATATATTTTCATTCAGGCAGCTGCAAAGGTGGGTTTTCATCTAATTTGGGCATCATGAAATACGTTCATACATGAATTGAAGCACCATTGGTTTTGTTCTATTCTTGTTTTGATTATTGAGGTTGTTTGTGAGGTGGAAACACTGAGAGGTGTTTTCTCCTCAATTATAATACATAATTTATCTGTTCTCGATCAAACTGGAATGAAAGTTATCTTTCATCCTCCATGTAGTATAATGGATTTTGTATGGAATTCCCCTTTTCGTTGGTGGATTAAAATCAACTCTGATGGTGATTCAAGGGAAACACTAGGTTTTTCTAGCATTATTGGGTACTTTAGGTACTATTAGAGAAGTTTTCTTGGGTGTACATATGGCTTGTGTGGTTTTTCTTCTTCTCTTGAAGAGAAATGTTTGGTGTTATTATGGCGGTGGAGAAATCAAAAAGGAGAGGTTGGAACAATATTTGGATTGAATGTGACTCCAGAGTTGTTGTCTCATATATTTGACATAGGTAATTTCATATATCTTGGATGATCACTAATCTCTTGACTATATGTATTTAATCTCTTTATTCAAGAGACCACAGTGTAACTCATCTGTGTAGAGAGGAAAATGCATCACTGGATGGTGTTTCCTACAAAAGTGTTAATGGTAATGATTTTCATTGGTTTGGTCATGTGCCAAATGATCTCCTTCCCCTTTTCAAGGAGTATTAAGGTAAATCTTCGACTTTCAGACTTGTTTATGGATTTTCTTATAATGGGATCTTTATTTTCATAGAATGATCTTATTTTTTCTTTAAAAATGTATATATATTCTAAAATGAAAATTTCTTGTAAATAATTAATATTATATATACTTTTCTTTTTTGTTTTGAATTATTTTATGTAATTATAAATAATATAATTTAAATTTTAAAAATCTATTTATTATTATCCAAAAAAAAATATTATAATATATTGATACATAATGTAATTGATACAAATTAAGTTATAAATTCCGTTTTTTTGTTATATATGATAATATTGTATATAAAATAATATAATAATAATATTTCATTTATTTTTCAATACCTTTTTAAAAAATAAATTAACTTGAAAGCTTCATCTTTCACTAAATTCAATAAAAAAGAATTTAATATCTTCAAATATAGTATTCTGAATATTAATTTTCATAGTACTGTCAATCATTTTTAATAAATTTAATTATTATATTTGATAAAATCATCAATATTAATATTACATTTATTACTATTTTTAAAATCATTATCATATTCATTAGTAATTATTTTTATCTTCAATTATTATTTTTCATTATATTTTATATTTATAAATCTGGTAACAGTTAAATTACAAATTTCATAATATTATGGCGTTTTTTGTTATTTTCACGACCCCCTCCCCAAATTATGTACCTCTCCAAGTTCAGAAATGGGAGAATAATGATAATGAACCCTACATCCTACCTCAAGTAGGACCCATGTGGGTGACCTACACCAAGGGTATAATAAAAACACACACGGGAGGCATTGCCTTCTAAGAGAACACCTGCGAAAGAGAGAGATGAGAAAGTCACAAACCAAATCTGTCTCATACCATAAATTAAAATAAATCCATGTGCACTTATATAATTTCATGAATGATCTACTACAACTACAATGGAAAAGTACTTGTACAAAAAAGATATTTAAATATTGAAATGACAATGAACCCCAAATCACTCTTGCTAAGCACCAAAATAGTATTAACCAGATTGATCACCACACTACTCAAACTCACCAAAAAACATTTTAAATTACATAGGGTGAGTATAACAATATAATCAATAGGATCCTCTTAAGAGGATCACACTCAAAAGTATAGAAATCATGCTAAATCACTATGAACATCAAATGAAACTATCCATCCACCTAATCATGTAATCTATATTCCTAGCATCACAAAGGATACTATCAACATGTATTGCATACAATAGAACTTTATATAAAAAAGAAATTCAAGGGAACACCTCTACCTCTTCAACACTGCATTTATGATATTCTCAAATGCCACACTTCCCCAGAGCATCTCTCTCAACAAATTCTATCATGTACAAATATTGGTGATGCCCCACCACATGCAACTCATGAAAAAACCCACCACATCCATATAACCTAAAGTAACCAGGTAGTTTCAAGGATCCATGATATCTCACATAATGTTTATCAAATATTGATTATTATACCTGAAGCCATTATAACTCATATACTCAGAATGTATCCTCATTCCATCACAACCTACACATGTTACACCTATAATAGTGAATAAAAAACTATATTCATAACATATGTGCATTAATAAAAACAATACATTAAATCCCTCTACACATATATCTAGAGAAAACTAAACTGTTTTCATACCAACATAAGTAAAAACTAAGAGAAGATAGAAGGGCCAAAGAGGAAGTCAACGATTTATACTCCCATTAGGATGTTGAGGAAAATAACCCCCAAGGCTCAGAATTTGTAGGTTATCAGTTACCCTAATCGATAGAGTGGACTAACATATAAAAACACAAAATTTACATGATATAATATTTCTCACAACAACGTTATGGGAATAACCTAGTATTTTTATCAACTAAAGCTAACATCGCTCGAAATCCCATCTGCCATGTTAAAGTCTAGATATCCAATAAGTGAATGACCATTTATAGAGATACTTTATATAAAGTTAACAATTTTAATTAGTTTCCATATATGATATTTAATTATATAACAATTAATTAATCATTATCAATTCGTACATCACATTCTGTTAACATTAGTATCACATCAACATCACATATCCTCCAGGAATTACAAAAAAAGAGTAAACTGGTTCTCATAATCACAAACTCAGCATAGCATCCCAGTAATCTCAAGACGCGAGTGATAAATATAATTAATTCATTTAATATATATAATAAAAACATTCAGGAATTATTGGAAAACATTATATGATTCCAATCACAAGGGTCTCAATATGTTGAATTGATTAATTTTCCATTGAGTCATTTCCCCTATAGTTGGAGTGTATAACCATTTATTGTCTAGAATATTCACTACTAATAAATGTGGCATACCGGCCTTCATCTATTGATGAATGGGAGCATAAATAACCAACTAACTCAAAATGTGGGGAAAATTATTTTTATAACACAACATCTACACCATTTATTTGACTACCACATCAATTTTTAATAAAAGTACAAACCCCTTGTATCATTATCAGTATCCTACCCAACACCCACACCTAAAAATACATATTTTTCAACTATTGATGTCAGTCACAAACACAACTACCAAGAATCCATATGACACATACCACAATAGCCCTCCTATCTTAACTATCCTGTGCTCACATCACATTTGGGCCTCCTTTCCCAACATTCCAAAATTATCATTTCTAGAGCTTATAACTAGTAGCAAGGAAAAACAATATGCACTTTTTCCTAAAGAAAGGAATTCATCCATTACACACAATGAGATCTCACAAGTCCAAAAAATATGGTTCATGGACATTACAGGCTATTAAGAAACCCAGGACCTAGAATTGCATTATATTTATCACAAAAAAATTCTTATACTATCATTAATTAACTGATTCATTATTCATAGGGCCCAATTACGGGATACCTATGAAACAAGATATAAATATCAATGAAATTTTAATTACAAATTTATTTTGACATGCTTTTAATAGTTTGTCAATAGACATCAAAATGATTTAGGTTCAATAAAAAATTTAATTAAACATGCACACTTGTATTGGTTTTGTTAAAATTAAATTGCATCAAAAAAAATATTCCATAAACATCCAGATTTTTCCGATTAAATAATTAATTATAAATTAATTGTGACTTTATGTTCTATGCCAATTCTCATGATGAATAACGTGATCGACAAAGAATGTCATATATATCATACTATATATCAAAACAAGCGGAAAAACATTATCACATTATAATAAATCAACGTTGATATGAAATCAATACCAAATAATTAATTTTGATCAAGCATTTAATTTGGTGAATTTCATTACTATCAAATGGTACAAATCAGGAAATCACTACAATTGAACATAAATAAATACTGAACAAAAAATCCCTGTCCACAAAGGTCATTAGCTTTCTTCCAAAGTGAACAAATAAAAAAAACTAATCTGGATATCCTCATTTGCAACAACTACATCCACCCGAGGAAACCTACGAACTACAACACCAAAAAACAATAAAAGAAAAACATCATTAAAACCAAGATGATCACTCACTATCACATGAAAAAAAATTAAACAGATAGAAATAGATACTAGAAACGAAATGAACTGATGTAGTTCATATAGTAGGTTGAAGACAGATCAATAGTGGAGAATTACATGATAAACAATCCCGTTTCAAGGCATTTAATTCCATGAGGTCAGTTTCCATTAATAAAGTGTTGCCTCACCATTTTATTTTATTTTTCGAACCCAAAAATAAGACATGGTGTGAAACCCTATTTAATTTTTCAAATCAAACCTTGAAATATGATTTCACATCGTGAAATTCACTTACACAATATTTATCCCCCCACCCGTTCATGTTTTTACTTGAACTAACATCTCTAAATTACTTTTATGAACATCAATCATTAGAAACAATCTAAGCTTTGATTCACACAGATCCCATCACATACACCTAATATGTCTCAAAAATATATCATCCATAATAATCCAAAACCAACCAAGATATAAAATTGAAATGGGTTATCAAAATAGGCACCTCGTGAGATATATCATATAGAATACACCACCATAGGATCCCACCACCTCATCAAAAGATCAATAAAAAACCACACAATAACCAAAAAAATCTCTTAATCATTATCCTACATGATGTACCTCTCCAAAGTGTGAAATACAAATCAGGTAATAAGAAAATTACGTCTCATTAACCAAAATGGTATATAACCATAAAACGAATGAATTTATAAGAGAAGAGTTAAACATAAAACATATCTGGGTACTGAGTGCATATCATTGACTCACGGTCCTCAAGAACACTTCTCCGTGCCACCATGATAAAAAAATAAAATAAAAAAGGGGATATCATGTGAACACAACACCTTTACTTGGTGGTCTTGGATATCTATAGGCCTCTTAAGCAAGGTCTCATTATCTTAAATATCAATTTCACCCCAATCTATGTCGTGAGATTAATCATGATGATAAAAATGGAGGAGTAACATGTGAATAATTTGAATCATCTCACTCATACCTAGGGAAGTGATACCCAATATTCTGCTTCTATAACATTATCCAACACCATGAAAAGCCCAACAAAATTGTGGAGAAGGCTTACTCCTATGAAAAAACCATCAATTCGCTCAATTTTTTGTCAGCATCTAGAACACATTATTTGTAACATAGATTTCTAGAGTTATTCTCCTAATATCTAAAATGGGATTCTGATGATCATGTGTAGCCTTGATCTACTTGAAAATTGCCTAAAACATCTATTTCAAATTCTATGCCATTTATTACTTGGGAATTGTTGACTCTATGACCCCAGTTTATCTCAATATACAATGTTATGTTAATCTATAAAAGGATACATATTAGTTCATGATGATGGTGGAGTAAAAAATATTGTGGGAGGATAAATCTATGTATGGAAAGTGTCTCATCCACAAACCACAAAATTCTATAAAAAATGTGAAAAACATTCATTCCAGAGTCTTGATGGTTATCACAATCTAATTATCTATCTATGGATGAAATCTAGTTCTAAGAGATATCTGAGAATGACTATAATGTTAGAGTCCTCCATAAAACTTAGAGGTGAAATGAGGATCTTAATCAAAAAAGATCATCCATTTTAATCCTTGGGGCCTCACCACCTTCTTTAAATAGTACCTCAACAAGACCCCAATTGTGATCGAGTACATGATTGTTATACAATGGGATGATTTCGTCAAAAAATCCATAATCATAAATATAATGTCATAGAATTCGTAATCTCATGGTAAACCATTGACAAATGCCATCGATATGTCCTCAGCATCCACTGAGGAACATCTAATGGGTGGATGAATCCATTGAGAACACGGTGCTCATCCTTCACCATTTGCAAGAATATCCATCTAGACACAATCTCTACCATTTTTCACATCAACCCATGTCTCTAAAACTAACATATCATGGCTTCGTACATCATTGTCACTCTTGGATGTATTATTATAGGTGAACTATGGATGAATCTAAGAACCATATCACGTATCTCCGAAAGAAAAAAATAATTCCCTGAAACAACACCTGCTGTTAATCATCCTCAGTTTAGTCATTATGGGCTTCTCCACAAACAACAATTTATCTTCATACCTCCACCTAAAGATTCAAAAATTTGGCCACTTCTCCCTAATGTACTGGAGTTTAAAGAATAATAAACATAATAAACTTTTTCCCTCCAAAATGGTATCATGGTTATCATATTTACATTTTCAGAGACACATCTGTTGAGATCGAAAAGAAAAAACCAATCTTTTCTTAATTAGAAAATATGCAAACCCATATGCATGAATCAAAGGAAATATCAAACTGAAATCCATCAGCGAAAAAAAGAACCAGATTAATGAAAAATGACTTGTTATTATACCTGAATGATGAATGACCCTAGTCAGTCTATAGAAATTCATGATCTTTTATGGTCATTATTCTCAATGGAGTCGCAACTTGTGATAAATCAACTACGAACCTCCCAAAAATATCTTACAATACCATAAAAACATACAATTCTACCACTATCGTAGATGATTTTCAAGACACAACTACTTTTATCATCAATATATCCATAATAAAAACATGTTGGGATAAAACATGTCCCATGAAATGTAATTCCTGATCCAAAAAATCATATTTTAACTACTTCCAAAACAACTTACCACGATGGAGAACTCCAAAAATGGCACAAAATATTCTACATAAAATTACTAAAATTCTATGTACACAAGTATGTTGTCAATTAATAACACCATGAAAATATATTATTATTCATAGAACAATGTATTCATTAGCCCTATGAACTAGTAAGGATAATTCGTAACACCGAACAAAAACATAATGAACTATTATATCCCATAACGACAACGACATGCAGGGTTTAGGATATCCTAATATTTTACATGAATCTGATGATATCCTGAACAAAAAATAGGACTCTGATAACCAGATTTATCAATTTATTTGATCAAATAAGACACATATATAAAAAATAGGTTAGCTTTTTTTCAGTGTCCCTTGGTTTAAGCAATGATAATTGATACACAATAGAAACCCGCCATTATCCTGCTTCACAAAAAATACTAGTGCACCATACTGTGACACACTTGGCCAAAGAGAACCACATCATGATAGAATATTATGCTATATATTTATCTCTCAAAGACCATAAGATTCCATCCTATATAGATACTACATTAAAGGAGACATTCATGCTAATAGATCGATCTCAAACTCAATCTCTCATCGATGGGGTAATGATACAACCTATTTTATATGGATATCAAGGTACTCTTCTCTAGCCCTGGGAAACACAAACATCTGAACCTATGATTAAACTTGCATAATCTCATCAATAGAGAATTAAAATAAAGGAACATTTCTCCCTACCATCCGAGGATCTATCTCAGCTACAATATCTGATGGCTCTCCTTCTGCATCGATGATCACAACCTCCCCCCTAATGAAATCCATGATAGTATTCACTAAATAAAACTAGTCCATGTCAAGGATAAAATCGTATGGTTGTATCCATAAAAATTGGAAATATACATAGGATCAGTGTTTTTGTATTAATATATCACAGTCTCTGTATTTTTCAAACAAGTCATCTCGCTCTCTAACATGCATAATGAATTCAATGGGCTCTCGATGTTTGTTTACCTCGAGTCCCAATATGTGGAAAAAAGTAGGTAATATGAAGGGGTGTGTCACTCCTAGATCAAACATGGAATTATCCCATTTAAAAATCAAGAAAATCGTACATCGAATTATGTTAGGATCACCTAGAATAGGTAGTGCTAAAGAATAATGTAGACCATGACCTACTCCATATCCTCTTTGACACAGGTGAAGACAACCTCCACTGTTGCAGTCTTCTCTCTCGGGATAGGGAACTTCCTAGGGCTATTTTCTGTTTCCCCATCTACTATCTACTATTCTAAAATAGCCATTCAATATAACATTTGATTGGACACTCTGAAAATATTGATAATATTCTCTTTATAAAAATTTTATTTAATTGATATATTTTTTTAACACACATCTCTAAGTATAATTGAACCATGATATAATATTAAAATATTTTTTGTTATTGTAATGAATATTATATATTCATTGAATTGGAGTATTTGAATAGTGAGAACCAAATTATAATATATATAGATAATTCATATAACATTCAAATTTAATGAATATTTATTATTAAAATAGAACTTGATTTAATATTTTCACTTTTTTATTTTTCAATAAATATTTTTTCTTAAAAAAATGATTTTTTTGATTATTTATGAGAAAATATTATAAATAAATACTTGATATTTCATGAAATTTATTAGATGAAATAAATTTTATTTTATAATTTTGAATATCAAGTGTTTTAAGTTGAAATTTTTATATTTTTTGAATGTTTTATTTATGAATGAAAATTGAAAAATATATATTTTTATTAAAATTTATGTTTCGAAATTATAATAAAAAATAGTATTTTATATTAGTTTAAAAATATAAATAGATCATTGTGATGAATTTTAGTCCCATTATGGTCCTTGTTAATAATTTTGAACATGACTTTGATAATAAAATTTTTTTTTCTTAAACAAGAATTTTTATTGATGATGATTTTATATATTTTTGTGATGATTTATTTTAAATTTAAAATATGAAAAATAAGTCATATATATCTTGAAAATTGAATTTTATATTTGAATATGTGGGTCCAAATTAGGATAAAATAACTCTTTATTTTTTTAAAATTATGATTATTTTCTTTTGTATCTTTATAATTACACAATTAATGGTAAATTGTTAGGATATAAAATATAATGATATGAATACAAAATGACAATAATTATTACTTTAAATTAACATGGTGATTATATAAAATACACATTCATAAACAGGATAAATATTTTTTAATTTTTTCAATTTTTTCATGTGTTTGACAATTATGTTATTTTATACAATGAATATAAAAAAATTATATTATTGTATACTTATTTACTCTATATTTTGACATAGGATTATATAAGTAATATATTCAGTTATAAATATTATTTTGAAACCTTAATTATTTTATTCATTATTGTAATTTTTTTAAATCTTTTAATTATTTAATTTGCTTAAAAAATTTATAATATTGAAAACATTATTGTGGAAGAAGTAGAAACACCAATAAATAGACAATTAAAATTCATAAAATTACATTATATGATTGAGTTATAGTATCCAAATATTTTTTCAATAATAAATACATTTTATTGAGATTTCAATATATTATATTTTAACACCATAGTTTTCGTTAATTTTAATTTGATAATTGAATTAATGTGTCAAAATTACCATTAGTAATATTTTATAAAAATAATATTTTAGTTAATTTTATTAAAATTGAAGAAATTATTAATTAGGATAATGTGGAAAATATAATGTAAAAATATGTATCTCTTAGAAATTTATGTGACAATTTTATCCGTATATGTAAAATTATAACCCTATGTGAGTGAGAAACACTTTAATGTTGTTAAGATTAAAATAGATTAAATAAGGGGTTAATTAATAATATTAGTATTAAAACACAACATAATATTACTAATATATTATTATTAAATTCTATGTAAACACCATAAAATATTATATAAAATACCCAACTATTTTTAATCAAATCTAAATGTAATTTCATTATTATTTTTTAAATATTTTTAAATTACAACAATACCCATCCACCAACTTATAAATTGGACTATTTAATTTCATATTATTACAACACATTGAATCATATGAAAACAAAAAATAACATAAAATTCACTTATTATAATTCTTAATGAAATTAACGAGTTTTATTATTCCCTAAATTCATATTGTATACATATTACGGTTATTTTGAAATGTGTATTTTAAGAAATGTGGTAATTTACATAACTGATCACATTGTTTTTAATTTTCATTTTACCAAATCTATGTCTGTCATATTTAAAAAAATAAGTATAATATATATATTAAGGTAATTATGAATAATTTACTCACTATATTCACTTAATTTCAATAAAATGGTTTGTAGTTGTAAAACTCTAGCATATATTGGACATACAATCTCTAAATGTTGATAAAATTCATCTTCCATCACCATAATGAATGGTTGGACTTATCACAGGTCTAATTTTTATGTAAATTTAATTATTTAATTTTTTCTAATGAGAAATAATATAATATATAACGATTTTCCAATTAATATGTTCCTAAATAATATTTTCTATCATGTGTATGTGTGGAATTTCACCTCTATGTAACAATGTGATTATTTTCATCATTTTCAAGTGTGGATGGAAATGAAGGTTAATTATAATAATATATACAATTTAGTGATATAATATTTACTCTAGAATGAAAAATTTGTATAAATACATGTTTTTCTTATACATATTAAAATTAAAGCACCCTTTCTATATATATATGTCCTATGAACTCCTTGAATGATGTACCTAGTTTTTTATCTATGACTTTATTATATGAAAAAATATATTTATATATTAATATTGAATAAATATATTATTTTTTATAATAATTTCAATTATACAGATGATGGAACTATTATTCATGTATATGGATACAAACGACTGAAAAGATTCATTCACGAAAAATTGAGAGGTTATCACATGGATTAATTATTTTTAATATATAAATGTAATTTAAATTGTAATAAATAGATCTATTTATATCATCTATGATATGATAAATTTCATTAGTTTTATATAATACATTAATACTGGAACAATATCTATTAGAAAATAGTTTTTGAGTGTTGATGAGGAATTTAATGAATTGGGGTAATACAATTTCGAGTCTAACATTTTTTTCTCGCAGAAGTTTTCCCTTCTCTCCACGTTTTTCCATGTTGTTGTTTTTATACTGTTCATTAAAGTTTATAATTATGATATTAAGGAAAATCACTTTTATTTTAAAATATATGAATTATTTTATCATTCATAGTTTTTTTATTATTATATTAATAAATAATTCTAGTCTTACCATCTCAAATGACCATCATTAGTAAAAGTAATAATTTATGAATGTATTTTCATTTATGGGGTGTATATATAGATAAATTAAAATTAATCATCTTTAATATATAATTTTTAAAAATATTAAATGATAAATTTTTTGATAATATTTCTTCACTCTTACAATAAATCATCTATCAATGTTGAAATAGCATTCTATTACAATTAAATTGTTTATTATGATTATTTATGATTATCTTTTTAAGGATGATATTTCATTGTATATCTCACAATAATTACATTATTTTTATTCCCCTTTTTGAATTTATATATGATGCATTTTTTCATTAATATTACTCTCACTATGTACATAAGATACTGGAAAAAATTTATTATTGAAAATTAACTTCAACTATATATTTGGTGGAGATTCCATTTTAATAAATGTCGATGATTTAAAAAAATCAGGATGGTTTTCATGGTTATTTTATAATTTTTAAAATCAAATATAACCAAATTTTGTAAGATTAAAAAATGGTTTATATGTATGTATTTTCTCAATATCCAAACATTATACTTTTTACATTTTTCAAAATTTATATAGAATTGTTTTCTTTTATCATATAACACAGAAATTGAAGTCTCCACTATAATTACAACTAAATAAGTAAAAGGATAAATTATATGTTTCATATGATTTTTTAATTCAACATATCTTATTTATATTTTAGTTATATTTTTATTTTAAAAGTTATTTTGAATGTGAAATTTATAGGTTCATCAGGAAATACAATAAGAGTATTTAGTATAGTTTTAAATATAATAACATTTTTTGATGTAATTATTCTTTTATATGGATACGATCCAATGAATTAAAAATAAAAAATTATAAATATTTTTAATATTTATGTTTCTTTATGAAACCCATTTACTTTGTATTATTATTCAGTGATGATTTATTTAATGATTGTTAATCTTAATTTCATTGTATGTGTTTTGATGTGCTAATTTTATGATTTTATAAGTTCTTAAGAATCATATATTCACCTTTTAAATTTTTTTTATTTCTTATTATGATATATTCTAGGGATGGGTGGTAATGTTACATAATATGTATAGGGATTATATTTTTTCCATGAATTATGATTCTGTTTTAACCAAAGACGTTGGATATAATATAACTGATGATGAGATATAGATTATTATATATCACACAAATCCATTTTTATAATATTATATTTAAGGAGAAAAATATATTATAAAATTTATTATTATTTATCTATGATGGGATCCTTGGTGGCGATCTTAGATAATTATGATAAACAAGTTGGTGTTCTTGATCTATTGTGGGAAACAAGATAATATGCATGATTGATTATGATCCAAAATCAATGTTCATAATGCACAGTGGGAAATAGGATTTGAGACAAAGAAAATTACGATTTTGAAATCTTGTGAGATAACCTTTTTTTGGAAACAGGTTCTATACCAAATACAGTGGCACAGTTTTATGAAAAGAAAAAAAAATTCATGATTTATTTATAAATATGTTTCTCAATTATGAATCATGTCAAATGAAATAATAATTATTTATTACACGATTGATGAGAATGATATTTAATAATATTTTTTTGAAAAATTAGTTTTCTTTAATGATATAATACCTTTTTTATTATCATTTAATTTGTATGTTCATTAATAGATGCTACCCTTTTTTACCGTGACTGAACAATAATGTTAACTCGTTTTTATTGTAAAACACCATGATTGGAAAAAAAGATGTACACGTCATATAAATTATTTGAAAAAAATATTAAAATATTTATTTTCCACCCTAGTATTGTATTATATATTACATTATATATATTCAATATCATTGATAATTTTTATATAAAATTATTTTGGGTTTTAAGGAAAAAATTTCTCTATTGAAATTATATTATTAAAACCTCCCTTTTCCGTTAAAATGTATGAATAGTAATATAAAATTATATAAATTTATAGTTTTTAAACAATATATATAATTATCAATATTTTAATATATTTATTAGAAATATAATAACATCCTTTATTTAGGAAAAAAAATCTTCTTCTATAAATAGTATTTTCCTAAAACACAGTGTAGTCGCGCTTGGTGTAGATGAATTAAAATTAACATTTACCAATTTTATAAAGATTATAAAAAAATTGTTAATATTTTTTCTATATAAATTGATAATTACTTTTGTTTAGTTTTTTATAATTTTATGAAAAGGAAAAAAAATTGATGAATAATAAAAATTACATAATTTTAACTGAAAAAAAAAATTAATTTGATATTATTTAAAAATGTAATTTATATTTTAAATAGTTATTAATATAAAATAACTGAATATTTATATATGATCCAATTCAGTTCATTGTAAAAAATATAATATTGAACTAGAATATAATATATTTATATTATTTTTTTACATATTATATTTTAATCCATCTTTTTTTGTCTTAACTGCATTATTAATATTATATTTAATATTCGCACATTATATCATTTTTTTATAAATTATTGATTCTATATTTGGAATCATATGATTTTATATTATATTTATTTTCATAATTTTTTTTTCAAATTAAAAGAAATAATATATTTAAACCAATTAAAGAGATAACTAAGTTACCAACATGTAAAAGTAATTAGATAAGAATAATAAATAATACAAAAACATATTAAAAACTCATTATATGGACATATTGAAACCTTATCATGTATTCGGCTTGGTAATAGTCTATTATGTCCCTTATTGAAATGTGGAATACATTGTTATACATTTTTTATTGAAATATTGAAAGTGTACAACTCATCTCACATATAAATGGCTACCCCATCCTCCATGATTCACACATTAAAACAATTTCGGATAACTTAATCCTTGTTAAAATCACATAAAAATTTTCATAACCTCAATATAGAATCATATCTTTTTTATCCTGTTTAGACATACTTTAGGTTTATTCTTAAATAGGGTTTCAAAGAATTTTTCAAATTCATAAATATGAAATTTTATTTTATTTCATATTCCTCCTCTTTAAAATATTATTCAAGTATTATTATTAAAATCAAAAATATATATTTAATTTATTAATATGTTATTATGTTAATGTAATGAGCCATATTGGTCTGTTCTTCTCTCAAATGTGAAACGATATTGTCGCACTTGTGTATGACAGACCTTCACCTCATGAACATATATTAGACATTTTCAATCAATACCATTCACATATTGATTTAACTATAGATCTAAAATATACATATAATTTTTTAAAATATAATTATAAATAATTATTCATTATATCAAAAATACCTTTTTTAATATTCTATTATGTATAATATTTTATAACATCAATAATTGGTATGACAAAATACCTCTAAACAATGTAATTTGATTAGTTTTTCATTATTTCATACATGTATGGTAATAAGGTTATGATTAATGAATATATATATATATATGTGTGTGTGTGTGTGTGTGTTATATAAACATAATTATATGGAAATTAGTTACCAATTTATCATTATAAAAAAATAATATGTCATTTTATTTATTACATTTTTACTCATTATAGGATAATAACATTGTTCATGTATGTGTGAACTACATCCTTCATGAATCGATATGACAATCTTTTCATAACCACTCAACATCGATGAAATATATATAATAATTTCAAAAAAATATTCATTATATAATTATCAATTTGGATTGATACAATATAACATACCACTTTTCTAAAATGATCATTTAAAAATATAAAAGTTACAAATACCTATATACTATATACAATGTCAATGATCATAACATACTTCATTTAAAAAAATGATTAATCATAAATATATAATTTATTTATATATATGATATTTATTTCTATTTCATTATTGTATATATTTTTAAATAGTTATCTAGAAAACAAATTATGAACCTTCCGAAGACATTTTAGAAAAATATGTAAAATACAATTGAAGCACATAATGTAAACATAATAAATTTTGTGATTTTATATATGATAGTAATAATTGAAATCGGCATAACAAAATACCTCAAAATTATTTTATAAAAATTTAATTAACTAACAAAATTTTATTAGTTACTATGAAAGAGAACATACCGTATAATTCAAATTCAATGAAAGGGTTTCTCAAAACACTTTTTCTTTCATGAGACATATTTCATCTGTAACACTTATTACATTTTTCTGTTCTATATATTATCAATTTTTATGTTTTAATTCATTTATCAATTTTTATTAGTGGTATTTAATGTATAATTTGACATTATATCTATCATTGTAATTTTTTTCAAAATTTACCAATGTTGTAGTGGTTTCTTTTAGAATACCATTGTTATTGAAGATTGTTTTCATTAAATTCTCTCATTGGTATATTATATGATATTAATATCCTTAAATTAATCTAATTTAATCTAATACATGAATCCAATTCTATTTTAAAATAATTTTATCCTTTAACTCTCCTTTAAGAATAAATTATTCGGAATATATTTTTAAGTAAATATAATGTTATTTATCTCTTTGGTCAAGCATATTATATTATTCAAAATCCATTATTTATAAAATTATTTTCAAAATAGATTTAACACTATCTAAAGGATATTTTAAATAAAAATTTACACTTGAATGAAATTTTACAATATGGTTTGATATGAATCTTATTTTAAATTTCCAAATGATGAACTTTAATGTAGTTTTTATAATGAAAATTTATTTTTGTTATTAATTTATATGAAATATACCAAACATACCACCATCATGATAACAATATCATTGATAAAAATATTACATATTTCATGATCCACTATTAAGAAAATTTATTTCAAAAAATTTGACTATTATTTTTTCATTCAGAGTGATTATCGAAGAATGTTGTTTGGAATTTTTGTATTTCTTTAATTATAAAATAATTATATTGATTTTCAATGCAATGTTATTTTCCTAAGAAAATTTTCATTGTGATTCATCAGTATTTCATTACATATATGTTGACATAATTTTATGTAACATATAATTAATTTAGATATACAACAAAGATACCAACCTTATTATCACTCCAGCTGGTTGATCATTAGTTTGATTGGGGATGTACTTCATTAATACAATTAATTTGGTTCAACATTGTTTATGATTATGTTTAATTTTTTTTGAAATTATATATTTTTGCTATTATATTCTAGATATTATTTTTATGTGGATGATATTTCCCACTTCATATTAATAATGTTTTGGACAATGTATTTAAACAGTGGTGCCGACTAAATCCTCTCGATGAATTTATATTTCTTGTGTGTCAATATACATTGGGTTTTTACAGAGGTTTTTCAAATTTAATTATATTTTGATTCACAAGGCCTTAATATTATGGATAAAATTTTAGTTTATATGTACTATAACATTAAAAATTATATTATTGATATTCCAGAGGATTATTTGATAATTTTAATAACTGTGGTTACATTTTCAATATCCTGTAAATATTTTTTGGGAGTTATTTGAAAAACTTTTCTTCCTACCTTAATAATCTCAAGAAACTATTTAAATTTCATCATTTTCAGTTGTGTATATTTTCATGTTATTAACTTCTTAATTATTCATATCACCCCTATATATAAAAATATTCTAACCATATGATATTTTCCCCTTATTATTTTTTATTTTATACAAGAATCAATGAATAGTTTTTGATTGATATGTAGTGACATGCAAAGAGAAAAAAGGTAATTCATAATGATTTTACCTTATCTACTTTTTATTTCGAATTTTAATGTATATTTTATGTATTAATTTATTTAATTAAGTATACAGACCTATTATATCCATTAAAATGATATTCATTGAATATAATTTTAATATAAAAATGTATACACAAGCTTCAGGCTAAAGGGGTTGGGTTTCAATGATTTTTATCTGAGTAACTTTTGTAGAAAAATTAGAAAAAAATATTTAGGTAATCATTGGTTGGTAACATGAGACTATAATACACTATGATAGAATATATATATGATCATCCATTGTTTTTCTATGTAATATATTATATTTTTTCTTATAAAATGAATCATTTTCGGGATTCTATAGGTGATCATGGTTACAGAATTGATCTGCATATGGGCATTAACAATAAAAATAGTGAAATGTGTTTGAAATGATTGACACTCGGTGTATAAAAATAGGTCATAAAATGAATTTTGTATTACACTACAAATATATTTTCATAGGGTAAATCGCATTTTATATTCAATCCATTTTTAAGGAGTTCAAAAAAGGTATTGCAATTGAAACATATTTCATGATAATTAGACAATATATGAATAATACATTCAATTAATTTTTAGTGTTCACTATTTGATAGATTATACATTGTATCTAATAATTTAAGGATATAATATAGTGTATTCAATTCTGTTTAAATAACTCATAATGTAAGGATTTGTAGCAATATAAATTCACATACCTAATGTATGGATTTCCCCTTGTAAAAATAGTGAAGCATGTGCTGGAGATGGAGATAAAGTTATAACTGGTCAAATTAAATCATATTTATGTATTTGACTATGGATTTTACTAATATGATTTCTCTTATGGAGTATCTGGATGATTCACCATGCGGTGTAATAAAAATAGACATATTCATGCATCAAAAACCATTATTATTTGATGGGACTTCAATTAAATATATATATATATATATATGAAATGAATATTATATATTTATAATTTAATTCATTCTCTATTATGGGTTATAAGGATAAATTTTCAACAAATTTTATCTTCATTATGAGATTTGGATCAATGGTTGTCAATAATTGAAAAAAATAAGGATGTAGATAAATGGAAATCATATTGTAGTAGTATTTCAAGGTATTGTTATTAGATGAATATATCCTATATACTAATTAGAATATATAAAATTAAAATTCTTAAGTTTATGATATAAATGGTAGGAAAATTACATATGAGTTATCACAACATTAAACAGTTAAAAAGGCATGTTGTAGACTATGTTTGTAAAACAAAGAGAATTATTGCTTGTTTCGTTAATGGGATTTAAAACCCTTATAAGGGAAATAATATACTAAACATTACCATCTTAGGTTACTATAATATATTGTGTTATATAGATATATAGTGAATTTTCCATGTTATATGGCTTCAAATTGATGAAAAGCAAAATAAAATAAAGAATGATAAAATCATGTATAACAATAATATGGGATTTGAGGACATTCATACATACCATAATTGTGGAACGAAACAATTAAGTACCGACATATAATTTTAAATGAATTTTATACATGTGTGGAGCAATAATCCATTTTTCTCATGATTTCTATGGAAATAATGAACCAAAAAACATGAAATTCATTAACTATTATGACATAGTAAACTATGTCAATGAATCCCCAGGATTTTGGAGTACTATAACTGAAAAGGATATACCAGAACAGGGTTAATATATTTCGATGTCTATAATTATAGTGGAATTATTAAGGTTCTTTTTAAGGGATTCAATATAATGTAATATGAGTATATTAATCAATGATATTCTGGTCGTATTATTTTTAAAATTAATATACATTATAATAGATTAGTATTTTATTACAAATTTGAGTGCATTTGTTGAATTGTGTTGATGTCCCATAAACTTTTATCAATGAAAAGTTTAATTACATAGAAAAAAATTATTGATTGGTGATAACACATAATATATTTCCATAGATGATATAATAACGATTGCATGGTTTTTATACAACTATTGGGTTCCATTAAGGTATATATAATATATTATATTAATGTTTTTCAATAGAATGTGTATCAAAGAAGGTTAATATTTCATAATGAAGGAGTGAATTATAGTTTATAATCATTACACAAAATAAAATATAAAACAAATTAATGTTATTTTATTAGAATCAATCATAGTGTTTTGAATAGAGTGATGTAATCTAAAACATATTTTCTATGATTATATCAATGAATTTGTTCATCATAATCATATGTACAATGAAAAAACTAATTTATAATTACGATTTTTATGAATAAAATCAATCATAATAATCACATCTGAATACATTTTTAAAAAAATCATGAAAATGTCTACTAAAATTAAGAAATAATTACAATATAAATTAAAATAATAAAATATTTTAACCAAAAAAAAGTTATTTAGTAACCCTAACTATAAGTATCACATTTTATAATTTCTGTAAATTATAACATTACTTTCCATGAAATCTGTCAATATAATGATTGGAATAATCTATTTCCTCTTATCCTGGGAATCCATTTATATGATGATCTACATATTTCTTCATTTCCCCATATGTAACAAAACTAATAAGGAATCATTTAACTATAACACACTAATGAATTCAATGATTAAAATAGAGTATTTCACACTAATAAATCATTAAAATACATATTTTACAAAAACATATCATCTATTAACTCATTAAATGACTGTCTATTTAGATTGGAACCTCAAATGATCATATTTTAAAAATTTTTGCAATGGCATTATATAACTGTCTCTTTGACATATCATAATGATCAAGAATAAATGAAAGTACGATATTGTTTTTAAACCATTATTGTGATAACAATATTCCTTAGGATAGAAACATTTCCTATTTTAATTGATTATAATAATAAGTTAGTGTGTTGGAATTAAAAATGGATTAATAATATGATGAATTTAAAGAGGGTAAGTTTTATGTTTCTATACCATGGTCAGACCAACAATTAGTAATTTTTTCTGTCATATAGACACGACATGTCTAACCACTAGTATGGAAAATTTTGATTCCAATAGATCAAATGCACCATCAGTCCAATGAGTATGATTGATTAATGTTAATTTTATATTCACAATAAATTAGATACACTTCATTTAATGATTTAATGTAATTTTTTCTATAAAAATATTATAAAAACATTAGACATAATAAATAATGTGAATACAAAATAATGTTTCACCATTCCTATAGATTGGACTGTCTAACATTGTGGTTTGATCATTATTGGTTGTCCATCAGGAGTCAACATGATCCATCGTCTAGTCTATCCTTGATCCCCATATCATCATCTTATTTCATTCTCCAGTGACAGAGAAATGACAATGCTCCTCTCTAGATCTCATAAGGAAGGATAATTAATCTAATCATGTATCCCTTGCAATAGTTAATGAAGAAAGATTCATTTCAGTGTAACCTTCTCTTCAACATTACTATTGTAGTGTTGATGTTTCTCCATTCTATTTCATTAATGAAAGAGAACATGCTACCTATCGCAGCGTCCCCATTCCACAAAAAGATAAATACGATTTTAATTATCCTCTTTATGTTTATTTTATTTTTCATTAAAATTTCTAAAAATTATATATTATAATATAGCTATGCCAGTCGATGTTTGGAACTGCATAAGTAAAACACACCACTACGAACTCATCTTATAACCCCAATTTCAAATCAAAGTCACTGTTCATGATTTAAAATGTCTTTGATGAAAATAAATTTATTTTAAAATATTATTTATGACTATACCGTATATGGTTTTTCACACTAGACACCCTCACCGACTAATGTTAAGTCTCACATAGGGTAAACCTATCATCCTGAATTCAATTGAGCCCTTAGGTTTCTGTTCCAATAAACTGTTTTTGATTTATTTCAAATTTATTGGAAATTTACTCACACCAACTATTAAAAAGACATAATATTTTCTTCATGCCATTTCGAGTAGACTAGACCTCAGAATGACAAATCTTCTTAGTCCAGGGTCCTAGAATTTCCCCATAAATTAACATAAATTAAATTCTTAAAAAACGGAGTCATTACATTCTACTCCATTATGGAATTATTTCGCTAAAATTCAAAAAATTGGATACACAAATAGATGATTCTACAAGAACGAAACTATTTCCACTGTTTGAATGTGCTTTATCAGAGAGTCTCAGGCTGACACTAGGATCACAATAAAAGAAATCAGTTTCCCACATACAACCATCTTGTATCAATCCTTGATCTCCATGACTAGGATGAAAAGTGAGCATCGTGATTAGAGAATAATAGCATTGGGATTATATGGAGTACATCTATCTCCTTCACATTGATGCATCTCATGCTTTCTACTATACTCGGCGCCCAAATGCTAATTAGTGGATGATTTGGTGACCTGGTAATTGATTACACAAATGGTATCAAATCTATAGTAATAATGTGATAAAACTATCATAAAGCTATTATATATCCATTATCACTCCATCCGTGGAACTCCAATGAATAAATGTGAAACACCTTTCATGAATAGGGGATCTATATGGTCCGTTGGCAAACAAAAATACTGATTCTAAAAAGATATCAGCATTTTTATCAACATGTAACCCTAGAATTATTCTATTCTATCAACATGGGATTCCTCATTGAAACCCACATGCATATCCCAATGAATAATTCCCCTCTGGGAATCCACTTTCACTATTGTTCTTTCCCTAATAGAAAAGAAATGCTCCCCACCATTATAATATCCATCATAAGCATTCCCTATTTGTAACTGAGCACGTAAAGTCTCACCATTAGAGCCACAAAGATCTTCCTCACTAACTCATTATAATAATAGAGGGGTAACATCAACCGTCTAGAGGCTAGTGGAATCATCTCTATCCATGATGGATAAATGCAACGAGGCCAACTACTTTGTCACCTTCTTCAGCAAATATGAACTAGTTTTCCCCTTGAGAGCATCTACTACCACATCTTCCATAGTAGGAGTATATACTAACTCTAGATAAAAACTTGAGATGAAATTTATCCAACAAATCTCTTTGAAATTAAAAACCGTCTCAATGAAGATATTCATGAGTCTCTCATGGTCTGTTTAGATAATAAACCACCCACCCATAATGTAATGCCTTTCTATCTTCCATGTGAATACTACAATGACCAACTCATTATTGTGGGTATTGTTTTTATGCTTATGTGGTATCAAATGAAATTAACGATACGAAATATCCACATTGATATTATTCATGCCACAACTATTTATATTCACTAATGAATTATTTAAATCTATGTACATGATTCAATTCTCTAGAAACCTCATGATTGAGGTGCTCGTCATAATATTTGTTTACTATTATAAAGTCTATGAGAACCTTTATTTTAATGGGTAACATCCCCCATTCCAAATTATTGAGTGTTAATTTACCATTTAGTAGTGGGTACTATTTCTCCATGTTCACATAATTAATGTTACTGTATTCTACACATAACCTTGAAAACAAGTTCTTACAAAGACCATTCTTTTCATGTCCACCTCTTGTACCCTCATCTTGTGATGATATATGAAAGCCATCTGATATAATGAAGCTGATATCTGTGCCTTATGAGGGTGCTGAACAATGTACAATTGAATATACATATGTGGTGGTAAAGCTAGAAACATCTCTTGGAATGACATCCTTGAACTTTACCATAACTTTTGGGAAATGAAAATTCATAACTTCAACAACCTCGAGTGCACGGCTAGCCGAAACAAGAGTTACTACATTTACACTCTTATGAATGAGTCAATCCCATTTTTCATGGGTTCTTTTCAATCAAACCAATGAATTTCACATTCCATCACTAATGATATACCACTCCCTTTTTTCATGAATAGTCAATCAATGCCTAAATTGTTGATAAATAATCAATACAAAAAATGATGTAGAAAGGCCTCGATGTGACCACAATGAGGTTAAAACAGAAACATTCACCTCAATGGTCATATGAAAAAATTTGAATATGTGTGATTGTCGAGTCTCTTCCCACTGGTATATCTAGGAATTAGGAGAAACTCATTGGTTTAATTGGAATTTAAAGGTCTTTAACATGTTTTGTTACAAGGAATAATCAATAACACTTATGTATTCAAATATGGAATCTAATCGAAGACTATGATCATACCTAGAATCATTCCTAGTGGCATTAGGTCATATTCATTTACCCCATGTAGCTTCCCCTCAGCCTCTCATTTATATCCACATGTCGGGTGTGGACCATGGGTTGTTTATAAAGGTTACATGTTGAAATGTATTCCACCTCCTACATCTCTCCCAACTCCTTTTCCATGTATCCCACCCTACAAATCCTTCTGTCCCTATCATTGTCTCTTCCTCACTATCCCATCCACCATTTTCATAATAGAAACATAATGGTATGGATATTATCTCGTGAGATTTCCCCTTATATATATCATGAAATGAATTTCCTCTCTCTAGGACAAATGGAGTCACCCTATGAGCCACGAATTATAGAAACCTTATCCTAAGACCTCATCATAGAGCTTCTCACACATCCATGACATTGAGACTAATGTTGGATTCATTATCCAAAGGTCATCACTCATAATTGACCACTAATGAAATCCAATTGATGTGTCTACTCAGCCAATATACTTTCAACCATAAATAATCTCACTATCACCCTTGAATAAATAAAAATTCATAGAATAATAATGATGGATCGAGTGACCATAAACACACCTTGATAAAAGTTACAATACCAGAAGCATAAGTCACGTATCATACAAATCGAGTACCTATAAGGGTTGTAATTCTAGGATGAATACTTATACACTTGTAATGTCATCCTACGAGAGCTGAGGATTCTCTTAGGAAAGATTAACCCATATATTTTATTATTAGAGACACTTTTGTGAAAAAAATTCTCAAACTCTATCCATGAAAATTTCACCTCTTCATCCAATCAGCTATTATAAACCCCACTAATTACCTATTAAGACACATTGAAGGATCGTTTCCCAGACCACCATCTGATACTTTGGTGACCTATATAGACGAAATACACAGTCACTACCTCTATCCAGTCCTCAGGCATCTTTGAGTTGGGCTGACCTTAGAATGTGGGGTCTCTCAATCGCCAAAAAATTTGATGTGTGATCATCCATTACATCTCATCAACTTGTAATATGGGTACAATGTTCTAGGTTACAGGTTATTGTGTAGATGGTACACCACATGGAGGTTAATTCTCTGGTAAAAATATCTATAACAATCTCATCTCCACATAGATCATCCTTCAGATCATGATATGGAATCCTAACTTCTTTCCTTTATGGAAACATCATGAAATAAAATAAAATGTACATTGATCAATATATTATACCTTGTGAGATGGCTCATGATGGCTAGGTAATACCCAACACATTATAATACAATTCATATACAATCATTTTCCCCTATTACTAGGGTTCTCATGTACCGTGTCAAAAATTCATATTTTTGAGTTATAGTGTATGAATATGATGGCATCCTCGCTAACACTGGATTTCCTATCCGGAAATCCAAACTCAAAACACAAAAAAAAAATTCCCAAAACCAAAATAATTGACTCTTGGTTCATACTGAATGTTCCTAGTCAAAATATTGTTTCACATAGAGGGGGAAGGTTGAATCAGTGATACTATTTATCTTTTACATTTCTTTTCAAATTAAACAACCATCTCATCCTATTAAATATTTCAACACTCTACTGATAAAAAAAATTGGAACACATCCAATGGAAAACAAAAATTAAAAGGATCATTATTCAATAAGAATAGATAAATCATTTGAATGGTTTAGAAATGATCTAATACCATGCAATCCACTATGAAAACAATCCATGGATTACTATGATTTGAACGTACCCTTTTACTCGTGTAGAACTATGAAAAAGTCACACTTGTTTGTTACCTATATATAAGAATAATAGATTATTATAAATGTTTTTTAACAACTCATGTACCTATACATATTTTCAATACAATAAATTTATACAAATTGTAATACAATTCATCAATTTTTTTCCAAGAAGAAATCTACAAACTACATGTAATTTGTAATGAATCACTGAGTTTTAATCCTCTATGTACGATTCATTCAAATCAATGATCTAGTCCCATTCCTTCAATAAAATGATCACATTGTGATTCATTCAAAACAATAATCACATTACTATTTTCAGTTAGATAATAATGGAGTATAATACAAATAACTTCAATTACCTATTACAAATATCATGCTGAATATAATATGAATGAATTGACACCACCCATAAAATTGTCAATCCGAGAGGAATTTATATCTTCATATCTCAATAAATATAGATCGTATCTCTCTTATAATTTGGAAATTACACAACACATAAGTACAATTTACTTCATTCCATTTATTGGTTACCTAAAACATGTTTTGGTGGGATTACCAACACACTTTCACTATCACTAATATTAAAAAAAACTGTATTTCTGCATAAATATTGATGCAATTATGACTTCATCAGTGCTTCTTAGTTCATCTTGTATCTTTTACAATCTTCATGTCATATTTTCCAGACTCGAATTTAAAATTCCAATACAATTAAAATTTATGACTAATACATGGGTCTAAATCCGGGTCTCTCATGATGATTTCTTCAATATTATTCCTAATACCATACTAATTGAATATGTTTTATGAAATGCACTTATCCACCTGAGATACATTCACTATTTTAAATTAAAGGTACCCCCTTTGAATGTTTATTATATAGTCTCATTCTCTTTACTTTGACCCTTAACCATATGAGAAAAAAAATATAATTTTCCAACATGTTCATGAATAATGTCTATTATCATGGCATTGAAATAATTTTGGATCAGCATTAGAATCATTTGAATTCAATTGGAATGTATTGTAACATTTAATTCATTTTTTCTTTATTTTCATATCATCCCAATAATGACATTTTTGGAATTAAAATGGTCTATATATTATTTTCCTTAATACGATCACATCTAGATATGATCATTCATTTTATGATCATTATTATTATGATCATGTTGGATACGATCATTTTGGATAATATCATTTCTGGATATGATCGGGGTTCATAAAGTCATTTTGTATACGATCATTCTTGATAAGATCAAACACATTTTATCAATTCTGGATAAGATCATTCTGGGTATGATTTCTCGATACAATTTCTATATATGATACAACACAACCTCAATGAGTCATTCTCTGTCAACACCATCTAATACGTTTTCTTCTCCCCAAATACGATTTTTTTGAAAAAAAACATTTGCATCATCTTCAATAGACATCATCTATTACATTATCACCACTTAGATCAGCACCACATTCCATAGGCATCATGTTTCCCATCAACAAAACTTTTCATCGCATCCAAATTCAGTCAGTTCAACTTCTATTACCTTAACCTAGAATAAAATTATTTTAAAATACAATTAATAAAATATTTAAATGAATGATATTTGATTGTTTTAAAAAACAATTGTTACTGCATCATCCTCACTTCAACCCGATTACAATAATTGTGGATATGATTATTTTCGGATTGTTTTGAAAAAACAATTTGCACCACTAATTTCTTTTTCCATCTGGTTATAATAAATCTGAATAAACTTCTTTTATAATTAATTTGAAAATAATTTGAAAATGATTCCTTTCTAATTGGATGAATATATTTCCCTCTTCTTTTCTTATATCAATATTTCATCACAATTTCGCAATAATACTCATGATTTATATGAAATAAAAATCAGTATGGCATTGTCAAAATTTACCTATGTCTAATTATTTCTAAATCAAACCCAAAAAACTCTTTCCACATAACAATGTGATGTGAATTCCTTTCAATAAAACATTCCTTGAAAAAAAATTATGAATCGCTCATCACATTGATCATCAGTTTGTCCCAACAATCTCCCCCTTTGGGATTTGTTTTCAACCATGTTTCAAAAATCACTGAACATTTTAAACTCTAGTAATGGATTACATATCAGCACATCTATACCTGGAAGACCAAACTCATTGAAGGTAACATGGATTATTAATAGTAATAACATGATATCAAAAATAGTTATAATGACCACCTATTTATATATTTTTATTTGTCCAATAGTACAATTAAATTTATTTTCCTAAACCACTCCAACAACTAGTTAGAATTTATCACACACTTATAAATTATGAATTCATGGATTACCCAAAACTATATATTTTGTGAAGTAGATTTATGAAAAAAACAAAATAATTATACCCCTTGACAAGAATACCCAAATGAAATATGATTGAGGGGACAATACACATACATCGACCTCGATGAGCAATAGTTTGGACACCCATGTTTAACATGATTTTTTAGAATGATTCATTCAATAATGATTTCATAAACATATCAGCAAATTTTTTGATGTTGGAACATAAACTAATATTAATTAATTCTCCTCTAATGGATCCTTGATGAAATGATATTTGATTTCAATATTTTTTGAACAAAAATATTTTACATGATTCTTGGTGAGGCTGATTGTCAATTGATATCACAACTCAATAACAAGGGTAACATCCATTCAACAATTAAATCATCTAATTGTGATTTTATCCCAAGAAGTTGTGTAGTGACTTGAGTAGAAAGACCATAAACACATTTATTTGTACGAATATTTACTAATTTTTGTTTTTTTGAATTCCAACCAATACAATTTATTCCCAAAAAGAAAACACCACCATATTTAGTTCTCCTATAATCAACATTTTATACCCAATCTACATCTGAATACCCAAATAAATCAAGACAATATAAGATTAAATACATGATTTAGAATTATGTTATTCCTGTAATGTATCATGGAATTATTTTACCCACAATAATTTGGGATTCTTTTGGATCACTCTGAAATATTTCACATAATCGAACAACATTTACAATATAGGGTATTGAGGATTTGAAATACAAGGGACTTCCAATAATTATTTGATACTCTTTCTGATCCACTTATTTTCTTTATCAATAAATAATTAGATTTTTTCCACTAAAATGGCTGTGAAAACAAGATTTTAATTTTCCATCCAAAACATCTTTAAAATTTCTTTTGCATTGGGAGTAGAAAATGTATTCTTTCTTTTTTTAGATTTTTAACCCAAAAAAGTATTTCATTTCTCCCAGCAAGTAATTTTCAAATACATTATTTATTTCATCATCGAATACTTCACAACTTCCTTCATCATTCACCGTAATGATAATATCATCAACATAAAAATTTACAATGAGGAATACTATTGAGCTTCTCTTATGTAAATATTTATATCCACTCTTCCCTTGTCAATATTTATATTTCGTATTAATGTATCCAATTTGGAATACCTTGACCTCAAAGCTTATTTCATACCATACGATGACACTTTCAATCTTGACACATAACATTCATCCTATCCAATAACTAATACACAAGGTTTTTCAATATAAACCTCTTCTACCAGATCACCATTTATGAATGAAAACATTAAATCGATTTGAAATATTTGTAGCCTCCTGTACAACAATTTAATGAAGGATACTAATTATTTAATGTCTTTCTATTGGAGCAATGATTTAATCAAAATAAATACCCTCAATCTGTGAGTACCCTTTGCAAACAAATTTCCCTTGTTACTTATAAATTTACCGTTTTCATTCACCCAGTTCCAGAAAACCCATTTTTTCCAATGATGTATTTGTTTGGCATGGGTATGAGTTCCATTTTTTTATTCCTTGAAATATGATCCAATTAATCTTTCATAGATTGAACCCTTTAGGGATTCTATAAATATCATTTCACGTCATTCGCTTCCACCATTGAATACAATTAAGTATGTGAAATGGAATTGTTAATTCTTCGTGTTTAAACCTTTTAATGTGGATCACCAATTATAGTTTACGAATCCACAGGTTTCGTAATCATTAGATAATATTGTTGATTTTCTTACTCATCACTGTAAATTTATGAGTAAAATTCTTCACTATTATTAGTATTACAATTGTTTGTATCCTAATCAGAATTATTTTCTTCAACATACTTAATTTTATTTTACATTTGATCATTTATCTCTTTCTCAGATACATCAATCACATTTACATCAACTAAATCAACAATTATTTTTGAATCTTTGTTGAATCATATATATCCTATTCTTTCCACAAAATAGCCAAAACATTCTACCGTCATATTTCTTCTCAATCATACCATAGTTTACACCTTTCATCATTATAAAACATGGACTCATGAAAACACTAATGTTCTTAAACCATGGATTTTTTCAATAAAACTATTCACAAGGATTCATACCTGATTATGTCCAATATAAACGACAGATATGTATATAAACAAAAGTAATCATGTATTTTCTCTAAATGTAATGAGAAAGACCATTATAAAGTAACATGGTTCTTCCGATTTCCACCATATTTCTATTCCTTCTTTCAGTAACCCCATTTTTTTGGGCAGGGTATGGAGTGATATACTCACGTTGAATGAAATGATTTTAATGATAACGTTCAATGTATTCAATACTGTATTCACCACCATTATTAGTAATCAACATAGTTATAGGATACTCAAATTATTTCTATTATTTTCTTAAAAAACATTAAAACCTTTTCAATGCATCTGATTTGTGATTCATATAAATAACACAAGTAATGCATGTAAAATTATAAATGAAGTTAATAAAGTACATATACCTATGTGTGTATTTATTTATCATTGGCCCATACATATCAGAATGGATCAGCATTATGTGTTTATTTGAATAAAAATCACATTTTTTATGCACAACATTTGTAATAATTACTTTCTTAAAAATAGTCTAACACCAATATATACATATTGGAAAAATAGTAATGTCTAAATCACCATATCTTTTTAATAAAATTCCAATGATTCTATAACTCACAGGTCCATGACTTTTTTCCATAACTGATTCTCATTCACCATACACATGTAACATGATTTTGTTGAATCAAAACCTTGAAAAATGCATCCTTTTTTACGTTTGACTCTTATATAAATCATTCCATCCTATACACTCTATATAAAAAAAATTCACATTTCATGAAGATGAAATTTTTAACTTAATCACAATATTTTGAAACACTTAGATGATTGTGTTTCACCCCTTCACGAAACAATGTTTTCTTTGATTTTATCATTTCTATTCCAATGATGGATGAAACAAGACATTTTAATTTCAATAATTCATCATTGAAAAATGCCATTATGCCTTCATTAAAATATTTCACATCCTTTAACAGTTTCATATATCTTTTCATTTGAGAAGAACACCCACAACCAAGTATATAGGGTCATTCTCCATTAATGTATTTTAATGCATTTTCCACAACAAAAACCTTTTCATGATTATTTTCCTTCATCAGATATGGATTTTGAATTTTGAGAATATTTTGATGAGTTGAAAACAAACCATGGCTTCCTTTTTCTAGGTGATTAGGTTGTTCAAATCATTCACATATAGTTTACAAGTATTGGAGCCTATTTTAAATATTCAAATGTTTTCACATTTTTTCAATAAAACCATGTAATTTTTCTTTCATTGAGTAGAAAAACTCCCCTTATCATCTTCCATTAAAAACATGTGTCATAATAGTAATGTTGTTGACTGAACCAACACATAATTTATATGTGCCCAAATCCCCCAAAATTGCAGCTGAATCCATAGAAAGTGTATTTTCCTATGAAACAACCACATTGTTCAGAATTATGAATGTGTTTCATAGAAACATTCATTACATTATTTTATGAGTCACATACCATTCAATTATCAATCATATTCCTTCATTTATTTTCTTAGTTGCTGGTAACATATGTTTTTAATACATTTCCAAATTCATAATGTTTCTAAGAATTCCCATCCTTGCAGGTCTTGGCCACATACATAACATTCCCAACATTCAACTATAATCAAAATTAAATTCTTATTCTCACATTTTGAATGTATCTTTTGATTAACCATGTAAACATTATCATTAAAACAACAGTAAAATAACCAGTGATTGATCAATAGAAGAATTGAATTTTTCCAACATCATTAGAGAGTTTTTGTTGGACAAGTTCCAAATCTTCTTCATTTAAATTCAACTAGACTACTAAATGCTCATTTAAATTATTTTATTCTTCTAAATATTTCATCTATTTAGAATTTTCATTAATAATATTTTATTTATCACCAAAAACATTCTTGGTTGATTTAGCATTCATCTTCCATATTTTTTGTTTTTCTTTTCAATCCTTCTGATCATTCACAAACATTCATAAACTCTTCTTTTATATGCATTTATGGATGAGCTTATTGTAATTCAGAAATAATTCTTCTGAAATATGCATCATTCACTATTGCATTTAATTTTTTCTCATTAATGTACTCAATTTATTTATCAGATTCCAAACCACTCCCTTGTTCTTCTTCATTGTATGACTAGAAACTTTTTATTTTTTTAGAAGAATTTATATTTTTGTCATTTGTCTCCACTTCTCTACCACGATATTCTTGTCTTTATTTCTTAAATATCTATATCCTCTTATTTCATTCTTCAAGGGTTAGACAGATTGTGAAAAAAACATACACATTAAAAAAAATATCAAGGAATGTTTTACATTATATTATCATGTACCACTTTTTTTATTTTTAGAAAACAAGGATAAGATTTCAGTCATATTTTTACATTGCTCATTTTCAGAGTCAGAATCACCATCTTCATATTGAATAACAATATTCATTGACACATCATTATTCATATCCATGAAAGTTATTTCTCAATATAACGTTTTTTTATCTCTTCAAGGAATTCTATATTTTCATTTCACAGGAAATAATATTGCTATGTAAACCATCAGGAGAAAATGTTTCAGGATCAATATCTCCCAATGAAGAAACTATGGAATTGAATTTGTCTGGTAGGATTATCAATATATTTTCAACAACATTAGAGTCCTTTGTAGTTTCAAAAATAATTCTGATAGTATTCAAAATATCATTCATCAAGGGAATTAAGTCCCAAATTATTTCATGCTCACCACACATCAAATCAAAATACTTCAATATTTATATTTGTAGCCATTCCTTCTTCACTTTTGTATTTCCAACATATATGTTTTTCAATTTATCACATTTACTTTTATTTGAATAAACACATTTCACACTCATGAATTAAAATTTAGAAAGTGATGATAATATATCATTCTTGGCCCTTCCATTATTCTCAAGATACATATTTTCAACTGTTTCATGTTGATCACTATCATAAATTGAAGGAAACAAAACTATTACAACTCCAAGAACATCATAACTGATAGAAATAAGAAACGTAATCATTATATCATTATATATATGATAGTTATTTCAATAAAATATAGAAATTCCATTAATATGCACACTATTCATGTTCTCCATCATAAAAAATGGAACCATCCATTTAATATAACTGGAAAGTGATCAATCCGAATAATGTATCACTATGATGGGGAGGGGTGAATCAATGAAATTTGTTTCATTAATGTTTCATTTCAATTGAAAAACAATCACCTCCTATTATAGATACCACATCCCATAGTATGATACTAATCGATTCACATTGAAAGGAACACAGATAGATACAAGTACCACTTTTCAATAAGATTATCTACATCCTTATTTTGATTTGGAAATTATCAAATGACATAAAATCCACTAAAAATATCATGGATTACAATGAGTAGGATATACACTGTCACTCTTATTAAACTATAAAACAATCCCACTAGTGTTTGTGCCCCCTCTTATCTCAATAGAGTAATAAATTGTTTTTTTCACAACTCATGTTACATGTGAATCTATTTAATTCAACAAATGTAATTAAATTGAAATACATTTCATGAATTCCTAACACAGAATAATTGTATGAAATACCTAATCAATGTTATAAAACACTATGAATTATTTTTCGAAGTAAGACAAATTTAAAACAAATATCCCAGACTGATTCATTAAATACGAGTCTCCCATTCCGATTACTTCAACAAAGAGATCCCTGCACAATTTTTTGATAGAAAACAATATAGTATTATTTACACCACTTCAATTCTCAAATAAAATAGTCATGTCGAATACAATATGAATGAATGAGAACCACCCAATTCATTTGTCAATCTGAAAGGAATTAATCTTGTCTTCAGTCTAGAAATCCTATGATTCTATCTCTTCTAATCTGAATAATCCATGTACCATAAGTACAATGTACATCATTCCATTTATTTGTGAATAAAAATATTTTTAGCTATAAATACCAAAACACTTTACCAATAACTTAAATTCATGAAAATATGAATTTATATTGAAATCATGGAGAAAATATGGCTTCATCAACACATCTCGATTCTTCTCGAATCTTCTATTATATTAATCTCTTAAATTCAAAACTCCAATTTGAAATGTTAATAGAATTACAGTTTATGACAAATACACGTGTCTGAATTCGATTTTTTCATACTTATTTCTTCAAAAAAATTATTCATACCATATAAACTGTAAGTGTTTTAAGAAATGAACATCTCCATTTGATATACAATCATTATTTTAAAAGAATGGATCCCCTTTTAATAGTTAATTCATCAATATCATTCTTTTTTACAATTCTATTTACCCACATGTGAAAACACACTTCATTCACTAACATGTTGTTGTACCATCGATAAAATAATGACATTGAAATGATTGAGGATCATCTTAGGCATCATCTAGATTCAATTGGATAAAATTGTAACATCCATTAATTGATTCTTATTTTTTTCAGCTCATCCAAAACATGACCATTTTGGAATCCAAATGGACAGGATATTATTATCTTAAATTAAATCATATCGAGCAACAATTATTATAAATAATATCATTACAGTTATGATCTTTCTAGATAATATCATTCTCGACATGACATATATAGTTATGAACATTCTAGATAAGATCTTCCTAGATACAATCATTCCAGATAGAATAATTCTCGGTACGATCACTTCGGGATAAGATTATTCTGGTTAAGATTATTGGTTACGATTTTTGGATAAGATACAATACAATCTTATATTATTCATTATCAGTTAACACAATCGAATTATTTTTCTTAAACCCAAATAATATTGTTTTAAAATAAATTTTTGTATCATCTTTTATCGACATCATCTCTTCCAAATACCCACTGATATCGGCACCACAATCCATAGAGATCACTTCTCCCATCGCTATCAAATTCCATTAAAATCATGTTTCCATATGTACCACTTCATTTAAATTCAACTAGAATCCAATTAATTTAAACAAAATCGATACAATCCTGTTAAAAAAGCTTTCTAATTTTTTTTGAGTAAAAAATTGTACAACACATTTATCTCTTCCACCGAAATACAATAAATCAAAATACAATTCTTTTATTTATTATTTTGAAAAAAAAACGACACCAATACTTTTTTCTCTGACATATAGATATGATAAATCTGAATAATATAATTTTCTATTAGTTTTTTAAAACAACACGAATACGATTATTTTCTTATAGGTAGCATCTCTTTCACTCCCCCTATTCTCTATCAAGATTTCATCACATGTTTTCAATATGACTCATCATGTATATGAAATAAAAATCTGAAAATAATCATCTTAATTAACATGGGTATGATTCGATATAAAAAAATTCATAAAGAATTGATTCCATAAAACAATTTCATGTAATTTCATTTTTAAAAAACATTCATGGATGGAAAAAAGAAAACACTTGAATCGTTCTTCACATTGATTGTCAGGTCAGTCCCAACACATATGATAGAACTTACCTACCTATGATACCACTATATAATTATATTCCCACTATTATATATGTTATTACTACACCAATCCCCCTCCCATATGATAGGGGATGGCGATTAGGATCACTTATGTATATTCCACTACTGGGAGTCATTTTTCAGTAAACCAATACACACACATACAACTACATGAGAATGTATGTATGAGTGTAAAATCACTATTTAATGAAAATGAATGCATAACAATACATCCCAAAAATAATGCATAACATAAGTAAAGTAGTAATCTAAAATAGGGCCAGAATAAATTCCAACCAAAAACATTGATTTTGTAACCCATGTACTGAATCTTGTCTGTCAAAAACCGCACCTGATCCAACTACTTGGTAAGGCATTGGAAAACTATCTATAAGGAACCAGAACACAACATCATCTGTCTTATGCCACCAGGCCCCACCTGGTCTTGGCCTACCTATAACACTATCAAAGAGTCATCTTTTTGCACGAAAAATTAACGGTATGGGAAGAGTCATTATACTAGTGTGTAAAACAGTACTCGATAGGGATCACCAAAACACAAATTAACCAGCACAATTTAATGACCAATAAGAATAAACAGTCAGCACAACACAATTATATGTTAACCACATATATAACAATAACATTATGGTATACTTATATAGGAATCCATGACTCAATGTCACATCCAATTCCATCCATATGGTTCCGTTTATATCATTATCTATTCCAAGGTATCTCTCTCATCAAGGTAACTAATACAAAGAACATTGAACTATTCTACTAAATATATCAAAGAGAAAAACATGTCTCAATATTTCAAAATGTTCCCTATGACATTGGGTCTCAATAATAAAAGAGTCTTTATATCATAGCTAATCCTTAGAAATAAGATTCTTCTCAAAAATATTCAAATACAAAGCTTCACACTATCCATCTTTATTGGAGGCACACTCTCCATCCTTTTATAAGTCACACTATGTATATCCAAAATAGAAACACATTGTATATGTATAGGAGACAAAGTATGTATAACCGTAGGAGACACACTCAGTATATCCTAAGTAGATAGTATATATTCAGTTTAAGGAGACACAATCCTTATAATATAAGGATACTTGTTCTGTATTTCCTTAGGGTACACACTCTGTATACGTGTTGGAGACACAATCTGTATATTTGTAGGATACACACCCAGTGAATGCATAGGATACACAATTTATATACCTATAGGCGAAACATTCCATATAGGTATAGGAGACACCCTTCATATATCATTAGGAGACACACTTTTTTTATGAATTGGAGGGACATTATATATATTTTCAAGAGACACAATCGATAGATTCACACAACCAGCTATAGGATTTATCTATTAATGTATTCATTATGCGCACACCTTCTAATCGAACAAAAACTTCATACATCATCCTCCGATATAACTCATATAGGGTATAAAAATAGTACAAACTCATTTCAAGGGTACCAACTCTACAAATAGCTCATCAAACATAGACAAAGTTTGAGTGTTAGGATAATTTTAGTTTAAAGGGGTCAGTTGTCTATGGGTCTGGTACTACCTAATCTGTCATACCCGACAAATTCAACTGGTCACAACACACCCTAGATGGATCCCGAACCATTCTTGCAGCCCAATTATCCATCTCCAGCATATCCTTCCACATGTGGTCTGATTCACTAAAACCAAATGTGGTCTTGATGGCCGCGACCCTTGCCAATATGGATGATCTGTATTACCATCTCACACTCATGGCTTAGCTGTGAGTCCTTCATCCAACATGTCCCTAGGATCCTTGTCCATCCAAATCCATGGCCACCTACCAAGGATTGTCACTGCCACAGAAGGAAGATGCCACCGTGTGCTCCCTCATTTGACTCATCTCCTACAATCTGTTTCACTTGGCTTCATCCTCCTACCGCATCTGTCTTCAGCCACGTCATCTCCCACATGCTTCCCAAGACTACTTCCAGCATGTGATCTCATTATCTTCCATTGAGATGGTGACCTCATCATACTGCAGTCTTCCATGAAATGCCAGATCTGCCACCACCAACCACTGGCTCTAGCAGCCGTTGTAGTCCTAGATCCTGATCTATATCATGCGTCCCACAATGAACAAGATGTGATTTTTAGAAAGAGGGGGCGTAACATGAGAACACATAAATGGGGATAGATTTAGGCCCAGTTTGAGTATAACATGATCTATAGAGATTAGAAATCTAATGGTGGAAATATCAACAGTTCTAAATATAGATCAACTCTAAATTTGGAAAAACACTCTTCAAACCCCACAACATAAATCCTATCTCCACACTACTCATGATCTGGGAATAAATCCATTAATTAAGTAATTAAAAATTATTATTGGGAAAAGAAAAAAATAACGGGGAATGAATGAAAATTAAATCACACACCCTACAATGATTTTGGAATAGTCAATGTTGAGGTTGTATAGTCATTGGTTGTGTGTCAACAGTCAAAATAATCTATCGTCTCATTGATCCTCGATCCTCATATCTTCATCATCCATAATTCCCTAAAAAGTTAAAATTCAATGGTTATTCTCTATTTCTCACATGAAATGATCATTAATATAATCATATATTCTTAACAACAGTTAAAGAATAATGAATTTCTTCAGCATTAAATGTGTTTCAATGTTATATATGTTTTAGCTATACTTTTATAGATTTTATGTTCCCCAGTTTTGTTTCATTGATAAATGTGAATGTGATTCCCATTTACAGCATTGTCACCTTGAGAGAAATTAAGAAGAAAGAAAATAATATTAATCTATTTTATTTTATAATTTTTTATAATCTACAAGATTTTATATTAAAGGTGGAATGACCATCATTGATGTTTATCCCCCCCCCCCAAAGTAAAACAATACTATATGAACTCAACTATGGTATCATATTTCCAATCCATGTCACCATTCCTGTTTTATTATATTTCTAAAAAATTTATTTTATATAATTTTATTATTTATGATTATGTCCTTTTTATGTTTTCACATGAGAGACCCATGCCAAATAAACATAATTCACGTATTGGTTAAAACTGACATTCTAAATGCAACAGTGCCCTCATATTTCAGATACAAGAACCCATTTAAGAAAAATTTAAATTAATTATAATGATCACTCAGACATTATATTTAAAACAAAATATATTTCGATATACAATTCATAGAACATTGGGCCTCAAAATAGCAAGTAGTCTTAGTGTCTAGTATGAGAATATTCCAATATATTTTCTAATAATAAAACCCAAAAAATACGAGTCATTATATTGAAGAGAAATGTATAAGGTAAATATTTTTTGGGGAAGATTATTAGGAAATACTTCTAACCAATTTTTTCATTATTCTCATCTTGAACCACAAAGGCCCACCTCCTCTAACTAGTATGTTACACAATGAAATGAATAACCTTTCACCGTCCCTTAAATCGGAGTATTACGAAACCCAAATATCATCACTTCATTCTTTACCTAATACACTACATAATAGGGGCCTATGATACCCCAATGGTATTGAGGCATGATACCAAGGAACAAAAGATCCATGTCCTTTCCATGGCTTAGTTTAGCTTACCCAACATGAGCAGGACGAAAGACTACCCCAGTACTATATCATGAATATCCCAAGCTTATGATTTATTAATTTATTGATTAACGAATAAGGATGAACAAACTAAAATATAATCCAATTTGTTTCACAAAATTTTTATGGGGATTCATATTTCTATACCTTGAGACAATTACATTTAAAATAAATCAACACTATATTATGATAATTTTCCCAAAAACCAAGAATTTATGATACCTTGAATAATCATAAAAAAAATAATTATAATCTAATAGAATACCAAATCACACCACGCCTGTTTGGTTTCTACTTATGGTTTTTATCCTATACATCTTAGTTGTATGATAATTTAAACCCTATCACAATATGTCCTAGAGAATCATGGAATGTAGCATGTTTTGTTGGCCAGGAACCCCACTAACATTCAAAACCTAAATCACAAATAATATTTTTTCTGGTTTATCCAGACTCTTCCCAAATAACATAATCTTTGGAAATCAGGAAAACTTCCCGAGATACCATGTTTCAAGATCCAGGAAAATGGTTCCGTACAACCCAACACATTAATTGTTTTGTGGAAAGGCCTAAAGGGAATTCCAAATCCCCACACGCTAGAAAACTAGTTCATGGGCACTAACAATGATCTATGGAAAACTCTTTAACACATGACAAATTAGAGAGATGAAACTCAAAATTATGTTTCATTAAATATTAATTATTCAAGACATTATAAAATAACGAATACAGTGTTATGTTATTTGAACTTTATTAAGAAGAAAATGGGAGGGTGAACTGGCTTCAAAATCCAAATAACTCCATTATACATTAAGACTGTTAACTATACCACACCTAATCCAATAACTACACGGAAATAACACTTGAAATTAAATCCACCATCGACGTAATGAAACATATTTACATTACCCGTGTACAAAACAATTTCTACACAAACCTAAGGGTGTATGCATGATGTGAGCTAAATCACATTAGTATTCCACTAAAAATAAATTATTTAAAATAAAATTACGTGAAAAAAAATATTTCATTTTAGAGAATGAATTGAGATACATTTTTTTTAAAATGTAATCATTTTTTTTCAAATAACAATTATTTGAAAATTAAAATAAGTGTGAGGTCCTCAATATATTGATGGTATTCAAAACATCTCAAGAGAAACATGGGTAATTAGTAAGGTATGAGCATGAGTAGGACATAAAAAACCTCATATCATTTTTGAAAAAAGTATTGTGACTATAACCCATGGAATACTTATGAATGATATAATATAATTGAATTAATAAAATATTCTAGTGGAATCCAATCATCTTAATAATTTATTTAGAGTTGTTTCATCATCCCAAATAAAAAAAATTGGGCCTCATTTGCACCAATCCAACTAGAGTACGAATCCTACTAAACCCACCAAGATTATATGGATTCTCATGGTGAATAATAATCCATTTCACAGGCCACATAGATCACCAATTTCATATACACACATCAATAATCATGAGTAAAAATTATAAACCACAAATTTGAAAAGATAAATCTCTTTCTGATTCACATGCCCTCTATATCCATTTTAATCATGTTTGACGTCAAATATTAAATTCATAAAACAAATATACGAAGATCAAGATGGATTCACACAGGAAACACTACCAAATTACTTTGGAATATAATCTTTTAACATATATTATATAAGTACATATCCTAAAACATTACATAGTGTAGTAACATACATTATAAATTAAATATTTAGATTCCCAAAAATATTTTAATTTTATAGTTTTATAATACAATGAAATTATTAATATATATACACCTATAATAATAAAGAGACTATATTACTAAAAATATATCCATTTTATTATAATACAAATATTCTTAATAAAAATCATGAAAACTATTCTTGATATGTCTTCACAAAATTCATCATGGCTTATTGTTTTCTCTTAAACATACATAAACCATGTGATGAAAATTTAATAATAAGGGATGGAATCAAAAATCTCAGAAATGGAATTATAAATTAGGAAATAAAATATTATTCCTTGAACACTTTTATATATTTGAAATCATTTTTACAAGATTTTCTTGTCACACATAAAAAATAATATACTTTCATTGTCAACATAATTGATTTTCATAAAACATAAAAAAATACCATTAATTTATCATGGGTAATTAAATAATTAATATTGTAATGAACATTGATAATAAATGACTTATATCAATCACAATTTCATTAAAATTACACTCTCATGGCTACCATACAATATAACCCTCATGAATACCTTACTGTGTATCCATCACTTTTATACATGGAGTAAACATACGATAGACCCACGACATTAACATACCAAATCAAAAAGTGGTAGATATTGTACCCAACATTAATAATAAATGATTATAAAGAACATTAACGTAACCATAACATATTAATAATTTCATAAAACCATTGATTTTTTAATTTTGTAATATTTATCATTAAAATATGATTTTAATATAAATTCCAATGAAAATATTATATAATATATCTTGGAAATAATGGAATGAAAATAATAAGAATATAATCTACAAATAATCATTATAAAACATTATAAATAATTAATTCATTACTATAATTATTTTAGTACCACATAATTAATGAATATAAATGTTAACAGTAATAAAAGAAATTCGAATAAGAATTCCCTTTTATTAGGTTCATCAGACACAAAATGTTTCTATACCACCTATATAATGGTTTATATGGCTTTATAAATGTATTAAAGAATGATATTAATATTTATAATTACTTATATGATTTTCTAAAACAAATTTAGTCCCATTTATTAATAATATTTGTTTTATTTTCATTGTTTCACATTATTTTTTTCATTGTTTCCGTGGTTGGAGTATCATGGACATTTTGTTTGAAGGGATAGAAAATAAAAATTTGAAATTAAATGTTATTAATAATAATTAATAATATTTAATTTTCATGTACATTTATTGTTTCAAAGTCTATATAGTTGAATCATAAGATAAAACATTTGAGATGAATGTTAGATAATTTTGGTGAAATGTGATCGCTATGAAGCAATTTTTTTTAATATATAATATTCCTAAAAAATGGATCTAGAACATAATATAACATATAATATGAATAATTAAATAATATTTAGCTACATTTATGTATTCACATTCACCCTTGAAGGAGACAATGGAAATTGAATACACATCATCCTTGATGTTTGTAAATCGACACATCAAGGATGATGTTTTTATTTTTAGAATAAAAGAACCATGGGAGAAGTATAATAATGAAATTTTTCAAAAAAAATATAAAATTATTGTATATATAAGATAATTTAAATTAAATAAACTTTAGTAAGTGGGTTTCAATTTATTATAAGAAATGAATAATTATTTAAATGAAAATAAATTAAAATTAAATGGGAACATTAACTGTAGAATTCTCTTCCTTGAGAAACATCATGAGGAATTTTTTTGACAATGTTGTGATACTAGAAGGTCATGGATGCTGGGAATCAGCATGAAATTTTAGTGTGATAAAAATTATGATTCTTACTCAGAATCTAGTTTTGAAGGGAAGATGTGGATATGAGAGGTATTTAGAGTGGAGGAGATACTAGTTTTCTGATTATTTTGATCATTAAATTATTCATATGGATCAAAATTTTGACTAATTTTGAGTATTATCATCCAATATATTAAAATATTAAATATGGTAGATGATTTTGGTCTTACATCATCCTTACATCATCTATGATAAAATAAATCATTTATTTTTCATATATTGAAAATTAAAATGTTTCACTATTCACAAATAATTCAAGTATTTTAAAAAAATCCAAAAAAATCACGGTAACTTTTCTATCTTGTATTGATTTAAAAAATCCATATCCATTTTTGGAAATAATTTTAAAAATATGAAAAATTAAAATTTTAATTTAAATCAAAATTTATTCAAAAAATACCACTTTCAAAATTACAACATCTTTTATAACACATTGAAAAATTAATTAATGCCTCACAAAACATTCTTATAATAATAATAAATAATTATAATTATTTAATGTTTTTTGAAATTACAATTTATTTTAAATAGATATATTAGTAATATATTTTTAATTAAATAATTATGACTTAGAAATGTACCAAAATTTATTTTTTAATTTCCAAAACATTATTTCACAAATTCCATGATATAAATATATCATGATTATAATTATAATATATAAAAAATTTATTTATACTCTCCTAGGTGTGTTTAAAATTTTATTAATGATATTACTTTTTGTTATTGTCATTTTATTAATCCTATGATCATGTTACTATGAAATCTGTTTAAATTACTTAATTTATATATATAACACTTATTCAATATAGATTTATAAAAAATTACAATTTAAATTTTTAATGAAATGAAATTAATTTAAAAGAACATGGTTTCTTACATTCTACCCAATGTTTGAAAATTAAATCTTTGGAATTTTTATTTACTTATTAAATATGTGATGGTACATTTACCTCAAAGAAATTTTATCTGGGGTTTTTTTTTTGCGTAAAAATATACTATGACATATTTATCATCCAAGATAATTTTTGTTATGAATTTATATGAAAAATTAATACTATTATATTAAATAATTTTAAAAAAATATTTATCCATGTCTAATATAAAAAAATTTTCATTTTCCTAATGATGTACATTTTTTTATTTTTTTATCAATGTATGTCAAGACAGCATTGTTTGACTTATACGGTGTGAAAATATTATTCCTCCTTCATGAAACAATAATTTTTTTTATTTATAATACTACATAATTATTTTCAATGAAAATTTATTATTATTAATTTATTTGTCATTTAATTAGCTATTTTAAATGAAATGGGTATTTCTCTAAATAAGTTTATGAAGATATTATTATGAACATTTTGATTGATTCCAATATATATAATTAGATATTATGATTAATTGATGATTATATCTTCATATTAAACCAATCATATTTTTTAAAATTTTAATTAATATTTTGAATGTAGATTTTCTATTTTTATTCAATTCTTGGTTTATGGTTATTTATAAAAATTTTATATTCTTGCTTTTATATGAATGTTTATGTTTGTTATGTTTCGTCTTTTCATATGGGAAATTCATTGGATATAGTAAGTGAATTGATGGGAACCTTTATTGACCCTTAATTCATAATTATGTCTATTAAGACCAATTATTTTAGGTTTTTACTCGTTTATGTATGGTCTTGGTACACAGCCATGGTGGAGTGGATTTGGTGTCTGAAATTATTAATTCCCTCAATTTGAGTTTAGTTTTTGATATTACATGTGATTATTATTATATTATAATATAAAAAATAATTATTAAATGGAACAATTTGATTAATTCATGTCATATTATGTTCATGATTATGATTAAAAGGCTTGGGATTTAGTTTTATTTTTTACCTTAAATTATTATACTTAATTATGATAACTTATTATATATTGTTTATCCTTACTGAGAATCTGAGCGCACCAATTTATTATGATTCATTTTCCCCATGATTTGATGAGGTATATTATGATTTAGAAATTGGAATTGTCTATGGTATAACAGTATTTTCAATGGACATACTATTGAGTTTTTCATTCTTGATATAATATAAATATTATGTTTGTATCTAAAATTTTCAAGGCCACTAAACAGACTGGTTCATTAGATTTTGATTTAATTTCATCATGATGAGTTAGAAAAATAAATAAATTTATCTAAGAATCTATGGTTGGTGAATTACATTTGATATTAGGGGAAATTTAAAACAGTCTGTAGAAATTGGATTTATAAAACTATTTACCATGGAACATTAACTGAATATATACGTGCAGTATATCTATGGAAGAAAACCCTAAAGTATTGGTATTATAGTTATTATGATGTTATTCCTAGAAAATACATAATTTATGGATATTACATGTGTATATTTTATTGGACCATATGTACATAGTATAAATAACTCTAAAAATTTATTATAGGCTTGACTCGGGGTAACCTCGTACATAACCATGAGAATTACTGTACAACTTGTTTGACAATCTTGGGGGTTATTATTAGTATAATTCAGATTTTCATTATGAACCAGGATAAAAATTTTAAAAGTAAATATATCACTAATGAAACCATGTTAATGTTTATGATATTATATATTCATAAATTTGTTAATTTATATTACCTATATTAAATTAATGCATTTGGATTTATATCATAATCTAGTTAATGTGATTGTTTAGAAATTGAGTCTAGTAGATGAAAAATAATTAATATCCACACATATAATCTTTATTGGAATTTCCATCCTATAAATTATAATTTACTATGAGTAGGATCAGTAACTATTTCTAAAAAACTATAACTATATTGAAATAGCTAACTCAGGTTGTTAATAACAACCTTACACGTATGGTGCAGCCTGCTGCACATCACTATGGATTAGTGTTTGAATTTTTTTTGATAAAATAGTTTTAAATATTCAAGGGTACTACAAAATTATTTTTATCTGATTAGTGGATAAATTCATGAGAGAAAATAATACATTATTTGTATTGTAGTGAAATAGAAAACGTTTTTATTTCAATATATCATCTCTCAAGAGATGTTGAACTACAGTGGTCAATAATTCAAAAAATGATAGACAATGAATTATTATAATATTTGTAATATAAGGAATTAAATGAAATCATTGAATAAAAGTAATTTCATTGTGATGATTGAGTGGATATAGAGAGTCTGATTATGACACTAATGAATAATACCAATGAGAATGTTGCAATGTATAATGGTCACTTCAAAATGCTAAAATGTAATGATACATACTACATACACAAACCAATAAGTTTTACTGATCGATTCATTAATGAATCATAACCATTCCACTAATTTTCACAAGTCTCACAATCATTATAATATATTAAATATATTATCTCATGTGATATCAAGAAAAAGGAATTTTTTAGGTCTTATGATGTTCAAGTAAATCTTTTGAATAAGACGAATGCTTAGCATTATGGAAATTGAAATAATGAATAGATGTTAATTTGAATAATTGACATTCATTCCTATAATAAAAGTGGAATGAAACATTATGGAAAATTCCAATTGAAATGGATGTTTGGGAAAAATGATAAAAAGAAGTGAAATAGATCCCTTTATTGTAAGAAAAATAATTATGCTACCAATGTTCAATGATAAAATTGTAAAAATATTTGATATTAAGCTAATTATTGTCCTCTATGTCAAGAAAACATTCCCTAGAAAATGATTTTTCATCAAGGACAAGCTTTTGCGATCAAAATTGCTGAGGATGAAGTTCATAATGATGTTGTGGCAGATACTTTAATAATTTCCTTAAATTTAGATAATGTTTTATTCAAATCTAGATCCTCGTATAGGTGTATATCTTTATATATTTCCATAAAAATTGTTTATTTTCAATTCAAATTAACATGGAATATGTTCGTCCAAATCCCTAAGAGAACTCTCATTGCATCAAGGATGTGTGTAGATGTTCCCATTATGGCATATAAAATAGATTTACCTTCTAAATTTATAATAAAACCTATACTGGACTCTGATATAATCCTTGGTAGGGATTCAATGTCAAAATATAAAGCAATAATTTCTTGTATGAAGAATAAAGATACAATTTTTGAGGAAGATAAAGAATCAATTTTCTTTATAGTAGAAAAATCATAATCAGATCCTTATTTAGATCCACCACACTTAGTGCTTCTATAATAAATACACCAGGTAGTGTAGAATATAAAACATTCTAGTCATATAACATAGGTTGTTCCTACTATCAAAGAATTAATTGAAATACTTCCAGGTAATATACATAGACATATTCTAGAGCTATAAGTTGAGTTTTTTTTACTTAATACATAATGAAAAAACATTATCAAATACTCTATATAGAGTGAACACTATGTAATTGTTAAATATGATGAAAGAACACTAACATTTGATCAATATATTATTTATTAACCCTACTAGTTATCCACTGGGAACCCCAATTATGTTTTTTTGAATAAATATAGATCAATGTGGTTTTTCATTACATAACGATATATCAATAAAATTACAAAAAATAAAAAGTATCCTATAACTCATATTGTTGATTTTTTTGATCAAATTTATTGAGCTCAATATTTTTTTGATCATTTAACACCTTTATAGATATAATAAATTGTGTGTGAACTATAAAGATATTTCAATGATAGAATTCAAGACCGTCTATAGACATTACGAGTGTATAATATTTACATTGGGACTGAATAATACACAATTTGATTTTAGGGATCTAATGAATAGAGTGTTCAATTAATATCAATAAAAAAATTCATAGTATTTATTGATAATTTATTTAAACACGCAAAAAGCTAGAAATAAAATAAGAACAATTTTCAAACAATTCTAAAGGCTTGTAGAATAAATGATCAAAATGGAAAATTTAAAAATTTTGAATTATGGGTTCATGAAATTTCTTTTAGTGGCCATATTTTATCAATTGAGGGAATCACAATTGGACCTAAAACACAATGTATATTCAATAATGGAAAGTAATAATTATCTTATCAATGGTACAAAGTTTTATTGGTATAATAGGTCATTATGGACTATTCAACCAGATGTATTCCATAAATTATAACCAGTTAACAGAGATCACACAAAGTGGGGATAAATTCATTTGGACAACATAATGAAAAAAATGTTTTCAATAATTAAAGAGATGTTTAGTCAATACACTTATCATGATATCACTATCAAGAACTGTTGTGTTTTATATTTATAGTTAGGAATCAAGGAAATGAATCAGTATTTTATTTATGTTGAATGATAAGGTAATTTTTTCTACATCATGTATATTAAAAATTCATGAAAATAACTACCCAACTCATGATATTTAGTAAATATAGTAAAATTTTAACTAAGGATATGGTAATACTATATCTATGGTGTAAGATAATATAAATATACAGATCATAAGTGTTTGAAATATATTTTATCAATAAAAGAACTCATCATTATACTGAAGATATTGATTTAATTACTCAAGGATTATGATTACAAAATATTCTAACACCCATAGAGGGAATATAATGTGGATGATTTTTTGACTAGAATGGTCCATGAAGTTATGTGAAAAATTTGAGCTAAAAGGGATCCAATGATCGTGTATCTTGTAAAAAATGTAATAGAAATTACGATGGGAGTTGAAACATCATTACTTTTTCATACGTTTTCCAAACAATTTTCTCAAATGAATAAACAATTATCAGTATAATGATGATTTTTTCATATAAAAATAAACATGTGAGTGATGGGAATATTTATTGACTTCGTATATGAAGATTTAATTTTGAAACATTAAAATAATATTTGTGATCCCTTAATAAATGAGCTAAAAAATTAATTATTGGATGATGCTTATATGATAAAATTTATCTATAAACCCTAGTTGATATACAATGTTTTATGATTTGATGAAAAAAATTAGTGGGACAAAATGCGAAAGGAAATGGTTGGCTATGTTTTATGATATGAAATAATGAAACATCTTCTTATATAAGTGTGAAAATTTGATGACAATGAAATGAAATTTGTCATTGAATTACCAAATAATCCAATAAAGAATGATATGATATATTTTATTGTTGATTTACATACCAACTCATCAGTTTTCTTTAATATAAAAGTAGAATGAACATTTGAATTTCTATAATGAATGTCATGACCTGACCCAATGGGGCTCGATCTGCTACTCCCCAAGCCCCCCTCCAATAGGCTAGAGGTTGGAGACTGGCACAGAGTAGGCTATCACACACAAGGGTGGCATTAGCCTGAGGTACCTGTATACACACACCAACATACACCTCCATAAAACAGTGCCGAGATATATTAAACAGAAAAATGCATGTATACATTTATCCCAAAACAGAGTGCAACAGAAGTACAAAATGAAAAAAGGGCCCACTAAACGAAAACTACTAAAGTGTACCACCTTCTCAAAAGAAGGTAAAACACTACCAAAACACATTCTAGAAAGCTCCTCAGCACAGCTCAGGTAAACACACAGGTCAAACACACTCACTATGCTCTGTCTGTTCCGGGTCCTTTGGGGAATCTGTAGAAAGGCATGTGGTCTGCACAAGAAACAAAACATGTGCGTGAAAATCTCATGCAGGGTTGAGTATAACAATACACATTAGGCTCCCCAAAAACCCAAAACAAAAGAGAGAAACTCAAAGGCAACAGTCCTCTCATCCCAGCCAAAGGGAACACAATCAATATAGAAACTCCATCTTGTTACCATCCTCGGCTAACACAACTAGTCATCTCATCTCTTGTGTATGCCCGTACATTCACCATGAACAACCAGATATACTCACCTCACGTACCACACCCCATGAGTTACCAACCTCATCACCATCAATGATTCACAACCAAGAGAGCACACACTAGGGTCACTGTCATCCCATAAAACACTCGTCCGAGAGATACACTCCATCTAGTCCCACAAAAACATCTCAGACACTCACATAAGAGATCATGCTCGTTGGATACCAGCACTACGAAAAAATCACTGAAACAACCTAAACAACAAACTCCTCAGATATGGGATTTATCCAAGTTTCCAATAGGGGATACCATAACCCACACAAGTATAAGAAGATATCAAAGATAGGGGATAACACTCTGGATCCCCTGGGGGATACCACAATAAGATATGGCATTCGACAAAACCACATCACTCGGATAGAGGATCATCACTTAGGTCTCGACGGTCAAGATGATACCAAAAACCATATCTGGTACAAGTCACACTATAAGGGATCGAAATGATGATGCCTCAAACATAGAAAAACCACGCACTGACTAGGGGATCATGTAACCAATGATACCATAACCCTACTAAATACATATTGCTGTGTAGGGAATCATATACCCCGACGATGCATCAATCCTACTAAGAATATCCCAAAGATTAGGGGATCATATTACCGAGGATGCCTCAAACTCTACAGTGCTAACATTATAGATAAAGAATCTCCACCCGTGGATAAGAGGTCACAGTGATACCAAGAACCCAATCTAGGGAAATGATAATAGAGGATCCCACTCTTGGCCCACCGGATGGATGCCACAACATTAATAGATTAGACATCCCATCGAGAGGATCAAAAACCTATACTAAAATTGCGGTGTCGCGCGAACCCTCGTAGGAATGATCTAAGGGAGTACCCACAACCATTGTTGTTCGAAACATTGCTATCCAGAGAGACCCGCCACAATGCCACACCGCGCATCACCAAGGCCTATATCGAGGCCACCATCTGGATCCACGTGGAAAAACAGATGGGATAGGCTATTTACTCACCCAAAATAGGAAACCAGTGAAAAAGTAACTATTCATCATAGCTAGCCTGTGTGGGGAACACACTATGATCCCGAATCTCATTTAGGGGATCATACCATGACGATCAGCTCGGAAAAGCACACAGGATCCACTACTCGTTCATACTAAAGGGCCCCCCTATGAGAAAGGTACTAATCACCGAAGGCAACAATGGTGGAGACCACGCTCTGATTCCAAAATTCACTAAATGGATTGCTCCGTTGTGATCCTCTCGGAAAAAAATACAGGTTAGACAATTCATCTGCCAAAATAGGACTCCTGGTGCGAATGTTGTGTTTCTCCACAAATGCCAAAACACGACCTCATGGGGCCTGCACCCCAAACACAGTCTAAACAACCAAAATCCATCAAGAAAAGTTTTCCATACTATCATGTCCTCAAATCCTCTAACGGAACATTAATCAGATGCTCCGGGTAGAAGATACAATCACCAGAAGACGAATAATAATAAAATATTATTATATCGTTCGATGATTCAAGCTCCCGAGCCGTGATCCCGAAACCTAAAACTCTTGATCCCACACAAGAGATTTTGCCTTGTCACTAGGGTTACGTTGCCACAGACAACACGCAAAACGTACTCCTGAATTGCATAAATCAGTGGTTTGAAAACCCCCATGCACATGGAGGGGGCTAGACGGGCTGGGCAGGCCCGCGACGGTCCCTAATAAAACCAGAGTCCCGCCGATTATTGAGCCCAGACCGCCATGGTCCAGCGGTCCCTAATAAAACCTGTGGCCCACTGCCGGCACCCAGCATCGGCCACCGTGCCGGTGCCAAGCCAACAGACCTTCCGAGGGCCACCGAGGGCACCCCGGGGGGTCCCAACGCAATTCTGAAGGCATCTGCATGCCCCCAAAGAACGAATCAATGCATCTGCTGTCTCAAAATAGAGAAAAACCAACCAAAACATGTTGTTTGGTTAAAAACTCAAAAATTCTTCCTAGCGGGAGAACCAACAACATTCTGACTTAGATCTGCGCTCCAAAGCATCCGCGGCACGATCCTGGAGCGTTCACCATCGAAATCCGAGCTTGACGACACCTTGATTACGCGATTCAGTCACTGATTCGCCTTCACCTGATGCCCGATGCAGACAAAGTATTGTCACCTCTAGGGTAAACGCGCCCTTCTGAATGCAATGGAAGACTCAGATTTTCGAATCGAGACTCCATTCAGTTTAAATTTGAGCCAATGCTCGTAATTTAACTTTTCTATTTATTTACGAAAATGCCCCTGGTGTCTTTTCTCACAGTAGGTCCATGCCCGCAATGTTTACACCCCTCCAAGTGTAAGAAACACGATCCAGATGCAACTATGCTCTCATATTCCTATTCAGATCTATCGTTTAGGAGATATCACAAACCCGCCATGTGCATAGTATAAAATACTTAATATTTTTCTAATATTAATTCCAGGCACGATGTGCCTCGGAATCGCACATTGTCTTTGTGCCTTTCTCTAGAATTATTCAATGAAATCTTCCCAAATCTGATAGAACCAAAACCCGAGTCGCCACATCCTCCCCCTTATAACTTTTCACCCTTGACAATCTTTTAGAATATTGAATGTGACTGGACTCTCAACTGGGTCCCCCACGCCAGCAAGTTCGCTGACAAACACCCCAGCCCGAACACTAAAGTCAAAGGAAATCATCCACCACACCTCAGCACTATTCGATTTGGGTGACACTAACTCACCCGCATGGTTTTATTCACGTCAGAAAAACATGTTGCGGTTGGGGAAGGATACCTCTTCCTCATGCATTCGATGCATGTTGAAAAAATCTCACTCATGGTCTTACAAACACCCTGATCAAAACATGAGAACGAATTGAAAAGGAAAGAATAATTCTAAACAGTGTCTATCAAACTACCATAGAATGTTGAAAGGACACAATGTGTACCTCTATCCATCTGCAGAGCCTCTAGGTCAATAGTCTCTAGGTCATGGAGCTGTCCTCACCCTCGTCCTGCAACTCCCTAAGATTGGTGAGGACCACCTGGGGATGGGGGTGGTGGAAACTGATATTGCATACCACCTCCTAGTGTTGCACCAGCTCCATCGCCACGTCTGCCTCCCTGCGGACCTCCTTGATCGAGACGTGGCCTCTACCAAGGTAGTCAGTCGACCGGCTCCCTTTCAGCAGCACGGCGAGTAGGACAATTTCTCGAAAGATGTCACCAACTGTCACAAGAAAAACACCACCTCTCCTACAGCTGAACAAAGCTGGCATGCGAGCCCTGTGAGCTCAGAGCCTTAGATCCTCTATCTGGGGTTTGACTCTTGAAACATCGCCCACATCCGGGACCCTGAGTCTGTCTACGTCTACCAGATGGAGATCCGACTAACGAAGACTTAGATCTCGAATGCCCAACTCTAACAGGTGGGATCTGATCATCCAGAAATATCACCACCACCAAGGCTCACCCCAGCACCCCATCATAGGTGGGTAGACTCAACGAAGCCACACCTACCCGGATGTTACTACATAAGCCCAACTCAAAGGTCTGAGCACTAATGAACGGGTCTTAAAACCTATCACATGAGTAGTGTGACAGATCTATAGACTTCGTGGAGTACTCCGTCGAATCAATGCCCTCCTGGCAAAGCTATAGAAGCTCCTAAAACTACACTGACCATAGTGTAACTGGATAGACCTCCTCCCTAAAGAGCTGCTCAAACTCCTCCCATATGAGCATCTCCTCATCATGGGACTGCGAGAATAGGCTCCCCCATCGCCCAGCCGAACCATGCAGAAGACTCGCCTCTAGGACCACCATTGAATCTGGGGGTGTCCTCAACGGGAGGAAAACTCGGGTGACTGCATCGAGCCAGTCATCAGCTGCCTGAGGTTCTGAACAGCTCTGGATCTTCAGAGTGGATACCACTGGAACTCGTGCAGCGCATACATCCTGCATACAACATCATCCTGCATGGCCGACACAATTAGTTGCTTGATAGGTGGTGGCACAACTGGTAGACCACCTAGTGGTGCAGCCTTGGAACCTACCCCCTGATCCACTACCTCTACACGGGGTGGATCGTCAACAGAATCCCTCTATAGAACCCTCACTGGCTGTCTTCATAGAGGAATCCTAAAATATAGTCAATACGCACCACGATCAAGGAGTATATCTAGATATATGACTCAAAAAGGACAAGTAAAAACCCAAAACCCATTCATATATGATGCATGTCCCCTTATGTCCCTATGACTAGTGTCCAAAAATTCCGAGCCAAAAGTTAGGTTATTAGTTTTATGGTGTATGGACACGTCGGCAACCGCACCAACATTGGTGTCCCTAGCCTGAAAGCTGATATTAAAACAACCTAAAACCATTGCTATGCAACCCTAAAAAAACATAAAGCTAGACTAGCTACTCTCTGAGATCCCAATGGTGGAACCTCCTATGATACCACTATGTCCTGACCTGACCCAATGGGGCTCATGCCGCAACTCCCCAAGCTCTTATTTAATATGCCAGGGGCTGGTGACTAGCATTGAGTAGACTATCACACACAAAGGAGGCATTATCCTAAGGCACCTATACACACAAACCCAAATACACCTAAATGAAAAAGTGCAGAGATATATAAAACTGAAATGAAAATGCATTCATACATCAATACCAAACCAGAGTGCAATAGAGGTACAAAAGGGGAAAACAGTGCCCAACAAAGGAAAACTACAACTGTCCAACCTACATAGAAGGAGGGAAAACACTGCCAAAACACTTTCCGATAAGCTTCTCGACACATCTCTGGTAAAAACCCCAGTCAAACCCTCTCACTATGCTCCTCCTGATCCGGGTCCTCTGGTGACTCCATCAAAAGGCATGTGGACCAAATAAGACACAAACATGTGTGGGAAAATCCCATGCAGGGATGAGTATAACAATACTCAGTATGCACCCCAAAAACCAATACAAAATAGAGAAATTGAAATTCAACAGTCCGCTCATCCCGGAAAGAGAGAATATAGATGAGAGAGAAACTCCATCTCATGACCATCCTCGGCTAACACAGCTAGTCAGCCCCGCTACTGTGTATACCCATACATACACCATGACCAACCAGATATACTCATCTCATGCACTATGTCACATGAGGTACCGACCACATCACCATCAATAGTTCACAACCAAAAGAGCACACTCCATGATCACTTTCATCCCAGATGACACTCTTCCGAATGATACACTACAACGAGTACCACACAAACTTCTCAGACACTCACCCGAGAGATCACGCTCGTCGGATACCGTCAATGAGAAAACCTCGTTGGAACAACATAAACATCAAACTCATCGGATAGGGGATCACTCCTAGGTTCTGCTACAGGATACCGGAACCCACACCGGTATATGATGATCTCACAGATTGGGGATCACACCTAGGGTCCCCTGGTGGATACCACAAACTGAACTTTAATTCAACAGAAGCACGTCACTCAGATAGTGGATCATCAACGAGGTCACAATGGTCATTATTATACCAAAAACCTTATCTGGTATATCACGCACTATAGGGGATCGAACTGAAGATTACACAACCGTAAATAAACCACACGCTGAGTAGTGGATCGTCGAACCAATGATACCACTATAGTACTATAAACCTCTTGCTGAGTATGGGATTGTAAACCCGACGATGCCTCAACCCTACTGAGCATGGCCAACTATCTAAGGTATCATATTCCCGATGATTCCACAAACCCTACGGGGCTAACCTGCTAGATAGGGGGTCGCCACCCGTGGATAACCGGTCAGATTGATACTAGGAACCCGATCTAGGGAAACAATGCTAGAGGATACCGCAACCAACCCACTGGAGGAATTCCACAACTATAACATATTAAAATCCCATCTAGAGGTTCACAAAACTATACTAAGGATGTGATGTCACGCGAACCCTCTTATGAATGAACTAACGGAGGACCCTCAACCATTGCTAGTCCAAATGTTGCTAATTGGAGGGACACGCCACAACGCCACACCGCGCACCACCAAGGCTGATACCGAGGCCACCATCGCTTTCGAAACTCACATAAGGAAGCACGGGTGGGGCCCACACCTTGATTCCAGAACTAAACAAAAATATCACAGCATTGCAATCCTCTCAAAAAAAACACACATGATTATCTATTCATCTTCCAAAATCAGACTCTTAGTTCGAAAGTTGTGTTTCACCACAAACACAAAACCCAGCCACATGGGGCCCACACCCCAAATGTAGTCCCAACACCCGAAATCCAACAAAACAATTCCACCATACCATCAAAGCCTCAATGCCTCTAATTTCACGTCAATCAGAATCCTCGGGTAGGAGATACAATGGCCCAACGTCGAATAATAATAAAATATTATTATTTCATTCGATGATTCAAGCTCCTGGGCCACGATCCCAAAACATAAAACATCCTAACCCACACAATATGGTTTTAATCATTTCAATTTTCTCATCTTCATAGACGACATGTGAAACGGACTCTTGGATTGCAAGAATTGGGGGTTTAAAAAACCATGTGCACATGCAGGGGGCCGAACCAGCGTTGGCCAGCCGGCGGCGGCCGCCAAGCCGGTGCTGATGCAGCGCTGCGCAGTGCCCACATGGCCATCCCCACCATCAGGGTCTCCACTAAATGAGTATGGACATCTGTGGTGCATTGGTCCCAAATAAAACATGCATCCTACCGCCGCGGGCCGCCACCAGTAGTGGTCCTTCTGAGGGCCACCGGGGGCACCTCTTGGGTCCAAGCACAAATCTGAAGGCATCTGCATGCCACCCCTAGGACCGGATATATGAATCTATAGGATCAATACAAGGAAAAACCAAACTAATGGGATACTTTAATTAAAACTCAAACCATCTACCTCACAGATGAAACACTGACGTTCTGACTTAGATCTATGCTCCAAAGCTTTCGTTGCACGATCCTGGATCATCATCCATCCAAATCTGAGCTCGCTGGCACCTTGATTGTATGATTCGGTGGTTGATTCGCCGTTATAAGGGAGAGGAGGAGGAGGAGGAAAGAGGAGTTCCTCCACTTCTTTGCACCACACTTCCAATGGGGGAGGATATTTATGTTTATTTTTTGGACATAAAATCTCTCCCATCTCTGGCTCTCGACATGCCTTCCCCCGATTCCTGATGCAAAAAATGGTATGGTCAACCCTATGGTGAACGCGACGTTCAGAACTAAATGACAGAAAAAATATTTTTATATGAGACCCTTTTCAGAAGATATTCATGCTGACGCTCATAATTTAGCTTTTCCATTTATGTACAAAAACTGCCTTGGTGGATTTTCTCACAGCAGACCCGTGCTCGCAATTTTTACACACTCTATAGGGTAAACAACACATTCTGGACATAATAATTCGCTCATATTTCCATTCTGAGTAACAATTTAGCAGATATCACACCCCCTCTATGTGAATGGCATAAAATACATAATATTCATATAAAATAAATTAGGGTCACACCGGGCAGAGGAATCGCATACCATCTTTGCCCCTTGCTCTGGAATTATTCATAGAAATATATTCCAAATTCTTACAGAGCCAAAACCCAAGTCTCTACAAAGACTCAATATTGATGTAGTTTTATGAAATCATGGTGAACCTATATCAGTTATGTAGAATCGATATCCTCATTTTACATCAATATTCATAAAAATGGTCTATGATGATCATGATTCTAATATTTAGTCGAGCACATTCTACAACCCTCAAAATGATGGTAAATTTGAAAGAAATATCAAAATATTAGAATACATGTTGATATCTTTTTCACAAGACATTCATGGAATGTGGGATCATTATTTATATCTGAAATATTTTTCCAAAAATAATATCATACATTCAAGTATTCAAAGAGAACCATATAAAGCATTATATTGAAAGAGACTTCATACACCAACTTGTTTAGAAGATGTTGGAGAATGGAATATTGTAGGCCCAAATTATTTGGAGAAAATAATAGACAAATTAAAGACTATTCAAAATCATATCAAAACATTACAATGTAGTGAAAATTTATATTGAAATTAATTATGGACATATTTGAAATATCATATAGGAGGTCAAGTTTTATTGAATGTATCTCATGGGAAGGGAGTTCAATATTTTTAATGAAATAGAAATTTATCCCAAGTTATATCATACATTATTAAATTCTGGAACAAAATGGAATTGTAGCATTCCATTTATAAATTTTTATAACTCTCTCCAAAGTTAATTATGTGTTCCACATATCAATTTTAATAAAAAAAACATACTATATCAAAAGAATTCTGTCACCAATGAAGAAATAGAATGGGAAAAATATTTATTAATTTTAAGTTCCCATTATGATTATTGATACTAGTAAACGTTTATTAAGGAGTTAGAAGAGGCTACTAGTAATGGTTCATTGGATAAATCATAAAATGGATAAGGTGATGTGTGAGCATAAAGTACATATATTAATGAATCTATTTATGAAATTTTAATTTGGAAATTTCAGGAATGAAATTATTTGGAGGAACAACTGTAACACACCATGATTCCATTATACACTTACTATTTAAATAATTTCAGTATCATGTGCTACAAACAACACTGATTTTGAGTACACCATTATTGATCAAAAAATTGTTTTAAAAATAGATATGAATAGTATAAAACCCATTATGAAATTTCATAATTTTACTTATAAATGTAAACATGATTTTTGAATTCATAATATAATAATTTTTTAGGGTGAATTATTTATAATATTCTAAAAAGTATCAATTTTTATAAAGAGTGAAAAATAATGCAATGTTGTTAAAAAAATATTTTTAATGGAAATTTTTATTTTTCATTATATTGATTTTAAAGAAACAATAGAAAAATAATACATATATTAACCAAAATTAGATAATTGGAATTATTTTTATAATATAATTCGACATAAAAACATATTGATCATCTGGTCCTCTATTTTTCACACCTTCTCTCCACATTTGTTAGATTAATATTAAATGTATTTTTTTTGTTTAACATAACTGAATTTTGAAAAATTGACATAAATTGTTGTAATTATTAATGAGTTTTTGATCCAATATGATCTAATTTATTTTTTGATGAATTGTAATTTTAGTATTTATTTAATTATTTACCATGGTTAATAGTTAATATGGTAATTAATACTAGAAAATAATATTTAATTATTATAAAATTACCATAACACCTGTCCTATTTTCATTGGATAAAAGTGTTTAAAAAATTTATCTTTAAGCAGAAAAAATGATCATTTTTTCAACTTATATTAGATTATAACATAAATTATATTTTCTTTTAATAAGAGTTACAAATGACATATTCCAATATTAATAAATATATTATTTTTAATATAATCATATATAAGAAATATGTTCGACCATAAATAGTATATATAATGATAATATTAATATTAACATTAATAATATATATTTATAGTTTTATAAAACAAATAATTAAATTAAATGGTTTCACAATATTGATGAATTACTAGATTTATTAATGGAATAGTCCATTAAATGATATCAATGGTTTTAAATTGAATATAATTTGAAATATTTTATGTAACCCATGAATGTAAATATGATTTTGGCATGTTATAGATGATTTACTATGTTATTTTTGAAGGAATCAAGCTTCTATTATTTTTGAAAAATTCCAAATATAAATAGTGTTAAAATTGACAAAAAGTAGATTATAAAATAAATATTTTTTATTTAAAATATAATATAGATAAAAAATTATTTGGAAATATAAGAAGTATAATGTTAAAAAATTTATTCATGATTCACTTTTGGGTTGTTTATATTTTATTAGTAAATATATCGACTCAATAATATAAAAAAATTATTAGTCCAAGTACCTATTAAATTTTTTAATATGGGTTAATGTCAAAGGATACAGATAACTTATGACTAAAAAACTATAAAATTTATTATTTTATATTATTTACACCCATTATTATCTAATTACTTAGTCGAATGACTTTTGAGATATTATAAATAAAAAATTAGTTAATATTAAATTTATAGTTTTAGAGTTTTTAAAAGTTTTATCCCCTATCTTATAGATGAGAAACTCTATTTCTATATTATTCACAACACAATTAACCTTTGAATCAGAAAAAAATTACATGATTACATCAATATACTATATAATCATCCTATATGAAAAACATTTAATTTAATTACAACTTAATAAATACTTTTTGGATAATCAATATGAAATACTTGAAGAATATGTAATTGTTTTTCCAATTAAATTCATTTTTATTTCATTTTCTACATCATAATACAATGTTGTTTCAATATTTTTTTATTAACAAAAGTTTCATATACACTCAGAGATGTTATTATTATTATTATACCACCATATTCCTTATTTAACTTATCATATGAATATCAATATAACCATCTATTCGTACATAAGACTTATTGTCTCCATGTAATGGGGTAATTTTTTATTAAACACTACATTTTTTGGAAGAGTTTAATGATCAGAACATTAGATATAAATACATAATATGAAATTATAATGATTATGAATAAATAATATAACATCCAATTCCATACCATTTGAGCATTAAGGGAATGATATAGTCACTCGTGTGTTTGTCTGACCTACAATATCCATGATGTGGTGATATTATATCCTCATGTCAAAATTCAATGTATGATTATATAATTTATATTATGAGTAAATAAGGTATTTATAAAACATAATATTATTTAGTATATGAATAAAATATATCATCTTTATAGTAAAAATGGCATTCACAATAAGACATGAATAGGAATATGAATAAATTAACAACTCAATCAATGGTAATTATTAAATATTAATAACAAAAAAAATTAAGATGATCATATATAATATCATAAATATGGATATGGTACCTGAATTAATTAATAACATGTTTTAACTATTACGCAGGAGGTTAAAAAACCCTCTACTAATGTAATGTACAATGTAAGGATTAATTCTGCAATCTCTTCATAATTTTGGATTTATTTGACATAAGAAATTATGAGAAAATATTTATCATCCATGTAAATGTTTCATAAAATGTGTTTTAAATAATTCATAATATTCATATAAAATTTCATAAATAAATGTTTAGAAATGTTCGATTTTAGAAAAAGGAATGTTTTTTTCATTTTTTGTACGAAGTACATTGTTTTAATTTTTCGACAAAGAATGAGAAGATTGATTTTTAGCATATAAAAAGGAATTTCTTTTTATTAAATCGTGTAACCATAGCATTTTGAATATTACATTATATATTTAAAAACATATTTTCACCAAAAATATTTTCTTCTTATATAGTATGGAATTTTAAAAAACTATTTCAATAAAAGGGCTATTTCGTTAAATATGTTTCTAATGATATTATAAAAAAATTCATATATGTCAACATCCATTTATAGATATTATTTTAAATTTAGTATTATTAGTTGTCATACAAACTGTCATATTGTATTGATGTGTTCATGAATATTTTAACTTTTGATGTGCAATTTTGATAGCATTCATGGATTATGAATTTTGATTTATGATTCCATATACGTGAATTATTATTCAATATTATATTGGTTAAGTCATCATCTTTTCAATAATGAATGCCTCAGACTCATTAATCGAATAGAGGTTCCATTTATAGACCATCGATAAATCAGTAGGTCTCATGAGAGAAACTTGTTTTTGTTTTTACCCCTCTAGTTATAGTATTAAAATGAGGCATTGAAGGAATGTTTATGATTTTGAATGTTATGAATTCCATCATTATAAAAGTAGTTTCTGATATTAAATGGGATTATTAGTCTTGTTTAATATCAATGTAAATTATTAATGTGAATTATTAGATTATTTAATTCCATATTATGCTCTATATTATGTTTGAAATACTATGTTTTAGTTTAATTCATTCCCTTAAAAGCATATATTTATTTATGATAGAGTCAACTATATTTATTATACTTATAGATATTTATAGCTCAACCATCTTTTATGTTTCATTTATTCATGTTTCTAATGAGTTATTTTGTGATTGACTTATAGGGATAGTATTTTTGATATGAGTGTTTCCAATAGAGATAAATTGATTTTATTCATTTCAAAATTTATTGTAGAAATGAATCTTTTATCCTATTTTCCATGGATAATAAACTAATAGGTCCTTCGGGATTTGATTTCTTATTATCAAAAAAATTAAATATAATAATTCACTAGCTCGAGGAATTAGATGTTAGGGATTTACATAACCCTTTACTCAAATTATACATTTTTCTATAACACTCTACCTCTCTTTTATACTTGATTAATTATTCCAAAAAGAAAGATTTTATGTAAACAAAAACAAAACATAGGAATTAATTTCACCAACAAAATCTAAGAGAAAATTCATCAAATCAATAATCATTTGTTTTTTCAATAAACGTAACAAGGTTAAATATTAATAGTGTTACCATGTCAATGTATCGACCACATTGTTTTCTATTATAGTAAGTTGACTGAATGTGAAATAAAAGTTAATTATCAATTCAAGCTTTCATATTTGTGTTATATTTATTCCTTCTGAGTTAATATATACTTATTTTCTAATGGTAATTATATATTTCACATTTGGATCCATATATTTGATTTCCCAAAAACATTAAATGAAGAAATAAGAACATCTAATTGAAAATCATGTGTGGGATATTCAAACTCACGGTTTTTTAGTTATTTTAATGAATATAAAATTACAAGATTGTTTTTTTTTCAGAACAAAAACAATACCCTTCTAGGAAGCATCACTATAGATGGAAAATTTTCCATTTCTATAAGGTAGTCCCATAACTAGATCATTAAAAAATCACATCTTCTATTCATCAAAATAAAAATCAAATTTAATCTATCCAAAAAAATTTAACCCATATTCGTATCTTTATAGTTAGAGGGATTGGTAACATTGAAATGTTTTTAACAAACCCTGGGTAATATCCAGATAATATATGAAGACAATAAATCAATGTAAATTGGTGTTATTTTACATTTAGTAACGATAATATTACTAACATGATAAATTATTATTCTATCCTTAATTAATATATTCCCATGAAATGATATAGAAATAAATAATTAATCACAATTGAAATATTTTTTGAAAAGCTCATTTTCTTTGAGAGTTGAAATACAATCCATAAATTTTATTCATGACCCACATAACATTATGATATGTCAAAAATATCATCAATAAAAACAAGAATAAATTAATCTAATTATTCATATGTTATTCTATTCAAAATATACATGAATATATAAATGACATTTTCTAAACACATGGGGACAACTACAAAATCATAATTCCAATATCATGTATGAAAATATATTTTTAGGATTTCATACTCGTTCACCTTATTCTCAGGATACCTATATCTAAATTAAATAGTGTAAATATACTATGTTCCCTCGTTCTAATGAAAAAAAAATCAATATGCAGAAAAAGATACTTATTATGAATAATAATGTTATTAAAATAATTATAATTGATGAATAATATGATGGAGAAATACTTTTTTTAACAAAAAATAAGATAAATCTTTGGTGAAGTCCTAAGATGAATGATTACTTTATCAAAAATCACCCACAACTTACTTTCAAATTACATAATTTCAACTTTTTATTTCATAAGGGGGTTTTGGAATAGGAATATCATCCAAAGCCATGTTATTAGACAATTAAAACTCATTATTAGGTATAACCCTATGAAAATAATATGGTAAATAATCCATGTATTCATTTATCATTGGATGATCATTAATCTTCATATTTTCTTTATTTTCAACATTATAAGCAATATATCAATCATTTCTATCTTTTTTGAGTTTCCGAATTTCCAAATATGATATCAAATTGATGGTTTATTGCTTTTGTATAAAATGAATTATGTTATTTAAAAACATGTATTACCTCTATTATCAATCCATGTATGATAAATAGAATGACAATCCATACACAAATTAACATAAAACTATAATAAGGGAAAAACAAGGTTTCCATGTAATGTATTTACAAATAGAAAAAATAATGATTATCATAATGTATTTTTAATATATTATTTACCATGGTGTTATAAACATATGAACTGGTCACATTGCATGAGGTGAATCTATTTATTTACATAAAAATTTCAAAAATATACAATAATGTGTTGACCCTGTATAAAATAAGAAATTAGAAAATTTTGAGTTATAAAAAAAATCTAATACCAAATTATAGGATGTAATAACATTGGAAACCTTAGTACCAAAGTATCTCACTGAACATTTTCTTATAATCATACTCCATTCCATCATTCATATATTTCATTGGGAAAATATTTTTATAATGGTCAATCTTAAAAAATTTAAAACACGTTATAGTTTTATTAATATAATTAGTATTATGATAACATTCATTAAAATCATGAAATAAATATCCAAACATTCCTTATCGAAAACACATCCCAGTTTTGTTACAGAATTCCCCTTGGTGGTTTTTATCACAATTTTCAAAAAATGTAAATTATACTTTCATACCTTCACATTTGATTTATTGATTCATACCCATTTTTTACCATATGAAAACATTCTTATACTTTTTTTCAATGTAAAAATTATCACAAAAAACTCCATTTCAATCCTCTATCTTCATCATACATGTTTATCTTAAATTTTTTACTCATGGGATTCTAATTACCTTCAATAATTTTGATTTAATCCTAAGGGAAAACAATTGATTTGGCTATCAATATAATGAAAAATGTTTGGATCACACATTTCAAGATGAATGAAATTTTCTTCATACATGACCATTGAATTTGCATTCATTAGTTTAAATTGAAGGATATACATTTCCATCTGATGTCAAAACACCAAAGGAAAATATATTCATATTAAAATATTCTTAAATTTATCTCATTCAATGGAATAAATCTCATGAATATCGTCGGTATTCTTGACCATTGACCACCACATGTCATTTTTCTGTTAAAAATGGTAAATTGTAGGATAGATGTTTTGATTATCTGAACAGATCTTGCCATAAAATATCAATCTAATGGATTTAATCTATAATTCGGTCATGCCTAGGTTAGAAGATCTACTAGAAGAATAAGGTTGTTACCTCATTAATTGGTTCACTATCATTATGTATCAATTTGGTTGCATTAGTTGTTTTATTACATAGATTCCACCACCAAATTATAGCCTTCAACAATGAATCCATTACCATATCAATCTTAATTGTTCTAATACCCACTATTCTAGGTTGAAGACTCATAATGATATCATCCTCTCACTGCCTTAATACTCAATCCTCCCTATTTTATTTGAAGAAAGCCATTCTAAATAGACTTATCATTGATGATAAAACATGGTAATCTTTAAATTATATATAATTTAAACATAATGTAAATATAATATATTGTGTCCTATTAATTTCACAGTAACACATAATGTTATCTATACCATGCTCTCATGCCAATAAAAATAACACATCCATATTAATTACATAATCTCGTAAATTCTTTTAGAATCTACTTATTTACATTCTAAATGGTCATCTAGTCTAGATTTTTTGGAATCATTTTATATTATTCATAAATATCATCACATTATTATAAATAGTGGATACTAATACAATAATATAAATTTTTCTTAATGAAAAAAATCTTTTATTAAAAAACATGAACTCCATTCATGAACAGTTTTCACAACATTCTTATTGGATTCTCATATTCTCAAACAAACACTCAAAACCTATAAAACATCTTTTAAAAAATGGAATGATAATAATATTATGATTAATGGATATGAATATAATTAATTTAAAGGTTTTTATATGAAAACTTACATACTTGGGAAAAAAATTTCAAATATACATTTCTCACACATAAATTATCTTATATATACATTGTGAATACATTTTATTTCCATAAATCATGGAATTAATAAAACCATAAAGTTAACATATGGCATTACATTGTTATTATTGTATCCATAATGGCGACCAAATTATTTCTATCTCTCATGTCCACATTACAAGCTAATGGCCATTGTTACCTTACAATGTAACAATCATTTTGAAACATTATGGTGTAACCATCATAGTTACCCTCAGATTAAACATACAATTAAAATCCACTATTGACATAAAAAATTAATTTTATCGAGATATATCTCCCAAAATACATTATAAAAAATTCCCATGAACCAAAAAATAATTATAAAACATGAATAATTTCATTTAGAATATATTTTTGAAGTTTATAAAATATAATTTTTGAGGATTTTTTTAATAAAATCCCTTATTAATATCATATAATAAATATTATATTAAATAGAAAGAAAATATTGTGGGTATAAAATAAAAATACAAATAAAAAATTTATAATTCATTAAATTAATAATTTCAGTACATTCTAATTAATTCTGTAGAAGGTTAACCAAAATAATGAAAATTAGGTAATGATTTATCTTACATCATGTTCGTCTAAATCCATATATGTTCATGCCTCATGTATAATGGTTTAAATAGTGTCACTAATACATATAAAACCCATATTTATTTATATAATTACATAAATTATATTCTTACTAAAACATTAATCCCTTTTTAATATTTTTTTTATTTTCATTGTTTAAAATGATTTATTTAATGGTTTCCAAGGTTTGTTTATTGTGGATTTTTATGTTAGAAGGGTGAAAAACAATATAATAGAAATTAAATGTTATTAACAAAATATAAATAATACTTAGTGGTCTTAAATTTAATTTGTTTATTTTTAATGAGGATGAAACATTTGATAAACCATTATTGATGAACATCAGTTTATTTTGGTGAATTTTACTCATTAAAAACGATTATTTTATTAAATTATTTCATGAATCTAAAATGGTTTCTAGAACAAAAGATAACATTTAATATTCTTAATACAATATTATTTAACCTTAATATTTTTTTTATTGATCCTCATTGTGGTTATAATGGAAATTGAATACACATCACGGATGGTGTTTTTTTTGAATAAAAGGTATATGAGGAGAAGTATAATGATGATTTTATCTATATAAATTTTTAAATTACAGATTAAATAGGAGAATAGTGTTTTATATTCCCTTTGATAATAAAAGGTGGTGAGCGTATAATAATTAAACAAAATAGAAATGAAAATAATTTAAAATGAAAGAGGTTTTTTACCTTTAAAATTTCATCTTTTGGGAACTTCTAAAATTCCCTTGGTATTTATTATTTGGTATGACTAACTATTCTAGGACGTTTCAATTAGATTTGGAAATGTATGTTGTTCAGAAAATATGTATGATAAAGTGATTTAAGTTAGGAGCATAATAGGTGGTGTTGGGAGGTAATTATAGTGGTGGAGAGGGGTGTTTTTTTATAACTATAATAATTAGTTTATTAATCGGTCCCAAGAAGATTAATTGCATGATAATTAAAATAAAATATAGTAATATAGTGAATTCTAGATCTATATGTTCATATTACATCAGCCTCATATCTTCAATATCACAATAAATAATGTATTTGGATTAAATCATAAATTATAGTATTTAACTATACAAAAAAATCATGTATTTTAGATAAATCACAAAAATCATAAAAAATTGACATGTATATTTCAAAAATGAAATCCATTTTTTCAAAAAATATAAATACGATAATATGAATATATAATTAGAATCATAAATTATACGAAAATTATCAATTTTTAAACAATAAATACATTTATAACACATAAAAAAATTAATTGATGTCTAATAAAATTATCTTATAATAATATGGAAATAAAATAATAATTTATGAATTTATTTTATGAAAATATATTTTCTTTTATATCATTATAATAATTCCAAAATTTTAATTATATATGTATTAATTACATAAATATAAAAAGTTAATTCATCATTTCAGAAAACATTTATTAACATATTCCATAATATAAATATACCATAAGTATACATATAGGATACATAAATTTTATTTATACTTATATAGGTTAATTTAATGAGGTATTTATAATATTAGTATTCTTATATACATGTAATTATTCCTATGGTAATGTTATTATTCCATCAGTATAAATTTAATAATTTTCTAAAATATTTACTTATTCATTATACCTTTATGACAATTTTGACTATTTAATATTAGAATGTAAAGAAATTATTTTATATATAGATTGGTTGTTACATATTCACCTAAAATGCTTTATAAAAAACATTCATCCTGATTCACTCAATCCATCGAACACATTAAAGAAAAAATTATACCAATCAAATCTTGAAATAGTAAATCATGTAATCACCTTCTTAGAACGTGGAACATTCTAGAATGTAATGGAACAACAACAAAAACACAATATGTTTTTTTAATAAATGAATATAAATCCAAAAAAATACGTATTTTTTCCCAAAAAAACATGATTAAACACATCTTAGTTATACTAGCTCAATGGGGAATGGAGAGCCCCGGAAAGGTATAATTACTCATGAGGAATGAATAAATAAATTTAGGAGAAACCAACATGAGTATTTCATAGTCTCCCTACAAAATCCAACAAATGATTTGATATCCAAATGTGAACATAGGAGAGGGGGTATTTGTGAGTGTGGAAATCACTTTTTGTGGGAAAATAGATGGAATTAATGTTATAAATCGGAGTTTATAAAATTAAACGTACAATTTCCACTCTGTTAGATATGCCATATGGTATTATTAACTTTGAAACTGAATGACATATTCTCTATATAATTGGAACCCAACTATAATGTTTCTTGGGGGAGTGTACATATCCATGTGTAATGTCATGTAGTCGAGATACTTCTATTATCCATTGCATGAAGTTTCTCTTGAGAAGGCACATAGTTTCCCGTAACCATGACCTAAAAAAGAAACACTTGTAATATGGTTCATAAAGACCATTACTTTATATTATACTCACTCAAAAGTTATAAACACTAGATTAAAAATTTAACAAGATAATAACTCAAAATAAAATTGTAATTGTGACATCTAACCACTATTCAAAAATTCATTTACTCCGATGGATCAAACGTAGCATTACTCTAATGATTTGGATTTTCTAATGTATAGTTAAATTAATAATACATTAAGAATATTTCAATTTATAAAAAATATAATTTTTTCAAGAGAAAAATACTAAAAATTGATAGATGAAAATATTTATTAATCATAATTTTAATTGATATTTTTCATAATTTCACATAATAAATGAATTGAAACGTAACAAGTATTACTTCTAACCAAATATATCTAATTATCATATATTAAAATTTTTCCACAATATATTAATTATAATAATATATATCTAGAAAACGGAAAAAATATATTTCATGTGATAACTTATGGAATATAGTAAGGTTGTATTGATTAATACCACTATATAAAAATTGTAAGTATTTAGTTCCAACCACTAAACATGGGAATTTTTAAAATTATAAGTCGTGGTGTTTAGTTTTTCAATATGATGGATAAATATTAGTGTTAAACCTATGCTGTAAATATTTAGGTAAAGATTTAAATTTATTATGTGGGATATATTATGATTACCATATTTTTTTGGAAAATATTTATAATCATATATAAATAAATTACACATTTTTTTCTAAATATAATAATTTATTTCATAAAAATATTAGTATAGAAAGAATAAAACAATAATGGATATTAATTTTATATATTAAGGAATAAAGTATATATTGATCCAAATACAACATAAAGATGAAATATTTCTTATCAAATATAAAGATATCATGTGAATAGTCTTTCATATATATCCTCAGTCAAGGTAAATATTGAATTCATAAAATCTTAGAAAAAAAGATATTGATTCAAAATTTTAACATTTTATCATCATTAATAATAAAATAATTGTTTATTAACCACCATATATTTACGATTTTGAGTTCCTTGGCATTCCATATATCAATTACATTCTTGTAATTACAATCCACTATCATTCAATGTGATTATTTACAGTTCTTTTATATTCCCATATCATCACCTTCTATCATTCCTCTCTAACATAGAAACCATGTAATATTTTAGTCCATATGAAATTCATACCTCACATAACATCTTATAATGATTAATTATTATTTATCTTAATAAAAATGTTTTATTTTAATAATCAAATTTTCAAATGTCGATCCCTTGAATACAGAGATGAAAATTAAATTACAGGGACCCGATTTATCATTTAGGGGAATATAAGATCCATAGAAATTAAAAAGGGAAAATTATGTTTTATTACATACATGAATATAAATAACGTCATAAAATATAATGTAACAAATTTAGACTATAAGATATATTTAATTTCAGTAAATTCATTCAAATTAATATCTTTCAAAGCAGACATCACAGGGTTTGAATTAGACAGAATACTGTATTAAAGTATTATTATTACATAACTATTACGTTGGTTGTTATGAATAATAAAAAATAAATTATGAATAGTTTTTTTAAATATTTAGAATATAATTTCAAAAGCTTCAAAATGAATTGACATAATATATGTATCGTTTGGAAGATTATTTTTTTCAAAAAATGAAATTTTCTCAAGAGGTCATCCAATCATACTTTTCAAACATAATTCAAAACTGAATTTCCCCCTTATTATAATAATAATTTTATGGAAAAGATTATTTATAAAATATTCATATTAAAATTAACGTTGAATGGGGTTTTTATTTTTTTTAATAAATTATATTTTATGAAATGTTTGAAATATCTAATTTCAATTAAGAACTACATTTATTTATAAATAAAATATGGATAAAATTATATTTTAAATTATTTTTTATGTAAAACTAGTTAAATTATATATTTATAAATCATATTTAATTAATTAAAATATATAATGAAATTTTAAATAAAAACACTGAAATAATATTAAAATATTATATTTTTTTTAAAAAAATATTATCATTGTGTTAAAGGATTAATAATAATTTATATTTTTCAATATTTGTTATCTATAATTTGGAAAGTGGTTTCTATATTTGGAATCAAAAAAATAAAAAATTTCTTATAGGGTAATATTAATTTTACACCATATTGAAATGTGAAAATTATTATAATTATATACATTATCTAAGGTGAAAAATTATTTAACAGGGGATTAAACATAGATGATAAGGGTTAAAATGGGAGAAAAATCATATCACACAATTATTGTTGGACATATTTATAACTTAGTAGGTAAAGTACACTATAATTATCAATTTAGGACCCTTGTTTTATTTTAAAAATGTGGTTACAAAGTTATATTTTAATAAATTTCAAGTATTCCACTCACCAAAAAATTTGAAAGACCGCCCCTATACTATTTTCATCAAACTATCAAATCAATCTTGATTATTAAATCATTACACACATCACATACCAACATCTCTCAACTCATTACGTTATCTTTTTTTTCAGAAATACTTTCTTGGAATACATTGGGTGTAATTCTAATATCATGGTCTAAGGAGAGTGAAAATTTCTAACAATGTTTTTTTTGAAAAACATATTCTTCCACATCCATAAAATACTAATAATTTATGAATATATAATTACTAAATAATCTACCAAATACTGAGATGTTGTTGTTTTATTTAAATATCTTATATCCATATTCTCTCTCCACAAATGATAATTGATAACAACCACTAGTATGTACGATAGACTACCTCCCCATTAATTGATGTGAAATTTTTTCCATCATCTCCTCTCATATATGGTTATGATGTAAAATTATGATACATTATTTTCATAAATAAAATACGATTATATTGTTCCCATTTTTTTGAGATTTTTCATAGACTGTTTTGGGAGATGATTGGCTTTTTTGGGATTTTGAGTTTTTCACCGTTGGCACATAGTATGGAAAAAATATGTACCCCTATATAAAACATACACCCCCATGTAGAGACCTGAAGCATGACGTACATGGACATTACATTACTTTTGCGGAATACTTATTACATAAATAAAATAGACACCAAAGGAGCATAATAGTTTAGTGCCTTTGGAAACATGGAACATAATCTTCTAATCTTGGTGAAAGATCCCCAACATCTCCCATAATGATCCTCCATTTTTATTCTTTCATAAAACCATTCCCTATATCATGGGGAAAATTAAACATAAAAATGGTGAGCTCAAAAGCTCAGTAAGGCTAAGCATGGATAAAATAAAACAAATCATATACATTTGAACTTAAAAACATGAACATAATTTTTATACATCAAAAGCTTGATCAATGTCATAAAACATGGAAGTATGTAAGGCAATGACCATTAATGAACATCAATCATGATAAAATAGCATGGGAATAAAACTTTTATTTATGGTAACCATTAAGCACATGATATGATTTCCATAGTAGCCAAGTCATTGCGGCCAAGACCATCTTAGTGGACAAAGTCCCTTTCTGAATCGAGTTCACTCCTCGTTCTAGTCCTGTAACACTGAACCAGATTAACTTACCGTTCTAGCCATGTCTATCTAATGAGATATAAATCTTTACCCAATGCATTGGAGGGAGATATAGTTCCCACCCATCTCATAATGAAATCATTATTACTTGTGCCACAAAATAAACATACATAACCCAATAAATAAAATGGGTTTCATAAACATCATCCCATAATAACATAATCCATATAAAATAAATCGATATCATTTCATAATAAGAAAATTGAATCAATTTAAATCATAGAGACATGATAATTGATACATTAACATATGAAATAATGTCATCTTAGATGAAAAATGGTTTTGATAAAACACATGAAATGAATTCTTGAGGAAAATATCCTTTCTTCTTCAAAATCATTCTCTTCTCACAAAATTTCATGCAATTTTAAATGAAAAGTATATTTTTGAAAATAGTCATGAAATCTTTTGGGGGAAGATTCATGAAAATAAGGCTTTATAAAACTGTGAAAATCTGTTCGTGCCGTATAAGTTAAAAAAACATTATTCTCGTACTTTTGCCAGAAAAGTCAAAAAGTACCTCGTAAATGAAGGATTCCATACATATAATGTAGCAAAAGAAAAAACTGGGTAAAAAGGACATTAAACATACATGAAACCATTTTTAGGAAACATGGACATGGATGAAAAAAATAACCCCAGTAAATACTTTGGAATAAACAATCTCGGATAAGAATGGAATTGGAATAATTATCTCTTACCTTATGTCTGATATGCTTCGTATGGATCCGAACCTCCTGTATAATTATATAAATAATGTCATTGAATTATTAAATAATCATATTCATTGTTATGATATCATATATGTTTCACTTATGACTTTATATTACCCGTTATTTTGTAAATTCAATTTAAAAGCACTGTTTTGGGTAAAATAATTTCATTTATCATATGTGTTTCGACTTGTCGTTCTTGATATTATTACATATATACTGATCTACATAATTCCAGAATGTAAAACATGATTTATATATAATAAATATTCATCATATACATATATATTATAGATTGATAAAAATAATGAAATACATCGTTCATGGAGACGGTAGGTCGTACGTACGCATGAACGTTGTTTTTGTTTCCTTGTTGAATTGAATGAAATTAAATTGATGACATAAATAAATATATACATTAATATAGTAGCATTATTATTTCATATAATTCTTTATTATTAATTATATATACTTTATAATCATTCTTTAATGGTTAATCATCGAAAATGAATGTCATCGCGTTCGTGGAGATGGTAGTCCATACGTACGCACGAGCGATGATATCATTCCCATGATCATGGAATTGTATTGGATTGTATGTATACTATTTCATAATCAATATAAATTTACAATAATCATATATATTCATTAATTACACCATTCTACCCCTCCAAGTAAGGTGGTGGTGGAAAATATATTACACTATGGCGTGGAGACGGTATTTCGTACGTACGCACGCACGATGATTTCGTTGTTCGTAAGATGGATAGATGGTGAAATAGGGTTGTTTCATAATTATACTAAAATATCAGTATATGAGTGATACTGATGTTATTACTTCATAATGAAACAATGAAAGAAGAATAAGTGGATGAAGAAATAATGTTGAAATAATCGGTAATGGACATTACCTCTTCTTTAAAGCGCCTCTTTGAGACCTCCTCTTAAGGCAATAAAATTGGTCTTTGAAGAAAACCAGAACCTCTAGGATGTTTCTATGGAATTGGAGAAGAGAATTTGTCAGGGTTTGGCCGAGATTAAATTCTCAATGTGGTGTGAGGAAGAGAGGGACGATGTGCCCTTTTATAAGGGAGGAGACAGGTACCTTTGGGAAAACAAAAAATATTATTGTATTATAAAGTCATATTCGGTTTTTAATAGCTTGGAATTGATTTATTTTGATGATAAGGTGGTTATGGGTCGAAATACTCTCATCTAAAATAATTTAGACAAGTTTAGGTTTCTATTTTAACCTTATCATTTAGATTTAAGCATAAGTTAAATAATTTTACTTTTACCATGTCTTCTTGTTTTCATAAATTATAAAGTTAATAAACATACTATAACAATCCAAACGAACCCCAAGATGTTTATTATTAATATATATAACATTATATAAGTCATTTGGTTGAAAATTTGATTTTTAGGAATAAAATAACAATTAATAATATAATATGTTTTTAAAATCCTATTTTATGTCAATTTTGACACTATTTGGTAATTGATTTCTGTGAAAATAATAACAGAATGATTAGTTCAAAAAAAGTTAACTAAATCAATAATAACATGTAATATTAACCAAAAACATTATTGGAATTCATAAAAAGTCTAAAATTTTATTTATTTGGGTATTTATAACATAAATTATGTCAATATTTCATTAATTAGATAATTACTCCATCATCTTTGTGTCATAAATAAATTAAATTATATAATGTCTAAAAATTATAAATAAAATAAAATTATGTAGTAAATAGTTTTAGATTTCTAATGAATATTTATAGTTGAATTTAGATTATGTATAACCCGATATTAAAAATTATTTACTTATTAAACTTTGATATTACCTATTTTAACCCTTCTTTAAATAAATTAAGATTAAATGTCCTAATCTAATCCAAGTGGGCCTAAACGGTCATATTTTATTCATAAGGTTATTTTTTGGTCAATTTATACTTATCCAATAGAATTAGGACATGTGTTAGGGTAATAATAATCTAATTTTTACCCTTAATTATCCTATTTACTTTTAACTATGGTAAAAAAAAGTAAAATGTTACTTTTCACCAAAAAATATTTTCATCTCATTGAACCACATTTTAGTCCTTGATATTAACCATGTCCCTCGAACTTTCAAAATTCCACTCACAGAAGCGGTAAAATTAAGTTATATGAAAAATTTAGTTTTTTAGCTACCACTTAGTGGTTTCACTATTCATAAAAAAATGAATGTTTCCAGAAAATTACCAAAAAATTGGCCTAAACAATATTTGATATTATGAATTCAAAAATGATGTCTATTTTACCAAATTCAATAAATATCAGTTGCATTAATTAATTTAAAAATTAATTCTCATCGTCAAAACAAATTGCTTATTTTTAAAAGATAATAACTATCAAAAGATTGACACTTGTTTATGTCTAGTTTAAATGTGAAATTACATCCAATGACCAACATTGTATTAAATGATAAAAATATATTCTTAATATACTTTAAAACCACTAAAATTAATAATTTATCACTATTAATTATTTCTATTAAAAAAGTTGTTTTTAAATAAAATTTAGTAATTTTCACTATTCATCAGAATATGAAAGTTATCCGAAAAGTACAAAAATTTAACCCTAAGATAATTTCGATATTCTGAATCCATAAATGAAGTCCATTTTTAAAGATAAACTTTATAAAATTTCAAAAAGTGGGTATTACTATTCATAACGGCTAGTTCATAATAATATTATAATAATATCTCGTTTAGTGAAACTCGGATTGCGTACTACACACGCTATCAAGGAAGGAATTTATTGCATGTAATGAAAGCCAAGTCAGGGATGCGTGTTGTGCGAGCTCCTTTTAGTGTAGCGTACAACACAATACATTAATGAAATTAAATAGAATATTTTTCATAAAATATCAGGGTGTTACATTCTACCCCCCTTAAAATGAATTTCGCCCTCGATATTCGTCGAGGTTTTAAATGGTTTACTACTCGAAATTTTCATTAAAAGAAACCCACATAGTAAAAAGTAATATCAGAACATGGCTTTAAAAACTATAGTATGAAACGTAATGGTTACCCAAATTAACTCATCATAGGGTTTTCACATAGGAGAACATAGGTGAAAATATTGATATGGAAGAAAAATATAACCATCATGTTCTGATGGAGATTGGTAGAGAACATGGCTATGAAAAATCCAAAAATCACAAAGCCATAAATTTTTTATGATCTAGTGTACCATCTGATTCATCAGATATAAGGGCACTAGGATAACATTTTTGGTTTTCAAGATCATTTCCATAAAGTTGATGAATTTGAATTAGAATAAATACTTACTTTATTTTGGTACAATATTGCTTTTGTTCGTGCCGTGAACAATTTCCACTTCATCTCTTAAAGAAATGAAGTTGAATTTTCTATTTGTGAAGTGGTTTCAGATCATGTGATAGAATGACAGGTCATTCCATCTGTCTCAAACAAAAGGTTAGAAAAAGTTATTCAATATACATAAGTCGATCTATATTGAGATTAAACATATATGGTTCCTAAAATGGACTTATATAATTCATATATCATACTGATTAATATAATAAAACTAGTTTCTACTAAACAATGACTTCCTATAGGCCAGTGGTAGGTGATAAAGGCCAGTCGCACTTCGGTTATGGGTTTGATTCCCACAGTATTGTCCGACATGATGGGTTTTCGCCCATCCTGCAGGTTGTCCTTTTTATAAAACTACATTACTATAACATCCCATCAATAATATCGAAAAAATTTCTATACTTAAACAATACTATCATATGTACAACAAAATCCATTCCAATCTTTATCTAAAATACTTCGGTCCAAGCTCATAGTATAAAGAAAACAATCACTTGAAATGTCATCAACCTACCATTATGTATCCCCAATTATCTTGTTGGTCACATTCCAATCATGTGAATACCTTAATCATGTATTCTCTTGAAAAATGAATACCCATTAAAACATAGTGAAAAAATGAATTCTATCAAAAGTTAACTCTTTCCACATTCAAAAATCCAAAAATTCTATATACACAATCTATGATATAACCTTCTCCTTATATCAGTCACAAGCTCATGAATACTATCAAACATTTCATTTTCTACTAATCCCTTCATTATATGCATATCATCTAGTTTCCAAAACTACTATTATCATTCATCAGACACTTTCAAAACATAAGGAAAGAAAACAATGTAAAAATCCTTAGATGTCTCTTTATTCCATAGTACCATGATATTACTTATACAACATTACACTTGATAAACATATAACCATTCCACTACCTTCTTAAACCATTGACCGAGCTTAAACAATTCTTACATCTCACATTTAATTTGTAGTCTCTTCATCAACATCAACATAAATATTACCCATATGACCATACTGATTCTCTTCATGAGAGTTTCCCTTAGGGAATTGGTTTGCATAATTCCCGTACATTAAACATTTAAAACATTTAACCATTTTCGATGTCGTAGCAATACCATTATCCTCATCCATAGTGTTAACTGAACCTTTTCCTTTGCACTTACTGGATTTATGTCCATCTTTTTCACACCCAAATCATCTTATAGTTCTTTTGAAACATTCTCTTTGATGCCACTTCAATGTGATTTACATAGGGGAAATTGAACTTTCGTTCCTCTATGATCATTATGAACCTCCATCTTTCTCTTCTTAGCTGAGTCCGGAAACTTTCCAAATTTGACTTTATTGATCATATTATGAGATTGGTGATTTGGAATAATAATGATGTTTAGACTTAAAAATCCCATTTCATATGGTTTCTTATGAAGAATATCATTCTATTGTCTATCATATCGTCCATTATCGTGAATCTTATTGTTTTCAGCCATTTTCTAAAACACATAAAGAATAGTGTGAGAGGAAAACATCATGCTAGGGAAAAAAACATAGAAAAGCTGGAGTACCCTCAATATCTAAAATCATAGTTTAAATTATATGATAGATACAGTAGTTCTAGGACTATATCCTATATGTATACTTATCCTTAGGGACATCCCTAGACATACCTTAGAAATATCTCTAGGGATCTCACTAATGTTTTCGCATCCTAGTTTCCAAAGGTGGAATAAACCTTTCCTATGATACCAACAGTAGAGACCTGAAACTTGACGTACATGGGAATTACATTACTTTTGCGGAATACTTATTACATAGAAAAAAACAGACACCAAAAGATTGTAATAGTTTAGTGCCTTTAGAAACTTGGAACAAAATCTTCTAATCTTGGTAAAAGATCCTCAACATCTCCCATTAAGATCTTCCCTTTTTTTCTTTTCTAAAACCTTTCCTTATATCCTGGGGAAAATAAAACATAAAAAGGGTGAGCTCAAATACTCAGTAAGGGTAATCATGGATAAAATAAAACAAATCATATACATTTGAAGTTAAAAACATGAACATAATGATTAAACATAAAATGCTTGAGAAATGACATAAAACATGGAAGAAAGTAAGGCATAGATCATAAAGGAACATAAATCATGATAAAATAGAGTGGTAATAAAACATGTAATTGTGGGAACCATTAAGCACATGATATGGTTTCCATAGTAGCCATGGTATTGCTGTCAAGACCATCTGAGTGGAAAAAGTCCCATTTTGAATCGAGTTCACTCCTCATTCTAGTCCTGTAACACTGAACCAGATTAACTTACCGTTCCAGCCATGTCTATCTCGTGAGATATAAATCTTTACCCAATGCATTTGAGGGAGATATAGGTCCCACCCATCTCATAATTAAATCATTCTTACTTGTTCCACAAAATAAACATACGTAACCCAATAAATAAAATGGGTTTCATAAACATTATCCCATCATCACATAATCCATATAAAATAAATGGATATCATTTAATAATAAGAAAACTGAGACCATGAAAATCATAGAAACATGATAAATGAAACATACACATATGAAATATTGTCATCTTAGATGAAAAATCCTTTTGATAAAACACTTGAACTGAAATATTGAGGAAAATATCTTTTCTTCTTCAAAATCATTATCTTTTCACAAAATTTCATGCAATTTTATAAGAAAATTATTTTGTTGAAGATAGTCATGAAATATTTGGGAGTAAGCTTCATGAAAATAAGGCTTTATAAAATCGTAAAAATCTGTTCATGTAGTATAAGTTAAAAAAAACATTCTTCTCGTAATTTTGCAGGGAAAGTCAAAAGGTAACCCATAAAAGAAGGATTCCATACATTTCATGTAGTAAAAGTAGAAAATGGGTAAAAAGGACATTAAAAATACATGAAACAAATTTTAGGAAACTTGTACATGGATGAGAACAATAACCCCAGTAAATACTTACAAATAATCAATCTCGGATAAGAATGAGATTGGAAAAATTATCCCTTACCTTAGGTCTTATATTCTTCATATGGATCCGAACCACCTGTATAATGATTTAAATAATGTCATTGAATAATTATATAATCATATTTATTGTTATGATATCATATATGTTTCACTTATAACTTTATATTACCCGTTATTTTGTAAATTCAATGTAAAACCATCTTTTTGTGTAAAATCATTTCATTTATCATATGTGTTTCAACATGTCGTTCTTGAAATTATTACTTATATACTGATTTACATAATTCCAGAATTTAAAACAAGATTTATATAAAATATATATTCATCATATACATATATATTATAGATCAATAAAAGTAATGAAATACACCATTCATGGAGACGGTAGGCCGTACGTACGCATGAACGCTGTTTTAGTTTCCTTGTTAAATTGAAAGAAATTAAATAGATTACAAACATATATATATACATAAATAATTTAGCATTATATTGACATATATTTCATTATTATTCATTATATATACTTTATAATTATTCTTTAATGGTTAATCATTGAAAATGAATCTCAGCGCGTTCGTGGAGACGGTAGTCCGTACGTACGCACGAGCGATGATATCATTTCCATGATCATGGAATCATATTAGAGTGTATGTATATTATTTAAGAATAAATATAACTTTAAAATAATCATATATAGTCATTATTTACACCATTATACCCATTTAAGTAAGGTGGGGGTGGAAAATAGATTAAAACACGGTGTGAAGATGGTATTTCGTACGTACGCACGCACGGTGATTTCGTTTTCCGTAGGATGGGTAAATGGTTAAATAGGGATGTTTCATAATTATAATAACATTTCAGTATATGATTGATACTGATGTTATTACTTCATAATGAAACAACTAAATAAGAAGAAGTGGAAGAAGAAAAAAATTTGAAATAATCGGTAACGAACATTACCTCTTCTTTGAAGGGCCTCTTTGAGACGTCCTCTTAGGGAAATAAAATTGGACTTTGAAGAATACCAGAAGCTCTAGATTGTTTCTATGGAAGTTTAGAAGGGAAATTTGTAGAGGTTGGCCAATCATGAAGGCTCAAATCGGTTTGAGGAAGAGATGGAGGAGGTTCCCTTTTATAAGGGAGGAGAGGGACACCTTTGAAAAAACTAAAAATATTATTGTATTATAAATTCATGTTTGGTTTTTAATAGTTCCAAATTGAGATATTTTGATGCTAAGGTGGGTATAGGTCGAAATCCTCTCATCCAATAGAATTTAGACAAGTTTAGGGTTCTTTTTTAACCTTATAATTTATATTTAACCTTAATTTAAATAATTTTATTTTTATCGTGTCTTCTTGTTTTCTAACACTATAATGTTAATAAAATTAATATAACAATCCAAACGAACCCCAAGATGTTTATTATTAAAATATATAACATTATATATGTAATTTTCTAAAACCATATATTTTTAGAAATAAAATAACAATTAATAATATAATATTTTTTTTAAAAACTATTTTATATCCATTTTGATAGTATTTGGTAATTGATTTTTGTGAAACTCATAACAGAATGATTAGTTTGAAAAAACCTAACAAGATCAATAATAACATGTCATATTAACCTATAAAATTTGTGTAATTCATAAAGAGTATCAAATTACATTTATTTTGGTATTTATAACATCAATTATGTCAATATTTCATTAATTAGATAAATATTGCATCATCATTGTGTCATAAATAAATTAAAATATTTTATGTCTAAAAATTATAAATAAAATACAATTATGTAGGGAATATTTTTATATTTCTAGTGAATATTTATTGTTGAATTTATCTTATGCATAATCCTATATTAAAAATGATTTACTTATTAAACATTGATTTTAACAATTTTAACCTTTCTTTAATTAAATTAAGATTAAATGTCCTAATCTAACCCAACTGGGCCTAAATGGTCAGATTTTATTACTAATGTTATTTTTTTGTATAATTACACTTATCCAATAGAATTATGACATGTGTTAGGGTAATAATAATATCATTTTTACCCTTAATTATCCTATATACTTTTAACCATGGTAAATAAAAGTAAAAATTACTATTTAACCCAAAAAATATTTTCATCTCATTGAACCACATTTAATCCTTGATATTAACCATGACTTTTTTATTTTCTTAATTCCACTCACAGAAGCGGTAAAATTATGTTTTATGAAAAATTCAGTTTTTTAGCTACCACTTAGTGGTTTCACTATTCATCAAAAAATAAAAGTTTCCCGAAAAATACCAAAAATTAGGCCTAAGCTATATTTGATATTATAAATTAAAAAATGATGTCTATTTTACCAAATTCTAAACTTAACATTTTAATTAATTAATTTAAAAATTATTTCTCATCGTCAAAACAAAAAGCATGTTTTTAAGAGATAATAACTATCAAAAGATTGACACATGTTTATGTCTGGTTTAAAGGTGAAATTACATCCATTGACCAACATTGTATTACATGGTAAAAATATATTCGAAATATAATTTAAAACCATTCAAATTTAAAATTTATCTCTATTAATTCTTTTGATTAAAAAAGTAGTTTTTTATTAAAATTTGGTAATTTTCACTATTCATCAGAATATCAAATTTTTCCAAAAAGTACCAAAATTTCACCCTAAGATGATTTCAATATTATGAATCCAAAAATGAAGTCCATTTTGAAAGGTAAAATTTATAAAATTTCAAAAACTGGGTATTACTATGCATAACGGCTACTTCAAAATAATATTATAATAATAACTCATTTAGTAAATCTCGGAATTGCGTACTACACATGCTATCGAGGAAGGTCTTTATTGTGTGTAATGAAAGCCAAGTCAGGGATGTGTGTTGTTCAATCTTCTTTTAGTGTAGCATATAACACAAGAAACTAATGAAATTAAAAAAAAATATTTTTCATAAACTCTCGAGGTGTTACACCCCAAAATTCGATGTATGAATATTTTAGGAAAACATTAAAAAACTATGTTCCTAGAATTTTTTTTCTTATTTTCCCCAAAATGGAGGGTCTAAATTTGTTGTGCACTTTCCCCAAACAATAATCCCCCATAAAACAAAAAATATCAATGGTTTTTAAGCCCCACAAATCAATATATAAATTTTGAACACCCTATTAATGATGCATAATAACCTAAGTTGGAACTACTATATTTTCCTACTATGGAGTCTCTAATATGTGATTATTAATCAAATAAACACTATTCATTTAATATCAAAGAAATGTTGTTCTTGATCGATCACATTTGGGTATATGTATCTCATGTCACGTGGTTTTCCTATATCACACTTTCACTCACACTATGAGTATGATAGAGTATAATTTTACTTAGTTATATAATATCCATTTTAATGGACCAATGTTCATTGTTGAGTTCATAGATCAACCCTATCATCATTCTTCTGTTTTGATATTCATTGCATATATTATGTGTTGTGATCCCATTAATTAAATTTAAGGGTTTCCATAATTATATAACCATTGATTGAAAAATATAATTTCATTGTTGAAGTTAAAATTGTTTTAAATATATTAAAAAATATATAAGATTAATGATTTTATCTTTCATTTAAAATTAGATTTATTTTTGATCAAAACCAAAATTTAAAATTTCATTAAAATTGTTTATATAATTTATAAAATATTATTTCATTGTATAGTGAATATTTTGATTATATGTGTTTATATTGATATTGGGAGAATATATCAATTATAATGTGAGTTGAATTAGTTGAATTCAATTAATCTAATGACTTGGTTTTAAAAATAGATTCATATTAGGAAAACTGAAATTGATAAATTGTTTTTTGAATTGATTTTAAATGGTTTATTTATAATTTCAATGGTTAATTTATTGATTAAATCACACGAACACCTTAGTTTTTATTAGTTAACTATATATAATATGGTAATATATAACTCACATTTAATTGTTTTTTAATGAAAAAACTATCTAAACCATGTTTGGTTAGGCTAGATTTAGTGGAACATTGAATGGGTGGTAGAATAAGTAACCTTAATGGAAAAATTGTGGATTTTATTTTATTTATCACACATATCATGATTTGTGTGGATAAAGAAAAAGGGATGGTATCATCTCACTAAAGAAAATAAAAAACCACTAGGATATTTTCAAGGTTCCTACAATAGATGATTTTACTATTTAGGTCTTTGATTCATTTAATAGTTTTAATAATGACAAAATATTTTTATAAAAGATTTTATATTATAATTTTATTTAAAAATTTTAATATATTTAATCACCTAATTTAAAAGAATATTAGTATGAAAATATGTAAACGATATTCAGTTATTTGTTCGATTTAAATTGATATTAAAAGTGGTTTATTTTTTATATTTATAATACAACACATAGATAGTTTCTATATGTCTTTATATATCACACCCTACAATTTTATTATGCCATTTTTATACATTTATATGTCAGGTTTAGGTAATGAAAAAGAAAAAATTATAAGGGGTGGATATTCGTTATCCATTAGTATGGTGATTGGTGATGTCTATTGGTGGATCTATTGACACCTAATAAAACTGTCACTTTGAGTTCAATTCCTTCTTGTTAAATGTGATAATAAAAAGTCTGAATAATGCTATGGGTTTTTTCATTTAATTGAATAATATTTTTCCAAATTTTCCCTTACGTCTAACATTTGGAGTGAGTAGCAATGTGAAATTTAATATATTATCTTAATAATTTATTTTCTAAAATTCACTCCTTCCTGATGTGTTATAATAATATGTATTATCTAGAAATTAGTAGTGTTTAGGAACTCCATTTCAGATATTTTAGAATTGGATTAAGAATTAGGGTTCTCATGAATCATGGATGGTTAATGAAAATGTATTACATAGGCATGTTAGCCATATTTCATATTTTCAGTTTGTTGTTTGGGGTGAAATGTTTGTACATTAGATGTATTTATGAAGGATTTCCTATTAATATATTATATTAATGTTAGATAATACAGAATAGTATTTTTGGAAAATATTACTAAAAATAGAATGATTGAATTCTAGCAACTTCCATAATATTTTTTGGGTTTGTTAAAATAAAAAACATGAAATAGTATCTTATGGGATTTATATTGATGTTTTTATTATTCTAGGTGTTGATTTGATTTATCTTCTAATATTATTATGTATTTTTATAATGTTTTTTATCATAATTCCTTCTATAATACATTTGAAAATGAACTGTTTAAAGCATTCTGGTGGTCTATAGTCAGCTCATCCTCATGGGGATAAAAATATTTTTGATATTATAATGTGTGTTTTATAAATATTATGAATGGGACCCAAACCCATTACCATTCCGGATCAAGTTTGTTGAATTCAATGAGATGAGTACCAAAATCATGATACTGCGTTCCAAAACCATAATCCACCAATATTTTATAAATTTAGAAATTACAAAGATCATTAGTGAGAGTTAAATAATATAGGTAAACTTTTTGGATTTTATGAGATTCTTGATCTATTTAAGGTGAAATATGATACCTCTAAGATGGAAGGGTCGTGTTAGAGATGGTAGGAGTCAATGGTAATGACGAAGAAGATTATGATGTTTTAATGGATGCAATTTATTGATATTTTACTAGACAAATTTTATCCTGAATAAATGGTTATGGAAAAGTAGATGGAGTATTTTCATCCTATAGATGTTTGAAAGGACCATGAAATTATATGTGAAATTATATCCTGAGATTTTTTATATTTCAATATAGATTCTGAAAAATAAGATGTTGATGGGTTGGATATTCATGCCAGTTATTTGAACTACTTTACATTCAATAGTTTTTTTTAACAAAATATAACTTATTATGATTAATTACATAACCATCCAGTACTGACTGGACATGATCTAGCTTATATTTTAGTATTGGTGGGAGTTCCATTATAATTTAGGGGATATTTTCTAGTTATGATTATGTGAATTAGAAACGTGATGATCAATATGATGGATCATGATTCATGGTGTCTTTATGATTTTCTTCATTTTATGGGAAATCCCATTAGATTTTTATTAATGTTTGAAGGATTTGAATTTAAATTGTTTTTCTTTGAGCAACAACAAATCAATAGTTCAAGTGATCTCTCATGCCATTTATAAATGTAATTCCATTTCATCCTACATATTGTTATTGGATCATTAGTAACTGAAATCATAATTCTTATATAATAAAATTAATGAAAATGAGTTTTGATAAATATGAATTTAAATTAAAGATCAATGACATGGTGAAAGTTACTTTAGAGGAATATTATATTGGTTTAGTGACTATTAGATGAACCTTCACAATAACATCATCTTTAGTGACTATATATTATGATATTGGCGAATTTCACATGACTATAACATATTTAATGTGAAGATACTAAATATCATAATAGAGACATTATATTCTATGATGGATATTACTACACCACTCAGAATGAAGGGAAGGTAGGGTCTCTATTGTCATACATCTATATTTTCTTTTTTAGAGATTGGTCATGCATGTAGTTTAATGGTTCTCAAACTGAAGCCTATTTACATATTAATTACGATGGATTGGATTTTTTATAATAACACCTGAATAGGATTTATATTTGATGGGTCTCATTTACATTGATTTATGGGGTCTGACATGTTTATTATTAGAATTTAAATGGAGGGAGAGTTGGGTTTTATGTGGTTATCTTGAGTTCTGTTATTCAATATCAATTATTTATATTTATTTTTAATGATAATATTTGGGTTATGATATTCCATAATTTTTTGTCTTGTTTCCTCACATGTTCCCTTTTGATTTCTCTAGTTTTCCATTAGTAATATTGGTAATTTACTATATTTAGGATGATCGTAGTAATATAACCGTGTCTATTTCATACTACCATATGTAACCAGATGATTTGAAAGAGTTTAATAATAACATATAAGGCCTTTATAAGAATTATTTATATGACCATATATTTTACGTTTTACATCACCTATTCTTTATATGGGAAATATGAAGGAACACTAAACATATGTGTTGATTATTAAAAACATAATATATATTTTGTGAAGGGAAAGTCATTATTACCATATATTTATTATCTGTATTACAAGTATAATGGAATTTTTTTCTCAAATATTGATATTTGGTTTGGTTATCAACATTGGATAATAAAAGAATCTGAAATTCATATTTATTCCTTTTAGAGAAGTTATAGATTTTATGAGTAAATTATAACCCCTTTTGGCATAACTTATGATACTTAATACTTATCGATCTTATTAAAATAATATTAAATGTGTATCATGATACATTCATGGTGATATTTGTGGATAAAATCCTTGTTTAGGTTCAGGTCATGTAGTATCATATGCACCATTTGAGAGATAATTTGGAATGGTTGAGAAATAACATATAGATTTATAATAGATTGAATTTTTATTTTAAGATACATCTAGTTAATTTAATTAAAGACATGGTCTCGATACATGATATTTAAATTGATTATATGATAGAAAATTCATATATTATTTTGGAGAAAACATTATTTTTTTAGATATTCATAGCTTATTCGGATATATGGGGCATAATAGTTGAGTTTTAATGTATTTAGGGATGGTGGATTATCTGATTAAGATCCTCACCTAGAAGGGAATAATATATCCCAAGGGATTATAAATTCTAGAGTTATATTATTTGAAAAAATTTCCAAATACACTATGGGTTGCATTGACAGCTCATAATGATGGTTACATCAATATGGTACATTGTTACATGTTATATTTTTGTGTTGGATCTGTTTTTAGAAAGGGTTTTCACATGGAATACCTTTCTTCTCGATATCCCATTAATAATTAGAATAATCGTCCAAATAATTATAGAGAACTCAAATACATGATTCATTCTCTTAATAGTTGGTGGAATTACATTTTACGATACATTATTACAATTTTTTTTATTTAATGATCATACATTATGACTTATAACAACATAATTTTAGCCATGGGTAATGATATTTGGTGAAATACCTCCAATTTATTTATTTTTATATTTATTTCACCCCGAGGATGCTGCATGTTCTTACTAATTCATTGAGTAAAAAAATTCTGACCCATCCTCTGAAAGAATCATCTTAAAATTCAAACGCGATGGAGAATTATTCATCATTTGAATATAGGATCCATGAAATGGGGTGATGGATCATTTTGTTAATCTTCCATATATAATAAACTCTTCCTTAGATGATTCTTCATTACTATAATATTGATGAAGATCTATATGCAATTAGGGATACTCTTTTTGTAGGAAGAACATTGGTGAATGGAGGATTCCTTATGAGGTTATCCATTTATTCACGAATAATTTTATTAATTACTTTTCAATAATATAATCATTAAGGGGTGGGGGTTCAGTACCAGGACCATTCATTTATGCACGTGACAGCTTGCTCAGTAGCAATGCTCGGTTGGATGTAGGCATTAATGATGTGGATTTTGGGAAGTTTTAATTCTACGTGGTATGGTTATAGATTTCAATCCACTTTATTTTAGGATGTTGTTTACATCTCTATGTACTTTATGTCTTGGTTCCCCCAAACCCTTAAAATGGTGTTTATAAAATGTTAACAAAATATAGGTCTCTAAGCCCTTAATTCTAGTGGGTGGTGAACCCTAGAACCATAAATATGATTTCTGAAATGTATTGTTGATTCCGGTGTCAAAGAATGAGTTGAAATACATTGATATGGTATGTGATCAATAATATTTCCAAATAATATAATATAATACTCATTCATGATACCAAGAATATATGAGGAAATGATAATTACCAATGTTAAATATATATACCATTTTCTAGGACATCCAACTAATATGGTTTCTACTAGATATCTTGGTATTACCTATTTTTGGTAAAGAATAATTCTAATGGAAAAGGTATATATGATACGTTGGAATATATAATAACATCTATATACAGAGGGGCAAATTGGATTTTCTATATGGATAATTAATTATATTTTAGGTACTTGTTATGTTGACTTTTTTGGATGTTGACATATATATTTTGGAATGCTTGAATTTTAATATTACAAAATCTACCAATCATAAATTTTGATGGATACCTTTGAATTATTGAATAAAAGGCCATGTAAATCATTTTATAGTTTATAATATATTAGTGAATTTTTTTTTTTTACCAGTTATAGTCAATGAGGCATAACAGAAGATTCATTTGAATAAATATATAATGTAAATGACATATATAGATTATAAATTTTATGTTGATCATTATCATAGGAAATGGGATTTTGTTGTTGGAGACCATGAGTTTTTTGATATAATCATATTGATTAGGTCACCTATATCTTTAGAAGAAATGGAAATGTAGTCCTCACTTTGTGGATCATTTTGAAAAAAAATTATCGCATGGAATGTAAATTATAGTTTAAATATATATCTCAAATTGGCTATACCGTACAATTTGATTCATGTATCACATAGTTAAATGTATCATTAGGACCCATATCATGACTTCAGTTATGCATGTCCTGATATTTTGAATTTTATATCTATGACTAAGAATACTATTAGTGTTGTTGATACTGTGATAATGATTCATTGTGGGAGGATGAAAAAAATGTTCAATGTAATATTGAGGCACGATTCTAAATCCAATGCGACTTGACAGAATCATAAATTGATAAGTGAGTAGTCCCCTCAAAAAATTATAATGGGAACGTATTAAAAAGCTTTCATGGGAATTTTTTTTGATTGGGAGATTATAATATCATGTTTCGATCATTATGTTATTCATTTTCAAATTTATTGAACTATTTCAAGTTGGTACATTTATAAACATGTTATGTGTGAGGATTGGATGGGTTTTGTAGATATTTTTGTCAGAATAGATGGAACACGTATTGACCAAACCATGAACCCAACAGTTAATATTATAGACTCCAAACTATTTGGGTATTCATGGTTGGAACATGATTATGAAATAATGAATCTTCACTGGGGACACTATCTTCTCTAATTACTAGTGGTGTATGGATAGCTCGTTGTTTCCCCTAAATGTGAATCCCCTATGTCTTTATGAGGGAACATGGTTTAAATGTTACAGAAATAAATTTCAAAAAAACCCCAAACCCCCTATAGTGTATTCCTAATAACATCATTAAAACCTAATATTTTTTTCTCATCATTATAGTCATTATGATGTACATTTTGAATCCACCAACCCTTTTCTAGTAGGATCAATGAAACTGCTATAATGATCAATATCATTTAAGTAATCTGATATAAACATGAATGTTTTCATATGATATGTCTTTCTATCATCTATATATTTTTGGAGAACATAATTATATAATTGGATGTAATTTCTTTTTCACTGGATCATATTTTTACATTATGAAACTTGATATCCAATCATTTATTAATTATTTAGTGTCCCTAATTATTGGTATTGTGCATTATTATCCAATGAATTAAAAAAATGTTCTTAATTTTTGGATTTCTCTATAATTAAAACCATGAATATCATTACTGAATGTACATTTTTTTAATTGATTTAAAAATAATAATTTTCGGTCACTTGATAAATGAATTAAAATATCCATGATATTTTAGAAACTCCCCCATTTAAATTTAATTCATAATGTTGGTAAAATGTATGAAAATTGATGGACTGATTTAAAAATAGTTATACTAAAATTATTCTATCTTGATCTCAATAATCTGTATTAAATTGATTGGTTATTTTAAATGCTATGTAATTAAAAAATCATATGATATGGTTTTGAAAAGAGAATGATATATAGAAAAAATTTGAGTAATTTTTTTTTCTGAAATGATTCGATACAATTTATTGTATATTTTATTAGTTTAAAAATTGATTTTACTAAATTTAAACCATTTTTTATATGAGGATACTGGTAAAATCATGCCTATATTATGATCTCATAGAATATTATTTTATAAGAAAACAGTAACAAAACCATTTTTAGATTGGAATCTCATTATGGAACCCCTAATGGGTTACATATTGATTTCCCAGAGTGGATCCATGAATTTTTTGTTGATATTCATTTGTATGAATATATACAGATATGCTGTTAAATAATAATATTTAGTATAATATTGACATATAATCTAAAATATGTCATCTATATTTTTTGTTTTTTCTTTTTTCATGAATTAATTATTTTATTTTTTATTTAATAGATATAATATTATTCAATCTAAATAATTTATATACACTATATTATTATTTTTATAATTTTCCCTTATTTCATGGACCATTTATTTGTTGGTATTGGTCATTGGAAGTGTTGTGAAATTGTTTAGAGAATTTTCGTTCCTAAAAATAAGAAAAAATGGGATTACACATCATGTTACTATATTACACGATGTTACATATATTTAGGGGATTATCTTATTGGTTTCATGATGTGCATACATTTCAAACAACTCAATAAATGGTCTCACAAAGTGTAATATTTTGGGGTTATAAAAAAATTCAAATAAATAGGCAAGGAATTTTATATGAGAAAATTGAAACCCTGGTGTTACATGTCGATAAAATGGATTTCACATTATGTAATACCCTGATAATGTGATGTTTTAAAATTCAATTTTGGATAAACCTCATTCATCAGTCATAATATACGTTTTTCCTCTCATTTACGGTGAACCCTAGTTTCACAGAAGTGTTATATGATCCATTAAATCCCACATTGATATGTTGATGTCATTGGATGTTAGTAGGTGATCTGTGGATTATACGTGGTATGTTCAATTCTTTTTATCATCCATATTCTATTGTTATTATCCTGTGTTTAATCCATAGAAGTGATTCGTTGGTTATGGTGTGCATTGGGTAGTATATTGGTAGAGCATTAGTTTGGTATAAGTTGATATGTCTTTCTCATAATGTAGTTATGATTAGAGATAATTAGTCCTCCCTTAATAATGAACATTAATTATAAAGATCCCTTAATGTCGTATTTCATTCATTTACTTGTATTTTTCATCATTTTCAAGGGATGTTAACTCTTTTTATCTATAAATCAAGAAATTTCCTTCCAAATTGATTATAAGGAATTGGTCAATTGAAATTATGTTGAATATGTTGTATTATTCTCATAAATTTTTATATCTTTGATATTGAATGTGATATTCTGATTGTTCGGGCTTGATACCCTGTTATAAATTTTGGCCATTGTTCGCTTTGTTTTCCTTTGATAAATTTTCTGTTGTTTTTCTTCCAGTTTCGGATTATTGGTAATCCCCTTAAAATGAAAAATGGTTAACCGTGTATTCCTGGATAATGAATTTTTTCCCTAGTATTTTGGTTTTTCTTATAATACCCCATTGATTGTAGTGGAATGTGTTAAATATTATTGGGAACCTTTAAAAATCATTATTCTATTTTTTATCTATTAGGATATGGGTGTAATGTAATTTTATATTGTGGTTGTCATTTTCATGTAATGATTATGAAGAAGGTCTATGGAACTTGTAGTTTTATGATATGTTGATGGATGTGGTTGTGATTTGGGGGTTTGTCTTGGTTAGAATAGTAGTTCCAGAAATATGAAATTGAATAAGGGTAGTGGTGATCGGTATAGGTGATTACACATTAATAACATGAAAGAATAATCACACTATATCTAGATACAGATAAATGATATATCATGAATGGGTATTAAATGTAGATTTCATGGAACAATGTGCCATTAATGTGGTGCCACATTAATTTATCAGGCACTTCACCTTCTAAATTTCCTTTTACTGTGTTACATATTTTGTGTTGAAAATATTTTTATCCTGGGTAGTGATTGAATAAAATATAATAATATATTTTTTAATGGCCTAGTATGTTTTGGATAATGGAATGGAAATGATTAAATGAATTAGAGGAGAATGTGATATGTTTTTTATAACATGATGTGTGTTCGAATGCATAATTTCTATCATTAATGGTGGATGTTTTATAACAAGTTTTTTTATTTGAGAATTGATTGTTTAACAAATAAATTTTAATATATTATATGCATATACTTGTTATACTTATGATTTATATTTGCAACCACCCACATTTATCATTATGTTTTGAACACCCACTTAGTCACATGGGGGTATCTTTCCTAACATCCTCATGGGATAATAAATGGATTATTACCACCTCTTCCATAAAACCACTTATAGAATGTGATAGCATATTTTTATTGTTGGGAAGGATATTGTGAGATTTGGTATCCCAAGTTTATGGATGAAAAGTGCTTTGTCTTGTATGTCACTTTAGGATGAGATCTAATGTGTTATCACAAGTGTATTTGGGATGAGCTGTTATGTTTGATCTCAGAGGTATCAGATATGAGATATAATGTATTTTTAGGCCCAAGTGTGTGTGGGATGAATGTGTTGCATTTTGAGTCCTAGTAATGTGTTTGAGGGATGTTTTGTTAAACCCAGATGTGTGTGAGAGGGATATGTTTTGAGGCCTAGGTGTGTGCGATTGAAATGAAATGTTATATATTCAAAAGAGGTTGGAGATCTAGAACATTTTATTTTAGGGTGTGAGAGTGTCTAATTATTGGGAAATAAGTACAGGTTACCATATTATTTATTTTTATTATATTATATTAGAAGAATTTTGTTATTTTATGAGCATACCATGGTGATGTGGTGTGGTCATTATGAATTCAATGGTGTGGTTTGGTTCTTCTATTTTCTCATTGGGGAATTTGTATGAATTGTTCACATGTGAATTAGACATTGGTCTTTCCTAATGAGTCTGATTATATTATAACCCAACATATATTACATTATTTTCAGATTTACAATGGGATTTTATAGACTTTGTTTGACCCTTCCAGTAGATATCATGATTGTTTTTCTCTAGCTACATAGCATTACATTTCGGTATTTACTTTGGATGATTTATTATTTTTAAAAGACTTATCTTATACATGCATGGGTTATGGTTTTGTATTCATTTGAATTATGTATTGTATTATTATTCGGAATGATCCATCATATATCCCAATATTATTTCATTAATATGTTAATTTTTTCCATATTGTATGATTTCAACCCCATTGGTTCTAGTTTCAAAATTTGGACTTTCAAGAGGTTGTAATTTTGGGGGGGTGTCATTATCTACCATTCATCATTTCTAACCAAGGTGGGATATCATTAGACGAAGGGGATGGGTGAGACTGGATAATAGAATGTAAATGGATTAATTAATTGGTTGGTAATGTGAATGGGTTTTATGAAATTATGTATGTGGTTATGCATTTAGTGGTTGCATAAAAGGTTGTAGCCTACTGAGTTGTTAGTTTGTTTGAGAACCGATTTGTTGGAAATAACTATTTGATATCATATCTGTATTAACATTTATTTACATAGGTTTTATTTATGCCTGCACATGTTCATCAACATGTCCTGAACAACTAAATAGACAAGAAAGGGGTGTCTTTCCATACAACCCTATGAGAAGATAGATTTCTGGCCACCCACTATTCTTGTATCCCCCATCCAAGAAGTGACCTAAAATGATTATTTGATTAGTATGTGAGGATATGTGGTAGACCAGGTTTCTATAAGTGATGATTTTTTATTCCAATATTTCTTCTAGATGAGTTATGATGTGTATTTTGAGTTGTATTGAGGATGAGTTGTTATGTTATTTCACATGTTTATTTAGGTTAATATGTAATTTTGTGTAAGGCCATGGATTGTGGTAGGGATGTGATGTGAGGCCTATGTGAGTGTTGTAATGATGTGTTTTCGGGCCCCGGTATGTGTGATTGGGTTATGCAAAAACATCCCAATGTGTGTGGGTGAGATGTGATGTGGTGAATATGGTAGAGGTGGTAACATAAAGAAGCTTTCCATTGAGTTGTGATAGCATCCAATTAGTTGGATTGTTGAGTGGGTTACCCTTTAATTAATTTTATTTATATTATATTACTTGACTTGTGTTACTTGGGGAGCATAACATGGTGAGGTTAGGTCGTTAGTATACATTGTTAGGTTATTTTTGTGTCTATTTTTTTCTCATCGGTTCATTAGTGTGTCCTATTCAGATTTTAATCAGATACATCAGTTTTATTCTTATGAGAAAACTTATGTTCTCAACCTACATATAAACAATGTTTGTAGGTATCCTGGTGGATTTTGAGAATCTTTCACTACCATTTTAGCTTGTATCATTATAGTTGATGTGCCACTGCATAAAATTATGTTTTCTTGATTACATTAAAAACATTTTTATTAGTACATGTTATATTTTAGATGTTAATGTTGGATTTTTTTGGATTTATATTAACTAGGTCATGGATTTTATTTTGGTATTATATGTTATATCGCTCAATTCTGTTTATTAAAAAAGGTAATTCCTCCTATATTTTGAGATTTGTACATCCTTGGTGATAGTATCCAACTCGGGGCTGCATGAGGTAGGACTCGGGGGGAGGGGGTTATTATAACCCATTATACAAAGCCAACCCTCATGGGAATTTTTGGATGGAGGGGTTGTGATATAGTTGTATCAGAGGTTATGGTTCAAATATATGATGGTGTTTTTAGTTAGCCACATTATGGATTTCATGGGATGGTATGGAAGAAGATTGAGTTGACCATGGTATATGACATAAGCTAGGGATATCATTTATGAAATGGGTCTTTTTCCCCCTTGCTAATCCATTTCATGTACATAAATTTGATTGAAGTACCATGTAAGACAAATAATCTTCTATGATGGAGAGATATGAGAGGTGCATATATCATAATGACTTCTTTTATTTTTTGAATATGGTTTTTTTTTTGTATGATATAATGGTTAAAATGAGTAAAATGAATAAAAATATATTCTACTAAATTTACATACTACTGAATATTATCAAATCCTTATTTCCTTCTAATATATTTATCCTAGTTGTCATCTGCATCGCTCCTCGTAATTGGATGTTTAACAGGATGATCTGATTGATCCTGATAGGGTTGATCTAGTTCAGGTTGATGATTAGTGGTAAAGGATGATTAATGGTTTCATGTGGAAGTATTTTGGATTGTATGAGGTCAATGATTCATATGTGGAGAGAGAAGATAGGCTTCAAGAGATAAATATTTCCTTCTGGTTTATTTCATCCCCAATAGAGTACATCGTACCTTTGTAATTTTCTCATATCGGGGTGGTTTGTTTTTGTTGTGGATGATGTATCTTGGATAGGATATGTCAGAATACTTTTTGAGGGTTGAGTTCCTAACAAAGATTGAAATTTATTTCCTTCCATCGAGCATGAAGGTCTATATGAGTCAAGAGCAACATTCCCTTCAACTGGAGAGTATACCGGAAAAAGATCTTCAGATCAAATTCAAGTTCCATCATCATTTTTACATAGAGCATTTTATAGATTAAAATTATCATTCTCATCAAATGGATGAGGCACTCCACACTTCAATAAATTATTTTGAAACTTTTACTACTTTTATGATGTGTTTGGAGGTTATTAAGAAGGTGGAGATGATAACTGATATAATCTCTATAAGAGTTATACCATTCATAATGAGCCAACAATGTTCGTCGGGAGGAAGATTTTTCAGTCCATGATCTTTGGTGATAGTACCATGAAGTTTTTGACTGGTGGGGAGACAACCACATCAGTTACCTTTCCAACCTTCTAGAACCAGTAGTATCATTATCTTTCTTGTGGGAATAGAAATGAATAGTTTCTTAAGTGGGGTTCAGATCAATATTAAGAATCAAATACAAGTGTCTACTCAAGATAATTATGGTGGATGATTTAATACTCAGTGTCATCCATAACATTAATTATCGGTGAGACAATTTTTGTAGCAGGGACTATAAGCTTTTCCTCAGTCAAGTGGATATAGATTAGATAGAGTCTGGATATAGGATATCCTACAATCTTAGTGACTATGACATAAATTTTTCTATGGTTATAGTTTTCGACAATGTTTCAGATTATATGGGTGTGGTGATTCTCATAATGTGATGTTAGGCGTTTTAGAGGGGCTCTAAATCATTAATGATACAATCATTTTTTTGTACCCTTTCATTTTCATTAATTATTCATGATATTGAAAATTCATTACTTTAACCACTCTATCACATGTTATAGGACTATATTTAGAGATTCTTCACATTTCCATAGTGTTTAGTATGCCTATTAGAGGCCATAACATCTTGATTGATGTGCAGAGACAGTGTTGACTGATGATAGAACCTTATTTTTCCCAGTGGGATCTCTTATAACTACATAATCAACCATATTGTGTCATCTTTAAAATCAATATGTTATATATGGTGTATATATTATCTACTTATTTTAGAGGATACCCATTTTCAGTAATGGATGGTTAGTATGTATTTTTCATTGGTGAGTGGGGTTATTTGGTGGCTTGTTAGCATGTGGAGACCCATAATTCATTTTTGGATGAGTTATCAATGTAATTAGTCGAAAATACATTTTGAGAGGCTCTTATGGACATTCTTGAGATCCAGTATTTTTTCCCCAAGGAGGATGTGATGCTACCTACTCAATGTGATATGGATTTCGAGAGAGAATTTCAGAATGATGCTTCTACAATTTTGATGGACCTTTATCGAATGAGACCTTCCATGTTGAGCGAGATAAGGATTTTGAGATATGATCTGATGTAAAATGGTTCTATCTAGAATAGTAGGTCAATATGGGGTTCTCTACTATTTTTTAACAAGAATGAATACATTGATATGAGGTTGTTCATAGACTAGTAAAGGTTGAATCAGTTGATTGTTAAGAAACATTACCAGCTTTTGAGGATAAATGATCTTTTCAACCAATTTATAGGGGTTAGTTGGTTTTATATTATTTATATATGGTCTATAAATCACTAGTTTAGGCTTAATTATGGTGATATCCTAAAGATAAGCATCAGGAGAATATATTGGAATTTCTACATTATAGTCATTCGATTCAATGGTACTAATTATTCTTTCATGTTAATGTGGATAATGAATTAAGTATTAAATGAATTAATAGAGTCATTCATCATCCTATTCAATGATGATATATTAATATTCCTGAATTCCTAAGAATATCATACATTAGATCATAGAAATGACGTTTAGGTTCAATGATGCAACAAACTCTATGGACAGTTTCCCAAGTGTATTTTCTGGACAAAAGAGGTCCATTTCATCAGGAGTTTGATTTCTCAGCAGGTTGTGGTAAACTACACTATGAAGGTTTAAGCATTTGTTTCTAAGAATTTTCCCCAGAATTTGTCCTAGGATCTCAATTTCCATTGTCTCAAAGTCTATATTGTGATTTTTGTATCCAATTTTCCTCAAGTTGTAGCGTTGTTAACATCCTTGACTTGAAAATACCAATATTTTGTGTTGATTTACAGTGTCAAGAAGTGTTTAGTTACCTAAAGGTAAATTTAGTCAGTTCCCCAATGTTATAATTTTAAGAGGAAGGGGTTATGATTGAGGTTTTTTGTGATGATTCCAATATGGGATTGAGATTTTTGATGATGCAGCCATGATCAATGATATTTTTTTTATAAACTATTAAATCCTCATGAACATAACTATTCAACAAATTATCCACACATGGTTATAGTGATTTTTATTCGAATGTTGTCGCTCATTACATCATTGGCGAGTACGTTGTAGTCTTCGCATATCATATTTGTTATAGTTATATCTATTACTGACATGAAAAAATTATATGAAAGTGGATTTGGATGGTGCTTCTTCATGATGATGATTTTGAGATATCCTACCCCTCATAAAAGAGAAATTTCATGGAGGATTATTTGAGAAGAAACTAATGGAATGTTGTTTATCTAGAATATTTAGATTCTTTGAGAGAGATATAGGAGTTTTCATCCATGGACATATATTAAAGATTTGATGGTTTAAATTGATATATATTTTATATTTCAATGCAATTTAATCAAATGCATTAAGTGCTGGAGTCTATGAGGGGACACAAAGAGGTAGAGGTGTTGTGTGATCTTGTTATCCATGATGATGATTCAGAGTGGTTGACATAGGAAGGTTAGAATTAAATGTTGTTCCATGGAATGTTGTCCATTCTATTGGAAATGTATAGTGGTGTCCTTCATGATTTTAATAGATCATACTTGGAGGTAAGTCTAAGTGTTTTTCAGATTTTACCATTTCATAATGATACAGATTTGATTCCATAAGATGAAATGGACAATGGAATATTTTTTTGGAAATGCTCCTTGTTATTGAATAGGTAGTGTCCTTGCATCTTATTTCTTGTGTGTTTATATAGACATTAAATTTTATTGAAATAAATTGGGAGTACATCCTAATGGATTACATCGTAGGGTAACAAGAATATAAATGAATTTATGATGCTACTTGGTTGGTAGTTGATCGGTTGATAGACTCTTCCCGTGTTTTATCCATCAAGGAATTAAATGTAGTGGATTCCACAACAATGTGGTTCATGGCTGATCTAGTACAGTTGATTAGATTTTTGAGTTCCATTATCACCTCTTGGGACAAGCAGATTACCTCTCGTGTCTATAGGGGATTACAACATGCATCTTGACCCTATTATCCCACAACACTATTTTCCTCCTGGACAAAGAATGTCAGATTGAGAAATCAATCCAAAAAATTGATAATATGTTGTGGACATGAATCTATGAAATTATTGTATATTTGGTATGAAAACTACATTTGGATGAAATTTCTAATAATATTATATATTACACTTCAATTGGGATGTATTTTTATGAGGCTTTCTATGTGAGACCATGTTGTTATCAGTTGTGATGGGAGAAGTTTGGGGATACAACTATTTATGGCCTTGATAAGGTATAGATAATGATAGAGATAGTTTATCTTGATTGTGAATGGATGAATGTAGAAAAGTATTGAAAAAAATATTATGTTAATCCTAGATATAGACCCTTGTAATTTCTGGTTAGGGTATTGTCCTCTTGAAGGATTCCCCTCAACATTCTTAGTGAAGGTTTGGAAGAGGAAATAATGATTCTACTTGGTACGTTGGTCCATTTTAGTTGTTGAGGTGAGTTGGTGAGGTGATGTATCATTTAGTGTTTACACCATTGTTCGAGAAAATCCGTAACATTTTTATTTTATATTTTTTTGAGTCTCTACAAGATTAATTTCATGTCATTAACTGGGGAGATTTTAATAATGAGGGTGATGTGTTTTTTTTGGAGTAGACAGTTCAGATCTAGTATCATTAATAGAGGGTGTTGCATGAATGGATGATTTTTTGAGGTTGTGTGTTTTTTAGGAGTTGTTATCTATAAGAGAGTACTTGAGATTAATAAATCTAGATTCATTCTTATTACATATATTATTAATGAGTTTTTTTTTATTTTAATATTTGAAATGTGATTTTTGAAACATTTTTTATTTTTCTATGATTTATTTATTCTTGGTGTATGATTGAGCGGGGGGTGATTTATGATAATTTCCATATGTTTTGAAAGGGTAGGACTATATTCCTAATCAATATTCATTAATTCTGATGTGATTAAACTCATGATAGCATGTCATTATCACCCCAAGAAGATATTATCTACATGTGGAATTCATCATGTGCATATTTTTATGGTGGTATGGATGGTTGGTTTTAGTTTTTTAGCAAAGGTTTTCCATTGGTTCAGTGGTTGTGAAGGGTTTTTATGGATGATTAGTATTCCATGAATAGTTTTTTTAACATTTAATATATTTTATGATCCTTAAGATATATCTAATTGGGTGGTTATTCAGAAACTATCCATTTTTGTCATGGTTTGGGATTCTGAAGATTGATAATCATTTGAGAGGTGTATTATATAATGGTATATTCTGTCTCAATTCATTAATTTGTTTTTTTGTCATTGAAGTGTTCATTGGGAGTTTAGAGAGGTTTGGATGCTAATGGATTTAATAAAGAAGATTAAATATCCTCTAAATGGATTTTGTGATGTGCAATTCAGTTCTGAAAATAGTCTAGGAGTTTATCCAATGTGGACAAATTTTACATGATGTGAATAAGTTTTTAATAAAGTGTAATATTTCAAGATTATAGAGATAAAGTAAAATTATTAGTTGTCTTTGTTTTTCCTTGAAAATTGAACCCTGAGTATTACATATTGTGGTAGGGGATTACACATTGTGTAATACATTATCATGTGCAGTTTTAAAAATATTTGTTGGTAGAACACTCATTCATTCATTAGTAGTTTTGTATTTTTCTCTCATATTTGGAGAAACATAGGATCCCAAATGTCTTTTTTAATTTTTTTCCTTCCCTCACTGATCTGTTGATCCCGGTGGATGTTCTTTAGAGATCAATGGTCGATCTACAGTGAGTTTTCATCTCTTTCTCATCTATTTTTATATCCATCTACCAACTATCCACTGTGGTGTTGCATTCATTTGAGGGTGAATTGGTTTTCATTTTCATATATCCTTGTTGTTTTATTGGTTTATCCATATTGGTCAGGATGTGTATGTGATTCTCTATCATCCATTTCCGTCATGTGTTTCACAACAATTTAAAATCACCTTGATATATGATTCCTTTCAGTTACCTATATTTTGCATCATGCGGGGTTGGGTGGGGGGTTATGATTGTTGTCTATGAATAATGGTTATTCCAACCAAATTTGAGATAAATAATAAATTAATTTAATGTATGTATCAATGGGGTTATAATTTCATAATGTATATGTCATTGATGACTATTATTCAACTGTGATTGTTTTTTCATCATGTCCCAGAAGAAATTGTTGGTATTGGTGGCCTTTTATACACTAGAAATATTTTTATAATTGTGTCCTTGATATTTTTTGATTTATAACCATAAAATAAAAACAATATATCCTCATATAATTTGCTAATAAATTGATTTCTTTGATATTTTCATTTCTATGATAACACCCCCAATTTTATGTAGTGGAATGTGGTAAATGATCATGTGAACATATAAATTTTATTTATTTGGGTTTTACATGTTTGTTACTAGATGGAATGTGGTTCAATAGTGGGGTTGTGGTGGGAGTGGAATGATTTAACAGTAGGGTTGTTAAACTGGCTGTGTAGTGATATGATGATGGATGTGGTTGGGATTTTGGGGTTTGTTTTGGTATATATCATGGTTTCAGTCGGATGAATCTGAATAAGGACACAATTTATTCATATGGGTACATCATTATTAAGAATATGAATAAATATTCACCTTGTATATATATATCATTATATGATATATCACAATTGTTTGATAAACAAGGAGGTAATAGAAAAATGATTCTTTAATGTTGATCTGCATTATTTTACTATCATATTCACTATCTAAAACTATTTTTATTGTGAAAAATGTGGTTTTTTGTGCATACTGGTTTCCCAAGTAGTGACTGATTGGAAAAATAATTGTTCAAAAATTATTGTAATGGCTAGGATTGGGATGGTTAACTAAAGGGAAATGGTTAATGAATTGGTTTAGAATTTGAAATGGGTTTTATGGTTTCTTGTGTGGTGTTATGTATTTAGAGGTTGTAGAAAAGATGACAATGTGGTGAGTTGGTTGTTTGATTGATAACCCATAGTTGGTCATGTGAGTTTGATACCATATATTGATATACATGTATTTCCATGTTATTTCTATTAATAGATGTCCCATATTGGGCACTATCTATTGAATAACTGGATATTGATGTGTGTGTTTCAATCCAACTATATCAATAAGAGGATGTATGGATGGATGCCCAATATTCACATTTCCCTCCTCAAAGAATTTGTAGCCCATGTTTCTTAGGGATGTATGTGGTGATATGTAGAAGTCTGTGTGCCTAAAGGTGAGGTTGTATGAATCCTTGGTGTCATCTGGACGAGTTAGGAAGTCTTTTACATGTGTCTTTGGAATTAGTTGTGATTTTTATTCCAGGGTTTTTTCGGGATGAGATGTGATGTTTATTAATTCATGATTGTGTTGATGTGGGATGTGTTGTAATCCCCAGGTGTTTGCATGTGAAATGTGTTGTGGGGATAATTTGCATTTTCAAACATGTGTTGTCCATCCCAAGTGTTTTTTGTGGGATTTGATAAGTAATATTCAGAAGATATCAGAGTCCCAAGACATTTATTTGTAGGGTGAGAGAGAGGATAACTAGTGGGAGGGTGTTGTAATGTACCCTATTAGTGATGTAATATTTTTATCATATTACTTCCTATTCATTACTTGGTGAGAATTCCTTTTGAGGTTGTGTGGTTACTATACCTACTTAGGTTCTGTTTGGATCATCTATTTTCTCATAGGTGGATTAGTATGCCTTTCTTCATATGTGCACTATAGACATTGGTTTTTATATAGAATATACATTATTTCCCAACCTAGATATAGAAAACTATTTCCATCATTTCGAGAGGACATAACGAACCATGATTGTCAATTCTTTCTCACATATTGTTTGTATTTTTATCACTACATTGCATTATATATGGGTATTTAATAGGGATTGTTTTGTATTTTTTCCATTTCAATATTACATATGAATGTGGGGTGGTTTTTTATTTATTTTCCTTATGACATAGAGTTACATCTTGGCGATACATCATATCTTACAATATTATTTCATAAAATTGGTAATACCTCCCATATTGTGAGATTTTTACACCATTGGACATAGTTTCCAAATAGGGGCGTACTGGGGGCTGGACTCAGGGTCATTATCTTCATCATTTCTATCCCAAGAGGTGTATAATTTTAGAGAGGGTGTTGTGGATATTTTATTTATGCATATTTAGTTACATAATCCATATATTTATTCAAAATAAATTTTTTTCATTCAAATATTTATAATATTTTACATTAATATTTTAATTTAGAATTATATAATTTATAGTTATTAAATATCATATTTATTATTTAACACATGGGGGGTACATACTAGGATTTATAACTCAAACTATATAATTTCAATTAGGTGTTTGTATAATTTCACATGTTGAGTCAATAGAAATTGAATGAACTATATGGAGGTGAAGGATATTCATTATCCATTGGATTCTGGATTAATAATGGTACTCAGAGGATCCATTTTCCTATTTTTACACTTTCACATTGATATCATTTTTCATCTTCTTCAATGTGATCATCTTGAGATGATGTATTATATAGGATGTTTAATTTCTTATTCAGTGTTGTTTTACATTTTTTATTTATAGATCGTTCTAAATTTAATGTTTCGATAATAAATTAATTAAATATTTTAAATTATTATTTATTGTGGAGACTTATTCACTAGATTAGTGTGTATGACTCAAACTGCTAGTGAGCAAATTATATGGATCATGAATGTCCTTTTTGATGTACCAGATCTCGATTAATTATCATTATACTTGGATATCCATTTTAAATTATGACATATTTTGATGAATATGATATATATATATATATGGTATTGAGAACAGAAACATATCATTGTTATAATTATATCAAATTTTTAATTTTTTTTCATTCCATAGTGGATGAGATAACATCTCTCAAGTGTATGGTGGAGTATCACATCCTAAATAGTTGTGATTATTTTCACACTAAATAAATCTGTCAAATGAAATATTATATTAATTAATATGTATGAAAAAATATAATAATTATGATTTAAATTTCATATATATCATTCTAAATATATAATATGTCAGTTTCGTTACATTTTCATACACATAATGATTTCACTATACTTTGTGTACTCATAGACTACAGTCTTTACGAAGCAATGCTAATCATGTTTCATTACCACATAAATTTTTTGAAATATATAGGTATATTTTTATCAAAAATATTTTTTTCATAATATTATGATTAATCGTGAAATAAAAAATTCTTATCTATTTTCCCTAATGGAAGTTCAAAAAAGAAAATATTACTCATGTGCACGTATAACCTACCGTCACCAAAATCATAACATACATATTTTCTAAAAAATAGTTAATGAATAGTAAAAAAATTATAATTGATGTATATATATGAAACATATTTGATTATTAATTTTCTTTATATTTTTAATTAATGACCTCATAAACCATTAATTATGCTACAAAGTCATTTTTGAAACATAAGACGAATATTATATAAACACATAACATAATATTAATTTTTTATGTAACAAAATTAAAAAATATTTTATGTTAAATTAATGTATTAGTAAACATGGGAATGTTAATTATGAATGTAAAAAATTATCATAATTTTATAATCCAAAATGTTATGGAAAGTACATGATGATTCATACTAAATGTATGGTTGTCTCATTTCAGTGTCACTTATATTAGACATATTCCATATTCACTACTCATTTCTTTTCATTGGTATACACAATGAAAAACTTTATATGTTATATCCTTAATATATTACTATTTATGGAATATAAAATTAAAAATTATTTTCCACAATAATGATATTATGATTAAGGAAACCCCAATTTGTCATGGGCTTATTTTATAATATCTTGTTATTTATTACTGTTTCGGTTAAATTATAACACAGTGGAAATACTATAAATTTATATTTTAAATTAAATTTATATCCTTCTCTTGTTTATATTTATTATTATTTTCATATAATTTTTTAATTTTTATATGATTGTTAAATAAAATGAATATGATAATACTTTTAAATAAATTTTAAATTGAAATTTCTTTGTTTGAAAATCCATTTTGATAATTTTTTTAAATAATAAAATAAATCTAATCAAATTTTAAAATTTATTTAAATAATATATTTATACAGATGTATGATTCATTATAAGAATTTTATAAAATAATCTTATATTCATTTTCTAGATGAGAGGCCATTCTAACATTTCTAAAAGGAAAATACAAATTTCTCTTAATCTTTTATGGAATGTATGTAATAACATTATGTCATTACAATAATTGAAGTAAATATTTCATTGAAATTTTTAATGTAAATTTTTTATGAAATTTTTTTTCATAAAATTTAAAAATCATATAATTTTTAAACATGTTTGTCCTAGAAATTTTTTTAGACAAAAAAATTATTAATTAACTAGTATTCAAATGAAGAGTGTTATTTTCAATGAAATTTTATTTCCCTAAAAAATTTATTAAGTAATATTTCAAAATAATTATTATGTCTCTGAATACTAACCATTATATACCCTATTATTTAATGGGGATATAATCAAATGATAATGTCCTTATTATTTCTCAATATGATTTATGACCAGTTTGACTGTAATAATACTACATTGATACAAATCATTTTATTTAGATTATATTAAGATAGTGGTTATTCATTGGGGATATTATATAAATTTCATGTTATATAATCGATTTGAATGAATATTGTTATTATATTTTTAACAATTCATATGATGAATGAATTTTTTTGAATAAGTATATGTTGTGGCCCTATATAGCCCCTAGATACATTAATAGTTCATTTGAGAGAAAATATAATGGGTATTGGATGAGGATTGATATTTTTAAATAGAATTATTCAAACATGACATCAGCATTATGTTTTAGATGTACGTAATTATGAATTTTATCATTTTGAATTTAGTTATTTTTATTTCACGTGATAATTCTATAAAATATAATATAGACATATTTGTTTTTAAGGATATTTGTTTAATTATATTAACTTATTTGTTATACATTTATTAATAAAATATATTTCTCACGATATTAATTAAGTATATATGGTTTCAGTTATTTACCTATAATGACTGAGCATTTCGAAATGATAATTTTTTTATTGAATATATATTATCATATAGTACATAATTTCATACTCATAATAAATAATGGGAATCCAAAAAATTATATATCATTAATAGATATCATTATATTGGTTATCAATGAAACAAATTAAATTGAAAAAAAAAATTAATATAGAATGTAAATCAGAATATATAAAATGTGAAATTATGGATCAATGATTTCTACTAGAATAATCCCCCATTGTTGTTTTAATATAATTATAAAAATAATAGTAAATCAATTAAAAAAAATTAAATTAAAACATAACATTAATATAAATATCATTATATTATGTGTGAGTGAATAATGTGGTGTTTATAGGGTATATTGGTAAATGTGATAATTGTGATTCAAACACTACAAGAACATTGGTATATTTGATTTTTCGAAAATAACATTGTTCATAATTTTAAAAATATATTTATTGTTCATATGTTGTAATGGAAATGAATAATTGATATGTAATACATAATTAATGTCCTCATCAATCAGATTTTTTCTGTTTGAATTCATTTTGATGGAACATGTTTAAGTTGGTTTTTAATGGGGTTATCTGTTTACCATGACCATGACAATCATCAATAGATTAATATTTACTAAAATAACCTATGTCAGAAGTTAATGTTACATTAGATTACCACTCAATCATTCTTATCTGAGGCATCCCACAGAACTACAACCATCGAACAACCTACCCTTTGAGAGTATACAGGTGTAAATGTTGTTACATGACAAGAAATATGTTACATAATATGTAAATTGATATTTTTAAATTATATTTTTATTCAATCCATTCCTATTAATAATTATTTTTCTGAATAAAATATATGTTTAATTTATATGAATAGTTAGTTTGATTTGAGTACTCCAATAAAATATAATTGTATTTATATTGAAATTACTTTCAATTTTCATAATAAAAATTGGTATTCTCAATATTTTTTTTAATAAAATATTATTTCATAATACTTTTATTTTAAAAATAAATGATAAATAAATTTTTTTATGGACATCGAAATATTATATATGGGTCATAAAATTTTCTGTGTATTAAAACATATATTTATAAATAAAAAACGGTGATTATATTAAAATGAAAAAATATCAATTTTAATTAATTACTATACAAAACAAATTATAAATTTTTAATTCAGTATCTTGCTTTTAGGTTAGGGATGAAATATGAGAATATTCTAAAATACAATATTTTTTTTGAATATTTTAAAATTCATTTTTAGGGTTTAATATATTTTATGACATCAAATTTATGTCATAATGATTTAATAATTAATTAGTCATTCTCCACGACTTAAAATTTGTACTTTTTTAGTATTTATTATTTTAAAATATTTTATTCATTTTTTAAAACAATATGTTAATTTTCAATAATTAAAAGAAAAATGTGATTTTTGGATCTTTACATTGTAATATCATTACTTCTCCATTACAATATATGTCTTATATAATATTGTTTGGTTCTAGAGGGCTAAATAAACATAAAATGTGACTCAAATTTCCAACACTGTGAGAAATAACTGTGGTTAATCTAATGTTTTTTCTTATTCCACAACCAAGTACGTGAAGACCTATATTTGGATAATATTAAAAAATTCATCCACTTCCCTATAAAATCCCCCAATTTACAAATTCCAGTTTCATATCCATCCATATTCCATGAATTGGTGGTGTTTAATACATCCACGGAGTAACCCCACAATGTCCTTAGGCCCCCATGGTTTCATCCACATGTTTTAGAAAAAATTATTATTGGTTAAAGAAATATTCACTTCCCTTTTCCATTCATGTTCCTTTATCAAGGGGTATTCATTTGAATTTCCCAAATATGTTTTTTTAACCACATTATATTATACTAGTACTATATAATGTGTATTTTATGAACTATATACCCCAATATAATGTTATATTACACTTTTCTAAAACCATATTTTGCAGTCGTCATGCTGATGAGTTTATTTCTAAATATTTATTCATTATCATTAAGAAATTCATTTTTAGTTTCATTATTCGGATATAAAATAATTTTCATTACATTGTTCTATTCATATATATTTTAAAATAGTTTATTTTATTGGGTTATTTATAAATTTGATACCCATATACACGTTTCATTAGATTAAATGACATTTTGATAACTTCATCACACTATTTTTAAGTCAATATTTTTTATAATAAAATAATTCTTTATTCTAAATCAGTTACTAATGAAATATACATTTATGATCTATGTGGGTCACATGAATGAAAGGATATATATGTATTTATTTTATGGAACTCAAAGTATAATTCTATGATGAATTTTTTGAGGAAGGAAATATGAGTAATCATGAAAAAAACATAAAATCATTATTAAAGGAGAGATATCATGGAGTAATCATTTAATAAAGTCACCTTTAATAGAAATTATTATGGATATGATCTATAAATAGATATTTTTTAATGATTTTATAATGTTTATAGTGTTCCTATAATTTATCAATACATTGATGTATTTTAAGAGGAGTTAACTAACCCCCCCCCCCCCACTGAATGAAACGTAATGATGTCATTTAAAATCGTACCTAGATCCATGAAAATATCAAACACCACATATAGAAAAAAAATATGGAGGTATATGAATAAATAAACAAATTAATTACCTCATAGAAAATGTTTTTTTCAACCTATTATTTATTTATACAGAGAACCAGTTATCTCGTTGAACAACATAGATAGATCGATAGGGATATATATTGATCATAATGTAGTTAACGAGATCATAGTGATGAAGATGTTTCCCCATAGAATAAGGAATAATTTTATGAGATTCATTTCACTAAATTCATCCCCATGATTGACATTTGATATAGTTATAATAAACTGAGGTTTAATAATGAAGATACACTAAATTCATCCTTCTAAACAAGGCATGGAAATTTTTTTTTGTTATGCTATTATATTTGCCTATTTATCATACTCTATTTAAGATTTTTTGGAATTTATTATTTAAGTAATAACTATATAAATTTGTGGTATTTTATTGATGATATTATAAGTTATTATAAAACTATTGAGGATCATAAGAGAGTTATATTGGAAAATCTTGTGAATGTGAAACAATCTAGAAAATTCCTCATGTGTATATTTTGGAATCAAGTAGATCTATTGTATTGGAACTTTTTAAATAATGAAGGAATATATATTAACCCTATAAAAATGATGACTATAGAGATGTTTCATTATTCTAAAATGGTTACTATGAATCATGGAGTCCTTGGTTTAGCATGATATTATAAGAGGCATGTCAAAAAAATCATTAAATTGTTATCCTATGAAAGGGTTAACTCGAAATGGGGTAGATCAATCTGGATAAAAAAATTGTCAATAAATTTTACATGAACTAAAGAATAGATTGGTCATTTAACTTATTTTAACAATACCTTTTTCAGATAACGATTCATTATTTTTAGTAACACATCTAAAAAAGGTGATTAGGGTTTTCAACGTGAAAAATGGAATGTTATTTTCTTGTACATCTCGAATGTTAAAGACTCATGTGAATTATTATCCTACACATGACATGGAACTTTGTACAAGTATTATTTCTATAAAAATATGGATCTCTATATTTTTGGGAATAAATGTGATATGTATAAAGACTTGTAATATTTGATATATATTTCCATGAAAAACAAATTGAACATGAGTAAAACGTTGTGGTTGGAACAAATAAAATAATATGCCTATTAAATTATTTATATCCATGGAAGATAAAACAATGTCACATATGCATTAATATGGATTGATACTTTTTTTTAATGATGAAGAATCATGGATATTCTTTGATAAAGTAAATAATAAAAATTTACGTGGGAATCATAAGATAAGTGACATCATCAGCCATGTACCAAATTATTTCTCAAAAATCATTAGTATATAAGATCATGAATGCTCCAAAATAATATCAATTGTCACAAATGATGTTAAGGTATTTATTAATTGGAAATTTATAGATATCAATAATTATTATGAAGGTGTATTCAAATTTAGTACACTATATGTGACCTAAATATTCTAGATATAATGAAGGTGTTAATGGATTAAGCCAATGAATCTACATTATCTATAAATACTAGAAAAAATAAAATAAATTGAAACCATAATGATCATTTTAGGATGAATAATATGAAAATGGATAATTATGAATACACTACAAGGTACTCGGTATATTACAAAGTGAAGGAATACTAAAAACATCGTAAAGGGAAATTAAAATAATGAATCATAGTAATAATTTTATAGGAAAAAATAACTATATAACTAATGAAACATCCATGAAAAGATTCCAAATGACTCAATTAAATATGCATTATAGTGGATCTTCTCACCAGGACATCAAATTTTATATCTATTTATGAATAATTTTCTCTTCAATAACATACCAGGATTTACATAAAATAATGTGTGAGGATTCATGGGATGATGCAATCTATCATTTCTAACCACAATACAACGATCACATAAAAATTAATTATTGTTATTCAACATTATCATAATACATAATTGAATTTTACTATTTCTTATCATAAAAATACTATCATCCAATTAGAAAGGAATTTTCATAAACACTAGTATATGATGATAACCTACTCAATTAAATATAATGACTTGTTGGATAAATAACACCCATTTTTGGTATCACACACGACCACTTATTCTAATCAATTATTAAAATTGTTTAAAATTATTCTCCTTATGTATAAATATACAACTATTCAACAAGTTTGGATGTTGTTTTTGACAGGAAATCAATTTTTCTAAATTACGTGAAAGAATAAAAAAAGGTGCATGACATCCAATAATATATAAAAGTATTTAATAATCTACATAATATCATTAATGAAAACTTTTTAATGAAAAATTATTTTCATGTTGGATATAATGTTTTCCAATTTTTATCGACACTGAAGAGAGTCATGCATGTTTGATAGAAATGGAATATTTTCCCTTGGTAAACTGGCCCCAATGAAATCCTTCTTACCATTAGTGATATGACCTATTAGATATAACATCCATAAAATAAAGCTCATATTCATGTTTTCATCTATTTATATATCTTAATTATGTACATACCAGATCAATCACATGTATTTAATCTATGTATGGTGGAATTGGAAAATCACATCTATTAAGATGAGAATCCGTTTGAAATTATGGAATTTAGAGACAAGGTTTAAAAAAAATAGTCACATGGTCATAAAATTCTGGAGCACCCAAAATCATAATGTAGTGATGTGGGATCCATATTAGAAAATGATACATTATGTCCCTCACCTTTTCATGACCATGATAATTTTTTGAAATTCCAAGGACAAAATAATTTTATGTGGGGAAATATAATGAATCATGTATTATATATTATTTTTTTAAAATTGAATTTGATATTATATAATATTGTAAACATACTATATGAAGAGTATTCAAATATAATTTGTCCATAATAATGGGAAATGCATTATTCAGCTACAAAATGAAATAAATTTCCAAACATATCCACTTGATGATAAATATAAAATAATATATGTAACATGGAAATATATGGATCTTGAAAATCTAATAGAATCATCATCCCAAAAATAAATTATGTAAGGATAAATAAAAATATAATTATACCAATCTACATATTATTATATGAAAATATAACCATAATAATTTTTTATAGATATTTTATTGAAATAGTATAGTGATATTTATAGTGTATATATGGGAATGATACATATTAAATCAGACAATATATAACTACCATCTATTGTAATTATTGTTCAATATGAATGTTATAATTTTATCCCTTGGTTTTTAATTTCACCTTTAAAATTATTTTCTATAATTACTAACGAAAAAGGTATTAAATTTAACAAAAATAATTCTGTTGATGGCATCAAACTGTAGATTCGTGTTGTTCAAACCACAATTATCAAACTTTTGATAATGAATGTCATCATTGGGTTTTACCTAGCCCAATACCATGTTGTGCACCAAGTAGTTAAGCTTAATAAAAAATCACATACTAGATGTGTACATGTTGGAATAGATTACCACATGGTTGATGTTAGATGAGGAACCCCCTGAAGGTACAAAAATGGCACACCGTACCCATAGGGAATATAATGTTGTAACAAGGGGTATCATTTATAGACCATAGTTACATAATTCTGACATTCCTTTGTGTAAATTAAATTTGTTCCCTTAAATTACTCTTACTAATTCATATTCTCAATAAATTGTAATTATAATTGAGATGATTTTTAACATAATAATTTTTTTGATGCACATAAAAAACATTTAAAATTTTATAGATAATAGATTACATATTCATTATAAAAATGTTATTATGAATATTATTTTTTTATTGAAAATTTTAATCAAAAACTATTATATCAAAAACATATGATAAAATAAATTTATAATTTCCTAGGAAATGATTTATAAGTTTCTAAAAAAATTTAACGTACCTTAAAATCTACAATTACTTTATAAATAAGTATTTTTCTACATAAAACATAAAATTATCAGATTTATATAAATATTTATATAGTGTCTTATCATTTTACACATCCAATATTTCCATGACCTGCATTTTAATTTTTTTATTGAAAATATTATTTAAAAAACTATTATATAAAAAATATATGATAATATAATATCATAATGGCCTAGGAAATCATTTATAAGTTTTAAAAAAAATTAACATGGATTGAAATGTACTTGTGGTATATAAAAAGTGATTATTCTACAAAAAAACATAAAATTATCATATTTATATAAATATTTATATATTGGGTTATCATTTTCCACATCCAAGCTTTCCAAAAACTATAATTGATAATTTTTAATCAATTTCCTCACATCTATTATAAAAACCCAACAATATTTCATTTCCATTAACTTCTAATCCATAATAAATGAATTTATGGGGTTTCTACTCTATGAGAATTCCATATGTTTTCCTAAATACCATATGGAATAATTATAATTTTTTAAGAATAACATTTAATTATATGAGATATATTCACAATAAATTTCCATCCATGATCACTTTTCATCTTGTATATATTCTAATGTGAAAAGTAAGTTATTATTTCCACCTTTTATAAACCAAATACTATATAAAAATTATTCTATGAATTTTATAACCATGTCCCCGATAATTTTAACCATTCCTAAAACCTTGTTTATAGACATCATGTTTTCTAATTTACTTCTCAAATTTCAGCTCATCTCCTCAAAAAATTATTTTTTTATTTTTATTTCATAGATAACCATACATATTTATTATCCAGTGGTATTAACTTGTATTTATTTTTTATTTATCTGATTTGAATATTTTCATGTTAATCCCTTCATTCTGTTTTTTATGGGATAAAAATGATAGTATAGTGATGTGTTTATGCAATTTTTTATGTCCTTATTTTTTATAAGATGCATGTTATTCATTCTCTATATATTATTAATGATATTTAATATTGTTGATCAATGTGTCTCCCATGAAATTAATTCATATCAACGGTTCTCAATAATATTACTCAAACACATTGTGTAATGAATTTTACATACATAAATTATATGATTTATAATACCATGGTGACAACCAATTATAATTTCCCTTAAGAAGAACAAGGGGATAAATCATTGTGATACACTTATAACTGTCTCATATAAAAGGTGTATGCACATTTCTATATAATAATTCACGTTCTTATTATTATGATTTTCATTCATAACATTTGGTATCATTATGCATTATGTATTTGTTGATATGTCACAAAATCATATATTATATGTCACTTTTTATTATTCCCTTAATTCGATTCATGATCACCCATTTCTGTTGATGTATATCAAATGGTTATGGTATAAGGTAAATATAACCAAGGGAGAAACCATAAAAATAGATTTTAACTTATTTTAGATGAATTTTTTATTTTTATATATTTATTATGAATATTAACACCTAGATAATAAACATGAAAATATATAATTTTTTGTAATCTGTAATGAAATGATATGTAATAAAAATTCAGTATTCTATATTATTTTCCATTATATATATATATATATTATAATGTATTTTTCTATGCTCTTACCCTTATTGTGTAGCTGAAATCACCCCTTTATTATGTTTTATGTTCCCAATGATACTCTAATGATTTTTATGATTGATATGTATGTGTATACTATTATTACTAATGTAATTATCAAATAATAAATTTATAATATATTTTAAATTATATAATAAAATTTCATATATTTTTATTTTTGACCAATATTATTAAACTGTTCGGTAAATCACAATGTGATTCCTTCTATCTTATTATAATGTAATTATGTAGACACCTGCTCGAGGATACATTGGATGATGTATCTAAATGTATAATTTTCATCACCTAGTTTAAAATAAATTCTTAAATATTGTATGTTGATGAATATTACACTTTTTTATGATCCTTATGACATATATTGATAGAATTTAATAAAACAAGATGATTGAGTATATTTAATATAAATAGACTAATAAATTTTAATCATTAGGTATTCATTGGTAAAATTAATTAATTAATTATATAAAATATATAATATTTATGTTGGATGATAACATATATATATAGTTTGAATTATAGGATATGATTATTCAATTCATTGATATTATGGTTATAAATAATTTTTCATTCCCAAATGGATATGTTTGTGTTCATAATCAAGAAATATTGCTTAGGTGATGATAAAATTTTATGATTTTTCTAGAAAAAAATCTATATCTAAATACAATATGTGCATGTGGTATTAGAATAGATAAATCTTAGATGAAAAAACATGAAATTTATTGGTTTGTATAAATTCGCCATTTTTCAAATACATGGTTATTGTTTCCCAACTACACATCTTCTTGGACACTCCTATTTGACTTGAATTGATTAATTACCATTTCAATTATAAACCATTATTATGAATTTGAATAGATAATAATAATAGAAGAATTAAAGAATAAGATATGGAATCCTATTTGAGGGTTTAAGAATGATGTGAAATGATTGAAGAGTTTATATATTTGTATTCCTAGGTTATGTTTCAAATTTATGTGTCATGGAATATATAATGAATGTTCTAAAAATGTATTTATTTATTTATTTTTTAAAATATGATAAATGGTATTTTAGTTTTATAAGTGTTGTATTCTAGAAATTTGAAATTTTATATGAATAATATGATAAAGTGTAATATAAACCTTAATATAATCTGGATGTTGAGATAATTATGTTTATTTATGATAAATATTTGGTTGACATGGATATTATAAATTTTACAATTTTTATAACCTTATATTTGATTAATTATATGATGAAAAATTGGATTATTTTATAATTTATATATTTTTAATCATTTTTGTATTTATGGTAAATATTGAAAGATATTTTATTTAATTTCATGACTGAAGATTGATATAATTTTTGTAAGAACCAATGTTTTTGTTGGCGGTTTATGGTAATTTAGGTTATTACCATGTATGTATAGAATAAATGACCATGGTATTATTAAATTTGGATTTTTATAATTATGAAATTAATGAAGATATTTTAATAGATTAATTTTATTTTATTATTTTGGAAATTAATGTAACAGCAAACGATTGACGTACATCGAAATTATATTTCTATTACATAAAAATAAATATATTAATAAAATATAATCTAAATAACCTTATTAGTTTTGTGTCGATTGAATCATGTAACATAATCTACTATCATAGAGATAGATCTTTAGATTCCCCTATAATGATCATCCACTTTATTTGTTCTACCTAAAACATTTCATTATATATTGGGGAAAACATAAAATAAAAAGGGTGAGCACAAATGCTCAGTATGGGTAAAAATTAGGAACATAATCTAAAAATAAACATAATAATATAAAAACATAATGATTAAATTTCAAAATTTACAGTCAATAAATAAATATTGGCACTACATAAGGCATAAATAATAATGGAACATTAACCATGATAAAATGTCATTGGAATTAAACATGGATTTGTGAAAAAAAATATATACATAAAATGATTTCTCTATTAGCCAAGTAAATTATGAAAATACTATCATATGGGACCAATTACATTACTCAATCAGGATTACTTAACTTTCAAACCATGTAAAACTAAACCAGATTTACTTGTTGTTCCAACCCTATATTACTGAACCATATTTATTTCATTGTTCTGACCATGTTTATCTCATTATATATAAATAAACACACAAAACATTTGAGAGTGATACAGGTCCCACATTACTCAATGTCTAATCATTCATACGTGTTTCAAAAAACATAAATCATTCATCATTGCATAACCCCTGAAATAAATTGGTTTCTTAATCACCATTCAATTATATTTAATATACAATAAAAAGATTTGATAAATCAATTACTTCATAGACATAGTAAAATAAATTTAATAATAGGGAATGAAACATAACCAAATTTGATCTTAGATGGAAAATAATTTTGATAAAACACCTAAATTTATTTCATTAAAATAATATCATTTCTTATAGAGAAATGTCTTCTTTTCAAAAACATCAATGATATATTAAAATAAAAGTATTTAGTTGAAAATAATCATGAAAATTGAAGAGTATGATTCAAGGAAATAATGTTCTACGAAACCATTATAATAAATTTATTCTATATCATTTGAAAAAACATTATCCTCGTACATTTTTAAAAAGAGTCATAAACAACCTACTCTAGTAATGAAATGAAATATTCATTCCATATCATGTTGTAAAAGTAAATAATGGTTGAAAATTAATTTAAAAATACATTAAATAATAGTAAAAATTTTCTCAAAACATTTTTTAGTTAACATGGATATGAATAATTAATATAACTCCTGTACATATTTACGTATAAACAACATTGGATAAAAATGTGATCGCAAAATTATCAATTACCTTATGTACAATTTATTCATTATGTGTCCAAAACACTTATATAGTGGGTTTAATAACATTATTAACCTTTAAAAATACCATAATAATACCTATGATATCAAATATGATTAACTTATGACTTTATATTACCCACTTATTTTTCAAGTCCATGTTAAAGCAATGTTTTGGTTAATCATCATTTTATTAATCATAAATTTTTTGACATGTTATTCGTGGTCATATTAAATGGATAATGATTTACATAATTACATAATGTAAAAAATTATTTATATATCATATATATTAAGTAAATAAATATATATAATAGATAGATAAATGGAACTAAATACACCGTTCATGGAGATGGTAGTCCGCACGTACGCATGAATGGTCCTTTAGTTCCATTATTGAATTGAATGGAAGAATGTAAAGGACACACAGAAACACACAGATATATATATATATATATATAATAAAATAGAGGAATTATTCATTCTTATATTTTTTTATTATTAATTATATTTACTTTAAAATCATTTCTGAATGGGTAATGTTGAAAATGAATCTCGTCAGGTCATGGAGATGGTAAGTCCTACGCACACATGACTAACAATATAATTGAATTAATGGTTAAATGATATGTAATTTGGTGGTATATTAATAATACAAAATAATTATAATGTTACATTCATTACATACATACATTATACACATCATTAAACCAATCCAAAGGAAGAATTTCTGAAAAATAAATTACTCCATGGCATAGAGATATTAAACCTTACACACACACACATACATAGTGATATTGTTAGTGGTATGATGGATAATGGTTTCTATAACGTTGTCCCATAATTATCATAATATTTAATAATGTATAAGATATTTTATAAATTATTTTATTATTGAAAAAATAAGAGAAGTATGTAGAAGAAGAAAACAATTTTGAAAGAGGAAAAAAAAATTCCACTTTTTTATTATATCTTTTAATTTGCACAAAAGGTATCCATAGTATTTATTTCTACCAAAATTGTAGTTTATAGGAATAATGGATAGATTTTTGAAGCTTATTTATGTTTAATTTGAACAGGCCTTGGGCCATTAGTGTTTTAATTAATAGAGAAGGATAAATACCTTTTAATAAGAGTGTTGAGGGGAACTTTAGGAAATTCATGAAATATTAATTTATTATATACTAAGTATAGGTGTTTAATATTCCCAATCACATTTAGTTTAATGATAATAATATTTTTGGTTTATATAATGAAATCCAATAAATTTAAAAAAAATATGTAAACATTTATTAATCCTTATATTTTTCGTTTAACACTTATTTTAACATTTATAATCTTACCATGATATTTTATTAGTAAAACATTATGTGTTAATTTATCTACCCGAACATGTCAAACCTCGAAAAAGTGTCATTTATGAAATATTTGGATGTATCTCAACCATTTGGAAAAACAATACATTCTTTGTAATTTTATAACGTTTAATAAAATATTTATTATTTGAAAATAAAATTAGTGACAATTTTGACATAATTTATTTGATCAATTTTTAAAAATATAAAAAATGAATGATAAGTTAAAAAAAATATTTTCATAATCAACAAAATTTAAAATTAATCAGTAAATATTTTGAATGAAATATATTCTCTTTAATTATAATTATTTTATTATTCATAATATAATTTATGTTATGATTCTCTTAAAAATTTATTACAATATCACCATTGTGTCTATTATTTATGGTAATTCTTAAACATCTAAAATTTCAAAATAAATTCCCATAATGTATATAATTTTATTATATTTTTGTAGACTATTTTAATTTTACGTTTCATCATCTTTATCAATACATTAATATTATTATCCTAAAACGTAATAAGAAAGTGAAATGTTGTCACTTTCTTTATTTTTAATAATAATTACACCATTTTCATGGAACAGAGTCTATTAAATCGATAATTTCAGACCACTAGGTCATATTGGTGGAATTTTATTAATCCAATATGATTTTGGTTAGTTTGTGGATTATTTTATAATCCTTATCATATTAATTGTTACATTAATTTACTTAATTTACCTTTAACAGTGGTAAATAAAAAATACCAATGTTTTTATTGATGATGTCCAAAAAATAAATGTAACTTATTAACATAATTTGGACCCACTGATTCCAATAATATAATAATTTTTTAAAAATTGAAAGAATAGATGTGGCAGTAATAAATTCTTAATTAATTATTGTTGTCAAAACAGTAATCATTTTTACGAATTAAAAAAATGCAAAAGAGTTTCATGTGTTGTTATCCAATTTAAAAGAATAATTACTTATAATTAAAAAAATAGGATTATATTGCAAAAAAATAATCCTGTTTCATTTTAAAACAAATTAAAATTATAATATAACTATATAAATAAATTTGATGAAAATTCTTTATTGAATTAAAATGTAATATTTTTCACTATTTCTTAAAAAAGAATTTAATCAAAAAAAATCCAACAATTCATCAAATGTATTTTATTATTTTCCACATTCAATGAATATTTTTATTATTCACAATATAATATAATAATGTGTTAAAATTTATTTTTAAATTTAGTTTTCTATTAAAAGGTGGTAAAACTACATTTTTTTTAAAAATACCTCTTTTATTTGAAAAATTAAATTTATTATTATATCATGTTCTATAAAATACAAAAGATGAATTTTAATGTTATATAAAATTCACAATGTGGTTATTACTATTTATAATAGCTAGTTTGTATCCCATTAAATAATTATATTTTATTAATATTTGGTTCTTTAGCCGAACATGGTATTTCGTAAAACCTATCTCTTGCGTTAATTGAATCAGTCAATTAGTGTTGTGTATAACCTAATCCAAAAAGATTTATTTTATCCACTGAACGAAATCTACGAACAGTGTTGTATTAAATGAATTCTATCAAAATAACGTTCAACTGTTGTGTTACACAAACCAAGTATAGAATTGTGTACACTGAAATCTAATACGATGTTTTTTATAGCACAAGATAATATTGGTGTAACATTCTTCTTAAGACATCAGACAATTTAAAATTAATATATCTCATAAAATCATGGAGTGTTAAATTATTACCCATTAAAAGAAATATTTTCTTTTTAATTTTATGTGGTTATAAAAGGTTTACTAATTTAATGTTTAATTTGTAGACCCCCAAATCCTAAAAAGGAATACTAAAAAATCATTTTAAAAAGTTAAGTTAGAAACATAATAGATTCCAAACATAATACATCCCTCTGTTTCTACATAGGATAACATAAGTGGGATGTGATAACATGGATATGGAAGAAAAAATTATAAACACCAACATATGATTGATATTTATGATAAAATGGATTGGAGAAATTTAATAACAATAATAACATAAATCTACAATACTTTAGCTGACCATCTGATTCATCAGATAAGAATTAACAAGGATAACATTTATTGATTTCAATATCCATTCGCATGTTTTAATGAATTTTTTATGATAATAACTACTTAATTTATTCTAGTACACTCTCAACATCATTTTTTCCTTGAAAATTTTCAATATCATCTCTTTTTTAATGAAATGTGGTCGAATTTATCATTCATTGACGGTTAGAATTTTAGGAAATAGAACGATAGTTCCTTCCATCTGTCTCAATAAAAAGGTATATAGATATAATCAAATACGAATAATTATAGTTATAGTTAGAAAATAAATTAATTTAACAAATTTTAAATATAATATAACATATACTCTCCATAAATGGATTACATTAAAATACTTCCAAATCTAAAAATATGAATCATTGGAAAGAGTTAAACTAAATCGACATAACATTTATCTCCCAAATCATATAAGGTAGTTATTTTTTGTCACATTCCAATCATTTTAATAACTTTTTCATGTATTTTTTTGATATATGGTAACAACATGATTTACCATAGACTCTTAGTGTAAACTTGCATTATGCCAAAATTATCTCTTTCCACAAACCAAAAATAAAAAAATTATATAATGAAACCATGATATCACTTTTTCTAAGTATGAGTAATGATTTCATTAATACTATGAATCATCTCTTTATCTCTTTATACCATTATTATCTACATATCATGTTGTTTCCAAAAATATTTCAATCAATTTTTAAAGTTACCAATACAATATATTTATTGAAAACCACAATGGACCAATATATATATATCCAAATATTCCTTAATACTATAAAATATATTCAATAACACTATTTTTTTCCAATTACATAAAAATAAAATCATTCTAACATATTGATTTCATTCTCAAAAAACCCCAACAGTGATCACATGTGAATATCCTTTTTCATTTTCCTTAAGAATATGTTGACATCGATAATCAACTGTTTCCCTTGGACTAGGTATTTGGTTATCATAATTCCCAATTTCCTTTCACAGTTATCATTGATGTGTGTGTGGTTGGTTCTCAATAGTCTTTCTATATTCAACTCATTAAAATCCTTTTTACATTACATCATCTCCCAACTGCTCGACGAACTTGTTTTCTACAAATAAAACATTTTCTAGTACCTTTGAGACAATCCCAACCATGCTTCTTTCCATACATTGAGGATAAAATATAATTCATCTTTTTTTCAACATTGTTTTTAAAATATCCATTGTACTCTATCTATTGTTTCTTATCAGAATAATGATATTGATATGTAACATTAAATTATATTTATCCTTTGATATAACAATGAAAAGTCTCTTAATATCTACATAAGTATCTTATAGATAATGCCATTCAGAGACTTGGTTTCAATCCATTGAAGAATGAATCATCATTATATTCAGGATGGATTATAAAACGAGAAGCATAAATTAGAAGTATTGAAAATATTTCCTTGTATTTACCAATAGATTCATCATCCTTTTGTGTAAACTAATGAAACTACTTTTTGAATTTAGATGGAAGAATATGTGGAATTTTAATATTGAAAAAAAATGTTTTTTAACTCATCAAATACGATGGATTGAATTTCATCACACTGTCATTTATTCTTGATTAATTCCCACCAATGTTCTGATTCATTATATATATGATAAAAAAGAAAAAAATTCTATCTCATGTTACAAATAATTATTGATGTAAAATATCATTTCAATGGTGTTGATCCATTTTTCAGAAACAAGTGGATCAGATGTCCCACAAAATGAATGTGGAAGTTTCCTCATGAAGGACTCAATAGAATATATTTACCTTCTCATCTCATTTAAATGTCCAAAATCACTCATTGAATGTGTAAATATAAAAATAAGATTTTTCATTTAAGATCCTATAAAATTAGGTTTTTTAGAAATAAAATAATTTCTTTTCCCAGAGAATTGATCATTAACACGGTTCCGTCAGGTTCTATCCATTATCTAATACCCATAAAAAATGTTTGATTGGACAAATCATACTAGGAAAACAACATATTCAAGTGGGCATACATTCAATCTCTAACATCATAGTTTTAATCACACTGTATTAAGGATCATTACCATAATTATAAGATTATATCCTACTAATAGTATTACCATTAGGGACATCCCTATGCATACCTATTAAAAATCTATGAGGATCCAACAAATATTTTCGCATCCCAGTATCCAAATGATTACTAAACCTTCAATATGATAAAAACTATAAAAATCCATGATTAAAGTACATGGGAATTATTTTTTTGTAGAATAATTAATATATTACACAAATATATGCTCAAATAACATATGATTTTCATGCCTTCAGAAACGTAGATCATAATTTATAACATGGGGAACGATCTTCAACATCTCTGATAAAGATAATCCCATTTTGTTTTCCTACTGAAAACTATTCCTTATATCTAAGGTAAAATAAACAATAAAAAGGGGGAGCACAAATTCTCAGTAAGAATAATCATTGAGAACATAAAACAAATATAAAAAATAAGAATGTAAAAACAAAAATTTTGAATTTCAAAATATTGAGTCATGTAAAAAAGCATGGTTGTACAAAATTCATATGTCAAAATGGAACATTAACAATGATAACATAGCATATGAATAAAACATGGAATTGTGGAAAACAAATATGAATAAAATATTATTTATATAATTGAAAAGGAATTGATTTCAAGACCATCATAGTGAATAGTATCCATTAATGGAACGACATTACCTGTTGTTCAAGCCATATATTACTAAACTAGACTTACTTGTCGTTCCAGTCCTGTATTACTAAAATGTATTTAATTTTCATTACAGTAATATATATCTCATGAGATATAAATCTTTACCAAATTATTTTGGAGGGAGATATAGGTACAAAACATATAATAGTGAAATCATTCATACATATGCCACAAAATATAAATAATTCATTTAGGAATAACCCATGAAATAAAATGCGTTTCTTATTAATCAATCCATCGTAAACCACATTTAAATAAATGGACACCATAAAAATAACCCTATCATTAAAAATCAAATTATATTATTTATGGGAATATAAATGTAACCCTAAGTAATAATAGATGTATAATAATATTTATAAATCACTTCAATCTAATTTTTGAATAAAATACCATTTCTTCTTAAAAAAATTACTTTTCTCAAAATTTAAGGATTTTTTTTAAAAAATCATAAATTTGAAAATAAATAGATGTCATGTAGAGGAATATACATTCAAATAATCGTTCATGAAACCATAAAAATCCATTCATTCTGTATAAGTTAAAACAAATATTTTCTTTATACATTTGTTGGAAAAGTAGAAAAATACATTACACTATAAACAAATGTATGATTATATCCATAAAATGTAGAAAAAGTAAAAAATTTGTAAACATGAATTAAAATATACAAATAAAAGTAGAAAAAATTTTATTGAAAAATTTTATACGAAACATTGATATGGATGATAAATATGTCTCTAAAAAATAAATACGTATTAAAAATCTATTATAAAATTAGGATTGAAAAATTAACCCATACCATTGATCTGATTTCTTCCATTTGCATATCACACTTCTTCATAGTGGGTTTAAATATATTATTATTTTTTAACATTATACTAATAATATATATTTTATCATATTTTATTCAATTTTGACTTTACATCTCCTCTTTAGTTATCAATTCCATATTAAAGAAAAAATTTGAGTAATAATAATTTTTATTCATACAAGTTTTGACTTGTTATTATTTATAGTATTATCTAGATAGTTATTTAATAAATTCAATCTTGTAATAAATGATTTATATAGCATATATATTATGTACATAAATTTATATAATATATATATAAAGGAAATGTATTAAACTATTCATGGAGTCGATAGACCATAGGTACGCATGAATGATGTTTCTGTTTCAATGATGAATTGAATGGAAGACTGTAAATGACATAAATATATATATATACATAAATACAGTAGAGTTATCATTTCATATATTTCATGATTTTTTTGTTATATATACTTTATAATCATTGAGAAATTCTTCTCATGGAGAATGAATCTCATCTCTTCGTGGAGTGTGTAAGTCATACGTATGCACGAGCAATTGTTTCAATAAATTAATAGATAAATGATATGGAATTGGATTTTATATTAATTATAACAAATAATTTTTTTTATATTAATTATATAAATCTAATATAATTTTTTTTATAACCATCAAATTATGTGTTTTTGAATAAAAAATTACATCAAAATGTGGAGATAGTAAGATGTACTTACGCACGCATGATGATATTGTTATTTGTTGGACTGATAAAAAGAAATAAATGATTTTACTATGTTTTAAATAACTTATCATCATGTATAATATACATTATTTCTAAATTTAGTGTGATAACAACACAAAAATATGACATATTATATGATAATAATTTTGAAAGAGTTGATAAAACAATTACTTCATTTTCTAGTATCTCATTTGTATGTGCAAAAAATTCCTACCTATGATAGATTTATGACCAAGGTGTGTCTTATAAGATATCATTTGGTATTTTGAGGTCTTATTTGATATGAATTTGGTCTATCCTATGGGTGTGAGAGTTGTGATTAAAACAAATTCATAAGTTAATTTTCATAGTAGAGTGAGGGGAAATTTAACAAAGTCTATAAATATAAATTTATTATAAATTTAAATTCATTTTATTATGGTCTCAAACTCATTTATTAAAAATATAAGATGATTTAGGATTTAAATAAAACCATAAAATAATTATTATAAATATTTTTAATGTTTTGATAATCCTTTTTTTTAATGTTATTTTAAAATTTTTAATAATCAACTGATTTTCCAAAAAAGATAACATCAATATAAGTTCTAAATTGTAAAATAATGATAAAATCATTATATGTTCGAAAAAAATTATTTAAATCATCCCACAAATGTCACATTAGTGAATTAAAATAGTGTATTCTGCGAATTATCTCAAATTATATTTATTTATGTACTTTTAATATCATTTTTTGATATTTCCATTAATAAAATAAAAAAAATATTACTATTTTGTATAAATCCATGGTAGTTAATTAAGCTCTAAATATTCTAAATATGTTATAAATTTGTAGAAAATCTCATTAGATATATTGAGAATTTATATATTTGTTATATCATCATGTTTATCATAACATTAAAATTATTACACTGATAAGTGATATGAGAGTTTCATGTTTTCACATTCATTAGTTTTAATAATAATTATAATATTTTCATGGATAAATTCGCATTAAATTAATAAATTCCAACACTTAGGTTATATTTGTAGTATTTCATTCATCCAATATTATTTGTATGCTTTTAGTGTAGTTTTTGAATCATTATCATCTTGTTAGTTACTTGAATTTAACTGATTTACCATTAACTCTGGTCAAAAAAATTACTAAATATTCTACTAATGCTCCTCAAAATATAAAAGATACATATTGGCAAAAAAAATTCCCCTTGAAAATTTATATCGATTAATTTTTTAAATATAGAAAACCTTTATTTTTTAGAAATTATTTTTACATTAATTCCAATTTTCAAAACCAGATAACATGTTTTAACAAAATTTAAAACAATTAATTATTAAAATGTGTTTATTTGAAATAAAAAAATATATCAAATCACAACAATTTAATTATATGCAAAAAATTCCAATTAGACTTCAAAAATAAATTAAAATATAATATAACTATATAATTAAATTAGGTGAAAATGATGCTTTAAATTAAAATGAAATATCTTTCACAATTTGTAACAATATAAATTTAATCAAAAAAATAATAATCAACCAAAGTAAATTTTTATGCCTCACATCCAAATATGATGTTAATTTTTTCATATGTGATATATAAAACTGCTAAAACTAATATTTAAATCTTGTGATCCATTAAAAGGTAGCTATAGCATCCCACTTTTTTGTCACATAATGTTTCATTACATTATAAAAAACTGAGGATATTTAAGGTTTAGTGTCTTGGAAACCAGGAACTTAATACATGAAACAAAAAAACATTCTTCATAAACACTTGAAAATATTCTCCATACGTTCATCCTAGGTTCATTACTGCATCTCATAACCTAGGGACATACATCAAAAGAAAGGGAGAGCAGAAGTCCCAGTATGGGAAACAAGGGGAAACATTTAACATGTAACTTGAGATACATCAACAATGTCATGAAAAAGAACTTTTAGGCATGAGAAAGAAATCATGAGGCATATCATAATTAAAATAACATTTTTCATAACATAAATATGTGGCCACATCATTTATCATTGAAAATCATGAACATATCACCAAGGTCCATCACCAAGGTGTAATTTGAAAATTACCAAGGTTATTTACCAAGATATCTTGAAAATTGTAATCTCTAGTGGTTGCATCATTTCCCAATGCATTGGAGTGCTATCAAAATGCACCCTTAAATTTGCCTTTATTATCATGTGAGCCACATATATCATCATAATAAATTTCATAAATAACAAATATAGCATAAAATAAATGGGTTTCATTTCATAATCATGACATTTTAAAAAAAACTTCTTTAAAGACATGATCATTACGTCACTTTAAAACCCATAGAAAAGGAAGGTTGCTCTCATGTATGTATAACCCAGAATTTATAATAGAAAATTTTGGTATATATGTGAATACCCCATTAGAATAAATATCTTTGAGTATTCACTTAATAAAATAAAAAAACTTTAGAAAAAGAGCGAGACATTTTTAGACGAAAATTCTGCAGCATAACGGCTATGTTATGAGAGTTTACAAAACATTGAAAAGAAATGGTACATGGGTCAAAAAACATAAATTACCCATAAAACAGTAGAGGGACCTAATATGAAGAATATATGAACATGGTAATGAAATTTTAAGGACATTCCTTTTGAAATTAAATACATGGAAGGAAGACAGAAATTAGATTTCTCTTATAAAAATTTGGCAGCCTAACGGCGTCACTTAAACTTCAAAAAAATTAATAGAAAAGATAAAATAGGGTCTCTCATAATATGAACATAAGAGTTAAGTATGATAGATATAGAGATAATTCCCCAAAATAATAAAAAGTAACATTAAAGACTTTACATGAAAGTAGAACTTTGAAAAATGAGAAGGTGAAAGAATCCATTAAAAATTCAGCAGCCTAACAGCGTCAGTTAAATATTCAAAATACTGAATTGAAGAGATCAAATAAGTTATCTAATCATATAAAAATAATATTTCAGTATGATATATATAGATATAATACCCCAACATAATAAAAAGGATCTTTCAAGACTTTACATGGAATTAAAACTTGAAAACGAGAATGGTTAAAGAATCTCTTAAAAATTTGGCAGCCTAACGGTGCCACTTAAAACATCAAAATACTGAATTGAAGAGATCAAATGGTGTGTCTCATAATCTTATCATAAAAGATCAGTATGATAGATATAGATATCATAACCCATCATAACAAAAAGGAACTTGAAAGACTTGACACGAAAATTGAACTTGAAAACGAGAATGGTGAAATAATCTCTTAAAAATTCGGCAGCTTAATGGTGCCACATAGACATTCATAAAATGAATCGATGAGAGAAAGAGGGGGTCTCTCATAATATGAACATGAAAAAGGAATTAATATGAATATAGAATAACATCCTTTACATAAGAACATGGAGCATAAAAGAAATGACATAAAAGAGATTACGTGAAAAGAAAGAGAGAGGTCGAATCCCTTACCATAAAACGTAACTCTTAAAAATCATTGGTTGGGACCTTTAAGGATTGGGGGCACCTTGGAAGGACTCCTTGGGAGGTAATGAGACCCGAAATTTGTTGGGGGAGAGTTGGGAGTCGAATGGATGATAGGATGGCTTGGTATTTATTGGGAAAGTGAGGGGACAAGGCATTAATGGCCAAGTGACACCTCATTAGTGGTTTTGGAAAAACCATGGTCTTGACCATGGTATTTTCCCATGGAATTGGCCACATGGAACACCTCATACGTTATATTACTATTAATAAGTATACCATATTGATTAAATACTTAATACATCACTTAATGATGTCTTTAAACACCCATAACTTAAAAAACTGTAATTTCACTATTCATCGAAAATTCAATTTTCTCAGAAAAATCCCAAAATTTCACATTAACCAAATATCGATTCTCTGAATTCAAAAATGAACACCAATTTATTAAAATATTTTTCTAAATATATTTAATTTAGTTTTCAAATAAATACACTAATCACAGAAAATGTAATTTTTTTTAGAAAAATCCCCAAAAATTACCTTAACATAATATCGATGCTCTATGCTCAAAAATGAAATCCATTTTAAAAAAATAATTTTTTAAATATTTTTAATTATATTTTTAATTAAAAAACGCTATTCACCTAAAAAACTAATGCTTGAATAATAATTTATGAAACTGCTATTTAACCATTTTATTAAATCACATTACTTAATCAAGGTGCCTAGATTATTTTAATAATTTCATTAAGTGTGATTACTAATCCATTTGGACACATTACTAATCCTAATCATAAAATCACTCATCATAATTTACAATTCATCAAAAATCATGTTGATCTTATTAGACTCTAAATTTCATACTGAACATAATTGTAGAAGCCCATTTTTTGAAAATCATTAAACATTTTTATTTATTTAAGTTTTACATAAACATTTTTATAATATCCTTTCTCTAAAATTCATCAAAAAAATGTATACTATATGTATCTGTACATTTGAAGATTCATAAACTTAATCATATGATGAAATCCCAATTTTCTATTTAAAAAAAAGGATTACACAAGGCAGTTATGGTCTCCTTACATATCCCCTTATCACACCAGTATAGGACCTAAGTGTAAGGTGTGCTAAGGTGAGAGAATCCAAGGGAGGCTCGGCCATCATCGCATGAGTAGTAATTTCTATCAGTTTGAACTTCTCGCAAAGGTGATTCCGTTCTAGCTTCACACGATGATGTTCGGGTTCGGTTTGGTCCAGAGCAAAGCCCAGTGGTGCAACCTCCTTCCTAAGTTCTGTTAGATGGGCTTCGATCGGTCCAAGACTACTAGGTGAGGCCATCGAATCTTCTTTATATATTAATTAACCATGATTAATTGTATTTATAGACAATAATCAAAACGTTTAGTTTCCAGTAGTCATATTGACAAATGGTCATATAATAGTCAAAACCCAACGGTCTCATTTTAATTATACTTATGTTATCAAGTCAAATAGTTTTCTTGAGTATCAAAAATAAAATAACACACAAAAATATGAAACAAGATTTATTCAAAATATTGGGTCCTTACAATCTTCCCCCCATATGAAATTGCGTCCTCGCAATTTTTAAAATTGGGTTTTGAAATTTCATTGATTGTCCCACATAGGAAAAGAGTCAGTAACACTATTACTTTAAAAGAAATAAAGGGATGTACAAAGGTCACCCGAGTTAACCCATACTAGGATTCCATGTAGGAAAACATGGACATGGAGGAAAAAACAAAGGGTCACGTTCTAAGGGAGAGTGATAGAAATCATGATTAGGATAAAGTTAACAACAAGAAAATCCCAAGATTGTGATGGGTCAAACTGTATTTGATTTCCTAGTAGGAAACGTTAATAGACAACATTTTTTTTGTGTTCCTTTTCATAGTTTTGGGGAATTCATTTACTTCTTGAATAAAAACATAATGAAATATTCGTATCATTAAGTAGTGTTTAATCCATTAATAAGTTTCTACCAAAACTAATCTTTCCTCCAAACGATGAGCATTTAAAAACACTTGGTCTCATCAAAAGCACAAGAATAATCTTCTAGAGAATCACGTATTCCACAAAAGAAAAATTATCTATCTGTAGACATTAATCTCAAAAATAGAAAGGGTAAGATAAGACAACTCTTCAAATAGAAAGAATCAAATATGAAGGGAAACTACTTTTAAATCTTCAATGCTACACGGTACTACCCAGAGTTTATCATTGACCATTCCATAAATAACTGTCCTTAAAATTCCTCAAAATAATCCAAACTAATATTAAAACCCAAATACAGGAAGGATTTGATAACATAGTCTTCAAAAATAAACATCATTGTTCATATCCAAACAACATCAACCACTCCTAACATCTTATAACAAAAGTAGATAACCTAAACATATTTTACACAAGATAGGTTAATCATTCCCATAAGTAACCTAAATTACTATAGGTCCGCCTTAAATTAATAGATTCTTTAAAATATAAGTCAACCTTTACTCCTCAAAGAAAATACCATAGTAATCTATTTACCTCGATCAAATAGGATTCCCAAAATAGTGAACGTCTTACAAAATAATAATCATCTTTTAATCCCCTAATCATATCTGTCATATTAATATGGTAATCGTCACATTTCCTACCACATGGTTTGTTGGGACATGTTCTTCCATTTCCAACCATTAACTAAGAAAAGAAAGTACAATTAGGGGCTTAAATACTTAGCCAATAATCATGAAAAGGAACTTAAAGCATAGAAGGATAAATTGTAGAAGAAACGTATTCGCTAAATATTGATCCCCTAGGTTCCAAACTAGGATATCCATGATCATATATTCTTATGTGAGTAGTTATTTTATTTTTTCTTTGTTCCCTCGATAATGGTTCAACTAAGCTTATGAATTTACCGATACATATCCCTCGGGAGTGTCGTAACCAAGAGTGCAGCAAGGCCCATTGTTGTGTACCAGTTCCCATTTGAGTCTAGCTCAAAGAGGTGTTTTTGTTTTTTACCCCAATGTACATCTGTGCCAGAGCCACCTCTACCTGCTCGTATCCCGAGATGGTTGTATTTTCTTGGAAACCCATTACTCAATACTCACCAAAATTCTAGGAAGATTTCTTATATATAAACTTTTCTATAGGATTCTTCCTAATGTTTTCATATCCTAATTTCCAAAAATAACTAAACCATCCTTTGATACCAACTATAGCATCCTGCTTTTTTGTCTCATAAACTTTCATTACATTATACAAAACTGAGGATCTTTATGGTTTGGTGTCTTGGAAACCAGGAACATAATACATAAAACAAAAAAACATTCTTCTTAAACACTTGAAAAGATTCTCCTTTTGTTCATCCTAGGTTCATTACTGCATTTCATAACCTGGGGACATACATCAAAAGAAACGGTGAGCAGAAGGCCCAGTAAGGGAAACAAGGGGAAACATTTAACATGTAACTTGAGATACATCAACAATGTCACGAAAAAGAACCTTAAGGCATGAGAAAGAAACCATGAGGAATATCATAATAAAAATAACATTTTTCATAACTTGAAGATGTGGCTACATGTGTTAACATAGAAAATCATGAAAATATTGCCATGGTCCATCCCCAAGGTGTCATTTGAAAATTACCAAGGTTATTCACCAAGAAATCATAAAAAGTTTAATCTCTAGCGGTTACATCATTACCCAATGCATTGGAGCGCTATCATGGAGCACCCTTAAATTTTCCATTATTATCATGTGGGCTACATATATCATAGTAAAAAATTTCATAAATAACCCATATAGCATAAAATAAATGGGTTTCATTTCATAATCATAACGTTTTAAAAAAACTGCTTCAAAAACATGATCATTACGTCACTTTAAAACCCACAGAAAAGGAAGGTGGGTCTCATGTATGTAAAACCCAGAATTTAAAACAGAACATATCGTTATATATGTGAATACCCCTTTATAAGAAATATATTTGAGTATTTACATAATAATATAAAAGAACTTTAGAAAAAGAGAGAGATATTTTGAGACGAAAATTCTGCAGCATAACGGCTATGTTACGAGGTTTTAGAATACATTGAAAAGAGAAGGGACATGTGTCAAACAATCATAAATGACCCATAAAACAGTAGAGGGACCGAATATGAAGAATATATGAACATGGTAATGAAATTTTGAGGATATACCATTTGAAATGAAAAACATTGAAGGAAGACAAAAATTAGATTTCTCTTATGAAAATTTAGCAGCCTAACGGCGTCACTTAAACTTCAACAAAAATGAATTGAAAAGATAAAATAGGGTCTCTCATCATATGAACATAAGAGTTAAGTATGATATATATATAGATAATACCCCAAAATAATAAAAAAGGAACTTTATATACTTTACATGAAAGTATAACTTTGAAAAATGAGAAGGTGAAAGAATCGCTTAAAAATTCGGCAGGCTAACGGCGTCACTTTAATCTTCAAAATACTGAATTGAAAAAATAAAATAGGGTATCTCATCATATGAACATAATATTTCAGTATGATAGATATATATATCATACCCCAACATAATAAAAAGGATCTTTCAAGAATTGACATGGAATTAGAACTTGACAATGAGAATGGTGAAAGAATCTCTTAAAAATTTGGCAGCCTAACGGCGCCACTTAAAACATCAAAATACTGAATTGAAAAGATCAAATGGGGTCTCTCATAATATGATCATAAAAGATAAGTTTGATAGATATAGAGATCATACCCCAACATAATAAAAAGTAACTTGAAAGACATGACAAGAAAATAGAACTTGAAAACGAGAATGGTGAAAGAATCTCTTAAAAATTTGCCAGCCTAACGGCGCCACTTAGTCATTCATAAAATAAATTGATGAGAGAAAGAGGGGGTCTCTAATAATATAAACATGAAAAGGTAAGTAATATGAATATATAATAACATAGTCCAACATAAGAACATGGATCATAAATGAAATGACATAAAAGAGATTACTTGAAAAGAAAGAGAGAGGTTAGATCCCTTACCTTAAAACATAACTCTTAAAACTCAAAGGTTGGGACCTTGAGGGATTGGGGGCACCTTGGAAGGACTACATGGGAGGTAATGAGGCCATAACATTTTTGGGGGAGATTTGGGAGTCAAATGGATGAGAGGATGGCTTGGTATTTATAGGGAAAGTGAGTGGACAAGGCATTAATGGCCAAGAGACACCTCATTAGTGGTTTTGGAAAAACCATGGGCTTGACCATGGTATTTTCCCATGGTATTGGCCACTTGGAACACCTCATACCTTATATTACTATTCAAAATTCGACCATATTGATTACATACTTAATACATCACTTAATGATGTCATTAAACAGCCGTAACTTAAAAACTGTATTTTCACTATTCATCGAAAATTCATCTTTCTCCGAAAAAACCCAAAATTTCACCTTAACCTAATATCGATGCTCTGATCTCAAAAATGAACTCCCATTTCTAAAAATAATTTTCTAAATATTTGGAATTTAATTTTTAAATAAATACACTATTCACCAAAAATTCCTTTTTTTCAGAAAAATCACCAAAAATTACCTTAACATAATATAGATGCTCTAAGTTCAAAAATGAAATCCATTTTATAAAAGAAATTCTAAATATGTTTAATTAAATTTTTAATTAAAAAACACTATTCACCTGAAAAAACTAATGCTTGAATAATAATTTATGAAACCGTTATTAAACTATTTTATTGAATCACATTACTTAATCAAGGTGCCTAGATTATTTAAATAATTTCTTTAAGTGAGATTACTAATCCATTAGGATACATTAGTAATCCTAATCATAAAATCACTATTCATAATTTACTATTCATCAAAAATCATGTTGATCTTATTAGACTCTAAATTTCATACTGAACATAATTGTAGAAAACCATTTTTTGAAAATCATTACACATTTTTATTTATTTAAGGTTTACATAAACATTTTAAAATATCCTTTCACTAAAATTCATCAAAAATATGCATACTATATTTATCCGGACATTTGAATATTCATAAAAATCATCATAATAAGAAATCCAAATTTTTTATTTAAAACAAAGGATTAAACAAGGCAGTTACGGTCTCCTTACATAGCCCCTTATCACACCAGCATAGGACCTAAGTGTAAGGTGTGATAAGGTGAGAGAATCTGAGGGAGGCTCTGCCAACTTCGCACGAGTAGTAATTTCTATCATTTTGAACTTCTCGCAAAGGCGACTCCGTTCTAGCTTCACACGACGAAGTTCTGCTTGGGTTTGGTCCAGAGCAAAGCCCATTGGGGCTACCTCCATCCCAAGTTATGTTAGATGGGTTTCTATCGGTCCAAGAATACTGGATGAGGCCATCGAATCTTCTTTCTATATTAATTAACCAACATTACTTGTATTTAGAGACAATAATCAAAACATTTAGTTTCCAGTGGTCATATTGACAAATGGATATATAACAGTCAAAACCCAATGGTCTCATTTTAATTATACTCATGATATCAAATGAAATAGTTTTGTTGAGTATCAAAAATACAATAACACATAAAATTAGGAATCAATATTTATTCAAAATTTTGGGTCGTTACAGTAGTGATACTGCTAGTTTTTTAAAAATAATTCTTTTATCTGAACAATTGAATTTGTTAATAAATCATGTTCTATTATAAATGAAGATGAATTTCAATTTTATATAAAATAAAAAATGTACTTATTAAAATTCATAAAGGCTAATTTATATCCCATAAAATAAAAAAAATTTAATAATATATTATTATTTAATGAAAATCGGTATTGCGTACAACACAAGATTTGGAGGAAAGTTTCCCTTGTGTGTAATGCATGCCATGTAAGAGTTTTTATTAGTTTAAGATTTCTTCTATATTGAATAAATCATAATTAAAATATATTTTTTTATTAATTGAACAAAATCTATAGTTTGTTTTTCATGAATTGAATTCTATAAAAATAACATGAAATAATGGTTAACAAAAGCTATGAATAATGTACAATAATATGGTGTTTCATAGATCTCAAGGTAATCATGATGTATCATACAACAAAAGAAATTATCGAAATTATAAAGATTATATCCCATAAAATATCATTGTGTTATAGTTAGAGACTTTATTTATTAAATTTTAAATTTTGTATTGGAGTTAATGTAATCCAATTAGGGAATGATTTATGTTCAACATTGTAATTGGATATTAATATGTTGGTATATTGACATTTGGAATTATCATAACTTCTGGTAAATTTTTTTTTTCTCCGAAAAAGTATATACTTAAGATGAATTAAATTATTTCATTTTTTGGAGTCTGATGATTTATTAATTTTTTTTAATACATCAAGAATGAAACATTCATCCTCTGTACTCATCGATGGGACAAAAAGGGACATTGTCATCATGTTTAATTAAACAAGAATTTTATAATTTTAAGGTAATGATATATGATTATTATCATATATTATGTGGTAACATAATTTATTATAAATATTAAAATTAACATGAATAATAAATTTATTCTATCATTATTATTTTTTATGAATTGATGGGTTTCTGACCCTAATATGGGATACAATTTTCTTGTTGTTCACATTCTCATGATCATTCTGTATTTTGAGATTAATTATATATGATGCTTACATTTCATCCATTTAAATATTTTCAATTGAAATAACATATATCGAATTTTGAATTTATATTTACATGTTTCTATATATTAAATTTATATTTCCTTCATTATTTTTGAGAGGATCATATATAATACTTTTTTATTATGTGGGTATCAATAGAAAAAATTATATTATTAAGATGTTGATAAATAAAATCATGATAAAATTTATAGAAAAATGTTTTTAATTAATATATAATATAAACAAAATTTTATTATATTCATGGACTTTATAGATAAATTATATCTCACTAATATCATTCATTTCAAGTAAAAATAATTTCAATGAACCATTATTTATAATTGTAGTATTATTATTTACTATTGTAATTATATCATATTCATTGAATTGGCTAATATAGATAGTTATAGCCACATTATAAAATATATATTAGTGTATAACATAATCTAAATGTATTTATCAGTACATATTAAATAAGAACTCATATAATAAAATCATTCTTATTTTGAAAAAATTATTGGACAATGATTTAGGTTATATTTTGTTATAAAATATTAAAAAAAATTTCCATATCTGATAAAATATTTATTATTTCAAATTTATATAAATTTCATAAATAATTATTTAAATGTTATTTCATTATTTTTTATAAATTATTATAAAAACATTTATATATCAATGACATGTGAAAAATAATAGTTTTTAATGAATATTATATTTTCCATTACAGTATTTACAATATTAATTATATTTCACATTAGTTTTAAAAAAGTTATAATTTATATTGGATAAAAAATATTAAAAATATTGATTAATTTTTAAGGACTTAGATTGTTTTTTTAAACACTTATGTAAAAATTCCATGATCATACGTTTAGGCGGTGTGTGATTCCAAGGAATGGTGTGCCCATAACGGTTTGGAAAAAACTATTATATATTATATAGCACGAAATAGTGATTTTCTTATAAAAGATGTATAACATCTAAATGAGTTCCCAAATAAAAAATATGAGGATATCGTTGAGCTCAGAGCGGTGGCTTTACCACAAGTGTGACATAACATTTGATGACACATGTCATTTATGAAAAAAATTGAAAATTTATTTACCATAAATAAAATTATTAAATAAATTTTTTTTATTTTTAAAATACATATATCTCTTAAATGGTAATACGGATTGAAATTTATAGACCACACATCTGTTTCTAAGGGGGTGTTTACCTGAGGTGAGGTATAACCCTGACTGGCAGAGGCCTGCTATGAATGAACATTATTGGACATTAATGTTTTTAATATATATTAATTTAATTATTTTCTATAATGATTCAGGATAATGATGTGGTGGTTTCATTTCGTAATAATCCTTTTAAAAAATCTATTGTTATCACTAAATCCCTATATCTTCCCTAAGGCAAGGAGAAGGAGGCTCTCTCATCGATAGTGATGGATCACTGGTCAGGATTTTGATCATGTATCGATGAAAAAATGTATGATGACAACATGGAATTGTTCTACACCAGTGACTGATCCATACGCCAAGTAGGGCTTGAGTTTTATTTTCAATTACATCCACATTCTTATACCAATGATGAAAGAATATTATTCAATGAATGAACTAATCCAAAGGTGTTTCATATTATGGTTTTATCATATTCTATTGTGGGGAACCTGAAGTGGATGGAATGATATTGGATCTGGAAGGCCTTCCAGACTTGTCTCGCAGTGTAGTTTGGCCATGTTGACTGAGAAATGCATGTGGATGTGTTATGTGTTGGATTAGGGATTAACTGTTTTGGAGAAACCAATATTCTTTGGGGGCCTAGTGGGTTACAGTCCATGTGGCGAAAAGGGAAGACCCTTGGGGCTAGAATGGTTCAGGTATGACCAGACAAAACTAGTGTAGGCTCAAGTATGGTCGGTCAAGGAAGGTTGATTTGGAAAAAGAATGGACTGAACCCTTTTCACTAATATAAATTTAACATTCAAACAAAATGTCGGGATGACGAGACATAGTAATCGTTTGGACCATTACTGACAGGATGGTCTTTTTTAGATTCCATATTGGATTTTTATAGTGGATCAGTATATGTGAGGATTTTCCCTTTTTTATTTCCTAGATAAATCAGAATGAAATTTCATACACATCATTTGATAATAGTCCCCTAAAGATGTTGAGTCCCAGATATTGTTTGGAATCCCTCCATATGATTATATATATCTTCTATCATCCATGATAGTTTTTTATTTGAATTGATGTGTACTCTGAGTGGAGGTAATTAATACTCCATCATGTGGGCCATATTGGATTGTTTATTAGTATTCATGGTGGATAATACCTAACTTTGTGAGCCACATTGGTAGTGTTGTCATTATTCTAGGAGAATAATCTCATGAAATTAATATTTATATATTTTGGGTTGTATGTATTCTTTGGGAATAATATCCTATTTATATATCATGACCTTGACCAGTTTATTTATATTTGGTTGGGGGCCAAATAAGAGGGTCCTCATTATGAGTGTCTTTGATGACAACATATTAGAAGGAGTACATTCTCCAGGAATGATAATTCCTCGAGAATAATCTACTTTATAATCATTGGTCTGGACATTGATACCCCATATCATTGAAATAATGAATCTCTCATGGAAACATCATGATGTATTTAGGCCTGGTGTTATCTCAAATTCTTTTAGTATACTTATTCTAGGATCTTAATATCTGATTGCTCGAGCAATGAGATCTCTTGGAACGAGCATGCTACGTGAAGAACCATATATCCAGCTATTGATGATACCATGATTCATGGAATCCTATAAGGGTATTCCTAGATGTCCATATTATATGTTTTTTAGATATATATCTATGTTGATATGACCATATATTCTTAATGATGTTTACTTTTTTATCTTTTACATCGTGATATAGGGTGTTCAAATTAGTATTGATTTACACATAAATTCATATGATTTTTCCAGTTATGACATGTAATGTGCATATGATAAATTCTTTGATATAATCATAGGTGGACCAGGGCCACATGATGCTAAATGTGAACCAACATATAATGTGTTCTCCTACATCTTCAGGTAAATATTTCTGTACCTACACTTCATGTATGGGATTTTATAGAGGAGTTTTAGGGACTTGTGGCATTTTAATATTCCGTTCTGTTTCTATAGTATTCAATCCCAATTTACATTTAGTTTTCAACTATCATACTCTATGTTGGTATCTTGTGGTTATGCTTATTTTTTTACTTAGTGTTCAAGTTTTTCATCACTTTTTCAAGGAGACGTGTTCTCGTGTCATGGTTTTTAGGAAAATTCATCCCATTTGTTTAATATTCCTATATGGTGGTTGTCACCAAACCCTGGAATATAGGATGCGGGCATGGGGTTGTCCCATCATTGGACCCTCAGTGAAGGGTCGTGACATATTAATAACAGTGGAGGCAGGTTCATTATGAAATAAAAAGAGCCAATGTGATTTGTATTGGAGAAGGAGTGTTAAATATTCTGAGTTCCATTTTCAGGATTGGGAATTCAACAATTGTGTAGTGGCTATCATATCCATAGAAAATGTCTAAAAATTATACTTTTCAAAAAATTGAATGAAAATAATATTTTTAGGGTAAAATTTATGGTTCATGAATAATTTAGGAATGAGTTGTGTTTTACATGTCCTCTGTGAGTCTTCTAACGATGTATAGTCTATTGACAGGGGAACATTATATTTTTATTCAAGATTATTCCATGTTGGAAACATACCAGGATTCCACCTTTTCATCATGAGGATGATTCTCCATGTAATAAGATATATGTACATAAATTTATGCAAGAGACAACACCCCCGTGTTATGTACCAGTTATACCACCACTTGTAGAGTGTAACTTTGTACACAAAGTACCACTGGATGAGATGTGTAGGATGAGTGAAATACAAGTGTTTATATGATAGAGACAACCCAATTTCAAATATTTTCTGGACTCACATGTTACTGAGTACTTTTTTGGGGGGGTTACCACTTTTTTTTCCATTTAGGGCAGTGTCAGATCATATGGTGGTCCTGCTGCCGATAATTCTACATCAATTGACAGATAGATATTGGGGTATAAATACAAGATATTATGATGAGGTGACTCATAAATTTATAGATATTGAGAACCATTTCAGGTAAGCTATTATCAACATTGAAGATACGGTACATTCATTCCCATGTTCTTCTACAACTCTGACAGGTTGACAAGTTTGTATTTGTGTATTAATTTAGGCATATCGATCATTCCAGGTACTCGATGAATACGATAAACAACAAGTACTTCTGGGCTTGGACCTTCGTGAATGTTATTTTAGAGACATCTGAGCAAATAATATTCATATTTTTATTCTTACTTATGATAGGGGTTAGAGAGAACCTTTGCTTTTGAATGTCACCTTGATGATTGGATACAGAAAGTAAATGTCAATAGTGGGAATGAAGGGAAATAGTGGACGAGACATTAAGGTAGAGGCCGTGATAAGAATATAAGGATATGTAAGGCAAGATGATATGGAAGGGGACACATGAGTTTAGTAGAGTTGGTGTATATTTCAACATGTAAAAAACCCACCACCATGTTAGTCCACAGTAGGATCGAGGATCTAGAGGACAAGGGATGGGACACCTGCATTCAGTCGAGGCGTATGACCCAAGGGCTCCAAGGGATATTTATAGAATGGTTTTTTTCTACTAATATCTAATGTATTGATTGACATGGGTACTAATAATTAGTTCCTTGAAATGGATATTGTCTGAGACAATTATTTTCTAATTTATCCTTTTACATGTCCCTTACGTCTAAATATACCTATAGTATAAGGCTAAATAATAACACTGGTTTTGTTGTGTGATCATACCCTTGAGGTAATTGTTTAGATTTAATCTCTTGGTCATGGGGTTGAGGCCTTATGATGTAATTCTTGGTATAGATTGGTTATCGGCAATCAATGTGTGGGATAGACTGTTTTCGTAAAAAAGATGAGGCATGTCCACAAAAATGGAATATGATTATCATTTGTCATAAAATATAGAAAACATAGTTATTAGAAGATATAATAATGAAAAAGGGTGAAACTAATTACTCACTAGTTGTATCGAATTTCCATTAGAGTTGTTGATGTTGTGACATTACAGTTCACAAAATTAGTGGACTATAACAAGGATTTCATTCCCATAAATATTTATAAGATTACCTTTAAATTGAAAGAATTGTTTGTTAATGTTTTACAACACATGATGGAACTAATATCATCATTCTACACATCATATGAATTTTATAGAGCTTCATGAGCTGAGGGTGCAGTTGGAGGACTTGCCATCGAATGATCATAGTAGGACCTAGTGCTAAATGTTTTGTGTAGATTAGTAGTTCTTTTACCAAGTCCTCATGGAGGAAGATTATACAGTACCATAAGATCAATGAACTCTTAAATTAGTGCAATGTAGCTTGGTGGTTCCTAAATGCTGGAATTCAATTGGTCTACCACCAGATGGGAGTACAAGACATGGATATAGTGAAGATGACCATCAGATGCTGCTAAAATAACTATGAGTACAATGTGATTCTTTTTAACATGAAAACGCCTAATAAGTGATAATGGGGCATATGAAACCGTTATTTAAACCATCACTTGAAAAGGATTTGATTTTTTGTCAAAAGAGAGGTGCAAGAATTGTTTTTTGCTTTTCAGACAGAATGTTATGAGTTTCCGATCTTGATATTTCCATAGGAGGGAGTTGAGTATGTAGTGTTGTGTGATGCCTAAGGGATGGAAGGTGGTTCCGTCTTGGTGCAGTGGAAGGTTGTTATTAAAAATGATTCTCTCTAGTTGAGACAACATGAGCAGGACTACATAAACCATGATATTGATAAGGAAATGGTATTATTAATATATAATATATAGAAACACTATCGTATGGGTGAGTATTATATCATCTGCCTTGACCATATTAGGGTCTAGTATATATTCTCTCAGAAGGTCATTAACTATAATTTTAGGTGATGAATATAGTTCATTGAGGACAATGACCTTGGATAGTATATAGTGATTGTAATATGGATGTTGTGGTGGATGATCTCAACAAGAGATTCAGTTCGCCATTACAGAATGAGGAATCTGAGTAATTTTCATCATTACAGTTTTTATTTCTGGATACAGATGATGAATCATGCATCCTGAAGATGGTCATTACCCCTATACTCTTATATTAATTATAGAAGGCACAACTCATAGATATTAACAGTGGGACATTATATTCTCAAATATCAACAAGGAATACCCCTGAAGGATATTTGAATGGTAGGAAGGACATCATTCTCTTCATAGGAAGCACATTTGAAACATTGGTGTTGTGGAAGAGGTTCGAATGGATTTACAAAAATACCCTATGGTGGTAAATCTAGGTGTGTTGATGATGCACACAGAACACTAACATAATTTTTGGTGACCATATATGCAGAAGGAACTGAAAAAGTTAATTTATCAATGCCTCCCTTTTCAAAAATTTAAGGCTGAACATCAGGTTCCTTCCGGTATGACTAAACTCAATAAGGTTACCAAATGAGAATGAGATGGAATAAAAATTAAATTTTGATTATTTAACACATAGACCATGTGGGAATGAAACATTCTATTTGATCGTTGAAAAACTCACCATGTTGGTCCACTTCTTACATATCACGATTCAGAGTTTGGTAGAGATATTGGGACGTAGCTACGTGCAGAAGATAGTTTGACTACATAGAGTTCTATTATCGATTATTTCATATCGTGATCCTCGATTCACAAAATTATTTTTGAAGGGATTATAGGAGGACTTTGGGAATTAGTTAACATTGTGAATATTATTTCATCCCTGAGAAAATGGCCTGATTGTGCGGTCCATTAAACCTCAAGAGACAATGATTTCAGATTCTGTATTGCATGTTATATTTTGACCATAGTTGGGAGGATAACATAAAATTGGTGGAGTGTGGGTAAAACACCAAATAACCCTATATAATATGTATGGAACTATTAGAGTATTTATATAAGAACCCTTATAAGACAACAAATTGTCAGGCTAAACCGGGAGAGTCGACACTCATGGGCCCGTAGTTGGTGCATGTGACTATAGAGAAGGATCTTGTCATCTAGGAGCAGATATATACTACATAGAGACATCATAAATCATATGATGATAGGATATGAACTGATTAAATGTTTGAGTAGGGATTCCATATAATAATTACGGACTCTCATTGACAAGGAATATTGTGATTTGGTCGGGATGAAAAGTTATCAATAAGGTTCATCGGCCCATTCCTGATACTGGTTAGAGTTTGCGAGGTCGCTTACCACTTTTATCTACCCCTATAGTTGAACCAGGTTTATGATGTCTAATATGGGACGCATTAGAGGATATTTTTTCATGATTCATCACATGTAATTGAATGGTGAATTTTTTATGGAGTACTAGATTAAGAGAGAGGATTGATAGGAGAGGATCTATCATATTTACATGGTTCCCATGGTTCATGATTGATGGTATCACTATAATATCACGGAGAGAACATAAGAGCGAGAGATTCATAATCATGATTAGTACTCTAATATTTGTTGTGTATCCCATGTTTTTAAATTTATGGACAATAATCCATATGGTGGGGAGAATATAATGAATTGAATTTTAACAATTTTTTTAGAAACTTTATGGGATAATTATAAGACCAGATGATGAGAAGACATTGGATTCCAAGGCTCGATGTGATCGAAATTGATTGAGTAAAAAGATACTGTTTTTAATAGAATCCAAGATACATTCATGATAATATAGTGTATCTTTTAAACAGGTTTCCAGATCAGCTGTCTAAAGGAACCACTAATCTCACTATTTTGAATTTAACCGATTAATGAATTAAAATTAGTAAACTTCGGTCTTCGGTCGAAAAACCCACAAATTTTAAAACATAAAATGAAATTATTAAATAATATTTTTTTATTTTTTTATTATAATAACTCATAAATTTAATTAAGTATAAGACATTTGAGACAACATTGAGTTCATAATGGAATGTTTCTCATAGGTGAGGACTAGCCTCTATTGGTGCGAGTGTACCATGAAATATAGTATTTGGATGTGAAAGACATTAAAATATGTTAATAAAAATATTTCATTTAGCATTATGGGATGGAAAATTTAGAGATACCATTTATAATAATCCATTATAGAAATCAGGGATTATCTCTTTAATAATTGAGATTACCAATGGCAAAGAGAAGAAAGCTATCTCACTTGCAATATGAATCCGAGGTCGAGATTCAGATCACACATTGATGAATCCACAAATGATGGAAACATTGATTAATTTTTTTACAGATATCTATCCATACCCCTGGTAGGGGGTGAGTTATTTTATTTCCTTACCCAATCATTATCACTATGACGAACATGGATTAGTTGATGAATAGGCTATTCCATGGGAAATGCATATTTTGGGATACGATTATTTTGTTCTGTGTATTTTTATTGGGATGGTAATTCCATTGAATTTATTTAACTTCTATCTATCCATAATTATATTCTCAACATATCAAGGATGACACTAACAATTCCCTGATCCATTTTTTAGGCATTCATGACTGATTATATCAATATTGGGTTTGCATGGTGTTCTTATTTCATTGTTCATCATTATCCTTTCTTCATTCCTCATGACAGTGATTTGGGACAGGGTCTAAACACTTTGAGGAAAAAATGGAAGGTAGCATAATGTGGTGGCGGGATATAGTTGTTACCACACTCATAGGCGGCACACGATGGGGAATGGACTCTAGTGTGTTATCCAGCTGTGGAGGAGGAACCACCCTAGTGGGGAGGCTAAGTCATGTGGATGCAGTCAAGCTGGTCCGCATTAGAGGGGCCCCCCAATGGCATGGAATGCAGATGTTTGCCATGTGGTCGTAGAAGCAGGCTTTTTTGGAGCTAGTGATGAGGCTGGAGATGCATTTGAGGAAGAACCCATGAAAGAACTATTGGTGCGGGCAACTGAAGAGGATGTTGTCAATTGGGTTTGTCCAGGTCAGATACCATTCACTAAAATGACCATAACATTCAAAAGGAACAATCATTAAATTAGATGTCTATGGAGTTGGATCCCTTGAGATGAGTCAGTCATGTTGAGATGGATTGGATGGTTTTTAGTATGCACTAGTGTAGGTGGAGATTTTACCTTGGTTCTTTTTATGAGGGTTAAGAACTACATTACGTTCATATCATTGGATTATAATCACCTCTAGATGCTGAGTCTAGAATAGATAATTACCATAACTCATTGGGACCATAATGATATTCAATCTTACATGATGGTATTTTCTTGGGAATTTATATATACATCAATAAAAGGTCTTTAACTCACATTCAATTGGGACATATCTAAATGTTTCTCGGTATACTCTGTGTAGAATCCCTTAGTATATGTTCGACATAATTAGGGTTTTTATTATAATCTGAGGACAATCCTATAAATTTTTTTTTATATATTTTTTGTTGTAATTCTTATATGTGAAGAATACTCTCTATGAATATCATCTTCTTGACTAGTGTATTTCTCATTGGGTGGGACCCAAATAAGCATAACCACATTGTGATAGTCTTTGATGACATCATATCATGAGTAGTACATTCTCCCAGAATGAGCCTGCATTGAGAAAAATCTTATGGATAATGATTTTTCTTGATTTCGAGATATCGTGTCTTAGAAGGACCGAATGTATCTAGGATATTTATAATGTATTGTGATACTTTTAATAAAACGTTTCTATATGATTACTATCAAATGAATCTAGGATAAAGTTATCCTGGATTGAGCATGCTATGATCAGAACTATATAGACAGTAGTGTGTATGACATTGAGTATTTGAAACCAATATGATTATACTTAGATGTACATATTTTATGTGTTGTAGACATATACATGTGCTGAGCTGACTATATATTCATAGTGATCATTATCTGTCATTTACATTGTGTTTGCGAGTTTCCTACTGGGTATTGTTTTACTTACAAATTAATGGTAAATTTTAGCTCGTGCTATTTGTTTTGAAGATAATCAATGCTTTTACAAGTAACATGGTGGACTAGGGAAAATGGTTCTTAGAGTGACCAAACAGATGAGGTGTGCTTCTGCAAATTCATACAGTTGTTTGTGTTCCAGCCCTTCAGGTAGGCATTTCTATGAAGGAGTTCGAGGTATTCCTTCCATTAATTACATTCGTTTATTGTTGAGATTTTATTCTGACCCCTTTTACTTTTGTTTTTCTACATATGTAATCTATGGTTCTTTATAAGTGGTACATTAAGTTGATTGTATATTGTTTATATTTTTCATCACTTTTTCATAGTGATGCCTATTTATACAGTTACATAGGCAATTGTGTCTCATTTGTGGGATATGGCTACTCGGTTCTAGTTACTAGGCCTTGGCCTATGAGAGGCGGACATGGTGTTTTCACTATATAATCCCCTATAGGAAAGGTACTGAATTTTTTATAAATTATAATAATGATTTTTTGATTAAAACATTTGAATCAATTAACTTGTTTTTTTGTACTGAACATCTACTTTAATCTTGTAAATATTTAATTTCACATTGAATTATATCACACATATTTTATTATTTAAGGAAAATGGATTGTATATTTTGAATAATTGAGTCCAAACATGGAAAATATGATAGTTTTAATTTTTTATAATAGGAAAATTAATCCCAGTATCACCATTTATCATATTAAAGTTTAAATCATTTAATTAATGATAAAAATTAAAAGAGAAAAAATATTACCCTAGTAGATGAAATTTTTTACATGATTATATGTCATTCATAATAATGAAAAATTCAAATATATGTATTTTTTGTTTCTGTTTGTAATTTTTTTGATCATTATATTATTCTATATAATGAAATTTAAAAATATTCATTCCATTTGTTTAATTATCTATATATTTTTTATCAAGATAGATATTGGATATTAACAAATATAAATATTAAATTGAAAATGAAATAATTTTTTCTATCATGATAATTTTTTCTTAATTATTTGAAGATTAATAATTATTGTAAACGATTATGATACAATGAAATTTTATTATTATGTAGAATAAATAAAAATAACATTATTATTAAAAATAGTAATTATAATTTAGGCTTACATCGATCTATATTTTTAGTAACTAGGGATTTGACTTGTAAGGCTTTGGAATATTTATATGAGTATATTGAAATTTAGTCATTGAGCCAGCAATGAATTCTAGGGCCAAGAGGGGCCTTGGTGGTGATATAGAAAAGATTAAATATATTTTTTCATGCAAATGATGGTTCTGATAAAATGTGGACTTTCATATTTGCGGAGTGCATGATTTGAATCATGTGACCATGAATGTGTTCTGATCATCGTTTTTAAACTACACGAGACATAATTTTCGATAACGATGTGGATTTTTCTAGCTGAAAGTCAGTGGTAATCGTTTGGTGGAATTAATCATTAAATGAAAATATAATTAATAATTTAAAATAAATATACACTCAATCACTACATTGGATTTCTCAATGTCGATATAGACGATTCATTATACATTTTAATGATAACCCCAATAATATAGTATAACATTATAATAAAATAATTTAATATTTAAATAGTCATAAATTAGGTTAAAATATAGTTGTTTTTTTCTAGGTTATCATCATTTCATAAAAATAAAATAAACCTACTTTATAGAAATTAATTTAATGATGTTATCACATTATTCATATAATCAATAATAACAACTATTTGATCATTTAAATATAATTATATTTTTGATGTTTAAAATACACTTTGATGTGGTTCTATGTAACGTGATGTCATAAATTTTTATAACAATTATATCATCTAAACCTACATTAAATATGCCTTGTTTAGAAACTATCCGGCCTATGTCCTCAATACACCTCACCATGACCCACCACATACCTTGCCACATCAACCCTCAAAACATCCACACTCCTTATGCAACATATGTTAACCCAGTAAACATTCCCCATTATATCCCTTTTCCCCATCATTTTACAAGAAAATATCCTATTGTAAATAATTTCTTTTCACATCCCCATAATTCACAATCAATAACCTCATTATTCCATTACATTCTCTCTATATAATTATAAACGATCACTATATTCATTGTGTGCTATCATCAACACACTTTTAGTGTACAATGATGTATAACTATTCCAATAAATAATCTTATTATAACTAACTACTCCCACTCATTATCATCAAAATCCAATTATATATTGCAAAACATTATATAATTCGTGACTCAAATATTTTGTTTCCATTTCATTTTACACAATAGAATTTTAAATGTATTTTATTGAAATAAATTTTACTTATTTCATAATATTCTTTATGTGAAACCCAATGTATAAATAAATCATAATATTTTTTAAAATTATAAGAATGAAATTGGAATAGTAGTAATGAATAGTACTATCGACAATATGATATATATATATAATTATATTCATTAATTAATATCAATATATAAATAAATATTTAATTATCTTAATATTCGTAATAATTACATTTCATGACAAAATGTCGTGTTTTATAAGTAGTTATAATTTCCTACATATCATTCATTTTTAATGATTTATCAGTGTTGAAAATTTATTTCTGTGATATTAACATGTAATCTATTAATAGTAATTTATACAATAGATATCTATGTTCAAGTAATGATTATATAAATATTTCAATATATATGTATTATTTTTTAAAGAATTTTTTTTTTCTACTAATTTTTCTTATCACTTAAATAATAAATAAATAAATATTTATTCTTTTTTTTAATTTTAATTTATTTATTATAAATTCAATAAAATATTATTTCATTAATCATATATTTTTTACTACCTGGGAATGAGAATAAATATATTTTTCTTCTTGAAATGGAAATTTTGAAAAATTGATATTCATTTAATTTTGTGTTAATATATTAATTTTTTCATAATTTAATATATATTAAATTTATTAAAATAGATTCTATGTTTTGAATCAAAATTTAAAAATTGTGTTTTTATGAATTTTATTGTCAACATGTAATAGTAAAATAACATACAAATTCCACGTAAAATGGTAAAACCATTAATCAATTGTATTAAAAAAGAGACAACATGAAAAACGAAACATAAACATGTGTCAAAATTATTTTATCAATTTAATTATAACATATATTATTATATTTTCAAATATTTTTAGATATTTTTACATTTTCATAAAAATGAAATTTTAAATTATTTAAATCTATAAAAAAATTAAGTCTAGGATGACAATCACATTTATATTTACATAACTTTTCATCCCTTGTTCACAAAAATTTATAATACATTCACAAGATATTAAAATCCAAATAAACATTCACATATTCATTCCCTTTATAAGATTTTTCCTCTCCCTCTATGAATTCAATAAAAAATTATATTTTATTCTAGAGGAGGTCTCTATGGGAAGAGATACTTGACTTACCTGATTCATTAATTGATTATCTATTATTATACATCCTATATATGAATTTAATATATCCTAAAAGTTTAATTATGTATAATTATTATTCTGAATTTGTATTATTTTTTTAAAACCACTATATTTCACCTCATTTTCATCTAATTGGAAATAAATGTATTACTAGTGAATTTGTTTAGACAACAGTCTCTATGCAGTTATATGATTTATATTTCATCCCAACCTATATTGAATACTTATAATTATTTATTTACTAAAAATATTTTAAATATATGATAAAATTTCCTTTTTGTATTATAAATTTTTTTGATGTTATGTTATTCCTTTCCATAGAAAAAAGGAATAATGTTCACAGATTCTTATCGACAAACATGTTCAAGTACAATGTAAATAAATTTTATTTAAATTTTTTTTTATTCTTACGTTGATATATATATATATATATTAAAAATACATATATCAATATAAAATACTATCATGATGAATCAATTATCACGAAGAATGCCTAAAAACTGATGAGTTAAAACATACATAAAAACAATGTAGTTAAACCCTGAAATGATGGTGACAGTGAATGATTATTAATGAACGACTGAAAAAATGATATAAGTATGATATAAAAAATTAAATATACAAATATTATTATGGAATATAATTATGTTAGAAATTAATTTATTATAAATGAGTTAAGATTTTATTGAAATCATATCATAATGTTGGTTAGGATATCTAATTTCATTATTCCTTCCTTAACACATATTTTTCCTAAATATCTTATTTCCATATTTTGGGAAATAAATTATACCATTTAAATTTTATATAATGATTATTTTTTATATTAGGTATATAATATTTCCAACAATTTAATTTCATTCATTGTGTATGTCATACATATTCAACATAAGATTTAATTGTTATATGACACAATCTCAATTTTTTTAGGATTATTGGGAAAAAATAATCTATGATGATCTTGTATAATATATATCTTATAATTAATATTAATTTCTGTATATATTTTTTTATTTTAATATTATTTTCTTAACATTTAATTTTATCTATCTTTGTAATAAAGTTTTTAAATGATCATTTTCTCGAAAACAAACAAGTATTATTTATTTTCTCGATTATATTTTTCTTCTATATCTATATTTTTTATCACAATTTAACTGATGTTTTTAGTAATATCATGTTATTAATTACATTCATTTTTACCATTTATTTTTATATATAATATGTTAATCGAGGAATATTATTTTTATTTTTTGAATGGTGTTATTTAAAAAAATTATTTTAAATGTAATCATTGTTTTAATGTTTTCCTCATTGATGACACTTACTTCCATCATGAAAAATATTTACGTTGTTAAATTAATTAAAAAATGTTATGGTTATTTTTATTTATTTTTGTCCAAATATTATGAAATATATAAAATTCTAAATCAGTGGTTAAAAAATTATAAGGATTTTATAGTAAATAAATATCCATGTTCTACATTAAATTTATTTTCATCTAGAGAAACATACCTTAATGATTCATATTATTTACTAGGGTTATGATCAAATGTTTAAAAATTCATTATTTATTGAAATGTAAATTGATTTTTATTATGATATCATGATGAAATTTTTTTAGATGTTACTTTTGATGAATTCCTAAATATTTTCATGATCATATTTCAAAAATCTTAATGGATTCTACTGATGTGACATAGGTTTCCATCTGTCATTTTAATGAATTGATTACAATTTATTATTTTATAAATAGAATGGTTACTCAAGAATTTATAACAATCACTAAATAGTGTATATTATTACTTATTATATTATAATCAAAAAACGATGAGTGGTTTGTTCATTCATTACTTGTGATGAATCTATGTGGTTATCCTTTCCATATTAAATTTGTAATTATTTATTATTATCTACTTTGTATTCCAATTACCTTGAAAATATATTATTATTAATATATGAAATCATGGTTTTATTTCATTAATTTATATTTAATTAATATCACATGATATACCACTTCATTATTACAAAATTTGGATATATTATGTAATGGGTTTTAGTTTTAAGGCCTAATATCACATTTCAAAACCAATATGGTTATGATTTGATAATATATGATCATCAGTTTTTTATTCCATGATTACTCTTTTTCATGAATCGGATCTACCAAATTTTTTGTGTATTTTACTCTCATGGAAATATCGAATGTTTTTATGTTGTGTATTCCTAAAAATTTTACAATGTCATAATTATTTTTTTTGACCAAAAGATTGTTTTTCATGAAATTTTATGTTTTTTTATGTTTTCTTAAAATACACTGAATAAATATGGATCGCAGTAATTTATTGTTAATGGATTTATTTAATATTCCTTACATATTAGTTTATATTATTGTATGTAATATCAATATTTACATAGTTATAGTCAGAGAATGGATTTTTTCTTTTTTCAAATCATCATTTAAAAACATTTTTATGCACACAAAATATAATCTATTATTACGGGAAATTATTTAATATTGTATTGCATGAAAATAAAACCATTTTTGGATACTACAACCAGGATATTTCCATTTGACATACAAACATGGTCATAATTACATTAAAATGATATGATCATAAAAACACAAACTCCAGTATCCCAGAGTTAGTGGAAATATTAATTATGTTGGTCTATCATTGGTTGTAGTTTTGACACCCCAGTAGTTGGGCCCGACCCTACTCAGACCTTTAGGAGTGGTGTTTGGTCACCATCAGAAAATATTTTATAGTTATGTATCATCTGTTAGTTCTGATGATTAGTCTATCACAAATTCCTCTAAGATGAATCCATGTTGGTCTTTCTTCATAATGTTGGGGAGTCCTCCTGGGCCACCCCATTTCGGTTTCTAGTCACGCCTTGGACTTTGGGAGGTTTTTAATGATGGAGATATCTTTATACCTTCCCCATGTTTACTTATGGGTTCTGTTCCTAAATATGACTTAGTGGTATGTAATAAGAGTTTCATTTGATGTGGTTTGATTTAGTTTGGCCACTGTAGTCAAACAGTGTGGTTTTCCTGTAATGGTTCTTGATGTGTTTTGTGTTGCAAAGTTGTTTTCCATGGGTGCAACAGTCCCTTTCCTTGATTAATCAATTGGAGGTGTTTTAACTCTTTGGGGTTGGTTACAATTTGTCAGAATATATTTTTACATGTTTCTTGTTGTTGAAATGTAAGTCTCATTTTCATAGCATGATGGATTATTTTCTTTTCAAATGTTTTTCATCGAGGTCCATTTAGAACCTTAATGGGGAATATTTTTAAACTTTCTATCTCAAGCATAGTTGTGGATATTCTAGGAAGGAATGATTTATGGTCGTGAGAATTGTCACACACTGTTTTTCAATCTATTTATTTTATTAATTTTTCATGGTGTCAGGTAGTTTGAGTTGAAGACAGACTAACATTTTTGGGGTTCTTTTTAAAAAAACATGTGTTTTTCCGTTGACAGTGTTCATCGCTCCGCGGTTGAAGTCTAACAATCTCTCTCGGGTTATCATGTTGCCGCACTCGGTTCACCACACGACATGACATATGTTTAGGGAAGATTAATAAAATGTAGTAAATAATAATATAGTAATAAAATATGAATAAGTAATGTGGTAAAATTCAAGGTATTATTTTAATGATAATATTAATAACATCATTAGAGAATATAATTATTATTATTATCATCGAACGCGCTAATAATATATATTCTATTAATTTGATATTAATATTATAATAATTAAAAATATTTTTAATATTAAATTAAGGGATTATTAGGTAATTATTTTATATGACTTTAAAGTCATGGTCGGAGTGTGGCCTGTTCCTGATTGAAATTTTACATTCTACTAATAAATGAATAATTTCCACTTCACAGCATCTGACACGCGGGTGGGGGATGGACAATGTTGCATGACATTTCCTGAGTCACCATGTGTCATGTCTGGTGTATGGTTAAATCATTATTTAATGGAAACAAATAAGGCAATTATTGAAAAATAACATGATAATAATAAAATGAATTAAGGGTTCTACCAACCAGAACACCAAAAAATAATAATAATAATAATAATAATAATATTATTATTATTATTATTATTATTACCATTTTTATTAATATTTTAATTAGGTTATTTTTAATGTTATTAAAATTACTATTATAGTGGGTATGTTATTAATATACAATCATTTTTAATATAATCATGATTAATTATTAACATTAGTTATAGTTATGATTAGTTTTTTTGTTATTTTTTTGTTGGGGTTTACCCCCCATCTTTTTGGAACACCCTCTTCCACCTATTCCCATCATGATAGGCCCTCTCCATGTATCCACGGTGCACACCCTCTACCATGGCTAGTTAGTGCCACCCCTTGCACAGGTGCCCTCTCACTGCTCGGCCACACTCACGTGGCCTGTAGAGAACCCCTTTTCACTGACACTAGTTTCCCAACCGGTTCACACAAAACATCCCAGATGGGCACATATAGTGATTTTGGACGTCTTTTCTCACTTATATTGTGCCAACCCAGGTCGCCCCTACTCCATCTCTCGGCCAAGTCATTTCCTCCCACCCGACCATCCCTCTTCGGCCACACATTCCCCATGGTCACCGGCTTTATCCAATTCCAGAAAATCAAGGTCGGCACCCTCCTCCCTCACCAACAGTGACACTATTTTCACAAAGCCAGCCTCCAAAGCCATTGTGTCACCCTTCTTCCCCTCCGCTGCAACTGCGTTCCACTCTAGGTGAGTATTACCTCTCCACATTTGGTTTTGGGATGGGATCACATGTTTTATGGTGTTATATTATTTTTTAAATGGTTAAAATTCATGAGATTGAGTTCTTCCTAGGTTCCTAGTAGTGAAAAAGATGCAATATTGAGCTTTTATGCTAGAATTTTAATATTTGGCAACAAATGTTTGGGATTTTTTCCTTCAAGGAAGGTGGTTCCATGCCTAATTATTGTATCATAAATTTATATGCATTTTTTATTAATGTATAATATTATTTAATTATATTTTGTAGTGTGAATATAATATTTTATAATGCTTGATTTTCATTTGAATGATTTGGTAACATGTTTATATTATCGATGTTCATTTAGATGAAAACTACTATCTAGTAGTTAGCAATTCATGAATTGTGATGTTATCTTACTAATCTATACCATTGGTGAGAATTATATTTTTTAAATGGCGTCATGTAATTGTGGTCATAATGGAGGGTTTTGTGTGGGTCAATGGTGGTTGCCAAGTTACTTATTTAAAAATTGATTCTTAAACAATTTTTTTGGATTATTAAATTGTGTATTTTATGAGAATGTGTCATAATTGTGATGTAAGTTTTTCCATAAAACTTTTGTAGTGTTGCATGTCACACTTTAAAATTTTATTTAAATACATACATTGTTTGAATGTGTGTTGGATTTATAAATAGTTACTTTTGTGTGTGTTAAACAACGTGTCACTCTTTTTGATTGTTTTATAATCTTTTAAAATATGTTATTATTTTATGTCCATGGTGTAAAATGTTATTCGTAAAAAATTTAGTGCACATATTATTTTAAACATTTCTTGTGTGTGAAAATGGTTGTTTTGGAATGTGTAGTGTCTTTTTTTGGTTTTAAGCATATGTGTATAACATGTGATATGAACTCTGATCTACTTGAGCACAAACGGGATGCCTGGGAACTAGGTGGGTGGACATGGACTAGTGTGATAGTGACATGGATGTGGAATCATTTTACTTTCACTTAGCTGAATTGATGTCTACAACACAAACTAAATTTTCAGATGAGTATTGGAGTCCACTAGATTATGGATTTGTTTCCCTACAAGTGGATTGTAGAAGAAAATGAATTCTGTTGTGTTTCCTATACTACTGTTCACCAAGACACAAAGTTCTATGGTCACAGTTCTCACTATTAGCACTAGGGCCTCTCCCATGTATTGTTCTCCTCTACTTATTTGTGCTCAAAATTGGAACACTGTTTGATGTTGTGGATATCAAGAAAGTGTGTGTGTGTGTGTGTATGTGTGTGTTAATTTATGTTGTTTTCCTTTAGAGTAGTTTTCCTTAAAAACTGTTTTCATTAAAATTGATTAAGCACTTATTTATTTTTATTCTGTTAAATTGTAAATGGATTTGTCATTTAATAACGATATGTGGATCTTTTTATCTGTGACATCTTACTGGGATTTTGGCTAACACCTTATATTCACCTTTGGGTGTATGCAGATCTTATTTCTTTTTCTTTCCAGGTTGAGGAATCATCCATAACATGAGTTTTCCTAGTGGTAAGTGGAATTCTCTTGATGGTTTGGTGGAAATGGAATGAATTTGTTACACCTCATGTTGCAGGGATGTATGAGTTAGTGTTTTTTTTTCTTCTTTTATTTTAATCGTTCACTTTAGGGTTTATTGGTTCATGTAGAAAATTGTAATTTTGATCCTAGTTTATGGGTCTGTTTTGTTGTCTGATTCTAGATTTAATTTATTCATATTTATGTTTGTTTCATTTTTATATAATCAGGTGAATCATTCCATAATTTTATTTTTGATACCAAGGCACTTGTGCCAGCCCGTGGGGATCAAGAGCACCCCTAGGGCCATGTTGTAGACCAGGTCGGATGGAAACCTGGCCTGGTTCATGAAAAAATGTGAAAACTAGGTCCTGATGACATAACAATCACCCTGTCTTAACATGGTCGTCGGGTCCTAGCCCACAAGGTACCACCGATTTCACCCTAAGACATGTGGTCCCTACCCAGGGATCAACCAACGTGCCTGAACATGTCATCTGAATAATTATTGTCCAAAAAGTCCAACACTTGTCCTTTCTAGCGAGTTTTGTCCTCACTTAGACACACCCTAGGAAATGTCCCAAAAGGTCACCCATCGTGATCACTACGCAAAGCGAAGAACATGTAACTATGTAGTTCTAATCGGATATGCTACCAGAAAGGAATGTGGACCTTGTTGACATGATTCATATCACTTATTCATTTAACCATTAATAATTATAGGGTGTTATAGTAAGCCCCCCTGAGAACAATGTCCTCATTGTGGGACCTACATCTCATCCAAGGCATGACATCACAGATAAGGCCGAGTACCTCTTCTGATACCAAATGTGACAACTGGGTCTCGATGATGGTACAAACACCCGCCCTAACATGGCCAATGGGTCCGGTCCCACCAGGTACCACATATTTCCCCAGAGACATGTGGTCCCCACCCTGGGGCCCACCCACCTACCTGAACGGGTTGTCAGACTAATGATTGTACCAACAAGCCAACACATGTCCTTTCTAGAATGATTTTTCCTCACTCACACACACCCTTGGATACGACCTAGTTAGTCAACTTTAATGATCACTACTCTAGGCCAAACACGATTTACATTGGAGTTATAATCAGGTAGGCTACTGAAAAGAATAGTTCACTATGTTGACATGAGTCATATCACTTAGTCATTTAACCCTTTATAATTATGGGGTGTTAAAAATGGAATAAATAAATAATAAATAAATGGTTGAAACAATATTGATTAAAAATATACACACACAAAAATACTATAATGAATATGTTCTTACAATGGTTTTCTTATTACAATGATCATTTCTAAGTGAAAATGAAAAACAAAATTCCACATGAAATATGGATTAGAAGGAAACCTATACCATTTAAAATAATTGAATTTGTGATTTACTATTTTATTCACAACATGGTAATGATTATTATGTTTTATGATTGGTGAGAAGAAGTCATACATAGTGAAAATTCGTAAAAATATAATTCCAATAGGTGATATAAAAATACCTGAGAAGTTGATCGAGTGGAAATAATTTTTTGTTGTTGTAGATGAAAAAATGGATACCGAATATGAAATTAAATTTCATGACATCAAAAAATGTTCCCAATTTTAATTTGATGATGGAGAACAATGTTCAATGTGAGAATCCATGAATGTTAAGAACTATATGGAAAACTGATATAATGATTACATCCCATAAATTCTAGAACATACCATATGATAAAAAACTATGCGTTATATCTCTAATAGAAATTATTATAGAAAATAAAAATGTTTTATTTGGACAAAATTATTGAAGGATCAATTTCGAGTATCTAATTTTTCAATGGTGGAAAAAATGCATTGTATAAAAAATGGTTTTTATGATTGTTGGCCAAAAAAAAATAATGGTTAAGAAAACCAATTAGATAAAACTATAACATGGGATATTATTCCCAGGCTATGTGATGTGAATTTAATTGGTTCCAATTTGGTTTCTTACATTAAAAAGAATGATGGAACAATGATTCAGAGTGAAATAGTGGATTCTATAAAAATTATATTCTAATGTTGACAGACATTATCGCAATTATCCATTTGAGCCAATTTCATGGAATGGTACTAAATAGATAATATAATCGATGCCAAATATGAAGGGTTTAAATATACACCAAATGGAAGTCAAATCTATATTTTCCATTGATGTTAATGAATAGAATGTACTTATTAATAAACCAGATAGGTTTCTCCTTGATGAATATGAATATAATATATGTTTACTAATAAATTCTATTTATGTTATCAATATAAAATCATGGTCTCTATTTCCTACATTAAATATAATATTCAAGAAGATATGTTTTTTATGTGTATAATAGTTCATGAAATCTATGATATAATGGAATATGATAAGTGGTTAATGGTAAATATCGATGTCGATGAAAATATATTTTGCAACACAAATGGAATATATTTCTAATTTATTTCATAACACATGTTGTCTAATTAATTGTCATATAATGTTAGTGAAATTAAATTTTTACTTGGACTATAAGTTAGTCAAATATTGGATTGGATATTATAGTAGAAACCATATATTCTAATGATATTTTGAAATGATTTCATATAGACTACTGGAGTCCCAAATAAACATTGATAATTAAATGACTCAAATTATTAGTAGATGATATGGGAATGAATATTTATAATACCCCATAAAAAATTCATTATAATATATTTTATAGAAACTCAACCAGACTTATTATTTGATTCTTATTAGGTAACTCAATTTCATATTAAACCCTTAGAAATCCATATTGGATAAGGGAATATAATTCTTCATTATACAAATCATAGAATCGAAAACGGTATACTATATCAATACGATGCTAAATTTTTATAGAAATCAATGGTAATGACGTGGATGTTTCATTCAAAGGTTAGAAAACAATGTATAATGATTCCATTTATCTTAATATATAATATATTTTGTTGAAAAGAAACAAGTGGTACTAAATAAAATTAAGAATCATGGAGGTTTGGTATATTGTGTCCCCTAATGATAAACCCAATAGATATTGATGAAAAAACATTTTAATTTGGTAGTTGAGGATGTTTCCATACTTTTAATTATGTGTGAAAACGAAATTTAATTTAATATATTAAAAAATCCAATGATAAATTCCTTAATCAAGGATAGTTAAATCAAATTTCATTTCATAATGAAAATTTTTGTGAAACATGGTATGGTTTTGAAGTATGTATCAACACATGATCGTATAAGATATTTCCTAAAAATGAAACCACCCAATGTACTATTTGAGAATTATTGGTTGATTGATGATCTTCAACTATAATTATTTCCCTAATTTATTCTAGGATGGAACCCCACTACAAATATATAAATTATTTTGTGAGGAATGAATTCACTCTAAAATATTTTTTACTTAAAAAGCACTCTAATGTCATTTATAGATATTAAATATCTTCTGGTTTATTTCCATTAGGAATGAAATGCTCTAGTTGTACATCAAAGGGAGATGAAAATTTAGAAAAAATGGGTTTTATGATACCAAAAAATACATGTTACAATAATGATGTTGAAATGTCTCCATGGTTAAAATGAATTAATTATCAATCAATTAATCTCTCTCACATTAAGAAGGAATCACACGATTTGAGAATTTATTATTAGTGGATCATCCATGTACTCGATTAATTTACTTTAGGTTGAAGTGTTGGAAGAATTTTCATGAAACGCTAAAGAGGATATTATTGCCTAAAATACTATTTGGGTATTTTATATTTTGTGTATTTTTAGAAATATTTAATTGGATAAGTGAGGATAAATTAATTTTGTATGAAAGATGTTACATTGAAGTCATAAGATTCACAACCCACCTTTTTCAAGAGGATGGAGATATAATAACCCCCCCCCCCCCTCGAGTCCTTCCTCTAATAGCCCATGACATTGTGAACAGTAAAAATGATATATAAATATCAAAAAAAATAGGAGGAATTAACCTATTCATAGTAACCACTATTTGGATATAAGATGTATAAACCATAAAAAACACTAATACACATATATATAATGAAAAAAAAATCCATACAAGATGCATGTTTAATATAAAATATCTATAATTACAATGAAAATTCTAATGTACCAAAATGAAACTATGTAGAGGCAAAACAAACATCCCAAAATTATTGTCTAGTAATGTCCAACACAGTCAATGTAATCTTTTTGTAAACATGAATACAGTTTTATTTTTGTTGGTTTATCATCTATGTATACTCTATTTGAAAACACCAATTTCCTCCATAGAAAAGTGGAATACTCATACTAATTCCCTTGTGGGAAATCATCAGACACTAAAAAGAACTTAACAAAGTACATTTCCCACCCAAAACTCACAAAGGAATATTAACCAAATAATGTAAATAATGTAATGTAATTTATTAAGGACATCAATATTTGGGTACCCCTGACCATTTTCGCATTGCTTAACTTCTCATCCCAAAAAGTGAACTTCCTGACATGACCATGCTCTTCAACAATCTACACTATCACTACCTTTTTTACACAGTTGGTCGACACACCACAACACATCTATCTAACAAAAAAATGCGTGAAAAACCACAACACCATTCCCATGACACCTAAGAACCACCACAGAACTCATATGGAAGAAAAAATGGAAGCACACATCACCCATAGATACCGGATCCTCAAAACCACACCAAGACCCACCAAAAGTGTCTAGGTATACCAATGCCTAGAAGGGGGAGCATAGATGAGTCAAAAATCAGCCATCCATGTTCCCATAGGGATGTCAGGAATGGATACCCATCTCCATTATATAGGTGGTGTTTGGGACATGGATGTTAACATGTGTGTTGTGAGTTTAGAAATCATAAGGAACTACATTTATTAATAGGTACCATACACTCACCACATCCATTGGGTTTGTAGCATTACAAACCTCCTACAAAAAACATCTCTTCCCTACACCAATATATTAATTTAACAAACTAGTTAAATTCACTTCCTAATTCGTTAAATGAACACTGATTCACTACAAGACACAACTTGATACATACTCTCAACCAAATAATTTTTCCAATTGCTATTCGGCATTATCAATTCATTTATTTATTTACTCTTTCCCTACTTAGGAATCCACCAAGAATCGCATACTGCAATTAACACCAGTCAACAATCACATCATGAAATTTTGGAAACATCAGTTAAATGGCCCTCTATAGGGAAAATAATCCTTCCTCAAAATAATCCATCCTTATCCATCCTCGGATTTCGTGTTGCACAAGAAGCACCACTATCCCAAAAAAAATTTCCATATTTCATTCCCACTACACACTCTCCCCTCTTGAACACAGGTTCAACCAATTTCACTGTAATTCTTCAATGTAATCATGCCATTTTCTTCTTCTAAACATGTAATCCCCTGACACAACTAATGAGTAACCCACATGGTAGTACCACTATAGAAACATACAATGCCCAACATACCCATAATCATGAACATGAATCAACTCAGTGCTGTGTCCCCACTACAAAACCACTCCCCTGATGTATTCCGACTACATAACAAGTTAAACCATTCCACAGTCACGAAATATCTCAACATGATATTACATGACCCCAACCTTACCACCCCGTACTCACAACAACAATCCAAACCACAACACCACACAATCATCATATGAACAATTCCATACCGAACCAGAAACAACACACATCCAGACCATCAAGTCAATAATTATTCAAATTTAGCAAACACTTGTGCTTTAATTCAACATGATAAAACAAGGGTGATTGAATAATATGATTGATCCAAGGGAATAAATATATTTAACTAAATATATTTGATTAAAAAGATTATATATCTTATATTAGTCATTCAAAAATAATACAGATGCACAAATAGAGACAACCAATAGTCATGATTTTCAGAAAAATACATAATGTAAAAATTCAAAAATTGATCAAGGATTCCATATAAAACAAGATGAATCATCATCGTACTTCTCGGCCCCCATACATATTACTTCTTTTTATCTTCACTAAATTGGATACAACACAAACCCAAGGAATACACCAGTATACACTACTTTTATGGTACACAAATATAAGAGATATGAAAGGATATCTTTTTGGAAGAATAGACTATCAAAAATATTGTGATATAAATACGGGGTCATGTGAGAAGCATGAAATACTTTTGGGAAAACAGAGTTATATATCACATTCCCATGATAAGTCATGTAAAATGGTTCACAACGGAGGCTGAGAAAACCGAAGGGTTCAAATGAAGAGAGTATTTTAGATTATTGAAATATAAGATCCTAATTCTATAGGGAATTATATTCTAAAGAAATTAAATAAATTCACAATCAAGAGAATGAGGTTATAGATTCAATAGAATGATCATGTTTTTATGATATAAATACAATTTGAAATGGCTTTAATAGTTCATTAAATATGGAATTTATATCATTTAATGGAAAAATAAATATCTAATGGTCGAAACTGGAGAAATAGGGAAAACTGTAATTGATTCACCGATGGTTGAGCCACCAATTATAACCCTTGGCAGTGAGTCACTGATTCTTGACTCAACATCGCAAGTCACTAACGTGACTCACTAACATGAGTCACCGACAACACTCACCAATGCTCATCCTATAGAGGCCTCAACCTAACAACTGACTGAGTCGTTGTTGCCATGAGTCACTGATGATAAACCACTGATGCATGCTAATAACCTGAGATACTGACATGATCTACTCAATGTGGACGTACCAATATTGATCTACTGATACGACTCACAAATGACTAGCTCACTAATGAAAGACCATAATATTTGTAAAACTCATAAAATGAGATAACATTTCATCCAAGAACATACTATACACTATATTTTGATAAATTAGTTTCCCACGGGGGTCCATGAAATTTCATCAGTTACCTCTCAAACTATTCTCTCTCTTTAGAATTAAAAACCAAAGCCAAAAGAAGGAATGGTCCGAGAAACCACCCTATAATAATCCTCCCAAAGATAATCTGCACTTGTTTTCTCGATGATGGTGTGATTCCTCATCATCCAAGAACACCTCCTCCAACATTGTCCAACCCAAACATCTAGAAGATACCAAACACTAGAACCAACTGTCCAGATAGAATAATTTGGTAATTTCATGCTTTATGTCAAGATACAACATTCATTATGCACTACTCACTAGACCACAAAGGTTTAATTGCCTCATGATTAGTGTGTCTTGATTATGAATATGGCCTCTAATCTATTTCACATGTGAGGAAATTATCACACATAATATAGTATGGAAAAAACATTCTCATTTAAAAAAAGGTTCAATCATTACATACAAATGGAAAACACATAAGAAAAACACAAAAAATATCCAGGTACATAGCACACATCTACACCTTCCTTTCTCAATAACTCTCCTCAATTACATCATTCCTAAACAACACACAAACTAATAGAATCATCCTTCCCTGAAGCACCTACTCCCAATGATCATGTGTCATTATTTTTTTCTCAAAATATAATGCGTTGTTTCGATATCCATCATTCCCCAATAAATGACATGTCGGTCATCGTGATGATACGGATGAAGTGGGGAGACATGAAATATTTAGTGAAACATTCTAATACCCAGGGTAAATTCTTATTGTAATTTCACCATTCCAACTTTTACCAACACCATGAAGGGTCTGATGAAACTGGGAGAAAGATCACTCCCTATCATGAACAACTAATTCCCAGGTCACGTGCAACAATAAACAACAAGTGGTTTCCAAAATCAAACCCTAAGGGGCTTATCCTGTGATAGTCATATGACTTCAAAGGATCATGTGAGGCCTCCATACTCTTATAAACATGCTATAAATTCTTGGTCATACTCTTCACACATCTGAACTAAAAACAACTACCTTCCAAAAATCTGTCCAATACAATGGTGAATGAAAATGTCTTCTATATAAGTCATTGAATTGGTACATACCGATAGTAAAGGGTTAAATATTCAAATAATAAAACACATACAAGGAAAATGGAATAAACATGTTCCAATGAAGTCTATAACACATTCCCCAAAAAATTCCACCAATTTCTAGATATTCTTCTCTATCTACCCACTTGTATGAGGATGGAAAGCAGTGTTGAGGTGTAACTGAGTGAAAAAAGAATGTCTCAATCCCCTATACACTCAAGTTGTAAAAATATTTTACCGACATAAGATGATGGATCATGGAAATAAATTTATTTCTACCAAATCATCCACATCCATCATTTCGATACCATCTACTATGCTCAAATCCATTATCACTATGATGTGAGATGATTTTGTTAGCTGATGAATTATTACTTAGATTGCATCAAAACCTCCCTGACATATATGTAGCCCGGTAGAGAAAATCCATCTAGATGTTACCCAAAATCCACAGGGGAAAAAATAAGGGTTGTAACATACCATCAAGAACACCATGTTTATTATTTATATAATATCACACCAAGCACCATTCCCCAATATCTGCCACTTCTCACATTACTCTGGGCCACCAAAACCACTTCGTCAAACCACAGTGCATCATTTAAACTTCTGGGTGTCCCGCTAGGTGTGAGATATGAAACCCATGGATAACTCATTTGTACATCACCAATAAAAAAAATTGCATCTCATATAATAATATCTGATTCTGACCATCATCCAACCATCCTTCAGGAGTATTTCCACTGCCAATGTGATCAAGCATCACATATACCTCTAAGCCTTCCCAATGAGAATCCTCCACCAGATGCCTCCTATATTACTACCCCATCATATGCAACAAATATCTTCTACCACGATCTATTACTATATCTATGTGAAAGGCATCCAACTCCTCCATTTCCCTACAACAATATTTATAGAATCTTTAACTATATCTTATACGACTTCCTTCCCAAATATTTGCCTACAAAATTCTAATATCATGAGGTTTATGATACCTCAATATTATAATCCCAGGAAAATTCCATCAAACTATGATACCACTTTTTTAGATCACATAGATAAAAGACATCCCACAAGATCTAGTGATATGTGATGGCCACAAAGATTTCCTCAATGAGGTAATCCCACCACAACTATACTTAAAACAAGGCCACTACTAGCTGTAGATCTTTGTTAGCATAGTTTTGTTCATGGGGATCTATCTGCATAGACCCATAAGACATCACCCCTAATTTATGCGTTAGCACATACCCCATTAACATATCAGAATCATCACAAAACATCTCGGTCATCACTCCCTTCCAAAGGATACATGAGCAATGGGCCACTAAACAAGATCCCCTTAAAATATATAAATCCATCCATGCACTTCTCACTCCACACAAAATCATTCCCTATTATAGTGGGAGATGTAAATGAGATTACTATATTAGATATATCATGTATGAAAATCTAGTAATAACCATCCATAATGAAAAAACTGAGAACCTCAACTACATTATTTGATGATGCATATGAATCAACTACAATTACAGTGATAGATCCACTACTACACCCTACTGAGAATCAACATGTCCATGGAACTATAACTGATGTGTCCAAAAAATGAACATGGAAAGATTTCTATTGATGTTGTGGTGTTGAAGGAATTCAATGAATGTCGTGGGACACTTGTTATGCACCTACATTGAAATTTTTATATTAGGATGATAAAAATGAATATGAATATGAACAAGACCATGATCTCATGAATGGGTGTGTTTATAAGCCCCATGAACATGGTCAGTGCATTCATAACATAGAATAACATAACCATGTACTTGAATTGCACAAACCTGAACCTGAATGCAGTCTTCAGGATGTCACACTCCTTCATTATTGATTGGAGATATCCATACCACATAACGATATTAGAATAGTATCATGCCCCATATTCTGGTCAAAATGATCATCTATCCTTAAGAGAGGGTAATTGTTCATGAATTTTACCTAATTCATAAAATGAATGTATATAGACATTATTATACTAAGATATTCATTCTTTAGAAATAAGTTCAGATCACCCCATGGAGACACATATGTATAGAAAAAGCCCTTATTCTTGATTTTATCAATCAGAATCCCAATCTCTTGTAGCTCCGAATGCACAATCTGATGAGGACACATAAAAATCAGACTATCACCGTGTTGTAATTCTATCCAACACATAATGTCACATCCATGGTAGAGTAAAAAACTTCTTAGCCTAAACATACATGAACTACCAGACATCTCGTAAGACCTCCACCATCATATAATTCCATAATTCTAATAACATATAATATAATATTGAATGAAAATGTTCCCCACGTTGACTGCCCATCTAAAATACTAATCACTAAACAAAGCCACAAACATACCCACCACATCTAAATACTTCATTCCTCTCATGAATAAGTTGATATAATCACTAAAGTGTAAAAATTTTTGATACGAATGGAAACATTGTATGTTTGTTTCAATAGGTGAAAGAGATCCCCAAATGATCTGTCATGAACCAAATCTAGTCTCCATTAATACTGAGAGAAAATCCATCCCATTAAAAGTCCTAAATGGAATTCCCTATCCCCATGGGATTTCACAAGTCCCTGGGTATCAATAAATTTCTTTTTGGAATGATTTGCCTGAGTATGAAAAAATAAAACATTAAAAACAGTCAATATTAGGAATATGAACTTTTCATACCAAACATGACATAAAAACTAGATCTAGTTCAAGAAGACAATAAATAAATTAGAAAATCAGAAAAATAACTTGAAGGAGTACACATGACAAGGGGTCATCACCACTGAGTCGTCCCCACAACATCACAACAAGAGGGGACTAACAACCCAAACTGCCTTCATGTGGGGATTTTCTTTTACCTATGTCAAACATAATCAAGCATACATACATCCAAATGGTGTAATTAGGTTGTGATACTATTACCATTAGGATTACACCAATTTATTTTTAAGGGAATGAAATACAAGGTGAAAAGAATGCAGTTTTAAAATGTATGGAAAACAACAATAATTTCCATGAAATGCAACATTCAAATGTTAACAATTTTCAAAAGAAAAATTTATGAATAATTTCACATCAAAAAGGCTTGGTAGATACTATAATCTATATACAAACACACCCAATTGAATGGGAAAACACTACAAATCCAATGATAACCAAAACAAGAACCCCCTAGGCGCTAGATAGTCTAGGGACCAATGGACCTCATATCTCTGTATAAAAATATTCCTGTCACAATACTTTTTTGTGCAAGATCCACTAGTAGGGATCATACATATAACCTATTGGTCCCCAAACATCTTCCACATAGTTTACATAGAGTTGTCGTGGTACAATATTCTATGTTAAATAGGGAAAAACCCATCTGGATCACCAACCGTACAAGTACATATCCACGCACCTATGCACCCTAGCTTACCCCATATTTATCAAACAATTTATGCCTGATACATACATATATATTCATATAAATACACCAATACTAGTCATTTAAAAAAAATAATGTATCTATAAATACATTATACCACCTTAAACACACAATAAAATATTTTTATTTTCAGTAAAACATCTTCTCAAAATCTCACATTATTTTGCACCATACACTATTAGAAATACCCACATTGCACCCCATGTGCACACTTATAAGTGACTAAATATGATATTTCATCCCAATACCTTTTCAATTCAACCATTAAAATTATTATAGGGTAGTCCCATAGGAACTATGAAATTATAACATTAAAGAACCACCATTTTCACATAAACGTGACACTGAAATTCCTTATGCATCACAAAATCCATTAAAAACGTTTTTACAGATGCAACCAAATGAGATAATAATTCTAAAAAATGATTTTCTGCCCTAATTCAGTTCAATAAAATCAACTATTTAGTTATAGGGAATCCTTAAATGAACCAATTACCGGTTTCTAGGAGAAAACCCCAATGTGACATGAAAATGACATTAAATTTTTTTTCTATAAAAATACAAATAAGACCAATTTTTTCACCAATAGTAAAATTATATAAACATGAAATAAATATAATTATATGTGTAAATAATTTCATACACATGAAATCACCAACCAAATTTGATATAACTTAGAATCCTTTGTTTGAAAACGCAATTGCACCACCGACGACCATCAAGGATTTTAGATAAAGCCTGAAAACAGATGATTGGACCATGAAAACCCATGGTTAAACCCTTGGATAGAAACCTTACTAGATGCTCATTTTTAACTTCAATGAAATTGAATGTAACATCATGGAAACGGGAAGAACTAAGAGGGAGATACACTTATTTGATATTGTGTGAAGTTATCCCACCAAACCCCCTTCAAAATTGGTATAAATAAGTGTATGAGAAAAATTTAGGGCTTCTATGGATGAAATGGTCGAATGGGGTATGAAAGGGTCGAGTTATGATAATTCCATGGATGGTAGATGAGTAATTTTACAAAATTTTTAATGACATGTACATTTGCGCATAGTTTGTCTGCACAGTTTGTTAAACCGTGCATCAAAATTATTAAACCTCTATTCTCCCCTAAAAAAATATTTAGAAGGTACAAAAATATTTCGGGGAATTTGTGGAATTAGGGGGGATTTATGTTTAAAAATATACCAAATATATATTACTTGAAAGAAGAAAATTGTTGTGAGAATTCTCCACATAATTAATACTTTAATTCACGGAAAGTCGACTAGATGATTGATTAGAAAACAAAAATGAGTATTCTTCCACAACCGATGACTTCCACTACTAGGAATCGTGTGTATTAATACCATGATTCTAATGATCTGTGATATGTGAAATAGAATTCCCTCGAAGTGCCTTCTCTTGGTAGTCCACTATTCTCACATGCTGTTTAGAAACTGACAAGTTATCCTCCATATTTAGTTCTTCTAAACTCAGGACATTGGACGGATAAAGGTTGTATTTCATCAACTGGGACACATGGAAGACATCATGGATGGATAAAAACTAATAATGAATGTCCAACCCACAATCAACATTCCCAATTCAATCGGTGCTCTCAAAAGGGTCGACACATCGTGTCATCAATGTCGTTTTCTTCTACAATCGACGACGGCCTAGATGTGGGGCCACATTCAAGAACATACTATCACCCACAAAAAAATATAGGTTGTGATGCCTCTATTATGCATAAGATTTATGTTGAATCAATGATATATTCATGAATTTCTTGATCAATTGGACCTTATCAGAAGTCTCCTACACTCGGCTAGGCCCCAACAGTGATGTCTCACCAACCTCTACACAACATAGGGGGGAACGAAAAGGGAGACCATAAAGAGCATCAAAATGAATAATTAGAGTTGTGGATTTTTAAAATATATTATCAAAAAACTCATCCATTCCCTAATGGCTATCTCAAGAACATCTACTATTCAAAACACATGCAAAGATCATGTCCTCCTGAATCAGATTATTTTGCTCAGTCTGACCATCACTTTGAGGTTAGAATGTCATTATTATATTGATTTATGGCCAAAATGACTTCTGTAGGATGTCCCATGATCATGAAATGAATCATGGGTCTCAATATGAGACAAATGATGACAGAACACCATGGAGACCTACCACCTAATAATGATACAAACACCCCAACTCATCCACTTTGTTTGTATCTATTATTGAAATGATGTGGGATGATTTGGTTAGACGATCAATCAACACCCCTCAAAAACTCATCAACCATGGTGTACTATTTATTCCGATAATGGAGTCCATGGAAACATCATCCCAATTCTAGGTATGAATGGGTAATGGATGGAGAAAACTAGATGGCATTGGATTCTTTGATCAAACCTGATTGCATGGGTAGCATCTCAACATGATGTTCACTATGTCTCAACTCATACTCGGCCAGTAAAACTGCCAACAAATATCATAATACATTGTTGTGAAACCCAGATGGACGAACTATATATTCTATGGTGTATCATCCATCGTTAACTTACATTAAGATAAAAATACTAATAAAAATCTCTTGAAGCACATGATGCCCCTCGAGTTATGATGACTAATTAGATAAGGCCTCCCAACCATGAGAAAACTTCTTCGACAACTGAAAAATCTCATCAAAAGGATTTTCTTATTCAATCAACTCCAATATAGAAGTAGTAAATTTGAAGTTCACCAATATTGAATCCCTATTTTGTTCATTTATTTCCACATGCTTCTAACCAAATAGCCCCCATAATGTGCACTCATCACTTGAATTCCACAAAGCATGCACTGTAACCCTTCTCCTCAACGCGTCAGCCACCACATAACCCTTTCCAGGGGTATAGAAAATGTCAAATTATGAACCGTTTAATTACTATATCCAAATGATTTACCACAAAATGAGGTATTTCCACAAGAATATATAGGCCATGATTTCGTGATCAATGTAAACCAAAAACATATTCCCAAAAAAGTAGTGGCACCAGGTGATTAATGCATCATCAACACTACCAATTCCATGTGATGGGATGGGTAATTCCATTTGTTTTTTCAGAGTTGGTGGGAAAGATATGGCACCACTTGATCATCTTACATAATCATGCACTAGAGACACATACATGAAGCATCACAATAGACCACATAACCCTTCCCAGCCTCATAAAAAATCAACACAAGGCATTAATCAATCACCTCCTCAGCTCTTCAGAGGATGCCTGACATTCATCCCCATATAAAAAATTCACCCAATTCTAGGTGATCACATTCATCAGTGAATCACGCCATGTGAAATGAAGAAGAATCACATGTAATATCAATTAAAGCCACAGAAACTTCAGATCTCGAAAACATTATTTAGTTATACACATGACATGACTTCACTTATATTTTCGGGGTCCAATGAAACCCTTTTACCCATGATCACATGACCCAAAATTTCACCTCCTTGATCCAAAAAGAGAACTTTGAAAAATTTGAATTGTGTATGTGATCCCATAATGTGCCCAAAACAATACTCAAGTGATGTTTTTGTTCTTCCTCAGATCTATAGTATACATGAATATCATATATAGACACCACAAAGAAGTAATCTAAACATTGATGGAATAACCCATTCATGAGTTCCATATAGTCTACTAGTGAATTGTTCAATCATAAGGGAATGAACATGTACTCGAAGTGGTCATACCTTTTTTGGAAGGCTGTATTCAGGATATCAGGCTCTTTCACCCTGAGTTGATGGTATCCCAAATGAAAGACTATTTTTTAGAAAAACTATTCCACCTTTAACTGAACAATAAAATCATCTATTTTCAGAATATTTAATCTGTTCTTAATTGTAACCATATTCATCTTTTGATATTCAATAAAACAGAGGAGTGATCTGTCATCCTTATTCACAAACAACACAAGAGTGGCCCAAGAAGAGATGCACGGGCGAATGAATCCTTTGGATTACAAGATGCCTAGATGTATCCTGAATTCCCCCATCTCAGTAAGGGCAATGTGTTATGAGGGAAGAGTTTTAGGTTTTGTTTCTTATTCCAAATGAACCGAGAACTCCACATCACGCTTAGGGGGGAAACATGAAAAATTATCCCGTAATACCTCTAGAAGCTTATTCACCAATGAAGTTGTAAAAAATTAGGGGAAATTTCATTTTCCTCTAGCAGATGCAATGATAAATGGGTGATAATAATCCCAAACACTGGGAGTGGATGTCCTATTAAACCCAAATGAGGATCCCATTCTCCAAGAAAAATATGTTGACTCCCATCAGGTGTCATGAAACCCACACATCACCTATAGAAATTTATGTGTTCATAGAAGTGTACTAGAAAATCCATTCCATGTATCACATTAAAAAACCATTTCTAAGTCATTAAATTCCCACTATATTCCAATTCTTGACATGAAGATCATTCACAACTGGCACATAAAAACCTAATCCATCTTCTTTCCAAGATTCATCAGCAACTCCCTCACAAAAGGCAACAAATAAGTTGGAAAATTCAATGTTTCCACAAAACAAGATGAAATGAATGAAAAAAGGAACAAATATAAAAAACATCATCAGCAATAGAAGATGCGATCAAAAAGGTACCTTAAACTATTGATGGTCCTTTATCTTAGCCTACTACTTCCTAGTCCACCACATAGAGATGTCTTGTCCCTTCCTAAGAATGATCAATAGTTCGTGGTTGTTCCTGAAATTGTCCCTTTTAAGATAATGACCTTTCCCAACCACCATGACCATTGAATCGAGCTCCCTTCATCATTATTGACTCTGAGGGTGATGAAACTCCTCTTGAATTCGTTATCCTTTCCCCACTCTGATGAGTGTGTTCTATCCCGCAAAAGCCTTACAAGTGACCCATACCTCCAAATTTGTAACAGAGCTTCATAAAAAGTGGTTTTTCTTGTATGATTTTCCATGAACTATCATAATGGTGGAACACGAATGATATCACATCAGAATTCATAGATGAAAACTTCATGGAATAGTTTCATAAATTACCACCTCCCTTATTCACATGTACCTCACTATTTCTTTTATTATCTGAAGTGCTTCCACTACCAACTATTGACGGAGTTCCAGAAAAACAAGCCTTTACATTATGGTCAATATCCCCCATGAATGCTCAGTAAACTTCCTCGGTAAAGTTCCTCAACTTGACAAGAATACCATGGTGTATATCACCAGTCATAAGACTTTCTCAAACCTTTATTCCTTCACCTACTCATTATAGGTGGTTTTAGGAACATTATAATCCCACTAATCAAAATTATTTCTATAATACATCACATATTACTCTCCATGAATAAGACAAATTGGCTATTATGACATAGAATATGCAAACACCTTAGGGTATTATTTTTCATTGAAGTCAACCTTGAACCCTCCCCTACACATCTAATCATTCTTCTCAGTTTAATGTACAGATTCCCACCACCTAAGGCACAGAACCTTCAAAATAAAGGTGGGACACTTCAAACTGATCTCCTCAGGTATATCCATAACTCAAACAAGTGGTTGATATTCCTAATCCATTACTCTACTTCTTAGGGTCCAATAGTGCCTTGAATGGTGAGAGACCTGTGTTTTAGGATCTTCTTGGCCTTTTCCATTATAGGATAATTTACATCCTCTCTAAAAATAAAAAAATAAGAGTCATACCCTTTTGTAGAGCCTTGATTTACCATACCATGAGCTTTATTATATTCTAATCAATTGGTGTGAGAGAACACTCTCTGATATTCTCTCGTGGGCACATGTGAGCTTTCATTAGAGGTAGGTTTCTTCAAAAAGAAATTGTCACAAAAAAACAATATTAAATACGACAATTAATAAAATTTTCATGAATAATTCAAATATAAATAATCTAAACACATAACATTAATTAAATAAATAGCTTCTCCACTCTTTCCTGATGTCCACGTGTGGTCTGAAGCCCACGCGTTACACTTGGAAGTGAATTGAATCAGACAATTCCAACATCCCCTTGGGACTCATGGTATTCCACGAGAGATGCAAGCCATACACCTTTCTCATGACCAGAACCCCATGCCCCGACAGTCCTACCTCTTTTCTATCCTGACACATCCCAAAATAGTTATATAACCCAAAAAAATTCCTCCACTAATACCATTTTGTCAGGAACCGAATCTGGACATCACTAATATCATCACAAAATCCATCCCATGAGATGTCCATAAGGGATTTAACTATTAACATGGGATGACACTTGTTCCCAGGTATCAATAAATTTGGTTTGGGGACATGTTACCGATTTATTAAAGCATGAAACATTAAATACACTCAAGAATATGAATCTAAAATTTTCAAGCCTAACAAGGTTATTCAAAAACCATATATCAATATAGGGATTTAAAAAAATAACCTATTTTTAAAACATTAATAAAAACATTAATAAAATAACCACATGCACTTCACATGACAAGGGTTTGTGACCCCTTAGTTGTCTCCACAAAACCGCACCAAGACCAGGCTAAAACTCAATCTTCCTTCACCCCAAGGATTTCCGTTACATGTGTCAAAAATAATCAAGAATAAAAACACGCATGGTATGTCAATATGTTTTTATCATAATCCTAATAGGTTACCACCCACACAATTTAAATAGTATTAAAAATATGGTGAAATGTTTTTCTTTTTTAATAAGTATGGGAAAATGTCAATAAATTCTAAGAAATGGAACATTAAAATGTAAAAAATTTCCAAAATAAAACATTCATAATATTAACACATTTCAATTAGACTGGTTAGATACTGTAATTTACAGACAAACATAATCTACAAAATGAAAAATAAAACAAATCCAATTAACAAAAAAACAATGCACACCCCTTGGAACTAGATAGTCTCGGGCACTATGTACCTCATTCCTCGATGTAAACATATCAATTCCACAATACATTACCTTAAATGGGACACTGGTATGAAATTCACCCATAACATAGTGGTAACTAATCATCACCCACATAGTTTATTTAGAAATCTCATTATCCAAAATGTTATGTAGAACAGGGATAAAACCCATCCAGATCACTGGTCGTACTACTACATATCCGCCAACCTAGCTACCTGAGCTACCCCTTTTTTTAAAACAATATAATACTGTTAAATACATATATGTTTATATAAATACTCAAATAATTTTAACATTCAGCCAATATAGTTGCTATACACAATTTAAATCACTTCAAACACAAAACAAAACATTTTTATTTTCAATAAAAAAACTGCTCAAAATCCCACATTATTTTTCATCCTAAACTCCTTTAAAAAATACCTTTTTCCATCCTGAGGATACTTATAAATCACACAAATAGAAATTTTATACCAATACAATTACAATTAACAACAAAAAATTATTATAGTGTATCCCTATATGAATATTTCTAGGATCAAAATAAATTTCTATATAAGAAGTATAATAAATATAGAATGTGATGTACTACTCTGATAAGCTATTAGAATATTTTTATTAGATTTAATAATATCCATATTAATGTAATTTATTCCATTAAAGAATATTTATTATCATAACATGAAATATTACAACATAAAATGTCATATTAAAAATATCAATGAATTTTATTAACTCATTATCGAAGCTGAATTAATTTATACAAGTAATTGTAATCATTACTCTCTTCATGGTTGTCTGCATCTTTATTCATCAAATTTTTAATATAATTTTCACCCAAATAATGAATATATTATTTTAAAATTCCTATTTTCATTCATAATCAAGTACATTTTTATAAATATTGTTCTATACGTCATTAAATTTCACAAAAATCATATTAGTATAAAATAATTAACGATGAAATATATTTCCGATGTTATTAAAAAAATTTATAATTACATAGTGAAACATGATATAGTACAATGTTACAAAAAAATGAATTATATATTTATAAAATTCCTTAAACACTTCATGTATTCAATCCACAAATATTTAATTGTTATCATTTTAATTGAATAATTTTTCTAGATATATTTTCTACGTTATGAAAATTAGGTGACCTTGTAAAGAATTGTAATACTCATAATCATCTATAATGAAAAAAAAATATCAATAGTTATTTTTAAAATAGATTAATATTCCATCAGGTGAAATAATATATATTTAAAAGTATAATTTTTGATAATTTTTTTAAATTTAATTCTCATATAGAAGTCCTTGGAATATATTGTGTAGGAAAATTTTAATATATCAATGACCCATATACAAAATATTAATTATTCAATTAAAATTTTTTGTAATCAAGATATGAAAATTTAATTCTATCTTATACTGATCAATTGTAATTCATATAATGTATATATGTCAAATTATTATAATACATATTTGTATTTTCTTGTAATTTAATATTAATGGTTCCATTATATAATATATTTCCACAAATCATTATATGCATTAAAATAATTATATAATTTTGAAACGTAAAGATTAATATTCATTTATTCTATTTATTTGGTCATAATATGAGACATAAGATAGATATAACATACTATGAAAATAATCTTTTTTGTAATATCTCATGCAAAACTATTTTCTATTAAAATACATCTTCACTAAAAAAACTCATTTTCTGATGACATTTTATTAGTAATTATGAAAAAAAAAAATTAACAGAACAATGATAATTTCATAAACAATGCACATAATTTTTAGATAATAGTTTATTTAATTTATTATGAAATTAATTAAAAATTAATATTATTATTTATTTCAAATGATATTTTTATTTTTTTTTTGAACATTATAATTAAAATTCTTCAAATATTAATATTTTTTTATTATAAAACATTAATTTTTCAGTGTAAAGATGGTTTCCATAATATAATAGGTAATGGAATTATGAGGACAATTCTACAAAATAATGTAATCGTGAGAGATAATAATGTAATAAGTGGAATTGGTTTTTAGATTTCAGGAAAAAAAATTCGGATTAATGTATGTTTCATTTTTGTTTTGGAGAGAAGTGATTTTTTATATTCCACATCGAAATTAATATTACATTTAGAATAAACAAATTCTAATATGATTTAAAAAAAATTATATTAAAATTATGAAAAATAAAACATTAATTTATTAAATGTTTTAAAAATAACTATTAGAAATTATATCAAACATATACATGTTCTTTTCGGAGACTGGATGTTGTATAATAAAATTTATTTTTCAGAATGGGAACCAATATGTTGACGCCTTTTGGACTATGAATGATTTTCATTCAAGAAAAAATGTATTCCCAACAAGAATAATTTTATGAAATAGATAACATAAAAAATGCATTATCTCTTATTTATATGTATCCCAATGTGTTAGTTTGTTTCTATTAAACTATAGACAATAGATTAAAATGGTATTATGGGTTAGTTGAAATAATCGTTTCATGTTTACTATATTTTTCCTTAAAATAATACATCCAATTCATAATTAATTCAACCCATTTGATTTCGATTTAAACAAAAATATATTTTTCCTCATTCATTATATTATATAATTATACTATTTGTTCCCCTTATTATATAATTTAATCATTCTTATTATAATAATCTTCATAATAATTGTTGGAAATTCAAATTGATTTCACTATTTCACTTTTTTCCAACATCATAGTAATGTGGGTTTTTATTCACTATGATAACAATTTTTAAAGTATTATTTTTAAACCATAATTGTTACTATAGTAGTAATATATTTGTGTTATAAAGATATGTTGAAAATATATCAATATTTGGTGCGACACTATTGTAACACCTTGAATTTTTAAGGTCCTTTTTTTCAAATAAATTAAACAATCATTTATTTCATTAAAAACACTAATTCAAGCATTACCTAAACAATTAATGTATCTCATGTACATAATATTTAACATGATCAATTCATATTTTACCAGAAACATCTAATTGGTGTATTTTACACATAACATAGACTTGTAATGCATTACATCAAACATATATGTGTCAATGTAACTTCATTTTATTGTTATAAATGATTAAAAGATATAAATATAGAATATGAGTTAAAATTAGTAATTTTATTAGTAATAAATAAAATTTAAATCATTTTTATAATGTGTTTGTATAAATTAAAAAAATTATAATGAAAAATATATTTTTGATCATGACTTTATATGTTAAAAAAATATTATTTTCTTTAATGAAATAATTTTAAATAAATTTTGAGAGAAAAAAATTTAGAAACCATTATAAATATAAATTGATAAAATAAAATTTATTTTTGAATTTATATGATACAAGTTTTCTTGGGAATAATTTTAGTTATTTTTCTGAGAAAAATTATTTTTGGATAAATAGTGACATAATACAGATTTTATTCCAAAATTTCATTTCCATATAAATTATTTATAAGGTAAAATTATATTTTAAATTTTTTATAAAATAATAAATAGATTGTATTTTTATCCTTTAAAATAATCTAGTTAATTGGAACCAATTCGACATTAATGTAGGTTATTAAAAATATCATAAATTTGATCATTTTTTCCTTAAAACCCAATATTATCAACATAAATTTGATATTGTTTTTAAATTAATTTCTTTGATTTATGATATTTTAATTGGAAATAATATATTATATATTTATAATCTAAATACATCATAATTTTTAATCAGGCCTACTTTGTTTTTTACAAAAAATACTACTGAATGTAATTACAATTATTAACATCTATTAATGTAAAAATAATCTGACATAATGAATAAACCATAAATATATGACCCAAAAGGGATTTGTGAATTTTGGAACACCTATTTTCAGGATATTATTAGACCATGTATATTCCTTAGCTTTTTGGGATAATAATCTTTTTTTTAAAACATGGTTACCGCAAACTTATTTTAAAAATATCATCAGAGTAATTTTTCTTCCATACAAAATTACTTCAATGAACCACTTTATTCACAAATCTCAATCCACATATGATTGAAAAAAAATCCTAATACATGTCCAAAAATCAGTCCATTCCTATCTGAATCACCCTTTATTATAATATATTCCATGGAATCCTTTTGGAACAATCCAAAAGGAATTACCTGATTAAGAGTTAACCCCTTCTCTCAAGCTCCATTAAATTATTTTATTTATCCCCCAACACAATCATTATTCAATGATATAATAAATAAAATATCTGAAATATTTTTTTATGTTTTTATTACAATGGTTTGACCAAAAGTTACACACACATCCATCTAATGGGTAATGAACATTCATTTTACATGTATTGTGAAAGAACTATCTCACTAAACAATGACTATACACATTTCCTTTACCATCTCTCATAATTGAAATTATATTTGAAACCATTTTTATATAATTTATATATTATTTATAATAATTATTTTATATTCTGCGTTCCTTCTAGAATAAATGTCATTGAAATTCTATATGGTGTAAATATTGTAATTTCATTTAAGGAATTGTGGACTATATCCCCCTCAATTTGATGTTATTTGTTCTCACAGTAAATAAAATTATTAATGAAGGATTTGTTGAATATATTGATATATATATAACATTATATTTACACTATATAAATATACAAACATGTAATTTTCATTCATTTATTTAATACCACAATATAAATGTAAACAATGTTAATGCGTACGTACGTCTAACTGGCTCCATGAATAATGAATTAAATTTGGTCATTATACATTCAATGTATTATTATAAATGAAATTTTCTATATTTAAATTATATTTATATAATTCTTTACATTCTATTATAATGATATATCTAAAAGTTCCAACTATATAAGAAATTAAGCCACATGCGATGGACGTAGAAAATATTATCTAAAGTCAAACCAAAACATAGGATGGTTAACAATCAGGTAATATAAGGTAATGATATAATTATATATGGTGTTATATATAATAATATGGTTCATTAAAATGTACATAATAAATTTAAATTAATTATACATGTGCTATGAATGAGTAAATCGAGAGTCAAGACATATAGTTATTGGATTTCATAACACGTTTTATTTCCATAAGCTACAAACCATGTTTTCCACCAGTATGTTTTGAATAGAAATGAAATTAAAATTAATATAATATAGAAATATTATTAATAAATCTATAATTATCCAATTATCCATTTTAGGATATATCATTCATTGATTATTGTTTTCAAAATTTACTGAATCTGTAAAATAGTTTATTCTCAATTTGCATTCTTAAAGACTCATGTATTGTTATGAAACTAAATGATAATTGAGGTGTATATAATTCTTTTTTACATTTTATATCATGAATATAATTTTCTTAATTATATTCTATGATTAAATTTAATTCATTTTCTTATATGAAGCGTATGATCCGACATTTCCCTGTCATAATATCTTCTTGAAACAATTTACTTTATTTTCAATATTTATTATGGTTATGATTTGATTAATGAAATATAGTTATTTATATCTGAAAAATTATCATTACTATACTTATAATACATTTATTAATTTTATATCCATGTATTTTTAGAAATTTTACACTATTATTCAAATATGATAATGTTTTTATGTAAAATATTATTATCCCTCTCTCTGGTAAGAAATTTATCATATTCAAATCACTTGATCTCCAAAATGTTTTTTCTGAAATATTTTCAAATATCCTTGAAGCCCAATTTCCATAAAAAATGATTTTAAAATATATTTTTTTGTTTTCATTTTTTACATTATATGTTTTTAAGGATATTTTTAATGAAAAAAAATAACAATATATTTTTATTTTTTAAAATGGTTTATCATTGAAAAAAATATATTTTCCTCAAGATATGTTTTTAAAATATATATCTAAATAATTTTAGGATTATGATAAAATACTATGGTGATAAACATGAATTTATGGGGATATTAGTCAATATTTCTAATTATATTATTTCACTTAATGTAACGCCCTGACCCCAGTTACATAGATTCGGTGCATTATATTAATACATTGGCATGATTACATGGAATCAAGTCCTGACGGACGGATCAGTTTAGCAGTCTTGGAAAAATAGATCACATACATGAATGTTACATTTTCACTTTAAGACGTACAGAACAACATAATTACTCTTTATGAACGCCATTATCTCCTTGGTTTAACCCTACATATCAATCACATTACACTTCTTGGCATCTATGGAAAAATAAAACATAGAAATAGGTGAGCTCAAATGCTCAGTAAGGGTAAGAAATATAGAGGAAACATTCATAAATAAGAATAAAAAATTAAGGGAATGTATAAAACTAAAACAAAATCTTTTTAAACTTGAACTTCAACATAATATGGCATAAATAACATGAAATAATTCCATTTACTTATTCACATGGATATTCTACTAATCAAATAATCTCATGCAATATCACTAACCACTTTCATAATGATGGAATGCATAATGCCAGACTATCATAACCACATATCCAAAGCCTCGTTCCATGACTACAAATAAGATTTTGTGAAGCCCTTGTGCCAAGAGACTAGTTTTTCTCATGAGACCTACTGATGCATCGAGGAGCTATAGCGGGCTCCACCCGTCACATATTAAATCTAATGCATTCCCATATGAAAAGGTTTAAACATAACATAAACATTCATATTAAAACTAGCTTACGAAATTCCAATACTTTCTACATAATCCATGAATGGTATACAATCAAACATATTACAAAGCCTTCAATAGAAGTTTTTTATAATAAATCAATTTCAAATGAGCTTAAAATCCATCAAATGATGCATAAATTTTTTTTAGAGAAATATCCTTTTTGTAAAGTCATTTAAAAGTCAAACATTTATAAAGGAAGTAATTTTAAAAGAGATTTTTGAATCAAAGTGTCCCATTCCACTTTGAAACTTTTGAAAATAATTATCATTTCAATACATTCATGTCCATATAAATAAATCCTTAAAAACATTTTGAAAACATGGACATTAATTGAAAAGATTTAGATAGATAAATCTTTAAAACATTTGAAAAGTTGTTCTTGATAAAGAGTACCTTTCAAAATCCTTAAAATCATTATTTTGAAAGCATTTTTATGAAATATGGACATGGATGATAAAAATGTCCCTGTAAATACTTACATATAAACAATCTCGGATAACGATGAGATTGAGAAATTAACCCTTACCAATTTAGTAACTTATGAAACATACAACCCATGAAAGAGGTATCATAGAATGAATGTGTAAATACACATTAATTAAAGTGTATTTCACAAAGAATACAATTATGGGAAATACATACACCACACAAATGATAATAGTGTCAATATGGCATGAATCTCACGGGAATAAAGAGTGAGATGAAAACCCCTTACCTTGCACTTTCCTTTAGTCGAGGGTACGTTTAACCTCCTGTACGAACATCATAGTATGTTATTAAATTATACCAGAACCATATTAATATTTATGATATCATATATTATTCATTTATGACTTTATATTACCCATTTAATAATAATTTCCATGTTAATTTAACATTTCGGGTAATAATCACTTTCTTTATCGTACGTGTTTTAAATTGTCACTCTTGTTTATATCACTTAGATCATAAATTAAATACATCCAGAATATAAAACATGATAAATATTTCATATATATTTAGAATATAAATATGAATAATAGACATATATATGAAATGGAAAATACCGCTTATGGAGATGGTAGTCCGTACGTACGCATAAATGTTGTTTCTGTTTTCATATAGTTTTGAATGGAAGTAAGTGAATAAGATATATTTAAGTACATAAATCCTTATATATATATGTCTCCAGTATCATTATTATGTCATATATTACATACTTATTAGTACTATATATTTTTATAATCATCGATGAATGGTGAACTTGGAAATGAATCTCATCGCGTCGTGGAGACGGTAATCCGTACGTACGCACGAGCGAAAAATATCATTGTTTTGATATTAAAATAATATATAATTGGATTGTATATAATATATACAGAATCATTACCATGTAATATTTATTATTTACATTAATTAAAAATCATTATTATACCCATCAAAATAATAATATATTGAATAACAATTACACCACAACGTGGAACGGTAAGTCATACGTACACACGTATGGTGACATGTAATTCAAAAGATGAAGAGAATACTGAATATGGTTGTACCATATTTATAATAATATTACAGTATATAGGAGATACTGGATTCATTATTTTAGAATGGTAATAACAAAGGAAGAAGAAGAGGAAGAAGAAAGGAACTTGAAAAAGGGTGGTGAAATCATTACCTCTTCTTCGGGTTCTTCCTTTTGATTTGATCAAAAGGGCTCCTTAAGATGGCTTTATGACTAATTTAAGGCCTCTAGGATAAATTTAGGGTAGTTTAGAGAGTATTTGGGTATGGTTTGGCCGAATCAAAAGGCTTTGAAGGTGTGAATTAATGAGAATGGTGAGTGTCCTTTTATATGAACGGTGAGGGGCACCTTTGGAAAAGCTAGAAATATTATTTTACAATAAATTCATATTCGGTATCTAATGGCTCAAAAGTGGATTATTTAATAAATAAGGTGGGAATGGGTCTCAAACCACTAATTGAATATAATTTAGACTGGTTTGGGTCATTATATTAACCTTATCTTTTAGTTTTAACTCTTAGTTAATTAGTTCGACACTTACCATGTCACTTTGAATTTTTATATTATATAGTTAATAAACATACAATGTACATCCAAGATACTGCCAAGTGGTCAATTAATGATACAACTATCATTATATAACTATTTTGGCTGAACCATATATTTTTATGAATTTAATATCAATTAATAATATAATATGTGTTTTAAAAACTCTTTTCTATCAATTTTGACACTATTCAATAATTGACTTTTGTAAAAATCATAACAGAATGATTACTTCGAAAAAATTTAGTTAAATCAATCCTAATATTTCATATTATCCTAGAAAATTAATTTAATTCATTAAAACTCTCAAATTATATTTATTTGGGTATTTATCATATAAATTATTTTAATTTTTCAGTAGTTTTGTAATTACTGCATCATCATTGTGTCATAAATATATTATATTATTTAATGTTGAAAATTTTTAAATAAACTATAATTATTTTGGAAATCTTTTTGTTTTCCTAATGAATATTCATAGTCAAAGATACAACATATATAACTCTATGTAAAATGTTTTTTTCTAAAAGATATATTCTTATTTCATTTTTGTATTTACTTTAACTTAATTAGAATAAAGTGTCCCTATCACCTAAAAGTGGATCAATGGGGTCCCAAAATCTACCCAATGGTGCCCATGGTCGGACAGCTATCCACCAATAAGGTTAAGACACATTTTAGGGTAATTTAATATTATTATAATATTATTTTTTAACCATTATTTACCAGATTTACCCTTTAACCATGGTAAATGAAATATTTACCGACGTAATTATTCAAAATGGCTAAGAATTAAAGTTTCCTATTAACAAAATATAGACATCCTAATTCCAAATATGGAATCCATTTTTCCAAATTCAAAACACAGAAGTGGCAGAAATTAATTTGAAATTAATTTCTGCTGTCAAAACAAAAAACGTGTTTTTTAGATATAATAACTATCAAAAGATTCATCCTTGTTTATGACCGGTTTAATTGTGAAATTTTGTCCAATGACCAAAATTGTTTTAAATGGTAAAAATAAATTCTATATATACTTTAAAACCACTCTAATTTATAATTTATCACTATTAATTATTTTGATTAAAAGGATTATTTAATAAATATTTAGTAATTTTCACTATTCATCAAAATATTAAAGTTATCCGAAAAGTACCAAAATTTCACCTTAGGCTAAATTCGATACTAAAAATCCAAAAATGAAGTCCATTTTGAGTGAAAAACTTCTATAATTTTAAAAAGTATGTATTACTATTCATAACGGCTATGTTGATTTGTCGTGGTGTGTGTTAGAACTCGAAGTTTTATTCAACACATGCTACTGTATTATTCAAAGAGAAGCATACCATGGAAGCTCAGGGTGTTACATTCTCCACTCCTCCAATAAATTTCATCCTCACAATTTTATATTGTTCATTGAAAATAAAGGTTGAAAATATAGAATATCTTTGTAGAAAAACCCACATCAGAAATTTGGTTAATAAAATTTAGTCTTAACAAGATGAAAATAGAAATGAAAGGGTCACCAAAAAATTATGATCTCGATTAAGAGGACATTAGTGGAAATTATTGAAATATAATTAGAGGAGAAACGTAAATATTTATAGGTAGTGATTGAGGCCATCAATCACAAACAAGTTTAAAATTGAGGTCCTTAAATTCATCAATCTATGATGATTTAAAAAACCATCGGTTCAAAAAAAACATAAGGTATTAGGATAACACATTTTTGACGTTTCAAAATATCTTAGTTGAAATCCCACATTGGAAAATGAATTAATGAAGCCACTATTTAAAATAAAGAGTGTAAAGTATGAAGATTACTGAAAATAACACATACTAGGGTTCCATGTAGGAAAATATAGATATGGAAGAGAAATAAAACCATCAATTATCTTATGGAGAGTGGAAGAGAACATGGCTATGAAAAGACCAACAATCATAAATCCATAAATTAGTGATGATCTAAGGTACCATCTAGGACAACATTTTTGTTCTATGTTCCTTTTCATAATGTTGAGGAATTTATTTATGAGATTGGCTAAGATCATAAGGAGATATAATTATTTATAATTAGAGTTTTATGAATTAATAATTTTCTACCACAAACTCATCTTTCACCCCAAAACATAATAAAACTCAAAAATACTCTATTTATCATAATCGTGTAGGTTTCCAAATATAATGATTTTATAATTCACATATCAGACCCTTTATGTAAAGAAACTACATTATAACATCCAGGAACTTCATGTAGCACAATGGTAGGCGATAAATCCCAATTGCACTGTGGTTGTGGGTTCGATTCCCATAGCTTTTTCTGACACGACGGGTCGTCGCACGGTCTGCGTGTTGTCCTTTTATAAAAATCCAAAAAATAACCTTTCAAAATTAATCCATTCCAACCATTAGACTTATCCAAAATACTATTATCCAAACTCATAGTCCAAAATTTACAAGGAAGTTAAACATAATGAGGATCCTTTTTTCCAGGTAATAACATGTGAACTCCTTCCTCATATATTCTTTTACAACCCCGCAATATCCTGAATTACCAAAATCATCCATATCTTTTCCCAAAATAACAACCTCAATATTAGGACCATTTTATGGTTTATCTTTCCATCAACCATGTAATTTCCAAAAAAATTTAACTCGCTGTAGAGTCACTTTTCTTAGTACCATAAATTATCATATCCTTAATTAATTAGTACTGTAGTATAATCATTATTTATTTATAGAACATAATTGATACAACACTTAAATGAAATACTTATAAAATAACAACATAAGAACCCTAGTCATTCCTCTTCATCTATGGTAGTATCATAACTTGATTATTATCCAATGGCATCATTTGCGGCATAGTCTAATGACTGGGTCATTGGTTTGCGTAGCGTCCAAACTCCTTGCAAATGAATCATTGTACATTTGAAACCATTTTCTTACCTTTGCAGTCACGTAATTTGTGCCCTTTTCCTCCACACTTATAACAAACACCCATTCCTTTCAGAAAAGTTCTAGGGTGTTTCTTCCCACAGTTATCCCATATGGGAAAATTCTTATTTTCCCTCTTCCATTTATCCATCTTTCTCTCTTCCATCCTTTTCTTTTCTTACTTCCCTTCAAAGCCATAGGACTCCGAGATAATACATGGGAAACTATTTCCCTTCTAAATTCTGGCTTAGGTCAACGAAAGATATGATCCTTCTTACTCTTTGAATCATACATATTATGGGAGTTCACATTCCTTATAATGTGCGCCATTTATATAAAATAGCATAAACTAGTTATGTTTATGAATTTCAATGAATAATTACCACACTTGTAAAATACCTAACACAAATTGAACAGTTTATGGATATAATCCATAATCATAAAAATGTTTTCTTTGAGTTAGTATATACTCATAAGCCCTTCATAATGGTTTGTAATGAAAATGAGAATTATCCTGAGCATATCCCTCGGGAGTGTCGTAACCAAGAGTGCAGCATGGCCCATTGTCGTGCACCAGTTCCCGTTCGAGTCTAGCTCAAATCATTGTTTTCGGGTTTTACCCCTAGGTACATTTGTGCCAGATCCGCCTCTACCTAGTCTTATCTAGACAAAGATGTATTGCTCGGAAAACACAAAATCTCTACAATACTAAAATTTTAGAATGTTTATCTTTACTAATCCACAAAATCTATCTTAGGGTTATGTGCTCTAATCCAAGTTTATCTAAATCTAGTTTCCAAGGATATTTCTAAACTTCCTCTGATACCAACTGTAATGCCCCAACCCCAGTTACCCAGAGTCAGTGCATTATTTTAATACATTAGCATGATTACAAGGAATAATGTCCCGAATGACCGATCAGTTTAGCAGTATTAGAAAAATAGATCACATACATGAATGTTACATTTTCACTTTAAGATGTACAAAACAACATAAATAATATTTTTGAACCCCATTATTCCCTTGGCTTAACCCTGCATATCAATCACATTACACTTCTTGGAATCCTGGGAAAAATAAAACATAGAAAGGGGTGAGCTCAAATTCTCAGTAAGGGTAAGAAATACAACGGAAACTATCATAACTAAGAATAAACATTTAAGGAAATTTATAAAACTAAAACAAAATCCTTTTAAACTTTAACTTCAGCATAATATGGAAAAAATAAAATGAAATAATTACATTTACTTATTCACATGGATATTCTACTAATCGATTAATATCATACAATATCACTAACCGCTTTCATAATGAAGGAATGCATAATGTCAGACTATCATAAACACATATCCAAGGCCTCGTGCAAAGACTACAAATAAGATTTTGTCAAGGCCTTATGTCAAGACACTAGTTTTTCTCATGCGACCTACCGATGCATCGAGGAGCTATAACGGGCCCCACCTGTCACATATTAAGTCTAATGCATTCCTATATGAAAAGGATTAAACATAGCATAAACATTCATATTAAAACTATAATACGAAATTTCAATACTTTCTCCACAAACCATGAGTGGTATATAGTAAAACATATCACAAAACCTTTAATAGATGTTTTGTATAATAAATCATCTTCAAATGAGATTAAAACCCATCAAATGATGAGTAAATTTTTTTGAGAGAAATATCCTTTTTGTAAAATCATTTTAAATTCACACATTTATAAAAGAAGTAATTTTAAATGAGATTTTTGAATCAAAGTGTCCCATCCAACTTTTAAACTTTTGAAAATAATTATAATTTCAAAACATTAATGTCGATATAAATAAAACCTTAAAAATAATTTCAAAACATGGACATTAATTGAAAAGATTTAGAAAGATCAATCTTTAAAAAATTTGAAGTTTTGATCTTGGTAAAGAGTACCATTAAAAATCCTTCAAATCATAATTTTTAAATCATTTTTATGAATAATATACTTGTATGATAAAAATATCCCCGTAAATACTTACATATAAACAATCTCGGATAATGATGAGATTGAGGAATTAACCCTTACCAATTTGGTATCTTACGAAAAATAAAACCCATGAAAGATGTATCATACAATGAATATGTAAATACATATAAATTAAAGTGTATTACAAAAATAATACAATTATGGGCAGTACATACACCACACAAATGGTAATAGTGGCAATATGGCATGAATCTCACGGGAATAAAGAGTGAGATGAAAACCCCTTACCTTGCACTTTCCTTTATTCGATGGTACATTTCACCTCATGTATGAAGATATTAGTATGTTATTATATTATACCAGAACCATATTAATATTTATGATATCATACATGATTCATTTATGACTTTATATTACCCATTTAATAATAATTTCAATGTTAAGTTAACATTTGAGGTAATAATAACTTTCTTTATCGTATGTGTTTTAACTTTTCACTCATGGTTGTATCACATAGATAATAATTTAAATAATTCACGAATATAAAACAAGATAAATATATCATATATATTTAGAATATAAATATTTATAACAGACATATATATGTAATGGAAAACACCGTTTATGTAGATGGTAGTCCGTACATATGCATAATCGCTGTTTCTGTTTTCATATAGTATTGAACGTATGTAAGTGAATAAGATATATGTATGTACATAAATCCTTATATATATATATATATATTTATCCAGTAGCATTATTATGTCATATATTACATACTTATTAGTGATATTTATTTTTATAATCGTCGATGAATGGTGAACTTGGAAATGAATCTCATCGGGTCATGGAGATGGTAATATGTACGTACGCACGAGTGAAAATATCAATATTTTGATATTAAAATAATATATAATTGGATGATATATCATATATACAGAATCATTATAATTTTATATTTATTATTTACATGAATTAATAATCATTACTATACCCATCAAAATAATAATATATTCAATAACAATTACACCACGACGTGGAGCCGATAAGCCGTATGTACGCACGTATGGTGACATGTCATTCAAAGGATGGATAGAATACTGAATATGGTTGTACCATATTTATAATAATATTACAGTATATATGAGATACTGGATTCATTATTTTAGAATGGTAATAACAAAGAAAGAAGAAGTGGAAGAAGAAAGGAACATGACAATGGGTGGTGAAATCTTTACCTCTTCTTCGGGTTCTTCCTTTTGATTCGATCAAAAGGGCTCCTTAAGATGGCTTTATGACCAATATAAGGCCTCTAGGATAAATTGAGGGTAGTTTAGAGAGTATTTGGTCAGGTTTTTTCTGAATCAATAGGCTTTGAAGGTGTGAATTAAGGAGAAGGGGGAGTGTCCTTTTATAAGAGCGTTGAGGGGCGCCTTTGGAAAAGCTAGAAATATTATTTTATACTAAATTGATATTCAGTTTATAATGGCTCCAAAGTATATTATTGAACGTATAAGGTGGGTATGGGTCTGAAACCACTAAAATAGAATTTATACAGGTTTGGGTCATTATATTAACCTTATTTTTAGTTTTAACTCTTAGTTAATTAGTTTGACACTTACCATGAAACTTTGTATTTTTAAATTATATAGTTAATAAACATACAATATACATCCCAGATAACCCCAAGTGGTCCATTAATGATACAAATATCATGATATAACTCTTTTTTCAAACCTAATATATTTAGGAATTTAATATCAATTAGTAATATAATATTTGTTTTAAAAACTCTTTTCTGTCAATTTTGACACTATTCAATAATTGAGTTTTGTAAAAATCATAACAAAATTATTACGTCGAAAAAATTTATTTAAATCAATCCTAATATTTCATATTATCCTATAAAATTAATTTAATTCATTAAAAGTTTCAAATTATATTTATTTGTATATTTATAATACCAATTATTTTAATTTTTCAATATTATGGTAATTACAACATCATCATTATATCATAAATAAATTAGATCATTTAATGTCTAAATATTTTAAATAAACTATAATTATGTTGGAAATCTTTTTATCTTTCTAATTAATATTCATAGACAAAAATCCAACATATATAACCCTATGTAAATTTTTTTTTCTAAAAGATATATTCTTATGTCCTTTTTGTATTTATTATAACTTAATTAAAATAAAGTGTCCCTATCACATAAAAGTGGCTCAATGTGGTCCCAAAATCGACAAAATGTTGCCCATGGTCAGACATGTATCCACCAATAAGGTTGGGACATATTTTATGGTAATTTAATATTATTATAATATTATTTGTTAACCATTATTTTCCAGATTTACCATTTAACCATGGTAAATAAAATATTTACCGAAATAATTATTAAAGATATCTAAGTATAAAAGTTTCATATTTACACAATTTGGACATCCTGATTCAAAATACATAATCCATTTTTCTAAATTCAAAACACAGAAGTGGCAGAAATTAATTTAAAATTAATTTCCGTTGTCAAAACAAAAAGCGTGTTTTTAAGATATAATAACTATCAAAAGATTGATACTTGTTTATGTCGGGTTTAATTGTGAAATTATGTCCAATGACCAAAATTGTATTAAATGGTAAAAATATATTCTAAATATACTTTAAAACCACTCAAATTCGAAATTATCACTAATAATTTTTTTGATTAAAAAAGATGTTTTTAATTAAAATTTAGTAATTTTCACTATTCATCAAAATATTAATGTTATCCGAAAAGTACCAGAATTTCACCTTAGGATAAATTTGATACTAAGAATCCAAAAATGAAGTCCATTTTTAGAGATAAAATTTCTAAAATTTTGAAAAGTAGGTATTACTATTCATAACAGCTACTCTGATTGGTCGTGGTGTGTGTTAGAACTCGATGTTGCGTAAAACACACGCTATTGTATTATTCAAAGAGAAGCATACCCTAGAAGCTCGGGGTGGTACACTTAATTTATTATGTTTTTATGGAATGATGATTATGAAACTCAATTCCCTTTCACTATTTATATATTATTGAAATATTTTTCTCTTCATGGGATATTCATTTGATGAAATGATATTGAAAACTGTATTTTTTCCATGGTTATGACATAATTACATATTTATAATAATAATTTCATTACATGGGTTATTATATTATTATTTACAATCTTTTTTAATTTTTTAATAAATTCATTATGATATATGGGGGACTTATATCTTCCTCCATAGCATTAGGTAAACAATTATATCCCATGGGATTATCTAATTTGAAATTTGGAATGATCCTTGAAAAATAAGATGGTCATGGGAGTAAACCATGTCTACCATAATTGTATGAGGAGTGAACTCATTCTACTAATTTGGAAATGGGAGTGAACCCTGACTACCAATAATGAATTGGGAGATAACATATACTACTAATATGGTATTGGAAATAATTCCTTGGAAATTATGGATATCTTATTATATATGATTTTGTGTCTGCTAAAATTCAATTTTTAAACCTATTTTATGATTTAATGTATAATCTTATTTAATTCATTATTATTTGGGTATTATGAAATTCAATTATTTTTTAAATGATTCATGTATATGATATTTGGTGACAGTTCCTTGGTGAGGATTGGGAGGTTAGTATAACTTCATAATATATGTATTAGATTTAATATTTTTTCAAATAAACAATAGTAATCTTCCTTCCCATGTGCACATGAGACATAGGGTTTACCATACATATTATATTTGTATGCCCCCTCAATGTTTTTAAAACATCATTTAGGATTCCAAGAAGACAAAAATGAACATTATAAGTATTATTAGCTTAGACTTTGGGACATTAGTTGTGTCAGTACATAGAGTTAGTTATGGTAGTTACATTGTTTTATAATTTCATTTATAACAGTTCTATTTTATTAATACATGTGGGATATATTTTGTATTTACTTTATATATGTTTATCTTGGAGTTTTTATGTGTTAAATGATCTTATCTCATGATATTGTTTCCTTTAAAAGGGTAATGCCTCAATTTTTTGAATTTTTTTCCATTGTTGCTGAGCATTATTTTAGGGCTTACTGGTGGCATGAATCAGGTGGTCATTATAACTATATGTCAAATTCCATCATAGGATGGTATTCATTGGAGTGAATGGGTAATGATATAATGCTGTCAGAGGTGATGTTTGAATGTAATGAATGATTTTGGAATTTGGTACAGTGCAGATTCTATGGGATAATAGGGAATCAATGTCAATAAATCATCTTCAGTTACATAGTCCACAAGAGATAGGCTGGGAAACAAGAGTATATGGTCCCCCGTGTTCCAATTCATGAAATATGGGTCTAATATAAAACCATGTTATGGTTCACTATTTTCATGGTAGTGTTACTATGTAATGTGAATTAATCATAAATAAATGTTTTATTTTATGAATTGTTGTTTATTGAGATGGATAAAATTTATAGGAAGAAAATAATTAATTAGAATCATTCTTAAAATATCATACTACTTGGTCTTAGGAATTCATTGGTTGCCTTTGAGATTTGAAACATAGTCATTATCTCAATGTGGATGGAGAAATTAAGTCTCAACATGCTAACCCGGTTTATTTGTTTTGGGTTCATCTAGTGGGGGAGGATTACCATTGGTGGAGAATGTTACGAGATTTCTATGGTTAGGCCATAATAATATATGAGGACATTTTTTCAGACAATTATAACGAGATAATAATTGAGGAGCATTAATTCCCATTCATTTTCATCTAGAATCTGATAGAGTACTGGGTTCCATTAGATGTTATCTTGATGGAATGATCTACGAATTCATGGTGTTTTCATTACATGGGAGAGAATATGGTGGCTAATTTTTTATTGGTCAATTTTGAAAATGTGTTTCGAGAAGAATTTTATTCATCGATTATGATGCATAAGAAGAGGTAAGTGCTATTATCCATTCAGTAGAGAATACAAATGTGGGAGATTTCGGTATCAATATCAATTATATCCTTTTCCCCCAAATATCATTTTGGATGAGGATACTCATGCATGATGCCATGAAGAGGAACTTCATCCTTCTATCTATTATGCGGTAACTGCATTTACATTGTCGATGTAGATGGATGTCTTGAAGAAGGTAGAAGTGACTAAGTACATGCACTCACGAGGAGGTACACAATGAGATGGGATCCGTCATGGTTCTTCTATGATCTTTGTCAACAATAGAAGGCCTCATCTACTAGGTCCATTGGAGTTTTGACCAACGGGGAGTCAACCTATGTGGTTTTTCTTTTGACCTCCGAAACTACATTCATTTATCAAGAACATGAGACTAAAGTGTTTCATCTATTAGGTAAATGGTAAAAATTAATTCTAGTGCTCAATGGATGCTCTAGCTCAGAACTGTGGAGGTGGACATGTTCTGTACCAGCCTCAACAGTAGCATTCAACTTGTCCATTTTAGTATCATGGATAGTTGGATCATCCTCTATAGAGGGGAGATAGAGTAGGTAGATGTTGACTATATCGTAATTCATAGAGACCTCAACCCAATTGTGGTTGTGGGGGATTTAATTAGCAGATGTGTACAAGCATTGGGAATGGTCAGTTGCACACAGGAAAGGCAGTAGTTTCAATAGCGCCGAAGATTTTTTATGTACAATCAGTTTGTATAGTTCACCTATATATTAATGGATTGATTCAGTATCTACACATTTAATTGATTCAAAAACGCTATCCCATTCTCATGGACTATATTTGGAATGTATTCTTGTGTCCCTTATGTTGAGTATGCTATTCAGATATCAATTCAACTTCTTTGATGTGTACCTGTGATACAGACTGATGATGTGACCACATCAGTCCCATTATGATATATTATTACTATATATGAAACAATAAAATTTCACTCATGGGGTAGAATATTATTATTCCATGCATTCTATTATCTATTATATCTAAAAAAGAGTCATTATTTTTTATGTGGAGAGACAAATTTTGGATTTTATTGGCATAAAGTGTTTTTAGGTTTGAAGTCAGCGTGTGGAGACCCATCATTCTGAATTTGTAGACTCATCAGGGGAGTCCCCATCTATTGGGATAGTAGAGGTTCACATTGATTTTGGGATGTTACTATATTTTCCATAAGCAGGATATAACTCTACCACCATGACATGATTCTGATTTCAAGATAGGGATGAGGATTTTTTCATCTCTAATGACGATGGATCCCAATTGTATGAAAAATCATATGTTCTAGAATTTTATTATTATGATAAATGATATGACGTAGAGTTGCATTATCTGGACCATTAGGTCACTGTAGCATGCTCTAGTGTTTTCAATAAAGAATAAAGTTGTTTTTTGGTTGTTTATAGACTATTATAGTTTGAATCAAGTGATATTAAAGAACTGTTGCCCTGTTCGGTTGATAGACAGTCTTATTTTCTAATTGAGTAGGGAAATTTTTGTTTCTATGACCGATATGTGGTCCATATATCACTAGTTGAGGGTGGATGTGGGAGATATTATGGAGACATCATTTATATACTGGTATGGGAACTTCAGTTTTGTAGTTTGGTTGTTTGGTGTTACTAACACACCACCCATGTTCATTGGGTACATGAAATCTATTTTTTATGAGATTGTGATTTGATTTTTCATTATATTAATTTATGAAAACATGATTTATATGATATTAGGGGAGTCACATGATGTGTATCTTATAACCATATTAAAATAACTTCATCAACACCATCTCTACAGACTGTTGTACGAGTGAATGGTCTAGACACGAGAGGGTAATTTCCATGGGAATTTGGTGACTCATCATGGTGTATCAATAGACACATCGATGAATGAATCAGTTGTATCTTGTAATGAACCAAAGAATTTGGTATATGATCATAGTTTCTATGGTCTTTCTCGATATTATCGGTTGTTTGTTCTCAATTTTTCTCGATTTGTATCCCAATTGATACCAATTACTATAAAATAAAAATATTTTGTGTGGAATGAGTTGAAGTAGTCATCATTATATTATCTAAATGATATGTTGTTTATTCTTCTAGTGATTTTTTCTAACGGATGGGTTGATTGGTGTTCTATGATGCCTCAATTCTATTTTGAGGATGTTTCATGATTCATTTAAAAATAGTGATCACATATGGGTCTAAGTTTTTATTACCCCATGGTCATAAAAATTCCACTCATGATCTGGTGCTAACATTATTTTTAATCATATTTATGTTTTTGATACATTACCTCATTTGGATGCTCTTTGTGGTATATGTGGATCAGATGTTTTTGCTGTATTTATTTTTTCTAGATGAATGTGAAGTGTTATCTGATGTTGTAGTTGGAATTGACTCAGTGTGATGACTCGTAAGGAGTGTTGATATGCTATTGCGTCGACCATGGAGATGCTACCAAAGGATTGATGTAGGATGGTTGGAACTAGATATTGTAATAGGGAAAGTTTTTTTCCCCAATTGTTAGGTGTGGGGGAGTCCTCAGTGAGTTTTTTGAATCTCATTTATCACTTAAAGTAGTATTTTACATGATGTATTGTGGATTGATGATATTTTTACCTTCGAGATAAAATAATTGGGTTGATGTTTTTGAAAAAAGGTTATGTGTGATAATCATTAAAGGATGGGAACTGTTTTCATGGTTGTGTATTACCACCATTGTTTGATGGTTTGTGTAAATGGGACTAAATATTCATGTATTTCTTCATAAGGTTGGCCATGTCTTAGGGAGGGTATGATGCAATCTAGGAAGTGGTGGATCGACAGAAAAAATCCGCATGCATAATTGAAATAATGATATTGGGTGCATTGTATTCGTTGTAAAAGTGGTATATGGATGTGGTTGTGTGACTGCATGCAGTTCCATGATCCCTTGTATCAAATAGGTATACATATTTATGGCATAAGTATAGTGGATTTTCACATCATTTTTTAACAAAATTATGAATCAGAGTTACCTTCCACCCTCAAACAGATGGAAATATAGAATATACTATCCAGAAATTTTAGGTTATTCCACAGATTCACATCATGTACTATAGTGGATATTGGGTGTGACACATACCATAGGTTGAGTTTTCATATATTATAAATTATCTATATTCCATTAACATGTCTTATTTTGAAGAATTGTACGAAATACTTTGTAGTTCACCATTTTACTGGATAGTGGTTTTAGAGACAACTGTTATGTGTCCCGATATAGTAAAAAGTTTTAAATGGAACGTTTGGCGTGATTGATATAAGCTGAACTCTACAAAAGATTTCGAGAATTGAAATATTGATCACATGTGGAGGCCCATGGAGTCTGTTTTTTTGGGATCACATGTTCTTGATGGTTTCTCCAAGACATTGGCTTTGGTTTTTTGACAATGGGAGTAATATTTTTTCGCAGTTCTATTTCCTAGATCAAGGTGCTGGGGAATGTTGTTGAGTTGAAATATCGATTATACCGACCACCGAAGTAGTAGTGGATCCTCAACGCCTTTCAAGTCTCTCAAATCTATTGGAATCTTTAAAAATACACTATTTTCAATAACTAGGGAGAGTTAGATATATAATAAAATTTACATTATGTGTAAGGGATAAAAAATATCCATGATAATCAAGATAAACGTTGTATGTAGAAGGAAAATTATGTCAGTTTTTATGTTGTGGATGAATGGTTGAATGACGAAGTTTACAAAAAAAATGAGAAAACCAGAAATTTGCATAGTAACAGAAGTTGTTTTCAGTTTTTCCTTATTCTATTCATTTTAAATATAATGTCGATCTTTTTTTCAGAAATAATTTGTTTTCTATTAGGTTGAGTTGTGTATAGTTTAATGTTTTATAAAGTTAGGAAATGTAAAAATGGAAAGAAAATATGCCTAAACAATATTCATTTAGTGTGATTCTATTAAACTAATGAAGAAGATTCAACACTTCCCAGAGTGAATGGTATCTTAACATAGAGGATTATATTCAATGATTCATGTGATTGAGATTGAATGATAGTTGAGCTCTTATCTCCTATTAATTGGTAATTTGGTTTATATGATTCTATGTGGTGTGTTCTTGGATACAGAGGCTTCCACTATAGCATTCAAAAAACATATGGGGTTTTATCATTTAGATTCTATGTGATTGGTTGTTTTCGGTGTTCTAGTTATAAAAGGATATTTTATAGGTATCTCCTTGGGTTGTTTTATGAACCCCTCTTTCATATAGGTGTTCTAATAGGATTCTAGAGTGAGTGAAATATTTTAGATTTATCTAATTTAATGTAACAAACATCATTATTACAATACATTGTGAAAATTTAGTGTTTAAAGTGTTTTATGAGATCAAGGTGAATTATTTAAACACATTTAAAAATTTCATGTTCTTCATGTAATCCAATAGTGGTTCATGACTACGTTTCACAATGGTCACTCACATTGTTATGTTAGGATTGTGATTCTATATTGGTATTCCAATGATGGTGAGTTTCAATGGTGATTGGTGATAGTGTCTTGTGAAGGTGATTCAGGAATATAGGGTTATTGAGGGTAGGATGTGATGGTGAGTCATAATGGTGAGATGTGATAGTGGGGAACACCAGAATCTCACACATGTTACTCGCACAAGTAGATCCTACTGGTGACCAACAACAATGACATACCTAACCATTAGGCATTTTCCATTTTCCAGTTGTTTTCCTTGTTTTCCATTGTTTCCCGTTAGACGATCTTTTTGGATGCAATGTGAGTGTATTACTATATTTATGTGGTTTTTGATCTATTATAAGGGCTATGAGTCATATAACTAAATTCCTAAAACTCTCTAGCTCATTAATTTCTCAATACACATTTTCATGGTCATGATTGAACAATACTGGATAATCTCAAAACTGTTTCGTATCCCATGAGTCTTGAATAAAATCATTATAAGTTATGTACCATCATACCTTCATCCATTTTGATTGCTCGTGATAATAGTCATTCAAATCCTTTCTTCCCCGAGGATTCATGTGTTGTTATTTTGTCCTTCAACTGAGTTTTCCCTTTGAGTTTTTCTACTTCTTACACTCCCCAAGTCATGGAGAAATCTGGATGTTATGATGGATTATTTTTCGAAATAGGTTTTCTTTAATCATTCATAATTGTGTATCATTGGCGTGGGTATATGAATGGTTCTTTTATGAAGATTTTTTGTCCATATAAAATAAATATAATTGAATAAAATTCATTGGTAGTAAAATCGTGACATATAATCTAATTGTTATTTTTTGGTTTTTGTGATAAATTAAACAGTCTAAACTCCCCAATAATAATTGTGTATATCTGTGGTCTTTTCTTTAACACTGAATAACAATTATGAAATTCAAGATGATTGGTTTATTTATCCAAAAATTGTTTTGAAATATATAAACTATGTACCCTCCACTAATAAATGGAAGCCCCAAGATCAAAATGTTTATGTGATTACCCATAATGTAACAAGAGGAATATGAGTAAGGAATACCTAATAAAATTTGTATATTCCTTACCTTGGATCACTGTGGTGGTGTTATGTTTGTGGGTTTTTTATGACCTATGATTTATTTTGTTTCTCGGCATGGCTATTAAATTTAGGGTGGTTCGTATGGAATGTTTTCATATCAAGTTGAGATATTTTGTTATTTTGAATATATGGTATGTGTTTAATAGTCTGGATTTTATTTTTTTTATAGGGATATGTTTCATGACATTGATGGGTTATGTGGGGTTTCCCTATTGATAAGAAGTATTGGGTGGGATAAATTTGAATAATGATGATCAAAGTGGTTGGTATATGTGTTAAAAATACACGTAATGTATTTTTGGTTAATTTACAATTGTTTTCCTTCCTCTATGTGACCTTTTTGTTCTTCATTTCATGTTATATGTTACATACTTTCATGGGTTTTGAGGGAGAAAATAAATACATAATAAATTTCAGATACAATGAGTTACTTTGGTAAATAGGAAGTAGTTTTTCAATTAAATGATAACTAATGGGTTCCATGGTTGACTATGATTGATGATAAATAATTAAATCAATGGGTGTTATGGGAAATATTTTTGTGACTCTTATTTAATATATCTACTTATTAGTTGACTATTACTGATAATAATAAATTCATATAGAGTTAGTATTTTTAGTGAATCCCATAGGTTGGGATTTATTGATTGATAATATATAACAATACAGGGTCTTATGATTTATATATTCCCCACAATGTTATTGAGATCCATGTGTCAAACATCACCATTTTTATGAGGGAGGTCATATTTCCCAAACATGCTAGTGAATGGATGAATGTATGGCCACCCAGTATTCTGTTCCAATTCGCCTAGGCGGTGATACTATAGATTCTACATGACAGATGTGGTTCATGTTTACCAGGTTTGTGATGCTGAGTTGTGTTTCCCATGTGTCTTCTGGATGAGATATTTTCTAATTCCTAGCTGTCTTAAGGCTGAGTTGTGGTTATTTCCCAAGTGTTTGTTGATGGGGTATTCAATGGTAGTGGAGAAGGTGTCTGTGGGTGGACTGTATTATAATATTCGAGGAGGTGTATATGTGTTGGATGTTCTGTGGTATTTCCATAGGTGTATTTAAGTGGTATTGGGTTTCATTATGGTTTCAGTTTTTTAGGTGATATTTTTGTGGTTTGGATTCATTGGTGTGTGTGGAAGGGATGTTGTTTGATATGTTTGGAAAGGAGGGAGTGCCCTGAAAATTAATGGTAGAGTGTGAGATCAAATAATCATTGGATATGTCTTATGGGGTAACCTATAATTGATGTGACTTATATTATATTTCTTTACATGTGTGATTAGATGATCATTCCTCACTGAGAATGGGGTGGTTAGTATCACATCATTGGTTTTTTTTGGATCTATTGTTTTCTCATGATATAATTAGTATTCTTTATCCACATGTGCACCAAAGGCATAAGAATTTTTTATTGGGTATACTTATTTTATAACCCTATGAAGGTATAATTTCATATATGTTTCTAGGAGGATCATGAAGACCGTGAATGGTGTTATCATCTCAAACATTGGAAAATTTTTGTTTCGCTTCATAGATATAAATTTGGTACATACTTTGGAGATTTATTGAAAAACAAACCTTTTTGTACATTATTTTGGAAGGGATTTTGGATTTATTTTTTATTTGGATATCATACTTTTTTATGGAGAAAAATATTATCTTCTAATGTTGTTTTTATATAGAAATGTCTAACTTTTTGTGAGATGATTTATCTTTGGTGTGGTTACCATCGTAGCGAAAATGGTGTTGGGAGTAAGGGGCCATTATATCACATTCGTCATTTCCATTTTTGGGGGAATCTTATGGGGGGAGGGGAACGTGACAGAATGGTATAATAGATGTTGGTTGAGAGATATGATGACCTTAAGAGTTCAACACGATGATAATTTGAGGGGTTGGTATGGAATGTGTGTCTGATGATCATGTGGTGCTAAATATGGAAGTTAAGTCATCCTATGACACAATATGCCAGGTCCCCCGGTGATATGATGAAATGACTATAGGTATACAAAAATTCCATTTGTGGATACACCGTTTGTATAATATATACCTAAGTAATGGTACCTGCATAATAATGACTTTTTTTATATCTTAGTTTGGACTTTTTGGGAAGGATAGAATGGATTTGATGAATATAAAGAATTAAAATTGTAAAAAAATCTATATTACTCGAGTGTGTGAATTACTTGTTTAATGTTTCATCTATGAAACCTAGTCCTCATTCGAGTGTGGCTCAGGAAGCTGTGGAAAATAAGGTTGATCTGGTTGACCAGAAATGGGTTGAACCAATGAAGGATGATGAACAGTAGATGAGAATGTTATGTTCTTCTGTAGGAGGCCTTCGGAATGGCTGAGGGAAGGAGTTCATACATGGAGACAAAGAACTGGCTCATGGATCATTTGATCAACATTAGTTTGATACAGGTTCTTGCAATGTACTGGTTTCCATTGGCAATCATCTAGATGTGGGGTTCCATACATTAATGGTGGAAGTTGTACATATGATATGGGAATGCAGATGTTGTTATCTTGGATGATTTTGATAATAATTTTTGAGAAGAATTCATTACATAAATATTGAAGTATGAGAAAAGGAAGGAGCTACCCTACCCTAATAAGGTGTGTATGATAGTGCCAATACATTGTATCATGTTCAAGGATCTCCTACATATTCCCCAAATCACTTTAATAATGAGGGTCTCATTTGATAATCCTAGAGGAGACATTTGGTCCTTCTATATAGTACGTTATTATCCATATTACATTTTAAACGTACACGGAGGTCTAGTTCATGGTGGTAGTGATTTAGTGTATTCCATACCCAAAAAGTTTACCATGATAGTAGATATAGAATGGTTCTTCTAGTGGAAGGGTTGCCATTAGTAGATCCAATACACCAATGTCATTAAGGATTGAAATGGTGGGGAGTCTTCCAAAAGAGTTTATGTTTCCACCTTCTAGTCATCATGTATTTTTAATGAACATGGGGCTAAAGTGAATTCTCTATGCACTCAATGTGAGTTTTAAAAATAATTTCCCAACATACATTCAAGGTCTATATGGTGAATGATATCTTGTTCTATGTCAGCCTTAGTAGTTTATCCCAACTACTGCATTTCAATAGTATAGACATCAGTCTCCAAATCCACATAGGGGAGATGGAACTTTTGGAGGCCGACCACATGGATTTCTTTAATGACCTCAACCAAGGTGTTAGTGGAATCAACATATTGTTATATGGAGTAGGTTCCCTTAGTTATTTGGATGTTCAAAAATGTTTTACTGAAAGAGGTTATGACTCTACCCACTCGACATAATGTTTAGTGTGGGATAGACTTACAAACTAGTGCTTCTCCATTTTTGATGGATCTATATTACATAAATCATTATTTAATATGAGATATGGGGATTCAATGATATGTTATAATTATGAAAAGGTTTATTTTACACAATTTGATTTCATTGGTTGATACAGTGATTTTCACAAAAAAGGTAGATGATAGTATGAGGTAGTGCATAGGCTACTAAAGGTTGAACCAGGTGACAGTAAAGAATCATTACCCTCTTCCGAGGAAAGGGGATTATTTCATAAAATTTATAAAGTATACTTTGTTTTTCTATGATATTTATATGGTCTTTATATCACCAGTTGTGGGTCAAGGAAGGATATATCCTAATGATGGATTTTTTATGCATGTATGGGAAACACAAATTTGTATTCATGTTATTTAGTGTTACAAATGCACAATCTGTATTGATGGGGATCATGAATATATTCATCTATCATTTCCTAGAGCATTTCATCATTTATTCATTAACAACATCTAGATTTACTTGAAGTCAGAGGTATAATACTCTAATAATCATAGAACCATTTTATACGTACATTAAGTCCACATAATTTACAAAAAAAAATTCCCACTAAATGTTCTGAAAAATTGAGAAGCATTTAAATTGGAATTAGTGTCTCAAATAGGTTTATAATTGAAGATATAAATGGTTGAATTAGTAGTGTCTTGGGAATCACAAAATGATGTGGTATATGTACATTGATTTCTTGGTCTTGTGAGATATTATTGGGGGCTGTACATGATTTTTCTCGAGTTACATATCTGTTGAATGATGTAACTAAAAGATGCCAAGAATTTTTGTCAAATGATTAGTGTTGGGAATCATTAAATTATTTGAATTTTAATTTGGTTAGTTATCTATAGATATTGTTGGCTCTCAAAGTGGAGAGAGTTGTGGTGTTATATGATTCTTCTCATCAGGTCTTGGGTTGTTTCTTGATACAATGAAAATTAACGATATTTTATGGGTCATGGATGTTAAAAACCCATGAGTTTACATATTCAACCCATGATATAGGGCTAGCATCTTCCATGCTTTCACAGATGTTGTGGTGGTGTTACGTCATTAGGGAGCACATTATGGTCATCAAAAACCATAATAGTTTGAGGAATATCTTTTCCCAATGTGATCTGAACATGTGATAGTGGATGTGGGTCAATTTTCATCATCTCAATTATTTTGAGATTTAAAACACATCATTAATGGGGAATGTCATGGATGATGCCAAGAGAACTATGTTTTAGAATGAGGTTGTTCAGGAATCTACTGAATCATGGTTGGAAATGGAGGTTATCCTATCCATTCGCAAATGTTAGAGAGTGGATGGTGGTATGGGAAGGTTGTTCTAGATGATATTTCAATCTTCTATGATTTATATGGTTGATTAGTATCCATGGGTATAATTGTAAAACGATTGTATGTGTGGTTGTATTTAACATAATGTAGATCAAAGAAGTATGGACGAAGGTTGGTAGGAATGGAATATTGTTTTATTGAATGTTATTTTTCTTGATGGTGATGCACGGGGGACTCATAAAAGAGTTTTATAGAATACCTTTAGTAGTACATAATTGATTTTACAAAATTTAAATTATCTTGAGGATGATGTTTTGATGTCCCATGATGAGATAGGTGGTGGTGATGTTTGTGGAGAAATGCTTCGTCTTCAAGAAAATGAATGATGAACATCATGTTCCAGGTAGATTTTTTCATCCCATATGTATTATTGAGTAGAATTGGGATTACATAACAATACATTTAGTAATATGGTAACCAAAGGATTAGGTAGGTTATGATGTTATCTGGATAGTGGTGGAATGGATGATGAAATCATCTTACTTCATTGAATTCATGAAATCAGGCATACTAGATTCCTTGGTAATGAGGTATGTTGAAGAGGTAATGTGACTATATGGAGTACTAATAAACATAGTTTTATATTTAAATAAACATTTTATCTAATGAGTCTGGAGGGGTTTGCATCTTCTTAATGGAAATAAGTAATTCATCAATATATCCTTCCACCCTTAGACATATGTTAGGCGATGAGATATCTTTGATTATGAGATTTGAGGATGGTATCAGATATGACATCCTATTACAAGTGAATGATTTCTGGCTGACTTTGGTGAAAGATATATTGAATCAGGTTATGAATACTGAGTGAAATCCATGGGAGTTGGGAGTCTTGGGACTGAGTGGTACAACATTTTGGTATGGTACTAATTCAAAAAAATATCAGGAATCACTTAAGATATGTTTCACAATATGATTCTTCAGGTAGCCAGGTGGTATGAAACTAGTGTGGTATGAGTGGGCATATGGGACCCCATTTCCAGAATCATCAAATGGAATGCCAGTGTTGCAGTAATATGGGACATATTCATCATTTTTTCCAGCTGTTCTCACCAGAAGAGAGTGAAAGGGGTTCTGTTATGACACCACATTCATGAGTTGGACCACCGGTTTCTAAACAGTCAGGGAACTAGAGTTTCTCAGGACATTCACACTAAGGATTTTTTCATGGCCATGGTGGTTTACCCGAATGGCCCGGAGGCCTTCCTATTTTTGGTTTTTGATAAACCCCCTTTCAAGGGATGAGGGGGTAACCTTACAAGGGCCGTAGGCTCAGGGATTATATGCCTTGTAGGATTAAGATATTACATGACCCAAATTTCATAAGGAATTCAACCAAACGATCAACAAAGAACTTTTCTTATCCTACATCTGCATCTTGATAGTAGCTCAACACCTTTTCATGGTCGCTTGGCTAGGCTACACATGCAAGAAAAGGTTTGTATGTATGGCATAACCATTCCTTCTCATTATGAAAAATCCATTTGGCTCCACTGTAGTGAGTGCCCGAGCTCTAAATCCTCTTATGGGGCTGCTCATTTTTTGTAGCATCTGTCTGGGGAAGCTTCATGTGGCCTGAAGGCCTTGAGGTAGCCTGAATGCCTTAATGGTGTCCTGAAAGCCCTACAAACCCGTAGGCCTGGGTGTCCCTAAAGCATTATGAACTCCAAGCATAAACTGGTGTCACAAGGTGAATATTTCCAGCTTCTACATTACAAAATAGTACCTAGTACACTATCTTCAATAGTGCCTACACAGAGTACAGTCTGCTACAGTACTTGTACAGTGTACATTTATGCTATAGTGCCCACATAGTGTATAGTAATGCTACAGTGGCTACTATAGTACCCCCTGAAATATGCCTCTACTTGGTTTTGAATCTGGGTCTTGTGGATGCACTTAAGGATACCTCACCAACTGGACTGAGGATCATGTACCGCCATGGTGGTATAGATATATAATTTTAGTGACTACACGGGGGATCGACTCCATATAGTCAAGTAGGGTTTCTAGGAAATAGTACATGTCATACATTAGCAGTGGAGCAGACCCATTATGTGTATAATCCCAGACCCTATATGGTTAGAGGTACGACTCTAGTTAGATTTATTCTATCTTATTTTCTATTAGATACAATGGAATCTGTTTGATATATATCTATTAACATTTTGAATTTCCTTGGGATTTTTTTATTTTCTTATGAGGATTTTATGATTATGTACACTCAGTTGGGACATAGGACAGTTAATGTACGCCAGTTCAAGGATTCCCCCTTGAGTTTTCTTGGTGTCACTTCATAAAGGACCAATATGAGTTAGGGATGCTAGACATCGATTTCATTATTGAAATGGACTTGTTAGTCTCCTTTATGGCCTTTTATGATTTCTATTTCCATAGTATGAGTTTCAAATCAAAAAGGAATTTTTTTTTCTAAAATAGGGCGAATGGGGTGTTCAAGAAATCAAAGATAGACCCAATCAGCATGGGATGGAAGTAAAGATAGCCTAGATTGATTTTTTAAATCTATATTTTCCTTGGACTTTATAGATTAACATTCCTCGGGTTTTGGAACATTTCATTGATGTCTTTCTATATGAATTATCATTATTACCTTGGAAGCGAGTGGTTGATTTATCTATTGATCTTGTTCTTGTGGTGGCACTGTTGATTATCCTTCCTTATTGGATAGCTACACTAGAGTTAAAGGATCTCAGGAAGTATTAAGTGGAGTTTCTAGAAAACAGTTTCATCCAACCCATTAATTATCCTTGGGGTTTACATATCCTGTTTACAAAGAAGGTGGATGGTACTCTCAATCATTGTGTGGATTATCATAAGCTAAACAAGTTGACGATCTAGATCTAGTATCCTTTATCAAGGATTTATGATCACCGTGATCATTTTTGAGGAGCCTAGTTGTTCTCAAATATTAAATTGAGATATTGTTATAATAATTTCCTTGTTTGACCATCATATATACCTATTAATGTGTTTCGGAGAATTTATTGTCTAAAAAATAGTTTTGTTTGGCCTTTGGTCTCATGAATGTGATGGAAATTATTATGGTGCAGATGAACTATGTTTTCATTCCTTACATGGATTTATTTGTGTTAGTCTTGATGGAGGATATCATTGTGTAAATTCACACTCGATAGGACCATTCCATAAATATTGAGATAGTATTGAGTACATTGAGAGATCATTAGTTATATGATAATATCCCAAAATAACACTTATGGATGGAAGAGATTAACTTATCGAGTCATGATTTCATGGACATAGGAGTATCAGTATACCTAGAGAATGTTATGATAGTTGTTACATGGGAGTAGTGAATAATTTAATTGAGGTGAAATGTTTTTCAGGGATGGATGGATACACCATGTGCTTTATACAACATTTTCATACTTATTTTTTCCCCTATTGTGTCGAACTATGAACGGTACAATGTGTATATGGAATGATTCTAAAATTCATCATTTAAGGAGCTGAAAGAGAGGTTTACTTCATCACTGATACAAATTTTTTTTATCCTAGAAGGAGTTACACTATTTATTATGATGAATTGGGTATCATGCAGGGAGTAGTGCTTACATAGTGGGGATGAGACATTGTTTACTGGTCTTAGTAGTTTAAGAAACATGAGACAAATTACCATACACATGATCATATGATAGTTTTAGTTTTTCATGCATTACATTGGTGAAGACATTGCCTTTTGGGAGATAATGTTTTTCTAAATAGTGAAAACAAGAGACTTAGGTGTATCATTAATCAGTGAGATCCAAATTTGAGAAAACAATGGTGGGTAGAGTACCATTCATATATTGAAATTGAGCATTCCTACATGGCTAGGAAAAGAACACAGTGGATGATGTGTTGAGCATGAGAACTCATATAATTTTTTTAGGAAGCCATTAGTGAATAAAACCATATGGCTCTATTTTATGAGATGCATTTAGATTTAAATGATATACAAGGGAATTTGTTTCTTTATTCTATATTTATTACTTATTTTATACCATTTCGAGTATGAATGAGGCATCTATCAGATTTCAAATGCAAGTTCCTTATTGAGAGTGTGTCATGAGAGGACCACAATATTGGGTGAAACATTTTCAAAGGTGAGGTTTTGCATTTTCATGGGAATGTATGATTGTCAGTAGTCATAAACTGGGAGAATTTTCGAGATTATCATTCCACGGTTTGGGTAGGTCATTCTTGTGTCACAAAGTTGTATCAAGATCTACACCATCAGTATTTTTTACTAGGAATTATTTGGGATGATGGTGGGTTTGTTATAAAATGTTCCACATGTCGGTGGGAGAAGGTAGAACCACAACAACCAGCATGGATTTTATTGTAGTCATCCATTCTTGATTGGATGTGCAATGATGTCAAGATTAATTTTAGGACTATAATATCAATGTATCCTTGAAGAAGTAATGTAGTTTGGGTTGTTGTCTTCAAACTCTTGAAGGCTTCACATTTATTTTTTATCAAGAAAACTTTCAGTTTTGATGTTCTTGGATGTTTGTACATCATATATATTGAACATTTTTATGGGGTTACACACTCTATCATTTCCTACATAGATATCTAGTTTACATGTTGTTTTCTATAAATGACTATATAATGATTTTGGTAAACAATTGCTTCTGAGTACCACTTTCCATCCCCAGATAGATGGCTAGTCTGAGATTACAATTTAGGTTTTGGAAGAAATGCTTCGAGCATTCATCTTGGATTTTTGAGGCCCTTGGGAGTGACACAAATCCCTAGTGGAGTTTTACTAAAAATACAACTTTCAGGTGATGATTCATATGGCACCTTATGAAGCTTCGTATTGTAGGCCATTCTGATCACCGCTATGATGGCTGGATGTAGGAGAGGCTTCTACGCTTGGACCTCATCTTGTCTAGGAGAACATTGAGCATGTGGATTTTATTCCTAAGAGGATGTCTAATTCACAATCTCAGCATAAATATAATACTAATTGAGGAGATATCCTCTTGATTTCAAGGTCATAGATCATGTTCTCATTCATTTCACATTGAGGTTGAGACATAGAGGGATTATGAGTTTAAGGATGCTTCCATTGAGATATGTTGGACCATTTGGGGTTTTTGAGGGAGTCGGAACAGTTTCCTATCAGTTGTAGTTACCTCATAGATATAGGGTTATTCATTAAATATTCTATATTTATTAGTTATGACGTTACTTTTAAGACACATCTAAAATTTATCAACCCGAGGAGGTCAAGTCGGAGGTGGATTAATCCTTAGAGGAGCACCCTATAAGGATTTGGGATCACAACATGAAGGATGTACATGGACGATTTATTCCACTAGTATGGATACTATGTTAGTACATGAAATCAAATTATTAGACTTGGGGAAGCGAAGCCCATGTAAAATCACTTTGGCCATTATTTTTTTATGTTTATTCTTCACCACCCTTCGATTGAATATTGTTGAAAAAATTATTTTATGGGAGGATGTTTTTAAGAACCCTAATCTTCATTTCAAGTATATTTCATTATATTAGGTTCTTATTAAATAATATAAAAGATTTGATAATTTTCTACGTACACACTATGTAATGAATTATACACGTCTTATACCTGGTTACCTTGTGTAGATATGTATAAGTCATGTAATTTCCTATTGCATGGCCATGTAGGTGTCCTCGAAGACAACCTCTTGTTAATACTGGTTGAGGCTATTACATGGTGGGTAAATAAAATGAACATGCCACATAACATAATATTTAATTGATGAGCTAGAGCAGGTTTACTTCACATCTCTATAAATAACTTCTTCTTCCCTCAACTCATACATGAGAGAAAAAAATAGTTGAAGAACATTAGGAACCTCCTGGTTCCCTATCTGAGCTCTGGTTGAGATGTCGCCTCATGCATTGGATTCCTACTAGCAGTTACACTTTATTCCTATAGCATTTTTTACATATTACTCTTCTATTATTTGTTACTAATTATTAAATATTTTTACACTATTCATAGATCTACGCCATTCCAGGTTGATTCAATGGCCTCAATTCAACGGAGTTCATCATAAAACATCAAGGAAGGTGGTTTTACATTTCATTGATTTTATTGGATTATATAATCATAATGTGATGAATAACCATACTTGGGATTTTTCTTGTTTATAAACTCAACCTTTATTATTACCCATGATTTTTTTTTATTGATAAAATTGTAATTATTAATGCATATGGTTTTATACCTTGATATTAGGTCTTTTTTCGTATATTTGATTGATTATGTTTGTTTGGTCTAGAATTCCAATTCGGATTTCTTTATTTTCCAAGACTCATGTTGTTTTATTAAAGTTAATAATTATAGGCGATGCATATGTTTTACATAGTGAATGTATGAGAAATGTGAATTGACTAAGGGGGATTCGTTAGGTAGGGTCATTTATATTTAATTGTTGAATTTTGGACCCATAGATATTGACTGTAAGAGCTGTCAGGTGGTCATAGAACAGAGGGGATAAACTATGAGGGCTACCCATAAGGTCATTATTAAATGAATGTTGGACCTTATGTAATTGAATGTGACCGTTTATAGGTGGTCATTATATTTTTTTTATATGATGACCATTCGGTATTGACCCTAAGAGATACAAAGGTAACTATTTTTATTTGATTTGTGCTATGATAAACCAAAGGTGTCATGCTGTGATTGCATTCCCATAGGGTTTTTTTGAATAATGGAATGGTTTTGATGAACGTTCCATGACAATGAAAAAGCATGGACTCAGTCTTACATGATTATCTTGATGTTCTTTTGAGATATCTGTGATTATTATTATACAATGGTATATAGAGAGTAGTAATGATCTCAAGGGTACATTATTCAAAAACATGAATAATAAATAATTGTAAATGAATTTAATTAAAAAATTTAGTATTTTCTACTTTTGAGTAATTATTTTTTAATTCATTTCGTTATATTAATGGCTATATATATTCACTGACAGTTAGCCCATAACTTCTAGTGGTGGCCAACTAGGATTCATCTCACACCCTATTTTGGCCAAGATTTTGGACCCAAATAGATTATATTGTTGTAGGTATATATAATGTGAAGAAACGAACATTATTTGGTACTTGATTGTTGTTGGATCTGGACAACATGGAATCGCGTTGAGGATCAGGATGCTATAGGAGTTCACTGAATTTTTTTACATAGGTTTCAGTTTTGAATTTCATGCCTTTCAACTTATTTGGATACTCTCATAGAAATTTGTGATAAGAAACATATATATATTCCTTAGTTGTAATATTACTATTATTATTATGGATTTTTCTTTGTTGTATGCTATTACATATTTTGATTTTGGTTATTATGAGTTATTAAACTGTGTATACTCTACAAATTTGGGAATAGATTCCACAAATAACATACCATGTCACCTGCAGCTAGTCTGACGCCTCTATCATTTTGGGAAATGTTCATGATGTCATTTGACCAACCTAGATCGGGTCACCTTTTGGAGGGACTCGGAAGAAGGATGTTATAAAATGATTCCATATTGGGACCTATTCAGGAGGTGTTACCTATGAGGGGTGATCTAGAAATACCTCCACCCATTGAGTTGTAGATAATATTAGTAGTACTAGATGATGAGTCATGCATGCTAAGAGGGATTCATGAATTTCTTATTCAATAACCCACTAGATTTGGCAGTGACCCATACGATCATGTTGCTAAGGTTTTAGTCAATGTATTTTTTTTATTCTATAGTATCGTTTGGACACCTTCAAACTCGATGGTGGTCCTAGTGGAGAAAACTCTACATGGATCCATTTGTATTTAGTTGATCCTTATGGTAATTTTATATGATGTGTTAATATGTCATGGTAGATAATGATCATATCTTAGATGATGATTACTCATTAGCAATGATTCACGATGTATGAATCCAAGACCTTCTATAGCTATATAATGGATTCATGATTATGGTTATGTATCCATTTATGTTTACTAAACACTCATTATTGATGATAGATATTGGTCGACATCCATTAATGTGGGATTAAAACATAAATAATTTTATATGTATAGGAAAATGGGATAGTGTGATTCCTCTTTGAATTGTTGTATGATATGTTATTTTTCATAGATATTTGTTGGTATAAAAAAATTTGGTTGTGAAGTCCTTTGACATGGGTTCATGTATTGGGTACCGAGGGGATGATACATCTACATCAGGTAGCTGACAATAAATATCAGGATCTACGCATTTCCTAAATGTTAGTAGGATATATCAAGAGATATGGTATGTGAATTTGGGATTCTTCGATATATGTATTATTCCATGGGAGATTGAGTAATGCTCTTGTGACATTTGGGTTTTACTTTCATGGGATTTTTATAACTATTTAATGATCTATAAATAGACAGATCAAGGGTTGTCTTGGTAGAGGCAACAGTATGAGAATCTAGGTCTATAGGGGGGATATTTGTTATCGGACCGAAGAGATCAGTTGGAGACATTATATGTTCATTATTTATTCCACCACAACCCCATAGTAGTCCTTTTCATGTTAATGGAGTTGGAGGGCATGTGATATAGAAGATTCCAATAATATAGAACAAATATCTTGAGTGTCTTGGGATATTTATAAGTATCATATATTTCATTTCAATGTTATCCAAACTTTTTATAGAAACATGATTTATCCAAAAAAATTATACTTCATCCCAAATTTGAGACATAGAAGATCTATTATAGCCCTTAGCTTAACCTTTAATTTTATTGAATCCTAATAGATATGAATCAGTGATCATGAAATTTTTATAATTGTGTGATTTTATTCATTTATAATAGAATTTATCGTAGGACTATTTTTTATTTTTCAGACTTTATGAAGTAATCATTGGATTTTGATTTCAATATATGATTCATTAAAATATTAAAGATTTTATGGTGAGGATGTGGTATCACCGTTATGATGGTATTATATTTCTATTAATTGTAATGATGGATGACAAATAAGACCTAGGTTGACTCACCTATAATCAGGTGAAGCTACTTAATTGATATTACATTGGAACTATTCTTGGTGCAATGGATTCATTTCCTATCAAATTTATATTACGGTTATTGAGTGTGAGGATTTTTTTATTGAGGGCATACTAATATTAGCTCTAAAATAATATACAATCTTATAAAATTACATAAACATATAGAAGAATCATATTTCTACAATTTCATATCAAACAAATCTTGTAGATATTCACAATATGGGAGAGAAATTAGAATATTTTTAGTCGATGTTATTTCAGGGACATTGTGTTTCCCAAAGCCTACTACCAATGACGTTATCCAACAATAAGGATGGGGATTTAGGGTTTATGTGATTTATCAGTGCCTAAACTAGTTGAAACTAAATAACATGTATTCACTACAGTATATTTTAAATATCGTTGATTCATGGATAGGGTCATGATGGATCTCAATGATTGATCAAAAATCATTCTATCACTAACTACGATAATGGGATGAAGATATATCAAATAAATAAAACATTTTTTATATAGTAAATAAGAGTAGATAGTGATTCCATTCATCATGATGATTTCCCCATAATTGTTTATAAGACACATTAATTAGGTCTTTCATGGTTTAATAGATCATTTTATCAAAGCTATATTTGATGATACTATATTTTAATCAACATTTAAGGAGGACCTTGTGAGAAACATTGAAAATTTTTTAGACATACTCCCAGATAAAAATATTGATAGGTGTATCTCTATGTGTAAGTATATATATTTATGTTTCCTTTATTATAGGACAAGTTATCTAATTTGATGGTGTAGAGGTATACCCATTAAACGTAATTTAAAATTTACTTTTTGATCTACCCCAGACATTGATTAATGTGTGAATCATCCATTGGATGAAAGGCCCTAAATAGAGATTGTTTCTCAACATAACCAATATATAACGAACAATAATTAAATTTATGTATAAATTGATGCCTATTTGGTGTTATTAAATATGTTTGTTTACTTTTAGTTAGTTTATTAAGATAATGACCAGTGCACCCATATTGATATTTCGAGAGGTGGCATTCGAGTATGTAGTTTTATACAATTCCTTAAGGAATATAATTAATTGTTTGTAGAGAAACTTATAGGATATGCTATATTATGGTTCTAATAAGAACATACTTCACAAGAAGAACTAAGAAACCAATGATCATGGGTTGCTAATTGTAGTATTTTCATTATAGATGTTGTAATAATAACTTATCAATGACGTGATTATCAATTGCCCTAACAACTAAGGTCACATGTATATATTCATTCAATGTGAATTTAATTTTATAGGGAGGATATTATTGGAGTTCAAACAATAATATTGCTAAAAGATTGTCAATTCTCTTGATAAGTGTTATATAGTGTCAGATACCATCATTAAGAGAAGTTTTTCATAGTTGTTATCTACAGAGTCAATGAAGGTACCCATTTATTAGTAACACATAGTGGAAAAAAAAGATATTGTTATATATCATAAGTAGATGGTTAGAACTACAAAAATTGTACAATGTGTTATGGGATCTCAACATTGAGTTTCTTAGTAGTATCGAATACATATGTTTTTGTCCATTGGATAAATTCATGATTTATTTTATAGATTTGTAGAGAGTATTATCCTTTTTATGGGACAGATGGTGGTAAATGTGACATTGTGGGAGTATGTGATGAGAGTGATTCATAGATCCACTTTTTATGTCATTCAAGGTGCCAGAAAGACAATATAATTCTTCCTTCATCATTTCTATAAAAAATTAGTAAATAAGGACGTCATAAATGTTCCATATCGTGCCTTAATTTTCATCATGTGAAGGATGATGACCATGATAAATTTTGTGTATCTCAACCCCTCAATGATATAGAGTTGATGTGAAATAAAATATTTTTATACATTGTTATATGGTCACCATGTAGAAGTATATTAAATGATCCAATATTTTTGATCATCAAACGAATGACTATTTTCACACAATGTCGAGAATTATAAGAAAACTTTTCAGAAGTGATATTGGGATTAATCTTTGTGCGTATGAGATTATGCCTTAATGGAGTTACCTAACTAATAATTAGGGGATAATATTATCAATCCATGTCATGATTATAAATAGGATTATGTTAATCATGTTGGGATTCAATTAAATTTGGTCATGGAGATTGACATTGGAACTATCAGATATAATAGGTGAAACAATAGTTTCTTATAGATCATGTTGTGGGATTGATTGTTTGAATATGTCTATAGTTGTTAGGACCATTTAAAATCAATAGTGTTTTACTATAACAATCACTACCATTACTCCATATGTTTCACCATTTAAGGAATTATACTAGGGACCATGTTCTTCTCCAATATGTATGGTAGAACAATTTGAGTATGCTGTCATGTTTCATGATTTGGTGTGAGATATAATAGAGAATTTTCTGATAACTCATGATTTGATGAGGGATACCAAGATCTATAAAATTTCATATTAATACTTATGATTGAGGAATTTAAAATATTAATATGGATATCAAATGTTTCTAATTATATCAAGCTGAGTGGTATTGTTGATATTTTTTATAGTGTGGAAAGCTATCTATTAGTATTGTTTGATTTATCAAAATATAGTGTACACTCAGTGAGGTGGGTACCACATGTATCTACCACCACAGTTAGTCTAGGTACATGATGTCCTCTAGGTGTTGCAACATAAGAGAACATTGTATGATACATTACATAATATTTAATGGGTTGAAATTGAAATTCTGAGTGAATTTTATATTTTAAGAGGCCATATTAAATATCAAGGATCTGTATGATATTATCCTCCATGGGTGACTAGTTCCATTAGTTAGTCTATACTATAAGAATGGAAATATTCAGGAAATAACAAGGGAGTTGGATTCTCAGATTCAAGCCTAGATCCCAAATATTTTTAATTCTTCATTTTTTATTTTCTGGAATAAAATTTATGGGCTCAGGATAACATGATATTTTTATCCCATTTAATTATTAGAAATATACCTAGTATTATTTTTGGATCCAAGAGCTAACTGTTTTAATATTCAAATTCATTGTAATATTTAATATATATTTTGAAAATATTGAATATATTTCTATCTTGAAAAGAAAGATTTCAATAAAAGAGTATAATAATTATTAAATAGAGTATAATGGTAGAAATATAATTTTGTCAATTTTTTAGAACATATGTTTTATGCTAGTCATGATATAATATATTTTAAATTTTATGGTTTTTTAAAATAGTATAGTAGAAGGAAATAAAAAAAATTAATTACGTTTTTCTACACTATGAACAAAAAAAAGTTTATTTAAAATTAGTTATAGGATAATATCTGTGTTATCAAATTAAACCTATAGATATAAAGTGTTTATCATTGCTTGTGCTTGTAAAATTAAATATTATTAAAAGGCCAAATAGATATATAATTAATTGATGATTAAATATGAGTTCATCAATCAAAAAATTGTTTATGATTCATGAACATTCTTCATTAATGACAAATCTATACTGAAGGAGGTAAATTTTTTTATTGTGTACTCATCATTTTTATTTATCCATTGTTAAAGATAGATAAATTCAGAAAAAAAATTTATTCTCTCATTGATTGGTTTTTAATAATGGTCGATTGATTTTTTTTCAATCATTTTTGATTTATTACTATACTATATGTTTTCAAATATAAAATAATGTATTGAGGACCAAATTAATAAATCATAGTGTTTTATCCCACAAATACATTATACGGTTTTCTATAATATTTATTCACATGTAAATCTCATCAATTCCTTTCACTAATGGTTTGATATACACCAATAATTTTATTATTATTTGTCCATTTTTCATTGAAAAGGATAAATAATATGAGTTATTTTAATTATAAATAATTTTATTGAGGTCTAATAATGGATAATGACTATAGGAGGACGATATCATTATCATCGTCATTTTATTCCCATGTTATTATGTGATAATATTAACTTCACTGCCCAAGATACCCTTTATCAATTAAATCATTGCATGTTTTCTATCTTGTAGTGATGAAAAAGATCAACAATCCCCTAATATGAGAATATTGTATAGGATTGTAAGAGGTTAGAGTATAATATGTATACCTCTTTAAAAATCATTATATTGTGGAATATTCAAGTTACATAATGGGTCCTTTGATGATACTTTTTCTGGGGAACTGCATGCAGTAGTACGATAACTGTTGGGAAGAATGTGTCCTAAACTTTTCACATGTGTCACTTGATCTAACGAGTTACATCAAGGATCAAAATATACGTTGGTAGGTTTCTGGAAATATATATTTCCAAGGTATAAATGTGGAACCGTGTACTCAAACATGGCCAATTATACTAGCATGACCAAATAAATGGTTATGACTAACTATATACAGACACAAACATGGTTACATGACATGATTAATGGGTTGATCGTGAGCCAATTGGACTCAAATTGTACATAGAGTGGACATAGTAATATTCATCATAACATTTATCGAACACCTCATCAATTTAGTATGAATTAGTTTCCTTTTTTTAGTTCACTTGTTTCTCCTTCTAGGAGGATATAATATGGAAATTCATACTAAATAGAATACTATGATCCCTAATTTATAAATCCTTTTAGATATTAATTTTTTCCCTTCATGTGGATTGGTTTATAATCCTCTATCACCTAGTGCCCATGTGGGGTTTCTGGAATTAGCATGACCAACATCACATATTTGTTGATCCCCAACATATATGATAAATAAAGTTACTATTTTCAGATTCCCCATTGAAATTTGTTTGATGCATTTTAATTTATAGATTCCTTCGAATATCTAATGTGAACTTCCATATGGTTATACCCACTAACAATGAAATATCTAATGGACTCCATCAATACTAGAACTCATGTAGAGATAGTTCTTCCAAAACTACGTGGTTACAAAATCTGTCATAGAATTATAGGTTGTCGATGTTTTTTTTACTATAAGTTTAGAGATAATGTCTAATATATGTATATCAATATTTTTATTGTATATTATGTTATTATTGACGTATCTACATAATTTGATGTACTCTATTATCTTTATTATTCCTGTGTAGTTATTTTACGTTATCATAATTAGTATTATTATACTCACCCTCTCAAGGGATCTTCATATACATATCATCCATTATACATATGAGCAAAAATTCACAATGGTGATTTTTGTACTAGGATAATAATGGGAAATGTTTTCACCATAAAGATAGTGGTTTATAATAGGAATCATATATTACATTTCAGAAACAATTTTTTTAGCTCAACCACATTACAATTTTGGTATTAATTTATTTGTTACATTATAATACCTACATTATTTTCATACATAGATTATTTGATATTGTTTTATGAGTTCAGTTGAAATCATTTTTATTTTTATTTTTCACATAATATGTGATTGGATATGTGTAATTTTTTAAGTGTTCTATATGGTAAGGTCTACAATGTGTGTCTTTTTAAAATGATTATGATTTTATATCTCATATCCAATTAGAGGTGGATTTGGTAGTCACAATCATCATATCACAAGGAAGGTGAGCCACAGTTGTACTAATTGTGATATATTTTGATTAACAACCTTATACAGGTTATTTTAATCACTATAATTCTGATTCGTTAATTATATCCCCATAATGTTTCACATGTATGTTAAATATTCTATAAAGAGATTATATCAATGTATTTTTTAAAGATAGATTCTGTTGAACAATTTCCCTAAAAAAATATCGCGAATAAAATACATAGTTCCCAGGGATTGGATATATGCTACTGGTACTTTTTGATAATTTAATCATGGATATGAAATACAATACCAATGTTGTGGAAATGTTGATTCATGTTCCCAAATATAAATTAAATGTGTGGTTAATTACCTTGAGATGAATGGATGGTTGGATAGTTCACCTATTAATTTTCTATATTTCACCAGAGAATAGTTTTTTAAAATAATTGATCAATAAAATTAGGTTAAATATGTAAGATCAAATAGAGTAACATAGTGTTATCACCCACATCACTAAACTGAATGATTCCAAGAAAAAGTACTAGACCAAAAAATATGAGTGGGAAAAAATACATTAACCATTGAAAAATGGCATAATTATATAAATAGTGAAATGTGTTACATATATTGTGATAAATATTATTAATAGTATATATTTAGAAAATTGAATATTTAATTATGTTTCATAGATAATTGTTGTAGTTGTTTAATTATTATAAAAGATCAATAAAATGCCCCCATTGAAGGTGAACAAGGTGGATGATGCTCTAATTCTGAATGCTCATGCGGGTTTTTTCATGGAATATATTGAAATAACAATAAAATTCATAATGTTTTTATAAAAAATAACATCAAATAATTATTTAAGTGGACTGATTTTATCTTTAATGTATTTATTTTCATCAATCTGTTTATTTGAGAAAAAAGGGAGGAAAAAATGTGATATTTGAAACTATTTGAAAAGATGAGGAATTTTTCCCATTTCAATATGGAGAAAAATGGAATTTTATGGATCAAGAAAAAATTATAGTTCACTTAAATAAATATAATGACGGTGATACTAGATAAATCACATAGATAACCGTTATTACTCATCCTATATGAATTAAAATCATTAGATATATAAATTTGTATTTATATTAGTGAAACATATATAGGAATATTGGAAAATATTTTTCTCAATGACATGTATGTCATAATGTGTAGGTTTAAAAAAGAAATATAAGAGGATTTTATAAAAATTCATGAAACCATAACTGTAATATGAAAAAATTTCCAAAGATTTAATCATCAAACCCAATAAAATATAATCACCATAATTCTCTTTGGGTTTTTACTCTCATTATCATGTCATCCCATTTTATTGAAATGAGTACCATTTATATGAAGATCATATTTCTAGGATTCAAATTAATAATTTTTTATTGCTTCATTAGTCTCTTATGTGAGATTACGATATATTTTCATACTATGATAAGAATTACAAAACAATTGTTTATTATTTGAACCTATTTTTTCTATTTAAATGTTTTTTGGGTTCAATAACATCATTTGGTAGAATTTTTATAAAACAATAGTTTTCAGTTGAGAATTATGATGGATCTATATGATGCACTTTTTTATGTATGTTTGGAACTCCAATTTTATAAAATGATTTTTTTAAAAGAGAAAAATTAGGACCCTGGATAGTTGTGGACATGAAAGAGAATGTTAAAAAATAAAAAATAAAAAATATATATCCTACTATCATCATAAAAATACGATAAAAATAATTATTGTGATCGTGAATTTAATTTTAGGGATATGTTCATGAAATAAACATATACAGGGAAGAAGGTTATATTATTTGGAATGTTCTGAATGTTGATCCCTATAAATGCTATTCTGCTTGATGATCAGGATTATATATGTATTGTTATTATCCCAAGGGGTTTCCACTGAATCACACTAATTTAATGAATTTTCTATGAATATAAACCAATAATGTATATACATGATCCTTATCATGTATTTTACAAGAACATCATATCAGTTCATAAATATCTCCCTCATGAGGAAAAATGGAATTGATTTATTATAAATAAAATAATGTAAATTATTAAAATGCCAAAATCTTATTAAATGATTTTTCCTTGAAAATATTAATCTGGGTAATCAGTATAGAAATTCAATGAAGAAATGATCTTGTTGTATCCATAGTTATTTATTTTAGTGAATAAACATAAAAGTAAAAATATAATATGGTTCAATAGAATGTAAATCAAAAATATTTTATGAAACAAATTTCATTAATGAATTTGAATTTAATGATATATTCCTTCACACTTAATACTATTTTAAATAAGCATAGATATAATTTGGAAATATAATTATTCTATATCATATTTTTTGTAGAACCAATGGATTGGATGGTACGAATAGTGGTATATATAATTAACATAAATAAATTATTATAAATTTTAATAATAAATAGTAAAATAGTCACATATATATATATACTTTATTTAATACTAAATAATTTTATTATTAAAATATATATATTTGAAAAACATATTTTTATAATGTGATCCTATAAAATTAATGAAATTTTTATTAATTATTTATGGTTGTGAAATTTAAAGAATATATATGGAATAATATATTTTAGAATTCATCTTAATCTCTATAATAGTATCAGAATAAGATCATATTAATCATCATACATAAAATAAACATATCGAAAATCTTTTTAGTTGTGTCATAAGATTAAATAAATCAATAATAATTTATAATTGATTTTACAATAAATAAATCCATATGTTGAATTTGTATGATAAAATTTTGTAAAAGGAACATTAGAATTTTTGTTGTTATAAATACTTTCTATAAAAATTATTTTTATCTTTAGTAATGTAAAATGAATTAAAACTATTTTACAAATATGGGTAAAGCCTTTATAATCTCTATAACACATTCTTAATTTTTTTGATTTTTTTCGACAAAAAATTTTATTTTTAGATATATATTTTATTTTTATTCATTATTTTTAATTCTTTTATGATGTATTATTTTTTTTAAAATAATATATATTTTATTGAAATCTAAAAATATATTTTGAGACTTTATATAATAGTATCGTTGTAAGAATAAATTATATATTATAATTATATATAATTATAAAATGCATATATTATAAATATATAACATCTTTTTTCAACAAACACCTTACATTATTTCAAAGTGAAATGGTTTAATTTATTAAATATGGAACATTATTGAAAAAAAATTGATAATTTTTTTATTATAAATATTGGATAAATAATAATTTTCTAATTTTAAATATAAAAAATGCATTTAAAAAATTTTAATATTCATTTTTAAATATTTTTATATTTACTCTATTGTATTTATAAAAATAATTTGAATAACCGGGAATGAAATTATGTAATTTTAAATAAACTAATGTTAGTTTGAACAGTGTCTTATGAAGTATACATATCTAAAAATGTAACTATCACATATATTAATATTATTGGTTGAGGTTTATTGTCCATTTCATATAGTATCTATGATTTATTGGATCCATGGTTCCACATGACCATATATAAGACCTTATACTAATTTAAATTACTGAAAAATTAGAAAATCATTATGAAACTCACATGTAAAATATAATTGATTATATATTTTAATATAAATATAATGATCCACATATATAAACTAATATATATGTAAATCCATTATTATCTTTTTTCCCTAACACATTGAGTTTTGGTAATCTCTTAAGACCATCATATGAAGGATAATTGTGTTATCCATATAATGTCTCTCAAATATAATGCAATTACATTACCCATACTTTTCAATGATTATTTTATTTCTATATCCTCTTAATAAATTCATTCCATTATAAAATAGTGTCTTAATTATCATAACGATAAAATTAATTTTTTTTATGAATTTATTATATCATTTTCTAAAATGATTCAATCATTAGAAATTGATAATTTTGCTTTTGGATTCATGTATACTACGACCTACCTAATGTGATGTTTTTTAATAGTTGGGGCTAAATCCTCATTTTTATTATTAATGAAAATTCAATTTTCTGTTTGGGTTGAGGGAGACGCATTTCATTTCCCGAATGCCCCAGACCAAGCGTTCTGAAATCAAGGCATGAAAGCCTATATTTTTACCAAAATGTCTCATCAGTGAATAGTACTTCAACAGTACATGGGATGTTATAGTACCACCAATGGAAAAGTTCCTTATACAGTACCCACCACCACAACATTATCACTACTGGAATAGTTCCCCCGCTTTTTTAGTATTGCTATAGTACCCTTTCTAACATTCTGTTATAATAACCTGAGAATTCTTCTCTTTCCTGGATTTGATCCTACATCTCTTTGATGCTATGGAGCAGCTTGTACCACACGGGTACATATCGTTGGACCTCACTCATGAGATGTGATTATTTTAACATTTACTAATTACAAGGATGGTAATTAGGTGAAATTTGATTAATATATTACATATATATTATATAAATATAATTCATTTACGGTGGATTAGTAATTATCATTGCAAATATCCTTAAATAAAAAAGTGGACAATCATTTTTGTGTATATCTTTACTACCACCACCACGAGTTGATGTAAATAATTTTTCATAAAAAATTTATTTGAATGTTCAAAATATGTATATAATGAATTAATATAAAATTGACATAATTATTACTATATAATGTATGATAGATTAATTAATGAGCAGTATAGCATATATCCTCTATACTTAAATAATCATGGGAAACAAAAAGTTATAACATGAAATAATGATAAAAATAATTAATTTATAATTAAAATCTAATAATATTTAATAATTAATCACTATATTGGGTTATATGTATTAACATGGTTATATAATATATGTATAATAATACTATTAATTATATACATTTGGTACAAACCCATATAAATAATGCTAATATTTGATGTAATGGTTTATAATCTCAAAATTTTCTTTTTTGGAAAATATTTTATGTTATTACCAAGTAATTTTTATGACATTTTTATACTAAAAAATTAAATTTTATGTTATGATTTATTCTTATATAATTATATTATATTATTCAATACATCTTATTTTATATATAGGTTACAATTCTATGATTACCATGGAGTATTTCGTTTTCATTAATCTAAATTATTTGATACTATTTATTCATAGATTTATCTTATGATAAATTATATGATATATATATATATATATACATTGAAATACTATTTTTTTATTATCATAGGTTTTTCAATGTAAATTTTTTTAGGAAACATTTCTTCTATTTGGTAATTAAAAAATGGTCTTGAAAAAATTTCCATTAGAGTTAAACAATATTTTTCTCATTACAGTCATGATTATTTTATCTTCCTTATATAAATTTTATAAGATAATTTCTGGAATATATTATAAAATATACAATTAGATTTTAATACCATTTTTATTCAATGATTAATTATTAAAGAAATCAGTAATTTGGGACTTCATTTAATTTTCTGAATGACATAAATTTCAACTTATTAGGTTACTAAATCGTCATTTTACCAATTATTTCAATAATTTAATTATCCAAACACATATACACAAAATTCAATAAATTTATATATATATTTCCTATTTTACTTTCAAATAAAATGTTTTCATTTATATTTTTTAAATATTAATATTTTTATTATGTTATTTTAAAATCAACAATGTATTTTCCACAAGAGATAATATTATTAATGTTGTATAGAACTTTAAATATATGCATTGTTGTTAAATTTTTGACATTGGGAATAATCTGTATTGAAACAATCATTATTATCTTTTATGGAATATTATGGATTTATGAAGGCATATTAATTACAACTATTTTATTTTATAGAAGATTCATTATGATAACGTGATGGATTTTTTTCAAGATACAATAAAAAATAAAAGGTTGGAACATGATGTTATGATATGTTGGTCTATTTTATCGAACTCGTGTATTGATTAAATATGGATAAATCATGATTTAACTATAATAAGAACTATCCATGTATCATTTTGATAATAATATATTTTGACCTCTTTTAATGACAATACGTTAATGTGAGGACTAGAGTTTGGGTCCTTTAATAAATTATGGACATGTTACTATAAAATAATATTTATAATATTATGTATTTTTGAAACAACATTATTTTATGTATTTATGTTAACGAGACAACATGATAAATTTCATACATATTCCCAAGGTTGTTAGTCATTAATGTAATTTTTATAAAATATTAACGTTTATATGATATTATGTATGGGATCATAATTGAATATTTATGATTTTAAATTTTTACGGATTTTTTAGTTTTCTTATGTCAGAAAATTATACCTTGAAAATAGATTAATGATATTTAAGAATTTTTCGTGATTTAATATATTATGAACCTATTACCAATCCATTATAATATATTTTTATCATTGATTGACATCTCATATTTTAATTCATACTGTGATTCTATGATCACAATTTGATACATTTTTATTATCTATATATTATAATGAAAAACATATTTTCTTTAATATATATGAAGTGTAATATGATAGTAGAAAAGTCTATGTGATGTAAAATACCCTCCATGAAATAATATCTTTCTATTTCATATCTCAAAATACACACAACAATATTTAGATAGGGAAATAAATAAATGTTTTATTTATATAATATTAATATATATAATTATGTAATGATTCTCTATGTTATTAAAAGAATCATTAACCCCCTTTGAATCGATTCATGGTATAAATATATTTTTCATTGATTTCAGGTGATTAATTTCAGATCATGGTGAATATATATTATGAAATATTTAAATAAAAATCAATTCCAGTCATTGAATTTACATTATCTGTTATAAAATATATTGTTATTATTCTCAGTTAACGCATCTTAAATCATGGAATTTAGAAGTGGAGGATGTAAATTCGTTGTGTGTATATTAGAATTGATAAATCAAAACATATTTATATAATTAATAATTTAACAAATAATAGGATATGTGGATGTTGAGTTGGCTGATGATAAAAAAATTAGAAGAAAAAAAATAGTCTATCTTTATAAAATTATAGATAAAATATTGATTTCTACCAGATTATTTTTGAAGATATTATCATCATCATCCATGAAGGAACATTATTCTTATATAAACACTAAAATAAAAGATAATATATTACTATATGTTCTTATTTACATTTTTGTCAATGATCATTAAGTGAATTTAATCTTTTAAAACTATTTTAGACTGATACATCAATTTGTATATAATATTATTCATTATCAAAAAAATTATATTTTATTATAATAATTTTTTTATTTCCATTAATACATGATTTATGTTTATACAATACGATAATTAATGATATCTTGTATAAAATAATTTTTTTTACAAAGATGTACATCATTGAAATAATCAATAAATTCTATGATTTTATTTGGCATCAATGAAGATGTTGGATGAAGCAGACTAGAATATATAGTGGATAATAAAATAGAAGAAGCAGATCACTATAATCAATCACTACATGAGATATTTTAATCATATATAGATAATTATTATTAGTTATTGATGTTATAAAATAAAATTCAAATAATTCAATTCATGTGGTCAAACAAAATAAAATTTGAGTTCTATTCTCATAAATTATGTCAATGATAAGAAATATAATTCAATAAAATATATCTATATACTAGATATGTAATTGATGAATAATATATGTTTTGTTTATTTCATCATTTACTATATATTTTGTTGTTAAAGTATTAATTTAAAATCTAGTTTTAACAAACATTTTAATTGTGTATTTAACTGATTTTTTTGTTTTTTACCATATGAAATTTAAACTGTATTCCAATAAATATGTATGTAATTTCACTAAAAAATAAATTTAATGGCTTACATATATTCATAAAAATATAATTTATATTTTTAAAGAAAATAAAATAAATCTCATTTATTGTGAATATGATATAAAAAGAATAATACAAAATAACCACATTATATACATAATAAAATTATACGTATCATATTATATTTTTATATTTTTATATTTTTTTCTATGAATATCTGTATTTTTTGAAAAATATAAATTATATTACACATTTTTTTTAGAAATGTTGATGTTTATATTTTTTAATTAAAATTTTACTTAGAAGTATCAATTATATTTCACTAAAAATCATATATAATTATTAAATTATGTTATTTTTTTGGAATATATTTATTTTTATTCAATTATTCATGATATATATATATACTAATTATTTTATGGATTTCCTTTTCATGAATCAATGAATATGATGTTTTTCTTTTTATGGTCTCTTTAATATATTTTTTATAATAATATCATCTTATTTTATTTAGTTTATGAATAATATAGAAAATTATTCTATAGTATTTCATTATTTAATAATTATTTCCACTACGAGGTCATTTTAAATGAGGATTATATATATTCGATATTAAAAATATAATTTTTCATTAAGGAATTGTATCATGATCAAATTAACATGATTACATTATATGATGCATCATCTAAGGCATGATTTTTATACTGTTATTGAAATATTGAATAACATGATAGGAAATTTGATTTAATATATCATCATATTTGATTCATATGAAAATGTATTACAAATTATTGTTATATAGGTTATTTTTATTTTTTATATAGTTCAATGTTGTCATGTGGTCTCTTATAATTTTTTCACATGAAGGAAACAATTTATATTTATATATTAAAAAAATAAAATATAATAAATATAGATCATTTATTTTGTAGTATACTAATTTGTTTATAAAAACATAATCAAAATTAATGATTGACAAATTTCTATGTATGAACATTCTTGTTCTCTATCCAAATTAAACATGTAAAATCTATCTATAATTATCTTATATATGGATTATTTATATACATATTGTAAAATAGAATATTTTGAAACCATTATACAATAATGATCAACACATTCTATGGAATCATGGAGATTAATTTTGATATATTCTTTCATATTTTAATTATTTAATTAGAATTTAATTATTTTATATTCCTTTTAATTCCAATAATAATATATTTTGGATTGTTTAATTAATTTGAACATGGATATAATTTTAAAACAATAAAAATTGAATATATTGTCACATTTTTACTATATTTTTCATCTATATTCCCATGAATATGTATTGCTTAACAACTTCATTGGTGATGATGTTTTAGTATATAATGAAATTCGGAATTTAACATTAAAAATATGTAAAACACAATCGTACTCTTCTTATTATAAATTATTTATGTTTGAAGTAGTACCGTAAGAAATCAGATTTGTTATAAACCAATCATTTCACTATAGAATTTTTCCATTTAAATCTATATTAGAGTTATGTTATTTATAATTCACATGAAACACATAATTAAAATATTTATTCTTTATTTAATAATTATAAAAAGTGTCATTTAAATGAAAAAATGGAAATAAATTTAGAAATATTATACTAGGATAATAAAAACTCAAAATTATTTCAAAATATATAGTGTTATGCTCACTTAATATTAAAATATTCTTGATAAAAAATGTTAATAATAATTTTATTGAATAAAATTATTTATTATTGAATGAATCTTTAAAAATGATGAAAGAATTAGATAAAATGAATAAAAGGGTAAATAGTTGGTAAATATATAATAAATAATTCTAATTTGAATAATTGAATAGTAACATGATATTTTAATATAAATTTACCATTGAAATAACTACCTGACAATTTAGTGTAGAAAAATATCCATTAATTAAAATATTATGTGACTAAAAAAATATATAAAATATAATAATTTAATTCAAATATTTTTTGAATTAAGTAATTAAATGAAATAAATATATATACTTAATGTAAACCATTTTGTTAACAAATAATAAAATTTTATTTCTATTATAATATGAATAGTGATATAAATTTTTTTAATTATTTATTATATAACAGAGTAAATTTTGAGAATAATTTTATAAAAATAACAAATTGTTATGCCCTTTGTATTTTAATTACATTATTAATTAATTGATGGATAAAAAGAAATATAGTTTATGATTATACACCAAAATCATGTACATAATTATGATATAAAAATTAACAAATATTTTATAAAACATTTTTAACAAATAAAATATTATTTAATAAGAATAATTAATAATTTAAAAATTTAAACATGACATCGAAATATTTATGGCCATTTTTATTTAAAAATATATACATTATTTGAATTCATATATATTATTCTTTACTATTTAATTATATATTTCCTATATTCAAATATGTTTTTTATTTTTCTAATTTTCAAATAATATCATTTCAATCAATATATAATAATTGTTTTTTGGAGATACAATATATATATATATATATATATTCTTGGGAAAAATATTAACATCATCAATATTATAGTCTTAAAATACCATCCCATATATATATATATATAAACATCCACTATCCACACCTTCCACATTGATTCCCAAACTTCATACATTGACATCTCAAAAATTATATCGCTCAAAAAGTTATCTATGTCTTTTCCTTATGTCCATCTAGAAAAATCATCCTTTAAATTATTTATGTTCAATCCAATGTTGGAGAAAAAAAATAATTCATCAATTTTAATAAACATGTTATTCTTTTAAACTATATTGTTTCCCATTTATACATAATAATAATCAATTTATGTACTTAAAAAACAAGAATCCTTATACTCTAAATTATATATTGAACAAAGATATTCAGTTATTTTTATTTTTATCATTTATTATAAACACCAGTCATCCATTATAGTGTAACAATAGGAATATAGATGATATTGTTTTATTATTACAATATAAAATTAATAATAAAATGTATATTATTTTAATCAGTATATACATAAAATTATAATAGTAAATTTATTTTGAAAATTTAAAATGAAAAAATAATAAATTTAATATTCTAAAAGATTATTGTTAAGACCATGTTTGTTATTCCAAAACGCCTTTACTGGGAAAAATATTTTGAATTTTTATTTTTGGTAATCTATTGATCCCCATCATATATAGAATGAAATGAAAAATATATTGTGACTTCTATAATTCTTATACAAACATTAAATATTGACTACAATACATTGAAAATAATTCATTGACAAATTTGAATCATGATATATGAAACCTGAAAAAACTCAATACAATATATATTAATTTATTAAATAAATAAAAATATTAATTGTATTAAATTAAATTATATGAATCTAATATATATTTTTAAATGTGTATACTTAATAAACATAAATATAGTTTTTGGATTTTATAAAACTATTTTATTAATATTAGAACTCATAGGAAACGTTAACTATAAGACTATTAAATTTTTTTTAGTATTTATTACTCCATATGATTATGTTATTATTGAAATAAAATCAAAGTGATAAAGTAATATTTTATCACATAATAATTTAATGTTTTTTAAATATGTTAATATATATATGTGGTAGAGTGTAAAATTGTATTTATTGTCTCGATGGTGAATTATCTTAAAATAATAGTGAAAATGTTGTGGAGTGATTGATTGTAACAAAATCCTGTACAGAAGGGAACACTACTGTTTAATATCATTTATATAATATCATATCCAAATATATTGACGGTATAACAAGAAAGTAGATATGAATGAATTTGAATTTTTTTTTTTGGATGATTCAAATACCCAGTAATTTACAAAGTATTAGGGTTGTATTTTCCATGGATATATGAATATAATACAGAGATCTATTTTTAACCATATTTTATGAGATGAATAATTCATATCTATTCCATGGTATTTAAATTATTATGACATTTTCTGTGTAATTTTTTTATATTTTCAATTTTATTATAGAATTTTATTAATATATTGTGCATACAAACATTTAAATAATAAAGATCCTAGAAACCTTTAAATAAATACCCAAAACCCAGATGATGTTATGTGATATCATAAAATATCTCATATTCCTAAACCTCTTGATATATTTATTATATATTTATAAAACATATTAATTTTTTTAAAAAAATTAAATTTTCCATTTCATTTATTGGTTCATGTAAGTAACACATGATTCAAAAGAAATAATGTTATTCTTATATAAACCAAATATATACATTATTTTTCATGCTCATTTTAATGTTTCGTTATCATAAATTTTAATACATTTATGATAATTATATTAAAAAACAAAATATTATATAAATAACATTATTATATTTATTGTATTATAAAATGTATATTCATTATTAAATGTTATTGATAGTAATAATAGTTTCATAATGGTTTAAGCAAATGTATCACACTCTTAACAATTTTTATGTATTTTGTTTTAAATTTGAATTTTAAATATGGTATAAATCCATGACTCATAATTCACCATGTTTAAGATAATGTCTTATTTTCATTAATAAATTTTCCATGAAAACATTTTTGATACATTATTGGTAAATAAAATTAGGAGGCTTTTTATTCATTCCGATTGATTTGCATCACATTTATGCATTATGTATATATTTTTCAAAATGTCACATATATTCTTGTAATATTAAGATAATAATATGAAAAAAATAATAAACATCATATTTTATTTGTTATCAATTTATAACATAAGAGACCATTATTCATGGTCATGATACATTTTATATTATGGAAAAAAAATTCATAGAAGTTATATTGTATTTATTATCAATTATTATATTTAATATTTTTTGTGAAACTCGTTTTATGTTTATGATAATGTACCACATGTATATTCCACATTGTTTTTAAATAGATGATTAATACATTCATATGATATTTTCTATCATATTTATTGTTTTCATTTAAAAATTATGACCCTATTTTTTATATAATTATATTATTTTCAATATTTATGACATATCCCCATACATCTGCACTAATTTATCACCATAATATAATTTTTATCTAACCCATTTCTTTTATAAATTTTCACATATTATGAATATAAGGGTATCTATTTGATAAATCCAATGATAAAAAATAGAATATGGAAATAAATATTAAAGAATATTTTAAAAAATATATATTATTATCTATGTATATTAATATTTAAATTATTGTCAATTTTTTTAAAAAAAATTATAGATATTTCGTGGAACATATTTTGTGACTATTTTCCTTTATGATGATCATTATGAATGGTATCAATAAAATTTGTGACTAATTATATATATTGAATTTTTAAATATGATTGGTAATACCAAAAATAACATATGTTTGGTCATAAAAGTCATGATATAGTTATTGAATGTTATTATTCCATATTATATATGTTTTTTATTGTGTTAATATAAGTTGGGTATTGATTTTTTAATTCTCATTTTTAATGTTCGAATGATTCTGTCAAATAATTAAAATTGAATCTATCTTATAAAAAACCAACTAAATATGATATATAATTATTCAATCCAAAATTTAAGAAATAACATGATATTGTGAATTGAATTCTTTAAATTGATACCAATTCAAGTAAATTCATTAATCAAAATTAAAATCATCAAGGTAAAGAGAAAATTGTCTCTAAATTATGATCATATTGATGATGAATCTATTATATGATAATATTAGTCCAGTTTTAGTTGATATTTAAATCATTAAATCATGTAGAAATATATAAATTTCATAAAAAACAATTCATGTCCTCTAATGTATTATGAATGAAAAAACCACCCATTGAAGTAATTTTTTATAATAAGTCATCTAGTTTGGGGAATTATTTATGAATACCAAGATGAGAAATGTTATAAATTCACTGTAAATGGATAAATAATTTTTTTTCCAATTATCTATTATATAAAAAATAAATATAAAGTTTCGGTGGGTATTATCATAGAAAAAATTGAGTAAGAATCAATTCTGTCATGTAGGGATAATATCATATGTTATTTGATTATGAAATTTGAATTTTTTTAATAACCATTAATGAAAATATGAATACTATATTACTGGTCAAAATTGTGTCATCTATATTAATCAGTGAATTGAGATATTCTTTGGTGTTAATAATTACTATATAGATCTTTTATTCAATAGACTGGGATATGTAAATCAAAAAGCTATATCATTAATAAATAGATCATTACAAAAAGCATGATTATTTCAATTAGTTATAAGAATAAATTTTATGGTGGCATGAAAATTCAGTTTCAAACATGTCAAATGTATGAGAAAATTTATTTATAAGAACATTATTAACAAATTAAAAAATATATCAAACATATAAAGGATAAAAACCATGATCAAAAATACTAATGTAACATAAAAATTGATTTACGTTTTGGAAAAAAATAATGAATCATATCAATCATCCATCAATTGTGTTATTAAACAACTACATGGATCATCAAATATATGGAAGTAATTTTACCAATAAAAGTTTCATAGATTGAAATAAAAAAATAAATACTAAAATTTTATTCTCATGGGAACATTCATATTATATGACTACCATAAAAATGAATTATAAATTTTTGGGGGATAATCAAAATTTTAATTTAATCATGGGTTGAGTATTTCATATTTATTTTAGTTAAACTAATTCAATCATATAAACCATGTTGTATAGAAATATTGAAACACTGTATCAACAATTTGGGAATAAGTTGTCATTAAAAATAACATACAAAGAAAAAATTTATATAAAATACACAACCATACAATTATTATCATTTATAGTAAAAATCATCAAGAAATATTCTTATTCTCATTTTCTATGGGTTAAATTTAATAAAAATATTAGACTGAATACAAATATAATGATAAAAAATAAATCACTATATAAGGGGGATTAATTTTAATTTCCCTTAATATCATCAGATTTAACACATTCTCAATAAGTATTACCATTTTTTGGGAAAATATTCTCAATTTTTGATAATTCTTCAGTATGAAAGATAATATATAGTATAAGTAATTGAATAAAAATATATGACCATCATTGTTTAAATACTGATGAAAATGTAATATTTGGTACCCAATTTGTTATGAAGAATTATCTTAAATTTTTTGGAATTTTTTTCTATTTTAAAAATTAAAAAATCAATATCCATGTCCAATTTTAAATATATAATTTCTTCACATAATAATAATTGTGAGGAATGTATTAAAGTTTTTTATAGTTTTCGATTTTAACTTCAATATAACTTATTGACGTGGGTCTCAGTCCCCATTATGAAAATATAAAATCGGTAAATTATTATATAATTAATGTATTGGTCAATGCTTTTTTGAAACTATCACATCATGATACATTTATCCATCGATTTTCATGAAAATATATTTTGATCATCAATATGTTGTAGTTATTTTGGTTCCCCATGGCATGGTTTGATGTCCCCATTGTGGAATTTGGGAATTATGGTGTAATGAAATGTTTATGGTAATCATGTTGTAGAACCCATATTCCATATATAATTCTGTGTCTTAGACATGTTTTAAATAAGTAGATTTGGTACTTACTAATATTGTTTATAGTGATTGATCTAATTTAACAACCTTATTGAGTGATAATTATTTACCATGCTAGGATTCTAAAAGATTTTTCTTTTGGTGTAAATTCATAAATATATCTAGAATCATTATGAATTCATTGTTATATTAAAAAAATATGAAATGTTTTATTCTTCTAATGATTTCAATGATATCCTTCTGAATATAATTTATGTCGGATAGAAAAACATTAAAATATTTTTTATATGGCTTATTTCCCTATCCAAATGGGTTTTTATCTAGTAATTTTGTTCAAAAGGTTATGCTATTTTAATGTAATATTTTATTTATTATTAATTATAGGGGGTCTATATTAATTTAGGTTTTTTTGATTTATTCATGTGATTAAGGATATTTGATTATCGGTGTCTCTAAGATCATCCCTAATAATTTAAAAAACCATTATTTGAAGTTGGGGATTCGAGACATCTACTTATTGATGCATAATGGTATCAAATTCATTGAATCAATAATAAGGTACTGACTACTAATAGAAATGAATTATAGAAAAGTTAATTGAACAATAATGTGGTTAAAAACATGAGATACACATAAATATATATTATTTTCAAATGATAATAAATCATTATAGATATTTCTTTTTGATAAAATTTTATACCTATAGGATTTATTTTATATCCTCCTTATTAATGTATTATCTCACCATTCATATAATATTAATCATATTAATGTTGAAATTAATTTATTTTATATCCTCCTTATTAAGTATTACATTGAAAATATTTCATTTTGTGGATGTTAATATTTTTAATGATTATATGATTTGAGTTGTTGTTGTAGTGAATTGTTGTGAATTGTTTTAATGTTGTCACAATAGGTTAAAAATTGGTGTTATATTTTTTCCCATGGAAATAAAGGTGATGTTGGGCGTTGATGTGGCTATAGTGTATTGGTGTTTATTCTAGTGCAAATTGTGTAATAATTAATTCAATATAATTGAAGAACGAATGTGGATGTTTGTTTCTTGTGTTATGGTTTTGCTCATGCAATGATTAATGTGTTTATATATATTAAATTATAGCTTCCCTATCATATATAATAAATTTATTAATAATTACCACGATAATAACTATGACCATGAATTGAACATATAGATGTTAATCATTAAAATTAGACTTTTTAAATAAATATATAATAACATGACTGAATATAGTTAATTTGTAAGTAATTGTTATGAATTAAATATAGGAAAATGTATTAAAATTTTAATTTACTGTTGATGAAAAAATGTTACATCAGGAATAAAAAAAATGATATGTATAAATGGAAAAGTATAAACTTTATTTTCACAATATATATATTTATTATGGTGGAATTATTTATGGTATTGATGATGGAGTGACGGTTAGTTAGTGGAAGTGGAGATGGGTGACTATGTAAAGATATAGTAGTAATTTTTGTTAATCCAATGAGGTTTTCCCCATAATGTATATATCATATTTCTTATATTTATTATTATTACATATTCACCCCACATGTTATGGATATCATTAAATATAAAAGAAATTATTACGTTCTAGTTATTTTAGGAAAGGTCCTACATGTAGAGGGAATTTTTTTTCAACTCATTCTCTGGTAATATACACAACTTATATAGTGTAAGGATATGAAATCAATTTCCTAGACCTAGTGCATTATTTTTATTACATTGTAATGATTAAAAGGATTCCAATTTCAATGAATAGATTAGTATAGTAGTTTTTAAAATCTAAATACGTACATAAATTAAACATTACAGATTGAAAAGAAAAAAACCTAATAGTTTTAATGGGATTATCCACCATTATAATATTATCCTTGTAGGTCAATCATAAAAAAACACCATCAAGTCGTTTTAAAAATGAATCATAAAAAAGAGGTGATCTCAAATTCGCAGTAATATTAAAAAATACATTGGAAGATAACATAAACATTTACATTAGGTATGTTTAATAATTGAAAAAAATATCATTGTAAATAATAAAAATGAACACATCATAGCGAGAATATGGGCTGAGTAATTAATTCCATAATAAAACATATTCATTGGTATTATACTAGTCGAATCACCACATGATTATTCAATTACTAGCTTCATAATGAGGGAATGCATAATGCAGGAAAATATAACCATACCATCAAGGACTTGTGCCAGGCCCCTATTCAATCATTTTTTCAAGGCCTTGTGTCAAGAACATAGTTTTTCTCATGATACCTACTGATCCACTAAGGAGCAATAGATGGGCCCAATCGATAATTAATAAGTCCAATTGATTCATAATATAAATGGGGATAAACATAAATAATATACACAATCATCTTGAAACTAATATATGAAATGTATAAAACATTTTCTGAACCTTAAGCATAAAACTAAACATTCAGAGTAAATTAGTGAATGGTTTTATGATAGAACATCTATAGTAAATTTAATCACAAAGCAGTAAAATAAATATAGAAGATGATATCATAATGGATAAAACTAAATGAAGTAAAATATTAAAAAAGGACGTTGACACAAATGACAATACATTTAAATATTACCGTTAAAAAATCCATAAGGAAATAATCCTAAAACATTCCAAAGACTACAACCTTGAACCAGTCATATAATAATATCTTAGATTACCAATAAAATTTGGAGACTCTTTATATGATACAATTGTAATGTCCTAGAAATTCCGTATAACTATTTTTAATTATATGGAATTATTTCGAGACCACTAAATTTGAATTTGCGTGGATCTAAGGCATGGAGTGCCTGGAATGATCTGTTGTAATTTAGTTAAGATTTAATTATTGTGTGTAAGTATGTTTTTATGAAAATGTCGAATAACTCTAGAAAGGTTACTCAGATCTGAAATCTGATGGCACCGTTTTGCTCTTGATGGAGAGTTAACCTAGCCGCAACTTATGTTTTGTCATTGTGGGCCTACTAGGAGAAAACATGAAAATTTCATAACCATAAACAAAGTAATTAAATAAGGTTATTTTATTTTTCAAATTATTATAACTTACAAATGATAACTCAGATTGAAAATAGGAGACTATATATGAACTTGTGATGGTATGGTTTTTTTAGGAAGATAGTAACATTATCCAAAACATGCCACAAATGAATGTTTTTTTTGGCCATAAATAAAATAATTAAGTGATAATTTTTTTATTGTAAAATAAATAACTTTTAAATAGTATTTTAGATTAGAAACCCAAGAGTAATTTTGGGTTCGTTGAGGTATTTTTCAATTAGGCAGTGTCTTACCTCAACCAACATAGTTTGGGTGTGACTGTTAATAAATTTTCAAAAAAAAATTATGTTACGTTCAGTAAATTCGTGGGCGGCGTTTTCGAACAATTGATCTATTTCTCAGATTAAAAATCTAATGGCACCATTGAATCCGCAATGCCGAGATTCTTTTAAGGGAGTCATAACATCGACCGTGGTATGTGGGGTGAAAAAGATACTTTTGTGGAATTTTGAATGATTAAAAAAATAACATGTGTTTTTATTTTAATTTCCTTTTATCCTCCAATGGAAGAACAATGTTGGTAGGACTGGCAACATGTGAAGCCAATTAATGGCTTGACTCATCTTTTCCAGAAACTACACGGCTGAGAATTTGAGAGGCTCAATAATTAAACGAACCTTATTAATTTCTCATGTGCTTCACACTCCCCTACTCTTATTTATATGGTTCTTGTGGAGTGGTGTTGGCATGAATTCTCCATTGGATGACTCCCTTTAAAATTACTGCAACGCCAAAAACATGTTGGATGAGACTAGTACCAATGAGTGGTGATGAGTGCAACAGAGTCACCAACTGATGACATTGATGAAAGATGTTCAGTCGAGTTTCATCATCAGATGTCTCTTCCACATAGGGGGTTTAATTTTTTATGCATTCTAATTGTTTTCCTCTTCTACATTATTAAATAACATGAAGATCATGGATCAACCAACTAACATGTTGACAAGCATTTCATTCGTATTTGTAGGATGTTATTACGACGATTTTTGTGGGGTTATTATTGTGTTCAATGCAAGTCTTTATTAAACTACCTTTATATCAACCATATTATGAGATGAAATAGAGGTTGTGGGCCTAAAAACCCCAGCCCAAATCCTTCGATGTCTTGTTTTCCTTGTTCCACCTTGGAAGACCATGAGAAAGTTGACCCGTGTCAAAAGTGGAGGGTCGCGGCACGCCAACCGCGGCGAATGGAGGAGGCTGGAAACCCAATTTCCGACTAAGAGAAGGAATGAAGCGTGATTGTCGCACTGTCAATTAATGGATGTCGCATCCGAAACCAAACTGGAGGCAAAACCCGCATCCAGGGGGTTTTGTGGCAACTGAGTTGCACCCTTGTGGCGTCACCGCCCTGCCAACCAAACGCCCTCTGGTTTCTTTGTGAACTCGGGTGACCAGGGCGATACACCTCGCACGTCAGATCAAACCAGGCTACTGCCTTCGGAGTAGGCCCTAACCTTGAGTAGAACCAACTTCCTCGATGCACAAGGCTGCGACCCTCTCCCCGGGTCTCCACCCTCAGATCAGGCATCTCCCTCATAACGGGCCTCCTCCCAGTGGGTTGTCGCCCCAGTAGGCAACTACCATGTGCAGGTCAGGTCTCCCCCTTGTGGGCCACTCTATTCTAGTCGGGCCTCCATTATGAGTCACCCTATTCTGGCTGGGCTGCCCTTACGTGTTTCCCCTCTTGTGGGCCAGACCATACATCGACCCAACTGGCTAATTCCAACCCGGCCCAGCGGGTTGAGTCCACCCCAGCCCAACCCAGACTGAATCTGGCCAGGTCGGTTTGACCGTGTTGGGTCAGTCTCGGGCCCCAACGGTCCTAGAAACACTTAAAGAAGCATATCATGAAAACCAGATGTCTTTTTGATGAATCGTCTGCATCGTTGGGATCCATGTATTGAGGCAGTCCTTTTGGTACACTCAACATGAGTTTTGGAGAAATTTGGAGTATGGTCAGGATGGATTGAACCAGAATCTAATCAAGCCATCACAGCTAAAATAGTTATAACACATATAACGAGTCTCTGATTGACGTTCCATATATCACATTGGAACCCTTATGACATGGAAGTCCTTTGGGTTACTCTATTTTGGAGATTAGTGGTGTTCTATGTACGAATGGTATCTCCAGGGGCAGATTCGACGGAACTTGAGTGCACCAGTTGCGAGGAAACCTATTGCAGGATTCAACGTGATTGAAGAACATCGATCCTATGTGGGTCAACATATAATGTGTTGAGTCAACAAGGTTTTCCATATGACTTTTCCATTCCTTCTTGTTTTGAAAATCACAAACACCTTTTCTGTAGGCAAACACCTTATCTTAAGGAAAATTGCTTTTATAAGGAAAATTGCTTTCTTAAGGAAAATTGTTTTTATAAGAAAAATTGCTTTCTTAAGGAAAATCTATTTTATAAGAAAAATTATCCTTATCATATTTTCATCCATATTTTTCTTAAGTATAAGATTCGGATTCATTTTCTCGGAATCATTGAAACTTTGATATGAAGCATTCTGTTTTAGGATCCGATTTCTGGATAAGAATTATAAGGAAGTTTCATTCCAAATTCTGGATATAAACTCTGACTAAATTCTATTCCAGATTCAGGATACGAATTCTGAAGAAGAATTCCCATTACGAATTCTAATGAAGAAATCTCATTCCGAATTCCCATTACAAATTTTAATGAAGAATTCTCATTATGATTTCTGATGACGAATTCCTATTCCGAATTCTCATTCCGAATTCACCTGTTAAATAGAATCTGATCATCTTTGTTTTATACACTCTGGATTAATTCAGACTCCGAAAAATATCTTTTTTAGACTCTGAACCTTCCTATTGCATACATTTTCTAATCTTACTACTCTTTATTGTTTTCATTACACTCCGAATCTTTCACTCCGAAGTTTTCATTCCGAACTTTTATGTTAGAATTTAAAACGATGTCGTACATTCTGTTACACTTGTTTTGTTATATAAAGATGTCGTCTATTCTGTTTCTTATTAACCGTTGTCTAAGTGACACGTGTATAGGTCCCTCCGATCTTTAAGGAAAATATGACCGTTGAAGGAGGAGCCGACCTTACCTATAAATAGGAGCTCATTTGAAAGAGCTCGAAAGGCTGATAGCTGATGAACGTACTGAAAGGCTGAGTAATATGCTTGAAGTGATTTCAATAGAGAGAGGCTCTTATTAACTCTCAAATCATTGTGCGACTCCGAATGTTGGTGATTACATTCGAGGGCTTATGGGGATAGGAATATAGAGGTGCCGACTACCTTGAAGTTCGAGGGCTTCCTTGCTGAGGAAGACAGAGGTTGCCAACTACCTTGAAGTTGAGGGCTTGCGGGGATAGCAAGACAGAGACTCCGATCTTCGTATCGAGGGCTTACCCTGGTGTGGGTAAGACAGACTTTCTTGAAAGTATAAATCAAGGGACCTTTATCCAAGGTTGTTGGATACCCTTCTCTTTGGGTTAAAAGACCTATATCTTGTTACTAGTAGTTTTAATTCTTGTTCTTATTCCGCTGCATTTTATATTATAAGGATAGTATAACTTTTCTTATACTTCCTTACTTGTACTCTGATTAATTTTGATTCTATACGCTTTAAGGTAGAATCTCATTTTGTAATCTTTTGTTAAGTTTAAATTTTCCGGAACCATATTTCCGGAACTTACTTTCGGAATCTCTTTCCATGATTGCATTCGGTGTTTAGAGGTGTTGTGAATTTACTAAGTTTAACTTTTCTTAAACATAGCCTTTTCCTTTGCTTAAGGAAACATAGTTATTCTTAACTAACTTTAAAGGTTCCAAAGGAATTTTTAAAGTATACAATTCACCCCCCCCCCCCCTCTTGTATATTGAGCATCTCATATTATATTTTGATCCTAAAATTGGTATCAGAGGTTGGGAACCTCTTACTCTTATACCAATCTTACATTTGGTATCAGAGCAGGTCTCTGAAATACTTATACTCACGAATACGTTTTTCTAGCTCACATTATCTTTCCGAATTTTGTCTTTCCCAATTTTCCATTCCGAACATTCCCATTCCGAACTTTGTGATTACGAATCTTTTCTACTAACAAGTTTGTGTGCAAAGTTATTTTTAGTATTGCAGGAATTAATGTTGGTTCAATTGACAATCTAAATCCTAGAAGACCACCTATCATTGATGGTAATGACTATGAATACTGGAGAGATTGTATGAAGACTTTTGTTATCAATACTGGAGTAGACGAATTTGTTATGCTTACTGGTGATTATAAAATTCCTGACAAGGAAGTCAGATCTTTTACTAACCAGGAAAAGCAAGAATATCAACTCAACTATAAGGTACGCAACACTTTACTATGTTCAATGACTAGAAATATATATAGCCAAATTTCTTCTTGTGAAGCAGGTAACTGTATATGGAAGAAGTTAGAGGTTACACACTTTGGGACTTCTAAGGTTATTGAGACTAGAAGAGCTATGCTTAGAGCTGAATATCATGGCTTCAATTTTCCTTATGGAGAACCTATCTGTAAAGTTTAACAGAGATTTATGACTATCGTCAACAGTCTATAATCTATGGGAGAAAAAGGTTTAGATGATGAAGCTCTTGTGGACAAGATAATTGATATTATGCCCAATGAGTGGGAATCCAAGAGAACAGCTATAGATGAGAACAGGAAAGTTACTCAAATTACTCTTGATGAATTATTTGGAACTCATCTACAACATGAAACCAGAATGAAGAGAGATGCTGATAACATTAAGAAAAAGAATGGAAATGGTATTGTTTCTTTTACTACAACTTCAAATCAAATGAAAGCTAAGACTCCTGAAAGAGTATCCAGATCCAAGTATAAGAAAGTTATTTTCCAATCCGAATCTAGTGAGAGTGAAGTCTCAGAAAATGAATTAGCAAATCTGGCTCGAAGGATGAACAAGATAGCTGGACAGAGAAACTTTCAATACAAGTATAAAAAAAAGGAAAGGAAAGATAAGAAAGATGGAGAAGTTACTTGTTATGAATGAAAAAGAGCTGGACATATTAGACCAGATTTCCCTATGATCAAAAAGAAAGAATGAAAAGAAAGGAATTCAGACAGGAATAGGAAGAAGTATTATAAAGCTAAAACTAAGAATGTTTTGAAAGATAATGACACCTGGAGTGCCAGTGGTGGTGACTCATCAGATGAATCTTCTGATTATGAATCTTCAGGACAGAAAAATCTTGGTCTTATAGCCAGATTGCCTATTGAAAATTATTGTCTTATGGCTAAGGTATGAAATGATGAATCTTTGACTAATGTTTCTTTAAATTCTAATGTTAGTAAGTATTATAACTCTTCTGATGAAGAATCATCTTCTGATGAGGAAAATACTTTACCTACTTATGAAGAAGTCTCTAGTTTTGCTGAACTTCTTGAGATTGAGAATTCCAAAGTCAACAAGAAACTTGATAAGGAAAATTCTAAAAATTCTATTCTTACAAAAGAGATATCAGATCTTTCTAAAGATCTTGATAAGAAAAATGCTAATTCTGAAAGTATTTCAAAAAATCTTGAGGAAGTAAGTTCTGAGAAGAATAAACGTTCTAAAGAGTTAGAAAAAGTAATTTCTAAGAAGAGTGTTTTCGAGCCTAACTCTAGTTCTAAAACTAATGATTTTAAGGATAAAAACATGGTTGTAAAACTCAAGTCCTAAACTGTTTCCTTAAAGAAGTGTTTATCAAACTTTACCCATGGTAAGGAAAATTTTGATAAGATGTATTCTCAAATACGACCTTTAAGAAATAAATCTGGATTTGGTTATACCCATGCAAAACCTATTTTCAGTAACAATTATTTTGTTCCTCAAAGTGCCCCATTTTGTACCAAGTGTCAATGTGGTGGTCACTGGGCAAATAATTTTTCCTTAAATAAAACCCAATCTCTAGGATTTCACAAAGCTTACTTTTCAAAGAAGATGTGGGTACCTAAAATTTTATTGTCTGGAAATCTCAAATCCAAACAAGTTTGGATTCCGAAGGTCTAATTTTCTTCTTGATTTCAGGAAAATAAAGAAAGTACCAGCAACAATACATGGTACATGGATAGTGGATGTTCCCGGCATATGACCGGTAACAAAAGCATTTTTGAAAATATTATCAAAACGAAAGGAGGAAAGGTAACTTTCGGAGACAATGCTAAGGGAGAGATTGTTGGTATTGGTAATATTGTTCTTTTAGGTAAATCCTTGATTTCAAATGTTCTTTTTGTTAAAGGTCTTAAGCACAACCTCATTAGCATAATTCAATTATGTGATGAAGGTTACCTTGTGAATTTTAGGAATGATAAGTGTTTAGTACACAATTCCAAGGAAGAATTTATTCTCTCAGCCAATAGGCAAGAGAATGTTTACACCATAAACATAGAAGACCTCAGAAGCCAAAATTTACCTTGCCTAAGTGCAATAGAAGATCATTCTTGGTAATTGCATAGAAGACTAGGTCACTGTAATCTTAGGAACCTATGTAAACTCTCTAAGAAGAAACTAGTTAAGGATCTACCGGAGCTTAGATTTTATTCTTCTAAAGTTTGTGATCCTTGTCAACATGGAAAGCAACATAAATATAGTTTTATGTCAATCGGTGAAGTCTCAACAACTGATGCATTACAGTTAGTGCACATGGATCTATTTGGTCCAACACAAACTGGAAGTATTGGAGGCAAATACTATGTATTTGTTCTAGTTGATGATTACACTAGATTTACTTGGGTCTATTTTCTAGCAATGAAATCTGAAGCTTTTTCTTATTTCAAAAGTTTTAGAGCTCAAGTTAAAAATGAGAAAAACCTTCCATTGAAAACTATTCATAGTGATCATGGATGAGAATTTCAAAATTCGGATTTTGAAACTTTTTTTAGTAAAAAAGGTATTACACACAATTTTTCAGCACCTAGAACTCCTCAACAAAATGGTGTAGTTGAAAGAAGAAATAGAATTCTTCAAGAGATAACAAGAACCATGTTGAGTGAATATTCTATTGCTAGACATTTCTGGGCTGAAGCTGTAAGTACTGCTTGTTATACTATAAATCGAGTTTTAATTAGACCTTTTCGTAATAAAACTCCTTATGAGTTATGGAATGGTAGAAAACCAAGACTTTCCTACTTCAATGTTTTTGGTTGCAAAGTATTCATTTTGAATACTAAAGATAACTTACATAAATTCGCACCAAAATCTGATGAAGGAATTTTCTTAGGATATTCCACAACCTCTAAGGCTTATAGAGTTTTTAATAAAAATACTTACACTGTTGAGGAAATAGTACATGTAAAATTTGATGAGTGAGATCCTTTTGTTTTTAAACCATCTCAACTTACATCTTCGGATGTGTTTTCAAAAACTGATTATCAACCTTGGATAGAAGAACCTTCTGATAAGGAAATTATTCAAGAAGATACTTCTGAAACATTTACCCCAGAAGATTTTCTACCCTATGTTGATGAACAGGTTTTACAAAACCCAAATCAGGTGTTTCTTAAGATTCATCCCAGTGATAGTATCATTGGTGATATAAATCAACCAGTAAGGACTAGAAGTTCCTTAATAAATGAAGTAGAACATCTAGCATTTCTTTCCCAATTAGAACCTAAAAGCACTAACAAAGCTTTAGGTGATGATGATTGGATTAAAGCCATGCAAGATGAACTAAATGAATTCGAAAGGAATAATGTCTAGACCTTGGTTGAAAGACCTAAGGAAATTTTTTTTATTGGAGTAAAATGGGTTTTTAGAAATAAATGTGATGAAAATGGAGTCAATGATGGAAATAAAGCTAGACTTGTTGCTAAAGGCTATAATCAGCAAGAAGGAATAGACTATGAAGAAACCTATGCTCCAGTAGCTAGACTTGAATATATTTGTATTCTACTTGCCTTTGCAGCATTCTTTAATTTCAAACTTTTCCAAATGGATGTGAGATGTGCTTTTCATAATGGTTATGTTCAACACGAAGTTTTTGTTGAACAACCTCCTGGTTTTGAAGATACAAAACATCCTGATCATGTTTTTAGACTTACAAAAGCTTTTTATGGCCTTAAACAAGCCCCACGAGCATGGTATGATAGACTTACTGGATTTTTGCTTCAAAACAACTATGTTAAGGGAAATGCAGATCCAACCCTTTTTATAAAGAAAGATAAGAAAAATGTTTTGATTGTTCAAATTTATGTTGATGACATTATATTTGGTTCAACTCAGCAATCATTGACTGACTCTTTTGCAAGTCTAATGAAATCTGAGTTTGAAATGACTATGATGGGTGAGTTAACATTTTTCCTTGGTTTTCAAATTTCTCAAAAACCAGAAGGAACCTACATATCTCAACATAAGTATATTAAAGATCTTCTTAAAAATTATGGTTATGACAACACTAAGAGTATAAGTACTCCCATTGGTACCTCAAACTCTTTAAATCTTGATGAATCTAGGAAACTAGTAGATCAAACATCTTTTAGAGGTATTATAGGAAGTCTGCTTTACTTAACAGCTAGTCGACCAGACTTAATGTTTTCAGTATGCTTATGTGCAAGATATCAATCCAATCCTAAGGAATCTCACTTAAAGGCAGTAAAAAGAATTTTTCTCTACCTTAAGGGAACCATGGATCTAGGATTATTTTATACTTCTGGAAATGATTTGGTTCTAAAAAGTTTTTATGATGCTGACTTTGGTGGATGTAGAATGGATAGAAAAAGTACTCCGGAACTTGTCATTTCTTAGGAGATTCTCTAGTTTCTTGGTCCTGCAAAAATCAATATTCTATAGCACTCTCCACTGCTGAAGCTGAATATGTAGCAGCTGGAAGTTGTTGTGCACAAGTGTTGTGGATGCAACACACACTCACAGACTATGGCTTGAGTTTTACCAAAACTCAAATTTTGTGTGATAACACAAGTTCCATTACCCTTAGTAAAAACCCTGCACATCACTCTCATGCAAAACACATAGATATTAGGAATCACTTTCTTAGGGATCACACACTCAAAGGAGATATTATTCTTCATTTTATCGGAACGCAAGATAAACTTGCTGATATTTTCACAAAATCATTGCCTTCTGATAGATTTGAATATATTAAACAGAAGTTAGGAATGATAACCGTAAGGTAATCTTTCATAATTAACTTTCTGTTGAAAAAGTCTCCATACAGTAATAAACTCCTTTTCATAGGGGGAGTACATTTGATTGTTTGTTTAACAAATATTTTTTCAAAAATTTATTTTCAAACATTTCGGAACAACTATTTCCGGAATGGGACTTCCCAAACTAAAATTTTCCAAAATGGACATTCTCGTACAGAATACTTCTGGAATGGAAGTGTTCTTATTGAAAATTTCTGGAATGAAAATTTACGTACTGGCAGTTTCATAACCAGATTTTTGTACTGATTCTTTTGGTAATGTGTTTTTCGTATTGACTTTTTCGTACTGAGATTTTCATAGTGAGATTGTTTTCCGTAGTAAACTTTTGAGAACTCTGTCTCTTTATAATAAAGTTTTTTTATCATCTTTTTATATTATCCATTACGAATAATCCTTCTCAGCCAATTCGAAAGGTATGATTTCCTTACTCAAGTTTTCATAGTCGTACTTTACTTGCTGGCATTCTCTTGTATTATGTTTTCGGATTATAGTTTTCTTAATTCTATACATTAATAAAAACCTCAAAAAGATCGGATTCAAAGTTATAAACCGTCAGATTTGATCTCAGTTCATTCTAAACCGTTAGATCAACCGTGGAAGTTGAACCATCATCCCGTTGCCTATATAAAGGGGAACTAATATCTCATCCCACATCGGTTTCAAGCTCTCGGGTCCTAAAGTTCTGCCTCTCCGATTTAAGGTCGTTCCGAACTTCAGTTTTTCTCCGTTCTGAACTTCTCAGAGGATTATAGATCCGAATGTCTGCGGAGTTAGCGTCTCAAGAAATGTCTTCAACCAAGCCTATTTCTCAGTGGTTAGTTTACAGAGAAAGGTTACTCCATCCGGATTTCTACAACAACTATGATTCCCTTATCTCAAAGAACATCAAGCTGAATGGTTGGGAAGATGTTGCGGTGTCAAAAACTGGGAATCAAGATGAAGTATATTCAGATTTACTTGTCAAGTTTTATGAATCAGTTTACTTATTTAAGGAAGATGATAGGGAGAAGTTTTCTTTCAAGTCGTATGGCAAGACCTACAAACTTTCTTACACCAAGGCAGCAAGCTTGGTAGGATTGTCTTATGAAGGAGAATCGGAATTTATTTTGCACGTTTTACCGGACTCTATGGGTATCTTCGACAAAGAAAAAGCCATAGAAACTCTCGGACTAGCTGATGACAAGGCAAAGAAGATTGCAAGTCTATCTACAAACTTCCAGATTCTAGAGTTGTGGGTGCAAGGACATATCGTACCGAGGAAAGGCGATAAAGACAGCTTGAAGAAGAGTGAGATCTATATCCTAGATTTCCTGATAAATCAAAGGAAGTTCAATTTCATGAGGCATATTCATATAACTATTGAGAATCTTAAGAAAGGAAATCACAGAGCACAGATCGTAATGTACCCAGCAATATTATCAAAGTTGATAGTTCGGTGCATTGAATCTTTCAAGGAGGCTTGCAGATCTAAGCCAAGGGTATGCAAAACAATTTTGGTTAGTGATGACACTCTTAATAGAATGGATGTATCTTTTGAAAAGAAGTCTGGAAAGTTTATTGATCTACCCGCTCAAGAAGAAACCATTCCAAAAGCTGCTGATCCGGAATCCTCTAAGCCGGTAAGGAAGAGAAAGCTAAAAGAAGTGCTAGTAGAAGCCGAGAATCCCATGTCTAAGGAAGTCCACTCCGCACCTCCAAAGCCATAGAAGATGAAAGCCTATCCTGATGAGGTTGATACAAAGTGGAGAGCTGATAAAGAGAAAAGGAAATAAGGGGATCCGCAGTTCGGATTAGACCCTGTGGAAGCTAAGGCTTTGAAGGAGAAAACTGATGATGAGCTTGAAAAACAAGAAAAACAAAAGAAGCTCAAGAAGAAGATGTCTGAGGCTGAGGTAGCTTAGGCATTGTTAAAATTCAATGAAATGGTTTCAGTAACTATTCCAGTTCCGAGATCTTTCTCCCTGGAATCTCTACCTGAGACTCCAGGAAGGAATTTTGCTGCTCCAGAAGAGGCTGTTGCTAAGAATACTGAGGAAGTTGAGCAGGTGGAACAAGTAGAAGAGGGTGCTGAAGGAAGTGGTGAAACCGGAGATGTGATAAAAGAAGTAGATGATTACAAGGGGACACCTTCGGAACACTTATCACTCCGAACTTCTGAAGCAGAATCTTCAAAGCTAGTTACTACAGCAAAGGAAGAAGAAAAAGGAGAAGAAGAAGTTTCTTATCATGGAGAAGAAGAACATTTTTTATGTGATGTTTCTCACAAGGAAGTTGTAGGGGTTCAGGTAGTCGCTGATGAAGATAATGTTGTTCAAGTTTCTGATAGTGAGAAGAGAACTCCGGAACAGGATTCAATTCTGAATAAAGATACGGGGAAGCAAATTCTTGCCGATACTCCGAGCTCAGAAGAAAGGAAGAGAAAGGAAGCTAGTAGTTCTTCAAAGATAAAGTTGGAGCTTATTGAAGAAGAAAACTCTCCAAGCAAGATTTCAGATTCGGAGTCATCCTCGTTGGGACATGATTTTGTTGTCCAGTCTTTAAAGAAGTTGGTGGGATCCATTCCGACCTTCTCTAGTATCGACTCTAGATGCCAGATGCTCTAACATGCGTTGAATCAGAAAACAGACTCCGTATCTATGGTTATGGATAAGTGCGTTGAGATTGAGGCTCAGTTCAAATAGTTCTTTATTGGTTACGAAGCTCATAAAAGGTCTTGCAAGAGGATGACAAGATGGTCAAAGAAGATTGTGGAAGAAATGAGGTTGTTCGATGAATTTCAGGAAAATGTTAAAGATGACTTTGAGACCGAAGACAAGAAGATAAACGAGCTGACTTCCTCCTTTGAAGAAAAGCTGACAGAAGAAAATAACTTCCGGATCCAAGAAGTCAGGGATCTGAATGGGAAACTGAATTCTGTTTCTCAGAATTGGAAATTTGAAAGGGATCATTGGATTGATTTTAAAGAAAGGATGAAGGCTCAGGAAGAAAAGATGAAGGCTCAAAAAGAAAATATCAAGGCTCAGGAAGAAAAGCTAAAAGCCCAGGAAGAAAAGATTGAAGCTCAATCCGCTAGAATAGTTGTCTTAGAGAAGCAAGCGGAAGAAGATCATAAAGACCTAAAGAAGATCAAAACTATTCTAAAGGGGCTCATGTCAAAGGAAAAAGATCTGAAATAACCTAATCCGATCTTTTTGTTGTAATTTTCTTTGTTGTCGAGATTTCAAATTTAATGAAAGTTGTACTTCTTGTTTCGATTGTTGTCATTACAAATATCTCGGGTACTTTGATAAGTTTTTCCATTCCCTCCAATTCTTTTTGAAAATCACAAAGGGGGGAAAGGAAAAGCTCCTTAAGAAAAAGAAGAACTCTAATAAGAGTTTATCAAAGGGGGGGAAGGAAAAGATCCTTAAGAAAAATGAAAAACTCTAATAAGAGTTTGTTTAAGGGGGAGCTTTTTCATTAAAGAAGACATTCTTATCTATCACTCCGAAAATCTGAATATGATCATTAGAGATTCAAAGCCTAAGGGGGAGTTAGTCGTATTCATCATTATCCTTAAAGTAATGGGAGATAAGCCTTAATGTTTTTCTTTCTTCTTAGAATTTCGTTTTCGTAAGGATGTTTGTGCTTTCCAAAAAGGGGGAGATTGTTGAGTCAATAAGGTTTTCCTTATTACTTTTCCATTCCTTCTTGTTTTGAAAATCACAAACACCTTTTCTTTAGCCAAACACCTTATCTTAAAGAAAATCTCTTTTATAAGGAAAATTGCTTTCTTATGGAATATTGTTTTTATAAGAAAAATTGCTTTCTTAAGGAAAATCTCTTTTATAAGAAAAATTATCCTTATCATATTTTCATCCATATTTTTCTTAAGTATAAGATTCAGATTCATTTTCTCGGAATCATTGAAACTTTTATATGAAGCATTTTGTTTTAGGGTCCGATTTCTGGATAAGAACTATAAGGAAGTTTCATTCCGAATTCCGGATATTAACTCTGACTAAATTCTATTCCAGATTCAGGATACGAATTCTGAAGAAGAATTCCCATTAAGAATTCTAATGAAGAAATCTCATTCCGAATTCCCATTACGAATTCTAATGAAGAATTCTCATTATAATTTCTGATGACAAATTCCTATTCCGAATTCACCTGTTAAACAGAATCTGATCATCTTTGTTTTATACACTCTGGATTAATTCAGACTCCAAAAAATATCTTTGATAGACTCCGAACTTTCCTATTGCATACATTTTCTAATCTTACTACTCTTTATTGTTTTCATTACACTCTGAATCTTTCACTCCGAAGTTTTCATTCCGAACTTTTATGTTAGAATTTAAAACGATGTCGTACATTCTGTTACACTTGTTTTGTTATAAAATGATGTCATCTATTCTATTTCTTATTAACCGTTGTCTAAGTGACACGTGTACAGGTCCCTCCGATCATTAAGGAAAATATGACCGTTGAAGGAGGAGCCGACCTTACCTATAAATAGGAGCTCATTTGAAAGAGCTCGAAAGGCTGATAGTTGATGAAAGTACTGAAAGGCTGACTAATATGCATGAAGTGATTTCTAGAGAGAGAGGCTCTTATTAACTCTCAATGATTTGTGCGACTCCGAATGTTGGTGATTACATTCGAGGGCTTCCAGGGATAGGAATACAGAGGTGCCGACTACCTTGAAGTTCGAGGGCTTCCTTGCTGAGGAAGACAGAGGTTGCCAACTACCATGAAGTTGAGGGCTTGCGGGGATAGCAAGATAGAGACTCCGATCTTCGTATCGTGGGCTTACCCTGGTGTGGGTAAGACAGACTTTCTTGAAAGTATAAATCAAGGGACCTTTATCCAATGTTGTTGGATACCCTTCTCTTTGGGTTAAAAGACCTATATCTTGTTACAAGTAGTTTTACTACTTTTTCTTATTCCGCTGAATTTTGTATTATAAGGATAGTATAACATTTCTTATACTTCCTTACTTGTACTCTGATTAATTTAGATTCTATATGCTTTAAGGTAGAATCTCATTTTGTAATCTTTTGTTAAGTTTCAATTTTCCGGAACCATATTTCTGAAACTTACTTTCAGAATCTCTTTCCAAGTTTGCATTCGGTGTTTAGAGGTGTTGTGAATTTACTTAGTTTAACTTTGTTAAACATATCCTTTTCCTTTTTTAAGGAAACATAGTTATTCTTAAATAGCTTTAAAGGTTCCAAAGGAATTTTTAAAGTATACAATTCACCCCCCTCTTGTATATTGAGCATCTCATATTATATTTCGATCCTACAATTGGTATCAGAGGTTGGAAACCTCTTACTCTTATACCAATCTTACATAATGATACTATTTGGGTGAGATCTTATGTGGGACAGTGCTCAGCAATCATGTGTGGTTCAGCGCATATCGATCTTGTGTGCTTCTGATCCTATGGGGTTAAGCGGGGGTTAGTTACCTATCGATCTTGAGTGGGTCAGCGGGGGTTAGTTACCTCATGATTCTGTGTTGTTCAGTCGTACTACTTCATAAGAGAATAATTTGATCTAATTTATGAATAATCATATGTATTCTATACTTAAATTATACCAGATTTTGAGTTGAGTCATTTAACTATGTGGTACCCCAATATCTGTGGTGTAACTGTTGTGGTAATTCTATCATTGTGGTATATCTTGTGAGGTACTACTATCATTGTGGTGTTACTTGTGTGGTACTTATTACATTGTGGTGTTACGTGTGTGGTACATTTACCATTGTGGTATCATCTTCTTGGTTTTACCTGTGTGGTACTTCTATATTCATGGTGTTACCCATGTGCTACTTTTATCTTCATGGTGTTACATGTGTGGTAATTCTAAATATGTGTGTCATGTGTGTGGTACTTCTGCCATTGTGGAATTGTCTTCATGGTGTAACATTTTTTGTACTTCTATCATTGTGGTGGTATATTTGTGTTAATTCTACCATTGTGGAGTTACCTTCAGGGTGTTATCTTCGCGGTGTAACCTCTATGGAACTTCTCCCTTTATTGTGTTACCTATGTGGTGTACTTCCCTCATGAATGAGATGTGTATATCTTAATAACATAGGTATATTGTATGGGAATATTCTTAATTAGATTTGATGAATTGGTTTGTTGTTTTTTATTTTTTGGAACTCTAGGAGACCTACATGGGTCTTGGGGTCCCAACTGAGTACTGTTATACTCACCCCTACATGGGCTTCACCCACACCATGTTGTGTCTGGTGCAGATGACGTACAACATTGAATGAGGCTGAGGGATCTAGGACTAGACGATGCACAGAGGTGGACCATTCGGTGTGACATGACATGAAGGATACTGAAATCGAGTGATGAAAAGGATATATGTACGTACCATTTAGGTAGGAACCTCATTGGATGACCTAATAGATGTTTTCCTTTTTCTCTATGTTATATTTTACATCCTTCCATACTTGTATTCTTACAATTGGAATTTTATTTTGGCCCCTTTTTAAATTTTGCACTCTTTTACTAAAATAGTTTACATTGTGGTTTCATCTTAATATATTACATCCTTTGTTATTAGTTCTTTTAATGTTCTTGGACAATTTGTATGTAATAGTTAAAAAGTAAATTCCTTCCCGTTTAAGAGATATGATATTCTGGTGCTAGTCGCCATCCCCTGGTCTATGGATGGCTGACATGGGATAGTCACGCCATCTGCCACGAGTGACGGGTCGTGAAAATGTGGTATCAGAGGAGTGTGGTTCTACTGATGAACTAGGACACTGATCATTTCTATGAAGCAATAGTGTTATGTGTTATGAGTGTGGTTTCCAGTTGGGGATGTCCAGTTTTGGTGTGCAGGCTGACATATCCATACACTAGGACCATGAATTCTGATTTTCGACTCATCACATGAAAACACTGATTTTGTGTGTATTTTAAAAGTTTTTTTGATATCTTTGTAGTCTTATCACCAGTTATATATTAATGACCATGTCAAACTTGGTCATTATTAGTATTCCACCATAAAAATTACCTCCTAGGTTTCCTGAGAGAGTATATGATGACATCCCATAGAGTGATGAGGCTCTGGTGGAGGGCCCTCGTATTGTGTTCGCACCATCGTGTCGTTTACCAGAAGAACCAACACCCTTTAGGAAGTAGTTACAACCAGTGGTACCATTAGAAGACACATTTAGGCATAGTGCCTTACCCACGTTTCAAAATCATATACCCCTCAGGTTCTGAGGTAGTCATAACTCACAATAGGATGAGGACTGGCATGATGAGGTAGTTGAGAGTTCTCTAGAGCCTCTTCAACTTTGAAAGGACAACATTTTGGTTTCTATGTATCCATCGAGGAGAACCGAGAATTCCTGGTACTCAATTAAAATGATACATCTAGTGCTTCAGTGATTAGACTTCTGAACACGGTGTGTTTCAGATATCTTATCTCAAACTATTCTTCTATTCATTCCTACCTATGTTAGGGTGCTAGAGAAAAACATTATGTTTGAATGTTCTTTGACTGATTGAATACTACAAGTGAATGAAAATTTTTATAAACAATGAAACTAGAAGAAGTCTTAGATACATGGGTGTATAAAAATGTTTCGAGAAGAGGAATATTTATGGAAAAAGGAACTTGTAGGGCTACAAATGTGGATGCAGAGCTAAGAGAGTAGCATGAGGTGGTGTGCATTTCTATACATTACAACCACACAACATTGTGGTCCCCACTAGGTTCAGGGAGCAAGAGTAAAGGGGAAGGTAGTATCTTTATAAAGTCAAATAGTGTGGTCCAAGGGCTCTAGGAATTATTCGATGAACAATCTATCTCTACTACTAGCTTTCGTATTAATAGACATAGGTAACAATAATTCCTTCCTTCCAAAAATCTTGTCCAAGACCTAGAGTTTCTAGTTAATCAATTGATTTGACCCTCACGTCTAGAGATACCATTGGGAGGAGACTTGATAATCACTCTTATGTCGATGGTGTGATCTGGCCCTTGAAGAAAGCATTTTGCTTGGAACCACTTGCTCGTAGCGTCGAGGCCTTATGAAATTAGTTTGGGTATGGAATGGGAATCAAAGGTTCATACTCTAATTAAAATTATTATACAAAAAGGTTGTGGTCTACCTACATCATTATAATGGGATCACTTTATTCGGTAAAAAGGAATCCTAGGCTAAACTGGATAAAGTCTTGCATAGTAGGGTGCATCCGATCACTCATGAGTCGGCCAGACATACCCTTGTGATAGTTGGAGTATTGAGTTTTCCATTCCAAACATATGTGGAATAGGATATGGAAATCTTTTCAATAGATTTTTCTTAGATTACCTCCTCATATAGAGAGGGACAATTTCTTTGGCTAGGTACTATTAGAGATTTTTACCCGACATTACCATGGTAGTGACACCCTTTTCGTCTTTAGAAAAAGTGGGAAACTTTTTATGGATGGAGAAGTGTAATATTGGTTTTAAGAGGTGATAAAAAGATTGAAAAGTAGATCTATACTACTCATGACCTAGATTTATCAAGAGTGGTCTTCGTGCTAATGATGTGGCTATGTTACTTGATGGGAAAACGTTTTACTATTTACTCTAATAACAAGTGTCTCAGGTATATCTTCTCTCAAAAATTCATGAACCAGAGACATAGGTGATGGCTAGATATCATCTAGGGCTAGGACTTTGAGATAATCTATACTCTTGGGAAGGGTAATGTGGTAGCAGATGCACTCAGCATTGAGTTATGGTTAGCAGTTTATGAGTGAGCCGACAAAGCAACTAGTCGCGTGGCTGATTTCATTCATGGATTGAGATGGAGATGCATAACACAAGTATAATATAGTCAAACCCACACTCCTCCAGTGAGTCAGGGATGTGCTACATGGGGACACTGACTACAAGGATCGATGTTCTCAGATATCTATTGAGTAGACAGCTGATGGATATTCATAAGGTGGGGAGCACATCATCCTCTTTAGAAGACATACCTTAGTAAAAGTATCTCTACCAAATGAGGTGTTGAGGGAGTTCCATACTTCCTCGCTGATGGTACTTCCTGGAGTGGTGGAGATGTAATGGGGACACTGATTTCAGTACGTATGGCCCAAGATTATGTAAGCAGTGGAATTCATTTTATCACGATGCCTCTTTTGATAGAAAGTGAAAAATGACCAGTGCTTACAGAAGTCATATGCCGATAAGAGGAGGGAGACCATGTATTCCTATGGGTATCCCCTCAACAATGTTTATAGAGATTTGTCTGGGGTTACATGATATCTCTATGGTTCAACAGACCTTTCTAGATTATTAGAAGAGTTGGCGAGATGGTGTAATATCCATCTCTTTCCCCACAGATGCACCTTGTGCCTAATGTGTTTCATGAGTCACACCTATAGGGATCTGTTCAGTATCCATCACATGTTCCAAAGAAGTATGATTTGTACATTGACGATGGGGTGACTTTTACGGAGTTCATAGTAGTGTTGAGGATTTACATGTGTGGGTTCTTTTAGGGAGTTTGGTACCTCTAGTGTGCGTTCTTTGGTAGCACGGGAACCTCCAAAAGAACACTTTGGAGTGGGAGGCTCAAGACCATGCTCAATACCCTAATTTGTTTCCTTAGTCTATGTTGTGGCTTTCGAAAACATAAATCCTTATTTTGGGATGAATCTAATTTCCCAAAAATAATGTATAGTTTTTTTACTTATATTAAATTATTTCAAGACGAGGAAATCTGACGGTGCATGATTCCAAGGCTCGGAGTTCCAGGAATGATCTGTCAAAATATCGTTATGCATTTATTAAAAAGGCAAGCATTTTTATAGAAAATGTTTAATAAATCTTAAATATTTACTCAGATGAAAAATATCATGGCACCTCTATGCTCAGGATTCTGAATTTACCAATGATTCGACTTATGTTTAGTGGGTGGGGCCTCCTTTTGAGAAAACCCAAAAATGGTATAACCATAAAGAAGTAACATAATAATGTTAATATATTTTTGAATTTTTTTTGAAATAGTAACTAAGATTAAAAAACTGAGACCATCACTGAACTAATGAGGGTATGATTTCTTTAGGCAGATATAAATATTGGATAGCGCAAGCAACCAATAAATGTTTGTATTTGACAGTATGTATAATAATTATGTTACACTTATTTTATTGTAACATTTATAACATTTAAATGGTAATATAGATTTGGAATGTTAGAGTATTTTTGGGTTGGATGTGGTATTTTTCAGTTAGGTATATTCTAACCTCAACCATTGTGTGTCAAGGGGAATTATTAATGATTTTATGAAGATTTTTTTGGGTGCGTTCAGTAAACACATGAATAGAATTTTATATCTATTTAATAGTGTCTTGGATTAAAAATATGGGGGCACCACCGAATCCGTAGTTTCAGGATTCTCTTAAGGGATGTATAATATTGACCATTTTGGTGGTGTGAAAATTTCATTTTTTTGGACTTCTGAAAGATTAATAAAACAATATGTTTTGTAATTTTATTTTCATTCTTTCCTCCAATTGACGTACGATGCTGGTGGGACCGGTGATGTTTCGTGACAATAAATGGATTGAAACTTATTTCATTGTATCCTTATAATTTGGAATTCAGGGGGTTCATTAAATAATTACCCTCATTAATTTATCGAGCGATTCACACTTCTTCTCCTCTCCTATTTTTATGGGTCTTTGGGAGAGGTGATGGAATATATTCACCTAGAGATGAAGCCCTAGAAAAGTATCGTGATTCCAACCACCTGGAGGACGAGATTGGTTCCGAAGAGTAAAGATGAGCACCACCATGTCACGAACTAAAGATAATGATGAAGGAGGATATGTCGACCGTCATTAGTAGACCTCTCTTCCAGGTAGGGGGTTTAATTTAGTTATGCATTAAAATGATTTTCCTCTTCTCAGTTCATGAATAACATGAAGATCATGGGTCAACAAACTAATGGGTTGACCCGTGTTTCATTCTACATTGTGGGAGGTTATTAGGGGGAATCTTGTGGGGTTAATATTGTTTTATATGAACCTTTTTATTGATCACCCTAAATATCTTCTATATTGTGAGCTAATGAGGAGGGTGCGGGACTGACAAAACCAGCCCAAACCCTCCGCAAGCTTGATTTTCTTGTGCCACCTCATAAGACAATGAGCACATCAACGCATTCCACATGAAGAGGTATTCCCCTCGTCACTTGTGACAAACCAAGGCATTGTCCGACAAGATAGCCAATTATGGGAAGGAATGTAGTGGGACAACAACACTTCTGAAGAACGAAATCTACGACTGAAAATGCGGTAGAGGCCATACCCGCCGCTGGCAGGATCCACAAGAATAGAGTTATTCCAAGATGGTGTTGTCGTCTCATCAACCGAACACCCTCATGGCCGTTTGGGAATTCGGGTGATCGGGGGGTTACCCCACCCCCCAAGCATCATACTAAACCTGGTCATAGTCATCAGAGTGGTACACTGCCCTCGAGCTGGGCCACCGCCCTTAAGTTGGGTTGCCGCAATCTAGCTGAGCCACTGCCCTCACATTTTGTAGTCTCCCTCAGACCAGGATGTCGCCCTGGCATCGGGCCTATGCCATCACTTTGGGCCACTACCATGCACCTAGTCACCACCCTCATAGTGGGCTGCCACCCTTGGATGGAGACCTTACCCTCTAAATGGCCCTCCACCCATGGATCGGTCCGCCACCTGGCGGGCAGCTGGACGAAGGGCCACTGCCCCAGTACGCCACCAACTACTAGAGCTGGGATCCCCCTTGCGGGCCCTTATTCTGACAGGGCTGCACTTGCAGGCTACCGCTATTTCTGGCCACCCTATTCTATTCGAGCCACCCTTATGCTCCACTAATATTATGGGTCGTACTAGACATCGGCTCATCAGGATGAGTTCACACTGGCCCATCCAAGATGGTGTTAGGCCGTGTCAGTCCGACTCGATCGGTCCAGACCTAGAAACACTGAAAGGGGAATATCATGAGAAGGGGACGTCTGTTTGACGAATAGTCTATAGCATTGGGATCCATGGATTGTGAAAATACTTTTGGAATACTCTACATGAGTTTGGAAAATGTAGGAGTATGGCTGGGTGGGATCAAACACGATTTTAATTACTCTATTAGAGCAAAAACTATTATAACCCATAGATCGGGCATCCGATTGGGGAGTCATCTATCGCATTGGAACCCTTAAGACATGGTTGTCCATGGGGTTACTCATTTATAAATCATATTGGTGGTCAAGTTAGGACTGATATTTCAATGGGTAGACTCTATATAACTCGAGTGCACTGGGTGTGAGGAAACATGTTGATGGCTGCAACGTGAATAGAAATCATTGATCCTATGTTGGTCAAAATCTATCGAACATGTGAGGGTCATAGATTGGTGGGACAACTCTTAGTAATCCTGTTTGGTTCGAAACATACCGACCATGTGTGGGTCAGATATTTTGTAGGTCAGTGGGGGTTAGTTACCTATCGATCCAGTGAGGGCTATTAGGGGTTATTTAATTATCGTTCATATGTCGGTCAGCAGTAGCACTTCTTAATAGAATTAGATGGTCTAGTTTATGACTAATCATCTATACTTATATATATAATTTATAACTGATATTGAGTTGTGTCTTTTACATGTGTGGTACTTCAATATCTGTTCTGATACATGTGAGGTACTTCTATATTCATGATGTTACATTTTTGGTACTTCTATATTTGTGGTTTAAATATTGTGTTACTTCTAACATCATGGTGTTACCTATGTGGGAATTCTACCTTTTTGGTATTATATTTTTGGTGTTAATTATGTGGTACTTCTATATTCTTGGTTTTACCTATTTGGTACTTCTATATCTGTGGTGCTACCTATGGGCTACAACTATCTTCACGATGTTAACTGTGTGGTACTTCTTCCATAGTGGTATTTTCTTCATGGTGTTACTTGTATGGTACTTAACTCTATGTGGCGTTACATGTGTGGTACATATACCTTCATGGTGTTACCTGTGTGGTACTTCTACCGTCGTGGTGTTACTTATGTGGTGTCCTTCCCTCAGGTATTAGATTAGTATATTGTGATAACATAAGTATGTAGAATGGGTATATGAATAAGCATAATTGATGTCTTTCTTTATGGTTTTTCTATTTTGGAACTCTAGGAGACCTACGGGGGTCCTGGGTCCCCTACTGGGTATTTTTATACTAATCCATGCATGGGATTTTCCCACACCTTTTTCTGTATGTTACAGACCATATACATCATTGATCAAGGATGAGGGATCTAGGATTGGACGATGCATAGAGGTGGCCCATTCTACTTGATGTGATGTGGAGGATATTGATCTGGAGTGTTGAGGAGGCAATCTATACCTACCATTTCTGTATAATCCTTAGAGGGAGACCCTGTACCTGTTTTCCATTTTCTTTCTGTTGTATTGTACTTTCAGTCGTACTTGTACTTTTACTGTTGGGCTTTTATTATTACCTCTCTTTACATTCTGCTCTCTTTTACTAGAACAAATTATTTTTTGGTTTCATCTTATGGTGTTCTAGTCTATTTGGCTGCTTCTTGTTCTATTCTTGGATTGTGTGTCAGTAATGGTTAAAAAGAAAATGCTTTCCCATTTAAGGGATACACCTTTTTGTTGCTAGTTTCTAGCCCCTAGCCTATGGAAGGAGGGCATGTGGTAGTGATGCCACGAGTTGCAAGGTATGGGTCATGAAAATTTAAAAGGGTAATACATACACCACAAGAAATAAATATGTGGTCAACATGCATGTATCTTATAAAAGATAATGTGAGATTAGAAAAATACTTTTTACATTTGAAAGAAGGGTTCTTTTTGGATAATCAATTATATATTTGATGAAATAATATGGTAATCATGAATATATAATAAAATAATTTCTTACGATACTTAACATATATTTCAGGAAAAAAATTGACCCAATGAAGTGAAATCATGTAAAAATATTTCATAACATTCATCAGAAATAAATCATTTTAGAGTAATTTAAGAATGTATTAATGTTTAATTTAAAGTGGAAATAATTTTTTGTTCTATTAAATCAAAAAGTTATCTAATACCATTTCTCATGAAAAATTAGTGTTTTTTTAAAAATAATGTTTTATTAAAATAGATTGTAGAGTACACTTGAAAATGAGTAAGAATTAGAAAATATCACTTGAAGCATGTTTGTTTATCGAGATAAAATTTTGTATTGTTCCCTTTAAACCATGTAAATCCAAATATAATAAAGATGTATTCCGGATGGTAAACCTATATAGGAAATTCATACAGAAGATATGTGGAGTACATTTGAATAAGAATGAATTTAATTGAGTTAGGTAGAGAATAAGTGTTACCTGAATGAAAATGTAGGTTTGAGTAGACATTTCGTACCACTTTGCAATCAATCTATTCATATATCCAAAAATTAATTATATTAAAATGATACATTGAATAACACTAAAATAATGACACTAATGATATGAAACATAAATGGTATGTATGCATTAACTATTCGAAAGTATTAATTGTTAAAACAGAAAATCTCAAAAAATAGATGTGAGATGAAGAAACTGTTACCTTAATTATGACTGTGTTCCTATCTTGAACATAAGGACATGAAATATGAAATTAGTCTAATCAATAACATATTTAGTATCTTATTGGACAAGAATTTAGTTATTCATAAAACTATTTAGTTCATTTAATCCCTTATTGATAAGTTATTATATTGAATTTTTTCATTCCAGAGTGATCGTTTTCATTATTTTCATAATCAGTTCAGTTGTTCATAAATAATAGAGTTCATGTTAAAATTATGTAAACCTCCATAATTGAAATTACACATTATTTATGAACATCCAGATGAGTTAATGGTCATTTATATTATTATGATACATTTAAGTAGGATGAAACATTTGATGAAAACCACTTCGATTATTTGCCAGTATTTTGAATATTATGAAAATGTTTTTCCATATAAATTAATAATATGTACATATATTGATCCATGAATATTTATTAGAAATTAATAAAAATATTATTTCCTTGTTCAACCATATAAATAGATTCATTACCAGTAATGAATGATTGATTGTAGAACGAAATGTTGTCGTCCATGGAGGTTATAAACTGGAACCTCGTGGACAATGATTTTGTTTATAAATATAAAATTGAGGGAGTACGAATATTGATGTTGGGTATTCAATTAAAAAGATATTAATCTAGTATTTAGATGATACATGAGTAATCATGGTCATTTTGACAGCGGATGTGAGGAGAGAAAATATAGATATGTAATTGAAAATAAAAGTATTGTTGAGAGATCCCTTGGGAAAATTCTTCTTCCTGACATCATCCCTTAAAATTTCATAATAGGAATCGATGAGAGAAAAATAGTATCAAATAATAAGGAAATAAAAAATAAAGTAAGCTGAATACATAATATCAATCCACAACATAGGCGAATGCAAATGATAAGAGATAACATAAAAAACAGTTGACTAAAAGAATAGGGTGAAAGGTTCACATACCTTATTGAGTAACTACAAGAACATGACAGGTGGGACCTTGGGGGCATAAAAAACATTGGGAATGCTAACAGAGAGTGAAACCCATTAAATATTTTAGGATGAGGTTTTTGGAATGAATGAAAACCAAGGGATGAGTCGGTTTTTATAGTAAAAGGGAGATAACTTTTAATTAATTTAAAAAGACACCTCATTTGTTGTTTCTTTAAAACCATGTGCTTGACCATGGTATTTCCAGATTGTATTATAAAATTAGGAAAAATATATATTATATTAATTTACACAATTCTAAGAACTTTTTATTTTAATTATTACATGTTAGGACCAAAAGGGGCCTATATACCCTGAGAGGGGGGTGAATCAGGGTATGGATATTCTTTTTAGAAATACTTCCTGCCCCACTGGATCTTGACCTCTTTGTTACAAGGGTCACTTTGTTTTCACTTGTGTGGTTACTGTGATCACTTGTCTCCTTTACCTGATGATGATGCGTTGAATGCAATGCAGGGAAGTAAGCAGGCAGACACAGAGATTTTTACTTGGTTCACCGCTAAGGGCTACATCCAAGGAGCATACGCCGACAAGTTGCCGGTTCGTACCAAATTCCACTAGACTTCACTAGCTGTGGATTAAAATGTTCGGGCTAGATCACTTCTATGCCCAGGCTCACTGCCTTTACAATGTTTAGGGTCAGCTCACTGCTTTCCCAAGGGTCACTACCTGTTTCTTTCTCTCTGGCTCACTGCCGGTGGAGAGGATCACCTTCTTTCTCTTCCTAAGCTCACTGCTCTTGGAAGGAATCAACTCACAGTTTATAGACCTATAGGTCTCTTCATTTTCATGAAAGAGTTCATCTTCCCTTGTATGTAGATGCTCTGTTGAAGTTCAACATTAACCCGTAGATGAGTATCTCTTTGCACCGAAGGTATCGGGCAACGTACCAGCTTCCACGCAGTCCGAGAAGCACTGCTGGAACAAAGCCTAACTTGGCGCGCAAGTCAATCTCGGCGCGCAAGTATCGGCGCGCAAGTCACAATGGGCGCACAAGTCTTCCTCAAACACTTGTGCGACTCAACCTTCCTCAACTCGAAACTTGCGCGACTCTCCTCCTTTTACGCCCAAACAAATATTGGCGCCCAACTGCCAACTGGCGCACAACTTCTAATGCCGGCGCACAACTTCAACCTCTGGCGCGCAAGTCCCACCTGCGCGACCACACACACCACTTGCGCGACCACCACACCTGTGCGACGGGAGATCTCGTATTGAACTCCGGTGAGAAATGAGGAGGGGTGGTCCAGTATTTATAGGCAATCTGACCACCCTGCGCGATGGCGCGCAAGTCACCTGCGCGACCGAATCTCGGCGCGCAAGTCTTCTCTCCTTTTAGACACTTGCGCGACCAACTCCCAAACTTGCGCGAACCTATTTCCTTAGCCATATTTTGATCTTCTGATCTTGAAAAACATATGGCGCGCAAGTTTCCTATACTCCAAGTCCACGGCGCGCAAGTCCCTTTGCCAAAAACACTTTTCTTCATTTTCCGATTTTCAGGCCCAAAAAATTGGCAAACACTAGAAAACGGCGCCACCTTGTATCTGTTCTTTTGTACCGCCTCCAGATCATCCATTCCTTTTATCGACGTTCTTGAATAAAACATGGATCGTTGACCTCGGCTCTTGAAATCGACATTCCACCATGAATTCCTCTTTGTCAACAAATTTGTATGTCATTGTTTTGCTTTGTCAACAATCACTACTCAGATGTCAACTTTGTCAACAAACACAATCACCTCAAAAATGCTTCAATGATACGTTGAGGGATTTTTTCCCAACATTACATAATTATTGTGTTATTAAACCTACTTAATCCTTAAAACAATATTTTAAATATTCATAGAATTTTCAAGTAATTTAGAAAAATATGAAATATTCACTATAACAATTTTCAACGAGAATAATTAAAAAATAAAATCTCTTTTTGGAAAATAATTTTCTAAATATGATTTATTTAATTTTAATTTATAAACATAATTTATTCCAAAAAAACAACATTAAAATCATAAATTTTTTCAAAACTCTTGAAAAAAATTATCATGGTTCCATAGAATTATCTTATGTACATAAGAAAACGAAGTTCATTTTTTCTGGTTAAATATTATTAAAATAAATTTCCATTTTAAATTATTAAATCAATCTGAATATTGTAAATAAAATATTTATGACCTACAAAAATACCAACACTTATACTATAATTGTTTTTCATCATTTAAGATGTCTAAATTGTATATATACATTCATGGTTGAAGATTATATTATATTTATTATTAAATATTAATTAATATTCATAAGGTGATGTAACTATTCCTAAGGGTATGTTATAATTTACAAAAAACTAAGATTGTCTTATTAGACCCTAAATATCTAACTAATCTCAACTATTTAGGTCATTTTTTCAAAATTCAAATTTCACAGGTGGAAAAACTATTTTTATTGTATAGGTTATAATAAATTAGTGTTTTTTAGAGACATATTGTTTAAAGAAATCTATTTAATATATATTTGAAAATTTTTGGTGTGTTACATTATCCCCTCCCTATAAATACATCATCCCTGAAAATTGAAATTGAACATAGAAATATAATTGTCGATATTGAAATTTCCCTTGTGTAAAAACCAGATCAAGAATATAGTTTAAATTTTCTATTAATTATTGTAAATGGAAAAGTATTGGTTACTACAAAACAACTAATTATAATTTGAAAACATGGTCATTTAAGAATAACCAAACCATCAAGTAGAGTCATTAATCTCTAAAACCAAAACCATGATAAAAAAATGATTTCGTAAATGGTTAATACTTCCAAAATATAATTATTCCACAAATTATAATTAAGGCCTCTAAATTTACAATATGATTGTATCATTAACACATAATCAAGAAGAAGAATCTCTAAAAATCACATTGAAAACATGCGAATACCATCAACATGTATCCTCTTGAAATATGGTAATAAGATGAATTTCAATTAAAACCATATCGGATACATGCATTCCCTTGTATTTCTTATTTATGATACATGTAATTATAAGTATTAAAAAAATAAAAATGTGTTGAAAACTCCATATATTATATCATAGAAAACATCTTAATAGGTCAAAAATCAGTTCTATGGTTACGAGTACTTATATAATTAAATCATTTATTAATCATTATCATAATAAGTGATATAAATGTAAAGGGTGGTCTTTCCCTCAATCATGTGTTTTATAAAAAGATTAACTTTCTACTGAATCACTTTTCCTATGTAAAATTCAACATATGTCCCCAAATCCATAATTAAATTGTACAGTAGTACAATCCTAATTAATCTCATAATTCGGAAACTAATAAAATATTGAAAAATTATTAAAATTACATTTTTCTAGGATAGGAATATTAATAATTATACTAAATATGTAGTGTCATCATTAATTCATAATTATCTAATATCCTCACTATGTAATATTCCATTGATGCTTGGGATGTCAATTCGCTTAATTTCCCATATCATTGTAGTTGAATCATTGAATATAGGAAAATTATTTCCTTATCATGAAATTTTGATCATGGTGTCCTTTTTGTCTACACTGAAGAAAAATCATTTTCATCTCAATCATATAACATGATTATTCCTTCGACAATTATCACATGTAGGAAAATACTTCATTTGCTTCTTCCACTTATCCATGTTTTTTCGTGGCATCCTATTTTTCTTTTTTTCTGATCAAATCAATATGAATCAGTGATTTCATAGAATACCTTACTAACACACAATACTATTCCCTCATATTATGAAGATACTTCAAAGACAATATTTTGTTGAAATGATGGCATAAGAAAATCATATATATGATCCTTATTACTCTTTGAATCTCATTCATTGGTGATGTTCTCATTTATTCTTCTAGGCATAATTTCTATTCAATTCCATATTATATATTTTCTCATAGATTTATGAACTATATAGATCTCTAAACATGTTATAACACATAACATAAAATTTAGCATCATAAATACTATAAAAATACACCGTGGTTAATTTAGGGGTATAAATCCTTCATAATATCTTGTAAAAAAAATTTAATTATCCTGATAATATCCCTCAATAGTGTCAATACCAAGAGTGCAGTGAGGCATGTTGTCATGTACCAGGATACATAGGTCAAGACCAAGACTCCTTGTTTGATTTTTCACTCCATGGTTCTTCTACGCCAGATCCACCTATCACTGTTTGTATCCAGAAATGGATGCATTTCTGAGAAATATACAAATAGTAAATTCTATTCCATGATTCTAGGATGTTCTTGTATTATTTTCCTCAAATACTTACTAAGGGATTTGTTTCATAATCTATATTTTCTAATCTAGTTTCCATGTTTACTACTAAGCTTCATTTGATACCAACTAAAATGACCCCACCCCAATATCCAAAAGCTGGTACATTATTTTATTACATTTTCATGATTAAAATTAATGAAATATTGAAGTAAGAGGTTGTATAGTAGTTTTTGAAATCATGTTAAAAACATAAGTTCAAAATTTGAACATGAAATGAAAAACAACATGTATGTTTTATTTGTAATATTCACAATTCAGTGATAATACATGTTGGTCAATCATAAAATAAATCTTCATTTACTAAACAAATGAATAATAAGTAATGTTGGAGATCAAATTCTCATTAATAAAAAGGAATAAAGAATACTATAACATAACATATACTTTAGAAAAGGTAAATAATTGAAAACAAAGGCCTTTAAAAAAATATACATAAACAGAACATGTAAGGAATATGAATAGTTTAAATAATGCATTAATAAAATGTAATCATGGGTATTCTACATGCAGAATAACCACATGAACTTTAAATTACATTCTTCATAATGAGGTAATGCATAATGAGAGGTAACATAACGATACCATCGAGGCCTCATTCTTGGACCACAAATAATCATTTTGTCAAGGCCTTGTTCTAGGACTGTAGATTGTCTCATGGGACCTACCGATGTGTCACAATGTTATAGCTCACCCCACCCAAAACATAATTATTCCAATGAATTTTTCATATGAATGGGGAAAACATAAAAAAACACAATCATGTAGAAAAAATATAAGAAATGTAAATAACATTCCCTGGATATTATGAATAAACACTAACCATTCAATATAAATTGGTGAATGGTTTTAAGATAGAACATCCACAGTAAAACTAATAATAAACCCTTAAAATAAAAATGGTTGATGAGATATAATGGGATAAACCTCAACAAAGTAAATTATTCAACATAGGAGGTTTATATAGATGAATATACATCAAAATGTGACCATAGAAAAATACGTGAGGAAATAATCCTTAAACATTCCAATGTATCGCATACCACCTTGAGAAACTAAATTAATAATATCATAGAATATCATGTAAATATAGAGACACTTGATATGATATAACAATGGCCATTACAAACACCACAATAATAAAATAAGTGGAGAATAAGGGATATATTATATAAAATTTAATGTAAGATCAGAAAAATAATTTTTTACTTTAGAAAGAAGTGGTCTTTGTGGAAAATAATTTATATTTCCAATGAAATAAGATTGTAAACATGAATATCATATACTAAAATTCCTATACATTAATATTATATTTTAAGCATAAATGATATCCCATTGAAGTGAAATCATGTAAAAATTGTTCTGAATATTCCTTAGAAATAAATCATTTTAGAACAGTTTAAGGAAAGTATTAAAGAGAATTTTAATTTGTAATATTCAGGATGGTAAAAATATATATTAAATTCATACAAAATTCATGTGGAGTAAATAATATTAAACTGTAATTTCATTAAGGTATGTAGAGAATAAGAATAACCCGAATGAAAATGTAGGTTCGTGTAGAATTTCCTTACCACTGTAATAAATCGATTCATATCCCCAATAATAAATAATATTACAATTATACATTTATAAAAATGAATATAATGATTTTAATTATATGTTACATAAATTGTACGTATCCATACACCATACAAAAGAATTACTAATGAATACATAAAATCTCACAAAAATGGAAGTGAGATTAAAATACTCTTAGCTTAAGTATTAATGTGTTCCTCTCGTCAAAATAAGATCCGGTAATATGAAATTATAATTACTAAGAAATTATTTAAGAAACAATTATATATTTTTTTAGTTTATAATAAATCTGTTTTTCATTTATTATATTATCGATAAATTATTATATTGAATTTTTTCATTCTGGAATATTCATTTTTATAATTTTCAGAATCGGTTCAATTGATATTAAGTAATGAAGGTCATGTAGAAAGGATTTTAATATCCAGAATTGGAATTAAATATTATTTATGATAATAAAGAGGTGTTAATGTTCATTTATATCATTTGGATACATATAACTAGAATGGATCATTAGATTAAAACCACATTATTTATTTGGTGGTATTTGTATTATTATGAACTAGTTTTGCCATATAAATTTATAAAATGAACATATATTGGTTAGTGGATATTAATTAGTATATATTAGATATATTATAGTCTAGTTCAACCATGTAAATGTTTTCATAACCATTAATAAATGAGAAATTTTTTAATGAAACTCATTCGTCCATGAAGGTTATAAATGAGAACCTCAAGGGTGTTAATATTGTTTATAATAATAAAAGGGAAGGAGTAAAAATATTGATGATTATTATTCCATTAACATGATACAATTCAGTATATAGATGATACAGGAGTTATCATGTTCATTTTGATATAGGAGGTGAGGATGGAAATTGAAAAGGTGATGAACTAAAATATAAAAAAGGTTGAGAGATCCCATATATTAATCCAGCAACCAAACAGTGTTGGTTAAAATTTTATAAAATTAAATGATGATAGAAAAAGGGTATATAATAATATGTAAATAAAATTAAATTTAAGAGTATAACATAATTTCAAACATCAATATATTATAATGGAAATGAAAAGAGATAACAAAAAAGAATGTTTGACTTAATAAAGATAGTGAAAGATTCCCTTACATTATAGAGTAAATCCTAAAATGTGATGTATGAGTCCTTGGGGGATTTACGAAACCTTTTATGAACACAAATGGAGGTAGAAACACCATATATTCTAGGATGTGGGATTATTAATGAATGAAAATAATGTTATATGTCTGTATTTATAGTAAATGGGAGAGAATTTATTACTACTTTTTAAAGACACCACATTAGTGGTTTTGGTAAAACCACAGGCATTAAAATGGTATATCACCTTAGTATTAGCCAATTGTATAACATTATATCGTATTTTAATGATCCCTGGTCTGACAAAATTTTATTTTAATTATTAGATCATTATTATTTCATTAATCATACAGAAAACTCAAAACCCAATTTTTACAATTCACTTAAAATTTACTAATATTAGAAAAACCCAAAAATCCACCATAACAAATTTTAGACATTTTGAATTTAAAAACGAAATAAACTTATAGAAAATATATTTTTAAATATAATTAATTTACATTTCTAATAAAAAATAATTTTACTCAATAAACAACAACTTTAAAACCAGAAATCATTTTATTACTCCTTGATAAATTAATAAAGGTCCCATAAATTTCTCTTATTACCATATGAAAATAAAGAAAAAATATATGATTATATTTAATATATATAATTTTCTATTTTAAATTATTAAATTAATCATAAAATTTTAATTATAATATTTATTACATTAAAAAATACCAACAACTAAACTATGATTGATTTTAAACTAATATGATTTTCAAATTGTATTTGTACACTCATGGGTGATGTTTCTATTTTTATCCAATTTACTATTCATAAATATTTATTACCTTTCTTAAGGGTATTATACTATTATTATTTTTATTTTACTATTCACCAAATATTAATTTTGACTTTTTACAGTCTAACTAAATTAGTGATCGCACCGTGTATATCAATTTTTCAAAAATCAAATTGTAAAGGTAGAAATATTATTTTTAATGGATATGTTATAAATAAGTTGTATTTTTTATTGACTTATTTTTTTAAGAATTTAATTTTAGATTTATATTTAAACAATTAGAGTGTTACATATATTATCAAATTTAACAGCCACGTCATTAAAATATTTTGTTATTTTTATATAGACTTGAAATTAAATAATTTCACATTATTTTATCATTTTGATTATGTGATAGAGGATGTGATACATGTTGGTGATCACATGTAACATGAAAAGGAAAGGATTTTTCGTTCCATAGTTCTCTTGATATCCTACCTTTACAATGATGTGATGTATGGATTGTATGTGGTAATTGGTATGTGGTGGTTGGAATGGGGTGGTTATGGCTATGATTATTCCTTATGACGTGTTTATATAAGATTATTTGGTTATATATGGGATAAAATCATAATTAATTTTATGTTTGTAGATGATATTGGAAAACATATAGTGTCTTGTTTTAAGGGTACCATCTAATTATTTTTTTAATTACAATGTTATTATATAGTTGTGAGATATTGGGTGTGTTAGATAACGAGATGATTTCATTTGGATGAAATAGCGTAGCATTATGTATGATTAGCTATTTAGTCATTATAGTATGGCTACGATTAATTAATGTTTTCAAATGTGGAATTATGGAGGAACCATTTTAGTATATAATTATTATCACACATATATATTAATAAATTTTTATTTTTTAAATATGTTTTTCAGTAATTGATCTAGTTATTTAAATTTTAATGCTTAGAGTTAAGGTAAGAGTAATTTCCATAATACTGTTGAATTTAACATTAATTTTGGGAAAATGATATTTCAATACATGACATGAATTATTCAATATTAATTTTTATTTTATATTATAGAATTGAATTTTTTTTCAATATTACATTTTTTGGGATTGGGAATAATTTTTATTATTTGTATGATTAATACCCTTGGTCATGGATTCCTACACCATCCACATTTGCGTGGATTTAGTAGACATAATCATATTCATGGACAATATGAGAGGATTTTATGGTGTTTTATTTCCCTGATGTTGTGGTATTCATTTTTTTATTGATAATTGTTATTGAGATTTATGGTATTTCATATTGCTGTCAAACATATTTTAATGTTGGAATCTATTTATAGGATTGAAACATGATTTCATAATTTTTATGAAATAAAAAAATTAATATAGATAATTATTTTATATATCTAAAATTGAGTTAATGATAATGGAGATTCTCTCCATACATTATATATTTATTATCAATTTGGTTTTTGTGATTCAATAACAATAAATTCCACTATTTTAAAAAAAATACATTTTGTGGTTATGTGGGGGAAGAAAAAAAATTTGGCAATGGATTATATATATTTATCATATTTCTAATATTTAAATGTATATGAAGGTGATGAATAAAGAATATGTAATTTAAGAGATTAATTATTGTTGAAATTCATTATGAGATTATAATTATTAGAATATTCTAAGGTGAATAACACTTTTAGATTAAACAATATGTAAGGGAATATTATGTACTAATCTGAATGTAGAATGAATTATTATAGTAACATAATATTTTTTTGGAACTAATGACTCTCAAGAATATACTAGCAGAACCATACATGTGAAATTTGTTATTGTTTTCCATGGTCCCTATATATTTACATACATGAAAAAATATGGATAGTGTGGTTTGGATGATCAGATTCTATATCAGCTCACAAAAATGATTATTTATATTAATTATTATGAATGTTTTCATCGTGATTATATATTCAAGTGGGTAGATAAAAAAATAATATATTTGGCTTGTTATGTTCTCCATCATTATTTATATAGGGCCAAATGTGGCAAATTAGATGGAAGCCCACATTGCTAGGGAAAATGTGGATTTGTATTTGGTATTTGATTTTGATGTAGAATCAACATCTGAATGATAAAATTCAATATAAGTTATCATATCTTTATCATCTAATAATTCCTTTTAATTATTTTATTTTGGGGATTTACATTATTTTATTTCACGAACCGTTTTCAATTACATAGGTATCAACATGGATAAGAAACTACTTTTCTTGGGGAAATATAATCCAGTTATAGGTTATTCTAGTTTCCATGATTTATATATGATTTTTGAGATGATTTTGGGGAAACAAAATTAAATTTGGATTTTTGTGATGTTTAAGATGTACCCATTATTTTTAACCCTAGTTCTATGTTGGTTTTATTTAGTGTTACGGATTATTGATTTCATCAAAAAATGAATTGAGTGTACTGGTGGGAGATATCATGTCATGAACTGCCTTCAACAAGATGAGGGAAGGGACAGTAGATCATCTGACCCTTCTTTCTTTATGTTTACAGAGGGATAATGACCCTCGATACCCGCCTTCAAAAGGACCTGGATTGGCGACTAGCACCAAGGGTATAGTGTCATACACATGATGGAAGGCATTACCCTTTTACGTGATTAGGATCGGGAGATAAGATAGTAAATCCCAACAACACAAAAACTGGGGGCGTAAGAGTAAAGCCAAAATAAATCATTCCCATATGCACGTACAAAAGTAAATACCAAAAAGTACAGGGAGACTACAAAGTTAATGTACCAAAGAAATGAAATACATCAACTACAACATTCCAAACATCCGAGATTGTACTCCCCTGCATGATCCATGATGTCATCTTAGAAACCTGAAATCAGTTTTATAGACATAGGGTTAGCATACAAGTATACTCATTAGGGAAAACCATAGACTCTCACACACAAGTGGGGAGACATTCTAATGCACTATGAGGAAGAGATAACCAAGAAACTAGTAAGTAATACTATCCACTGAAGCCTCACCAAGGCACACTTCCAAAATAACACATGTCAAGTAATGTATGGTAATAGCAGATCGATAATTGGGTACCCCGCTCCACTTTACCACTGGTTATTGACGACATCCTACGCATCAAACCAATCCCGCAATTCTCATCGCAGTCCCACTGCCACACCCCGCCCGCACACACCTAGGTCAGAACCACACATCCTGCCCACAAACACCTGGGCCACAACTCCAATGTGTAACCACGTTTGCAAACACCTGGGCTAGAACAACGACTACCACACCCAAAGACACATGGGCCTCATCCCGAAGATTCTTCAGAAACAAGCTGCCCACACACACCTGGGCCAATCACCACCACTACCTTGCCAGACGAATCTTGGGCTATAATGGACCTCTAGCCATCACAGCCTTCCCAAAGAGACTTGATCTATTCGGGAAATGGAGCATAGAAGGATCTAATAACCAGCCACTCATATGAGTGTTGGGAAAAACACCCTCCCCCATGAAATGGGGGTGTTCCGCACTGAGCTCTCAACATGGGTAGGCCGTGAATAAGAAACATAAAACTAAAAATATATCTATAGGTAACAAGAAGTCATCCCAACCTAGGTTTTCCAAATACAACCTTAGATCAAACACCCTTGTTACTATTCATTCATAAATGAAAATAACAACACTCACGACCAAGTCACAAATCAACACCAAAACCAATTCCCCATTTAAACTAGTATTTTTTCAAGTTCAAGTGATCCAATTCAAGTAGAATCTACACTACTGGGAAACAAACCAACATACCTAAAAGCCAGAGGAAGAAAAACATCCAAAAATAAATATAATCATTTACAACCTGTTCTATTTTAAAGTCACAACAACAAAGGGATACATGAGATACCTCAATGTACTAGAACCAAACCAAGCCTCGAGGCACAACCACACACAGCTTTAGATTCACAACGAACAACGGTGACACAATAGAGTTTCCCATCCCCATCCACTTCACCCCATAAGAATCAAGCATAACAATACACCTACTACCAAATATATTAAAAAAACATCTAGGATCAAGCACATCATTCATTAGGATCATCTTTCTGTTGGTTAACTGGGGTGACCACACAAGGATTTATGTTCACTGGGCATCCATTTAACCAATAGATTTTAGGTTATTAACTAATTTCTATGTTACAATCATTTATTATTAATAGAATAAAAGGAATCATTAGTGTGCTAGGAAATACCACCAACAACCATGATTTTTAGTGAGCATAATCCCATATTGTTTACAATTTAATTAAATTATAATAGAGTATAGCAGAATTGTCAAATGCACCCCATCCTTCATTAACTGTCTGTTTAATATCTTTGTTAAGGTTTGGTTTCATACACCACCAAAGAAATAGTAGTGTACCCACCCTGCATGATACAAATTAAGGAGAGACAAAAGAAAATCCTAAATTGATGATAAATGACGAAGTCTTTCTCCACGCACCGAGAACTGAGGATGTGCCTGTTGAAAGGGAGGAACTCTAGGGACTCCACAGATGAGTAGAAAAACTCCATCACAGGCACACCACATGCTTCGGGGAAGGACGGACTCCAGGAACACCATGAAGAAGTAATAAATCCATCCAAGAAGGGGAAGGAATAAAGTATATCATGTTACGAAGATGAGATAATGTTGTTATGGGATAAGGATTTTTGAACAGATTTAAAGTCATATTGGGGTTTCCATTATGGTTGGGAGGTTACACACAATGGGATTAATACTTATTTAATTATTCCCATCAGGGAGGTTGTATAATTTCTGTGCATTAAACAGTTTTCTTTTTCCATAAGAAAATGTGTAATAGGGGCGGAACTGGAATGTACGGTGAAAGGAGTTAAACAGAGGAAGAACTACACGTTTTGGTAAGGTAAGGGTTGCCTAACTCTTGGGGGATTTTAGATATTATTTATGGGCTTTAAATGACTTTCAAAGGGGGAATTAAATTGTCATTACATTAAAAGATATTTTGTGGGAGTGGATAAAGTCATAAAATGGTAAAAGGGATGAAAACCCTAGGGAGGACACGGTGCCACCGTCAAGGTGCCACCCTCAGGGTGCTACCGTGACTAGTGTGTGACTGTCACGATGCCACCATAACCGGTGCCACCATCATGGTTCCATCGTGAACAGTTACACCATCACGGTGAAATCGTGACTGATGTGTGTACATCAAGGTTCCACCGTAACCCGTGCCCCCATGACCGGCACCAACATTTCATTGGAGCCATGTTTTGGAAAAGTAGTGGGCCAGGTGGGCCTGGTCCATTAAATCAGATACCTATCTAACTATTCTTTCCCTTGAGAATCAAAAATAGACCCAAAGAACAGAGGGTTTCCAAACAACCACCTCAAAAAGATACCTCTCAATAGTAAACCTCAACAACATCTAGGAACACATCTCCCTTGAGTAACTAGGAAACATTCGATGGTCAAACTGTCCAGTCATATGGGTTAGGTAGTTTCTTCCTCCACGTCAAGATAATCATCGCTTTGGGAGGCAATAACTCACCCACACGGGTTTAATCACATCCCCCTTAATGCGTATTTATTAGGGATCATGTCATCCCCTCCTCATATTTTGGAAACTTCACACACATCCACAGAATAAGGAAAAAAACATGTTCCATAGTTAAAAAAGTAAAGTGTTCCATCACAACAAGTAAAAAAAACATAACAAGACTTAAAAAGATCTGGGTACTAGGCTCACATCTATGTATCGTGTTCCCATGTACTTTCCTCGAGCCCACCATGCCTCCACAACACAGGAACTAAAGGAATGGTCCGTATATGGTGCACCTTCTCCTCGCAATCCTCAATTATCAAAGGATTTTATGAAAATTCATGTCGGCCTTGATGTCCATCATTCCCCAGTCGAGGACATGTGAATCATTGTGTATATATCTTCGGAGTTGTGACACATTAAAGATTTCATTTATTCTCAGTATCGTTGGTGGTGGTACTAGATGATAAGCCACTTATCCGACCCACAACAACACCTCGAACGGTCTGATGAACCTTGGAGAAGGATTATTCACCCTGCTGAACCGCCATTTTCTATGCCGAGACGAGACCATTAAGAATACATGGTCCCTGACCTTGAACTCCAAGGGTCTACTCCTATTATCGGCATATGACATATGCTAGTCCTGAGCCACCATCATCATCTTGTCCCGTATAAGCGATCCTTCTTTGTCGTGCTCTTCACCACTTACGGGCCATGAACATATGTTTCTCCAACCTCATTCCAGCACATGGGTAAGAGACATGGCCTTCCATACAAGGATATGAACGGATCCTTTCCAATAGTAGCGTGATAGATATTATTTAAGGAAAACTATACATGAGGAATGTGTCTCACCCATGATCCCCCAAAATCGAGAATACATGCTCGTACCGTATCCTCCAACGTGTGGATGGTGCACTCTGTTTTTCCATCTGTCTGAGAATGAAAAGTACTGCTAAGGCGTAGTTGGGTGCCAAAAGCATGCTACAATCCTCTCCAGATTCGTGAGGTAAACCGTGAATCCATATCTGATACTATGGACCATGTAAATCCATTCAACTGCAGCACCTCATCCACGTACCTCTATGCTACAGCATCCATTGTACCCAACTCCTTGATCATTAGAAAGTGAGACAATTTCATCAACCGGTCCACCACTACCTAGATAGAATCACCGCCTTTTTTATCCTTGGGTAGACCTATGACCAAATCCATCGAGATGTCATCCCACATCCACTCAGGGATGTCTAAAGGCTACAACAAGCTGCCTGGAACACAATGTTCAACCTTCACCTGCTGACACAGTAGGCACTTTGCTATGAATGCTGCCACTATCCACTTCACCCCGAGCCACCAGAACTGAACTCTCAAGCCCTAGTACATTTTTTAATCTCAAGGGTGCATGACTAATGGTGAGTTTTGGAACTCACCAAGAACCCTCTCATGTATCTCCTCTAAAACACACAACTTCCCTTAGAAAATCGTCTGATTCTGACCATCTTCCATCCACCCTTCCGGAGCATCACCTTGGTTAAACCGGTCACGCATCACTTCACTGTCTATGTCTCCCCAATGAGACTCCTCCTCCTGTTGTAGTAGAGAAGACAACATAGTCATTTGATAGAGGCAACCTCTACCACAATCCATCCTCGCATCCAGGTGCAGGGCACCCAACTCCTCCATTACCTTCTAAGAATCTGCGGACTCTCGAACTGCATCCTTCTGAATCTTACTACTCAAGGAATCGGTCACCACATTCCATTTTTCTACGGTTTAGGAAATATCAAAGTCATAATCTTGAAAGAACTCCATCCACATTCTCTATCGTATGTGCAGGTCCCACTGGGAGAAGATATACTTCAATATTTTTGTGGTCTGTGAAGACCACGAAGCACTCCCCAATTAGGCAATGCCACCACTAATTTAGTGCAAACATGACCAATGCATGATCCATATCATGGGTGTAATAATAACGCTCATGGGGAAGTAACTGTCTAGACCCATTACAGGAAACCCCTTGCCATTGAATCCGCACACACCCGGGGCCTTGTCCTAAAGCATCACAGAACACCTCATATGACACCCCTTCTTCTAGAAAGGTCAGCATTTGGGAACTTACCAACTTGTCCTTCAGATAGCTGAAGGCTTCCTCACACCTTCTATTCCACATGAATGCCTTGTCTATCCTATTCAAAACTATCAAAGGTGATGCAACATGAGATAATTTTCCATGAACCTCCGACAGTATCATACTAGTCCAAGTAAACTACAAACCTATTCCACGTTCTGGGGTGCTTCCCAAGAAACAACCATCTCGACCTTCGATGGGTCCACTGATATTCCATGCTCGGACCGCAGGTTCCCACGGAAGTGCCATTATCACATCCAGAACCTGCACTTGGACAACATCCAATATAGTTGGTGTTGTCGAAGGACCTCTAAAACTGATCTCAGGTGCTCATCATGATCATACTCTAATAATGAGTAGATTAGGATGTCGTCAATAAACACGACTACGAACTGATCCAGGTATTTCTGGAAGGCAGAGTTCATGAGCCCCATGAACACAGATGGATCATTCGTTGTGCCAAATGATATGACCTCAAACTCAATGTTCCAATATCTACATCTGAAGGAAGTCTTAGAGATGTCACCATCCTTCACCCTCATCTTGCTATATCTGGACCGCAGATGGATCTTTGAGAACCACCCTACCCCTATTAACTGGTCGAAAATGTCATCTATCCTTTAGAGAGGGTAACAGTTCTTTACTGTTACCTGATTCATTCTCCATTAGTCTATGCACATCCTAAGACCACTATCTTCCTTCTTTGAGTATAAGACTGGAGCATCCCAAGGTGATGCATGTGGATGAATAAAACCATTCTTCATCATATCGTCAATCTTAATCTGCAACTCACGCAACTCAGAAGGTTCTATCTGGTAGGGAGCCATCGAAATCAGATGGGCACCAGGTTCAAAGTCTATCCCGAACTCAATATCATGTCGATGGGGTAGAGTCTCCACCTCCTAAGTGAGGATTTATATAAACTCACTGAAGATCCCAGGGACTTCCACCATTTCACCATCCACTGACCCCACTGATTGTTCATCTAATAAGGAAAGGAGCATCTCCTCTCACCTGCTGCTTTTCTGGGAACCCCGCTCCCTAATAACAGTTACATGTTGGCCACCCAAATATGAAAACAAAACCCTTCCTCAGAAACAGTCAATGATGGCACATAAATAGAACAACCATTAAATTCCTAGGATGACATCGTATGGATGTATCTGCAATAGTAGAGGATCCTTAATGGACTGATGTGTCTCTATCATCAGTTTACGCCCTCAACAAACATAAGGTAAGTCGGTCTGACCTCTGACTGGTTTGCTTAGCACTAGGGGCCCAAGAAGTCTCTCAACATCTAAACCTAGTGCACGTTCCAAGATTGGTGAAACAAAGTAGTGTGAACGACCTATATCGAACAAGGAATAGGAAAGAGTACTAAACATGACGATCGTACCTCGGAGGACTTATGGCCTTGTTGGAACTTCTGCCTCTGCAGCGTGCAACTGCCCACGCCTAGCTCCTAATCCTCTCGTATTTCATCCTAATCCCCAACAACTACATGTTCGAGGTACTTGAGGAGCTCTTTAAGGCCGACCTCCTCCTGTAATGCCTACCCTTGGAGGAGCGGGAGCTTGCTTCCCCTATTGCTACGGCTGAATGGGCTTAGCAGGAAACTATTGGTGCTGATCTATGCATTGAACCTACTCCTTCTCGCTATATTGTACTCTATCTAGACACTGATTCCGAAGGTTACCATGGCTTCCACAGATGAAGAATCCTGGCCCTGGTTCTGAGAGGAAAGGGTGGGGGACTGGAGATCGGAACTGGAACTGCTGAGGCCTGCTTCCTACTGGTTGAAACCTAGAGGGTCCTGATGCAGGAGGCATACTGCAGATTTCTTTCTCTATTGACGAGCCTAACTAGATTCCCTCTCACGATACACCTCCTAGCGTGTGAATCATTTCTACCACTTTATCCTTCTACTTGACCTCCATGTACATTGGTAGGGTGAAGGGATTAACTACATACTGGAGAGAAGGTTGCAGTGCTTCCTCCAAACATCTCGCCTGAGACTCCTCATCGAGAATGAGTTCGGGAGAAAAGAGAAAGAGATCCTTGAACTTGATCCCCAACTCTCTCACTCACATATTCCTCTGCTGGGGGGAGAGTAGTTCCTATCTCTTCTCCGCCTTCATCGTGGAAGATAGTAATTACTCCCAGAACTTCTTCTCTAAGTCATCCCACATAACCTTAGCCTCCCTCTTCTCCCCATGATAAAGCATCATGCCCTAAATCACTGCTCCATGCATCTGGCATACAGCTAGAGAAACCCAATACTCTGTCGGAGCCCGGATCAAGCGGAAATCCATCAGAAGCTCCTCTAGATAGCTCTCTGTCTCTATGTCTAAGATGCTACACACATACTTCCCGAGGGTCTACCGCTGAAAGTCACGAAGTATCCTCTTCCACTGATCGTCCTCATCCTCTTGGCCAGTCCTCTGCCGATCAGACAAGTCATCCTCATGGGCCTCGATTACCCACACTACCTGTGGCCATCTCCCAAATTCCATAACTGCATGGTAAACAAGGAATTCCTATGCCCGAGTAGTGTATAATTTTTATCTTAATTTTTCATAGACTTTTTATTCATTTTAAATCCCAAAATACCCATGAAACACAAGAACACCAGTCATTATGATGAAATTACCTTGCTTAGGGTCTCTATACTGCAATCAGTGTAGACTTACATGGTCGTTCGGTAGGCCTATAGTCTTTGCATCAGACATGGTGGGCCCTAAAATCTCGGGTCTTATCCAGTCTTCCTGGGCCTATTTCATGCAACATGATCAACCAAAACGGTTGTCATACTATCCCACGCAATCCTCACTATGCCTAACCCTAGACTCCATCATATTACTCATCCTCTGATAAAATTCTATCCCGACCATCCTTTTTCATGATGAGGGAAGGGACATCATATTTTCAGACCCTTCCTTCTTCATGTTTAAGGATAGATAATGACCCCGGCGACCCGCCTTCAATAGTCCCTAGAGTGTAGAGTAGTAACAAGGGTATATAATCACACACAAGATGGAAGTCATTACACTTTTTCTTTATTAAGATCGGGATATAAGAAAGAAATTCAAAACAGCACCAAAACTGGGGGCTATGTGTAAAGCCAATGAATGTCATTCCCATATGCATGTTAAAAAAATAAATTCCACAATGTACATCGAGACTAAAATGGTAAAGTACCAATGAAAAGAAAAATAACAACTATAATTACCCCAACATCTGAGCTAGTACGGCCCAACACGATCCATGACGTCCTCCTAGAAACCTGAAATTAGTTTTATATATGTAGGGTGAGCATACAAGAATACTCATTAGGGAAAACCAAAGACTCTCGTGGACAAGTGGTGAGGAATTATAATTCCATGTGAGAAAGAGATAACCAAACACCTATCAAGGAAAACTATCCACTCAATCCTCACCAAGGAACACTCCCAAAATAATGCAAGTAAAGTAATGTATAGTAATAGCACATAGATATTTGGGTACCCCACACCACTTTCCCACTTATTGTTAAAGACATCCTAGGCATCGAACTAATCCTTCCATTCTCACCACAATCCCACCGCCACACCCCGAACGCGCACACCTGGTCCACAACCACACATCCCTCCTGCAAACACCTTGGCGACAACCACCATGTGTAACCACGTAGGCAATCAATGGGGCAAGAACAACCACTTCCACACTCGAAGACACCTTGGCCTCATCGATAAGCCTATTGGGAAATCAACCTACCCACACACACCTGGTTCAATATCCACCACTACCCTACCTGAAAAATCATGGGCTATAATGGACTTCAAGACATCATAGCCTTCACAATGTTTCCTGAGATATTTGAGAAAGGGAGCATAAAAGGCGCTAATAATGATACACTCATAGAAGTGTTGGAAAAACACCCTCCCCCTTGAAATGGGGGTGTTCGGAACTAGGTGCTCAACAAGCGTTGGGTGCGAATAAGAAACATAAAACTAACAATATATTTATAGGAAACAAGCACTCCTCCCAACCTAGGATTCCAATGCTAACCATAAAAAAACACCCTTGTTACTATTCATTCAAAAAAGAAAATAACAGCACCCACGGCCAAGTCACAACTCATCCCCAAAACCATTCCCCCATTTAAACCATTATTGTTTTCATGATCAAGTGATTCAATTCATGTGGAATATACACTACTAGGAAACTAACTGACATATATACAAGACAAGGAAGGAGAAACATCCAAACAATAATTTAATCATTCACACCTAGTTCTCTTGTAATGTCACAACAACAATGGGATATGTGAGATCCCTCAATATATTGGAAATAAATCAAGAATCATGAAATAGACCCACATAGCTTCATATTCACAACTAACAACCGTGCCTCAACAGAGAATCCCATCCCCATCCATTTCACCCCATAAGCATCAAGTAAAACAACACATGTACTTCCAAATAGATTAGGGAAACTTCTAGGTACGAACACCTCATTCATTAGGTTATTCTTTCTATTAGTTAACTGAGGTTACCACATAAGGATTTATGTTCAATGGGAATCCATTTAACCAACCTAGTTAATGTGAATAACCGATTTCTATGTTATAGTCATTTAATCATCATTGATGAAAAGTGTATAGCAGAATTTTCAAACGCACACCATCATTCATTAACTGTCTGCTTATTTACATTTGTATGGTTTGGTTTCATCCACCCCCACAGAAAAATTCGTGTACCCACCATGTAAGATACACGGAATGGATAGATGAAGGAAAATCCCTAATTGGATGATCAGTGATGAGGTATTTATCCACGCGCCAAGAACTGATGATGCACAGCTTACAGGGGAGGAACTATGGGGACTAAAAGGATGAGTTGAAAAACTCCAGCACAAGCGCACCACAAGACTCGAGAAGGAGGATCTCCAAGCGCACCGTGGAGAAGAAATAAATCCAACAAAGAATGGAAGGATGAAAATGTAGCATGATATAAAGTTGAGATTCTATTGTTACGGGATAAGTAATTTTGAACTGATTTATAGTCGGATAGTGGTTTCCATTGTAGTTGGGAGGTTACACATGATGAGATTAATTTTAATTTAATTATTACTATCATGGTGGTGGAATAATGGTTGTGTATTAAACAGTTTTCTTTAACCATAAGGAAATGTGTAACAGGGGTGGAACTAGAAGGTACATGGAAGGGTGTGACACTAAGAAAAAACCACACGTTTTAGTAAGTTAATGGTTGCACGTCACATGGGGGATTTTAGATATTATTTATGGGATTTAAATGGCATTGAAATGGGGAATTAAATCATCTTTATGAAATGAAAAGATATATTGTGGGAGTGGAAAAAGTCGGAAACTGAAAAAACGGACGAAGATGCTGGTGAGGACAAGGTGCCACCGTCACGGTGCCACCCTCATGGTACCACCGTTACGGTGTCACCCATACGGTGCCACCCAGACCAGTGTGCGACCTTCACGGTGCCACCACAACCACTACCACTATGACTGGTACCACCGCCATGGTGCCATCATGACTTGTGTGCGTCCATCATAGTGCCACCGTAACTGGTTCCCCTGTGAATGGCTCCACCGTTTCGGTGGATCTATGTTTTGGCTATGTAATGGACCAAGTGGGTTAGGGCCATTACATATCCCAAAACAAAATAAAATTTGTTATGTTATAGAAATTTCATTCTTTAATTATTTTCTTTGTGTAAGGAACTCCCCATGTTGTATTCGATTTTTCCTTGACCATTGAATTCATGGATTTTAATAATAATTTTTAGTACATTAATTAAAATATATTATCATGTTATCACTTTCCGATAATGATCCTTTTGATAATATTAGGTAATTATTTCAAATTAATCATCATCAATGATGATAATGATAGTTTTTTATTTACAACATATAAATATACGAGTTTAATTGTATTCATAATTTTGTTCTCACTAAATAGTTAATGTTTTAAATATGAGGATCATTTGATAATGAATCATGGTAAGACACTAAAAATGAATCTAAGTTGTTTACATTCTATTGAATAATATGGTATTATAGGGGAAGTGTATCTGATTATTAACATGTTTATAAAATATTATAATCATTGAATAGGATGTTATTTTATAACATATTGACTGATTATTTTAAGGTTTCATTTGAAATCATAATCTTATTGCAATTATTTCTCTAATAGATTTGTTACTGAATAAAAATTAACTTTTTTATTAAGGAAACACATTTAAGGAAAAAGTGGGAATCCAAGATACATGACTTCAGTGAATTAGGACATCACACCATGCTCCAAAAATCTAAAATTCAAAAAAAGAGATCAAATAACAATGAAATGTCTATCCCAGCATATACAACATAATGTTCAGTTTCCACCATTCCAATGGTCGATAGCAAGTTGTCCCGTATAAAGATGGGGTTGTACCGATGTCCAAGACCATACCCTCTCACACATTAAAAACCAAAATGCATCAGAGTGGTGAAAACATTCAACTCTAAACCCCATCTGGAGCACTCTCTGATGATAATCGGGAATAAAGAACCTTTGAAGAGAAGGATGCAGGCAACAACATTCATACAGTGGAGCAGACACACCCAGGGAAGACACAAATTCGACCACCACAACAACTCAATCAATTCCAAACCAGAAATGAACTTAAATCAGTCCTGCGAGGATGATGAAAGACACCAGAAGCTAGAACCTAGATCCCCTCCCCCTCCGCGCAACATCGGGGCCCGCATCGCACCACACCTGAATGGAAACCATCTCAGCCATAGCCATCACCCGCCGACGCCAAACCGAGAACCAACATGATGTTCCTCGTCGACGCCATGTTGAGGCTGTTGTTTCCGACCCACGCTACGCTACAACGGAGGAGGAGAGAGAATGAAGCTGAAGGAAAAACCCTAGCAGGTGAGAGGGAGGAGATGTCGCCGCTCAGAGGCTCCCGTCGTTACATTTATATAAATATATGATGGATGGTTTCTAGGAAACTAGTATTCAGGGATTTTTTTGACTCATATAACCATAAGTATAACAATTTATCCCATCATATTGATTTACATGTAGAATTCCTCTCTCTGGATCCTTGGTATAACTACCTCATTGGTGAATGGTTTTTAAAACCCTTAGATCAGAATATAAATAGTTGTATATTCACTCAATGTTATTTTTATGCATTTTGGTTGAGGATGATGAATTTGTTAAAGGTATAAGATATTGATATCAATTAAACACTTGAAAATGATAATTTATTTGTTGATTCACTATGTCAAAATTAGAATGGTGTTATCTTATGGGAGACCAATGAATAATCTAGTGTTTTGGATAATCATAAAGTGAATCATGAATATGTGTAGGATTCATGTTACTTTGGATGTCAATAAATATTAATATATAATAATATTGTTGATGGATGATGATTATATTTAAATGGGGTTTCTCCATGGAAGAAGTTTTTTTGTATCACATCATTCATGATAAAAGTACTATATATGATCAGAAGATGATTATCATCATGAGTTTTTAGGAGGGAGGCTATTTGTTATGTCAATATACATAGAGGGTATTTCTAATAACATTAATAGTTCTTATTTAAGTGTGTATAATTGAATATCCATTTATTATCAATAATATATTATTATATTTTGAAATAAATGATATTTTTCTTAAAAGAGATATCATGTACAGGGGTTTGTAATTATGCGGATGAAGGTTGAGTATTGTGTTGCAATTTGGGGGTTTTAGTATTTTTATTCCCTTGATTTTAATATGTATGATTTGTAAATTTAATTTATATATTTTATTACACATTTAATATTTTTATGACAATATTCATGTTTACTGGGATCATTTGATAATGTATCCTCATTTAATTGCAGCCATGGAGTAAATTGTTTGGATTATTTTAGTTAGGAGTTATATAGACAATAACGTGAGCATATATTTTATATATAAGGACACCATATCTAACTAGTATAATAATTTAATGAAGCAATATTAGGGTGTTCTCTATAAATTTATTTTATACCATATATGTGTTAGAAATACATTCCATCCTCTGATAGATTGTCAGATATAGATGACTATCTGGTTGGTTGTGGACATGCTATGTGCATGACACATAATTTGATTGGAATATTGTTAAGGAATATTTTTTCAAAAAAAGTTTCTATTATCTATAAACATTTATCATATTTCATTTTATTTCATTTTATTTATTGAATGTGATCACTATTTAGTTAGATCGTGGTAGGATTGTAAGTGGACATTAAGAAAATGAGGTGTAGATCATGATTGAGATGTTTTAGGTGAATAATTAGTTATTGAAGGAAGGACGTGATTATCATAAAATTAATAAGATTGATCATTCAGGATTTTATATATTGAAATTTTTTATATTATATTCTGTAGTTTTTCCCTCATCATATGATTAATATATTAGGTGGATCGAGTAATCTTCTGCCCCTATTTGGTGGCCTATTTGAGGTGATTGAGAACTCCTTCATGGTAGATTGACATTTATATCCTCACCCCCTCCATGATATGAAACAATTAAATTTCGATAAATTTCAATATTTTATATATATTCATATAAACATAATTTTTATATAGTTGGTAGAGTTATATTGAATGGATGAAAGAGTATTCATGGAGAAGATGGTTGAGATTCATCATCATTAGAAGAAGCTTTTTTATGGGAGTTTTATTACCATGATTTATATTTATAGATACATCATTATTTAACGAATATATTATTGAACATGAGTTCTATATGATTGATTCTAACAGTAAAATATTTTAAAACATATTTATTTTTACTAATGGGTTGATTCATTTTTATGATGTATAGAATAAGTTTTTTTATTCATAATTTTCGATTGAGATTCAATATAACGTTGAAGAATCTATCTTTATGTTGTGATTTTATAAATTTGAATGGTATATCTAGATGATTTCTTGGGATTTTGTTGTTGTTTTTTCTATTATGTATTTTATTTATTGTTGGAAAGGATGCTTCTTTTCATAGATATATTTAATTTAATGACATGTCCTTTTTAAGACCATTACATATTTCAATTTATGTATGAATATTTTGGATACAATTTATGAAGTTAAATCAATTGGAGTTGATATTTAAAATATAATAGATACATTATAATACTATTATGGTTTATTTGGGTAAAAATCATGGAATAAAGTTTGTGTTTTCATTGTTGTCCAATTAATCACACAATAAATAGTTGAGTCAGGGAAAGGTTCATGTTTCACAAAATGGGATAAAATGTGTTATTGATTGATTTTTTTATATTTGAAAAAAATTATTTATGTGTTTTATTGTTCTTATTATTATGATGATCCAAAAATATATATCAAATTTTATGAGTTTAACTTTTTTTAAATGTTGTAAATATTTGACAATGTGGTGATGCTAGGTGGATTTATTGGGTTTAGATTTATTATAGTTTACTCATTATATATCACATCATTATTTAAAAAGACTAAATTTTTAGTATAAATTCTTAATCCAATTAAAATTAATAATATTCTATAATTTTTTGAAATTACTATTTAGAAATGATATCAATTTAGATTACAATAACTGATATTTTGTTTTTATTTAATCATGGATTCTGGATATAAACCTCATGTTATTTAGGATTAGTTTATCTCATATTCCATTAGGTTATCCTTCATTCCATCTATATAATGTGGATATGATTGTTTGTTTTCAATATTTTTTTATTTTTTGGGGATTTTATTGAATATTTTATGATATTTTTTTATATATTTTTATCTTGATATTTTATTATTATAATAAAAATCTTCATGATCAGTTATAAAAATTTATCTATAATTTTCTGTGTTAATATATTTGACACATAAAGTAATTCTATTTTATAATTTATTGTATATACCATGAATTTTAAATATATTTACTAAATGTATATATTAAAATAATAAAGAGTAATAAAATTGACTAAAATAAATTTGATGGTAACGATGATATTCATTTATTCTTTTTATAAATTTTTGATATATGGATATAAAAATTTATTTAATATTGATATGTTTTCAACAGGGATAATGTTTATTATTGTGATATTTTAGATAATAGTTATATTAAATTTTTTAACAACTAAAATTTTAAAACAAATAACATATAAGGTTGTTATGTAATAAGTTTTGGGAAATGTATGATTAGGGTAATTCTATTCATGATATGTAATTGAGTTCTGTTAATGGTATGATTCAAAAAGGAATTACTATTTTTTATTAAAAATTATATTTTTAGAAATAAAATGTGCTATATAAAATTCCATTGCCAATGTTTTATATCTATAAAATAAATTTTATCATATAAAAAAATTTATGATTAATTAACATTGAGATTTTTTGAATTAATGTTTATTGGATATCATTCAATAATAATTTATAAGAATAAATTTTAATATTCATTTTTATATAAAGTCAAATTAAATTAGTTAAAATAGTTATTGAAAACCCAATATCAAGACGAATATAATAAAAAAACTGTTTGGGAAGAAAACCAATAACTATTTTAAACAGTGAAAGGATATTATAGGGTAGAGTTTATAGGTATATTAATGGGTGTAAAATAGGATTTCTATTGATTGTGACTGAGAAAATTGAAGATGGGAAACAACAGGGTGTATTACCATATTGTGGATATGATAGTGCTAGATGTGACCATATATTGTGAAATAGGTATTTTCAATGTTATTTCACATATTGGGAATATTATAATATTTTTATTTATAAGTTGATCTTATAAAACTTATGATGTGCGTGATTAATATTTGTCCATGATTTTTTTACTATTATTAATACACTTATCCTTCATGATAGACCTTTAATTCAGGCATATAGTATATAATGGTTAAGAAATATATTTATCTAAACTAGAATAAGAATAACATGACCTGATTAAATATTCTAGATATTAATAGAGATGATATTTATGTTCAACATTATAATTGTTACCTAAAGAATCGATGTATTATTAAGCATGGATACTTTCATGCCTAATAGATAAAATATGTGATTAATTGACACTATATTTCTAATGACTGTAATATAATTTTGTATATATATGTGATATATTTATTTGGTATTTTTAAAGGATATGTTACCATTAACATTGATTACATATTTTGGATTTCTAATATTTTGTGAATATGAAATGCATGTTTCAATAGGTAATATAGAAGAAAAAAGGCATATAATGCAGTGAGAAATATAAATTTGATTTATTTAATAGAAATTTTAATTATATATACATGTAAAAAAATAATTAACTATATATTTTGTAATGATTTATAATTATTAGAGGAATAATTTAATTTTTATTATTGTGATGTGGAATTAGTGTCATGTAAAAGGGTCTCCAACAATTATAATATCCATTAGAAATACACATAAAATGTAGATGTTGTCACAATGTTATGTTTAGTGCTCATTAATATATGTGATAATATAAAAGGTATGAATTTTTTGTGAATAATTTTCATAAATTATTATTGTGTACTTGTCTATGATTATATAAACCTAAGAGATTCCATTTTGATTGAAAATAATCACACTATGCGGGTTTAAATTGAATCGTTTATGTTAATGAATATAAATAGTTGGTGAGTATTTATTTGTTTTATAGTATTTTTTAATCAGTATAAAAACATATACATAAAGAAAATTTGTGATGAAGGTATTTCAACAATGGATAAAATTTTATTACACAAATTATATAAATATTATAAATAGCTATTTTACCATTTCAGTAACAGTTTATTTTTTATGTTTCAATTTCAGTTATATATAATTAAAAACATAATATTATTTTAGAGGAAATATATAAGAAATTATAGTTAAAAAATTATTTATTTGTATAATTATGTTATGTTTAATTATATTATAAGTAACATGATAATTAATTTTTTTTTACATAATGAGGTCTATGTTCTCTAGTTTAGGCATTTAAATGATACTGATGTCTATGACATGTATTTCTCTCTTTTTATGGAGTCATCTAACATGCTTTATTATCATTTAAAAAATGAATAATTCTTAATACAATGAGAGGGTCCATTATATAATTTTGATCCATTTTTTTACTAGGGAATTTATTTATTGATATGTAATATGTTATTATTGAATCTCATTTAGTTTTTTTATTTTTTGATTCATCTAATAATATCTAAATTTTCTTACATAATAATATTATATTGATATTGGATATCCTTTATGATAATTATCTTGTAACATTTTTTCTTAAAAAAACCTTATGTATGTTGGAGTGAATATTTATTTAATCATTACATTAGAGTAAATTTCATAGAAATTATCTGCAAAAAAATCCTTAATAAAAATATATTGAATGAATTATAGAGTTATTAAATTAACTATATGATATTCAATGATCGATTTTTATTGAAATTTTTATTTTATAAATTTCATATTCTAAATAATTGGTGACTTAAAATGAGTAATCTATGCATGGTACATTAATCCTGATTAAATTATTACATTTCAATACTTTATTACAATACATTCAATGTATTCCAAAGATTTATAATTTCATCACAATGGGTTGTACCATAGGATTCATGAAATTTTATGTTGGTTATAGCTAGTTTTAATGATAAAAATTATATATATTATAAATTGTTTCCATTTATTCAATTAATGATTTTAGGCTAGGTTATGTTTTTCTATTTTTTGACGAAGTATTTTTATAAATTGAAATAGTTGTTCTGGCCATCTTGTTTTTTATTTTTACGATTTTTTATAATTTATTATTGTGTTTTAAATTTTATATTATGTTTTTTATTAAAATTATTCAAATTAAGGAATAATAATAGTTAGTATTTAGCATGATTTATTTTTTTAATTAAAAAATATGTACAAAATCCCGACTGAAGTCTGACTAGATGAAAGAGATAACATATCATGAAAAGTTTGAGAACAAATGAAAATAACATTAATGCAGTATATTTAACCATAAATTCTTAAGGATTAATAAATAATCCTATTTAATTTTTTAGATAAAAATTAATTATATAACAATTTATTTATTGTTCCATTGATCTCTCATTTAATATAATTAAATGATATATTGCATGAAGAGAAAAATAATTATTTTGTGTGTTTTCTTAATCTAAAAAAATCATAACATTTCACAATGATTCCAAATATTAATTAATATTAAGGTTATCACATTTACTAATAAATTATAATTTACAAGAGAGGATGAAAATAATTTCTCTATGCCCTATTAAAATATTGCTAGAGTGTGTAAGTAAGTACCTCACATAAAAAATTCCACAATATATATCTAATAACAATATAATTAAAATTTTAAATATAATTTAATAATAAAAATATTAATTTTAATTTTTAATGTATGTGTTCAATGACTAAACATAATAATTTCCCAATCTTTCTATGGAAATTAGGTTATTAATCATGATAATTTTGAGGGACAATATCAATGAAATATGATTATAATACTAGTAAACTATTGAGTATAAAAGATAAATAAACTACACAATGATAGACGAGAATAATTATATTATATTATCTAAAAAAACTAATTTAAAACATAAGTAGTTCAAAAAATATCATTTCTAAATGTTAGATAACACTGTGTGGATGAATGAAGAAAAAGATGCCATGTTAAATGTGATAAATGAAATGATGGGTAAAAAGAAACCCCAATGTTTTTATAATGATGAGGAAAATGTTTTTCATCTCAACAAATAAAATGTAATATTTTATTCCAATGAAAAAAATTAAATCATATAAAAAATAACCACTATGTTTATAACATCAATAATTTCATTGAGTTCAATATCAACTCAAAATTTTATAGGATACCTCACAAACATTAATAAAAAACACTTAACAACAAAATAATGATTTATAGAATAATTACACATCTCATAAAAAGTAAATGAATAAACCTAAATTATATATTCTAATTATTATCAATTATATTATACAAATATTTATAGGTGTAATGTTGGTTGACAGATGCTTCCAAAAATGTAGAAAATTGAATGTCATCACATTGAGTTTTTTTATAAAAATTGATACTAGTATTAATGAATGAGAAAAATAAAAAAACCATTGATTAGAAAATTTATTGTGGTAAATAAAATATAGTTAAATGTAAAATAATTGGATGTGGTAATAGAGTAATATATACATCCATATAAACCACCAACACCGTTCACTGAGTGGTTGAATTAAGGGATGATATAGGAGAAAATATAATTTTCTTGAAAATTTATAGAATTAAAAATATGTAACAAGTTTTTTGAATCAATATATTTCAATATTACATATAATATAATAAGGAAAACATGGTTTTGATCAAGAGAAATCATGAGGAAATGATCACTATTATAATCAAAAGTTAATTATCATTTCAGTTCAATGTAGGGCAATTGATTATAAACCAGATATATATATTTTTCCAATAACATTTAGTATAATAAAATTTTTCTCAAGAATATATATTAATGAAATAATATTGATTTTAATTTTAACAATATGATATTTTAAAATAACACTATGTTAGTTTACACAAACATCTCAAAACATAAATCATAAATGAAACATGACATATATTTATATAAATTATGAATTTATAACAATGATTTTGAATTTATGATTATAAATAGGATTTAAAATATAATTAAATATATGTATATAACTATAATAAAAAATTTATTTATTAATACGTTCCAAATATGAAATCAGATATTTGTAATGTCATTTAATCTTTAAAAATACAACTTTTTTAAAATATTAATTTTTTATCTTTGGGGAGAATATAATATAATTAATTTCACAAACTGTTAGTTTTTTTAAACAATAATAATATCATGTTATAAATAAGTGAATGAAATTATCGTAGAATTAATTTTAGTTATTTCTTTATTGGGGTCATTTTTTAGTGTATAGTGAGGAGTACCACTTTTTTATTTAAAACGGTATATAAGTTTTAAATATTAACATCCATAAAAGTATTTCAAATTTATTTATATTTATAATTAGTTATTATATATTATTAATCATATAATTATGTTCATTGGGATCGATTTAATTTTTTTATTAAGACACAAAATATTTAACAAATTTATAATATGTAAAAAATATTATAATGAATATTTTATTTAATGTATAAATTAATTTATTCCACTTATATAAAATATTTTATTAAAAATAGAATAAATATTTTTAATTAAAAATTTATAATTTTTTTAATAGTTTTCTTTTATTTTTTCAATATGAAAACTAACCGAAGAAATTAATTCTCCCCATAATAATAGAAAATAGTGTAATTAGTGATAAATTTTATTGATAGGGAATATAAAAAACCCATTTCCCTTAAATTTATCATATTGAAATACTTACACTGGTTTATTTCTATTAATGTTTTCTTTGAATAAATAGCAACATGCATCCATATTTTACTAAATTATTACAATTATAATATATATATAATAGGTAATGTAAAAACATATCCTTCAGGATTTCAATATCTATAATATATTGTGAGGGAGACTTAATGATCCAATGTGTAGATAAACTATTTATTTTATTGATAACTTATTATTTTATTACTCTTTTTAGTGATAGAATTATTACATTTTTATGAAGCATAGACAGACTGTTTATTCAATTCACATTAAAAAAATAAAATTATTCAAAAAAATATTAAAAAAAATCAAACTATATTATATTTTTAAAATAAGATTTTATATAATGATATCATAGTATAAATTCATTAATTGAAAATATTAAAATTTATCATTTTTCATGTAGTTTTAAAAATTATATTAACATAATAATTTCCAAAATGAAAATAATGAAATTTTATAATAACAAATATTTTATTAAATGTTTAAATTTTTTATAAATGAATTATTATTCCATGTGAAGGATATATAATTCATAATATAAAATGTGATATTTTTATTGTTATATTTTTCTTTATATATTTCATATCATGACCCCTAAATAGTTAAGACCTCATTATTGTGGCAATAAACAGAAGGGATAATGGAGGGTTATAAACTATAAGAGTGAAGCATTAAACTAAACTTGCCCTATTTTTATTTAATGAAGTTATTGTATAATCCTAGACTTTTATTTTCGTTATATCATTTTCGAGTCATTAAAAAGGAATTATTAATTATATTATGTTAATACATTTTGAAATTGTAAGAATTACACTACATTAATTATATAAGGATAGCATATATCCATCAATAATCACTTATCAAGAACAATTTTTTTCATCTAATTCCAACAAAATTACCCCTCTGTTACCCAGTCACATTCTATAGGTATTATAATAGAATTAATAATATCATTACATGGCATATGGTGTAATAGAAATACCATTGTCTAATAAAGGGATATAACTTTTAACTAAATGTTTTTGTTTTCTATATTTTTAGAAATCATAAATTAATGTCATATTTTTTAAAATAATATTACTTGTAACGTCTGTATTCATGAATCATTATTTGTTAATTTAATACCCAATACATATCTAATAAATAATAAAATGGTTACCAATATTTTGTGTACTTGTGTGTGAAATATTGCTACCGTGCAAATTGATATTTTTTTTATTTCCTCCTATCATTAATGGTTATAATGATGGATTTATTGTTTCCATATGATATTAATAACATATATATAATTTTTGATAGATAATATTTCATTTTATTTTGTATAAATTTATCAAAATCTAAATTATAATTTCATTTTTTAAAATGTTTTTCCACCACCTCTACAATGAATGTTGATTCTTTTTCCATCACCATATTATATAGATCACACACACACACATATTGTTCTTTATTAATAATATAATTATAATTTAGGAATTATTAAAAAATAAATTCATTTTCTACATCATGATGAATCAAAAATGAAATTATTTCGTGGGATTGTATACAACATTCTATATCCATAATTATAACATTATTCATTTAACTTATTAATCTTTTTTAGTAATTTTGAAATTATTAATGGATGATTTAAAATGATAAATAAATAAAGAAACATATTGTACAAATATTGAGAAAACTATCACCTTCACCCTAGTACAACTAAGGAATTAATTTTGGATATAGAAACTGAATTAAATAAAAAGATCTATCAAGAAATAAATTGATTATGTAATTTCAGATATCTTTTATCTATGTAATATAAAATTAATAATAAATATAGAATATTCTGGAATATTTGTAAATAAAAATAAGATGTTCACTATTGTTGATAGTAAATAATGCACATGATTAGTCATACCCTAAGTGTGGTGTTCCTCAAGTAAATTTTTATTCATTGGGTCATACATCTACATAATTGAATAAGATAATACATGTACAAATGTGAAATAATTTATAATTTTTTTACATAGATTTAATTATTTTAAATTGATTTATATTTTTACACAAAATTATAATATTTTTTATTATCATGTATTTTATATAAACCTTTGTATGATTTATTATCTCAATTTACACTCTACTAATAAATATATCATATTATTAAATATTTATTTTAAAATGATATTTTTTAAGAAAATTATTTATTAAATAAATTTTATATTTTCGTAGTATTTTTACATTGATGGAAATGAATCTCATAATTAGTTCCTTAAAATTACCACATCAAAAATTATTTTTATAAAGTAAAAAACTAATGTTTTATTTTTATTAAATACGACATCCACCAACATTCCAAATGATACAATGGTTTTATGCCGATTATTTTCTTCTATATGTTTCCCATGGTTTTACAAACATAACTATTTAATTAAATGTAATTTTAATATTTCCTTTTAATTTTTCCTTATTTCACTAGATTCTGTAATTTTATAATAAAATCTATTTTCATAATGAATATGTGGTCATGTATAAACTCTTGTGAAATTTATGGCCATAAACACTATCTTGAAATAGTCACATTATTTTAATTATTGTAAACTATATTTATATTAAATATCCTTCTTATATTTATTTTTGATATGATTATTTCCAAAATCATATGCCATTTCAATAAAATGTTTATTAATTTTAATGTGATTTTATTCAATGGGTAAATATTGATGTTCTATTTTATTTATTTAATAATGATAATTTTTTATAAATAATATTTTTATGAATTAAAAAGAGGGATAAATATATAAGAAATGTATACTATATAATTTATATGTGGGGATTCTATTTAGATATAACATTGTTTCATTGGATTGTCCAATTAAACAAACTAGTTCAACAAAATAAATGTGTTTTTATTATATTAATATTTATATATTATATTATCATTGTGTGTCTTCTTGGTAGTAGTGATAATTTGAAATTATAGATCATGAATTAGAATATTATTATTTACTTCAATGATAAGCTAGTTAATATTATCTTCTTCATTACTAAATTGATGTTATCGATTGATTTAATTTTATTTATTTTCATCAATAAATGAAATTTCCTTTTAGACATTAATTATTCCGTATTGGTTATACCATACTAACTCAAGAAAACCTTTATTATACATAACACATGTTATTAACATTAACTCACCCAAATGTTTTGTCACTTCCCTTAGATATAAATAAGGAATCACTAAATGAGATTAGGGATGTAGACAAATTACATTAACAATGCATTATATTACTATTTTTCACTGTAAAATTGATAGATATATAGATCTTGTTTACTAAAACTAATAAATTATTAAATCATCTAATATTTTTCACATCAATATAATAACTATGATACAATTTATTCACTATATCTTGGCTACAATAGTTAGGGTATTTATAGTTTTTCTCTTATTATGTTTTATAGAATCGTTGAGAACAATATTTTGAAAATCATATAATTGAGAAAATAAATAATTTTCTTTACTAGTGTATATTTAAAATTATATGATAATAAGTTATTGTTTTTAATATAAAGGTTATATGTTATTAATATATATAAATATTTCTTTCCACAATATATTTGGGTGATGTTTTACAATATATGAATCTAGGTGTAATAACCTATAAAATTGATGATATTTTATATTTCATCCATTAATCTTTGAAATATGAATAACCACATAATACACACCTAGTTTGAAACTCTAGTGGGTTATTATGGTTATAGTTGACATATTCATTTTGATCCATTTCATTAAACTATTTTATTGAAAATATAGAATCCTATAATATTATATAGTAATATTGGATAATATGAATGATTCATTGGTAAAACATTCAATGAAATTTAATATTTATAAAATCATAGGGACCCATTTTGTTGTTTTACATAATTAGAAATTAATACTGTTAAGATTATTTTGGAAGAACTATATAATTATTATAACCTTTTAATTTCTACTTGATTATGAGAAAATGTTATTTTATAAATGTTTAATTTATTTTTTGTGACAAATTCTAATAGTTTTTGATTTATCGTAGAGATAAATTTATCATTAAAATTAATGCACTAAAAGTCAATTATAAATATTTTATAAGAAAATAAAATTCTGTACAATTCAATATTTATTAATGTAAATTTTATGATTAATATTAATATATTTGGGAATTTTATGGAATTATATTGATTAAATAAATAATACACGCATGCTGGGAGATAACATATTGCACCCAACAACGATGTGTGGAATAATATATCAATATAAGGATGAAATGTGTGTAGTTCCTACCAATAGCCTAATTTATATCATGGCTTTTTAAGATTTTAATATAAATTATTTGATGTATTATTAATAAATTTATTTTTCAGATTAAATATAAGATCATTTCTATTTGTAATCACAATATATTTAAATGAGGAATGACCTTTTAGGTGGTGTTTTTTATATATGTACATTTAATCATCAGGTTTATTGTATATGATTATTTATGAATAGTGATACAATTATTTTATTTTAAAATTTTGATTGGTATGAGACAACCTTTTACATTAATAAATTCATTAATCTGTATTTTATTTAATGTTATTAGGATATGTTGTTATTATTTAACTACTGGTTTTATTATGAGTATTTACAGATTACCGATATAATTTATGGTAAGTATTTTTAATAATATTCAGTGTTATTGTTAATTATGTTATATATTTTTTTTGTTAAACATTGGGAAAGAATATTAGAATTCTACATTTTATTATTTGACCCAATATATTTTTATTCATGTTAATGATGACTAAATAATTCAAATGATATACTCATTGTTTGGAGGGAGAGAAATTTTGTTATATTGTAAATTTATTAATATATAATATTATAACTTTCACGTAATAATATTTAATTATTCTAAAAATGTAGATGATAATGGATTTCCTCACCTCTATGAAAATTACATTAAATAAAAACTTGTGTTATATTACTGTCATTTATGATGAATAGATATAATTTATTACAACTCTTTCTTTTATGATTTTGTCTTAATTAACATCATAATGTTCATTAAATTTCATCTGATCTAGTATATGTGTAACACTACACCATTAAATAAAAATTAAATTTCTCCTCAGTGTAGATATTTTCACTTTCTACTCATTATAACCTATTGGGAAAATTTATTTCTTGTTATTATGAATGAACAACAATTTTCAATTTCATACTTTTATAATGATTTTAATTATCCATTTTTTCGATGTTTGGTTTCCATAATAAAATTAAAAAAAAATTAAAAACCATTATTATTATAAATATAATATTAAACATCGGTAAAAGTTTCTAAGGCTCAATAGGTTCTAACTGTCTATGATTTTTATAAAACTATTTCTTTTAGAGTATACAACCTGAAAACTCAATGATAACAGAACAAAAATATTATTATTTAAATATACATGTTGTTAACTCATCATTTATGAATCAAGTATTAATATGTATAAAATAACTGTGATGTATATTTACATAAAACAATATATTTTTTAAAAATATATTTATTATTTAATTTGGAATACGAAATCAATTTTTAGTTAAGTCAATCTATTATTCAAGGCAATGTATTCATAAAAATTGGGTAACATTTTTCTTGTGAGAAAATATCATAAATAAATATTCGAATATTTGGAAATATTATATTATAAAAATAATATCATATTTAAACCATAATATCAAATATTATATGAATATTTATTTTTTTTACTATCTTTTAATTATTATAATGAGTAGGAAAAATATATTTATTAAGTGTTTGTGGGAAGAATTCAAAAAACAAACACAACACACTAGAATGATAAAAATCAGTCCATATCCCCAAAGGGATATCCCACCAATCAAGAATTATATATTAAGAACATGTAATAATAGAACATTGTCCATAAGGTAAATAACAATCCCAAAATGATTGATGCAGCGTCATACCTTCATCATATTTACTTCTTGTCCAGGCCTACGTCATATATGTTTCCCTATTTGTCTATATCATTATGTTTACCAATAATGAAATTGTAATTATGAAAATTCACATCAACTTATATTGTTCTATATTCTTGATTTAAGAAAATATTGATCTATTAATACCAAAATATGACCCAAAATGCTTGTGAGTAGTAAAAATATTATCGTTATATATATATATATATTATTCAAAAAAATTATTATTATTTTAATTTCAAATATTTTCAAAAAACAGTTATTTATTTCACGTTATGATTAATCAAATTACATAATTACAATTAATTTTATTATATACATTATTTAAAAAACACATATATATATTAAATTCAATTTTCTCAATTTTCTCCATAATGCTTTTAATTTTATGATTAAATTAATTGCGTTGAATTATTGAACATGAAAATTGAAATATAGACAACATATATAAAATTTTTAGTACCAATTTATTGTAAACATGACCATTTTTACCAACATAAATTGTAACAGTGTCAAACAATGATCAACATAGTAAAGGTAGAAAAACAAATTAAGGGTATTAATAATTAGAAAAGGGTTATAATATTTTCCTAAAAATTGAAATTATTCTTTTTTAATAAATTATATCTGCACTTTCAATAATAAGTTCAAAAAAATGGATTATTCTGAAAAAACGTTAATAATTGTCACATCTATATTTCTTATAAAAATAAAATGATGAAAAAATCAATTTCTAATTGATAATATCTCTAATATTTTGTGTGGAAATTGTAAAAAAATAATATTTGAAAAAAATAATCAAGTCAATGAAAATTATCTTATTTGTTTGGTCATAATTTATTGGTAATTTTTAATGATAAAATAATTATATAAATACTTATGTATCACAAAAATAATATTCAGTAAAATAATAGGAAAAAATATATGACTCAAAAAATAATGAATTCAATATAATTTGTTTTATATATTGGGTTCAAAATACATTTTATATAATTGTTTCGTTATATTGAGATGTTTATGTATTATGATTGAAATTTTTTCTTTCATATTTTTTTCATTGTCAAATTAAATTAATAATTCAAAATGACGTTAATGATTTGTATAATATTTTTTATTTTATTAAAATATTTATGAATTCTAGAAGACTAATAATTATGAATTTAATTGGTATGTTGTGGGAAATAACATCCATGGACAATTTATGGTATAATTTTCATCTTATTTTATGTATCATGACCCCTAATGAAAATAATTAATATCATAGAAATTATCAAAAGTTCTAAATGAGTGTTTAAAAATTATAATTGAGAAAAAAAACCCTAAAATTTTTAATTAATATTTCTAGATATTAATAAGGAAAAATTTAAATTATTTTCCCATTTTATCAATTTATAGCCACTTTATAATGATAATTAATTTACATCACTTTAATACATTATGAAATTTGAAATATTAACCTCACATAATTATATAAGTTAACACTATAAAATATTTTAATCACATATAATTTTCAATTTTGGTTACCCAATATCATAACAAATACCATTGAATCCATTTCAAAATTATATAATTATTATTTTAGTATGAATTTTATATTCATAAAGAATCTATTTTATTGAAAATAGGTTTTCCCATAAAGAGGTATACATTTTAACCAAATTTTTTTGTTTATTTATTCCTCTACCTCTCTTAAATATTCATAAAAAATTTTGAAAAAATTAATTTATTATATATACGTTGATTTTTTGGTTTTGGAAGTAACCTATATCCAACTCCAATTCCGTATAATGTTGAATGAAACTATCATTCAAGTGTACAAAATTATATCACCATGCTAACCAAGGAATTTATTTTCCAACACATCCAACCATATCATTCTATAATAATGGAATTAATTTCTATTAATGGAATTAATTACATATTCATCGTTATTTAATGATACTATATAATAAATATTTTTTACAATATATCCATATGTAATTGATAACATCATTCATGCAATAATATTGAATACCACCTCCTTCATGCGATTAGATTAATTTTCACATCCCAGAATCAGATGGATGATATATACAATATTTTTCAAATATAATATAGTATTTATGATACAATTTTCATTATAGAATGCTAAAATAAAACATATCTTCATCCTATATGATAATTGAATTATGGAATCATTTTACCAATATACATATGGAATATTACTTGAATGATATTAGCAAAGTTAAATTTTCATAACCATCATTCATGGTTGTTTTAAAAAGTGTATTGGATTTAATAATTTAAAACTATTTCATTTAAATTATTATATATATTATAGTATAATAATAACTTATTCCATTTTCATCCAATGTATATCATTTTTGATATATAAATCAAATGTTATTAAAATTTTGGTTGTGAACTTAATTAATTATGTAATTAAAAATATCCCTGTAAAAAATAAAATAAAAGACATAGAGAAAATATAAATATTTATTAACAATTTTTGTAATTTATTTTTATTCGTTACGATAAACAGTGTTCACGACAATTCAGACAAGGGTGATGGAACTCTATAACTCAATTTTATTTCATTGAGTTATACATATACATTATTTATTATTATATTACAATATGACATGTGTAAATTTAAATGACTGTATTATTGTTTCCATTTTTTGAGGATTTACATTCATTTCCCCTAACCAAATTTGACTTTAGGTGCAATGAAATAATGGTATGGGTCATTCCTAACATATTTTTTTTATCATCAATGATTAATCATAGATATAAATATGATAAACTATATGATAAATATAATTAATTAAAATTTAAGTTAAAATAGATAAATCATGGACACAAATTTTATGATTATCACATATTAATTATGATTAATTAAAATGAATAAATTATTCCCGTATGAAGAAAGTCATTATCTGTTGAAATATTTTAAAACATATATATGCTTCCAAACATTTTTATTATATTAATAGAAAATATATTCCCTCCAGTAATTATCCTCATGTTTTCCAGGATCCACCAAACATTAGTGTTAAAATCTACGGTTGCTAGCACAACAAATCCCAATACCTGCATCATGTCCCTTTTATAGCCACAATAAATTATTTTGTTAAATATTAGGTAAATAAAGAATATGAAATTTTCATATTTATTAATATTTGTGAATAAAATATTAATATTAATTTAAATTAAATTCTATGTTCAGTGGCATACCCAGTACGCAACAATGAGTTTCTTTTAAATCATACATTGCACACTGATAATATAATTATATTATTTTATATGGTAATTAACACCTAACCATTGTAATTGTGGATTGAACATTACTAACTTCCAAATGATTATATATGTTTATCAAATATTTTTTCAATCATCCAATAAATGTTAGAGGCAAAAAATGAAAATGAATCCAATTTTAAGAATAAATCTTCTAATATTCATTAAAAGTTCAATTAACCACCTTTTGATGGAAGACACATTTTAAATATACTTTTTGAAACTTTTATATTTTATATTTGAAAAATTAAAATCCTTAATTATAATAAAGACATCAAAATTTACTTTCTATAAATTTTTTGTTATTTTTCCGATAAAGTTTATTTTTTTAATGAATATTGAAAATGTTGTATTTTAATGAAAATCATACATTTAATATAATTTATTAATATAGTTATATTATATTTTTTATTGGTTTTAAAGTGTAGTTATAATATATTATTACCATTTAATTTAATGGTGGTCATTGCAATTAATTTCACATTGAAATTGGATATAAACAAATGTTAATCTTTTGATAGATATTGTTTCTTAAAAACACCATATATGTTTTGACGGCGGGAATTAATTATAAAATTGATTAAGGAAACCTCTATGCTTTGAATTTGGTAAAATGGACATCATTTTTTAAATTTTAATATCATGAATATCTTAGGGAGAATTTTTGGTATTTTTCTGAAAAACATCCATTTTTGATGAACAGTGAAACCACTATGTGGTAGTTAAAAAACATATTTATCATTTGAATGAAATTTTAGTGCCACTATGAATTGAGTTTCAAAAATCCGACATACATGATTTTCATTATGACGTAAAATGTGGTTCACTAGGGTTAAAAAAAAATTTATGAATAGTAACGTTTGAGTTTTATTATCCGCGATTGGAGGCAATTAGTGTAATTTAAGGTAAAAATAAAGTTATAATAATATAAAAATACCTTCAAACTTGTCCTAACATTATTGTATGAGTCATGGAAGACCAACACAATCCATGGGTCAATTTTTGGGACCTCATAGAGCCACTTGTGTAAGATAATGACATTAATACCTTTATTCAACGTAAAAATAATAATGTCACAAACATGTGTTGTTTTACAAAAACAATTTTTACATGTTGTTATACATGTCATATATTTAACTATAAATCTTCATTAGAAACATAAAATGATTTCCTACATAATGATCATTTAATATAATTTTTAGACATTAAATAAATAAATTTATTTATGACACCATGATGATGCAGTTATTATGTCATTAACGAATGATTTAAATAAAATAAAAATATAAGGTAAAATATAATACATAAACTTGTAAAAAACCTATTGTATGAGTGGATTTAAAACCCTTAACATCTTATCTTAGAAATATGTTTTTGTGGGACCATTGAAATCCAAAAATCATTTTATAATAAAGTAAAATTTTATAACAATCAAAGAGTGCCCCTCCTCCCTCTTATAAAAGCCCTCCACATCTACCCCCTTACCCACACATGTCAAGCCATTGGCTCAACCAGACTCCACTCATTTTATCACTCCTCATCCCTCTATTCATCCTAGAATCCTTACCTTCTGCAAGAATCTCATCAAGAAACACTTTTGCTTTAAACCAAAGGAGTTTCCAGATTTAAAGGTAATGTCTTCTCTTATGTTCTATTGTTTTATTTTTCTTCTCTGACTCATTAAACTCTTTTTTTTTCATTATTTTGTAAAAACACTTGTATATTATATATACTAAGGTTTTTTATGAGAATTATTCGAGCTACACTTACACACACCTCCATCTAATGGTAAAAGAACATATTATTTCTGTGGGTGGTGAATTATTGGCTCACGAAATAATGATTGTTCAGTATTTTTTTAACACATCTCATGGTGGACATTAAGATGTCACTATATTTATATATGATATATTTTTTTATAGTTTCTTTTTGAATCTGAATTTTTCATTTATGACATACCTTTATGGTTTTTGTAATGGATAAACGCAATAATTTCATTTTAGAAAGTGCGGACTACGCCCCCTCAAAGTGAATTGAATCGTTAATGCCATATGTGGGACAAATAAAGGAGGGAGTTAAAGATATTATATATTTTATTATACTTTAATTATAATATACCTATGTATAATTATGTTTTCATTCCATTAAAGTATGAAATAGAAATAAAAGTATCGTTCATGCTTACATACGGCTGACCGTGTCCATAAATGATGCATTTCATTTTTATCTCCAAATGTTATGTAATATTATAAGTATATATATATAATGGATATATATGATATATATTACATATAAATGTTGAATATAATTCTATAATTAGAAAATATAAATCTCTCATTTAGTTTTAATTCAATTAATATGACAATGATATAAAAGTAGCGTTCATGCGTACGTACGGCCTATAGTATCCAAGAACGATGAATCTCATTTTTTTATCTCAAAATGTAATGGAATAGTATAAAATTAACATATACTGGATATATATTAAATTTAAATCATTAATAATATTCTTTAGATTATTTACATATAACTACATGGACAATTCTTATAAAACTAGTTCATTTTTTAACTCATGTACCGAACATCGACAAAATTGTCTGATATGAACTCACAAAATTAAATAATTATTATAACATTATAATATGTGATATGAATTGAATAATAATGATTAATTTAGGCCCTTGAGCAATTATTAATTGACCACAGTTTATTATTAATAAATATAAAAAAACAAACAAGACAAGTCAAACATGAGGTAGGAGATCCTGCATTTCTCTTTCTTTCTAAGTACTCTCTTTTATGTCACATATTTTAAGCTCATATTTCTTATGTTGGGGGATGTTATTTTATATTACACTTACTGAAAATTTTAATTTCATATGATGAGAGACCCTATTTTATCTCATCAATCCATTTTTGGAAGTTTTATCTGGTGTTGTTAGGCTGCTGAATTTTCGAAAGGGGTTTCTTATCTCACATTTAATTCCATGAGATTTTCATTTTTTGCCACTTATTTATGGAATGCGGTGAATTTTTTACTGAAAATTGATATATATTATCATGATTTTATTTATCTTCATGGTGATATTTAATTCATTTGGTGGTTATTATCATTTGGTCATACGACATGATTGATTACAACAAGGTAATGGGTTTTTCATCTCAGTTTTATTCCCGTGAGATTCATGCCACATTTTCCACTATTTCATTTTTGTGGTGTAGGTACTGACCATGATTTTATTATTTTTGTAATATAATTTAATTATTGTGTTTTTACAGCCTTATTGTATGACCCTTAATTCATGGGGTGTACTTTTTGAATGTTACCCAAATCGGAAAGGGAACCTTTCACCCTCCTATTTTTAAAAGACCTTTTTTTGTTAGGTCTTTTAATTTAAATATTCTTATGTTGTGATATGTTCTTATATATCTTATTGATGTAAATTTTATATCCAAGTGATGGGATACACTTTTTATCTCTCATCAACTCATTTTCTAAATTTTAAGTGACGTCGTTTGGCTGTCAAATTTCTGTAAGGGAACTTCTTAACCCAATTTCAATTCTTTGGGCTAAACCTCAACATCTAGATCATGTCGTTCCATGAATATGAGTGGATGAACTCAGATTGTTTATGTTATGTGTATTTATATTTTCCACAAATAATCATTTAATTGGTTTATCCTTAATTTAATGATACCGAGTTTTTAAGGGACTTAGTCTAAATCTCCTTTCCCTGAGGCATATTTTTTTATAAACAACATTCTTATGTACGCTGTATAAACCCCTTTACTATTACTTTTATTCAAAAGGAATATTTTTATACGAATCGTTTTTACTAAATGAACAAAGGAATGTTTTGACTTAAGTATGCGGTGACAATGACTTCTCTACCACCATGACCATTATTTGAGTTTTGGCTTCCTCTACAAGACATAACATTTTTAAATGAAAAATTAATACCACATTTTACTTTTCTTTTATTTTGGTATTGAAAATGGTTTTGATAATATTTGTATTATATAAATGTGTTGTATTGATATCTTGTAATTGAAATGTGGAAATGTTATGTTTTCATTATTTATGATTTATGTGATACGATTTTGTTATGGTTCTTGGGAATTCATTATGAAGATGGGTGGTTCTGTGATAAAAAAAGTGTGAGTGAGCCCGATATAGCTATCAAATGCATTGGGTAACGTGAAGGAGTTAAAAGTTAAGGTTTCACCAAATAGATTTAGGGAATATATTGTCGTGGGTATTCCAAACATAACCATGAGGGTTACTCCCTACGTAAGAATGTTATAAATTCCTCAAGTTACCTTTATGTATTATGATTTATATGAGTTATACATAAATATTATGATTCCAGAATGTATGTAATGATTGAAAGTTATGGTTTCATTGATTTGTATTTATTAGCGGGTTATTGTTTCCTATCATTATATTATAACCATTATAGATCTTTTTAAGCTCATTCTAAATTTTTTGAAATGTTTTTCACAGGTTATAAAGATGGGTAAGAGAAAGGAAGTATTCAAGAAGATTTATATCAAGAAAAGAACTCTTGTTTTATTTATGGTTTTTTTGTTGTAGTGAAAAATCGGTTATAGTAGTAGTGTCTACTATGTATTCTTTTGAGATGTAATAATTATGCCCTGATTCTCTAAAACTCTATACCTGAAAAGATCCTCAATGTTAATTATTCATTTAATTCATGATTTAGTAATGTTTTAATGTCGGGTCCTTGTAGTTGGTATTAGAGGTCGTTTTAGATAACATTAGAGGTTAGAGTGTTATTTAAGCATAAGTGACAAGTTGTAGATAACAACAATGGTTATTATATTAGATGGAGTCATTGTTTTATAGAAAGTTGGAATGAGATTGAGATAACTTGTATCAATATATCTTACTATTTATCTACCTCGTTATTATATGATTATTCTAGTGATATACTCACACTGACCTGTTTGGTTTTAGTAATGTCACGACCCGTCCTCGGAGCCCATGTCGTGACTATCTCAAGCCCGCCTTCCATAGGCCAGGGGATACCAACTAGCACCAAAGATGTAAATCTCGATAAAAGGTTAATTCATTGCCTTTTATTAAGTAAAAAACACAACAGAGTACCCAAGTGAAGCAATCACTAAGTAAAACTGTGTACAAGGTAAGTGCTCAAAAGTAAATTGGTCAGTATACAAACCCAACTGAAAGTATAGTATAACATAAAGGAAAGTACAATAGCAGTAAGTAAGACACCAACACCATGTCATCCTCCTGAAATCCCACCTGAATGGTGGGTAAAGATAGACTCCTTAGCTCCACGGGTTCTACCGTCTTCTCTGTGTACGTCCCGCTATGTGGTGCACCTCTGGGAAAAGTCCAACTCCACAAGCCTCCACCTCGATTAGTGGTGTTCATCATATTAATCAAGCACAACATAGTGTGGTCATAGCCTGTTCAGGGGTGACTATACGATACTGAGTAGGGACCCCAAAACCCCCTATGGTATCTCAGAATACAAGAAGGATAAACCACCGGGGAATGAAATAATCACGAAGTATCAACTGACTCTACTTAGTTATATTCCCATACATATACCTACGTCATCAATTCCAGATCACCTCCAACTCTATAGCCCATGCTCAGCTAGTCCACACACGAAAACACAACCCAGTCCACACTGGAAAACACAACACAGTCCACACAGGAAAACACAACTCAGTCCATACAGAAAATAAAAATCCAATCCATACAAGAAATCACAACCTATTCCACACTGGGAAGAAATTCAAACACATCATTGATGAAAATTGAAGTCAAGACTCATCTCACATAGGTATACATCATTCATATAGCGTTAGAGATGATCATATGTAGTCACTGATTCATATAAGTTGTTGGACCCACATGGGATATATGACTAGCTATGCTGTCAGACCCACATAGAATACATGACCAGCTACTCTGCCTAACCCACTCAGGATATAAGTAGAGAGGTCATATTTTCGGACCCACGTAAGAAAAAAGAATAGTAGTCATCACTGTTGAACCTTACAGAGGATCCTAGTATAGTCTTCATCATTTTCGAACTCACTGAGGATCCAAGTATAGTCTTCCTCTGTGTCGAACCCACAGAGGATCGAAGAACAGTTGTCCTCCCAACCAAACCCTGAGAGGATCCATGTACAGTCGTCCTCCCTAATGAACCCACAGAGGATCCAAGTACAGTCTTCCTCGCTATTGAACCCACGAACGATCCAAGTAAATTCGTCCTCACTACCAGAACCATGGAGGATCCAAGTACAGTCATCGTCGTTGCCGCACCCATGGAGGATCCAATTACAGTCGTCATCATCATAGTCGTAGCCAGCTCTAGGGTTCCCGCATACAGCACGCTCGATTCTGGGAGGGTCAAATCCTTGAGACAATGGTCATTACATCGACTGTCATAATGTCCAGAGTTGAAGAATCCCAAAGTTCCGTCTCTTCAAAAGAAACCCACGTGACAGAGGACGCGTCAATCAGACGCCCGGTCTGAGATTTATTAGCTTTTCCATCTCAGGAGCCCGGTAGATTTTTAATCTAAAACCAACCATGCCGCACTCCAACTGTGTCCAAACATCAATTGGAGTAATCCAAAAGAACTGTCTCAACAAAAGGATTTCAATGCAAATGATGGAACATCAAATTGATTTCAGGTCCTTATGATAAAAGTGTTTCCGCTCCAAGGGCACAATTGTTTTTGGGTTCGAACCAACCTGGACTTACCCAAACATTGTAGAAACCAAAAATGTGGTATATTTAAATTACTGTATCATTCCAAGGATAGCTACACAACTGAAGGTGCATCGATCGAAGTTCTGTATCTCATGTTATGGGAAAAAGACAAAAAACGGTCTAAAGTGGGGATATAAGCCCGGTCCGACCCAGCCCAACCCCCCTGGTTTGGCCCGAACTGGGTCGACCAGACCTAGGTCTAGGTCCGGGCTGGTATGGCGCGACCCGGTACATGTGACCTACAACGGTCTGGCCGGGGGGGGGCATGCCTGCTCGGCCAACGAGCCGAGCGGGGGGGGGGGGGGGTTGGGACACGACCCTGCCCTTATTCCGTGGACGCGACACTAGGAAGGCGCTGTGATTTCCTCCTGGATCCCGCATGACCACTAGATACGGCCCTCGACACTACGAATTCAGCCGCGGCGGACTTCTGCTGACGAGGCGCCTGGGTGTCGCTGCCTCCGGGCAGCCGGGGACTTCCGCAGGCCATCAGAGTCATTCCGGTGGTCCGATTTTTCTCCCGTCTTCACCTACGGTTGCCTAGGGACCCATACATCACTACAAATGCCTCAAATCACCCTTTTGGTCATGCTTCATCATCTCCAAGTGTTCTACGCATCCAGAAAAAAATAGTGGTGGGTTCGGGCTTGTTCGTTAACCCTCACCCACCGTGTTAGAGGTGAAAACGTCGCCCAACTATTTAATCACAAAGAACGAGGGTATAATTCTCATAAAAGAAAGAATATACAAATTTTCCACGGCCTCAACATTTATTGTCGAACTTCGGCATCATGGGGAAGAGGATCGTAGGCGTCATCGGAGCACGCTGAGGAGGAAGCATCATCTTCTCTCTTGCCATGGAGAAGAGTAAGGGTGTCGCGTCGTCAATCTCTGAGGAGCCAGCATTCTTCATCATTCTACGTTGGAGGCCGGTGTCCTTCTTCATTCTTCGTTATAGACCGGCGTTCATCCAAAAGCTCCAAAGATCTCTCGATCTCTCTCGCACAACGAAGGCTCTTCCCCAAATTAAATAAAAGGTTCCACCTATTATTTAATTACACACACAAAGATACTTCCAGAATTTAATCCCCACATTTAATTACTTGTTGACCATTGATTTAAAGGAAGGTAGAGGGATGATCACCATTAATATATGCATTGGAATATAATAAAAAAATGGTTTCCAAATTAAAGTGGGGTTCTTAATGAGATTATTGGAAATTAAATAGTGGGGCTCGTGTGGGCTCCACCTCTTTAACATCCACACATGGGTAGTAAGTGGTTGTGGGCCCCACCGTTGACTACCCATGGGAGGGAATAACCACCTTATAAAATAAAAAAAAATCTACAGTTATTATTTACTTCATAAATAAACCCCAAGAATTAACATCTCCTCCTACGCGAAGACAATTATGGTATGGATCCCATTAAGAAATTAACAGCGATGCGAGTTCATCGATGCCTTCATATTCCAATTATGTGCACCGGTTCAAAAGATAGAAGAAAAACCGCTTGTTCCTTCACTAAACTTACCCGAGCTAAACCGAGGAAATTGATTCCAGGCACACCAGGCCTCAGAATTAAGCCCTGTCATAAGCCACAAACTCATAAAATTACAATGAATTTAATAAAAGAAATTTCCTTTAAATTTCCTGGTCATTAAATTACTCCAGCCTCAGGGATTTACATCCCCATAAAGCTACATCATAAACTAGGGAAACAAAAGAGGATACGGAGCATGCATATGAGCCTCCCACTCCCATGTGCTCTCTTGGAGATTTCCATCCATCAAACGAATGTGCACCAGATGAATCGATCGTCCATGTAGGACCTGCTCCTGTCGATCCTCGATCTCTACCAGGACTAATGCAAAAGTCACCCCATCACCGATTTCCAACTCACCGTGGTCGATGATGATAGATAGGTCATGCACACATCTCCTCAGCTGAGATATGTGGATGACATCGTGCACACAGTGCATCTGAGGTTGATAGGACATATGAAATGCGGAGATAACTTGCCGCCCTGTCCAGATCTCTACAGACCCCATCTAGGTGAGACACGTAAGAACACGTGGTCATCACCCATCAACTCTAGTTGTCTCATCCCCTACCACAATAGGACTTCGTCCTTCTATATGCAGTCTCCATCTGCTCCTAGATGATCTGAACATTCTCCATCATAGCCCGACCCATCTTCTGGTTCTACACATGCCGATTCCATCATTATCAACAATGGATATCTTAAACATGGCTAGATACTGTCTCACTTCTCCTAACAGCTGAGTGCCCGATCTCCTACTAGGAGCATCTTCTATAGTGATACCCTCCCCATGAGTATAAACTATCTCAAAGTCATAGCCCTAGAGGAATTAAAGGCAAAACTAATGTCTCTAGTTCATGTCCTTCTGAGAGAAGATACACAAAAGAATATTGAGTTAGAGAGAATTGTGAATTGTTCGCTCAACAAACAATAGGTGAGACTAGCCAATTGTAAGTACTCCTCTCTACCATTATTTGTTTACATTCTACCAAAGAGTTGTTGAGATTTGTCCTCTTCCAAAAATGAAAAAATAGTCTCACCTATTGGATGAACCACATTCATTGCCTAATACAGTCACCCTCACATGAATGGTACAATTTCATGTCATATACGGCGTCGTAAGGACTCAAAGTTATAACTAAGAGATCCAACAGTTACTCTCGCCTCCAAGGGTTGAGTTACACTATCAGCATCCGTGCATGGTTAATTTGTTTCCTCCAATTGGAATCTAACAAGTGAAGGTCAAGTTAACAGTTTTAACCGGACCCTCTCAGCATCAACCATACAAGAAGGACATGAATGAAAACATCAGAAGAACAAGTATCTTTTATTACTGCAGCTCAATGTACAAACACACAAATCATCCTCAAAAATGACATTAACAAGCTAGAAGCAACATGAATAAAGGTCTTTATACCTAGAGATAGTCCCACTCCTATCCATCTACTCCTAGAGCTCTGTGGTCATAGGCCTCAGCCGCCTAAAGCTGCGCTCTCCCCAGTCCAGCCGTTCCCAGCGGTCAAGGTGGTCCTCCTAGTGGTGGCGGTGGTAGGGCCTCGAAACTTCATCCACTAAATACTGATTGTCCAACCCCTCTGCCATGTTCGCCTGCTCCCGGAAGACCACCACGGTCAAACCTCTGCCTGGGAGGTCCCTCAACTTCTTACTGCCCATCTGCAGGGTGGGTTGGGCAGTCTCGAGCCATGTGACCCTGTTCGCTGCATGCATATCACAGCATGCTCCTCGTATGGCTGGATCTGTGCCGTGTGCCTCACACAGCCGAACCTGTATCCTGAGGTCGCTCATCTGATAGCCTGGTCCGCTCGGACCCCTGCATCTGTTGTCTACTATCGGCCGCAGAAGACTCTGTTGCGTGTCGTCCTGTGGAGGGTCTCGCCATTGGTGACTGCTTGACGAGGAAACATTCCACTAGGCGGGCTCTCTCAAGCACCCCGGCTTGCATCGGGATATAGAGGGAGATCATCAAAACCCTGATCTCATGTATGATTCCCTTCTCAAACGTCTGGGCCCAAAATAATTGGTCTCATACCATGTCTGTCGAGTAGCGCGAGAGGCCGGTAAACCTCTCTGAGTACTGGGCTACTGTTATGCTACCCTGCCTCACCTATAGTAACTCCTAGATGCACACCGCAAAGAGGGTGGCTGGAACATAATCCGAGCAGAAGAGGCTCTTGAAGTCCTTCCAAATTAAAGATGTCTCATTGTTTACCTATAGCATCAAGCTCCACCATCTACCTACTACTGTGTGCAGGAGACTAGCGACAAGGATCACCATAAGGTCTCTTGGTGTCTGTACCAATCTGAAGACTCTGACAATAGCCTCCAGCCAATCCTCAGCTTCCTGAGGATTTGTCTCTCTGCAGAACATGGGTATCCTCTATCACTGAAACTCTTGCAACGCACTCAAGCGGCGTGCACTCTCCATTGTTGGGGCTACTGGTATCGGTGGCCCAGAGGGTAGTGGTATCGCTAGTGCCTCCACTGTAATGGGGCCCTACACTGAATCCCCATCGCTCGGTGGGCTTCCATCCCACGCGTAACTACGAACCCTAGCTGTCTACCTTTGTGGGGCCATCCTGAAACAAAACAGGTGTGCCACAGTCAAACAGTATAGTTGGTGTGCTGACTCAATGTAATCACAAAGAACGCATTGAAAGGAAAACCACACACAATCATTGATTTCGTTCATTGAGTTTGAAATTAGAGGTCAGGGTCCTCTTGTATGGATATGTCGGCTGCCGTACCAAAACTGGACTCCCTAGACTGAAAACCACAGTCAATACTCTTAACACTATTTCTTCACAAAAAGCAAAGATCAAAGTTCTAAGTTCTGCTATAGAACCGACTCCTCTAATACAAATTTGTCATGACCCGTCCTCGAGGCCCGTGCCGTGATTACCTCAAGCCCACCATCCATAGGCCAGGGGTTGGTGACTAGCATCAAAGGCATAAATCACGATAAAAGGAGAAGGGAATTACTTTTATAATGAAAACAAAAACACAACAGAGTATGCAAGTGAATTAAGCACTAAGTAAAACTAGGTAGAGGGTATGTGCTGAAAAGTAAATGGGCTAGTATACAAACACAACTAAAAGTACAATACAACTGAAAGTAAAGTACAACAGCAGTATGTAAGACAGAGACATTGAGTTGTCCTCCGGAAATCCCACCTAAAATGTGGGTATATATAGTCTCCTCATCTCCTCGGTTCCAGTCGTCTGCTCCAAGTACGTCCCGCCAAGTGGTCCACCTGAGGGTACCGTTTAGCTCCACATGTCTCTACCTCAATCAGTGATGTCTATCATATGCAACCAACCCAACGTAGTGCAGGCATAGCCTGTGAAGGGGTGAGTATATGACACTCTGTAGGGACCCCAAGACCCCTGAAGGTCTCTCAGAATCCACGAAGGAGAAACCACAAGGGAAATATATGATCAGTAAATATAAACCGACTATACTTAGGTATATGCCCATATATATACCTAAGTCATAAATTACAATTCATCTCAATCTATCGATCCCACGATCAACCATTCCACAAAGGAACACACAACCATGTCCATACAGGAAAGAAAACACAGTCCACACAGTAAAACACAACTCAGTCCATACAGGAAATCACCATGCAGTCCATACAGGAAATCACAACCTAGATCACATAGGAATGCAAGTCAAACACATCATTGACGAATATTGAAGTCATGACTCTTCTCGCAGAGGTATACATCTTTCATATAGCATTACAGATGATCATGTGTAGTCATAGATTCATCTATGCTATTGGACCCACATATGATACATGACTAGATAAGCTGTCGGACCGACATAGGATACAACACCATCTACTCTGTCGGACCCACTTAAGAATCAATTAGAGAGGTCATACTATTGGACCCACATAGGATACAAAAATAGTAGTCATCAATGTCGGACCCTACAGAGGATCCAATTATAGTCGTTATACCTATCGAACCCACAGAGGATCTAAGTATAGTCGTCCTCGCTGCCAAGCCCATGGAGGATCCAAGTACAGTTGTCCTCGCTGCTAAACCCACAGAGGATACAATTACAGTCATCCTCGATGCTGAACCCACGAGGATCCAAGTACAATCGTCCTTGTTGCCGAACCCATGGAGGATCCTAGTACAGTAATCATCGCTTCCAAAACCACGGAGGATCCATGTACATTCTTCCTCAATACTCGACCCACAGAGGATCCAAGTACAATCGTCATCATCGCTGTCAGAACAAGCTCTAGGGTTCCTGCACACAGCACGTTCGATTCCGGGAGGGTTTTCTCTTCTAGCCAGGGGTCGATACATCAAATTTCACAAAGTCTAGATTTGATGTATCCCAATGTTCTATCTTGTCAAAAGAAACCCAACGCGACAGAGGACGCATCAATCGGATGCCCGGTCTGAGAGTTATTGGCTTTTCCGTCCTAGGGGCCCTGTTGGTTTTTAAGCTAAAACCAACCTGGCCATACTCCACCTACATCAAATCTTCAAGTGGGGTAATCCAAATGAACTATCTCAAAAAAATTATTTCAATGCAATTGACGGCACATCAATCGGATGACTAGTCCTTATGATATAAGTGTTTCTGCTCCAAGGGCCCTGTTGGTTTCGGGTTCGAACCAACCCGGTCATACCCAAACATTGCCGAAATCTCCGGTTTGATATTTTGAAACGTCTGTCTCGGTCTAAGGATTCCTACGCTATTGACGGTGTGTCGATTGGTGGTCTGTATCTCATGTTATGCGAAAAAGACAGAAAATGGACTGATGTGGGGGTCTAGGTCCGGTCCGACCCGCCCTAACCCCCCCTTGGTCTGCCAGAACTGGGTCGACCCGACTCGAGTCTAGGTCCAGCCCGACTGGGCATGGTCCGGACCAGCTGGGCATGCCCTGCTCCTTGAGCCCCACCCCGGCCTGGCCGGGGGGGCATGCAGGCTCGGCCAGTGAGCTGAGCGGGGGGGGGGGACACCCCCCCCCTCCCGTGTTCTGCGAACACGACACTAAGTTGGTGCCGCGATTTACTACTAGATCCCGCACGACTGCAGGAGCTGGCCTTCGCTGCCGAGGCTTCAGTGACAGCGGTGTTTTGCTGGCGGTGCGTCGGGGCACCACCCCACCGCGCCGGTGACCCGCACCGCCGGGGACTTCCACGGGCCACCAGAGTCATTCCGGTGCTCCGATTTTTCTCCCATTTACGCATGCGGTAACCTCGGGACTCTTACATCACTATGAAGGCCTCCAACCACCCTTTCAGTCCTGCTTCATCATCTACAAGTATTCTACGCATCGTGAACAAAATAGTAGTGGGTTCGGGCTAGTTCGTTAACCCGCACCAACCGCGTTAGAGGTGTAAATGTCACCCAACAATTTAATCACAAAGCAAGAGGGTATAATTCTCATAAAATAAAGAATAAACAAATTTTCCCTTACCTCAAAAATTGATGTTGAACATCGACGTCACGGAGAAGAGGATTGTAGTCCTCTTCAGAGTGCGCTGCAGAGGAATTGGCATCTCCTCTCTTGCTGTGTAGAAGACTAAGGGTGGCACGCCATCTATCTCCGAGGAACCGACGTTCTTCGTCATTCTTCTTCAGAGTCCAGCGTTTTTCATCATTCTTCTTCGGAGACTGGTGATCTTCCAATAGCTCCAAATGTCTCCTAATATCTATTTCACAATGAAATATCTTCACCAAATTAAATAATATGTTCCTCCTTTTATTTAATTACACACAGAAAGAAACTCTCATAATTAAATCACCACATTTAATAACATTTTGACCATTGATTTAAAGGAAGGGAGAGGAAAGATCCCCATTAATATACGCGTTGGAAAATAATAATAAAAAATGGTTGCCAAATTAAAGAAGGGTTTATAATGAGATTAGAGGAAATTAAATGGTGGGGCTTGTGTGGGATCCACCACTCTAATATCCAAACAGGGGTATTTAAGTGGTCATGGGCCCCACCCTTAACTACCCATGGGAGGGAATAACCTCCTTATAAAATAAATATTGTTTCGAAAATTTTTATTTACATCTTAAATAAACTCCCAAAATTAACTTCTCCTCCCGTGTGAACCCAACTATAGTAAGCATTACGTTTAGAAATTACTGGCATTGCGAGTTCATCAGTGCCCTTGGATTTAAATTCTGAGCACTGGTTCTAAATATAGAAAACCATGCTCATTTTCTCACTAAATGTACCTGAGCTAAAATTCGTAAATTTATTCCCGGCATACCGGGTCTTGAATTCAAGCGTCATCAGAAGCCACAGACTCGTAAAATTCCAATGTATTAAAAAAAGAATTTTCCTTGAAATTTTGTGTATTTTCCAGTAAATGGATGAATCTAGAAGGTACCGATGTAACAGTGGATGTGAAAAAACTGTGATATTTTTCTGAAAGAACAACTCAATGATATGGGAGCTTCAATGAGAACTCTTGTGGTAGTTCTCAACCAAATATCAGGAGTCATGATCAACCACTTGAACCTTAGTGAGTTCTCTAATGCATAATGTATGAGAAATCCAACTCAATGTGGATGTTCAGGGAATTATTATAAATGTAACCATTAGGGTTTCTATGATCCTTACATTTGAGGTAATTTTGTGTTACTATATGTTATGATGGAAAATGAAAGGCATGAGGTAAACATGAGGTTAAATTATGTTATGGTTATTTTTGATGATTTTAACTCTTTTTGGGAAATTTTTTAACAATTATATAGTTTTGTAAAAAGGAAAACACATAGACCGTGTGACAACCTGTCATGTCAGACAATGCTCTGGGAATTAAACCAACAACCAATGTGTGGCTTGTATTTATCTCCTACCACTGGATTACGTGAATTCCCTCGTTAGTATGAAAAAATAATTTTAGTTAGATGATCTTATGAATCATGAATAAGTTTATTTTGGGTTATCTATGGAAATGATTAGTCTATCATGGAGGATATGTGATTAGGTTAGTTACTTTTCAGTATGAGACTTTAAAAGTAACTAATATTATTCATAGATAAATGTTAAGATTTATCCTAGAAGACTATGTGATTAATTCATTTGATGGTTTGGGTTTAATTATTAGTTTGGATTACATTGATGAATTGTATGGATAGCTATTTATTGAATAGTATTGGTGAACTTTGGGTTTTGTTGGACAAAATTTGGAGATTAAGAGTTGTTTTTCTTTTTATAATGGATTATCCTTTTTGAGTATTATCTGATCTTGTACTAACAATTTTATTGTTTTTGGTTAGGGTCTAAATACATGGGAAATATATAGTTCATCTTTTTTGGGTTAGGTGATTCTCTAGAAGTTGATTATTGCACTTCTAATTTGAACAATTCATCCTGAAATACTAATCGTTTGGAGAAAATTTTAGTTAGTGTTAGAAATCTAGTAAAAGATGAAAGTCTACATGACAAGTGAGTATGATTCCTTATTATTTAGTTAAGCTCATAAATAAACTCCTCCTTGAAAAGTAACATAAAACAAAAATGTTGTCTGTTAAATTTTCCTACTGGGGAATCAAATACCGTTTAACCAATCATTAGTATGTGATTTTTTGAGGGTTAACATTCTCCAAATCATGTTTTCTAACACTCTCCATCAAAAATGACCCTTTGTTTTCTCCTCGATATCCATGTTTTCATGGAATCCTAGTATGGGTTAACTTGGGTGACCTTTTTAATTATCTTTCATTCTTTTAAAGTGAATGTTTAAGTTACTCCCTTTCCGATGTGGGGCTTTCAATGAAATTCCGTAGCCCAATTTTAAAATTACGCGGACGCAATTCAGAAAAGGGGGGAAGGATGTAACATCCTAGCTAAATAAAGAATATGAAATTTTCATATTTATTAATATTTTTGACTAAAAAATTAATATTACATTAAAGGGAATGCTATGTTCAATGGCGTACCCAATACGCAACAATGAGTTTCATTGAACTCTTACGTTGCACACTGATAATATAATAATATTATTTTAAATGGTAATAAACGCCTAACCATTGTAATGGAGGGAATGAACATAAATAACTACAAAATGATTTTATATGCTTGTCAAATATTTTTTCATTTATCTAATAAATTATTGAAGCTTAGAATTCAAATGAATTCAATTTTAAGCATAAATCTTCTAATATTATTTAAAAGGTGGATTAACCGCATTTTGATGGAGAACCCTTTTTAAATATAAATTTTGAAAATTTTATATGTTATATTTGACAAAATAAAATCATTCATTGTAATCAAGACATCAAAACATACTTTGTGTAAATTTTTGTTATTTTTCCGATAATGTTTATTTTTTAATGAATAGTGAAAATATTGTATTTTAATGCAAAATATCATTTTAATATAATATATTCAAATGGTTATATTATATTATTAATTTTTTAATGTTTAGTTGAAATTTATTTTTACCATTTAATCCAATGGTGGTCATTGGAATTAATTTCACTTTGAATTTGTGTAGCAACAAGTGTCAATCTTTTGATGGATATTATTTCTTAAAAACACATTTTTTGTGTTGATAGCGAAATTTAATTATAAAATTTATTAATGAAACCTCTATGTTTCTAATTTGTTAAAATTGGAATAATTATTATAATTCAGAATATCATGTATAGCTTAGGGTGAATTTTTTATATTTTTCTGAAAAACATCAATTTTTGATGAATAGTGAAACCAATAAGTGGTAGTTAAAAAACCGATTTTTCGTTTAAATAAAATTTTACCACCTATGTGAATTGAATTTCAAAAATCCTATATACTTGTTTGTCATTATATTGTAAAATGTCGTTCAATGGGATTAAAATAATTTTTGGTGATTAGTAACTTTTGAGTATTATTAACCGCGATTAGAGGAAATTAGTGTAATTTAAGGTAAAAATAATGTTATAATTATATAAAAATACCTTGACACTTGTCCTACCAATTTTATGATTCATGGTCGACCAAGACAATCCATGGGTCAATTTTTGGTACCCCATGGAGCCTCTTGTGTATGATAATGACATTAATACCTTTTATTTAATATAAAAATAAAAATGTCACAAACATGTATTGTTTTACTAAAAAAAATTTTACATGGAGTTATAGGATTCATATTTTTTACTATAAATATTCATTAGAAATATAAAAATATTTCTTACATCATTATATATATATTTTTTTTATAAATTAAATAAATTTATTTATTTATGACACCATGATGATGCGGTGATTAAGTCATTAGTAAACGATTTAGATAAAATGAAAAGATAAAGTAAAATATAAGACATAACCAAGTCAAAAACCAATTAGATAAGTGGATTTATAACCCTTATTACTTTATCTTTGAAATATATCTTTTTGGGACATTTAAAATCTGAAAAGAACATTATAATAAATTAACATTTTATATCATTCCAAGAGTGCCCATCCTCCCTCTTATAAAAGGTCTCCACCTCTACCCCATAACACACACCTCTCGAGCCTTTGGATCGACCGAAATATACCCATTCTATCTCTCCACATCACTATCTTCATCCTAGAAGCCTTACATTAGGCATTAAGCTCTTAATAAACCCTTTTGGTTCAAACCAAAGGGAGTTACCCCATTTAAAGGTATTGTCTTCTCTTACGTTCTTTTGTTTTATATTTCTTCTCCAACTCCTTAAACTCTTTATATTAATTTTTTTTGTAACAACACAAGTATATTAAATGTTGTTATGAGAAGTATTCGAGCTAAACTTACACACACTTCCATCTAATGGTTATAGAACATATTGTTTCTGTGGGTGGTGAATTACTACCTCACGAAATGATGATTATTCAATATTCTTTTAACACCTATCATGGTGGCCATTAAGATGTCACCCTATTTATATATGATATATATATATTGTTTTTATATTTTCTTTATTCTTATTTATTTTTCATTTATGACATACCATTATGGTTTCCATAATGGATAAACGCGATAATTTCATTTTATGAAGTGCGGACTACCGCCCCCTTAAAGTGATTTGAATCGTTAATGCCATATGTGGGACATATAAAGGAGGGAGTTAATATAATTATATATGGTATTATACTTTAATTATAATATACCTAAGTATAATTTTGTTTTAATTCCATTAAAGTATGAAATATAAATGAATGCAGCGTTCATGCATACGTACGGCTTACCGTCTCCATGAACGGTGCATTTCATTTCTTATCACAAAATGTTATGTACTACCATAAGTATATATATATAATATATATACGATATATATTATATTTAAATGAGTAATATAATATGGGTATTATAATATATATATCTCTCATTTAGTTTTAATTTCATTAATATGACAAAGAAATGAAAGTAGAGTTCATGTGTACGTACAGCATCTCATCTCCATAAACAGTGCATTTCATTTTTTTGTCTCAAAATGTTATGTAATATAATAAAATGAATATATAATTGATATATATGATATTAAAATTATTAATACTATTATGGATATGATGTACATATAACTACATGGACAATTCTTTTCAAACAAGTTCATTTTTTAACTCATGTTCCGAACATCGACAAAAACATCTAATATGAACTCACGCAATAAACTAATTATTATAACATTAAAATATGTGAAATTAATTGAATAATAAACATTAAAATAAGTACTTAAGAAATTATTAATTGAAAAAATTATATTATTTAGGAAAATAAAGAAACGAACAGGACAAGTCAGATTTGAAGTAAGGGATCATAACTCTGTCTTTCTTTTTAAGTACTCTCTTTTATGTCACTTATTTAAATCACCTCATTATTATGTTGGGGATGTTGTTTTATATTCATAATATTGTAATTTTTATATTCATATGATAAAAGACCCAATTTTATCTTATCAATCCATTTTTGGAAGTTTTAAGTGGCGCCGTTAGGCTGGTGAATTTTCCTAAGGGATTTCTTATCTCACTTTTAATTCAATGATATTTCAATTGTTCGCCACTTATTTATGGAATGAGCTGAATTTTGTACTGCCAATTGATATATATTATCATGATTCTATTTATATTCATGGTGTTCTGTAATTAATTTGGTGGTTCTTATCTTTTGGTCATACGACTAGATTGATTACAACAAGGTAAGGGGTTTTTCATCTCACTTTTAATCCTGTGAGATTCATGCTACAGTTCCACTATTTCCTTTTGTGCTGTGTATGTATTCCCCATGATTGTATTATTTTTGTAATATAATTTAATTTATGGGTATTTATAACTTCATTGTTTGAACCTTACTTCATGGGGTGTACATTTATAATGTTTCCCAAATCTGTAAGGGAACCTTTCACCATACGATTTTTAAAAGTCTTATTTTTTAGGTCTTTTAATTTACATCTTCGTATGTTAATATATGTTCTTATAAAACCTTTTTGATCTAAATGTAATGTCCAAGTGATGAGATACACTTTTTATCTCTCATCAAATCATTTTCAGAACATTAAAGTGACGCCGTTAGGCTGTCGAATTTCTATAAGGGAACATCTTAACCCAATTTTAATTCTTTGTGTTAAACCTCTACTTCTTGATTATGTCATGCCATGAATTTGTGTGGATAACCTCTGATTATTTTACACATTATATCCTCATATGTTAGTTTTATTTATATTTTCCACAAATAATCATGTTATTTATTTATCCTTAATCTAAGGATACCGACTTTGTAAGGTACTTCATCTCAATCACATTTCATTGTGGCATATTTTGTTTTATACACAACTTTCTTTTATAAAGTGTGTAAACCTCTTTTACTTTTAATTTTATTGAAAATGGTTATTTTTATATGAAGCATTTTTACTAAATGACAAAAGCAATGTTTTGTTTTACGTATGCAGCGATAATGACTTCCCTGGCACCATGACCATTGTTTCAGTTTTGACTTCCTCTAAAAGCCATGACTTTTTTAAATGAAAAATAAATACAATGTTTTACTTTTATTTTATTTTGGTATTGAAAATGGTTTTGATAATTATTTTATTATATCAATGTGTTTTATTGATATCTTGTTATTGAAATATGGAAATTTTATGTTTCCTTTATGCATGTTTTATGTGATATGATTATGTTATGGTTCTTGGGCATTGGTTATAAAGAAGGGTGGTTCCTTGATAAACTAAGGGAAGGTGAGCCTGATATAGCTCACCAATGAATTGGGTAACACGAAGGAGTTAAATTCTAAGGTTTGTCTGAAGATATTTAGGGAATATAATGTGGTGGGTATTCCAAACGTAACCATGAGGGTTACTCCCTACGTAAAAATGTTATGAATTCCTCGTGTTACCTTTATGTCTTATGATTTCTATGAGTTATACATATACATTATGATTTCATAAGGTATGTTATGATTGAAATTTATGGTTTCATTGATTATTATTTATTAGTGGCTTAATGGTTCCTTTAATTATGTTATAACCCTTACTAAACTTTTTATGCTCATCCCATGTTTTTTGAAATGTTTTTCATAGGATATTTGGAAGGGTAAGAGAAAGGAAGTATTCAAGAGGATTTGAATCAAGAAAAGAACTCTTGTTTTATTTAAGGAATTTTTTTATTGTGGTGAAAAATTGGTTATAATAGTTGTGTATACTATGTAATCTTTTGAGATGTAATAGTTGTGTCCAAATTATCTAAAAATCTAAACCTGAAAAGATCCTCAATGTGATATATAAATTTAATTCAATATCAAGTAATGATTTAGGTCCTGGTCCTTATATCTTTCCCGAAGGGTTATCTTAGATATCCACTGACATGAGTGTGGTGGTGGATTAGGATTTATCTCCATTAATTATATATTTTTTATATATGGATATCTTTTTGGATATGATAACATACTATATGAATAATAGTTTGAAGATCAAAAATTCCACTACTGCTCTTTAAAAAAACAGAAGTGGGTTTATATACTCTGATATTTAGAAAATAATATTTTTACATGAGTAGATTATTATTTCAATGATCTCTATTGAATATAATGTCTACAATTATTAAATTATTATTGTTTCATAAAAAGTAAAAAACAATTGAATTAAATTAAATATTATGTAATTAAATGTTATTAAATATATATTGTTTCTATCATTATACTATAACCAGTCACCCATTCCTCCATTGTGGGAACCTAGACATGAACTACAACTATAACATTAATAATTATATATAAATTCATGATTATCATATAAACAAATGAATAATATATTATAAAATAAAAATTAAATATTTATTCACTATATTTTGATAGTAAATTTTCATGAATAAATTGTTATAGAATGTCATTAATCATGTAAATATGAATAATTAATAAACTACATGTGGGATGAATATTTATCAAACATGTAAAATAACTAATAAATTAATTATTTAACTGGGATTATGGATACACTTAATGTGTGATCATTTAGTCCAAATTTCTGGTGGAATTGAAAAAATAATCTATATTGCATGTTGGGAATCTACCATCTCGACAAGGTACCCATGGATAAATATTTTAATTCTATAGTTACATAACATCTCATTAAAATTAATTATAGGTAATATAATATATTTATCATGATGTCTATAATCAATTAGGTTTCATGTTTGTGTCATCAATCATTGTTCTTGATGAATCATTATATTATTTAAGATAAATGATCTTGCCTATATAACACAATTGAGTTTCATTTATTTAGTATAGAACATTTTATTTAGTGGTCCTTAGATACAACCTTTCATTATATAATATAATTCAATCATAGTTTATCAAATTATTAATTAATGAAATATTACTCATGAGTCACCCAACAAATCCTAACTCCCTATGAGAATAAAACATCATTGATTTCATTAATACATTAAACAACTAGTCATATAATATTGTTAATATTAATATCAATTTATTAGGATTAATACACATGTCCATTGATTGGAACATTTAGTTAGAAATATATTCCTAGATATCAAATATCAATACCTTGTTCATAAAATAAACTTTACAAGATATTACAAATTTAGTTTACCATGATAATTTCCCAAAATTTTGTATGTGTGTCCTCCCCTTCTAGAATGTTTTACTTCATACTCTCATATAATTTCTTTATGATATAGAAAAAATATTTAATAATACTATGACTGAACTTCATTTTTCTAATCATTGAGGGGAAATGCTATGTACTTTTTGTATTAATATTACTTTTAGGATATAATCACATACAATGATACACATAATAAAATTAATGATGTTATAATATGTTTATTCATATTAAAATAATGATGAAATTTTATGTTAATTTTCCAAAAATTATTTTCTAGGGATTCAGCACTAACATACACCAATATCCACATAAGATAATTTTTGAAAAATATCTTTATTTTTTCTCTAATATGATTCCCATTATTCTACTGATATAATTCATTGGTCAAGGGGATATAAAAATTTTATTGTTTAGAAACTCTTATTACTAAAGCATCACCCATTTGAAAAAACATCTATATGTGATACATTTTGAATATGTTATTTTTCAATTGGTGTGATCTTGGATATTTTAAAATATCCACTATTACAGTATTATCACAAAACAAATTGATATTTTCATTAATGATAGGTATCAAATCACGATCTAAGAAAAAAAATTCTCTCAGAAAAGTTCGATTGTGTATTTTAGAATCTACTATATACTCATACATAAGTTTATAATCATCCCCAACTAGCTTCATTGGACACTTATATAACCATGATCTTATCTTGAGTTATTAAATATTTCCTCACTATGACATCAATTGATTAAAATTTGTTAAAAAATAATATCAGTATAACATAGATTACTAGATTCTCATCTCTTCAATACATCAAGAATATATCTGTAAATATTTTCAGATACATAATGATATCATAATATTTAAGAACATTTTTTCCCTCCAAGACCTACATGATATCTCACTACTTTTCCAAAGTAATTGGTACCATCAAGTCTAATACATAATAAATAATATATTACTAATCATATTTCTAAATCAAATGGGATCTTATTCATTCTCTATTTATATTATTTGTTCATAATATATATTTTTTTATTAGAGTGAGTATTATATGAAATTGGAAAAAATCATCTATTAGATAGTTTTACACTAAATCACTTTAGTATCTCTTCAAATTATGTACATTCACCAACACTATGAAAACTATTGGATTTATCATAAATAAATTTGATCTATATAATACATTATTTTTAAGATAATATTTTTATATACAAACACCGTTTAACTTGTCCTTATGAGAATATATGATAACTATGATGTTTTTAGTAAATAATATTATATCTAAATAAAAATGGGATAATTAACATATTTCTAATAACCCTATTCTAAGGATATTTCCCATATTAAATCTTAATTAAACTATATTCATTTATATATTCATCATATCAAATGTTCTAAAACCAATATCTTTTAATTAATCCATAAATAGTATTTTGCAACATGCATATCCTTTTAACAACACCCAGTGCTTATACCTTTCTATTTGCAATATATCTTAAATTTCAAAAATGATTTAAATTAATAAAATATATTATGATATTCATATTCAAGATTTTATAGTCAGAATATATCTCTATAGAATGTCTAAATTTGAAGGGTTTAAATATGGAAATTTTTTAAAAGGATTAATTTTAGTCATTTTATTGATTCTAATTAAACCACTTATACAATAGTAATTATTTAAATGTGTTTACCTTATGTTGAGTGTAATGTTTTCTTATATATTAACCATTTCTATAATACATGATTATAATCATCTAAATGATCAACCATAAAAAACATGGTTTTAAAAAATGTATTAGATTTTAAAACTCATGTATTTATTCCATATCATAGTTCATTATTTTATTCTACATCATTATTTGATATAAATTCATCATTGTATCAAAATAATGACTCAAAATTTTCTGGGGAAAGAGAAACATATCACAGTTGTTTTCTTACCTATCTAGTACTCTAACAATGTACATGTGTTTCCACAAAAGCCTTTTTACAAGGACAAATGTAATTTTATTCTGTAAAAACATATTTGTAACTTTTCAATTATCATCATAAAATTAAGTCAGTCGTCAACTATAATTTTTGAGGATGTTTTATATCTCGAAGAAGATGACATTTATAAAGGCCACCACATTCTATTTTCAGGGTTTGGGTATCTAGTATCACATTTTTTATTAGTATACACAATAAAGAATCACTTTTCTCTCCAGGTTTCTAGTCATTTTCATTATAAGACATTTCATAATTCCTTCGATCCCCATTCATTTACATTTAATAAATTTCTTTATTATTCTATTTAACTTCAAATTGTTTTTTATATCATTATTAGATGAAACTCTATTTAGTGTGAATGTCACATTTTTTAATGTATACCAACAAAATGATAATTATGGAACTTTTTAACTCATTATGAACAATACCATGTCTAAAAAGGTATGTTTTATTTATTTTAATAAATATAACATTATATTTAATAAGGGGGTATGTGTTTACATAGAATCCAAAACTACTAAAAAATTCTATAAATAGTTGGTTGGGATATTCACCACCACAATAAGATCGGAACCTAATTATATTCATTCAATGTTGATTATCAACTCTTTGTAATGAATTAATTTAATATATCAAAGGATAAAAAATTCATCCTAATTACGTAAACATATCCATATCTACTAAATCCATATATAAAATATATAAAATACGAATATCCTATCTAGATTATACAAAAACAATTTCACACACATCTGTACGTACTAATCCTAAAATCATGATTCTCCTTCCAGTCTATCAAGAAAATGTGGTTTTTTCCATTTGTCATTGTATAGAATAATGACCACATTAATGTAGTTTTATCCCAAACAAGATTAAATAACCATATCGATAGAGCATTGTCAAATTATTCTTAATTAAATTTCCATTATGATGAATACTTAGTTGGATATTGTATGTGTTGTGTTAAAAATCATTCTTATGGATTAAAAAAACATTTTTATATTAATTTAATAAATAATGGGAATTATTTAAATGTTTCATGATAGGGCATATGTTTTTTTAACAGTAGAAATTAATATTTTTTCCATATTTTAAAATAACACCAACTTTATCATGGTAGAATATAGAGAGTATGTTCTTGGTAATAGTTTCATCATAGTAGAAATATTTTAAAACTAATATCATTCTAGTTTGTATGGAAAGGATGTATTATATAGTCTTTAACATAAATATAACACAATAATGTGTTTTTTGTAACTAATTTAATTCCTTTCACATTGGGGATGATTTTATGACTTGTGTTATAGATAATTTGATTATATCTAATACATAATAAATCATATAAAACAAAGTTGACTATTCAAAATAGTTCCCATTTATTATTAATTATATAATTGTTATAAATAAATATAGAACACTTATATTAAAACTGATAATTAAATTCAACCTAAGTTATTTAAATCCCTCATTAATCCTTAAGAAATGTTAAACAAAATAAAAACATGGTATTAACAAAAAAAATATGTAAGGTATATAAAAAGAAGGAAATAATTAATCTATTGATAAAAATGAAGTCTCATGAAAAAAACATTCATGAAAAAAAATATTTAAACAACAATTTATATACCAATCATTAATAAATATGATTTATTCTAAATTTTGAAAATAAAAATATCATTTCAATTATGAAAAAAAATGAAAAAATAGATGTTTCATGTAGGTATATTAGGAATTCATCACTGTAAACCCTTAATGAAAAACATCAAAATGCATAAGGATTCGAATAACTATATGGAGAACATAGAATATGATTATCTATTGAATATAATCAATACACAATTCATTGAAGAGTTATCTGGACACACAGATTATTTAAAATTTTAAAGTATCACCCGACACTATCTGATTTCACTATCATATATAATTTCCATGAAATATAACATTACATAAATTATTTCATCATTCCAAATGTATTTTTAATGTCATATCAAAATAATTGTCTAATAAAAAATAACATTTTCTTTCATAATTGTATTTTCAATAAAAAAATAATTATTTCGAAAAACTATTCATAAAAGTGAAATACCCATAAATATTAAAGATGAGTTTTCAAATAATAAAAAATTAAATCACCCAATGAAATAAAGAATGTAATATAATGTCTATGATGGAAGAAAATACATTTTTAATGTATTTATATGATAAAATTATTTCACTCATCATTTGTTAAAATGTTCCATAAAAATCACATAAATGGATGAATTTTGGAAAAAATTTCAATGAAATTAAATATCAAAATAAAATTTCCTATATAAGACAATTATAAATATAAAAATATTTTATATCATCATGAATATTAACATGGAGAAAAAAATCTTGAAATTAAATATTTAATAATTCATTGTGTCTTATAACACCTTAAACATATATATTGACTGCCCCATGAAATATTAAAATAAAAAATTATTAAATACATGATAATAGATAATCTATTTATCAGTAATACAAAAAAATTTAGATATAAACCCTATAAAAGAGTATAGGTTCATATCATAACTAATTTCCTTAATGAAATTTTATTAAGATAAAATCATTTTTCTTGAATCTAATATAAAAAATGTGTCATTATATTAAAAAAATAAAAATAATTTTATTAGGAAATTTATTAAGAACCATTTTAATGTTTATCATTATGTTCATTTCAATAATTACTTTGTAATAAACATATTCATTAAGAATTATTTATTTGTTGGGTGTTTTGACCATATTATGTTTAGGCGAATAAAACATTGTGTTGTAAAATATGTTAAAGGAATCGTTATATAAATATCTCTAGAATAATAATAATAAAATAATTTTAATATTAATATAAAAATAATAATTTATTACAAATCATGAATGATGTTTGTTTAAATTGATCATAATTAAAATCATGGATAGGGTAGGTTGTACATATGCATGAGTAATGTTTCCATTTTTCAATGATCATTATCGAAGATGGTAATTATAATTTTTCCTTTTATAATTATCATTATTTTAAAATACAATATTATTTAATCATATTAGACTATATTTTAAAATATTCCGATGTAAAAAGTGTCACATATCATCGAGGACTCTTTAGTACACACATCAATGAACAGTGTTACAACATTTTAAATATATGAAAGGGTATGAATAAAAAATATATAAAATTTATAGAAATGAAATTATTTTATTAATTTTATATATATTACTTGTATGTAACATATTTTTAGACAGTCTCATCCTTCATACATTCCATTTCATTTGTGATTGTATCACAGTACATTGAGGATGAGGCAGTCTACACGTCTAAAAATGATGTTAGAATAATTACAATAATTGAAAGCAAGAATGTTTGTGTTAGATAAAAAAGAAGAAGAAGAATTTATAAAACATAATTATTTTGTATATAGTATAAAAATATTTTTATCCATTATAATTCCCAATCCTATGTCATGGTTAATGAATAAATGAATTACATTTTTCACACGGTTGTAGTCCATCGTACATGAATTGCAATTTTATAGCCCAGATCATGGAAGTGCATGTACGTGTATGTCATACCCATAAAAAATAAATATCATTATATTCACAATAATAGTATCATAATATGTTTTATGAAATAAATGGGTCAATAGATAAATAAAACATAAATGAAAATTGAAAACTTTTGCCTCTTTTTAATGTATCTCCATTTTGTTTCACCAAATGGATTCGTTAGATAACTCTATACTAAGTATGGGGACCCTAGAGTTAAATTGAGAAATTTGTGAGATTTTGTGTGTAGTTTTTGGATGATCCAATTGGACTTGTAGGTGTGAATAATTGGCTTGGTCGAATGAATTTTTATAGTAGAGGGGGAGTGCCATTCTATTAAATATAAAAATGTTAAACACCATTGAAAGGTATACATTATATCGTGATCCACCAAACAATAATATCAATTATTTTAAATATGTTTTATGGTAAAATATAAACCCAAATATGTGCTTTAGGATACTGTGTTGGTCATTTAAACTGAAAAGATTAGTATTTAACCATTATTTTAACACATATTTACATTTTTCACAGTAAATAATTTTAATTACATTAACTAATATTTGTAGTTAAAAATAATGTTGACCTTGTTAGAAATTATCAAATATTTAGATTCAAATTATGAACACTTTTTTTTCAAAATTCCAATAATAAAATGGTAATTAATTAATTTGAAATTTATCCGGTATATGGGACGACGATGTGGGGGTTTTAATGTAAAAGTTTTCATAATATTGCAAAGGTTTTCATATCTATCATCAATGTGAAATTTTTTACAATGACCTACATTGGTTTTAATTATATATAATTAATCTAATTTTACAATATACCAATTTAAAAACATTAATTAACTTTATAATTATAATAGAAGAAATGCAGGTTTGAATTAAAATTTACTATTATTAAATATTTATAAAAATATTAATGTTATTATAAAATTAAATAAAACGTATAAATTAAAATATTATATTTATATTTCATAAAATTTGTTTATATTTTGATTTTAAAATTATAAAATTTTATGAATTTTTTTAATGTAAACATTCTATTAAAAGGAGGAAAAAACTTATTAAATTATAATATTAACAGTGTATTATTGTTCAGTACAACTCAGTGTTGCATGGAATAAAATTTTTAGGAGATACTCATTATAGAATGTCATGTACAAAATTTGTCATAGAAAAATTTTTAATGTTAATATTAATTTAGAATTAATAAATAATAACAAATAGAACAATGGCATACAATGTAATTAATTAGGATTTTACATCCTTCTTACCTTTTAGAAATTTTTCCTCCAAATTTAATTCACATTCAAAAAAAGTGGAGATATTGTTTTCCTCATAGAATTTTCTTATTCCCATATTTACAATTCAATAATATTATATTCCACACAACTTTAACATGATGAATCAGATTATTACCCAAATAATTATCTGTGTCGTCGTGAACATGAACTAGTTATTCATCATAAAACATTTTCTCTTCCATCAAAACTAATTCCGGTCTAAAAACATGATATGATCATGGTAAAAAATTTCACAGCTTGTAAACATGATATTTCTTTTGTACCTATGATAAACGCATAGTTAAATACAATGTTTGGTGAACTGATCTGTAATTATCTATGATCATAAACATTCACAGATCTTTGGAATCATCTCACCATTATTAAAAAGATAGATGAAAAATTTACATATAGAATAATTTAGAAAGAAATTTTATCCACCATTTATGGATAAAATTATCACCTAATAGAAAACAAGTCCCCATTATAAGAACTGGATAAACAATTCGATCAAACTAGTCTAAAATATTAGAAATTAAATTATTCCATCTAAAAAATATGTATTATATCTAATGTAATATTATCAGCTCAAGAATTATTTTCCCCAACCAAACATTCATTGGACAAACTATCATCTAATGAATTTCCATCCCAAAAAACACAGGAAATTATATGTTCAATAGATAATAGAAACTCTAATCAATTGATCCATTAATTAGTAAGTTTCCAATGAATACGAACATGAAGAAGTCTCTATTTCATGAACAACATTGGTTGAGTCACATTACAATCATTTCCTGTTTCAACTGTTCTATTTAGAATGATAAATAGTTGTGAGAACTCTTTGAATCTTAGCATCCCAAGATGCCACAACACCACCTGATCCATTAGAATATCCTACCACATTACTAAGACCGTTTTTACTGACATATATATAACTTTACGTCCCTATGTTCCCTCACGATGACCTATCAGTATGGATTTTTTCCAATCGAGGAAGTGAGTTTTTTTAAAATACACCATTTTATTCATAAGAGGATGGAAATTTCCTTTTCTATTAATTATCCTTTGTATATATAAATCATGCATAAAATTCTAAAAAAGGACCATCAGAGTGGGTTTTCAATTCCCAGAACTACTATAATACCTGAAATAGATGATTTAGGATAAAATAAAACATCATTGTGAAGAGACATGTTCCTCACCAGCAAAATGATACTAACCAGTTCCTTAATAGCGACCTCAAATAGTATCATATTTATACTGGAATGTGGGATACATTACAAAACATTATTGAGGTATTAAATAGTAGTAAATCATGGAATTTGGACTTCAAATATATAAATAGATCCTTCCTCACAGATGAATCGATGATCCAACTCTAAAAGATGAGGTATAGATTGTCCTAAATTTGACAAAAAAAATGATGGAACATAGTAAAATATCACACAATCTCATGTAAAAATAAAAAGGAATAATATCATTCCATAGCCAAAAAATTGATTAATCTAAGTGGGAGAAATAATATTCATGTAAAAAAATTCCCAAGAAAATAAATCCAAAAAAAATTGTATTGATAAGAGAATATAAAGACATTGAAGAAACATTTTCATAATGTTTTAGGACTTAGATAATGATATAATCAATGGGATTAAAGGAATTTAAGTAGAACAATGTGTTAATGTAATTTTTTCCATCAATCATGTAATGCATCAGGTATTTTTTATAAATATCAAGATCCATGTTTGAAGATTCCAACTTAATAGAATCCAAATGAGGAGCTCTATTACAATTAATTTTCTAGAAATTAATTTAAGAATCCATATAGGTATACCACTATTATTTAACATCATTTAGAGAGAAAGAGGATATTAAAGAGGTAAAAAATGTATAATAAAAGAGGATGCTAATCCCCAATTGATCATTCTAGGGATCTAATATCTCAAATGTCTATAACATTAGATTTACCATTTAGACTATTCCATACAATGAACTCATGTATTAAATGATTTAATAAACTGATATTTTTCATTCCAGGACCTTGATTATCAAATGGATTGTAAAGAGTGTTCTATGGCATGGGGACTACTATTTATTCTAGGATTCTTCCATTCCAAAATTAGTTTTTGAATTAAACATTTATAAATTGGATAATATATCCTTCCATTTATAAAAAATAAAAGATAATACAAATTTAAAAACAATAAATATTTTTATCCAAAAAAATGCGATGAGCCATGGATATGGACATGCCTTTCAAAGAGGATAATTCCTTTTCAATCTGATAAATAATAAATTAAATGTTTAAAGAAATTGGTTTAACCTAGTAAATTTGTACACTATGTTAAATGTAAAGGAATATGACCTCTCAAATTCCAAAATAATTTTTGATAACTAATTTTCTGAAAGTTTATAAATGAATCTTCCCAAAGAAATGAAGGATTATTTCCAAATAACCTTCTCTCCATAGTCATTCTAATAATGTAAGAGATCTTTCATGATATTCATGATGTTTAACTTCTCCCCTTGTGTTAAGAGAATGATATAATTAGCATACAGAATATGGGTTGTAATAGAAGATCAATAAACAGTACCAATGACCTTAAACATTCCATATGCATCCCGGATGATAAATAATCTACCACGAAAACATTCAGTTATGTATAATAAAATCGCATTGAGGGGTCACAATGTTGGAAACCTCTATACAAAGAGATGTATCCCTCTAGGGAACCATACAGAAGCAAAACAAAATACAATATGATAAAAAATATTCTTAACTTAGCACAAAAAGGTTTCTTAAAAATATTATCATGAAATTTTGATGATTAATTCCCAATCCATCGTGTCAAAAGACATTCTAATGTCATGTTTAGTAACAATCTTTCCTCCACAAATATGATTTTTGAGAAGACTGACACAATCTGATGCATTAAAAACAAAATACTAAATTGAAATACATTTGATAAATAAAAATTGATTAGAATCAGTAATTTTACTTGAGATGTGGGATAATCATCAATCAAGTCTCGTCATAAATTTTTTTACAATGCCTTGTTAAAAGAAACGTGAATTTAGGGTTGTATCACATTGGAATTGTCTACCGTGGGAATTAGATATTTGAATTGTGAATTTAAACATTGACAGATATTCCCCCCTTTGATTAAAAGAAGGAAAATCTTATAAACATCCTCATAAATGATCTTTTAATCGGCTTATAAAAAAGATGAAAAATTCATTAGGGCAAGGAGAACATTAAAAATGGGACTAAAAATCATGGACTTATTATCTATATCCAACAGAATAGAGAGAAGATGTGAGATATCGTCATAATTTACTAGCTAAATAATAATTCCTTCAAAAGGAGAACCAAGAGAGTATGAACCACTTATGAAGTCTTTGTAATGTGAAATAATTTGATAAGAAAGATCCTTCATATTCATCAAAATTTGATCCACATCATTATGAAAGGAAATAGGCTAAATGAACTTCGTAACTCTTTTGAGGGACTTCATGAACATAATGTTTATATCTTCATCGTTGAGTTAATTACCCATAAAGATAGCATTATGCATGTGATATTAAATTTCAAAAATATTTTTTTTAGGAGACATATATTCTTCAATGCAAATAACATTAAAAACTTCTATGAAAAAATAGACCCTATATTCTTTGATGAGAAAAATCAAAACTGTAGACATCTTTTTCAAGATGGAATATCTTATCTTTACTCCAAAAATAAATATTAACCTTGACAGTTTTTAATTTTACCATGAATGGAAAAAATCAAGCCACAAAACCTCAAAACTCATGAAATAACAAACCAAATTCAGAGTTACAAACCCATGATTTTTGTAATAGAAATGGATTTGAAGAGTTATATCATTTTATAGTGAGATATACTATAACAGGGTGAGGATTGTAGTTGAGCATCGATAAGGTAGTGCATGATATATAATAAAAAGAACATAAATAAGAGTCATGATTCAAATAACAATGATGTTTACTAGATACAATACCTCTGTGATACATTTAATACCATGTAAACTCTGAATAAATAATATTGATTTAAAATATCTCATTTTTCATTATTCTTCCATTGAACTCCCTAGAAAAAGTTTAATTAGTGATAGGGTTTAATTTTTCAACAAGGATTAAAATAAAATTGAAATTATCATGAATGGTCTAGTGCCAATCAGTGATATTTTTGAGATAATTGATATTAGAATAAATGATTCTAAAATCCTATTATCATTGAAAAAATAAATAAAAAAAACAAGAAAAATTCTCATCTTAGAAAAATAGAAAGTTACATGTTGAGAAAGCTATCCATCCATAAAAAGAAAAATAAAAGTATAATGACTTAATACCCATAAAATACTGACTTCAGATACACTGATGTTTATCCCCAATAAATTAAAACACATATTTTTATGGTTATCAATTATAATTGAGAATTTTAATTGATCTGTTGACCAAACAATGATAGATATATGAAGCTTATTTTAGAGACATAAGGTCAAGTCTATAGAATAATTAGCCATACCATGGAAAATCCAATATAAATTCATCATTTTGAACTAAATATTTCATGAAACCCCATGTTAGCCCCATTTACTTCCATCTTTTTAGTAATTTTTAATGTACCCCATGTATTTATTTTTGAGATCATGGATATTTTAATTAATCGAGAAATGTCAAAAAAAAATTATTGGTTTCTTTATATTAAATAGAAAAAATATTCATCTGTTACCTAGGAATTAGAATAACCCTCAAGAGGGATATACCCCTCATGAAGAGGTTTTAAAATAGTTTTATAACTGTACATATTTTTTTGAAATCATTATTAACTGTAAGAGAACCTTGTGAATAAATGTGTGAAATGTTGTTGGAGGGTTCAATCTGAGAATGATACTTAACAAAATTAGAGACATCATAATTATTTCTATTCAAATTTATGTAGGAATCCTTCTGTAGATGATTACTTGTAGTGGCCATAATGGCTCCATTTTGCATAGCCTTCTAATTCATGATGAGCAAGATGTTCACATCTATAGTGGGTTATGAGGTATAGAGGATAGTAGATCAGATATATAATTTTTCATATCCATAGTTGTCTAAAAAAATTTATAAATACAATATTATATAATCCAATAATTTTTTATAGAATGATTATTTTATCCTTGAATTTATACATGGGTTAAATGAAAAATTTGTAATAAGTTCAAAAAACATTATTTTTAATGATAATTTTCTAAAAAATCAGAAAAATATTTTATTTTATATGAAAATAATTAAAATTATCACCAGAATATTATTTTACACACATCTGTTTTTTCTACATGATTTCAATATTTTTTTACAAATTTATCATTAATGAAAAATTAATTTATTATTTATTAGTTGTTTTTTCATCCATGACCGGAATGTTGATTTTCTATGAGAGACAATGATATAATATATTCGTTCAAATGTAGTGGAATTGGTATTAATCCATGTAATAATAATGTAATGTTAATAAGAGGGTTAAAAACATATATGATATGTATTATCATCTTCAAAATTGCATTGATCTATATTAGGGAACATAATTTCATCCTTATTTAACATGAAAATAATATTAAAAATTTATTTAACAATCGCAATAACTAAAAAACATTTCAAGAGGAAACCCAATTTTTTTTCCTTTGGTAATTAATTTAGATTTCATAATATGACAACATTTTTATTTAATCTTGTATAATATGGAGTGATTTTTGGAGGCAAACAAAATTCTATATATAATTTAAATCACTATATATTATACATGATTAATTTATTCAAATGTCTATTGGATTCTCCACTATAAATTTTTTCAATTTATTAATGGGTTTTATGATAATTTTCATGCAACAAACAATAATTGTACATTATTATTTTTATATGATGAAAAATTTTCACATAAATAACAACATTACTGGTCTTATAGAAAATATTTAATTATATTTAATAACCATAATGGGAGAAAATTCATAATGATATGCTTCAAAAAATTAGTTTTTAAGAATTATAATTTTGGGGTATTATATAATATAGGTTAATAAAACTCCACTATCAATTATTATTATTTTATATTATAATGATTACATTATTAGTAAATTAAAAATATTTTTTACGTTATTAATTTTATCAATTACGATATATCCCATTTTCGAAAGTATTGTAATAGAATTATTAATATTTATCATAACATCTAATTAATGATTAATACATATGGAATATAAAATAACTAGATTTATCTATTATATCATACTGAATTTCTAAATTCATATTTCCATATTGATAAAATTTAATTCTATATAGTTTTTTTAATAATTTTATTGATTCCATCTATGAAATAATATCTTTGATTTAATCTCATAAATCAATGAATGAAACAAAATGTGGTGCTATCATACTAGTTGACTTTATCCTTTTTTCACCAATCAATGTATTATGGAATTATATTTATTTGAATAATGGTGGAAAATTATTCCATTCATAATGAAATGTGGATATTTTTTATTTTATTTTTATATGTGATTTATTTTATAAAATTTTTGGTATTTGATAAATCATTATGATTATTATAAATCACTATTTAATGTCATAAAGTAATTAATAATTATTTTTTGAAATAAAGATGTCACCAAAATAGGGTATATTATACTATAATATCTTTTAATAATTTTTGAAAAATATTATTTTATGTATGAATATTGAGATATGAAAAATTATTTAGAGGATCGAGTTCTGAAATTGTAGTAATAATATTTTTCATTAAATGATTAATATAAAAATATTAATCATGTAGACTAATAATTTAGATACACTACCTACAAACCTCATCCATGGTGTTGTTTGAACTATGTTATATGATATTCCTATAATGTGATGATATTTTTCTTTTCACATTTGAGAAATGGTATTCATTGAAATCATAAAGATTTTATTCTTAAACATGATGTATTCACATAAAAAATGCTTTTAATTTCATTGAATTTGAAAAAAAATCATTATTTGTATGAACTCAATTTATACCAACTACTAATAATTAATTTAATGGTGATAAGGAATTCTATGAGAATTATGATCAATTACAATTTATAAAAATAAAAAGGATGAGTAATTTATTTTACATATAATTGGATAAATGATAATTTTAATTCAAATAATTATTTGATATATCTCAGTTATTGATAAATTGTTAAATTTTAATATATAGACATTTATACAATTTTATGATTTTATTCAATTTTTTTATTTCATAATTTTGTAACATAAAAAGTATATTCATGTGTGGTAATTTAAATTTTTATGTAATGTATTAATCTACATTATATAAATAATAAATTTTATTTTTTAAATGTTTTCAAATATCTATTATAGATTTAATAGTCCAAAACATGATAAATACTAATTTAGGAGAAAATATTTCAAAAAAATATTTTCTCTGAATTTTCATTAAACAATATTATATTATTTTATAATAATATTTTAAACCCTTTTATCATCTCACTGGATCAATGAAACTCTTTCATGATCTCGAAAAATTATAAAAATGACCATAGGAAGGAATAAAAGGTTTATATATGGAATAACTATTGTGGTGAAGTATTGGTATCAACAAATCGTTTACATTGAATGATTTTTCTTGATGGGTTTGTGGTATTTGGATGTTCAATGGAGATTTAATTACATGAAAATATGTGAATTATTATATTGAGTAGGCCATTTATATGTGAATATATTATGGTGGATGAATAAAATGTAGAGTACTATAAAAAGTAATTTAAAAATATGCATAACTATTCAAATGAAAAAAAAATTATCTAATTGAAATGATCGAGGATGGAAATTTGTAATGACCCAGATTTCCTGTTGAATTTTTTTTAATACATGGGAATTTTACGAGTCCGCAATTTCTAACGGCGCTAGACTTCGAGGCCCAGTGATCCCATAATCAATTTCTGAAGTTTTGTTCAGGTATGTTCAGTAAACGTACATTCAGAATTTTATAACTTTTGAACCGATTCTCAGAATCCAATCCTGGGGGGACCGTTGAACTCGAAGTGGCAGTGATTGCATAGTGAGACCTTCATCGCAGTTGCGTTTTATCCAGAGTGGAAGATAGTTTTGGGGGGTTTTAATTAAATTGAATAAAGTTAAAATTGTAAATTTATTTAATTTTTGATGGTTAAAACCATCAAGGGGAGGTTAGTGGTGGGGTCCACCGCACCATAACCTCCCATTATAGGTTATGCTAGTGGGGCCCACCCACACATAACCTCCCTTTGAAGGGTGTGATGGTGGTGGAGCCCACCCTTACATAACCTCCATTGGGAGGATTATTAGTTGGGGCACACACGAGCTTTAAACCTCTTCTAAACACCCTATTAAATTGGTGAAACTCTTCACCTTCCCACTTCATTAAATGATCCAACTCCTCCAATTTAATTAAGTAATATAACTTAATTATTTTGGAATAATATTGAATTCTATGAATTCATTATGCCAACATTATAAAATGTGATGTATTATTATGGTGGGGGGTTGGCATAATCCTTGTTGGGAGAATTAAGGAGAAGAAGATCCTTAGAGAGGATTAATAGGACTTCATTATCTCAACGAAGAACGTGAAGAATTCCCCTCACCACTGAAGAACGACGGGCATCATCTTCTACCTCTTCAATCAGAGCATGTAGTGGAAGCACTGCCGCCCATGAAGAACGCCGACGACGTCATCTCGACACGTCTTCCCCGAATCCTTCATCCTCAACTCCTTCGTCTTCTACCCGACGTAAACGGAACAACCTCCGCTTCCTGCGACTTCGTCAATGAGCGAAAATTGCGGGAGTGAGATTTTTGTTTTTTTATATTTGAATATAATCCTCGTTATTCATCGAACAAAGATATGGTATGAGAATCTCCAATTTCTATCACCGTAATGAGGAGGGATCGGTCCGCACGAACACAGTCCGACCCTCCCCTTGTTTTTTCTTGTTTGATGACGACGGCTTGGAAAAAAGGCGAGAACGACCAAGATGACGAACAAGGGTCACGCTACCCACGGCCTATGTGACCCGCGTAGCCCCATTGCTCTTCCTACTCCCTAGCAGGCTTCCGCGTGCCACACATGCTACCCGGATCCACTGGCGCCCCGCCGGTGCGGTGCCCGGGGCCCCCGCTCCCCACCGGCACGCTGCCCAGTTTCCCGACGCCACCCCGCCGTGCTGGCGGGCACCCCCGAACTGCGCCAGCGCGCTGCCCGTCGCCCTTGTGCCCAACCGGCATGATTCTCGTTGTCATGCTGGTGTTCTGCCAGGTGCCCCCACGCCCCGCCTTCTACCTGTCGAGCACCCCAGCGTCCCGCAGGTGCCTGACTTGGTACCCCTGAACCCGGCTGATAGCCTTCCCAGTGCCCCCTCTCCCTACCGGCGGCATGCCGCGCACCCCGGCGCACTGCCGGGCGCCCACGCGACCCCCTCCCATGCCCTGATCGATGCACCCATGGCATTCATGTGACACTCCAGCCTTCCCGCGCCCCACGCGGCCTGCTTGCTGGCCTCCCTGCCACCGGCCTCTTGAGCCAACCTGAGGCATCCTACGCGGTGTCATTGGCCGAACCGGCTATGTCTCCTAGGGCGAGTTACCAAGCCGCCTACGTGGTGACTCTAGGGCTTAATCGCCCTCGTGGTCTGATGGGCTGGGCCCAGGGGACCAAGTCAAAACATAGTTGTCTGACACGCCCAATGGGTTGGGTCAGACCCAACGTGTCCGACCGGGTCGACCGAGACCGGGTCAGACCAGACCCGTGCACATTACTGACCCATTACCTTCTTGAGCCTTATCTGTGGCACCAGATGTCCATTTGACAAACCATCATTGGCAACACTATTCTTGTAATGAAGTCGTCCCTTTGAGAATAACCCATGGGTGTTTGGGGTAATGTTGAGATATGGAAAGGTTGGTTCGTGCATGAAACCAGCAGGGGGCCCCATGACTACTATAAGGCTAATAACTCTCAAACCAGGTGTCCGATTGACGCGCAGTTTGTTTCGTTGAGACCCCTATGACAAGGCGGTCCCTTGAGATACATATACATGAGACATAATTAAACGCGGAATATAGACCAATAGGTTGTGGAGAGGATCCTCTTGGAGATGAGCAGGCAGAGTCCGAAGACCTAGTAGCCGACAGACCTGACGACTCCCTGACCATTTCGACACAGAGTTATTCGACAAGCCCAATGGGGAGCACCCAATATTTGGAAGCAGACCCAAGGCGGACAGAAATCCCTGTAGTTGGATGTAGTCCTGCGGTACTCAACAGGAGGTGTACCTCTTTAGGCTATTTAGGATAGGGCCCTATATTTGGCGGCAGACCCACTACGGATGGAGGGCCCTATATTTGGTAGCAGACACGCGGTACTCAACATAAGGAGAACCTCAAAAGTCCCAGGTTAGTGAGAAGTGCCTCGGTGATGCGACATGTCACGATCCATCCCCCGAGGCCCATATCTTGACTACACCAAGCCCGCCTTTAATATGACAAAGTCTAGAGACTAGAACCAAAGGCGTAATTACCTAAAACTAGGAAGGAATTGCCGTTATAAAATGTAATATCACACAACCAGAGTACAAGAAGAAAAAAAAACTAAGTAAAAAACTTTATAACAAGTGTACTGAAAGAAAAGGGGTTCCAGAATACAATACCAACATTATAGTACAACTAAAAAGAAAGTAGAATAAAAAAAAGGGACAAACAAATTAATGGTAGAAGCAGCTCAAGGATCGTCATCCGGGATTTTTACCCAAAGGGTGGGTACATATGTCCACTTCATCACTCCACGTCTATAGGTCCGCTCCATGTATCGTCTCGCTGAGTGGTCCACCTGCGGGTATCATCCATTCTTGGCTCTCTCTCGGCCTCAGTCAACGTTTTCTGTCATCTGCATCCAACACAATGTGGTGAGGGATAACCCGCGAAGGGGTGAGTATAACAATACTCCGTAGGGTCCTTGAGACCCTCAAGGTCTCAAAAATTCCAACAAGGATAAACCACTAAGCTTGAAATCTACAAATAACCATTACATAGGTATATTCCAATACATATACTTATGTTATCAAGTAACCCATCTCAATCAGGAGGAAAAACAAAGGGTTATTCACTCATCTCAAACCATGATTTTTATTCATGATGTCGAAACCATGACTGCTGGAGAAATCCTCCTCTAGCGAGTACAGTGGGCCTGCCACTACAACCAAGCACATCCCAATATCCTTGGACTGCTGAAGTACTCCACCTATTGAGTACTATGGGTCGGTAGCTACAACCATGCACTTCATACCATGGGTCTGCCACTCTAACCGAGAGGTCCCTGTAGAGCTGAACCTCGACCGCAGTGGGTCAAGGGTGACTGATAATTTTTTCTAAACATTTTTTCTTTTATGTTCAGTTAACCTATGAGAAGTGATTCATTACATTGGAACCGGTGCTCAGAATTGAAATTAGGGGACACCGTTGAACCCGCATTGCCGGTATTAACTTAAGAAGATATTCATCTCGACGATAGATGAAATGGAATAAAAGTTAGTTTTTGGATTTAAAAACTAATAATAAAGTAATGTTCAGTTGTTTTTTTATATCTTTCTAGCTTCCATGTTTGTGTTCGGTTAGTTGGAACCTCCCAATGGGAGTTGGGGGTGGGACTGCCACACCGTAACCTCTCATGAGAGGTTATGGTGGTGGGGTTCACTCGAGCATAACCTCCCGCGAGAGGTTATGGAATGGAGACCACCTGAGACACATGACCCCTCATTAGTGAGGGATGACCCCTTGACCTCCTTTGTACAATTAATAATGCCAACACACGTGCCAATTAAGTGATCCAATGTGCATGCCAATTAATTGAGCCAACTCGTGTGCCTATTAATTCCGTCAACGCATGTAAATTAATTATAGGGATCCTCTTAACATCCTTCAAATTAAGTGTTCCACATCTCGTTCTTTTATTTTAGTGCAGCCAATTAATTTGTTCTCCCTTTTTTAATTTAGTAACCACATCATTGGAAAATTGGAATGATCATAATAAATGGAGAGTCATAAATTTAATGATTGATACTTACCTCTCCCCCTCCAATATATAACAGATGTTTGGGGAACGGTTTTGGGATGGATTTTTTATGTGGTGAAACACTATCAAATAGACGCGACACCCAACTGTTGGAGAATTATTCCTCCAACGAAGAACTGTCGCCCATGAAGAATGAATTACAAAGAATGTCATCTTCTTCATTATTATACCGGAATATGGAAAGGTAAGCATCTTCCACGAAGAACATAGAATTCATCCACGACTTCTTTATTTCTGACATCAATAGGATGACACCCGTTTTCTATGACTTCATCGGCGACGAACGAAAAGCGAAGAAGGGATTTTGTTCTAGCATAATATCATGTTCTTTTTTCTACTTTGGATTTTAAAAGTTATATTGCACGTTTTTAAAAACAAATAAAGAACATCTACTTCCTCTTTGTTGAGATAATTTTTATCACTTTAAATGTTGAGGATGTGGGCCGACCTAACACGAACTGACATCCTCTATTGATTTCTTCTCTCTTGTGGCATTCTAAGACAAGGCGTTGTGGTGACGACAATGAAGGCAGCAACGACGTAGGCCACGTTTTCCGTGGCCTTCATGAATCGCGCCACCCCCGCGGTGTACCGATGCTCCCGGAAAAACATCGACGACCAAGAAGCGCCTGACCTGCCTACCTCTGGTGTCCGCGGCATGCTGCCCTAACCCTGACAGCGTGCTTCTTGGTGCCCCCGCGCCACACAGGTGGCCTGGCCGGTGCCCTCGAGCCTCGTCGGCGGCCTGCCCAGCTCCACCATGCCCTACCAGCAGCCTGCCTGACCCTTACAGGCACCCTTCCTGACACCTCGACGTGCTACCTGGCACACCCGTTCCCTACCGGCAGCCTACCCAGCCCTACCAATGGCATGCCCGGCACCCCAACGTGCTACTAAGCGCACCCTCATCCATCCGGCTGCCTGCCCGAACACTGCCGGCGCCCTACCCAACACCCCGGCACTCTGTCGGCGCCCCTGCTGACCCCTGTCGTGGTCTGTTTGGCACACCGGCGCACTGCCTGCTCCCTAGAGTGCTGCCTCGACGCACTTCCCGACACCCCGACACACTGCCGGGTGCACCCACGACTTTCCCGTAGTCCCTCCGCCCTACCCGTGCCCTATTCGGCTTGCCCGCTAGTCTCTTGGCCGCCAACCTCTCGAGTCGTGCCCATCACGGTGCTAGCCAAACCAGCCCCAGCATTCGGGCCCATGCCATCGGCATGGCGGCATCCGGCCAAACTACCCTCGCAGTTCGCTAGGCCGGGCCCAACGGACCGTGTCGAAACATAGCGGGATGACCCGCCCAACAAGCCAAGTCAGACCTAGAATGTCTGGCCAGGTTGACCAAGACTGGGTCCACCCAGACTGGGGTGGGCCGAGTCAGTCCGACCGGGACGGACGGGACCCGAGCACACTAATGACCCATTGCTAACATTGACCATATAATTTGCATCGGTTGTCCGTTTGACTAATCAACAGAGGGGCTAGTAATGTAATTGTGAAATATCCCATTTAAAAATATCCCAAGTGCATTCGAGGTATAGTTGAGATGCGGTTGGGATGGATTGTACATGAAACCAACCGGGACTTCGGGAGTAAATGGATAATAACTCATAGACCGGGCATCCGATTGATGCGTCGTCTATTATGTTGAGACCCCTATTACCTTGTCGTCCTTGTGATACTTCTACATAAGATTTCCTCACACTTGGAGTATCAGCATGGGGCACATGGAACGGAACCTCCTGGTGACGAGCGAGCAGATTGTAGAGACCTAGTAGCAATCTAATACTAGAAGACTAATGATCGATCGACTCAGAGTTACTCTGATAGTCTAGTGGGGAGCGCTTGGTTGTAGCAATAGACCCACGGTGGAGGAGCTCTTGGTTGTAGCGGCTGACCTGCGGTACTCGACAGAAGAATTACCTCCGTAGGCTATTAGGGGGGGCGCTTGGTTGTAGCAACAGACCCATGGTGGGAAGCTCTTGGTTGTAGCAGTAAGACCATAGTACTCGACAGGTGGAGTACTTAATTAGTCCAAGGTTAGTGGGAAGCACTTGTTTGTATCGTTGTCCCACTGTACTCGACAGAGGAGGAGTTCTCCCACTGTCGTGGTTTCGACATCGTGAATAAAGATCCTGGTTTGAGCTGAGTCAATGACCCTTTGTTTTTCATCCTTAGTGAGATGGGTTACTTTATAACATGGGTATATATATAGGAATATACCTAAGTATTGGTTTTCTGTTAATTTCATTCTTTGTGGTTTATCCTTGTTGTATTTTGTGACACCATCTAGGTCTCGATGTCACTATTGAGTATCGTTATACTCACCCCTGCACGGGCTATGCCTGCACCACGTTGTGTTGGATGCAGATGATTGATAGCGTTGACGGAGGCTGAGAGTGAGTCGAGACTACACAGTACCCGGAGGTGGACTACTCGACGAGATGGTACACTGAGCAGACCGATAGACGTGGACTGCTGAGATAGAAATCTGAACCTACCATTCAGGTAGGAATCATAGACGACGATCCTGGAGCTTCATCTGCTTTCATTGAATTGTCCCTTTTTTTAGTTGTACTTGATTATCAGTTGTACATTCATGATGGGCTTGTTTTCTGGCCCCATTTACTTTCAGTACACTTGTTATATATATTTTTCATAGTTTTTACGTCCGCATGTACTCTGGTTGTGTGAGTTTACATTTTATAAAGGCAATGTCTTCCCAGTTTTTAGTGATTACACCTTTAGTGGTAGTCGCCAGCCCCTGGCATATGAAAGTAGGTCATGGGGTTGTCATGATGCAGGCCCTAGGGGACGGGTCATGACCGAACATGCCCACTATACTCGACCGAGGAGGTGTTCTCCACCTGTCGTGGTTACGATAATATAAATCATGTTTTGAGCTGAGTCATTGACCACAATGTTTTCCTCATGATTGATATAGGTTACATGATAGCTTAGATATATGTATGGGAATATACCTATGTAATGGTTATCCATTGAAATCATAATTTGTGGTTTGTACATGTTAGATTTTGTGAGACCTTGAGGGTCTTGGGGTCCCTACATAGTATTGTTATACTAACCACAACACGGGCTAGGCCCGCACCTCATTGTGTTGGATGTAGACGAAAAACAACACTGACTGAGGCGGAGTGTACGAGGACTGGATTGTACCTGGATGTGGACTTCATGATGAGTCAGTACCCGAAGGAGACAGATGGACAAGGAGCACTAAGGAGGCTATCTGTACCTACCTTAATTTAGGATCCTTAGTGAATGATCCAATTGTTGTTAGACACATTGCATCTGTTTGTCTATTTAGTTGTACTTGTTTGTATTTTCCTTGTACTTTACTATTGAGGTTGTATTTTCAGCCCCTTTACATTCATCATTTTTTTCATACAGTTTTTACTTAGTGTTTTCTTCCCCTTGTACTCTGGTTGTTTGTGTTTATGATTTATAAAGGAAACTCATTCCCAGTTTTATGGAATTACACCTTTGGTGTTTGTTGCCAGCCCCTAGCCAATGGAAGGCGAGATGGGGGTAGTCATGATACTGGCCCCAGGGGATTGGTCATGACACAATTAATGTTATTTAATACAATAATAAAGTCATGAATCCTTTATATAATCATATAGGTATATATAGGGTTATTTAAATCCTTCATACATTTATATACATAGGGGTGCAATAATTCTCTTATTAATGAGGGTGCATTATTTGAGTTTTATGTAAATGATGATGTAGTACCACAAATGGATTATTATTTAGAATACTATGAAAAATATATCATAAATTTAATGAAATTTCACCACATTAATTTTGATTTGACAAGATAGGTTTTTTAATATATATATATATATCACCACATTAGCGAAACTTACACTAATTTAAGAGATTTATCATCTAATGAAATTCTATGAGATTAAATAAAAAATATGATTCCTTCATATGATTTCATTGATAAAATACAATGTATATTGAAAATTTATGTGAAATACATGACGATTCTTCATAATCATATTACTAATGTTATGTTTTGAAATTTTATAATATGTCAATTCCAAATTGAAGTAATATGTTCCATGAAAATAACAACATAAATTGAATCACAGTTTTAGAAGTTGATTTACTATGGTGGTTAGTGTTCAACACCACAAATGAATAAATGTTAGTGGGTTTTTTAGTATAATAATTTATTATATTTTAGGGTTCTTCTTATATTATAGAGATTTCCAGTCATTGTTTTTTATTAAATTTAATCATTACATTATGTGTTCGGTCAATATATATTCATTCATATCGATTTAGAGTTTACAGTAATGGGTATACTTCATGATAAGTAATCATGATGGACTCATTTCAAGATTTTCAAATATGAACATCATAATGGAATGAATAATTCGGCTCATCATTAATGAGATTTATTCCAAACGTAAAAATTTTATGTTCTTCGATAATATAAATATTTTTTGGATAATATAATATATGGATGCTATATTTAATTATACAACTTTTATGAAATAGTCTGGATTTATGAAATTATATTTTTCTAGTGAGTGATTGACTGATATGTTTTCAGATAAAATTGATATATTTAGAAGTCAAATAATTGGATTGCATGCTGCTATTTAGAATGTAAAATCATAAAGGACTATAATATTGAATTTTAACGGTAATCCATCAACATTATGTAATTGTATTCCTACTATTATTATTAAACCCATTAATTTATACAATGTGTGTGAATGTTCATTATTTATAAGAATTTTTTAAGGGGTATTATACATAGTGATGTTTATGATTCATTATGAATTTAATTTTATAATTTTTTTGATTATTCTAAATCATTTTTACTTATTAATGAATGTCTATTCAATTATTAGGTTGTAATATCCTTGATGAAATTTAGTATTTACATTATTTAGTAATTGAAAAATTATTGGGGTTGGTCGATTATGTTTAAAAATAAATTATGGTTAAATATCAATGAAATGAATAAATATACAAAACAATATAAAACTATAGTCTTAGAAATAAATAATGAGATCACATCGAAGAGAATTTTCATAGTCTCATTATTGATTAAATATTTCTTTTACTGGTAATATTTTTTTAAGTATTTTTTTAAAAAGTGTAAAATATGAAATTATCAAAAATCTTTTGAACGTACCGTTTAAATTACTTGTATTATAATATAGAATATGTGAAATTATGACACCATATTTAATTGTCAATAAATCAAACATCAATATAGATTTATTCCTGAAACAAAGGAATGAAAATGTATTTCAATTTTAACATTTCTTACACAAGCTTTATCAATTAAGAAATCATCATCCCGAAATAATGATGACTAGATGTTATAGCACATTTCACTATAGAAATGGATTTGGATTCCAAAAATATTTATTTTTGATATTGTTTTTTCAGATCACCTCAATAATAATCCAAAATATATCATCTTCTCTAGATGGTTCTGATCGACATAGACAAAAAATATACCACCTAAAATCATATTATGATCTATGAATACAACACTAACACTTATAGAATTCTAGATCCCACATAAAGCACCATCATTATTGCATTTGATCCATCAAATGAATTGATATATTAAAGTAACATAAAATGATATGTTGTTAAGAAATCAATTAACTAAAATATAAATAGATTTTAAGACAGAAAAATCATCAACAGAGTTTATATAGTAGTCTTATTGAATATCCTTAGCATCGATAAAATCATACTTGTTAAAGGTCGAGGTAGATTGAGTATTTATTGTTTTTTCCATGCCTACTCCTATTTATTCTAAAAAATATCACATGAAATTATTCATAAATGACCATTGTAAAATGATTAAGTATTTTCAGAGATGCGAAGAGTATTGGAATATATAATCCTATTATTAATTGTGTTATATATTAGTTTAAAAAATTCAAAAAAATGAAAAATAATATAACGAATCACAGTGTGATAAATGAATAACAATTTTAGTAATTATGATTTTTTTCTTACCCGATTCAGGATGATGGATGTAATATTATTCTAATATTTATACGAGTTGGAATAAAATATATCTTTACATTATTCCCACTTATTCTATGAAAAAAAAAATTTAATTTTAATATGATAAACCAAATCATAAAAAATATATTAAAATAATTATATAATGTTTATAAGACGATTATTATATGAATTATATGATGGTAACATGTAAAAACTAACATATCCCTATGGAATAATTTATATGTTTTTTTACTATAAAATAATTTTGAGTAATCATGTACATGGAATTGTGGGGCTATTTTTAGTGGCATTTCCATGAAGTTTAATGGGATTTTTGGTAAGTCTCCCATTGTATAAATTTGAATGTTTGGATATTGATTTGAAATTAGGGGATGAAAATTAATGTGTTATGAAATGGAGAATATTATAATAACTTAATGTTTATATATAATTGTTCTTGATAATGGTATGTGTATTGGAGTGGGGTGTGATATATTTTCCTTATTATTCTTGTGTTTTAATAGGTTTTAATTCATAACATCTAAATATGAAAAAATGAATATGTTAATTTATATGTGAAATAATTTAATATACTAATATCAATAATTTATTCACATTTATTTAAATGAATCTATAATCGATCGGATGAACGTGGATGGCAGCTAATTATTTGTTCTTAAATAAGTTTTTGTAATCCAATTGGATTAAATATGCAATTTAGTCTATATGATGTAAAATATGTTATGGGTAATTGATATGAATATATAGAAATCTATTAATAATGTTCTGACAATATATATGATTATTTTCCTACTTTTTTATATGATGAATAAAATTTGTTAGTATGCGGAGGTGGTGATTTGTTAAAAATTGTGGGCCATATTATTTTTTTATATGACACAATGTGAATAGATTATGTGGCATCAATATATATTATTTTTTAATTATAATTTCACAAAACATATCATGTTTTATATAAACTTACTGAAAATTGAATGACTTTTTATATTGTAGTTTTCCACAATAGTAATGTATGATAGTGACACTATGGATTTTTATTTACTCTTCCCTTGAAAACCATAAATATGTTCTATATAATTTAATTTCTAGAATTTAAAAATATAAATATATATTTGAATAATATTTAATATAGAGTTAGGTTATGAAAGGTTGATGATAATTTAATGTAAACGATGATGACATGCATGGTTAGTCTTTTAGATATTTTGAGGAGATCTATGGGATGATTCCATTAATGTTACTGATGACATACTGTTTTGAGGATCTGATTTTCCACTATGATGTGGTGGTTTTATTTATGTTTAAATTTTTATTTATTATTAAATAATCATGGTTTCTTTGTGGATTAATTGTGTGATGATATGTTGTTATGAGGATATATAGGGGATCCGATGCTATGATATTTTTCATTAGGTTTTTGACTGAGAATCTATTAGGGTTTTTATTTTATAGGGTTCTAGTTGATATATTTTATTATTACTATGTTATTTTTATAAAGTGGAATATTTTTTGATGGTATTTATTGGTTTGTATATATATTACATTAAAAGAGTGTGTGATAGGTTTGTTCTTAAATTTAAAATGCATTAAATAATTTCATCCACATTAGAGTATGTTCCCATTATATGGATCCTAGCTAGTAATAATTGAAACTACAATCAATATTTTAATAATTTTTTCAATATTGTATATTGAGACCATGTAAGAAATTGCATGTTTTAGGCTGGTCATTCTGTTTATGTCACTCCAATAGTTGTAATCAATTTTTATTTTATTTGAGGAATTTATTTTTGTACAAATGTATATTCTGTATGGGATATTTTTTTAATTTTTTAAATATTGAATTTAATAGGTTTCTATTATTTATTATATTGATTAAGGGTTTTGTGTCCCATTTTTTTATACCCTTGATTTTAGTCATCATCCCTTCCCCACTTAAAGGTAGACATTTGTTGTCACAAACTTCAACACAACATGAAAAAAGATGAAATTATTGTGGTATAGGTCAACAAACTTATCTCAATCATTTCAAATATATTAATAATACATAACATAACATATTAAATGAATAGTTATTATAATTTAGGTTATTCTATAATAAATTATATTTATTTTTTACATTCAATTTAAAATAATTACTTTATTATTCATCCATCAATTTATTGTTTTTATTTACTATGATAATGACAGAGTTTTGTTATTACATGTTCCAATCATGTAGTCAATGAAATGCTTTCTAATTTATTGAAATATAAAAAAATATAATTAATTGATTTTTCAAGGAATATAATATTAGTATGGGATTTATTTAAATAATTTAATATATATTTCAATGTTGTTTATGTTATGTATAAAACAACTTTATCCATCTAAACTCACTAAATTTAATCATTCAATACAGAAATTGTACTCTCTAACCACTATAATAAAGTAATAAATATTTCATTACAAAATTAATTTTATAGATCCATTTTTTACCATAACTAATTTAATTTAAGAAAAATGTTTTTAATAATGAAGCAAACTTCCTAAAAAATTATATAAAATAAAATAATAATATTTTAATTAAAATAAAATAATAATTGGACTATAAAAGTATTAACAAATTAGATTTTAATATTGAATAATTTAATAATTAAATATCATTTTACTATTTCATAGGTCATCAGTGCATCGAAACCATTATATGAGTTGTAGTAATGTATCCCTACAATTGTTTATATATTTGATATCTTATATATCAATCATCACACATCTATTAAATCCAACTTATTCACATTATTAATTATTTACCTATATTCATTATAAATATCTATTTGGTGTATAATATTATATTATTATGTCGGTTATATATATATATATATATTTATGTATCAAGGTTTCACATTATAATATTTTTTTAATATTTATCACCCATAAAAAATTATTTACTACATCTATAGAAAATTTCATTCTTGTAATGATTATTTTATGATTATTAGTTAAAATAGAATAATTACTCTAAAATGGATTATTCTATTTTATTTAATTTTTTATTAAATGGTATAATTTTTACTCATTTAATGATTTTTTATCCATTTATTAAAATTAAAAAATAATTCAATTTCATCAATTTTTTTTCCTACGGTTTTTCCTTCCATTGGTGATCTATTTTCAAGACTCATAATTCTTAACATGAAAATTAATGTTCTATTGGCATTAATCACATGCATGTGATGATTAAATCATGATACCACTATGTTTAATGTATTTTGGATATATTACCTAAATTGTATCATAATAATGAGTTTATATATAGATTATATTGTTTGTTTTCTTTTATTCAATATAATAACCCATAAAAAATATTACAATGATGGATAATGAATCAAATTTACTAAAAGGTAATTTTTTATGTAATTCTCCATATCTCTTTATAATATTATATATCTATAATATTTGGTAATCGGTTTCAAAAATTTATTGTATGTATAAGATGGGATATGATATTTTTATATTACGATTTGTCATCCTTTTGGAAATACATACCATATTTTTAGGAATAATATTTTTTGTTTGATTGATCTTATTTTGATTCCCATGTTCGTTATGATTTGTTGAATCATTCCATCTTATTCATTTTTTTCATGTGATAATTTTTTCCCTTTTGTTTTATGACAACATGATTTAACTATTTGTATTAATTGTATCCCACCATATTTTTAGAAAGTTTTATCCCATTTTATAAATATTCATCATACCACTGAATTATATATATCCAAAATTTACCCTAAATATTCGTAAGAGAAAAAATATTTATAAAATAATGTATGAATGTTGTAATAATATTTTACAATTCATATTTACAAATATTATTATTATTTAAAAAATAATAGAAAATAAAATGTATTGTAGATTCATTAGAAGAAATATCTATATATATATATATATATCATAAAAATGTACTTTTACTACATTTATGATGAATTTAATTTGTTGAATAATCTAAAAATAATTAATTTCTAATCTTTTATAATCCTTGTAATGATATCCACAATGTTTCTGATATAAAATTATAATGATAAATATGATTTAAATATTTGGAATATGAAAATTCATGTAACCATATACTGACTGTCCATTTAGTCATAATACATATTACCACAGTTATTATAGATGTAAAAGTACGATTTACTTGATTTATTCTTCTTTAATTGGTCTAGAGTAAGACAATATGAATTTCTAATTATCATAATCTGATTATGTTTTATATGACATCTTGTATCAGACTTATTTATTATTAGTCATCATTAAAAAATTATAAATAATATTGATCACATAACTAATATGTAAATTGTAAATTAAAATTATATTATTTAATTTTATGATTCATGATGGAACAACAGTTTAAAATAAAATCAATAATATAGAAGTACACCCTTATATTTTCATAATTTAATATTTTTATTTGAATAAAAAGATCAATTTTTCTATTAACATCATATAACACCAGAACAACAATTATAGACTTTATGATTTATACGGATTAATATTTATTTCTTGGGTTTGTAAAATAAACATTACATTTTCTAGATAAATTTATTAAAAATAATGTGATAGTGGATAATGGATTTTCAAATTACATTTTTAGAAAAAAATCATTATTAATTCAATAAATAATAGAATAATTAAAATAAGTCACCCTTGTTTAATGTTTCTAGTTCATATTTTTGATAATTTCAAATAAAAAAGACATGTAAATAAAATGAATCAAGATAAAATTTCTATGATGTAAATATATTGAACATGCATGATTGTTTTGGGGTTAAGATATATTTTTTATGGATAATTAAAAAAAGACATCAAATAATACCATATGAGATGATTTTATATAAAATTACATAAAATAAATTCACTTGCTTTTTATTATTTTTACAATATGATAAATTTTAATGTTTTAAAATTGATTATTAAATTAAAAATGTTCAAAAAAAGTACCAATACAACCAAATAATTTTGATAGAAAAATGAAAAATTCAAATACTATTAGTCAAAGAAAGTCTAAATCAACCACTATACATAAAATTTCGTATGCATTTTATTAATTTGATTTTTTGAAAATTAATTAGGGTAAAACAATGAAATGGGATAACTAACTAACACTTGATAGGATTTTATGAATTATTCAACCACTACCTCAATTTATCCACAATGATGTATCCTTGATAAAAAGGGACATAATATTACTTTTTTTAAAAAATAACCATTACATATTCCTAAATATATTAAATGAAAGGATTTATAATAGGGTTGGTGGACATTAATTATTATATATATTTTTCTCAAAAATACTCACCTTTTATGAATAATGGTGATAATTTTTTTTAAATGGATATATTTACTAGGCTGACATTGTGGTTGACAAAAAATATTTATTATTTCCCAAATTATTTAAATGGTAATTTAATAATATAAATTTATTTTTAATATTTTTAATATGTATGCCATTATAAATATTTCTAATATAAATATAATTCCAGTATGACATGTCACACAAAAAAATTACAAAAGCAACATTATTAAATTATATCAATTAATATTAATGTTATTTTTTTTATGAAACTATATTTTCCATAAAAAATTAATGGATGGGAAACAACATAACATAATGAATATATATGAACATGTGATAGCAACAGAAATCAATATAAAAAAATTGAAATAGAATGATCATTTTAACCAAAATTATTATGAACAAAAAAATAACACATCTAATAAACAATATTTAGAGTCTATAACTGATGAGAATTTATGATTTGTGGTTTGTAATTAATAAATTAATATTTATTTAAATGAATCTGTAATCGATAGGATGAATGTGGATGGTAGGAAATTATTGGTTCTTAAATAAGTGTTTGTAAACAAAATGAATAAAATATGAAATGTAGTTTATATGATGTAAGATAAGTAATGGGTAATTGATATGAATGTTTAGAAATCTGTTAATAATGTTTTGACAGTATATATGATAATTTTCCTAGTTTTTTATATGATTAATAAAAAAATTTAGTATGTGGAGGTGGTGATTTGATAAAAATTGTGAGCCATATTATTTTTTATCTGAAACATTGGGAGTAGAATTTGTGGCATCATTATATAAAACTATTTAATTCTAATTTCACAAAACAAATCATGTTTTCTATAAACTTTATGAAAATTGAATGATTTTTTATATTGTAGTTTTCAACAATAGTAGTGTATCCTTTTGATACTATGGATTGTTATTTACTCTTACATTGAAAACCATAAATAAGTTATATATAATTGAATTTCCTGAATTAAAAAATAAAAATAAATATTTGAATATTATTTAATAAAGAGTTATGTTATGAGATGATGATGATAATTTAATGTTAACAGTGATGGCATGCATGGTTAGTGTTTTACATATTTTGAGGAGATCTACGGGATGATTCCTTTAATGTTACTGATTACATACTTTTTTGAGGATTTGATTTACCACTATGATGTGGTGGGTTTATTTATGTTTATATTTTTATTTTTTATTAAATATACATGGGTTTTTTGGATTTATTGTGTGATGATATGTTATTATTATGATATATAGTGGATGTGATGCTATGAAATTTTTCATTAGGTTTTTGACTGAGAATCTATTAGGGTTTTTATTTTATAGGGTCCTATTTGATATATTATATTATTACTATGTTATTATTATAAAATGGAATATTTTGTGAGGGTATTTATAGGTTTATAGATAAATTACATTAAAATAATGTGTGATAGGTTTGTTATTAAATTAAAAATGCATTAAATAATTTCATCCACATTTGCGTATGTTCCCTTTATATGGATCCTAGCGAGTAATAATTGAAACTACACACAATATTTTAATAATTTTTCCAATATTATATATTGATACCATGTAGGAAATTAAATTTTTTAGGCTGGTCATTCTGTTGATGTCACTCTTATAGTTGTAGTCATATTTTATTTCATTTTTGGAATTTATTTTGGCACCAATGTATATTCTGTATTTGATATTTTTTTAATTTTTTAAATATTGAATTTAATTGTTTTTTATTATGTATTATAGGGATTAAGGTTTTTGTGTCGCATTTTATTATACCCTTGATTTCAGCCATCATCCATTGCCCACTTAAAGGTAGATATTAGTGGTCACACACTTCAACACAACATGAAAAAGAGGAAATTATTGGGGTATAGGTCAAAAAAATTATCTCAATAATTTCAAATAAAATAATAATACATAACATAACATATTAAATTAATAGTTATTGTAATTTAGGTTATTCTATAATAATTTATATTTATATTTTACCTGTAATTTTTAATAATTAGTTTATTATTCATCCATCAATTTATGGTTTTTATTTACTATGATAATGACAGAGTTTTATTATTACATTTCCCAATCATGTAGTCATTGAAATGTTTTATAATTTATTGAAATATAATAAAAAATATAATTTATTTATTTTTCAAATAATATAATATTAATATGGGATTTATTTAAATAATTTAATATATATTTCATTAGGGTTTGTTTTATGTTTAAAACAACGTTATCCATCATGAGTCTCTAAATTGAATCATTCAATACAAAAATTATACTATCTAACCACTAGAATAAAGTAACAAATATTTCATTACAGGTTAAATTTTTAGAGATCCACTTTTTACCATCACTAATTTACATTAAAATAAATGTTTTTAATCATGAACAAAACATCCTCATAAAATTAAAAAAAAATAAAATGATAATATTATAATTAAATTAAAATAATAATTTGACTATAAAAGTATTAATAAATTAGATTGTAATGTTGAAGAATTTAACAAGTAAATATAATTTCACTATTTCATAGGTCATCAGTGCATCAAAACCATTATATGAGTTGTAGTAACTTACCCCTATAGTTTTCTTATATATTTGATATCTTATATATCATTCATTACACAACTATTAAATCCAACTTATTCACATCATTAATTATTTACCTATAATCATTATAAATATCTATTTGGTGTATAATATTATATTATTATGTTTATTTTATATATATATATTTATTTCCCAATGTTTCCCATTCTAATTTTTTATAAAACATAACGCCCAAAAAAAATTAATTGCTACATCTATAAAAAATTTCAATCTTATAATGCTTATTTAATGATTATTAGATAAAATACATTAATTACACTAAAATGGATTATTCTATAATATTTAGTTTTTGAATAAAATGATATAATTATTACTCATTTAATGATTTTTGACCCATTTATCTAAATTCAAATAATTCTTTTCAATTTCATTATTTTTTTTATTTTCCAATGGGTTTTCCATTAATAGGTGATCTATTTTAATGACTCATATTCTTAAGATGTAAATGAATGTTCTATAGTTATTAATCACATGCATGTTATGCTTCAGTCATTATACCACTATGTTAAATGTATTTTGGATATATAACCTAAATTATATAACATTAATAAGTTTATATATATATATATATTATATTGTTTGCTTACTTTTTTTTTCAAAATAATAACCCATAAAAAATATTACAATGATGTATGATGAATCAAATTTACAAAAAGGTAATTTTTTATGTAGTTATCCATATATCTTTATAAGATTATATGTCTGCATGATTTGGTAATCGGTTTCAAAAATTTCACGTATGTATAAGATGAGATGTGATATTTTATATTACAATTTGTCTTCTTTGTGGAAATACATACCATATTTTTAGGAAATTTTTTTTGGTTGATTGATTTTATTTTGATTCCCTTGTTCATTATGCTTTAGTGAATCATTCTATCATATTCATTTTTTCATGTGATAATTTTTTCCCTTTTGTTTTGTGATCGCATGATTTATCTATTTGTATTAATTGTATCACACCATATGTTTAGAATGTTTTATCCCATTTTATAAATTTTCATCATTCCACTGACTTATATATATCAACAATTTACCACAAATATTGGTAAGAAAACAAATATTTATAAAATAAGAGTTTGAGTGTTGTAATAATATATAACTATTCATCTTTACATATAGTAAAATTATATAAAAAATAATAGAAAATTAAATTTATTTTAGATTCATTAGATGAAATATATATATATATATATATCATAAAATTGTACTAATACTACACTTATGATGAATTTAATTTTTTAAATAATCCAAAACTAATTAATTTATAATCCTTTCTAATCCATGTAATGATATCCACAATGTTTCTGATATAAAATTATAATGATCAATATGATTTAAATATTTGGAATATGAAAATTCATGTAACCATATACTGACCGTCCATGTAGTCAAAATTCATATTACAACCGTTATTATAGATATAAAATGTAGGATTTCTTTGATTTATACTTTTTAAATTTGTCTAGAGTAAGAAAATATAAATTTCTAATTATCATAAGGTGATTATCACGACCCGTCCTCGGGGCCCATGCCGTGACTACCCCAAGCCCACCTTCCATAGGCCAGGGGCTGGTGACTAGCACCAAAGGCGTAAATCCCGATAACTAGGAAGGAATTGCCTTTATAAAAGAAAACAAGCACCATAGAGTACAAGCTGAAGCAAAACACTAAGTACAAAAGAAATACTAAAATGTAAAATGTGCCAGAATACAAACCCAAAAGAAAGTACAACTTTAACTGAACAAGGTACAACAACAAAAAGACAATCAGCTGGAAGAAGGAAGCAGCTCCTGGGTCGTCCTCCTCGAATCCTACCTGAAGGGTAGGTAAAGATAGCGTAGCTTCTGGTCGTCCACCACGGATCCAACCTGAAGGGTTGGTACAGATAGCCTCCTCCACGCTCTCGTCCTTCAACCTCCTCTGTGTGTCGTCTCATCATGTAGTCCACCTCCGGGTACTGACTTGTCGTGTAGTCCACCTCCGGGTACTGACTCATCGTGTAGTCCACCTCCAGGTACCGACCAGTTATCGAACACTCGGCCGCCGTCAGTACTGCCCATTGTCTGCAACCAACACAACGAGGTGTGGGCATAGCCCGTGCAGGGGTGATTATAACGATACTCAGTAGGGACCCCGACACCCTCAAGGTCTCACTAAACGAGCAAGGATAACCACAAGAAGATCTCAACAAATAACCTCTACATAGATATATGCCCATAAATAAACCTATGTTGTCAAGTAACCCATCTCAATCATGAGGAAACACAAGGATCAAAAGTCTCAGCTCAAACCAGGGTTTCCATTATCAAAACTGTAACTGCTGAAGAGCCCCGTCTCTGGAGTGTACTGTGGTCCTGTCACGACTACGAGGTACTGTTCACTAACCGAAGATTGTTGAGGTACTCCTCCTGTCGAGTACTGCGGGTATTTGGCCAACTACCGGGCGCTCCGTCCGCTGAGGGTCTGTCTCCAAATACCGGGCGCTCACCGTAATTGCCTACAAAGATACTCCTCCTGTCGAGTACCGCGGGTCTGCAGCCAACTACCGGTTACTCCGTCCACCGTCGGTCTGTCTCCAAATACTGGGAGCTCCGTCCACTAGGCTAGTCAACGCACTCCAAGTTGAGTCGGTCAAGTAGTCGCCAGGTCTCAACCGTCTACACGGTTTCTGTATCTGTACACTCGTCTTCGGGAGGGTCTGCTCCACGAGCTATAGGTCGATACTCCAAGTATCTCAAAGTCCCACGATGAAATATCTCAAAGGACCGCCTCGTCATAGGGGTCTCAACGCAACAGATGGCCCATCAATCGGACGCCCGGTCTATGGGTTACTATCCTTTTCGTCCCCGGGGCCCGGTTGGTTTCATGAGCGAACCAACCCGGCTGTATCTCAACTGTACCCCGAATGTAACACCCTGATATTTTATGAAAAATATTCTTTTTAACTTCATTAATGTCTTCTGTTGTACGCTACACCAAAAGAATCTTTCACAACACGCATCCTTGACTTTCCTTCCAATACACGCAATCGCGACCTTCCTCGATAGCGTGTGTAGTACCCAATAACGAGTTTCATTAAACAACAATATGCTATTAAAATATTATTAAAACTAGCCGTTATGAATAGTAATAACAACTTTTTGAAATTTTGTATATTTTATTTTTCAAAATGGAATTCATTTTTGGATTCGGAGTATCGAATTTAGCCTAAGGTGAAATTTTGGTACTTTTCGGATAACTTTCATTTTCTGATTAATAGTGAAAATTACTAAATTTTAATTAAAAACAACTTTTTTAATCGAAATAATTAATAGTGATAAATTATTAATTTGAGTGGTTTTAATGTATATTTAGAATATTTTTTTACAATTCAATACAATGTTGGTCATTGGATGTAATTTCACATTTACACCAGACATAAACAAATGTTAATCTTTTGATAGTTATTATCTCTTCAAAACACGCTATTTGTTGTGACAACGGAAATTAATTATAAAATTAATTAATGAAACTTATATGTTGGGAATTTTGTAAAATAGAAATCAATTTTGAACTTGGAATATCAATTATAGCTTAGGGTGAAATTTTGGCATTTTTCTGAAAAACTTCAATTTTTGATGAATAGTGAAACTACTAAGTGGTAGTTAAAAAAATTAATTTTTTCATAAATCTTAATTTTACCGCTTCTGTGAATGGAATTTTAAAAATTCGAGAGACACGGTTGATGACATTAAGTAAAATTTTGTTCAATGAGATGAAAATAATTTTTGGTGAATAGTAACTTTTTACTTTTATTTACCACGGTTAAAGATAAATAGGGTAATTAACGGTAAGAATGTATTAATATTACCCTAACACATGTCCTAATCCTATTGGACAAGTGTATCTCGACCAAAAACAACCTTAAGTGTAAAATGTTATCATTTAGGCCCACATGGATTAGATTAGGACATTTATTATTATTTAATTCAAAGAAGAGTTAAAAGAGTTAAAATCAAAGTTTATTTACTAAAACATTTTTAATATAGGGTATACATAATATAATTTCAACTATAAATATTCATTAGACAGATAAAAAGATTTCCTAGATAATGGTATTTTATTTGTAATTTTTATAATTTAAATAATTTAATTTATTTATGACACAACGATGATGCAGTAATTACCTTTTTAAGAAAATATTAACATAATTGATGTTATAAATGCCCAAATAAATGTAATTTGAGACTTTTTATGACTTACACTAATTTTCTAGGTCAATATGACATGTTATTGTTGATTTAAGTAACTTTTTTTGAACTTATCTTTCTGTTAGAAATTTCATAAAAATCATGTACCAAATAGTCTCAAAATTGACATAAATTAGTTTTTAAAACAAATATTATATTATTAATTGTTATTTAATTCCTAAAAATATAAGGATCGGCCAAATGACTTAGATAAGGATAGATATATTAATAATAAACAACTTGGGTTTAGTTTGGCTTGATATAGTAATTTTATTAACTATATAGTGTAAGAACACAAAAAGACACGGTAATAGTTAAATTATTTAACTTAGAGTTAAATCTAATTGATATGGTTAAAATAATAACATAAGCTTGTCTAAATCCTATTGGCTGAGAGGATTTCGACCCATCCCAACTTTATCTTCGAAATAAGACCATTTAGAACCATTATAAACCTAATTTGACCTTAATATAAAATAATATTTTGAGATTTTCCTAAGATGCCCCTCTCCTCCCTTATAAAAGGGCACCTCCTCCCTCTCCTCCTCACACCAATTCGAGCATTCAAGCTCGGCCAACCCCTGCCAAAATCTCTTCTCCACTTCCCTAGTATCATCCTAGAGGTCCTGGTCTTCATCAAAGACCATCCTTAGTTCTTTAAGTGGAGGATAAGTGAAGGCGCGTCAAAAAGAGGTAATAACCATTACCGATCTTTTTCAATTTCATTCTTCTTCAACTTCTTCTTCTTTAGTTGTTTCATGATAAAGTAATAGCATCAGTATTTCTTATATACTGATATGTTATTATAAATATGAAACAACTCTAATTACCCTTCTATCCATCCTACGGAAAAATGAAATCACCGCGCGTACGTACGTACAGAATACCGTCTCCACGTCGTGGTGTAATCTATTTTCCGTAACCACCTTAATTGGATGGGTATAATGGTGTAATGAGTAACTATATATGATTATTATAAAATTGATATTGATACTGAAATATTATACATACACTTCAACACAATTCCACGACCATGGGAACGATATCATCGCTCGTGCGTACGTACGGACTACCGTCTCCACGACGCGATGAGATTCATTATCAATGATTAACCATTCAAGAATGAATATAAAGTATATATAATAAGTACTAATGAAATATATTACCTAATAATGATACTGGAATTATTTATATTTATATGTATGTCATCTACTTAATTCCATTCAATTCAATAAGGAAACGAAAACAGTGTTCATGCGTACGTACGGACTACCGTCTCCATGAACGGTGTATTACATTCCATTTACTGATTTATTATATATGTATATTCTGAATATATATATATATATAAATAATGTTTTATATTCTGGAATTATGTAATCATGATCTAAGTAATCATATGATTAATTACAAGTTAAAAACACGAACTACAAATGAGACGATTTTACCCAAAACGCTACTTTAACATGAATTTACAAAAGAACGGGTAATATAAAGTCATAAGTGGACCATATATGATCTAATAACAATTAATATGATTCTATAATAGGTCAATAACATGATTTAAATCATTATACAAGAGGTTCAGACACTTACAAAGCAAGTCGGACCTAAGGTAAGGGAAATATCACAATCTCATTTCTATCCGAGATTGTTTATACTTTAGTATTTACTGGGGTGTATTTTATCATCCACATCCATGTTTCCTCAATATTTAATATTATTTCCATCCACCTACAATTTTTTAAATCCAATTTTTCCCTTCAGTGAATTTTTAGTAAAAGATATGAAAGGAATCTTTTGTCGTTTTTCATACGAGGTACTTTTTGACATTTCCGACAAAAGTACTAAGAATGTTTTTTTAACTTGTACGACATGAATGGATTTTTAAAACATTATTTCCAAGAAGTTTCCTTTACAAGTTTTCAAGTTTATTTTTAATCAACATCTTTTATTTTAAAGTCGTATGACATATTAAGAAAGGAAAAATGTTTTTTAAGAAGAAAGGATATTTTCCTCATGAATGGAGTTCAATTGTTTTATCAAAATTATTTTCCATATAAGATAATAAAGGGTTCTGTTTTTATCCCTATTATTACATTGATTTTATCATGTTGTTATGGAATTATTTTTATGATTTCCTTTAGCTTATATGAATTTATTTATGATGTCATGATGTTTAAGATTCCCATTTGTATTACATGGGTTATGCAATGATGTATGATTTATGATATTGCGGCACACATAAGAATGGTATCATTATGTGATGGGTGGGACCTATATCTCCCTCCAATGCATTGGTTAAAGATTTTATATCTCAAGAGATAGAAATGGATGGAATGGTAGGTTATACCGGTTCAGTGAAACAGGACTGAAACGAGGGTGACTCGGTTCAGAAAGATACTTTGTCCACTAAGATAGTCTTTGAAATGAGTCTTGACTAACAAGAATGATTCTCTATGATTATGTGGGTATGTCACAAAGTTTCATGTTTTATGTTGTGATTATTGGGATTACATTTCACTTATATGATTTATCCCATGTTATGATATTATGAGCTCTTTTGCAGGTTAAGATTTCCAAAAGCTATATTCTTATGTATATGATGTGATTGATATTTCTTTTATTTACCCTTACTGAGCTTTTGAGCTCACCCTTTTATGTTTTCTTTTCCCCAAGATATAAAGAAAGGTTTTAGGAAAAAAAATAACTTTATGGGAGATATTGAAGATCTTTCACCACGATTAGATGATATTATTCTGAGTTTCCAAAGACACTAAACTATTACGGTCCTTGTGTGTGTGTTTTTTATGTACAAAGTATTCCGCAAAAGTAATGTAATATCTATGTACATTAAGTTTTGGGTCTCTACAGTTGGTATCATAGGAAAGTTTTAGTCAACCTTTGGAAACTAGGATACGAAAACGTTAGTGAGATACCTAGAGATATTTCTAAGGTATGCCTAGGGATGTCACTAAGGTTAAGTATACGTATAGGTTATAGTACTAGAACTACGCTAATGATCATAGAATTAACCCTAAGATGTTAGATATTTAAGGTACTTCCCCTTTATTATGTTGTTTTCCCTAGCATGATTTTTGCCTCTCACACTATTCTTTTTGGGCTTTAGATGATGGCTAGAACCCGAAGGAACCGTGTTGATCAATGCAATGGAAAATGCAATGATTGTCCTCCTGAACAAACAAATGTTATGGGAGATGGAGTTCAAAATCTTATTTCTATCCTTACACAAGGTATGAATCATTCTGGACTTCCAAATGAGCAGAGAAGGGAACAATATTCTATTGAGTCCTTCACGAGGCAACGTCCACCTTCTTTCAGTGGGACTTCCGATCCACTTGTTGCTGAACAATGGATCAGTACCATTGAAATGATATTTTCAGTTCTTCAATGTTCTGAAAATGATAAAGTCATCTTAGTAGTATATCGTTTGGAAGGTGAAGCTGATCAATGGTGGAATCTTATCAAGAATACGAGGCAAAGGGATGAAATTGAGTCCATGGATGTGGACGAGTACAAGAACTTATTTTTCAATTAGTACTTTACTCGTATTCTTCGAACAAAGATGGAGAAGGAGTTTCTTGAAGTAAAGCAAAAGGATGATGAATCTGTTGGTATATACGAAGCAAATTTTACAAGACTTTCAAGGTATGCATCCGGCATTAACATCCAACCTGAAAGTAAAGTTGATCGATTTATCAGTGTCTTAAAACCAAGTCTTTGAAGGAAATTAGCTATAAGAGACTTCAATAGATATAAAGAAATTGTGCGTTGTGCTATCAAGGTAGAAATGAAAGTTGGTGTTACATATCCATCTCATGGTTTTGACAAGAAACGAATGATGGAGTTCAAGGAGAAATCTCAGAATAATGGTGAAAAGAAGATGAATGTTTCCTTATGCACAAAGTGTGGAAAGAAGCATGGTGGAGATTGTCTTAAAGGGACTAGAAAATGTTTAAGTGTTGAAAAGAAGGTCATCGAGCAGCTGAGTGTCGAAGTAATGGAAAAAGGGATTCTAATGATGTGAATAAAGAAAACACTGCAGAGAACGCACAACCAACACTTCAATGCTTCAAGTGAAAGGAAATGGGGCATTATGCTAATAAATTCCCTAATCCAAGGGTTAGTGATGATCGACATGAGCAACCGCTTAAGGCAAAGGACAAAGGGAAGTCACATGCGATCACTATTGGCAATGTTGAATATGTCAACGATGTGGTGGAATGATTAAGTGTTTATGTGATGGGATTCCAAAATAATGTTGTATCATGGAGTATTGGAAAATTTATGTATTGTTCTAATGTGGTATTCAAAGTGATTGAGATATTATGCGCATAATGAATGGAAAACGAGAAAATGAAATGTTTAACAGTATTCATGAGCTCATGATTTATATAAGGACTAAGTGATATCATGGTTTGAGTATATAGAATTTTGAGGATTTTGGTATGTGGAAAGTGTGAACTTTTAACTGCATTCATGTTTTCACTAAGGTTCAATGGTTATTCAAGAGAATACATGATTAAGGACTTTGAATGTTTGGAATATGACCAACAAAAAATATCTTATGATATATGGGGATCAACGATGGTATTAAATCTCTGGTAATCGTTTTCACTATGTTATGAGAGTGGACTACAGTATTATGGATAAGCCTAAAGATTGGAATGGATTATGTTGGACATAACTTAGTATTGTTTAAGGATAGAAGTTTTCTTGATATTATTGAACGGATGTTATAGTAATATATTTTTAGAAAAAGGACAACTTGTAGGACGGGCGACAGCCCATCTCGTCGGACAAGGCTGTGGGAATCGAACCCACAACCGAAGTGCGACTGGCCTTTATCGCCTACCACTGGACTACAGGAATTCCCTGTTTAGTAGAAACTAGTTTTATTATATTAAGCAGTATGATATATGAAGTATAAGTCCATTTTAGGAACCATATATGATTAATCTCACTATAGATCGACTTATGTATATAATTTTTGCTGACCTTTTGTTTGAGACAGATGGAATGACCCGTCATTCTATCACATGATCTGCTAACACTTGATGAATAACAAATTCAACTTCATTTATTTAAGAGATGAAGTGGAAATTGTTTAAGGCACGAACAACAGTGATATTGTACCAAAATAAAGTAAGTATTTATTCTAATTCAAATTTTCAACTTTAGGGAAATGATCTTGAAAACAAAAAATGTTGTCCTAGTGCCCTTATATCTGATGAATCAGATGGTACCCTAGATCATCACAAATTTATGGCTTTGTGATTGCTGGCTTTTTCATAGCTATGTTCTCTACCACTCTGCATCAGAACATGCTGGTTAGATTTCTCTTCCATATCTATATTTTCACCTATGTGGAAACCCAGTGATTAGTTTATTTGGGTAACCATTACATTTCATACTTTTGTTTTTAATGATTGGTTTTGGTATTCCTTTTTACGATGTGGGTTTCAATTAAAGAAACTTTCGAACAGTAAACCATTTATAACCCCGACGAATTTCGAGGGCAAAATTCATTTTAAGGGGGGTAGAATGTAACACCCCGAAATTTTATGAAAAATATTATTTTTAATTTCATTAATGTCTTGTGTTTTACGCTACACCAAAATAAGCTTTCACAACACGCATCCTTGACTTTCCTTCCATTACACGCAATCACGACCTTCCTCGATAGCGTGTGTAGTACGCAATAACGAGTTTCATTAAACAACAATATGCTATTAAAATATTATTAAAACTAGCCGTTATGAATAGTAATAACCACTTTTTGAAATTTTGTATATTTTATTTTTCAAAATGGAATTCATTTTTGGATTCGGAGTATCGAATTTAGCCTAAGGTGAAATTGTGGTACTTATCAGATAACTTTCATTTTCTGATGAATTGTGAAAATTACTAAATTTTAATTAAAAACCACTTTTTTAATCGAAATAATTAATAGTGATAAATTATTAATTTGAGTGGTTTTAATGTATATTTAGAATATATTTTTACAATTCAATACAATGTTGGTCATTGGATGTAATTTCACATTTACACCAGACATAAACAAATGTTAATCTTTTGATTGTTATTATCTCTTAAAAACACGCTATTTGTTGTGACGGCGGAAATTAATTATAAAATTAATTAATGCAACTTATATGTTGGGAATTTTTTAAAATTGAAATCATTTTTGAACTTGGAATATCAATTATAGATTAGGGTGAAATTTTGGCATTTTTCTAAGAAACTTCAATTTATGATGATTAGTGAAACTACTGAGTGATAGTTAAAAAAATTATTTTTTCATAAATCTTAATTTTACCGCTTCTGTGAATGGAATTACAAAAATCCGAGAGACACGGTTGATGTCAGTAAGTAAAATGTGGTTCAATGAGATGAAAATAATTTTTGGTGAATAGTAACTTTTTATTTTTATTTACCATGGTTAAAGGTAAATAGGGTAATTAAGGGTAAAAATGATATTAATATTACCCTAACACATGTCCTAATCCTATTGGACAAGTGTATCTCGACCAAAAACAACCTTAAGTGTAAAATATTATCATTTAGGCCCACTTGGATTAGATTAGGACATTTAATATTATTTAATTCAAAGAAGAGTTAAAAGAGTTAAAATCAAAGTTTATTTACTAAAACATTTTTAATATAGGGGTATACATAATATAATTTCTACTATAAATATTACTTATATATATAAAAATATTTCCTACATAATGGTAATTATTTGTAATTTTTATACAATAAATAATTTAATTTATTTATGACACAACGATGATGCAGTAATTACCTTTTTAAGAAAATATTAACATAAATGATGATATAAATTCCCAAATAAATGTAATTTGAGACTTTTTATGACTTACACTAATTTTCTAGGTTAATATGACTTGTTATTTATTATTTAAGTAACTTGTTTTGAACTTATCATTCTTTTAGAAATTTTATAAAAATCATGTACCAAATAGTGTCAAAATTGACATAAATTAGTTTTTAAAACAAATTTTATATTATTAATTGTTATTTAATTCCTAAAAATATAAGGTTCGGCCAAATGACTTAGATAAGGATAGATATATTAATAATAAACAACTTGGGGTTCTTTTGGCTTCATATAGTAAGTTTATTAACCATATAGTGTAAGAAAACAAAAAGACACGGTAAAAGTTAAATTATTTAACTTAGAGTTAAATCTAATTGAAAAGGTTAAAATAATAACCTAAACTTGTCTAAATCCTATTGGATGAGAGGATTTCGACCCATCCCCACTTTATCTTCGAAATAGGACCATTTGGAACCATTATAAACTGAATTTGACCTTAATATATAATAATATTTTGAGATTTTCCTAAGATGCCCCTCTCCTCCCTTATAAAGGGGCACCTCCTCCCTCTCCTCCTCACACCAATTTGAACATTCAATCTCGGAAAACCCCTACCAAAATCTCTTCTCCACTTACCTAGTATCATCGTAGAGGTCCTGGTCTTCTTCAAAGACCATCCTTAGTTCATTAAGTGGAGGATAAGTGAAGGCGCGTCAAAAAGAGGTAATATCCATTACTGATCTGTTTCAATTTCATTCTTCATCAACTTCTTCTTCTTTAGTTTTTTCATGATAAAGTAATAACATCAGTATTTATTATATACTGATATGTTATTATAAATATGAAACAACTCTAATTAACCTTCTATCCATCCTACGGAAAAAGGAAATCACCTCGCGTGCGTACGTACGGAATACCGTCTCCACGCCGTGGTGTAATCTATTTTCCATCCCCACCTTAATTGGATGGGTATAATGGTGTAATGAGTAACTATATATGATTATTATAAATGTGATATTGATATTGAAATAGTATACATACACTTCAACACAATTCCATGACCATGGGAATGATATCATCGCTCGTGCGTACGTACGGACTACCGTCTCCACGACGCGATGAGATTCATTCTCAATGATTAACCATTCAAGAATGATTATAAAATATATATAATAAGTAATAATGAAATATATGACCTAATAATGATAATGGAATTATTTATATTTATATGTATGTCATCTACTTAATTCCATTCATTTCAATAAGGAAACGAAAACAGCGTTCATGCGTACGTACGGACTACCGTCTCAATGAACGGTGTATTTCTTTCCATTTACTGATTTATTATATATGTATATTCTGAATATATATATATATATAAATAATGTTTTATATTCTGTAATTAAGTAATCATGATCTAAGTAATCATATGAATTATTACAAGTTAAAAACACGAACGACAAATGAGACGATTTTACCCAAAACGCTACTTTAACATGAATTTACAAAAGAACCGGTAATATAAAGTCATAAGTGGACCATATATGATATAATAACAATGAATATGATTCTGGAATAGGTCAATAACATGATTTAAATCATTATACAGGTGGTTCAGACAATTACAAAGCAAGTCGGACCTAAGGTAAGGGAAATATCACAATCTCATTTCTATCCGAGATTGTTTATACTTTAGTATTTACTGGGGTGTATTTTATCATCCACATCCATGATTCCTCAATATGTAATATTATTTCCATCCACCTAAAATTTTTTAAATCCAATTTTACCCTTCAGTGAGTTTTTAGTAAAAGATATGAAAGGAATCTTTTGTCGTTTTTCATACGAGGTACTTTTTGACATTTCCGACAAAAGTATGAAGAATGTTTTTTTTAACTTATACGGCATGACTGGATTTTTAAAACATTATTTCCAAGAAGCTTCCTTTACAAGTTTTCATGTTTATTTTTAATCAACTTCTTTTATTTTAAAGTCGTATGACATGTTAAGAAAGGAAAAATGTTTTTTAAGAAGAAAGAATATTTTTCTCAAGAATGGAGTTCAAGTGTTTTATCATAATTATTTTCCATCTAAGATAAAAAAAAGGGTTCTGTTTTTATCCCTATTATTACATTTATTTGATCATGTTGTCATGGAATTATTTTTATGAATTCCTTTATCTTATATGAATTGATTTATGATGTCATGATGTTTAAGATTCCCATTTGTATAACATGGGTTATGCAATGATGTAAGATTTATGATTTTGTGGCACACATAAGAATGGTATCATTATGATATGGGTGGGACCTATATCTCCCTCCAATGAATTTGGTAAAGATTTTATATCTCATGAGATAGACATGGCTGGAATGGTAGGTTATACCAGTTCAGTGAAACAGGACTGAAACGAGGGTGACTCAGTTCAGAAAGGGACTTTGTCCACTAAGATAGTCTTGGCAATGAGTCTTGACTAACAAGAAATGATTCCTTATGATTATGTGTGTATGACACAAAGTTTCATGTTTTATGTTGTGATTATTGGGATTACATTTCACTTCTATGATTTATCCTAGGTTATGATATTATGAGATCTTTTACAGGTTACGATTTCCAAAAGCTATATTCTTATGTATATGATGTGATTGATATTTCTTTTCTTTACCCTTACTGAGCATTTGAGCTCACCCTTTTATGTTTTCTTTTCCCCAGGATATAAATAATGGTTTTAGGAAAAAAAAGATCTTTATGCGAGATATTGATGATCTTTCACCATGATTAGAAGATTTTATTCCGAGTTTCCAAATACACTAAACTATTACGGTACTTGTGTGTGTGTTTTGTTATGTACTAAGTATTCCGCAAAAGTAATGTAATATCTATGTACGTTAAGCTTCGGGTCTCTACACCGAACTCTCATAGGGTATACTCATAGGGTCCGCTTCTCGACGAGATCACCAACGCCACTGACGGTTTGTCAAACGGACGTCCTGTCTGCAAGATATCAGCTTTTCCGTTCTACGGGTCAGGTTGGATTTCAGGTACAATCCAACCCAGCCATATTCCAACTGCATCCAAAATTTGGGTGAAGTATACCAAAAGTTACGTCTCATCAAGAGGAATTCAACGAAACAAACGGCGTGTCAAACGGACGCCCGGTCTGTGAATTATTGGCTTTTTCGTTCCAAGGGCCCGGTTGGTTTTGTGAGCGAACCAACCCGACCGTACCCCGACGGCATCTAAACCTCGAGCGGAGTAACCCAAAAGATCCGTCTCACTTAGAGGATTTCAACGAAGTCGACGACACATCAATCAGACGCCTGGAGCTCAAGTTACGAGTGTTTCCGCTCCGAGGGCCCGGTTGGTTTCGTGAGCGAACCAACCAGTCTGAACCCAAAGTTCGCCGAAACCTTGAGTGTAATATACCGAAACGACCGTCTCGATCCAACGACCGCGTTGCCGCTGACGGCGCGCCAATCAGAGGTTTATAGCTCAAGATATATGCATTTGACCGAAAGTGGTCCGAAAATGGGGGTTTGGGCCCGCCCCCCCCCCCCCCCCCCCCCCCGGGGTCGGCCCGAACCGGGTCGACCAGAACCGGGTCGACCCGACACGGGTCCGACCCGGCTGGTCTCGGCCCGGCCCGGGTGGTCCGGTTCGGTCCTGCCCGAGCGGACACCGCGGGCGGGGTGCGCGGCTCCCCCGCCCTTCGCCGCTGATTGAGGCCAGCGGCGAACCGCCGGCCGCCTCCTTTCCGGCGTCGCGCCACCGCCTTCCTGCAGACCACCGGACGCGCTCTGGTGGTCCGTTTCTCCAGCTGTCTTCACCTATAGTCCTCTCGGGACCCGAACTTCACTGCGGAGGCCTCAAAATCACCTTGCAGCCTCGTTTGTCATCGCCCGTCGATCCATGCATCAATAATGAATCTGCGGAGAGTTGCAGGGCCGTGTTTGTTTGGCCCACACCCTCCGCATCAGATAATATCAACGGGAGAATTTATTAAACACATGAAACAACAATTTTAATAAATTAGAATTGTTCATATGAAACTCGTTCTTTAATTTTAAAGAAATGTTCACGGGAATATAAAGGTATTCCAAAATAAAATCCCAACCTCGTCAAGTCGTCGCACGTGCATTCTTCGCGGATTTGATCACCGCGGAAGGAGGCGATCGTCGCGTCGCGGAAGGGTGTCGTGTTGTCGCGGAAGGGCATCGCGTCATCGTACTCCAAGGTTCAAGAACAAAAATAATTAATTAATAATAATTATATCTATGCATTGATAAAAACCACAAAGGAGTTCAAAAAGGAACACGAAATATCATACCTCCAACAGATGATTGGAGATTTCGTTGCGGAGGATGGAACGTCGTAGAAGAGGAAACGTCGGCGTCGCGGCACACGGCGCCGCGTCGTCGATTTCCGCGGTTTCGGCATTCTTCGTCGGAGTTCGGCGTTCTTCGCGTTCTTCGCGTTCTTCACGAAGAAGGGTGAAGGCACATAATTCTGTCAAAGGACTCCCAACGTGTAATCCTCAAGATGTGGCGTTGGTCTTATTTTATTACTATGCCAACGGATTTCAAACCTATTAAGAAACGAATAAAGAAATAAGTAACGACCAATTAATTCATTAAATTAATTCAATGAAATAAACATCCCAATTAATTCTATGAAGAAAACTGCCCAATTAATTGGTGCGTTAACAAATTAAGAAAACGCGTCAGTTGACTTTCATAATGACGGGTTTTCGTGGGTGCATTACTTAGCGGAAAAGAAATGGTGGGGACCATGTGGGTCCCACCTCACAAATATCCTACAAAGAGGGTAGGATATTTTTGGATAGCACCATATCCACAACAACTCATCTTAACCTGCTTTAAGCAGCTTCAAGTGGCTTCCAAGTGGCTTAAGTGAAATAAAATAATGTTTGTCGTACAATTATTTTATTTCTAATCTTTAAGCCCGAAAATTAAAAACCACAGCCGAGCAAACACAACTCTGAAAGAGGCGTTTCTAAGTAAAAACAGGCTCTGCGATTCCATCGGTTCCCTCAGAATTCGATTCCGAGCACCGGTTCAAAAGTTAGAAAAACCTGCTCGTTCATTTACTGAACGTACCCGAGCCAAACTTCAGAAATTGATTCTGAGCACACCAGGCCTCAAAATCTGGCGCCGTTAGAAACTGCGTTCTTGTAAAATTCCAAAGAAAATTAAGAAAAAAAATTCCTTGGAATTTACGAGTCTTTACATTACTCCCACCACAGGGCTTTATGTCCCCGTAAAGCTTCACCACAAACTTAGGGATACAAAGGTGGTACTGAGCACGCATCTGAGCCTTCCACTCCCATGTGCTCACCTGGAGGTTCTCGTGCTACCAAAGAAAGTGCACCAGAGAAATCGATCGTCCCTGTAGGATTTTCTCCTGTCGATCCTTGATCCCCACTATAACCTCCGTGGAAGTATCCCCATCGCCATTGTCCTACTCCTCATGGTCGATGATATGCGAAGGGTCGAGCATGTATCTCCTCAGCTGAGATACCTGGAAAACATCGTGCAACTAGTGAAACTAAGGTGGATGGTTCAAGCGGTAAACCACCTCTCCTACCTAGCTGAGGACCTAGAAAGGGCTGTTGAACCTCAGAGATAACTTGTCTCCCTGGCCACATCTCCGTAAACCTCGTCAAGTTGGGACCCGTAAGAAGACGTGCTCATCACCCTCCAACTCCAGAGGTCTCCATTTTATGTTAGAATTGATACTCAAAATGACTGCTGCTACGAGGGTAAGGTTGACCGATTCAAGAGTGATCGGTCGCACCCTCCTGTGCAAGAGTTACCCTGCGCTGCCTGGGGTTTCCTTTTTCACTGACCAAGGAAATCCCATCCCGAAGTCGTAGTTAAACTACAACCTTTTTTCCTAATACAGTCAATTTGTGTATGAATTGTGATTTCCCAGTCCATACTCAAACCAACGTCGTAAGGCCTCGACGCTGCCACCAAGAGATTCCAGCCGAGACTCTTGCCTCGACGATCTGACCACACCATCGGTGTAAGTGTGATTATCGAGTCTCCTCCCAAGGTATCCCCAGACGTGAGGGTCAAGACCACGGCTTACTGGAAACTCTAGGTATGTAACAAGATTTGTGAATGCAAGGAATGATTCATATCGATGTCTGCTACTTCGCAGACTCGTCTATCCTTAAAACTTCCACTTCTTGAAACATTTAACACGCCCGAGTCTCTAAGACTGGAGCCGGTTTCCTATTTCTTACTGCACTGTGCAGTCTTCATCCGCTCCTGGATGATCCGTACCTGCTTTGCCTTTGATCTGAAAGTGCTGCTAAAATTTATCTTTTGCCGAAAAGAGAATCTCAGTCTCATCCCCTGGAAGAACCACGCCCATTGCCTAATACAGTCAATCCTGACATGAAGGATGCATTTATGCCATGGATGACGTCGTAAGGCCTGGACGTAACTACTAAGAGATCCAACTGTCACTCTCGCCTCCAAGGGTCGAGTCACACTATCGGCATCAATGTGAGGTCACTGGGTCTCCTATAGTAGGAATCTAGAAAGTGAGGGTCAAGTCAACAGTCTTAACCAGGACCACTCAGTATCAACCAAACAAAAAGGACAGGAAAGCAAACATCACAAAGATAAGTGCCTTTTTATTATTGCTGCTCATAGTACAAAGACACGAATACAACAACAACATGGAACTAGAAGTACAAAGGTCGTATCCACTAGTTTCTCTCCTATCCACATGCTCCCATAGCTCTACTGCCTTTTCCACTGCTCGGTTGTTGCTCAAGCACTCGTCGTTATTTCTGCCTCGGTGGCTCCTCCAACGCCTGCGGATCAACTGTACGAGGAGTCGGACAGTCACGTGCCAGGTGACCCTTTCCGCCGCAGGAGTAACACAGCCTGTTTCAGGCACGCCTAGCTCTGACCCCACCTCGGGTTCCCAACACCACTAGTCCTAAAACCTGAGATCGGCCAACTACTGGTCTGGTCCTCCTAGACATCTACATCATTTGTCTACTGCCCACAAATGACTCGGCTAATGATCGAAAAACACCCGACAAAGGCAGCTGATCCTGAACTCACTTGGGGTGTAGAGATACTGGCACAAACTCCACCCTGAAGAAGGTCTCGAAGTCTTCCCATGTGAAGGTCATCCCATCGCAAAACTAGAACAAGTGGCTCCACCACCTGCTTGCTGCTGCCTGAAGAAGGCAGGCAGCAAAGATCACCATGAAGTATGTCGGCGTCCCCACTAGACTGAAGACTCTCACCACAGCCTCCAGCCAATCCTCAGACGCCTACGGGTCCGTATCTCCCTGGAACATGCGTGGCCTATGGCGCTGGAACTCATGCAGCGCACTCAAGTGGCGTGCATCGGCTACTGCTGGGGCTGGTGGCATCGGTGGCCCAACGTATGGTAGTACCACTGGTGCCTCCGCTGGTGCCTCAACTGCAAGAGGGACCTATACCGAATCCTCGTCGCTCGACAGGCTGTCAGTACGCACATCCATCTGGGCTCTAGCTAGTCGTCCGAGAAAAGGCATCATGAAAGAAACAATGTGACACTGTCAAACAATTATACCTGGTGAGCTGACCTAGTTTGAGCTGACATTTAAAAACTTCTAGAAACACATGCACACAATCAGTGTTTTCATGCACAAAGTCGGAAATCAGTTGTCAGGGTCCTGGTTTATGGATACATCGGCCTCCTGCACCAACATTGGACTCCGTGAACTAAAAACCACACTCGGTACTCTTAACACTATTGCTTCACAGAAAGAAACATCAGAGTTATAAGTTCTGCGGTAGAACCGAACTCCTCTGATACCAATTTGTCACGACCCGTCCTCGGGGCCCATGCCGTGACTACCTCAATCCCGCCTTCCATAGGCCAGGGGCTGGCAACTAGCACCAAAGGCGTAAATCCCGATAACTGGGAAGGCATTGATTTTATAAAAGAAAAAAAGCACCACAGAGTACTAGCAGATGCAAAAAACTAAGTACAAAAGAAATATTGAAAAGTAAAATGGGCCGGAATACAAACCCAAATGAATGTACCACTACAACTAAACAAGGTACACCAGCAAAAAGACAATCAGCTGGAAGAAGGAAGCAGCTCCGGGGTCGTCCTCCTCGAATCCTACCTCAAGGGTAGGTACAGATAGGGCATCTCCTGGTCGTCCACCATGGATACTACCTGAAGGGTAGGTACAGTTAGCCTCCTCCACGCTCTCATCCGTCAACTTCCCCTGTGTGTCGTCTCGTCGTGTAGTCCACCTCTGGGTACTGACTCGTGGTGTAGTCCACCTCCAGGTACATACTCGTCATGTAGTCCACCTCCAGGTACCGACCAGTCCTCGAACCCTCGGCCGCCGTCAGCACTGCCCGTTGTCTGCAACCAACACAACGAGGTGCGGGCATAGCCCGTGCAGGGGTGAGTATAACGATACTCAGTAGGGACCCCGAGACCCTCATCGTCTCACTAAACCAACAAGGATAACCACAATAAGATCTCAACAGATAACCTCTACTTAGATATATGCCCATACATATACCTAAGTTATCAAGTAACCCATCGCAACCATGAGGAAACACATGGATCAAAAGTCTCAGCTCAAACCAGGATTTTCATTATCGAAACCATAACTACTGAAGAGCCCCGTCTCTAGAGTGTACAGTGGTCATGTAATGACTCTGAGGTACTCTCACTAATCGAAGACTGCTGAGGTACTCCTCCTGTCGAGTACTGCAGGTTTGCGGCCAACTACCGGGCGCTCCGTCCGCTGAGGGTCTGTCGCCAAATACCGGGCGCTCCCCCTAATAGCCTACAGAGATACTCCTCCTGTCGAGTACCGCGGGTCTGTGGCCAACTACCGGGCGCTCCGTCTGCCATGGGTCTTTCTCCAAATACCGGGCGCTCCGTCCACTGGGCTAGTCAACTCACTCCAAGTCAAGTCGGTCGTCAGGTCTCATCCGTCTACAGGGTTTCTGTACAGCATACGCTCGTCTCCGGGAGGGTCCGCTCCATGAGCTATAGGTCGAGACTGCAAGTATCTCAAAGTCCCATGAAGAAGTATCTCAAAGGACCACCTCTTCATAGGGGTCTCAACGCAATAGACGGCGCGTCAATCGGACGCCCGGTGTGTGGGTTACTGGCCTTTTCGTCCCCGGGGCCCGGTTGGTTTCGTGAGCGAACCAACCCGGTCGTATCTCAACTGTACCCCAAACACTCATAGGGTATATTCATAGGGTCTGTTTCTCGACGAGATCACCAACGCCGCTGACGGTTCGTCAAACGGACGTCCTGTGTGCAAGATATCAGCTTTTCCGTTCCAGGGGCCCGGTTGGATTTCAGGTACAATCCAACCCGGACATATTCCAACTACGTCCAAAACTTGGGCGAATTATACTAAAAGTTCAGTCTCATCAATAGGAATTCAACGAAACAGACGGTGCCTCAAACAGACGCACGGTCTGTGAATTATTGGCTTTTACGTTCCAAGGGCCCGGTTGGTTTCGTGAGCGAACCAACCCGACCATACTCCGACGGCATCCAAACCTCGAGCGGTGTAAGCCAAAAGATCAATCTCACTAAGAGGAATTCAATGAAGTCAACGGCACGTCAATCGGACATCCGGAGCTTATGTAACGAGCGTTTCCGCTCTGAGGGCCCGATTGGTTTCATGAGCGAACCAACCCGGCCAAACGCAATGTTCTCCTAAACCTTGAGTGTAATATATCTAAACAACCGTCTCGATCCAAGGATCATGTTGCCGCTGACGGCGCTTCAATCGTAGGTTTATAGCTCAAGATATGGGAATTTTACCGAAAGTGGTCCGAAAACGGGGGTCTGGGCCCGGGCCGACCCGGCTGGGCCCGGCCCAGCCCAGGCGGTCCAGTTCAGTCTAGCCCGACCGGCCTACCGCAGCTCGGCCAGCGCGGCCGAGCGGACACCACAGGCGGGGTGCACGGCTCCACCGCCCTTCGCCGCTGATTGAGGTCGACGGCGAACAGCCGGCCGCCTCCTTTCCGGCGGTGTGCCTCCGCCGCCGGTCGCCGGCGCCGCCGTGCCGGCGTGGCACCCCGCCACCGCATTTCGCGGACCACCGGACGCACTCCGGTGGTCCGTTTCTTCTGTTGTCTTCGCCTATGGTCCTCCCGGGACCTGACCTTCACTGCGGAGGCCTCAAAATAACCTTGCGGCCTCATTTGTCGTTTCCCTTCGATCCACACATCAATAAACAATCTGCGGAGGGTTGTCGGGCCATGTTCGTTTGGCCCGCACCCTCCGCGTTAGATAATACCAACGGGAGAATTTATTCAACACATGAAACAACAATTTTAATAAATTAAAATTGTTCATATGAAACTAGTTCTTTAATTTTAAAGAAACGTTCACGGGAATATAAAGGTATTCCAAAATAAAATCCCTACCTCATCAAGTCGTCGCACGCGCGTTCTTCACGGATTTGATCACCGCGGAAGGAGGCGATCGTCACGTCGCGGAAGGGCGTCGCATTGTCTCGGAAGGGCGTCGTGTCGTCGAAGTCCGAGGTTCAAGAAAAAAAAATATTTGATTAATAATAATTAAATCCGTGTGTTGATAAAAACCACAAAGGAGTTCAAAAAGAAACCCGAAATATCTTACCTCCAACAGATGAATGGAGATTTTGTTGCGGAGGAAGGAACGTCGTAGAATAGGAAATGTCGGCGTCGCGGCACACGACGTCGCGTCGTCAATTTCCGCGGTTTCGGAGTTCTTCGTCAGAGGGCGGCGTTCTTCGCATTCTTCATGTTCTTGGCGTTCTTCGCGAAGAAGGGTGAAGGCACATGAATTCTGTCAAAGGTCTCCCAACGTGTAATCCTCAAGATGTGGCATTGGTCTTATTTTATTACTACGCCAACGGATTTCAAACCGATTAAGAAACGAATAAAGAGATAAGTAACGACCCATTAATTCGTAGAATTAATTCAACGAAATAAACCTCCCAATTAAATCAACAAAGAAAACCGCCCAATTAATTGGTGCATTATTAAATTAAGAAAACGAGTCAGTTGACTTTCATAATGACGAGTTTTCGCGGGTGCGTTACTTAGCGAAAAGGAAATGGTGGGGCCCGTGCAGGTCCCACCTCACAAAAATCCTACCAAGAGGATATGATATTTTTGGATAACACCATATCTGCAACAACTCAGTTTATCCTGCATTAAGTGGCTTCATGTGTCTTCCAAGCGGCTGAAGTGAAATAAAATAATGTCTGTCGTACAATTATTTTATTTCTAATCTTTAAGCCCAAAAATTAAAAACCATACCTGAGCAAGTGCAACTCCGAAAGAGGCATTTCTAAGAAAAAACTGGCGCTGTGATTCCATCGGTGCCCTCAGAATTCGATTCCGAGCACCGGTTCAAAAGTTAGAAAAGCTCGCTCGTTCGTTCACTGAACGTACCCGAGCCAAACTTCAGAAATTGATTCCGGGCACACCAGGCCTCGGAATCCGGCGCCGTTAGAAACTGCGTTCTTGTAAAATTCCAAAAAAAATTAAGAAAAAAATTTCGTTGGAATTTACGGGTCTTTACAGTGATTATGTTTTATATGACATCTTGTATCAGCCTTATTTATTATAAGTCAACATTATCAAAATATAACAAAAATTGATCACAAAACTATTATATAAAATGTAAAATAAAATTATATTTTTTAATTTTACTATTCATTGTTGGACAACAGTTTAAAATAAAATCTCTAATATAAAATTATAGCCTTATATTTTCATAATTTTATATTTTTATTAGAAAAAAATATCAATTTCATTTCTTATAACATCATATAACACCAAAACCACAATGATAGACTTTATGATTGATACAGATTAATATTTATTTCATGGTTATTTAAAATAAACATTAAATTTTCTATATAATTTTACAGAAAATTATTTGATAGTGGATAATGGAATTTTAAATTACGTTTTTAGAAAAACAATTATGACTAATTCAATGAATAATAGAATAATTAAAACAATTCACCCATGGTTAATGTTTCTAGTTCAAATTTTTTATAATTTTAAATAAAAAATACATGTAAATAAAATGAATCAAGATAAAATTTCTATGATGTAAATATATTGTTCATAAATGTGTCTTTTGGATATAAGATATATTTTATTTGGATAATTAATAAAATACATCAAATAATACCGTATGAGATGATTCTATAATAAATTAATGAAAATAAGTTCACTTGCTTCTTAATTTTTTAACAAAAATCTAAATTTTAATGTTTTAAAATTGATTATTAAATTAAATACGTTCTAAAATAGTACCAATACATACAAATAATATTTTTATAAAAATGAAAAATTCAAATACTATCAGTCAAACATAGAATAAATCAACCACTATACATATATTTTTGTATCCATATAATTAATTGGATTTTTTGAAAAATAAATTGGTTAAAACTATGCAATTTGATAACTACCTAACACTTGATAGGATTTGATGAATTATTCAACCACTACCTCAGTTTAACCACAATGATGTAGTCTTGATAAAAAGTGACAAAATATAACTTTTTAAATAATATAACCATATCATCTTCTTTAATAAATTCAATTAGATGATTCATAATATTGATGGAGGACATTAATTATTATATATATTGTTATCTAAAAAACTCACCTTTTATGTATAATCGTGATAATTTTTTAAATGGATATATGTACGAGGTTGAAATTGTGGTTAACAAAAAATATTTATTATTTACCAAATTATTTTAATGGTAATTTAATAATATAAATTTATTTATTATATTTTGAATATGTATACCATTATAAATATCTCTAGAATAAATACAATTCCAGTATCACATATCACACAAATAAATTATAAAACCAACATGATTAAATATTATCAATTAATATTAATGTTATTTTTTTTTATAAAAATATATTTTCCATAAAAAATTAATTGATTGGAAACAACATAACATAATGAACATATAATAACATGTGATAGCAATAAAAATCAATACAATTGAAAAAATTGAAATAGAATGATATATTTAATTAAAATTATTATGAACTAAAAATATCACACATATAATAAACATTATTTTGAGTCGATGACTGAAGAGAATTTATGAATTGTGGTATATATAAACAAATTATGTTTCATATATTGATTTATATATGGGAAATTTCTAAATATAAATTATTGAATATAATTATTACAAAATTCATCCAGTGCCTCCACAACATCAAAATATTAAACATTTTCAAATATGATCACAACTGAATACCTTATAATCCAAAAAATAAAAAGATTTTTTATTTTAGAGTTCATGATAAATTTATATGAACAATTATGATATGAATATAATTTGGGGAGTAATAGTGTATATTTCAATATTCTCAACAAACCATGTAATCATCTTGTGAAAGATTCTCAATATCCACATTGTACTTATTAATTAATTAATATAAGACTTTAAGATTACTATGAATTTGAGAATAATTAATGATTATACTCATACTATTGGTAATTATTTTATTGTTATTCATACTCATAAATCATTCCAATATTAAATAAATATTATTATAAATTTAGTTTTTGATATGTGTTTCGGATTATTATTACCATAACCATCAATCATTGACTGCTCAAAAGCATCACACCTCACAGAGTTTGGGAACACTTTCTCGTTTAGTTGGGTGTATACATAAATATTATTCATTTATATATACAATCATTTCATAATTATAAATATTATAATGATTTTTTACAAAACCTTTTTCATCTAGTTCATCATTTGTTATAATTTTACACCTCTATAAATCCCTACATCAACAGGAGTTATTTTCTAAACATCAACATTATCACGTGATCTATGAAACATATCATAATGAATAATTTGAGGATGAATAACCTTTTTGCACCATCACATTCCTCAAACAATATGGGAATCAATAAAACCACATTGGTATGATCAACCACCCTTTCATACATACTTGAAAATTAAGAAAATTCAAAAAAGGCTATAATAATATATTTTGTTATATTTAAATATAACTCAACATTATTTAAAATTATCTAACAAACATATATATAATTTTTGAATTAATTGAAATAAATCAGGCGTTTTTTATCTTAATTTAACTGTAAAATGTATTTAATAACTTACCATCATATGTTTTCTAATAATTAATCATAACTTATTCTAGAGAATTTGGTATTGGATATCAATTTATAAAACAAATGAATACGAATTATTCATAATGATGGTTAAAAAAAATCATATTTTGGAAATAAAAAAACAATTAAAAATAATATTTTCATTTGTGATGAGTATTGATGCCTCGTCATGATGGTATCTAGATTATTAATCAAACATAAACTGATTAAATTACACAATTTACACACTGTATTTGATATGAATTGAGGAAACATGAGTAAAAATTCCAAAGATTCAAATCTATTATGTCATAGAAAAATAATATTTTAGTAATATAATCCAATGGATCAGTTTCATGTATATAAAAACCATAATTTTTTTCCATACAGATTATATCATCAACATCAAATAACAAAATCCCTAGAAAGGGAATTTTATTATACCCAATATTCAATAAATTTATGAAGGGAACTATTTAAAAGGTAGGGATCAGAAATTTTATATAAGGGATGAAATTTAAATAATACTAATGAGGATGGATAAATACCATTTTATAATTGCTGATCATTGGATAGATATTCTCTTATAATAAAAATAGTATCATGATTAATTTCCAAAAATTATTGATGATTAGAATATAAAATAAAATGATCAAACATATATGATATAATAATAATTAAATGACATAAGATAACTAGTGTAGACCATAATCAATTAATAATCATTGTGAATAATATTGAAATGTGGAATGATAATAAGAAATGAAATAATAATAAAAAATTATAGACATATTTTTAAAATGGAAAATATATAATTTTGAAAATTTATCGACAATAGATACAACTAGTGTGTCAAATATAATATTTGTTTATGGAAATTGAGTTATTAATATAAGAATAATGTCATAATTTGTATTAGAAAACCTAAATAATTTTGGATACATAAAATTTTATCATTAAATAATATAAAAATATTACAGTTTTCTTACTAAAAAAACTTCCAAAAAAATTATTTTAAAAAAATTATAATATCCATACATATTTTTAGGAAATAAAAACAATATCAATTCATAATAACGTGACATAAAAATATTAGCCATAGATTTAGTTTTCAATATGAAAATATTTTCCATGAATATATCATTATCTCACAAGATAAAAAAAATTATTCAATAAATTTGAAAGATATATATATCCCACCAATCACATAATGATAAAAATAATGTTTTTTCATAATAGTGTGGAAATATTAATAACCCCATTATTGAATATTTAATAAATTATATTGATATATATTTAATTATAAGATCTATAAAATAAGAAAATAATCCATATATGGAATGATAATGGATTGTTATGATTATAGAATATACAAAAAAATCTATTATAAAATTACATCATCATTTTTAAAAATATTAATATTCATTTTTATAGAAATTAGGATTCTTAAATGAAAGAAAATAAATATTAATTTTTAGAGTATAATTTTCAAAAACAAATTATAAACTATTAATGATATTTACTATAATTCAAAATAAAATATTAATATAAATGATTCTTAATTAATAATTCATATTTACTTTGATGGAAAATACTAATCACAGGATTGTGTTAGAAAATATTATTCATTTTAAATTATTTTAAGGATAATAATTTAAAAAAAACTTCTTAGGTAAATATTAAATATTTTGTTCATGAAAATGAAAATAATAAATTATACATAATATAAATATAATGAAAATTTATGATAGTGGAATTATAAAGTTATATAATTTTATGGAATTTGAAACTAGGATAGATAAATAAAATATAAATTATAAGGAGAAAATAAATGTGTATCCCTTTTAAACCATTTTTATTAAACCCATATTGATGTGAAGATTATAAATATATATTTTTAAATTTTTTTAAGAAACATAAAAATATTTTAGATGATAAAAATTATTTATAATTGAAAATTAAAATGGAATATATTTTTGAATGATCGAATATTTAATTTAAGAATATAATGTCATTATTTAAAATTGTATATAATTTTTAGCTTTATAAAAATTTATTCTTTTAAATATAATGAAAAATAATGATAGTTAAAATGATAATATGACATGAAAACCGTTCAAATATCTATATTAGAGGAAAATATCTATATATAAATATATATAGGTTAAAAAATTAAAAAAGATGTCTTTTGATTTATGAAATTTCAATTCATGTAATACATTTGGAAATTAATGTTACAAAAGTTGTGATATTTAATTAATAGAGTTATGAATTAATCTAATAAAAAATAAAATTAATATATTTTTTGAAAAAAAAACATCTTTAAAAAATTCATTAAAAACATAATATAAAAACTAGGTAAATTAAAATTAAAATTACTGAAAAATTTTATTATAAATTTGAAATTTGGATTCAATACACTTATTAAAATAATTATTTTTAATTTAATAATATGTTAAAAACAATTTTATTAAATGAAAAATAATTTTATCGAAAATTACAGGGAAATAAAATAAAAATAATAAAATGAATATAATAAAATATTATAAAATAGTTTTTTTAAATAAGAAATATTATCATTCAATGAATGATGGTTCTTTTATGATTAACTATTACATTGGATTCCATTATTGTAATGCATGTTCAAAATTTCATTATAGTTTAATAATTATCAATAAAAATACTGTTTAGATCCAAATTTATGAATCTTATCATTCTTACTAGATATATATATATATATATATATATATATATAATTTATATTTTTCTTCTTATGTTTATGAAATATTTTTCATTAATATATTTTTTGAAAACCATTATTTATCAAGAATAGATTGAAATGTTTCCTTAATCATTCCATGTTCATGTGTTCTTTTTATCATGAATATTCAATGTTATATAAATTATATTCTACTCTTTTTTTTGAATTTTTTAGTTTCATTATACTCTAGTTATGGTTATATTTCTATAAAATGAAATCAAAATTTGTCTTATTATAGTATTTCATTAAATTGAAAAGGTCGAATATAATGTTTTCCAAAATATTTAGTAAATATTTATATTATTAATAAAAAAACATCATTATAAATTATTATATTATACAAATAAATTTATGTTTTTAGAATCATTCAGGACATTTACAATGAATATCTTTTTTCAATTTGGGGTTAGAATGGACTATGACTATGTCACATTTTCTCAAATAGAATTAGTTTAAATTAGATTTAAAAAAATTTAATCCCATTTTCATATATGATTAATGTAATTAATATTACATCACTTTACATTTGATTTTTATTACTTGTAATGGATCCAAAAAAGTGAATTAAAAGAATGTGAATGAGTAACAATAAATAAATTCCTCAATCACAAAATGAAATTATTTTGGATGATAAATATAAGAGTCGATCATAAAACATGAGGCATGAAAACATGAAAAAGGACTTTAAGAGAGGAAATTATTAAAGGTATTCAAAATTAGATTCTATGTAATATTTTTAATTTAAAATCAATTTGGATATATCATTTTAGTTATGATAATAATTAGTTTTCCCTTGAAAATCGAGTAATGTGTGTGGTTAAGTTGGAATCACATGATTTTCAGGTGAGAGTTTTTTTTTGTAAAATTATTAATTAATCCCAACTATAATAATTTTCTTCAATAATGTCTATAGATACAATAATATTTGAAAATAGTAAGGCATGATATATTATCTCTTTTTACCCTTTTTGGAATTTTTTATTTTTTATACATAGGAAATGTTTGTTAATAAATTAAAATATTAACCCATATATGGAATTTCAACACGATTAATCAAAAATAAAAATTAATATAATATTATTATTTTTTTCAGAAATGATAACTATGACTTTTAAATTACAATTTATGGAATTTAGAAAAAAATATTTTGTTGAAAAGCTAAATTAAAAGTATTTGTGATCCTTTTTCATTTTATATATATTAATAGTTAGATTATTGTAAATGTAAAAAAAATATAAATTTAAATAATATGTTTTATTCACAATTTACAAATGATCAATATAATCTAGGTTTATAAAAATACAAAAGAAAATATAAATATTCTTTTTAAATAACAATTTTAATTTTACATTGATTAACATTTTAGCCATTATTAATTCAATTTTAAGTGTAAATATTAAATTGACCATTATATATAAAATAAATAATAATATAAAAATTTTGGAATAAAATTTTTAAATTTAATGTATAAAAGTGAATTAAATTTTCCTTAATATACGTTTCACGATGAAATAAAAACATTTATTAATAGATCATTTTTTAAAATAACATTGAAATTAATTTTCATTATAACCTAGTAATAATAAATATCTTTATATTATATTATTATATTATAGGTATAAAATTCAATAATTTTTTAATCTATAAATCAGATAGTAATATTTTTTATAACATATATAAAAATATTAAAAATGATTCTTTAAAATAAATATTTTTCATAAGAAAAAATTATATATGTATTCAAAAAATCCTAAATTTTTTAATCAGTATTATAAATTTATTATTGTAATCAACCCACTTATTTGAAAAATATATTTTAATAATATCTATTATTAAAATATAAAATTTTTAGCAAAATGAATATTTTTAAAAAGAATTTTTATAATTAGATTGATTATTGTAAAATTATTTATAATACATGAATTTAAAAAAATTATTTTAAATTATTTTGGAAATCATATATATTGATAACTGATATTTATGAAAATAGAATACATATTAATTAAATGTGTGTTATTTCAAAATGGCGATATTTTCATGATTATTATATCCACTGACTATAAAACACAAATATAGTGGTTTTATAACATATATATTATCCCCAATTTATGCTATTAATTCATCACATTCGAACATTATATAGTGGTTTTAATATAAAACTTATTTATTAATGGATATTTTTAATATTGGATATTATTTTAGTTATTTTCATGGTATAAAATCAAAATAAATATATATTTATTAACAAATTTGAATTTGTGCACTTCTATAATATTTATTCATCTAGGGTATGTAATAATCTATGTTATGTAATACAAGGTGTCATATGACATGATTCTAATATGCTATTATAAATGAATATACATATTTTAGTCTGATTTATATCTTATATGTCTTATTGTATCCCCACATATATGTATTTGAATTGGAATATGAATATAATAATAATAATCATATACATTATGAACATATTATGTAACCAAAAAAATATAGAGTTACACACTTCCTTATAATTAAATTGTGTCCATAAACGGTAAATTATTTTCCAGTCATTAAATTTTTTGAGGGAATCTCTAATATGAACATAACTAAAGATATTGTTTTATTTTCATATAAATATCATCATCATTAGTAAAATAATTAATGAAATAATTTTAGTTAGAATAGTAATATATTGTTTTTTCTCCATTTCTTCAAACATTTTATTTCCTTTATGCTTTTAATACATATAAGTTTCTAGAGTCCTACCATTTATAGTATCACCGATATATTCTCTATCCTAATAAAATACAAAATATTACAATAATATCAAATAAAACAATATTGAAACATTTTCTATCAAAATACAATACATGGATCATTAACATATTATAGCATTTATTTAGCATTATGAAAATTTTATTCATATGATTACATAATTGGACTACCCTATAACTCATTATTAACAATCATGGTTTTTATAGGTTATTTGTTCATAATATAAGTGTTATAATACATAAAAACTTTTAAAAACCACAATGACCCATGCAGAAGTTCCAATGTCCCACACTAATAGTTTTGGAGTAATAAACACATAAAATATATAATTTATTTCATACAATATGAGTTGGACCTGATATTACATACATAAATATCACATCAGTTACATCTATCAATTTATCATGAAATCCTTAAACACATATTATTGGTGTTCATTTTAATTACCATCATATGTTTGTTATTAAAATGTATTTATTAAACTTCTCCCACTTTCATATCTACACAGCAATTCCCCCAGACATAATCTGTTACATAATTTCCTACAAAATTTGAAATTGAATGTGTTATCTTGATAACCCACTAAGGGGAAAAATTTCTATTAATATAAAAGTTTCATCACAAGTATCATAGGACACATGTACATGTGTATAATATAATATTATATGGAACATTTAATAAAATGATTTAAAAAAATTAAATATAGATATATAACCTCAAATGGTTATGTCTGTAAACTAATATAATAATTTAACATTGCGAGAAAATAATAATGATACATTTTGTATGACATAAGAATGTAGGATGGAGTTTAAATATGATACGATTTTATAATATTAAATAATAAAATTATTAAAAAATATAACACTAATAATTATTATATATAATGTTATAAAAATTTCATTAATTACCAATAATTTTCATAGATAAATAAAACAGAATTATATATGATTATAAAATTAATTACAATATCACACACATGAGTACCATATTGGATTGTTGTATTTTGAAATTAGTAAAATGATCATAATATTTTGGGAATGATCTTCAACATCACCCATAATGATCATCCCATTTTATAATCTTCATTAACATATCATACAAAAAAAACCACTTCATCTCCAACTGAAAGGAAACATAATATATATTGATCTTAGATGTTTTTTTATGTGTAAACATTTTATATATGATTCTTTGATCATATGTTATCATATGATAATAAAACATTTATGTTGTTAAGAAGAAAACATAATAGGTTCTTACCAATCCTATCATATATCATAAACATGTGTCATTGGATAACACATTATCATTCCAAAACAAATAATTCATTACAGTGTGATGTTATATTATTTCATGAACAATATGATAATTTCATAAATTTATGTCTACAAAATATATATATAAATAATTTAATTTTTTATAATTAACAACCAATTCCATTAAATATACTAGATAATTCCACATCAAATTAATCAAATTTTTGATCATGTACATTAGTATATTTCCCGATATGGGTAAAGGCTATCTAATTATTTCTAATTATTATCTCACGAGAGATATGAAATTAACCAATAAATTATATTTAGATATATTTACCTCCCATTAGATAATTAAAATAATACATATATCATATTTTTTATTATAAAATAATTGTAATATTGGAACAAATGAAAGAAAATTGTTTTCATAAATAATCACAACATCATATTACATAGATCAGGAATGGGTTTCAAAATTCAATCAGAATCATAGTTAAAAAAATCAAGATGACAAAATAATAATGGATCATTTGAATCATATTTCGATTAAATAATATATTACATCAATGGTATTAATTTTATATGGGTAAAAATTTTGATAGATCACAAGGAATATCTGTCAAAAAAGTTATACATTAAACATTTCATATAATTTTTTTAAAAAAATTTAAAAAATTACATACATAATTTTAAAAAAAATAACCTAAAAAATATATAATGGTATTATAAAAATAGAATTGGTATTTTATATGAAAAAATATTTAAATGATTTATAAAATAAAACAATGATTTATTTCATATTTTCATTGAAAGTAAAAAAACTCATTTTTTGGGAAATGAAAAAAATATCAGTGAAAAAATACTTTAAAAATTCAATAATGGAAAAAATGTATTTCTAAAATTATTATCTATTATTAATACATTTAAATAACTATTTTTATGGAAAATGGACATTGATTAAAATGTACAAACAGCAAAATAGTGAATTTTTTTCAACAGTAATTTTTCATGATCCTCGATGTACATAAATATAATAACATTAAATTAATAGATTTCTGATCATTAAACAATAGTATAATAAATTAAAATATATTATGGTGTGATATTTCTTGATATATCAGCATTTGAAACATAATTGTAAACAATTTTAATAAATATTAAGATTGTACTGTAAAAAAATTATTTACATTGGAAACATTAGAATTATAAAATCAATTAATAATATTGAAGGAATAGTTAAATATTTTTAAATAAATTAAATTCATGATTTAAATGTAAATAATATATATATCATAGTAATTAAATTAGTTTTGAATATAATAATCATATTACATAAATGAATTTTAGGAAAAAATCTACTACCTAAAGTCTCCACATCATCCGTACACCTTTGAAAATTTGTTATAATTTATATTGCTTTACAATATATCATTTAAATATATATAATCATATATATCAAATAACATATGATTTATCTTTATCATTTTATCACCATTTTAACAACAATTCATTTATAAAATCATTATTTTATGTAATACCATCATTCTTTTCTAATACATGTTACCATTTGGTAGTTTCATTAATATAATTTTATAATTATACCATCATCTATATGATGGTAAAATTTTAATTATTATTTTTTACCTTCATTATATACATATTAAGAGTTATGTCTAAAACAAAAATATTGAAAAAAAATTTCAACTTTCATGGATAAAATCATCCATTACATAAGAATGACTATTATATCTATTTTTATAATTGATTGGTCAACTGAAAAGTAATTAATATTAAAACATTAAAAAATCATTTTTATGACATATAAAACATATATATAGTTTATTTTTATCATTTATACCGTCCATGTAAAGTGGATATGAATATCATATTCACTTTTCATTATAGATATGGTAGTCTACACTGACGAAGTTGCGATGTTTCAAATTAACATTAGTATTTACGATAAGATAGAGGATATGATATTATTATTCCAAAATTATGGTAAGGAAATAAAAAATAAATAGATTCATTAAATTTAAACTTATTATCCTCCAAGTAAATCATGAGTGAAAAACCAAACACATCTCTTCAAGAGGCGACTGTCCACCATGCAAATGTGTAACGTTGTTGTATCCCTATTGAATTTGAATGAAATATTTTATGAGTGTAATAAAAATTATATATTCAAATTTATATTAATATTCCAATATATATATATTATATATAACATGTTGAAATTTTTTGATAGTTTGTGATAGAAAATTAATTGCATCGAATCGTGAGGTTATAATTATCCTTAAAAATGATTGATATTTTTATTTGATATTTGATTCAATATAAGAAAGATATATGTTATTTAATAATAAAAATAACATCTCAATGGGTGTTTTATTTTATTTTATTTATATAATAATTCAAATAACAAGATTTATTGTTGTAGGACAATAAGAAAAAATGAAATGGAATAGTGAAGATGATTTCTTTATCTTACGGAATCCATATTTAGATTTGTTATAATAGACCAGTGGGGTACAATTTTTGGAATCGAATAGTTTTATAATGTCTATATTGATGTTTAGTAAAACATTTGGAATGTGATTTCTTATAAAAATTCAATAGGAGCTGCTTATATGTGAGGGGAGGATGTTACAGCTTATATTTTAGGGGGAGTGGCATTTTGGTACCTATAAAAAACTATTCAATAATGGGAATCATATACCACACCAAATAGATTAAAAATTTAAAAAAATGAATTGATGGATTATATTTTCTATCTAGACGTACACCATATTAAAATATTTATTTAATCATTTTATTAGTTATACATTAAATATATTCACATTTACCTTTTTTTCATCATAGTAACATGTTTATTATATATAAATATATATGTGTGTAATTTATCTATTTAGAAAAAAACTATCCAAATTACATAAATATCACCACAATATTAAATATTTTAAATTTAATTTTTTAAAGAGTTTTCCAAAGTGTATGAGAAAATAATTTAAAAACAACCGCATCAATATGCATCACCTTTTTTTTCTTAACTGATATAATTTTTATTTTCAAATTAATATTTAATATGACAATAGATTTAGTTCAAAATAATCCATTTTATTAATTATTTTGATTCCATATAATTGATATATTTTACAAAATTTAACTAACATATTTTGAATAATTTAGCATAATATTTATAACACATTTTCAATAAAAAATGTATTTCTAATGTAAATGATTTATCAATTTCTAAAAATATTATATTATAAGTCAAAACTAAAATGATTAAAAATACAAAAATTTATTAATTCTAATAAAATTTAAAATATTTTTCTTTTAAAAAAATATTATAATAAATTTTATAATTATAAAATGTTCAAAGCATTAGAGAATTTTCCATTAAAACTGATATTTTTCCCTACTAACTGAGAATATTATTTTGTAAAAATATTTTACAAAATTATCTCTCTGATAATTTTAAAAGAATAATTTGGAAAATAAATATCTATTTTTAATGTAAAATATAAAATTTTAAAAAAATAAATTTACACTTGTTGTGAAATTTAATCAAACACTACAGTTATAATAAATAATGTTTTCCGAATAATGATAGATTTGTAATTATCTCATACCATGAAAACACAAATTTTTTTTATAATACTTAAAATCATAAAAATAATCATACAAAAATTTCTTATGCGTAGTTGAAAGCAATAATATTATACAATAATATATTAAATGTAAGTTACATTTTGTTAAAATTATATTATTTTGTGTTACTTTTGATAATAAAGAAATTAAATTTATTTGAAACATATTTTAAAAAATATCATGATTTATCTTTATAACCATCATAAAATTAATTTCTTTATTAATGTTTGATCACTGTGAATAAAACAAAATAGGATACACCATCTTCATAATATCACTAGTTTCTCAATTAGCTTTATCAAGCTATTTGATTCTCTATAAAATAGTGACACGGTCACCAGTGTAAATTAGATGACCACGACCTCTATGATATTAAATTTACCATCCTTGTACCTCACTTGAGATATAGTTTTCATTTTATTTGTTCTATGAGTATAGTAAATGTTTTGTGTGAGGTATATTATTCTTTGGAAGTGATACACAGATTGTAATGTGATAAATGGTCGGGGGATGGTCTAGGTGGTAAAAGACCATCCATACTAGATCAATAATATCTAAAATAGTAATATATATATTTTTTAGACTCCCTTTCTACCCCAATACCAAAATATTCTTAAATATAAAAATTTATATTAAAAACAAGTCAATTAATTTGAATTATAAATCATATTGAATATTTTCGGAATTATTTATTTGATGAAATTTTGCACCTGTTAGGTGTTGAAGAATGGATGTAACATTATCATATATTAATTCTAATATTTCACGTTCCAATATATAACATTTATCAACCCAACAAAATTCAATTGGATCTATATATTTCTTTATAAATTTTGATTATTATGTAGGAATATGAAATATAATTAGTAGGAATTATTTAATGAAAACACAACTAGATGAAAGTACTAACCTCAAAAAATATGTAATCCCACAAACAGGATCTCATCATATCCTTTGGGTTTTTAATTTTTCCTTAAATTAAAATATTTTATTCGGATGTTACACAATATAGAAACCCCACTCTATGTTATGATTATATACATGTTAGTACACAGAATCGAGGTAAAGCTTATATTTGGTGTTGATAAAATTGAATGTGTAACTCCATGAAACCATACCTTAACATTAACTTATAGTATTGAAATATGAAGAATACAAAAATCATTTCTAATAGAAATTTATGTGGTGACTATTTAATGATATTTAATTCAACACTTAAAACACTATTATATATATAAATATGAGGGATTAAAATTCCAAAATATGTTGTGATGTTTTCCAAATTCCATTATTGTATAGGTAAATGAATTAACATGCCCATATACATTTTTGTATCATCGTTGAGTCATATACATAACAATAACAAAAATAAATTCCATAAAAAAATCTCTATTTTTATTGTCCTACCATAAATATTGTCTCATATAACAATAATGCTCCTGTAAGAACTCTTTATTGAAACCAGGTATGGAAGAAACCCATAAATTATTTCTAAACCTCATTATTCCATCAAAATAATCATTAAACTCTATAACATCTATTCCCTTATTCAGTATCTCATATTATTTCATTTATTAAACCATAATCATTACATATATAAATTCTTGAAATCATATTTTGGAGTGGTAATATGTGTCTTGTTCAATTATGATTTTTAGTTCCAACCATATCATGTTCATAAATATTATATCATTTTAACTATCATCATAGATAATATTAAATTCTCATTTCATCGTAAATCATCAGAAAACATGTTTGTTATCCAATGGTGTTACTGTATTATGAATTAATAATATCTAATCAATTCTTACCATAATCATTAGCACATATTCAACACCTTTAATTTGAATATTTAATGTATTATTGTATGATGACTATATATATCACACCGTTCCCCATAAAATAATATGTCCTAATCTTTAATAAAATAATAAACATAAATAAATACATATAATGAGGTCATAAATTTTTATAATTTCCTTCTGTTATTATGATAATTAATATCGATTAATATCAATCTAAATTAGAACTCATCTCATTAAATTGTTTATTGCTATCAATATATTGAATTCCATACTCCATTTTAGGTTAATTTAAACACATGTGGACTAACTAACCATATAATTTGTTTCTTGATCTTTTCATCTCATTAATCATTCTAAAATATATTGGATCCCTTTTGATTAATCATAATGTGTGGATTAAAAAGAACTGAGAAAATTTCAACCAACTATTAACTGTATCAATTTAATCAACGATAATCTCAAAGATTAGTGATAATGGTCGGTCAATTCTATTGTTCATTAGTCTTCTTCATTAATGGAATTCATAACTCCTATGTTAATATTACCGATAGAAATATATTCCTACAAATATAACATAATCCACATATTTTTCATGATATTTCTAACAAACATACTATTTGTAATATTACATAAAAAACATTATTTATAAACACCAGTAAATAAATAAATCATTCCTTCACCGTCAATGATTAACATAGAATTTATCATCCCTTGATATTAAATTTATCATTTGGGATATGGTTTTTACATTTTTATTTACCCTGATCTCCATATTTAATTCATTTAGCTAATCAATAATTTATATCATTATATATTTCATTTCAATATAGAAAATATAATCATCTCAATTTGAAATATTCTTTTAGGAAAATCATCCCAACATAATGACATTTATGATGCTAAATCTTAATTCCACGTGAACTATAATGCCATGCCCCTACAACATTAGCTTAAGAAGGTTGTGAGGTGATAATAGGTCATAATAAACCGTCCCAAGGAGCCAAAGGATGAAAATAAATGCATAGGGCTTCAAGAATAAATTTGGGAATGTTTTTCCCACTCTATAAACCAACCATCCAAAAATTATATTTCCAACAAAACTATATGATTCACATTATCATAGCAACATGAACCATATAGTACCTAAATAATGCCATATTAATCCCTAAGAATTAAATAAACACCAATCCAAAAGACCCAAAAAAACCAAAATCAGATTGCTAGGAGGAATACTAGAAGAGAGACCAAAAGTGTACTAAGGCAACCTCTTCTACTCTACAATAATCTCCATGCTCCATGTACCACCAAACCAACAATGCATCATGAAGACCCGCTAGAAAAATAAGATGTCATATTGTCACTTGTGTCTCGAAATACAACATCAGCAGAAGAACCAATGAGAAAAAGTATTGGATAGTAATAATACTCAGTAATATAACTTATATTGAATTCACTAGACAATCAACTAGGATAAAACGTTTTTTATATTTTTATATAATTTTTTATATAAAACAACAAATCGTTTACCAATACCAAGAATCCAAACATGATTTTACTAAGACACCTTAGCCGAACCATGAAACCCAATGAAAATCTAAAAAAAATTTCATAATACATTTATCCATTTCCTGTCGTCACAACAATTTTTATCTTGCATAGAAACACATAATATTTATCACAACCATGATGGATCTTCCTATCCAAACAATTCTAATACTTTTCCGAACTATTGGTACATCCTGAAATCATATCTGTAATGGTGGTCTTTACTTCTATTATCCTTCACCTTTTATAGGGACACAACCAAGCCACTTAAAAAAGACCACAAAATAATGAATACATGACCAAACAAGAAACATAAAGCACACTACAACAACAAATTATGCGCACAACCCTTTCTAACACATGCCAACCACATGAATAAATTGTCTATTAATTAAAAACACAATTTAATCATTTTTCATTCCAAACTACATTTCAATAAACAATAATATAATAGAAAACCATTTTCCAAAACTATTTTCAAAATCCAATCCATGAAACGAATTTCAAAATTCAACATTAAAAAATCACACAAGACGACCCATTTTCCAACAATATATCATTTCACTGAAAATCCAAAAATCATCACCCTATAGATTTCCGACTACATTATTATATCATATTTAAAATTTATTTCATGCTAGAAAAATTAATTACCTATATGATATCATGTAGTTGAAAAGTTGAGTGGAGAGAGAATCCACCCTCATTTTGAGTTCAGAAAAAATCAAGCCATAGGAAACTGACCATTAATCCTAACAAACATTCCTCTAAAACAAATCTTGATCTCCTACACTATCACTATCATTTTCAAAAATAATTACCTTATGAAAACACTACACTAGATCTACATTAAATGGAAGAAAATCATTAAAAATAAGAGAGTGAGAGTGACCACCTATCCCTAGAACATATGAAATCCCACATATGGTTCATTTGAGAGATGAAATGAGTGACGTAATGAAAATCTCATCCAACCCCATTAAAAAACCATTTCTACTGGGCAACAATGTTTGTTAAAATGGGTTGAAAAATCGTGTGATAACCATCTGGATGTTACTGTTTGAACAATGGAATATCACAATGTTACCTTATATTCTTGCATGGTTTTCCATAACCATGATCAAACAGTGCATCCTTAAAAAGTCCACCAAATCGTTCAAAAACCACTCCAAACTCTCCCAAACAATTAAAAAAAATAAGATGAACAAAAGGATATGATTAAATGTTACATACCTAAATCTTTGGGTGCTACATTCTCTCCAGCAATAGACATTCTGTACTCAGAATATAGTGAACCACCTTTTTTCCAAAAGAAATCAGTCCATCGCTCGGCCATCTCTTTCTCCCTCTCATAAGACTCATATTAAATATGAAAATGCAAATGAAAAACACAAAATAAACTGATTATATTAAAACACAATAACTTAACATTCATATCCTCAATTTTCACTACAATGTGAACTAAAAAAGAATATGTCCCTATATTAACATGATCTCATCAAATTACATGGTCATGATCTGGAAAACACTTTTGTATCTACGAGACATGAAACACATTTGGAACTACATAACACCATAGTGGAAAATCCGAATGATAAGAAAACTCTCTAATCATCTCAATTATATCAATAGGCCCTTTATTCCATCTAGATTACATAACTATCTTTCAATACCCACTATGTCTAATTCAATTGTAGATTCTCAAAATCACATGATCACTCACCTCTGAAAACAATAGACAATAGTCCACATAAGACATCTGAAAAATTTAACACATCTCTATTCTAATTATGACCAACATGATCATCCCCATATTTTCATGTACATGACTCAGTCCAATGATCAATTTATCAACTATTTCTACCCAACCTTGTGGATAACGATAAGAACTCCAATACAATACCTCAAATAGAGCTGTATGTATTAAAACTTGATAACAATTATTATTGGAGGAATCCACCAATGGTAACTTCCCCTTCCATGAACTACCAAAATCCATCACATAGTCCCATAAAATAACCTAAATTTTCGTATCATCCTTCTTGAATGTCCATCCCTCTGAGGATGACACACTATGCTCATAATCATTAGTTCCCCATGGTCATGAAGTAGGGATTTCCAAAAACGTTATGTGTGCCTCAGATATCTATATGATACAATCAAAACCAGAACATCATACCTCTTTACCACTTCTCAGATATCGATTTTTGATAGATCCCCGATTATACGATATTCAGTAATCAGGATCAAATTATATAACTTTTGGAGCTGATCCTCAATAAAACATAATTCATAATGATTATTGGCCATTCTCGGGAGACCTGTTAAAAAATTCATAACCATTATTTCCCACTTACTCAATTGAGTAGGCAATGATTGAAGCATTTTTTCTAGTTGTTGATAATCATCCTTAACATGTTGAAAAATCCATCATCTCAAAACTAATTTAACCAGTACGATTTTCATACTAACCGTAAAATATTGTGCCTTCAATGCCTTATACATATTATTAAATTAATGATAGAAATTCCACCTTGAATGATGTTAAGAAATAAGAATTTCATCTTGAAAATCCACTAGTACAACTATCCAATTCTGTAAATAAAAAATATGAATTCCCATTTATTTCCATGCCCATAATGGTCTACCAACTATTTTGTGTTGACCACATCACCACACACTAGAAATCAGATAATTGTGCCTCTTTAATCAAACCATCAAATCCAAGAATCAACAAAACCAAAATGATGACTGCACTTTCACCAATTCCTCACATTCCAATAGCATGTCGGTTATAAAAGACATCAACTGCCCGGATTTGATTTTATTTTCATCATTTGAGCTTATGATTATCATCATGGTTCATCCTCCACGAAAAATTTCTTACTAGAAGAGTATATTATGTAAACACCAGACAAAAAGAGATATTATATCCATCACCCTTTCCTTAGGATGAAGTTATTTTTGAGAAAATATTATTTAATCTATTGTAATTGGTAAACACCATGAATTTATCACTGAAGAGATAATGACGAAAAATATTTAATGAATGAACCACCTTTTCCAACACCTTATCATGTTTTTGGAAGTTTCATCTCATGAAACCACAAATTTCTTGATCTATAATAAACCACATGACCCACCTGCATGAGAAAAATCCCAAACATGATCCCAATGTGTCAGAATACAACACTTACCATATCACTGGTTCTAGAAAAATCATGATAGGTGTTGATTTATGGTGACTGTTTATATTTTACAAAAATTTCCAATACTTCTCACCTAATTAGAATGGAACATTATTTATCCTATAATATTCCATTAGTGAGGACAATCATGAGAAATCATGAAAAAAACATTGATAATAGCCACTAAGATATTCAAAGCTATATATATTGAAATCATTCTATTGATGTTTCCATTAGATAAAAACAACTATTTTTTCTGAATAAATTTAAATAACCCTCTTAGAAATAACAAATTCAAATACACAAAACACTTTTTTCAATAAAAATCATTGAAAATCATTGACAATTTTGAATTAAACTAATAAACCTTATGGATCCCCAGCACTATCGTCAGATTGTGATCATCCTCCTACATTATTACCTAAAACACCAGTATATCATCATGAATAACCACCACCAAAGAGTCTGTATTTCTATGAAATATCTAATTATTTAATTCCATTAACATTTGTGTTGAATTAGATTGGGAAAGGGGAATAACAAAAAACTCATAAAGGATATATCTACATCTGAATGATATTTTAAGATTATCATCATTCCTAAATCACAATTGATGATATCTTGAACTCAATTCAATATTAGGGAGCCATTGAGATCCCCTCAACACATCAAAAAAATAATCAATGTGTGGAAGTGTATATTGGTTCTTTATTATAACCTGATTTAGTCTACGATAATCCAAAGCGAGCCTTATTGATAAATTTACCATTTTAATTAACAAAATAGGTGTTGCCCCTGGAGAAATGCTAGACTGCATAAACCCATTATTTTATAACTCTTCCAACATATATTTTAATCACTATAATTATAATGGTTCTAATTTGAATGATAGAAGTGATATAAAACTATTCCCCAGAAGGTGATCAATAGTAAATTATACTTCTCTTATTGGTGTAAAATCATAGAAATTCAGTGGAATAAAATAAATAAACAAATATACAACCTCTGGAAAATAAACTTTAATAATCATCTTCTCCTGATGCTAAAGAAAAAACTACTAACTAATACATGATCATGCTTGGGGTGGATGTCAACAGGACTGCTACAACCTGATTTTCATTATTCTCCATTATAAAGTGGTTTCCAACTTCATCATCAATCATAAATCTAAATAGTACCACGTAGTAATATAGGTGTGAATTAATAATTTTCAACCAATCCATTCCGTTTATAATATCATAAGTTACCATATCATGTTCCCAAAATTTTATATAAATTCAATGCCATCCACAAAAAAGGAACATGCTCTACATAAGAAGCCTTAATAGTTTATTTGAACCAGAAGAGTTTTATGTTTCAAAATAGAAGGCATAATTTCCCAAGTTATACCTAGATAAATAATCAAATGAGAATGAAAAAAAATATTCAGAATAACTCATATTAAACAGATCATTCATCAATATGGAATTTAAAAGAATCGTACCTCAACCCATGGATGGTCCCGAATGATCTTCCATCACAACCTATCCAGCTCCAAAATATTTTTTCATGCCACAATCTACACTTTATTAGCATGTTAGGGTTTTATGTTTTTTTTAATCACAATGACTAACGTGGATCTTCTTATGATGGGTATTATGTTCCCCCTATCCCATTGAGGCATAGGACGCGTGTGACCTTTGAATATTGTCACGAACACCCGACCACAATTCATTATGACAATAACATGTATGATACCACATATTCATAATGGTATGACATACATGTGGTTTTTTTTAAAAAACACCATTTATTGTATCCCGTAGATCTACACTGAGAACATACATGCTTACAATAGGCTTTAAAGAATGATTCACCAATCCCATTGTCAGATTCTGAGCCTTACTCCAACATTGAAATCAAGTGTCCCTCTTCCTATTGAACCCATCATTGGTGTTACCACCATTTAGCTTAGGTAAAAAGTAACTCCACCTTTTTTACCACAAAAAGCTCTCATTTATCTACCAATTCCCTATTCCTCATTTCCAAGTCATCATTTATATAAAAAATTATGTCTTGGAACAAATTAACCAATTCAACCCGGCATAAAATATTGAAGTCTTCAACGATGTGCAACCTACTACCTTAGGTAAAAACATCACTATGTCCATAAAAATATATGAATATTCTATTATAAAAAGTTATTTTTTCTTAAAATCGATGAAATACATTATGAGATTAATTATGAATGTATGATGGTAGAATTCTTTATTAAATAATTCTGCAAGACCCCCCATGTAAAAACATGGTCCATCCATGTTTTTACTACAAGATCCCACCACTAAACTAAATGATATTGCTACATGAATGTGGATAACATAACTTTTATATTTTATAAAGTACCCATTAGTTAAATATTCCTATTCATTCTATTTAACCGATCTTTATCTCTTCCTATCTCTAAACCAAGAAAATAATAGGTGGATTATTATTTAAAAACTAAACTGCATTATTCAAATGCTTTGGTTCATCCACTTTATTCCCACCTTCCATTACATTGGAAACCTTCACAATACTATGTAAAATCTTCTCATCCATATGAGGCTCAGGTATAACTATATTTTTTGAAGTTTCCTCTTGTTGGCCCCTACATCGACTATTCGGTTCAATTAACAAAATAAGAACCACAAATACCACACCATTAGAAGAAAAAAAATTAATATTAAATTTCAATTACATAAAAATAATCCTGTGTTATATTCCCAAAAATTCATATTTCATATGTTTTACTATATGGAAATATCCACCATGTTTTTAAATTAAGCTAATTTTCAGAATACCACATCCATTTACTTTTAAAATACTTTCATATAAATTAATTTCATTATTTTCCACAAATACATATATTCAAACAATATCATTAGTCATTATACTAAATTAATATCAATATAATATTAAATAAATTTATACCATGAATTCCAAGCTCATCGCATTCGCTACACCCAAATTAATGAGATATCCAATTCTTATATGTGTTCCCAAAACACTTATTTTCCAACTCCATGTTTACATGGTGTTCAACATAAAGGGATAGCTATTTTCTATTATTATATTCATTACAATTTCCAACAATACTATCCCTTTCAACCATCTTGACTCAATCAATAGATGTCAAAATAATGTCATCACCATGACCAAAAATTAACACCAAAGGACCAAACAAACTAATATGACTTGTAACACCGCTCCCCTACATCATTTTATTTAGAAATAGATCACATGAAACTAGGACTTATGTAACATTCCCAAGGTACCAATGGGTGTAAATAAATGTTTAGGGATTCAATAATAAATAGGGTAATGATTTACAATGTGAAAAACCAACTTACCAAGCAATTTAATTCTAATAAAACAAAATGATACATGTTATCATAACAACCCGAACCATATAGAAAAAAAGCAACCAAAACAATCCATAATAATTCCCTAAAACCAATCCAATAAAATCATAAAAACCAAATTCTTTGAAAAATGTGTAATACTAGATATGAATCCCAAATTCAATCAAGGCACAATTCACTACTCCACAACCAACTCTATTCTCCGACAACCACCAAACAACCAAAGCCTAATGATGAATCAATAGAAAAATAAGATTATGTACTCTTATATGTTTCTTAGAATAAAACATTACATAAATCACCAAACATCCAAAGAAGGGATGAGAAATAATACATAGTAGGATTTACCCAAAAAACAATCAAACATAGGCCACTACGATAAATCGGTTAGCACATTTAATTAAAATAGTTCATATGAAACATCATATAGATCAATAGTTAAAGAGAAGACAAACACACCATTACAATGAAATCATACCAAAACCATACACCACAAGGAAAATCAAAACATCAATACCATAATCCATTTCACCGTTTTCACATTATACCAACAATTTTCATCTCTCACAGAAAAACAAAACATGAAAACAACTATGATGGAACATCATGTCTATAACCATTTAATAATTTTCCATACTTGTTGTACATCCCGATAACTTATCCATAGGGGTGGATATTTTTTTCCACTATACATCTCCTTGTATCATGATACTTCCCTCCCACTTTTCACAAAATCTAAAAAATCTATAATACTTGACCGACCACCATCCATAAAGATCACCAATGCCACACAATATGCACAAAACCCTTTCCATCTCATGACAATCACATCAATAAATTAATCATTTATTGATAACACCATTTATCCTTTTTCCATGATAATAAATATATCAATAAAAAACACTTCTTGAAAACCACTTTCCTAAACCATTTTAAAAAACAAAACCTTGCAACCAATTTTAAAATCAACATTCTAAAATCACACAACAAGGCCATTATTGGAATAATATCGAATTTCGACAAAAATTACTAAAATAAAACCCAATAGGTTTTCACCAATATTTACACATCCTATATAAAATTAAATTCAATAGAATATATATATTATGAAGCAAGGATACAATTTCCATCAATTTTCATTCAATAGAGAAGACACATACTTTTAGGGTTCCAGGGAAATCGACTCACTAACAACCACAACACCAATATGAAACATCACTCCACAAATACCACTCTGGATATCCATCCATATCATAAAAAATTCATAAAATCATCACCTATGAAAACCAATATCCTATATATAAATAATATGGATGTATATAAAGAAATATAAGTGAGGGAATAGAGAATATCAGGAGGAAAAAACAAAGAAACCAAAAGATACTAATCACCTGAGATGAACCACCATAAAAACACCTTGAAACCCCATCAAATACCTTTTAATATGAGTGTGATAGAACCCCTATCCACTGATAATACGAAATACCACATTGGGATCAGATATGAGAAAAATAAGTCAGATAGGGAATATCCTGACTAACCTCATTTTAAGAAAACATTTTTTATTAGAAGAACAGTTAACATAAACAGTATGAAAAACAATTTTATAACAATGAAAATGCTATTATCTAAATAGTGGCATATCACATGATTGCATGAGATTCTCTCAGTGTTTACCGTAACCGTGCTAAGACAATGAAACATTAAAAATTCCTCTAAACATTTCCAAAACCAAAAAAACTATCCCAAACCATTCTAAACCACATAATATGCATAAAAAGGTAAAATCAATTGTCACAAACCTTAAATCAATGGTGCTACATTAATATTAAAAAAATTACACTATCCTCTAATTTGACACATTAGAAATATATATGATATACATTTATTCAGTTATATATCATGATAAATTGTTGGACATTATCACATTACAATTCACTCTCATGATAAACAATTTTGGTTTCTTGTAATCATATAATTTTCATTCAAATTTAATATATTGGGGTAGAGCCATGGTATCATCCATAGGAAAAAAATAAAATAATATTGTCATCAACACTACTCCAAGTGGAATATCACTTAATTGTGAAGAATCATATATATTATGTCTAAATGAATCCAACTTCAATAAAATATATGATGTCATAGGATTAACATAGATCATACTTATTTATAATCTGTTAAATACATTTTAATTGTTAGTAAATAATATGTTAATTAACTGGAGCACATCAAAAGATATTCTTCAAATATGTTGCTTCTAAGGCCCATTATCATGTAATATGTAATAATATATTCATGACAGATAATCCATTTTCGAATATAATACCCCTAGGTACATAAATTCTAAAACTACTTCTACATGTATTACCTTTACATATATTGTAACACCCGAGGTAAATAAAGATTATGAAATTTTTATATTTATCCCTATTTGTGGAAAAATGTCAATATTAATTTAAATGGAAGGCCATGCTCGATGGCTTACCCAATATGCAACAACAAGTTCCTTTGAAATCATACGTTGCACTCTAATAATAAAATAATATTATTTTAAATGGTAGTTAACACATAGCTATTGTATTGGCGGGAATGAATATAAATAACTAAATTATGATTAAATATGTTTGTTAAATGTTTTTACTTTTATCCAATAAATTTTATAGGCATAAAATACAAATGAATCCAATCATAAGCATTGAATACACTAGTATTTTTAAAAGATTGTTTTACTACCTTTTGATGGAAAACCATTTTTAAATCAAACTTTTGAAAATTTTATAAGGTCTACTTTTCAAAATAAACATATTATTTATGATTGGGACATTGAAATTTACATTGGGTTAATTTTTGGTATTTTTCTGACAATGTTCATTTTTCAATGAATAGTGAAAAATACTGCATTTTACATCAAAACTGATTTTTCATATAATTTAATTATATGGTAATATTATCTTTTTAATTTGTTTTAAAGTTTAATTAGAATATCTTTTTACAATGTAATTAAATGATGGTCATTGGGATTAATTTCACTTTTTAACTGGGCATCAACAAGTGCAAAACATTTCATAAATATTGTTTCTAAAAAAACAAGCTTTTTGTTTTGACAACGGGAAGTATTTTAATTTTTTTTTTTCAATTTATGTGTTTGGAATTTGGTAAAATTGATTAAATATTTGGAATCAGATGGTCCAAATTATTTAATTAAGATTCTTTTGTTTTTGGACATTATGAATAGTAACAACATTAATTATCTTTAATTATCTTGATTAACGAGTAATCAGGTAGTTAAAGATAATAAAATAATATCATAATAATAAAAAATGATCACATTATCTGTCCTAAGGATACTGGTTCTCTCATGGACGACCATGGGATACATTTTTCCAAACTTGGGGGCCCTATGGAATCACTTTTGTGACAAAGTGACTTTTTATCTTTTTATTTTTAAAGAATGTTAAATGTAACAAAGAATGTATCACCAAAGTAAAGTATTTTTAATTTTGTCTAAATAAATGATCATTTAGACTATAAATATTAATTAGAAATCTAAAAATATTTCCAACATTATAGTAGTTTTTATATAATTTTTATACATTATATAAATTAAATTATTTATGACATCATGATGATGCAGCGATGACCTCATTATTTAATGATTTAAATAAAATTGAAATATAATGTAATATCTAAGACCTAAACATGTCCAAAACCTATTGGATGGGTGGAGTTCGATCCCTTATCACCTTATCCTCGAAACACATCAATGTGGGACCATTAAAATCCGAAACTCATTTGAAAATAATGTTGCATTTTATACCTTTCCAAGAGTGCCCCTCCTCTCCTCTTATAAATGGCCCCCAACTCTACCACCTTAACCACACTTCCAAAGCCTTTGAATCGGCCAAACACTGCCAATTTTGTCTCTCCAAATCTCTCTCTAACTCATTGAAGCCTCAAATTGGGTATAAGTCTTCCCAAGGAAACCTTTGAGCTCAAACCATAGGGAGTTACCCGATTTTAAGGTAATGTCTTGACTTATGTCCTTTTGTTTTATTTTGATTCTCCAACCCCATAAACTATTTTTATTCATTTATTTTGTAACAAATAATGTATCTTTATTATACTAGGATATTGTTATAAGGTTTATTCTAGCTACACTTACACACACCTAAATCTAATGGTTAAAGAACATACTGTTTCTGTGGATGGCGAATTTCTGCCTCCCGAAACGATGATTGTTCAACATTATTTTAACACCTTAATAGGAGGCCATTAAAGTGTCACTATATTTATATATGATATATAATATGTTTATTTTTTCCTTAATCTTCAATATCTTTCACTTATGGCATACCTTTGTGGCTTCCATTATGGGTATACGTGATATTTTCATTTAAGGAAGTGCGGACTACCGCCCCCTCAATGTGATTTGATTCGTTAATACCATATGTAGTACGTATAAAGGATATATTTAATGATATTATATATGATAACATACTGGAATTAAAATACTATTATGTATCATTATGATTAAATTTCATTAAATATGAAATAGAATTGGAAGTAGCGTTCATGCGTACGTACGGCTTACCGTCTCCATGAACGGTATTTTTCATTTCTTATCTCAAAATGTTATATACTATTATAAGTTCATATATATAATGGTTATATATGTAATATATTACATATAAATGATGGATACCATTCTGGAATTATAACATATATATATATATATATATCTATCATTTTGTTTTAATTCCATTAATATGACAAAAAATGAAAGTAGCGTTCATTCGTAAATACGGCCTACCATCTCCATGAACAGTGCTTTTAATTTTTATCTCAAAATGATATGGAATAGTATAAAATGAATATATACTAGATATATATTATATTTAAAACATAAATACTATTCTGGATATGATGTACCTATAAATACATGGAAAATTATTTTCCAACAAGTTCAATTTTTGATTCAAGTACCAATGATCATTTAAACGACCGTTATTAACTAAAATAATTACATAGTGTTCATGACATTGTAATAAATGATATAAAAGGAATAATGATCTTGAAATAAGTTCTTAAGGAAGTATAAATTAACTATTGTTTAATATTCAGGAGATTAAGGAACGATCGAGTCAAGTCTGACCCGAGGTAAGGGATCCTACTCCTCTCTTTCCTTTTAAGTACACTCTTTTATGTCATCCCTTTTAAGATCATATTTCTTGTGATTGGGATGTTCTTTTATATTTCTCTTACTGTAATTTTTATGTTAATATTATGATAGACCCTATTATCTCTCATCAATCCATTTTGGAGGTTTTGAGTGGCGTCGTTAGGCTGCCGAATTTTCGTAAGAGATCTAACCTCTCTCATTCTTTTTAAGTACTCTCTTTTATGTCATTTCTTTTATGCTCACATTTCTTATGTCTAGGGATGTTATTTTATATTCCCCATACTGTAATTTTTATGTTCATATTATGAGAGGCCCTATTTTATCTCATCAATCCTTTTTGGATGTTTTAAGTGGTGTCGTTAGGTTGCCGAGTTTTCATAAGGGATTTTTCATCTCACTTTTATTCCCATGAGATTTATGCAAAATTTGCCACAATTTACTTTGAGTGGTGTATGTAATGCCCATTATTTTACTAATTGTGTAATATACATTCATTTATGTGTATTTAAATCAATTTTGTATTGTCCCTCTTTCACGGGGTGTATGTTTCGAAAGATACCCTTGTCGGTAAGGGGATCTTTCACCCTCCTCTTTTTTAAAGACTTCTTTTGTTATGTCTTTTAAATCACATACTATTATGTTGGGATATATTCTTCTATATCCTTATTGATTTAAATTTTATGTCCATGTGATGAGATACCATTTTTTATCTCTCATCAACTCAATTTGATGTGACACCGTTAGGCTGTCAAGGGAACTTCTTAACCCAATTTCGATTTCGTTGGGTTCAACACGTAGTTATTGAATATGTCATCCTTTGAATTTGTGTGAATGACCTTTGATAATTTTACACTTAATATCCAATTATATTGGTTGTATTTATATTTCTCGCACATAATTATGAGATTGATTTATCCTTAATTTAAGGATACCATCTTTATAATGGATTTCATCTCAATTTACATTTCCATTGAGACTTCATTGTTGTTATGCACCAATTCAGTCTTATATGGTGTATATACTATAATTTGGAATATTATATAATGAATCCCTTTACATTCATGATATTATAAAGTTTTTATTAAATTTCATTCCTCAATTATTGTATTCAAGTGTCTCTCATCTTGTTAAAAACCCTTTAACTAAAATATCGTTTTAAATGTTTTAATGATTTGTTCTTATAAATATTTCTCATTAATATCCATGTTTTCAAAATGGTTGTGAGGATTTATTTATATGGATATTATTGGTTTAAAATGTTAAAAGCTTCAATGGGGTATGGGACACTTTGACTTACTAATATTTTTATTAAATGTTTTAAATGGTCTTGAAAATGGTTTTTGAAATTGATTCATTATTTCAATATCTTAAAATGTTATATTGTTATTGCAATGTGGGAATGCTATCTTTCGTTTATGATTAAGTTATTTGCTATGATTATGTTATGGTTCTTGAAAATTGTATGAAAACGGGTGGTTCTGTGATAAACTAAGGGCAGGTGAGCCCGATATAGCTCTCTAATGCATTGGGTAACGCGAAGGAGTGAAACATTAAGGTTTCTCCGAGGAGATTTATGGAATATATTGTGATGAGTATTCCAAACGTAACCAGGAGGGTTACTCCTTATGTAAGAATGTTATGAATGCATCAAGTTACCTTTTATGTCTTATGATTTCTATGATTTATTCAAGATTCGATGAGGTATGTTAAAGTGCCTATGTTTTATGGGTAAAGTATGATTTCATTCTTATGTATATATGAACTCATGTTTCCTTTCCATGTTTTTATATCCCTTACTGAGCTTTTTATGCTAATCCCAAGTTTTTTGAAATTTTTTTCACAGGTCAAGGGAAAGGTACTGATATGATGATAGTGTCAAGGAAGTGTCAAGAAAGAATCCATGTTTTATTTTAAATATGTTTCTGTTGATGGGAAAAAATGAATACTATCTTTATGTTACCACTTTGTTTAAATATGGAATGTAATGTAAATTTTATGATCTAATTATTTAAAACTCTAAACCTGAAAAGGTCCTCAATGTGTAATCTTGTATTAACTCAAGATTATTTAAGGTTTAAGGCTGGGGCCTTATAGTTGGTATCAAAGGTCGGTTTAGATAACATTAGAGGTTAGGGTATTCTCTAAGCATAAGTGACAGTACCATAATGGATAGGATTTCAGAAAGAGTCCTAGTTTTAGATAAAGTGAATGAGTAAATATATCTTAGTGGTTATTTTCCTCATTAGTACATGATGGTTTTGTTGATATACTCACACTGACATTTCTGTTTTTAGTGAATGGATGGATCTAGCAGGCACCAAAGTGACAATAGGTTTGAAGGAAACTGTGGTGGTTCTCTGATTAAGAGACTGGATGAAATGGGGTATTCAATGAGGAAACTCATGGTTGTTCTAAACCAACTATAAAGGAGTCATGATCAAACACTTGAACCTTGCTATGTTTTATAATTCATCATGTACGAGATGACCAATCGTTGTGGAAGTTAGGGTAATCATTATAAAGGTAACAATTATGGTTTATATGATCCTTAATTTTGAGGTAATTATGGGATATTATATGTTATGATGGAAAATGAAAGGCATGAGATAAACATGAAGTTAAAATATGTTATGTCTATTTTTGAAGATTTTATTTCGTTTTAGGAAATGTTTTATGAATTATATAGTTTTTGAAAAAGGACAACACGAAGACCGTGTGACAACCCGTCGCGTCGGACAAAGCTACGTGAGTCGAACCCACAACCAAAGTGTGACTGGTATTTATCACCTACCACTGGACTACGTGAAGTCCCTGGTTAGTTTGACTGATTCTTTTTCAATTATATGATTTTATTAATTAAGAGTAAGTTGATTTTGTGTTATCAATGGAAATTTATTAACCTATCATGGATGATATGTGATTAGGTTAATTACTTTTCAATACGAGACATTAGGATCAACTGATGTTGTTTGGAGATAAATGTTACAATTTAACATGGAAGACTATGTGACTAAATCCTTCAACTATGTGGTTATCAATCTTAGTTTGTTTTACTTTGAATAATTTTATCGACAAATTGTTTATTGTATGGTCCTCGTTGAACTTTGGGTTTTGTTGGAAAAATTTTGGAGATTAAGAATTGATTTTCTTTTTACAAAGGGTTATCCTTTTTTGGATTATCTGATCATGTACTATCCTTTTTGGTTTGGTTTTGGTTAATGTCTAAAGACATTGGAATTATATAGTTCTCTTTGGTGGATTAGGTGATTCTCTAGAAGTTGATTATAGTACTCTTAATGCGAAGAAGTCTTCCTAAATACACATCTTTTGGAGAAAATATGTGTTTGATTAAGGAATCCAGAAAAAGTTGAAAGTCTACGTGACAAGTAAGTATGTTTCATTATGATTTAGTTAAGCTGAAAAATAAATTCCTCAATGAAGAGTAACTTAAAAAATTGTTCTCTTTTAACTTTTCCTACTGGGGAATCGAATACAGTTTAACCCATTAAATGTTTGTGATTTTCTTGAGGTTAACTTTCTCCTAAACATGTTTTTTATCACTCTCCATCAGAACATGACCTTATGTTTTCTCATCCATGTCCATGTTTTCCTACATGTAATCCTATTATGGGTTAACTCAGGTGACCTCTGTACTTATCTTACTTTATTTTAATGTGATTGTTTTACCGACTCTTGTTCTGATGTGGGACTTTCAAGGATGTTTCCAAGATCAATTTTAAAATATGCGAGGATGAAATTCCCAAAAGGGGGGAAGGATGTAACACCCCAGGTAAATAAAGAATATTATATTTTTATATTTATCCATATTTGTGGAAAAAATTTCAATATTAATTTAAATGGAACGCTATCCTCGATGGCTTACCCAATACGCAACAACAAGTTCTTTTGAAATCTTACGTTGCACTCTAATAATAAAATTCTATTATATTAAATGGTAGTTAACACATAGCCATTGTATTGGCGGGAATGAATATAAATAAAAAAATTATGACTAAAAATTTTTGTAAAATGTTTTTACTTTTATCCAATAAATTTTAGAGGCTTAAAATACAAATGAATCCAATCTTAAGCATTGAATACACTAGTATTTTTAAAAGATTGTTTTACTACCTTTTGATGGAAAAACATTTTTAAATCAAACTTTTGACAATTTTATAATCTCTAGTTTTCAAAATAAACATATTATTTATTATTGGGACATTGAAATTTACAATGGGTTAATTTTTGGTATTTTTTTTTGACAATGTTCATTTTTCAATAAATAGTGAAAAATACTGCATTTTACATCAAAACTGATTTTTCATATAATTTAATAAATAGTTATATTATCTTTTTAATTTGTTTTAAAGTTTTATTAGAATATATTTTTACCTTGTAATTCAATTATGGTCATTGGGATTAATTTCACTTTTTAATTGGGCATCAACAAGTGAAAAACATTTCATAAATATTGTTTCTAAAAAAACCCGCTATTTGTTTTGACAACGGGAATTATTTTTAAATTAATTTTTGAAATCTATGTGTTTGGAATTTTGTAAAATGGATTACATATTTGGAATTAGAAGGACCAAATTATGTAATTAATATTCTTTTGTTTTTGGACATTATGAATAGTAACGATGGTAATTATCTTTAATTATCTTGATTAACGAGTAATCAGGTAGTTAAAGACAATAAAATAATATCATAATAATACAAAATGACCACAACATGTGTCATAAGTATATTGGCTGTCTCCTGGACGACCATGGTATGCCTTGTTCCAAACATGGGGGCCTAATGGATTCACTTTTGTGAGAAAGTGACTTTTTATCATTTTATTTTTAAAGAATGTTAAATGTAACAATGAATATATCACCTAAGTAAAATATTTTTAATTTTGTATACATAAATGATCATTTGGACTATAAATATTAATTATAAAGATAAAAAGATTTCATACATTATAGTATTTTTTTATAATTTTTAGACATTAAATAAATTAAATTATTTATGACATCCTGATGATGCAGCGATGTCCTCATTATTTAACAATTTAAATAAAATTGAAATATAATGTAATATATAAGACCTAAACATGTACAAAACATATTTTATGGGTGTATTTCGATCCCTTATCACCTTATCCTCGAAACACATCAATTTGGGACCATTAAAATCCGAAACCCATTTGAAAATAATGTTACATTTTATCCATTTCCAAGAGTGCCCCTCCTCTCCTCTTATAAAATGCCCCCAACTCTACCACCTTACCCACACTTCCAAAGCCATTGAATCGGCCAAACACTGCCCATTTTGACTCTCCAAATCCCTTTATAACTCCTTCAAACCTCAATTTGGGCATAAGTCTCCCTAAGGAAGCCTTTGAGCTCAAACCAAAGGGAGTTACCCGATTTTAAGGTAATGTCTTCACTTGTGTCGTTTTGTTTAATTTTGCTTCTCCAACACCATAAACTCTTTTTATTAATGTATTTTGTAACAAATACAGTATATTCATTATACTAGGATGTTTTTATAAGAAGTATTCGAGCTACACTTACACACACCTACATCTAATGGTTAAAGAACATACTGTTTCCGTGGATGGCGAATTTCTGCCTCTCGAAATGTTGATTGTTCAACATTCTTTTAACACCTTCAAAGGTGGAAATTAAAGTGTCACTATATTTATATATGATATATAAAATGTTTATGTTTTCCTTAATCTTATGTATTTTTCATATATGGAATACCTTTATGGCTTCCATTATGGGTATACGCGATATCATCATTTAAGGAAGTGCAGACTACCGCCCCCACAAAGTGATTTGATTCGTTAATACCATATGTGGTACGTATAAAGGATATATTTAATGATATTATATATGATAACATACTGGAATTAAAATACTATTATGTATCATTATGTTTAAATTCCATTAAGTATGAAATAGAAATGGAAGTAGCGTTCATGCGTACGTATGGCTTACCGTCTCCCTGAACGGTACATTTCATTTCTTATCTCAAAATGTAATGTACTATTATAAGTACATATATATAATTGATATATATGTAATATATTACATCTAAATGATGGATATAATTCTATAATTATAACATATATATATCTATCATTTTGTTTTAATTCCATTAATATGACAAAAAATGAAAGTAGCGTTCATGCGTACGTACGACCTACCGTCTCCATGAACGGTGATTTTAATTTTTATCTCCAAATTCTATAGAATAGTATGAAATGAATATATAATAGATATATATGATATTTAAAACATAAATACTATTCTATATATGATGTACCTATAACTACATGGAAAATTATTTTCTAACAAGTTCAATTTTTGACTCAAGTTCCAATGATCGTTTAAACAACCATTATTAACTAAAATAATTACATAGTGTTCATTACATGGTAATAAGTGATATAAAAGGAATAATGAACATGAAAAATGTTCTTATGGAAGTATAAATTAAATCATGTTTATTATTCAGGAGATTAAGGAATGATCGAGTCAAGTCGGACCCGAGGTAAGGGATCCTACTCCTCTCTTTCTTTTTAAGTACACTCTTTTATGTCATCCCTTTTAAGCTCATCTATCATGTGATTGGGATGTTATTTTATATTACTCTTACTGTAATTTTTATGTTAATATTATGAGAGACCCTATTCTTTCTCATCAATCCATTTTGGATGTTTTGAGTGGCGCCGTTAGGCTGCCGAATTTTCGTAAGAGATCTAACCTCTCTCTTTCTTTTTAAGTACTCTCTTTTATGTCATTTCTTTTAAGCTCATATTTCTTATGTGTGGGGATGTTATTCTATATTACTCATACTTCAATTTTTACGGTAATATTATTAGAGACCCTATTTTATCTCATCAATCCATTTTTGGATGTTTTATGTGGCGTTGTTAGGCTGCCGAGTTTTCGTAAGGGATTTTTTATCTCACTTTTATTCCAATGAGATTTATGCTACATTTGACACAATTTCCTTTGAGTGGTGTATTTACTTCCAATTATTTTACTCATTGTGTAATATACATTCATTTATGAGTATTAACATCAATGTTGTATTATCCGTCTTTCACGGGGTGTATGTTTCGAAAGATACCCTTATCGGAAAGGGGATCTTTCACCCTCCTCTTTTTAAAAGACTTCTTTTGTTATGTCTTTTAATTAACATACTATTATGTTTGGATATGTTCTTATATATCCTTATTGATTTAAATTTTATGTCCATGTGATGAGATACCCTTTTTTATCTCTCATCAACCCATATTGATGTGACGCCGTTAGGCTGTCAAGGGAACATCTTAACCCAATTTCTATTTCTTTGGGTTCAACACGTAGTTATTGAATATGTCATCCATTGAATTTGTGTGAAGGACCATTGATTATTTTACACTTAATTTCCAATTATATTGGGTGTATTTATATTTTTCACACATAATTACGAGATTTATTTATCTTTAATTTAAGGATACCATCTTTATAATGGATTTCATCTCAATTTACATTTCCATTGAGACTTCATTGTTGTTATGCACCAATTCACTCTTATATGGTGTATATACTATAATTTTGAATATTATATCATGAATACCTTTATTTTCATGATATTATAAAGTTTTTATTAAATGTCATTCCTCAATTATTGTATTCAAGTGTCTCTCATTTTGTTAAAAAACCTTTAACTAAAATATCGTTTTAAATGTATTAATGATTTAATCTTATAAATATTTCTCCTTAATATCCATGTTTTCAAAATGGTTGTAAGGATTTATTTATATGGATATTATTGGTTTAAAATGTTAAAAGCATCAATCTGGTATGGGACACTTTGATTTACAAATCGTTTTATTATATGTTTTAAATGGTCTTGAAAATGATTTTTAGAATGGATTCATTATTTCAATATCTTAAAATGTTATATTGTTATTGCAATGTGGGAATGCTATCTTTCCTTTATGCTTAAGTTATGTGCTATGATTATATTATGGTTCTTGGGCATTTTTATGAAAACGGGTGGTTCCGTGATAAACTAAGGGTGGGTGAGCCCGATATAGCTCTCCAATGCATTGGGTAACACGAAGGAGTGAAACATTAAGGTTTCTCGGAAGAGATTTAGGGAATATACTATGATGGGTATTGCAAACGTTACCATGAGGGTTACTCCCTATGTAAGAATGTTATGAATGCCTCAAGTTACCTTTTATGTCTTATGATTTCTATGATTTATTCATGATTTTATGAGGTATGTTAAAGTGCCTATGTTTTATGGGTAAAGTATGATTTCATTCTTATGTATATATGAACTCATGTTTCCTTTCCATATTTTTATATCCCTTAATGAGATTTTTATGCTCATCCCAAGTTTTTTTGAAATGTTTTTCACGGGTCAAGGGAATGGTATATGATATGATGATATTTTCAAGGAAGTGTCAAGAAATAATCCATGTTTTATTTTAAATATGTTTCCGTTGATTGGAAAAAAAGAATACAATCTTTATGTAACCACTTTGTTTAAATGTGGAATGTAATGGAAGTTTTATGAACTAATTATCTAAAACTATAAACCTGAAAAGAACATCAATGTGTAATCTTTTATTAACTCAAGATTAAGTAAGGTTTAAGGTTGGGGCCTTATATATATACACATCATGGTAAACAATGTAATCTCACCTTTAACATAACATTATGAGGATATCCATTATGTAGGATTATCCTAGGGGCTCTCAGTATTTTTTTTCGGAAAATATTTTCAAAACGATATGTAATAATATCGATTAAGAACAACTTCAGAGACCAATTACATCAATAAATTAATATCAAAACATTTTAGATGAATATTCAATAATGTTCACCAACACACTCCCAATAGAAATATTGTTTACGTGTTATTTAATAATATTTACACAAAATTCAAATTTATTGAATGATCATCAATATATCCCAAAAATATATCCCCTAGTTACAATCAACTTAATAATACACATCAAAAAAATTCTTCAAAAACATGTTAATTGAATAATAGGAAAGGGTAGGATGAGAATCATAGAAAGGGTAAATATAATAGATACCATTTAATGATAACATGACATTAAAATATAAGGATAAAGATGTGATATCAAGAACAAATATTGATAATATTATAATAAAAATTTCATGTATGAAAAAAATGAGTCATATAATCATGTATTAAAATTTCCTATGACATGAATAATAATAATGGGATATCATTATAATTCATGAACTAATGTCATGCAAAAAATGTTTTCAAAAAAAGTATGCAGATAAACTATTTTATCCTTCAAGGATTAATATGAAGTCCATCATTAATTGTGTATTGTTCCTAATTATCATTTTTGGATTTTTGATCAATCCCATTATCATGTTTCCCATTATGGATCAAGCATGTCTACATTTTTTCTATTATTATATCATGATATATAATGTATTACAGAATTATTTTATAGAATTCATAGGAGACAATATTAAAATCAGTAGAATTACTTATATATGTTACATAAGATCATATCACCTTAATCATATAATAACCTATTATAAGAAATGATCATCATAATCATTTCATCGTATCATAACCAATCGAAATGAAATGGGTTTCCTGAAAATTACATAATCATAAAAAAAAACTGATCGATGAAAAAATAAAATTGGAATCCTTTTATCATATAATCATTAATGTTGAAAATATAAAAAATTATTTCATCAAGGAATTATTTTTTTTTTTGATTCATCGCAATTAAAATATATGTATCGAAACATCATTCCTAATTAAAAAATAAAAAATAAATATTTTTTTGGATAATCCTATTCTATTAAAATAAACTAAAAAAATTATAAATAATTAGTCAAAATACCTTTTGTTAAATAAGATTTAAATTTTTATCATTCCATTCATGTTATCAAAATCATCAATTGATATTTTTTATTTAAACCAAAAATATCATTATTTTGAAAATACTATGTTTCCCTTAAAATATTATAATATTAATAGAGGGTTATAATTTAATTATACAATCAATTGAATATAGTAAATAATTTCTTCAAAATTATTTTATAAAATAATTAAATTGATGAGAAAACATTTTCAACCAACATTATATATAATATTAATTTTTCATTAAAAATATATTTTCTCTCCCCTGAGTTATAAAATAGAGGAAAATTATATCAAAATATTTACAATAAAAAATATCTATATTATATGAAATTTAATTATTTTCATATTTTAGGGATCATAATATATCATCATTGGACCATAATCAATAAAATACTGAAAAACAAGAGATTGTGACCTAAACCCATTATTACATCTGTAACGTTTGATCATTAATCCCTATGAATAACATATACTAAAACATGAAAGTTTATTAAATGGATTATATTCATGATATATAATTTCAATGGGTTATTATATAATCTTTCTAAAAAACTTTTTTTTAATATCACATGAGCCCCATAGGAATAAAACTGAGAAAAATTCATTAACTTTAGTATCAACATCATTATACAAATTAGAAGATCTTTTATAATAAATATATCATTATTATAAATCCAATTCATATACATAAAAATATTTATCATAATATATATTTTATAGATATATTTTTATATAATAGGATTATTAAATCCAAATTATTATAAACATTGTTTCAGGTAATAAAAGCATTATTTTATCATATGTGTCATCGATCGGTGGTTTTGGCCCTTGTAAATTTATCATGGATCCCTAATAGTATTTAATTTAAAAATGTTATTACTACCACATAAATTAATTAGAAACATATTTATTGTTAAAAATTAATTTTTGATATATAAAAGGGATAACATCATCCATAAAAACATGTATCATATCGCTTCGTGTGTGATATTCCACACTTATGCCCATGTGGATTTATTATTATAAAATAGTTTTATTTAAATATGTTATATAAGAAATTATATGTACAAAATAATTAATAGGTAATAATCATAAATAATATTGGTTAAATTTTTATTTGTAAACAACAATGTAATTTTTATATTAAAATCAAATAAAATCTCTTTAAGAGGTTGTAGTCCATTTTATAGATAAGAAACATTATGACATCTTCCATTTAATACAATATGTAATGTTATATGATATATAATTTTTTCATAAGTATAATTATGATAATAATAGCTTATCTATACATTAAATTTTGAATTCTCATATTCCATGGTAGGAAATTACAGAAAACTTGTTACATTAGTTCGGGAAGAGGCGTTCGGCATTACACATAATCGATGATTTCATATCACATATGAGGGAATAAGAGATTGATATATGTAATTACATTAAAAAAAATTATAAATAAATGGAATCTAATATATTTTCTATTATAAGTATTGTCACATGAATTATATTTATATGGGATGAACAAATAAGAAATATCTAAATGATGATAATTACAATTATTTAGAGAATTATTTTTATGATAACTTATTAAATACCATAGTGTTGTTATTTCTTGAATCAAAATAGTTATTAAATATAGATAATAATTTTGTGAGGATTAATTATGTTAGTTATAAACATTAATATCTTATATGGTGTGAATATTTGAGGTGGAGATGTTCCTATTTATAGTTTAGGAGGACTGTTATTTTTGTAACTACCCAAATGTATTCAATAATGGGAGGACACTCTCACCCCAATTCACTCCAAATAATGAAATAATTTATTATATGGATTATATTATAAATACATTCCAATTTAGAAATAATCATGGTTCAATCATGTTACTCATTATCTTGTATTTTAACACTCTTCTTCCATTTTAGTTTTCTCCACGATAGTTAATTTATTCAATACATTAAATGGGTAATTTTAATTGATCGTTCAAATTATTTATACCAAATAGATAATTTAATACCATTGATTATAAATACGAAATATAATTTACAATATTTTAATACATTTTTGTGGATTTTTTTAACACAAAAAAAATGTAATATGAAAACCACTCTTTTAATCTTAACAACAGTAAATAATTTCTTACTATATTTTCAATTCATTTTAACAAGAAATTGTGGTGGATATATTAACTAATACTAATTATTCTAATTGAAATTATTGAACAAATATTTCCAAAATTAATTAATATTACTATAATATTTTAAAATAAAATTAAATCTGTGAGCCCGATGATAATCAATTTTCGTTAAAAAATGATTTTATTAGTAAAAAAATATTTTATATAAAAAATCAACCTGAAATTAATTAAAATGACCTAATATTGATTCATTAAAATTTTATTGAACTAATTATACCTCGAAAACCATATGATAACACATATTTTTCATAACACAATGATAAAATTATCTATTAATTAAAAAAATCACAAATTTAATATTTTATTTTTTATAAATTTTGAATTCAAATTTTCAAATAATTTTTTCAATAATTTTTTTTATAAAAATGGTAAAAATAAATTTAAAATAAGTTCCCGAGATATGTAAAAAATATTTTGAGAGAACTGTAAATGATATGTGTGATGTGGTCTGTATTCATAAATCATAAATGTAAAATGTTATATATGAAGGTAGAAACATTTATTTAATTAATAACATTTAAATTTATTATAAAAATTTGTCAATATAAGATTATATATTTGATATATTGTGATAAACAAGTTTTCATGTATAATGATAATTTTCCAAAAATAAAATTTTTTATTTATCTTATAATTATTATGTTAATTTATTTTTATTTCATAAGAAAATATTTTTTATATAAATTCACATACAATAAATTTTAGTTATTTATATATATCAATTTATGCTCACATTTTCATTGGTTATTAGATACCTATCTTATAATATAATTTAATATAATTATTATATCATGTTTTTTTAAACATATTATTCTTTTTAATTTATGCCACTAGTGAATTTTAATTTATTGAAAAATTTTTTATAAAATTCTACAGTGAAAATTTTTCAATAATGTGAACTCATAAAATTATGATAATAAAATCAATATATACCTTTATAGCATTAAAAATACTAAAAAGTCATATTCCAAATGTTCTAATTATAAAAATAATTTCATGTCATACAGTTGGGAACATAAGAAAAATGCCCAATTATATTGTTTTGAATAGAACAATAATTCACATTTTTATTATTTTTTAAAATAATTTGATTGGAATCAAAAATAATTTTGAACATAAGAATATCTTCAATCTATATATATATATGACCAAAACTATAATTCCCACACATGTAGTTTTCAACCAAAAAATAATGCCCATGAACTCATCTGTATTTGTAGATATCTAAAAAATTATCCCAAAAATTAAAGGGATATATTTTAAACATACACAATAAATTTATAAGACATATAAATGTGTTCCCAATGAAGATGGGAAAACATAGTTTTCCATCATATTATAGTTAAATATGGGGAAGGATAATGGTTTCATTAATAACAATATATTAATTATCAACATATATGTTAATAAATAAATAAATTTGTATCATTACAGGTTTTACCTTTAAATTAATGAGAAATATATAAATAGGTAATGAAATATATGTGAAACATATTTTATACTATTGTAATTATATAATTTAAAAAAATATTTATATTTATTTTTTAATAATAATTTATTACATTTTAAAAATCATATGATAACACTACAATAATTTGAAAACCATAATAAATGGGATATAATTTATCAAATTTTAATTTAAGATGGATATTTTTTAAAATTAAAATAAATTATTTTTAAATATTAATTTTTTTATCAAACTTTCATAAATAATGCCTACATAATTTATAATGTAGTAAGATTTCCAATATAAATCTCATTTTTCTAATAGTGGTATATAATATTCTCAAAATTATTATATCATATGAACCTTTTATGAAGATGAAACATTCTTTTTTTGTTGTTCTTATTTTCCTTTTTTTAATATATCTTGTTTTGGATTTATTATTGGATAATTTAGGTGTAATTTGAATGTTTTTTGGGGTTTTGGGTAGTGCGTGGTTGGAAATTGGTTTTCCCAAACCATACACCCTTAGCCATCAAATCATGAGACCCCATAATATATGTATTTCAATATCAATGCATGGGTTGGATTATCATGGTGACTATTACTAGTAACTATACACCCACCATAGATGAGTGTAAAAGTAAGGTTCTTAGTTTTGGGAAAAATTCACCATATAATTTAAATTATGTGCACACAATTTTAATCACTAAAATATTAGATTAATAATACATAAAATGCAAGAATACAAAATAAATAAACACTTTCGTAAATGTTTCAACTCGTTTTTTGGTTGCTTCATAATGCATTGAAAGGCCATATGACCTCCTTCAATTATTATTTTAAGCATATGTTGATGATGTGTACCACCCCCAATAAAAGATTTTATTCCCATTTAGATTCAATATTTTTCCACATCATTCATACATCCATTAAAGTAAATTTTTTATTTCTTAGTGATGGATCTAGTTAAATGTTTTGAAATATCAAATATTTTTTATATTTTATCTAGGACTTGATAAAGATCTCATTATTCATCAAAATCATTGTTGTTCATCTTCAATTTGTGATTTCCTTTGGCGAGTGTCGAACCACAATTGTGAGATCCGTATTAAATTTTTAAATCCTATAGTCATAAAATTTTCATTTCATGTATGATTAGTGGAAATTATATTGAAAAAATTGGAATTGGAATTTTAATTTTTTAATAAATTTACATAATCATGGAAATTATTTAATTTAATTTTAATGTGATGATGAATTTGGTTAAAGATGAGGCAATTTAACATTGTTTTATTTGATTAATAATTTTATGAATTAACTAATGAATGATTTTGTGATTATGAAATTAGTTTAATTCCATAAATTAATTATTTAATTCATTAATGGAAATTTATTGATTATGAAAAATGTGTAATTATAATAATTCATATACAAACTAATAAATGGAATGAGATTAATGTGTAATTGAGGAGAAATCATTATTAATTTATTGGTCAATTAATGTGGTTTTTAATTGATTAACAAAAGGGACAAAGGGTTGGTTCCATTAATTGTTATATTTCAATGACTACTATGATTAAATGTTCTTATATTGATCAATAAAAAAATTTCATATTATTCCCCTTGATTAAATTGATGAACAATGTTGTTGTAAAAAAATTTAATGGAATAAAAATATTTTAAATGGTGATAGAAAAATATTAATGTTGACATAACTTGGATGATGTGATATATGTTACATATTTTTTACTTTTGGATATATGAGTGATGGACATCGATCTAGGAACAAAATAACATTATGTAACATATGAGTGTGGGACTTGGACTGAGGATTAAAATAAACATATTTTATATACATGATATTGATATGGTCTAAGGTTCCAAATACCCATTGTGATAAATGATAGTGGGATAAGTATTGTGGCTCTAAATACCCACATAAGGTAACAAAATGGGAATAGTATTGAGGATCCAAATACCAAATATACATTGTTGTGTGGGGAAATGACTAGGGCTTCAAATAACCATACGACCTTGTGTCATTTGATAGGTATAGAGGTAGATAATACCAATGTTTTGTTAGAAGTGATGTTCTACATCATTAAGATTGGATTTCAAAAATGGTTCCAAATTACTAGGATGTGGAAATTAATGATATCAATAATGAAATACCACATCTTATAATGAAATTTACATTATTATTTCTACAAATCGATACAAATTAATTGACATTATTATATTTTAAACTTCATTGGTGGTCTAAAAATATGTTATATTGACACCCTACATTGGTTTTATAATTGCTACATGTATAGACATCAATATTTCATGGCTTGATAAGAAAAATTGTCATATGTTATCTGGATGTGTTAGTATGCATCATGTGTGAGGGAGCCATAAGATGTTTAGGACACTCTTCATCATTTTCAATGGAATTATTTATAATTCAATTACCATATTGAATATTTATATATATTTATCTTGAAATATCTACCAATTAGTCATGGATATTGTACATTCATATATTGTCACCATGTGATATTGGTCTTACTTATTATTAATTATATCATTTGGGTATTTGTTATTTATCTCAAATTCTATGATACTTTGGTGATGAAGTTTTAGTCTTCCCATTTTGTAATATTAGACCATTGATATTATTCAGTTGCCTCTAGTGTATGGGGAACTGTTCTTGAGGACATATTACTAAATATATCGAGCCCCAGAGTGTAGCACCTAGGTTGGGATGCTAAATGATTGTTTCATAGCAAGTATATTTTACAAAATACTCATACTATTTTAGAAAGTATGACATGAGAAATGGATGAGTTGGGCCCTGGATAAGAGAGATCCCATGAGAGTACATAATAAATGAATGAGGTTCAAATATATATACCGTCTTTGGTATTGTTGTTATTGAGGAGTGTTATGGTATTTAGATGTTATTTCACCTCAAGTGCTTATCTGGTTCTATGATATAACTAATTTTGAAAGATATTAGATATTTGAATCAAATCTTTTTATATCATTTTATTTGAGTATGAATGAATCATTCATGGTTCTCAGTATTATTATATATCATGTATCATGTTTGGAATAGAAATGAAATTTGTGTTTATTTATGTTATTCATATTGTTATGTTTCTCCTTGATTGTGTAATTGAACAATTAATGGTGCATGGTTTGAAATTTAATGTAGTAAAATGAATAAAAATGTGAATTTTTATACTTAAAATGAGAAACATGAGTATTAAAATGATTTTACACTTTGTTAACCATGTCCTAGATGTAGGATGATTAAGTGTATTGATTGTGACAAATTTTTACTATGATGTGGAAAAATAGGAATGAATTGTTATGGATTTTGGGAAATACCATTTTTCATCAACGTTAATTTTTATAAATGTGTGATGAGTCAAATTTTTTTAATTATATTGATAGGAATCATTGAATATTTTTTGAATTAGGGAAATATTGGGATATGGATGGAAATGATCCTCCAGTACTGAAGCATGAGGAACCCATAGTTCTTGAAGAAGGATCCAGTGAAATGTTCCAGATGTAATTTTCATGGTTCATTTAGAATTAGGAGAGAGTACAAGAGAGCGTTGTTAATTGTTTTTCTGACCCGATGAACTATTTTTAGTAGATATACCATTTGACACGAACTATATAAGGTGGACTTGTGGAATCTGGTTTCTTGATTGAGTTCATCCTTACAATAATTGTTAAGTTAGAGAGTCATTCTCAAGAAGAGGGTCAAGATACATGATCATATGTTATGAGATTCAGAGATGTTACAGTGACATTTTTAGGCACATACAGGGTAGGAATATTGTATAGAATGAATTGTATTTTTTATATATATGTATAACAAATTTATCATGTTGAACTAAAATAAGAGGGAAAAACTGAGTACATGCAGTAGACTCAGGCTTGTATTTCTATGATGGTCTATTAAATATGATTTACTAAAATCCATTTCATTTATCTAACATTGGTAGAGGATGATAATGATACTGAAAGGCATTAATAAAATGGTAATAATATGAAATAATGCACCAAGATTATATCATTTTTTCTTCTGAGGTTTTCGGATGTGGTGGAATAAGATAACCTATCCGAGCGGAACATGAAGTATGAATTTTATTAAGGGTATATTATTTTTACTAGATGATCATTTAGTGCATATGTTTCGAGTAGAATGTATAATTATATGTATGTTAACTGTGGTTCTGGAAATAAGAGTGTCTTGGGAGAAGGGAATCTTATAAATATTATTAGTGTGTTGGCTGGATTACTACAGGATGTACAGGTTGAGGCATTGGAAAAGGTACACTAAAAAATACCATAAATACTATAATAGTGGTGGAGTTCATGGGACGTATATTATATCACATGGACGATGGGTTTGATTGTTTCATATGGTTCAACTTATATAGGTAGTTAGGACTGTTGGGCCATCGGCAGATAAATATACTATTCATATACCTTCTTTGTTTGAATGTTCCATTTTGATACTAGTGTATCTCATACATTTATATCTAAAAAATATGTGAATGGGTAGAATCTATATGTGTTATTTTTTATAGGGGTAATTATGATTATATACATTTTAATGTATAATTAAGAGACATCTACTTGTGAAAATATTATTCTCCACATGATGGAGAGTATCAATTTATATAAAATATTAAAATTGTATGTATATCATTACTTGACTAATTTGGGGTATGGTCAATTTTTTTGCCAACTGATCCCAACTAGATTATCACATATGGAGAGTGAAATTAATGTATCTGAAGGGTGATAATTATACTCAACTAATAGGGTGTGATTTCAGGAAGGCCATGCAAAGACATTTCATCAACGACTATTGGAGATTACCACCAATATTTCTAGTCTATTTCCATATGATGGCATTGTGGAGTTGGATATATTTCCACCATTAATTAAATTGATATAGGATTTTTTCCATACAATTTAATATGACTTCCACCAGAGAGATATGAGTAATTATTGATTAAGATCCTGGTAGGGCTAATCCATTGTCCAGTCAAACATATAGAATGGTACTAATAGACCATAACGATAATATGACTCAAATATAGTAGTTTTATATAAGGGTTTAATTGTTTATAGTATATCATCTTGTGGTTCTCCTTTTTTGTTTTAAAATAAAATCAAATAGGAATTTACACCTATAAGAAGATTATTTAAATTTGAACTAAATGATAATAAGGAAATGGTTTCCTCTTCCGTGAATTAATAAATTATTTTTCTAGATATGGGGACCTTTTGAATTTTCAATGATCGATTTGTGATGATGATATCATGATTTTAGGGCATGAAATTATAACATACCACTGGCTAATTTGATAAATATATATGTTCTTCATGAGAATTTTTTAGTGAATTTTAGTTCCGAAAATAATCCTACATTTTATGTCATTAACAAACTGGATATTCCACCATTACTTGATCAGTTTATGGTTGTAATGGTGGATGAAATATTAGTGTACCTTGTTAATCATGATGATCTATCCCAAAATATTGACATCATACTAAGTACCATGAGAGTGAATTTTTTATGAAGCATTTTTACAATGTGTCCATTTTGGATTGATATGGTACAATTCTTGGGTCACATAATATCATAGTAATATCTTTTAGTAGGTCTAGATAAGGTGTAAAAAAAATTTATTGCGAGATTCACTAGAACAATATTTATATATATAGTTTTTTGGGATAAGTGGCATAATATAGGATATTTTCTAGGACATATCCATCTTTTCAATTCAAATTATATCAATTCTCAATGATGTATATAGTTTTTAATGGTTTAGATAATGTGCGAGTTTATTTCTTGAGGTGAATGGTACCATTACTTGGACACAAATTAATATTCTATCTGATCCTTTGGAAAAGTATTAGATGTTTTCAGAAAAATATAGGAAATGGAAAGTAACGATGTTGATGTATGGTACTCTAGTATTTGAGTACGTGCATCAACCATTGAGGGTAATTGAATTGAACTAACAGATGCATGATCTTGATTTGTAAGCAACAATTTATGCTTCGATGTGTTGCTAGATTTATCTTTTTGGTTAATTTCTCAATGTGTATATTATAAAAAGAGATTAGTGATTATATTTTCATAATTGTATTTGGATATTTGTTATTTTATGTGGGTTTAATATATGGAATAGTTTTATTTTGAGATTACATATTTTCCAAGGAAGGGAAACACTGTTGTTTTTACCTTATCATTGAAAACTCAAAGTCATGTAGTTTAGTAAACTAGAGGTTTGTAGGAAATGATGGTTTTATTCATGAGGTACATTTTCTTAATAATTTTATCCATTAATAGATGAATCTTATATGTGTTTTATAGGATCCATCAATTTTGAGGAAGATTACAGAAAGGCTATATCCTAATCATGAATGTTTGTCCTTGTTAGAAGGCAATTATATTAAGGAGTCTCCTTAAGATTGTAATACAGGTGAGGAAAAAGTACTCTTTATTATGAATAAATTATATATACAAAAGAGTACTAATGAGTATTTTATAAATGGTATTCATTCCTAAATTTTGTATATTCGACTTGCTGTGGTAAAAATCTATCATGACCTATGACAACAGTTTTGGAGAAAGGGATTAATATACGAATTAGTAGGGTATATTGACAAGATTATACAACATCTATAGGTTATGGGATTTAATCATTGGAATTTATATTTACAAAATTAGTTTCCTATTTAGTAATTTAAATGGATTGAAATTAATATGGTCTTTGTGTTGGGCAAATAAAGGATTCCATGGAAGAATGATTGTATTTGATAGATTTTGGACTGACTAATGAATGTTAATCATTTAATAACTATAAAAGAGTCTTTATCAATGTAAAAGTTGGTAAATATATGTTTGGTATATATTCTTTTTATATAGGGTCATATGAAGTATAGTTTAACACTATTACTCGGGTTAATCTTCATGCATTTAGAAGGGTTTGTGGAAGGATCCAATTACATATGTTTAATTGAGGATGTATTTCCACCAAAATATAAATGGGATGTGAGAGTGTAGTAAATATTGTTTAGAATATATGCATCATCCATGTTTCATATACTTTAGTAGATCATGATAGAATCACAATGGTTTGGTTAATATCAACTATAGATACTATTATTAGGATACTATCTTGATTTTACCATATGAGGATCTTTATGTAATGTCATATTGGTGACCTCTATAATGTATATATATATGGGACTCAATGTTTTTGGGACTAAGTATCTTGTAGGAGACATTAGAGGATGTTTATATGATTCAGATGTGTATGCATATGACTTAAGGAAGGAAAATTTTTTATGATGATACACATGGATGACCCCAAGAGTTTTTATAGAGTGTTCATGATTTTATTTCTTTTACACCATGATTTATTAAACATATGATACATTGGAATGGAATGATGCCCCTCATTTATCTTGTACCACCAATGGTTTTGGAGAGAATCAGGATGGTGGCGTACTGATTAGATCTTCTATAAATGTTCAGTTCAATGCATGTCATTTATCATTTGTGACATTATCAATGGTATACCCAAGACCCTTCATCTGTGATCAATGAGGTTGATGTTGTGATTTAGTGTGATTATTCCACTTATGAGTATTTTATTTATTTGTTTGATCTCATTGAGAATTTGATTTAGGGAAATACCTTTTTGGTAGTTCATGTATTTTGGAAACATAGGCATTTTAACAAGGATATATGGGAAAGGGAAGAGGATATGTGAGCTCAATAGAGAAATCATTTTACATTAGAATCATATATAAAATTAGTATTACAATTAAAGGATGGTGTATTATAAAGTTGGGTGATTGTGTGATCCCGGCCAATTTATAGACATGTCCTATGTTTTTTTAATGTAGACACTTTTTATTTGGTAATTATTTTGTTGTGTTATTTCATGGGTGAATTTATGTAATATTTTAATTTTTTGGAGGGGTTATTGGTTAGTTTTTGGTAGTTCATTAGGGGAGTACAATTTTCCTTTATCATTCACACTAACATAGAAAATTTTGAAACCCAGGAAATGGAGGGATAACATGGTTGGAGCACAATTTAAAAAATAGTGCACCCCCATTATAGTAATTTTGTGGCCACTTGGGAGGAGGCACATAATTAGATTCAAGGATTGGGGAAACCATACAACACATATATTATACTATTATCACTAGATTATATTCTATAAATAATTGATTTAAAATACATGAACCCATTTAAATCTCAGTAAATTGACCCTAACATGACCCTTAATGTTTTCCATCAATTTTGGAGGCTCATAAATGCATTCCAATGACTTATGACCTCTATTATTGACTATTTTATTCATAGATTTATATTATTATCTTCTATTTTTATGATATTCTAATATTAGTTGGTATCTTCCACATCTTGTGCCATTTTAAGATCCAATAACGGGATTTTTTTCTTCAATGGTGAAGTATCAATATATCTATTTTGATAGATCTAATAATTATGATTTTGGATCTATGTTTTCAATATAGTTATCATTATTCTTTGCAACATTAGTTGTTCTACTTTTATTTGGGATTTTTTTACCATCCTTCAGCTATCTTGACGTAGGTGGACTAAAGTAAGTTCTGAGGTTATTGAATTCCAATTTTATGTATTTTTTTAAATAAGAAATCACTTAATTGGAAAATTATATTTATTTCAGAAACATAAGTTATTATTTAATTAAAGTAATCATGGAATATATTTAATGTAATTTCTATGGAATTATGAATTGCATTAAATTCGATATAAATGGACATAGTGTAATTATATTATATAATTGATTGATTATATAATAGATTTATTCTTGATTATGTTGTTGGATTAGTTTTATTAATTAATTAGTGAAATAAATAATTGAAATTATTTGGATTATTCAGTTTGTGAAATTGGTTAAATTAATTTCTGAATTAATTTTTGTAATGTAATGATTGTGAAATTGATAATATATTGGGGTTGTGTGAGTGATCAACAAATGTGGTTATGAATTAATTCATAATATGGATTAAGGGATACTTTTATTAACCATTATGTGATAATGATTAATATTATTAAATGTTGATAAATGGTTCAGTATCATGTTATTCAGATTATTCCATGTCATTAAATAGTGGAACCATGTTGTTTTGAAAAATTGAAATTGTGTCACACAATGTGAAATGGTGATAAATAGATTTAATTTATATTTACATTAAATGATGACATATATATGATATATGTGTGATTGAATTATATAATAGTGTGAAACAAAATATGATGATAAAAATACCCATATGTGATATATGAGTGATGGACATGGACTGAGGATCCAAATACCCATATGGGTGAAATGAGCATCGGATAATAACATAGGCTCTAAATACTCATATGTGATAAATGATTGTAAGAAATGGACTGAGGCTCTAAATACCCATATGATATAATAGTTATTGTACATAGGCTCAAGCACCAAATACCCATGTATCATTGAGTTGTGGGATTGGGACATAGGCTCCAAATTTACAAGTGGTGTTGTAAATTGCGTTCTACACCCTTGAGATTTTATTTATTTCTATTGTTACAAATAACTATGAAGGGAAATATAATGAAATTTTTAATCAAATATAATGGGATATAATTAATTGTAAATTCTTATTGTGATATAGTTCGAATTTGGGAATGGGCTGAAGTAGGTATTGAGGGTTCAATTGTTGAATGGAAACAATGGGTCAATGTGTTTACTTAATGAATTATGAAATTTTATTGTTTATTTATTAATTACAAACTATAATATATAAAAAAATACAAATATAACCTAATTAATGTTGATTTAGACGCCATTGGTTGTGGCTTTTTTATTTTTAATCACACTCTTCATGTGATTCTTAGTCAGTACTCGAAGAGACATCATGATAATAGTATATGATATGTTCCAAGGTTCTATGTTGGATGATTATGTTGTGATAGAGCATGGATGAGGGAGCCAGATGTGGTATGAGACTCACTTGGTAGCTCATTAAATTATTATTTATTTATTATTTTTAATATTGACACATGACACTAATTAATCATGACATATCAACTATTTATGTTTGGATATTGTAGTATATTTTTTGTCATCATCGGATTCTATTATTTTGGTAATTTATTATATAATTTCATTAATTAATATTCATTTCTACTATTTAATATCATTTATAAATAGGTTATAGTGACCACATGTTGACATAATAGATGATTTATACAAGTCAGCAACTTCGGGAGTATATAGAGGTGGTCCTGGGGTCCTATGTCAGGTCGGCTCAGGCACATGTATGAACAACCCAGTTCAGTATGTTACATAAATATTAAATGATATGTGGCAATAATATAATCTAAAAATGAAATTAATTAACATAAATTTAAATGATATATCAAATATAAAGTAGATAATAATTGGAATAATTTTATATTTAATTATTTAAATCAGTCTTAGTGAAAGAAACATTGATGAAAACATCTTTTATGTTGGAATGTGGACTAAATGGAGTTTAAATTGCAATAAGGATTTTTAACCCTAGAATAATATATAATAAAAAAATATAGATTTAATTTTATAGATAAAAACCAAACAATATCCCCAATTTAGAGTCCATACATATATTATTCTTCCCTAAAAGTGAAAATTGAACAAAACCCCAAATACTTAGGAATCATTGGATTAAATATAAATTATAGAAATATATTAGGATAGAAGTTTTAATATAATTAATATAATTTTAATGAATATTTTATTTCTCAAATAATTATTATCTAGAAATATAAAATAAAAATGTTTTAGAATATGAAAAATATATTTCTGATGATAAATTCAAAAGAAAATTCATTACAAACATAGTAAATTTTCAAATATAGTAAAGTTAATAAGAGGTTCTTGAAATACAATTTAAATAATGATAATATAATTTAAATAATATATATAGTAAAATAATTTTATAATTTAAATATTAATATATTTCCATTGTAAAATATAAATGACTTTTTCACAAATGAATGATTTTGATTCATAATAACCATTACATCAGATCCATTCTTGGCCTAGTGTGATCTAACGACCTATATATGGTATTATGATAAAAAATAATTATTATCAAAAAAAATTTGATATAAAATAATTTTTTTGTAAATATATAATATTCATGTATTACCAATTTATTAATTATTTTTTATTGACATTTGTCATTGGAAATATTTTTGTTTTAATGGTTATTTATCAGTAATCATTATAATTAATTGATTTATCATTCCATGTTCAATAGTTAATCATTAATATAATAGTATAGATAATATAATAGTATTAAATAAATGGATTGTGATGCTCAATATTCATTCCATGTGAGTTTCCACTACCATTCATCGAGTTGAAATATATAATACTAATGACTTAGTAAATTTAAAAGAATAAATTCTGATATTAAAAAAAAAATTAAAACATCACTATTAATGAATAAAAAATAATATTTAATTCATAATTATTACCACATATATAAAAAAAATTTATCAATCAATTAATATATAATAATTATGAAATATTTTATATAGGGGGTAGAAATAACCCAAATTATAACAAAATATAATAAATATATAATTAATAATTTAAATCTATATTAATATATTATAATTTTCATATAAGTGTAATGAAGACGATGAGAAAAAAATTTGATGGTGAATATGGATTAAGAATAATAAACTATAAAATTTATATAAAATAGTTGAGGAACATTCTTTATATACAGTGATTAAATCATGCTTATCATGATGACTAACATTAGAATGTTGAACATATGTCTCCCATATAAAACTCGATATTGTGTACTAATATAACCATAATAAATAATTCTTTAATAAAATGGTTTAATAAATTGATTCCAAAAATATTCTCACAACCCATAATTGGAATGGTTACATGTCTTGAAAAATAGCTACATATATACAATCATAAACAATTATTATGAAAATTTATCCATAATCATTCTTCTATTGACCCTCATATAGTGATATCATATCACGTAATCATGTTCAAATTCAATCTAATAGAAATATATGAAGTAGATAAAGCGAATGATTTTTAAGAGAAATATATTAACTAGTTAAATATATTTAATAGAATTATGAGGAACCACATGTGTAAGGGGGTAATATCATGTAAACAATAATCAGATCAAAAGTGAAAAATAAATTGTTTAACCATAATAGTGTATTATCATATATCATAATAAAACTAGTGATCCTAGAAAATGGTTTTTTAAATAATACAATGAATTTTATATAATTAAATATGATATTATAATATTAATATTACTTTTAATGTTTATAATATTATGAATATTCAAGAAATCTGCAAAATTATTATCATTATGTGGAAAATATGAATTACAATAATTATTAAAAAACAAACATATGTACATTCATATATTTTTTACATATCTAACTATATAAACTACATTGTTTAGAGGAACGTTCATTATATTTCAACTAAAAATTACATTTTGATATTAAAAACCATGTCCATAAAATTGAAGGAAAAAATATGACCCACCCATCATCATCCATACTTATGATCATTAAAAAGAATCCAGAAATTTATTTTATAGAACATAACCACTGATGAAATGGAATTTCATATCTTTTTTATATTTTATAACAAAATGATCAAAAATATTCATCTAATACCCAGAAACTACTACTAAAAAATTAAATACATTAATTTAAGTTCCATTATATTATTGGAGAATAATTATATGAAAATTAATGAATAAAAATTGTTTTTTTCGATATTCAGTGTTTCATAAAACAATATTAATATGAAATTATTTTTTAGAAAAATTCCATTATCTTTGTTTTCTGAAAATGTAGGGGAAAAATATTTAATAATATAATTAAAGAAAAATTCAAATATATATTCATTGAAATTAAAAATATCAAATTTCATAATGTGATACATAAGATAAAAATATATAAAAATTTAATGGAAAATTCATTCAAATATTTGATACTCTTTAACTGAAAAACCAAAACACTACTACGAAATAAAAAACATGGGTTCGGAATTAAATAAAATAAAATAATAATTGAAAATAATATTAATTTTTGAATCAACTAGGGAAAAAATAATATTATAAGGTATTTATATAATTTTTAATTAAATAAACAATTCATCAAAGTATATTTTTTATTTTAATAATATATAATTTCAATGAAAACAAATATTAATGAAAGGGGGTTAATATTAAGTAAAATATTTTTTACATTTAAATTAATGTTCAAATAAAATATTAAATTATCATTGGGTGGAAAATATTTTATAGATATTAATGTTTATCGTAATGATATTACACATTTTTAGATGAAAATTCATTATAATTTACAAACATGTTTTCGGTAAACAATGTTATTCAGTTCCCTTGGATAGATGCAAATATGGTATTCTAAATTGGGTAAATAAATTCATAATATACAATAATAAAATTCCCATTAAGTACAATACAATAATATTCAATACATAATATTATTCTTCATAACCTAGGGAAATAAAATGTTATAATGGTTCTGCTCAAATTATCAGTAATAATAAGAAAGGATGATACCCAAAAAAGATATGACCATAATAATATGTGAATAATAAATTAAAAAAGAAACCTCGTGACATACATATAAATGATCTTAAATATTAATAATGGAATGAAGATTTTAATCTCTTTATACAATAATCATAATTACTTAAAAGAATATAAACCATTAGAAAAAAAAATTAGACTAAAATTAGATTTTAGAATAAATATATGAAAAAAATAATATTTTAATTATATCCACCATGTCATTACAAATAAAATAGGATTGATATATCCATTTGAGTATCTAATGTTTCCTAGAGTATAACACTAGTGTCACTTCATTTGGGAATGGGCTGACAAGTGAGGTGCCCTACTTTTTGGAGCCTAACATTTTACTTGGGAAACACCACCATCCCATGAAAAAGGCAATTCCATAGTATACTGGGTTCACAAAAATAATATTAATTATTGAAAAATAACATTATCTATCACAGTTTACTACCCATTACATACATGTCTTATTTAATAATGAATACTCCTCATTCATGCTCTATCAATATCATTGTGTATTTAATTCTTTACCAAATTAACTAATTTTTGAAATTTATATAAAACATTACATAATTAAAACCATATTTTTTCCACATAATCATAATAATTAATCAATACATAACCCATTAAATTAAATGGTTATCATAAAAATTTCTTTTTATCATAAACTATGTAAAATATATGTGTTACTTAATAATTTCATAAAAGTATAACCAGTGTAAGGAAATGTGTTCCGTAATTCTTTTTCCTTAATATACATAATGGAAAAGAACAAGGATTCATTAAAACCAGAAAATCATGAAAACATTAATATAAATAATAATAATTGTGTCTATGAATCATATCAAAGTTAATGAATAAAATATATCATAGTATGTCACATAGATGGAGAAGGTTCCTGAACGATTGCTTTGGATTTTTCCTATGAAATATAACCTTTCACAGAAAATAAGATTTTAAGTTATTTAACATTTTCAAAACCATTATCCTTTCATATCACATAGATGAAGTAAAATTTATATTTAAAATTAATTCATTTCATTTATTTATAAATTTAAACATTCCTTAGATAAAATTTATTTTAAAACCTAAAATTGTCTGAATACTCTATTCTTATAAAACAACCCTTAAAAAAATTACGTTTGAAAAAAAATTAAAACATTATTTAAGATGTAAAACATTTCCAAATTAATTTTCATATACATTTATATTTTCTTCTTGGTAAAAACATTGTTAAATAATTTTTATAAAATATAATTTTTTTGGATCAAAATATACTTATCATTGTGCGAAATAATGTTATATTTTATTTGAAAAGGATCTTACATATCATATATACTAAGGACTGGATTATTGTAACTATTATTTCAATAAATAATGAATGAAATTTATTGTGGATATGTTTATGATAATTCATGAATGATACATCAAAATATTATTTCATTTCATTCATAATTATAAAAAATATCATTAAATGAAATAATTGATAGTTAAAATTATTGCCAAATTTATAACTGTGAATCTTAATCCCCATAAAGTAATAACTAAAATGATGAAAAAAATTTAATAATTATAAATAATGTGATTATATTAAATTTACTATGAACATTATATACAAATAATTAAAAAATATAAGTTCATATCATAATATAAGTCTCAAATTATAAAAATTGAGCTAAAAACCATTAATGGTTTTGTAAATATTGAAATGTAAACCACATAAAAGAGAAATCCTAAAAAAGATATGTTAGTAAAAATAAAATTTTTGATAATGACAAAATAAAATCATTTATTACATATAAACCATATAGAATAATGTTTTGGAAAATATAGAACATGCTTTATTAATGTAAAAGGCGTGACATAAATCTCATGCATTATGTCTTGAAATCCATTGTAAAAGTATAAAATTTATTTATAATCAATATAATGTTATATCTCTCGCAAATATAACAATAATATAATACATTAATATACTTATAATATTCTTATTACTTTATTTAATCTTTTAATTTTCAATTCCATCATAATGTTATATTTCATGTAATAACTGTTTTTTTCGTATACGTTTTGATATGTTAGTTTTTTCCACATAATTAGATCATGAATATTTGTTTAAATGATATAAAAATGATATAAATAACATATATATTCAATAAATAAATATTTTCAATTATCTATTGTATATTGAAATAGTATGTTAAATACATTATTCATTGAAATGGTAGGACAGACGTACACAAAAATGTTTCTTCCATATTCATGACTTATTAAAAGAAAAAATTATAAATTATACACCAAAATTTATAGTTATAATATAATAAGTATTTCATTGAAATAAAATATTTATAATACATCCAACTTTTATAAATTCTATGTAAATAATGAACGAACCACATCCCTTTTTGAGAAAATCGTATTCCATACACATGAACAACAGGATCGTACACACAAAAAATGGAATGAATGAATGTATATATAAGATAATAATTTCATACTAAAAATAATAATATATATATGAAATATCATATATAAATATAATTAAAATATTTATTCCCAACCATAATATCTAGTAATTGAAAAAAACTGCATCATTTCATGAGGTGGTGGTAATTCGTACTCACGAATAATGATTTTAAATCACATTTGACAGAATTGTTTATGCATTTTGGACCTAACATATCATAATAAAAAATTAATATATTTTTTATAATGTTATAATTATATAATCATCATATAAAAAACATATGGTGGTTGATGAAGAAATAAAATGAAAACCTTAGTTGTAGAATGTTAAATCATCTTCTTTATATCTTTATGGTATCCACCAAATAACACTTATTGTTTCCATTTTTTAAAATTAAATAATTACATGATTAGTATTTGGAAATTTTTATGTGATATTGGTTCATATTTAAATGTTGAAATTGATATATATGTGTAAGGAATTTTTTTGTGACTGCACAATTATAGATGAGTCGGAGTAGAATTCTAGAAAACTCATAAATATAATTACTATTGGGAAAACTACCACATCTAACATAGCTCAAAAAATTATAATAATATGGAGGTGTATGTGAAAAAAAATTCTACATCATACATAATTAAAATCATTTTCATATCATTCTTCCTTATATGCTATGTTTCAATATTTAATCATCTTAGTTATTATTTTGGTAACTGCATTCCAATGCATTGGAATTTATCCAATAAAAATAAATTATTGTGTGACAAATCATAAAGTATAGAATAAATGATTCATAAATATTATATATAAAAAATTAAATAAAAATAACATATTCTTTAGAAATTAGTTTTCACATAACACTCATATTGCGGAAAAAACTTCTTTATCCTTTATTGTGCTAACAATGTTTTTACATTTAGGGGTGAATATGACCATTATAAATGATTAATTGTTCAATTAAAGGACAATATTTAATATTTATTTACATTTTTAAATCACTTTTATGATGATAGTATTTTTGGTAACTATAAATTAATTAAATAATTATAATTTATTATAAAATATCATTAATTTCAAATTTTTCTTTGTTTAATAAGTTAAAATGCATGAAATGTCAATATTCTGATTGGATTTTAATATAAAATTTTTAAAAATTTATAATTATATATTATAATATATTTATATATATATATATGTTAATTAAATAATTCATCAAATTATCATCACTTTTAATATTTTTATTTCTATTCATTTTAGTATATTATTAATAATATAATTAACACATCGACAATTCATATTAGTTTTAATTAAATTATTATTCTATAAAATTAATGATAAATTATTTTTATAATATATAAATTTTTCATTCAACTTAATTTTTATTTCCACCAAAATTTAGTTATTCATTTATTAAATTTTTTATATAATAATAATAGGAAGAAATGTACTATTTTCAGTTTTTCCTTTCTTGATACATGATATCAGCCACTATAATGGAAAAGTGGTATAAAAACTAATAAATTTAGATACTTATAAATGATGAAATATGTTTAGAAAATGGTTTTTACATATGTTATTGGTGTATCTTTCACCTTATATTCTATGTTTACCTACTATGTGAACACATTTTATCATTATTTGTTGTAATAAATTTAATAATTTCAAATAATAATTTTGGTAAAAAAATTTAACCTTATAATAATTTAAATATAATTTTTATTAAAAAAATTGAATCCATTTTTAATCATTAATATAAAATAAGAGGGAATAATTAATTCAAAATTAATGCAAAAAAATTGATAAAAAATTAGTGATTTTTATTATGAAAATAATCAATAGTTTTCGATATTATTATCTAAATATTAGGAATGAAAATTAGTAAAATAACATAAATTATATTAATATATCTTTAATTGAGATATTTTTTCTATAATAACTATTATAAATGTAATTTATACTTATAAAATTTTTAAATGAAAAATAATTTTTAAGTATTAATTCATTATTTTCACATTTAATAAAAAGATAACTTATATGAAAAAATATGGAACAATAGGATAATGTTTATATTATTATTTATATATGGTAGTTTATATTGTGATATATTATTTACAAATTTTGTAAAATATAATTTTAAATTTTTTCCCTAAAGCATTATTACATTTTTTTATCAATGATATTTTTTTCTAGAAAAAATTTCACCTCATAAAATATTTTTTGCTTTATTTTTAATAAATAGTTAAACATATACATATGAAATCTATATATGTTCATATTTTTATCAATAATATTAATTATTTCTATTCTAAATACTAGTAAATAACTTATAAATTATAATATAAATACTATACTATATTTGTGTAAAACTCGTTATTTCATGTAACATAAGTATTCAACGGATCATGATATTCAGTATAACATACATAGAATGTATTGTTATACGTACCGAAAGATGTGCTCAATGTTTTTTATTACACACCTTTAACATGATGTTTTATATAAATAAATCTTATCATTTTATACAAAGAATCATAATCTCTCTAGTAATTTAAAAATAATCAAAATAAGAATAATTTATAAAAATTGTTCATTAGAATTCGACACCTATTGAAATAAATTTCATGCTCATAATTTTTATGGATATTTAATTTAAAATATTGATTGTTTCTTTTATACATTAATAAGGGAATGTGGGAAATATAATATTTATCCTTGTAACTCATAACTGTGATTCTACATAAGAGAACACAAAGGTAAAATAGGAATTTAAAATGGATGAAAATTGTGAATAATTTTAAATAGAGATATAGAATAATGATGAAAATTATTAGATGATCCAGAGTAATATAAAATCCAAAAAAACATTGATATAATATGATATATGATTTATTTTTATTTATTAGAAATGAAGGTACATGTATGGGAATTTTGATTCAAGATCTATTTCAAAAAATTGGTGAGTTTTTTCTATATGATTTTCATATATTATTAAACTCAACTTGATAATCAAAATATCACATGGTTGTTTTTTCCATGATGATTATCAACATCGTATCTTACTCCATCATATACTAGTGAAATTGATATGCCTATAGGACTAACATGTAATAAGATCCATGGAATGAATGGTTGGTAATTATTTATATCATTATTTTATATATGAAATATTGATATATCAGGATATCTAGTATTCATAATTCAACATATTGATAAATATTAAATTAATCTACCATAACTAATTAAAATTTCAACATAAATCATTACATAACTAGTTCAACATATAACCATAAAAATCATTTAAACAATCATAACAATTTTGTGGATACATTAATCAGAATAAAAATAATATTAATCACCAATATATCATCAAGTATCTATTTATTTTTAAATAGATAAAATGTGAAATCATTAATCATGTACTCCCTTGAAACACCAAAATAACATAAATTACTCTAAATATATACTAAAAAAAATTCAATATTATTTATTCAATATATTCAATATATTTATATAAATAATATCAACAAATCTTTGAGTTCATCATAGCAATTATAGATTATGACATTTCATTACTATATATTACATTCAGATAATTATATGAAATTTCACAGAAGTTTGAAAAATAATTTTTCCATAGGGGTCTCATTCATTAAAATTCAAACTTGAATTTTACCTCATATGAGAGGAGGATAAGTATATACTAATTATAATTTATCTCATACACCATTATTATAGAATACAAATTTTCTTTTGTCCTTTTTCATTATAGTATCATAGGTAATATTATCCAAATTCGCCATTTTATTGGGTTTCCTTTTTGAAAAATTGCTAATAGAAATGAAATTGAAACACTAATGTGAAGGAGGTATCTTGTATGTGGATTTCCCATTATTTTAATCCTTCACTATATTTTTTTAATAATTTCAACATTTTTCCACTCTATGTCCTTACATTATATACATCAATGATATAATATTAATATTATGTTAATTTCCACAATGTTTTGTCCCACACTCTTAGAATAAAATAATGCTAATATTAAACTCTCCTTGATTCATAGAAATTATTATGAATTAATTTTTTTATTATAATAAAAATAATGATATGAATACATTACTCAAACTTCTTTATCCACATTTATATAAATTAATGCAATATCTTCATATCAGCCAAATTAATATATATCTAATTTCAATTATATATTCTTGTTTGAGAATTAATTAGTCTATATATAATTCAGGATGAATGATAATACCTAATGTGTAACATGTAAGTCATGTGTAACATGTTATTCTAGTAAAATATTCTTTAAATGGACCAATTAATTTATTTCCCTTTTGCAAATGATTCTCTAATTCCTTCTAAATCTACATATTATAATCGTACGGAATGTTCATATATTAAATACATTAATAATTTTATAACAATAAATGGAGTTAATTTCATATTATCACCTCATAATCAACATATGTTCATACCACTCATCCACATCACTTACAAAATTATATACAACAAATGTTACAATTCAGGGATTGAATATTGGATAATTATGAATATATGTTCAATGATATAGATCCATTTATCATACACTAATGGATCAATTAAAGAATTTAATTTTTTTCTTTATGAAGGCCTCAATACAGTGTTGTTACCCCCATTTTATTTTTTTTTATGTTCACCTTTATTCATGTCATGAGAATTTATTTTGAGAAAAATAAAAAAAAATTAAACATCAATAAGATTTTGTTAATAATTTGAAAAATCAGGGAATTGTTAATTTCATTCTCCTATAACATGGTTCCTGTAGATTTATTTGAATAAAAGAGAAACATATTTTCAGGTACATTAATCATAGTTTGGAACCACATAATCATGAAAAACAAATTATAGAATATTTATATAATACTTCATTATTTTTTCACCTATTGAACCACTGTCATATCCAAGGTTATTCATTTTCATACTCAACATAAATCCTTCATAATCATACATAAATTGTTCTTGTATATCAATATAATTTCAACATTTAGTGTAAAAATATTTTCACAAAAATTGAAGTTGTTATATACTAATTATTGATTGACTAAATATCAATTCGGTGTTTTCATGTTTATTACCCCTAGGTTAATAAGATAAAAACCTCATCTTTTTATATTTTCCATAAAATATTTAAATTTATAAGAAATAACTCACTCTATCTACTATCAATATTCGAAGACATTTTATTATTATTTTATCATCTATAGATATTTCTTTTGACGAAAGCCTATAAATATCATTTGAAATATCCATAGCGATATCACTATGGTTTTCACATACTAGTTTTAAAATGTTAATAAAACCAATCCATTAATACAAATATAAAGACCAATTATTAACATAAATTGATTTAAAATATTTTACGAAGAATTTTCATTTAAGTATATAAACACAGACTTATAGAGTGTTTTGGTTTAGTTCCTTTGGAAAATTGGATGCAAAATATTTTAACTTGATGAATGAAATTCAACATCATCCGTAAATATAAACACCATATTATTCTTCCCAAGAATATCCAACATAAAACATTTTTCAATTGCGTATATAATTTAATGAAATGCATGTTTGAGTTCAAATTATTGGTAATGGTAAACAAGGATGATACATAGGCATGAAATAAACACAAGGGAATTTGAACATGTTCAGAGTATTGGAAATCCATACCCTAAATATCAAAGATCGTACAAATTATTCATTTCATAAATATTAAGAACTCATGATACATAAATAATAAAAAAATAAAAAAATATGATCCTTGGGTGTATAAAATTTTCATATGAATCATATATTTCATAGAAACATAATCATATAAAATATTATATAATGGATATTTATGAACATATTCAAAAAAAATTATACATTAGATAACCAAACATGTACCTAATTTCTTCTTGGGATGACCTCCTTTGTACTATATTTTAGACATAGGCTAAAAAAAATTATACCGTTATTTTTTGTGGATAAAAAACTGGGCAGGACAGATCACCATACAAGGTGGAATCCCATTCCTTCTAATGGAATTAGTTCTCTAACAAAACCATCAAAGTATAAAAATGAATATATTATACTGAGTTCACACTATTTTCCAAAATTTTATTTTTCAAATACGTTCACTTTCTATTCCATCCATTTAAGTCTTATGCGATATATAAATTTTTAAAAAATGCAATAGAGGGAGATATAGGTCACACATGTCATATAATGAAAAACATATTTTTATCATCCCGATGTACAAAAACATTAATCATATCATAAATAATGAAATGAAAATGGTATCATTAAATTTAATCATATTATAACTAGTGTAAAATGGATATATTTCATAATCATTTCTTTATATCATAACCTACCAAAATAAGTGTGGTTCACAGGCTCTTTATCTTGATATAAAACTTGAATGATAAACATGATTCATAAACAAATTTTCTTATGAAACATAAAACATTTAATGAAGAAATAATAATAGTTTACATTGATCAAATATATATTAGTGAATATTCTACTTCAATAAATTTTATTTTATATGAATATGTTTTCTGAATGATCACTTAGATAATTTCTTAATTAAAATAATATTTTTTTCAGAATATATTTTAGAAAAATACAATATTTTCAAAATATATTTGTAGAAAAACACATTGAAATAAATTGAGTAATTTTAAATATAATTTAAATTATTAATTTATAAATATTCCCTTTCTTCTTAAAAAATTATTTTTAATCATCAATAATTTTGAAACAATAGTTATTTAAAAAAAATAAAGTAATATTAAATAATCATTGAAAAATAATTTAAACACCATTGAATACCAAATAAATTATAAAAATAAATTATCATGAATATAATATTAAAATATAAATTTCTATATTATTAATAAATTTTTTGATGTAATTGGTTTGAAAAAAATAGATTTTTAATCCAAGAGAGAATTAATATATCTTTTTTACAAAAAAAATTCCCTGTTATAAGAAGTATGAAATAGGTAATAAATGGTACCATTACATGAATATTTCATTAATAAAAATAAGGGAATATAAATCATATGAATTTATCAAATATATATCATACTATTTGATCATTATAAGTAGAATCATAAATAATCACAATAAACAATGTTATCGAAACAGAATATTGTGACCACTTTGGGAAATATCAATCATAATAACTATAAAAGAAAAATAGAAAATTTAAACCAAAATATAATTAGAGTGAAAAATATAATATATTAAAGGTAACTATCTATTTATATATATGCCATGAATTAATTTTTACTTATAGAACAATATAATTCTAAAAAAAGTAAAATTTAATAAAAACTATTTTTTGATATGATAACTATTTAACTATAAACCTAATGAAAATGCTATCCTATAATATAAATAAAGAATTTGAATATAATTTAGGAGATTAAAATTAAAATTAAATCATTGTATGTATATTAACGACCTAGATGAATGAGGAGGTGAATATAGTAAGTCTCTCACAAAAGTTAAAAGCTAGATAAAAGTTCATTACAATAATCCCAGAAATCCATTGTATACACATATATTTACTATATAATAAATAAAATTTTATTTAATTTATAATAATAATATACTAATATATATTATTCTAGATATCATTTTTTCAATATTTATTACTTATTTTTCAACAATTACATGTTATAGTGATGTTCTGGTTAACATTTTAATTATTTTTCACATATGTTTTGAGTTTCTATTTCATTAATATTATGATGATCCTGATTTTTCCATTTTTGAATCTAAAAAATTTACAATAATATCATATATATTAATTATATATGTATTTTTAATACTCTATAAAATATATAAATAGTAAATGAAATACACTATTCATAGATACCAGTTATTGTATGAACACAATAATGTTGTTTAAATTTTATTTTTGTTTTTAAAGATATAAAATTAAATGAAATATATTATATGATAATTCTATTATAATTACTATATCATATTTATCACATATTCTTATTACAAACATCGTTTATAAATTCCAATGAATTCAGGAATGAATCACATTGCTTCATGAGGTGATAGTCTTTCATAGACACAAATGACAATATCATATTTCATACAACTGAAATAATGATCATATGTGGTATATAATAATTATATAATCATAAATAAATAACCATTATAATATATATTCATAAATGACCATATCATCCAATATTATTCTCATAAAAAATATGTTTTAATGGGATACAATACGATATTGGTTCGATAGCGGTAGCCCACCTTTGACTAGAATGCAGATTTTGGAAACAATTTGATTTAATTATGTTTCATTTTATGTATTTAAATTAACAAAAAAACATTTAATTATATCTAATATAATTAGGTTATTATATAATAATTATATAAAATAGTTTTTTGTGGGTTGAGGAAGAAATAATACACCAATAGTCACAGTTGAACATTAATTATTCTTTGAGTATCTCATTATGGTTTTAACAAAATAACTTAAATTGATGTATTTTAATAAAATAAATTTAATATATCATATGTGTATTGACTATGGGATTTTCATTGAGATTATATTGTTCAATCCCAATGGATTGATAGGTGTAAACAATGTGGGATAGTGAGATCACTTTTATAGTTGACGATGTGTGTAATTCCTATAAATACCCAAAAGATATTACAATTTGAAGGCATACATTACCTCATGTAGCTATAAAAATTATTATTTTGGTGTTTATGGTTTATTTTGATGATAAAAACATCCACCATAAAAAATAATGTTTATAATACTCTTCGTTAACGTCTACATTTCCTTTTTTTATCATTTTTTTTATATCAAGGTGAATAATTTTTAACATAAGATAATTATCCAATAGAAATAAATCAAAGTCACACATATATGAAACATTTCACATGATAATTATAAAATAATATATCTAATTTATAAAACAATAATACAACATGTGTTGTTAATTTATTTTAACAAAAGCTGACGTAATTCGTGAAAAGCCATATTTAAAAATAACCCAATTTATATGGTTTGTACAATTAAGGGTAATTATTAAAACTATATGAGCTGAATTTTTCATAAATTGATAAAAAAATTATATTTAGTATCATTTTAAATTCACTTATAATGATATATAATTTTTTTATTTCACATCATTTAAAAAAATATGAATTATTATAAAATCACATTAATATATATATTTATATTATTGATTTTTCATATTATAAAAATATCATGAAACATATTTAATTTTAATGTATTAAATTAAAACCTATTTATTATGATACATTCATAGAAAATATAAATTCTATTATATAATTCACTCAATTTTCCCCACAAATAATATTTTTAGTAATAATAATTTTAGTTAATTAGTGTGTAAATAATTATTTTTTTGGTACTTCATAATTATTTTTTGAATAAAATTTATATATATAAATAAAGAAAAAATTATAATCATAAAAATTTAATTATCATGTAAATGAATATATATTACTATGAAAATATTATTTTCTCCTCTTATAACGATATATTGAAAATTAAAATTAAATATTGTATATTTTATCTATTTTTAATTACAGAACATATTATATGTGAAAAATTCATGGAAACATGTCACAAAAATTCAAAAAAAATCATATATCAAAAGGATCGAATTATGTATATAAAATGTATTTTAGAAATTTTTGGGCCATGTTCAGACCCATAAATTTCAAGGAAAAGATTTTTTTCTTAAATTCTTTGGGATTTTACGAATACGCAGTTTCTAATGGCACCTGATTCCGAGGCCTGGTGTGCCCGGAATAAATTTCCGAAGTTCAGCTCGGGTACGTTCAGTGAACTAACAAGCGAGTTTTTCTATCTTTTGAATCGGTGCTCGGAATCGAAATCTAAGGGCATCGATGAAACTGTAGGGCCAGTAATTTCTTAAGAAGACCTTTTCTGGAGTAGCATTTGCACGGGAGGAGTTGTAAAAAAACGGGGATTAAATGATAAGTAAAATAAAATTGTGTGTAATTTTATTTTATCCATGGTAGTTAAACTCTATCAAGGGAAGTTGTTGGTGGGGTCCATGACCACCAAACTTCCCATGTGTGGTTATTAGGGAGGTGGGGCCCACACAAGCCCCCACCTTTTGAAATTCCCTAACTCCTCTAAAACCCCCTCTTAAATTATGTGACTCTCAGTCTCATTAATAATGCCAACTTAACACCCCATTAATTTTGACAAATCTAGATTAATTAAGTGAATTCAACTTTTGATGTTTTGAATTGTTGGTATAAGTAATTAAAATAAGGCAAAAGCCTTATTTTATTTAGGTTGTTTCATTTTCTGGAGACTTTGGGAAGAAAACTCTATGTCATGAAGAAATCCATCACCTTCGTTGAATAATGTATAGACTTTGACGAAGAACGTCGTCACCGCAAGGAGAGATTGGTTTATTGTTCCTTCTCCTCTCCACAGCCAGTGTGTGAAGCCATCCTCTCCTTGGGCGCACACCAATGTCGTCATCGAAAACACCCTCACGACGCTATTTTCTGCAAATTTCATTGAGGTAGGGGTTGAGTTGAATTTTAATCAATTAAATTTGTCCTTTATCTATCATTGAGCATGTCGTGTTTTAGGCCGCTTGTTATCAATATAACGGAAGTGTTCGGACTGCACAAACACGACCAATTCTCCTCCCCTTTTTCTTGTTGATTTTTTTTTTGTGGCTTGAAATTGATGTGGCACCATTGTCCCGCGCGAGGTCGAGAGAAATGTGGCTAGAGCTGGATGCGGCGTAGATGCACGGCGTCGTCGCGCCGCACAGGTGTAGACGAAGGAGGCATTGGCCAAGAGCAGGACTCTTCAGAGGCGCGAGGTGCCATCACGCCGCAACGGAGCACCAGGAGGCCGCGACCGGGGTGGGCCGCGACGGTTGTAGAGGATGGTGCCAGACTTGGCCGGCTGCCGGTGCACCAGGAGGCTTGACTGGCTGGTCCCGCGGCAGCCACACCGGCCGACCAATATGGTCATCCATTCCATGAAGTCTGGGTGTTCAAAACCCCCGTCCAGCGTAGCTAGGGGGACATCACAAGGGTCCACCATTTTCCGGAAAACATGCCCCCCCCCCTCTGCGCCCGCCTGCCCTTCGTCGGCCTCCAGCACTGGGTCGGACCGCCTGCACTAGACCAGACCTCCCATGCCAGGCTGGGCTGCGCTCAACCTGGCCGGACCCAGACCCTGTTTGGGTTGACCCGGTTTGAGCCGACCCGAGGGGGTAATGGGCCGGGTCGGACCGGGCCCACACACCCTGTTTACAGACTGATCCGTTAAAAAACCCATAACATGGGATACAGACCTCCGATCGATGCACCATCAGTTGGGTTGTTATTATTGGATCGAGATGGTGATTTTAGTATATTAAACTCAATGTTTCAGTGAACTTTGTGTATGTACGGGTTGGTTCGAACATGAAACCTATTCGGCCCTCGGAGCGGAAACTATTATAACATGAGCTCCGGGCCTCTGATCGACGAGACGTCAACTTTGTTGGATTCATCTTAGTGAGACGGTTCTTTTGGCTTACTAAGATCGAGGTTTGGACGCAACTGGAGTACGGTTTGGTTGGTTTTAGCTTAAAAACAAATCGGGCCCCTAGGACGAAAAAACCAATAACTCTCAGACTGGGCGTGTGATTGACGTGTCGTCTGTTGAGTTGAGTTCCTATTGACGAGACAGTACATTGTGATACATCAACTTTGGACTTCATGACAGGTGGTGTATCAACCCTTGGCTCGTGGAGTTGACCCTCCAAGAATCGAGCATGTTGTGTGTGGGAACCCTAGAGTTGGCTGCGACGGCGACAATTATGATGGCTATACTTGGATCCTATGTGGGTTCGGCAGCAAGGAAAATTGTACGTGGATCCCCTATGAATTCGGCAGCGATGAGGACTATACTTGGATCCTACGTGGGTTCGTCCGTGATAGTTACTGTACTTGGATCCTATGTGGGTTTGGCAGCGACGACATCGGTACTTGGATCCTATGTGGGTTTGGCAGAGTAGATGATTCAAAGGCTACATCAATCATCTCAACCCCTCTTCGTGAATAGTATTCCTGTGTGAGCTGAATCATGACTTTCAATCATCATCTTCAATGTGATTGACTTGATATCCTGTGTTGATTGGGTTATGCATTCTTGTGTGCATTGAGTAGTACTTTCCTGTGTGGATTGAGTTTTATGTTCCCGTGTGGACTGGGTTGTACTTGAGCTTGTGAGTTGTAGATGAACTAGAATTGAAGGTGTATGTATATTAATGGGAATATGCCTAAGTAGTGTTGGTTGATTCATTGTGATTATATCTTACCTTTTTGGTTTATCCTTCGTGGATTCTGGGAGACCTTTGGGAGTCTCAGGGTCCCTACTGAGTATCGTATAATCACCCCTGAACGGGCTATCCATGCACTATGTTTTGTTGGATGTAGATGATGGACAACATTGATCGAGGTAGAGTTTTGTGGAGCTAGATGGTACGTAGAGGTGGATCACTGGATGAGACAAACATGGAGTAGATAACAGGAGCCGAGGAGATGAGGAGGCTATCTGTACCCACCCTTCAGGTGGGATTTCCAGAGGACAGATCGGAGTTTCTGATTTACTTTTCTGCTGTTGTATAACCTTTTCAGTTGTACTTTACTTTTAGCTGGGTTTGTATTCTGGCCCATTTACTTTCCTGAACCTACTTTTGTTCTCAGTTTACTTAGTGTTTACTTCATCTGGCGTACTTTGTGGTGTTTGTTTTCTTTATAAAGGCAATACCTTCCCTTTTATCGGGATTTAAGCCTATGATGCTAGTCGCCTGCCCCTGGCCTATGGAAGATGGGCTTGGGGTAGTCACGTCATAGGCCCTGAGGACGGGTCATGGGAAATTGGTATTAGAGGATTTCAGTTATACCGCAGAACTCAAGACTCTGATCGTTATTCTATGTGAAGAAATAGTGTTATGGATATTGGATGTGGTTATCAGTCTAGGAAGTCCAGTGTTGGTGCGACGACTGACATATCCATACACCAGGACTCTGACTTCTGATTTATGACTCAGTGCATGAAAACATTGATTGCATGTGTGTTTCAATGTTTTCTTTCTGATTACTTGTGTCAGCGCACCGGGTATACTATATTGACCATGGCACACTCATTTCTTTTCCGGATGGCCCCACGATGGTAGCCAGCTAGGGTTCTGAGCATTGTATGAGATGGCAGCCCACCAAGCGACGTGGGCTCGGTGCAGGGCCCAATTACAGTGGATCCATCAGCGGTACCTCTACCTGTCGAGCCACTGATGCCACCAGCCCCAACAGATGATAGTGCACGTCACCTTAGTGCACTGCACGAGTTTCAGCGTCAGAGACTGCATTGGTTCTTTTGGGGAGACGGACACTCAGGCAGTCGAGGATTGGCTGGAGGCTGTTGTTCGAGTCTTCAGGTTGGTAGGGACACCAGCAGACCTCATGGTGATCCTTGCAGCGAGTTTCCTACATGAGGCAGCAGGTAGATGGTGGAGCCTGATGATCCAGGTGCATGAAGATGCATATATTCTATTGAGGGACATCGAGAGCCTCTTACGCTCAGAGTTCTTTCCAGCCACCCTCTGTGTGGTGCACATTCATGAGCTACTACAGCTGTGGTAGGACATTAGTATAGTAGCCCAGTACTCGGTGTGATTTACCGATCTCTCGTGCTACTCCACAGACATGGTACGGGATCCATTCTTCTAGTCCTGGACCATTGAGCAGGGATTGAGGCATGAGATCAGGGTATCGATGATCTCCCTCAGCATTCTGACGCAGGAAGTAGTACTAGAGAGAGCCCTTAATATAGAGTTCTATCTTGCTGAGCCTACAAAAGCAGTGAGACCTATCGCAGGTCGGAATGTAGCGGGGTCTTTTATAGCTGGTAGTCGACGAATGTCACAGGGGTCCAAGCAGACCTGACCATTAGGAAGACGACCTCAAGATACTGGCTCAGAGGTGCGGGCGCACGCAGCAGAGGCAGGCATACGAGAGGAAAAAAATGATATGCATGCGGCGGGTAGGGCCACATGGCTCGTGAAATCCCAACCCGACATGCAGAGGAGCAGTAGATGGTTGAGGGACCACCCAGGCAGAGGAAGAGGTTCGACCATGGTGGTCTGCAGGGAGCATCCAGACGAGGCAGAGGAGCTGGCCGAGCAGTGGCTAGTGGATGACGCTTTGAGGCTCTACCACCACCACCACCAAGAGGTCCACCCCGACCATAGGGAGCTGGCGGATAGAGGTAGGCTCAGCTTCAGGCAGCGGAGACCTATGACCACGGAACAACTAAGATGACTCTAAATACTATATTTGTCTACTACACACTTTCTGTAGTTCTTTTAGACATAGGATAGAGTCATTACATTATTGACGCTGCCCCTGTTCGGAGCTCATAGATTCCGACGGAGCCGTTGGCTCGATCTGTACGGCTAGAGACTCATACAGGAGCAGACTCGATGATTATGCACTGGTTCCAGTAATGCAAGATTACTCTAAGAGGTAAGAGATTTGGCTGGGATCATCTTGTAGCGGCGTCGAGGCCTTACAACGTCATCTTGGGCATGGATTGGTTATCTACGATCCATGCTCAGATTGAATATATGAGGCGCAAGGTGCGATGTGTCTGCACCGATGGGAGCAGGTTCACCTTCACCAGCGAGAAGGGAGCATTTGTAGTGCAAGATGGACTCACGTAGAAGATGGGACAACCAATCACTCGTCAGTTAGCTAGCCTCATCCTCGGAGGAGTGGACGTGTGGAGTCCGAGTTTTCCGGTTGTAGTGGATCGATATGCGGACATTTTTCCAGAAGACATTCTAGGAATACCTCCTCGCAGAGAGGTAGACTTCTACATCGACTTGTACCCTGGGAAATCACTGATATCTACTCCAACATGTCAGATGGATCCCATTGAGCTTCGTGAGCTTTGGTTACAGTTGGAGGACTTGAAGGACAAAGGATTCATTCGACCCAGTGTTTCACTCTAGGCTTCCCCAATTTCATTCGCTAAGAAGGCGGACGGGAGCATGCGACTAAGTCTCGATACCGTCGCCTGAACTAGTAAACCGTGAAGAACATGTATCCACTTCTGAGTATTGAAGACCTCTTCGATCAGTACAGGGAGCATGGTGGTTCACGAAGATAGACCTCATGTCAGGCTATCATCAGCTGAGAGTTCGAGACGAGGATGTGCAGAAGACGACCTTCAGGTGTCGGTATGGACACTGTGAGTTATTGGTTATGCCCTTCAGCATAACCAATGCTCTATCAGTGTTCATGAGTCTCATGAAAAAGATCTTCCATCCTTTCCTCGATCGATTTTTCGTGTTCTTCATCGATGATATATTGATTTACTCGACTACTGAGGAGGAGCATGCCTACCACTTGCGAGTTGTACTGGACACACTCCGAGAGCACCAGCATTATGGTAATCTATCAAAGTGTTAGTTCTGGATATGTGAGGTCCACTTATTAGGGCACGTCATCTCTGAGATGGGAGTTGCGGTGGATCCTACGAAGATCGAGGGAGTGCTAATTTGGGAGCGACCTAGGAGCGTGGTGGAGGTGTGGAGTTTCATAGGTCTGGATTGGTACTATCGATGATTTGTTCCAGACTTATCCAGAGTTTCACACCGCATTCAGATTTGACGAAGAAGTGGAAACCCTTCATGTGATCAGATAGATGTTAGCAGAGCTTCTAGGAGCTGATATAAAGATTGACCAGTGCACCCATCTTGAGGCTACCAGAGGAGTGAGTGGGGTGAGTAGTTTACTACGATGCATCAGGGACCAGACTCAGGTGTGTCCTAATGTAGGAGCAGGTAGTGATCCCTTATTGATCATGACAGTTGATGCAGCATGAGAAGAACTATGCTACCCATGACCTGGAGTAGGCTGCAGTGGTCTTCGCTGTGAATATGTGGTGGCACTATCTGATGGGTGAGTGATTTCCAGTCTACTCAAACCACCAGAGTGTCAGGTACATCTTCTCATAGAAGGACCTGATCCTCAGATAGTGGCTATGGATTGAGTCCTCCAGGAATATGAAATTGAGATAGTCTATATTCTTAGAAAGGGGAATGTAGTGGATGATTCTCTCAGCAGGAAGACAGGCATTCCACTACTTAGAGAGGAGACAGCACAGCTATCCTCTTTGCAAATATCCTTAGTGGATAGAGATTGGGCAGCCTTTCTTCAGTCTCTCATAGTCACTCCTCCACAACATCCACGAGACAGAGAGGCGCAACATGGGGACGCTGACTATGAGACACGGCGTGCACATATTTCTATAGGAGAGGCACCTGATAGATTTTCTGTAGGAGGAGAGCACGTTTCCTTTTTCAGAGGACATACAACGGTACCTGTTGCATTACAGGAGGATGTGCTAAGAGAGTTTCATACATCTCCTCTAGCAGTACATCCTGGAGTAGTGAAGATGTACCAGGATCTCAGATGTCAGCACTGGAGGCCGGGTATAAAGAAGGTTATGGCATAGTTCACCTCACAATGCCTCACCTACCAGTAGGTGAAGGCGGAGCATCAGGTACCGGAAGGCTTGGTATAACCATTTGAGGTCCCAGAGTGGAAGTGGGATTAGATATAAATGGAATTCATTATAGGATGCCCACATACTTCCAGGGGACACGACTCCATTTGGGTGATTTTAGACCGACTCACCAAGTCGGGCCACTTCTTACCTATCATAGAGCATGGCTCAGTGGAGAGATTTGGATGCCTCTATGTTTATGAGATCGTATGGATTCAAGGTGTTCCATCATCTACCGTCTCCAATCGAGATGCTCACTTTACATCCCGACTATAGAAGGGCTTGTAGGAGGATTTTGGGACGCAGCTACATCTGAGGACTGCTTCTCACCCTCAGACAGATGGTCAGACTGAGAAAACCATTCAATCTCTTGAGGACATGTTTTGTGCAAGTGTCCCAGACATTGGTCGCAGCTAGGAGGATCACCTAACTTTTCTGGAGTTTGCGTACAATAACACCTACCACTACACCATCAGGATGGCACTATACGAGGCATTGTACATCCGACCTTGCAGATCACTTCCGTGCCAGACAGATCCTGGGGAGTCAGCACTAGTAGGACCAGAGATGGTCCAGGCCCCGACGAAGATGGTTCAGTTCATCCAACAACGGATGAGGACTGATCAAATCCAGCAGAAGTCCTATGATGATAGGAGGTGGAAAACACTATAGTTCTTGGATGGCGATCACGTTTTCTTACAGGTCTCTCCTCGAAAGGGATTATGGAGATTTGGCCAGGGCCGCAATTTATTTCCGTGCTTCATCAGACCATTCCAAGTTCTCAGCAGGACAGGCGAGGTGGTTTATCACCAAGATCTACCACCTCAGTTGCACCGGGTGCACGACATCTTCCACGTATCTTAGTTGAGGAGATACATTCATGACCCAACGCATATCATCGATCATGGGGAGCTGGACATCAATGATGGGGATACTTTTGCAGATGTCCTGGTGGAGATCGAGGATCGACAGGAGTGGGTCCTATGTGTACGGTTGATACCTCTATTGCACGTCAGGTGGCAGCATGGGAACCTCCAAGAAGGCACATTAGAGAGGGAGGCTCAGATGCATGCTTAGTACCCTCTTTTATTTCCCTAGTTTGTGATGTATCTTTACGGGGATGTAAATCCCTAGGGTGGGAGTAATGTGAAGACCCTTAAATTTCAATGAAATTTTTTTCATAAATTATTTGGTATATTATGAGTACGCATTTTCTGACGGCACCTGATTCTGAGGCCCTGTGTGCCTGGAATCAATTTCTGATGTTTAGCTCAGGTATGTTCAGTGAACGAATGAGTGGGTTTTTCTAACTTTTGAATCGGTGCTCGGAATCGAATTCCAGGGGCACCGATGAAACCAGATCACCGGTAATTGATTAAGAATACCTTTTATAGAGTTGTGATTTCACGGGAGTAGTTGTAAAAAAAATTGGGGATTAAATGAGAAGTAAAATAAAATTGGGTGCAATTTTATTTTACCTGTTGTAGTTAAACACTCTCATGGGAAGTTGTTGGTGGGGCCCACGACCACCCAACATAACATGTGTGGTTATGTGGGAGGTGGGGCCTACACGATCCCCCACCATTTAAAATTACCTAACACCTCTAAAACCTCCTCTTAAAATATGTGACTCTCCCTCTCATTAATAATGCCAACTTAACACCCAATCAATGTTGACAACTGAAGATTAATTAAGTGAATTCAACTTTTGATGTTTTGAATTATTGGCATAAGTATATAAAATAAGGCATAAGCCTTATTTTATTTTGGTTGTTTCGTTGTGTGGAGACATTGGGAAGAAAACTATATGTCATGAAGAAATCCATCGCATTCGTTGAATAACATCTAGACTTCAACGAAGTACGCCGTCACCGTAAGGAGTGATTGGTGTACCGTTCCATCTCCTCTCCACAACCAGTGTGTGATACCATCTCATCCTTGGGTGCACACTAACACCATCATCGATACCACCCTCGTGGCGCTAGCTTCCGGGAATTTCATCGAGGTAGAGGTTGTGTTCTAATTTAATCAATTAAATTTGCGCTTTGTCTGTCATTGAGCATGTCGGGTTTTGGCCTCTTTTTATCAATATAACGTTGGAGGTCGGAATGCACAAACACAGATAATCCTCCTCCTCATTTTTTTTTATTGATTTTCTTCGTGGCATGAAATGGAGGAGGTAACGTTGCACCGCGTGAGGTCAAGAGAACCGCGGCCAGAGAAAGCTGCAGTAGTGGTGCGTGACGACGTCGTGTCGCGCCGGTGAGGCCGATGGAGGTCGCGGCCAAGAGGAGGCCACAGCGGAGGCACGCGACGCCATCGTGCCATGGAGGTTGTAGAGGAGGCGGCCGGACTTGGCCGTCCACCGACGAACAAGGAGGCGGGACCAGCAGGTCCCACGGTAGGCACACTAGCCGGCAATTATGGCCGGTTGTTCCAAGATGTATGGGGGTTCAAAGCCCCAGGCTAGCGAAGTTAGGGCGGACCCCACAAGGGTCCACCGTTTTGGGAAAACTGGGGGGTGGCGCCCCCACCCCCTCTTCTGCGTCCGCCCGCGTGGGGTCGGGCCGCTCGCGCCAGACCAGACCCTCGCTTTGGGTCAGGTCACCCGCGTCGTGTAGGACCCCCGCACCGTGCCAGGCCAGGCCACACCGGCAGGTCTGGGCCACGCCGGCCGGGGTGTGCCACGCCCAACCGGGCAAGTCCCAGACACTGTTCGGGTCGGCCTGGTTCGAGCCGGCCCAGGGGGTATTGGGCCATGTCGGACCGGGCCCAAACCCCCTATTTACAGACAGATCCGTTCAAAAATCCAGAACATGGGATACATACCTCCACTCAATGCACTTTTAGGTTAGTTGGGGTCCTTGGATCGAGACGGACATTTCGGTATATTACACTCAAGGTTACGGAGAACATAAAGTACAATCGGGTTGGTTCGAACACGAAACCAACCGGGCCATCAGAGCGGAAATGGTTATAACATGAGCTCCGGGCATCTGATCGACTAGCTGTCAACTTTTTTGGATACCTCGTAGTGAGACAGTTATTTTGGATTACTCCTCTTGAGGTTTGGACATAGCTGGGGTACAGTCAGGTTGGTTTTATCTTAAAAACCAACTAGGCCCTTGGGACGAAAAAGCCAATAACTCTTAGACTGGGCGTCTGATTGACGCACCGTCTATTGAGTTGAGTGCCTATTGACGAGATATAACATTGTGATACATCAAATCTGGACTATGTGAGAGTTGATGTATCAACCCTGGGCTCGTGGAGCTAACCCTCCCAGAATCGAGCATGTTGTGTGCGGGAACCCTAGAGCAAGCTGTGGTTGCGACGACAATGACAGCTGTACTTGGATCCTACGTGGGTTTGGCAGTGAGGACGACTGTACATGGATCCTTCGTGGGTTTAGCAGTGATGACGATTGTACTTGGATCGTACATGGGATCGGAAGTGATTGTTACTATACTTGTATCCTACGTGGATTCGACAGTGACGACATCTATAGATGGATCCTACGTGGGTTCGGCATAGGAGATGATTCAGAGGCTACATCAATCATCTCAACCAATCTTCATGAATAGTATTCCTGTGTGTGATGAGTCTTGACTTTCAATCTTTATCTTCGATGTGATTGACTTGATATCATGTTTGGATTGGGTTATGATTTCCTGTGTGGATTGAGTCGTACATTCCTGTGTGGATTGAGGTTTATTTTCCTGTGTGGACTAGGATGTACTTGAGCTCGTGAGTTGGAGCTGAACTGGAATTGAATTCTTAGGTATATGTATGGGAATAATCCTATGTAGTATTGGTTGATTCTTTGTGATTATATCTTTCCTTTGTGGCTTATCCTTCGTGGATTTTGGGAGACCTTCGGGAGTCTCGGGGTCTATACTGAGTATCATATACTCACCCCTGCTTGGGCTATGCCAGCACTATGTTGTGTTGGATGCAGAAGATAGACATCGCTGATCGAGGTGGTGGTTCAGGGAGCAGGACAGTACCTGGAGGTGGATCACTGGACTAGACATACACGGAGCAGACGGCTGGAGCCGATGAGCTAAGGAGGCTATCTCTACCCAGCCATGAGGTGGGATTTCTAGAGGCTGGCTCAGAGTTGCTGATTTACTTTTCTGCATATGCACATCCTTTTCAGTTGTACTTTAATTTCAGTTAAGTTTGTATTCTAGCCCATTTACATTTCATCATATACTTTTTTACTCAGTTTACTTAGTGTTTACTTCACCTTGCGTACTCTATGGTTTTTGTTTACTTTATAAAGGCAATGTCGTCCCTATTATTGGGATTTATGCCTTTGGTTCTAGTCGCCAGCCCCTAGCCTATGGAAGGAGGGCTTTGGGTAGTCATGGTACAGGCCCCAAGGATGGGTCATGACAGGCTATTCTTAAACCTTTTATTATATGTTTAACAACTAAATAAACTCATTTATCCTTAATTGTTGTAATTAATTTTAACTGTATCAACTAATAATTATTTTCAAAAATTATTTTAGAAGTAATAGAAATTGTATAATATTATTTATACAAATATTAAATCCATTTTTACAAATTCAAATAACATAAGTAAAAATCATAATTTTTAATTGTACATGTATAAGTGATGTGTTTCTACAGGGGAAATGTTCAAAAGTTTACAATGTTATTATATCAATATTTATTTGAAATTGAGTCCCATTAAATATATATCCTAACATAGATATGTTCATAGAAATAATAATTATAAAAATAATGATAAAATAAAATCATTTATTACATATACACCTTATAGAATAATGTTTTGGAAAACATCTAACATGTCTCATAAATGTAAAAAGTGTGACCAAAATATAATTCTTTATGTATTGAAATCCTTTATAAAAATTTAATATTTATTTATAATAAATATAATTTTCAAATAGTCTCATATATAAAATAATATCATACATTTTATGATATATAATATTTTATTACATTATTTAATCTTTTTATTTTTCAATTCTATCGTAATGTTATATTTCGTGTAATAACAACTTTTTCGTACATGTTTTGATATGTTATTTTTTGTCTACATAATTTTATCATGATTTTGTCGATTAAATGATATAAAAACGATATAAATATAATATATAATGAATAAATATATATTTGTAATAATCTATTGTATGTTGAAATAGTATGTAGAATAAATTGTTCATTGAAATGGTTGGATAGACGGTCAAAAGAATATTGCCTCCATATTAATGACTTATTAAAAGAAATAATTATAAATAATATACCTTAAAATATAGATACAATATAATTAGTAGTTAATACATATATCATATTTATAATACAATAATACTTAATAAATTCAATGTAAATAATGAACGAACTACATCCCTTTTTTAGATAGTGGTCTACCATACTCACGAAAGACATGATCGTATGCTAACAAAATTGAAAGTATATATATGATAATAATTTCATAATTAAAAATAAATCATATATATATATATTATATCATATATAAATGTAATTTTAATAATTATTCCAAACCATAAGATCTTGTAATGGTAAAAAAACTACATCCTTTCATGAGGCGGTAGTCTTTCGTACACATGAATGATGATTTCTAATTAAATTCGATGGAATTATTTTTCAGTTTTGGATCAACCGTAACATAATAACACCTAATTGTAAATATTATAATGTTATTTGTATATAATAGTCATATAAAAATAATATAATGTGGTTGATGAAGAAATAAAATGAAAACCTTGGTTGAAGCCCGTTAACTCATCTTCAAGAATATCATTCTGGTTTGCATGAAATTATATTCATTTTTTCCATTGTGAATAATTAATTTTTTACCATATGAGATTTTTGAAATCATTATATTTTACTAGTTCATATTTATATATTCAAATTTATTTATATGTGTGGATAATATTTTGAGTTAGTGCCCAATAATAGTTGATGGGGAGTGGAATTCATGATAACCCATAAATGTAATTAATATTGGGAGAACTACCATAACTCACAAGGATCAAAAATTTTAAAATAATATCTGGGTTATGTGTCCAAAAAATAATCATCATACTAAAATAATATCAATTTTATAAGATTCCTACTTATTAGTTATGTTTCACTATTTTATCATCTTAGTTATTATTATGGTCACTGCATTCCTATCCATTGTAATTTATCCAGTAAAAATAAATTATTGTTTGGTATATCTAAAATTATATAATAAATTATTGAGAAATATTATATATATAATTATTATAAATTAATAATAACATAGTTTTTAGAAATTAGTTTTTATATAACTCTCATTCCGTGGATGAACACTTCTTTATCCTTAATTGTGCTAAAAATGTTTTTACAATTTAGGGGTCAATATCTCCATTATAAATGGTTAATTGGTAAGTTAAAGAACCAAATACAATATTTATTAACAGTTTAAAATCTATAGCATGATGATATTAAATTATTAACTTTAAATTAATAAAATAAATTATTATTTCTAAATAAATAACAGTACTTTCAAATTTCCTATTATTTAATAAATTATAATGCATGAAATTTCAACATTATAAATTATTTTTAATATAAAATTTTAAAAACAATTTATAATTATATATTATACTATAGATATAATGGTATTAAATAATTCATTCAATGATCCTCACTTTTAGTATTTTTTTTACTATTCATTTTTTTAAAATTGTTAACTAAATAATTACTACATGGACAATTCATAAGAACTTTATGTAATATAATCTTCTCTAAAATTTAATGATAATTTATTATAATAAAAAATAAATTTTAATTAAAATTAATATTTATATCCAACCAATTTTATTTATTCCTTATTTTTATCCCCTTTAGAAAAAAGAGGAAGAAATGAACTATTTCACATTTTCTTTACATGACATATAATATGGGTCACTATAAATGTAGAGCGGTATAAAAAACAATAAATTTAGATCCTTAAGTATAAAATGAAAAATAGTGTTTAGAAAATGGTGTCTAGACATGTGATCAGTATGTCGTACACATAATATTCTATGTTTACCAACTATGCTGTCACAAACTGTCCTCGGGGCCAATGCCATGACTACCCCAAGCCCGCCTTCCATAGCCAGAGGCCGGTGACTAGCCCCAAATGCATAAATCCTGATAATTGGGAAGGCATTGTCTTTATAAAACATGAACACATCCAACTAGAGTAAAAGAGGAAGTAATAAACTAAATACAAATAAAAGTGCTGAAAAGAAAATGGTCCAGAATACAAACCCAACTAAAAAGTACTGATACAACTGAATGAAAGTACAACAGAGAAGACAAATAGCTGGAAGATAGAAGCAGCTCAAGGGTCATCCACCTCGGATCCTACCTAAAGGGTAGGTAAAGATAGCCTCCTCAATGCTCTCGCCCTCCATCCTCCTCTGAGTACTGTGTCATCATGAAGTCCACCTCTGTGTACTGACCCGTCGTGAGGTCCACCTCCGGGTACTGACTCGTCATGAGTTCCACCTCCAAGTACCATCTAGTCCTTGTACACTTGATCTCTTTCAGCGTTGTTCGTCATCCGCATCAAAAAAAATGAGGTTCGGGCATAGACTGTGTAGTGGTGAGTATAATGATACTCAGTAGGGACCTTGAGACCCTCATAGTCTCACTAAATCTAACATGGATAACAACAAAGAAGGATATCAATAGATAAAACTTACATAGGTATAAGCCTATACATATACATAAGTTATCAAGTAGCTCCTCTCAATCTTGTAGTAAACACAAAGGTCATGATGTCAACGGACAACCACTACTTAGGTATATTCCCATAAATGTACCTAAGTTATCATGTAACCCATGTCAATCATGTGGTAAACACAAAGGTCATTGACTCAGCTCAAACCAGGATTTTATTAATGATGTCAAAACAACGGTTCTAGGATAACTCCTCCTCTGTCGAGTACAGTGGTCCTATCATGACTCTGAGATGCTACTTTCTATCCTTAGACAGCTGAGATACTCCTCCTGTTGAGTACTGTAGGTCCGCACCCAAACACAGTAGTGCTTCCTACTATGGGTCTGCCGCCCAAACACAACAGCGTTTCCCATAATAGCCTTCAGAGGTACTCCTCCTATCGAGTACTCCGGGTCTGCTTCCTAATATAGGTGCTCCATCTGATGTGGGTCTTCCACCAAATACCGTCCACTCTGTCCAATGGGCTAGTCGACTCACTCTAATTTGAAGCGGTCAAGCAGGCATCAGGTCCAAAGCTACTAGGTCCTCGTACTCTGTATGCTCGTCTCAGGAAGGATCCACTCCAGAAGCTACTAGTCGATACTTCAATTATCACAAAGTCCCACAAAGAATTATCTCAAAGTACCACCTCGTTACAGGGTCTCAACGCAACAGTCGGCACATCAGTCGGACGCCCGGTCTATGAGTTATTAACCATTTCGTCCCGGGGGCCCATTTGGTTTCATGTACAAACCAACCCAACCGTATCTCAACAGTACCGAAAACTCTCATAGCGTATACTGAAAGGGACCATTTCTCAATGATATTACCAACGCTGCTGAGAGTTCGTCAAAAGGATTTCCGGTCTGAAAGTTATCGACTTTTCCGTTCTAGGGGTCTGGTTGGATTCTAAGCTAAAACCAACACGATCATACTCCAACTACGTCCAAACCTCATGTGAAGTATTCCAAAATATCTGTCTCATAAAAAGGTATCCAACATAGTCAAAAACACGTCAATCATACATCCTATCCTTATGTTATGAGCAATTCTGCTCTGAGGGCATGGTTGGTTTCGTGTTCGATCCAACCCGGCCGTAGACAATCTTTTCCAAAAGCTTAAGTGTATTATAGCAAAATGGCCGTCTCGATACACGTATTCCTATGCAACTAACGTTACATAGATCGGAGGTCCACAACTCATGTTATTGTCATTTAACTGATGATGGTCCGAAAAAAAGGGGTTGGGGCCCGGTCCGACCCGGCCCAAGACCCCCTAGGTCGGCCCAAACCGGGTCATCCCTAATCAGGTCTTGGTCTGGCCCAGTTGGTCATAGCCCAGCCCAGCTAGCGCATCTTGGCCCAGCCAAGCCAGGCCGGTCCAGCCGCATGGCCCACCGCGGCTCTGCCATCACGGTTGAGCGGGAGTCGCAGAACGGGGGTGCGACCCCCATCTGATTGGATTCGGTGGCTCTCGGTGCCGCCTTGTCATTCAAGATCTCGTGGCTGCATGGGATCTTCCCCCTCGCCACCATGACACAGCTGCGGTGGGTCTTCTCCAGATTTACGCTGGGGCGCCATCGCCTCCAGGCCGCCGGACAACTCCGGTCGCCACCTCTGGTTGTCGACGCCACAACGCCGGCATAGCACACCACTGCCACCTTCTGCGGACCACCAGACGTGCTCTGGTGGTCCATTTTTCCCGCTGTCAGTGCCTAAGGTCACCACGAGAGCCAAACATTACTGTGGAGGCTTCAATTTTCCTTTTTGTTCTCATTTCATCATATCCATCAATCAGCACACATCAATCATCTACGGAGGATCCGAGCTTGTTCGTTAGCTCGTGCCCTCCGCGTTAGAGGATCATAGCATTGTTCAAGGAATAAAAACACCAAACTAAGAGGGTATAATTCACATATTTATAATTATACAATAACAACCCCTACCTCTTAAATACGTCGCACATCATCGAGCCATGAAAAGAGGCAACCATCCTGATGATCGGACATCGAAGAAGATCAGTGCCAATTATGTTGACGTCGGAGGAAGTGTCATCATCTATGGATACATTCCCCATGGTGGTGTCTCCTCCATTGATGCAGAGGATGAATAGGAGAAGTCTTATCATTGGTGACTCCACATTCTTCATCAGAGGCATTCTTCATCGGAGGCATTCTTCTTCGGAGGCGTTCTTCGTCGAAGAGGCGTTGTTCATCTTCAAGAACGCTCGCCATTAGAAGGAGGGGGCTCTTCTAAATTCTACAAGAATTTCCCACACAATATTTGCCCAACCCAAATATTTAAATTATGTTTCTTCCATTTTAACAACTTTTCATTCTCATTAAATTTAATTCATACTCAATAATTAATTGAATGGTTGGAAAAATATTAACTGATTTGAGAGATATAGAAGGTGGAGAATCTCTAATCCAATAAATGAGTGGAGTTTTCCTGTATTAAATAAGGGGTGAGTTATAGGGAGTTCAAGGGGTTAAAGGAATGTGAATTTTCGAGGCTCGTGTGGGCACCAACTCTCAAATATCCTCACATGGGTAGTTAGGTGCTTGTGGGTCCCACCACAACTCCCCAATGTAGGATAAAACCACCTTATATATAAAAATAAAATTGTTCCACAATTTTATTCATTTCTCATTTATTCCAAAAATTTTATCTTCTTCTCTTGTGAAAACACAACTGCGGTAATGTCCCCTTAAGCAAATATCGGTGTTGCGAGTTCATCGATGCCCTTAGATTTCAATTCTAAGCACTGATTCAAAAGATAGAAAAACCCGCTCGTTGGTTCACTGAACGTACCCGATCTAAACTACAGAAATTGATTCCGAGCACACCGGGCCTCGAAATTAGATGCCGTCAGAAACTGTGTACTAGAAAAATTCCATGGTATTTATGAAAAGAAATTCCCTTAAAATTTATTGGACATTACATTACTCCAACCTCATATATTTACGTCCTCGTAAAGCTATAACACAAATTAGGGAAACTAAAGAAGGTACCGAGCACACATTTGAGCCTCCCGATCCATGTGCTCTCCTGGAGGTTCTTGTGCTGCCAATGAAAGAACACAGTAGGAATTGACCGTCCTCGTAGGACCCTCTCTTATTGATCCTAAACCATTACTGGAACCTCCGTGAATGTTACCACATCATCGATGTCCATCTCCCTATGGTCGATGATGAATGTTAGGTCATGCATGCATATCCTTGTCTGAGATACATGGATGACGTCATGCAACAGGTGAAACAACTTTGGAAAGGTCAAGCGGTATGCCACCTTTCCTACCCTGCTGGGGACCTAAAAGGTTCCTATGAACCTTGGAGATAACTTGCTTCCTCAGCCACATCTTGTAGACCTCATCGAGGTGAGACCCGTAAGAAAACGTGGTCTCCATCCTTGAACTCTAGTGGTCTCTATCTCCTATCAGCATAGGACTTCAATATGTTATGTGCAGTCTCCATCGGCTCCTGGATGATCTGCACCTTCTCCGTCGTAGCTCGTACCATCTATGGCCGGTAGGCTGTTGACTGACATGGAAATTTAGTCGATGATCACCCTTCCTCGTATACAATCTTAAAGAGCTATTATTATTTATCCTTTGACGAAAAGAGAAATCCGGTCACATCCCCTGGATGAACCACATTAATTGCCTAAATACAGTTAATCCTGACATGAACATTAAAATTCATGTCTTGGATGATGTCGTAAAGCCTCGACACTACTACCAAGAGATCCAACCATCATTCTCACCTCTAAGTGTTGAGTCACATTGTTCGGTATCAGTTTGTGGTCACTGGGTCTTCTCTATTACAAATCTAAAAAGTGAGAGTCAAGATAACAGTTTTTATCTGTAACTTCTCAGTATCGTTCCAACAAAAATGACAGGTAAGTAAACTTCAAAAAGATAAGTTTCTTTTTTACTGCATCTTGTAGTACAGGACACACAAAAACCACAAACAACAACATCATAGAAACTTGAATCACCAAGATCAAAGGCCTCCATTCCTAGAACTTGTTCTGCTCCAATCCAAAACGGATATCAGTAATGAGACCATCTGATCTGTCACCTCTCCTAGCAGCTAAATTCCAGTCCTACTGCTGATCGCATCCGCATCAACATTCCCTTTTCCAGGATTATAGACTATCCTGAAGTCATAGTCCTAGAAGAACTTAATACTCTGAAATATTTCTTCCACAAGGGTAAGGCTAACTAACTAAAGAGTGACCGGCCACACCCTCCTATACCTGAGTTTATCCTTTACTGCCTGAGTTTTTCCTTTTTCTAAACAAGGAAAACCCATCCCAACTTTGTAGGTAAACCACAATATTTTTTCTTAATACAGTAAATCTGTGTATGAATTGTGAATCCAATCCATACCCAAGTCATAAGGCCTCTATGCTAACACCAAGAGGTTCCAACCGATACTCTCACCTCAAGTGTTAGATCACTCTATCGGTGTAAGTGTGATTATCGAGTCTCCTCCCAAAGTTATCTCCAGACGTGAGGTTCAAGTAAACAGTTTTAACTAGAAAATCTAGGTCTGGGACTAAATTTTTGGTAGGAAGGAATGATTCGTATCAATGCCTGATGATATGGCAGTTATTAGTAGACATAGATCATTCCTCGAATCATCCCTAGAGCCACTCGGTTGCACTCCTTGACCGCATGCAGCTACTCTATTCCCCTGCTCGCCATATCCCAGAGCCTAGCAGGGACTACAAAGGCGGGTGGTTGTAACATGTTGAAATATTCACCACCTCATGATACTCTCCTACCTATGCATCCACATCTACTACTTAGAAGATTCATTTGTCCTTAACACTTCCTCTTCTTGAAACATTTTACACACCCAAGTATTTGAGACTTGTGTCAGCTTCCTTCTTCTTACTTCTTACATTCATTAGCAGTATTCGTTTATCCAAAGAACATTAAACCACAATGGTTCCCCTTATCACCCTAGAATAAGTAGGAATGAACAAGAGAAGAAGTGTTGGATCAGATGTCCTTTAAACATAAGTCACTCAAAAGTCTGAGACCTGAAGCACTAATCACATCGTATTCATTGAGTACCAAGAATGGTCGGTACGCCTTTATGAATACTCAGCTACTGACATGTCATCCTGTCAAAGCTGTGTAACTCCAGAAAACTCTCAACCACCTCTTCAATTTAGTCATCATCCCCTTATGAGTCAGGCTCGCCTCAGAACCTGAGGGGTATCTGATGCTGAATCACGTGTATGGAACTAAGCCTGCATGTGTCATCTACCGGTACTACCGGTTTGAACGTCTATCCAACAGGTAGTGATATAGCTGTCACACTACTCGAAGATACAATCTCAAGAATCATTCTATGTACCAAAGCCTTATCACTATGAATACCAACCTCAATGTCACTCACTAGGATACACCAGCAGCTAAGATCTCCATCTTCTCTACAAGTGTCTAAACTAGGCATAGAACTCTAGAAATCGCCTCCATCCAGTCCATTACTGCCTAGGAATCTTCCTCGCCTCATAACCTTGGAGTCCTCTACTACTGGAAATCATGAAACGCGCCCTGTTAGCATGCACCGTCAAGTAGTATGGTTGGTGGCATCTACTGTCTAATGGGTGGTGGTGCTGATGGTACACCACCCGAAGGTGCTAACATAGAATGAGGGACCTGCACCGGTGTATCATAGATTGGCGGGCCTTCATCGAGTACTCTCTCTGAACTCCAACTGACTATCTACGTGGAGACATCCTGAATAGATGTGACATGGTCAAATGATTAAAACCTGGTGAGATGACCTAGTTTGAGATGACTTATAAAAAACTTTTGGAAACACACACCCAATAAGTGTTTTCATGCACTAAGTCGGAAATCAGTTGTAAGGGTCCTGGTGTATGGAATCATTGGTCGCCGCACCAAAACATGACTCCCTGAACTAAAGACCACACTCGGTACCCTTAACACTATTGCTTCACAGAAAGGAATGATCAGAGTCATGAGTTTTGTGGTATAACCAACTCATATGATCCCAATTTATCACAACCCGTCTTCGGGGCCCATGTCATCACTATCCCAATCCCGCCTTCCATAGCCCAGGGGCTGGAGACTAGCACCAAAGGCATATGTCCCGATAAATGGGAAGGCATTGACTTTATAGAACATAAACAAATCAAACCAGAGTATAAGAGGAAGTAATACACTAATTACAAAAGTATGTGCTGAAAAGTAAATGGGCCAGAATACAAACCAAACTGAATAGTATAGCTACAACTGAACGAATGTACAACAGAAAAGACAAACAACTGGAAGATAGAAGCAGCTCATGTGTCGTCCACCTCAGATCCTACCTGAAGGGTAGGTACAGATAGCCTCCTCAATGATCTCACCCACCAACCTCATCCGAGTACCGTCTCATAGTAAAGTCAACCTATGGGTACTGACATGTCCTGAGGTTCACCTCCGGGTATTCACTCGTCATGAGGTCCACCTCCGGGTACCGTCCAGTCCTTTTACACTCGAACTCTATCAGTGTTGTCCGTCATCTGCATCCAACACAATGAGGCTCGGGCATAGCCCATGCGGGGGTGAGTATAAAGATACTCAGTAGGGACCCTGATACCCTCATGGTCTCACTAAATCCAACAAGGATAACCAAAAAAGAAGGATCTCAATAGAAAACCCTTACATAGGCATAAGCCCATACGTATTCCTATGTTATCAAGTAACCCATCTCAATAATGAGGTAAACACAATGGTCATGAAATCAACAAATAACCACTACATAGGTATCTGCCCATACATGTACCTATGTTATCAAATAACCCATCTCAATCATGAGGTAAACACAAAGGTCATTGACTCAACTCAAACCAGGATTTTATTCATGATGTCGAAACCACAGCTGTTGGAGAACTCTTCCTCTGTCGAGTGCAGTGGTCTTGTCATGACTCTGAGATGATACACTCTAACCATAGACTGCGGAGGTACTCCTCCTGTCGAGTACCTCAGTTCCGCACCTAAACACAGTAGTTCCCCCTGCTAGGGGTCTGCCGCCCAAACACAGTAGTGGTTCCTCTAATAGTCTACAGAGGTAATCCTCTTACCGAGTACCACGGGTCTGCTTCAAACTACCAGGTTCACCATCCGCCATAAGTCTTCTGAAAAATATCTTGCACTCTTTACTCTAGGCTAGTCGACTCACTCCATGTCGAATCGGTCAAACAGTCGTTAGGTCCATAGCAACTAGGTCTTCGCACTCTGTACACTCGTCTCTGGGAGGATCCGCTCCATGAGCTACTGGTCGATACTCCAACTATCACAATGTCCCCCAAAGAAGTATCGTAATGGACCGCCTCATCACATAGGTCTCAACAAAATAGACGGCGTGTCAATTGGACACTCGGTCTATGAGTTATTAGTATTTTCGTCCCAGGGGCTCGGTTGGTTTTCCGTACGAACCAACCCGACCGTATCACAACTGTACCCAGAACTCTATTAGGGTATACTCAATTGGTCCGTTTATCAAATAGATTACCAACACCACCGACAGTATGACAAACATATGTGCGGTCTGAATGTTATTGGCTTTTTCGTTCTAGGGTCCCGATTAGTTTATAACCTAAAATCAAACCGGCCATACTTCAACTACGTCCAAACCTCAGGTGAAGTATTCGAAAAGATTAGTCTCATCAAAAGATATCCAACATAGTCGATGACACGTCAATCGTACATTCGATCCGTATGTTTTGAGAGTTTCTGCTCTGAGGGCCCGGTTTGTTTCATGTTCAAACCAACCCCACTATACCCAAACTTCCCCAAAAGTTTGAGTGCATTATACCTAAAAGACCATCTCGATCCCAGTAATCCTACACAACTGACGGTGCATCGATGAAATGTCCAAAATTCATGTTATGGGTGTTTAGTTGATGATGGTTCGAAAATAGGGGGATTGGGCCTGCTCCAACCTAACCCAATACCCCCCCTGGGTCATCCCAAATCGAGTCGACCCGACTCGGGTCCGGGTTTGGCTCGGCTGGCGTGGCCCGGCCTGTCTGGCGCGGCATCACTGACACGGTCTGGGCAGACCGGCGCGGCCCGGCTGTGTGGCCCGTCGTGGCTCGTCCAGCTGGGCCGAGCGGAAGCCACTGAGTGGGAGCAAGGCCCCCCGCTAATTGGAACCAGCGGTGCTCGGTGCCGCCTTGTCATTCTGAATCCCGCAGATGTGTGGGATCTTCTGCCTTGTGGCCTCAGAATAGTCGTGGAGGGTCTTCTCCGGCGCCACTCTGGGGTGCCTCCACCTCCAAGAGGCCAGACGCCTCCAGCCGCCGCCTCCGGTCTCCGGCACCGCCACGCCAGTGCGATGCATCGTTGCCACCTTCTGTGGATCACTGGACGCGCTTGGGTGGTCTGTTTTGCCCACCATCAGCGCCGAAGGTCACCTCGGGACCCAAAATTCACTACGGATGCTTCAACATGCCTTTGTGATCCCACTTCATCATCTCCGTCAATCGGCACACATCAAAAAATCTTCGGAGGATCCAGGATTGTTCGTTAGCCAGTGTCCTCTACGTTAGAGGCTCATACCATTGTTCAAAAAAAAGAACACCCACCATAGAGGGTATAATTCACATAATTAAAATTATACAAAAACAACCCCTACCTCGCAAATATGTCGCATGTCTTCTAGCCGCAGAATGAGGCAAGCTTCGCGATGATCGGACATCACGGAAGATTGGTGCTGATTCCATTGACGTCAGAGGAAGTGTCGTCATTGATGGCGACAGTCACTGCAGTGGTGTCCTCTACCATGACACAGAGGATGAAGAGGAGAATGCTCATCATCAGTGACATCACATTCTTCATCAGAGGCATTCTTCGTCGCAGGCGTTCTTCGTCGAAGAGGCGTTCTTCTTCTTCAAGAACGTTCTTCATTGGAAGAAGTGAGCTCTTCTAAATTTTCCAAGAATTTCCCCAACAATACGTTCCCAAACCAAATATTACAATGAGGTTTATCTCATTTTAACAACATGTAATTATAATTCAATTTAATTCAATCTCAATAATTCATTGAATGGTTAGAAAAATATTAAGTGTTGTGAGAGAGATAGAAGGGGGAGAGGCTCCACTCCAATAAATGAGTGGAGTTGTCATGTACTAAACAAGGGTTGAGTTATAGGGATTTCAAGGGGTTAAGGGAATGTGAAAGGTTGGGGCACTTGTGGGCCCCACCTCACAAATATCCTCACATTGGTAGTTATGTGCTTGTGGGTCCCACCCCAACTCCCCCATGTAGGATAAAACCACCTTAGATATGAAAATAAAATTGTTCCACAATTTTATTCACTTCACATTTATTACACAAATTATAACTTCTCCTCCCATACAAACGCAACATCGGTGAAGGTCCCCTTATGCAAATACCAGTGTTGTCAGTTCATCGGTGTCCTCAGATTACAATTCCGAGAACTGGTTCAAATGATAGAAAAACCCGCTCATTCGTTCACTGAACGTACCCGAGCTAAACTTAGAAAATTGATTTCAGGAAAACCGGGCCTCGTAAGTATGTGCCGTCAAAATATGTGTACTTGTAAAATTCCATGGTATTTAATAAAAAGAAATTCCTTGAATTTTCTAGGTCATTACATAGTGAAAATAATTTTATCAATTTTTTCTATAACAAATTTTATAATTTCCACAAATAAATTTGGTAAAAAATTATGGAATAATTATAATAATATATATATTATTTTTTAAATAATATGGAATACATTTTTAAACAATTATATGAAATAAGAGGAAGACAAAAATCAAAACTAATCCCATGAAATTGTTTAAAAAATGCACATTAAATTTGAAAATAACCAAAATTTTACATTATTATTTTGTAAAAAAATCAAATGAAAATTAGTAAAATGACCTAAATTATATTAATATGCATTTAATTAAGATATTTTTTCAATAATATCAGTTAAGAATGTAATTTAAACTTATAAATTATTTAAATGAAAAATAAATTTTCATTTATAATTCATTATTTTCACATATAATAAAAAAATAAAACATCTATGAAAAAATAAGGAACCATAAGATAATATTTATATTATTATTTATATATTGTAGTTCATTTTTTTAATTATAATTTATAAATGTTTAAAAAAATAATTTAAATTTTTTCCCTAATTCATTATAAAATTAGCTTTTATAAGTGACATTATTTGCAATAAAACATTTTTTTCTTATAAAATTGTTATTGTTTAATTTATAGTAAATATTTTAAAATAAACCTATGGAATTTAATAATTTCACATGTTTTTCAATACTATTCATTATTTTCATTCTAAATATTAGTAAATAACATTTAAATTATAATATTAATACTATACAATACTTTGGTAAAACTTGTTCTTTCATGTAACATAAGTATTCTATGAAACATGATATTCTGTTTAACATAATACAAATGCAGTGTTATGCTTACCAAAGTTTTTGCTAAATGATTTTTATAATACATGTTTAATATGAATATTAATATAGAGAATTGTTATTACTGTATACTGAGAATCATTATCCATTGAGGAATTTAAAATTATTCAAAAAAATAAAAAATTATAAAAAATGTAATGTGACATTATACCCCTATTGAAATAAATTTCTCCCTCATATTTTCTATGTATATCATTTGTTAAATAATGTATTGTTACATTCATACGTTAAGAAAGGAATGTAGGAATTATAATAGTTAGTCATGTAACTCATAATTGGGATTCAAAATAGGAGAAAATTGAGGGATGTAAGGATTTTAAAATGGTTGAAAAATGTGAATAATTATAAATAGTGAAATAGAACACTGATAAAAAATATTAGGTGATCGTGGGAAATATAACATAAAAAAATTGATATTTTATGATATAAGGTTTTATTTGATTTATCTGAAATGAAGGTAATTGTATAGAATTATGGATTCAAGATCCTCTTCCTAATTTTGATGTGTTTTTACAATATGATTTAAATATATTATTACACTCATTTTGATAATCAAAATCTCACTTTGTTTTTTTCCATGATGAATATCCACTTCATCTCTTACTCCATCTCATAATAGTGAATTTGATATTCCTATAGAACTACCATATCATATAATACATGGAATGAATGGTATGAAATTATTTATTTCAAAATTTAATATTTGGAAAATATTAATGATGGGCTATCATGTATTCATAAATCTTTATATTGATAAATAATAAATTAATCTCCCATTACTAATTAAAATATCATCATAAACCACAACATAACTAGTTCAACATTTGACAGGCACAAACATTTAAAAATCATTATAATTATGTGACTAATTAAATAAAAATATATTAATCTATAATATATCATCAAGTATCAAATTATTTTCACATAGCTGTAATGAGAAATCATACATCATTTAATCTCTTGAAACATAAAATAACGTAAATTACTCTAAATAAATATTGAAAATATTTATTCTTATTTATTCTTAATATATAATCTCATACTATAAAGAAAATCAATAAATGCTAGGGTTTATCCTAGAATTAATAGATTTTATGATTTCATTACTATATAATACATTTAGATAATTAGATGAAATTTCACAAAAATTTAAAAAATATATTTTCCATAGGGGTCACATTCATACAATCATAAACGTGATTTTCACACCAAAGGTTAATAGGATCAGTATTTACTAATTATCATTTATCCCTTAAACCATTTTTATTGAATAAAATAAAATTTTTTCCTTTTTCTTCATTGTTTTTTTGGTTTTATCATCCAAATAAGTCATTTAATTAGGGTAAATTTTTAAACAATTTCCTATATCCATGAAATTTAGATAGTGATGTGAGGGAGGTATCTTGTATGAGAATTTCTCATTATTTGATTCATTAAATATATTTTTCATATAATTTCTCCATTCATACACTCATATGACATTACATTATACACATAAATGATATGACATACAGGTTAAGATAATTTCCACTATATTTCATCACACATATTGTGCATAAAATAATTCTCATATTATATTATCCATGGTTCATATTTATTCCAATGAATTCTATATTTTATTCTAATGAAAATAATAATATAGATACATTACTCAAACATCTATATCAACATTTTTATAAAATTATTAAATCACTTTATAACAACCATATTAATATATAGCTAATTTCTGTTATATTTTTTTAGAGAATAAATTTGTCTATATATATTTCAGGATGAATGATAATACCAGAAGTGTAACTTGTAAGTATAGTAAAATTTTTCTTAAATGAACCAATTAATTCATCAAACTTTTCATAATTTCATTTAATTACTAGTAGATCTATTTATGATAAATGTAATGAATTTTTATATTGTAAAAAATTTCTTAATGTAAAAATAATACATGGTGCCAATTTTATATTGTCACCTCACAATATACATATGTTTATACATCTGATCGTCATCACTTGAAACATAGTAAACATACAATTTGACATTTCATGTATTGAATAATCAATAACAAAGAAAATATTTTCAATGATATAGGTCCATTTATCAAAGACTAATGGATCAACGAAACCACTAATTTTTCTTCCACATGAAGTCCTCAACATAGTGTTGTTACCTCCTTTGTATGTTTTTATGGTCACCTTTATTCATGTCATGAGAATTTTTTTTTTGAATAATAATAAATTTTTTATTTAAACTCTCTTAACATTCATTTATCATATGAAAAATCATAGAATTGTTAATTTCATTCTTCATAACATTTTTTATTTTAGTATTAAATAAATAAAATAGAAAACATATTTTCATGTACATTAGTAATTGTTTGGAACCACGAAATCATGATAAAAAACATGTAGAATTTGTTAATCATGTATGTTTATAATTTCACCTATTGAACCATTGTTACATTCTAGGATATTCATAGTAATATTCTATTTAAATAATTCATATTCATACATAAATAGTTCTTTTATTTCCATTGAATAAAAACATGGAGTGTCAAACTATGTTTGCCCAAATGGATGTCATTAGGTACAAATTATTTATTGACTATTGATCATTTTACAATTTTCATATTTATTAACCCTTGGATCATCTGATCAAATAACACATCCTCTTGAAGATTCCATAAAATGATGAAATTTATATGAAATCAGTCACTCTATCCTTTATCAATATTCTAATACATTTTATTATTATTTTGTATCTATACATATTTCTTTTGAGACATCCCTAGACATATTATTTGAAATATCCATAGCATTATCAGTATGGTTTTCGCATTCTTGTTTTAAAGGGTAACTAAACCAATCCATTGATATAAATTATAATGACCCACGAATAACATAAATTTATATTAAATATTTTTAGATGAATTTTAATTACGGTATATAAAGACACACTTATGAAGTGTACTTATTTATTTCCTTATGAAAATTTGAAACAAATTCTTCTAACATGATAAATAAAATTCAACATCATCCATAAATATAATCCCATTATGACTCAGCCCATGATTAAACAACATAAAACCAATTTTAATTACCTATATATTGTAATCATATATATGTTTGAGATAAAATTCATCTTAATGGTAATTAAGAATGATACATAGTCATGAAATAAACACAAGGCAATCATAACATGATCATAGTATTCGAAAACCATACCTTAAATATCAAAGGACATAAAAAATTAATCATTTCATATATATTAGAATATTTTATTACCATAATAATAAGGAAATAAAATAATATGATCTATGAGAGAATAAAATTTTCATAAGACACATTTTTTCCACAGAAACAAATTCGTATAAAATATTATGTAGTGGATATGGATGAACGTATTTGTAACATGTCAAGAATTGGATGACCAACCATGTCCCTAATTTGATCTTGGGATGACCACCTATGTACATTATTTTATACATAGTCTAACTATTTGTCTAACCTTTTTTTAGGTGGATCAAAAACTGGGTGGGACACATCACCATCTTAGGTGATATCCCATTCCTCATAGTGGAATGAGTTCTCTAACAAAACAATAAATTATTAAAAATACATATATTGAACAAATTTCACTATATTTTTCAACATTATATTATGAAATCTAGTTCACTGTCTATTCTATCCATGTAAATATCATGCGATATGTAAATTTCTAAGAAAATCATTAGAGGGAGATATATGTCACACATGTCATACAATGAAAATCATATTTTTATCTCCCCCATGTTTAGAAACATTCATCATATCGTAACTAATTAAATGAAAATAGATTAATTAAATTTTTTCATATTATAAGAAGTTTAAAAAGGATAGGTTTCATAATCATTTATTTATATCATAACAACCCTAACAAGTTTGGTTAATAAGATCCTTATCATGATATAAACCATGGAAGATAAACATAATTCATAAAAATCATTTCATATAAAACATAAACTATTAAATGATGGAATAATAATAGTGTCCTATGATCAAATCAATTTTAGTAAATTAACTATTGAAATTGATGTCATCTTAGATGAAGGTGTATTTTGAACGATCACACAGATAATTTCTTAAGGGAAATAACATTTTTTGACATCAAATTTTGAAAACATAAAATTTTATCAAAATAGATTCTTAGAAAATCCCATTGAAATAAATTATTTAACATTTTAAAAATAATTTAAATAATTAATTTATAAATATTCAATTTCCTCTTTGAATAAATCATTTTAGACCTTAAAATTTTGGAATGTTTTTTATTTAAAATTAATCATGAAGTCATAAAAAAGAATCATTGAAAAAAAATTTAAACACCATTTATTACCTAAAACATTTTCCAAATCCATTTTTATTAGCATAATATTAAATAAAAATTACTATATATTTAATTCATTTTTAGATGGAATTGGTTTTAAATAGATTTATTATTGATCCAAGAGAGAAACGAGGTCTGATTTCCACACAAACATACTATTTATCGGAAGTGAAAAATTGTGAATAATTGGTATCATTAAATGAATATATCATTAATAACAATATTGGAATAAAAATCATCTGAATTTATTAGATATATATCATACTATTATATCATTATAAGTGGAATAAAAATCAATCATAATAAATGATGTGATTCTATTTAATATTAATACCACATTGGGAACTATGAATCCTAATAACTCTAAAACAAAAGTATAAAATGTTACCTAAAATACCTTTATATAGATAAATCCAATATGTTAAATGTAAATTTGTATTTAAATATATGTCATGAATTAATGTCTGTTTATATAACAATATACATCTTAAAGAAGAAATATTTAATAAAAACATATTATAGAGACAATAACTTATTAATTGTAATCCTCAAGAAAAAAGATATCAAAAAATTGAAATGAATATTTTAAATATAATTTAAGAGATTTATCTTAAAATAATATCATTGTATGTGAATTAACTACATAGAAGAATGAGGTGGTTAATATATTATGTCTCTCACAAAAGGTAATAGCTAGACAAAAATCCCTTACCCAAATCATTGAAATCCATTGCGAACACTATTATTTACAATATAATACATAAAATTTTATTATTAATATATAATATTACCATAATAATATATATTATTCCAAATATCATTTTATTTTCAATATTTATTACTTCTTTGTGAACAATTACATGTTACAACGATGATCCTGATAACAATTGCTCTGTTATTCATATAAGTTTTGACTTGTTATTTTTTTTCCTATAATGTTGATCATTATTTACTCATATTTATATAAAAAATTACAATAATATCAAATATATTTAGTATATATGTATTTAAAATAGTCTATAAAATATATAAATAATAAATGAAATACACTATTCATGAGATAGTCTGTTATTTGACCCCAAGAATGTGGTTTCATGTTTCATGATGAATTGAATGGAATAAAATTAAATGATATATATTATATGATAATTCCATTGTAATTACTATTTCATATTTATCACATATTCCTATTTAATCCATCGTAAAATAAAACATTGAATGCTTGTATAAATCACATCGCATCATGAGGCTGAAGTTTGTCGTAGACAAAAATGAAATTACCATATTATATAAAATTGAAATAACAATCTTATGTGTAATAGAATAATTATATTTTAATGACTCTGAATTTACATGGAAATTTTTTTCTTAAATACATGGGAATTTTACAAGTCCCTGAAAACTAACTGTGTTTGATTCTCAGGCCCAGAGTGCCCGGAATCAATTCATGAAGCTTTGTTTGGGTATGTTTAGTAAACGTACCAGCGAGATTTTATAACTTTTGAATTGGTGCTCAGAATTGAAACATGAGGGAACTATTGAACTCGTAGATGATGATATTGGCTTAAAAACACTTTCACCCTGACAATAATTGGTCGAGGATGAAAGTTAGTTTTGAGGTTTTTCGTGGGAATAATATAATACTTTAAGAGCATGTCTGAATTTATTTTATTTTTTATATCCACCATGTGGAAGGTGGAAGTGGGGACCCCCACACCTTAACCTCCCATGAGAGGATATGGTGGTGGGTCCCACTCGAATTCAACCTTGCATGTGGGGATTAATTTGGTGGGGACAACCCGAGGTTGTAACCTCTTGAACTCCCCATTAAGTGGGGATGAACCTCTTAACCTCCTCACATAACGGTGCCACCAACATTTACATTAATTGTGCCAACCAAGTGTTTATGACTTCTTTTTTAATTTCTTTCCCACGAAATAATCGATATTATAATTTATTATTTATCACATCTATTCATTTGGGTGTTTAGAGTTGGGGATTATTGGGAGGAAACTCATAACGAAGAACGCTCCGACCAATGATGAATGAACATCAAAGAACAAATAACTTTTCATCCACTGACGAAGGACATCCTCATCATTGATATACATCTAGAACAAGGGAGGAAGATCCGTATTTGAATAAAACTTGTGACACCATCATCTACATCATCATCTTCTTTTCCATAAAAATGAATATAAGGTTGGGGAATCGAGTTTGAATTTGTTCTCGTTCTTCATAATTCAATATTGGTTTAGGGATATCCAATTTTTTCAAAACTACATTTAGGGTGTGTTCTGAACAAACACAGCACGACCCCCCTCTGTTTTTCCTCCCTTGTTGAACATGGAGGTGGTGCAACAGCACCGCCGGAGGTGTGGGCCATGGCTGATGGGCCGCAGTGGTGCAACGAAAGCCAGCATTGGGCCGAATGTGATGGAAATCGGTAGTGCATGGTTGTCAGGTCACAGGAAGGGAGTGATACTGTCTTTCCATACAGAAGAACATGCCGCTTCCCCTGGTAGTAGTAGTGCACACTGGTGGTTGCAAGGCCACCGAAGGGGCGTGACTTTGTCACGCCATGCACAGGAAGAATACGCGGCCCAGAGGGGCTATGTAGGTGGATTAGGGGCGACTGGTTGGGCCGGCCGCTAGCAGAGCAGACCTGGCTTGCCGATCGGCCAGCCATATGAGGAAGGACACAATTGGCTCCCATGGGGTACCAAACTGGTGCCAGGCGCCGATTCCGTTTGGGAGACAGGGGGGGCATCTAGGGCCGGGCTTCCAGAGCAAGCCATGCGGGTCGTGCTCCTCAAGTTCCAGGCCGCCCAGCGTGGTCTGGATTGGTTCTGGCGGGCCAACCTAGTTCTAGTGGGTCAGGTCATCCCCTGAGAGGTCAGGCCGGGTCAGTCCGACTAGGTCAGACTGGACACAGACCTGTTTGACCCGATTTCAAAATTTCCCCCATAACAAGGGTTACGAGTGTCTGATTGACGAACCGTCTACGACGAAGGAATGTTTGGAATAAGAAGGTTCTTTTGGAATACCCCACAGGAGGTTTGGAAACAATTTCTATATGGAAGGGTTGGATTGAACCTAAATTGAACCGGGCCCTCTGAATGGAAATTTCAATAACTCACAGACCGAGTGTCCAATTGATTCATCATCTCTTGTGTTGAGACTCGTATGACAAGACATACCTTTGAGATACTTCCTATTGGGATTTCGTGGAAATTGATGTATCGACTTATGGCTTGAGGAGAAGACCCTCCTAGAATCAAGAAAACATTGTACGGAACACTGTGACTGGTTGTGCTCTGACAGTTGTTCCTGGATCCTGTGTGTGTTCGACAGCTCCGACAACTATTCCTAGATCCTGTGTCGGTTTGATAGCACTGAAAACTGTTTCTGGATCCCGTATGGGTTTCATATCTTTGCCTACTATTCCTAGATCCGGTGTGGGTTTGATATTTCATACTTCTGTTCCTAGATCCTTTGTGGGTTTGATAGAATAACTGTTCCTGGAACCTGTGTGGGTTCGACAGTTCTAATTTCTATTCCTGGATCTGATGTGGGTTTGATATAATAGATGATTCAGTCACTACATCTGATCATCTCTATCTATCTACATAAGTTGTATACCTCTATGAGCTGTGTCAGTAACTTTTTTTATCCTTATGATTGATATGTATTACTAGATAACTTTGGTATATGTATGGTCATATACATTAGTGGGGTTATCTATTGATTTCATATCATGTGGTTTATATTTGATGGATTTTGGGAACCCTTGAGGGTATCAGGGTCCATAAAGAGTATCGTTATACTCAACCCTACATGGGATATACCCACACCTAATTGTGTTGGTTGCAAACAACAGACAGTGCTGACCGAGGGTGAGTGTATGAGGACTATAAGATACCTAGAGGTGGACCTCATGATGATTTGATACCCAGATGATACTAATGGGAATGGTGTGATGAGGAGTCTATCGATACATACCCATATGGTATGATCCGTGGTGGATGATCCAAGAGCTTCTTTTCACCTTTTAGCTGTTTTTTCCATTTCAGTTGTACTTGTACATTACAGTTGGGATTGTATTTCCGACCGCTTTACTTTTCGACACATTATTGTTATACAGTTTTACATAGTGTTTTGTATCATGTTGTGTGCTCTATTTTGAGTGTTTTAACTTATAAAGTAAATACCTTCCATGTTTATGGATTTATGACTTTGGTGCTAGTCACTAGCTCGAAGCCTATGGATGGTGGGTTTGGGGTAGTCACGGCACATGCCTCGGTTGACTGGTCATGAATAATTAGTATTAGAGGAGTCGGTTCTACTGTAGAACATAGGACTCTAATATTTTTTTATGAAGAAAAATTGGTAAGGATACTGAGTGTGCTTTATAGTTTAAGGTGACCAGTGTTGGTGTAGCGGTTGACATATCCATACATCAGGACCCTGACATCTTATTTTTGACTCAGTGCAAAGAAACACTAAATTTGTGTGTGTTTCATGATATTTCTTTGTGATATCTTTGATTCATCTCACCAGGTATAACTTATTAACCATGGAACACCTATTTCTTATTTAGGATGGCCCCACGAAGATAGCTAGCCAGGGTTTCAGGATTTGTATGAGATGGATGCCCACCAAGTGATGAGGCATCTGTGTAGGGCGTTATTATAGCGAAGGTTCCATTGGAACCACTACACGTTGAGCTGTCGATGCCAGCAGCCCTAGTAGCAGAGAGTTCACGCAGCCTGAGCGCATTACATGTGTTCCAGTTCTAGACACCGCCCAGGTACAGGGGCGAGACGGACTCCCAGGTAGCTGAGGATTGGATGGAGCCTGTGGTGAGAGACTTTAGACTGGTAGGGACAACAGTAGACCATATTATGATCCTATCATTGAGACTCCATCATGATTTATTAATAATATTGTTGATCCTGATGCTCCTGGTGCATGAAGAGGCCACATTTTTCTACGAAGATTTCAAGACCCTTTTTCGTGGAATGTTGGTCCTAGCCACACTACATGCTGTGAAGATTCAAGAGCTACGTCATGTACTGTAGGGTATCATGACAGTGGCATAGTACTTATTGTGGTTCCCCGACCGCTCGCACTAATCCACAGATTTGGTGTGGGACAAAATCTTCATTGCTCGGACCGAGAGTAGTGGCTTAGGTGAGAGATCGTGGCTTCGATGATCTACCTTTGCATCCTTACACAGGAGGGGGTGGTTGGATCGATCCCTCTTAGTAGAGAGTTTCCTTGATGAGAAGTCACCAGTAGTGAAACCCACCACTGGGCATCACGTAGAGGAGTCTCCTAAAAAAGACAATAAATAGATGTCACAAAGGTCTAAGCGGACTAGACCATCCAGTGGATGATCTCAAGACTCGGGTTTGGTTGTGAGAGGCTCACAAGACAGATCCAGTCATTCAGTGAACATGCAGTGTTTCAAATCCGGGGGGCAGGGTCACACTGCTCATGAATATCTGAACCACCGTTCGGATGATCAGCAGATAGTTGAGGGACATCCCAAGAAGAGGTAGATGTTCGATCGAGGAGACCCACATGGCACAGACAGACATGGAAGAGGAGCTAGTCTTATAGTTGGATGTGGATGGAGTTACGAGGTGTTACCACAAACAACACCAGGTGGTCCACCCCTACCATATTAATAATAAGGATATGGGAGAGCTCAGCTCCTAGTAGTAGAGGCTTATGATCATGCAGCTCTTTAGATGATTTGTGGTACGATCTATGTCTACTCCACCTTGACTGTAGTTTTTATAGACACAGGTTTTAGTTACTCTTTAATTTCCACTACCCTCATTCAGAACTTGACGATTCCGACTGAGGTGTTGACTCAATCCTTACCGATAGAGTCTTTTACAGAAGCATACTCTATTTTTACACAAAGGTTCTGGTAGTGTCAGCTTACTTTAGGAGATGAGAGATTCGACTGGGATCTCCTCGTAGCAGCGTCGAGGCCATATGATGTCATCATGGGTATGGACTATATATATACATTCCATGCTCAGATCGACTGAATTAGGCACATCGTGTAGTGTGTCTGCATGGATGGGACCCGGATTGCCTTCACCAGTGAGAAGGGAGCCTTTGCAGCACATGACAGTCTTACCCAGAGGAGGGTTTAGCCGATCACTCGTCATTTGGCCTGACTTACCCTCAGATTAGTTGATGTGGGGAGTCTGAGTTATCCTATAGGGGAGGAACAGTACCCAGATATTTTCCCTGACGATGTTCTAGGACTACTTCCTCATAAAGAGGTTGACTTATACATTAACATGTATCTCAGGACGACACATATATCTACACCAGTGTATCAGATGGCTCTCATGGAGCTTTGTGAGCTGTGTGTAAAGATAAAAGACTTGTAGTAGAAGGGATTCATCCAACCAAGTGTTTATCCCTGTGCATCCCTGATTATGTTCACTAAGAAGGATGATGGAATCTTGAGGCTTTGTGTCAACTACCGTCACCTGAACCAAGTGACCTAGAAGTACATGTACTCATAACTGAGGATTGATGTCCTCTGTGATCAGCTAAAGGGGGAACAATGGTTCTCGAAGATAGACCTTAGATCAGGCTATCACCTGCTCAGAGTTTGAGATTAGGATATGAAAAAGATAGTCTTTAGGTGTCGGTACGACCACTATGAGTTCTTGGTTATTCCATTCGGCGTAACCAACAATCCAACAGTGTTCATGGGTCTCATGAACAATATTTTCCAGCCAAACCTTGATCTCTTTGTCATAGTCTTCATCGATGAAATTATGATCTTCTCTTATAATAAAGTGAAGCATGCCTACCATTTTCGAGTAGTAATGGACACACTCCATAAGAACCAACTTTATGGTAACCTCTTGAAGTGCCAGTTCTGGATTCTGGATGTTCACTTTATTAGACATGTCATCTCGGTGGCTGGAGTTGCAGTAGATCCAGCGAAGATTGAGGTGGTACTTGTTTGGGATCCACCTAGGAGTGTGACAGAGGTTAGGAGTTTCTTGATATTGGCTCGATATTACCATAGGTTCATAACTAACTTCTTCATTGTTCTAGTACCACTATCAGCATTGACGAGAAAGGGGAAACCCTTCGTGTGGTTGGAGAGATGCGATCAGATCATTCAGGAGCTGAGGCAGAGGATGTGTCACATACATCATATATTTTAATGTTTAATTTAATTTAATTTCTATTAATGCATTGTTTTTGGCGTTTCTCAAACTTTTATGGTGGAATGGGCCAGTTTTCAGGAATTGGTCCAAACAGTGAGCTCAATTTCATATTTAAAAATAAACACTGTTTCATTTATTAAATTTTCATTTCTTAATATTATTCACCCATTCCAATTCATAAATGGTCTCCCGTAACATATTAACACCACCATTGTTGTTTGGACCCCTTAGAAATCCATACAATGGTGTATTTGGGTTTTTATTTAAAGAAATTGGCCAACCTGAAATCCCATTTTCCAGTTTTAAATCGTTTTTTAATTTTTTAATATCTTATTCATTATAATGAATGTTTTAATGATTTCACCACCCTTTCGACCCTAAGAAGACCAGGATCACTCCCATTTCCTTTCCCCCCCCCCACTTGGAGCTCTTTGAAATCGTGAATTAGGGGAGAACTTAATAGGGTGCCTCAAATCTTTCAGAATTGAAGAGGTAATTTCATTCCTTTTTAACTATATAAATTCTTACTATTTTCCCTCCATTACAGTTCCTAGATGACCTCCTAAATCTTTTTCGAACAACCCCTAAATTGTTGGCTATTTTAAAATTCAACTACTGGTGTATGGGTGGAGATTTGTAAAAGATCCATCAAGTAAGTTGGTATTCTTCTTTTTTCTTTCAATTGGCTTCGGGTTACATTCAATGTGATTAGGGTTTCATACCTTATCCATAAGGTTCCCAATTTCCAGAAGTTAGGGTTCAATCCTAGGTATTGATATCTTGTCTTTACAATGAAATCTTTTGGTTTTAGGTTGTATTTCACTTCCTTGAGGTGTGGAAATGGTACGGTTTATGTTTCAAACCATGTTTTGAGTGTTTCTTCATAAAAGGTAGGTAATTCCATGTATAAAAATTTTATGACGTGTAAGATTTCTTGGATGATTAATATAGTATGTTTCAAATCGGTTTTGTGTGGTGGGAAAACTATTTTGTGATCGATTTTGTTAAGTGTTTAATTTTGTAGTTGCATTTCTGCTTGGAATTGGGTGATTTTCATGCGTGGCTCTTAGGGAAATGTTTTGGTGTATTTTATAACATATGAAAATAATTTATTATTGTTTAGAGGGGCTGAAAATTATGGTTTGTTAATGCCTAAATGTAATTTTTTTCCTTTTAATTAGGTTTTTTAATGGTATTAATGTGTGGAACCATGTTGTACTTCTTGAACCTGATTTGAGAAAACATGTGTTTTTCATGTGTAACTTTTGTGTTATTGTTTGATGTATTTCTATAAAACAGGGGGCGGTTTAAAAAATGTTTTTAGAGATGAAAATTCTTCTTTTTATTGTTATTGGAATTGTTTTGGTCTTGATTTAGGGGTTTTAAATGGGTTTTGTATGCAAACCATGGTTGCACCTCTTGGGTTGGTTTTATGAAAATTGTAAATGATTTAATGAGTTTCAAAAATTTTGAAATGGTTTCTTATGTAATGCTCTAGTGATAGTATGTTCCTAAAATTAGTTTTTGAAACTTATTATGGTCATTTATTTTGTAAAACATTTTGGTACTGTTTGGTAATTTTTCGAGGTGATTTATGAAATTGGGATGTGGGTGTGAAACGTGTTTTCGGGCTGTTTTGCATCAGTGTGATGTGCTAAATGGACTTCGTTTAGGAAATGGGTATTATGTAATATATGAGTGGGCAGTTATGTGATGTTTAGCATATTGGAAAATATTTTATAAAATTGTTAATGGATTTGATTAATTGTGAAAGATGTGCCAAATCAGTTGTGGGCTATTTTTTGTGTGAGTATGATTTCGAAAATTCATTTGGATGAAAAAGTGGATTTTTTATACTTGTGTGGAATACATGTGGGATTTTTGATGAACTTTTGTTTTGAAAATTATATTTTCATGTGCAATATATATTTATTGTCTTTTATAACTAGTCTGAGCACATGGAGAAAACTCAGGTATCTTGGTGGGTGTACGTGTACTAGTATGCTAGTGAATCTGTGGGGTTTAGCCTCAGTTTCACTTAGCAAGATTGACGCTTGAAAATCTATGTAAACTATGATGATGATAATTGGGGACCATTAGGTTATAGATATATTCCCTACTAGTGGCTCATGCACTGGAAAAGATATTTTGATTGTTACTCTCACCGAGATATGAGGTACCTAGGACCCACAATGAGCTAGTGCCTAGTGGTTATTTCCAATTTCTTATTCTCATTAGTTACATTGTGATTACCATTGGCATAGAGAATGGTTGGCTGGAAAATTCAGTATTGTTGAAATTATTTTTTAGAAGTGTTGATTCTTAATGATAACCCACTTGGCAAATATTTTAATTTTTTCGTTTAATCTTTTAGAAATTGAAACGAGCATTTTCTATTTATGAAAACCTGCAAAATTTTTGTATTTGAATATTTATCACATGGAATCTCTTAGTGGTGGTTTCCTATAGGGCACTGGGCCACACCCTACTTAAACCCTTGGGTGTATGTAGGCTTTGTTATTTTTTTGTTGCAGGTTTGGATATATATTATATTTCTAGTGGTTTGGGTAGCTAGCAGGTCCTTGGTGGGGAAGTCCTGTGGAGATTGATTGAGGGTGGCGCACCTTGCCATGAGGGTTCTTGAGCTGTTTAATTTTGATTTTTTACCTTTCTTATAGTCTTCATGTGGTTTTTTAAAACATGTAATTCAGTTCTGAATTATGTAAAAGATGGTTTTAGTTGAAAAATCTTGATTCATTTATTGAGTTTTTTTGTTGTTTAATGTTTATAATCTCGAGTAAATCGTTACCAAAATTCATTTTATGATACCCGAGCACTTGTGCCAGACCATGGGGATTGAGAACGCCCTTCGACCCTTATCACGGGATGGGTCGGGTTCCAGTTTCGATGGAGACAGGATTCGGATCGTGAAAAAATGGTATCAGAGGAGGATCGCTCTCATTGGATCACATTATTTGGGGCACGGTTGGGATATTCTGGAGTATGGATTTTCAAGAAATGGAATTCTATTTATGAGTAATGTGGCTAATCACCACACCTCATGATGGGATTCAAGTCGCCAGGGGATGTTGGGATTTATATGAGTCCATTGGATTTCTTGGATTGATGATGATTAAGGGAAATGAAAAGAGATTTAGCTTACTGGTCTCAGTGAGCTCGCATGGTCTAGCAAGCCATGTGGAGCCGAGGATATTTACCTAAAAAAATATCTATAATGGTGAATTTATTGGAATATGGCTGACAACCATATGTCCAAGTCACCCACTGCAACTAGTTTCCTCTCTCATTGTCTTGTATTCTTTAGTTTTGAAATCTTGGATCTTTAGTTTTAAAGTGAATTGGTTTTTTAAGAGTAAATTTTTTGTGAAATGATTTTAAAATAATTAGGGAATGGTTTGGTTTATGAAATGGTGGAACTGAATTTTCATAATTTTTTTGAAATGGAAAATTGTGTGCTTACACATCTTTTGAAAGCAATAACTATATTGAAGTTGGTTTCAAAAAGTTTTTCAAATAGAGTTTTATAAATAATCAAAGAGTGTTATAATGGGATGAGATGTTTTGAAATTTATGTGAATATTTTTAAATTGAGTTATTTAATAAATATTTTGGTCTTTATGAATTGTTATGAAAGATTTTAGTTTGTATTTTGATCGCGTTGTTAGTGGTTTTGAGAAAAATGATGTGTTAATTAACCGTGTTGGTTATGAAAAGTGGAAATAATTTTTGATTTAACCATTAGTATTTTCATGATAAAACACATTCATGTGGATATATGGGATGATGGATGGTTGATGGAACAACTAGATGTGTGTTGGGATAGAAATGGAGAGGGTGTCTGGTGTGGTATAGAAACATGCATGTGTAAGGCCCCGGGGGTACCATTTTTTCTGGAAAACCGCTGAACTGTTTGTTTTGAAAGAAATAATTTTTTTTAAAAACATGATGTCTCTATAAATTGTTTGGGATGGTTTATATTATGTGATTTTTCAGAAAATGTGGATGTAGTGCGATGTTTTGAGTCCAGAAAACCCTCCTGTTCGAGTTGGGTTTTGGGTTTGTGTTTGGTCGGTATGCTGGGTAGAAGGACCGGATAGTAGTCTCCTATGAGATATGTATCGGGACACCATTATGGTCATTCCCTTCATGTGTTTGGATCTGGTTTCTGGGACTTTTTTTGATAAATGTACCATCTTGTTTGGGTCCTTGGGTTCTCTTATTAGATAAGGTACGACCCCTTTAAGGGTTAGTGAAAAACGTAAGTGCAACCCAGATTGTTTCTCCATTCGAAGACCATTTAGTTGATCAAAATAAGAAATCTTTTCCTTGAGATTTTTTGATTGAGCCTACACCCATTTCCATTCCTGGTTTCTTGTATCCACTTGTAGTATGAGAGTTATCCTGGAAGCTTGAAAGAGACCTTAGCTTCTTATGTTTCCTGATTTACTGAATGTGGATGTGGTTTGGGGTTATTAGCATGGATGAGTATCTGGATGGTGTCTAAGAGGTCCTCTCAGTCCATCGTAGTCACTTCGAAGAAGGAATTCATAATTTACTAAAAAAGTGGGAAATCTGGTCATAAGATGATATTATGGACACATTCGAGAATATTGTGTTGTCTGGGGATGTTGTATAAGGTCCCACTAAATCCATGGTTTATATCAGTTGAAATGGTCATGTTTAGTGAGGACTTGTGATTTCGTGCACCTGATTGACTTTAATGGTGAAATACATGAAATCCTCTAAGAGTCTTTTTATGTTGGGATAATGTATCACTTGGAAATACTTCAAAATCTTCTATTTTATAGGTAGGTGATTATAGGTGTTATTTACTTGTATAGTTTCTCACTTGAAGAAACATGGTGTGATGTGTGTTCATTTTATAAGCCCTAGTTTCAGTGAAATATTTATTTAGGGTAAAGTGAGTTTGAAATGTGTTATGTCTTGGCAATCCGATTGGGGAATTATGTGTAGTTGTTGGTGGAACTGAATGAATATTTCTCATTCAGGGGGGTTTAGAAAGCCTAACTATGTGGTCAAAGATGCTTCAATCATTTGAGCTTCAACCATAGGTCTCAGAGAGAAGTATAATCATAGTCAGGGGAAATCCTAGGGATGACTAAACCCATTTACAATGTCTTCTCCTCAGTATGAATGGTATTAAGAGTTTAAAACTCTAGATTCATCATATTTCTTATTTTTTCGAATTCAGTAGAAATAGTTTGTGGGCCTTGCACCAATGTCATCATCTAATGTAATTCCCTCCCCATTTAGTTTCCATCAAGTCATTATATAATGGTTGAAAATTTGGATAAATGTGATGAGGACATAGATTGTGTATGATTAGTAGTGAACATTTTTCAGGAATCCATGAGAAAGGAATGATATTCACAGTTAATGTAGAATTTCCAAAACCGTGCAGACTCACACTACAACATTCCCAAATCTTAAAAAAAAAATTGGGTCTTTCTGTGTCGGCCCATGCTCGTCGGTCAAGATGGTTGGTTCTTGTGGTGGGGAGATCAACTATGATTCTCATGTACATTCCTTCATAAATTATGAATGGAATTCTACCATTTGTACTAGGAAGTTCATTCAGGCCCCCTGTTAGTGTCTAGATTCTATCTCAGAAAATAATATAGGTTGCGTCTTATGGTGGGGAGCCTATTTGTGTCCCCCCATACCAATAGCTCAGAATTAACCATGGTGTTTCCTTGGTGGTAGGTACTCTTATTCGGAACAATATAGATAACAACTTCTTTATAGATTAAACATTGGTATTGCAGAGCTCAGAATGGTTTAGTTAATGTAAGGTAAGTGTAAACCTGTTCAAAGTTGTTGTTCGTTTCGGTGAATTGATTGAGTCTTGTTCATATAGCATTCGAGGCGTTTCATTTTGAGATAAAGTATGAATGTTATTGATCATTTCAGGAAAGTGGTGTATGTTTGGGTTGTGAGATTAATTATTCCTAAATTGATCATTGGACGTGTTTTGGCCCTAGTGGGTGATGCTTGGAAAAGAATTACATCTTAGTTTATCGGCTGGGATTGGATTTGGTATCTGGACTTTTTGAATATTTCTAGGGATGGAATGTTTTCATGGTGGGGGGAATTGTCACATTATTGACTTATATTAATGTTAAATTTAATTTCATTTCTATTTATGCTTTGTTTTTTGGGTTTCTCAAGGTTTTATGGTGGAATGTGTGAGTTTTCATGAATTGTACCAAACTGTGAGCCCAACTCCTGATTTAAACAAAAATTTGTTTCTTTTATAAATTTTTCATCATTTAATATTTTTCACTCATTACAATTCCTAAATTGTCTCCCTTGACATATTAACACCACCATTGTAGTTTGGTCCCCTTAGGAATCCATAACAATGGGGTATTTTGTGTTTTATTTAAGAATTGGGCAACCTGAAACCCCATTTTCCACATTTAAATTGTTTTTTAATCATTTTAATATCTTATTCATTATAAATAAATTTTATGTGATTATAACTCCCATTCGACCCTAAGAATCCCAGGCGCGCTCCCATTGCCTTTTCCCCCTCCTTGGAGCTCTTTGAAGTCACGAATTTGGGTAGAACTTCATAGGGTGTCTCAAATCAGCCATAATTTAAGAGGTAACTTCATCCCTTCTTAACACTATCAATTCTTACTATATTCCCTAAATTACAGTTCCTAAATTACCTCCAAAATTTTGTTCAAACAACCCTAAATTTTTTTGCAATTTTCAAATATTTCTATTGGTGTATGGGAGGTGATTTCTATAAGTTCCCTCATGTATGTTTGTCCTCTTCATTCTTTTTTCATTTGGATTAGGGTTACATTCAATGTGACTTGGGTTTCATACCTTATCCATAAGGTTTATAATGTCCAGAAGTTAGGGTCCAATCTCGGGGTTTGATATCTTGACTTTTGTGTGAAATATTCTTATTTTAGGTTGGATATACCTTCCTTCAGGTGAGACGGCGGTGCGGTTTATGTTTCACACCATGTTTTGAGTGATTCAACATAAAAGGTTGGTGATTCCATGTATATCCATTTTATGATAAGTTGTATTTCTTGGTTTATTAATATAATATGTCTCAAATGTGTTTTTTGTGGTGCGAAAAATATTTTTTGATGGATTTGGTTAAGTGTTTTATATTGTAGTTGCATTTCTGCTTGGAATTGGGTGCTTTTCATGCGTTTCTCTTGTCGAAATTTTTGGGTGAATTTTATAACATATGAATGTTATTTATTAGTGTTTAAAGGGGCTGAAAATTCAGGTTTCTTAATGACTTAATGTCATGTTGGGATTTTAATGAGGGTTTTTAATGGTTTTAATGTGTGAAACTATGTTGTACTTCTTGAACGTGATTTGTGAAAACATGTGTTTTTCATGTGTACATTTTGTGGTATTGTTTGAGTTATTTGTATAAAAATTGGTGGTGCTTTAATAAATTTTTTTAGAGATGAAAATTCTACTTTGTATTGTTTTTGGCATTGTTTTGGTCTTGAGTTAGGGTTTTAAAATGTGTTTTCTATGCAAACCATGGTTGCACCTATTGGGTTGGTTTTATGAAAATTGTAAATGATTTAATGAGTTACTCACAGTGTGAAATGGTTGATTTTGTACAATTTTGGTGATAGTATGTTCCTAAATTGAGTTTTTGAAACATAAAGTGGTCATTTAGGTTGTAAAATATTTTCGTAATGTTTTGAATTTTGTCGAGGTGATTTATGAAATTTGGATGTGTGTGTGAAACATGTTTTTGGTATGTATTGTGTGAGTGTGATGTGAAAAATGGACATTGATTATGAAAAGTGTATTATGTAACATGTGAGTGGCCTGTTATGTGATGTTTGGAATCTTGGGAAATATTTTAGAAAATTGTTAATGGATTTTCTTAATTGTGAATGATGTGAACAATTAGTTGTTGGATATTTTTTAGTGTGAGTAATATTTCAAAATTCATTTGAAAGAAAAAGTTTATTTTTTAGACGTGTGTGGAATATATGTGGGCTGTTTGGTGAACTTGTGAAGTGAAAATGAAATTTTAATGTGAAAAGTATATTTATTGAATTGTTGAACATGTTTGAGCACAAGGGTAAAACTAGGGTATCTAGGTGGGTGGATGTTTACTAGTATTCTAGTGAATCTGTGGGGTTTGGACTCAGTTTCACTTAGCTCGATTGACACATACAAATATAACAAAACTATGATGATGATGATTGGGGACCACTAGGTTATTGGTATTTTACCTAATATTGGCTAGTGCACGAGAAAAAATATTCTGATGGTTACTCTCATTGAGATACAAGTTACCTGGGACCCACAACGAGCTAATTCCTAGGGGTTATTTTCAATATTTTGTGTTCATTAGTTACTTTGTGATTACAGTTGTCTTACGGAATGGTTTGATGGAAAATTCAATAGTGTTGAAAGTATTTTTTAAAAGTGTTGATTCTTAATGATAACCCACTTGACAACAATTTTAATTTTTTTTGTTTAATATTTTAGAAATTGTAACCAGCATTTTTTTATTATGAAAACCTGCTAGCTTTTTTTCTTTGAATGTCTATAACATGGAATCTCATAGTGGTTATATCCTACTGGGAATTGGATCACACCCTACTTATAACCTTATGTTTGAGTAGACTTGGTTATTTTGTTGTTGTAGGTTTGGATACAGTTTTTAGTTCTAGTGGTTCGGGTTTCTAGTAAGTCCTTGGTGGGGAAGTCATGTGGTGATTGCTTTAGGACAGCTCCCCTTTCCATGAGGGATCTTGGGATGTTTCATTTTGATTTTGTACATTTTTTAAGTCTTTATTCGGTGTTTTAAAACATGTAATTCAGTTGTGAATTTTGAAAAAGAATGATTTAGTTGAAAAATCCAGATTCATTTTATTGAGATTGTTTGTTGTTTAATGTTTATAAACTCAGGTAAATCATTCCCAAACATCATTTTATGACACCCGGGCACTTGTGAAAGCCCGTGGGGATCAGGAATGCCCTTCGGACCTTATTTCGGGCGGGTTGGGTGTCAGTTTTGATGGTGACCAGATTCGGTTCGTGACAAGCTGACTAGTGCCCCCGTCATGTGGCTTCCAGAAGAGGGTGTATGGTAAATAGTCCACTACGATGCATTAGGGATGTGGATCAGGTGTGTCCGGATACATTAGAGAGCATGTGATTGCTTATGGTTCTTGTTAGCTGAGATAGCATGGCAGAACTATGCTACCCATGACCTGGAGTTAGGAGTAGTGGTCTTTACCTTGAAGATGTGGCTACACTATCGGATGGGAAACCATTTCACAATCCACTATGACCATAAATGTCTCCGTTATATATTCTCCCAGATGGTCATGAGCCTATGACAACTGTGATGGATTCAATTCCTCCAAGACTAGGACATTGAGATAGTCTATACTCATGGGAAGGGGAACATTTTAGTAGATGCACTTAGTAAGAGATCTGGTATAGAACTGCTAGGATAGGCATCAGAGAAGATAGATGCTATATAAATATCATTTGTGGACTAATATGGAGTAGTTTCCCTTTAGTCTCTTAATGTCACTCCTCTACTTCTTCAGCGAGTCAAGGAGGCGAAACATGGAGACGCTAACTACGAGACACGACATGCTCAGATAGCCATAGGGCAGGCACCTGATGGATTTTATGAAGATGGGGAGCACGTCATCCTCTTCATAGGACGTACTATGGTTCCAGAGTCACCTTAGGAGGATGTTTTGAGGGAGTTCCACACATCTCCTCTAGCGGTATATCCATGACTGGCAATGATGTACCATGACCTTCGACGGTAACATTTGTGGCCAAGTATAAAATAAGGAAGAAGCATAGTTTGTTTCACTGTGCCTCACTTGTCAGCAGGTGAAGGTGGAGAATCAGGTAACAACAGGCTTGGTTTATCCTTTAGAATTCCCGAATTGGAAGTGGGATGAGATATCCATGGACTTCATGATGGGTCTTCCATGTACGTCTAGGGGGCATGACTATATATTGGTGATCATTGACCTACTCACCAAGTTGGCCCAATTCTGACAGACCAGATATCATGGTTCAGTATAGATCTTGGGACGCACCTACAAGAAGGAGATTGTGAGACTACATGTAAGACCATCTTCTATTGTCTCCGATCATGATGAATGATTTACTTCGTTTCTATGGAAGGGGTCGTAGGAGGCTTTCGGGACACAACATTGTCTGAGCACCGCCTTCTATCCTCATACTGATGGTCATACTATGGAGACCATTTAGACCCTTGATGAAATGCTACATTCATGTTTCCTTCACTTTGGTCGCATCTTGGAGGATAACATACCTTTGGTTGCGTTTTCATTCAAAATAACTACCACTCCACCATCTAGATGGAAAATATTAAGGCCTTGTATAGTCGACCTTGAAGATCGTCGTTGTGCTCACAAACCAAGGGTAGTTGGCCCTGGTGGGACCAGAGATGGTATGAGCTACCACAATGAAATTACAGATCATCCAGGAGTAGATGAAGACTTCACAGACCAGAAAGAAGTCGTATGCTGATAGGAGACAGAGCCCTGTAGTGTTTGAGAATGGTGACCACGTCATTCTACGAGTCTCAACCCAACAAGGATTACCGAGATTTGGTTGAGGTTGCATGTTATCATCACAATTCATCAGACCTTTAAAGGTCCTCAGCAGAGAATGCGAGGTGGATTACCACTTGGCTCTTCCACATCTATTGCGCTGGGTTCACGACATCATCCACATATCCCAGTTGAGAAGATACGTTCATGACACTTTTAACATCATCGACCATGGGAAGCTGGACGTTAATGATGGAGAGATTTTTACAGAGGTTCTAGTGGAGATTGAGGATCGACTGGAGCGGGTCCTCTATGGGTAGTCGATACATCTGGTGTGTGTTCATTTGCAGCATGAGAACCTCCAGGATTGCACATGGGAGCGGGAAGCTCAGATGTGTTCTCAGTAACCCAATTTATTCCCTTAGTTCGAGTTATATCTTATGGGAACGTAAATTATTGATATGGGGAGAATGTAATGGCCAGGACATTCTAGGTAATTTTTTTTCTGAAATACATGGGAATTTTACAAGTCCGCGAAAACTGACGGCACATGATTCTGAGGCCTAGTGTGCCTTGAATCAATTTATGATGTTTTTTTAGGTACATTTAGTAAACGTAAGAGTTGGGTTTTTATAACATTTAACCTAATGCTCGGAATTGAAATTCAAGGGCACCGTCGAACTTGAAGCACCGGTATTAGATTAATAAAACTTTTGCCTCGACGAAAGTTAGTCGATGATGAAAGTTAGTTTTTGGGTTTTTCGTGGGAATAATAATATAATTTAAGTGCATGTCTTAATTTATTTAATTTGTTATATATATCATGTGGATGTTGGAGGTGGGGACCGCCACACCTTAACCTCCCATGAGAGGTTATTCTGGTGGGGCCCACCTAAACTCATCCTCCCATGTGAGGATAAATTTGGTCGGGACAACATGAGATTATACCTTCATGAACTCCCTTATAAGTGGGGAGATACCTCTTGAGATCCCCACTTAATGGTTCCACCACCATTCAAAATAATTGTTCCAACCAAGTGTTTAAGAATTATTTTTGAATTTATTGAAAATCAAATAATAGATATTATAATCTATTGTGTGGAACATTTATTTATTTTGGTGTTTTTTAGTGTAGGACTATTGGGGGAAAACTCCCAATGATGAATGCTCCTCCCACAGAAGAATGACCATCGAAGAACGAAGAACGCTTCATCCACTGATGACAGACATGTTCATCTTTGATCTCCTACTAGAACAAGGGAGGATGTGCCATCTCTGATGAACATTAATGACATCATCCTCGGCTTATTCATCTTCTTTTCCAATGACAATGAATCCGAGGTTGAGGAATCATGTTTGAATTTTTTCTTGTTCTTCATCATTCAATCTTGGTTTATGTTTAGCTGTTTGTTATCACCATAACGCAGAGGGTGCGGGCCGAACAAATATGGCCTGAACCCCTAAACCTTTCTTGCATGTTGACAACAACGACGTCTCAACGACGCCATCGGAAGAGTGGGCCATGGACGATGGGCCATGGCGGTGCAACGGCGACTGGCGTCGGGTCATCCATGAAGGATACCAGTGGTTCAAGGTCCGTCAGATCACTAGAGGGGTGTGGTGATGTCGCGCTGCGTGGAATAACAACCCACAGCCACTCGCCACGGAGGTTCACATTGGCGGCCACCAGGCAGCCGGAGGGGTGCATCATCATCACACAACATAGAGGAAGACTCCACAGCCAGGGGGTAGTGGCAGTGGAGCAGAGGAGACTGGCTGGCCCGTCCGCCAGTGGAGCAGATGTGTCAGGACGCTCGGCCAGCCGGATGAGGTGGGACCATCCTGGGTCCCACGTGCTACCAAACTAGCTCCAGAAACCAGTTTCATTTATGAGATGGGGGGAGCGACACCCACCAACCCACCCTCCCCCCCATATGCAGCTCGAGTAATCCCCGCAGGGCACCTCCAGCCGCTGGCCACCCAAGCCAAGTGGGCTAATCCCATAGGTCCTCTCTTGCCTTGACCATCAGCACCGGCCACGCGTGCCGTGCAACCCGGGGGCCGAGCCACCCAGATCGGGTCATGCCTCATCTGTGGGCTGAACTGGTTTTGGCGGGCCAGTCCAGTTCTTGTGGGTTGGCTCTGCTCAGGCTGGGTCGGTTCAACTGTGTCGGACCTGACCCGGACCCATTTGACCTGATTTCACCTATTTTCACCCATAACTTGGGCTACAAGGGTCCGATTGACGAACCGTCTATAGCAACAGAAATCTTTTAGAAAGATAGTTTTTTTGGAATATGCCAAATGTGGTTTGTATGAAATTGGAATATGGTCAGGTAGGATTTAAACTAAATCCAACCGGGTCCTTGGAACAGAAATGTCAATAACTCAGAGACCAGAAGTCTGATTGACGCAACATCTGTTGCGTTGAGACTCCTATGACAAGGAATTCATTTGAGATACTTCTTATTGGGAATTCATGGTAGTTGATTTATCAAAACTTGTCTAGAAGAGCGGACCCTCAAAGAATCAAGCATACATTGTTCGAACCTTCTGGGTGGCTGCGCTCTAATGACTGTTCCTAGATCATGTGTGGGTTCAACAGCTCGGAATAATTTTCTTGAATCTTATGTGGGTTCGACAGCATAGATGACTGTGTCTGGATCCCATACTGGTTCAACATATTTGACTACTATTCTTGTATCCTATTTGGGTTCGACAGTTCTGACTTCTATTCCTGGATCCTATGTGGGTTTGACAGAATATATGTTCCTGAATCTTGTGTGGGTCCATCAGTTCTGATTTCTGTTCCTGGATCTTGTATGTGTTCGACAGAATAGATGATCATGTGCCTACATCTGATCATCTATATCACTCTACATAATTGAGATAGATTACTGGATAACAGAGGTATATATATGTCCATATACCTAAGTGGGGATATCTATTGACTTCATACCTTGTGTTTATCCATGTTGTATTTTGTGAGACATTTAGGGTCTCAGGGTCCCTATTGAGTATCATTATTCTCACCTTTGTACGGGTGATTCCCACACCTCGTTGTGTTGGATGCAGACGACAAACAAAGATGACTGATGCTGAGTGTACGAGGAATGGACAGTACTCAGAGGGGGACCTCACGACGAGTCAATACACTGAGGAGAATAACAGAAGTGGTGTGTTGAGGAGGCTATTTGTACCTACCCTACATGTAGGATCCGTGGTGGAGAATCCAGGAGCTGCTTTTCTCATTTTAGTTGTTTTGTACATTTCAGTTATACTTGTACTTTACAGTTGGGCTTGTATTTCTGGCCCCATTACATTTCAACACTCTTTTGTTATATAGTTTTATATAGTGTTTTGTATCCACCATTGTGCTATATTTTGTGTGTTTTCATTTATAAAGGAAATGCCTTCCTAGTTTAGGGATTTACGCCTTTGTTGCTAGTCGCCCGCCCCATGCCGATGGAAGGTAGGTTTGGGGTGTCACGGCATGGGCCTCGGGGGACATGTCGTGACATATATAATCATAAAATAAAAAAAATTATAACATATATCTTACATGAACATAACATCCATCATTATTCTCATCCAATGTCTTTTTTAATTTAATAATGTATGATAAAAGTTTGCATGGAGATAACCCACCTTACACTAGAATATAGATTTTGTAAACTAGTTAATGTAATTTTGTTTTATTTAATGTATATTAATTAAAAAAACATTTAAATATATATAATATAATTACGTTTTGATATAATAATTATATAAAAATATTTTATTTGGGTTGAGGAAGAAATAATACACTAATAGAAACTACTGAACATTAGTTATTATTTCAGTATCTCATTTTGGTTTGAACCAAATAACATACATGGATTTATTTTTTAAAAATATAAAGAATCATTCATATGTATATTTAATTTACGATGTTATTTGTGTTGATATTGGTTAATCCCAATGGATTTAGAGGTGTAAACAATGTGGGAGAGTGAGATCCCTTTTGTAGTCGACGATTTGTGTAATTATTGAAAATACTCAAAAGTAATTACAATTGTTAGGAATCCATTACCACATTTGCATCAAAAAATTATTATTTTGGATGTGTTGTATTATTTTGATGAGAAACACATCCACCATAAAAATAAAATTTTTACAATACTCTTTCATAACTTAAATATTACCTTATTTTTACAATTTATGTTTTATTAAGGTAAATAATTTTTATCGTTGGATAATTATCTATTAGAACTAAATAAAAGTCACACATATAAAAATCATTAGACATGATAAATATAAAATATTTTATCTAATTTAGAAAATAATAATCAAACATGTGTTGTTAATTAATTTTAACAAACACACAAATAATTCGCTAAAACACATATTCCTAATTAACCATGTTCATAATGATTGTAAAATTTTGGGGTATATATTTTAATTTAAAACGTAAATATTCCATTAATGAAACAAATAATATATTTTTTATATTTTTAAAATCACTTATATTAATATATATTTTGTTTTGTAATTTTACATCATTTAATAAAATATGAATTATTATAAAATATCATTAATCTAAATATTCATATTATTTTATTTTATTTTTTTCAAAAAAATATCATGATACAGATGACTTTTTATGTATTAAATTAACACGTTTTTATATTTATATATTCATAATAAATATTAATATTATAAAATAACTCACTCAATTTTCCCCACATGAAACATTTTTAGTCATATTTATTTAAGTAAATATTTATGTAAATAATTACTATTTTGGGGTTTCATAATCATTTTTTGAATCAAATATATATATAAAAATAAATAAAAAATTATTATCATAAAATATCATTTATAATGTAAATGAATATATATTAATGTTAAAAATTTATTTTATCCCCTTATAATGACATATATATAATTAAAAAGTAATAGTGTATATTTTATCTATTTATTATAACATAACATATTATATATGAAAGATTCAATGAAACATGTAAAAAATTAAAAAAATTATTTCATATTTCAAAATGTTCGAATTATGTCTAAAAATTAGATTTTAGAAAATTTCGGACCATTATTACACCATATATTATATGTTCCACAACTAAATAAACTCCTTTATCCTTAATTATTGTAATTATTGATGAATTTATCCACTAATAATTTTTATAAAAAATTATTTTTGAAGGAATAGAAATTATATATTATTCATTATATTAATATGAATTCCATTTTTATAAATTCAAATAATAAAGGTAAAAATAATAATTTGTAATTGTACATATAGAAGTGAAGAGAAATGGGTTTTTTACTCATGAGATGTTCAAAAGTTAACTATGTTATTGTATCAATATTTATTTAAAAATGAGTCGAATGAAAAAATTTTGTTAATTGATCTATGATTGAACTATTATTATGATATAATAAATTAAAAATATACATTATCCTTGTAAATAAATTAAATGAAAATGAAATTTTAAATTAATATTCATTATTTTAAAAAATTTCCCAAAATAATTAATCTTCTCTAGATAATTTGATTAATTTAACCAAATCATATTTGATGTCCAGAATTCCATAATTATTAACATTTTTTTTCAAATAAATTTAAAATATATATATGAATTTTATATTAAATCATGTTTTCCATGATGATTTGTATGACTTTTAGATATTATTTTGTTTTTCTAAAAACATTTTGTTTTCCTCTGAATGAGTATTTTTTAATAACTTTATAACTAATTAATATATTAGAAATATATATTTTCATAATTTATTTAATTACATTCATTCCATGCATTAAACTTGTAATGTGAAAATTATTATATTAAATAATAATAATTATTGGATATTGTAATTCTGTAAAATACCCTCTTGCATTTATAAAATGTTATTTAAGAAACATGGTGTTTTATGTTATAAAGTCCACAAATAGTGTTTCTATACTATAAGGAATAATTAGTGCTTAATGTATTGTAGGATTAAATTGGTGTTAATAATAAAAAAATGAATACATTATGTTTCATGTAAAAAAAGTCATGATTGAATTTTGAATAATATAAAAAAACTACTTTGTTAAGACATATGGTGTTAAATATTTCACATTAAATTTTTTTGGCCATGATATTTGATTATGATCCAGGATAAATAAATGAGTCGGAAAATTACCTTACATTATCTCCCACAAAGAAGATTTAAATCTAACATTTAATATGAATACATGAAGTACCAGAATCAAATATTTAAGATTTATATTCATTTTCATAAATTATTTTTAAATACATTATAAATATTAAATAAGATCTTCTCATATAGTCATCATTAATTATCCAATTCATGCATCCAACTTCCTAATAATTATGAATTACTTTTTTTGTAATGTATATGATATTATTTATTAATCATAAAATGTATATAATTTCTCAATAATACTAGGTTCTATAATATATTTTCTCAAATAATTAATTTCAAATCTCAATTTGTTTTACTTTTGGTAACATATTGTAATATAAAAATATAATATAACCTATATTTGATGAATATAAAAAAAATATACAGTTATATATTATAAAATTAATTATTCATTCATATTATTACTCTATAATCATATATACATATTGAATAATTTAATTTTATAATTTTAATTAAAAACAATAAAATTCTCTGAAAATTAATGACATAATTATGAAAATATCACACAAGTAGGTGGTAGAAATGACTATAACTATACTAAGTTATAATGATGGAATGATTAAAAAAATTATAATTTATATTTAAATTAACAGTTGTAAAATATTTAATTTTTAAGTAGTATCATATATAATGTTTTAAAAAATTATTTTATTTATTTTAGATGGGATGTTACATCATACTGAATTTGAAGGTCATTAGTGCCATAGATTGCACATACATATAGTCATTCATTAAAATTGAAAATTGATTGGTGGAATGAAGAAAATTGGTGTTTTGATATTTTTAGTTATGAATTTTAACAATTTTTTATTCATTAAATATCATCTAAGTTTATTCCTTGATATATTGTGATTGTAATAAAATAATATCTTGTTGTGGATGTGGTACTCGAGATGATCATACAATCGATGTTGTTTTGTTTTCCCTATTTGACTGAATAAGATTAATTTTTTTAAAAAAATTAATTTGTTGACATTAATGTATAATAATTATAGTTATATTATAATATATTCATGGATATCAAAAAAACTATTAAAGATAACAATAATAGAAGATAGAAAGACAAAAAAATTCGTACTAGAATCCTAATTTTCTCTTTGAAAATTATTTGGTAGTGAAGGACATAATAGAATATTTGGTAAAAATAATTTTAGTGACCCACTCCCCCATAAGAAATTCATCTAGGTAGAAGGAATTACCCTCAAATATAAAATAAATAAGAGAAATAAAATAGAATTAATCTCATAATATCCCACATATTAGCTTAGATATATCGAATTCTATGAAGACCCCAACCCTAGTAGCATAGAGCTAGTTCCTTCCATTATTACTTTGATATAATAAATAATGAATTAATATCTTAAATAACTAAATAGTTTTGTAAATTTAGAAGACACGAAATAAACATAGGTTTTACATTACATCAATGATGGGAAACAAACATATAAACTTTATTTTAATCATCTATAAATGAGTAGATGGTCCCTATAAGTCATTTATAAAATACATCATCACATCTTGGGGAAAATTAAAACCTAATAAAAATGAGAGCTCAGATGCATAGAATGGTTAACAAATATTGAAGAACATAAAAATTGTAAATAATAAGGAAAAGTGAATATATAACAATACATTTCACTAAATAATAATCATTAACAAGGTAAGGCAGGAAATATTGTGAATGAAAATAATGTAATATAAGTAATCCCATGAGAATAAAACTAAACAATATATATTCTACTTGTTTAATTATATCATGGATTTTCATTTACAAATATACCAATGGGAAATTAAAAAATACAGACATCATACACATTCCGTTATTGCTTCGTCTACAACCCCATATATAAATGTGTAAAACACTGTCTTTTTTGTCTCATGAAAAATATATATTCATCAAGGGTCTGTATATGGACCCATCAATAACATTCTATTTCTAATTTATTAATAATATGAAATGGGTGAAACCTAATCCACATATATAATCTTATTTTAAGAAACATATTTAATGATATTGAGATCTGGAATAAGTAAACATAATCATATATTATATAGAGTGTAGAGAACCGGAAATTTCAAGGAATTTTTTTTCTTAATTTCATGGGAATTTTATGAGTCTGTAGCTTCTGACCGCACTAGATTGCGAGGTTCGATGTTCTTAGAATCAATTTCCAATGATTAACTGAGTACGTTCAGTAAATGAACGAGTGGGTTTTCTAACTTTTGAACCAGTGATCGGAATTGAAATTTGAGGGAACCGATGAACTCGCAGCGCTGGTAATTGCTTATAGGGACCTTAACCATAGTTGTGTTTTATGTGAGTTTTAAATTATTAATTGGGGTATAATTAAAGAAGTAAATAAATTGTTTTAATAATTTTAATCTATATATTAGGAGGTTAATTCCTCCCATGGGAAGATGTTGGTGGGGCCCCCACCCAACTAAATTCCCATGTGTTGATAATAGAAAGGTGGGGCCAACATGAGCCCCAACCTTTCACCTTTCACTAAACTCTTTAACCCTCTTAACCCCCCCCCCCCAATAAAACTACCATGTAAATGTTGACAACTCTCCAAAATTTGTGTAACTCTTCACCTTTACCATCCACTATTAATTCTTGCCAACATGCCTTGTCTAATGAAATGAGTCACATCATTTAATTAATTAAGTGGTTTGGTTTGGAATTTTAAAATCATTGTGGTGTGAATAAAAATAATATCAGGATATATTATTTTGAGTTGAATATTTTGGTGTGTGGAGAAACTTTAGTGTAGTTATTGATTTTTTAGAGAAATCTTGTGTATATAAGTAGAGAAATCATCTCTCGATGAATAACGATGTATCATCAATGAAGAATGCCGGTTATACGAAGATCAACAATGAGCTTCCTTTTATTACTCCACATCAAGGGAGGAAATATAATTGTAGGCAACTCACCATCAATGATGGTTCTTTCCCAAAGTTGAAGGAGCGACAACTCTTTCTGCATCTACAACAAACGAACCATAATCGAGGTAGGGGATTTTGTATATTTACGTTTATGTGTTTTATACCCTCAAGTATGGAATGTTTTTTTGGGTGTTTATTTGAGCCTCTAACTCAGAGGGCATGGGATAACGAACAAGCCCGGACCCTCCGCTGGTTGTACATTTGTGCACAGAATGACATGCGATGTAAAATGGGGCTGCAACAGTGATTTGAATCTGTCGCAGTGAAGAACAGGTCCTGAGAGATCCACAGGCGTAGAAGGTGGGTGAATCGGACCACTGAAGCACATCTGGTGGTCCATGGACCTTTTGGTGCTATTCTCTAACCCCCGGCCTATGGAAGGCGGGCTTGGAGAAGTCACGACATGGGCCCCAGGGACTGGTCATGAAAAATTGTTATTAGATGAGTTGGTTCTACATCAGAATGTTGGACTCCGATATTTTATTTCTGTGAAGAAATAGTGTTAAGTGTACTAAGTGTGGTTTTCAGTTCAAGGATTCCAGTGTTGGTGCGGGCGGCTGACGTATCCATACACCAGGACCCTGGCTTCTAATTTCATAATTAGTGCATGAAAACATTGATTGTATTTGTCATCAAATGTTTCTTTCAAATCAGCTCAAACAGGGTCATCTCACCAGGTATAGTCTTTTGACAGTGTCACATCAGTTTCTTTCAGGATGTCTTCACCTAGTCAGTCAACATGGGTACCGAGTGGAGAGCGTGATGATATCTCATGAATCTGCAAGGCCTCAGTATAGGTACCCCTTCTAGTTGAGACACCAGTAGAGGGTGAACGACGCTTGAGTGCGTTTCACGTGTTCTAGCGACAGAGGCCTCCGAAGTTTCGAGGAGAGTCAGATTATCAGACAGCTGGGTACTGGCTGGAGTTTGTAGAATGATCTTTCCACACAATTGGGACACCCACTGACATTATTGTGTACCTAGCTGTTAGTCTCTTTTAGGGAGCAGCTGAGATGTTGTGGAGCCATATGCTCCAGTTTTACGACGAGACAACATTCACCTGGGGAAACATCAAGACTTTTTTAGGGTGGAGTTTATATCATCAACTCTACACTCTGAGAATTACCAGGAGCTACTGCCCCTGGTGTAGGGTTTTCCGTCAGTAGCCGAGTCATATGTAGGCAGTAGACTGATGATGCATAGGTCCAAGAGGTCTAGAACAACAGGTGGGCAACCTTGGGATATAGGTTTGGTTGTGCGGGGAACCTGGGGTGGAGTCAGATCTATGCATACTAGGAACGCCCAATGTTTCTCCTATGGTGGGGTTGGTCACATGGCACATGACTATCTTACTCCCTGCATAGTAGAACCTCTGGCATTGAAGGAGCCACCGAGACAGCAGCAGTGACAGGAGCTTGAAAAACTTCCAAGCGGTGGACAAGGTAGTGGAGCTCTGGAAGCAGGTGGAGATGAGTGAGACTAGTTCCAGGCATGGAGGCCATTGTTCTTGGTGATTATAGTTTCTGTGTGGTTTTTGTTGTGATTGCATTGTGTCTTTTTTACTTTGAGCTGCAGTAATAAAAGGTAATTGTCCTAGTGACATTTTCTTTCCTTCTTTTTTGTGTACTATGAGGATCTGGTATAAACTGTTGACTTGACCATCAATTTTGAGATTTCTACTAGATGATACCCAGTAACCACACACTGATGCCAATAGTGTGACTCAAACCTTGGAGGTGAGAGTAACAGTTGTATATCTTAATAATAGCGTTGAGGCTTTACGACATCGTCCATGAAATGAATTAGTTTCAGTCATGCCTGGATTGACTGTATTAGGAAAAGGACGTGGTTCATCCAGTGGAAGAGACTAGATTACACTTCTCGGCATAGGAGAAATCGCAGCATCTCTTGTAGAATGTAGATGAATAAGGGTGGAGATGAGTTCTTGCAATTGGCTAGTCTCTCCCATTGTTCGTTCAGTGAATGGTTTACGGTTCTCTCCAACTGAATAGTCTTAGCTGTATCTTCTCTCAAAAGGAATTGAACCCGAGATAGAGGCAATGTCTTGAGTTCCTATAGGAATATTAATTCGACATAGTCCATAATCTTGGGAAGGGGAACATAGTAGAAGATTCTCTTAATAGGAAATATGGCATTCAGTTGTTAGGAGTGGTGAGACAGCAGCTGGATGCATTTTAGATATCCATTGTGGATAGTGTTGGAATCAGCATGTGTAGAACTAGAGATGGTCCAAGCTATGACAGAGAAAGTGCAGATCATCCAAGAGCTGATTAAGACTACATAGAGCAGACAGAAGTCCTTTTCGGATAGAATATGAGACCACTGGATTTCGAGGTTGACAACCACATATTCCTATTGGTATCACATCGATGAGGTCTTCTCAGATTTGGTCGAGGTGGAATGTTATCTCCATGTTTAATCTGACCTTTCTATGTCCTCAGCAGGGTAGGCGATGTGGAATACCATTTTCCTTTTCACCTCAGTTGCACCGGGTGCACAACGTAATCCACGTATCTCAGCTAAGGAGATGTGTTCACGACCGATCTGTCATCATCGACCACTAAGATCTGGACATCGATGATGGGGCGACATTCATGGGGTTCCAGTAGAGGTTGAGGATTGACAAGAGCGGGTCCGATGGGGACAATCGATTCCACTTGTGCGCTTTTGCTGGCAGGACGGTAATCCTCTAGGAGAGCACATGGGAGATGGAGTCTCAGATGCGTGCTCGATACCTATTTTAGTTTCTGTAGTTTGCGTTATAGCCTTACGGGGAGGTAAAGCCCTTAGGTTGGAGTAATATAAAGACACGGAAATTTCATGAATTTTTTTCCTTAATTTGATTAGAAATTTTTGAGTCTGTAGTTTCTGACGGCACTCGATTATGAGGTCCGGTGTGCCCAGAATCAAATTCAGAAATTTAGTTCGCTACGTTCAATAAACGAATGACTGAGTTTTTCTATCTTTTGATCCTATGATTGGAATTGAAATCCGATGGAACTGAAGAACTCGCAGCACCGATAATTGCTTATGGGAACCTTTACCATAGTTGTATTTTATGCGAGTTGTAAATTATTAATTGGGGATTAATTAAATATGTAAATAAAATTGTTTGTACAATTTTATTCTATATCTAAGGAGGTTATTTCCTACAATGGGAAGTTGTTGTTGGGGCGCACACCCTCCCAACATCCCATGTGTGGATAATTGAAGGTTGGTCCCACACGAGCCCCAACCTTTCACCTTCGCCTAAACTCCTTAACCCTCTTAACACCCCCCCCCCCCCCCCCCCCCCGATTAAACTCCCATGTTAATGTTGAAAACTCTCCCTAATTTGTGTAACTCTTCAACATTCCCTTCTACCATTAATTCTTTCCAACATGTCTTAATTAATGAAATGTGTCATTTCATTTAATTGAGTATGTGGTTTGTTTTTGAGTTTTAAAATCAGTGTGGTGTGAAGAAATATAATATCATGTGATATTATTTTTAGTTGGAGCTTTTAGTGTGTGGAGAAACTTTAGTGAAGTTCTTGAGTTTTTGAGAGAACTCTTGTTTGAAGAAGAAGAGAAAACATCTCTTAACTAAGAACGATGCCTCTTCAACGAAGAAAGCCAGTTCTACGAATATCGAAGACGTGCTTCCTCTTCTTCCTCCGAATCAAGGGAGGAAATATACTTACGTGGAAGTCTCCAACGATGACGGTTCTTTCCCGACGTTGATGGAGCAACAACGCTTTCCGCATCTATAATGAATGAACCATATTCAAGGTTGGGGGATTTTTCATATTTATGGTTATGTGTTTTATACCCTTGAACATGGAAGATTTTTATATTGGGTGATTATTCAAGCCTCTAACACGGAGGTCCCAGGCTAATGAACAAGCACAGACCCTCCACTGGTTGTATGTTTGTGCCCGGAATGACAAGCGACATGAAATGGTGCTACATCGGTGATTTGAAGCTATTTCAAGGAAGAAAAGGTCCCGGGAGAGCCACAGGAGCAGACGGTGGATGAATTGGACCACCGGAGCGCGTCCCGTGGTCCGCGGAAGACGCTGTTGGGGCGCCCCACTGCCGCAGCTGCGCCGTCGACCGGAGACGTCGGACGGCGCCGGTCGGCCGCCTGGATGCGGCGGCGCCCCACTGTGCCGCCAGAGGAGATCTTCCACGGCAACAGCCACTACGATGACGAGTAGGATCCCACCGCTGCACTGGATCATGGACTACTAGGGGGCGGCGGCAGCTGGCGCTGCTGTTGTCAATCAACGGGGAGGATGTGCCTCCCCCGCTCTGCGTAATGCTCGGCCAGGCCGGCCGAGCTGCAGCATGCCAAGGGTCGGTCCGCGCCAGCTGAGCCGGGCCCGGCCTGGCTATGCCCCACTGGGCCGGACACAGAACCGAGTCAGATTGACCTGGTTCGGGCCGACCCGGGGGTGTTGGGCTGGGTCGGACTTGCCCAAACCCCCTATTTCCGCATCGTTTTCGGTTAAACGACCATATCTTGAGCTATGGAACACTGATCGACGTACAATCAATTTTGTTGGATTCCTTCGATTGAGATGGTCATTTAGGTATATTACACTCATGGTTTAGGTTATGTTTGGGTATGGACGTGTTGGTTCTAACATGAAACAAACCAGGCCCTCAGAGTGGAAACTATTATAACATAAGGACCGAACGTCCGATTGATGTGCCATCGACTATTTTGGATTACACATTATGATAAGGTTATATTGAAATAGTCTACATAGGTTTTGTATGTGGTTTGATCATGTCCTGGTTGGATTGTACCCGATGTCCTACTCAGCCCCTAGAACAAAAATGCTAATAACTCACAGACTGAGCGTCCGGTTGACTCGCTATCTGTTGCATTGAGACCCCAATGATGAGGTGGTCCTTTGAGATACTTCATCATGGAACATCATGACACTTGGAGTGTCGACAAGTAGCTCGTGGAGTGGATCCTCATGAAGGAGAGCATTCGATGTATGGTGACCTGGTAGCTGGCTTATACATGATGACTTCTTGTGTGATTTATATCGGAGTGACTTGACTAGAACAGTGGGGAGAACTACTGTGTTGCAGTGGTAGACCCATGCTGGGGAGAACTACTATGTTGGGGTGGCAGACCCCTGACACTCGATAGGAGGAGTACCTCTATAGGATAGTAGAGGGAGCACTACTGTGTTGGGGCGGCAGACCCATGACAAGGAGCACTACTGTGTTGGGGTGGAAGACCCGCGGTAATCTACAGAGGAGGATTACCTCAGCCGTCTAAGGATAGTGAGTAGCACCTTGGAGTCATGACATGAATAGTATGATCTACAGAGGATGAGTTCTCCAACATCCTTTTTTTTGTTATCGTGAATAAAAATCATGGTTTGAGCTCAGCCAATGACCTTTCTGATTTCCTCATGATTGAGATGGGTTAGTTGATAACTTAGGTATATGTATGGGAATTTACCTAATTAAAGGATATCTATCGAGATCTTTCTTTGTGTTATATCTTTGTTGGATTTAGTGAGACCTTGAGGGTCTCGGGGTCCCTACTGAGTATCGTTAGACTCACCATTGCACGGGCTATGCCCACACCTCGTTGTGTTGGATGCAGATGGAGAACAACGCTGATGGAGGACAAGTGTACGAGGACTGGACGGTACCCGGAGGTGGATCTCTCAACAAGTCGGTACCTAGAGGTGGACCTCGCGATGATTTGGTACCCAGAGGATGTTTACAGACGAGGGCAATGAGGAGGCTATCTATACCTACCATTCAGGTAGGATCCATGGTGTACGATCTAGGAGTTGTGCTATTTGTACATACCCTTCAGGTCGGATCCGTGGTGGACGATCCAGGAGCTTCTTGTCACTTTCCAGATGTTTTGTATTTTATATTATAATTTACAGTTAGGCTTGTATTTCTAGCCCTTTACTTTCAGCACTACTTTTGTTTTTAGTTTTACATAGTGTTTTCTTCGGCATGTACTCTGGATGTATATGTTTACATTTCATTAATGCAATGCCTTCCCTTTTTATCAGGATTTACGCCTTTGGTGCTAGTCACCAGCACCTGGCCTAGGAAGGAGGTCTTGGGGTAGTCATGACACGGGCCCTGAGCACGGGTCGTGACATAGTGTAATATAGGGAGAGTTATCAAAAGAATAATTCCTTGGTCAAAATAATCATATAATATTCAAAAAAAAAATTATATGGTATCATAAAAGGCTGGAATCAATTATGACTAAGATTAAATAGATGGTATTTGAAAACAAAAATATACCATAATAAAATAATAAGGAAAATCATTACAAAAGTACCATTTTACTAATTAAAGAATAGTTCATTTATAAAATAATAAGAATTTTTCAGAAAGATGTGACTGTAAATATATATATCCGAAAAATAGAATGTAATAAAATTATATGTGTGAAAGAATAATCATACTGAAACTTCATAATTGAATTGAAAATAAATAAAAAATCAATTTATAAAACATTACAAATGAAAAATGTTATTTACATATAGGGGAATATAAAAATGAGTATTTAAAAAGGAAAGTAAATAAGTTTTTATCATATAAACAAAAATTAGATAATAAAATTTATAATGGTAAAAGTATATACTTTTAACAATTATTTGAGTCCTAAAATATATTATAGAGTGTTCATGAAATTGGAAAATAAATTGGGATGTTTTGTTTAACTGTGCATGTTTATCAAATGGAATTGAAAAGGTTGAGCTATAAAATAAGCGATTCCCCATTAATAATGTAAACACGGTAAATATAATTGGAACATAAACATATAATTTATGAGGAATACATAAGAATTATTATGAATTATGTTTTTTTAAGACAAACAACGAATATCCGAAATGAAAAAAGTGGATGTCCGAGAAGAAACCATTACCTTATATCACCGTTATTATTCACTTAAAATATTCACCTAGATTGTGAAATTATATTCATTAATAAATTGATTACTAACCACTTGAAAATTTATTTTATTTAGTTTTGTTTTATTAGTTTCATTTATGGCATTTATGATATGTTATGAGATTCAATTTCATCTTCATTGGGGGTTGTTCCCATTGTTTTCATGAATGGGTTTATATTATATATGTATTAAAGACAAAAAAATGAAATAAACATCGATAATTAAAATTAAATATTTCTAATGAACTTATTAAATATTGATTGTTTTTATATATATTTTTTCTATAAATGAGGATGAATCATTATATAACACAACAATTAGAACCATTTAGATTATTTTTGTGTTTTTTTCCTATTCATGAACATGATTTATTTAATTAATTATAAATGAATAATTTTTCTAGAACATGAAATACGTATTAATAAATATATTATAGTTTCATATTTCCAAAAAAAACTAATTTATGAACTTCATTGAAGGTGTAATTGAAAAATGGAAAGCTCGTCGTCCATGAAAGAGATTTATAGACACTTGATTACATTGTTTTTATATTTACAATAAAAATGGAAGAGAAGTTATTTTATTGTTGATATACCAGTATCAAAATAAAATTACATTAAATAATGAATTATTGATTTATCCATACACGTTGGGGGAGTGGGGTTAGGAATGGATACAATAAGATTAAAATTAAATGAAAATTTAAAGAGTGAAAGGGGATTTTAAAAATTATTTCCTCTCCTAGTGTAACACCCCAAGCTTCTACGGTACACTTCTCTTTGAATAATGTGATAGCGTGTGTTGTACACAACACCGAGTTCTAACACACCATAACCAATCAAACTAGCTGTTATGAATAGTAATACCTACTTTTTGAAATTATATATATTTTATATTTTAAAATGGGCTTCATTTTTGGATTTGGAATATCTAATTTAGCCAAAGGTGAAATTTTGGTACTTTTCGGAAAACTTTCATATTTTGATGAATAGTGCAAATTACTAAATTTTAATTAAAAACAACTTTTTTAATCAAAATAATTAATAGTGATAAATTATGAATTTGAGTGCTTTTAAAGGATATTTAGAATATATTTTTACCATTTAATATAATGTTGGTCATTGGACATAATTTTACAATTAAACCGAACATAAACAAGTGTCAATCTTTTGATAGTTATTATCTCTTTAAAACATGCTTTTTGTTTTGACAGTGGGAATTAATTTTAAATTAATTTCTGCCACTTCTGTGTTTTGAATTTAGAAAAATAGATTCAATATTTGGAATCTGGATGTACATATTGTGTAAATAGGTAACTTTTATTTTGAGACATTTTGAATAATTACTGCGGTAAATATTTTATTTACCATGGTTAAGGGTAAATCCGGTAAATAAGGGTTAAAAAATAATATTATAATAATAATAAATTAACCTAAAACGTGTTCTAGCCTTATTGGCTGATACATGTTCAACAGTAGGCATCTTCAGGTCGATTTTTGGACCCCATGGTGCCACTTGTAGGTGATAGGGACAGTTTTTTTAATTAAGTTAAAATGAATACTAAAGTGACACAAGCATATATCTTTTAGAAAAACAATTATTACATAGGGTTATATATGTTGGATTTTATATTATTAATTTTCATTAGAATTATAAAAATATTTCCTACATAATGATATTTTATTTATAATTTTTAGACATTAAATGACTTAATTTATGTATGACACAATGATGATGAATTAATTACTATAATAGTGAAAAATTAAAATAATTGATTTTATAAATACCCAAATAAATATAATATGAAACGTTTAATGAATTAAACTAATTTTATAGGATAATATGATATATTAGGATTGATTTAATTGACTTTTTTTGAATTAATCAATCTGTTCTGAGTTTCACAAAAATCAACTATTGAATAGTGTCAAAATTGACATAATAGAGTTCTTAAAACAAATATTATATTATTAATTGATATTAAATTCCTAAAATCTATGGTTCGGCCAAGAGACTTATATTATGATAGGTTCATCATTAATGGACCACTTGGGGGTCTCTTGGATGTATATAGTAAGTTTATTAACCATATTATATAAAAATACAAAGAGACATTGTAAAAGTGAAACTAATTACCTTAGAGTTAATACTTAAATATAAGGTTAATATAAGTACCCAAACCTGTCTAAATTCTATTGGTTGAGTTGTTTTCGACAAATACCCACCTTAACCTTTGAATAATAAACTTTTGAGCCATTGGAAACCGAATATGAATTTATTATAAACTAATATCTCTAGCTTTTCCAAAGGTGCCCCTCACCCCTCTTATAAAAGGGCACTCCTCCTTCTCATTTCTTCACACCATCAAAGCCTTTTGGATCGGCCAAACTCTGGCCAAATACTCTTCCAACTTCCCTCACTACATCTTAGAGGCCTTAGTTTTATCAGAAAGCCATTCTATGGAGCCCTTTTGATCAAATCAAAAGGAAGAAACTGAAGAAGAGGTAATGATTTCACCACCCTTTTCAAAGTTCCTTTCTTCTTCCACTTCTTCTTCCTTTCTTGTTACCATTATAAAATAATAACTCCAGTATCATATATATACTGTGATGTTATTATAAATATGGTACAACAATATTCAGTATTCTATCCACCCTTTGAATAACATGTCACCATACGTGCGTACGTACGACTTACCGTCTCCACTTCGTGGTGTAATTGTTATTAAATAATAAATTATTTGGATGGGTATAATAATGATGTGTAACTCATGTAAATAATAATTATAACTGTATATATGATATACCATCAATTTATATATTATTTTAATATCAAAAGAATAATATTGTCACTCGTGCGTACGTACGGACTACCGTCTCCACGAACGCGATGAGATTCATTCTCCATCGTATCCATTCAAGTATAATTATCATTTGATGATTTAAAAATTGATGTTTAAGGACTTGATATCATTCTGGTTATGAATAATATACAACCTATTCTTTACAAACATGTCTTACGTAACAAAACATATAAATGAAAACAAGTAAGTTAACACCCGAAACAACGATAATACAAAGATATTATTATCAAACAAATATTTTAAGATCATATATGATATCATATTAATGTATATGATTCTTGTATAATTTAATAACAATTATTTCACCATTATACAGGAGGTTAACCTACCCAAACCAAGGAAAAGTACAAGGTAAGGGTTATTTCACAATCTCTTCATTATCCGAAGTTGTTTATACGTAATAATCTAATGGGATCTCTTTATCTTCCACATCCATGTTTCTTCAAAATGTATTTCAAATCATATTTATTATTTACAAGAATATGGGTTAAAGTCATTTATACCCTTGTTTGACTTTTTATAAGAGGAATCTTTCTGTCGTTTTCAAAACAAGGTCCTTTTTAACTTTTTGACAGAATTAAGGTAAGAATGTTTTTTTAACTTATACGGCGGCTGTGGTTATTTTCTGCCGTTATAAAATCTTCAAAGCTTTCCTTACAAGATTATAAGAATATTTTCAAGAAAATGTGTTATTTTATATGGATCTTAAATGATTTCAAAAATAGAAAGAGATATTTCTCTAAAAAGTGTTTTGATTTCATCTATGTCAACATCCTTTGATGGATTTTACGCTTATTTGAAGTTGATTTATTATGATAAAAAACGTCTATATTGTATTGAAGGTTTTGTGATATGTTTGACTTTGGATGTGCTATTTTATACCATTCATAGTTTATGATGAAATTATTGACATTTCGTTTGCTAGTTTTAATATGAATGATTGCGTTATGTTTAAACCTTTTCATATGGGAATGCATTGGAATTAATATGTGACGGGTGGAGCCCTCTATAGCTCCTCGATGCATCGGTAGGTCTCATGAGACAAACTAGTGTCTTGGCACAAGGCCTTGACAAAATCTTATTTGTAGTCTTTGCACGAGGCCTTGGCTATGTGGTTATGATATTCTGGAATTATGCATTCCAACATTATGAAAGTGGTTATTGATAATGCATGTGATTATTCGATTAGTAGAATATCCATGAGAAAAAATAATTGGCATTATTTCATTTTACATTTTCCATACTATGTTGATGTTCATGTTTAAAAGGATTTTGTTTTAGTAATTCATTTCCTTTAATGTTTATGCTTATTTTGAATGTTCCGCTATATTGTTATCCTTACTGGGCATTTGAGCTCACCCCTTTTCTATGTTTTATTTTTCCCAGGATGTGAAGAAGTAAGTTATGAATGACCTGCAGGGATATTATGGGGGGATACTAGTGTGGACTGTGGAGACATTTTGTTGTTATAGTAGTTTTTCATTTTATGATGTAATGTAAAACTTATGATTATATCTAGTGTTTCCAAGGCTACAAGCCAATCGGTCTTTCGAGATATGATCTTTCTTTTGATCATGACAATGTTATGTAATAATGCACCGACTCTTGGTAACTAGGGTCATGGCATTACAGTTGGTATCAGAGGAAGTTTAGTACAAACCATGGAAGCTAGATTTAGATAAACTCTGATAAGAGCACGTAGACCTAAGATGAACTTTGAGGATTAGTATTGAAGAACTTTCTAGAATTTTGGTATTGTAGAGATTTTTTGAGTTTTCCGAACAATACATCCCTGTCTGGATACGAGCAGGTAGAGGCGGCTCTGGCACAGATGTACCTAGGGGTAAAACCCGAAAACACCGCTTTGAGCTAGACTCGAACGAGAACTGGCGCACGACAACGGGCCTTGCTGCACTCTTGGTTATGACACTCCCGGGGGATATTCTTCGAATAACTCTCATTTTCATTACAAATAATTATGAAGGGCTTATGAGTATATACTTCCACAAAGAAAACATTTTTATGATTATAGATTATACCCATAAATAGTTCAATTTATGTTAAGTGTTTTATAAGTATGGGATTATGTATTTTGATTCATAAACTGATCTAGTTTATTCCATTGTTTAGAAATGACGCCTAGTGGAAGAAATGGAAACCGTATCAATGCACTCAATCCATGTAGGGATTGCCCTCCTGCTCAAGATAATTATAGTGGGGCTGGTGATGCAACTGGCGCCGATCAGCTAATCACCATACTGGGACAACTTACTCTGGTTATGAATAATAACCTTACCCATATGGAGCACCCTGATCCATAGTGTGGAGGATCAATGTTAGATAGATTCATGAGACAACATCCACAAACGTTCAATGGGAGTACAAATCCCTTAGTAGCTGAGCAATGGATAAATTCCCTAGAGAAAATATTTCAGGCTTTGGGGAGCAGTGAAATGGAAAAAGTTATCATGGCAGTTTACCGCCTCACTGGAGATGCTGATCAATGGTGGTCATTGATTCAAAACATGAAGGAAGATGATGAAGTATCAAATATGGAATGGAGGGAGTTCAAAGATCTGTTTTTAGAAAAATACTTTCCTCACAACCATCGAGCAGATATTGAAAGCCAATTTCTGAGTCTGAGACAAAAGGAGGATGAGAATGTCACAAAGTATGAGGCTAAATTTACAAGGTTAGAAAGGTATGATGGAGATTATATACGTAACCCAAGAAGTAAGATTGATCGTTTCTTTGATGGGTTAAAACCATTTCTTCGTCGAGCATTAGTCTCACAATCATTTTCATCGTACGAAGACATTGTCTCATGTGCTATCAAGACCGAAAAAGAATTCTCTAAGTCTTATGACTTTAAAGCAAAGCAAGAGAAGAAGAGACCTGCTAATCAATCTGGGAATGGAAATAAGGGGAAGAAGGGAAAGGTTGAATATGCATCCTGTGGTAAATGCGGGAAGAAACATCCCGGTACTTTCTTGAAGGGAATGAGATTCTGTTATATGTGTGGTGAAAAAGGCCACCAAGCTCGTGATTGCAAGGGGAAGAAGGAAGCTACCAACGTTCAGTGCTACAATTGCAGGGAGATGGGGCATTATGCAAATGAATGTCCTAAGCGTCAGGAGAACTTACCTCCGAAAAGGCCAAGGGATGAAGGCCAGGCTTATGCTATCACTACTGCTGAGGTAGAAGCTCCAAAAGACGTGGTGGCAGGTAATTTAATGGTTTCCTCAAGTTTATAAAATGCATTATTTGACTCTGGATCATCGCATTGTTTCATATCTTCCCAGTTTGATAAGAAAATTAGATATTTCCAATTTAATTTAACAAGGGAGTTGTCAGTTAAAAAACCTAAGGGAAGTATCATTGCAACAAAGATTTGTGAATCAGTCCCCATTAGAGCACATAAATGTTCGTTATCTGCTGATCTCAACGTCATACCTATGATTGAGTTTGATATAATCTTCGGTATGGACTGGATTTTGGACTATGATGCAATGATTTATTATAAGAAGAAAGAGGTTACGATTCTTGATGATAATGATAAGGAACACCTTATCTTTAGAGCAGAATCGTCACCACCTAATTATTATTTAGATCCACCCCCAGTAGCTCAAATTAATTCAATTATTGGGGAGGAAGAGAATGAAATATCTATCGATGAGGAAAGGAATGTTCAAATAGAGGATGTACCTGTTGTGAAAGAATTTGAAGATGTATTTCCGGAAGATTTACCTGGACATCCTCTAGAACGAGAAGTTGAGTTTTTCATTGATTTGATTCCTGGATCAAGGCCTATATCGAAGACCCCTTATAGAATGGCCACTGTATAATTAGTTGAACTAAAGAAACAACTAGAGGAATTGAGTAATAAGGTATTTATTCACCCTAGTGTTTCTATATGGGGATCCCCTGTTCTTTTTGTTAAAAAAAAGATGGATCTATTAGGTTATGTATCGACTACAGGGAGATCAATGCTATAACGATAAAGAACATGTATCCCCTACCTCGTATTGATGATTTATTTGACCAACTGCATGGTGCTCAATAATTTTCAAAGATTTACCTTCGATCTGGATACCATAAGTTGTGTGTGAAGAAGGAATACATTCCGAAAACAGCATTTCGAACCTGGTATGGGCATTACGAGTTTACTGTAATGCCGTTTGGATTGACTAATGAACCCTCTGTATTCAAGGATATGATGAATAGAGATTTCAAGGAGTATCTCGATGAATTTGTGGTGGTATTTATTGATGATATCTTGGCATACTCCAAAACGTACGTAGATCATGAAAATCACTTGCGCATTATCTTGAAGACTCTGAGGAGGCATGAATTATATAGGAAGTTTAGCAAGTGTGAATTCTGGCTTCAAGAGATTTCTTTTCTTGTCCATATTGTCTCTAAAGATGGAATCCTTGTTGATCCTTCTAGGACCAAGTCAATCCAAGAATGGCCAGCACCTACAAGTATAACTGAGGTACGTAGTTTTATTGGTTTGGCAGGTTATTATCGACGTTTCGTCCAGAATTTTGCCCGATTGGCTAACCCATTAACGAAGCTCACATGTAAAGGGGTTAAATTTGTTTGGACAAAAGAGTGTGAAGAATGTTTCGAAGAACTGAAGAGAAGATTAGTCAATGCTCCTGTATTGACTCTACCATCGGGGAATGATGGGTTCGTTATTTATAGTGATGCATCAAAAAAAGGACTTGGTTGTGTCCTTATACAGAATGATAGTGTTATTGCCTATGCATCACGACAGTTGAAAATTAATGAACAAAACTATCCTACTCATGATCTCGAGTTAGCAGCTGTGATCTTTGCTTTTAAGATATGGAGGCACTACCTCTATGGTGAAAAATGTGAGATTTATACTGATCATAAGAGTTTGAAGTATATTTTCTCACAAAAAGAACTCAACATGAGGCAAAGGAGATGGATTTAATTACTCAAGGATTATGATTGCACGATACACTACCACCCGGGGAAAGCAAACAAGGTGGCCGATGATTTGAGTAGAAAAGACCAGGGAGTTTTGAACAATATGAGAATTGAAAGGGATCCAATTTTCATGGATCTAGTGAAGATGGAGATGGGAATAACCAGGGAAGGTGAAACATCAATGATTTTTCAAATGGTTTCCAAACCATCTTTACTAGAAAGTATTAAGAGTTCTCAGACCGATGATGAAGAATTTCAAAAGAAGATTAAAGCTGTGAATGATGGGAGATTGACAGACATTGTGTATGAAGATGGAATTTTGAAATTCGGGAAGAGACTTTGTGTTCCCGATATACCTGATCTAAAAAGGGAGTTGTTGGATGATGCTCATAGTTCCAATTTCTCTATACACCCTGGGAGCACCAAAATGTATAGATATTTGAAGGAACATTTTTGGTGGGACAACATGAAGAGGGAGATTGCTGATTTTTTGTCAAGATGTATGGTCTGTCAACAAGTGAAAACTGGAAGGCAACAGCCTGGAGGAGTCATGCAACCTCTTCCCATACCGGAGTGGAAATGGGACAATATTACGATGGACTTTGTCATGGGGCTACCAAAGACTCCTAGAAGGAAGGATGAAATATGGGTTATTTTTGATCGTCTTACCAAGTCAGTACATTTTCTTGCTATAAGAGAAGATCTACACCTGGAACGTCTAGCAAGAATATATATTAATGAAGTTGTGAGACTTCATGGAGTACCCCTATCGATTGTTTCTGATCGTGATCCCCGTTTTTCTTCAAGATTTTGGAAAAGTCTTTAGAAATTCCAGGATACTGAACTTCATTTGAGCACTGCTTAACACTCTCAGACAGACGGACAATCAGAACAAAATATTCAGACCTTAGAAGACATGTTGAGATCTTGCTCACTTGACTTTCAGGGTATGTGGGATCAATATTTACCACTGGTAGAATTTTCCTATAACAATAGCTTCCATTCGAGTATTCAGATGGCACCATATGAAGCGTTATACGGAAAGAGATGTTGTACACCAACCTGTTGGGATGACGTTGGTGAAAGAAAACTTGTAGGCCCAGAACTGGTGGAGGAAACGGTGGAAAAGGTGAAGGTAATCCAAAATCACGTCAAAGCTGCTCAAAGTAGGCAGAAGAGCTATGCTGATAATCGAAGGAAGGATTTGGAATATTAAGTCAGAGATCATGTTTTCCGGAAGGTATCATCATGGAAGGGAGTCATACATTTTGGTAAGAAAGGTAAATTGAGTCCCAGGTACATCGGACCATTCGAAATTCTAGAACGAATTGGGGATGTGGCTTACCGATTGGCAATGTCGCCAAGTCTCTCAAAGTTCACGATGTGTTCCACGTATCTCTGTTGAGGAAATACATGCCTGACCCAAAACATGTACTCACCAATGATAAATTAGAACTGGAACCTGATCTTTCCTATTGTGAAGAGCCCGTCAGGATTCTTGATACGAGAGAACAAGTACTGAGAAACCAGACGACGCGTCTGGTAAAAGTTTTGTGGAGAAACCATAAGATGGAAGAGGCAATGTGGGAACCCGAGGAACATATGATGAAGAACCACCCGATTCTTTTCATGCGGTAGTATTATAGAAATTTCGAGGACGAAATTATTTGAAGGAGGGGAGAATTTAACACCCCAAGCTTCTACTGTACGCTTCTCTTTGAATAATGTGATAGCGTGTTTTGTACGCAACACCGAGTTCTAACACACCATAACCAATCAAACTAGCCGTTATGAATAGTAATACCTACTTCTTGAAATTATATATATTTTATATTTTAAAATGGACTTCATTTTGGGATTTGGAATATCGAATTTAGCCTAAGGTGAAATTTTGGTACTTTTCGGATAACTTTCATATTTTGATGAATAGTGAAAATTACTAAATTTTAATTAAAAACAACATTTTTAATCAAAATAATTAATAGTGATAAATTATGAATTTGAGTGTTTATAAAGGATATTTAGAATATATTTTTACCATTTAATATAATGTTGGTCATTGGACAAAATTTTACAATTAAACCGAACATAAACAAGTGTCAATCTTTTGATAGTTATTATCTCTTAAAAACACGCTTTTTGTTTTGACAGCGGGAATTAATTTTAAATTAATTTCTACCACTTCTGTGTTTTGAATTTAGAAAAATGGATTCCTTATTTGGAATCAGGATGTCCAAATTGTGTAAATAGGTAACTTTTATTTTTAGACATTTTGAATAATTACTGCGGTAAATATTTAATTTACCATGGTTAAGGGTAAATCCGGTAAATAAGGGTTAAAAAATAATATTATAATAATACTAAATTACCCTAAAACGTGTCCTAGCCTTATTGGTTGATACAGGTTCGACCATAGACATCTTTGGGTCGATTTTGGGACCCAATGGTGCCACTTGTAGGTGATAGGGACACTTGTTTTTAATTAAGTTAAAATGAATACAAAAGTGACACAAGCATATATCTTTTAGAAAAACAATTATTACATAATGTTATATATGTTGGATTTTAGATTACAAATATTAATTAGTAAGATAAAAATATTTCCTACATAATGATATATTATTTATAATTTTTAGACATTAAATAATTTAATTTATTTATGACACAATGATGAGGAATTAATTATAAAACTAGTGAAAAATTAAAATAATTGATATCATAAATACCCAAATAAATATAATATGAAACTTTTAATGAATTAAACTAATTTTATAGTATAATATGATATATTAGGATTTATTTAATTTACTTTTTTTGATGTAATCAATATGTTATGAGTTTCACAAAAATCAACTATTGAATAGTGTCAAAATTGACATAAAAGAGTTCTTAAAACAAATATTATATTATTAATTGATATTAAATTCCTAAAAATATAATGTTCGGCCAAGAGACTTATATCATGATAGGTTCATCATTAATGGACCACTTTGGGGTCGCTTGGTTGTATATAGTATGTTTATTAACCATGTTACATAAAAATACAAAGAGACATTGTAAAAGTGAAACTAATTAACTTAGAGTTAATACTTAAAGATAAGGTTAATACAAGTACCCAAACCCGTCTAAATTGTATTGGTTGAGTCGTTTTCAACCGATCCCCACCTTAAACTTTTAATAATCAACTTTTGAGCCATTGGAAACCGAATATGAATTTATTATAAACTAATATTTCTAACTTTTCCAAAGTTGCCCCTCACCCTTCTTATAAAAGGGCACTCCTCCTTCTCATTTATTCACACCTTAAAAGCCTTTTGGTTCAGCCAAAATCGGCACGAATACAATCCCAACTTCCCTCAATACAACCTAGGGGACTTAGTTTGATCAGAAAGCCAACCTAAGGATCCCTTTTGATCAAATCAAAAGGAAGAAACCGAAGAAGAGGTAATGATTTCACCTCCCTTTTCCAAGTTTCTTTCTTCTTCCATTTTTTCTTCCTATGTTGTTACCATTATAAAATAATAACTCCAGTATCATATATATACTATTATGTTATGATAAATATGGTACAACCATATTCAGTATTCTATCCACCCTTTGAATAACATGTCACCATAGGTGCGTACGTACGGCTTACAGTCTCCACGTCGTGGTGTAATTGTTATTCAATAATATATTATTTTGATGGGTATAATAATGATGTGTAACTCAGGTAAATAATAAATATAACAAGTTAATGATTCTGTATATATGATATAACATCCATTTATTTATTATTTTAATATCAAAATAATGATATTGTCGCTCGTGCGTACGTACGGACTACCATCTCCACGAACGTGATGATATTCATTCTCCATCGTATCCATTCCAGTATAATTATCATTTGATGATTTAAAAAATGATGTTTAAGGACTTGATATAATTCTGGATATGAATAATATACAAACTATTGTTTACAAACATATCTTACGTAACAAAACATATAAAAGAAAACAAGTAAGTTAACACCTGAAACAACGATAATACTAAGATATTATTATCAAATCAATATTAAAAGATCATATATGATATCATATTAATGTATATGATTCTTGTATAATTTAATAACAATTATTTCACCATTATACAGGAGGTTAACCTACCCCAACCAAGGAAAAGTACAAGGTAAGGGTTATTTCACAATCTCTTCATTATCCGAGGTTGTTTATACGTAATAATCTACTGGGATCTCTTTATCATCAACTTCCATGTTTCTTCAAAATGTATTTCAAAACAATTTTATTATTTACAAGAATATGTGTTAAAGTCATTTATACCCTTGTTTGAATTTTTATAAGAGGAATCTTTCCGACGTTTTCAAAACAAGGTCATTTTTAACCTTTTCGACGGAATTAAGGTAAGAATGTTTTGTTAACTTATACGGTGGGTGCGGTTATTTTCCACCATTATAAAATCGTCAAAGCATTCCTTACAAGCTTATAAGAATATTTTCAAGAAAATGTTTTATTTTATATGGCTCTTTAATGATTTCAAAAATAGAAAGAGATATTTCTCTAAAAAGGGTTTTTATGTCATCTATGTCAACATCCTTTGATGGATTTTACACTTATTTGAAGTTGATTTATTATGATACAAAACTTCTATATTATATTGAATTATTTGAAATATGTTTGAATATGGATGTGCTATTTTTATACCATTCATAGTTTATGGTGAAATTATTGACATTTCGTAGGCTAGTTTTAATACGAATGTTTATGTTATGTTTAAACCTTTTCATATGGGAATGCATTGGACTTAATATTTGATGGGTGGAGCCCGCTATAGCTCCTCGATGCATCGGTAGGTCTCATGAGACAAACTAGTGTCTTGGAACAAGTCTTTGACATAATCTTATTTGTATTCTTGGCACGAGGGCTTGGATATGTGGTTATGATATTCTGGCATTATGCATTCCAACATTATGAAAGTGGTTATTGATATTTCATGTGATTATTCGATTATTAGAATATCCATGTGAACAAATAAATGGCATTATTTCATTTTACTTTTGCCATACTATGTTGAAGTTCAAGTTTAAATGGCTTTTGTTTTAGTAATGAATTTCCTTAAATGTTTATGCTTATTTTGAATGTTCCGCTGTATTGTTATCCTTACTGGGCATTTGAGCTCACCCCTTTTCTATGTTTTATTTTTCCCAGGATGTGAAGAAGTAAGATATGAATGACCTGTAGGGATATTATGAGGGGATAATAGTGTGGACTGTGGATACATTATGTTGTTGTAGTAGTTTTTCATTTTATAATGTAATGTAAAACTTATGAATATATCTAGTGCTTCCAAGGCTACTAAACCAATCGGTCTTTCGAGATTTGTTCTTTCTTGTGATCATGCCAATGTTATGTAATAATGCACCGACTCTAGGTAACAAGGGTCGGGGCGTTACACCTAGAGATCATCCATATAAAACAATGACATGGTATTTTGGGTGAGACAATAAAAACAAAAATGTGTGGTAAATATTGGTAGGATTTATTGGGAATAAATATGATATGTTTCGAGGCATTTGATTTGTGATGATAAGAGGACATTTTGGATGGAATTTACAGTGGAGGGGAGGGTGTTTGTTGATTATTTTATTCATTAAGGAATTATTATTGATCAAGATAATGAATATTTTAGATTAAAAAATCTAAATATAAAAACTATTGAAGATGATTTAGATATTATGGTCTCTAATTAGTTGTACATCATCGATGTACAAATAAATAATTTGTTGCATAATATAGTATAATATTTTTTTTAATTATACATTATTTATTAAACTGTTATTGAAAAAACACTTTATACATTTATTGAGAATGTAAAATTAATAAATATTACCAATTTTATGAAAAAATTCTAAATATGAAAAAATTAATATTAATTTAATCCCATCTTTTCCTCGAAATATACACATTAAAAAAGTTCATTTGTTTCTATGCCACATAGAAAAATTAATTAAGGATTATAAAACAATATAATAATTATTATAAAATATTAATATTTTTTGCTTATATTTTATCAAAATAATTATATTAAATATAAAATTTAAAACTGATAATTATCTTTCATAAAACTACCAATACATAATTTATAATTTTCATTTCATTTATTTACATATTTCATGATATAAATATATCATATTATAATTCACAATATATATATCATTTATTTACAATTTCATAGGTTATATCTTATTCAAATAATAAACATACATTTAATATGATAAAATTTGTTGTTTTATAAAAATGTGTAGTTTTCACTAATCATTAGAAAATAAATATATTCAGAAAAATTTAAAAATTTCAGTGTAAGAAACTTCATATGTTATTATATTAAAAAGGAAGTTAGTTTGTTATGTATAATTTATAATAGTTCTAAAAAACCTTTTTTATATAAGATTTATAACAATTGATTGTAAAAAATACATCATAAATACATAGAATTTTATATGTAATATATTAATTATTATTATCTTATTACTATATTAATAATTTGGTTGAAATTAAAAATATTCATTTTTTAATGTGGTCAATAATATTTCTTTACAAAAAATTAACATCAATATTATTATGGTTACATTTAAATAGTTTATCGTGGTTCTAAACATATGGTTATGTTCTACATATGCTATTGAAGATGTTTAATTTCAAAGAGGAAAACAGTAAAACTATATAGCGTTATATTCTTCGATATTCGAAAAATCACAACCTAAAAATTTATACCTACGATTGGCAATCATGGAGTTATTATCTTTTAATACCCCTCTCGAAATTTTCCATATAATGAGTCATAATAAAACTACTTCTCAAAAAGATGGATTGGTAAATCTGACTGTAATGGGAAAATTTGGAATTCAAATAGGGAAACCTAAATTAAAAGACAAATTATTGGAAAGAAATAAAACTAAAACAACAATGTTTTGTTATATAATTATATAAATAGGGTTCATTATAACGATAACCATTATAGGATCATAAATATATGAACAGTTAAAAGTTATTTGATTTCGAATAATAAAATATAAAAAGATAAACAATTTATCCAAAATCATTCATCTAATGTTGAGAGATTATTTAAAATACAAATGAGAACATGAAAAAATATAAATACTTTTTTTAATGACAATAACACCCTCAATTTTTGTGCATCAATCAATTTCTTCTTTATTTCATTTCCATGAAGATGATATTTAAGGATATTTTTTCATTCTAGAATTACTTTTAATAATTAATATAGTTCTAGTGTCATTCCATCAATAATTAATTGTTTACTAAAAGTAATAGTAATATGGAATTAATATTAATGAAATAATTTCAAATGATAATTTTTAGACATTATATTATTATTTAATCTTAGGACTCATCCAAAAAAATATCAGTCCATTCAACAACCAAAAAATTTGATAAAAGGTTTCATAACATTTTATTTTCCAAATAATAACATAATTTGTCACTTATTATGACATAAAATAATATTTTACTATGTTTATAACCTTTAAGACTTATTTAAAACATGTATATATCAAATAAACTGACGTGGCTGAATATATTCTTTAAATTAAACCATTTAATTATTCTAGCATAACATAATCAATTAGGTAAACAACAACAATTTTATTCATCAATAATATCCCATAAACATCTACTTATTACTATGTCAACATTTGGCAAGAATATAGTGTTATATTTCCCTTCTAATGTTTTTTAAGAAGATAAAATTAAAACATAAACACTTATATTGATTACTTGTGTTATTGATCATATAATTATAAATACTTGAAGAATAAGTAATGCATTACAATCTATGTATACCTCATAATTAATGTTACTAGAAAAAATAACATAATTATTTAACACATATACGTTAATTTCATCACTTTTAATGTATTAACACCATGATAATTACCTTGATCCCTTTTCTTCTTATTACCAATATTAGATTGACACTTCATACGTTCATTTTCATAGTGCCTTATCCCCCTATAGGGGAATCATTTCTTATTTATGACATATTTCATTCCATTACAGTCATGATCCTTATGGATTTCTTCTGCACATATTCATCAAATTAACATAACATTCATAGATTCAATATGGTGTTTCTTTCTACAATTATAACATGTGTAAAAATAATTCCTTATATTCATCCAAGTATGCATATTTTAATATAAAAACATCTTCATCTCTTTCATCCAAATAGTGTAATATGGATTGGAAAATACAATTAATTTATTAATATATCATTATACTATATACTTATATATTGATAATTTTGGGGAGATTAGTACGCTTTGATGAATTTGATTATTCAATCAAAGAAACATAAAATCATTCTCCATGGATTATCTATGTAGATTACAACATGACATGATATCCTTGTAAAGACGGAATCATAATTGATAACATTTTTATCTTCTTTTGGTTTCATAATGAAAAATATATACTCCCTAACAGCTACTTCCTTTGAGGGAACTAATTTTACATGAAAATTTCCTTAAAATCTTTCCTCTCAATAATCGAATTTCATCCTACTCATTCATGATTTGAAGAAATTAACACCTTTGATCGTATTTTATTAAGATATTATAGAATACCATGTAATTATTCAACCTTTTTTAGATCCCAAAGAGTGAAATATATTTATATGGATATTAACCAGTTCTCTAGGATGAATAGTTTTTCGGTACCATTAAATAATGGATGATCTATTATCATGAAGTAGTATTACATTTGTACAGCACATTTTGGATCATACTTTTCAATACGAGTATGTTTATTTCTCATATATTGATTAAATTTTACAAAAATATTTATAATATCATCAGATCTAGTTATAGATCTATCTTGAGAATCATTATATTCCCTTTGAGGGAAATCCTTACATTATAGATGTTTAATGATATGTATTTAATTCCTCCTACTTGGTGATATTCCTAAAAAACATATGCACTATAATATATCATAACATTATGGGAAATTTTTAATAATCTATATCGAATGAAGCAGTAAATTTAAATTGAATAATTTATGCATTGAAGAATACATAAAAATGGTTATTGGTGTTTTCATAAATATTTTTTATGGGAAACCATCATAGTGTTATGTTCTTTAATATATGATTTTCAAAATTTTGTTACAAATGTTTCTAATAAAATCCATTTAATACCAATGGTAATTACATCAACCCCACTATTGTAAATATGGATCCTGACATTATTACATTATTATAATATATATGGAAGCCACATTTTGATGTTGTAAATTGTTTATTTTATTCATATAACTCGATGAAATCATAAATTCCACAGTACTTTGTGAATTGGAGAATGGTATAGAAACACTATTTTAAACATCCATAAAATCATAGATTAACCCTTCAAGTTAATAATAATATAAATGGTTCCATAAAATAGAAAATACATAATAAAGGGATGATATCAGGTACTAATTATAGGTGAAAATTCAAATTGAAATTATAATCATAAAAATTAATTCATGTTTAATATATAACTACACATTTCCTTATAGAATAATAATTGAAATAGTCTGGATAGAATAAAAGTTCATAATAATAATTGCAAAAAATTAATCACCTGAAAAAATAACTAAACCAAACATATTCTAAAATTTCAATAATTAAATAAATTATCTATTTCTAATATAATATTGAAATAATTCATGTTGTAAATCATTAATGTATCACAAAATCATTTTCCATGAAAACAAAAATAAATGGGTAAAAAGCAAGTCTAGTTTTTCACATGAGAAATATCGATGCATCAAGGGGATATAGAGACATATTTTGATCCCATAAAAATAATATTCATTCTCCATATGAAAGGGGTGAATCAATGTAATCATATACATTCATATAGAAACGCTCATATGTAGTTTTAGTCATATACCCAATCAGTAAGCATATTCATAATCTATCTAGAGTGATATATCAAATGGAATCAGGATAGTTTATCCCTAAAAAAAATAGAAAAACAAACATTTAATTTAATATGGTAGATGGAAACATAATATATCAGTCCCATTTAAACATCATATTTTGTATAGTCTATAGAACGATATGAAAAAAATATATTAAAATCCATGTAAATTTCATGTGATAAATATCATTTTAATATGGAAAAATTATTCTTGTAGAAAATGAAAAGTATTTTACATAAAAATGTTATTGCAAATAAGTATATCACAAAAGTAGAAGGGAATGAAACTATATTTGAGAAGGAATATTTATAATGAAATTTGGAAACTGATGTGAAAATACGTTAAAAACATATCTATGAATCATTATAAATGTAGAAAATTAGTGTCGTTTTTGGGAAAATATAAATTCATCTTTAAATAATAATATTAATAATTTTTTCCACAAAATTGAATTGAACTATATCAATTTTTTTATGAATAGGGAAATTTCTGATGAATATTTCTTGCTTATTTTTTATAATGTATTGTATTTTAAAATGGGTTAATAATTGGGAATATGCCTTTAATTGAGCTTGGTTATAGGAAAGAATATAGATAGAATGCATATAAAACATGTATTTTCCCATAAATGATAGAATAATTGATTTAGGTATGTACAAATAGAACAAAAATATATATCTTATGAGGATTAAATATGATTAATTTATATTTTTAATAGGTTAAAAATATACAAATAATATCCTGAAGGAAAAAATAGTAGTTTAGGGAGACACCAATAATATTTTACTTAATGTGTTCTTCCATTGTAATTATTTTCCATAATCATAAAAATAGATTAATTAATAATATAATTCATATACTCTTTAACATGTATTTGATGTATTATAATTTTAATCTGTTCTATTTATAGATATTATTCCGAGTCATAAGATTATTAATCACTTTCCATGAGTGTTCATTTCCTTGGTTTTCAAGATATGTTAATAATGAATTTATTAAAGATTAAATGGCCTTATATATCACTTTGTTTCCCAATATTAAGATGATTCATTTGAAAAAATGAAAATGAGAACCATTTATATTATTTTTCCGCTTTTCTAGTCATCACATTGAAGTTTAGGATTACTAATTATTGTTATGTATAAATAATTTTTAAATAATTTTAAATAAGTAATTATAAATATATCATAACCTGTTTTAACCAATAAAATTGGTTTATGATAATCCAAGAAAGTGGAATTTAAAAACAAGTACTTGTTGCCCAAGATTCTTGTAAACCTTCACCTCTAAGATGAAGTTTTAGATTTCTAGATAGAGGGTAATATAATAGAATTTATCATTGATAATCCATTATAATAATGATATTCCATTATAAAAAAACAAGATTTTTGATGCCACTATGGTGTAAGGAGTGCAGTAAACGATAAGAAAATAAAGGAATTAAAAAAATAGAAAATATAATATGTTTTTTATGTCTTGAATTAATATTCAAATGAAACTAATTAAAGAAATATGAAATAGTAATTTGGGTGATAATAAATATACCATAAACTAGGTGAGTGTTTTTGGAGATATATTTGGTTTAACTTGGACAAGCATCAAGGCATTCTATTTGTTAGGGGAAGAGTTGTTGGGGATGATATTTTTAGTGTAGGAGATGTGTTTTCAATAAATATATTCATTATATTATTATACTTGGTCAAGAATATAAATAGTTTTGAATATCGTGAATGCATACAATAATGAGAGAATGAGAGTTCAAGATTATTTCATTGGATTATCTATAAGTCATCCATCAGTGAATGAATCATATAGTTTTTAATTACCACAAATTACCAAAAAATTATAGTCATAAGCATATAGTACTTTCCATTTATTAAAAATAAGTAAAAAGTACACATGAAGTACATATATAGATAACTCATCTTCTACATCATGTTTAAGAGAGAATACATATTATAGTAATACATATAATTTACATACCCATACTCATAAATATATTCCCATTAAAATTGAGTGTTACATTGATTAGAAATAAAAATAATATCAGCATCAATCATTCATGCCACCTATTTGGAGGTTATGGTAGATGTATTTTTTGGAATATTAGGGTATTTTATCCTCAGCCTTCTCTCCAGGTGATTAGAATTGAATCCTTTATTTTCATAACCCCTTTTCATACAATGTTTTGTGATAATTTTGTATTTTGTTATAAAATATCACAATGATTCATAGTGGTTTCATTCATTTTCTATGTCACCACCAGAATCATCATTCCACATATTAGACATGTTTGAAGAATAATTAATTTTAAAAAACTCTTCATATAAATTAATAATATATGGATAAAAATTATGATCCCCATTTTTTTTGGATCATTTCTTATATAATGATTTCTTTGCTGCATAAAAACACATCCATTAAAAAGAACATGTTTATTTATTCCCTCCAAGACCAATTATGGGTCTGAATTAGCCACTTGATCAACCAGTGTTTCCTCGCTGACCACATAATAATTAGAATGATTTATTATACCCTCCTGAACGTATAGATCATGATTTCATTAGTACTTCTCCCCATCACGTCTGACACATACTTCCTGATATATCTCCATTAACATATTGAAACAATCACCCCCAATGTCATCATTCCATGTTGAAGTATTTTAATTTATATATGAATCTATAACAACAAAAATTATTTTTACCACTCATTCTATTAACACATGTATGATGAAAAAACTAAAATAATGATTCTGTCTAACATAAATTTTAGAAACTAAGGGATTAATAGGGGAAACATGTGGTTTCTTCTCAACATCCTAAAAAGCTTCACATTATTGAACCATACCAGCAGATGTCTACCCATAATATACTCTAATTCAATGAATATCCAAATGAATAACATGACTAAGGGAAATCAAAGATTTAACAATAGTAATTGTAATTTCACCTAATATAAAAACATTCTAATTTATCATTCCATGCCATCAAACCATTGGCATGTATCCATTATTCAGGGATGATGGGAACAAATAACACCATAAATCAAATATTATCGATTGCATAAAACTAAATTCATTACCTATAGACATCCAAAAAGAATCAACCTATTATTTCAAAAAATCCAATTCAACATAAATCATTAATGTTATATATTTACCCATAGATCTACTTTTACAAATATTATATAGGTAACTACGTATAAAATTCTCAACAATATGAAGAATCGTGGGATTTTGAAATAGGATAAAAAACTATGGTATTATTAATCAAATACCCATTGGTACTGTGTTATGCGTCATCTGTAATCATATTTTACTTTAAAGACGGAATAGGATATCCATTTCAGATGAAAGGAAAATTAGACAAGTCCATAAAAAGATCCCCTTCTTATGTGAAAGGTTTCATCAAATTCATGTAATCAAGACGATTTATGGATGAGTTTTCTTATGAACCCAATGATTCAATTATATAAAAATCAACTAAATCCACCAATATCCCGTTTTTCATGAATCACATATTCTATTTCAGAATCAATACAGAATAAGAATCCATTAATTTTTATATTGTTATAGATAGTTGTGGGATGCCTTCAAACCATTGCATAACATTCAATCCTCAGCTACATATGAGGGAATGAGGTAATGCATCCATTGTTTGATAAGGTAAATATGATTGATGATCAAACATCATTGAGTTACATTGAGGGACCATCCCCCAATATAAACTGATGTTCAAAAATGATGGATATCAATATATATGTTACACATGTCAGCGAAGTGTGAGCACTCCTAGGTTATATCTCATGAAATTAAATTACTCAAATTACCATATATTGATATTCACATAAAATATAGAAATGGTAGAAAATCATAAATAATCACCAAAGACATTTTCCTACTAATATATTCAAAAAATTTACACAAATTTATGAAAATAATTTTCTAAATTAGAGAAATTTATTTTGTTAATAAGAATATATTTTAATCAATAAAATAAAGTTTTTATTATAATAATGGCATTAATGACATATAAAATTAATTAAGGTCCCCAAAAATTATTTTATAATCCTAATAAAACTATGTTTTTATTAATGAATATAATTTTTTAATGTAAATTTATTTTAAATTATTTTATTAATTATACAAATGTTAGATAATAATTTTGAATCATAGAAATAACAATACATAATGTATCACATTTTACACATTAATTTTCATATTCCATTATATAAATATATGATATTATAGTTTATGAGATTTCAATATTTTATGTAAACATTCCTAGTTGATAGAAAATTGAAATAAGAAATGGACTTTTCATATTATATAAATGATAGTTTTAAAAAATTATGATTTTTTAATTATTATTTGTAAAAGAAATATTTTCATCAAATTATAAAATTTCCTCCCAAATATAATAATGACATAATTATAATAAAAATAAATTTTATATTCATTAATTAATTTCATAGAATTGTAAAAATATAAATTTAACACATGAAATGGTGTATAAATGACCTTTAGAAAGCATAGTATTTTATATGTAAATATTTATTACGTCATATCTTGTTAATATAAAAATAATTAGGAAAACATAAATATTTTTATATAATGTGGTTAATACTCTTAATTACCCCAAATTGAACAGGTTGATTATGAATATTACATTGTAATATTATATCGCAGTTTTAATCATGGTGTTTCATACAGAATAAGTCATCAAATAAGATAAATTTAAAAGATACCAACAATAAAATATAAGGGTGTTATAAATGGAATTACATGAAATATCCTAAAAATTTCTAAAATTGAAACAGAAAATAAAATAACATAAAGGAGAACTCAAAAATGAATAAATTACCAAAATAGTTCAAATAATGATGATTTAATAAAATTCAATTATATCACCATCATCATCATTCTGAAAAAAAATTGCATAGACCTAAGTTGAGAAAAGAATTAATACTCAATAAGATCCCATTTACAACCTCTCATAAAAATTATAATGAAAAATACAAAATATTATTGAACAATAACTGATGAAACTTCACCACAATAAAGGAAATAATAGATCTCAACATTACGATAGTTATAAAATCACTATGAAATGGTAATAGATATCAAAGAACAATAATAAAAATCTAGGGTAACACACTCCCAATTCATCACTAGTTTTCCACATGTCACCATCATCTTACATTTAAAGAAATCTATTTTCATAATAATCCATCCTAGAGGAACCTCTTATAAATCACCATAACAATAATCTAATGAATCATATCATCTTATTATCTCATTCAACATCTTCATATATTATTATATGAAATTATAGTTAGAAAAAAAGATTTTATATAATGTGTTGTACATTGACGATTGTATCGCAAGAAATTATATCCTATACATTGAGTAATTTGTGTCAATACATTGGTACTCATAAATTTCATAACATTAATAATCCTTAAAATACAATATCCATAGATATCATTGTCTAAAATACACAGAATCTATCATGTACCTCTACTTCTATATATGGGAATTATATACATCATACATACTCTCACATAACACTATAACGAGTATATAATAGTACAATATGAGGAATTTAGTCATCCATTACTTATCACCCATGAGATTAATGATAAAAACATTCCAGATTCCACTGGGATTTTTTACGAGTACATAAATTAGTGTGGTAAAATATATGATAAAAAAATTAATGCTATAATATTGATCCCCAAAAAACAATGGGAATTAACCTACACATAAGACCGTCTGCAATTATCAAATTTTTGGAACACATCTTCCACTACAAATATTAGATAAACTATAAGAACATATAAATTTATGGTTAATAACATTAATTAAATCTTTCATTATAAAATTAACATTCTGTAAATTAATATGAAAATTGTTAATGAAAATAAATTAAATTTTTAATTAATTAACCATCAAAAGATTATTTCAGGATCTCCAAGAATAATGAATGTGGTTTCATTATCTCTAAACAATGTCAATATTTCATTCCCACAAACACAAAACACATTAGTCAAAACAAAAATCATTATTTATAAATCTAAATTTTATGGTACTCTATTAAGCCTCGTTATCAATAATTATAGATAATCATAACCATGAATCGCCACTATGAGAAGTAATTGTGGAAATAGTATACACAAACAAATAACATAAATATATAACCATTATAAATATTATTTAATTAACAAATAATCTATATTATACTAAATCAAATATATTCTTTTATTTAACCCATAAAACTATCTAGTGTTCTATTGCATACACCATCTTGTATATAACTATTCATATCACCTTTACATGGGACAATTGCTACAATTTTATATAGAACTCCCTTTCAATATCACATTATCTGATAACCATCACAAGATCACATCACACCACATGGTGAGGCCCTTATATAATGAATATATAAAATAAAATAAAAATGAATAACTTTACATTTGGAAATTAGTCCATAACTATTAGGAATATGAACTTCATAATAAATGTATATTATATTATTTATAAATTATCATAATAAAAACATCAATTTTCCTAAATTTTTTATTTTAAAACTTTATATTAAGATGAAGTATATTTAAAATTATAAAATGGAATTATACATTCATGTTTAAAATTCATAATCATTAACTCATGGAATAACTAAAAAAATTAAAATAGGGTTTCATGACAGAATGATTATCCCTATATTACAAGAATACATGGATTTATTGAAAATTAATCATTAAATCATTATACATCAATAACATTCCAAATTCATGGTCATTAATTAATATCACCTAATTATATTTTATATCCCATGAAGAACACAAATGATACTCAATCATTAACATAATATTGGAATTTATTATATTAATAGGAAACATATTGTCAAGGTGGAAAAAAAGTAATCAATATCCATAAATATATAATTCATATTTGCCTTTTCATTTTTTCAGGAAATTATACCACTATTAAGGAAGTGAAAGGGTTTTATATTTTAATCATCATATAATTTAAAATAATAATCATGTAACAACAAATTTCATGTACTCAATCTTCATCAAAGAGAATTAAATGAAATATATGGATATATAACAATATATCTTCCAATGAAAGATCTATACCTCTATTATCACCTTATTAAAAAATCATGAAAAACATCAATATAAACTCAATTATAAAATGGATATCAATATCTATAAAATTTTGAATATAATGAGAATGAATATATACTTTTGGGTATGAAACAATAATAAAATAGGGTATCTCTCACCTTATTTGACGACATGATTAACTCAAGATGTTGGAAATTAATCACATTTAAAATTCCCTTCAATGGATTCAAAAGACCCACGTGGGAAACTAGATTTTGATAGAGAATATTATGGAGAAATTTTGTTCATATGGGGTCAATTATAGAGAGTAATTATGTTATGAAGAATAATATGGTTCATATCAAATCATTATACCATGAAACTAACATATATGGGAAGCTCTATGATATAGTGCAAGTGATAATGCTAATGCATTCCCGGTCAAAATCATGGTAGGGGATCATTTTCCCTTGAATCTAAATATCTTAGAAACATATGTAAGGAATATGGGTATCCTAGTATACAATAATTCCTCTATGATAGATGCTATATCAAACCCCCTATTTCATTTCATATGTGTTCTTAATTAGTATGAAAATCCCAAAATATTCACTTGAAACCCTTTACCCTATCCTTACACTCAACATTATAGAATTTAATTATCAATAGGAATCGTATTCTTAATCAATTCTCTGCACCAAATAAATTTCCATAATGAATGTATCAAAGAAGTATGTCCTCCTGGTACCCATTTATGTTTCCAAGCTTTAAACACGTCAAAATATTACCGCTAACCAAAACCCAATGATACAAGATGTATAATCCTCTCAAAAAATGAATTATATCCTAACACCCAAATAGCATTCAGAAGCCTCATCAAGGAACCTATACAACGTCAAACACCCAAATTTAAGGGATTCAAATATCTGGGAATTTTAATAAAAAAACTCTCAAATAGTTTTCATAATTGATAACTTTGAACTATCCATTTTGGGAAATAAATAAATTTTCATTTGAATACCCACCCTATATTGATACTAATCAAGCATATAGCAACTAATATATAAGAACCACATAATTTTGAGGAACTATGGAAAAACCATACTACAATAACACCCAACTCCTAGTTATTATCTAGTCGAGAAACCTCTAAAACTAGAGGAATATTTCTATTACATCAAGATGAATAAAACATATCATAATCCTAATATGGTTAATAACTAAATAATTAAACTCCACAAATGAAGTTTTGAATATAATAATGACCATTGTACTTTATGAACATATGTTACTCATTTTCCCATGTATTATCCCCGAGACCAACATGTATCAAACATATGCAAAATTAAGGAGATAATACACCCACAAAAATCATTCTCTATTTGGATATGATATCCATATTTTTCTCATATATGGAAACATCACTGAAAATATATATCTCACAATACGCATTTGTCTGAGAATGGTCCTAATAATAGTGATATAAATGCATGATGTTCTTAAGATTCCGTAGTTTTCTCACAAACGAGTTATGTGGTATCAAATACACCACCACTAAAATATTGGATAATATATTAAAAACCAAATAACTAGGGTGATTAATTATTCCACAAACCAATCATTTCTTACCATATAAGAGGATAAACATGGAATAATAAATTATATCAATTATCTTATAACATATGTATCCAATTATTTTTAGCATGGGACATCATATGTTTTTGTTCTTCCATTATACACTCAGGTCCCACCTGACCCAACTTTTTTATGTATTGTACATGATTTTGTAAGAAATATTTTGATTTTATAACCCCAGTATTTCACGATATAAAATTTAATGGTCTTATATACACTATTTCAAAAAAATCTATTAAAACGAAGCAGTAAAAAATATTATTGTATGAATATTTTCTCAATGGATGATAATTCTTCCATGAACTTCTATAATCAAAGACACTATAACACAATATTTATAAAAGATTTTTGATAATAAAATATGTCAAATAATACATATTTTGGATGAAAATATGTTCTAATGTGTAATTGAGATCCAAAAAAATATTGTATATATTTCTATAACTTGGATGCGAGGACCACTACCAGAGAAAATCAACCTCAAGATCCAATGGGTTCTCAATATCGTTTATATGTACCATGTTAACATAAACTCTATAGATCTATACCCTTCAATCAATATGATGTGGGTATATTTCATTAAATGTTCCACAATCACAAATATTGTATCATACCCACCCAATTCAATAGGTTATCTTTTAATATAGTATATTAAGGTCTCATACCATGCCTTTTTATGGACAACCAATTTATATTGAAATCCATTAAGAAATATTTTACCATTAGTTAATTTATGTAAAATTCCATCAAAATAAGAAAAAGAAATACAAGATCCATAATAAACAAAATAGTCACTCTCACAGATAAATTCATATTTTTCTTATCATGATATACTACCAAGGGTGATCAATATATATAATGGATAATTTGTTCAATAATTTCAATAAATGAAAACCTCAATTACCATAACCCATGGTTTTTATCATCCTCAAAAGAACCATTTGGGGAATAACTAATGAAAACATTGTCTCTCTATGCATCCCCCTCATTACTACATGAGCTCTGACTTCCCCACATACTGCACTAAGGATGAACAGACTACTATATGAAAAGATAATTTATTTGGCGACCCTATATTCATATAAATATAAAATTAATCTTAATATAATATTATTCAAAACATTACACAATTATTAAGAAATATTCATATTATTTTACTATATTAAGATATATATATACATAGAAAAGATGTTTCTATTTGAAAAACATCATATCATTCTTTGTTCACCATAAATAGAGAGCTTCTAAGACATATCAAACATGTTTTATTTCTCCATACCCTGGAGGAAGTAAACATAAAAATGTGTGATCTACGATATTTTATTATTATTATAATGGGATATATAAATGATCACAAATGTATTTTATGGGAATAAAGGTTTGATAACTATTAAATAACATTTGATAATCCATACAATACATATGAAATATAAAAAAAATTGGGTCATTTAATAACTATTGGTTTTTCATATAACATGATGTATAAGATAATAAAAGTACATGCAAAATGAGAGAACGTCATTTGAAAGAGTCTGGGAATTTTGTCATATAAATAATAATTGATATTTTTTCCATAATAGTGAATGATCAAATGATTGACTATTATAGTGGGATGGGTTCATTCAAAAAAACATTATAGTCATCTTGGTCTACCCATGGGATTATCGTAGGTGATAACGATATTTACCAAACAGGATTCACTACCCATTACAATGAATTTTATATCATATTAAAAAAATTAAATGCATTAGATGGATATATAGTTTCCACCCATCACATTACTAATATAATAAATTTTATTTTCATAATATTATACCTTAATAAACAAATAAGAACCCATGAAAAATTCGATTCATAGATATTTGAGGACATATTATCATGTGTAAATTTGAAAAGCTACTGAATCATTTCAAAATTTCATTATATAAAAAAATGTAGGAAAAAAAACTTTATCCCTAAAAATAGTCATGGAATTACAATACAAAGAGTAACATGTATGATAATAATATTGTACTCATAAATATATTGCATTGGATGACAGAATATAAATGGTATCGGTGTATCATATCCACAACATTAAATAATTGACACCAAAAGATTTCATATCAAATTTAAAATTATTATGAAAAATTAATTGAATCATTTATATTTGAAAAAAAACATTTATTCATAATTTTTTTATTTAATAATGATATCAAAATAAAATTCTATGAAAAAATTTAAAAATGATTATTTTTATAAATATCAAAAGGATGTAGAATTTCCACATTGAAAAAATTGAAATAATATTTCTTATTAAATATACTTTTCATTAAGATAACATTTTTAGAAAACAATGATATTGAATTAAAATAATTACCAACATGGGAGATTAATAAATTGTATTTTTCTAAAAAATTGTTACTATGAATTCATTACTACTTAATCTAAAAAGTTGAATTGTAAACATTTCTTCTCAATATAATAAACAATTATACGAATACTAATTATAAATCAGAAAAGTATGGTAAATATATTTCAATATTATAATCTCAAATATAATAACTACCTATAAATGATGACATTGTAACACAATGCTCTTACAAAATTTGGTTCATTTTTTAATCATAATACTCATTCAAAAATAATATCATAAAATATATTTATTAAATATGATTGAAATCATAATATTCATGAAAAAACATCTAAAATAAATAATTATATAAATTTCATGCAATAATTTTCATTAAAAAATATATTATGTATGAAGGATTCAATTCATGAAAAAAATATATCATACAATAGGTATCAATTTAATTCATACTTATTAGAACCACATGTATAAAAAATTGGTTTATTATAAATATTTTTTATGATAAATATTCAGAAGTATCACTTTATATATTATTTTCTTATACACATTTTTCATTTTTTTCTACTAATTTTTGTTTAAATATTTTTTTTGTGTAATAATTGCATTGTTTTTAATTCTATCATTTGTTGGTTTTATAAATTTTAAATTATCATGGTAATATAATATGTATAATTTTAACAATGATATTAATCAAATAATTAATATATATATATAGAGAGAGAGAGTTATTAACATAATTTGTGGTAGAAAAATGGAATACATTGTTCGTGGAGACGCTAGGTAGTATGTATGAGAGAAAATTGTTTCCATTTGAGTGTAAGTGTAATAAAATAATATTAAATGAAAATTTGAAATTCCTAACTATTAATTATGTAATATATAACTCATATATTAATTGAAAATATTTTATTTTTACGTTCAATATAAATCGTACATGTTAAATGAGTTATATTACATCAAGAGGTGGCAGTCTATCGTACACAAAAATGACAATGTTTTATTTCCTATTAAATAGAAAATAAAAATGGAAAATGGAATATTATAATTATAGAAGTATAATAAAAATAAAAATATCATGTATATACATTATATCTATAATCAAACCTAGCTATAATAGTATTTTATAGAAAAAGAGTAACATCAACTTGTGATATAATAGCTTTTAATGCACAAGATAAATGATATATTTTATTATAAGAGGGAAGAGTACATTAATATAGTTTCACCAATTAATATAACAATATATGATTATATTTTTATAAATATGTTGTTATATATGTATGGTATATTTTTTTGTTAATTGGTGGCAGAAAAATTAAAACAAAAAAAACACACATTTAAAAACATTCCCTCATCATTGGGTAATGACACTAACATAGAAAAGAGACCTTCCAATGAATGATTTGTGAAAAAAATAATTCTTGGATGAGGGGTGGGAAAAGGTATATGAATATTTTAGGTATTCTAAAAACCTGTGTTTTATGCAAGTGTGAATATGATTGGGGGGTTGAATATTATAAGGTTGGAGAGGCGAGAGTTAAATTTTTTTAAAAGGAATAATTACACATACATTTTTCACATAACTAAAGGCATGTAAATGGGTAATTATCAAAACATAGAATTGGTAATGTCTATGGGTTACCATAAAATAGAAAATATATTTTTATTAATTATTTCTATTACATTTTTTTGATTAAACGTCGGTAAAACAATTATTATATCAACAATATAAATGATTTTTATTTTTTTCAGTATTAATTATTATTAAAAAATAAGTACATAATATTTTGTAATATAAATTATATTTATTTCAAATATTTAATAATCATTTACATATTATTCCATAAATTTGATGAAATTTACATTGATGTTAAACATAAATACCTGTCAAATTTTATTGGTTTCAAAAATAGATTCATTCAAAATTTGAGTAATATTAATATTTAAATTAGTAATATAATTTGATTCCAATGACCAAAAATTTATTATTTAATATATAATTTAATGATTTTTTAAAAAAATTATCATAAAATATCCTTGTATATTAATTAATAAAACTTCTAAAAATAATTTTTTCATTTAAAAAATATATCACAATTTATTGAAAAATGTTTCATTTTTAAAAAATAAAAAAAATGTCTATGATAATGTTTATAAAATTATTTAGATAATTTAATTAGTATATTAATATAAAATATATAATCATAGAAAAAATTTAAAAATATATTTGATCACAAAATTATTAAGAAACATTTTTGGAAAAAATAGTACTTTCTAAAACATGTAATGATGCTTTTAATAATTAATTACATTATATAATCTTGTTTTCATTATATAAAATAATTATAATGCATATATAAATATAATTTATTACTATTCATTAAATTATTTTTAATGGTTGGGTTATAGTCACCACATATATGTAGTAATAGTAATAATATTTCACTTATTTAATATTTGTTGTCCTGTGTAATGAATGGTCCTATTGCATTAATGAGTAATGAAAAAAATAAAAGAAATTAATTATTGTGAGTATAAAAATATAATAAAAAGTATATTATTTCATTTAAAATAAAATTTATTTGAAGATAAATTGAATTTTAAATTGAATTAATAAAAAATATTTTTTTATTATACCGCCGTTAAAATGAATTTCAGTCCCAAAATTTATTACTCTAATATGAACATACTATGGATATCTTTAACTCATCACATACCGAGGTTTCCATGCCACATCATAAAAAATAAGGATTCAACATCAAATATTGACCATTCTTGTGTTATTTTTTATAATCTCTTAATCTATATAAGCAAAAATCTCTATGAGTTTCTCCTCACTAGATGGATCATATACTAGTAGATCTAATTTGGAGTTCAGTACGTGTGATGAATAAATGATGTACTTCATCACGAGAGACACATATAGTGCATCATGAAATTGAGATCGGTTAATATAAAGTAAAATAATTTAATCTACACTCTCGAATAGACCATGAATTCAGAATGTTTCTATATACATATTGATAAGATTCCCATTATATCTATATCACAAAAATTATTCCTTATAGAAATTCATTGGAATACATTAAATCTGTGATAAAATTCTAGATCACATAGATCATTACCAGTATAGTATTTCTATTAAATTTATGAGGTAATTATGTGATGAAAAATATTAATAATATTTCTACATTTTACTCATCATGTTATACTTCTAATTCCATTCATACCAATATTCATCCCAAACCCTCATATATATTAAAATATCAGTATAAGTGGATATATATGAAAATTCAGAATACTAAAGGGAATGTTTTTTATGAAAACATACCAAGAGAATGGTGATGATCACCAACACCATTGACATTAGGATAATGTAACATAATCATATCATTCAGGTTATTGATTATTCTCTACAAACTAACCATTTTTATATTATTGATATTTATATATGATGCTTAATCTTTTATCTATAGAATATCTATTCCTTCTCATGAACATCCACAAAAACCTTATACTTTGATTAGATATAATAGAATGTGGTATTTTAATAAATGATAATAAATATATAATATATATTGTGTTACAATGGTCGTGAGTGAATTAAAACATAGATAAAAATTATGTGTCCTCAGTTATTATGGAGATAAAATAAAACGTATATATCAATATTTATATTATAATTTTTTGTAAATCCTATGAAAAAAACCATCGTGATATTTTCCCATTCTGATTATGGAATGAGTAATTGTTGTAAAAATGACATAAGATTTGTTATACAAGCCTTACAATGATGATATACCATGAACTGAGATACAAACAAAACTACATTACTATTCATTATATTCCACCAGCACTACTATTTCACATTAATATGAATATTTTTACTTCTTATTTGAAAAAATAATGAAGATATTTTAGATTTATCAAACATTTCCATCATCAAATTATTAATGGATAAAAACACTATTCCTAAAACATATCTTTAATATTTTATCAATGGTAAAATATATAATATTTTTTACATTAATTTTTAGATCCATATCATCCTTTTTGAATTATTTTTTTACCACATACGTAGATAGCTTAAATATTAATTAAAGAAGACAATTTCCCTCCTATTAATTCAATATTTCATGATTTAACCTTTGAAAATAAACCTATAATGTATCATTTGTGACTATAAACAATATTATTATAGTTTTATTCTTTTGAAAATATCATGTAATAGACTATATAATAATCTATTATTGAACATTTTGGAATGTGAAATATGTGTGTACACTTTTTTCAATTAAGAAATAATAAATGTGCCACTAGTCTCACATTTAAAAGCCAATGCAAATAATATCTTTATTACACATTATACCCATTATGTTTCATCATTTACCTTCCAATATAACTTTAAAAAACCCAGATATCATCCTAGATGTGTTATTTTGTTAGTAAAGGTAGCCTAAGATGGATTTTGGTGCTAACATCCAATGGATTCCCGAAGAAGACGTACTATACTACAACATGTGTTTTTATTTTATTTCACCCCAAAAATATTAATTATTGTTAAATAAATTATCATATAATAAAAAATATATATTCCATATAACAATATTTTATTATTTTAATTTTATGTAGTACAAAAACAGCCTCTTCAGTTAAATGTTTTAAGATTTTATCATTTGTTTATACAACAAACTATTTCCTCCATTAGTGATGTCAGTCATTTTTACATTTACTCATCTCTTAGTTGTGTATAATGATTCATATAAAGTATATGTATCATATTTATATCATAATAAAACATATTAATTCAATTCATCATATATACCTTTTAATACAGTCAATTATATAGTGGATATTAGAATGTTGGTTGGGTGTACAACATAATACTTACTCGAGAAACGAAGTAATTTTTTATTAACTAAAACTATTCATGGATGTTAAAAATGAAAATATTAATTTATTTATGAGATATAAATGACATAAATATTATATTAATTAAAAATTTTCACTCTTAAAAGAAAATATATTTCATTTCCAATCATACTATTTTACTCACTAAAAGATGAATCAATCATTTGTGCATCTGTGGGCTACTACCTTAATGAAGCAATGTGATTCTGTTTTCATCATCACACAACATGGAATACAATATAAGTAAATTTAATGATATATTAAGTTATTAATTATTTTATAATAATTATATAATAATAATATAGGGCACACATCCATTCCATAATGATTATTGAATATTGTAAACCTTAATCAGGAATATGTATGACATACTATCTCGAGTATTCTACCATACATCAATATATAAAAACATATTTTATGCAAATTTTTAAAATTTAAATTAATTACAAAATATTATTATTTAAACATAATTTTTATTTTATATATAATGTAACTATAAAATATGAAAAATTATCTAATCATTTTGTAAAAATTGAATGAGAAATATGAGGTAAATAACACATATAAATAATGAAAATAATGAATGATTATTTACTAAAGGGTGAAAATATAGTATAAATAGATAATATATTATATTAATAATATTAATATTGATTTTATAAAAGTTAAGAAATTTTTTAATAATCACTATATGTTATAAAAAATTACTTTTAATAAAAATTAGGCATGAGGTAAGTGACTTTGTTTGTATTTACCTTCATTGAGGAATATTAATGTGAAATAAAACTAATTTATTTTTATTGTGCCCATACATATCTTTTGGCATGTAATATATATATTCCATAATATTTGATTTTAATTTATTTTAATATTTTAAATATTTCAAGAAAAGTAATATTACTAGAAAATATTCAAATTATATAGTATTTCAAATCTCAATTTCATTTTATGAAGATATATTCCTTTATAATTATGTTACATATTATATTAATATGTGTGTATTTAATTATTAATATATTTTGTTTTATATCCACTTTGAAATTTGGATTTAAATTTTAAATAAAAAAATTTATCATTGGATTATTATCACATTAATGTTATTATCTTCTGTAAGTGATTGTGTAAATTTAGTTTATAATTGAGATTATACATGCTTGAATTTACAAAAAATGAAATTATTTGATCATTTTATGATAAACAGAAATAATTTTATTGAAATATATTTATAAATTAATTTTACATTTAATAGTAACATTCTCTTAGTCTTTTTAACATTATAGGATTGGGATTATTTTTAAATTCAACATTTTTATCACTTTATTTGGAAATCATTTTTCATGAAAACAAATTTTTTCTGAATATTTTTTAGAATTTATTAAAAATTTCAATATTATTTATATATATTATTATGTTTTTCAATTTAATAAATGAAAAAATTTCAACATATATTTACATAACCATGCATTTCTATGGTGTGTTATTCAAATTCTCAATGTGGATGATATTATATTTATAAAAAATCTTAAATAAAAATTATATTATGATCATATAGTTTAAAAATGAATTTGGGATTGATTTTAAATGTAATCATGGATACAAAGTAATTTCCCTTGTTTCATTATATAACATGATTCTTACCTGATGCATGACCAATGATTAATCTGCCTGGGGCATTCATATGTCTCACAGATTGGCAATACAATTGCTGGGTTAATCAATTATTTTTTTAAATTTATTAATTATTTTAACATAAATTTAATGTTTATAAATATTACCTTTTTCAAATTACTCTATGGTTATCCACATAATGTAATAGAGGGTTTTAGATCATTCTTACTAATTTATTTGGAAAAAACATAATCCAAGGATGATTCTATGAATCAGGGACGATTAAATTACATTGAATGATATGAGTTCATCCATATGTTATAAATTGAATTAATGTATGTTTAACTATCATATAGAATGGTATGAAACTTAATTTTCTGAATTACACAATTTTAATATAAAATTATACCGTAAGATCACGTATTTTATGATATGTTCTAATTATGTCCTCAATATAGTATAGCGTATTTAATTATTTGGTATTTATATCCATGTATACCCTATTTTTTCATAATTTTCCATTGATTTTGGAAGCAGTTAATATGAAATATTTTATTTTGTGAAAATTACCCATAATTTCAAGTGGTTATTCACTGATTGGACATCATGGTCTTGGTTCGACATTTTTGGTGGAAACTAGCTTGATCCTACCCCTAGAATGATAAAAATCTTTGTGTTATGGATAGATCAACAAATTAGGGTTATTTTGGGATATATTGAATGTCTTTTAATATCATTGTGGTTATCATAATTCATATAAAAAAGTAGAATGAATTGAATATCCATGTGGTGTAGGGGTTATATATAGGATGAATCTAAAACATATTTTTGGCCACCGATGTGATGAAATCAACTGTATGAGAAAAAATAAAGTTTCTTATGGAGAATATTAATCCATATTTGAAGAAAATTGTAAAAATTGATGAATGGAATAAGTATCAGAATTTTTGAGAAAAGTATGAGTACATATCATATAATTTTACGAGCATATTTTTTGTAACCTATATTATGTTTTGACTCATGTTTTGGAAATTTAGAATTATGTAACATCATTTAGTTAACCAACATGTAAGAAATTTCAATATAGGGTTTTCTATCCATATAAAAGATCACATGAGAATATCCTTGTTCTCGAAAAAAATTATTGGTGCATGCCATGTTCCATATTCACTGACATGCCTTGAGTATATGGAGATGAGATGATTACCAAATCATAGTCCATCACATTGGTAGGACCATGAGGGGAATGATGCCATCATATAGACACTCTAATCACTATTTATCGATATATGTTTTCTATTTATGTTACATCTGGGTACACATCAGTGAGATGGAGAGGGAAAACACACCATGTCAGTCCCCTCACATGTTGTATATCCTGTGATTCCTTTTGGAAAAAACATCAGTGGACTATATCTCAATCATTTTAACTCAAATTATTTATTGACAATGTCATGTTTTTAGGGTTTTTTATCATAAAACATGATGGTTTAATTTTTTTGGCACTGATGATATGATATGTGAATTTAAATTAATGGTTTTAATTTAGGCATTGCTCGATAATATAATTGATCATGAAGGGCCATCAGAGGTATTTCAAGTGGAACCCTCCAGCTAGGCTAGGAATGGGCCTTATACTAACTCATAGATAGGACCCCTCATATGTATATAGAAAATGGGTCTACTAGAATTAGATAATGGAACAATTATGCTATTATAATCATGGGGCCTCAAATTAATTCTATAGTGGAAACATTACGATACTCTTTCATGGGTCATCTATCAACTAAAATAATGTTAGCTCGTGTGGAGTTTGATAGTTAGACCTTGACAATCAAGGTGATACCATCATAAAAGGCCGGGAACAAGTCTTCTGTTGAATTTTTTAGAGGATCCCTACATATGGATTTACGTATGGTTACTCTATTTATCTAGAGAGATAATCCTCCTAGTTTTACTAGATAAAGGGTCCTCTATATAGTGATTTTTTACCTTTAACTATGTGACAAAAAATATTTGTGTGATTTTACTATGTTTATTTATCCAATAAATACATTAAATTAGATGGTCATTCATGTTGGGAATTTAGAATTTTTTTTGTTTCTTTCCCTATGTTGGTATTTCAGTTATAGTCCCCCTTATAATCCAGATTTAGCTATTTGTTTCATTAAATAAATAATAGTCGGTATCATAACCATTATATATAGTAACACTAATACTTGTGGTTTTGAAGAGACAAAGGGTATAACATGTGATATTGGTGATTTGTTTCTCATTGTTAGATGAGGTTACTCTTTTACAATGGGAGGAATAGACTCAACATGTAGTTCGTTTACACACTAGGTACATGAGCTTCATCATGTTAGATTTTACTATCTATCCCTATAGTTTTTTTGAGAGGAATCATGTTTTGAATTTAATATGATTATATTCATATTATGTCTAATTTTGTTCCCACTTTCATCTTTTAGGGTGTATTACTTTGTTATTATATTTTTACCCCTATATGGGTTTCCCCACACATGTCATGTCATATAAAGAAATAAAGAATATCATTGGAGACTAAATTTGATATCATGGATAAATGGTGAATTAAAACAATTATTTTGGTTTTTTATTGATATTACGGATCATATATCTCAGTAATTTACATTATGTATTTTCATGTTGTGAATATTTCTAGTTGGTTTGTATTTTACCCCTTTATATTTTATTTTATTTTCTATCAAACTCCCATACACACTCGATGTTTTTAATTATTGGTTTATATTATAGATGTTATGTCTTTATATTATTATTCCTCTACACTTATACATTAATATTGTTGGGTGTGTATGTTCATGTTTCTAGTAATTTTCCCCCTTGATTGTTTATCCTTAATCATTGGTCTTTAGACCCTTGCCTATAGAGTTTAGCTTTGGGATGTCACACCATGATTACTGGTTGTAGTTAGATTATGAGAGATAGCTATTATATGTCTTTTGATCCTTTGTATGGTGTGTTTTGTAGTACCCTTGCGATATTTTCATTGGGATTAGTGACAAAATATTAATTCTTCAAGAGTATAGAACAAGGGATATAGAATCCTTTTTTGGAACAAGAAGCAGACGTATCAGTTCACCTGGACCATTAAAAAATTCTTGTTGACTCAGTACAAAAAATCATTTGTTCGGAGGATCAATAGTTCATGAATTATAGAGGATCAAGTCATCGAATTTAATTCTTTAGTTAGAGAACCATTATACATATATGATCATAATATTGAGATTTGTCTTGAAACGTATTAGGATTCGTTGGATGAAATCCATCCATGATGATAGTTATTTATTGTGATGATGATCTGATGAAGGATAAGTCCCCAGTCTAGTTTCCATCCCACCAGATCATTCATCACGAAAGATAGGCAGTAGAAGAACCACATGTGGATTAGAAGATAATCCAATGATTGTGGGATGAGGATGCATATAGGTTTATAATACATAAATAATTATTACTCTAGGTTCCACTGATGTTTTTCGGCCAACCAAATCATGATTCCCAAAACAATTGGATATATTTTGTGGTTTGTGTTTTCAATTCCATCCAAAAATCGAGATATCATGAGGTTTTATTAGAGTTTATCTTTTTAAATGGGCCATCTTGGAGTCAAATGAGTCTTGTTACATATATGCACTATGATTCAACACACTCACATCCTGACTACCATATGATGTTCCATGATGATTATTACCACCACTTGAATGTGATCAGTTCAGGTTTAAATGATTCTTGTATTGTGATAGGGATTAATGATAGTGGATGAGTACACAACAAGGTTTATAGACCATATAAGTACCCCCTTACCAGTAACATATAATACTAAATATTAGAATGAATTTTTGGGTATGAACTCCACCTGGATATTTGTGATATTGTACATTATTAGTGAATACAGATATATGCTATAGTTTTGTAGTGGGGGTTACGTGTGAGATGAATCAGGAAACGATTTTTGTCTTCTAGAGGGCCGTAATAACCTACCATAGTATGATGCTTAATTTCCATGTAAATATTATACGTTATTATAATATTATACATCTTATTTGGAATGTGGAACATGGATATAGATTTATGTGAAAAAATTCTACTACACAACATGTAGTTCATTGAAAAGATTGCATGGAGGCCCGATATTTTTTTGGATAGGGTTTTAGATGTTTATATAGAGGTATCATAGTGTAGAATTCACACACAATACATATATTGTCCCTGAGTGGATGAACCATGTTGTGACGAAAAAATTCAGGACCCCATGTGGAAATACACAGATAGTTATATGCATTTGGAAATGTACATGGACATGAATTTAGTACATGTGCACAATATGGATACACGAGGACAACAATGTACATGTGTAGTGCCGTGGGTGGAATGTGAGAACCATATAGATCCTATAATATCAATATATTACTTCATAATTGGTTATCCATGAGCCTCAATGGACACAAATATGTTATGGAGTGGCACCACATGCTGTTAGGTTACCCTCACATAGCATTCACCACATGGTTCTTTTTTAGGAATCATCAGGAAGACATATCTCCATATATTGATCTTTATTTTCTATCACAAGTTTCCAATGTTTATATTTTAACACATATAATTTTATGGATCCATTAATTTTTTATTTTGGGAGAAAATGTGATATGTTCATATAATGGTTCTTATTTAGGCGATGTTATACGATGGCATTGATCTGAAATGACCACTGTTGGTCTTCTGAGTGGAAATATCATACTAGGATGGGAATGGTTCCTCTATTGTATCGTAGTGTGGAAAACTATTTTAAAGATTTTTATTGGGATAAATTGCATCAAATAGTGTAACCCTATTATTAGGATGGGAAAGGGAACATTATCAACATTAAGAGTGGAGAACTCAAGATAGGATTGGAAATCGTCCTCTATAAAATTTCATATTTGGACCCTCTTATGGTGTTTGGGATTGGGTCATTTAGATAAGAGTAGAACTCTCATATTGTGAATGGAATGAGTTCTCAATACACTAATATAGTGGAATCTATATTTTAGGGTAGTGTATGGGTCTTCTCTTTACAAATTTAGTGGAAGCAACATATTTTACTAAGGCATAAGTCCTCTATCAAGTGGTTTTTTCCTTTAACTATATGTCATGGTGATTGTGTGTGAGTTGCTTTTGATATTTCTTAATTGGAATACATGTCTGAAGATGGGGATTATTATTGTAATTCTGGAATATAGGTGACACTATTGTATTTATGGTTGATCTGATAAGAATCCCCCTACTCTCCCATTTCAGAGTGTTTTTATGAGATTATATAGGAATATATTTCCAAACCATTGTATTTTGTTAATCTCTTACCTCGCTAGCAAAGACACACTGGGTATTCCATGTTCTTTTTTTATTTAACATCTCATTGTTGGATGTGGTTACTCTAATACTATGGGTGAAAAATACTAGACATGTATTCCATGTGTACACCCAATTGATCTCATTATGATTGGATGAAGTTAAAATATATCCCCCTCTTGGTGTGGGTTGATCTACATCTGGTTTACTATATGTTTTCTTTACATTAATATTATGTATCATTATACCCCACCATAATAATTTAGGGTAATCCTACAATGTATTTTTATAATCACCCCAATATTGGATTTTTCTATATGATTCAGGTCTTATGAAGTAGATAGGTTGGTTAGTGGTGTCTATATACAAGATTAGGGAAAAATGTACTTTAGACCTCATAGAGTGGTCATAGCATGATGATAATGAATGTTTCTACCATAGTTGATTAATTTATATTTTTTTCTTATTAGAACATATTTCATGTTTTATGTGTATTTTTATTCTAAATATTTCATTTTCCACAATCGTTCTCTTGTAAAAATAATAGGGTTTCCATGATATTTTACATTTTTGATTTTTAATATTGTTATTATTATCCCTATAGAATTATTAGTTTATTTGGTCCTTTTTGTGAAATCATGCATCTAGAAATATTCAATTTTTTTTAGTTATTGCTTATGCACCAGTCCCCATCCCATCACGTGTGGAGGAATGAGTGGTGTAACCAGGGATTGAGGGAATTTTAAGGACGACTTGTGAAAATTTAGTACCATAATTTTATAATTTAAATTTTTTATATTTTAAATAGTAATGTTCATGTAATTTAAAAAAATAATGATTTCCATTTAACAAAAAATTAAATGGAATCTCGGTTATTACATGTATGTAATGAATATAATTTCTAGACACCATGAATGAATAATTGTTTTTTATTTACACCATGAATAGAATTTTGAGACATCATAACCATTAAATGACTTTAGAAATACCCTATATATTTGAAATGCATCTTTTGAATAAAATATTGTTGAAAAAAATTCATAACATTCAATTTTTAAAACATATTTTCAAAATGAAAAATATTGTTTCTAGATTAATGCTTTAATGATATTTTTGTGGTATGTATATTCATCACTGAAATATACTATTTATTGTTACATCAAATGGTATATAATGTATAAATAATAAAATTAATCATTCTATAGATTAATTTTTATCATGATTACCATGTAATGTAATAAGATTTTCTTTATTGATTTATACATGTTGTCGTTGACATTTTCGGTAATTATTTAGGTTCCCATGGACATTAATTTTCCACTAAATATTAATATTATTTATCATCTAAATGATTATAACATAAAATAGAAATAATTTATACAAATGGTGTTCTACATTGAAGTTATATTTAATCAATGGAAATGATTATAAATCTACATTCTTATCTAAATAAATATATTTTATAATAATGTGTATTGTTTTTCAAATAAATAGATTTATACATATAGAGAATGATTTCTACTTGCATTAATAGGATGGTTTTATAATTATATATCCCCTTAGTGGATTAGTTTCAATAATGGGATTAATAAATAAGATATCATTAAATTCAAACATATGTTGAGTGTGAAATTATCTTGAGAAATATCTTCACAGTAAAGTAATCATGATACTTGAGATCATGACATCAAATAAATAGGTATTTACTTCATTGATAATTCAGTCATTATTGTCAATGATATTTTAAAATTATATTATCATTAAATAATTTTTTTATAATATTATTGAATAAATTGAATTTATATTATGTTATTTACATTTATATATTTATGATTCATTATATTATTAATTTAATGGAATGTGTGTTTAATTATTTTTCAGTATATATTGATTGTTATTATTGATTCTTGATATCTTCTGATGTACTTAACCCACACATAGAAGTTAAGCAAACCAATATTCTATTTACTTTATCAAGAATCCATGAGGTGTAGAATGTTTTATTTACAATGGTATTCTAGATAAAATAATTTTATTCTCAAGAATTTAAAAAATGTAATAATGTATATTATCAAATGTAATATGGGAATCTTGTATTTATCAAGTTAACCATGAGCAGAAAACTATTCAGATCATCAAGATCAAATTAAAGGTATCTAATGCTAATTTTATAAATTAAGATAGTATCTATGAGTTGGAAGGGTCATGGTTATTACATATGATATTAATATGTATCAATTTTATGAAAAAATAATGCACTAAAAATTATTTTTTCAATAATATAATATTAATATTAAATTTTTAATATTTGTTCTAACATAAAATTTAAATATTATTATTATAATATATTATTCAATCACACATTTATTAATTTTCTTATGGTCAATTTTTTATATATTTTGGTAATAATCGATACTTTATTGAATTATAAAAAAAAATTAATTTCACTAAAATTGTATCATAAATGAATATATAATTATGAATCTATTAATAAAAAAATAAAAAAAATTATTTTCAAATATGTATTAATAATATACATAATTGATTATTAAATTAATTTATGAATTTGTATTACCATTATTTAACATCTTATGTATAAAATTATAAAATATTGTTTTCCCCTTTTCAAATTAAAAATATATATATTTACGGATAAAATAGTATTTCATCTTCATTAAAAGACACTATATTTTATTTTTCTTATACAAAGTGAATTTATATTATTCAGCTAAAAATAATTTATTATTTTTTGTGATAAATTTTTTTAATCAATGAAAATTCATTATTTTAAAAAAACATGTTTTTCCGCCTTCCAAGATCTTTAGTTCCTATTAATTGTTATTCTACATTAAATTATTCTTTCATATATCAAATTTTATATGTAATGGCCCGGACCTCCCTGGTCCATTACTTTGTGAAAATGTGGTTTTGGAGGTGTTACGGGAGGACAAGGTGACTTATCCCCCAGCTGCTGCCTACCGGTAGCTCGGTCTACCGGTAGCTGCTGATTACCGGTAGCTCGGTCTACCGATAGCTGCTGATTACCGGTAGCTCGGTCTACCGGTAGCTGCTGATTACCGGTAGCTCGGTCTACCGGTAGCTGCTGATTACCGGTAGCTCGGTCTACCGGTAGCTGCTGATTACCGGGAGGTCGGTCTACCGGAAGCTGCTGATTATCGGTAGCTGCTGCCTACCGGTAGCTCGGTCTACCGGTAGCTGCTGATTACTGGTAGCTCGGTCTACCGGTAGCTGCTGCCTACCGGTAGCTCGGTCTACCGGTAGCTTCTGATTACCATCTCGGTCTACCAGTAGCCACATCCTACCGGTAGCTGGGTTTACCGGTAGCCACGACATACTGATAGCTCGGTATACTTGTAGCCGCAGTCCAGCAGTAGCTCGGCTAGCACTTTGCCAAATTTCTAGTTCTGTGAATAGTGTTTCTATCGGTGAGGTCCTATCGGTGGACTTCTATCAGTGAGGATCTATCAGTAGACTTGTGTTTCTATCGGTAAGGCTCTATCGGTGAGCTTTTCTTTCCTTTGCCATTTTTTTTAGTTCTGTGAACAGTGTTTCCAGACTCCATAAGAGCTACCGATCCCATACTTTGCCAAATTTCACGAATGAACAGTGATTCCAGTTTCTTAAGAGCTACCGATCCCATACTTTGCCAAATTTTGAGTATGTGAACAGTGTTTCCAGCTTCGCAAATTTTTGACGTTTTCTTTGACGTAAAATACTTTTAAAACCTTATTTTAAAGACTTTAAGGCCGATTCAAAGGCCATAAATCCTATATTAATTATTCCTAAGGCCGGGATGTTTTTACTTGGTCAAACCGTGTGGGTTAATGTGATCTATTTTTAATGGAGAATAAACCGGATCTTAAACTGTCGCCTCTCTAATTTTTTTTAAAAGGAACGAGATATCATTCTTCGTTGTTCTTCCTCCTGGTTCTCATCTATGAGACGCTAGAACCTTGCAATCATTCTCGTAGGAGTTTCACAATCAAACTTTACTCAGATCAGTTCCCCTCTGTTGATGCAACCAAGTTGTGTCGATCGTTCTTCGATATAAGTTATGTTTTATCATCGTTCCTTCGGGGATCACCTTCTCTTGTTCCTCCTTCCATATTAGCATGTAATCTCCATTGTTCTAATGGGTTTTCTTGGGGTTGGTTTGTACTGTCGTACCGTGGCATCCTCTGGTGGATGCAGCTATCGTGAGGAGAAGAGGACTGTGACCCGTTGTGTGGATAAAGGACGTCAAGAACTCTTCGAGGTAGAGGATTCATGGCTTCTCTAATTGTATATGTGCAATCGTAGAAATAGCATGATTTATCTCTTTGGATCACAATGAAATTGACCTAATTAAATACTTGAACCGGATTAAAAGAATTGGTTGATCGCATGCTGTTGCTTTATACCGTGATAACGGTTTGCCTCATGTTTTCCTAGATATAGTGATATCTATGTTTTCTTTGATTTGTTGTCCGTTCATGATAGAAATTGATAATGAACGTAATGCCAGAATTAATTGTTAATTAATTGGCTAAAGATAAAGAGGCATGTAAATTAATCTGGTTATTGCAGTTGTTGTTGTTGTTCTAATTTTTGGATAATCAAATTAGGGAAGTAAGCATGGTTATTTAAATTGTGATAGCTTAATGATTAGGTATCCATGATTGGAACCTATGAATAACAAGTCTGTTAATTCAATATGGATTAGAGAACAGATTATGTGGGAATTTCTAAAAGGGTTCTGAGTTACCCTCTTGTTTGTTAATGGGCCGAGAGCCCACTTGTGATGTTTGTTTTCCTGCTGCTTGTGCTGTGATGTGAGCCTGGATGGCTGTTGTGATATGTGGGGGCATGGAGACTTGTGGTTGTGGCAGCGGATGACGCCTAGTGTGGCGAGATGCTTTGTTTTATGCATATGGGTGTCGGGGAGGACACCAAGGGTGATGGTATGAGATGAATGTGATGGTTTGATGTTTGTGGTTTGGTTTGGTTGCTTATCTGCTTTACTTTTCCCCACTGCTCAAGGCAGCTGGTCTTGCTTACCCTCTTTCCGAAGGAGGCGAAGACACGCGGGGTATGCCACGTGCTTTCCGTGTTTAGCCTCTCGAGGGAGGATGGGTCTATGCTCTTTCTATAGGTGGCAATGACTCGATGGGTAGTATATCTACTCACCGTGTTGAGCCTCCTTTGTGTTTAGAAGCATATGATGTTTTTCTAGAATGCCTGGGAATGTGGAAAATTAATTCTATAATAAATGATTGATTAAATGGTGAAAATCCACGGGGATGGAGATGCTTGAATTTAATAGTGATGTGAATCCTAAAAAGGAGCAGTTTTTGAATGTGATGCCAATTTAGCTTAATGTGGTAAATTCTTCATTCTTAATTAATGTTTAAAGAATTAATTAATGTACAGTGGAACTGATAAATGAGAATGGAGTAATCTAGTAAAGCTCTTCATTGTTTGTGTGCTTATAGGATACCTAGTCTTAGAAGTAGCAGCCTGGAGTCTGAGAGACGTTAGCTGCAGTTGTATCTAAGACTAGGTAATGCACATAGTGTGGATGTGAGTTACTTATATATTCTGTACTTTTTGTGTTTCTATACGCTACTCCACCCTGTCGGTAAGGGCAACTGACACCCCGGGGATTCTGAGCCCTGGGGGGGTGTTTTCCCCAACATTCTGATTGGAGGTTGAATGGCTGACTACCCCCTTTGGCCCCGCTCTCTTCTCTTGGTAGATCCTTGTGCAGGTAGGCACAGTGGTTAGTTTTACCCATATATGTGTGTAGAGGGCTGTAATGGCTTGTGGTTATTTCACACACATATACTCGGGATATAGTATCCTATGGAATACTATAGGTGTAACGTGTATAGGCTGTGATGGCTTGAGGATCCTTACTCGACGTATGGGTTGTGATGGCTTGAGGAATAATACTCGACGTATGATACACGTTATACGAGCTATGGTGGCTCCCGGAAACTACCTGGTTACTTTGGTTGTGAGGACGGTGTGGTCCTTCGCCCAGGTGTCTGCGGGCAATCCTTTGTGGTGTACGAGGTGCAGGTTGTGGAGCTTAGCCCAGGTGTCTGCGGGCAAGCCTTTGGAGAGAGATGCACAGGACATATGTCGTTGGGGCAAAGCGGCAAACCAGTGGGGAAGTATTAGCGGGGTACCCTTGATATTCTTTACTCTATGATATATTCTTGTATGCGTTACTTGGTGAGAGTAGCCATGGTGAGGTTGGGGACTTAGTATACCTGTTTAGATAACGAGTTAGTTTCACTTGTTGTTCACTGGGCTTTAGCATGCTTTCTTTACTTTTGCACGAGAGGCTTGGGGAGGATCCTACTGAGTATACTGTTATACTCACCCTATGTACATATAAACTGTTTTTCAGGTCACTTGGAGCAGGTTGGAGATAAAGCTGGTTACTACTATCTTGCAGTTGGAGGAGGAGCTGTTCGGGCTTGTGGTCGCTGCCGTTTTTCTTTCTTTTGGGTACTTTTAGTTTTCCCTTTCAGTTATAGTACTTTTGCATGACATTTCGTATATGTACTTGGTTCCTTTTTATATTTCAGTTCTTAGTTGGAGTTGATTGGAGTCTATTCTATCTCTCTTCTGCTTGTGTTCTCTTAGAGGGTAATGCCTCCCATTTGTACGTTATTATACCCTCGGTGCTAGTCGCCAACCTGGGGCCTACTGGAGGCGGGACTCGGGGGTCATTATCTCCCTTTTCACATTGCCGGCCCAGGAGGGGTACACTTTGTGGGGAGGGGGTCGTGACAGAGTGGTATCAGAGGGAGGTTGAGGGATAGGATGGAGTTTGGAGTTAGGCACAGGTGAGGATTCATGGGATGGTAGGGCAACGATGTCATTCATGTTTAGCAAGTGGGGTAGACACTGGAGACCGGCAGAGACGTAGGCGTTCAGGGCCCCCCTATGATCTGTTGCACGGACCATTAAGTTTACGATGGCTACTAAACAAAGTGATACTGGTTGTAGGGTAGAGACCTAGGAAAGGATCATGCATCATTATTCTTTGCGCCTGTGTTTGAATGGGTAGACCTTGGGATAGGTAACCTAAAATTAATAAAACAAAATAATTAATTAATTAATGTTTAATCTTCCATATTCCAGGATTAGGAGCTCTAACGGTTGTTATTTTACAGGTATGGCTCCAGGTCGACGTCCTCGTCAGGTTTGCGCCGAAGGTGCCCAGCAGGCTGTTCCAGCAGATCGCCGCCGGGTAGAGGTTGACGACAATGACACTTGGAGGAAGACACTCCGAGAGTTTCAGCGCCAGAGTCTACAGAAGTACGAGGGATCCGTTTCAGATGCAGTCACAGAAGACTGGTTGAAGGAGGTCGAGATAGGCTTCAGTTCGATTCGTGCTCAGAAGGAACACTGGGTGTCCTTGGTTGTGACGATGCTGCGTGGAGCAGCGAGGTAGTGGTGGTTCTTGTTCCTCGGGGATCGTGAGGAGTCAGCAATCTCATGGGAGGAGTTTCGAGACAGGTTTAGAGTCGAGTTTCTTTCATCGACTGCGAAGGTGTCCAGTCGCCAGGAGCTACTCACCCTTCGATAGGGGAGCTCCAGTGTTCGGGAGTTTGGAATCCATTTCAGGAACCTTCTACGATATGCTTCAGACCTGTTACCAGATGATGAGGCTAGGGCGAGGCATTTCGAGGAGGCTTTGCATCCAGAGATCCAGCGCCAGGTCACCCCATTTATGTTGAAGACATATCTAGAGGTGCTGGCGAGGGAAGAGGTTGTTGATAGGACTTTGGCTAGGACCGGATCATCACGAGAGGGGAATCGTCATGATTCCTCACGAAGCAGAGTTGTGGTCCGGGGTTCCCGGTTTTCAGGACAGAAGAGTTTCCGTTCACCTGGGGGTAGGTCCCAGCCCTTCCCATCTCGTTTCTCCGGAGGTAGCAACTCTCAGACCTATGCCAATGGATCAGGCGCTTGCTTTTCTTGTGGTGGACGTGGTCATCAGCAGCGGGAGTGCCCAACTTTTCAGAGCAGTCATCGTGCACCAGGTGCTCCACTCCAGGTTCCTCCGTTGAGGCAGTTCCAGCCGAGGCAGCAGCAGCAGGTTGCACCAGCTTTAGATCACCAGAGGGTAGATGGAGCAGGCAGAGGACAGCCCCATGACGCTCCCCATCCTCAGAGAGCAGAGCGCGGCCGTGGTGGTGGTCGTCATCAGGGTCAGAGAGGCCGTGGAGGTGGTCGTGGTCAGCTTCATGCTCTAGCGTTGCCAGCCCCAGGCGAGCCAGACGTCGTCCGAGGTACCATTTGCTTGTTTTCTACCTTGGTGTATGCCTTGTTTGATTCAGGAGCGACACACTCCTTTATATCCCCTACCCTTGTCCACGCTTTGGGACATGAGGTAGAGAGGCTTCCAGTGCCCTTGGCGTTGACTACGCCAGTTGGAGGTCGAGCTAGCTTGTTTGAAGTATGTAGAGACTGTGAGCTAGTGTTGGGGCAGCACCGCTCTTGGGGAGATTTCCTATGTTTACGAATACAACGATATGATGTCATCCTTGGCATGGATTGGTTGTATTCGGTGCAGGCTATTGTGGATTGCTACAGGAAGAAGGTCGTTTTCATTGATGAAGATGGAGAGAAAGTGGTGTTTGTTGGTGAGAGAGATCCTCAGATGAGTCATAGACGAGTTTCATCCTTATCATCCATGATGGCTGGTATGATGCTGAGTTCTTCAGAGGTTCAACAGCTGGCGTTTCCTAGGGTCGTAGAAGAGTACCCCGATGTCTTTCCAGAAGAGGTTGTATCCTTACCCCCTCGACGAGAGATCGAGTTTGGGATCGAGCTACAGCCGGGAGCGTCTCCTATCTCTATGTCTCCGTATAGAATAGCCCCTTCTGAGTTACGAGAGCTACGTATTCAGCTCGATGGTTTGTTGCAGTGTGGTTTTGTTCGGCCAAGTGTGTCACCTTGGGGTGCACCAGTTTTGTTTGTGAAAAAGGCTGATGGCAGTTTTCGGTTGTGCGTCGATTATCGTCACTTAAACAAAGTGACAATAACGAACCGCTATCCTCTTCCACAGATTGATGACATCCTTGTGTACTCCACATCTGAAGAGGAGCATGCAGAGCATCTACGAGCCGTTTTGGGAGTTCTTTGCCAACATCGGTTGTTTGGGAAGTTGTCCAAGTGTGAGTTCTGGGCTCGAGAAGTTCGTTTCTTGGGACATGTTGTGTCCCAACAGGGAGTAGCTGTGGATCCTTCGAAGATAGAAGCAGTGGTGTCTTGGCCAGCCCCCAAGACCGTGTCAGAGGTGCGAAGTTTCCTTGGTCTCGCAGGCTATTACAGGAGGTTTGTGGCTAATTTCTCCCGAGTTGCGACTCCTCTGACAGCTTTGACCAGGAAGGATCAAGCGTTTATATGGACTGATCAGTGTCAGACAGCTTTCGAGTATCTAAAAGAGAAGTTGGTAAGTGCTCCAGTCCTTTGTCTTCCAGCGGAGGGAGTCCAGTTTGATGTTTTCTGTGATGCTTCACATCTGGGGCTAGGCTGTGTTCTCATGCAGCAGAGGTCAGTTGTTTCTTATGGGTCTCGGCAGTTGCGTCCCCATGAACGCAACTACGCCACCCATGATCTTGAGTTGGCAGCCGTGGTTTTTGCGCTGAAGTTGTGGAGACATTACCTCATTGGCGAGCGCTTTGTGGTTTTCACCGATCATAAGAGTTTGAGGTATGTTTTCTCTCAGCGGGATTTGAACTTGCGGCAGCGTCGGTGGATGGAGTTCTTGCAGGAATACGACTTCGAAATATCGTATACACTTGGGAAGGGAAATGTTGTTGCTGATGCACTGAGCCGAAAGTCACGTAATGATGTTGTGCGTGAATCTGGAGATTCCTGGAGAGTAATGGAAGAGCTATCAGCTTTGCATCTTGATATGAGAGAAGTTTGGGGAAGAGGTTGTCTTTTCCAGATGACGGTGCAGTCATCCCTGATGCAAAAGGTGGAAGAGTCTCAGTTGGGTGATCTAGAGGTGGAAGTTTTGAGAGACAGAGTTGTTTGTGGGAAGGCCCATGATGGTTGGTCGGAGGATGAACAACACCGGGTGTTGTATCATGGCAGGCTTTTTGTTCCCTTGGTGATGCGCGAGACGGTTCTCCGAGAGTTCCATAGTTCACCCTTGGCGGTACATCCTGGTGTGACGAAGATGTATCGATCCTTGAGGAGTCAGTTTTGGTGGCCTGGGCTGAAGCGTTCAGTTGCAGAATGTGTGTCTCGATGTTTAGTCTGCCAGAAGGTGAAGGCCGAACACCGTGTTCCTGGTGGTCTTCTCCAGCACTTAGAGATTCCTCAGTGGAAGTGGGAGGACATCTCAATGGACTTTGTTATAGGTTTACCTCGACCTCCGGGAGGACATGATGCTATATGGGTAGTAGTGGATCGTTTAACTAAATCGGCCCACTTCATAGAAATCAAGGTGTCGAGCTCAGTGGAGGTTTTGTCGAGGCAGTATCTGGAGGAGGTGGTGAGGCTTCACGGAGTTCCTAAGACGATCATTTCTGATCGAGATACTTGTTTTACCTCTAGGGTGTGGAGAGGTCTCCAGCATGCTTTTGGCTCTCAACTGTGCCTTAGCACTGCTTTTCATCCTCAAACGGATGGTCAGACAGAGCGAACCATCCAGACTCTTGAAGACATTTTGCGCTCTTGTGTTCTTGATTTTGGAGGTTCATGGGTGAAGCACCTACCCTTGGTAGAGTTTTCTTACAATAATAGTTTTCACTCTACCATCGGCATGGCGCCATTTGAAGCCTTGTATGGCCGGCTATGCCGTTCTCCGTTGTGCTGGACTGGGGTCGGAGAGTCAGCAATTCTCGGACCAGAACTAGTGCAGAATACGACAGAGATGGTTCAAGTGATTCGTGAGAGGATGAAGACAGCACAAGATCGTCAGAAATCTTATGCTGAACAAAGAAGGAGACCCTTAGAGTTTAATTTTGGGGATCATGTGTTTCTAAAGGTGACTCCCCGTCGTGGGCAGTGAAGGTTTGGTCGCGGAAGTAAGCTTTCTCCCCGTTTTGTTGGGCCTTTCGAGGTGTTATCTCGTGTTGGAGCTGTGGCGTATCATGTAGCACTTCCCCCTCAGATGAGTCGGATACATGATGTTTTCCATGTATCGCAGCTCCATCGTTATCTTCATGATGAATCTCATGTTATCAATTGGGGAGAGATCGATATTGATGATGATGCAACCTTCGAGGAGCGACCTGTGGAGATCCAAGACCACAAGTAGAAGGTGTTGCGTGGGCGTTCTATTCCTTTAGTTCGTGTCTTGTGGCGACACGGTGGCATGGAGGAGAGTACCTGGGAGCGTGAGTCACAGATACGTGCTCAGTACCCAGAGTTGTTTAATGTTTAACTCCTTTCATGTAATGATGTTTCCTCTCTGGTTAGATCTTTCATGTTTTATTTATGTACCTTTGATGTGATGTTATGTTTGAATTGTTTTTATGGGTTGTTTGTTCTAGGATGTCGTAGTTTTGTTCCAGTTTTTGAACAACTCATGTTGGTTTTCCCCTGAGAGGTATCTTATGGGGTGGTTGTTCGGACCCCTCTTTTCTTCTGGGTTGGTTTTTAATTCTCGAGGACGAGAATGTTTTGAGAGGTATCTAATGTAATGGCCCGGACCTCCCTGGTCCATTACTTTGTGAAAATGTGGTGTTGGAGGTGTTACGGGAGGACAAGGTGACTTATCCCCCAGCTGTTGCCTACCGGTATCTCGGTCTACCGGTAGCTGCTGATTACCGGTAGCTCGGTCTACCCGTAGCTGCTGATTACCGGTAGCTCGGTCTACCGGTAGCTGCTGATTATCGGTAGCTCGGTCTACCGGTAGCTGCTGATTACCGGTAGCTCGGTCTACCGGTAGCTGCTGATTACCGGTAGCTCGGTCTACCGGTAGCTGCTGATTACCGGTAGCTGCTGCCTACCGGTAGCTCAGTCTACCGGTAGCTGTTGATTACCGGTAGCTCGGTCTACCGGTAGCTGCTGCCTACCGGTAACTCGGTCTACCGGTAGCTGCTGATTACCAGCTCGGTCTACCGGTAGCCACATCCTACCGGTAGCTGGGTTTACCGGTAGCCACGACATACTGATAGCTCGGTATACTTGTAGCTGCAGTCCAGCAGTAGCTCGGCTAGCACTTTGCCAAATTTCTAGTTCTGTGAACAGTGTTTCTATCGGTGAGGTCCTATCGGTGGACTTCTATCAGTGAGGATCTATCAGTAGACTTGTGTTTCTATCGGTAAGGCTCTATCGGTGAGCTTTTCTTTCCTTTTCCAATTTTTTTAGTTCTGTGAACAGTGTTTCCAGACTCCATAAGAGCTACCGATCCCATACTTTGCCAAATTTCACGAATGAACAGTGATTCCAGTTTCTTAAGAGCTACCGATCCCATACTTTGCCAAATTTTGAGTATGTGAACAGTGTTTCCAGCTTCGCAAATTTTTGACGTTGTCTTTGACGTAAAATACTTTTAAAACCTTATTTTAAAGACTTTAAGGCCGATTCAAAGGCCATAAATTCTATATTAATTATTCCTAAGGCCGGGATGTTTTTACTTGGTCAAACCGCGTGGGTTAATGTGATCCGTTTTTAATGGAGAATAAACCGGATCTTAAACTGTCGCCTCTCTAATTTTTTTTAAAAGGAACGAGATATCATTCTTCGTTGTTCTTCCTCCTGGTTCTCATCTACGAGACGCTAGAACCTTGCAATCATTCTCATAGGAGTTTCACAATCAAACGTTACTCAGATCAGTTCCCCTCTGTTGATGCAACCAAGTTGTGTCGATCGTTCTTCGATATAAGGTATGTTTTATCATCGTTCCTTCGGGGATCACCTTCTCTTGTTCCTCCTTCCATATTAGCATGTAATCTCCATGGTTCTAATGGGTTTTCTTGGGGTTGGTTTGTACTGTCATACCGTGGCATCCTCTGGTGGATGCAGCTATCGTGAGGAGAAGAGGACTGTGACCCGTTGTGTGGATAAAGGATATCAAGAACTCTTCGAGGTAGGGGATTCATGGCTTCTCTAATTGTATATGTGCAATCGTAGAATTAGCATGATTTATCTCTTTGGATCACAATGAAATTGACCTAATTAAATACTTGAACCGGATTAAAAGAATTGGTTAATCGCATGCTGTTGCTTTATACCGTGATAACGGTTTGCCTCCTGTTTTCCTAGATATAGTGATATCTATGTTTTCTTTGATTTTTTGTTCGTTCATGATAGAAATTGATAATGAACGTAATGCCAGAATTAATTGTTAATTAATTGGCTAAAGATAAAGAGGCATGTAAATTAATCTGGTTATTGCGGTTGTTGTTGTTGTTCTAATTTGAGGATAATCAAATTAGGGAAGTAAGCATGGTTATTTAAATTGTGATAGCTTAATGATTAGGTATCCATGATTGGAACCTATGAATAACAAGTCTGTTAATTCAATATGGATTAGAGAACAGATTATGTGGGAATTTCTAAAAGGGTTCTGAGTTACCCTCTTGTTTGTTAAAGGGCCGAGAGCCCACTTGTGATGTTTGTTTTCCTGCTGCTTGTGCTGTGATGTGAGCCTGGATGGCTTTTGTGATATGTGGGGGCATGGAGACCTGTGGTTGTGGTAGCGGATGACGCCTAGTGTGGCGAGATGCATCGGTTTATGCATATGGGTGTCGGGGAGGACACCAAGGGTGATGGTATGAGATGAATGTGATGGTTTGATGTTGGTGGTTTGGTTTGGTTGCTTATCTGCTTTACTTTTCCCCACTGCTCAAGGTAGCTGGTCTTGCTTACCCTCTTTCCGAAGGAGGCGAAGACATGCGAGGTATGCCACGTGCTTTCCGTGTTTAGCCTCTCGATGGAGGATGGGTCTATGCTCTTTCTATAGGTGGAAAAGACTCGACGGGTAGTATATCTACTCACCGTGTTGAGCCTCCTTTGTGTTTAGAAGCATATGATGTTTTTCTAGAATGCCTGGGAATGTGGAAAATTAATTATGTAATAAATGTTTGATTAAATGGTGAAAATCCACGGGGATGGAGATGCTTGAATTTAATAGTGATGTGAATCCTAAAAAGGAGCAGTTTTTGAATGTGATGCCAATTTAGCTTAATGTGGTAAATTCTTCATTCTTAATTAATGTTTAAAGAATTAATTAATGTACAGTGGAACTGATAAATGAGAATGGAGTAATCTAATAAATCTCTTCATTTTTTGTGTGCTTATAAGATACCTAGTCTTAGAAGTAGCAGCCTGGAGTCTGAGAGACGTTAGCTGCAGTTGTATCTAAGACTAGGTAATGCCCATAGTGTGGATGTGAGTTACGTATATATTCTGTACTTTTTGTGTTTCTATACGCTACTCCACCCTGTCGGTAAGGGAAACTGACACCCCGGGGATTCTGAGCCCTGGGGGGGTGTTTTCCCCAACATTCTGATGGGAGGTTGAATGGCTGACTACCCCCTTTGGCCCCGCTCTCTTCTCTTGGTAGATCCTTGTGCTGGTAGGCACAGTGGTTAGTTTTACCCATATATGTGTGTAGAGGGCTGTAATGGCTTGTGGTTATTTCACACACATATACTCTGGATATAGTATCCTATGGAATACTATAGGGGTAACGTGTATAGGCTGTGATGGCTTGAGGATCCTTACTCGGCGTATGGGCTGTGATGGCTTGAGGAATAATACTCGACGTATGATACACGTTATACGAGCTATGGTGGCTCCCGGAAACTACCTGGTTACTTTGGTTGTGAGGACGGTGTGGTGCTTCGCCCAGGTGTCTGCGGGCAATCCTTTGTGGTGTACGAGGTGCAGGTTGTGGAGCTTAGCCCAGGTGTCTGCGGGCAAGCATTTGGAGAGAGATGCACAGGACGTATGTCGTTGGGGAAAAGCGGCAAACCAGTGGGGAATTAGTAGCGGGGTACCCTTGATATTCTTTACTATATGTTATATTCTTGTATGCGTTACTTGGTGAGAGTAGCCATGGTGAGGTTGGGAACTTAGTATACCTGTTTAGATAACGAGTTAGTTTCACTTGTTGTTCACTGGGCTTTAGCATGCTTTCTTTACTTTTGCACGAGAGGCTTGGGGAGGATCCTACTGAGTATACTGTTATACTCACCCTATGTACATATAAACTATTTTTCAGGTCACTTGGAGCAGGTTGGAGATAAAGCTGGTTACTACTAGCTTGCAGTTGGAGGAGGAGCTGTTCGGGCTTGTGGCCGCTGCCGTTTTTCTTTCTTTTGGGTACTTTTAGTTTTCCCTTTCAGTTGTAGTACTTTTTCATGACATTTCATATATGTACTTGGTTCCTTTTTATATTTCAGTTCTGAGTTGGAGTTGATTGGAGTCTATTCTATCTCTCTTCTGCTTGTGTTCTCTTAGAGGGTAATGCCTCCCATTTGTACGTTATTATACCCTCGGTGCTAGTCGCCATCCCGGGGCCTACTGGAGGCGGGACTCGGGGGGTCATTATCTCCCTTTTCACATTGCTGGCCCAGGAGGGGTACACTTTGTGGGGAGGGGGTCGTGACATTATATTTGGAATAATTATTAAAATCTTATAGTGAAATCGAAGAATATATTTGATATATATTAAACAATTATAACTATTGAATTTTTTTTTTAATTCCTCATACATTAACACCCAAAATCTATGATATAAAATGAATGACTATGCACATTTCAGACTACCGTAAAAATAATGTAATGAATACAATTTATGACATATTATCATTAGATTTTATTCAATTAAATTAGAATATTATTAGACATGTTTTAAGTATTTAATAGAATTAGTATAATTGTTTAATTATGACATCATTACAATATATGCATCCATCATAATGACAGTCATCCGTTAAATATGATATATTCATGTTTTAGTTGGTCCAACAACCTAAATACCCAATGCTATAAAACGATATCATTGAAGACTATGATAAAATATTTTTTGGTAATATATGATATAAAAAAATTAATATTTTATTTTCAATGTGTTATTATGTCATTAATATTAAATTCAATAATTAATGTAGAATGGATGATTCATTAAAAATAACATTAATTTTTTATACACTGAGGTTATTAATAATAAAAATAATAATCATATTAATAGAGTATAATAATAACTACGTATATAATAATTATTGTTTAATTACAATTCCATCAGTGATATATAAATGATGAATTTTTGTATTGACTAATGAAATGAACCCACAATTAAGAAATTATTTGAAAATAATTATTGTTACTAACACTGACAAAAAATAAAAAATTAAAAAAAAGTAATATATATACAGAGAATAATTTTAAATGATATTAATAGAACCCTTTACAGATGAATAGATATTAATGATATGTTATTAGGATATTTTATTCTTATAATTGTGGTTAGAGATGAACCAAATAAATAGTAATTCAAGGTAACAGTTTCATTGAGTCAATTTCTAATCTGTGGTGTCATAATCATACATAAATGTGTATTATATTACATTATTATATTATCCTTGGATTCAAATACATTATTTAATATATAATAGTACTATCAATTAAAATTATTTCAAATCATAAACAACAACTTCCTTCGATATATTTTTGAAATAAATTTGTATCTTTTTTATTGTTAACTCCAATTCCTAATAATTGGTATTTTACATCCATGTATGTGATTTTTGATTTTAAACACTTTTCTTTAATGAATTAAAAAATAACAATTTACTTATAAAAGTTATATTTCATTTTTTTATTATATTATATTAATTTCGATAATAATTTCTATGATATGTATATATCAATAAAACAACAAAATAATAGATTAATAAAGGAATTTATATTCATTGTAAGAGCTCCAAATTTGTTAATTTTATTTTTGATTATTTTGAATTATATTTCATTCATAATAAATTATAATAAGGATTCAAAAGTTATTACCTTACAAGTCTGATTCTATTTTAAAATTAAAATTTAGTTCATAATTTATAACAACTCATAAATGATTATGTGAATTTGTTTATATAGTATGTATTTTTTATCCATGGAGTCTTGCAAATAATGTTATGTTCTGATATAATTTTTTATTTTGTTATCATATGGATCATTTAAAAAATCCAATAAATTTGATGGTTTATGTCTTCTGTGTTTTTTAATTTTTTGACACTCCCAATTTTTTATTTCATTGTTTATTAAATGATGATGAATGATTATGAACGAAACACATAAATAAGGATGATTATGAATGGTGTATAATATATTTCTCTAATTTATTAGATCAAATTTCTATTTCATTTTATTAAAATGATAATAATTACAATTTATCCTATTATAATAGTTTCATGTGTTATATATACATAAAAAATGGGTAAAAGGAGGTTATTCCAAAGGGAAATATATTATAGGAGGACCTTTCCCAAGATAAATGGTAATAAAGAGGATTTATGCTATGAAAGGAGATATACATGATGATTTATCACATGAAAAATGATATATATGTGATTATCCAATCCATTAATGTTACCTGGGTGATTAACCCAGGACTATTGTTTGATGAATGCGTTGATGGGAATTATGGGCATATGATTCATATTTCATGGATTATAGAACCCTAATATGTACAATTTATGGGCATATGAGCATGATAATGGACTCATTTTTATTGTCTCATAACATCAATATTGTGTTCATTGGTATAAAATTGATTAGATGAAGTTACATTCACTTATAAATGAAATAGGGACAATTATTTTCATTCCAATGTTAAAATAATAAATTTTTCCAATAAAAATGTTTTATTATAATTATTATGATCATTCTCTTGATGAAATGATTATATGGTTTCCTCAATATAATAATTATGTAGCCACATTTCATATATGTTTCTATATATAGTTTATTATTATAAATATAATAGTTTATATATCATAAAGGGATTGTAAAAGATTTGATTACACAGATATATTCACATAATAAAAAATCTTTATTAAATATAAATAGTAGTAAAAATACTAAAAAATAATTCTTTATATGACTTGTGGTATTATAGTCAAATATGATTCTTTATTGGGAAAATTTTTTGTGGTTATCATTGATCATATCACATATACCCATTCATATTTTTTAAATGTATATGTTTTTAACACTGTATTTGACAGTATGGGTCTGAAGAGTCATTAGTACATATTATATTAAATATTATTATTCAAGTATTTAAATATCTATCTAATGAAATATATGATTTATGAGACATAATAATTATAAATATTTAGTAGGATGATATCATATGTTTTAATTTAGTAACATTGGATGTCAGACAAAAATTGATGGTTACCTAAAAAATTATAGTTTTACATAATACATTTTTAGGATTCAAAATTGTAATTATATTCATCTATAAATAATTTATTACTTAATGTCATTGGTGGGTAAAAAATGTAGCATAGAAATCATTATTTAAACTATGATTATTCATATGTTTAAAATATAAATGTGGTTCTTCATATGAATTCTAGCTTTGTTAGAACATAGAACTATGTCACTATTATCTAACTTTTCCCTGCTCCATGACATCTGCAAAAATAATGTCAACACAAAATATTTTCCATCTTTTGACATGTATTCTAGAGGATCAGGTTATTTATAGTTTTTTAATCCAGCCAATCATTTCCTTCCATTATAATTGAATTTTTTCCACATACTTCAACATCGACCTATAATGTTATTATGAAAAATATTTCTCTAATATATGGTTTCCAAAAATATGATGATTTGTTGGGATGTTTTTACTGCATATTATCTTATTAGTGTAAAATATTCTAGGAAAAATTAAAATATAAAATCTCAACTTAGAAGTATCTGATTTCCCAACACCGTCTAATGGATGTAAATCATGCTAAGTACGAGTAAAATAATTCTCATACATTGGTCTAATAAGAAAATGAGAACCTATATTTATAAAACTAATCTATAAATATATTTTATAAATTACCTATTATAAACACAAATTATAGGTTAAATACTTCCTAATTACATATTCCATTTCAAATAAAGAATGGAGTATCATCAAAGTGAACTGGGTTACCCAATGATGGTAATATATAGTATATACCTTCCCAAATTTATTTGATCTAGAATTTCCTTTTGGAGAAAATTTATATAATTATAATGTATGTTTATTCAATTAACTATAACCATTTTAATGATATATATCCTATATAAATGAAATATAATAACTCCCTACAATGATATACTCGTGGTTGTGGAGGGATATTCCTCTTAGAACGAATCATTATATGTATACCTTGAGATTTGTAACTTCTCATGATCACATTGAATGTAAATACATCACATATGTGTGGATCATTTCATCATAAAAATTACAAAAAATAACCCCCACTCCAATTTGGTATCAAAACAAATTTATTCTCCACCTACATTGACCATGCCCTAGTCCAAAAATCTTAATTGAACACACCACAACAATGAAGGACCTCACACTAGGACTCATGGAAATTCTTCCTTTATAACCCATAAAAAATATGAAAATCACTTCAATATGTTGTATATATATTATTTTTTACATCAATCACATGAGATTCCATAGGATGATGGCCGAGATCCTGTTACATAAATATATTAATTTTAAATACATTAAAAACACAAATTGTTGAATTTTAATATTTATTTATTTAATATTCATCAAAGTTCCCATTATCAACCATATAAAATCATTGAAAAAATAATGATAATAAAGAATCAATACATATGATTATATAATTGAAGAAACACCACATATACTATCATGTTATATCAACATAATGTATTAATGTTATATAATAGAGGGTCCTAATAAAGTTCTTTGTAGTTGGTTCTATTTTGTAATATCATTATCAATGTTAAGCTGATAATTTTATCCTTCCTGTATTGTAATAATCCACAGAAAATATAGAAAGGGCACATTAATTATATGTAAATATAGAAAAATTATAATAGTTAAACATGAATCTACCTCACTGGTACCACATCATGTTCATTATTTATAATATGAGTGACCTTGAAATCAATCCCCATAAATTCTATGTTTTGGATATAGGCATTGTTGGTAGAGAACATAAACACATTGAAGTAATTAAAAATAAATTCATTACAAAATATAATTTACCATCAAATGATATATGATGAAAAAAATAAAACATTCAAAATAAATGTATTTTCATGGAATTATTGTGTAAAATAAAATGACTTTAATTAACATGTAATAATGTTCACAAAAAAATAGTAATTAAATTATATGAGCTAGTATATATAATATTAACCATTGATTCTCTTAAATATATTTAATTTATATATATATATATAAGTATGAAATAAAATATACATGGTATAATCCTCCCTATATATTCTATAGAAAATACAGATGAATAACACAAAAAACCTCTTTAATAATAAGTGTATTTAACTAATTACCATTTTTAAGAAAATTTTATCCGCATACTCATATCAGATCCCATAATAAATATCACCCTTAATATGGTCACATATCATAGATGCATATATATATTGGAAAGTACCCCTTCATCAACTTCTACACTAAACAATTCACCCAATACCCCTACTCTAGACATCCACGTTCTCGTATCCCTTACATAAGTCATCATGCACATCAATGAACAAACATTACAAAAATAACTAAAAAGTAAAAATGAATTACTATATCGGAAATTCAAGATCTACTATAGCCAATAAAAATACACATTTCATCATTTTTCAATAAATCTTTTGTAAAAATACACTAGTGATAAATCTATGTTGTTACGACAATGATACCTTCCTTCAATATCACCTTAATACACTACAACTTATATTTAATTTTATTCATTAACGATTTTAAACATCAAAACCTAAAATTACACATAGCATTACTGTAATTAATTATATAATGTATATGGATACAAAAAATACCATGTGTAAAAGGATGATTGTTCTAGTATAAGTAATCAATCATTCGTATTGGTAATGTCTTATATGACACCCCACCCTCAGACACTATAAATAAGAACAAGAATTCACCAGAATGTTAACAATAATAATGGTTCACTAAATTATATATTATTTTATTAATAAAAAATTCATATAATTTTATAATTTGATATCATCAATTACCAAGTAAATATTACTTTAATACTTAAAATCTAAAGGTGATTTTATTTATCATTTAATATATTATATCAATTTAAATTATACTAATAGTGCATTAAATACTTATTTTATGATTAATTTATGTCATATACATGACTTAATTTTATTTAATTTTTCACTAAATTATTATTCTGGATTTATTTTCTAGGGTTTTCCAAAGTAGTAGTGGATAAAATGTTGTGTTTTAATGATTTGGGCCAAACTGTGGTCCCATTTCATGTTTAATAAAATTATAACCCCATCATTTTTAAATATTTTTCAACCATTATAGTTTCTAATTTTAATCCCATTGTATATTAAAACCACCATATCCATTGCTCTATTATATTAATTAATAATCATGATGGATTTAGGTTTTTTATTAATGTATTTTAAAAGCCCTTAAGCTAATTTAACGCTTTAAAAATAATTATTTAAAATATCATTTATTTTTTATGTTTTTTTTGTGAGTAGAACTCCCAACTATTCCCAAATAACTATGAAGATACCCATTTCTCCAATCCCCCCTTCGGGTGTAATATTCATCACGAATTATGGAAAAACATTTCTGCATTCCTCAAATCAAGAAGATTTTAATAGGTAAATTTATTATTTCATAACATTTAGATTAATTACTATTTTACTTCTATTTTAGTTCTCACTTGAACAACTAATCCTTATTCTAACCTCAAATTCAGTTTTGGTTGTTTTGAAATTCATGAAATATTGTATTTTGGGAGTTTTATTGTAGATAATTCAAGTAAATGGGGTTTGAACCATCATTCTCTTATTTTTATAGGGTTTCGTCTTTTTTCGTAGGGTTTCATCCATATATTAGATGTACATACTGATTCCAAAAAGTATGGATTCTTTCCAAGGGTTTGATCTTGTTTTTTACTAATCTTGGGGTTTTAGGATTCATTTAGCTCCCATGTAGTGAAGCGGTGGTGCAGGTGAACATTCATACAATGGGTGTTTTGGCATTCGTTGTAGGTGATTCCATGTGTAAGAAATTCTGGATGAGTTGGATTTCTTTATTTATTTATATATAATGATTATAATATATTTTTTAGGGGTAAATATTTTTTGTAGCATTAGTTGAGCAGGTTTTTTTAAAGTATAATTTTTCTTATAAATGTGTGTTTCTATTGTGTATTCCTTTTCGTACCACTTGGGGATGTTTTATGGTTTATAAAATGGTTTTATTAAATGGTTATAGTGCTGAATATTATGATTTTATGTTATATTTACATTAATTTGATCTATAAAATGGTTTCTTGAAGGATTTTATGTGCAATGTATTGTTACAAAAATGGGAATTATTTTATAATGGTTTTAGACAGTTTCTTGATTTATTTAATAGGTGAAACTATGTTGGAAAATTTTTTTGGTTGGAGTGTTCTTTTTTAAATGGTCCATTTTTATGTGAATGTGCCGTTATGTGATGTTTAATATCCTGGAAATATTTTATAAAATTGATTTATGTATTTAATGAATTGTGAAAGATATCTGAAACGCGTTGTGGGCTGTTTTTGTGTGAGAATGGTTTCGAAATTAATATGAATGAAACATGAAATTATGTGTCACGATTTTGTGTTGTTTTATGTGTTTCTATTATATTTGGAAATTTTATTTGAATTTGAAAATAGTATTTCATGGCTTGATATTCTTGATTGATTATAGGAGGGAAAAACATGGAGTCTAGTTTGGTGGACGTGGACTAGTTTTCTAGTGATCCAATGGTTTTTGGACCCAACATCCTGTAGAAATATTGATGATGAAAATGATAACTAAAAATGGTTTTATTTACGTTTGGGGACCACTATTTTGTGGTTATGGTCCTTTCTATTGTCTCATGTACTTGATAACACATATTTGTATGGTTACTTTCACTAAGATTCAAGGTAAGTTGGACCAAAAATGAGCAGGGGCCGAAGGGTGTTCCCATTGCTAGTGCTCATTGGAAATTTTACAATCATTGTCCAAATATGGTGAGTTTTCATGAAAAAAATCATTATATTGTGTATTTTATTTAAATTTGTCTATTTTTTATCATAGACCAGTTAAAAATTGGTTTTATTAAATGTTGCATTTCCTAATTATTTTTACTAGCATTTCATGATTACAAAACATGCATGATTATTGTCCTATAATAATTATGACATGGAATATATATGTGGAGGTATATCATCGGGATATTGATCAATCCCCTTATACACATTTGACTATTTGTAGAATTGTTAATATTTTTTAAGGATTGGAAAAATATCATAGAACTCGTTGATCAAGATTCTAGTGGTCCTCGGTGGTTTGGAATACTAGAGATGGCTTGAGGGTGATTCCCCCTTGCCTTTAGGTGGTTATTGGGATATCCATTTTTGTTTTCATATTTTGTATAATGCTTTGGGGTCTGTATAAAACGTTTTTCTAATTCTGAATTTTATTAAAGGATTTTTTGGCGCATTTTTTTTATTCAAATTAGTTATTGAATTTGGTTGTCTTAGCTTTATAAACGTATGTAAATAGTTACAAAACACTCATATCTGATACTCAATCAATTTTTCTAAACTATGGGGATCGTGAATTCGTTTCAATACATTCCATTGACTAGGTTGTGTATCGGATTGAAGACGACCAGATATTGTTTGTGATGAAATGGTATTTGAGCCAGTTTTCTCTCTTTGGCCAGGCTATTTGGGGAAGAGTCAAGATAGTTCAGGGCAAGGATTTTCCTACCATGACATCATGATTACATGATGGGTGCATGGACAACATAACTAATGATGGTATTCATGTCTCAATGGGATTTTGGGTTTTATTTGAGATTGTTCTTTACCATGTTTTATTGAAGATTTGTAGAAATGAAAAAAAGAGTTAAGATGCTATTCCAATGAGATTGCAGGTCCTGGAAAGCCATGTGAAGCTGAGGATATTTCACTTGAACACCTTATCTAATGGTTATGTCACTGTAAAATGGCCTCTATCAAAATGTCCACATCATCCACCAAGACATTAATACCATCCCATTGAGACATTAATACCATTGAGACATGAATACCATCTTAAGGTTTGTTTGAATGAGTGTATGTTATGGCCAATAAGTTGGAATAAAGTGTTGGCCATCGACAAAAGATTCCATGTTATGACACATGCTTTGAAAATATGGACATGAGTATATGTTTTGGCCATTAGCTAGAATCATGTGTTGTTGGGGACAACGTTTAAAGTCCCTCTAATTGTTTTTTATTAGCCTCAATGGTCATTTTTGGGGACGCCTTGAGATGTTGTGCATTCGTTTGATTGTATCGTTATGGTTGTTAAATCATATGAATTCTTTTTTTTTTGATATGTGTATCCATTCAAAGAATAATGAAATCCAATGTTCAATATTACTGTGATTCTATGTTACCATTCAATTAGTTTTCCCTAACTGAAGAAACAAGGATTGACATGTGTGAATCCACTAAGGCCTTGTTTTGGTAAAATTATGAGTTATGGTAAAGTTCTTTTGATGTGTTTCATGTCTCATTGATCTCATATGAGATCACGATGTAATTGTCTATTGCACTGGATGAAGAAGTTCTATTCTGGGCTTTCTAAATCCTCACTATGAGGTAGGGGGAACATCAATCATCTATGTTCCCCATAGGTCCTAGAGTTAATGTAACATGTATTCAGGGTAAATCATGTAGTCATTAAAACCATTGGTCAGTGTATTATCCTTAGTTTGAAGGATGGTAATTTTTTAAACCTATTGTGTCATCATCTGGTACAAGTTATTCCTTTTTGGTGGTAGAGGTTGGGGACCATGTATCAATTGTATTGCATAATATCATGTTATTACCTTGAATTTACATTATATTTATATTTAAAATGATGAAATTTGGGTTAGTTCAATTGATGTGCCCCATCTGGGCACTATGAGTAGTAACAAGTTGCTAACCATTGAAGTCTTGCGATAAGATATAATAAATATTGCTTGGTATTCACGAGGCCGTGTACCTCGGCCCATGTAATCCTCTGAACCATCCCCTTTGAAAATAATATTATTCGTGGTTATTAAAAAATTTCCCAAACTGTGCGGACTAACTATGTGGTCGTGCCAACACTTTATATTTTGGGGAGTTTTTTGTCAGCCCATTCTAGTTAGTTGAGATGTTGGGTTCTTATAGTAGGAATACCCACTATGAGTCACATGTATATTATTTGGGAAATTTCAAATAAAATTATAACCCTTATGTATGGAATATGTTCATTTATACCCCTGTTAGTGTCCTGATACTATCTCAGAAAAACATTTGAGTACCCCCAAACGGTGGGGATACTCATTCTGTCTCCCCTTATCCATAACTAGGTTCTGTCCCTAGTCCCGATCTGGAAATAGGTAGTCTCATTCAATGATATTTAACTGATAACATAATTCATCATTAAATATTTGTATTGGAGTTTTCCAAAAAAATTTGTTGATGTATGATTGGGGTGACCTCAATAGTTTTCATTGTACATTCTCTGTATGTTGTTAGAGATTTGTTCTGATAGTGTTTGAGTTGTATTATTTTGGGATGTAGTTTGAATATTATTGATATTTTCAAGATGTGGTGTATGTCATGGATGGTGGGAGTATTCATTCCTTGATTCATCAATTATTGGTTTTTGGCCTTTTGGGGTGGGTGAAACTTGGTGAACAAGTCCATTTTTTGGCCCTTTAGTTGGGTTTGGATTTTTCTTTTAGCCTCATTGTGGCATTCTGAGGGTGGAATGATTTATAGTGGTGGGAATTTTCATATCCATGACTTCTTTTAAATGTATTTTTCATTAAATAACTATTAATTTGTGGGGTGCATTGTAGTTTTGGAGTAAAGGTTGTGTGTTAATGATGTGGGCAAAACTGTGAGCCAATTTGATATTTTAAAAATAGTTTTTGTTTTGTATAAAACATTAATTTTTCAAAATTTTAAACCCAATACACATCCTCATAGTCATCCCAGGGTATTTAAAAACCACCATATCCATTTGGACCTCATATGTGTCTATAATAATGATGGATTTTAGTTTTTTATTAACGTATTGATCCAGCCACATTTCCCATTTCCTGATTTAAAAAAAATCTTTAATATATCCTTAATTTTCATAGGTTTTTTTGTGATTCCAACTCTCAACAAGGACCACTTACCCAGGGTGCATCCACATTGTTTTCCCCCTCATTGGGGATCATATTCCTTGAGAATTATTGAACAACATCTATTGATTTATCGAATTATATAGATTCAAAAATGTATATTTTTTATTTCATAAATTCTTAAATATATACTCAATCCCCACTTATTAGTTCTAACATGACATACTTAGAATTATTCAAGACTCATTTTTGTTTTTGGATGTTTCTAAATTTAGATACTCTTTTATTTATGTCATTTTGTTAATGATATGTCATGTAATTGGGTTTACTTCCATCCTTCACTGATTTTCTTTGGGTATCTTCGTTTTTATTCACGTTTCATCAATATTATCTTGAAGTTCCTTATTTTCCAAATTTATTGATTCAAAATAAGGGTTTGATCTTGTGTTTAGTTTCCTAATATTGCGGTTTTAGGTTATATTTTACTCCCTTGTGGTGCGGTGTTGTTGTGGGTGACTATTCACACAAGGATTTGGTGTTTTCACATTTGTGGCAGGTTATTCCATGTGTAATAATTTATTGATGAGTTTTATTTCTTGATTTATTTAAATTAAATGGTCCTAATATGTTTTGTGTGGTTGTAAAACTATTTCTATTAGAATTGGAAGAGCTGTAAATTTAAATGTTTAATTTTGTTTAAAAATTGGTTTTTATCTTGTGTAATCCATTTTTTACCACTTGGGTATATTTTATGGGTCATGAAACGAATTTATTAAATGTATATTTGGAATACAACTCTTGCTTCATGAGATATTTTCATGGATTTTTGTTTCACAAGTGAGTTTTAAGAAGTATTTTATCTGTAAATTGTGGGTACACTCCTTTGATCTGTTTTATGGTGGTTTTAAATAGTTTTTTGATTTATTTAAGAGGGGAAACTATGTTGAATAAATATTTTGGTATGACTGTACATTTCAAATTTTCCATTTTTATGTGAATGTTCTGTTATGTGATTTGTATTGTCTTTGAAAAGTTTTATAAAACTGTTAAATGCATTTATTTAAGTGTGAAAGGGATGTGAAACATGTTGTTGGCTATTTTGATATGAGTATGTTTTAAAAGTCGAATTTAATTAAAAATAAAATTATGTGACATGTGTGTGGGATGTTTGGTTTTTGTGTCATTCGGAATTGGTATATAAATGTGAATATGTAATTTCATGTATTGTGGAAATTTTTGAGATAAAGAGGGAAAAATGGGGATCTTGGTGGGTGGATGTGTTCTAGTATGCTGGTGATCATGTTTAGTTTGGACCCTATTTCATGTATTATTTTTGATGATTACAACACTAACAAAACATCAATATTGTTTATGATGGTTTACCACTACGTTATGGGTATGATACCTACTAGTGTCTCATGTGTATGATAACAGATATTTGTGTTTTCACCGAGATACGTGATACATGGGACCCACTATGAACTAGTTCCTTGAGGTGTTCTTACTGCTAGTGCTCATTGGATATTTTACACTCATCTTCAGCATACTGGGTGTTTTTCTGGAAAATATTTAGTATGTATTGAATTTTATTTAAAATTTTTGATTCTTTAAAATACCGTACTTTAAAAATAATTTTACTGAAATTACATTTCCTAAAGATTTTTGCTAGAATTTCTTATTTAAAAATCATGAAATATTTTTTCCTTGTAATGATTGTCACATAAAATATTTTTATGGTGGAATCATATTGGGGGTGTGGATCACACACTACCTACACCTTTTGGTATATGTAGACCTGGTAATGTTTGTTTTAGATTTGGATATAACTCATAGAACTAATGTTTGGTGTTTTAGAGGTACTTCGTGGTGTGGTATTGTGAAGATTTAATTAGTGGGATTCCCCATATCCATGAGTTGGTTATTGGGATATGCATTTGGATTTTGGTATTATATTGTATTCATTGGGATTTGTATAAACATTGTTTCCCAAATCAAAATTTTATTAAAGGCTTATTTAGGGTAAAATTTCACATTTATTTTATTTATTGTATTTAGTTGTCTTATATTTCCTAAATCGAGTAAATCATTCCAAAACACTCATATAGTGTACCCGGTCACTTGTGCCAAACTGTGGGGATTCTTAATGCACTTCAGTTCCTGGCATAGACCGAGTCAGGAGTCAGTTTCGAATGTTACTAGATCTAGTTTGTGATAATTAATACATTAGTAATAATCATCAATTATAATTAATAATGATACATAACCATTCAAAATTCAAAGAGATATATTCCCCTAAGTAGGTAAGAAATAAAAGTATGTTATACTAGTTACTTGTATTTTATTGTTGGATATAATTCTTCATGGGATCACTTTTATCTCAATATGAGAGATATTAAATCATATCCATAAACCATTCCACAACATGTACAACATTCCTACATAAACCAAATTATGTTGTTCCCCAAAATATATCTAAATAGTTCCATCCTCAACACATCACCCAACATTAACATCATTAAATTTAAACCACATCATGGATTCTGTACTGTAAATATATATGTGATTGAAAATATTAATACCTACATGAAAATGATATTAAAAAACTAGTACTGCATAAGATAATATAGGAACACATAGAAAAATATAGTACATTAAATAGTCATACACTAGTATATAATGTATCTATCATCCTCATTTTTTATTATATCAATTAATTAAATTCATCAGTAAACAGTTTCACATCAAAATAATATATTGTATAATAATAACTAATAATATAAATAATTATCCATATTATAATCAAAATCATTGGTTGATGTTATTTGGATAGTCTGTTAATAATTAATAATTCAATTTGTACCTTATTCAACATTTTTTTTGCAATAACTTATTTTATATTTGTAATTTTATTTTGAATATATAATATGAAAAATTATTATTCAGAATCACTAAAATGAAAATAATATATTTTTATAATATCATGTAGAAAGAACAATAAAAATATTATATTCTCATGTAGAGATAATGTAATTATACATTAAATTTACTAGTATTACATTAATATATTAATTTAAAAAATCACATATATCTATCATTGTAAACTATAAAAAATATTAATTATATATTTTGAGAAGTAAAATTGGATGTGTTAATAATCAGTCTTCTCAATGTGAATATACTATGTTCACATAACAAATTATAATTATGGATGATGAACCCAAAACAACATCCTTATAATAAACAAATAAACACTAAGGAACTCACTCTTAATGAAATATACATCCATTATAAAGTATTATACCATATGAATTGATTTAATAGCCACATACAAGGAATCTAAAAGGTGTGATGTGATGAAATAAGACAATCTAATGGGGGAAATTAGGCATATTTCATGGAATATAATCATTGAAAAAAATGTCAATATACATAATACATATCTCTATGATAATAACAATTACCCAAAAAATTACATGGTGTCTTAGATAATAATATATTTTTAAATTGAATTTATTTGCAACCCATAATTAATAAAAAATACGGAAATATTAAATCATGATTTAATAACGACTCATTAGGAAATAATGGTTTTAGATCTCATAATGTGAAAAATTACAGAACATTTTATTAACCTAATCTATAGTATTTATTTATATTTTATTTCAGGATAATAAAGTGGATAATAATGTGGATACTTTTTTCCATCTTCAATGTTCGTACCCCTAGAAATTATGATAAAAAACAAAAATAATCTTTATTCTACTAATAATATGTAGGAATAGTGTATATTCTAGATGGTGAATAATGTTACCTGTAATTATTGATATATGGGACCAATCATATAAACCATTAATTCCTCATCATGGTCCACTGATAATATAACGACTAGAGATTTAAAACTATATTATCTATTAAATGTTTTTATAAATAATACAAATAAACAATCAAAGTAAATCACAATAATAATATAGTTGACTTAATTGTAAAAATATATATGACTATAAAAAAATTATAATTAAAATCAGTTAAAAAAATTTAAATAAATACAGAAAAAAAAATATTGGTATGAATATAAAAAATTATAATACTAGAAAACTTCAATAAGAACAACATTTACCCAAATTTATAATGGATGTACATTCCCCAATGCTTTGAATGGAATAACCCCATATGGAACTTAAGTAATTTTGGTCTGTGGAGAATAATATAATGGAGATGTTAATGCTCAAAGATATTTTCATATAATCTATTCTAGATGAACTGAAACCCAAATATGAAACTATATATTATAAGATGATTATGATTTACACTGGGATAAAAAGTGGTAATTTTTGTTGTATATTAGGATTTTATGAAATTGTAATGAAATTATTTTATGATAGTATAATATGAATATATACTCCAAGAAATATTATTTTTCTAAACCCACATTATGTGGAAAAATTATATTATAGTACATTTTTATGTTATTATTAATTATTGTATACCATGATCGAATAATAAATATATTTTTAATACTAGAATAATTAGTACTAGATAATATACCAATTATCTATTTTAATAAAATATTTTTTCATTAATATATATGTCAGAATTTTATATTTTTAGATTTGAAAAATATACTGAATTAATTTCTAGCTTTATTAGGGAAATATTAATATATAATCTATTTCTTAGATGTTTTAAAAGGAATCATATTTTTAGATGAATAATATAAAATAATGATTTTATAAACATAAACACTATTATGAAAATGTTTTATTATATGAATAAGCATATTTTTTGATGCCTTATTCAATCATTATTATCTATTATAATTTATAATTAATCCTTTTAACTTTATATGTAAAATTTCCAATCACATTATATATTATATAGAATTATATATATAATTATATGTTTTTTAATAAAAATAGTATTTTCAATTTAATAAAAAATTAATTGAAATTATTTTTTAATAAATATTATTTAAAAGAAATTCACATATAATTTTAATAATTATTATGTATTATTAGGAATAAAGAAAATTTCAATTATATCCTATTCCAAAATCTTGTCTTATAAATATATTCATTTCTAAAAAAAGTTTTTATGAAGTCCTTATGCTACCCTTGAGAAAAAATTCATTTCACATAATTTTTAATTGATATTTTTTTAATATTATTATAATTATTTACATTTACATTCTATGGATGTTTTAATTTTATTTTAGTATGTATATTTTTGTGATTAATGATAATTACCATAATAATGGTGATTTCATTATTCATAAGGTTATTTGTTTTAATAATAGAAAAAAAATTAATCAAAAAAAATCAATTTAATTTATAAAATAATTAATTGAAAAATAACAAAAAATACCTAAAAATACATTTACTCTAATTTAATTTTTTTCAAGACTATTAATATTCGGTATCACTAATTAATAAAATGTCATTTTTATTCTAATGATTTTATATTGAATATTTGTTTCAAATGAAAAGAAAATTTAATTATATATTTATTTGTAATTTTATTAAACGAATGATTAATGTTTTCAAACATTCATAGATATGGATACAATGTTATCATTTATTTTTAGTAGTAATTTAACTACTAATCTAAAAATATATTTACAAATGTAAAAACAAAAAAATGAAAATGTTAGAAAACATTATTGAATTGACATAGACTGCACAAATGTGTTTCTAGATGAATTTTGAAGAGGATTTTAGGAACAAATAACATAAACAATTCAAATTTTCAATATTTTTTATCCTTTTATCATTTAATACTCAAATAAAATAACTGAAAATTATAAGGTTATCCTAAAACAACTATTATCTTATTTTTTAAATGTATACCAATCCACCATTAGAAATCTGTAACTAAAATTTATATTACTCCAAAATATAAAATTTTTTTGGGCCCATTGTACCATATCCAAAAAAATCTATTCTTATGGACACTCTTAATCCCTTAAATTTCAATGGAAAATGAATAAAAAATCAAATGACCAACCTAATTGCAATTTCATTCTCAATATTTTCATCATAATATTACTTATAAAAATATTAACAAACTATATTAATATTATTAATTCCATATCATTATCTTAAAAATATGATGATATATTATTTTTAAAACCCATATTCATTATATTCCATAAATAATGATAAAAATGATCATAATTAGTATATTTCTTAGTATAAAACCTCCATTAAGTGATATCAATTAATTATAGTTATCAACTAGAATAGATGTTATTAGTGGTTTTAATGATAAAAATAGATTATATATAGAATCTTAATATTATTCTATAATAAATAATTAATATTGACATGCATCCATTCTCACACACTAATAACTAAGAACTATATCTATTGGTACATACATGTTACAACATCCATGATGAATCATTTATTAATTTACATTCATATTTTACTTAATTATAAAAAATTTCAAATTTATCTTCACCATCTTAACAAAATAAAACCAATATATATAGGAATTATAATTATTTTATGTAAAAATAACAACCTAATTAACCATACATGAAAATCGAGTTAATAAATGTTCATTTATTGGTATTTTTTTACCATAAAGGAGAAATATTATAAAAAATATGATTAGATATTTCTATGATAAACTGATGAAATACATAATAAATTAGGTAATTAAATATCTATAATTTTTTGTGACATTACTATAATTTTTATTCATCATTTTGTTGATATAAATGATTTTCTCTATTAAATTACCAAAATAAGTCAATATCAATCTATTTTTCAAATTACATGTAAAACACACATTATGGTTGGTATAAAATTTTAAAATAATATAAAATAAAATTTTACGTAGTGTAATAATATAAATTAATAATTACGATTGTTTCAAATGATTAGTGATGATGGAAACATTATTAACCATGTATAGAACTGTCAATTTAATATATTGTAGGTGGTAATAATATAATATAAATCATTAATGTAATCAAGATGAATAATAGTATTACATATTATAATACTGTATTATTTATGAAAAAAAAGACATAGAATTTTAATCTTGTTTTAATTTCTTTCATGAGATTATATAGTCATCAAATAAGAAGGTAAATAATTTGTCTCATTCTAAATTCCATTTCATTAATAAATGATTATGGTATACACCATTTACATGTTTGGAAAGTGCACTAAATAAAAAATATATATTTATATATATTTATAATATTATATTATAGGATATTAAATTTTCATTTTGATTCCATCTATACAATTGTTTCGGCGTTACAATTATTCAAAAGTTATAAGGCTGTATTTTCTTATGTTAATATTGATTAACACATGATTTATTGTATGCCTATTACTAAACATTGATTGTTGTTATATAATGACCAATTAAATTTATCTATTATAAATATAATAAATTAAAGTATATTTTAGATCACATTTCATGGTATCCCTCTCTTTTGAATTTTAATTTAAAAATACAGTTACCGTATCAATTTCATTGTCTCAAATTTGAATCTATTGTGGTCTGTTTTGGATCTGTAACAAGTGTCTTTTTCAATAATGTGCATACATATCTCATTTTATTTTATTCAATTTCAGCAAAATATATAAATATATTTACTATTAAATTTTAATTTATAACTCCCATGGAAATTTAATTCAAATATTATAAACCATGTAATTAGTTCTCCTAACTCATCCCTCTTCCTCAGGTCATGATATTTCATTAATGAATAATTTCATTCATGTTTTATATATTTTTAGTAATAACTATTTTATGAGTAATTCTAGCTCATTTATTGGTAAATATTTTATTCACACTAAAAAATCTATTCGGCGTTTTCTTAATTTTATTAATTCACATTTTTATAAGAACAATTCACATTTCTATTGCGGTATATTTTCTTCCAAACCTATATTATTACATCCCACAAATATTTTCTATTCACAAATATAATATCATCTTTTTATTTGTCCAATAATTCATTTATTCAACATGATTTATATTAATTAAATTTTTTTCATTTATAATGTAGGATGTGGAAAATGTAATTTTGTAATATTTATAATGTTTTTTGAATCCATTTAAAAAAAATTTAATTACCACCACAAAATATTATGCTAATACAATTATAAACTCATTCAGGTTTCATATTTTATGGATTTTTATAATAGAAAATGTGTAAATGAATTTTCACTAATCCATTTTGAAAACATGAAATAATTTTCATGTTAGAATTATCAAATATTATTCTTAATTGTAAAATTATTTAATGTATTTTATAATAAATCAATTTTAAACCATTTTAAATTTATAATGAAAATTTATTTTTATCTATATATAATTATATTTTTAAAACAACTCTCCTACCCATATCAATACTATTTTTCTAAATTATTTTTTGAACAATCATTTTAATACAAAATATATAAATGTTCTATAAAAAAAATTATTTTTTCAGAAATATTTCAACAATAGTATACCGTATATAGAGTAAAATTCTAATAATTATATATATATATATATATATTTGATTTATATTTTTGGGAAATGAGTTCTTGATATCTTAGGAGCTTAAAATCCATTTTTATGTTATATTTTTTTGAAAATCATTTATTTTATCATGAGTTATCTATAACATTAGGATGATTGAATTTATATTCTTCAAAAACATTCAGACGATGTTTGGTAGGGTTTTATATCTCATTACAATGTTAAGGATACATATTATATATACTCATGAGGTATAGTGTTAACATAATGATTTTTTTCACACATCTATGTGCATAGTGGGAATGGTTGCATTTTAGGGTAAGGATATAACTAGACTGTTCGCGTACGTATGTGAAGAATGAGGATAATCACAAGGGATTTACAAAAAAATTACGGTTATACCACATAATAATATCTTTTATCAATTGATTACACATTTCATGGTTTTCATAACTTCATTGCATTTTGTGATGAATTTCAAATATAGGGAAAAAAAATTTTAAAGATTATTACATACATTATTGTAAATATACAATTTTACTTCATTCCCTCATGCTATATGACTATTTATATTTTTTCAGAAAGGTTATAAATTATGTTATTCTTTAACGACCTCCGTTATGAACATATTTTTCATGTAAAATATTAATTATTTTCATCTCTCGTTTATGATAACGTGTTATCATATATATGTATCTATCATGTTTCTCCTTCATTATATTATATTATCTCATTTAAAAAATGAATTCACATTAATTTAATATATTATTGAACTCTAATATTATTTTAATTTTTCATATATGGTCTTATGATAATGTATTCTAATATAATTATGTCAACATTATGAATTCCATTATGATATTATTTTTTATATATAGTACATTTATGCTCACCCATCAATTATGTTCCCATTTTCCATGTTATAATGATGATTATATAATTAGATATATCAAATTAAATTGATTAGGTAAATATTGTGGTAGATAGATGATCATAAAAATAGTAAAAAAATATTTTTAATGAATAATGTTATTATTGTGAGATATAGTTTTAAAAACAATTCATTATTTCAATATTTTCTCAATTTTATCTTGTTTGTCTACTATTTTTTTGTTAGATTATATTTTATTTATTTTTTTTTAAATTTATTTTTTTATATTGGTTGAGATTTCCTGTGGATAATTTTTGATATCCAGAGTAACAAATCTGTAGAAAATAATATGTATAGAAAAATATCATGAAATACTATTCACACCTTGAATAAATAGTTTTCCTAGTAATCTAGCAGTTTGTAGACGCCACAAGGTGATTTGGATTTCTAAAAAATGTATCTTGGGATAAAAAACATGAAAATAATTAGAAAGGAATAATTTTACCATCAATGTAATTATTACTGATTAAACTCTTACAAAACACTTATTTTGACACTCGTGTTGGTTATGATTTTTTTTATTTTAATCTATATATGAACTATTATAAATGATATATTTAATAATAAAAATACATTATTTATTTAATAATAATTAGTGGTAACAATATATTGTAACATATTTAGAAATAATAGAGTTATCAAAATGTACATATAATACTTAGTTGAAAATAATTTATAAAAAGTTTAAAAGAAGATATCATTAGAGAATATATCTTATGGATTTTATATTAATGTTAAGATAATAAAATATTTTTTTTATAAAATCATTACCTTTTGGTTTATGAATTTGGATAAATCAAGAATATAGAAATGTACATGTGAATGTTATGTACATATTAACTCCAATGATTCATATTTGGGATCATTAGTGTTTTATTATTACTATGTAGAAATATATTGATATCACAATAGAATATATATATATATATATATATTGTTTCTCAAGGATTGATTATTGAATTCATCTTGTAATTGATAATTAAAATGGGGGGATTCAATTTATTTACGGATGATGGAACATGCTTAAATTTAGTTATATATTTTCCCTATGAAAATATTTTTTTAGTAATGTGTTTTAGATGACAACCAAACATATGTGAAAATATAACATTAATATATTTTGAATAATATATATGAAAATATTAAAATTTGGGTAAAGTATATATTAAGAATTAATGTAAATATATTAAAATTATAATATAGGTATTATGAAGAGATGAAATATAGATTAATAATCCATTATTATGAATAATATTTATAAAAAATCAGCATAGAGGTAGATAACCTTGGATTTTACCTTACCATGATTATGAAAAATGCAGAAAAATACATTTAGAATGATTAACATTACTCAATGAAATTTGGTTTTATATGAATGAATAAGAATAATCAAATTTTTCTAATATATTTTTAAGAATACACCTAAAAACTATTATTAGAAAAATAATGTAATAAAAATGATATTAAAATTATTATTTGTAAAGAAGAGCACAAGAAACATCATGTACATTATCATCCACCAATTCTGTACATTAATCAAAGATAATAAAGGAAAAAACTCCTGATGACATCAATAATTTCTCTATTGAAATGATAATTAACATACTAATGATACCACCCTAATAAATGTATGAAATTAGGGAAAATTATATCTCCAATATTTAGAAAATCATTTTAGTCATGCATCATTCTATATATTCAATTCAATGACACAGATTTCAGATTTTTCAATTCCACACATGAGTATCAGTCCATTCATAATGTTGCCTATTTGTGGTTGATAACATGCATTATCGCTTTTATAGTATCCCACAATTTTGAATCAAATTCATATCCATTTTATGTGTAGTTATTAAAATATCACATAATTGAACTATAATTACTCTATATGATTCCACCATATCCTATGAGTCTGAAACCATGAGAAGGCATCCCATCAACATTGATTTTTACATAAGCTTGGATTGGGAGTATACATGTGATTAGTATTTACATCAATGGAATCCTGAACCAGAAATATGCATCGACTGTCGTCAAGATAACATGATAAAAAAATCATTCTTCCTTAATCTAGACTATACTATCGGTGCATAAAATATTACTGTGTAAATTATAGAGTATCTATTATAAAAATAGGGTACCCATTCCTCAAATTTCTTCCCATTACATGCCCCCCATGTCTATGCTATAATATTTATACCAGTAATAATGAGTTGTGAATTAATCATCTCAATAATGAAAAAACATGCATATGGATGACACCAGACCTTCCAGGCTTCCAAAATCTAGAGAACATAAAAACATCACCTAGATGTGAACCCATAATTTTTGGTTAATGCAGCTGAAAAAAAATAAATGAAATAAGGATCTCTCAACATTTAGACATAAGTGACATGTAGGAGAATGTGTTATACATTCCCGCAAAAGGATCCTTTTCAAATCCAGTCTCTACCTCCACATCATCTAGATTAATAGAAATTTAACAAGTGAAAAATATTATTTATTATGACTTATAGAAAAAATTATTAATGATTGATTCATCAAAAATAATTTGGTTATCATTCATAATTTTTGATGAAACAATCTATATTTATTGTATATATTATAATGTCCAAATAAATATTTTCATATCTAATAATCTCTCTAGGGAGATGAAAATATAAAAAACCATGAATATCATAATAATACCTAATGATATAAATGTTTTTTTCAAATACACAGAATAATAAAATAATCCATGATTATCCATAAAATTCATAAAGTGCTCTAAAAATTCAAATTTGAATTCTTAAAAAAACCCCATTTAGATCATTTCATATGATCATGATATTTATGCTTGATACATGGATAAACAAATGTTGAAACATATATAGAATGAATATTGTGTAGTTTTGTTATAAACCAACCTGTAAGGATAGTCACTGAAATATATTTAGAGGAAATAACATTACAATGGAATTTTTTGAGCAATGTTTCTTTGAAAATCCCATGATCATTTATCACTAATCCAACAACATCAATAACATTGAAACATTATTTCCATGAATCCAATAAAATTTTTCTATCATGAATAGAAATAGTACATATGATATTCAAAATCATGATTTGAAACTATTTGTTGATAATTCTATGCCACCTGTGTAAAGATAATGTATATGCCGACAATGATATAATAAAAAATTGACCAACTAGAGCTTACATGGATGAGACATAGTCATACCCATCCATGTATATATCTGATTGATAATTACCAATGAAATATTATCCATATTACCCCTTCTCACCTTAACTCAAATAATGGAACTCTGTGGTATGTAAATTTAAGGGACCGCTCATAATCTTAAAAACATTATCCATACTATTTTGTTTAGATATGTTCACTACTTTAGAGAAATAAAAGAATATTTAATTCAACTAAAAACCTGACCATCATATTCTATAAAATGAAAAAAATATTTGATATAATAAATTTTGACTCTATCATATTTCCAATAATATTAATTTCATTACTGTAAAGGATATGTGAGGGTGAAAAAATCGACAACCAACCCTCATTTGTTAGTAGAGCACTAAAATAACAAGAACATTCAATCATTAAAAAAATATGTCTTCCTAAATAAAATATAGAAGCTATTTAAAAGAACCCCAAACCTACTAATCTAAAACACTAAAAGAAACCCCTTATTAAAAAATGTACACAAATTGATAAAATAAACCTCATGATTATCATTCTAATAAAATTTATAATGCTATATTAATACCATTGTATTGAACACATAAAAATTTCCAAAATTATAATATTAAAAATAGGAAATTTATAGTTCAAAGACCATATTACCATCATTTATCATTTTCGTGATAATTTTATCCAATTATATAGTAGGATACAATTAATTATGGATATTCCCCTACACAGAAACCAAAACTAACTCAATATAATAAATATCTTAACAATTACACCCAATCGAAAACTTATTATCATTTTTCTCACCATTGAAATAGATTTCCCAATTTCAATAGTTTCTATATCTCAAATATCTATTGAATTATAGTACCATCATATTAATTAAATTAATTAAGAATAAATTAAAAGGGAATATTTTCATGAATATAATATTACCTAACAAAATTAACAAACACATTATATAAAATTTCCCATTTGAACAAGAATAATATATTTTTGATACTATATGGTCCTATAAAACTACCAATATTCTCAAAGAATATATATACATTAATTTATATTTCATTTAGTCCATCATCAAGCATCTAGTTTTAAAAATCATAAATAGATTGACTAATGAAACATATCATATTATGAGTATATTACTATTTGATTTCCACAAAATAAATGTTTAATATTAAAAAATATTATATTCAGAACATAAATAACATCAATCAAGTTTAAGTGATATATATCATTTTCATTCCTTCATCTACTTATGGATATAGTGAAACAATCTTCATTTTATATTTATGATGTTGAGCCACATCATGTTGAATTGATTTCGTCCAACAATATCTTTGCAAACCAAATGAACACCAATTTTGGAATGGGCCTACAACTCATCCTGATGGGAATTTATTAACAATTATTTGTTTCCTAATAGTGGACCAGGTTATTTTTATCCCTCTTGAAATAAAAAAAATATAGAAGTATATTTCAATCCACATAGTAGTTGATAAATTAAAATTATTAAAATTATTTTTTTTGGATATTTAATGGAATGTTAATTAAAAAAACATACAAGAATATAAAACTTTTTATCTATAATTAGGAACAAGAAGATAAGAATTTTTAAAAATGAATGGTAATGGGGGTCACCTATAATTATTTATAGAAACATGTAAAATATTCGATTGTGGTCAGAATGAATATTTGGATGAGTAATACAAGATAAATCATATATTTTATCATATTATCAACATCGTTAATGAGTTTATACAATTTTCTAGGTGAACACACAGTGTGAGTATACATAATCAATGTAAAATCAATACTATCCATGGGGACTTCAACCAAGACACGTTAATAATTGCAAGAGGATAATTCATTGGATTATAGAATATAGAATCTAAATGCAGTTTTCTCATCAGGATTTAACTAATCATTCATGTCACCCATTAAAACCCACTTTTGACACAAAATATTTGGGACACATTAAATATTTATCCAATGATATTTCATTTTTATATATGATCTAATAGGATATACAAAGACATATAAAAATAAAAACAATTCATTTCATTGGAAACATTTATGGATTTACTATCTTCAATATTTGAATTTTGGACTATATTAACCTTCAAAAGAACACATAATGACTCTAAATTTCCATAAAAGTGATTATGAGAACCAGTGGAATAACCTAGGTAACTATATTTAGAATCCTCACAATTATAAAATCTCATTAATTGTTTTCTAGAAAAACATGATGCATGTGTTAGTCAGAATACAAGGCATTATGTTCAGGAAGAATGGATAATTTCTAAGCATATAGAAATTCAAATAATGAATCTTCACTTGGATTTGGATTTGTGGTCAGAACCTCCTTATCATTCAACTGATACAAAATTTTACCTAGAAATTAGTGTCCAACCACCCATATTTTTGATAGATTTACTGATATAAATAATATTATGGATATCATTAATTTTGACACCATCATTTGAATCCCATTAATTTATGATTCTCATTCTAAAAGAATGTTTTTTGTGAAAAACATTATGTGACACATTAATCCAATGAATATTGAAATTTATAGTAACATAAAGAAAAATTAAAGTTACAATATTGAGATGAGACAGTTCCCACAATATTGATGTCTATAGGAATTGGTTTAGTAAAAACATAATCCCCAGGAAAATATAATTGGTCTTTATATTCCTATACATTATATAACAAAAACTGTAATTTCATTGTAAATTTATTGGAATAATAAAACCTCGTCATATTCCTCTAGATTTATAGTAACCAATTAATTTATTTCTTTTTATAATTAACATAGAAATATTATGATAGAGATATTCAATCATCATTCATTATTCTCCTTTGAAAATAATTATTGGTCAAACAATGTGCAATTGTTGAACATGGATTTTTTTGTCTACATCCTACTCTTTAGTAATATCATACTATTATTTTCCCATGTTATTCTTTATTATAGATGAGGCAACAAATTTCATAAAACTATTCTACAATGGTTTTTTGACCATATAATTTTCAAATAAAATGTACCTATATTTCTTTATTTTTTTAAATTCATTCCAATCCCTACCATTGGAGCTTCCATTTAGATGCCTTTGAATTGGCCTATAATTAATTACTAAAATTGAAAAATGATTTCTATACTTCTAATAAAAGAAAAAATATTATATACTTTGACCTGAAATTATTATTTTTGTCATTCATAATGAATGAGATATCCTATAGAGGCTTTTATTCTATGTTCGAGTCCATAATAATTTGTGAAAACAAAATTCCCCATTAAATATATGTTAATCCAATCTAATTGCAGTACTTAAAAAATATTCATTATCATTAAGAATCAAGGGATTCAAAGAAATCCAAATAAAATTTTGAATTCTTACACAAATTCATCTTTGTCTTTCATCACATAAGTCGATTAAAATTGAAATACAACTCAGAAATTATATGAATCTCTATCCAAAGATAGATATTTCTTGAATTCCAAGAGGCATCAATGTTTTCCTTTTGATGAATGATGATATTTAATTATCCTTCTATAATTGAAAAAATCATCCTATTATGATAACTTTATCACTAATTAAATTTACTATTAATATTAACAAGTGAATGTGGTTAAATTTCAATTGAATATGTTATTTTACCCCGAAGTGAATTCTTATATAGATTTTACCTTTACTGGAGATCCTATAGATCAGTTATCATGTTAAAAATCATCATTAAGACTATAAATGTTAAATTTTCAGGGATTATCCACTCAAAAAGGATAATGACAACTGTATAATGATTTTGTAAAGGATACCCCGTCATTTTATGAAATGAATATTTTTAAATCCATTACTTTTCTTTTTTCCAATAGATGGTATTTGTCTTAAATATCAATCCATCTCTTGATAGAATAAACCACTACTGAACTATTATACCCAGATCAAGAAAGAAAGACCATCTCCATTGCAATATTGGCTATCATCATCTCCCACCCTCATAAGTTTTCATCTTTACTCTAAATGGTCCTTGAATAATAATATATATAATATATGAAAAACAACTAATAAAAAATATAATATATTTTGGTTTTCCCTATAAATATAATTATCTAATATATTTAATGTCAATAATAAATAGTTAAGAATTTAGTTTCTTATTTTGAAAAAATTATGACCATTGTTGAATTTATCATTTTTTATTAATATATATTTTTTATATTTTAATGAATTAATAAATTTCTTATGTACTTATAATATTCATATTATATTAATAATATCATATCTTCTATGATTTTTTTAATATTTCTAAATTAATTATATTTAAATCCTTTTCTGATAATGATTATATAACTTATTATATTTCCCATGTATTTTTTTAAATAATATATAAATTGATTTTGTGACGTGGTACTAAGAGGACATGTAATTTCAATGTATGTTTTCCAAGAAAAAATTGTTGAAATATATAAAAATAATAAATAAAATATGTGAAATATTTCCTGAACAATGTTGAATAACTTTTTAATGAGTTCCTAGATCAAAAATCTAATTTGCACATTGAATGTAAAATATTTGATTTACCTTAGGCACAACCTAATATTTGTTCGTATGGGTTGATTGTGAAAAATAATTTGGGGTAGTTAATTAAGAAAAATAAATTAAAATAAAAATTTCACTTAATTTCCATCAGCACAAAGTTATCCTTCCTCCATTAGATGTGGATAATGAAATTTTCCAAGGGTTTACCTCTCAACACTAAAGAGATATATTTTATTTTAGGGGATAATTCACAGACGTTAAAAACAGATTAAGGATCAACTAATTACACATACGAATTTTGGAGATTCTCATCAATTGAGAAAACCGAACCTTTTCTCATCAAAGTCCAACAAAAATTAAAGAAGGATACGAGTTTCAATGGTTTAATTCTTGAATTCTTTAATATTTTTATGATAAAAAATAAATCTATGAATGAATATGTTTTTTGAATCAGTTTCTCTTTGGGATAATATAATTGATGGTTTATTTTGGGTGAAAATATCAGAATATATTCATTTTTTATCATAAGAAAAAATCATGATTGAAATAAACATAGATAAATGATTATTCAACCTTTTTTTGTTCAATCCTCTTTCAATTAATCATTGGTCATGGGGGTTCTTCAATTACTCGACAACTCGAATTTTTGGGATCAATTGATTTATTCATAAACATTTCATAGCAAAATGACCCAGTATCGTTATCATGGGATCAACACAACATGATGGAGTCACGAAGATAGTTGATTCATGAATACATTGATTCTATTATTACATGATGCTTGGGCCCTATCGATGCAGTGTTATGGATTGGTCTCATATAATGATCACACGACCTGGGAATCTTTTCACGCGGAATGTTTCCCTCCCCAAATTTTGTGGCATGTAAATAGGAAGTACATGGACATGGGTTGTCGTAAACATGAACATACATGTTGTTTAATCAAAAAAAACATGTCAGCGAATCCATGTACAAGTTCATGGACATGGATTATGTACATGGTCACAACCAAGATACACAGGTTTGAAACAATGTGTATCTACATGTTGTTTAGAGATCCTACATGATGTGTATATGGTGTCTTCATGTCATGTAAGTCACTTCCACTTGGGAAAGATTATGTATAGTGGGACACAATCATTACCCCTTGGGGAATTCTATGTACTCCCATAAAGAGAGACTAAGGTTTTTCCTTTTCCTAGTTTGATCAGTAGAGGTTGGGTTCATACACATGGTCCTTCTCCCCATGGGTGCAGTTTATAATTAAATCTACATCACATGATTGTAATCCCATAATGAAGATAACTATCAAATATAGGTTTGGTGCCCCAATGTGAAATTACTGTAGAATCCTCAATGATCCCTGGTGTAGTTTTTGAAATCAACATGAAATTTTGAATTAGGACATTGATCCTGTATCTAAAGGGAATCATCAGTAAGGTATGTTGAATCATTAGCATACGAAACTTTGCATTATTGGTTTTTCAAGATTACGATCATGGTGTCACCCAGCTGTTAGGGTATGCCCCCTTTATCTATGAATCAATCTTGATCAGTGTTGGGTTTCCAGTTTCCCTTAGTAGTATTGGGCGTGACCAACTCTATGTGTGTCATAGTCTTCTCCGACTAGTACATTCTCTTTGGGAGGGGCCCAAATGATTTGTACCTCTTCATCGTCGGTCTCCTATAATAACATGGCTCGTGGAGTCAGTTCTCCCTAAATGAGGCTTGCATCAAGTAGATTTATATGGAATGTATTTGTTTATAATATTCTTATGGTGTTCTTTCAGTCTTAATCATATATCGGTTATCATTTGGTTTCTATTATACATTGATTTTTATATCTTGTATTTTTTAAACTATACTTGGTTATTCAGGTATAGTGTTTTTGGGGTATCCTATTTTGTATATTCATACAAAACCATAAATGGTATTGGAAGGTACATGTCATGTCTTGTCTAGATGTATTCTTATTTTATGATTCACTAGGACGACAGGGAGGGAGTGGAGCGTAAATTCAAAATGACAGACTGAGGGGTTTTCTAGGAGTGATCTAATGACTTATTTCTCACCCACTGATCACTATAGACTCTTTATTGTTTTGGTTTAGTGTTTTTTTATCCCTATATATTTTCTATACTTCATTAAATATTATATATTGTTTTCAGATTATAGATGTATGCATGAATACTTTCAGTTGTTTCAATTTCAGCATTATATTCATGGAGATCTGTGCATGTTTATGGTAACATTATTAAAATTCATCCAATTAGTTGGATAATACTTATCGGCACAGGTCTCCATCCCCTGGATTATTGAATGATGAATTGGTGTAGTCAGGAAACAGTCTCCTCTTGGATGGGTAATGATATAGTGGTATCAGAGGATCTTACTTTTATCATAGGAACATAGTAGGCTGGATTGGTTATTGTAAATAATTTTTGTTGTTCTCAGTGAAATATTCTGGAAAGGGACATAGCTGTTGGTGAAAAAAATGACAAATACACACAACAGGATTCTGAACACGTGTCATTATACATGGTATATGAAAAAAATCATTTTTGCAAAAAATTGTATAGACATCATATTAGAATGGTTGTGTCTTCAATTTCATTCATGAGTAATATCCATATTTATATTTGTTTATAGTAAAATATAATATATTATTTCACGATGTATCCTTGTAGATATATATCTTGGATACCCTCGAATGATCATTAGGATGATCGTCACAATTATGTGGATTTATTATAGGGGTTAGTACCAGAGATAGAACCTCCAAGTGGTTTATCATATGTACTTCGAACTACTAAGAATTAGCTATTACCATCCCTACAATATGAGGATACAAATAGGTAGAGTGTTTTAAACTAGGTTCTTAGGTCTCCAAATTTCATGTTTCACTGGGATCTATACACCTAAACAGATGAGAATTAGCAATAGGAAAAGACTCATGCATTCTTCTTTATGATGATTCTTGCCGATTAAATGGATTTGGTTTCCATAATTTTTTTAATCGGGGCTATGTGGGGTAATGGGAGAGTTTTGTGACTCCGTCACATGATGAAACAAGTCTCTCTTGGACAGAAATATATTGTCTCATCAGAGAGGAGTTTTATTTGACCATGTCCTGGTCTGTACCCATACATGAATTCTTACATCTGTATGATGACATTGTGACCATGTTATAATATTCTTTGATGTTTACTGATCACTCATTCTACACATTGGATATGGTGAATAAACAATTATTTAGTGGTTGAATCATTGAGTAATGATTGGGCACTGAAATTAGGGAGTGAATGGTAACCCATATAATATATACCTATGTTGGGTTTCTTGATGGAACCATGTTAGTTGAATATTTTCTGGCGGAGAAAACAATAATCATGGGAGTTAGCAGTGACCACTAGATAGTTGAGACCTCGACAACAAGTATATATTCATATTCATAAGGAGAATAGTGGGTCAGATACATCATGATGTGATATCATTACTTTGTAACATTTGATCATGGATCCCAGGTCTTCTAGTATCAGCCAAGGGGGTAGCCGATGATTCTCTTATGACGACCACCAATATCTGGCTTCAGACATATCGAACCAAGAAACAACAGACCAGGAGATAGTAGAGGAACCATCTATGTATATAAATAATTATTATCATGGTGGTAAAAATGATTTAATATGTGAAATAGGGAAAATAAGGGCAATAATATATGGTAGGAGGTTCAACATATTAAACCACCACTCCTAGGTGGTCCACATCGGGCCTAGGGAGTTGTTGGGTAGGGATGATGATAGTTACAAGATATGAATACCTATGACCTAGAGGCTTCATAATAGATTATAATAATTTTATATGTCATTTACACTATAGATGATGTTTATATAGGCACATGTGCTAGTCATACCATTCTAATCACAAATTTTATTGAAGACCCAGAGATTCCCATTGAAATGGTGACCAGACTCTTATTCATGGAGGCTCTTACTATATAATGTTTGATTATCACACATTGGATCAAACAATTTTACTGGTCTCTTGAGGGTGTGAGTTTTAGTTAGGATGTCCTGGTAGTGGAATCTAGTCATTATGACGTCCTTAGTAGTATGTAATGATTATCCATAGTTCATGCATATATTTAATGTGTTAAAATAAGAGTGTTGTTTATCCAATGTGATGAGACTATTTATTCCTTTGGTGATTGATGGAAAATTTGGGAAATGCCGGAATGAATCAAACATAAGAGTGTGTAGATGATTTCTCATCAGTTTTCTAGCATGAATCATGGTGTAGTGATTGTTATGAGTCATTAGATTCTTAAATTGGTGATGTAATATGACAACATATTTCTAGATTTTGTTCTAGGTTTACCACCCCAAATGGATATATAGTTATGAATTGTTCCACAAACTAGTATAATACCAATTTCTCTAACTTCATATCGGTTGGCTCTCATAGGGCTTCATGAGATTACTATACACTTAGAGTACGTTCCAAGGAAGGTTTTTGTGAGACCCAGAGTTTCACCATACTCAACCCTAGTGTTTTTATCCAATAATTAAAAATGGTTGATTGAAATTACGTGGGGATTTATACTGATTAATCATACCATTCATCCATTCATAGATTTTTTTATGGTGGTCTTCATCTATGAAAGACTTGTTTTTATGATGTCTGAGGAAAAAAACATGAGTCACATGAGGATAGTACTGTACACACATAATGATCACAAAAATTAGGTTAAACCCCATATGTTATATTTTTGGTATTGAGTGGTCCTTCTTAAATGATACGTCTTCTAAATGTGTAAAGTTGTAGTGGATCCTATGAAGGTTGAGTTAGTGCTTGAATCGGTGCCACCAAAGAGTGTTTCCAAGGTATATTGTTTTCATGGATTGGTAGGGTAATAATAAATGTATATACCCAAAATGGTGATTCCATTAATGTGGATGGAAATGTTCCAACAGTTCAATCAGTAGATGATACATAGGTTAACGAGTGCACCCATATTGATGATAACATAGGAAGGTGTTGAGTATATGGAATAATTTCATGCATCACAAAATAGTATATTTGGTTTACTAATGGGGTCATTTATTCATTTATTATGATTACAGTCATTTGAGTCTAGGTGATCCAAATAATTCATCCTATGACATTGAGTTTGCATGTGTAGTCATTTCTTTTATGTATTTGAAATTCTATCTGATTGGTGAGTAGTTCATCATCTTATTTGACCATAAGAGTATCATGTATATATTATCTCAGGATGATTTTATCTTAGGGAAGAGGGGATGTCTGGTGTTCCTCTACAAAAAAAGACTTTTAGATAGTCTAAAATAATGGGATGTGTAATGTGATAACAAATTCTCTTTGTAGGAGATATAGATCGATGATATTGAATGATTCCTCATAGAAGTTGGCCACTATGAAGATATCAATTGTAGGTGGTGATGGATAAATTCACTTCCAATAAATGGTTATCACCCATAAACTAATTCCATTAGTCAAGTATTAACATCTTGGGGATTACAACTTGGAGACCTTACATGATTATATCCACACGTCATCTACCTGATGGATTATCTGAAGGTGTAGAGCCATCATTCAATTTAGATGATTCATGGTAGAAATAGTGATATTTTAAAAATAGATTTTGAGTGAGTTTTATATATACCTTATTTTGGTACATCTAGTAATGGATAACATTTACCAGGACCTCGAATGATATTTTTGGTTTCTAGGAATGAAAAAAGGAATTGCAGAGATTGTTTCCCTCTGACATACATGTTATCCAATGAAGGATGTGAAACATGTGTATTGAGTTTCTATAAACCCCTTGAAGTGAACTATTGTATGTTGAATTAAATATAGATGGGATTCATAAAAGTGATACAACATAGGACCTGGTTGATAATACAATCAATGTGATTATTTACCTAATAAATTTCATCCCACTTACTAGATATAAGATATTAGAGTACAATACATAGAATGAGACTCATATACATACATGATATTGTTTGATTATAATCATATAAATTGATTATTATTTGTTATCACGATTAACTCTTTATATTCAAGATTTGGAAGCGATTATAATACCCGTTTGGAACCCATTTACTCTTGAGTAAAGAATTTCACCCAAAAACCAAATGAAACACTGATTGGACCATCTTGTTTTGTATGAAAGTCATTGGGCATTCCTATTTGACTATTTACATAGTTTGGAGAATCAAATAAATCAATTGTAGTTTTAATACAATATTATATTCCACTCACCCAATGGTGTGGAACCATTCAAGGAATTATATGGGTGAACGAGAAGGTCACCACATTGCTAGACTAACCAATGGGAGCCACCACTCATGGGCTTAGATTTAGTGCAAGAAACTAAAGGGAAGGTGAAGATCATCCTTGAGTGGATCAAGACTACACAGATCTGTCAGAAGGATTCTGATGTAAAATGTTGGAGGCCTTTGGTGTTTCTGTAAGGATACCATGTCTTCCCCCATGTTTCTCCTTGATGTGGATTACCGTGATTTGGTCAGTGTGAAATGATATCTCTAATATTTATCAGGACACTCTAGATTCTATATATATTTGATGAGGTAGATTAACTATTGGATATTGCTTTGTAGATAATTTAGGAACACATTTTCCTACTAGAGGTGTAGCTGAGAAGTTATGTGAATAACCCCTCACATTGCATCGGCATTTGGGAGGCAAATATCACAGATGCAGTGAATATTTTTGAGTAAACAGTGTAGATTATGGATCAAAATGATAGAAATCTTCAGGGGTTATTGATTCCTATGTTTTTTCTTTGGTGGTAGTATAGGAATATCGAGGAATTTACATGGGAGTAGGAGGATTAGATTTGTTTTCAGTGCCCTTACCTATTTGAGTATACAAAATATTGGATATTAGAGACTAAATTTTTTAATGTGGGCTGAATGTAGCTACATGATTTTATGTGTATTATTTTTAAATAATATATGGATTGATTCTGATACTCGGATCTAAGTCTATATTGTATTTTCATTTCTAGTGTGATCGAAAGAAATATTTGAAAAATATAAAAATATTTAATACTATGTGAATGTGGTTTTCTAGGAATCGTGGAATTACACCTAAAAGATTAATTGATTATAATTTTTAGACTCTATTGAATATAAAAGAGTATATTTAACTGAGGTGAGACCTAGAATTGGTTGGCGATGCTGATTTGTGAGAATGATTTATGGGATACAAAATGTATAAAATAATTTAAATGAAATACCTTATTTTAATTCAATCAGCATAGTGACCTACTTACTCTATAAGTTTATAGATATGTAAATTATCGCAGGGTTGGCCACTAATACCTAGATACCTAGATGATGTTGGAGGGAAACATTCATGAAAAAAATGATTTTTAAGGATCAACTAACGACACACACCTATATAGGAGTATCTCTTAAAAGGAGACAAAAAACCACTCGTTTTCAACAATAAATCCAAATATAGTTATGGTGTTTGTTTCATTGATTTTATTCCCTGATTATTAAATTCATCAAATATAAAAAATAAATTAAATAACGGATTTTTTTACAATTCTATCTCATTATGGAATGGTTTTATTGGATGTTTTTTGGAATAATACATCTATATTTATTCATTATTTATTTTCTGGAACAAATTGATATCAACACAACCATCAAACAAGGATTATTCCAGTAATATCAATTTATATTTTTTATATTGTTGAGGTTACACTAGTTTAGGATTCATAATGGTCCAATAATACCATGGGTATATACTATTCTGATGATGATAGTTATTATTCTACACTTATACCTAAAAGAATATGATGGTTTTAAAATATGATATTTTCATCTAGTAAACAGAAATAGAGAACAATAACCATAGTGTTAATGATTTAACTTCTTTCTAAAATTAGGAAATTTTATATGTGGTGTCATATAACAATTCATTACTTGATCCTATTAACCACAATAAAAACATCATTCATTTATTTTTGATCATGTATTGAGATTTTTATAACCAATTTACGTTTATAGTTTTTCCCAACAGTATAGAAACATCTTTCTCTCTTCTAATTGTATCACCACATGATACTTCCCAAATAATCTAATTAAAATAAACATAATCCAAAAATTAAATATAACAACATATACCTTTATTATATTATCTCTAAATTGAAAATATATAAATATTTCTTTATTAAAATAACTATATTCCTTGAAATAATATCTTGGGGAAATATTGATATTAAAAAAATCATTCAAGGAAAAACTATCAAAATATTATTGGAAAAAGATGATTGACTTCATAAATGTAGAAAAAATCAACATCACTAAGAGATAATCATTCATTATATTGATTAAGATCTATTTTATATCACATAGAAATCTATGAGGAATGATTTACAGGTTATTCAAGTCATCAATATCTTCTCATGTCATCAATTATTCAAAATTTTCCTTAACTAATAACTCCCACAATTGGCATGCTAAACTCTACAACATATATTTTCCTATAATTGGATATAGTTTTTCAAGTTTCTCAAGGGAATCGATAATTTTATTAATCATATTCAATAATATTTGATGTTTTTATTTCTCGAAAACCCTAAAAGATAGGTGGCATCTACTATTTGATTAGAACAAAATGTTCAAATTCGGAAAATTGGTCATTCCAATTTCTCTTATTCTTAGTCCAATCACTAGGGATGTTTTCTTTAATAACTATTGGCTAAAAAATCAAATATGTAGGAAAATAATATATTTTGTTTCATCTAATTGGTTTCAATGACACATACACGATTCATGTCACTATAACAACAACAACACACAATTTTTTTCACACATTATAAAAACAAGGCTTTAAAACTCTAATTTTCAGCATCATCACATATTACTCATATATTTCTACAATTAACACATTTTCAACATTTTAAGTATATTTAGAATCAATTCAACTCTGATATTCAAGAAATGACATTACTATTTTCAATAATCAATTATTTTTATCCATTTCATAAACTACTAATTCAATATGAAAACAACAGTACTAGTAGAATGTCATTAAATTAATGAATATCATTTTACACTCTTCAACTATTTCCATGATGATGAGGTTCAACAACACATAAAAGAATCTTAAAACATAGAATTAACCAAACACACTTGTAACAATAAGATCAAAATAAATATTTCGATATACCTTTTTATACTCTAAATTTTTTGTTATAAATGACATGATAAATAAAATTATATCAATATATATTATAATAATATATATATAATTGGGATGAAACATAACTAAAACAATTTATTGACTTGGAAATTATTAATTTTAATACTATTTTTCCCAAAATATATTGGAGGACCATCCATGTATGATAGAATTTTCCCCAAATAGCAGTATGAACCAAATGTGACTGATACCATATGTTATATCCTACCACTTCTAATTGGATTGATTATTGAAACTGATGATACTAGACCTTATTTTACATCACCATGACGACAATGGATGATAATATATACTATGTTCCTCAAGTAACTTTGTGGGATTACGTCTCCATTGGATATTAAAACATCCAAAACAAATAATCCATAATGATCCATACTTTTATATGATGAATGTATACAAAAAAAGTGAAAACATAGCCAAAATAAAAAAAATAAATTTATAAAGGGAAACAAAAAACAATATAATGTGGAAAAACCCAAAGAAATCATAAATCAAATTTCAAAACGTAAAAAACCCCACACACTACATGCTCGAGGTCCACATTCCAGAAATTAAATAAATAAGAATCACAAATGTACATTGATACTTTGATGTTAAATGTTCGTGAAATGTTTTATCTACAAATACACAACAGTTCTCCATAATGGAGTGCGTATTTGATTTTCCAAATTTCCCTAATGACATTCCAAATCACAACTATAGGAAAAAAACCTGTTACTATATTTTATAAATAAATTTTAGTCATTAAAAAAAGTTCATATCAAATCCATAATCTACTTTATATAAGAAAGCATAAATAAATAATTTTTATAAATTTTCATTTTATTCAACATATTTAATTTCATCTCAATATGGGAATCATAATAAATGAAAATTATTGGTGTAACCATAGATGGTATAACATAATTACCATTATCTGTCCAATTTTTATTGTGGTACATCATGGATATTACCTATCTCGATCTAAAAATACCCAACTATCAATCTATTGTATTTAAATGTCATTATAATCAAAATATTTATTAATCAAAACACAATACTAATAATAATAATAATTATATAATTATAATAATATTTCACAACCATTTCATTAAAATTATTTCATTAAAACCATGAATCCATGTTGTAAATAAATTGAGTCAAGAGATAAGACACCTACCTATCAATCGTTATTGAAAATGAAAAATGATGATACAAGATCTAAATATCTAATCACATCCCATTTACCTTCATTACAACCGATATTATTTCAACATAATGTTTTATACAAATATATTTATCCATATAATACATGATAAAAGGTTCATGGAGATAGAATTTTAATGGATATAAATATAAGAATTCATAATAGAAAATTATTAATATATATGAGACTCTAATTATTTTTTAATATTATATGGTCCTCTCTTAAATCCAAGAGGATTTTCTCTCAGATAATGATAGAATAGAAAATTTTTGCTGTGGTGGGATTGAAGGAAATATTATTTTCAAATAGAAATATTTTGATTAGATTCAAAATATTATGAGGGAAAATATTAATATTCTCAATAAGGATTCATGGTATGGATAATATTATTCCATGTGAGGTGTTCTGTTATCCTAATTCCACACATCGCATGATTGTATCAAATGTTTAGTGATACCGTGATCCAATGATAATTTTTCCTCTATTTTGAGATGCACTATTTCTCTAGGTCAATCTTATGGTTTGGAAGAACTGTGCACAAACCATATACATATATAATAGTCACCTTATTCACTTTTATTGTTTCTAGCTCATACAACATTTAGTATACATACTGATTATAATTCATTCACCTATATAGAAGCCTCTAAAATAGTTCAAAACCCTTCAAAGCCTCCAAAAATAATACAAGGTCATCATATAAACTAAAAATTATTTAATTATTTATATTGTAGCTGAATCTACGAGTTCAACATTAATAGTAATAGACAAATAAATAATGTATTATTTTTGAATCATTTATATCGATATTTTTTAAGTAGAAATTATTCTTTAACTGTACTCATAAATTTATTTGATGAACATTCATGTTTCGATCAGTTTGATAACTAAATTATAAATGATATGAAACTACTTAATGGATGATTATGAAATCATAATGACTAAAATAAAATTATATAAATAGGATAAAAAATTGTATCCTCATTTGATATATAACGTATAATGGAATATTTCAAACAATTTTTAATAATGCACCATTTATAAGATGAAAATAACTAAAAAATGATTTATTTATATTTCCTCATCAATGTTAATGATTAAATTACTCAGGAATGAAAATATATTAATCATAAATATTTCTATGATGTAAATAATATAATATTTAATAAACATATAATGAAGTTTACTATTAATTAAATGAATATGAATTGAACTTTTATGATGTAATACAAATTAACGGACCAATACAAACTCAATGAATGAAAATTTAATATGAAATAATTTCTATAAATATATATAGATTTTATAAATTGAAATTATAAATGGTTTCATATAATAATAAGGTTTCTAAAGAGGTTATTATGATATAATTATATTATTTAAAGGATCATATAATGAATCAATCAAAGATGAACAATAATGTATGGGTTTCTATCCATAATTAATTTCATTATGACGTTTTTATGTTATACATGATCATTTAATTTCATTGTCTTCCCAAGTCACAAATATAATTTTCATATCAATGTTATAATATATTTTATTCTATGAATTTCATAATTCAATATCATAATGCTCAAATTTTTTTGGGTTCAAATATTTTAAAGCTACAACTCTTTTTGTCAATCTCAATCTTTTTTTCCCCAAGGTATGTTTACGTTAGACAACATGTTTAAATTTTTTATTGTATACATACTAACATTTGAAAATTTATATTTAATAAACTAATTATATTTATGGAAATTATATGTTCAATTTTTTATTATCATTATCAATGTGTATTTGTAGATGGGTTTAAAAAGATATTACGGTTTTCCATATAAATTATCCTTCATTGATTTTTTATTTATATATATACCACAATTTTTCAATATATATATATATATTGAAAATGAATGTTTGTTACAACAAATTATAATTTATTTATTTGCATTAACATAATCATATTAATTTAATTTTTCTAGTTTTTTGTTGTTGAGAAATTTATAATGAGTATGTAGTTTTCATCTCAAATTATTCCTTGTAAGACATATTCCATAATATGTGTATAGTTTCATTTTAGTGGTGTATAAGATACATAATTGAAATGTTTTATCCTGAAATATCTTATATTCATGGAATTTTACAGTCAATATAGTTCTAAATAACATTCAATTGAATAGTTCACAATACCAAAAATGTCGTAAGTTTTTTATTTCATTAGTAATTTTAAAATTTACACCATTTAATTATAATAACCCATATTGGTATTTTCAGTAGAAATTCATCATAATCTCCAAGACATTTAATTATAAAATTTTTATTATTTTTGAAAATTTTATTCTATGTAACAGTTTTTCAAATTTGTGGATGTATATTAAATTAAATAAATATTTTTTTAAATAAAAAAATTTTTAGATAAATTTAATTTATTCAAGAGGACAAATATTTTTTGAAAATATATCACCATGAAATTTTAAAATAATAAATTTTAGTTGATAGTATATATGAACCAATATACCCAGAATAAAATGGAAGATAACATCTCTATGCATTATGATATATTCACTGTTTTAAAACAAAACAATATATTATATATATTCATTGTGTCACATGAATCCATTTGTTTATTTTTTATAACATAATACAATGAGTTTCTTCGATAACATATAATAAACACATTATCGAGTGTTATAGAAAAAATATAAAATTAATATTATCATTTAATATGTATTGTACTGACATGAAAATATAATGTTGCTTATTAATATGATTCACTAGCTTACTAGAAAATATGATTTAGAATTTTTTAATATTTATCGTATTATTAATAATTAAATATGTTGCTTTTAACCAGAAAAGTATTATATTTAGTAAACTATTTTTTCTAAAACAATGAATATTTATTATTATAGAATATAGTTGATATTTAATTTGAAATAAAATAATGAAAAATAAATTAAAATATAATCATTATTTTTGAAATAGGAATAAAAATGTTATCTAATTTTTTTTAAAATATGATATTTTTATACGAATATTAAAAAATAGTAGATTTTAACTGAAGAATAAATGTTTTAATAAATTTTATATTAAGTTACCAGAATATTTAGTACTTTTGACCAATTGTTCTTTAAATATAAGATCTATAATTAAATTTTAGGTCATTAAAATCTTTTTTTCCAAATTAAGATATAAAACATTGAAATCATCATAATTTTTTTTACATACACGATTTTTTAGAAAAATATGATTGATTAGTTTAGAATAAAAATTTTCAACATTTTAAATATTAATTTTTGAAAACCAATTCCATATTTTGAATATTCACAAAATATATATTATAGCATGTTAAAAATAATTTTCTTCCAAATTAAATTGTGATGAAATTGAAAATTAATTGTCAAGTTTATGTATATATTTGATTAATCATGAAGTTAACTATAAAAATAAGAGTAAAATGAAATGTAAACATAACAAATAAATATTTTTGATCCATATGTCATACATTAAACCTCTAATATATGGTAATGAAATAATTTTTAACCATGTTTCATGTGAAAAACATGGGACTATTCATTTTTTTCAAAAGTACCTACCGTATACCCACACCCACTTATAAAAGGCCACTACCACTAATCTCATTCTAATACATTCAATATGTGTTTAATGGGAAAATAACAATCCTAATATCTTTGGAAATTGCATACCCTCAACTTATATTCATTATTCTGATCATTAATTCATCATAATAATGCATTATATTAAAACTAAATTGGATACAAAAAGAAGATGTAATTTTCACTAACAGGGGACTTTAGTTTACTATTTTCTCTATCTTGGGAAATAAATATTAAAAAATAATTTTATACAAACCTATATATATTCTATGTAATATGTTTTTTTAATTATATTGAAATGAAATAAATACATCTCCCCTTCAATATAATGTGTTAGGAAATCATTATTCGTGTTTATAGTGGTCTACCAACTCCGTATCCGATGTCATTTTTTTCCATTTATACCTTTGAAAAATGTGTATGACAATTAATATAGATTTTATTTATAATATTTAAAACATTTGAATATCTTTAGTGCCCCTACTTCATATATATTGTTTTATGCTTCTATTTTTTAAGGGGTAAGATAACATTTGTGTATAATTTAAACTTCATCCTGGTGAAGTGATGTGATTTTTCTCTTAGTATACAATATCATGGAAGTTTATGAATATAAATTTACAACCAAATAATTTTAAATTTTTTAATTTTTATAAAATTATTTTTCATCTACATCTTCTGATGCATGTAACATAGAGTAAAAAAATATCTTTAGTCATGATTTATACAATTAATTAAGAATTGAATTTTATCACATTTAGACATTTAATTTAAAAATAGAATTATTTTATCAAATTAGACTATATATGTTATCTTCTATGGATTTTTTGTGATTTTTCCTAAATGGAAATTTTTTTCTTGAATAATTACATATACACAGTTATAATTGATAATTGATTTTAGATTTTAATTATTGATAAATTTATAGTGTAGTTTTAATTGGTATTAATGTAACCATATTTTTGTTATAATTTTTTTTATCAAATTTAGGACATTGAAAAAATTTTAATATTTAATTTCTGTATCAGAACATTGAATTTTTTAAAAAAAATTCATATTAAAACCCTTTTTAAAATCACATATAAGTGATTATATTTAAATTCGAATTTGCACAAAGGTTAAATGATTTTTAAAAAACTATTAACATATTTGGAATTATAATAATTTCTAATTTTTAATATTTTCAACGTAATTTTTTATCAAAATGAATATTGATTTCTATAAAAATTAATTACCCCATTTAAGTTAATAATGGTTTTATTGTCGATTAAACTAGAATGATGTGAAAAAATATCACAATAATATCTTAAAATATTAATTGATATTTTTATGAATATTAAAATCATTTTATATGTAATATAGAAATAAAATTCTAATTTCTTTTTAATATGACCCTAATAATAATTTATGTTATGAAAAATGATAAAAAGATTGTTTTCATTAATTTAACATAAATAATGAATTTTATATTGCGGAATACAACATAACATTATATATATATATATATATATATATATATTATTTTGAAATATAAATTTATTATTATTGACATGATATATTATCTTTAATTTTTATATATTATATAATTAAATAAAATTTTTAGGAAACTCTAATACCGTAATTATTCACTTAATAGTTGAATTAAATAAATGTAAATAACAAAATATATGTGAAGGGAATTTGATGAATTATTACGCTAAATAAATTTTGAATTATAACATATAAAATAATATATGTTTGAACATAATATAACTGAATTTCATAATAGTATTTAATTTCATAAATTGAATTTTATTGATTAATTTCAAAAGTTTTATTTGTTTTATTTTATGATGAATTATATTTTATTTAAGGATTTAAAATTACAAAAAAACATTTTCTGATAAAAGTAATTTTTTAATAATAATATATATAAATCATGATCCCTTTGTGTACCAGTGGTTCTTTTATAATTAATATATTAACCGTTGTGTCTTAAAAAAAATTATTGGTGTTTATGGTTAAATTAGTTTTTTTCATATTACATGCACCTATATTGTTTTAAATTTACAAGACTCATAAGGTTTATAATAATTAAATAGTTTAAAAACCTTTGAATAAATGTATAAATATTATATAAATATTATCACATTAAATTAATATCATTTGATAAATAACAATGGTTATAAAATAAGTCACCCTAGTTCATAATGGAAATAGTAAAATTACATAAGCATTGACGTTATGAAACAAAATGTTTAAAATGTTTTTTTAGTTATTGTATGAGGAGTTTCATGGGAATATAATAATTTCAAAACATTAATTTTCAAATATTCAATCCCCATGAGGTAAGGGAGACCTCACAATAGTGAATACAATTGAGTAATTACAAGAATGTCACTCCACCTAAATTATTAAAGGAAAATAAGTCTCTCATTCTTCATGACTTCAAACAACATTGGATCAGCCAACATATTACAAAATAATATCTCAATATCAATCCCGGACATTATTTTATATATTTTTAGAATTAATCCATGAAATTTTAGATTTTTAGGCACGTAGGACGATACCCGATGATGATGTAATGTTCTTCAACAATATTCCATAATTTATTTCAACATCATCCGCTCAAAATTTATATTATAAAATTATTATATAAAAAATTGTATAATAAATTTACTGATTGTATTTGTTTTTGAGATCATATCATAAAACTACACATACATCCATTTATTTTTTTATGAAATCTTCATTCTTATGTATGATATGTTACCACCTTGTCAATCGACTTCATTTGATTTTTTATAACCACATCTCAAAGATGAATTTTTTTGGAAGTAATATATATATATATTATTTGTTTCAAAATTACATATTTTGATACACTATATCATATATGTATATATATAATTTCATGTCCATATGAGATTTTATAATGTCACTTTTGTATACGTAAAACTAGCACCTCGTAAAGCAATTTGGTTCATCATTTAGTAGCGCTTCATATAGATGGTGGAAATTATTATGTTTCTGATTATAATACATATAAATGAAATTTAAATGGAATTAATTAAATTATTATCATTTTGTAGATATAGTATATATATCATTTTCTTCTATTACATTTCACTCATGTAATGATGATAACATTGTTAATTGACATGAGGACTACTGTGTTCACGGAGAAATTTTCTCACTTTTAATCTCCAAAAATCATATATTAAATATATATATATATATGTATATAATATGTTATTAATTATATTATAAGCATTATAAAGTGTTAAGATATCACTTACCTTTTATTCATAATGATTACTAAAAATTGAAATGTTACTCCATTGTATGAATGACCAACCCTCTTAGTAATTATAAAATATAAAATTTTATATACCCATTATCATTATTGATTTGAAATTAGAGTTACTATATAAATATGATAATTATTATATATATTTTGAATCTCTATAATATGTGAATGAACCAGATCTTCTATACAAAAATACGCATGGGAAAATAGGGAAATTAACAATGAAAACAATGAAAATGGTGAATGATAATTAATTAATATGAAATATAATATCTTGAATTTATTATATAATAATTTATAAATGTTATTTATGTTCTATAATAAGTAACTAACATGTTCATGACACTATATATCATGATAACTATTTTTTATCCAAATAGGGGCATTTTGAAAGGGATTTCATCTCAATTTAAATTAAACATATAGTTATATGTAATAATTAAGATTTAAATATTAAATGTTGTATATAAATAATAATTTACATTTAATATCATGATTATGTGGAATTTTCTAGTATATTATGTTTCAATTTGAATTATTTATACTAAGTGGATATGATGTGAAAATTATTTTATGGTAAATGATATTAAACAATCTAACTCTCTTTTGTGATTGATACATTTTTATGAAATAATAAAATTAATGAAATATATATTCATTGGGAATTTTTTTCTTAAATAAAAATATAATCTCATCTTAGCTATGATTATTCCCTAAAACCTATAATAGTTTTTACATACACTATTTAATTTTAATTTTTTTATTTTCATTGAAAATATTGATAAATAAATATGTTTTATACAATAATGATATTTGATTTCAAATAATATATATTAATAAATAAAATTGAGTGTTATATATATAACACAAGGATTATTTATCAAATATTTTACTTAAAGAAATTAGTCTTCAGTAACATTATTTTCACAAAATATTGAGTTTCAAAGAACTGTGAGATGCCCTTGATATAAAATTACCATTATATCCCAACTATTATGTTAGAGAGAATTATTATAACCAAAATATGAAACATCATTTTGAAATCATTGTATATTAATTATTTATGATGAATAGAAATAATTTAGATATTAGTATTTTTGAGTTATTTATTGTTGGTAGTGATATTAATGCTGTATATATGTTATACGCTTATGAACTTTTTTTATTTATTCATTCAATGGATATTTTAGTCATATGTTATGAATAAAACACTATATTATGTACAATAAAATTTTTATTTAAAGGTTAATATTACACCATTAAATGGATAACATTTTTTAAATTATTATTTTGAAACATTAAAAATTTAAATATGAAAACGTAAAAATTTATTTTAAGTGGGATATAAAAATTTACATTGGATAAATTTAAGATATATTTCTGATAATATTCATGTTTTAATGAATAGTGAATATATGGTAAATTGTAATTAAAATTCACTTTTTTTCATCGAGATAATTTAAATGGTGAAATTATAATATTGAATGGTTTTAGTGTATATATAGAATACATTTTTAACATTTAATATAATATATGTCACTGTCGTTAATTTTACACTGAATTAATTTGTAAACACATTTCAATCATTTGAAATATTTAATCTCTCATAAAATATTTTCTTATTTCATTAACGAGATTAATTTTAAAATAATTACCACAAATTCTATTTTTTTCTTGATTTTGAATAAAATATATTAAATATTTCTAATACTATGTTCCGAATTCTTTGAATGGTTACCTTATTTGGAACATAATGAATAGTAAGTTCAGTAATTATTTTAATTTTCCATTGTTAAAGTATAAAACTAGTAAATAATGGTAAAAATAATATATTAGTATAAAACTACCCTCAATCAATTTTAATACTATTTTGTTTCATATTTATGACTGTGGGTATCCTTGGGTATATTTTGGGACCCCATGGATTCACATGGATGTGAATAAGACATTTGATTAGAATTAATTTACAGTAATGATAATTATAACATATACAAATATCTTTTACTAAAGAGATTTTAGAATATGGTTATATAAATAATATCGATGAGTATAAATTTTTTTAATAAATATATAATTATTTCTTATATAATGGAATTTTATTTGTAATTTTTATACATTAAATAAATATATTTATTTATGAAACAATTATGATGTTGTCAATATATCATCAACGAAAGAATCAAATTCATGAATTTATTAGTATTAAAATAAATTCCATTTTTACATTTTTATAACATAAATAAATTTTGAAATTTAAATATTTTGGATGATTTAATGACTTTGGATTGAATGAATCGGGATGTTAATTTCTTTTTAAAATATTATCTATGAAAGGTGTCCAAAATTGTCCAAATTCATAACATAAAACATAAAATCATTTAATAAATTAAATGATATTCTTATAATTCATATTTTTATTAATATTGTTAATTTAAGTCCAAATATGTCATAAATAACTTTTTTGGGTTATTTACAAGATATTGTTATTACATAAACCAACAATGTGTAAATAATATGATATCACTGTATGATTAAAAAGTGTCAAATATGGGTTAATAAAAAAATATATGGAAAATAAATTATATTAAAACATGTATATAAATTCATCGAATATATTTATTAGATCTAAAATCAACTCTTCTTCAAATTAAATATGTTTTTGAACTTTTTTAATTGAAAGAAAATTTAAAATAAAGTAATATTTTGAGAGTTTCCTAAGGTGCCCATATCCTCTCTTATAATGGTCACTTTATCCCTCTCTTCTTCACTCCATTTTGTGTCTCCACGTACCTCCAAAACCTACCCATTACTCTTATCAACCACCCACGTTACATTATAGAGGTTCTAGTCTTCTCAAAACACCAACTCTTATACCAAAAGAGGAAATTTAAATGAGGCACATTGAGAATGATGTAAACACTTCTACTAATACTTTAAAATTTCATTCATCTTCAACTTCATCTTATTAAGCTGTTTCATTATTAAGTAATAACATCAGTATCAATAATATACTAATATGCTATTATAAATATGAGTCAAATCTATTTCGCCATCTATCATTACTATGAAAAATGAAATCACTGCACGTACGTATGTACGACTTACGACCTCTACACGATAGTGTAATCGTTTTTTTCACCACCACCTTAATTGGATTTTTATAATGGTATAAATAATAAATATATATGATTATTATAAAATGAAACTAATTATGAGATACTATGAACCATTCAATTCAATTCTATTCACCAATTATGGGAACGATATCGTCGCTCGTCCATATATATGGCTTACCGTCTCCAAGGTGTGTTGTAATTTTTTCTACATAATCACAATTAAAATACAATTATATAAATTAATTTAATGAATTGGATTAATACATATGATATATATTATAATAAAAAAATTATTTAAATTATATAACTATTACAAAAAAATTATCTAATAACTTATTTGATAAAATAAACACAAAACCATCAATTAGTTAATCTCTAAATAATGAGTAATAATGAAATGTTACTAACAAACAAATGAAAATATTACCATACAAGTTAATATAAATGATTTTCATTCATGAATTAATTAGTAACATTATTTAAATAATTATACATGATGTTCTGATATATAAAAAATCGTGTAAGTCCTCAGGTAAGGGATAACATTGAAAAACCCGTTTTTATCCAATATTGTTTATACATAAGTATTTACTAGGGGTATATTTATCATCTATTTATATGTTTTATAATCATATTCCCATAAAAAATTCTAAACTTCTATATATTTTTAATATCATTTTCACCAATTTTTTCCTTTTAGAAATTATTTGGAAGAAATATTTCACTCAAGTACCATACGAGGTACATTTTTACTTTTTTGGGAAAAGTATGAGAAGAATTATTTTTTAGGTTACACATAATGAATATATGTTATCAATTTCATGATTCCCTATTTCCATGAGTTTACTCTACATGGTAACATTTTAATTTTCAAAAAAATCATTTCTTTTAAATTTGTTTTGAATATTGATAAGAGAAATTTTTTGAACATGTAATGATATTTTTATCAAGAATAATGTTCATGTGTTTTATCAAATTTAATTATCATCTAATATGACATAGGTTTATGTTTCTATTCCTATTTTTACATTGATTTTTTTACATTTATTATGGACATTTTTTAAGACGTCCATTAATAAAATATATATTATGCTACGATGTCATGATTTTTAGGAATCCAATATTATTTCCTCTATTATGCTAGGATGAATGATTTCTATTTTTGTGGAACACATAATACTGGTTTTATTATGATATGGGTGGGACCTATACCTCACTCTAATGCATTGGGTAATGATTTATATAACATTAGATATACATGATAGTAATGACATGTAAATCCAATTTACCAATATGTGGCTGGAATGAAGAGTATACTCGATTAGATAACAGACATTATACACTATAAATGTATTTTAAATGAGCCTTTACTTATAATAAATTATTTTATATTCTTATGTGTATATGGAAAAATATATCATTTATTATGTTATGACTATTGGGATTATATGGAAATTTTATTATTTATCTAATGGCAGTATATTTTGATCATTTATATGAAGTATATGATTTTCCAATGTTATGTTCTAATAAATACGATATGATTGATATTTAATTTGCTTTCCCTTATTGGGATTTTATATCACACATTATATTTTTCATTTCCCAAGTTCTTGAATAATGTTATTAATTATTTTTTGAAAAAAATTCTAGTTTTGATGAAATAAATGGGATGCAATGTAGATGTTATATGAACCTGTTTTTTAGGTTTCCCAGTTTCTAAAGACAATGTATCTATACAGTCCTATCATTGATTTGTTATACATTGAAATAAATAATATACATCTATTTATAAGTAATTTCAATGTCAGTAAAGAATGGGTCACAATAGTTAGTATAAGTGGAATGGAATAATTACCCTTTGTAAACTAGGTTGGGGGTGTCTTAATGATATGTCTAAAAATAGGATAAATTCCCTGTTTTTTATAAATCACTATGAATAACCACGGATATATCCTAAATTTTCCATGATTTAAATTTTACTCTTGAATATGTAGCATTTATATAATAACTATTGTTTATCACAAAATTATTTTTTGTTTTAGTCAATGGTTTGAACATGAAGAAGCCACATTAACGATGAATGTGACATGAAATATAATGATTAACACCTTGAGCAACTAGATTTTATGAGATAGGTAATTAAAAATCCTTTATCCACACACAATCACCATTCTAAAAATACGAATCATAATAGAATTTCTAACGGGAAAATGATGGAGAAAAATTCTATTGAATCTATCATAAGGCATTGTCTACCATCATTTTGTGGGTCTTCAGATACATTAGTGTATGAAAAGTGTATCAATACCCCTGAATATATATTTTATGTTCTAAAATATTCTAAACATGATAATTTCATCTTATAAGTATGTCAATTAGTAAGTGAAGATGAGAAATGTTGTAATCTTATCTAGAAAGCGAAGAAAATAGATGAAATTTAGTCCATGGAGTAAGAAAAGTTCATGAACATATTTTTCATTATGTAGATTTCTCATGTTCTTCAAAAATAGATATAGAAGGTGTTTCATGAACATAACCCAAATGATGATGAATCCATCGATACCTATAATATAAATTTTATAATACATAAAATTTATGTTTCTAGATAAATTTAGCAGCCTGAGTGTAAAATTGTTCAATTATTTAGTCGGTTAAAATATGACAACCCTTCTTTTTATTACAACTTAAACATGCTTTATTATATACAAATTCACTTGATACAACAAAGGAGATCGAGAGGTTTAGTGTCTTTGGGGCTTAGGATCATTACATAAAAACATTAAACTTGAAATACAACATCTTTATTGAAAACTTCCTTTACATGACCACTACATTCCTTCGTACTTATCATTGCATGGGATAACCTGTGGACATGCATAAGAAAAGGGTGAGAAATAAAGCCCAGTAAGGGAGTACACAATGAATAACATGAGGAGTACAATACATGTTAGGCAATAGGAATATCAATAGATCATAAGAGAAACATGAAAATAAAGGCATGATAAAGCATGATAATCATAACATGGAAATGTGGCAACAACACTTAACATTAAATTAGCATGAGCCAAGGCTCATTGCACATGTAGCATGAGTAAACCCTCATTGCACTTGAAACACGAGTAAACCCTCGTTGCACTTGAATTAGCATGAGTAAACACTCATTGCACATGACGTATCATGATACTATACTTTACCCAATGCATTAAAGCGCTATAAGGGTGCACCCTTCTTAAACATTTCATTTCATGCATAAGTGTGCCACATGGATCATAAAACATGGATTCATAAAACATAATCATTTATTCCACGATAAAGGAATGTGGAATTGATACATGAAACTTTATAATAAATAAGTAAATGTGCATAAATGTGAATACCCTTGATGGAGAAATGGGCATGGTATTCACTGTACAATGATATTGGCTTAGAAAATCGGTGTGATTTCGGCAGCGTAACGGCGTGACATAAGAATTCATAAAAATGGATGATGAGAGAGAAATGGGTTCCTCATCATATTGACATGTAATGGAATGTAATGAGGTTATATTGATATATGTCCCAACAATTGAAAAGGAATTTAGATTCATGATACAAAAGTATTGCTTGAATATAAAAGAGGAGAAAAAAGTTCCTTTCGGAATTTCGGCATTGTAACGGGTGTACATGAGAGGCATTTAATGAGAGAGAAAGGGGTATCCCATCATTCAAACAATAATAGGGCAGTATGGGGGAGGTGCGAAACCATACCCCAACATTCATAATTGCAATTAAAAGGGCAATACAACTTAAAGAAAATTGACAAAAATGAGAAAGGAAGAAAAAACCCTTACTTGGAAGTGTGCTTCCAAAGGCTAGAGAGAGGCTTGTGAGAGGCTTATTGTGATATTGGGGCACCTTGGGAGGATTCTAGAGAGATTAGGGAAGAGGTTGGACGAACTTCAAGGGCTTTGAGTGAGTTGGAAGTGGGAGCTTGGGTGGGTTTATATAGGAAAGGTGAGAGAATTCTTTATTATTTAGGTTTGGGACCCCTTATATTAAAATAATCCAAACCACAAACCATCCCATGGTATTTGCCCATGGTTTCAGGAAAAGGAAAGAGGAAAACAATATTTTACAAGCCCAAGGTCCGAAATTATTAAAAAATTAGGGTTGCTTCTGTGGAGGTGAGTCACACTCCCATGGAAATTAATTTAAAAAGGCAAAGTGTTGAATAAGTTTTGAGGGCTCCATTAATGCTTTGAAAAGTGAGTCAAACAAACCCAAAACCTCATTATATTAATGATAAAACATATATTGGCCAAACATAAGGATTATGTTATTTTATTACATCACCATTGGGTCATTATGATGTCATAAAACAAATTATATATTTAAATGGTATTTAATTTTTACCCAAAAATTTGACTGTCTCAGAAAATTATGAAAAATTCACTGTTGGATAATTTCGACATCCTGGTTCCAAAAATAATATTTATTTTATCTAAATAATTTTCTAAATATTTTAATTTTCATTTTTAAAATAAAAACCGACATTTATAAAAAATTCACGGGTTTTGACAGAAATGGCTTTCAAACCTTAATAAAAATTTTAATTGCATTCATAAAATTATAAGATCATTTATTTTTAATAAAAATCAATGTAATATTAATAATAATATTTTACTAAAATATTATTTAATTCAAAAATCCTTTAATTTAATAAAATATAATTCTTAATTAAATAATAACTAAAAACACCATTTTTACATTAAAAACTAATTACAATGTATCAAAAATGACTAGAAATTATATTCATTATTATATACAAAAGTAATGTGCATGAACATGGTACTACTTATTTGTTACATAACCCCTTAAAATAGCCGCATAAGACCTAAGGGTAAGGTGTGCGATGGTGACAGACTCTTGGGGCGGCTCGGATAACATTGCTCGAGTGGTAATTTCAATCAACTTCCACTTTTCCCGTAGACGATCACGTTCGAGCTTGACTTGATGAAGCTCAGCTTGGGCTTGGTCAAGGGCAAAGCCCAAAGACGCCACCTCTTTTCCGAGCTCTGACAAATGGGCTTCATAAGGGGCAATTCTACTGGATGAGGCCATCGCTTCCTTTGTCTGAGTAGAAAATTGGTTCGTTAAAGCCTTATATTTAAACTACCCAGATGGTCACTGTTCAACGGCTATAAAAGTAACGGTCACAAATCTTAACATAGAACTAAAGAAGTTGACATCTTATAAAAACATTTTTCATAAAGAAACATTTAACTGGATCAAGAGGGATTTTCCATTAATGAAACTTTGGTTCGTTACAATATTCCCCCCTTAAGAAATTTCGCCCTCGAAATTTTCCTTTTCCCACACTAAAAAAATGTGGGTAACTTAGCTTCATCATATCCTCCAACTCCCATGTTACTTCTTCAAACATGTGGTTTCTCCACAACACCTTGACGAGGGGCATTGTCTTATTTCATAGAACCTTTTCTCTACGATCTAAGATCTTCACTGGTTGCCCCTCATAAGAAAGATCATCTTCCAATTGTACCACCTCGGAAGAGAGTACATGTGAAGGGTCCGGTATGTACTTCCTTAAGAGGGATACATGAAAGAAATCATGCACCTTGGCCATAGTAGGTGGAATAGCTAGTCGATAGGCCACAGCCCCAACACGATCAAGAATCTCGAAGGGGATGATGTACCTTGGACTTAACTTCCCTTTCTTTCCAAACCTCCTGACCTTCTTCCATGGAGATATGCGTAAAAACACCATGTCTCCGACTTTAAACTCAAGGTCTCATCGACGATTATCTGCATAACACTTCTATCGACATTGGGCTGCCTTGATATGCTGCTGAATGGTTTTCACCTTCTTCACCATTTCTTCGACCATTTCTGGTCCAAGGAGCTTATGTTCACGGACTTCATCCCAACATTCCGGTGTTCTACACCTTTTCCCATACAGGGCTTTGTATGGTGCCATTTGGATTCTCGAGTGGAAACTATTAATATAAGAGAACTCAACTAGAGGAAGATGTTGATCCCATCGTCCTTTAAAGTCCATTGAGCACGCTCTCAACATATCATCAAGTGTTTGGATAGTCCGCTCGGATTGGCCATCAGTTTGAGGATGATAGGCCGTACTGAAGTTCAATTCAGTATTCAGAGCATGTTGAAGACTCTTCCAAAATTTAGAGGTAAATCGTGGATCTCGGTCAGACACAATAGATAGTGGTACTCCATGCAACCATACCACTTCCCTGATATATATCCAGGCCAGTTGATCCAAATAGAAATCCTCTCGAATAGCAATGAAGTGTGCAGTCTTTGTAAGACGATCCACAACAACCCAGATTGCCTTGTTGCCTTTGTATGTCCTTGGAAGACCGGTGACAAAGTCCATGGTGATTTTCTCCCATTTCCATTCTGGTATGGGCAATGGTTGCATCATCCCCTTAGACTTCTGCCTCTCTTCCTTCACTTGCTGACACACCAGGCACTTTGATGTATATTCAGCGATCTCCTTCTTCATACTATCCCACCAAAAGTTTTTTCGGAGATCTCGATACATCTTTGTGCTCCCTGGGTGAATGGAGAAATTTGAACTATGTGCATCATCCAAAAGCTCCTTCTTCAGCTCCGAACTTGATGGAACACATAATCTTTTCCCAAACCACACAATTCCTTCTTCATTAACATTAAACTCTGAGGATTTTCCCTTTTTGATATCTTCCGCATTTTCTTGGATTCCCGCATCATCCTTTTGAGCATCCTTTAACCTTTCCAAAAGAGATGGTTGAGCAATCATTTTTGAAAGGATTGATGATGTTCCCTTCTTTATGATTCCCATATCCATCTTCATCAAGTCTAAGAAGATTGCATCTTTCTCAATTCTCATCATTGATAGAATAGCTGGATCCTTTCTACTTAGGGCATCCGCCACCTTGTTCGCTTTCCCAGGGTGCTAATGTATTGAACAATCATAATCCTTGATGAGCTCTATCCATCTTCTCTGGCGCATATTAAGCTCTTTCTGTGTGAATATATATTTAAGACTCTTGTGGTTAGTATATATCTCACATTTCTCTCCATAGAGATAATGCCGCCAGATTTTCAAGGCAAAGATCACCACCGTGAACTCCAGATCATGCGTTGTATAGTTTCGCTCATGGATTTTCAACTGCCTTAAAGCATAGGATATTACTTTATCATTCTGCATTAGCACACATCCTAATCCCTTCTTTGAGGCATCAATGAATACCACAAAAAGTTCCCCACTTGTGGGTTAAGTGAGCACGGGTGCAGTGATAAGCCTCCTTTTCAACTCCTTGAAGCTTTCTTCGCATTAATCACTCCAAGCAAACTTTACTCCCTTTCGAGTTAGCTTGGTAAGAGGGTTGGACAATCGTGAGAAATTTCTCACAAATCGTCGATAATATCCAGCTAACCCCAAGAAGCTACGGATATCAGTTACCGATGTTGGCCTCGGCCATCCCTCAATTGCATCTGTTTTGGAGGGGTCCATAGATATCCCATTGCTTGTGATGATATGGCCCAAGAATGAGACTTCCTTCAACCAGAACTCACATTTTCTATACTTTGCATAGAGCTTCTGCTTGCGCAAAGTCTCTAGTATAGTTTTTAAATGCTCCTCATGGTCCTCCTTGGTTTTGGAGTATATTAGAATATCATCTATAAAGACTACCACAAATTCGTCTAGGTAATCTCTAAAGACACTATTCATCAGGTCCATGAATATTGCTGGAGCATTGGTGAGTCCGAAAGGCATTAATATGAATTCATAGTGCCCATACCTTGTACGAAAAGCAGTCTTGGGGATATCTTCTTTCTTCACCCATACTTGATAATATCCCGACCGCAAGTCCACCTTGGAGAAGTATTGTGCTCCACGCCGCTTATCAAACAATTCATCGATTCTTGGGAGAGGATACTTGTTCTTTATCGTGATTTAGTTAAGTTCACGATAATCTATACAAAGCCACATTGACCCATCCTTATTCTTGACGAAGAGGACTGGTGCACCCCATGGTGAAGCACTAGGGCGTATAAACCCTTTATCCAGATTCTCCTGTAGTTGTTTATTCAGCTCTTCAAGCTCAACAACAGCCATTCTATATGGAGTCTTGAATATTGGTAGTGCCCCAGGTATAAGTTCAATTGAGAACTCAACATCTCTTCTTGGTGGAAGACCAGGAAGTTCCTCTGGAAATACTTCAGCGAATTCACTCACAATAGGCATTTCTTCAAGGGTGGTTTCTTCCTTGGACTCAATCATCTGAGCCAGATATGCGTGCTCATAATGCAGTAATATCCATGCTTGAGATGATGGAGCTAAAGGAGATTCATCTTCCCCCTGACACTTGTAAAGAATCGGGGGTCGATTCTTCATATGGAGTGTGATTTCCCTCTCCCGACAATTTATGTTGGCTCTATATAAGGAAAGTCAGTCCATGCCAAGAATTGCATCAAATTCCACCAAAGGTAGTATGATGAGGTTCGCTGGGAAATTCAATCCACAGATTATAACAGGGGAGGAATTATACTCATGGGATGCAATTATTTCCCCATTTGCCGTACTCACCGACATCATTACTTCCAAGATTTGTGGTGGTGCTGGGATTGTTCTACTAAACTTTTGAAATGTATAATAATTCATAGAACCTGAATCAAAAAGTATGTTCTCTATTCTTGAATGAATAACTATCGTACCTGTCACCACTTCGTTGTCGGGGTTCACTTCAGCAGAAGTGATGGGAAAAGCTCTTCCTTGCTGTCTTGGAGGATGTTGGTTGCTTCTGATAACCCTTGGATTAGGGCACTGATTTGCAAAATGACCCGGTTCTTTGCATTTGTAGCATTGAACAATACGTTGAGGTTCGAACGGAGTGTTCCTCTCCTCTGTCGCAGCTGCGGGTCCTTCTTGTTGACAGTTAACAGCTAGGTGCCCTTCTCTTCCACACTTGAAGCATTTTCTTGTCCCCCTAAGGCAATTTCTAGGGTGCTTCTTTCCACACTTTTGGCAAGTGGGGTGCTGGAATTTCTTAGCGCCGTTGGATTTATCCATCGGACCACCAGCATTGAAGTCCACATTACACTTCTTGTCCCCATGATACCCCTGTGATTCTCCGATCTCCATTTCAACCTTGAGGGCACATCAGACAATTTCCTCATAGCTGTCGAAGTCACAGATCGCTAATGCTTTCCGCAAACTAGGCTTCAACCCAACAAAGAAGCGGTCAACCTTGCATTCGGGGGTAACGACAAAGCCGGAAGCGTATCGTGCAAGCCTTGTGAAGTTTGCCTCATACGCTCCCACAGATTCTTCATCTTTCTGTTTGAGGGAATGGAAGTCCCTTTCCATCTTAAGATGGATGGTGCGTGGAAAATATTTATCGAAAAACATCTTCCAGAATTCCTTCCATTCCAAAGCCTCGATCTCCTCCTAAGGCTTCGTATTTTTGATCAATGTCCACCATTGATCAGCTTCACCCTCCATACGATAAGCTGCCAGGAGAACCTTCTCTTTTTCAGAGCATTGGAGTATGGAGAATATCTTTTCAATGGAGTTGATCCATTGTTCAGCGATCGTGGGATCAGATGATCCACTAAAAGTAGGAGGCCTTTGTCTCATGAAGCTTTCAATAGCGACTTGTTCTTTCTTAGGTGGGGTTGAACGTTCCTCTTGACCAGTGTTTCTATTCAAAACTTGAGTTAGCTGAGGGAGAAGTGTGACATAGTTCGCGATTCCCGCTCCCATTGGATTGGGCATCTCATAAGTATAATCATCACACTGATCTTCACAACGATTGTTAGCCCGAGTTCTCCTATTACCAGCCATTGGCTGGAATAAAAGGAATGTTATGGGTAACACATGAAGGGTAATCCAAAGAAAAAAGTTGATGACTTATAAATAAACATTAATCTCTTTAACTCATGAGTCTATAGGATTCAATCCAGGCTTTTCATGATCTTCCTTCTATCATATATTCTTAGGGGCATTTTTCCCTTTATAAGGATTCATAATAAGATTGTGAATTTATCAAAACATATCCCCCGGGTGTGTGGTAACCAAGAGTGCAGCAAGGCCCATTTTCGTGCACCAGTTCCCATTCGAGTCTAGCTCAAAGCGGTGTTTTCGGGTTTTACCGCTAGGATACATCTGTGCCAGAGCCGCCTCTACCGGCTCGTATCCAGACAGGGATGTATTTGTTTGATAAACCACTTACATAGTATTTAACAAAACATAGGGATGTTTTTATTATGCTTAGTCTTGTATCTAAGGCTTTACTAGGGTTTCCTAATCCCAAAAATAACTAAACCTATCCTCTGATACCAACTATGACAACCCTTCTTTTTATTACAACTTAAACATGCTTTATTACATACAACTTCACTTGATACAACAAAGGAGATCGAGGGGTTTAGTGTCTTTGGGGCTTAGGATCATTACATAAAAACTTTAAACTTGAAATACAACATCTTTATTTAAAACTTCCTTTACATTACCACTACATACCTTCGTACTTATCATTGCATGGGATAACCAGAGGACATGCATAAGAAAAGGGTGAGCTATAAATCCCAGTAAGGGAGTACACAATGAATAACATGAGGAGTACAATACATGTTAGGCAATAGTCATATCAATAGAGCATAAGAGAAACATGAGCATAAAGGCATGATAAATCATGATAATCATAACATGGAAATGTGGCAACAACACTTAGCATGAAATTAGCATGAGCCAAGGCTCATTGCACATTGAGCATGAGTAAACCCTCATTGCACATGAAGCACTAGTAAACCCTTGTTGCACTTGAATTATCATGAGTAAACACTCATTGCACATGACGTATCATGATAATATACTTTACCCAATGCATTGGAGCGCTATAAGGGCGCACCCTTCTTAAACATTTCATTTCATGCATAAGTGTGCCACATGGATCATAAAACATGGATTCATAAAACATAATCATTTATTCCACGATAAAGGAATGTGGAATTCATACAAGAAACATTATAATCAATAATTAAATGTGCATAATGGTGAATACCCTTGATGGAGAAATGGGCATGGTATTCACTACATAATGATATTGGCTTATAAAATCGGTGTGATTTCGGCAGCGTAACGGCGTGACATAAGAATTCATAAAAATGGTTGATGAGAGAGAAAGGGGTTCCTCATCATATTTACATGTAATGGAAAGTAATGAGGTCATATAGATACATGTCCCAACAATTGAAAAGGAATTTAGAATCATGATTCAAAAGTATTGCTTGAATATAAAAGAGGAGAAAAAAGTTCCTTTCGGAATTTCGGTATAGTAACGGGTGTACATGAGAGGCATTTAATGAGAGAGAAAAGGGTCTCCCATCATTCAAACAATAATAGGGCAGTATGGGGGAGGTGCAAAACCATAGACCAACATTCATAATTGAAATTAAATGGGCAATACAACCTAATGAAAATTGACAAAAATGAGAAAGGAAGAAAAAACCGTTACTTGGAAGTGTGCTTCCAAAGGCTAGAGAGAGGCTTGTGAGAGGCTTTTTGGGAGCTTGGGGCACCTTGAGAGGATTCTAGAGAAAGTAGGGCAGAGGTTGGACGAACTTCAAGGGCTTTTAGTGAGGAGGAAGTGGGAGCTTGGGTGGGTTTATATAGGAAAGGTGAGAGAATTCTTTATTATTTAGGTTTGGGACCCCTTATATTAAAATAATCCAAACCACAAACCATCCCATGGTATTTCCCATGGTTTCTGGAAAAGGAAAGAGTAAAAAATATTTTACAAGGCCAAGGTCCGAAATTATTAAAAAATTAGGGTTGCTTATGTGGAGGTGAGTCACACTCCCATGGAAATTAATTTAAAAAGGCAAAGTGTTGAATAAGTTTTGAGGGCTCCATTAATGCTTTGAAAAGTGAGGCAAACAAACCCAAAACCTCATTATTTTAATGATAAAACATATATTGGCCGAACATAATGATTATGGTATTTTATTACATCACCATTGGGTCATTATGATGTCATAAAACACATTATATATTTAAATGGTATTTAATTTTTACCCAAAAATTTGACTGTCTCTGAAAATTTTGAAAAATTCACTGTTGGTAAATTTCTACATCCTGATTCCAAAAATAATATTTATTTTATCTAAATAATTTTCTAAATATGTGAATTTTCATTTTTAAAATAAAAACCGACATTTATAAAAAAATTCACGGGTTTTGACAGAAATGGCTTTCAAACCTTAATAAAAATTTTAATTGCATTCATAAAATTATAAGATCATTTATTTTTAATAAAAATTAATGTAATATTAATAATAATATTTTATTAAAATATTATTTAATTCAAAAATCATTTAATTTAATAAAATATAATTCTTAATTAAATAATAACTAAAAACACCATTTGTACATTAAAAACTAATTACAATGTATCAAAAATGACTAGAAATTATATTCATTATTATATACAAAAGTAATGTGCATGAACATGGAACTACTTATTTGTTACATAACCCATTAAAATAGCTGCATAAGACCTAAGGGTATGGTGTGCGATGGTGACAGACTCTTGGGGCGGCTCGGATAACATTGCTCGAGTGGTAATTTCAATAAACTTCCACTTTTCCTGTAGACGATCATGTTCGAGCTTGACTTGATGAAGCTCAGCTTGGGCTTGGTCAAGGGAAAAGCCCAAAGATGCCACCTCTTTTCCGAGCTCTGACAAATGGGCTTCATAAGGGGCAATTCTACTAGATGAGGCCATCGCTTCCTTTGTCTGAGTAGAAAATTGGTTCGTTAAAGCCTTATATTTAAACTACCCAGATGGTCACTGTTCAACGGCTATAAATGTAACGGTCACAAATCTTAATGTAAAACTAAAGAAGTTGACATCTTATAAAAACATTTTTCATAAAGAAACATTTAACTGGATCAAGAGGTATTTTCCATTAATGAAACTTTGGGTCGTTACATAAAAACAATTATCTGAATGTCATTATCCATAAGGCATGGTAATAGATTTGATAAAAAAATTTGATGCTCTATCATGGCTGACATGGATATTGGTGTATCCCCTAAGACATATGGATATGTTAAGATAAGAAAAATGGAATTCAAAATAATATCTAAAGACTACACTAAAATGAAGATGAGTTTTATCTTTTACACAATGTGTAGAAAAAACATAAAGGTATTCCTCTGAAAGGGAATAATTAATGTTTTATGTGGGGAAAAGAATGTCATCAAGAAAATGAATGCTAATGTGATGGGAAAAATATGTATAATTATGAAAACATTGAAAGTTCTACACAATATTCACATCTTACACATAAATGTTACATGGAAAATTAATGTGGAAATATTCCAACCAGTACCCTAATCCAAGGGTTACTAATGATGAACTATGATAACAAAACTCTTATGACCAAATACAATGTAAAACCACAACAATTACTATAGGAAATATGGTGTGCGATAATGATGTGGTGAAACTCACAATTACCATTCATTGTAAATTATAAAATGATTTATATGACTCTATATCCACATTATCGTTTACTTGTGAATAATTTACTATTATTATTACCATATTACCTCAAAAAATAGACATTGATTTTGGTGTGACAACTCATTATTGCACAATGACATCATCAAAAGTTTATAATTCTTCCCCAATTTTTGTTTTCGGGAAGGTTCTCCTACAAATATAGTTATCCTTCCTAATATGGAATTTGATGTCATTTTTGGCATGGATTTTCATTCATTATATTGAGCTCATATTAATTTCCAAATATGGTATGTCAAATTTCATATTCCTCAACAATATATAAACATCTATTCATGCAAGGATGAATATAACAGTCATGTAGAAATTTATTACATCTTATGGGTCATCATTCCAATAAATGAAGGCCATTTATCTCAAATGGTTAGTGAGAAACTCATAATTATGAGTTTTCACATTGTAAAAGAGTTTTATGATGACTTTTCATTGGAATTTTGAGATCATCTTCCAAATCACGTAGTAGAGTTTTCAAATATAACTTATACAGCTGCTATGCCTATTTTATGGAATCCTTACAGAATGGTACCTTTTTAGTTGTAGTAATTGATGATAAAACTCCAATATAAACCCGATAAAGGATTCATACACACATGTTAATTACCATGGGTGTATATATAATGTTTGTTAAAAAGAAATATGGATCAATTAGTCTCTTTATTTATTATCGATAACATAAAAAGACCACTATCAAGAATAAATATACTATCCCATGAAATGATGAATTATTTGACCAAATACATGAAACTTGATACTTTTTTATGACTGATATTCATTCCAGATATCATCAATTAAGGGTAAAAAAGGTTGATATACAAAATATGGCATTTGGTACAAGGTAGGATACTATGAATTTATATTGAAACCTTCTGGTCTTACTAATTACTATGATATCTTCTTGGACTTAATTAATAGTTTCATTAAATAATATCTTGATTAGTATGTGGAAGAAATTATTGATGATATTACTTTCTATTCAATGAGAAAAATAAGAACATCAATATCACTAGAGAATTGTACTGAAGACCCTAAAAAATGAGAAGCATTAAGAAAATTTTAAGTGTTAATTTTTGGCAAAAATATTATCAAATTTTGGTCACATAATTTCATGTGTGGGAATATTTCTGGATCTAGAAATAGATATTTATTGAATGATGGTTGAGATGGAAAACAGTTACCTAGATCCAATTTTTTCTTGTTTTATATGGATATTATCGATGTTTTGGGAATGATTTTTCATGATTATTTAATCCACTCACAATGATGACTCTGAAAGACATTGTGTTTGTTTGGAGAGATAAATGTTAAGAAAATATCAATGATTAATAAATAAGGTTACCCAGTACACATGTTCTCACACTACCTTGTAGTATAGAAATGTTTGTGATCTACATTGATAACTCCACGAAAGGGTTGGGATGTGTTCTCATGAAAAATCATATGGTGGAAAATTATGCCTCAAGACAATTGAAAACCCCTGAGAAAAATATCCCAACTCATGATTTTGGGTTATCTGCAAAACAAAATTCATAAAAAATATGGAAGCATTATCATTATGGAGAATGTTTAAATATTTCTACTGATCATAGAAGTTTAAAGCATATTTTCACACACAAAAATATGAATACGCACAAAAAAAGATTGTTGGAGTTAAATAAAGATTACAAAATCTCAATAAATTACCACCCTAGGAATTTGAATGAGGTGGAATATGATATCAATTGGAAAAAACAATGCTATCATATCAAATATGATGATAATGAAGGATCCAATTTTTATGGAATTTAAAAGTATAAATCTTGATATTTTAATAGAATGGGTGAAATATTACATTTATCAATTTAATTTTCAACCATATTTAAATGTGATGAGTAAATTTGAGTAGAAAGATGATGTAGAGATATAAATGAAGGTGCGAAATATTCTAGAATTGAACCATCATTGTGTTGAAATTGTATGTTTCTAGAAGGACATTTTTTCCCTATCACACAAAAATTAAAGAATCGGTTAATGGATGAGGCTCATAGTACATCATTCTCTATTCACACTTGAAGCAATGTTATGTACATGGACCTGAAAAAGTACTTCTTGTTTTATGGCATGAAAAATTATGTTACCAAATATGTATACCATGACACATCCGTGGGGCCAGTGTGGTGACTGCACCAAACCTGCCTTCCATAGGCCAGGGGCAGGCGACCTGCACCGAAAGGCGTATTCCCTAAATACCAGGAAGGAATTTCTTATTTAACCTGTAAAATCGCACAACTATTGACAAAGTAGGATACAACACAATGTATCCTATAATATAAACAAGGTGTGTACAAAAAGTAATGGGGGATAGAATACAATACCAATTGAAAAGAACAAGTAAAACTGGAATATAAAAGTATTCTGAAAAGAACAAGTATAACTGAAAAAAGATCCAGTGAACACCCACCAAGGGTCCGAGTTTAAGGGTAGGTATAGTTGTCTAATAGTCGTCTCTATGGTATTACATGTCTAATGTTCACCTTATAGAAACCTCCAGTCTGAGTACTCTCATCCTCAATCAACATTGTCTATCTTCTAGACCAAACCCAACAAGGTGCAAGCATAGCATGTGCCTGGGTGAGTGTAATGATATAGAATAGAGACCCCGTGACCCTCAAATGTTTCACAATTTCCACAAAGGATATACTAAAAAGCATGAAAACAATTTACAACCCTACTTAGGTATATTCCCATACATATAACTAAGTTGTATACTATACCCATCTCAATAATGAGGAAACACATGGCTCGACTCAAAGCCCAAACTCAACTGTTCCACGAAATATGGAATACCATGAAGGTGAGTACCACAAATGTAGTACCATATAGGATTGGGATCCTCTCACACCATGTATCACTTTGTTATAATAGTAAAGATTATTAGTTGTGACTAATGGATCATCTTACTCTATTGAGAGAAAGACCCACATAGGATAATAACTCATTAGACCGACATTGGATACTATAATATAAGACACATGTAGGATCCTAGAGTAGTCCCACATTTATTCCTAGAGAATATTCATATAGGATACAGGAACACAGACCCTGGTAGGATCCCAAATCACATACCCACATAGGATCACTTTCTCATGTTACAACCAGCGACTTGGTTCCCACACTATGCTTGCTTGATTCTGAGAGGGTTCGCTCCTCAATCCCAGGGCGATACTCCAATATCCACTAAGTCCTATGACGATGTATCTCAATGTAATGCCACATAAAAGGGTTCTCAACACAATATATTTTGCATCAATAGGATGCCCAGTTTTTATTTTATTGGCCTTTTATTCCCGGGGGCCTGGTTGGATTCTTGTTCGATCCAACCTGGATCTAACCCAACATTATCTAAAACACAGATGGGGTATATCAAATTGACCGTCTCGATCCCAGTCTTCTGGGGCTGCAGAAGGTTCATCAAACAGGCACCCATAAGGCATGTTATATCAGAAGGAGTGAAAAGGGGTCAAAGATGGTCCGGGTCTGGTCTGACCAGGGTCTAGCCCTATGTTCGCCCAGGCCCGCTGGGTCTGGCCTGGCCCACTGGGTGGCCCACTATTGCCCGTGGGTGGGTCGACCCATTGCGGTGTTCACTTGAGCTGCCACCCAAGTGGATGGCACCACCTAGGTACCCTGAACGGCTGGGTTGTTTGTGTTGGGTGGACAACAGGCCTGTTCCATGTGGCATCAGCAGCTGGAAAGCAGCACCGGGGGTCTTTCTCGATTCCCTGTCTGACCGGACAACCATCCCACGTGCACATCATGATCGTGCACCATGCAACAACATGTGGCTGGTAGCGAATTGACCAAACCTCAATTTCTACCACAGCATCGTTCTGTGACCCTTAGACGCCCAGCTGTGAAGATGCATGCCGCCACCCCTTCAAATTTTCAACCATGTGCCATCCACAGTCATTGCTCTACTATGGCTGACGGGCCGCGACCCTTCTCTGGGAGTGCAGTTGCGCCGCCACCGTCATTATGGCCAGCCAAAGTGTATGTTTACGCTCCTGATCCCTTCTGGAGTCATTCTATAGCACTAGTTGCTAACGATGTTCATTGGGTCACCTAGCACACCCAGGTGAACCATTATTCATTACTTAGACTCCAGCACTCATCATGGGGCATCACCATCGATTCAAACCCACCACGGTTGGAAATTAATAAACACAAAAACAAGTCATTAAAACACTAAAATCTACAATGGTTTCAGAGGAGTTATCCATGTGTGTTTAGCCTGTACCCTTGACGTTAGAACAGTATCAAACTTCATAGTTGTTCTTAAACCAAGAATAAAGACAGGAATGGGTTTAGGGGTATTCCAAAACAACAATACCAACCTCAATGATTTTTTGACATCTGTAAGGAGAGGGAAAAAAGACGTTGGTTTGTCATTGTTGAATAAATTCTTAACTTGAGATCCCTCAGCGGAGTTCTTTTTTTGAGAAATGATCATCATTTAGAGGAAGGAGATGATGATTTTGAAGACTTCGATGTCTGTTTCTACCACAACATCATTTAAAGTTAGTTCATCATTCTTGATTCGGAGGACATTCTCCCTTCGAGAGTTCTCTACAATGTTCTCCTAAAACATTCCCTTTCCAACCCTAATCCTCCACAAAATAGATATGGAACCAACCATATTAAACTAAGTTATTCAATTCAATTAATTAATGGAACATTTAATTGGTGGATAAAAAATTGTTTCCAAACATTTAAGAAGTTTTTCATATTGGGTGGTCCCCATCACCAAATTTTAAATGGGGGGTGGGGGGCTTTCATTATATTAAAAAAAGGTTCTTTGTTTTATTTTATTATATTTTTAACTCTCCCATGACTTTATGGAAAACTATCTTCCAACCTTGACCTATTGTGGTCAATGTGAATGTCTCCCTAAGTGAATATTGGTGTTGCTAGTTTAACGGTGTCCCTGGATTTCAATTCCGAGCACTGATACAAAGGATACAAAATGCCTCTCATGCATTTATTGAACGTACCCAAAATGTTCAGAAACTCATTTTGGGCACACTGGGCCTCAGAATCATGCACCCAAAATTTTATTGGACTCGTAATAATCCAATTTATTTAAAAAAATTACATGGATAACCTGGGTCGTTACATTCTCTCCACCTATGGTATTTACTTCACATTATGATTGATTAAAAAACAAGGAAAATAGGTAGGGGTACTGAGCATGAATTAGATCCTACCTCTCCCATGATATTTCCTGTAGGTTCTCGTGCTTCCAATCGATGTGCAACAGAGGTATCGACAACAAACAACATTTCCACCCCAATCAATCATTAATTTCTACTAGAACCTCCATAAACGTCGCCACATCGTCGATGTCCTGCTCGCTGTGGTCGATGACATGAGATGGCTCATGCACGTATCTCCTCAACGTAGATATGAGGACAACATTGTGCACTTGGTGAAACTGAGGTGGAAGAGATAAACGGTAATACACCTCACTAACTATGCTGAGGACCTGAAAGGGTCTGAGAAACCTCAATGATAACTTTTCACCCAACCAATTCTCCGCAAACCTAGTAAGGGTGAGACTCAGAGAATGATGTGGTTACCATCCTCAATCTCCAGAGGTCTCCATATCCTATTATAATAAGACTTATGACTGATATGTGCAGTCTTAAATCACTCATGGATGATTTGAACCTTTTTTAAGGTAGAATGTACCATCCCTGGTCCCAAGAGTACTAATTCCCCTGGTTCTGTCTATCATAATGGCACTCTACAAGGTCTGTCTTATAGAGCAGAGAATGTTTCCATCCCAATAGTGGAGTGATAGCTATTTTTGTATATAAACTCCACCAAGGGAATGTGGTCCACAATTCTACGACTGAAGTGAAGGACACAAGCACACAACTTGTCCTCAAGGGTCTGAATTTTCCACTTAGTATGGCCATCCGTCTGAGGATGCAAGGTGGTGCTCAAACAATGATACGTTCTGAAGGCCTCCTACAACCCCTTCCATTTCCGGGAAGTGTAATGTTCAGCATGATCATAGAAATCATTAGGGATACACCATGTGGCCACACAATATCTTATACATAGAGGCGTTGTAAGCTCTCTGCTGAACCCTGATCATTGATTGGTAGGAAGTGGCACGACATTCTGTGTTTATCAACAATCACCTAGATAGAATCATGATCTCTAGATGTATGTGGATGTCTTGTAATAAAGTCCATGGATATCTCATCCAACTTTCACTCTAGGAAATCTAAAGTCTGAACGAAGCCTACTTTTACCTGATGCTCTTCCTTCACTTACTGACATGTGGGGTACTGAGAAACAGTCTCTGTAACTGCATTATTCATTCTCGGACTCCGGTGTTGTCGTCAGAGGTCCTGGAACATCTTCACCACACATGGATGTACCACTTGAGGGGATGTGTGGAACACCCTCAACACTTCCTCCTAATGCGACAATAGTACCATGCTACATTTTTGAAAAGGATGATGTGCTCCCGACATTCAGAAAATCCATTAGGTGCCTGTTTTGTGGACATCTGAGAACATCGAGCATAGTAGTTAGAGTCCCTAGACTGCACCTCCCTGACTCGCTAAAAGTGTTGGGGAGTGACTGTAGGAGAATGAAGAAAAGTAGATCTATCTTGATCCCTAGAGGATATCTACAAAGTTTTCAGCTGCTCTGTCACCTCAAATAGAAGCGTATACAATATCTCGTGCTAGGTGCATATGCTACAATATTCCCCTTACTAGGAGTATAAAATATCTCGATGTAATTGTCATGGAGGAACTCGAGAGAATGTTTTTGTCTGAGGTTCAGGTCCTTCATGGAAAATATATTCCTGAGACTCTGGGGATCAATGTAGTCCATAAAACGCTCACCCATCAGATAGTGTCTCCACATCTTCAAAGTGAATACCACTACTGCTAACTCAATGTCATGGGTAGTGTAGTTATACTCATGTTGTATTAGTTGTCAAGAACCAATTCCAATAACTGCTCACTTCTACATCAGGACACATCTGAGTCTGGTACTTGATGCGTCGCAGTAGACTGCGTAGCCAAAGCCTTCCTCTGGAAGCCTCAAAATTGGGGAACTGGTCACCCTCTACCTCAACACCTGAAAACCCCTCTGGCATCTCTCTGACCAGAATAAATGTTTACCCTTTTTTTTCAATGTGGATAGAGGTGCTGCATCTCTTGGGAAATCTGGCACAAATCATAGGTAATATCCACCCAAACCCAAGAAACATTTTACCTCTATCACACTCCTGGGTGGCCCCCGAGCAATTCTTGCCTCAGTCATCACTAGATCCACTAAAAATTCTTCCTCGGTGATGACATGTCCTAGAATACAAACCTCTCAGATCATGAACAAGCACATCATAAGCTTACCATAAATGTGGTGATCTCGGAGTGTGTCCAGAACTACCTTGAAATGATAGGGATGCTCCTCTTCGGTAGCTGAGTATATCAGAATGTCGTCGATGAAGACTACAAAAAGAGTACATGGTATAGCTGAATGATAATGTTCATGATTCTCATGAACATAGATGGAGCATTGTTCAGTCCAAACAACATGACCAAAAACTAATAATTTTCTTACCGACATCTGAAAGTCATCTTATGAAAATTTTCATCTCAAACTCTATGCCGGTGATAACCTGACCAGAGGCCTATCTTTGATAACCACTATCCTCGCTTTAGGAGATTAACAAGGTCATCAGCTCTCAGATGTGGATACATGATCTTTATAGCCTCCTGGTTAAGGGTTTTATAGTCAACATAAATTCGCAAGATCCCATCCACCTTTGTAGTGAAGAAAATCAGTGCTACACAAGTTGAAACACTAGGCCAGATCCACCACATCGCATGTAAGTCCTCCATCTATACTAGTAGCTCATGAAACTCCGCGAGAGGCATCTGATACGCTTCTATAGATATTAGTGTCATCATGTTGTAAAAGTCAATGTAAATGTCTACCTATCTATGTGGAGGTAGACTAGGAACAACATCAAGGAAGACATCCACATATTTGTCCACATCTACATGATAGCTCAAACTCTCCACATAAAATGTTCTGAGGGTATGGCGAGACAACTGATGATTGATCAGCTGCACTCTCCTCTTGGTAAGTCCATACTGTGCAGCAAAGGCTCCCTTCTCGCTGGTGAAGGTAAACCTAGTCCCATCATCAATGATAGACCACAATTTTCTCCAAATGTATTTGATCTAGGAATGGATTGTAGATAACCAATCCATACACAATAAGGCTTTGTATGGCCTCAATGTCGCTACTAGAAGATCCATGTTGAATCTCTCACCTAATAGAGTATGCTGACACTGCCGGCACAAGTGTGTAATCATCATATCCTCTCCCATAGGAGTCTTTAGACGTAAGGATCAGGCCAATGGCTCCACCAGAATCTTCGAACATTGAATGCGTGTAATGGAAATAAAAGAATGAATAGAACTAATGTCTATAAGTACTGCATCTAAGGTGAGTAGAAACAGATCGTACCTCGTAACATCTCCGGAGCATCGTGATAGTATGCCTCCACTGCCTGGAGTGATGCTCACCCTTGTCCAACCATAGCTTGTGGTCAGGGTGGACCACATAGTGATGGTGGCCGTAATACCTCAAATCATTCCCCACCACCAACTACACAGCCAGATCCTCTTCCACGTCCTACATCTCCCTATAGACCTCCTCTGTAGAACCTCTATCTCTAAATGGGTGGTCCTTCAACCATATACTGATCATCCATATGGAGAGTAGGGCAGTCAATGGCCATGTGAACCTTCCCGCCCCAAGTGTAAAACTGCATGATCCTCGCATGACGAGCTCTATCTCAGTTGCCCCACAAAGAGGACCCCAAAATCCTGTGATTTTCCAACTATAGGTCTGGTCTCCTTTGACCTCTGAGACATTTTTCAACTACCAACTGCATAAGACTCTAGTACATGACGTGCAGTGGGGGTCTCACTTCTTGTGACGGCTCAGCATGAAAAACTCTCCACTAAGAGGGTTATCACTAACAATCCTGCCTGCGTCGGGATACTGGGAGAAATCATTGAATACCTGATCTCCCACTTGAGACCCTGCTATAAGAACCGGGTCATGATGAATGGGTCCCACTCCATATTAGTGGAGTAGTGAAAGAGGGTGGTGAACCATTGTGAGTACTGACCCACAGTCATGATGCCCTACTAGAGATGAAGAAGCTCTTGTATATGCACTGCACAAAGCCTCACTGGGACAAACTCTTCCCGAAACAGGATCTAAATGTATGTCCATAGATGTGTTACCACATCATAAACCTGTAGCCTCATGCTCCACAATCTTCCTGCTACAGCCTATAGAATATTGGAGTCAAGGATCACCATGAGATCAGTTGGTGTCCCTACCAGTCAGAAGACTCTCACCCCGACCTCCAGCCAATCCTCAACCTCCTTTGGGTCTGTCTCACTCTATAACTATAGTGACCTCTAGTGCTGGAACTCGTGAAATGTGCTCAAGTATTGATAACTTTAAGCTGGTGGAACCGGTGGCCGCATGGGAAATTGTACCGCTGGTCCCTCCACTGGTCCTCTATTGAAAAATGTCCCTGTACTGAGGTCGCGCCATTCTGTGGGATATCACACAACACTAACTCGGAACATGTTCTGGATGTCTACATGGAGGCATCTTGAAAAGAAACAGATGCACCATATTAAAAAATATTTACCTAGGGAACTGACTCAAAGAGGTCTCACATAAAACTATTCAAAACTAACATGCAATCAGTGTTTTTTTGCACTGAGTCAGAAAATAGAAGTTAGAGTCCTAGAGTATGGATACTTAGGCTGCTACACCACCACTGGATTCTATAAAATGATAACCACAATCATAACAGATAACACTATTTCCATTAAAATATTAGATTCCAATGTTATATGGTAGAAACGAGTCCTCTAATACCAATTTTTCATGACACGTCCCCTGGGGCCCTGTGACGTGACTACACTGACCCTTCCTTCCATAGGCCAGGGGCTTCCGACTAGCACCAAAAGGCATATTACCTATTAATCGGGAAGGAATTTCATTTTTAACCCGTGAACTCATACAACTAAGAACGAAGTAGGATAAAATTACAAAGTGATATATATTTTAAACAAGGTGTGTACAAAAATTAAAGGCGACTAGAAAACAGGCACAAATGATAAGAACAAGTAAAACTGGAAAGCACAAGTAAACTAAAAATTTCATGTATAACTTCTATGAACACCCAACTAGGATCCTACATGAAGGGTAGTTATAGCTCGTGAATAGTCCTATCTGCATTAAACCTTGTCTAATATCCATCTACGAACTACCTCCAGTGCTGGTACTATTGCCTTTAGTTAGCAATGTCCCTCCTCTACACCAAACACAACAAGATGCTGGCATATCCCATGTAGGGGTGTGTATAACGATACTAAGTTGGGACCGTGTGACCCTCGATGGTCTCAAAAAATTTACATAGGATAAACTAAAAATCTTGAAAATAACTAACAACCCTACTTAGGTATATGCCCATACATATAGCTATGTTGTCTAGTATACACATCTCAATCATGAATAATCACCAGGCCCAACTCAAATCCCAAAGCTCTAATGTTTCATGAAAGAAGGAATACCATGAAGGTGAGTACCAAAATGGTAGTACCACATATGTAAGGACTCACCTCACACAATGTAAAACAAAGTTATAGTAATGGAGATGATTATTTGTAACTACTAAATCATCTTAATCTATTGAGAGGCAGACCCACGCATGATCCTAAATCATCACAACCAGGTAAGATCCTAGTACCACAGAACCACAATGGATTCTGGAGTTTTCTTACACTGATTCCTAGAGAAGATCACTATGGGATACAAGAACACATACCCACATAGGATCCCAACCCACAAACTAATGTAGAATTACATTCTCATGTTACAGCCAACCATAGTGTTCCCGCACAAAGATTTCTTGATTCTAGTAGAGTCCTCTCCACAAGCCACTGGTAAATACTCTAAATGCAATGATGTCCCATGAAAAATTATCCAAAATGATTGCCATATAAAATTTGTCTCAACACAATAGATGGTGAGTTGATTAGAGAATCAGTGTAAAATTTATTAACCTTTTTGTTCATAAGGCCCGGTTGGATTTGTGTTCAATCCTACCCATCCGTACCCCCAACATTATCCAAAACTCAAGTGGGGTATACCAAAAGGACTGTCTCAAACCATGGTTTATGGCGATATAGATGCATTCGAAAATGGAAACACGTAGGTCACGTTATATCAGCAAGAGTGAAATGGAGTTGAAGTAGGTATGGGTCTGGTCTGACCCAGTTGCACCGACCCAGCTCGAGCCGACGTGAACTAGGTTCGGCCCTGGGTCTTACCCAGCCCATTGGGGCATGCGCATAGGTGGCCCTACAGTGGGGTCCACCCTATCTGCCACCCAAGGATGAAAAACCCCATAGGTACCCTGAATGGATGGGTCGTTTGGGTTTGGTGGCCGACCAGTTGGCACCGCGTGGAACCAGCAGGTGGCACACGGGACCTATGATCCCACTCTCCTTCCCGGATGGCCTGACGGCCAGCCCACCTGTGGGACGCAGTTGCATTCCATGACACCATCAGTGGCCTGTAATGAGTTGGATACCCCTCCTTCTTCATCACAGACTTATGTCATTACCCATGCACACCAGGTGGTGTGGATGCGCCCTGCCACGCCCTTCTTGAGGCCAACTGAGCATTAGCTACCACCCTAGCTCCATTGCGGCCAATGGGTCATGACACTTTTTTGGAAGTGTGGTCGCGCTGCTACCATCGTTGCGGCAGACCAGAGTGTCGGCCTCCACTCCTAGTCCCTTCCAGTGCTGGTTTTCAGCACTGGTTGTTGGAGACGTTCCTCACGCCACTAGGCGCGCCCTGTTGTTCCGTTCATCATTCTGTAGACTCCCTCACTCATCTCAGGATGCCACCATCGATTCAAGTCTACCGCAGTTTGGAATTCCTCAACCCAAAAACAAACCTTGAAGAAAACCAAAATCTATAATTGTTACGGAGGGGTTAGGGCGTGGTCTTTTGGCACACAACCTTTGTGTTATAATAGTATCACGTGGCATAGTTTTTATTTAATCACGAATAATTTTAAGCAATGGGTAAGCGGTACACTAAAAAACAATCCTTACATCAATGACTCATTGAATTTGGTGAGGAGAGTGAAATACTGACGTTGGTTTGTCATCATTGAAGACATCTGTCACTGGAGATCCTTCGACAGAGTTCTTTGATGGAGAAATGATCATCTTTAAGAAGAATGAGATGAAGAAGTTGAAGATGCCAACATTATTTTCTACCAAAAAACACTTCAAATTTATTTCCATGTTTTTGATCTAGAGTATGTTCTTCCATCAGGAGTTCTCCATATAATCTATCCTAAAACCTCCCCTTTGCAACACAAATCCTCCCCATAGGATATGAAGAGACAAACATATTAAAACAAGTGTATCAATATAGTTAATTTTTTCCCATTTAATATGTAGAAAACCATGAGTTTCCACAAATTAAAGGGGGAGTTCATGTCGGGTGGTCCCGACCACAAAAATTCAAATGGGGGGTTTCATTAAAATAAAATAAAAGTTGATTATTTTATTTTATTATTTTTTAACACTCCCATAAATTCTAGAAAACTATCTTCCACTCTCATACTACTACGGTCGAGGTGATGATATCTCGAAGATAGTAATGGCGTTGTGAGCATAATAGTGTCCTCAGAATTCAATTCTATGCACCAGTTCAAATGTTACAAGACACCACTCACATGTTTAATTAACATTCAAGAAAAAATCATCAAAAATTCATTCCAGGCACACCGAGTCTCAGAATTTGTCACCGTCAATTTTCACGGACTCATAATATTTCCATATAATAAAAAATAGTAACATGAAAAACATGTTTCATTATAATGTTTCTTGATTATAGGTTTGTAAGAATGTTAAATGTGAGGGACATAAATATTTGAGGAGTGATAACCATTACCAATACCAAAATTCATATGAGAAAACATCACTGTAGAAATTTTCCTCAGACATCCTAATACATCAAAAGGAAATAATTTAATCTATGTTATAGTTAAACTTTTATGAAGTTTGAACACTTCATTTCTATTATAGAGTATTTTTTTTTCATATTTCCTATATATATATGAAATGGAAGTGGTTAGATTGCATGGATTACCACATTCCATTATTTTATATCAAGATTAGAGGTTTACCTCGATGTTCTCAAAAAGCCTTTCACATTCCCTAGATATAGATTTCTATTTCAAATATTTTTTATCATCTTTAGATAGGTTCTGAGTTTGGGAAGAAAATTCAAAATCCCAAATACATGTTGAGAGCTATATCAATGGATTTGAAAGGTATTTGGTATCAAATCTAACCATTTTTTGAATTTTATTACAAGAATAGATTTCACTCAAGTATTCAAATGGATACTTATGAATACCTCTATATAAAGATGTGTCTAACTCTATAATGGTAGGACGAAGTTGGGGAATAAAATATACAAGGAGCTGATCTTGTTGATGAAATGTAAGAAATGTTCAGATATATTCAACAACAGATAGAAGCATATCAAATTTGAAAAATGGTTTCTTATACAACAGATTAAAATAATTAGAATTCTATGTGGGTGATTTGGTGTTCATACAAATTTCTCCATAGAAGATATTAGTTATATTTGGAAATAAAAGCATTATTATATTTAGGTATATCGTTCTTTATTAAATACTGTATCGTGTTGGGATGGTAGCATAACGATGGAAACTTCCCGATTATAGAAAAAACATCATTGAAAGAAGAAAAATCCAATTGTTAAATTCTTATAGGTGAAACACCTATTGGATAAAGTTACATGGTAACATGAGTATATGATTAGGGAGATGTATCCTCATCATTTTTTTAAGTGATGAATTTCTAGGGAAATATTTATTTTAAGAGGGGTAGGATGTAACACCCAGATCATTTTATGAAACATTTTCTAAAAAAAGTTATTATTATTCAAGTGCATTCTTTTCACAAAATATTTAGTTTAAATTATAATCAAGAATTTATTAATATAAAATTACCCATATATCCTAGTTGTTCGTTTAGAAGGAAAAATTATAACTAACATATGAAAATTAATTATGAATTCATTGGCAATTATTACTTATAATAAATAGAAATCAATAAGAAATTTGTATTTTATTGTGAATTAATTTTGTTAATAAAATTAATATGATATATGGTTTAGTTTCATAAGGAAATATTTTTTAAATTATTCCAACTGATATTTTAGTAATAGGAAATGAATAAAACCATAGTTGATGTATAAGAACCAATTTTTTAAAAGGTTAATTTTACACCATTAAATGGAAAACGCATTTTAAATTAATATTTTGACACATTAATAATTATTATATGAAAACATCTATTTCTTATTTTTATCTGTGTTATAGAAATTTTCTATTGATAAATTTCTTATAATATTTTTATAACAATAATTTTCTGATAAATATAAAAAATACACTATATTTTAATTAAAAACAAATTTTTTCATTGAGATAATTTGTATGGTTAAATTATAATATTAAATCTTTTTAATGTATAAATAAATAAATATATATATAGAATTTAATATAATGTATTTAATAATAATTATTTTTAAATTAAATTTATTCGTAAAAATTTCAATCATTTGTAATGTTTTATTTATTAATACTCATTTTCTAGTAACAACAACAAAATTAATTTCAAATTAATAACTGAAAAATCACGGTTTTAAATTTGGAAAAAATCATTCGATATTTGGAATGACAAGATCAATATTTTATTAATCGGTACCTTTTATTTTTTATCATTTAGAATTTTAAAATGAGTATTTATTTTTATTATCCATGCTTAAAGGGTAAATTTGGTAAATAAGGTTAAAATATTATAATTAAATAGTATAAACTACCATGAAAGGTGTCATAATCCTATTTTATTATATATTTCAGTCCATGATCATCATTAGGTCCATTTTGGGACCCAATTGATTCACATAAATGTGTATATTACATTTTATAAGAATTTATTTAAAGTAAAGATAAATATAACATGAAAATATATCTTCTAACTAATAGATTTTATTATATGGGTATATAGTAGATATATATGTCTAATAATATTAATTATAAAGATAAAAAAATTCCTACATCATGATATTTTATTTATAATTTTTAGTCATTAGATTAATATATTTATATATGACACAGTTATGATGTTGAGATTCCAACATTAATGAATGATTCAAATAAATTTAATTAATAGACTATTAGTCAATAATTTTTTTTTATTAAATATACATATCTTGGATGATATAATGCCTTTTGATTGAAGAAATTATGTAGTTATAAATATTTAATAAATCCATGTATGAATAATGAAAAAATAACATAATTCATAAATTAAAACAAAAAATATTTTATTTAATGATATTAAATTTAAAAAATATATGATTCATCAAAATGGTAAATATATGTCCAAATATGTAATAAAAAATTTTATTGCCTCATTTGACATGATATGGTAATTTCATTTACTGACAATGTGTAAAAAACATGATATCACTGTAATATTTAAATGAGTAAAATAAGTGTTAAACCAAAAATATTTAGATAAAACAATATACTAAAAAATGGATAAAAAATATTGGATGAAGATTATTAGAACCAAAATCATATAATATTCTAATTAAATAAGTTTTGGACAATTTTTAATTGAAATTTAATTTATAATAAATTAATATTTTGATACATTCTTAAAGTGACCCTCTCTTCTCTAAATTATGGGAACCTCCTCCCTATCCTCTTCACTATATTGTATGCCTTCATGATCGGCCAAAACCCACAAATTTTTCTTCTCAATTTCCCTACATACATTATATTTGATCTCGTATTTTCAGAATACCATCTAAAGTTCCCTATGAATAAATTTAACAGATGCAGTTCGAGTAAGAATTAATATCTTATACGAGACCTTTCAAATATTGTTCTTCTTATAATACATCTTCATTAGTTTTTTAATTATAATGTAATAACATAAGTATAACAAATATACTGATATGTTATTATAAAAATGAAACAAACATATTTCACCTTTTATCAATCATATTAAAAATAAAAGCAATGCGCATTATAAAATAGTACTTATTGTTTCTACGCTGTGATGTAAAATGTTTTTTACAACCTCCATACATGGATGAGTATAATGATAGAAATAATAACAATTTTTTCTATTATAACATTATACAATTTTAAAGTAAACATAAATTATTTACTTCAATACCATTCAATAATTATGGGAATAAAATCATCACTGGTGCGTATGTACGGCTAACCATCTCCACAGAGCGATGTGATTTGTTCTACATAATCATAATTAAACTATGATAAAATATATTAATTGAATAAAATAAATTTTATATGTATAATACTATTAAAATTTTGTAAATGATATTAATATAACCTAAAAAAGACAGAAAATAACTTATTCGACAAAACATACATATGAATATAATGTAGTTAATAACAGAATAACGAGTAACAATTAAATTTGACTATAAAAAGTATTAATATATGATCATACATGTTATAATAAATTATTATGATTATGTAATCAATCATTAAAATTATTTAAATAATTATATATGAGTTTTGGATACATACAATACGTATCGGACCTAAGGTATGTGATAACATTTCAAATTTCGTTTGTATCTGAGAATGTTTATACATAAGTATTAAATGTAGGTATATTTATCATCACCTTCCATGTTATTTATGAAAATTATCACAATATTATTACTATTATACTATATGTTTTTCAAGTCATATTTTCCCATTTTGACTTATAATACATGGTTTGGAAAAAAAATCTTATGTTTACAATACGATGTACATTTTGAATTATCTGGAAAAAATATGAGAAGAATGGTTTTTTAAAATTATACAGTATGAATGGATTTTTATGATTTCTTGATTATTTATTTATATGAAGCTTTCTATACATGGTTTCAAGTTTATTCTTATCAAAATTATTTTCATTTAATATTTTCTGTCATTTTGATATGGGAATACATTATTGAAAAATAAAGGAAATTTCCCTCTAGAATTATTTTTAATTGTTATAGAAACATTATTTACAATATAAGATGACACAGGGTATTGTTTCAATCTCTATTGGTACATTTATATTATTAAATTTATAAAGGAATTATTTTTATGATGTCTATTTAACTAATATGGATTATTATATGATTTCATGATTTTTATGAATCCAATTTTATTTCGGGGTTTATGATATGATAAATGATTTATGATATTGTGGAACACATAATAAATGTTTCATTATGATATGGGTAAGACCTATATCTCCATTAAATGAAATGGGTAATGATTTATATCTCATTATATAGACACAGCCTTAATAGAAATTACATATGGTTCAGTAATACCAGGCCTAAACAAGGAGTGAACTCAGTTTGGTAATAGAATTTCACTACTATGATGGTATGGTAAATGATACTTAACTAATATGAAATGGTTTTTTATAATTATATTTGTACTCTAAAAAATTTCATGTCTTTTGTTATGGATATTTTTATTACATTGCACTTTTACAATTTATCCCATGACATGATATTGTGATCTTTTATATGAAAAAAAATATTTTCAAATTATATGTTCTTATGAATATGATATGATAGATATTTACATTATTTACCCTTACTGAGATTTTCTATAGCCATTTATAAGATTCTTCTCCACTGATCATGAAGATGTTTATTAATTATTATATGCCAAAAAGGTATCTAGTTATGATAAAATAAACCAGAGAAAATTTTCATGTTTTATGAACTAGTTTTTTATGTTTATTATTTTCTAAAGGCATTATAACTATATGTTCCTGTCATGGTTTTGTTATATAATGTAATAAATAATATAACTAAATTCGGAAGTAATATCAAATTATTTAAACAATTGATTTCTATAATATATATCAACAATGATTTGGAACTTATTTAATAGTTAAATCGATGTATAATATATCCCCTTGAAGCATCATTAAGTCCACTGGACACATTGTGTTGTACAAATTGAATTTATTTATATCAATTGTATTTTATCACTCTATTTAATATTCTTGAAATTATAGGTACTAGGATGCATCTGATATTATCTCTATATAGTCTTCATTTTCATTTTAATTGTTAAATGAAATTTGTACTTTTTATTTTCTATTCTGTACTTATTATTCCTTAACTAGTTATTAAAATTGAATTTTTCTCAGTTATTTACCTTTATATGTTTATTTTGGTTATTGTTGAATGATTCTTCCACAATATATAACAATAACATAATATTTTAGTTCACCATTAATGTTTTTTATATTCTAATGATATGAATATGAATTCATCGAATGTGTTTTTAAGGATGAAATGTTTTTAATTTTGTAACATATAATTTTAATTAACCCAATATAAAAGGGTATAATTTATGTATCTTGTTTTCAAAAATGGATAATCTTTTTAGATCATTAGTATTTGATTTCATGTAGCTATGCCAATATTATAAATGTATACTATGATCTAACACACATGGTCTACTTCATTATATTTGGTGTCAAATTAAATTTAATAGACACCTAAGGAACTAAATGTAAGAAAATATTTACAAGGGAACATGACTATATGAATGATATTTTTTACAAAAGTATAATATTAACAAATTGATTTTTAATGATAATTATTTTTTGTTTAACTATCTAATGCATCCATATCCCGATTATATATGAGGATTTGGTAGAAGAAAATATATATTTTTGATTAATAACACATAAAATGGATCATTGGTTTTGAATCAACCATCACCATATACATGAAAATGATCCATATTTACCTCTTAGTTTGAAATACATATTGAATATCGTTATGAAAATTTTCATATTCATTATAAATCATTCTGAAAATTCTGTATGTAAATATTTCCCCATAGAAAACATTTATAGGAAAATGATATTAATAATTCATTAATATTTATTTATTCAATGTTTTACTACATATATGGAATTATACATTATGATTTTAAATTCAATATATAATGATAAATTTTAGAATAATTTTTTTTTGGAAATGAAAGATATATATATTTATGGAATCATTATTCATTTCCATTATATAGTGTTCCCTTTTGAGAAATCCAATATTGATTGTATTGTAGCTATGAATTTTATTGTTATTTTATGGAATCATTATCGAGCTATAACATATAACCATTTCGAGATGAATAAACAAATTCAATGTGATATTCATAAATATTGGATCAAATTTTTCAATAGAGGACCCTATCGTTATGTGGGTCTACAAATCCAATAGTAGCTGAGAAATTAATTATGTATCAATAGTTTTTATGTATGGAGTTATGATGTGTTTAAAATGTAATGTATAAACATTTAGTGTCATTTAATAAAAATAACTATGATCAATGATGTTCTTTGATCAAGAAATCATAAATTGAATAATAAATATACGTCATTTAAGGGATGATATCAAAGGAGAATGTTTTCAACCAATATTCCTTCCATCATAAAAATCCATATATGACGATAAAGTTCATTAGATTAATTAAAAAAATTATAAGACTATTTTTTACTGTATGATGAATCCATTAAAACATCATCAAGGTATTCTATGTATTATAATTAAATCATAGACTAAGGGATGACCATTTTTTGATGTGATTAATAAAAGTAAATAAGGGGAACTAGTCTCTACAACAAGTAATTTATACAATTAAATAGTTTTATGTTATATCAACATATATAATTACATCCCAAATTCTTATGTAATAAAATGGAATCATGATATTAAGAGAATTTAATATAAACTAACGAACAAATAGTTGAAGGGAAACAATGTTTTCTAAACTCTGTTTACCACGTGAATAATCACTCCAGGAATTGATCAAATATAATTGTATTAATCTATATGTTGGGAAATAAATGCCACCATGATCACAATTTTATGTGATAGAAATGATCTCAAATTTCTAATCATTAATCTATGAGGAGATTGGGAACCACTCAAATGAATTATTTATGAGTCAATGGAATCTACCTTAGAAGAATCTATGAAATCATGGTTAGGCTTATGATTTTGATACCACTGAAGTGGAATATTTAATGTTATCTTGTTTTTCTAACTGATAAAAATTATTTAGAATTTATATTCATTATATTAATTTTATAAGAATGATGAAATGCATGAGGACTACACTATTTTACTATTTATCAAAAAAATTTATCCATGTGATGAATGTTATGATGAATACTAATTCAATTGAAATTTAAAATTATTATAAAACATATGAAAGGAGGAAATATATCCATCAATATATACATGATATTAGTATAATAATTTTCAGAAAAAGGGATGATTTTTTTAGATAATGTCACTAGATATTACTCACTTCTATGTAAATTATAAAAGATAGTTTTATAAATTCATCTATAAATCATGAAAAAAAACAAATATAGATTTAAGAAATATGTAAAATAATCTATGTATAATTTAATGAATAATTAAGCATCATTTTTTTAATTTCTGTTTATTATGATTCATGTTTTTACATTTTTAATCAGAATTATTAATGAACATATTCACTTTTTGGTATGTGATGATTGTGAGCTACTTCAAGTTGTATTAATATTAATTGTAAAATAATTTTGTAAATTAGGTGACCTTTTTATAACCATATTAATAATAATATTTTAGAAGTTCCACTAGGTCAACCATACTGAAAAATATTTAATTTTAACTTTTGATGATGTTTTAGATATTCAATTATTTTAAAATATAAATATGTTTTATGCATATTGGATAATCTGGGCTACGTGTTTTGACAGAATAATAATTAGAGATTATAGTATTAACTAATTACCATTTTATGGCCATTTTAATCTATTAACATACCAATGATAAGCCTAAATGAAAAATTGATTTCTATGATTATCATATTATGATAGATAAACAAGATTTATATTATAAACATATTATCATACAAAGGGTTTTTATCTATATAATCATTATTATAGTATATATTTTTAAATAAGATGAAAAAAAATTAACTAAAAGAAGAATAAAATTATTATTTTTAAAGAATATTTGTATTTATATATATTTATAAGAAATTTATTCATCATCTAGGAAATATATAGTTCCACCACAATTTGATATACTAAATGTGACTAGTGAGGGAGAAGATAAAACAAAATCAACAAATAGATACAGTAATATTTGAATTATGTATGGTCATATTGTACATGTATACATTGTGATATATCCTAAGGAAATACCTATACATACCATTTAGAATCAATGTAATTTTCCCTTGAACTATCCCCTGATGAAGAACAATATCAATTAATCCACATAAAATTAAAACAATTGATGTATTTGAGATGGATAAAATAATATAGGATCTAGGTGATAATGGATTTACTCTACCCACCATTTCACCTAGGAGATCTCATGTCCACTTCATTATTAAGAATGACGGATCCATGTGATGGTGAATTGGTTATAGAAATATCAAATCTAGTACATTACTGTAAATTTCTTCTATATAACAAAACACATATATGAAAAATAAATTTTATATTTAATGAAAGAAACACTAATTCCCAACAAAACACCAAAATCTTAAAAGCTATCAAGAAACAACAATTTTCCACCTATATGTTTTGAATGTCTAAAAACAGACCAACAAATTTTCATTCAGTAAGATATTTAGGGACTGACAGGATCAACATACAATTTTTTGAATAGTAACTTGACCCTTATCAATAGTAACATACACTTATGAATAGTATTGAATCCCATTAAAGCATAGATAAAATATAGGAACCTTATAAATGAAATATAACATTTTATAAATATATAATTATGTATTAGTAATTTTTTGATTCTTAATATTTATATAAAATTTAAATTTTAAAAATTAATAAAATTAAATTTCTTTAGATTTCTTCAAAAATAAATAACTAATTTTCCCAAGGTATTAAAATAATTTTATAAGACCTATGTAAATTTTGGTATGTATTATAATACCAGTTTTAAATTTAATATCTATATTTTACATCCCAATAAAGATTTAAATTAAAAATTTAATTTAATATATTTAGATTTTTTAAAAAAAATCGAGTTCTTATTCGAATTATACATAACTAAATTTTTTTATGGTGAATGTTTTGCATTTTTCTATAATACATGATTTTTTGTGAATAGTAAAATACATTAATTTATGATAAATGCAAAATACCTGATATATTGAGTCATAAGTGATGTGAAGATGATTTATGAATAATTGGTTAGAACATACATGAACTTATTACGGTTTGAGTATGATAAATCAAGAATATTCATTATCTTCAGGAAAAATAAAAAAATAATGATTGAAATAATGGGAAATAAATCCTCTCCTCTACTATAAAATCCACTCATCACTCCCTCTATGATTTTCAACTATAAATTATTTTTCATTGTCAAAATTTTTAAAAATATTCTCTCATGATCCTGTCCACATCTATATTTCATTTTTCTCATTGGAAAAAAAATCCACTATCATAAAGAGGCTCTCAATGAAGTTAATTTCATGAGGTAAATTCCTCCTTTCATTTTTTTCTTTCCTTGTTCCTTTCTTTATTTTCATTTCACCATCCCACATCATACAAATGTTATGATAAATCTATTACATAACATGTACCATAATTTTTTTATGATAATAGAAAAATTCATCATCTTCTATCATTTATTCTCAAATTATTCTAGTAATTAAAACATCATCTATGATATGTTAATTTATAACATTCAATGACGATTGGTATTCAATATCTATTACTATATTCAATTTAGGTCAAGAAACAATTTTTATGGTGGGAAATGATCATAATATATGTAATATATCCTATTTAATTTTATATGATAATTATTTTAACATTGTTATTAATTTATAAAACAAAATTACATCGTGGTGATCAAAAACCAGCCAAATTAATCCTAACATATAGCATAAAAAATTAATCTATTGATTCACTATCAAACAAAATAATAAAAATAAATTTTATGATCATTAACATTATTTATGAATATTAATAACATATAACAGCAACTATAGAATTCGATTTTCATTTTACATTAACTTCCATAAAAAATCTTCTCAAAATAAATAATTAAACAAGTAATCACAAATGATGAAATGGAATATATTAACCCATTAAAACTACAAAAAAAGAACATAATAAAATTATAATAAACAAAATTAATGTCTAAAGGGTTTTTAGTTGTGTTATAAATAATTCTAATTTCATTATATGAAACCATATTTTCAAGAGTAGAACATATTTGTACATAAGGTAATGATTTCCACATCTGACTCCCATTTTTGTGAGATATTCCATATTCAATATTATTACTTCTGTATGTTGTATTTTTTCATCCCATTAATGAGTAATGTCACAACCCGACCATTTATGTTATATTATCTTATTTTTCCTTGGCTATGGTTAGTCTTTTCTTGGTTCGGGTTGGGTGCATGGTTAATTTTTTTTGATATATGATGTTTTTTGTGAGATTCAGATCGGTGTGCGGGCACCGCACGATTAGCGGTAACCATACGGTCAGCCTAGATTCCCCAATGTATACCCATTACATTAAATAAAAAATCATTATCAGAATTAAATAATTTAATTGTTTATTATATAATAATAATAAAATTTTTGCGTTGATGAAAATGTATTTTAATTAACATTTTTAATGATCTTATTATCATTAAAATTGTTATAAATATATTTATTTTGTAGTTCCTATTAATATTTTTTATATATAAAATAAAATAAATAAAATTATGATTATCAATTTTATTATTTTTTTATTATTATCATTATGAAAATTAATGGCGTTGTTATGATTACATATATATTTTTAAAACTATTATAAAGATTGTCATTAATTTTTTTTATTTAAATTGTTATTTTCCTTATTATAATTATTATTACTACAAATATAACTATTATTATTAAAAAAAATTTATGATGTGTGATTGTAAATTTTACATTGATTTTAAGTGGTTTTAGTCCCACCTTTTTTTATTATCCACACCTCACACTCACACCACTGTCCCCATTAAACCCCTATGCACACCCCACATCCTTCCCTCACGCCTCTCCATCATTTTTTATCTTAGGCACTCCCTATCTCCAATCATTCCTCTTTCCACCATTAATTAGTTGTTTTTTATTCCATATCTCCAATCACACGACACTCTTTATTTTACCCATCACCCACTACCTCTCTCCACTCACCTCGCCAATTACATTTATTCCTCACTAATCACCCCTCTGTCCACATTTATTTCTCTTATTTTTTATTCCTCTCTCCACTCATCTCTCTGCAATAAAAACCCCTCCTTTCATTAACAAACACACACTTCTTTACCAACAATAATTATTTTATTTATAATTTTTATCTCTAACTATCCCCCACATTCCCCTAATCAAATCACACGCATACCGTCTCACCCCATAACCCCTCACAAACACCCCACACTCCCCATAAATTCATTTCATTTTTATATCTGTCTCCCATGCAAGCCTTATTTTTCTACCCTCATGGACCCCTCTTCATCTTACCAACCATTAAAACATGCCATCCTCCCCTCTAGAACTTCTTATGGCAGCTACTAGTCAATCCATTGGTTCCTTCCAGTATGTTATATTCCCATATTATACTCTTTTAACCAAATTTTTAGGAGATCTATGTTGGGTTTATTGGTGTATGAATCCAATATTTTAGGTTTAATATGTATCTCAAGGTTACATTGGATTTAGGGTGTGAATTTTTTCTGTGTGGTGTCATTATTACTTCCTTTGACGTTTCATTCCAATCGAACGAGGTTTCGATTGGTGTTTCTATGTTTTTCATTATTAATGGATTTTCCATTGATGCATGCCATTTTAAATAAATTTATATACATGTTTCAAAACTCTATGACATAATTTTTTAATTAATTATAGAAATATGGAATTTATTTTATATGTAAAATATAGGTTTTAAATGATTTTAGTGTAAATTTCGTAGTTTTATGATACCTAGAAAACAATTTTGATTTGCTTATGTTTATTTAAGAAGTAATTGGTCTCTTATGAAATGTATCACTGTTATTATGTTATATAGAAATTGTTTATTAATAAACATGGCGTGGTTGTGTTATGATTTAGTTATTGTTTCAAAACACATTAGTAAGTGTTTAGTTGGATTCAATGTTTTTAATTAGAGTTCCTTTAAATTAATTTGGGTAAGTGGTGATTTTATGGGGAATGGTTTTAAAATATTTTCTGGCTTTTTGTTTGATTTCATAAATGGATTTCAAGTGTGTATAGTTTGATGATGGTATAGCGTACTAAATTTGTTAAATTTTTTTGGAAAGGGTTTAATATTTTTTTTGGATTTTTTTATGTTCTATAAATAATGTATTTATCTAGTTAGGGTATTAATGTAATTGGTGTATTCTTGGATGATTAGTTTTCTAAATGGATTTTAGTTTTCAAATTAATTTCTTCCCCCTCAGTGGTTTATAAATAGTATTTTAAATGTAGATTTGTAATTTTTTGTGTTAATTGTTTTGGAAATTATGGTTTATAATGTGTTCATTATGGTATTCACATTTCGTTTGAGACATGTTTTGGTGTAGGTCAGAAAAGGGTAAAGTTGTGTTTGATAATTGTGAAGTTTTTGAATGTGTGTTTATAACATAAGTGCATGTTTAGCGTTGTAAATGTAATAGTGTTGTTTGCAATATATTTTGAATAAATGTTTGTTTTCAGTTGGAAACATTAAACGTTTTATAAAATGTTATAATGTTTATATGTAATATTAACCTGGTTAGAAACTTTTTTTAATGTGAAATAACCGAATATGTATATGGGGTGCTCCTGTCTAGTGTAACTCTTAATGGGTGAATGTATTTGAAGCATTCATGTTCGGGGTAGGCAAGTGCGGTGAGATGAGTCACGCGTGTGAGGGCCTCCTACTTACAAAATATTACTATAATAAAAATGGATTACAAGGTGTCATAATGTTTATCGAGTGACAGTTACTCACCAGCCCTGATTAGACATATTGGTGCCCCTTGTAGATAGAGAGATTAGGTGGGATTTTTTTCTGATCTTTTCGTGAGGGTGATTAGTGGGTTATAAACTATGGCGCTTCACTATACACTAGGAGGTGTTTCTAAACCATGTTTTTCCAGGGGTTGACTAGGGATGTTCAAGATCACCCATGGTTACTGCATGTTTTTCTTGCTTATTATTGTGTTACACTGGTTTATTTTGAGCTTGTATTTCTTGTTTAGTTAATGCTACACAAGTTTATTTTCATCTTGTTAATTTACATGTCTCCCTTTTGCACAACCCTGATATCAATAGTTTGGTTTTATTTGTAAATTTGTAAACTGTTTAAGAAATAATATAAGGTGTGAGATTGTTCTTATATTGTGAATGAGGTTTTATTTTTTTTAAATGGGAAAACCTTATTTTTATAATTTTATTTCCACACATGTGTCATAAGTAATCTTTGGGTAAGAAAGCACTTTGATTTAGGGGTTTACTATTGGCATCCCTACTGATCATTTTTAAGCTCACACCCATCCTTTACAATTAAAGTTGTAGGTTTAGATATTGTTCAAGATTTTTCATAATTTTTGTTCATGTGGGAGCAGTTTGGGATTGTGGTTGGAGGATACCAATGGGTCACACAGAGATCGTTGTAGAGGTGTCATGTTTCTAGTTTTGTTCTTTTTAGTGGTACTTTATATCTATATACATTCTTTTTTTATTTAAGATAATGTTTTCGTTTTGGTGTGTGCATTGTATGTTCGATTTATTTATCTATTACAAGATTTATCTCTTTGGATTAAATCGTTCCCTCATGTATAATTGATTCCTGAAATTAGTTGCAACCCATTGGGGATCGAGAACACCCTTCGGGCCATGTCATGGACCGACACAAGATACTAGGTTAGGGTCGATCCTGGTTGGTTCGTGAAAAAATGTTATCAGAGGAGGCCTTTGTTATTTGGGGTGTTTGTAGGATGTAGATTAGGACTATCTGTACTTGACAGATAGGTGCGGGAAGGGCATCATGCACCCTTTCACATTCTGAACCTTGAGTTTCTAGGTGTAGTTTAGTGTTTGAGTCTTCTGTCATTGTTTTGGATTGAGGTATGAAAAGAGAGGCAACTGGGTGTCATGTCATGACCTCACTTGGAGTTGTGACCCAGGTGGATTACAAGTGAATTAAATAAGTTCCATATAGTTTTTAACTCTTACGTGGGAACTAGTTCACTACCATGTCACTGGGTTATGTATAACATCTTGTTCCTCATTCCAGTTGTTCATTATTAGTAGTACTTCTTTTAGTTCTTCAGGGAAAAGAGTTCTATTGGAAATAAAAGTGGTTTTTTAAATGAAAAAGTTTTCTCTTAAATGATTTTAAATTATTTAAGGTTGTTTAAAATTGGAAACGTTTTTGTAAATGATTGGGTTTCGATAAGGAAAGGATGTGTCCCTTGGTACTCTTTATGGAAGATCACATGTGTGTGGGTGTGTATGGTAAGTTTATGGGGGATCATTTTTTATGGATGATGCGGATGAAATTGTATGGACACCCATGTTATGGTCCATAGGAATCATTGGGTGTGTTTTAATATATATAATGTTTTTGTAAATTTGTTTTTCCTTGAGGAGGGGATTTTTGGCTTGTGAAAAGTGGGATTGACGTTTGAAAAATGATCGTTGTATAAGACTGCTCTCAAATTTAAATAAAAATAATTATATTTGAAAGGAGAGTTTTGGTTGTGTTTATAATAGATTGGCTTTTGGGACAATTGTCTTAGGTTGGCATGTTATTTACGATTGTATTTTTTCTTGGGGAAACAGTTGGTTTTGTGTTTCTTATGTTGTTCAGAGTATGGAGCCTAGAAATGTCCCTAGTGTTGTCAATGAGCCATGACCTGGTTTTAGTTATTTTATTTGTCACCACCATTTGAGGAATTGGAGGTCTATTAGAGGTGGTGGAATGACTTGAGGGATGTAGAGTGTTTCATTGTTGGTGGGGAACTCCCTAGGATGTTATGGTTCATGACATTTGTGTGTTGTTTAAGGGATATGTTTGGGACTTGTAGAGGTGGGTTATCTTATCGTATTTGGAGTTTGCAGAGTAGTTGGTGAAAATTGATTTTGGTCAAGGATCCATATCACATGAGGATCTGGTGTAGTAGGAACCTTTTCTAAGAGGTTATATACACTGATTCTAACACCTAGTTCATCTTGAAGCATTCGGTCTTGCCATCGGTATGGCTAGATTGGCCATTTCAAGCTGTCTGGTCTCATCCCTCCGAAGCCCTATCATTGTTGTGGTTGTTCGTGTAACTGGGTTATGTTTCGTGGGATGTGTCATTTGAGGAAGGAGTTATGATCTTCTAATTTTAGTGTCTGACTATGAGTCATAAGATGAATTAGCCATCAGAGCCCTGGCCTCAGGTCTCGGGGTGGAACTTGCGCATATTCAGTGTGTCAGAGGCATGTGAAACCTTGCATAGTTCTTTATCACTCATCAATGAATAGAAACATTCAATGTATCCTTTTTATTTTTTATTACTACATTATGTTCATCTTTTATTGGTGATAGTGTGATGAACATATCCTTTTCGGATCATTGAAGTTTCATTCTTATTAAGGTGACCACTATGATTGTTAGTTTTTCTTAAAAGAGTTTTTTGAATTTGTCTGTGTGGTTCATTGTTTTATTAGTTATCATTTGGATATGTGAGTTATTGGAGAGTTTTAGATCAATGTTGTGAATTCTTAGTTCTAGTGGTGTTGTTATAGGTAATTCATTATTTCGGTTCCATAGTATGCCAGGTGGCCTTACATAGGTTTTCCATTAAACTCTCAATGGTCATGTTTAGCTCATGTGAAGAAGTCGGTAGGTTTTGTTTGGAGTTCCCGCACTTCCCTCCTGTGATGTTATGTTTGAGTTCTCAATTCTGGCATTAGGGGAATCCTTGTGGTGGGGAGAATTGTATCATGTTATCCCCATGATTTGTGCAATGGTTTATCTTTGAGTCAGTTGGGTGACTCTTGTAGAGTGAATAGTCAGCTCAAGGATTATTTTTTCTGGAACTGTTTTGGTTTGGCATTGACATGAGTTTTTTTATTTCAGTTGTGTGAATTTCCAGGGGCAGAATGTTTTGTGGTGGGGAGAATCGTCACACCCAACCATTTAAATTATATTACCTTATTTTATATTGGATTCCATTAGACTTTTCAATGTTTGAGTAGGGTTCATGGATATATTTTTTTGACATATGATGTTTTGGGTGAGTTTTAGATCAGTCTGCGGGATCCGCATGGTTGGCGTTAACCGTTCAGTCGGCCTGGATGACCATGTAGTTACACATTACGTAAACTAATAAAACATTATCAGAATGAAAAAAAAATTAATGTTTAATATATAATAATAATAACACCTTTCTATTGATAAATTTTTTTAATTAAAATTTTTAATGATCTTATTATCAATAAAATGGTTATAAATATAATTATTATTTGGTATCTATTGATGTTGTTTTTATTTAAAATAAATTAAATAAAATTATTATTATCATTGTGATTATTTTATTTTGTTATAATTATTATCTTTACGAAAATTAAATTCATTTTTATGATTATATATTTTATTTAAAAAACTATTATAAATATTGTCATTAAAATTTTGTTGTTATTATTATTATTTATATTATTATTATTATTATCATCATCATTATGAAAATTATTATTATCATTTTTTAATATGTGTTATTATTAAATTTTATTTTATTTTCTTAACAGGTTTTAGTCCATCATTTTTTCTTAATCTCCACATGTCACACTCACACCACTGTCCCGAATAACCCCCCAGGCACACACCACCTAGCTTCTCTAACACCTCTATTCCTTTTATTTATATCATACACTCCCTTTATCCTATCATTCCACTTTCAACCATTAATTTGTTATTTTTTTGTTCCCTCTCTCCAATCACTCCCCAATCTTTATTTTACCAATCACCCACTACATCCCTCCACTCACCTCCGACTTTCATTTATTCCTAACACATCAACCCTCACTCCAAATTTATATCTCTTGTTTTTTATTTCATTATCCACTCACCTCTTCCAATCACACCCCCTCCATTCACTACACATCACTCACCAATTTATCCTCATTTATTATTAAATTTATATATTTTTTATCTCTCAATTCTCCCACATTCCCCTTATCCCATCACACTAATGCCATCTCTCACAATATACCCTCACATACATCTGCTCTCCATATAAATTCTTTTAATTTTTTATCTATCTCCAATGAACCCCTTCTTCCCCAGCCCTATTTTAACCCTCTTCCTCTTACCCACCTTCACACACGCCCTCCTCCCCTTCGGTACTTCTTCACGAAGTTGTTAGTCCTTTTAGAAGTTTCTTCTTGTAAGTCCTCTTCCAATAATATCCTCTTTTTAATCAATTTCTAGTTTTTTCATGTGGGGTTTCTTGTTTTCTGAACCCAATATGTTTTCTTTAATATGTATCACTGGTTTACATTGGATTTAGGTTGACCATTTTATCTATGGGGAGTTATTCTTACTACCGTTGAATTTTCATTCCAATCACATGAGGTGTTGGTAGGTGTTTCCATGTATTTATTTCATAAAGTCTTTTTTTATGATTTCCATTTCAAATGAATTTATAAACTAGTTCCCAAACTCTATGACACCATTGTATAAATTATTAGAGAAATTTAAAATTTATTTGATTTGTTAAAAATTTTATTTAGATATTTTTTAGTGTAAATTGTTTAGTTTTATGATACCTAGAAAACATGTTTTAATTGAATATTTTTATTTATGAAGGAATTCGTTCCTTTTGAAACGCATCGCCATTATTTTATTGAAACAAAATTGTTTATTAATTAGCTTTTCTTAGTTTTGTTATGACTTAGTGATTATGTTAAAAAATATTTGATGGGGTTTAAATGGATTCGATGTTTTAATTTTGAGATCCTTAAATATAATAAGTGTACGTGGTGATTTTTTAGGGAAATATTTCAAAATGTATTCTTGGTTTGAATTTTATTTAAAAAGATGTTTTTAGGTGTGTATATATTGATGTTGTTATATCCTAAAAAATGTGCTAAAATGTGTTGAAAATTGTTTAATGTTTTTTTGGATTGTTTTATGTTCTATAAATAATTTAGGTAGCCAGTTATGGTTTTATGGTAATTTGTGTTTTCTAGGATGTTTAGTTATCTAAATGGATTTTAGTTTTCAAAAAAAAGATGGTCCCATTGATTGGTTTATAAAGAGTATTTTAAATTATATTTTGTATGTTGTTTTTTTAAGTGTTTTGGTAATCAAGGTTTATAATGTGTTCCTTGAGGTTTGTCCATTTTTTTGAGACATATTTTGTTGTGGGTTGGAAAAGGGTAAAAGCGTGTTTGATAATTGTGAAGTGTTTGAATGTGTTTTTAGAAAATAATGGCATGTAGAGCATTGTAAATTTAAGAGTGGTGTTTTCAAGATATTATGAATAAATGTGTGTGCTCAGTTGGAATCATTAAACGTTTTCTAAAATGTTTTAATGTTAATATGTTATAGTAGCCCTGTTGGCACCTTTTTTTAATGTGAAATAACTGATTATGTATATATGGATATCATGTCTAGTGTAAAACATTATAGGTGAATTTATTGGAAGTGTCAATGATTTGGGAATTCAACAACTTTTAGATGATTCATGCGTGAGAGGGAATCCTACATGCACAATAATACTATAACCACCATGGGTTCCTGAGTTTCTTATATATCATAGAATGATTATGACTCAACAGCCCCAATTAGAAGGGTTAGTGACCCATCTAGATAGAGAGGCAAGGTGGGATTTTCCACTGATTTTCTCGTGAGGGAGATCAGTGGGTTATAGACTATGGGGATTCACCATAAGCCAACAGGTGGTTCTGAACCATGTGCATCTAGGGGTTCTATGGGGATGATTAGGATCACCCAAGGGTACATCTTGTTTTTCTTACTAATTTTTCAATTACAATGGTTTATATTTATCTTTTATTTCTTTTTTATTTTATGATACAATAGTTTATTCTCATCTTTTATTATTTACATGTCTCCCTTTTTCACCACCATGATATCATTTGTTTGGTTTTATTTATAATGTGGTAAACTATTTTTGAAATAATATATGTATTGAATTGGTTATCATTGTGGGATAGAAGTGTTATGTTTTTTAAACTGTATAATCATATTTTTAAAATTTTATTTCCAAAAAAATTTCATCATAAATCATTGTGTAAGGAAACACTTTGATTCAATGGTTTACTATTGGCATCCATACTGAGTGTTTTTGTGCCCACACCTATCCTTTAACATTTCAGTTGCATGTTTACTAGTTGTTTAGTAATTTTCATAGTGTCTGATCATGTGGAAGTGGTTTTGGGATTCTAGTTATAGGTGACCAATAGGTCATATAGAGATCATTGTAGCATCATATTGTGTCTAGTATTTTTTTTAGTGGTACTTTGTATCTGGATCAGTTAAATATTTCTTTAAGATTAAGTTTGTCATTTCAGTGTGTGATCTACATGTTCTATTTTTTATCTAGTCTTGGTGTTATCTCTGGGTAATAAATCATTCCCTCATTTATAATTGATTCCTGGAACTTGTTGATAGCCAATGAGAATTGAAAATGCCCTTTGGGCCATGTCGCGGACTAGCTAGGATGACAAGTTCAGGGTCGACATGGGTTGGTTCGTGGAATGTAATAAATGAATCACATTATATTAATGATATCCAATGTATAAATTTATTATTGTTAATTTAGGGATATATGATTCGATATATTACAAAATATTAACGGTTTTCTACCCAAACCTCCATTTTATTTTGGGTTACACTTTTTCATTATTAATTCTAATTAAATTATTATCTAATAAATATAAATTCGTTGTGAATTCTTAGTTTATTTTTAACAATAATAATCCTTATTTATTTTATGGGGAATTTAATGTTTTAACATGATCCTTAAAACTCATTCCCGATACAGAAGATAATTTCATGCAAATTTATTCCATTCTTACCTTTTTTCAAGGGCACATTATAATAATGTATTATCAACATTTACATTTATAAAATTTATAATTTTATCCTAAAATAAAAATTCAATTAAATTTTTTTATGTAATGAATTTTTCAATATAACTCCTATTTTAAATGTAAAATAATTTTTATATCAGGAATTACTCATTGAATTTGTAATAGTGTGTTCACCATTTTATATTAATTTGTTGATTAATATGATGAAATTGGGTTAATGTTTTATGATAACATCCAACATATTTCATTTAATTTTTTCATTATTATATTATAAGTTGATTAAATATCTTGATAGCATTCACTGTATTACTCCAAATGATTATATATTATGTTTAAATATTGGGGATGTTATTTACATTTCATAAGTTAGCTTCAATGTGGATAAAAAATTTGTTTATTTTATTGCCAATTAATATGAGGAATTAATTGGACTTATTACATGATGTGTGGGTACGTCTATATCCCCTTGATGAATTGATAGGTCTCAAGAGACAGACATAATTGATTTTTTGTTGAGCCCTTAACCAAAAAATTTTAGGCTTCTTGGCCAAAGCCTCGATGATATGATTTAGTTTTCCACCATTATTCATTACCTCATTATGAAACTATATATTTATAATCCATGTGATTTTTCTACTAGTATAATATCCAGGATTAATTTTTAAGTCATTATTTATTACATTTTTTCATATATATTATAAACTATTATATTTTTAATTAAATTCATTTTATTTATTCCTAATGCTATGAGATTATGAATTTAATTTATTCTATGGTATTTTTTTACCGACTATCTGAGCTCACATATTTCAAATGTATAATTTTCCATAGGACATGAAGATTTATTTTTTGAATGAGGTGCACGAATAATCTACGATGTTATATGTGATCCAAAATAAGTTGATATATTGAATATCCATTAATTTTGTAACGTTAAACTTATGTATGTATATTTTTTTCAAAGATACTAAAATATTTGTTATTTTACGATATGAATACATTTTTAATATTCCAATGTAATAAACTAAGGCACAAACCCTTTGAAACTTTGTTTGGGTCCTTACTGTTGGAATCAAAGAATGTTTAGTGGATAACATAGAAACACGATTTAAAAAATGTAGCTTATGTAAAAAAACCATAAGTTAGTAATTGTGGATAAGAATACATGAATATAATGTAATTATAGTAAGGAATATATTGCATTGATATTTTTAGAATATACATCCATGTGTGTATAACAGAAGTGGATATGGTTCTGGAATTGATGTACCTAGGAGTTACATCCCTGACAATGAGTTTTTGGACTAACCTATGTTATCAAAGAATATGACGACGAGCCATACTGTGCACCCAGTTTGACACTCTCATGTGATATTGTTATAATGATTCACAATTTCATTAAATCCAATTATATAAGAATTACATGTAAATTTTTCTTCAAAGAAACCATGTAAATGTTTTTGTGATTATCTATGGTTAGTATTTCATGTAAGGATGTGTATTTTTCATAATTGAGATTATACATTATGATTCATACGGTAATCATGTGAATTCCATTATTTATAAATGGATCACATTAGAATAAATTTAAACATTATAAACGTATGTATCCCATGTAGGGATTTCACTCTGATGCAAGATAATGATATTGTCTCTAGTGTTGCGACTAATAATGAGAAACTTAAATCATTACTCAGACAACTGACTCCAGTTATAAATAATAACTTTACTCATAGGTGGAAACTAGATCAATGAATTTAAAGAGAAATTTTACACCATTTTTTATGATGTTAACCTATGTCATTCGATAGGTCTAAAACACATTCAAATAAGAGTAGTGGATAATTTATTTAGGGAAGTTATTTATCTCTTTGGGATGTAAAAAAAGAGATAAAATTGTAATCAGATTTTATCATCTATCAGAAGATGCAGATCAATGGTGGTGTTTAATTCCAAATTGAATGGTGGATATAAAAATATATGATATATAATGGAGTGATTTTAATGAAATCATCCTAGAAGATAACTACCATATTTTTCAATGATAAAATAGGGAAAATGCTTCTTCAAATTTGAGGAAAAAATAGGATGAAAATATTTCAATGTATAATGATAACATCAATTGTATAAAATGGTAAGCTATGGACTACATACATAATCCAAGGACTGAGATTGATAAATTAGTTTATTGTTTAACACCATTCTTCTAAATCACCTATGACCTACAAGAATTCTCAACATACAATGATATATTTTCATTTTCTATCATGAAAAATAAATAACTCACTATGTCTTATGACATTAATGGAAAAAAATAGAATGAGAGGGTGGTAGAGGAATGAATATATAAAGGGAAGGGTAAAAATGGAGTTTTCTAAAAGTGACATTTGTGGATGGAAATGCCCCAGAGGTTTAATAAAAGGAAAAATGAGTCTCTTACATGTGTGGATAAAAGGGAAACAATTATAATGATTTAAAGGGAATGATGATACTAATAATGATCAATTATAAAATGGAAATCTGATGGTATATTATGAAAATGATTTTCTTATTCTTTATGGAAACATTTCACAAAGAAGTTTGTGGTAGAATGTTCTAGATTATGTTGTCCCAATTGATGAGGTTGATGTTCATAATGATGTGGTGTATCGTACATTAATTATTTCATTAAACTTATCTAATTCATTTTATTATATGGATCATCAAATTCAATTTTTTCATCAAAAATTTTCAAAAAAAATTAGATATTTTAAAATTGATTTAGTAAATGAGTTTTCAATAAATCCTCTTAATGGAGGTATTTTTTATAAAAATGATGTCTCAAGAAGACCCCATTTTGGACTATGAAGGTGCTTTATCTACTAATTTATCATCATACCCGTGATTAAAATTGATATAGTAATTTATAATGATTGAAATTCCAATTTTAATGTAAAAATATATTCCAACAAGGTGTATGTTACCATTTTTTAGGATTACTTAGAATCCCTAATCATTAGGGCACAAACATCTCTATTAGATTCTCATATAGATCCACCCTCAGTAGCTATGATGAATTCAATTTCTGGGGATAATTAGAATTAGATATCAATGACTGGGGAAAGAAATGTTCTATTAAGGATATAAATATTGTGAATTAATATATTGAAGTTTTTTCATGTGATTTAAAAAGAAATCCACATAGAGTGAAATTGACTTCTCAATTAAATTAATTCCTGGTTCATGACCTATATGAAATAATCATTATCAAATGTCCACTGTGTTATTAGTTGAACTGATGATATAATTATGCAAATTGACTAAAAAAATATTTATTCTCCATGGTGTTTATTTATACAGAGACCCTATTATATTCCTTTATAACTTTAATGTATCTATGTGGATGTGAATTTACTATACACAGATAAATGATGTATCAATAATGAACATGTATCCCCAACAACGCATTGATGAATTATTTGATCAACTTAAAACGGGCCAATATTTTTCAAAAATTTAATTTCTATCTATATTTCATCTGTTTTGTGTCAGGAAGAAATATATTCCAATGCTAGAATTTTGAACCAATTATGGTAATTCCATGTTTATAATAATGCCATTTTAAAAAATAAATTCACCCACTATAACCAAAGATATAATGAATAGTATATTCAAGGAATATCTTGATTACTTTGATGTTGTATTTAATGATGATATCATGGTATACTCCATAAGATACAATGATCTGAAAAACCAATTCGGTATTATTTTAAAGGCTCTTAAATGAAACGACTTATAATATAATTACAGAATGTGTGAATTTTGGATTCAATCAGTATCTTTTGTAGGAAATATTTTCTCCAATGATGGATTATCTATTGATCATATGATGACAATGGATTTATAGGATTGGCCTACATCAACAAACATGACCATGTTACATAGTTTTATTTGTTTATTAGCTTATTATCAGAGTTTCATTCAAAACATTGACTTATATGACATCATGTTGTCCATGTTTTCCAATTAAGGGGTTACTTTAACATGGAAAAATGAATGGGATAATGTATCAAATAATTCCAGTGGATTGTATTGAATGATCTAATTCTACCTCATCTATCAGGGGATGATGATTTTTGGATATATACTCATGCATAAAATATTGTACATGGTTGTGTCCATATGTAGATTGATATATTTAGCACCCTATACCTCATTGCAGTAACAACTTCACGAATAAAACTATCATAGTCATGATCATGAGTTAGTTGTTATGATATTTGGAAATAAAATATGTTGGAAATATATTTACTATGAATGATGTGAGATATATATCGACCCAATGAGTATGAAATTTATATTTTCATAGAATAAATTCAACATAAGGAAAAATGAATTCATCAAAATACTCGAGGATAATGATTTTTCAATACACTACCATCTAGGAAAGAAATACATTGTAGTTGATGCATTAAGAATAATGGATCAGAGAGTTTTAAGCAAAATGATCATTGAAAGGGATCCAATATTCATGGATCAAGTAAATATTGAAATGAAAATATTAAAATATAGTGAAACATCATTATTTTTTTCAGTTGGATTCCCAATGATATTTATTGGAAATAAGTAAATGTTCTCTTCTTGATGACAATAATATTGAAAATAAAATTATTGCTTTGAATGATGGGATGTTTGAAGACTTTGTATACGAATATGGAATTCGAATTACATGGAATAAGATTTTTGTTCTAGATATACTTGAGAAATAATGGAGTTACTAGACGATGCATGTAGTTTTAATTTCTTTATACATCGTTGTATCCAATGCTTTAAGAAGATTTGAATGATCATTTATGCTAGGATAAAATTAAAAGGGAAAATACATATTATCTATCATGATATATTATCGTTCAAAAAGGAATGGTTGAATTCCAGCAGCATTAAAGAACCATGAAACCTCAACAAATTTGTAAGTGGAAATTGTATGTCATAAATAGGGATGTTTCAAATAGATTACCCAAATCTCCAATAAATAATGATGAATTATTTGTAATTGTTGAGAAATATATGAAATATGCACATTTCCTCGATATAAGTGAGTATTTTCTACTATAGTTCCATTTCGGGCCCTATATAAATGATTCTTTGAGACTTAATGAAGAACCTCTCTTAATTTTTTATGATAATGATCCATGATTTACCTCATGATTATTGAAATTTCTTTAGAAAACTTTGTATAACGAGTTTTGTTTGTGTACTTCTAATAACCCACAATCATACTAGAAATCATAATGGATAATCCAAACATTAGATGACATGTTGAGACAATTCTCACATGATTTTCTTGGTATGTGGGATAAATATTTAGATTTCATGTATTTGTACTACAATAATATTTTCCATTTTTGAATTAAAATGGCACCAAATGAATCATTTTATGGAGTGAGTTGGTGTACACAAATATGTTGGGATGATATTGGTGAATGGAAGATTGTTGGTCCAAATTATGTGGATTAAACAATAGAAGTGGTAATGTCTATTCAAACCCTTATAAATTTTGTTCATGTTATCCACGGGAGATATTATTATAATCAAGAGAATGGTTTGGAATTTTATGTAAGAGATCATGTTTTATTAATAGTATCTCCCTGGAAGGATTTTATATGATTTTTGAAGAGAGGGAAATTAAAAACCAGATAAATTGGGCCTTTTGAAATTATATAGGGAATTAGATATTTTTTATCATTTGGAAATTACTCCTAGATTATATAATATACACAATGTGTTCCATGTCTCATTTTTTGATAAATTGCATGCATGAACCAATGCATATACTCAATCAAGATGTTATATAATTGGAACATAACTATTCTTACTATGAATATCATGTCCAGAATATGGAAACTATGGAATATGTGTTGACTAAATAGATGACACTCCTAGTATAGGTAAATTGGAAAAAAATAAAATTTAAAAAGAAACACTGGATTATAAAGAGTGTATGATGAAGAACTAGAGAAATCATTTTAAGAGGTATAAATTTGGAATATTTAGGAATATACTCTTCTAATGGGGGATAATGTAACAACCCAAGGATTTGAAATCTATATTTGATATTTAATTCATGAAGAAAAATGTCTAAAAAAACCAATTTGTTACAACCTTTCCGGTAAACATAAATTTTCCACCACTTTGATTTGGATATGGAAAAATTAGAATAGACAGTTGCATTCAGTAATATATTTATAGATTGATAGGATCAATATACATATTTGTTGAATAGTTACATGAAACTTATGAATAATAACACAGTATTATGAATTGTAATATAACCATTATGAATAGTAACCACATCCATTAAAGTATAAATAAAATTTAAATACATTATAAATTAAATAGAATACTTTACAAATTAACAATTTCGTGTTTGTATATTTGTGAGAAATATATATTTAATTAGAATTTTAAATTAATAAAATAATAAAATATCTTATAATGAAATGTATTCCTAAATATATTTTTTCCTATTACTATAAGATAAATATAGTAGACCTCAACTAATTTTTTCATGTATTATATAATGAGTTTTAAATATAAAATCAGTATTTTTCACATAAATAATAATCTTATTAAAAAATATATTTCTAATAATTATTAATTTATTTCTATAAAATGTAATTCCTTTTTTAATTATACATTTCATAAAACTGATAGGGGGATTTTTTTTATATGCATAAATATTTGGTGAATTGTAAAATATAGTAATTTATGAAAAATGGAAAATACATGATCTATTGAGTCGTATTTATGGTAAAAAAGATTTAATCACAATTTTTTAGAAATAAAATTTTTTTTATTTATGTTGGAATCACCATAATCAAGAAAAATCATAGTATTGATCCTAAATAATAAAATAATGATTATAATTTTGTGAAAAAACTACACTCCTCCACTATAAAAGCCACGCATCACTCCCTCTTATCATTACTCCATTCAAACCATGTAACATGTATAGGTTATGTTTAAATATCCTCCCAAGAACATAACCATGTACATTATCCCTTTTAATCTTCAAATAAACTAATCTCTTCCTCTAAAAAGGCCCACAAAGAAGATAAATTGAGGAGGTAAAATCTTCTTTTAATTTCAATTATTTTCTTCCAAGTCCTTTTTATTATTTTTCATTCTAAATATCCTCTCATAAAAATGTTATTATAACACTAGAACATTAAATGTATTGATATTTTGTTACGATAATGAAATAATACATCATCATATCTCATTTTCCATCATTTTATACTAGAAATGAAATCACCATCTTAGATGTGGTAATTTGTCTCATTTAAGGATGATGAGTTTACAACATCTATTACCATATAAAATTATATACAATATACCATTTTATGTTTGAAACTGTTTATAATATATGTAATATATCCAATTCAATTATCTATAATACTTTATGTACACACAATATTAAATTATAAAATGAATTGTGATTATAGTGATATAAAAACCACCAAATTTATCCTAGCACTTATCATTAAATTTATATCACATGATTCATCAAACCCCAATGCAAAAAAAAAAGATTTATATGATAAAATAATATTATGCCTGGTCATTAATATCATATGAAATTAATTCTTTAATTCCATTCATAATTTACTATAACATCTATACAGATGAACTGATTCAGAAGAATATTTAAATGGGAACTCACCAACGATGATATTGAATCTCCTATCCCATAAAAATGAAAATAATTGAGCTTAATAAATATATAATAAATAAGATACATATATAGTATATTCTTAATGAAGTTATAAATATTTTTACTTTCTAATTATAGGACTTTATGATCAAGAGGGGATCATATTCGTATATTTGGTAAGTGTTTCCTCGTCTCACTTCCATTATTATGAGATACTCCATGTTAAATACTATTAATTTTCTAAGGTGTATGTATACATAACATTGATGTATAATATCATTAATATAATTTTTATAATGGAATTAAAATTATGATTTTATTTTTATTAATCTTTTTTTGAATAATATTCTATTGATTGAAAGTGGTAATGGTTTTTTACCCAGACCACCATTTTCTTTCATGTTACCCACTATCTCTCTTAATCCCAATTAAATAATTATTTATTATAATGTAATATTCATAAATTATGTTTTCATGTTATTTATATTTTTTCTTATAATAATCCATCATTATTTTATGGGGAGCTAAATTTTTTAAAATGATCATTCAAAAATGTTTCCTGATAAACATGTTTGCTTCAAGGGAAGTTCTCAAATTCCTCCCTATTTTCAAGGAAACTCTATAATAATTTCATTATTATTTTTTTTATAAAATATATAATTTTATTTTGAAAAAACTACATTAATTCAAATTTGGTTTTACCATATTATTTTTCAAAGAAAACACTTTTTTTCAACGTAAATGATTATTTATTATAAGAAATACTCAATGTTTTTATATGAGTTTTTTCACATATTTCAGCACTATTGTTGATTAATATTATAAAATGGTTTAAGGGTTTAATGTTTTCATCTATAATAATTTATTTAATTATTTATGATTAATTATATAGTGGATGAACTATATTTATACGATTCACCATAATACTCTAAATGATTAGTGTTTACGTATAATGAATGGGGAAGGTAATTTTCATTCCATAAATTAGTTTGATTATGAATGTAAATGGTGTTGATCGTTATCCAATTAATATAAGGAATGAATTAAACTATTTATGTGATTGGTGGGGCCCTCTTTCAACACTCGATGCATCAGTCAGTCTTATAAGACACAACAGCATTGGGTTTTGTATGAGGCTATACCCTAGTATTTTTAGACATCTTGAATGAGGAATTGAAGATACGTTTTAGATATCCAGAATTATGAATTCCATCATTATGAAACTATAGATTTTTATTAAATGTTATTATTCAAATAATATAATATATATTGTTATGTTTTATTGAATTATATATTCGGTTTTCATTCATTCGATTTTATCAAAAGTAAATTTTTTAATCCATGTATTTTAGTTATTTATCATTCTTAGAGATACTATTTATATTTTTATCATTTTATTATTTACACATACTATGTATATGAGGTCACCCATTTAAATTTTTTATTAGGTTTTGAATAAGTATTTTATGAATGACATACAAGGATTATCGAATAGACTATGTGTGATTCAAAAGAAGTTTATATATTGTATTTATTTCATTTTGTAATTTGGAACTAATATATATTTCTTGTTTTCCAATGCTACAATAAAATTTGTCACTTTTGGATAACACTTTATTTTTTATATGCTAAGGTTATAAAATAATGAACTAGATCTAGGTTACTAGGGTCTATATCTTACACTCTTTACCTCCAATATAAAATTTATCCAATTTTCATAATAGAGCCTTGTATTTTTCAAAAAAATATATTTGTTCAGATATCATCATTCGCTAGTAATGAATGATGAAAACCCAAAAATAGGTCTTTAAATGAGGTATGGTCATTTTTTAAATATAGTAACTTTTTTTGAGTGCTTAATAAACCCACTATATTTATATATTTGATGAATACAAAATTCAAGGAATTTCATAATAATATTGTTGTGGTATTCATTGATGATATTTTATTGTAATGTATAGTCTATGGGGGCAATTAGAATCACTTGCAGATTATTTTTGAGGCTTTTAAAAGAAAAGTGATATATATAAAATTTAGTAGGACTCATTTCAGGATTACAAAATATTGTATTCATCATAATATTATTCCAATGGATGGAATCTTATTAGATCATGAATCTAGAAGATTTATAGAGGATGGAATACACTAATGAACATATCATAGGTACATTGTTTTATTATGTTGATATGTTATTTTTAGATAATCATTCATAATATCGAATCTTTGGATACTATATTAAATAATATTTAATTGAAATGATTTATGATTTTTTAAAGAGTAATGTGAAGAATGATTTAGTGAACTTACGAGGTTATTTGTCAGTAGAAGAAGATCAACTATACCATATTGAAATAAAATTTTTTGTGTTATATAGGGATTCATAAAAGAATTGTATTTTTGTTTCCTTACATATTATGATAAGGAAATTTCAGATGATTCCAGAAAATTGATGACTCATAAATATAAATACATAACCAATGATCCTCAATTAGTAAATGTGATAGTTTATTTGTGAGATGGAGAAATTATCTATATAGTGAAATATGACACATATTCATCGATCATAAGAAACTAATATTTATATATTCACAAAAAAAATTACCTACATGAGAAAATGGATACGTCTTGAGCCTCTAATGGATTATGATTTATTGCTAAAAATGAAGACCAGTTATAAAATTAGTGTATAGTATTGATTGAGTAGGAATGATAATGTTATTCTGGAAAAACTGGGAAATGATTGGGTTCCTATGAGTATATTTTTACTAAAGAAATATATAGTAGTAATTTTTTAATATGATACAATAATAATTTATCAAATGAGTTTGAAAAAATCATTATTTGAAAACATAAAAAATTATCAGTATGATTATGGGAAAATTTACAAGAATTTTAATGTTTTGAATAATGATATATCATTTTAAATAATTTTTGGAGATGGTTTTATTAAATTTGCATTGAGGTTATCTGTTCTATATTTAATTTATTTGAATAGAGAATTATTGGATGCTGATCATTGTTTATTTTATCTTATACACAATGATGTATAAGGATTTTCAAGAATAATATCTGTGTGATAAAACAATGTACCAAAATGATTATGATTTATCTAGTTGTTTATTTTTTCAATGGATATATGCTTTGTGACTTTATCCTTTATGATTCATGAATACAATTTATATTCCTATCAAAAAATGTTATGAGATTACTTTGTTTATTGTAATTGTACATCCAAAATAATTTATTAATGAATGATGATATATAATTAATAATTGACCTCCTAACAAAATCAAAAAATTTATACATTATAAGATAATCATTACATCATGTGATCCACAGGAGGATATATATATTAATGAATATGTACTATATCATCATGTTCCTATTTTAATTCTTTATGATCATGAATCTCATCTAACATAGAAGTACAAAATAATCTTAAGAAGGCTATTAATTTTTATCTTCTATTGAACACCACCTATAATACTAAAATACATGGATAATATTAAATGGATATGCATAAAATGTATTTCAAATTGTGGTCACGTAAATAGTACATCCTAGTAAATATAGATAAGTATTTAACTTTGGTATACTATAACTATACAAAATATAAAATTTAAATGGTGCCATAAAAGAATTATACAACATGAGTTGTCGTATTATTTCTGATAGGGGTGATATTGGGGAAATTATTATTATAGGAACTAAACATGATGATGGACAAAAAATATTGGTAATGGATATTGAGGATAAAATTTAAACACCTCTTTGTTGAATGGAGAGTTTTGCTTATAATCTAATAAATGATTTTTAATTCCATTTGGCATATCACACTTTCTTGAATGTTAGTACATAGAAGGGTGTCATATGGTTTGGTATGAATAGGAAAATGAGACCCAGGTAAATTGGACCTTTATAAATCAATAATTTTTTTTTATTTGTTATTCATTGTTTTGAAATGAATCTACAACTCTCAAAAGTAAACAACATGTTTCATATATCATTTATAAGGATGTAAAAGCTACACCTAATGCTTGTGCTCACCAAATATTAAATTGGAATAGAACCCAGCATGAGATAAATGTGATAATTCCATCTTGATTATATATTCTAGAGATAAGGTATTAATAAATCAGATATCCTAATAGGTAAATTTTCTTTGGACAAATCAAAAAAATTAGGAAGCAACATGGGACCATAAGATATTTTTAAGAAGAACAACCCTTATCGGATTATAATGTAATATAAATAAAATATATTGGATTATATTTTTCATTATGAAATAATATAGATCCTAAAATAAATAAAATATTTTAATTTTAATATAACATTAAATTTGATGATATATAGTTATTCATTTAAAATCGAGTTCAATCCAAACATAAATATTCATTATAATATTCTCTATTAATGACCATCTAATCATAGAAATATTTTTTTTTCTTTTAATATGATTATCATAAAAATTAGAAATATATTTTTTACACATGTACATTTTAATCATTTTTATATAATTAAAAATAACATTCATTTAAAATAAAATTAATTGTTTTTTGATAAATGATATTGTTCCAAAAAGATAGTTAAGGCATGCATTGAGCATAAAATATAAAATTAAATATCAAAACATCTAGATGATGTATTGGAAAAATTAACATCATTATATATATATATATATATTATAAAATTAATTAATATTATTGTCTTTTATTATATAAATATATATATAAATATAAATATTTGAAATTAATCATTTTTTGATAAATAGTTAAAATTACATAATTTTATTTCAAATCACAGTAAAAATATAAATATTTTTTATAATAATTTATATTTAAATTATTTTAATATAATTGGTTAAATTACATACCAATGAAATTTTATTTATTTCATTTTAATAATTTTCATATTAAATTTTATTTTGTAATCATAGTAATCTTTTAAAAAAAATTCAAATTGAAAACCCACATACTCATCACATACATGAGATTAAATATGAATTAAATTCATCTAAATATGATAATTTAAATTAAAGTATTTTATTCTATTTATGGAATCATATTAGTTAATATTATCAATAATAGTCATTATAATTTATTTTAAAAAAATAAGTGAAAATAGTAAAACAATTACCATGGTTAATGAAAAAATGTCATTATGAGGGGTACAGATAAAAATATAATTGTAAAAATAACATTAAAAGTCATTTATATTTACATATGAAAAATTATACAATATAAAATTTATAAGTATTAATAATAATCCATTTTGTGCCATGGATTTATATGAAAGATCTCGATTCAACTCGTTATTTTTAAAACATATTGATGGTCCACTGACCACACTTATAAATGTGAATCCTTCTCCACTCCATCTCAAACCACCTATAAATAATATTTATCAGAAACTACATTATTTTTTAAAATTAAATATTTTCAACAAATATTCTATTTTTTTAAAAGCTTTAATTCTAATAATACATTTAAATTTATCCTAAAGTAGTGATTCTAGATGAGGTAAAATTCTAAACTATGAATGTTGGATTCATTACAACTTCAATATCATCTAAATTATATAATATTATTATTATATAACATATAGGTATCTCAAATATACTAATATTATATCATGTTATGGTCATGAAAAATATATGTCACCTATTCTCTCAAATGGCAATTGATATTGTCTTTCACGTGTATAGGTGAATACCACTTCACAAACTGTTGTGACATGGTTTCCATCAACAACGCCCATATTTTCAATGATTATGAATATAACTATAAATATTAAATATTAGAAAATAATAATAAATATGTAGTCATTATATCTTATATAATATTGTTTTCTTTCTTTTCCATAAGGGAAATTCTAAAGTTGTTTTTATGTTCATCATATTAGATCCTGTCAAAGAGATATGATTTGTGCGTCAATAATGATTTACATGGAATGAAATAAATTTGAATATAATTAATATATTTTATATAAATAATATTATAATTATTTTCATGAAATGTATATCATTATTAAATAGTAATAAATCATTTTCATTATTACCTTTTCACTCACTGGACTATGTGAACATTTTCCATGTTTCTGTGGAATGTGGCCTCCACAGAGAGAGGGTACCCTCTATTCACTTCCAGAAAAGATTAATGAAATATATAAGTATATTCAATTAAATAATATAATATTTATTGATATTTTTATAATTATACTAATTTAAAATACTAATTACTTCATTTCAATACTGATCATTAAAAAATTGAATCATTAATAATGAGTACGCACGATGTAAAACCTGAGACTTTTATGTTATATAAATCGTCAAAGATATCTTTTTCTTCACACAACACTTTCTTGGATTTCTTTACATGAAATCACAACCTTCCTCGATAGCTTGCATCGTACGTAATACCGAGTTTCACTAAACAATGATATGCTAATAAAATATAATTAAAACTAGCTATTATGAATAGTAATAACCACTTTTTGAAATTTTATAAATTTTATATTTCAAAATGAACTTCATTTTTGGATTCGTAATATCAAAATTATCCTCTCGTGAAATTTTGTTATTTTTCTGAAAACATTCAATTTTTGATGAATAGTGAATCCACTAAGTGGTAGTTAAAAAAGCGAATTTTTCATAAAACTTAATTTTACCGCTTATGTGAGTGTAGTTTCAATAATCTGAGAGACACGGTTGATGTAAGTAAGTAAAATGTTGTTTAATGAGATGAAAATAATTTTTGGTGAATAGTAACTTTTTACTTTTATTTACCACTGTTAATAGTAAATAGGGTAATTAAGGGTAAAAATGATATTATTATTACCCTAACACATGTCCTAATTCTATTAGATAAGTTTAATTCGACCAAAAAAAATCTTAGAAATAAAATATTACCATTTAGGCCAACTTGGATTAGATTAGGACATTTATTATTAATTTATTTAAAGAAGGGTTAAAATAGTTAAAATCAAAGTTTAATATGTAAATCATTTTTAATATGGGGTAATACATAAGATAAATTCGACTATAAATATTTATTAGAAAGCTAAAACGTTTTCCTACATAATTGTATTTTATTTTAATTTTTAGACATTAAATAATTTAATTTATTTATGACACAATGATGATGAAGTAATTATCTTATTAATGAAATATTGACATAATTGATGTTATAAACACCAAAATAATTGTACTTTGAGACTTTTTATGAATTAAAATAATTTTCTAGATTAATATGTCATGTTAGTATTGATTTAATTTACTTTTTTAGAACTAATATTTCTGTTATAATTTTCAAAAAAATTAATTACTAAATAGTGTCAAAATTGACATAAAATAGTTTTTAAAACAAATATTATATTAGTAATTGATATATTATTCTTAATAATTGAAGGTTCGGCCAAATAAATTGATCAGGTTATATATATTAATAATAAACAACTTGGGGTTCGTTTGGATGCTTATAGTAAGTTTATTAACCTTATAGTATAAGAACACAAGAATACACGGTAAAAGTAAAATTATTTAACTTAATGTTAAATCTAAATGATAAGGTTAAAATAGGAAACTAAATATGTCTAAATTATATTGGATGAGATTATTTCGACCCATACCCACCTTAGCTTCGAAATAAACCAATTTGGAGCTATTTAAAACCGAACATGACTTTATAATAAAATAATATTTTTAGTTTTTTCAAAGGAGCCCCTCTCCTCCCTTATAAAAGGGCACCTCCTCCCCCTCTTCCTCACTCCACATTGAGCCTTCATTCTCGGCAAACCCCTGACAATTTTTTTGTCCACTTCATTAGAAACATCCTAGAGGTTCTGGTTTTCTTTCAATGACCTATTTTAGTACCCTAAAATGAGGTCTCAAAGAAGCACTTCAAAGAAGAGGTAATGTCCATTACCGATTCTTTCATCTTTATTTCTTCTTCCACTTATTCTTCTTTAGTTGTTTCATTATGAAGTAATAACATAAGTATCACTCATATACTGATATATTATTATAAGTATGAAACAACCCTATTTCATAATCTATCCATCCTACGGAAAAATAAATCCCCACGCATGCGTACGTACGGAATACCGTCTCCACGCCGTGGTGTAATCTATTTTCCACCACCACCTTACTTGGATGGGTATAATGGTGTAAATAATGACTATATATGACTATAATAAAGTGATACTGATTCTGAAATAGTATACATACACTCCAATACAATTCCACGATCATAGGAACGATATCATCACTCGTGCGTACGTAAGGAATACCGTCTCCACGATGTGATGCGACTCATTCTACATGATATTCATTTCATAATGATTATATAAATGAATTGAATGAATGAATATGATATATATTACACTAATAACATTCTGGAAATGAGGTATCTATAAACTAAATAGAAGAATAAGAATTTATTCGACAACAGACGCATAAGAACAAAAAGTTATAAACACCCGAATAACAAGTAGCAATGAAATATTACTAATAAGAAGCTAAGAATATGACCATATATGATATCATAAAAATATGTATGATTCTGTAATAAGTCAATAACATTATTTAAATCATTATACCGGATGTTCGGACACGTACAAAGCATATCAGACCTATGGTAAGGGAAATACCACAATCTCATTTTTATCGGAGATTGTTTATACGTTGGTATTTACTGGGGTGTATTTTATCATCCACATCCATGTTTCCCCAATATGTAATACTATTTTCATCCACCTAAAATTGATTAAATCCAATTTTACCCTTCAGTGAGTTTTAGTAAAGGATATGAAAGGAATCTTTTGTCGTTTTTCGTACGAGGTACTTTTTGACTTTTCCTACAAAAGTACGAAGAGTTTTTTTTAACTTATACGGCATGAATGGATTTTTAAAACATTATTTCCAAGAAGCTTCCTTTACATGTTTACAAGTTCAATTTTAATCAACTTCTTTTAGTTTATAATTTTACAACATGTTAAGATAGGAAAAGTGTTTTTGAAGTAGAAAAGATATTTTCCTCAAGAATGGAGTTCAAGTGTTTTATCAAAATTATTTTCCATCTAATATAATAAAGGGTTCTATTTTTATCCTTATTATTACATTGATTTGATTATGTTGTGATAGAATTATATTTTTATGAATTCCTTTATCTTATATGAATTGTTTTATGATGTCACAATGTTTAAGATTCCCATTTTTATTACATGGGTTATGTTATGATGTATGGTTTATGATTTTGTGGCACACATAAGAATGGTATCATTATGAAATGGGTGGGACATATATCTCTCTCCAATGCATTGGGTAAAGATTTTATATCTCATGAGATAGACATGGCTGGAACGGTAGGTTATACCGGTTCAGTGAAACAGGACTGAAACGAGGAGTGAACTCGGTTCAGAAAGGGAATTTGTCCACTAAGATAGTCTTGGCAATGAGTCTTGACTAATAAGAAATTATTCTCTATGATTATTTGTGTATTCCACAATGTTTCATCTTTTATGTTATGATTATTGGGATTACATTTCACTACTATGATTTATCCCATGTTATGAAATTATGATCTCTTTTGAAGGTTAATATTTCCAAAAGTTATGTGCTTATGTATATGACATGATTGATATTTCTTTTGTTTACCCATACTGAGCATTTGAGCTCACCCTTTTGTATGTTTTATTTCCCCAGGTCAGGAAGAAGGTTATTAAGTAGAATATGCCAAAAAGGACTCCAGATAGGATGAAATAAATGGGAGGCAAAGAAGATGCTTTATGAACCAGTTGTTTATGTTTCCCAGTTTCTAAAGACACTATAACTATACGGTCCTTTCATGGTTTTGTTATATGTTATAATAAGTGTGCTTCAATTCTGATGTAATAAAAATTTATGAAATGTATGGGTCGTTATAGTTGGTATCAGAGGCAAAGGAGGTAGGAATGTATCCAATCCTTGGGAACTCTCACATGTGAGCGTTTGACGAAGCATGGCTCTTTGCCCAAGGGCTTCATGAGGAAATGGCTGCCACTGGGGATGGTGGTGTGTCCTGCCCATGGGGTGTACCCGCCCATGGAGTGCCCTGATAGGTATCAATTATAGTCCACTGGAAGTAATTCCATGCCGTTATAGTTGGTATCAGAGGAAAGGTATAGTCAACCATTGGAAAATATGATGTGAAAGCCTTAGTAAGAACCCTAAGGATAAGTCTAAGCATAGAACACAATCTTAGTGTTTTAGAAATGGCCATGAATAACCTAGGATAAGACCTTAAGTGTGAAATTTTATTCTAGATTATGTGGTTTTCCTATTATAATTAGTGTTTCTCACACTATTCTTCTTGGTTTTAGTTAATGGCTGGAACCTGAAGGAACCGTGCTAATGCGGAATGCGACGGGCAATGCAATGATTGTCCCTCTGAGCAACCAAATGTTATTGGAGCTGGAAATGAAAAATCTTGTAGCCATGCTCACACAACTTTCTCAAGCTATGAATCATGAAGGACTTCCAAATGAGCAAAGGAAGGAGCAACATTATATTGAATCCTTCATGAGACAGCGTCCAACTTCATTCAGCGGGTCTACTGATCCATTAGTTGATGAACAATTGATTAGTACTACTGAAAAGGTATTTTCAGTCCTTCAATGTTCTAAGCATGATATAGTCAGCTTAGCAGTGTATCATTTGGAGGGTGATGCTGATCAATGGTGGAATATTATTAAGAATATGAGGCAAAGGGCTGAAATTGAGTCCATGGAATGGGACGAGTTCATGATCTTATTTTTCAATAAGTACTTCCCTCGTATTCTCTGAACAAATATGGAGAAATAGTTTCTTGAACTAAAGCAAAAGGATGATGAATCTGTTGGTACCTATGAAGAAAATTTTACAAGACTTGCAGGGTACGCTTCTGGTATTATTATCCAACCTGAGAGTAAGATCGATTGATTCTTTAGCAGCTTAAAACCAAGTCTTCAAAGGGCCTTATTCATAAGGGACTTCAATAGCTACGAGGAAATCGTTCGATGTGCTCTCAAAGTTGAGATGGAGATTGGAGTAACCTATCAGTCATATGGGTTTGATAAGAAGAGGAAAATGGAATTCAAAGGAAAATCTAAAGAGAACACGGAAAAAAAAAGATGAGCTTTCCCTAATGCTCAAAGTGTGGAAAGAAAAATGGAGGGAGTTGTCTTAAAGGGAAAAGTAAATGTTTCAAATGTGGAAAGGAAGGTCATCGGGCATTTGAATGCCGCGATGATGGGAAGAAGATGTCTAATGACGCAAACAAAGGAAGGGATACACATAATGAACCTACTACACATCAATGTTTCAAGTGCAAGGAGATGGGACATTATGCCAATAAATTCCCTAATCCAAGGGTTGATGATGATGGGTGACATCAACAAACTCTTATGGCTAAAGACAAAGGAAAGTCACATGCAATTTCTATCAGTGATGTGGAGTACGATAACGATGTGGTGAAAGGTACACTTACCATCCAAGCTAAAGTAGCAAATGTTTTATTTGATTCTGGATCCACCCACTCCTTTATTTCTGAAGAATTTTCTAAGGGTATCACCGTATTACCTCAACAATTAGATGTTTAGTTAGCTGTGACAACACCTAATGGCACAATAGTCGCATCAAAAGATTATAATTACTCTCCGATTGAAGTTTGTGGGAAAGTGCTTCCAGCAAATCTTGTGATCCTTCCTATAGTGGAATTTGATGTGATTCTTGGCATTGATTGGCTTTCTCTACATGGAGCTCATATCAATTGCCAATGAAGGGAAGTCACATTTCATATTCCAGATCAATCTATGATTGTCTATCAATGCAAGGATGAACATAACCTTCCAGTGGAAATTTCATCCATTTTATGGGTATTGATTCCACTAAATGAAGGTTATTTATCTCAAATGGTTGGTGAGAAACTCATGATTAAGAATATACCCATTGTACGGGAGTTTGATTATGTCTTTCTGGAGGAATTACTGGGTCTTCCACCAAATCATGAAGTTGAGTTTTCAATAGAACTCTAACCGGGTGCTTTGCCTATTTCAAATACACCTTATAGAATGGACCCAATTGAGTTGCATGAATTGAAGATGAAACTCCATGAGAATATTGATAAGGGGTTCATACGCCCTAGTGCGTCACCTTGGGGAGCACCTATTCTGTTTGTTTAGAAGAAACATGGTTCAATGAGACTCTGCATTGATTATCGAGAACTTAACAAGATCACTATCAAGAACAAATATCATCTCCCGCACATTGATGACCTATTTGACCAACTACGCGGAGCTCAATAATTTTCCAATATTGATCTTCATTTAGGGAATCATCAATTAAGGGTCAAAATGGAGGATATACCAAAGACGACTTTCCATACAAGGTATGGACACTATGAATTTATAGTGATGCCATTTGGTCTTACTAATGCCCCTGCTATCTTCTTGGATCTAATGAATAGAGTCTTTAGAGACTATCTTGATCAATTTGTGGTAGTCTTTATAGACGATATTCTTGTATATTCAAAGATCAAGGAAGAACATGAAGATCACTTGAGGATTATATTGAAGACCCTGATAAAGGAGAAGCTTTATGCCAAATTTACCAAGTGTGAATTTTGGCTTCAAAAAGTTTCATTTTTGGGTCACATAATCTGAAAAGAGGGGATATGTGTGGACCCATCAAAAACAGAGGTTATCGAAAGATTGTCGAGACCAACAACAGTAACTGAGATCCAAAGTTTTCTTGGTTTGGCTAGATATTATCGATGTTTTGTGAAAGATTTTTAACGATTATCTAATCCACTGACCATGTTGACTCAGAATGGAGTTAAGTTTGTTTGGACAGAGGAATGTGAAGAGAATTTCAAGGAGTTGAAAAAAAGGTTATCCAGTGCACCTGTGTTCACACTGCCTTGTAGTGGAGAAAGGTTTGTGATCTATAGTGATGCATCCAAGAAGGAATTGGGCTGTGTTCTTATGCCAAATGATATGGTGATAGCTTATGCCTCACGACAGTTGAAAATCCATGAGAAAAATTACCCAACACATGATTTGGAGTTAGCTGCGGTAATATTTGCATTAAAAATTTGGAGGCATTATCATTATGGAGAAAGGTGTGACATTTATATTAATCATAAAAGTTTAAAGTATATTTTCAAATAAAAGGAGCTGAATATGTGCCAAAAAAGATGGTTGGATCTGATTAAGGATTACGACTGCTCAATCCATTACCACCCTGGGATAGCAAACAAGGTGGCAGATCCATTATGTCAACAAGACCATGCTAGTTTATTCATGATGAGGATCACAAAAGATCCAATACTTATGGATTTACCAAGGATGGATCTTGGAATTATAATGAAATGGGAAAAATCGTATCTTTCTCAAATGAATGTTCAACCATATATACATGTGAAGATTAAAGAGGCACAGAAAGAAAATGTTGAGTTACAAAAGAAGAGGAGAAATGTTCCTGAATTCAACCTTGATTGTGATGGGATAATAAAGTTCAGGAATCGAGTTTGTGTTTCTCCCATACCTATATTAAAGAAGGAGCTACTGGATAAGGCTCATAGTTCTTCATTCTCTATTCATCCTGGAAGCACGAAGATGTATAGGGACCTGAAAGAGTAATTCTGGTTGGATGGCATGAAAAGAGATGTTGTTGAATATGTCTCTCGATGCTTGGTTTGTCAACAAGTTAAAGCTGAGAGACAGAAGTTTAAGGGTAAGTTACAACCATTTCCCATACCCAAATGGAAATGGGAAAACATCACTATGGACTTTGTCACAGGACTTCCTAAAACATCCAAAGGAAATAAATCTATCTGGGTCATAGTTGATCGTCTTACAAAGTCTGCACACTTCATTACTATTAGATAGGATTTCTCTCTTGATCACCTTGGAAGGATATATGTAAAGGAAGTGGTAAGATTGCATGGAGTACCACTTTCTATTATATCTGATCAGGATCCGAGATTTACCTCGATGTTCTGGCAAAGTCTTCAGCATACTCTGGATACAGAGTTGAGTTTCAGCACATTTTATCATCCTCAGATAGACGGTCAGTCTAAGAGAAAAATTCAAACTCTAGAAGATATGTTGAGAGCTTTCTCTATGAATTTCAAAGGTGGTTGGGATCAACACCTACCTTTGGTGGAATTTTCTTACAATAATAGCTTTCACTCCAGTATTCAGATGGATCCTTATGAAGATCCCTATGGAAAGAACTGTAGGACTCCAACTTGCTGGGATGATGTTGGGGAAAGAAAGCTATTACGACCCGATCTCATTGATGAAATGGCAGAAAATGTCAGATCTATTCAACAACACATAAGAGCATCTCAGAGTCGACATAAAAGTTATGCCGACAACCAAAGAAAAGACCTAGAGTTTTAAGTGGGTTATAAAGTGTTCTTACGAATATCTCCTTGGAAGAGGGTTATGAGATTTGGAAAGAAGGGGAAGTTGAGCCCTAGATATATTGGTTCTTTCAAAATACTGGATCATTTTGGAAAGGTAGCTTACCGATTGGTGCTTCCACCGAATCTCTCTCATGTTCATGATGTGTTCCATGTATCTCTCCTGAGAAAGTACATACCAGACCCTTCAAATGTACTCAGCTCAGAAGTTGTACCGCTGGAGCAGGATCTTTCTTATGATGAACAGCTGATAGAGATTCTGGATCGTAGCAAAAAAGTCCTACGAAACAAGACCACTCAATTGGTGAAAGTTTTATGGAGGAACCACTAATTAGAAGAAGCTACATGGGAGCTTGAGGATATGATGAGGGAGAGGTATCCTCATCTGTTTGTTACAAAGTGATGACTTTCGAGGGAGAAATTCATTTTAAGGGGGGTAGAATGTAAGACCTGAGACTTTTATGTTATATAAATCATCAAAGGAATCTTTTTCTACACACAACACTTTCTTGGATTACTTTACACAAAATCACAACCTTCCTCAATAGCTTGCGTCATACGCAATACCGAGTTTCAGTAAACAATGATATGCTAATAAAATATTATTAAAACTAGACGTTATGTATAGTAATAACCACTTTTTGAAATTTTATAAATTTTATATTTCAAAATGGACTTCATTTTTCGATTCGGAATATCGCAATTATCCTAGGGTGAAATTTTGGTATTTTTCTGAAAACATTCGATTTTTGATGAATAGTGAAACCACTAAGTGGTAGTTCAAAAACTGAATTTTTCATAAAACTTAATTTTACCGCTTCTCTGAGTGGAATTTAAAAAATCTGAGAGACACGGTTGATGTCAATAAGTAAAATGTGGTTCAATGAGATGAAATTTTTTTGATGAATAGTAACGTTTTACTTTTATTTACCACGGTTAAATGTAAACAGGGTAATTAAGGGTAAAAATGATATTATTATTACCCTAAAACATGTCCTAATTCTATTTGATAAGTGTAAATCGACCAAAAACAATTTTAGGAATAAAATATTACCATTTAGGCCCACTTGGATTAGATTAGGACATTTATTATTAATTTATTTAAAGAAGGGATAAAATAGTTAAAATCAAAGATTAATAAGTAAATCATTTTTAATATGAGGTTATACATAAGATAAATTCAACTATAAATATTAATTATAAAGATAAAAATATTTCCTACATAATGGTATTTTATTTGTAATTTTTAGACTTTAAATAATTTAATTTATTTATAACACAATGATGATGCAGTAATTAGGTTATTAATGAAATATTGACATAATTGATGTTATAAACACCAAAATAAATGTAATTTGAGACTTTTTCTGAACTCAAATAATTTTCTAGATTAATATGAAATGTTAGTATTGATTTAATTAACTTATTTCGAACTAATCATTCTGTTATGATTTTCACAAAAATTAATTACTAAATAGTGTCAAAATTGACATAAAATAGTTTTTAAAAAAAATATTATATTAGTAACTGTTATTTTATTCCTAAAATCTATGGTTCGGAAAAAGTACATAGATAAGGTTATATATATTAATAATAAACAACTTGGGGTTCATTTGGCTGCTTATAGTATGTTTATTAACCTTATAGTAGAAGAACACAAGAATACACAGTAAAAGTAAAATTATTTAACTTAATGTTAAATCTAAATGATAAGGTTAAAATTGGAACCTAAACTTGTCTAAATTCTATTGGTTGAGAGGATTTCGAATCATCCCCTCTTTAGCTTCGAAATAAATCAATTTGGAGCTATTTAAAACCGATCTTGACTTTATAATAAAATAATATTTTTAGTTTTTCCAAAGGAGCCCCTCTTCTCCCTTATAAAAGGGCACCTCCTCCCCCTCTTCCTCACACCACTTTGAGCCTTCAATATCGACCAAACCCTACCAATTTATTTTCTCCACTTCCCTAGTAAAATCCTATAGGTTCTGGTCTTCTTCAAAGACCTACTTTAGTACTCTAGAAAGAGGTCTCAAAGAAGCACTTCAAAGAAGAGGTAATGTCCGTTATCGATTATTTCATCTTTATTTCTTCTTCCACTTCTTCTTCTTTAGTTGTTTCATTATGAAGTAATAACATCAGTATCACAAATATACTGATATGTTATTTTAAGTATTAAACAGCCCTATTTTACCATCTATCCATCTTATGGAAAAAGAAATCACCGCGCGTGCGTACGTACGGAATACCGTCTCCACGCCGTGGTGTAATCTATTTTCCACCACCACTTTACTTTGATGGTTATAATGGTGTAAATAATGACTATATATGACTATTATAAAGTGATACTGATTCTGAAATAGTATACATACACTCTAATACAATTCCACGATAATAGGAACAATATCATCACTCGTGCGTACGTACGGAATACCGTCTCCACGATGTGATGTGACTCGTTCTACATGATCTTCATTTCATAATGATTATATAAATGAATTGATTGAATGAATATGATATATATTACACTAATACCATTCTGGAAATGAGGTATCTATAACGTAAAGAGAATAATATTAATTTATTCGACAACACACGCATAAGAACAAAAAGTTATAAACACACTAATAACAAGTAGCAATGAAATATTACTACTAAGAAGCTAAGAATATGACAATATATGATATCAAAGAAATAAGTATGATTCTTTAATAAGTCAATAACATTATTTAAATCATTATACAGGAGGATCGGGCATGTACAATGCATATCGTACCTAAGGTAAGGGAAATATCACAATCTCATTTTTATCCGAGATTATTTATACTTTAGTATTTACTGGGTTGCATTTTATCATCCACATCCATGTTTCCCCAAAATGTAATATTTTTTCCATCCACCTACAATTGTTTAAATCCAATTTTACCCTTCAGTGAGTTTTTAGTAAAGTATATGAATGGAATCTTTAGATGTTTTTCGTATGTGGTACTTTTTGACTTTTCTGAAAAAAGTACGAAGAATGTTTTTTTAACTTATACTGCATGAATGGATTTTTGAAACATTATTTCCAAGAAGCTTACTTTATAAGTTTACATGTTTATTTTTAATCAACTTCTTTTAGTTTATAATTGTACGACATGTTAAGAAAGGAAAAGTGTTTTTGAAGTAGAAAAGACATTTTCCTCAAGAATGGAGTTCAAGTGTTTTATCAAAATTATTTTCCATCTAAGATAATAAAGGGTTCTGTTTTTATCCCTATTATTACATTGATTTGATTATGTTGTGATGTAATTATATTTTTATGAATTCCTTTATCTTATTTGAATTGTTTTATGATGTCACAATGTTTAAGATTCCCTTTTTTATTACATGGGTTATGTTATGATGTATGGTTTATGATTTTGTGGCACACATAAGAATGGTATCATTATGAGATGGGTGGGACCTATATCTCCCTCCAATGAATTGGGTAATGATTTTATATCATAGGAGATAGTCATTGCTGGAACGGTAGGTTATACCGGTTCAGTGAAACAGGACTGAAACGAGGAGTGAAATCGGTTCAGAAAGGGACTTTGTCCACTAAGATAGTCTTGGCAATGAGTCTTCATTAATAAGAAATGATTCTCTATGATTATGTGTGTATTCCAGAATGTTTCATGTTTGATGTTATGATTATTGGGATTACATTTCACTACTATGAATTATCCCATTTTATGAAATTATGATCTCTTTTGCAGGTTAAGATTTCCAAAAGTTATGTGCTTATGTATATGATGTGATTGATATTTCTTTTTTTTACCCTTATTGAGCATTTCAGCTCACCCTTTTGTATGTTTTATTTCCCCAGGTCAGGAAGAAGGCTATTATGTAGAATATGTCAAAAAGGGACTCTAGATATGATGAAATAAATGGGAGGCAATGTAGATACTTTATGAACAAGTTGTTTATGTTTCCCAGTTTCTAGAGACACTATACCAATACGTTCCTTTCTTGGTTTTATTATATGTTGTAATTAGTGTTCTTCAATTCTGAAGTAATAACAATGTATGTAATGTATGGGTCGTTATACAAGACCTACCATCTACATGTTCAGGACATCAATTTTTCCTAAAATACATTTATAATTATTTGTATTAAAACAATAATGTATGTTTAGATATGATAATAATGTCATTATTGACATTAAATATTTGTTTAATTAATGTCATTAGAGACAAATATTCATCCCACCAAAGTCATTTTTGAAACATAATTAAAATATCATCGAAACACATTATGAAATAATAATTGATGTAGTTTTATATAACATAGTAATAGTGTCAATAATACTAATATTATATATTAAAAATTATTTTAACATTTCATATACTAAAAAATTTATCATTATATTTGATGATATTTAATGTAAGTGACGGGTTGGTCAAACGGTAAGGAACATCATCTAAATTTATCTTCATTTAGGAAAATTTTATTGTTGTCTAACTAATTTCATATATATTATGTTATTACTAACCGTTTATAATGCAATATTAGGAATAACAAATTATCTAAGGTATTTTATGTTTTATTTTTTATTAATTAATAAAATTTTATTTTTCAAGAACATTACCCTCTGGAAAGGGACTATGTCTCAAATTACAATCATTGATGAATATTGTTATGTGATTCCCCATATTTCATTTATTTAGTGTGTATACTATAACATTAGAATATAATATATTGATTCAATATTAGTAATTGGTATTTTATGTTTCAATTTTTATCAATTTATATATGGTGGATTTCTGTGATTACTACCATGTGGAAAATTTTGTTGTATAATCTCACATTCATTTTTAATTTATAACTTTCTCATGAAAGAATCACATTTACTGATAATTTTTTGAGGTCATATTTCCATTAAATATGATTTATATTTTATAATTGATAGGATTATTTAAATAACTGTATTCCTTTTTTACAAACACTGTTAAATTTTGAAGTCATTTGATTATTTTGATAAATTATAGAGATTCAATTGATTGATAAATAAATATTTTATCTTTTTAAATTGATATTAAATACATTAGAAAAAACATTCCAAATGTTTATAATCATTTAATTTATTTAAATAATTTGTATAAAACCCTCTATTATAGATATATAACATCAATTTAGCCAATACAGATCTTCTAGAAATGTACTATTCTTAAACAGACTATACATAAAATATATATTCATTACATGGTGAAAAAATCAAGCAAAAGGGTGACCCATGATTCAGGGAAATAGTAAACAAGGGTTATAATTGTGTTTATAATGATCCTAAGGGTATATAAAAAACAAAATATCATTTCAATAAATACCATTCATGATAATGATCATAATATTTATACATAGTATAATGATTATAAAATCATATTAAATAAAAATTAATTTAATCCAATAACCCGAGCCATGAGAACATAATATTGAAATAATAAAAATATTTATGGCATGAAATAATAATATAAATTTTTTAACCTAAATAAATACATATAGTTTCACTCATCATGTATTGGACATGAAATCATTCCCTCATATAATCATATGAGCATGAAACTAGGTACCTACATTTCATTATGAACATGAAACACATCCCCTTATAAAATATTATTAAAATTTAAAATATGTCCACACATAACACTGTGAATATATAATAATACTAAAATATATCAGAGAAGAAATGATATATAGTTTATTCATAACATTGAGATCATGTAAGGAGGGTTATAAATAGAATTTTTAATAATAAGTAATCCATCATTACCTAATGAATAGGATGATGATATATGTCCCACCGATCACATAATGGTTATCATACATATGTATGGCACTTGATCATAAAAAATTTATCAGATCAAAAGTCATTTATCAGATCATAACCCATGGAATAAAAGGGGTTTCAAAAACTAATCATTAAATCATAACCTATTGAAATGTTAATGGTTTAAAAATAATTTCATCATTTTATTTTAGCATAATGACACTACCAAAATTATCATTTACTTTATTTTATAATTTTTTTTACTTTTATATTTTTTAGGTTATTGTTTGAGTCTTAGATGAAAAACTTTTGAGTTATTTAAAAAAAAGCGAGTTTCGGAATTGATGTCACTCGGTGCAGGGGCAGAGCACATTTGGAAATCCTTGTGCGGCTCCACCCAGGCTTTTGGCTGATCTGCATGCCTTTGGAAAAATGAAAATGGGTAAAGGTATTATTTTTTTCGTAATGTTATAATTTTTATTAAAATTTAAATGATAAAATTTGTTCGTTATTTTTTTTTTTCGGCAGATGTGTGGGCACCGCATGTTTAGGAAAGGCCATGAGGTCAGCCTGGGAACCCGTGTGACTATTTTTGTATCAGAGAAAAGCTACCGCACTGTCAGCACATGATTTCCTGAGTTGTGCACAGGTTGTGAGGTTGCGATATCCAATTAATAAGACTATGTACGGAATAATGATGTAAAAATTAAAATGAGGTGGGTAATAATACTATTACATGATTTATTATTGCTATTATTATTATTAAAATTATTAATGACCTTATTAATATTATCAAAATCATTATAAATAACATTATTATTTATATCGCTGTCCTTTTGAAGGAATTTTTGTAATTATTTTTATTATTATAATTATTATCATAATTGTAAAACTTATTAATTATTATTTCAATTAAGAAGTTTAATTGTTATCATTTTTATTATTATTTTTATTATAAATTTATTTATTTTTATTTGTATAATTATTATTATTATTATATACTTTTAAAAAGAATAATTTTTTTTGTAACCCTAACCTAGCAGACAGCGATGCCCCCCCCCCCCCCCCACTTCATTCATGTTCGCACACCTTGGTCGCGATCTGCCCTCATTGCTTGCACCAACTCTCTCCCTACATATCGAAAGGCACCTCCTCCCGCCCAAAAGAATTCCCTACCCTCTGGCCTCACCTCCTCAGTGCACCGGACCACCGCCTCCTGTCATAGCTGCACCCCTCACCAACCCTGTTCGACCACCTGTAGCATTCATCCATGCCTCTACCTCATTCCCTTTTCCTCCAATACAACATACCCATCCCGACCGGACGTCCAGCCTACTCCCTCCATCCCCGAGCGGACGTGCCCCCTACTCTTTGGCCAAATTTTTGGCCACCCATTCTCCCTCCAGTGGTCGTCCGGCCACACGACCCCCCTTCCCACACATACTGTTTAGCCATGCGAACACCCTTCTAGTGCCAGTCCCCTTCCACTGCACCCCCATATCGGACGGGTTTCGTTTGGCACGGTCTTCTCCAGCGTGTGTTCCCACCTCCCGCATCAACATCCCTTCTAGTGACAGTTTCTCTTTTTCCATTAGGTAATTTATTCTTCATTTATGGTTTTCAGTTTTCCCAAACCTTAGATGTTGGGGATTCAATAATTATACAGATTAATTCCAATATTAATGGTTCGTGGTTATTATTTAGGGATCATTTGGTTCCTTGCGGGTCTGGTTGTAGTGTGAACAGTGTGTCTCACTATATTCAGGATTTTATTCATTATTTGAGGTGAGTATCCCCTTTTGACAAATTTTCTTGATTAATGTTTCAACTATTTCATTTTTTTCCTGGTTTGTGATAATTAACTGGTGACTTTCAATGTCTAGAATAATGTATTGTCTGTGGAATTCGTAGAAATTGAGTTTAACATATCAAATTTTGTATATTTTATGTGTGCAATGTTTTTTGTTAAATTTCATACATGTTGTGTATAATTTTGAAACAGCTGCAACTCAAAATTTGAATGTCTTGGTTAGAGTTTGGTCTTAAGGAGAGGGTTTATGGTCGAAATTTGGCTTAATATCATTTCAGTGATATTTAAATTTGTATTATAAACATTTTACTTGTTTATTTCAAATTATATGTTGTGTGTATTATGTTTTGGGAATATTTAAAAGGGTACTTTATTTCAATGGTAGAATTTTCTTTTATTGTTTTTGAATGATGTGTGTGTGCATAGATTAAATATGGGTTTTTGAGGTGTGGTGTATTTTTATTATTTAAATCAGTTAGTTTATTTAATGGTGCAAGTGGTGCATTTTCTACTCTAAAATGATGATGATATATAGTTGATCATAAAAGAGGTTTTTTGAAGAGGGTATTGGGTGTGTAATCCATGGGTTACTCTTAAAATATTGTTTTGTAAATTTTAATGTGGATTAATATATAATGTAAATGTTAAGGAGTATATTTTGAAGATATTTTGAGTTTTTTTACACCGTTTGTTCATTTGGATTATCCTATGTCAGTTTTTATGGGTTTTTAGTTATTGTGTGTTTGTTGTAGTGCAGTGGTGATGTAATTCTGTGAAACTATGTTCGTCAGCTTACGTGTTCTTGTGCAACTGTGAGAGGCGTGACATATCATTGTGTGTGTAATGTGATCCATGTTAGGTCCTCCCACTGGACTCACCATTAAATTTAGAATTTTATAATTTCATGATATTCCCATAATATTTAGTAAATGAGAAATATTATTAGATAAATATTTTTTTTGGAATAATTAGTTTATGTAGATGAAGTTGTTTATTTTATAAATGAAATATTAGACATTTTCATGGTGAATTGACTCGTAATAGTGTATGAATGACTGTTTGACCTTTGAACATAATTCCTGGATTTTCCAGTGTAGTTCTGGTTTGATGGTAAATGTTTTCTTCTGGAGTGTAAGAAAATGTTTTGGTTTCACATGATAAATGGTGTTTTTTTAAAAGTTTCTTAAGGACTAATTGGCACATTAATAAAATAAACTATTATTGAAAATCTAATTTGGGGTGAATCGAGGGTGATATTGTTGTGTTCGACAATTGTGTGATATTCTATTGTGTGATGTTTGTGCCTTGTTATTGGTTTCTTGTTTGACATAGCTGACTCACCCATGTTTTTTATATGTGTTGATATGGGAACATGACAAAGTATGTGAATCTTCTATGAACAATTTATGTACTAGTTTATATTAAGCACTGGCTAATTGTCCATAGTAAAGAGGTGCTTTGTTGTTATTTCTTTGGGATTGGGCCCCTTGAATAGGCCATGTTGGGTGTCAGTTGGGCGTTAGGGCATTATGACATCATCGTGAGTAGGCATGCCTTCAGGATGAGTCACATGTATAGTATGTTATGGATTGTTCATTATCTCCATGGTTTGACCCATGTTTTCTTTAGTGCTTATTTGTATGTGGTGGACGATTAAGATGACTATTTTGGTTTTTAGACCTTATGGGCCACATTTTCCATCACTCTTATTGTGTGTCATGTGTGGTTTTCGATTTGACTAAATACTAACATTTGTATTTCCAAATTGAACTGAAAAAATTATAAAAATTGAATTCACCAATTCCTTTTAAACATTACATGTGTTTTTATATTTAAAAGGGAAATGAACTGTTACATATTTTAGAAATGAAATTGTATTTGGAAACCCATATTTTATAATATTTTGTTCAATCCTGAAATTAGTAAATTCTTTATTTAACTGTAGTGCATTGGTAATATTATGTTGGGAATGCCTACTGAGTTTTAAAAGTCACACATATTGTGTCTTCTTGTTTATATTTTTGTTGCAGGTTTGACTCGAGCTTGCTCTTCTTGGGCGATAGCTAGTTGTGGATAGGTTAGAGACTCTTGGAGTCATGACGATTTTTTCTTGTGGGAAGGTTAGTTGGTTGTTGATGGTCCTTCATTTTTTACGCTGTTTATTTACATCGCGTTATTCTACATTCCAACTGATTTATTAATTTTCATTGTACAAACCCATTCCAATTTTTCTTTTATTGATGCCCCGAAACTTGTCGCCTGCCCAGGGGGGTCGGGAATGCCCTTCGTGAAATTTCACAGAGCAGCCTGGGTGATCAATTCAGTATCGACCTAGGTTGGATCATGACAAAATGGTATCATAGTATGACAGCTCTTGAGCAGACCTTGTTTTTTAGATCGCACATCGTTATTTGGGTTTTTTATGGTAAATTATTTATAATTGTCAGGGTACTAGGCGTATGGAGACAAGGTGATTACCCTAGAGTACTCTTCCTGTTCATAGTGTGACTAGAGTATGGTGCCAACCATATTTCTGAGTCACCCAATGACACTGTATTTTTTTCGGGATGGTTTGAGTCTTCATTACTTTTTATTTTTTTTACTGTTTTATTATTGAAATTAGGAAAAGTTGAAATTGAAAAGGAAATGACTATGTTTTTTATTATGTTATTTGTTTCAATGTCCATTAGTGTTCACCCCCATGATGGTTTTATAGATTCCCAAGGAGCTGCATCGGGTGGTGAACCCCATATATATCCTACATTTGTTCAACCTATAGACAATGTTTTAGAATTTTAGATGTTGAGCCCTCCCATGTTTTATGGTCAAGTAGATCCTCTTGAGGCAGAAAAGTGGTTGCGGAAGATTGAGTTGAACTTCAATTTCATTGGGCTGCATGAGTCATTGAAGGTGAAGATGGATACCATTATGCTTGAAGGTAAACCATGGAATGGGTGGAAGTCTTTATATCGAAACAAGCCATAAGAAGATCTCACATGGGAATTCATCAAGTATTAATTCATCCAATAATAATTTTCTTGAGTGGACAACGACGAGGAAGAGGATGGAGTTTTTCTTTCTTGAGCAGGGTGCTTATTTGAGTACTATAATTCTATCGACAATTCATAGAACTAGTTCCATATGACCAATGGATTGTTTCAAATAATCACAGGAAGGAATGGCCATGTGAGTTTGTAATTTGTCCTAAACAACGATTGAAAGTAGAAAAGATCGACCTAACCATCTTCTCGGATGTTGTGGGGAATGCATTTCTTTCTAAATCTAAGTCAGTAGGAGGACCTATGGTGGAAGATCCTCACCCTGCCTTGGGAAACGGTGTAGAGGATGATGATATAAATAATTGGAAGTGACATGATGTTGGTGGCTCTAATAGTTGAATCATGAGGCATTTAGACTTAAATTCTTATTCTTCAATGCGTAATGTTGTGATCTGCCACCCGTGTGGTAGGTAGGGTCAAAAGAGACTGAAATTTTCTTGTGCTCCGAGAACCTGCCACACCTGTGGATGTTGGGTTCAAATGTAGTGACTCTACAATGGTTGTTCCATGAAGCGTGTTGAATCTAGACATGGCTCGTTGAATGTAACCATAGACCTTCGGCAAATGTGGGCCTCTATTTGAGGGTCCTTTTGAGATTTTATCTTTGTAGTGTTCATTGGATATAGTAATAATCTCTTGTCAAATTTATAGGTGCTTATATTAATATAGTAGTAATAATGTTATTTTTTAAACATCATATAAATCGTGGTTTTTTTGGAAATGTGTTTATTGAAATTCTAGGTTTTGTGTTTTGTTTGGGAATTTCTAAAGCCTAAATGTGAAGCAAGATATGCTTTAATCATTGATTCTCCAACAATATGTCATGGAGTAAAGATGACGCATAATTAAGAAAACCTACAACATTGAAAAAGTTCATTGGTTTTACCTCGGTATATAGTGTGACGTGGTTTATGTTCTTCTGAGGTTGTGACATTGTTGAAATGGGGATGATGGTAGTTTTTATGTTCTATCAGTTTTTTCCTTCCCTTTTTCCCCCTTGTGGTGGGGGTTTCTAGTTCATGCATAATTTTTTCATTTTTGGTAAATCTCATTATTTCATACAGTGGGGAGACCAATAATTGGTCGTGAAGAGTTACACCAAAAGTAATTTAGATTTATCCCAATCCTTATGGTGGGGAGTCCATTTGGGACTCCCCATGTCGGTATTAGAGTTTCTTTTTATGTATTGTATTTTTGGTTTTTAGTATCTTGTGGAACCACTTGATCATGAGTTCGTCCTCTCGAGTATACTTTCATATTGGAGTAAACCGAACGGTTTCTTTGGACTATGATTATGGGAATAAGTGACATAAGTAGTATATGTTCATTTGTTCCTTTGTTGAAATAGATGGTTTGGGTTCATCTTGTTGATGGTAAAGGTGATCATGTTTTAAGGATGAGTTGTGTCATAGGTTTTTGGTGTCAGTTTGGATCAATTCAACTAAAAGCGTTTAATCATTTGGAGGTGGGTGACACTTAAGAAGATTCATATTTTGGTTTTGATCTTGTCCTGGATTTATTGGGGTAGAAATCATTATGTTGGGGATAATTTTCACACCCCGACCTGTCTATTAATTTATTTTATAATTTTATTTCACTTGTAAATTTTTTTTCAGGTCTGGGTTATGTCCTGTAAGAAAAACATTTCAGTTATCTCAAAAAACTCGCGTTTCTGAGTTGACATTACTGGGTGCATAGGTGGAGCACATTTTGAAAACCCTATGTGGCTCTGCCCATGCTTCTGCATAATCCACCTACCTTCATAAAAATATAATTGTGTAATTCTTTTATTATTGTTAATAATATTATAATATTTATTTAAAGTGAAATGATAAATTATTATAGATATTATTAATATTATTATTCTGGCCAGTGTATGTGCACCGCACGATTATCGAATGTCGTACATTTAGCCCGAGAACCGGTACGACTACTTCTAGCTTGTAAAAAATCTATTGCACTGTGCACACATGAGCACTTCAGTTGTTTGGACCACAGGGTTGAGATATCCAATTAATAATACTATGTAATAAAAATTGAGGTAAAAATTAAAATTCGCAGGGTAATTACACTATTACTGTATTTTTATATTTATATTATTATTATTATTAAAATTATTATTATCCAAATTATTATTATAAAAATAATTATAAATAATATTATTATTTATATTGTTATATTTTATTATTATTATTATTATTATTATTATCATTATTGTAAATGTTATAAATTTTTATTACCATTAATAATTTTTATTATTATTTGTGTTATTATTATTATATTTTAAAAAAAATTAATATTATTATTATGTAATGAAAAAAATAAGAAAAAAATATTGTAACCCTAACCTAGTACCTGGTAGGGCCCGTTCACCACCCTAATCTCTTTATTCATTTTCAGACCCCAGGGCATTGAGCCGCCCTACTTGCTTCGACATATACTCTCCCTACATATCGCACTGCACCTCCGCCCTCCCTACGGACCGCCATTCCCTCCCGGCTTGCCTCCTCCGGGCACTAGACCGCCGCCTCCCGGCTTAGCCGCACCCATCGCTGACCCAATCCGACCTCCAGCAGAATCCCTCCGCACATCTGCATCCTACCCACGACCTCCAGCAAGCCACACCCATCATAAATTTCACTCCAACCTGCTCCCTCCTTCCCCGAGACAACACACCACCTTCTCTCTGGCCATATTTCTGGCTCCCATTTCTCCCTATACCGGTCATTCAGCCACACGACCCCCCTTCCCACACACACTGTTTAGCTACGTGATCCCCCTTCCTACATGAGTCCCTTTCGGGTGAAACCCCTTATTGGACAGGTTTTCTCCGACACGCTCTTCTTCGGTGTGTGCACCATCCTCCAGCATCGACTTCTCTTCAGGTGATCGTTTATCTTTTTTTTCAATTTTTCTTAATTTAGGGTTTTCATATTTCCAAACACTATATAATGGGGTTTCAAAACATTTAGTGATTAATTCCCAAATTAATGTTCTTGATGTTGTTTTGAGGGATTTTTTTGGTTCCTTGCCGGTGCGGTTGAGTGGTATATAGTGTTTCACAACATTTTCTGGATGTTATTCTTCATTGGAGTTGAATTTCCACTTTGCAAAAATTTATGGGGTTAATGTATAACTGGTTTAATGTCTTTCTCATGGATTGTGATAATTAATTGGTGAATTTCAATGTATATAATAATGTATTATTTTGTGTAATTGGATGAAAATGAGTTTTAAATTTCAAATGTGTTATATTATGTCTGTGAAATGTTTTTCGTTATATTTCCAACATGTCTTTTATAATTTTGAAACTGCTGACAATCAAAATTTGATGGTCATGGTTTGAGGTAGGGCTTAAAGATAGTGTTTTTTTGGTAAATTTGGCATAGAAGCCATTCATATTTATATAAATTTGTTTTATAAGCTTTTAACTTCTTTATGACATATTATATATGGTGTAGATTATGTTTTGGTAATATTTTGAGGCGCCCATGATTTCAAAGGTAGACCTTTGGTTTATGGCTTTATTATTCGGTTTCTGTGTATGGTTTTAAAATAGGTTTTTGACATGAAGTGTATTATTATTATTTTTTGCATTTAGTTTATTTAATGATGCATGTGGTGTGATTTTTTCTCATGAATGTTGAGGATGTGAAGATGATCTTGAAAGAGTATTTATTTCAAGAGGGTATAGGGTGTGTAAGTCGTGAGTCACTCTTCAGTAATTGTTCTATGAATTTGATTTGTGGTTTGTTAAATAATATAAATGGTGCAAAGTATTTTTTGAAAACAAGTCTAGGTGTTTTTTACACCATTTGTTCATTTGGATTTTCCTAAGTCAGTGGTTATGGGTTTTTTGTTGTAGTGTGATTTTTGTAGCACATTGACGAGGTAATTCAATGAAACTGTGACCTCCAGCCTTCACAGGCATGTGCGTATGTGCGAGGCATGATGCATCGTTGGGTTTGGACTATGATCCAAGGTAATATCCCCCAAAAATTGTCCTTTCAATTTATAATTTATTAATTTCATGATATTTCATTTATTTTCAGTAACTGAGAAATAGTATTAGATAATTATTATTTATTGAATAATTAAATCATGTAGACAAAGCTGTTTATTTTATACATGGAACTTGAAGAATTATCATGGTCAATTTACGCATAATAGTAAAATAATTCTCATTTTGTATTTGATTATAATTCATGTATTTTCACGTGTAGTTTTGGTTTGATATAAAATGTTTTCTTCAAGCACAGAAGAAAATGTTATGTTTTCACTTGAGAAATGGTGTTTCTTTTAGAAGTTTCAAATGGCCTGTTTGTGTAGCATCCTAGGAAAATAAATAATAAAACATTTTCATATTTATTAATATTTTCAAATTAAATATTAATTTTACTTTAATGGGGTTTCTATGTTCGATAGCGTACCCGATACGCAACAAAGAGTTTTTTCGAAATCTTACATTACACACGAGTAATAAAATAATATTATTTCAAATGGTAGTTAACACGTAGCCATTTTATTGGCAGTAAAGAATATAAACATCTAAAATATGATTATATATGTTTGTTATAAGGTTTTACACTTTTCCAAGAAAAGAAAAAGGCTTAAAATAAGAAAAGAATTCAATTTTAGGCATAAATACTCTAATATTCACTAAAGGCCGACTTATCGACTTTTGATAGAGAATCGTCTATAAATATAGTTTTGTTCACTCTTATACATTTTATTGGACCAAATAAAATTCTTATTTAGAATCGGGACATCAAAATTTACTTTGTGTAAATTTTTGGTATTTTTCTGATAAGGTTCATTTTTAATGAATAGTGAAAAATGATGTATTTTAATTCAAAACTTCATTTTAATCAAATTTATTTATATGATTAGATTATCTTTTGTATTTTTGTTAAAGTGAAATTAGAATATATTTTTACCATTTAATCCAATAGTGTTCCTTGCAAATAATTTCACTTTGAAATTGGACTTGAACTAGTGTCAATCTTTGGAAACTTATTGTTTCATAAAAACACGCTATTTGCTCTGACAGCGGGATTTAATTATTAAATTAATTAATGAAACTTATATGTTTTTAATTTTGTAAAATAACATTCATTTTTTAATTCAGAATATCAAATATAGCTTAGGGTGAAGTTTTGGTATTTTTCTGAAAAACATCAATTTTTAATGAATAGTGAAACCAGTAAGTGGTACTTAAAAAACTGATTTTTTGTTTAATGAAAATTTACCACCTCTGTGTTTTGAATTTTAAAAATCTAACATACATGGATATGATTAAGAAGTAAAATTTGGTTCAATGAGATTAAAATAATTTTTTTGATGAATAGTAACTTTTATGTTTATTAATCGCGATTAGAGGTAATTAGTTTAATTTAAGTTATAAATAATGTTTTAATAATGTGAAATGAACTTGACACATGTCCTACCCTTATTTTATGTGTCATGGCCGACCATTAAAATCCATGGGTCAACTTGGGGACCCCATGGAGCGACTTTTGTAGGAAAATGACATTAAAAACTTTTTATTTAATGTTAAAATTAAAATGTCACAAACATTAGATGTTTTACTCAAAAAATTATTAATTAAGGTTATACAAGTAATATTTTTGACTATAAATATTCATTAAGAAGCTAAAAATATTTCCTACCTCATAATATTTTTTTATAATTTTTAGACATTAAATAAATTAAATTATTTATGACACCATGATGATGGAGCGATTACCTAATTATTTAACGATTTTAATGAAATGAAAAGATAATGTACAATATAAGACCTACAGATGTCAAAAAACTATTTTATTGGTGTATTTAGACCTATCATCACATTATCATCTAAATATATAATTGGGGGACCGTTTTTATCCGAAAATCATTTTATAATATTGTATCTTTTCTTAATTTTCCAAGAGTGCCCATCTTCTCCTCTTATAAAAGGCCCCCACCTCTAAATCCTTACCCACACCTCTCAATCCTTTGGTTAGGCCACGAACTACCCATTGTGTCTCTCCACATCCCTCTATTACTCATAGAAGCCTCACTTTGGGTAGAAGTCTTCCCAAGGAAGCCATTGAGCTTAAATCAAAAAGAGTTACCTGTTTTAAAGGTAGTGTTTTCTCTTGTGTTCTTTCGTTTTATTTTGTTATCCAACCACCTAAACTCTTTTTATTCATTTATATTGTAACAACTCCAGTATCATAAATATACTAGGATGTTTTTATAAGAATAATTCAATCTACAGTTACACACACCTACAACTAATGGTTAAATAACAAACTGTTTCTGTGGATGGTGAGTTTCTCTCTCACGAAACGATGATTGTTCAATATTCTTCCAACACCTTCAAAGGTGGACATTAAGATGTCACTATATTTATATATGATATATAATATGTTTATGTCTTCCTTAATCTTCTGTATTTTTCATTTATGGCACACCTTTATGGCTTCCATTATGGGTATACGCGATATCTTCATTTTAGGAAGTGCGGACTACCGCCCCCTAAATGTGATTTGATTTGTTAATGCCTTATATGGGACGTATAAAGGATGTATTTAAAGTTATTATATATGATTTATGTTACATCTAAATGATGAATATAATTATGGAATTAAAATATACATACCTATCATTTAGTTTTAATTCCATTAATATGACATAGAAATGAAAGTAGCGTTCATGCGTACGTACGGCTTACCGTCTCCATGAACAGTGCATTTCATTTCTTACCTCTAAATGATTATGTAACATTATAAATACATGTATATTCTGGATATATCTGATATATTTGATATCCAAATCATTAATATCATTCTTTATATAAAGAACCTTTGACCACATGAACACCATGTAATTGTAAGAAGTCCACTTTCGACTTAAGAACCAAATATCGACAAAACAAACATTATTAACTTAAATGATTACATAATGTTTATAACATGGTAATAAGTGATATAAAAGTAATAATGAACTTGAAAACGGTTCTTAAGAATGTATAAATTAACTCAAGTTAATTATTCAGTACATTAAAGAATGATCGAGACATGTCGGGCCCGAGGTATGAGACTTCGACTCAATCTCCTTTCATTGAGGCATATTTCATTTTATACAAAAATTTATTTTATACGGTGTATAAACCCCATTGAATTTTACTTTTATAAAAAAGGAATATTATTCTACAAAGCATTTTTCTGAATGACAAAATGAATGTTTCATTTAACGTACGCGGTGACAACGACCTTTTCCGCCGCCGTGAGTATTATTTGGTCTTTGGCATCCTCAACAAGCCGTAATGTTTTTAAAATAAAATAAATACCATATACTCTTTTATGTATTTTGGTATTGAAAATGGTTTTTATAATGTATTTTTTATGTCAATATATTTATGTGATATATTGTGATCAAAGTGTGGAAATGTTTTCTTTCCATTATATTTGTTTTATGCCTTATAATTTTATAATTGTACTTGGACATTTGACGGGTTGTTACGTGATAAACCATATGACGGGTGCTTCCGTGAATACCAGGATGGGTGGTTACATTATAACCTCCAATGCATTGGGTATGGAAGTCGGCCGTATGGCTATTCCATTAAGTGATATGTGTGGAAGTCGACCGTATGGTTATTCCACTTAAGTATGTTTATGTCCCAAGTTATATTTATATGTTATGTGACCTTTATATGGGTTTTATGGTAATATTTGGGTTAAAAAAGGGTAAGTAATGATCTTTTATTTCAGTGAATAGTTTTTACTACTTCATAAAGGTGAAAAGTATTACATTGATAATGTATACATGGTTTACTTGTTGTTTTGAAAAATTAACAGTTTTCAATCATTGTGTATCCCTTAATGAGCTTTTTATGCTCACCCCAAGTATTTTGAAATGTTTTTCATAGGACATAATGTGGAATAAGGTCACGTATGGGATCAAGGGAAAGTCATGCTATCTAAAACAAGGAACTATACATGTTTCCCTTTAAGAGTATTTATTTTATGGAAACTTTGTAGAAGTGTCCACTCTATAATCTTTTGAGATGAAATAGTTATGATCTAATTCTCTAAAACTCTAATCCTGAAAATATCATCAATGTGAATTATTCATTTAATTCAATATTAAGTAATGTTTAAGGTCGGGGGCCTTATAGTTGGTATCAGAGGTCGGTTTAGACAACTTTAGTAGTTTGAAAATTGTTAAATTATAAATTAATATTTGGTATGATTGAAATGATATAGCATTTAAAGATTACCATGATGCTTATCCTAAGATATTTCTGTGATAATAATGGTTTTCCATAGAGGAAACATAGTATCTTTTCGAGAAAGGCATACAGAGTATAATGACCTTTCAAATCACCAACCAGAGATGGTCAGAATCAGAATTGACCAGTTTACTGCACTGATGGCTATGTTGAATTAGGTGATAAACGGTGGTTGTGTTTATTGATGATATTTTGATGTTTTCTAAAAGTAAAGAAGAGCAAGAATGTCATTTAAGGGTTATCTTGAAAACCGTAAAAGTAAAGAAACTATATGGAATATTCAGCAAGTGTGAGTTTTGGTTACAAAAAATTTCTTTCCTTGGTCACATTGTTTCAAAAATTGGCATAACTGTTGATTCTGCAAAAACAAAAGTTGTTGAAGCATGTCCAAGTCCCACAAATGTAACCAAGATCTGTAGTTTTCTTGGTTTGGTAGGTTACTACCGAAGGTTTGTTGGAAATTTTTCACGATTATCTAGTCCAATGACTAAGCTAACTAAGAAGGGTGTTATGTTTATCTAGACAAAATAATGTGATGATTGTTTTCAAGAGTTGAAAAGAAGATTGGTGAATGCTCTAGTTTTGGCACTTCCTTCCAGGAATGGTGAGTTTGTTATCTACAGTGATTCTTCATTGAAAGGGCATGGTTGTGTCCTTATTCAGAATGATCATGTAATTGTTTATGCTTCACGTCAGTTGAAAACTCATGTGGTAAATTACCCTACACATGAATTAGAATTAGCTGCTGTTGTTTTTGCCTTAAAAATTTGGAGGCATCATTTGTATGGAGTAAAGTGTGAAATATATACCAATTATAAAAGTTTAAAGTATATATTCAATCAGAAATAATTGAAAATGAGACAGAGGATATGGCTATAATTAATCAAGGATTATGACTGTACAATTCTTTACCATCTAGGAAAAGCAAATAATGTTGCTGATGCATTGAGTCGAATAAGTAATGCTTCATTAACAATGTTGCATTTGGAACATGATCCTCTGGTTAAGGATTTGATGAGCTTTGGCATTGAAGTTGTTGATACATGATGTTCTTCTATTTTGTTTCAGGTATCAGTGAGATCATCCCTATCAGACAGAATTAAGCAAGCACAGAGGGAAGACATTGAGTTGCAGAAGAAGGTTGAGCTGGTTCAGAAGGGTAAGTTGCTCGAATTCAACATTGATAATGATTGTGTTTTGTTGTTTGGGAAGAGATTATGTGTGCCTAGTGATTCACAGTTGAAGAATGAGTTGTTATGTGAGGCTCATAGTTCCCCGTTTTCATATCATCCTGGCAGTACTATGATGTACTGAGATCTGAGGGAGTATTACTGGTGGGATGGAATGAAAAGAGATATTGCTGATTTTACTGTGAAGTGTTTGACATGTCAGTAGGTTAAATCAGAGTGGCAGTTACCGAAAGTGATGCTTCAGCCATTACCAGTTCCAGAGTGGAAATTGGAAAATATATCCATGAAGATTGTTGTGGGATTACCGAGGACATCTCGAGGTAATAATATAATCTGGGTTATTGTTGATCAATTGACTAATTCCGCTCATTTCCTTCCTATTCGAGAGACATTATCCCTAGATCAACTTTATTAATTGTATCTTAAATAGATAGTCAGGTTGCATGGAGTTCCCCTCTCTATTGTATCTGATCGTGATCCCAGGTTTACTACTAAATTTTGGAAAGGCCTTCAGAAGTCATTGGGTACTGAAATAAATTTTAGTACAGCTTTTCATCCGGAATCATATGGGTAGTCAGAACGAACAATTCAGACATTATAGGATATTCTACGTTCTTGTTCGATGGATTATCAGGGAATTTGGGACTAACAAGTTTTTTTGGTTGAGTTTTCTTATAATAACAGTTTTCATTCCAGTATACAGATGGCACCATTTAAGGCATTATATGGGAAGTGGTGTCGAACTCCAGCTTTTTGGGATGAAGTGGGTGAACGGAAGCTGATGGGACCAGAATTGGTAGAAGGGTTGGCAGAAAAAGTTCAGTTGATTCAGAAACACATGAGAACAGCTTAGAGCAGGCAGAAGAGTTATGCAGATAACAGGAGGGAGGATCTATCTTTTGAGGTAGGTGATTATGTTTTTCTTAAAGTTTCACCGTGGAAAAGTGTCATGCGATTTGCTAAGAAAGTAAAGATGATCCCAAGGTTCATTGGACCATATGAAATTCTGGAGAAAGTTGGATCATTTGCTTACCGAGTGGTTTTACCTCCAAGTTTATCTCAGATACACAATGTTTCTCATGTTTTGATGTTGAGAAAGTATATGCCAGATACATTTCATGTTTTGAGCTCGGTGGTAGTTCAGTTGGAAGAGAATCTCTCTTATGAAGAACAACCAGTCTAGATTCTTGATCGAAGAGAGAAAGTGTTGAAAAATAAGGAAATTCACTAGGTAAAGGTTTTGTGGAAAAATTATATGGTTGAAGATGCAACGTGTGAATCTGAAAATGATAATAGGGATAAATACCCCCACTTATTTTGATAAGTGAATAAAATTACGAGGAAACAATTCTCAAAAGGGGGAAGGATGTAACATCCTAGGTAAATAATGAAAAAAACACTTTCATATTTATTAATATTTTCGAATTAAATATTAATTTTACTTTAAAGGGGTTGATATGTTCGATAGCGTACCTGATATGCAACAAATAGTTTCATTGAAATCTTACGTTGCACACTAGTAATAAAATAATATTATTTCAAATGGTAGTTAACACATAGCCATTATATTGGAAAAAATGAATGGAAACAACTAAAATATTATTATATATGTTTGTTAAAAGGTTTTCATTTGTCCAATAAAAGATAATGGCTTAAAATAAGAAAAGAATTCAATTTTAGGCATAGATACTCTAACATTAACTAATGGCCGACTTATCGACTTTTGATGGAAAACCATCTATAAATATAGTTTTGGTCACTCTTATATATTATATTGGACCAAATAATATTCTTCTTTAGAATCTGAACATCAAAATATACTTTGTGTAAATTTTTGGTATTTTTCCGATAAAGTTCATTTTTAAATGAATAGTGAAAAATGTTATCTTTTAATTAAATATCTCTTTTTAGTCTAATTTATTTATATGATTAGATTATCTTTTGAATTGTTTTTAAAGTGAAATTATAATATATTTTTACCATTTAATCCAATAGTGTTCATTGGAAATAATATCACATTCAAATTGTACTTGAACTAGTGTCAATCTTTTGATACTTATTGTTTCATAAAAACACGCTATTTGCTCTGACAGCGTGATTTAATTATTAAATTAATTAATGAAACTTATATATTTTTAATTTTGTAAAATATACTTCATTTTTTAATTCAGAATATCAAATATAGCTTAGGGTGATGTCTTGTTATTTTTCTGTAAAACTTTAATTTTTGATGAATAGTGAAACCACTAAGTGGTACTTAAAAAACTGATTTTTTGTTTAAATGAAATTTTACAACCTCTATGTTTTGAATTTAAAAAATCCGACATAAATGGTTGTAATTAAGAAATAAAATTTGGTTCAATGGGATTAAAATAATTTATTTGGTGAATAGTAACTTTTAAGTTTATTAATCGCGATTAGAGGTAATTAGTGTAGTTTAAGGTAAAAATAATTTTTTAATAATATGAAATGAACATGACACATATACTACCCTTATTGGATGTGTCATGGCCAACCAATACAATCCATGGGTCAACTTGGGGACCCCATGGGGACACTTTGGTAGGAAAATGACATTAAAAACTTTTTATTTAATGTTAAAATTTAAATGTCACAAACATGAGATGTTTTTATTAAAAAATTTATTAAATGGGGTAATACAAGTCATATATTTGACTATAAATATTAATTAGAAATCTAAAAAGATTTCATACATAATGATATTTGTTTTATAATTTTTAAACATTAAATAAATTAAATTATTTATGACACAATGATGATGCAGCGATTACCTCATTAATTAACGATTTAAATAAAATGAAAAGATAGTGTATAATATAAGACCTAAACATGTCAAAAAACTATTGGATGGGTGTATTTCGAACTCTTATCACCTTATTCTATAAATATATAACTGTGGGACCCTTTTTATAAGAAAATAATTTTATAAAAAGTATCTTTTCTTAACATTCCAAGAGTGTCCCTCCTCTCCTCTTATAAAAAACCCACATCTCTACATCCTTACCCACACCTCTCAAGCCTTTGGTTCATCCAAGCTCTACCATATTTTCTCTCCACATCCCTCTATTACTCCTAGAAGACACACTTTGGGTATAAGTGTTCCAAAGGAAGCCTTTGAGCTCAAATCATAAAGAGTTACCCGTTTTAAAGGTAGTGATTTCTCTTGTGTTCTTTTGTTTTATTTTGATTCTCCAACCCCCTAAACTCTTTATATTCATTTGATTTGTAAAAACTACAGTATATTAAATATACTAAGATGTTGTTATTCTAATAATTTGAGCTACACTAACACAAAACAATATCTAATGGTAAAAGAACATACTATTTCTGTGGATGGAAAATTTCTGCCTTACAAAACGAGGATTGTTCCATATTCATCCAACCCCTTCAAAGGTGGCCATTAAGATGTCAATATATTTATATATGGTATATAATATGTTTATGTCTTCCTTAATCTTCTGTATTTATCATTTATGTCACATCTTTATGGCTTCCATTATGGGTATACGCGATATCTTCATTTTAGGAAGTGCGGACTACCGCCCCCTCAAAGTGATTTGATTCGTTAATGAAATATGAGGGACGTATAAAGGTTGGATTTATAGTTATTATATATGATGTATGTTAAATCTAAATTATGGATATAATTCTGGAATTAAAATATAGATACCTCTCATTTAGTTTTAATTCCATTAATATGACATAGAAATGAAAGTAGCGTTCATGCGTACGTGCGACTTACCGTCTCCATGAACAATGCATTTCATTTCTTACCTCTAAATGATTATGTAATATTATAAATACATATATATTCTGGATATATATGATATATATGATATCCAAATCATGCATATCATTCTGGATATAAAGAACCTTTGACCACACGAACAACATGTATTGGTAAGAAGTCCACTTTCGACTTAAGAACCAAATATCAACGAAACAAACATTATTAACATTAATGATTACATAATGTTTATAACATGGTAATAAGTGATTTAAAAGTAATAATGAACTTGAAAACGGTTCTTAAGAAAGTAGAAATTAACACAAGTTTATTAATGAGGACGTTAAAGAATGATCGAGTCAAGTCTGGCCTGAGGTAAGGGACTTCGCCTCAATCACCTTTAATTGAGGCATATTTCGTTATATACACAACTTTCTTTTATATGGTGTATAAACACCTTTGACATTTACTTTTATACAAAATGAATCTTTTTCTATGAAGCGTTCTACTAAACGACAAAAAATAATGTTTCTTTTATCGTACACGGTGACAATGACCTTTTCCACCGCCGAGAGTATTATTTGGTCCTTGGCTTCCTCGACAAGCCGTAATGTTTTTAAAATGAAATAAATACCATATACTCTTTTATGTATTTTGGTATTGAAAATGGTTTTTATAATGGATTTGTTATTTCAATATATTTATGTGATATATTGTGATCAAAGTGTGGAAATGTTTTCTTTCCATTATATTTGTTTTATGTCTTATGATTTTATAATGGTAAATGGACATTTGACGGTTGGTTACGTCATAAATCATATGATGGGTGGTTCAGTGAATACCCGGACGGGTGGTTACGTTATAACCTCTAATTCATTGGGTATGGAATTCGGCCGTATGGCTATTCCATTAAGTGATATGTATGGAAGTCGACCTTCTGGTTATTCCACTTAAGTATGTTTATGTCCCAAGTTACCTTTATATGTTATGTGATATTTATATGAGTTTTATGGTAATATTTGGGTTATAAAAGGGTAAGTAATGATCTTTTATTTTAGTGAAGTGTTTTTAATACTTCATAAAGGTGATAAGTATTACTTTGATAAAGTACACATGGTTTACTTGTTGTTTTGAAAAACTAATAGTTTTCATTCATTGTGTATCCCTTACTGAGATTTTTATGCTCACCCATAGTTATTTGAAATGTTTTTCATAGGACTTAATTTGGAATGGGATCAATGATGGGATCAAGGGAAAGTCATGCTATCTAAACCATGGAAGTAGACATATTTCCTTTTAAGAGTTTTTATTTTATTGAAACTTAGTAGAAGTGTCTACTTTGTAATCTTTTGAGATGTAATAGTTATGATCTAATTATCTAAAACTCTAAACCTGAAAAGATCTCAGTGTAGATTATTCATTTAATTAAATATTAATTAATGCTTTAGGCTGGGGGCCTTATTGTTTGTCACGTTAATAAAATAAATTATTTTTGAAAATTCTTCTTTGTGGTTACCTGTGGGTGATCTTGTTCTGTTCAAAGATTTTGTGAGATTTTTTTGTGTGATGTTTGAGAATTGTAAATGGTAGATTGTTTGAAATTGTTGAAAAATCCCTTTTTATTATAAGTGTTGACATTAGATCGTGGAATATTAATTAAATCTTATGAGAATGATTTCTACACTAGTTTATATTACACACTGGCTAATGGCCCATCGTAGATATGTGTTTTGTTATAATTGCTACTGGAATGGGCCCCTTGACTAGGCCAGGTAGGTAGAAGGTCCGGCATAGGGAGTTATGTCATCATTGAGAGTCTTAATGAATTCAGGAAAAGTTACTGGTATAATATGTTCTAGATTTTCCATGAGATCCTAGGTTCGACACAATATTTCTTTAGTGTTTATTTTTATGTGTCGAATGATAGAAGGGTCTAGTTCGTTTGCGCCCCCTATGTGACGCTTTTCAAAATTCTATTTCTATGTGTTGTGTGTCATGTGTAGTTTTACTTTTGACTGAAAAAAAAATTGGGAATTCTAAATTGTTCTGAAAAATTATTTTAAATGCAAAGCACCCGTTTCTTTCAATCATAAAAAAAAATTTAAATTAAAAAGTGCAATGGAATGTTACTTGTTTTAGAAATTAATCTTTGTCGAAAAACCCATATTTTATAAAATTTTGTTCAAAAAATTAATTAGTAAATTCATTATTTAACAAAATTACATTAGTAATAGTAATTTGGGCACACCTACTATGTTTTAATACTGAAGTCTATAATGTATTCATGTTTTCAGTATTGTTGCAGGTTTGACTCAAGCATGCTTGCCATGGTTGAGAGTTTGTTGAGAATTGGTGATCTAATCTCAGAGTTGTGAGGAGTTTTGGTCATGGGTAGGTTAGTTGGGTTTTTGGGTAATTATTTCTTTTCAGTCTTTTTATTTACTTCACATTATTATACTTTTCAGCTGCTTTATTTATTTTCACCGGTTAAAATCATTCCCATTTGACCTCTATTGATACCCTAACACTTGTTTCCTGCCCGGGGGGATCATGAACACCTCTTAGGCCATGTCGTGGACCGGAATAGGTGATCAATTCAGGGATTACCAGGGTTGGTTCGTGACACATTACCTATGTAAAATTATTTGTTTTTTTGTATAAATTATATAATAGAAAACATATGGTAGAAAAATGGATTTTATCAGCATATTATTATTATAATAAATTCATTGAAATTATTAGCATGTAATATTTGTATTATGTCCCGATAATAGGTTATGTTATATCTATGTTTTACCTTTAATAGGTTAATTGTTTTTAAATAACACATGAAACATTTCATGTTCAAAAAACGTTTAATTCTAATTTTCATATAAATAATATATAATTTTTAAAATATATTTATTATATTATTTAATGTAAAACATATAATTAAATAAATAAAAATCATTGAAAAATATCCAGTTTGAAAATAATTCTTCTGTGTTGAATTTAATTGATGCATATTTAATTTAACTTTTATAATATTAAATTGTTTATTTGAAATATAAAAAATCCACAAATATGAAGGAAATATCCATTGAAATGATATTTTTTAATATTCATGAGAATGATAAAATTATTGATGTTCATGCTAATGTGAAATATTATTCATGTTGTGAATTTGATTCAAAAAGAGTCCATCCATATTTTATGTTAAATAGAAAACTCCATTATATGGAATATTACATGATGATTCTATTAAATAATTTTTTTATTGTAGTCATAGCTAGGTAAAAACATAAATATTATATAATTTGAAAATAAAATTAATAATTGTACTAATTTTTTCAAAAAAATTATTGTTTTTTAATGAAAAGGGGTTTCAATCGATGGCAGAAAAAAAGATTATTCATAAGAACAATATCATCATATATTTCAAACATAAGGAGTGGGAAATTATGGGAAAAATATAACCTATTAAAATAACTAGAAAATAATAAATTTCATTTTATTCATGAACTAATATATCAAAAAAGTCAATTATTTTAAGCATATTCACAAACTATCCCAATAATTGATGACATTGTAACACACAACCCTTTCCACTTTTTTGACATTAAATCATAAAAAAATTGATAAAAATAAATTGGAAATAATATATAATGATATTAAATAATATTATTATAATAATTGAAATATTTGATTATTATACACCTAATAAAATAATTTCATCCATATAATGACTTAATCCTAAAAGTAGAAAAACTGAGATAGAAATATTATTCCAATTTTGTAATATTTTGGAATAATTATCTATAATTATAGCACCAAATGAAATGAAAATAAAGATGTAATTAAAATAGATATATTGATTATATAAAATCTATAAAATGATGTATATAAACCTCATAAAATATGTTGTTAGTGTATTTTAATATGTCTCTAGGAAATAAAATGAGTCTAGAAAGCCCATACATTAACTATCAGCCTCTGAAATAGAAAAATTGAAACTCGTATATAGTAAATATTAGATTACAATACATATAAATATATTTTAATAAATTTATATATGTAATATAATATATGATTTATTTTTTAAAACATATTACACTTTTATTAATAATTTTTTGTCACAAATAAATGTCATGTAATAAATACAATGTTTTTTCAATATGTGTGGATTTATTTTTATTGGTCCTCTTATATTGATCATGGATCTACAATATAACAAAAATAATAATAAATTAATTATCATATTTTGAAATCAACAATACTTTTAATATCAATATAGTGGTTATTCATAAGAAATGAAGTACATTAAGATCATAGAGACATTAAGTCATATGTACACATGGGTAATGAATCCAAATGTCAGTGATTGTTATAGAAAGAAGTTAAGTAATTCTTACTAATTATATAATTATAATAATTTCATATTTAAAATATTATATCTTTATATATTATTAATCATATAATCAATTTATTTTGGTGATGTAAAGAGGGAGTCACATCGGTTCATGAATGTGGTAGTCCACATGTACATGTACAATGATACTATCATTTAGTGACAGAAAATGTATAAAATTATAAGATATATTAATGGTTAATAATGATAAATAATACGTCAAAATATTATCATATCATTTATATAATTTATATTAGCTAAAATTTTCTTTATAAACATCTATGTTAGTTGATAGTGATTAAGATCTTAATAGTTTGCAGGCAATTTGTAATCATACACACAATTGAAATTTTGGTATCCACTACAGAATAAAACATAAATAATGTTTATAATATATAATGAATATATATGTATGGTTATATAATGAATACTTTATATATAAATACATATTAGATCCATCATAATTCCCCACATTTGGATTTGGTAATTTAAAATTTAATTACACAAGTTCATGTGGGAGTAGTACATCATACAATCAAAAGTTGACCTCAAAACCCATTTTAGGGATATTGGGATTATATTATTTAATTATCATATAATAAAAATATATATTAATATGTAATATAATTATTTTATTATATCATATTTGTATAAAACTTTTTCCATGAGGTGGAGGATAAAATAAAATAAATAGGCTTCTAGAGAATAATACATCTTCGCTTAGTATCCTCTATTATTTGTCATTCAAATAATTGAAATATTGTATTCATGAATAAGAAAAAAATTATTTTAGGAGATTATGGAATTTTTTAGGTGATTTATAATGTTGTTAGATGATTCAAATGTGATTTTTTGTGGTAATAATATAATATAGTTGTTAGAATTTATATATTGAGGAGGGTGGAATATTTTATTTTTGTTAAAAGAAAAAAGGTGAACCCAAATTTTTATTAATCCACAAGAATCCAAAAAATTGATAATTACTGAGTCTTATAAATTATTTTTTTGATTTATTTTTATAAAATTATTATAGAAATGATTTATTTTATGATCACTATTATTCATTTCCTTTCACACACTATTAATCCAATAGTTATCATAACTACTAGATTTATTTGTTTTAAAATTTAATTTTGGTACAAAATTATATATAAGTTAATAGATAAAATAAATAATAGAGATAACAAATATGGAATCAATTTTTCAAATTCTATTCCATTAATGTTCAAACATATATTCCCTATGTAAGTGGTTTCACAACAATATAGTGACTAGGGATATGGTCTTGTTTCATATAACAATATATTCTCAATCCATAATAAAAAATAATTTCACGCATCTGAAAATTTTTTCTTCAGTGGTATGTAATCTATGTTACATCATTTGTAGAGAAAGAAGGAAAAAAATGTGATCTTGTAAAATTATCTGTGGAAGTACCAAATTATAAACCACAATTCCAATATGATCAAGTGTCTTTACGGGACTGATCTACCTAAGGAATTAATTTATTTTGTTACACAGATGTATAAATTCAAATAAACACCATCCTATATACTTCATATTCAAAAACACGTTGATTATTAGCATTATAAATATATTTTCCTTATTGTGACTCACATATCTGTAGTTGAATTGATATAACATTCTTTGTAATTTCTTCATCTAACACTGGTCCCAATAGTATTATCTATTTAAATATATCCATGTATATTATTATTCAATAATTAATTCCACATATTCATTCATCGGTATCCATGAAAATGATAAATTGAAATATATTGTTCCTTAATAAATCATTTAAAAATAATGTGAGGATTCCAATACCTTTCAAATCCATGGAACAAGATCATATCAAATCCTCTAGGGTTTAATTTTTTCTGACCAAAAATCTATTTCTGAGGATACATTGTGTTTATACAGTACATTATATATTGATATTGTAGAATAATTCAAAAAATATCTTCGAAAACATAAGATACTGATCAAATACAATTGAATTTGAAACTAAATTTAATCTTTCTACGTATATAATATATATTTTGGTGATAAGATCTAAACGAAAATATGCTCATATAGTAATGATGTGTGATGACTTCTTAAGGTGGTCGAATATAACACTTAATTATCTCAACATATATGAAATGAAAAACCATAATGATTCCATTTCCATTTATCTAATGTCTATAAATAATAATTAATATACTGTTCAAATAATTTTATTATGAAGACATATAAATAATCATAGGGTTTTATTTACATAAATGTATCCCAAAATATCAATAATATTGATAAAAATTTGTCATGTAAAACAAAAATAGAGTTCTCTAAAAAGTTATTATTATCAACCTTAAACTTATATAACAATGATGCAATATATAAATCTTATGTTTATTGGAAATAGAGATATATATTCTTCAAAAAATAACATAATGATTGTATGATAGATCTTTATTACAATCCCAATATCAATTGAATGATAATTTAAAAACATAATCTTTAAATTACTAAACATAAATCCATCAATCCTTCAATATTAATGAATGAAAATTTTAATTTTTTTCAAGATAGAATCTTAATGATATCTTCCAATATGAGTCAAGAAAATAATATACTGGTCCAGGAATTGAGTTGTTTAATTATTATTTTTAGCACATATACAACATTTAATTCCTTGTAAAATATTCACTCTAGGAACATATTAATCCCACTAATTTCATCTTCCCCTCCATTTTATATATTCTTATACACACTAATTCTAACCTACATGAAATGTAGAATGTTGAACCATACTTCCACTGTATTCATTAATATATGAAATTTCATAAAATATAATATTTTTATTTCATTTATGATTCACACAAAACCTCATGTTGTAAATCGTATACCATGATAATTGATTTTTAATAATTAAAATATCAATCTCTATATTTATTTTCCAATTTTTTTAGATCAGTAATAAATTTTCCATAATATTCACTGTAACTATTATCACCCATGGTTCAGTCAATTGAATTAATCTCAATATAATTGTTTGAGAAACCATAATCAATGTGAAAATACATTTTAATGAAAAATAACTAACATTAACTATGAATCATCTTTCCGTACATTGATTATAAGAGACATTAGTTTTATCCTAGGTAAATAATATTCATCAACAATTTAAATATCTTATGATGGTTTAATTTTTTTTTAAAAAAAAATTAATGTACCACATGAATGTCAATCTAGGTGTGAATTAAGTCACATTTTGTTCAATAGGTGATTGTTATATTTAGATAAATGTATAATTTTCATCGTTACCACCCGTATGTTCATCATTTCCAAATATACATCATCTTGTAGAATCCATAGAGGGATTAAATTTACTTGAAACCCCTTTCCATATCCATTTAAAAAATTCTATTAAATATTCCTTTAGTTTTACACATTTTAAGATTTTCTTTATAAATATCTAAATAAATCTCTATATAAATATCTATAAGTTTATCAATATATATTTATCATGCAAGTTTGAAATGGTTAAATAAATAATTAAAATTTTTATAACCCTATGAACCTAAATTTTATTACATATATTTTATATATGTTTTAATAAATATTTCAATGATTTCAAAGAAAATTTTATGAGGTCTGTAATTTTTTTCTAACTTTGGATACTATGTAAAACATATTCTGATTTGGTGATGTTGAATGAACATATACCATATAGATCATAATATATAGTAAACTTCATTGACATACCCAATGAGTAATCATTATTCATAACTTGGTGAAAGGAAACATTGTAATTGGTGATATGAAATGCCCATAAATGGAAAAAAGTGAGAAATGAAAGCCTAAAGATATGTTCAATATTTTAGAATATGTGAATAATATTTGAAAACTTCACCATTCACATAAAAAAGATAAACTATATGTATTATAAAAAATATTAGAAGCACATATGATTTGAATCCTAATTGAATAAAGTAACATTATATCAGATAACAGAAAATTGCGATAGAAGTCATGAACTAGCTTGTAAAACCCCACTTCCCAAATAAGCAATCAAGCCCTTGCATATCCCAAATGATGTTACGTATTCCCACAAGTTGGTTACTGTCACCTGGCACTTTACATTATAAAATATGTAATGATTTATGCTACATAAAGAGTGGATGAAACATTAAAACTAAGTATATTAAAAATAAAACATCATAGAGAGAATTAGTCCAAATTCATATTGTTAATCAACCACAATATACAACCACAATGTACTCAAAAATAGTATAAAAACCCCACGTACCAACATTCACAACCGTTCGATTCCCAAATACCAACACATACATTAACCTCTAAAAGGTGAATTTCTCATGCTCTCCCCCAATGTGTGGAAATCTAAAATACCCCTAGTTTTAGGTAGGGTATCAGCTAAAATCCAAGTAGAGTGTCACAAAGGATTCCATAAAAAGATACAAAATTTATTAACCAAAAAAGAATTCAATTTTATATAATAAGACATGGAATTTATAATAATTAAAAAAATCAGTCATTATGATTCAAATGTTTGAAATAAATTTTACAAATTTCTGACTGATATTATAATATTAAAAAGATTATATAAATTTGAAAGGTTTTTAAAAAATAGTTTAACACTATCATATCTATCAAATAATCAGAAATATGAGACATGATCATATTTCAAACGTTATAATAGTTCAATGTTATGGGATCCCCATAGACTCAAAGATGTGATCATGGTTTTTGTTCATAGATCCCTCTAGTACTGGTCTGAGACATCCAATCACTACCCCATCAATGATATGACATACTGCATAAGATTTTCTAGTGTTGTAGAGAATAAATAGAGTGATGTTTTGAATAAAATACTCTATATATAGACATTTTTGTACTCTAATAACAATAAATAATTGGAATCATACATTAAAACTTTTCAGAATAAATTCACCAAATTTTTTCCATATTAGATAAAGAATTTTCATTTTTAATAAATTATTTAATATTTTCAATATTCATTTTTAATAAAACCATAGGGTATCATGAAAAAAAATTAATCCATTTGTGAATAGTAAAAGTTAGATTATATTAAATAATACAATTATAAATTCAATTTCATACTTAAAATTACACAATTTGAATTACATAATTTATTTACCAAATTTTCCACCACATTCCAAGAACAGAACTGAATTTATTGGAATTGGGGTATGGTTTCATCAATACAAGTTCAAATCAAATTCAAATTGAAAATACAATATAATTGAGTATTATACTAACCATTTAATGTAAATTTATTTTTTATTAATAAATAAATTTTAAATCAATCAATTTTATATAAATAAATATATTAAATTATAACAAAGATGTTTTATAGTAAAATTAATTATTCAATCAACAATGGAAGAAAGAACTTCAAGATCACTGTATAATGAATAAAAATTTATAATTTGGAATATCCAAAAAATGCCATCATCAATGGTTATTTGGGAATAAAAAGTAGATTCGGTATCTAAAAAATTGTGAATTAGATCCTAAATTATTATAGAGATATACAGAACCAAAAGGATAAAAGAAGATACGAGAGGTAGAGAACAACCATGGAAGTGATTGAAACCAAGAATGGATGAAACCATGATATAAACGCATTAATTCTTATTATAAGGGGTTATTATGTGAATAAATTGGTCATTATAAACTTCCAAAAACTAGAATAATATTTTCTGTCGATTTTGGACTAAGAGGGTGGTAATAATTATGTTCATGTAGTTTTTTAATAATTTTATAAGAAATTTAATCCATTTTTAATTTTTCCATGGTACTAATACATGGTGAGTTGAACTATGAAACCTTTAATGATCTCCTTCTAGTGGTGCAACATAGTTTATCCTTGGTGGGAACATGGTATTTTAGTCTATGTAAAAAATGAGATAACCAAATCTACATGGGTATCAATGGTTTAACATGATGGGTGCACAATTTTGGGAAACTATGTGCTAATCATGGAAAACCCTGAATCCTATTAATGAAAAAAATATTTTCTAAAAAATCACTAATTTTATCATAACCAATGTATCATAAAAAGTGTGGTTGAGGAGTGCCAAAAAAATAGTAACATGTTGTTAAAATAATTACAGATTTTTTTATACACATCACCATGTAACACAAAAAACATGTATAAATTGATATTATTTAACTATTTATATTAAATAATTTAAGTAATAGTATAAATAATATATATACATGAATATAGGTCTATTACAATCATTATAGTCATGATATATTGGTATATTCATTCAAATATAGATATTAAAAAGGTTAACATATAAAACTTTCAATATTTAATTATGTTCAAGAAAAATATTTTTAATGATGTAATTATGTTCAAAAATAGTATATTAAAAATATAATTAGGTTCATACATAAAAAATTTACTGATGTGTTTTCCATCATTACACAATTAATTAGAGGGAGATATATTTTCACCCATCACTTAATGAAAATCAAATTTATGTATGAAAAAATATCAAAAATATTTATGATATCATAACTAATGAAATGAAATGTGATTAATAAAAGTTTAATCTTATAATAACCTATGAAATTATACATGTTTCATTATTATATCACCATATCGTCACATCAAAACACATGATAAAATAATCCAGTTTGAAAATAATATATTCATGGGTAAACTAGTGGAATAGAAATGATTTTTTTAATCATATTTACATGGTATCCTATTTTGAAAATAAATACGGTTTTTATCCTTGGTTTATACAACCATTAAAGAATATGTTACATAATCAGATTAAAACATAGATATGGAATCATTTTAAAAAATCAATAAGAACATTTCGTAATTAGAATAACTTTTCATTTATTACAACATTTGTAAAATAAACATTAATAAAAAATATATCATTAATTTTAAATAAAAATAAAATTTAATGAATATAAATAATTGTTTTATAATATTTTAATACATTTCATGAGAAATATATTATCTATTCATTGGAAAAAACTTTTCAGAACATTTTCAAAATCCATTTTATATATTGGTATTATTAATTTGAAATCCAAAAATACCTCAATATTTATGGAAAAATTTTATCTTCAAAATATAATTTATAAATTGAATATAATTCTTAAAATATTTCATTAAAAATTGCTACAAGTTAATATTTTGATGCAATCTATGTATTAAATATTATTTTACCATTTTTGTTAAAAGAAAAATTAGAAGATATTGAAAATGACATTAATATGTATTTTATTTTCTAAAACATAGTCAATAATGTGGTCCAATTTCATTAATAAACCATTTTAATTGTGATAAAAAATTTGAATACATTTATAGAGAACATGTTTTTGACTGGAAAAAAGATTTCCATTAATGTGATAAAGAATTATTATTTTTTCTTAAAAACTATCTTTTCAATTATTTTTTAACTTAATAGATGAAATTATATGAGAAAACATATTTTACAAAAATACAATAGGGAAAACCCATGGATTTTGTAGGAAATTCATAATAATATTTCATAATTAATAGAAAATTGACATGTAATAGTGGTAAATGATGATATTTTAATATAAATTCCTTACCACTTTGGTATTATTAATTCACAATATCAATGAATAGATAACAATAATTAAAATAAAAAATATCGACATAATAAATAAATTTATAGAATTTCCTCTAAAATGGGCTATATAAACACCTCTTAAATTAATGTTTTATTATTATTACAAACCAATCCATACTGAAATATTACATGTAAACTGACTCAGATTGTGTCATGATCCTAAGGGAGTTCATGATTTTGAGTCTCTGACATCTAGTACATAGTTATAAACATTTTTCTTTTTAAAATGATTTGAAAAAATTGATTTTCATAAATAACAAACTAAAATAATTAATAGACACATGAATAACATAAATCTGAAAATGGTAAAATGATTACCAAATATAGTGTGTGTAACTCTAACTAAAAACAAAAAAATACCATTGATGAAACCAAAAAACACCCAAGACAAATTCATTAAACATGATATAACCACCATCAATCCCCCATAACCAATAAAATCCATAACGAATAGTAGAATTTATAATCCACAATCCCTAAACTGATTTCCTTTACCCATGTCAAAAACATACGGTCTACATACACATGATTTTGTATATAGGGTGTAATCCAAATCCCAGAAAGATTCCATACATAAAGAACGATTATATTATATAACATTAAAATTTCTGTCAGCATACTCATTCAGTAAATATGTTTTTAAAAATTTTGAAAAGAACATTTTATGAAGAACCATTTTCTTAGGAACACATTCGAACAACACTTATGAATGAAGCATCATAAAAGGAATCATATACTAAGATTAACATATTATAATATTTAATTCACAAATAAAACACATGGGAAACAATATATCGATGTATGGAACCAGATATCATGCGTATCTTGATGGAAGTGTTAACTATGGGTAAATCCCTATGGATAATCTTACTCACGTGAGCCACTAAAACCTCGTACCTCGGTGAAGGTTGTAACTAAAACCATAATCACATATTTCTCAAACCAAAACCGATAGGGGGGACACCATTGTTCCTAGTGGTTTGCAAAAATTCTTATAGATTAGATAGTTTCATAATAATTAATCATGATAAGTGAAATAGGGATAGTTCACATCTGAATCACTATCGTACAAGAATTAGTTTTCCCACCAAGATACCTAATATTACATTTCTTCTTAATAGAATTTCATATATTGTATAAATCAACACATTTAGTAATCAATGAAAATAATTTCCCACGTTTCAAAAAACACCTTCAATTAAATGCAGACCAACCCCATTTAAGAACACTATTTTCACCTCTTTCAAAATTCAAGAAACACAATAAAAATTATTAGAAAAGAGAGACATGTTATGTTTAATTATTTTCCCTAGGATAAACACATTTCTAAAAAACACAGAACCCATGTTCAATTTGAAACATTCTTGACATTATTTTCATTACTAAAAATTCAAATTTATTGTGGAAAAAACCAACATTCCCAAAATAAAATTTCATCATTTGAAACCCCATTATTAAGACATTATCCATATATGTTCCCTTGAATACACATTTTTCTCCATCCAAACAGGGCTTAAAATACTATATAAGAATCATTATAATTAGATATACTAAAAAATTTGTCATTTTATTTATAAAATACCATTTATAACACATATGAATGTAAATCGAAATTAATATATATTTTTCACCACCCAAATATTGTAGGGAATATTTATAAACATTAGAAATAATACTAAAATCATAAAAAAATGTTTTGGAATGGAAAAACCTACCTAAATCATGGAATAAAACTGAAATTGGTGTTAAACCGCAACCTCACCTCCACATGACCATATAAAGATAAAAAGAACAACAATCATAAATATTGGATGTTAAAAAACAATAAAAAACCCCTCTTTATGACATTATATCCATTTGAAAATAAAAATTCAAACTGGAGGGATTGAAACCAAAGAAAGAGGAAATAAATCAAGAGAGGATTAATATACATGTACATATCATTGATTTTCCATGCCAAAAAAACCAAAGTAAGTGAGACCAATGAGAATAGGGAATCTTGGGGGTTGAACCCATTGAATAAAATTAATGTGGCCTATATATTGGTGGGATTAGTTTTTAATATACAGAGGAAAAACACTTATTTGAGGATATTTAATGAACTCAACATCACAAATGTTTAGACTGTTATGTTTGATAATCTGGGTGGAAACCATTCAACCATTTAGGATTAAGAGGCACATACAATTTGGTTTTCCTATTTGACCAAACTATCCATATGCATTTTATATAGTAGCTTCTATCTTGATACATCAATGTACCACACAGTTACCTTAGATGGGGTTCATAGTTTCCCCTCAAAATTCACCAACTATAAAGCTGATGCAGTATAACCCAAATATACCATATTTCATTAATAACTAAATGATAACCCTATTGGAAAATCAAGAAAAAAAATAAATGGAAATTTTTTCTCAAAAAATAATACACACCATCAACAGTACCTAATTAAAAAAATGAAACCATTAATAAACAGCCTAAAAACAAAAATTAAAACCATGGACTGTCAATTATCTCAACAATTCTACACTCCACCCCCTAATTCTACAAAACGTATTGTTATAAATGAATGACCTGATACTCTTATATTATTTTCTGTTATTCCTATAGAATTCCACATGAGAAAAAAATTAAACCACTATGAGAAGAAAATTTTCATCCATATATTGAATTCCATAGGCTAAAATAGACTACCTTCAATGGTCTTTTTTCCCAAAAGGATGAATCACCTCCAGTTGATTGATCAAAAAATGAAATATTCACACCACACCATAATCAAATATTTCAATCCATGATCAGCCTTTGTGACTAACAAGAACAATTAAAAAATATCGAGAAAAAAATCCACAATCATACATCAACATACCGATGGATTCCATCCATCCCAAACATTACCACATAAGAGGAACATAATATTAGATTACTAAAAACAAGACTTCCCACTGTAAATCTTACACTGGAAATAAAAATAGATTATCAACATATGGAATCTCAAATAGGCTCCCACTATTAGAAAAAAACTAACAATACTTTACTCTGGATGAAATTTCATTGATATTTGTATAGGGTCTCCCCAATATAAGTACAAAACGATAAGAATAACTATAAAATTCTATCATTGGAACATAACATGGGCCAATATAGTGACCACACATATAGACTAATGAAAATGATCCAACAATTTCTCTTTATAAGGGATCCGATAAGAGAAACTCCCAACTACATGGAATACACACAATACTTCATCATTTCCCATGTGACACAACCACCACAATATGGGTATATACCAAGACTAAAACTGATTTACAAGGATGAGCACCCAATGACATCCACAAGTATATTAAAATGAAGAATCTGATCATTTATGATAGAACAACCGCATATATTGCTTAATCTATACCAAATACGCATATTGAAGCCAAAATAAATTCCATGGTCTTTCACACCCCTGGGATTCATGATTATTCACAATCATTACTCTAGTATCTATTTCTGGAGCACTGATGTTTGAATCATCTCTTTCCATATATTCAAGCATTAATGATCTCAAACTAGAACATACTCATTGGTTTCATGAGCATCCACACAATACACTAGGATGATCCAATGGATCAGAACACATATTAGATACATACATCACCGTAATATAGTACTCCCGCTAGGATGGGGGTATAGAATATGAACGCAAATCATAATTTTTTACCTCCCTTGAGAAATAATGTAAATAAGAACAAATGGAATATTCTTCCACATAGAAAAAAATTCAAAAGAATAAATCGATTTACAATAATGTTGTTGTTCTCAAATGATAATACATCATCCACCTTTTCTATTGTCGGAAAACATGATACCATGAATTTATACCAAACATGAGCATCAACAACAAATAATATATAATAAGAATAGACTTTAATATTATCTCCTAATAGTAGAATACATCAACAATATATAGGACAATTTCTTATATTCATATTTCCAACAGTGAGGGTATGACAATGCTTCATCTCTTAGAAGAATATGACAATATATACAAAGGCCTTTTAAGGCCGTAGATATCAACAATATTCCTGATCTTCTTTATATTACTAGAATTTTCATTCTCCATTTTCCAGAAAGTCATTCATGGATAAATGTGGAAAATATCATATTTGATGAATTAGGTATCTAAGGATAAATAAAATTTCCATTAATTTCAGGCATAAATGGTTTCTCTTAGAGTGTATATTTTTAACCCAAAATATAGGATGATTGAATTCTAAAACACAATATGTGTTTTATTAAATTAATAAACTGGATTTCCTACCAACATGGAACCAAGAGTTCTTACAAATAAAATTTTCATTTAAAATTTTGGGAGCTTATTTTTTCTAGTAAGGGAAACTGAGGTCCCCATGAAAAAATTAGACCAACAAACTCTGAGCACAAACCAACCCCAATGACAAAATGGTACCACCCCAAATTCTTCAAATTATTCCTTTAAATAACTCTATTTAACATTATTTACAAATTCATCTTATCAAAAAAACACAATCATGATACATCATTCAAACAATAATAGTTTTCAAACTGAATACACTTTGCATGAAATATTCATAGTTATTAAACTGACACACCACATAACATTGTTTATCAAAACATTAAATTTTATATTAAAATAAATCATTACAAATAAAATAGTATTTGTTGGATACACATTTAAAAATTGTATTGGATAGAGTCTTATATTTTCATATTCTCATGTGAATCTAGTAACTCATTCCCTTTAAACCCACATCATATTCAAGTGATAATTCATGGAAATTTTAAAATTCAAAAGAAAAAATTTACACTTAAATTACATTCAACCCCCAAATACATATTTTCAATCCAAAAAAATATAAAATTTCAAAAGAATTTCAAATACCAATTTTTTTAATTCCAAAATCATTTCCAAATTTCAACAAATCCTATATATAATATTTAATTGTAGATCAAATAAACACACTAAAATATATTTTTGTGACCCATATAAAGATAGTTTATGTTTTTTTCAAACTATAATTTTTTATTTACCACATGTTTTCATAATAGAAATCCAATTGTAAATGAACTCAACACATTTATTTTAATAAATAATTTTATAACATTACTTTTTTTTCAAAATAATACATTAAAATTATTATTATAACAAATTTATCTTTTCTAAAACCAAACCATTACCAGATAATAATATTGTTTTTCATGAATCCAAAATAAGAGCTCTCGAAACAATTTTCATAACCCAAGAAGACACAGAACAATTTAGAAAGAGTAAACTAATTTCGGTAGGTTACATGGGAATATGGTTTGTAAAAAATTTTCAATCACACTACCATCATAAAGTATATTATCAGATGATTTCCCGATATAGATCTAGATTTCCTAGACATTCAAGCTAAAATTGAACATTATTATAACTATATACTCATTTATAAATACAAAACATCCCATGATAACTAAAGGAAACAAAGGAAACCTGAAATCACTGATAAAAATGGGTTATATCATGAGGTGAGCTAACCAGGAACCTAATATTAAGTATAACATCATGTCCTAAAATTCATATATCCAGTATAACAAAACTATTCAAAAAATTATATGACACAAAAGAGAGAACCTCCTCTTATACCATACATTCAATAACCATGATAGAGTTTCATTTAACAAAACACCTATCTCAGACCATGGCATGGACTGAAAGGGTGTTTCCATTCCCCATGGTATGGAAACTAGTGCATGGGTATTAATATTTTCCATTGGAAAATATTTAATAAAATTAGATGGGCATAATTAAGGAACTAAAATTCACATTAAAGACATGAATTACCCTACGAAAAACAAAGTTAAAAAATATCCAAATTCAATGTTTATATGATTATCCCAAAATCAAAAATAACTGAACAAAAATGGAACTTCAAACCACCCCAAAACCATCATGAAACAAGAGAGATCTACCCTCAATCCACCATGTCTGAAGCCTTCTACATAGAACACTATAAACACTGAACAACCATTCCCAAACATCAGGACTTTTCCTTAGTCAAATAAACAATGTATACATAATTCCAAAGGCATATGTAGGGTGTGATCCAAATATGGGTATAATTCCACCCAAAGACTAGTATTCCATTCTATAACTATAAAAAAATTAACATATTTATTCGTGAATGTGGATTTAAATCATTTTATGAAAACATTTTAATGGGAACTATTTTCAAGGTATTGCATTGAAAAAACACGTATAAAGGAAACATTTCAAAAAGAAACAGTTACTATGAAAATATCATTCAAAATGAAATGAAAAAATAGACATAATGCCCACAATATACTGGAGAATTTCACAACACGACATAAGTCTCATGCCACAATTATTTAATATGTTTAAATCCATATGTATAACATATCTCGAGTGGGATAATCGATCCTCCTTACATTGTGAAGGGTGGTATAGTAAAATAAATCACATCATTCATAACCATGAGCCACTAGTGGTGTACATTCTATGGGACATGTGGTCTCTATATATCATCATAGATTAGTTAGTGTTGTAGGAGATAATCATGCTATATTAAATATAGATATTCCACATCGGAATAACTTGTGTATAAGAAGAATTCATCCCACCTAGATATCTAGGATTCCCTATTTGGTAAATACCATTTCAGATGTTTCATTAATAACCAAATCCACAATTAATTTCTAATAATTTATTTAATTAACCAAACACCTTGAATTCCAATAATACCCAAAAAATTTAAGAAAACAACATTCACCAATTTCACAATTCAAGTATCACATTTATAATTATCCCAATAATTTCGAATAATATATATAATAATTTCCTATGGTCTAATGCCCGTTCAAACCCACCCATAACCATGTTCAATTCAAAATATTCTTCATATCATTTACGTAACACGCAATTCACATTTTAGCTTCCACAAACCAAAAAAACATTCCTAAAATAATTAATTCTTCATTGAAAACCGATTTTGAATACATTATCTGCTGAAATGCCTTTAATAACACATTTCACACCTTCCACATAAGAAATAAAGACATTTTTATGAAAAAAAACAAATAAACATGAAAAAAACATTTCCATTTACATTATAAAATCAAATTTATAAGAAATAATAATGTCAGAGAACATTAAAAAAATTTCTAACCACAAAAATAAATAATTTAAAATATCCATAAACATAATAAATCATTTAAAATTGAACTAATACAGTTTGGGAATTAAACAACCTCCCTCAAGCTTTAATGTATTCATATATTTGTGTAAAACCACAACTGAACCACCATGAGAAGCATGAAAAGATAAATCTACCACAATTCATCATGATTAATCGAAAATAAATAATAACAGAACACCATAATGACATTAAACCCATTAAAAAAACAAAACCCCAAAATGGATTAAAGTAAATCTTATATGGGGTGAATAAATCAATAGATGAAACACAAACGTATTGATTTCATTGAGTTTCAATTCCATAACCACCCATAGATGAGATCCCAAGGACACTAGGGAATCTTATAGGAGGCTCCCATGGTATAAAAAATATCTAGTGTAGTAGATGGGATTGGAATAATTATAAAATCCTAAAGGGACAAGTAGTTAATTTTAGGATTTGTGATTACTTGGACATCACACATAGTAATACTGGATAGTTTTTCAAAACATGTTGAAAATTTAAGACCCTTTCTATCAAAGAAAAATACTGTTTAGGGCTAGGTAGCATGACCTGACTAGACATGAAAAATGTGTGTTGAAGAATCTATATGAAAACATAAACTGACAATAGAGTAACTTAGTTTAGGGTTCATGGTTTCTCCTAATTGTGCGTTAACTATGCACCTCATGTTATACAACAAAAATTTCACATTTTTGAAAAAAAACGCAAATAGAACCCATGGTTAAAAGATGGAAAAAAATTAAAAGATTTCATCAAAATTAAAACCCATCATACTTGCTCCCTAGAAAAAACCATAAGACATAAAATAATTGTATCCAAAAAAAAAACTAGACACCTTGGTGTAACACTCATAAAATGACATATGTAATAAAGAATGAAAATTGAGAAACAAACTCATCGATGATTTTTTAATTTTTTTATTCTCATTCCACAATTAAAGAACAAATCAAATAAAACATTATATATATTTAAATTAATTTAATTAAGGGCATTGAATTACAAATAATAAGTATATAAACCACAAAAATGATAGGATTTGTGATTTAATATATGTCATTTGGGAATAAAATAAATACTATATATTCTATAACTTAAGTATCAAAATTCATAATATAGGTTTAAACCTCATATATAATAAATAATATTTTATTAGAGATACATAAACAAAATAATTTATATCTATTTCATTTCATATATGATTAATTTTTGACCATTTATTTCTGATTTAGTAACATTCCCTATATGAAATCATCATTTGATCAATAGTCGAAAAATATTTCATATGTTTTGTCTTTTTTACTTTCAGAACACTTACATTCATCATGGTTGTATCATTCTGAAATTAATGTTAATTAAAAAAATAAAATATTCACACAAAAATTATTATTAGATTTCCTCCCATGAATCATATATTTGATAAATTATGTACATTATAATCATGTGGAATATTTTCCAATATGTACAAATGTGTGTCTTTTTATTTTATCAATGGTCATTATGGAATCATGTTAACTAACAATTAAAATTTATGGAATTATAATACGAACATAAATAACATATTATAGAATTATATATTCCAATAAATATCATTATGGGGTGTAGTGATGAAATGAGTGAGTCGTGTAACTTCAAAATGGTTCATGCCCAGACATACTCAAATGATGATATCATTTATTACTAAGTGAAATGTTAATAATTTATATTATATATATTTTTTATAAGGATATATATTCTTTGAATTTAATAATTAATTCATTTATAAATCATTTATTCAATAACATTATCCATATAATCTTTTGGGAAACATGTTAGTGAAATGAAATAACATGATTTCATGAAGTAGTATCCCTCCATACACTTGTTTAACATTATCATATCCCCTATGAAATTTAATGTAAAGAATTTTATATAAGATATAATGAATCACATGCTATAATTATGTTATTAATTTGATATATATATATATATATTATATACCTAATCATAACCAACTGTGTATGGTGGTAGTGGAAAAACCAATTATATTAATTTTCATGTTGGTAGCTATCTACAAACATTTAAGAGGATTTTCTAATAAATTTGATTGAAGTAAGGATGAATAAAGGCCTTTAAGTAAATATAAGAACATATAAATTATTGTAATATGATGATGTTAATATTTCAGGGTGATTTAAAAAAAATTTAATCATTCATAGAAAATAAATTAAATAAAAAACCCACTAGATAATGTTTATAATTATTTTGGTAACTCCTTAATTTTTCATCAATATCCATTACACATTACATAATTATCTAAACAATATCTTCTTGCATTAGAGTATGGTTTTTGGATGTGATTTAAAAAATTAATGTACGAAAATAAAATTATTTGAATGTGTTATGTTTATATAATTATGGTCAAAATATGTCACTTCAATAGGTTATATGTAATTATTTATGAAAACATAAAAATTAACATTAATTTTTTATACCATGTAAACCCATTTATTCATTAACCACATTAATTTTTTTTAATATTTAACAATAAATTTTATTCAAACATTAGGTTGTCCTTTTAGATCATATATTTTATATTGATTCCAAATATAGAAATAATTTTTTTCAAATAAAATTCACAAAAATGAAAATAATTAAGATAAAGTCAATACCCTTGATGAGGAAGAAAGAGGGTTTTCAATGAAAAAATGTTTAAATGTGTACAATGATTTTATATGAAAGAATATCAATGAAAATGATTCGAATAAAAAATTTATTAATAGATATATAATTTTACTAATGATACAATCAAACCATTTACATAATAAATATATCTTTATATATAATTTAACCAAAAATGTAGTTTTCAATTAAATTTTAGTATTTTCACCTCTCCTAAAAAACTATTCAATTTAAAAAATATACAAAATTAATACTATTCTTATATTTTTAATATAATTTAAAAAGTTGTGAGTATTTCATCATATAGTTTTACTAATACTTCATTAAAAATACTTTTTCAATTATTTCTAAAAATGCAGACAAAAAATCATTTTGTGAAAATAATATTTTCTTAAAATAAAATATGCATTTATTCATTATATGTTTATAGATGAAACATAAGTTGAATATTAGATAATTTATTTCACATATTTTATATAATATTTATTAATATATTTCTAAAAAAGTAGCCTGTTTATATTGTTTAGGTTAAACACATTAGTTTTCATAAAAAATATATTTCATAAAAATACTTTTATTTTTGTTAGATGTATTAAATATTCATTTATTTGTTTGTTGTAAGCCAAAAATAATTATATAAAATTATAAACCATTTTATTCATATTTTTTATAAACCTATTAATACAAACAAACCGGATATCTAAGAGATAATTATCGTTTAATATATTATTATTTTAATATTATGTAACATTTTGTTTACACTCTGAGTTTCATGTAACATAAAAAAATAATTATTTCATAAAAGGAATAATAAAATAATTGATTTTTATTATTAAAATAATTAATAAAAAATGAAAATTCAATTTAAACAAATCTACCTAAATCATGAATGCTACCAGAAATACTAATAAATCACAATCCATTACACAATATTGATATTTAATGAAATAAAATATATATTCATTAATTAAATTGATTTCTAAATATATGATAAATATTTTTTACATTCTAATATAGGTGGTTTCCAGTTATAGATACCCCATTGATGCATAGACACGTCCCATTAAAAAAATGCATTTGACAAAATAAATGATTTTTTCCCGAGTAATATTAAAATTTCATGTAAGGTAATATAAATGTTAAATATATTCAGATACATGTGATAATAACAAAAAAAATTAAGAATTTAAATAATTTATAATTTAGTTATAATTATTATTATCCATGATTTTTTAACAATTGTATTGTAAAAATATTTTTAAATTTTTTAAAAAATAATAATTATACAAATTATAAATAATATAATATAATTTATTTCATTTGATCCAATTTCAAATTGAAATAGGATATTTATTTTAATCCTTTGGATATTTTTACTTTATAAACTCATGTTCTCTTCACATATATGGTATTATGTATAAAATATATTCTCGAAATAAATGTGACTAGAATTTATAAAAATATATTAAATATATTAAATAAAAAAATTTATAATTTATAAAAATTATATAGTAGATTTTGAATAATAATTCTTTTGAATCTAAATATAGTCAATTATTATTGTTGAGGAAAAACAAGATTAATTACTGACGAAATATATAAAATAATATGTAAAATTGACCAAACATTTTAAAAAAATAGGTTCGTATTTATAAATTTAATCAAAAAATTATCTAAAATGGTATTTTTTACCATTATGGAAAATTAAAAAATTGGGATAAGTCAAAATATTTTAAGAATATTCAGTGTGTCCATTTCCCCACCCATAAACGTCAACATATTTTCCTCCTCTCATTAAAAATAATAATCAACATTGGATTGACCAATAACAACCACAATTAAACTGACAAAATACATCCCATCCTCTAAACCGGATTCTTTAGAATATTAAAACTCACAATGATTCCCTTTGATATATGCCCAAAGGTGTTACCCAAAGAAGAGGTTACCACATTAATCAAGGGCTAGGATTTTATCTCATTCTCCACCCTAAAAAATTCTCCATACATTATTACATGGTGAATTAATTATCCAAAATATTTTGATATGTGAATATATAACATTATTGTACAATACTGATACACACATCAATAAAATTGAATACAAAATCATCATCCATGTCTGTGGTAGACTACCGACTCATGAACCAATGTCCTTCATTCTTCAATTTCCAACATTAATGGATGAAAATAATGATAAATATTATGATTTTATGTGATATATATTATATATAACTTATGATTGTGATAATTTAATTATAATAGATAACTTAACACCATGACATATATTTTTTGAAAATATGATAGCATCAATATTTCATGTGGGGAGAACCTCCCCCTAAAAACAATTTGATTCATTGAAACATTACATGGATTGTAATAAGGACACTTTTACTAAATTTATATGATATGTAAAATTTAATAGCACTAATGGAATGAAAATATAAATATTTATACATATATGAAATTTACATTCATTTTTCTGTAAGTTAAGAAAATATAAACAATGTTAACGTGTAGGCATGGCCTACCATCTTAATGAATACTATATTTCATTATATATTATATAATATTATATAATTTTATAAATAATATTTTTCTAAAAATATATTATATTTATATCATTATTTATAAATTTTTAAAAAATAAATCATGGTATTATTATGAAGACCATTAATAAAAAATAATATCATTTTTGAGAGACAAGGCATTTATACAGGAAACATAACATTAAAATGGAATTCATAATAAATGTCAAGTGAAATATTATAATTAAATAATAAAAAATATGTTATAAAATAATATGATTATTTTTGGAATTATAATAAAGTTATAATTATCTTATATTGGTTTTTAATGTTTAAAATTAATGTCCTGACATAATGCAAGAGAATATCAACTCAAATTTTATATTCATGGGATACATGTCATATTCACCACTCGTTTCATTTGTATGGTTCATATATTTCCTTATGAAATGTTATATCATGAAAATAATTTATATGATTATATATATATATATATTCAATTGATCCTGGTATTTAATAGATCTCATTATTTATTTGTTACTCACATAAAAAGTATTTGTAGTCTCACATTAATTTCTATGTGACATATGGATTATTTTTATTGAATTTATTTGGTGTGGTTTATATAACACCCTATGTGATTTTATATAATAAATTTAATTTATTTAATGATTTTTTGTTTAATTGATTCATTGATTCAAATGATCTCATGATTCATATTCTACTCATGTAGTGTGGGTCTTCAAGTCTCAATTTCAGTTTGGAAATACTAATCCCTTATTCGATACACATTTCTTGTCATTGGTGTTTATAATTCCCATAATTTTAATATATCATTATTATACTGAAATTTATAGTTATTTAATTACCAATTTTATGATCATTATTTAATTGTGATTAGGGTGTAAATGTTACCATATACATAAAGTTGTTTTGCATCAATTGTCCTTCATTAAAATATATTCCTTGTTATGCACCTATATTTTTATATATTGTTTACATATTGACCATTGACATTTTATAAAAATGATATAATAATAATAATTATTTTTTAATCATTTTTTGTTGTTATTATTACATATATATTTTATTTTAAATTTACCAACGAAATATTTGTTATTTATTTGAATCTCATAATTTATCATGATTGTTTAAGATTAATATTCTATTGGAGAAATCATCTGATCAACATCTAAATCACTATCATGAATTTTCCAATCCTCTAGAAATTAATTGTATCTTAAAATAATGGTTCTATTTTCCAATATTTTCTACTAAATATATATTTCAAATTATTTTATAGGAAATATGACATTATCTATTTCATAGGTCGGAAATCTATTTTCATTCAAAATAATGATTTCTTAATGTGTTCTTAGAAAAGAGTAACATTAATTTTTAAATGATGAATTTACTCAAATTTACCTATTTTATAATTTTTCTAAATTGGGTACTTTTTTTTGATCAAGGTAATTTTATAATGATATTATATTTGAAAATTAATGTTTTGAAGGATTGTATTTACCCGATGGAATTAGTATAATTTAATTGATTCTTCCCATTAATCCACACATGAATATATCAAAAAAATTTATAATATTCTATAAATTCTTAATTTTTAAATTGGATTTCAATAGAAATGGATTTAAAAAATGTGTTTTTATAATGTTTTCAAATTATTTTTAAGCTACTTTTATACGTATCCATGAGAAAACACATTTGTAGATGATGAAATGAACTTATGAACTAATGAAGACATGTTTAGATAAAATTATGTAATATTTTGGCTCTGAGATCAATTCTTTGAAGAACAGAAGTGGTACGTGAAAAATCATAAAAGTGAGAGAAATATATCTATCACACTTGAAAAAATGTGTGACCTGAATACGTTTTATATAATGGTGCAGAAAGCATCCCACAGGTGACATCGAGAATGCATCCATGCACGCTGTTGACATAGGGTGCAAAATCCTTCACAATAGCAACATGAGGACATGATTTTTCCACGCTGATCAATATCTGCACAGACCCAGTGACCCCGAGTGACTATAAATAGAATGGAATCCCATCAACATCATGTGTCTAAAGAATACGAACCATCTCCTCTGCATGAAATCCACCTCTCCCACATGATATTGATGGAATTTAGGCAGGAGGTTTTTTGCGACATGTCTCCCTTGGGTCTGCATTCGCACGAGACAACTCTGGATTAACCTTCTTCCAAGTTCCAAAAATTCTTATCCCTAGCACTCAATCCCTACCCCTTAACCACAAAATCATAGGGATTGCATGCCCACAATGCCTTCTACAAGCACGAAAAACCTCTTCCACCATTTGGATGCAAAAATCCTATATTTCACACACACCCACCCTTTTATGCACATATGATCCATTTTAATTTCAATTGTGAACAATGCTCTTCTATTGCGTGCAACCCTTCATGTATTCTAAACTCACACTTTTCTGCGTAGCTGCTCCTTTTTCACATAATCCTCCCTCCCTATGCACACTCTTTCTCTTCGATGTACCTCTCCTGTACAACATATTTAGTAACTTCTTACCCCTAAAAAATCTACATTACACACACATCTCTCATACATCCCTATATGATCATTCTAAGTAACTTCAATGTCCCTTCGATGGTGCTTCCCATTGAATTTCGTTTCCTCATGCTTCTTCACATTGGAAAGATAAATACTATTGATTTTTTGTATAGCCATGATTACATAGGACCCTCAATGGATCACTATATAATCCCCCCTTTCCTTGACATTGCCTATGCTATCCCTTCCCCCAGGGATAAAGCATTCCGTTTATGTAATTCTAAGGGGCATAGAGAGATCTCGTCCCATCCGAGTTGTATGATGTTAAACTAACTTGCAAAATTGACCTCAATACATGACATTAAACTATGAACCCACCCAATGCATCATTTTTTGGGTGCCCATCTCAAGAATTATCTACTCCCATTGGTCTCCACGGATGTGTGTTCTTCCTCTCATTGAATGAGATCCTCTTTTCTAGAGCGATGTTTGTCCATGGGGAAAGAGAAACCACCTAAGTGAAAGCCCCTAGACTTTCTTGCATGATGTAACACCTATTCTCCTTCATTCATTTTTAGTGCCAAAGACTAGTGGTTAGGATGGGCAGGAGGAGCTTCATAATCTTCTCACTCTCCCTCTAGGTTTTATCACCATTTGGGCCTCCATTCTATAGTATTTCCCAAACTCTATCTCCATGGGAAACTAGGCATGCATAATCCCCTATTTCGCATTGGGCTACGGTCCTCACGTTAGCTCCTGTTACATTTTTGGATCACAAACTGTGTTTAAGCCCCATTCCACCTCCATGGATCCACCATTCATGACGTGATTTTTTGGTCTTTTCAGCTTATTGTTTCTTACACATATCATGACTCATGTGGTCCAAGAGAAAGCACTAACCCTAGAATCCTCTATGGGAGTCCTAGAGTTTAAGCCCCAGACCAACCCAAACAACGTGGACTTTGATCCTTTCCAAGGAATACTATGTAGCAAGCCTCCCAGATGATCATACATAACAACCATTTGATATGAACCCCTTCACGTTGATTCAAAACACCCCTCCCTGAACTATTTGGGCTATGATCCATGTCTCATAGACATGGTAAATATGAAGCCTCTATGAGGATCAAACCCAACCAGTGGTAAGTAGTTTATCTCCCATTTTGCAGTAAGTCTTGTAATCCCCATCCACCAGTAAGCCATTGTGCCCCCATCATGTAGTTTTCCATTGTGCTCCCATTAACTTTTAATCTATTGTATACCCCATCATGTGGTAAGATGTTTTTCACCCATTCTGTGGTAAGCCATTGTTAACCCTATCTATCTATAATCCATTGTAGTCCCCATTGTTGGGACCCACATCACTGGTCATCCACATGTCATAAGACTAAATTGGGCTGCTAAACACATGTAAGCCCTAATAGGTCATTGACTCGCTATCCTCGGCGCACACCCCGGTACTATACCCCATATTGACCTATATGGACTTTGATTCCCCACCACGGGGTCTATAGGAAGTCTCTTCAAGGCTCAAGAACAACATCACTATCCCCCCAGTAGAATCAGTCTCTTTATCCATCCACATCACTTAACCATACATTATCCATCTTGATTCCTATCTGAGTCACCACATCTCGGTGATATCAGGTCAATTCACCTCCTAGCATCATCGTTCCCTCTAGGGGTTTCTCCCATTTGATCCAGTGTAGTTTGTGTTATAATATGACAGGTTCATCTCTAATACATGTTAAAATCACGCAATGCCCTAAGGTATGCCTAGAAAGCTAAAAAAACATCAGAGACCTGCCTATGGCATACAATTCCCCACATTCTATGTGGGATGTATTTGGCTTTCGCGCCCTCATGGAGCCCTGTCATAGGGGGGATAAATATTGATACACTAGTGTTCTAGTGTCCAGACATTCCAGTGATTTCCATTGTGAATACACCCCTAACCGAAGGATTCTTCTCTAACTATACCCTTTGGCATGTCCTGAAATAAGTATTGTAATTACCCAACATCCATGAAGATATGGCACTGGGAAGAGTTTAAAAAAAATCTTAATAAATATTGGAGACCAAGACTAGGTAATGAGTTATGAGAATAAATCCACATAATAATGATCTAACATCCCATTATACCATTTTGATCAAGGAGAAAACATACCTGAATAAGATACAGATGCTACCCGCCTTTGGAGAGTGTGAATGAGGGACAATAATATATGCATCCTCCTCCTCAAACAAAATAATGTATGTGCCACGGAGAATGCATTAGAAATAGAAATGGGGAACCCGATGTAATGTTCTTAACCTCAATTTGGATATCTGTAACGTTTGAGGAATTGGTTGACTATGGTGTCACCAGATGTAGCTATTCGGAACTGGTTACCGCAATGAAAATAGTTGTCCCGCTGAGAAACTCACCAAATGTCAAGGTATATAAAATTTTGTACATACCAATATGTGACATTGTCGTTGTGGATCATTCTTATTAGCCATGGATGATATAATGGTGTCGGAGCACTGGACATCAATTTAATTGTTTTAGCACTAAATGCTTAATCTCCATGATTTTCAAGACCCATGTTACCACAAAATGAAACCAATCACATCCCTCCCACCGGTGTAAGGGAAGGGGAAATGTCAACGCGGTAACCCCAGGTGGCTACACCACTTCTATGATGATCTCCATGAAAATAGTTGATGGGCGCCCATGCCCCATCTCCCCTGAAGGAATTCATAGAATGAATGGTGTTAAATGACCTCATTAGATAATATGAGGAGGATAGGATTATCCTGACATGGGATATGGCCCACCAAGATTTAGAGGCATCTATGCCTCATCGCCACCGCAGCCACCGCCTCCACTGCCACCACCACAGACACTACCGCCACTGCCACTACTGTCACCCCCATGGATGCACATGGATCCATTCCTCCCCTCTCCAACATACTACCATTTTGAGAGACTCTCACCATAATGCATCGATGACACCCTCCCCTATGCTGATGAGGTTGAGGATGTCTGGGCCAGCCCAATCGGGATCCCATTTTAGGGGCATTCTAGAAGGGATCACAATAGGTTGTGCCATCACAACCACTATGTCCCATGGGCTGAAGAGAAAGTAATCCACGCACCTGGACCATTGGGACTAGTCCGGATAACTCAACTCCAGTGTTGGGAACATTCCAAGGAGGATTCCAACAAAACGGTGTCAATGTCAACAACTCCAATGGATTGCGCCATTGCTGACGTATATCATCAGCACCATGTGTATGCAGATAAGGGTAACATATATTCCCACACAAGATCGAGGCCCCAACAGGCCCATGGGTATGTTGGGATGACTCTCTTGTACAGCAGTGTAGGTTGTGGTCACTGCGAACTGACCCACAACAACTACACTCAGTACGGAGGTAGTCCTTGTATGGTCACCAGTAAGAATGCGGGTCCTCACCACTTCCATTCTTACCACGAAGGTCTTCCACATGCTAACATAAACCTAAAGACGGTTCCTCCCCATAGTAGTGAAACTCATTATAGAAGCCTCTCCCACACATATTACATTGGGTATGTGGTTGTTCCTTCTACCGTAGGATGAAGGTGTGGGGAAATTACCCATCAGGTCAATCTATAGCAGGGGGAACTCCCTATGTCCAGACAGAAGTTGGAGAAGGTCCTACTCACCTCAAAATTTAGAGGGTTTAAGGTCTTCTTTTCTCCACCATCACCAAAACGGAGGTCCTATCCATGATCATGTTAGATATAGAGGAGGTCTTAACTTCTCTATCACTTTCCGCAGTGATTCCCTCATAACATCAGTCAATGTTCATGGAGGTCCTCCCCGTGTTCCATTTATTATCTGTCCAAGTTCTCCTCACTCCACATATCACTCACTCAAATTTCCTCCCTGTCCTTATACCAGTTCGGCCGATGGACCTCCCCGAGCAAAAAATATACCTTTTCCCAAAAAATCTATCCCGAGCAGGAGGGAGTGACTTCACCTCCTTAAAATGTATACCTAGATTATTAAGAATGATATCAAACTCGTCTTCATCTCAAATTATAGGGAATAATAGGACTCTATGATAGATCCCATGCTAATATCATCTATTCCATGTGTTGGGGCCATAATGTGGCGTATCAAAATCATTCTTCGGAATGTGAGGACCACCATATCCGTACCTCCCTCCGAATATACATCCATGAGAATAATTATTTGGCGTCTCCCCAGCGTCATGTCATTCAATCTACACAATCATCATTAGGATCTCCCTTCACTCGATGAGATATTGTGGAGAATTGTTTTAGGGATCAATGGTGGATGAGTCGTTGCAGGGTCTACTTCTAGTAGCGGCAATTGTTGTGCTGAAAACCCAATTTACTAGCACATCTTATCATTACGTAGTGACCATTTCACTGAACTCTTCCTAGGATAGCCTGAAATGCACTGGATTGTCTTTCCATTGTTTGTATTTTACAGAGGCCAGCCTACCATTCTAGAGGTATGCTTCAGTTCCGCTACCGATTCCTCAGTCACCACTACTTGATGAATGGGGAAATCACGAGCCAGACCCTAAATCTAGGTTGAGGATCTTCTAGGATACTATCACAACTATCCATTTCTTTTAAATGTTTTGGATGGTTTTTGCATTGAATTTTAGTGCACTGTTATCTAACAAAAAATTGGATGTCGAGTGAATCTGTCAAACACTTTGTGTGACGCACATTCACCTTCGTCACCAGTTAGCATCATACAGCATGAGCCGTGTGCATTTTTTAGACATTCGCGAACAATTACATCTAGTTGATTTGGATGCACTCTCCATAGCCCAGCACCCTAAGTCACCATGCCTCCATAGGACCCTCTACAAACAATGGATTCAATGTTTTATTTTAATTTATAGGATTACTATGGAGGATTACCCCTATATACAGATTTGTGGTTGGGACTAGTATGCTTCCGTTATATTCAATATTATCTAGCGTCATTCTGACTTGCTAGTTTAAATCTAGGACATTCCCACAGGTAGTGTGCTAATCATTATCAACAACCAATCAGAAGGGTAGAACATGCAGGATCTCATATAAGAGACATGCCCCATGAGGGAGTGCCACAACTATTTTATTTAGTCGGGAAGGGTTACTCACCAAAAGTGGAATCTTATGGGTCTCCTTGTGCCTACTGATGCATTTGTTCTTATTCAAAATCCTAGTATTGGTATGGAGGACCACAGAGTTGTCAAACCCTCAGGCCAGTCTTGCCTAGTGAAGAAGGCTGAAGACTATCCCGATAAATCTGTGTCGCATCAACAACTCACCAAACAAAAGAAGATGGTTGATGACCAGCTTTCTGAATGCGCTATGAAGCAACAGCCAGAATACGATGTTCCTCATCCAGTGTAGCAGGGACATGCTAAACATCCCGTTAGAATTTTCCTACAGGTGACCCGGACCATCTTGACTACGCAGAAATGGTAGAGGCCAGAGCATATGCAATGAGGGTAAAATGTGTGTCACCAAATCCATAATATCAATGTAATAATCCTCAGGACCCAGCTCGGGTGTCTCCCAGTTGCTCTGCATGCCACCCCAATGGCCGCACCATGAGCTATTGGGCTTGATTATCACATTGAAGAACAAACCAACACACTGGTGGCCAAGGATACCCATTATGAGAAGAACACTCGTCTAGATTATCCCATGGAAGAGCTCATCTCCCTGCTCGAGGAATTATAAACACGCCAAGTGGCACTGCCACCGGATGGAAAGCCGTAAAAGGGTTGGGAGGATGATATGATAGCTACCTCGTGTTTTGGAAATCCCACTGTCTCCCACTTCCAATGAACGGGTGGACTGACAGAACAGATGGACCACATTATTTCATGGTGTGGACCCATGTTTGGAACTCTAGTGCAGTAATAGGCTGCTAAACTTTGGTGTTTTGTACATACATTGGATGGGTTGCATTGTTCTGGTATAGTCAGCCACCCATCAGGTTAGTAACCTGAAGGGGGGATCTTCATAGGCAAATTATGTACATGTTTAGTTCCACCACTCGGAATACAAGTATCACAAACCACATCGATTGAAATTAGAGGACTGATGACAACATCATAGACTTTTTCACCCAGTTAAACGGTCTCATAGACTATCTTGACTTGAAACTGACTTAGGGGAAACTAACGATGATGTGTGTGTGAAATGTCAATACTGGACTAGTTTCATCTCTGATCACCCCAAACTACCCTGGGTGGTCTCGAAACCTCTAGGATAATGACCAACACCTATAAGAGGCCTTGAAAAAGGACATCCAGGAACATCAAGTTCCCACCACAATCCCCATGAGGAGGGACTCTAGAGTCTAGCCTACTGCAGTAGCCCAAATAATGGCCCCCAAACAACTGGAATTATTACCAATGGATCCTCCTCAACCGCCTCTCAAATTCTCTCAACCATAGGCGCATCCTCTAGCATAGCAACGTCTGCCACAAAATCGTCATGTACCCCTATGTGACATGCTGCAACCACCCATGAGTGATAATCAGACACTTCCTCCTCGAGTAGCTCCTCCTTCCCATTCTTAGAAACATGCTCTTAGTGACCCCTTCTCGGATAGAAGAAACCGGACCATCACGTTCAACAAGGATCTGGTTCTCGACTACTTCTGACTTTCCATAGAATATGGGATTGTATGTTTTACTCTATGTAGAATGATAGAATATGTGAACCCCACCGATCACCCTAAATACAGCCCTTATCACCAATTCCTTGGGAACACACTCAAATATTTCTATTCTTTAATGGACTGGATCCAAGACCTAGTCAAAAACAACAAAGTAAGGTTGGTCCCAACCCTAGAAGATGTGTCTTGTGTACTCATGAATCTAGATAGTAGTAGTGACAACATGGGTGAGTGGATATAGGACCCCAACCCCATGTCCCAAAAGTATGATAATTGGATGGTCCTTAAGGCATTCATCCATGCCCATGGTATTTTCCATGCATGCCTAGATCGACCTGATCCTTCATAAGTTTCTACGTCAGCCATAGCCACTAATTTTGTACCATCATATTAGCCATCCCTTTCATAGAAGAGTAAGCATCGATAACACAAGGTAAAACAAATCCCCCTTCAATGTCATCATCATCCCAGACTCTCAGTAACATCATTCCCACGAAGAAGGATCTTCCACCTAGAATCCACACAGTAGTGGATGAGTCTTCATGTGACAGTCAAGGGAATGCATGATTTAACACAGTAAAGAAGGAATACCCCTACATGGTTCCTTGTGATGGAGAGTTCCAGATAAATATCACCAAGGTCCCCAAACTGTGCCAATGTTGGTGGAGCCACAACTATTTTGGTCATCGGGGTGCCTCAACAAGCACTTCCAACCAGTCCATGCATGACACCGAAACCCGATTGGTGGCCCAACATAGAGATCAACATGTGATACCTCCTCATCTAAATTCATCAGACCCACCTTCAATGTCATTTGTTCTACTGGATTAGGCACAGATGCCCATACATTGCCGCTATAAGTCACACTCCACTATGGACCTGCCTCATTTTGCTGGCCTTCATATGGTAGTCACTCCACATGATTCGACTAGTGAGTAGCGGGACATTCCCAACACTATTTAATTGCCTGTCCATCTAGCAGGCCCCACCAAACCTCTTGTCATAGGATGGCCACTAATAATTAAAATCTCCCACCTGTAACAGATGTATAATGTTCTCATGCATCTCAACATCATTCTAGAAAAGCACTCTATCTTCATGGCACTTCTCCTGTCCTCGAATATTCATGAATCCCTCACTGATTTATTAAGAAAACCCCTTATGTTTGAGATGGATATAGCAGCTACATATGCTTTTCATGTTGTGGTAGTTGCGAACATTGAATGTCATTCCATTATCTCCTTCTCAAGATAAGATGCATGTTTTCCAATATAGGGTAACATTTCACGAATTTACATCACTGGGAAATTCATTGGCATAGAGATCAGCCTCTTCCGCATCGATATAGGCTTTCTGATTTACCTTATCCCAAAACGTAAATTCAAACAATTGGGGTTATCCGATGATGATATGAGTCCTTCAGACTTGTAAATCCATGCTTATGAATGGAAATAATAGATATCGGTCATCATGATCCACCTAAAAACCCATTTTGTTGATATACTATCCAGCAACAAGTTTACGGTTGTTTCATAGGACACTGCTTACAATTCATTGATGTGCATGCCCTTTCTGCACCTGCATGTGGTGATCCCTTCATCGCATCACCAGTTCCTCATGTACTCCATTAATGGTTGGGTGGGCATAATACAAGGTGACAAATCTCCCTTTACATATTTGGAAGACCGATATCTAGATTCCTACTATTAAAAGTGAAAATAAAAATAGATTCATCCTTGAAAAGTCGAACCCATTGCGGCAGCGACCGACCCGTGCGCAGTCCTAGATGACACATACATCTGTCTGAACCATCAATTGGAGGCCAAGACCCCTGATTTGGGAAAATGTTTTGTTGTCTCTAGGATAAAGGGAAACCACATTCCCATGTCCTTGCGACATCAAGATATCACCTTGTATTCTTATACGAATCAGTCCTCAGTGATCCCTAAGACCCTTACTGCCATAATGTATCGGGATGATCACCCCATGGCGATAGTAATATGACATACATGATTATTACGCCAGGCCGGGATACATCAGCTCAAGTCGACACACCACTTTCGATTTTTTATCATGATGAATAGCCCCTTCTACCAGAGACAAGATAAGATCAGATTATCCTTCTTTAGTGTTATGGTTTTGGAAGTAGAGGAGTCTTCTGATGCACTGTCTACCGCCACTCATGCTAACTCCATCTATCATTAGGTTTTTTTTTACTTAGAGGAACCTTATCCAAATGTGGATTCCTCCTCTATATGTGAAGGAGAATATTTAGAGGTTTATCCCCACCATTGAAGAGGGTGTTTCTACATCTGGTGATGAACTGGTGCTGGAGTCTCTTGGTGACGAGACAAAACTAATTCATTCAATGTTTAGTGCTCCTATGACTTTCAAAGAGTAGTAAGAGTACATGGAATTCTTGAAGAAGCACTGTGATGTATTCTTCTAGATTTACGATGAGATATTTGGAACGAATACTCAGGTAGTTATCCAATGCATCGCCATCCAGGAAAATCATCGCGAGTTTAAGAAGCCTTCCAGATAGATGCACCCCTTCCATGGTTCCATGGTTGAGGCTGAGGATTATAATATCATCAGACCCAATTTCATTAAGGAGGTCCATTACACTCGGTTTCTAGCCTTCACCATGCTATTCAAGATGATAAATGGATAGACATGTGTCTGCATCGACTTTCGAGATCTCAACTGCCATTGTTCGAAGGATGATGTTTGCCTTCCTGTGACATAATTGTTAATTGATGCTACATCTGTATTCCTTTCCCTCTATTTCATGGATGGTTACATTGGATATAACCATATCCCAATGTCCCTCGTGGAAGATGTGTCTAATTCCTTTTGGGACAACAATGTACTTTTTGGTACCAACTAAATCCCTTTGGTCTAAAAAATTTAGGTACCACCTATCAGTAGGATATGAATCAATTATTTAACCCAATCCTCATAATAATTATGGAATGTTATGTGGGAAATATGGTGCACAAATTTATCCACTTTCCAGACCATCTCAAGGAACTGGAAAAAGTGTTCAACTTCCTCCTTTCCCAACACCTAAAGATGAACCCATTGATGTTTTCCATTGAGGAGACCTCCAGAAATTTCCTCGGCTTCGTTTTCAGAAACAGGGGAAATGAGATTATCCTAGAGAAGATCAAGGTAATCATGTAGATGTCTCCCCTGAGCAACATTTGGGAGCATCAAGGGTTCAAATCACACATATCTATCATACGGTGCTTCATGGTGATTCTATACGGCAAGTGTAATACCTTTTATAGGATCATTAATAAAAGAACTATTTACCAGTGGGATAAAGAATGGTAGATTGCATTTTAGGAAATCAAGCATTATCTACTCTAGCCTCTAGTCCCGATGCCATCATTTATACAAAACCACTGGTCCTTTATGTGTGTATCATGGAACCAAATCTCAGCAGCCTTCATTCCTAGAAGAACAAGGAGGGAACCGAGAACAACCTCTACTTCTTCATCCACATGCTCCTTGATACAGAGACTCTATACTCCCCCTTTAATAAAATATTCTGTGTTCTGGTATTTACAGTACAGAAAATTTGACATTACATGTAGCGCCATGTGGTACATCTTGTATCCTATGTAGAACCACTAAATTACATCCTATACCGCCCCATGTTGGCAAGCCATCTAGCTCAGTGGGTTGTGGTTTTTCAGCAGTTAAAGATCAGGATTCTTCGCCAAAAGTCTATCAAGGGATAAGCATTGGCAGGCTTACTTACTGCTCATCTAGGACATGTGGACTAGTCTCTAGATATTTTCATTCATTGTGATGAAATCCTTGAAGGACCCCGGGACACCCTGAGAGGGGAGGGGTGAATCAGGGTGACCAATTTTTCTTTTAATGTGTTGGATCTTGTTCCCACGTTGGTAGGAACTTGTTGAACCTAAATCCACTATGCTTCACTAGCTGCGCATACAAATGTTGGGGTACAGACACTCTGTCCCAGGCTCACTGCCTTTACAAATGTTCAGGGATAGCTCACTGCGTCCCTCAGGTCACTCTCGTTGACTCCCCCTGGCTCACTGCCGTTGGTGAAGTCCCACTCAATTTATAGACGTGAAGGTCTCTTCATCATTTGCATAAGAGTGCATCCTTTGTTGTATGTAGATGCTCTATTGAAGTCTGATTCTCACCAGAAGAAGAATATCACTTTTCCTCGAATGTATCGGGTAGTCTTTTGGCTTTCGTGCAGCTCCAAACCGGTCGGTGGGCTTCAGCAAAACCAGGCGCGCTTCTCCAAGACAGTCGCGCAAGTCCAACTACAGCGCGCAAGTCCAAACTGGCGCGCAAGTGTCATCAACAAACCTGCGCGACGCTTCCTTCCCCGACTTCAAACTTGTGCGGTCCACTTCCTTTCTCTTCCAAACCGCCTTGGGCGTACAGCCAACAACCGGCGCGCAAGCTCTACTTGCGCGACAAAAACAACCACCTGTGCGACTCAACCACCTGCGTGATGAGAGCTCGAACAATCTCGAAGTCTTGATCTTCGTTAGAAATGAGGAGGGTTGGTCCAGTATTTATAGGCAAACTGGACCCCCTACGCGGCGGCGCGCAAGTCCCTCGACGGCGCGCAAGTCTTGTCTTCAATAAACTCTGTCGCGCAACTCACATGCGCGACCCAACCTAAACTTGCGCGACCTTCTTTCCTTAGCCAAATTTTGATGTTCTGGCTCCAACAATCTCCCCCTTTGGGTTTGTTGGCAATCAGAATAAATTCAATATATCTCCAACCATGAGAAAATCCAAAACGCAAGAATCAATTTAGCCAACACTCTATGTCTACGTGAGCAATGCTCGGTGTAGAAAACAAGAGAGGAAGCTTGAATTGGGTTTTAGTGTTTTGAAATTCTCCATAACGCCCGATGTTATCCTTATTAATCTTCTCATCACAATATTACACTTCTCATCACAGAAGAATTTCTTGCCTTGAATTTATTCCTTTCTCCCCCATTGACAATAAAACCAAAGACCAAAAAGTTTTTTTTTCAACGTTCAGCTCAAGCCATACTCCCCATGGATAGTATCTCCCCCATAAACCTGCATCACAGCCATAAGCAGATAAAAAATAGTTAAAACAAAATGGGGAGAGGGGATTTCCGGAGCCTCCTTATGTAGTAGGAGGTGGTTGAACACCGAGGTTCAACCGATGCTTCTCAAACACAGCCGTGGACAATGGCTTGGTTAGGATATCAACCACTTGCTCATTAGATCCGACATGATCCATTCTAATCACGCCTTGTTCAACCCTTTCATTGATAAAATGATACCGTATTTCAATATGTTTTGTTCGAGAATGCTGAACCAGATTCTTCGTAAGATCAATTGCACTTTTGTTATCACAATAAATCACCATTGGTTGCTGCACCTTATCACCAATATCTGCTAGCTGCTGCTTCATCCAATAAAGTTGAGTGCATGATTTTGTGGCGGAGATATACTCAGATTTAGCTGTACTAAGAGAAGTACTTTCTTGTTTCTTGCTCAACCAGCCAACACATTTATGCCCAATATAGAAAGCTCCACCACTAGTGTACTTTCTGTCTACTACATCACCAGCCCAGTCAGCATCAGAAAACGCTGATAATTCACTGTCCCTGCCTGCATAAAAAAATAACCCGAAGTTATGTGTGCCTTGAATATACCTCATGATTCTTTTTACTGCTGACATATGTTCCTCCTTTGGATTACTCTGAAAGCGGGCCACAAGGCATGTTGCAAAGACAATATCTGGCCTTGTCGCTGTCAGATACAGTAGGCTTCCAATGATCCTCCTATACATGGTGGGATCAACAGAGTTCCCATCCTCATGCTTTCCAAGTTTAGTGCCAACAGCAATCGGAGTTGACATTGGTTTGGAGTCTTGCATATTGAACTTCTTCAGCAACTCTCTTGCATATTTTTCCTGAGAAATGAAAGTGTATTGCTTCTTTTGAATCACTTGCAACACCAGGAAATATTTGAGCTCCCCAATCATAGACATTTCAAATTCTGATTTCATGTGGTTGGCAAATTCAACCACTGATTTCTACCTGCTGCCACCAAATATGATATCATCAACGTATACAAGAACCATGAATTGATCTTTTGGAGAATTCTTCACATAGAGATTGTGATCAACTCCTCCTCTTTTGAATTCCAACTTCTTGAGATATGAATCTAGCCGTGAGTACCATGCCCGTGGTGCCTGCTTCAAACCATATAGAGCTTTCTTTAGTTTGCAGACCTTTCTTTCATCGGTACCCAAGACAAAGCCCACCAGTTGTTCAATGTAGACTTCTTCTTCGAGAACACCATTCAAGAATGCTGTCTTAATACCCATTTGATATACTTTATATCCTCTTTGGAGTGCCATGGCAAGGAAAAGCCTGATTGATTCCAGTCTAGCAACTGGAGCAAAGGTTTCTTCAACATCAATACCTTCAATCTGGGAGTATCCTTTACATACCAGTCGTGCCTTGTTTCTGATAACACTTCCATGCTCATCAAACTTATTTTTGAAGATCCATTTGGTACCAATCACATTGTGACCTTCGGGTCTCTGGACAAGATCCCATGTCTGATTCTTGTCAATCTGATCTAATTCATCATTCATGGCTTTCACCCAAGATTCATCATTTGCAGCTTCTTCAAATGAGGATGGCTCTACAACTGATAGAAATGCAGATTGCGTGTTATTCCTCATCCTCCTTGTTTGAGTGGGTACACTCCTATCCCCAATTATGTTGGATGGATCAATCTCAGCTCTTCTATTTCTCCTGTGAGGTTCAGCAGCATTTTCTTCAGCCATAGTTTCTTCTTCAGATTCTTCTTCTGAGTCAACATCATGATGTGACAGCTGAGTGTTTTGAACAACTTCATCTATTTCTGCACTTGTATTTTCTTCACGTTCACAATCTTCTTGACTTTCTATCATATCAGCATATGACGTCCTTGATGAATTTGTGGTTTTCTCTTCAATTATCTTAACATCACTCCTTTCCACAATTCTTCCCAAACGCTTGTTGAAACATTTGTTGGCTTTGCTGTTCATTGAGTAACCAAGGAAAATTCCTTCATCTGCGTTGTCACCATATTTCCCATGATTTCCTTCTTTGTTCCTGATGAAGCACTTACTTCCAAAGACACGAAAGTATTTTAGAGAAGGCTTCCGTCCATGACACAATTCATATGGTGTCTTCGTCTCACCCATATAAAGTCCTGTTCGATTCTAAATGTACACTGTAGCTTGAACAACCTCTTTCCAGTAATGTCGTGGAATACGACTCTCAATCAGCATAGTTCGTGCCAGGTTGTTCACCTGTCGATTCCTACATTCAACAACTCCATTTTCTTGTGGAGTTCTCACAGCAGCTACCTCATGCTGTATCCCATGATTCTCTAGATAATTCTCAAATTCAATGGACGTGTATTCTCCTCCATTGTCAGATCACAACACTTTGATTGTTCGTCCAGTATCATTCTCGGCGATTCGCCGATATGTTTTCATGCAGTCAAGGACTTGTCTTTTCATGTGAATGACCATCACACATGCCATTCTACTGTAATCATCAATGAAAAGGACAAAGTACCTTTCTCCATGTGTTCCTGCAACATTTATTGGACCACAAACATCTGTATGAATCAGATCAAGAAGGTGAGATACCCTTTTCTTCTTTGGCCGATATGAACTGCAGACCATCTTCCCACGAATACAAGCATCACACGATTTTTCACGCTCACGCTTCAGGTTGGGAATGTCCATGACAATTCTCAATTTTGATATTTTATCCATGTCTTGTTGATTGATGTGTCCCAATCTCCGTTGCCATAGATTGTTTTCTTCTTCAACAGTCATGTGACATACATTTTATTCACTATCAACCTGATACAAGTTTCCTTCTGTTCTGCATCCCTTCATAAGTGAATTGCCAGTTTTTCCCTTGATAGTGCAGCCTTTCTGATTAAAAGTAACAACAAGTCCTGAGTCACAGAGTTGACTCACGCTGAGGAGATTATGACGCAGGCCATCTACGTAAAGAACTTCAATCTTCTTTAGTTCTCCATTAGCTTATTTCGTACTTCCACTCCCTTTGATTTTCAGAGCCCCATCATTACCAAATCTTTCTGTACCATCAACATTCTTTATGATATTTGTTAATAGGCCGGCATTACCTGTCATATGAGATGAACAACCGCTATCTAGAATCCAGGTACTGTTGTTCTTTGTAGCTTTGAGGGCTACCTCTACAAGGTTTTATTTCTCAATCTTCTTCCTTTCCTTCCATGAGACATTAGATTGAGTATATAGAACTGATGGCCTTTCAACTATCTCTTCCGCATACCCAGGTTCCTCATAGTCAAAGTCTTCTGCGAGAGGTGAGAACCTGTTTAAAAGAGAAACACTTTCTTGCTGACGAGACTTGACTTGTCTTGAACTACGGTATGAGGTGTCTATGTCTCTTCTCTGCCTGCAATTAACGGCCTTATGACCAAAGTTAGAACAACGAAAACAATATCCATAGAAATTATTTCTTCTATGAGAATAAGGAAATGATATTGTTCTCCTTTGTTGAGCATCTATATCCTCTCCATTCAGATATCTTATTTCCTCTTCACAATTAGACATGGTATGGCCCAGATAGCCACAAAACTGACACTTCATTAGAGGAAATGTCTTCTCGCTTGAAATTCTCCTTATACCTTCTTCCTTGGGAGAATAGTAAGACTGTCTGTCATTTTTGAATATTTGAGGATAATTTTCGGGTCTCCTTTTAGTTTGGATTGAAGGTTCCTTTTTCAGCACTCTAGGTAACATTTCATCATGTTCAACTTTCATCTTGTCTTTCTTTTGGATCATTTCACTTCCAGCAGTTGATGAATCAGCCTCACAGCCAATTCCACTCTTTCCCATGCAAGCGGGTCTTTGATCACTCAAGACTTTTCCAACCCCATCGGAACCACACTTGGCTCTTGCAAGTAATTCTGCATCTGAGAATCCTCTGAACTGTATTTTCTTCCTTGATTCTTTTGGAACTGATTCATTCTCCAGTTTACTCCTTAGAGTAACTACTTCTTCCTCAAGACCCTCAACAGTCTTGGATTTTTCATCCAGTCTGGATGTGAGGTCATTGATGACCTTTGCCTGCTCTTAAATTCTTAGCTTCAGATCAACTGCATCATCATTGCTTTCAATTATTTTAGACTGTACCTTCACAAATTCTTCTAGTCGTTCAATTTCAGCTTCAAGTTGATCAACATATTCAGTCGATTCTTCTACAATTGATTTCCACTTATTGCAGATCTTACATTTAATTTTAAGCTTACTAAATGCATCCTTAAGTTGCACCTCAGGATCAACACAAGTTCTCAGTTGTTTTTCTCCATCAGTATCTTCTGACTTTTCAACAGTGGCCATCATAGAAGCATGGTTCCCAGTTTTGAATTCTGGTTCTTCTTCATCATAGAATTCATTGTCATCTTCTTCCTCTTCACAGACAAAACTCTTCCTTCGCATTTTCTTAACAGATTTGAAGCCTCCGTTTTTGAAGAACCTTCTCTGAGGCTTCTTGAAGTTTTCATCTTCACTGTCATCATCATTGATATTCTTCAAGCACTGAGAGGCAATGTGCCCAACTTTTCCACAACGGAAACATGCGAGAGGTAACTTCCCTTTGAATTTCCCTTTCCCCTTCTAGAACTTCTTTGCAATGAGAGAAAGAATTTCTTTCTCTTCGTCATCATCACCGCTACAATCCTTTGAGATTTTCAAATTATCCATGGCCTTGAAGGCCATTTCCTTGCTCACCCGAGTCGTAGCATCTTCTGGTTTGACTCTCATTTCATATGCTACCAAGCTGCTCAGTAGATCATCTAGAGAAAGTTTGAAAAGATCTCTTTCCTCAAGGGCTGACACCTTAGCATTATACAGAGGTGGAAGTCTTCTTAATATTTTCTTTACAATGTCAATGTCTTTGATTTCTTCGCCTAAACCCTGAATTGCTCCAACCACTTCAGTAATTCAATTGAAGAAAGAGTCTGCATTCTCGTCTGGATTCATCTTCAGATCATCAAACCGATTGTGTATCACTTGTAGTTTCGCCTCCTTCACTTTGCTGTCTCCTTCAAAAATATTCTCAAGTTTATCCCACATGGATTTTGCTGAGGTGCAATTCATCACCTTCAGGTAAATCTGATCAGAAAGGGCTGCAGTTAGAGCATTCTGTGCTTTAGCATATGCATCAAGAAGTTTCCTGTCTGTTTCAGTCATAGCCAGACCTGTTGGATCAGTGACATGTATTCCTTGCAAAGTATAAAAAAGAACTTCCATTACAAGAGATCTTAGATGAGATCTCATTCTGTTCTTCCAGATCTGGAAATTGCTTCCATCGAAGTGGGGGTCTCCCCTGACATTGACTGCATTTTCCATGACGAAGAAGGTCAGATTCAACACCAGCAACCTGGCTCTGATACCACTTGAAGGACCCCGGGACACCCTGAGAGGGGAGGGGTGAATCAGGGTGACCAATTTTTCTTTTAATGTCTTGGATCTTGTTCCCACGTTGGTGGGAACTTCTTGAACCTAAATCCACTATGCTTCACTAGCTGTGGATACAAAAGTTCGGGTACAGACACTCTGTCCCAGGCTCACTGCCATTACAATTGTTCATGGATAGCTCACTGCGTCACTCGGGTCACTCCCGTTGACTCCCCCTGGCTCACTGCCGTTGGTGAAGTCCCACTCAGTTTATAGACGTGAAGGTCTCTTCATGATTTGCATAAGAGTGCATCCTTTGTTGTATGTAGATGCTCTATTGAAGTCCGATTCTCACCAGAAGAAGAATATCACTTTTCCTCGAATGTATCGGGTAGTCTTTTGGCTTTCGTGCAGCTCCGAACCGGCCGGTGGGCTTCAGCAAAACCAGGCGCGCTTCTCCAAGACAGTCGCGCAAGTCCCACTACGGCGCGCAAGTCCAAACTGGCGTGCAAGTGTCATCATCAAACCTGCGCGACGCTTCCTTCCCCGACTTCAAACTTGCGCGACCCACTTCCTTTCTCTTCCAAACCGCCTTGGGCGTACAGCCAACAACCGGCGCGCAAGCTCTACTTGCACGACAAAAACAACCACCTACGCGACTCAACCACCTGTGCGACGAGAGCTCGAACAATCTCGAATTCTTGAGCTTCGTCAGTAATGAGGAGGGGTGGTCCAGTATTTATAGGCAAACTGGACCCCCTGCGCGGCGGCGCGCAAGTCCCTCGACGGCGCGCAAGTCTTGTCTTCAATAAACTCTGTCGCGCAACTCACTTGCACGACCCAACCGACACTTGCGCGACCTTCTTTCCTTAGCCAAATTTTGTTGTTCTGATCCTCAAAAACATATGGCGCACAAGTCTTTTATCCTCCAAGAGCATGGCGCGCAAGTACCTTTGCCAAAAACACTTTACATTATTGGCCGATTTTTAGGCCCAAAAATTTGGCAAACACTGGGAAACAGCGCCACCTTCACTACTGTTTTCTGCTTGAACGGTATGATCGCTTTATTGGTACACACCCTGAACTTCCACTGAGGATTGACAACAAACAAAAACCATACACCAAATCATGCTTTGAAGACCCTGGTTCCAACAATCCTATCGATTTCCCAAGACATCTTGTGTTTGAAAATGCAATTCGGTGGTGCTTCTCTATGCCCCTCCAGTTAAAGGCTCAATGACCCCAAACACAACAGAGTATGCCTTGTTATTGTCTACATTAACCCATTAAAAAATTTTCAGTAGTATTAATTCCTATTATCATATGGGTGCATCAACAATGAAGCATAATTCCAGGCTATCATCTATGGCCACAAGTTGTCCCTTATGATTGATGTTCCCACTTTCATGTGATAGGGGACTCTGAACTAGTCATCAAGTAGAACAAGTGTGAATATGTAGTCAGAAAACAAGATCTCATACCACTATTGGAATGTACCCACCAATTGATGGTCTAGTTCCTATCTCAACAAGAGGTTTCCCATGTCCTTTGGTCACAGAAAGGGAGAGTCGACACTTTAGTCAGCCATACTACATCGCTTGCGGGGCCAGAACATGATTTTTAAATTATTAATGTTGTACACTATAGATTCATTTCTCGTGCCACACCAGATTATGATGACAACCTATAGGTAAGCCATCTTACCACTGGCACCACCATGTTAGGGCCTCCAGTTCCCCCAGATGCAGTGATTATCATGGCTCCAGTCTGGGGAACCTACATTGTCGAGTACTTCCACAATGGTAATCTCCTGGAAGATCAGTATGAGTGAATGAGAATTTGACACTGGGAAACAGCGCCACCTTCACTACTGTTTTCTTCTTGAACGGTATGATCGCTTTGTTGGTACACACCCTGAACATCCACTGAGGATTGACAACAAACAAAAACCATACACCAAATCATGATTTGAAGACCCTGGTTCCAACAATCTCCCCCTTTGGGTTTGTTGGAAATCAGAATAAATTCAATAGATCTCCAACCATGAGAAAATCCAAAACGCAAGAATCAATTCAGCCAACACTCTAAGTCTACGTGAGCAATGCTCGGTGTAGAAAAAAAGAGAGGAAGCTTGAATTGGGTTTTAGTGTTTTGGAATTCTCCATGACACCCGATGTTATCCTTATTAAACTTCTCATCACAATCTTACACTTCTCATCACAGAAGAATTTCTTGCCTTGAATTTATTCCTTTCTCCCCCATTGACAATAAAACCAAAGACCAAAAAGTTTTTTTTCAACGTTCAGTTCAAGCCATACTCCCCCTGGATAGTATCTCCGCCATAAACCTGCATCACAGCCATAAGCAGATAAAAAACAGTTAAAACAAAATGGGGAGAGGGGATTTCCGGAGCCTCCTTATGCAGTAGGAGGTGGTTGAACACCGAGGTTCAACCAATGCTTCTCAAACACAGCTGTGGACAATGGCTTTGTTAGGATATCAGCCACTTGCTCATTAGTTCCAACATGATCCATTCTAATCACGCCTTGTTAAACCTTTTCTTTGATAAAATGATACCGTATTTCAATATGTTTTGTTCGAGAATGCTGAAACGGATTCTTCGTAAGATCAATTGCACTTTTGTTATCACAATAAATCGCCATTGGTTGCTGCACCTTATCACCAATATTTGCTTGCTGCTGCTTCATCCAAAGAAGTTGAGTGCATGCTTTTGTGGCGGAGATATACTTAGCTTCAGCAGTACTAAGAGAAGTACTTTCTTGTTTCTTGCTCAACCAGACAACACATTTATGCCCAATATAGAAAGCTCCACCACTAGTGTACTTTCTGTCTACTACATCACCAGCCCAGTAAGCATTAGAAAACGCTGATAATTCACTGTCCCTGCCTGCAGTAAAAAATAACCCGAAGTTATGTGTGCCTTGAATATACCTCATGATTCTTTTTACTGCTAACATATGTTCCTCCTTTGGATTACTCTGAAAGCGGGACGCAAGGCATGTTGCAAAGACAATATCTGGCCTTGTCGCTGTCAGATACAGTAGGCTTCCAATGATCCTCCTGTACATGGTGGGATCAACAGAGTTCCCATCCTCATGCTTTCCAAGTTTAGTGCCAACAATAATCGGAGTTGACATTGGTTTGGAGTCTTGCATATTGAACTTCTTCAGCAACTCTCTTGCATATTTTTCCTGAGAAATGAAAGTGTATTCCTTCTTTTGAATCACTTGCAACCCCAAGAAATATGTGAGCTCCCCAATCATAGACATTTCAAATTCTGATTTCATGTGGTTGGCAAATTCAACCACTGATTTCTGCCTGCTGCCACCAAATATGATATCATCAACGTATACAAGAACCATGAATTGATCTTTTGGAGAATTCTTCACATAGAGATTGTGATAAACTCCTCCTCTTTTGAATTCCAACATCTTGAGATATGAATCTAGCTGTGTGTACCACGCCCGTGGTTCCTGCTTCAAACCATATAAAGCTTTCTTTTGTTTGCAGACCTTTGTTTCATCGGTACCCAAGACAAAGCCCACCGGTTGTTCAATGTAGACTTCTTCTTCGAGAACACCATTCAAGAATTCTGTCTTAACATCCATTTGATATACTTTATATCCTCTTTGGAGTGCCATGGCAAGGAAAATACTGATTGATTCCAGTCTAGCAACATGAGCAAAGGTTTCTTCAACATCAATACCTTCAATCTGGGAGTATCCTTTACATACCAGTCGTGCCTTGTTTCTGATAACACTTCCATGCTCATCAAATTTATTTTTGAAGATCCATTTGGTACCAATCAAATTGTGACCTTCGGGTCTCTGGACAAGATCCCATGTCTGATTCTTGTCAATATGATCTAATTCATCATTCATGGCTTTCACCCAAGATTCATCATTTGCAGCTTCTTCGAATGAGGATGGCTCTACAACTGATAGAAATGCAGATTGCTTGTTATTCCTCATCCTCCTTGTTTGAGTGGGTGCACTCCTATCCCCAATTATGTTGGATGGATCAATCTCAGCTCTTCTATTTCTCCTGTGAGGTTCAGCAGCATTTTCTTCAGCCATAGTTTCTTCTTCAGATTCTTCTTCTGATTCAACATCATGATGTGACAACTGAGTGTTTTTAATAACTTCATCTATTTCTGCACTTGTATTTTATTCACGTTCACATTCTTCCTGACTTTCTATCATATCAGCATATGACGTCCTTGAAGAATTTGTGGTTTTCTCTTCAATTATCTTAACATCACTGCTTTCCACAATTCTTCCCAAATGCTTGTTGAAACATTTGTAGGCTTTGCTGTTTATTGAGTAACCAAGGAAAATTCCTTCATCTGCATTGTCACCATATTTCCCCTAATTTCCATCTTTGTTCCTGATGAAGCACTTACTTCCAAAGACACGAAAGTATTTTAGAGAAGGCTTCCGTCCATGCCACAATTCATATAGTGTCTTCGTCTCACCCATATAAAGTCCTGTTCGATTCTGAATGTACACTGCAGCTTGAACAGCCTCTTTCCAGTAATGTCGTGGAATACGACTCTCAATCAGCATAGTTCGTGCCATGTTGTTCACCTGTCGATTCCTGCGTTCAACAACTCCATTTTGTTGTGGAGTTCTCACAACAGCTACCTCATGTTGTATCCCATGCTTCTCTAGATAATTCTCAAATTCAATGGACGTGTATTCTCCTCCATTGTCAGATCGCAACACTTTGATTGTTCTTCCAGTATCATTCTCGGCGATTCGCCGATATGTTTTCATGCAGTCAAGGACTTGTCTTTTCCTATGAATGACCATCACACATGCCATTCTACTGTAATCATCAATGAAAAGGACAATGTACCTTTCTCCATGTGTTCCTGCAACATTTATTAGACCACAAACATCTGTATGAATCAGATCAAGAAGGTGAGATGCCCTTTTCTTCTTTGGCCGATATGAACTGCAGACCAGCTTCCCACGAATACAAGCATCACACGATTTTTCACGCTCACGATTCAGGTTGGGAATGTCCATGACAATTCTCAATTTTGATATTTTATCCATGTCTTGTTGATTGATGTGTCCCAATCACCGATGCCACAGATTGTTTTCTTCTTCAATAGTCATGTAACATACATTTTATTCACTATCTACCTGATACAAGATTCCTTCTTTTCTGCATCCCTTCATAAGTGAATTGCCAGTTTTTCCCGTGATAGTGCAGCCTTTCTGATTAAAAGTATCAACAAGTCCTGAGTCACAGAGTTGACTCACGCTGAGGAGATTATGACGCAGACCATCTACGTAAAGCACTTCAGTCTTCTTTAGTTCTCCATTAGCTAATTTGGTACTTCCACTCCCTTTGATTTTCAGAGCCCCATCATTACCAAATCTTACTGTACCATCAACATTCTTTATGATATTTGTTAGTATGCCGGAATTACCTGTTATATTAGATGAACAACCGCTTTCTAGAATCCAGGTACTGTTGTTCTTTGTAGCTTTGAGGGCTACCTCTGCAAGGTTTGATTTCTCAATATTCTTCCTTTCCTTCCATGAGACATTAGATTGAGTATATAGAACTGATGGCCTTTCAACTATCTCTTCTGCATACCCAGGTTCCTCATAGTCAAAGTCTTCTGCGAGAGGTGAGAACCTGTTTAAAAGAGCAACACTTTCTTGCTGACGAGACTTGACTTGTCTTGAACTATGGTATGAGGTGTCTATGTCTCTTCTCTGCCTGCAATTAACGGCCTTATGACCAAAGTTAGAACACCAAAAACAATATCCATAGAAATTATTTCTTCTATGAGAATAAGGAAATGATATTTTTCTCCTTTGTTGAGCATCTATATCTTCTCCATTCAGATATCTTCTTGCCTCTTCACAATAAGACATGGTATGGCCCATATAGCCACAAAACTGACACTTCATTAGAGGAAATGTATTCTCGCTTGAATTTCTCCTTATACCTTCTTCCTTGGGAGAATAGTAAGACTGTCTGTCACTTTTGAAAATTTGAGGATAATTTTCGGGTCTCCTTTTAGTTTGGATTGAAGGTTCCTTTTTCAGCACTCTAGGTAACATTTCATCATGTTCAACTTTCATCTTGTCTTTCTTTTGGATCTTTTCACTTCCAGCAGTTGATAACTCAGCCTCACAGCCAATTCCACTCTTTCCCATGCAAGCGGGTCTTTGATCACTCAAGACTTTTCCAACACCATCAGAACCACACTTGGCTCTTGCAAGTAATTTTGCATCTGAGAATCTTCCGAACTGTATTTTCTTTCTTGATTCTTTTGGAACTGATTCAGTCTCCAGTTTACTCTTTAGAGTAACTACTTCTTCCTCAAGACCCTCAGCAGTCTTGTATTTTTCATCCAGTCTGGATGTGAGGTCATTGATGACCTTTTCCTTCTCTTCAATTATCAGCTTCAGATCAACTGCATCATCATTGCTTTCAATTATTTTAGACTGTACCTTCACAAATTCTTCTAGTCGTTCAATTTCAGCTTCAAGTTGATCAACATATTCAGTCGATTCTTCTACAATTGATTTCCACTTATTGCAGCTCTTACATTTAATTTTAAGCTTACTAACTGCATCCTTAAGTTGCACCTCAGGATCAACACAAGTTCTAAGTTATTTTTCTCCATCAGTATCTTCTGACTTTTCAACAGTGGCCATCATAGAAGCATGGTTCCCAGTTTTGAATTCTGGTTCTTCTTCATCATAGAATTCATTGTCATCTTCTTCCTCTTCACAGACAAAACTCTTCCTTTGCATTTTCTTACCAGATTTGAAGCCTCCGTTTTTGAAGAACCTTCTCTGAGGCTTCTTGAAGTTTTCATCTTCACTGTCATCATCATTGATATTCTTCAAGCACTGAGATGCAATGTGCCCAACTTTTCCACAATGAAAACATGCGAGAGGTAACTTCCCTTTGTATTTCCCTTTCCCCTTCTGGAACTTCATTGCAATGAGAGAAATAATTTCTTTCTCTTCGTCATCATCACCGCTACAATCCTTTGAGATTTTCAATTTATCCATGGCCTTGAATGCCATTTCCTTGCTCACCCGAGTCGTAGCATCTTCGGGTTTGACTCTCATTTCATATGCTACCAAGCTGCTCAGTAGATCATCTAGAGAAAGTTTGGAAAGATCTCTTTCCTCAAGGGCTGACACCTTAGCATTATACAGAGGTGGAAATCTTCATAATATTTTCTTTACAATGTCAATGTCTTTGATTTCTTCGCCTAAACCCCGAATTGCTCCAACCACTTCAGTAATTCGATTGAAGAAAGAGTCTGCATTCTCGTCTGGATGCATCTTCAGATCATCAAACCGATTGTGTAGTACTTGTAGTTTCGCGTCCTTCACTTTGCTGTCTCCTTCAAAAATATTCTCAAGTTTATCCCACATGGATTTTGCTGAGGTGCAATTCATCACCTTCAGGTAAATCTGATCAGAAAGGGCTGCAGTGAGAGCATTCTGTGCTTTAGCATATGCATCAAGAAGTTTCCTGTCTGTTTCAGTCATAGCCAGACCTGTTGGATCAGTGACATGTATTCCTTGCACAGTAGAAAAAAGAACTTCCATTCCAAGAGATCTTAGATGAGATCTCATTCTGTTCTTCCAGATCTGGAAATTGCTTCCATCAAAGTGGGGGACTCCCTTGACATTGACTGCGTTTTCCATGACGAAGAAGGTCAGATTCAACACCAGCAACCTGGCTCTGATACCACTTGAAGGACCCCGGGACACCCTGAGAGGGGAGGGGTGAATCAGGGTGACCAATTTTTCTTTTAATGTGTTGGATCTTGTTCCCATGTTGGTGGGAACTTGTTGAACCTAAATCCACTATGCTTCACTAGCTGCAGATACAAAAGTTCAGGTATAGACACTCTGTCCCAGGCTAACTACCTTTACAATTGTTCATCGATAGCTCACTGCGTCACTCGGGTCACTCCCGTTGACTCCCCCTAGCTCACTGCCGTTGGTGAAGTCCCACTCAGTTTATAGACGTGAAGGTCTCTTCATGATTTGCATAAGAGTGCATCCTTTGTTGTATGTAGATGCTCTATTGAAGTCTGATTCTCACCAGAAGAAGAATATCACTTTTCCTCGAATGTATCGGGTAGTCTTCTGGCTTTCGTGTAGCTCCAAACCGGCCGGTGGTCTTCAGCAAAACCAGGCGCACTTCTCCAAGACAGTCGCGCAAGTCCCACTACAGCGCGCAAGTCCAAACTGGCGCGCAAGTGTCATCATCAAACCTGCGCAACGCTTCCTTCCCCGACTTCAAACTTGCGCGACCCACTTCCTTTCTCTTCCAAACCGCCTTGGGCGTACAGCCAACAACCGGCGTGCTAGCTCTACTTGCACGACAAAAACAACCACCTGCGCGACTCAACCACCTGTGCGACGAGAGCTCGAACAATCTCGAAGTCTTGAGCTTCGTCAGTAATGAGGAGGGGTGGTCCAGTATTTATAGGCAAACTGGACCCCCTGCGCGGCGGCGCGCAAGTCCCTCGATGGCGCGCAAGTCTTGTCTTCAATAAACTCTGTCGCGCAACTCACTTGCGCGACCCAACCGACACTTGCGCGACCTTCTTTCCTTAGCCAAATTTTGTTGTTATGATCCTCCAAAACATATGGCGCACAAGTCTTTTATCCTCCAAGATCACGGCGCACAACTACCTTTTCCAAAAACACTTTACTTTATTGGTCGATTTTTAGGCCCAAAAATTTGGCAAACACTGGGAAACAGCGCCACCTTCACTACTGTTTTCTGCTTGAACGGTATGATCGCTTTGTTGGTACACACCCTGAACTTCCACTGAGGATTGACAACAAACAAAAACCATACACCAAATCATGCTTTGAAGACCCTGGTTCCAACAATCCTATCGATTTCCCAAGACATATTGTGTTTGAAAATGCAATTCGGTGAAGCTTCTCTATGCCCCTCCAGTTAAAGGCTCAATGACCCCAAACACAACAGAGTATGCCTTGTTATTGTCTACATTAACCCATTAAAAAAATTTCAGTAGTATTAATTCCTATTATCAAATGGGTGCATCAACAATGAAGCATAATTCCAGGCTATCATCTATGGCCACAAGCTGTCCCTTATGATTGATGTTCCCACTTTCATGTGATAGGGGACTCTGAACTAGTCATCAAGTAGAACAAGTGTGAATATGTAGTCAGAAAACAAGATCTCATACCACTATTGGAATGTACCCACCAATTGATGGTCTAGTTCCTATCTCAACAAGAGGTTGCCCATGTACTTTGGTCACAGAAAGGGAGAGTCGACACTTTAGTCAGCCATACTACATCGCTTGCGGGGCCAGAACATGATTTTTAAATTATTAATGTTGTACACTATAGATTCATTTCTCGTGCCACACCAGATGATGATGACAACCTATAGGTAAGCCATCTTACCACTGGCACCACCATGTTAGGGCCTCCAGTTCCCCCAGATGCAGTGATTATCATGGCTCCAGTCTGGGGAACCTACATTGTCGAGTACTTCCACAATGGTAATCTCCTGGAAGATCAGTATGAGTGCATGAGAATTTGACACTGGGAAACAGCACCACCTTCACTACTGTTTTCTGCTTGAACGGTATGATCTCTTTGTTGGTACACACCCTGAACATCCACTGAGGATTGACAACAAACAAAAACCATACACCAAATCATGATTTGAAGACCCTGGTTCCAACAATCTCTCCCTTTGGGTTTTTTGGCAATCAGAATAAATTCAATAGATCTCCAACCATGAGAAAATCCAAAACGCAAGAATCAATTCAGCCAACACTCTAAGTCTACGTGAGCAATGCTCGGTGTAGAAAACAAGAGAGGAAGCTTGAATTGGGTTTTAGTGTTTTGAAATTCTCCATGACGCCCGATGTTATCCTTATTAAACTTCTCATCACAATCTTACACTTCTCATCACAGAAGAATTTCTTGCCTTGAATTTATTCCTTTCTCCCCCATTGACAATAAAACCAAAGACCAAAAAGTTTTTTTTCAACGTTCAGTTCAAGCCATACTCCCCCTGGATAGTATCTCCCCCATAAACCTACATCACATCCATAAGTAGATAAAAAACAGTTAAAACAAAATGGGGAGAGGGGATTTCCGGAGCCTCTTTATGCAGTAGGAGGTGGTTGAACACCGAGGTTCAACCAATGCTTCTCAAACACAGCTGTGGACAATGGCTTGGTTAGGATATCAGCCACTTGCTCATTAGTTCCAACATGATCCATTCTAATCACGCCTTGTTCAACATTTTCTTTGATAAAATGATACCGTATTTCAATATGTTTTGTTCGAGAATGCTGAACCGGATTCTTCGTAAGATCAATTGCACTTTTGTTATCACAATAAATCACCATTGGTTGCTGCACCTTTTCACCAATATTTGCTAGCTGCTGCTTCATCCAAAGAAGTTGAGTGCATGCTTTTGGGGGGGAGATATACTCAGCTTCAGCAGTACTAAGAGAAGTACTTTCTTGTTTCTTGCTCAACAAGCCAACACATTTATGCCAAATATAGAAAGCTCCACCACTAGTGGACTTTCTGTCTACTACATCACCAGCCCAGTCAGCATCAGAAAACGCTGATAATTCACTGTCCCTGCCTACAGTAAAAAATAACCCGAAGTTATGTATGCCTTGAATATACCTCATGATTCTTTTTATTGCTAACATATGTTCCTCCTTTGGATTACTCTAAAACAGGGCCGCAAGGCATGTTGCAAAGACAATATTTGGCCTTGTCACTGTCAGATACAGTAGGCTTCCAATGATCCTCCTGTACATGGTGGGATCAACAGAGTTCCCATCCTCATGCTTTCCAAGTTTAGTGCCAAAAGCAATCGGAGTTGACATTGGTTTGGAGTCTTGCATATTGAACTTCTTCAGCAACTCTCTTGCATATTTTTCTTGAGAAATGAAAGTGTATTCCTTATTTTGAATCACTTGCAACCCCAAGAAATATGTGAGCTCCCCAATCATAGACATTTCAAATTCTGATTTCATGTGGTTGGCAAATTCAACCACTGATTTCTGCCTGCTGCCACCAAATATGATATCATCAACGTATACAAGAACCATGAATTGATCTTTTGGAGAATTCTTCACATAGAGATTGTGATCAACTCCTCCACTTTTGAATTCCAAAATCTTGAGATATGAATCTAGCTGTGTGTACCACGCCCATGGTGCCTGCTTCAAACCATATAGAGCTTTCTTTAGTTTGCAGTCCTTTGTTTCATCGGTACCCAAGACAAACCCCACCGGTTGTTCAATGTAGACTTCTTCTTCGAGAACACCATTCAAGAATTCTGTCTTAACACCCATTTGATATACTTTATATCCTCTTTGGAGTGCCATGGCAAGGAAAAGCCTGATTGATTCCAGTCTAGAAACATGAGCAAAGGTTTCTTCAACATCAATACCTTCAATCTGGGAGTATCCTTTACATACCAGTCGTGCCTTGTTTCTGATAACACTTCCATGCTCATCAAATTTATTTTTGAAGATCCATTTGGTACCAATCACATTGTGACCTTCGGGTCTCTGGACAAGATCACATGTCTGATTCTTGTCAATCTGATCTAATTCATCATTCATGGCTTTCACCCAAGATTCATCATTTGCAGCTTCTTCGAATGAGGATGGCTCTACAACTGATAGAAATGCAGATTGCTTGTTATTCCTCATCCTCCTTGTTTGAGTGGGTGCACTCCTATCCCCAATTATGTTGGATGGATCAATATCAGCTCTTCTATTTCTCCTGTGAGGTTCAGCAGCATTTTCTTCAGCCATAGTTTCTTCTTCAAATTCTTCTTCTGATTCAACATCATGATGTGACAGCTGAGTGTTTTGAACAACTTCATCTATTTCTGCACTTGTATTTTATTCACGTTCACATTCTTCCTGACTTTCTATCATATCAGCATATGACGTCCTTGAAGAATTTGTGGTTTTCTCTTCAATTATCTTAACATCACTGCTTTCCACAATTCTTCCCAAACGCTTGTTGAAACATTTGTAGGCTTTGCTGTTCATTGAGTAACCAAGGAAAATTCCTTCATCTGCATTGTCACCATATTTCCCCTAATTTCCTTCTTTGTTCCTGATGAAGCACTTACTTCCAAAGACACGAAAGTATTTTAGAGAAGGCTTCCTTCCATGCCACAATTCATATGGTGTCTTCGTCTCACCCATATAAAGTCCTGTTCGATTCTGAATGTACACTGCAGCTTGAACAGCCTCTTTCCAGTAATGTCGTGGAATACGACTCTCAATCAGCATAGTTCGTGCCATGTTGTTCACCTGTCGATTCCTGCGTTCAACAACTCCATTTTGTTGTGGAGTTCTCACAACAGCTACCTCATGTTGTATCCCATTCTTCTCTATATAATTTTCAAATTCAATGGACATGTATTCTCCTCCATTGTCAGATCGCAACACTTTGATTGTTCGTCCAGTATCATTCTCGGCGATTCGCCGATATGTTTTCATGCAGTCAAGGACTTGTCTTTTCCTATGAATGACCATCACACATGCCATTCTACTGTAATCATCAATGAAAAGGACAATGTACCTTTCTCCATGTGTTCCTGCAACATTTATTAGACCACAAACATCTGTATGAATCAGATCAAGAAGGTGAGATGCCCTTTTCTTCTTTGGCCGATATGAACTGCAGACCAGCTTCCCACGAATACAAGCATCACACGATTTTTCACGCTCATGCTTCAGGTTGGGAATGTCCATGACAATTCTCAATTTTGATATTTTATCCATGTCTTGTTGATTGATGTGTCCCAATCTCCGATGCCACAGATTGTTTTCTTCTTCAATAGTCATGTAACATACATTTTATTCACTATCAACCTGATACAAGATTCCTTCTGTTCTGCATCCCTTCATAAGTGAATTGCCAGTTTTTCCCTTGATAGTGCAGCCTTTCTGATTAAAAGTATCAACAAGTCCTGAGTCACAGAGTTGACTCATGCTGAGGAGATTATGACGCAGACCATCTACGTAAAGCACTTCAGTCTTCTTTAGTTCTCCATTAGCTAATTTGGTACTTCCACTCCCTTTGAATTTCAGAGCCCCATCATTACCAAATCTTACTGTACCATCAACATTCTTTATGATATTTGTTAGTATGCCGGAATTACCTGTTATATGAGATGAACAACCGCTTTCTAGAATCCAGGTACTGTTGTTCTTTGTAGATTTGAGGGCTAACTCTGCAAGGTTTGATTTATCAATCTTTTTCCTTTCCTTCCATGAGACATTAGATTGAGTATATAGAACTGATGTACTTTCAACTATCTCTTCTACATACCCAGGTTCCTCATAGTCAAAGTCTTCTGCGAGAGGTGAGAACCTGTTTAAAAGAGCAACACTTTCTTGCTGACGAGACTTGACTTGTCTTGAACTACGGTATGAGGTGTCTATATCTCTTCTCTGCCTGCAATTAACGGCCTTATGACCAAAGTTAGAACACCAAAAACAATATCCATAGAAATTATTTCTTCTATGAGAATAAGGAAATGATATTTTTCTCCTTTGTTGAGCATCTATATCTTCTCTATTCAGATAGCTTCTTGCCTCTTCACAATAAGACATGGTATGGCCCATATAGCCACAAAACTGACACTTCATTAGAGGAAATGTCTTCTCGCTTGAATTTCTCCTTATACCTTCTTCCTTGGGAGAATAGTAAGACTGTCTGTCACTTTTGAAAATTTGAGGATAATTTTCGGGTCTCCTTTTAGTTTGGATTGAAGGTTCCTTTTTCAGCACTCTAGGTAACATTTCATCATGTTCAACTTTCATCTTGTCTTTCTTTTGGATCTTTTCACTTCCAGTAGTTGATGACTCAGCCTCACAGCCAATTCCACTCTTTCCCATGCAAGCGGGTCTTTGATCACTCAAGACTTTTCCAACCCCATCAGAACCACACTTGGCTCTTGCAAGTAATTTTGCATCTGAGAATCTTCCGAACTGTATTTTCTTTCTTGATTCTTTTGGAACTGATTCAGTCTCCAGTTTACTCCTTAGAGTAACTACTTCTTCCTCAAGACCCTCAGCAGTCTTGTATTTTTCATCCAGTCTGGATGTGAGGTCATTGATGACCTTTTCCTGCTCTTCAATTCTCAGCTTCAGATCAACTGCATCATCATTGCTTTCAATTATTTTAGACTGTACCTTCACAAATTCTTCTAGTCATTCAATTTCAGCTTCAAGTTGATCAACATATTCAGTCGATTCTTCTACAATTGATTTCCACTTATTGCAGCTCTTACATTTAATTTTAAGCTTACTAACTGCATCCTTAAGTTGCACCTCAGGATCAACACAAGTTCTCAGTTGTTTTTCTCCATCAGTATCTTCTGACTTTTCAACAGTGGCCATCATAGAAGCATGGTTCCCAGTTTTTAATTCTGGTTCTTCTTCATCATAGAATTCATTATCATCTTCTTCCTCTTCACAGACAAAACTCTTCCTTTGCATTTTCTTACCAGATTTGAAGCCTCCGTTTTTGAAGAACCTTCTTTGAGGCTTCTTGAAGTTTTCATCTTCACTGTCATCATCATTGATATTCTTCAAGCACTGAGAGGCAATGTGCCCAACTTTTCCACAACGAAAACATGTGAGAGGTAACTTCCCTTTGTATTTCCCTTTCCCCTTCTGGAACTTCTTTGCAATGAGAGAAATAATTTCTTTCTCTTCGTCATCATCACCGCTACAATCCTTTGAGATTTGCAATTTATCCATGGCCTTGAATGCCATTTCCTTGCTCACCCGAGTCGTAGCATCTTCTGGTTTGACTCTCATTTCATATGCTACCAAGCTGCTCAGTAGATCATCTAGAGAAAGTTTGGAAAGATCTCTTTCCTCAAGGGCTGACACCTTAGCATTAGACAGAGGTGGAAATCTTCTTAATATTTTCTTTACAATGTCAATGTCTTTGATTTCTTCTCCTAAACCCCGAATTGCTCCAACCACTTCAGTAATTCGATTGAAGAAAGAGTCTGCATTCTCGTCTGGATGCATCTTCAGATCATCAAACCGATTGTGTAGCACTTGTAGTTTTGCCTCCTTCACTTTGCTGTCTCCTTCAAAAATATTCTCAAGTTTATCCCACATGGATTTTGCTGAGGTGAAATTCATCACCTTCAGGTAAATCTGATCAGAAAGGGCTGCAGTGAGAGCATTCTGTGCTTTAGCATATGCATCAATAAGTTTCCTGTCTGTTTCAGTCATAGCCAGACCTGTTGGATCAGTGACATGTATTCCTTGCACAGTAGAAAAAAGAACTTCCATTCCAAGAGATCTTAGATGAGATCTCATTCTGTTCTTCCAGATCTGGAAATTGCTTCCATCGAAGTGGGGGAATCCCCTGACATTGAATGCGTTTTCCATGACGAAGAAGGTCAGATTCAACACCAGCAACCTGGCTCTGATACCACTTGAAGGACCCTAGGACACCCTGAGAGGGGAGGGGTGAATCAGGGTGACCAATTTTTCTTTTAATGTGTTGGATTTTGTTCCCACGTTGGTGGGAACTTGTTGAACCTAAATCCACTATGCTTCACTAGCTGCGGATACAAAAGTTCAGGTACAAACACTCTGTCCCAGGCTCACTGCCTTTACAATTGTTCATGGATAGCTCACTGCGTCACTCGGGTCACTCCCGTTGACTCCCCCTGGCTCACTGCCGTTGGTGAAGTCCCACTCAGTTTATAGACGTGAAGGTCTCTTCATGATTTGCATAAGATTGCATCCTTTGTTGTATGTAGATGCTCTATTGAAGTCCGATTCTCACCAGAAGAAGAATATCACTTTTCCTCGAATGTATCGTGTAGTCTTTTGGCTTTCGTGTAGCTCCAAACCGGCCGGTGGGCTTCAGCAAAACCAGGCGCGCTTCTCCAAGACAGTCGCGCAAGTCCCACTACGGCGCGCAAGTCCAAACTGGCGCGTAAGTGTCATCATCAAACCTGCGCGACGCTTCCTTCCCTGACTTCAAACTTGCGCGACCCACTTCCTTTCTCTTCCAAACCGCCTTGGGCGTACAGCCAACAACCGGCGCGCAAGCTCTACTTGCACGACAAAAACAACCACCTGCGCGACTCAACCACCTGTGCGACGAGAGCTCGAACAATCTCGATGTCTTGAGCTTCGTCAGTAATGAGGAGGGGTGGTCCAGTATTTATAGGCAAACTGGACCCCCTGCGCGGCGGCACACAAGTCCCTCGATGGCGCGCAAGTCTTGTCTTCAATAAACTCTGTCGCGCAACTCACTTGCGCGACCCAACCGACACTTGCGCGACCTTCTTTCCTTAGCCAAATTTTGTTGTTATGATCCTCCAAAACATATGGCGCACAAGTCTTTTATCCTCCAAGATCACGGCGCGCAACTACCTTTGCCAAAAACACTTTACTTTATTGGCCGATTTTTAGGCCCAAAAATTTGGCAAACACTGGGAAACAGCGCCACCTTCACTACTGTTTTCTGCTTGAACGGTATGATCGCTTTGTTGGTACACACCCTGAACTTCCACTGAGGATTGACAACAAACAAAAACCATACACCAAATCATGCTTTGAAGACCCTGGTTCCAACAATCCTATCGATTTCCCAAGACATCTTGTGTTTGAAAATGCAATTCGGTGGTGCTTCTCTATGCCCCTCCAGTTAAAGGCTCAATGATCCCAAACACAACAGAGTATGCCTTGTTATTGTCTACATTAACCCATTAAAAAATTTTCAGTAGTATTAATTCCTATTATCATATGGGTGCATCAACAATGAAGCATAATTCCAGGCTATCATCTATGGCCACAAGCTGTCCCTTATGATTGATGTTCCCACTTTCATGTGATAGGGGACTCTGAACTAGTCATCAAGTAGAACAAGTGTGAATATGTAGTCAGAAAACAAGATCTCATACCACTATTGGAATGTACCCACCAATTGATGGTCTAGTTCCTATCTCAACAAGAGGTTGACCATGTCCTTTGGTCACAGAAAGGGAGAGTCGACACTTTAGTCAGCCATACTACATCGCTTGTGGGGCCAGAACATGATTTTTAAATTATTAATGTTGTAAACTATAGATTCATTTCTCGTGCCACACCAGATGATGATGACAACCTATAGGTAAGCCTTCTTACCACTGGCACCACCATGTTAGGGCCTCCAGTTCCCCCAGATGCAGTGATTATCATGGCTCCAGTCTGGGGAACCTACATTGTCGAGTACTTCCACAATGGTAATCTCCTGGAAGATCAGTATGAGTGCATGAGAATTTGACACTGGGAAACAGCGCCACCTTCACTACTGTTTTCTGCTTGAACGGTATGATCGCTTTGTTGGTACACACCCTGAACATCCACTGAGGATTGACAACAAACAAAAACCATACACCAAATCATGATTTGAAGACCCTGGTTCCAACAATATCCCCCTTTGGGTTTGTTGGCAAACAGAATAAATTCAATCTCCTGGAAGATCAGTATGAGTGCATGAGAATTTGACACTGGGTATTACAGATTACCTTCCAGGATGGTCCTAGTCATGAGAAGGTCGTCTACAAGCATGATTTTAAAGGGGTTATCCTCCGTCGAGTTCCATGCATAGAGATTTCTAATTTTATGCTGGTGGTTTAAGAAGGTTCCTATGGGGCTCATCACATCGGCCAAAACCATGTCACTAGATCCAGAGACTGGGGTATTTTTGGACTTAAATGATCCATTACTACATCGATTTATCCAAAAGGTGAAATGTACTCAAAATTCATGACACCATTATGCATTGGATGCCTGATCATTTCCACACTACCATGTACTATTGGCCATTTGTAGTATGGGGGCTAGATGTCATGGTACCATATCCACTGGTGATGGTTTTCCAGTGTAGGTTCATCCTAACCGATACAGATTTATTCTCAATGCGGGAAATGTCAATCTTGCCCATTAATTTTGAGTCCCATTCCATCATTGAATTTGTGTGCTGCAATATTATCTACTAAATTGGACTCCCTCTCTCCATCCTCACTGATAAGGACATGATGTTCCGATATGTTGAGCTGAAAATGTTTTACACCAATTACAACATCCATTGTAACCATACCTCCTGTTGTCATGAAAAACAAAATGGAATGATCGAGGCATCCAAAAAAACCCTCTATAAAATTATGTAGAAAATGGATTGTCATAAGAAGAATTGATGGATAGACATGATCCCCAACATCCTCTAGGTTTATCAAATGTTGACACATAATTCCACCAAGGTGACCCCATATTTTTAGGTGTAGGAACAAAGGTCATTATGTTCATCAGGATTCAATTGCCCTCATTGATTACAACTGTCTATAATCAGAATGCACTAGATAATGTAGCTCAAATCTGTCTAGCTGAGTTGGATGTGCTCGACAATAACTTGATTCATGCCCTACACAATCTGGAAAGGCACCAGAACAAGATATCTAGAGAATTCAACAAGAATTTCCAAATCCTCTCTTCCTTGTATGACGACTTGGTGTTGGCCCTGAGGAGGCCAATGATAAATTTCTGGAAACCACCCATGATGGAGCCCAAATTGGAAGGACATACATAATTCACAAGTTTTAATCAAAGGGCGCTTACTCCTTGGTTACCATGGATGGTGAGTGTATAACTCCTCCCATAAATTCCAAGTTCCTCACGAAATAAATTGCAGGAGTATGTCGATTCCTACATGACCTTAAACTATATATTATCCCCTATTGCGTTAAATTGAATGTCTCCTACATGAAGTTAATATATATATTGTCCCACATAATGTTAACATGTGTGTCATCCTGCAAGATGTTAATCTATGTATTATCCCGTATTGCATTAAATAGTATATTTTCCCACATGACATTAAACTGTGTTTCGTATTTCAATATGTTAATCACTGTATCATTATGCATGTTGTTAAACTGTATACCGTTTCGCATGACCTTCAGAGTCTCTATGATTTTGGGAGTATTTATCCCTTGAAAAAACATCAAAATATTCTTGTATGATATGATGGTTATTATATGTATCATTTATTTATGTTGTTTCTCGCCCGAAGTAAAATGGTGTGATATGTGTGCATCTTTTAATTCATTGTTTTAGTGAACTGTTAGTTTAGGGGAATGTTAATTTGGAATGTGTTATTTCTTGGTAAACCTATCAAGGTTTGTGGTGAATTTAATTGTAGTATGTTCAAAAGAAGTTTCATTCAGGGGTTTCTAAATAAAAACGTCAATGAAAAAGGTGCATCAATCCTTTGAACTCTAGCTATTTTTCTAGGAGAGAAGAAGGCACGTAGTCAGGTGAAATGCTAGGGTCATTCGAAACCATAAACAAAGTCCTTTCCCGAGTAAGAAATATGGTATTAGTTTAAACCTATAGTTCCATCATGTTAGAGCACACAATTCATATACTATTACTAGTGACTATGTGACAACAATCCATGCAGATTGAATGATCTGCACAATTAGTGCACAACTTCCCAAATAGTGTGGAATAACCGTGTAGCCATCCCAACACTTTATGTTTTGTGATATTTATTTTTCATATGGTGATACTCGGTAATGATGTGTGGTTCTAATAATGGGTAGACCCACTACGAGCCTCATACAGTTTCTTTTGTAAATTTCAAATTGATTTTACCTCGTGTACATGGGTCTCCATTTGGGCCTCCCCCTATTAGTGTCATGATCCTACATCTTGAAAATTTGAGTTATCAATTTTGTTGGGTGTCCCATTTGTTTCACTATAAAAGTAACAAAAATTTTTTATTGGTCATTGCTTGGTGGTTGATAGACTTGTTCTATGATATCTAACTACCTATATATTACATTTGTAAATGATGGGATTGGATAACTCCCTGTGGTTTTCTTCAAGTAAGGTAAGTGTAACATTTTTCATTATTGTTGTTAATTGTGGTAAATAGCTAGAATATTATTCTGGTAGTGTATTATTTTTTTAATTTTGGTTAAAATATAAATTTTCATGGTCATTTCTTGAAACTGATGTATGTTTTTGTTGTGAGAGTATTCCTTAATTAATAGATCACTAAAGGTGTTTTGGACTTTGGGGACGAAACATGGATAGGAAGTACATCTTGGATTATCAGTTTGATTTGGTTTTTTTTGTGCATTGGATTTAGGTGGGTGGAATGCTTTACAGTGGGGAGAATTGGAACACCTAAATTTTCAATTACATGCATTGGTTCAACTCATCATTATGTTCATAGATTCTCTTGGATTCAATGCTTTTCTAGTTTGAAATATTGGTGTCTCATGTGTTATTGATCAATAAACATGGTCTAGGGGTTCATGGATGGTTATTGGACCCCTATTATCTCAAAGGGATGTTATGAGGTTGTGGTCATTTGGAGATGGATTATTATCACTCCTAGTGGATACACTTGTGTGGACTGTTTTAATATAGGATTGTACCCAAGATTTGGATGAGTTTTGTGTTAGTAAGAGTTATTTGTTTTTAGAAATTATTTCCACTATAGATGGCCTATCTTCCCTCCATTGTATTCCCCTAGGAACTCCCCTGAATATGGAGGATTATGGATGGTTTTTGGGTTCCCCGAATAGGCTGTACTGTTTTGAAGAAGTGTTTTCAAAACCATACATCCATACCAAAAAATAGTGTCCATTTCATTAAAAACTTTTTGAATTTCCATCATTTCCCTTCTGGAATAAGCCCAAATCCCCACCCATTCATCCCCATTTCATTCCCTACCTCAATTTATAACCTCCAATGTCACTCAACCTCACATACACCTCAACATTGAAGGGAAATTTTATGGGGGAAACATCAAAACCATGAAAGTATTACTCTCATTTATTTCTTTCCTTTCAATAGGGATTCATTGACTCATTCAAGGAGTTATAATTTTTACGGTATCTAGGGTTCATAATTATGTTTAACAAGAAGTCTAATTTTTGAAATATTTTGGTTTAGAGTTTGTTTTCTCCCTCTTGTGGTGTTATAGTAGTATTATTGAAGTTTCAAACCATGATTTGAGGGGTTCAATACAAAAGTAAGGTGATTATATATATAGACATTCTGTGAAGACTTTGAATTTTTAATTACTTACTTTTCATGTTCCACATATTTTGTGTGTGGAGAGAAAACTCTTCATGATGGATTAGATTACATGTTTAATTATATAGTTTTATTTTAGCAGGAAATTGGGTGCCATTGGTGTGTGATTATTATGGTGATATTTGGGTGTATTTTATAACATATATAATTTATTAATTAGTGTTTAAAGGGGATTAATATTCTGGTTAGGTAATTATTTTGTGCCATGCGGGCCTCAAAAGGGGTTTTTTTGTAATGGGTGTTATGTGTCAAAACAAGATCCACTCATTGAATGTGATTTAAGAAAATGTTTGTTTTTTCATGGGTATATTTTGTGTTATTATTTGAGGTAATTTTATTGATGTTGATAATGGTTTCATAAATGACTCAAGGGCTCTACATTTCCTCACTGGTATGTTCTGGGTATGATTTTTTTTGTAATATGGTTTTGGAATGGGTGTTGTGTGCAAGAAATAGTTACACCCTTTGGGGTTCTCTTATAAAAATGATAAATATTTTATTTGGTTAAAAAATATGAAACAATTTTATATATGTACTATTTTTTATGTATGTACACCTAATATTTGTTTTTGATATGTTAATTAGGGATTTAAGATGTCAAAAAATTTAGAGTGTTTTACAAATGGCTGAAATGTATTAACAAATGGAAAGTGAGGTAAGAATCAAATTTTGGAGATATTTTGTTTGAGTGTTATGTAAAAAATGAATATTGTTGTATAATTAACTATAATATTATATTTGTGTTGGATTTATGTTATTTGGTCTATTTTGGAATTGTTTTATAAAATTTATTAAGGATATGTGGAAGTGTAAATGAAATGTGAAAGGTGTTGTTTTCAATTATGGAGTGAGTATAATTTAAAAATGGATTTGAATGAAAAAGTGGATTATGTGACATGTGTGATATACACGTGGGGTGTTTTGTGAATTTGTGATGTGGAGAGGTATTATTATCTGAAAATTATAATTCATGAACTTTTGAACTTGTTTGATCAAAAGAACAAAACTGGGGAATCTAAGTGGGGGGACGTGTCCTAGTATTCTAGTGATCTCATGGGGGATTTCCATAGTTTGAAATAGAATGTTTGAAACATACCACAATAACTATAATATGATAATGATGACAATTATTGGGGTCCACTGGTTCATGGTTATGTTCCCTACAAGTGCCTCATTCATAAGAAAAAATTTTGTGATGGTTACAGTCACTGATATACGAGGTACTGTGGACCCAAAATGCGCTAGTGAGTTGGAATTATTTTCCCATAACTTGTGATCATTAATCACATTGTCCATACCATTGACATATGGTATGGTTGGATGAAATATTCAGTAGTTTTGGAATCATTAATAAATGTGTTGATTCAGTAAAATAGTTTACTGGAAAATTATTTGTATTTATTTAATGTATCATTCATTCAAAATTGTAATTTGTATTTATTGATTTAAAAACATAAAATAATTACCTCATTGAGTGGTTATCACATGGAATATCATAGTGTTGGTATCCCTCTAGGCTTTGTCTCACACCATAAATACAAATTTGGGTGTAAATAGAGTTGGTTATTTTTGCATTATGTTTGGGTACAGATTTTGTGCCAACAATGTGTTTTTTAGCTATACATCTTGATACAATGTTTTGGAGATGAAATGAGGGTGGTGCCTCTCAAGATGAGAATACTCATGGGCCTTCCTTTCTAGTTTTATTCATTTGTTATAGTCTTAAAGATGTGTTTTAAACCATAAAATATAGATCTAATTTTTTTAAAAGATTGAATTTTGGAAAAAATAGGTCAAGCTTTATTAGACATGGTTGTTGTTGTTTGTTAATAAATTTGGGTAAAAGTTTCCAATTTGTGTTTTATGATTCCCGAGAACACGTTCTAGACTCTAAGGATCAGGAACGACCTTTTGGACTTGTCACGGGCTAGAATTATACCAGTTTTGATGGAGACCAGATTTAGATCGTGACAATGGAACACATGAGTAAAATTATATCTAATATGTACATATTATGGACTACCCTAAAAAGACAATATTATACATAGTAAATTGTCATAGAGATTAATTTCAATTCCTATTTTGTGTATAAATGGTGGATCAACACATGGAACTACTAGACGGATACATGGTGTCTTAGAGACTACCAACTCAAAAGTAATATCATTTCCGGCCTCCTCGTGCACGAATATAGGTCTTTGTGGTGGCCTAGAACTATAAAATATATTAAAACATCAAAGATCAAGATTTTATGAAAATATAGGATCTATAATAATTAGGTCATTTTGAATGGGCTCACTAACAATGGTATGGTAACCAACTAAAAATGTATAATTCTATGGGTTTAGTTAGTGATCAAGTCTTATTTATTGAGGTTTCTATAATTGAATTATTAATTTTAGATTCCTATTAATCTATGTGAAACCATTTTATTTTATAAATATGTATTATCATTTATAGTTTTTATTTTCATAAATACAAAAAAGAGTGTGATTTTAAATGGATCATAATTACTATACAACTATGTTCCCAACAAAATTTAACTAAATTTTAATCCCATTTAATTGTATTTAAACTCCTCTATATTCATTGTCCAAATTTTAATGGAAAACTGTTGTCGCTCAGATCAATAAATTACAGATTGAAATCCATGATTTTCTAATCATCCCATGAATTGAAACAAGTATACAATCAATGATGACCAATGAGAATCTCATGTAATTAAATTTGAATATCACACATGGTTAAATGTTATCTATTATAGAATACACCATCAATCTCTACATGATAAAGCTAATTATATTAATTCTGATACAATAAATAACCTATTTAATTATCCAAATGATGAATATAGTAGAAAATTCATTAATACAGTAACAATTGATCACTCAAAAAAAGATACTATATAGGAAATCCAAGCACTAAAATTCACCTATATGGCACGAAATATACATGGAAAATATATTATAGGTTCTGATATGTCACACATTACAATACTCTATATTATACCAATCCATGGATAAATATTCTTAATGGATATAAAATACTATAATTCATGTACATAAAACAATGGTGAATGTATATGAAATGTTATATGAGAAATACATAAAAACATTTTCCCATTCCTAGGAAACATCGTATTTACCAAAATTGTTTGTTAGATAATCCTATCCACAGTTCATAACCACCTTCTAATATGTTACTAATCATTTTTAAATATTCACATGAAACAAAAATACGATATAAAAACCACTTTCATACCCCATTGTGATGTACCAAACAAGACATAACTAATAGGTACCTCATGAAAGTTGCCCACATTGCCATAATTGCATCTCCTCATAATCCAAATGATGGTAACTATAAGTGAAGACCTTGGGTGTGTCTATGGATAGACTATTCCCCCTTGTGAGAGTAGATCTCAACCTATGTAATAATATGGTAATGTAAATATATAATACTGTTGATTAATATCATAGTGAAAGTAGACATAAATTTGAAATATAAATATAAAAATAATAAAAAGATTGAAAAATATTAATATAAAAAATTTTATTATTTCATGTCATGTATCTAAAAAATAAAGGAACATATATATTTGTAATTAAGAAATACATCCTATATTAGTGATCAAAATTAAATGAAAAAGAATCCTACATTCTCAACATCTTCCTGGTCATGTACTACCATGATCCATCAAAATAATTAAATAATGATATGGAATTAAAAGAATGATGCTTCCCAATATCAACACCTACATATATATAATATTCTTGTTTACAAATATTTCCTGAATAAATATTCAAAAGATTCTCAGTTTTCCACCAAAAATATATTCTATAAAAATTCTGTCTGTGAAGGTACAATTGTTTTGTGAATGATTATATAAATGTAATTAAATATTGAATAATATGTCATAAACGATTTAGCATTATCTAGTTATGTCTCTTAATATGATATAATATAATTAACTCATTTAAAGTTAGTTTATATATATGATTTTTGGGATTGATAAACAACATTGAAAAGGATTCATGTTAATTTTTACAAAGGATAAATGGTATAACAGTGGTATCCTTGACCATAAATGGAAATAAACTAATAGTAGTTACTAATAATGTCTACTAATTGAGGGGAATTTAGTGTAATCATAGGAGAATCACCCATTACAATCCATTAAAAGTAGTTCAAAAGGTGTCCAAGGATCATGTCCCTAATAAAATATCCTAAGCATGACTGGTCTCACTTGGGGGTATTCGTGGTTCCATATTCCAAAATACATCAATATGGAACAAAGTATTTCCTAAGAGGAATCCTAATATATATAAAATTGCGAGATGATCCTAGAAGACCATGTTAGGATTCCAATAGCAGAAAAGTAATGTGTTTCAATGTGGGTATCACATTTAGAAACTATCTCCTCAAAACATAATATCTTACATTTAGTGCTCAACCCATTCCCTCTAAAATCAATTGATGGATCATGTAAGACCAATATTATAAATATAAAATGATTGAAATGGAATATTTTCCTTATGAATTTTTAATTATTTAATATAGTTTGATTAATAATCATTAATTATGATATCATTGTAGGTTCATTTCATTACCTATAATACTAGGTGACATGGATAAATTGTACATGAAACCATTAGTTGATTTAATTAAATAATATTTTTTAATTTCCTTACATATAATTGAATTATTTGTAAGATGAAAATAAAATTGAAAAGAAGATATAAATTTTCAAGAAATATATGGTTTCATTGATGAATAATAAATTCCCAAAGCGATGTCAAAATGTATTTTTCATGCTCGTAATGAATATTACCCACACTAAGATAGTTTTGATAGAAACATTTAATAATTTTTATTGATTCTTATAAATTGTTGGTTACTATAAAATATGTATAAATATTTTAACAAAAATGATTTGGCCGCTCATCTGCAGAAATATTTGGATGTGAATGATTTACCGGAAGTTAAAATTACTTGCAAAGAATTCCTTTATTCTTTAGAGACCAAATTAATCATGTGGTGTAGTTGTACCAAAAATTATATGTGTAAGAAAAATAAGGGTTATGTGTAATACCTCATTCATGAAAACCCCAAACATCATACAAAAGAATAGTTGTTGTTCTCTAGTGTAGTACTATGCTTCGAATAGATTTTGGATAATTGTTTTGTTCGATCAGTTCATCCATGTGCATCAGTCGAGGAAGTTGATGCATGTAATGTCTCATGATGGACATTGAAAAATAATTAAATTCCATTATTTTGATGATTCCACTATGTCAATAAAATGAGGAAGACTTCACTGATAGCAGTGAGAAAGGGGGATACAATGGAATTGATCAGAGGGACACAATGAGATATCCATGAATTCTTATAGATGTAGTGTTCATTTCACATAGTGAATGTGACCAAACATCAATATTCCGAAGCTAATGATGATTTTTGGATTTTTCATTGAACAAAACACCTTTCATGTATTATCCATGGATGTAACCCTTAGTGGTGAACCATATATAATGTGTTGTGTTGTACTACTACATGATATTGTTTTATTACATCTTTAATCCATCATATAGGTTAAAGGATTTCCTAAAAGCATGGGAACAATATATGTCACATTAAAAGAAAAATATTACACCCTATTTCACCTATCCCCTCTCAAGGTGATCTAGGGTCATAAAAGTTGTATTAGACGTTAAATGATTATATTATTAATTCGTAATTACTTTTATATCATGGAGAATATAATGAATATCAAGGGAGTGTGATTCTTTTATGGAAGCGACATATAGATCTGGAATAATATGACAAGTTCTCATCTATGATTTGTTGGATTTGATGTCCTTTTTCACCTTCACAATTAATATACGTTACTATGCATATAGGGATATCTATCAATATTCAAATAGAAAAATTCATGATTGAGATACCAAAATAAAAAATGCTCCCTCTATTGCACATTCTGACTATATTTTTCTAAATGTGATGAGTTTCACATCCATATAGTCTTTGTTATAATAACAAGAAAATATTTATCATGGGACAATAAATTGATTTATTTTGAAACTCCACAATTATTAAAACAGGTATGATGATATAAATATGAATCATAATGAAAAGAAATATTCCTTCATCATATGGATTACTAATGTTATTTGAGAAATTCGATGGCTTGATGAATATATCAGTGATATTGACACTGTGAAAATGATTTTGAGAAGCATTATATAACTCAACAATCCTTAAATTTTTTCTCTTCTGAAAAGTCAAATGACTAGATAATCACTGTATTATCTTCTATGTAGTATGGTTTCCTATTAAAATCAATTAATGTAAGATGATGTGTAGCAAATAATAAAAATTTAAATTTATTTAAAATCCATGGAAAAATAGTATATTTTAGAAGATAATGTTAATAAATAAAATGAGGATGATGAATCCCTTTACCAAATTTCAATGAATTTTAATAGTCAAAATAGTATACTTGGAAGAAAGATATCCTTGGAAAAATTTCATTGTGGTATAGTTGGGAACATTGCTTATTAGTTCCCATGGAATATTGATGATGATGAAAGAGTGGTTATAAATTCATTAATTACTTATAAAAGTTTTCATCAATATAGAAACATCAAATTCCGAAAGAAACCACATTAGAAGAGTTCTGTCAATGAAGAAAAAGATGATGATAATGAATTATATGAGGATGAATAACCAGATTTTAAATCCAGTATACTATAATTTATGGTTGATATTATTTATATTTCATAACCATAAAAATAAAAATTTGGTGTTCATTAGTTGAGTGTTGATTTTGAACTAATGTTACCACATTAGGATTCTCTTTGTGATCATGAAAATCAAATTAGTAGATGTAGAAGGTAGAGGGAAGTGGTCGAAAAATCATCTGAATATATAGATCAACTTGAGGTTTAAATTGATGATTGTAAGAAGTTATGAAATTTAAATCATCAATCAATTAATGAATAAAAGATAATTGGAAATGAAGATGAGAATCTATCAACATGAAAATTTTACCAATGTCACCACCACCAAAAAGAATGAGAAGTCCCAAACTGTGGAGGGCCATAAGGAAGATGTTGATACTCATATGAGTAAACATGAATGTTAATCAATTTCAAATGAAAAAAAGCATAAAAATATAGTATGTAAGGTTTTCAAAAGATGAGTAGTTATATATTTATAACATTGGTTCTAATAGATTTGAGATGATTTTTATTATTCAAAACCCCACGTGGATGTGATATAGTAGAATCAGTTCAGATTCCAAAACATAAAATTTAGAAAAAGTGGTCCATAATATTGGTATATTGAATATTGGACATGTTGAAATGTCACCTAAAGTGCTTAAAAAGAAACCCTCAATTCAAACTAAAAGAAGAACTAAAAACTATCCTCTTGTATCAAGAAATTATAGGAAGCCAAACTATTTTCCTTGGGAAGGATACATGAGGATTAATCTAAATGAAAATACATTTCAAGGTACTATAATTCAATTCTATTTGAATCTGTGTCATAACATTTCATATTCCAAAGAGTCTAGGTGATTTTTTAATGGAAAGAGGAAGGAGATCAAAAAAGGGGAACAAATATATATCCTACTTCTTTTATAACATATAATTCACAGGGATATTTTTTTCATTGAATTAAAACAGTCTATAAAGTAGTGTATTTCAAGTAGATGAATGAAAGGAAAAATTCATACAAAATTAATTGACGGGTCAATTTTCACCAACCATATAGTGTTGTAATTTCAAACAAGTTTTTTATTTCAAAAGGAATGTATTAATATGAATAATCCATGCATGAGAAAAAGTTATATGAATTTAAATACCTATCCTCAACCTATTTTAATATTTTATGGATAAATTAGAATAAAATTGAAAAATCCAACCTTTGTTATGTTTTTCTCAAAGCTACAAATAATAGAAGTACATGGATTCTTGATAGTGGGTTCTAATCCCATATGACCAAAAATGATGACCTATTAATGACTGATAAGAAAAAGTTTAATAGAACAATATGGTTTGGTAATGATTGTGCTATTAAGATAAAATATTGTTGGTGTGTTGAGCGAGAAAATAGATAGGTGATAGATGTTGATGTTCATTTTTTGGGTAGTCTGGGTCACAATATCCTCGATCTGAGAAAACTCATTGACTTTGGGATTATTATGACTTTAAATTAAAATGGGTTCGCTATGAAATGGATAATATATAATTCACTAATGAATGATTTATAACAGATGGAATATTATACCAGGTTGATAGCAGTGAGAATACTTATTATATAATTTTTTATGAAGAAAATGAGTTATCACACCAATGGTTAGGACACCTAAATAATCCAAAAATGGACAAGATATCTAAGATTAAAATAGTCATGAATATCCACAATATAAAGCGTTTACTATGGATGATAATTAATTCTTACATATAGGGAATGTTGCATTGTAGCTCATATTAGCCAAAAATGAAATGGGAATAAAATCATCTTGATCCCATCCTTAATGATGTATGTGGTCCAATAAATACTGTTGGATGACATGGGGAATGATACACCATCTATTTCATGGATGATTATAATAGAATGTATTTTGTGATTATTATTCACACGAAACAACAGGTTCTTGATTTCTTGAATACATATCATTATATTATAGAAAATGTTATTGGATGGAAAATAAAAGTTCTGTGATAAAAAACGAGGGAAAAATAAATTGGGATTGAAAACAACTTATATATTCATGGAATACAAGTTGATTTTTCTTATATAAGAACTCCACATAAAAAATGTATTCATTGAGTATATTAATCTATAGGAGAAAAATATGGCATAAATATTCTGATTATGAGTCATATACCTCATCATTACAAGAAAGAGGTTGTTCAAACAAATGTGTATATTAAAAAATAGATCATTTCAATAAATGATAGAATACATGATGCCATATTAATTGTGAAATGGATGGTATAACTCATTGATCTATTTCCATGATATTGAAAGTAAATGATTTATCAAAAAAAGAAGGAATTCATGGAAAATGGTGATGCGTCCGATGAGGGAATATTCCTCTGATATTTAAATAATATATATTCTATCACGTGTTTTAATAAGTATCTCATATTTTTTTTCAGAAAGTGGTGTTGTTATGATAGTAAAAGACCATAATAGAAATCCCATGCGGGGATCCTAGGTTGATGTGATTGAATATTTTTAAGATATTGGACATGGAAAAAATTAAAATGAATATGTATTGGATGGTGAAAAATAATTCAGATCTCCCAGAATGACATGGATTCCTATTATGAATCAGAAGAAGATGTTCAATTTGAGAAAAATCTTCTTGAACCTCATTGTAAAAATAAAATAGAAAAAATTGATCAATACAATAACATTGGTGATAAGATAGCTCCAAATCAAAAGTGGGGAATTAATAATAATGCACAATATACATTTATTATAGTTTTGGAACCATTTTCATTTGATCAAGATTCAATGGAAGATTCCTAGATTTTTCCATGAATGTCGTGTTGGGTAAAATCGATAAGAACTAAACAGGGGATCTATTCAATAGAAAAAAAGATCACAATATAATTATTACAAAGTGGATTTATTAGAATAAATATGATAAGAGTGGTAATGTGTTCAGATATAAGGAACGATTGGTTCATAATGGATACTCACAGAATGATAATGTTGATGTTGAATAATCGTTTTCTCTAGTGGTGACAATAGAGCCGGTCGTTCAATTCCATGTGATGTAAATTCAAAAATTATATATTTTATATCATATATATGTAAATTTAACATTCTAAAATTGTTTTCTGCAAGAATATGTCTATATCAACAACTAGTGGGGTTTTTAAATATAAATGATGAATTGAATGTTTTTAGATTGGAAACGGATCATTCTGGTCTAAAGAAGTTACATCGATCTTTGTTTTATTATCCGGATCCTTATTTAATGTATCTAGATTTTATATGTGGAGGTTTTGACCATAAACACTATGTGATGAATTAAATAGAATAAAAACTTATGGATTTGGTGTACATGTATGATATTATATTTGGAAAATGTAGGAAGGTATTCAAGGACGAATTTTATACTCACATGAAATCAAAACATGAATCTTCAATGACATGTGGGATCATATATATTATGAGGCTACAAGTGATTCATAATAAATAATATGTTTATCTCCCTGGAAAAACCATGAATGAGGGTTGCTAATATTATTCAATATGCTTGACTCAAAACCAATGTAGAAATTGAATTCAATTATAATGAAACAAGAAAATCATGGGGATGGTACTTCAATAGATAGCAAAATATAAATGAGAATCATTAGAAAAATATTGTATTAGAAAATTATATATCTAGATATTTTCATTTCCAAATGCTTATCAACCCTATTTAAATGTAATTGGAATGATGAATGATTACTTGAAATGAATAAAGAGGTACAATCATGATACATAAAATTATGGCTTATAAATTTCTAGATGAAGAGATAATAAACTATCATCATTTTATAATTCTGAATGGGCTAGAGATATGGTATATATATTGAAAACAATTAGTTTAGAATTCACTATTAGTAAGAAATGTGTTGGTTAATTAAGTAAGAAAAAATTTTGATATCATATCAGTACAGGTGAAGCTGATTATATCCTTTAATTAAATTTATTAACTCAGATATAGTGGATAATGAAAAAACAGTAAGATATTGGTGATCAAATTAAATATATGATGATTATTCAATGTGATAAAAAGAGATAAAGTGATCTTATGAAGAATCATGATCAAAATTATCATAATGAAGACATTGATATATTATCTCACTTTACCAAGGATATAGTCTTACAAAGAAATGTTAAAATGGATCATGTTGGAACTTATGTTCAAGTTGATGACATACTAAAGAATCCATTTTGAGCATAGGTGTTATAAAAGCTTTGGTTGACCCGCCATGTTCAACCACCTTCTAATTCATTAAGAGCTTACAAGTGATCTAATCTTTCCAGTTGATTAACATTTTTTAATTTGATTCTGGAAGCGATTCTGTTTTATGGAGGGATATAGTATAAGGATATTTTTCTCTGAGCTAAACAATTGTAAATTCTGGTATTTGGGTTTTTTCCAATGGGGGTGAATGATTAAATTCAATCTATCAAAAGAGGATGTTAAATTATTCTTCTTATTATAGGTTAATGTATAATGAATAATATAGAGTATTACATGTTATAAAGATACATTTCATGACATGTAATTCATCTATTTAATGATGATAATTTGGTGCTATAAAAAAATTATCCATGCCATGGAATGCTTATGTGACATTATAAAAGAATACCACTGACAGCTTCAAACATTCAAAAACATTTGAATTCAATGAAGTCTTCCACATGTTTTTTAGACACTAATCATGAATCACATAGACATAGAGTATTGGCAATTTAAATCTTCGTGTATCAGGTTCTGATAAGGGTAGGTTCCAAATTGAATTTATCTTGATATTTACAATATACCAAATGATGGAGATTGTTGGAAGAAAGGATGTTATATGATGAAAATTGATTATAGTATGTGTTTTATTTAAATCATCATTTGAATATCATTGAATTTAAAAGTAAATGGATCAAATTGCTAAATAAGACAACATTATTGAAATTGGTGTCATTTCCAAAGGTTTTACATATTATTGATTTCAAAAAGAATAAAATTGAGAGAATTGTTTTTTGAAAAGGGAGTTACACACAATATTGTAGGTGGTTTGGAAACATGATTGCACAGAATGCATTTGGATCATTAGAAAAAAATATGGATAAGGAAAAATGTGCACTGAATATATAAAATTATGAGAAATATTAGGTTGTGTGGAAAAATTATAGTCACCCAATGTGATGTCAATATGGTATTTTGGGCACTTGAAATGAATTTTGTGTGTACCAAAAAAGAAATTTCAGAAACCTTTGTACAGGGTTATTGAGGACAATTAAATGTTCTCTATCCCCATGTATGTCTTAAAAAATTCCAATATTGATATAGCTTCTCATCTTCATGAAGGATTTATTAATGAATGATTTATGGGATGTTAAACATCTTAACAAAGAATCCAATATTCCATTAAAAACATGTGAATATTTTACTATAGTTTTGAAAATATTAGAAGGGCACGAAAATTATGGGTTACCCAAAACACATCTTATGTGACAACCCCGTGTCTTTTGAGCCTGAATAGGTGTTCTGTGAATGTTTAGTACTAGGAATCTAATAGTTTTTGGATATAAATTTTTTTCAATTAGTTATTCCATGTGCATTCGTTCATGACATCAATGTGTGAACTGTGTAATGCTGGACAAATACGTAGACATCAATTCCAATATTTTGAACAGACCAACAAGCCAATAAACTATGTAAGACATCACCCACATTAGTGATCACGAGGGATTAAATGGATGTGATCCACGGTATGTAGTTAACTACCCCTAAATTCTTGTAGGGGAAATGTTCATGTGAAAAACCGACTGTGACAAAAAAAATTTATTCCACACATAATGATTATTATTATATTTTTGTAGGACTAACACAATGTCAAAAAATGCTCCATGGAAGTAGAACATATTATTGAACCATGTAAAAAAGTGTTGTGTTGTTATTTTTCATGTGATTGTTTTCTTACTTGGATTATCCATCAAACAGGTTTAACGATTCCCTAATAATGTGGGAACATGATATGTCATTTGAAAAGAATTATATGACACCCTGAACCTCCCTTCCCCACTAAGAGTGTTTCGGGGTCATACAAAAATTAAATATAACAAGGAAAAGTGATACATATTAAAAAAATTCCATTGATCTATTACTATTGAATTTAATAAATGAAAATAGTTAACATATAAGGGTAAAATGAAAATGATATACACTATATAGTGGACAGTCATGGAAAATTCATAATTCATATTTATCAAAATGGACATGGAATTAGGAGGTTCAGTCGAACACTCCCGAAATGATACTCAAATAAAATATCATTAGATACGAAGAAATTTTTACAGAATTACCCTTTATTGGGTGGTTTTCATTTTTATAATAACATCAAATTACACAATAAAATAATAATAAAAAGCTCAATTTCATGAGAATATTAATTATTACCATTTTATATGAATATAATATGTAATTCCTTATGAGACAACTAGACTCAAGAAATGGAAATTTATAAAACTATGAGACATTGAGGGATGGGTAATAAAACTCCTTCCTCAAGCCTATAACACAATTATATTCTAGTATCATCCTTTGGATTGGACTAGATCAGATAAAAATAGTTGAATGTATTAACAAAGTGAGAATAGTGAATATTGTCTAATACAATATTAATACAACCAATATGATGAGGAACAAAAAAATTATTCTAAGAGTTGAAGAACATACAAGGTGGAATCTAATGAAAACAATGTGGAATAAATTTGAGTTCTGATTTACATTTAATCAAATATCCATTCGTGGTTGGAATTTGAGAGCTTATATGTGTGATGATAGGTGCCTCATTTAATTGGAATGAGAAAATAGGATGAATGAAAAGGTTAAATAGAATTTATGGTCACAATTGTAAATATACACAATTATTATTGTGTCTCATGGTTTGGAACCATTATTGGACAATATATGTGACTATCGTTCACATTGAATGACCTAATGTGGTACCCCTCATAGATACATGCACATGGTTCAACTGATCATGCATAAATAATAATATACTCTACTTGTAAATATTACAGAGGCTACTGCACTGGAGTGCGACCCTATTTTAATGTATAATAAAACATTTTACACCAACATTCCCCTTTACAAGGCCTTATACAATTATATCTAATAGTGGGGAATGTCTCATAAGGATTCAACTAGCAGTGCACCCGATCACATATTTTAATAAATGAGGTATCCCTACATAAAACAATCCCTAAACACACCAAAAAAACCAGTAATCTCATTAGATATCCATATTAGGTCATAAAAATTAATTAGACCAATATCTAATGAACCATACCTCGTAGGGAAATTGTGTTCTTATAGAGAAATATAATAAAATAAATTCGTCATTTTGATATTATGTTGAGTATAATATTATTTCTATGGAATTAATTATGTTTTATATTCCAGTAAAACAATTATAATTTTAGAGGCATATACACCTTTTTCAGGAATATTGTATTGGAATTTTATAGCGGTAAAAAACTATCAATTTATTTTTTATTATATTATAATATGTGAATGATTTTAAATTTAACACTTTATATTGTCATGGAATATAGTTTTATTGTGTTTTATGAATAATGATATTAAATTTATGATATATGTAGTGATTTTTAGGATAATCACTGTGGTTAGTATGATATTTCACATTAATGAAATTATTTTTCGTTTTGATATAATTATAGTTATCTATGGAATAATTTAAATTAAAATAATTAAAATATTAATTAATTCTAGGGAGAAATTAAATTTTAATTCAGATGATATATCATTCATTAGTTTGAATTATCTAAATGATTCGTAATAATTTATTATAATATATTGAGTAACATTTAATTCGTTATGGATTATTTTAATATTTTAGAAGATGATATTTACGCTTCAAGAATAACAACTACACATTTTGGTTATTCATAATTTGGAATATTTGTTAAAATAAATAATGATTTAATTAAGTAAATGATGAAAGAAATTACATTCCTTAATTTGAGAAAATCATAAAAATATAATTTCTCATGTTCTCGATAATAATAGATTTATAATGTCAACACATATAATGGGGGATTCTCCAGGAGATGAATTTTTATATAATTCACATAATTCTTTTATTTTTTCTTAAAAATTTATTTTTAAATTATCTTCATTATCTTATTATATATTGAAATTTTTGGAAATTTTGTATTCATTAAAAAATAATTTATATAAGTATTTCATTAATATACATGTTTTCTAGAAACCACACATATAATAGTGTAATAAATTACTATAATAAATCAAACCTCATTATCAAATTGTTGTGAACAAGATCTAAAAATATCTCATCCCATTCTTCCACCTCATTTACTAGAGGACCTTGAATTAGTAATATTATATCCTCTATATCTTAAGGTGTAGTCCAAAATAGGTTTCTCATTTGGTATAATGATAAATCATTCACATTTAATTTTATGACTGATAGAATGCGGTCACATTAAACAATTTCATTTTTCTATGATATATTACATAATTAATTACATTATTATGAAAATAATTTCATTGAAAATACCCCAAATTATATATTTGTTTACTAATTTTTATAGATTTACATTTTTTACAAAATAAGTATATTTAGTTAATCTATATTTTAATTATTTATTATTTATAAGAGTTCTTTATATCAATATTGTATTACTATGTCATGATTCATGATATACATCTAGTTATTGTGACAGGTAATATATACTTTCTATTCTATATGATATATCATGAATCAATTCATATTCATGTGATTTAATGATTCATTTTATGTTTTTTCATACAAGGTGGTTATTATAGAAATGTTTTTAATTCAAATGGTTTTATGTTGCAATCTAATTTGTTGTTGATATTTTTTAATAATTATTATGGACAATATGAATTATTTGTCACATATACCCAAAATAATATATCCTCTAATTATTATTCCATGGTTTATTGGGGTTTATTATCACTATCATCCCGTTATTATTTAAAACAAAAAACATTATTTCTGTAAGAAAATCCGACCTCATTTATCCTATAGTCGGACACATTTTTATTAATGTAATTATACTTGAATATGTTTTTATAATATTTTCATTGATGATAAAATAATTATTTATGGTCATATCAACCATAATTTAAATTATTTTAGTTGAAATCGAAAATAATTTTACAAAGTCACTCTAAATGGTTATTTTTTTAAGTTTACAAACTCAATAAAAGGAATATTTCTTTAGACTTCTACTTCATAAATGTGGTTTTCCACCATCAAATAAATTTTTTAAAAGGAAAATATTTAAAAATTAACTCTAATTATTTTACTAGGAAATTTTTATATTTATATTATGTTTTTTAGTACATAACTATACCCAAAAGAAAATAACAATTTTTTTTAATGAAATGATACCATACACTCTGATAATTATTTATATTCAATGTAAACATATATTATGTTACCAATTATAAAAAATGAATCTTTTATAATAATAACATCTATTTCATTTATGTTGGGGTGATATAATAATTTAGGTGAAGCCATATCCCTGGGATAATGAAGTTATTAATAGAATTATGGGAGGTTTCAACAATATTTATGATGAAATATAATCTATATATACATTAATAAATTTATAGAATATGTATATTTTTTTAATTTTGATGATTAAATATAATATAACCCTTCATTATTTGTTATATTTATATAAATCATAATCATTAGTGAACCCGATTAATCTCTTAATACTGGGTGAAACTGATATAATTATCATATTTATTTTGTACTATTTTAGAGAAAATTGGATCTATGTAACTCTTAATAGGTGTAATATTTTACTAAATATAGGAATCTGTTATGAAAAAAAAATATTTTATTGGATGGTCTTACTATAATATTTTGTATGTATTTTTATGTGATTCTATGATTATTTTAAAATGTATGATGATACTAGTTTGGAAGCTCATTAATTTTTAGAAGTTTACTTCCATTAATCTAGATTTATGTCAAGTATTTGATAATTATAATCAAAGGTGATATTTTCATAATACATGACTCATAATTTATGATACAATTACCATTAGATATGGAATATCTTATATTATGATGATAAAGTATTATTATTTTAAAATTCATATTCATTCATCTTATTATCACCAATGATGTTCAATAAATTTGTATCATTACCCATACCATGTGTTTTATGTCACACATCTTATATTTCCATTTCCTTCTGTTCAGAATAATTTTTTTTATTTATTTTATACAATATACATGTGTGTGTAGAATTTTATGCTATATATTGTAGACTTCTCATGAAATATTGGAATTCTAATATAATCAAAAAAATCCTATTTTGATGGAATATTATAGGTGTATTTTCCTAAAGGGATTTCATGATTCATTGAATAAAAAATAATAATATTTTTTATGTGATTTACTTTTCATATTTAATTATATATTAATGCAATTTTTAAAAGGTGATTCATATGTCAATATCCAACTCATAATTGTAATATGCCTATTTTTAAAAAACTATTTTTTGGAAATATTGTGAGTTGTTATATGAATTACATCGTGAGGTTCCTACACAAACCATAAAATCTATAGAATGAAATTTTATGTACATATTATACATACATGAGAAATTTATAATAAAATAATCCAAAATAAATTTTAGAAAATAATAAAGATAACATATGATGGAGAAACAATATGTTGACTTGCATTGACTTGTATCGATTTTTCTTTAAAAACAAGTTCTACATTTAATAATTCTAACATAGAATATTTCAATCATCTTCATTAGAAGAAAATTTAATCAATCCACATCAATTAGCTATTCAACTGTGAATTTTATCCTTATCCTAATTATCTCAAAAGTTTTACCTCTACACATTTATATAGGTCAGTGTCATATGATAAGTGGTAATAAATATTAGATTAAAACATGTATATTGTCTGTAGTAAACTATGAAAACTTATTTAAAATAAATCCATTGAAATTCAATGAAAAAAATGTAACTCGTACTACACTTTAGAACAAACTAGTGGAATTTTTTTTGATATTTTTGTATGAATTAATCAAACAACATACCCTATAATGGTTCATAACATCCAGAAATTGGGTTCTCCTCTTCCATCAAAGACATATCATTCTCTAACCAGAACATACTTATATCAATAAACTCATTCAATGGATACATATATCCAGCAGCATTAAAAGAAAATATCTTTGTGTGTTTACAAAAATACAATATAAAGTATGTATAGGGACACAATATCAATTACTAGGTTATCCCATCAATTCTCATTGATTATGAACATTATGACTTATTAAAGTCAATTGTGAATATGATATATAATATTCTAATGATTTCTATCAATCAACAAGATCATGGTTAGAAACACTATTGTAACCCCAAATCTGATCCAACATAATCATAAGTACTGAATGAGAATCCATATATTAAAAATGAAATAAATAATTGTTCATGTAATAAATACAATACTTTTTTTATTAAATGTTCCTATACTTTTTCAATAAATAACATGATCAAAGAGAATCCTTGTTTATCCTTAATTATATTTTCCAATAACAATGCTATGATAGACTCCTATAGAATTTACCAGTGAAATTTATATGACGATGGATACAGATTGCACCCTCAACAAACTACCCAAATACACCAGACCAATGCATTTATTTTATATTATAGTGTTCAATATATTGATGGAAATGGGTCATAGGTATACAGAATTCATCATCCCAAACCTAGTAGGAATTATATAGAATTATAATATGGTACATTACTCTTCATCCACTACAATTAATCTCTCTCAATTAGTGTGTACCAATACAATTTCAATTCCCATACAACCAACATTGGAAACAAAAAATGGAATTCAATAATGATATAAGAAGACATGAAACCCTACCCTTCATGATAATTATATCATTACACTGGAGCATATAATCCACTCTCCTCTTTAATATTTTGGAATAATCCGTCACAACTGAAGTGCATTGTGTTGCATTTGTTGTCAATGAGGCATGAAGTTGTCTTGGAATGAATGGATGTCAAGGAGTCAAGATGTGAATGTCAAAGGATGTGATGGTGATGGTGATGAAGGAGAATGGCCATGGTACCAAAATGAATGTCACTTAGGAGATTCACTAAGTGGCATAGGAGATGTGGTTGAAACATTCTCTAGTTACATCAGACGATTGTTGAACTGATCTTTAAAGTTCCAAGAACTTGTATCAACTGGATACAATGTCACAACAAGCATTAGAAGACCATGCATTGTAGTGACAATGCATGAGGAGTTGAAAGGAGTTCCATCCACAACTACTAAGTGGATGATGTGCATTAATGAAGTCCATGCACTATCACTTAGTGCATGTGAATTTGAAGTTGATCCAATTGATCTCTGATTAGATCAATGAAGCACATTGAAGAATCAAGTGATTCGGCTGATGAAGAACCTTCTACAAATGTCTCATAAGTCTAGAATACATGATTGAAAGGAGTTGAGGATGTTTGTGGAAGAAGGATGAAGAAGAAATGGAAAGAATGTCTTAGAAGAAGAGGAGATAGGCATGTGGCATTTGGCAATTGGCATATTTTATATGGAGGAGAAACTGGTTTTTATACAAAGTCTTTATTCTATCCTTTGCCAAAAAATTAGGCCAGCCGAGGCACCTTGGGGGGTTCAACCCCAAGGCATGGGCACTAGGGCACCACGCCCGGGGGAACCCCGTGGGGCGAGCCAGGGCGGCAGGGCGCACCCAAGGACACCGCAAGGGCGCCAGGGGCACGCCCGGAGGAGCGCAGGGAGCATAGTGGGCGCTTGAAGCGCGCCCGCAGGAGGCAGAGTGGGCGCAGAGCGCGCCCGCAGAGAGAACCCGGTGCGGGGCGGCACCGGGAGGGAGGAAGTTCAACTGAGCGCTGAGAGGCAGCGCTTAGTTGATAAAGCGCGAGAATTCCGCGGCCCGTTTCGATGTGGGACGCGGAAAATCTCCCGGGATTGAATCTGAGCCGCACATCTCATCGCGCGTCTTATTTCCGCCGCACGATTAATCCGCCGCGCCCCCGATTTAATCCGGCCGTCCGATATATCTCAAATGACCGATCCAACGGCTCTCCGCGCGTCTTCTTCCCCGCGCCATGCGAAGCCACCCGCGACGTCCCCGCATGAACCAGAGCCTCCCGAGCAGTGTTCTCGAGCTCCCGGCCACCATTTTCGAAACTGAGACCTCCATACGGCTCGTCTGGCCACACTGAACAGATCCATGCCTAAAAATTGGCTTGCATGCTATGTTTGGAAGAATTCGAAGAAGGCCGAGGCAAGAGAATATGCCGAGGCGTTGAAGGGTTTATGGTTTGCATGGATCAGCCTAAACCGAAGGCTGTGCATGCGTTATGAGTCGCATGCACGAAGAGGAACAAAAATAAATGAAGCCGCGTAAAACAGAGAGAAAGAAACGTGATTTTCGGATTGAGTTTAAAGATTTTCAAGAACCGAAAATATCGGTGATTCAAAGATTGTATCCCGCGGATGAACCGCCTCTGCCTCGCCTATAAAAGAAGAGCCCAAGGCTCTCTGATTGCTTGCTGATCCGCTGAGTATTTGAAGTCCCGTGAGAAGCACTCTGTGCCTCACGAAGTCGAAGCCCTGCGCGCACACTTGCGCGGCAGTGAAGCCAGGAGCATCCCTTGCTCCGCGGTGTTCCTTTTGCGCACTCCTTGCGCGAAAGAGGTTGGAGAAGAACCCTGCGCGCCTTCCCCTTGCGCGGCAGGAAGAACCCGGGGCCGCGGCATCTTGCGCGCCCACGGTTGAAGCCCGTGCTGCCTTGCACCCTTTTAGCTTGCGCGATCCACGGCCAGTGGAATCAGCGCGGCTGTGAAGAGAAGGAGGGCCGCACCCCTTGCGCGCCTAACTTGAGTAGGAGTTCGGGTTGAACACCCCTTGGCCGAGACATATATTTGTGTGTGTGCAATTCAAGTGAAGGCCGAGGCTTTGCCTCGTGTATGTGCAAATTGGAGAAGAGCCCAAGGGCCTTATTGCTTATGTGCTAAACAAGCAGGACCCGAGCCCCTTGCACCCTTTGAGTGCAAAGTGAAGAAGAATAACATACGGGTGTTGTGTGTGCAATTACAAGAAGGTGGCAGTGGGTGTGCACCAAAGAAGACCCGAGGCCTTAGTGAAGTTGTGTGCCAAGTGAAGTGGAATACCACACATTGTGTGTGAAGAGGAAAAGGCCGAGAGGAAGTGTGTGCAAGTGGAAGAGGCCGTAGCCTTGTGTGTGCACACTATTGAAGAACAACTAAAAGAACACTAAAGTGTGTGTGTGCAACAAGAAGAGGAAGGTCACTACGAGTGGATGCTAAGTGAAGAATTTGTGTGTGCAAACTAAAGAAGTGACCGAACCTATGTGTGCACTAAAAGTGAACACACTTAGAAGAAGTTGAAAGGAGGACATCCACACTAAAGTATAACACACATTTATGTGTGTAATCAAAAGTGCATAAAGTGTGTGAAGTTTGAGAAGCTGGTGTGTGCTGAAAAGAATTACACCCTTTGTGGGTCTACTGCACCAAGAGAAGGGGAAAGGAGGAGTGCATGCATGCATGCATGCACGTGCACACGTGAACAAGTCTGAATCAGCTTGTGTGCATTTAAGAAGTCCAAGACCAGGAGATCTTGAAGATATTGTGATGCCATGCATTCAGTGCATGAAGTTGAAGTGATGTGAGACTGGACCAGACTGAAGTTAAAGATATTATTTGTCTGAGCATTCAGTAATTGGAGAGAAGCCGGGGCATCCTTAGAAGAAGGTGATAAAGCCCGAGCTAGATGAGAAGACCTGTTCACCACAAGTGATCAGAAGAAGAGCAAGGCCAGCAGTCTTTATCCCAGACTGCTGAGGATACTTGAAGAAGAACTTAAAGTGAAGAAGAGCTACTCGTGTGACTCGAGGAGCCAAGAGAAGACCCTGTGGGACTCAGGGAGAAGAAGTCTTCAGTGGGATTCTGGAGCAGGCCAGTGGGACTCTGGTAACACTGTGGGACGCAGTATAAAGACCCTCCTGTGGGACTCAGGAGAGATACGGTGGGAAGCTGTATCGACCATTGTAATTCTAACAAGTTATAATGGGAGAATCCATGCTTGGAGAGCATGGCAAGGATGTAGGCCTTTGGTGCCGAACCTTGTAAATCCTTGTGTCCTGTGCCTTTTCATTACTGCATTATCCGGGAAAGGTTGAGAGATACAAGAAGAGTGGATCGAGGCTTTAACCAGCCATAGAGGTTTAATTGATTAAGAATCAATTAGTAAAAAGTTTTAAAGGATCACTGATTCACCCCCTCCCCCTCTCAGTGATTCACACTGATCTGGGCACTTCAATTGGTATCAGAGCGGGGTTACCTCTAAAAGATCCAAGGGAGTCTATATGGAGTGCAGATTTGAGGAAATGAAAGAACAGCCTCAAATGGAGATATCTGCCAAGACTCTGAAAAACAGAATGAAGAAACAGGCAAAGAAGATGAGGAAGAAGGTTGCTGCAATCAGAGAAACTCCTTCTATGGAAAGAAATGTGAAAGTCACATCAGATGACAATTCCTTTTATCATTCTTCTGATGAAGCCTGCTCTAGCTGTGATGAAGATGGAAGAAACAATGATCTTCTAAATGCAATCAAATATCTTCAGAAGAGAGTCCCCAAGGAAATTGCAATGTGTATAGCTACAGGCCTCCTTGATCTTCAAGAAGAAAAATTACAGCTAGAAGATGAAGCCAATTCTCTAGAAGTCCAATTGGCAAAAAGGGTTGGCATAACCAACACTCTCAGAAAGCTGGTAAATGCTAAAGATGAAACAGTATCCCTTTGCAATGAAAGATATGAAGACACTGCTGAAGAATTGCAAAGAAGCCTTTCTGAGAAAGACATCTTTATGATAATGATCAAAGATGTTGTCCATGCACTAGAAAAGAGGCACAAAGTGTCAATGGTTGTCAGGGATGCTCAACTAGAAGACAAAGTCAAAAGGGTGAAGGAGCTTGACAACTCATTGCTTGAAATGAAGCAGATGCATGAAGACCAGATAAAACAGCTGGAAGAGAAATGGGAAGGAAAGCTAAGAACTGTTGAGGATGAGAAGAACTCCCTCAACATGAAGTGTTTAGAACTAGAGGTGATATTGAAAAATCAGCAATCACCCAAAGCTGAATCCTCCCAGTCAGCTGAAAGAAGAAATGTTGCTACTCAAGTGAACCTTGAGCAGGATGATTCTAAGAGAAAGACATCCTCCAATAAAAGTGCAACATCTTCTAGAAAGGAGGTACCATCCATACCATCTTGTACTCATGCTTCTAAAAGTGTTTCTACTAAAAGTGCAGGATGGAAGAATGAATCCAAACAAGTATGGATGAAGACAGTAAAGAAAGAGAGCTCTCCTGAAACAGCACAACAGGTCAAGAAAAGTACCCTACAATCAGAAGGACTGAAAAGGTCAAGATTCGTGGGACAATGCTGGTGTTGTAACAAGTATGGGCATTGTGCAAAGGATTGTTGGTACAATCCACTGAATGCCAAAGCACAGAGGAAGCCCATGCCAAGGGGGAGCAAGCCAGAAGGAAAGAAGCAGCATCCACAGGTCCAGAGACATCTGTTTACTGCAAGTAGATTTGGATTACTTGACAACATCTGGGATGATTGCAAAAGTGGTCAAAAAGATACATGTCAATCTCCAACTGTATCCAGAGCTCAAAAGAAGAAAAGATCACTGAACCTGGCTCAGAGAGATTCCTTGGGAAGCAAGCAGAAGAAAGTGGAAGATGCTCCCAAGAAGAGTTTGAAGAATGAAGAGAAGTCCTTGGAGTCTAAATCCAAGAAGGGTGAGTCATCCAGAAGGACCACCAAGAAATGCTTCTACTGTGGAAAGAAAGGACACATCATGGACCTTTGTAAAGAAGCCATGAAACTAAATAGAAGCAGACTGAACTCCAACAGACAATCAATCCAGAAGAAGCAGAAGGGAGTGATTGAAAACAAGTTGCCTAAGAGAGGTAGCTTGACAGCATCAAAAGAACCATGTGGAATTTCCAAAACTGAGGCCACTCTTCCAAATGATTTACTAGTCATATGGCCAAATCAGTTGCAACTTGCCAAAGATCTACAAAGAGCTGAAGAGGAAGTACTGGCAATTGCTAAAGCAAAAGAGAAGAAGAAGATTTCACATGAAGATGTTTTGAGATCCACACTAGCACAATCATCAATGAAGATCAAATGTGCAAGTGTGAAGACTGGTGAAAATGGGACATCTCGGTTGAGAGAATCTTCTCAACCTTGTTGTTCACATTGATGAACCAAGGAGGTTCCATCTTATTCCCTTATACTATTGGTATTTACATGTGCTGACATTGCAGGGAATTGAAGATGATGATCATTCTCAGCTGGAGGATGGTTTGGAAAGAATGGAGTGCACCCCTTGAGGGGGAGCCAATCTGAAGAAGATGGGATTCTAAGATTTAATTCCATCTTGAGAAAAGCTGAAGGTATTCCAATCATACTTTCATCCCTTGTTTCTTAATTGAGTTTATCTTGTCAATTAAGGGGGAGTATGGATTGAAGACAAATGGATGAAAGGGGGAGCTTTATCTTTGCACCTGAACTTTCTAATGAGTCTTGTGAAGTATGTGCAGGATTTAGCAATTCATTGTTATATCTGAAAAATTTTCAAACCCCTAAGCATGATCTCACATGTGTAGAGAATTATGGACAACATTGAGTACCTTGGTTACATCACTCTTGTTTTCTACACCGGGTTAGCCCAAGTAGACTTAGAGCTGATTTACTAAAGGTTCTTTGCTAAAGAAGAACATGTGACATCATCCCTCTCTCAGTGTTTTTCAAGAGAATACTATTTATAAGGGAGGAAGAGATTTTTGAAAGTGAACCACACCACACCTTTGCATTTGATTGCCAATAAGGGGGAGAAAATATTGGCACACATATTGACCCATTCATATGTGCTGATGGAGTGTATTGACAACAAATACAAAGGGGGAGATTGAAGTGCATTGTGTTGCATTTGTTGTCAATGAGGCATGAAGTTGTCTTGGAATGAATGGATGTCAAGGAGTCAAGATGTGAATGTCAAAGGATGTGATGGTGATGGTGATGAAGGAGAATGGCCATGGTACCAAAATGAATGTCACTTAGGAGATTCACTAAGTGGCATAGGAGATGTGGTTGAAACATTCTCTAGTTACATCAGACGATTGTTGAACTGATCTTTAAAGTTCCAAGAACTTGTATCAACTGGATACAATGTCACAACAAGCATTAGAAGACCATGCATTGTAGTGACAATGCATGAGGAGTTGAAAGGAGTTCCATCCACAACTACTAAGTGGATGATGTGCATTAATGAAGTCCATGCACTATCACTTAGTGCATGTGAATTTGAAGTTGATCGAATTGATCTCTGATTAGATCAATGAAGCACATTGAAGAATCAAGTGATTCGGCTGATGAAGAACCTTCTACAAATGTCTCATAAGTCTAGAATACATGATTGAAAGGAGTTGAGGATGTTTGTGGAAGAAGGATGAAGAAGAAATGGAAAGAATGTCTTAGAAGAAGAGGAGATAGGCATGTGGCATTTGGCAATTGGCATATTTTATATGGAGGAGAAACTGGTTTTTATACAAAGTCTTTATTCTATCCTTTGCCAAAAAATTAGGCCAGCCGAGGCACCTTGGGGGGTTCAACCCCAAGGCATGGGCACTAGGGCACCACGCCCGGGGGAACCCCGTGGGGCGAGCCAGGGAGGCAGGGCGCACCCAAGGACACCGCAAGGGCGCCAGGGGCACGCCCGGAGGAGCGCAGGGAGCATAGTGGGCGCTTGAAGCGCGCCCGCAGGAGGCAGAGTGGGCGCAGAGCGCGCCCGCAGAGAGAACCCGGTGCGGGGCGGCACCGGGAGGGAGGAAGTTCAACTGAGCGCTGAGAGGCAGCGCTTAGTTGATAAAGCGCGAGAATTCCGCGGCCCGTTTTGATGTGGGACGCGGAAAATCTCCCGGGATTGAATCTGAGCCGCACATCTCATCGCGCGTCTTATTTCCGCCGCACGATTAATCCGCCGCGCCCCCGATTTAATCCGGCCGTCCGATATATCTCAAATGACCGATCCAACGGCTCTCCGCGCGTCTTCTTCCCCGCGCCATGCGAAGCCACCCGCGACGTCCCCGCATGAACCAGAGCCTCCCGAGCAGTGTTCTCGAGCTCCCGGCCACCATTTTCGAAACTGAGACCTCCATACGGCTCGTCTGGCCACACTGAACAGATCCATGCCTAAAAATTGGCTTGCATGCTATGTTTGGAAGAATTCGAAGAAGGCCGAGGCAAGAGAATCTGCCGAGGCGTTGAAGGGTTTATGGTTTGCATGGATCAGCCTAAACCGAAGGCTGTGCATGCGTTATGAGTCGCATGCACGAAGAGGAACAAAAATAAATGAAGCCGCGTAAAACAGAGAGAAAGAAACGTGATTTTCGGATTGAGTTTAAAGATTTTCAAGAACCGAAAATATCGGTGATTCAAAGATTGTATCCCGCGGATGAACCGCCTCTGCCTCGCCTATAAAAGAAGAGCCCAAGGCTCTCTGATTGCTTGCTGATCCGCTGAGTATTTGAAGTCCCGTGAGAAGCACTCTGTGCCTCACGAAGTCGAAGCCCTGCGCGCACACTTGCGCGGCAGTGAAGCCAGGAGCATCCCTTGCTCCGCGGTGTTCCTTTTGCGCACTCCTTGCGCAAAAGAGGTTGGAGAAGAACCCTGCGCGCCTTCCCCTTGCGCGGCAGGAAGAACCCGGGGCCGCGGCATCTTGCGCTCCCACGGTTGAAGCCCGTGCTGCCTTGCACCCTTTTAGCTTGCGCGATCCACGGCCAGTGGAATCAGCGCGGCTGTGAAGAGAAGGAGGGCCGCACCCCTTGCGCGCCTAACTTGAGTAGGAGTTCGGGTTGAACACCCCTTGGCCGAGACATATATTTGTGTGTGTGCAATTCAAGTGAAGGCCGAGGCTTTGCCTCGTGTATGTGCAAATTGGAGAAGAGCCCAAGGGCCTTAGTGCTTATGTGCTAAACAAGCAGGACCCGAGCCCCTTGCACCCTTTGAGTGAAAAGTGAAGAAGAATAACATACGGGTGTTGTGTGTGCAATTACAAGAAGGTGGCAGTGGGTGTGCACCAAAGAAGACCCGAGGCCTTAGTGAAGTTGTGTGCCAAGTGAAGTGGAATACCACACATTGTGTGTGAAGAGGAAAAGGCCGAGAGGAAGTGTGTGCAAGTGGAAGAGGCCGTAGCCTTGTGTGTGCACACTATTGAAGAACAACTAAAAGAACACTAAAGTGTGTGTGTGCAACAAGAAGAGGAAGGTCACTACGAGTGGATGCTAAGTGAAGAATTTGTGTGTGCAAACTAAAGAAGTGACCGAACCTATGTGTGCACTAAAAGTGAACACACTTAGAAGAAGTTGAAAGGAGGACATCCACACTAAAGTATAACACACATTTATGTGTGTAATCAAAAGTGCATAAAGTGTGTGAAGTTTGAGAAGCTGGTGTGTGCTGAAAAGAATTACACCCTTTGTGGGTCTACTGCACCAAGAGAAGGGGAAAGGAGGAGTGCATGCATGCATGCATGCACGTGCACACGTGAACAAGTCTGAATCAGCTTGTGTGCATTTAAGAAGTCCAAGACCAGGAGATCTTGAAGATATTGTGATGCCATGCATTCAGTGCATGAAGTTGAAGTGATGTGAGACTGGACCAGACTGAAGTTAAAGATATTATTTGTCTGAGCATTCAGTAATTGGAGAGAAGCCGGGGCATCCTTAGAAGAAGGTGATAAAGCCCGAGCTAGATGAGAAGACCTATTCACCACAAGTGATCAGAAGAAGAGCAAGGCCAGCAGTCTTTATCCCAGACTGCTGAGGATACTTGAAGAAGAACTTAAAGTGAAGAAGAGCTACTCGTGTGACTCGAGGAGCCAAGAGAAGACCCTGTGGGACTCAGGGAGAAGAAGTCTTCAGTGGGATTCTGGAGCAGGCCAGTGGGACTCTGGTAACACTGTGGGACGCAGTATAAAGACCCTCCTGTGGGACTCAGGAGAGATACGGTGGGAAGCTGTATCGACCATTGTAATTCTAACAAGTTATAATGGGAGAATCCATGCTTGGAGAGCATGGCAAGGATGTAGGCCTTTGGTGCCGAACCTTGTAAATCCTTGTGTCCTGTGCCTTTTCATTACTGCATTATCCGGGAAAGGTTGAGAGATACAAGAAGAGTGGATCGAGGCTTTAACCAGCCATAGAGGTTTAATTGATTAAGAATCAATTAGTAAAAAGTTTTAAAGGATCACTGATTCACCCCCTCCCCCTCTCAGTGATTCACACTGATCTGGGCACTTCAACAACATCACTCAAAATGATATAAATAACTATATTATTACCTATCAAATTTCCATATATATATCAAATATTAAAAAAAATTAAATTAATAGTAATAAAAATAACAAATTATAATAACTGGAAACACACTATAGATATACGCACCCCATCAAGTCATAAAAAACTTTATACAAACCTATTAAACAAAATAGTATACTTTTTATTTAAATTGAATTCATTGGATGACATGAATATGAAACATGAACCTATAAAATATTACTTGATATATTAAGTTACATAAACATTCTATTTTGGATAAGAAAAAATCCCATAAACCTAACCAAATAATAACACAAATGATAAGAATGAATCCATAACATGAAAACCTATAAAATAATCCATTATACCAATATGCTCAGATATACACGAAGCATTTCTGGAAAATGAAAAATATTATATCCAATACCAGATTCATTCCCATATTGGTTCTATTATAAATAACTACTTCTTTTCAACATAAATAAATGTTATGCTCAATGTATTTCTCCTCATAACAAAATAAAACAAGATAATGAAATATTGTTTTATGGTTGTCATCGAATTGAAATTTATAAATAGTGGTAAAAAAATTATGAATATTTATATATATCTAAAGATAAGAATGTTCACATTTTATACATACTACAATTATAGAGCTAAGAAACTAATGAAAAAACATCATTTTATGAATATTAATATCTGATTGAAATAAAATAATAATAGTAGTCTAATTTATAACTTATAAGATATTGGTAAAAGTGTGGATAATAAAACAAAATCCATTCTTCAAAAAAAATATCATTCTAAATATTATATTTTTTAAATTTACTATAATAATAATAATTTTGGCTAATAATTACATAACATTACAATTATTTTATTATTTACCAAGGCTATATGTTTGTATGATTAAGTTTTTCTTTAATGATTTATTTTTATGTGAATGTTATGAAAAAACATTTTCAAACTTGTATATACATGGGACATTACCATTACATTCATATTAATATTTTTTTAATAATATATAAACATTAAAAAAATATGTATTGTATATGTATTGAAGAAATTTCATAGTTATTTGTTAAATTTATAGAGCCATTTTTTACATTTAAGAATTTATGATAATATTTATGACATTTTTAATACATATTAAATCTTTTAATTTAGAATTATTTATTATCAGTAATAAAATATTTCAAACAATATATTTAATGTATCTAATAATTAATTCAAATTTATTTAATATTTCAATTTCTTTTAGAATTAAGGTATATACTAAAAAATTAATTGCTTGTTACAAAGGTAAAAATTTATAGGTAAAAGTTAGTAATCCTAGAGGGAATGAAAATATCTTGATTAAAATGTTTCAATTTTAATGCCAAAAGATATTCATAAATTAATACCCCTAAAACTTTAGTATGTTTCAAATTTGGATATAATATAAATTTTTTTGATTTACCATTATTGTTTTTTTTATTTACAAAATATATAATAGATTTCATTTATAAATTTTTAATTATATCTACACTGACCCTCAATAAAAATCACAATAATTTATACAGAATCCGAAAAATAATCCCCTCTGAAATCTTATACACAATATAGAGGCTTTTTCTAATCAATAAAAAATCCTTAAATTGTTTAATCTCATTCAAAAAAGATTAAATCATATAATTATGGTAAAAGTTCTTTATTTCATATTTTTTTCTATTTATTTAAATTCATTTTCTTATTAGTTTTATTAATATCAAAATATTATAACATCAGTTTAGTTATTATGATGTTATTTTTTTGTAATATTATTACAAGTATCAACCAACCATAACTCTTCCATTAAGAAAAATAAAATTGCTAAATATGTTTTTGTTTTTGTGGGGACTACCATCTTCACAAATAAACATGTTGCATTTTACATTCAAACATGATTTTTTTTAATAAATTTTATTATGTTTATATTGTATATAAATTTATCATTTGTTACTAATATGGTTCATTTTATATATAAAATATTTCACGATCACTATGAGGTAATGTATTTATATCAGTAAGTAACCTATAACTAGATCATCATCATAATCATTTTGATGAAACATGACAAAAAAGGTCGTCATGTTATATCATTATCATAAATAATTAAAAACCAATTAATTAACAATTATTTATTTTTATGTGATGATGTATGAGATAAAATGGATGATTAAGAACATATTTACAAAACCTAATTCATAGAAGTTTCGATTAATAAAAACTAATCAAAATACTGTAATATAGGAATATAATAGTTATAAATATTTTCTATAAATATAATTACATAAGAATAATTATTTCGGATATGTATTTAATATGTTACATGACTTCATAACACATTTTTGAAGAATAGATGTAAAATATATATGTGATAAAGTAAATTAAATTCTATGAATATTCATATCAAAATTTATTTATAGACCATATATTTCATGAAATTAAATTTTAATCATGGCTTCATTTTATTTATATATAAAATGACATCTTAACTCAGAAAATATTAGATTTTATTTATCCTTTATATTTTTATCGTAAAATGAGTTCAATTTTTTAAAAGACTCAAACATATTTCTATTACATTGATAATATATAAATTATTTGATTAAATATCAAATAGATATTTTTCTCATTTTACTATATAAAAGAAATTCTTTATCTACCATGTAGTCAATTTTAATATTCCACAATACATTTTAATAAATGTATGTGATTTATTTTTTGGTGATCTTGTATTAAATTTATATCAGTTTTTCAGGTTTTTAAACTATATAGAAATTTTATTTAAATTATTATTATTTCAGAAGGTTGGTGATGCAAATTTATTTATATATATTTTTATTTTTTATGAAATATCATTTATTAACAAATGTTATTTATGAAAATTTAATTAATTACATTTTCTTATTTATGAAAAAAATTGTTTTAGCATTATATTTTTATGAAATAGGGATGATTTATTATATAAGGCACACATATATATGGATTATTTCATGTCAAGTACATTATCAACCTCTATTTCATTGGTTTTTTATATCATGTTATTGTTAGGAGTGGAAATAATACAATTTTTAATATATGTTTCGGCCTTGTGGATTTTCTAAAATTTTATAGCCAGGAAAAATTTATATTTTTTACATAAATATCATCATAATATGCTTTCTCTTGGAGTATTTCCAATTCCGTATAGGGAGGAACATTTTCTTGTTGATCATCGAAGTGTTAGAAATTTTCACTGTTCATTACATTTAAATGAAATTCAATTTTTTCAATTTTATGAATTATAATTAACATATTCATCAATTTTATATTATTCACACATGTTATATCACAAATGTGATGTGTATTTATCAATAATAAATAATGTTTTATTCAATAATGAAAATTTTATGATCTTATATCACTATAAGAATTATTTTTATTTTTACTTACGTAATAATGATCATTTTTTATCATTTTTTATTTCCATTATTATTTATTAGTGTTATGATATATTATTCCCATATAGATCCTTTGATCTAACTACATTCTTGTGATTCCATTCAGTATAATATTAGGATGATAATATCATGTCATATTTTGATAAATAGTTATAGGGGATCAGGTTTATAGATAAGTATTTACTATAATAAGAATAAATATTTTTATGTAGATAATTTCCAAGATACTAGTCTTTTTAGTAATTTTATAGTACGAATATTTGTAGGAATTAGATTATAAATAATATTATTAATATATTATTTAGGTTAATTTTTTATCGGGTCACATTATAAGGAATAGTTTCATGTATTAGATATAAATTTAATGTAGTGACTATAAAATTGAAATAAAAAAACAATTGTAATTTGGTGTTTTAGTAATGTATGGATTATGTGGTTTTCTAAGAAATTCATCGAAGTCCAGATTTTTCATGAGGACATAGTTTTTTAAAAAATTAATCTACTTCTAGTATAATTTTAAAATTAGTTTGAATATATATTTATTATAATTTTAGAGAATGGTGAATTTTTCCTTACAATGCACTTTGTTTAACACTCCCAAGATATATTCATTATTTAATCACATTGTCATTACAAACCATTAATGGGGAAAAAATAAATATTTATATAAATAGATAAATTAGAAATCGAGTTATGGATAAATATGATAGAAACATACAGTTTTATAGGATCCCATGTGTACATAATTTTTGAATTAAATATTATCTAAATATAAATATTATGTGAAATCAATAGTTTTAGTATAAAAAAGTCCTAATTTTTGTCACATGACATTTAATTGTGGGAACCCAAATGAAAAGTTGTAATAAGGGGTGATATTAAACTTTATTTTTATACCTATTGTAAACAAACTGATATTTGGAATGGAATTAAAAATATCAATTAAATTCCCACAAAACTACCTTAATATATCGGAAACATATAAAATAATTTTGAACAACCAAACAATCCAATTATCTGGAACATTATATCAAATATTTTAAGAAGAATCATATATCTATTAGTAGTTGAACTTTTAATCCTTTGGTTTCTAAGTAGTGTATTAATGTAATTTAGAAAATATTTTTTATTCTGAACTGCTCAGCACAAGAGTATTTCAATTTTTACATACATCATATAAAAAAATATGTTGACTAAAGGTGGATTCCCAATAATAAATCTATAATAATTTATGATGTAGAATATATAGAATTAGATGATTTAAAGAATATTGTTTCAGTATTCTTTCAATATATTCATTATTCAAAAATTGTGCAGGATTACATTGAAGTATAGAAAAAATTTATGTTGTTTTTGGATCGTTTAAATAATTTTTTGTAATACATATGAGGAATGTCTCTAGTTATACATATAATATAGAGACTAAATTATATTTCATAAATATTTTATTCCTTACTAGTATTTTATAACTGTTCTCTATTTGAAAATTTGGATTCCAATACGATAATTTTTGATGTTATCATATTGATGAACTGGAAGCGTGATCGTCTGCTCATTATAATCATGAAATGTAACATAAAATATTATTTATGTTCTAATGAAAATATATATTATGAGATGAAATACAAATTATATACAAGAAATAAATTTAACATATATCACTTGGGAAATTATATCAAGTGGTCTAAGATGTGTTTTAATTTTCCAGAAATTGGACTCTAGTATAAAAAATATTAATTGGTTATTATGAATTTCATTATGTGATAAATTGAAGAAGGTACCTAAAAATGATATTCCATAACAATAATTATTAATTTCAATAGATTAAAAAAATTTCGAAATAATTTCACAAAACCCAAAGAAAAATGAAGAATATAACCACCTCAACCTCTACAATAATAGGAATAATGTAGGGAATTCACGATCATTATAACAGATTTATATCATAATAATTATATTATGTCAGTTGGACTTGTGTGATTTTTTAGTAACTACTAATTACATATTGGATTCTAGTTTATAACACTCTTTTATATACCATATTGTTTCAAATATTGTCAAATAACAATTTAAATTTGCATATAATAAAATATCATGGAATAATAATAATGGAAATTAATTGTATCTATTATTTAAAAATATCTCATTTATAAAATAAATTGGGGGATATCTCTTGTGAATCAAATTATACTTCAATTTCATTAATATAAAACATAATGGTCATTGATTATAATTTTATACATAAATTTCATATTTAATATAGTTATTATGATGCCTCATTTCATACCCCAAATAATCATATTATCATATATTGAGGCAATTATGATTATATAATATTTTTTGAAAAAAATTATATAATATTTTTTATGAAATAAGAAAAAATAGTTTTTTTTGGTTCGAGTGATCATGATTTAAATGGATATTTAACATAAGATTATTGTATTAGTATATAAAGAGTTATTATCAGAGAAAATCATTATCATTCCCAATATAATAAAGATTTGATTTAAATTGAAATAATAAATTGATCATGGAATATTATAATGTTTTTATATTATATATATCCCTATCAATCTAATGATTTAAATAAGAAATTTAATTTGAATTATTAAAGGGTTTTATATATCCTCATGCTTCTCTATGGTGTAAAAAAATTATGTTTTCCTAAAATATATATGGATCAATGCGTCTCTTTATAGATTTATATGACCTTATCAATGTCATAATAATAAATATCATCTACATTGTATTGATAATCTACTTAATTATCAATTTAGAGATAAGTTCCACATTATGAATAAACAATTAATGGTGATAAATTATGGATATATTTAATTGGATGGTATAAACAAGACAACATTCCATTTATTGTATTGACACTATGAGTTTATAGTGTGGTCAGTTTGAATTAAAAATTCTGGTAATAATTTCATGGAAACAACAAATTGCCCATTTAGCTGCTTCTATTTTGATATTTTAATTTCAATTAAATATTAAATAAATATATATATTCTTTATAGATATGAAGAACTGAAAGATAATTTTAAAATTATATAAAATTCCATTATTATTGTTATTATGTATTCAAAATTTATAAATTTTGAATTTCATAAAAAAATATATCATTATTGTGTCATGTATTAACTATAAATGGAATATAAATAAATATGTTAATGATAAATGTTAACAAGGAATAGCCTATACCATCCACTATATTTAATACAAGTATATTTTAAATGTTTGTATTATATTATCGATTATTTGTTATAACTTTCTCATTATTATCAATTCCTTTAGACATTTAATCAATAATGGTAGGAATGTTCAATATATAAGAGAATTCCAATAAAATTTAATGGAACATAATAATATGTTAGACAATTATTTTGTACATATATTTTCCAACAGTTTTAATTGATTTTAAATATATACTAATTATTTGTTTATGTTTTTTGGTTACTAAATATTTTATAATGATTAATTAATTTCATAGTTTTCATGAAAATTGATGACACATGAGACAATATAATGAAATATATTCTCCCAATGTAGGAAAAATATAGATTCCCAAGGACTTTGATATAGTTGATAAAATATTATGAATTAATTTTTCATTACCAAATGAGGAAGGCTAATAATATGGACAGTTTACTATGTAATAAATATTATTCTACTCAATAAACGATGAATATTGAGAAATTCCCAATAATAATTTATTTACATATGATAATTATTAAGGTCATAATGACGGCATATTAATCCAACATTTCTCAACTGACTATCCATCTTTCAATTTTCATGAAGATTAGTTAATCACATAATGATGATATATATCATTATATAATGGGAAAAAGTATTTCATATATCTAAAATGATAAATATTGATATATATTGTTTAGAAATCAGATATTTTTCCCATTAATAAATTAATTAAAGAAGGTTTTTTAATGATGCACAAATCTCATTCTTTTTATTAATCCAAGAAGAATAATGATTTTTAAATATCTAAAACAAAACATAAAACATGGGTCTATAAAGAGATATAGATATTAATGAATTAATATATATGTTGATATTATTTTATAATGTTAAAAAAATGAATTAATTTTTTTGTTATTTGGTATGAAATTCCAATACTATATTTCTAATTTGAATACATAATCATGGTCATCATCATTGGACACCCCAATGATTTATGAAGTTGATAATTTTATTTGGTTTTTTACAATCACTGATAATGCCTACTCATTTTTTTCATCTAAGAGGGTTTGTCCTTTAATAAACAAGACAATACAAACATAACTGATGTGATGAGGTTGTAGGGAGTACCAACATTCATAATATATGTTTGAGATGTAGTATTTCTATGATTTCATGGAGATGTCAAAAAAAATTATTTGTATTTATTATAATAATTACAATATATATCATTAGTATATAGTATAAGGACTTAACCTTTAACAATACTAAATCATGAGTTAAATCATGATTTCACATTGATGAACTTTTCAAGTTTAGTGTTTTAGAGATTTATTCCTTAGCTATTACATAACAACTTGAATACTACATGAAGAAAATAATGCATAGTATCAATTTATTATAAAATAAAAACTCTTAAAAAGAATCATCTTTATTTCAATGTTTTAGACAACTTGAATTTTCATTGATCCCATCATTGAACCTATCCATATTTATGTCCTATGGGAAACATTTCAAAAACATGGGATAATCATAAATAGTTCAACAATGATTATAAAAAAAGGAAATAAAACACTAGCCCCTCAATAAATACAAATCAATGAAACCATATTTTTCAATAATAACATATCATTTGAAATCATTAGATTAATTAATAACACACAAAAATCATAAATCATAAAGGTAACATATGGAATCCATATCAGACTTACATTGTAGCTATCATAGCTATGTAGGGAGTTACGAGGGAATACCCATCATAGTATATTAGCTAAATGTCTTATGAGAAACATTAATTTTCACCTCCGTCACATTACCCAACGTATTGGAGAGCTATCTCAGGATAACTTACCCTAGGTTTATATCAAAACCACTAGTATACGTAAACAATTCCCAATAACAGTTAAAAAATAATAACACATAACAAAAGAATAAGAAAAGATTACATTTCAACATTCCAATAACAAAATATCAAATCATGACATTGAAATAAATAATGATTTATCAAACCATTTTAAAAACAAATTAAAACATTTAATAATATGATTTTTGAATCAAAGTGTCTCATAAAACATTGAAAAATATAACATAATTAACATTTTAAAACATTAATGTCCATATAAATAAATCAGAATAACCATTTTGAAAATATAGAAATTAATAAGAGTTATTTAGAAGAATAAATATTTAAAAGATATAAAAAATGTTTTATTTGAATAGTTTAAAAAAATAATTAGAGACTCTTGAATAAAAAAAATTTAGGAATAACAATTAATAAAAACATTAAAAGATCATGAAAATAAATTGATTCATGATATAATATTATAAAGGTGAGTATATACACCATATAAAAGTGAACTGCTGCATAACAACAATGAAGGCTCAATGGAGTTTAAATTGAGACGAAATCACTTATATAGGTGATATCCATATATTAATGATAAATCAGTGACATAATTATTTGTGAAACACATAAAGAAACATAATATAATTTTATATTAATTAAAAAATAATCATAGGATATTCACACATATTCAGAAAATTACATAATCAAGAAGTATATGTTTTTTCAAAGAATTGAAATTGGGTGAAGAAGATCCCTTACTAAAATTTGACAGCCAAATGGCGTCACATTAAATTTCTAAAAATAAGTTGATGAGAGTGAAATGGTTATATAATAACTTGTTCATACAATTTAAGCCAATAAGGATATATAAAAACATACTCCAGTATAATTATATGTAAATTAAAAGTCATAATAAAAATAAATCATTTAATATTGGCTGGTGAATGGTTCTCTTACAGATTTGGTAACAAACAAAACACACAACCCATGAAAGAAGGATCATACAATGAATATGTAATTACCTACATATTAAATTATATTACCCAATCAATAAATTCATGGTATTACATACACTACAGAAAACAAAATAGTTGAAAATATAGTATGAATATTTCGGGAATAAAAAGTTAGATGAAAACCCTTTACCACATTTTATTCAATTGATTTATATGAAAAAAATTTAATAACCTCCAAATGAATCAAATAATAAAATTATTAACAATATAATATTTATAATATATATCAAATTTTAGTACACTATACACTATATTCATTAGACAAGTTGCAAGCAATGGAAATCTCATAGAATTAAAAGTTGGATAATAATCCCATTACCCCATGGCTGACTTAACAAGTTCACTATTTATTCTAAATAATAATAAAATATAGGTAATTTATACTTGATTATGAACCATTTAATGTTTATAATTCTGATTATATCACTTATTACCATGTTATAAACATTATTAAATCATTTCTGTTAATAATGGTCATTTGGTCAATATTTGGTATTTGAGTCAAAAATGAACTTCATATAATTACATGTTGTTCATGTGGTCAATATTTCTTTATCAAATGAATGATATTAATTATTTAGATATAATATAAATAATATATATTCCATATATATATATGTATGTATTTATAACAGTACATTACATTTAATGAAAAGAAGTGAAATGCACCGAAAATAGAGAAAGTAAGCCGTATGTACGCATGAACACTACATTAAATTCTAATTATTATTTTAATTGAGTGAAAAATTAATGATAAATAAGTACATTATAATTTAAAAATATTTTTATATATAATTTTATTATCTCCATCTTTTATATGTTCTACATATCTCATTGATGAGAAATATCACTTTGAGAGGGCGGTAGTCCTCACTTTCTCAAATCAAATTAGCATGTTTAACCATAATGGAAACCATAATGATATGATGTAAATATAAAATACAGAATTAAAGAGTCAAAATAAATATAATATATATCACATATTAATACACTTCCTTTATAATTTCCACTATAAGTGTTTGTAGAAGAAGATTTCACAGTCATTATTTCGTGAGACAGTTGTTCGCCGTCCATAGAAACATTATGGTTTTTATCTATTATATGGAGGTGTGCGTATGTGTATTTAGAATCACCCTTTTAAAAAATATTTTTTATGGATACAAGTGTAATTATAAAATAATATAGCACAATGATTTTAGGGTGTTGAAAAAGTAAAATAACCGAAAAGAACTTAAGAGAAGACAATACAATTATATCAAGTATCTCTAATTGGATTGAACCAAAATGATTATATGAAGTTCTATATTCTTAAGGTAAAGCTTTGATGAGTAATATAGCGATGTAGGGATATTATGTAGTCATATTTTGGACTATCCATGTTTTTCGATACGTGTGAGTAATGGGTATGTTGTGAGGCCATTCTATAAGGTGGAGGAGTGACTCTTTTGAAATGATTGAAAATATTATTTTATTATATACTTTTTATCATATTCCAAATTTTCTAAACTCATTATAGTCAAATATTATATAACTCTAGTTTGAAATAAAATCTATCAATAATAACTGGGCATGTTTTAGAAAATTTTTGTTAATTTAAATCATTCATTAATGAGGTAACCATTTTATCATTATAATGTAATAGATGATTTTTTATTTGATGTCTAAAAATTATAATAAAACTTAATTGATGTAGGAAATAATTTTAGAATTAAAGTTAATATTTAAAGTTGATGAGATAGCATTATAATACCATGTAAATATTTATTTACTAAATTATATATATTATTTCCATTTTTGTATTTACTTTAAATTAATTAATATAAAGTGTCATTATCACTCTTAAGTGGCTCCATGGTGTCCCAAAATAGACCCAAGGATGCCTAAAGTTGAACATGTATCATCCAATTGGATTTGTACACATGTTAATGTAATCCTAATATAATGATGATATTATTTTTTACCCATATTTACCCTATTTACCATTTAACCATGTTAAATAAAATATCTACAGAAGTTAATATTCATATTGTCATAAAATTAATGTTACCTATTTACATAATTTGGAAACCTTTATTTCAAATATTGAATATATTTTTATAAATTCAAAACACAGAAGTGTTAGAAATTATTTTAAATTTAATTCACATTGTCAAAAGAAAAAGCGTGTTTCTACGAAATACTAACTATAAAATTAATGACACTTGTTTATATCAAATATCAAATTTAAATTTATATAATGAAAAAAAATTGGATTAATTGGTAAAAATATAATATTATTAAACTTTAAAACCATTTATAATTTAATCATTACATATAAAAAAAATTTATTAAAAGGATGTTATGAATTAAAATAATGTATTTTTTCACTATTCATTAAAAAATGAACTATATCAGAAATATAAAATAAATTTTCAGAAGGTAAATATTATTCTTCCACTTATAAAGAAGAATTTAATTTTGTATAATAAAACATATAAAATGGAGAAAAAATATATTTGAAATGGTTCTCCATTAGAAGGAGTTAAATCGACCTTTTAATGAATATTACAGTAGTTCTGCTTAAAATTGGATTCATTAAAATTTTAAGCCTCTAAAATTTTTTGGATAATTTTTAAAAGAAAATAAAAAGATATATAATCATATTGTAGTTAGTTAAAATCATTCATTAAAATACAACGGCTAGGAATTTACATCGATTTAAATTAATAATAATATTATTTTATTTTTCGGTATATCTCAATGTTGTTTGCAACAAATGTTTTTAAAAAAACACATTATTTTGTATCAGGTATGCCATAAAACAAAGAATACACTTTAAAGTAAAATTAATATTTATTTCCAAAATATTAATAATTATGAAAATATCATATTCCTTATTTTCCTACAATGTCACATCCTTCCCCCATTTTGAAATTGTTTCCTCATAATTTTAAAATTGGTCTTGGAAACTTCATTGAATGTCACACATCATAAAAATAGTATATAAAACTATTACTATAAAAAAATGAATGATATGTAAAATTTTAACCTGAGTTAAGATATAGTAGGATTCTATGAAAATATTGATATGGAGGAGAAAACAACCCAAAATAATCTGATAGAGAGTGATAGAAAACGTGATTAGGAGAATGTGAATGACCAAATAATTACAAACATGTGATGGTTAAAATGGTATATAATTCCCAAGAAGGAAATGTTCACAGAAAACATTTGTGTTTTAAGGTACATTAATAATATTTAGGAGTTTATTTATGAGCAAAACTAAAAATATAATTAATCATACTTATATGTCTTGTAGACTTGCATCTTTTACTAAATTCCTACCACAAACTCATCTATTTTCCAAACGATGAGTATTCCAGAAGTCTTGGTCACACCTGATGTGCTAGAATCAACTTCTAGAGTATCATATAACATAAAAAAGATGAAATATATATTTTCCACCTGTTAACACATAATCCAAAACCAAAAAAGTTAGTACAATATTAGATAATCCCAAAAAAGGATAATCATTAATAAAATACTACTCATAATTTCCAAAATTTAACAAACTATAAATAATGTTCAAAAAATATCATTCAATATACAATTTTACTTAAAATACTTCAATATAATACAAATAATATTGAATCCCAAAACTCATAGTCATATAATCACATAGTCATCCACAATAACTCTTAACATTTATATCCAAATAATATCAACTACTCTTGATGTAACATACTGAAAAGTAATTAATATATTCACTTATACTCTATAATAGGATATTAATTTCCTTAAATAACCCATAAAATATATTCATTCAAAAATAATATTCCACCTTTAGTCATTATTTGGAATATCAATGTATTCTATTTTCCATAAGCATAATGTGTTTCCCCAAAATAGAGAACATCTTCCCTATTAACATTTATCACATAATCACCAAATCATTTTCCTATATTTTGGATAACCAATGGATAAAACATATTTTCCCAAAATCAACATATTATTGATCAATAAAATTATTTAACAAAAAATAATATGTCATACTAACCAGGGACATCATGTAGGATAGTGGTTGGCGATTCACCATTGTCGACCTTTGGTTGTGGGATCAATTCTTGCAGCCTAGCCGGACGCTAAAAGTTGTCAACAATATTATGGGTTGTCATTTTAATAAAATAACAATATAACCCTATCATGTTTTAACAACAATGGTATTATTATGCCTTTAGTTTTCATCCCATTAAATTATGATCTCAACATCTTATATTGTATATATTTCTCACCTCCATATGAGAAATTAAATATATTATTAATATAATGAACATCATACCTTGATCATACTGCCCATATGGTTTCATCCTCATTTTGTTCACATTGGTAGAAGAGCTATTCATTGGAAAAATTATTTAGATATAACATAAAATCATTTTCTTCCACCACCCAAATACATCTTGCACATCTTCTGTCATATTGGTGTTCAATGAAAATTTGTTTCGGAAAATAATCATATATGACATATAGTTTCAAAATATATGATAAAACATGATTTTTATAAAATAGTAAGAATGAGTTTGAGTTGAAACATTCAATAAATTTTCCTTTTAATATTTCATAAGTATTTGTTGTTGGACTATATTGTAAAATAATATATAAAAAAGTTGTTTAAGGGCCTCATTCTTCATCCCCCTTTTCAAAATCATAATATGATTCGAAATCAAATGATAAGGTAATATATTTGAAAATGCATTGATAAAATTTACCTTTCTTTCAAATAAAAGAGTATTGATAAAATAGTATTAGATTAAATACATCAATTGATTCCAGATGATATCGAGGTATAGTGGAGGTGTTTTATATCTCAAAAAATAGCATGAATATGAGGTGTGTGCTAGAAAAAGTATCACTATCATCTCAACGTTACTTAGAAATAACATTTTCAATCATGTCATCATGAAGATATTATAACATACTTTGATATCCTAAGACATCCATATTTAATAGAAATTATTTAATCTAATTTTTTTAATACCAGTATTAATGTAAATTAAAATACATAGGGTAAAACCATGTGTTTAACCAAAAAGTCCTAATCACTAATGTTGTTTAAACCATCCTTTGATACTAACTATAAGGGCATAGAGTTAATCATTTCATAATAATAAGTTATATCAATAATTCACATTGAGGATATTTTTAGGTATTGAGTTTTAGAGAATTGTGCCATAAATATTACATTTTAACATGAATATTACATTTAAACAAAACTAGTTAGTATCCATTTTTCCTAAAATAAAAACTCTAAAAAATAATCATTTTTACTTCCACTTTATAGACAACATGAATTATCCTAGATCCCATTCTTGATCATATTAATCATTATGTAATGTGGAAAAAATTTCACAAACATGGGATGAGCATAAAAAGCTTAGTAACGATTATAAAATAAGTAATTAAATCATTGTCCCATCAATAAGTACAAATTAACGAAACCAAACTTTTCAATCATAACTCATCTTATTAAATCATAATATTTTTGAATAACACAAAAAATCATAAATCATAAATGTATCTTATGGAATACATATCATAATAACATTGTATTTATGATAGCTACATCAAGATTTACGTTGAAATACACATCACAATTTATTCAATAATTCTCATAGGAGGAACATCAACGTTTACCACTGTCATGTGACCCATTGCATTAGAGAGTTATCTCGGGCATAACAACAATATGATTATCATTGTACCACTCGTATACGTAAACAATGACCAATAACCCTAACATAATCATAACACATAACACATGCCTAAGAAAAGTTAACATTGACACATTCCAATCATAATATATCAAATAAATATATTGAAATAAATAATGCTTTATCAAACACATATAAAAACCATTTAAAACATTTAATAAATAGATTTTTTCATTAATGTGTCCCATACGAATTTGAAAGTTTTAACGGAATTAGAATTTTAAAACAATAATTAATATAAATAAATTATTTAATGCAGTTTAAAAACATGGACATTAATTTGAAATATTTAAAAGAATAAATCATTAAATCATTTAAATTGATAATTTAGTTAAAGAGTTTTTTACAAAATAAGAGACTCTTTAATAAAAATAGGCAAGGAATAAATTTTATCAAAATTTATAATATCATTACAATAACAAGATTCATGATATAATATTCTAAATGGAAATATATACACAATATAAAAGATAATTGGTTCATAAAAAAAATATAGTCTCAATGGAATGTAAATTGAGAAGAAATCCCTTATAATGATCGTATCCATATATTATGGATAAATCAATGACATAATTATGTGTCAAAAATATATATATAACCAATATTAGTTGATATTATGGGTAAAACAATCAGAGGTTAGTCACACATAATCATATTATGACATAATCAAGAAGTAGAAATATATCCCAACGAATTGGAAATGGGTGAAGATGTTCCTTTATAGAAATTCAAAGCCTTAAGGCATCACATTTAAATACAGAAAATATGTTAATCTGATGGAAAAGGTTATATCATTACAAGGACATAAAATTTTCATCAATATTATTATTGAAGAACATATCCCAACATAAAATTTTGTAAATTAAAAGTCATAACAAAAATTAGTCTTTTAAAAATAGGTGGGTTGAAAGGTTCCATTAAAAATTTGTTAAATTATAAGACATACACCCCATGAAAGAAGGATCATACAATGAAAATGTAAATAACAATAAATTATATAACATAATGAATAAAATCGTGGGTAGTACATACACCACCCAAAAGGAAATAGTTGAAAATATAACATGAATCTCATGGGAATAAAAATTGATATGAAAACCTTTTACAACATTGTAATCAATCGAATCATATGAAGAAAAATAAATATCCATGAATAATCTAATAATACCATGAATATAAATAGAATCATTATAATATATATCAAATTTCAGTACAAAATACACTACATTCAATAGATACGTTGAAAACAATAGAAATCTAACGGAATTTAAAGGGAGATAAAAAACCCCTTACCTCATGTCTGACATTATCCGTTCATTATTTAATATCCAGAATAATAAACTAATTACAATTTCTACTTTATTATGATCATTTTTAATGTTTATTATACCTTTTATATAACTTATTACAATGTTAAAATAATTATGAAATCATTTAATTTAATATTGGTCATTTGGTTGATATTTGGTACATGAGTCAAAAATGAACCCCTTATAATTACAAGTTGATCATGTGGTCAAAATTAAATTATCTCCATAATCATATTAATGATTTATATATCATATATATAATTTATTAATATGTATTTATAACAATACATAAAATTTGGAGATAAGAACTGAAATGCACCGTTCATGGAGACGGTAAGCTGTGCATACGCATAAACATTACTTTCATTTCTATTTTGTATTTTAATTGAGTGAAAACATTATAATACATAGGTATATTATGATTAAAAGATAATATAACATATAATTTTATTAACACCATTCCTTATAGGTTCCACATATGGCATGAATGGGTCTTATCACATTGAGATGGTGGTAGTCCTCAATTCCTAAAATAAAATTATTGTGTTTACCCATAATGGAATCCATAAAGATATGTCAATATGAAATATAAAATATTAAAGAGGAAAAATAAATATAACATATATCACATATAAATTCAATTCCAACATAATGGCCAATATATGATGTGGTACGAGAAGATTGAATAATAATCGTTTCGTAAGAGAGTAGTTCATCGTCCATAGAAACATTATGTTTTTCCCCGTTAGATGGAGGTTTGTGTAAGCATAGTTCGAATCCTATTCATAATACAACCATATTATATTTAGTATATTGGTTTTTTATAAAATAAATTAATAAAATTAGTTTCAGGGAATGTTGAAGTAAAATAAAATGATAATAACTTTTGAGAAGATGTTATCTTTATATCAGGTATCTCCCTTTGGTTTGAACCATAATGTATAAATGAAGTGCCCTATGCCTATGGTAATGATTCAAAGAGGACTATGGGAATGTAGGGGGATTAATTGTTTTGTTTTTGGATCATCCAATGGGTTTTAGAGATGTGAGTAATGGGTTATATGTGAGGGCTTTTTATAGGGGGTTCGTTCGGAATAATTGAAAATATTATTTTAATATATAATGATTTTAGGTTTCAAATTGTCCAAAAACCATTAAAGTCGATTATTTGATGAGTCATGTTGTAAATAAAATCATCGTATAAAAATTGGACATGGATAAATATTTTATTAATTTTTATAATCTTATTAATTTAAATCATTAATTAATGAGGTAAACACTGCATCATTATTATGTTATATATAATTTTATTTATTTGATCTCTAAAAATTATAAAACAAATACCATGATGTATTAAATATATTTATATTTAAAGTTTATATTTAATATCAATGAGATAACTTATATAACACAACATAAAAATTTATTCACTAAAAGATATATGTTTATGACATTTTTATCTTTACATTAAATTAATTAATATTATGTGTCATTATCACTCTTATGTAGATATATGTGGTCCTAAAATCATTCAATGGATTTCTATGTTAACAAATTTATCATAAAATAGGATTCGAAAACATTTTAGGGTAAATTTAATATTGTTATAATATTAATTTTTTACCCTTACTTACTCGATTTTACCTTTAACCATGATGAATAAAATATTTACTGAAATAAATATTCATAATGTCTAAAAATAATAGTTAAATATTTAAAAAATTTGAACATAATGATTCCATATATGGAATCAGTTTTTCAAAATTTAAATCATAGAAGTATTAGAAATTAATTTAAAATTAATTCCGTTGTAAAATCAGAATGCGTGTTTTTAAGAAATAATAACAATCAAAACATTAACACTTGGATATGTCCAATTTCAAAATTAAACTACTTCCAATGACAACCATTGGATTAAAGGGGAAAAATATAATCTAATTACACATTAAAACCATTTAGTAATATAATAAATATACAAAAATAAATATTATTAAAACGCATTTATGAATTAAAATACAATATTTTTCAATATACATTACAAATGATATTTATCTAGAAAAATAAAATAAATTTACCCAATGTGAATTTTCATGTTCTGATTGTAAATAAGAATTATATTTTGTAAAATATAAAATATAAAATTGAAAAAAAAAATATATTTAATAAGGGATCTCTATAAAAAGATGGTAAATCGTCCTTTTATATAATATTTGTGTATTTATGCATAAAATTGTATTCATTCACATTTAATGATTCTAAAATTAATTTGATAAATGTAAAAACATTTAACAAACATATATATCATATTGTAGTTAGTTTTTTTTTCATTCATACCAATACAACATCTAGTTGTTAACTTCCATATAAATAAATAAAATTATTATATTATTTTTTTTGTATGACTCAACATTGTGAGAAACATTTGATTTTCAATGAAAACTGTTGTTGCCTATCAGGTATGTCATCGAACATACCAAACTTTTTAAAGGAAAAATAATATTTAATTCAAAAATTATTAATATATTTGAAATTTTCATATTCCTTATTTACCTGTGGTGTTACATCATTCACCCTTTTAGAAATTATGTCCTCACAATTTCAAAATTATGCGTGGAATCTTAATTTAATGCCGCACATTGAAAAAAATATTAATAAAAATATAAAATTAAAAGAAATAATGATATTTACCAAGGAAACCTAAGACTATAGATACATGGATTCCATGAAAACATGGATATGGAGGAGAAAACAAACAACCTTGTTCATATGGAGAGTGATAGAAAGCATTATTAGGATAACCTTTAACCACTAGAAAATTATGAACATGTGATGGGTTAAATTTATTTGATTACCCCATAGGAAAAGATAATGGAAATTTTTTTTGATTTAAGTTACTTTTCATAATGTTGAGAAATTTATATATGTGCATAACTAAAAATACAAGGAAATATACTTACTTGTCATATAGACTTTTTCCTTTACGATATTCCTAATAAAATTCATGTATTCTCCAAACGATGAGTATTTTATATGACTTGGTCACACATGAAGTACTAGAATCGACATCTATAGTATCAAATAATCTTCAAAAGACGATATATACATTTTCCCCATATTTATATATCATCCAAAAAAGGATGGTACAAGATCAGATAAACTCCAAAAAATATTATCATATAAAACAATACTAATCTTAATCTCCAAAATTGAACAAAAAATACACAAAGTTCAAAAAATACCATTCAATATACAATTGTACTTAAAATATTTCCTTATAATTCAATCTATGATTAAACCCAAAACCCAGAAATATTTACAGAAATAGTCATCCACCGTAATTCTTAACATTTACCTCCAAATAACATCAACGACTCACAATATTTGATACTGAAATGTAATTAACCTAATAAGATATTCTCTATAATGGGTTATTTATTTACACAATTAAACCAAAACATATATAACTTCAAAAATTAAATAACACAATTATTCATTAATGTAAATCCCGAATTATTCTACTTCTTATAAGCATAATGAGTTTCTCCAAAATACAGAACATCTTCATAATTAACCATTATCAATTAATCACAAAATCATTTTCTATATTATGGATATCCATTTAGTAAAAAAAATATCTCAAAATAAACTTATTCTTGATCCATAAAATCATTTAACTAATTATAATAAGTCATACTAACCAGGGACTTCACGTAGGATATTGGTAGTCGATGTGCCTGTGTCGCCCTTTAGTTGTGGTTTCGATTCTTATGACCTATCCCAAGGAGAAGAGTTGTCACCCATATTATGGGTTGTCCTGTTTATAAAACTAAAAAATTATCCTACCAGGTTATATCCTCAAAGATTCCATTATACCTTACATTTTTATCCCAATACATTAAGACTTCGTAATCATATATATATATATATCACATCCATATGATAAAATAATACCATTCTTAAAAGAAAGAACATCATAACAAGATCATGGTTTTCTTATGATTGTATTATCATCTTGTTCACATAAGTAGATGTTTTATGCATTATAACAATGATTTTTAGATCCTTTAAAACCATATGATTCCCTCATCCTAATACATATTTTACAACATGGGTCAGATGGTTGTTTGCTGAAAAAATAGTTTCAGAAAATAATCATGTATGGCATAAAATTTCAAAACATCTGATAAAAATTGATTTTTATAAAACATTAAGATTGAGTTTGAGTTGAAACATTCAATAAATTTTCAATATAAAATACCATAAATATGTTCTAATAGACTATATTGTAAAATAAAATATAAATATTTTGTGCAAGTGTCTCATTCATCAGATCCTTTTTCAAAATCATAATATGACTCAAAATCATGTGATAAGGTAAAATATTTGAAAATTCTTTTATAATATTTACCATTCTAGAAAATATGATAAAATTCAAGAAATAGGATTTGATTAAATTCAACCCATGATCCCTGATGATATCGATGTATAGTGGAGGTGTTTAATATCTCAATCAACTGCCTGCAAGTGAGTTGTATTGTAGAAAATGTTTCAAAATCAATGAACATGAAATTGAAATAATTATTGCAAACATGTCATCAGGAATGGATAGAATTGTCGATTTAGATCCCCAATCCATTTTTAATAGACATTACTTGATCTAAATAAGTTTTAAAACAAATTTTTAACTAAAATAATATATATATGTACTATCTTGAGTTAAATCAAAAAATCTCAATGAGGACCTTTTGAGGTTTAGATTTATAATGAATTAGGAAATAACTATTAAATAGAAACTTTAATATTATATGTAGACACTACTAATATATATCCATTTTTAATAAAACAAAAGCCCTTAAAATGAAAAAAGTTTAGTTACATGTTTTAGATATCATTCATTTTTCATGATCCCAACCTTGACCATATTCATCTTCATGTCCTGTGGAATACATTTCAAAATCAGGGGATGAACCTAAAAAGATCAGTAAGGGTTATAAAATAAGTAACGGAAAATTTATTCAATCAATAAATAAAAATTAATGAGTACATACTTTTCAATTATAACATATCTTCTGAAATCATTATATTTATGAATAACACCCAGAAATCATAAATCTTTATGGAACTTATGGCATCCATATCATACATATATTATAGAAATCATATCTACATAAGGTATTATGTTGGAATACATTTAAAATTATATTCCCTAAATCTCTAATGGGATTTTGTAATGTTTACCTCTGTCACATTACCCAATGCATTGGAGATCATTCTCAGGCTAACTCACCCTTGGTTTATGACATAACCACTCTTAAAGGAAAACAATTCCCAAAAACAATAATATTATTATAACACATAACATAAGAATAATTGAAAGATAACATTTCCACATTCCATTCACAATATATGAAATCAATATATTGAAATAAACAATGAATTATAAATCCATATTAAAAATAATTTATGACATCTAATAAAGTAATTTTGTATGAAATTGTCACATTCCAATTGAAAATTTTAAAGGAATTAATATTTTAAAATAATAATTTCCTTATAAATAAATCCTAAAAACAATTTTGAAAACATGTACATTAATGAGAAATATTTAAAAAATAATTCATTAAAACATTTAAAACAATATTTTAGTGAAAGTGTTTTTAACAAAATAAGTAACGATTGAATAAAAATATTTGACGAATAATATTTAATAAAAAGTTTATAATATTAGGAGTATAAATGGATTCATGATATAATATGAAAAAGGTCAGTATATATTCCATAAAATAGTGAATTGGTTCATAACAGAAATGAAGTCTCTATGGAATGTAAATTGAGATGAAATCCCATATAAATAAGGTATCATTAGATTAAGGATAAATCAACGACATAATTATGTGTGAAAAATATAAATACAAAAAATGTTTTTGGATATTTATAATAAAGAAATAATAATTTATTCACACATATTCAAAGCCCGTCAGAATCAAAAAGTATATGTTTATCTAAAATAATGGATATTTAGTGAATAAGATCCCTTATAGAAATTCGGCAGTCTAATAGACATATAGTCGATATTGGGTACTTGAGTCAAAAAACACATCCTATAATTACATGTTTTTAATGTGGTAAAAATTACATTATCTACATAATTATATTTATAATAAAAAATTCATATATATCATATATATCTAGTATATATGTGTATTCATTGTAGTAATTAACATTTATAGATATGAAATGAAATACACAATTCATGGTGACGGGAAGCTGTATGTATGCTTGAACGTTTCATTCCTTTTTATTTAAAAGTATAATGGGGTGAAAACATAATAATAAACAGTTATATTATAATTCCAGTATAATATCAGATATAATTTAACTACATCCATCCTTTGTGTGTTCCACTTACGGCAGGAATGAGTAATATCACTTTGTGGGGGTGGTAGTCCGCAATTTTTCAAATGAAATTATTGTGTTTACCCATAATAGAAATTTCAAAGGTATACTATAAATGAAAATAACGAATTAAGGAGGAAAAAATAATATAATATATAACACATATAAATGTAGTTCCATCATAATGGCCACTATGAGATGTAGTAGGATAAAATGGAACAATCATTATTTCATGAGGTTGTAGTCCGCCGTCCACTAAAACAGAAAGTTAACTACCTATTAGATAGATGTGTGTGTAAGAGTAGATAGTTTAAATATTATAAAAAACATATAATATTGATTATACTAGTGTTGTTTTTAAAAAAATTATTAATAAGATTTTAGGTGGTTGGAGAAGTAAAATAAAATAATATAACTTAAGAATATATTTTACCATTATATAGAGAATCTCCCCTTGGTTTGAACAAAAAGGTTTTCTTGAAGTGCCTTATTCCTCAGGTAAGGCTTCTAAAAGTAATAGAGGGATGTAAGGATCATAATTTGGTATACATTGGATGAGGTAAGGGGGTTGAGAAGTGTGATTAATGGGTTAGATCTTAGGGGTTTTTATAGGGGGTACTCTTTAGTAATGTTTAAAAATATTATTTAATTATAAAATGATTTTCCATTTAAAATCATCCAAAACTCATTATAGTCAACAATAATATGAATCTTGTTATAAATAAAATCATCCAAAAATAATTGTTCTTGTTTTATATATTGTTCTAATTTTTAGAATCTTATTTACTTAAATCTTTCAATAATGAGATACACACTGCATCATTATTATGTCAAAAATAATTTTATTTATTTGATATATAAAAATTATAAAAAATACCACAATAAAGGAATTCTTTTTTTATTTAAAATTAATAAATATAGATGATGAGATCTCTTATGTTTCCCCATTTAAAATTGATTTATTTAAAAGATATATGTTTATGTAATTCATGTCATTACATTAAATTAATAAATATAAATTGTCATTATCACTCTTACGTTGCTCCATGGGGTCCCAAAATCGACCCAAGGATGTACATGTTCGGTCATATATTAGAAACTAATATTATCATACATTTTATGGTAAATTTAATATTATCATATTATTATTTGTTTTCAATTATTAACACGATTTTCCCTTTAACCATGGTAAAATAATTATTTAATAAAGTAAATATTCATAATGCCAAAAATTAAAAGTAACCTATTTAAAAAATTTGGACATCTTAATTCGAAATATTCAATCCATTTTTCCAATTTCAAAATGTAACTCCCCGACCCCAGTTACCCAAAGTCGATGCATTATTCTGTAACATTGGCATGATCACAAAAGATCAAGTCTCGAAAGACCGATTAGTTTAGTAGTCTTGGAAACACTATATACATTCATAGATGTTACATTACATCATAAAGTGAAAAATCACAGTAACATAGTCTCCATAGTCCACACTTTTATCCCCTTAAGACTATCCCTGTAGGTCAGTCATAAAATATTTCTTCACATCCTGGGAAAAATAAAACATTGAAAGGGGTGAGCTCAGATGCTTAGTATGTATAAAAATATAGCGGGAGCTTTCCTAAATAAACATAAACATTTAAGGCAATTTATAACTAAATAAAAATTCTTTTAAACATGAACTTCAACATAATATGGGAAAAGTAAAATGATATAATTCCATTTACTTATTCACATGGATATTCTACTAGTCCAATAATCACATTCAATATCAATAACCACTTTCATAATGATGGAATGAATAATTCCAGACTATCATAACCACGTAGCCAAGGCCTCGTGCCAAGACTACAGATAGAATTTTGTCAAGGCCTCGTTCCAAGAGACTAGTTTGTCTCATGAGACCTACTGATGCATCAAGGTGATATATAGGCTCCACCCATCACTTATTAAGTCCAATGCATTCCTCATATGAACGTGTTTAAACATATCATAATCCATAACATAATAGTATCACATAAAACATGCATAAAGGAAAAATAACATTTCCACATTTCAATCACAATATATCAATACTAATCATTGATATAACGAATACATTATCAAAACCATTTTCAATACCAAAATAAAACTAAATTAAAACTTGGTATCTAATTTTAATTAAAAAAAATTATGGCTTGTAGAGGATGCCGAAACTCAAATAATGGTCACGGCGGTGGAGAAGTTGTTGTCGCCGCATAAGTATGACAAAAAAAAAACATTCTCTTTTTTCATTTATTAAAACGCTTCATATAAAAAGATTCCTTTTCAATAAACATAAAAGTCAAAGGGGTTTATACACCATATAAAATAAAGATGTGTATAAAAAAATATGCCTCAATAAAAGGTGATTGATACGAAGTCCTTACAAAGATAATTTATTTAAATAAAATAGATCTATTATGTGTATTCACTATAAGTACTCATAAATGACGTAAAAATACAACACAAGAAATAATAATATCATGTCATAATTTGAAAGTAGAAGATTAACCAAAAGAACATATATCAGGTTAAGAAGTTCCCTTAACTCGTGTCCGACTTGACTCGACCATTATTTAAACTCCTGAATAATAAAATAGAGTTAATTTATACTTGATTAAGAACCTCTTTCATGTTCATTATTCCTTTTATATCACTTATTACCATTTTATGAACATTATGTAATTATTTAAGTTAATTATGGTCATTTTGTCGATCTTTTGTACTTGAGTCAAAAATAAATTTCTTATAATAACAAGTTGTTCATGTGGTAATATATCCATTATATCGAGAATTATATTCATGATGTAGATATCATATATATCATATATATACAGTATATAAATGAATTTATAATATTACATAACATTTAGTGGTAAGAAATGAAATGCACCGTTCATGGAGATGGTAAGCTGTACGTACGCATGAACGCTACTTTCATTTATATTTTGTATTTAATGGAATGAAATTATAACTATATAAAGGTATACTATAATTCCAGTATAACATCATGTATAATATCATTTACTCCATCCTTTATACATCCCACATATGGCATTAACGATTCAAATCAATTTGAGGGGTGGTAGTCCGCACTTCCTAAAATGAAATTACCGCGTTTAACCATAATGGAAATCATAAAGGTATGCCATAAATGAAAAATAAAGATTCATAAGGAAAAAAATAATAATATATATCATATAAAAAAATATTGTCATCATAATGGCCACGATGTGAGGTGTTAATAGAAGATTGAACAATCATCGTTTCATGAGGTAGTAATTCGCCACCCACAGAAACAATATGTTTTTTAACCATTAGACAAATGTGTGTTTAAGTGTAAATAAAATACTTATCATACAAACATCCATGTATATTTATGATACTGGTGTTGTTACAAAAGAAAATAATTAAAAGTGTTTAGGGTATGGAGAATCAAAATAAAACAAAATAACATAAGAGAAGGCATTACATTAAAATCGGGGAACTATTTTTGATTTGGGCCAAAGGCTTCCTTGGGAAGAATTATGCCCAAAGTGAGGCTTCATGGAGTAATATAGGAAAGTTGGGAGTATATTTTGGCAGATTTTGTCCGAGAAAAATGGATTTGATGGTATGAATAAGGTGGTAGAGGTGAGGGCCTTTTATAAGAGGAGAGAAAGGGCACTCTTGGAAAGTCATGAAATGTTACATTATTATGAAGTTATTTTCAGATTTTAAAGTTCCCACAATGATATGTTTCGAGGATAAGGTTATAAGGGTTCGAAATAGGGTCATAAAATAGGTTTTTGACAAGTGTAAGCCTTATAATTTACATTATCTATTCATTTTATTTAAATCGTTAATTAATGAGGTAATCACTGCCTCATCATTGTGTCATTAAAAAATTAATTTATTTAATGTCTAAAAATTATAAAAAAAACTATGATGATGTAGGAAATATTTTTATATTTTCAATTAATATATATAGTCTAAAATATGACTTCAATAACCACTTATAATAATTGTTTTATTAAACAACACATGTTTGTGACAATTTTGTTTTTACTTTAAATAAAAAGTTATTATTGTCATTTTCTTACCCAAGTGGCTCAATGGGGTCCCCCAGTTGACCCATGGATTTTCTTGGTCATCCATGACTTCTACAATAAGGTTACAACAAGTTTAATGGTATTTTCATATTTTTATAATATCATTTTTAACTTAAATTTCACTAATTAACTTTAATCGTGGTTAATTAATCTTAAAAGTTTCTATTCACCAAAAAATTATTTTAATCCCATTGTGCCAAATTTTAGTTCATAATGACAACCATGTATGACAGATTTTTTAAAATCAAATCACAGAAGTGGTAATGTTTCATTTAAATGAAAAATTAGTTTTTTAACTACCACTTAGTGGTTTCACTATTCATCAAAATTAGATGTTTTTCAGAATAATGCCAAAATATCATCCTAAGCTATAATTGATATTCTGAATTCAAAAATGATGTATATTTTACAAAATTCCAAACATATAAGTTTCATTAATTAATTTTATAATTAACTCCCGCTTTCAGAAAAAATAGCGTGTTTTTATGAAACAATATATATCAAAAGATTGACAATTGTTTATGTCCAATTTCAAAGTGAAATTAATTATAATGAAAACCATTTGATAAAATGGTAAAAATATATTATAATAATACTTTAAAACCACTCAATATTATAATTTATCACTATACATTATTTTGATTAAAAAAGTTGTTTTTAAGTATTTTTCACTATTCATAAAAAATAGGAAGTTCTCAGAAAAATAACAAAAATTCAACTTAGGATAATTTCAATATTCCGAATCAAAAAATGAAGTCCATTTTAAAATATAAAATATATTTAATTTCAAAAAGTGGGTATTAATATTCATAATGGCTATTTTTATTGGTCGCAGTGTCTTAGAATCTCGAACTTGCGTACAATGCAAGCTATTTCATTATTGAAAGGGAAGCATATCGTGGAAGATTGGGGTGTTACATTATCCCCTCCTTCAATAAATAGTGTCCTCTCAATTGGAAAATATTCTTTGAAAATAAAAGGTTGAAAAAAGAATATTCCTTTGTTGAAAAGCCACATCGTAAATAAGGTTCATAAAAATATAACATTAAATGATTGAATGAGAAGTACAAAGTTCACCCGAGATAGCCCATACTAGGATTTATGAAAATATGGATATGGAGGAAAAACAAAAAATCAAGGTCTGATAGAGAGTTGTAGAAAACAGGATTAAGAGAATGCTCACCGCAAGAAAAGCAGAAACTTGAGATTGGTTAAATGATCATTGAATCCCCAGTTGGAAAAGTTAACTGACAACGTTTTTTTTAAGTTACCTTTCCTAAAGTTGAGGAATTTATTTAAGAGATTTACTAAGAATATAAGGAAATATACTTACATTTCATGTAGACTTTCATTCCTTAATAAATTTTTTCCGCAAACCCATCTTTCACTCCAAATGGTTACAAATCTCAAAAATATTCTATTTATCCTAATTGTATATGGTTCCAAATATTACCACATACCATTTAGATTAGGAAAACTATTTTGTAATAACCAAGGACTTCATGTAGGCTAGTGGTAGGTAATAATGGCATGTCACCCTATGGTTGTGGGTTCGATTTTTGCAGCTTTGTCCGACGTGATTGGTTGTCCGCCGACATGTAGGTTGTCCTTTTCATAAAAGTATATTATTATAATATTAAAAAAATAGTCTTCATAAATGTTTTAACTTTAAACAATACTATCCAATGTTCAACTTAATTCATTCCAACCTTTATAGTTATCCAAAATACCTCTGTACAGAATTTCTCTAAAAGGTCTCTAAATTCCAAAATCAGTTGTAACCTCAGATTCCCCAAACAAAGTAATGTTTCTCTTATTGTCACATACTAAAAATATGATTACCTTCATCAAATTAAAACTTTAATGAAAACAAAAAGTACTTCAGTATAATCGTTATATATATTTCACATTATTCTTATAACCATAATATAGTTATTGAGTCCAAAAACACAAATAAAATAATTATTCAACATCATCTGTAGTAACAGTATAAGCTTGGCCTTGATCCCTTGGCATTTTCTAAGGTATGTTTCCCTGATTCATAGAAGATTCATTTGAATAATTCCCCATTTCCCTACAAATGAAGCATTCAACATTGATAGCCTATTTCTTTCCCTTAAAATCACGAGCCTGGTTACCTTTTTCTCTACATTTGTATCAAACTCCCATTCCTTTTAGTAAAGTACCAGGGTTATTCTCCCCAAAATTATCGCATAATGGAAAATCCTTCTTTGCCTTTTCCCCTTTATCTGTCTCTTGTTCCACTATTCTCTTCTTCTCTTGCTTTACTTTATTGTCATAAGATTTAGAGAATTCCTTTTCTGTCTTGGTAGCACATCAGACAATATCTTCACATGATGAGAAATATTGTGAGACTAAGGCTCGATGGAGAAGCAGTTTTAACCCATCAAAGAAACGATCAATATTACTTCCTGGTTTATGTATATAATCTGAAGCATTCCTCGCTAACATTGTAAAGTTATCCGCATACTTTGCGACATTCTCGTCCTCCTTCATCCTTAGACTCAGAAATTTCCTTTCCATATATACTCTATGGTCACGAGGGAAGTATTTTTCAATGAAAAGCTCTTTGAACTCCATCCATTCCATATTAGATACTTCTTCATCTTCTTTCGTGTTTTGAATCACCGACCACCATTGATCAGCATCTCTAGTGAGACGGTAAGCTTCCATGACAACCTTCTCCCTTTTGCTACTCCCCGAGGCGTGGAATATTTTTTCTAAGGAGTTTATCCATTGATCAGCTACTAATGTATTTTTACCCCCATTAAATGTTGGTGGTTGATGCCTCATGAAGTGGTCTAACATTGATACTCCACGTTGTGGATTAGTGAGCTCTATACGAGTAAGGTTATTATTCATAACCTGAGTGAGTTGTCCCAGTATGGTGATATACTGATCAGCACCAGTTGTATCACCAACACCATTATAATTATCTTGAGCTGGAGGGAAATCCCTACATGGAGTGCATGCATTGATACGGTTTCCATTTCTCCCACTAGGCTCTATTTCTAAACAATGGCATAAACTAGATCAGTTTATGAATCAAAATACATAATTCCCTACTTGTAAAAAAGATAACATATATTGAACAGTTTATGGATATAATCCATAATCATAAAAATGTATTATTTGAGGAAGTATATACCCATAAACCCTTCATAATGGTTTGTAAATAAAATGATATTTATCCTAAGTATATCCCCCGGGTGTGTCTTAACCAAGAGTGAATCAAGGCCTATTGTCGTGCACTAGTTCCTATTCGAGTCTAGCTCAAAGTAGTGTTCTCAGGTTTTACCCCTAGGTACATCTGTGCCAGAGCCGCCTCTACCTACTCGTATCCAGAAAGGGATGTATTGCTCGGAAAACTCACAAAATCTCTATAATACCGAAATTCTAGGAAGATATTCTATACTAATCCTCAAATTCTATCTTAGGGATGTGATCTCTAATCAGAGTTTATCTAAATATAGCTTCCAAGTTTAGAACTAAACTGCCTTTGATACCAGCTGTAACGCCCCAACCCCAATTACCCAGAGTCGGTGCATTATTGCGTAACATTTGCATGATCACAAAAGATCATGTATCGAAAGACGGATTAGTTTTGTAGACTAGGAAACACTAGATACATTCATAAATGTTACATTACATCATAAAGTGATAAATTACAATAACATAGTCTCCATTGTCCACACTTATATCCCCTTCAGACTATCATTTTAGGTCAGTTATAAAATATTTCCTCACATCTTGGGAAATATAAAACATTGAAAGGGGTGAGCTCATATGCTCAGTAAGGATAACAATATAGCAGAAGCTTTCATAAGTAAACATAAACATATAAGGAAATGTATAACTAAAACAAAAGCCTTTTAAACTTGAACAGGTTTAAACATATCATAAACCATAACATAATCGTATCACATAAAACATGCATAAAGGAAACATAACATTTCCACATTTCAATCATAATATATCAATACAACACATTGTTATAATAAAAACATAATCAAAACCATTTTCAATACCAAAATAAATGAAAATTAAAACATGGTATTTATTTTTCATTAAAAAAAAGTTATGGCTTGTAGAGGATGCCGAAACTCAAATAATGGTCACGGCGGTGGAGAAGTAATTGTCGCCACATACGTACAAAAAAAACATTCCCTTTTTTCATGGATAATATCATGGATAATATCATGGATAATTTGAATGTAGGTGATTAACCCAAAGAATGGAAATCAGGTTAAGAAGTTCCATTACCTCGTATCCGACTTGACTCAACCGTTATTTAACCTCCTGAATAATTAACTAGAGTTGATTTATAATTGTTTAAGAAAATTTTTCAAGTTCATTATTCCTTGTATATAACTTAATACCATTTTATGAACAATATATAATTATTTATGTTAATAATGGTCATTTTGTCGATCTTTGGTAATTGAGTCAGAAATAAACTTCTTATAATTACAATTTGTTCATGTGGTGAAATATCCATTATATCCAGAATTATATTCATTATTTAGATATAATATATAACATATATATCTATTATATACATGCATTTATAATATTACATAACATTTATAGGTAAGAAATGAAATGCACCGTTCATGGAGATGGTAAGCCGTACGTATGCATGAACGCTACTTTCATTTCTATTTCGTATTTAATGGAATGAAGTTATACTTATATAAAGGTATAATATAATTCCAGTATAATATAATATATAATATCATTTACTCCATCCTTTATACATCCCACATATGGCATTAACGATTCAAATGACATTGAGGGGGTGGTAGTCTGCACTTCCTAAAATGAAATTTTCACGTTTACCCATAATGGAAATCATAAAGGTATGAACTTAATAAAAAATAAAGAATCATAAGGAAAACAAAAACATTATATATATCATATATAAAAATATTTTAATTATAATGGCCACTATTATAGGTGTTAATAGAATATTGAACAATCATCATTTCGTGAAACAGTAATTTTCCACCCACAGAAACAGAATGTTCATAAACCATTAGACGACGGTGTGTGTAAGTGTAAATAAAATCTTTCTCATAAAAACATCCAAATATACTTAGGACACAGGTGTTGTTACAAAAGAAAATAATTAAAAGAGTTTAGTGTGTTGTAGAGTCAAAATAAAACAAAATAACATAAGAGAAGACATTACCTTAAAATCGGGTAACTCTTTTTGATTTGAGCCAAAGGATTCATTGGGATGACTTATGCCAAAAGTGAGGCTTCTAAGAGTAATATAGGGAAGTTGTGAGAGTATTTGGGCAGAGGTTGTCCAAGCCAAATGGATTTCATGGTGTGAATAAGGTGGTAGAGGTGGGGGCCTTTTATAAGAGGAGAGGAAGGGAACTCTTGGAAAGTCATGAAATGTTACATTATTATGAAGTGATTTTCGGATTTCAAATGACCCAAAATGATATATTTCTAGGATAAGGTGATAAGGGTTCTAAATATTCTCATCAAATAGGTTTTTTACAATTTTACACCTTAGATTTTACATTATCTTTTCATTTTATTTAAATCGTTAATTATTGTGGTAATCATTGCATCATCATTGTGTCATTAACAATTTAATTTATATAATGTATAAAAATAATAAAAAAACCCTCATGATGTATGAAATATTTTTATATTTCTAATAAATATTTATAGTCTAAAATATGACATCAATAACCTCTTTTAAAAATTTTTATATTAAAAGGACACATGTTTGTGATAATTTTATTTTTACTTTAAATAATAAGTTATTAATGTCATTTTCTTACCCAAGTGGCTCCATGGGGTCCCCAAGTTGACCCAAGTATTTTCTTGGTCGGCCATGACTCATCCAATAAGGGTAGGAAAAGTTTAAAGGTATTTTCATGTTTTTATAATATCATTTTTACCTTAAATTTCACTAATTACCTTTAATCGAGATTAATTAAACATAAAAGTTAGTATTCACCAAAAAATTATTTTAATCCCATTGAGCCAAATTTTACTTCATAATGACAACCATTTATGAAAGATTTTTTAAAATCAAATCACAGAATTTGTAATGTTTCTTTTTAATGAAAAACTAGTTTTTTAACTACCACTTAGTGGATTCACTATTCATCAAAAATTGAAGTTTTTCAGAACAATGCCAAAATTTCACCCAATGTTATAATTGATATTCCGAATTAAAAAATGATGTCTACTTTAAAAAATTACAAACATATAAGTTGCATTAATTAATTTTATAATTAATTCCCGCTATCATAATAAATAGCATGTTTTTAAGAAACAACATATATCAAAAGATTGACAATTGATTATGTCAAATTTCAAAGTGAAATTAATTCTAATGAACACCATTGGATAAAATGGAAAAAATATATTCTAATTATAATTTAAAACCTCTAAATAGTATAATTTATCACTATAAATTATTTTGATTTAAAATGTTTTATTTAAGTATTTTTCACTATTCATAAAAAATTGGAAGTTCTTAAAAAAATACCAAAAATTCAACTTAGGAATATTTCGATATTCCGAATCCAAAAATGAAGTCCATTTTAAAATATAAAATATATATAATTTCAAAAAGTGGGTATTAATATTCATAATGGCGATTTTGATTGGTCGCGGTGTGTTAGAATCTCAAACATGTATACAATGCAAGCTATTGCATTATTGAAAGAGAAGCGTATAGTGGAAGCATGGGGTGTTACAAAAAACATAGAAGTGGCCGAAAATAATTTTAAATTACTTCCAATTTTCCAATAAAATCCTTGTTTTTATGAAATAATAACTATTAATAGATTAACATCTTTTTATGTCAAATTTCGAAGTAAAATTACCTCAAATGGCCACCATTTGATTAAATGGTAAAAATATAAATTAATTAAAAATTAAAAACAATTAAATTTATAATATAAAATTTTAAATAAATTTTATTAAAATGTAGTTATGAATTATAAGACAACATTTTTTACTATTCATTAAAAAATTGAAATTTATCGAAAAAATACAATAAATTTACCCCATGTAAATTTTAATGTTATAATTCTAGAGATGAATTTTATTCTGTATAATAGGACATATGAAATTGAAAAAAAAAACTATATTTAAAAAGTTTTTTCTATTAAAGGGCATTAACTCGACCTTATAATGAATATTAGAATATTTACGCTTAAAATTGGATTCATTCAAAATTTAATCATCTAATTTTTTTTGGATAAATGTAAAACAATTTAAAAAATTTATATTATTATATTATAGTTAGTTCTATTCATTCCTTCCAATACAACAGCTAGGAATTAACAGCCATTTAATTTAATAGTGATATTATATTAATTTTTGTTATAACTCAACGTTGTGTGGAAACTATGTTTTAAAATAAACTTGTTGTTGCATATCTATTATGTCATAAAACATAGAATCCCATTTTATGTTATAATTAGTATTTAATTCACATATATTAATAAATATGAAAATATCATATTCTTTCTTCACCTCAGATGTCACAACCTTCCGCCCTTTTAGAAATCATGTCCTCATAATTTCAAAATTGGGATTGGAAAATTCATTTAAAGTTCCACTTTAGAAAAAGAGTAAATAAAACTATCATTTTAAAAGAATCAATTAAATTAACAAAGGTCACATGTGACAAAATATACTATGATTACATGAAAACATTGATATGTAAGAGAAAACAAACCATCATTTCTAGTGGAGGGTGATAGAAATCAATATTAGGAGAAAGTTAACAACCAGAAAATTAAAAACTTGTGATGAGTTAAACAGTCTTAAATTCCCTAGTTGGAAAATTTAAAGGAATATTACTTGGTTTAAGTATCTTTTAATAAATTTCACAAATATATTTATGAGCACAACTGGAAATAAATGTAAACATACTTACTTGTCATGTATAATTTCGTCCTTTAATAAATTCCTAAAACAAACTTACCTATTCTCCAAATAAAGAGTATTCCATATGAATTTTTCAAAGATGATGTGCTAGAATCAAAATCTAGTGTATCACATAATCGAAAAATGGTGACATATATATTTTCCACATAGTTAAGCATCAAAAAAAAAGTTTAGTACATGATCATATAATCCCAAAATGGATAATGATTTCAATAAATATTACTCTTAATCTCCAAAAATTGATCAAACAATACCCTATGTTCAAAAAATATCATTCAATATACAATTGTCCTTAAAATCATTCAATATAATCTAATCAATGATTGAAACCCAAATAACAGAAGGATTTAATCACATTATTTTCTTCATTAATTCTTAACATTTGTTTTCAAATTACATCATCTACTCTTAATGTTTCATACTGAAAACTAAATAACCTAATCACATATTCATTAAGATATGGTATTAATTTCATTAAAAATCCCAAAATATTTATTCTATCAAAAATAAAATTCCACCATTACACCTCAATTGAAATATGAATATATTCTATTTTCCATAAGAATAATGTGTTTTTCCAAAATATAGATCATCTTCCAAAATAAATTTTATCACATAATCACCATATCATTTTCCTATATTAAATGCATCCACTTGACTAAAAATATATTCTCAAAATCTACTTATACTTCTTCTTTAAAAAAATTTAAAAAAATAGAATATGTCTTACTAACTAGGGACTTCATGCAAGATAGTGGTTGGTGATGCCCCTTGTTTCCTTTCTATTGTGGGTTTGAATCCTGCGGCCTTGCCGAATGCGATAAGTTGTCACCCATATTATAGATTTTCCTATTTATAAACTCAAAATAACCCTAAAATATATTAACCTCAATGGGTTTCTTTTACAATTCATTTTCGTCCCAATAAATTAAGGCATCTATATCATATATATAAATATATTCCCCTTCATATGATGAAATAAAACTTTTCCTAATATAAAGAACATCATACCTTGATCATGGTGTCCATATGGATTAATCATCTTCTTCTTCACATTGGTACAAGTTATGTTCCTTGAAACAATGATTTCAATATCCTTCATGTTGGTGTTCTAAGAATAATAGTATTTCAAAATAATTATGTAAGAAATATAATTTCAAAACATATGATAATACATGATTTTTATAAAACATTTGGACCAAGTTTGAGTTGAACATTTCTATTAATGGTTGTTTTAAATTATCATAAGTATGTTCTAGGAGACTATATTGGAAAAGTAATTATTAATAGATTTTGCAATAGAATTCTTCTTCAGAACCATTTTCAAAATCATAATATGCTTCAAATTATGGGGATACGGAAAAATATTTTAAAATGCCTTGATAATATTTACCATTTTTTAAAATATGAGAATAATGAAAAAATAAGATTTGTTTAAATACTACCATTGATCGAAGATGATGTCATAGTATAGTGGCGGTGTTTGATATCTCAAACAACTAATTGCATCTTAGGTGTATGATATAAAAAGATTTAATATCATTTGAATGTGACTTTTCAATAATTATTACAAGCATCTCATCAGGATGAGATAATAATGTCGTTAAAGTTCATCCTCCTTTGATATTTAATTGAAATTACTTGATTAGAAGAAATTATAAAAAAATTGATTTAACTAAAATAATATACATTAGGACTAACCGTGTGTTTAATGAAAAATCATAATCCCTAATGTTTTCGAAACCAACCACTAATACCAATAATAAGGACAGGAAAATAAACATTACTTAATCATGAGTTAAATCAATAATTCACATAGAGGATCTTTTTAGGAATTGAGTATTAAATAATAAGGCCATAACTATTACACATAATCATGAATATTACATTTAGTAACTAATTCTCAGTACCAATTAGTCATAAAATATAAAATCATAAAAAACATGTTTAGTTTCATGTTTAATACCACATGCATTATACTTTATCACATCCATGTCCATATTCATCATTAAGTACAGTGGAAAAAATTTCAAAGATATCTGATGGGACTAAAAATATTAGTAAAGGTTATAAAATAATGAAGGAAACTAGTATCCCATAAATAAATACTAGTTAATGAAACAATACTTTTCAATCATAACATATCTTATAAAATTATAATATTTATGAATTTCATATAATAATCATAAATCATAAAGGAATCTTGTGGTGTCTATATGATACATATATTGTATCTATCACAACTATGTAGGGAGGTATATTGGAATAAATACCACAATATAATCCTTAATTTTCTAATCAGAATCATTAATGTTTAACTTTTTCACGTTACCCAATGCATCAGAGAGCAATCTCGGGCTCACACGCCCTATGTTTATCACAGAACCACCCATATACGTAAACAATCCAAAATAACAATAACATAATCTTAACACATAACACAAGAGTAAAAATAATGATAAAATTTCCTAATTAAAATAACAATATAACAAATCAATATTTTGGAATAATCAGTTCTTTATCAATCCATTTTCCAAACAATTTAAAACATTTAATTAAGTCATTTTTTAATAAAAGTGTCTTATAAAACATTAAAACATTTTAATGAATTGAAAATTTTAATTATTAATATTAATATAAATAAATCATAAATACCATTTTGTAAACATGGACATTAATGAGATATATTTAGAAGAATAAATCATTAAAACATTTAAAATGATATTTTAGTTAAATAGTTTTTAACCAAATAAGAGACGCATGTATACAAATAAATGGGTAGAAAATTTTAATCAAAACATTATAATATTAGGATAATATATCGATTCATGATATAATATACCAAAGGAGAGTATATATGACATATAAAAGTGAATTGGTGTATAAAAACAATGAAGTCAAAATGGAATGTAAATTGAGATGAAATCTATTAAAAAGGCAATATCATTAGATTAAGGTTAAATCATTGACATAATTTTGGGTGAAAAATATAAATAAACCAAATATAATTTAATATATTTTTTATAACAAAAAAAAGGATATTCACACATATTAATATCATGATATAATAATGAATTAGATGTTTAAACCAAAGAATTGAAATTTGGTGAAGATATACGCTTATAGATATTCGACATCCTAATGATGTCACATTAAAATTCCAAAAATAAGTTGATGGGAGAGAAAATGTTATCTCATCACATGGAAATAAAACATATAGAAATATATATATATATATATAAGAACATATCCCAACATAATAATATGTAAAATTAAACGCGTAAGAAAAAACTATTTTTAAAAAGCGGAGGGTGAGAGGTTCCCATACAGATTTGGTAACTTATGAATCATACACCCCATGAGAGAAGGATCATACAATGAAGATGTAAATACACATAAATTAAATTATATTACACAATGAATACAATCATGGGTAGTACATACCCCATTAAAACGGAAATAGTGGAAAAAATTTCATGGATCTCATGGGAATAGAAAGTGAGAAGAAATCCATTTACCCTGTTGTAATAAATCGATTCGTATGACCAAAAGTTAATAATAAGAAAATGAATCAAATTATATCATTAATATAAAAAAGGTCATGATAAAATATATCAAATTTCAGTACACAATACAATAAATGAAATAGATAAGTGGTGAACAATGGAAATATCAATGAATTTAAATTATGATATGAAACCCCTTACCTCGTGTATGACATGACTGGGTCGTTCATTAATCTCATGAATAATATACTAATATGAAATTATACATTCCTATGATTTATTTTAAATTTTAATATTTCTTTTATATCACTTATTACCATGTTATAAACACTATGCAATCATTTAAATTAATAATGGTCGATTGGTTGATATTTGGTGTTTGAGTAAACAAATAACTTCATATAAATACAAGTAGTTCATGTTGTTCAAATGCCATTATATCCATATTGATTTTAATAATTTAAATATCATATATATCATATATATCCAGTATATATGTTTATATACAATAGTACATAACATTTGGAAATAATAAATGAATTGCACTGTACATGGAGACGGTAAGCTATATGTATGGTTGAACATTGCTTTCATTTCTATTTATTATTTTAAGGGAGTAAAAGCTTAATTATAAGTGGATATATTATAATTATAGTATAATATCATACATTATTTTAGTAAATCCATCCTTTATATGTTCCACATATGGCATGAACGAGTCATAAAACATTGATGCGGCGGTAGTCTTTACTTTCTTAAATAAATTATCGTGTTTACCTATAATGGAAACCATAATGTTATGCAATAAATTAAAAATACAGATGTAAAGAGAAAAAATAAATATAATATATATCAAATATTAATATATTTCCATCCTAATGGTTTACATAATAAGAGTAAGGAGAATATTGAACCATCATCATTTCGCGAGGCAGTAGTTTTCCATCCATGGAAACATAATTTTCTTTACCCATTATATGGAGGTGTGTGTATGTGTAGTTTAAATGAATCTAAAAAAAATTAACTTAGTATATTTAGGATAAGGATTAAAAGAGTAAGAGAAGTATTTAGGAAGATTTATTGTTAAAAGGATGTATGAGTTAAGGGGATATAATGGTGTGAGTAATGGGAGAGAGTTGAGGGATTTTTATAAGGGGGATGATGGGATCTTTATGAATGTTTGAAAATATTTTTTTATTATACAATTCATTTTAGTTTATAAAGGTCAAAAAATCATTAAAGGGGAAGAAATGATAACCTATATTCAAAATATATACATCCAATTATTATTGGAAGGGTTTCATATATTTGTTATTTTTTTCAAATCTCATTTATTAAAATCATTCATTAATGAGGTAAACACTGAAACATTATTTTGTAATAAATAATATTATTTAATTCATCTATAATAATTATAAAAAGTTTACCATGATGTATATATTTTTTATATATTTCCATTTAATATTTATAGTCTATGAGATAACTTATATTACCCCATCTAAAAAGTTATTTAAAAATAGATATATGTTAATGTCATTTTTTCATTAACATTAAATTATTTTATATAAAGTGTCTTGATCACTAATAAGGGGATCTGTGGGGTCAAAATATTGACCCATGTATGGCTATTATTGGACATGAATCATCCAGTAGGATTATTACACATGTTTGTGTAAATATAATATTATTATAAAATTAATGTTTTACCCTTATTTACCTGATTTACCCTTTAACCAGGGCAAAGAAAACAATTTCTCAACTAAATATTCATAATGTCTAAAAATTAATTTTAACTACTTAAACAATTTTTAACACGTGATTTGAAATATGGAATCCATTTTTACAAATTAAATACATAGAAGTGGCAGAAATACATTTAAAATTAAATCCAGTTTTCATAATAAAATGTTTCTTTTTATGAAAAAATAACTATCAATAGATTGACAATTATTTATATCCAATTTCAATGTAAAATTACTTCAAGGAAAAAATTGAATTAAATAGAAAAAATATACTCTAATTGAACTTTAAAACCATTTAAAAATATAATAATACAATATAAATTGATTTTCAAAAAAGTCAGTTTTGAATTAAAATATAGTATTTTTCACTATTTATTAAAAAAATCTCTTTATCAGAAAGATACAAAAAATATAACCAAAGTAAATTTTGATGTTAGATTCTAAATAAGAATTTTATTTTGTAAGATAGAACATATAATATTGAAAAAAATACATGTTTAAAAAATGTTCTCTACTAAACGGCGTTAAATTGACCTTTTAAAGTATATTAGAGTATTTATGCTTAAAATAGAATTAATTTACATTTTAAGCATTAAAAATATATTTTATAAATTTAAAAAAATTATACAAAAATATATAATCATATTTTAGTTATTTATATTCATTCCCTCCAATATAATGGTTAGGCATTAACTACCATTTTAATTAATATTAATATTATATTATTTTTTGATATAACACAATGTTGGGTGCTACATAATTTTTCAAAGAAACACGTTGTTGAATATTATGCACACAATCGAACATAGAATCTTCTAAATTTTAATGTTACTATTTAATTCACATGTATTCATAAATTTGAGAATTTCATATTCATTATTTAACTCGGATGTTATATAAACATTTAAAATATGATAGTTATTTCCATAATGTAGATGATCTATAGAGATCCTATTATAATGATTTACATGTATTAATGTAAATAAAATCCCATTTTAATGGTATCATATAACAAATATTTTCAATCTACCTTTCATGTTGAACTATATGAGGCACTATACGAAAAAATATGCAAGAATCTAACATGATTGGATCAAGATGGAATGAGGAAGATGGTAGGTCTTGAACATATATCGGAAATGATAAAGATTGTTAAACCCATTGAGTAATATGTAAATGATATGTAAAGTTGAAATAATCCTTATAAATATAATCTATGTGTCGAATAGTGATTAGTTTTTTTGTTATAGAGTTTCTAAAAATAACTTAATTTATGTGACTAATGAGATCTGGGTGATAAGAGATTCTAAGAAAAAGATTTATTAGGAAAATTTACATTCTTGATCCTTTTGGAGTTATATAATATTATATTCTCTCTATTAACACACCACCTAGTTGTATTTCATTCCAAGGTAATATTTTTTGGAAATTATATTACAAACCCTTAAATTGTTACATTCTAAAACAAATATCAATAGTTACATTACATCACATATGAATAAGAACAAATGATAATTTATGATGGATGATATATGGTGTTGTTGAACAGGACTACTATTTTCCAAATATTATGTTCTGAAATATTATATTTTATAATTCTACTAGGGAACATAATGATGGGATTATACAATTTTTATAAAATCATTTTCTACAATTAAATAAATATTTTTAGGTACACTCTTTCTAGAGGGTAAAATGTATTGTTCCTAATTTATCATCAATAAATAAATATAGGAATAAATTTATTTCACCAGAAACCACACGAAATAAATACCTTTGTCTTGTATATATTTTTTTGGTAGGTATAAAGAATATTAATAGTATTATATATTTGGGTGTATGTTTTATAATATTTGACAAATTAAATATTGAAATAATATATTAAGCTATGTAATGAATGATTTAACTTATATTCATGAAAAGATATTTTATTATTAGTTACATATTACCTCTTTTTGAACAAGTCATTTATAAAAAATATGTAGATGTGTGTATAATCTACCAAAAATCATAATGTAAAAAATTCACTATATTTTCTAGACTTGAATTTATTAAAAAAAATATTAAATGAAAAATTTTAATTTTAAAATTATAATATCATATTGGGTTTACCATAACATTATTATCTTAAGATTGATTTTTGGAATTTTTTAAGATAATTATTTTTAGTAGAATATTGAATAATAAGGATTTTAAAATTAATTTCACTTTATTTTATTATCATTATAAAAAATTTATTTAATAATGTTTTAAAACATTTCATATGACCAAATTTGAATTATATATACGAATTAAAAATTTTTATAATGTTTTTTATTTATTTAAACGAATCAATGAAATTTTAGAAATGGGGTATTATTTATTGAATTTTTTTTAATATGTTATACATTATGTATTTAAAAATTAATTTCTGTAAATTTTAAAATGTTTATTAAAATATTTTAATTAAATTATGGAATATTTTTATAATAAATATATTGTATATACTATGTTATTATTTTTAATTATTAATTAATTAACTAGGTAAGAACATGTTACAATGGTGGAAATTAAAATCATAGAAGTGAATAACCAAAGTGGCAATGGTCTCAAAATGTGTAATATACGATTATATATGAATGGTAGAGGTGTGGCATGACCCTATCCCCCCTAAAATAAAATATTAAAAATTAATGTACCCATGATCATTGAGAGTGAGTTATAACTGTTTAAATGAATTAGGTATTTTAAAAATCAACACTATATCATTTTTTAATTGGTCACTCCTATTATAATATCTTCAAAGAAAACAACACAATTCCTTCTCAAAAACTATCTAACACTATGTTAAATACATATAATAACCTATAGAATTTTTTCCCACCTCAAATAACCATCCCTCATAATATTAATCCCCTTCACAAGGGAGATAACCCCTTAAATGATATATAATTTATTAACCTCTATTTATGTTTATGATTAAATATGATTTTCATCATCTTAAAATATGGTTTCACCTTCATAAAATTATATCATAATTATAATAATAATTACATATTTTTATAATAAATATTATACAAGAATCAATCACCTCCCACATCAATGAAAAATGAATATGTAAATAGTATATATTATAGAATTTTACCTCCTAAAATAAATGTGATTCATTTTCCATGTAAAAATTTACTTTTATCAATTCGTGTTTTATATTTATATATAGTATATATCATTAATAAATATAATTAATATGATTTTTTAAGGTAAAATAATTAGAAATGATCAATTAGTCGTGATCTAATGATATTAGAAAATATCCCATATACCTTTCATCATAATTATTTAATTAATTATTTCTAAAAAAATAATTTTATATAATTATAAAAGAGAAAATAAATAGAAAAAAATATCATATAACCATAAATTGTTTGTATTTGATTATAATTAGGGTAAAAAATTCATTAACAAAAATTTAAAAACAGTATTTGAAACTATTTTATTATTTTATAATGATATTGAAAAATAATCCCATGAATCATATTCTTGTGGTGAATAATTATTAATAATACTGTAAATAGATATAGATGATAATATGGATAAAAATACATTAATTATGTCATTTATAGGAAGTTTTGTCATATACATGGAATTAAATAGTGACCTTTTTTGGACATTTAACATAAAATCTATTTGTTGAGTTATAAAATTTCATTTATAATATAGGTATTATTGAAAAAATATTTTAACTGATCTATTATCCATATTCATCTGAAATATAAGTTATAATTAAAAATAAACTTCCTGAAATAATATATATCAACTAGTTTCTAAAAAATAATTACTTTTTTAAAGGAAACTCACAACTTACATACCATAAGAGAATGTAGAGAAAGAATTATTTTATTTCATTAAAAAGTATAAAATGATTTCAATCCTTAATGACCATATAGTGTTGATGTTTTGGAATTACAAATAACATGTGTGATGACTGTAATATAATGAGAAATAGAATATAAAATAATTATTAAAAATTCGATGAAATAAACGATATCTTAAAAATCATATTCAATTATTTTTCCTTTATAACATTATAAAATGATACATAATAAGGGTGTTCTCAAATTATCGTTAATCATTAGTAATGTAGAAAAAATGATGAATTTAATAAGAATAATATACATGGTTTGTTAAATAACTGATAACTTATTCCATTTAAAAAAATAAATAAAAGAATATAAATATGTAAATGTAAAAAACTGAAATAAAATTCATTTTAATCAGTAAAAATAAATATGAAATTCAACCATGGATATGTCGACATAAAATTTCATGGTTAAATAATAACTGATGTCAAATGACGGAAATTTTAAAATATTGAATTCCATGATTCCTATGTACATTGTACCTGTACCCTAATTATATTTCACAAGAATTGTTATGACATTCTAGGTACAAACATATTTGGTTTTCCCATCATCTATCTACTATCATGATCTTTTACAAGACCTTATATAATAATCTGGTTACAATCACAACTTGTTTTTCAAACGTAAATTTTTCATGTGAGACTACTAAAGCATTTGGGGGGGGGGGGTTACATTAAAAGGTCACTAAGCCATAACATACCATTACATAGTATTAATAATATAGTTAATAATCATATTAATATTTATGTAATGTTCTATATCATTAAATATAGGTTATGAGTATTATATAAATATTTATCAATAATTCCACAACGATAGATAAGTAAAAAAACAATGGTTGTTGAAGATTATCGATTAAAATAGCATTTAACTATCTCATTTGTGCTAATGGTGAGATATGTTGGGAGAATATTTTGGAATAGGAAGGATGAGGATAATTGTATCAATAGGTGTAAGGAATGGTAAGAGTGAATGACTTTTTATAGTGGATGTTGAGTGGAACTATTCTTAAAAATGAAGAGTATACATCAATCAGAGGTTTATTTTCCCTAATTTTCCTCTAAAATGAGAAAATAATAGTTTAAATGGTCATTAAAAACATCCACTACACATAAAAAATCATAGTTTTATTATTTTGTTCCTTTACATATATGTTTCCCAATTTTATAATTTTATGTTTTTATAAAAGATACTAGTTTTCAATCATATTTAAATAACCAATTAATACTGATTTATCCTGAAATTTATTATATAAAACATATCAAATGAATTATAAATATGATAATAAATTTATCAAATAATAAACACTTTTATAATGGAAATTAATTTTAAAACATGTGCATGTAATGCAAAATATTTATTAATTAAACCAGAATTTGTTAATAATGTTAATAAAAATAATGGGTATATATGTTAAATATTAAAAATCAAATGAAACATCAATTTAAAATATTTAATATATGTTAACAAATAATTTCCACCTGGTAGAATATAAGAATATTTTTTAATTTATAACATTTAATCAAATAATATAAATAAATTAATATTAATGTAAATATTGGCATTAATTTTTAAATTAAAAACTAAAATATCAAATTAATATTGGAAAATATATATTATTTTCATAATAGTTTAAAAATATATTTTTTTATATAAACATATTTAAGGAAAATAATTAAATCAATTTTACTCACATTTTTTATTTATAGTATCATTTGGTTGAGTTGATTATTAACTAATTAGTCATTGAACTATAATTCCATAATCATTTTAAGATATCAATTAAACTCTATAAATTAATGACAAATTATTATGAAAAAAATTAAACATTTGTATTTAAAATGAATATTTTAGATGAAAATATGAATTTTTTTTCAAATATCAAAATGTCATAAAATCATAATATTAATAAATGTTCCATTTTTATATGTTATATATATTAAATTATAATATCAGAATCATTATGTTGATTTAAAAGAAATAAAATTCACTTACATTAAATGAATTAAAAAATTATATTGTTTATTTCTTATGTATATAATATAATTTTATGAAATCAAAATTAATATTTCCAAGGATCATAAAGTGAGGTATAATTTTAAAAACAATATTTTTTGAATAACTGGTTATTTATTTTGAAAATTAAATTTCTCATATTTATAATATTATTTTTTAAAAATTGATTTATATTTTAATTATAGTTAAGAAAAAAATTTGGGATGAATTTTTTCTTATTTTTTGAAGAAGTGCAATTTCTTGGAATTGCGAAATATAATAATTCACAATATTTTTAAAATAAATTATTTCATCAGTCAAATATTGTGTATGGATGATTTAAACCCACTATATAAAAAATTAAATATTTATATTAAATTATTATTTGTTATTTTAATATTTATTTATAGTCATTATCCAAAAAAATAAACTATATAATAAAATATTCAAAAAAAACCCATCACCTCCAGTATAAATATTGTATGTCACCAACCCTTATCCTTACACATGCATGTCCTTGATTCCTACCCAATTTCAATCTATTGTTTTTTCAATTCCCCTAATCTATTTATAGTATCAATTATTCTCAAAATATACAAAACTAATCCCCCTAAGGTGGTTCTCCAGTAGACGAATTAACGAGTTAAGAACATTCTTTCATTTATAATAATTTCTTTGAAACATATTTTTTTACACATTATCTCATCACATAGCCTTATATATGGTGATGAGAAATGATATAAACGTATATATAATGAAATTTTATTATATTAATAGAATAATCTATCATCAATCCTCTTCTCCTCCCCATTTTTCTATTAAAAATCATACTATCATCCATGAGGTTCATTTTATTGTATTTATGGATGATGCGTTATCATTTTACATTACATCCTTCAAGGGAGGTAAAGAATTAATATTTATGTTTGAAGAAGAGTGTAAAATATAATTTATAAAATTCTTATATTCTTGAAATATCTTATAAAAATAATATTAAATAATAAAATAAATCAATTTTTTGTGATAAAAAATTCCAAATTAATCTATAATTTTTTAATATTAATATTATACAATGAATGATATTCATAATAAAAAATATATATATAAGAATAATGGATCAAACTGATGTTCAATAATAACATATAATTTCAATTTTTATACTAATTATTATTTGACATAATATTCTATACATGTATACTATTGAATCGATTATGAAAACCAAGAATACAAAAATAATCAAATGATGTAATTAAACAATATAATTTATCATATTTTCCTTTAATTAAATTAATAATGATATATTAAAATAAAATATATATATATATATATATTTTTTTTATTTTTATTTTTTAATTATTAAATTTAATTTTATTACCTATTATATTAAATTGAATATTGAATTTATACATAAGGTATGAGGATTCATAAACAATATTTTCTTTTATTTGATTATTCTAATTTCATGTAAATTTTTTTTAATATGTAATTTTAATTCTCCTAAAATAAAACTTCACTATCTTTAAATTTTTATTTCTTATATATATATTCTTCTAATAATTTTTTTATAAGATAGATTATTTTTAAAAAATATCACGTATTCCTAAAAAACACATCATTTACTACTCTTGAGATTTTTTCTTTTTTTCTCATGATTTATGGTTATTATACCATTATTGTTGTTAAATATTTATAAGGCGAACCCCAATGTTTATTTATGAAATTATCCTCTATAAAATTCTCTTGAGTAAAATTTACTTTTCATGAGTTATTTTTTGTCATTATTTTATACATTTTATGTGGAATGCATAATTATATATATATATATATATATATATACACTGAGGTGAGAGGTACTCACAAAATTATAGAGTTCTATAATTCATTTAGTTATCTGAATTTTTCCCTGAGATAAATTGAAATATTCATAAAAGGATTACTATATTTGTTCTCAATAACGATATTATTGTTATGGACATATTTAATGTGATACCATAATGTTATAATGCATCACTAAAATGTGTGGTTGTTGAACAATAATACATTGTGTTTCATTTTTATGCATTCCAAATTCCATGTCATTATATAATTCTTCCTATCAATTTTTGACGATGCTTCCATACTTATGATTTGATGATATTTATTATACATATTTACATTATATTTATTTTTGTTCTTACCTATCATCGTATATTTATTTCAGATGACCCCATTGTTTGATTTATATCTTTATGTGAATAATTATTCTAAATAGAAAATTAGGTCAACTTTGAAGTTATAGAATAAGGAATTAAATAATTTTTATTATTTACTAAGTAAATGTTTTGTTTGGTTGAAATATAACCAAGACTTGGAACCATTATATCATAGTTTTGTTACTCTAATTTATAGATTAGCATTAAAATGATATATTAGTAATGTAATGGTATCATGTTCAAATTTTTTGGTGTCATATAATTTTAACAACCATGCGCTTTATTTCATTTTTATATATGATTTATTAAATAATCATTCACTTATTAAAATATAGATGATCGAGAGGGATAGTGGCTTCTGGGATTAGGAATATTTAACAAAAACATAAACCATGAAATACACATCATTATTGAAAACATATTTTACTTGAACAAAAAATTTATTCATAATTAGAGTTTTATGGGATAACCATATGACATACATAAGAAAACAGTGAGCTATAAAACCCATCAAGGGAGTAAAAAAGTTCATAAAAATAGTAATAAAATAAATGTTGGAAAACAGGAATATTAATAGGGAATAAGAGAAGCATTAACATGAAGGCATGACATATCATGATTATTATAACATGGAAATATGGTAATGACATAAAACACTACTTCATTAACATAAAGTAATTAGTAAAACCAATGTCCTAACATGATAAACAAAAGTCCAATAATGATATCATGTATTACCCTATTCTAACATGATGGAAAAAGGTCATATAAAGGAGTGAGGAAAAACATTATCTCAACATGATGTATCCTGATAATAAACTTTACCCAATTAATTAGAGCATTTTTATAGTGAACCCTTCATAAATATTTCACTATCATGCCTAAGTATACAACATAAATAATATAACATTAATCAATTCAACATCATCATTTTTTCCATTATTGAAGAATATGGAATACATACATGTAATTCCACAATCTTTGACTATATTTTTATAATTTTGAATACCAATGATAGGAAAATTGTTTTGGTATTCACTAAATAATGAAATTCGAATTTAAAATTATGGTGCAATTTTGGTAGAATAACATATTCATATTGAAATTTTTAAAATCGGTAGATTATAGAGAAATGGGAATTTCAACATTTATATATGAAATTGATAGTGAGAGGATCACGGAACATAATATACCAAAATATTAAATGTAATTTAAGATATATAATAAAAATGTTGTTCTTGAATGAAATGAGAAAAGAGATATCCCTTATGGAATTTATGCATTGAAACAACGTAGGTAAGGGTCTAAATGGGGGAGGAAAAATGATCCATACTTGAAATAACATAAATTGAAAAATAGGGAATTGGTTGTAAATTAAATAAAATATAACCAATTTTAATTAAAAATACTAATTACAAACAACATTCTTGAATTTAATAGAAGATATAATGGTGAGGATCCCTTACATAGATGTGTGATCCCAAAGGCATGGGAGGGGATATGTGTGAGGTGATTGGAACTTTGTGAGGAATCTATGTAGTAGGGGGAAAAGGATTGTTGTGAATCAAAGATGTTGAGTTTGGAGCAATGAATCCTTGAGTTGGATTATATTGGAAATGTGGTGGAATGACTTATTCATTTGGTTTTGGACTATACACAATAAAATAATAATAAAAAATCCTTGGGATTTTTCCCATGGTTTAATAAAATATGGAGTGGTATAAATTATATGAAAATCATAAGGGCCAATGATATTAAAATAGTATACTTGATTATTTGGAGGGGAGTCACACTTTCAAGAAAATGATTTTTTTATCTAAAAGTTTTTATATGTCTTGGAGGATCCACTAAGACATTATAAAATAGATTAACTAATCACAAATAAGCCTTATATTTAATTTAATTTTTATTCTAACGATACATATTATAGTATTTTATTACATAACATTTGGTTCATTATTATTTCATAAAACACATTTTATATTTACACTATATATAATTTTTCAAAATAATTTAATATATCAGAGAATATTGAAAATATCTCCATTTGATTATTTCAATGTATATATTCTGGAAATTATATTATTTTTATCCAAATAGTTTTCGATAAATTTTATTTTTCTCTTTTAAAATAAAAAATCATATTTATTTAATATTGATAGGATTTTGAAAAAAAGACAGTTTTCAAACCATAATAAAAGATAAATTTGACTTCATAAACTTTATTTAATTACTTATTTTTAATTAGTGTAATTTAATAATTATATTTTATTAAATTTATATTTAATTAAAAAATTCAGTATTTTATCAAAATGTATTTCATTAATTTATTTTGAATAATAATAAGAAAATATTATTTCTATATTTAAATTTATTTACAGAGTAACGGTAATAAAATAATAGTATATTCATTATTGTATACAAAAATAAATCACATAATAATATTGATAGGTTCTTGTTAAATATTCCATTATTACACTAGCATATTTCCGAAAAGTATGTGGTACGAAGGGGGGATTTCATACAGCCATTTGGTATAAATGGTTTGGGGCATGTTTATTTATGTTCATGAACATCTCTTGTAAATGAATTTTATCATTCTTATGTTGTTAAATATCAGCATGGAATTGAAAAATATAAATTCCCAGAAATGTAATAACGATCGGATGCTCTGCTAAATGGGATTCATAGTGTACGATCATACTTGTTGAGGCCATCAATTAATTTGTCTTTGTCAAATGGATTCTCTAAATCCCTATATTTATACTAGAAAATTGATCATTTTCATAAGTCTATATTATCAATGAATAGGACATTTAATGGTCATTTAAATTAAAAATGATATAATAAAACAAAAGGAGTTCATATGTTTTCTATGTCCACAATAAATTTAATTAAATGAATTGGAGTTTTATTCATAATAGTTTGGGTCATTAAAACCATTCCCACATAAGAAATTTCACCCTAGAATATTTATTTTTATAAAACAAAATAGATGTTGGAAACATATCTGCATTACATAGTTTGATTCCCACATCACTTCTTTAAACTAGTGGTTTCTCCCCACAACATTTATGAGGGGCGTTGTTTTATTGGGTAGAACTATATTTCTACGATCAATGATCTTCAATGGATTTTCCTCATATGAGTGGACATTCTCCAATCGTACCAACTCTAGGTTGAGTACATTTGATGGCTCTAGTATGTACTTCATTAAGAGTGACACATGGAATACAACATGTACCTCAAACATGTTTGGGGGGAGTTCTAGCCAAGAGGGAACTAACCCGATGTGATCAATGATAACAAATATCTAATACACCTCGGAATAAGCAATCCATTCTTTCAGAATATAATAATTTTCATCCAAGGAGATATGATGAGGAATACCATGTATCCAACATCAAAATATAGGTTTCGTCGACTATTGTCAAAATAACTATATTATCATTTCTGAGTAGGTTGGATGTGTTGTTTAATGGTCTTATCGTCTTCACAAATTCATCAACTATTTATAGAAATAGAATTATTCATTCATCAACTTCATCCCCACATGACAGTTTTCTGCACCGCTTCACATAAAGGGCCTCATAAGGAGTCATTTGGATGATTGATTGGAAAATGTTATTGTATGATAACTTCGCCAAATGAATATGTTGGTCCCATCAACTTTTTAACTCCATTGAAAAAGACCCCATCATGTTATGATGTTTTATACTGTCCACTATGATTGAACATTATATTGAGGGTGATAAGTTGTGTGGTAGTTAAACTAAGTGTTTAGACCGTATTATAGAATCTTCTAGAACATCGATAAGAATCTTAAATTTCGATCATACACAATTGATAGTGGTACTCCATGCATCCTTTCCAATTATCTAATATATATATATATATATACATTCCTGTTGATCTATTGAAAAATACAATCGAATTACAATGAAATGTTCATTTTTATAAGAAGATCCACAACACCCCAGATAACATTATTTCCTTTCGATATTTTCAAAGGCCTAGTGACAATGTCCATAGTGATGTTTTCCTATTTCTATATTGGTATGACCAATGGATTCATCAACACATTAGGTATATGCCAATAATCCTTCAAATAATGACTTATCAGGCACATTAATGTATATTTAGTGATCTCTTATTTCATTTTATCCCAACAATAATGATTCTAGATATCTCAATACATATTAATCTTTCTAGGGTTAATGAAAAAATTTAAACTATTTGAACCATAAAACATTCTTTATAAACCTTGGATTTGATGGACAACATAGTCTAGACCCAAATTTCACAATTACATCATCAATAAAATTGAAATCGAAGGATTTTTCATTTTTGATAGTTTTAAAATTTTCTGAATTCCCGCATTATTATTTTGAGAATAATTTAATCGTTCCAAAAGATACATTTGAGCCATCAGTTGATAAACTATTTATGATGATCCATTATTTATTATTCCCATTTCCAACATTATAAATTATATGAAGATATGATCTTTTACAAATATGTTTAATTATTGGGTCTTTTAAATATAGATAATATGACACAATGTTCATATTATTTTGGTGGTAATGGATTGATTTTTCATAATACATGATTATATCTAGCCATATTTGTTAGTGAATATTCCATCTATTTCTGTATGATAACATATTTTACACTTTTCTAATCCGTATAGATTTCAGACAACTCACTAAATATATAATAGAGACAGGCTTTCAATGAAAATATCACAATTGCCAACTACAAATCATGTCTAGGATAGTTTTTCTAATGGATATTCATCATTCATGAGTAATTGGCAATGTGTTTTTCATTTGTTAGTATCACACATCCCAGGACCTTCACTTATGCATCGCTAAAATTTAAAATATCTCCCTAATTGAGGTACTATGAGAATACGGTAAGTGATAAGACTCTTTTTCAACTCCCAAAAGCATTCTTCACATTCATCATTCCATGAAATCATGAATATTTGCAGAGTTAACGTGGTAAAAGGGTTTTATTATCTTGAGAAATTTCTCAAAAAGTAGCAATAATATCCAGATAAATCAAATTAACTATGAATATCCTTCATAGATGTTAGTCTCTACCACCCCAAATTTCCTTTTATTTTAAAAGTACCAATATATATCCCATTAATTTTGATGATATCCCCCAATATCGAGTCTTCTTTCAACCACAACTCACAATTTCAGTACTTTTCATCGAGCTTATACATTCAATAATTCTCTAGTAAATTTATAATATGATCATCAAGCATCTCATTGTTTTTGGAATATATTATAATACCATATATAAAGGATTATAATTTTATTTAGTATCCACTAAATATTTTCTTCATCATATCTATGAATATTTTTGGATAATTAGTGAGTATAAAATAAATTACTATGAATTCATTATGCCCATACCTTGTACAAATAAATGCCTTGGGGATATAACCCTTATATAACCATACTATGTAATATCCTGACTGCATATCCACCAGAGATAGTTATTTTTCTCCACATAAAAGATCTAAAAAGTCGTTAATTCATTGTAAGGGATTCTTTTTCTTTATCCGGGTTTTTATGATATCATGATAAGCAATACAAAGATGCATTAAACCATCTTTCATCATAGCGACATATAATGGTGCACCGCATGGTAAATCACATGGGCCTATAAACCATTTTTATAAATTATCCTATAGTTTATTCTTTAGATCTTGAATCTCCACAACATCTATTATATATAGATTATTGTATATTGGTAATTCCCAGATATATGATCATTCGAGAATTCAACATCTCTCCTAAGATGAAGGCCAAGAAAATACTTGAGAAACACTTCAGTGAATTCCATTAAAATATGCATGGCTTCAAGGATGGTTACTTCATTAGAATAACCCACTTTATAAAGATATATGTAATCATAGGTAAGTTATATCCATTCTTGGTATGATGGTTCTAATTTATATCTATCCTCCTCCTTTCTAATGTATAGAATTGGGGATCAATTCACTGTATAGATAGTGATTTATTTCTCATGAAAATTAACGTTTTCTCTATATTGGGAAATCCAATATATAACAAAAATTAGATTAAATTACAAAAAATGATGTGTAATGTGGTTATTTAGAATTTCAACCCACAAATTTTGACTTTGTATATATAATATTCATGGTTTTCAATAATTTTCACATTTTCCATTTTCACAAACGTCACTACATCCAATATTGGTAGTGATGTTTGGATTGTTCTACTAAATATTTAGGAAATAAATTAATGTGTAGATCCAGATTCAAAAATTACACTCAATATTCTTGAATCAATAAACTACATACCTATCACCACATTATTTTTGGGATTCACTTCAACAGTTATGAAGTAAAATGATTTCCATTGATGCATTGGAGGTTGTTATTTTCCTTTCAAAACCCTTTTCCTATGAAATTGGATAGAAAGGTGCCCTGTTCATTGCAGTTTAGAAACAAACATTATTTTGATGGTCAAATGGATTGTCCCTTTCCTCTATCACAATATCTATATTTTCATTCAGGTAATTGCGGTATAGGTGGCTTTCCTTACCTCAACTAATGCATAACACCTTCAACTTCATAAAATTTATACGGTTCATATTTCTATTCTTTTGAGAAGAGGTGTTAGGGAATTTTTTGCACCATTTGTTTTATCAATTAGTCCACTCGAATTAAAGTCTAATTTTTTGTTATTATCCCCATGATACCACAGATATTCACCAATATATATTTGATCATTGAGGGAACATCCAACAATAACCTCATAGATGTAAAATTTGAGGATCATAGGTATTTTTTATGCTAGGTTCTTTTCCAACAAAATAACTATTCAACATTGAATTCAGCTGTATTGGAAAATCATGAGGCATTTCATGCATGTATGGTGATGTGTGCCACTAATTCCGCAAAAGATTTATTGTAAGTTTCCATGAGTGAAAGAAAATATCATACCATCATATGATGGTATGTGCAGGGAAATTTTTTATCAAAAAATATTTTTTTATATATCCATGCATCCCATCACCTTGATCACTTACACAAGAATCATGTTTTTTTATCAATTTCCACCATTGAGAAGCTTCATCCTCAGTATTATAAGTATCCAAAAGAACCATTTCTTATTTATAACATTGATGGTTTGAGACTACATTCTATTTCTAGTTGGTTTATTTTTTGACTATTACGGAATCTGATGATCAATTGAATGTTGGAGGCCTTTGTCTCATGAATCTCATGATTGCAACATGTTCATTCATGGGGGGAGGGGGGTTGGACGTTCAACATGATCCAAAATTTTATAAAAAAGATGAGTTAACTAAATGATTATTGTGAAAATGTATATGATTCCCATGGCTATTGAATTTTACATCTCATTAGAGTTGTCATCACATTTATCTTCACATCAATTTTTAAACTTATTCCAATGATTATTAACCATTTTCCAAAATAAAATGAAAACGTATGGGTAAATATTTTAAATTATTAATAACATAATGGGTAATCTAATGAAACTAATGGTATGACATAAAAAATATATTTATCTCCTTATCTTGTTAATTTCTATGCTTTGATCAATTTTATAAATGATATAATTATTATAATATACTGTTATGGGCATATTTTGTTCCCTTAATAATGGGTTGTACTAGTATTATAAATATACCAAATCAAATTCCCTGAATGTTTCGAAAAAAGTGTTCATAAGGGCATGTGGTCGTGTATTAGTTCCCCTTCAATTCTAGCTCAAAGTTGAGTTTTCATGGATTTATCCTATATTAATCTGTGCTAGAGCCAACTATAAATATTTTCATCCAAAATTAATGTATTTTCCTGATAAAAAACATTCTTTATTCTCACAGAAAATTGTGGATTTTTTATTATACATAGTACTATACATAAGGCTTTCAATATATTCATCTAATCCCACTCTCAAAAATTACTTAACCTACCCCTTCACGCCATCTATAACGATGATTCGCTTTATTTAATATTTAAACATGATTTATTAAATAGATATGAAATTAATAAAATGTAGAATATTTATAGGTCGAATGTATTTTGGAATTACTAACATTACATTAAAACATAAATCATGAAATAAATAACTTTATTGAAAATATGTATTACATGACCAAAACATTCCTTCATACATATAATTTCAGGGGATAATTTGAGGACAGAAATAAAAACTATTTTGATACAATGCATAGTAAGGGAGTAAACAAGGAAAAATTGAATAATACAATATATTTCATGAAAAGGGTATATAAATGTATAATAATAGAAATAAAAACATAATGGCATTACATAACATGATTATCATTACATGGAAATGTTGAAACCATTTAAAATAGTTCATAATTAAATTAATGGAATCAGTTAAACCCATATCCAAACATTAAAGAAGAAATTATAATAATGGGATTAAGTGAAACTATTTCCAAACAAGGTGTATCGTGATTCAAAACATTATCCACTGCATTAGAGTGATATCAGGGCACACACATCATAATAATTTCAATATCATGCTTAAGTGTTCCACAATGATCATATAACAAGGATTCATTCAAAATACTCATTTATTCTAAGATTGAATAATTTTATGTACATACATGGATGTACACCTTTGATAATACATTTTTCTAATGGGGAGTAACGTTTATAGAGGAAATAGTATGTTATTAACTATAAGATGATTTTTTTGTCAAGATTCATAGTTCAATATCAGATGCATAATACCATCATATAAAAATTCATATAATTGGTAGATGAGATCGAAAGTGGTTTATAATAATTTATAAAAAATGGACAGTATCGTTATCATGTAATATAATATACAAAAATATAAAATGGTAACAAATATGCAAAATTCAATTTAAGTTCTTGAAATTGAAATGAGAACAGAGATATCCATTACGATATTTCTTCATAGTAACAATATTGGTAACAGTCTAAATGGGGGAGGGGAAATGTTCCCCTATTTATATTAAATCAAATGTTCATTGAGGAATTTTTTATTAAAGCAGTAATTATAACAAATTAAAATTTAAAAAACAACTTTCAGACAAGAATCATTAATTTAAAGTAACAGAGATATGTGATGATTCCTTAAATGGATGTCTGATAACATATTCTTAGGAGGGATGTTTTAAGAGCAAAAGAATTTTGTAGGGGGATTTAGGGAGGATGGGGATGAGGGTAGTATACCTTAAAATAGATTTAGGGATGGTACATTTGTGAATAGGTTGGTTTATATATAAAGGGTGGGATATATTTTTATTATTTTGGTTTTTTAGCCTACACACTAATATAATAAAAAACGTTATCCATATTATGGTTTTTTCAATTTTATATTGTAATGGGGAGTGTAATCCATTATTTTAAAATTAAAATTGCCAATTGTATTAAAAAATTAAAATTTTTTATGCTGAGGTGAGTCACACTTTCTATTAAATAATTTTAAAATCATAAAATTATATATATATATATATATATATATTAGAAGATTCACAAAGACATTAAAAATAATAATAACATAAAATTATATTATTTTAAAGGAAAAAATTTACATAGGTGATGCTTCCATTTATATAATTTTAGTACATCAATATTGTTTCATTATTATGTCATAAAACACATAATATATTTATATTGTATTTAAATTTTATCCAAAAAGTCTACTATCTCAGAAAATTATGAAAAAGACGTCGTTGGATAATTTTACGTATTGAATCCAATCAAACAATTAATTTTATCTATATAGTTTTCTAAATATTATAATTTTCAATTTTAATATAAAAATATACATTTATTGAAAATCTATAGGTTTTAATATAAATTATTTCAAACACATAAAATTAAATTTTACATAAAAACTTGTACTATTAATTTTGTTTAATAAAATAAAATATTAATAATACTTTATTAAACTATTATTTAATTCAAAAATCTATTAGTTCTTCAAAACAGATTTATTATTTGAATTTTAATATTAGTCAAAAAAATATTATTGATGTATTAAAAATATAAAACAAAGTAACTATATAAAAATGAAAGTATATTAATTATTCTATAACAAAATAATTCACATTATAATAGTGCTTGTTTATAATGTGGGTTCCCTAGTACCAACTTGTTTTTCACTTTTATTAACCTTATATGTATTTATATCGTTATAATATATGTTTTTATCTTAGCATTATAATGTTGATTCTTCTACATCCAATTTGTTTATGGAAATGTCCCTGGATTAACTATTGCATGAAAGGGTTATAGTAGATCCCGTGCTATAATGAGAACCCTGGGATTCCATGACTGTAATCTTAAAGTAACGTCCTATGGAAATTTTTTATTATTCTGAAAGGACACAGATGATGTGTGACCGTCAGGTGCAGGGGGCTCATAAAAATTGAGACTTCTTATGATGTTCACACTTGGTGATCTCAAGTAGTTGAGATCTTAGGGAAAGAAATGAAGAATAGGTATACCACATGTTTTAGGTGTCATTGTCCTTTTCTATCTACAATAAAGTGTAATGGTATATTGACACGAGATCATTGTCAATGGATGTCATTTAATTATGTAAATTCGAAGCAATGCAAAAACCAGGGTGACAAAGATGTGGTGAGGTTGTTTTTATCATGCACATCATTAATGTAATGGAATTGATTTAATGATTGTGAAAGTATTTGTCTCTTCTTTGTTCAGGAAGAGATATCTCTATCTTGGTTGATTAGGATGGATTCACCTTCATTAAATCCAAGTCCATGGTAGTGTAATGTATGACCATCTGGACAAATCAACAATTAAAATAATGAATGATAAAGTATGATGACACCAGTGTGCATCATAATTTATTGAGATATCTATTAAAAATATATTATATTACATGGATTGTGTTCGAAGAAATGTAGTCGTTGCTTTCACATTTCCTTATCTCTATAGGGGCCTCGATGGGTGGGTAGACCCCTCTCTTGGTCGGTGGATATTATTTATTGTTATTGAGGTCAGGGCCTAGAGTGTCACACAAAATAGCTCTTTGAGAATATTCCCTATTTTGTAAATAGGAATATAGAACATGTTGGGCCCTTCTAAAGGGTCCGAGTACTAACCCAGTTATATGGATCACCAAAGAATACATAATTTCAATAATTATTCATGGTTAGAACATTTTGTTGAATTTATTTATAACATGTATTTACATTGTTATATAGTAAAAAATAGTATTAATATTAGTCAAATTGATTTTACTATCCTAGGATCATTTAATATTAGCAGGAGGTGTGGGTTGAGATAAATACTCAAATTTATCACATTATATATTTAATTATAAATGTTACGAGTAAGTGAAAAATAATAAATATTATTTATTGGATAATTTTATTTGTCATAAATAATTATTTATAACACTTATATAGCTGATGTTTATTACATGGGGATAGGGAATCCATACCTCTTGTTTTAGACATTTCCTATATAAGTTTGAGAGAGGCCCTCACATTTACCTATTCATGTGCTGGGATTTAGAGCTTCTCTGTCAAACTTGAACCTAGAGAGAGGGTTTCTCACGTGAAGTAATATTCTCATGTTCATCCATCTCTGATTGATTGATCTTTCCTTGAGGCGATCGTCGCTATACTGATGTGATCATTGATGATCTGTGCTAAAAACCATATCTCAATGAACGGCATGCCAGCATATTCGTGAGGCGTGTGTGGACTATCTAGAGGAAATCAATGTCAGATTCTTCGAGAAACGATCCCCAATGACTTGCGGTGGACTGGAACACGATATAACCAAACAAGGTACATGTTTAATTTATTTTTGGTCTGTTTAAAACCTTGTGTGATCCTCGGACCGAACTAGGACAAGATCACCATAGTTGATAGTGTTATGTCACACCGATGATGCAGGAAATATTAAATTCTCTAGCCCACCAGCTTCTGTTGCACCGTCTTATTACCTTAAAATGGTATTAGAGAGATCACAAGGTTTTTTCTGAGTCATCAAAATTTAGATGCATTAAATTTATGTGATTGGTGATAAAACGTTTCATTCAGATCTGACCGCACATTTTTTTTTCAAACAATCCAGCTACAATCAGTTATAATATTTAATTAGATTGACGTCGTAGTTTTTATAAGTTCATATAATATTAATATGAATCTGAAAGTGCGGCCGATTGTCGCCTATCGACCGTTCAAGGTTCCGGTGCTCTGCTAATGTGTATAGAAGCACTCGGGTCGAATCCTCGGCGATGATACTTTGTAGTAGTCGTTTGTTTTTAGTTGATTGTATTTTGATTAGGGGGGTTTGTTTGCAGAGCTTAATTTAAATGATTTTTGGATGATGTTTGATTTACCAAATTGATAAAGATTGGTGTGAGTTCATCATTAGGTTAGTTAAGCTTGTGATATCCTTGAGCTTTGCTTTATATTGCATTTAAATTAACACCCATGTCACAAGATGATGTTGATTAGAATTCTTAAGTGTTAAGGCTTTAAACCAAGACTTAACTTAACTTAAGGTTATAATCTCAATCAGATATTATTTATGGTTGTGTATTTATGGTTCCAATAATCCATGAAACCACATGTTAAACAAAACAAGTCATTAATCCATGACATGTTAAGTCCAACATACACAATGTTAATTCAAAGAATATTCATCGAGCAGAAGCTCTCAATCACTTAACATACCTAAATTATAACTCACCCCAATGAGAGATTTACTCAGCCATTTGGGTGATTAATAATCTGGTTATAATGATTATGATTATAAATTAATAATAGAAGAAAAAGAAAGGGATAAGAAAAGAGTGGTACGTCGACACACACACACGAACAATGATGATAATTAAAAACGAACTTTCGATTGAATGAGGAAGCTAAAGAAGGGAAGGGGATTGAACTGAATTTAAACTATTTTAAGAACATTAATATTAAAATACAGAAGGTGGAAGAGAATAAGAGATATTGAAGAAGTAACTTGCATTAAAACAGAATTACAAAGAAAGAGAATTACAAGATTACAAAAATGAAGAACTCAAAAGTAAGTGAAAAGAAAGAGAGGAGGAAAGGTCTATCAAGTGAAAACTTGAGTATGGCAGGTCCTCCCAAGCCTTTTGCAAAGCTTTGGTCGTGCCAATGTGATCTCCTCTCTTCTGAAATGCCAACCCCTCTCAAGGAGAGAAGGGGAGAGTATTTATAGCCCAAGGAGTGGACTGTTTGCATTCCCAATCTGTCCCTCCAATTGCTTCGCCAATTGAGCTATACATACAGCCGAATCTTCAAATACATCCTTCTTCAAAGTTGTAGAAAATAATGTTGGCCGACTACTCTCAAAATTTGGAGGCATTTGGACAATTGGAGCCAAAGTTATTTCCGGTTTATTAAACAAAGGTAAACTGTCCATTTCTATCCATTCTTTTTCGATAGACAAAATGTGAATGGATTTTTGAACAGGAAGATGCCTTCAAATTCGAATGACTTCTTCAACAAAGTCGGCCGCCTATATCTCCTCTTTCACACTGCAAATGCTCAGCCCGATTTGATGCTGACATCAGGAGATATGTCATGCATACTATACTGATTTAAATTCTCGGCCAGAATGGTGGGCTGGACTTCAAAGGTTTATTTGGGCCCCTTGTACTTGTATTTGGGCCATTCAATTTTTATCCAAGATGAAATGTAGTGTCCCCCGAATTATGGTGGAGATTGAAGGTCTTTGGACTTCTCGATTGAACCCAGTAAATCAATCTTCATGGATGGTCCAGTTTGTTCACAGATTCTTTGGTCTTGTTTGTGAGGACCATATGACCCTTCACATGGCAGAATTGGCTCATGGTACCTTCTAATGAAATGTTGTATATTGAAAGGAGAATCCTACAAAACAAGAACCAGACAATTTGGATCAGTATAGTGATAGTTATAATTAAAACATTAAACTGACTCAATTTGACTACTTCTAAAAATGCTCAAATATTATACTTAATATTAAAACATTAATATTTCACACAAATTATGCACATTTCATATAAAATAAGTAAAGGGGGAATATAATAAGTCATGAAAATATTAATAACATCAACTCCCCCACACTTATATTTGCGCGTGTCCTCATGTGCAACAAATATAAAAACAGGACAAAATCATTTTCACTCACCAACAAATATTAAAATTTTGTTTTCTCCAATCCGGGGAGGTTTAGACTATTTTACTCATCCATAATGAATTCCATCACAAATTTGGTTCACAATAATGCATCATAAACAATTAATTTTTTCATGTTCAAGGTTTGAATTGGAAAATGTAGGCACTCAAAACTTACTCCTCTCAAGATGATAAAAATGTATTTTAGGAGGTTCACTCATTCACCAACAAAAAGTGAAAATCAAGAGTTTGTAAGAGCTCTCAGCTTCCATTCCCAAATCTAATGTGTACAATAATCAAGAGGTCTTTTAAGGGGTTTTTCAGTGGCTATGGGACGGTAGGTATATAATGTCCAAAGGAAAAGAGGGGTTAAAAACACCAACATGGAAAAATCAATGCACATTTTTTTTGAAATTTGATTTGAAAGGAAATAGAAACACATATTTACAAGGGAATGAATGTGTGATGAATGAAAAGTTAGGGAGATAGAAAATGGAATAGGTTGAGATGATGGAATATGTACAACATGGAAGACTTCCAATAATGACACAATACAAGATGAGTCAAGTGTTCTTTTTTTTCTTTTTCTTTTTGCTCTTTTTTTTCTTTCGAATGTTGTGCTTGAAACAAGTCTCACAGTCATCTCCCAACCCATGCTTGATCTCCTCATGGAACTAATTTTAGTAGTTATAACATGATCAAAGGTTGATGATGAATGATTTTTGACCCACCCAAGACACAACCCATTCCTTTTTTTTCATTTTTTTTAATATAATTTTTTTCATTTTTTTTGAACACTTTTCAATGACTTTTGTACAAATGAAAATTACACATATACACCCCAAAGCTCACATAATTACAACATCTCCCCCACACTTGAATGGATGCTTGCCCTCAAGCATATGATGACACATTGGAAATCAATGAAAGTACGCCCAAAAATGAAGTCCATTCCCCCCACACTTAAATTTCAATAAAGTGTACAATGAAAATCCATGAAGATGTTGGGTGGGACAAGGTATTAGGCTTGTAATGTGGCTATCAAAAGAAAGGCTTTCATAGGCTCAAAGGGGCTTTCAAAAGTAGGATCAATGTAAGGGTAACAGGAGGCTATTTGGCTATTCTGATTCTCATGTGGCTTAGAAAATGCCTCTATCATATTAATGCACACAAAAGATGGAAATTCAGCTCGAAGGTCCACAAACTCAAGACTCACAATCAGTGGTGAAGACACACAATGAAAAAGATGGCCATAGATGACCTTGTCATGAAGGCCAATGTTATTCCTCGCGGTAGGGGAGAATCATTTTCCACCAAAAAATTGTTCATTCAAAATGTTTGTTATTGACACAAAATTGTTTACCCAAGTTTGAGATAAAAATTCAATATATTTGAGTTTAAAACAAGCCTTTTGACTCCCCAAAATGGTTGGACAAAATTTCAAAACTAGATGGTGAGTAAGCATGACTCTTTTTTTGTAATTTTTTTTAAGTAATTGTGTTTTTTGTTTTTTTTAGTTTTTAAGGTTTTTTTTTAAATACACACCCACACAAGAAAGATAAAAAGAAAGGGTTTGATGAATAAAGTGGTAACAAAACGAAAGAGAGAGGAAGAAGAAGAAAGAGGTAGAGAGAGGAAGAGATAGAGAGAGAGTTAGAGGGAAAGAGGTTCCCCCTGGTTTGGATTTGGTGGGTTGCCATTTCCATCTAGTGGTGGGTCAATGGAAGTCGATGTGGAACTTGAAGTGAATGACCTCTCATGGTGATGCTTTAACCGGTGTCCATTTACCGTGAATGTTCTTTTTGAAGAAGGGTCTTCGACTTGCACTGCACCAAATGGGTAAACATTAGTAATAATAAAAGGTCCATCCCAACGAGAATTGAGCTTACCTGGGTGAAGTCGAAATCGAGAATTGAAGAGCATTACCTTTTCACCTTCATGAAATACCTTTCGAAGAATGTGCTTGTCATGGAGTGACTTTGCCTTTTCTTTGTAGAGAATGGAGTTCTCATACGAATCAAGTCGAAGCTCCTCCAATTCAGTCAACTGCAACAATCTTTCTTCACCAGATTTTTCACAATCAAAATTACATGTTTTGACAGCCCAAAATGACTTATGTTGGATTTCAACTGGTAAATGACAGGCTTTACCAAAGACTAGCCTAAATGGAGACATCCCAATGGGTGTCTTATAGGCTGTTCGATAGGCCCAAAGTGCTTCACCAAGTCTATCGGGCCAGTCTTTTCTTGTGGGCTTAACAATTATTTCAAGCACTCTTTTCACTTCTCTATTAGAAAGTTCAGCCATTCCATTTGTTTGAGGGTGATATGCAGTGGATGTTTTATGTACAACCCCATTCTTTTTCAAAAGTGACTCCATGGTTCTATTACAGAAATGAGTTCCTAAGTCACTTATCAAAGCACGTGGTGTTCCGAATCGATGGAAGATATGGGTTTTGAGGAACTCACTCACAGTTTGAGCATCATCTTTCCTAGTGGGTTTGTCCTCGACCCACCTAGAAACATAGTCAACAGCAAGGAGAATGTAGGATAATCCATTGGAAGGGGGAAAAGGTCCCATGAAATCAATGCCCCAAACATCGAAAAGCTCACAGAAGATTAATGGCTTTTGAGGCATTTCGTTTCTTTTGGAAATTGTGCCAAACTTTTGGCAAGTGGGACATGATTGACAGAACTCGTGTGAGTCCTTGAAGAGTGAAGGCCAAAAGAATCCAGAATCTAGGACCTTTCGAGAAGTCCTTTGTGGTCCAAAGTGGCCACCTCCAGGCATTGAGTGGCAGAATTCCAAGATGGAGGATTGTTCAGTTTCATCAACACATCTCCTAATTACCATGTCAGCCCCAATTTTCCAAAGTTTATTATCTTCCCAAAAATAATGCTTTGAATCACTTTTCATCTTTTCTTTTTGTTCTTTTGAAAAATATTCAGGGAAAACACCGGAAACCAAGTAATTGACAATTGGGGCATACCATGGTAACTTTGGAGTGAGAGAGGAGAGGTGTTCAGTTGGAAATTCAGGATCAATTATTTCAGAATGAGAAGAATTAGAAATTCTACTCAGGTGGTCAGCCACATGGTTTTCTTTTCCAGGTTTATCTTTTATCACAAGGTCAAACTCTTGGAGCATTAAAATCCATCTTATTAGCCTTGGTTTGGAATCACTTTTCTTAAGTAAGAAGTTTAATGCTGAGTGGTCCGTGATGATGATGATTTTGGCACCTAAGAGATAGGGCCGGAATTTATCCAAGGCAAAAACCACAGCTAAAAGTTCTTTTTCAGTCACAGTGTAGTGTGATTGAGTTTCATCCAATGTTTTTGAGGCATAAAAGATGACATGAGGAATGTTTTCTCTTCATTGACCAAGAACAGCCCCAATGGCCCTATCAGAAGCATCACACATCAATTCAAATGGTAAGGACCAATCTGGGGGTTGGATTATTGGAGCAGATGTGAGAGCAGATTTGAGTTCAATGAAGGCTCTCTTGCAAGCCTCGTCAAAATTGAATGTGACATCATTTTGAAGTAAACGAGTGAGTGGGAGGGAAATCTTGCTGAAGTTCTGAATGAATCGCCGATAGAAACCAGCATGACCAAGGAAGGACCGAATGTCTCGAACTGATTTGGGTTCAGGAAGTGATTGGATCACCTCAATTTTGGCTGGATCAACTTGGATACCCTCTTGAGAAATTATGTGCCCTAGAACAATCCCATTTGAAACCATGAAGTGACATTTTTCAAAATTCAGCACAAGGTTGCACTTGACACACTTTTGAAGGACCAAAGAGAGTGAATGTAAGCAAGATTCAAATGACTCGCCATAAATGGTAAAGTCATCCATGAATACCTCCATGCAATTCTCAATGAATTCAGAAAAGATACTCATCATACACCGCTGGAATGTTGCAGGAGCATTACAAAGGCCAAAAGGCATTCGCCTATAGGCATAGGTTCCAAAGGGGCAAGTGAATGTGGTCTTTTCTTGGTCTTGAGGTGCGATTGGAATTTGGAAGTAGCCGGTGTAACCATCAAGAAAGCAATAGTGTGACTTTCCAGCCAATCTCTCAAGCATTTGGTCAAGGAAAGGAAGTGGGTAGTGATCTTTTCGTGTTTCAGCATTCAATTTGCGATAATCGATGCACACACGCCATTTGTTTTTCACCCGAGTTGTGACCACTTCTCCATGTTCATTTGTGACAACTGTTATCCCGCCCTTCTTAGGAACGACTTGAATTGGACTAACCCATTCACTATCAGAAATTGGGTAGATAATACCAGCTTGAAGAAGCTTGGTAATCTCTTCCCTAACTACCTCAAGTATTAGTGGATTGAGTCTTCTTTGAGGTTGCCTAATTGGTTTGGATGATTCCTCTAGATGGATGTGATGCATGCAAAGGGCAGGGTTGATTCCTGGAATATCCTCTAGGGTCCAACCTAAGGCATTTTTGTTTTCCTCTAACACTTGAACAAGTTGGGACTCCTCAGTTTCAGAAAGTGAAGCAGAGATAATGACAGGGTAGGAGGGATCATGGAAAAGGAATGCATACTTGAGGTGTGAAGGAAGTGGTTTTAGATCAGTTTCAGCCTTGATTGGAGAGCTAGACAAGTTAGGAGTAGGAGAAGGGATTCTAGATGGGTTTGGATCATTTTCCTCAACACTGTCCAAGGTGGAGCAGTAGAGATCAGAGTTGATGTGGGATTCAAGAGAGTTTTCAAGTTCCTCTAGATTGATGGAGTCTATGAATGAGAGGTCCACATCAACTTCACTATTTATGACTTTGTTAATCATGGTGCATATTTCACAAGATCCTTTATCATTAGAACATGAAGAACATGGTGGATTGGGGTTCGATTGAATCTTAGATGTGTCCTCAAAAGCATGGATTGAGAATGCAGAGTGATCCTCAGATGGGTATCGCATGGCTTGGAAAATGTTGAACTTGACCAGTTGGTCACCAAATTCCATGGATAAGATGCCTGAGTGGACATCAATCTTGGTTCTCGCAGTCATGAGGAATGGTCTTCCTAGAATTAGGGGAGATCGAGAAGAGGTCGTCTCACCTTCCATGTCAAGGACATAGAAATCAGCTGGGAAGATAAGATCATTGACCCGAACAAGAACATCCTCAATTATCCCCTCAGGACTGGCAGTGCTTCGATTGGCTAATTGAATGACAATACCTGTTGGGTGCAAGGGACCTAGACCAAGGTTGGAGAAAATGGATTTGGGAATGACATTTATTGAGGCTCCAAGGTCTATGAGTGCATCATCAAAGTTGGAACTCCCTATTTGACATGGAACCGTGAAGGTCCCTGGATCTTTGCACTTTATGGGAATAGACTGCTGGGTGGAAACATTTTCAAAGGTCCTAAGTTGCCTCTTATGGGTGCACAATTCCTTAAGAAACTTGGCATACTTAGGGATTTGTTTGATGGCATCTAAGAGGGGGATGTTCACTTCAACACGTCTAAACATGTCAAGCATTTCAGGATCAGGTTCAAAGGACTTCTTAGGCTTGGAGATGGCTTGAGGAAAAGGAATTGGGTTCCTTAGAGGAATGGAAGGAGGTGAAGGAGTGGATTCAAGTTCCTTTTCCAGCTTTTTGTTCTTTTCATTTTCTAGATCAACATTGAAAGGGGAGGTAGAGGAATCAGCATGGGGCATAGCAATTTGCTTTCCCGATCTAAGTGCAATTGCACTTACATTACCCTTAGGGTTGGGTAATGGTTGAGCTGGGAGTTGGGATGAATTGGATGGTTGTTGCTGGCTAAGGTGGGATGCAAGTTGACCTATTTGGGTTTCAATGTTCTTGAGGCTAGAACGGGTGAAGGAAGCAAGATCCTCTACAACACTTTCCCATGGTTGTTTAGAAGAAGAGGCTTGTCCCAAATTGGGTTGGCCTTGATTTTGGTTCTTGGGAAAGCGATTGTATTGGGTGGGGAATTGGGAAGGCTCGTTAGGATAGTGGAATCCAGGAGGAGGATTGTTCCTTTGGGGTTGAGGGACAAAAGGGTAAGGTTGTTGGAAGTTACCAACACCTTGACTGTATTGAAACTGGTTTGGGTTTTGAGGAGGGAACTGCGGAGGATGAGAAATGGGATTACCATACCTCAGAGGTGGGTTAAAGGTAGAAGAGAAGGGCTCAGAGTGGGGTTGGTTGATGTTTCTAACAAACTGACCTGATTGTTGAGGGTTGAAGTTTCGCTGAGCATATGCCGCATTGATCTCCATTGGACTAGATGAATCAGATGGATCATCTTGAAGTTGTGGACATGTGTCAGTCGGATGAGATGGAGAGTTGCAGATTCCACAATTCTTGATAGGTCCAGGGAATAGTGACTGTGGAGAAGATGAGGTTGGGGCTTTGGTAGCCACCGCTAGTTGACGCACAAGACCTGTAAGTTCACTCATCCACTCAGTCATCTTGTTGGGCTCTATGGATTGATTATCTTGGGCTTGTTTCACTTGAGCATGTGCTCGAGTATGGAATTGCTGCGTGTTTGCAGCCATGTTGCTTATGAGTTCTCGTGCAGCTGCAGGAGTTTTGTCAACAAGAGCACCGCCACTTGCGGCATCAATGAGAGTTCGCTCCATAGCCAATAACCCCTCATAGAAGTATTGGATCAGGAGTTGGTCAGGGATTTGATGGTGTGGACAAGTTGCCACAAGCTTTTTGAACCTCTCCCAATACTCATGGAGTGATTCATTAGGGAATTGACGGATGCCGCTTATTTCCTTTCGGATAGAAGCTGTTCGGGAAGCGGGAAAGAACTTCTCAAGGAAAAGTCTCTTCATGTCAACCCATGAGTTTAGGGAACCAGGTGGGAGGTAGTAGAGCCAAGACTTGGCAGAATCTGCTAGGGAAAAGGGGAAAGCTCTAAGCTTGATTTGTTCTTCAGAAACCCCTTGAGGTTTCATGGTTGAGCAGACCACTTGGAACTCTTTAAGGTGGAGATGAGGATCCTCACCGGCTAGCCCGTGAAAATGAGGTAGAAGATGAATCAAACCCGATTTGAGTTCGAAGTCAGCTTCAATGTTTGGATATTGAATACCAAGAGGTTGGTAATTCATATCAGGGGCAGCAAGTTCTTTCAATGTTTGTTCCCTAGGATTGGCCATATCTAATTCAATTGGTAGGGCAATGATTGGTTCTTGAATTATTTGAGTATCTCTTATGTTCCTCCTAAGTTGGCGAAGTGTTCGCTCAATTTCAGGGTCAAACAAATCCGAGGGATTGTTTGGAAGGCTACGGGGCATTCAGAGAGATTTTGGAAGAAAGAGGAAGACGGGTTTTTCTTTGTATTTTTTTCAGTTTATGATTTTTAAGAGGAAGACGGGTTTTTCTTTGTGTTTTTTTTTTCAATTTTTTTAAACTTTTGTATTTTTTTGGTTTTTTTCTACAATAACCAGAAACTAATGACTACTTAAAGCACCATCCCCGGCAACGGCGCCATTTGAAAGTGCGGCCGATTGTCGCCTATCGACCGTTCAAGGTTCGGGTGCTCTGCTAATGTGTATAGCAGCACTCGGGTCGAATCCTCGGCGATGATACTTTGTAGTAGTCGTTTGTTTTTAGTTGATTGTATTTTGATTAGGGGGGTTTGTTTGCAGAGCTTAATTTAAATGATTTTTGGATGATGTTTGATTTACCAAATTGATAAAGATTGGGGTGAGTTCATCATTAGGTTAGTTAATCTTGTGATATCCTTGAGCTTTGCTTTATATTGCATTTAAATTAACACCCATGTCACAAGATGATGTTGATTAGAATTCTTAAGTGTTAAGGCTTTAAACCAAGACTTAACTTAACTTAAGGTTATAATCTCAATCAGATATTATTTATGGTTGTGTATTTATGGTTCCAATAATCCATGGAAACCACATGTTAAACAAAACAAGTCATTAATCCATGATATGTTATGTCCAACATACACAATGTTAATTCAAAGAATATTCATCGAGCAGAAGCTCTCAATCACTTAACATACCTAAATTATAACTCACCCCAATGAGAGATTTACTCAGCCATTTGGGTGATTAATAATCTGGTTATAATGATTATGATTATAAATTAATAATAGAAGAAAAAGAAAGGGATAAGAAAAGAGTGGTACGTCGACACACACACACGAACAATGATGATAATTAAAAACGAACTTCCGATTGAATGAGGAAGCTAAAGAAGGGAAGGGGATTGAACTGAATTTAAACTATTTTAAGAACATTAATATTAAAATACAGAAGGTGGAAGAGAATAAGAGATATTGAAGAAGTAACTTGCATTAAAACAGAATTACAATGAAAGAGAATTACAAGATTACAAAAATGAAGAACTCAAAAGTAAGTGAAAAGAAAGAGAGGAGGAAAGGTCTATCAAGTGAAAACTTGAGTATGGAAGGTCCTCCCAAGCCTTTGGAAAATCTTTGGTCGTGCCAATGTGATCTCCTCTCTTCTGAAATGCCAACCCCTCTCAAGGAGAGAAGGGGAGAGTATTTATAGCCCAAGGAGTGGACTGTTTGCATTCCCAATCTGTCCCTCCACTTGCTTCGCCAATTGAGCTATACAGACAGCCGAATCTTCAAATACATCCTTCTTCAAAGTTGTAGAAAATAATGTTGGCCGACTACTCTCAAAATTTGGAGGCATTTGGACAATTGGAGCCAAAGTTATGGCCGGTTTATTAAACAAAGGTAAACTGTCCATTTCTATCCATTCTTTTTCGATAGACAAAATGTGAATGGATTTTTGAACAGGAAGATGCCTTCAAATTCGAATGACTTCTTCAACAAAGTCGGCCGCCTATATCTCCTCTTTCACACTGCAAATGCTCAGCCCGATTTGATGCTTACATCAGGAGATATGTCATGCATACAATACTGATTTAAATTCTCGGCCAGAATGGTGGGCTGGACTTCAAAGGTTTATTTGGGCCCATTGTACTTGTATTTGGGCCATTAAATTTTTATCCAAGATGAAATGTAGTGTCCCCCGAATTATGGTGGAGATTGAAGGTCTTTGGACTTCTCGATTGAACCCAGTAAATCAATCTTCATGGATGGTCCAGTTTGTTCACAGATTCTTTGGTCTTGTTTGTGAGGACCATATGACCCTTCAAATGGCAGAATTGGCTCATGGTTCCTTCTAATGAAATGTTGTATATTGAATGTTGAATCCTACAAAACAAGAACCACACAATTTGGATCAGTATAGTGATAGTTATAATTAAAACATTAAACTGACTCAATTTGACTACTTCTAAAAATGCTCAAATATTATACTTAATATTAAAACATTAATATTTCACACAAATTATGCACATTTCATATAAAATAAGTAAAGGGGGAATATAATAAGTCATGAAAATATTAATAACATCAGAATCATTATTAAGATTTATTTAAATGTAATATTTTATTATTATAAAATATTAAAAAATATTTTATTATAAAATATTTTCCAATGTAAAGAGTTGAGGAAAAATATGTCAACAAAAGGGGTGTAGGAAAAATATTTTCCAAAAAGTATTTTTTATAGAAAAAAATGGGGGACTAAGACCCCATTTTGGGGTCTTCTTCCTTTTATTTAAAAACATGGAGGTGGAATATTTTTCTATGATAAATTTTAAAGAAAACAATTAAACAACCCCATGATGGTCATCTTCTTGATGCAGAGGCCGCAACCCTAAGGGGAAAAGCCCTAGTGGGGGAACCCCCTAGTCGCCGGACCTTCACCTCAGACCAAACCCCGCCAGACCACTGTGCATCGCCGCTCCCAAACCTCAGCCACACACTTAAAGAACATGCCTGGTCTGGTTGCCTCGGTCCTAGCTACGCCGGACCATGCCACTATCGGTCCAGGCTTTGCCAGACCGGTCCACCGCCCCGCCCATTGGCTGGAGTAGCGTGCTTCCGGCCATGCAACTGGCCAAAATGTTTCCGGCCACCCCCATCTAACATTTCTCCTGACAGGAAACAGCTACCACGTGGATTTTGATGGACCAGGATACCGTGATCATGCCGTGGTTGTGTCGCGGTAATGCCGAGATTTAGTCGTGCTCTAGGAAGACACGTCGCGGTGGCTCGTAGTCCTTCCAGAATTTTCCCCATCTATGAATAAACCCATATTAACTCACATTTAATTAATTTATTTTATATTAAAATTATTTAGAATTAATTTGTGTTCTTCAATTATCATTAATTTGGAATATTAATTTAGTTTAATTTAAAAATTAAATTAATAGATTAATTTAATTGTAGAATTAAATTTAAATTAAATAATTTGAACCAATAAATAAATTATTTATATTAAACCAAATTCATTTAATATATTAGTACACCCTTACACTATTTTAATTTATTGCAATTTAATTTTATTGGGAAAATTTTACCCAAACCGGTCTTGAGCTAGCGACTAAACCGTGCATGTCTGGATTTACATCATTCATTATTTATTCAATGTTTGCATTTATTGTAAAATTTAATTAGATAAATGATGGTCTGTGAATAATCTTTTAATTCAAATATGTATAAGGTCAGGCATTTCTATTGCACTTGTTTTATTTTTTAACCCAGTCCCCATCGCCGTCATGTGAGTATATTTGTAATTATACAGTGATGATCCATGAGGCAGACCCCACCATGTTGAGGTGGTAGTCTGGACCGGATTTGACCGCATTGCACTAGGGCCAGTAGCATAGCGAGTCACATTTCGACTCGGGTATGGATGCGCCTTGGTGATGATTTATCAGTTATGGATCGATCATTATAGAAAGTTGCAGACCAGTCGGATTTCATGATTTTCATTATGTATAGTTTATTATTTTATTCATCTACTTTATTATTGTATGATAAAATAGAATATAAAACAAGATAAAATGAAAAAACATATGAAAAATTATATTCTATTTCTTATTAAGTTGTGAGTGTGACAACCCAGTTTGTACATAATAAATAGAAAATAATTATATTCTTCAATAAACATTAAAAATCTCTCAATGATATATTAAGTACAATAAATTCATTCTATTTCTCACATATAAATAAAACCAGTTGTTTTGGGTGCTCGTCATCCATAGATTAGAGTGCCTCTTACTACTGGGGTGTTTTCATGGGAAAACAAGATCGACATAACTAAAATGTGTAGTCAAGTATTAGCCACAGATAACATGCAATTAAATTAGTGGAAAGATGTTGAGGTAATCAAGTCCATAATCCAAAAGATGTGACTTTACACACCAACACAATGAAACACAAGAAATTGTTGTTGGATAACATAGTGACTACCTTGAAACCCTCTTAGTAGTGGCGTAGGCATAACTTGTAGACTATGTGATAGATATTGAGGATACTTTCCACTAGAATACTCATGAAACATAGTTTTCTAAATATAATAGTGAGATATATTATTTTTCATTAAAAATTTGGGAGATTATAAAATGATACAAAATTTATAAATCATAAATGTCAAAAGATAATGAAGACAACATTATAATAGATAAATGTTTATCTGATGTAGATTCAAAATTGAAAACACCAACACCACAATTACATTATCTTTGCGATCAATTTTGGATAAATAAACTATCGAGACCGGCATTATATTTCAGGAGTGGTATAGGCGCTTGTTCATAGTATTATACCAATAAAAGATGTTATATTTGATGATTCCCCAATTCCTTCTGAGCCTCCTCAGGTATCACATAATGTAGAAAAACTGAAATGGAGATATAATGTAGATGATGCGCTTGATGTACAATGAATCATATTTTCACCAATGTCCAAAATTTTTTAAAAAAAACATGAGGATGAGGATACCAAAAAAATTATTTCACATCTCCATGAACTATATGAAGAGAGGGCCCGGAAAGAAAGGTATAAGAAATCAACTGTGCATTATAAGTGTAGGGTAGGCAATGGTACCTTCCTAGTCCTCACATTGTCAACATGATTGGGTATATTGATAGGCTTGAATCCATTGGGTTCAAACTAAACCAAGAACTAGAAGTGGATCACATTCATGCCTCTTTACTATCAAGCTTATTGACTTTTATTGTCAATAATAATATGAATGATATGAAAAAGTCATTCTTAGGCCGTTTGGATTTAGTTTTCCAATATGATAAGGATATGAAAAATACCAATTCATCTATCTCTACGGTGAAAAAGTTAAACAACGAAAAGGACAAGGGGTCTAAGGCCAAGTCAAGTCCTAAGGCAGTAATGCATCATCCTACAATGAATCCAAATATTTAGAGGAAAAGTAATGAGTAAAAAGCTATCTGATTTGGATGTGGCAAGATAGTCTACTAGAAGAATAATTGTAGTGCTAGAATGAAGTAGCTAGCTGATGCTTCTACTTAAATTGTTTTTTTTTCATTGAATGCATTCAATCCTTATCTACGTGTGGGGTATTTGATACGACATCAAACATAGACATTGGTATTCATATACATTAACCAATTATGTTCATGAATATTGAAAAATTTTATGTGGATATTCGAGATACAAATTGTGCATGTCTATAGCCTTCATGGTGAGCTACTATTACATAACCATGCCAATAGGTTTTGTTATAGTTTTAATAAGTTACTATTATGTACCTTCAATAACCATAAACATTATCTATATGTCATGTCAAGACACTATGGGTTTTTATTTCATGTTTGGAAATAAATGATGAATATATTATAGGGATAAAATATGTTATGGAATGACACATCTTAACAATGGTTTATATATTCTATAACTAGAGAACTCAGTAATGGAAATCATTGAAAAAAACATCCAATATGACTCAAATATCACCCGCTTTTGGCACATTAGGCTTGGTCATATAAACAAGAAGTTATGAATATTTCATCATGAATTGTATCTAGAATCGTACTGGTAGAGCCCTTAGATGTATATCAAGATTGTTTACAATGAAATATGACCAAATAACCATTCTCATGAAAAAGAGAAAGACCCACTGAATTGATGGAATAAATACATACAGATGTATGTGTTTCTTTTCTTTTAGAGTAAAGGGGTTGTTTTCAATAATTCATTACATTTACTGATGACTATAGTAGGTATATATATTTCTACATTATGTGGTATAAGTCAATTTCCATTTATATAATTAAGAAATACCTCAATTAAGTATAAAACCAACATGGTATGAAGATTAAATCCCTCCGCTCAGATCGAGGCAGAGAATATCATAATCATGATTTTATTGATCTCTTAAAGGACTATGAGTTAGTATCCCTAATCACTCCTCCTTATTCAACACAATGTAATGGTGCTTGTGAAAGGAGGAATATAACATTTCATGACATGGTCAGATCAATTATGAGTTATGACACCCATCTATTATCTTTTTGTGGATATACCTTGAAAACAATAGCATATACCCTTAACCGAGTACAAACGTAAGCTGCAGATGGGATTGCATATCAGTTATAGTATGGATAGAAACCAAACCTGACACAAAAACAAGTATGTGTGTGAGAGGCATTATTCATGAGTTTACCATGTAAAAAATTAGCATCTAGAATCCCTATGTGAATCTTTTTAGGATATTATAAAAGTTTTATAGGATACTAACTATATAAACCTTTTCATTGAAAATTAATTGGGGGATGATATGCCACATTTCTAGAATTGTACCACATTTATATTTAAAATAATTGGAGCATTATTGACTTCAATGAAGGTAATTCTCCAAAAGAAAAAGATTTGGTAGAGGAATATTCTTTAGAAAACAAGTTGAAGAAGAAGTTGTTCCTAAGACACAGATAATGCGTAGGTCTACACGAGAGGTTAGAGAACCAAATCATTATGGTTTTCTTGTCACTATGTCAAATGATTAGTTATTTCATGAGGATGATGAACCTCAAACCTACAAGGAAGTAGTATGGGGAAAATAGGCTGCTAAATGGAAATATTCCATGAATTCTGAGATGGAGTCCATGTACAAAAATCAAGTTTCGATTTTGGTAGAACCTCCAGATCATTTAATGCCCATTGGATGCAAATGGGTATTAAAGAAGAAGATGAACATGGATGTTGAGGTTAATACCTTTAAATCAAGACTATTTGCAAACAGTCTCAAACAACATCAATGTATTAACATTTATGAAACCTTATCACCAGTAGAAAATCATAAATCCATGATAATATTGAATGAAATAGCATCCTTTCATGATTATGAAATCTGGAAAATAGATGTCAAAAATAATATTCTAAATGTGATGTTAGTTGAAGTTGTATATATGACTTAACCTGAAGGGTTTGTTAAATCAAATAATTCCAATATAGTATGAAAGCTATATAGATCTATTTGTGGAATGAAGCCAGAATCATGATCATGGAATGTTTATTTGGATGAGGCCATTATAGATTTTGGTTTTTCCAAAATTGAAATCAAAATTTGTGTCAATAAAAATGTTAAAGGGAATGACATCGTTTTCCAAGTATTATATGATGATGAAATATTATTTTTGAGAAATGAGGTACAAGTAATATAGTCAGTTAAGACATGGTTAACTGAATACATCTCCACGAAAGACATAAATGAAGCAGCCTACATTGTAAGGATCATGATCTATCAAGATAGATCTCAATGGATGTTTGGACTAAGTCGAAGTACATATATTGAAAGGGTACTCAAATAGTACTATATGGAGTAATTAATGAGAGGATTGTTACCTATGTCACATGGTGTAAATATCTCCAATAAAATGTTTCCAAAAACATAGGGGGAGATTGACAGAATGATTAGAGTCACTTATGCATTGGAATTGGGTTCTATAATGTGTTCCATGCTATGTACTAGGTTTGATGTCGCCATTTCATTAAGAGTGGTGGGTATATATCAATCCAATTCAAGAGAGTTTCATTGGACAACTGTTAAAAATATCCTAAAGTACTTGTGAAATAATAAGGATATATTCCTGGTATACGGAGGAGACAAGGAACTAGTTGTGAGGGGATACACTGATGCTAGTATCTAGATAGACCGTGATGATATGAAATCGCAGTCTAGCTACATATTTTTCTTGAATGGTGGTGTCGTGAGCTTGTGAAGCTCGAAGAAAGCTGTGGTTACTGATTCTACAGCAGAGTGCAGATAGAATGCAGCTTCTGGTGTAGCTAAGTAAGAAGTCTGGATATGAAACATTTTCTCAGACATTGGAGTTGTAACTAGCATTGCAGACCATGTTTTAGTATATTGTGATAATACTACTGTAGTGGGGATTTCCATGTAGCCTAGGTCCCACTAGAGGACAATGAATATTCATCAGAAGTATAATACCTTGAGGGGTTTTTCTCAAAGAGGTGGTGTGACCATTAAAATAGTCGGTAAAGAGGACAATTTGGAGTACCCCTGACTAAATCCATTTCTTTGCAGAGTCTTGATTCACATGTGAGTGCTAGTGGATTGAAACATATTATCACTTGGCTGCAGTGAATGTGAGTTTTTTGAATTTGGGTGCCCTAGAGATAACATTTTTTGTACATTGATTACTGATAAAAGTATTTAGTTTGTTATAGTATATGTGTTTATCTTTCCATAATAGTTTAGGTACATCAACAACCACTCTGTTCATGGAAATTTCACTAGATTACCTATCACATCAAAGTGTTTTGTAGATCCCATGATATAATGAGAAACATGAGATTCCATGACAGTAATCATAATTTAACATCATATGGTCCATTTGCAACCTTATAAAAGGACACAGATGATGTGTGAACATCATGTGTTGTGGGGCCATAAGTATTGGGACTTCTTCTTAGGAATCTCTCACTCAATGATCTCTAGTAGTTGAGATCATGAGGAAAAACCCTTATAAATGGAAAACCACATTGTTTATGTGTCATTGGACTTTCCTATCTTTGAAAATGTGTAATGGTATTTATACTTGAGATCAATTTCAATGGATGTCATTTATTTATGTAAATTTGATACAGTAATAAAACCATGGAGACAATGTTTTGGACAAGTAGTTTGAATCAGTTAAATCATTAATGGAATGGAATTGATTGAATTATAAAGAATGGATTTGTCGCATTGGAGTTCAGGAAGAGATATCTCAGGCCTGGTTGACTAGGATGGTTTCACCTTCATTAAATCCATGGCCATGGTATTGGAAGGTAGGACCATCAAAAAATTATACAAATACAATAATTCAAGGTAAATAATGATGACGCTAGTGTGAATTCTACTTTATTGATATAACGATGATGAATAGATTATATTACACGGACCCTGTTCGTAGAGATGTAGTCATTGCTTTGAATTTACCTTGTCATTATAGGGGCCTTGATGGGTCACTAGAACCCCCTCCTGGTTGATGGATATTATTCACTATTATTGAGTTAATGACTTAGAGGGTCACTCACAATAGCACTTTGAGAATCTTCCCTATTCTTTGAATGGGAATACTGAACTTGGTGGGCACTGCCAAGGGTCTGAGTACTATCCACAATCTATAGATCACCAAATAATAAATAAATTCTTTAATTATTCAATTGTAGAATATATATTTGAATTTATTTATAACATGTATTTACATGTTATATAGTAAATACAAGTATTAATATTATTCGAATGGATTTTAATATCCTAGGTTAGTTTAAGATTAGAAGGAGGTTTGAGTTGAGTTAAAGACTCAAATTTATCACATAATATATATATATATATATATTACAAGTAAGTGATAAATAATAAATATTATTTAGGGAATAATTTTATTCGTCATAAATATTTATTTATAACAATTATTTAGCAGACGTTTATTACACGGGGGTCGGGAATCCTTACTGCATGTTTTAAACATTCCACATATAAGCTAGATAGAGGCTCTCCCATGTAACTATTCATGTGATGTCATTGAGAGATTATCACTCCCCTGGAATCCAGAGAGTGAGTCTTTCATGTGAAGGAAGATCTTCATGTTCATCCATATTGGATTAATGTTATTTCCTTGCGGAGATCAACACTGCACTAAACTGAGCATTAAATATCCTCACTAGCACCCAGATCTCGACGAATGGTGCACGACCAAATTTGGGAGGCATGTGTGGATGATACAGAGGGAATAGATGCTAGAGTGTTCAAAAAAAGACCTCCATCGACTGGTAGTGTACTTTCACATGACATAATCGAACTAGGAACATTTTCAATTTATTTGTGCTCTATTTAAAACCTTGTTTGATTCTCTATCTGAATAGGAACTATATCACTAGAGTTGACAATGTTATGTCACTCCAGTGATGCGGAAAAATTTAAATTATCGGCCCACAGGCTTCCGTTGCGCCATCCCAGTACCATAAAAAATCAAAATTTTAAATGTCCCCTTATTACTATATAATACTCCCTTAGTGTATTGTGTGAACTGGTTGGGCTTTAATGGGGCCATTTAGTGATCATGGGTCGGGTCATGATCTCGATGTTTTGTCCTTATCCCATTTAAGGATTCCCTCATTCTTATGATGGATGTCCTCTTTTTTATTGGCCTACAGAAAATCCATGAAATTCTATCTCCCTAAAAAGTTCAAATAAATGTGCATCATATGGTATAATAATAGTGGTTGATGCCATCACATTCTATATCTTTCTAAAATAATTTTTTTAAAACCCTATAATTATACTAGTCGTGTGATCACTTTTCAACGACAATATTATCAATGGTAACGATACATAATTATGTTTTATATCAAATTGTATATACTAAATAAAATGTCATTCATGTGTTTTCTATATCCATAAAAAATATAATTAAAATAATTGGAATTTTATTCATAATATTTTGGGTCATTACAAGAATGGTTTAATTCCATAAATAGGGTTCTTGAATTTTAGTGAAACCCCATTGTATAATAATAAGAATATGAAATCACCTAAGAAGATTTGTTTTGTAAAAATGGAAAACATTGGGTTTTCACTATATATTACTTTCATGTTAGTTACATAAAGTAATAATTTTTTTATTTATTACATGTTGAATTATTTTTTTCACAAAAATTCCATTTTTAAAATCATTATAATGTGGAAAAAATAGGCCATATACCATGTGAGATATAGTGCTATTATTTTCCTTATTATATCCCCAATTAATTTAAAGGTGGAGTTAAAAATTTCATAGAGATTCCTACACAACTCTTTCAAGATATAAACAATATCCCCACTTATTTTAATAGTCTACCACAACCTAAGAGGGAGGAACTAAATATCGAATCTTTTAAGGGAAAAAACAATGAAATTTAGTGGGTATTATATTCATCAAGCCATGAAATATATGGTAAACTCAATAGAGGAAATCATTACATTATTAAGTGTTCTATGAGTGATAAGGTGACAATATTTATCTAACATTTAGATGGGGAGGTTGATCAGTGGTGGTGATAAAGATGAACACCAAGAAAATTGATAAATTGAATTTATGGAGAATGAAGACATTATAATAATATTAATTAATAATTATTTCACTCAAAGTACTATTTTCAAGGTGTATAAATAATATATAAATATAATGAAAAATAATGGTGATTATACCATGAATTATGATGAAAATCTCACATGGATTGGAAGGTACACATTATATTTTCATATCATATTTTATAAAAAATAGATGGATTATTTTGTGGTTTATGACCAAAAATTCAAAATGATCATTAAATTAATTAAAATGGGAGTAATAAATAAGTTTTTCTTTATTCACTAAAATTATAGAGAGATTTCATAATATTTTCAAGTCTATAGAGAAAAGAAATGAATGATGAATTTCAAATTTGGTAGTTATAACAACAATTATGGAAAAAAAATAAACCACTTAGACATCAATATTTTGGTAAGAAGCATCATTGTAACTTCATCAATGGGATGGTGAAATTATTAATCTTTCGGATGTAATTACACTATGTTCATGAAAATACAAATAAATGGGGATATTGGTAAATAAATGGATGGGGAGCATAAGAAAGAGTATAATGCTTTAATTTAGGAGAGAAAGGGAAATATGAAAGCTAGTGCATGAAATATCAATTCCATGAGTGTATTCTATATTAATAGACAACAATGACAATGTAGTGAGTGAATATTGATTCCATAACTACTAGTGATGTGGATCCCACAAATTATGTGGCGATATATATTCTTTTTATTAATTCTAGAATAGAAAACATTATATTTTATTCTTGTTCTACACATTTATACATATTGTTAATGTTTATTATAACAATTATAAAACCACCATAAAGGAAAAATGTTCATTTATTCATGAGCATAGATAATTTATAATTTCTGGTATATAATTAGTTAACTCCCCCATATATAATGGTTTCTAATACAAATTATGAATGGTTCCATTTGAATTGATGTTTTGAAGCTATTATTATTTAGGAAATCTATGAGTTCCTATTACGTTATAATGAACAATTGAAATCCATAACATGTATTATAACATTTTCTCTAGAATATGAACGGCCCACTTAGATAGAACATAATTCTAAATATGAATGGTTGTTTTCAAAAGAATGGAAAATCCAATAAAATTATAAATACACATCTAGAAAAATAATGTGATGTGATGATCTCTATTTGATTTGATACTCTATAGAACACCATGAAATAAAACAACATAAGACACATAAAATTTCATATATCATCAATTATGAATGTCTCCATACTAGGATTGAATTTTTATACCTTATTAATTTGATCCTTATTATTCCATACTGCATCATTCTTATGATTTTTCTTAGGTAATACTCTCAATAAATCCTTAGTGAAATAATACCATATTCACACATCAATTAGAAGAGCATGAAAATAATGAGTTTGTATCTGTTTCATGGACTACACCGACTACTATGTGAAAATTATATCAACAAATTAATCTACCTCATTCATCATTGACGAACACAAACACAATCTACAGATTTGGTGACACATGTGTTAGACTAGGATTATTCTGCTAATATAGATGAATGAAAATATCATATTAGATACTCATTTATAACCCTCAGAACCCATACAATGATACAATAAAGAAGTCAATTGACATTAACATATCATAACCCTTATGCATTATCCCAGCCATATAATAATTATAATAGAACAATTCCATCTAGATCAAATAACTACCATATCTTGAACATGACCTAAAGATTTTGTATAATAGATTTCTATGTATGAGCTACTCATCTTTGGGCCTCCGAAATATCATGATTCATATCTATGAAAGGGTGCATCACTATCCACTCATCGTAATACTCACAAACATTCAATTTAATAATATTTTAACATAATGAATAAAATATAATATTTCACTTTTCTGATGTCTAAGAAAACTCAATGTTGAATTTATACAGATAATTGAGCAAGATCCTCTATTGAAGTTCAATGTCACACTGATAAAATATTTACCTATAGATATTTTGACTCATGTAAACAACAATACTCATTCCATATTGTAGTGTATCCATATCAATAGTGAATTTACCATCACATATAATATTAGACCATGATTAGAATAAATTCTCTCATTTGATATAATCTATCTGGATACATAATAATACAGAAATTCATAGTATATCTGAACTCATCTGAGTCTAAAATATGATGTGTCACAATAAATGGTATATTATTTAACTGAAAATGCTAAACTAAGGATGGATTATAATTTCATCCAACTCTTATAGTTCTAAAAATCTCTCATGCATGACACTGTCCAAATGAACTTCTCTCTCACATTATTCAACCCAAAAATCTGTGATGCATATCTGGGAACCCATGCATAAAGTGCTGTTAATATTCTGTTAAACCTAAAATGATCTATATATAAAATTCATTATTTTTATTTTCACACACTTCAATTGTTATAATATTTTGAGGTATGATTAAACTCTTACTACTATGATAACATGAACCATCAAGAGAATTTTTCAAACTATAAACTCAATTTGGGTATTATGGTTTAAAACCAATGCTCCCTCTATGTACACAATATAATTTCATAATGTTAGGAATGATAATTCATTGAACTAGAATAATATATAATATTTTAAATAAAAATATAAAAACTACTCTATTGAAAGATGAAATATCTTATTATTAAACTCTTGTAATTCAACTTGTATAGTGTTAAGTAAAATGTATCACTATGATTTTTTATAATCTGTTACATCTAATAAAACAATTATAAAATATGTATGATAATATCACCCTCACTAGGCGGTATCTATATCTAAAATCACTATTGGATAACATATTTAATCCTGTCATGTTATCATATATAATTTCTATACATTGAAGGGTATAAAAATTCATGATGGTTATCTAATACAGTATTGATAATCCAATCACAAGGGTAATATCCCTTCATAATTCTTGGGAAAAAATAATGATATAATCTCATTGAGAAATACTAGGCTGTAAGAAACCTCTTTCTTAAAAATTTTCCAACATAATCTTCATCCCCAGAAGCATTGATGATTCCATTTTATTTGGTGAAACGAAAACTATCTCTATATCGACACCAACATGAATGTAAAAATAATATCATGATCAAATTGATGTCCATAAAACTCATCAAAAATTACATCATGGTGATTTTCTTCCACTGGGTGAAAATCATTTTAAATCCTTATTTTATTATATTGTTATATTATCCATGTTTGATACATGAGACAATTAAACATTCACATATTTATTCTTACACATCTAGACAAAAGATCTCTCTCTCATTAGTGTGAATATTTTCATCCTTCTTTTGATAGAAATGTAAATCGCAATCCATGATTATCAATGTGATCGTTGTATAAAACAAACAAATCCATAACATTTATCAAACTGAATCATTTCATTTCCCCCATAAATGTTTCCTATAATATGTGGTAAGCACAGATCCCTAGAGAACTCCATTTTAACATTTGATATTCTATAACTACACTCACAATGGTGTGTCGATTATCAAATCACTATCCTATAATTTCAAATCCATTTTCAATGTATTTTGATAAAATGTTGATATAAATTATATTATATTATTTTACAAAAAAACACAAAGAAGTGTAGATGATAGAAGAATCATACCTCATATAGATAATGGTCATTAAAAAATAGTAGTTGAAGTGGTCTGCATAATTTTTGGTTGTCCAAACCACCATCAATGGGCTCAGACCTTACTACCCAAGGTTGTTTCCACTTTATGGTACAAGAAACAATGCAATATATTACCATATCCCATGCCTCAACCGGAATGAAAAATAAAACTCTATATACCAATTTGATGAGGCGTAACTCAGTCCCTTCCATTCTCTTGTATCCATCATCTTCCCTTGCTACTCCACTCCTAGGAGGAAATTTGAATAAAAAATATATAAATATATCATCCATTAATTGACATGACACTCTAATGAGAGGTTTTTATATTGAGGATTATCGTGGCCACAAATTGCAGACTAATTTCACAATAATGAATCATGATACTATGATTAATTCAAACATCCTTATATACTCTTCCCTCTATCTACATAGAGAAAACATTTATATGTCCACTTTATTAAATGGGTGGAAGAGAATCCAGTTTTATATGATGTGATGGCCTTTCCATTTCTCTAGGCCTCAATTTGTATTATTTTTGTGATGAGTTACAAATTAAATATATATAAGAGGATACTCAAGAAAACATGTTCACACATGACCTGATATCATATGGACACCCATACTAAGCCTTAGTCAACCTATATATTGTACTATATTGTAATGGTGGCCCAAAGTGCTTCATATGGGAGAAACATTAAAATTATTCTATCACTAATAGTCACTCATTTGATAGTTTCTTAAACTTATGATCCTTATCATCCTACTTCATTTTTAAATTTTATTAGATAAATATATTTGCCGTTATAACCTTGCAATTATTTTTTTCCTTTCAAAATATCATATAATTTTCCCGCAATTATTTGAAGGTCAACATAGCATATATTCCCTAATATATTCCCTTAAATATGTTAGTGTTTATTGATGTTTCATGATAGTATGTACAAGCTCGATACAAAACATGATTTCATGGTGTCCTCCCCCATTTTGAATTTATAATGATTATACATTTGTTACTCTCTCATCTTCTTAGACATCAAAGGATGTGTGTTAATAGACTTCCATTCTAGGGAGCACATAAACCTCAACATTATATAATGAAAATTATCAACCATCAGGTCATTGAGAGAAAACTAAATCAATGACTCATATATTTTAGAAGCATTATAAATTCAACTATATTGAATCTCAACTAAAATACAATGAGGATGTATTTTTTATAGGATTTAATTATACTCTATAGAACACTGGCTATAAAAGTTTGAAAATGAAATCATGTGACCAAAAACATTTATAAATTTTATATGGACTCTATAAACTTGGATTAAAGGGGTGTTAACCAGAAATATACAACAATTAAATATCATATATTAGATATAATAGATGTCACATTTTACAATTCAAACTGGAAATTATATACCCTAATAAGAAATTATACATCTCCATCTAGAGTAATGCATGTCAATATATATCCTACTTTTCCTATAATGATGCATGAATATTAATATCACACTATACTATTCTATACATGTAAATCTAATGAAACAATCACTTCAAACATCATGTTAATTAGATTAGTGATATAACATCAATAGTAATAAGATCCCATCATGAATATCAATCCCACCCCTAGATAGTCATATAATCCCTCATACATGAATTAGAAACTCCCATAAACAACATCATTATATTAAAATGAAATGTTATTTTCTCTATTATAAATTTACACAATATTAAAAAAATAGAAAGTACATAATGAACCCTATGATAAAACATTTTAACATCTCCCATAACTATACATTCTCATTTGGTCGAACAAAGTTGGTTACCAGACTAAAATAGTTCATCCTTTTATGCTAGAGGCTTCCTACTACCAGTGGGTGAAAAATTAATATATTTGATAGACTATAACACTTGAAAAAATTAAAACATAATATAATTTTTTAAATAACAATACTATTATATATAATGTAAAACAATGGAAACAATCTATAATAAAAGAAGACTTTAATTGATAAAAAGATAAAATATTAATGATGAATCGAGTATTTAAAATCAGAGATGTGCCTAATTGTCCATCTAAATGCAATACTAATTAATTTATCAACAAAAACTGTTTATTCCAAAAGACCTCAATCATAAAACACATGTCAGATAAATTACCAAACTCCAACCCATATATCATAAATCAAAATCAGCAACTAGTTCCCCTTCCTTTGTCAAAACCTCAACCTGAGTAATCTTTAAGTTTCTAGAAAATATCAAAAATGGATTTTTAGTAAAAAAATAAAGATCAAAAATCCCATTACTATAATCCCCCAATATAAAAAAGAATATTATTATATAAATTTAGAAAATATATATACTAATTAATCACATAATACAATACCAAAATAAACCTTCATTGGAACCATGTCTAAATATCTCATAATCTGTAGCATAGTAATTATGACTAACAACATTATATCAATGTAAAATACATTAGGTCCTTTTTTTAATAATTATAGACACCATCCATTGTCGTATATATATATATATATATATATATTACTGTCAACATTATCACAAGGCAGAATATTCTATATTGTCATTTCAACAAGTATCATTTGGGAAAAGCTACTGAATATATTAATTTCATTGTGAGACTAGGTATAGAATTTTAAATAGATGAATTTTATTATCAGACTGTGTATATATAAATCAATATAATACTCACAACATTGAACAAGGATGATCCCACTAAATATAAGCATCCAAGCAAGGGATTCAGAGATCCCACTCTATATAAGAACTACATCATAACTCAATATGGTATAAATCCAACAACCTTATAATATCTAATTACAATCAAGATTGGTTAATTTTGGAAATTATCATTTTCAATCCAATAGAAATTTCATTCAAATATAAATTTTCCAAATAAATATAAATATATCCATATTTGGAACAATTTTAAATCTATATCAAGAAAATCACTTAAAATTATTTATATTTAAAACAAATTATTATCCATTAGGTAGATCATTTCAAATAATAGGTTTCTTATAATGAACGATATCCGAAATCTATGTTGCATTATCAATTGAATCCAATGGGATTAAAAAAATATTCAAAAAAATTATTTTACAATATTATATAAATGAAATAAATAGATCAAAGATTAATTTCATTGAGACCAAAATATATTATATATTGGAAAACCAAATGATCCAAATGGATTGGTTTGGATCCCCTACCATTAACATGACATAAAACTAGTGCATCTAATGGAAAAACACAATATAAATGATGGTATAGATTATTAAAAAAAATTACCATAATCAGCCCAAATAATGATATGTAATTGAAAAAACTTCTCGTTAAAATATTAAACTACATCCATTATGGAATAGTGGAAGAGATGGGAATACTAATCATAATAACAGTCCACAGATCAGTTGTCTATTCTGTAGGTCTGTAGAGGAAGAAGAAAATCCAAAATACCATAGATATTTTAAAAGTATTGATAGTACTGGCATGTGTGATTGAAATAAATAATTCATCTACATTTCCCACTTAAAACCTCTAGTCATGAAAATTACTATGCGTGGAACCCATTTTATTTTCATGTTCTTCTTTCTAAGGGGATATTCAGAAAAAACTTATCAATTTGGAAAATAATTTACCCTTATCATATTTTACATGACATTTACTATTTAAATGATGTGTAAACACTTCATGTAATACATTAGATTACAAAAACAAACAATTAATTTACATTATGTGTAATGCATTCACGATGCATAAACATCCAATATGAAATTCTAAAACTAGATTATGAAAAAGATCCTAAACATCATCAATGCATTAAAAACATGGAAATCCATTTTATCCCAAATAACAAATTTCTATATAGACTCCATTACGTCAAAAAAACCTACATCCCAAAACATTATGCCATTTCCCAAAAAAGGCTCTCCAACTGTGAGCATGAATCACTAACTATTGGTTATTGATGATGGAAATAATAAAAACATACATTTAATGAAAAAATAAAATCAGTACATACCTAAAAATGTATGATATTACACTAAGGATAATAAAAAATTAATCATAATACATACCCTTATATCGAAGAATCAAAATCAACACATAATGTTTTTACAAAAAGGTCAATTCTATAAAGGAAATTGGTACACAGTGTAACGCCCCAACCCCAGTTACCCAGAGTAGGTGCATTATTACATAACACTGGCATGATCAAAAGAAAGATCAAATCTCAAAAGACCTATTGGTTTAGTATCCTTGGAAACACTAGATATATTCATAATGTTTTACATTACATCATAAAGTGAAAAACTACTACAACAACATAGTTTCCATATTTACACTCATATCCCCACATAAAATCCCTGCAGGTCATTCATAAATTACTTCTTCACATCCTGGGAAAAATAAAACATAGAAAAGGGGTGAGCTCAAATGCCCAGTAAGGATAAAAATATAGCGGAAACATTCAAAAATAAGCATAAACATTTAAGGAGATGTATAACTAAAACAAAATCCTTTTAAACTTGAACTTCAACATAATATGGAAAAAGTAAAATGAAATAATGTCATTTACTTATTCACATGGATATTCTACTAATCGAATAATCACATGCAATATCAATAACCACTTACATAATGATGGAATGCATAATGCCAGACTATAATAACCACATAGCCAAGGCCTCATGCCAAGACTACAAATAAGATTTTGCCAAGGCCTTGTGCCAAGACACTAGTTTGTCTCATGAGACCTACCGATGCATCAATGAGCTATAGCGGGATCCACCCGTCACATATTAAGTACAATTCATTCCCATATGAAAAGGTTTAAACATAACATAAATATTCGTATTAAAACTAGCATACGAAATGTCAATACTTTCACCATAAACTATGAATGGTATAAAAATAGCACATCCACAGTCAAACATATCACAAAACATTCAATAAATATAGATGTTTTGTATCATAATAAATCAACTTCAAATAAGCTTAAAATCCATCAAAGGATGTTGACATAGATGAAATGAGAACTATTTGAGAGAAATATCTCTTTTCTCGAAATCATTGAAAAGTCACACATTTATAAAGAAGTAATTTAAAAGATATTTTTGAATCAAAGTGTCCCATACCACTTTGAAACTTTTGAAAATAAATATCATTTCAAAACCTTCATGTCCATATAAATAAGTCCTTAAAATCATTTTGAAAACAAGGACATTAATTAAAAATATTTAGATTGATAAATCTTTAAAACATTTAAATTTATGATTTTGATAATGAGTACCTTTCAAAAATTCTTAAAATATTTATTTTAAAAACATTTAAAAGTCACATAATTATAAAATAAAACATTTACTTTTAAAATATTCTTATAAGCTTGTAAGGGAATCTTTAATGATTTTATAGCCACACCCGCCGTATAAGTTAAAAAAACATTCTTACCTTAAATTTGTTGAAAGGTAAAAAGTGCCTTGTTTGAAAAACGACGGAAAGATTCCTTTAAAAACACATTAGGGTATAAATGAATTTAACCCTTATTATTTGTAAATAGTAAAAATGTTTTTAAATACTTTTCTAAGAAACATGGATGTGGATGATAAAGAAATCCCATTAGATTATTACGTATAAACAACCTCGGATAATGAACAGACTGTGAAATAAACCCTTACCTTGAACATTTCCTTGGTTAATGGTAGGTTAACCACCTGTATAATAGTGAAATAATTTTATTAAATTATAAAAGAATCATATATATTAATATGATATCATATACTATCTTTTAACATTGATTTGTTAATAATATCTTAAAATTATCATCGTTTTGGGTGTTAACTTAGTCGTTTTCTTTTCTATGTTTTGTTATGCAAGCGGTGTTTTTTATGGATAGGATGTATCTTATTCATATACATAATGATATCAAGTCCTTAAAAATTATTTTTAAATCATCAAATGATAATTATACTTGAATGGATACGATGGAGAATGAATCTCATCGCGTTCGTGGAGACGGTAGTCCGTACGTATGCACGAGCGACAATATCATTCTTTTGATATTAAAATAACATATAAATGGATGTTGAATTATATATAAATAATCATTAACATTTTATATTTATTATTTACATGAGCCACAAATCATTATTATACCCATCCAAATAATAATATATTGAATAACAATTACACCACAACGTGGAGACGGTAAGCCGTACGTACGCAAGTATGGTGACATGTTATTCAAAGGGTGGATAGAATACTGAATATGGTTATACCATATTTATAATAACATCATAGTAAATATATGATATTGTAGTTATTATTTTACAATGGAATCAACAATGGAATAAGAAGTGGAAGAAGAAAGGAACTTGAAAAAGGGTGGTGAAATCAATACCTCTTCTTCAGGTTCTTCCTTTTTATTTGATCAAAAGAGCTCCTTAGGTTGGATTTATGATCAAACTAAGGCCTCCTAGTTGTAGTTATGGAAGTTGGGAGAGTATTTGGGTAGTGTTTTTCTGAAACAAAAGGCTTTGAAGGTGTGAATAAATGAGAAGGAGAATTTCCCTTTTATAAGAGGGGTGAGGGGCACATTTAGAAAAGCTTGAAATATAAATTTATAATAAATTCCTATTCGGTTTATAATGGCTTCAAAGTTTATTATTCAAAGGTTAAGGTGGGGAGAGGTCGAAAACCACTCAACCAATATAATTTAGACATGTTTGGGTACCTATATTAACCTGATCATTAAGTATTAACTCTAAGTTAATTACTTTTACTTTTACAATGTCTCTTTGTATTTTTATATTATATGGTTAATAAACATACTATATACATCCAAGAGACCCCCAAGTGGTCATTAATGATTCAAATATCATGATATATGTCTCTTGGAATATCCTTAGATGTTTAATAATTTAATATCAACTAATAATATAATATTTGTTTTAAAAACTCTTTAATGTCAATTTTGACACTATTCAATAGTTGATTTTTGTGAAACTCATAACAGAATGATTACTTCGACCAAAGTTAATTAAATCAATTCTAATATGTCATATTATCATATTAAATTATTTTAATTCAATAAAAGTCTCAAATTATATTTATTTGTGTATTTATAATATCAATTAATTTAAAGTTTCACTATTATGGTAATTACTGTATCATCATTGTGTCATACATAATTTAAATTAGGTAATCTGTAAAAATTATAAATAAAATACAATTATGTAGGAAATCATGTTATCTTTCTAATAATTATTTATAGTAAAAAATCCAACATATATAACCCTATGTAAAATTTTTTTTTCTAAGAGATATATGCTTGTGTCATTTTTGTATTCATTTTAACTTAATTAAAATAAAGTGTCCCTATCACCTACAAGTGGCTCCATGAGGTCACAAAATCGACCCAAAGATCCCTATGGTCGAAACTGTATGATCCAATAAGGTTAGGACACGTTTTAGGGTAATTTATTATTATGATAATATTACTTTTTGAAAACTTATTTACCGGATTTACCTTTAAATATGATAAATAAAATTTTTACCGCAGTAATTATTCAAAATGTCTACAAATAAAAGTTACCTATTTACAAAATTTGAACATCCTGATTCCAAATATGGAATCCATTTTTCAAATTCAAAACACAGAAGTGGCAGAAATTAATTTAAAATTAATTCCTGTTGTTAAAACAAAAAGCGTGTTTTTAAAGGACAATAACTATCAAAAGATTGACACTTGTTTATGTCCAGTTTAATTGTAAAATTATGTCCAATGACCAAAATTATATTAAATCATAAAAATATATTCTAAATATACATTAAAACCACAAAAATTCATAATTTATCAATATTAATTATTTTGATTAAAAAGTTATTTTTAATTAAAATTTAGTAATTTTCACTATTCATCAAAATATTAAAGTTACCCGAAAAGTACCAAAATTTCACCCTAGGCTAAATTTGATATTCCGAATCCAAAAATGAAGCCCATTTTGAGAGATAAAATTTCAAAAAGTAGGTATTATTATTCATAACGGCTAGTTTGATCGATTGTGGTGTGTGTTAAAACTCGACGTTGTGTACAACACACGCTACTGTATTATTCAAAGGAAAGCGTACCGTGGAAGCTTGGGATGTTTCATTTTAAATTTTTGATGTCCCCATATAGTCAAAAAGTTTAAAATATTGTATTTAAAATGGGTTCACTATTAAAATTTAATAAAATTGCAATACCGAAAATGAATTTGTTCTTACATTATGTCTAAGAAACTGATAATAGGTATTCTAAAATTATAAGGATTATATAAAGTTTAAAATTTAGTTAATACTATTCATAACCTCTTTTGAACGGCTTGTTTGGTAAGTCATGGTGTGATTGAACCTGGTGTTGCGTGTAGTTCCATTTATTGAATTATTTTGAAGAAATAACACACTATGAAATCATGGGGTGTTACATTCTCCCCTCCTTCAATAAATTGCTTCCTCTCTATTTGAAATTGTTCTTCAAAAATTAAAGGTTGAAAATAGAAAATATATTTGTGGGAAAACCCACATCGGAAATTGGGTTACAAAAATTTAGTCTTAATATGAGGAAAAGTTAAATGAAAGGGTCACCACCAAATTATGATCTGGATTAGGAGAACATTGGTGGCAATTAGAGACATATAATTAGAGGAAAAAACGTAAATATTTATAAGTAGTTATAGAGGTAATCAATCACAAACAAGTGTAAAATTGAGGTCCTTAAAGGAATCAATCTATGATGATTTGAAATACCATCGGTTCAACAAAACATAGGGTATTAGGATAACACATTTTTGGTTTTAAGATTACATAAATAAATATAAGAATTAATTTCTTCATAGAATATGATAAGAAGAAAAATATATTCTTGACAACTACAGTTTCATTCTTTAACTAATTTCTACCACAAACTCCTCTTTCACTCTAAAAGATTATAGAACGTAAAAAATATATTCTATTTATCCTATTCGTATAGGGTTCCAAAAAAATGAATTTATAATTCATCTACCAGATCTTTTAAAAAAACTACATTATTTAATCCTGGACATCACATGGGTCAGTGGTAGGTGATACACCCTTGTCGCCCTTCGGTTGTGGGTTCAAGTCTCGTGGCCTTTCCGGACGCGACGGGTTGGCGGCCGACCTCTGGGTTGTCCTTTTATGGAAATCCAAAATAATCCAAACTAGAACTATCCAAAATACTTCAGTCCACAATTTATAAGGAAGGTAAACAAAATGAAGATCCCTTTTTTTGCTGTGTAAAAACATGTGATCACCTTCATCATGTATTCTTTTAAAACACTACAACATCCTGAATTATCATAAAACCTTATTGATTACATTCATGATCCCTTATTCCTTATAGAATAATAGATATCCTCCTTCAATCCAAAAATGTTGTAAACCCCAACAATGATGGAATATAAAAATCATTATTCAGTTTCAAGGTAGTCAAGAATATCTAATATAATTTATCCAAATCAATCATGTATTATTTTAAAATCACTACCTCGGTATCAGAACTATATTATGGTTTATCTTTCTCTCAACTATATATTTTCAAAAAATATAACCTGTTATTGAGTAACTTTTCTTTGTTCCACACAATCTCAAGTCCTTAATGAAATAGTACTGTGGTACAATCCTTATATACTCCATAATTATTATAACAAGTACATTGTTGATACACCACTCAAATGACAAAATCAACATAAGTACTCTAATCATTCCTCTTCATCTGTGGTAGTATCATAACTTGATTATTATCCAATAGCATCATTTTCAGCATAGTCTGATGACTGGGACATTGGTTCGCGTAGTTTCCAAACTCCTTGCAAATGAAGCATTGTACATTTGAAACCATTTTCTTACCCTTGCAGTCACGTACATTGTGCCCTTTTCCTCCACACTTATAAGTAACTCCAATTCCTTTCAGGCAAGTTCTAGGGTGTTTCCTTCCACAGTTATCACGTATTGGAAAATTCTTTTTTCCCCCTTCCCTTTATCCATCTTTCTCTCTTCCATCCTTTTCTTCTCTTGCTTCCCTTCAAAGCCATAGGACTCAGTAAACTCTTTACATATCTTATCAAAACATGATATTATTTCTTCATATGATGATAATACATGCGATACTATTTCTCTTATAAATTCTGGCTTAAGACCATGAAATATATGATCCTTCTTTCTCTTTGTATCATGTGAATTGCTAGAGTTCTCATTCCTTTTACTGGGCGCCATTTCTAAACAATGGCATACACTAGATTAGTTTATGAATAATGGTACCTAATCCCAAACTTGTAAAACACATAACATAAATTAAATAGTTTATGGATATAATCCATAATCATAAAAATGTCTCCTTTAAGGAAGTATATACTCATAAACCCTTCATAATTGTTTGTAAAAAAGATGAGAATTGTCCTAAGCATATCCCTCGGGAGTGTCGTAACCAAGAGTGCAACAAGGCCCGTTGCCGTGCACCAGTTCCCGTTCTAGTCTAGCTCAAAGTCGTGTTTTTGAGTTTTACACCTAGGTATAGCTGTGCCAGAGCCACCTCTACCTGCTCGTATCCAGACATGGATGTATTGCTCAGAAAACTCACAAAATCTCTACAGTACCTGAATTCTAGGAAGTTCTTCTATACAAATCCACAAAGTCCATCTTAAATCCATGTTCTCTAATCAGAGTTTATCTAAATTTAGCTTTCATGGTTTGTAATAAACTTCCTCTGATACCAACTGTAACGCCCCGACCCCAGTTACCCAGAGTCGGTGCATTATTACATAACATTGGTATGATCACAAAAAAGATCAAATCTCGAAAGACCGATTGGTTTAGTAGCCTTGGAAACACTAGATATATTCCTAAAGTTTTACATTACATCATATAGTAAAAAACTACAACAACAACATAGTTTCTATATTCCACACTCATATCCCCACATAAAATCCCTGTAGGTCATTCATAACTTACTTCTTGATATTCAGGGAAAAATAAAACATAGAAAAGGGGTGAGCTCAAATGCCCAGTAAGGATAACAATATAGCAGAAACTTTCAAAAATAAGCATAAACATTTAAGGAAATGTATAACTAAAACAAAATCCTTTTAAACTTGAACTTCAACATAGTATGGAAAAAGTAAAAATAAATAATGCCATTTATGTATTCAGATGGATATTCTACTAATCGAGTAATCACATGCAATATTAATAAACACTTTAGTAATGATGGAATGCATAATGCCAGACTATCCTAACCACATAGCCAAGGCCTCATTCCAAGACTACAAATAAGATTTTTCCAAGGCCCTGTGCCAAGACAATAGTTTGTCTCATGAGACCTACCGATGCATCGAGGAGCTATAACAGGCTCCACCCATCACATAATAAGTCCAATACATTCCCATATGAAAAGGTTAAAACATAACATAAACATTCGTATTAAAACTAGCATACGAAATGTCAATACTTTCACCATTAACTATGAATGGTATAAAAATAGCACATCCACAGTCAAACATATCACAAAACCATCAATACAATATAGAGGTTTTGTATCATAATAAATCAACTTAAAATAAGCTTAAAATCCATTAAAGGATGTTGACATAGATGGAATCAAAACTATTTGAGAGAAATTTCTCTTTTCTCAAAATCATTGAAAAGTCACACATTTATAAAGGAAGTAATTTAAAAGAGATTTTTGAATCAAATTTTCCCATTCCACAATGAAACTTTTGAAATTAAATATCATTTAAAAAACTTCATGTCCATATAAATATGTCCTAAAAATAATTTATAAAACATGGACATTAATTAAAAATATTTAGAAAGATAAATCTTTAAAACATTTAAAATTATGATCTTGATAAAGAGTACCATTCAAAAATTCTTAAAATATTTATTTTGAAAAAATTTAAAAGTCACATAATTATAAAATAAAACATGTACTTTTAAAATATTCTTAAAAGCTTTTAAGGGATGCTTTGACGATTTTATAGCCGCACCCGCCGTAAAAGTTAAAAAAACATTCTTACCATAAATTTGTTGAAAGGTAAAAAGTGCCTTGTTTGAAAAATGACGAAAAGATTCCATTAAAAACACATAAGGGTATAAATTACTTTAACCAATATTCTTGGTAAGTAGTAAAAAAATTTGAAATACATTTTGATGAAACATGGATGTGGATGATAAAGAAATCCCAGTAGATTATTACGTGTAAACAACATCGGATAATGAAGAGATTTTGAAATAATCCCTTACATTGAACTTTACCTTGGTTGAGGGTAGGTTAACATCCTGTATAATGGTGAAATAATTTTTATTAAATTATAAAAGAATCATATATATTAATATGATATCATATATTATCTTTTAACATTGATTTGTTAATAATATCTTAGAATTATCGTCGTTTCGGGTGTTAACTTACTCATTTTATTTTATATGTTTTGTTACATAAGGCATGTTTGTTATGGATAAGATGTATATTATACATATAAATAATGATATCAAGTCCTTAAACATTATTTTTAAATCATCAAATGATAATTATACTTGAATGGATACGATGGAGAATGAATCTAATCGCATTCATGGAGATGGTAGTCCGTACGTACGCACGAGCGACAATATCATTATTTTGATATTAAAATAATATATAAATGGATGTTATATCATATATAACGAATCATTAATATGTTCTATTTATTATTTACATTAGTTACACATCATTATTATACCAATCCAAATAATAATATATTTAATAACAATTACACCACGACGTGGAGACGGTAAGCCGTACGTACGCACGTATGGTGACATGTTATTCAAAGCGTGGATAGAATTATGAATATGGTTGTACCATATTTATAATAACATCATAGTATATATATGATACTGTAATTATTATTTTAGAATGGTAACAACAAAGGAAGAAGTGGAAGAAGAATGGAACTTGAAAAAGGGTGGTGAAATCATTACCTCTTCTTCAGGTTCTTACTTTTGATTTGATCAAAATAGATCCATAGGTTGGCTTTATGATCAAACTATGGACTCTAGGTATATTGAGGGTAGTTGGGAGAGTATTTGGGTAGAGTTTGGCTGAAAAAAAAAACTGCTTTAAAGGTGTGGAGAAATGAGAAGGAGAAGTGCCCTTTTATAAGAGGGGTGAGGGGCACATTTGGAAAATCTAGAAATATAAATTTATAATAAATTAAAATTGGGATTATAATGGTTCAAAAGTTTATTATTCAAAGGTTAAGGAGATAATAGGTCTGAAACCACTCAACCAATATAATTTAGACAAGTTTTGGTACTTATATTATCCTTATCATTAAGTATTAACTCTATGTTAATTAGTTTCACTTTTACAATGTCTCTTTGTATTTTTATATTATATGGTTAATGAACTTACTATATACATCCAAGAGACCACAAAGTGGTCATAAATGATACAAATATCATGATATAAGTCTCTTGGTCGAACCTTAGATTTTTAGAAATTTAATATCAACTAATAATATAATATTTGTTTTAAAAACTCTTTTATGTCAATTTTGACACTATTCAATAGTTGATTATTGTGAAACTTATAAGAGAATTATTACTTCGAAAAAAGTTAATTAAATCAATAATAATATGTCATATTATCCAAAAAAATTATTTTAATTCATTAAAAGTCAAAAATTATATTTATTTGGGTATTTATAATATCAATTATTTTAAATTTTTATTATTACGCTAATTATGTATCATCATTGCGTCATATATAAATTAAATTATGTAATCTCTATAAATTCTAAATAAAATATCATTATGTAAGAAATATTTTTAGATTTCCAATGACTATTTATAGTAAAAAATCCAACATATATAACCTTATGTAAAAAATTTTCTTCTAAAAGATATATGCTTGTGCCATTTTTGTATTAATTTTAACTTAATTAAAATAAAGTGTCCCTATCACCTACAAGTGGCTCCATGGAGTCAGAAAATCAACCCAACGATGACTATGGTCGAACATGTATCAACCAATAAGGTTAGGACACGTTTTAGGGTAATTTATTATTATTATAATATTACTTTTTTAACCCTTATTTACCGGATTTACCCTTAACCAAGGTAAATAAAATATTTACCGTAGTAATTATTCAAAATGTCTAAAAATAAAAGATATATATTTACACAAATTGAACATCCTGATTCCAAATATGGAATCCATTTTTCCAACTTCAAAACACAAAAGTGGTAGAAATTAATTTAAAATTTATTCTCGTAGTTAAAACAAAAAGCATGTTTTTAAGAGATAATAACTATCAAAAGATTTACACTTGTTTATGCCCGGTTTAATTGTAAAATTATGTCCAATGAACAACATTATATTAAATAGTAAAAATATATTCTAAATATACTTTAAAATGCCTTAAATTCTTAATTTATCAATATTAATTATTTTGATTAAAAAAGTTGTTTTTAATTAAAATTTAGTAATTTTCACTATTCATCAAAATACTAATGTTATCCAAAAAGTACCAAAATTTCACCCTAGGCTAAATTCGATATTCCGAATCCAAAAATAAATTCCATTTTAAGAGATAAAATTTCAAAAAGTATGTATTACTATTCATAATAGCTAGTTTGATCTGTTGTGGTGTGTGTTAAAACTCGAAGTTGCGTACAACACACGCTACTGTATTATTCAAAGGAAAGCGTACCGTGGAATTTTGGGATGTTTTATTTTAAATTTTTGATGTCCCCATTTACATGAAAAGTTTAAAATATTGTATTTAAAAAGGGATCAATATTAAAAGATGATAAAAGTGAAATACTGAAAATGAATTTGTTCTTACATTATGTCTAAGAAACTGATAATATAGATTCTAAAATTATAAGGATTATATAAAGTTTAAAATTTAGTTAGTACTATTCATAACCTCTTTTGAACGCCTTGTTTGGTATGTCATGGTGCGCTTGAACCCGGTGTTGCGTGTAGTGCCATTTATTGAAATATTTTTTAGAAATAACACACTATGAAATCTTGGGGTGTTAAACACAAATTCCCCAAAAGGTTACAAATTCATTTATCACCAAATTTTATCCAATATGGAATAAATGAATTAAATTTAATGAATTATAAATCAGCATAATGAGTGTTTTATGATTCCTCTACACAAATATACTTTCATGAAACAATAGTTTGTAAAATACATGTGGTAGTGGAATATCACAATATATCGACACCCAATTGATATTTTTCTATTTAGAAAGATTTAACATAAATTATTTAGAAATTAATCAAGTAAATAGTGAGTTATTTTGGTTTTATTTATTATTTAAAATACTCTATAATAATATATACCACTAAATACATCACATGGATTCAATGTGAACATAAATATTTTGATGTTATAAATGATCCAAAATAATGAAATGTCATTCAACATTTTCACATATCCACATAAAAATTTCAAACAAAAAACACAATAATGATTAAAAGGTGTCATTGTGATTTATTACATTCCATGATGAATATAGGAATCATATATCACATAAAATGAACATGTGAATCCTTGCCCATTTTTATACTTATCCCAGTGTTCATGTTATTTAACATTCATGAAAGAGGCCAACTTGCTCATCATGAAAATCGTTAACATTAAAAAAAATTATTCAGAAACATATCACTACAGACAGCGTGTCTATATAAGTCGTAATTTTTTTTATATACACAAATATAAATATTTTACATGTCCCTATCATGTCAACTATCCATCAAAACACATACCAAAATTTATCAATTCAAATGCCAAAATTTAACAGAAAACCTGATCACATACCATGAAAAATTTGATTCCATGAAATGTGAATACCTATAAATATCCACTAGATTCACAACTATGATGGGGTTTTCCAAACATATACATAGATTTTTGGTTTTGGTATCATACTATTTTATCTATACACTCAATGAATATCACTTTATCTATTAGGGATTTTTAGATGTGACTCCCCTACCAATAATGAATCCATTGAGGTTAGCCACCTATATATATGAAAACATTTTAGAACAATATTAACATCAAAACAATATTACACTCTCATAAAAGGGAATAATATATGATCCATTATATTTAATAAATGTGAGAAATATACCATCACAATGATTTGAAGCCATATTCTCATGCAACATCTTTAATGTCTCATCAAAATAACCCCTAACTAGTGGGAAACTAATTATGTACGATAAATGAAACTATAATCTCATTAAACACTATGGATTAATATATTTTAAATATAATAACTACTCTATGAAATCTATACTTCCACTATTATATTAGGAGCCAGTTAACACTCTCTTTGTGAAATAACTAGTATGCCTTGAATACCTCACATACTCATTCTAAAACTATCCCATGTAATTATTTTTCAAAATATTTAACATATAAACAAATTTAATCAAATTATGGAATGAATAATTATTAGATCAATGAACAATAAAGGTAAAACTATCTGTTTATCCTGAAAATAGTTATTTTATATCACCATTTTCTGTGTTAGTGAATTCATAACCACAAAAAATAAATAAAAATACATATGTATCAATTGATGGGGAAATGAATATAACTTCAAACTTTAGTCCTCTATTTCCAATAGTAGTGTATGTCCTCATTCTATAATATTTTTACCCAAATTCACTCACCATCATATGATTAAACAGAAATAGTATTTTAAACTAATACATACTGATATAGGTACTATGGGATCCATTTTCTACCATACTGGAATCTCATGAATAATAAATATCTTCAATAAGGATGACATCACTTATTTAAAATGGGATACCAGACAAGGCTTTCAGTAGATTAATTTACCTTGATCATAGTGGTATTTAAAGAAGTTACACTTGAATATCAAATTCGTATACAAATATAATTGAAAAAATAATTGATTCATGTTCATTAATGTATAATTTTTTTTCAACAAGTTTATGATTAGAAAAAAAAAATTCATCTAGTAATTTGTTGACACAATAATCAACCACATTAATATTTCCATTGTCCTAACAATTTGTACCCTTATTTTGACTTACACACACTAATGCTAGTAATGATCGATGACGATCTTATTTGTTTCCATATCCCAATTTTCATACACATCTCACTATATATATCCAAAAACTCCAATTTTGGAGCCATTTATATCATTGTAAAACAATGAATAAATTATTTATTAAACATAATGAAAATTCTACTATGCTTCTTCAACTATATAAATGATAAATGGAAATGCTCAACCGAATCAAATGGAAGTCACTATTAAGAATCCTAATTGTATAAAAGTTTTCTATGAAGTATCTAATATATATCCTGATACATTAATGGATATCTATATAGTCATTAATAATTATCTCCCAACAAACAATTCATAAATAATAAAAACTATATATATATATATTAAATTACTCAAGAGTTAAGAAGGACATACCAGTAATCTAAGAATGATTGTCCCACATTGTAAGAGGATCCACATGGCTTAATAAAACAATATAAAAAGAAATAAAAATATATTTCTACTGTTAAATATTTCAATAATGATTTGGTGAAAAAAATAATTCACCATATACTAAGTATTTCATGTGGGTTTCAAAATTATGTTTATTCATAATGTCAAGGAATGTCTTGATCAGTTTGAATTAAAAATATCGAAAGATATAAAAATATGTGTCATGTGATTTAAATGTAACTCAAACACAACCATGAGATCTCTATCAACATAATGTTAAATTTTTTAAGGTACCACAAACTATCATCAATATTTCAAGAAACAATTAACATCACTGCAATAGTGGGTTAACTAATGAATAATTTTATATAAATCAATTTTAATGTTATTATAAAAAATTCACATAATTGGGATTTGATAAATATTCTATATATCAAATTAATTTATATTGGGGTTCTAATATATAATAATGTTGTAATAATTTTTCTTCCTCAACACACAATATTTACAAATGTATTTACTACCCATTAATTGATAATAAAAATCCCCAATGTGATGAGAATATCTAGATGATGAGACATAAGGACATGATGGTATCCACATGACCGATATATAATTCCTGGAAAAACACTGTTATACCAAATAAGTATTTCATTTTGCTCTAGGATTAATATATATCATCTATTTTTTATATTTATTTTAAAATATATTTATTTTCATTGAAAACTTCAGATATATCTAACTCTCGAGTCGTAATGAACCATTATATAGTGCATCATCACAAAATTATTATTATGTTGGAACATTTAATATTAATATCTATATATTTTAAATATTCACATAATTTAATAAGATAAAAATTATATATATATATATATATATATACTATGTTTTTACTCAAAATGGTTTTATGCTTCAAAACTATGTTTTTACTCACAATGGTTATTATTATAATTACTGTGAAAATGAAACGATTTATTACATTTAGATAAAAAATACATTTTAAAAATGAATGTCAATTTGAAATCATCATGTTAGAATTTTATTTGAGTTAATTTTTATTAATTTCTAAAAAAAATATATATTTTTTTAATGAAAAAGTAAAATAGTATTTTTATAGAAAATTAATGTTTTTCAATGATTTTTAAGTATATATTTTTCAATTATATTGTTTAAAAATTCAAATTAGTTTAGTAATATTTGAAATTATCCAATTATGGTCAATAGAAGAACTTTTATGTGTTAATTTTTTTGTAAACATTTTGTAGTTTATGTAACTTCTTTTAAAAAGGATTTACATAAAATTTTTATATTTCATGTTAAAAAAATGTAGTTATGTGATTTTAATACAATAAAATGGAATCCATTATTGAAATAATCATATACAAATATTAAATGATTCCACTATCATATTTAAAAATAATTAATAAGAAAATACTATAAAATTTACATCATTGTTATGGGTCAAATGGGATTACCGGGTGTTGATCCAAGATATTAGGTTTTGACTACCAATTAAAAATGTATAAATATAATTTAGTAATCATATATGAACATTATATCATCCAACAATTAAATTATTGATAATTTAATATTTTTTTAGTATTTCTATTATATTTGAATCACATAAAAATTACAAGCCTATATTATAAGACACTTATTAAAGGACAAATCACATTTCACTAAATTAAACAAAATTTAGCCATATATATCGATCATACACTAAAAATATATCAAATAAAAAATTAAATTAATGTTTCCTATATTCCATCAAATATGAATTGAAATTACCACTCGTTAATATGTGTGTACTACGAGAACCACATATCAATATATTTCATTTTAAAACTTCATTTATTCATAGATTTTAAATATATCATTTTAATTTTTATAAATTATATTTTTTATTTAAATAATATTCTATAGTTATAATATTATATTATATTTATTACCATTATATCAATAGAAGTGTAATAATTTCATAAATCTCTACAAGTGGATTACCATCTCTATGAAGCTATGCGACTAGTTTTCCATTTATAGATTATATGGATTGTAAAATAGATGAATATAAGGAATATATAAGATATATAAGATATAATAATTATTTTTTGGATATTTTTATTTATATTCTTTCATTACATTCATAGAAATATGAATTAATAAATTACACTTTTGTATGACAAACAATCACAATGAATTGTGTAACTTATTTTACTATATATACCATTTATGGATGAATATAATATTTGTGTAATTATTATTTGTTAAATATTTATATATAATAATAATTATTATGTATAATATTATGCCATGAAAAATGTACATGTACAAGAAGTCCTAGATATAAATTATCTGGAGAAATAAAATGGTTAACACCCAAAAATTATGATATTTAAAATTAATTAAAACTAAAAAGTTATTATAATGTTATAATTGGATAATATATGATATTATATATATGAAAAATATATTTTTATATAATTATAATAATATTATGTTTTCTATACTAGATTTTATTGTTACATTTAAGAAACACAATCTTGATTTTATAGTTTTATGTTACGATGTATTTTTTACAGCATTTTTTATGGTTATGATTATGATAAAAAAAATTTATATGACTCTAAAATTAAAATTATTAAAATTATTATCAATTTATTATACAGAGATGTTTCATTTTTCCTATCCATTTACTTCTCTTTAAAAATTCATGTTATTGAGAAAAATTATAATGAAAAATTATTCATTTATATCATTAGTGAAAAATTATTTTTATTCATGCTCAATTATTACTAAAAATGATTACATTAAATTTTTTTATATAAAATAATTGAAAAAATTATTTTTCATAATTATAAAATTTTAACGAAATATTTTAAAAGGAATAATTTTTTTTCAACAATTTTTTTTGGCTTTTACCAAATATTATAGATGATTTATTATTTTAATATAAACTATATAAATAGAATTTACCAATTTTATCACAAAAATATTAATTAATATAAAATAAATTGATGTTATGTTTGATTTTTTTGTAATATTATATTATGATATCATCTTTATTTTTTGTATTGGATTTTTATGTATAAAATGAATAGGAAAATCGTTTTTTTACTATTTTATGCTATGAAGAAATATTCAAATATATATGAAACCAATTTAATGTCCATGGATTATGATATATGTTAATTGATAAATGATATTATATAAACCACATTAATGTATTACTATTATGTTATTTGTGGACTCAAAACTATATGTTCATCCAATGTAATTGGTAAATTTAGATATCTCAGGGGAATCAAGGTAGGGTGGAAGAATATATTTACCCATCAATATCAGAGATTTTTTAAGAATAGAATTAGGGAATTCAAAGGATGACCTAAACTCTTATAGAGAAAAAGAAGAAAATCCCATTTTCTTCGACATGTGGAAATTATATATGAATAAACATTATGGAAGGAACTAGTGAATGTCATAATTATTTTATGTAAGGACAGCGAGTAGTCAAATGACATAGATATTTGAAGAATTGTTTTTATAACTATTGATAAACATCACCACAGATTGAACCACACACTAGAATGTGATTGTAATGCACATATTATTTTAATAAAGATAACATGTATTAAAATAAAAGTTTAAATAATGATTACATATGATAGGAATAATTGAAGACAATAATCAATGGGAAATATCATGATATTTTTGTTTTCAATATGGGGTTCCACAATGATGTGTAAGAAAATAAACATTCCATTCACACTTGATCTACAATTTTTTTTATTTATTACTAATATATGATGTATTTTATATTAAAATTATTTGATAAATTAATTATAATAAAACCTAAATTATTATATATTTATTTATTAGTGAAAACCCCTAATAGTGTGATGGCCACAAACATTTTCAATGATTCTTATATTATTATTGTTAATGGGAATGCATGTCAGATAAATGATTTAATTATATTTTTCGTTGACTTTAATGTTAATTTGGGAATTAACTGACATTCATTACATAACCTACACTTCAATTTTTTAGGTATGAATGTAATGTTATATAATTATAAAACATATACGATATTATATTAATTAAATGTTAAATATTAATATCCAATTGATATTTTCTCCATTTAATGGGCATTGATATCTATACAAATGAGTGTTTATCACATATGTTTGGGGAGAATGTAATAATCAATTATTTTCATATTGAGTGGGATATTATTGAATTATATCATTAATATGAATATTTTCTTCATCCACATTTTGAAATATATTTTTCAATAGAAATCATTACAATTTCTATAATCATTTAATGAATCCATATAAAATGTCCCCTATTCAGTTATAGAAAATGATGTACAAACAATAAGAGAATACATGTATGGGATTCATTTACCCATGTGTATCACCATGGGGATAACCTATATTTTTTTACCAATAATGAATGGTCAATGATATTATTCTTTAATTTTTTTGAAATATTAAGAGATAAAAATTATTAATATGTGTCATCTAACATGTTTTAATTACTTCTTCAGTAAATTATAAGGATCTAAATAATTCCCCAAGAATGATATCCACAATATATATTATTAGTTGAGGACTAAAAATGATTTTTTCGCAATGTATGCTTCCAAATGCGTTTAGGAAATGATGATTATATATTGAATTCTATTAGTATTACTAATTCAATTCTTGATTATCTTATTAATTAAATATAGGATTTGTAGATTACCTCAAAAAGAATGTTTTTTTATTACATTATATATTTCTGTATATTGAAATTGAAAATAAGATCATGGGTACTAGTTGAAGACTGTACGAACGTCTCTAAGGAAGAAGTGTCAGTATGAAAAAATAACAATGTTGGAATATAATTTTTAATAACATTATTTTTATAATCATATAATATCATGAAAGGGGATATCGGTGGATACATCATATATGAATGTCGTTAAACAATGGACCATACATTCCTCTATGATTGAGATATGTATTTTTAATTGATGTGATTTATAATATTGATTATATGTTAGATATTTCTCATAGATGCCTATTCCAATCATTGGGTTATTGTTGTAGGGATCCATGATTCATGGATAGATGAATGTAGTGAAAATTGTAGTTATCTAAAAATAAAATTAGTTTCCTCATTTGTTCATAAAAAAACCACAATGTTGAATTGTTTATGATATATATTTATTCATTAAATTTTTTATGGTAAGCATCATGATTAGAAATTAAATGGTAATATATTACTCTTTTTGAAAATATATTATTCATGAAATAAATTAACCAAATCATTATATAGTGTAAACTAGGGTAATTTTTTCAGTACTGATATAGAATAATTATTTTTATAGAAAATATGTTATATATATAATAATAATTAATTTTTTATATTTATAATTAATTATAATTAAATTAATATGCTATAGATACAATTTCTATTGTTGATAAATTATTATGACTTCTAAAAACATTACCACACAAGTAATGAGAATAATATGTTTGATTAAAATAGTTAGAAATATACACCCGTCATATATATGATGATGATAAAAACTAATACTATATTTCTTATTTATCAATGGATGGATATTGAAATTAATTATAAGGGAGGAAATTATTTCAATTTCATTGTGGTGTTAATTTTTATATCATGGTTAAGATTAAAAAGGTTTTGTTGATGATTAATAGTATAAAATGTTATTATGAAATTATAACGTGAATATACATGATTATTATAGATTGAAAATAGTAAGGAATTATATATTTATCCAATAAATACAATATTGAATTACTCTATCAACAGAATAATCACATTATAAATAATTATTTATTCATCATTTAACTAAAGTAATTTACATATAGTTATGGATGGGTAATTATTGTGTCATAATATGAAATTTGATTAGGATGACTTTGTGTCGTTGAGATTGATATGTCAAATTGATAAAGATGATATGTAGACATCAAATGTTTTTTTTAAAACCTCTTATTACCAATAATTTTTTATATAATTATTATTTTATTACAGTGAAATCACATGATAATGAACATACATGAACATATATAAAAAATCCAATGAAATTTTTTATATACGAAGTACCATAATTTGAAGGTCAATTGAATGATTCAATCATGGAATGATAATGATGACTGAAGGATAAGGAAATAATTGGTGGAAAACTAGATCATAGAAGAATAAATTCCAATTCAACATCAATTAATGGATTGTACCATGATAACTGAGAACATATAGATGATTGAGGAAACCAAATGAATGGATCTCATTGTAGATCAACCATAAAATAGAGAAATCTAGAAGGAATGATAAAATATTTATATTTCTTTGAGTTAATATACGGTATGAGAGGGAGAGATAGCAATAGAATTACATTGATAAAGACATATATTATACCCAAAACATGTTTTAAAACCATTAATTGCATGAGATTTACTATAGGAAATTCAGTAACATCGATAATTTTTTGATTTATGAGATAAATTAAAAAATACATTACCTCATGTAAAAATAAACATGATTGAGTATTAGATGGTGATAACAAGATTCAATACATGTTTCCTTTTCATGCCCCAAACCAATTCTCATCATCTCCATGGAAACAATTTCATCATTTCTAAACTGTTCATCATGTGAAATTTTCTAGTTTATAGCTCTCAAGAAAACTTCTATATGAAAATATCAAATAACTAACTGATGCTTTATAACCATGGAATGCCCCCGTAATCCCATTGAAATTTTTATACATGGACACCAGTAAATAAATCAGTCACAAAACCCTAAACCATAGGATATTTCCAAATAAAATAATCTCAATTCTAACAAATGAATAAACCACCATGGTTTATGTAATATAGAAACCCAAACTAAATTATGTTCCATCAAAACACAAATTTGGAAATATGTATAAAAATATTGCTTTCATAAAATTTCCAAACTATATAATTGATAATCATAGAGATAATCCAATAATTACTATTTGGCCTCTATGAAAAATATAGTTCACTATTCTCATATATATGATTCAATCATCATGGACTCCTCATAAAAATTCCCATGAAACCACTACATTCAAACAAGAGGAATAATATTACCCAAATGATACTACTCTCTATCATCCAAAATCCATGTAAATATTTACTAAAATGAATCACCTTCAAAAATATCTATGTTCATTAAAAATACCACCTGAGATGGTTCAGGAAGATATCTTTGAAGATGAAGACTGAGAAAAATGTCGTACATGATAATATAGTACCTTGTAATAGCCAATCGGTACACCAATAGATAGTAACCATGGTTCAAAAAAACATTTTTCCAAGATATAATATTTCCCCAACCAAGGTGACAGACAATAAGAAACATGATGATCCACCTAAAACATTAGTGGTATTCTCTACTATTCTGAATAGTATTTATTCTTTCTCTACATGGTAGCCAACAACATTATAATCACATAAACATGATATGACACCTTCTTTATGATAAAACGTTCAACAAGTGATAAATAAGAAGAATCTTACCTAAAAAAAGTTCAATGGATAATTATTTCATATAATTCATTGAATGGTTCTATTTTGAATGATTCCTAGAAGATCTCATTGTAAAATAACTCCATGAGTTCAAAATAATACACTAATGAACCACTAAAATAAAAAATATCTCATAATATATCATCATAAATTTTAAATAGTATATTTCAAGGGGACTTTTGCATTTTATTCTGAATGAATTTATTCAAATGAACCTACAATCTCATAGGTTTCTAAATATCATTCCAAAAAAAAATAAAGCATTGATCTCTCTTAGTGGGAGTACTTCATTGAAAATTGTGAAGTAGAACTCTGTCACATGAATATGAACTACCTATATCTACAATGTTGAAAGAGAACCTGAAGGAAGATTTTGTATATAAAATAAAAAAAATAATTATGATCAACCACTCTACGTCATTCTTAGGAGGTTATCTTAGTAATTATATCACAAAATATATAATGATAGCATTCTATTTCAAATCAACAATTGGAAGAGGATGCAACATAACAACAATCTTATAAATCATGGATTTCACCTACTAATAAGTGAAAAATCATACCATGAACCCTGATGCCTACATTATTTCATTAAACATATAATTATATATTTTTCATGAAATATCTTTTTCAGTCCTGGTTGTACCACCAATATACAAATCCTGAAATAATCACATCATCTCATTTCTTAAGCTCATAAGCATCCATACATGGACACATAAAAGAAGAAGACATCCATATTTTAATATACCATACTAATTATTGATAACAACTATATATGATATCTATTAGAGCTAATATATCTATATTTGTTAACATATTAGTCTTCATCATGTCCTAAAGAAGAGGTATGGCAGATGTCGAAGTCAAATAGACTCATCCCTGGGATTCATGAATATATAGATATTTTTTCTATAATGATTTCCATCATTAAAAAATAGTAATAATTTGTTCTAATAATATCATCATCATTCAGATAAAATAATCATCTAATACATTCCCCTTTTCGGTTTTTTATGCTTTCTCAACTTTGAATAATTGTAGATACTAAATCCACCTCCCATATCAAAGTATCAGGTCCCACAGACAAATGATGTACATAGTAATGTTATTGTATGTTTGTACCACATATATCCCATCTAAATGATAGATTCTATATAATATCATGGATTTTACAACCATTGATATCTCCAAAACATGAGTAGATTAATTCTTCTAATGTTTTCTAATTTATTTTGATCCATTTAAATCCTCTTGGTCTTAATCCATCATAAATGATCAGAGTCCATATATTGATGTATCCAAATAAATTATTTATTCCATACATATTACATGTAATGTTATTTTTACTATTGATTTGTGAATACATTTTAGATCCAAAAAATTTTTCTTTTAAGAATTTATCCAAACATAAATTGCCCATTACATTTTCAGAACAAACATTGGATCTACCAGAACAGAAATGTACATGAGAATATTATGATAATAACATGTTTGGCAGAGAAAGAACCATGTCAAAAAGACATTCATGTTTCACTAACAAGATACCATAACAAAAAATATACTCTTTGTAAACATACACTCCATCCTATGTGGTTACATGGGAATATAGTTTCACATTAAAAATCCATAAAACTACTGTTATATATTTTGGTTTAAATGTAATGCTCACTCGATGTAGTCAATATTACATTAAGATGGTGGGCATGATCATAATAAATTTTGGATTAAAATATTATTTCTTTATACATGACCATAACTATGTAATCATGAAATCTAAGAATGTTCTAATTCATCAAGTCTATGAATATATAATTTTAATTATTCTGACCAAACAATATCCCCACATAATAATACAATCAATAACATCTTTTAAATTTATTTTAAAAAAAAATATTATTATATAAAACAAAATTTAAAATATTATTATATCAATATAATCACTAGGAAGATACCTGATCCTCGTAGATGGTCATTTACTTCCTTGATGTGATGAATGGGAAATTAGTTTTACAATATTATCTTGTTAAATTTCCAATATTCCATACATAAAAACAATGTATCATTAGTATTTTTTTAATTGATGCATATAATCCCACAAAAATGATCTAGTAATTATGAAACCCAAGGATTCCAAATATTTAAATTCATATTCCCACACTTGAACCTCAGATTGTTAAATCAGATAAGGAATAATAAAAATTATATCTACTCTAGGAAATGAATCGTTCCAGAACTATATTTCCCACTCATGTTGTAAGATGAATTGTTTTCCAGAATCACATCAAATAAATGGACTAACATAGGGGGGTGTAAGTATTATACTTAATTAAAAAACATTCTATGGAAATAATTCCTATAAGGTCCATTATAGAATCAAATCTATTCTGAATTTGTCATTAAAACCCACATAAATATCCCAACCACCCTAGTGAAAAAATGATTCCCCCTTCTTGAGGTATGAAGGTATGTATCCAATAGAAACATTCAATGTTATCTTGATATATAACTAATAAATACATAGCCATTTTTACATTGAATCCCATCATTTATAACATAAAATTTTCCATATAGAAATAGTAGCAATAGATTTCAATGGACAAGCCTTGAATTGTGTGGAATTCTTTATCCACAATCCAAATATTGTGTCAATGGTCAAGAAACTATCCATGATTTCAAAAGCTACTCCAAATAATTATTTATAAATAGTTCAATAAAATGAATGTGATTATATTTTATTAAACATGTTACTGGATAAAAAGAATGATATCATATTTGTACCTCTAGTGGTAGAAGGTCATTTATCAAAAACTGGTAGGATTAGACTATATAGGGTTTAGATAAGATTTCCCACATAAATATTCTCTATTATAGAACAAATATAATTTTATATAAGTCATGTAAAACTACTCATGAACTAGGGTACCGCTTCCAATTCAAAGACATGAACACTCAGCAGAATTCATGTTATCAGACTACTATGGGATTAACTGAGTCCTTCTCAATCAATGGAACGTGTCTTGATGCCCAACAATTATTCTAAAGATACATGCACCTACAAAACCTTTTTTGGTGGCCCAACCAAACCCAAAATTTGTACTCTGAATTTGTTTTTGTAAATTGTGTTAACTTATTACCCAGTAGTATACCCTGATTTCACAATAATATAACTCAATAGTGAGATAGATGACTGTTTCCTTGATTGTTGTCCTCATTTTTTCCGTGGAAGAATGATCATAGTAGTGTATCAATTTTCAAGAAGATGTTATCATAGTTAGACTAGATATATAATATTTTATACTTATTAAGGCCTCTCATATAATTACTTACATGATGAGAAGATGAATCATCAGATAAAAATAGATCAATTGAACAATATTAACTTTTGATCAGATCATATAGCTTGGAATATCCTAAAAATGAATATCCCTAGAAATAATATTTATAAATATAAATATTGAATGTATTTTTGGTCAATGAAGCAAATATAATAGTATATATATGAAACTTATCCTTATTTATGTTCCTTAACACGTAATACATCTCATCACCTGATTACACTTGATAGATGTTTCTCAAAACATATAACTAGATGTCCTTTTTGTGTAACTCCACTATCTAATTTGAATTATTAGCATTTCACAAATAATGCATGGTTCATTGGTGAAGAATTTATGTATAATGATTCATCCATATATCTATGGGTTTCACAAGGTGCATTTCAATTTTTTAGACTGAATCAATCATAAAATAGCTACATAGTGGCCTCTCAGTCATCTGAACATAAGAAGGTGGTATATTTAGAACACTCTCATCATCTTAGTCATATAACATTTGGTATGAGAATTATCCCATTACATGGATCTCATGAACCTATAGAAAATATTCCAATGATATAAATCCTTATGATGATCTAGGGTTTGGGAGGTTTTGGTTTTGTTGTGTTAAGATCATGTTAATTATATAAATTATGACACACAATTTTAAGATGATGATGGTGAATCTTCTCTTCACCCCAAACGAACTCTATATAACAGTTGATAACAACAATTTTATCCTAAACATATGACAAAAATAGAGAACCAATTTATCATGGTATCTTTAGGGCTGTCTTAACTAATTAATTATATTTTAATAACAATTATTCGATTTCATTTATTATATATAATAGTGTCACATTTCATTGTTAATTCATACACATATAAAGAGGTAATAAATATTTCCCTTTCATAAAAGATTAATGTAATTATATATCCTTATCCTAATTTAGGAATAATCATCAAATTCCATTCCAAGACATGTGAATGAATACAAATAAATAATTACATCACCAAACATGTGAATCCACCATTATTAAATAAATTCAAACAGAATAAGGAAAACATCCTGAATGAAAATGAAATCCTTGGGAACCCAAATTTAAACCAAGCATTGGTTCGATACACCATGAAAAAAACATTAAAATGTTAGATACATATTTTATTCATCATAACATTATCCACGAAATAAAATAATATACAAATTATGTCCATATGATAACACATTGTAATGTATCTCTGTCTGAAACTCTCTTAGGTGGCCAAATTACTCCAGATTATAGATGTCAACCTGGACTCCCCATATTCTAAATGAATATAACTACAATAATTGGAGTAATGTCCAATTTTTGGTGTGAATTCCAAATAAGAATTAGTTTATGTAAAGCTAAAATAATAAAATATTAGTTAAATAAAAATTGGAGAATGAATACAATTCAATTGATAATGAAAAAATAAAACCCAACTGAACAATACGATAATAATAAAATAATAATTTAATGAAATGATAGAAATTTTATAAATGTAAATTTAATATAATATATATAATTGGCAAAGATAAAATAAAAAAACAAAAATAAACAATTGTCTTCAATCCTTGGAATGTACTGTATGTAAGATACAACACATCCCACGTGTAAAAATGTTCAACAAGGTTCATTTACGATATCAAAACCTACACCAATATTAAATTTATTTGTAACCAAACTATATCATTAATGGGGTGTAAGAAAAACTATAGATATTGGCACTAAAATGTGTATGCAAATCAGATTAATAATAATTGAATAATTTTATGTGATGTATAAGTGATTATATTAATTGGTATATACAATACATCGTAAAACTTTGTTTTGAAAAATGCTAGAGAACTGTAGAGCATGTATCATTACATGATAATAATACCTCCATAACTATGTCATAATCATATAACGTGGTCAATGTTTATATGAATTGTATTATCATTGGTCTAGGTCCACAATATAATAACTTTAGCATAACCATTCCATTTCATCTATATAAGAATTTTAATAAAAGAAGTAAAATCAATGTTAGTAATAATTTCATTATAACTGATAATTTATCATTGTATAAATAATTAAGAATTTCCTAGAAAATACCATCATATAATAATTTTAAAATTATAGGGAAAATAGTATATAATCATTGTATCATAACTCATAATACATATCATAATGGAAGGTCTACTAGAATATAATATCATAATCCATAATGGACAACATACTAGATTACCATTTTTCATATAATAAATCATTAATTCCTTAAACAAGTATATAAATTTCAGTATTGAATCTATCACATGAAATCAACTCTTTTATCACATTATGATATATAATATTTTATGTTGGTAGATAGTTCATAATTATTTTAGTGTTGGCCTATAATATCGGTGGGAAAACGTTAGGTTGAAAAACTATTAGATCTAGTGGGTTACAGTTGTACTATAACACATTATTATCATTATAAATTATTTTTTTAGTACAAAAAAATAAATAGATAAAGCAAAATCATACTATTTCCATCTGAGAAAAATTTTTAATAGGAAAAAGTTGCTCGTTATAGACAAATTCCTTTAAATATTTATCATAGTGATTCGTCTAACTATGTTATACAATGTGGAATGAATGTGAATGAGATAATAAGGTTGTCCTAGTTAAAATAATAATAAAACCTAATTGAATAGAGGACAAATATATATAACCATTTTAACATATATTAAATTCATTAGAGTGGAAAAAAATGTATCTCATTAATTTTGAACATCTATATCAAGATGCCATAAAGGGAAGAAATCACTAGAAAATAACCTATTCTGACTATAGGATTTGAAAGAGACATATATGTACAAATATAAATAAATAAATAATTATACCACAATTTATTACAATACCTGGTCACCAGAGATAGACAATTTGAAACTCATTCACATCCCGAATATCACAAATTAACAGATAAACCAAAAAACACAATTCCTAGGTTTAAAATAAACGTGATCAAATGATTGATGATGTGAAAAACAATATTATACCATTTTACCTCCAAAAAAATACCATGGAATATTCCAAGAAATAGTATCAAACTATTTAATCATATAAAGATGAGAAAATAATAGAGAAATATCCCTTGCCCCATCTTCCATAGGATAATCTCAAATGAACTATTAATCTATACAAAACATGAAAAACCATTATAGTTAATTAGAATGTTATGTAAAAATTTTCCATTAATTAAAATTATCATAAATCCCCATAAATTTGGTGGAATTTCCTTGAGAAGTCTATCAATTCAATAAAAAAACATCACCACCATGGCATAATGTTTTTGGAAGCCCCAATTGAAATATGTTCAACCAACACATTAATTTTTATGTACCTTGAAAAATATTTTAAGTTTCAATTTCATAACATTATGACCAATAGTATCATTGAACATTTTATTTAATGACTCAAATATTTAATAAATTAGAATATTATCATAATTCATTTATATATATTGATTTTAAAATGTTATTTCAATATAAAGTTGTTATTTTCATCATGAAATATTCATGTGAACATCTGAATAGAATTTTCAATTATGATAACATCCTTTTTTATTGAATTTTTTTTACTGGGGATATTTTTAGTGATATAAAACATATTATTCATTTTTGAAATATATTATAATAATATGTTTATGAAACCAGTTAATAGTAAATAATTTAATCTAAAATGCTATGATAATATATTTTTGAATCCCATTTACTTTCAATGAAATATTATATATTATTTTTGATCCAAGATATTGATTAACATAAATGATTGATTTTTTATTATGTTATCTTTAGTCATAAATTTTTTTAACACACTATTAAATTGGGTCACAATAGTTATCTCATGATATAACAAGGATTCGAATGGGGAGTTAACCCAGTTTATTAAGGCACTCCTCCTACTATGATAGTACATAGAGATAACCTGGACTAATTATTGGTGAATGATCTCACTCAAATATGACGGATTTGGGAGTGAATATTTAATATATATTTATGTTTAAACTCAGTACACTATAATCCCCTTCAAATAGAACCTCTATAATAGATTTATACAAATGGTAGTGGACCAATCCACTTTGATAGTCTGGGAATTGAGCATTGAATAGTATAGACGTGACTCTATATTATTATGTGTATGAAAAAATTTATTTCATATTCTAATGTTATACACTAATGGGACTTTTTCATTTATTCCATTGGTAATTACTTCTTATATACTTCAATTATTTATTTCATGATTCGTTAATATTAACTATGACATGCGCATCTAAGAATTAAATAGTTATGCCCATTTTTTGATAATGTTATCCTCATGTTGTGCTGGAAAGATAATTAATAACTCCCTTAATTTACATTTCAATGATTATATGATCAACAATTATTATGTTTATATTCCATGTTCTATAATTAATGTTTTATATATGGTATTTTGAGGAATAGTTTTATGTTTGGAGATATGAATGGGATAATTTGATGATATTTTCTAATAAAATATTATTGATCTTCCATTTGAAGACTTTATTCCTTTATTGTCCCTGATATTTTATTTTTGAAATGTATTTAATATTATAATTAAAGTATCATATATATATATAATAAAATAATGGGTTTCTGTAGAATAAAATTCCATAAAAACCTAGTGAATTGTTGTATTAGTCATCACTCTTATAAAATATTGCATGTTCTAATTACAAAACTATATAAATATTAGATAAGATTTCCATAAATTATTGAACTTGTTCTTAGAGAAATACTAACCCATTTATTCATCCCAATGAATTTTCTATTCTGACAACAATATAAAATGACCCTAATGGGTCCCTAGAAAATATGTCTATAAGTACAATGTAAGAACTCACAATAACTCCATAAAGTGACCCATGATTTTTATACATATATATCACATATTATGGATGAGTATTCAATAAATGTTACAATGACATGAGCTATGAGTGTAATGAATCAGGGTATTTTGATATATGTTACACAATATTAATATTTAATGTAATATTATTAACATCTCCCATAATGATCAACCACTAATTTACTCTACATATTCATACCAACCGTAGACCCAATTTTCATAACTTGTTGAAAGGAATCATAATAAAGTTTTTTATTACCAACTCTGTGAGGTTTGATCATGGTAGATAGCATTATATGATCACTTTAATTAATAATATATGTATAAGGGTATAAGATAATGAATAGATAATACCTTGATCATATAAACCTTTAATTTTTCAAAATTATTAGTCTTATCCTAATGGATTATTATTGAAAAATATTGGATTCATAATTCTATGAAATCATCCCAATTCATGAAGCATTATCACATGTCAAATAACTGGGGTTCCAATATATGAATAATCACTATTTAATATTCATGGATAAAAAATAATACCATAAATCATTTTGGATTATTCTTCATCATATATTTCACATTTATCATCAAGCCCATTATCGTTTTTCCCATTATGAATAAAACTAATTACAATGTATATTGTACTCATGTATTGTTGTATTAATCATTCAACAATAAATTGGATGTATATATAAATCACTCCATTACATAATAAAGATCCTACAACTATGTTCTACATAAACATAAACTATTCAAAATGTAGAACCCTTGGAAAGATATGGGATTCAATAAAATTTTACTATATCATAACCCCTAGAAATGGAATGGTATTCATATAAATTTAATAATAATCATCATAATAATAGATACTAATAATAAATGATAAATTTATCCATATGGTATATGCTTTGTAATGAATAATTATAATAATTGAATTTCATCATATATAGAAAACAATTTTTAAATATCATAGGATAATTTCATGATGAAAATAACCCTTCAACATTCTAAATCCGTTTTTAAATATAAAATTCACAAAAAAAATCAAAATTCTATTAACTGATTATAACCATATAAATATATAAATGACTCACCAATTGAATACTTATTCATGATTGTGGAAATTTATATTTCTGTTCTACATTAAAAAAATAGTTCGATTCAAATTTTTATTAATAATCAAAATGACTCTTTTTCATAAATTAAAACATGAATTTATTGAAATATAATTTTTAAAACTAAAGAAATGATAAAATTTAAATTACCAAATTATTTGAGAATTTTAATAAACCATTAAATAAACATTAGAATACATTGAAATGGATGAAAAAGCATATTCAGCTGAATTGATAAATTATGTTTTATTTTTTTCATAAGACCTCTTTTTGATCCCAATAGTAATTAAATATAGGTAAAATAAAGGAAATACTGTATTATGATTAAATAAATAAATGATATAAATAGTCAATATATTCATGATAGATATATTATATGATATCATCATTGGATAGTTAACCATATGTAATCTCAATAAATAGTGAGACAACAACATAAAACAATTACTACATAAATAATAGTTGAAAAATGCAACAAATTATTATCAAATAAAAAAAATTTAATACCATGAAATGAACTATATTATGGAAATAACACTGTAAAGTTATATTCTATACACTACACAATAGAATTTATTGGTGAATATGTGATCTTTCTTAAAAATATGTTAGTGGGATAAAAATACGATATCTTAACTCTCAAAATCATTTTTACAAGTTCAAACCACCATTATAAAAAATTTCTATGTATTATAAATATATTACATAAATATACTCATATATATTATAATATATATGATTTAAATATATTGTTTTTTCAATCTTTTATTGACATTTATTTTTAAAATCACTATTTCACCTATATATTACTTTTTTACTCATGTGTGTAATTTTTTGTTTTTATTGGTCCTTCTACATTGAAAATGAATCAATAATTTATATGATTAAAAATAAATAAATATTTTTTAACATATTAATTATATAAATTTTTTATGTTATCCATAAATTATAAGGATAACAAATTTGATTACACTATTTATCGATATGGTATGTCATACTTACCCATGAACACTAATTAAATTATTATTTGAATGGAATTAATGAATTAAAATTCAAATTTTAGGAATATAGAAAAAAATTTATTTCACATATATCATATATATTAATTATAACATTTTTTAACCATTCATGAAATATAGAAATGAAAAAACGAATCACATCACCTCAAGGAGGAGGTAGACCACACGTAGGGAAAAGATATGTTATCATTTGATGATGGTTTAAAATATAATTAAGTATATAAGATATGTAGTTCTAGAAACAAATTTTGTCCATAATATTCAAATATATTAATTAAATTCATCCATATAAACTTCTATAAATATCATATAAAAAATGAATCACATCACATTATGTGTATGTAGTATGTTGTAAACATCAGATATATTATTATTTCACCCATTATATGGTGTGGTCAATAAATATGGATGATGATGTGTGAAAATGTAGTGGAATGATTTTAACATATAAAATTGAGGATTTCATTTTTTTAAATAGAAATATATTCATTAATGTGAAGTTAATATCAAACCTCATTTCATAAAAATTGTAAAATTTATTAGTTTATTGATTATATTCCACATACACAATTCATAAAAAAACATTTTTTATACCCATTATTCCAAATACTTAACATATACTCAGGTTTACTATTATATCATACACCACATTATCAGTTTTTTTGTTTATTTACTTATGTAATCTATCGTTTAAGAATAATAAAATGTCCAAATTTGATAATTTATGCATAATTACTGAAGATAATAAATAAAATAAATAAAATAAAAGTTTATTGATTTTGGATGATTAATTTTTACATAATCACATGTCAGACGAAAAACCATTTTTTAACCTTAACCGCTGAAATTAATTTTTTATTGCCATTGTTATTCATTATGAGATAATCATTGTTAAAAAACATTTAATAATTGAATTTTTTTTAAAATATATATTAAATTTCTAAAAAAACATGATCATATATAGGGAGGTATATAATTTGAAATTAAACCTACAAGAATGATGAAAAATTATTTTCCAAATAAATTATTTGTCAATTAAAAAAATATTTAACAATAAAAATAAATATTTAATTTATATAAATTACATTTATTTAATGTATAATAATATAACGTAACCAATTTTAATTTAAAAATGTTCATAAATAATTTATTTAAATATTATAGAAACCGAATATCATTTGTCAATAAAAAATAGAATTTAAAACTATTTACATAAAAGTTATTGATTTTAGAAATGTATGTAAATAATATATCTATGATAATTATTACATAATTATCCAAAAACTAATTTTAATATATTTTTTTAATAATTATAAATTTGGTGAAAATTAATTTTTAATTTAAATGTTCACAATGAATCAAAACATATTTTTATATGAGTTATGTTTTAAAGAATATATTTTGATTTAAAATTATCTAAAAGATTTAAAGCCATTAAGTTTAATTATAAAAAATATTAATATATATTTATTATATTAATTCACTAAAGTAATTCACATTATATTATTTATTTAATTTAACGATATGAAACTATTTCATGTGCTTACAAATAAATTTTCATCAAATGATTTTATTTTTTAATAAATTGTTTTTATTTACATTTTAAATTAATTTATTAAAAATAAATAAATTATATATATATATATATCAAACATATATTTTATTATGTTAGTTAATCTAATTCATTCCCTCCATTATAATATTTTGTACAAAACTATCATATTATGTAATACAATTTTATTTCTTTTTCATGTTTTATTTTAACAAAATATTATATGTAACAAAAGATTTTTTTAATTTTTAAATTTTTGGAAAAAATTGAATGAAATTTAAAATAGTTAAATTATACGACCCATAAAATTATTTCTCCCTTGAATTTATGTAATTATTTTTTAAAAAATTTGGGATAAATCTTTCACATAATATTCGTAGGTTCTTATTTATGTTCATCATGATTTTGTTTTCCCCACAAAACATTGACCATGTGTGTTGTCTTATTTAAGAGTTCATTATGACTAAAATAAGAAATATTAATATGTTCTCCCATCTATGTGAGATTCTACGCCAATGTCATCTGTTTAGTACATATTAAGGGTCAGGTGTGTACCATTTTAGGAGTGATTCATGGAACACATTGTGAACATCAAAGATGTTTTGATGTTGCACTAAGGGATATGTGACCATCCCAACATGATATAGAATTTTGTGAGGGAAAACACATAGAGAAATATATTATTATTTATTGTAGAATTCCATAAATATATTATATAGTGAAAATCAATGAAACAATAATACAAAAACATTAAATTATAGATAATTTTTATTATTTTAATGATAATATTTAAATCAAGTTTTTAATTCCATTATGTTTTGCTAGATGGATCTATCCATTTGTAATTTTTCAATACATATATCAATCCCAAATATATTTCTTTTCTTCAACTTCATTATTTCACATTGAATATCTACACTTATTTCATATATAACATTAAAATTGTCAATTTAACAGCTCAATTGGTATTAATTATTGTACAAAGAACAAAATATGGTAGGTTTTAACCCCAAAAACCATTGAAACAAAGTAAAAAATATCTCAAAATATTCTCTAGGGTATTAATTTTTCATTAATAATTACAAAATATCAAAGGATGATTCATAATACTCCATAAAAACATTCTATGAAGGCATTGATTTATACTTCAAAAAAATATCGAGGAAGACCTCCGATCTCAACTAGAAATAATAGAATGTGGAACTCCCTTAAATCAACATAATTATATAACATTTAAACATTAAATAAAACCATAGATGAATTTTAATTATTAAAAATAAATTGTTCTTATATTTAATTGTGTTCAATGAAAACCATTATATCATTATGAATGTTATATGATATTTGGATAAAAATGACAAAATACATGGTAATGATTTATCTTTTCAATTATAGTGCGTGTAATGGTTGGAAAAAATCCATTACACATTCTCATATAATCTATATCATGTGGACATCACCGGTACCTGGATACATAACATACAATATATCTTCTTATTTTTTCTCATAATCAATATCCTTCTAGATATATATATATATATATTTATATTAATAGGATGAGTATTGAATGAAGAAATATATGACTGGTCTAACAGATCTTTCTTCAAATCTAGTGTGCGAACTACATACATGGATAAAGAAAAATATAATTATATCACAGTGAATGTTGAACTCAATTTAATTTTCACCATATTTTACAACACTACATCTTCCTATTCCAACACATTAATATTTACATAGAAATGTTACTGAACACTTATATGAGAATGATAAAAACTCTTACCATAAAATATGATTTCATGATCCATCCACTAAATCAACATAAAAATTTGATATTTTTCAACCACATTATATAAATTATGGATAGATACATTTTACTACATTCATTAGACACACTGTTTTATTTTGTAGGGTGGTAGTGTATTAATTATTCATGTTTTTTCTATAATCTATAACTACAATATATGGTTAATATTATACCCATTATGTGTCAACATATTCATTATTCAATTATGACCAGCACACACACACACACATATATATATAACACATTTTACAATAAAGTAATTTATCAGTATCATTATTGAATCAAATCTCCACACCATAATCTAAATCATTAGTTGGGTATCTTTTCTAATTAACCATAAATTTCCTTGTGCAATAATATAAAACCATATTATATTGATTTTGAATGAATTTTATTCCCTCTCTCAATGTGTCACTATAGATTACATATCCACATCCATTATAGGGTAATGTCAGAAAGGTGCACTGGTTAACTATATATTTTTTTTAGTTGATAATTTCTTAAAAATTACCAGTATGAAGAAACATTGATCCCTATAATGGTATCATGGTTAGTGGTTCATAATTCAATACAATATATTCTGAAAAATATTAAAAAATATGAAAAATCATTAAAACATAAGAAATCAGTCATCATTTTTGTCTAGAACAATGATTATTTGACTCCATCATTGATACATTCACCTATATTCCCCCTCTTGATATTATATTACCATAAAATAAAAATAGTTGTAACCATACAACAGATAATGTAAACCATCATTTAGTTTTCCTTATAATGTTTTTAGTATAATCCCCAAGTGATCACAAAAATATTCTACAATGATAAATTTATATGAATATCATCTACAAACACTAGCTCCACAGATGAAGTAAACATATAATAAATCTATTTTTACATTCGATTATGATTTCATTTATCTTGAATGTATAAATTCCATCACTAAAAATTCATATAGTTTTTACATTGCACATAATATTTTCTTGGGTATATCCTACTGAAATAAATTTTTACACAAACAATAACAAACTTATGTTTTTTTATGATAAAGACCTCTAAAAATATACATAAATATGATAATCATCAATAAATAACTACTAATAAGGTGATACCATGACATTAATCCATAAAATTATAAAACCACGATGAAATATATAAATATTTAGTTAAACCTCTGTGTATTGATTTATGAATCAAAAAATAACATAACTCGTGTATGATTCCTTATTTATATAATGAATATACCTTTCATAAAAATAATTTTACATATTTTTTCATGAATCCCTATAGATAAATAATTTGTTTCATCACCTTATATGATGTAAATGGAATAATTAATTCCTTATCATAGAAGTTATGTAATTGGTTATGGCATAAAAATTTATAATTCTGATGATCTACACATATAAGATGTCTAACACTTCCATATTTATTTATCCATATAATTAATTTCAATATAGAAAAAATCTCTACCCCCATTTAAATATCTTATTATATTTAAATTCCCACAATCTTGGCATATAAAAAGAATAAATTTTATGGCACATTAAAATTGATTAATTTCAATCTTCAATGTGTTTCATGTGTTAGTAATCTTAATAATATTCATGTTGTAAATCTTAGATCATGATATGTAATTTATTAGTAATATTCTTAAAATTATCTGAAATGATCACCAATATGGCGTCCAATAATTGAAAAATTTTCGATTATATTCAACCCTAATAAAATTAATCCTCCAATAATCTACTAAATAAAATACAAGTTAATAATTTTTTTCCAATAATCATAGTGGGATATCATATATGCATGATGAAAAATTGAAATGATGTCTAAATCAAGTCATTGTATTTTTAATCTATGACACCATATGTTTATCATTGGTCATTCATTATATTTATATAATAAATTATTTCTTGATTATTCATATTTATTGTTGAGATAACCTAATCATATCCACTGGTAGATTCAAACATTATGGTACAAATACTCATTCTCATTTATTATGTTCTGCTTCATACAAGTAAAACTATTGTTATTTAATGTAGCTACCATATAGTTCATCATTGTGAAAAATTGTACTTTTTGAATCCATGCATGGATTTATTTCTAGGAAATCCAACAAAAAAACTATTTTTAGAAAAATTAGAAAGTAATCTTATTCACATAATTATCTAATATATTCTCTCTAATTTTTTCTCATCCTTGTTTCTAAAGGTTTACTGAACCTATCCCATAAAACCACCTCACTATGGAATTATTACATGTCAACTATAATTTAACCATATCTATTTACTCAATGGGTGTTGACACCTCCATTGTGGGACTCTTAACAAAAATCCTAGTGGCAGACCTTTCTATGGGAGTCCAATGTGATGAAATACATGCTTCTCCCAATTCTCAAATTTCAGAGTTCCTAAGGATAATCTCCCTTCAATTACCCTCGATTCTAAATAAAAAATAACAAGAATTTTAATAAATTTATACACATATTTTTTATAAATATTTAATCATTTCACATACTCATTTTTGAAGACCATGATGTTTTATTTTCCTAGAGGCCTGGTAGAAAATAAAATTATTTATAAGATAATATTCAATATTTCCTATAAATATTTTCCAATTTTACAGTCTTCATAATCATACACTACAAAAATTCGTTCCTTATATCCTCAGGTATGGAATGATTATACATACTATACTCGATTGATAAATAAGCGGGCTATGTAATGACTAGGACTGATGGAATTTAACCATTTCACCAACTAATCGATATTGGATCCATGTAGTGCATCCAAGTAATCCATTAATGGTATTGTTGTGATCCACTGCTGTTATTATTGGAATAATAATAATAGAAAAGGTTCATGATCAAGGTGTTTCTCAATATTTGAAAGCAGTATCCTTGATTCAGAATGGGTATCCTAAATGATCAAGGAATTCTCCGATAAGAATCCATGGGCAACCCTAGTGAGGCCATTAATTTTTGATATTGAAGTCATGTAATATTTTAATTGGTTAAATACCTTATTTTAATTATTGTATAATCTCCATATATCATGAAACCATTTAACCAATTCCTAATTTATCAATAATTCCATTTTGTCCAAGACATTTCATTCCTTAGTTTGACAAGGCCTTGTATCGTGAAACCATTCATTTAATCAAATTAAAAAAATATTGTATATTAAAGGAATATTCATATTACTTTTATTTATGTCTTATGTTGTACTATAGATATTCAACCTAATATTCATTTACATTTAAGGCCATGCCATATTCTTATTATACATTCCAACTCACATTTCACATTTCATTTTCAAATTGATTCACCTACAATAGGTGCATCATGTGGTTAGGATTCATGGTAAATTACTGAAATTTACATCATAAAACGTGTTATTTAATGTTGGACATCATACATATATGATGGTCAAGCTTGGGAACACATGATATGTGGCATCTAGTTCCGAGAAATCACTACATCAAACCACACCAAAAAACATAAATTGGTATTCGTCAAACCCTTTTTATCACTGTTCACTGAGCTTCACCCATCGAATTAATTCCAAAATGGGAGTTGTGGGTAATCCATTATTTTTTTCTAATAATGTTATTGATCTGGAACCCCTAAATCTATCATACATGTTGTTTTTTCTCCCATTTTATGGTCCAATAACCATTTATAGTCCATAATTTAACTATCATACTATTTCTCCCTGAATTGGAAGTGTAATAGATTATTATCATATTTTTTTTTCAAACAATGGGTTAAATTAATCATTTTATATTAGTAGACAAAGAAAAATGTGAAAAATACATGTAAAGACATGAAATTGAAAAAAACTCATCTATGATTGGATGAACTTTATATGTTAAAGAATAATGATCAATAACAACTTAAATATCTCTCCAAATTAAAATCATTAATATAAAACCATCACATAATATAATTTAACCATAAATCATTCAGTTAAATGATTGATTCCTGGTCATCATCGAAATAATTATGGGGATGGAAATCCTAAAAATTCAATATCTTACCTTGGTTTGTATAGATATCATCTAAATTTCAGTTTGCTTCCATGGTCAATTGAAAGAATCTTATCTCTATCAAACCGTGATTTTTGAAACAAGATCTAGTTTTTATGTTTCCATTAATGCTCCTCCCACATCTCTCTAATGGATCTCATTGATTATCATGGTTATTTTGAAAATCCATCAAATTTTCTATAATCATGATTATATAGATATCTATTAAGATGAGGCAATTTAATTACTTTATTTTATTATGATTCTTTATTTTAAACACCCTCACACTATCATGTCCCCAAACAATCTATGATGTGTTAATAGGTTATATCACCCCTAGAGTAAAACAGTTCTTTAAGCATAACAGTAACATCAAATTTATGATCTTCCCCTCTTATTATTTTAAATCAACTATTTGATGAAAAAAATGCATATAAATTAAATATAATTAAAATTTTAAAAAATTCAATTTCCTGAAAATTGGGTCTTTTAATGACCCACATTATTAGTTCATAATATCACAAATATTTATACATATATATTAATATATTACAAAAAATAAGGATGTTAAATCATATATCATAATTATTGATATCTCATTATCCTCTTATATAGTGATAGAATTTATATATCTTAATAAAATTATTGGAACCATATTCAAATCCATTTCTTTTTGAATAGATAGATTATAATCATTGAAGCAAATATATTTAATAGATAAGGATTGTTTCCCTCCTACAATGGTAGTAATTATTATTGTTATATAAAAGTATCATAATAGTGAGGTCGAACCCGTTTAATTGATACTATATTTATCATTTCAAAATTATAATTGTTTTAAAATCCATTATTTCAATTATTTTTGAATCCCTATGTTTATTTGATACAAATCATTTTAATGGTTTATATTATTGCAATAGATGAGTTGTTTTTAGGGAAATTTAGAAATATGAAGAGGCAACAACGTAAGGATAATTAATTAATAATGTATCATTCCCATGTATTATTAATGAAATATAATAATCAAAAAATTTAATATTTATATATCAAAAAATTGTGTTGTCAATATAAGGAAGTGGTAAAAATTGAATAACATTATCCATATTGGTGGAAGATTATATGCATGCACGAGCTATGTTTTTTATTTTTCAACAGATAGAATGAATTAGTGAGGTATAATGATTTATCGATAGGGGATGGTTATTTTTTTAAATAGATTATTTTGTAATTTAATACCTTTTAAGAAACATCAACATATAGTGTTGATTAATGACGTAACACATCACCCCTAAGAACATAAGTACTAATATACTATATGCACAATTATAATTTTTCTTATGGTTGGTTAGAAGGTAGAAAATCAATATTCCATAATGATAATGATTTTGAACTATATATATTATAATGATTCATTATTTTTTATTTATTATATAGTATTTTTAGATTTAAAATAATTATGAAATTAGTTAAAATGAAAAAGGAATGACTTTGATTTTTTTACGTTACTCCCCAATAATAACAACATAAATTTAGTGGACTAAAAATTGTAAAATAAGGGGAAGAAATATAAAAATGATATTGGGTATAATTTATATTAATCATGGTGTCATTAAATTTTATATGTAATTATTGATGATAATGGACCCATATTTATATATGGTCTTAGTGGCCCATTTATAAAAACTCAAAAAAATATTTCAAGGAAACATCACATTACAATGCATGTTCCATCAAAAGATGAATCCAATATTGATGGGGGTAAACCTTGGTCTAGAAAACTCACATAAATTTTTTTGGGAAGGATAATTTACCACATATGATGATTTTTATCATTTGTATCATTTTACCAAAACATTCCATTACCATGGATACACTATTTTTTGTCAATAACATATTTTTATATGAAATAAATAAAATTATATTTATCTTATAATTAGTGTACTGGAATCTAAAATATGATGTTTTATTGTAATATTAATATTATAAAGGTGATATTTTTTAGTTTTTATTTAATAAATGTTAACTGATTAAAATAGAATAAATATATCTTCAGTTCCAAATTGTTAAAAAAATAATTTTAAAAATAATTTTTTAAAATTGTATAATTATAATTTTTACATTAAAAATTCCTCATTAAATATTCTTCCATGTTGAAATCCAAAATATGTCATTTGTGGAACTGTCATTATAAAAAATTTATTTTAAATATTCCTAAAAAATTACATAAAATCCAAACATTTGCCATTAATATATTAATTTCATTCAATTTAAAATAATAATTTTCATATTGGAAATTTAAAATAAAAAATTTGAAGGATTTTAATTTAAATTAAATAAATATAATATGAAACAAAATAATTTTATAAATAAAAAATATATTCTTATCCCTAGGTAATTTAAATGATATTCTTTATAGTTAACTATTTCAGATTTTTTATTAATTTATCATCAATTTAATTTCATAAATGATTCATAATGATATAATAAGAATAATATTTGATAAATTAAAATATAGGGTTCCATAACAAAATATTTTAATATATTACTATTACAATTGAGTTTGTATTATTATTAAATTTTTTTTAATTTTGTTTAAAAAATAGTTTAAAAAAATAATGATAAATCTCTATATATAATTTGAATCTTTGAAACCAATCTATCATATTATGTAATAAAACATGATTTTTTTTGATTTAATATAAAAAATAAACATTATATTATACAATAGAGGACCTTTTTAGTTCCATGTTTTGAAATATTAGACAAATAATATGTTAAATAATTTTTTTCAAAAATAAATACCTAATAACTAACTGGATTCATCAATATTAGCACCTTAAGTAACTATTGAACTTATAATAAAAATTTTAAAACATTTTAAAATCATGACATATGAAGGAAATCCTTGCAAGGTACATAAAGAAATAAAATTGTTAGTCCAATTGAAACATGAAAATCTATTAAAATCCATTTTCTTGAAAACTAATTAGTATGAATAAAACAGTAATGTGGTTTATGTGGGAAATCATTTCCATATCACTGTTATAAACACCCTTAAAAATGGAAAACCCTTTTGGTACACTTCCAGCCCTAGAGTACACAATGAACTGGAGATCTATAATGAGGATCACCCGTCATATCCTGTGCTATAGTGTGATCAACCCAACATATCATGAGCTATAATATGAACAACCCTACATATAATATATATAATGGGGTTAAAACTTAAATCAGTAACTATACTTGGATCATCCAAACATATAAAATATCCAAATAATATATCACCAAAATAACCTTTTTTGTAAAAAGTTACATTTAAAATAAAACCCCTAAATTTCACATAATTATCAAATAGTATTGTTAAAAAAAATTATAAGGACAACTATAATGGAATAATTATGGTTATAAAGTGTCATGAACGTGGTAAAAACAACTCATCTAGTGTAAAAAATAATATTTTAAATTTTGTAACAAATACAGTTAAAATATTTTTAAAAGAAACATTCTCTATAAGCCAAAAATAATATTCCTTTTCATACCCCATAAGAAAAATTGAAATACTAATAATCAAACACACACAAATATATATATATATATATATATATATTCATAAAAATCATTTTGATGAAATATAATAAAATAATAATATTTTGATTAATAAATATTTAATGTAACTTAAATAACTTTTTACTAAAAGAGAATCTAACCTTGGGTTTTACATCAATATAATGTGTTCGAAACTAATATATATGGTTTATAATAGTTAATTTATTGTATTATATAACAATAATTTTGTTTATATTAATTAAATTGTCTATATAGAACATATTACACCTATTTGTTAACAATATTTTGTAATTTCCATTTTTCCATATCGTTGTTTTAAGAATTTGTATCGTATTCTTATTATGGTCTCATTATAAAAACAATTAAAAAAAATTGCAGATTTTATAACATATATATATATATATATATATTTAAAAATATCATGTTAATAAAAATTTCCAATGATTTTTATAAAATGGAAACCAGAAATCATCATCCATGATGCCAGAGAATTGTCACAACACTGACTACGATTTCATTATTTAATAATAAAAGAATAATATGTGTTTTTATTCATATACAATAAATAAAACACCACTCCAATATAAATGTTATATAATAGTTTTTATGAATCATTTTATAATGGGAGGTGATAAGGTATATGTGATAAAAAATATAAAAGGGAAAAATGAATCTATCTTCATGAAAATCTTTCCTTGAAAAACTCATCAGTACTCTTGGAAGATGGACTTATATGAGACTAGAGGGAAAAAATATTTCATGGTACATTTACAAAGTAATTTGGATGATAATAGACTAATAATAATGATTAATGTGATGAAATACTTTTTAAGGAATGTCCCTCATTTAAAAAGTGATATGAGGGGTAACATAGAAATTACTCAAATTATTGAAATTTAGTAAATATATTTTATGTTTTAAGATTTCAAAATGTGCTAATAACAAAATGGGGTTATATTTTATACATAATTAATTCCTATTTTCAGTTATTAACGTTTTGTTTATTTTTAGAACATTTTAATAACAAAATTTATTCATGAAAACTAATTTTTTCAAAATAAAAACAACTCAAATTTACAACATAATTCTTAAAAAATTATTATAATTAATTTTTTTTATAGCATATAAAAAAATATTAATATACAGAAAACTTAAATTATCATAAAAAACTCAAATTAAATTGATTTTTTTATGTGTAATGACATCAATTTGATTTATTCATTAATTAAAATATTACTAAATTATAATTGTGGAAGATATTTTGATATTTATATTTTCACGAAAAAATAAATATAAAATTTCATGATGAATCTAAATTTCATAAATTTCAATACAGTAATTATTTTACAAAAATATGGAAGAAAAAAAGTCATTAAAATATTATATAATTTTTGAAAATAATTTAATTTTAGAAACATTGTTATAGAAAAAGTATTATAAACCATTTAGATCATTTAATAATTCTTGTAAATTTAATTAAAAAAAAATTATTTACTTAATCTTTGTTTGCAATTTTTTTGCATCAACGATGTATAATAAACTGTGACTCTAATATTATATATTAAAATTATATATAAATTACTATTATAGAATGAATTAAATTATATTAAGAATAAAAATAATTATACATTCATTATTTATAATTAATAATATATATTCTAAGGTAACATATTTAATTTTTTATTTTTTATATTCTTTCTCTACAAAATTATTACACATCCATATGGATATAATTACAGCTATATAATAATAATTTTATAAATTAGCATCCAAAGACATACATAATATATAATATTTAATAAAATTTCATAACAATAATTTTTAGCCCTCAATTTTTATTTTTAAATTGTAAAATTTAACATTACCAATGTAGCATACGCACTAAATTGTCACTGACAATAATTTTCATACATTTCATGAGTAGAATAAAATATTCATGTCCTACAGAATTCCTATAAAATATTCCTCTTATAATATAAATATTAATTTATTCCATAATATTAATAATCATTATTTCTCATTTTTGTCGTCACGATGTTACAAATAAAAAACTCTAATAAAAATTAATTGTTCTTTTTTCTCTTTAATATAAATTAATAGTATTTAGAAATCCTCATATAAGCATACTAGAATTATTTCAAAATTATTAATTAAAAAATGTAAATATTTTTCTCAAAGAAGAATTCTATAATTGAATAAATTTTTATTTGAAATAAATAAAAATATAAAAAATTATTTATATTATGAATTAAAAATTAAATAAAGAATATAAATAAAAAATTTATTATGTAAATACATGGAATGTTACATTCCCCCTATTGAAATTACTTCCTAGCAATTTTTATTCAATAATAAATCATCTGATGATATTTTTTCCTTATAGAAATTGTATATTCCAATTTTTATTCTTCTTCCATGTGGTATCTCCACAAAACCAAAACATGATAAATTACATTGTTTTTTTAAAATTACTCTTTGCGATCAAGTATATAAACTATATTTTCTTCCTAAAAATGGATTATTTCCAATTGAATTACATCTGGGATCAAAAAATGATTTGGATCTTGTACACACATTTTTCTCATAGAGTCATGGAAAACATTATTTAACAAAAACAATCTCTCTAGAAAATCTACTCTGTTGTTGACTTGACTATTATTTTCTAGAATCTCATAATGTCCAATAAACCTTGGAATAATATTCATTTCATAGAAAAACAAATAACACATTTACATGGAGAAACATTTATAATTGTGTGATCATGTACCTCAAATTAATGGGCATTCCTATTATTATTTTCAATACTTTTCTACCTACTCTATGTTTTCCACATGTGTCATTGAATCAACTGACCATTTTCTACCACATTATCTACCAATTATGGTCCCTTTAAAATTTGTTCCTTTAAATCATCCCACAATGATGTATTTTGGAACCAGGTTCCATATTATTATACATATTGTTCTATATATAAAAATAATGATACCTTTAGTAGATGATAACTAAAATAATGAATGATTTTTAACCCAACATCCCTGGTAATCCACTGAACATGCTCAAAGCATATTCTCTAATGTATGAATTATTTGGTTTTACTATCCATCAAATTAATGATGAATGGTTGTGATGAAATTAATTTTAGTTGTTAATGACTTATTAAAACCTTTTTAACATATAGTAATGAACCTGATATCATGTTCAGATATGATGGTCAAATGAAATCCATGTAATTGACTAATTCATTCATGTTACGTTAAGAAAGTATATCTAAAGGAAAGTTATCTCGACTAACAAAATAATGATAATATTTAGTGAAACAAAAAATAATAAACTAGATTTCATGTTTACCATGATATTTCATTGGATGTGCCACCATGATGTCCAAAGATATATTTTTACATTTACTCTATAACACTCATATAGGTTGAATAATCCCCTTCATCAACTTCCATTCTACATTAACTCATTGACATGTCACACTTTTCATAGTAAAACCTATGATATCTATTTTCATTTCATCCCACAATTAATACTATAGATAATCTATGAATATCATATTTGTACTAGGATGAATAGAAAACATAGACTTGTGAGAATCATGCAAAATTTATTTATTGACATGTGAATCTTAAGGAAAATATAATATCTTCTTTAAAATAAAAACATAAGCTTTATCAAGGTCAAACAAAGGATAATTAAACTTTCAAACAAATTAATCCTTTTTTATCAACCCACAATTCTTTTATGTAGGAACCATGGTCTTCTATGCATGATTTGGAGTATGATTTGTGTTTTTTGTCAATCCTCAGTGGATGTTCAGAATGTGTACCAGCAAATAGATCGTACAATTCAAGCAGACAACAATATTTAAGGTGGCGTCGTTTCCCAGTGTTTGCCAATTTTGTGGGCCTGAAAATCGACAGATAGAGAAAAGTTTTTTTTGGAAAAGAGACTTGTGCACCGTGTACTTGATGAATAGTAAACTTTCACACCATATGTTCATCAAGATCAGAACATGGGAAAATGGCAAAGGGATATGGGTTGCACACGTTTTGGGCTGGTCGCGCAAGTGACCTGCACACCTTGAAGAGACTTGCGAATCAATGCCTAGGAGGACTTAAAAACAAGCGTGCCTATTATTTTTTAATATCATAACTTCAAAATATAGCAAAGGAATGAAGGTTGCACAAGTATTAGTGTGGTCGCGCAAGTGAGTATTGCGACAGAGGCTTGGGAGGATGAGCTGCGTGCTGGAACCTGCGCACCGAGGGAAGACTTGCGCGCCACCGCGCAGGGGGTCCAGTTTTCCTATAAATAGAGGACCACCCCTCTTAATTTTCAATGGATTTAAAGACTTATATATGTTCTGAGCTCTCTTCGCGCAAGTGGTTGAGTCGTGAAAATGGTTGTTGGGTCGAGGATGTAGAGGTTGTGCGCCGATAGTTGGATGCGTGACCAAGGCAGTTGGGGAGTTAAAGGAGAAATGTCGCGCAAGTTTGGTGTTGAAGGAGGTTGTGTCGCGCAAGTAGTTTGGTGTCACCTGCTAACCAAATTTGTACTGCACAAGTGAATTGCGCGCCGGGATTGAAACTCGCGCGCCTGGCTTGGAGAAGCATGCCAGGGTTGTTAAAGTACATCTGTCCTTTTGAAGCTGCACAAAAGCTCGAAGATCCCCTAGTACCCTCATCGAAAAGTGAGATATGACTTCTAGTGAGTTTTGGACGTCAACAGAGCATCAACATACGATAGAGGATGCATTCTTATGCAATTAAGAAGAGACCATCAAATCTATAAACTGAGCGTGACTTCACCACGGGCAGTGAGCCCGGGGGAGTCAACGAGATTGAGCTGAGAGATTCAGTGAGTTACCCTGAACCTTTGTAAAGACAGTGAGCCTAGGATAGAGTGATTATCCTCGAACCATTGTAATCCACAGCTAGTGAAGATTAGTGGAATTAGGTATGACCAAAAACTTGTCAGCGTATTCTCCTTGGACATAGCCCTTAGTTGTGAACCAATTAAAATGTTTTGTGTCTTCTCTATGCATGTGAATGTTTCCTTTCTGTTCATATTCACTAAATGGTTCGACAAGTTCCTACCAACATGGGAACAATATCAATCACATTAAAAGAAAAATTTATCACCCTGATTCATCCCTCCCCTCTCAGGGTGTCCCAGGGTCCTTCAACTGGTATCAGAGGGTAAAGGTTGCTTGTGTTTAATCTGTCCTTTTTCGACATGGAGAATGCAGTCAATGTCAGGGGGTCCCTCACTTTGATGGAAGTAATTTCTAGATCGAGAAGAATAGAATGCGATCTCATCTATGATCTCTTGGAATGGAAGTTCTATTTTCTACTATTCAAGGAATACAAGTCACTGATCTAACAGGCCTAGCTATGACTGAAAGAGACAGGAAAATTCTTTATGTAAATGCTAAATCAGAAAATGCACTCACCAAATCCCTTTCTGATCAGATCAACCTAAAGGTGATGAATTGCAGCACAGCAAAATCCATGTGCGACAAACATGAGAATATTTATTAAGGAGATAGAAAAGTGAAGGAGGTGAAACTACAAGTGCTGCACAATCGGTTTGATGACCTGAAGATGCATCCAGACAAGAATGCAGACTCTTTCTTCAATCTAATTACTGAAGTGGTTGGATCAATTCGGGTTCTAGGCAAAGAAATAAAAGACAATGATATTTTAAAGAAAATATTAAGAATACTTCCACCTCTATACAATGCAAAGGTGTCAGCCCTTGAGAAACGAGATCTTTCAAAACATTGTCTGGATTATCTACTGAGAATCTTGGTAGCATATGAAGTGAGAGTCAAACCAGATGATGCTACGACTCGCGTGAGCAAAGAAATGGAATTCAAGGCCAAGGATAAACTAAAAATCTAAAAAGATATTAGCGGTGAATATGACTAAGAAAAAGAAATTATTTCATTCATTTCAAAGATGTTCTATATGGGGAAAATAAAATTCAAAGGGATTTTACCACTAGCATGTTTTCGTTGTGGAAAAGTTGGGCACATTGACTCTCAGTGCTTAAGAAAGATCAATGATTAAGATAGTGAAGATGAATGCTACAAGAAGCCTCAGAGTAGGTTCTTCAAAAAGGGAGACTTTAAATCTGTAAAGAAAATTAAAAGGAAGGGTTTTGTCTGTGAAGAGGAAAAAGATGATAATGAATTCTATGATGAAGAAGAACTAGAATTAAAAAGTGGGAACCATGCTTCGATGATGAGCGCTGATGAAAGTTCATAGGATAATGGTGGAGAAAAACAACTAAGAACTTGTGTAGATCCCGAGACGCAACTTAAAGATGTGGTTAGTATGCTTAAGATTAAATGTAAGAGTTTCAATAAGTGGAAATCAATTGTGGAAGAATCAACTAAATACGTTGATCAAATTAAAGCTGAAATTGAACGAATGGAAGAAGTTGTGAAGGTATAGTCTAAAATAATTGAATGCAATGATGATGTAGTGGATCTGAAGCTGATAATTGAAGAGCAGGAAAAGGTTATGAATGACCTTACATCAGGACTTGATGAAAAATCCAAGACTACTGATGGTCTTGAAGAGGAATTTTTTACTCTAAGGAGTAAACTTGAGACTAAATCAATTCCAAAATAATCGAGGAAGAAAATGCAGTTTGGAAGATTCTCATATGTAGAATTACTAGCAAGATCCAAGTGTGGATCAGATGGGGTTGGAAAAGTCATGAGTGATTAAAGACTCGCTTGCATGGGAAAGAGTGGAATTGGCTGTGAGGCTGAGACATCAACTGCTAAAAGTGAAAAGATCCAAAAAAATGATAAGATGAACGTTGAACCTATTAAAACATTGCCTAAAGTGCCGAAAAAGGAACCCTCAATCCAAACTAAAAGGAGAACTGAAAATTATTCTCAAATATTCAGAAATGACAAAAAGTATAACTATTCTCCCAAGGAAGAAGGTATGAGGAGAAATTCAAGTGAGAAGACATTTTCTCTTATAAAGTTTCAGTTCTGTGGCTATCTGGGCAATACCATGTCTTATTGTGAAGAGGCAAGAAGCTATCTGAATGGAGAAGTTATAGATGTTCAACAAAGGAGAACAAATTCATATCCTAATTCTTATATAGAAACAATTTCTATGGATACTGTTATCGTTGTTCTAACTTTTGTCATAAGGCTACTAATTACAAGCAGAGAAGGGACATGGACACCTCATAATGGAGTTCAAGACAAGTCAAGTCTCGTCACCAAGATAGTGTTTCTCTTTCAAACATGTTTTCTCCTCTCAAATAATATTTCTACTATGAAGAACCTAGGTATGTGGAAGAGATAATTTAAAGGCCATCAGCACTATATTCCCAATCCAATGTCTCATGGAAGTAAAGGAAGAAGATTGAGAAATCCAAACTTGCAGAGGTGGCCCTCAATGCTAAAAATAAAAATAGTACCTGGATTCTGGATAGCGGTTTTTCATCTCATATGAAAGGTAATTCCAGCCTGCTAATAGATATCAAAAGGAAGTTTGATGGTATAGTGGGATTTGATAATGATGAGGCTCCAAAAATCCAATGGAGTGGATGTACCGAATTAGATAATGGAGAACTAAAGAAGACTGAAGTCCTTTACGTAGATGGCCTACGTCATAATCTTCTTTGTGTGAGTCAACTCTATGACACAAGACTTATTGTTAATTTTAATCATAAAGGCTGCACTATAAAGGGAATGACAGGAAATTCACTTATGAAGGGATGCAGAACATAAGGCAACTTTAATCAGGTTGATAGTGAAGAAAATGTATGTTACATGACTATTGAAGAAGAAAACAATTTGTGGCATCGGAGACTGGGACACATCAATCAAGAAGACATGGAGAAAATATCAAAATTGAGAATTGTCATGGACATTCCCAACTTGAAGCGTGAGCATGAAAAATCATGTGATTCTTGCATTCATGGGGAGCTAGTCTGCCGTTCATATCAGCCAAAGAAGTAAAGGGCTTCTCACTTTCTTGATCTGATTCATACAGATGTATGTGGGCCGATAAATGTTGTTTGAACTCATGGAGAACGGTACCTTGTCATTTTCATAGATTATTACAGTAGAATGGCATGTGTGATGGGCATTCACAGGAAACAACAAGTCCATGACTGCATGAAAACATATCGGCGAATCGCCGAGAATGATATTGGATGAACAATCAAAGTGTTGTGATCTAACAATTAAGGAGAATACACGTCCATTGAATTTAAAAATTATCTGGAAAAGCATGGGATACAGCATGAGGTAGCATCTATAATAACTCCACAACAAAATGGAGTTGTTGAAATTTGGAATCGGTAGGTGAACAACATGGCACAAACTATGTTGATTGAGAGTCGTATTCCAGGACATTGCTGGAAAGTGGTTGTTCAAGCTGTATTGTACATTCGAGAATCGAACATGACTTTATATGGGTGAGACAAAGAAACCATATGAATTGTGGCATGGACAGAAGCCCTATTTAAAATACATTTATGTCTTTCGATGTAAATGCTTCATCAAAAACATAAAAGGAAATCAAGGGAAATATGGAGACAATTCAGATGAAGGAATTTTCCTCGGTTACTAAATGAATAGCAAAGCCTATAAATGTTTCAACAAGCGTTCAGGAAGGATTGTGGAAAGCAGTGATGTTAATATAATTGAAGATAAAACCAAAAATGATTCAAGGACGTAATATGATGATGTGATAGAAAGTCAGGAAGATAGTGAACATGACGAAAATACAAATGCAGAAATAGAGGATGTTGTAAAAAACACTCAGCAGTCACATCATGATGTTGACTCAGAAGAAGAATCTTAAAAAGAAACTGTGGTTGAAGAGAATTCTACTGAACCTCGCAAGAGAAATAGAAGAGCCCAGATTGATCCATCAAATCTAATTAGGGATAGGAGTGCACCCACTCAAACATGTAGGATGTGGAATAACACGCAATCTGCATTTCTCTCAGTTGTATAGCCATCCTCATTCGAAGAAGCTGTAAATGATGAATCTTGGGTGAAATCCATGAATAATGAATTAGATCAGATTGACAAGAATTAGACATGGGATCTTTTCCAGAGACCCGAAGGTCACAATGTGATTGGTACCAAATTTGTCTTCAAAAATAAGATTGATTAACATGGAAGTGTCATAAAAAACAAGGCACGACTGGTATATAAAGGATACTCCCAGATTGAAGGCATTGATGTTGAGGAAACCTTTCCTCCAGTGGCTACACTGGAGTCAATTAGGCTTTTCCTTTCCATGGCACTCCAAAGAGGATATAAAGTATATCAAATGGATGTCAAGACATCATTCTTGAATGGTGTACTCAAAGAAGATGTTTACATTGAACAATCAGTGGGCTTTGTTTTGGGTATTGATTAAACAAAGGTATACAAACTGAAGAAAACTCTATATGGTTTGAAGCAGGCACCACGGGTGTGGTACTCACGTCTGGATTCATATCTCAATGAGCTGGAATTTAAAAGAGGAGGAGTATCTCACAATCTATATGTGAATAATTCTCCAAAAGATCAATTAATGGTTCTAGTCTATGTTGATGATAACATATTTGGTGGCAGTAGGCAGAAATCAGTGGATGAATTTTCCAACCACATGAAATCATAATTTGAAATGTCTATGATTAGGGAGCTCACATATTTTATGGGGCTTCATGTGATTCAAAAGAAGGAATAAACATTCATTTCTAAGGAAAAATATGCAAGAGAGATGTTGAAGAAGTTTAATATGCAAGACTCCAAACCAATTTTAACCCCGATTGCAGTTGGAACTAAACATGGAAACCATGAGGATGGGGACTCTGTTTATCCCACCATGTACATGAGTATCATTGGAAGCCTACTATACCAAACAGTGACATGTCTAGATATTGCCTTTTCTATATGACTTGTGTCCCGCAGTTAGGTTAATCCAAAGGAGGAACATATGGCGTCAGTAAAAAGTATCATGAGGTACATTCATGGTACAAATAGCATCGGGTTATTTTCTGTTGCAGGAAGGGATAGTGAATTATCAGCATTTTCTGATGCTGACTGGGCTGGTGATGTAGTAGACAGAAAGTATACTAGTGGTGGGGCATTCTATATTGGGCATAAATGTGTTGGCTGGTTGATTAAGAAACAAGAATGTACTTCTCTTAGTACTACTAAAGCAGAGTATATCTCTGCCACAAAGGCATGCACTCAACTGTTATGGATGAAGCAAAAATTAACAGATATTGGTGATGATGTAAAGCAACCAATGGTGATTTACTGTGATAACAAGAGAACAAATGATCTTACGAAGAATACTGTTCAGCATTACCGTATGAAAAATATTTAAATCATGTATCACATTATCAAAGAAAAACATGAACATGGGTTGATTATAATGGATCATGTAGGAACTGATGTGAAAGTGGATGATATCTTCACCAAGCTACTGTCTGTGGCTGTGTTTGAAAAGCATCGGTTGAACCTCGGTATTCAGCCACCTCCTACTGTATAATGAAATTACGCAATACCCATCACCCTAATTATGATAACTGTTTATATCTGTTTATGGATGTCATGTAGGTTTTTGGGGGAGATACTATCCAGGGGAGTATGGTTTGACATGATCAATGAAAAAATTACCAGGCTTCGGGTTTATTGTCAATGGGGGAGAAATAATAAATTCAGGAATATTCAGGAATACATTGCTCCTGTGACACAATGTGAATTCAGTGTCACTGATAGGATGGGAAGTATAGGAAGGAATTCATAGATCATGTAATGATTCTTGGGCATTACTGAAAATTCCACAACAATGGAACCCAATTCAAGCTTCCTCTCTTGTTTTCTACATAGATCATTGCTCGCATAGACTTAGAGTGTTGGCTGAGTTGATTCTTTCATTTTTGGTTTGCACATGGATGAAGATCTATTGAATTTATTTTCTGATCACCAACAAACCCAAAGGGAAATAATTTTGGAACCATAGTCTTCTATACAGGATTTGGAGTATGATTTGTGTTTGTTGTCAATCCTCAGTGGATGATCAGAATGTGTACCAACAAAGTGATCATACAGTTCAAGCATACAATAGTATTGAAGGTGGCGTCATATCCCAGTGTTTTTGGAAATGAGGCTTGCACGCTGCGCACTTGATGAATAAGAAACATGCATTCCATTTGTTTTTCATGATCAAAACATGGGAAAATGGAAAAGGGATAAGGGTCATGCAAGTTTTGGGTCGGTCGCGCAAGTGACGTGCGCACCGTGAAGAGACTTGCGCACTGATGCCTAGGAGGACTGGAAACTTGCGCAACTATTTTTTTCAATATCATAACTTCAAAATATGGAAAATTATATAAGGTCGCGCAAGTATTAGTGTGGTCGTGCAAGTGAGTAGCACGACAGAGGCTAGGGAGGATGAGCTGCGTGCCGGAACCTGCGCGCCGAGGGAAGAATTGTGTGCCACCACACAGGGGGTCCAGTTTGCCTATAAATAGAGGACCACCCCTCCTCATTTGAAATGAAGATCAATACGTACAGATTTTAGAGCTCTCATCACACAAGTGGTTGAGTCGCGCATGTGGTTTTTGGGTCACTAATGTAGAGGATGTGCACCAATAGTTGGCTGCGTGACCAAGGTAGTTGGGGAGATAAAGGAAAAACGTTGCCATGTTTCGTTTTGAATGTGGAAGTTTCATGCAAGTAGATTGGGTCACCTATGCGCCAAATTTGTACCACGCAACTGACTTGCACGCAGGGATTGAATCTTGCACGCCAGGCATGGAGAATCGCGCGAGGGTTGTTAAAGTACATCTGTCCTTTTGAAGTTGCACAAAATCTGGAAGATCGCCCGGTACCCTCAGCACAAAGTGAGATTAGTCTTCTGGTGAGAGTTGGACTTCAACAAAGCATCTTCATACGACAGAGGATGCATTCTTATGCAATGATTAAGAGACCATCATGTCCATAAACTGAGCATGACTTCACCAAGGGCAGTGAGCCAGGGAGAGTAAACGTGACTGAGCCGAGGAATGTAGTGAGCTATCCCAGAACCTTTATAAATACAGTGAGCCTGGGATAGAGAGATTGTGCCCGAACCATTGTAATCTACATCTAGTGAAGATTAGTGGAATTAGGTATGACTGACAACTTGTCGGCATATGCTCCTTGGATGTATCACTTAGTGGTGAACCAAGTAAAAAGTGTTGTGTCTTCTCTATGCATGTGAATGTTTTCATTATGATCATATTCATCATACAGGTTTAACAAGTTCCTACCAATGTGGGAACAAGATCAATCACATTAGAAAAAAAATATGCCACCCTGATTCACCCCTACCCTCTCAGGGTATCCCGGGGTCCTTTACTTTAGTGGTTTCATAATTCATTCCAAAAGATAGAATTTTACTAACACCCAAATCAAAAAAAATATTTCATGCACTAATGACATCCTACACGATATTAAACAATTCACTAACACAAGGGTAAAATTCTAAACATACAATGTTTAATATAGCATAAATATTATAACTCAATGCATTGAACACTGTGTTTTCTATTCTAGGATGTTGATGAAACATGATATCATTATCCATATTATGTTCTATCTGTCGTCTCTATCTCATTTTCAATACCTTGTTAGTAAATACATAATTAAAAAATTATAATTTGTATATATTTCATAATTTAATCCATAAAAAATATGCCTCGATATTTTAATATAATAACTATTATAGATATTTTCAAATCATCAATATGGTAATTTAGCTCAAGAGGTTTCAACTGATACTAATCAAAAGCAATTACCTCATCCTTTTTCATTTGGAGAAAGTAATTAAAATTAAATGAAGTGTCACTAGAGATAAAAAATTCACCACTTCTGGAAGGTACGATTAGAATGGGAGAATTAACCAACCTTTATTTCAACTCCAGAAAACAATCATCACATTATTTTTCTCTATATGAACATGACACCAGTTCAATTTTACATAGTTAGGGTTGCAGATAATCTATTATGGATTTCAATAATATTCTAATAATATCTGTCCAAACTATAAATACTACAAATCTAGGTCATATATTTTTTTGTATTTTCAATTATTCAATAAAAATTGTTATAGTAGGATAAACAATTATTCCATATTAAGAAATAATGTGACTAAGGTAAGATTTTTTTTCATCCAAAATTATCACATGATTTAATTTAAGTACATTTTATTTTCAATTATTATATTAATAATCACCAACAGATGTTTTTAATTAACCTCATTAATTTTATAATATATCATAATATCATAAATAAACACAACCACAAACATAACCATGAACTGAGAAAATATTATATTCATAAGATAAATTAATAAAATAGGGGAATTACATTACCCAACTAGTATGTAACATCCCGGTTCTGGCTGCTGACCAGAGGTGCACCGTACCTGGTTGGTCACATATACCCTAGCACATTTCCTTGAAAACTAGATGATTCCGTCTAGTAGCGAAGTTCTTTTTCGTGAGAATGGGGAAAATATTTTAACAATGGTATAGTAATGTAGAAGACAAAAATAGATAACAATAACAGAAGCAATAACAATACCATACAATTGTAAACAATGAAAGACATATTAAATAAACAACTATAGCATATATATATATATATCAATAATGATGCATGTAACAAGTATCAATGAGGGAATCCAAAAAAGTCACATTTCCATAATATAGTACTAAAAAAATGTACAAATGAAAAACTTGTAAACAACTCCAGTAGCATCGCAAGCCTTAGCATGGTCTCATGCTCTCTAGCTCTACAACAATCATGCACCTTAGGTATGAAGATGCTTTCCCTTATCTATACCTCAATTAATATAACAAGTTTGGTCCCAAAATATTGTCCCAAATAATGTGGGAGACGAATCCTAGTATAAATTCACAAAATTATCTATGCCTTACTATCAATGAATTTATATGGTAGGTAATAATAATAGATGATGAAATAAACATGGAAGTACTCATAAGAAAATAGTCATACAGTTTCCATTAAATTAATTTAAATTCGTCAAAATATTCATCGAAATGAAAACAAGAAACCCTATATGAATTTCTCATAACCAATCTCATCTGGTTCATCTAATCATTCTTATGAAACCCTCTAGGTATGTTTTCACCACCTCACCCATTCTATTCAACTAATAAAAGGGTATAATGACCACCATAGTAATCTCACACTTTCTAACCCCTTTGATCTCATGAAAACAAAGTCACTTTGGGGAAGAACACACCTTCAATTCCCCCTATAGTATTTTAATGATAATCTACAAACACCATGAGGAATCACTCAAAGAATATTTTCCATATGGTATCGTAATAGTAACTATAGACACTCTGAGGGAGCACTCAAATTCAATTCCCCATATGGTCACACAACTTGATAATGAAATAATAGAGAGCGTGGTGAAGCCCTCAATGTCAATTCCTCTTATGGTATCACTACTATAGAATCCCATTGAACCGTGTAGAACAATCCTACACTAAATATGTCCAGCAGCCAATGTAAACTGCGAAAATACATGGCTAAACAACTACGATGCATATCACAACATCGAATAAATCACCCCATCCTTATAAAAGTAAAATTGGAAATAAAGAATCATTAGGGAAAAAACTATAACAAACATTAAATATCAAATCCAACATGGTAAAACCCCTCCATATAATGAAAAACATAACCCTATTTACAAACATGATCCATAACACATGATAAAAAGAATAGAAAGCATCTACAGTGTTAATATCCCAAAACACACAATACCCCAATATTTGGTACTTGACACTTTTTCAAATAATATTCAATGAATAACTATTTAATGGCCCAATACTCATATCTCATTGTTGTATGATCGATATACTCCAGCATCAGCCCTTGAATTGACCTAGAACAACACAATTCTACAAAAATGTCTAAAACATTCAACCATTGATATCTCTCTAAAGAAGACGAATCAAGGAACAAGGCTCTTGAATAAGGAATTACTCACCGTGGAAATTCCAACACAATAAATGGCAGTTGATTCTATGAATTGATGGTTGATTGGGGACATAGTGAATAATTGTTCCATACGATCAATCATGGATGAGAAGAGTCGAGAAGATGGTGTTTATGACAATTATACGAAACCCCTGCCTATTTAAAAAAAATACAAGTACACCGCATATTTTTTAATAGTAAAAGGAATGCATATTCCTTTACTGGGGCCCACATTTGGTGGTCTCTAGGTCACCCCTCATGGCCATGTATACGGTCGTCACTTGACCAGTACATGGTGACCAATGACAACCAGGTACACGGCGTGTACTCCAATGTACACATTTTGTACTCTAATATACATGTTGGGTACTCCATAAATTTGTAGATAATCCCCTTTTTTTTAAAAAACGCATTAAAAGAAAAACCCATACCTAAAAAGAATGTTCAGGTTCTCAAAATCATAACCCCTTAATTAAATTTCTCCAAAAATTTCACGATCATAGAGGAGTAGATGTTGAATCCACAAGAATTTATACCAATGTGATCTTATATAGGCCACCCTCTCCCATGTCTTTCCTTATACTAGCTGGTGCTGCAGTAGCTATTGTACCATAGGAATAGACCATCCATAATGAACCATTGAACTGCAATCATAAATCCATATAGGATGCTTCATGAATGATGTGTCCACATCTAGCTCAACCATATTATGTTTAAATAAATGAGATGCATCTTATAAATAACTTTGTAGATGATAAACGTGGAAGACATCATGAATTTCTTGATACTTATGAGATAACTGCAATCGATAGGCAATCAGACCGACAATCCCCAAAACCTGAAATGGTCAAACATATCTCGATGATATCATTCATTGCCTCATAGTCATCATTGTTCCTAACCTTGTTGTCACATGTAGAAAAACCTGATCTCCAAAATCAAATTCAAGAGGAATTCTCTATCAATCATCATAAAACATCTGTTGTGACAATGAAGTATCCATCCTCTTTTGAAACAACTTCACCTACTTTGTTTTATCCTGATGAAGAGGAGGTCCCAACATACTAGCCTCTCTTGATTGCTTCCATAATAATGGTGATGAACATGTCCTACTATACAATTAATCATAAAGTTCCATCTGAATAGTTTATTGAAATCTATTATTGTAGGAAAACTCCACAATAGGGAATTCTTTCCCCAAATAACCACCAAAATCATTGATGCATGCTTGAAGAATGACATCCAATACATCTATTGTATGATCGGATGGTCCATCTATCTATGGATGGTATGTTATACACATACATACTTGTGAACACAAGGCCCTTTGTAGTCCCTTCCAGGCACAAGAACTAAAAAAGGGAATCCCTCTCTTAAAGAATGGTTTTCGGAACTCCATGTAAAAATACAATCTATCAAGAGTATTAACTTCCCATCTCATCAATACTCAATAAATCCTTATAGACATGAATTTATCATCCTTTGTGAGTCTATCAATGACAAACCATATTGTATCATTCACTTGAGGCAACCTCGGAAAACCTATAACAAAATCCTTCGTGACATCATTTCACATCCACTGGGGAATGGGTAACTGCTTCAAAATCCCTTCTGTTAACTGATGCTCCTCCTTCAACTTCTGACTGGTGGAACACCTCATGAAGACCTAAGCAAAATCAATCTTCATATCTAGATAGAAATACTTACTCTATAGATCTTCATACATCTTAATGACACTAGGGTGAACTTCCCAAACTGATAAACGAATATCCCACATAATCTCCTCATGTATGTCTGCAAACACCTATACAAACCCATGATAACTCATGATCCCATCCTCACTTTTTTCACCAAATTATAGGGTCCTATCCTAACACACACTCTTGTGGTAATATGAATTTATATTCTCATAGCTACCTCATTCGCACCCAATCATGAAGATTATAGGATACATCCATAGTAGAAAGAAAAATTTCCTCGTGTTTGTTGTGCACCTCCAAATGAATCTTAGAGAATTGATCCATCTTCTACCACTCACTGCTAGCCTACTGAACATCAGGTATCTGAGTCATCCCACTCAATGCATCAGATATTGTGTAGAAATTCCCTAGACAGTAGGCAGGCATAAAATCATTGTATTGAATGTACATAACCCACCATTGTTGTTTCAAATTCAAATTATGCTAGGAGAATTTTTACATGATACTTCTCTAGTCAGTGAAACCCACAAAATTCACTCCTAACAGATAATGTCTCCAAAATTATAATGCATGATCTACATCAACCAACTCTAGATCATGTTTTGGGTAATTATTCTCTTCTGGCCTCAACTACCGAGACCAATATGCAATGACTCCACCCATGTACATAAGAAATCCTCTCTAACTGATAACTGATGCATAAAAATATAAAATATAACACTTTCCCAGCTCTGTAAATACTAATATCAGTGTTGAAGTCAACAACACACTCAACTATTGAAATTATGACTCACAAGAATCTGACCATAACTACGTTTCACCATTCATAGTTAGGCCCTTCAATGGCACTTTGAAGTGTAAAAACTCTTGAATAAAATTTAGGTAGTATCCATACTGGGTAGAAAACTTCATTCCTCAATTATCTTCTTCAGCTTCTCCAAGGAACCTACTACACTAACATTCTCTAGGTCTACTAATAATCTCATCTATGAGATAACATGACCCAATAAGTGAATTTCGTAAATCCAAAAGTGGAAATTTTGAGAGCATAGCATATAGAGGATTCTCTCTTAGTGTAATTTAAATGATCTCAATATTGGTGTCGTGGTCTTGTTGACTGTGAGATTACACCAAGATAACAACCATGAAAACTACAACTAAATAATACTATTATAGATGGAATACTTGGTTTACCCATTCCATGAAGACTATAGGAGTCTTTTTGAAACTAAATGGCATATCCATATTCTCGTATTGACAATACCTTCTTCAAAAAAATTGAAGAGGTATATATGATGGTCTAACAAACATCTAAAAATATCCAGATCACATGTAAATCAACAGGAACATCATGGCTCCTCAAAGCTGATCAAATTTTTCATTAATGAATGGAATGGGATATTGGTGCTTAACCATAAAATAGTTTAGCATAAGATACTCCAGACAATGTATGAGGGTATCGTCTGCCTTATTCAAAAATAGGACATGCGAACCCCAAGGAGAAGTGATGGGTCAGATGAAACCCTTTGCATGTAACTCCTCTAACAGCATCTTGATATCTTATAAATCTTGTGTAGCCATCCTATTAAGAGTAATGGACACTGAGGTCTCTCTTATAACATGATCAATAGAAAAATAAACCTCTCACTCTAGACGAAAACCTGAATGTTCTTCTGGAAAGATATCATTTAATCAATCAAACACTAAAGGAAAGTCCAACTGTGAAGTCCCCTAGTCATCCTGATATAGACAAGAAACATGGGTTGTAACTCCTCCTATACCATGATGCATAGGTCCTTCTCTAATATCATGATCATCACATTCACCCTTATATAAAAGGATCCACCCACTGGTGATGTAAAACTCACCATTTGATGATAGAAATCAAAAAAAATCCTGGAAGTGAACTAAAAAACCCATCCTAAGAATGACATCATATCGCATAATCTCAAAGACATAAAGGCCCCATGAGATGTGAAACCCTTCCACAACATGTGGGTAATCCTAGGTATGATGTAAATAAGCCTTTATTTTCCCCAATAGATTTTCCAACCTCAAGAAATCAGTTGAAATTAATATACAGAGCCCAAGACTCTCCAAAACAACAACAAATATGAAACCATGGAATGCCCATGTATTAAAATGTGTGGAAGTTCAAACTGATGAAACTATGATCTTAACTCAAACTATAGAGGGTTTGAGATAATTCTCATCCTTTGATTACTCCACTAAAAATGTATGGCATGTACCATGTCCCTGTGACCATTCCTAACCACACTGAGATGATATACACTATTGCCGCTGAACGCCTGCCGACTGGTTACCATAGTCGTGATCTCCACCTTGGCCTGAACGGCTGAAAGAAATCTTGTTCCCAAACTATTGGGAAAATGGTGGTTCAGATCACGAATTAGGACTCATATATGAACCCTTGTCACCAGCTGCTAGTGACAAAAAATGATTAAACAACTAAAGTTGACCCACGTTTCTACAAGTTAGGCAGTCTAATGGGTCCCTCGGGCAATGTAGCCTCGTATGAACATGTTTCCCAATCTATTAGAATAATACATGTATACAAGAAGGTGTATCCCAGCTAATAGGATATTGATGGGTAAACTCCATGTGGCACTTTATATTAACATATGGAGAAGCACCAACTCAAGATGATGGACATCCCATGCCCAATTCTCCATAATCTATTATTTTGTGCTTTGTGATCAGTGCCTGGTTGACTATGGAAGACATGCTCATCAACCTGATGATTTTAAGATGAGAATATTTGTCATGCCTGAGACCATCCTCACACTTCCTTGATAAGAAAACTACATCACCCATATAATGTGTGTGAAATGCTACAGCTCTGTGAAGTGAGAAGAGTTATCCATGAATTACATAGTAGCCTACACCATTATCATGAAAACTCTTGATCATTTGACGTTCAATGAATTATGGTAGAAGTAGTCATATATGGTATGCTGGAACTCACCCTATTCCATAACTTTTTGGTGTCCTTCCTATGAGATCATGTCCCACCATCAGTTGGCGGAATCTAGAAGAATATAAGTATAAATATTTATCCTCCTCTCTAGAGTCATCTCCAGATGTTAAATGTTAGATTACATGGTTTGTAACAATGACTCATCAGCTTGAGGTCTTCCATACCTTAAAAAATTGGGTGGATGTTGCTGCTAAAAGGCACCTGTCAACTCTTCCGTATGTGGGGAATTATGTGGTGTTCCATAGCAGGATTTCCTAATCCTCATGATACCTTCTCAGAACTGTGCATCAGAAACTATATCTGAAATGACAGATGGTTCCAAGATAGGTTTGGCGGGAGGGTCTACTATTAATCCATGATCTACCATGTCCATTCTTGGGACACTACACTGAATCTAGTGTACAATTAGAGGATGTAGCAGTGGAATGACTCTGCAAGGTCATGCACACACCTTAAGTTAGTATTATCAAGGAACTAAACATATATGTTCTTGAAAGGAAAAAATAATTAAATAATTCATGTTTTTTTTAAAACAGGGATACATGGTGTAACACCCCGAGCTTCCACGGTATGCTTCTCTTTGAATAATACTGTAGCGTGTGTTGTACGTAACTTTGAGTTCTAACACACACCACGACTAATCAATGTAGCCGTTATGAATAGTAATACCTACTTTTTTAAATTTTAGAAACTTTTTCACTCAAAATGTATTTCATTTTTGGATTCGGAGTATTGAATTTAGCCTAAGGAAAAATTTTGGTACTTTTCGGATAACTTTAATATTTTGATGAATAGTGAAAATTACAAAATTTTAATTAAAAACAACTTTTTTAATAAAAATAATTATTAGTGATAAATTATGAATTTGAGTGGTTTTGAAGTATATTTAGAATATATTTTTACCATTTAATACAATTTTTGTCATTTCACATAATTTCACAATTAAATAGGACAAAAACAAGTATCAATCTTTTGATATTTATTATATATTAAAAACACGCTTTTTGTTTTGACAGCGGGAATTAATTTTAAATTAATTTCTGCCACTTCTGTGTTTTGAATTTAGAAAAATGGATTCGATATTTGAAATCAGGATGTCCAAATTGTGTAAATAGGAAACTTTTATTTTTAGACATTTTGAATAATTACTTCGGTAAATATTTTATTTACCATGGTTAAAGGGTAAATCTGGTAAATAAGGGTTAAAAATAATATTATAATAATACGTAATTACCCTAATACGTGTCTTAACCTTATTGGTGGATAAATTTACGACCATGGGCATCTCTGGGTCGATTTTGGGAACCGATGGAGCCACTTGTACGTGATAGTGACACTTTATTTTAATTAAGTTGAAATAAATACAAAAATGACTTAAGCATATATCTTTCAGAAAAAAAATTTGTACATAAGGTTATATATGATGTATTTTCGACTATAAAAATTAATTAGAAATATAAATAGATTTCCTACATAATTATATTTTATTTATAATTTTTAGACATTAAATAATATAATTTTTTATGACACAATGATGATGCTGTAATTTCCATAATAGTGAAAAATTAAAATAATTGATATTATAAATACCCAAATAAATATAATTTGAGACTTTTAATAGTTTACACTAATTTTCGTGTATAATATGACATATTATGATTGATGTAATTAACTTTTGTCAAATAAATCATTCTATTATGAATTTTACAAAAGTCAATTATTGAGTAGTGTCAAATTTGACATAAAGAGTTTTAAAACAAATATTATATTACTAATTGATATTAAATTACAAAAAGTCTAAGGTTCGTCCAAGAGACTTATATCATGATATTTGTATCATTAATGGACCACTTGAGAGTCTCTTGGATGTATATAGTAAGTTTATTAACTATATAATATAAAAATACAAAGTGACATGGTAAGTGTAAAACTAATTAACTAAGAGTTAAAACTAAAATATAAGGTTAATATAATGACCCAAACCTTTCTAAATTATATTGGTTGAGTGTTTTTTGACCCATCCCAACCTTAAAATTTAAATAATCCACTTTGGAGCCATTAGAAACCGAATATGAATTTATTATAAAATAATATTTCTAGCTTTTCCAAAGGTTCCCCACACCCCTCTTATAAAAGGACACACAACCTTCTCATTAATTCACATCTTAAAAGCCTTTTGGTTCTGCCAAGCCCTGCTCAAATACTCTCTATGCTTCCCTCAATTCATCCTAGAGGCCTTCCTTTAGTCAGAATGCCATCCTAAGGATCCCTTTTTATTAAATAAAAAGGAAGAACCTGAAGAATAGGTAATGATTTCACCACCCTTTTTCAAGTTCATTTCTTCTTCCACATCTTCTATATTTTTTATTACCATTCTAAATTAATGAATCCAGTATCTCCTATATAATTTAATATTATTATAAATATGGTACAACCATATTCAGTATTCTATCCATCCTTTGAATGAAATGTCACCATACGTGCGTACGTACGGCTTACCATCTCCACGTCGTGGTGTAATTGTTATTCAATATATTATTATTTAGATGGGTATAATAATTATTTGTAATTAATGTAAATAGTAAATATAACATGATAATGATTATGTGTATATGATATACCATCCAATTATATATTATTTTAATATCAAAATAATGATATTTTCGATCGTGCGTACGTACAGATTACCTTTTCCACGACATGATGAGATTCATTTCAAAGTTCACCATTCGTCGACTATTATAAAAATATATATTACTAATAATTATGTATTATATGAAATAATAATGATACTGGATATATATATATATAAGTATTTATGTAGTTACATATATCTTATTCACTAACATCCGTTCAATACTATAGGAAAACAGAAACAACGTTTATGCGTACGTACGGACTACCGTCTCCATAAACGTTGTTTTCCTATTCATATATATTTCTACTATACATATTTATATTCTAAATATATATGATATATTTATCATGTATTATATTCTGGAATTATTTAAATCAGGATCTATGTGATACAACCAAGAGTGACAAGTTAAAACACGTATGATAAAGAAAGTGATTATTACCTGAAATGTTAACTTAACATGGAAATTATTATTAAATGGGTAATATAAAGTCATAAATGAATCATTTATGATATCATAAATATTTATATGGTTCTATTATAATTTAATAACATACTACGATCTTCGTACAGGAGGTTAAACGTACCGTCGACTAAAGGAAAGTGCAAGGTAATGGGTTTTCATCTCACCCTTTATTCTCGTGAGATTCATTCTATATTGCCACTATTACTTTTTGTGTGGTGTATATACTTACCATAATTGTATTCTTTGTGTAATACACATTAATTTATGTGTATTTACATATTCATTTTGTGATTCCTCTTTCAAGGGGTGTATGTTTTGTAGTTACCAAATTGATAAGGGTTTATTGCGCAATCCCTTCATTATCCGAGGTTGTTTATACGTAATAGTCTACTGGGATTTCTTTATCGTCCACATCCATGTTTTTAAAAATTTCTTTCAAAACATTTTTACAATTTAATAGAAAATGGGTTAATTTCATTTATACCCTAATTTTACTTTATATGTTTTGAAAGGAATATTTCCATCATTTTCGAAATAAGATACTTTTTAACCTTTTTGACAAAATTAAGGTAAGAATGTCTTTTTTTAACTTATATGGTGGGTGTGGTTATTCTCCACTGTTATTACACCTTTGAAGATTCCTTTACACGATTATAAAGATATTTTCAACATAAAGGTTTTCACTATAATTATGTGACTATAAAATGATTTCAAAAAAGAGATATTTCTATCAAATAGTTTTGATTTCATCTATTTCAAAATCCTTTGATAAATTTTACACTCGTTTGAAGTTGATTTATTATGATAAAAATCTTCCATATTGTATTTATGGTTTTGTGATATGTTTGACTATGGATGAGTTATATTTATGCCATTAATGGTTTATGATTAATGTTTTTGCATTTATTATGATAGTTTTAATAAGAATGTTTGTATTATATTTCATCCTCTTTTTAAGATGAATGTGTTGGACTAGTATGTTCTAGGTTGGGGACCGGTAAAAGTTAGCCCTTTGGGTTGGTGTCTGGTTATTAGAGGCACTTCGGGTTGGTGTCCGGTTATTAGAGGCACTCTGGGTTGGTGTTCGGTTATTAGAGGCACTCTGGGTTGGTGTCCGGTTATTAGAGGCACTCCATGTTGGTGTCCGTTTATTAGAGGCACTCCAGGTTGGTGTCCGGTTATTAGAGGCACTCTGGGTTGGTGTCCTGTTATTAGAGGCACTCCGGGTTGGTTTTCGGTTATTAAAGGCACTCGGAGTTGGAGTCTGATTACAGAGGCACTCCAGGTTGGGTTCTGGTTACAGTTATACCTTAGGTCTTGGCACGAGGCCTTGACACAGAAATTAAAGTTCAGCATTATGCATTCCATCATTATGAAAGTGGTTAGTGATATTACATGTGATTATTCTATTATTAGAATATCCATATGAATAAGTAAATTGAATTATTTAATTTTATTTCTGCCATATTATGCTGATGTTCAAGTTTAAAAAGCTTTTGTTTTAGTTTTATACATTGCCTTAATTGTTTATGCTTATTTTTGAAAGTTTCCACTGTATTTCTTACCCTTACTAATCATTTAAGATCACCCCTTTCTATGTTTTTTTCCCAGGATTCCAAGATGTGTAATGTGATTGATATGCAGGGTTAAGACAAGGGAATAATGGTATTCATAATGATTATTTATGTTGTTTTGTAAGTCTTAAAGTGAAAATGTAACATTCATGTATGTGATCTATTTTTCCAAAACCGCTACACTGATCGGTCCTTCGGGACTTGATTCCTTATAATCATGCCAATGTATTAAAATAATGCACTGACACTGGGTAACTGGGGTCGGGGTGTTACAATTGGTATCAGAGGAAGTTTATCAATAACCATGGAAACTAGATTTAGATAAACTCGTATTAGAGCACATAGCCCTAGGATATACATTGAGGATTAGTATAGAAGAAATTTCTAAAATTTTGGTATTATAGAGATTTTGGGAGTTTTCCGAGAAATACATCCTCGTCTAGATACGAGCAGGTATAGGCGGCTCTGGACAGATGTACCTAGGTGTAAAACCCGAAAGCACTGCATTGAGCTAGACTCGAACGGGAACTGGTGCACGATAATAGGTCTTGCTGCACTCTTGGTTACGACACTCCCGGGGGATATTCTTAAGATAATTCTCATTTTATTTACAAACCATTATTATGGGCTTATGAGTATATACTTACTCAATGAAAACCATTTTATTATTATGGATTGAATCCATAAACTTTTCAATTTGTGTTAGGTTTATTACAAGTTTGGTAATTATTCATTGAAATTCATAAACTGAACTAGTTTATGCTATTGTATAGAAATGGCGCCCAATAGAAGGAATGCGAACTCCTGTAATACGTATGATCCAAAGAGTAAGAAGGATCATATCCTTTGTGGTCCTAAGCCAGAATTTAAGAAGGGAAATAGTTTCCCACGTATTATCATCATATGAAAAAATAGTATCCTGTGTTGACAAGATGAGTAATGAATTCTCGGAGTCCTATGGATTTGATGGGAAGAAAGATAAGAAAATGATGGAAGAAAGAAATATGGATAAAGGGAAGAGGGAAAAGAAGAATTTGACCATATATGATAACAATGGGAAGAAACACCCTGGAGCTTTCCTGAAAGGAATGGGAGTTTGTTATAAGTTTGGAGGAATAGGGAACAAAGTACATTACTGCAAAGGTATGAAAATGGTTTCAAATGTACAATGATTCATTTTCAAGGAGTTTGGACACTACGCGAACAAATTCCCCAGTCATCAAACTCTGCCTCAAATGATGCTATTGGATAATAATCATGTTATGATACTACCGCAGATGATGAGGAATTACTAGTGTTCCTATGTTGTTATTTTAGAATTTTTTCATTTATGTGTTGTATCAATGATGTTCTGGATATAAATAATGATTGTACTTTAGTACTATTTAAGTAAGGATTTGAGATTTTATGGTACTATGAAAAGTGACTCTACATCGAATTAATTTTTTTTGGAAATTACATGGTTAAAGTAAAGATAAACCTTAATATGGTCCTAATATTGAGGTAGTGATTTTGGAATAAGATATTGTTGATTTTGGTAATTCAGGATGTTATGGTGTTGTAAAAGAATATATGAGGAAGGCGTTCACATATTATTACCTGGCAAAAAGTATCCTCATTATGTTTAACTTCATTGTAAATTTTGGACTGTGAGTTTGGATAATAGTGTTTTGGATAAGTCTAATGGTTGGAATGGATTAAGATTGAAAGGGTACTTTTTTGGATTTTTATAAAAGGACAACATGCAGACCATGTGATGACCCATCATGTCAGACAACGTTGCAGGAATCGAATAGACAACCATAGTGCAATTGGTATTTATCGCTTACCATTGTGCTACATGAAGTTCCTGGATGGTATAATGTAGTTTCTTTACATAAAGGTTCTGATATGCGAATTATAAATTCATTATAATTGGAACCCTATACGATTAGGATAAATAGAGTATTTTTTATTTGTATTATGTTTTGGGGTGACAGATGAGTTTGTGGTAGAAATTTATTAATGGATAAAACTCTAATTATAAACTAAGTATATCTCCTTATGATCTTATCCAATCTCATAAATAAATTCTTCAACATTAAGAAAAGGAACTTAGAACAAAAATGTTGTCCTAGATGGTATCTTAGATCATCACTAATTTATGGCTTTGGGATTTTTGGCCTTTTCATAGCCATGTTCTCTACCACTCTCTATCAGATAATTGACGATTATATTTCTCTTCCATATCCATATTTTCCTACATGGAAGCCTAGTATGTGTTATTTTTGGTAATCATCATACATTACACTATTTATTTTAAATAGAGGCTTCTTTAATTCATTTTTTGATGTGGGATTACAACTAAGATATTTTGAAACGTCAAAAATGTGTTATCCTAATACCTTATGTTTTGTTGAGCCGATGTTATTTTAAATCATCATAGATTGATGAATTTAAGGACCTCAATTTTAAACTTTTTTTGTGATTGATGACCTTAATCACTACCTATAAATATTTATGTTTTTCCTCCAATTATATATCTATAATTTCCACCAATGACCTCCTAATAGAGATCATAATTTTGTGGTGACCATTTAATTTCTCTTTTCATCTTGTTAAGACTTAATTTTATTAACCAAGTTTCTGATGTGGGTTTTTCCACAAAGATATTTTATATTTTCAACCATTATTTTTAAAGAACAATATAAAATTGTGAGGATGTAATTTATTGAAGGAGGGGAGAATGTAACACCCCAAGCTTCCACGATACGCTTCTCTTTGAATAATACAGTAGCACGTGTTGTATGCAACATTGAGTTCTAACACACACCACGACCAATCAAAGTAGCAGTTATGCATATTAATACCTACTTTTTAAAATTTTAGAAATTTTATGTCCCAAATTGGACTTCAATTTGGGATTTGGAGTATCGAATTTAGCATATGGTGAAATTTTGGAACATTTTGGATAACTATAATATTTTGATGAATAGTGAAAATTACTAAATTTTAATTAAAACCAAATTTTTTATTCAAATTTATTATTAGTGATAAATTATGAATTTGAGTGGTTTTAAAGTATATTTAGAATATATTTTTACCATTTAATAAAATTTTGTTCATTTTACATAATTTCACAATAAAACCAGACATATACAAGTATCAATCTTTTGATAGTTATTATATCTTAAAAACACACTTTTTGTTTTGACAGCGGGAATTAATTTTAAATTAATTTCTACCACTTCTGTGTTTTGAATTTGGAAAAATTAATTCCATATTTGGAATCAAGATGTCGACATTGTGTAAATAGGAAACTTTTATTGTTAGATATTTTGAATAATTACTTCGGTAAATATTTTATTTACCATGGTTAAAGGGTAAATCTGGTAAATAAGGGTTAGGAAATAGTATTATAATAATACTAAATTACCTTAAAACGTGTCCTAACCTTATTGGTGGAAACATGTCCGAACATGGGCATCTTTAGGTCGATTTTGGGACCCCATGGAGGCACTTGTAGGTGATAGGGACACTTTATTTTAATTAAGTTGAAATAAATACAAAAAATGACATAAGCATATATGTTTTAGAAAAAAAAATTTTTATGTATGGTTATATATGATGGAATTTTAACTATGAATATTAATTATAAATCTAAAAATATTTCCTACATAATTATATTTTATTTTAAATTTTTAGACATTAAATAATATAATTTATTTATGACACAATTATGATGCAGTAATTATAATAATAGTGAAAAATTAAAATAATTGACATTATAAATACGAAAATAAATATAATTTTAGACTTTTAATGAATTACACTAATTTTATAGGATAATATGAAAATTAGTATTTATTTAAATTACTTCTTTCGAAGTAATTATTCTGTTATGATTTTTAAAAAAGTCGATTATTGAATAGTGTCCAAATTGACATAAAAGAGTTTTAAAACTAATATTATATTATTAATTGATATTAAATTACTAAAAATATAAGTTTTGGCCAAGAGACTTATATCATGATAGTTTTATCATTAATGGACCACTTGGGGTCGCTTGGATGTATATTGTATGTTCATTAACTATATAATATAAAAATACAATGTGACATGGTAAGTGTCAAACTAATTAACTAAGAGTTAAATCTAAATGATAAGTTTAATATAATGACCCAAACCTGTCTAAATTATATTGTTTGGGTGGTTTTCAACCCATCCCTACCATAAACATTATATAATCCACTTTGGAGCCAATATAAATCGAATATGAATTTATTATAAAATAATATTTCTAACTTTTTTAAAGGTGCCCACTCACCCCTCTTATAAAAGGACACTCCACCTTCTCATTAATTCACACCTTCAAAGCATTTTTGATCGGCCAACCCCTACCCAAATACTCTCTAACATTCCATCACTTCATCATAGAGGCCTTACATTAGTCATAAATCCATCCTATAGAGCCATTTTGATCAAATCAAAAGGAAGAACCCGAAGAATAGGTAATGATTTTACCACCCTTTTTCAAGTTCCATTCCTCTTCCACTTCTTCTTTATTTGTTATTAACATTATAAAATAATCAATCCAGTATCTACTATATACTGTAATATTATTATAAATATGGTACAACCATATTCAGTATTCTATCCATCCTTTGAATGACATGACACCATACGTGCGTACGTACAGCTTACCGTCTCCATGTCGTGGTGTAATTGTTATTCAATATATTATTATTTGTATGGGTATAATAATGATTTTTAATTCATATAAATAATAAATATAACCTTATAATGATTCTGTATATATGATATACCATTCAATTATATATTTATTTAATATCAAAAGAATAATATTTTTGCTCATGCGTACGTACGGATTACTGTCTCCACGATGCGATGAGATTCATTTCCAAGTTCACCATTCATCGACGATCAAAAAAATACAAATTACTAATAAGTTTGTAATATATGAAATAATAATGATACTATATATATATATATATATATGGATTTATGTACATACATATATCTTATTCGCTTACTTCGTTCAATACTCTATGAAAACAGAAATAGCGTTTATGAGTACGTACGGACTACCGTCTCCATAAACGGTGTTTTTTATTTCACATATATATATGTTATACATATTAATATTCTAAATATATATGATATATTTATCAGGTTTTATATTCTGGAAGTATTTAAATAATATTCTAAGTGATAAAACCAAGAGTGACAAGTTAAAACACGTACAATAAAGAAAGTGATTATTACATGAAATGTTAACTTAACATGGAAATTATTATTAAATTGGTAATATAAAGTCATAAATGAATCATTTATGATATCATAAATATTAATATGGTTCTGGTATAATTTAATAACATGCTACGAACTTCGTACAGGAGGTTAAACGTACCCTCAACTAAAGGAAAGTGCGAGGTAAGGGGTTTTCATCTCACGCTTAATTCTTGTGAGATTCTAGCCATATTGAAACTATTACCTTTTGTGTGGTGTATGTACTTCCCATAATTGTATTCTTTGTGTAATACACATTAATTTATGTATGTTTACATATTCATTGTATGATTCCTCTTTCTAGGGGTGTATGTTTCGTATGTTACCAAATCAGTAAAGGTTTATTTTCCCAATCTCTTCATTATCTGAGGTGGTTTTTACGAAATAATCTACTGGGATTTCATTATCATCCACATCCATGTTTTTATAATTTTCTTTCAATTTTTTTTACTATTTAATAGACAATGGTTTAATGTCATTTATTCCCTTATTTGACTTTATATGTTTTTAAGAGGAATCTTTCCATCATTTTCGAAACAAGTTATATTTTATCCTTTTTGACAAAATTAAGGTAAGAATGTCTTTTTTTATCATATACAACAGGTGTGGTTATTCTCCGGTGTTGTTACACCGTTGAAGCATCCTCCACATTCTTATAAATATATTTTCCAAATAAAGGGTTTCTATATAATTATGTGACTTTAAAATGATTTAAAAAATGAGATATTTCTCTCAAATATTTTTCATTTCATCTATGTCAACATACATTGATAAATTTTACATTTTTATGAAGTTGATTTATTATTATACAAATCTTCCTTATTGTATTTATGGTATTGTGATATGTTTGACTATGGATGAGTTATCATTATGCCATTAATGTTTTATGATTAATATTTTGGCATTTCTTATGCTAGTTTTTATACTAATGTTTGTATTATATTTCGTCCTCTTTTTAAGATGAATGTGTTGGAATAGTATGTTCCGGGTTGGGGACCGTTAAAAGTAAGCCCTCTGGGTTGGTGTCCGGTTATTAGAGGCACTCCAGTTTGGTGTCCGGTTATTAGAGGCACTCCGGGTTGGTGTCTGGTTATTAGAGCCACTCTGGGTTGGTGTCCGGTTATTAGAGGCCCTCGGGGTTGGTGTCCGGTTATTAGAGGCACTCTGGGTTGGTGTCCGATTATTAGAGGCACTCCAGGTTAGAGTCCGGTTACAAAGGCTCTCCAATATGGGTTCCGGTTACAGATATACCTTAGGTCTTGGCACGAGGCCTTGACATAGAAATTAAATTTTGGCATTATGCATTCCATCATTATGAAATTGGTTAGTGATATTTCATGTGATTATTCAATTAGTAGAATATCCATGTGAATAAGTAAATTTAATTATTTCATTTTATTTCTTCCATATTATGATGAAGTTCAAGTTTAAAAGGATTTTGTTTTAGTTTTATACATTGCCTTAAATGTTTATGCTTATTTTTGAAAGTTTCCATTGTATTGCTTACCCTTACTAAGCATTTGAGCTCACCCCTTTCTATGTTTTATTTTTCCCAGGATTACAAGAAGTGTAATGTGATTGATATTCAGGGTTAATCCAAGGGAATAATGGCGTTCATAACGATTATTTATGTTGTTTTGTACATCTTAATGTGAAAATGTAACATTCATGTATGTGATCTATTTTTCCAAGATTGTTAAACTGATCGGTCCTTCGGGACATGATTCCTTGTAATCATGCCAATGTATTAAAATAATACACCGACTCTGGGTAACTGGGGTTGGGGTGTTGCACACATCATGTTTGACCCCTACTCAGCATGTTCATTTATGCCTTTAAATGGGCGTGTACTCATACCAACCTTGGTCTTGTAACACCCTATACACACAATATGTTCTTCCAATAAATGGTGTGTGTTTTAATAGTTTTCCCCAAACCATGTTTTTCTAAACAACTAACCCAGATGGTTCTCCTAGAATAAGACTACACAGAGTGTTCGTGCAAGACATGTTGTGTACAAACAAGATTTTACTGACATGTGTTATTTATCACATGGACGGATACATCGGTTACACTACATGACTAGTTTAAGATTGAGACATTTGAATAACCTATTTTTCATCCATATATGACATTAGTCGCATGGGAGGACACTCAGTCCATAAAAAAAATCATTTATATCATATACAAGACATGTTCTTCCAAGGATTTCCCAACCACGAGTCTCTTCTTAAACAGTTAGTCACACTGTCGATTATTACATGGTGTGTACATATAGTACAAGAAGTGTACATAAAAAATTTGTAACATCTCAAACATAAGGAAACACATAGTGAATTCATAATTACCCACCATGTATTATTGGGTTTTATATACAACAAGACTCAGTTACTATTCTGAAACCCTAAAAACGCTGAAAAAAACATTGATGTTCCATGTTCCATTATGTGAGGTCTCATTCTCCACGTGAATAAATTTTTGTTACATTATACATGTCATACACAATAATAAAAGTGCAATGATCCACACAATTTGGATCCATGAGGGCCCATAACACCTCATGAACCAAATATTAGAGTTAATCTAATTGAAACCATACACGATCCAATAACCTATAAAATAGTAGCTATTCTATCAAGGCATCTATCACAACAACATTCATATCTAGCACAAAATCTATCATTACAAGATTCAAATCTAGAACAACATCTATCACAACAATATGAAATCAATAATTCAGCCTATATGATATGGAAATAATTCCTGACATATGATCTCTAGAACACGCATATATGATGAATGGTATGGAATACCCTTGTCTTATTGGGTAGTAATAGAAATAGAACATCAATATTATAAATTTTAATAGCACATGATGTTTTAATGACCCAATGGTGAAATCAAATCAACTATAAAATTGTAATCCTGAAAATTTTCTTTATATGATGTAAATTGGATTTTCCCTATAGACAGGTTAGCTACCCCCATGAAAAACTTATTTCCAACAACTTATTCTTTTATATACCTATCTATTGGCTAGAAATGTATGTCAAGGAGAAAATCATTCTGATGATACCACTTTGAAATGTCTCTGTTCTGGGTTCCACCTAGAGGTGCCCCTTACCCAGTTGGTCACATGGAGACATGCTCATTTCTGCGAATTCTATAGGCTTGCAAATAGAAACCAGGGCATTAGGTGTGATAGTTGAGAAACTATGACTTCATTACATGTTTAATGAAGTGGAAAGAAAAAGATAACAGTAGCTAACTCAATAATAATACCATAAAAATGTAAGCATCAGATGACTAAGAAAATCATCAACTATAGCATATATATATATATATATCAATAATGATTCAAGTCACAAGTACCATGGAAAGCATCCAAATAAGTCACAATGTCGTAATACAGTACTAAAACATTGTACACAAGTAAAATAGCTAAACAACTATAACAGAATAACAAGCCCATCTTTGTCCCATATTTCTAGCTACATTGAAATCCAGTACCTAATATAGAAGTGTCCATTTTCTTATCTATAACTACAATAATATAATCTTTTTGGGCCCAAAAGAATGACACCAATATGTTGTGATGCGAATCCCAGTAAGAAAACACCACAATAATTTGTGCATAATACTCAATTAATATCTAGAAGGAAATTACAAACTGACGCAATAAATAAGGAATTACACAAAAGTAAATAGTCCTACAATTTAAAATACATTCATTTATATTCGTCCAAATATTCAACCAATATAAAATAGGCAACCCTATATGAAGATCGCATAGCCTTTCCCATCTGCATATACCAATTAATCTTAAGTATCCCTCGGGGTATGTTCTCACCGCCTAACCCCTATGGTTTACCTGATACAAAGATCTAACGACCTCCTCAGTTTTATCACATGGTCTAACAACTATTTTCTCATAAAAATGAAGCCATTATAAGGAAGAACTAATTATCAATTATACCTATAGTCTTTTAAAAATAAACTAAATAAACAATAATGAAGCACAACAATTCAATTCCTCCTTGTGGTCTCATAATAGTGACTATAGATGCTCTGGGGGAGCATGAAACATCAATGACCCATATGGTCTTGCGGTATGATAAAGAAAAAATAGGCACCTTGGGGAAGACCTCAATGTAAATTAACCCTATTCTATCACTACACCAGGTTCCCACAACCCTATGTAATTAATTTGTGCACAGACGATGTTTATTAGCCAATGTAAACCTCAAGAACTACATGGAAAAAATGTTATAAAGAATATCACAACATATGATAAAACACTTCATCCAATAAAAACAAGGCATGTAATGAATGTTTTATAAAAGGAATAACTATACCAAATGGTAAATATAAAATCAATCAAGGACAAACACATTTATATCATGGAAGAAAGAACTATATTTACCAGCAAGATCCCTAACTCGGGAAGACATGGATAGAAGGAATGAACTGGGTTAAAATACCTAAACCTACAATACCCCAATTTATGTTATTCGGAACATTTTCACCTAATATTAAATGAATAACTATATAAATTCATAATCCACCTACCTTGGCAATATTTGATTGATATATTATGGTTTCGTCCTTTGAATCACCCTATAATGGCTTAGATCTAAAAAATGTATAAAATGACCAACAATGGATACCTCACGAATGAAGATGAATCAAGGAACAAGGATCTATAAGATGTAATAACTCACTATAAATATTCCAATGCCCTTCAATGATAGTTTATTCAGAGAGCGGATGGTGGTTCAGGGGATCTGAGAAGAATCCCACCTTACGGTTACTCCTAGATGAGATGTGTTGAGATGAAGGAGTTTCTTCCAATTTGATGCATCCTTGGTTCGTTTAATCAATTACGATGAATAGCACACAGAGTGTCTTATAAAATCACATAGTGTGAATATTTCTTTAAATGGACCTGATTTTTGAAGTCTCTAGGTCACAACACAAGGCCATGTACACGGCCATCACACATCTAGTAAATGGTAACCCGTGATAAATCTGTATACGGTGTGGACTACTACGTATACATTGTGTACTCATTAAATTTCTTGATTCTCTAATTTTTCTAAAAAAACTAGAATAAAACACATACCTGAGAAAATGGACCAGGTTCTTACACAACATAATAAGAAATTCATAATGTGCATATCTAGTAATGAACATATTCTTTTGAATTTACTCTTCCACTACATCAACTGTTTGATACCCAAACACTTATCAACCAAAAAAATTCAACCATTATAGATGATCAATAAACTAATCAATAACAAATAAATGAGTAATGTTTCTATATAGTAATGATATGAAAGTCTCAATATTCAATGTTAAATCCCATTGAACAATCATTCTTTATAGTAGACTCGATAAAAAAACCACATCGTGAATATCTATGTTGGATGTATGCATTATCTAGAAATTAATAAAAATTAATTTTGAATTATACAATATATAGATAAGAAACTTTATAAGGGGTTTATATATTAAATTATCATTGATGATTAATTCAACAATAAACTCATCATCTCAATCATGAAAAACAACGTGTAAATCATCAGGATGTACATTAGTTTACTCATTTCCACTGGATAATTGTTAATATAAATAGTTACCTTGTTTTAAAAAATATATGAATGATGTCATTAATTTACATATATTAATAGTTCATCAATTTATTGATAGGTTATCAATGGTATTATTTCATTATTGTTAAAAAAACAAAACTATGTTCAAAAATTAATTCATATTCATTAGAATCTATGTTAGCATGATAAAATGAAACCCACTAGATACCAAGAAAACAATCATACTATAGTAAAGGAAATACAATAATGTTTTACTTCAAAGTCAATCCACATAAAATTATATTTTGATTCATAAAATATATTTGGACCTCTATAATTTTTTCAAGTGATTTTACCATGAGTTATAGAAATATTCAATGAGGATGAATTTAAAATATAGCGGAATATTTTAAAGAAATCATGCACTATGTTGAACAAAAATAAAACCACACATTGTAAAAATATAAAATGTAAGAAATATAAATGATATGCCTTCATTTTATGGATCAAAATCTATTGATGTAGTTGAAAAGGATTTTTCTATTGAGTCAATAAGGTTTTCCTTATGAATTTTTTATTCCTTCTTATTTTGAAAATCACAAACACCTTTTACATAAGCAAATCGATATTTTACCTCGATAAGGAAAATTGTATTCTTTATGGAAATTTTACCTAATCAATATTTTCTTATACATATCAATCTTTTTCATAAGTATAAAAACCGGATTCATACCCAAAACCCCGAAATCATATAATGTCAAAAAGTGGAGTATTCTGTTTTTAGGATCCGAATTCTGAATAAGAACTATAATGAAGTTCCACTCTGAATTCTGGATATGAACTTTCAGGAGTTCGACTCTGAACTTTCATGAGTACGACTCTGAACTCTTATGATGTTTGACTCCAAACATTCATGAGTTTAACTCCGAACTCTTGTGAAGTTCGACTCCAAAAATTCATAAGTTCTACTCCGAACTCTTATGATGTTCGACTCCAAACTTTCATGAGTTTGACTCCAAACTCTTATGAATTTCGACTCCGCACTTTCATGAGTTCGACTCTGAACTCTAATGAAGTTCGACTCTGAACATTCATGAGTTTGACTCTGAACCCTTATGAAGTTCGACTATGAACTTTCATGGTTTCGAATCCAAACTCTTATGAAGTTCGACTCCGAACATTTAATAGTTGAACATCGAACTCTGCATGTTCACATTCTGAACTCTGGTGAAACTAGACATTGAATTTCCTTATAAATTTTGACTCCGAACTTCTATAGACTTCAGGTTTCAAATTCCTATAAAACTGAATCCGAACATTCTTTTTATATAGAATCCGAATTTCATTTTTGTATAGACTCCAAAATTTTATTTACTTACATTCCAAATTCTAGTTTTACTTATGATTACACATGACTCATTTTAAAACGATGTCGTGCTTTCAGTTACACATGTTTTTTTTATAAAATGATGTCGTCCATTCTGTTTGTAATTAAACGTTGGTTTAGTGACACATGTATAGGTCCCTCCGATATTCAAGGAAAATATGACCATTGGAAGAGGTAGAAGACCCATGGAAAATTTTCCTATAAATAGGATCTCATTTGAAAGAGCTCAATAAGAAGCTGACCACTCAAGAGACCACAACCTGTTAAGATTATTTCTATAGAGAGAATATTTTCATTCATTTTGTGTACTGAACCACTCGTTCAGATTTCTTCGTGCGACTCTGAATGTTGGTGATTACATTCGAGGGCTTCAAGGGATAGGAAGATAGAGGCGCCGACTACCTTGAAGTTTGAGGGATTCCTTGATGAAGAAGACTGAGGTTCCAACTACATTGAAGCTGAGGGCTTGCGAGGATAACAAGACATGGATTCTGATCGTTGTATAGAGGGATTATCCTAGTGCAAGTATGACAAACTTGATTGATAATATAAATCAAGGGACCTTTATCCAAGGTTGTTGGATACCGTTCTCTTTGTGTTAAAAGACTTATACCTTGTTAATTGTAGTTTTTACTACTTGTGTTTTCCTCTGCAATTTCGTATTGTAAGGAAATTATAATTCTATTATATTTCCTTACACTTGTACTCTGATTAGTTTAGATTCTATTAACATTAAGGTAGAATCTCATATTTTAAACATTGGTTCCAATTATCCAATTAGTGTTAGAGGTGTTGTGAATTTTCATAGTTTATCTTAGTTAAACATAGATATTTTCCTTGTCTAAAGAATTTTTTTATGTGTACAATTCACCCTCCATCTTGTATATTGAGAATCTACATCTATATCTCGATCATAAAATTTCTATTAGAGGTTGGAATCCTCATACTCTATACCAATCCTACAATTGGTATCATATGAGGTCTCTAAAATACTTATACTCACACATATGTTTTCCATTCTCACTTTTTCATTAATTTTCATCCATGCGTAGAAAGATAGTCTCATTCAGAATTGTCATTCCCAATTTTCATTATGAATTTTCATTCGGAATTGTCATTCCGAATTGTCAATCCGAATTGTCATTCCGAATTGTTCATTCTTAATTTGTTCATTCCGAACTTTGTGGTTACGAACTCTTCATACTAACAATTTTGGTAGTCAATGTTTTTCTTAGAGATGGTAGGAATCAACGTTTGATCTATTGAAAATCTAAACCCTACAAGACCACCAATTTTTGATGGGAATGATTATGAGTACTGGGGAGATCAAATGAAGAATTTCGTTATCAATACTGGAGTGGATAACTTTTTTATGCTTACTGGTGATTATAAAATTCCTGATATGGAAGTAAGAACACCCACTAACCAGGAAAAGCAAGAATATCAACTCAATGATAATGTATGCAATACTTTATTATGTTCAATGACTAGAAATATATATAGCCAAATTTATTCTTGTGAATCAGCTAAGTGTATATGGAAGAAGTTAGAGGTTACACACTTTGGCACATCTAATGTGATTGAAACAAGGAGAGCTATGCTTAGTGTGGAATTCAATGGCTTCAATTTTTGTTATGGTGAACCAATATGTAAAGTTAAATAGGGATTTATGACTATAGTGAACAGTATTCAGTATAAGAGAGAGAAAGGGTTAGATGATGAATCTCTGGTGGATAAAATAAAATATATTATGCCTAATGAGTGGGAATAAAAAAGAACATCTATTGATGAGAACATGAAGTTTACTCAAATTTCGTTAGATGAACTTTCTGGAACTCTTCTCCAACATGAATCAAGAATGCAGAGAGATGCTGATAACATCAAGAAGATGAATGGAAATGGTACTGTTTCTTTTACAACAATGTCAAATCATTTGAAATCTATAACTCCTTATAGAGTACCCAGATCCAAGTCTAAGAAAGATATTATCCTATCTGAATATAGTGAGAGTGAATTCTCAAAAAATGACTTAGAAAATCTTTCTTGATGAATGAACAAGAACATTGGTCAGAAAAATTCCCAATCCAAGTATAATAAAAATTTAAGGAATGATAGGAAAGATGGAGAAGTAACTTGTTATGAATGCAAGAGAGCTGGACACATTAGACCGGATAACCCTTTTCTCAAAAATAAGGAAAGAAAATAAAAGCATTATGAAAGAAACGAAATGAAGTATTATAAATCCAAAGCTAAGAATGTTCTGAAAGCTAATGACACATGGAGTTCCAGTGGTGGTGACTCTTCAGATGAATCTTCTAATTATGAATATTCAGGAAAAAAGAATCTTGGTTTTATAGCTAGATTACCTAATAACAATCATTGCTTCATGGATAAGGTACGCAATTCTGAATCATTGACCAATATTTCTTTAAATTATAATGATAGAAAATATTATAACTCTTCAAATGAAGAATCCTCTTCTGATGAATAAAATACTTCACCTAATTATGATGAAGTTTCTAGGTTTGCTGGATTACTTTGAGATTGAGAATTCCAAACTCAATAAACAACCTGATATGAAAAACTCTATGAATACTATTCTTACAAAAGAAATATCAGATCTCTCTAAATATCTTGAGAGGCAAAATGCGGATTTTGAAAGAATTTTAAAAATTCTTGAGGAAGTAATTTCTGAGAAGAACAAACATTCTAATGTGTTAGAAAAATTAATTTCTACGAAATTTTTTTTCGAGCCCAGCCCTAGTTCTAAATCTAATGATTTTGATGATAAAAACTTGATTATAAAACTCATGCCTGAATTTTTTTAATGAAGTGTTTATCAAACATTACCCATGGTATATAAAATTTTGAGAAAATATATTAACAAATATGACCTTTTAAGGAACAAATCCAGATTTGGTTATACCCATGCAAAACAAACTTTTAGTGAAAACTACATTGTTCCAAAAAGGGACCCATTTTGTACCAAGTGTCAATATAGTGGCCATTGGGCAAAGAAGTTCTCTTTAAAAAAACCCAATCTCTAGGTTTTCATAATGCTTACTTTTATAAGAAGTTGTGGGTGTCAAAAATTTTGTTATCTAGAAATCTCGTATCCAAACAAGTTTGGATTCCAAAAGTCTAATTCTTTTCTTATTTTAAGAAAGATAAAGGAAGTAACAACAATCATACATGGTACATGGATAGTGGATGTTCCTGTCACATGACTGGTAATAAATTCTATTTTGAAATGATATTCAAAACGAAAGGAGGAAAGGTAACTTTCATAGATAATGCTCAGGGAGAAATTGTTGGTATAGGTAAAATTGTTCTTCTTAGTAAAACATTGATTTAAAATGTTTTATTTGTAAAGGGTCTTAATCACGACCTCATTTGTATAAGTCAATTATGCGATGAAGGTTACCTTGTAAATTTTAGGAATGATAAATACTTAGTTCACAATTCCAAGGAAGAATTTATTCTCTCAGCCAATAGGAAAGAGAATGTTTACACATTAAACATAAAATACCTTAGGAGCCAAGACCAACCTTGCCTTAGTGAAATGGAAGATCATTCTTGGATATGGAAAAGAAGATTAGGTCACTGTAACCTTACGAACATATGTAAATTGTCCAAGAAGAAACTAGTTAAAGATCAAATGAAGAATAGATTTTATTATTCTAAAGTTTGTGATCCATTTCAATCTGGAAAGTGACATAAATCTAGTTTTAAATAAATCGATGAAGTCTCAACAACTGATGCATTATAGTTACTGCACATGGATCTTTTTGGCCCATCACAAACTGGAAGCATTGGAGGCAAATACAATGTGTTTGTTTTAGTGGATGATTACATTAGATTTATATGGGTCTATTTTCTAGAAATGAAGTCTGACGATTTCTCTTATTTCAAACGTTTTAGAACCAAAGTTAAAAATGAGAAAAATCTTCCATTGAAAACTATTCATAGTGTTTTGATTTTGAAAATGTTTGTATTAGAAAAGGTATTACTCACAACTTTTCAGAACCAAGAACTCCTCAACAAAACGGTGTAGTTTAAAGAAGAAATATAATTCTTCAAGAAATAACTAGAACCATGTTGAGTGAATATTATATAGGTAGACATTTTTGGGCTGATGCTGTAAGTACTGCTTGTTTTAATATAAATCGAGTTTTGATTAGACCTTTTCTTAATAAAACTCATTATGAGTTATGGAATGGTAGAAAACATACACTTTCCTACTTCAAGGTTTTTGGATTCAAGGTATTTATCTTGAATACTAAAGAAAATATACAAAAATTTTCACCAAAATATGATGAAGTAATTTTCTTAGGCTACTCCACAACTTCTACGGCTTACAGAGTTTTCAATAAAAACACTTGTACCGTTGAGGAAACAGTGCATGAAAAATTTGACGAATCTGATCCTTTTGTTTTTAAACCATCCGAAACTATATCCTCTGATGTGATTTAAAAAACTAATTATAAACCTTTGATTGAAGATCCTTTTGATAAGGAAAATGATCAAGAGGATATTTCTGAAAAATTTACCCAAGAATACTTCCTAACCTATTTTGATGAACATGTTTTACATAACCAAAATCAGGTGCTTCTTAAGAATCATCACAGTGATAGTATCATTGGTGATGTAAATCAACCTGTACGGAATAGAAGTTATATAAGAAATTAAGTAGAACATCTATCATTCCTTTCCCAATTAGAACCAAAAAGCACTAATGATGCTTTACGTGATGATGATTAGATCAAAGCCATGCAAGATGAACTAAATGAATATGAAAGGAATAATGTCTGGAAAATGGTTGAATGACCTAAGGATCTTTTGTTATTAGAGTAAAATGGGTCTTCAGAAACAAATGTGATGAAAATGTAGTCATTGTAAGAAAGAAATCTAGACTAGTTGCTAAAGGATATGATCAACATGAGGGAATTGACTAAGAATAATCCTATGCTCTAGTATCCAGACTTGAATCAATACTTATTCGACTTGCCTTTGTAGAATTCTTCAATTTTAATCATTTTAAAACAGATATGTAATGTGATTTCCTTAATGGTTATGTTCCATAGGAAGTTTTTGTTGAACAACCTCCTGGATTTGAAGACACAAAACATCCTGACCATTTTTTTACACTTACCAAAGTTTTTTATGGCATTAAACAAGTCCCACGAGCCTGGTATAATAGACTGATAGGATTTTTGCATCAAAATAACTATGTTAATGGAAATGCAGATTCAACCCTTTTTATAAAGAATGAAAAGAAAAATGTTTTGATTGTTCAAATGTATGTTGATGACATCATATTTGTTTCAACCCAGCAATCCTTAACTGATTATTCTTCAAGTCTAATGAAATATAAGTTTGAAATGAGTATGGTGGGTGAGTTATCTTTTTTCCATGGTTCCCAAATTTCTCAAAAACCTAAAGGAACCCATATATCTCAACATAAGTATATTAAATATCTTCTTATAAAGTATGGATATGACAACACTCAGAGTATAAGTACACACATCGGTACCTCAAACACTTTAGATCTTGATGATGCTGGGAAACCAGTAGATCAAACATCTTTTAGAGGTATGATAGGAAGCCTAATATACTTGATAGCTAGTCGACCAGAATTGATGTTTTCAGTATGATAATCTGAGAGATATCAATCCTATCATAAGGAATCTCAATTAAAGGAGGTAAAAATAATTTTTCACTACTTAAGGGGAACCACGAATCTAGGATTATTTTATACTTCTAGAAATAATTTTGTTTTACAAAGATTTTCAGATGCTGACTTTGTTGGATGTAGAATGGATAGAAAGAGTACATCCAGAACATGTCATTTCATAGTAGATTCATCAGTTTCTTGGTCCTGCAAGACGCAACATTATGTAGCACTTTCCACTACTAAAGAAGAATATGTAGCAGCTGGAAGTTGTTGTGCTCAAGTGTTGTGGATGCAACACACAGTCACATATTATGGCTTGAGTTTTACTAAGACTCAAATTTTGTGTGATAACACAAGTTCCATTGCCCTCAGTAAGAACCCTACACATCACTCACGTGAAAAGTACATAGATATTTGGAATCACTTTCTTAGGGATCACACACTTAAAGGAGATATCATTCTTCAATTTATCGGAACGTAAGATCAACTTGCTGATATTTTCATAAAATCTTTACCCTCCAATAGATTTGAATACATTAAAAAGAGGTTAGGAATGATTAAAAAAGTAATCCTTCTTCATTAACTTCCTGTTGAACAACTCACCTTATAGTAATAAACCTCTTTTCATAGGGGGAGTACATTTGTGTGCTAGTTTAACAAAAAAAATTTTGTTGATAGTTTTATTTTTTTCTTTTGTAACTAAATTTTTCGTAAAAAGTTTTTGGAAATTCTCAAAATGCATATTTCCGGAATGGAAATTTTCATAATGAGATTTTCGTACTTGAAATTTCATAAGGAGATTTTTGTACTGGAAATTTAGTAATGAGAATTTCGTACTGGAACTTTCATAAATAGATTTTCATACTGGAACTTTCATAATGAGATTTCTCTACTAGAGCATTCATAATAATATTTTTTTACTGGAACTTTCGTAATCAGATTTTTGTACTTGAACATTCATAATGAGATTTTCATACTGTAACTTTCGTAATGAAATTTTCATACTAGAACATTCGTAGTGAGATTTTCATACTGAAACTTTCGTAATGAGATTTTCATAATGAACTTTCGTAATGATTTTTTTTTAATTAGTTTTTTTAATTCATTTCATTATGAAGAATATTACCAATTACAAACAAACATTCTTTCCAATCTGAAAGGTATTATTCTCTTACATAAGTTTCCATAATCATATTTTGTTTCCTGGTATTTTCCTATTTTTTTAAATAATTCGGATTCTAGTTTTCCATAAATCCAAATGCTTTTCTTAAAACTGCAAAAGCTCAGAGTCAAGTTTTCCTTTTGGTAATGTCATCAACCGTCAGATCAGATTGAAAAGGTTTTCAACTGTTAGATGGATTTTGGATGACCAAAGGTCATATCCATCGCCTATATAATGGGGACCCCAAGAATCATCCCACATCGGTTTTTCAAAGCTTTTGTGTCTCAAAGCACTGCTTCTCTTCTTACGACTGGTTCTGATCATTGAAAAGATGTTCTGAATCCTTCAAAACACTTCACTCCGAATGTTTATTGAAGCTACATCTCATGATATGTCATCTTCAAAACCAATATATAAGTTGTTAGTCTTTAGAGAATGGTTATTTCATCCAGATTTCTTCAAGTTCGATTCTCTTATAACCAAAAATATCAGATTGAATGGCTGGGAAGATGTGTGCTTTTATAAGTCAGAGAAACATGATCCAGTTTACACTAACGTGCTGATCAACTTTTATGACTCTGTTTCCTTCGAGATGGTAGATGACAGAGACTGGTTTTCATTTATGTCTTATTGCAAGACTTTCAAGTTATCTTACACTAAGGACGAGATCGTGGTTTGTATAGCCTATGAAGGGGAAGCTGAGTTTTTCTCACATAAAATTTTCTAATGATCAATGAAGTTTCAACAAGTTGAAGGCTTCAAAATTCCTTGGTCTTAAGGATGCTACAACTGCTACAATTTCTCATCTCACTCAGAACAATAAGATTCTCTAGCTATGGGTACAAAGTTTCTCGTACCAAGAAGTTGCGACAAGGATAATTTGAAGAAAATTGATATATATGTCTTAGATTTCTTGGTATGCCTTAGAAAGATAAATTTGATGAGTCATGTCTTGATTATGTTCATGAATATAAATGAAAGGAACTTAGGAGCTCAAATAATTGTGTTCCATGCCCTACTATCTAAGCTGATAGTTCGGTGCATAGAATACTTCAAGGTTTCATGCAAATAAATAGTCCAGGATTGTAAGCTTATGCTGGTTAGTGATGATACCTTGAAGAGGATAAATATGGGTTTTTCCAGTGAATCTGGAGAATTTTACCCTATATCGGTGGAAGATGTCGATGCATCTTAGAAAGATGCACAGAATCCAGAACCATCCAAAAAGGCAAGGAAAAATAGAAAGACTAAAGAAGTGGTTTCTAATAATGAAAATCCCAAATCTAAGGAAAATCAGTCAGCTCCCCCCAAACCAAAGAATCAGAAAACATATACAGATAAATTTGAATCCAAGTGGAGAGAAGACAAGGAAAAGAGGATATAAGGGGATCCACAGTTCGGATTGGACCCTGCAGAGGTTAAGTCCTTAAAAGAGAATTTTGCGAATGTGTTTGAAATGCAGGAAAAATAATAGAAGATGAAAAATATGTTGTCTGAAGCTAAACTGGTGAAATCTATTTTGAGAGATACTAAAATAGCTTCCGAGAAAATTCCAGTTCCGGAAACATTTGGTACTGAACCTTTACCAGAGACTCATTCCAAGATGTTATTTTCTCATGAAAAATCTAAGGGTAATGAGATAGTTATTGAAGAAGAAATAGAAGCTAGAGAAGAAGTAGATGAATAAGTTTAAGTAGAAGAAGAAGAAGAAGAAGAGGGAAGTGAAGATTTGGATTCCTTGATAAAAAAGTTGATGATTATAAAAAGAAGGCAGAATACACAAAAATAGACACTCCGGGAAAGGATGAAGAAGCTGAGAAATATGAGGATGAGGAAGAACAACAAGATAATATTTTGTTTGATGAGGAATGATCCTATGAGAAGTATTTTCAAGAGGAGGGACAAGAAAAGGAGAAACCAGATGATGACTATATTATTCAAGATTCTGAATCTGAGGAAGTATCTCTTAATGAGGAACCAATTCCAAAATCTGATAAGGGGAAGCAACTCCTAATGGATACACCAACAAAAGAAGTCTTCAGGAAGAAGGATGTTGGTGGTTCTTCTAAAATGAAACAAGTGAAAATTGAGGAAGAGCAATCTCCAAGAGAATTATCTGATTCGGAGTCATCAGCTCATGGTCATGATTTTGTGGTTGAATCTTTGAAGAAGTTGGTGGACACCATTCCAATTTTTCCAATTATAGATTCATGATTCCAGATACTGCAACAAAGTTTGAATCAGAAATCAGATTCCTTATCCATGGTCATGGATAAGTGTATAATGATTGAGGATGACCATAAATGTTTTCTTATTAATTATTATTTACATAGAATGTTTTTCAGCAAAATAACTCAGTGGTCTAGGAAAGTTGAAGAAGACATGGCCGTCATTGAAAATTTTCAGAATGAAGTGAAAGATTCTTTTGACACATAGGATTAAAAGATTAATAATCATCAAGATGTGATGTTTATTGAGCAGAGTTATCTGAGTTAACAAGTGAAGGAACTAAATGAAATGGAAAATTATTTGTCACAAAATCTTATAAATGATAGAAATATTCTGATTGAGCTTGAGAAAATACTTGTAAATCAAGATGAATTAGTAAAGATGCTGAAAGAAGCCATGGAGGAACAGGCAGAGGCTTTGAAATCCCAAGAAGAAAATTCAAAAGCCTAAGAGAGGCAAGTCGAGGAAGATAAAAGAGACCCGAAGAAGCTCAAAACATTGTTAAAGAAGCTGATCCCAATGGAAAAGGAAGAAAAATAAACCCACTTTGATCTTTTGTTGTATTTTTCTTTCCTTGTAAATTTTTTGACAACTCTAATGAAATGTTGTTAGGTTTGTTGTATATTGTAGTTTTATTACTAATCTTTTAGGTTCCATATTTTCCATTCCCATATATTCTTTTTGAAAATCACATAGGGGGAGAAGGAAAAAGAACTACATAAAAAGGGAGAAAGACATAAAATAAAGAAGAAAATTTCTAAGTGAAATGTCCTTAATTTAAGAGGGAGTTTTTCATATCGAAGTTTTCCATTTACATGATAATGAAAACTCCACTCTGGAAATTCAGAATACAATCCTTAGAGTTACATTGCCTAAGAGGGAGTTAGTTGTATTCACTTTCATCCATGAACAAAGGGAGATATGTTTTAATTTCAAAGTCTAATGAAAATTTTCAAAGTCATTATATTATTTTTCGTAAGGATGTTGTTGCTTTCTAAAAAGGGGGAGATTTTTGAGTCAATAAGGTTTTCCTTATCACTTTTCAATTCTTTCTTATTCGGAAAATCACAAACACATTATACTTAAGAAAATTGATATTTTACATCCATAAGGAAAATTTTCTTCTTTAATGAAATTTACCCTAATCTATATTTTCTTATACATATCAATAATTATCTTAAGTATAAAAACCGGATTCATACCCAAAACCCCAGAATCATATAATGTCAAAATGTAGAGTATTCTATTTTTAGGATCCAAATTCTGAATATGAACTTTAATGAAGATCCAATCTGAATTCTGGAAACGAAATTTTTGGAGTTCGACTCCGAACATTCATGACTTTGACTCCAAACTATAATGAATTTTGACTCCGAACATTCATGAGTTCGACTCCGAACTTTCTGGATTTCAACTCCAAACTCTTATGAAGTTGGACTCTGATCATTCATGAGATTGACTCCAAACTATTATGAAGTTCGACTAAGAACTTTCATGAGTTTGACTCCAAACTCTCATGAAGTTAGACTCCAAACTCTCATGAGTTTGACTCCGAACTCTTATGAATTTAGACTCCGAACATTCATGGGTTCAACTACAAACTCTTATGATGTTCAAATAAAAACATTTAGTAGTTCAACTTCGAACTCTGCATGTTTAGATTCTGAAATCTGGTGAAACCAGACTCTGAATTTCGATAGAAATTCAAACTCCGGACTTATGCAGACATCAGGTACCAAATATCTATAAAACAGATGCCGAAATTTTTTTTATATAGACTCTGAGTATCATTTATGGTTAGCCTTCAAACTTTTATTTAGTTACATTCTGTATTCTAGTTTTACTTATGCTTACACTTGTTTAATTTTTAAAATATGTCATGCTTTCAGTTACACATGTTTTGTTATAAAACGATGTCGTCCATTCTGTTTCTAATTAACCGTTGGTTTATTGACACGTGTACATGTCCCTTCGATATTCATGGATAATATGACCGTTGGAGGAGGGAGACGATCATTGGAAAATTTTCCTATAAATAGGAGCTCATTTGAAAGAGCTCAATAAGAAGTTGATCACTCTTGAGACCACACGTTGTTAAGGTGATTTCTACAAAGAGAAGATTTTCATGCTTTGTGTGTACTGACCGCTCGTTCATATTTCATTGTAATGACACCAAATTTTGGTGATTACATTTGAGGGCTTCTATGGATAGGAAGACAGAGGTGCCGACTATCTTGAAGTTTGAGGGCCTCGTTGCTGTGGAAGACAGTGGTTCCAACTACTTTCAATTTGATAGCTTGCGAGGATAGCCAGACAAAGATTCTGATCTTTGTATCGAAGGTTTATCCTAGTGTGGGTAAGACAGACTTGCTTGAATGTATAAATCAGGGGACCATTATCCATGGTTGTTGGATACCCTTCTCTTTGGGTTAAAAGACTTATACCTTGTTACTTGTAGTTTTTACTTACTTGTGTTTTCCACTAGAATCTTGTATTCTAAGGAAAGTATAATTCTATTATATTTCCTTACACTTGTACTCTGATTAGTTTAGATTCTATACGCTTTAAGGTAGACTCTCATATTGTAATCTTTGGTTTCAATTCTCCAATTGGTGTTAGAGGTATTGTGAATTTTCTTAGTTTAACTTTGTTAAACTTAGATTTTTTTCCGGTCTAAGGAATTTTTGTAAGTGTACAATTCACCCCCACCCCCTCTTGTATAATGAGAATCTACATCTATATTTTGATCCTACATTTTCCACACCCTTCTACTTATAATAATGTTATAATCTGCATTAATTGAATATAATTGGATACAGATTAGAAAAATGAACCAAATACTTATAGTTAAATTATAATACCATCACACTATCTCTATTTATATTATCATTTTTCATTCAATCATGTGATACCCTTCCAAACATTTCATATCATTATCACTTCACAGAAATTACAAGAGAATCTATACAATAATTTTTACCACAATTTTGACCACAAGTGGAATTGGTTTTATTAACTCCATATTTCTTTGATGATGTTTTCCAAAATGTCTCCCAACATAAAGGCTTCTTATGATTTTTAGCATGAGGAATATAATTCTTAGAAATCTACATATCAATGTTTTCAGAAAAATGAAAAATTTTATAATATCTTTTAAACCTCCATGAATCAAAATCTCTTTCTAAAAATGGATTCCATTATAGGTAAAATCTATTAATTTTACATATAATGTCACATGTTAAATATTGTCCATACATAGAAAATTTGATAATATTTTATTGATACACTTCCAAAAATTAATACTTATTCTTCCTTGGATCCACGAATTGTTTCACCATTAGGAGTTGAATAGTTTTAGGAAAATATTTTTATACAAGAAGTCCCATGAAATCATCAAATTCTAGACTATGAATATCATGTTTATCATCTGTATTCTTTATAAGGTACAACCATTGATTAGAATCAATATTAAAATGATAAACAGAAATTGTTACCTTTTAATGTTTCAAACATCCCATGACATCATATATCCAATCTAAAGCATTTATCTATCCTTCGGCTACAATTAGATATGAGCTCTCACTAAATGAATGGTGATGTTGCCTCATAAATGATCCCAAAATACATGTTTCATTATGAAATATCAGGTTCCTATATATAATGAACACCACAACCATTTATCGTCGAGTTAAATGATCCACTACAAAAAAAATATCAGCTCGATTTCCCACCCATCCAGGATGTAGATTCAAAAAGAGATCAACCTTTTAGTGCCATCATACATGAAATTCATTGTTTGATCTGTGGAAAATTCATTTGAATTTAAATTTCATAGCCAATGTAAAATGTAAATATTCAAAATCTATACCATTTAAGATTAATAATGAATAAAATAATCATTATTTTTTTTCATTTAATATCATTTTATCACTAGAGGTAATCTAAACTATCCCATGATACATACAATAATTCCCCAACATTAAATCATTACATAATCATGAGATTCATTAAAAAAACATTTTGAACCATGTGGTTCTTCTATGTTTTTTATATTTAGAGAATAAGTACATGATAGATATATAACAAACCAAATTCAAATAATGAGTATATTACTAAAATAATATCCATTTTTTCAAAATATTAATTCTTTCTAAACAAAACATGATTTATTTAAAAAATCATCATAAATCTAAAATTGAATCATTCATTCTATAACACATCCATATAACCTTTCAAAATCTTTAAAATAAAAGGTATATGAAAAAAAATATCAGTAAGGGACATAATGAAACAAAACCATATTCCTCTGAAAATATAAAAATTCATTAGATTTTTTTTCATGAAACACATATGGATGCATAGAAAAAAAATGTAGTTACATTGGGACATAATTTCAATTTCCCTAATATATATACCCATACAAATAGAATAAAATTTTGGTTGAATTACATCTCTAGAGTAGCCAATGCATTTTTTATCTATAATGGGGCTCAAAAATCCTATATTGATCTAAAATAGGATTTACCCAAAATATGATGATATATAATGGGCTAACCAGACATAAAATTATCCATTTAGCATATCATGAATTGAAAATTTGATAACTCATTTATACCCATGAGAAAAACACATTCTGACATCAAGATACCAATTTAAAAAAATCATTTTAAAAATAAGTGAAAAAATAGTGCACAAACAGAGAAATAATGTTCATGAAAAGATAACTATGTAGAATATAAAGGAATAATTACATTACTAATGTGAAATAAAATTACAAACTACAAATGCTATATAAAAACAATTTTTTTAATATTATAAAAGTGAAATTTAAAAGGATTTAAAAAATAAATCTGCTTATATAATAGATGAATATAATACATTTTTCTAAAAATAAGATAAATTATAATATTAATAAAATGTAGATACATTAATAATAATAATAATTTTGGAGACATTGACATAACACTGAGTTCTTTAAATGTGTAAGTCACTAATACATTTAATTTTTTTTTTAAATACCCATACATAAGGTTAAACATCATTGAAATGTATCATAATACCCTATATAATGTCTTGAATAATTTTATTAATTTAATAATTATAGAAAATTATTTTTATAATAAATTACAAGATCTTTTTATAATATTTTCCATCCATTTAATAATTTTTTTTTCTTATTTCCATTGTTTTCGGAGTGTTCTTTTCAAGGAATTCATGGTAGGATTGTTATGGACTACCTAGTAATAAAGACATAATATTACCAATGTGATAACACACACACACACACACACACACACATATATATATATATATATATATATATGTAATTTTAGACAATTATATTTGAATAAAAACATTACCATATTTTGAAAAATGGGATACAGAAAATCATCATCCACACTGGTGGAGAAGTGACTAACCATGAATAGTGTTTTCATTATTTATGAATAAAAGAAAACATTATAGAATTTATTATTTATATACCATAAAACAAAAATACTCAATTATATATGTTATTGGGGATTTTTCATTGAACAGTAGATAATAAGTGAGGATATGGTATAATTGAATATGAATATAAAGAGAAAAAATAAATCTTTCTTCATGAAAATTGCTCCTTGAGAACATCATGAGGGGTGTTGGAAGTGTTAGTTTTTTTAGAAAAGATGTACTAAAATGTGTAATGGGTTGATTAAAAGGTAATTTATTAGTGGATAGACAAACAAGAAAGAATAATTATATGAAATGATTTCCATGAATGAGCCTACTTTTATAATTGAGGTGAGGGGTAACATAAGAATTACTAAAAATATTAAAATATTATCACTATATTATAAGATTTGTGACATAAAAAAGGCCTAAAATAAATTATATTACATTATATATACCAATAATTTCCAATTATTCATTATTAGTTAAATTTAAGATTTCAACAAAACTTAGTAAAAATATTCATTCACAAAAAATAAAAATTATAAATTAGACACTATTCTGAATTAAGAATTTATACAAATAAAAAAAATTAATATCAAATTAAATTTATTATAATATCATATATATATCCTATTAATATTTTGATATCATATATCATCTTAATATTCTCAAATTAGGTTTTTTTATTTTTATAACATAAAATTAATTTGTTTTCAATAATAAAAAAATTAATACATCATAAATGTTCAACACATGAAGATAAATATTTAATAAAAAATTATATATAAAAAATTTCATAAATAATATGAATTTTTTATATTTCAGTACACTAATTATGTTCAAAAAACTTTCTTAGGAAACTCATACATTAAAATATTAATCTTATTATGAAAATAATGTGACAACTTGACTTTCTTTTGAAATATAATAATCTAAAGGCATTAAAGTGATTCTTGATTTTTAAAATTACTTAAATCTAAATTAAATTAAGCTTATTGTCTTAAATTATATATATTAAATTGTTGATACTATTTTTAGTTCATTTAATAATTATTATAGTTTTAATTAATAACATTTTATTTATTTTCATTCTCCTTACAAAACTGATACATCACTATTTCATAAGAAATAATGTATATTGTTTTATATTTAAGAGTTAATAATAAATAGTAATATAAATATAATTTAATTATTCTAATAATAAAATTCAATATTTATTAATTATAGGTAATTTAAAATATATATGTCAACAATATTTCATAAATCTATTATTATTTCTTTTCAAGACTTGTATAATTATTGCACAAGGATTTAGATATGATTAATATTATATAACTAGAAAGATCTAAAATATTTCAAAAAAACATCAATAATACATAATTATAAAAAAAAATCATGAATATATATTTTTATGACTCAATTATATTTAAAAATTAAAAAAATTTAATATTTCCATTCTATGAAGGCATTGTGCCACACTAATATAAATTATTATAATTATCAAGAGTATAATATAATTTTCATGTTTTATGTTATATCTAACCAATAATAATCATAAAATATCCTTATATAAATATTGAATAAATTTTAGAATCTTTATACCACAAATACGTCTTCATGAACTCATAAAATATTGTATATTTAAAAAACAGTAATTTTAAATATTCACTTGAATATAATTATTTTCTGAAATTGTTATAAAATTCTTATAAAATTTATTTCAACATTATAAAATCAATAATTAAATTATTTAATTCAAAAATTAATTATATAATATAAAACCTTGTTATGTAAAATAAAAACATCATAATAAATTATTAATTTTATGAATAACTTTTTAATTCATGAATAAAAAAAATTATTCTACACATTCATCAGATGTTTCATGTACAATCAAAAAAATTAGTAAATGTAAAGGATCAATTAGTAACATCATGTATAATTTCACCTGAAACAAAATAAGCATAAGGCCCGCACCTTAAATTTTACATAATCATGACTTTAATCAACAATTCACATTGATGGTCTTTAAGGATTATATTCTTAGAGAAGATATACATAACTATTTCATAAAAACTCAAATATTACAATTTTGATAATTCTACACACAATACATTTCCACATAATGAAACTCTTTAAACATGATAATTTTTGTCTAGATAGAAATATTCATTTGTCATGAATTATTCACCTCTCATGCCCATTCTTATAAAAAAATTAAACATTTCAATAACACGGGATGAGTAATAAATATCATTAAGGAATATATATTGTCAATGAAACCATTAATCCATGAATTTTATAAACACATTAGAAAATTTTTAAAATGTTTATCTTTTAACCCAAAACAATGAAATAATAATATTCTTGAAAAAATATATTAGCAATAATAAATAAAAAAATCATAAATTTTAGTATCTATATCATACATACATTATGGAATTCACAATTACATAGCGAGTTTTTTTCATGGTTAAATTTGGAATACACATCACATTATATTCCGTAAATAAATAAGGATAAATCAAATCATTTAACATTATCACAATTCCCAATGAATTGGTGATATATAAAATGATCACCACACACACCCTCATTTTATCATAGATACAATTGTATACATAATAAATATGTAATAAAAAACACAAAAATAGTAGAAAATTTATTCAGAAAGGATAAAAAAATTTATATTTCAGTTAGATAATATCATCTCAATAGATTGATATAATAAATCCATTCACAAACACATTTTTAATACCAAAATTTTTATAAATGGTATACAATATTTATTATTCTTCTAAAACCCATTATAGACAGTTGAGGAAACCAAATAAAAAATAATAGTCATAGTAGAGGAAATGATATTTTCATAGTATTCCTTAAAAACATTATATTAATCATTTAGAGAAAACAATTAATTTAAAATTTTTTCATTACTAAATCCTTTGAATGAAAATATATATAAATTTTTTTGATTATACAACGTAAAAAATTGTGTGTTTATAACATCAAATTATTCCTCCATAAAATGAGATTAAGATGAATTATTTTCCCATGAGTGTAAAAAGTCATGTACAATCATTATATTATTTAATAAAGAACATAGGTGTATATATAATTTATTGAGTACATTTTTTAATTGTATTATTTGTTTTATATGAATTTTTACCATGATATAAAATTAAGAAAAATTTTTAAGTTCTTATCATAATTTTTGTCAATAATCATAAATTTAGTTGATTATAATCATTGAATATTGAAAATATTACATGTGGATAAAATTCGGTCATTTAAAAAATATAATTAATGATTGAAAAATATGTTTTATACATCAATTATACATTTATATCAAATCATTTATTTATGTTATGAAAAATTAACATGTTATTATCATGGATACTATAGGTCATAAATATGCATAAGAAACATTTCCATTTTTCATTGATCATTATATTAATAAGGTAATTATTATATTAAAATTTAAAAATAATCATATTATTTTTAAAATCAGAATAATTGCCAGATATACTTCTAAATATCATACAAGTGATGTGGCGAATAAAAACAATTCACATCGCTTTGTTGAGGAAATACTTCATAGGTACACACGATCAAAATTATCATTTATATGTCCATAGAATGTATGAAAATAATTTATAAATAATTATATTATAATGATACACATTTCATGAATATCATATAAAACAAGTAATTTGGTCATTATATTTAGTCTTTATAGACGGTAATGTAAAATGATCTATATCTGTTCATGAGGCATTAGACCATTGTACACACGAAGGAAATGTTCATATCTTTTTTGATGAAATTGGAGATGGATTTAGTTTATGATGTTAAACATATAAAATATAATTATACTGATTATACTAGATTTATTTTTTTATCATGGATTAAGAATGATTAATGGAAGTGTAAGAAAATTGAAATAGAAACACCAAAATAACAACATTATATTTACTTCAGATGACTAGCTTTATTAATACCTTCAAACCTATTTAATGGGTTTTATACATAAACTATGATTTAAATATTTAGGAGTATTATTATAGGAATTTTTGTTTGAAATTTGTTATTGAATCAATTTTGTATAGTATAATTAATTTATAAGAAGAGTGCATTTTTATAGTAGATGGGAGGTGAGCTTGTAATTTTTAATTGTATTAAATTAATATAAATTCATTTTTTATTTCTATTTGTTCAAATTTTATTTTGATAAAATATAGTATAATGATGGGTCAAAATACCAAAACCAATTAAAATTAGACATTTTTTTTTATTTTCGAATCTTTATCATTTATATTGTATCCCTTTTAACTCTTACAATTTTATTATGTAATTTAAAATTTTAATGTTAAAATAATTACCATAACATGCCACACAACCAATGAATGTGTCAGAAATTTAATTTGGAGGAATAAAAAACAATTACGGGGATGATTGGATTATTTAATATTTTAATACATTTATTAATATTTTATATTTAAAAATATTAAATATGCCAATTTTGACATTATTCATTACTTTAGATTTTATAAAAAATAAATTAAAATAGAATTCATATGTCAAACAAAAATAATTAACCAATATAATATCAAAGGAATCTATATAATACATGCTTGTCATCAAATATTTCGATTTATATTTATTTAATAATATTCATATTATTTATTTGAATAATCATTTAATAAATCTATTAACAAATCATAATTTTTTCATTATTATATTTCAATATTTAATGACTCAATATTATAAATAAATTATCATTATGTAGGCAACTTTTAAAATTTTTAAAACTATATATAGTATAATATATCACTTATATAACTTCATATAAATTTTTTTAGTAATAAGAGTCTTGTTTATGACAACATTCTTATTAGATTAAATTAAATGTTATAAATGTTATTCTCAACCCCATTTGTCTTTCAATGGAAAATATTTTAGTTAAATGATTGTAAGAAAAAGGTTATTGACTAAAAAATATATTGTAATATTCTTGATGTTATTCAAGTGCAGCCCCTTCAGACGGCGTTTGATTCTGTGCCCCGGTGTAGCCGGAATTAAATTTTCATTTCTTTTAAATTGGGCACAACAAATAAATAAGATAACTCTTAAACAGTATTTTGGATCAGAGATCTGATTTTACGGATCGGTCTGAAATGGGGGTTTTACCCTAGGGATGAACTAAAGCATGTCGTCGCGGGACATTTGGACCCCTCACCCATTAACAGAATGTTAAACAGATAATAAAAGTAATTAATTTATTTGTTTAATGGTTAAACCCAAGTATCTATTAGATGGTTTCTCAGATGGGAAAATCAAGGGCACCTTTGAGTTTATAGCATTCCGTTTACCCTATAAAGGTGTATAAGTTTCATGGGCATGGGTCATCAGGGGAACATGGCCCCGGGGGTGTTTTCGTAATTTGGCAGCCTCAGGCGTTGAGTTTAATAACATTTGAAAAGGGCCTCATAATAAATTTCAGAGACCTCTTTTATGCTTGAGATGTAGTTTTTACCCTAGGGGAGTTTAAATCTTGACCCTTGCAAGAGATTCATGTGTGAGTAAATTTGGAGGTTAAATTAAATAATTTTTTTAATTTATTTCCTTTTTTATACACAAATCACCCCCTCTTCTTTGTTTTCACTCTTGTGGATGTATCTAAATCATGGAGAGATCATCCTCACTCCATCCTCTTCTCCTACACCCCTCTGGCATGGCACGACCGCTCCGGCGGATCGACGAAAAAACGTTAGGCATCGCCCTCAGAGGTAGGATCTTTGTGGTTTCATTTTCTAATTTCGCATCTACTTTGACCTCGAATTGTTTTCACATAAACTCTGTTAAATAATCAAGAAAATCCCATGAATGTGTATTATGTTTTCTGAGCATTCTGACGAACTTTTTATAATTGAAATCTGATTTCGGAGTCGATTGCAGTCGTCCGTCAAATATTGCGGGTTTTGGTGTTTTCCTGCAGCGGTCCGGTGAGGGGGCATGGCAGTGCGGTGGGAGTCCAGGCAGCCACGGGCTTTGGTGGTTTGGCAGCAGGGTGAGATGGCGTGGGAGAGCTCCGTACGGCGGCGGTCTTCGAGGTCGAGGTTGCTGGCGCGAGGCGGAGCCACCCGCTCGAGGCAGCGGCTCCATGCAGCGAGGTCGAGCTGCTGGGCCGCGACGGCCGTGGGGTCGCGGTGCGTGACCCCCCGTGCGGGGATAAAGACCCACGTCTCGTGGTTATTCACGTGGCAGAACGAGCATTTTGTGTGTCGTATGCAGTAGAGCCTTCTTGGCATCGAGACTAGATTTTTGAGATGGTCTCAGGAATTTTTAAATCCTGAGACGGGGGCCTCGGTGGCGTGACACGCCTTTATGCGGATTGACAGTTTTCCAAGGAATCTTGTTTTGGAAGGCACGGATGCGTCCTACATCCGTTTTGAGCTCCGTCAGTGGAATTGCGACCCTAGAATTGATTAGCCACTGTAAGAGGCTAATATTCATTGCTAATATATGTAGTTTTCATGTTCCTTGCTATTCATAAATACCATTTTAGTGCATTTTACATTTTGAACACCCATTCTCATCATTTGTGCACTTCATGCCTAATGTGCACCAATTTAGGCCCAATGTTTCATCTGATTTTAAAGAATGTAAATATCCATGTTTTAATTTGAAATTTTTGGAAATGGAGATTCACCTAATTATGAACATTTTTTATTCAGGAATCAATGGATTATTAATAAAGTATGATGGAGATATTTGGCGATTAAAGGAAACAATTCTGAAGAAGGCAGATTGGATATCATCCCACTGATCGGACTATGGGGCCCCCAATACAGGCCCAATGAAGACCAATGTTTATGGAAGGATAGAAGACATATAGGGGAACAAATCATTCTTCTGGATCCAGTGCTAATTCGTTCTTAATGGGGGTTATTAAGGTGGCCCAAGTTGAAGATTTAATTTTGGGCCAGAGTCTGCGGCCCAGGAAAACATCCCACCATTTTAATCATATCTCCCGAACCACAACGTAGTTTGGGCTGAAATTTTACATGATGTTAGGGGACATCCGGGGATTCATTTAAGTATTCTATGGCCCACTCAAATGTGGCCTTCTAGAAGGTCCTTTAGGCTCGTCGTTCCGGTGGATGCAAGCTGGCTGCAACTTCGGGGCAAGAAGTGGAAAAGTCTCTCATCATTAATGTTCCACCCACCTTTCCCCAAAATAATTAATTAAAGGAACATGGGATGTTGGGGTCTCGGCCAAGGCTTCATGTTTTCCTATTTAAGGCAGGAGTGGTTGTGGATTTAGGGAGGTTGGGTGCTTTCTTTTCATTGTAATGTTATTATGCCAATTTGCCTTTGTAATGTTCTTCCTTCTCATGTAAGTTGTTCGAATCACCTTAGTCTTCAATAAAAGTTCTTCCTCTTATCTTGTTTTGTTCTTATCCTTATCACCTTGATACCGTTGCCTCAAGGTGTGAATTTATTCACACCAAACCTTGTGATTTTGTTCACACAACGGTGGAGTGATTGTTATTTTTGTTATTTTTACTTCTTCAATTCCACCCTCATAAGTCTACTTTCCGCTTCCGTTGAGAACTTGTAATAAATGGAGGGCTAGCTCTTTTATGGGTTGATCCAAGGGAGTAGCAAGGGGCTGGATTGAATGTTATTTCTCATGCCCTAAATGTTATTAATTTCTTTTAATTGAGTTTCTTTCATTCAATGATTTTTATTCTTCCTCTTCCTTATTGAATTTATTCACCCCACTTTCGTGTGCTAATTACATCCTTTACCTTGGAGTGCTCATGAAAATGATCCTACAAGTGTATAGGTGATTATCATATGTTTTGAAGGTGTTTAATCAGTAAGTGATAAGGTTAGTTTGAATTCATTGCATGAATCCTTCTCGAGTTAATGAAATTAAAATCGTAAAAAAAGAATTCATTCAATCCACCCCGAGCCATAACCTAGGATCAACTAATTTTCTCTTAATTTGAATTCACATAGATCTTTTAGTGCTCTTTCAAAACAATATAAAATCAACCCAAGTTGGCCACTTCATAGCCAAAAATCCATCTCTTTTTATTGAGTGTCTAAAGGTTCTTCTTAGGTCTCTGAGGATTCGACAACCCAAGCTACACTACTAGCGACCGCTTGACCCTTAAAACTTGGGTTAATTTGGGCGAGACCAAATTTTGGCGCCATTACCGGGGACCAAGTAAGTTCCTTAGACAAAAACCTTCTTTCCTCACCCCCATTCTTCTACTCTCACCCATGATCTCTTATCTTGTCCCTTTCTCGCTTTTTTTTTTGGCGCATGTCCGCCTACACCCGCGATTTCTCAAACAGACTAGTTAGGGTGGATAGTCCTAGGATAGGGGAGTCAGGTGCACCTAGGGGATTGTTTAAATCAAATCCAAATATTCTTGAAACCCCAAAGTCAGAACTTGAAACAAGTCCAATGCAGGGTCATCCACAAAATCAAATTGTAAACCCTGGGGGGAATCAAATGGGAAACCAAAACCAAGAAGCTCCAAACTTAGGGAATGTAGTTGATCAAACCATGAACGACTACCTCACTCCTAGTTGGACAAATTCCCCCTCATGAATTAGACACAATTCCATAGGAGAAACCAACTACATATTCAAACCCCATGTCCTAAACCACCTTCCAACCTTTCATGGGATGGAGTCAGAAATGCCATACCTTCATGTCAAAGAGTTCAACGACATTGTTGAAACCATGTGTCCCCCACATCAACTAGAATCTGCTAAGATGAGGCTCTTTCCTTTTTCATTAAAGGATCGAGCTAAAAATTGGCTAAACAACTTGAGACCTGCATCAATCCACTCTTGGGACTAACTGCAAAGAGAATTCTATAAAAAATACTTCCCTCATCACAAAACAATTGCACTTAAAAAGAGCATCCAAAACTTTTTTGAAAAAGAGGGAGAGTCATTTTATGAAACATGGGAGAGGTTCAAAGACACCCTAAACATGGTTCCACAACATGGTTTTTCTATTCCTGAACAAGTAAGAATTTTCTATGAAGGTTTGGGCCCGGGGAACAAGCAATTCATTGACAAGATGTGTAATGGGACCTTTAAAAACAAATCCCCAAATGATGCTTACGAGTATCTAGAAATCCTTGCTGAACAAAACCAAACATGGGGAACATCACCTTATTCTGAAAAGCCTCTAAGAACTACTGGAATGCATACACTTAGGGAAGAGGAAAGCCTTAGGGCGAAACTTGGAGCACTCTCTAGGAAGGTTGAAGAGATAGACCATAGGAAAATCAATGAAATCCAAACTGTAGACCTTGTTTGCACAATCTGTGACAAACATGACCACAAAACGGACAACTGCCCAACCATTCCATCCATCAAGGATGTTCTTTTAGGAGGACCACCTGCTGAAGTCAATGCCCTAAACTTTCAAAAGCCTCAATACCCAAACACATTCAACCCAAGGTATAATGACCACCCAGGCTTCCGATGGAAAGATAACCAACAACCTAGCCAACCATAAGGACCAAACCCCTACCCTACACAAAATTTTCAAAACCATAACCAATTCCAACCACAACCAATCCAATACCAACATCCTCCAGTCCAATACCAACAACCCATCCAACAACCAAAGTATCCCCCTGGGATAACCCAACCAACACAAACCCCTTCCCAATCTGTCCCTCTCCCAATCCTTGAACAACTGTGCAAACAAATGGAAAGGATGAACTCAGAAGTCTCGTCCCGTAAACAAGAACTTCAAACCATAAAAACTGGAAAGGCACCCATGCCCACACAGGCCATTCCACAACAAACATCAAGGGGGAGACTAGTTGCACTCAAACAACTCATGAACAACTAAAGGCTGTGACAGTTTTGAGAAGTGGGAAATCAATTGAGAAACCTGAACAAATAGTTCAAACCCCACCTGAAGATTCAAACTCTAATGAAAATTCAAATGAAACACATGAACAAACTGATGATACTAATAAAAATGTGAAGGAATCAATTCTCCAAAAAACAACCCCACAACCTGCCCTATTTCCTCAACGCATGAGGGGGAAAACCAAGCCTGAATTGAGTGAAACATTGAGGGAAATATTCTCACAAGTCAAGTTGAACATTCCACTCCTCGATGCCATTCAAACCATTCCTGCATACTCAAAATACCTTAAGGACCTCTGCACATTTAAACGGAAATTCTCACATAAGAACCAAGTCCTTCTGGCAGCAAATGTTAGCACAACAATCCAAGGAACCCTTCCTCCAAAGATGAAAGACCCGGGATGCCCTTACATAAATGTTGAACTAGGAGATAACAAAGTTGTAAAAGCCTTGTGTGATCTAGGAGCCAGTGTGAACCTCATTCCTTATGCTATGTATTGTCAGTTAGGGCTTGAAGAACTCCAACCCACATCTGTCACTCTTCAACTTGCTGATCGTAGTATTCGAGTTCCAAAGGGGATCTTAAAGGATGTTTTGGTGAAAGTTAAAAATTTCATTTACCCAGCTGACTTCATTGTTCTAGACAATCACCCAAGCTTAGGTCCTAGGGAGCAAACCCCAATCATCCTTGGTCGTCCCTTCCTTGAAACAATCAACTCTGTTATCCGAGTCCGAAATGGGAACATGACCATCACCTTTGGAAACATGAGTCTAGACTTGAACATCTACAATGCAAACTCTCAAATTGGGGATGATGAAGAGATCCATGAGGTTAATTGGATAGGTAGTGTTGATAGTGAACTCAAGGAACATCAAGGAATTACCGAAGGATGTTTAAGTCAAGAAGAGATTGATTTTCTTTGTACACATGAGGGAAATTTGTCTCCTTGGCTTGAATCTCTTTCAGATTGCTCTATTGATGATTTTCTAGAATCACCAATCAATGATACCATGAGTGAAATCAATAACATCGATTCCATATCCCTTCATGAAACTACTCTAGCTAATTTAGTGGATGAAAATTCTCTTCACAAGGAACCAATTTTGTTATGAAATGTAAACAAAGAAACTGAGTTCAATGAAAAGTCTCATCCTTTCTTGGAAAGTGATAACCACTCTGATCTTGAATTTAAGGTTTTACCTTCATCACTCAAGTATGCGTTCTTAGGGGACAATCAATCCTTTCCTGTTGTCATTTCTTCCTCTCTTGATGCCAATCATGAGAGGATGCTTCTAGATGTCCTTATGAGACACAAGAAACCCATTGGATGGACCCTATCAGATATTCCTGGGATTAGCCCACTTATCGGGACTCATAGAATTGTTCTAGAATCCGATTCAAAGCCATGTCATCAACATCAGCGACGACTCAATCCTAATCTCATGGAAGTAGTGATAAAAGAACTTTTAAAATTGTTAAAAGCTGGTATCATCTATCCTATAGCTGAGAGTGAGTGGGTTAGCCCAATCCATGTTGTTCCAAAGAAGGTTGGAATCACAGTAATAACCAAAAATGATAGAGAGATGCTTCCAACAAGGGTTAGTAGTGGATGGAGAGTCTGTATTGACTATAGGAAGCTCAACTCTTGTACCAAGAAAGACCATTTCCCCTTGCCCTTTATTGATCAAGTACTCGAGCGAGTGGCGGGTCATCAATTCTACTGCTTCCTAGATGGATTCTCAGGGTATAATCAAATCGAAGTCTCTTTAGAGGATCAAGGAAAAACAACCTTCACTTGTCCATTCGACACTTTTGCCTTCAAGCGCATGCCCTTTGGGTTATGTAATGCCCCTGGTACCTTCCAGCGGTGCATGATGGGAATCTTCTCGGACATGGTGGGGGATTGTTTAGAGGTCTTCATGGATGATTTCTCCATCTTTGGGGATACTTTTGAGGGATGCCTTTTAAATGTTGAAAAGGTTTTGTCAAGGTGTGAGGATAAGAATCTCATATTAAATTGGGAAAAATTCCATTTCATGGTAAGGGAAGGACATGTTCTAGGTCATCTAGTATCTGGTAGAGGGATTGATGTTGATAAAGCTAAGGTTGACATCATTCGTCACCTTCCCTCTCCTAAAACTGTTAAGGAGGTGAGGTCCTTCTTAGGACATGCTGGTTTTTATAGAAGGTTCATTAAGAATTTCAGCTCTATTTCTCGACCACTTTGTGCTCTATTGGTAAAAGATGCTCCATTTTTATGGACAGAAAGCTGTGAGGAATCATTATCTACACTCAAGTCAACTCTTATATCTCCACCTATCATGCAATCTCCAAATTGGAAACTTCCTTTCGAGCTCATGTGTGATGCAAGTGACTTCGCTGTAGGAGCAGTCTTAGGACAACGGTGTGAAAAAACTCCATGTGTCATTGCTTATGCAAGCAAATCTTTAAATGATGCACAAATAAACTACACCACTACTGAGAAAGAGCTGCTTGCTGTTGTCTTTGCTTTAGAAAAATTCAGGTCTTATCTCTTAGGATCACCCATCATTGTCTTCACTGACCATTCAGCCCTAAAATACCTTTTCCAAAAACAAGATTCCAAGGCTAGATTGATTAGGTGGGTCCTTCTTCTTCAAGAGTTCAATTTAACCATTAAGGATAAAAAGGGTGTTGAAAATGTTGTAGCTGATCACCTCTCTAGGATGGAATTCAAAGACAACTCACACCACCTCTCTGTGTCTGATTCATTTCCCGATGAGAACCTCTATTCAGTGAGTGATTGCCCTTGGTATTCTGACATAGCAAACCATTTGGTGACGGGTGACATTCCAAAATTCTTGGGGACCCATGCTAAGAGGAAATTCCTTTCTGATGTCAAACACTATGTGTTTGATGATCCTTACCTCTTCAAGTTCTGTCCTGATCAAATCATCAGGAGATGTGTTCCCGAGTCTGAGCAAGAGTCCATTCTAAAATTTTGTCATGGAGAGGCATGTGGAGGGCACTTTTCTACAAAGAAAACCACCGCAAAGGTCCTCCAAAGTGGTTTATACTGGCCGAACCTCACTAAGGATTCCTTCCAATACTGCAAAAGTTGTCCTCAGTGTCAGCAATTAGGATCCATTTCCAAAAGAAATCAAATTCCCCTCACTCCCATTCTAGTCGTTAAAATCTTTGATTGTTGGGGAATTGATTTCATGGGACCCTTTCCAAACTCTAAGGGATACCTCTACATCCTCTTAGCTATTGATTACGTCTCAAAATGGGTTGAGGCCATTCCCACCAAGACTAATGATCATCAAGTTGTGATCCGATTCCTAAAAGAGCATATCTTTTCTAGATTTGGAATTCCGAGGGCTATAATCAGTGATCATGGAACCCATTTCTGTAATCGCCCATTCTCTTCACTCATGTCTAAGTATGGAATTTCTCATAAAGTTTCCACTGCCTACCATCCTCAAACCAATGGTCAAGCTGAGTTAGAAAATAGGGAGATTAAGCAAATTCTTGAAAAAACTGTCAACCCCTCTAGGAAAGATTGGTCTGAGAAACTCTTGGATGCTCTTTGGGCATATCGTACAGTATTCAAAACCATCCTAGGAATGTCCCCATATAGGTTGGTTTATGGAAAATCATGCCATTTACCTGTTGAAATTGAGCATAAGGCATTTTGGGCAATCAAGAAAATGAATTTCGACATTTCTTTAGCCGAAGAAAAGAGGAAGTTAGATCTTAATGAACTTTAGGAACTTAGGATGGAGGCGTATGAAAATTCAAGGATAAATAAAGCTGGAGTTCAAGCCTACCAATCTAGGAATATCAAAGTCAAGCAATTTGAACTGGGAAAACCTTTGCTCTTGTATAGTTCAAAACTTTATTTACACCCAGGAAAGTTAAGGTCTAGATGGTCTGGTCCATTCATAGTGCATCAAGTGTACCCTCATGGGGCTGTAGAGATTCAGGATCCCACAAGTGGTAACATTTTTAAGGTCAATGGTCATAGGTTAAAACCATTCATTGAATCATTCAATAAACAGGAAATACAGGTAGAGTTAACAGAGCCAACCTATGAACCAGGAAAAAATTGATAGATTTAGGATCCATGTCAGGCTAACGATGTTAAACAAAAGCGCTGCACGGGAGGCAACCCACGGTTTTCATGTTTTATTTCATTTAATTTCAACCTTAGACTGTTGAACTGTTCTTCTTTTATGAGTATGGATGGGTATGAAAGGGGAGCACCGTATTCATCCGTGTCACGCGGTGTGATCCCTGAGTAATACCTTACCCAGAAAATATAAAGAAGACAATGTATCATCAGTTTATTTTATTTTATTTTATTTTTATCTTTTTTGTAGGTATTTAAAAAAAATAGATTGTTGACCTGTTCTTCTTTTATGAGTAAGGATGGGTATGAAAGGGGAGCACCGTATTCATCCGTGTCACGCGGTGTAATCCCTGAGTAATACCTTACCCAGAATTTTAAGAGAAGACAATGTATCATCAATTTATGTTTTTATACTTTTTTTTAGGTTAAAAAAAATACAAAAAAAATATATATTAAAAAAAAAATTAAGGCATGTCATAGGTCATTCAGAAATTCTGGTCACAACCGTCCAAGCCATTGGGAGATAAACCAGAACTGAAAGGAGACATGGGAATGCATTTTCAACATCAACTACCAGGTGACTTCATTCCATAATTTTCATTTTCAATGTCTTCATTGCACTTCTATCCTGCCACTTCTATGTTTCAATTCTTTAAACACTGGGGACAGTGTATTCCAAGTTGGGGGGAGATGAAAATGTGTGGAAGGAAAAATGCCATTAACCTTGAAAATGATAACACACATTCCAAACTCTGAAATTGGATATCAAATAATTTTGCATGCCTTGATTCTGATTTTAATGCATGTTTATGTTCATGTGCATAGTTATTGGAAAGTGCGGTTGTCCGATGTGATTTTTCACTGTTATATTTTCATCCATTTAAAAAAAAGAACACAATGCACATCCTCTAGATTGTGGGGTTTTAGTTTGAGTTCTTGGGGACCCATAATAAATAGCATAGGATTGGCGACCATTTTAATTTTAACATGAGTATTCAAAAAAAATTCAAAAAAACAAAATTTGCGCGTAGAGCAATGAATTAACCTAATGTGTGGCTTTCGGCACTTGGGGATCGCGACTCCATAGTTGTCTGGCCCAGAGTTGGGAATTTTATCTCTATTTGTGGTAATTTGAATTTGTTTTTGATTGAGTTAGCTCGAGATGATGCCCGAGTATGTGAGCTTCACTTGGTGCCCTAAGGTCTTTGAGCCTGGGAGTCATCGGCAAAGTCTTGCTACATGGGTTGACTCGATTGAGTTCAATTTCAATTACCATGGCAAAATTGCAAAAAAAAAACCCAAAAAACAAAATATATAAAATAAAAAATGAGTACTCATCTTATTATTAAAATTTGATTGCTCTTAGCGCTTCCATCTTTTATCCCTCGAATGAAAATGAACCGCCATGTCTATTGTGACACACAACACTTCATCATGCTTAATTGAATTTGGATGAAATATGGAAATGAATTTGAACAAAGGAATGGGCTTGGGCTTGGGATATGCTTATGGACATTGCTTGTTTTAAATGATTTTGATGGTTTTCATAATTGTTTGGTATGTGATCTTTGGGTGAGAAATGTGTATTAAAATGTTTTTGGAAAATGGCATTCGAATTTCATTTTTGTGAGATATATTTTGCTCGGGACTAGCAAAACTCAAGTTGGGGGGTGTGATTAGCCACTGTAAGAGGCTAATATTCATTGCTAATATATGTAGTTTTCATGTTCCTTTCTATTCATAAATACCATTTTAGTGCATTTTACATTTTGAACACCCATTCTCATCATTTGTGCACTTCATGCCTTATGTGCACCAATTTAGGTCCAATGTTTCATCTGATTTTAAAGAATGTAACTATCCATGTTTTAATTTTACATTTTTGGAAATGGAGATTCACCTAATTATGAACATTTTTTATTCAGGAATCAATGGATTATTAATAAAGTATGATGTAGATATTTGGCGATTAAAGGAAACAATTCTGAAGAAGGCAGATTGGATATCATCCCACTGATCGGACTATGGGGCCCCCAATACAGGCCCAATGAAGCCCAAAATTTATGGACGGATAGAAGACATATAGGGGAACAAAGAATTATTCTGGATCCAGTGCTAATTCGTTCTTAATGGGGGTGATTAAGGCGGCCCAAGTTGAAGATTTAATTTTGGGCCATAGTCTGCGGCCCAGGAAAACAGCCCACCGTTTTAATCATATCTCCCGAACCACAAAGTATTTTGGGCTGAAAGTTTACATGATGTTAGGGGCTATCCGGGGATTCATTTAAGTCTTCTATGACCCACTTAAAATCGGCCTTCTAGAAGGTCCTTTAGGCGCTTCTTTCCGGTGGATGCAAGCTGGCTGCAACTTCGGGGCAAGAAGTGGAAAAGTCTCTCATCATTAATGTTCCACCCACATTTCCCCAACATAATTAATTAAAGGCACATGGGATGTTGGGGGATCGGCCAAGGCTTCATTTTTTCCTATTTAAGGCAGGAGTGGTGGTGGATTTAGAGAGGTTGGGTTCTTTCTTTTCATTGTAATGTTATTATGCAAATTTGCCTTTGTAATGTTCTTCCTTCTCATGTAAGTTGTTCGAATCACCTTAGTCTTCAATAAAAGTTCTTCCTCTTCTCTTGTTTTGTTCTTATACTTATCACCTTGATACCGTTGCCTCAAGGTGTTAATTTATTCACACCAAACCTTGTGATTTTGTTCACACAACGGTGGAGTGATTGTTATTTTTGTTATTTTTACTTCTTCAATTCCACCCTCATAAGTCTAATTTCCGCTTCCGTTGAGAACTTTTAATCAATGGAGGGCTAGCTATTTTATGGGTTGATCCAAGGGAGTAGCAAGGGGCTAGATTGAATGTTATTTATCATGCCCTAAATGTTATTAATTTCTTTTAATTGAGTTTCTTTCATTCAATGATTTTTATTCTTCCTCTTCCTTATTGAATTTATTCACCCCACTTTCATGTGCTAATTACATCCTTTACCTTGGAGTGCTCATAAAAATGATCCTACAAGTGTATAGGTGATTATCATATGTTTTGAAGGTGTTTAATCAGTAAGTGATGAGGTTAGTTTGAATTCATTGCATGAATCCTTCTCGAGTTAATGAAATTAAAATCGTAAAAAAAGAATTCATTCAATCCACCCCGAGCCATAACCTAGGATTAACTCATTTTCTCTTAATTTGAATTCACATAGATCTTTTAGTTCTATTTCAAAACAATATAAAATCAACCCATGTTGGCCACTTCATAGCCAAAAATCCATCTCTTTTTATTGAGTTTCTAAAGGTTCTTCTTAGGTCTCTGAGGATTCGACAACCCAAGCTACACTACAAGCGACCGCTTAACCCTTAAATCTTGGGTAAATTTGGGCGAGACCAGGCATTGAGGTAGAGTTTTCAAGTGTGGTTTCGGGCGTTGAAACCGGAGTTGAGGCATGGGCCCCACAACCCGTCATTCGAGCTGTGTGCAGTACTTTACAAACTTCTTTGTTGGACGTCTGTTCGGGGTGTGTGAGTAGTCGTTTTTGGGGGTTTTCTGAGGGTGTTGCATTCACACGATCCACTCGGTTTAATTCAGCACACTAGTGTAGGCCCCATGAGGGCCATTTTGGCAGTTGGCGGGGATTTCCAGTTTTATCACCCGGTGTCCATTTTGGACAAGTGAATAGTCCATCTTGTGTACTTTTTCTAGAGGAACGCAATGGTGAGATCCGTTCATTTTGCTTTGGGACCAAGATGTGTGTCCCATGTAGCACCGCTGGTGTGCGGTGCGCCAGAATGCATCTTTTTCTCCGAATATCCGTTTCACTCAAGTGGGAAGTCCTTTTGACATGTTTTCCCAAGCGGATCGCAATGGTGCGATGTGCCCGACTGTTTTTGGGGTCGAGGCTCGGGATCACAGGACACCGTTAATGAGTAAATCGATGTTGGATGGCTTTTCCATCAGATATATGTTTGAGGAAATTAAATCGTCTATCTCTCATGTTTTTCCATGAGGATTACAATGGTGTAATCTGTTCATGTGAGCAGAGCCTCTGACACGATCTTATTAAATGTAGAAATATGAAAGGTGCTACCGTGGCAGTTCTTCTACTGTGTTTGTAGTGGACCCTTGGTGTGTGATCACATGCACTCCCGTGTGAGTGAAGTAATGCTTGAAGAGTTTTAGTTGGTCGTTCCTAGGCTAATGATGTGGAATGTTGGAATTGTTACATTTACACCTTTGCATTGACTTTTCGTGACATGTGCACGTTAACCATTGGGCTGGAGACATGAAATACTCTGGGATTATGTGAGAACACTTGGAGTTACATGTGGTTGTTTGTATCTAAGATCGTTTGTGTGCGTGGTTGGAGTTGACTTGGGTACACACGTCTTGTGGGCCCCATTTGCGTGCCATGTTCTTCTTTGCGTACCCTTGACCTCTTGTGATGTGGAGGGTCCTTCTGATATAGTTTGTTTGACCAAAAGGGTTGAGTTTCCACCTGTTTATGTTCTCGTTTATTTAATCAGTAGGGATGAGTTTCCCCCTAGTTTTGTTCTCATTTGTTTGACCAGCATGGTTGAGTTCTCCCTGGTTCTATCCTCATTTGGTTTCGACCTTGCAGGGTTGAGTGGTTCTCCCCTGGTTCTTTTCATGATAGTTTAGACCAACAGGGTTGAGTGGTTCTCCCCTATTTCTAATCTATATGTTTTGGTCAGTAGAGTTGCTTCGTGTTCCCTGGTAGAGTTCTTGTGGATTCAGTGTGACCAACACATTACGCGGGAATATATCCTCTAACTAGGAAGTTGTTTCTAGCAGGGCTGACCAGGAGGTTGTTTCTAGCAGGGCTGACCAGTGAGGTTCCATCCAGTAGGGATGGCCAGTGGGGTATCATCTACCATGGATGGCCAGAGTAGTACCATCCAGTAGGGATGGCCAATGGGTTACCATCCAGTAGGGATGTCCAGTACAATGATGTTTACCGAGCAGTACCATCCAGCCGGGATGGACATAGTAGTTCTAGGTTTACCTCTAGCGGGGCTAGTATGTGGTCCCCGATGCCGGGTTTACCTCCATCTAGGCTGGAATGTGGTCCCCTATGTTGGGTTTACCTTCAGCTGGGCTGGGATGTGGTCCCTGATAATGGTTCTGATCCACCCTCCATTAGAGTACCCTTTTATGGGATTGGGCATTGGGACTTGTTGAAGACATTAGCCAGGTCTCCCTCCAATAAATTACCCTTTCATAGGATTGGGCATTGTGTCACCCGTTGACTCTTGTCGGGTCTCCCTATATTGGGAACCTGTCAACTTCCATGGATTACCCTCTAACGGGGCTGGGCAGGGGGTCGCCTGTCAACTTTGAGGAGACCTCTCGACTGCGGGGAAATGGTGAGGTGTGGCTTGACGTTCCCCCAGAACTCTCAAGTATGAGGGGCACTTTCCCCACCAAGACGCATCCTTGTGACATGACCTAAAACCGTGCGGGATGCTGGGCATCGATGGTTCTTACATATTGGACTGTTTGCGACTTAGTTTCTTGGGTTGAGCTACGGGACAAAGAACCCCTTATGACCTTGTTCATTCTTCTTGATTTAACATATGAATATTTATATACCTTGTTCCATTACCCACTTATTGGTCTTGGTTACTCTCTCTCCAGATGAGGAGAAGACGTGCAGGGTATGCCACATGCTTTCAGTGTCTAGCTTCTCATGGTTGGATGATTCTACTCTCCCAACTCCTTGTGTGTGGATGAGTTTACCTCCATTCTCTTGTTGGTTTGAGCTTAACTCTCTACTATACTCTTTTTTGCACTGTCGGTTGTACTCCATTAACAGTCCCAATTCGATTTACTGCTCACTCTTTGGTACCTCTTTTGTTTCTCCCACGATCCCTCGGGGTATCCTATTATGTATTTTTATACTCACCCCTTCTTGGGCTTTTCCCGCACATGGTGTGTCCTTGCAGATGAAAGACAGGTTTTTCATGACTTCATTAGAGCTTAGAAGTTCGAGAACATGGACCGCGTGTAGTGGTCGTAGTTGGGTTCTAGGTGTGGGACCCTCCCTACTATTCACTTTTGTTTACCTGTTGCCGGGTTGTGGCTCTTTTATGGGTGGGCTCAGGTTTTGCCCTTTTCTTGTTCAGTTTACCTTCATCATTTACTTTTTACTGTTTCGAGGTCGATGGACTCTTGTGGTTGTTTATAGAAGTTGGTACTTTTCTATTACTCTTACTCTGCACTTTTGTATTGAGTGTGCATTGTGTTTGTGTATAGGTACTTAGGCAAAGGCCTCCCCGAGTTATTTTGCCTTCAGTGTTTGTCTTCATCCCCTGTCTTATGGAGGCGGGCTTGGGGTAGTTGCGGCTCGAGCCTGGGTAGGTTTGGGTCGTGACAAAGTGGTATCAGAGGTGATTTGTTCCTTGGGACATTTTTTGGACGTCTGTAAAAAGAAATTGGTGGAGATTTAGGGAAACAATGTTAATGTGTTTTGAGAATGACTCTCAGTCCAGGGAGTCCAGTGATGGTGTGGCGGCCGACATATCCATTCACCAAGGCCTTGATAACCCGCTTGTTGACCCGACATGCTGAGATAATCATTGTAGGGAAATTTTTTTGTGCATCACATTGGATTGATTCTTTGACATTCATTCTTGAGTCAGCTCCCCATTATTGTTACGGTTGTATATATATATGATAATTAGATCGCGGCACTCCTTGATAATATTCGGGATGTCTCCGCGAAGATAACAAGACATGATACAATATGTGGTTCGTGGTGAAGACCCTATGAGCTACGAGGCCTCATTCTAGGACCCATCATGCAAGTACAATTCTCGGGGTGGGCCGTTAGTATCACCTCCACCAGTTGAGAAGCAGACAGCTTCAGTAGAACAGACTGATCTTGAGCGTAGGTAGAGCGCGCTCCGCGAGTTCCAGCGGCAGAGACCGCTGAGGTTCTGTGCTGAGACAGACCCTCAGGCATTAGAGGTTTGTTTTGAGGCAGTGGTTTGCCTTTTCAAGATTGTGTAGACGCTGACAGATCTTATGGTGGCTTTGGCCGCCATCCTTTTATGTGGAGTAGCTTGGCATTAGTGGAGTCTGGTGACTCAGTTTCTTAACGAGTCGTTGATTTCATGAGGATACTTTCCGTTTTAGTTTCGGGAGGAGTTTTTCCCCTCCTGATTATGCTCCATTCGGATTAAAGATATTCTGCAGTTTTGGCAGGGAGGGGTGGTGGTGGGAGAGTATGTGGCTAGTTTCACAGATCATGCACTCATTTACCCAGACATGGTCCATGACGACAACGTCCGAGCATGGAAGATCGAGCAGAGTCTCATTAGATAGATTCATGTTGTCATAGTACCCTTGGTCATTCCCACTTATGTAGGGGTTCTAGAGCCAGTGCCGGTGACAAATAGATTCCTTTCATGTTCTATAGATGGTGGTGGCAGCAAGCAAGATGGATCTGAGACGTCTGTTGCAGCTAGCGGGTGTCGGCAAGCAGAACCACAAAGCCGGTGGATTTCTAAAAACCGGACTCATGGGCGTGGTCATACACCAAAGTGGCGCCGGTGGGAACCACATCATCTCAGAGAGCACTGGAGCTATTCCTGCAACGAGCAAGGTCACCTCTCACAAGATTGCCCGACCAGGCATACAGAGAATATCAGGCAGGCATGAGGTGCACCACCGCGGCAGAGGCAGCTCCATGATCAGATTATCACCCAAAGAGGTGGTGCTTGCAGAGGAGTGGGAGGAGCATGATATATAGGAATACCTTACAAGATCTTCCCATCACAACTAGGTTGTCCACTTCAGGCTTTGGGAGCTGATAGTTGGGACCACAAACAGCCACGAGCTTTGGATGTCTACGATCTGGCAGAGCATGAGGTGATAAGAGGTACACTCTACATCTCTTCTAATTTTTTCAGTAGAATTGTTAGACTCTATGTGTGAAATTCATTTTCTCCCCACTCCTTGTTTGAGTTGTTACCAGGGTGGCATGGGGCATTGGTGTAACCCTGTGTTGGTAAGGTAAAAAGGTATGGGACCATTATTCATTAGTCGATGTTGTGGACTCCTTCACTTCCAAGCGTGTAAGAGGGTCTTGGTTGTGGGAAATCAAATGTGAAACCTTGCGTGATAAAATGTCCTTGGGTTTTCCATCATATGGATATTCTAAAAGAGGAAATCGTCGGGCCTTATTCCATGTGCGGGTGGTGATTCCAGTTGCGACATGCGACGTAGGGGTTCAGTTTGGGAGGTGAGCTACCCCCGAGATCCTTCGGGCCGTTTAAGACCCTGCGAAGGGATGGTGAGGTTTCCTACCACCTTTCCCTAACCCCAAAGGATGTTTTGGGTGCATATCGTCTCCCACATGACTCACCCGAGAAGAAATGTGTGTACTCCTCTGCATGTCTTCGGAAAGGTCAGATCTGGCATGAACAGATCATATCCTTTGGTCTGGGTGCGGTGATGTGGGACTGTGAAAGAGTTCTTATGGGTAGATAAGATCTAGGTGTGGGCTTAGTACCCTGAGTTTTTCCCTTATTTTTCTTTTTGGGGATGAAAATATGGAAGGTGGAATGATATAAGAACCTGAGTTTTGGTTATAAAAGTCTTTGGAATATTCCTGATGTTATTCCAGAGCATCACCTTCAGATGGCGTGCGACACCGAGCCACGGTGTGGATGGAATTTAATTTTCAGTGTTTTTACACTGGGCACGCCAAATAAATGGGATAACCCATAAACAGTGTTTCAGGTCAGAGATCTGAGTGTACGGATGGGTACGAAATGGTGTTCTTACCCTAGTAATGACATAAAGCATGTCGGCCCGGGACATTTGGACCTCTCCCCCGTTAACAGAACGTTAAATGGATAATTAAAATAATTAATTTATTCGTTTAATAGTTAAACCAAGTATCTCTTAAACGGTTTTTAGGATTGGAAAACCTAGGGAATCATTGAGTTCGGAGTGTCCCGTTTACCCTAGGAGGGGTATTAGTTTCATGGGCGCGGGCCTTCAGTGGAAAATGGCCACGGGGGCATTTTCATAATTTGGTGGCCTCAGGTGTTGAGTTTAATTAAATTCTAATGGGGCCTCCAATTAAAATTCTTGAGGACATCATTGTGCTCGGGAGGTGGTGTTTACCCTAGGGGAGGATTAATCTTGACCCCGCCATGACTTTTGGGTGTGGGTTAATTTGGAAGTTAAATTACTATAAATTTTTTAATTAATTTCCTTATTTAAACATAACTCACCCATCTATTCATTGTTTTCTCTTTGGAGGAAGGATCTAAATCAAGGATATCTCCTCCTCATACCCACCTCCTCTCTTCCACCTCTCAAGCGACACATGGCCGCTCTAGCGGATTGACGACAAAATGTCGGGCAACGCCCAAAGAGGTTGGATCGTTGCAGTTTCTTTTATTTTAATTTCTGCATCTACTTTGAGATCTAGTGTTTTGCATATAACCTCTATTGAATTATTGACAAAATACCATTAATTGGTATTATATTTTCTGAGAATTATAATGCACTTTTAGGAATTGAAATCTGAGTTATGAGTCAATCGCAGTCATCCGCAAAGATTACTGGTTTTGGTGTTTTCTGGTGGCGGTCTGGCGAGCGGGCATGGCGGCGCGGCAGGGGTCTAGGCGTTCGCGGGAAATGGCAGTTCGGTAGTAGGGTGAGATGGTAGGGGAGAGCTCTAGGTGGCGGCAGCCTTCAGGGTCGGTGGGGCCGAGCCGCGATGACCGCGGAGTCGCGGTACGCGACCCCCCGCGTGGGGACAAAGACCCACATCTCGCGGGTCTTCACACGGCAGAACGACCGGCCCTTGTGGTTGGTCTATGGGTAGACCGCGGGTCCAAGGCCGGCTCACGCGTTGGATCCATAGGTCAGTGCTGCGAGCCGAGCCGGCCAGCGCGGGCCAGCCCTGGCTGGGCAGACCAGTCGGCCCAGACCGGTCCAGCTCAAGGGGATTCATCCCCTCAGCATCAGACACCCGTAACATTCATTATGGGTCACCATATTGTGTGTTGTATGTGATAGTTCCTTCCTGGCATCGACAAAAGTTTTTTGATATGGTATCGAGAAATTTTAATTCATGAGATGAGGGCCTTGGTGGAATGACACACCTCTAAGAGGATTGATGTTTTTCCAGGGGATTTTTTTTGGACGGCTTGGTCGCGTCCAACGTCCGTTTTGAGTGTCGTCAGTGGAGTTTCGAACCTGGCGTTGAGCCGGAGTTTTACTGTGTGGTTTTGGGCACTAAAACTTGAGTTGAGGCATGGGCCCCATGGCCCGTCTTTCAAGCTACATGCAGCGCTTTACAACATTTTCATCGGACGTCCGTTTGGGGTGTGCAATCAGTCATTTTTTGGTGTTTTTCTGAGAGCATTCATTGGTGCAATACGCTCGCTTTAATTGAGAACCCTGGTGTGGGCCCCGTGAGGGCAATTTTAGGAGTTGGCGGTGATTTCCAGCTTTATCACCGGGTGTCCGTTTTGGGAAAAGTGAATAGTCCATCTTGTGTACTTTTTTGAAAGGATCACAATGGTGCAATCCTTTCATTGTGCTTCGGGAACATGATGCGGGTCCCATGTAGCACCTCTCATATGCGGTACACCGGAATGCATCTTTTTCTCCGGATATCCATTCCACTCACATGAGCAGTCCTTTTAAAGTTTTTTCTAGAGGGGATCGTAATGGTGCGATGCACCCAACTGTTTTTGGGGCCAATGCTCGGGATCAGGTGATGCAGTTCGGTCATAAAGCAGTGTTGGACGAACATTCTGTCAGATATTCATTTGAGGAAAGTAAATAGTCTATCTCACATGTTTTTCCGCGAGAATTGCAATGGTGTAATCTATTCAGTGGAGCAGAGCCTCATACACAATATTATCAAATGTGGAAATATGAATGATGATCTGGTGGCGGTTCTTCTACTGTGTTTGTAGCAGACCCTTGGCATGAGATATTATGCACTCCCATGTGAATGAAGTAATTCTTTAAGGGTTATAGTTGTCCGTGACTAAGCCTATGGGCTGAAAGTTGGAATTGTTACATTTACGCCTACGTGTTAACATTCGGTGTCATGTGCATGTTAGCCTTTGGGCTAGAGATGTGAAATACTCTAGGAGTATACGAGAATGCTTGGAGGTACATGTGGTTGTTTGTACCTGAGAACTTTTGTGCGCTTGGTTGGAGTTGAGTTGGGGCTGCACGTTGTGTGGCCCCCATGTTTGTGTCATGTTCTGCTTTTCCCACCCATGACCTCTCACGATGTAAAGGGTCCTTCGGTTCTTGTTTGTTTGACCAATATCTTTGATTTTCCCCCTGGTTCTGTTCTCATTTTTTTACTAACAGGGATAAGTTTCCCCCTAATTCTATTCTCGTTTGTTTGACCAGTAGGTTTGAGTTTCCAATGGTTTTGTTCTTGTTTGGTTTCGATCAGCAAGGTTAAGTGGTTCTCCCCTTGTCCTGTTCATGATAGTTTCGACCAGCAGGGTTGAGTGGTTCACCCATGGTTTTGATCTTGTTGGTTTGGCTAGTAGAGTTGCTTCGTGTTCCCTGTAAGAGTTCTTGTGGATTTAGTATGACAAACACTTTACTCAGGCTCCGATCCTCTACCCAGGATGATGGTTCCAACGGGGCTGGCCAGGAGGTTGTTTCAAGTGGGGCTGGCCGGTGAGGTACCATCCAGTAGGGATGGCTAGTAGGGTACCATCCAGTAGGGATGGCCAGAGCATTACCATCTAGTAGGAAGGCTAGTGGGTTACCATTTAGCAGGGATGGCCAGTTCATCGATTTTCACTGAACAGTACCATCCCCCAGGGATGGCTAAAGCAGTTTCGGGATTACCTCTAGCAGGGCTGGAAACTGGTCCTCGATGCGGGTTTACCTCCAGCTAGGCTGGGAAGTGGTCCCCGATGTAGGGTTTACCTTCAGCTGGGATGGGATGTGGTCGTTGATGATGGTTCCGAGCCTCCCTCCAGTGGAGTACCCTTTTAAAGTACTGGTCTTTGGGACTCGTCGGTGGCTTTAGCCAGGACAACCACTGGTGGATTACACTTTATTGAGACTGGGCAGTGTTGCAGCCATCGAATCTTACCAGGACTCCCTCTAGTGGGAACCCGTCGACTTCCAGGGATTACCCTCCAGCGGGGCTGGGCAGGGGGTCGCCTGTCGACTTTTAGGAGACCTCTCGACTGCGGGGCAGTGACGAGGTGTGGCTTGATGTTCCCCCTGAAATCTCAAGTATGAGGGGCATATTCCCCAAAGAGACATGTCCTTGTATCACGACCTAAAACCGTTCGGGCGAGTCAGTGCCGCCCAAAGTGGATAGTGTCAAGGTGCGGTGATTTGAGCACCTTGACTTGCAATTCGGGGCAGAGTTGGGGGATACAGGGCATCAATGGTGCTTACTTTTGGGACTGTTGGCGACACACTTTTCTTGGGCTGAGCTATGGGATGGAGATCCCATTACTACATTGTTAGGGCTTCTTGATTGAGCATATAAATATTTATATACCTTGTTCCAGTACCCACTTCTTGGGCTTGGTTACTATCCCTCTAGGAGAGGTGAAGACGTGCGAGGTATGCCACGTGCTTTCTGTGTCTATCTTCTCATGGTTGGATGAGTCTACTCTTCTGCTATAGTTAGAGAATACTCGACGTTAAGTTCATCTTCTCACCATTTCCAGCTCCATGTGTCTGGAAGAGTTTACCTTCTTTCACTTGTTGGGTTGAGCTGGACTCTATAATGTACTCTTTACTTAACTCTCGGTTGTAGTCATTTACTTTTCCATGTTTGACCAACTTCACACCCTTCGGTACCTCCTATATTGCTCCATCGTACCTTCGGGCTATCCTACTTATTATTTTTATACTCACCCCTACTTGGGATTTTACTTCCCTTGGTGATCCCTTGCATGCGACTAACATGTTGGTCATGACTTCAGTGGAGCTTAAGAGTTTGGGAGCCTAGACCACATGCAGTGGTCGTAGTTGGGTTCCAAGTGTGGGACCCTCACAGCTATTTACTTTTGTTTACCTGTTGCTGGGTTGTGGCTCATTTCTTATTGGGTGCGTGTTTTTCCATTTTCTTGTTTAGCTTACCATTAGCATTTAATTTATACTGTTTATAGGTCCATGAAATCTTGTGGTTATTTATAGTAGTTGGTACTTTTATTTTTTTTACTCTAAACTTTTTCATTAAGTGTGCTGCGTGTGTGTGTACAGGTACTCAGGAAAAGGCCTCCCTAATTTGTTTAGCCTTCAATACTTGTCAGCATCCCCGTTGGGTTCCAGGTGTGGGACCCTCCTAGCTATTTACTTTTGTTTACCTGTTGCTGGGTTGTTGCTCTTTTCTGATTGGGCGTGTGTTTTGCCCTTTTCGTGTTCAGTTTACTATCATCTTTTTCTTTATACTGTTTATATGTCCATGCAATCTTTTGGATTGTTTATAGTAGTTGGTACTTTTGTTTTTCTTTTACTCAGAACTTTTTCACTAAGTGTGATGCATGTGTGTGTACAGGTACTCAAGAAAAGGCCTCCCTGAGTTGTTTAGCCTTCAATGCTTTTCGCCAGCCCCTATCCTATGGAGGCAGACTTGGGGTAGTTACGGCTTGAGCCCTAATAGGGTTAAGAAATGACAAGGATTTTCATGGTTGAAAATAAAACATCCAATAATATTATGACACAATTTAGTGTAGTTTTTTATTAATATAATAATATTTTAACTTTTAATTACATGATTTACTATTAAACATGGTAAATAAAATACTAGGTAATATAAAAAAAATTATTTTGATCCAATTAGATTATATTTTTCATTCTTTTTACAGACATATATGTCTATTTTTAATTATTTAACTCCCAAATGAGTCAAAAATTAATTTAAAAATTAATCTAATTGTAGGAATGAGGTAATAAAGGATTCATGTAAAATTGATCATAGGATCACAATGTTTATATATCAACATTCAATTTGAAATTGATTCAAATGAACTAAATTACATTAAATAATAAAAATCATAACTGAAATATAATATAGAAAAATTAAAAGGATACCCCAACAATATAAATAATTTATATTAAATAAAATTTTGGATTTAAAATGCACTATTATACACTATTCATTAAAGGGATCATTCTTTTCTTGGAAGGATCTCAGTATTTCAAAAAAACAAACTTAATAATGTGATAAAAATGATACATATTCTTCCCAAGGGCTTTAGTATGCATCATGCAAGGGATACATTTTCATTTTTCTAATGGTTGAGGGGAAATTACAAATTGAATATTGAATAATCATATTAATAATTATATATATTAAAAATAATTTTTTAGTTTTTATATATGTTTATATCTAATAACATACGGTATAAGAAAAATGAATAGAATAAAAATCAATAATGTCTAAATAGTATTTTCACCTTATACAAAAGAAAAAATCCATATAAAATATTATATTGTTTTTTGGGGGTGACTAGAACCTATAAAACAAGTGAAAAATAATTTGTATGGTTTTCAAGAAGATTAATTTTTAAATTTTATGTTGCATTATATGCGAGAATAAGATGGATGTAGAAGGTTCATTATTATAATTTTAAGGGGTGGAAGTTTTCCGAATGCCTGAAATTTTTTTGTTTATTATATATTAGATTCAAATGGAAAGGCCTCGAAAGGTGAAATTGAAGTCATCAGTGGAATCCCTTAATTGATATATTTCAAATAAAAACATTTATAGTCGTAATTTAAACATGTTTTATCCATGTTAAAATATTATATTCAAAATATTATATTTTTATATCGCCATATAAAATATTTTATTTAACTCGGTAACATATTTGTATGACTAAAAATAGATTTAACCTAAATATGATATATATAATTTTAGGATTTCAAATATGGAAACCAATACTTAATATTAAATTTGCACGAGGGATAAAATAGTTAAATTTAATTAATGTATAAAACTATAAACATTATTTATAATAGAATTTAGTTTTAATAAGAATAAATTTTTTAATATAGAATTTATAGGTTTTAATTTCTTTCATTTTACATATAAAATTAATATTTTTGTTGAATAAGGGATTATAAATTTTTAATTAATTCATATATCTAAAATATTTCATAGTAGGAATAGTATTTAAAAAATATTATTCTTATAATATCATAAAAATATATATTTCCTAAAGAATAAAAAATAATATTACTATAATATAATAACTATTATTTTATTTTGTTAAAAAAATATGAGATCTAATATATATAAATTTTTCTTTTAGAAAAATCACAAAAATAAGAATCTATAAAATATTTTTTAGAAATTTTTTTATCCATTAACATTAAAATTGAAAAAACATATAGTCATTTAATTGATTTTATTATATTATTAATTTCTCATTACTTAAAATTAAAACAAACATTCTATTAAAATTATATTAATAATATTTCATGATATATATTACATATTTAATAAAATGTGTCATAATATTTTTCTGAAAACTTTGGAGTTTTATTTTATTTAATTATAAAATTGGTAATTGGAATTGAATTTTTTAAATATATCCTTTTTAAATTTAATTTTAAATTTTTATAATGTGTATCATTCTATTTTATGTTTGACGAGACACATCAAACTAGACACATCAATTTCTTATGTAGAAATAAATTCAAAAATATAATAGTGTTACACTGATATTCTCCTATCATGACATAATGATATGTTACCCAAATAACACATACATGATTAAATATGTTTAATATTCCATAAATACAAAAAAAAAATAGATCCAATGAGAATTTATACACCACATAGTGACCTCAGAATAAAACCCACCATTTTTGAGAAACCCCGCATATTATACTAAGAGATAATACAACCATGTTATACTTGTGAGAATGAATACCACAGAAGGAAATATAAAAAACTACATCCAATCATTCAAAACATGATTTGATAAAGATAAGGTGTACATTTAAATTCCCTTATTCGAAAACTCTCATTGTTTCCTACAGTATTTATCAATCATTGTTGTCTCAACATTAGGATAAAAGGATGGGGGATATTGATAAAAATATCAATAGATGTCTAATGGGGACATCAATTATAAGAAATATGTAAAAAATATAAAACAACTAAGGACATTGAAATATCATGAAATTTGAATACTCAAAATTAATAAAATTTTAACGAAATATATTTAATTCAACTATATAATTAAATAATTTTTTTTAATAAATATGATTTTTTGCATTTAAAAAGGTCCATACCTAGATGAAAATATCACATTATATAGTACCATTTATTAAAATGAAACCTATGAGTCATACCATATTTGAACATAAAATAACATATCCATATTAGTATCCATTTATTATATATTAGTGTATGTTATTCAGATATTATTTCTCTACATATCCATTAATTACATAATATTACTTCTCCCCAACATCCATCATATTAATAAGACAAAAATTTTTATAATAAATTTCATGAACAATAACATCACACCCCTACAAGGATGATAATGAAATTGGGATGTGATATCCCGAATGAGACATCCTATATGAAATTGGATGGTAAAAATCACTAGTGTTATTGTTGTCCAATATTTGTGGCATTCAACTCAATAATCATTATAATAAATTAAACATAAACTATCTAAAAATCATATAAAAAAATAAAAAAGCAATATAATCCCAATATATAATATATATACAAATATTCATACAAACTAAAAATATAATTAAAAATATCTTGTACAACAGTTGACACTAACATAGGATTCAAAATAAATTCATGACTATGTTCCATATACCAATAAAAATATTTAACATATTATCCTTAAAATAGCCTATATAAACATGGTTCAGAAAAATATATATGTTGTCGGATCCTCCATAAAATCACTCATGAATCTATGATAGAATAAAACTAAAAAACATGTTAATATAATGAGAAATTAATTAATCATCTAATAAGGCGTATAATTTTTCCTTATTCAACGAGAGTCACTAATAATGTAACACATAGTCATTTTAATATTATGTCAACTGAACAAAAAATATTTCACACAAATATATATATATATATATATATATATATAAGTGTTCACAAATATCATATTTGAAACAAATGAGTTACCCAAAACACAAACAAATCACATCATTGATATATCACCTCCACCTATGTCAAAATATGATGTGAGAAGAACATTATCAATAGATAACATAGTCACACCAAATGTCTGACATCACATTATAGATATAGACTATATATCCATTTAGTCACATCATTTTATAGGTAATTTATCTCATCACGTCCACACAGTCATAAAGTCTAATAACTAGGATACATGTGTTGAAAAAAATACAACAAGTATACCGTGAAATAAACCTAAATACCTATATAAAACACATTATTAAAATAGAAAAAACTACATCGATTAAAGAATTTATTTTGATATAAAATATATCCTCAAGACCTTGCAACAGGCATATTTCAAGGTATATTTAACAAGGGAGATCAGCAGAAATATTTTCAGATACCCTAAAATTATAAGGTATCATATCATATATATGCCATAAAATATATTCTTCCATAAAAAGGTAGTAGTGTACGAGTAGTAGTTACCCAAATAATTCATAAAAACCATATATGTAACTGAAACACTATAATTGAAGGCCATAAATGTTTATGTTGGTCCATATATCATTAGGTGGTGGATATTAAAAATTCACAAAACCCTAATATATAATATTTATCAAAACAAATATATAAGAATTTAATACCAAAATAATTGATATATAACTACATGTTGTAAAGAAATTTTTGAATATCTACATAGTACTATATAACATAAGATCCATTAAAAATAACTTCTAAATGTACCCCATGTAGATAATTATTAAATTTTATATATACAATATCACTTATAAATCCTTAATAAAATATAGAAATATTATTTACTAATACTAAAAATAAAATATATGTATATTATTTATTATTTGATATGACTTCCAAAACATGATACCTATGTCATGAATTCACATTATCATTTAATTTATTTATAAACACTTATTTTTTCATTTTCATTAAATAAATGATTATCATCCTATATTCCAGTTATCTTATGACTCAATGTATTTAATATATTTTGTTTTCCAACTCACCACATCCGGGCAGGGGGAATGTACCAATCCCAAATGGCACAATAAATCCAAATATCATCCCCAATAGCATCAACTACCACAACCAATGAAATATTTCCCCATAAATAGTATAAAATCCACCTTAAAAGGTCTTAAAATAGATAGTGATGTATCTAAAATAAAAAGCATTAAAATGATTAAAATTTCATAATAATGATTTTGAGATGAATATATGGCCATGTTAAATATCTTTTCATGCATAACAGAATTTTTGTTATGGTGAAAATAGACATGAAAATTAAATTCATCCAACATGATTAATTTCTAATTTACTAAATTAATCATTTCATTTACTATTTCTCAACATAAAATTAATGGATCCAATTGAATAGAGACAAAAAATAATAATAAATTCTATTATAATACTCAGTAATTCATTATCATTCTTATACATTTGAAAATAAATTATACATATATATTTGTAATTATGATTGAATATTTCATTTTTCAAACCTATATAATTTTCATATACGTTCATATCATTCATTAATAATTTATTTCATAAATTAACATCTTATTTATTCATTTAAATGATAGTATTGCAATAAAAATCTCAAGATTTATGTTAAATATAAATTAAAATCTTCATTGATTTCCCAATTCATTATCATAGTTTATTCTATTGTTTATAAATATTTTATCAATACTAGAATTATGAAATATATTTAGACACATAAATCAATAAGGAATAATGTGTCTATAATGCACATTAAATCATGTGTTGATTAAATTGTGTAATTTAATAATAGTTTAATTAATTTTATCTGATTATCCTTCTGTAAATCATTCTTATTCATCATTGTTTATTATCATCATTATTTGATAATATCAAGAAATTAATGTTTAATAAAAAGTATTATATTACCAAAAATATACATAAATTTGTATAATTCATGTTTCTCATAATTTTAACGGAATATTTGATAACAATTCTCAAATAATTAATAGAATACGTATATTCTAATATAACAAAAAATACATCATTATCTTCAGAACGAATTATAGTTTATGAAAATGGAAATATAGTTATGAAGTAAGGTTTAGGGATCCCTATCAATGTCATGTGGACACCTCAATAAATATATAGATGATAATGGAGGAGATAGTATTGAACAGGGAATATGGAATATGATTATAAAGATATTATAATAGTATGACCACAAGCATTTCTTAGATTTAATTCCCTGAGTTACACGCATAAATGATCAATGAAACCAAGGGTATGTATATATTGTTTTCATCCCAGTGTCATGAACAATAATTAGAGGATATAAACAAAATATTATTTTACATATTGAATAAAATTTATAAATAATTATGTGTTATAAATGAAGAATAGTTCCCTATGATAAACTGGAACAAAATATTATTTTCTTCTATTAAATGAAGGGAAAAACATAGAGCCTCTATTAGCTAGTGACAATTAAATCACATTTTTGAAATAAAAATTATGCTCATCAAAAATATATATTTTATAATGAAACAGTTATTAACATGGTTTTCAAGAAATAGTGTAACTCCACATGTCCAATTATGATATGATCTAATGTGTGGGGGTTCTCCACATCATATAGGGAGATGTTCCATGTGATACTCTCAACACAATCTGGTTCCAACCACATTATGATCCATCATGAGTTACCATAGAGAATATTTTATAAAAAGACTTTATAAAAAATGTTGTTTCCCAATGAACAAACTATGATGGAAACTATCCAAACCAACAATTAGGATTTTCAAGATTTTTTTCACGATATTTATAATCCATAATGATCTGGGATTTTAAAATCTGCACCCAAAATAGATGACCCCATCAAAACCCATTACCAATTTAGTAAACACCAAGATTTTTTATACATTTTGGGGATCCAATAATCCAATAAATCATAACTGTATAATATATTTGTCCATAAAAAACTGTTATTGTAATGAAAATACACCTTCATAAATTCTAGAAAAATAGCATGTGGAACTTTAACTATACTATAATTCCACCACCTCATTCTGAATAATATACATCAAACCCATAAATCCTTGATTGATAGTTAAATAATAATTGTAAGGGTAAAGGAATATAGGTACTATACATGTAAAAATAATCAATGAACAAAGAAAATAATAAAAATTAATTTTTCATTTTTTGTAAATTTTTCAATCTCTTTCACAATATTAACATTATACAATGTAAAAACTTTAGATATTATAAATATGTATAATGAATAAAACTAATTAAAATAAAAGATAATATTAACCAAAAATTAATGAAAATTAAAAAAAATTATTTTTCTCTATATTTTCAACACAATCCTTATCCACTAATCTTCATCCTTATGTGTATAGAATTAAATCATCACGATATTATTTTGTTTCCTCCATATTCATTGAAGAGATTATGTCAACATTTTTCCAAATTTTATCCAAATCATAGAAAGGGGTATGTTTCACCCTTCCATCCTCTATTATAAGATGTTATATCCCGTGAAATATTAATTATCATTTTATTATGACACAAAATTCAGGTTCCATGATCTCTAAAAAATATTTATAAATGGGGATTTCTAGGTCAGGGATGTAAAGGCAATACAATATCCACAAAAAAATCAAATAATAATAATATATATGGCATCATATGAGTGTGGAATAGTTTAATTTAAAAATATTTAACATTTGTACATGTTACATAATCAAAGACATTTTTCTAATAGTTGAATTTAATATATAAATTGGGCATGTTTTCATCACTACCATTAATTTTTTGTAATTGATGTTGGTTCGATGAAATATTATGAGGAATCTAGGAATTATAAAAAAATTATATTTTTATTCTAAATCTATATACTATATTATAATCACTCATACTAGTATGACTGTATTCTTACACCATAATGTTTTAGTATGTATCAATAATAATTTAATGTTATGGATAATAAATATGAAGTGGTTCCATGAATGTTATTAACTAATCCTTAAAAAACAAAAAAAACACGAGGGATATTTATATATTAGCTCAATTATTAGTGTATAATTACAATAAATTTAAATAATATTACAAGTTAAAAAATTTTAACTAAATTATTTCAATGTATTCTGCTAAAAAATAATCAAAAACATTTTAGGATGTTGTAAGAACTAGAATCATCTTTTTCAAGATGTTTTTTTTCTCGTTGTTTTTAGAAAAAGAGGAGTTTATGGAAATTTTTTGACGTACAAGTTGTGTACTTTATGAGAACACACCATGTACTAGCTTACCGTCGGAAGACGTGTACCGGCAATGTAAGGGTCACATACATGGGTGTTTATGGTGATCAAGATACCTCCTAAAGCAGAGTACAGAAAAGGATAGTACACGCAGTGTACTTCTAAAGTACACACCATGTATTTTTTTCATTAAATTTAATGAGGTCATATCTAATCACAAGAATTCCCTAAATCTTGGTCTGGTTCATCCGACAGAACCTGTATGATAGTGACTGTTCTATAAGCTCCATGAGTGAGCGTATGTTCTACAAATCGATCGTTGTCGACTGTGTTGGGATCGCCTCAGTAATCTCATCCTTATACATGAGCATCAATTCCCAATTCCTACTCTTTCTCATGTTTTCTCTAGTTAAATGTTTTAGATGTTTTTGTATATCTATGATGCTATTTGTAGATTCAAGGCTTGATGTTCACTTATATTGATCGTACAACACCGAGGTAGGTGTTTCGTGCCTTTCCATTGAATGTCTTTGAGTTATATGTGAAAATGCACCAATACCCTTGAACGGGGTATTGTATATTTATTTTTTAAGTCATGTTTATTGCCTTATAGACATTTAATCTTTAATTGAGGTTAATTGAATATGAATAGGGTAATTACTATGATATTGAGGTTTTTCCCATGTTGCATGTTTTGACCTTTTGGTGTAGTTTTCCAATTAGGCTGCTTTTTTACTTTCCATACATTGTATTTTTACAATAGAGTTATTATTATTTGTCTTGCTATTTTTTGAATTATAATTAGCCAAGTAGTTCATGAGTATTACTTTGGAGGATACACATGGACATGCTTGTTTGACATACACAGGGGCCTGAGAACCTATTTTAGTGGACCATAAGGAGAATAGATGTAAGAGATTCTCTAGAGTGTGAGTTATTTTAATCATAATATGAGACCATAGGGGGGATTGATGTTGAGTGATCCCTCAGATGTTATATACTTACAATATGATGAAATTGAGGGAATAGACATTGCGTACTTCCTCAAAGTGCCTACAGTTTTCGTTAATAGAATATTTGGGGAATAGATGGTGAGTGCTTCCTCAAAGAGCCTTTTTTCATACATGGATATATGGATAATTGACATTTAGTGCTTCCCCATAGAGCCTTTACAAAAGCTGAACTAGAGGGGTTAGAGAGGGTGAACGTCCCATAGGATTTCTTGAGTTATCTAGTTTGGACTAGAGGGGATAGGATATGAGTACATCACAGATGGTTACATATTTGTGATTATATTCTTTCTTGATATTTTGTGTTTTAATGGTTTATAATAGTAGAAATTTTTACTGTAGGGTACTTCTTTATTTACTATTTCTTTTTCTTTTACCTACCATATACATTCACTAATTTTCAGGCATAGATCTCTCAATGGATTCCAAGTAGGATTTAGTCTCACACCCTATCTGGTCATGATTTTGGTCCCAAATAGATTATATTTTTATAGGTATCGATATTTGAATGAACCTTTCTACATCATGTAGTTGACTGTTTTGGAGATGTAGAGCATGGGACCATGCTGAGGCTTGCAATGTAGAGGAGTTGTTATTTCTTTTCATGTAATTTTTATAGTACTATATTTCAACATTGTGATTTGTTTGTCTTCATTCCTAAACATATGTATCATGTATCATTTATATATATGTGATTTAGTTGTTTCTTTCTTTAGCCATCTAATGTTTACAATTGTTGATATATTTAATAATTATGCTATTGTATATTTATTTTACGTCCACTGAGTTACTATGCCAATGAGGGCTTAGTTTCTACACTATCACACCCAAGGGCCTCACTTCTATTCAGAAACCTCTAGCATTTGGGGAAATGCAATTGAGGCCATGTGACCAACCGGGTACGGGGTGCCTCTGAGAGGATTTCGGAACCGGGATATTAAAAAGTTGTATTAGAGGGATTCTTTTCTATTGTCATACTATTTGGAGCCTAGAGACAATGATAGAACGATATTGTTACTTGGTAATATGTTGCTCCCGAGAGTAGCAAACCTATTTATAGGTAAAAGAAAATCTTACTTGTTATTGCATGTTTTCGGGTTTGCAATTATTAGAGTTGATTTTATTTCACCTTGAGTGATTTAAATGTATTGTGATATTATTTTTGATGTCATTGAGGTTATATTTCTGTTGCAACCTGATAAGATTATGGTATTTCATCTCATTCATAATATAGGTTTCTACTAGAAATCACATTTCATGAATTCATGCCATGCTATTTAGGTAGTTTTAGTGATTTCCTGTTGTTCTCATTGATGTTGTGGTGGATATGCATGTTGTTGTGATATATTACTTGATAAATATAAATTTTTTTTATAGGGTATTTTTTGTGTAAGGTTTTGTTGGAATGAATTCCAATATTTGGTCTTTGAGGTGTTATGGACCCTCATGGATTGGAATTTGGTGGATCATTGATCTTTTCTGCATGTATATGACATGTATAAGAAGACAAGCTTTGATTTGGGGGGGAGTGTGGGCCATCAGAGATCTAAATTTTGGCACATTAATGTTCGTTTCAATATTTCTTGGGATCTAGAGTAAATTCTAAGTGTTAATTTTTAGGAAAACTAGGAATTCATGTTTAATAATGATGAATACACACCATGTGTTCATCTATCATGGAAGAAACTATTTATCTTAATTACATGATGTGTGCTTTTTGTACATGTATTGTATTCTCTAACTGTGTCATAGATGGTGTGGGTAGTGACACGTGGTTGGAAAATCATTGGTAGGACATGCTGTGTAACAAATCTACACACCGTGATGTAGAACCAAATAGTCAGTCATCTCACTAACAACAAGGGTCAGCGATTTCATCCCCATACATGCCTTATAGATATGGAAAATTCCATGTAGAGTGAGCCATTTATTTGGTCGTGTCACTAACATCACGGGTTGGTGAAACTCATTTAGTACATGTTGTGTCTGGCACTATCATGCCGTGTAGTCTTGTTCTATGAGAATCGTGTGGCCTAGCCATGTAAGGGATGTTGAGCAGGGGAGAAGGATTCAAGTAAATGTCGTGTGTAAGGACATCACTTTGTCTATATGTGGTTATTACATGACCTGTTTTTGGCATAGTTCTACTCCCATGTGAAAGGTTTTAGGGAACACGCCATGTAGTCACTATACATGCCATGTATCCATGTTTTGAAAAAAATGAATGTTTTAATTCATCTATTATATCCTTAATATTTCAGTTTCATCCTGTGATAATCTCGATCTATGGTGTGTGCTAGACCTTGCAGAGTCATGCCACTAAAAAATCATCCAGTTGTAGGAAAATTTAAGGTGATGATCAGAAATTGGACAATGTTGATCAAGGACTACCAGATGATCCTCTAGCTGTGCTAGTCTTCACACTAGCCATTTTTCTGGACGTAGGTGGTGACAAACAATTATGAGAGGTATTTTATGAGGTTTATGTAGGCCTTCTAAGGATTACAACCTCCTACCCCGTTGATGGTATAATTGACGTGGGTCTTTCAGTGATAGCTTCCTTCCACCATCTCATGGGATTGAGGACCACAGGCTAGAGAATCATGGCTAGATTCCATGTTAAATATCATCAAGCATCTGGAGACTCCTCTAGAGGAGAGGTTCAAGCTAGCTATGTATATGTTTCAGGTTTCCTCCAAGAGATGGTGGGAAGTGATCTCACAGGCAGGATTCCATCATGATATGGCATGGGAGGAGTTTTAGTGTACCTTCTATGATTATGAATATCAAGATACATTGAGGTCTGATGAAGCCCAAGAGTTCAAGAGTGTGGTAATGGGTACTCTTTAAGTTATGGAGTACTCTTCTCGCTTCACCGACCTGTAGCACATTATACCATTTATAGAGGAAAAAATATTTCTTCTTCTAAGGAAGTATGAGGACTTTCTCAGGTAAGAGATTTGGGCTCAGGTGACCATCTTCATGATGACCTTGATATCTTCTATTATCAACCATGCACTGATCATAGAGATTAATATGATGGATTTTGGAGCTATGAGCCATCGTAGTTCAACTTCCAAAGTTAGTGCTTCACCAGTTGATAGAAGGAAGCTCCACATGGAGACTACTCATAGAGATCCGAGTAGAAAAGATGCACCTCTAGGTATCCAGGTGGTATGATACCAGTGTTCGAAGGTCGGGCATTCGAGGCCAAATTTCCTAGGAGACCAATTGGAGGGCTGGTCATGTGTCAATATGTGTCATCTTAAGACCTTCTGTCATATCTTCTCATATGATGCTCATGACACCGGGTCTTATATAACTCCTTATTCCAGAGCAGCTACACTAGTTTATCATCATTCATAGAATTGGAGTTCTTCCGGTCATTCCAGAAAAAATGGAGGATGTGGTCATGGTAATATGTCTGTAGGATTTTAGAAACAATCGGTAGGATCAGTTTAGGGTGGTTAGGAAAGGTCATAGGGCCATGATGCATGTCAAACCTTTGTAGTGGATCCGACCCAAAATGATCAGGATCATGTACCCTCTACATATTGAGGTACGATCTTAGTTTCCTTAGATTTAGCTTATACAATATTCTATACAGGGCCTTCCCATAACTTTATAGATGCTGCTGTTGTAGAGAGCCTTGGAAACTATCTCTTTATTTCTGCTGACATCATGGTGTTGGACACACAGTTGGGGACAAGAATTGCTTGTGCATGTCAGTACAAGGAGGCCCCTTTAGGGTTTAGTGGGTGTAACATCTTACAAGAACATTTTATCTAGATATGATAGGCAATGATTTCATTATCGGAATGGACTGGTTAGTTCCCTTCAAGGTATATGATCATCGCTATCGTCGTAGGGTGAGTTTCACATCACCAGCGGGCTGTTCGGTTTTTCATATGGGCTAATGGGATGTCCAAGCGATCAGAGCTGGACATGAGCATCCTAGGTTGGGAGGTGTTACAGTCCATAATGCTATAGTATATCTAGACAACGAGGGGACTTCACGGATTTACTTTTCTCCTATGGTAGATCATTTCAGGGTTGTCTTCCCAGAGAACTTTTAAGGTTTCCTCTGAAGTGAGTGGTAGACTTTTCTATTGAAATCATGCCTGGAGCGACACTAGTGTCTATTCCTCCTTACATGATAATTACTCTAGAGTGACATGAGATCAAGAAGATGTTGGTGGAGTTATAGGAAAAGCATTTTATCTGACCCAGCACATCTCCCTGGGGTTCGTCTGCCCTATTTACGAAGAAGGTAGATGACACCCTCTGATATTCTGTGGATTATCAGAAGAGGAATCATTTGAAAGTAAATAACTGATATCCCATGCCAATTATTGATGATCTCTTTGATCAACATTGAGAAAATCAGATGTTCTTTAAGATTGACTTGATGTCTGCTTATCATCAGTCGCACCTTAGACCAACTAATAATCATCATACAGCCATCAAGAGCAGGTATGGTCTATAAGAGTTTTTGGTTATGTCGGTCAGTCTCCTGAATGCGCATGTAGTTTCCATGGCACTATTGAACCTAGAGTTTCATTCATATTTGTATACCTTCATGGTGGGCTTAGTGGACAATATCTTGGTGTACTCTCACACTCGACAAATTCATGTCTCCCATTTGTGATGGTTTTGAGTACACTAAAGGAGAATTAGTTATATGATATGCTTTCAAAATGCCATTTTTTGATGGACAATATTCACTTCTTTGATCATGTTTTCTTTGATACAGGAGTATCAGTAGACCTTGAGGTAGTGAGAGCTTTTAGTTATTGGGAGAAGACGAATAACTTCATCAAGTTACAAGGATATCTAGGGATAGTATTATACTAAAGATGTTTCATATAAGACTTTTATCATATAGCAGTGCCTCTGAATGCCCTTACTAAGAAGGGTTCCAAGTTCTTATTGTCCGATTCTTATTAGGTACCCTTTCAGGAGCTGAAAGGGATGTTGAATTCAGTAATGATACTAGGTTTTTTAGATCCTATCAAGATCTATACTATTTATTGGGATGCATATGGTATCATTCTTTAATCATTGCTTACTGAGGAAGAAAAATTTGTTGTGTATGGGTCTTGAGAGTTGAGGCCACATGAGAGAAACTACCTGATGCATGATCATGAGGTGGCTATTGTTGTTCATGACTTATGCTGCTGGAAAGAATACCAATTGGGATAGAATTTTTTGGTTTTCATGGACCAAAAAGTCACATGTATTTCTTCACTCAGCATAACATGAATTTGAGAGAGTGAAGGTTGGTTTAGTACCTCTAGTCTTTTGACATTGAGGATGCCTATACGCCCTGGAAATGTAATGAAGTGGATGATTCACTAAGAATGTAACGACCCAATCTTTTTGAGTATTATATTAACTTACTCTTAATGATTTAATAAGATGTTATTGGTTATGCAGAAAGAGGAGTCGATGGCTTCATCCAGTAGACTCAACTCTTACGAAGCCCACTTATCAGAGCTTGGGAAGGAGGTAGCATCTGTGGGCTTCGCTTTAGACCAAGCCCAAGCCGAACTCCAGCGTGTCATGCTTGAACGAAAACGCTTGCGGGAGAAGTTCAAGTTAGTGGAGATTGCTACTAGGGCAATGTTATCTGAGCCTCCCTCAGATTCTCTCACCATAGCACACCTTACACTTAGGTCTTATGCCGTTGTTATAAGGGGCTATGTGTTGAGACCCTAGCTTCCTTGTGTAATCCTTTCGGGTGAATAAATTGAGATTTCTTCCTTTAGTGATGTTTGTGAAATTTCAAATGTCCAGATAATTTTAGAATGTATTTTATTGATGAATTTTGAAAAAAAGGATATTTTAAAATATTTATGTAAACCCTAAATAACTAATGATGTGTAATGATTTTCAAAAAATGGTCTTCTACAAAAGTGTTCAGTAAGGAATTTGGAGTCTAATAAGATCAACTTAATTTTTGATGAATAGTAAATTATGAATAGTGATTTTACACTTAGGATTAGTAATGTGACCAAATGGATTAGTAATTTCACTCAAAAAAAGTTTTAATATAATTTAGACATCTAGATTAAGTAATGTGATTCAATAAAATGGGTAAATAACAGTTTCATAAATTATTATTCAAGTATTAGTTTTTTTAGATGAATAGTGTTTTTTAATTAAAAATTTAATTAAAAATAATTAGAAAATTATTTTTATAAAAATGACTTTATTTTTGAACTCAGAGCATCGATATTATGTTATGGTAATATTTGGGGATTTTTCTGAAAAAAACGAATTTTCGATGAATAGTGTTTTTATTTAAAAATTAAATTAAAGATATTTAAAAAATTATTTTTATAAAATGGATTCCATTTTTGAAATCAGAGCATTGATATTTGGTTAAGGTGAAATTTTGGGATTATTCTGAGAAAGTTGAATTTTCAGTGAATAGTAAAAATACAGTTTTAGGGTTTCGGTATGTTTAATGACATCATAACGGTGTCATGATGATGTCATGAGACCTTTTGAGGGTTGGCCGGCCAAGGGTGATGAATTATTGTATTGGGGGCCCCATGTGGCCTAACTCCATGATAAATGCCAAGGGAGAGCACATGGGTTTGAGAAAAGCACATGTGAGGTGTCCTTTGGCAATTAATGCCTTGTCCCCTCACTTTCCCTATAAATACCCACCCTTTCCTCCTTTAGATTTCACTCCCAACTCTCCCCAAACGAAGTTCTGGTCTTCTTACCTTCCAAGTATTCCTCCCAAGGTGCCCCCAAGCCCTCAAGGTCCAATCCTTTGAGTTTCAAGAGTCGCGTTTTAAGGTAAGGGATCCGACCCCTCTCTTTCTTTTCATGTAATCTCTTTTATGTCATTCCTTTTATGCTCCATGTTTTTATGTGAGATTATGTTCTTTTATATTCCTCTTACTGGACTTTCATGTTTATATGATGAGAGATCCCCTCTTACTCTCATCATTTCGTTTTATGAAAGTTTAAGTGACGCCGTTAGGCTGCCGAATTTTTAAGGGATTCTTTCACCCTTCTCATTTTTCATGTTCGATTTTCATGTCAAGTCTTTCAAGTTCCTTCTTATTATGTTGAGGTATGATCTCTATATCTATCATACTGATCTCTTATGATCATATGATGAGGGACCCTATTTGATCTTGTCAATTCTTTTTTTATTGAAGTTTAAGTGACGCTGTTAGGCTGCCGAATTTTCATAAGAGAAATCTAATTTTTGTCTTCCTTCCATGTTTTTCATTTCAAAAGGTATGTCCGTCAAATTTCACTACCATGTCCACATATCCTTCTTATTATGTCCCCTTACTGTTTTATGGATCATTTATGAGTGGGTGACCCATGTCCCCTCTCTTTTCAATGTTTTCTAAAACCCTGAAACATAGCCGTTATGCTGCAGAATTTTCATCTCAAAATGCCTCTCCCTCTTTTCTCAAAATTATTTTATGTTGTAAAGTGAATACTCAAAGCTCTTATTTCTAAAAGGGTATTCACATATATATCAAAATGTTCTATTTTAAATTCTGGGATTTACATACATGAGACCCACTTTCCCTTCCGTGGGTTTAAAGTGCCGTAAAGATCATGTCTTTAAAGCAGTTTTTAAAACGTTATGATTACGAAATGAAACCCATTTATTTTATGCTATATGGGTTATTTATGAAATGTTTGATGATGATATATGTGGCTCAATGATAATAAAGGCAAATTTAAGGGTGCGCCCTGATAGCGCTCCAATGCATTGGGTAAAGACTTAATCTCTAGAGATGACCATTTTAACGACGCCTTGGTGAATAACCTTGGTAATTTTTAACGACACCTTGGGGATGGACCTTGGTGAAACGAAACGATTGTCAATATTAAATGTTGCAGCCACATCTTAAAGTTATGAAAAATGTTGTTTTTATTATGAAATGCCTCATTATTTATTTCTCATGCCTTAAAGTTCTTTTCATGTCCTTATTGAAGTATATCAAGTTCACATGTAAAATGTTCCTCTTGTTTCCCTTACTGGGCCTTCTGCTCACCCTTTCTTTTGATGTATTTCCCCAGGTTATGAGATGCAGTAATGAACCTAGGATAAACTTAAGGAGAAGCCTTTAAAGTGTTTAAGAAGAAAGATTTATGTTGCTTTTATGTATTTTGTTCCTGGTTTCCAAGACACTAGACCTTAAAGATCCTCAGTTATGTGTAATGTAATGAAAGATTATGTTATAAAAATGGCGGGATGTCATAGTTGGTATCAAAGGATGGTTTAGTTATTTGTGGAAATTAGGATATAAAAACTTTAGGAAGAACCCTATAGAAAAGTTTAAATATCGGAAAACTTCCTGGTATTTTGGTAAGTATTGAGTGAGTGGTTTATCAAACAAATACATCCCTGTCTGGATACGAGCAGGTAGAGGCGGCTCTGGCACAGATGTACATAGGGGTAAAACCCGAAAACACCACTTTGAGCTAGACTCGAACAGGAACTGGTGCACGATAACGGGCCTTGCTGCACTCTTGGTTACGACACTCCCGGGGGATATGTTTGGTTAATCACAAACTTTTTATGAATCATTATGAAGGAATTATAGAGAAGTATATTTTTCTAAGCACGAAGACTTAGTTAAAAGATTCATAAATGAAATAAGTTTCTCACTAAGGTTTTATTATTTTAGAAAATGGCGGGCAATAGGAGGAACCGTGCCGATGGTGACCGCAATGCACCATGTGCTGACGGCCCTACGATGGAAGCCAGAATGGAAAAATTCATGCGAATGATGAACCAAATGACTCAAGTTATGAGTAATAACTTCAATCAAGCTGAGAGGCCGACCTCACCGCGAAGGGAACGACTTTCTGTTGAGTCCTTCATGCGTCAACGACCGCCAACATTCAGTGGATCTACTGACCCATTGGTTGTGGAACAATGGATAAGCTCCATTGAAAAGATATTTTCTGTACTTCATTGTTCGGAACAAGAAAAAGTCACTCTTGCTGTTTACCGCCTAGAGGGGGAAGCTGATCAGTGGTGGTCACTGGTAAAAAACACGAAGCCACGAGTAGAGATGGAAGCTATGGAGTGGGAAGAGTTTCGAGGAATATTCTTTAACAAGTATTTCCCTCGTTCCATGAGAACGAGAATGGAGAAAGAATTTCTCGAGCTGAAGCAGAAGGAGAATGAATCAGTTGGAACCTACGAGATGAACTTCACAAGGCTTTCCCGTTATACCTCAAGCTTTGTCATGGACCCTAATGGGAAGGTTGATAGATTCTTTGGTGGACTACGACCTCATCTGCGGAAGAATCTAGCCAACAGGGACTATGATTGCTATGAAGAAATAGTTCGAAGTGCTATGAAAGTCGAGCTGGAGTTTGGTGAGACACAGTGGTCTCATAAACCAAATGAAAAGAAGAGGTCGTTGGAGCCCAGTTTAGGGAAGTCTTTTGATCAGGGAAGAGGTGGAAAGCAAATGAAACTTACCACATGCAATAAATGTGGGAAGAATCATCTGGGGAACTGCTTGAGTGGAAGTGGCAAGTGCTACAAGTGTGGAAGAGGAGGCCATATTGCTCGGAATTGCCATAGTGAGGTGAATCCTTAGCTTCCCAACACTAACGACAGAGGGAAGATGGTTCTGGCCCTACCCGAAGTCACATGCTTCAAGTGTGGACAGCTTGGGCACTTTGCTAATCAATGTCCAAATCCAAGGGCGGTGGAGGGGAATCACCATCAACCTCAGCAGAGGCCAAGGGAGCAAGGTCGTGCTTTCGCTATCACCACAACTGAATTTGAAGTTCCGAATGATGTGGTAGCAGGTACTGTTGTTGTCCTCTCAAAACTAGTAAGTACTTTATTTGATTCTGGTTCTATGCATTCCTTTATTTCCTCCAAGTTTGCAAGGAATATAGAATCAATCCCAGAATTGCACGAGGTAGAGTTGTCAGTCAAGACTCCAAGTGGGATTATCCTTGCATCAACAGTATTTAGAGACTCTAGTGTTTACTTTGGTGAGCACAATCTTATCGCAAATCTAGTAGTCATTCCCATGAAGGAATTCGAAATTATACTAGGGATGGACTGGCTCTCAAAGTATAATGCTAAGATCAAATGCAGAAGTAAGGAAATCTCAGTAGTCTTGAATGAACGACCTAAAGTTATCTTCCGAGGAGAGATATCCCAAACTGATCCCTATCTAGAACCACATCCTATAGCTTTCTTTATGGAGTTAATTGGTGATGAGGAAGAAGGGAAAGGGAGAATACAAATTGAAGATGTCCCGATTGTTCAGGAATACATGGATGTATTTCCTGAGGAGTTACCTGGACCTCCCCCAGAAAGAGAGGTGGAGTTCTCCATTGAACTCGTACCTGGGTCTCAGCCGATATCAAAGACTCCGTATAGAATGGAAAATGTGGATCTAGAAGAGTTAAAGAAACAACTCCAAGACTTGTTGGAGAAGGGGTTTATCCGACCGAGTGTGTCTCCTTGGGGAGCACCAGTTCTCTTTGTGAATAAGAAGGATGGATCAAAGCGACTATGCATTGATTATAGAGAACTGATCGGGATCACAGTGAATAACAGATATCCTCTTCCAAGAATTGATGATTTATTTGAACAACTTCACGGGGCTCAATTCTTCTCTAAGATTGACCTTCGATCAGGTTATCATCAATTGAGGGTGAAGAAAGAAGATATTCCAAAGACTGCCTTCCGATCAAGATATGGGCATTATGAGTTTACTGTTATGCCCTTCGGCTTGACTAATGCTCCTGCTATTTTCATGGATTTGATGAATAGAGTCTTTAAGGACTACCTTGATAACTTTGTGGTAGTTTTTATTGATGATATTTTGATATATTCAAAAATTCATGAGGAGCATGAAGATCATCTGAGGGTTATTTTGAAAACTCTACGGAAGGAGAGGCTCTTTGGGAAGTTAAGCAAGTGTGAGTTTTGGTTACAAAAAGTGGCTTTCTTGGGGCACATCGTAACCAATGAAGGAATCTCGGTCGACCCTGCAAAGACAACGGTTGTGGAGGAGTGGACTCAACCCACAACAGTAACTGAGATTCGTAGTTTCCTTGGTTTAGCAGGATATTATAGGAGGTTTGTGAAAAACTTTTCACGGCTTTCTAATCCACTAACCAAGTTGACTCGAAAAGGGGTTAAGTTCATCTGGACAAAGGAATGCGAGGAAAGTTTCCAAGAGCTGAAGAAGAGATTGGTTACTGCACCTGTGTTAACACTACCCTCTAACGGATAAGGATTCGTTATTTTTAGCGATGCATCTCTGAAAGGGCTTGGGTGCGTCCTCATGCAAAATGACAAAGTAATTGCTTATGCATCTCGACAGTTGAAGATTCATGAGTAGAATTATCCTACGCATGATCTAGAGCTGGCGGTAGTTGTTTTTGCTCTAAAGATATGGAGGCACTATCTTTATGGGGAGAAATGTGATATATACACTGACCACCAAAGTCTAAAGTATATTTTCACACAGAAAGAATTGAACATGAGACAAAGGAGATGGTTGGAGCTTATTAAAGACTATGATTGTTCAATTCATTATCACCCTGGAAGAGCAAACAAAGTCGCGGATGCGTTAAGCAGGAAAGATCCTGTTGTTCTGGCAACAATGAGGATCGTAGGAGATCCCTTTATTAAAGATCTAGTAAAACTGGACATGGGAATTTTAAGGAAAGGGACATCATCAACCCTATTCCAAATGATTTCTCAACCTTCATTACAAGAGAGGATCAAGAAGGCTCAAAAATAAGATCCTTTGATACAGGAGAAGTTTGAGGCTGTAAAGGATGGGAAGTTCCCTGATTTCAATATTGATCAAGAAGGTGTATTGAAATTTCGTACAAGACTATGTGTTCCATCTATTTCGGAGATAAAGAAAGAACTGATGGATGAAGCTCATAGCTCTACATTCTCTATACACCCGGGAAGCACTAAGATGTATAAGGACCTTCGTGATCATTATTGGTGGGATAACATGAAGAGGGAGTTTGCCGATTACACTACAAGGTTCCTGGTGTGTCAGCAAGTAAAGGCAGAAATACAACTTCCTAAGGGGGTATTACAACTGCTACCCATACCAGTATGGAAGTGGGATAATATCACTATGGACTTTGTAACTGGTCTCCCGAAAACATCCAAAGGAAACAATGCGATATGGGTTATTGTGGACTGTCTCACCAAGACAGCCCATTTTATCTCTATTCGGGAAGATTTCTCTCTGGATCAGCTTGCCAAGATATACGTGAAGGAAGTGGTAAGGCTGCATGGGGTACCACTATCCATCGTATCTGATCGTGACCCAAGATTCACATCAAAATTCTGGAGAAGTCTTCAGCATGTTCTGAATACTGAATTGAATTTTAGTACGACCTATCATCCTCAAACTGATGGCCAATCTGAAAGGACTATTCAGACACTCGAAGACATGTTGAGATTATTCTAAATGGAATTTAAGGGTGGATGGGATCAACACCTCCCATTAGTGGAGTTCTCCTATAACAACAGCTTCCATGCGAGTATTCAGATGGCACCCTATGAAGCTCTGTATGGAAAGCGGTGTAGAACTCCAACTTGTTGGGATGAAACTGGTGAGAGGAAGCTTCTTGGGCCTGATCTCGTGCAAGAGATGACGGAACAAGTTCATGCCATCCAACAACACATAAAGGCTGCTCAGAGTCGGCAGAAGAGTTATGCTGACAATCGTCGAAGGGACTTGGAGTTTGGTGTTGGTGACAAAGTCTTCCTTCGAATTTCTCCATGGAAGAGAGTCATGCGGTTTGGGAAGAAAGGGAAGCTCAGCCCTAGGTACATTGGCCCCTATGAAATCCTTGATCGCATAGGAGCAGTGGCCTATCGTCTAGCACTTCCACCGAACCTAGCTCAAGTTCATGATGTCTTCCATGTATCTCTTTTGAGAAAGTACATACCTGACCCTTCGCATGTACTGAACCCAGAGGTGGTACAACTTGAACATGACCTCTCTTATGAGGAGCAGCCAGTGGAGATCTTGGCCCGTAGAGACAAGGTTCTACGAAACAAGACTACCCACCTTGTGAAAGTGTTGTGGAGGAATCATAAATATGAAGAGGCGACATGGGAGCCGGAGGAAACAATAAAGCAAAAGTACCCTCACCTTTTCGACTAGGCCTCAAGTATAAATTTCGGGGACGAAATTTCTTAAGGGGGGAAGAATGTAACGACCCAATCTTTTTGAGTATTATATTAACTTACTCTTAATGATTTAATAAGATGTTATTGGTTAATGCAGAAAGAGGAGTCGATGGCTTCATCAAGTAGACTCAACCCTTACGAAGCACACTTATCAGAGCTTGGGAAGGAGGTAGCATCTGTGGGCTTCGCTTTAGACCAAGCCCAAGCCGAACTCCAGCGTGTCAAGCTTGAACGAAAACGCTTGCGGGAGAAGTTCAAGTTAGTGGAGATTGCTACTAGGGCAATGTTATCTGAGCCTCCCTCAGATTCTCTCACCATAGCACACCTTACACTTAGGTCTTATGCCGATGTTATAAGGGGCTATGTGTTGAGACCCTAGCTTCCTTGTGTAATCCTTTCGGGTGAATAAATTGAGATTTCTTCCTTTAGTGATGTTTGTGAAATTTCAAATGTCCAGATAATTGTAGAATGTATTTTATTGATGAATTTTGAAAAAAGGATATTTTAAAATATTTATGTAAACCCTAAATAACTAATGATGTGTAATGATTTTCAAAAAATGGTCTTCTACAAAAGTGTTCAGTAAGTAATTTGGAGACTAATAAGATCAACTTAATTTTTGATGAATAGTAAATTATGAATAGTGATTTTACACTTAGGATTAGTAATGTGACCAAATGGATTAGTAATTTCACTCAAAGAAAGTTTTAATATAATTTAGACACCTAGATTAAGTAATGTGATTCAATAAAATGGGTAAATAACAGTTTCATAAATTATTATTCAAGTATTAGTTTTTTCAGATGAATAGTGTTTTTTAATTAAAAATTTAATTAAAAATAATTAGAAAATTATTTTTATAAAAATGACTTTATTTTTGAACTCAGAGCATCGATATTATGTTATGGTAATTTTTGGGGATTTTTCTGAAAAAAAAACGAATTTTCGATGAATAGTGTTTTTATTTAAAAATTAAATTAAACATATTTAGAAAATTATTTTTATAAAATGGATTTCATTTTTGAAATCAGAGCATTGATATTTGGTTAAGGTGAAATTTTGGGATTATTCTGAGAATGTTGAGTTTTCAGTGAATTGTAAAAATACAGTTTTAGGGTTTCGGTATGTTTAATGACATCATAACGGTGTCATGATGATGTCATGAGACCTTTTGAGGGTTAGCCGGCCAAGGGTGATGAATTATTGTTTTGGGGGCCCCATGTGGCCTAACTCCATGATAAATGCCAAGGTAGAGCACATGGGTTTGAGAAAAGCACATGTGAGGTGTCCTTTGGCAATTAATGCCTTGTCCCCTCACTTTCCCTATAAATACCCACCCTTTCCTCCTTTAGCTTTCACTCCCAACTCTCCCCCAACGAAGTTCTGGTCTTCTTACCTTCCAAGGATTCCTCCCAAGGTGCCCCCAGGCCCTCAAGGTCCAATCCTTTGAGTTTCAAGAGTCACGTTTTAAGGTAAGGGATCCGACCCCTCTCTTTCTTTTCATGTAATCTCTTTTATGTCATTCCTTTTATGCTCCATGTTTTTATGTGATAGTATGATCTTTTATATTCCTCTTACTGACCTTTCATGTTTATATGATGAGAGATCCCCTCTTACTCTCATCATTTCGTTTTATGAAAGTTTAAGTGACGCCGTTAGGCTGCCGAATTTTTAAGGGATTCTTTTACCCTTCTCATTTTACAAGATCGATTTTCATGTCAAGTCTTTCAAGTTCCTTCTTAATATGTTGGGGTATGATCTCTATATCTATCATACTGATCTCTTATGATCATATGATGAGGGACCCTATTTGATCTTGTCAATTCTTTTTTTATTGAAATTTATGTGACGCCGTTAGGCTGCCGAATTTTCATAAGAGAAATCTAATTTTTGTCTTCCTTCCATGTTTTTCATTTCAAAAGGTATGTCCTTATAATTTCATTACCATTTCCATATATCCTTCTTATTCTGTCCCCTTACTGTTTTATGACTCATTTATGAGTGGGTGACCCATGTCCCCTCTCTTTTCAATGTTTTCTAAAACCCCGAAACATAGCCGTTATGCTGCAGAATTTTCATCTCAAAATGCCTCTCCCTCTTTTCTCAAAATTATTTTATGTTGTAAAGTGAATACTCAAAGCTCTTATTTCTAAAAGGGTATTCACATATATATCAAAATTTTCTATTTTAAATTCTGGTATTTACATACATGAGACCCACTTTCCCTTCCGTGGGTTTAAAGTGCCGTAAAGATCATGTCTTTAAAGCAGTTTTTAAAACGTTATGATTACGAAATGAAACCCATTTATTTTATGCTATATGGGTTATTTGTGAAATGTTTGATAATGATATATGTGGCTCACATGATAATAAAGGCAAATTTAAGGGTGCGCCCTGATAGCGCTCCAATGCATTGGGTAAAGACTTAATCTCTAGAGATGACCATTTTTACGACGCCTTGGTGAATAACCTTGGTAATTTTTAACGACACCTTGGGGATGGACCTTGGTGAAATGAAACGATTGTCAATATTAAATGTTGTAGCCACATCTTCATGTTATGAAAAATGTTGTTTTTATTATGAAATGCCTCATGATTTATTTCTCATGCCTTAAAGTTCTTTTCATGTCCTTATTGAAGTATATCAAGTTCACATGTAAAATGTTCCTCTTGTTTCCCTTACTGGGCCTTCTGCTCACCCTTTCTTTTGATGTATGTCCCCAGGTTATGAGATACAGTAATGAACCTAGGATGAACTTAAGGAGAAGCCTTTCAAGTGTTTAAGAAGAAAGAATTATGTTGCTTTCATGTATTTTGTTCCTGGTTTCCAAGACACTAGACCTTAAAGATCCTCAGTTATGTGTAATGTAATGAAATTTTATGTTATAAAAATGGCGGGATGTCATAAAGAAGGAGGACTCAGATAGATGCAGTTCAGGAGGCCAGTACTGAGTGGAAACCTATGGATCTATTCTCTAAGATGCATTTGTAGTTTCCTAATAGATAGGTGCAAAATTTTCTTTCTTCTATAGCAGATACCTCTACTCTTCTTGACCAAGTGTGAATGAGGATGCTATCATATTCTAATGGCCTAGTCCTATGGGAATGTGTCTCATGAGAGGTATATATTCCAAGATATACCATATGATAAGATTCTATATTGTGGTTTTATGGGCACATATGCATTCCAATAAACAAACATGAAGAGATGATGTGAGACTTTCATTCCTCAGTCAGGGCAGTTCATCATGATATAACAAAGATATATCATGGTGTACACCGTCAATATTGTTGTCAACGTATGAAGATAAATGTTTTATGGTTTTGTAATGAGATGTTCCACATGTCAGTAGGTGATGGCGGAGCATCAACAACCAGCAGGGTCACGAACTCGATTTTTTTACACTCGGGCACTTTTGCCAGCCTGTGGGGATAGGGAATGACCTTCGAGCCTTGCTATGGGCTGGGTTTGGTGCCATTAATGCTGGTGACAAGATCTGGTTCGTGAAAAAATGGTATCAGAGGTAGTTTAATGTTTTTGGGTTATATTGCTATTTTGGGATGAGTCGGGATAGACAGGAGCTAGGACTATCAGGGCTCGGGGCATTGGTTGTTAGTTGGGTGCCTAGAACACATCTCTCATTGAAGACCTCGAGTTACCAGGGGATGTTGCAATTTACGGATTTACTTCACTTCCAGGCGAGACTTGTGGGCTGCAGACCACATGGGGACATCTGGCGGATGTGGGGTAGTGTTTTCATTTATTAATGGAATGTGTTTAGTTTATTTGTATTTGACATATTTTATAACAATTTTCATAATTGTGGTATTGAATATTGTTTTGTGATTGTTGCTTTTTGTAGACATATGCCTCCCCGAAAAGCTCCAATACGCCCGCATGAAGAATGTCGAGAGTGTTCTCCCACACGGATGGATCAGAGTCTCTTGGAGGCTATGGTTTGTGCTATCTTAGAATTGGGATAGGGACTATATCCTACTCATATTCCTATTAGGTAAGAAGAGACATGTCCTAGAAAAGATAAAGCATAAGATTTTTTTAAAAACAATCCTCTTACCTTCCAAGGTTCTCCGAACCCCTGGAAGGAGAATAATTGTTCGAAAAGATCGAGCGTATGTTTGAGTTCCTGGAAACACTAGAGGATCTCAGGGTGAAGTGTTCCTCCTTTCTATTGGAGGGTCCCAACCGTAAGTGGTGGGAGTTAGTGCTTCATGATAGGAAGAATGAGCAGATGCGCTGAGGAGATTTCAAGGTTGTCTTCAATGAACATTACTGCACTGAGGTGTTGGATTATTCTAGGTCTAGAGAGTTCTTGGAAATTTTTCCGGGGAAACTATCTGTGATAGAGTATGCCAACAATTTTGCTGATATGGTTCGGTATGCTCCAGAAATTATCTTTAATGAGCAAGCGAAGCCTCAGAGGTTTGAAAAAGGCTTGCGACTAGAGATATAATCCCATGTGTTCTTGTTTATGCTGAGGACCTATGCTGATGTCGTTGATCTAGTGTACATGGTGGAGATTGATAAGAAAGGAAGGGTTGGATTCTATGGTTTAGTATCAGTAGTGGGAAGTGGTACCTCCTCAACGAAGAAAAGGAAGCGGGACGATATTGTGAAGAAAGAAGGTGGCAGTTCAGGCCACTCTTCCATGCAGTTTTCTTCTGCGGCTTCTGATGTGAGATCGGTCATGTGACACAAGAATGGGAAGCCCTGGCACATCTGGGAAGTATTTCCACTTCCTCAGAAGCCCTGTTAACAGTGTGTAGGTATGGTGAATTTGCATCATTTTTGGGGTGTGGCACGTCCACTTCCATGTGGGGCCGGTTCAGTGGCTTCAAGAGGAGTGCCTGCACAGTATGAGCCATCGAGGAATGGGGGATCCTGATTTGGCAGCCGTGGTGGTAGGGATGGGTCGTCTTCTGGGTAGAGACAGTTTAGAGCACATCCACTGACTATCGTTTGTCCTCGGGCAGACACTGGACATCGCCATGCAATGGATCAGGCACCAGCAGGATCGGAGGCGTGACCTTCAACAGTTCTAGGTACCTTTCTGATCACATATTCTATATCTACTACACTTTTTGATTCTTGTGACTCTGTTTCATTCATTTATGCATATTTTGTGGATATGATAAATTTTCCCACTGATTTTATGTCTTTTGCGATGGAGTTGGTGACACCGCCAGGAAAGAAGAAAGAGCAGGGTCTCAGGTGCCCATCATGTTCTCTTTCTGTGTCAGGGATTGAGATACTGTGTGTCCTATTGGTCTTAGATATGGACCTTTTTGATGTCATACACGGGATGGATTGACTAGTACACTTCCTGGAACACATCGATTTCTACATACGATGTGTGAGTTTCACGACACCTAATGGGATTTGTTAGGTTTTTCATGAAGAATGGGATCCTCGGTCAGGTCACGCAGGGCCTCCACTGCCAGAGATGTAATGTGTTATCTTAAATTTATCTTTTCTCATGCTATAGGATGGTATTTAACCTGAAGGTTCACTACCTCATATAGTGAACGAGTTTCCATGGGTATTCCCAGATGATTTTTTAGGTTTTCCCCCAGAGTAGGATGTGGGTTTTTCGATCGATCTGGCGCCGAGAATACAACCGTTATCTCTTCCCTCTTATCGCATGGCCCCCACCAAGCTGAGGGAATTAATGATAAAGATGGATGAATAAGAATCCAAAGGATTCATTCGCCGGAACGTCTCTCCTTGGGCCACTCCTGTGTTGTTCACGAAAAAGGAAGATGGATCCCTCCGGTTGTGCATTGACTACCGGAAGCTGAATATGGTAAAAATTAAGAATAAATATCCTTTTCCGAGAATAGATTATTTTTTTGATCAGTTGAAAGGGGAACAGTGGTTCTCAATGATATGCCTACATTCGGGGTATCATCAACATCGAGTGAAAGAGTCAAATATCCCAAATACAGCCTTTCGAAGCAGGTACGTCCACTTTGAGTATTTGGTCATGCCCTTTGGATTGACCAATGCTCTAGCGGTCTTCATGGAACTCATGAACAAGGTGTTTCATTAGTATCTCAATTCATTTGTTGCGGTGTTCGTGGATGACATTCGGGTATACTCTAGCTTTGAGGAGGAAAATGAACATCACTTGAGGATAATTTTGGGTACATTACGGGATCACCGCCTCTATGAAAAGTTATAAAAGTGAACTTTCTGGATCAAAGAGGTGAGATTTCAAGGGTATGTGATCTTAGAGCATGGAGTTTCAGTGGAATCTGAGAAATTAGTTTGGTCATGTCGTCGGAGCAACCGAAAAATGTCTTCAAGATCAGGTGTTTTCATGGCATGGCTGGTTATTACATGTTATTCGTTCTGGATTTATCTCGACTTTTTACATCGATGATTTCCCTCACCCAGAATGGGTTGATGTTTTTATGGGGTCCAGACTTCCAAGCATCGTTTGAGGAGTTGAAGAGGCGGTTTACTACATCCCCCATTCTGATTTTTCCGGAGGCTATAAAGGGATATGTGTTCTATTGTGTTGCTTCATCTATGGGTTTTGGTTGTGTGATTATGCAGGATGATCATGTTTTCATGTATAGATCTCGCCAACTTCGACCACTTGAAAAGAACTACCCGACCCATGACTTGGAGTTGGCAACAGTGATGCATTCTTTGAAGACATGGTGCCATTACCTCTTTTGGGAGATGTTTTTGGTATACTCTGATCACAAAAGCTTGGCTTATATCTTTTCGTAGAAGGACCTCATCTTGAGGCAGTATTGCTGGATCGAGTACTTGAAGGGGTTTGACTTTGACATTGTTTATACCCCAGAAAAGGGTATTGTAGTGGTCGATGCCTTGAGCAGAAGGGTTCTAGTGAAGGCTTTGATGATGTACCGTGATGAGTGGGAATTTATGGGGCTCTTTTCTCAGATGAATGTGGAGACTAGGGAACACAATGGAGGGGAATTCTTGGTGAGCTTTCAGTTGACTCCTTCTCTATGGGATTTGATTCAGCGGGAGTAGCCATGCGATGAGCCTTGTCAGTGGTTGAAACATTTTCATCATGGTAGGGAGACATACTCTGATTCTTCGTCAACTACTGAGGGCATCTTGTGCTTCAAGGGAGGTTTAGTAGTGCCATTATCTCTTTGGAATGTGGGGATACAGGATAACCACCAGTCTCAGTGGGATAGCCTTCTGAGTGCCACTAATATGTATTATGATGTTCTTCTGCAGTTTTGGTGGCCTGGAATGAGATGGGACATAACAGATTTTTTTTTGAAATTCCATATATGTCTGTAGGTGAAAGCAGAGCACCAAAGGACTTCTAGTTTTCCCTAAACACTACCCATTCCTACCTGTATGTGGGATGGGGTATCCATGGACATCATTGTTGGCTTACCTCATACAACTCGGGGTATGAATTCCACATGGTTGGTGATTGATCGGCTGACCAAATCATCCCACTTCATTCTGATTAAAGATACAACTAAATTGGATGAGTTGGGCCATTTGTATCATCATGAAGTGGTGTGAATCCATTGAGTACCATCAGCAGTTGTCTCAGATATAGACCCCCACATCACTTCTCGATTTTGGGAAGGCCTTCATAAGGCCTTGGGGTCTCAGATTAAGATGATCACTACATACCACCCTCAGAGGGATGGTCAGACAGAGTGGGAGAATCATATTTTTGAGTACATGATTTGTGCATGTGTTCGGGACTTTGGAGGTTCTTGGGATAGACATTTTGGATTTTATGAGTTTTCATATAATAACAGTAACCAATCATCGATTTGAATGGCCCCTTTTGAGGCTCTCTATGGTCGGCCATGTCGGTCCCCCCTATGTTGGGATGAGGTAGGAGAGACTTTAGTGTTGCAGCCGAGCCTTGTGCAGGAGACTTATGAGAAGGTCAATTTGATTAGGAAAATCTTATTAACTACATAGAGTCTTCATAAATCTTATGCTGACCTGAGGCATCGAGACCTAGAGCTTTCTGCGGGTGACATGGTATTCTTGAAAGTGGCCCCTCGTCTACGCCATCATCATTTGGGGATGAAAGGAAAGCTAATGTTGTGATATGTCAGGCCCCGTGAGATAACCGAGTGTATTGAAAAGGGGGAATACAGGTTGGAATTACCTTCTCAGTTGACATCCATCCATGATGTCTTCTATGTCTCTCAGTTTTAGAAATACAACCCGGATCCATCCCATGTGTTGAGTTGGGAAGAACTGGATATAAAACCTGACTTGTCTGTTGTTGAGAGGCCTGTGAAAATAGTGGACTCCCAAGAGAAGATACTTTGAGGGAATTCTATTCCATTTGTCCAGGTTCTATGGAAGCATGGGAATTATAAACATGAGACATGTGAGTGAAAGTCATAGGTCGTGGTAGAGTACTCGTTCTGGTTTCCGATCAAGCTTCATGTTGACTTTACGGGGTGGAAAGTCCTTCATGGTGGAAGTAATTGACACATACATGACATATTTTAAAGGTATTATTCATTTAATTTACATCATTTTTTTGGGGTTTTCCATGATTTTAGAAGGAAATGGGGCATTCCCAAAATTTGGGCCAACCCGAGAGCCCATTTCCAGTTTTGAATGTATATTTTGTTTCTTTAATAACTCGTTCGTTTTTTTGACCTTTTTCACCAATTAAACTTCCAAAATGAACATAATTTTACTATTAAAACCACCAGAAAAATTCAGGCCCCAAAAAAATTCATTATCATATTGTATTTGGGTGATCAAATTAGGTATTAGGACAACCAGAAAACCCATTTACAGATTTAAATTTGTTTTTTAATTCGTTCATAAAATATTTATTTTTTATCATTCATCGGTGATTACACCTCTGACCTGCTACCATTGTTCCTGCTCACACCCCCAGCATAGTTTCCCCCAATTTGGAGATCGTATCAGTTAGTAATTAGGGCCGAACTTCTCAGGTTTCTAAAATCATCCATATTTTTCAAGTAAGTGACTATCCTTCTAAGTTCCTTCCTTTTCCTTAAGATTTTTTTTTCATGAATCACCAAATGTACAGAATCTAGGGATTCGTACCTAGGCTTTCATTTTGAGTTTATTGGTCCAATACTCTGGATTTATGTTTGATCTCACTCCCTTGTGGAGCGGTGGTGGTGAGGTTGAAGTTCCGCACTAGGATTTTCAGTTCTTGACTCTTTTGGTAGGTGATTACATTTTTATGCAATACCTTTGTCCTAGAATACTGTAATTATTATAATTTTATGTATATATAATTTTATTATTTCTACAAAAATTATATTTATTGCTGTTTGATATAAAAATGAATTTTAAATGCAAATTTCATGTGAAATTGGGGGGTTTTCATGGGAATGTTTTATTGGTTTATTTGGGAATACCCTATTAATAGTTAATTGATTTTATATAACTATAATAGGGATTAAAATATTGTTTTTAATTTCATATCTTTTTTTTGTTTCTGTGAAAATGGGTTTTAATAGTGTTTTTGGAACATGTTAACATTAAGTCCCATGTTTGTGTAAAAATGGAGGTTTTTCAAAGTATAATTTCATGGGTCACAAGGGGCTGCCCTAAAAATGATTTTTTGTTTAAATAGAAATGTATTGGTCTGAATTTTCTATTTTGGTAACTTTATGGTGTGAACATAGTGTTCATGTTTGGTTCTTAAGGTGTTTGGTTTGTGAAACATTACGGGATTTGGTGGAATTGTTTTATTAAAAATCTCAGTGTTTTGTTTTGTGTTTTAAGTGGTATAAAATCATATAGATACTATATTTTTTGTGTGTGACAAGTAGTTTTTTGTTATACGAAAATATATTTATGTTGCATGATGAAATTGATTGAGAACAAAAGGGGAAGCCTGGGTACCTAGTTGGGGCATATTTGTACAAGTATGGCTAGTGGACCGGATGAGTTTTGTCCCTGTTTCACATCGCATTTGGATAACGAAAACTCTAACTAAACTATGTGAATGATGATTTAGGACCACTATGTTATGGTTATGATACCTACTAGTGGATCGAGCATGAGAACAAATTTTCCTATTGTTACTTTACACCGAGGTACGAGGTACATAGGGCCCGAGACAAACTAGTGCCTAGGGGTGTTCCCGATTTTTTGTCTCATTTGATTTGTGGTATTTACCCATATTCTAGGGTTTCCATTGAAATAAATTATAGTTGATAATTTTTTATTTTAATGTGTTAACATTCAGAAATTCTTGGATTGAAAAATATTTTCAATTGAAAGTTGCATTTCATGGAATTTTAAATCTGTTTAACCTCCTGTATTATAATTGCTTGTTTTTTTCACATTGTATTGCATGCTATTTGAAATCATCTTATGGAATCCTATTGGGCTTTGGATCACACCCTACATACACCCCTTGGGTGTAATTAGACCTTCTTATGCTTGAATCCGTTAAAAGGGAAGGCTAAGGGTGATGGCAGTTTAGGGTGTTAGTCCCCATCGCCGGGGCAGGGTTATGGACAAGGTTTGCGGGTGATGACCCCCCTTGTCATGTGGAGTCCATGTGGATGTATTGCTGTTGTAATTATTGTTATTTGGACCACATTTAGTGTCTTTAAACAAATTTATTCAGATCAGGTTTTGTTAGGAAATGTTTAGCATGAAAATTTCAGATTCTAATTATTGATTGTTTTTTTATGTTTTATGCTTTCATATTTGGGTAAATTGTTCCCATCCTGGATTTTTAGATACCCGGGATCTTTTTCCAGCCCGTGGGGAAAGGGAATGCCCTTTGAGCCTTACCATGGGTGGGGTTTGGTGTTGTTGATGGTGGTGACCAGATCTGGTTCGTGACAAGAAGGGATTTTGCAGCAGTTACGCATTACAAAGTGAAAATAGAATGGCGTCACAAGGGAATTTATTACAGGTTTACCGAGGTCTCCTTGAGAGAATTCTTCATTTTGGGTTGTCATTGAAAGACTCATGAAGGGTGGTCACTTCGTATGATCAATGATACTTTCAGTGTAGATGAGCTGGGACAGTTGTACATCCGAGAGATTGTACGTTTACATGGGGTTCCATGCTCCATAGTCAATGATAGGGACCCTCATTTTGCTTCTAGGGACTTTTAGGGATTGAAGAAGGCCTTCGGTACATAGGTACTTCAGATTAGAACATAACACCCACTAACATATGGCCAGTATGAGCGTACGATTCAGGTTCTTAAGGACATGATTAGATCATGTATCATGGATTATGGAGGTTCTTGGGAGAAGAACATATCTCTTCTGGAGTTTTCCTACAATAATAGTTTTCAAGAAACTATTTAGATGGATCCTTATGTGACATTGTACCGTAGGACATGCTGATCACCCTTATGTTCACTAGGGGAAGGAGGGGCATATATGCTGGACCTCATCTTGTTTAGTATACAACATAGAATATAGAGTTTATTAAGAAGAGTATGGATACTGCAAAGTCTCAACATAAGTATTATGATGATCAGCGGAGACGATCTATAGATTTTGCGGTCGGGGATTAGTTTTTATTATGCATCACATCGAGGTTGGATAACATGGGGATTACGAGACATGGTAAGCCTTTGTCGAGTTACGTATGACCATTTGACGTGTTGGAGAGAGTTCATGCGGTTTTCTATTAGTTTTAGTTGCCTCAAATGTATAGGATATGCATGATGTTTTCTATGTTCCCACCTTCTACGTTACATCTCAGTCCCATATCATACTTTTCAAGTCGAGGAGGTTGAGTTAGAGGTGGATTCCTCATTCAATAAGCATCCTATTCAGATATTTGATCGTAGTATGAAGGTTCTCCATGGATGGCCTTTTCTTTCAATACAACTATTATGGAAGCACGGGCGGGAACATTACTTGACCTAGGAGAGGGAGGAAAATGTACGATCGCAGTGGCCGGAGCTGTTCGGTGTCACATCTTCTATGCCTCCTTGTTAGGGAAATTAGTGGATGTATTTCATTAAGGGGAGAAGTTTGTAGGAACCCAGATCATATTTTAAGGTATGTATTAATTTATTATTGTCCTTTTTTTGAAAAGAGATGTTTTTGGAAATTTTTTGATGTAAACACCTCGTACATTATGATTACACACCATGTAATCAGTTACAAAAGGATTTCGTGTGCTGGACATGTAATAGCTGCACACATTATCATGTATGGTGACCTGGATACTGCCTAATGTGGAGTATGAAAATGTCTATTACACGTTGTGTACTTCTAAAATACACATCATTGTTTTCATTAAACATAATAGGGTTAGATCTAATCACTATAATGACAAATTTCTAGGTATGGTTTGTCTGAGAGAACCCATACAGTTGAGAAACTTCTCTAATCCCCTTTGAAAGCGTCTATTATCTAAATCAAATGTTGTCAAATGCATAGGGATCACCTCGGTATGCTCTACATTCTATATGATCTTTGTTTCATTATTACTTCTCTTTCTCAAGTTTTCTATGATTGAATGTTTTATATGTTTTGGTAGATCTATGGTGTTCATTGGAGATTCAAGGCATGAGGTTCACTTATATTGATCCAATAACACTATGGTTGGTGGTTTGTGCCTTTATATTGAATTTATTTGAGTTATATGTCCAAAAGTGCCAATACCCTAGAACGAGGAATTGAGTGTTTTATATTTTAGCCATGTGGATTTGCTGCTATGCTTGTAAGATTTTATTGAAGTTAATTCAATATAAATAGAGGTAATTACTATGCTATAGATGTTTTTCCAATGTTGTTTGTGTTGACCATTTGGCCTAGTTTTCCTGTTCAGATGCTGTTTACATTCCATTCATAGTTTTGTTATGATGGAGTGATTATTATGTCTTGTTGTTGTGATGTTGACTAGTTATCCAAGTAGTTCTATAATGTCCCGGTTACAGAAAACACCTAGAGGCACCCCGTACCTGATTGGTCACATGGCCTCAAGCGCATTTCCCCAAACGCTAGAGGCTTCCGACTAGTAGCGAGGGCCTTGGGTGTGATAGTGGGGAAATTATGCCCTCATTGGCAGAGTACACAGTAGAAGAAAAATAAACATGCAATAGTGGAAGTAGTAATAACCAACAATATAACAGTGGAAGGATAAATCAACAGCAACATCACATATGTATGAATGAAATGTTGCCTGATACATAACTAGGAATGTATCCAAACAAGTCACAATTCTCAAAATCAATACAATACCAAAAAAAGTACAAAAAAAGTAAACAGTTCTTCAGCATCACAAGCCAAAGCTTGGTCCCATGCTCTCCTGCTCCAAGCAATCAAGTTCCAGAAGTCGAAGGGCACTTTCCATTGTCTATACCTGCAAAAAAATATTCTGCTTGGGCCCAAAGAATGGCCGAAATAGGGTGTGAGATAAAATCCTAGTAGGCATTCACCCAAAGGACTATGCCTAATAGTTAGTGAGTATATGGCTGGTAAAAGTACAATAAGCAGTAAACAACAACAACAAGAAGCATGATGTAAATTGTAAGTAGTAAAACAAGATGATACATAGCAGCAATCAATCCACAACAAATCAAAAACAGTGAAACAAATAGCTAATAAGCTGGAAACCCTCTGGGATGTAATCGTATCCATCCCCTCTGGTTCTAGACAAGAATTACCAAAACCCTCTGGGCAGTGCACTCAGCCTAACCCCTCTATCTTGGTTATACGAATTTTTGAGACTCTCTGTGGAAGCTCACTCGGACAATTTCTCTTATAGTCTTGGGTAGTCAGGGACTCTATGGAAGAAGATCCCGCGGTATAACACTCTTAGTCCCAAGGACTAGGGACTCTCTGAGAAAGCTATCTCGGTCAATTCCTCCAATATCCTTAGGAAAACCATAGACTCTCTGAAGAAGCGCACTCGGCCAATTCCTCCTCTAGCCTGGGAAGGTTCTTAAAGAGATTCAACGAATGCAAGACTCTTTGAGGATGCTCACTCGGTCTACCCTCCTGTAGTATATAAAATCCAAGACTCTCTAGGAGCTCACTTGGTCTAACACCACTGTAGTCTGTAATATCTATGACTCTCTAGGAATCTCACTCGGTCTATCCCTTATAGTCTATAGAACCAGGTTCTCTCAGCCCCGTGGCAGTCCATGCATAATAATTCTATATGGCCAAATTACACCTATAGAGATACATGGATAACCAAAGTACACCCATAGAGCTACTTAGCTAAGCAGTCTATAAGGCAACAATAATTTCATGAGTTTCACTACAACCTATAATGTGAGGCATGAAGATATGTGTAGCAGCCAAAGGCATACGAGACCCAAAGGTCATAAACAGAACTAAGAAAGTGAAAAAACAACCAAGTAAAACAAATTATCCTCTAACATGGTCAAATTACTTCTACAAAATCATACAAGCAAGGCAAGAAACCAACGAAGGAAAAAAGGGGTTACACACAATACCCCTTTCATGGGTATCGGTGGAAATTCTCACATAAACTCAGAGACTTTGAACTGTAAGGAACAAAACACCTTCAACGATCTTAGGAGATTGATATAATTCAACCACCATGGCTGATTCTCTATAGAACATCATATATCTGAGAAAACGCAAAAAATGTTCAACCGTAGATAACTTGAGAAGGAAGAAGAATTGAAAAACAAGGCTCAAGTAGAAGGAAGAACTCAATGGTGCACTTCCAAGGAAATTTATAGAGAAAAAATCAATGAACGGATGGAGGCTCGGGAATCCGAAGAATTTTCACGGCCGTTCGACCTCTCTCGATTGAACCAGACCTAGAAGAAGATGATTATGATGATGAGGCGTGACCCCGGTTCATTTAGTGAAAAAAAGTACACGGAGTTTATTTTTAAAGTACACTACGTGTCGTGGGTATTTCTATAATCCGCCAAAATCGGCCTCCACGTTAGCCATACAAACCGTGTGTGTTGTCTGGACATGGCCAACACACAGTTTCGTGTGGGAAAATAGTACACGGTGTGTACTCAGAAAATACCCAGCGTGTACTTCAAAAAATTTCAAAAACTCAAAAAATTCACAAAAACACCAGTAATGAAAAGTCATACATGAAATAAAGATTCAGGTTCTTAAATACTTCCCCCCCTAAAGAAATTTGTCCCTGAATTTCCCTAGATGGGCGTAGAAGAAGAATCCTTGAACAGCTCTGGCCACTGTGATCGAATCTCGGCCTCCCTCTCCCATGCCTCGTTCTGTGCTCGTCTGTGTTGCCATAGCACTTGTACCAGAGGAACAGACCAGGCTCGGAGAAAATTTTTTCTACGATCAACAATCCAGATATGGTTGTCTTCAAATTACGCATCTGCTTCGAGATCAACCTCCCCAGGATGAATGACATGAGATGATTCTGAAAAGTAACGTCAGAGATGAGAGACTTGGAAGATGTCGTGCATAGCCTGATACCTCTGAGGTAGTTGCAACTGATAGGCACTCAGCCCAAATCTCTCCAATACCTCAACTGGTCTGACGTACCATGGTGATTTCTTACCCTGTCTCTGAATCCTTTTGTGTCCCAACCTCAGTGCGACAAGCAGGAATACCTGGTCTCTGACCTCGAACTCCAGAAGTTCTTTCCACTGATCAGTAGAAGGCATCTGTCGAGACTGTGTTGTATCCATACTATTCTGAATCAACTCTATCTTCTCTGAGGTCCCCTGAAGAAGACGAGGTCCTAGTAAAGTTGCATCTCTTACCTCCAGCCAGCTTAAGGGTGATCGGCATGGCGCACCGTACAGATCCTCTTATGGTTCCATCTGAATTCTCACATGAAAACTGTTGTTGTAGGTGAACTCCACAAGAGGTATATGATTCTACTAAGAATCGCTGATGTCCAGAATGCATGCTCGGAGCATATCATCAAGAACTTGAATCATGCACTCAGACTGGCCATTACTTTGGGGATGGTATGCTGTACTCAAAAGTACTTGTGTACCCAAGGCCTTCTGAAGTCCCTGCCAGACCCGAGAGGTAAAGCGTGCATCCCTATCTAAAACAATGGAGTGTGGAAATCCATGAAGACGTACAATATATCAGATGTACAGTCATCCCAGATCATCGACATTGAGGGTTTCCTTGATCGGCATGAAATGTGCAACCATTGTAAGCTTGTCGATGATGACCGAAACAACATCACTTCCCCAAGGAGACCTCGGTAACCCGGTCATGAAGTCCATCACGACATTGTTCCTCTTCCAATCTGTAATGGGGAACTGTTGTAAAAGCCCTACTATTCACTAATTCCCTACTTTAACTTGCTGATAAGTAGAATATTTCATCACAAAACCAACAACATCTCTCTTCATACCTGGCCACCAGTACTGGAGATGAAGATCATGATACTTCTTAGTGACTCCAGGATGAACTTCCCAAACTGAGGATTGAATATCCTGCATTAGCTCCTCGCGTATGTCTTTTGGCACCCATATGCATCCCTGGAAACGAATGACCTCATCCTCACCCACTGTCCATCTAGGAAGAGGGTCCCCTCTTGACATACTCTCCCACAGGACTAAGGCCTCTGAATCTGATAGCTTCCTCATTCGTACATAATCATGAAGTGTAGAGGTAACAACCACAGATGAAAGAAAGGTCTATCCCTGCCTGTCATGCACCTCTAGATTCATCTCAGAGAACATATCCAAAAGCTTTCACTCACTGTTGGCCTTCTGAATATCCTGAATCTGAGTTCTCCTTCTCAAACAATCAGCCATTAGGTTACCCTTTCCCGGTGTATAGGAAATCTCAAAGTCAATGTACTGATGATACTCAACCCACCTACACTGGCTCAGATTCAGATCGCGCTGAGTGATGATATACTTGAACTCTTGTGGTCGGAAAAAACAACAAAGTTCTCTCTCATAAGGTAGTGTCTCCAACAGCGTAAGGCATGAACAACTGCTGCCAACTCCATATCATGTGTGGGTTAGTGTCTCTCATGTGGCCTCAACTGCCTAGACCCATATGCAACGACCCCATCTCCCTACATTAGCAAATCTCCTTTACCACTACCTTTGGAAACACAGTAAATAGTATAGCCCTTGACCGGCTCTGACAAGACTAGTATCGGTGCTGACGTCAACCTCCCTTTCAGCTTCTGAAGGGCTGACTCACAAGAATCTGACCATAAAAACTTCGCCCCATTCTTTGTCAGACCTCTCAACAGTGCTGCTAGGCACGAGATGTCCTGAATGATGCGTCTGTAGTACCCAACAATCTTTAGAAAACTCTGCACCTCAAAAACGTTCTTCGGATGCTCCTAAAAAACTACAACACTCACTTTCTCTGGGTCCACAGATACTCTAGCCTCTGAGATGACGTGACCCATGAAGTGAACCAGATCCATCCAAAATTGGTACTTTGAGAGTTTAGCATACCTCAGATGCTCTCTTAGTGTACTCATAACTATTTCAAGAAGTATGGTATGGTCGTGTCGAGTGTTAGAGTACACCAAGATATCGTCTACGAAGACAATGACAATAGAGTCCATGTAAGGGTGGAACACTCGGTTCATTAGTGCCATGAAAATTGCTGGCACATTCGTGAGACTGAACGTAGTGAATTTATTCTCAAAAATACCATACCTGCCCCTGAAAGTTGTCAGATATATATCTGATGGTATAGCACGCAACTGATGATAATCAGACCTCAAGTCGATCTTCGATTACACCCAGGCTACTCGATGCTGATCAAAGAGGTCATAGATTCTCGGCAAGAGATATCAGATCTTGACCGTCAACTGGTTCAGCTTCCGATAATCCACACAAAGCTGATGGGTACCATCTGCCTTCTTCACAAACAGGAGAGGCGAACCCCAAGGAATGGTACTGGTTCGGATGAATCCCTTTGCATGCAACTCCTCCAACTGCTTCTTGAGCTCCTGCAACTCAGGTGTATCCACCCTATAAGGAGGAATGGACAACAGTGCCACTCTTGGCGTGATCTTAATAGAGAAGTCTACCTCACGCTCCGGAGATAAACCTAAAAATTCTTCTAGAAAGACATCTTTGAAACAATCCACCACTAGAGGAAAGTCTAACTGTGAAGTCCCCTGGTCATCCAAATAATGACTAGCAATATGTGTTGTAAATTTAACTAGCCCATGATGCTCTGGTCCAGCTCTACCCGACTAGAAATCCCACTTGCCTCTATGATGGAATGTTCCACCCTCTCGTGATATGAAACTCACCCTGCAGTGATAGAAATCGGCGATTTCCTAGAAAGGAACTAACCAGTCAATCCCGAAAATGATGCCATAGCCCATCATCTCTAGGAAATAGAGGTACCATAAGAAATGACACACCGAAACTTCAAGAGGGCACTCTATGCACTGACATACGCTAGATGTACTCATTGCCAATGGTGTTTCAAGAGTCATGAAGTCAGAAGATGAAAATATATAGAGCTGAAGGCCCTCTCTGATAGCAATAGAGATAAATCTATGGGAATCACCAATATCAAAAAGGGCTGAAGATAAAACTAAGCCTACTAAGTTCGTATCTCAAATTATAGAAGGGTCGGGATCCTACTCTTGATAGGTCTTCTCTGCGGAAAAAGACTGTCTTGCACTGCGGCCCTACACCCATGGATGACCACCCTGAGCTGATCCACTCTACTGTTGCAGATGACCCAGTGACTGACCACCATTACTGGGACCTCCACCTCTGCCTAAACGGCCTGAAGAACTCCAGTTCCTTGACTGGTGGGAAACTGGTGAAGCAATTCTATAACGCGTGGTCATAGAAGAACCCCTACCACCTGCTGAAGGTGAGAGGATGTGATAGAAACGCTGAATATGGCCCATCTTTCCATAAGACCGGCACTCCATCAGATCTCTCTGGCACTAAGGACATGTATTCCCACTACTACAACACTGGTAGCACACAACCAGGCTACCAGAAGACGCATCTCGTGAACCTCGATCTCCTCAAGATGACTCTCTAAGACGCTTCCAACTATCCGTAGGAGGAACACCAGCTCTAGATGATGAACCACCTAGGCTCACTGCTCCATAATCCTTCAGATGGTTCCCAGTGATCAGTTCCTGGTTGATGATGGAGGATATAGAATCCAACTGGATGATTTTCACCTGGGAATGGATTTCCTACCTGAGTCCATCCTCAAACTTCCTAGTAAGAATAAACTCATCATCTGGTGGGATCAGTGTGAAATGTTGCAGCTCAGTGAAACGAGATGTGTACTCCATAAGAGAAAGTGTACCCTGCTGTAGCCTCATAAACTCCTGGGCTTGATCATCCGTTAGAGTCTCCGGATAGAAGTAGTCATAGAAGGTGCGACAAAACTCGTCCCAAGACATATCTTCATGATGCCCTGACTGTGAGATCACCTCCCACTACCTCTTGACGGTGTATCGGAGGATATAAGTATCCATCATTACCATTTTCTTGGGAGGGATCTCTAGGCGCTCAATGATAGTCAGTGTGGCCTCTGTCCACGACTTTGCAGCCTGGGGTCCTCCATCCCTTGAAAAAGTAGGAGGCTGATTCTGCTGAAAAACCCACATCAACACAGCCATGGACGGGGCAGGAGGCGGTGCTCCTTGGAAGGTCTGCATCATCCTCATGAAGTCCTCCCTGAACTGCGCCTCGGCACATGCAACGAGTATAACTACTGGTGCCAAGGCTGGAAAAGCAGTAGGATCTGCAGGAGGTCCCTGGTCGGCGATATTCGGTGTCTGGTCACCGTCAGGAAACTGACTCATGACCGGAGGACGTCTTGGAGGCATATATCTGAAGGATCAAAATCAAACCTTAGATTAGGATTAACAAATATTGAATCCACAGGATTACAAAATGGGAACATGGGAAGAAACAATCATGTTTAACAAAACACGACTACACGAAGTTTATAAAAACTACACAGTGTGTCTACTTAAGCAATTAACATGGGCATGTACCCCTTCCTGATAAGTCGTCTAACACCCCCAACTATAAAGCATGTTGTTCCCACACACGGTGTGTACTTGAACTCTAAACCCTTTCCCGAGTCTCCTAACATGGCTAACCCACACGGTTCAAACTAACCCCAGACTACACGGCATGTTCCCTAGGGACATGGAATGTACTAGACACTACCTCAGCGGCCCGTGCTGTTAGTAAAACAGCCGTCTACACGGCTGGACCTTACACTGCGTGTTCCAAACAAACATGACCTGTATAAGAGAAGGTGACATTGTCCTCTGTTTTTCGTAACACGGCCGGGTACCTAGGAAAGATTACACGGTGTGTTCCGAATGCAACACGATGTGTCTTAGAGATGGTCACGCTGCCCAGTGTTGTTCGGGAGACGGCCAGATACCTGGATAGAACTACATGGTGTGTTCATTTACAACACGACATGTTCTACTCGAGCTTCCCTGACCCATGTTGTTAGTGACATGTCCAGGTACAAGGCTCTACACTACATGGCATGTACATACTATACACGGAGTGTTCCTGATGTTATTTTCACAACACGGTGTTCCTGCACACACAGTCAGTAACACTACCTAAAAACTACAAGTCATGTAACCAGAAAGTAAACGCTTTGTATTCTGGGGTTTTCTAGGCAGTAGCTCAGAAACTGCACAGAAGCCCAGAAACACGGAAAACAAAGAAAATAGGTGCCAAATTCTGATCCATGAGGTCCAATACTCCTCGTGAATCAATGCCTCGCATCCACTATAGTCATGTACAAGACAAAACCGGATCATGATCCACCAATTTCCAATTCAAGAGGGCCCATAACACCTCATGAATCAAAACCTGGCATTCATTTAAACAAAATAGAATACAACAATCCTCTAACAAGTCAATAGAGATTCTATCAATAATCTATCACAACAGCATGCATAATCTACAAAAATTCTATCACAACACCATGCAATCACTAATGCACCCTAAATGGCATGGCTAGAATGCATGTCATGTTATTTCTACAAGTGCCTATATGATGCATGAGATGGAATACCCTCATCTCATCAGGTTGCTACATAAATAAAACTGTAATATCAAAACAATAACAATACAAAGAATGTGAATCACTCTTGGTTGAATTGTATCAACCATAACATCTCAAGACCAGAAAACTGAAATAAACAAGGTAGTATGGATTTTCCCTATACACGGGTTAGCTACTCCGGGGAACATCTTATTACCATGTACAGAATCCATCCTATCCCTGGCTAAGACTCCAAACTGTAATGCAAGAGAAAAGAATTCCTCTGATACAACTTTGTAATGTCGTGGTTCTGGAGGCCACCCAGAGGTTCCCCATACCCGGTTGGTCACATAGCCTCAAGTGCATTTCACCAAACTCTAGAGGCTGCCAACAAGCAGTGAGGGCCTTGGGTGTGATAGTGGGGAAAATTTTACCTCATTGGTAGAGTACACAGCAGAATAAAAATAAACATGCAATAGTATAAGTAGAAATAACCAATAATATAACAACGGAAGGCTAAATCAGCAACAACAGAACATATGTATATATGAAATGATGCATGATAAATAACTACAAAAGTAGCCAAACAAGTCACAATGTTGGAGAACTCTACATTACCAAAACAAGTAGAAAAGAAAATTAATCAGCTCCTCAGCATCACAAGACAACGCATGGTCCCATGCACTCATACTCCAAGCAATAAAGTTCCAGAAGTCGATGGTCGTTCGCCCTTGTCTATACCTAGAACCAACATAGTCTTCTTGGGCCCAAAAGCATGGCCCAAACTGGGTGTGAGATAAAATCCCAGTAGGCATTCACCAAAAGATATGTGGCTAATATTCAGTGAGTATATGAGAGGTATATGTACAATAAGTAGTAAACAACAACACCAAACAATAGGCAGTAAACATTAAGTAGTAAAATAGTAGGCAGTAAATAGTAGGTAGTAAATAGTAAGCACCCGAGATTAGGTCTATTGAAAACTCAACTTCACGATTTGGTGGAAGACCTATAAATTCCTCCGAAAAGACATCATCAAACTCCCGTACAATGGGCATATTCTTAATCATGATTTTGTCACCAAAAATTTGAGATAAATAACCATCATTTAGTGGAATCAAGACGCATATGATGGAAGAAATTTCTGCTGGAAGGTTATGTTCATCCTTGCATTGATAGACAATCCTAGATTGATCTAGAATATGAAATATGAAATGTGAATTACCTTATTTGGAAATTGATATGAGCTCCATATAGGTAAAGCCAATCCATGCCAAGAATGACATAAAATTCCACTAAAGGAAGGATCACAAGATTTTTAGGAAGCACTTTCCCACAATCCTCAATCAGAGAAGAATTATAAACTCTTGATGTGACTGTTGTGTCATTAGGGGTTGTCACAACTAACTCGTCATCTAATTATTGAGGTAATATGACGATACCCTTAGAAAATTCATAAGAAATAATAGGGTGGGTGGATCCATAATCAAATAAAACATTTTCTACTTTAGATTGGATGGTATGTGTACCTTTCATAACGTTGTTATCATACTCCACATCACTGATAGAAATTGAATGTGACTTTCCTTTTCCTTTATCCTTAAGAGTTTGTTGACGTCGATCATCATCAATAACCCTTGGATTAGGGCATTGATTAGAAAAATGTCCCATTTCCTTGCACTTGTAACATTGAAGTGTATGAGGTTCACTCTGTGTATCCTTTTCTTTGTTCGCATCAGTAGAAATCTTTTTCCCATCATTGCAACATTCAATTGCCCGATGACCTTCTATTCCACAATTGAAACATTTCATGTCCCTTTAAGACAACTCCCTCCATGTTTATTTAAACCCTTTGAGCATAAGGGAAGACTCATCTTCTTTTCTGTGTGGTCTTTAGATTTTCCTATGAATTTCATCTTCTTCCTCTTATCAAACCCATATTGTTGTTGGGTTACTCCAATTTCCATATCATCGTTGAGAGAACAACAAACAATTTCCTCGTAGAGATTGAAGTCCCTTATGGATAACACCCTTCGAAGAATTGGTTTTAATCCACTATAGAATTGATCGATCTTACTCTAAGGTTGGATAACAATTCTGGAAACGTACCTTGCAAGTCTCGTAAAATATGCTTATTAGGTACCAACAGATTCATCATCCTTTTTCTTCAGTTCAAGAAACTTCTTCTCCATCTTTGTTTGAAGAATACGAAGGATGTACTTATTGAAAAATATGTTCTTGAACTTTTCCCATTACATGGACTCAATTTTATCTCTTTGCCTCATATTATTGATAAGATTCCACCAATTATCAGCATCACCTTCGAAACGATACACTAATAAGATGACTTTTTCATGATTAGAACATTAATGAACTGAAAATATCTTTTCAGTAGTACTTATCCATTGTTAAAAAACTAGTGGATCAGTAGAACCGCTGAATGAGGGTTGAAGTTGCCTCATGAAGGATTCAACAGAATGTTTCTCATTCCTTTGCACATTTGGAAGTCCTGCATGATTCATAGCCTGAGAAAGTTGTGTGATCATGGCTAGATTATTTTTTATTCCATCTCCCATAACATTTGGTTTCTCATGGGGATAATCATTGCATTTCCCATCACATTCCGCCTTAACACGGTTCCTTCGGGTCCCAACAATTTACTAAAACCAAGAAGAATAGTGTGAGAAATACTAATTATAATATAAAAGCCACATATTCAAGAATAAAATTTTACACTTAAGTTCTTATCTTAGGTTATTCATGGAAATCGCCAAAACACAATGATTGTGGTCTATGCATAGATATATCCTTAGGGTTTTTACAAAGGTTCCACATCCTAGTTTCCAATGGTTGACTATACCTTTCCTCTGATACCAACTATAATGACCCATAATTTATAGACATTGTTATTACATTAGAATTGAAGCATACTTATTAAAACATATAACAAAACCATGAAATGACCGTATAGGTATAGTGTATTTAGAAATTAGGAAACATAAACAAATGGTTCATAAATAATTTATGTTGTCTCCCATTTATTTCATCATATCTAGAGTACGTTTTGGCATATTCTACATAATACCCTTCTTCCAGACCTGGGGAAAAGAAAACATACAAAAGGGTGAGCTCAAATGCCTGGTAAGGGTAAACAAAAGAAATATCAATCATATCATATTCTTAAGAACATTACATTTGAAAATCATATCCTGCAAAAAAAGATCATAATATAATGACATGGGATCAATCATAATAGTGAAATGTAATCCTAATAATCATAGCGTAAAACATGAATCTTTGTGGCATACACAGATAGTCATAGAGAATCATTTCTTATTATTCAAGACTCATTTCCAAGAATATCTTAGCGGACAAAGTCCATTTCTAAACCAAGTTCACTCCTTGTTTCAGTCTCGTTTCACTAAACCAGAATAACCCGCAGTTCCATCCATGGTTATCTCATGATATATAAATCATCATCCAATGCATTGGAGGGAGATATAGCTCCCACCCATCTCATAATTAAACCATTATTATGTGTGATACAAAATCAGAAATCAAACATCATAACATAACCCATGTTATAAAAATGGGATTCCTAAACATTGTTCCATTATAACATAATCCATATAAGATTAAAGGACTTAATAAAAATAATTACATCATAAAATAATCAAATCAATGTAAACATAGGGATAGAAACATAACCCTATATTAGCATAGATGGAAAATAATTTTGATAAAATCCTTGAACTCCATTCTTGAGGAAAATATCGTTTCTACTTAAATAACATTTACCTTTATTAAAATGTCATATAATTTTAAACTAAAATATGTTGATTAAAAATAAACATGAAAAATTGTAAAGGAATATTCATGTAAATAATGTTCTAAAATTCTATTCAGGTCGTATAAGTTAAAAAACAATCTTCTCATACTTAGGACGGAAAAGTCAACAAGTACCTTGTACTAAAAATGAAAAACGATTCCTTTCATATCTTCTACTAAAAACTCACCAATGGGTAAAATTGGATTTAAAAAATCATAGGTGGATGGAAATAATATTACATATTGAGTAATCATGGATGTGGATGATAAATATGACCCAGTAAATTCGTAAGTATAAACAATCTCGGATAAAAATGATATTGTAAAATTTTCCATTACCTTAGGTCTGATTTGCTTCATACGTGTCTGAACCTCCTGTATAATGATTCAAATAATGTTATTGACTTATTCCAGAATAATACCCATTGTTATGATATCATATATGGTAATATTCTTAGATTCTTAGTTTCTTATTAGTAATATTTCATTGCTACTAGTTATTCAGGTGTTTATTGCTTTTTGTTCTTATGCGTGTTTTGTCGAATAAATTATTATTCTTCTTTTTTGGTTATAGATACCTCATTTCCATAATGGTAATAATCTAATATATATCATATTTATTCATTAAATTCATTTATATAATCTTTATGAAATGAAGATCACGTTGAACGAGTCGCATCACATCGTGGAGACTGCAGGTCGTATGTACGCGTGAGCGATGATATTGTTCCCATGATCGTGGAATTTTATTGAAGTGTATGTATACTATTTCAAAATCAATATCAACTTACAATAATCATTTATAGTTATTCTTTACACCATTATACCCATCCAAGTATGGTGGTGGTGAAAAAAATTGCACCATGGTGTGGAGACGGTATTTCGTACGTACGCACACGCGGTGATTTCGTTTTCCGTAGGATGTAAAAAAGGTGAAATATGGTTGTTTCCTATTTATAATAACATATAAGTATATTAGTGATACTATTGTTATTAATTCATAATGAAACATCTAAATTAGAATAAGTAGAAGAAGAAATAATGTTTAAATAATCTGTAACGGAGATTACCTCATCTTTGAAGCGCCTCTTCTTAACCTCCTCTTAGGGAACTAAATATGGTTTTGAAGAATACCAGGACCTCTAAGATGTTTTAGGAAAGTGGAGAAGGGAAATAGGAAGGGGTTGTCCGAGATTGATGGCTCAATGAGGTGTGAGGAGTAGAGGGAGGAGGTGCCCTTTTATAAGGGAGGAGAGGGGAACCTTTGGAAAAACAAAAAATATTATTAAATTATAAAGTCATATTCGGTTTTTGATAGCTCAAAAATGATTTATTTCAAAGATTAGGTTATTATGGGTCGAATTCACTTCAACAAATACAATTTAGACTAGTTTATGTTTCTATTTTTACCATATCATTTAGATTTATCTTTATGTTAAATAATTTTACTTTTACCATGTCTTCTTGTTTTCTTACACTATAGGGTTAATAAACATACTATAACAAGTAGAAAAAACCCTAAGTTGTTAATTATTAAAATATATAATCGTATATAAGTCATTCGGATGATCCTTAGATTTTTTAGAATAAAATAACAATTAATTATATAATATTTGTTTTAGAAAACAATTTTATTTCAATTTTGACACTATTTGGTAATTGATTTTTTTGAAAATTATAGTAGAATTATTAGTTTTAAAAAATTTAATTAAATCAATACTAACATTTCATATTAACCAATAAAAATAGTTTAATTCATAAAAAGTATAAAATTACATTTATTTGGGTATTTATAACATCAATTATGTTAATATTTCATTAAAAAGATAATTACTGCATCATTAATGTTTCATAAATAAAATAAATTATTAAAAGTCTAAAAATTCTAAATAAAATACCTTTATGTAGGAAATATCTATAGCTTTCTAATGAATATTTATAGTTTAATTTATCTTATTTATAACCCTATATTAAATTTTCTTATTTCTTAAACATTGATTATAACTATTTTAACTCTTCTTAAAATAAATTAATATTAAATGTCCTAATCTAATCTAAGTAGACATAAATGGTTATATTTTATTTCTAATGTTTTCTTTGGTCGAATTAAAATTATGAAATAGAATTAGGAAATGTTTTAGGGTAATAATAATATCATTTTTACCCTTAATTACCGTATTTATCTTTTAACCTTGGTAAAAAAACTAAAAAATTACTATTCACCAAAAATTATTTTTATCTTATTGAACCAAATTTTACTCCTTGATATTAACTGTGTCTCTCGGATTTTAGAAATACCACTCACAAAAGCGGTATAATTATGTTTTCTGTAAATTTTCAAATTCTCCTAGGAGGTGGGTAAAAGACTGTGAAAAGTTCAATAAAATTTTTATGTATCTAAAATTATTATAAAATGACTCCAATGAATTACATTGAACATATATAGGTATTACGTATCAATTTTGAACAAATATAAATTTAAATAAAATAAATATTTAATTAAATAAAAAGTCGTTTTTTAAATAGTAACCCAGTGTTTTCACTATTAATCAAAAATTGAAAGTTTTCAGAAAAATACCAAAGTTTCACACTAGGATAATTTCGATATTCTAAATCTGAGAATGAAGACCCTTCTGAAAGATAAAATTTATAAAATTTATAAAAGTGGGTATTACTATTCATAACGGCTAGTTTTTATAATATTTTAATAGCATATCATTGTTTAGTGATACATGGTATTGCGTACAACACAAGCAATCGAGGAATGTCACGATTGTGTGTAAAGTAAGCCAAGCTAGTGTTGTGTGTTGTGAAATATTTCTTTGATGATGTATATAACATAAAAACAAAATATTTCTCATAAAATTATCAGGTGTTACACAAAGAACTCATCAAGGGTAATCTGAGTGACCTTTATATTCTCATTAATTGCAGTGCATTTAGATTCCCACTCATTTGGAATGATATCAATGATCTTGTCAACAAGGGCTTCATCATCCAATACTTTCTAACCTAATCATTGTAAACCATTCACAATAGTTATAAATCTCTGTTTTACCTTGTATATGGGTTCAGCATAAGGAAAACTGAAACCAGGATATTCTGCTCTAAGAATGGCTCTTCTGGTCTCAATTACTTTGGATGTTCCAAAGTGAGTAACTTCTAGTTTCATCCTTATAGAATTTTCTTCTTCACAGGATGAAATGTGACTATAAATATTTCTAGTCATTGAAAAAAGTAATGTATTGTGTACCTTATAATTATGTTTATTTTCATGCTTTTCTTGATTTGTAATGGCACTTAATTCTTTATCATGAATTTTATATACACCAGTTAGTATAACAAAATTATCAACCCCATTGTTGATAATGATATTCTTCATGAGATATCCCTAAAATTCATAATCATTAGCATCAATGATAGGTGGTCTGGTTGGATTGTGATTGTCTATGAAACTCACATTGATTTATTCCATCTTTAAGAAAAGTACTTCCACTAAAAAACTTGTTAGTAGAAAAAGTTTGTAAACAAGAAAATATTATGAGTAAGATAATATAGAGTATCTCTAAGAAAATTTGAATCCCAAAAGTATGAATCGAGTAAATAGATTCAAAAAATTATGTATCTAGAAAATATGATTCCAAGAAATCAATTCTGAGTATTCTCTTATGTATCTAATCGTGAGATTAAATTAGATTGAACCAAATGCTCTGATACCAATTGTTAGATTGGTACAGGGTTTGAGGTTACCAACCTGTGATTCCAATTATTAGGATGGTATATCTGAGTATGATATACTTCATAATACCAAATGTAGGATAAAGTTTAGAATGATATTCTAAAATACAAGAGGTGGGGGGGGGGGTGAATTGTACGATTTAAAAATTCATTTGGATCTTTTAAATATGGTTATGTTTAACAAGGATAAAAAATATAATTCACAAGACCTCTATAAGTTCTAATCACTTGCTAAATTCCAGAAAAGTGATTAAAAAAATGAAATATAACAAAAGTTTATGAAGATGAAGATTATAACTTAAAGAATATAGAATTTAACTATATCATAGTTAAAGAATAAGGAAGTATAAGATAGTTATACTTTCCTTAAAAATACAAATGCAGCGAAAAAACATAGTAGTAATAGTACTAGTATAAAGTATAAACTCTTTTATCCCAAAGAGCTAGGTATGCATCAATCTTGGATAATGGTACCATGATTTTTTTTTCAAGAAAATATGTCTTACCCACAACAAGGTAAGCCCTCGATACGAAGATCGGATTCTGTCTTGCTATCACTGCAAGCCCTCAACTATCAGGTAGTCAGAATCTCTGTCTTCCTCAGCAAGGAAGCCCTCAACTTCAAGGTGTTGGAACCTCTTTCTTTCTATCCCTAGAAGCCCTCGATTGTATACAGTAACAATCAGAGTCGCACAAAGCAAATCTACACAAGGAAGAATTTGAACAATACATTCAATATTTCTACACGAAGAATCAGAGTTGATAAGAGTCTCTCTCTCTAGAAATCACATCAATAGCATGTAGTCACAGTTGTCAAACTTCCGTGTTGAGATCTTATCAAATGAGATCTTATTTATAGAAACATCTTCAATGGTCGGCTCCCTTTTCCAATGGTCATATTTTTCCTTGAATTTTGGAGGGACCTGTACATGTGTCACTCAAACAATGGCTGGTTTATAACTGAAATCATGACATCCTTTTAAAATAGAACAAGTATAAGCATAACTACAAACTGATATTCAGAATAGAGTAAATGAATGTTTGGAGTGGAGAAAGTTAATGTTTATAGTGTAGAAAAAAAATGAATTCAGAGCCTGTAGTACTAAGATTTTCATATTCTATTTTGTAAAAATTCAAAACCTAAATTCTGAAGAATTTTGGAGTCTGAATTTCAAGGAAATTCGGACTCTGGATTCATATGAATTTTGAACCAGAACATACAATGATCAGAGTCAGAGTTCATTGGAATTGGGAGTCAGAACTCATAAGAGTTCGGAGTCTATATTCAGTGAACATGGAGTCAGAACATGGAAAAGTTTGTAATCATAATTCGTAATTAAAATTCGGAGTTGAACTTTACATAAGGTCATAATTATAAATCAGATACAAACATCATGAGAGTTCATATCCAGAATTCAGAGCTGAACATCAAGAGAGTTCGTATGTAGAATTAGGAATTGAATTTCATGAGAGTTCGTATATAGAATTCGGTGTTGAACATCATGAGAGTTCATATCTAGAATTTTGAGTTGTAAACTGAATACCTCATATCTAAGTATTATATGTTTCAAAGGTTTTTGGTTTCAATCCAAGTTTTATACTTGGAAAATTTTTGATATGAATAATGAAATCAAGGTAAGGGTAAATTTCCTTGGGGAAGGAAATTTTCTATATAGAAGTAAAACAAGGGTAGAATAATATTTTACTTAAAATAAGGTGTTTGAGAATTTCAAAACAACATGAATTGTAATGTAATAAGGAAATCCTTAATGACTAAACATTCTCCCCCATGAATGAAGGAATGTAAATAGTCATATGGAAAACATTATTGACTCAACATTTACTGCTTCTGTGAGTGGAATTTCAAAAATCCAAGAGACACGGTTGATGTTATTAAGTAAAATGTGGTTCAATGAGATGAAAATAATATTTGGTGAATAATAACTTTTTACTTTTTTTACCACGGTTAAAAGTAAATAGGGTAATTAAAGGTAAAAATGATATTATTATTACCCTAACACATGTCCTAATTCTATTGGATAAGTGTAATTCGACCAAAAACAACCTTAGTAATAAAATATGACCATTTAGGCCCACTTGTATTTGATTAGGACATATATTATTAATTTATTTAAAGAAAGGTTAAAATAGTTAAAATCAATGATTAATTAGTAAATAATTTTAATATAGGGTTATACATAAGATAAATTCGACTATAAATATTCATTAGAAATCTAAAAAGATTTCCTGCATAATTATTATTTTTTTGTAATTTTTATACTTTAAATAAGTTGATTTATTTATGACACAAAGAGGATGTAGTAATTATCTTATTAATGAAATATTGACATAATTGATGTTATAAATACCCAAATAAATGTAATTTGAGGCTTTTTATGAATTCCACTAATTTGATAGGTTAATATGACATGTTAGTATTTCTTTAATTAAATTTTTTCGAACTAATAATTTTGTTATGATTTTCAAAAAAATAAATTACTAAATAGTGACAAAATTGACATATAATAGTTTTTAAAACAAATATTATATTATTAATTGTAATTTTATTCATAAAAATCTAAGGTTAGGCTGAATGACATAGATAGGTTATATATATTATTAATAAACAACTTGGGGTTCGTTTGGCTTCTTATAGTAAGTGTATTATCCTAATAGTATAAGAAGAGAAGAAGACACGGTAAAAATAAAATTATTTAACTTAATGTTAAATCTAAATGATAAGGATAATATATGAACCTAAACATGTATTAATTCTATTTTATTAGAGGATTTATACCCATACCCACCTTATCTTCTAAATAAATCAATTTGGTGCTATTTAAAACCGAATTTGACTTTATAATAAAATAATAGTTTTTGTTATTCCAAAGGTGCCCCTCTCCTCCTTTATAAAAGGGAACCTCCTCCCTCTCTTCCTCACACCACTTTGAGCCTTCAAGCTCGGCCAAAACCTTCCAAATTATATTCTACACTTCCCTAGAAACATCCTAGAGGTCCTGGTCTTCTTCAAAGACCAATTTTAGAGCCCTAAAAGGAGGACTCAAATAGGCGCTTCAAAGAAGAGGTAATGTCTGTTACCGATTCTTTCAACATTATTTCTTCTACCACTTCTTCTTCTTTGGTTGTTTCATTATGAAGTAACAACATCAGTATCACTCATATAATTATATGTTATTATAATTGTGAAACAACCTTATTTCACTATCTATCCATCCTATGGAAAACGAAATCACCGCGCGTGCGTACGTACGGAATACCGTCTCCACGTCGTGGTGTAATCTATTTTCCACCACCACCTTACTTGGATGGGTATAATGGTGTACATAAAAACTATATATGATTATTTTTAAGTGATATTTATTCTGAAATAGTATACATACTCTCAAATGAAATTCCATGATCATGAGAACGATATCATCGCTCGTGCGTACGTACGGACTATCGTCTCCACGACGCGATGAGATTCATTCTCCACGTTAACCATTCATGAATGATTATAATTTATATATAATAAGTAATCATGAAATATATGACATAATAATGATACTGTATTTATATGTATATATATGTATGTCATCTACTTAATACCATTCAACTCAATAAGGAAATGAAAATAGCGTTCATGCGTACGTACGGCCTACCATCTCCCTGAACGGTGTATTTCTTTCCATTCACTAATCTATTATATATATGTATATTCTGAATATATATTATATATAAATCATGTTTTATATTCTGGAATTATGTAATCATGATCTATGTAATCATATGAATAATTACAAGTCAAAACCCGGACGACAAATGAAACAATTTTACCAAAAACTCTCTTTAACATGGAATTTACAAAAGAACGGGTAAAATAAAGTCATAATTGAACCATATATGATATCATAACAATGAGTATGATTCTGGAATAAGTCAATGACATTATTTAAATCATTATACAGGAGGTTCTGACACTTATGAAGCAAATCGGACCTAAGGTAAGGGAAATATCACAATCTCATTTTTATCCAAGATTGTTTATACATTGGTATTTATTGGGGTGTATTTTATCATCCACATCCATGTTTCCTCAATATGTAATATTATTTCCATCCACCTACAATTGTTTAAATCCAATTTTACCCTTTGGTGATTTTTTAGTAAAAGATATGAAAGGAATCTTTTGTCAATTTTCGTACAAGGTACTTTTTGACTTTTTTGACAAAAGGACGAGAAAAATGTTTTTTTAACTTATACAACATGAATGGATTTTTAAAAAATTATTTCAAAGAAGCTTACTATAATAGTTTTAAAGTTTATTTTTAATCAACATCTTTTACTTTAAAATTGTATGACAAGTTAAGAATGGAAATTTTTTTTGAAGTAGAAAGGAAATTTTACTCAAGAATGGAGTTCAGGAGTTTTATCAAAATTATTTTCCATCTAAGATAATATAGGGTTCTGTTTCTATCCCTATTATTACATGGATTTTATTATGTTGTGATGGAAATATTTTTTATAATTTCCTTTATCTTATATGAATTGTTTTATGATGTCACGATGTTTAAGATTCCCATTTTTATTACATGGGTTATGCAATGATGTATGGTTTTTGATTTTGTGGCACACATAAGAATGATATAATTATGAGATGGGTGGGACCTATATCTCCATCCAATGAATTGGGTAAAGATTTTATATCTCATGAGATAGACATGACTAGAACGGCAGGTTAAAGTAGTTCAGTGAAACAGGACTGAAACGAGGAGTTAACTCGGTTCTGAAATGGACTTTGTCCACTAAGATAGTCTTGGAAATGAGTCTTGACTAATAAGAAATGATTATCTATGATTTTGTGTGTATGCCCCAAAGTTTCATGTTTTATGTTATGATTATTGGGATTACATTTCAATACTATGATTTATCCCATGTTATGATATTATGATCTCTTTTGCAGGTTAAGATTTTTAAAATGTTATGTTCTTATGAATACGATGTGATTGAATTTTTTTTTGTTTACACTAACTGAGCATTTGAGCTCACACATTAAAGTTTTCTTTTCCCCAGGATATAAAGAAAGGTTTTAGGTAAAAAAAGGAAGATCTTTATTTGAGATGTGGAAGATCATTCACCATGATTAGAAGATTACGTTCCGAGTTTCCAAAGACACTAAACTATTATGTTGCTTCTGTGTGTGTTTTTGTTATGTACTAAGTATTCCGCAAAAGTAATCTAATTTTCATGTACGTTATGCTTTGGGTCTCTACAAATAATATCTAATCCTACAATATTTGAGATTTATAATTCATGTGTATCATGTAGTAACTAATCTTTCTCCTGGACACTCTTCCTTGTATCCCCTCAACCAACACCTTTATAGTGGTAATTTCTTATCTTTGAAGATGTACCTCCTAATCTCCCATTAGAAAAAATAATTCATATATAGTAATCCTCTCTCAGATTTCCCTTATCCATTAGAGTTTACTCATCCCTCTCATAAAACATCATTAAATGATACATGATAGATTAGGAATTTATCTAATATTTAATTCCATCATAGAGGTTAATTTTCATGGTCTTCCCATCCCCTTCCAACACTGTAGGGAAGGAAATAAAAATATGTAATGCATCATGTATATTTTTTCATTAATATACTCTTATGATTCAAAATAATTAACTAATCTACTATCTTCTACATCAATGAATCTATATAAACGTAATCAATGAACATATCCAAAAAGACCCTCCATATCAGACCCTCATCCTATGCCTTTCGAGCATGAACATCACACTAGATCTTGAATGATCTTTAAAACATATAAAAATCCCACATGAACCTATAATTAGGAGTATCCAACTGATCATGTATAGTCTATAATGTATGAATAAGGAAAATGTTTGTCTTAGGTCCACAATCCCTAGTAAAAGAAAAACGGTGATGTAATCGATACTCTAGTTAATAGTTAAAACTAATAATCAAAACCATCATATGGAATATTTAATTAAATTATATTAATAGAAGGATTTTCTCATGAATATTATCTATTTCATCCTCACCGAGAAATATCATTTCCACAGGATCCACCACATGTAGATTATCTCGATCTATAACCTCCAACCATCCAAAAAAACATACATCTTCTTGAAAGAATATCTCACAATTTCCAAATAGACATATAAAGACATATAATAACACATTATCAAATTTTTGAATGAAGAAATCACAACATGTAACATTAATTCATTTCCCCAAACCCCACCACAATGTAAAAAATAAGGCACTATCACTACTCTCAAGTGTCCTACTCGTATGTACTAGTTAATAACATGTACAATAATTTTTATTAATCAATATTCTCAAAATAAATAATTTCTTATCATATTGAATCTCATCTAAACAATCATAAATTAGATAATAGGAACCATTTTGATTTTAATTGAACAAGAATGGAGACACATTTCCCATATAACAACTTACTAAAATCAATTTTTACAATATATTCCAATAATGATGCACGTTGCAAACAAAATAATGAGTTCTTAAAATGATCACTGAATACACAACTCGCATTTCATATATAACTATGAGTCAAATCAAAGAATATCTAAAAATTTTCATTACAGTATATGTTCATCGCGCAAGGTAAAATAGCATCCAACTATATCAATAAATAACAATAACAACATCCCACCCTAGTTAATTTGGGTTATCCCAATACAAAGATTTAATAATAGAATGCAAGAGATCATAACAAAGTCTCGAATATTAAAATTCTATTTTATACATTTCACTAATATTGATATAAAATATAAGAAAAAATGGGCTCGTATATAGCTTTGTAATGTCTCAGCTCGGGTTCAACACACGGGCTCCCCAAGCTGATTTATCATTTGAACTCAAGCATGCCTTCCCATATGAATGAGGATACATTATATTAGTGAGTGTTAGGTATCTACCATGTGGAGTCTATTATATCATAATTTTATTAATATACCAATTGAAATATTTGTAAAATAGTAAAAATTACAGAACCATAACTACACAAATAAAAATTTAATTATATTACCAAAACTGAAAACATAACAGGAAAACTGAAAAGTTAGTATTTCATCATATTGAAAATGTCATGTGTCAAAATCAAAACTCAAACTTAATGAAACTATAAACTTCTATATGGGTCTGGAACCCTATATGGTTCTCTAATTTATTCATCATCTCAACTCATCCATCTTAGATAAGGTGTTTTTCTTTATCATTTCCTATAACAATTTATTATTTTTGGTTACTGACCAGAAAACCAGAGTAGGGTGGGAATACGAATTATTAGGCCTCCACCAATAATGTTGAAAATAAATTCAAGTCAATCAATGCATGTATTTTTTTTAAACTATAGATAAAAAAATAAAGGGAAACTTTTTCATTTATTCAATTTTTATTTATTTAACCACATAACTAATGGAGTATTTTAGACACCCAAACACTTAGTACACACCAAAATTTTTATATTACCATTAATAAATTCAATTCATATATGATTTCCATTGTTATAATTCATCCCATAATATCAAATATGAATTCCATTATTACCACTCACAATTTCAGGTAAAAATGAATTCAATTTTTTCAATAATAATTTCAAGTCAATTTTAATTCCATTGCATACATTCACAAATAAAATTCACACAGAAATTTATATTCTTTCATTGATCATTTTTATTGAAATATGAATTTCATTGATACCATTAATCATTTCGAATAACATATGAATTCCATTTATATCATTCATTATTTCAATTAATATATCAATTCCATTTTTAACATTGATACATTCAATTAAAATATATATCACAATATCACATTAATTAATTTTCAATTTTATTAATATAATTCAATAATAACGTAATCACATAATTACATTAATTATTTAATACATTAATTATTATCATCAATTTAATTACTAATTCACTAATTATTTATCGCATAAACCCCCATAATTAATTCATAAATTAAATAAGAACTTCAATATCATTAATTAATTAAACCATTGATTAATCACATGAAATTTAATAATAATTGAACAATTAGATTATCAAATCAATCCACTTTTTAGGGTAATGTGATACATTATCTATAAGAGAAATAGTCTATTACTAAAAAATAATGTTAAACATACAAATGTCATAGGGTGGGAGTTTTTCATAGATCCGTCTGAATAACATAAATGAGGTTATTTGGAAACTTATCAGACCATTGATATTTAATACCATTGACTCCACTATTTGAAATTTCGTACAACATAGAATTATCTTCCCAATGGACATGATTGATTATATGATTTATGAATGAGATATAATCCAATAATTTAATCCACCGAATATAATGCTTCTATGAAAAATTAGAAGACGTAGTCCTAAAAGAACATAAAATAATAGAGGAGGCACACTCATGCCAAATATTCATCCATGTAGGATTACTAGATTTCACCAACTAAGTGATAAATCCAATCATATCTACTTTAATTTAAGAAAATATAGACAAGAACCATGGAAAAATATATAGACCACTCCCAGATTTTCCCTCAAAAGAGATTGTTATCCAGGGGTACATAGATTTCATCATAAGTTCTTATAAAAATTGATTTAAATCTATCCAGTAAGAGGTGCATGACAAATAAATTTAATCATACCATGATGAGGATGAACATTTCACCTAACAGAATTATGATTGAGAAATGAAAAAATCATGAAAATGGTTTGATCAATAGTGTATCTTCGGTATTCTAGATTCTTTGAAATTATCCATGATTGAACATAAGGACACCCTATAAGTAAAATCTAATCGATAATTAAACAATTCATTCCTATAAAACCTTTAATAATGAATTTCCTCTGTTGTTGAAACCTAAAATGTATCTATGAGTTGGGGGAGAGAAAATGATCAGATATCCTATGAGGATGTCATTGATGGAGGTAGCCCAAGGTGGACCCACATCAAAAATATAAGAGGTGGATTTACACATACAAGTGGAATAGGAACAGATGAATAACATGTGGTTAACATTTTAGCAAAGTTGATAAAAATGAACAGTGTGAGAACAGAATGAAATATCCCATAATTGAAGGAGTCTTTAAGTTAGAAGCATCTCATGTCTTAATATCTATACAAGAATGGACTAAGATTGTCTAATAAAATTTTATGTCATATTTAATAGCCACGTAATGTCAAGAATGATGTAGTTGAAATTCCTAAATAACATTTTGGGTGTTAGTATTCCAATAACATCAGGTTCCAATGACCGATAAACATCCCTATATAAGAAAAACAATTTTCCACAATGTTAATGATTAGATTATGTTGGGTTGTAATATTGAAAATTTGTTCCTTGATATAGATATTAATATTTAAATTAAGATCTTCTAACATTATAGATTCAAGTAATGGGTTTCCAGAATAGTTGTTACTCCAAAACCTACGAGAAGATTCCTTGAATAGAGGCCATGTGAAGTGGGAAACCATTATGGGAAAAAACATTTGATGGAAGTCCACACAGAAGAGCTAAAGAAACTAAAATTTACATTCCTAGGACAATGCATTAATCTATTCTAGGGAAAACCTAGGGCCTCTGACTTACCCATAATAAATTTACACATAAATTAAGTGTGAACGAAATATTGAATTGACTAAGATTATTAATTCCTAAATTCCTAGTGTAATATGGACTACAACAAGCAATCCATTAAATTGTGGTATGATTCTTTTCAATTACTATACAAATCCATAAAAATTAGTTATTGATATATTTATTCATTTGAAAATTATATTTTTTAGTTATTATACCATAAAATACTAGACCAACGTGTAAATGAAAAAAGACGTCACGATGAAATCATATCTAGCCATAAATAAATATTTACACTACTAAGAAGAGTGTTTATATAAAATGATGCTAATAATGTGAAGAAAATAACAAGAATTATGTATTCCTCAAAACATTGGCACACCAATATGAATAAATGGAACAAATATCCCAAAAATACCAATATCTATAATAATGTTATGTTTTCTATTAGTAGAGATGTTCTTTCTTAAGTATACAAAAGATTATTCCCAACTGATCTCTTTCTCAGTGACCTTCTCTTAGAGAAAAAAATACCACATAAGGATGTTCATATTATTTTTATCTTATTTTTTAATAATATAAATTCCATCATTATAAAATATATGAGTTGGAGAAAAAAATTTCATACCATCACAAATAGACTTGATTTTCCCAATGTTAACCATGAATCAAAGGAGACAACTGAGATAATCTTCTTGAGTGGAAAAAAATCATGGATAAAAGATAACCATGTAAAACATATATTCTGTAATAAAAATAGCCATCATTAAACCATTAATAAGTATATATATTTGAGTAGTCTAAATTTGATTATCACCCATGTGATAAAAACAATATAAAACCCAAATAAATAGATATCCTAAAATCCTTAATAACGGTAATATTTCATTCAATGGGGTGGTTTCTTAATAATATAGAGACATTATGAGGAAGTACAGATTAATTAATTTATGGATATTCCCTTAATGAGACCATGTTGATTTCATTCAAAAATTTGAAAGCCATAGTGGCAGGAATGTTTGGATGTGTTTTTATAATAACAATTAAGAATATATTAAATAGATAAACCTTCCTAAAATGGTTCATATCATTGGAATTGTTTAATTAATGGATAAGGTAAGGATAAGAACATTTCATACAATGTGTAATAGAGTATAATTTGATGAAATAAAGAACTGACCACCCAACATCTTAATGGATAATATACAAAATACATTGGAAGAAGTAGATAATAAATCAATACAGGCTAGGAGAAGATTCATGCTTGAGGAAAAAATAAGCCATTATAATCTAGAAATCCAAGTTAGTAGAGATGATACAAATGTTTCTTCTTGATGAACATGCATTTGAATAATACTATCAATGAGATCAATATGGGAGGATGATCCATTGATGATAATTTTGATGTAAGAAACAAAATTCTCTGAAATATTCCATCATTATAAATACATTGATCACAATTTTTATTAAATGTGAGATCCCAACTTACTTTAATAACAGTCTTAATGTTATTAAACAATTTATAATGTATATATCCATAATTCTACCAATTCACCATAAAATAATGCATTTGTAATAAATCATTGATGTTGGGAACGTTATTAAAATTGGAGGTCATACCTATTTCGTCCATGATGTCATTTGATAATTCATTTTAGGTATTATTTCCATAAGAATGTTGAAGGGAAATATCAGTGGGATAAATAACAGAGTAAATAGAACTGAAGAAATTTCTTTCAAATTTTAATATATTAATTGAGTAATTTCAATTAGAGATAAAAAATAATAGGAATCATTTATGGAATTGATTTTTCTCGATACATTTTTTACAGTATCTCTAAAATAATGATAAATTTTCATCTATTTTTTAACATGAATGGAATATGAGGTTTGGAATATTTACAAAATACATCATCCAAAATAGTTTGATGATCGTAGTTTATTCTTGGAATATTTTTGCATGATATTGAATCTCATGTATCTAACGATGCATCATTAGAAAAGGATATATCAATTTGACTAGAAAATGACCTAAATAAATATATCATATAATCATTATATATCGTTCTAACCATATTAATAAAAATAAACACATAATTATAAATTTATGATTTAAATTATATAGATACAAAATAATTTTTCAAAGAACCCATATTTTTATCTAAATTCAGGATGGAATTGAAATCCCACTGAATCATCCAATGAAAATTGATAATAAATTTTTGAAAGATAATAAATATAAAAAATAATATTCAATATAGGATTCTATAGATAGAATAATTGAAATATCAAGAGTGTTGATTCCCAAAATAATTGATGGAAGAATATTCATGATGATCACTAATGTAATAAGTGTATTATTGAAAATAAATATTGATCAAAAATCCAATAAGATGTAATATGTGTAGGGAAAATATTACTATCAATAAAATAGAATCCTAATAACACAATGCTGTATATATTGGAAGAGAAGATATTTTGGGGATCAGAAAATAATATAAGAATAGGCATATGAGTTTAAATGAAAACAATGATGGGCCTAGTTATGTCATAGTTAGCTAAACCCTGAAAATTTTAAAATAGTATCTTTATTTTAAAATGAATCTGGGGTTGTATATCACATTCAAAATTCATAATACCTTCTTTTTACATTATTTTTTATGTCATCCTGTCATTATTATATGAATTTTGGTGTTTTTATTTTGATAATTTATATTAGAGGTATCCATTCAAGGACTTCCAATTCTATCACTAGTAACGAAGAATGGTTGTGTGATATCAATGGTTTTGATTTGGTTTTACATGGTCCCAATACTAGGTTCAATATGTGTTCTATCCTTTGAAAATGAAGTGTATGATTCATTTTTTTGTTCTTCTCCATTGGAAGGAAGGATGTTTTATTCAGTTCTAGAATTACCAGTAGTTGAGGAATCATTTCTACATTCAAAACTTTGTCACCACCAATGAGACATGGCCATGCACTATCCCTCATGTTTGTGACCAATTACCGTGTCCTAGTATAATATTCAATATGTTTTGTATCCTATGAAAAAGGGTTCGATAAATCATCTTTTGGTTCTCTATCCTTCCCATAATGGAAGGGTGATTCATCTTGAGGATTATCAGCAGCTGGGCAGGACACTGCAACCGATAGTGAACTGATAGGAACATTCGTTTCTACAATTTCAAGGTGGAAAAAATGATTTATCATTTAATTAACAATCTAATATACACTATTAGTGACATTTGTTATAGATTCACGAGGAGTAGAGCATTCTAGATCATCAAATTCTTAAAAATATTGTGGTGTTTTTATGAATAATAGAATAACACGCAGAACATGGATTTTAAAAATAGGTCTTAATGGGAACATGAATTAAATCTTAACCAACCATTAATGAAATTACAACAGCATTGAATATTTTGGAAAATTATGGCATCTAGTTAAGCTCATTAATTTATATTTTCACATGGAAAACCTAATCATTGTGTTTCTTTTAAGGATCAAAACTCAAATCATGATCCTTCTAGTGGGTACTTTGTAACGTCCTAGTTCCATATGACTCAAAATGATGCACCAAACCATGGTGGTCATGTGACCTCATGTTAATTTACCTAAATTCCAGAGGATGTCGACTAGTAGTGAGGGTCGCAGTGTGATCAAAGGGACACTATTCACTCATTGGTAATGTATGAATAGTAGAATAACAAAATGTAAACATCAATGAAAGCAGTAATACCATTCAATAACTAAATAATAGAAGACCGATTGTAATAAATCAACTTGGGAGTATATAAATGATACATGTCTCATATATCTAGGAATGCATAAAAATAAGTCAAAATTCTAGAAATACAATATTGGAACCAAATTTTATAAAATCAATATCTCTAGTAGCATTGAAAGTCTCAACTTGGTCCGAAGCTCTCGAGAACCAATATCAATCAAATACATAAGGAAGAAGGGTGATTTTAATTATCTATACATAAAACCATTTAATATTTTTTTTCTAAAAAAATTACCCAATAAGGATGTGAGAATAATCATGTTTTGTAAGAATAGAATGATCTGTTCAAAACATTTAGTGAGTATATATATATCATTCAATACACATTAATGCATCAATAATATAGGAAGCACACAAAAGTAAAATATCCTACAGTTTTATATTACATTCATTTACATTTATTAATTATTCAATATGTTTAATGATGTATCCTTGATATATAGCCTATAATATGTATCCCCTATATAATAGTATCAATTGATGTTTGAAAAGGAAATTTAAACATCCTTGTAAGACAGAGTAAAATCGGATGATTTGGAATGGAAGATTCATCTCAATTATTCAATTATTTACAACATCATGTTAGCAAAATGTTCACATGGTCTAACACCTTTGGATTAACATAACTCTAATCATGTACAAAAGAACACCTACAAAACACTCATGGTCAATCTTCCAAGGACATAAATGCATCAATAAATTATAAATGATCCTCAAGAAGCTCTTACAGTCAATACCCCTTGATTCTACATAACATAAGTAGTCATAAACGAACTCTTGGGTGGCTCTCAAGGTCAATACATCTAGGTCAAAATCTAAACCAAGTCTCTCTTGGTCTTGTGTAAATAAACATGGAAACCTCCATAGTTTTCCTGTTCAATGTCTCTCATGGTCCACTAGAACATCAAAACACATATCATACTAAAGAATCACATGTAATACATCACAACTACATGGATATCATTCTCAAGAAAATATCATAAAATTCATATTATCAATCAACACAACCATAAAAATTCCATGCATGGAAATAAGGTATTCATCCTAGGCAACCTATTCCTAACATTCATAAATAGTCAATCAGAGGATCTCACCCATAGGGTATCCCATAAAAAAGGTATAAAGCATTATTAATTAATAACAACACATTATCAAAAAAATAATCAATATATGGTATTAAAAATGGCCATAATAAAAAATATAAAATACCACAATCTTGGGAATATGGAAAATTAATCATATATAATTCAATGGATATCAAAGAAAGGAAAAGACCGCCCACCATGATGTAGTACAGTCAATACTCTTGAAGTTCGGCACTAGAATAGTCCTAGAGATATGTAAATCAATAAAATGGTGAAAAAATTTCATCCTTGAAATACTCACTAGATAAGATGAATTTTGAAGAGACTCTATAGGGAATGAGTGAAATCACTTATGGGAATTCAACACACCTGATCACATCTCAATCAGAGCTCTAATGTAGAAATATGTTGAGATCAATGTTCTTTGGCCATTCATACCTCTCCTATACGTACTGAGGGAAGTATAAGTGTATTTTATAGATGTTAAGTGACCGTGGTCTAATTCATCAATTAAAATTATAAGTTCACAGTGTGTTCATTAAATGTACACACCTTGTACAATCCACAGTTGGCCCCACATTAAGAGATCCTCTATGTCACCTACAATGCCACGTAGTTGGACATTACACTGCCAATACACGACTACACATGACAACTGGTACACAACGTGTACTCAATTGTAGACTATGTGTAAAATGAAAGATTACTATTATCTCCTTTTCCTCAAAACAACCTAAAATAATGATTTAAACCTAAAATGTTGATTTGGGATCTTACAAACTTCCCCCTTTAATGAAATTCGACCATGAATTGGAAAAATCCAACAACTCCAGCCACTGGGATTATACATCTACCCCCATCTCCCAATTTATGTCTTGTACTATACCATACTTCCATAGAACCTATACTAGAGGAACATAAAATTCATGGAGATCCTTTTCGATGTGATTCATATTCAAAATATTATGCTCCTAAAAGGATGCATCAACCTCCTAATCAAACTCATCTGGTTGAAAAACATGATATGGGTCTGAAAAGTAATGTGGTAGTTGTAAAATACATCATCAATATCATAGTGCCATTGAGGAAACTACAACAGATATGCAAGTGGATTGAATCTCTCTAAAACCATAAACGACCTGACATATCATGGGGAAAGCATCCAATGTATTCTAAACCTCTTGTGTCCCATCCTCAATGTGACTCGTATGAAAAACATGATCATTGACCTAGAACACCATAGGCCATCTCTATTGATCAACAGAATATTTCTACGAAGACTATGTATTATCCAACCTCTTCCAAATCAACTCCACCTTCTCAGTTGTCTCTTGGACAAGATGAAGTCCCATCAAAGCTGCCTCTCATGCCTCCATCCAACATAGGTGTCATCTGTATGTCCTACTGTTGAAATCCTCATATGGGTCCTCCTGAATATTTTCCTATATATTGTTATTATAGGAAGAATCTAATATGATAATGTGTCTCTCCCATGATTTACTTTAACCACGAACACATTCTGAAAGCATGTCATCTATGACCTGAATGGTGTGCTTGGACTTACCATTTGTCTATGGATGGTATGTTTTACTCAGAATTACCTATGTACCTAAAGCCCTATGTAGTCCCTTCAAGACAAGAGAAGTAAATCGGTTATACCATTATTGAAATTATAGTGTGAGTAATCCAATAAAAACATGTAATATCTTGAATTTAAAACCTTCAAAGATCTTCAACATTGATTTTTTCATTGATATGTTATAAATTTTCAACCATCATGATTCATTCAATGATATCATGAACACATGGTTTCCTAATGAAGACCTCATAAAACCCATCAAAAAATCCATAGTGACATCTTTTCACTTCCACTCATGATTAGGTAAATACATTAAAAGCCCTACTAGTCACTGATTCACCACATTAACATGCTGAATGATAGAAAATATAATGATGGAACCAGCGACACCCCTCTTAATGCCTGACCACAAATACTGAAAATTTCAATATCGTTACATCTGTGTGACACCAGGATGAATATCCCGTACTCATGAATGAAAATCACACACAAATTCTCATTTATGTTAGTTGAAACCCATATGTGTGACTGAAAATTCAAGACCTCATCTTTCCTACGGTCCACCCTGGATTAGGGTCCTCTCCTGATTCTCTCTCTGATTCTATTAAGCCTTCATAATCACATATCTACCTCATTCTCTCTAGATCTAGAAGAGTATATTTAACTGTTATAGACAAATGATACATCTGGTTCAATTTTACATGAACCTCCAAATGCTTCTCAGAGAATAGATCCATAAGCTACAACTCACTTCTCCCATTCTAAACAACCAATATCTATGTCCTCCAGATCAACACATCAGCCACTATGATGCCTTCCCCATGCATGTAGGAAATCACAATGTGAAAATACTGATGGTACTCAACCCACTATCCATGTCTTAAAATTGATCACACTGTGTAAAGATATACTTGAGTATCACGTGATTATTATATACCATATAAATATCTCCAAAAATATAATTTCTCCAATAGTGTAAATATTGAACTAATTCAGTCAACTTGAGGTCATGTATTAATTATTCCGTCCATGTGGCTTGAATTGCTAAGACCCAAACATAATGAATCATCCCCCATGCATAAGCACTACCCAAAGATCGAAACTGGATGCATCAAAATAAATGGTGTAACTCATTCCAGGATCCAGAAAAATATGTATTGATATTGATGTCAATCAATATTTCATCTCTTGAAAAGGTGAATCATAGGTATCTATCCACATGATGTTTTCAAACATATTTTTCAGACCCATATATGGAACTACTAAGAATTAAAAGACATGTATAATTATCATTTAGTATCAATCAATCCCCAAAAAACCCCATACATTAAATAAGTTTGTCGGATGATCCCATGAAACTATTTCACTCACATTATCTAGGTTTAATAATACTCGGGTACGTGAGATTAAATGTCCATGATCCTTGAAGCTGATCAAAGAGATCAAAAATCACTGGAAGGGATATTTTTCTTTGACCGTCAACTAGTTCATCTTTTGATAATCCAAAAAATATATGAGGGTACCATATTCCTTTTTCAAGAAAAGAGTTGGTGAACCCCAAGGGGAAGTACATGTTCAAATGAAACTCCATGCCTACAAATCCTATAACTAATTTTTTATTGACATTGTAACTCAGGTTTATCCATTCTATAAGGAAGAATGGACACTAGTGCCACTTCATGAACTTTTTTAATAGATAGATATACAAGTTTCTCTAGAGGTAAATGTAAATAGTCATCTTTAAAGACATCTCTAAAACTATCCACCGCTAGAGGAAAGTCCATCTATGAAATCCCCTAGTCACTTATATATAAACCAGCTATTTCGGCCGTAATTTTCCCTAAACCATGATTCTCAGTTCCCACTCTGCTCTCATGTATGTCCCATTCTCCCTTGTGTAGAAAATTCATTCCCTCAGGTCATTTAAAACTCACCCTCCAACGAGATCATTCAACAAAGGCATGAATGTAGACCAACAAGTCCATTCCAAAAATTAAATTTATGAAATTAATCTCTATGACATAATGGTCCCACAGGATGTGACCCCCCAACCTCATGAGGGAACTCCATGCACTAATGTACACTAGACTTCCTAATATAAATCATAGTTTCTAGCTTCATAACATTCTAATATGTAAATATACAGAGCCCACAAATCTTGACAACAAAAACTGATATAAAACAAAGGGAAGCACAAATATTATAAATTGAATATGCTAGAACTATGGAAACTAGAATCGTACCTCCACCTATATAGGGTATAGGATCATATTATTGCAAGGTATGATCTGCAATAAAATATTGATCTTTTACAAGTCCATGCAACCATTCCTGACAACCCCATGCTGATCCACCATGTGGTCATTGAAAACATGTTCTCTAGATACCCTATCCATGTAAAAATCCTCATCTAAAACGTTCTTATGAACTCATGGTCCGTATCTGATGAGAAAATAGCAGTCTTACTCTTGATCATTTATTCATAACATAACACCTATCTCTAGATGATAGTGAGAAAAACTGTAAAAAACACTGATGATGACCGATCTTTCAACAAGATCGGCACTTAACTGGGTCTCTTGGAAACTTTTGTCTCGTATTCCCACACATATAACACTAGTAGCATCACACCTGGATACCTAAATTTAAATTCATAATACTATAAACAGAATGTGAAGCCTCCCTGGGGAACTTCATAATATTTGACCACAGTGTATCTGCCCTATATTATAAACCGCCCTAGATTATAGCTCCCAAATCACCAATATTGCGCTAGGAAATTAGCACATCGTTTACTGTAGCAGTCAATGATGTCAACCTAAAATTATTAACCTATTATCAGATGTTATATATGATTCCATCCTAAAATCCCCTCGCCAATGATAACTCGTCACCAACCCAAACTTGTTTGAAGCGCTGAATATCTTTAAATTGGAAAGTGTAATCCAACATAGAATGATAACCATACTATAATTCCTTAAACACTATGGCTCGATCATAATTCAACATAACGGATAGATGTAATCATATAATGTCCTCTAAAACACTTCCCAAGTCATATATTGATGATGTTGAGCCTGTGAGACAACATTCCACCGTATCATAGAAGAATCGCCTTACATGTACATTGCTATTTCCAGCCCCCCAGATGAAGGCATATCTAGAGGCTAGAAGATTTAAATAATGAACACTAACTATTTATATGAAGCATGTTGTACTCCATCACATGTAAAAGTTAGAGGATGATTCTACTAGAAAACCTGCCTCAACTCTTCCATAGATGGGATGGATGCAGTGCTCCATGAATATTCTGGATCATCTTTATACATCCCCCACAGAACATTGAATTAGTTCATGTGAATGGCATAAAAGATGGTTTTATGATGGTCATGATGGGGGGGTCATTTGGTTGTCCCTGATCTGCCATTTCGGGTGTCTGGTCATTTCCCAGTATCTAGTGTACAAATATAGGACACCTTGGCTGCATAACATTGAATGGTCATGCACAGACCTCAGTTTACATTCATCAAGGAAAAAAACATAGAGGTCCATGAACATAATAGGATAATGAAAACATTCATGTTTTACAAAAAAAGTTTACACGGCATGTATACCTAGCACAAATTATGTTTCTTTAATGACCTAACATGGGCGTGTACCTCTCCCCAACCTTTGGTGCAACAACACTACACACAACGTGTGACTCCTGAGACATAGTGGGTGCTTGAATTTTCAATTTTTCCTAAGTTCTTCTAAATTGGTAGCACTACCAAGTTCCCACATAGGTAATACTACATGATGTGTTTACACAATACATGAAATGTATTTCTTATGTTCAAAGCACTTGTGTCATTGGTAACATGGATGGATACATGGTTCTTCCCAACATGGAATATAGAATCTAGAACCAGAATGTTCTACCAAATGTTTTTTCAAACCTATGTCTTTAATCACTGTAACACCCGAGACTTTTATGTTATATAAATCGTCAAAGGAATCTTTTTCTACACAACACTTGCTTGGCTTTCTTTACAGGCAATCACGACCTTCCTCGATAGCTTGCGTCGTACGCAATACCGAGTTTCACTAAACAACAATATGCTATTAAAACTAGCCGTTATGAATAGTAATAACCACTTTTTTGAAATTTTATAAATTTTATTTTTCAAAATGGACTTCATTTTTGGACTCAGAATATCGAAATTAGCCTAGGGTGAAATTTTGGTATTTTTCCGAAAACTTTCAATTTTTGATGAATAGTGAAACCACTAAGTGGTAGGTTAAAAAAAACTGAATTTTGCATAAAACTTAATTTTACCGCTTCTGTGAATGGAATTTCAAAAATCCGATAGACACGGTTGATATCAGTAAGTAAAATGTGGTTCAATGAGATAAAAATAATTTTTTTGGTGAATAGTAACTTTTTACTTTTTTTTACCGCGGTTAATAGTAAATAGGGTAACTAAGGGTAAATATGATATTAATATTACCCTAACACATGTCCTAATTCTATTGGACAAGTGTAATTCGACCAAAAACAAACTTAGGAATAAAATATGACCATTTAGGCCCACTTGGATTAGATTAGGACATTTATTATTAATTTATTTAAAGAAGGGTTAAAATAGTTAAAATCAAAGTTTAATAAGTAAATCATTTTTAATATGAGGTTATACATAAGATAAATTCGACTATAAATATTAATTAGAAAGATAAAAAGATTTCCTACATGATGGTATTTTATTTGTAATTTTTAGACATCAAATAATTTAATTTATTTATGACACAAAGATGATGCAGTAATTATCTTATTAATGAAATATTGACATAATTGATAATATAAATACCAAAATAAATGTAATTTAATACTTTTTATTAATTACACTAATTTTCTAGGTTACTATGATATATTAGTGTTGATTTAATCAACTTGGTTCGAACATATAATTCTGTTATGACTTTAACAAAAATCATATATCAAATAGTGTCAAAATTGACACAAAATAGTTTTTAAATCAAATATTATATTATTAATTGTTATTGTATTCCTAAAAATCTAAGGTTCGGCCAAATGACTTATATAAGGATATATATATTAATAATAAACAATTTGGGGTTCGTTTGGCATGTTATAGTAAGTGTATTAACCATATAGTGAAAGAAAACAAAAAGACATGATAAAAGTTAAATTATTTAACTTAGAGTTAAATCTAATTGATAAGGTTAAAATAATATCCTAAACTTGTCTAAATTCTATTGGTTGATAGGATTTTGACCCATCCCCACCTTAGCTTCGAAATAATACCCTTTTGAACCATTATAAACCGATTTTGACTTTAATATAAAATAATATTTTGAGATATTCCTAAGGTGCCCCTCTCCTCCCTTATAAAAGGGCACCTCCTCCCCCTCCTCCTCACACCAAATTGAGCACTCAAGCTCGGCCAAACCCTGCCATTTTCTCCTCTCCACTTCCCTAGAATAGTCCTAGAGGTCCTGGTCTTCTCCAAAGACCACTCTTAGTTCCTTAAGTCTAGGATTCAAAGAGGCGTTCCAAAGAAGAGGTAATATCCATTAGCGATCTTTTCAATTTCTTTCTTCTTCAACTTCTTCTTCTTTAGTTGTTTCATGATGAAGTAATAACATCAGTATTAATTACATACTGATATGTTATTATAAATATGAAACAACCCTAATTCACCTTCTATCCATCCTACGGAAAAATGAAATCACCGCGCGTGCGTACGTACGGAATACCGTCTCCACGCCGTGGTGTAATCTATTTTTCCACCATCACTTTACAAGGATGGGTATAATGGTGTAATGAGTAACTATTTATGATTATTATAAAGTAATATTGATACTGAAATAATATATTTATACTCAAAAACAATTCCACGATCATAGGAACGATATCATCACTCGTGCGTACGTACGGAATACCGTCTCCACGATGTGATGCGATTCGTTCTACATGATCATCATTACATAGTAATTATATAAATGAATTGAATGAATAAATATGATATATGTTACACTAATACCATTCTGGATATAAGTTATCTATAACCTTGAAAGAAGAATAAGAATTTATTCGGCAAAACACGCATAAGAACAAAAGGCAATAAAGACCCGAGTAACAAGTAACAATGAAATATTACTAACAAGAAGCTAATAATATGACCATATATGATATCATATCAATATGTATGATTCTAGATTAAGTCAATAACATTATTTAAACCATTATACAGGAGCTTTGGACACATACAAGGCAAATTGGACCTAAGGTAAGGGAGATATCACAATCTCATTTTTATCCGAGATTGTTTATTCGTAAATATTTACTGGGGTGTATTTTATCATCCACATCCATGTTTCATCAATATGTAATATTATTTACATCCACCTACAATTGGTTAAAATCCATTTTTACACTTCGGTGAGTTTTTAGTAATATGTATGAAAGGAATCTTTTGTCATTTTTTCGTACGAGGTACTTTTTGACTTTTCCGATAAAAGTACGAAGAATGTTTTTTTTAACTTATACGACATGAATTGATTTTTAAAACATTATATCCAAGAAGCTTCCTTTACAAGTTTTCAAGTTTATTTTTAATCAACTTCTTTTATTTTAAAGTTGTATGACATGTTATGAATGGAAAAAAAATGTTTTTGAAGAAGAAAGGATATTTTCCTCAAGAATGGAGTTCAAGTGTTTTATCAAAATTATTTTCCATCTAAGATAATAAAGGGTTCTGTTTTTATCCCTATTATTACATTGATTTTATCATGTTGTGATGGAATTATTTTTATGAATTCCTTTATCTTATATGAATTGATTTATGATGTCATGATGTTTCAAGAATCCCATTTTTGTTACACGTGTTATGCGATGATGTATGATTTATGATTATGTGGCACACATAAGAAAGGATTCATTATAAGATGGGTGGGACCTATATCTCCCTCCAATGCATTGGGTAAAGATTTCATATCTCAGGAGATAGACATGGCTGGAACGGTAGGTTATACCGGTTCAGTGAAACAGGACTGGAACGAGGGTGACTCGGTTCAGAAAGGGACTTTGTCCACTAAGATAGTCTTGGCAATGAGTCATGACTAACAAGAAATGATTTTCCATGATTATGTGTGCATGCCACAAAGTTTCAAGTGTTATGTTATGATTATGGGGATCTCATTTCCACTTCTATGATTTATTCCATGTTAAGATATTATGATCTCTTTTGCAGGTTATGATTTTCAAAAAAGATACGATATGATTTTTATTTCCTTTATTTTCCCTTACTGAGCATTTGAGCTCACCCTTTTATGTTTTCTTTTCCCCAGGTCAGGAAGATGGATATTAAGTAGAATATGCTAAAAGGGACCCTAGATATGATGAAATAAATGGGAGACACTGTAGAAGATTTATGAACCAGTTGTTTATGTTTTCCCAGTTTCTAAAGACACTATACCTATACGGTCCTTTGTGGTTTTATCATATGTTGTAATAAGTGTGCTTCAATTTTGAAGTATTAACAATGTATGTAAAGTATGGGTCGTTATATGTGGTATCAGAGGAAAGGTATAGTCAACCTTTGGAAACTAGGATGTGAAAGCCTTAGTAAGAACTCTAAGGATAAGTCTAAGCATAGAACACAATCTTAGTGTTGGCCATGAATAACCTAGGATAAGACCTTAAGCATGAAAATTTTATTCTTGATTTATGTAGTTTCCTATTATAATTAGTGTTGCTCACACTATTCTTCTTGGTTTTAGTCAATGGCTGGAACCCGAAGGAACCGTGTTAATACGGAATGCGATGGGCAGTGCAATGATTGTCCCCCTGAGCAACCAAACGATATGGGAGCTGGAATGAAAAATCTTGTAGCCATGCTCACACAACTTTCTCAAGCTATGAATCATGCAGGATTTCCAAACGAGCAAAGGAGGGAGCAACATTCTGTTGAATCCTTCATGAGGAAGCGTCCACCTTCTTTCAGCGGGTCTACTGATCCATTAGTTGCTGAACAATGGATTAGTACTACTGAAAAGATATTTTCAGTTCTTCAATGTTCTGAACATGATAAAGTCATCCTAGCAGTGTATCGTTTGGAAGGAGATGATGATCAATGGTGGAATCTTATAAAAAATACGAGGCAAAGGGATGAAATTGAGTCTATGGAATGGGATGAGTTCAAGAACTTATTTTTCAATAAGTACTTCCCTTGTATTCTCCGAACAAAGATGGAGAAAGAGTTTCTTGAACTTAAGCAAAGGGATGATGAATCTGTTGGTACCTATGAAGCAAATTTTACAAGACTTGCAAGGTACGCTTCTGGTATTATTATCCAACCTGAGAGTAAGATCGATCGATTCTTTAGTGGATTAAAACCAAGTCTTCGAAGGGAATTAGCCATAAGGGACTTCAATAGCTACGAGGAAATCGTTCGATGTGCTCTCAAAGTCGAGATGGATATTGGAGTAACCCATCAGTCACATGGGTTTGATAAGAAGAGGAAGATGGAATTCAAAGGAAAATCTAATGAGCAAACTGAAAAGAATATGAGCTTTCCCTTATGCTCAAAGTGTGGAAAGAAACATGGAGGGGGTTGTCTTAAAGGGACAAGTAAATGTTTCAAATGTGGAAAGGAAGTTTATCGGGCATTTGAATGCCGCGATAATGGGAAGAAGATGTCTAATGATGCAAACAAAGGAAGAGATATGCAGAATGATCCTACTACACTTCAACGTTTCAAGTGCAAGGAGATCGGGCATTATGCCAATCAATGCCCAAATCCAAGGGTTGATGATGATGGTCGACGTCAACAAAATCTTAAGGCTAAAGGCAGAGGAAAGTCACATGCAATTTCTATCAGCGATGTGGAGTACGATAACGAAGTGGTGAAAGGTACACTTACCATCCACTCTAAAGTAGCAAATGTTTTATTTGATTCTGGATCCACCCACTCTTTTATTTCTAAAGAATTTTCTAAGGGTATCACCGTATTACCTCAACAATTAGATGTTGAGTTAGCTGTGACAACACCTAATGGCACAACAGTCGCATCAAAAGTTTATAATTCTTCTCCGATCGAAGTTTGTGGGAAAGTGCTTCCTGCAAATCTTGTGATCCTTCCATTAGTGGAATTTGATGTGATTCTTGGCATGGATTGGATTTCTCTACATGGAGCTCATATCAATTGCCAAATAAGGGAAGTCACATTTCATATTCCAGATCAATCTACGATCGTCTATCGATGCAAGGATGAATATAACCTTCCAGTGGAAATTCCTTCCATCTTATGGGTCATGATTCCACTAAATGATGGTTATTTATCTCAAATGGTTGGAGAGAAACTTACGATTAAGAATATGCCCATTGTACGGGAGTTTGATGATGTCTTTCCGGAGGAATTACCGGGTCTTCCACCAAATCGTGAAGTTGAGTTTTCAATAGAACTCGTACCTGGTGCTTTGCCTATTTCAAAGACACCTTATAGAATGGACCGAATTGAGTTGCAGGAATTGAAGAAGAAACTCCAAGAGAATCTTGATAAGGGATTCATACGCCCTAGTGCGTCACCTTGGGGAGCACCTGTTCTATTTGTTAAGAAGAAAGATGGATCAATGAGACTCTGCATTGATTATCGAGAACTTAACAAGATCACTATCAAGAACAAATATCCTCTCCCACGCATTGATGACTTATTTGACCAACTACGCGGAGCTCAATACTTTTCCAAGATTGATCTTCGTTCAGGGTATCATCAATTAATGGTCAAAAGGGAGGATATACCAAAGACGGCTTTCCGTACAAGGTATGGACACTATGAATTTATAGTGATGCCATTTGGTCTTACTAATGCCCCTGCTATCTTCATCGATCTAATGAATAAAGTCTTTAGAGACTATCTTGATCAATTTGTGGTAGTCTTTATAGACGATATTCTTGTCTATTCAAAGACCAAGGAAGAGCATGAAGATCACTTGAGAATTATATTGAAGACCCTGAGAAAGGAGAATCTTTATGCCAAATTTACCAAGTGTGAATTTTGGCTTCAAAAAGTTGCATTTTTGGGTCACATAATCTCAAAGGAGGGGATATCTGTGGATCCAGCAAAAACAGAGGTTATCGAAAGATGGTCGAGACCAACAACAGTAACTGAGATTCGAAGTTTTCTTGGTTTGGCTGTATATTATCGACGTTTTGTAAAAGATTTTTCATGATTATCTAATCCACTCACCAAGTTGACTCGGAAAGGAGTTAAGTTTGTTTGGACAGAGGAATGTGAAGAGAATTTCAAGGAGTTGAAAAGAAGGTTATCCAGTGCACCTATGCTCACACTGCCTTGTAGTGGAGAAAGGTTTGTGATCTACAGTGATGCATCCAAGAAGGGATTGGGGTGTGTTCTTATGCAAAATGATATGGTGATAGCTTATGCCTCACGACAGTTGAAAATCCATGAGCAAAATTACCCAACACATGATTTGGAGTTGGCTGCGGTAATCTTTGCATTAAAGATTTGGAGGCATTACCTTTATGGTGAAAGGTGTGATATTTATACTGATCATAAAAGTTTAAAGTATATTTTCACACAAAAGTAGTTGAATATGCGTCAAAGAAGATGGTTGGAGCTGATTAAGGATTATGACTGCTCAATCCATTATCACCCTGGGAAAGAAAACAAGGTGGCAGATGCATTAAGTCGACAAGACCATGCTAGTTTATCCATGATGAGGATCACAAAAGATTCAATATTTATGGATTTACAAAGGATGGATCTTGGAATTATAATGGAAGGGGAAAAATCTTATCTTTCTCAAATGAATGTTCAACCATCTATACATGCGAAGATTAAGGAGGCACAGAAAGAAGATGTCGGGTTACAAAAGAAGGTGAGAAATGTTCATGAATTCAACCTTGATTGTGATGGGATAATAATGTTCAGGAATCGGGTTTGTGTTCCTCCCATCCCCGAATTAAAGAAGGAGCTGCTGGATGAGGCTCATAGTTCATCATTCTCTATTCATCCGGGAAGTACGAAGATGTATATGGACCTGAAAGAGTACTTCTGGTGGGATGACATAAAAAGAGATGTTGCTGAATATGTCTCTCGATGCTTGGTTTGTCAACAAGTTAAAGCTGAGAGACAAAAGTCTAAGGGGATGTTACAACCATTACCCATACCCGAATGGAAATGGGAAAACATCACTATGGACTTTGTCACAGGACTTCCTAAAACATCCAAAGGCAATAATGCTATTTGGGTCATAGTTGATCGTCTTACAAAGTCTGCACACTTCATTGCTATTAGAGAAGATTTCTCTCTAGATCAGCTTGCCAGGATATATGTAAAGGAAGTGGTAAGATTGCATGGAGTTCCACTTTCTATTATATCTGATCGGGATCCGAGATTTACCTCGAAGTTCTGGCGAAGTCTTCATCATACTCTGGATACAGAGTTGAGTTTCAGCACTGCTTATCATCCCCAGACAGACGGTCAGTCTGAGAGAACAATTCAAACCCTAGAAGACATGTTGAGAGCTTGCTCTATGGATTTCAAAGGAGGTTGGGATCAACACCTACCTTTGGTGGAATTTTCTTATAATAATACCTTTCACTCCAGTATTCAGATGGCTCCTTATGAAGCTCTCTATGGAAAGAAATGCAGGACTCCAACTTGCTGGGATGAAGTTGGGGAAAGAAAGCTATTAGGACCTGATCTCGTTGATGAAATGGCAGAAAAGGTCAGATCTATTCAACAACCCATAAGAGTAGCTCAGAGTCGACAGAAAAGTTATGCTGACAACCGAAGAAAAGACCTAGAGTTTGAAGTGGGTGATAAAGTGTTCTTACGAATATCTCCCTGGAAGAGGGTTATGAGATTTGGAAAGAAGGGGAAGTTGAGCCCTAGATATATCGGTCCTTTTGAAATACTGGATCGTGTTGGGAAGGTAGCTTACCGATTGGCGCTTCCACCGAATCTCTCTCAAGTTCACGATGTGTTCCATGTATCTCTCCTGAGAAAGTACATACCAGATCCTTCACATGTACTCAGCTCAGAAGTTGTACCGCTGGAGCAAGATCATTCTTATGAAGAACAGCCGATAGAGATTCTGGATCGTAGCGAAAAAGTCCTACGAAACAAGACCACTCGATTGGTGAAAGTTTTATGGAGGAACCACCAACTTGAAGAAGCTACATGGGAGCTTGAGGATATGATGAGGGAGAAGTATCCTCATCTGTTTGTTACAAAGTGACGAATTTAGAGGACGAAATTCTTTTTAAGGGGGGTAGAATGTAACACCCGAGACTTTTATATTATATAAATCATCAAAGGAATATTTTTCTACACAACACTTGCTTGGCTTGCTTTACACGCAATCGCGACCTTCCTCGATAGCTTGCGTCGTACGCAATACCAAGTTTCACTAAACAACAATATGCTATTAAAACTAGCCGTTATGAATAGTAATAACCACTTTTTGAAATTTTATAAATTTTATTTTTCAAAATGGAATTCATTTTTGGACTCAGAATATCGAAATTAGCCTAGGGTGAAATTTTGGTATTTTTCCGAAAAGTTTCAATTTTTGATGAATAGTGAAACCAGTAAGTGGTAGGTTAAAAAAAAACTGAATTTTGCATAAAACTTAATTTTACCGCTTCTGTGAATGGAATTTCAAAAATCCGACAGACACGGTTGATATCAGTAAGTAAAATGTGGTTCAATGAGATAAAAATAATTTTTTGGTGAATAGTAACTTTTTACTTTTTTTTACCGCGGTTAATAGTAAATAGGGTAACTAAGGGTAAATGTGATATTAATATTACCCTAACACATGTCCTAATTCTATTGGACAAGTGTAATTCGACCAAAAACAAACTTAGGAATAAAATATGACCATTTAGGCCCACTTGGATTAGATTAGGACATTTATTATTAATTTATTTAAAGAAGGGTTAAAATAGTTAAAATCAAAGTTTAATAAGTAAATCATTTTTAATATGGGAGTATACATAAGATAAATTCGACTAAAAATATTCATTAGAAAGCTAAAAAGATTTCCAACATTATGGTATTTTATTTGTAATTTTTAGACATCAAATAATTTACTTTATTTATGACACAAAGATGATGCAGTAATTATCTTATTAATGAAATATTGACATAATTGATAATATAAATACCAAAATAAATGTAATTTAAGACTTTTTATTAATTCCACTAATTTTCTAGGTTACTATGATATATTAGTGTTGATTTAATCAACTGGGTTCGAACATATAATTCTGTTATGACTTTCACAAAAATCATATATCAAATAGTGTCAAAATTGACACAAAATAGTTTTTAAATAAAATATTATATTATTAATTGTTATTGTATTCCTAAAAATCTAAGGTTCGGCCAAATGACTTAGATAAGGATATATATAATAATAATAAACAATTTGGGGTTCTTTTGGCATGTTATAGTAAGTGTATTAACCATATAGTGAAAGAAAACAAAAAGACATGATAAAAGTTAAATTATTTAACTTAGAGTTAAATCTAATTGATAAGGTTAAATTAATATCCTAAACTTGTCTAAATTCTATTGGTTGATAGGATTTCGACCCCTCCCCAACTTAGCTTCGAAATAAGACCCTTTGGAACCATTATAAACCGATTTTGACTTTAATATAAAATAATATTTTGAGATATTCCTAAGGTGCCCCTCTCCTCCCTTATAAAAGGGCACCACCTCCCCCTCCTCCTCACACCAAATTGAGCACTCAAGCTCGGCCAAACCCTGCCATTTTATCCTCTCCACTTCCCTAGAATAGTCCTAGAGGTCCTGGTCTTCTCCAAAGACAACTCTTAGTTCCTTAAGTCGAGGATTCAAAGAGGCGTTCCAAAGAAGAGGTAATATCCATTACCGATCTTTTCAATTTATTTCTTCTTCAACTTCTTCTTCATTAGTTGTTTCATGATGAAGTAATAACATAAGTATTACTTACATACTTATATGTTATTATAAATATGAAACAACCCTAATTCACCTTCTATCCATCCTACGGAAAAATGAAATCACCGCGCGTGCGTACGTACGGAATACCGTCTCCACGCCGTGGTGTAATCTATTTTTCCACCATCACTTTACAAGGATGGGTATAATGGTGTAATGAGTAACTATTTATGATTATTATAAAGTAATATTGATACTGAAATAATATATTTATACTCCAAAACAATTCCACGATCATAGGAACGATATCATCACTCGTGCGTACGTACGGAATACCGTCTCTACGATGTGATGCGATTCGTTCTACATGATCATCATTACATAGTAATTATATAAATGAATTGAATGAATAAATATGATATATGTTACACTAATACCATTCTGTATATAATTTATCTATAACCTTGAAAGAAGAATAAGAATTTATTCGGAAAAACACGCATAAGAACAAAAGGCAATAAAGACCTGAGTAACAAGTAACAATGAAATATTACTAACAAGAAGCTAAGAATATGACCATATATGATATCATATCAATATTTCTGATTCTGTATTAAGTCAATAACATTATTTAAACCATTATACAGGAGCTTCGGACAAAAACAAGGCAAATTGGACCTAAGGTAAGGGAGATATCACAATCTCATTTTTATCCGAGATTGTTTATTCGTAAGTATTTACTGGGGTGTATTTTATCATCCACATCCATGTTTCATCAATATGTAATATTATTTACATCCACCTACAATTGGTTAAAATCCATTTTTACCCTTCGGTGAGTTTTTAGTAATATGTATGAAAGGAATCTTTTGTCATTTTTTCATACGAGGTACTTTTTGACTTTTCCGACAAAAGTACGAAGAATGTTTTTTTTAACTTATACGGCATGAATGGATTTTTAAAACATTATATCCAAGAATCTTCCTTTACAAGTTTTCAAGTTTATTTTTAATCAACTTCTTTTATTTTAAAGTTGTATGACATGTTATGAAAGGAAAAAAATGTTTTTGAAGAAGAAAGGATATTATCCTCAAAATGGAGTTCAAGTGTTTTACAAAATTATTTTCCATCTATGATAATAAAGGGTTCTGTTTTTATCCCTATTATTACATTGATTTGATCATGTTGTGATGGAATTATTTTTATGAATTCCTTTATCTTATATGAATTGATTTATGATGTCATGATGTTTCAAAAATCCCATTTTTGTTACATGTGTTATGCGATGATGTATGATTTATGATTATGTGGCACACATAAGAAAGGATTCATTATAAGATGGGTGGGACCTATATCTCCATCCAATGCATTGGGTAAAGATTTCATATCTCATGTTATAGACATGGCTGGAATGGTAGGTTATACCGGTTCAGTGAAACAGGACTGGAACGAGGGTGACTCGGTTCAGAAAGGGACTTTGTCCACTAAGATAGTCTTGGCAATGAGTCATGACTAACAAGAAATGATTTTCCATGATTATGTGTGCATGCCACAAAGTTTCAAGTTTTATGTTATGATTAGGGGGATCTCATTTCCACTTCTATGATTTTTCCATGTTAAGATATTATGATCTCTTTTGCAGGTTATGATTTTCAAAAAAGATACGATATGATTTTTATTTCCTTTATTTTCCCTTACTGAGCATTTGAGCTCACCCTTTTATGTTTTCTTTTCCCCAGGTCAGGAAGATGGATATTAAGTAGAATATGCTAAAAGGGACCCTAGATATGATGAAATAAATGGGAGACACTGTAGAAGATTTATGAACCAGTTGTTTATGTTTTCCCAGTTTCTAAAGACACTATACCTATATTGTCCTTTGTGGTTTTATCATATGTTGTAATAAGTGTGCTTCAATTTTGAAGTATTAAAAATGTATGTAAAGTATGGGTCGTTATAATCACACAGTCAGTCACATGGTCAATAAATACACAACATGTAATCCCATTACATGTCATTTACATAAATAAATGTTATTTCATCAATGGAAAAAACCACATGGCATGTATACATAACACCAAACACTATGTTGTCTGGGTTTCCAGATAGTAATAATCTGAAAAATCTCTAGATACCTTAAAACATAATATTTTTTTTACAATGAATTATAAATTATAACCCATTGGATCCCATAATCCTCATGAATCAATTTTTTCATCCTTATTCATTTCATATCCTAATAGAATTTTATTAATGATCAATCATGATCTACCAAATTCTGATACAAGAGTGACAATAACACATTATGGACAACAGTTTCTCATCCATAAAAATGAAACATTAGAATTATTAATACCCTCTATACATAATAGCTATAATATATAGTCATATGTCACAATAATATTCATATCTAGCACATACTATATGATAATAACATTCATTTAGTAAATTATATTAAATGTTATGATAAGAATGAATGATATGTGGTCTATATCAAGTGTATATATGATTCTCGAGACAGAATACCTGCATATCATTAGTATTCAAAAGAAATAGATCCTCAATGATTTCATCTAAAATAGAAAAATACACATGAATCACCAAACAATAAATTCAAATCACTTGTAACAATTGAAAACCCAAAAAATTGCAATATTTGAGGTATCTTGGCTATTCCTCATACACTGGTTAGCTACCCCTTGGGAAAAAATTATTACCAACTACATATTCCTTCTTATCCATGTATATAGTCTCCAAATAGTAAGAAAATGATGAAAATAAAATGATCTCATACCACTTGTAATATTTCGGTTTTGAGTGTCACCCAAAGGTTCCCCAAACTCGATTGGTCACATGACCTCAATCACATTTCCTAGAACTCTAGAGGTTTCCAACTAGAAATGAAGGAAATGGTGTGATAAAGGGGAAAATATTCAATAATTTGCATTTTATCAATAATATAATAACAAATAGTAAACAATTGTAGAAGCAGTAACACCATAGAACAAGTAATCAATAGAAAATATATATATTAATATATCAACTGGAGCATATATAAATGATTCATGTCACGTATTTCAAGGAAAGAATCCTAAAAAGTCACAATTATGGAAATACAATACAAAAACCAGTATATAGAAATGCAGTAACCTCAATAGAATGACAAGAATTAGCTTGGTCCCATGCTCTCCAGCTCCAACCACAATCAAGTCCTTTATGAAGAATGGTGCTTTCTTTAATCTACACGTGCAACAATATAATTCTTATGGGTCGAAAAGAATTAGCAAAGCACGACATGATATGAATAACAGTAGGAAACCACCAAATGATTTTTTCCTAATAGTCATTGAATATATATATAGTAGGTAATATGGAGAAATGAAGCAATAAACTAGGAATTACTCAAAAGTAAACAATCTTGTATTTTTCAATTACATTCATTTAAATTTATTAATTATTCAAAAAATTTATTTAAGTATCCTCGAGGTCAAGACTATGATTGATATCCACCTATATAATATTATAAATTGAGGACTCATTAGAAAATCCAAACAACAATGTAATAATGAGTAAAAGCTTGTTTTTTGGATTAGCAGACTCATCACAATAATTGAACTATTCACAAAAACCCTCTATGAATTATCTCATGATCTAAACCCACTGGTATAACATAAAAGTATCATGTACAAATGAAAACCTTAGTAGCTCTCATAGGCAATAATTCTAGGTCAACCTGGCATTAAAAATTATTATCGGGCTTCGGGCTGCTCTCACGGTCAATACATCCTTGTCCAAATTAGATAAATTAATATAAATGACCTCAAGGGTAGCTATCACGGTCAATACCCATGGGAGAAAATCTATACCGTGCTTCTCACGACCTAGTGTAAATAAACATGAACACACCCACAGTTTTCCCTATCCAAGGCTCTCACAGACCATTGGAAGATTAATGTCCTTATCCTTATAAGGCCAACCATGTAATGTATAACTATTACCTAGAAAATTTTTTCCAACATAACATATTCAATTCATATAATCAATTAACTCAATACTAAAAAAGTCAATCCATGGAAACAAGGTATGTCTCATAGTTAAAATTCATCAAATGGACAAAAAAGTCAATTAGGGGAGTGAACCCATGTGGTGTCCCATAGAAATGTATAAAATATTCTTCGTAACAAATAACTCATTATAAAAAAAACACAGCATATCATGAAATATATAGTGTAAAATTCCAAAATAAAGAATTACCCAAACATTGGTATTCGACACTTTAAGAATATATAATGTCAATAAAATTCGTGAAATGAAAAAACTACCTACCTTGATATTGTACACTCAACACTCTTTAATGTCATCCATTGAATCAACCTAGAACGATGTAGATCAAAAAAGGAGAAAATGTTCATCCTCAAAATACTCCTCACAGAGGAGGAATCAGAAAGCGAGAATCTGGGGAAAGAGATGACTCACCAGTGGGAATACGATGCACCAGAAGGCACCTAAATAGGAGCTGGAACGAAGAACCTATAGGTGACCTATGATTAGTTGTTGTTCATTATTCTCCCATATGATATTATTGAAGAAGAATTGAATTTGGGAGATGGGATTTGACTCTGGTATGATTCATCAATTACAATGAAAAGTACACTACTTATTCATTTAATGGACATGTCTTGTACTAGCCTTAATCGACCCCTAATTCAGGTGGTCTTCCAAGTCACCTACACAACAGTGTACTCAACTGGTATATGTCCTATACAACACAACACATGGAAATCAGTAAACAACGTGTACCCAAAATGACATGTAATAGAACCATAAAAAATGAATCATTAGAATAAGTGTGTAGTGAATCAAAAAAAAAATATTTAAAATATAGACAATTACTTTACAAAAAAAATCACTTTTTGAAAATAACATGAATCTACTAATAAAAAAATAATTTATTTGGAATCATAAATAAATGATTATATATGTGGTAATAAATAAAAAATATATTATTTAATTATTGAACACAAAAAGCATTTTTCTTATGGATTATTATGGATATCAATAATAAATTTTGATTAATTTGAGTTCATGTATTCAAATATAAATATAATTTTACTGAAGTGAGTATTAGAAAAAAAATTTATATTTTTAAATTAATGCTTCATATAAATATTGAATTATTAAAAATCATATGAGATAGAAGTTATTATTAATAGAATAAATTTAGATTTCCATTTAAATTTATGAAATTCTATATGATAGTGAAAATGAGAATAATTCAGAAATCCCTCACCTCATATTCTCATTTTTTCTACAAGATATAATTTTGTATAAATTTCATTTATGTATATTATCTAATTATATATTGACATTATTATAGTAATTTTAGAAAATTCAATAAATTTATATTTTATTAATAACAATATAATTACAATTTATAGTAATAATTTAACATTAATGAAATAATTGTTATATTTTTTCACTTGATATGGTATCTGGTTTGTAGTTAATGTATATGTTTTTAGTTGTTTGTTTTGATCAATTATTAATTTATAGATGTTATTGTATTATTTAATAAAGAATTTTTTTTGTTTTCCATATGGGACAAAAATAATATGTAAAAAGAATTTTTCTATTAATGAATATATATATATATATTATAATTCCTGAAAATAAATAAATAATTACTATGAAATAAAAAAGTACATATAATTTCGTATTGATTAATGGAGGAAATCATAAAACATAAACAAAATGGGTGATAAACAAATCCAGAACTAAAACGTAGTTATGGAAGAATGAGTATGAATAAGATAATCGAAATTTTTAGATTAATTTTATTAAATATCATTGAGATAAATTTAATTTAAACAAAATGTAAAATAATAATAAGGAAAGTATGGATGATGTTGATAATAAAACAATATTAATTAAAATATAACTATTTTGTTTAATTTTTGAACTATATCTTATAAGATCCCATTTAAATAACATTAATATTCCTATTCAATATATGATAAAAAATTATTTTATCCTAAAAATATAAGTAATAATAAAATCAATTTTATTTAGAAAATTATACATTTAAATTTGATTTTTAATTTTTTAATACATAAGACTAGATTTTTTATTTAATTTCCCTTATTTATTTTAAATAATTTTTTTATTAATTTTTCAAATTCCTATTACAAAAAAAATCAATTAATTTAAATAAAATAAATCCTTAAACTCCTCTAAATTAAATGATATTTTATTAAAAAAATTCAAATATATATTCAATTATAATATATTTTTAAATTTTTAATTATATAAAAATTCTAATATTTATAAAAAAACATTTATTTTCAACATTCCTAAAAAAATTAAAATAGCCCACTAATTTATTTACAATGATTGAATATATTCATGAGAATGTCATTAAAAATAACTATATTTCTAATAGCTATATACACATATACAATAATTATTCACAATGCATAATTTTAAAAACATCATTAAAATTATTATTTCTATCAATTAATTTAATTCATTAAATGTTTCTAGTATTTCAATATTTTGACATGATTCTATAGATGAAATAAATTGTATGATCATGATATATTATTATAATGATAAAGATTTTGTGATTTTAAACTCTTTATATTCATATTATTTTATTCTATAATTAACTTATAGAAATATGTTTCATATTACTTTATAATTATTTGATAATGATTTTCATATAATATAATATTTTTCTCGGCCATATATAATTTTTTTACATCATGAGTATAGGGGAATAAAATTATTAATCATAATAAATATATAAAAATTTATTGTTTTAATCTCTTCCACATATAAAATATATCCCTCTTTAAATTTATTTCAAATTTGAAAACTTGTTTTGGTATATTATTCTTGTGGAATTTTTATTGGTCCCATGTTTCCCCCAAAAATATACATATTCATTAAAAATAAAGTAACATTAGAGTTTTGTTGTTTCATGATCAATTATCACCATGATCCATGATCTAGAAAAAATATTTCACACAAGATAATTCATGTAAATGATTTTTATCATTGTAGTCGAGTACATTTATGGTTTTTTATTTGACATTATTATAAATTTATACCCCAAAATGATTTTTGATTCTCACAATTTCAGTGGATGTGATTGGTGATATCATATCAATCCTCCATTATCATAAATTTTGGAGGAACTAATGTACCTATTTATCAAAAATCATTACATCCTAAATCACATTGTCCTAATTAATGTGATATTTGATTGAATAATCTATCATCCTCCTTGATATCCATATATACTAAACCCACACACACAAACAGATATATATATATATATCTTTTAGTAAAATATTTTTCATATTATATGGATGTAAATGTTTTTAACATTCTATATAATATATTTGGAATTATAAACTCTCAAAAATTTCACTCTATAAATGTATCTCACAATGTTTTATATTGATATCTATTCCCATATAATTTATTATATTGATCCATATTAATTATAATTGTAAAAGTGATTAAAATATTAAACCCACTTGTCAATTATTTAAAAAAAATATAAATTAAATTTCATCAATTCATATAAAAAAATTTCTTCCATGGTGTATCTAGTCATATAAAATTTATCCTTAGTTTTAAGATTATAATCATTAAAATAGATATCATTTTCATCAAATAAAATTTAAAATAATAATTTTAATATTAATAAGAATGTTAAATATCACATAAGGTAAAAACAGTAATGGTATATATATTATAGATTACAAAAATCCATTGTATCTATCATAAAACATTGAAAAAATGATAAATCCATGAAATGGAAAAGAATATGTCTATATTTATATAAATATGAACCTAAAAAAGTAATAGAACTAATTATTTTATTGATGTTGATTTGACAATTTTTATTATCAAATTGTATGTGGTTTCATTTAAAAATGGAGATATGTAACAGTAGCTTCATTCCCATTTACATATAATAATTAGACAACAAATAAAAGAAAACTAAGTGTCATGATGAATACTTCTAAATATAACTCTACCAATTTATCCTCAATATAAGGTCCTTTATATCACTATAAAACATTTTTTATCAATATTAAAATATAATTATTAAATGATATTTTAATATAAATTCTAATTTTGTATATACATCAGTACTGTGGAACCTATATATTTTGAAAATAATTTAAATAATTATTCATTATAACTGAAATCTAGAAAACTTTCAAACTAAATAACATCATATCGTCCTTTTGTTCCTAATTCTATAGTACAAATATGGTATATTTCCAATCTTTTAAAAAAATCCGTTATATATTCTAATCAATTATAGATTCCATGTGATCATTCTTCATACCTAGTAATATTTGGTATTATTCAATCCATATTATCATGTATTTAGTATGATATTTCTAGATCACAACATTATCCTCTTTTTTAATTATCCTAATATGAAAATTTATTAATAAATCATAATCAATCTCCAATATTGACCATCTACATTTCTGCATGTTAAAGTAATTTAAAATTATTCTAAAATAATAACAATATATACATATATATATATTATACCTCAATATTTAGATAGTTATATCTAATTTACATAATTATATATACCACATAAAACTCATGATTTTTTCTAGGATTATTATTATTAAGAATTATTAATTTCTCTATGTTATAATATATCACAGTTTTACATTTTCATAATGGATCTTCCAACAAATATTCAGTAACTAAACAATTATAAAAGATAGATAATAATGTATTATATTGTTGGGAGTTGATATTAGTGACCATCCTATTTAAGAACAAAATGAATCATTCAATGCATTCCCCTATAACATAAAAGTTTTCCCCATTCAAGGTAGTACTAGTTAATTAATATGATTATTCTAAGGAATTTATAATAATTTTATTATTTTGTAATTAATATAGATTAAAACTCTGTCTCTCAATTTGAAATAATTTTATCAGATATTGTTCAATGATTTATATCTTTAGTGGATCTATATATATAATATTTCAGGCAATTATAAGACCGTATAGGGATACAATCATCTTCTTAAAATATTATTTTCATAAAAATCATTTTATTTTCCCTTTCAATACTGTCATTCAAAAAATACTACAAATGTATTCCCTATTCTATAAGATTATAGAATATTTAATAATTGGACCAATATATACTACTCCAAAAGTTTCATGTAATTCTCTAAAGTCAGTATTCCTCAAATTGATATATATAATTAGTATTTATAAGACATAATTGAATTTCATGGAATTAATATTTGCATAGTCTCATATTATATGTTTTTTTGGTATATTATAATTTTATAACCTAAGTAAATGATATCTATAATGATTAACTACGATAGATATGTATTCATCCAATCTAAGATTTTCAAAAATGTCTAAAATTTTTGGTATAAATTAGTAATTATTATTCATGATCATATTAGCTTTTTGATTATTAAGGAAAAAATTTCAATTCATCATTATTATTATTAATTTGAGAGGATACACAACATTTATAGGAACTTAAAAATTGAAATAACTTTTCCGAATTCACTTATATTTAATTATTATAATCCCCTAATTCAATTAGGGGCAAAAAATAGTTACACAATCATATTTTAAATGAACCATCATGACCATGTTTTATTTAAAAATAATCGACACATTCTGATAGTGGTTAAATAACCTATTTTGAATGTATATACATATATTCTAATTGATTTACAACTATTCAATTATGATATCATCTAAGAACATATGAAATAAATATACTTCATAATATTTCATAAAGGCCAATATTGTGGAATATATTTTCAAGGGGATTACATCATCATATATGTATTCATAATTTAAAATAGGTGGATTTGGGAAATGGAATTAGATTTGAACATTGTTATAATTTAAATTATATTAATTTGAAGAAAAAAATCGAAAAAATATATCATCAAATTATACCATGGGAATAATATCAAGAAATCGATTAATATTATTCTTCTAATAATTAATTCAAGAATATTTATACCCATTGAATTCACGTAACAGACTGCGGTAGATTTTATTGATAACAAAATAGTCAATTTTATTGGTGGTGAATCAAAAAACATAACATTAATACATGATACTATTGAATGAATTTAACCCAAAAAATACATATATATTTATAAATATTATTTGGATTAAAATCTTGGATGTCACCAATTAATTACCATCATATAATATAATAGTTTTGAAATCACATGCACTTTTATTTATTTTTTGTTATAGAGGATGATTTACTCAATAATTATTACTTGCTAGAAGATTGGTGTATCTTTATTCTTAACAAACATACATCATATATTTAATTCATTAATGGTTGTAGTATCTTTGGTATAAACCATCATTACATTCATTATATTAACATGACAAATTATCTACCATTTACATTCATGATCATTATTTCTTATTCATCTAAAACTAAATCATTTTCACAATCCATGTTGGTGTCTTCATAGTTATTTCATTTTTTTAATATTTCTATTAATTCTTATTTCATCTATGTTCCATGAAATTTTAACTCATATGAAATTAACCTTTTTCATATCCGCAAGTCAATATTAATTATATGTGTACTAATTTTATATTTATACATTAAGTGGAAATCAAAAAATTTGGTCACATATTATACATGCCCATAAGGAATGTTTTATTCATATTTATTAATTTCATGTACTAAATAATTAATTATTTTTAGGATCAATGATATAATGGCTATCACACTTTGTGATCATTTTAATGGTTTTATTATATAAAATATAGTGTTGGACCTTATTTTTTTTGAAACAATTAATTCTTTAACCAATATTAAATTATGAATTTTCATAAAATATATCTTAAATAATATTTTACTAATCACTTAAAATACAATGAGGTAATTGTTTATATACCCTCATTATCAATATCATATTCTACCAATTTTTCATTTAATTACTCAATAGATAAATGATAATTAAGTATTTCACACTAACATCATTAATGACTTAAAAATATCAATTTTTATGGTTTTCTACATTGTAGAAATAAATTATTAAAAATATACAATAAATGACAATCTCTATTGTCACATAATGGAATCAAAATGGATTCATTATATCTTCAAATAATTTTGGAGATTGTTATTATTTGGGTTACTAAACATATCAAAAGATATCAAGAAAATATTATTTTTATAATATCTATCAAAATATTTTCTTTAGTGTTAATGTAATCACTTCATTATCCATCATAATCATTTTTCACATATATTCTACCAGATTAGAAAATTTTCGTAATCAAAAAATAGAAAATGCTAGTAAAAAATTAATATATTATAAAATGTTGAGTAAGACGTCATATGAAAATTTATAAGAAATATAAATATTTAAATAAACAATTACATAATACTATGACTATTTATATTAAGCAAATTTTTCTATTTTAATTTTTCACTTTTAATTAATAAACACCTCATAAAAATTAATTATACCGGACTTTTATTCAAATTGATAAATAATATTCCTTAAATATGGCTATTTTATATAAAATAGAATAGTTATATATTCTATTTCATTATTAGAACACATAATTTTATGTTAATTGTAAGAACCCATATCTTCTTTTCTTGTATGAATATTTTATCAAGTTTTTTTCAGGAAAAATGGATGAATGAAAAAAAATTGTACACAACATGTAATTTCTTGTACACAACATGTACTCGAGCACCTTATCATTTATATCACGATACTGACGCATACATGGTCGTGTGATTATGTGGTAGGGTTGTTTAATGTAGGACCTGGTAAAGGTTGATACACATTGTGTATTTATGTAGATCTTGCAGTTTATTTTTTTCATATTGATAAATTGAGCTCGGATCCCTTCTAATTCCTAGACATGTCTTCTTTTAACCATGTATGGTCCTGTAGTAGACAAGAAAATTCATTCTTCTCTAAGACTTTGATCTGTCATTCATTCTATGATTCAAACTATGGCATGTGTTTTGAAAACCCACTAGGGAGTTTTTCATTCTTCTAGTGCCTCTTCTCAGGGTTTTTACTCTCTCTCACGTTATTCATGGTTGAACGATTTTGATTTTTTTTGTAGATCAATGATGTTATATTTAGATTCAATGGTTAACGTACAACAATATTGATTATACCATGTTGTGGTAGGTGTTTTTTTACCTCTCGTTGTTTGTCCTTGAGTTTTTTGTTCCAAAGTGTTGGTTTCCCTTGCTTTTGGTACTTTGGATTCATAAAACTGAACCTTATTTTACCTACCTTTGTATATTGTGAATTTTAGAGTTGGTAGATGTCATATCATTTGAATTTTCATATTTAATGAAGACATGATGAGTTTTTTTCCATGTTTGAATATTGGGACGTGTTGGTGTAGGTTTCCTTTAAGGAATATTGTGTTTCCTATGAGGCCTACCTTGTTTCCTTGCCGTACTTGATAAGATCTAAGGGATTGAATTTTTATATATTTTAAATTAATATGATACAAATTGTAAATGTTTATACATTTTTTTATTTGAGATTACATTGGGCTACTTAATATTATTTACACACAAGTGAATATCATATGGTTGTGATAACCTAGTGTAGTAACACAACAAGGAGAATTGACTATGACAGCTTCATCATAGTGTCTGTTATATTTCAAACTATGAGTCCATAGGGGGATTGATAGTGAGTTCTACCATAGAGAGTCTATAGTTTACGTTACATTACCATAGGTGTAATTGGTGTTTAGTGCTTCCCCATTGAGTCTATAGTTTTCATGAATGTCCATAGGCGAAATTGAAAGACAGTTCTTCCTTAGAGAATATTTTCTTTTTTATTGCATTAGTTGTCCGAAGGGATTAGGGTATGTGAAAACCCCAGAGGGTTAATGTTAATATTCAATGTTTCTGATGCATCTACCAAGCCATGTCATAATCTTGGATTCAGTCTGGTTTGGTAGACTTCTGGGATACGTGTTTTTGAGACATTTTTAAATGATAAACATTAAATTCCAATGAATGTAAATGCAAACATTAGGATTTGGATGGACTTGGGTACTCTTAGTTTCCTTAATTAATTTCTTTTATTATCTTCTACATATAATCACTTAAAGTAACGAATATATCATCTGTTGGATTCCTTCAAGGATTTATATCACAACATGTTTGGGTCATGCTTTTAGACCCAAACAAATTATATGGTTGTAGTTATAGATAAGGGAAATCTCCCTTCTATATCATGTACTTGATTGTTAAGGAATTGGAGAGAATGGGACAGATCTGAGGCTTTTGATGGTGATGGAGTTTATGAAATTTTCATTGTATGTGTATTTAGAACTATATTTCCATCATTATAAATTTATTTGATGTTTTCCATGATATGTGTTGCATGAATTATTTATATATTCTATCAATTTTTTATTTACATACATTATTTTGAAGATTATATTTTTTATTTGATTATTGCTTCTGCTAATATTTATTAATTTTTATTACATTATGAATACTCAACCAATGAGGGAATAGTTTCCCCACTATAACACCAAAGGCCCTCATTACTTTTTGGTACCCTCTAGCAATAAGGGAAATGTGATTGATGCTATCTGAACAACTTGTTACGGGGCACCATTGGGCAGCACCCGTAATCAGGTCCCATCAAATAGGTATCAAATGAGTTTTTTATCTGATTTTTCTTCTATTTAGAGCCTGTATACATGGATGGGTTGGAATGGTTAATTTCTAATATGTTTTGACCAGATGTAGCTAACCCATGTATATGGGAAATCCAATTTAACTCAATTATTGCAATTTTAATTTTTTGAAAATGTTACTGTTGACATTATTTCACCATTGGGTGATTCACATGATTTGTGATGTTATCAATGATATTAATGTGGTTTTATTTTTTGTGCAACCTGATGAGATGAGTTTATTCATTCTCATGAATCATAGAGTCACTTGAAAGGGATCAATGACATGAATTCTTCTCTTTCCATTAAGGGTGCATTACAGATTTCATGTTGTTGTGAAAGATGTTGTTCTAGATATGCATGTTGTTGTGACAGATGCCATGATAGAATTTATACTATTTTGATAGGGTATTTCAATACACAATGTACAATTTCAATGGATACCAAAACTTCTTCACTAAGATGTTATGGTCCCACATGTATCAGAATCTGGTAGATCATACTATACATTTACTGAATTATGTTATGATATTACATTAATAGGATTCCCAACATTGTTTTGCAAAGGGTATGGCCCCCCATTGATCATTATATGGAACTTCAATTCTATTTTCAGTTCTTTATTGTTTTATAGAGTAGTTTTTGAGGCGTACTGTCTACGAAAACAAATAATACACGTCATGTGATGATAAATACAAACCATGAGCCCTTCGGTTCAGGATGATAATGTTTTTTGGAAGTACATGACATGTACATAATGTACATGACATGTATTCATTATATGTGTGACTGTTATTTAGAGTAGAGACATGTGGTTGGGAAATGATTGTAAACATAGGTCATGTACTTTGAGTACACACCTTGTTTTAAGAGATATGTATCCAGCTGTGTAAACAATGACCCAGGTGGATTAAACCAATGTTGGACATGTCATGTCCTATTCATGAATTCCTTGTAGATTCGACACTGTTAGTTACCATGTGAATAATGAAACAAGTGATTATAACATAATGGGAACAAGCCATGTCTAGGGTAAACACACCATGTAGAGTTACCCATGGAGGAACATTGTGTTAATCCCTGTAAAGGGACTCAGTCTGGTGGAATGTAATTCATGTAAACACAATATCTCAAGGGGAACACATATTGTGCATGGGTGTCACATGAACAGGTTGGGAATAGGAATGCGCCATGTTTAAAACCTAACGGAACATCCCGTGTAAAGTGTATACAAGCTGTGTAACCCTATTTCATAAAACCTGATTTTTTTCATTCAAATATTAATTTCATTAACATATATAATTCATTACGTCATAATATTGAACTAATGAGTTAACTTGGCCTTATAGAATCATGAAATTGATACGTCCTTCGATTGTAATCCAGGTTTTGGTGATGATAAAACACCAGAAACAATAGATAAAGGACTAGTGGTAGAGCATCCTGTAGTGCATATCAAGGCACCATCTGTTATCCCAGAAACATGTGTTGATTCACTATTCCATGAAGGATTTATGAGGATGATTCAATCCTTATATGGGTAACTACATCCCTCCCTATCTTTGGCATAATGAAAGTGAGTTTTTCAGTAGTAGAATCCTCCCACATTCTCTTGGGATTAAGGGCCTCATGTTGCATAGTAATGGATAGAAGACATGATGTCTATCATCGAGCATTTCGAGTCACCTCCAGTTATGAGGATGTATAATTATACATACATTCTTTGGGATTCCTCCATGATATGGTAGGATTTTATATCAATGGAGGGACACTAGCAAGTTATGTCTTGGGTAGAGTTCTAGGAAACCTTCTATGACTACTTCTACCAAGATAATTTGAGGGATGAATGAGCTAGAGAGTTCTTGTGTTTTGTGCATGCTAATCTCTCATTCATGGAGTATTCTTATATCTTAAATGGGTTCATTGGTTCACACCCATTTCGGGGGGTGATGAGTTTTTTATTTCAAGGATGATTGAGGACGGTCTCTGACATGACATCTGATCATTGGTGAACATAATTTGGTTGAATTTCATGTATTCTATAGTCAAACATGAACTGATCACTGAACAGAACCTGAGATATTTTGGAGGTATGGTCTAGGGCGGTTCAATATCTAGTGTAGGTATTCTTTTTACTGAAGGAAGGATGCGCCACACGGAGTCTATGCATGGAGATTACAGTAGGTGAGATTTTCCTTCAGGTAGTTATGTGGTGTGCTACGAGTGCACGAAGGGAATAAATAAGAAAACCCAGTGTCTGAGAGACCCATTTGAGTGATGATATTTTTGAAATATGGCATATCTTCATCATTTCTACAGCATCATCCCTCCATAATCTAGTGAGGGAGAATCTCTTTCGACTGCTCATATCAGAGAAGGAGCACTAGTCTCAAATCATACTGAGTGTTGGAGTACATCAGGTTGTTAATGATTCGATGTTAGTTGTGTTTGCTATGTTTGGACACACGGTTTTTGACATTTGAAGGGTGGGTCACCTCATCGATCTCAGATAACTTCACAAGGCCCCAAACTAGGTCACATTTTTGTGCTGTAGTAGACCAAAATGGAGTAGTATCACATAATATCTATAGTTAAACATACAATCAAGGGTTCCTTAGTTTTAGCTTATTATTTTTTCAATATACGGGATTCATATATTATTATATATGTGCCATTTTTTGTATATCCTTGGACTATGTATCTTCACTTCTAATGATATCATGATGATGGACACTCTGTTAGGGTTTAGAATGTCTAGTGTATGCTAGTGCAATGAGTTTCCTCTTATGGTAGCAGGTGTCGCTTCTTACAGGACCTTTTCTAGACATGACGAGCTATAACGTAATTCTTAGAATGGATTAGATGGTTCCATTCCTAGAAATTATTGACAGCTATCATTGTAGGGTGAGTTTCATGTCACTAGATGGTGATTGGTATCTACATAAGGGCGAAGGGGATGACCATGCGAGTAGATATGCATTCGAGCATCACGGGTTGAGAGGTGTTACAGCTAAAATTTCTAGTATATATCTTGATTACTAGGGGATTTCCTAGAAGAAATTTCAACCAATGGTGGTATGATTCAGTGATTTACTTCCATAATACTTTTCAGGATTGCCTCTTAAGTGATAGGTAGAAATTTCAAATGAACATGTTCTAGGGGAAGAACTAATGTCCATTCCTCCTTATAGGATGGATTCACTAGAGTTATTGGAGCATGAGAAGCTGTTAATGGAGTTACATTTGAAGGGTTTCATTTAAACAAGTACTTCTCCTGGGGGTTCACATGTCCAGTTTGTGAATATGGAAGACTTTAACATCAAACATTGCATAGATGATTGGATGTTGAACAAGTTGACGGTCAAGAACTGATATCACTTGCATGGGATTTTCGATCACATTGATCACCTTTAAGTATCCCTGGTGTTCGTAGAGATAGAAATGAGATCCAGTATTCTCCATTTGAATGTTAGACCATTGAATATTCCACTCACATAATATTAGAGAAGGTATGATCTATATGAGTATGTGGTTATTCTGTTATATCTCACGAATTCTCCTGCAATATTCATTACACTGATGAATCAAGTGTTCCATCCTTACATACACTCTTTTGTGGTGATTTTCTTGGATGATATCTTGATGTAATCTCACACATGACATGACCATTACATCCTTCATGAGATCATTTTGAGTTCACTTATAGAGCATCAATTAAATTCAATTCCATGAAAATGAAAATTTTATATGGAAAAATTCACTTATTGGGACATGTTATCTTAGAGTCAAGAGTATCAGTAGTCCCAGAGAATGTGAGATCATTAGGATACTGTGAGAAGGAGAAGTATTTATTTGTGGTACAATGTTTTCTAGGGATGTCTTGTTACTAGTTTCACATTATACTAGAAATTAAATGTGTAGAAGCACCATTGACGAGTATAATTAAAAAGGGGGCAAAGAACATGTGAGATGATTCGTGTGATTCATCCTTTTAGGAGTTGAATGGAAGAATGAGTTTAGCAATGATACATTTTTTTTCTAGACCTGGGAAACAACTATAATGTTAAATGTGATCCATTAGTTATTGAGCTGGGAGAAGTGTTTATTCAAGGGGAATGAGACATTGCATATGGGTTTCAATAGTTATGGAATCAAGGGAGGATTTATCCAATGAAAAATAATTAGATGAATGTAGTTTTACATGTTTTGTGCTGTTGGAGACATTATAATTGTGTGATCATTTTTTGGTGTTAACTGACCACAATAGTATCATCTATATATTTAGTCAGTGTGATCTGAATTTGAGACAATGAAGCTAGTTTTATAAACAAAAGTCTTTCGAATTTGAGCTTGCCTACACTCATGGGAACGAAAACCTAGTGGATGATCCATCGATTAGGAGGATTCAAATACATGTTTATGGGTGTTAGCAGACATACATGAAGAGATGATGCTGGATTTTCATTCCTTGTTATGGGTAGTTCATCCTGGTGTCCCCAAGATTTATTGTGATCTACACTATCAATATTGGTGTCCAGGAATCCAGAGGTACGTTTCTAGTTTTATTATGAGATGTTGTACATATCAGAAGGTGGACGAAGAGTAGCAGCAAATGACAGGGATTTTACAGCAGTTTCTCATTCCTGATTGGAAGTAGAATGATGTCACAATGGATTTCATTATAGGATTACTGATATTTTCTCGAGGGAATGAGATTATTTTTGTGGTTATTTACAGACTCCCAAATGGTTCACACTTCATACTAATCAAGGATAACTTTAGTGTTTATTATCAAGGATGGTTGTACATACGAGAGAATCTTCATTTTCCTGGGGTCCCAAACTCTATTGATATAGAGAGGGATGCATGATTTTAATATTGTGTTTGGCAGGGACTATAGAGGGTTATGGGTACAATGGTACTTCTGAATATAGCTTATCATCCAAAGATATATGGCAAGTCATATCACATGATTCAGTTGTTGGAAGACATGCTTCGATCATGAGTCCTAGATTTTGGTGGTTCTTGGGGAAAGAACATACCTCTTGTGGTGTTTTCCTACAATAATTTTTTATAGGAAATATTCATATTGAACCTTATATGGCCCCGTACAATAGAACATTCGGATCACCCCTATTTGGAAAAATTTATAAGATGTACCTTTGTTGGGACCATGCCTTTTCCAGGATACTACAATTTAACGTCCCGGTTCCTAAAGCCACAAAAGGGTGCCCCGTACCTTGTTGGTCACATAGCCTCATGAGAATTTCACAGACCGTTAGAGGCCTCTTACTAGCAGTGATGGACTTGGGTGTGATAGTGGGGAATCTATTCTCTCATTAGAAAAGTACACAACAGAAGTAAAAAACACAAAAAAGAGTGGAACCAGTAATAATTACATACAAAAAAACAGTAGGAAACTAAAACTATAAACTGTAGAACATATATATAATGATGCATGATACATATGTCAAGGAAAATATCCAAACAAGTCACAATGCTGGAATACAACAGTGCTAAACCAAAGTGCAAAAAAATCAGATGAACTCCTCAGTATCACAACCCATATCTTTGTCCCATGCTCTCCGGATCCACAACAAGTCATGTAACAGAAGTAGATGGGCTCGTGCCATTATCTATACATACAAAAATTTAATCTGTTTGGGTCCAAAAGAATGGCCCAGACAAGGTGTGAGACTAAATCCCAGTAGGAAACCACTATACGATCTATGAATAATAGTCAGTGAGTATATGGCATGTAAAATACATAAGGTAGTAAACAAATATGTACCCAACAGTAAATAATCCACAGTTCAAAGCATTCAAATCACTACATAGTATAAAATAACTAATAAATGAATATTAATACAATAGGTAACCCTATGGGAAGTACCCACAGCCTATCCCCTCTATTATTACCTAGAAACACAAGCAAGAAGCTAAACACAAGGTAACCATATGGGAATTTCTCACAGCCTATCACCTCTAGTCCTACCTAACAAGTAAATGAAACCCTCTTGGAAGTTTACTATATCAAACCCATCTGATTCATCTTAATCATAGAATCTCTGGAAATCATTCACTGAAAATTCCTTCTATATTATCAAAATTGTAGTAAAGGTTATCTGGGGAAGCACTCAATGTCTCATTCCCCTTGTGGCCCATGTCGAGGAACTTCTGACATTCAGGGTAAGCAATCTACATCAATTCCCCATGTGGTCTCGCATCGTAAGATATAAAGATACTCTGGAGAATCGCCCAATGTTCATTCTCTCTATGGCCTATACAACAGGTTCTCACAACCCTGTGTAATTCAAAAAAATTTAGCAACATGTAACTTCCAATGAAAACCTCAAGAACTACTTGGATAGAATTATACAACTCAACAGTATAACAGAACAACAGTCACCCCATCCTACAATACTAGGCATGGGAATGTTAGCAGCAGCCTAATAGGGAAACAAGACCCAAAGTTCAAAAAATGAAACCATACATGAGATATACATCAAAATAACAACAAATCACCCTATTCATAAACAATAATCATCTACTGTGGTATACCAGCATAGCAGATAGACAATAGGGATGAAACGATAAAAGCACAATACCCTGTTCATGGGTATTGGGAAAAGTTTCATATAAAACTCAACGAATCTCAACATAAAGTCATAAAACACCTACCTTAGGGTTATGAGCTCCCTATATGTGAACCTCGAATACTGAATCTCTATAGATCATCGTAGATATGAGAAAACATTTTAAATTTTCAACCCATGGTTACCTGGGAAAGAAGTGGAATCAGAAGATGATGCTCTAAGAGATGAGAGAACTCACTGATGTGACTACAATATAATAAACAGTGTTCAAATTGGAGGACAAAATAAGGCTTAGGGGCTCGTCGATGGTCTGATGCTTCTCAGCACTCTCTGACGAACTAGGTTGAGATGGATATGGTAGTATCCATCAGACTCGACCGAGGTTCATTTAATGAAAAAAATACATGGCGTGTACATTTGGAGTACACAACATGTACTTTTTGTTTTTGTACTCCTCACTAGGATACCTCTAGGTCACTTCCACACAGACATGTCTGTGGTGACTACATGGCCAACACGCAGCCACATGCAGTATGGATGAACACTGAGTGTACTCGTAATGTGCACTGCTTGTATATTGAAATCATCCAGATCATGGATGTGAGGTTATTAAATGTTAATTTGTGTGGCTACTACATGGCCCCCACACAGCCTCCTATGGCATGGTAGTACATGGTGTATACTAATAATCTATAGGACGTGTACTTAATTGTATTTCCGAAATTTCCACTTTTCTCCAAAAATGGACAGAAAATGAAAACCATAATTGAAAAGAAGATCTATGTTTTTAAAAACATACACCCATAAAGAAATTTGTCCGCGAATTCTCCTAGACTTGCGTAAATGAAGAAACCACGATTAGTTACAACCACTATGCTCATACATCAGCTTCCCTCTCTCATGTCTCATCCAGTACTGGCTCATGCCTCTCTAGCACTCGATCTAGAGGAACAGACCGGCCACGAAGATCCTCTGTTCTACGATCCTCAAATGATGTATACACATCGAGGTCAAGCACCTCAAGCTGAACGACAAAACATGGGTATGAAAAGTGACGTCGAAGCTGAGAAATGTTGTAGACGTCATTCATAGATTGCTACCTCTGAGGTAACTTCAACTGATAGGCAATCTACCCATCTCTCTCCAACACCTCGAATGGCCTGACGTACCTCAGTGAAATCGTACCCTATCTACGAATCCTTTTGTGTCCCAACTACGGCGTGAAACGTCAGAAAACCTGATCCCTGACGTCAAACTCCAGAGGTCGTATCTGCTGATCAGTGTAAGTCTTCTATTGAGACTGTGTTGTAGGCATCCTCTTTTGAATCAACTAGATCTCCTTTGTCGTCTCATGAATAAGACGAGGTCCCAGCAAAGCTGCCACTCCTACCTGCAGCCAACATAAGGCTGATCGGCATGGCCTACCATTCAAGCCTTATAAGGTGCCATATAAACAGTTTCATGAGTTCTATTATTGTTTTAAAACTTTAAAATATGTATATACTTCACCAAAGAACCTCTAAAAACCAGAATTCATGCTCGGTGCATGTCCTCAAGCACCTGAATTGTACGCTCGGACATGCCATCTGTCTAAGGATGGTAAGCTGTATTCAACTGTACCATTGTACGCAAAGCCTTCTGAAGTCCCTGCTAGACCCAAAAAGTACAATGGGCATCCTTTTCACAAAAAATGGAGTGTGGAACTCCATGTAGATGTATAATATCTCAGATGTACAACCATCCTAGATAATCAACATTGAAGTTAATCTTGATTGGAATGAAGTAATCAAACTTCATGAGTCTGTAAATGAAAACACAAACTTCATCATTCACTTGAGGAAACCATGGAAAACCAGTAATCATGTCAATCGTGATGTCATTCCACTTCCATCCGGGAATGGGTAACTAATGTAAAAGACTTCCTAGTCACTAATGATCTGCCTTCACCTATTGACAAGTGGAACACTTCATGACTAACCAAAAAATGTACCTCTTCATACTTGGCCACAAATACTAACCGTGTAAATCACCAAACATTTTTTTGATGCAATGATAAACTACCCAAATTGAGGATTGAAAATCCCATAGCAGCTCCCCACGTATGTCTGCTGGCATCCATACATGCCAATGGAAACACAAGATATCATCCTCTCCTACGGTACATCCATGAATAGGTTCCTCTCCTCTCATGCATTTCCATAGGACTAGGCCTTAAAAATATGATAGTTGCCTCATTCGAACCCATTCAAGAAGAGTAGATGTAATTGCATCAGAAAAAAAAAAGTTTTCCCCTGTATATCGTGGACCTCTAAATGCATCTCAGAGAATAGAGCCATATGAAGCCACTCACTACTGGCCTCCTGAACTACCTGTATCAAATTCATCCTTCTCAATGCCTCATCCAGTGCGTTGCCTTTCCCAGGCATATAGGTAAGTTCAAATTTAAAGGACTAAATGTACTCAACCAACCAGCACTGTCTCAAATTCAGATCACGCATAGTGAAGATGTACTTGAGACACTTATGGTCTATGAAAACTATAAAATTATCTCCAAGGAGATAATTTCTGCAATAGGACAATGAATGTACAACAACTTCCAAATCTAGATTTTGCGACGGGTAATTCCTCTCATGTGGCCTCAACATCCCTGACCCGTACACAATGACTGCATCTCCCTACATAAGTGCATATCCCATATTGATACTTGGTGCATCATATTAAATAGTATAGCTCTTGCACCAATCTGGAAAGAATAGTATCAGCCTTGATGTAAACCTCCCTTTCAGCTCTTGAATGGCTGAATCACAAGTATCTATCCATAAGAACTTTACATCCTTATTAGTCATATTTTTTAGTGCTGCTACTAAACGTGAAAAGTTCTGTATGAAACATATGATGTATACAAATATCCCTAAATAACAACACACCACAAAAACGTTATTTGGATGCTTCTAGAAAACTACATCCCTCATTTTATCTGGGTCTACAAATACACCTGCCCTTGAGATAACATGACCCATGATGAGAAACTGATCCATCCAAAAGTTTAACTTTGAGAGCATATCATATAACTGATGCTTCATAAATGTACTCAAAACAATCTATAGATGGTTAGCATAGTCATGTCATGTCTGAGAGTACACCAAGATATCATCCATGAACACCACTATGACAGAATAAAGTATGGATGGAACACTCAGTTCATTAGTTACAGGAAAACTGCAGGCATGTTTGTGAGTCCGAAAGGCTTAACCAAGTACTCCTATAGACCTTACCTACTTCACAAGGCCGTAAGAGGTATATCTAATAGTCTAACTCGCAACAGATGGTAACTAGATCTCACTTCAATCATTAAGAACAAATGGGAAATTCAAAGATGATAAATAGATCATAAATCTAAGGAAAATGTTATCTGTTCTTGACCGTCATCTAGTTCAACATCTGATAGTCCACAAAAATCCGGAGGGTACTGACGTCCTTCATTTCAACAGGACCAGAAAACCCCAAAGAAAAGTACTGGTTCAGATGAAACCCATTGACTGCGACTCCTCGAACTATTTCTTGAGCTCTAGCAACTCAGGTGTAGTAATCCTATAAGTATGAATGGACATTGGTTCCACTCCTGGCACATGCTCAATCAAGAATTCTACCTCACGATCCAGAGGAAAACCTGAAATATACTCTTGAATGACATCTCTAAAATGATCCACCACTAGAGGAATGTCTAACTATGATGTCCCCTGGTCATCTAGATAATGACTAGCAATATGGGTTGTAACTCCTCCCAACACATGATGCTCTGGACCTGCTCTGCTCGGTTTCACAACTAATTCATCCCTATGGAGAAAAGATCCACCTTCCGATGATATAAAAGTCACCCTGAAATGATAATAGTCAACAACTTCTTGGAGGGGAACTAATGCATCCATCCCGAGAATGACATAATGACCTATCATATCTAAGACATAGAGGTTCCATATGATGTGACATCTACCATCTTGTAGAGTGAACTCTCTGGACAGACGTATACTAGCCATTCTAGCTCCCAAAAGAGTGTCGAGAGTCAAGATATCAGCAGATGAAAAGATGAAGAGACCAAGGCTCTCTACAATATAAAAATATAGAAAAATATGGGATGCTACTGTATCTAAAAGAGGAGATGTTAAAACTAATTCTACTATGATCATGCCTCGAACGGTAGATGGTCATGGATCCTGCTCCTACTGTGTCTACTCCACTACAATGGTTTGGCCTATAACACAGCCCAGTGACCCTGCCTGACCACACTGAGCTAATTTTCTATAATGTCACTGAAAACTGGTTAATTGGATAGCAAGACCACGACCTCCACCTAAACTTGAATGGTCGGATGAACTCCAGATCCCACACTGGTGAGAAACTGGTGGTGTTTTTCCTGAATGAGAAGTCATATAAGAAACCATTTCACCGGCTTTTGGAGAAAAGATCATTCAAAAGCGCTGAAGGTTTCCAATCTTGCCACACGATCGAAACTCCACTGGGCCTTTTTGGGAATGTGTTCGCTTATGAATTATTGTCCCGCACTGGTAACACACCACCTGGCTACCAGAAGAAGTGTCTCACCTCATCAGACCACTGTGCAAAAACTCTCTACAGTGGTTCTTATTGTCAATAGAAGGAATAATAACCCCAACTATCAGGCCGACCTGGCTCACAACTCCCAAATCCCTTATATTGTTATTTTTGATCAGTGACTAGTTGACTATACAAGTGATTGATGTCAACCCGAAGATGTTCACCTGCAATCGGATGTCGTGCCTCAGACAATCCATGATCTTCCTTGCGACGGACAACTGATCAACTCCCGAAATAGGAATTAAGCACTACACCATGGTAAAACTAGAGGAATACTGCATGATAGAAAGAGTACCCTGCTCCAGACTCATATACTATTTAGCTAGATCGGCCTTCAGGGTCTCCAAATAGAAGTAATGAAAGAAGATGCACTAAAACACATCCCACTCCATAACTTTCAGGTGTCCTAACTGCAAGATCACATCCCACCTCCTATTGGCGGAGTCCCAATGAATATATGTAGTTAGATATACCCTCTTCTCTTGGAGCATCTCCAGATCCTCATAGATCGTCAGTATGTCTTCTAGCCAGGACTCTGCATCCTGAGGTCCTTTTTCCATTGAGAAAGTGGGAGGATGTTGATTCTAGAAGACTTGTGTCAAATCATCAATTTAAGGGTCAGGAGGTGGTCCTCCCTAAAAGGTTTTCATCAACCTCATGAAGTCATACTTGAACTATGCAACAGCACGGGTAACATGTATAACTGCTAGTGCCTAGTATGGCACAATAGGATTATAGGCTGGAAGTCCCTGATCAGCCATGTACGTTGTTTGATCACCACTTGGGAACTAGCGCCCAACTAGAGGACGTACCGGTGGCATGAAACTACAATTTAAAGAGAACACCTTAGATTAAGATTAATAATGATTGAAAATAAGGCGTGTAATAAAGGAACACGAGAATGAATGCACTCACATTTTTTCAAGACCTGACTACACTGCATGTTCATTATTTACATGGCATGCGCCCTGAAGTCATTTACATTGGCGTGTACTCCTACCAAACTGGTTGTGTAAAAATCTAGACACATGATGTGTTGCCTCAACACATGGTGTGTACTTGATTCCCCTTCCCTATCCGAGTCCTTCTACACGGTTAAGCCTCACGACACTCCTAGGACAAGACTACACATCATGTACAACTAGTACACATCATGCAGTAGAGAAGCCTAACCTGGCTTGTGTTGTTAGTGACACGGCCTGACACATGGCTCAATCTACACGGTGTCTTCCAGATAGATACGACGTGTATGAAAAGGGATAACAACAACTTGTGTTGTTCATGAACCGGCTAGATACATCGGTCAGACTACAAGGTGTGTTCATATGGCACACGACATGTATTAGTCATGGATCGACAAACCTATGTTGTTAGGGACACGTGTGGGCACAGGATTGGCACTACACAACATGTTTGACGGGTACACAATATGTTCCCAGCAGATTTTTCCCATCTCATGTCTCTACCCACATGGCCTGTGACATGGTTTAGAGACTCCACGGCGTGTACATAATCTACCCGATGTGTAATTAAGAAAAAAATTCCTCCTGAACAGAAGAACACATGACATATACATAACATTACATGGAATTTATTCTGTGTTTTTCCAAACAGTAAGCCTCAAAAAATACTCTCAGACCTATAAAAAACTGAAATGATCTTAAAAAGGGCCAAATTCCTATCTCTAAGGGCCCATACTCATTGAGAATAATAGTTTGTAATATTATACACATTTTAACATGTAAAAAGGGCAATGATCCACAAAATTCTAGTCTATGAGGGAAAATAACACCTCAAAATGAAAATCTTGGCATCCATTATATGAAACCTCTACACAAAACAATTCACTGTCAAACAGCAAGAATTTTTACAAATGAAACTATCAAAACAACATTCATAATTTACACATCATCTATCACAACAACATGGAATCACTAATGCATCCTAGATTTAATGAAAAAATCAATGACAAGTGATTTATATCATGTTCATATATGATGCATGAGATGGAATACCATCATCTCATTTGGTTGCAATAGTAATAGAACCTCAATAAAATTAACAATAATATCACAAATCATGCGAATCACCCAAGATGAAATCAAATCAACTTTAATAACTGTAAAACTAGAACAATTGAAGTTAAACAAGGTAGATTGGTTTTTCCCTGTACACAAGATAACTACTCTCTGGAAAATATTAATTCCAAGTACCCATTTCGTCCTACATATGGCTAAAGGATCCAAATAGTAAGTCACGAGAAAAGTAACCCTATGATACCTAGTCTAATGTCCCAGTTTCAGAAGCCACCTAGAGGCACCCCATACCTGGTTGGTCACATGGCCTCAAGTGCATTTCCCCGAACTCTAGAGGCTTATGACTAGTAGTGAGGGCCTTGGGTCTGATAGTGGAGAAACTATTCCATCATTAAAAAATTAAAAATCAGATGTAAACAAACACATACAAGATCTGAATCAGTAAAAATTTCATATAGTAGTAACAGCAGGAAACAGAATGTATAAACTAGAGAACATATATGTAATGATGCATGATACATATGTCTAGGAAAATAACCAAACAAGTCACAATTCTGGAACACAGTACTGCTAAACCAAAGTGAAAAATAAAGCAGATAAAATACTCAGTAGCACAAGCCATACCTTGGTCCCATGCTCTCCAACTCTACATCAAGTCATGTACCTGAAGTTGAAGAGTGTTTGAACTTATCTATACCTGCAACAATAAAATCTTTCTAGGCCCAAAAGCAAGGACCAATCAGGGTGTGATACTATATCCCAGTAGGCAACCACCCAGAGATATCTTCCTAACAACCAGTGAGTATCTTGAAGGTAAAATATATAAGGCAGGGAACAATGAAGCACCCAGTTGTAAACAATCCATAGTTCAATGAATACAAATAACTACACAGTATACCACAACTAATCAAATTAGATAAACAAAACTAGTATCCCTATGGGATGTACCCACGACCTATCATCTCAGGTCCTACCTAGAAACAAAATCATTCATCTAAACACAAGATAATCTTCTTGAGAATTCTCACAGACTATCCCTTCTTGACCTACCTAACAAGTACAGGCAACCCTCTAGGTAGTCCACTCAATATATCCCATCTGGTTTAGCTTATTCATAGAATCTATGAGGAAGGAATCACCATAAATTCCCCCTATAGTCTCGTAATGGTACTAAAGGTGCTCTGGGGAGGCACTCAACAACTCATTCCCCCTATGGCCTACGTCGAGGAACTATAAACACTCAGGGGAAGCACTCAATGTGAATTCCCCATGTTGTCTCTCATCGTTCGTTATAAAGACACTATCATTAACCCTCAAATCACATTTTCCTTATGGCTTATACACCTGGTTATCATGACCTTGTGTTATTCATGAAAATGTAGAAGCTTATAACGTTCAATGGAATCCTCATAATCTACTTGGATAGAATTCTACAACACAACAATATATCAAAACAATTGTCACACATTCCTAAAATACAAGGCACCGGAATATAAGCAGCAGCCTAACAAGAAAACAACACCCAAATGTCAAAATAAGAAAAACATGCATGGACCATACATCCAAAACACAAAAATTCACCATATTCACAATCCATAATCATCTACTCTGGCATACCAGTATAGAATAGAAACAATATGGATGAAATGGTAAATGCACAATACCCCGTTCATGGGTATTGGGAAAAATTGCAAATAAAACTCAACGAATGTCAACAGAAAGGAAAACACAAGCTACCTTCGGGTTATAATGTCTCAATTCATGAACCTCAAAAATTGATTGTCCATAGAATGTCATAGAACTGAGAAAATGTCTAAAACATTCAGCCCACGATAACATGGAAATGAAGAGGAATCAGAAGATGATGCTCTAGGAGAAGAGATAACTCAATGATGTGATTCCAACGAAATCAAAATTGTTTGAAATGGAGGACATAAAATGGAACGGGGGCTCATCCAAGATCCATTGCTTCTAGGCACTCTCAGACGAACTAGGTTGAAGAAGAGACAGTTCTGTCTGTCAGACACAACCTCGGTGCATTTAATTAAAAAAATACACGGCATGTACTTTTGGAGTACATGGAGTGTACTTGATGTTTCCATAAAACACATTAGGATACCTCCAGTTCAATCCCACATAGCTATTTTTGTTGTCAATAAACGGCCAACACATGGCCACCTACAGCAGTGATGTACACGGTGTGTACTCATAAAGTTCATGGTGTGTACTTAGAAAACATCCAGAAGAAGGACGTGTGGTTATTACACGGTCGTGTGTGGATACTACACGGCCATTACACGGCCACTTTCTAGAAGGCAGTACATGACATGTACTCATAATGTACACAACATGTACATAGAAAATGTCCAGAATTACCTCTTTTCTCCGAAAACGACCAGAAAAGGAAAAACAAACCTAAAAAGAAGATCCGGGTTCTTTCACACAGAGTAGGTAGATTTGATTAAAAATAAAATGGATATTAAAAATTCATGGTAGAATTGTTATGATGATCAACAAAGATGAACTCTCGAGTTCGACGCCAGTTACCAGGTTTTCATATGTGTCAAACATTGGTTGGGAAATATATGGATGATGATATAGGAGAATATTTCACACTAATAAGCTGTTTCATTTTTGGTAATAGAGATATTAGGGTCGGTATCCTTTCGATATCAGTTACCTCAGAGGCATTGTGTTATGCACAATGCCATCCATGTTTCTCAGCTACGACGTTACATCTCAGACTCGTCTTATATTTTCTACCTGAGGAGGTTGAGTTGGATGGAGACACATCATTATAGGAGCATCCTATCTAAATTTTTGATCGATGTGTGAAGGTTCTCTATGGCCTATCAGTTCCTCTAGTGTGAGAGATATGGAGCAACTGTTAGTGTTGGACGAGACGATGGGGAGGGAGATTGATGTGTGATTGCAGTGGCAGGAGCTATTCATGGATTCTTCTTCACCACATTGTTATAAAAATTCTGTTAAAACATTCTTTTAGGGGGGATGTGTGTAAGAACATGGATCCAGTTTTCAGGTATGGATCATTTTTCAAGTATTTTTTGAAGAAAAAAAGGAAGAAAGAAATTTTTTGGAGTACACGCCGTGTACTCAAATATATATGTTTTGTGCTCAGGCAACACATAAAGACCATGTTTATATTGTGTTATGGCTGTGTTCATGGTCTAATGATGACCTGTCATGTCCACATAAGGTGGGATGCAGTAATGGTTGATACACACCATGAATCATCAAAGAGCATGTCACGTTTTTTATTTTTAATTAATAAATCAAACCATGGATCCATATAATGCCTATAAACATATACTTCTAACCATGTATCATCTAATAGATTACATGACTAATGAATTTTATCCAATACACTGATCAATCATCCATTCAGCGAATACTAATTCGGTAGGTGCATTGGAATCACACTAGTGAGTTCTTTATTTTTCTAGAGCCACTTCTCCCGATTTCATATATCTCTTGTGTAATTTAAGGATGAAAATTTATGATATGTCTATTTATCTACTACATTATATGTCAATTCATAGGATTAGGTTCAACTATATCGATATTACATTTTCAATGTAGGTGGTTTGGTGACTTTTTTTGTTTTACATTGTGTTTTGTTTTCGAAATTGCTGATTAGACATGTTTCGTGTATTTCATGCTTTGGAAGTTGTACCCCATGTTATCTACCATAGATTGATTGTTGATTTTATGTTTGGATGATGTGATATCATTTGAAATTGCATGTTTAAGGATAACCCCCTGTATGTGATTCCTTGTTGGAATATTAGGTTCATTTGGTCCAAGTTGACTATGAGGTATACCGTACTGCCTATGTGGCACACATTTTTTCCATGCCTTGCTTGATAGGATAGAACTGTTTGAATTTTTCTGCTTGTTAAAAACATGTGATATGAATTGGAATTGTTTATCCATATAGTATTTGATATTACACTAGGCTATATAATATCATTTAGTAATTGTTAAACCACATAAGGCAATAGGAACATTGTGTAGTAACATCACATACTGAATTGATGTTGAGTGCTTCCTTAGATTTTCTATTATATTTCATGGTACGAGAGAATAGGGTGGAATTAAGATGAGTTCTCCCTATTATTTTATATAGTTTACATTACGATACCATGTGGGGAATTGACATTGAGTGCTTTCCTATATAAATTATTGATTCTGGGAATGACTGAAGGTGGAATTGAATGTGAGTGATTCCTTTGAGTGGCTTTACTATTTTATTGTATTACATGTCCAGAGGGGATAGAATATGTGAGAAACCCAATGGGTTAATATGAATATTCAATAATTATGATGTTTCTAATAGTACAAACCAGTATCTAAGATTCTGTCATGTCATGCAGTCATATGAGATACATGTTTGAAATAAGCGATTAAATGTTAAACATTAAATTCTGATGAATGTAAATAGAATCTTTATGATTTGGTAACTTTTTTGTACTCCTAGTTTAATTTATATATTTTTATTACGAACTTATTTATATATTAACTGATCATTAGTAACAAATTGTGTGGTGGTTGCCTACTGGGATTCACCTCACACCCTATTTGGGTCATGTTTTTGGCCCCAAATAGATTATATGGATGCAGGTGTAGATAAGGGAATGCTCTATTCTACATTAGGTGTGTGACTACTGAGGAACTAGAGAGCATGGAAACAAGATGGGGCTTGTGATTCTATTAGATATTATGTGTTTCCTTGTACTTTGGTTTAGAACTATATTTCTATCGTTGTGCCTTGTTTTGCTATTTTCTAATATATAAGTGACATGCAACATTTATATATGTTATCCAGTTGTTTATTTACTTACAGTCATATACTATTTACTTGTTTTATATCATTATTTCTTCAACTACACTTTATTATTTGTTATTCATCTATGCATACTCTTTAAATGTGGACATAGTTTCACCATTATCACACCTACGACACTCACTACTATTCAGCAACATTTGTTGTTTGGGGAAATGCACATGAGGCTATATAACCAACCAGGTATAAGGCACATTTTGGTGGCTCCTAGAACCAGGTTCTTACATCATTGGATGAGTTCATTATGATATTTCTTTACATAAAAATATATTTCAAGATATTATCAACATTTCAGAAATCATTGAAAAATATATACTAATAGAGATATCAATAATTATGTGTTTATTCATATCATATGGAATTTGGAATCCTAATGAAAATGGAATCTCAATCACTATGTAACAGAAAATTAATATAAATGACTAATTTAGGACATATCGTCATATTATTACATGAGTAAAAACATCAACACATATTAAATTCCAAACAAAATGAATTATATATCATATAAATAAGGAATCAGTTTTTAAATAAATCCATATGGGTATATAATATCAATGATGTTCATGGGGAAAAACAAACATCTTAATATAAAATATAGAAATATCAAGTAACCACTTATCAACATGATGAATTTGTAAAAAATTAATTTCTTGTAATATATACTATCAATTATACTGGGAACCCATAAAAAGTTTTCATGATCTATGGAAATATAAAATGAAAATGTGGTATAATTATATCTATATGGATTTAATACATTGGGAACATATCTAACAAAATATTTTCCACATATAGGTCGGTCAACTTGTAGAACAATCATTTATAATAACATCATGTATACCCATAAAATTGTAAATATATATTACAATATCTTATCCATATATAATAAAACATATAATTATATATAATGATCAAAAAATTAAGTTGAGGTATATATTATTTTATGAATTCCATTCATAAAAAGATAATCTATAAATAAATGTGATGAATTAAAATAATAATCAATTATTATTTAAAAACTCAAGAAATAGACATGGATTAATAATGTTAAAATGATATTACATATATGTAATCATGAATGTGATATAGTGTTAAAAAAATTCAATCATAAAAAAGAATCACATTTTTTGAAAAATATTATTTTGATAATTGCAATAAAATAAAAACTAATTATATAAAAGTTTTAAATTTAGAGGAAAACCAAAGATAAATCTATAAATGGATTATTCTTACATTTATATATGTTTTGTAGAAAATTTAATTTATATATAATTTTATTAAAAATAATAATCTTTAAAACATAAATTCATATAATTAAATAGATAATTAATTGCCTCAAATAAATCTTGGAATTAAAAAATTCTAAATTATATGAAATACTCAATGAAATATAAAAAATCACTATAATGTGGGACGTAAAAAATTTAATAATTTTTAATAGTATTGAATTAACCCATATAATAAAATACACATATTATTATGTATTTAAAATATTTAATTTAAAATTATAGATTTACAATTTTATTCATATTCTATTTTATATATAGGAAAATTAATTATTTTTTATTGTATTTGATATAGACATGAAATATAAATAACTATTTTGGATGTTATATTTTTTTATATAGCAACTCCATTTCATTATAATGAGATGATCATTACAAAATGTTATTTTGTTAGGATATTTTTATTACTCAAAAATAATTATAATATATAATAATAAAATGAAAAGTATATGAATATAATTAAAACATAAATACCTTCAGAAATTATAAATACAATGACTATATGATATTGAGACTATTTAAAGAAACAAATTACAAAATATTCATGATAAGATGGAAAACCTGTAAATTCATGTATAATAAATTTTTAATTTTTTTCTTATGTTTTGAAAAATTATTTATATTTATTAAAAATAATTGTATTAATTTGTATTTTTTAATCCATATTGAACAATCATTCATAGATTACAATTTTTTCAATGTGATAATTGTAAAATTTATTCTTCTGTATCTACGATATGGTGGTTTTTTTGGAGTTTATTTTTTCTCAATTTGTCGAAAACATCCATAATCCAAATTGAGATGATAATGATATTTTTTACGGAAATATATTGATCCATAAATATGCTCATTCATTTTATATTAATAGATTGAATTGATAACAAATTAATTTTAATTTTATATTAATAAATATTTTTTAAAAATAAGTTATATTATCAATTATTATAAAAATATATATTATCAAACAAAATTCATTAAAATAACAAACTTTATTCATTATTTAAACATATATTTTTTATAAAAATTATCTAATTATCTTTCTTGATTTTATATAAAACAAATAACCCATTTCACTATTAAAAATGACATAAAAAATAATGTTTATAATGAATGAATTATTATGAATATGTTATTTAAAAAAACAAAAATCACTATATTATAAGGTTAAATATTTCAATTTATTTTTATTAATTGGTTATATATTATTTATGATAGTGTGGATGAATATGATATATAATAATTGATTAAAAAAAGTATAAAAGATACATTTAAATGATAAATCCTCTAAAAATGAACCTCCTAGAAATTATGTATTTGAGGATTAATAGGTAATAGAAATTATATTATATGGTAATTTTTTAGTTTCTAATATGACAGAATATATTTTTTTAAGATGATGATAGTAAAAAAAATTGTGTTTTATCTATGTTTAAATTGAAATTCTATTTATGTATAGGAAATTCAATTTTGGAAGGAGTAGAGATACTCAAAACATGGTATGCAATTAAAATATAGGATATGGGTGATTTTTTTATTGAATGTCATATTTTATTGAGACACATGGTAATGGTGGTTCTACAAACCTCAGTGGATTCCCATTTTGTGAATATGGGGTCTAGATATTTCTAGTGGAATCCTTTTGCAAAACAAAGAGTGGAAAAATATACATTGTAGTGAGAATTAAGGGATTATGGTATAATATTATATTATATTTGGTATGTTATATATTAAATAATTTTTTAATGGATAGGTTTATTCAATAATGGATCGGTGGTTCTTTGATAAGTGTCGGGTGTCTTTTTTGAAATGAAAGTGTCATATGTTTTTAATCCATATTGCTAGATTAATCCATTACACAATGATGGAAATATCCTTGAATTTTGAGGCTATAACTATTTCAAATTGAAATTAACTCAAATATCTATTTTATCATGTCATTAACATCGTTTTCTCCATCATACTATATTTATAGTCCTTTTCAGTTTTTATTCAATGTTTATATCATCCTCATTTTTTTGAATTTAATTATTTTTCACAAATGCAAGTAAGTTTGTGATTCATTTTTTAGGAAACAAATTCATCATAAATAATTATACTAATAACAATATTCATTTATATAAACCCAAATTGATATTAGGTATTTTTAATATCCTATTACACCATTCATTTATGATATTATGGATTTATATCATCTCAATGGGAAATTGTAATGTGTTTTAATTGTATTTTATCAGGATTGGAAAATGTTTCTAGAAAAGGATTTAAAAAAGGACTTATCATTGTTTCCGTCAGGTATGAAATTGTTTAATCTCATATTATCATAAATTATAAAACAATGTTCTTTCAATATCCTATGAGGTTAGGGATGCAGTACATCACCATCATTATAACTGTGTGAATGTGTATTAATAATTTTTTCAATTTTGTGGTAAATTTTTGATAATCAAAAATATAATAATAAGGTTGATTAATGGGATTGAATATGAATGTGTGATAATCATATGGTTTATATAATTTAATCATTTGTTTTTAATTCATGATAATTATTATTAGCAAAATCCTTGTTGGATATATTTTTAAGGTCAAATCACATTCAATAGGATATTTTCCAAATAAATATTTTAAAAAATATAAAAATTATATGTTGAAATTTATTCCATGAATTGTTTTTTCATTATTGATTGCTTTTTGATATATGGTTTCTTAATGGCGTTCATAGTTATCATCATTTTTATAAATTTTGTGTAGACCTTGTTTTTATGTATAATGTGGAATTAATTGATCGAGGTGGATCGATAGAATAATGGGGTGTGGGTTTTATTATAATCGTTAATGATGGAATGTTACAATATAATTATTTCAGTGACATGATTGGTTTCATGGAAATCCAATGGTGGTGGCTATTATGATTGTGAAGGAATTGCTATTTTTGTCATTCAAGTGTATTATAATGGTTATCATGGAATTATTAGTTTTTAATTTGAATACCATTACAGATTATCAGTATTGTGGATGATCTTGAAATTAAAAATATAACATGTTAGTAAATTTAATTACAATGTATGATTGACTTTTTATGTTACTAAAAATATTACAAAGAATTTGTGTATATTTTATTTTCAATGTGGTTTAATTAATAGAAAAAATATTTGGATGAAATGATTGTTAGTGATGATTTGATGAAAATTAAAGGGGATTATGGAAAGTATTATAATTAAGTTTTATTAATTAAATCCAATGTGGATTGTAGTTTTATATGTATTATTTACTTATTTTTTATTGAAATGATATATTTTTCTGAAATATATATATAAATAGTTTGGATAGGTTTATTATTTTATAATTGGGGAATATTTTATTAGTATTATATAGTTGGGATATTGTGATATTTTAAAATAATATATATAACATATTTAAATTCATGAGAATAAATTTATATTTATATTATTAGGATAATAATATTTGTTTTATTTTATTGATATTTTATATAAAACATCACACAAGTATGATAAACATATTGATTCCCCGAGTGGAATATATTTTCATGGTTTCTTTTACAATATATTGTGTGGAGAGGAAACATGTAATTTACTTATATCTCTTCCATTCAGTCCCCACGTATATATTATAAGAATTTATAACTCATGGTTATGGAGATATATATGGTGTTATGTCTTGAAGATATATTATATATAAATATATGCTGATTTATTTATTGTTGTTGATACATTATCGTGGATGTCTTTGATAGATTAAGAACAAGAGGTTGATATACATCATATTCATAATATTCTATTATGAAAATAAAATTATATTCATTTTGGATTTGTTATGTTATAGTGGATATGTGGTAAAGGATATGATGTTGTATGGGGATATGTTTATATATTAATACATAGTGGATTTAAATATTGGAATTATACAATTGGGGAATTAGGATAACCATATCAATAGTTAAATTATTTTGAATTATATTCCATTAATTTTTTCTTCTTATATTATGGGATTAGACATGGATTTTTTTGGGAAACAGATATAAATTATTGATTTTTGGTAGACAATTTTTATTTATTAGTGTGGGATAAAATATAATTTTACAATGATTGTGGAATTGTGTAACTATATATCCTAATATAATGAGATTATGTCGTAGTTCCTTATTAATCATGAAAAATTCTCCATACACTATAAGAGAATGAATAGTTATGAGGCACAATATTATTTTAGTGGGGAAAATATATCATTTGTATCAATAATTATAAATATGTACTATAATTGTAAAAAAATGGAATAAAATATGCAATTATTTGACTAGAGGAGTTAAAAATATCTATTTTTATAAAAAAGATAATCAAGGACCCCTAATGATTATTGAAAACATATATTATGAGTATTATATGTAATCAATTAAAATTAAAAAAAAATATTTTGGGTTCTATCATAGTAATACCTTGGATCACCATAATTCATCTCTAATATACCTTTTATTAGATCATTTCCATTTCCTTTTCCCATGATCATAATGTATTCTTGTGCGTAGAGATTACTATAATGTTAGTGAGTATAAATGTAGTAGGAAACATCTAGTTTTAACTTAGCACATGTTCAATTACATAGAATTTATGTAAGGAATATATATAATCACATGAAAAAATAATATTAAATCATGTTTGAGCATTTATTTTACAGTAAGGATTCCAGAAATACATGTTCATAAATGATATAATTCTATTATAAAATTAATTCATACAAAAATACAAGAACATTAGTACAAAACAATGTCAACACAAGAAACCCATAATTTCCAAATAGATGATTATCATCATGTTATTCCACAAAGACCCCATTTTATTTTAGTACCTTAGGTCATTCTCAAATGTCAATATGTCTACACACTATGTGATAATTCATATAAAAAAGTATATCATTTATCACAATCACCCTTCATAAAAAATTACATATCTGCACTACTCCCTGAGGCTTGGGTAGTGATGGTTATCAATCCTCATTTTCTATATTGTAAATGTCATCATGTCAGTTGAATCAACTTTAAATACCCTCCATTCAGTGTCCCTAGTCCAGGAAGAGTCTTCCAATAATACTAATCAAAGTTATACAAAAACCAATATAATTAATATACCACATGAATATAAATATTAGATATAAAATAAGAATGTGGAACAATATTAATTACAAATTTTAGGATATTTTATCCAACTTATAATTATATGAACAAACTCTTACACCTGTCACAAGGGTTTCACACACAGTTGTGATCAAACATCATACATTACCTCATAAGATTCCTAAATGAAAACATGATGTAAAATGAAATAAATTTAACTAAATTATATAATGATTCATCTTAATGTAAACCAAGCAGTAATATACATGGACTTTATATGGTAGATATCATCTTATCACATACGTGTTCACATTAACATCACATTTTTTTCAAAATCATTGTCTTTGAAAACCTATTCCCACACTATAAGGAAGATGAATTTATAAGATCATAACTAAAACTGATTCCATCAAGGAATTAATAATATAATATAATGAGACTCAAAAAAGAATATAAACAGGTATTTGGTCTATAAAAACATTCCTATGAATTTTTCAACATTTATATACATGGTATTTATCTAAAATAATCAAACAATTCATCTGCTTCGTCAAAAATATAATAAGAATCCATGAAATCATCATTAGTTAGTATCAAAAAAAATAATAATTAAACATCATGTTGGATCTATGATAAATCAAATGGTAATAAATATTATATATGTAAAATAAGGAATAATGAGATAATACATATTTCAAAAAAACTTCTCACAATATCCTGGTTCAAAAAAAAAACAAAAATAAATCTCTTACGATCATAAAATCTCTAAATATCTACATAGGATTATTAAATAGTAAAAATCATGTACATTTGTAGATACATCATGGATTATCATCTAAATAATTTACATAATAATTTACTGACAGTTGTTAGTAAATTTTCCATATCAAGGAATCATAAATTAAGGAGGATAAATTGGTTAATAGAGCACAAATTGTGAATTAAAAATCATTCCAAAAATCCCATTTTAGATACATTTGTATCCCATATAAAATTGATCATATACATGAAAAATAATTATGTATTAGGGTTCTCAAAACCAACCTGACAACCAATACATCATCAATCATTTCATGGGGGATTCGAACATACTCATATAACATTGACATTGGCTTTGTAATTTTGTCGTATCCTATAATTTTTTCCTAATCCACGACCTATAATATGGAACGGGGTGGTCACCATAAACATTATCTATTACAACCATCCCTGAGAACAATGTCCATGTCCCATAATTTTCTAAGACTTTTTCCAATTGCATATTTTAAAAAATTTCTAATCATGGCCACCACACCTTCCACCACAATTATCATGTATCTTGTATGTAACCATGGAAACTCTATGACATTAAAATAAACTCATAAATCTTAATTTCACCAAAAATAATTTAAAATCATTGAAACATAATAAATTATATAGGATCACAGACAAATCATATTAGAATCCAAAATCATTTAAGGAATTTCAAGCTCACCCACTTTGAATTTTTTTTACTTGGTAGGCATCTCTAATTGTCTTACATGAATAACTGAGACCAATATTATTTAATGTAAAACACACTAACCCATTTTTACTCCCATATTCATCAATGATTCTATAAAACTCAAAAAATATATTCCACCAAAAAACATTCTTCCTCTTATATATGATCATTATTTTTACTCCAGAAATAATGAAATTGGATCCAACATAATTTCTTCCTAGTATTTCATGAGATTAAATTCGATTATATTCAATGAATTCTAAAAATAATAATTAATTATGAATTAATAGATAATATAGAGAATTTTATGTTTCATATGATAATTCTATGATTTATTTGCTGATCTTGAGTTTTCCCATAGACAATATCCCTATCTTCAATGTATTTCACAAATGATAATGATACAACCAAGGAGATAGCAACAATAAAATGCATTCGGAAATAGAGAACACAAATTCTCATCTCCTTTGTTGAAAATATGATTAATTCATGATTATAATGGTGAATAACCTCTTTATAAAAATTAATCATTATTTTAAATGTATCTTGCATTATACAAGTCAAAATGACTACTACCTCACCATCTTATTTGATATTATATGTCTGGAAACATAGTATTCCATATAAAAAATTAATATGTACAATAAAAATAATCTTATGAACTGTGTTAATTAAAAACTACTCTATATAGGCTTGATACTCATACCCTGAACATTAAATGTCTAGGATGTGTTCTTGATGCTTATCGTTAAGGATACAGACCACCCTCTACCAGTTCATATATATATATATATATAATATAAAATGTACTCATATTCAGCTATGTATCTAAATACATTTAAATGTGTATCCAATAACATTATGTGAAACACATATACCCTTCTAAGATTATATTTGAAGGAAATATATATAGTCTTATAATCTCCTAGAAATATATTTGGGCCAAAAACAATTTAATAATCAATATATTTGATTTAAAATATATTTTCTATAATATATATCAGATAGATTACCAATAATATATCATCCAAACTCCAATAGTATATTGGTAACCCTATGAAAAATTTCACATTCATATCATCACACTTATAATATATAAAAATAGATATATTCAATAAATACATGAAGAACTCAAAAAATACTCAAGTGATAAAATTTTACCCTCTAATAAGAAATGAATATATTACTAAAAAAACGATATCCCTATTCTATCATAGACATATAAACAAAAATGATAGGGTATGGAAATTTTTTCCATTGTATACAATATCTTTTTTGATGTGTTAGAGTAACTGGTCGAATCATACAACATGAAAGAAGTAAAATTATATCATTTATGAATTTTGTATATGTTTTCATCTTAAATATTGCACTATATAATGTAATTTTCGATTTATAATCATTCATATAGCAACAAAAACACAAAATATGACATGTTTTATGCATTCTCATAATCCACCAAAGATGGTGTTATAAAAAATGTTATAAATATCGTAAATATTTGATCATTTGATTAATCATTAATAAAATATTACAAAAACTTCACACATGTTCATTACACTTGAAAACTTTTTTTTCCATGATCATCAATCTATAATGATTTCATTATAAGATAATATAAAATAAAATTTCCCTTTCATGGATATTAAGCCATTTTAATTCCCACATTATAAAGATACTCTAACCAAATCATATGAATCATGTTCATATATAACATAAATTAGATATATAATTGTTAGTTTTGGTTAGTTTAAACAATACACATCGCACCAATGAGATAATTTCAACAACACATCAATGTAGAGACCACATTTTCCAACTCTTATTAATGCATCATGATGTTTCCCCAATATAGTCATAAATGAACAGGCCTGTAAGCTACTTCATTGTCCCAATGGATCTTCAATTTTCCTAAATCGACATTTATTCATTAAATTAAATTTTATATTCAATTCTATAACCTATAATTGATAGAAATTAAGATATCATTATTTTTCACTTCAATTAAAGAAAGTAATATTTACAAGCATATATCCACTCAAAAATCATATTATTATTTTTATTTCCAATAATGGTTGTTTTAAAACAACGTAAATTTTATATAAACCAAATAAGGTATCTGACCAACCGGAAGAAAATCCAATATAAAAAAACTCATCATGTAATCCCAAAACATTCGACCATCCACATTAACTAGGTAAATTGAGATGTCTAACTCCAAAGAGACATATATATGTAAACAAACCCCTTGAAACCAAAATTGTAACATTGTAAATTTTTAATGTAAGATATGTTATCAACATGGATTACAAATAAACTAAATAATATATAAATTCTATTTTGATGAATTTGAGAAAACATGGATATCTACCATGATGATAATTGATGTAATATTAAATATATAAATGGAAAATCCTATTCATGCGATACATAACTTCCATAAGACAATTTTCAACCATCAATTAATGAAATGATACCCATAAAATTAGTATATACACTAAAATAATTTCTTTGTGATTATCCTCAACTGTAGAAAAATATAATTTAATTATAAATATTGGTAAATATTACATAACCCTCAAGGTCCCATAAATAATAAAATATATCTCAAATAATAGGTATAGGATACTTGATAAAAATAGTTATCATATAAAACATCTTGTTGTAAATAAATGATGTATAACACCATGTTATTATATTGAAAAGAACCCAAGTCCAACTCAATGATATTTTCTTTGTATAATAAATCCCTTCACCTTGAAATCGACCATAAATAAATTCCAGCCTCTCAACTAAATTTGTTATATATGATAATGAGTGATCGATATTAGTTAATTTATATGAAAACCAACAATATCAAACACTATTTCATTATGGTAATGAAATCCTATGATGCCACATTGGAAAACCACCAGATAATGGTCTTCTACTAGTAGAACGAATGAGTGCGATTCTTTTTCAATCGCCTGATCCTAGCCTATTACATTTAGTATAATAGTATCGATATAGAAAATGACTAGTATCATAATTAATAATAAAATATATCATTTAAAATTATTATTCATATAATTCCCAATAGTTTAAATAATATATTATCATTTCCAATAAATGTAAATATGAAAAATAATCATGTCATCAATTACATTCCTAAATCCACATAAAATTTACTCATTTTTGTGATCATCCACTCCAACCAATTCCAATAGTTGGAAATTAATACACAACACTATGGAAATTTCTTGACAAAGACAACATTACTCCTAAATTATGTTTCTATAGACAGAAATTACCGAGAAAACATAACAATAATGTCAATCCATGATAAAAATTGGGAATATTTAAATGAATATTACCTAACAATATATAAAAATTGTTGTATAAAGGGTTTCATTGAGCATGAATGTACCAAATACAATCAATAGTCACTCTTTAGGGTCATTATGATCATTTTCCAATATATACACTAGTCATGAGTCACCTCCACAAAAATATCATATATATAAATTTAAATTATGAGTGATTATCATTTGAGGGGTTTGAACCAGCTGCTAAGGACCCTGACCAGTCCCATTGATCAATGAACATGAAAAAAGAAAATCCATGACAAACTTATTATTCATCATCATGAAGATTGTATGTTTTATATCTTATAGTATATACACCCTTAAACATGATCTATGGATATATGAAACATTTTTTTTATAATTAAAACTATTTTATAGGTGAATTACTGAGTAAATCCTTCTCCTATACAACATAAATATGAAACCATACTCTTATCTATATATCTACCCCTACACTTTAATGAATCATATTTCAACCACTTAATAATGGAGGCTGTAATATTAGTATGTATACTTTTGGTTGGATAATGTCCCTAAACAATGACCTTATACATTCATATATAAATAATCTATTGACATCAAATAACCACTTAATATGTCATTAGTTCAATGATATTATCCCATACACCTATATATTGATCATAGGGTTTATGAATCATTTGGAAAATTTTAACCTTTTTATATTCAGGAGAGATGTTATGTATGGAAATAGGATTGATTATTTCATCTTTGGATACACCACTAACAATGCCTATTTAAGAAACACGATCTTCATAGAAAAGTACAATATTAGTATACAAAAAATGAACATATCATATAATGTTTTTTTAAATTTAATCCATGTCATAATATCACATCATACAAACATTTACATGAATCCAACCCACATCATTATTATTACAGAATTTATAAATTCTTCATCATCTACTCGGTTGTCCAATTGATTCTCTAGTATATATATGAATCACTGAATGAACTCAATACATATCAAAAAATAGCATAGTCCTCTAGCTCTCTATAAGGATGATGGTTTGAACTGATAATAGTATTGATCATAGTTGAATATAGTTATTGAATCTCTTCCACAATAAATGTAAATTATAATGTAATATTCTTGTTTATTTTATTCATTCTTCCTAAACTACTAAATCAAGCATGGAATCATTCTAATCAATATTCTCCTTCATGTCATAATATAGAACATGTATTTCCTACCTTAAAGAATCTTGTTGATCTATTTATATAGGTGCTACTATATACTTTTTTATGAATTTTTATCATAAAATGAGAAATATTATTATATCACATATTATATATTACATAGATATCAACCCAATATGTTCATAGACACACAGAATAGATTTTAAGAAAGATCATATGAAGCTACCTATAATAATGAATCATGTCTATTTATATATTACTCCAGGTCCATGAATAATTCCATATTCATGAACATTATTCATTTACATATATTGAGTAATAATATTTAGGAAAATAAATAATCAATGATGGAAATGATGTATCTTGATATTCAAAAAAACATATATAACAAAAAAAATGAATATGTTATAGAATTTAACTTTTAATGTTCCATGAATTACTAAAATGGAATATATATATATATATAATGTTATCCTATATAGTATTCCGTGATATATTAATGAAGATAAATAACATAAGATAGTAACAACAGAATATACTCAATAAGAACATGAAATTTTAAAATTATATTTATAATAGTGTTCCCAACATTGGTAACACAGAGGATCAATTAACATGATCAATATAAGATGAAAATAAACTCCACTACCTACTCCTCATATAGCCTAACACATATCTATCATTACTAAAAAAATAGTCAATATGAATTAAAAGGTGAAACATCATGCGGAAGCACACTGTGACACACCCATACTAATGTCTACATTTGATATGGAGTTATACAAAGCCACAAGAATGACACCACGAGAACATGATATTATATACAAAAATAGAGGATTTAAATTTCATTAGTATAGAGATTATTCCCTCATTATTTGTATGAGAATTTAGTAATATTGTCACATAAGAACACAATAGAGTAAATTAATAATTTTTATAACAATTTTTATGTATTGGATGAAAATTCATATAGAATAAAAAAAAATGATTTAAAATGATGTAGATCATACCAATGTAAAATAATTATAAGAAATTATATAAAATATTATTTTTTCACAATGGTGTCTATCCTTAGACAACCTAAAATCGACATTCCAATTCTCCATGCTTCATAACAAAATAGACTTTCCATTTCATGAATTATGGATAATAACGTTTACATATGCATCACTATTCTCATCTATTTCTGGAGAATAATAAATGTGTGACATCATCTAAGGAATCTATAATATAAATAGACATTCTCTATTGTGTATATCATTACAATAGATAAACATGAATTTAATCAAACTACAATAATGTACCATATTTTCTTTTACTAACAATACATATGCAACCCCCAATATATAAATAATTAATCACCATGATAAAAAATTATTAATAATATATATCATAATATATGGTTGATCAAACGTTCTCCACATTTATCTCATTGTTTTCACTAGTTTACCATGCAATATTTTCTACTTTAATGTAATATCAGATATGAAAATAATTCACTTATAACTACTCATATTTAAATATAATGTGACATCTTTTAACACAATCATATCATATTTTCACGTGAATCATATTTACATGCTCCTTCAATATGACATTATAAATTGATGGGTCAACATATAACTTAGTTATCCTGCATATAGCAACAGCAAATAATATAGCACATAAAAAATTGAATAAAACTTAAATCACATAGATTAATATTATATAATATCCTGACTGAGAACAATAAACCGAAATACATACTTTTAATGATTCTCAAATATGGTTTCCACATAATAGACAACAAAGAAACATGTGAGCAATCAATAAACATAGTTTCTCATGTTATATAAAGAATGATGTAAAACAATTACATGTGGTCAAATTAATATAACCAGGAAACATCATATCATGAAGAAAATAATATACATAGCAATCACATGGTAAATAAGTTTTTGGATCATGTATGTTGATTTTAATATAAAATTTTTAGGTCCATCATTACCGAAACCCAAATTACATTTTTACAAAACAATCCTATATGTAAAGTAACAAAAAACTAATTTCAATAAATAATCATGATGGATACACAATGATAATCAGAATGTAATAAATCCATAATATTAGATATTCTCTAAAAAATAAATCATTAAATTTTAGAATGATTATAGTATTAATATTTAACATTCAATACTCATAATTACACTTTATCTGTCACTAGTCATATGTAAATCAACGACCTCATTAATTTGGGGTATCTCAAACCATGTATATAAAAAATAAATATTGGATATTGATTAGTTTCATGGAAGGATATTGTATCTATAACAAACATGTATAAAAGAACAATAAATCAATGACTTATTTGAATATAAATTCATTGATAGAAAATATATCTTATGGTCAATATTGTAAATTCCATCATATATTATGATTTTATGGTATTAATTTAATAAAATCAGACATGTTTGAACCAACAAATATATCTATTGTAATTGTCCATTCAACACAAACACATTTTTTTACCAATGGTAATATATATAGCATTATCATTCTTTTAATATATTTTCTTTCCAATAAATGAATTTTTAATCAATAGTTAAAAAAAAAATAATAATTTACCAGTAATAAAGGTAATATAATAACACATTAAATTATAATAATTATTTTATAGATTACCAATAGAGTAACCATATTTATTATAAGTATTTATTTTTATAAACATTTTCAATATACATTTTTTATAGACATACTAGAAATATCTCATTAATTGTTTGTAAATTTCCATTTTCTCTAAATATCAAAAGTTCACTTTTTATAATGATGTTCGTTTAGTAAACATATGAATATTTTTTAGATAAAAATAAATTAAATCCTTACTATATTTGATATATTTATATATATGTTTTATATAACCTATATAAATGTAATTTTTATTCTTATTTAAATACATATAATAATTAAATATAATATGAATAATTTAAATTAGTTAAATATTTATATTTATAAAATGAAATTGAATAAATAAATTGTTTCCTTGTTGTCCCCATTGTAGGGTTTATCCACCGATCACTATCTTGTCGACTGAGAGATCTCCCTTCATCGGTTTCTTCTTGTTAGAGCATTATCCTACCCTAGAAAGATATTAATTTAATGTCAACATTACAATTATTTACCCTGGTCATGGTTAATAGATGTTTTGATTGCAGTTCTAGTCATTGGAGATGCTATCGGTTTAGAGGGAAACTATATTATATCAATATTAATCGTAGATGTTATTGGGGAATGCCCATGAAGGGAAATAATTCATCATCTTTGGTATTTATATTTTGATCAATAATTTTTTATTCAAGAGTTGTTGATATCTAGTGGCATCATATACAATCATGGGTACTTTATCTAGTGTTATTTTGAGTTCATCCATGATTTGATGGAATTCATTCCACAATTCCTTTAATAATATTCAAAATCACCCAAAAAAACATTATATGATCCATCATTCTGTGAAAAAAAATTACATCATTCTATTTCCCAATATACTTTCACATTAAGCATCACTACTGAACACATGTTCTATGAGTGTTTTCATAATATACATCCACTACACATGTTCATGTTCAATGAGAAATCATGTGAATATGTCCTAATGATGTTGTTGGGGTGGCATTCAAAAATTTCAAGAATTTTAGAAATTATTCTATCATTATTTTCCAACAAGATTATTTTCATTCATTCATTATCTTGATAAGAGAGGTTGTGAAAAATAAAACATGATTTAAAGAGCTATTATTTCATTCCCAATAAAAAAGTGGTGTCATACTAATAATGAAAATCATCTTTAGTAGATTATTGAAATTGATATAGAGATTATATATTCTATAAGATTCATTATAAATGGGTTGTGTTCATTGGATAGATAATATTTTTTTTATCATCCATTATTATTTTCAATTGTAGTCATTGGTTATCTTATATTATTGTGGTTAGTTGTAAATTATATAATGTTTTCTGTATTTATAATATATTGAGTTGGTAATCATTTATATTATTGTTTCTAGTAACATATATGATAATATTCTGGATTTTTTATATCTTTCATTATTTTTTGATGTTTTTTTTCATTGGTTTTAGTACGTCATTTAATTAGTGTTGTTGTTATTTGTTAATGTTATATCTATTTTATATAAATATATTGTCTATTGGTTATAGAATCCATATGTTGTTTAAATGATTATGTTAATATACATATGTAGATTCATGTTTTAATATTAGTTTTAATAGAAGAGTTTGGTTCACAACTATTGTATTTGGTTTTTTCATACAAGAGGTGAAATACTGGCCTTGGTGTGTCAATTACTAGGATTCCATGGGGGTGTCCATATTAAAACATAATGTGTTTCCATGATCAATATCTAAATTCATGGATGTATTCATTATTATCTAAAATTATATATGTTTTTATAATATATTATATTTTATTCCTGTAAATCTATCATGATTTCGATATTTTTCTTTATGATCTAGAATTTTTTATGGTTGTTGATGCATTTTTAAATTGGAATTGTTTTTTATGAGGGTTCCTTTTAAACCAAGAATCATTTTAATATATAAATTGTTAATGTGGTCAAAATATAATATGAATTATTAATTAAAAATTAGATTTATAATAAATTAAAACCATATTTACTAGAACATATCATTCCTCAATTATTTTCATGATATATAATGAATTATTATTTTTATTGGATCATTTAATGTTAAATTTTTATTATAATTGTTGTGTTTGTGTGATCTGAATTTTCATCAAGATTTTTCTTGTCTAATATAAAGTTATATGGGTAATGTTCTTCATTAAACATATATAGGTGACCCATAGCAGTCAAACAGACGATGTTGAAGCTCTGCATGTTCAGATACACTATAGTAGAGAAAAACATATGTGTATTAATGGGATTTGCAGACAATGATGTATGATATTTGTGATAAATATATTTTAAATTATATTCACCGATTTGAATGTAAAATCACATATTCTGTTAATGAGTTTAAACATGTTAGGACCTTCTTTTATTTTCAATAAATTTGAACATGTATGTAAATTATATATGATTGAGGTTTTTCAAATAATATCTAAGTATGCTATTGTTTCATATAAGAAAATTTTATTATTATTATATAATAAATATAATATAATATTTTATATTTATAAATAAAAAAAATTATAAGAAATACATTGGAATATCAATAACACCTATTTTATTTATAATAAAATTTGTAAAAAGTATTAACTATTATAATTTATTATATTTATAAATAATATTACAAACAGGTATATTAGACCTATTAATATGTTGCTAATAATATTGACCACCACTTATATTATTATTATTTTTAATTAAAAATTCAATAGAATTATTTTATTTTTCACAATTACATTTAACTCTAGTGTATTTATCAATAATTTAGTTTAATGATACATATATTGGTAAAAAATTTTAACATCATAAAATGTTCTATTGCCAATGGATATAACATTGTTCCCAAAATTAATATATTTCATAGTGATTATATTATAGACCAAACACTATGATATACCATTATCATAGAAAATAAAATGGGTAATGTATCTTCCACAATATGACCATACAAGAATGCAGACAAAAGATATTCATGGTGAATGATTCAAAAACTTATGTAGATGTTTCATGTATGATCAACCAAATTTATCCCCTTAAAACCAAAATAATCTCATCTAAAATCATTAATATCATGTAATATTCATGATATGATGTTTGATTGATTAATAGATTGTAGTAAACCAATTAATGTCTCATTCCAGAGCCCTTATATATGACTCACATTTTTTCCCATTTATATTTTTGATACCCTCAATGGTAGTTGATTCCCATTCTATATTTATTAAATCATGTTTCCCCCACCATAACACCTAAAACAATTTGATTGAATGGAAAACTCATTATCAACATGACCTATGAAAAAGGAATGTTTACTTATCCAGAATGGGTTTCCTACTCCATATTGCACATATGGATGTAGAAATGTCACAATAGCCATGAAAAATAGTATTATTCATTCAGTCACTATTACTATGCATACACATTAGTCAAAATATTTCCCCATTTCCCATTATAAATAAGAGTGCATCACAACCACTATGACTTCAAACAAACGTCTTGGGGGTGATTTTCCGATTGAAAATTATGAAAAACCATCCCAAAATTTAACAAAAAAAAACATATACATGAGGCATGATATGAATAAAATAAAACCCAATAAATACCATTAAATCATAATAAACTAAATGATAGTACCACATAAGAAAACTTCAAATAAAACCAAAATCAAAGTCCCCCAAAAATCAAAATATTTATCATTATACATGAACCACTAAATATAAAATCACAATCATCACTAATAACTAATAGATAAGTGTGATAATTTATTATTGTCCTTGTCATGTTAATAAAACGTAAAAAATAACAAATTTTATAATGTAATGGTGTGTAATTAATGTTAGTATGTTTTTATAACAAGTATTCCCTACTAACACCACTATGAAATAACATGTTAGACCATTTTATAATGAAGTTTATATAAAACCATTTCTAAACAATTTATATCAAATTACAAACATGATACATAACCATGTAGTATTAAATAATATCATGTTCCTAGAAATAAAAACAAAAAAATATTTAAAACCACATCACATGAAACATTTTTAGAATAATAAATTCCATTCCACACATCTGCATATCAAACCAAGAATTCAACCATGAAATCCTTAAACTCAAGAGTGGTGAGTTATCCATTCTCCTTGCTATCACTTAATGAATTATCTGATGAAGGAGTGCCCATAAAATTATATATCCTACCATAGAAGGTGGATACTCCTTGCCTTATCGATCCTAAATTTAAATGAACATTCACCTACATTATGCAAAAAATTCCAAAAATCCAATTAATCTGTTTCAATAAAATAATATTATTATTTAAAACCATAGATACAATTAATTTAAATAAATCCAACAATTTATTGAAAAAACCCATGAAAAAAACATCCATTTTGAAATAAAATTTTTTAAATCATGTTACCAATTTCTATTTCAAAAAAATTCCAAATATCCATAATTCTATAAACCATCACAAAACAGGGGTTGAAATAATAAACAAATTTCATAAAACATAATAATAAAATCAAAAAAATTAAAATAATAATTCACAAAATAAATAGAGGAGTTGAGAGTAAAGAAATCAACCTGAGGATTTTATGTCAAAAACAATGTACATCACCAAAACACCATTGAGAAAAGGTTGAAACTCCTAAACCCCATAATTTATATCCTCACCTACCATCATCATGGAAAACTATAACCATATTTGGAATCAAATATCTCACATATATTCCCAATGGATGAACGTCTTAAAAACTAATAGGGATGGACAATTAGATCTAAGAGAAACCACCAAAAATAAAAAAATATTCAGATTTATGACTTGAAATGATATCCAATGCACTAATGTAACTACTATAGATCACATAATAATAATTAGGGGATTGGTAAAAAAAACATTTAGAGGGAAAATTAATGATATAGGGTATATTTATAAAAAAAGATGCTTTTAAATAAAAACCTTCCATGATATACAATTTTATGATCTTGTTTTTAACTATTCATGCTTTGTCCCATGGGTAGGAAAATATTTCACTAAATGTATGGATTCTTCTATCCGATGAAGTAACCATTCATGGAAGGGTCACATTATTTAAATTGCATGAACCATCCCACCCAATGCTCACTATCTCATGTGGAATTGATTCTCTTATGCAACAACATAGTATAGAAAAACTGTGTCCTACCCATGCCACATCTCATTTGACTATGTCTCATTGTTCATATTTTCTTATTGATATATAATCATATTAACAAACAATTACCTAACCACTGTAGAGACCCATGTTTGATATACACGGACATTACATTAATTTTGTGTAATACTTAATAAATGATCAAAAAACCCAAATACTTTAATAGTTTAGTGTATTCGGAAATGTGGAACATAATCTTCTAATTTTGGTGAAAGATATACAACATCTCCCATTAATATAAAACCATTTTTTATCCTACATAAAAACAATCATTATATCTTATGGAAAATAAAACATGTAAATGGTGAGATCAAATTCTTGTTATGGTAAATTTGTAGAACATAAAAAAAACCATAAACATTTGAACATAAAAACATGACCGAAAATTTTAAACATAAAAATCTTGATTCATGAAATAAATGTTCATAGTTTATAAGGAATAGGTCAAAAAATAACATTAATTGTGAAAACAATAAATGGGAAAAATAAAATGGAAATTTTTCAAACCATTAAGCACCTAATATTTTTTCCATAGAAGTCAAGGAATTGTTTCAAATTCAATCATTGTGGACACATTCCATTACTGAACTGAGTTTACTTCTTATTACAACTATGAATTTCTGAACTAGATTTACCTGCCATTCATGTAATACCTATCTCAAGAGATATAATTCTATACCAAATTTAGTGGAAGTAAAAATTGGACCCACCCATCTCATAATTAAATCATTCTTATATATTTCACAAAAACATAAATCAATTATCATATTATAGCCCATAAAATAAAATGGGATTCTTAAACATCATGTCTCCATAATATAATATATACATGATAAATGTATATCCTAAAAAAATAATTCAATAATAAACACAATCAAATACATGTAATAATATGGATATAATATTAAAACTATTTCATCTTATTTGGAAAATAATATTGATAAAACACTTTAACTAAGTTCATTATTAAAATATCTTTTCTTTTTAACAATATTTCCTTTTCTTATAATGCCAATATTTTTTCAAATAAAACAAATTAGTTGAAAATAAATATGAAATAATTTATAGGAATCATCATGGAAATAATTAATTATAAAACTTTAATAACTTATTCATGTTATATAAGTAAAACAAAAACCTTATACATGCAATTTTTTCAGAAAATTCAAATATTACATTGAATAGTAAATAAAAGAAAGATTCCATAAAAAAATGTAGTAAAATTCAAAATTTTAATGATAAATTTAAACATACTTAGAATAAAGGTGCACATTTTATGGGAATATTTTTATAAATCTTGGAAATGGATGGTAAATATATACCTAGTAGATACTTTTGAATAAACAATCTCAAATAAAATATGATTGGAAAAGTTATCCTTACTTTAGGTCAAATTTCGTCTGTATGTGTATGAAATTCATATTTATTGGATTTAAACATATTCTTTACATGTAAAAAAAACCAAAATAATATTTATGATATCATATATGATTAACATAAAACATTAAATTAACCTTTTAATTGATAATTCAATGTTAAATCAATGTTTTGGGTAATTACTGTTTTATTTATCATACTTGTCTTGACTTTATATTCTTGATATTATTACAAAGAAAATGATTTACATAATTCATGAATGTAAATAATTATTTACATACTTTATGAATGTAAGAAGAATTTATATATCATACATATTCAGTATATAAATATATATAATATATCGATAAATGCTTTAGAATACACCTTTCTTGGAGACTGTAGGTTGTACGTACGCATGAATGTTGTTTTTGTTTCCTAATTAAATTGAATATAAGTATGTGAAATTCATATATATAAATAAATATAGTAGAATTATTATTTAATATATTTCCTGATAATTTATTATATATACATTACAATAATTTTTTTATGGTTAACATGGGGAATGAATCTCATAGCATCTTGGAGACAATAAGTCGTAAGAACGCACAAGCGACGTTATCATTCCCCTAGTTATTGAACAATATTGAAGTGTATGGTTTATAATATCTAATAACTAGTATAATTTAACAATAATAATATATAGTTATTATTTCTAATATTATACCCATCCATTTAAGATGGTGATGAATGACATATTACTCCACAACGTGGAGACGGTAATCCGTACATTTCCACGCAAGATGATTTCATTTTTTGTAGGATGGATAGAAGGTGAAATAGGGTTGTCTCATATTTATAATAACATATATTTATATTATTTATACATATATTATTACATTATAATGATATAACTAAATAAGAATAAGTATAAGATGAAATAATTTTGAAAGTATTGGTGGAGGAGATTAACTCTTCGTCGACGCGCCTCATTTAAATTTCTCCTTATGAAACTACAGATTTGCTTTTGGGAATACCATCAAAAATATAATTTAACTAGTGATGTTTATAAGATAAATTTGTAGTTTTTTATGACATTGAATGATGAAAATGAAGTGTAGAGGATAGGGAGGCGGTTCCCATTTATAAGAGAGGAGAGGGGCACTTTTAGATGGTTCCAAAATATTAATTTATAATAAATTCAATGTCAATTTAAGATGGTCAAAAAGTTATTTAATATTATTATTGGATGATTTTGGTTCGAATAACAATTGAACAATAATTTTTTGAAATTTTTTTATATTGTTTTATCCTTATCGTTTAGGTTTTACCCTTATTTTACCATTTCTAATCTCACTGTGATACCATGTTATTTATCATTTTGGGTTAATGTACTTACCATATAATGTAAAAAGACATAAAAAATATTATTTAGGACATATTTGGACTTATATTAACAATTTTAAGAATATTAATTTTTTTATATTTAATATCATTTAATAAACTGTTTTATGTTTTATGTTATGAATTGTGTCATTTTTGGACATTATTGATACTTGTAATTTTTTAAAAATCATAAAAACATTAATTCATCGATCCAAAATCATTAAATAAATAATAATATGAAATCATAATAATTAATATATGTGTATGGAATGATTATAACCAAATTATATTTGTTTTAATAGTTATAAATTTATTTATTTGAATCATCCATTAATGAGGAAATCACTATATCATAATTGTGTCAAAATTAATATATTTATATAATGTCTAAAAATAAAAAATAAAATACCATGATGTAGGAAATATATTTATATTTCTAATTAATATATATATACATATATATCTATTATATAAACCAATATTAAAATTGATTTACAAAGATATATATGTTTAGGTTATAATTATCTTTACTTTAAATTAATTCTTATAAAGTGTCATTTTTACATCAAAATGAATCCATGGGGTTCCAAAATCGACCCTATTATTCTCATGGTCAGAAAAATATCATCTAATAGTATTAGATAATGGGTTATGATAGGTTTATATTATTATAATACTATATTTTACTCTTATTTACAATATTTACCCTTTAACGAGGGAAAATTAAATAATTATTGAATTTAATATTCACTATATAAAAAATAAAAAAAAATCTATTTAAATAATATAAAAAATATGATTCCAAAACATGGAAACATTTTTGAAATTAAAAATACATAAGTATTAGTAATTAATTTATAGATATCATGTTGTCAAAAAATATTTTATTGTTTAAAACATTGCAAACGATTGAAATGTTTTTACAAATGAATTGAATGTAAAATTAATTAAAAGGAATTAAATAGTATCAAAAAATTAAAATTTATTCAATTTATACACTAAAACAATTCATTAATATATTTTACCCACATAAAATATGTCGATGAAAAATGATGTTTTCAATTATGATTTAGCGTATTTTCACTATTCATCATAACATGTAAGTTATTTGGAAAAAAATTTCTAAAATAAATTTTTATGCCCCACATCCAAATAGGCATTTTATCTTGTTATAATATCTTATAAAAGTTTCAACATATATATTTTAAATGTTTTCTCCATCAAAAGGCGATATAACTATATTTTTTTAGAAAAGTACTTCTTTTATCCGATAAATATGATTTTGTTCTCATCTCATGTGTAAGATGAATTCAAATATTATATATAATTTAAAATTTTGTTAATAGTATTTATAATGGATAGATTAAATAATAATTTAATAATGTATCATTGATTACTGAAACTCGGTATTTCATATCATGCAAGCTATCTGGGAAGGTCGCTCATGTGTTTAACACAAGGCATGTAAGTATTGCATGTAGTGGAAGCTTCATTTAGTGCTGCTTATATCATAATTCATTCTTAGTTAATTTAAAAATTGAAAAAAATATATACTTCTTGTTGTGTGAATTGAATTAAATAAATAGAAAATTTAATTTTTTGCATCACAATCCATGAATGGTGTTTGTTATACTGCAATCTAATACGGTGTTTCATATAGTTAAACATAATCACGATTTGGTGTACAACCCAAGTAGTAAATGAAATTAAAATTAATCTATCTCATAAAAAAATAGAGTGACAAATTTTACCTCCCTTTAAAATTAATTTCTCCCTCTAAATTCATTAGGGTTATAAATGGTTTTTCTAATTAAAAGATTCTTTCAAGGAAACCCACATGGTATAAAGGGATACTAAGACATACTATTAGAAATGAATGTTAGAAATGTTATAGTTAACCAATGAATCTCACCACTAGGATTCTACATTTTAGAACATAGGTGGGATGTGATAACATGGATATGGAAGTGAAATATAACAATCATGTTATGATGGATTGTGATAGATAATAATGTATGGGGAAAGTTATCAACCAGAATGTCATAAATCTATGATGATTTAAGGGACCATATGATTCATCAGATAAGAGGGTACTAAGATAAAATTACTGTTTTTGAATATCATATTGATAAATTTGAAGTATTTTTTCATAATAATAAATACTTACTTGATTTCAATGTAATATCACCAGTGGTCATTCCCTAAAAAAATTCCACACCAACTCTTATTTAATGAAATGAAGCTTAATTTTTCATTCATGAAGTGTTATAATACTATATGATAGAATGATATGTCATTCCATATGTCTTAAAAAATGCTTAGAACATATTATTAAATATGTATAAGTCTACCAATAGTAGGATAATAAATTTATATAACAGACATCAACCACAATATAATGTATACAGTCCATAAATGTATAACATTATAGTCCATCCAAAAACAAAATATATAAAACATTAGAATGATGTGAACTAAAAAGACATAAAAAATTTATCCCATATCACAATTGGCATTTCATGGTTGTCACATTCCGAACATATAAATACCTTAATCATGTATTCTCTTTAAATTTCTTAATTCCCAAAATAACCATAGAACCACAATGAAAACATGAATTCTATTAAAATTTAATATTTCCACACATGAAATATACAAAATATTCTATATACTCAAACAATGATATCACATTGTTCTTTTATCTGTCATGAGCTCATTTATACTATCAAGCATATTATTTTCTCTTGAACCCTTCATTATACACATATCATCAGCTTTCCAAAAAAATTCAATCATTTTTTATGGTTAACGGTTCCATATAATTATGGAAAATTATAATAGCCAATACATTGATATTACAAAACACTATAATAGTATAAATGATATTCTACAACACAATTTGGAAATTCCAGTACATAAACACTTAATTATTCATATACTTTGTTTTCATACTAAATATCCCAAATATTGATAGCATGTGACTTCCTTTTCCTTTTTCCATAAGAGGATATTGATATATATCATCATAAACCCTTAGATTATGGAATTGGATAACATAATAGACCATTTAATTGCACTTATATCACTGAAGTGTTGGTGGTGTGTTCTCTATAGTCTTTTCTCCATTAAAGTTCTTATCAACCATTTCCCTTTCAGATCAGCATTCATCTAATAGTTGTCCTTTAATTACAAAATTGAAAAAGATTCTAGTCCATTTAATATAATCTCTTTCATGATTATTTTCACACATTGAGCATAAGAGAACATTTATCTTCTTTTCACCATTTGTTTTGATATTTTCCTTGAACTCCATATTCTATTTCATGTCAAAACTATGAGATGGATATGTAACTACAATTTCTAGTTCTAAAATTATAGCACAATACCCAATCACTTCATAGATTTTAATGTCTCTTGTAGTTAATTCCATTAAATGACATAGTTTTAAGCCACTAATGAATCGATGCACATTACTTTTAGGATTGATGATAAAGAAAGAAGCATACCTTATATGTCTATTAAAATTCACCTCGTATGTACCAACATATTCATCTTCCATTTTGTTAAGCTCAATTAACTCCTTAAATATATATTTTTTGATGAATATATGGGATATAATTATGGAATAATATGTTCTTTAACTCGTCCCATTCCATGGATTCAATTTCATCTTCATGCCTTGAATACTTTGTTGGAGTCATCCACTGGTATGCTTCACCATTTGAACGATATACTACCAAAATGAACTTTTCATGTTCCAAATAGTGAAGGATGGAAAATATAATTTCTATTGTCCTGATCCATTTTTTATTATATTGTGAATTAGAAGATTGACTAATAGAAGGTCGACTTTTCCACATGAAGGACTCAATAAAATTTTGTCCCCTTTTCAGCTCATTTGGGAGTCCAGAAAGATTCATTGATATTATAAGTGTAGTGATAAGATATTACATCACATCCCCCATAACATTTGGTTATTCAAGAGGAAAATCATTACATTTCCATGTGTATTGATCATTACCATGGTTACTTTTAGGTTACATACATCATCTAAAACCCAGAAGGAATAGTGTGAGAGGAAAAAACCATACTAGGAAAACAACATAGTCAAGTGGAAGTACATTCAATATCAAACATATAAGTATTCATTATAGGTTATTACATATCATTACCATAATTTTATTATTGTATCATATACTTAAACATAACATTTGGGACATCCCTAGACATACCATATAAATATCTCTAGGGATCACATTAATGGTTTCACATCATAGATTCAAATGTATGACTAACACTTTTCTTTGATACCGCCTATAGAGATGCATGATTTATATAACTTGAAATTAAATAAATTTATCATAATAATTAATACATGACATATACAAATTCCCAAATATTGTATTAGTTTAGGGTCTTTTGAAATTTCAAACATAATCTTCTAATCATGTGGAATGATCACCATCATCTCCCATAATGATCTTACCATTTTTTCCTACCTAATACATTTGATTATATCCTTGGGTAATGAAAATATATAAAAGTTGATCTCAAATTATGAGAAAGGGTAAACATGGAGAACATAAAACAAACCATAAATATTTGAAAATAAAACTAGGAACATAATTTTTAAACATCAAAATCATGTGTGATGAAATAAATCATGGAAGTATGTAAGGCATAGGTCATAAAGGAACATTAATCATGATAAAATATCTTGGGAATAAAACATGGAATTTATAAAACCATTAAGAACATAATATGATTTCTAAAGTAGCCAGGGCATTGTTTCCGAGACCATCACAGAGGATAAAGTCCATTACTAAACTGGGTTTTCATGTTGTTCCAACCATATATTACAAAACCTGATTCACCTACCATTCCAATCATGTATATCTCATTAGATATAACTCTTTACCCTATTCATCAGAGGGATATATTGTCACGACCCCTCCCCATAATGTGTACCCCCTTGGGCCGGCAATGTGAGAAGGTAGATAATGACCCATGAGTCCCACCTCCAGTAAACCCCAGGTTGGCGACTAGCACCAAAGGTATAATAACACACAAATGGGAGGAATTACCATCTAAGAGAACACCTATAGAAGAGAGAGATAAGATATACACCAATCAACTCCTACTCAGAACTGTAAATATAAAAGAAATACAAGTGAAAAAATGGAATATCATGAAAAAGTACTACAACTGAATGGGAAAAACTAAATGTACCCCAATGAATATAAAAATAACATCAACCACAAGCCCGAACTACTCCAGAAACCCCAAGCTAGTTGAAACTAGCTTGATCTCTAACTTGCTCCAAGTAACCTAAAAAATAATTTATATATACATCGGGTGAGTATAATAGTATACTCAGTAAGATCCTCCCTAAATCCTCTCGTGAAAAGGTCATGAAATCATGATAAATCCTAGTAAACAACAAGTGAAACAAACTCATCACCTAAACATGTAAACTAGGATCCAAACCTCACAATGACTACTCTCACCAAGTAACGCATACAAGAATATAGAATATAGTAAAAAATATCAAGTGTACCCTGCTACTACTTCCCCACTAGTTTTCTTCTTTGCCCCCAACGACATACGTCTTGTCCATCTCTCTCCAAAGGATTTCCCACAGACACCTGGGCTAAGCTCTACAATCTGCACCTCGTACACCACAAGGCTTGCCCACCGACACCTGGGTGAATTACCACACCATCCTCATAACCAAAAGTAATAAGGTAGGTTTCAGGAGCCACCACAAATCGCATTACCTGTATTATATGTCGGGTATTATACCTCAATCCATCACATCCCATACACCGAGTAAGGATCCTCAAGACATTGTAGCCTATAAACGTTACACCTATAGTAGTCTATAGGATACTATATCTAGAATATATGTGTGGGAATAACCACAAGCCATTACAGCCCTCTACAGACATATATGGGGAAAACTAACCATTGTGCTTAACGTCACAAGTATCTACCAAGAGAAGAGAGTGTGTCCAATGGGGGTAGTCAGCCATTCATAGCCCCACCGTAATGTTGGGGAAAACACCCCCTAGATCTTAGAATACCTGGGGTGTTAAGTGACCATATTGGCAAGGTGGAGAAGGGTATAGAAACACAAAAAGTACAGAATATTATACATCTCAAAACCACTCTTTGGGCATAACCAAATCATAGAACAACTACAGCTAATGTCTCTTAGACACTAGGATACTACTTCTAAGACTAAGTATCCCATAAGCACACAACCATTTATAGAGCATTAACAGATTTCATCATTCAATTTTTATCAGTTCCACTGTATATTAATTAATTCATTAAACATTAATTATACATGAACATTTTTACATTAAACCTCAATAGCATCACACCAAAAATCCACTATCCCTTTAAAAATTACAACCTTCTCATTATGTTTCGGCGAACTCCAACCCCATGGGTTAACACCATTTATTCAATCATTCATTACAGAATTACTTTCCCATATTCCTAGGCATTCTAGAAAAGAATTATATGCTACTAATCATAAGGGGGCTCAACCCGGTGAGTAGATACACTACCCGTTAAGTCTTTTCCGCCTATAGAATGAGCGTAGAACCATCCTCCCTCAAGAGGCTAAACATAGAAATAATGTGGTGTACCCTGTGCATCATCTCCTCTTTTGGAAGAAGGGTAAGCAAGACCAGCTGCCTTGAGCAGTGGGGAAAAATAAAGTAGATAATCAACCAAAGAACTGGAAAAAAATTCAACAACCACATCCACCCCATTACATCAGCCCTGGTGTCCACCCCGACACCCACATGCATAAACCGATGCATCTGGCCACTCTAGGCATCATCCACTACCACAACCAAAAGGCCTCTATTCCCCCACATATCACAACACACATCCAAGATCACATCACTGCACATGTAGAAGGAAAGAAAATATCACATCAATTGGGATTAGAAACATTAAAAATCAAGAGGGTAACACAAAACCCTCAAAGGAATTATAAAAAAAACTCTTTATTCCATCTTCAATTAACATATTAATAATTTGTTGGTTCAAACATCGGGAAACCCAATCTGTAATCTATCCAAAATGAATAAACATGTTTAAAATGAAAATTTTATTAACATAAAATTACAACAGGAACTAGATTCATTCACATTCCTCTTTATCTTCAGCCAAAAAAATTATCAATTACTTATTGTTTACGTTATTTACTGATTTCCATCAAGAACGAACAACTAAACAAGCATTCATAGATACCACAATATCTAGAAAATCATGAGGCAAAAAAATATGATCGATCAAATTTTTATATTTGGTTAAAAGTGTTTATTATGTCAATTTCATTGTCATACTGTGGGATTAATCATTCTATCAATATTGATGCACATAAAAGAAAGAGAAGCAATGAATCCCCTACCTCAATGTTTTTGAGGAAATCCCCAATAACAAAGAACGCACAAGAAAGCCAGGTTGATTCTATAAAAACCCACCTTAGATATCTCTTCCTAGTACGATCAAGACCAAAGCACAACATATTTGGCATCCACACAATTAGATCTACCCATAACGAATGTAGATCTAAGAAACCGATAGAAGAGGAGAACTAGATCTAAATAGATCTACGAAACCAAAAAAGAACGATCACATACCTCAAGAAACCGGCATCAATTTGCCAGGAGAAGCCTTCAGATCACCTCCAAAATGGATGGGAGAGGTTCTCCTAACATCAATAAAGGGTTATCCTGAGTTATGGCAACTTAAGAGTTTAAATGAACCATTTAGAGGCAAAATGATTTAGATCAAAAAATTTAGGATCTTCGATTAAGTGCATGCACGGTTAGCCCACTTGGTTTAACAAACAGTGCTTAAACTGTGTGTTAGCTTCTTCCTCGTCAAAAACTCCTCGCACGGTTAAGCCACACGGTTAGACAAACCGTGTGCTAACTATGCATTAGCCACTGCCTCCTTGACCAGCCTTTTATGGTTTGACCGCACTATTTAGGGAAACCGTGAGCTAACCATTCAAAATATTTTTCCCTTTAATAATCCATAAAAGTCCACCCAAACGCACCCCCCAGGTCACTTTGACCTTCCAAAACACCTCTAACACCACAGTTTCACAATGTAATGGAACAGATAGGTCCATGAAAATACATCAGATACCTCTCAAAACATTGTCATCCTTTAGAATCCAAAACCCACAAAAAGAGATAACTAAATAGGGTCTGAACAACCACCCATCAAGATAGCTCTCAAAATAGAGAAATCTAGTTAAAACAACAAAGGGATCCATCTCCTAAACATGAATTTTCCATAACCACACAAATTAAATCAAATCCTGAAAAGAGTTAAACATCAAACAACTCTAGGTACTAAGCTCGTATCTGTTACTTACATTCCCTAGTACTCTCCTCCAAGCCACCATGTCGCCAAAAGACATGAAATAAAGGTATATAATATTCACACAACATGTTCTCCTTGCATTCTTGGATCTCCACAGGTTTCTCCTCAATGGCCACATCCTTATCAACATCGATCTCTCCCCAATCGATGATTTGAGAGTCATCATGAAGATAACGATAAAGATGTGATACATGTAAAAAATCATGTATCTGACTCATCTGAGGGAGAAGTTCTTCTCGATAGGCCACATTTCCAACATGAGCTAACACATCGAAAGGCCCGACAACCCATGGAGAATGATTTCTCCCATGGCCAAACCATTACTGCCCACAATGGGGAGTCACCTTCAGAAACACATGATCGTAACATTAAACTCTAAGGGTCTCCTTATTTGATCAGAATATGATTTCTAACGATCTTGCATTGTCTTCATCCTCTCACAAATCACCTGAACCATCTCTGTTGTATTATGCACTAGTTATGGTCTGATAACTGTTGACTCTCCAACCCCAGTCCAACACAATGGAGAAGACATTTCCAACCATACAAGGATTCAAACGGCTTCATACTGATGGTTGATTGAAAACTATTATTGTAAGCGAACTCCAAAAAGGGTAAGTGCCTCATCCATGAACCTCCAAAATCATGAATACAAGATCCCAACATGTCTTCAAGCATTTGGATGGTTCACTCTGTCTGATCGTCCGTTTGAGGATGAAAAGCAGTGCTAAGGCATATTTTAGAAATGAAAGAATGTTGGAGCCCTCTCCACACACCAAAGGTAAAATGAGGATCTTGATTAGAAATGATCATCCTAGGGACTCCATGAAGTCTCACCACCTCCTATAGATACTGCCTTGACCAAACACCCACTTAACTTGACTCATTGATTGCTATAACGTGGGAAAATTTTGTTAAATGATCCACTACCACCCAAATAGAACCATGTCCTCCAGGAGCTCGAGGTAAACTAGAAACAAAGTACACTGAGATATCCTCCCACTTCCACTAAGGAATCTTTACCGAATATAGAATACCACCATTAACATGGTGTTTGGTCTTCACCTTCTGGCAGACTAAACATCGAGACACAACCTCCGCAACAGCATGCCATAACCAAGTCCACCTAAACTGACTCTTCAAGGATTGGTACATCTTTGTCGCGAAAAGATGTACTGCTAATGGCGAGCTATGGTACTCTCTGAGAAACATCTCATGCATCTCCAAGGGAATAAAAATCCTTCCATGATACAACAATCGGTGTTGTTTGTCCTTCAACCAACCATCAGGGGCCTCACCATAAGCAACTTGGTCTCTCCAGACCTCCACCTCCAGATCCCCCAAATCGAAATCTTCAACATTTTTCAACAGGGATGACTGTACTATCATATGAAAAAGACATCGACTACCCCCAACATCTCCCATTACAAGATTAAATGATGAAAGTTATTTCATTAATCTCCAAGAATCACTGGATTCATGCACATCAACACTACATGTCTTTTTGACTCAGCACATTAGCTACAACATTCCCCTTTCCAGGTGTATACGATATTTTGAAGTCATATTCCTGCAAGAACTCCATGCACATATGTTCTTGTAATTTCAAGTCACGCTGGTAGAAAACATATGTCAAACTCTTCTGATCAGTGAAAAACACAAAGTGCTGACCAATGAGGTAATGTCTCCAAAACGTCAAAGAAAAAACCACGACTACCAACTCAAGATAATGTGTTGAATAGTTGCATTCAAGGAGATGAAAATTACAAAACCCATAAGAAACAACTGATCTCTGCTGCATCAGAACATAGCCTAACTCTAGATGCGAAGCATCACAGAAAACATCAAACTGAACTCCCTCAGCTGGAAGACAAATTAATGGATCACTTAATAACTTCTCCTATAGATACTCGAATTCTTCCTAGCACTGATCAGTCCATATGAATGCCTAATCCTTCATAGTAAATGTTGTCAAAGGGGTTTCAACTCGTTGGAAATTGGCTAAGAACCTCCTGTAGTAGCCTGTGGGACCAATGAAACTTCGCTCATCTGAAACATTATTAAGGGCTGCCCAAGACACAACTACTTCTATCATTGATGGAACCATAGCTACTCCCTATTGGGACACAGTATGCCCGATGAAACGGAATTCTCGAGCCCAAAAATCACACTTCAATAACTTTCTTGAACAGCTGATGTCGAAAAATAACTCCCAAGACGGCTCGTAGATGCTCTGAAATCTCCTCTTCAGATGTGGAGTACACAAGGATGTCATTGATTAAAACTACTAATAACTTGTCCAGGAACTCACAGAACACAACATTCATCCAACCCAAGAATATAGCTGGAGCATTCGTCATGCCAAATAGCATTACAAAAAAATCATACTGCCCATGCTGAAAAGAGAAAGCAGTCTTCAGAATTTCCACATTCTTCTCATGCATCTATTGATATCCTGACCACAAGTCAATCTTTGAGAACCAACATTCACCCTTCAGTTGATAGAATAAATCATCAATCCTCAGAAGAGAATAGCGATTCTTTATTTTCACTTTGTTTAAGTGATGATAATTGACACACAGCCGCAAACTACCATCAGAATTCTTTAGGAACCAAACTGTGGCACCCCAGGGGGACACACTTGGACGAACAAAATTGCACTGGAACAAACCATCAAGATGTATATGTAGCTCTCGCAACATAGAAGGGGACATACTATATGGAGACATAGAGATAGGAGATGCTCCTGGCTATAGCTCGATCCAAAATTCGATCTCTCATTTAGGGGGTAAGACTACAACCTCTTCTGGAAAGACATCAGGGTACTCCTCTACGTCTTGAGGAAATGACAATTGATGAAACTATGAAGAACTCAGCATCATCTCGGACACCATGGAAGATAAGTATGATAGGTGCCAATGACCCATCCGAGAATCATGATCACCAAAAAACACCACTTGTTCTTCATCCGAACCAATGAAAACGACCTTCTTCCCGAAGCAATCTACAATAGCCTACACCAAATACAACCAATCCATGATGAGGATGACATCATATTTTTGTATTCGTAAACATAGGAAATCTCTCCAAGAGAGGTGTTTCCCCAACACTGGCTCACAGTCTCTACATATTTCGAATAGGTCAGCTCAGCCTCTAACAGGGGTCTTCAACGCCAAGTGTAGTGAAAGCCTTCCTACCGCATGTCTCAATGCATGGACAAGGGTAGGTGATATGAAGGAGTGTGTCACTCCTGAATCAAACAAGGAATACACCAAGGTAGAAAACAAGAAAAGGGAACCTTGAAGACATATGGCTTGCCCGGAGATGGAAACAATAGAGCATGAAGCTAACCATGACCACTTCCATGGCCTCTCTGACCCTGATGAAGATCACCACCATGTCCATGCTCTGCTCCCTGAGGATAGGGATGTCATGGGGTTGTCCTCTACCTGCCCCATTTACTCTCTTCTAATCCAAATTTTGTGAAACTAGCTACTGCTTCCTCGGCTGGAACTACCTCAATGGAGGAACCGGAAATTTAACACCTGGTTCACGATGACCACTATGAAATGTCGGCCACTCCAGCTGCTGATGACCATGACCACCACAAGAATAACATGCGCCTGATCACTTGGCATGCCTGAGAGTTTCTTCCTCTGTAGAAAAGTGACGTGAAGGGCTGAGACCTACACCCAGGTGAACAGAAACTCTTTTGCCCTAAAAATTCGGAACCCCGGACCATAGCTCTGCTTTGTGAGGAATCACGACGATTCCCCACTCCTGAAGATCTGGCCCTGGTCAAAGTCCTCTCAACAACCTATGCCCTTTCCAAAACCTCAAGATATGTCTTCAGCAAAAATGGGGTGACCTGGAGCTGGATCTCTGGATGCAACGCCTCCTCGAAATGCATCGGACTGGACTCCTTTCTAGAAACTAGTCTGAAGAAAATCGTAAAAGGTTCCTCAAACGGATTCAAAACACTCAAATTGTTGAGCTTCCATGTCGAAGGGTAAGAATCTCCTGGTGACTGGACGCCTTCATAGTTGAAGAAAATAACTCGACTCTAAACCTGACTCAGAAATCCTCCCATGAGATCGCGGACTCCTCACGACCCCTGAAGAACAACAACCACCACGGCCTCACTACTCCACACAGCATCATCACAACTAAGGATGTTCATTTCTCCTTCATAGAACGGATCAAATTGAAGCCAATTTCGACCTCATCCAACCAGTATTTCATGACTATATATTAAACAGAGCCCTCACACTTCTACATACTCTGGAACTGAAACACTCGATGTGTATTCCTCTAAGTGTCATCATCGCCAACCTCTACCCTGCGGTGATCCATAAAAATATCTTGTTGGATATTTTCTGTGCCAACCTGATGAAGACGTCGACCTGGAGCCATAATGGTAAAATAATAAACAATTAGAGCACATAAATCTGGAATATGGAACACTCAACATTAATAAATTATTAATTCTCAATCATTCATTTTAGGATATCCTATCCCAAGGTATACCCATTCAAACACAGCCACAAAGAAGAGTGATGCATGATCCTTTCCTAGGTCTCTACCCAGCAAGAAATATCACATTGTATACTATCCATTGTAAACTTAGAGGTCTATACATCAGATCATAGGGGGCCTTAAACGCCTATGTCTCAGTCGGTCTCCAGTATTTACCTTTCTTGTCTAAACATGAATGAAATCATTCCCCTACCAACCCATGCAACCTCACATGTGCCTAACTCCATACTCCATCCTATCTCTCAACCAGACCTTTGATACCACTCTTTCACGACCCCCTCCCCACAAATTGTACCCCTCCTAGGACGAAAATGTGGGAAGGGAGAAAATGACCCCTAATTCCTGCCTCCAATATGCCTTAGGTTGGTGAATAGGACTGAGGGTATAGTAACACAGAATTGGGATGAATTACCCTCTAAGAGAAAACATGCGGAAGAGCGTGATAAGATAGACACCAATCAACTCCAAATCAGAACTAGAAATATAAAAGAAACCATAGTACAAAAATGGAATGTCATGAAAAAGTACTACAACTGAAAGGAAAACACTACAAGTTCACCAACTAAAGTAAAAACAATAGCAACTAAAAGCCCAAACAACTCCTGCAACCCCATGCTAGTAGAAACTAGCTTCATCTCCAACCTACTCCAAGTAACCTAAAAAACAGTTTATATATACATAGGGAGAGTATAATAGTATACTCAGTAGGATCCTCCCTGAAGCCTCTTGTGCAAAATTAATGAAATCATTCTAAAGCCCATTTAACAACAAGTGAGACTGACTGATCACCTAAACAAGTATACTAAGTTCTAAAACTCACCATGAATACCCTCACCAAGTAACACATACAAGAATATAGCATATTGTAATGAATATAAAGGGTGCCTCGCTACTACTTCCCACTAGTTTGATGCTTTACGCCAATGACATATGTCGTGTGCATCATTTTCCAAAGGCTTTCCCACAGAAAACTAGGCTATGCTCCACAATCTGAACCTCATGCACCAAAAGGCCTGCCCGCAAACACCTGGGTGAAGCACCACACCATCCTCACAACCAAAAGTAACCATGTTGGTTTGAGGATCCACTAAAGCTCACATAACATGTATCATACGTCGGTTATTATACCTCAAGACATTACAACCCATACACCGAAAAAGGATGATTAAGACATCACAGACTATACAGGTTACACCTATAGTATTTCATAGGATACTATTTCTAGAATATATGTGTGGGAATAACCATAATCCATTAAATCCCTCCACACACATATATGGGGAAATCAAACCAATGTTCTTAATGGCACAATTATATTCCAAGGGAAGAGAGTGGGGCCAAAGGGGTTAGTTAGCCATTCATCCTCCCACCAGAATTTTGGGGAGAACACCCCCCTAGGGCTCAGAATCCCCAGGGTGTCAGTTTCCCTTACTAAAAGGGTGGAGTAGCGTATAGAAACCCAAAATGTACAAAATATACTATATATCACAACCACACTATGGGTATAACCTAGTCTAAGACCAACTGTATCTAATGTCTCTCTGATATCAGGATGCTACTTCTAAGACTAGGTATCCTAAAAGAACACAACCCTTTAGGGAGATTTAATACATTGCCTCATTCAATTTTTATCAGTTACACTGTACGTTAATTAATTATTTAAACATTAATTAACCATGAATAGTTCCACATTAAACCTCATTAGTATCACACCCAAAATCCATCATCCCTTTAAAAATTACAACCTTATCATTATGTTATATCAAACATCAACCCCAGAGGTTAACACCATTTATTCAAACATTCATTAGAGAATTACTTTCCCATATTCCTAGGCATTCTAGAAAATAAGTATATGTTACTAAACACAAGGGGGCTCAACACGGTGTGTATATACACTACACATAATGTCTTTGTCGCCTATAGCAAGAGAGTAGACTCATACTCCCTCAAGAACACAAAAAGCACATGGCCTACCCTGCATGTCTTCATCTCTTTTGGAAGAATGGTAAGCAAGACCATCTTCTTTAAGTAGTAGTGAAAGGTAAAGTAGATAATCAACAAAATAACCACCAAACTACCGACATACACATCCATTCCATTCCATCATCAATAGTTTCCACCCCAACACCCACATGCATAAAATGATGCTTCTCGCCACTCTAGGCATCATCTACTACCACAACTAAAAGGCCTCTATGCCCCCAAATATCAAAACACCCATCCAAGATCATATCAGAGCACAAGAAGCAGGAAAGCAAACATAAAATTAATTGGGATAAGGACCTTTAACAATCATGAGGGTAATTCAGAACCCTCCAAGGAATTATCAAACAAAAAATATTTATTCCATCTTGAATTAACTGATTAATAATTCGTTGGTTCTAACATCGGGAAACCCAATCGATAAGCTATCTCAAATGATTAATCATTCTTACTATGGTAATTTCATTAACATCAAATTATAACAGGAACCAGATCTGTTCACTTGCCTATTTATTTTTAGCCAAACCAATTATTAATTAATTCCTATTTATGTTCATTACCGATTTCCATCATGAAGGAACAGCTAAACAAGAAATCATAGATATCACACAATCTAGAAAATCATGAGTCAACAACATACGATCGATCACAATTCCTTATCCATTTCAAAGTATTTATTAGGTCAATTTCATTATCATCCAGTGGTATTAAACATGATAACAATACAATTGCATGTAAAAGAAAGAGATGCAATAAATCCCCTACATCATGGATTTTGACGAAAACACCAACATCAAAGAACGCACAAGAATGCCAGGTTGATTCTCCGAAAACCCAACATAGATCTATCCTCCTAGCAAGATCAAGTCCAAATCTCAACATATTTGGCATCCACACACTTAGATCTATACATAACGCATGTAGATCTATGAAACAGAGAGAAAAGTAGAAGTAGATCTAAGTAGATCTAAGAAACTAAACAAGAATAATCACATAACTCAAGAAACCGGCTTCGACTCTCAAAGGAAATCCGTCAGATCGCCTCCAAAATTCTTTAGAGAGGTTCTAAGTCTTTCAATGAAGGATAATACCAATTTATGGCCACTTACGAGTTTAGACGAACCATTTATAGGCAAAATGAGTTAGATCCACAATTATAGGATCTAAGATTAAGTGCATGCATGGTTAGTCTACATGGTTTAACAAACCATACACTAACCGTGTGTTAGCTTCTGCCTCGTCAAACACACATCGTATGGTTAGGATGCACAGTTAGACAAATAGTGCGCTAACCGTGTGTTAGCCACTGCCTCCAAGACCGGCCTTGCACAGTTTGGCCACACGATTTAGGCAAACTGTGCGCTAACCGTGCGAAAGCTATTTCCCTTTAATATTCCTTAAAAGTCCACCCAAATGCACCCCCAAGTCACCATGACCTTCCAGAACACCCCTAACACTGCATTTTATTAATATAATGGACAGGATAGGTCTGAGCCATTACATCTATAGATCCCACCCTCCTCATAATGAAATCATATTTACATATTCCAAAAGACATAAATAATTCATTATATCATAAACAATGAAATAAATTGGGATTTTTAAACATCATTCCATTTTAACAAAATCAATATATGATAAATATAATTCATATAAAATAATTTGATCCTAAACACAATCAAATAAATTTAATAATACGTTTAGATACATAAAATTATGTTATCATATATGGAAATTAATTTTGATATAACACTTGAAGTAGTTCTTGAGGAAAATATCATTTCTTCTTCAAAACCGTTTTTTCCTCCAAATGAAAATTAATTTTCTCATACGTTTGCTAGAAAATTCAAAAAATACCTCGTTTGATAAACAAAATAGACACTCATTCAAAAACATGTAGTAAAAGAAAAAATGGGTAAAGATGAATCTATAAATATATAGAAAAATATTAATAATTTTATGAGAAACGTTTTTAAATACATAGAAATGGATGATAAATGAATACCTAGTTTATAAATAATAATAAATAATCTCTAATAAAAGGAGTTTGGAAATGTTATCCCTTACCTTAGGTCTAATTTCATTAGTATTTCTACGAAATTCCAATATAGTGGGTTTAAATATATTAATACCTTCTAACAGAACCATAATATTATTTATGATATCATAGATGATTCACATATGACTTTATATTACACATTCACTTGTAAATTTAATATTAATGCAAAATTTTGGGTAATAATATTTTTATTTAACGTACATGTTTTTATTTCTTATTCTTGTTATAATAATATACATCATGATTTGTATACTTCTAAAATATAATAAAATGATTTATATATCATATTTATTTAGTATATAAATATATATAATAGATCAGTAAGTGCATTGTAATCCACTGTTGATAGAGATGGTAGGTTTTATATACACAAGAACACTGTTTTCGATTCCTTATTAAATTGAATGGATGTAAGTAAATGACAAATATATATATAAATAAATCTAGTAGAATTATTATTTCTTATATTTCATTAATATTTATTATATAAATTTTATAATCATTCTTGAATAGTTAACATGGAGAATTAATATCATCTCATCGTGTAGACGGTAAGCTGTATGTACACATTAGTGACGATATTGTTCCCATAGTTGTTGAACGATATTGAATTTATGGTGTATAATATCTAATAATTTTTATAATGTTATAATAATAATATATATTTATTATTTCTTCCATTATACCCATTCATGTGAGGTAGTTTTGAAAAACATATTACACCACATTGTGGATATGATAATTCGTACGTACACACGCGCAATGATTTCATTTTTCATAGGATGGATAGAAGGTGAAATAGGGTTGTTTCTTTTTTTATAATAACATATAATTATATGAGTGATACTGATGTAATTACATTATAATGAAACCACATAATAAGAGGATGTAGAATAAGAAATAAATTTGGATGAATCAGTAGAGGAGATTAACTCTTTCTTGACATGCATCCATTAAATTTTATCATATGGCACTAGAAAAGGTTTTTGAGAAGACAAGAACCTATAGAAAATAACTACTGATGTTGATATGATAAATGGTTATGGGTTGGGTGAGTTTAAAGGCTCAAAATATTGTGAAAAGTAGAGGGAGGATGTTCCTTTTATAAGAGAAGAGAGATTCACGTTTGCAATGTTCCAATATATTAATTTATTATAAATTAAATTTCTATTTAAAATAGTGAAAAACATTATTAATTATTATATAATGTCATATTTTTTCTAATATGCATCATCCAATAAATATTTTGACCATTATCAATATTTTTGTATCCTTACTTTTTTGTTTTACCCTTATTTTACCCATTTTAATCATACCATGAAATCATGTTATTTAATCATTTTGGGTTAATTTAATTACCATATCTTGTCAAACAAACTGAAAATTGTAATTTTTGACATATTTTTACTTATATTAACCATTTTGATGAATAATATTTTTTTATTTAATTAAATCATTGAATATGATATTTTATGTTTTATGTTATCAATGATGTTAATATTTCACACTATTCAAAAATATATTTTTTTTAAAAATAATAACAACATTATTAATTTGAAACAATGGAATAAAATAAAATTAAATATAATATTTCAATTTAATCCAGAAAATTCATTGATGAAATCAAAACTTCAATATTAAATTTTTTTATTATTTATAAATGCATTTATTTGAATATTCTATTAATCATATAATCACAACATCATACATGTGTAAAAAATAAATATATTTATATAATGTTTAAAATTTATAAATTAATTACCCTGATGTTGGAAATAGTTTTAGATTTATAATGAATTTTTATGTACATATATATATTTTATATAACCCCATATTAGAATCTATTAAGTAAAATATATATGTTTAGGTTATAATTATATTTACCATAAATTATTTCTAATAATGTTTTATTTTCACATCAATGTAACTCGATGGTGTCCAAAAATCAACTCAAGGATTTCCATGGTCAGATATATTTCATAAACTTGGATTAGAGAATGTGTTAGGTTTTTATAATATTATTATAATACTATTTTTGTTGCCCTTATTTATAAGATTTACCATTTAATCAATGTAAATAAAATAATTACTTAAGTTACTATTCATAATATCCAAAAATAAAAAGTACCTATTTAAAAAATTTAACCTTATGATTCCAAATATTGATTTAATTTTTTGAAATTAATGACCCTTAATTTTCTGTAATTTATTTAAAATAATTTTTGCTGTTGAAAAAAGGGCTTTTGGATTAAAATATTGGAAAATATGGAAATGTTTTTACATATGAATTCAATGTAAAATTAATGAAAATGACATAAATTTCCTTACTCTAAAAATAATATATTATATTTTTAATTTAAAACCATTATTTAATATATTTTATCCATATAAATTATTTTGAGGAAAAATGTTGTTTTCAATTAATATTTAGTTTATGTTTTCAATTAATTAAAATATAAATATTATTAGAAAAATATCAAAAAATTATCCAATGAAAATTTTTATGTCTCAATTCCAAATAAAGTTTTTATCCTGTCAAATATTACTTATAAATCAATCAAATAATTTATTTTAAATCGTTGTGCAATCAAATGGATGTAAAACTACATTTTAAATAAAATACTTTTTTAACAAGAAAATTGATTTTGTTCTAAATTATTGTGTAAGATAAAATAAAATGAAATATAAATTAAAAAATTTTCTTCGTAATATTTATAATGGATAGTATATATATTATTTTAATAATATATTAGTTTTATTGAAACATGGTATTACGAACTGTGTAAGCTATCGAGGAAGGACTCTTTTGCATGTAACGTAATCCATGTCAGTGTTGTGGGTAGTGAAAACCTCATTTGGTGTTTCTTATTACATAACACCAGCTTACTTCATTTATAAATTGAAAGAATTCGATACTAATTGTTTTCTGAAATGATTTCTATAAGAAAAACAAGAAATTGTGTGCAACACAAGCAAGGAATAGTGTTGCATATAACTCAAACTATTATGGTGTTCTATATTTGGAAAGATAAACATTGAGTAGTGTAAAATAAGATACAATAATGAAATTAAAATGAATATAACTCATAATATCTTGGGGTGTTACAACGACACATCCTTATAAAAATACCATCAATCATTTCAAATGTTCTCCAAAATCTCCCAAATGCCACTACTAAACTATACACAATAAAAAAATTTAATGTAAGGGTTACATATATGAAAACATTGGATATATGTTCTCCCAATATTTTCTTTTCTATCATCAAAATATAGAAAAAACACTTCCCTAAATGTGTTCCATCCATTTCCTATTAATTTCTTATCCGGTTCCAATGTCTCCATCTATTTATGGCCATATATCAACAAAACCAGCATTAGTCCAAATTTTTTATCACAAAATTTATTATCATTCAACTCATCACTCCACATCATGATATATAGCAACAATGAACCAAGATCTAGATCAAAATGATTATATCGAATCACATCATATTGAATAGATGATATATTTTCATCAAAGATACCGAAAACACATTTTTCACTACAAAGATCCATGTTGTATATTCCAGTTGTTATGTCACCTCAAAAACCTATTTCAGTATAAAAAATGGCCTATGTATCTAAGAGATAACTTTACATGATTCCCAAATCATTGATGAGAAATCCATGGGTATATCCTTAAGAAAACATGATCACTCATGTTGAACATAAATAATTGATGATGATTATTTACATAAGATTTATGATACTTCATAGCCTACTACATCCATATCCTGTTCAACTGAATCATCTCAATTGATTCCTTGATATGTATTGGAAAAACTAGTGAGGAATAATATATTTCCACCCAAAAAAGTGGAAAATTAAATTTATCAAAAAAAAATGCCTCAATAGGTCCCATGTTAATCCAGTATTGAAAAAGATTGTTAGATGTGAAGTCCACAAAAAGAACTTTCTCTTCCCATAATCGTCTGAATCCATTACGAAATCCCGCAACATACATCATTTTTATCATACTTATAGATTTTCAATCTATATAATATTGATACATTGTACTCATGGTCAACTGAGTCCTACGAGTATTCATTAAGGATTTTTAAAAATGAGATGTAAACCTAAAACCATTGTCTAACACAATCAAAACTAGTCCACGATGTCTCCTTATCACATCATGAATATAGAATATTAAAAATTCCTACACCATATCATATTAATGAATTTGAGTGAAATGAGACATTTTTATGAGTCAATCCACTCTCAACCACAAAGAATCATGTTTTTGAACTTTTCATGGGAGATAAGTTTCAAAATTCATTTATATAAATTTCTATTTACAAATATAAAAGGGTATATATTAAAATATACATGAAGGTCAATTATTATCTTTAATAATCTTATAACATGTTAATCATCCTTGTATTAACCCAGAAACAATCATTTTCATACCGGTCCACCAAAAAAATTCATTCAAATCCTTATAATTATTTTTCTATCTATGATGATCATATTATATAAAATTGTGGGAAGCGTGAACATGTTGTTCTTGAGATGAAAAAACTATGACCACCATATTTATAAACCATAAAAATGATCACCCATCAAGGATCTAGCCCTCAATGGTCTCACCAAAATTTATTTTTACCTCATCATGACACACTCTAAATCGGACATCTGTGATCTTATAACTAACATTACTGGACGAGGAATCAAATAAATGGGAATGAAAACTGAAATATCCCCTCGTAATTAAAATTGAAAGTGAATGTTGGACATGTATGTCATAAAATACATCTTCTCTAAATCATATTGTTCTAACTGACCATAGGAAAATATTCATAATGCATCTACCCTAAAATCTCCCATTCTCGTTGTATAAATCAAGTCAATGTCAATGATTTTTATGATGAACTGTACATCTTAATATTCTCAACATAAATACAAGTTGTGTGATTATATTCTTAAATCTATTATGATCCTATAACATAATAAATTTATAACCAAATAGATAATGACACCATGAATTCAAATAATGGACTATAGTAGATAAATCTCAATCATGTCTTGGGTAGTTCTTCTCATGATATATTCACTCCCATGAGCCATAAAAAACAACACAATCTCTCGAAGATTGGTTTTGATATAATTTGTACCATAATAAAATGAAAATACAAATTACATTCCACATTCAATTAAAATATATCATTATTATTTTTCAATGATGTAAAAATATACTCTAGTCATGAAAATTCATGAACAAATATTTTTTAAAAACCATATATGCCACAGAAACTCAGTATCTCAAAGTCATTCATTGGAACATAGAAAAAGATAAATGCCACATTTTTTCCATTTGTTTCTCATGATCGACACTTGTCCATGAAGACTCCAGTATGTTATCTAAACAACTATCAAATGAGAAACCAAATATCCTTGAAATTAATGAATCACCAATTTTATAAGGACTTCTGATGCATTAATGAAACTGATAGGCAACACTGCATAATCATAATGGCCATATATTCTTTTGATGTATTTCTCCATATTTTCTTCATTATGAACATGAAATTGTTGACATTTTGGTCACAATTATATTTTCTATAAATAACAACCACCCCTAAAATGATCAAAAAAATCATCAATTCATTTTTGTGGATATCAATTATTTATCATATCTTGGATAAGTTTAAGATAATCCACACCCAATGTAAGAGGTTCATCCGCCTTTCAGAAAATCAATATTGGTGATTCCCATAAGGAAATGATTGTACAAATTAAAACATATCATTTCAGCTAATCATTCTTTAATTTAAATTCTTATAATTATATTTGTTCCTTTTGAAATGATATAAGGTTAATGAGACTGGTCCACAGAGGAGAACAATTGTATACACCACTTCTCAAATAGGGGTAATCAACAAGATATTTTCATGAAACACCTCTACAAACTAATCCTAAACATCTTAAAATCTTATTTTATAAATACTCTTTATCGATTCAAATGAAAATGTAATGAAAATGTAGAATAACATGAATAAATCATTTCCGAAGATTCTCATTATACAGTTCTTTACTGTCTGGTCTCATCAGAATATATGTTTTATTTCATCTTATGTCTTGAAATGTATCATCGAGAATAATGGATTCTGTGGGCCTTGAAAATAATCAACTAATACATACATTTGATTAATAAAAATCCATATTCATCACAGATAATTATCAATTAATCTTTTATCCATCAATGGTAATTGATCATGCGCTACATATATAGGATCTACACTCTCTTTAACAAATATGAGTTTTCTCTTTTATAATAGAATGTATTATCTCACATTTTAATGTCCAAAAAAACATCCTGAGAAGAAATAAGTGATTGGGAATCACCCATATCAACAATCACATTAATAAGTGTATAATTAAAAATAATTATTCTTCTCAATGTTTATTTTCTAGACTGATAATCTAAACTAACATTATATTCTCTATATAATTTTTTCTTCATGGTTGTGTGTTCCATATATCTCTTTTGGGGACTCATTTTCTAAGGAGACATGGTATTCTTATAATCACAATTGCTATATTGGTTCTACAGATGAGTGCTAATCTACTTTTGATATCATGTCAAAAGTTTAAAATTCCTTCAAAACATTTGAACTGTCTCAAATACCCGAACAATAAGAATTGTTAAAACGAAACTGAAACACTCCACATCTGATTGCACATGTGGAACTTTCTAGGTGTTTTCATACATTATCACTTCATGTTTATGAACAAAAAACATTGATAAAATTCAAGATATATATTTGGTAATGGGGAAAGATTAATAAATATTCCCATTTTATTTTCAATCATACTTTTACTTTATATATTGTTTCCCACTTTAATTTTCATCTTGAATTTGAGATCCCAATATTTAATGTAGGTATCAACATAAATCTTCCTCCAACAACTCCCGATATGACCCTTTCATTCACTTTTTAATTTATTTATTGCCTATTTATAATAAATAAATTTTTTATCCTTAACAATTTAGATAATATCATACCTTAGACCTAATTAAAATATTTCATCCATTAAGGACACAATTGTATAATCATTGGGTAAATATAATACTAAATTATTGAATTTATCTTAATACTCATTGATATAATGATTTTAATGTGTAATGATGGGAAGTTACATCATTATATGAATTCTCCCCATATGTGGAAGAGTTATTTATTAATAAATTACTTAATATTTTACATTTAAATTGCATGGACTTTTTTATCTCGAACTATAAAATACCTCAACTAGAAAAAAAATCAACCATCATGTGTGTCCCCATATTCACATTGATCTATATGGTGTGATGATGAAATAATATATTCTTTTTACCTATTAATCCACAGATTCAGATTCTTTGGTACTAAGTCCAAACAAAAAATGAATTTATTATTCTTTGGGAATCGAATGGAATGATCCAATTTCCTTAGTCTATCAAAACATTTCCAACTATCCACTATAGGAAAGTATTTCAAGATACTTTAAACCATATCTTTATCCACCCATTTTCATGTAAAATGAAATTTCCAATATCATCTTATGATTTTATTTTTCAATTATTATTTGGTCCCATTGTCTATAAATAAAAGAAAATCATATGTCCTACACTCCAGCAACTGAAGGTGTACCGAATTTCAAATTCTACTACGTCATACTCTCAGAAAATATATTTTTTAACCAATATATTCAAGGATCATCATTTCTGAAAAATCTAATCTTTCATTGGAAATAAATCCATTTTCAATATATTAAAACCATTCTATTTTTTTAAAATATCATATTTTAATATAATTTCCTTATTTTTAAAAAATGCACATTTTCACAAAAATTACTATAAGTTTATCTAAAACACTCATGAACCCAACTCCCTTATTTCAAGAAAATAATCATAAAAAAGGCAGCTATAACAATTTAGGATATATATTTCAATTATTAAAACTCATACTAATATATATGTTCTAAACTCAATGAATCGATCATTATGATATCAGATACATGAACAACAAAAAATACCATGTGATAGACCAGAAAAGACACCGACCAGTTGTTCGATAATGGAAGGACCCCGTTAATTCCACATGTATCAAATATGTTCTTTAATCGAAAAAAATTGATACAATTTTTAATATACCACTACCCCTCATTTTATTGAGAATACAAAAATACATTAATTGACCTTACATGATATCCAAAAAATTAAAAAATCTAGAAATAAATTACTAGGTCATGATTAATATTTAGTGGAACATTTTAATTATCTAAATTAAAATAGCAATACAATCATTGCATAACAAAAGAAGGCACTATGTTATGCATGATATCAATGAAAGAAAACTCAAATAATACAATTTTTAATAAAATCAAACTATTTGATAGTACTACATTGGAATAATAAAAAGTTAATAATACACAAATGAAACTACACAACTAATGATACAACCATCAACCAGACACACACCACAAAAAAGAAAAAGAATCATTTTTAACCACTATATACGTGTTAATCATTATGATTTCCCATGCCTCAATAAAAAAAAATTGTAAAAGAAAAAGTGTTGAATAAGGGGTGATTAATGAAACATTTTTTATTTTCAAAAATGGCTTACCTACTCATGCCTTAATGATAGAACATTTTATAAAATTTATATAATTCTATTAAGATAATAAAAATTATAAATAGTTTATATAAAACATTACTCAAGTTCATTCAACAAGTGGATTTCACAAAACAATATTGAGTTCCATGGAAAAAAAATAATCAATGCATTAAAATTATTTCACAAGTTTCATTTTAGAATAATCCCTTACATTCCAAAAATCCACACATCCAAAAATGAATACTACATATACCTTCCTATTCATACAAGGGGTTAGTCATCCATTCACTAATACATCAAATAATAAACAACTTGGTTTAATATAGCCTTGACCATTTACCATCCCACTAATTATGGGGGTTAATCCTTATAGTTATATTCCTCTAAATGTATATGAAAACACACCACCATTATTCCAAAAACAAGTGCAAAAACAACCATGTCAGCTATTTCAATGAAACAAAAATTTTAGTGAAATCCTTCTGAATATTTAATTTCAATAAAACCACCCATTTTTTTAAAATGTTTTTCATTAAAAAATACAATAATTTTAAATTCATGTTACCAATTTTACTTCCCACAAAAACACGTAATGTCAACTATACTATAAATCTCCTGTAAAGTGTGTTTCACAATAGAAATTAACCATGATATCAAAACCAATTCCTAAGAAATGAAATTCATTCTCAACTACGAATTATTATTCTAAATAGTGGAGATGAGGGAAAATCCACACACCATGGTATTTTTTGGAAAAAATGTAGAATGAAATTTAAAAACCCATGAGAACCCTTTGAAACTAAAAAATACCACCTTAGATATCTTCAAATATCATAAATAAGGAGAATATAATCATATATGAATTTAAATATCTTAGATATATCAATTTTTTATTTATATGTAATATCTCAGGAGCGATATTGATGTGGATCTATGAAAAACTATCAAAACCCTCCATAAATAATGACTTACTATGATAATTGATCTTCAATGCACTATAGAACACATATGGATCACATAACAATATATGGAGAGAGATTATAATACCAATATGAAGGAAAATATTGGGTTATTAACATTATTGTTAATAAATGAGGTATTTCAAATTACAAATGCCAGACACCATAAGTTTTGGATCTAGATTTTTTTTCCGTGTATGGTTCGTCGCATGGTTGGGACAATTTCACACCTACCAAAACTAGTTTATATATCATTATAAAACCTACAATTATTATCTCAAATGATATCCACATTTTTCACCAACCTTTTTAATCACAATAGTCTCATGTATCATGGTTTCTCCTAAGATTCCTCACGGTTTGGACAAACATTGAACCACATGTGTGACTTCCCATAATCCTATTTATCATTGTGAAAAATTTCGTGTATGGATTGAATAGTTTTCACAAACATTGATTCAACTATTCAACCTTATAAAAGATCAAATAAAATTTCATAATTTCTCCAAACTCTCGCATACATAACCCATACAAATTAAATTCTTAAAACCATAATGAAAGGGTTACATACTTGAAACCGTGGGTTCTATAAAACTAGTAACCAAATAATTTCCTATTTTATGTGATTATAAAGAATCAATATGATCTTAACTATAATATAATTAGGGATTTTATTTGAATAATTTCATGTAATAATTTTTAAAATGTTGTATTACAATCAATTAGTATGCATATTAATAAGAATGTTCTGTAAAAATTAAAGTAAAACTTATTAAAATAATTTTGTATCCCTAAACAACATATTATCAGAGTAATCATTTCCCCCAATAAACAATACTTTTATAGAAAAGTTTCATTATGAAATGTTATCAACATAATTGGATGATACACTTTTTATAAAACAAAAAACCATGAGAAATTTATTTTCATTCATAGATCAGGTTAATTTTTTAAAAAATGTGGGATGAAAAATTTAAATCATGATAAGTATTATAATTTTTTTTTGAAAAATTTATTCCAATGAATTATACAAATCAAAGTGATAATACATCCCTGTTTCACAATATACTCATTCAGTGCATAAATTTAAAATTTCCATAAATTAAAATCCTTGTTTTCTGAAATAAAAATCTTCAATCAAATTATAAATCATATGAAAAAACATTAAGTTATCTTAAAGAGTGTAGAAACTCATGAAAATATTCATTTGAAATACTAAACTCTCATCATTAACCATTCCCTTCGCAATTTTATAATATTACTATATCAATCAAATCATGAAAAAATTATATAGGTAACATAGATAATTATATAAATATATTTTTTACTCATTTTTAACATTTTTTAAATTTTTTTTATGGAATGTTAATTCAATACAATTAATAAGATAAATATTTCAATTATATATCACCTTGAATGGAAATAATTTTCTAATTTATTTTTGATATCAATCAGACTCCGCAATCATTATATGTTATTTCATGGTCACCAGTCAATATATATAATTCTCATGTACCATATCTTGATAAAATAATATTTATTCTATAATCCTTTCATCATAAATAATTAAACACTATATGATCTCATATATATACCACCTGAATTTTTCATCATAATAATTTCAAATATAATAAATATTTGAAAAATAATAAATTTTAAATATTCACTTTATAGTTTGAAAATGATATTTTTTAGGAAATTGGATCAAATGTATTAAATTATGGAAAATAAAATTAAAAAAAATATATAGATAAATTGTTTTTAATATGTATATATTAATAAAATACATTCATACCATATTACTAATTTTAAAACTAATTCCAATAAAACTTTTTAAATTTTTAATTCAAACACAATATTCATGGTCGAAAAATATAGTATACATGAACATAATGATTTATTTAAATTATTATATGAAATTTTATCATGAAATTAAACAATAATGTGTATGATGTTGTAAAAGTTCTCAAAATTTAATTATACAGTTTTATGAAAAATAAATTACCTCAAATCCTAAATCATTGTCTTTATAAATATAAAATTATATTTTATTAAAATATATTATATTTATACAATATTTAGAACATTTTAATGTTTAATTCCATTATTATGCATTTATAACTTTTTAATGTATTATTTATTCAGACCCAATCTCATGTACAAAGACAATGTATACATTACATTAGAAGATGAAACAATAGATCACATCCTGAGGGAAAGATCTATTTAGTAGTTTTGAGGAACACGAAAAAACATCATATTTAATTTTCATTGGAAATAAAATTTAATATATCACAAAAGTTAATGATCTTCATCCAGGAATCTATTTTATATATTATTTTTTTATATCAAGGGGATGTAATTGATGGAATTAAAACTTCACAAGAACATTTTTGGTTTAAAAATGATTAATATAACATAGTAATTAGATATAACTACCTTCTAAATGATGAAAATTAATAATATTAGATTACATTTTCCGATGAATCATGCTAACTTGACTATCTGATCACTTTATTAGACAATTTGAATATTATGAGGGAAACCCATTTCAATTTGGAAAACATAAATGCCAATTATGACCTAACTATGGAATTAAGGGTTATTTAAATTCATTCCCCACCAGAATAAAATATCCAAATTTAATTCTCTTTATCCAATTGATTTATTTTAATTCATGAATTGATATTATTTATATAAATATATATATATATATAGTAAATAATATTTATTTTTCAAAATTTCCCAGTGAATCAAATAAAAGTGAATATAAATCACCATATATAGGAATTTTATAGATTATAGGAACAAATAATATACTACCATATTAATTTTTCTATTTAAGAGAAATGAATTCTCTATTGAAAATTCATTGAAAATAAATATAATTTGATAAAAATTATTGTGTTACAATATTTTGTACCCTTAGTAACATTCAGTTAAAATAAACAACGAAAAAATAATAATTATTTTATTTTAATATAAAATTATATATGTAGGTTTCATGATATTATATATAAAAGGGTATGTATATACACCATATTGAAATAAACATGTCAATGATTCTAAATAATTACCAATAATGACGTGGAAATATAGAGAAAATCACTTATCTCATGTTTCCCAAAAGTTGTAAATTATATACCATGGTAAATAATATTTCTAATTATGTGATGAATTTGTTAAATTAACTTAATAAATTTTATATTTTAATTTATGATTATATTATAATGTCTTACAACCTTTTTTCTAATAATAATTAAATATTATCACTACATCTGATATTAATAGCATTGTCTTCCCAAGAATGTTTCATCGTGAACATAATGGTTGATGTGTTATGATATAAATTTTAATATGTATAATTATATTAATTATATTAATAGAATATTTACTAATTACTAAAAATTTTATAATCATTCTTCAAGGATAGACATGGAAATTAAAATTAATCACATCATGGTGATGGTTGGACGTACATACGAATCAGTAATGAAATCATTAAACTTAATAGTTGAATTATAATAAAGTGGGTGATATATTAATTTCTTATATATAATGTAACATCCAATAATACTATGAGATGGATTAGTTTTAATTTCATTGATGACTTGTGTTTTAAAACAAACAAATATTATCTTGTGCTAATTGCATCATCATATTATCTTGTAGTATACGCAACACTATTCTTGGCTTGTGTTGCACAAAATTTCAAGTTATTTTTATAGAATTAATTACCCAGAAAAATGACTATATAATTTTTTCAACTTATAATTAAATAAGGTTTTTATTATGTTATATGTAACACCAATGAAATCTTTTACTATATTAAACGTTGACATGGTTTGTGTTACACGCTAGTGCGACCTTCCTAGATAGTTTTCATGGTACACAATACCATTTTTCACTAATTAGTGATATATTATTAAAATATGATATAAAAGATAAGTTATTAATAGTATTATTCACATTTTTAATTATATCTAAAATTATAAATAATATTACATAAGATATTAATATTAAATCAATTAATTGGAGAAAAGAATTTGTTCTTCCCAAAAATGATGTTTTAACAACTTTTAATGGCACACCAATATTAAATATTGTTTTTAACAGTATCATAAGTATTATATGTGAAGACATGTTTCTTCTTTGTTAGAAGGATATAAAAATTTAATTTCGATACATTTTTTATATTTTTCTGATAACATTCATATTTTGGTTAATAGAAAACATATGATAAATTTAAATTTAAAACAACAGTTTTCATTAATATAATTTATATTTTTATAATATATTATTTAATTGATTTAAACAATATATATAATATATTATTATTTTTTAGGATAGTTTAAGTCATTTTCAGTAGTTTTACATTGAATTCATATGTAGAAACATTTCAATATTTTGCAATTTTTTAAACAAAATCTTGTTTTCTTGACAACCTGATTAATTTAAATTAATTAATAAGACTTATATGTTTTCATTTTTGAAAAATGTATTGCATATTTTTAATCATTATCTACAAATTATTTTAATTGACTACTATGATTTTTTGGGAATTATGAATAATAACATTGGTAACGATTTTTATTACCATTGTTATAGATAAATTTGGTAATTAAATGTAAAAATAATATTAAAAAACTACTTTGAAACCTGAAAATTTATTTTGGATTAATAAAAGTATACCCATTTCACATATGGGTCAAAATAGATTCATTTCATTGACAATGGTACATGGAAATGGTTTATTATTATTAAAATAAAAATACTGACAACATGTCACTCACTTATATATTAAAAGTGAAAAAAATTTCATTTCATTATAAACATCCTAAAACAACAAAATAAAATTGTCTCTAGAAATATTAATTAAATTTTTAAAAAAATTGGAATTTATTTATAATTTTTAGTGATTAATTATGTATCATTAATGATGACACAATAGTGATCTGAATATTATTTTATAAATACAAATATCAAATAAATTGTTTTAAAAATATTAAAATAAATATAATATGAACTAATTAATGTTATACATGATATTTTGTGGTGAATATGACATGTAAGGAGTGCATTAAATATATTTTTTTGAATTTTTTTTTCTGAAAATTTTATTTAATTTTTAATAATTGAATATGGTCAAAATTGACACTATGAAAATTTTCAAAACATAACATTATATAAATTTTTTAAAGACATAAATAATTTAAAAATTGATAAATTATAATTATAATGTCCAAAGATCCATAATGTATCCATTTATGGTCAATTAACCCCACATAAGAGAAATATTCATTACCATAACATATTTAAAATGTTATTATGAAATCAAAAAATTAATAGAATAACTAAGTGTCAATTAAAAAGATAAGGAATAAATTGAAAAAATAATTTTCAAAATTTTTATTGGATGATTATATTACATCCCTATCTCATCTCATTTTCTAATTTTGGAATCTTTTGTGCTTTTTGGTTTGGATGGGATTTTATTATAAATTAATATTTTTTTGAGTTTCTTAATGTGCACCTCCCATATTTTATAAAAGGGAACCTCCACCCACCATACATCACTTGATTTTTAGCCATCAGGTTTGGAAATTCCCTTCCCATATCACTTCTAAACTTACGTAGTTGCGTTATATATTTTTGTTTATAAAAAATAACAAACACTAGTTCTTTAGGAACAAAATTTATGGAAGCACATCAATAAAGAGGTAATCTCATCTTCCCATACTTTCATATTTATTTCTACTTATACATCCTCTTAATTACTTTCTTTATAATAAATAAATAACATCATTTTCAATAGTATTCTAATATGTTTATAAAATTTTCAATAATCCCTCTTTTACATTTTATCCATCCTATGAAAAATGAAATCATTGCACGTGTGTACCTAATGCTTACCATCTCTACTCTGTGGTGTAATCTATTTTTCCCCACCACTCCAAAATGGATAGTTATAATGGTAGATATTATAACTATAAATTATTATTATAACATGATAATAATTATTATTCATTATACACCATTCAAATTAATACCATTCAATAATTATTTCAATGATATCATCGCTCGTGTGTACTTATGACATACCATCTCCACGGCGCCAGAAGATTTATTCTACATGATAACCATTAAAAAATGATTATAAAGTATATATAAAAAATGAACATGAAATATATGAAATAATAATTCTTATGTATATATATATATATAATTTACATAATTCTATACAATTCAATAGGGAAACGAAAACAGCCTTCATGCGTACGTACGTCCTACCATCTACATGAACTGTGCATTCCATTTCATATATCTATATTATATAGATATATACATAATATCATATATATATATATAATGTTTTAGATTATATATGTATGTAAATCTTATTCTATGTAAATATATGAAGAATAATAAGTCCAAACATATTAGATAAATGAATCAATTATTAATAAAAATGTTTCATTAACATGGAATTGAAAATTAATGGTTAGTATAATGTTTTATGTGAATCATATATGATATCATAAAAAATATTAATGTTCTGTTACATGCTAATAAAAATTTTTAACCTACATTACAAGAGTTCTGTACACATATCGATGAAATTACACCTAAGGTACAGGATAATTTTGCAATTTTATTTTTATCTAAGATTGATTATATGTAAGTATATACTGGGAATATATCTAACATCGATGTCCATATTTTATAAAAAAAGATTATAAAATTTTTAATATTCTTACATGTATGATAATTTTCATTTATTCAATTTTGTTACTTTTACTACATGTTATTAATGGAATTTTTCTTTTGTTTACCATAGGTAGTACATTTTTTAAATATTCAGCAAAAGTATGAGGAGAATATTTTGGTTTAACGTATACTACATTAATAGATTTTTTCCACTATGATGGACTTAGAAACAATTCCTTGGATAAAATAGAAATGATTTTATGTTCTCTAATGTTTTCCACAATTCCATGTTTTATTCCCATTCTATTTTATCATTATTAATTTTTTTTATGATCTATGACTTACTTACTACCAAGATTTATTTCAAGAATTAATATTTTTATAAAAAAAATTATTTTCATTGGGTATTGATTTTTATCCCATGAGATAGACATGACTAGAATGTCATGTAAATTAGGTTTAGTAATGCATGGCAGGAATGAAAAGTAAACCTCATTCAGTAATGGACTTTGTCAACTATGATGGACATAGAAACAATGCCTTGGCTACTATGGAAATCATATTATATTATTTAATGGTTTTGCACAATTCCATGTTTTATTCCCATTGTATTTTATCATTAATAATTTTCTTTATGATTTATGAATTACATACTACCACGATTCATTTAATGACTCAATATTTTTATGTAAAAACATTATGTTCATGTTTTTATGTTCAAATGTCTAGGGTTTGTTTTATTTTATCAATGTTTACCCTTATAGTTTATTTGAGCTCAACTTATTTATGTTTTATTTTCCCCATGATATAAAGAACAGATTTAGGTTGGAAAACATGATGTGATGATCATTATGGGATATGTTGAAGTTATTTCACAGTGTAAGAATATTTTTTTCCATGATTCCAAAGACACTAAATTCATATGAATTATGAATCTTCTTGTGTATTTTATTATGTATTATGCCAACGAAATGTAATTTCAATATATATCATGCTTGGATCTATATAGTTTGATATAGAGTGAAGGATTAGTCATCCATTGGACACTATCATCTGAAAAATGTAGTGAGATTACTAGATATATTTTTAAGGAATTTCTATTGATGTAAAGAATGTTATGTATAACTTTTGGTGATAGTCTGAGAAATATAGTAATGATAATTAATAAGATAGGGCTGAAACTAATATGTCATAGAATGTCAGTAATCTCCCTTGATTATGTTGTTTTCTATGAATTATTTTCCCGAAAAAATATGAATTCTGTGTTTTAGATAATGGAGGGAACCAAATGAAATTGTGTAAATATTGAATCTGATGAAAAAATTTGTGACTATGAGAAAAAATATTTTGTAATTACATGATTGAATGATACTATGATTATACCAAATCAGTCATCATATTATATGATTAACAATTTGAACAATGGTTTTATTGTTATGTCATCGAATAAAGGGTATATAGAATTTCAGGCAATTTCCCATGGTGAAGAAATTAGATGAATGAAGATTATGATTCCTACATATCATGTAGAAGGAAAGAAGAACCTTGGAGAATACCTAAAATTGCGGGGAAGATGTTATTTCTTGGTGAAAATGGTCTAAGAGTTACAAATTGTTATGGAGTTCAATGTCTCATATGTGGAAAACAAGTTAATTACCCAACTCAATGATAAGACAATTGTATATTCTTCTAAGACATTAAATTAATTATTTCATGACTACCAATAATGTAAAACTATTTAATTATTAATGTATTTGAATGGATGAATGATTAATGGTGAATTATAGATGAGTTATCGGTTTAGGTTTTTCTCTTTGTATTTTCAATAATATGTTGAATAATTATAATGGATATGAAAACTTAATTAATGAGATAGTGATATTGCTAAAAACATATGATTAAGGGAAGGATAACCTTTAATATGATCAGGATGTTGAGATAATAATATTTTTATAAATATATGTTGGACGTTATTAGATTCATTTTAACAAGTTATGGTTTTTTTGAAATGAGTGTAGTGTTGTCATGGAAGAAGAATACCGCTTTAAAGAAATAATGAATATATAAAAAACGTTTTGGAATAAGGAAACATTCGTGATTTCAATAAGGATATATAGAAATTTATATTTTTACCAGTACTGAAGTGAATAATTGATAATGTCATTTAAATTATTGTAATGTGGCCAAAAATATATATCTTATGATATATATGGGTAAATGATGGTATAAAAATGCTTGTTATATGAATCTTATGGTATTTGTATTATTTTTAATGTGTGATTGGACATTACAATTTTGGATAAACCTAATGTTTTTAATAGAATATGATAGACATCAAATAGTATTTTTAATGGTTAAATTTTTTTAATATTATTTTTGTTATGTGATAACAATAAAGATTTAGGAAAAGGACAACCCCCAAGACGTGAGACAACCCATCGTGTTGGGCAAAGCTGCGAGAATCAAAATCACAACCAAAGTGGAAAATGCCTTTATCACCTACCAATGGCCTACAAGAAGATCATGGTTTGAAGAAATACATTTTTTTATTAATATGTTTGATAGAATGATATGAAATTTTTTGTAGCCATATATGATTAATCTCAACATATATGGACAAATGTATATTTAATAACTTATACTAACATTTTTGTGATAGAGAAAGATGGAATGACATATCATTCTATCATATGATCTACTTACACTTCACGAATTAATAACTAGACATCATTTAAATAAATTAGATATGAAGTCAAAAATGTTCAAGCCACAAACAACTGTGATATTGTACCAAAATCAAGTAAGTAATTATTATCATGCAAAATCCATAATTCTTAGGGAAGGAATCATGAAAACCAGATTGTTTATCCAAGTAACTTATTATACGATAAATCAGATGGTCCATTAAATCATCATAGATATATCTCTATCTGTAGTTAACTTTCTCTAAACCTAATTATATATCACAATCAATCAGAACATGATGGTTAGATTTATCATTTAATGCATGATTTCACATCCAACCTATTTTCTCCTATAATAAAAACCAGTGACGAGTTATTTTGGGTAACACTTATGTTTCTATCATTCCTTTTTAGCATAATTTTTTTAGTATGCCTTTTTACTATTTGCGTTTCTATGAAGGAAATATTCAAGTAGTAAAAAGTTTATAACCATGACGAAGATCATGGGAGAAATTTATTTTAAGTGGGGTAAAATGTAACACCCCATGACTATATAAGATAGATTATATTTAATATCTTTTATGTCTTGCGTTGTACACTACACCATGATTAGATTTTTTACATGAAAACTGTATTAGCTTTAAGTATAAGCAACACTATTCTTCTCTTGTGTTACATACAACTTCAAATACTTTAGATAGAGTTAATTTCACACAACCCTGATTATATATTTTTTTCAATTTATAAATGAACTATGCTTTGATTATGTTATACACAACATCAGTATAATCCTGCACTACATGGAACACAAACATGTCTTGCGTCACATGGAAGAGAGACCTTACTCGATAGATTGCGTGGTACGCTATACCGAGACTCACTAAACAAGAAAATATTATTAAAATATTTTATAAACTAGACATTATTTTTATTATTAACTGAATTTTAAATTTTATATAACATTTTAATTCATCTTATATATGATATGAGAACATAATCAATATTTTGAATAAAAGAAGTTTTTTATAAAAATATTTTGTTTCATCACCTTTAGATGGATCAACCATTTTAAATATTGTTTTGAAACATTTATTAACTATAAATGAGAAGATAAAATTATACATTTTAAATAGAAAATACAAATTTACCTTGAATAACATATAATATTTTGTTGATTGCAGTAATATTTTGATGAATAGTGAAAATACGATAATTTTTAATTGAAAAATTCTTTTTTCATTGAAATATTTTGTTTGGTTAAAATATATTATTAATTTTTTATAAATTATAAATAGAATTTTTTTTATATTTTAATGTAATGTACATCGTTGTCATTAATTTTTCGTTGAATTGATATGTAGAAACATTCCATTCTTTTTTAATGTTTTAGAATGAAATCCATTTTTTCAACAACGACATTAATTTAAATTTAATTATTGCAACTTCTGTGTATTTTTATTTAGAAAACTTTATTTTCATTATTGGAATAATTTTGTGAAAAAATATCTTAATTGGATACATTAATTTTTTGTGGAATTATGATTAGTAACATTTGTAATTATTTTTATTACTATAGTTTAAGGTAAATAGGGGAATTACGAGTAAATATAATATTATACAATTACCCTATCACAAGAAAAAATTATATAAGATGAATAAAATTGGACCTATATCACATAAGTGTCAGAATATATTCATTTCATAGTCATTCTTTAATGAAAATTTTGTATTATTATTAAAACCAATTAAAGTGATAACATGTCACTCTCTTATATCTTATAAGTGTAATAATTTTAATTTAGAGATAAAATTCATAAAAAATTGAAATTAAATAGTCACATGATATATAATTAAAATATCTATATCATGTTAATTTATTTTAAATTTTTAGTGATTAATTAATTAGTATTAATAATGAATCAGTAATGATTTAAAAATTATTTTATAAATAGAAATACCAAATAATATATTTAAAAATATTAAAAGAAATATAATATGAACTAATTAATGTTATGGAAAAAATTTATAGTTTACTATCACCTGTTAAGTGTGTATTCATTTTTTTTAATTTATATTTTTTGAGGATTTTATTTAATTTTTAGTAATTGAATAGTGTCAAAATTGACACTATTTACATTTTATAAACATTACATTTTATGAAACAATTTAAAATTAATAAATATTTTAAAAAAATACAATGTTATAATTATAAGTTTCAAAATGACATAATGTATCACTTTATGATCTATTAACATTACATAAGTAAATATTAATTACTCTTAAATATTTAGAATGTTCTTAGAAAAATAAAAAATTAATTAAATAACTAATTTCCAATTAAAAAGATAATGATTCAATTGAAAAATAAATTTGTTAAAAATTTATTGGCTGAATATATTACAACAATATCACATCTCATATTGGATTTTGGGACACATTTGAGGTATTTTGGGTAGGGTTTAATATTTTATAATTTATTATTTTTTAGAGTTCCCAAATTTTCACTTTTCCTCTTTTATAAAAAGAATCCTCCTCTGTCTCCACTTAAAATTATGTTAAGAGTTCATTCTCAGATATAACCTACCCATTTCTCTTAAAAAAATCAATATTTACAGTATATAGGTTCTCGTATTCCAAATAGACCATCTCTGGTTCCTTAAGAGAAAATTTAAAGGAGGCACATCAATAAAGCGAAAGTATCTTCTAACGATTCTTTAAAATTTATTTCTTTTAAAACTTCATATTATTTAGTTGATTATTTATAATTTAATGACATCAGTATAACTCAGATATATATATATATATATATATGTTATTATAAATATTAAACTACCCTATTTCACCTTCTATCAATCCTATGAAAAAGAAAATCACCCTGATTGTGTATGTATGTCTTAGAGTCTCCACGCTGTGTTGTAATATATTTTTCACCACCACCATAATTGGATAAAATTATTGGTAGAAATTATAACTATATATTTTTATTATAAAATTATACTAATTATGAGACAATAAACACTATCCACTTCAAAACAATTATAATATTATATCAATTATATAATCCATCATGTGTACATAAGACATACTATCTCCATGACATGATAAGATTAATTCAAAATGTTAAACAATCAAGAATTATTAAAAGTATATATAATAAATAATACTAAATTTGATTAAATAATAATTCAACTATATATATACGTGTGTGTGTGTACTGTACATACATTCAACCAATTCAATAAGGAAATAAAAATAGTGCTCATGGATACGTATGACCTACCATATCGATGAATGTTGTATTCCATTTCATTTATATATCTATTATATATATATTTATATACATAAAATAAAATATTGATATAAATCATGTTTTAAATTATATTAAATATATAACTCATGATCAAATTAATCATATGAAGAATAGAAATTCTAGACTTGTACGATAAATGAAAGGATTAATACCCAAAATGTTGCTTTAACATGGAATTGTATAATGTGAATAATATATGATATAAGAAATATTATTATGTTTCTATTACAAGTTAATAATATGTTTTACCCCACTATATATGAGTTTTGGACACATGAAAGAAATCAGACCTAAGGTAATGGATAATTTTACAATCTATTTTTTATCGAAGATTATTTATATTTAAGTATATAATGGAGATATATTTTTTCATCCATATCTATGTTTTATAAAAACTATTTTCTTAAAATATATAATAAATTTTCATGTATATTTAATTTCATTTAAACCATTTTTTTACTACATGTCATGGGAAGAATCTTTCTTTCTTTTTTCCAAAGGAGATACTTTTTTAGTTTTTCATCAAAAACTACAAGGTGAATGTTTTTTTAACATATATAGTATGAATAGATTATTATGATATCACGATGCCTTATTTCTATGAAACGAAATCTACAATATTTCATAATTATTTATCACCTATGTTTGTTTCTTTTCAATTTGTGCATAAATTTGAGAAATAAAATCATTTTTGAAGAAGAAATGATATTTTACATAGTAATTAAGTTCAATTGTCTTATCAAAATTATTTTCCATATATGATGCCATAGGTATATATTTCTATCCATATTTTTACTTTTATGTGATTTCGTTTATGATTTAATTAATTTAATTAATCCCATTTATCTTATGTGTATTATGTTATGATGAAATGATGTTAGAGAATCACATTTAATTTCATGGGTTATTCCATGATGATTGTTTTATTTAGTTGTGGAACATGTAATAATGATTTAATTATGAGATTTTTGGGACCTATATCTCCCTAAAATGCATTGGTTAAAGATTTATAACTCATGAGATAGACATGACTAGAACAGCTGGTAAATATGGTTCATTAATACATGGCTTGAACGACATGAAAACATAGTACAATATTAGGAATTTTCAACTATGATGGTCTGGGAAAACATGCCTGGACTACTATGGAAATCATATTAAGTGCCAAAATGATTTCAACTATTTCTTGTTTTATACAAATGATATTTTTTCATGATTAATGTTATTTTATGATCTATTATTTAGGTACTACCATGTTTTATTTCATGACTCAATATTTTGATTTATAAACTTTGTGTACATGTTTTTACATTAAAATATATATGTTTTGTTTTATTTACATCATGTATATCCTTATTGAGAATTTTAAATCACCCTTTTACTTTTTTATTTTCCACTTGATATACGAAAATATTTTATGTAGGAAATCAAAATGGGATGATTTTTATGATAGATGTTGAATATCTTTAACAATGATAGAACATTGTTTCTAATTTTCCTAAGTCACTAAAATAAAACTATATTTGGGAATATTGTTTTGTCTTTTATGAATAATTCCATAAATGAAATGAAATTTCTGAGAACATAAATATTGGTTATGTACATATAAATTATATTCATGAACATTATCCTTTTAGTTTCAAGTATAATCATATGTAAAAAATCAAATCATGTCACCTCACGAGGAGAAATTATGTCGTATAAATGATCACCAATAACCGATCTTAAAGGGTTTTAAAGGTAAGATATTATTAGTGAAATTTTAACTCCTAATGTATAATATGGTAACAAATAATATATATATATATATATATTCAATTATTATTTATTTGAAAATATTTTTATGTGTTGACAAAAATCATTTTAAATTGTTTCGTGAGGCAGTTGTCACTTTACACATGATCAATGGATTCCATTTTTTTAATGGTGGAAAATAATGATACATGATATTTCATTAAAATAATAAAATCAATTTATTTTTAATATAGTGAGGATTTTATAAAAACATGTTTTAAAAAATATTTTAATTACGTGAGATAGGATATAATATAAAAAATCACATTTAATAACCTTATATCTTCGCTGGACTACTAATTTTTGTTTTCCAGAAATTCTAATAGAGGACATGTTTATGAATAAAAATAGTTTAAACAATTTTTTTGGATTGTAAAGAAGTTATTTTTTAGGTTAAATCCAAAATATTGATTTGCTTGTGTGAATGGGAGGGGAGAGGGTGGCCTTTTATAATTGGGGGTAAGAACACTAAGGAAGTTTTTAAAAAGATTCTATTATATGAGTGTTTTATTATTATAAATCGAAAAAAACATTATTTGAACTGATATGAAATTATGTCAATAATTTCCTCAAAATGGAAAAAACTAAAACAATTTGGACATTTAACTCCTATAATTTCATATTTACACCTATAACCCCGTTTGTACAAAAAACACACCAAGTAGTTTTTAAATTTTTTATATATTTATTATTTTAAATAATTATATCGAACATTTTAAATTATATTGTTCATTATAATATAAAATATTTATTTAAATTTAACATATTCAATTCATAGAAATGGTATAATTTCATTTATACTAAATCATTCTATCATCAATAAATATGGTTTTCCAATAAATTTTTTTCATAAATATGAAATGTTTTTATAGATTATATATACATATAAATTGATTAAATGACCAAAATCAGATTTTTAATAATATTATTGACCTATATTAATTGTTTAATAAATTGATAAATAGAATTTACCTTGTAAATTTATTAAATGAAAAGTTATTTAAAAAAATTATTTCTCACTATTCATCACCCAGTGAAACATTTCCTAAAAATAACAAAAAATTCACCATAATATAATTTTGATATGAATATTAAAAAATTGATCATCATTTTATCTGATAATTTTTCTTATTATCTGAGAAATTAAATATTACATTGGAAATAAATTTTAAGGATGACTTCATTTTGTAGAAAAATTTAGTTTTTTAGGTAAAATTTATTTTAATTTGAAAAGGTTTTTATTTATAATATATATATATATATATATATAATTAGCATATAGATGAAATATTTTATAAAAAAATAATATTTTCCTATTCAAACTCTCAAACATAGTGGATATATTATAAAAGTATTTTTTAAATATAAAATTATTAATATTGTATCATGTCTTGTTTGAACATGAGGTTATGTATATTCCAACATATGAAAAAATTTAAATTTATCCAAGATGAAAAATATGATAGTGTATTCTGGTGTTACATTCAAACATAATAAAAACATCCTTCCTTTGAATTTCATTTGTAATTTCCATAAAAATAATATATTGTTTTTATTCACACAAATGTCCCCTTAATCCAATGTTAGTTCCTTCATTAAATGATTTACAAAATTTACATTTTCCAATATGGTATTATGATCACTCAAAAAATGTTATATATTACAATGAATATTGATGATCACTTCATTATATGATTGATTTTATTTCAGTACTATTTCATCATAGATGTGAACATGCATTTTTATTTCCATGTACATTCATAAAATAGATACATGGGACACATCTTTTTTTTGAGAGTCAATGTAAATAGGAACAAGAAAGAAAAAAATCAATTTATTTTAGAAATATAAAATTGTTCGATATATCGAGGGATCATTTTTCTCTCCCTATAATATCTCCTAACATGATTACATTTAGTTATTTTATGGAAAAAAATATATATTTCATGATATTCAAAATATTTCATATTATTTTTAGCATAACTATATTTCCTAGGCTGAGATGATTTTTTATGGTCCAGATTAGTCATTACCTATTTTTATGGTCTCTTCAAAATTTTTTTTTCTGACATGTATCTATTTACCAACATCATCCCGCGATGTTGTAGAAAAACATAACCATCCACATAATTATTTATATATTGACAATTTAATACATGAAGGGAAAATATTGTTATATGAAAAATATATCAAACATAAATATATATCCAATTTACAATGAACATAATATGATAATCAAACAAACATCCCCTAGTTGGATTTAATAATCCTTTTAGACTATTTATTATTTTGAGGTGATTTGAGGTGCTCAAATGATTACTGGAGTCCACATCCTTCAAATGTATATTTAATAATTTTATTTTAAAACTTGGTTCATGATTACATACAATTGAAATAGACATTAAATGAAGTCTTATTACATAATTAATATAGATTCATGAAAACCACTCAATATGTATATATTATTTTATTTTATTGAGTCGAATCATATTAGAAAAGAGATAACATATTCCTTATGAAATTGGTATTAGATATTAGTAAAAACATCATATAGGTCCAAATTTTTTTTAGTCCAGATAAAAAGGATAAATGAACGAGGCTTACAATATATATGTAAAATAATTACAAAATAATTTTATTGTAGAATAAAATTATTCCATCTAGGATATCATTGATATCCAATAATGTAAAGTTTATTATAACCCATAAAATTAAAAATGGTTGAGTTCGAATCATTACTCTAATTTCTAATTGGAAACAATCATTAATCATTAGAAAAATGAACATATAAAGATAAATAACTTAAAATATGATCAATTTTGATAATATAAATATAACAATGACAAAATCCTTAATCAATATGGATGTTAACATAAATAAAAAAATCTTCCATTGAATCTATAATATAATAATTAAATTATTCTAAATATAATTCCATTATTAAAATCTAATACAGAATACCAAAAATAATAATAAATATGGGAAGGTAACTAACTTAAAAACCATGCATTATATCTATAAAATATGAATGAAATTTTATCTATAGATAATATTATTATGAAAAATTAATGGATAATAATTTCAGAAATAATATTTATGGGTTAATAAATGACTGAAAATTACATTCCATTAAATCATTAAAATGATAATATAATATTATTAGATATATTATCGTTTTAAAATTCACATTGATAATAAGATAAGTCATAAGCAATATAGAAATGAAAATTTGATGAAATGTATTCCATTATTCAAAAAAACTATTGAAATTCAACTAGAGACTATAATTTATAAGATTTCATCGAGAAAAAAATTAATTCGTATTTAAATAACTTTTAATTATTAGTAATAATCTCATAGGAACATGACTCCTTTGACATTAATACAATTGAATAGATTGTTTAAAATAGAGTTTGAAACCCATTTTATAATAGATGACATATTTATCATAGGTGGTATGTTGATGTATTGGGGGTATGTATAATACAAGGCATCAACTATCACTATATGTCCAAATCGTTAATCTATATCAAATGATCAATAATATTCTATAATCATTGTTCCTTACAATTAAATATATGTACCGATTAATGAATATATGTTTTAAATATTTACCTAGTCAATCAAATAACATTTAATAAAAAATACTGTATGTTGAAATGTGATATGTTTTATGAAATATTCTTATCCATGATAATGAATATGAGTAAATTTTGAAAACACGATGTCTATAAATAAAATAGATGTTAATATTTAAATTGTAAAGTGATTGTCTAAAACTATAAAATGAATGTGAATTTTATTATTTTCCATATACAAATGAACAAAAATCATATATAGAATGACTAATGAATACATTGATAAAATATATACCAACTGATGTAATAATAATTGGTTTATTCATTTAGGAAAAAAATTTCAATAAAAACTATATTTTATAAAAAATTATGATGATTATTTCGTTTCATTTTGAAAATAACTTTTTCATAAAAAAATTATCAATTAAATTTAATATATATATTTAATTAAAAAAATATTCGAAAATGAAAATCAATGTTTGACATCATTTACTGGTCACGAGGGTGTGAAGTTATATTCATATCTATTACATTACACCAATAATTCCATTATCAATTTTTTTTAAATCCATATGATCCATGTTTTGAAAGTGACATAAAGATTCTATTCGATTTATTTATTAAAAATAGTATAAATGGAATAAAATTTATCTAATAATTCATATCAAATGGGCTGAAATGATTTAATTTTTTAAATAGAGTTCTGGTAAAATTATATTATTTATTGAAGAGAGAAATGAAGAATATTTTTGTTGAAAATTTGTTCTCTCAGTTTTTTATACAAATCACATTAAAATATAAATACTAATAGATAATAATATTAAAAAATATATAGTATTAAATTTATAATTTTTTATTACTCAATGATCAAATAATTTCATTTTAATTAAATTATTCAATTGATAATCCCATGTATAAAGATATTGTGATATAAAATACTAAAAATGATCCTAAAATTGAAATGAAAGTAATTCAATGAATTTATTATGTGTATAAAATACATCTCCATATAAAATTATTTATCACCAAAATTCATTAGATACAAAATATTTTAATATCAAAGTCAACTATGGAGAAATATTAACAAATTATACTAAATTTACTTTTGAATTTTTTCACCCACATAATATCATTTCTGTTAAAACCCTTGAATTAAATTATGTAACATGAAGCATAATAAAAAAAATTATTCTTATTATGTAATATTACATCTCAAAATCATATTATATAAATTAATTAAACAAATTAGGTCCATAAAAATAAAATATACATCAGTGATATGAAATTGATAGATTGTCCCATAAAGTGATCATATAATTGGTATTTGAATTGATTATTTATATAATATGTAATAAAAGATCAGTCTACTATAAATACAGTGAAAATAAATTTTCATTAAACAAATAATATTGGCATGATATAACAAATAATGTAGATGTGTTACACAATGAATATAAATCGAGTCATGAAATACCTTACATAATGTTTCATTTATATTAAATTGTAATTGAACTAAATTATAACTTTTTAAATAATGATAGTATGTTTTTAAATAAAAATATCATGGTTTTTAATATCATATATTGTCATTTTATATCATCATGTCTCCCACTCATTAAAAAATAATTATTATCATTGATTTAGGGGTTAGTGGTATTGTCTTCTCATTTGTGTTTTATCAGGAAATATAATTCTCTTTAACAAATTTTTAAGTTATATAATATCTAGAATAATAATAATTGAATAATTATAAAACGTATAATTAAATTATCATAAATCATGAATGGACATTTCGGGAAATGATACACATTATTATAGTGGATATTGTAGGACATACATATATATTAGTAACTACACCACTTTCCAATGATAACAATAAAAATAAGGTAGGTAATATATTAACATTATTTAATGTTACTAATTTCAAAATTAAGATAGAAATTATTTAGATATGATTAAACATATCATCCATGTTGTTTGGTGATGCAAATAGAGTAACATCATTTCCTAAAGGCAATAGTCTGCATGTAGATGAACGATGTTATATTTTTTCAATCAAAGAAATAAAATTAAATATAAAATTTAATAATAATATGTATACCATTAATATAATATATATATATATAATTAATATATCTTATATTCATTAATATTAGTTTTATTACCTTCTATGTAATGTGTTAGTAAGAAACAAACCACATCGCTCTCTAATGTGGTTGTCCTCCACACACACGAGTAACATTAATGTATATCATATGGAATGGATATTTAGAAATTTATATATATTATAATTATTAAATATGTATATTTATTTAAAATAAGTCATATTTATACATTATTCTAATCTTTACACCCATATGTGGGAGGGGGTATTTAAAAAATAATGTTATTGGTTCACTAGGTTATTGTCCACTGTACACATGAATAGTGACTGCAAAACCAATATTATGGATGTGGTAACGGTTATAGGTTATTAAAAAATTGGTAATATAGATTTATGGATGATATTTTTGTTATTATTACAGAATTGTTTAATAATCATTTATAAGGGAGGAAGAAGAAATAAAAGACAAATTCTAACTGAAAATAATTACATCTTTTTCTGAGTAACCGCCTTTGGATAGAAATACATTCTTCCATGGTTGTATTTATTCAATCCTTTATATTTAAATAGTATTTATAAGTAATATTTGAAGTAATTTGTGGATGTATTTTCTAATAAAAAGTTATTTTAATGTCTTAATTAATGTGGAGAAGAGTGGCCTTTTATATTTCTGAAGAGTGGTACACATATACATTTTGAAAACTGAATGTTGTAAAAACAAATTTCACAAGAAAAAGTGGTCCATATAATTTATTCTCTAGTATTAGAAATTTTAATTCTAAAATATTTATATAAAATATATTATATTCTAGTAAATAGTTCATTTTATCCCATCTATTTTTATTTCATCCCTTAGAAATCCATTTTTACATTAAGCACGATAAATATTATTTGTTATTTTAACTATTAATTATGGTTATGAAATAATTTAACCATATTATATAATAAAAATTATGATGATTTTAATACAGAATACTTTTATCAAAATTCAATTCATAAAAATTCAAAAATTGAATATAAATATTATCCTACTTACGAAAATTGAATGCCAGATTTTATTGTAAAATTGATCAAATGTGAATTGGAATGTGTTGAATTTGTTGTCAATGAGGTATGTTGTTGTCAAGGAATGAATGGATGGATGTCAAGAAGTATCAATACGTGAAAGACAAAGGATGTTATGGTGGTGGTGATGAATGGAGAATGGCCATGGTTCTTAGAGTCATGTCACTTGAGATATTCACTTAGTGACATTGGAGATTATTCTTGAAACATTCTCCACATAATAACAGAAGATTGTAGAGCTATTCTTAATGTTCCAATACTTGTATCAAGGTGATACTAATTGACAACACTTGAAGAATGTTGATGGAGCATCATTATATCTGACGATTGTTGAACTGTTCTTAAGTTCCAAGAACTTGTATCAAGGAGATACAATGTCACAACAATTTTTGAAGACCATGAATTGTATTGAAAATGCATGAGGAGATGAAGATGATCCATCCACAACTAATGAGTGGATGAAGTGGATTAAAGATGTCCATGCACTATCTCCTAGTGTATATGAAGTTGGACAATGTATGAGGAAATGAAGATGATCCATCCACAACTACTGAGTGGATGAAGTGGATTAAATATGTCCATGCACTATCTCCTAGTGTATGTGAAGTTGGAGAATTTGATCCAACTTGATCTTTGATTAGATCAGTGAAGAACATTGAACACTATGTTTGATTAAGGAGTTCAGTTGATGATGAACCTTCATGAATTTTCCTCCTAAGTAATGAATATATGTTGAGGAGATTTTTGGAATTCTAATGAAGACAAGAATGGATGAAATTAAGAAGAAGAGTTGTGGAATTTGGAATTTTACACTAAGTACTTATTCAAGCAAAAAGAAAGCCACCAAGGGCCAGCCTTAAGGGTTCAACCCCAAAGAACATGTGGGACTCAATGTTGCCACGCCCAAGGGGAATCCCATGGGGCCAGCCCGAGATACATGTCCGTGTATAAGCCCTCGGCCATGCAGGGGAGTCAAGCCTGCGGAGAATGGGCGGTGCCAGAGCACGCCCGAGACAAGCATAGTGGGCGCCAGGGGCGCGCCCGAGTGGTAGGGGAGGGCGCAAAGTGCGCCCGCAAGAAGAACTCGGTGCGGGGCGGCACCGAGTGGAGGGAAGTTCAATTGAGCTGTTGCAGGGACGCGGAGTGTGATAAACCGCAAAGAAAAAGTAGGCCGATTTGATGTGGGACGCGGGATTTTTCCGCGGAGAGAATCCTGGCCGCTCGATCGGTCGTGCGCCAGATCTCGACTGCACGATCGATCCCGCGCGAGATCTTCTGATCGTGGAAGTCCAAAGTTTTCTTAATCGCCCGATCCAATAGCTTGTGAGTCGTCTCCTTCCTCTAGCTCACCCGAGGCAACCCCCTACGTCCCCACTGAACCAGTGGCTCCTCCGAGTGATGTTTTTGAGTTCCCGGCCACCTCCGATCAAACAGAAGGGTCCATGGTGATCATCCGGCCACACTGAACACGATCATGCCTAAAAATGGGTGTGCATGCAATGAGGGGAGCATTTCAAGTTCGGCCAGGTAAAATGACGTTCCGAGGCCAAGTGGTTCGTGTTTTGCATGAAATGGAAGAGAAGAGGCCATGCATGCGTTCGAAATCGCATGCACGTAAACAAAGGAGAAGGAGAAGAAGTCCGTGTTGAACAGAGAGAAAAAAACGAGATTCCCGGCCCGTGTTTAAAGATTTTTAAAGAACCAAAAATCTCGGTGGTTCATTATTTATATCCCATGGAGGATTTGAGGCATCCCTCTGCCTATAAAAGGAGAGGCTGAGGCTCTGAATTAGTTTGGTGATCCTTTGTTGATAATCTGACGTCCCGTGAGTGATTCACGCCTCGTGAAGAACACCCTCTGCGCCCCCTGCGCAGGAGAGAAGCCCTAAGCCATTTTTGGCTTCGTGAAGTCCCTTTTGCACATACTTTTGCAAATGAATAAGGGAGAAGACCCCTACGCTCCTTCCCCTTGTGCGAAAGGAAGACCTCGGGGCCGCAGCACCTCGCGCGCCCACGGTTTAAGCCCGCACTTGCGCTGCAGTTGGTTTCCTTGACACACTGCACGCCTGCAGCTATCCTGGGACCCTGCGTGACCTTGTGTAACAAGGACCCTTGCGCGCCCCTTGCACCTCGAGACTTGCACGGTTGAAGAAAATGATTGGCCGCACCCCTTGCACGCCTCCTTTAGTGTTCGGGTGGAATATTATAGGAAAGCCGAGGCCTTGCACCCTTTGTGTGCCAAGTGAAGAAGAGGAACCTACGGGTGCTGTGTGTGCACCAAGTGAAGACCACACCCATTAAGTGTGTGAGCAAAGTGGGAGGCCGTAGCTAAATGTGTTCAAGATGTGGAAGGAAAGGCTTGCACTTTGTGTTTGCAAAGTGAACAAAGTGGGTGCAAACAAAATCAAGGAAGGATGAACCTTAGTGTGTGTAGAGTTGATGTGCACACTATAAAGAAGAACAAGACTCTCACACTAAAGAACAACACATTTAAGTGTGTAACCAAAAAGAATAAAATGTGTGAAGGACAAGAAGAAGGTGTGTGCAAAATAGTGTTACACCCTTTGTGGGTTTATTGCACCAAGATAAGAAGAAGGGGAGTGCATGCTTGCATGCATGCACATGCACACGTGAACAAAGCCAAATCAGCTTGTGTGAATTTGAGGAGTCCATGACCAATAGTTCTTGAAGATTACTGAGAAGCCATGCAGTCAGTGCATGAGGAAGCAGAGATGCCATGCACTCAGTGCATGAAGTCAGAATGAAGCCAGACTGAAGATAATGAAATCATTTGTCTGAGTTTTCAGTAGATTGAGAAGCTCCTGATCAAATGAAGTGATTAGAAGTTGTGAGAAAGAACAATAGAGCTTATCAGAGGTTGTTGAAGATTCTTGAAGAGAGAAGCCAGGTTATCCTAAGAGAAAGGAGATAAATCCTGAGCGAGACAAGATTTCCTGATCAACTCATGTGATCAGAAGAAGAGAGCAAGGCCAGCAACCTTTATCCCAGACTGCTCAAGATACTTGAAGAATCTTGAAGTGAAGAAGAGCTACTCCTGTGACTCGAGGATCTAGGAGAAGCCCCTTGTGAGACTCAGGGCGGATGAAGTCTTCAGTGGGATTCTTGGGCAGGGCAGTGGGACTCTAGTAACACTGTGGGACGCAGTATAAAGGCCCTCTTGTGGGACTCAAGAGAGATACAGTGTGGCTCGATATCGACCATTGTAATACTAACAGATTATAATGGGAGAAACCATGTTGGGGCGTATAACCAACATGGCAAGGATGTAGGCCTTTGGTGTCGAACCTTGTAAATTCTTGTGTCCAGTGCCTTTTCATTGCTTCATCATTCGAGAAAGGTTGAGAGATACAAGAAGAGTGGATCGAGGCTTTAACCATCCATAGAGGTTTAATTGATAAAAAATCAATTAGTAAAAAAGTTTTAAAGGATCACTAATTCACCCCCTCCCCCTCTCAGTGATCACACTGATCCGGGAACATCAAAATGATTAAAAATATATCATATAAAAACTCAATGTGAAAATGAATCAAATGAAATAATTTTTTTATTTAAATATAGATGAAATATATTTATATTCATACCAATATAAACAATAATTTATCTATTAAATTCTTTATTTGAAATTTTCATTTCAATTAATATTCATCAGTCTTTTCTATCCATCACAAAATTTACCAAGTTTAAAAAATCCCAAAAATTCACTGAAAGATTATTTTTATAATTTAATTTAAATAATTATGAAAATTTCATCAGATAAATTTTATAAATGTGTTAAAAATGTATTTTATATTATATATGCAATGTAGGATGAAATCTCATTGACAAAATTTCCGAAATATTGATTTCAAATTAAATAAATCTAAATTCTTCTCAAATGAGGGGACAATAGTATCATTAATAATAAAATAATTTTTATTAATGGATTACTATATAAATTATAGTTTATAATGTTATATTATTTTATGTTCCATTTCAACACAGGGTTGTTTATTCCACATGTAGTCAATGATATTAAATATAAAGAGTTATACTTCATTATTTGTTTAAGATTAATGTTTATTATTATGTATTCTAATGAATAAAATACACTTTTATAAAAATATAGTAGTGTCTAATTCTCCAAAAATTAATTAAATAGTTTATTTTGAATTAAATCATTATCTTGTTGATAAAGTGGTTGATATATGAAAAATCAAATATTGAGACACTATATCATAAAGTGGATTAATAAAATATCTTTTCAATTGGAGATAATATTGAATAAAAGGGACATGCAGGGTAACAATTAACTATGTTTCATTTAGATTAATGGATAAGGAATATGAATATATATTCTAGGATGAATTGTTTAAAAAATTATATAGACTAATATTGATATTTGATCATAACAAGGTAAATGATTAATTGAATGTAAAATACATCACCACCAAAAATCTGTATTGATTAAATGGACCATTTAATTAATCAAATATAATGATAATTATAAATATTTAATATTTATTTCAAATGGTTCACAAATTTTATTACTACTTAACAATGTTATGAAATAAACATTCAATGTTCATTTTATTCATATGTAAAATATCATCCACAAGTTATTCTAAAAATAAATTTTCAATTATTCGGCTATACCATGAAATGAATACTCAAAAATGCTTTTTTATTGATGAAGAACTAAAATTAATTGTTAATATTTATAAGATCTATTAAATAATTAAATGTCTTTCAATATATTTATTTTATAAACCATTTTTTTTCATAATAAGTTATCCAATGAAAAATATTAATTTCTATTCCTCAAAAGTAACATCATTATGTTGAAATTAATATATTTCCACAAAATCATTAAATTAAATCATTGACATATTAACTAATCCGTCAAATAGTATAGTGGTAGTTTTCATATAATTTTGTAACATGGTTATAGTTTTATTTTTGATTACCTTTCAAGATGTGATGGATATTCCATTATCTAATACTATATAAAAATAATTCCTATATTGTTCAAAAACATTTATAACCCATAAATTATTTTTACATAAATATGAGATAAACCATAATTTATGCCAATATTATTAAAATGATATCCTAAATAATTATTACCATATACTCAAATATCATTTTCATGACCCAAACAAATGTGTTTTATTTCCCTATATATCTCACAAGATATTATTATTCTTTTTTGAATACCATCAAAAACAAAAAGGTGGAGTTTAAGACAATGATATTAAGATCAATCCTAAAATCATAAACCCATGTTTATATAAAATGAATCTTTTGTTAAATAGGACATATATGATTGATAAATTTAAAAACATTATCATATTTTTCAGGAAAATATTAACCGAAATACAATTTTAAAAAATACATATACAATATAATTATGGAATACATATAAATAAATCTACCATTTTATTGTAACATAGGCCCATCCATGGTCAAATATGTAACCTTTAGAAGAATTTATTATCTAAAATAATTCATATGTTCCCCAATTATAAGATAACAATCTATTAATGGTTTTGTATAATGATATATAATTCCTTTCATCATACTCTATATTTTTACTCTGCAATATTTTTTTGTATTAAATTTTATTCCAACATAAAACGTTTTCTTATTTTTGGGAGACTATTTCTTTTTAATCCACTAGAATATTGGATTATACTTGTTAATTATTATATAAATATATTTCATTTCATAAAATGGTTTTTAAATAAATTTTTTATTACATTATCATATCCCCTATGTGAGTCAATCTACCTATGAAATATTGATCATTGGCGTTCACTAGTTGATGATTCAGTATAACCCAATGTGGCCTTTATAGAGTTATTACCGTTGGTAAAAATCTTCCAAAAATATAACCACATGTAGTATCCGTGAAAGGATGTATTTCTTGTGTGAAACACAAAATATATACCTTATAACAACATCAGGATGATCTCGTATACATACCATACATTTCTATTAGAGGATTATGTTCTATAATATATGATTTACATGATCTAGTTACTATGGATTCCTTAATACTCTCTCTAATATAGAATATAGTGAACATGATACCAGTATGTTAGAGATGGAATCGATTTTATTATATTCGATTAAGATGAATGGAATATTTTCACGAAGGACATAGTAGTTTTGTTTTATTCATAAAAACGTACAAACATGAGACATTTATTTCATTTGGAATCACAAATTACATTATTATTATTTTAGAATGAATTTATTTCTGTTATAATATCTGTGCATATATACATATAAAATTCATTGATTTTTGATATGTTAAAAATAACCAAACTGATCACATATTATTTAAAAAGATCACATACATCACAATCTATCATATACAAATACACATTGTAATCATGGAATATAATATAGTTGAACAAACTTGTATTTAAATAACATTACTATGTGGATAATGTAAGGAATAATGAGTATAGAAATGTAAATAACTAATCACACAACCCTTTTAATCATTTATATTATATTGATATATATCTATATATATTTTCATTTTGATGATCTAATGGATAATAAGACAAGGAATAAGAAAAATGGAAATGTGAATAACATTAATAAACTCCTTTCAATGAAAAAAATTAGAATAAAATATAACTACAAATAATATAATTGTTAATATATAATATATCTTAAGAAATAAAATAATAAATATATTGAGGTAAAAAACAGAAAAATCATGTTATATAATAGTTAAACTATAAATTAAATGAATCCATATAGATTTAACTTTTTATATTATCCTAGAAAATATGATAGAAAAAATTAATAAATAACGAAAAATAACTTGAAAAATTTACCATAAAATTAATAAACTAAAATTAAATAATATACATATATAATAAAATTGGGAAAATATCATTGATATTAATGAACTAATTATTAATTATTTAAATTTCCAATTATTTTGCTCAACATCTCATGAACGTGATATTTATACCATCAATACACATTACAGAACCATTTAAAAGTACATGTTGAAACACATTTAATTATAACTTGATTTTTTTTAGATTAGAACTATTGAGGAATCGAGGACATATATAATACCAGGCTCCAAAAATATCTATAGGTCCAATGAACATTACACATATTGAATGTACCATTTACAAAAGAAATAAATATATATAATATTAAATATATATATTGACGAAACAATACAAATTAATAATATTTCACTTATAAATAAAATAACATTCAATGTCAAAAAATCATGTATAATTTATATACTATTTTATTAATACGGATATAAATGATATATTGTGTGGATATTTAAGGATAATTTTACTATTATTTATCTTATGAAAATATAAATTTCAAGAGGAACATTAATGATTACATTAATGAATAATAAAAGTGATTGTACATACATTCCTTGGTAAAATAATATTAATAGCTGAGAATATATAATAAGTATGATATAAATAAGACATATAACCAATAAAGTAATAATATTTTCTTAGATTCATTTACGAATTTAAATTAAATAAAAAATTAATTAAAACATTACCAAGGAAAATATTATTTTTATTTTGAAATTAACATATTTAAAATGAATTGATTACACAAATTGATTAAAATAATTTATTTTCAAATAAACATTAAAAAATATAGAATATGTTTCAATATATATAGTGGTCATGTGGACTAGAAATTTCATACAATACATGTTCATTAAATCAATCATTCCTTGTATATATTTGATAAAAGAAAATGTTTTGTAGTTTTAAAAATTGAATTAATATTGCATTATATTATTAGAAAAATAATAAATCGGTATATATTTATTTAATAAATCATTTTTAAGGAATATTTAATGATTTTTAAAAACTATTTTGTTAAATTTATTTTTGGTAGAAAATTTGTTTCTGACCGAATAGACATTTGAAGTCCGATTTTATTAAAATTATATTCAATTTTTTCATCTACCGAGGAGTGTAAAAATGATACTATTACTTGGAAATATCAATAATATATAATATATAAGAAAACTAAATTTATTATTTCATAATGATTAAATAATTTCCTTTTACTAGAATTCATGAATAATCAATCATAATCAGACTACGATTTAAAAAAACTATAAATGACCATAAAATCGAAGTGATATATATCTAATTAATTTATTATGTATATGAAATGTCAATCCAAATAAATAATTTATAAATATACAAATAAGAATTTAAAATTAATTATAATCATATTCATATATAATCAGTGTAAAAAATAAGTAATATTACCAAATGAAATGATATTATGTTTTTAGTATGCTTACGACTTAATAACATTTCTGAAAAGCCACAAAGATGAAATTATTCTAATTAAAACAAAAAATAAATTGATTTATTTATGATTCACAATATTACATGTAATAATGATATTATATACCATATATAAATGAAATTATATGTATAACATTACAATATGCATTAATGAAGTGAAATTGAGATGAAATCCCTTATAACGATCAAATCATTAAATTGGGAATTATTCGTTGAATATTTTTTTTTATAAAGTATAAACACATATATAAATATTAAATAAAAAATGAATTTATTAATGTTCATTAAATACACAATCATATCATCACATAATAAATGACATAAATGATTATTCTTTGGAAGGGAAATTTAGTTCATAAATCCTTTAACTCGCATTACAATTATGTTCGATGAGAATTAACATCATGTGAATTATTTATATATATGCTATCTAAAAACATAAAACCCATTTATGATTTATGTGATCTTATAGTATCCTCTGATAACTTCTTATCAGATGTTCGTTAATAATGTATAATTATTTTCAATGTTACGGATATTCATTGTCTTATTTTTTTAATGCTAGTTTTAAAATGAATATCTAGTTCCTAAACATATAATATAGTTTAATGGTAGAAATAATAATAATAAATATATTGTAATAATATTTTTATTTTAATTATACTTTTATGTCTAGTAATAACTAAAGTTATTGTGAAATGTTGATGTTATAATCAATTATATTGTTGGTCCAACAAATATATTTGTAAAGTTTATGTTTTCTATAGATCATCAAGGAATGATGGTTTGTAATTTTTTATTCCATAATGAAAATAATATTAAATAATCAATATTATTTCGCTAACATTAATTATAAATATCATCGATGTTGTAAAATGATAAAAAGAGGGTCACATCACCTCGTAAAGGCAATATCCCACACATAAGAAAAGGATATTATCCTTTTTTAGTGAAATAAATCAAATCATTGATTATTATTTTATATTGATAAATATTTCATTATAATTATAAAAATTTAATTAATATCACATTTATTTATTACAATTATATTTATTACCATCTATTTAATCTGTTCGTCAAAATATAACATCACTGCTTGAGGAGGTAGTCAACTGTAAACATTATTGACATCATCATATGCCCTTCAAATTGGAATTTAAATAAAATATGAATTATATAAAAAGGTACAAATTATATGTATTTATAAATATATTATATATACATTATATACCACATTATACCCAACCATTACAGATGGTGAATAAAAAAATCACAGAGGTTTCTTTGGTGGTAGTCCACCATACACAGAAATGACAAATTTCTATTGAATTTAATGGGAGTGGTGATGTTTATATGTCTTGAAAATAACATAAACAATATCATTATATGTATCATACATAGTATAATATAATAAAATAGTTTAATTGGAAGTGAAGTATGTGGGCATAAATTAATATAATTAATCACTTTGAACAAAGTTAATTATTCTTTAGGTGACATCCATTGGTTTACAGCATTGCATTATAAGGATTTATTTAAAAAAACTAATTATTTGGATATTAGGGGAGGTGATTTTGGAAGTTATTTAGCACATAATTTTCTAATCATAAATGGTTTGAAGGTGTTGTGGTGAGAAGAGAGGGGTGACCTTTTTTATGTTATGTTATTTTCAAACATACAATTATTTTATGATGTATCCTCATTTATTACTTGAAACAAGACTAAAAAGGGGGATTATTGATAATTATACATAAGAATTTCCATATTCCCTTTTCCTATTTACTGTTATTTTCCCTTGACTCATTGTTAATTTGTGTGAATATTTTTGTATTTCATTATAACTGAATAATTTTACAGAATTGTTTTTGATTCTTCCTGTTGTATTCTTAATATTCATGGCCCATAACACCACACATCTATAAGACTCTAATTACATTAAATAACATGGATTATTCATCATTTAATTTTAAATGATTAAAAATTCATCATCCCTCAAATTATCATTAACAAAACAAATTTCTCTTGGTTATCACATGATTTTACCATCCCTTGATTCGCATATAATGTATTTGATATAATAAATTTATTCTCAGGTTAGATGTCAAAGAACAACATTCCTCCATATAATGAATTATTTATAGAAAATAGAGAAATTTAAATATTTTTATTAAACCATAAATTAAAAGACCAATTTGTTATTACTTAGTGTCATATCCTGACCATTTCGGTTGATTTGTAGAGATCTTATTCATGTAATATTATTACCTAGTTTCTTTTTCCCAATTTGGTTATTTATATTTGATTTCACTTAGTGAAATTTGAGAATATTTTATATCCATTAGAATTTACATGATTTTTTAATATTATATAGGAATTATTTTCATTCACTAGAGAATAATTTTCCATGTTTTCGTGAGTCATGAGGTGGACATAGTTGGTTCGCTCATTATAAATACCAGGCTGACACCCTAAAAAATCATGCAACATAACTTAGTGTAGGTTATCATATTTTTCCATTAAATAGTAAATCATTTCTATAAGTAAGATAAATATTAAAACCCATATACAATGGATTATAGTTAAGTAACACTTTTTGGAAAATCATGAACCCTTTCACAATGAAACCACATCTACAAGTTTTTTATCACTCAAAAAATTATTAAAAATTCCTGAACCCATTAGTAATGACCCTTATTTACCCCCACTATATAATAACCATATTTATACCATTATTGATGAACTATTATGTCTATAAAGGATACAAAAAAGTAGTTGAATTAGGGAAATTTAATATTTTTCGCCACTTTTGGGGGTTATAATGAGATTAAGATAACGATTATTAATTTATTATTTAATGATAAATCATATTTATAAATGGGTGAATAATATATTATGATAATTAATGATATGTTTTGGGATGTATGCAACCATGTAATGTTGTATCACTTAATGAATTTTGGATAGATGATACTCATCCAAATCCCCTTTGGGTAATAGAATTTCACTATAGGCCCCCAATATATTTATGTATTGTATTTCCTTACTGAGTTATGGTATAGGGACTACTATTAAAAATAGACTTGGGGTGCTAGACTACTACAATATGCTCCCATTATATGAATGATATAATTGAAATGAAATATTTAATGAAAACCCATGTTGTAATGAAATTTGATATCTCATTGTGTATGGTTCATTCTATAATATGGAAAAATTAATGTATTTTGAGTTCAAGATTCATCAATAACTTGTAGAATAATTCAATTATTTAATAAATAATTAACTATGGTAACTATTTACGTTATGTATATCATTTTATATTTGAACAACTTCATTCACATTAATATATTATAAATTATCTTAGACACAGATGGTGGAGGAATAGTACATTTTACTCACAACATATTCATGATGCAAGATCATTAACTGAATATATTTCATGTCTATATGATAGGATAAGAGAATGATCCCTATGTTAGACGGATGAGCTGGGATAGAGAATGGATATGGGAATTTTCCATGATAGCATTACCCATATAGACGTTGTTAGTATGTCTTAAATATTATTTTCATTATATACTTCTCAAAAATCTGTAATCCCATTTCTACACCTTTGGAATGAATATGTTTCTCATGTTTTGGTTCATTAAGTGATGTTAGTTAGTTTTGATTTTGGTTTTATCATGGGTTTTGTATATTATTAGTTGTATATTTTGTATTTATTTTATAAATTTTGATGATATGATATAGAAGGTATTGTCTCTCCATATTAAAACTATATTAGATCCTCAATACCAATAGGCTTCATCTGGTATATGTGGAGGCATGACTGATGTCATGTAATTGAACAACATAGTGAATAGGTATGTTTCACTAATTTATGTACCATAAAATGTGGTGTCAAATTTTTTTTTTTCATTTATTTGTAGTCATCTAACTATATAGAAATACTATAAAACTTACTAGGATGATTTGTTCATTCATCATGTCTGTGTGTATAGGAGTTGCTATCCAATGAATAGGGGAGAACCAATCTACCCATCGTCTGATTTTTTATTGAAGATACCATTAAAGTTTGATTTTTTCCCCTTGGATGATGCACTTATTGTGTGAAATTATTATTTTCTCATATTTTTAATCATGGAAATGTATGATAGGATATTCATGTGTACATTATTCTTTCTATGAACATTGGTTGTATTATGATATGAATAATTTTTAATATTCATAGAAAATAGGATTTGGGTTAGTGTTAAATTTGAAATAAATTTCATTGATTTTGTACAACAAATAGAAGGTTTCTAATATGAAATTAATAATAATAAATAATTATATTCATGGTAAATAATATTGGATAAATTTGTTTTTAATGGGAAAAATGAAATATGAATATTTTTTACACTTTGTTATTCATGTTGCAGATATGGGATAGAAAACGGTAGTGGTAATGCTCAATTTTGAAAATTTGTAAATTATAAGGGATTACATATTTTGACCTTATGTAAATACATCTTGTCAAATGGTGTTATGTTGTACAAGTTATTCAATACATGTATCAAAGGATTTCTTTCATGAGGAACTGTGTTAGTAGAATTATAGGAGGACATGGATTGAAATGTGATTCTAGTAGTGGATCCTAATGCAGCGAAAAATATGATTAAGGGTCCAAATTTTTAGTTCAATAATAAATTTTCTCCCTTTATGAAATCCAGGCAATGATTCACAATGATTGTTGTGAAAAGTGTATCCTACATGACACATGCGATCTATTTGAAGGACTATCCAACTACAACATTAGAGGGTGGAATAGAGTCACCTGAGTTCTCAATTGAGATTTTCTATAAAATAGTTTTCCATCAGGAATCTCATACTGAGAAAGGAGTGAGTATTGTGCATTATATGTTACATTTTCAAGAGAATTTTTTATGGGAAATCCTAACATATGATAGGGATATTGAAAATATATATAGAATATAATTTTATGTGATTTTGTGGGAGAACATTTATATTCTGAAGCTCATGTTGGAGAGGGATGATGCATTCATATAGTTGGACCAAGGGATTATGTTAGTAATAGACTATGTTAGTTTCTTTAATAATTCTTGTTTCCTTATTAAAATATTGACTGGATATGATTCTACTATAATGAAACATATATAGAAGGTATTTAATTAGAAATTATGTCCTAAAATATTATCATTATGATGAATGACTTTTTTGAATAGGTAACTTAAGATCTCATATAAGAAAAAAACATGAAGGAGGAATAGAGTAATGTAAATGTGGTTTATAATAGGCAATCATAAGTTATGAATTTTGGTATTTGGATGATTCTCTCTTTTAATTTTGACTAGGGATATGAAAAACATATTCTCCAATGAGAAGGATCAGTTTCTAATATATGTAACTAAATATTATATAACTAGTCGGGTCAATAGTTGTAGATTCATACCGAGTTCCGTCAACCACCAGTGGAGTGCTAAAATTGTCATAGTATCAGAAACCAAATTACCTCGACCTATTTGTATGGAAGGATGATGAGAAAAGGTTTAGAACAATGAGAGGGGTTTTTCAATGACATATCAGTCCTAAAATTTGGTGTTCTACTGGAAATATTGGTCAATGCTATGTATATGGTACTCGTAGACAAGCATTCCTTAATAATCTCAACATTATAGATCATGGTAATTAGACTATTTAATTGGTAATATGTACATGAACGTTTCATTATGTTCCTTCTAAACTTGTCGATAATGGGAGTAGACAATCAATATGAATAGATATAATTCTCGTATTTGATAATCATGATTATTCCATATAAGATATAAGAGAATATTATTCATTCAAATCATCAGAAAGCGTCAATTATATTAGTATAGTAGTGGATCATATTAGTGGGGTTATGATGATATATATACCATTCAAAGCACATTCAAAGGGGAAATTGTAATTCATGGGGTGTTTTCTTGATGTTTGGGAGTATTGTTTTCTATTGGATCTTTACATTTGTAATGCATTAAATATTTCGTGATTCTAGGTATGTATTAGTCTATATAATACCTATATCATGTTTATTGTTATCATAGGGGACTGAAAATTATGTCACTTATGGGAAATATATATATACTTTGTGATGAGTGGGATATCCATGAATGATGTACATGGCTATTACATTATCAACATTGAGATCTCAACACTCATGTTTATTGTTTTGTTCTATAGAGGGTATGTGAAGCATAATTTCTTTCCAACTGTTGTAGATTAGTATTATGAATTGTTTCTTGAGGGCATACATGATCTTATACATTCAAGGGATGATGAATTTATAATTCATCTCATGCATGGATTATTGTTTATTACTATTACACAAATAAGAATATAACTAACAGTACTACAAGAGGTTATGACTCAACTGATTGAGTTTATTGTTATGGGGTTCATCCTTCCATGTACCATGGAATGTAGTTATCAATTTTGGATCATGATGAACGAATAAGGTACATATAAATAATTTGTTGATTACAAAATATAGAACTGAATGTCACTGATGAACCATTGTCCTCTTCTTTGTATCGAATATCTCATTGACAATTTGAGAAGATGTTGTGTTTTTTCCATTTTTGACATTTCATTTGGGTATCATCTACTGAGAGTTAGACTATAAAATATCCTATAATCAATTTTTTATGTATTATTGTTCTTTATTGTGTTTTTTAAATGTTGGTAGGGGTGAAGAAAGCTCTCAAATTGTTTATGTCTTGGATGAACCAAATCATACACCATAACCAATATTAGTATGTGATTCTTTTGTGGATGGATTAAGGGTTAAATCCGTGAAAAATGTTAACCATTTCTAACATCTTCAAATATTCATGTTTACACTAAGAGAGAATATAATATATAGAAAACAATATAATTATAAATTCTGTAACTATAGGGTATATTCCATGTGTCAAATCATCTCGTAGTAAGCATAGTTAGTGGAATAGAATAACATTTAGGTAATGGATTCATGGGTGATACATATGAATGATTTTTATATATAAAGGATTTTATCTATAATTTCTTATTATAAGATGATGACGCACGACCTCTTTTTATTGATATCACCACATTATGGATTTAAAAAAATTGGGATTTTATTTCAATGATATGGATCAAATGAGAATGATATTTATGAGTTGAATAATCAATTCAATAACATAGAAATATTGATCTAACATAGGTAATGGGAGGTGTTTTATTTGTTTTTTATGCATATGTGATTGGTAATGAAGATGTTTTTAGTAAATTGGATTGGGTTGTGGGGCAAGGGTAATGACAGATGAGGCCTCAAAATCAAAATTAACATACACTGGATCACAATCAAAAAATATTGTTCAAGAATAATTTCATGAAGGAATTATCTATTGGGATAAAATTTTAATGTGTAAAAAATTAACAACATCATAATTTCAATCATTTTATAGTAATATTTTAGTATCTAAACGTATATATTGGTTCTGTATATAAAATAATTTTATTTTCAGTTGGAATATACTCCTAGGATGGGAAACCATTTTCTAAACTCTTAGAACATGAGGGGAAATACTAATATTATAATGGGTTGTATTTATGAATGGAATTGTATGAACATGAATGATGAAATTCAATTTGTGGTATTGTTAGGGCAAGATAAGAAGACCCTCATATTATTATCTATTCCATCTACACTCTTTATTTAGATCTATGGGAGGAAGTATGAGGATATGTTGTGTCTATTCATGTGGGAATTTCATATTAGTGGAGATCCACCTTCATATAAGACTATTGGTGAGGATGAGATCATCTACATTTGGGGTTGTATTTTTGTTCATATGAGTATGTGAGTGGAGCTAATCTCTAAATTTAGTGCCTCAAAGTGTGTCTTTTATCCTTGTTTGACCAAGATGTTTTATTATCTATGTCGATAGTATTGGTGTAAAATTATGGAAACGGATATTTTGTGTTTTGTGATGACTTGAAACACCTAACTATAGGTGACACTCAAGAATAAATCACTCATTAGTTTACCAAAACCAGTGACAATTCATAATTTTATGTGGAAGGACATTACCATGCATTTGGTGTTGAGTCGTCTAAGGAATCCATATGATAATTATACCATTACGGTGATTGAGGACCGAATGATGGTATTATGGCATTTATTACATATAAATATGACCTTAAAAATGGATTATTTTGGAGGCATGTACATTCATGATATAATTCATTGGTAAGGATTTCTAAGATGAATTGTTTCAAATCGATATTAGTGTATTACTTCATTCTTCATGAAGGGTTTACTGAAGGTGATATGAACCTAAATATTGTGGAGTACATATTTCCACCCATATATGGATGATAAGTTAGAACATACTATTAATGTAAATTAGGATACACTAGGACATTTCATTCTTTTCAATTCATGGTTTTGGGAGGAATGCATATCATTCATTTTATTTTCATATAACAACAGTTATCATGAGACAATTTTGATGGAATCATTTGTGTCACATTATTTTATACAGTTATGGTTATCTCTATCTTAGATAAGGGATGTTGAGTTACAGTATTTGGTACTGATTATCATGTAGGAGACATCTGATAAGAATCAGTTGATTTGCAAATTCAGGGCAATAGATCAGAGTACAAATAACTCATTTTCTCACTCATGTCGATGAAGCCTCGTGTTTTCAAAGGGTGATAATGTATTCATTAAAATATCTTCATGATTTGTTAAATACATGATAAAAATTTAGAGCATGTTTTTCCCAGATTAGTTTTTCTGCATGATTTTTTAGAGAGAAATAATCAACTGGAGTATCGAATGGATTATTCATAGAGGTACAGTGTTGTCCATGATATCAATCTTATGTTATTTTTTTAGTGGTATCACCCTGACTATTGTAATGTGTTCTATTATAATGATGTGGAACATGATAATCATTCCCCCTTTGAGGATGTTCATATTATTTTTATAGATCACAATGAATAATATTTGTGTTGAAATAGCACACTAACTGTTTGAGTATAAGGGAAATATAGATATGTTCAAGAGGAAATACTGGAGAAAGATGAAGACATGTGAGCCCATCGACCAGATATTTTTACCTATGAATCATGATATTCATGGGTGAAATAATCAAATATGACTTGTTATAATGTGGGGAGATTCTATGACTCTATCCTTTTTAGTGATGTATCATGTTCATTTTTAAGTTTGTCTTTACACTTTTTCATTATTCAATTTCTATGTTTTTATATAGGATTATTTATGGTGAAATTATATTAGTTTTGAAGACCAAGGGGTTGATCATTGTAGGATATCAATTAGGAAAAATAATGTGTCATTCCCTAGAAACCCCATAACTATATTTTGTTGACATTAGAGGTGGTACATGGTTAGTGGATTGTTTGGCCAACCCATGCAGCCATCTACCCAACCATAAACCTAGAAATATTGGAGGTTTCAGGGTTAGTGAAGTATTTTCAAAACATGTTCCACATAATGAATAATGTGTTCTCCTAATAATTGGAACACAAAAAAAACATTAGATATTGAAAACTGTGTTCACTTTTATTAGAAACCATTCATGATATTTTTAAATACCTAAAAAATATTATAAAATATAAATCCTCCCAGTATTAATCCTTATACAACCCACTCAATGTTAAACATATTTTTATCACCTCTCACCTAAACCAATTTCGAATGAAGAGAACTATTATACCCCATGTTGTTGTTGGGTTTATATCTATGTTTAGATAGTACTATTCTGTTTGATCTGGATATTATGTTTTTGTCATATGTTTCAATGTTTTGTTATTCCTATCATGACACATATTTTATTTTGGGATTTTTGGGTTGTAAAATTTCAATTAATTATCATTTAGTGGCCTGTTTAATTTTCAATTAACACAATATTTATTTTATATTCATTAATGTAATTGTGAAATTTTAACTTCCAAATTGTAAAATTTAATTCCAAACTGAATTAATTAATTAATAAATTTCACATGTTATTATTAAATTGGATATAATATTGATTATGATATTATATGAATATTAGAATAATGTAATTTTTGATTAATTTTTTATATAAATTATAATGATTAATTGAATTTTGAAACATGTATCCAGACATGGGGTGCAATGTTGAGATGAAAATGATGGTCTAATTTTTTCTTTCTATATACTATATATTTTGAAATGGGTGAATAATGAATAATGATAAAGTTGATAAGTTGTTTTAAATATGGTTCCTTGGGATGTGATATATGTGACATTTTTGTAGAACATGTATTTCTTCCATAAATACCGATACTGTGAAAGAAATCCTATCAAGTCCCCCAATAGATTTATGTATTAAAAGTGATCACTAAGATGTGGGATATATAGTGATTTACAAATACCCATGAGGGGATATACTTCTTATATAGGCCAAAATTGTCTGAATTATATAATCTAATTTCATTGATTTGGATATCCCGTGATGGAATGAAATGTGATATCCCCTTGGAGAGTGTTAAGAGGTTGACATGGGAAGAAGAATGTATTGATCATTTGGGTCTCATCTTAAAATCGATGAATAATGTTGTTTATTAATGAATAATAATATGTGAAAACCATATTAATTATTTTTTTTGAAATATTATTTATACATATAAATACACTATTATAGAATGGATGATGTTTTATATGACATTTTTGGTGGCCCACTATGTTTTTAATTACAGAGTACAATAGAAGCCTAATCAGCAGTAAAATAGATTTCTTGTTTGAAGGAAAATATAAGAGATAATTACCAATGGTAGATGGATGAGTTGGGATATATAAATCCCCAGGGAACAATATAAGATTTTAGGAGAAGCATGGGAGTAATATTTGTGTCATTGTTTTTGTATTAATGATGAAATATGAAACATATATGGAATGAAATAAATTTAAATTTGGTTTGGATATTTCTCCCTTATTTGTGTTAATCATGTGATATTTCTATGCCTTGATTTTTTTATCCCAATAATTTATTATTATCAATTATATATTGTTTTTTACATATTATGGTGTTCTTATTTGATAAATATGCTATAGTATACCCATGATAAATCTATGTAAGACCAACATTACTAGTATAATGTCTTTGGTGTGTGCATATGCACTCTTGAGGTCATGTAACCTATAAGGTTGGGGAACCAATATATGACACCATGGATAATAAATTTTTAATGTGCATGTATTATGTGTCATACTATGGTCATCATGTAATGATTTCTACAAACTCAGCAACAAAATCATCATAATATATCTTCATGAAAATGAGGATTCAATTAATTTAAATTCATTTCCCTTGATAAAATTATTTGTCGATGACTACCTCCTTAAAATATCTACATTAAACCTTTTCTATGTATTATTCATCCCAATTATTATTGTGATCCCAAGACCCAAATTCCACATGATGGGTTCCCCAATCTAGGTTGGAAACATGGCCTCAAGTGCATCTCCAAAGAACAGTAGAGGCTACAATCTAGTAGATATGGCATATGGTTTGTTTGTGTGGAGACTATTCACTCATTACCAAAATGCAGTGTAGAGGATGAATATAAACCGATGGTCAACAATAGAAGTAATATAAGTATAAAGAACAATGGAAAATATAGAAATCAAGGACGATAACTTGTAAATTTAGAATAACATTCATCAACTAATGATAATTCATTTCAATAAGAAAATTGAAAAACATGTATATAAGATAATATTCATAACATGATCCACATAAGATTAATGAAATCAAAATATTATCCCAAGAATCCTAATCTTCAAATTGGGCTTCTATCAAGGTCCATAATAAATAGAAGGGAATCATGTGTTTGAAGCCATATAAATCCCTTTTTTAACACCTATAACAGTGTAATATTCATAGAGAACCAATCAAACACCATATTTTCTGTGAGAAAATATCAATGGGCCACCGCTAATTTTTTCTATAATATCAGATCTATGTAATGGAAATATAATAGTGTGCAAGCGCCTATACATAAAATAAAACAATACAATGAAACTAAATACCCATGTCACTACTTCATCACATATATGGTGTCTAAACATGTTTCATATTAATTATTTTATTGTTACCCATTTATAATATATCACATCTTATGAATATTGAAGGATCTAAATTATAAAAATGAAACTTGTAATGATTTTTTACAAGTGAAGTCTCAAGGTAATAAACATGGTGAAATAGACCACATGGGTTTCCTACTTAGTAATAAATGTATCCCAGCATTGGGTATGTGTGTAATACATGTATAATAGTCCACATAAATCCACAATGAGGTACCTACCGAGTCCTAGGAGTCCATCCATGGTAAAATTTAGCTATATCATGACTTGTCCTGATGGTATTTTACCATGGAACGTAATTTTTAATGTTCGATACATGGAGTTTATCCAAGTCATCCTATAAGTATTGTGATGTTACCATACTATGTTATCTCTAGCATCCTATGAATTGTTATGTATCAATAACTATGTTGGTATCAAACCTAATAAAGTCATATCCTTGAATCGGAATGGGGTATCTATGTTCACAATGCATTCCATAATCAGCATTAAAGGTAACCTCGAGTCATGAAACTCTTATTTCTTATTAAATTTATGTAATATTACATATGTATCATTCCATTCCTTCAATTAGTAAGGTAAGTGAATGCATCATTAAAAAATTTAAATCAATTCATACTTAATAAATAAGTCTATTTGGTTCTAGCCATTCCTTTCATTTATGTAAAAAGGACTTGTCACATGCAATATATATTAATTCCATTTAAGGAATATTCAATAATTAAGGTTCTTTCCACTACCTTATATTAATGTTTTAAGGGGTTCTACAAACATGAATCCTATTAATAAATAACATTTTATCTTGTCATGACCCCCTCACCCCAATGGGCACCCCTCCTAGGCCGACAATGTTAAAAGGGAGACAATGACCCTGGAGTCCCGCCTTCAGTAGTCCCCGAGTTGGCGACTAGCACCGAGGGTATAATAAACGCCCAAATGGGAGGCATTACCCACTAAGAGAACACATGTGAAAGAGATAGATAATATAGATTCCAATCAACTCCAACTCAAACTACAATATAATGAAGAACCAAGTACACATATGAAATGCCATGAAAAATTAATACAACTGAAAGGGGAAACTACATGTACCCAAATGAAAATAAAACAGCAGAAACGACAAACCCAAATAGCTCCTGCAACCACAATCTAGTAGTAACTAGCCTGATCTCCAACTTACACCAAGTGACCTGAAAAATAGTTTATATATATATAAGGAGAGTATAATAGTATACTCAGTAGGATCCTACCCGAAGACTCTTGTGAAAAAGTAATGAAATCATGCTAATTCCTAATGAACAACAAGTGAAACTAACTCGTCACCAAAATAGGTATACTATGTTCCCAACCTCACTATGGCTACTCTAACCAAGTTAAACATATATGAATATAGAATATAGTAAATAATGTTAAGGGTACCCTGCTACTACATCATCACTTTTTTTTTTGCTTTTCCCCAACGATATACGTCCAGTGCATCTCTCACCAAAGGCTTTCCCGTATACATCTGGGCTATACTCTACAATCTGAACCACATGCACCACAAAGGCTATCCTGTAGACACCTGGGCTAAGCACCACACCATCCTCACAACCAAAAGTAACCAGGTAGTTGTTGGGAGCCACCACAACTCGCATAATGCATATCATATGTAGGGTATTATACCTCAAGCCATCATAGCCCATACGCCAAGTAAGGATCCTCATGCAATCAAATCTTATACACGTTACACCTATAGTAGTCCATAGGATACTATGCCCATAATATATGTGTGTGAAATAACCACAAGCCATTACATCAATCTACACACATATATGGGGAAATCTAACTATTGTTCCAAGGCACCAGTTTCTACCAAGAGAAGAGAGCGAGGATAAAGGGGGTAGTCATCCATTCAACCTCCCATCATAATGTTGGGGAAAACACCTCCCAAGGGCTCAGAATCCCTGGGGTGTCAGTTTCCCTTACTAACTGGGTGGTTTACGTATAGAAACATAAAAGTACAGAATATATTATATCTCACAACCACACTATGGGAATTACCCAGTCTTAGAAACAACTGCAACTAACGTCTCTCAGACTCAAGGAAATTACTTCAAAGACTATGTATCCTATATGCACACAATCAATTGAAGAGCTTTATTAGATTACATCATTCCCTTTTAATTAGTTCCAATATACGTTTATTAATTCTTTAGTCATTAATTAACCATGAACAATTCTAAATTAAATTTCATTATAATCAAACCCAATGTCCATTGTCCCTTCATAAAATTACAACCTTATCATTATATTCTAGAAAACTCCAACCCCATAGGTTAACATGATTTATTCGCATATTCATTACAGAATTAATTTCTCATATTCCCAGGCATTCTATAAAAGCATTATATGATACTAAACACAAGGGGTCTCAACACGGTGAGTAGAAGTTCTACTCGTCGAGTCTATGCTGCCTATAATAAGAGCGTAGACCCATTCTCCTTTTAGAAGATGGACAAGGATCACATGGAATACCCCGTGCATTTTCGCCTACTTCGGAAGAAGGGTAAGAAAGGCCAGCTTCCTTGAGCAGTGGGGAAAATTAAATGAGATAAAAATTCAATAAAAGTCAAAATGAATCCAACAAACACATCCATTTCATTCCATCATCACTTGTGTCCTCCCCTACACCCACATCCATAAACTGATGCATCTCGCCACTCTAGGCATAATATGCTGCCACAACCACAAGGCATCCCTTCCTCTACAGATCATAACACCCCTAGAGGGTCATATCACAATACAAGCAGCAGGAAATCAAACGTCACATCAAATGGGCTCTTGTCCCTTTAACAAAGATTCCATCCTTCATACATAATGAGCAGTCATTGCTCTAAAGCACAAGGCACTCATCCTTACGAACAAGAGGGTAACTATGAATCCTACCCGGTGTTATCTTTTATCAAACAACAAGTTCATTAATCCCTATGGAATTAACTGGTTAAATTCATAGGTTCCAATTCCATGAATCATATTTAGTAAGCTATCACAAAATATTTTACATGCTTATTATGCCAAATTGATTAACATAAAATTAGAACAACTTCAACAATGGAAAAAACCGGATTCATTTACATGACTCTTTATTTTTATCCAATTAATTACCAATTAATTTCAACTTTACGTTCTTTATAAATTTCCATCAAGTACTAAAAACTACTCAATGAAGGCATAGATGTCAATCTATCTAGCAAAACAAGAGGAAAACCGTTATCACGGTACAAAGCAAAAACATGTGATCAACCCAATTCTTTTAATCTATTTCAAGTATTTAAATAAGTCAATTTCATTGTGATCCAAAGGCTAAATCATGATAAATCTACTATTTCACATAAACAATTATAAAATACATGAATCCCCTACCTCAACGAGTTATTGATGATCTTTTTCTACACAACGGGTCACGATCCTTCTATCGCGATAACTGCATCCACCTGAGGAGGCCACATTATGTCCGCACCAACCAAACCCCAACCAAACCCCATTAGAAGTATGGAGATTACATGCTAATATGTAAAGGAGAATAATAGAAGATGATCCCTGAAGTAACGATGATAAAACATACCTTATATCGAAGATTTATCGATACAGCTTGGTTGCATCAATACAGAGCAAAACCAATCCTAGGAGTAAAGATTGATTATGAAACTCCTACAGAAAGGATTGAAAGGTTCTAGCGTCTCATAGATGATAAAAAATTGGACAAAATTGGGAGAGTGGTATCTAGTTCCTTTATAAAGATTTAATGGGGCGACGGTTTAAGATGCACTTAATTCTCTATTAAAATGAGATCGCATTATCCCATGTTGTTTGACCATGTAAAACATTCCCAGCCTTATGAATAATTAATATATGATTTATGGCCTTTTAATCAGCCTTAAGAATCCTTAAAATAAGGCTTTAAATGTATTTTACACCAAATGAAACATCAGAAGTGGAAAAACTGAAGGAATCTGGAAAAACAGTTCACCTACAGATCTGTGAAACCGATATGTGCTATTGATCAGCGCTACCAATCTATGCTACAGATATGTGCTACCAATCAGTGCTACCAGTCTGTGCTACTGATCTGTGCAACCGATATGTGCTACCGATTTGTGCTACGGATCTATGCTACTGATCTGTGCTACCGATCTCTGATATCGATCTGTGCTACCGATCTGTTGTACCGATCTGTGCTACCGATCTATGCTACAGATCTGTGCTACCGATCTGTGCAACCCATCTGTGCTACTGATCTGTGCTACCAATCCATGCTACCAATATGTGCTACCGATTTGTGCTACCGATTTGTGCTACCGATCTGTGCTACTGATCTCTGAAACACTATACACATACCGATATTGTTCATAATACTGGAAACACTGTTCACAAAACTGGAAATTTGTCCAAGTGTTGGGGATAAGTCACCTTGACCTCCCAGAACACCTCCATCACGACATTTTCACAATGTAATGGACCAGAGAGTTCCATGCCATTACATTAGATACCTCTCAAAACATTATTGTCCTCTTGTATTTAATACCAACCTAAAGAAAAGAGGGTATCGAACAACCATCCCATAAGATACCTCTCAGGGGAAAAACACCATGAGTTGTTCTAAATATTGGACAAAACCATGCCATATGAGAGCAAGGGGACCAAAAATCCAAATCCAAACAATTCAAGCATAACATCACATCAATGTTACATAAAAGAAAAGGTCAAATATAACAGAGCACAACAACTTAAAACAGCTCTGGGTACTAGACACTTACCTGTGACTCACCTTCCCAGGGACTCTCCTCTATGCCATCGTGTAGTCACAAGGCACGAACCAAGGCAATAGAACGCCAATGCAACACCTTCACTTTTCAATCTAGTATCTCCACAGGTCACTCCTCGAAGGTTGTAACATCATCAACATCAATCTCTCCCCAATTGATGATGTGGGAGTCATCATGAAGATAACAACAGAGCTATGATACATACAAAACATCATGTACCTGACTCATCTATGGGGAATTGCTACTTGATACACCATAGCTACAACACGAGCTAACACCTCTAAAGTCCCAACAACCCAGTGATAAAGATTACTTCAACGACCAAGCCTTCATAGCCCATAATGTGGAGCCACCTTCAGAATCACATGATCCCCAACATTAATCTCTAAGGGTCTCCTCCTTTGATCAACATATAATTTATGAAGATCTTGCAATGTCTTCATCCTCTCATGAATCATCTAAACAATCACTATTTATTTATCCACTAATCTCGACTCCTTTATCAGTATGATGTGGGCCAATTTTGTTAAATGATCCACTACCAACCATATAGCCTCATGTCCTCCTGGATCTTGAGGTAAACTTGTAACAAATTACATTGAGATGTCCTCCCACTTCCACTGAGGAATCACTAATGGCTGGAGAAGACCACCAGGAACACAGTGTTCGGCCTTCACCTTCTGGCAGACTAAACATCAGGACACAAACTCTGCAATCGCACGCTTCAGCCTAGGCCACCAAAAATGACTCTTCAAGGATCAGTACATCTTTGTAACACCAGGATGTACTGCTAAGGGAGAACAATGGAACCCTTGGAGAACCATCTCTCGCATCTCAAAGGGTACCAAAATCCTGCCATGATACAACACTCAGTGTTATTCATCCTCCGACCAACCATCAAGAGCCTCACCACAAAAAAAAATGCTCTCCAAACTTACACCTCTGGATCACCCTATTGGAACTCTTCCACCTTCTAAAACAAGTATGACTACATCATCATCTAGAAAATATATCATCTACCTCCATCATTTCCATATTAAGTTGCAAAGCTGAAAGTTCCTCCATTACTCTCCAGGAATCATAGGATTCATGCACAGCATCACTACGTGAAATTCGGCACAGCGCATCCGCTACAACATTTCCTTTTCCAGGTGTGTATGATATTTTGAAGTTGTATTCCTATAAGAACTCCATCCACCGATGTTGTCATAAGTTCAAGTCACACTGGAAGAAATATACCTCAATCTATTATGATCAGTGAAAACCACAAAGTGCTCACCAATGAGGTAATGTCTCAACAAATTCAAAGAAAATACCATAGCTCCCAACTCAATATCATGGGTGGCATAGTTGCATTATTGTAGACACAACTGCCGAGACCCATAACAAACAACTAATCTCTACTACATGAGAACACATCGTAGCCCCAGATGGTAAGCATCATAGAAAACATCAAACTGGACACCCTCGGCAGGAAGACAAAGAACAAGAGCACTTACTAACTTCTTCATTAGATACTCGAAGGCTTCCTAGCACTGATCATTACATTAGATGGAATGATCCTTCCTGGTCAGAGCTGTTAGAGGTGTCGAAACCCGTGGAAAATTGGCAACGATCCTCCTATAATAGCCTTTGAGACCAAGGAAACTTCGCACCTCTGACACTGTCATGGGGGCTTCCCAAGACATCATTTCTTCTATCTTATATGGATCCATAAATAATAATTGTTGGTACACAACATGCCCCATGAAACGGACTTCTCGAGCCATAAAATCACACATCAACATCTTCCCAGACAATTGATGTTGGCGACGAACTCCCAAAACGGCTCGTAGATGCTATGCATGCTCTTCTTTAGATATGGAGAACAAAAGGATGTCATCAATGAAAAGCACCAAAAAATTTTCCAGGAAGTCATAGAATATAGCGTTCATCAAAACCATGATGAAAGTGGAGCATTCGTCAAGCCAAATGACATTATAACAAACTCATAATGCCCATGACGACAAAGGAAACAAGTCTTCAGAATATCCTCATCCTTCACCCACATCTGATGATATCCTGACCACAAGTCGATCTTTCATAACCAACATTCACACTTCAGTTGATCGAATAATTCATCAACCGGTGGAAGAGGATAGCGGTTATTTATTTTCACTTTGTTTAAGCAATGATAATCGACACACAACCACAAATTGTTGTCGGCCTTCTTCACGAACAAGAACGATGCCCCCATGGTGACATACATGGCCAAAAAAAACTGCACTACAGTAGACCATCAAGATGTATATGCAGCTCTCATAACTCATAAGGAGTTATCCCATGCAAAGACATAGAGATAGGAGATGCTCTGAGCTGTAGATTGATCCCAAAATTGATCTCTCGTCGATGGGGTAATGCAATGACCTCTTCTGAGAAGACATCAAGGTACTCTTCCTTGACTCTAGGAAACGCCAACTTCTGAACCCTTGAAGAACTCATCATCAACTCAACCATCTTGGATGATTAGGATGGAACACACCTATGACCCATCCGAGGATCTTGCTCACCAATAAACACCACCTTCTCTCCATCTGAACCGAAGAAGATGACCTACTTCTAGAAGTAATCCATGATATCCTACACCTAATAAAACCAATTCATTCCAATGATGACATCATATGGTTGTATTTGTAGTCATAGGAAATCTCCCAAAGAGTGGTGATGCCCCAACATTAGCTTGCAATCTCTACATACTTCAAACAAGTTATCTTGAACTCCAACTGGTGTAGTAAACGCTAAGGGCACTGGAAGCCTCCTTATCTCAAGTCCAAAGGCATGGAAAGGGTTGGTGATATGAAGGAGTTTGTCGATCCTGAATCAAACAAGGAATACACCAAGTTTGAAAACAATAAAAGGGTACCTCAGATGACGTCTTGCTCACCTGGAGCTGGCAATGCTAAAGCATGAAGCTGACTAAGACCCCCTCCACAGCCTCCCTGACATTGATGATGACCAAAACCATGGTCGCACTCTTCTCTCTGAGGATAGGGAGCGTCATGGGGTTTTCCTCTGCCTACCCCATCTACCCTCAGGTGATCTAAAGCTGGTACAACCTGCTGCTACTACCTCAGCATGAACTGCCTCAACGGAGGAACTTTGAGCGGAGCACTTGGTGCACGATGACTGCTCTGAAAATTCAGTCACTCCCACTGTAGATGACCATGACCACCACAAGAAAAACAATCTCTTGATCCCTTGGCATAGTCCTGAGAGTTACTGCCTCCGGTAAAACAAGATGGGAAGGGCTCAGACCTACCCCTAGGTGAACAGAATCTCCTCTGCCCTGAAAACCGGGAACCTCGGACCAGATCTCGGTTTCGTGAGGAATCATGACGATTCCCCTATCATTACTATCTGGTCCTTGGAAAAGTCCTCTCAATAACCTCTTCCCTCACCAGCACCCCACGATATATCTTCAGCATAAATGGGGTGACATGGTGCTGGATCTCTGGATGCAAAGCCTCCTCGAAATGCCTCGTCCTGGCCGCCTCATCTTGTAAGTGGTCTGAAGCATATCATAGAAGGTTCCTGAAACAGATTCCAAACTATCTAACACTGGACCTCCCCTGTTGAAGAGTAAGATGCTCTTAACGATTATACACCATCGTGGTCAAGGAAAGCAAATCAACTCTAAACAAGACTCGTAACTCCTCCCATGAGATTGTTTGCTTCTCACGATCCCTGAGGAACAAGAGCCACCACTGCCTTGCTGCTCAATGCAAAAACGTCCCAACCAAGGACACCTAGTGTTCTTTATGAGCATGAATCAAACTAAAACTGATCTCAACCACCTCTAACCAGTCTTCCTTGACTACATCTGAAACATAACCCTCATACTTCTGCAGACTCTAGTGCTGAAACTCCCAGAGTGTCTTCCTCCAAGTGTCTTCGTCCTCAACCTCTACCCTGCGACGTTCTTCTCGAACATCCTGCTGGTAATTTTCAATGCAAACCTGACAAGGAAAATGGCCTAGAGCCATACCTATAAAATAAAAAACCAATAGAGCACCTATGACTGGAATATGGAATACTCACGATTAAATAATTTTTTCCCTTTATTCTTTTTAGGATAACCTATCCCAAGGTCTATCCATTAAAAAATAGGCACAAGAAGAATGATCCATGATCCTTTCCTAGGTCTATACCCTGCAACTACAATCACCTTGTTTAGTAGCCTTTGTAAACTTAATAGTCAGTACATCAGATCATAGGGGGCCCTAAACGCCTATGTCTCAGCTGGTCTCCAGTGTTTACCTCACTTTCTAAACATTAATTACATTGTTTCCCTAACAACCCATGTAACCTCACATGTGCCTAACACAAAAATCTATCCTATCCCTCAACCGTACCTCTGATACCACTCTGTCACGACCCCCTCCCCACAATGGGTACACCTACTGGGCCGGAAATGTGAAATGGGAGATAATGACCCCCGAGTGCCACCTCCTATAGGTCCCGGGTGGGCGACTATATCCTAGGGTATAATAAACACACAAACGGGAGGCATTACCCTCTATGAGAACACATGCGAAAGATAGAGATAAGATATATTCCAATAAACTCCAACTCAGACTGAAATATAATGAAATCCCAAGTACACATCTGAAATTCCATGAAAATGTACTACAACTGAAAGAGGAACTACAAGTACCCAAAAGAAAATAAAACAACAGCAACCACAATCCCAAACAGCTCCTACAACCACATGCTTGTATTATCCATGCAAATCTCTAACCTTCTCCAAGTGACCTGAAAACAGTTTATATATACATAGGGTGAGTATAACAGTATACTCTGTAGGATCCTCCCCAAAGCCTCTCATGTAAAAGTTAATAAAGCATGCTAATGCTAAGTGAAAAACAAATGATACTAACTCGTCACCTAAAAAGGTATAATAATTTCCCAAACTCACCATGGATACTCTCACCAAGTAATGAAAACCAGAATATAGCATATAGTAAAGATTATCAAGGGTACCCCACTACTACTTCCCGAGTGGTTTTCCACTTTTCCCCCAACAACATACGTCATGCGCATCTCTCTCAAAAGGCTTGCATGTATACACCTGGGCTAAGCTCCACAATATGCACCACGTGCACCACAATGTCTTTCCCGCAGACACCTAGGAAAAGAACCACATCATCCTCACAAACAAAAGTATCCATAAAGATTCCGGGAGCCACCACAGCTCGCATAACATGTATAATACGTTTGGTATTATACCTCAATCCCTCATATCCCATACGCCGAGTTGAGATCATCAAGACATCACATCCTATACATGTTACACCTATAGTAGTTCATAGGATACTATACCCAAAATATATGTGTGTGAAATAACCACATGCCATTATAGCCCTCTACACACATATATGGGGAAAACTAACTGATGTTCCTAGGAACTAGTATCTACCAAGAGAAGAGAGAGGGGCTAAAGGGGGTATTCAAGCATTCAACCTCCCATCAGAATGTTTGGGAAAACACCCCACCATGTCTTAGAATCCCCTGGGAGTCAGTTTTCGTTACTGACATAGTGGAGTAGAATATAGAAACATAAAATTACAAAATATATTATATGTCAAAACCACACTATGGGCATTACCTAGACTTAGACACAGCTGCAGCTAATGTTTTTCATACTCCAGGATGCTAATTCTAAGACTAGGTATCCTATAAGCACACAACCATTTGAATAGCTTTATTAGATTACTGCATTCCATTTTTATCAGTTCCAATGTATGTTAATTAATTATTTAATCATTAATTAACCATGAACAATTCCACATTAAATTTCATTAGCATCACACCCAAAGTCCATTTTCCCTTAAAAAATTAATACCTAATCATTATATTCCACCAAATTCCATCCCCATGGATTGACATCATTTATTCAATTATTTATTAAAGAATTATCTTCCCATATTCCTAGGAATTCTATAAAATCATTCTATGATACTAAACACATGGGTGCTCAATAGAGTGAGTAGATGTACTATCTGTCGAGTCATTACCACCTATAGCATGAGCTTAGACTAATTCTCCTATGAGAAGCTAGACACGGAAAGCACGTGGCATACCCCACACGTCTTTGCCTCCTTCAAAAGATGGGTATCCAAGACCAGCTACATTGAGTAGTGGGGAAAAGTAAATAATATAAACATTCAATTAATGTCACCAAGCATCCAACAAACACATCCATTACATTCCATCATCACATGTGTCCCCCCGACACCCACATGGATAAACTGATGCATCTTTCCACTCTAGGCATCATCCACTGCCCCAACCACAAGGCGTCCCTTTCTCCACACATCACAACACCCCTCCAGGGTAACATCACAGAACATGCATCAGAAAATCAAAAATCAGATCAAATGGTCTCTTGGACCTTTAACATGGAATCCAACCTACATACATAATGACAAATCATGGATCTAAAGGACAAGGCACTTGACATTACAAACAAGATGGTAACTAAGAACCCTACCTAGTGTTATCTTTTATCAACCAACTAGTTCTTTAAGCCCTCTTGAATTAACAGATTCAATTCGCAGGTTTCAATTCCATGAAACCTATTCAGTAAACTATCACAAATGATTTTACATGATTACTATGCCAATTTGATTAACATAAAATTAGAACAACTACTACAACAACAACAACCAGATTCATTTACATGCCTCTATATCTTTATACAATTAATTAAAAATTAATTCCAGCTTTATGTTCTTTATCAATTTCTATCATGAATGAACAACTAATCAATGAAAGCATAGATATCACTCTATCTAGGAAGACATGAGGCAAACCGTTATCATGGTACAAAGAAAAAACATACGATAAAACCAATTATTTTAATCTGGTTCAAGTATTTAATTAGGTCAATTTCATGGTGATTCAAATGCTAAATAATACTAACTCTATGATTGCACATAAAAAATTAGAGAAGCCACGAATCCCCTACCTCGAAGAGTTCTTGGCATTCTTTATCCACACAATGGGTCATGATCTTTCTCTTGCGACAACTGCATCCACCCAAGGATGGAACAGTATGTCAGCACCAACCAAATACGAAGGAAAACCTATTAGAAGCATGAGGATTACATGATAATATAGAAATGATAAAAGATAATATGATCCCAGAAGGAATGATGATAAGACATAACTTATATCGAAAATTGATCGATACAGCTTGGATGCATCAAAATAGAGCAGAACCAATCGTAGGAGTAAATTTTTATTATGAAACTCCTACAGTAAGGATTGAAAGGATCTAGAGTCTCATAGATGATAACAAAGAGGAATAAAAAGGGAGAATGATATCTCATTCTTTTGTGGTGATTTAATGGGGCGGAGGTTTATGATGCGCTTAATTCTCCATTAAAAGTGGATTGCATTAACCCACACGGTATGACCAAGTATAACATTCCAAGACTTAGGAATAATTAATATAGTATTTATGTCCATTTTATCGGCCTTAAGAGTCCTTAAAATAAGGATTTAAATGTATTTTACGTCAAAGGAAATGCTAGAAGGGCAAAAGTGAAGGAATCTGGAAACATTGTTCACCTAACATTATTGTACACCTACTGATCTGTGAAACCGATCTGTCCTACCAATCTGTGCTACTGATCTTTGCTACTAATCAGTGCTACCAATCTGTGCTACCGATCTATGCTACCGATCTGTTCTACCGATCTGTGCTATAGATCTATGCTACTGATCCGTGATATTGATATGTACTACCCATATGTGCTACCGATCTGTTCTACCGATCTCCGCTACCCATCTATGCTACCGATATGTGCTACAGATCTATGCTACCGATCTATAATACTGATCTCTGCTATCAATATGTGCTATGGATCAGTGCTACCGATATGTGCTACTAATATGTGCTACCGATATGTGCTACCGATATGTGCTACCGATCTGTGCTATCGATCTTTGCTGTAGACCTGTGCTACCGATCTTTGCTACCGATCTGTGCTACCGATCTGTGCTACCTATCTCTGCTACCGATCTGTGCTACCGATCTCTGCTACCGATTTGTAAAACACTTTACACCTAAAAATACAATTCATAAAACTGAAAACAATATTCACAAAAATGGAAATTTGGAAAAGTGTTAGGGATAAGTCACCTTGACCTCCTAGAACACCTACAACCCCACATTTGCACAAAGTAATGGATCTGTGTGGTTTGGGCCATTACATATCTGGTCAGGACATATACATAGCATACATTACAATTTCCATTGAACATTTAATTATCAATTATAGAATATACCAAATGTTGTTCATGATGTAAGAATACATGGCACATTCAATTGTGTAATTAAAAATATAAATCAAGTAATTTAATAATGGAAATAAGATGCATATAAGGGTCCAGAAATTTCACCCACGAATGGTGGATCGAACTTGTCAAATACTAAAAACCCAATTATGAAAAAACATCCTACATGGGATGTATAGAATTTGGGGTTTAACAACAAAAAACCATTCAAAAATATTATATTATAATATTCATATAGATCTAATTATTATATGAATAGAATATAATTTCTATAAATGGCACCCAATGAAATTGGTGGGCCCCACATGACAATTCTTATATCAATGAACATGAGGATTGAGTTATTGACCACCCTCAATAGTCTTGTATGGATCCACTCCTCTTGTATCAGCTCTTTATTTTTCCTAAAACATATTAAACCTTTAAAAAGGAGAAATTTGTAACACCTTCATAAGTAGGTCTTGAAAAAAAAGAGGACAAGAAAGGATTAAATGGACTCGAGTACTTACCATTTCACATCCAATGTGACAAACTGAAGCCCAGATGGATCTTAGAAGATAGAGATCCTTCTATACCTAGATCTGGATTTCAAAATGCACAAACATGAGAGAATGAAATATAAATGTTGTATGGAATCATATAATGAGTGAATAGGTGGCCTTATATGTAATTAAAGAATCATCTATAAAATTACCTAGAATAATAGAATGTGCATGGTTTGACCTCATGGTTTGAATAACTATGCCCAAAATGTACACAATAACATTTTAGTAAAAGTAATTTCCATTGTTATGCTGAAAATACATGTCCAAACCATATTATTGGTTTCATTCTAGAAATTCCTATCTGTACGGTTAGCCAAACTGTTAGCCAACCATTCTACATGGTGAGTTTCCCTAAAAACAAGGGTTTCAGGTACCTTAATTTACTAGGACACCCCTGAGAACCCTTAAAACACATTTGGAATCCATATAATGTCCAAATTAAATTATTATACTATAATTTAAAGGATCTATACCAGATTGAAAAACTAGGTTCTTACAGTATTCCCCATAAAAGAACGCATCCATAAGTTCACCTTCAAAGTATGTAAAAACACTCTATATTATAATGTTTGTCCATCAGGCATGTACTCCAGCCTACTAATGCCATTTCTCATCCTACATGTAGCCTTTCTAAAATAGAATCCATTCAAGAAGGATATACCTGTTATACAGAGACTTCCAGATTCAGTCAACAATGCGTACTGGATGCTCCTCAACGGACATATCATTTTCTATCACAACATAAGCTTAATCAAATGAATGAGATAGATCTTCGTTATACTGGAAAAGATGTGAGATATGGATGAAATTTTTCAGGGCATGGTACCTCTATGTTATTAGAAACTGATAGGATACTTTCCATAGTCCCCCATAATTTCAAAATTCATTACAAAATGAGTCAATAGCATCCTTTAATTCTATAACCATATATGCCCAGTCCTGGTCTAAATTCAATGGAAACAATATCCCTATGTTCAAACTCTAGAGGTCAGCAATGAAAATCTGAATAAGAATTTTTTTCCAGACGAAGCAATATTCATAGGCTTCTTAATCAGTTGATCCTACTCTAAAGTCTACTAAATAAGATGAGGAACATGTACGGATGCCTCACCTGCTGTAAGAATTCAAAGTGGTGAATAGAATGGATTACCATACAAGGCCTAGAATGATTTTTCTAAATTATATACTAAATATTTTTATGATTATAAAACTATACTGGATGTGTATTTGTCTTCAATGAACCTCCAAAATGATGTAGACATGCATTGTTCAAATCCACTATAACATGTATTGTCAGTTCTACTTGTTCATTAGTGTGATGTTATAAATATGTTTCTAGAAGTATCTAGGTTCACATATACTTCTACAATACCTTCAAGATCCAGGACGTGAAATGATAATCCCTATATGAAATGATAGTACATTGAACCCCATGTAGTTTTATGATCTCAATGACATATATTATTCCAATATAATCAACATAGAAGGTGTCCCCAAAAAAAAAATTTACTGTGTTATTTCATTTTTAATTCAAGGGATTCCCATAAAACATCACTTCATCTTTGATACTTATTTAAAACAACTAATAAATATATAGTAACATATTCAAATTTCAATTTTGGGGAAGGAAGTGGTTGTAGAAAGCTTGCAGGTATATTGTGATCCACCATCACCTACTAATAAGTGTAACACTTATTAATAATTCCATCTATCTATCATTTCATCCCAGACTGATAATAATAGCATTGCATGTCACAATACATCTTCGTAATGTCTTGATAAACTAGGATGTGGGACTCATTCATCATGTCATCTCCCAAATCATTAGGAAACCATATACTTCCATGGAGGCAAATGATGTCATCTATATCCACATACCAATCTGTAGGTGAGTTATCTCCATATATACTCTCATAGAGAACCAAACCATCAAGGTATGAATATTTTCTAATCTCCAACTTCTCATTAATTGAAGATATAACATCCAAAGATGAGGGATAATACTTATCATGACTATCAAGAACCTCCATATGAATCTAATAAAAGAGGACCACTATCTTCCATTCATCGTTGGATTCTCATATGACATGTGCCTGAGTTTTCTAACTCATTGTATCTAAAACCACATTTCCCTTCCCAGGTGTATAGGAAAGATAAAAATAAAATTATTATTTATATTCAAAAAATCTTATTTTTTGAGGTTCAAGTCATTTTGTGACGAGATATATTGGAGGCTCTTATTTTCATTGTACACCAAAATGTGAATACTCAATCGATAATTTCACTGGAAAAGTAAGTCATGGAAAACTATTTCGAGCTCAATGTCATGCTTTAGATAATTTCTATCAAGAGGCCTCGACCACCAAGTTCTGTATGCTACGAGTATTTCATCTGAATTCATCACTACTTTTAGGTATATATTAATGCATCAACGAATACAGTATGACAAATTAATGTCACTAGTAGAGACATAATGGGTGGCAATACAAGCCTCCCAAACTACTCTTTAAAGGCTTTCCCATATTCTTCTGACCATATGAACATTACACCATTCTTTGTAAGTCCAGTTAGATGTTAGAACAGTTATTAATGTCTTTAATGAAATTCATGTAATATATAGCCAAGCCCAAGAAACTCTACATGTCAAAAAAATTTATTGGAATTATCCTACTAATCTACAGAACTATCATTCTTTGGAAAAACATATACTTCTAATTTTGATATTATATTACCTTGTATGTGAAAATTGTTGATCTAGAAGTTTCGCTTATCAAGAATGGCATAAATATAATGCTCTATCTATGTTTTCATAATGCTATGATGAATTCTTTCATGGTCACTACCTGTGTTAGAATAAAACAGATTTCTTCCCCAAATACCGCAATAATAGAAAGAAAATACTAGTTTTAGGCACTAGTCATTAGAGCTATAACAATAGGTGGGGCAATTTGAAAGGCCAAACAACAAAACAACCATAAAATCCCTTCTATTTATTACACACTTAAACATGATTCCATAAATACAAATTCATATAAGACAACTATGAGGATCGAGAGGTCTAATTTCATGGGAAATTAGAAACATTACACAACCACATAGAAAATAAAACCCAACATCCTTATTGAAAACACAATTTACATGACATCAACATTGCTTCATAATTAGCATTAAATGGTATAATTAGAGGGTATGAATAAAAAATGGTGAGATATAAAGCCCAGTAAGGGTGAAAGAAGGTATAAAATGGATAATATAGTACATGTTATGAAATAGGCATATTAGTGGAGCACATGAGAAACATGAACATAAAGGCAAGATATAACAATACTATCATAGCATGGAAAAGTGGAAATAACATTTATCATGATATTATCATGAATCATGGATAATTGAACATTGACCATGTGTAAACCCTCATTTCACATGAATTATAATGATTAAATCCTCACTACACTTGGAGAGTCATGATATTAATCTTTACATAATGCAATGGAGAGCTATCAGGGTGTTTCATTCTTAATAATTTCCTTTCATGCATAAGTGTGGCACATATATAATATAACCTACATTAATTAAAAATAAACATATATTGCATAATAAAAATATGTGGAATTCATATGTGAAACACTATAATAAAAAATAAAATGTTAATAATTGTTAATACACTTGATAGAGAAATGGGAATGTTATTCACTCCATAATGAAATTGTTTTGGAAAATGGTGGTGCCATTTCAGTAGCATAACTGGGTGACACAAGAATTCATAAAAATGGCTGTTGAGAGATAAATGGGTGTTTCATCATATGAACATAAAATTTAATGTATGGGGTTCATATAGATACATTTCCCAATATATAAACTGGAATTTAGATTCATAATATGAAATAATTTATTCAATGTAAACAAGGAGAGAGAAATCCCTTAATGAATTTTAGTATGGTAATAGGTGTATTTGGGAGTAATTAATGAGAGAGAATAATATATCTCATCATTCCATAATAAGGTGGGATGTGTGGGGGTGGTGAGAAGTCAAAATCAACATTTTTAATTAAACAAAACGGTATAACCATATAAATAAATATGAACAAAAATTTCAAAGGAAGGAAATACGTTAGTTGAAAATGTCATACCAAAGGCTTGGTAGAGGCTTCATATAGGATTAATGGGATCATTGGGAAACATTGGTGGATTTTAGAGAGAGGAGTACAGAGGTTAGTTGAACTAAAAATTCTTTTAGTGATGAGAAAGTGGGATCATGGTTTTCTTATACAGGAAAAGATAAGTAATTCTTTATTATTTATGTTTTTGACTCTACACATTAAACAAATAAAAACCATAAACAATCTCATGGTTTATCCTATGGTTATCCACAAGGGGAGTGTATAATATTATTTTATAAGTTCAATGGCCTAAAATATTAAAATATTAGGCTTTCTTATATGGAGATGAGTCACACTCTCAAGGAAATCATTTTAAAGTGATAAAAAGTTGTATAGGTATTGGAGGGTCGACTAAGTCATTGTAAAATAAATTAAATAAATATAAAATCACATTAATATATTGTTAAAAAACATATATCAGACGAAAATAAAATTTATTTTGTTTTATTACAAAACTATTTGGTCATTAAGATGTCATAAAACACATTTTTTATTTAAACAGTATTTAATTTTTACCCAACAATCCGACTGTCTTAGATAATTAGGAAAAATTCACAGTTGTATAATTTAGACATTATGAATCCAAAAATAATATTCATTTTAACTATCTTATTTTCTAAATATTTTAATTTTTACTTTTAAAAACCTCCAATTTATAAAAAGTTCATTGATTTTGAAAAAAAACTTTTATTCTATAATTAAAATCACAAGTGTATTCATAAAAATTATATGATATTTTATATTTAATAAAATTTAATTTTTAAATATTATTTTATTAAAATATTATTTATTTAGAAAATAGATCATTTAATCAAAATATATTTCTTAATTGAAAATTTATGAAAAATACTTTTTTTCAGTAAAAAATATTTAAATGATAACAATAATTAAATTAATGTATATTATTTATTCAATAAAAAATAATGGACATAATCATAGTGATATGGTCTTGTTACATAACCACTTATAACACCATCATAACACCAAAGGGTAAGGTGTGTGTTGGTGACAGACTATTGGGGTGGCTCAGATAACATCCCTCAGGTGGTAATCTTTATAAATTCCCACATCACATGTAGGCATTCCTTCTCAGGCTTAACGTGTTGATGTTTGTGTTGTTATTTGTCAATAGCGAATCCCAATGAATCAACCTCCTTTCACAGGTCTGAAAAATTAGCTTCATATGGAGAAAATATAATGGATGACGTCATTTGATTCTTTGTCTGGTTAAATTTTATTTGTTAATGCCCAATATTTATACTATTATTGTGACCACTATTCAATTTCTATATTATAAATGGTAGCAATTCATAAATGTAATTAAAAATATAAATAAATAAATCCATGGAAGTACATATAAATATTTTATATAATAATACATTCAATTATATCAGGAATAATTTTCAATAATAAAAGGCGGGGTCATTACAATATTCCCCCTTTAAGAAATTTCTCCCTCAAAATTTCCTTTTCCTGCACTAAAACAGATGTGGGTAGCACATCTTCATTTCTTCCTCTAATTCCCACATTGGCTATTTTAACTTGTGGTTTCTCTAGAAAACATTCAATAGGGGCATTGTATTATTCTTTAATAAAACTTCCCTAGTATATATGATCTTCACCAGCTTCTCTTCATAGGTGAGGTAATTCTCCAATGGTGCCACCTCTAGATTGAGTTCTTGTGATGTGTCTGGGATATACTCCCTCTATTGTGATACATATAATACATCATTAACATGAGACATGTTTAGTAGGAGTTCTAGTCTACATGCCACTGCTCCAATGCGATCAAGGATCTCAAAAGGGATGATTTACCTTGGAATACTATTTCCCTTCAGCTAAAATATCGTAACACTATTCTACATTGATATTCAAAGGAATAACATGTCTCCAACATCAAGATATTGGTCTTCATGATAATAATCAGCCTAGATCTTGTGTCAAATATGAGAAGTATTAATGTAATGTTGGATGGTCTTAACCATCTCTAAAATCTCTTCAATCATTTTTGGACCTAGGGGTTTTCTTTCCCCAACATCCTTCCAAAATTCTATTGTTCTACACCTCTTCCAATATATGGCCTCATAAAGAGCCATTAGGATGTTTGAGTGGAAACGATTATTGTAATAGAACTGAACCAATGTAATATATTAATCCCAAACTCATTTGAATACCATTGAGCATGCTATCAACTTGTTTTCATGTCTTTGGATTGTCCTCTTAAATTGGCCATTAGTTTGAGAAAGATAATTCGTACAGAAGTTCAACTCAGAATTTAGAGTATGTTGAATACTCCTACAGAACATTGAGGTGATCCTTGGATCTCAATCAGATATAATATATATTTGTATTGCATAAATCCTTACCACTTCACTAAAAGATATATATTCCCATTAATCCAATGAAAAATCCTCTCAAATTTCAATTATGTGTGTCTTATTTGTAAGATGATACACAACAACCCATATTAGACGGTTTCCTTTGGATTCCTTTGGAAGTCTTCCGACAATAAACATTGTGATGTTCTCTAATTTACATGCGGGTTTGGGTAATAGTTTCTTCATTCACATAGACATTAGCCTCTCAACATTCACTTGTTGACATACCTGGAACATTGATTTATACTCTGCAATATAATTCTTCTTGTTATTACACCAATAATTATGTTCTAGATCTCAATACATCATTGGTTTCCTGTGTGAATGGAGGAATATGAACTATTTGAATCATCAAAAAGTTCAGGATTCCCATGTTTGTCATCATAAAATCAATAGAGATTTTATCATCATCAATTCTCTTAAATGATTGAATCATTATGTCATTTCTACGTAGATAATGTATCAGCTTGTTCACATTCCCATTGTTCTAATGGATTGAGAATAAATAGTCATTTATCAGCTCTAACTATCTTCATTGGCACATGTTCAACAATTTATGTGTGAAAATAATCTTAAGGATTTTGTGATATATATTTATTTCAGAGTCCTCCACAAAGATATATTATCGCCATATTGTGAATGTGAGTATTACAACAGTGAACTCCATATCATGTGATGGATATTTTTTTCTCATGAACATTCAATTTACAGGATGTATAGGAAATGAAGTTGTCATTTTTCATCAACACACATCTCATTACCTTCTTCGAAGCATCACTAAATACAAAAAACTGTTATCCCCATGTGGGTAATGTGAGAACATGGGAATTGATAAGCCTCTTTATAAACTCCTTGAAGGTCTGTACTCATTCATCACTCAACGAAAACATGACTCCCTTCAATGTTATCATGGTAAGAGGATATGAAAATCATGAGAAAGTTATCATTAATCAGAGGCAATATCTAGAAAAATCCAAGAAGCTAAAGATATATGTCACCGATGTTGTCCTCATCCATACCTCAATTGCTTCTTCCTAGGAGGGATCCATAGATATCACAATGCTTGAGATGATATTACCACAAAATGAGACCTATTTCCACCAAAACACAAAATTACTATACTTTCCATAGAGTTTCTCCATTCGCATGGTCTCTAGTACAGTGATTAGATACTCATCATGATGATTCTTGGTTTTGGAGTATATTATAATATCATCTACAAAAACTTCCACCAATTCTTCTATGTAATCTATAAATACACTATTCATATTGTTCATGATGATTTTTGGATAATTATTTTTTCTGAATAGAATTACTATGAATTCCTATTGCCCGTATCTTATAAGAAAATATTTTGGTGTATATCCTCTTTCATAACCTTTACTTGGTAATATCCAAACCAAAAATCCACCTTGGCGATGTATAGTTCTCCATGTAGTTGATCAAATATGTCATCAATTCGGGGAAGAGGATACGTTTTCATTATCATACTTTTAATGAGAACATTAAAATCAATAAATATAAGAGTTGACTCATCCTTCATCATGAAAAAGAGAATTGGTGCACCCAATGGTGATTCACTTGGCAGTATAATCCCTTTATCCAGATTCTCCAATAGTTGTTTCTTTAGTTCCTCATGCTACATAAAATATATTCTTTATGGAGTATTGGATATCGGAATTTCCCCAGGTGTAAGATTAATTGAGAATTCATTGTATCTTCTAGGAGGAAGACCATAAAATTCCTCGGGATACACTTCAACTAATTCCATAAAAATATAGATGTCTTCAGGGATATATTCTTCCTTATACTGAATTATCAAAACTAGATTCATGTTCCCATATTGATGTAATATCTTTCTTGGGATGATGGTGATAAGAAATTTTCACCGTCATCCTTGAACTTGTATTGAATCAGGGGTTGATTCGCCATATGTAGAGTAATTTCTCTCTCATAGAATTTTATGTTGTCTCTATGTTGGGAAATACAGTCCATTACACAAATTATATCAAATTCCACTAGAGTGAGTATGATGAGGTTTTCCAAGAATTTCAATCCAAAAATTGTTACAGGGGGAATTTAAATTTATGGGTTCCTGTGACTTCCCCATTTTCCATTCTCACTAACATCATTAATTTCAATTTTTTTGTATAGTTGTAATTTTTCTACTAAACATTCGAGTTTTAAAAGAATGAGTAATACTAGAATTAAAAATTTAATTCTCTATTATTTAATGTACAATAAGAGTACATGTCACCACATTATTATCAGGGTTCACTTCGGCAGTAGTGATGGAAAAATCACTATCTTGGTGCATTGAAAGTAGTTTGATGCCTCCAAAACCCTTGGCATAGGGAACTAGTTTTAAAAGATACCTGTTTATTTTCATTTGATGTAAAGAACTATTCATTGAAGGTTAAATGAATCATTTATATCTTTTATCATAGGAAATTTTTTTTCAGCATTTAATTGCAAGGTTCACTTGTCTTCCACACCAAATGAAACTCATCATCCTCTTCCGGAAATTTCTAGGGTACTTCATTCCACACCTTTGGAAAGAGGTGTGCTAGATTTTCATAAAACCATTGTATTTTTCGATCGGACTGCCAGAAATGTTTTCCACCATAATATCCATATCCCCTTGATACCCCTGATATTCTCCAAACTTAATTTCGACCTTGAGGGAGAATCGATCAGTATCCTCATCTCTCTTAGAGTCATTGATCCTTAGGAATTTTTGTAGTCTAGTTTTACCCATGTAATGATGATGTAGTACTTTAATTAGGGGGTGACATCAAATTTAGTGTCATATCATGCAAGTCATGTGATGTTTTCCATGTACAGTCTGATGGATTCTTACTTTTTTTTCTTAAGCTCAAGGAACTCATCACATATCTTATGTCAAAGGGTTTGAGTAAAATATTTATCAAAAATAATTATACAGAAATCATTTTATTTCAATGCCTCGATCTCTTCCTCAGGGTTTATATTTTTGATCTATGTCCACCATTGATTATCTTATCCCTTCATACTATAAGAAAATCAAGGAACCATCTCTTTTTTGGAAAATTGAATGATATATAAGATATTTTCAGTGGAGTTGATAAATTTTTTAGAAATTGAAGGATCAGTTGATTCATTAAATAAATGAGGCCTTGGTCTCATATAGCTCTCTATTTTGACTTGTTATATGATAGGCAGGTCTAATGTTCTTCTTGAACCATGTTTCTATAAAAAATCTGTTTTAACTAAGAGAGTATCATATAGAAGATTACAATTATAATTCCCATCGAATTTTGAATCTCATTAGAATAGTAATGACATTGATCTTCAAATCGGTTTTCTGCCCGAGTCCATCTATTACCGTCCATTGGATTGAATAAAACAAAAGTTAGTGTTATCACATAAAGGGTAATCCAATGTCAAAAAGTCATGACTTATAAATTACTTTTTTTCCATAACTTATGATTTTATAGGCTTAAATATACGTTCTCTATGATCTAATTCCCCATATTTATTATTATGGGAATTTTCACATAATAATGATGTGTAATATGATTATGAATTTTCAAAATTATATACCTCGAGAATATCATAACCAAGAGTGCAGCTACGCCAGTTTTCATGAAATAGTTCCAGTATGAGTATTGATCAACGAGGTGTTTTGTGGATTACCCATAGATATATATGTGCCAGAGCCCCCTCTACCAGCTTGTATACATAAATTGATGTACTTTCTTGATAAATCAATTACACGATACTCACCAAATCTTTTGGGATTTTTTATTATACATGTTTTATCCCAAAGGCATTCCTTTTGGTTTTCAATTCCAAATTCCAAAAATAACTAAATGTATCATTTGATACCAACTATAACAACCCTGTAATTTATTACACACATAATCATGATTTATTAGTAAAACACATCTAAAGAAAAATTTAATTGAATATTGTACACTTCATGGAATCCAAATCAATTTTTTTGTTTTACTAATCTCAAAACACCTTATATGAACATCAAATTCCATATGATAAATATTAGGTGTTTCATTTGTATGGTCTATAATTGTAAAAAACATAATTTTAATTTCATGTATATTGATCCATCCATTTTATTTCAATAATTTTAACGATACAATAAATGATAGTGTGTATTGTTTCATGAAATGCTTCACAAAAGGGATCTTATACAATGTATAATATAGTCTCTCTCTTTATTGGTTACATAAATAGTATCCCATATCAACTAATAAAACACATCCTCAACATTCAATATTGAAACCATTATAGTATATGGAATTTAGTGGTTACATTCATCTTTTTAAATTACTACTTTAGATACCTTGTTTCCATTACTGAAACCTAATCTAAACATATATTCATAAGCTAATGAATACTGGGATTTTTCAAAACTATACTCATGATTATATAACAAAAAATTATTTTCCCATTGATGTGTATTTGAACATTATATTAACCAGTATATTTTTATGGTGTTTTATTTGATACCAAATATAATGATATATGCTTCAATATATTATATGATAAATAATTAAATATATTCCATTAAAAATCAAAATATTTTAGGAACATTTAATATTAACATTTTTATAATTATATGAATTAATATTAATCATGAAGTCAATAGTTTCAAATAATTTTTATTTTTCCCAAAAAAAATTAGATCATTTATTTTACAACCAAGTAAAATTAAAGTATCTTTTTTGTTGTTTTGGAACACTCGACATATCCTTTTTTTTTGATATATTTTATAATGATTCATAGATCCACCTAATTTCATTTTTAGCCCACAGATAATGGGAAAATCAAATAGTTGGATAAAAATATTTAGTAATCATGTTATACTAGTGAATAACATGATGACCCCTATGCATGACCAATTTTTTGAAAATTGAACATTTTTATCATAAACTAATAACATCAATAAATGAAAAAAAATTCCCAATTAAAACCACTAATATGAATTATAAAAGACAATATAAATTGAATACATTCTGAGAAATGGTGAAAGACATGAAAACATTCTATTAAATAAAAACTAGTAAGAATTAAGATTTTCATACCTAATGAAATAAAAACAAACCAATAATAACCATTTTCATACATTAATATTATACATACCGTAGAGAATAATATTAATTACTATGATTTTATTTTTTAAAAAAAATTCTTTAATAATTAAATTATATTTATTTCTATATGTTTATCACAACCATTTGTCTCTATAAATTTTATCCATAAATTAATACCCATTACGCAATGCATGGGATAGATATACAATTCAAACCCTTCTTTACAACCAATATTTGGACCCCATATGATCCTATTTCATTTTCATGTTCTATATAATGAACATTAATTTATATATTCTAATTTTTCATCCAAAAAATAAAATCTAAAATACATTTTATCCCATATAAAAAATTATTCTATTTAGAATCATCATCATCATAAAAATAATGATTCATTAAACACAATTAAAAGTAAATAAATCATATACTAGAGATAATATTATATTTAATGAATAATAAATGTTTCCATGAATATGAATATCTATAATGAATATAATCTATTACATTGATAAAAATATATAATTCCATATATTTTACAATAAAAAATATATTTTTTTGACCTTTTAAAAAATATGAACATGTATCATATTGAAAATGGTATAAATATTCTTTTTTAAAATTTAAAAATAAATATAAATACTATTAAAATGATCAAAAGAAACCATTGTGAAATTTAAAAAATCATAAAATGATTAAAATAACATGGATATGGTAGATAAAGAGTTTAAAACATTTAGAGGAAAATACGATACCATTATTCTAAAATAATATCTTTCATATATATATCTTCTTGATTAAAAATGATATATTATGTTCCTAAATTCTCAATATTAAAACATATTTTATTTATATTATTATATTTATCTTTATTTATTTTTAGCATGTTTTATTAAGTTTCTATAATGATTAGTGTTATTTTATATATTATTGGGAAGTTCAATTTTTATGTATATGCCACATAAGTATATTTAAAATGGTTAGTGGGTTGATATTCCCATTATATATGGAATAATAAACAATAATTATTTTTTATATTTATATATTATATGAATTTTTAAAACAAATATTGTATGTAGATCATAATAAAATTTCTATGTTATTTCATGATGACGATAGAGAGTACCCAGACATGAATAGAGATTTCATTTTTAAAAAAATTGGAAATGAACTAAATTGGAGAATATAATTATTTTCAAGAATAATAAAATGAAACATAATAAATATATATACAATTTCTATATAATTATGTTCAATCATGTAATTTGAAAATTGAATGAAAATCGCATATCTTTATAGTTGTGATATTATACAAAATCTCATTAGAAACATTCTAAATATCATATGGATTGAAAGGGTGAGAATTTAATTAATATATTTCAATTACTAACACACAATTATTCAATAAATATCATATATATTAATTTTTTTCATCATATATACCACATAAATGATCCTGAATTGAAAAATGTTACACCTCGCTTCATGGAGGTTTTAGTCTGCATGTAGGCATGAGTGATGTATTCATTTCTCAATATATGGGAAAGGAGATGAGAAATTACCATAACATTATCATGAAATTTTAATATATATAAAATATATTGTTATTATTATTTTTTTAGTCGTATTGGTAATTCTGAAGATGTAGATGAAGAAATAAGCATGAAACAGGTCGGTGAGGAATTATATCGACTCCCAGACTATTTCCCTATTAATAAGGAATTATGCCTTATAGGTTTGTACTTTTTAGGTGAAAATGATATCCATTAAATTTGTATTTATTTTTAGGAGTATTTATGTAATTTCCAATATGATCTTCATTTATCGAATGGTATGATTAAGTGATGAAAGAAGGTACTCATTTAAAAGTAATTTGAGTGATACACATGTAATTTTGGTAAACGTGGAATAGTATAAAGTTTTAATCATGATTACGTGTAACAAATAAAAAATAACTTCCATTATTAGAATATAAGGGTAAAAATACAACTATCCAATAATTCCTTAGATATGATTTGGTACCATGGTAACATAGTTTTTACATTAGTTTACCCAATTTACCCATTACCATGCATACACATTTTTAGTAGGGTTACCATACATATTGAAGAATATAAAATTTAAAAAAAAATTGAATCTCATGATTCTATGTTATTTAATAATTCATTAATAAGTTTTTTTGTCTTAAAAAACTATTATTTATATTTGTTCAAAAATATCTATAAGAAATGATATTAAATTTTCTCATTTTAACAAAAAAAATAAGTTATTTGAAAATACAATATAAATATTATTTCTATTGAAATTATTTAATGAAAAATTAATTAAATTTATCTTTTTATACATTAATATTAAATAAAATCTAATTTTTAAATTATATAACATTTAATAAGATAAAATAATTTTTCCACAAAAGACTTTATTATTATTCAGTAATAAGTCAATATTCCCATAAAAATTAGAAATTATCCAATGAAATAACATATATTTTGATTCCAAAATTGATATATTTTTAAAAAATAAAATAAAATTTAATAATTTAATTTAATACTAAATTATATTATTTAATTTGTTGATATATTTTTTAGTTAACTAAAATTAAACCTTTTAATCATAATGATTTTATAGAATAATTTATCAAATGTTGATAAACATCAAAATTTTTTATTTCTTAGACTACAAAGGCTTCCAAATTTTTAAATAATTATTACATGAATATATAAATATGTATTAAATTTTATAAAATTAAATGTCTAAAGATGTTATAAATTTAAATTCATTGAAGAATTCATAAAATATTAGTATAATTTGTCTATATTTTATTTATAGATTACAATATTTTAATATTATTTAAGAAAAAAATATTTATTCCGTTCATGTTAGTTTATACGTATATACATAAAATTTCATAATTTCATATGCGCATAATTCAGAAAATTTATATTTTCCATAAAAGGTATTTTTTGTATTGAAACCATGTATTTAAAATACAATTTATACAGCTAATAATGAATAATTAAAATTATATTTCATAATATTTTGTAATTAAATATTGGGTATTAATTATTATGTTTCATAATAATTCACTGAATTCTATAATTCAATTAAATTGTAGTGATCATTAAAATGAAATGAAATAAATAATATAATTTTTTTTAGATAATGTATTTTACAAAATTACATTCTCAGTTTTATTTCATATTTATTTTATGTGAAATATATAAAAAATATAAAATTTGTATTAAAATTAAATAATCAATATTTATTTTATAAAAGCATAAAAAATACGATTATATACATATATACATAGGAAAAATAGGTGATAAAATATATATACCCCATGACCATAAAAATAACATCTGTTTTACCATCCACTGCATAAAAATTGTAAATATTATACTCTTATATATATTGTCCCAAACATGAATAAAAAATTTATTCATTATAAATATATTCTCCCTAATTATTATTTTTTTATAATATTTTTTTAGGATTATTGTTATAAATAGTATTTTCTTTTTTAAGTGAAAATGGTCGAATATTTAAATCATGGAGTCAATATATGTCCTTTTTGACTTATTCATCCGCTAAATTCCAAAATTATTTATTATATTACATTTTTTATTAACAAAGACCTATATGTTTTCATTCCCCAACTAATTATATATTCAAAATTATTTGCAAACTTGTTGTCCAATTGTAAGTGGTCCATGGTTAATATTTACAACAATACGTAGGGAGTAATAGTTGTCGAGAGAATGGGATTTCGCGGTTATCCCTCTTATTTAGAGTGAATTTTTTCCTACTAAAGGACTATATTTCTTATTGAATTAATATTCTTGATTTATATAATAGATCCTAAATATAAATGGGACACACTAAATTTAAAAATCATCAGTTAACATATATTTTAAATATATTTATTTTTATTTATGAGTGTATTCCATAAATGGTCCCATTTATATGGATAATATATTTTATATATTTTATTATATTTATTCTAGTTTTAGGCCACAACTTGGGAAAATGTGGAATATATCATTGTAACATCGCTCTTCATAATATTGGCATGATAAGTATGATGGAAATTACTTGTCCTTATGTGAAATCCCAAATATACCAATGGATGGAAACAAATTACATGAGATTCATTTAAAGTTATTGGACAATTTTCCCATTAAAAAAAGAACCAACAATACATTTCATAATTAGGAAACCACAACATGATGAATGATAGTAATGGATGACAATATAACATTGGATTTATATTAAAACAAACTACATTGGGATCCACATCAGAAAACTACAAAACAACCATGTACACAGTAGATGGAAAACATTACAAAACTAAAAGACACCCATATAAATTAATTGGTCCAACAAGATTGATTATCTAACATTTAAAACATCCAAAGTATCAATATGAACCTGTACAGAAGTATAATACTTTAAATTTTACAATGTACAAATAAAAACATCTTGAAAAGAAGAAAATTGAAAAATGAAAGGTGAGTACTGAAACATGATAGATTTTCCCCATATTATTACCCTACAAATGCAACTAGGATTGAACTTGTTAACTCATTTATATAAAAAATATCATGTAAATATTTTTCTAATATTTTTATATTATTATATAATATAGTTCCATAACAAAGATGTGTTCCCCATTAACATCATGTTCCATGGTATAAAATTTACAAATTCTATTTAAACCATTTCATAAATTCCATTGGACAAAATCTATTAAGATCCACATATCCAGAAATCAATCTATTCATGAATCCAGGACCACATTATACTATCAAATGGAAATTCTTCATCTCACTATTCCATCACATAATAAACTATTTTTATGAGGGTAAATCCTACCAATATTCATACAATCCAATTGATTTGCGAATGTCACACCATTATCATTCCCAATGCTCATGAACACTCAATAACCAAAACAATACAATGCCAAAACCAAGTGTGAAACCCCCATTTCATTTATTTTTTTCTTGAAATCCATTCCATATAACCTTATTAATAAATATATCTAAACAACTAAATTTAAAATCAAGAGATTAAATTCAATCCATAATAATTTTGATAAAATAATTTCAAAGTTTCCTAAACAAACTATAGACCAATAGCAAAGAAGTTATCTATAATTATTTTCCCTCCAAATTCAAAAAATATTCAATTTATACAATCAATTTGATATCAAACCATGATGATATGAATATAGTAACTGATATTGAAGCTACCGACCTCGGAAAATTAGTCAAAATGCAAAATGGCTCAAAGACATCGGCTCAATTTTGTTAATTAAAAAAACATGAATTAGATCCCTTATCATAAAATTAAAAAAATAAAAGTTTAATCATATTTGTATTCAAATAACATATTTCTATCCATATTTTATTACTATATAATAATCCATTAGTGAATTCAATGTATATCTAAAAAATATGTCGAAAACCACAATGAATGATGACTAACTATGATAATCTAGATTCAACACACACATAGAACTCTTTAGATCTCTTCCAATTATATGGGAGAAGCCTCTAAAAAATTTAAGAGGTTGAAATTTTGAGATAAGTTCAGTTTTTGAAAAAATATTGCGTAAATACTTAGTCACCACCAAGATCCAATTTTTATCTAGTTTTCAATTAGAGCATGGATAGTCCCATGGTTTGGCTCGGTTAGGCAAGTCATTCACTAACTAGGATACAACTAATTACTAAATGGGAAACCTCAAATTGTATTATGAAATATTTTCATGAAAATGTTCCATCCATTCAAAATCCCACTAAACATCATTACAAGGTTTTATATAGGGTGGACTCATTGTTTGGCCAAACAATGCTCCTTAATTGTGCGCCTACACAGAGACCTAAATCTCATTGTACACATTTTAATATGGATATTTTAAAATTTATAAAAATAGGGATCTAGATATAAAAATTTATATTACCCACACCCCCCCAAATGTTACAAACATTATCTAAACCCGCAAAAAATCATTATAAAATTTTATATTCAATTAAATCAAAAAATAAATGTACCGTAATTTAATATGGTAGTGCTAAATTCCCCACCACATTGGGATTTTCATCCATGAGAATTGTATAACAATAATTATCCAGAAATATATAATTCTATTTAGCTTTCATTTCATTATCCCATTCTCATGTCTCTACTTGAATATAACCATGGATCCACAAATCACATAGTAAAGGGATGATTCCTCCATATAAGAATTTAATATTCCAATCCCCAATCTACACTAGAATATTTACCATGGAAGAATAATGTTTTAGGTAAACATGATCCCATAAAATTTTATTGTGAGGATTAGGCTGATACAACATTAACATAGACACATGGACTCATTATTCATATCATTGAATTGTGGTTGCAATGCCAATCAGTATTACCACTCACCAACAAATTAAATAATCAAAAAATGACCAATGTATCATGGAGATAACATTCCCTACATCCCAAAATGATGATGTCTATGCCTTTTAGAGAAGAGAAACAACAAAAAAACACTCTCTATAAATAAAATAAATGTTTGAAAATGATCATTATATTATTTATAATGACTTGTAATTTTTTCTATAAATTTTATTGTCAATTGAATCATCTCCATTGTTTCTAGGACTATGCTCAAACAAAATAGTAAAGTCTCACATGTTTCCACCCAACAATATGGAGAAAGACATGGTTTGACATAAAATGATTCAAAAGATTCCATATGTATCGAGGCATGATATGTTTTGTTGAATGAGAACTCCACTAATGGAAAAGAATCTTCCCATGATCTACAAAAATCTATTACACAAGACTACAAAATGTCTTTAAATGTTTTCATCCAGATTTTGGATTTTCCATCAGTCTAAGGATGATATTTCATGATCATTATCAACTTATTCAAAATTATTTTTTAATAAATATATAAATAAATGAGTTTTAGACCACATTTCATTGTCTGAAACTATATTTAACGGTATTACATTCTTCCATACCACTTCTTGGAAAAATATTTTTGAGAAGTCATCTACTATATGATATTCATGAATATGGATGAAATGAGACAAATTTTTGAGAGTATATACTATCATCCATATGGAATCATCTTTCCATAACGTTTTTGGGAGACATGTTATAAAATCAATATTTATTTTCTCACATTTCCACAATATAATATGTAAATACTGCAACATATCTACTAGTCTTCGATTCTCTTATTTGACTTGCTAATATGTTATGCTTGTTAAAAAATATTCATACACCATAATATTTATATTGACCCATCATAACTACTCTTTCAACACAATATTAATTTTTTATATTATAGGATGAATAACCAATCTTGAATGGTGGTAAGATAGAATATGTTTTTTTAGACATGAACTTGGTTTGGCCATCTGATTTATGAAAAACAACATTAATCTCTCATCTAGCCTCCTTCTCTCAGTGGTATGTCCACCATTGTGATTATACCTCAATTAAAAATATTTTGAATAAAATTTATATTCCTATTTTATGATATCCACGCTATCAAGTAAAAAAATATATAATGAAAACCATAACATCACCCCTACATTCTCATTCAATGTGCACGTCGACTAGGACCAGCATCATCGGCTAATAATCTGAAGCTTCTTTTTCCAATAGAGAACATGACATTCTTTTTAATTCATCTTCCACAAAATTTTCCATTATCGGTGTATAAATCCAGTCAATGTCAATGATTTAGGGATATTCCATCCATACATTGTGTGTCACACTCTAATACTATTTTGATAAATATTCTTCAAGATCATATGATCTTTGTTCATAAGTAATTAATCACTAATGAGGTAATGAAACCCAGTAATAAATGTGTATACTAGAGAAGATAACTCCAAATCATGTGTTTGGTAATTATTCTAATTAAATCACAACATCCTTTATAAATATGATACAATATGATTGACCTGCAAGAGAACACATCCCAACATTGATCCTTAACCACCACAATACACAATGTACCATTGTCCATCTTATGAAAAAATAAATATTCGTATAAATATATATGTTGTACCTTTATCCCTGGAAAATACATATGAATTTACTCATCCTATTGGAATGTAACATTTTTATTTTTCAAAGATATTATAGGTAAAACTAATATAGATAACTCATAAAAAGGAATCAGTAATAACCTGCTTGAATCTAGAAGCTCAGTATCTCAATGAATGTCCTTAGTAGATTCCAATAGATAATTTCATAAATATTTTCTAAGTCCAAATTAAAAAATCTATTCAAGAATATGTGGATTTATAAATGTAATAGATGAATCAATAAAAACACATTGATTTTTTATCATCTTACTGATGATCTCTTAGGATTCCCCAAATTATCTCTAAGGGTTGTTCATGATTAGTCCTGGTCCTTGAATACACCAATACGTCATCCACAAACACCATGACAATTTATTACTTATATGAATTAATTTTCAATTTTATCAACAAAATAATGTTTTTTTGTGCATTCATTTTACTGAACAGAATTACCACATATTCACAGTGGCCATATCTAATTCTTAAATCAATTTCTAGAATATTATTATTCCAGACATTCAATTATTCATATAAGGATTGAATATTAATTATGGATAAACATTAATCATCCATAAAATGATTAATTAAACATTCATTTAATGTATTTAGATACATTTTCCTAATTCTAATATTGTTATACTTATGATAATCTCCACATAGATGAATTGTTCAATCTTTTTTTTAGAAAACAAGATTGGTACTGCCCACAGAGATGTGGTCCTCCGAATGAATACAATGCTTTTGATATCATCCATCATCACATTCAGTATCCATAATTATAATGGATACATTGTTTATGATAGTAGGGAAATATTTATTCTCTTATGAAGGATATTAATCACATTTTCCACATCTACTAGAGGAGGAATCAATGAGAACTTATCAACAAACTCGTCCAAAATATTATCAACCACTACTATAAATTAGTTATTTTTTATCTCATCCATTGATGGTAATGTCAACTCCACCAATTGATATGAGATTGTTCCAACTAATAGTTCCAAAAAGTTGTTTCTCCTTCATTTAAATTCATGTCTCCTTGAATGATAAATATGACACCATCATCAGTAAAAGAACTATCCATTTTGGTATGAAATTATATGTGATCCTAGAACATTGTAAACATATCCATTCCCAAAATTATATAATATAAATCCATATCATGCATATTGAAAAACATTTCATCTTGGAATCGTCTATAGTTATAGAAAATTATCAAGAATCTATGTACAGACACTCTCATTAACCAAGAGGATATTTAATTTTTCTCAAAGAAGGAATCATCTAATATTTTGTACTCAAATAAGATACCTAATGATACCCGATGAAGGTAATGGATGAACCCATATAAAAAAATATTTCACAATGGTATAATACAATATAATTGTACCCATCATCATACATGGTCAACAATGACCATCTAGACTGACCTATAGAACTCTACATAATTTCATGCTATATAATCATTGTTTTTTATTTACATATTGTTATTGAACTACCTATGGAGTCAACGTATTCCTATAATCACTAGGGGTATCATTGTTTTAATGATTAGAAGTATTCAAATTCCATCACCATATCAATGAATATGATTCATACGACACCATCATCGTTTCTCGTACACTCGATGTCAGGGAACAATGACAATAGTGATGAAGATTCCCCCATTTAATTTAGTATTTGAATTATATGTATTTTTATAAACAATCTATATTTTTTATGTCTTCCAAAACATAGTATAAAAAAATCATTTCTATTCGGTCTAGGTGGAAGGTTTACTAATTCACCTATATTATTATGATTCACGCTCCCACATTATAAATATATAACCAGCTTCATATTTCATCCATAATCAAAGTTACCACTATTTATGATCGGAATCAACATGATTCCTCACATCGTAGCTGTTGGATGTTCTATTAATCTATAATATCTCTATTGACCATATTTTTATAATCTGAAATATAGAGTACTACAATATTTGAACAAATATCATATCTCTTCAGAAATTCCATGATTGATTCATTCGAGTATGAACTCATTGTTACATTTTGTGCAAAGTGAAATAAATTCAGAAATTTAGTTACATTCATCGTTACAGAATAATTTTCATGATTCATGATAAACAATACCATTATTCTTTAATTCTAAACATTTGATGACATAATTCTATTTAAACAATTATTCAATATCTTATCCTTCAATATTATGTTCGAATTTAATGAAAACTACTAAATACTTTAAATGGAATGCTAGAACCTCCATCATATTTGTTTTCATGTTTAAATAAAATATCATTGGTGTGAAGAAAAAACTAAGGATTCAATTTATCATGTTCGTGAATGCCACTATGTTATAGGCTTCTGAATCACCCCAAATGATGAGTGGATTCTAATTCGGGAACTAGATTAAGTGAGCCACTTATCTTTTCTCATCCATCATGTTCCAACTATCCACAGCCAGAAAAATTTGTTCAATATTCTAATTCATCTTTTGATTCACCAATGAATTAGGTTCTACAACATTCTGGTGAGTTTCCTTTGATTGGTAAATATGATGCATTTTGGTTACCGTTTTATGAACAAACAATAATATCTATAAGTAACACTCACTATCAACTGATGTATAAAAATTTCATATTTCACCACATCATACAATCAAAATAATTATTTCCATAATATAAAATTTTCCATTTTAAACCATTTTGAAAAAATTCTCTAAATTTATTTAAAAATAAAATGATTTTAAAAACGAAAAAATTATGCTATTTTTCAAAATATTTCATTAGAAAAAACATTGAAATTTATAAAAAAAATAAAATTACCCAAGACATTACTCAAAATTATATATGAGAAAATTGTGGGAATTAATTATTATAATGAAAGTCATTATTTTCATATTGTTTAACCTAATGATATTGAGATTTCAATCCGTTTAGGTGTCTCTAAAACACTTCTTCACCCAACACCATTATAAAATGATGTTCAAAATAAAAAGGGGAAAAAATTCATTTGATTCATAATATTTCATTTCCTAGAAATAATATTCCTTTATAAATTCTAAAAAAATTAATATACCAAAATGAATTTCATTGTGAAGATAAAAAAATTAGTGGCCCATTATTTCATATGATTTTTAAAAGGACCAAGACTAATAGAGAATGTTACATTGATTTTTTTAAAAAAAATTTGATAAGGTTCAAGGAAAATACTAGGCCCATGAATTATCCAAATGAGGAGAAAGGTTTGAAATAAATTTCATGGGCTTCATTTAAAATTGGGTAATGATTTTCCCTTAGAAAATAAAACACCCAAAAAATCATTCCATAACAAAATAAGACACAAAATGTTGAATGATAAGTATGATATTCATCTTAACATTTCATTTATATAAAATATTACAACAATGTCAATCCCAAAGGAAATATAAAAATAAATAAGTGCATAGAAGAAGTTAAACACGAAAAAGCTCAAAGATGACCATATAACTCCAATTACATATAATGATCCATGATGAAACTCAAAAAACATCCAAATTATCACTATGAAAAAATCAATAATTTCCCCACTTTAACTTTTTTATTTCCCAATAAACAAAATCTACAAAAGTACCAATGTTCCAATGATTGAGTCAAAACTAAATATTAGTAGATTTTTGTCAAATGAATTCCCTAACCACACTATTGGGATATAACATGTTGGAAAATTTATAAAAATATCATCGAAATCAATTCAAAAAATAATATATATCAAAATATAAACCAATTACATAAAAATTGTTTTTCCTCAAAACAATACAATGTTTCATGTAATGATTGTGAAAATGGATATAAAAATGTTCAAAATAATATTGGGCATTATATGTTTTTTTCTACATAGACACACATACTACCATGAATGAAACATTTAACTCACTATAATCATGAGTGGTGGTTAATAATTTCATTAATAATTCACTCAGTTATCCATTTTTACAATGGTACATTTCTTCCATATCCATCCAGAACTTTTACGTGGGGTAATTCACAGCCTTAACCATTATGATTCACATGACCACACTCCAACCATACCGAAACCTAGAGTTCCAAACCCCATTAAATAAAAAATAATAATTAAAACCATTTAATAGAACATTATTTAGAAATTAAACCAAACTTCCATTTTTATAATCAACAATTTGATATCAAACTGGAAGCATTTCTCATATAAATTAATCAATTTTAACAAAACATACTACCCCAAAAAAACATGGATTTCTACCATGATTTTCACTCACCAAAAAAATCATGAAATTCAATGAATTTTGATATCATTACTTCACATTTTAAACAAGGTAGTTTCGATTGAGGACATCTACCCGAGACTAAGTGGACAAAACAGAAAATGGCATGAAAAAGATGATGTAATCATGTTAAAAGATTAAAAAACCATAAATCCCATCCTCTAAAATTAAAAATCCAAATATAATAATTTTCATAATTAAATATATTATTTCTATCAACAAAGTTCATATATCTATAAAATCAAGAGAGAGGGTCAGAAAATCATAGGACAAGCAATGAAAACCACAATGAATGATTACTTACCATTAGAATCTTTCATTAACACACAAATAGATTCCTTCTAATAGACAAATGATAATTTTGATATGATTATAAATCTTGTAGGTAGATCAAATCCTAAAATAGGTATATTTCAGTGAAAATTTTGGGGACATAACATAGTCCCGACATAGATCTACATTTTTTTTATAAAACAATTACAATACGCGCTAACCACTACCTCAATGGTAAACTGTACATGGGTTTCTCTCAAGGATCAAAAAACATGAGCCAAAAATTTCAAATCCCAATTTCTAACATTCCAATATTTTTATTGGGTGGTCTTATGGAATGGAAAAACCATTCCCCAAAACCATGTGCCTAACTAGAATTCACAAATACATTGTGCACGATTTATATCGGATGTTTCATTGTATCCACTAACCACGTACCAATTGTGTAACTTTTTAAATTCCCCTATTAACATTACATATATATTCAATACTCCCCACAAACATTATTATAATAATTTACATAATAAAAAGTACTATATAATGGTTACAGACATAATATTTGTTGTGCTAAAATCACAATCGTTGAAGACTAGAGTATTTATGATGTCTAGATAATTCCCTAGATATTAGAGTCTTACTGAAAACATTTAATTGTATCATTTCACACATTGATTGTTCCACATAATGGGATGCATCATACCATTAAATTTTATGTGATGAGGAAAAACCAACACTATTTAATGTTGTGTGAAAAGTATGTCTTGAATGATGCTACCTAGGTATAGGTGTGTCTAACCTAGAATAATGATGTCCTCTGATTCAATATATAATGGAATGTGTCTCTATACTAATGGGGCCTAAATTAGGATTTTGGGAAAATAAGTAAAAAAATTACAGAAAAAATAAACATAGACATAACTGTTGGGGGCATGATCTAACTGGGAATATATCCTAACAATTGTGATTTAGATATGAGAATGATTATTTTGGACCTAATGGTGGTATTCTAAATATATCATGAATACACGAATGAAATATAATTTATGTTATAAGCATTGGGTGTAGCACCTATGGCATGTGGTTGACTCATAGGGAATAAGGCCCTTGGAAGTGGTGATATCATCAAAGATGATGAAAATATATATGAGTACCATGGTGTATTTGATCATTTTTATGATGTGATCATAACAAGAATAAAAGCACTTATCATTCATTATATAATTAATAAACAAGATTAATTGTAACATCTAGCAATCAACACAATATTTATCAACTTATGGGGTAAGATGGAGGGGATATGAAATCTTCTATAATTCCCCATAATAATGTTTAGGGGATTACTCTAGGAAGGATTACCTCATATAAAAATTTATCCACATCTACTTTTATAAAATGATGATGTCATTGTTGGGAAATTATGAAGAGTGGTGGTACCTAGATATTACTATATCCCCTCTAGTTTTGAATAACTGTCTTCCACTAATTTTCATTATTTTTTGGAACCATTGGTATCCCGATAGTTTTTTATTGAGAGTACTATAAAGATCACATTAATTAGAATTGATAGATGATGGAAATATATAAAAACAGGAACATATATTCCATAGTACAATATTTTTTTAAATAAAATTATGACCATATTTATATTTGGGGGATTTTGTGGAGAACTTTTTTAGACCACCTGGGATGGAGGCCCCAATAAAATATAAAACCCACAATTAATTATATGTAATGGTATTATTTGGTAATTTACCACTAGGATATATAGGAAAGATTCAATGTTAATTTTTTAGGCTCTACATATAATGTGGTTTTTTCCTTTCTGAAATGGTACACGATAATCTTAGGAGATTTACATGGTGTTATACTGGTGAAATGGATGCATCCATGTGAATGTGGTCCCAACAAAAATATTAGTACATGCCTACATAGGTGTCCCTGATAGACCATAGGATTTGATAAAATTATGCACTTGATCATGGTAGAAACCATTCTCAGACCACCTTGGGTCTATTCATGATCTTCAAGAATCGTATCCTACATGATTTATCTTAAAATGTTACATCACCCTATTATCCTTGGACTATGGGTAATTTCCTCCTCAAACATATATTTTTAGGAATTAAAGAACCATATAATTTTTAATCCCATTATTTTCCTCAATGTTTAGGGATTTTTGAGCTACCTTGAAGGTTCCCCTGATATAAATGATGGAGAATTTTGGGGATATTTTTGAGACTTCTTCCGATCATCCACTCAATTTAAATAAAGATCCAAATGGTCCTTTTTATTAGAAATTTATGGACTATAGGTAAATTATTCCATCTGTGAATGTAAATTTGGTAGTTTTATTAACTGTGAAACTTATACATATATTGTCGAGTAATTGAAGGATATATATGTGTGGACAATACAAGCCTCTTGAATCATAGTTGGAATCCCCATATGTTGATTTAGGATAGATCATTGAATTCTATTTATCATCTACATGTTTATTTATTTTCTTATGAATATTTTCATCCCAATGTATAAAATTTTCTCTCAAAAAATTCCCTCATAATATTGTGACCAATGGAATAAGAGGATATTATCCTAATGAAATGTGGAAAAGTATATCGATTAATATTTAAATCGAAAAATTTAATGTGATTTTGTACAAAAATTTTCTCTTCAAACATTACTATATCATTTGAAAAATTGGTAGATGCAATATTGAGAATACATATCCTCTATGTAGGTCAACTGTTCATTATATATACACAGTTCAACCGCTCAGGCCTATTATTCCAGTCAATATTTAATTTTAATAGCACGAGGTTCAACGGAACTATTAATAGTTATTTACATTGGACTGATTCATCTTCATAACAACTCTTCTTCCATTATCTCAATACTCTATTATTTCATGCTGGCATATAATATTGGTCGTTCATGCTTATTATTTATCATTACACCAGTATGTACTCTATACAAATAATTTAGTGACCAGTTCATGGATACATTTACCAGTGGAATACGTGAGGACACATGAGTTAGTGGTCGATGTTGTTCCACAAATGTCATTGACCTATTTAAGGCCACATGATAGGGTTAACAATGGGAGGCCACTCCTTTATTAAATTTCATTTTCCAATAATTTTTTTTAATTTAATGAAAATATTAATTAATAACGAATATTTCTCATGGATTATTATAAGGTTAGTGTATATATTGAAAAATACAATCATCACATCATGGAGATTTGAAAAGTCATTTGACTATATTATTACAATGTTCATGACACTACTCTCCTACATGTAGAGAAATATTTAATGAATATCACCATGATTACTATAAAAGTTATCATATTCAACTTTATGGGAACATCCACATAACTGATGTACTCATCCAAAATTTAATGAATTACAGAAGAATTTTTTAGTTCCATCGGTACATTAATTTTAACACATACAACATCATGGATGGGGAATATATATAATTATAGGAATTGTAAGCTACAACTACATCTTGCATAACACCTAATATTATTTGGATTTATTTAATCAAAATCCTTTTTCGAGGCCAAAATTATACTATTATGTCCTTCATGATTTTGATTTGTAAAAATTAAATGGATTGAAGGATGAATGGGAAATCCACCCTAAACAAAGAATTAATCCAAGTTGGATGTGGGAAAATTATTTACACCAAACATGTTTTAAATATGAAATTATTTATAAATTTGTGTGGGTGTCCTATAAACATGTATATAAGAATAATTAAATTATACCCAATGTATGAAATTTATAGGGTTTTCATACTAACTAGTTTAATTTGAAATATAATGAAGGTTCTATTATCATATGGTATGTTGATAAGAATATTGGAGCAACCACTATCAATGAAATATAGGTTGATTTTTATTGATAAAAATAAAAAATGGATGATGTTAAATATATGTATGTTTTATATTATGAGTTATTTGAGATATACTAGGATATCATGATTTAAGATAGACACATAAGTGTTAGAGTACACTATGATGAATTGATGAATGTTTTATTGGATCCCTTGGGGAAGGTCCTTGCTTGAAAACATCCAACATGATTCCCTATGATAGAAAATCATGGAATTACAAGTATAATAAGGAACAAAATAAAAATATTCCAATATATCTAATGGGATTATATAGTAATTTTTGACATAACCACAAGCAAAATTTTTTTTGGGTTCTTTGGAATGTGGTTATCTAAATACATGATTCTGGTTCGTGAATCAAATGGTTGTGTAAATATGAGGACATTTTTAATGGATTCGATGAATGAAATAGGTGATCAGATATGGTTTTATTCTCCCATAATGTATTGGATTAAATAGTTCTTCTTCCATGTCTATATAGGGAAGTCCCATTTATGAATTTTCAGGATATTTCAAGAGTTAACGTGGATTATTGAGGTAGAAAATATTATTTATTCTATTCTAAGTAATTTTAAAGTTACTAGAGGCATTTTTGGTAAATTTTTTCTTGTTAACCTTCAAATCCAAAAATTCTCGTTCAAAATATATTATGTTTTTATGAATATGAATCTATAGAGATAATTTAATTTCCATCCAACTGGAAATTTTCTTAATTGGATTTTCATTTACTGTATTATTGATAACGATGCACTGATATTGAAAATGATTATTTATAGTGATAAGCAGTTAGAAAATAATATTTATATATATTATAATTGGGTAGACTATACGCAATGATATAAATTTCAATTTATTTTATTGTAGAAAAAAATGTACCCTCCCATGAATTTTTTAATAGAGAAAAACACTAAGGTTTAATAAACAATCTAGGTCCTTATTTATTTTGTTATCTCATGTGGTAATTAACATTCCACCATTGAGTGGATCCGTTTGTTTTTTCCCCTTAAGGGGATGAATCATGGATAACGTTGTACCCTCAAGGGATATGAAGAACTATCAAATTAATAATTATGACCATGGGAATTTTATTTATCCTAAACTATATAAGATATTGACCTCACAGTATATAGGTGCTGCAAAAAACACGAGTGTAGTCCCCTAATTGTCTAGTCATTATCATTTCATGGAAACTAGAGCCAAAGATTTCCAACAAAATGTTGTTTATAAGAGGATATAAAATATGTAAAATCACGGGATGTGAGGTCATCTTCACATACATATATTCAAATATAAGATTAATTATTTTCCATGGAGGTTGAGTTATTAAAGGATATGACCTCAAAAATTGATGTCTGATGGTTATTTTCCAAGATAGAATATGATTCCCACATCATAGATTCAACTGATACCCTTGGAAATTTCCTTATGATACTGGTTTCGGAAATGAATAATAGTAAATATTAACCTATAGATGATAATATATTTCCCAAATGACTATATTTCAGTGACAAAATGAATGGGTGATATTAAAAACTAAGATTATTTTAAGCAGATGGATAATCAAAAAATCGATGAATGGGACATCAACATTGATGTTAGTGAGGTATCTATATTTACTATTATCTATTACATTCACAAGTAATCATCATTTATTTTTAAGAACATAATTTTTATATAGGAAGAGATTAATAGTTTCTGATGGTGTGTAATGACACAGAATTTATATATATAAATTTTTAATAATATGAAGATTTTAAGTGACTATGAAATCAGACGGGACGTGATTCTGAGTCACGGAGTTCCAGAACTTACCCGTAAAAAAGTGTTAACCTTAATATAGAATGTTTGTGTAGTTTTCTTGAAAAATTAAAATAACTTATAAAGGGGTGTCTGGATCAGAAATATGATGGCACTGTAGCATTCAGGATGGTGGGATTTCCCTTGGTGCAACGTAAGATTACTCTGTGCACACCTTTAGTTAGAAAACATGAAAATGACATAACCGTAAATAAATTTTTTAAATAAATTTATTTTGTTTTTCAAAATATTATAACTCACGAATGGAGACTGAAACTACAAATCTACAACTACCATTGAACTATTGAGTGTATATATTTATTAGGTAGATACATACATTGGTCAGCATGGGACAATAGTGGATGTTAGTTTCTGGATGTAAAAAAATTATTAATTCACAATTATATTATAGTAAAATCCATAACATTATAATGGTATCTCAGTATGAAAATCCAAGAGTACTGTTGAGATTGTGAGGGCATAATCCTCTTTGGTGGAGCCTACCCTCTAGTGATGCAGGTTGAGGGAGACTTTTTTAAAATTTTAAAACTTTTTAATGTTACATTCAGTAAAGGCGAATGTATCATTTTATATCTTTTGAAAAAATACTCAGATTAAAAATGTGACTGCACTGTTGAATCTTCAGTGCTGAGATTAACTTAAGTGTGGAATAATTTAGACCGCTGTTGGTAGGTTAAAAATGTTATTTTTCATAAATTTTTAATGAAATAATAAAATAAAATTGAAATTTTAATTTTATGTATATTTTTTTCTATCACCTATTCAGCGGTGGACTCGAGGGCCACAAAGATGTTCAGACATTGAAATATGGGATATTAATTTATTTGTTACATTTTGGGTTTTTAATCACCACTCTTTTAAATAATTTATCCCATTAATTAAATAATTTAATGAATCTCATATAATTACTCAGTGCATTACTCACCCTTTTCCCTCACTATATAAATGGGGATCATGGTAGAGTTTTTGACATGACTTATTCATGTGAGGAACCTCTGGTAATTTGACATGATACCTTCCACTGATAGAGGCAGAAGCTCGACTGGGAATGAACTGGGAGCGACGAATGTCGTCAGCTTCATCAAAGCCTGGATTCTCCATCCACCACTACATTGACTCCAATGATTCTTGAGGTAGGGGTTGTCTTTTGAATCATTAAATTCCCATTATTATTCTCCTAATTCTTGAATTTTTTAGTGTTTTTTCTGTGGATTTGAATAAGGATTATCATTATTAGGATGTGATATATAATTTACTCTAAATATTTATGAAGCTAATGTGGAGGGCATATACCAAATGAACAAGAAAAATTCCCTTCGCCACCTGATTTTCAAGGCATTCTTCAGAGGAGTGTTATTCTAACAAGATGTATCCTTGATACCTGGAGGTGTGTAATGATGTTTAGATCTTAAGAGGATCGTAGATACAACTAGAAGAATAAAAACACCACTGTATCCCACCAGGTGGCCCTTGTAAGATTCAATGGCATGACATCAGAGACCAATGCCAGCGGCGAAGGTGAATTCTGGTGCTCCCTACCCGTAGATGAGGCAGATGCCGCATGGCATTAGGCAGACCTGATGCGGCGGATGACAACCTGTAATGTTGGCGAGTTGGAGCGCTGTCATGTTCCAAAGATAATTGGTCACGATAATGATTTCACGATAAGAGGTGGACCCGAGATGCAAACTGAAGAGATGGGAGACTATTCTTGATTCATTCCTAGAGTTAGGGGATACTTGTTTGGTGACCTCTGCTAGCGTACCAGGCCAGCCCAGGCTAGTTTGGGTTGGTCGTGGTCAGGCATAGACGAAGTCTGGTCATAACTAACCAGTTATTTTCAGACTGAACCAGATCGGGGAGAACCGAACCGGGTCAGGTCGGGTTGGACCGAACTGCTTCAGGTCAGCCCTGGCAGGGTTGGACAGCACCCAGACCCATTCTGGCCTAGTAACGCTTATATGACTATACCTTGCAAACAATACGTTTTTCTGATGAACTATCTATGTCGTTGGGATCCTTGTTGAGGGATGAAACATTTTTGATACACCATTAGACTTTTGGTGAATGATAGAGTTTGAATGGGTTGGATGGTACTCTAATCCAACTAGGACTGCTACATTAAAATCCATATAGCTTATAAAACGAGTGTCTGATTGATGTGTCATCTGTTGCATTGGAACCCTTATAAAAAGATTTATCATCAGATTATATCCTTATGGATCTTCATGGTGTTTGAGGTATTTCTTAAAATAAAAGGAACAAAATAAGGTTTTTTCTTGTAGTGAGTGTTAGGATAGGTACTCCGTTGATGACTCAAGGCACTGGTATTCTTTACACTTTTGCTCAGTTAGAGATGGGACTTCTCATATAATGAGTGAAAGTCAATTTCTATCTGATTGGTTTTTCTATCATTTTAGTCATTACTCTTTTATTGGACTAGGGAACGGGTCCTCCATACATAATTCACATAGAGTTAGGTGATCCCTTTCTGGGTAGGGTACGAGTACTCTATGTTATAAGTAGGTTCTCCTTTGTCAACCCATGGGGTAGGTCCACCTTATACAGTATTGCATCAGAGTCGGTACTCCCCAAGCATGATAGGTTGTGAGTCCTCAAGACTGGGTTTGGTACTCCCCTAACGTACTAGGTTATGGGTCCCCCACATTGAACAACCCGATAGAGTTTTACTCCCCCACTGGGTAGGGTGCGGGTCCTCACAAATAGATTCATTACTCCCCTCTCGTGCCAGGGTGTGGGTACTCTAGCCTGGGTTTAGAACCCCCCTGACATACTAGGTCATGGATCCCCACATCAAAAAAACTACTATAGTTTTACTCCCTTATTGAGTACTGTGTCGGTCCTTACATATGGAGTAGTTCACCCCTGTCTCCGTGTAGCTACAGGGATACGGTCTCTTAGGGGAGTTGGAGCTCCCTCGAATGCAGGATGAAATATCTAGGAGTGGACCTCTTTACATGGTTTCCCACTGTCTTGTCTTTATTTTAGGACTGTGATTGCGAGACCTCTAGTCTCAGGCACTAGATGTATTTCGTGAAGAACGTTTCCGATGGATCACAGCCTTTTAGACATTCCATTAGAAATAGTTGAGATGTACCTAATGGAGTACATCTATGATATGTGTTACATTAGGGATATCCATTTCATTGAGTGTGTACTCATGGTCCTTGAGTTACATTTTGAGAATTCTTTTGAAATCCTGCGTATGAATTGAGGTTGTGGACATATGTTTCTTGGTGGATGAGATTAGTATTTGTGATTGAGATCATGCTTGTGGTTTATCTATGTTGAATTTTTGAGGGACCATTGGGGTTCTCGAGGTCTCTTCTAGGTATTTTAATTCACACCCCTGCATGGGCTTCACCTGCAACTTGTTGTCTCTTGTGCATATTAAAAGGATACCTTGACTAGGACTCATGAAGCAAGGACCTGATGGTGTAGAGAAGTGAAAATTGACGAGGAGAGCTGTAGAGATGAGTTGTACCATCCCATCATGTAGGATTCCCTGTGGATGATCTCAAGAGATATTTTTTGTTTTTAGTTTTAATTTTATATTTTCAGTTGAGCTTGAATTCTGGCCCCTTACTATTAGTACACATTTTTTTACTACATCAGTTTTACATCATTGTTTCATCGTCTTGTGTTCTAGTATATGTATTTGTATAGGTTTAATGGAAATGACTTCACGTTTTAGGGACAACAGATTCGGATGTTATTCCCCAAACCCTATCCTATAGAATGTGGGCTTAGGGTATTCATGGAATAGGCCCTGGGGGAAGGGTCATGACAATGTGTTATCAGAGAAGTTGGTTATATTAATGAACATATAAATTGAGATTTCTAATGGATAAATAGTGTTACTTGTTTTGTGTGTCGTTTTTATTTCAGGGAGTCTCATGTTGGTGGAGTGACTGACGTATCCATATTCCAGAACCCTAAATTCGTATTTATGGCTCGTATCACAAATACACTAGTTTCATGTGTTATGGAAATGTTTTTACTTTGATATCTTTTGAGTCAACTCTCTAGTTATAACTTCCTAACCATGATTTATCTTGATTCTCGTTCTTGATGCATACATGCAAACAACCAGCCATGATTCCAGTGCATTACCATGAGGATTGTCCGCATAGTGATGAGGTGTCAGTAAATGGATTGTTTCATGAGAAGGTACCTTTAGGGGGTTTCCCAGCTATATAACTTCCTGTTGTACAAAAGTTACTCCCAGGACTATTGGTAGAGGACAATTATAGGTTAAGTTACTTACAAGAGTTTCAGTGACCGATAACCCTTAGGTTCTGAGATTATCATGACTCACAGGTGGCTATGGACTGTCCTGAGGGGGTGACTGAGATTCCATCTATCCAGGGCTCCATTATATTATATGGTGGTCTTGGTAGAGAGCATTCTTTGGGGGTCAGCAGAGAGATGGTAGGGATTAGATTTCCTTGATCATATGACGATGTGACTTTATTCATGGACAAATCATGAGAACCATTCTCCAAGAAGGGGGTATCGTTACACAAAAATATATGGGGTATGTGTTCCCAAGAACTTCTACAACTATAGAAAGGTGACATGTCAGTATCAAATTATTCATCGAGGAAAACCAACCATTTTAGGTACCCATTGAATACATTACGACAAGTGGTTCAGTGCTTGGACCTCCATGAATGATGTGTATAAGAACATCCAAGCTATCAATATACCTCTATGAATTCATACATAGGTTTGTGTAATATATATAACCATTGTGGTTGAAAACAATTCATTGGCTGAGAAGATACATATAGTGAATGTTAATAGTTGGAAAGGAAGAATCCAATTATAATCATGGAGACTTGGATATGTAAAATTGTTCCGGGAAGTGGATTTTTTAAGTACAAATGAATCATCAGGACAAGGGATGACTAAGAGGAGCTAGGAGAGTCCCATGAGGTGGTAATAATTTTAACATATTACAATCACACCCCCAATGTGGTCCCCACCAGGTAGATAGATCAAGAGGGGAGGGGAAGGAAGTAGCTGCATGGAGTCAAGGATTGAGACCCATGGGCTCTTGGAATGATTTGAGGTACAATATATGTCTAATACTAGAAGTTGACATAATAAACATGGGTACTAAACATTCCTTCTTGTCATGAATCTTGTTGAAGACCTGGATATTCCAATTAAACCAATTAATTGACCTCTACATCTAGATATACCTTTGGGAAGATATTCGATAATTTCACTTTTGCGAACGATGAGATATGCCCCTTGAGGCTATAGATTCAGTTGGATCCTCATAGAGGGAGTGTCGGGGCATTATGAAATTAGTTTGGGTATGGACTGGTCATCCAAAGTTTATGATTTGATTAACTATTTTAGGAAAAAAGTTTGTGGTGAATTTATAGAATTAGAATGTTGTTTTTCATGGTAGGAGAAAAAGGAATCCTTGGAAGCACGGATTAAACTCATGCATATAAGGGTACACCAAATCACTCTTGAGTAGGCCACCCTTACCCTAATTTCAATAGGATTTTTGTGTTTGTAGATCATAATATTGGTGGATGAGTGAGGGAATATATTTTTAAAAGATGTTTCCTGAATTTTCTCTACACGGTGAGAGTGACTTCTGCATTGTCTTGTACCCAGTGAAGGCACTAATATCTACCTCTACATTTTCAGTGTATCTCACATTGCACTGGGATATAAGAGATATAATGGGGCTATGGTGGTAGATTCACTCAGCATGATGTATGGTTTACAGCTATTGAGTGAGGAGACAAATAAAATAGCTGTGTTATAGAAATATTTTGTGGAGAGTGATAGAGTAGCTGACATCCGGTCTATAATGTTCACTCCCCCACATCATCAGTGAGTTTGGGAAGCACTACATGGACACATAGACAGCGAGGCCTGACGTTCATAGATCTCCATAGTATATCCACTTGATGAATTTTCTGAAGGTGGGGAGCACCTCATAATTCTCAAAAGGCGCACCATGGTACCAGTGACAGTACGAGAAGAGGTTAAGAGGATATTACACACATCCACTTTTGGTAGTAAATCCTGGTGTGGTAATGATGTACCATGACCTTTGGATTTAGTAATGGTGGAAGGGTTGATGAATGCACAGAGCTGACTTCTATCATATGATGACAGAAGTCAGATACCCATAATGATACATGAGGACACCATGTCTTCCTGCAGTTCTCACCCAGAAAAGGACTGTGAATATTTGGGTGGGGTAACAAGATAACTATGAGGATCATTAAACCTTTCTAGATTCTCATCACAGTTTGCGTGGTGGACTCCCACCTAACTATTTCCCCACATAGGCAATAGGTGCATAATGCGTTCCATGTGTAGCATATAAGGAGATGTATGAATGATCCATCACATGTTATTGAATATGGCGTGTTAGAAGTTGGAGATGGAGCATATTTTATAGCGATCTAGGTGGATATAGAGGATCGACATGAGCAAGTCCTTCTTGGATGGATGATCCTTCTAGTGTGAGTTCAGTGGTAGCATGAAAGCCTTCATGAGAGAACTTTTAATCGGAAGGCATATATTCATTCTCAGTACCCTCATTTGTTTGATTTTCCTTTGTTTTGGATTTTAGGGATGAAAATCCCAAAAAACGAGCAGAATATAAAAACCATAATTTCCATGTTTTTTTAAATATATGTATGATTTATGAGACCACAAAATATGATGTAATGTGATTGAGATACCCAGAAATCCAGAAATAATTCTTCAAAAATGTGGTAATTTTAATATTGTGTGCTTGTGTAGTTATATTAAAAATATGGAATAACATTTAAATAGGAGCCTAGATCATAAATATGAGGGCCCAATTTCTTTTAAGATGATGGGTTTACCATAGGCACGATGTATGATTTTTCAGCACCAACCTCTTGTGAGAAAACCCAAAAATGGAATTACAATAAATAAAAATGTAACATGAAATTAGGGTAGTCATAGCACCGGAATCGGGGGACAGGTCGAGACATGGTGGATCTAATGTCCACAATATATGGTGTAATTGGTACCCACATCGAGGAGATATGAGATACACTTTTATAATTTGTTCTATCATTAGAACCAAGAATGGCAGTAGAGAATATGGTGGGTCTATTATCTTGACTAAAACCACGAGTACATGTATTTGGGATGAAATGTGATTGCCTTCCACTATATATAGTGATGTAATGGTGAATTGTAATGTCATTGGACAATACAGAAATTACTCAGTGGGATTTTTTTTGAAATCATTATATTTTTATTCAAAAAATAATTGAATGATAATTTAGGTGGGTTGAGGGATCCACTTCCCCAACATTTTAAATGGGAAGAGTTATTGATAATTTAGAAATAATGATGATATTTTTTATAGTGTATATATTTTCATTGGTGAGTACGTCCATTCGATAAGAGTTGTTTCATAGTATAATTAAACATTTGTTACTATTACTATAGAGATGAATAATAGACTTTTTACTAAAAAATTCATATCAATACATTTCATTTAAAAAATTTTATATTCTCTTACTTATGATAATTTAAGTATTTTTCATACACTGGATTATAGTACCACCACTACCGCTTGTCACGTCATCACCTCATAAGGGGATAACAAGGATCCCAACCCATCCAATGATTGTGCCGATGTTGGTATTGATATTTCAGGGCTAAAATAGTTGTACCAATCAAGACCCCATTAGGTAGAACCTGTATATTAAAAAAATTTGTTTTTGTAACATGCTTTTTTAGTATCACTACTAGAGAGGATGATATAATAAATAAATTATCTATTAAAAACATTATGCACATATATGATCATTTTAAATATTTATATTTTCATTGATCAATGAATGTGTTTGGGGAAATTCATAATGAAGTTACTGAGTTATAGTTTTACCATTTAATGTTTTCGAACACTAATTACATATATATTATTGATTTATTAAATCAACTAGCATGACATGTTAATACTATTATATAGAAATCGTAGCCATAGTGATCCTCCACCAGGGAGTCGATGTCCATACAACTCTATTTTAGAAAGGATTATTTCCTCTAGGTCCTTAAGGGAGACAATCCCATAAATAATATATCGTGGATATATGGATGATTTAGAATGATTCTCACCATAAAAATATAATTTTCCAAACTATTTAGTTTATGGATCTATGGTGGAATAAATTTAAAATAATTAGTACTCATTGGGGTAGTTATATCAACCAAATGCATCAGAATGATGTATCTTACTTGACAATCATCTTTTTAAAGACACCAATTTAGTAACTATTTAGTTCTATCATCTCCAATATTCAAACACTAAGGGGGAACCCCCATCCCATCTAAACCACTAATTCATGGAGAAGGTGATACTACACTTAATTGAAAAATACAATGCATATCCATATGTGAATAGCCATTGGGGTATAGATACTCTATTGACAGTGGATCTGAGATTATTTATAATTCCATGAATCATTAAATAATATCTAGCCATTTAATAGGGAAATACATTTTTTTGGGTGGTTTCATAGACACATATTGAAGAATTTTTATATAGGATTTATAGACTTTAGATCAATTCCACAACATTAGAATATAAAATATTATTTTATTAATCAATCATCCAGGCCATGAAAAATAAATTTCACTATGAGAAGCTGGATCTAGGGTCGTGACATGGTGATGCACAACTTTTTATATTTAAAAACTCTAAATATTACATATCATAGGTTAATATTGAATAGTTCAAGTATCATAATGTCTTTTAATTCCAAATCAAGGAGGATTTTTTTCATTCCAATCATAAACTGTGGATTTTTTTGTAGTAGATGATATAGAACTAAAACAATCAATAGAGGTTCAAGGTCTAGGGAATAATATATATTATTATTGAAATGAAGTCTCTTTATCAAACAATGAACACCATCACCTAATTGATGAAATGACATTGAAAAATCAGTGAAAATGATTATGAGATGTTTTGATAGATACATGATTATGTTTAGGTACATCTGTAATACATAATAAATATTCCATCTATTAGATGATAATCTAAAATTTGATCCATAAATGAGAATTATTGTTAGTCTATTAATGTATTCAATTGTTCATGTCATTTCTATAATTTTAAATTAACAGTAATGAAGACTCATTTGATACAATCCATTTGTCTCACTGAATTAAATCTATAATGATATGATTGGGTGACTGATATAATTATTTCATAGTTCTTTAGATTAAAAATGAAGTATTTATTTGTTTATATAGTAAAAATATGGGGCCAACAATATTTTTTTTCTATTTTTTCTCATCCCAAATTCCTTTTCTTATGTAAAATAGAAAAAATGATCCATTGGATGGTACTCATAATTTTTACAATAATCCAATTATGGGGTCTTGATCAAACAGGTTTTGAGATTTTAATAAAATATATTGACCAATTTTTCCATTACCATGAGTAGTTTATGTTTTGTGATAAGTAACTCAAATATTTCCATGGGTTTTCTTTTATGGAATTTCATCATGTAATGTACTAATTCCCTTTCCATTGGAAGATACATTCCTAAAATTATAATTCAAAGAGTGACTTAAATTGAAATGATTTTACTATTGGATATGGGAGTAACTAATTTAGTACTGTTTTTATTATAAGAATTTTTTAACTTATTTATGTATGAAAATTCATGGTATATATCATTATAATGTAACATGATATATAAAAATAATATTGGAAAATTATTTAGGCAATGACCAAAGAGTATCATTGTAAACTGGTTTACATCATGATGTTTTCATAGTGTGTGTTGACAAAATGATCATTTCCAATAGATAATGGCACCAAATTTTGATAGGACCTACTGGGGGAAACATATGAAAGTACATAATGAAAAATATTAAAACAAAAAAAAGTTATCTAGTTTCTATAATAATGAATATGTCACTAATAACAATGGTTGGATTATGTGGATCCCAATTATTCAAGACCATGAATTATGGTGTGTGAATAGATTTTGTCTTATGTTGTATGAATTCCATTGTTTGAAATCATATTTAGATGATAGAACCTTTCCTACAAAAATGTTATTATTCTATAATCTGGTTGATATTCTATATAGACCATTTCCTCTGAATGAGAGTGATGTAGTACAAATTGAAAACCACCTGGCTGAATTGGGGTTTTATTTAGGATTATATGGGATAGAATAAATGATCATGGAATCACTATATATACCATTAGCATTAGAATTAATCCGAATAGAGTAATTGTTAACAGAGTATTGATTTTTATCTTACATGGATATGAACAGGTGGATTTATTTTGATATATATATATATATGGGTCTGGGATGAGGAATCATTGTATTAGTATGTATCGTAATGAAATAAGAATCGTGTCATACTGAGTTCATTGGGTAGATGGTGCAGATGATCGAAAATAGAAGCAAATTATCCTCTTAGGTGTGGGATGAAGCATAATGAAATTTAAATTCCTACAACAATGACATGAACTATAATGTTTAATTTTGTATGGTATAAATGTATTTGGATCTAATTTATGTTCATTTAAATTTGAAGAAATAACATCTAACATTCCATTCAATAGTGATGTAACAAATAATATTCCTATACATTTCAATCATGAAGATGTCATGTTTTAATCCTAAAAGTGGGGGGATCAATATATATAAATTAATATAGGAAAATAATATAAGAATGAGATGTATATAATGTTTTATATGTGGGTTCTAATGTTATGTTTTTATGTCATATAGAGAAATAAGATGTTTTCTCAGCTGTTGATTATGGCTCTAGTTGAATGGCCATGCTGGGCGAATCATATGAAATGATGGAATATGATACTTATTTAAAAATCAATAGTTTCATATGGTATCAAACATTTTATTAAAAATGTATAGGTGGAGGTTATATATATATGGATTTTAATATAAATAGTGTTTTACTTGAAAAAATATTTTCCGGAATTCGAATGATTAATTTTATAATAAAATCAATATAAATAAGGAAAATATTCCCAAAATATCTTTGACCAATTATTCAATGTTTGTGTGTAAATGTTATTAAAATCTATATAGTACTATAAATAATATCATTTTACTGCTTTATATCTAATTGATGGAAGAATTAATCCTCAATTTTTTATTCGACATATCCCACACACTGATTTAATTATGGTTAGTGGAGGGGTCATTTTATCATCATATATCAAGGAAAATATATTTAATCACTATTTGAATAAATATCCCAATGTGTTTTTGAATATAGAAACACATATCTATCCAAACCGACATTCATTTCATTAGACTAACCCACAAGCATAGTAGGGAATATTTAATATTCCTTTGGGATGAAGAAAATAATTTTATGGTTTATTCATATTATATAAAAGTGAAATTCCAGATCAATGTAATACTTGTATACTTTCATGTTAAAATGAGATTGATGAAAACAATGTGGTATACCATTATTTAGTAAGGATAAAAGCTTATTTTTGTATAAAAGAAGTCATTAAGTCACATAAACAATATCAAGAATATAAGGAACTCTTCTCAGAAGAGGCATCCTATTTTTTTTTTGACATGAGTCTTTCTGAATGAGTTTATCAATTTATAAATGGATTATTAAACTAGAAAAGTCTAATTATTAATTTCATGTGTTATTATTTATTCCATGTAGTTTAATTTTTTTTAATATGATTATATGGGTCGTACATTTTTTTCTAATTCAGTAAGGACATATCTTTCCAGTTTAGTGTCATGAGGTATTGGAGAATGTTGTCCTTCAGTTTTTAGTCATCAGACTATGAAAATGGGGTTTCTAAAATTTATTTTTATCAATATTTCATCAATATTTGTGTGAAAATGTTTCATCCCCATCCAATAAGAACTAAAATGACATGAAAATGTTCCTGAATGAATAATTATTTGAGAATTGTAATAGTGTATTTGTTTATGTTCATAACACGAAGGCCCTATTGATAAAATTATTTATAAATAGTAAATAAATTAATTTATTTTTATGATTTTTTTTTGTGGTGATGTAGGAGACTAAATCTGAGATTGGGGTACTCTAAAGATTTGAATAATTCTTTACAAAATTTATTTTCATGTAATTAGTCTTCCTTAATCATTTTTTTTTTGATTTTCAAAGAGCCGGTTAAAGGGTAGCCGGTTCCCCTACAGGCCGGTTTGAGGAGAACCGGAAACCACATCATCGTTTCAACGACTATCGCAGGATTACAGCGGGAAGATCAAATCCAAATTCAAACACCATGACGACCACGTGTCCCCCCTCAATCCACGATCCCATCACCCGACCGCACGCCATACTTTCACCTCGAGACGCGTTGCCCCGCACTGACACCACGAATGAACCGTCGCCTCGAAACGCGCATCGAAGTCGTCAGCGAGACACGCCGGACCGACTACCGAATCACCACCGGCAACAGACGAGTCGCCGACCAGACGCCACTATCAGCCCGCCCACTGGAGAAGCAGTAGGAACACATCCACCAGGATGAAGGTGGGAATCACCAGCATTCGGCCATTCCACTACGCCATTGTCGAGAACCATCCGCCGCGGGAAACGCCGACACACACCGAGAAGGACCCAGAGCACTCAAAAGAGTGCACCGTTGAGAGAACCAATCTTACACTCAAATATCCATCCAGGAACGCATCAAGCATCTACCGAAGCAGAAATCCTAGGCCATCAGAAACAACCAACCCCTGGCCAGAAACACCAGAAAGAAGTCCATAAAAGACAAACAACCATTCCTAGAAAACAACCCAAACCATCAAACCTCACCTCCCTGAATGAGGGACCGGTGATCCTCATTCTGCCGTCCACAACTGCACAAAGAAGAAACAAACCCCCTTCACCGCCATCCAGAACGTCCACAGATGCAACTCTCAACTTACAAACTCCAAATCAAAGAGCAAAGTGACATCTTACCCAGCCAGACTAGGGACTCCGGCGCAGCAACAACATCGAGTCGCGAAGACCCCGATGCGTGCAGGACAAGCCCAAACCTAGTAGCGACAGGGAGAAGACACCACCTCAGATTCCAAAACAGGGAAGAAGGAGAGTCGATCCGTGCCGGAGGAGGCGGCGTGAGAGAACCCTAGCAGTGATCAGAGCCCCTTACTGGCTCATCCTAGGGATGGAATCAGTAGATCCTGCGAATCATTAAATTTTAAATCTCGGGGTGAAGAACTATTCATGGGGTTTTAAATAATTTTATAATGAATTTAAGCTATATATGTTATACTCATATAGATTGTAAAACTATGTAATTTATTTTTTGTTCATTTGAATATGACCATATGCCATTCTTTTTAGGGTAATTTGATGAATGGTAATGGTCATGATTATAGTAAGATTTTCATGAGAAAAATTATGATGGGGGAGGATAGAAAAAGATATCCATCCATTAAGAATATATAATAAGATCTATTATAGTGGATCCAGTATACACAATATATTACCTCAAATAATGATTCAAAATTTATGGGTTTAATCTCTGGTATCATCAATGTTTTAAAAACATGTATATGTTATCATTGTTGGAATGACCAGATGATAAATTCATGTTAAGATATCATACAATCTGATCATGGTAGAGATATATGTCATTCAGGGAATTTAGTATTTTCACTTCAGTTTTCTCCAATTCATCAATCCATTTTTTGGGAATTATCATATTCGATTATGTGATTATAGTAGTAAATAGTGTGGGTGGGAATATTCACATCAACGGGTAGGAATATTTTTTTCTCATTTACCTATAAATATTGGTACTTCTAAGTGTTGGTGAATGATGTAGTCTATTAATCCCACAAGGAATATTAAAATATGTTATTAAAAGTTATATTATCTTTATGAAACATATTCATGATTATGTTTGATATTTTTCTATTGAAATATTTTTTCATCCAATCACCCACCAGATGATAGCAAGGAGAATGGATTTATTTTATGTTACACTCCTGATACAATCATTCAAATATATAAGAATAAAAACAGGTTTCGTTCTCTTTAAATATCATATAATGGAATCCAAATCTAATAATTATATTATCTTTATAAATGGTTATAATATTAATTTCCCTAAATTCATTGATGGGTACAACATCCATCCACATAGTGAAAATATATGTGGTGTTGGGAATGTACATGAATGTTTTGATACAGTTAGAGTATATGACACTGCCATATAAATTCCTCATATTGATAATGGATATGAGTTTGGAATGTGTTTGAAAAAATTAAGGGTTTGATAGATGAATTTGGGCATAACATGTAAATAATGACACTTTTGTTATTGTAATTTTTTTAGTAATTCTACATCATTTAATTCTAGAATAATCCAAGCCTATCGATTTTATTGGAAATCTTGAACCATGAAGGTTTAGAAAAATAAAACCCTTTATGTACATATTAAATTATACTAACAATATATTCTTCATAAAAGATCCCGATAAGGGATCCATCATCAAATAGTTTATGAATGAATTATTGGTGATTTTGGATTTTACAGAGAGTAATATTAATTACTCATCATCATATTTTCTCATTTCAATTTTTTTAATATGAGTATAAATTTTTAAGGTAGTCCATAATTATAAACAATGAACTTTTTTTATGACAATATACTACATGGATGGGAATATCAATATCAATTTCTTCTATATGGACATGAATAAAATGTGTCACCATTTAGTGGAGAAGAAACACTGACATATTTTTCATCTCATTCTTGTTCTATCATACACATAGTCGCAATATCTAATGAATCTTCCATTATATTACATAAAACCGTGATATGATATAATTTATTCATTTAGGGGAATTATGTAATTTATCAAATGATATAGTCTATAAGGGGGATAATCTCATCAATTATGATGACATAATTACTATTTATCTACAATATTATTAATTATTTATTTCCTTTTAACCAAAACTGGTCTACTAAAATTTTACCTTCCTCTTCTATACCTTAGATGAGGTCCTAATACTCAAACTATATATTTTTTAAAACTAAAAAAAATAGGATTGACTAAGCAATAACTTCCTTTTCCATTGATATTTTTCGAAATCCTATCATGAATTTACTATTCTTTTGGATGAACATAGTCTACCCATTTAATAATGTGGAAGCTCTATCAAAATACATATAAATATATAGTATTACTCTTGAGTGGATATTATATTTTTTTCATGATATTCTGTATTTAATGAACCTATTTTCATAGGATGATTTTTAATAAAGAAGGATATTAGTTTTGATAACTTTAAGAATTTCTATGTAATATACTAAATGTAATGGTGGTTTATAATGGCCTTAAATTATGAAAATAACCCTATAAATGCAGAAAATTTCAGGATGTATTAGACCTGGTTATTTTGAGATACCGAGTGAAATTCTTGTTGTTGAATATAGTGTCTTTGCTTCTGAACTAAAAATATTAACATTTGATAACTCTTCATGATTTCTAAATAATGTCTCTCATTTTCAAGAATATTATAAATCAGATAATTGGGGATTTAATAATTATAAAGGATATTATTTTGTGTTATATAACCACCTAGATATATTTATAATTTTATAACACAACAAATAATTTTTCCCCTCAATAGGTTCCATCAGCACTTGTGGATAGAAAATATGTGTCTTCAGACTATTCAAAAAATTTTTACATTTGATATCCCATAGGAATGTATACAAATTTTCATCATCTATGTATTGAGAAAATAATTTCATACACATTTTTCATTAATGAATGTAATTCAACTATTGTTTACATACAATACCCTGTTCTCTTTTAGGTTTAAAAGAGGTCACCTATCAAAGATATACATTTTTCTCTAAAGTTTGACATTGATAATAAAATGGAATACAAAATAAAGATTAAAAATAATTATGTTACAGTAAAATATCATTTGAAGAGGTTAATTTCCATTATATATTGTCATAATTTATTTTAGATTGTCTCATGTTTGACATGGGGTTAAAAATATTTCATGGTTATAACTATTATATCCTTGGCATAGAATATGATAGACATCCCCAAATGGGTATGAAGATTTATTTTATGGAACATTATATTGGATAGAGACCATTATTCTAATTAATTGGCATTAAAAGATATAAATAAAAACCTTGATGATATTTAAAAATGTTTAATTCCTCATATTGAAGGCCATTCTATATATATTTTCACCATAAATATCCATTCATGTTATAAAGGGGAAGATATTTGGATATATCATCAATCATTAGAACTATTATTAAAATTATGAAATCATTTGTTAAGATAATGTTGAATGAGACATATTATAAAGATGAAAACTCTAATATTCCCCAAATTTTTTTCTTTGCCAATAATATATTTGATTTGCATTATTATTGATTCCTATAATTTTGGTGTAATTATATGGAATAATTGGATTTTTAATTAGATATTAGATAAATAAATATATTTATTTGTAAAAAATTGCGGCAATAATCAATGAATGGCATGTGTCCTCCAATGAAATAGAATGATTTGACATAGTTTTTAAATAGTGGTTGAGTCAACTCCCAAAATTCTAGTAGTGTAATATATTTTGTCTACATAATTTCCCTATTTTTATTCTTCTAACACTTCTTATTCCTCTTCAACTAATTCCACACACATAATGGGATTATGTGATGAATGAATACTTTTAGTGTTAGGAGTGGAGTCAATATTTTGACACCCAAATGATGTATTTTATTCCTCCGAATAGACTAAAACTATGTGTATTTGAATTCATAGAGTTAATTCACGAGATGGAGAAGATGTATATCTTATATATCTTAGAAAATTATCATAATTATTGGATTCATCAAATTTGCAAGGGAGATGAAAGAGATATGGTGATGGTGCCTATGAATTATCATGTGATTGTATTTTAATTATTAGATGATTGATGAACTTTTCAATGATCCTGATACTATTCTTCAAAATTAATATAATTAATTTTGTTGAATATGAAAAAAAATATGGACTCATATGTTCAATATTATTGATGAAAAGAACATATTATTTTATATAATGTTTGAAAGGATTGATCAAGGTCATTTCAAGACCCTAAAGTGCAGTGTACCAAGCAACACCATAATCCATGGATTTTTCCCCATACCTATGGTTGAATACTATATCAATATATTTTGAATTTAGTGAATTAAATGGAGATTTACCACCATGAAATGGACCATTATTCAATTAAATGAATTATATGATGCATTTTTTTATGATGAGGGGACTATAGCTTTTTTAGGAAACAATGAACATGAAACCAAAATACTGAAGTGTAAATCATTCTAAAAAACTAGTAATTTTGAGTTTCATATGAGGTCCCCAAAGAGATATATGATCGATATTTTAGAAATATTATTTTTTACTATTTTTTAATAACATTATAGACTTATAGTGGTATTGTGTAGGTGGGCCTCAGTATAGGTTAGCCCACTTAGTCATTAGTCTATAATGAGGAGGAATGCTAAAGTTTTACCAACTATTTCACATCATATATCAATAACATATATCTGGATAGACACATAAAATTGTCTGATGTATCCCAATATATTTTAATTATAGTCTTGATATCTAAAAATTATAATCATGTGAAATTATAATGGAACAATCATTTCACATGATACTCTCGTAGTAGATTCCACATCTTCAAACACCCATGTTATTTTGAAAATATTCTATGATTTCATTTCAAAGACATTTTGATAATAATAGTGTATGAAGGATCGATAGTCTGATAGTATGAGAGAATAATTCAATAAAATGTTATCAATAAGTGCTAATGTCCATTTTTACCCACATGAGGATTATCAAGAATATGAACAATAAGAGATAATGGTAAATATATAGTACTATTGTCCAATGAAAATTTTACGAAGGTGTTGATGTCCTCAGAGGGTTATGTCGAATATGAATTATATCACACTGAAATTTATTGGAGATATTATCTCTAATTTTGTCAATCATAAAGGGTAATTATTTCACAGAGATTCCTATAATTCATGGTGGTACATCCCAAATCCTTTTGGGCTCACTAGGGGGCACTCCCAAGAGTTTCTTTGGTATAAAACATCATGGTACGAACACGGCTAGAATATTCAATTATACTATGATTGTGTCTCCCCCTATTACCTTGACTTCTATATCATGTTCATACGGTTCTAATATATGGTTCAATGTACATGGGATCATGACCATACTATTTTTTTATTGAGGAAATCAATAATCCAATGTAATTAATTGATTTGAATTTTTATTCTTAGTTTTATTCTATTCAGTAAACTCTTTTATTATTATTTCATTGGAAGTTAACATTTCTCTTTGCAGTAGACGAATAAATAATGAGAGAGTCAGTGATGATATTTCAAATTTAAATTCATATCTTCAAGTACATGACTTTTTTTATTGTACACCTTCATGGATGACTAGTTCATAGTTTACTATGATGTCAACACTATTTTTCATGCCACAAGAAATGAAAAAAGGGGAACTGTTATTTTATTATATAGAATCATAATGATATAATAACTTTAATTGATTTTTTTCTAGATCATACTATCCTTAATATTTTTTATCATATTTTTTATAAATGTATTCCACTCACAAATTTCTTTAATAGAAGAATAGGAAACATATTCCAATTGGGTTTTTGGGTTACAAAACATAATTTTCCTAGATTATTATAGTAATAAAAAATTTTCATTAAAAATATTCAATTAATGGTTGGTTTACCCCATTTTTTGGTTAGAGGGTAAATTAATAATTTTATAATTTATTCTAACATAATATGGATTCTATTTTATTTGTAAATTTGATAATATTTTTCTACAAAAATGCAATGAATTAGAAAGGATATTACTCATGTCGAAACCATTAATGTTTATTTCTTTATTATCCAAAATTATTTAAACTCTATAAATTAATCTACTATGATAGTGGAGGTTTTTTTATAGCCCCTATTTAGGGGGGCCAACATGATGAGGTGTTATATTTATAGTTGTAGATCACTTAAGAATGATATTTTTGGCCTCCATTTCCCTTATTCTATTTTCATGATTTGTTTGAATCATTTAGCATCAGTATATGGATAACAATATGTAATATTAAAATCTCATGGAAATTATGGAATGGTATTGAAAAGATCCTATATATATCATTGGAATTTGTGGTTATTTCAACTCATTGGAATTATTATCCATATATAAGAATATATAATATTCATGGGGAGTATTTATGTTTATGGAGTAATTCAACCCATTATACCTAGAAATTTATTTTGAAACCCGTTAAATATATCATAGTTTTCAATTTCAGAGATGAATTGTTTTTTCTATTATAGATATTATATGAAATAGAACCAATGTAATAAAGTCTTCACATAACATGATTGAATGAGAATTAAAAATATAATACCATAAAATGTCTGTCCATTTTTATGACTGTGTGAAAAGAAATAATTTCATTATATCAAAATTCATAGTTGCTCGAATCATGGGATCACAATGGGACACAAAATGCATCATATTCTCCTTTGTATCCCTTAATCCTTTGTATATTCTAAATATATGGTTCGAGAAATTCAGAAGGGGATGATTCAAATCCACCCATTTAGGTTTATTCTTTTTTTTGTCTATGCTTCTCTATGTAATTCATATACATAATCCACTCATCATACAAATTAATTTATTATATTTAGAACACCCTAGTGTTTTTCATGTCAAATAGGGTTATGAAAATGTACATTCATAAGTAGGGCCCAAGGAAATTGCTCCACCAATATTGTGTAGTTAAACCTGGATTAGATTAACTGTTGATGTTCACATTAGTGTCATTTTTTAGATTTTATTATGGAGGGAATTAGGGTTACCAAACTTAAATGGTTATAAATAAATTTTTCTATTTTACTAAGGTATAGTTTGGGATATATCTCCACTATCAATGATGTGTTTATTGTAACACCTTGATTTATTATGTATTATATTTGTCCGAATAAAATAAAATTCATTGATGGATTTCATTTTATGGACAGAAATTTTATGATTTTATTAGACATGAAACCATGTTATGGTTGTAATAAAATAATCATTAGGAAAAGATATAATTATATAAAACACAAATCTTACATTATTTTATATGAATCACAATTTTTTGATTCTATTACACACAATGTGAAGGTTCTTTGAGAGGTTGTGTTAGAGACAAGAATACATTTTATCAAACCATGGTATATAATTAATATTATTATTAAAATATAATTATTTTTATCACTAAGACAATTGAATGAATTTTATGAATATTTTTTAAAAAATTAATAAATATAGTTTATAAATGTACATAAAATTAACTCCTAGGAACAATTTAATAATAAATTAGAGTAAATGAAATATGAAAATACATAAATTCATACTCTAGATAAATATTTCTCAATGCAAATACATGTTTCATATCATTAAATTAAAAAAACTTCTGGTTGATGATATTAATAAAATTTATATTTATACATTCAAAAAAATATTTGTTATTCATATTTTCTATTTTATTGAAATGTGATAAGAATAAATAATATTTTATAAATAAGAAATATTTTTTTTATAAAATATAGTGTTAACGCCTTTTAATGAAATACTTATTTTATATATTGATTATTAAAACTTATTAAAAACTATTTCTGAAAATAAATTTAATGTTTTAAAGTGGAAAATAAAAAAAAGGCTACTTTTATGTTAATTTTCATAGAATATTCTGTTTATATGAATAATGAAAACATTGAATATTAACTAAAACCTGCATTTTATTCAAAAATATTTATATAGTAAATATATTATTTTAATTATATTTAATGTTAAATAGGGGATTTTTACATTTAAATACCCAATCTAGGTAAATTAGTTAATTTGTCATTGAAATTGGATATATAAAAAAACTAACCATTGGAATTGTTTCACCTTGAAAACATGTTATCTCATCCCATTTATGGAATTAATGATAAATTATTTTATTCCAATTTTGGTATGTTAATTTATAAGAAAATAATTCTATATTTTGAATTTTCATAATTTACAATATATAATTATGTCATGTTATTAATTCAGAGTTAATACTAAAATCTATTTAAAATAATCATGATGATTAAGAGAAGGACATATTTAATATGGTACTAAATATTAATCATTATGGGAAAATGATCTAAAAGATGGTAAAAAGAAAATTGATGGAAATGTAACACCACCTAAATTCTTTTATGTAAAATTAATAATTACTTAAGGTAAAATATCTAAAATATTTAAGTAATACATCTTAATGGTGTTTACCAAATAGTATGTACAAGAATTCCACACCTATTATGAAATAAAAGGGAACTCAAAAAATACATTATTCCAAAATATCAAGACATATAATTAGAATAATCCATTATAAAATCCGTTAAAAAATTACTACTTCAATTATCAAATACCACATTTTGTAATAAATCAATCCATAGAAACCAATTGTTTAAAACTGAAATGGGATACCCAAAGAAGAAGTAACATTAAACAATTAATGTTATTACCTATTTTAATACTTAATTCAATTCCAAAATTTATATAAATATTTTTATAAAATAAAATATTTTCCTCAAAATAATGATCTATTATTTTTTTTTGAGTATGAAATATACCATTACACACATCAACCAACTATGATACATAATCATCATTCGTCTGTATAGTTTACCACTACCTAGTGAACTAATTTCGTTCATTTTTTAATTTACAGAAATAAATTTTGGTAATAATTATTCATATATATTTATGATATTACATAAATTATTTTTATTATTTCTTATTCTTATTTATTTTTTATATACCACTTACCTTCATGATTTCTATTTTGTGAAAATTTGATGACATCATTTGTGTGTTTGGATAACTCCTGCCTGATGAAGCGATGTGATTCATTAACACTATATATGAAATTTATTAAATATTTGTTTAGTAGTAATATAATTTATATATTACTCATATTAAATATAGATATCATTAACATTTCATACATTCAATATGACCTAAAAGTGGTTACATTATTCCCTTGTATACATGAACTAACATTTCATGAACAATGTATTTAATATCCAATTAATATAAATTATAGATAATATAAATACAAATAAAATGAATATATATATATATACATATGACATTTTTATCATGGATTAAATACATTAATGTTGTAAATTATGATTTAATTTTATGGAACAATAATAACAGATCAGAAATATTTCCAAAAAACAAGTTATTAATTGAATCACATATTTAACCTGAAATTTTTAATAAATTGGTAATATAAATTCATAAGTAATTAAAATATCACATTATATATATGAATATTAGTTTATGAAATATTTTCTATAATATAATATTTATTATATAGTATTTCTGGACATGCATAATTAGCATCATAAATTATATAATGTTGATTTATAGTATCACATTTATTTCTACAAGACATATTCCTCATTAACAACTCTACTCTTTTTAATGTAGTATATTCAAACCTCTGAATTATTATATAATGAATTTATTTTAATTCATGATATTAAATGTTTCAATTTCTTTTATTATTTCACATGTCTCAATATTCAAATGTTTCTCAAGAGGTAAGGGGTTTTTATAACACATTTTTCATTTGTGAAACTCGAAATATATTCACCACCTATTTAAATTATGTTCTCTGCATCATTCTCATTAATGTAATTTATAATTCTTAATTTTTTGAAACGAGGACATAGGGGAATGAAAAAGATATTCTAATGTATATCCCATGCATTCCGAGTTATGGAAATGTGGCTAACGAAGTGAGGAGCCATGATAGGAGTACAACTCCATCTAGATTAAGAAGCAGAATCCACCCATCATTTGGGGTGATTTAGAACCAGTGTGGGTAGAGTGTTGGCTAATGAGTATTATTTGACTATTTTAGTACACCATCACACTAGTGGATTTAATGGTAAAACATGAAACTTTTATACCAGAGGATATTTATTGATAATGGTTGTATTTGGTGGTGTAATATAGATTGGACTAGGGTTAGAGTTGGTTGGATTTTGAATAATTAATTAACAAAATATTATATCCTCGCACATTTAGAATAAAAAAAACTATATACTTTTCCAGCATCAAGAATGAGAACATCCCAATTATTGAATATTAATAATTTAGTGCACTTTGCACGTAACATTTTTGCATGTGGTTCTTGAAGGAAAACATCATTGAGTCAGGACTCAGACATGATATTCACTCAAATATTGGGATAATTGGTATAACAAATTATATGGGGATGGTAAAAAAGGGAATTAGAGATTGATAAGGATATCTATGGAGCTATTAGAGGAGTAATTAGGATGACATTGTTAGGAAATTGAGGGAACTCAACTAATAAGAGAAAAATGTGGAGCGACACATGATTCCTAGGTGGTAGTGGGAATCCGAGATAAAAACAACATCAATAAATATTCCCACTAACCCAATGCTCTAGTCAGGATGCTTTTAGTGTGCTTCATTCTACCAGAATATGAGTGGGTGTACATCAAATTATTGACAATGCCACAACTACATAAAAATGAGACATCTTTAGTGATATGGTCAACATTCTACAAGGTTCGGTGTTCGAGTAAATTATCAAGAGTTGCATGTATCGTATGCTCCAACAGGGCAAGGAAAACAAAATAAGATCCACCAGTAGAGAACATGTATCCATGGTGATTATAGGTAAACCATGACTCCTCAACAGGTGAACTATTATCATGGAAACCAAGAGAAGAGTTCCATGATGATGCAATTATATGAGTAGATCATGGGACTATGGATGATTAGGATAGAACTTATATGGTTTGAGGTATGATTCTACTAAATTCTACACTTATAAAACTATTGATTGTTATGGGTTCATGAAATTCATTTATTGGTTATCAATCTACTAATATTAAGAGTTTGATACATGGAATGAGGCCTTTGTTGATACAACTAGAACCCCATATTAGTGAAAGAAAATGTTGAACCATTTTGTGTACAACATTTTCAAAATTTTTTGTTGGAGTCGAGTAGAAATGGTGCTTCTCAGTGCTATATAAAGTAATATTTGATGAAATCATATGAATGGATTGTCTAACATTGTGCAAGGATCAAATAGAATGTTATATAAAAACAGTTATTTTTACAACTGATGAATTAATAAATCATCCCATTAGAGGATAGAGTATTGTAAAGAAATGTGAAATGAGATTATTAGCACTAATAGTGGGGACAATATCATAACAATTATTAGCATTGAATTTGGCATCGATGTAAGTGAATGAGAATAGATGGATTCCAGAAATATTCGATCAACTTTTAGATATGTTTCTTGAAACATTTTCATATACACACATATAAGGGATATGGTGTTTACTATTGACCTCTTAATGTGGACTAGTCCTATTTTTCGTGCATCTTATAGGATCACCCACAACACAATTATTGGTGTTGAATTTATAGTGGGAGGATCTGTACTGATACTGTTTACTTCGACTGAGTATGTATATGTGGATAGTATTGGTCGTGTTTGTGAATAAAGATGATGTAACTCTATAAAATCATGTCAGTTATCATAAGAAAAACCATTTTATGACAAAAAACATATATCAAATTCCACATATTGATGATATATTTTATCAATTGATGGGATCTTAGTGTTTTTCAAAATTTACTTGTGGTTTGGATATTATTATTTGTGAGTTTAGAAAAATGATATTCAGAAGACATTATATAGTAGAAAATATGTCCACTAAGAATATATGGTAATGTAATTTGGTATAATTTATGAAAACTCAGTCTATTATAAAATTAATGAGTCTGATATTTCAGAGATATCTTGATTATATTGTGGTGAAGTTCGTTAGTTACATATTGGTGTATTCGTGAACATGGGTTGAGCATGAGAAACTCTTGGAAATCGTGTTAGGAATTCTGAGAGATCATTATTTGTATGGAAAATTGTATATGTGTGACTTTTAGATACAAATTTTATGTTTTTTGTTCCATGTGATATCTAAAAAATGCATTTTAGTGGATTCTGAAATGATTGAAGCAGTGAACTAACTGAAGAACAATATTAATATATAAACCATTCTTTTTTCTACTGAGTACTATATCCATTTTTTCATAAATAATCACTACTAGTGTCTCCAATATCAACATTGACAAAGAAAAATTTTATTTTCTATCGGTTTGAACAATTCCAAAAGACTTTTATTGAGTTGAATGTGATTCTGACATGATAACATTTCATTTTTTTAATTAACTTGTATAGGTTCATGTGGTATATTGTGATGCTTCGAGATCTGTTTTGGGATTTGTTATCAAAAATGAAGAGAATTTTATGTTTTAAGTTTCTTACAGTTGAGATTAAATTATAAGTATTTCCCTACATACAATTTGGCCTCATTTATGGTTGTTTAGGAATTAAATACTTGTTTTCATGATCTCTTGGTTGATAAATTCACTACGTTCACTATTTGTAAGATCATGAAGAACATTTTCTAACAATGAGATATGAATCTAGGGAAAAACAAATAGATGATGTTTCTCTAGATGATTTACATATAAATGATCAATACACACTAAAAAAGTAATTTTGTGCATAATGCATTATGTTCTATTTCATACGCTCAGTTGTAAAAATATGATTTTGAGGAGTGGATGTAGATGTCGGTATTAAAAGATATGCATGTGGAATGGAAAAATACGGGTGATGTTTTGGTATTCTCCTCAGTTTTAGTAGTCTATGATTCAGTAACAATAGTAATATAGTAACAGAAATCCCATGAAGAATTCATAATATTTTGTTCAAAAATAACTAATGGGGAGACCATTGGGGGCTATAATCATGATGTGACATCAGTTTTTAGTTTCATAGATCAGATGGATGTACCAATTATTGTCAAGAACAGTGTCATATTTCCTACCACAATTAAATATGGTTTGTAAATATGGGGATATAGAAGATGTATATGGTGTTGAAAGAATTGTTTTGGTGGATTTTTATAAAGAAAAAACATACAGAGTTAGTTTGAAAGTGTGTGACTTGTTACCAATAAAAGGAAGAACATTAGCGGTCAATGGGTTGGTCATAGTATTTAACTATTTTTTGTGGAAAAATTAGAATATATCTATTGATTTTGTAATAGTTCTTCCAATAATGATCCAGAAACATGATACTATCTGGGAGGTAGTGGATCATCTCACCAATGCAACTCATTTCATCCCTATTATTAAAACTCAGACAGTGATGGATATACACAAAATTTATATCCGAACTTTTGTAAAAATACATGTAAATATAGTTTTTACAGTCACAAATAGAGATTATATGATCACATATAATTTATTAACATCTTTTTAGAAATCACATAGAACTCGGTTGACTATGATAATGGAGAATCATCCTCAGATATAATCGAAATACGAAAGAATAATCCATAGGTTGAAATACATGTTGTATGGTTCTGTAATATATATTGGTGGATCATGGTAAGATCTTTTGTCATTGATGGTGTTCCCTTACTATAACAGTTATCAGGATTTGATATATATGGCTTCCACCGAAGCGTTGTATGGGCATCCTTATTGTTCTCTATTATGTTAGGTAGAAATAGGTGAGACCACATTATTTGGGCTGATCCATGTCAAAGAAATGATAATGGTGATTTAGATGTTTAGAATTTAATGGAGACAACTCTAAGTCATCAAAATCTATATGGGGATCACTGTTGAATATAGTTTGTGTTAACGATGAGTGATAATGTTTCCGTTAGGATCTATACAAGGCATATACATAGTGTTTTTATGAAGCAATGAAAATTGTCTCCCCAGTACATTCGATCATTTGAGATACTGGACAGGATAATGGAGGTTTCATATCAGTTGATATAACCAACATAGTTTAGTGTAGTGCACAATGTCATCTATCTATCTCTATTTAAAATAAATTATCCTAATCCTGACAATGTTATCAGATTGGAGCATGTTTATTTATTGAGGGATTCATCATTGGTATATATCATTACGTAGATTGAGGATTGAAATATATTTTCTTATGTGGGAAAAAATTCATTGTATGGGTTTTGTGGTAGCATGGTCAGATTCAGGAGGATTCAGGGGAACAAAAGGAGTAATGAAAGGGAAATGGACATAAAAATTTTATGTCATTAATCGCTTACAGCATTCTAGCAAAGAAATGACCAATGGTTTTGAGAATGTAGCACCATCTGTTTTTAGTATGTAACCATTCAATTATGATTTACATAAGTTCATAGGTTATGTGGAATTATTGGGGAGAAAATAGAGTACATTTGGAGGGTTTGGGAAAGAGGGTTTCCCAGTCAGGACACTGTTTTTCCCAGCCGTGCGGCCATACCGTGCAAGGCCTATACCAATTCCCTATCATTATAGATCTATTTCAGTTTGTACATTTGTTTTTTATTTTCCAACCCAAATCAACCATAAAATAATATCTTGAACCACCAAAATCCAATGTAGGTTATTTTATAGGCCTTGATGTTATCCAAACATGTTCATTGTAGAATCAAAGGTAGATTCATTCCATAAGTGCATGTTCTTCATCATTTTTATCATGTTTTTATAGATCTACTCTTAATTTTAATCTTTTTATCATATATCTATTTCCCATGTGAGTATGTAATAGTGTTTTTAGAACAAATAATTTATTAAATGGGGTTTTCATGATATTGGAGAATAATATGGGCGATTTCAGGGATTATTGACCATGATTCATGAGGGTTATTCGTCCATTGTTGGTTTTCATCGATATGAGAAAGGTAGGGGGAATCACTCTCATATCCCCTTTAGTGAAATTATTATAATTCATTAAAAGTTATTTTTGATGAAAATTAATTTTTTTTCTATTTTATAAATGTTCAACCCTCATTAGTGATGGGAGTGGAAAACATGGAAAATATGGGGGTTTATGAAGAACACATAGTTATTCAATTTTAATGAGGATTTTTAAATTATGGATCTCTTAGAATTTTGAATAATTTTATTAATTAGAATTTTATAGTAGATATATGGTTTTTTTGAAATCCTTAAATGTTTTCAAATTTAATGGTTATAATGTTTCCACTAAATGATTGTTTTGTTATTTATGTTATGTTGAAGGAAATATGTTCTCATTTTTTGAAATATTATTGTGTGTATCATATTTAATTTATAGTAATGAATGAAATATTATAATTTTTCTATTGAAAAATATTAAATGGAGCATGGGGAATAATTACCCTATGAATACATAGTAGATTGATGAGAAACCACACATGAGTATGTAACTATCATAAGGATACATGAACTTCTTTTGTAGTTGTTTTTTAAGGAGGTTATTTTTTTTGAAAATCAGTTTTTATAAATTGGTTTAATGATATATATAAATGATTTCCTAGAGTATATATTTATGGAAAATGTTTTGAATGGTTTTAGTAAATATTTAGATATAATCTATTTTTACAAGTGATTATATTTAGTTATAAAATGTTTTCAAATAATTCATTCTATAAACTATATTATATTAATGTATTTAAATCATCTATTCTAGTGGAGTGAGTATAGAAATTAATTGGAGAATAAATATTGAGATTTATTTACACCCTTATATTTGGACATTGGTTATTTTTCAAAACTATTTCTTCTTGTATGTGGGAAAAGGTAGGGTATATCTGGTTTATAACAATAATATTTTAGTATTTGAACATTCAGGTTCTTTAGATCATAAATAATTTGAATCATAATGACTTTTGGTTATATTGGATTATTGTTGATTTATCATCCACTAATATGATAATTTCATGTTTTTTCCACTTTAGAACTTATGATTGGCCTCACATTGGTATAAATGATTTTAGGAAATGTTATTTTTTCATTAATCATCTAAATTTTATGGGTTTTGGTTGGTTGGATTATATTTTATCATTAGATGGATAAATCGTCAACCAAATGTATTTGAAACACTTCAAAATTTATTTTCATCCATTTATATATTAGGTATGCTGAATATGGCTAGGTAATGAGTTGTTGAACTCTTATTCCAATTAGAATTTTCTGGTCATTATAGTTGTAAAAATATTATGTTATAATCCATTCATTTATCAATATTGTTAATGATTATTCTTACAATTATAAAATATTATGATCTATCTGTCAATATTTCTCTTGAATTTTCCAATCTTATTATCCACTATAAATTCATGTAATTGTATGATAAATTCATTCATTGTTAGTGATGATAATATTAATTATTTATGAAAATAACATGTTATATCACAATTCGGTCAGAAATCATTATTCATTCAAAACAATTATTTCCGAAAATGTTTTCAAATTTTATTCAGATGACTTTTTATGATAATATTCATTAAAAATATAGGAAAATTATTGTATGTTCAAATAATTCTTTATTTTTTCAAACCATTCATTATATGATTTCAATGGTATTTTCAAAAATTATGAGTTCAATATGATTTCAAGCTATGCACAGTATGGTATGGTCTTATGTTTGAGTTCCTTGATACTGAATTTCAGATTTGGGAATTTATATTCTTTTAGACCTCATAATTGGTCCTTCATTATCTGACCAGTGATGTTCTGTTATCCATATTTTTCTTCTACTTTATTTCTAATTAATTTTTATCTTTATCTGGTTTTCTTTTGACGACCCTAGTGAGGCATGCAAGTATGGTTACACCCTGATGAGCTTACTCTCAGGAGCAGTAAAGGCAATGTTTGATGGTTTAGGTTTGAGGATACTGTTTCAGAATTAAAGGAGTCCACCAGTCTGTTTCTAGTGCGGGAGATGGATGATTAGATCAACACAAGAGAAGAAAATTCATCTTTTGGAACTCCATCCCTGCTTGAGAAGGAGTACTGCACATGGGGCTTCCTGCCGGACAGCAATGCCTGGACTCAGGCGGGAATCCCTCAATCATAATGTGGTGCTTGAATGGGTTAAGGTCCCTGGTTTTGGTTATCTGTATTTTTTAGGTTCTTTGTTGTTCCTCTCATGTTTTCTTTTTTCATTTAATATAGAGGCCTTTGCGCCTCAATCCTTTAAAAAAACTTCGTCACGTTGAAAGGATATTTTCATCATGAATTTTTTTTAATTATGACTATATAATTTTTAATTGAAATTTCAATGAAATCTATTTTGAAATTTTTTTATTCTTTAAAATGATAATTTCCTTGAAGGGTAGTTTTTTAATTAATTCTCCAATTGATCATAAAAAATAAATGACTATTTAATATGGAAATTGTTGATATAATTTATTTATAATGGAGATATTATCCAAGGAAACCATTATTGTTTTATATTTAATTATTTATTATTAGGCGGACATGTTCTTTATGAATCCTTTTTCTCTTACACAAGTTATACAATGAAAAAAAATTATGAAACCCACGTCATTTAATGGTTTATTCAATGATGTAACGATTATTAAACATTTCTTATTTTGAAAGGTTATGATATGATGATATTTTATTTCCATATCTTTTAATGGATTGTGATATGATGTTTAGGATAAACATATGTTGTTAGGGTCATTTTATAATTAATTTTTCATTCCATGTGTCACACAAAAATAATGAATTCATTATGTGATGGGAATAACCAATATCTCCTGCCAAATTATTTTCTAATGATAACTGTTCCTTCATATTTTTGGTTAAATATGTGGTTATCCAAAAATAAATATTAGTTGAGGTATATTTGCATCCTAATACCAAAACAAGAAAACAAATAGGTGGTCATCCAACACCTAATAGAATATTCTACACTGGTGGTCTACCTAAGACTTAAACAAGTGGGTACATGAGTGGTCATACAAAATATGAATCCAATATGTACATTAGAGGACATCCAAAGAACAAAAAAGTACACAAGTGATTATTTTGAGCAGAATTTCATCCCATAGTCTTGGTAGGTTGCATTGACATAATATTTTATATACTTATATGTATACCACAAAATCTATGTCTTCTAATACTATTATACCCACATATCCCATGATCTTTGATTACCATTTAAATATTTTCTTTTGAAAATCTAATATTTTTTACATTCATCATTATTAAGATCTTCTATTTTGTATGGAATGATCATCAAATGAAATTATCATGTTCCATAATCTAATGTACATGTTATGATAACATATATCATTTATTTACCATTATTGAGAATATAGGCCCACACATTCTTATATTTCATTTTCCTTTTCCGTTAATAATGTTTTTATGAATCAATACTAAATGAGAAGATCAATTTGAGAGACATCAATAACTCTATCCCAAATAAAGAATATTACAATCATGTTCCTAATAGAAATAAACTGTTACAGAATATGGGAATTTGTTAATGTAATGTAATTAATATTCATCAAGAATGATTTAATAAACAAGTATGTATAGATTGTGCCACATTTTTCAGTATCAAAAAAAGGTTTTATTCATACTATATATAATAGTAAGATAAAAATTTAGTGTGATTACAAGGGATATTTTATAATGATGATAATAGGGTGTCTCAATGGATAATTCTCTGGATGTTTCAATTTTTAGTAAAATTTCAATGAATTATAGTAAAGTACTATGAGTGTCAATTCCAAAAAAATACAAAGACGTATGTTTATATCTACTGGATGTGAATTATTAAATAATTTAAATAGTGTTAACATCTTTAAAACATTGAGTTAACTTATACATGATTTTTAACGGGTGCACGACAATTAACCTTACATGACAACTGTTATTACACTCATAAGGGATATAATCATGAAATTTAGAAGATCTTTATAACCAATCATGAAGGATTTAAATAGATAATGATGTTTAATATACATTGTTGACCTTGATGTGTTATATATTAAAAAATAAATTTCATGATTTAGTCCTCGTATAAAGTATTTTTCATGATTATGTGGTTTTTCATTAGGAATAGTTTTTCTCAAACAATTATATTGGTGTTGTTTGATGTATAGAACCAAAATTAATCACATTAATATTCAATGAAATAGATAATTAAGTTATTATTCATAATAAAATTGGATGTTTGGTTGATAGAAATAAATTTTAAATATTCACAATGAAGGATAACGACATATGATCAGCAACATGAGCATTAGGAATATTAATTACAAATAGAAAAAGAGGAAGAATGATATTTATAAAGTATTATGTTGTAATAATGATTGTGGAGGAACCAATAAACATATATATGTCTTGAAGGTGGGAAGAGGAACCCAATGGATAATAAATAATAGAAGGGAATAATTTATATGTTTGAAAATGGTCCATTGAGTGATAAATTCTCAAAGAGTTAAATATTTTATCGAAGGTGGAAAATGTAATTTACCAACTCATTTCCTTAGATAATGAATTTAATTCTAGTATAATGATGGAACTTTTCAATTCCAATTGTTTAATATTATTGGTTGAAAAATATAATTATTTAGATTCATGAATTATGAATAGTGAAATCTATAGGAATTGTTTAGTATGTGATTTTTATTATGTCCTGCAAGAGTATGTTGAATGGAAATGATAATCTAGAACAATGATTTAATGGAATGTTTAGATTTTATGGAAAAATGAGAATATAGGAAGATAATATTTAATATGTTAATGATATTGAGAAAATTTTGTTTATTTAAGATAAATATTTTGTTGTTAAGAGTATTGTTATTTGGATAATACTGCTTAATTAAGAAAAAGATTAATTATTAGTTGGAAATTTTATTTATTCTATCATGAACATAGTTTAATATTTTAATATGGAATATATAACTAATATTTTAAATAATAATTAATGAAATCTTACATTATTCTTTTAAGGGAAATAGTGTTATTAAAATGATTCAAGATAATAAATGATTAAGGTATTCACATGATTTTTATGGAATGTTTTAGAGATAAATTATAATATATTGGTAATCAATGGAATGATGATTCTAATACATTCATTCTAATGTGTCATATTATTATCTTAAATAAGTTTCAAATTGTTACCCATTTACGAAATCATTATTGTTGATCATTGAATGGGGATTTAGGGATCAATGTTTTTAAATATTTAAAATTATTCATATTAGGTGATCTATAATATCCAATTTCTTATGATAAAATGTAATATATTTAATATATTACAAGAATGTATATTGATATATTGATTCATTAGTGATTTTAGGTTAAAAAATTCACCTTTATTTTTTATCTATGTGATTAAGTGTAAATTCATCAACATAAAACCAATGAGTAATAATTTAATAACGAAATGGTTTAAAATAATGTAAAATTATGCAGTTGTGAAATTATTCATCATTAGAAAAGAGGTTTTTAAAAAAAATGACAACGTAACTTCATTTCTGATGAATCCAATGGTCCCTTATATAATCCTAGATTTTTAATTTTTTATCTTTAATATTTTATTACTCACCTAATATATTGTGATCAGTTATCTCTATCACACCCTGTAATTTTTTATTCTTTTTTATCCATGTAAAAATATTTACCTCCAACTAATTTTTACATGTAAGGATACCCATCTATGTGTTACTTTTGGTCTCTATTATTTTTCTCATTTTTCATTTTTCATGAAATTTTATTATTCATTTGATTGATATGGGTTCTGTTGAAATGAATATATATTTATTAAAACATTGATGAAAAAGTCCATTTTCCATCATGAAATTCATTTTAAAGGTATAGATTGTAAAAAATTTATTTTAAATTTATTATTTATAAAATGAATAAATATTAATAGGTGGACATCCTTTCATGATAAAACATGTTAACAATACATAAAAAAACATTGTTAGTCCTTTATAAATAAAAAACTAAGCATTTATTACATTACAAGCATTGAAACACATAAATTGTTTTACACACAATACTATGTTTAGATTGTGTTGTAAGAAATTTTATTTTCATTCAACATCCTTTTGTACATGCATGAGAGAATTTTAACAAAATGCACCATAAAAGTATTATTATTATTAAAATAATAATATAAGTTTCCCTTACCTAATGGACGGAAATTTCGATCAATAGTAATTAAATAAATAAAATATTCATTAGAAATTTATATAATATTAATTATTTTGTTGAAAATTAACGAGTTATATTATATAGAACTATTTAAAAATAAATAAATTCTTTTTCTAATAAACTAATGACTATTAATAAAATTATTCTATCTAAAAATGTAATGAAAAGAACATTTGTTCCTTTATTTAAATGTGAAATATATTATATATTTGATCAAATATTTAAAATAAATATCATTTTTTTAGAATATATAAATAAAATAATATAATTTTACACATTTATTATTTTATAGATTTGTTCTATTTTTATAAAAGACACATTATATTGAAGAATAAGGAAAAATGATAAATTTTAATTGAAAACATAATTATAATGTACTTTATTTACATAGTTAAACATATATTTTATTTTTTAATGAATAATTAGAAAAATTATACATATATGAAGACAATTTTAGTCATTGTAATATATCACAATTTGTTATAGGATATGAATACAATTTAATCTTTTAATAATTTTTACTTTAAAAATGTGTTCTATCATCCTTTATGTGGGATAAATTGAAAATTAAATTCTACCACATCTGTAATATAAAGTTGGAAGAAATTATGCAATATTAAATGTTTGAATTATTGACTATCTCAAATAATTCAAAATTAATTTTTTCATTAATTTGACAAAAATTATGATCAATCATTGGGATTAATAAAAAATTAGATTGAAAAATGATAAAACTTTATACATAATAGGAAAAATGACCTAGAAACATATCCAAAACCCTTTTTAGGGCCATAATTAAACCATATACAACCATTAATATATAATTTTCCATTATTTTGGGAACATGTTCTAAAGGATACTAATCAATAGTGTATACCATTTAATTTTAATAATAAATATACTTCCTATCTACAATAAAAAGGAACTCTCCCCACTCACTAATATACACCTCTAACAATATTTGTCTCAAAAATAATTAAATATTAGACTCTAAAACTCCATTATATAATCTTATTATCTCTATATTATAATAAATCCATCCAATTAAGCCTTTTGTTGAAAACATACAGGACTTACACAGACAAGATTTAACATTCATTTATGTTATTTTTTTGTTTTACTTATTTCTAAAACCCATAAACTTTATCTTATTTCCTTTTTTATAAAAACAATAATTATTAATTATATAATCATATTCTTTTTATTTTAAATGATTTAACTATTAAATCACACACATCCAAAAAATTGGATATGCATTCATCATTCGTGTGTATGGAATACTACATCCTCAATGAAAAAATGTTGACAGTTCTTAGAATACAACCAATCAAGGTTGTGAATAATTATGGATCTATATTATATATATTATATATGTGATATTTTTTATAAATTTATTATTTTTTATATTGTTATACTACACATATTTTTATTATTTTAAATTCTTGAATATGATTATGTTGTTCATCTATAAAGAGGACCACTGCATCACGAAGCCACATTTTTAATTCATGTGAAATAGGGAATGCATTAATAATTGGTTAAATATTATTATCTTATATATATGATATAATATTTATTCTAGAATGTATATATATATATATACATATATATTTTCTTTTCTTTTATTTATTTCAACATGACATGAAAATGGAAACAATGTTCTATGGTATGTACAACTTACCATATCCAAAACATTATATTTATTTTAGAATAGCTATATTTTTTATATAATTATATATATAGAATTAATAATTATATTTAATTGATATCATGTTTTAAATTGAGTAATTGTTGAAATTGTGATTAATTAAAAGTATTGTTAATAATAATTCAAAATATGTGGTAAAAAAAGCTTTTATTTCACTAAACATAACATAAACATGGAATTTTGTAAAAACGTGTCATACAAAGTAATAAGTAAACATTATATGATAATATAATATATATATATATATGATTCAGTGATATAATTATAATTAAATTAAATATAATATATTTTTAGTTTGAAAAAATTATTATGAGAGTAAAATATTAAGGTGTGATAATTTCTAGTATCACATTAATTTCCACAATACATTATTCCACAATATCTTCTTAGTAGATTTTAGTGGTTAGTATAATTACATATAAAATTTTAAACCATTAATCTCACTTATTTAATGGTATAAATATTTTAAATTTATGTTATTCATTAATGGGGATCACTATTCAAAATGTAGTCATGTAGAAAGGGATTTCCATCTAACATTATACTTTTGTGAGACTCATGATATATTAATCACCTAATTCTTCATAGCATTGTATATAATTCCAATGATTTTATATCATGATTATGAACATAATTATTTATTTTTGTATAGATAAATTTTAGAATCACACATTAATTGGGTATATGTTTACAAATTAACCATATCAGTAAAGGATTATTTTCCCAATTTTCCTTTATTGAGATGAATTTTATGATTTTAACATATATTATTTAATGAGGTGTATATATTGATACATTGACATGTAATATAACTAATTTATACATTATTATTACATTTTATGTTGCATATTATGTTATAATTTTTCTAGAATTTTGATTCATGGTTACTAAAGTGGGAATAATTTTATGTTACAATTGCATATGATATAAAGATTATTTTTTATTATTTTTAAAATAATAAAATAATATGATCTATTTCAAAATAATTGTAAAGACAGAAAAATTTAAAGTAATTGTTTTTAATTATTTGGGATTTATACGTGTCTTAAAAAATTGACATTGGGTGATTCTGATTCCCAGTGTGATTGAAATAATTTTTTTACATTTTCTTGATACATTAAGAAAACAATGAGGTGGTATTTTCTATCATTTGAACTGGTGATCAGAAAAGAAATTTGAGCTAACCATTGAATCTTCAACGTTGCGATTCATTTAAGAGAAGCCCAACTTCGACCATAGTTGATCAGGATAAAAATATATTTTTTGGAATTTTTAATGAATAATAAAATGACATGTAAATGTTATTTTATTTTCTTTTCACTAATAGATGAGTGGTGGTAGCAGATTGGTGACTTCTCAAGCCATTTAATTTATTGAAACATCAACTATGTAACTCCAACATTGGGATCTAAAAATGTTTCATTAATTCATTTAGTGAACCTCATTAATTCGGCAACACGTTACTCACATTTCCCCTTCCATTTTAAATAGAGCTCAGGATGGGGTTTTTGCATGAATTATTCGTGTGAGGAAACTCTGGAAGATTTATATGTCATCATCAACTGATAGAGGATGAAATCTTGCGTGGAAATGATCTGGTATTGACAAATGCTGATGACTCCATCCAATGTGGATGCTCCACCCGCTGCAATTGCGACACCTCCAACAGATCTCAAGGTAGGGGGTGATGTTTGGATTTGGTTTAACAATTTTGAAATGATTTTATTTAATCGTGAAAGTTATAAATATATTCTCCCACTTTTTATTATGTTAAAGTAGAGGGTGTAGGATGAAAAAACAAAACTTGGACACTCCTCCGCTTCGTACATGTTGTGTTCTTCGAGGACGCCTTTCATAAATTTGGAGAGAAACATGACACAGAGTGTCACATTGTGCCCGTGGTAGAATTCATGACCAGCATGATGTGGTAAGAGGGTCACAAGAGATAGGACTGCCACTAGGCCGACCATTGCATGAGCTAAGGTAGTGCCCCATCGGTCAAATTAAATGCCCCCACATCCACGGGGCCATCTAGAGATAGTGGTCTTCCTTCAGAGGAATCAGTCCAGGTGTGTTCCGGCAGAACAAGATAAACCAATGGCCTAGTTGGCTAGCGCGGGGTTGCCAAACCCCACCCAGCGGCCCATGCCTACTACAGCCCAGTTCTGTAAACAAATCGATCTGACCCTGACAGTGTAGACCCACAGAACCGTGCCAGCCCATATCTAACTAAAACCAAATAGGGTCAGGTAGACAGTGAGACCCATTTCATCAGGTCTCCCTGACAGAGTCAGAACAGGCACAAACACAACCATCCATGAATAAAGAAACACATGTAACTGAATAACTGGTTGTTTGTTTGACTTTTCGTCAGTGGAATTGGGACCCATTGTAGAAATTAGTTCATTTAGAATATTTTGGCATGTCCGACCAAGATGGTTTGGACAGAGATGTGATAACCCCTATTTCACAGAAAGAGGTGTAACTAATAGTAAGTGCGACTGATTGATGTGTCGTTTGAGGCATAAGGAATCATGTGAAAAGGCAGTCTTTTGCAGAAAATATATGTCAGTATTTATGGAGTTTGATGTGTTAACTAGGATGTATCATATATGAACCCATCAAGGACCATTCTATAATGTTCCAATATCTCATAGATCGGGTGTCCGATCACTACACCGTCTGTCACGTTTGGACCCCTTTGAATGTTCGGTCCCATGGGTATAATTTTTTGGGACTTTTACCAGTTAAAATATGATCGATGGAATGAGAAACAAGTCTTTTTATAGAATAGGTGTTCATCGTGCAGGAATCTAGTGGCTGGATGTGATATGAAAATGAATAGCGACCAATATGGGTCAGCATCAGGAACTCCAAAGTGGGATGATCAAGTTGTATGACTAATCATCCGTACATCTATACTAGCGACCAATACGAGCCAGTACTAGAAACTAATACAGGTCATCTCTAGTGACCAATATGGGTCAACATCTAGCGACCAATATGGGTCTACATATAGTAACCTATACATATTAGTAGTAGAGTTACTACAGATATAATGAATTGGCTTTGCGACGAGTCATCCATATTACAATAACATTAACGATATACCGTTTGAATAAGATGTCCATTTTTACATTTTCTTTATGATTTAGATAATTCTTGTGATATTATCATTGTTGTATTTCATATTATGTTTTACTTTTTGGGTTACTAAGAGATCTTTGAGGGTCTGAGGGTCACTACTAAGTTGTTATACACACCCCTGCAGAAGCTGCTGCCACATGTTTGTATCTGGTGAAGACTATTGACACTATGAGGAAGAATTTGGAGGTTTGGGACATGGTGGAACATGGTTCAATAGGAGAATTCATGATCCTCTTCTCTAACATCATATAAACAACTACCACCACCACCCATGTAGAGAACTAGGGAATATGTGACAACTCATTACATTCTTTTCAGTATCTATGAATTTTATTCTAACCCACTATTTTTAGTTTTTAGTTGTACATGTGGTTTTACTTTAAACTCATGAATATACCATACTTTTTTTTATTTAGTTCAATCGCCCATTTTGGTTTTGTACAAATCTCTAAGGTAATGCCTACAATATTTGGTAAAATCCCCCATGTTCTAGTACCCAACACCTGGACAATGGAAGGCAGGATTGGGGTAGTCAAGTCTAGGACCAATTGGACATGTCATGACAAAGTGGAATCAGAGGGCGGTCAGTTCTACTAGATGAAATATGAGTCTACACATGGACCATAAATTCTTTTTTCAATCTTGGTAAATGAAAAAACTGGTTTCTAGGGTTTTGAAATGATTTTTTTTGATCATTCTTGATTCGGATCAATAGGTATAACATATTAACCATGGCACATTAGTTTGTTATGGGAAGATTCCACATAGATTGCCTGCCATGATTCCTATTAGAGATAATGACTATGGCACACGATGAGACAAGGCGTCGATATAGGGACTAATCATAGTGATTTCACCTTCTATTGGTGTACCAGAAGCACAACCACATGTTGACTTATATATGATACAAGTGGACTATGCATGATGGATGAGCGCATTGAATGAGTTATATATATAGAGGCCTCAATGGTTTCACAGCTAGATGGACCTCTAGGAACTAGAGTACTAGATTGAGGTGGTTTCACAATCTTTTGCTAATTAGAGACTCCTGTTGAGTAGATGGTGATCCTGGCCGCTATCCTTCTTCATGTATTGATTGTTCTATGTTGGAAATATACTTTATATGTGTATGAGGAAATGACCCACACATGGTTGGACATTGAGATCATTTTTAGGATTGAGTTCATGCCTGCTACACTACGCTCTATGTGTATTCAGAAGCTAATGCATCAATAGTAGGGAAGCCAAAATGTGGTACATTACATGGAATGTTTTACACACCTCTCCTGATTCTCCACAGACATGGTACGAGAACCTTACATTTGGGATATATTCTTTAATCAGGGTAGTCGATGAGAGATCATCGCTGTGACAGTTTCCCTAAACATCCGTACACATGCACAAGTGCTAGTGAGGGATTTTTTGAGGATGATATTACTTGCTGGGAAGGCAAAAATAGTGAGATCCCCTACCAAAAAATAGGTATCAATGTCTTATTCAACTTCCTGTAGACAAATCATGCAGATACTGAAGAGGGATAGACCATCCTCAGTGTTACCTGAGGATACATTGTAAGAAGGTGTGAGGCTTGAGAGGCTGAGGGAGCCACTGGCGAGGAATGATCACTTTTTCATGTGGGGTATAGGGTCACAGAACTCATGATTTTCCGACTCCCTTTGCAGATCATCGGATTGATTGTGGAGGGGAAACTAATGCAGAAGCATCGATAGGAGCATGAACATCATCCAGGTAACAAAAGAGGTATGGGTGTATCACATGTTTTAGGAGGTGTTCGGGGTCACCAGGCACTACCACCACCACCAAAAATTCATCCACCATAAGCTCAGAGAGCAGGTTGATGAGGACATTCCCAACTATAGCAAGTAGAGGCTCACAATCCAGATGTCCCTCAGATTATATAAGGTATAATAGGTTTCTTCTCTAGGTTAGAAGTTTTGATTATCATCATATGTGATATACATTTTTTCTTTTCCAAAAACATAGTTTATTAATATTAGATTTCGACTGAGCATTTAGCTCATAATTTGCGTTTTGGTAATCCTAAAAGAGGACATTAAACTGTCAATCACTTGTACCGATAGTTCGTTATTACTCTTAGAGAATATAGTTTTAGATTGAATCTTCTAGTAGCGGTGTTAAATCCCTATGGCGCCATTATAGGGATTGGCTGGTATGTTCACACACTTATTGACTTCGGGAGACATAAAGTGAAATGTACACACATAGTTGGATGACTATTTTCCTTAATTGGTGAGACAGATAATAGACCATCATGATATGGACTTGCGCTCAAGAGGGTGCATCCGATAACATATTAGTGGGATTGCATGACCTTAGACATGGTGGATAAGGCGAGTCCAAAGTTCTCAGTGGTGGTGGATGAGTGTGAGGATGTATTTCTAGAATATGTACCAGGAATAGCTTCTCATACATAGGAATACTTTCACATTGATTTGTACAAATGTACCACACAAATATCTACAATTGCATATTAGATGGCCCCTGAGGAGCTCTGGGAAATGAGGGTACATTTTGAAGACTTATAGAGGAAGGGATTTATAAGGCCCAATGTTTCTACATTGAAATATCCAGTGTTGTTTTCCAATAATTTAGACCAATATTTGGTGATATTCATGGACTTCTAGAGCCTAAACTATGTGACTATGAATAATAAGTGTCCTCATCCAATGATTAATTATTTTTTTGATCAGTTGAAAGTATAGAAGTAGTTATTGAAGGTAGACATCATATCAAGATATGATCAGCTTCAGGTGCGAGATGAGGACATCCAAAAGACGATCTTGATATGTCATTAATAAAATTATGAATACCAAGTGTTGTCTTTTGGTGTGATGAATTCCCTTGCAGTGTTCATGGGTCACATGAACAGGATATTTCAGGCCTTCTTAGACCAATTTTTTGTGATATTCATCAATGAAATTGTGGTGTATTCAGCATCTGAGGAAGATCATGCCGTATACTTGAGGATAGTTATGGAGACACTCCAGGATCCACCCTTATATAAGAAGCTCTCGACGTTTGATTTCTAGATATGGAAGGTCCACTTCATTGGAACCATCTTCACAAAGGATGGTGTTGTAGTTGACCTTTCTATGATCGAGGTAGTACATGTTTTGGATCCACCGAATAGTGTTACAGAGGTATGGAGCTTCCCTAGATTAACTTGATACTATCAAGGGTTCGTACCAAATTTCCCCAGAGTAGAAGCACATTTGACTTCAATGAAAAAGCAGGAGAGACCCTTCTTATGGTTAGATACATTCCAGTAGAGCTTTCAACATCTGAGGAAGCTCATGACCATTGCTACAATCCTGAGGTTGTCCAAGGAAGGCACTAACTACGTTGATTACTGTGGTGCATCCGGGATTGGGCTCGGTTAATTCCGGATGTAGGGTAATATAGTGATATATTATTGATCAAAAAATATATCGCCTCATGAGAAGTATAATTTGACTCACATCATTGAGTTGGCAGTATTATTTTTCGCACTGAAGATGTGGTGACACTACATGATGGGAAAGTGGTTTATTGTTTACCAATACCAAAAGCATCATAAATACATCTTCACAATGAATGATCTAAATCTGATATAGTGAGGTTGCATATAGTTCCTCCAATATTTGGCCTTTTATATAGAATATACTCTTGGGAAGGGGAATGTAGTGGCAGATGCACTTAGCCGAAGACAGAGTTCACTGCTTCTTATTGAGGCTACTTTTCAAGTTTCCTCGCTTTAGAAATCCAATGTGGATAGATATGAGATAGTCCACCTACAATATATCATAGTATCTCATCCACTCCATAAATTTTTATGTAGAATAAACTCATAGATAGCAACAATGAGTCTAAAAATGCTATTATATATTTAGGTTGTGCACTTGACAGATATTCTGATGTTGGAGAGCATGTTATACTTTTGAGAACACAAATAGTTGTATTCATGTCTCCAAAAGAGGTGGTGTAGAGGTTGATGCATAAATCACCCTTGGATGTACATCTTGGTGTGATGAAGAAGTATCAGGACCTCTTATGTCAGTACTGGTGTCCAGGGATGAGGAAGTTGTGGTAGAATTTGATTCTAGATGCCTCACTTTTCCTTCTTGTGATGGTCAAACACAAAGTAACAAAAAGATTGACCCCACCCTTCATAATACCATAGTGGATGTGAGAAATGATATTGATGTACATTATTAATGGGTTACCATGTATGTCTTGAGGGCATGATACCATCTAGCTGATTGTTGACCCACTCCTCCAGTTGGAACACATCCTGGTTACTCGAGAGAAGTGTTTGTTAGAGAGCATGGGATGTCTCCATATTAAAAAGATCCTGTGACATCATGGAGTTCCATTAATGGTTGTCTCAGACTATGTCACATTATTCAAATCCCAGTTGATGAAAGAATTGAAGGAGGATTTTGAGACTCATCTTTTCTTGAGCACAATGTTTCACTCACAGATTGATAGTCAGACTGAGCGGACCATCTAAACCATAAAGTTCATGCTTCGTGCATGTGTCCTAGATTTTCATTGTATTTTGGAGGACAATGTACACTTATTGATGTTCATTTACAATAGAAGATATCAATCCACCACTATTATGGACCCATTTGAGATGTTGAATGGATGACCGTACAGATCGACCTTATTCTGTTCGCTTCCATGAGAGCCAGCACTCATGGGACCATAGATGGTACAAGCTACCACTAAGAAGTTTCATGTCATCCGGATGCGGATGTAGACTGCACAAATGTGACATAATTCAATTTTGATAGGCAATGGATACCACTTAATTTATAGGAGGGTGACCACATATTCTTGTGAGTCTCCCCCAACAGGGACTACATAGATATATTTTAGATGGTAATCTATCACCTAGGTTTATCAGACCTTTCCTGGTACATTAGAGGATTGGAAAGGTGGTGTATTGTTCGGAACTACCTCCACTATTGGAAAGGGTGCATGACGTCTTCCAGACATATCAGCTGATGAGATATGTGAATGACCCATCTCATGTCAACGACCATGCTGAGCTGGGGATTGATGATGAGGGAACTTCTGCCGAATACCAGGTGGAGATAGAGGATAGATCAGAGAAGATCCTTTTTGGGCAGTCGATGCCTTTGGTGTGGGTTCTGTGTTAGCATGGGAATCATTAGGAGAGAACATAAGAGTGAGAGGATCATATTCATACCCTGTATGCCCTTGGTTGTTGTATCCTTTTTAGGATTTCAATGATGTAAATCCATAAGGTGGGGGAATGTAATGATCCAAAAACTCCATTTATTTATTATTATTAATTGTGGTATATAAATGTCTGCAATAATTGATGGAGCATGATTCCACGGCACAGTGTGGTCGGAAAGAATTTTTGAACTTTTTTTTGGTACTTTTATTAAATGTGCAGACATTGTTTTATATGATTTTAACTAGTGCTCTGAATAAAAATCTGATAGCACCTATGAATCTACAGCACCACGATTTTCTTATGGGAAACATCACTTCGACCAAATTTGGATGAGAAAAAAAGATTGTTTTTGTACTTTTTAATGAATAATAAAATTACAAGGAATTTTTCTTTATTTTCTTTTCTCCAATGCATGATTAGCAGTGGTGGGACCGGTGACATGTCAGTCCATTTAATGTCTTGACTCATTAACTATGTAACTCCACAAATGTATATTGAAATTGTTTCATTAATTATTTTAATGAATGTCATTAATTTTTGAATGTGTTACTCACATTTCCCCCACTTATTTAAATGGAACTTAGTGTGGGGTTTTGGCACACCATCACTAAGTGAGTAAAAACATGCTGAGATATGTGGCAATGTCCACCGATGGGTGGTGAAATCTTCGGAAACAATGATCTAGGATTGAGGAACGACAATGAATCCATCCCACGTGGAATGTCCTCGTGCTGCAACCATGAAACCTCTAACAGATCTTGATTTAGGGGGTTTTTGTTATTTTTGGATTAAATTTGTTTAAATAATTTCATTTGATATTAAGTGCAAATAAATATTCTACCGCTTGTTATCATATTAATGATCATGGTGTGGGATGAACGAACTAGGCATGAACCATTTGTCGCTTCATCCATGTTGCGTTGTTTAGAGATGACTATCCGAAATTTTGATGGAAACAAGAGACAGAGGGGAAGGTTGTGGTTATGTCAGTCTGGGAGACTTGTAGGTATATATGGAACCATGAATGTACCACGAGAGCATGTCTAGTGGCCCATGGAAACAAGCCACCTATGTTGGGGAGGTAGCATGCCATCGCGCACCGTGATGGTTGAGGTTTTTTGCCTGAGCTGGCTGCATGGGAGAAGGTTGGTGCTCAGATGTGCTACTGGAGGCAGAAATTGTAGCTAGCAGGAAATGGAAGGAGGGTCGACATGACCTCATGCCATAACAAAATTTCAGGAGGCTGATCGGCCTTCTGTCCGACTATTTCATGCGGTGGGGCAGTGCCCCTCCATTCGGATGAAATAACCCCTCATCCATAGGGATGGCTGGAGACAATGGTCCTCCATTAGGCAGACCAGGATGGATACATGGAGGAAAAACTGATTGTACCATCCTAGCGGGTCAGGCCAGACCAGCGGCCCAGCGGGCCAGTGCAGGTGGGCTGATCCTCCAACGGCTGGGGCTATTAATGCCCTAGGCCGGGAACTATCTGTGCCATAATTGGTGAACGAGGCCAACCATTAATGGGCTCGAGTCGGGAAGGGTTATGTAGTCCCCTGGACCCATTGCGTCGTGTCGGCCAGACCGAGTCGTGCTGGGCACAAACCCAATAGGCCCTTGATTAATTAAACGCTCGTAAGAGATGGACAAGATTTCTGTTTGACACATCATATGTGGCATTGTAACCCCTTTTGAAAATCGATCCCTTTGGCCTATTCTGGTGGGACTGAACATCCTATGTGGGACCGAGGTGCAACAACCCATGTTTTACAGAATGGGGTGTAACTAACATAACATACATGTTATCGATGCGGTGTCTGTTGAATAAGGACCCTTATGACATATTTGTCCTTTGGAGACACACTAACTGAGCTTTGATGGTGGTTAATGTGTGACCTAGGATGGATCATACAAGAATCCAACTGCTTCCTTTTTATATAAGTGCTCATATTACGTAGATCAGGCATCCGATCGATGCGACGTATGTCACATTTGGACAACAATGATTGGGCGGTCCCTTCGGTATGCTTTTTGAGGGACTTCTTCCAATTGAATTATGACCAGTAGCTTATAGAGAATAGTCTTCTGGAGATCTGGCTAGCTTCGTGCGGGAATCTAGTGGCTGGCTCTTACATAAAAAACAAGAGTGGTCAATATGGGTTAGCATCAGAAACTACAGAGTGGGATTTTGTTGTGGTTCCACTAATCATCACTACCTTTGTTCCAAAATCCAATATGGGTCAGCACCAACACTAATACGGGTCACCACCAACGACTAATACCGGTCCACACCAGTGAAAAATACGTGTAATCACCAGCGACCAATATGAGTCAACATTTAACGACCAATACATGTCAACATATAGTGATCAATACCAGTCAGCAGTAGAGTTACTAAAAATAGGATAATATGGAATTACGAGTAGTCATCCCTATCCACGTAATCTAAATGTTATAGTTTTTGGATTACGGAGTGACCTTCATGGGTCCTAGGGTCCCCTATTGAGTTGTTATACTCACCCCTGAATAGGCACCACCTACATGTATGTGTCTGGTGAAGACTAATTACGCTCCGAGGAAGACTTTGGAGGTTCGAGACAAGTTAGAGCATAGTGTGATTAGAGGAGTGGATATCATCTTCTTTGATATTAGACATATATTTACTACCCCTAGGTAGAGCTCTAAGGCCTATTAAACAACTTTTTTACTATATTTTCATTTTCTATGGCTTGTATTCCAGCCTACTATTTCCAGTTTACTATTTTACATGTGGTTGTTCATTACTCTCATGGTTATACCTTCCTTTTTTTGGTTGATTGTATTAGTTTTCCTTTTTGGTTGTCCAAAGATTTATAGGCAATGCCTTCCCTATTTGGAAAAATCCTTCATGTGATAGTCTCCAACCCCTGGCCTATGGATGGCAGGCTTGGGGTAGCCATGTTTGGGCCCTATGGGATGGGTCCTGACCATAATTCCCATGAATATAATTCTTTTACGAATATTTATTATATCATTATGTAAATGTACTATATTCCCACATATTGGTATGTATGGTATGTAATAATGTTTTTATTATAAAATATCGATTTATTTATCATATTGGTTCAAAATAATGTTTCATTCAGAGAAATAATCTCTATAACTATCTATGAAAATATTCCATATTATATTTTCACTTAATTTCAAGGAGAATGTTTTTGGGTTTTTTTAAAGATATAAAATTATTTTTTCAATGAATATTTTAAAAATTACCAAATTTATGTTCTAATATTTCTTTGAATTTCTTTAATATGAACTTTTATTAATCTAAAAGGATAATTTAGTCAAGAAATGTTATAAATAATATTAAATTATGAACTTATATGTATTCAATTTTATTATCATATAAAACTGATTTCAAAATTTTATATTGTTATAGACGTAATTTTCAAAGAATTATTATTTTCCTTAAGAAATATTATGACTGATCATTAAACATCATTATCCATCTAATACGAAAATCATTGATATAGATAATTCATTAATATTGATAATTTCTATAGAAAAAATTCGTATACTATATTTTAATGGATTAAGATTATGATTAATAGTTTTTTATGAAAAAATTTTCTTTAAAATTGGTTATAATAGGAGAAAACACTTATGAAACCCACATCATTTCAGCATTATTCTAAAATGAAATGATTATGAGACCATTATAATTTCCACATGTTATTATATAATTAAATTCATTTGAAACTCATTTAATAGCATATATTATGATTTTATGTTTATGAATAGAATCAATTTTTATGGTCCTTATTTGATGAATGTATTTAGATCATGTGGAACACATAAATATTGTTTTCATTATTTATCTATTGATACCTATTTATCTCTAGAATAACAGTTTAAGTATAAATTTTATTTGAACATTAATTTTACTTGGTTGGTCTTCCTAACCCCAAATCATACTGTTACATAGTGGTTATCTCTATCAACATTCAATAGGGTACGTAGGTGTTTAGTCCAATACTAAAATATGAAGATTCATGGGTGGTCAACCCAATCCTAAAACAATAGATTACAAATGAGGTATTTCCAACCCGAAAACAAGATCATGCATGTGTGTTATTATAATTCATGAAAAAATGGGTTTCATGGGTTTTCATTCCTATCATAAAACAATAGGTTAAAAGGTTAAAAAGCCATATCCTGATGTTAGTACAAAGGTAATTAACCTCATTGATACTTGATATTATTTCCTGGGTTGTTATCCATGAGAGAATATTTTCTATGGTTATGTGTATTCTCAAAAATCAATATATTATTCCATTATTATACACTAATTGATCATGTTATTTATTTTCTATTTGATTAAGGTTTTATTAGCTTCTATTCATTATGAAATGACTCTTTAATATGGTATTTGATATGCATTGAAAGCTCTTAAAATGATACCCTCATATTGATATTCACTTTTGATGATTTTATGTGTACATATCTCATTTACATATCCTCTGTAAACAAATATGATCACACATTATTATTTTTTACTTTCTCTCCATTATGAAGAATGTTTTCAGATGGAGTAATAAAATTGAATATATTTATGTGATACGTTGAATATATTTCTCCATGTTAGAATATTTCATTCCACTTTTCCAATGATTCATAACTATTATAGTCCTCAAGCATGTGTTCATGGAAAATATTTTTTATTCATAAAAAATTATGTAATATACATGTATTATAATCTACAATCACTATATTGATCACTTAATGTTGTGGGGTATTTACATACAGTGTGACATTAGGCTTTACATGAATGAAAGAACCAATGATAAATTTCTCTCTATAAATTTTTTCAATTTACATTCCCATCCACTGAATATTCTTCTCATATTTTGAGATCCTATCATATATAATGAGGGATTTGACTATTTATACCATATGATATATTTTATTCATTTCCTTACCATATTCCATTTAAAAATCTATTTGAGGGGGAGGTGGCTAAACATTCATACAATGAAAAATGTTTTTGATGATCTTCTAATTCATAGTATACAACCCATATTACCTAATTTCATTTTTGATAATATTTTAAATGGAATTTATCTATTAACATTCCTCCTAAATTGTCTCACTATTGAGGCATTTTAAGGATTAGTTCTATTATAGTTCACTAATAGATAATATATTATATTTTCAACATTGACAGTATAATGATATACATGATAATTGATCCTATGATATGTATCGTTGTCAATGAGATCATCAAGAGATGTTGTACCCCCAATATATTTACTTTTTTTTGTTATTAATTATGATCTTCTTCCCTCATATTAATTATTATATAGGTACTTAATGGAAAAGGTTCAATTGATTGTATTTTCAACACAGCTTTGCCATACACTCTCTAGATAAGGGAACTGGATTGTGGGATGAGAAGAATAAGAATAATTAATTATTTTAAGATCTATCTAAATTGGAATAAATATATTTAGATTTTTTAGGAGGATGAGGCAAAAATATAACCATATTTGTGGGATGTAATTTCTCTAGTACCACTATTTTCATCAAACTATGTGATTTTCTTCAATGTTGGAGATGATTTTAATAAAAATTAAAAAATTCATATGGGTTGTGTATTTTCATATAATAGGATTACTAATACTATAATGGCTACTCTAATGATGGATCCAATAATCATTAGAGAATAATAATTGTTCAATTTATGGTATAAACAATGGGAACATATTTATGAAAGTATTTATTTTATATAAATATTAAAATCCATTAATAGAGAATCATTGTTGAATGTTCTCGAATGTATGTTGGTGTAGACTTTCAATCCCATTAGATGACCATTTCGAACACCTCCATGAATTTGTCAAGGATTATTATTGATGATTACACTATTATTTATTGTAGGTTTAACATCACTGAACATAAATGAAGACATATAATTAAAATATGTCATTTATAATTTATTTTTATGATCATTGAAATATTTGAATTTAAATTTTCATTGTTTTAAACAATATATTATAGTGCCATTGGGAATGAAATTGAAGATCATCATATAAAATTTTATCATTACATTATATAATTATAGTTTAGTATCATTCAACAATTTTAAATATATTTAATATCACATATTTTTATGGTTTGATAATTCAATTATGATATGAAGTTCATCAATTACCATAATATTTTTTACATATCAACCATAATGTACAAACATAATTGTTTGGTGATAGATATTTTACTGAAGTTATAGATAGAAAACATGTATACATTATTCTGATATTACCTTTTTTAATTTCACACAGCTAAGTGGATGGAGTCCAAAAAATGATTTGTATATAACCCTTTCACGGCTAACTTATTATATATAATGTATTGTAGTGTTCATATAGGTGAGATTATTACACTTAATAAACCAAAATTTAGAATTTCCTAACTCGTTTTAATAAAAAAATTATGGGTAATAAGGACCAAATTCACCATGATGGATTAAAAATTACCCATATGTGGTTCATAGTATAATAATTTTCAAGGAGTCATCACTATATAAGAACGTATTTTAATATTAGTTACTTGGAATCATGTATGAAAAGTCATATCTTCCCATGAACCATATATTATTTGTCAAATAAAATAAATTATTCTTAATGTGGAGAGTCTCCATGAATAAATGATTCATTAGAATAGGATGTAACAATATGGTAGATGATTGTTAGGGGATCTCTTTCTTGGTGTTTTATTTTATAGTCACAAGAAGGTTTGATCTGGCTTTTAACAATTGAAAATCTATTGGGATCAATCACATTTTGACTACAATGGCAGACTTTGTAGTAAAAATTCTAGTGTAGAACACCATAGTTACTGGTAGTATTGTAGAGAGGTGAATCTTCACCACTATGACCCATAAATTCTATTTTTCATAAATTAATAATATGATAATGGCCCACTATATATAGTCAGTTGATGTCCTCATGAAAGCAATACCTTGGGAAAAATATTTTTTGAGTTAAATCCTAAATATATTATTACAATATTTTTTTAATTCCACTATGTTTTCACAAAATAAGTTCAAATTTTGCCTTGTGGATAGAGAATTCCATGTAAAATAGAATATCTATGAAGTATTGGTATTTTTATTAGGGTATATCGATAAGAAATTTTTTTTCGATTGGGTTATATTTCTATTTTTGAATGACCTCTGTAAAGGACCTATGAAATATTTATGGAAGGTTGATCTATTAATGATATTATTATCCATTTATCTTGGTATTTTTCCATTAATATCATAGATGGGAGAAATAATATATTTATAATCATTAGGGACAATATCATTATGCGGGCAGGAAACATCATGAAGGTTATTATTTCTAATTTCTTAATCCTAATCAATTCATATGAAATCATCATATCTTTTCTTGTTTTTTTGATGTTAGAAAGCATAAAATCATTCCCTTATATCAATTCTTTGATATTCTAGTTGACATCAACGACTATAGTTGGAATTTATACCCATTTTATGGTTGGTGTAAGTATGTTTCAAAGGTCATTTATTCTATTAATTTATATGATATAACAAAAATTATATTTTTTGGGTGAATAAACATTTATCTTCCACTATTCATTACTAGTGTGTGGTACATTCCATATAACATTTCTATAAAAAATAAATAGAATATGTGATGTGCTTGAATATGTAGGTGGTCTCTCTCATTTATTATAGGAATTCATATAGTATTGTATTATTTTATAGGAATAGGAATGAGATATCATTTTTTGATTATTTATATCCACCCTAGGAGAGCTATCTAGGATGCTCAGGAATGGGTGAGAAAATGATGACCCAGTAGGGATACAACACAATCATAACGAGGAATTGATATTATGTGTAATTAGTGGTAGCTATTTCTAAAGAGGAACCAATGAGGATACTACTATTTTATATGGATGAAACAATTAATTTCCTCTTATTCCCCTTTTTTAAGGGATGAGAAGAACGGTTTTTGTCATTTTTTTCAAAGGTTCTCGACAACATTTGTGATGGAAATGTGTATCGATGACTTTTGAAACACCATCTATCACTAAATTGACATTTGGATGGGCTATATATCTTATATATCATGATGGGTGGTCTATATACTTTTAATTATAACTTTATAATGGTATTTTAATCTTGGTCATTTTAACCCCAACATTTAATTTATTACGATAGATACATTTTACACATACTATATGTCCTCTTATCTTGTACAATAACTAGTCAATACATTAATGAAAGCTAGAATGAATCCATTACTTTGAATGGATTTCCAGTTTAATGTTTTAGATATATGGAAAAAACACAAACATGAATCATAGATCAATGTAATATCCAAATAATTTAAAACATGTGTAATATTATTCTTTGAAACCAATGTTTGTATAACTTTATATTATGAGATCAAAAAAGTGGAATAGAATTTTGGACACATTTTTATTTTATTTATGGATTCTTTGTGGGTTAAGAATTATTTATTAATATGTAATATCCTTCATCATTCATGAAATCATGTTGGGATTTGGATTATTTTCGTGTTGGTGGTGGCTTGACCCATCATGCCAGACATAACCTTTTTATTTTACTTAATGATCTTAGAACTTTATGAAATGGATTACTCATGGAACTAGAAAAAACCAATAATAAAAATATTCATGATTATACCTGATTCCAATTTAATATTATATGTGTTCAAATGAAATGTTACCAAAAAATCAAGGGACTCAATGTAATCATGAGGATGGAAGGCCTCACACATAACACCTTTTGGGTGGGATTATTGGCAACTCTAAGACTCAATTTTTGTATTAATACATATTCATGAATCATTTAATATATATATAATATATAACTTGTTATAGTTGTATTAAAAATAAATTGATATCATGTATTAGACATAACATCATATTTATTTATAATTGGTTATTTTTTAATTGTTCTATTTAATATATTTATGGATTTATATTTCATTTAATGTCACAATGATGGTATTATGAAACTCTGTATGGAAAAATATAATTTATATTCATCATGGAATATTAGAGTTAAATATTCATGTACGGATTTGGCACATGAGATTGTTTTGTAATTATCTGTATAAAAGGACTATGCAAACAAATACATCGATTCCACCTAACGTGAATGAACATATCATTTATGGTCAAGTAGTTAGGATAATACAATGCTGATTAATGTTGTTATTTGGATCCATCATAGAAGAATGTTTTTTGAAATTGGTTGTGTGATTCATATGTCAAACTAGTCCTTGTAGTAAATATTTATTTGAATATAGACCTACATTTAGGTGAACTACATTAATAATTTATTCCAACTAAGATTAAACAAATATGAAAAATAATGTATATTTATTTTTTAGATGGGTGCATTATAATACATTTATTATTTCCTAGTACAAATTAAGGTGGAATTAGAGTATTGAGATTGGAAATATAGGAGGCTTCCAACATAATTCTTGAATACAATAATCAAATCCTATATTGTTTGGAATGGTTGGAGCATATGCCAATGGAATAGGCCCGTGCAGAAGTCTAATTGGGAATGCCTTCATTTCAGGTGGTGATAAAATCGTTGGATATTATATTAATTAGGAGTCCCAATGAGTATCTGATCATTTCAATTAAATAATCTCCAATAACCACTATGACACCATGAATAATGCTCTGGGTGATAAAAATTGGGATGAAAAAGATCCATAAATCCACTCAAATAACATAATCATGTATGGATGAGTACATAAATATTAATGATGGGGGTATTCCCAGTAATAAATGAATGGAGATTACTATAGTAGTGACTAAATATATTGTCATTTTCTTGTGGTATACTATTAGAAATTGATAGAGACATGTTTTAGAAATAGGAATATATATGGGGAATAGATAACACCACATACTCACATATCATCTAACCATGTGGTCCCATCATTATCCATATGGTTGGGATGCTTATTACAATGCTAATAAATAATTTATGACACTCTAATTATATGACATATTATGCAGGATAAATGTTTTAATTGGATTAAAGTGAGAACTTATAATCAAGAGGACTTAATGATATTCCCTATTATCTGATCTTAAATATCTAGAGGCTCTTTTCGAGATTGTGATTTTGTCCCACATAGATATAATCCAAATAGAGAAAAATGAAATGATTTTATATATAAAATGGGTTCAGTGGTTACCTCCCCTTTGTAGTACATCACTGAGATGGAGGTTGTCTCACACAGGTTGTTACATGGAAGCTAGGTTATTCCTTGGGTGGGTGGGACATGGGTGTCTTATAAAAACCAATAGGTTCATTGTAGGTTAAATGAATATGGAACCACATAGGTGGTTCCTAGGTGAATAGGATTGTTACATAGTGTAGGTTATATCTAGGAGAACATGGGTGTTATGTAACATGGGAGACCAAACAAGTAAGGTATCTTTATCGAAACTACATGGGTCTCCACAATAGCATTAATATAGGTCTAGATCAATCAATAACATTAAAAGTCAAATTATTAGAAAATAATTTTGATTATGGGAATTTTATCCTCAAACAAATGTTTCTTGGCCAATATAACCGTATAATTTTGTATCACATTCAATTACTCTCATTATAGGGACTGAAGAAATAGCTTAAATATTTTGAGGATCTAGATGAATGAATACAGTGACCTAATCCCTTAGGATTCCTATAGTCGTCAATAAAAGAAAAATGAGGAGGATAATTATAAAATATATATGAAAATTTTGTGCATTTTTTTAATGATTTAATAAGTAATTGTTTATCACATATGTATCTCAAGTTAGAGTATCATGTGGGTAATTCCCACTAATGTTGGGTCACATATTGTTTTCATATGTGAGCCTATTGGAATTCAGTTAGTATATGTACATGATAAATTGGGAATTTTCGTTGACTCAACTATATCCTCTAGTATTTAGTGGTTTTCCCTTAAATATTTTCTTCTCTATATAACAATCGATTATCAATAATTTACAAAATGTCTAATTTTTTCAATTATATTCATATAAATTATATTCATGTAATTTTTTATTCAATTTTTCATATAGAAAATGTTATATAAATTTTCATTTTATTAAAATATGGGGTGCTTCACCTAATATGACTAATTTTCATTACATGAAACTAATTTTAGAGGATAAAATTAGGTATATTATGGATTTTTTTATACTAAATATAATTATACATATATAATATTAACATCTTTTACAGAATCCATCTACACATTTGTTTTAATGACATTATTTATCCTCTATTTCGTGTTAATCAATTAATATTTAAGAATATGTATTTCATTATGGAGTTTTTCCTTATTTTGAGTTCATGAAATATAAAGTACAATTTTCATTGATAATTTCTATATTAATGTAATATAATATCTATCATATTATTAAAATTTCATGTTCATACTCTAACATTGTATTCATGTTATGAATGAATGAAACACATTAACAAACACATACAATATTATTTTCATTACATCTACATTAAATAAATATATGTTTTTTTGGGAATGTATACTCCCAAAAATTCTCTATAAATCTAATTAGTTTTGATGATCACAAATAATATTGTTTTTATTTCTAAAGAAATTGATTTAAGTATGATTTAGAGATATATATATGTAATATTTCTCTAGGGGATGTGTTCTGGAAACATTGATCAAACAATATGTTCAGATATGAATGTATAATTCATCATCCCCGCATTATGAATTGGAAACACAACATTTGAAAAAATGTATAAAATATAAACCAAATATTGATGTTAGTTACCATTATTCATACCCTACTTTTAAATAATGATCACATAGTTAACCAACTGTATAATAAAAGGATGACTGTATGGAAGAAATTTCCTATATTAATTATGATTCAAAGTCTTTAGAATGAATTCGTAGGCTTGAATATTAACCCAAAACTAAAAAATGTCACCCTACGACACATAGTAGAACCCTGAGTATGTTTATTCACAAAAAATATTTAAATATTTGATATTATCCGATATTTGTACAATGGTATTGACTAAAATAAAAGTTTGATTCAAATAAATTCTTCGACTGATTCAAAACATGTCCTGAATTATAAAAAGAAACATATCCAAATGATAATACCACATATATTATTAATATAATTAACAAAACCTCTATGAACAATGAATATGAATACCCTCGAACTATCAGATGATTTTCTTAGATCTGAAATAATGATGAAATCCATCTATTATATATATTCTATCACTATTTGTTTGAAATATATAATAAGTATTGTATACATATGAATAAATTTGAATTGTTCTGTTATAATGAATGATAAACAAATTTTGAGGGTGTGTCTATACATTAAAGATATAAATTTTTTACATTGTACTATTAGTTGTTGCCACTCAATTTTATGATCATTTGAAACTAGGACCACTTCATAGTTATTCGTTTATATAAAAAATATTTTCTAAATAATAAGAACAATATAATTTTATTTTTTACGACATCATATATAAATTAATCTGAATCCATCAAATGATCAAATAGTTTGAATTATTGGTCTATTAACTGTTTTTACTCAGTGGTTTTTGATGTATTATATTCATATACTAAGGAGGGGAAAATTTATTTTTCTATAAATATATTTGAGGGCTCTATTTATCATTGTAATAATGTTTTCGATTTAATTCCCTTTGTTTTGGATTTGAGGACTCCTAGCAAGAGTACCATTCTAGTTAATATAACCATGATTGCAGAGGGAGCATTGGTTAAGTGTACTAGGGGTCATTATTCCCTGAGCCACAAAAAAATTGATGTTTTAATTCATTCTATTCATCTTCTTCTTATATTTAGTATGTAAGAAGTCATTATATATCAACATAATAGAGACGTTTTAAATGACACAATTCACTTTCTCTTTTACAATGTTTTTATTATTCTATCATTAAAATTTGTATCATGGGTGAACATAGATTAAATATATAGTAAGAATAAATAGTATTAAGATTCTAAGGAGAATATAGTAATGTTTGGTGAAAAAACATATGTTAATGGTTAACTATACATATTTTAATGGTGAAAATTATGGATACTAGAAATAATGAATGGCTACCTATTTAATAAATGTAGGATTAAATATTTATTCTTAGATAATCGGCCCTTATGTGATTCTTGAAAATCCAGTGACTTGGATTGAAAAAACATATTCTAAATGAGACATCAACTAGAAGGAAATAATTTTTATTAACCATGGACTTGGAAAGGATGTATAAAACTGAGTTTCACAAAGAAGTACAACCAATTACATGTGGAAAACTAATATAGTTGATTATGAAGGAACCCTGGACATCATACAAAAGAGATACGCTCACAAAAAAGTTAAATTTTACACAATTAGAATGTTTTATGGAGATATAATCACTCAAATTAATGGATGTTTAATAGATATTTTCAATAATATTACATCAATAAGAAATCCAATCAATCAATATGATCATGCACAAAACGTACATATAGTTCTTCCCTCAAAATGGAATGGCATATCTATATCAAATCGATAGGCATAACATGTCATGATTTTGACTATGAAGGAAATTTTTTCAACATTGATGATATATGAAGCAGAAATGACAGATGAAGATAAAGATAATATTATTATATGAAAAAACAAAATAATTCTCTTAATTTTACATTTTGGATTCATAACCGAAAAAATAAAACATGAATTCAAAATAAGAACAAAATTCACATTCCTCTTATTTAAAAATGGAACTATATTATCTCACTTGGAAATTCACTAAATTATATAAGAAAAAAAGCATATTAAAAATAAATTAATATTTTTGAAATAGAACACCGTGAAGTAAGATTCTATGAATGAAAAACTTTGGGTCACATTACAGCTCGTTTCTCTCAATTTAATTATGAGTGAAATAGTATTAAAAATAACTACCTGATCAATTGAGATTATTATCATAATGGAAAAAGAGCTATGAATGATACATGTTATGTATAATAATACAAAAAAACCTACGCAAATTATGATTAAGAAAAAGAGATCAAAAAGTAATAAAACATGTGTTTTAAGACAGAGGATAAAGATGGACTAAAATCATATTAATATTCTGATTCTAAAACAGGATGTTGCTGATATAAATAATTACAAACCTAATATACAATGAAAAAAATATGAATATTTTTTAATGATTCATAAATCATTAATAAACAAAAAATTTCGTTTGTGTGAAATAGATATAATTCTTAAACAACTTCATGCTCTAAACGAAAAATTTTACTCCTCCACATCAACCTATATTCACCATGGAAAAAGGTTAAAGAATTAATTTATGAGGTGTAATCTTATAAAATTTTACTCTGGTTTTTAGAAAAGATGAAAATACACTAATTTTAATGCATGAAAATAATTTTATTAAAAGTGAAATATTTCGAATTATAATAAAATTTGTTGAATATTAATTAATAAAAATTAATTTGTCTTCAATTCAGAAAACTGAAATTTTTTTCTTTGGAATAAAAGGTCATAGCACTAGAAAAATTCAGTTCTGAAATCATCAAATTAGTGGTATGAAAAGAGATATTATTTCAGAAAATATTTCTTATGTATGTGATTTTAATTCATGGATGATAATGCAAAATTGTATTCCTTGATCATTGCATGGTAACAATTCTATACACAAGAAAATATAGTTAAGAAAACAAAAGCATGTTTAAATAATTTTGTAGGAAAATTGTCCCAGAAAATATATGTATTGTGGTATATGGAAAGTGCATTCTCTAGATACATCAATGGAGAGTCATAAAATTTCCATACACTAACTAAAATTAACAAGGGTCTATTTAGATTTTTTGATAATGAAATTTATGGAATGTTGGAGTTTAATTTTTAGAGATCCATTGAACATTACAATAAACATTGTGATATTTATACATTGGATTTAAATTTCATGTGTAAAAAATTGTGTTCTTTTAAACAGATAAAAAATTGATTAATAGATTTTCTTAGAAGAAATTTAAATTGAAAGATATATTCTTCACATAAAATTTCAATGAAAAAATTAGCTTCTTATTTTCCATGTCATAAATTTTGAATTAGTAGAATACGTTATGCATGTCAAATTAAAAAACAAAAAAAAATCATACTTCAAATATATTAACAAAATTGGATAATATAAACAATTATAACATATCCATTTTTATTATTTTTGACCATCTAAAATATCTATTTTGGTAGTTAAATTATTTGTTTTTGTTTTTGTTGATGATTTTTATAGATTTACATGAATTAATTTTGTAAAACCTAAAATTGATGTATTCACTATTATTGAATGGTGTTGAAAAATTGACCACGAATAAAATGGTTTAATTATAATTTCATTGATCAGTGAGTATTGTGGAAAATTTTAGAATCATGAATTTAAATCATTTTCCTAAAATTTGGGTACTAATCACAACTTCCCTGAACAAGAACACCTCTTAAAGTGGAAATTTTGAAAATATTACTATTTAGGAAATGGTAAGGTATATGGTGAATGATTATAGTCATCCTACATATTTTTTAAAATATTTCTAATGAACATCATTTTATATAATTTATTTAGTGTTAAAAATAACTATAATTAGAATGATACCCTATGAACATTGGATTAATAGTAAACCTTCTGTTCTATAATGTATTGGGTTGTAAAGTGAATATCATGAAAATAATTAACAACCATGGAAAACTAAATCATAAAATAGATGAAGGAATATTTTAAATATATTCTCCTAAAAATATATCCTATAAAATTTTTAATTAAAATTAAACGATTTTTAATGTATCTTTTTAGTGATGTTTGATGAAACATGCCATTACATTAAAGATAATGATCTAAAATTTTAATATATTGATTCATTTGTCAACTTGATACATATAACCCCTAATCCTAATTTTGAAAATTATTTCAAAAATCTTTAGTGTTTTTAGAATAAAATTAATATTAATAAAATGATAGTGTAATGCCTAGATAGTCTATATCTAAAAAAGAATAATCACTAAAAGTGTTATAGGATACATAAACCCATGAATTTGAATAGGATGTAATGTATAAGCCTATGGGAATTTTCATCCTTTCTATCTTAGGTAGATCATAAATATGTTGACGATACTTTGTAAGGTGAGAGTTTGATGTTATACATGAATTATGAACTAAATAAATTCAGATGATACAATGTTAGGGAATTAGTTGAAAGACCATCCAATTATTATGTAATAGGAAAAAACTGGGTCATTTGATATAAAAAAGGTGATCAAGGAATCATAACTAGAAATAAATATATATTTCTAGCTAAAAGATATGTTCATGAAGAAGTTACATATGATGATGATAACATTAACCATAAATCTAGATTACAATCCATTAAAATCCATAATTCTTACGCAAATCATATAATTTTTTTTATATCAGACGGATGATAAATATACCATTCACAAATGATCACTAATGGAGGATGTTTATGATGAACACCACCTAATAATTAAAATCCCCCACATACCTGATTATATTTTTAAATATACTAAAAGTCATTATGACCTTAAATAAACACCAAGATCATCGTATGAATTTTAAGATGATTTTTTTTGGAAAATTGATTTTTTTTGGACTACAAGATCCTATTATTTGAAAATTTCTTTTTATCATATAGTTTATTAGTACTAATTTATATTAATTATTTAATTTTTCAAACTGAAAAAAATATGTGTAATAATATTTCAAATCTAATGTTGAATGATTTTGAAATGTGTATGATGGGAGAACTCAATATATTTTTTGGATTATAGATATATCAAAATCATTATTGATATTTTTTATATTTGTTTTATATATATTATTGATTCATTAAAATAAATTAGACATGAAAACAATAAGACCTCTTTAAATCACATGGGTACAAATACAATACATTAATTTAATAAAGATGGAAACCAAGTTGAAATAAATAAATATATGGATGTGTTTTGTTTTCTATATTATCATACTGGTAGAAGAACATATATAATATATTAAATCAATTTATTTGATATTTTTTAGTCAAATCCAAATAAAGCTAATCATAAAGATATTAAATAAAATTAGATATAAAAATGGAACTGTTTGGTTATATCCACATTAACAAAAAATGTCTAATATTAAATTAATTTTACAATCATTTTCTCATTTGGATGATTTTTAAAATATATAATAATAAAATGTTGAACCAATATCTTTTTTGAAAAATATTTTTTATTCATGGTCATGTAAGAAACAACACTCGGTTTCCCTATCGATGGTCTAGGTATATTATATTTATTCTGGTAGTAGTTGTGAAAACGAATTTTGGATGAAAAAAAAACTATACAATATTTTTGAGTAAATTCTAGTAATATATTTATTTTATATGGAAATACTAGTGAAATAAATATAACAAAAATATGATAAATTCTAGGATCAATAAAATAGGTACAACAAACCATTTTCTATGGGATTGTGTTCCTAATAAGGATGTATCGACCGAATTGAAAAAATGCCTATCAATTTGTATATATTTTTTCAAATTTACTATCCACTGTATTTTTTTATATAATTTAGGGGGGTTTAGGTGTTTTTATAATATTTATTTTTATCAATTCATCATAATAATTTTATTTTAATTCATATTAATTTTTCTTAATATTGAGGACATTTTAATATTTCATTTATTTTATAAAATAATTCCTTTTGAATTAAATTTTTATAAAATGAAATATTTTAAAATTAAAATTTTAAAAATTAAATCATGTATTCTGAAGTGCACTGTGTTGCATTTGTTGTCAATGAGGTATGTTGGTGTCAAGGAATGACTGGATGGATGTCAAAAAGTTTCAATATGTGAATGACAAAGGATGTAATGGTGTTGGTGAGGAAAGGAGAATGGCCATGGTACTAAGATGCATGTCACTTAGGAGATTCACTAAGTGACATAGGATGTTGTGGTTGAAACATTCTCTATGTATATCAGACGATTGTTGAGCTGTTCTTAAAGTTCCAAGAACTTGTATCAACTGTATACAATGTCACAACAATGTTTGAAGACTATGCATTGTATTGACAATGCATGAGGAGATGACGTGATCCATCCACAATCACTAGGTGGATGAAGTGGTGTTAATTAAGTCCATGCACTATCACTTAGTGCATGTGAATTTGAAGAAGATCCAACTTGATCTCTGATTGGATCAATGAAGAACATTGAAGAATTATTTGATTCAGGAGCTTCGGTTGAAGGAAGAAACCTTTGTGAAGTCAGTCCTAAGTGGAGAATTCTAATGAAGAAGATGGAGGAATTCTTTTGAAGAAGAAGAAGAATGGAGAAGAGGAAGAAATGGCTTAGAGGTAGAAGTGGAATTTGGCATTTGAACTTGGGTTACTTTGTTTTTATACAAAGTCCCTAAGTCTACTCTAGAAAAAAGGAAACCACCAAGGGCCAGCCACGGGTTCAACCCCAAGGCACATGTGGGCTTAGGCGCCACGCCCATGGGGGATCCCATGGAGCAAGACCAAGGCGGCAGGAGGCCACGCGGTGATCACATCCGCGCAGCAGGGGCGCATAGTGCTCGCCCGCGAGAGGCAGAGTGGGCGCCAGTGGCGCGTCCGCAGGGAGAAGAGGTGGGCGCAAGAGCGTGCCCGCTAAGATAACACGGTGCGGGGCGACACCGTGGAGGGAGGAAGTTCAATTGAGCGGTGGAAGGGAGCGCATCTTTGATAAGCCGCGGAAAAACCGGACTTCGTTTCGATGTGGGACGCAGGATTTTCCCGCAGAAGAGATCCTGGCCGCCCATCCAATCGCGCGGCTGATCTCAGCCGCTCATTGCATCCCGCGCGAGATCTTCTGATCGCGGCCGTCCGATGTATTTCAAATGCCGAATCCGACGGCTCCGAGGCATCTCCTTCCTCGACCTTGAGCCAAGGACACCCCGTGCCACCCGACGTCCCCCGCTGAACCAGTGGCTCCCCGAGCATGGATTTTGAGATTCCGGCCACCTCCGATCAAGCCGAAGGCTCCATTGAGCTCGTCTGGACCTACTGAACAGATCCATGCCTAAAAATTGGCTTGCATGCAATGGGAGGAGAATTCGAAGTTCGGCCGAAGCAACTAAAGGTGCGAGGCCATTCGGTGTTGTTGATCTGCATGGACAGGTATTAACAGAGGCATGCACGCGTTCAAAAACACATAAATGTGAAGGAAAATAAAAAGAGAAGAACTCGCGGAGAACCGAGGAGAAAGTTCTAGATTTGAAAAAATCTTGAAGATCCGAATATTTCGGGGATTTGAGATTTATCCCACGTGGAAGTTTTGAGGATTTTCTGCCTATAAAAGGAGAGCCCATGCTCTCGGTATAGCTTGCTGAAACGTTGTTGAAAATCTGTTGTCCCGTGAGTGCATCTCTCTGCCTCGCAAAGGTTTGAAGCCCCTCGCAAGTATCTTGGGTGGCAGAAGTTCCTTGCACGCAACCTCTTTGCGCGACAAGAAGAGAGGGTTGGGCAGCGCGAACTTGCGCGCTCCCTCTGTGCACCGCGGCCCCCTGTGCTGTAAGAAATTGCGCGGTAGTGGCCACCCGAGGCCTTGCGCGCCTTGCACCGGTTGCACCCGAGGCTTGTGCGACTGGTTGGAAGTGAACACTTGCGCGCTTGCATCAAGCCCTTGCGCGACAGTGTTAAATGAGAGGGGCTGCACACCCTTGCGCGACACCTTGCTCCATTGAGAAGGCCGAGCCTTTATGCTTGTGTGTCAAGTGAAGGAACCCTACGGGACAGTGTGTGTTCATAAGTGGAGAAGGACACATTCGGGTGTGTGTGCAAGAAGGGAAGGAAAGGCCGTAGCCTTGTTCAACCAAAGAAGACCCGAGGCCTTAGTGCATTTGTGTGTGCATTCTTGAAGAGTGAAGACCACCACACTTTCTGTGTGTGTGCATTTGAAAAGAAGGCCGAGGATAGCTTGGGTGTGTGCAAAAATAGTGAAGGCCAAATACACACTCATTGTGTGTGTGCAAATCAAAGAACAAAGTTGTGTGTGCAAAACAACAAAGTGAAGTGGCCGAACCTATGTGTGTGCTCTAAGTGGAGTGGACACACTTAGAAGAAGAAGAAGACTCACACAAAGTATAACACACATTTAAGTGTGTAAACACATTGAACAAAGTGTGAAGTTCAAGAGAGGAGGTGTGTGCTATAGTTGACTACACCCTCTAAGGGTTTACTGCACCAAGAAGAGAAGAAGGGGAGTGCATGCATGCATGCATGCACATGCACACGTGAACAAAGACAAATCTCGTTGTGTGCATTTGAGTTGTCCAAGACTTGAAGATATTGAAGAGAATTGAGAAGGCCATGCAATCAGTGCATGAGGATGCAGAGATGCCATGCACTCAGTGCATGAAGTTGATGTGAATTGAGACTGGACCAGACTGAAGTTAAAGATATCAGTTGTCTGAGTATTCAGTAGTTGGAGAGAAGCCAGGTCATCCTTAGAAGAAGGTGATAAAGCCTGAGCAAGACGAGAAGACCTGATCATCTCAAGTGATCAGAGGTACAGAGCAAGGCCAGCAGTCTGTATCCCAGACTGCTGAAGATACTTGAAGAACTTAAAGAGAAGAAGAGCTACTCGTGTGACTCGAGGAGCCAGGAGAAGCCCCCTGTGAGACTCAGGGTGGAAGAAGTCTTCAGTGGGATTCTGGAGCAGGCCAGTGGGACTCTGGTAACACTGTGGGACGCAGTATAAAGACCCTCCTGTGGGACTCAGGAGAGATACAGTGGGACTCTGTATCGACCATTGTAATACTAACCGAATATAATGGAGAAACCATGTTGGGGTGTATAACCAACATGGCAAGGACGTAGGCCTTTGGTGCCGAACCTTGTAAATCCTTGTGTCCAGTGCCTTTACATTTACTGCAACATTTGAGGAAAGGCTGAGAGATACAAGAAGAGTGGATCGAGGCTTTAACCAGCCATAGAGGTTTAATTGATAAGGAATCAATTAGTATAATGTTTTAAGGGATCACTGATTCACCCCTCCCCCTCTCAGTGATTCACACTGATCTGGGCACTTCAATTGGTATCAGAGGCAGGATACCTCTAAAAGATCCAAGAGAGTCTATATGGAGTGCAGATTTGAGGAAATGAAAGAACAGCCTCAAATGGAGATATCTGCCAAGACTCTGAAAAACAGAATGAAGAAACAGGCAAATAAGATGAGGAAGAAGGTTGTTGCAATCAGAGAAACTCCTTCTATGGAAAGAAATGTGAAAGTCACATCAGATGACAATTCCTTTTATCATTCTTCTGATGAAGCCTGCTCTAGTTGTGATGATGATGGAGGGAACAATGATCTTCTAAATGCAATCAAATATCTTCAGAAGACAGTCCCCAAGGAAGTGGAAATGTGTATAGCTACAGGCCTCCTTGATCTTCAAGAAGAAAAATTACAGCTAGAAGATGAAGCTAATTCTCTGGAAGTCCAATTAGCAAAAAGGGTTGGCATAACCAACACTCTCAGAAAGCTGGTGAAGGCTAAAGATGAAACCGTTTCTCTTTGCAATGAAAGATATGAAGACACTGCTGAAGAATTGCAAAGAAGCCTTTCTGAGAAAGAAATCATTATGATAATGATCAAAGAAGTTTTCCATGCATTGGAAAAGAGGCACAAAGTTTCAATGAATGTCAGAGATGCTCAACTTGAAGACAAAGTCAAAATGGTGAAGGAGCTTGACAACTCATTGCTTGAATTGAAGAAGGTGCATGAAGACCAGATGAAACAACTGGTGGAGAAATGGGAAGGAAGGCTACGAACTATTGAGGATGAGAAGAATTCCATCAATATTAAATGCTTAGAACTGGAGGTGATATTGAACAATCAACAATCACCCAAAGCGGAATCCTCCCAGTCAGCTGAAAGGAGAAATGTTGCTACTCAAGTATGCTTTGAGAAGGATGATTCTAAAATAAAGACATCCTCTAATAAAAGGGCAACAACTTCTAAAAAGAAGGTACCATCCATCCCATCTTGTACTAATGCTTCTAATTGTGTTTCCACAAAAAGTGCAGGATGGAAGAATAATTCCAAACAAGTATGGATGAAGACAATGAAGAAAGAAAGCTCCCTTGAAGCAGCACAACAATTCAAGACAAGTACCCTACAATCAGAAGGAATCAAAAAGTCACGATTTGTGGGTCAATGTTGGTGTTGTAACAAGTATGGGCATTGTGCAAAGGATTGTTGGTACAATCCACTGAATGCCAAAGCACAGAGGAAGCCCATGCCTAGGGGGAACAAGCCAGAAGGAAATAAGCAACATCCACAGGTCTAGAGACATCTGTTTACTGCTAACAGATTTGGATTTCTTGACAACATCTGGGATGGTTGCAAAAGTGGTCAAAAGAATGATACATGTCAATCTCCAACTGTATCCGAAGCTGGAAAGAAGAAAAGATCACAGAACCTGGCTAAATTGGAAACCTTGGGAAGCAAGCAGAAGAAAGTTGAAGATGCTCCCAAGAAGATTTTGTCAAAGGAAGAGAAGTCCTTGGATTTGAAATCCAAGAAGGGTGAAGCATCTAGAAGGACCACCAAGAAGAAAACATGCTTCTACTATGGAAAGAAAGGACACACCATGGATCTTTGTGAACAAGCCATGGAACTGAATAGAAGCAGACTGGACTCAAAAAGACAATCAATCCAGAAGAAGCAGAAGGGATTGATTGAAAATAAGTTGCCTAAGAAAGGTAGCTTAACAGCATCAAAAGAACCATGTGGAACTTCCAGAACTGAGGCCACACTTCCAAGTGACTTACTTGTCATATGGCCAAATTAGTTGCAACATGCCAAAGATCTGCAAAGAGCTGAAGATGAAGTTCTGGAAATTGCTAAGGCAAAAGGGAAGAAGAATATTTCACATGAAGATGTATTGGGATCCACACTAGCACAAACATCAATGAAGATCAAATGTGCAAGTGTGAAGAATGGTGAAAATGGGACATCTCGGTTGAGAGAATCGTCTCAACCTTGTTGTTCACATTGATGAACCAAGGAGGTTCCATATTATTCCCAAATCACTTGTATTTACATGTGCTAACATTACAGGGAATTGATGATGATGATCATTCTCAACTGGAGGATGGTTTGGACAGAATGGAGTGCACCCCTTGAGGGGGAGCCAATCTGAAGAAGATGGGATTCTGAGATTAATACCATCTTGAGAAAAGTGAAGGTATTCCAATCATACTTTCATCCATTGTTTCTTAATTGAGTTTATCTTGTCAATTAAGGGGGAGTATGGATTGAAGACAAATGGATGAAAGGGGGAGCTTTATCTTTGCACTGAACGTTCTAATGAGTCTTGTGAAGTATGTGCAGGATTTAGCAATTCATTGATATATCTGAAAAATTTCAAACCCCTGAAGCATGATCTCACATGTACAGTGAATTTTGGACAGCATTGAGTTCCTTGGTTACATCACTCTTGTTTTCTACACCGGGTTAGCCCAAGTAGACATAGAGATGATTTATTAAAGGTTCTTTGCTAAAGAGAACATGTGACATCATCCCTCAGTGATTTTCAAGAAGATGTTATTCAAAGGGAGGAAGAAATATTTTGAAGAGAGCCACACCACATCTTTGCATTTGATTTCCAATAAGGGGGAGAAAATATTGGCACACATATTGACCCATTCATATGTGCAGAAGTAGTGTATTGACAACAAATACAAATGGGGAGATTGAAGTGCACGGTGTTGCATTTGTTGTCAATGAGGTATGTTGGTGTCAAGGAATGAATGGATGGATGTCAAGGAGTTTCAATATGTGAATGACAAAGGATGTAATGGTGTTGGTGAGGAAAGGAGAATGGCCATGGTACTAAGATGCATGTCACTTAGGAGAATCACTAAGTGACATAGGATGTTGTGGTTGAAACATTCTCTATGTATATCAGACGATTGTTGAGCTGTTCTTAAACTTCCAAGAACTTGTATCAACTGGATACAATGTCACAACAATGTTTGAAGACCATGCATTGTATTGACAATGCATGAGGAGATGACGTGATCCATCCACAATCACTAGGTGGATGAAGTGGTGTTAATTAAGTCCATGCACTATCACATAGTGCATGTGAATTTGAAGAAGATACAACTTGATCTCTGATTGGATCAATGAAGAACATTGAAGAATTATTTGATTCAGGAGCTTCGGTTGAAGGAAGAAACCTTTGTGAAGTCCCTCCTAAGTGAAGAATTCTAATGAAGAAGATGGAGGAATTCTTTTGAAGAAGAAGAAGAATGGAGAAGAGGAAGAAATGTCTTAGAGGTAGAAGTGGCATTTGGCATTTGAACTTGGGGTACTTTGTTTTTATACAAAGTCCCTAAGTCTACTCTAGCAAAAAGGAAACCACCAAGGGCCAGCCACGGGTTCAACCCCAAGGAACATGTGGGCCTAGGCGCCACGCCCGTGGGGGATCCCATGGAGCAATCCCAAGGCGGCAGGAGGCCACGCGGTGATCACATCCGCGCGGACGGGGCGCATAGCGCGCGCCCGCGAGAGGCAGAGTGGGCGCCAGTGGCGCGCCCGCAGGGAGAAGAGGTGGGCGCAAGAGCGCGCCCGCTAAGAGAACACGGTGCGGGGCGACACCGTGGAGGGAGGAAGTTCAATTGAGCGGTGGAAGGGAGCGCATCTTTGATAAGCCTCGGAAAAACCGCGCTTCGTTTCGATGTGGGACGCGGGATTTTCCCGCGGAAGAGATCCTGGCCGCCCATCCAATCGCGCGGCTGATCACAGCCGCTCATCGCATCCCGCACGTGATCTTCTGATCGCGGCCGTCTGATGTATTTCAAATGCCGCATCCGACGGCTCCGAGGAATCTCCTTCCTCGAGCTTGAGCCGAGGACACCCCGTGCCACCCGACGTCCCCCGCTGAACCAGTGGCTCCCCGAGCATGGATTTTGAGATTTCGGCCACCTCCGATCAAGCTGAAGGCTCCATTGAGCTCGTCTGGACCTACTGAACAGATCCATGCCTAAAAATTGGCTTGCATGCAATGAGAGGAGAATTCGAAGTTCGGCCGAAGCAACCGAAGGTGCGAGGCCATTCGGTGTTGTTGATCTGCATGGACAGGTATTAACAGAGGCATGCACACGTTCAAAAACGCATAAATGTGAAGGAAAATAAAAAGAGAAGAACCCGCGGAGAACCGAGGAGAAAGTTCAAGATTTGAAAAAATCTTGAAGATCCGAATATTTCGGGGATTTGAGATTTATCCCACGTGGAAGTTCTGAGGATTCTCTGCCTATAAAAGGAGGGCCCATGCTCTCGGTATAGCTTGCTGAAACGTTGTTGAAAAACTTCTCTCCCGTGAGTGCATCTCTCTGCCTCGCGATGGTTTGAAGCCCCGCGCAAGTATCTTGCGTGGCAGAAGTTCCTTGCGCGCAACCTCTTTGCGCGACAAGAAGAGAGGGTTGGGCAGCGCGAACTTGCGCGCTCCCTCTGTGCACCGCGGCCCCCTGTGCGGTAAGCAATTGCGCGGTAGTGGCCACCCGAGGCCTTGCGCGCCTTGCACCGGTTGCACCCGAGGCTTGTGCGACTGGTTGGCAGTGCACACTTGCGCGCTTGCATCAAGCCCTTGCACGACAGTGTTAAAGGAGAGGGGATGCACACCCTTGCGTGACACCTTGCCCCATTGAGAAGGCCGAGCCTTTGTGCTTGTGTGTCAAGTGAAGGAACCCTACGGGACAGTGTGTGTTCATAAGTGGAGAAGGACATATTCGGGTGTGTGTGCAAGAAGGGAAGGAAAGGCCGTAGCCTTCTGCAACAAAAGAAGACCCGAGGCCTTAGTGCATTTGTGTGTGCATTCTTGAAGAGTGAAGACCACCACACTTTGTGTGTGTGTGCATTTGAAAAGAAGGCCGAGGATAGCTTGGGTGTGTGAAAAAATAGTGAAGGCCAAATACACACTCATTGTGTGTGTGAAAATCAAAGAACAAAGTTGTGTGTGCAAAACAACAAAGTGAAGTGGTCGAACCTATGTGTGTGCTCTAAGTGGAGTGGACACACTTAGAAGAAGAAGAAGACTCACACAAAGTATAACACACATTTAAGTGTGTAAACACATTGAACAAAGTGTGAAGTTCAAGAGAGGAGGTGTGTGCTATAGTTGACTACACCCTCTAAGGGTTTACTGCAGCAAGAAGAGAAGAAGGGGAGTGCATGCATGCATGCATGCACATGCACACGTGAACAAAGACAAATCTGGTTGTGTGCATTTGAGTTGTCCAAGACTTGAAGATCTTGAATAGAATTGAGAAGGCCATGCAATCAGTGCATGAGGATGCAGAGATGCCATGCACTCAGTGCATGAAGTTGATGTGAACTGAGACTGGACCAGACTGAAGTTAAAGATATCAGTTGTCTGAGTATTCAGTAGTTGGAGAGAAGCCACGTCATCCATAGAAGAAGGTGATAAAGCTTGAGCAAGACGAGAAGACATGATCATCTCAAGTGATCAGAGGTACAAAGCAAGGCCAGCAGTCTTTATCCCAGACTGCTGAAGATACTTGAAGAACATAAAGAGAAGAAGAGCTACTCGTGTGACTCGAGGAGCCAGGAGAAGCCCCCTGTGAGACTCAGGGTGGAAGAAGTCTTCAGTGGGATTCTGGAGCAGGCCAGTGGGACTCTGGTAACACTGTGGGACGCAGTATAAAGACCCTCCTGTGGGACTCAGGAGAGATACAGTGGGACTCTGTATCGACCATTGTAATACTAACCGATTATAATGGAGAAACCATGTTGGGGTGTATAACCAACATGGCAAGTATGTAGGCCTTTGGTACTGAACCTTTTAAATCCTTGTGTCCAGTGCCATTACATTTACTGCATCATTCGAGGAAAGGCTTAGAGATACAAGAAGAGTGGATCGAGGCTTTAACCAGCCATAGAGGTTTAATTGATAAGGAATCAATTAGTAAAAAGTTTTAAGGGATCACTGATTCACCCCCTCCCCCTCTCAGTGATTCACACTGATCCGGGCACTTCATATTCATCACACAAATCCAAATACAAAATCTTCAAATATCCCCACATTATATCCAACACATTTAATTCCTTTTGTATTACATCAAATATCTCATTCTGATCTACTAAAAACCAAGGCTTTGAACCTTTTATCATCGATCCTCCAAAAATGGAAACATTAGGTAGTGTCGTTGATGTTGGACTATGAGATCCTGATTAATTGTTTTAATATTGGAATATTATTTAAGGGCTAATAATTTATTTTTGTAGGATAAATTAAATGATTTCTTTGTTAAATATTATTCTTGGATTTCATGAAATATATTATATTTTTTGCAGATATCAACATAAATTTTCTTGATATAGAAGTAAAAATTTTTTGAAGAAATTTCACTTTTATATTTAGAAAAAATGAATATTTATTATATTCTATTATTTATAAATCTGTTTTCTCCATCTCTTAAATAAAAATAGATACAATATTTTCATGTCCTCCTATGAGAGAATTTAATTTTGACCTATGAAATATAAGAGATAAGAAATATCGAATGGAGGATATAATTTTCATTTTTTCATAACTAAAAAAGTTAATTAAATGATCAAAAGGGATCTAACTGTTGATTTTTGATTCATGATGATGATTTTATATTCTATAATTGTTTTAAGGATGACTAAGATTGAGAATGTTCTTTATCAAGATATGTGTGTTCTATTTTATTTTTTAAACAATATGAATCTAATCTTATATATATATATGTTAATGAATTTTAGTCACTACACTCAAAATGAATCAAATACGGGGTTTCAATAGTATAGAAGTATTTTATCACATCTGTTGTTACCACTAGAATATGTAACAAAAATTATATTTGGTTAGTGATGTGATCAATGAAATATTCTCAATTCTTGAATATTCAAGAAGGTATTGTTTTTCTATAATGAATCCTAAAACTATATTTTTTCTAATTGGTTTTAATGAATAAGAATATATAATTGTTGTTGAGTAGGGGGAGAAGACTTTTCCTACAATTGGTTCAGTGGGACTATGACCCAATGAAAAATATAAGCCATGATTAGATATGGATGACATTGTTCAAATAGGATCTCATTAAACTATATCTTCTAATCCACTAGAATGAAATACATAAGAGATAGTTCACTAATTCAATCAAGTGAATGAAATGTCTTTGACTCAATGGAATGAATTAGAAGATGAAAGGAAGAATGTTGGATAAATAAGAATTTATATAGTTCTATGAGTTGAATGTGAGGAACACGAATCTCAATTAATACATGTTTAATAAACACACTATTCTATGGGTGACCTTGAAAAATATATCTGAATGTTTTCTAACATGTTCATATATTTAAAGTATCAATTTATTAAGAAATCATATTTTTAAGAGTTGAAGTAGTTTTTAAAGAAGATTATTACAATATATTGGTGAAATTATTCCAATATAATCCTCTTATCAAAATTCTCCTCTAAACATGATTATAGGATTTGATGATTTTACTTCTATGTTATCTAATTTGAATAATCGACTACACGCACTAAATTTCCATAGTACTCTATTGAATGTTCTCCTAGATAATCGGGGAGATTTGATACATCAGAAAACATATAATAAATCTATTTTTTGATCTATTGTCTATCAATATATATATAGTTTGACTACTTTTAGCCAATTTTATGAAACAATTTATTACTATTTTAAGGTTAATTTAATGAAAATCCAGATTGTTAGAAAAGATTTGGAGATTATGATTCGAAAATGGATAGATGTGTTCAACAATAATTTCCAACAATTTCTGGTGAATCATAGTTATATAAAGGTTTTTATCATAGAATTCCTCCAAATTCTTCACTATATAACAGTAAAGGTTCTGATTAAGAACACCAAGCTTATCAAATACCCTCATTATGATTATTTCATTAGTTGTTTAAGGGATGTAATCCTTTTCAAAAAAAATTGATCTACTTTTTAATTTAACTTATTGTTATGATATTTATATCATTTTATTCATTGATGTAAAAATTTACTCTATAAGAACTAATGCCTTATTTTTATATATAATTTATTATGACATTCATATATTAATATATGAAAAATTGAAATTGTTTTATTTTTTCTCGCATATACATTCATTTTTACATCTAAAAAAGCGATGCAATTTAGATGAATACAAAATAATCATTTGTTCATCCATATATTTTCACAAAAATAGAAATAAATATTTAAAGAATATATTTTTGAAAAAATAAATTCATATTTTCATTAAATTTATTTTTACAAAATAATTAGATTTTTAATGTTCTTTATCATAAAAAAGAAGGTGATTTTTTATCATTTGTCAATAGTACTCTATAAATATTATTGATTTTGATTCTAAAAAATACCGTTGTTTTTATCAAATAACGTTGAATTATTTAGGATTCAATATTTTATATACTTAACTTCATGATACAATAATTGTTCTACAAAAAATATTCAAACTGTACGTTCAGAGAATGTATGTATTATTTATCATCCCAACATTATGTATTGCCATTAATGTTTGCTTATGGTATATCATCCCAACACTAAATATTTTGTGTATGGATAAGAAACACAATATTTGAATAATCATATATAATATCATCCTAATGATTATGTCATGAATCACTTTTCATACCCCACATTCGGAGAATGAATGTGTGGTTAATGAAGCATATGCTAAATGTATAAATGTTTATATTTTCATCCGTACATAAATTTTTATCCCAAATCATTAAAAATAAAATGTATAATATGTAATTCAACTATATCCTACACAAATTAATACTATGATACACTGTGGAACACTACATTTGTTTATTCGACAAATAATATATAAAACCCTAATTTTATTAGTGATTTTTTAAACTGTATTGACAAAATTAAAAAGTTAACAAAAATAAATTCTTAAACTGATTTTAATGTAATTATGACTGATTCAATGACATGTATCCATCATAGAAAATCAGTAATATTCATTAGGGATGTTACGACTCCTCTAGGAAAATGGAATTTGAATACTTTTGATCTATCATCTAATTTTATGGGATCTGAAATACTGAAAGAAGTATTCTTCTCTATATATTTTGAAAATATTTAATTTTAAATATATAATTATTAATATAAACATGTGAATATATTATAATAGTTTTTCTAAAACAAACGATCGACTCTTTATGTGAAAGGGGCCAATGTTCAAAGATATACATTTTCTATCTCATATTATTTCTTGTTGCTACTCAACATGAATATCGTTTTAAACCGGGTTCACATTAGAGTTATTATTTCAAAATAAATTGTTTTTTTATGAAAAAGATCAATCTAATTCCATTTGATATTAAAAAAACTGGGAATTTCAACCTGAACCATCAAAAACTCAAACCATTTTTCTTTATTGTATTATCAACTACTCATAAATAGTTACGGTTTATGTATCATCTTAATATAAGATGGTTGGGGATTATTGGTTTCTTATAAGTGCAATAGAATGTTCTATTTAACGTTTTTTTAATAATTTCAACTTCATGTACTCATTTTTAAATTTGATGTCTTCTGAAAATAGAACCATTCAAGTGAAATTATCAATGCTCGCATAGAGAACATTAGTGGAGTTGTCTAAGGGATATATAGTCTCTTAACCAATTAAAAATTAGTGTATTCAATCACTATATTTATAAAATGATGATTATTTGAGAACAAGATAGTACAACATATATGTATTAATCACAACGTGAGTCAGAATCCAGAATCTATTGAGATTTTCAAAAAGGCAAAATTCACCCCTCTCGTATAGTCATAATATTATTCATACCTAACATGATTAAAATTCCCTTATGATTATACTATGATATACATTATATAATTATTCATCTATATTTAATATTATTAATTGATTTTTTTATATACACCACATATTATTTATGGTTATTTTGAAGAATATGTGTGTTGTCATTCTATAAAATACACAGTATTGGGATTTTTTTCCAGTTTGAATTTCAGATTTTGAAAATAAGAAATATAACTATCATGAATCAATTTTTAATTAAATTTTATAGTTATATAAAATTGTAATTCAGGTATAGTATGATTGTTTTTTATATATATAATTAGGTATTAACTAAATTGATTATGTACTGTCTTATAAATTTATATATTATTTTATTTATTCATTAATTTATTATCAATTTTATATAATGGATTTAATTAGAAACAATTATCAAAATGTATCCTCCTACTAGGGAAAAAAATAATTATTTTCAATTTAATGGTTTTAATATATAAAAAAATAATATATAAAATTTACATATATAATTGTCTATGATATTTAAAAAATTTCTATAGTAATATTTTTTTAGGATTTTAATATTTTATATTGTGATTTATAATATTAATTTTCAATAATTGTATTTTTTATAAATCGATAAATATTAATCATTAGATAAATTATATATTATTTATTTAATATAATTAAAACGAATTTCGGAAATACTACATTAGATTCCGAATATTTTTTTTATTGAATAGAAAAATTATGGAGATATATGTTATTTTATATATAAAATAATTTTATTTTCATTTAAGAAAAATTATGTCAATAGTTCACAAGTGGATCAAAATAGAATACGTATATTATTTACTACAGACCAAGTCTTACATTGAATATTACAATCAAATGTAGGAGAGGGAAAAATAAAATATTACAGAAAAAATATTATATATGATTAGATATAGACAAGGGTTAATAGTAATTGATTATAAGGATTAGAACCACTCCCTCTACCACTCAATAACTGTACCCATCATTCTTTACCTACTTGAGCATCAATTGTTGAATTTATGAATCAAAATTATTAGGAGTTTCTGTTTAACTAATTAGATTGAAAATATATATCCTCATCGTGCATTTTATATAATTTTATAAGATTACTTAAAATACTAATTTTTTGAGTCTCTAAGTAATAATTAATATTATACATTTTCTAAGTAATAATTAAAATCATATGGGGTACATTACCAATTCAAAATCATTTTTCTCATTGTGTAATATTCATTTCTCCAAATAATATATTCATTTTTTATAAATATTTAATATTATTTTAAATAATTTATACATCGGTCTTCCATGCATGAAAAAGATTTTTAAATAATATTCTATTATTATGATTTATTCAATAGATATTCATCATTGGGTAGAATAATGATATTTTGTATAAGAGTTTATGTTTTTTTATGTAGATGTAATTTTAAAATAACAAAAAATTGAAGGTCCATTCAATCCTTTTGAAAAATACTAATAAAAATTTTTAATTATAATACATATAATTTAATATAGAAATCATTATTTTTTTAAAAGTTTTTCCTTCTATTTGAAATATTAGAACAGGTTATTTTAATTGAAAATAGTATATTAATTAACAATTTATGTTGTATATTACATAGTTAGTCATAGGGTTTTTAGGTTTTATGATTATTGCTGAATAAATTCAATTTATTATAATTTTATTGTTTATGAAGGTGAAACATATGATATAGTGCATAGAATCATTTTAATTTATAAAATTTCAACTATTATATCATAAAAATTGAATGAGCATGAGACATATGGTAAATAAACACTGATTTTAATATCTATTTTATTTGGTAATTATGTCATAGAGAGAGTGTGGTTTTGGGTGACATTATACAATTGTAATTATAATTTTTAGGTTAAATAAAATTTATACACGTGATATGGGTGATAATTTGAATTAAAAAACCTCATGATGGTGTATTTTTTTTATAAAATTTAATGAACTAATAAATTTATCTAAAAATATGATTATTATTATTTCTTATTGGGATAATGGTGATAATCATCTATGATTACAATTACAAATGGTTTTCTAGAAGTAAAATGATATATTAATATAATAAATACCATGAATGATATAATAATTAATAATGGAAATATATTCTATATGAATATATAGGATAATAAATGATGGGTTTATATTAGATAATAATGTAATGGTTTGGGGTCTCAACTAACAATTAGGTTAATAAATTTCATTGTAATTTCCCAACACCCAAAAGCCCATAACCATTGCATTATTTTATTACATTTTCATGATTCAAAATAATCAATTACCGATGAAGAAATAATTTTAGTTATCTTTGAATGATATATTACATACATGATAACCATAAACCATATGGAAATAGAAATTTCAAACAAGATAAACAAGAAAATGAAAACAAATTGTAACCATTAATGCTTATATAAATTTTTAATTTCATAACCTAAGGAAATGAAAAATTATATATATGAGCTCAAATTCGGAATAAGTGTTAGTAAAGCAGATGAAATAATCAATCAATGATAAAAAATAGCATGTTAATGTATGTATCTTATAACACATCCCATTAAAATAACTATATAAGAAAAAAACAATATGGAAAGGAAAGAAACCATAACACATGCAATTTAATAAATGAAACAAAATTAAATCTACCCATGTATATATTGATGCAGTATTTCATAGATAAATAATAACTAAAAATAAATGATGGAAATGTTTTCATAATTTTTTTCTTTTCCACTTAAAAAGAGTAATAGTAACAAAAATTGAATTCACAAGATTGTTAAAACTATTGATAGAAGACCACTTAATTTACCCATCTAATTCATCTCTTTAGAACCTATTGATGCATTGAGGGTTTATATGAATTATAACCCCAACCCATCATTAAAATTATATATAATTACTCAAATAAATTAATCAAACTAAATAACATTCCCTATAAAATATTAGTTTTGAATTAAGAATATGGATGGATCAATAATTCCCCACCAAATAAAACAAATGAAGATGTTAACATCATAGGTATAATGACATTTGATTTTGAAAATATTTATATAAATTGTATAAGAATAAATATATTCAATTAAATTTCTAATAAAAACTCATTAAAATTAATTCATTGTGTCAAGATAATGTTAAAATCAAAAAATTTAGTGATATGGAAAAGATAAAATGTTAGAACATTCATTAAGTGAATAATTGTTAAACATTCCAATGTCTCTCATACCACAATGAAACACGAAAAATCCTAATATCTATGATGGAATAATATTAAATGAATATTATAAAATTAGTATAATAATATTGTTCATGATATAACTTATTAAAATCAAGTATATACACACACAAAAACATAATTGTTTCTTAATAACAAGTAACACTCAATTGAATGTAAATTGAAAAAAAAATTGTTAGCTTTCAATTTATTTACATTTGTGGTATTAATAATTTATTATATTGGGTTTAAATGTGTTAATAACAAATTAACTAATACTAATAATGTTTATAATAACATATATTGAATTATTATATTATTTTATTTCATGTCTGTTAATACTCTATCATAATTTTAACTGTTGCTAGTTTTAATTGCCATGTTTTCTCAAGTATGTTTTTTTGCTTGTTAATTAATGTTACTAATAAATAGATAATGATTTAAACATATCCAAAATGTAAACAATGAAATTATTTCTATTTATATTATCTATGTATGTATTTATAATAATATATCATGTTTGACGATAAAAATGAAATACACACTTCATAGAGATAGTGGGTTGTACGTAAGCGTGAATGCTACATTAATTTTATTGGGTTTTTAAATGAATAAAATGTAAATGATAAATATGTATATTATAAATATTTTATAATAATGACGTTATATTTTTTCCATATATTTATTAATATTATCCATTTTACATTCTATGTATGCATTTAATGAGTTACACTGGTTTGGCGCGGTCGTAGTGGACACTTCCTCAAACAAATAATTGTATTTATAAAAAATCGAATGAATAATTATATGATATAAATTAAAATTACAGAATAATAAATATTATATATATATATATATATAGTCATAATTTCCTATTTGATATGTGTTAAATGTAAAATGAATAAACATCGTTTCATGAGATAGTAATTCGTCGTACATTGAAACTATATGATTGTAACCCAATAGATGGTGTAGTTTGCATGTGTATGAATATATAAGAAAATAAGAAAATAATATTATGTTTAGGAAACTTTTTTTGAGTTACCATGTAATTATAATTTTATAGGTTGTTGAGAAACAAATGAAAGTAATGATATCATTGGAAAACGATACCAAAAAAGTGGGTAAGTTTTGATTGTTTATACCAAAGGGATTCTGTAGAATACATTATTCAAAAATGGAGGCATCGAGGTTGATGACAGTTATGTTGTGAAATATTTTGTGACAATTTTGGATGATCCATCCTGACTTGTCTGGTGTGAATAATTGAGAGATGTATTGGCCTTTTTATAGTGGAAGCAGTGTGACACTCCTATAATATTTTGAAAAAGAAAATCATACCCATGTTTCTAATGATACATGTAGATACAATAGTGAAATAAATCTGGGAAAAGGTAGATTATAGTATAAATATAGCATTCCCATTGGTTTTGGGAATGTTTATAGTTCATTTTCAGCCGCACGTTTAAGGGTTAGTCCTTTATTAATCTTAATTTTTCCATACTCAATGTAATTATCAATAATTATATTATCTACTGTTTTTGAAAAAAAAGAAAATTATCATATTAAAAATTATAATTTATGATGATTTAAATTATGGAGTACATTTTAACATTTTTTATTCATAGATGTGACCTAAATTAATTTCAAATTTACCCCACATTTGGAACAACAATGTAGTTTTTTATCTAAAAATTCATGAATGATTTCTTTGTTTTCTTATAAGTATCAATATAAAATTGAATCCGATTTTATTAATTTTGTTAAATGATAAAAATATTATCTAATTATTTAATAATTCAAATTAAATGTTTAATTTACTTTTATAAGTATATAATAATAAAAAACTTGAATTAAACTTCAATATTTGTTATAATTCATTAATACATGAAAATTTTCATAAACCTATATGAAATTATAAATAACCTAATTAATATGATTATATTTCAAATATTTACTTTATAGTGATATATTAAACAAATTAATGTGTCATAATTTATGATTTAATTTTTTTCCAACAAAAAGGTGTTAAAACTACATATAAAAAATGTTATATTTTATGCATAAAAATGGGTTTGTTTTTATCTTAAGAATATAAAATCTATTGGATGATTTTTAAAACAATTATTTAATATAAAATATATATATCTAAATAATATCACTGACTAGTTGTAAATAATATAATCTATTAGAGTAAAAAATCATTATTTTCATAAAATTAATAATATTATCATTTATAATCAATCAGTTTTCATATTAATTTCAATTAATATGTAGCCAAATAATTCATTTCATATTTTTTATTAAAAATTGACTTTTATATGATAATTTATTCTTATTATATCGACTAATTTAATGGTTTCATTATATTAAAATATATTTTAATAATAAATCATTTTTCGTAAACACTAGTTCTTGCATGTAATACTAACAATTTTAAGAAACTAATCATTTATTGTGAAGTACGATAAGGACGTATTAATGTCATCGAATGATTTATTGTAGATTGAAAATACTCAAAATAGTAAATATATTATACCTACTCAGATTATTCCCTTAGTAATTTGTAATGTGTGTTATGCATGATTTCCAATACAACATTCATATATTAGAATTTGGGGGTGTTACAATCTCCCATGCATTATTAAATTGGATCCTCATAATTTAAAATTTTTCTCAATAATCATTGGACTCATATATGAAAATAAATATTTCTGAAAAATACACATTGTAAAAGGTTTAATATATCAACATCTTAATAAGAGACAATGTAATGTACAATGATCATGTAACTAGGTTCAATTGTAGGAGATCATGAATGGGAAATGAAATCTTAAATACATAGTAAAAATATAACAACCATGTTAAGATAAATAGTGATAGAGAATACGGTTATGATAATGTTAAAATTCAAAAAACCCTAAACCCCTGATAATCATTGAGCAATTTTTTCCATCGCAAATAAAGGTACTAGGTAAACATTTTTTGATAAAAGAACAATTTTTCACTATATTTGAGTAATTATTTTTGTCAATAAGAATATAAGATAAAAATATATACTTGAGATATAACTATAATTGCAATATTATCTTTTGGCATTTTCATGAAATATTTCAGCATAATCACTTAGAACAAGACTCATCATAGATTTTTATAATATATAATTCTCAAAAATAAAATTCCAATACACTTAATAAATATTTTACCTCCCAAAATAGTACAATAAAACATATTAAACAAAAGTTCACTAAAATACAAAAAATAAAATTTTCATTTTCATTTAATCAATAACAAGTATATCTAAATTTTCACATGCCAAACATGCGAATAACAATTTAATGATTCATCTTGAAATATGTTAATAACTATAATTACCATAAAACCATGTTGGAAACTTGAATTCTACCATTTTCTTAATGTAAAAAACATTTTATTAGATAAATTCTTCAAATATAAATCGTAACACCCCATGGATTTAAAAATAAATTTAAATTGATGAAACATTGTAAAATTTAGATAGTTATAACTATCCTTAGAACATATTTTTTCCCCTTCTTGATTTGAATATTAAAAAATGGTCACTTATGGTTGTGTTCAGTATGTTACTGGGAGTATGATAAATATGACTTTTTTGGATAAAAGTTATAAACCCGTATGAATAGTAATATCCATATTAATATGACCCTAATGTGTAGTAAATTGTATACTTTTTTGATTTTATTATGATTTTATGATAAAAACATCTTCATTAATTTTTCAAGGTATTAATAATTAAGATATATTATTAAAAATCATATTCTATAATAAATTAAAATTTTATATATAAATAATATCAATAATATTTAGAAAATTATTTTAAAAAATTATAGTTCATTTTGGAATTCCCTATGAAGAAAAATTGTTACAGTGAATTTTAAGGATATTTCTAAAATTCTTGATTTGTGGATCAGTAGTATAATACAATAAATTAAAAGAAATGGTAAATAATTGTTTTACTACATCACTGGTGATGTACGAATGATGTCTGAACTAATTAGAGAACTAAAATTCAGTAATTACTATTTGGTGTAACATGAATAAAACAATTCATAGTCATGATCAAAAACATTAAAATAATGTTTAAAATAATGTATAACCCCTCCTCCCCTAAACTGTAAATACCACCCTCACACCCATCATCCTGCCATAGTCAAATGCTCTGATACGTCTTGAACCGTCCCCCAGGGCTCGCATCGTGACTACCCCAAGCCCACCTTCCATAGGACAGGGGCTGGCGACTAGCACCAAAGTCGTAATTCCATAGAACTGGGAAGGTATTTCTTTTATAAAACGTAAACATACACAACCAGAGAACAAGAGGACGAAAAAAAATAAGTACATAAGTATAACAAGTATGTTGAAAGTAAAAAGTGTCTGAAAATACAAGCCCAAAAGAAAGGTACAACTACAACTAAAATAAAGTAAAACTGAAAAGACAAACTGCTAGAAGATGGAAGAAACTCCTGGATCGTCCTCCGGGTTCCTACCTAAAGGGTAGGTACCAATTTCCTCCTACATATTCCACGTCTGTCCGTATTCTCTGGGTACCAAATCTTCATGAGGTCCACCACCTGGTACTATCTAGTCCTCATGCACTCTACCTCAGTCTGCGATGTCTGTAGTTTGCATCAAACATAACAAGGTGTGGGCATAGGCCAAGTAGGGGTGTGTATAATGATACTTAGTAGGGACCCTGAGACCCTCAAGGACTCATGATATTCCAAAAAGGGTAAACCATAAAGAAAGATTTCAACAGAAAACCTTTACTTAGGTATATGCTCATTCATATACCTGAGTTATCATTTATCCCATCTCAATAATCAGGAAAACATAAGGGTCATTGACTCAGCTCAAACCCGGATTTTCATTAAAGAAACCACAAATGATGGAGAAATCCTCCTCTGTCGAGTAATGTGTCCCTATTGTGACTCTAAGGCTCTACTAACTAACCATAGAATGTTGAGGTTCTTCTCATATCGAGTATCGTAGGTCTGCAGCTAGCCCGGGCTCTCCTCTATTGTTGGTCTTCCGCCAAACTGGGCACTCCCCCCTAATAGCCATCAGAGTTACTCCTCCTGTCGAGTAACACAGTTCTGCTACCAAACCAAGCGCTCCATCTGTCGTGGGTCTGCTACCAATCCAGGTGCTCCATCCACTGGCCTAGTCGAACCACTCTTATTTGAATTGGTCATGAAGTCGTCAGGTCAACTACTACTAGGTCTCTGCACTCTGTATGATCGTCTAAGGGAGGATCCTCTCCATGAGATACTGATCGATAGTCCAAGTTTTACAAAGTCTCTGGTGTAATTACCTCAATGGTACTTCCACATGAAAGGGGTCTCAACGCAACCGACAATGCGTCAATCGAACGATCGGTCTGTGAGTTATCATCTTTTCCATTCCAGGGGCCCGGTTGGATTTCAGGGGCAATCCAACCCGTCTATTCTTCAAACTCATCCAAACCATATGTGGTGTATTCCAAAAGGACCGTATTATCATGTGAAATACAACGTAGTCGACAGCACATCAATTGGATGTCTGGTCATTATGTTGTAAGCATTTACGCTTCCAAGGGCCTGGTTGGTTGTAGGAGGGAACCAACCCGGCCATTTTTTCAAAGTCATCCAAAACTCACAGAGAGTATTGAAAAAGGACCGCATTATCATGAGGGTCCCTATTCTATAGACATCGCATCGATCGGACGCACAGTCATAAAGTTATTCATGTTTTAGTGAAAATGGGTCTGGCCCGTTAAGCCCAATGGGCATGCAGGACAGGTCAACCCAGTTTTGGAGGGTCCAACAAGGCGATTCGCACAGCCTAGCTCAGCGCTACACAGACTAGCTCGGCTGGGTGGGGCATGGCCCAGCACGATGAGGCCCGACCCGGTGCGGCGCGGTCTGGCACGGGGCGGCGCGGCCCTGCCGGGCATGGCCGGGACGGCCGCGGCACGGTCGGTAGGCCGAACGGTCCGAGGGGTGGGGGGGATTTCCAAAACAGGCAGTCCCAAGAGGCGCCACCCTCCAATTTGGCCAGCCTATGCCGGTTGGCTTCTCCAACGTGATAGGCCCACTTGGACAGGCCGCTATCATCCGCACACGGTGCCAAGTGGCGTCGCGGCCTTCTCCAACCCGGCCGGTCGACGAGCCGGCCAGTTTTCCCGCTGAAGCATCACATGGAATGCGGTCCATGGTCCTCCAAAGTTCGGATCACTCGTGGTGTCGCGATTATTTTGGTCTGGCCGACATATCCATTCCGTTCTTCGTCGGCCGAACGACCCATGGTTGTGGGTCGTGGTTCTTCGCACGCGGCTGGCGTGCGGCCACCACCTTTGCTCGCTACCACCTCCATTTTTCACCGCTTCCCTTTGAAAAATAAATTAAACATGATATGACATAGGGTCATCGGGCCATGTTTTTTTGGCCTGCTCCATCAGCGTTAGGCAATAACAATCGTCCATAGACAATCCAAAAGGTTTAACGAAGAAAAAGAAAAATTTTAATCAATTAAAATTGAACATAAATCCATTACCTCTAAATTGACGTCGCACGTCGTCGAGCCACGGAAGATGACTGTCGTGGTAGATTTGCATCATGGAAGAACAGTGTCAATCCATCAATGTCGGAGGAAGATCCATCTTTTTTGGTGACATTCCCCATGATGTTGTCTCCTCTCTAGACGCGGAGGAAGAAGAAGAAGATTAAAGAAGTTTCATCACGTCTTTCGGGTCGTCGAGTTTTCTTTGTTCCGTGGAGTTTTCTTCACTGGGATGGGATGATATTTTTTGTCGATGAACAAAGATCCTCTAATTCTCCAAATGTTCCTCTGAAAATATTTTCTAAGCAAATATTATGAATGACTTCTCTAATTTTAATGAATCTCCATGAAATTAAAATTAATTCAATGGAGATGTGACAATTTAATTAATAAGGTTAATAATTACATTAGTTGGAATCATTAATGTTTCGGAGGTGGAGAGATTAAAAAATAATTAAGGGGAGAGGGTGGATAGTTATAAGGATTAATAAGTGGGTTTCATAGGGGTTTAAGGAATTTAAAGGATGAGTTGAAGGGTTGGGGGTTTTTGCTAGCCCCACCACCCTTAGTCATATCCTCCAATGGGATGTTAGGTGCAATGTGCGCCCCACCTCTAACTTCCCTTTCCAGGAATTAACATACACTTAAAAATATGTTGTTACAGAAAATATTTGTTAAGTCTTAACGAATCCACAAATTTTAACTACCACATACGACAAAACGCAACTACAGTAAAGGTCCCCCTAATCAGAAACTGGATCATCGAGTTAATTGGTGCCCTCAGATATCAATTTCGAGCACCAGTTATAAATATAGGAAAACCCACATGTATGTTTATTAAACGAACCCGAAAAAAACATCATAAATTGATTCTAGGACCACTAGGCCTTGGAATCAGGCGTCGTCATAAACTGCGGACTCGTAAAATTCCAAAAAATTTATGAAAATATATTCATTGAAATTTTTGGGTCTTTATATTACCCCCAACTCAGGGATTTACTACCCGTAAAGCTACAACATACACAAGGGAAACAAAATAGGTAATGAGAACGTATCAGAGCCTCCCACTCCCATGTGCTATCTTGGAAGTTCACGTGTAGCCAACGAACACGCACCATAGGTATCGATCATCCAAATTGGACTCAGTCATGTCGATTCTCAGTCTCCACTGAAACCTCCATGAATATTGTCGTATGGTCGATTATGTGGGACTGGTCGTCCACCTGGTGAAACTAAGGTGGATAGGCCAGGTGGTAAGACACCTCGCCTACTCTACTGAAGAAAAAGGAAGAGTGATGGCAGATAGGTTGTACCATCTCTATATGTAAAGGATATCAGCAAAGCGTCTAGCTACTCTGTCACCTCTCTTAGCAGCTGAATGCATGAACTCCTATTGAGAGCATATGTTACTACATTTCTCTTCCCAAGAGTATAGACTGTCTCAAATTCAGAGTCGCGGATGAACTCAAGCCATCACCGCTATCTAATGTTATGGTCCTTCTGCGAGAAGATACACCTAAGACTCTAGAGATTTGGGTAAACCGCAAATAGTTCACTCAACAAATATTGTTGAGACTATCCAATTTTAAGAACTCGACTTCACCCTCCTTCTCCTACATTCTACAAGAGCTGGTATGATTTCTCCATTTCCAAAAATGGAAGACCATTCTCATCCCTTGGATGAACCACTTGTTTTTCCTAATACAGAAAATCCCAACATGAACGGTACTAATTCATGCCACGGATGACGTCTTAATGCCTCGACGCTACTACCAAGTGATCCAACCATTAATCTCGCCTCCAGGGGTTGAGTCACACTATTGCCATTAGTGTGTGGTCACTGGGTCTCCTCCAGAAGAAATATCAAAAGTGATGGTCAAGTCAATAGTTTTAACTATAGCCACATAGTATTAACCACACAAAAAGTTATTAAATAAAACGTCACAAGGACAAGTGTCTTTTATTACTACAGCTCAATGGAAAATGACACAAATTAACCACAACAACGACATTAATGAAGCTAGAAGCGTCATGAACAATGGGCTTTATTCCTAGAACTAGTTCCACACCTGTCCACCTGTTGTCAGAGCTCAATGGTCTTATGCTTAAGCTGCCTGAAGTTGTGCTCTCCCATGTCCACCCATTCCCTGCTGTCGAGGTGGACCTATTGGTAGTGGTGGTGGGAAAACCTCAATGAGTTGTCCAAAACCGATTGCATGGCCAGCTCCAATGCAACTTCCACCATTTCCCAACGGATCATCTCGATCGAACCTATGCCTCTATTTGGGAGGTACTTCATCTATTTTCTGATCATCTGCATGGCGGGTCAGAATCTCACGTTCCATGTGACCAAGCCCGCCACAGGAGTAACACTATCCATTCCTAATATGCCTGGCTCTATCTCCACTCTAGGTTCCCGCACAACTGATCCAGATTCATGCGGTCGATCACCTGTAGGTCTGGTCCTCTTCGACCTCTACGTCATCTGTCTACTGCTAGCTGCAGAAGACTTTAATGCATGTCACCTAGTGGGGGGTCTCGCAGCTGTAGACAGCTTAGCTAAGAAACTCTTTACTAAAAGGTCTCTCTACAACACCCCAGTATGTGTTGGGATGTTGTGAGAGATAACTGAATCTATTATCTCTCTCTTGAGTCACTCCTCAAAGGTTTGAGCCCTGATGAACAGCTCCCATACAATATCAGTGCATTAGCGCGAGAGGTTGGTGAACCTCGCTTTGTACGGAACCACTGTCATGTTAACCTGCTATAGATGTAGTAGCTCTTATATACGCACCTCTCAAAGGGTGCCTTGTACAAACTATGAACAGAACATGCTCTTGACGTCTACCCATAGAAGTAACACCTTCTCATGCATCTATAACTTCAGGCTCCACCATCTACCACCTACTGCGTGTAGGAGACTGGCAGAAAAGATCAAAATGAAGTCGGCTGGTTTCTATACCAGTCTGAAGACTCTAGCCACAGCCTCCATCCAATCCACATATGCCTGCGGGTCCGTCTCTCCCCTGAACCTGGGTGGCCTCTGGATCTAGAACTCATGCAGCGTGCTCAAGCGCTGTGCACTCTATGTTGCTGGGGCTGCTGGCATCGGTGGCCCAACGGGAAGTGTTACTGTTGGTGACTCAATTGGAAGAGGGCCATGTACTAAGGCCTCATCGCTCGGCAGGCTGTTAGTATGTACAACTCTTGGGGCTCTAGCTGGTCATCCGTGGGGAGGCATCCTGAATGACACATATGCTACACGGTCAAATGACTATACCTGGTGAGCTGACCTGGTCGGAGCTAATTTAATGGAATATTTTGAAAAAACACATGCAATCAGTTTTTTCGTGCACTGAGTTAGAAATCAGATTTCAGGGTCCTGGTGTATGGATATATTGGCCACCCACACCAACACTGGACTCACTGAACTGAATAGCACACTAAGTACTCTTAACACTATTACCTCACAGAAATGAAATATAATATTCATATGTTCTGTGGTAGAACCAACGTCCTTTAATTCCAATTTGTAACGACCCATCACCAGGGTCCCGTATCGTGACTACCCCAATCGTTCCTTCCATAGGTCAGGGGCTCGAACCTAGCAACAAAGGCGTAATTACCTAGAACTGGGATGGAATTTCCTATATAAAACATAAACACACACAACCAGAGAACAAGAGGAAGAAAAAACTAAGAAAAGAAGTATAACAAGTGTGCTGAAAGTACAATGGAACGTAAATACAATCCAAAGAAGAAGGTACAGCTAAAACTGAAGAATGTACAACTAAAAATGCAAACAACTGGGAGATGGAATCTTCTCCTCGATCGTCCTCTGAGTTCCTACCTGAAGGGCAGTAAATATGCCATCCTCAGTACTCCGCATCCTTCCGTCTCCTCTGGATACTTAATCGTCCTGAGTTCCACCTCTGGGTACAGTCCAGTCCTCATACACTCTACCTCGGTCAGTTCTGTCTGTCATCTACATCAAACACAACGAGGTGCGGGTGTAGCCCGTGCAGGCGTGTGTATAACGATACTCAGTAGGGACCCTGAGACCCTCAAAGTTTCACGAAACTCCAAGAAGGATAACCCAAAATTAATGATCTCAACAGATAACCTTTACCTAGTTATATGCCCATACATATACCTATGTTATCAAGTAACCCATCTCAATCATGAGGAAAACACAAAGGTCATTGACTCAGTACAAACCAGGATTTTCATTAACAAAACCACGGCTGGTAGAGAACTCCAACTCTATCAAGATCAGTGGCCATGTTGCGACTTCGAGGAGCAACTCACTAACCTTAAACTGCTGAGGTACTTCTCCTGTCGAGTACCATGAGTCTGTTGCCAACCCGGGCGCTTCTCTGGTGTGGGTCAGCCCAAAATTGGGCAATCCCCCTAATAGACGTCAGAGGTACTCCTCCTTTCGAGTACCGTAGGTCTGCTGCCAAACCAGGAACTCCTTCAGCCATTGGTCTACCGCAAAACCTGGTGCTCCATCCACTGGGCTAGTCGAATCACACCGAGTCGAATCAGTCAAGTAGTCATTAGGTCAACATCTACTAGGTCTCTGCACTCTGGCTGCTTGTCTCCAAGACGATCCACTCCACGAGCTACTGGTCGATACTCCAAGTGTCATTATGTCTCAGGTTGATGTATCTCAAAGGACTGCTATGTCAAAGGGGTCTCATCGTAACAGACGGTGCGTCAATCGGATGCACATTCTGTGAGTTATCAGCTTTTCTATTCCAGGGGCCCGATTAGATTTCGTTTGTAATTCTACCCGGCGATACTCCAAACTCATCCAAACCTTGAGTGTAGTATGCCAAAAGGACCATCTCATCAAGATAATTCTCAACATAGTCAACGACACGTCAATCAGACGTCTGATCATTAAGTTGTATGTGTTTCCACTTCCAAGGACCCGGTTGGTTACGAGATTGAACCAACCCGGCTGTTTTTCCAATGTCATCCAAAACTAACATAAAGATTTTCAAAAGGACAGAATCTTCACTAGGGTCCTTATTCCATAGAAGGTACATCTATCGGATGCGCTGTCTTAATGTTATTCATGTTTTAGTGAAAACGAGCATGACTCGTTAATCCCAGTGGGGTAGCAGTTCGGGTCCACTCGGTTTTGTCGAGTCCGTCCTGGTGAATCGCACGACCCGGACCGAGGGGGCATGACATGGTGTGGCATGGACCGTCCCTGAAGGGTGCAGCCTGGCTGGTAGTAGTTCGGCCGGCAGGCTGAGTGGCTCGGCCCTGGTGGTTGTGTGGTCCGGGGGGGCCCACTTTCCCAAACTGGTGGCGCCAAGAGGCGCCCCCACCTTTCTGGTTGGCCGATGCCGACCGACTTCTCCAACATGAGCGGCCCTCTTGGGCAGGTGGCTATCTTCCACACGCGGCGCTAGGAGGCACCGTGACCCTCTCTTACCCGGCCGGCCGACGAGCCAGCAGGATCTCCCGGTGAAGCAGCCTGTAGAATGCAGGCCGCGGTCCTCCGTAGCGCGGTGCCCTCGCGGTGACGAAGGCTCTTTGGTCCAGCTGGCTTAGATGGTCGGTTCTTCGTCGGCCGAATGGCCCGTAGTTGTGGGCTGCAGTTCATCGAACGCGGCCGTCATGTGGTCACCACCTTCGCTCAACGCCACCTCCATTCACCACCACTTCCCTTTGTGAAATAAATTAAACAAGAAATGATGGACGGTCAATGGGCCGTGTTTGTTCAGCTCGTGCCCTCTGCGTTATGTGGTAACAATCGGAAATAGACAATAACAAACCTGTAACATACAACAAGAACCATTTTAATCAATTAAAATTAAACATAAACCCCTTACCTCAAAATTGACGTCACACATCGTCGAGTCATAGAAGATGAGTGTCGTGGTTATCAGGCGTCGTAGAAGAACGGTGTCGTTCCATCAACTTTGGAGGAAGAGCCGACATTGTTGGTGACATTCCCGGCGATAGTGCCTTTTCCCTGGACGGGGAGAAAGAAGAAGAATATTGAATATGTTTCTTCACGTCCTTCGGGTGGTGGAGGGTTCTTCGTGTCGTGGAGTGTTCTTCGCCGAGAGAAGACGATGATCTTCGTGGATGAAAAAAGCACCTATAATTCTCCAAAGGTTCCTCCCATAATATTTTCTATGAAAATATTGTGAATGACTTCTCCAATTTTAATGAATCACCAATAAATTCAAAATACTTCAAAGGAGATGTGACAATTTAAATAAATAAGGTTATTAATTACATTATTTGCCATCATTAATGTTTGGGAGGTGGATTGATCAAAAACTAATTAAGGGGAGATGGTGGAGAGTTATAAGGACTAATAAGGGGGTTTAATGGGGGGTTTAAGGGAGTAAAAGGAGGAGTTGAAGGTTTAGGGGTTCGTGCGAGCACCACCATAATTAGTCAAATCTTCACATGGGAATTTAGATGCGGTGTGTGCCCCACCTCCAACATCCCTATGGAGGAATTAACTGCCCCAATGAAAATAAAATGTAACACAACAATTTATTTAAGCCTTAATGAATCCACAAATTTTAACTACACCATACGACAAAACGCAATTGCGCTAAATGTCCCCCTAAGTGAAAATCGGTGCTGAGAGTACATTGGCGCCCTAGGATTTCAATTCCTTGCACCGATTCAAAAGATAGAAAACCCCGCATGTATGTAAATTGAACGTACAAGAAAAAAACATTAGAAATTGATTCTAGGCACAACAGACCTCAGAATTAGGTGCCGTCAGAAACTGCGGATTCGTAAATTTCTAATGAATTTTGGAAAAACATTTCCTTGAATTTTTTGGGTCTTTAGATTACCCCCACCTCTAGTATTTACATCCCCATAGAGCTACAACATACACTAGGGAAAAAAGAGGTTACTGAGCACATATATAATCCTCCTGCTCCCTTGTGCTCACTTAAACATTCTCATGCTGCTAATGAACACACACCAGAGTTATCGACCATCCACACAGGACTAACTCCTATCGATTCTCAATCTCCACTGGAACCTCCGTGAATGTCGTCCAATGGTCGATGATGTAGGAATGGTCGTGCACCTGGTGAAACTGAGGAGGATGGGCCAGGCGGTAAGCCACCTCACCTACTCTACTGAATAAAATGGAGGTGTGACTGCAGATAATTTGATCCATCCCTATCTAAAAAGGATATCAGTAATACAGCCAGCTGTTATGTCCCCTCTCGTAGCAGTTGAATGCCTAAACTTCTGCTGGCAGAATCCGCTACAACGTTTCTCTTCCTAGGAGTATAGAATATCTCGTAGTAATAGTCCAGGAGGAACTCAAGCCATCACTGTTATCTCAGGTTCAGGTCCTTTTGAGAGAAGATACACATGAGACTATAGTGATTAGGGTAAACCGAAAACTGTTTTCTGAACGAACTATGGTTGAGACTATCCAATTGTAAGAACTCAACTTCACCCTTCTTCCCCTACTTTCTATAAGAGCTGCTATAATTTTCCATTGTTGAAAAGGGAAATACATTTTCATCCCCTGGATGAACCACATCCTTTGCCTAATACAATATATCCTGACATGAACGGTACTAATTCATGCCATGGACGACGTCTTAAGGCCTCAACTCGATTACCAATATATCCAACCATTACTCTCCCCTCCAAGGTTTGAGTTAGACTATCGGGATCAATGTGTGGTCACTAGGTCTCCTCAAGTAGAAATCTCAAAAGTGAGGTTCATGTCAATAGTTTTAATAGGAACATCTTAGTATTAACCAATAAAAAGGCCAAAAATCAAAATTCAAAAGGACACGAGTCTTTTATTACTTCAGCTCAAAGTACAAAGACACAAAGAAACCACAACAAAAACATTAATGAAGCTAGAAGCATAAAAACAAAGTCCTTTTTTATTGGAACTCGTCCCACTCCTATCCACATACTTTTAGAGCTTTATGGTCATATACTTCAGCTACCTGATGTTTCGATCTCCCCTATCCACCCATTCCCTGTGGTCGGGGTGGACCTCCTGTTCGTTGTGGTGGCAACACTTCGAAGCATCGTCCACAACCAACTGCATGGCCAGCTCCAATGCCACATCCTCCTTTTCCCTGCATACTGTCTCGATCAAACCACTGTCTCTACATGGGAGGTCCTCCATCTATCTATTGATCATTTATATGGAGGGTCAGATACTCACTTTCCATGTGACCAAGGCCATCGTAGGAGTAACACTTTCTGTTCCTCGTATACCTGGATCTATCTCCAATCTGGATTCAACGCACAATCGATCCTGAATCGTGCAGTCGATCCCATGTAGGTCTGGTCCTCTTGGACCTCTTCATCATCTAATTACTACTACAAGTATAACACTCTAATGCATGTTTTCTAGTGGTGGGTCTCACTGCTGGAGATTACTCAGCAAAGAAACCCTCCATTAAGAGGGCTCGCTCCAACACCCCCGTCTGCAAGGGTATGCTGTGAGAGATAACTGAAGATCTGATTTCTCACCTGAGTCCCTACCCAAAGGTTTGGGCCCTGAAGAATGGGTCCCATACCACATTATTATAGTAGCAAAATATGTCGGTAAACCTCAATGAGTATGGTGACACCGTCATGCTACCGTATTGTACATGCAGTAGCTCTTGTATACGCACCACTCGAAGGGTGTCTAGTACAAACCCCATTAGGAACAGGATCTCGAAGTCCGCCCATAGAATTGACACCTCATCATGCATTGGGAACATCAGGCTCCACCATCTACATACTTCTGTGTACAAGAGACTGGTAGAAAGGATCACCATGAAGTCAGCTGGTGTCCCTACCAGTCTGAAGACTCTCACCACAGCCTCCAGCCAATCCTCAGCCGCCTATGGGTCTATATCTCCCCAGAACCTGGGTGGCCTCTAGCACTGGAACTCCTGCAGTGTGGCCAAGCACTGTGCACCCACTGTTCCAGGGGCAGGTGGCATCGGTGGCCCAACAGGAAGTTAAACCACTAGTCCCTCCACTGGTGCCTCAACTGGAAGAGGGCCATGTACTGAGGCCTCGTCGCTCGATGGACTGTTAGTATGTACAACTCTCATGTCTCTAGCTTGTCGTCCGTGGGGAGGCATATTGAAAGTCATAGATGTGACATGGTAAAATGAATATACAAGGTTAGTTGACCTGATTTGAGATGATTTAAAGAAAACTTTTAAAAACACACATGCAATCAGTGTTTTCGTGCACTATGTCGGAAATCATTACTCAGGTTCCTAGTGTATGGACTCGTCATTCTCCCGCACTAACACTAAACTCCCTGAACTAAAATCCACAATTATTACCCTAAACACTATTTCTTCAGATAAAATAAATATCAGAGTCCTAAGTTCTGTGGTAGAACTGAAGTCCTCTGATACCAATTATTCATGACCCATCGCCTGGGGCACACGTTGTGACTACCCCAAACCCACATTCCATAGGCCAACTGCTGGCGACTAGCACCAATGTTCTAATTCACTAGAACTGGGAACACATTGCCTTTATAAAATGTAAACATACACAACCAGAGAATAAGCATATAAAACACCATGTAAAGTTGTATACCATGTTTTCTGAAAGTACTAAGGGACAGGAAATACAAGCCCAACAGAAAGGTAATGCTACAATTGAAATGAATTATAGAAAAAAAGATAAATAGTTGGAAGATTGAAGCAGCTACTGGATCGTCATCGGGGTTACTACCAGAAGGGTATGTGCTGATGTCCTCATCATCACTCCATGTTCGTCTATCTCCTATGGGTACCAACTCACCATGAGGTCCACCTCTAGTTACTATCCAATTCTTGAACACTCTGCAGCAGTCAGCGTTTTCTATCGTCTGCGTCAAACACAACGTGGTGCGGATGTTGCACATGCAAGGGTGTGTATAAGGATACTCAGTAGGGGCCCCGAGAACCTCATAGTCTCACAAAATCCCAACAAGGATAAACCAAAATCAAATATCTCAACATATAACATTTACTTAGGTATATTACCATATATATATCTATGTTATCATGTAACCCATCTCAATCATGAGTAAAAAACAAAGGCCATTGACTCAAATCAGATTCGGATATTCATTAACAAAACCAAGGTTGCAAGATAACTAATCATCTATCATGTACAGTGGCCCTGTCGTGACTCCGAGTTGTTCCTTACTAACCTTAGACTGCTGAGGTACTTCACCTGTCGAGTACCGTGGGCCTGTAGCCATATCGGGTGCTCCTCCGCTGTGGGTCTGCCGCCAAACCCGGAGGTCCCCCAAAGAGTCGTGTCGAGAACTGTGGGTATGTACCCAAACCAGGAGCTCCATTCGCCATAGATCTTCCACCAAACTAGGCACTCCATCCTCTGGGCTATTCTAATCACTCCGAGTCAAATCGGTCCAGTAGTCGTCAGGTCAACAACTACTAGGTCTCTGCACTCTGTCTGCTCATCTCCGAGAGGATCCGCTCCACGAGCTACTGGTCGATACTCCATGTGGCATGAAGTCTCAGGTGGATGTATCTCAATGGACCTCCATGTTAAAGGGGTCTCAAGGCAATAGACGGTGAGTCAATTGGATGATCGGTCTATGAGTTATCAGCTTTTCTGTTCTAGGGGCCCGGTTGGATATCAGGTGCAATCCAACCCGGACATACTCCAAACTCATCCTAACCCTATTTGGAGTATGCCAAAAGTTCTTTATGATCAAGGGGAATCCAACATAGTTGACTGCATGTCAATCAGATGTCTGGTCCTTAAGTTGTAAGTGTTTCCGCTTCCAAGGGCCCGGTTGGTTGTGTGATCGAACCAACCCAGCCGTTTATCCAAAGTCATAAAAAACTCATATAGTTTATAGAAAAAGGACCACATCAGCATGAGGGTCTCTATTCCATAGATGGCGCATCAATCAGATATGTGGTCTTAATGTTATTCCCATTTTAGTAACAATGGGCCCTACCCGTTAAGCACTATGGGTTGGAGGGTCGGGTCAACCCGGTTTTGGCGAGTCTGACCCGATGATTCACGTGACATGGCCAAAGGGGTCATGGCACAGACCGGACCTACATGGAAGGGCGCGACCCATCCCGGCACGGTGCGGCCCAGCCCAGCGTGGCGCGGCCTGGCTCGGCGTGGCACAGCCCGGTAGGGTGCGGCCGAGCCTGGGCGGCCGAGCGGTCCGAGGGCTGGGGGCGGCCCCCCTCTTAAACGAATGGGAAATGCCGCCCTCCAATTCGGCCTTCCGATGCCAGTCGGATTCTCCAGCAAGAGTGGCCATCTTGGGCCGGCCAATGTCTTTCGCGTGCAGTGCCACGCAACTCCACTACCTTCTGTAACCCGGAAGGCCGATGATTTGGCCAGTTTTCCTGCTGAAGCGGCCCGCAGAATGCAGGTTGTGGTCCTCTATAGCATGCCGCCCTCATGGGGACATGATCTCTTTGGTCTGGCTGGCTTAGCTTGCCGGTTATTCGTCAGCGAAGCGGCACGTGGTTTCGGGCTGCGGTTCATCGCACATGGTCGGTGTGTGGCTGCTGCCTTCGATCGCCGCTGCATCCATTCACCAACGCTTCCCATTGCAAAATAAATTAAACAAGAAATGATGGAGGGTCGTTGGGACGTGTTTGTTCGTCTTGCACCCTCCTTGTTAGGTGCTAACAATCATCCATAGAAAATCCAAAACTTTTAACGAAGTCAAAGAACAATTTTAATCAATTAAAATTGAACATAAACAACCTACCTCAAAATTGAGTCCTCGCGTCGTTGAGCCGCGGAAGATAAGATTTGCGGTAGTCGGGAATCATGGAAGAACAGTGTCATTATGTCAACATAGTAGGAATAGCAGTCATTGTTGGAGACGTTCCCCATGATGGTGTCTCCTCCCTATACGCAGAGGAAGAAGAAGAATATAGAAGAAGTTTCTTCACGTCCTTTGAGTCATGGAGCATTCATCGTGTCGTGGAGTGTTCTTCGCTGAGAGAGGACGATGTTCTTCATGGAAGAATAAAGCTCCTCTAATTCATCAATAGTTCCTCCCAAAATATTTTCTATGAAAATATTATTAAAGACTTCTCCAATTTTAATGAATTGCCAAGCAATTAAAATTAATTCAAATGAGATGGGCCAATTTAATTAATAAGGTTATTAATTACATTAGTTGACCTCATTATGGTTTGGGATGTGGAGAGATCACAAACTAATAAAGGGGAGAGGGTAGAGACTTATAAGGATTAATAAGGGGGTTTCATGGGGGTTTATGGGAGTTAAAGGAGGAGTTGATGGATTAAGGGTTCATGCGGGCACCACCACACATTGTCATATCGTCTCATGGGATGTTTGGTGGGGTGTGGGCCCCACCTCCAACATACCGTTAGAAGAATTAACTTCCAATTAAAAATAAATTGCAACACCACAATTTATTTAAGTCTTAATGATTCCCCAAATTTAGCTACCACATACGACAAAACGCAATTGCGGTAAAGGTCCCCCTAAGAAATAAACGGCACATCGAGTTCATCAGTGACCTCATATTTCAATTCCGAGCACCAGTTCAAAAGATAGAAAAATATTCCCGTACGTTTATTGAACGTACTCGAACAAAACATCTGAAATTTATTTCTGGCACACCGGGCCTCGGAATCAGGAGCCGTAAGAAACTGCAGACTAGTAAAAGTCCAATGAATTTAAGAAAAAATTTTCCTTTAAATTTAAGGGTAATTAAATTATAATTGTATAAGTTATAATTAATCCCCTCCATCATGATCTTTCCCATGTTGAAGACCTACTGGTCTCACCAAAAGGCCCAAACAAAAGGTATTAAAGAGGATATCAAGGAGAAGATACAAAGAGGAAAATATCATCTTTCTTATTATTATTTTTTCATTTTATTAATTTTATATTCTTATAATCTCTTATACACTACATGTACGAAGGGAATCGAAGATACATAATTTTATACTTATGGATGTTACCATGTTTATGGAAGAAATTCCCAATCATACATCATTTCCTCCCCCTAAATTATATACATATTTTTTGATGTTTGGTTTACCAAAATCATTGATGATGCATTTTCAATTTTCATTAAATCATTCAAATATGATCCTAAAAATATGTTTATGTTTCTAATTAATTCTATTTTGATTTAGTTAATCTATATTCTATTTTATTATAAAATTTTATGCATGAAATTTAAATATAAAATGAAACAAGCTCATAATTATCGAGAAACCACCACAAATGATCTAAACAAATATCATTAATGTTTTATATAATTAATCATTATCATATATGATAAAAATGATTTATTATATAATCATATATTCATTAAAAATATGAATAAACCTTCATTCCACTTGTGGAATTTCGTTTCTATATAATAAGAAAATCTAATATGAACCGACCACGAAATTGATTTAAATAAAACATTAAAAAAATTGAAAGAAACAAAATATTTATTTTTAAAGGGCGAAATGATGTTATGAAATGATAATATATATTATTATAAAAAGTAATATATTTCTCTAAAATATTAATAAAATTATTTTAAAAATAATACAAGAGGATTAAATATTTTTGATGAAAGATAATCCCATGGTTGTGGAATTCTTAATATTACTTCCATTTATTGGGTCAAACATCTACGACACTATTTATGTTGTTATAAAAAAAATTATTTTAAATATTTATAATATAATGATGAAATATGTTTATTAATAGTGAATATATAAATTAGATCCACTATATGAAGTCTAAATTTAATTATATGATATTAGTAAGGGGAATTTCTTTTAAATTCCTATTATAATTTTTTTTTAAATTTAAAATGTAATATTTTTAGTCAATTATTCATATTGAATAATTATATTCTGGTTCTATGGAATTTTTTATGAATACTGGTGGGACCTATATTTTCCTCCAAGGCATTGGGTATGTGTATATTGGAGGTTGTCTGTATTGTTACTCCATGTGTAGCTGCGATGATTATACCATAAGGTGGCCATGAGGATTAAATTGTAAGCTAGTCATGAGGGTTACATATCATATGGTAGCCACCAGTGTTTAAATATAAGTAAGTGATTCCCCAAAAATCCATTATATTTTTATTTCTGTTCTCTTCTGTTTAGTGTAAATCTTATGGAAATCTCAAGGTTAACAAAGTATGTATATAAGGGTGAGAAGTATACCTTTTAGAAAAGGATTTCATACGTTCAAGCAGTAATTCTTTCTTATTACCAATTTTATAACCATTAATGAAATTTTTTGGTCATCCCATGTTTTAAACATTATTTAAATTTTATAAGGATGTGTATATTATTTATGTAATCCATGTTGAATTTGATGCTATTATTTTTTCAATGGAATCATGTTGTATTCCAAAAGATTTATATTTTGGATGAAATGGAAATTAATTTTGTTGTTTTTTTACTATATGAAATTGGAATTATATGTTCGTATCATATAAATATTCTCCAAAATAGTAAACAATAAATCATACTCAATATTATATAAAATTATTTATTCACTAAAATTCAATATTATGTAATGTAAAAAGGATGTTTCCTTATAGATTGTATTATATGATTGTTTTAAGAAATATAGGGTTTAGGATGAGGTTAATAGAATACCATAAATGATTATTTCTCATTGTATAATTGATATTTTATAACATTTAAGTACTTATATGTCTCTTGAATTAATATATGAAGGTTCATAATTGTTTTTTCGCATATTATACATAGACGCAGAAGAAGAAAGGCACCAAAGAAATATATACTTTTGAATATGCATAATGGAATGGTATAGAATGTAACAAAGAAGTTTTTGATAGTAATGTCTTAGATGACCCATGAAATAAATGTATTTTAATCCATGTAAGAATAAAATTTGAGTTACCATAATGGAACATTACGATATTTGGTCATTTAATGAGAAAAAATGCTCCTCTTTATGTGGATATTTTGACCAAGTAGTTGATGATGGATGTATAAAATCAAATGAAATGATAATCAATGTTATTGTATGTTCATATAATCAAATGGAAAGTCTTTCCATTTATCGTTCTCAATGTGAATAATATTAGTGGTGGGGAATGGTCATGAATATCAGTGATATAGTGATGAAAATTCAAATAGAGTGGGATGAATTTAACAGTATTTAACATGAATTTTTTCAAAAGGTTATTCAACATATGCTAGAGAAGTATCTATGAGAATTGATGTATAAAGAAGAATACTCAGTGGTCATGTATAATGTGAAAATATACTGACTGTTGAGGTATGCTATAAATCATATTCTGGATCTTGATAGGAAAATCAACTGTTTTTACTCAGGATTGAACACAAGGTATCAAAGGGCATTGAAATCCGGTGAAATAAAAAGTAATGAGAATCATTTCATATATCCGGAGAGGATATATATGGAATTAATTACTAGCACATGAATTTTGAATATATGGTTAAGACAATGTCTAGTTTCTAAGTGTTGGGTATGAATCAATCAATCAATTATCAAGGTATGAAATTCCAGTTTCCAGTTTGTGAAATGTATCAAAAAATGCACCATGGGGAAAGCCATAAAAACATGGAACTTTTTTCAATGTGTGATCTTTGGAAATATTGACCGATATTGAAATGAAAATGATAATCTAAATAATCATGATACGAAACCTGTTAAGTGTTTTAAATGTGGGGATATGGGTCCTTCTGAAATTTTCTTCCCATATAGTGATATGAATAATGAGAAGAATCTAAAAAATTAGTATAATTGTGTGGAGAGATCTTATGGGACTACAGAAGTCGATGTCAGGCCATACAATGATGTTTTATTAGGTACCATGTTTCTTTACTCATATTTTTCCAATGTTTATTTTGATACCGGGTCTACACCATACATTATTATTGAGAAATATTCTTATAAATTTGAAATATCACCTCAAAAATGAGACTATATTTAATTATTAAAACTCTAGGTGGAAATATTATAAAAAATATGTATTTTATTAGTAATTATATTGTTTTTTTCAGAATGAAATTACCTGAAAAAAATTGTTCATTAGTAGAGTTTGATGTGATTCTAGATATGAATTGTCTTTCTAGTTATCATGCTATGATTCATTATAAAGCTAAAGAAGTTGTTATACAGAAATAGTTTTAGTTTGTATAAAATATTGAACACATATAATTGATGACATATCAGGAAGCTGATAAATTTTTGAAATATAGAAATGAATATTATCATTAATGTATATTTGAAAACAAGAATACTGCTCATATTAATGATTTTCCAATGGTAAATGAATATCCGAATGTTTTTTCTTGATTTACCAGCTATTATACCTGGTTGGGAATTCTAATTCAAAATTGAAATAATTCTCAATGAAATGATAATTTCTAAACCTAGATACCAAATGTATCAAATGGAACTTTTTATGTTGAATAATCAATTTCCATATTTACTTGATAAAGATATCATTCATCATGTCACTTCATTGTGAGGAAATTATATTTTGTTTTCTATAATAAAATATGGTTTTATGATACTTTTCAGTGATTATAAATCCTTAAATAAAAAAAAATTAAAAACAGGTTTCATATGCCTCATATCAACAGCTGACATGATCAGCTCCAGGGAGCACAAAACTATTCCATGATTGACATGAGATCTGTATACCATCAGCTGAATGTGACAGAGGATGAAATCCTAAAAACAACATTCTGTACTATATATGGGCATTATGAATTTTTTTATTCTTTTTGGGTTTAACAATGAACCTTTAGTATTCATTGATCTTATGAATTGAATATTTCATGATTTCATGGATAATGTTTTGATGTATTTTCTGGTTAAATTCTAGTGTTTTATTAAATGTAATGAGTATCCTAAAAACATATAAGTGTTGTTTTGAAAACCATAATGGAAAAGAAAATGAATAAAAAATTCAACATGTATGATTTTCGGTTGAAACAGATTTCCATTCATGGAGACATTATAAATAAATTTAGAATAACAATTAATCCCACCAAAAAAAGTGGTTGATAAATTTCTAAGACCAACCAATGTTACAAAGATTCATAGTTTTCGTGAATTATCAGGTTATTACCAATGGTTTATTAGATACATTACATGGTTATCTACCCCACAATACAAGGTAACATGATAAGGGGTTAATTTTGTTTTGGATAGAATAATGAGATGTTTGTTTTCATGAACTGACTAATAGATTGATGAATACTCATGGTTTGCCCATGCCTTCCCAAAATTGTGAGTTTTTCATCTATAGTGATGCTTCATTTATGGTACATGGTTTTGTTTTGATTTAAAATTACAAGTTAATTTCTTATGATTTATGAAAACTAAAACATCATGATTTATTTTATCTCACACATGATTTGGAATTGGATTCTTTGGTTTTTTCTTTGAAAATTTGAAGGCATTGTTTATACAATCCTAATTGAAAAAATATTATAACCATAAAATTATGATTTGTAGATTTACTCATAAGGAATTAGACATGAGTTATAGAATATGGAATGAATTGATAAAATATTATGATTTTATAGTCAATTTAATTCCATGAAAATCAAATAATGTGGTTGATGCCTTGATTCAAAATGATCAAACATCATTAACCATGTTACATTTTGAACGTGATCCATTGATTAATGATTTAATAAAATTTTTTTGTATTATGTTTCAGTGTATCTAATTTTATTGGAAAAAATTAAGGAAGAGTAAAATGAATATTATGGGCTATAGAAAAATAAATAATTGGTTAAAATGGGTAGGTTCCAAGAAATGAATCTTGATAATGATTTTTGTTTTTTTATTTGGATGAATATTGTGGGTGGCTTGTTATTTCCTCTGAAGAAATATTTATATTGTGAATATCAAAGTTATCTATTTTTAGTTAATTCTTGAAGTACTATGTTGTAAAAAGTTGTTTGAGAGTATTACATGTTGGATATATTGAAATGAGATATTGTAGAATTTAATGTGGAATGATTTACATGTCAACATGATAAATAAGTAATATAGTTACTAAAGGGGATGATTTATCATTTACATGTTCTAGAGTGGAAATATGATAATATATCCATTTATTTAAATGTGGGAATACCAAAAACTTCTCGAGGAAACAATGAAATTTAGTTTATTATTGAAAAACTGGAAAAATTTAAACATTTTCTATATATTCAAGATAAAATGGATTTAGATTAGCATTATTGAATGTACCATAATGATATTTTTATGTATCATAGAGGGACTCATTAAATTGTATCTCATAGTGATCACTAGTTTTCTTCTATCTGTTGGAAGGATCTGTTGATGTCATTGGAATAGAAATAAATTTTAGAACATCCATTCATACTTAATTAGATGTGAATTCTAAATGAATGATTCGATCATTATTGGATATTGTTGTAGAATGTTAAATGAAATAAAATAGTTGTTAGGATCAATAAATTTCCTTAGTTGAGTTTTAAAATTATAATAGTTTACATTAAAGTACAAAAATAGACCCTTTGGGGCATTGAAAAAGATTCTTCTTTGAAGTCTATTTTATTGAAATGATTTCAGGTAAATGAAGATGATAGGACAATAATTAGTATATTAAATTTCTAAAGATGTGAAGATGATCCAGTAGAACATGAGGATGTCATAGATAAGGAAGAAATGTTATGTATAATATAATAAGAAAGACGTTTTTTAGGAAGGTGATCATATTTTAAATAAAATAGCACCCTAGAAAAGAGTTATGTGTTTTGGTAAAAAAATTAAAGCTATGTGTACAGTTAATTGGACATTATAAAATCATGAATAATTTTTGACGAGTCTCCCACTGAGAAGCATTGCCGCCATGTTTTTATGAGGTACAGAATTTTTTTTCATTTTCAATGTTGAGAAACTGTGTGACAGATTCATCTGTTGTCTGGAGCCCACATGTAGTTTAGTTGAATGAGATCCTTACATATGTAGTGAAATATGTTCAACATTCTGATCAAATAGAACAAGTACTGATGACTTTGTATATACACTAGTTAATGGTTTGTGGTGAAACCACAAGGTTGATGAAGTTACATTGGAATATAAAAATGCTACAAGTGAAAGGTACCGTCGCTAGATTAATATGTATATAAAATTGTGAAGATAGAAATTACATAATGTGGGGAGAGTGTAACACTCCAAAGGGATAAAAATAAATTTTAAGTGATGAAATTCAGTTTTATTTAAATATGTATAACTAGACAATAAATGTAATTTTCCACTTCTATGATTTTTTATCCAAAAATAGCCATTTATAATTGTGAACAGTATGTTATTTAGAGTTTGCTAGAACCAACATTGCAATTTGGTGAATATTAAAACACACTTATGAATTTTGATATCATTTTAATGAATAGTGAATTTTTTTATTATTCTATTTTTGCAAGGATTAATGATAATGATGACTTGGTTGATTTTTTGGGGTTTTAAAAAATGAGTTCTAGTATTAAAATTATTATTTGTGATAAAATAATGATCTTATTTCAAAATTAAATTAATAATATATAGAAAATAATTTTCAAAAAATAGATTTCATTTCTTATTTCAATACGTAGAGTAATGGTTAGGGTTTGGGAATTTTTAAATTTTTTGAACTGTTGATGAAAAGTAAATATGAAAAATTAATATAAATGAAATATAATTGTTTTAATACATCGTTATGTTATTCAAAGCTGATATAAGAGGATTTGAATCAAATTATCATGAACTTATTACTATTTTGGATCAAATTAATCTTGAATAATCATAGTCTTGAGAAAAAATATTAAAATAATGATTAAAATAATATAAAACTCCTCTTCTCTTCCACTATAAATAACACCCTCTCCCCCTATTCTTCTAATAACTCTCAGTACATGAAAAAATATTTATCTACCAAATACACTGCCCAATGATACTCCCCATGTCCAAGACCTTTTTGACTCATCCCAAGGCCAAAACCATTGGGCTTAATAAGGAATTCAAGGAGAAGAGATCAAGAGGTAAAAATCCTCTTTCTTATTCTTGTGTTTTCTTTTCAATTCATTTTATTTTCTAAAAATCTATTCACATAACATTATCTAATATAAATGAAATTATTAGATTCATATTTATTATTTAAGTTATCATGTTTATAGAAAAAATTACTCAACATACCTCATCTATTCCCCCTCTTATAAATACGTAGTTGCTGATGTCTCGTTTACCAAAATCATTGATTATGTGTTTTATTTTTCAATTATATCCATCAAAGATAATCATAAAACACTTTTTTCGATGAAAAATAATTTAAATTTAATAATGAAACTTGTTTTATGTTCAGATTTAACTTTAAAAATGACTATGAATTTTTTAATGAAACAAGATCATCATTTTCAAGGATCACCAAAAAATGATATAAATGATATCATTAATGTTTTATATAATTATTAATAATCATATATTATAATAAAATGATTCATTTAATCATTATATATTCTTGAAACAATTAAATACAATTTCATTTCATATATGGAATTTCTTTTCTGAATGAAATGAAAATAAAATTCAAATCATCCATGTAAATCTTGTTATGAAATCACCCGAAACAATGAAATGAAAAAAATACGAATAATTAAAGGGTGAAATAATGTATTTAAATGATCATATATGGTGTTATAAACATTAAAACATTTCATTAAAATACATATAACATTAATTTAATGAATATACCAGAGGTTTAAAATGGTTAAAGTTAAATAAACATGAGTAAATGGAATTATTATCCTTATTTACATTAATTGTATTAAACATATATTTTATTATTTATGTGGAATTGAAATTGATTGATTGATGAATTTATTTTATATTATTCTGAATTATTAGTATATTCAATGTATTTACATATTCTATCCACCCTATTATGTCTCAATTCAATTATATGATATTAGTAAGTGGAATATCTTTTAAAACCCTCATTTAAAATGTCTATTTTTCAAAATTCTAAAGAATATTATTTATGAAATTATTCATGTTGTATTATTTCATTATGGTTAATGGGAATTGTTTATTATAAAATGTGGCAACTATATACCCCTCAAATGCATTGGGTTTTTATATGTTGGAGGATGATTGTATGGTTTCTCCCTGTGTAGCTATGATGGTTACACCAGAAGGTGGTTGTGAGTGTTACACTGCAAGGTGTCCATGTGGGTAAAAAATCATAATATTTTCAAGAGGGTTAAAATATAACTAATTGATGTTGAATACACCTTTAGTGTTCAATATTTTTTCTTTATGTTTTTTGGGAATCTAATTTAAATCTATTGTTTTATAATGTATGTTTATATTGGTGACCAGTACGTTATTTTGAAAATCATTTCATAAGTTCATGGATAAATGTTTCTTATAGCGTATTTCTATTTACATTAATGATATATTGGGATCCTCAAAATAATTTAAATTATTTTCATAACGTATAAGGATGTGTATGAAAACAATAGAATCCATGTAAAATTATTTGAAAATTTTTCAATGGAATCAGGTTTTATTGGAAATGTTTTATATTTTGGAAGAAATACCTACAGTTTTTGTAGAATCAACTCTATATAAACAGATATTTTTATGTATTATATCTCAATTCACCAAGACATTAAACATTAAATGATCCTCACTATTAGAGGATGTGTATTTTTGAATAAAAATCAAGATTTATTAATATAATAAGGTTGGGTCCGTATAAAAGTTGTTGTAAAATAAATAAATGATATCATTGACCACTTTTTGACGAGTTATTAATCAGTTAGAAGGTAATTTGTAAATTTTGAAATCAATTATTTAATTATTATTTTCCCAAAATCAATAACATATTATGATATTTCATTTATTAAATATTGAATTTTTCAAAAAGATTATTTTTCTACTGAATATATTTTATTTATACTATTGAGAATATGATCCAAAATACATATCAATGATGTATGGTTTTAAAATAATTATATATTTAAAAACATGATTTGATAATAAAATAATAAACAAAATACTTTTACAACAGATTTCATTGAACCAAATACAGATGGAAAACAATCATTCCACTTCATTTGTGTCAATAACATATGTTTGAACTTCATCAAATATCAAATTTTGTGGTATATTATGTTGATGCATTGAGAATTCATTGGAGTAGTTCCCCATATCATTATTTTTATAACATTGAATAATAGTTTTTTCCATATTTCATTTTCATTCTTTTTCCTAGTGACCATTTTCCCCATATTTATAATAAACTCCCTATCCCTTAATGAATTTACTGGGGTGATTCCATCCATAGTTATCACATTTTTTATAATCCTACATTCCCTTCATCTTCATTGAGTCATTAATTTTTTCACAGAGTTATGAAACCCAGTTCTTCAATTGGTTTCCCTTGAATCCATAGACATGGTGAATATATAACTGATCTTGATAGAACATAAAACTGTTTCATCATAAAAAGAAATTTTTTAGAAACATACACCCTTTGGATATTTGGGATAATTATTTCATTTATTATCAATTATACATTCATAGGTTTTTATGAAATTTGTACCATACCATGAATTACTGTTTAAGGATTTTTCATAATCTTCAACCAATTGTTCCCCATTTTTCATTAACTATATATCATCCTCTTTATCTCAATTTGTTTATCACGGTGAATGTATTTATCCAATTGTATCACCATCAATGGAAATTATTTCTAGAGATAATTTTTTTCATATACCATGTTATTTTGTATCATAGACCACCACTACTCTACATCACCGTGGAGACAATAGACTGAAATGATAATCTTTTCATTTTATCTGCATTTTATTTTAGTCAATATCATCTCCAAATAATTGATCTATTAATCATCAATAATTGTAATGTTTTTTCTTCAAAATGATGGTAGATTATACTACATAAAGTGATCGATCACAAAAGATTCTATCCATGGAATATGTTGATCCATTTGGTTATGGTTATTTGTCTTAACATGACTATTCATCCATTATATATCAATAACTTACATAGTTCATATAAAATCACTATTTTTTCCATAGTAGGTAAATCTCTATATTATCTACAATTATTGATTACATTTTTTCATCATTGAACTATTAATAAAAAAACTTATATACAAGATTAGAACATATAGTTATGAAATTTTTATAACATTAAATATGTTATAAAACATAACATAATGTTTTACAATATGAATCCTAGAATCATTAACAATAGTTACATTGGGGGAATGATTATAATTAAATCAATCGTAATGGTAGGTAAATATAATCTAAATTATCATAAAATTATCCCATAATATGTTTCAAACTAGTTCAGTTGTACTGATCATTTTCATGTTAGAGATTACCCCAATTTAGGGATAGAACACCATTTCAGTGTTATTACTACTTGGTATAGATATGTAATAATAATGTCCTCTTGTATTATCCATATATAGATGTATGTCATTGAATAACCACATAGACGCTACCTTACAAATATTATAATATGTTCATAAAAAATATATTCAATATATATATACGGTTTTTTCTACCTTTTCTATGTATTATAAATCTAGTTTAAAATGATTTTTTAAAACATCCATTGATACAAAATATAACACCCCAACCCCATAATCCCATATCTAGTGCATTATTTTATTACAATGGGATGATTACAAGGAATCAAATCCTGAATGACTGGTCATTTTAGTAGGTGTGGGAACTAATATTATATTCATGATACCCATAAGACTTTGGGAAATAAAAATTAAATACATGTTACATAATAAAATGAAAAAATGAAACCTTTTAACATTATTCATTCTTCTTTATATTCTGGATCTTGATACGAAAATCATTTTATTTATTCAGTATTGAATGCAAGGTATCAAAGGGTGTAGACCTCTTGTGAATTAAAAAATAATGAGAATCATTTCATATATCCAGAGAGGATATAAATTGAATTTTTTACTATCAAATGAATTTTGAATATTAGGTGAATACAATGTCTAGTTTCCAAGTGATGGGAAAGAATCAATCAAATATTTTTGATGGTATGAAATTCTAGTTTCCAGTTTGTGAAATGTATAGAATAATGTACAATGGGGAAAGCCATAAAAAACATAAAATTTTTTACAATGTGGTAAATTTGAGAATATGGACCGATATTGTAATGAAAATTATAATATAAATAATGATTATACGAAACCTGTTAAGTGTTTTAAATTTGGGGAGCTGGGTCATTATGAAAATTTCTTCCCAAAAAATTATATGAATGATGAGAAGAATCTAAAAAATTAATAGAATTGTGTGGAGAGATCTTATGTGACTACAGAAGTCGATGTCAGGCCATACAATGATGTTGTACTAGGTACTATGTTTATTTACTCATATTTTTCAAATGTTTTTTTGATACCGGGTCGACACCATAATTTATTTCTAAGAAATATTCTAGTAAATTTGAAATATCACCTCAAAAATGAGACTATATTTAATTATTAAAACTATAAGAGGAAATAATATAATAAAAAGGAATTTTATTAATAAATATATTATTGTTTATAGAATAACATTACCTAAAAGTTTTAAGTTCATTAGTAGCGTTTGATGTCATTATAGGTATGAATTGGATATTTATTTATCATGCTATGATTTATTACAAAGCTAAAGAAGTATTTATTCAGAATGAGTTTTAGTTTGTATAAAATATTGAACCCATATAATTGATGACATATCGAGAAGCTGATAAATTATTGAAATATGGAAATGAATTTTATCATGAACATATTTATGAAAACTAGAATACTTTTCATATTAATGATTTCTTAATAGTAAATGAATATTAGTAAGTTTTTTCTTGATTTTCCTGCTATTATACATGGTTGGGAATTCACATTCACAATTGACATAATTCTCAATGAAATGATAATTTCCAAACCTCATTAACAAATTTATCAAATGGAACTTTTATTGCTGAAAACTCAATTTCTTAATTTACATGATAATGATTTCATTCTTCCTATCACTTAACTTTGTGGTAATTCTATTTTGTTTTCATTAAAACAATATGGTTTAATGATAATTTTCAGTGATTATAAATCCATAAATAAAATAACAATTAAAAACATGTTTCATATGCCTCATATCAACAGCTTACGTGATCTGCTCCTGGGAGCACAACACTATTACAGGATTGACATGAGATCTGTATACCATCAGCTAAATGTGAAAGAGGATGAAATCCTGAAAACAGAATTCTGTACTATATATGGGCATTAGGAATTTTTTTTCACTTTTGGTTTAATAATGAACCAGTAGTATTAAATGATCTTATGAATTGAATATTTTATGATTTCATGGATAATATTTTGATGTATTATCTGAATAAATTATAGTGTTTTCTTAAATGTAATTTCTAGCCTAAAAACATATAAGGGTTGTTTTGTAAACCATAATGGAAAAGAAAATGTATAAAAAATTCAACATGTACGATTTTTGTTTGAAACAGATTTCCATACTTGGGGACAATGTAAATAAATATAGAATAATAATTAATCACAAAAAAAAGTGGTTGTTAAATTTTGATGACCTACCAATGATACAATGATTCACAGTTTTCATGGATTATCAGGTTACTACCAATGGTTTATTAGAAATATTTCATGGTTATTTCCCTACAATATAAGGTAAGATGATAAGGGGTTAAATTTATTTTGGATAGAATAATGAGATGTTTGTTTTCATGAACTGAATAATATATTGATGAATGATCATGTTTTGGCCATACCTTCCCAAAATTTTCAGTTTGACATGTATAATGATGCTCTATTTATGGTACATTTTTTTGTTTTGATTCATAATTACAAGTTAATTTCTTATGCTTTATGAAAGCTAAAACATCATGATTTAAATTATCTCACACATGATTTGGAATTGGATTCTTTGGTTTTTTCTTGAAAAATTTGAAGGCATTTTATATAAAAACCCAATTGAAAATATTATTCTAACCATAAAAGTATGATGTTTATATTTACTCATAATGAATTAGATATGAGGTAGAAAATATGGAATCAATTGATAAAATATTATGATTTTATAGTCTTTTTAAATCAATGAAAATCAAAAAATGTGGTGGATACCTTAAGTCGAAATCATCAAACATCATTAACCATGTCACTTTTTAAACGTGATCCATTGATTAATGATTTAATAAATTTTTTCATAGATGATGTTAATGAAATATATACATTTATTTTGTATTATGTTTTAGTTCATCCAATTTTATTCGAAAAATTAAGGAATCGATGAATGAATATTGTGGGCTACAGAAAAATCTATAATTGGTTAAAATGGGTAGGTTACAAGCATTGAATCTTGATAATGATTTTTGTTTTTTTATTTTGATGAATATTATATGTGGCTTGTTATTTCCTTTGATGAAATATTTATAGTGTGAAGATCATAGTTATCCATTGTTAGTTATTTCTTGAAGTACTATGTTGTAAAAAGATGTTTAATAGTATTACATGTTTGATGTTTTGAACTAAGATATTGTAGAATTTAATGAGGAATGATTTACATGAAAACTAGATAAATCATTAATATTGTTACTAAAGGCGATGATTTATCCTTTTTAGGTTCTAGATTGTAAATTTGATAATATATCCATTTATTTCATTGTGGGAATACCAAAAACATCTCAAGGAAACAATGCAATTTTGTTTATTGTTGACAGAGTAGCTAAATCTGAACATTGTCTCTCTATTCATGATAAAATGGATTTAGATTAGCATTCATGAATGTAACATAATGATATATTTATATATCATGGGGTGCCTAATTAAATTGTATCTCATAGTGATCCCTAGTTTTCTCGTATCTGTTGGAAGGGACTGTAGATGTCATAGCAATAGAATTAAATTTTAGAACATCCATTCATACATAATTAGATGTACTTTTTGAACAAATGATTAAAACATTAGATGATATTCTTCGAGCATGTTCAATGGACTAACATGGATGTTGGGATCATGAAATATCCTTAGTTGAGTTTTCTAATTATAAACATATACATTAAAGTAAAAAAATGTACCCTTTTGAGGAATTTAATGGGATTCAGGTTTGATGTCTATCTTATTGAAATGTTTTCAGGGAAAGGAAGATGATATGAAAATAATTATTATAGGAAATGGCTAATGATGTAAAGATGATAAAGTAAAACATGAGGATAGATTAGAGTAGGTAGAAATGTTATGTAGAAAATAAGAGGAAAGAATTTTCATTTGAGGTAGGTGATCATATTTTTAATAGAATATGACCCAATAAAAGAGTTATGTGTTTGTTAAAAAATTAAATCTATGCACACAGTTTGTCACGACCCGTCCTCGGGGCCCGTGCCGTGACTACCCCAAGCCCGCCTTCCATAGGCCAGGGGCTGGCGACTAGCACCAAGGCGTAAAATCCCAGTAAACAAGGAAGGCATTGCCTTTATAAGTAACAGCCACACAGAGTCAGCAAGCGGAAAGTAAAGTGCAGAAAAGTAAAGGGGTCCGGAAATACAAGCCCAACTGTACAGTACAACTGAAAAAGTAAAGAACAGCAACTGAAGAAAAGACGGCGGCCTCGTGTCGTCCACTGGCAATCCCACCTGAAGGGTGGGTACAGATAGCCTCCAGGCTCCTCGGGTCCCACGTCCGCTCCGAGCACGTCCCGCCCAGTGGTCCACCTCCAGGTACCGTCCTGCTCCACGCCCAACCGTGATCAGCGCTGTCCGTCGTCTGCAACCAACACAACAAGGTGCGGGCATAGCCCGTGCAGGGGTGAGTACAAGCTACTCAGTAAGGACCCCGAGACCCCCGAAGGTCTCCCGAAATCCACAAAGGGTATAGCACAAAAGAAAGATGCAATCACAAAGTAACATCTGACTCGACTTAGGTATATGCCCATACATATACCTAAGTCCCCAATTCTAGCTCTACTCACGAGCTCAAGAACAACTCAATCCACAAAGGAAAGCAAGACTCAAATCCACAAGGAGAGTAAACAGTAAATCCACAAAGGATAGTTCAACACAATCCACAAAGGAGAGTAAGACTCAAATCCACAAGGAGAGTAAACAGTAAATCCACAAAGGATAGTTCAACACAATCCACAAAGGAGAGTAAGACTCAAATCCACAAGGAGAGTAAACAGTAAATCCACAAAGGATAGTTCAACACAATCCACAAAGGAGAGTAAGACTCAAATCCACAAGGAGAGTAAACAGTAAATCCACAAAGGATAGTTCAACACAATCCACAAAGGAAAGTAAGACTCAAATCCACAAGGAGAGTAAACATTAAATCCACAAAGGATGGTTCAACACAATCCACAAAGGAGAGTAAGACTCAAATCCACAAGGAGAGTAAACAGTAAATCCACAAAGGATAGTTACATAAGATTCAGCTCAACCAGGATTTTCATTATCGAAACCGTAAATGTTGAAGAGCCCCATCTCTGAAGTGTACAGTGGTCCAGTCACGACTCCGAGGTACTGCTCACTAACCTAAGACTGCTGAAGTACTCCTCCTGTCGAGTACCGCGGGTCTGCTGCCAACTACCGGGCGCTCCGTCCGCTGAGGGTCTGCTGCCAAATACCGGGCGCTCACCCAGTTAGCCTACTGAGGTACTCCTCCTGTCGAGTACCGCGGGTTTGCCGCCAACTACCAGGCGCTCCGTCCGCCGTGGGTCTGCTGCCAACTACTGGGCGCTCCGTCCACTGGGCTAGTCGACTTACTCCAAGTCGAGTCTGTCAAGCAGTCGTCAGGTCTCAGTCATCTACACGGTCTCCGTACTCCGCACGCGTGTCTCCACCGTCGCGGGTCTGTCGCTACACCCAAGCACACACACTCCGTAGAGTATCGCGGGTCCGCCGCTACAACCAAGCGCTCCACCGCCAAGGGTCTGCTGCTGCATCCAAGCGCACCACCACTGTCAAGTACCACGGGTCCGCCGCTACACCCAAGCGCTCCACCGCTCAAGGTAAAAAGAAGATTCAGCTCACACAGGTTCGGTAGCACTGTTCCACGTAGGATCGATGAGTGCAGTAGTCGACGCAGTCCACTGAGGATCTCTGCACAGTCGTCGCCGCCGTCCACGAAGGATCTCTGCTCTGCCGTCGTCGCAGTCCACGGAGGATCTCTGCTCTGTCGTCGTCGCAGTCCATGGAGGATCTCTGCTCTGTCGTCGAAGCCACAGCCAGCACTAGGGTTCCCGCACTTAGCGAGCTCGTTTAGGAGGGTCCGCTCCACGAGCCGAGAGGCTGATACATCAACTGACACGTAGTCCGAAGTTGATGTATCCAAAAGTTCCGTATCGACAACAGGATCTCAACGCAACAGACGGCGCGTCAATCGGACGCCCGGTCTGAGAGTTATTGGCATTTTCGTCCCAGGGGCCCGGTTGGTTTTCAGGGCAAAACCAACCCGACCGTACTCCGCCTATATCCGATCCTCGGGCGGAGTATGCCAGAAGTTCCGTCTCACTTAGAGGAAACTACCACAGCTGACAGTACGTCGATCGGACGTCCGTAGCTCAAGTTATGAGCGTTTCCGCTCCGAGGGCCCGGTTGGTTTCGTGTACGAACCAACCCGGCCGAACCCAAAGTCTTCCGAAACCTTGACTGTAATATACCGAAACGACCGTCTCGATCCAAGGATCGCGTAGCCGCTGACGGTTCGTCAATCGGAGGTCCCAGGCCCAAGATATGGGCGAAAGACCGAAGAGGGCCCGAAACGGGGGTTCTGGGCCCGGGGCGACCCGGCCCGAACCCCCCCTGGGTCGGCCCGAACCGGGCGGCCCGACCCGGCCCGACCCGGCTAGGCCGGGTCTGGTCCGGCCTGGGCGCGGCCCGGCCGACCGGACCGGCCGGCTCGGCTTCGGCCGAGCGGCCGAAGGAGGGCGCCGCGGGCTTGACCCGCGGCTCAAGCGAAACGCGGCCCCGCGGGGGGGGGGGGGGGGGGGGCCTGCCACGCGGACGCGGCCGGGCCGCCGCGTCCGTTCCCGGTTCCGCGCGGCCGCGGAACCGGCCGCCGCCGCCGCGGCTTCAGCCGCGGCGGACTTCCTCCACGGCGGCGCGCCGGGCGCCGCCGCCGCCTTCCGCGGGCCGCCGGAGTTGCTCCGGTGGCCCGTTTTGCCTCCCGTCTGCGCCATTGTTCCTCCCGGGACGCGTCCTTCACTGCGGAATCAACAAATGGCCCTTGCGTCGTGCTTTTGCCGTCGCCCGCCAAATCCGCACAAAAAGGAATATCGGCGGAGGGTTGCCGGGTCTGGTTCGTTAGACACGCACCCTCCGCGTTAGTCATAAACAACGAGAGAAACAAGAAACGACCAAATCAACAATTTTAAATAAATTTAAAATTGTTCCGTGTTCGGTTCCTTATTTTGAAAGAAATAAAATCACGGGAAAGGCAAATATTTCAAATCAACCCTTACCTTGTCGTCGTCGTCGGACGAGAGGTCGTTGCGGAAGAAGGGGGGATCGTTGCGTCGTCGCGGTATCCGGCGTCGCGTCGCCAATCTCCGGATCAAGAACAAACAGATTTATGTAATTAAATCCGTTGCCATGAAATTAAAAAGGGAGAATTAACGATCCGGTTCTTACCTTAGTTGCCGAACGAGGATCGGCTGCGGAAGAAGAGGCGTCGCCGAAGAACGTCGCGGGTAAAGCTCATCGACGTCGCAGATCTCGGTGTGCGTCGTCGAATTCCGGTCGCCGGCGTTCTTCGCGTTCTTCGCGTTCTTCGCGTTCTTCGCGGGGAGATGAAGAAACAAGATCCTCTCAAATCCTTTCAAAGGATTTTTAGGTTGGTCTTATTTTATAAACATGCCAACAAACGCAAAAGCGTAAGTAACGACCCATCAGTTCGTTGAATTAATTCAACGAGCGAAACAGCCCATTTAATTCACGAAAGAAACAGCCCATTTAATTCACGAAATAAACCGCCCAATTAAATGGTCTGTTAAGAATTAATGAAAACGCGTCGGTTGACTTTTCAGTTACTTTGACGGGTTTTCGCGGGTGCGTTACTTAGCGAAAGAAACGGCGGGGCTCATGCGGGCCCTGCCTCACAAATATCCTAACAAGGGGGTAGGATATTTCTGGATAGCATCCTATCCGCTTTAACTCAGTTCAAGTGGCTTCCAAGTGACTTCCAAGCAGCTTAAGTGAAATAAAATAAAGTTGTCGCACAAACTTTATTTTATTTCTGACTTAAAGCCCCAAAATTTAAAAACCACGTCTGAGTAAACGCAACTCCGGAAGAGGCGTTTCTAAGCAAATACCGGCGCTGCGATTTCATCGGTGCCCTCAGAATTCGATTCCGGGCACCGGTTCAAAAGATAGAAAAACCCGCTCGTCCGTTCACTGAACGTACCCGATCCAAACTTCGGAAATTGATTCCGGGCACACCGGGCCTCGGAATCAGGTGCCGTCTGAAGCTGCGCTCTTGAAAAATTCCAAAGAAAATTAAGAAAAAAAATTTCCTTGAAATTTGCGGGTCATTACATTACTCCCACCTCAGGGCTTTACGTCCCCGTAAAGATACATCAAAAACTAGGGGAACAAATGGGGGTACTGAGCACGCATCTGAGCCTCCAGCTCCCAAGTGCTCTCCTGGAGGTTCCCGTGCTGCCATCTGACGCGCACAAGAGGAATCGACCGCCCACGTAGGACCCGCTCCTGTCGATCCTCGATCTCCACTGGGACCTCCGCAAAAGTCGCCCCATCGTCCACGTCCAGCTCCCCAAAGTCGATGATGTGTGTCGGGTCGTGCACGTATCTCCTCAGCTGAGACACGTGGAAGACGTCGTGCACCCTGTGCAACTGAGGTGGTAGAGCCAGGCGATAAGCCACCTCTCCTATCCTGCTGAGGACCTGGAAAGGCCCGATGAAGCGTGGAGACAACTTGCCGCCTCGGCCAAATCTCCGTAAACCACGTCGAGGTGAGACACGCAAAAAGACGTGGTCGCCATCCTCGAACTCCAGTGGCCTCCGCCTCCTGTCAGCATATGACTTTTGCCGGCTCTGAGCTGTCCTCATCCTCTCCTGGATGATCTGGACCTTCTCTGTCGTGGCCTGGACCATCACAGGTCCCACAAGAGCTGCAAGATTTCTTCTTTGCCGAAAAGAGAAATCTGGTCTCATCCCCTGGATGAACCACATTCTTTGCCTAAAACAGTCAATCCTAACATGGATGATACTAATCCATACCAAGGATGACGTCGTAAGGCCTCAACGCTACTACTAAGAGATTCAACCGTTACTCTCGCCTCCAAGGGTTGAGTCACACTGTCGGCATCCGTGTGTGGTAACTGGGTCTCCTCCAGTAGACGTCTCACAAGTGAGGGTCAAGTCAACAGCCAAAACCGGAATCTCCTAGTAACATCACGAAAGAGGACAGGAACGAAAAATATCACAAAGGTATGCGTCTTTTATTATTGCAGCTCATATTACAAGACGCTACACAAAAGCAACAAGGAACCAGAAGTACAAAGGATGTATCCACTAGTTCTGCTCCTGTCCATCAGCTCCCAGGGCTCCATGAACGATGGCCTCGGCTGCCTGAAGCTGAGCTCTCCCCTGCGGTCGGGGTGGACCTCCTGGTGGTGGTGGTGGTAGAGCCTCAAAGCGTCGTCCACCACCTGCTGCTCGGCCAGCTCCTCTACCTCGTCCGTCTCCTCCCTGCAGACCGCCACGGTCGAACCTCTGCCTCTGCCTAGGTGGTTCCTCAACCGTCTGCTGCTCCCCCGCATGGCGGGTCGGGCAGTCACGAGTCATGTGACCAATTCCGCCACAGGAGTAACACTGCCCACTCTCGTCACGCCTGGCTCTGACTCCACCCCGGCTTCCCCGCACAACTGAGCCTGAGTCGTGCAGTCGGCCACTGGTAGGTCTGGTCTGCCTGGAACCCTGAGTCATCTGTCGGCTACCTGCTACCGAAGACTCCGCTACGTGCCGCCCTGCGGTGGGTCTCTGTGCTGGTGTAGACTCAGCAAGGAAGCTCTCGATCAGAAGGGCCCGCTCTAGCACTCCCGCCTGGGTCGGAATGCTGAGGGAGATCAGCGACGCCCGAATCTCCTGTCGCAAGCCCTGCTCGAAGGTCCGGGCCCGGAAGAAGGGGTCCCGTACCATGTCGGTCGAGTAGCGAGATAGGTCCGTGAACCTCGTCGCGTACTGAGCGACCGTCATGCTGCCCTGGCGCAGCTGGAGAAGCTCCTTGATGCGCACCGCTCGGAGGGTGGCCGGGACGAACTCAGAGCAGAAGAGGTTCTCGAAGTCCGCCCATAGCAGGGATGTCTCATCGTGAACCTGGAGCATCAGGCTCCACCATCGTCCTGCCGCCGCCTGCAGGAGGCTCGCCGCGAGAATCACCATGAGATCCGCTGGTGTCCTCACTAGCCTAAAGATCCGTACCACCGCCTCTAGCCAGTCCTCGGCGGCCTGGGGGTCCGCCTCACCGCGAAACCTGGGCGGTCGCTGGCTCTGAAACTCATGCAGTGCCCGGAGGTGACGTGCATCGTCAGCGTCTTGTACTGGCAGCATCGGTGGCTCGGCGGGTAAAGCTACCGCCGGTGCCACTGCTGGCAGGGGGCCCTGCACCGAGGCCTCGTCGCTCGGTGGGCTGCCGTCGCGCCCTACACTCGGAACCCTAGCTGGCTGTCGTCGCGGGGCCATCCTGAAAAGGAGAACAAGAGCACCATAGTCAGAACAGTATACCTGGTGAGCTGGCACAAGTAATCACAAGGAAAACTTGAGACTTCCATAAAGCAGGTCAGTATACCCGGTGAGCTGACACAAGTAATCACAAAGAAACTTGAAACACACACGCAATCAATGTTTTCATGCATTAAGTCGGAAATCAGGAGTCAGGGTCCTGGTGTATGGATACGTCGGCCACCGCACCAACACTGGGCTCCCTGAACTGATAACCACACTCAATACACTAAACACTATTGCTTCATATAGAAAGAAAGGACGATCAGAGTCTGCGGTAGAACCGACCACCTCTGATACCAATTTGTCACGACCCGTCCTCGGGGCCCGTGCCGTGACTACCCCAAGCCCGCCTTCCATAGGCCAGGGGCTGGCGACTAGCATCAAGGCGTAAAATCCCAGTAAACAGGGAAGGCATTGCCTTTATAAGTAACAACCACACAGAGTCAGCAAGCGGAAAGTAAAGTGCAGAAAAGTAAAGGGGGCCGGAAATACAAGCCCAACTGTACAGTACAACTGAAAAAGTAAAGAACAGCAACTGAAGAAAAGACGGCGGCCTCGTGTCGTCCACTGGCAATCCCACCTGAAGGGTGGGTACAGATAGCCTCCAGGCTCCTCGGGTCCCACGTCCGCTCCGAGCACGTCCCGCCCAGTTGTCCACCTCCAGGTACCGTCCTGCTCCACGCCCAACCGTGATCAGCGCTGTCCGTCGTCTGCAACCAACACAACAAGGTGCGGGCATAGCCCGTGCAGGGGTGAGTACAAGCTACTCAGTAAGGACCCCGAGACCCCCGAAGGTCTCCCGAAATCCACAAAGGGTATAGCACAAAAGAAAGATGCAATCACGAAGTAACATCTGACTCGACTTAGGTATATGCCCATACATATACCTAAGTCCCCAATTCTAGCTCTGCTCACGAGCTCAAGAACAACTCAATCCACAAAGGAAAGCAAGACTCAAATCCACAAGGAGAGTAAACAGTAAATCCACAAAGGATAGTTCAACACAATCCACAAAGGAGAGTAAGACTCAAATCCACAAGGAGAGTAAACAGTAAATCCACAAAGGATAGTTCAACACAATCCACAAAGGAGAGTAAGACTCAAATCCACAAGGAGAGTAAACAGTAAATCCACAAAGGATAGTTCAACACAATCCACAAAGGAGAGTAAGACTCAAATCCACAAGGAGAGTAAACAGTAAATCCACAAAGGATAGTTCAACACAATCCACAAAGGAAAGTAAGACTCAAATCCACAAGGAGAGTAAACAGTAAATCCACAAAGGATAGTTCAACACAATCCACAAAGGAGAGTAAGACTCAAATCCACAAGGAGAGTAAACAGTAAATCCACAAAGGATAGTTACATAAGATTCAGCTCAACCAGGATTTTCATTATCGAAACCGTAAATGTTGAAGAGCCCCATCTCTGAAGTGTACAGTGGTCCTGTCACGACTCCGAGGTACTGCTCACTAACCTAAGACTGCTGAAGTACTCTTCCTGTCGAGTACCGCGGGTCTGCTGCCAACTACCGGGCGCTCCGTCCGCTGAGGGTCTGCTGCCAAATACCGGGCGCTTACCCATTTAGCCTACTGAGGTACTCCTCCTGTCGAGTACCGCGGGTTTGCCGCCAACTACCAGGCGCTCCGTCCGCCGTGGGTCTGCTGCCAACTACTGGGCGCTCCGTCCACTGGGCTAGTCGACTCACTCCAAGTCGAGTCGGTCAAGCAGTCGTCAGGTCTCAGTCATCTACACGGTCTCCGTACTCCGCACGCGCGTCTCCACCGTCGCGGGTCTGTCGCTACACCCAAGCGCACACACTCCGTAGAGTATCGTGGGTCCGCCGCTACAACCAAGCACTCCACCGCCAAGGGTCTGCTGCTGCATCCAAGCGCACCACCACTGTCAAGTACCACGGGTCCGCCGCTACACCCAAGCGCTCCACCGCTCAAGGTAAAAAGAAGATTCAGCTCACACAGGTTCGGTAGCACTGTTCCACGTAGGATCGCTGAGTGCAGTAGTCGACGCAGTCCACTGAGGATCTCTGCACAGTCGTCGCCGCAGTCCACGAAGGATCTCTGCTCTGCCGTCGTCGCAGTCCACGGAGGATCTCTGCTCTGTCGTCGTCGCAGTCCACGGAGGATCTCTGCTCTGTCGTCGAAGCCACAGCCAGCACTAGGGTTCCCGCACTTAGCGAGCTCGTTTAGGAGGGTCCGCTCCACGAGCCGAGAGGCTGATACATCAACTGACACGTAGTCCGAAGTTGATGTATCCAAAAGTTCCGTATCGACAACAGGATCTCAACGCAACAGACGGCGCGTCAATCGGACGCCCGGTCTGAGAGTTATTGGCATTTTCGTCCCAGGGGCCCGGTTGGTTTTCAGGGCAAAACCAACCCGACCGTACTCCGCCTGTATCCGATCCTCGGGCAGAGTATTCCAAAAGTTCTGTCTCACTTAGAGGAAACTACCACAGCTGACGGTACGTTGATCGGACGTCCGTAGCTCAAGTTATGAGCGTTTCCGCTCCGAGGGCCCGGTTGGTTTCGTGTACGAACCAACCCGGCCGAACCCAAAGTCTTCTGAAACCTTGAGTGTAATATACCGAAACGACCGTCTCGATCCAAGGATCGCGTAGCCGCTGACGGTTCGTCAATCGGAGGTCCCAGGCCCAAGATATGGGCGAAAGACCGAAGAGGGCCCGAAACGGGGGTTCTGGGCCCGGGGCGACCCGGCCCGAACCCCCCCCTGGGTCGGCCGAACCGGGTCGGCCCGAACCGGCTAGGCCGGGTCCGGTCTGGCCCGGGCGTGGCCCGGACGACCGGACCGGCCTGCTCGGCTTCGGCCGAGCGGCCGAAGGAGGGCGCCGCGGGCTTGACCCGCGGCTCAAGCGAAACGCGGCCCCGCGGGGGGGGGGGGGGGGCGCCTGCCACGCGGACTCGGCCGGGCCGCCGCGTCGGTTCCCGGTTCCGCGCGGCCGTGGAACCGGCCGCCGCCGCGGCTTCAGCTGCGGCAGACTTCCTCCACGGCGGCGCGCCGGGCGCCGCCGCCGCCTTCCGTGGGCCGCCGGAGTTGCTCCGGTGGCCCGTTTTGCCTCCCGTCTACGCCATTGTTCCTCCCGGGACGCGTCCTTCACTGCGGAATCAACAAATGGCCCTTGCGTCGTGCTTTTGCCGTCGCCCGCCAAATCCGCACAAAAAGGAAGATCGGCGGAGGGTTGCCGGGTCTTGTTCGTTAGACCCGCACCCTCCGCGTTAGTCATAAACAACGGGAGAAACAAGAAACGACCAAATCAACAATTTTAAATAAATTTAAAATTGTTCCATGTTCGGTTCCTTATTTTGAAAGAAATAAAATCACGGGAAAGGAAAATATTTCAAATCAACCCTTACCTTGTCGTCGTCGTCGGACGAGAGGTCGTTGCGGAAGAAGGGGGGATCGTTGCGTCGTCGCGGTATCCGGCGTCGCGTCGCCAATCTCCGGATCAAGAACAAACGGATTTAATTAATTAAATCCGTTGCCATGAAATTAAAAAGGGAGAATTAACGATCCGGTTCTTACCTTAGTTGCCGAACGAGGATCGGCTGCGGAAGAAGAGGCGTCGCCGAAGAACGTCGCGGGTAAAGCTCGTCGACGTCGCAGATCTCGGTGTGCGTCGTCGAATTCCGGTCACCGGCGTTCTTCGCGTTCTTCGCGTTCTTCGCGTTCTTCGCGTTCTTCGCGGGGAGATGAAGAAACAAGATCCTCTCAAATCCTTTCAATGGATTTTTAGGTTGGTCTTATTTTATAAACATGCCAACAAACGCAAAAGCGTAAGTAACGACCCATCAGTTCGTTGAATTAATTCAACGAGCGAAACAGCCCATTTAATTCACGAAAGAAACAGCCCATTTAATTCATGAAATAAACCGCCCAATTAAATGGTCTGTTAAGAATTAAAGAAAACGCGTCGGTTGACTTTTCAGTTACTTTGACGGGTTTTCGCGGGTGCGTTACTTAGCGAAAGAAACGGCGGGGCTCGTGCGGGCCCTGCCTCACAAATATCCTAACAAGGGGGTAGGATATTTCTGGATAGCATCCTATCCGCTTTAACTCAGTTCAAGTGGCTTCCAAGTGACTTCCAAGTAGCTTAAGTGAAATAAAATAAAGTTGTCGCACAAACTTTATTTTATTTCTGACTTAAAGCCCCAAAAATTAAAAACCACGTCTGAGCAAACGCAACTCCGGAAGAGGCGTTTCTAAGCAAATACCGGCGCTGCGATTTTCATCGGTGCCCTCAGAATTCGATTCCGGGCACCGGTTCAAAAGATAGAAAAACCCGCTAGTCCGTTCACTGAACGTACCCGATCCAAACTTCGGAAATTGATTCCGGGCACACCGTGCCTCGGAATCAGGTGCCGTCTGAAGCTGCGCTCTTGAAAATTTCCAAAGAAAATTAAGAAAAAAAATTTCCTTGAAATTTCCGGGTCTTTACACAGTTCGTTGGAAATTATAAAATCTTGTATAATTTTGGACGAGTCGACTACTGAGAAAAATTTACTCCATGTTTATCTTAGGTACATAATTTTTTTTCATTTTCAATGTTGAGAATGTGTGTGACATATTCATCACTTTTCTTCAGCCCATATGTAGTTTAGTTGAAAGATATCCTTAAATATATAGAGAAATATGTTCCAAATCATGATCGAATAGAACATGTATTGATGAATATGTATACCCACTAGTTAATGTTTTGTGGTGAAACCAAAAGGATGAATAATTAACATTGGAATTCAAAAATGCTACAAGGGAAAGGTATCTTCACAAGATTAATATGTATGTAAAAATGTGACGAAAAAATTACTGAAATTGGGGAGACTGTAACACCCCAATGGGTTAAAAATAAAATTTAATTCATGAAATTTTGTTTTATGTAAATTATTATAACTAGACATTATATGTAATTTTCCACTTCTATGATTTGTATTTCCAAAAATAGCATTTTATAATTGTGATCAGTATATTATCTAGAGTTTGATAGAACCAACATGTCAATTTGGTGAATAGTAAAACACACTTATGAATTTTAATATGATTCTAATGAATAGTAATTTTTTAATTATTCTATTTTTTATGTATTAATTATAATGTAAAATTGATTTATTTTTAGGGTTTTAAAAAAGAGTTATATTTTTAAAATTAATATTTGTGATAAAATAATGTTCTTATTTAAAATTTAAATTAATAAGATATAAAAATTATTTTCAAAAAATATATTTCATTTCATATTTAAAAATGTAGAATACTGTTTAGGGTTTGGGAATTTTTTGAATTTTTTGAATTGTTGATGAAAATTAATATATAAAAAATTAATATTAATGCAAAATAATTGTTTTAATACTTCATTATGTTATTAAAAGCTAATATAAGAAGTGTTTGATCAAATTAACTTGCACTTATTACTATTTTGTATCAAATGAACCATGAATATTCATAGTCCTAAGGAAAAATATTAAAATAATTATTATGAGAATGTAAAATTCCTCTTCTCTTCCACTATAAATACCACGGTCACCCACCATTTCCTCTAACACCTCTCCGTATATGATTTTTTTATGATATACCAAAAATAGTGACCAATGATAATCCCCATGTCCAAGACCTTTTGTTATCATCCAAAGGATAAAACCATTGGCCTTAATTAGGATCTCAAGGAGAAGAGATCAAGAGGTAAAAATCCACTTTCTTATTCTTGGGTTTTATTTTCAATTCATTTTAATTTCAAAAAATATATTCACTTACCATTATCTAATATGACTGAAATATTTATAGTCATATTTTTTTCTGGGTTATCATGTTTATGGAAAAAATTGCTCAACATACTTCATCTCTTCCACCTCTTATAAATACGTAGTTGGTGACGTATCGTTTACCAAAATCATGTATGATGTTTATTATTTTTCCATTATATCCATCAAATATAATAATAAAAAACTTTTTCATGTATGAAAAATAATTTAAATTTAATAATGAATCATATTTTTTTTGGAAATAACATTAAAAATGACTATAAAATTTATAATGAAACATGATCATCATTTTTGAGGGCCACCAAAAAATGATATAAAATTTTTAAATAATGTTTTATCTAATTATTAATAATCATATATTATAATAAAATTATTCATTGAATCATTATATATTCTATAAACATTTTAATTCAATTTCATTTCATATCTGTAATTTCTTTTTTGTTTTAAAATAAAATATAATTCAAATCAGCCATGTAAATCATGCAATGAACACACCCAAAACAATGAAATGAACATAATAATAATAATTTATGGGTGAAATAATGTTTTGAAATGATCATATATGGGGTTATAAACATTAAAATATTTTTTTTAAAATACAAATAACATTCATTTAATGATTATACAAGAGGTTTAAAAATGTCTAATATTAAACAAACTTGAGTTAAAGGAAGTCTTTTCCAAATTTACATTCATTGTTTTAAACATATTATTTATTATTAATGTAACACCATGAGATTTTATGAGATATATTCTTTTTAATTTCATTCATATCTTCTGTTGTACGCTACACCAAGATTATGTTGCACTATATGCAACATCATATTAACTTGCAGTATACACACCAATATTCTTGGATTGTGTTATACACAATTCCAAGTTCGTTTGATAGTAGTAATTCTATGCAACATTGAGTGTGTATATATATATATTAATATATATATATATTCAATGTATAAATTAAATATGGTTGGATTCTATTATACGCAACAACAATAGAGTCTTTAACTATATGAAACCATGACTTGGCCTGCGTTACATGCAATCAAACACTTTCTCGATAGCGTGTATAGTACACAAAACCGGGTTTCACTAAACAACGATATATTGTTATAATATTATTATGGACAAGCTGATATGAATATTATTAAATAAATTTTGAATTTTATAACATTATTATTAATCTTATACATTTTCTAAAACATGGTATGTGAACAAAATCAATTTTTCGGGTAAAATAAGTATTTTTAACAAAAATGCAATTTTGCCGCCTTTTGATGGCGCACCCACGTTAAATCTTGTTTTTGACATGTTTATACATTCAATTTGACAATATAGAATTTTTATTTGGAATCAGGATATTAAAATTTACCTCGGATAAAATTTTCATATTATTCTGATAACTTTCATATTTAAATGAATAGTAAAAACACGCTATATTTTAATTAAAAATAACTTTTTTCATTATAATAATTTATAAAGATAAATAATAATATTTAATGATTCTAAAGTATAAGTATAATAAATTTTTAACTTTTAATATAATGTATGTCATTATCATTCATTTTACATTGAATTCATAGGTAAAATCATTACAATTTTTTTTAAGAGGTGGTGCCTCCGTCAAAGACCAAGGCACAATTTTTTTATTAAAAAGAAAGGGAGCTACAAAAGATTGAAGGACAGAATCATTTTACAATCCTTGTGGAAGAAAGGGAACGATTCGTCAGGAAAATCATCCAACCAGGTAAAAACCTGATTGACTCCCATATTGGAATGACTATCAGCAACCATGTTCACTTCTCGGAAGATATGAGTGGCAATGTAGTTGAGATCTATGAGCGAGTCAAGGCATTTCATCCAACGAGAGGTAAGCGGCCAAGCAAGGTGAACCACCCCTTTCTAGATATCTTGGACAATAGTGGTTGAATAACATTCAATCCATAGGTTGCGCCAACCCTTTTGCTTGGCGAAATCAACCGCATGAATGACTCCCAGCATTTTGGCTTCCAAAGCCGAGGTTGTATCACATCCACCGAAGAAGCAACCAAGGAATTTTCCAAGAAAATATCTGAAAATGGAACCACATCTAGCCGGGCCTAGGTTTCCTCTAGAGGCGCCGTAAACATTCACTTTGATCCATCCTAGAATCAGGGCTTCCCAGAAGACCTCTAAGGTACGTCGGGGTATCCTATAAGAGCCCACAATTCGAAGCCGGCGGAGAATCTCATAATCACCAACAGATTTGTCACAATGATCCTTCTGAAGAGAGGAAACATCCTTGATGGCAATGAGATTATGCGCTTTACCTGCATTGACATTGATAGAACAATTATAATGAATGAAATTATTTCTATCAAACCAGATCACAAGCAAGTGCTCTGCAACCGCAGCCAGAAAGAGATTCTTGATTTTCTTGGAAGCATCCCAAATCACACAATATTGAAGTTGATAGCTAATAGTTGTAATAAGAGACCATCTACAACCAAAAATGTTAGAAATGTAATTCCAATGACCGACAACTATAGCACAAGAAAAGAACAAATTATTAGCATCTTCACGATGTTGGTTGCATAGGTGATATCTAGATCAAAGATAGATCCCTAAAGATTGAAGACAGAAATTAGTGGGGACCCTATCATGTGCAATATGCCAAATGAGAGAGAGCCGCGAGGGCTTGATCCAAGGCTTGCTAAAAGCATTCAACTAAACAAATCAAGAATCAGAGTCACTAAAATTGTTTTTGTATAAGTTTTTAGAATCCAGGATACCATTTAGAGGAGGTTCCCAAATGAAGAAGTCATCAGTATCAGAAAAATTATAATTTTCAATGACGTGACTAATGTGGTAATTATGTTAATAGGTTACTTTTAATTTTGTGATATTATTAATAGTAACTACAGTAATTTTTATTCACTATAAAGGAAAATATGGTAATTATGGGTAATAATAAGTTTATAAAATTATCCTAACACTTTCACAAATTCTATTGGATGAATAGAAGTCGACCCATATCACATAAGGGTGGGACTAGATTCATTTCATGGACTTTTGACCATGATATAATATAATTATTATTAAAAACAAAGAAAGTGACAACATGTCACTCTCTTATATATTATAAGTGTAATAATTTTAATTTATTGATAAGAATCATAAATCCTCGGATATAAATATTCCCTAGAAATATAAAATAATTATCTACATCATAAGAATTTATTTATAATTTTTAGGGAGTAAATAATTATCATTAATTATGACACAATAGTGATGTTGAAATTATTTTATCGAATGAAATATCAAATAAATGATTTCAAAAGTATTAAAATAAATAATATATGAACTATTTACTGTGAAGCTCTAATATTATAGATAAATATAACATGTTAATAATCCATTAAATGATTTATTTCGAACATATCTTCTGTATATATTTTATTTAAATTCATACAAATGAATAGTGTCAAAATTGAAACTATTGTTATTTTATAAAAATTACATATTATAAAATTGTTTAAAAATCAAAAAAATATTAAAAAATTATAAATTAAAATTTATATGGTCTAAAATTTAATAAAACATTCAACTATGGAAAATTCAAAACATATAACTAATTGTTTACAATGAATTAAAATTTAGAATATTATTACCAAATATAGAATTAAATAAATTATATAAGGATAAATCAAGTTGATAATTTTTAAAATAAATTCAAAACTTGTATAAATATTATTGTCTGATGATATTACAAACCTATATCATCTAATATTTTTATTTGAGTCATTTTGGATGTTTTTAAGTGGGGTATGACTTTATTATAAATTAATATTTCTTATAATTCCAAAGGTGCCCCTCTCCTCTTTTATAAAAGGGCACCTACTCCCTCTCCTTTTTACACAATTTAGAGACATCAAGCTCGTCCAAACCCTACCCATTTATCCTATACAATTCCCTATAATCATCCTAGAGGTCCTGGTCTTCTTCAAAGTCCAATATTAGTTCCCTAAGAGGCGGTTTCAAAGAGGCATGTCGAAAAAGAGGTAATATCTGTTACCGATTCTTTCAAATTTATTTCTTCTTCTAATACTTATTCTTCAGTTGTTTAATTATTAATTAATAACATCAATATCAATCATTGACTGATATTTTATTATAAATATGAAACAACCCCATTTCACCTTCTATCCATCCTAAGGAAAACGAAATCACCGCGCCTGCATACGTACGGATTACCGTCTCCACGACGTGATGAGATTCATTCTCCACTTTATCCATTCATGAATGATTATAATGTATATATAATAAGTAATCATGAAATATATGACATAATAACGATACTGGATTTATTTGTACATATATGTATGTCATCTACTTAATTCCATTCAATTCAATAAGGAAACGAAAACAGCGTTCATGCGTATGTACGGCCTACCATCTCCATGATCGGTGTATTTCATTCCATTTATCGATATATTATATATAGATATATTATGAATATATATTATATAATGTTTTATATTCTTGAATTATGTAATCATGATCTATGTAATCATATTAATAATTACAAGTCAAAACACGAACGATAAATGAAATGACTTTACCCAAAACACTATTTTAACAAGAATTACAAAAGGACAGGTAATATAAAGTAATAAGTGAACCATTTATGATATCATAACAATTAAGATGATTCTATAATAGTTCAATGAAATTATTTAAATCATTATACTGGAGGTTCAGATACGTACGAAGCATATCGTACCTAAGGTAAGGTAAAATCTCACAATATCATTTTTATCCGAGATTGTTTATAATTTGGTATTTATTGGGGTGTATTTTGTCATCCATTTACATGTTTACTCAATATGTAATATTATTTATATCCTTAAACAATTTTTTAAATCAAATTTTACCCATTGGTGAGGTTTTAGTAAAATATGTTAAAGGAATCATTTGATGTTTTTAGTACGAGGTGCTTTTTGACTTTTCTGGCCAATGTATGCGAATAATTTTTTTCTTAACATATAAGGCATGAATGGATTTTTGTGTTTTAATATAACATTATTTCTATAAATCTTACTTTACAAGTTTTCAAGTTTATTTTTAACAAACTTCTTTTAGTTTAAAAATTGTATGACATGTTAAGAAAGGAAAAATGTTTTTGATGTAGAAAGGATATTTTACTGAAGAATGGTGTTCAATTGTTTTATCAAAATTATTTTCCATATAAGATAAAATGGAGTTCTATTTCTATCTCTATTTTTACAATGATTTGATTTTTGTATGATGTAAATAATTTTATACTGTCTTTTTATCTTACATGGATTATGTTATGATGGCAAGATGTTTAAGAATCCCATTTTTATTGCATGGTTTATGCCATGATGTATGATTTATGATTTTGTGGAACACATAATAATGGTTTAATTATGAGATGGATGAGACCTATATATCCCTTCCAATGCATAGGGTAAACAATTATTTCTCACAAGATAGACTTGGATGGAACAGTAAGATAATCCGGTTCAGTGTTACAGGACTGAAACGAGGAGTGAACTCGATTCAGAAAGGGACTTTGTCCACAAAGATGGTCTTGGAAGCAATGCATTGGCTACTATGGAAATTATAACATGTTCTTAATGGTTTCCACAATTATATGTTTTATTCTACTTATATTTTATCAAGATTAATGTTTCTTTATGATATATGCCTTACGTACTTCCGTGTTTTATGTCATTACTCAAGATCTTGATGTTTAAACATTATGTTCAGGTATTTAAGTTCAAATTTATATAATTTGTTTTATTTTCTCCATTCTTACCATTACTGTGCATTAGAGCTGACCCTTTTATATGTTCTTTTTTCCGTATGATAAAAAGAAATGTTTTAGGTAGGAAAACAAAAGGGAAAGATCTTTATGGGAGATGTTAAAGGTCTTTCGCCATGATTATAAGATTATGTTCCATGTTTCCAAAGACAATAAACTAGTATGGTCCTTAAGTGTTTGTCCTTGTTATGTATTAAGTATTCCGAAAAAGTAATGTAATGTCTATGTACATCAAGCTCTTGGTCTCTACAGTTGGTATCAGAGGAATGGTTTAGTTATCCTTCGAAACTAGGATGTGAAATCTTTAGTTAGATTCCTAGAGATATTTCTAAGGCTTGCGTAGGTATGTTCCTAATGTTAAGTGTAAGTATAGGTTATAGTCCTAAAATTATGGTAATGATATTATAATTAAACCTAGATGTTATATATTGATGTTACTACACCTTGATTATGATTTTTTCCTCTCACACTTTTCTTTTCGGGTTTTAGAAAATGGCTGGAAATAGGAAGATTCATAATAATGGAGGATATGATGGACAATGGTATGATATTCTTCATGAGCAACTAAATGATATTGGATCAGGGGGTCCACATATCGTTATTATGCCTAATCAGAAATCTCATAATATGAGCAATAATCTCAACTTTTGTAAGATTCCTGACTCATCCAATAAGAGAAAGATGTATTTTCATGATGATCATAGAGGAATAAATGTACAATTTCTATCATGTAAATAATGTGGTAAGAGGCATCAATGAGAATGTTTCAAAGGAACTCGAAGATGCATTGGGTGTGGAAAAGAAGGACAAAAATCCAATAATTGTAAAGGAAAAGGTTCAGTTAACACCCTAGACAAGGATAATGGTATTGATAAGACATCAATAATGGTTAAATGTTTTAAATATGGAATGTATAGGAATTAAGCAAACCAATGCTCTAAGGGAAAATTTCATTAAGAGAATCAGCATGGTCATATGGGTATTATTTATGTTGATGATGACGAAGAAACTATAAATGATATACGAGATGAAAGAAATGATGATGCTCAGTCAGTGGTTTATGAAGAAAGTGGACTGATTGTATTTTTATCAAGAATAATGTATGGTACTATGGAATAAAGAAAAATCTAAGGATTGTTACACTGTTTTCTTTCCATGGGTTTTTGAATGTATATGATGTATGGTACCAGTAACTATGAAAGGTGATTAAAATATTTTTGGAAGGTAGATTATATGTGCATAATGAAAGGATAAGGAGATAATGAGATGTTTAATACTATTAAAGAGCTCATGACTGATATAAGGACAATGTGATATCATGGTTTGAGTATATAGAAGTTTTGGGATTTTGGTTTGTGGAAAGAGTAACATTTTGACATCATTAGTGATTTCACTATGGTTTTATGATAATTTATGTATCCGGAGAATACATGATTCAGGTATTCACATGTTTGGAATGTGATCAACAAGATATATCTTATGATATATGGGGGAACAATTATGGTATTCACGTGCTTGTTATGTGACATTTCATGAAATCGTTTTCTTTATACTATGAGATTTGATAGATGTATTTTGAATAAGCCTAGATATTGGAATGAATTAAGTTAGACATAAGATACTATTTTTAAGGCTATAATTTTTTTCAATGTTATTGATGGAATTTTATAATAGTGCAATTTAAGAAAAGGGACAAGATGCAGAACGAGCGACAACCCGTCGCATCGGACGAGGTTATGGGAATCGAACCCACAACTGAAGTGGGACATGCTTTTACCACCTACCACTGGCCTACAAGAATTCCCTGGTTAGTATAAAGTAGTTTTATTTTATTAAGCGGTTGGATAAATAATGTATAAGTCTATTTTTGGAACCGTATATGATTAATCTCACCAAAAATAGACTTATGTATATAACTATGTCTATCCTTATTCTTTAGAGAGATGGAATGACCTATTATTCTATCGCATGATCTGCTATCACTTCACAGAAGACAAATTCAACTTCATTTCATTAAGAGATGAAGTGGAAATTATTCCAAGCACGAACAACAGTGAGATTATAGCAAAATCATTTAAGTATTTATTTTAATTAAAAAATTCTTCTATAGCATGGAAATGATTTTGAATACCATAAATGTTTCCCTAGTGCTCTTATATCTGATGAATCAGATGGTACCTTAAGTAATCAAAAATTTATGGCTTTGTGATTGTTGGATTTTTCATAGGCATGTTCTATACAACTCTCCATCAGAACTAGATGGTTACGTTTCTCTTCCATATCTATATTTTCACCTATGTTCTCCTATGTGGAAACCTAGTGATGAGTCAATTTTGGTAACCGATATGTTTCATACATCACTTTTTAAAATTAAATTTTAGTACTCCTTTTTACGAAGTGGGTTTCTATGAAAGAAACATTCATGTAGTAAACCATTTAGAACCCCCAATGAATTTCGAGGGAGAAATTCATTTTTAGGGGGGTAGAATTTAACACCCCTAGATTTTAAGAGATATATTTTTTTAATTTCTTTCATATCTTATGTTTTATGCTACACTAAGATTATTTCGCGTTATATGAAACACCATATTAGGTTGCAGTATATGCAACACTATTATTGGATTATGTTACATACAATTTCGAGTTCATTTGATATTACTTATTCTACGCAACATTGAGTGTGTGTATATATATAAATACATAAATATTAAATTTATAAATGAAATATTGTAGGATTCTAATATATGAAACAACAAAGGAGTCTTTCAATACATGCAACCCTGACTTGGCTTGCGTTACACGCGATCGCGACCTTCCTCGATAGTGTGTGTAGTACGCAACACCGGGTTTCACTAAACAATGATATATTGTTATAATATTATTATGGACAAGACACTATGAATAATATTAACTTCATTTTTAATTTTATAACATTATTATTCATCTTATACATTTTTCAAAACATGGTATGTGAATAAAATAAATTTTTCGGGTAAAAGAAGTATTTTTGAAAAAATGCAGTTTTGCCGCCTTTTGACGGCGCACCCACATTAAATCCAGTTTTTGACATGTTTATAAGTTCAATTTGAAAAAATAAAATTCTTCTTTGTAATAAGGATATAAAAATTTAATTTGGATAAAATTTTCATATTATTCTGATAAGTTTTCGATTTTAATGAATAGTAAAAACACGCTATATTTTATTTAAAAACAACTTTTTTATCATAATAAATTAAATGGTTAAATTATAATATTTAATTATTTTAAAGTATAAATAGAATATATTATTACCCTTTAATATAATGTATGTCATTATCAGTAATTTTACATTGAATTCATAGGTAAAATCATTTCAATCTTTTGCAATCTTTTAACTTTTAAAACATGTTTTCTTAACAATGGGATTAATTTTAAATTAGTTACTGCAACTTCTGTGTTTTGAATTTTGAAAAATTGATTCAATATTTGAATTTATTGGGTCCAAATTATGTTAATAGGTTACTATTATTTGTCTGATATTATGAATAGTTACTACGGTAATTTTTATTTACTACAGTTAAAGGTAAATCTGGTAATTAAGGTTAAAAATAAAATTATAAAATTACCCTAACACATGCCAAATTCCTATTGGATGAATAAAAGTCGAACCATATCACCTATGAGTCAGAATAGATTAATTTTATGGATTTTGACGATTATAGAATATAATTATTATCAAAACCAAAGAAAGGGACAACTTGTCACTCTCTTAAATAATATAAGTGTAACAATTTTAATTAGGTGATAAACATCATAAAACATCGATATAAATAGTCCCTAGATGTATAATAAATCTATATACATCATATTAATTTATTTATAATTTTTAGTGATTAAATAATTATCATTAATTATGACACAATATTGATGTTGAAATTATTTTATTGATTGAAATATCAAATAAATGATTTGCAACGTTTTAAAATAAATTTTATATATACTACTTAATGTTCTCTACTAATTTTCTAGATAAATATGACATGTTATTAATCTATTAAATCTTTTAGGTCGAACATATATTCTGTATATATTTTATTTAACTTAAAAAAATGAATAGTGTCAAAATTGAAACTATTTTTATTTTATAAAAATTACATATTATAAAATTGTTTAAAAATAAAAAAAAATATTTAAAAATTATAAAATAAAATTTATATTGTCCAAAATGTTATAAATCATACAATTACATAAAATTCAAAACATATATGTAATTACTTATAATGATTTAAAATTTAAAATATTGTCACCACAAATAAAATTAAATAGATTATATATGGATAAATGAAGTTTATAATGTTTAAAATAAATTCCCAACCTATCTAAATTTTATTGGATGACAATATTAAAACCCAATATAATCTAGTATTTTAATTGTAGTCATTTCTTATGTTTTTAAGTGGGTTTGGAATTTATTATAAATTAATATTTCTTATAATTCAAAAGGTTCCCTTCTCCTCCCCTATAAATGGGCACCTCCTCCCTCTCCTCTCTACACAATTTAGAGCCTTAATGCTCGGACAATCCCTACCCATTTCTCTTCTACACTTCCCTAGAAACATCATAGATGTCCTGATCTTCTTCAAAGTATAATCTTAGTTCCCTAAGGGGAGGTTTCAAAGAGGTGTGTCGAAGAAGAGGTAATATCCATTACCGATTCTTTCAAATATATTTCTTCTTCTACTTATTCTTCTTTTGTTGTTTAATTATGAATTAATAATATACATATCACTAATATAATGATATGTTATTATAAATATGAAACAACACAATTTCACATTCTATCCATCTTATGGAAAATGAAATCACTGTGCGTGCATACGTACGTATTACCGTCTCCATGTTGTGGTGTAATCTGTTTTTCCAACACCACCTTACATGGATGGGTATAATGGTGTAAAGAATAACTATATATGATTATTATAACATCATACGGATTATTATATATTATATCATTCAATACAATTCCATTCAATAAATATGGTAACGATATCATCACTCGTGTGTACGTACGGATTACCGTCTCCACGATGCGATGAGATTCATTTTCTATCTTAACAATTCAATAATGATTATAAAGTATATAAAATATGTAATCATGAAATATATGACATAAAACTGCTACTGAATTTATGTATATATATATTTATTCCATCTACTTAATTCCATTCAATTCAATAAGGAAACGAAAACAACGTTTAGGCATACGTATGACAAATCATCTCCATGAACGTTGTATTTCTTTCCATTTATCGATCTATTATATATATGTATATTCTGAATATATATTATATAATTTTTTATATTCTGTAATTATGTAATCATGATCTATTTAATCATATTAATAATTACAAGTCAAAACACGGACGATAAATGAAACAATTTTACCCAAAACGCTATTTTTACATGAATTTACAAAAGAACAGTTAATATAAAGTCATAAGTGAAACATATATGATATCATAAAAATGAAGATGATTTTCTTATAGTTCAATGAAATTAATTAAATCATCATACAGAAGGTTCGGATACGTATGAAGCATATCAGACCTAAGGTAAGGGAAAATCTCAAAATCTCATTTTTATCCAAGATTGTTTATACTTTGGTATTTACTAGGGTATATTTTATCATCCAAATCCATCTTTCCTCAATATGTATTATTATTTATGTCCTTCTAAAATTTTTAAAATCCAATTTTATCCATTGGTGAGTTTTTAGTAATAGATATGAAAGGAATCTTTTGTCATTTTTTTGTACGAGATACTTTTCGATTTTTCCGACCACAGTACAACAAGAATGTTTTTCTTAACATATATGGCATGAATGGTTTTTTCTGACTTCATAGAACATTATTTCCATAAATTTTCATTTACAAGTTTTCAAAATTATTTTTAATCAAATTATTTTAGTTTAAAAATTGTATGACATGTTAATAAAGGTAAAATGTTTTTGAAGTAGATAGGATATTTTCCTCAAGAATGGTGTTCAAGCGTATTATCAAAATTATTTTCCATATACGATAAAATAGTGTTATATTTCTATCCATATTTTTACAATGATTTGATTATTTTATGATGGAATTAATGTTATGATGTCTATTTATCTTACATGGATTATGTTATGATGGCATGATGTTTAAGAATCCCATTTTTTTTGCATGGGTAATGCTATGATGTATTATTTATGATTTTGTGGAACAAATAAGAATGGTTTCATTATGAAATGGGTTTGACCTATATCTCCCTCTAATGAATTGGGTAAAAATTTATATCTCATGAGATTGACATGGCTGAAATGGTAAGTTAATCTGGTTCGGTGTTACAGGACAGAAACTAGGAGTGAACTCGATTCCACAAGGGACTTTTGTCCATAAAGATTGTCTTGGCAGAAATTCCTTGGCTACTATGGAAATACTAACACGTGCTTAATGGTTGACAAAATTACATGTTTTATTCTCAAGCTATTTTATCAGGATTAATGTTTCTTTATCATCTATGCCTTACGTACTGCCATGTTTTCAGCCATTCCTCAAGATCTTTATGTTTAAACATTATGTTCATGTATTTAAGTTCAAATGTATATAATTAGTTTTATTTTCACCATGCTTACAATTAATGATCATTTGAGATCACCCTTTTATATGTTCTCTTTTCCCTAGGATATAAAAAACGAATTTAGGTAGGAAAACAAAAGGGGAATATCTTTATGGGATATGATGAAGGACTTTCACCATGATTAGAAGATTATATTCCGAGTTTGAAAACATACTAAACTATTATGGTCCTTTAGTGATCGTCCATGTTATGTATTAAGTATTCTGAAAAAGTAATGTATTTTCCATATACATCAAGCTTTGGGTCTCTACAATTAATGTAGAATTAAAAACTATTGAATGATGGATTTTTTTATATTATTCAGAATTATTTTTATATTTAATGTATTTACATATTAAATCCACTCTGTTATATCTCTATTCAATTATATGATATTAGTAAGGGGCATCTCTTTTAAAAGCCACATTTAAAATTTCTATTTTTCAAAATTCAAAATAATCTTTTTTATGAAATTATTCATGTTGTGTGATTTCATTATTGTTAATGGGAATTGTTAGTTATTAAATGTTGTAACTATATACCCCTCTAATGCATTGGGTTTCTATATGTTTGAGGATGGTTGTATGGTTTCTCTATGTATAGCTACAATGGTTACACCATATGGTGGTAATGAGTGTTACATTGAATGATGACCATGAGGGTTAAAAATAAAAAGGTTGTCAAGAGGGTTAAAATATAAGTAATTGATTCTCAAGACACCTTTGTGGTTCTATATTATTTCCTTATGTTTTTTGGGAATCTAATTAAATTCAATTGTTTTATAATGTAAGTTTATATGGGTGACCAATATGTCATTTTGAAAATTATTTCATACGTTCATGGATAAATGTTCTTTATCATATTTCTATATACATTAATGATATCTTGGGATCCTCAAAATATTTTAAATTATTTTCGTAGCAAGTAAGGATGTTTATGATAACAAAAGAATCAATGTAAAATGATAAGAAATTTTTTCAATGGAATCAGGTTTTATTTGAAATGTTTTATATTTTGGAGGAAATAGATACAGTTTTTTTAGAATAAGCTCTATATAAATAAGGAATTTTTTTTATATATTATATCTTAATTCACCAAGACACTAAACATTAAATGATCATAAATATGAGAGGAAGTAATTTTTTGACTAAAATGGAAGATTACATAACGTAATAAAGGTTGGGTCCTTAAAAAATTGTTGTAAAATAAATACATGATATCATTGACCACTTTTAGAAATGTTATTAATTAGTTACATGGTAATTTGTACAGATCCTAATCAATTATATAATTATTATTTTCCCAACATCAAGAACATATTACGGTATTTCAGTCATTAAATACTGAATTTTTCCTAAAGATTATTTTTCAACTGAATATATTTTATTGGTACTAGTGAGAATATGATCTCTAATACATATCAAATATGTACGGTTTTACAATCATTACATATTTAAAAAAATGATTTGACAATAAAATAATAAACCAAATACTTTTACAAAATATTTCATAGAAAAAAATGCATATGTACAACTATCATTCCTTTTCAATTTTGTCAATTACATATGCTTGAACATAATCCATTATCGTATTTGGAGGTATATTTTGTTGATTCTTGGATAATTTATTTGAGTAGTTCCCCATATCATTATTTTTATAACATTGAATAATATTTTTCTCCATATTTCATTTTTATTCTTTTTCCTAATGACCATTTTCAACCGATTTATAATAAACACTCTATCCCTTAATGAATTTACTGCAGTGATTCCTTCCACAGTTATCACATTTTTTAGAATCCTTCATTCCCTTCATCTTTGTTGAGTATCAAATTTTTTTATAGAGTTCATAAAACTACTACTCCTACTGTTTTCCCTTAAATCAATAGTCTTGGTGAATATATACACTACATTGATAGATCATAAAACTATTTCATCCAATAAAGAAATTTTTTTAGAAACTAAAAGCCGTTAGATATTTGGGATAATTATTTCATTTATTGTCAATTATACATTGATGGTTTTTTTAAAATTTGTACAATACTATGAATTACTGGTAAAAGATTTTTCATACTCTTAAACCCATTTTCCCCCATTTTTCATTAAACTATGTATCATCCTCTTCATCTCAATTTTTTGATCATTATTAATGTATTTATCCAATAATATCAACATCAATGGACATTATTTCTAGAGTTAAATTTCTTAATCAACCATTTTATTTTGGATCAAAGACCACCACTGCTCTACATCACCATGGAGACAATAGACGGAAATTATAACCTATTCATTTTCTCTACATTCTATTTTAGTCAATATCATCCCCAAATAATTGATCTATTACTCGTCAATAAATATATTTTTTTTCTGCTAATTGATGGCAGATTATACTACATAAAGTGATCGAGCAGAAAAGATTATATGTATGGCAAATGTTGATCAATTTGGTAATGGTAATTTGTCTTAACATGACTATTCGTCCCTAATATATTAATAAACTTTATAGTTTAAAGAAAATCGTTATTGGTTTCCCATGTAGGAAATATCTAAATTATCTACGATTCTTAATTACTGTTTTTCATCATTTCTCTATTACTAAAAAATTGTATATACAAGATTAGAACATATAGTAATTAAATTTTTATAACATTAAATATGGTATAAAACATAACATAATGTTTTACATTATATGTCCAAGAATCATTAACAATAATTACATGAAGGGAATGCTTATAATTAAATGATTCGTAATGGTAGGTAAATATTATCTAAATTATCATAAAATTATCCAATAATAAGTGTCAATATAGTTAAGTTGTAAGGATCATTTGCATGTAAGCGATTAACCCAATTTAGAGATGGAACACCATTTCATTGTTGTTACTAATAGGTATAGATATGTCAGAATAATGTCCACTTGTAGTATCCATACATGGATGTATGTCTTTGAATACCCACATAATCACGACCTTACAAAATTTATAATATGTTCATAATAAAATATATTCAGTTTATATATACGTTGTTTTCTACCTTATATATGTTTTATAAATCAATTTTAAAATGATTTTTATACTTCCATTGATACAAACTATAACACCCCATCCACAGAATCCCATATCTAGTGAATTCTTTTATTACAATGTTTTGATTACAAGGAACCAAATCCTGAAGGACTGATCATTATAGTAGGCATGGAAAGTCATATTATATTCATGATACCAATAACACATTGGGAATTAAAAATTAAATACATGATACATAATATAATGAAAAAAATAATACCTTTTAATATTATTCATTATTCTTCATAACATTGGGAAATGAAATAGAATATGGGAGAGCTGAAATGCTCAGTAATGGTATATAATTCTTAATAAATAATAAATAATGGGAATAAATTAAAATTGAACTGTAAATAACTAAATTCAAATTCCATATAAATAATTATATAAAGATAAGTCAATATTTAATGGTATAAAACTAAATCATGTTACATTTATTCTAAGAAATGAAATGAAATTTATCCACAGATATGTCAAAAAAACAACATGGTTGAATAATTACTAAATATGAATGAATTAAATGAATTAATAATGTAATTAATGTCTAAGTACATGAAAACCTATCAAAAAATGGCGTTCCTTAAGATTCATTGAAATTTTGATGGAAACTCTTTTTGTTGGGAAAAACATAATCATCTCATTAGAACCTGTCGATTCATGGAGAGGGTATATAATTTTCATCCCCACACATCACTATCATACTAATAAACTCCTTTAAGATATTATTTTAAATAAATAATATGCATTTCCAAATATTCATATTTAATATAGAATACTTATTTATCAATAATTCCCTAGTTAATAAAATAATAGTCAATGTGAACACCATATGTGAAAAAGTTACAAGGATTAATAAATATTAATATCCATTGTTTAAGGATATAGATATTTAGGTAATCATAAATGAAAAATAATTAAAATAAATTTATTATTTCATGATAATTTTAACAATCCCAAATGGAATGGAGATTTAAAAGGATAATCATTAAGAACAGTCTTTAGGAGAATAATAATTAAACACTCCAATGTATCCCACACTACATTGATAATTTTATATCATAGTTACCAAAAAATGATTTTAAATGAAAAATATAAAATCATGATACTATCTAGGATTTATTTTATAACATTTTAAATGAATTAATATACACCTAATTAATGTCAACTCGTACATAATACCAAATAAGTCTCAATGGAAATCAAATTAAGGTGAAATTCCCTAACTGTAACCATCTTTTTGTTGTTTTGTCACCATCATTTTATAGATTAGATTAAAACAATATAATAATTTCTACCATAACCATAATAATTATTATAATATCAGATATTGAATTCTTATTATATTTTATTACTCATTTTTAACCTCTTTAATAATTTTGGGTGTTAATTTCCCAGTTTTCTCATGTATTTTTTTGAATTGACAATTAGAATTCATATTAATTAGATTAAAATTTCATCAATTCAATAATTCAAACAATGAATTAATTACCATATATATTAATTTAATATTCATTAATAATAATCTATAATTTTTGGTGATAATAAATAAAATGCATCATTTATTGAGATTGTATGTCATATGTATGAATGAAAAGTGCATTTATTTTATTTTCTATTTAACAGAATGAAAAGTAAATTATACATGTTTATATTATAATTCCATAATTATATCTAAGTATATATGTTACATATTTTTATTAATACCTAGATTTATACATTCCATGTATGGAATGAATGAGTCATGTTTCATTGAGGGGGTTGTAGGATATTATTCCATAAACAAAATTTTAATATTTACACTAGATAGAATGCACAATTTAATATTATAATTAAAAACTAACAATTAAAAAATACATTTTAAATATAATATATATAGTATATAAACAAATTTTTCGTCATAATTACCATCATGGGTGGTGGAAATGGGAAAATGGACATCCTTCGTTTTGTGAGGTAGTAGTTCGTCGTATATAGAAACAATATGTTTGTTACCCATTGCATGGAGGTGTGTGTATTTGTAGGTATAAATCATAATATAACATAATATTAGTATATTTAGGGAAAAATTTATTTAATCATCGACTAATTATATTATAGTGAATGTAGAAAGAATGAAAATAAATGATATTGTTGTAAAACATTTCAATAAAATAAGGTAACACTTTATGGTTTATAAGAAAGGGCATACCTGGAAGGATTTAAGATAAAATTGAGGATTCAAATTATATGGCGGGATTTTGATATATTTTGAATGATCCAATATTGATTGAGAGATGTTATTAATGAAAAAAAAGTTGTGTCCTTCTATTGTGGAAGTGGAGTGATACTATTTTAATATTTTTTTAAAATGAATTACTGCCAAAAAGTTACATGTTATTGGTGTATCTAATAGTTGACCACCATAAATCAAATGAATATATTTTAAAAACTATTTATATCCAATATATTTTGAACAGGTTTATCAGATTTTTTGAACATAATGTTAAGCTATAGTCCCTTATTAAAAATAATTGAACTTGTTTTTTTAATTAAATTTAAATACAATCACTATTATTTTTTTTGTAAAAAACTAGGTTTGTCTTATAAGATATTAAGAATTATGATTACTCAAAATATGAAATGCTATTTTAGAAACTGTAACATATAAGTTGTATAAATTTAATTAATATTCATCATATAGGCGGGATGATAATGATGGTTTTTATCTAAAAACACAAAAAATATTAATAAATTTTCTTTCTCAATTTCAAAGTGAAATTAATTAGAATTAAATATATTTTATTAATTGGTAAATAAATTATATAATAAAAATTTAAAACAAATTAAATTTATAAATTCTCATTTTAAATAATTTAGCCGAAAAATCATTGTTGAACTAAAATTCCATATTTTTAATTAGTTACTACAAAATCACATGATTTAGAAAAGAAATAGAAAATCACACTATCCTAATTATTATTTATCTATATTGAAGACTAATTTATATTTTAATATTAAAATAATTAGAACAATAAAACTAAGATTTAAAATTACATGTCCATTAAAAGAAAGAAAAACTATGTTAATTAAAATATAGTATTATATTTATGAAATTGTATTTTTTTATATAAATCATAAAAAATATATTGTATGAATGAAAAAAATATTGGGTTTAATATATAAAATATATATTTTTTGTATCACTCAATAGTTTTTATTAAATTAATTTATTAGGGTAAAAATAATTTTGAGCATTAAAAACACTTGTTTTTTAAAATTTAATCGGTTTTTATTTATTTTATAATTAAAATTCAAACCAATAAATACATTTTATATTTTTAATACCATATATTTTCATAATATAGTGAATTATATTCATTGACACTAATTTAATAGAAAATATATGTTTAAAATATTCTGAATAAAATATAGTTATTTTATAGAATCTCAGTCTTATTTGTAAAAAAACAATTAAATGAAAACTATTTGTGCGGGTGATATATTCTAACATTATATCATGTTTATTGAATTATATATGAAAAATTTTATTTACATTATATAGTAAATATTTTGGAATGTGTCAAATTATTATATACTTCAACGCGTATGGTGATGTGTGTGATAAATGCTATCAAATACAATGTTATTAAATTATAATGTTTGGGTGTTTCATTAAAAAAAAATTGTCTCTATATATCGATTTAATTTATTAAGATTATTGTTTTTTAATTTAAGGATTATAAACTGGTGAGTGATTTGATAATTAAATTTGGTTAAAAATAATAAATTATTTAAATTAAAATATATCTAATGTGATACATTTTCACTAATAGGAGTAGACAATACAACAAATCAATGTTATAACCCTGGTTATTTTTTTATTAATGATTTTAATATATATATATATATATATCTATATCTATTTGTGAGTATAATTATTGTTATATAGTTTCAATTTATATAAGATCATTCATTGTAACATTATTAAAAAATATCGAAAATTATTATTTTTTATTTCATGTGAATTAATTTGATATGATTAGAAATATTTCAATATTATGATGAAGAAATAAAATTTCATTATTTATATATGGAATAATATATGTGATGTTTTTTTATGTTGGTAATAATAAGAAAAAATTAAATTATATTGAATACCTATTTATAATATATAATGTCATTTTTTATTTTCTTTTATTTGGGTTTTCATTTTATATACTATCTAGAAATTATCATATAAATAAAGATCAATATTTGGTTATTTTAAAGGTTTTTGTTTTTATGAAATCATTTTCCTCACACCCAATAATTTTTTTTTATTATAAATTGATATCAAATCATTTTCTTATATGTATCATATATGGGTTATAATAATTGGTTATCTATATTATATTCTATGTGATAATATGTCTGTCTGCTAAAAAATAACATGTTGTGAAATCAAAACCACATTTAACAACCCACTATTTTTTTAATTCCATAATTTTGAAAAATTTTACATCGTTTCCATGACTGTTTTTAAATAATTATCATTATATTTTCATAAATATTTTCTTTACATCAATTAATCATAAGAATAATTATGGATGGAGATACCACCAATACATTTTATGTAGGAGTTATGTTTTTTTTGAATTTTTCCTATTCATGAATGAATATATTCTCCCATGCTTCATAAAAGACTTCCCTCTAATTTGAAACCTCATCCAGAGGGGTTAGAGTAAAAAAAATTTGGTGGTGTGTTTATCTTGTCCATATGGTATTATGTGAATAAAAAATTCAATAAAATAATTATTCCATTATTTTATTTTTGTTTTTTAATATATGTATGTGAAAATAAGTACGATATATAACATGAAATTTTTTCTTAAAATATAAATTGGGAATCCTTTTTAGTAAAATATATTTCATATAGAAAACGTATATTTATCATACATTTTTTGGACTATTCTCATTTATTTGTTTTTCGTGATTTTTTATTCATAATCTCTGATGATGAATGTGGGATGGGTATAATGCATCCTTTAAAGTCATATATGGTCCATGACATGGGTATATTCACGGGAATGTATGTAATATGATATGGAATTTAATATATTTTCAGATATACCAATATTGAAAACATAATGGGTATCTAGTTTATAGATCATATTAAACTCGAAATTATAATAATGCATTCAATTAATGGATGATTTATATCTATGATTTATCTATGATAAAGGTTTATATTTTAATGTTAAATCATACTTATTCTTTATGATTATGTTTTTATATTTTATGAAATAAATTATTTAAATTTTATTTGATATTTAAAATAATAATTGAAATCATCATAAGATCTATTTTCTATGATTAGTAAATGATTTAAATTTCTTCTCAAAATTTTGGGATTGAGTATTTTTCTAGATATTAGGGATATGAATGGATTTTTATTCAGTTACATTTATTAAAAAAAGTAATTATGGTAATGGGGATGATATTGTCATATGATTTTCATTTTAATGGGATATATGATTTTTATCATGGTCTAACATGATATGATATAGGTAATTAATTATTAAATTTCATTTTTATTTGATCATCTGTCTACCTTTTGAGATTAAATATAAGGTATAGTAATTCAAAGTTTGTAGGAAAAATAATTTCATTAAAAAAAATGAATTTATAAGATTTTATTTTATATCATAGTTCGCAAATATGAAGTTATTAAATATAAAAAAGAACCATAGATTTATTTTTTATGGAAAACTGACTATTTTGAAAAATAATACAATTTTGAAAATAATTTTTTTATTATTTTGAAATTTCATGTTTTTTATGAGTATTACCCTAATCATATATGTTTTGGTTGTATATGATGTCCAATACTATGGAATGGAAAGAAGTGTATGTTATCATTGATTCAAAAATATTATTGGGACACTTACATAGTATCACTCCATATAAATTTATTGAATTTTGATTTATCATGGGACACATCTCGTCTTTCAGAATCCTAAAACTAGTGAAGGTTTAATTGGTAATTATTATTTTAAAATAATTTTTTTGGGTTATACTATTAAGAAATGGGATTTGTTTACCTCCAAAAAACAGTTGATTAATTTAAAATGACTATATTAAAGAATATTTATCAAGGTGAAATTACATTTTATTGTTATTATAAAGGTCACATTTTTTAACTATTTTATGAAATAATCGACCATTATGGGAAATATATCACAAAATACGAATATACAAATTTCACTAAGAATTTAATAAGAAATGTATTATTTTTAATCAACATTCATAATGGGACAATTCATCTTGATTAAATTATCATTTGTAATGAATATATAAGGATTCATATAAGTTCCTCAAATAATAATTATCCCCAATTCGATTGATTTATTATATAATTATACTAGAAGTCTATTTGTATAAACATCCACAAATCTGTCATCATTTAGTAAGTAAATAATGTAAAATAATCCTTATCTTCCATGAAATATAAATTTTAATTAGCAAACTATATAGCAGTTCATAGGATGAACTTCTGAGGTATTATTTTTTAATAAATTCTGAATGAAAATCATTTTTTTTAAAAAATATAATTACTATGAAAACAAATCTTGTACACATTCAATCAAAAAATTAGGATAACTCATTATAAGACTAATTATGTGTTTCATTTCATTGAAATTATTGTATATGTGTCTAACAGATCTTGGTTTCTACAACAAACCAATGTTTATTAATTATATATATGTGATAATTAATTATACTTAATATAAAATACATAATATCATGATATTAAGTATCCTAATGTTTATTATTCATAGAAAACAAAACATATATATCACCATTTCATTACATTGAAAATCTATTATATAAAATTTTTATATATGAAACAATTTTATTTCTCTATACATATCCTTATATGATACAATAAACTCTATATGGGGTTTATTGGAAATTTATTATTTATTTTAATTATTAACAAATTATACCTAGTAAAATATAATATAAAAGTTAATCGTTAAAATAATAAAACACGTATGATTAATATATTGAAAATACACTATCAAATATATATATATATATATATATATATGAGAAAATTTAAAAATATATATATATTATAAAAAATTCATAATAAATTTGAAAACATTAATTTATATCATAATGATAAAATTAATAACAAAAACATTTATAATAAAAACATTTTAGCCTTATAATTAAACAACATTATTTTTGACCACATCACTATTCTAAAATTATTTGAATATTTCCTGTGGTTATCATATGTCATATAATAGAGGGCAGGAGGTTAACTCACCATATAAAGGAGCTTATTTTCTTGTCTGGGACCCCATTATTTTTTTTGGGAAATAATTAAATCAATCATTGTAGTAACACTTGTTGATGTTGTTTTTAAAGTGAATAAGCAGTTACTATAATTTATAGTTGGTTCTCTATCATCCATCATTGAGTAATTTTTTTAGTTTAACTCCAATCACTTGGGATATAATTAAATCCTCATAATCAAAGTATGGGGGACATGTTGTGATGTTTGTATTGGTCCTATGATAAGAGTTTTTTTAATCACAATGAATATTATAAATGTTTATTCATTTAGTGTTTTATATCATGAAATATAATTTTTTTTATTTACATGGGGTGTGGACCAATATTGATCCTTTTAATGACATCATTTAATGAAAAAAATTAGTATTTTAGGTTATATATGATGATCCAAATAATATTAATTTAAATAAGTATAGATATAATCATTTTAATTTCTTTTACGGTCTTCATTCAAAGATTGATGTCATAATGATTAATGACAATATGAGAGGGAAAATAAGTATTTTTTTAATAATATTATTTTCAAGGATATAGTCATGAGTGGAAATATTTGGTTTTATATTATATATACTATAGTTAACCAAGGTCCTATTACATTGATACTACATCATTTTGTATAAATATTCAACATTACAATGGTAGAGACATGAGGACCATAACGGTTTAGTGTCTTTGGAAACATCATACACTATCATCTAACATTGTTTGTGATCTCTACTATTTCATAGAAATTTCTTCTCATTTAGTTCTCATATATAAAAATATTTTTTATAACATAGGGAAATGAGAAATAATAGAGGGGGAGCTCAAATGATTAGTAAGGGAAAATAATTTTTATATGCAAGAATAACTATATCTGGAATGGTCCATAACATTATCATAATATTGCATGATCATACCCTACCTATTTGAGATTAAAATATTGAGACATATCACAATGATTGGAAGTCAATAGACATGAATCCTAATGGAATCATAGGGTATAATCTATGTCAGCATAAGTGTACAAAAAAAAACAACTAATGATAAAATAATAATTTCTCATATTTATTAATATTTATTAAATAGATAACTATTTTGAATTAAATCCTATACCATTTTTAATTTTATATTTAATAAATCATGTGATATGATTAAAATTTGTATTTTCCTAAAATCTAGTAATATGACATTTTAATGGAGAACATGATAGAAATATAAATTTTGAAAATGTTAGAAACAAAACATCACAATATTAAATTCATTTTTGAATATGGAATATAAAAATATAATGTGGTTATTTTTTTAAAATTTTTCTTATATGAATAATTTTTTTGATGAATAGTGAAAGGTATAATACTTTAATTGAAACAATTGTTTTCTTGTAATTTAATAATTTTATTATATTATATTATATATAAGTTTTAAATTTTAAATTTTATAACTATAGATAAAAAATAAAATTTGGTTATTTGGAATCAATTTCAACTGAAAATGGATATAAAACCAATTTAGATATAAAATCATTTTTATATAAAAAATTTGTTATTTCATCCAATCTGTGAGATTTATTTATAATAAAATTAATAATATTTTTTAAATAGAATTTTAAAAAATCAAATTCATGTTGTTTTATTCATATAGAACAAATTAGTAAATATTTATCCTTTATTTCTGCTTAATATAAGTAATAAATTTTTAATTTTTTGTTTCGGTAGTTAAAGATAAATTAACTAATTAATAATAAAGATAATTTTATTAGTATTATAATTTTATAGAAAAACTTATTATATTTTTTGGATTTGTTTTATCAACCAAAATAATCATTTTACTTGTTTTATGTCTTCTTTGATAAACTTGGATGGAATTTATCCATTTTCATTTTTATTAATGAAATTTAAATGATGTTAATTTTATGTTTTATAATATATTAAGTTTTTCATATAGAGTTTTATGATGATATTATACACTATAAATTATTGGTAGGATCCTAAAATATTTATATTTCTCATGAATATTTAATTTAAAATTTAGGAAATAAATAAATACAATAACATTATATATAATAATGATATTTTAATTGTTTAGTTAATGGAAATATCAAATAAATTATATTAATGATATTAAATTAAATTAAATTTGAGATAATTATTATAATTTATGTTTCAAGAAGACTAATATGACCGGTTAATATTTTTTAAGAGGATTTGTTTTTGAAATTTTATCATGTTTTTATGATATTTTTAAAAAATGTATCTGATGATTTCAATAAAAATTAATAATTAATAATTTATAAAGTATCATATTTTATAATTAATAAATATAGTAAACTAATTTAAATCATTCCAACTAATTGTGATCATGATCAAAATATCATCAAATATTCATTTTGGGTTCTCTTTTAATTTTATAATAATTATATTAACCCTCATATTTCAAAATATATTATATGGAGGTAAGAATAAATGAGGTTCAATAAATTTAAAAAAATAATTAAATTAAAAATAATAATCAAAACATGTATAAAATCCATTGAATCAATTTATTCTATCCAATAATCATCTTATTATTTAAATAATTCATTTTATAGCCATTTTTATTATACAATTATTTTCTATTAATTTTATATTTCGAAAAATTCCAAAAGATCCCCTCCATAATCTTATAAAAGTGCACAATATCTTATCATATCATCACATATCAATGCCTATTTAGATAGTACTATATATTCTCAAATACTATCCTATAATCAATGTATATACCATAGATATTATTTTATTAATAACACCATCTTTACTAGTCATAAAGAGTTCATTAAAAAATATTTTCTAAAGAAACGTCAACATTTGTAGTCATGTATAAAGGTTTTATTTATTAATAAACTTTCAAAAAATATTATTCATACAAGATGAAATTATAAATAAAATATATTATGTGTGCTCAGATGTTATTAGGATAATATCATTAACTATATACGTCTTCATTTCCATATAATGGTCAATAAATAATAGTTCATGTTTACGGTAACCTACCTCCACACAAAATGATATAATTCTATTTCCATCACAATCAAGAAAATGACATAATGATTGAATTTATTTTCAATGTAATATTCATGATAAATATATCATTATTAATTAATAAAATATCATTTATTTTTTTTAAATTTCAATTCACATAAAAATTATTACATCTATCGTGTGTTAGTGAGAACAATATCCTCTACAAAGCGCGATGAATCATTTTTTATCATCACATCATTTTTAATATATATAATTATATATAAATGAATAATATGATATTTATCATATTATTGTAAATCTATAATGAAAAAAACAATTAACCTCTTTTCATAATAATCATACAACAATAAAATTGTTACACATATGTATGAATGGCCTACCATCTTCGTGATTATAACGTAGTTCATTTTTCATAACAATACATAATGGATTAATTTAAAATTAAATTTTTGGTATAAAATTTAATATTATATCATTAGTATTATTCTATATATGATTTTATAATTAATAGTTTGACCATATACATCATGGCTAAATCATTTTGGACACATTTATTGAATATCTTCAAACGCCTAAAATGATATTAAATAATTAAATAAATTTTAAAAAATGATCATAAGTGATGTAAAAAAGAATAAAAAACCTACAAATATTATCAAGAAATAATATAATTATTCTGTTTTATATAAAGATAATGATATTACATCATCTTTCATACTCAATGTAAAAGATACCATTTATAAAATATATTTTTATTGTTACACTTTTGATTATTATTTAAAATAAAAAAATAAATTTTTTAATATATATAGAATGAAAAAAAATTTCCACATAGATGTAAGATTAATTTTCATTAAATTATATTACATAATTACATTTCTTCCAATATATTTCATTTCCCATAATTAGTGTTTGAATTTGAAAAAATTTAATTTAATTTATATGGGGAAAAGTTACTTATATTTTATGAATGATTTAAGTGATATTATTTTTTGATAGTTGTTGGGAATTTTTTATGAGTACATGTGATTCTATCATATAATAAATTATTTTTATCCTATTTTATATCTAGAATACTTTGGTTGAAGAGATGGTGTTAAAAGGTAGTGTTTATTTTAAGAGATTAATAGAATATATTGTTGTGGTTATTCAAAATGTAATATTAATAGTTACTCCAAATGATGTTTTTATAAATGTAATAAATGTAATAGATATTAAGAAATTATTCTAATATATAACTATAGGTGTAATTTATTATATATAATTTTATAGGAAACATATGATTTCACGAGGATAGCTAATGGTCTGATATTTTATGGGTGAAGAGTAAACATTGTGAAAATTATTTCGAATATGATGGAAAATCAAATGAAGTTTAATTGAGATTAATTTATGTTTATTCATATGATTCTAATGTTTTGTTTGATTTAGGGTCTAAACATTCATTAACATCATAGAATTTATCTATTAAATTAAAAATTCTACGATAATAAAAAAATTTATATATTTATTTAGGAACACCTATGGTAAATATTAAGGAAAAAGTAAATTATAATAAACATCTTAATGTTTTCTATGGAAATAATTTACCAGTAAACATTTATGTTTTCTTTATTTTATATTTATAAGTTATTATTGTTATGGATGTCCATTTTTTTTACAATGGTATGATAGAATGTTGGTATAAAATATTTTATTCTTATAAAATGTGTCAGTTTGGGTAAAATAAATATACCATAACATAGATAACATATCTAGATGATAAGAAAATATAAAAATATGGTAATTAATTTTAATGTGTATATACTTTTGAATATGGTATCACTATTCATATTAATGTTGTATCATTGGTAAATTATTACTTGGATGTTTTTTCAGAAAATAATTTTGGTGTTATTCTAGATCGAGTGGTTGGGTTTTCTATTTAGATACTTATAATTTATAATCTAATTTCAAAATTTCAATATCGAATGGATGAATTTGTACATCTTGAATTTAAAAAAATATTGAAGGAATTATGATATAATGATTTCATATATCTTATCATTACATCATTGGGTTCTCATATCTTGGTTACTAAAAAATATGGTTGGTGAACCATTTCATTTATAATAGTGTAATAAAACAACACTATTATGAAAATGTATCATTTTTATTATATCAATAATTTTTTTGTCAAATCCATATATAATTTCTTTTTTAAGGTTGTCCTATGGTATTTGAAATATAAGTTGAATTAATATATTGAGAAATAATGAAGAATGGTTTCCATACTATATATAGCCAATATAATTTTTTGTTATATTATTATTATACTGTGAAACTATATATTTATTGATCTTATGAATAAAATAATTTTTTTTATAAGATTAGGATTGTGTTTATTGAAGACATTTTCTAATATTAAAAAATATAAATAAGATCATGAATGACATCTAATGGTCATTTTGAATATCATAAATAAAAAATCTATATGATAAATTTAGAATGTTTTAATTTTTATTACTAAAAATTTTATTCAAAGGTTTCATTATTTCTAAATTTTTCAGAACCATTGATCATGAAGAAGAAAAGTGATTAAATAATTGAAAACTCCCAAAAATATTAAAAAGAATCAGGGTGTTTATGATCATCTGGAAAAAATAAATAAATAATAGTATTGAATAATTGAAAATAATATTTGATAATGCAAAATAACAATGGTATATTTTTTTCAAACCTTTATTGTATTGGCCTATAAGCGGAATTGACTCACTTGGGTTTCCCCTGTCACCACGGCTCATCCAAACATCTCGGGTTTCCCTCAACCAATATTCAATTCTCCTTCATGATGATCTCATTTTGAGGCTATTATCTTAGTGGAGGTGTCATTGACTTAGTGGGCTCAACGTCCTTCACAGTTCCCACTGCTTGATGGCTTTTCCCAGATCTTCCCACCTTCACTGATAAGGGTTCATTTGGCGGTGTGGGGAATCATACAGTCGATGATCTAGCTTATTCATTTTTAGAGTTAGAGTTACATATACATTGTCGGATGGGTGTAAATAGGGTGATCATTTTGGTCTCAATGAGAGATCAGGATAGAAACGACGTGATTTGAGTCATGTTTGCGGAATATTTCTATCTGTGTGGATTGGAGTTCTGGAGTATTCTTTAATGTTTTGTTTTTCAATTCTGTTATATTTCAATTCCTGTGATTTGGTTTTGGCTGTGGATGAATCCCACTACGTATTGCTTGCTTACTATGGTAATTTATATGCAGATGTGGTTCATGGCAGTCGCATGCTTTGACATGGAATCAAAGGGTTTTTCATTTTTTGATGTTTTCTAGGTTATGGTTTCTATTGGATTGTAATTTGGAAATTCGTTTTTGATTTTTTTTAGATTTTTCGAATGTTTGGGGCTGAATTTGAGAGCTGTAGGTGGAAGAACATGGTGCTAGAGGTTCATTGGTTCTCTGGATTTTTTTGGAGTGGCCAGATCTAGGTTTTTGTTTTTAGGGTGGAGTGCTTGGAATTTGATGGATAGACAGATGTTTTATTACTTGAAGGGGTTTTTTCTAAAACCGTTTGATATTGATGGTTTTTTTTTGTCATTTTAGAATTTAATGATTGGTGTTTTGGATAATGTCTTGGTTCAGTCTTTCTATTAAGAAATCCACCAGATGTGGATTCTTAGCAGGTAGCATTCTTTATGCAGGGATACACAGATTCAAAATATTGAGAGGGTATGGCCTAGCCGTCAGTTCCAGGCCCAAGAATTTTTTTGCATGGTACATCTCACTAAGTAGCCATGATTTTTTGGATGTTTTCCATTACGATTTTGTTGTTGGGGCATATCATTTTCAGTAGTATTGTTTTCGGACTGGGTTTGTTTATGTTTGTATGTCATTGAAGTTATGTGAGGATTCCCCTTTTTCCTTAAATAGGGTTTTATCCAAAAATATATAATAATTATGGCCTTTGGGCTATTTAGTGAAAAGAAATATTTTGAATCATTTAGTATTCTCCCTACCTTAAATAAGTGGTTATTTTTAAAACTACAGTGATTTGAAATTTAAGTATTTGGTTTCCTCTTAATTCATAAGGATTTTCTAATTTCATATTCTTCACATTAGATGAAACATAATGAGATAAAATACCCATCATAGTATTTTTAAATATCAACTACTTTTGGCATTAAAATTTATGAAGAATCAATTTTTAGTAAAAAAATTACATATATAATAATCATAAATGTCTAATTTATATATTCATTCATATGAATTTTAACATGAGAAATATATTATGGAAGTATGTAATCAATTAAAAAGATTTCACAATTCATTTCCATTTATTAAAATAAAAAAAATTATTTCGTTGAGTATGAAAATTAATGCTACATTAATCATGTAATTATTTGAACGTGGTGCATTGATTAATGATTTGATGAGTTTTTTGCATCTTATTTTTTGAGGAATGAAATTCATCTATTTTCATTTAGGTAAAAATAAAATAATTTCTAATAGACAATAATAATGAAATTCCTAAGGAATACCCTAAGATGAAGAATTATTTATTATTGGATAAAAAATTCTAATAAACATCATTGTGGGAAAAATAATGGCTTCTCGATGTATCAGGAAAAATCATGGATATTGTTCATAAACTAAAAAATATATATATATTTATCTTCATTTTAGAGGCACAATGTCTTTACATAAAATATCTCACTCTAAACGTAAATAAATAGTGATGTTATATTGGGTTTCCCCCTCTATTTTAAATAATTGGGATCCCAGGTTCCCTTCTAACTATTTCATTAGCATTCAGATGTTATTAAGAACTGAATAAGGAATTAGCCCATCTTTTATAATTGGTTTGATGGAATTTAAAATGAAATATTCATACAACTGAGGATTTGATATGAGCTTGTTCAACGAATTACCAAGGATGATGGGATATACAATTTTCTTTTGCATGGTTTTCGTGTAATAATAGTTTTTTTCTGGTATACATATAGAACCATTTGAAACAACATAAGAAAATTGATATTGAACACCAACATTTTGGAATAAAATTTGCAAAAAGATTTTTTTGGGACCAAAAGAGGTAGAGGAAATGGAATAGAATGTATTTTTTTTTGGTGTCACATGATGAAATCATAGAGAAAAAAAATTATAAAGTTAATTAGGGAGGAATTCTTTTTTTGAGGTAGTTGATCATCTCTTTCTAACGATTTCTCAATGAATTAGTGTGACATGATTTCGTAATAAGGGGATGTTGAGTCCAATGTTCACTGGACCATACAAAATCCATAAGAAATATGATCTGTTTACTTATGAGTGGATTTTCCTATGATTATATCCTAGGTACATGACATAATAAATTCTTCAGTATTATTAATGTATATTTCAAATACACATAATATTCTATGCCCTGATTTAGTTCATTTAGAAGTGGTCCTTCATAGAAAGAAGTAATTGATCAGGTTCTTTACTATAAATAGAATGTGTTCTGTGATAAGGTGATTCATTGGGATATGGTTTTATAAAAAATCTTATGGTTGAAGAGGTAACAAGTGGATTGGAAAATTCTATGACGGGATGATACACACACTTCTTTAATTGGGGAATAAAATTTGGATGACCAAATTTTCAAAATGGGTAAAGAATGTAAAAATCATTGAAATGATTGAATAAATATATTTCATGTTTTTTAAAATTTATTATCTAGATACTGATTTTAAAAATAAATTGACACTATGTTCAGAAGAATATATGATCAATCATGTTTTAGGCTTCAAAAATATTATATTATAAAAAAATTATAGGATTTCTATTGATAAATTATTTCAAAAATAAATTTTTATACATCAATAAATAATATTTAAAAATTAAATTTCATTGTTGAAAAATTAATATAAAAATATAATTTTGTTAAATTTTTCATATTTTTTAGATAAGATTCATTTATTGATGAATAAATAAAAATAATTGCATTTAATTGAATTTTTTTCTATTATATTTATATTGTAATATAGTATAACATATTTATTTTATTGTATAATTAGATAAAATATAATAAATTAAATCCAATTTGTGTCATTTGAATCAATTCCACATAGGAATTGGATATTAAAACGTTTTAATCTATTGAACAATTTTTCTATAAATATTCATTATTTCAGTCTATGTACAAAGATAAAATTATGTTAATTCTCGAATATTCAATAAATTGAATTTAAAAAATTGGATTCAATATTTTCAAAATATATTCCAAATTTATTAAAAATGTGTCATTTATTTTTTTGTAATATAAATATTACCATTTATAATTCTTATTACCATGATAAATGAAAAATCTAGATATGAAGCATCAAGATATTATTGTAAATATTAGTAAATTATACCATCACATCATAATTATATTATATGAGTTATTCGATAATTTAGTAATGCTTTAGAGATTTTCTGATCTCTATGACCCATATTTTGGAATTTATTCCCTTTATAGTATTTTTCATAAATGAAAATTCAACAAAATCATTATTATTATTTAATAAATATATCATTATTTATATTATTTAATAAATATATCATTATTTATATTATTTAATAATGAAGATATATTTTAAAATTTAATAGTATATTAGAAGCTAAAATTATTATATTCATCTTGTATTTTTTTTTTAAATTTGTGAAATAAGTAATTTACCAAAAATATTACATAATTGTCTTGTTGTAAATATTTAATTAACAGAAATATCAGGTAGAAGTAATTAATAATAGTATTTTTTATATTATTTTTCATAACAAAAATCATAATTAATTTTTTGGAGTTATTTGGAATTTTATTTATGTGATTGATTTTTTTTTCAATTTATCATGATGTATTGATGATTTTTATAAGTTCTTTTAGTGAACATGTTCAAAATTGAAATTAAAGTAATTTTTTAAAATCATATCTTATTTATATATTTATATATTTAAATTATTTAATTTGTTGAATTTGTTTTAATGTTTTATAAAATATCATCAATCTGTTATTTTTTGGTTTTTTTGAAATTTTCTAGTAATTATATTCACAATTAAATTTTGAATTTTATAATATCACAGTAATTGTTAAAGGGATTAAAAATGGTCTAAAAACACATAAATGATTAAAAATATAAAAAACCAATAAAATATTCATTCATTGAACATTTTTACAATATTCATTCTACATTATAAATAATTTTTTATCCATTTGTATTATAAAAGTAATTTATATTAATTGAATATTTTTAATAATTCCAAGAGTTCCCCTCCATAATCTTATAAAAATACCAGATCATAAAATTTCTTCACATATACAAAAAAATATATTTTCTAGATTATCTATACCTAAATACCATCATATAATCCTTATACACATTCTATAAAAAAATTTATAACATCATCCTTAGTAGTCTTATGTTTTTATGAATTAGATACTATTTGAAAAAAATAAATTTTATTTAATCATGTATTTTTGTTTTATTTCATATTGATCATCAATTAAATTATATTCAACATTTATTAAATAATAACTCATATAAATAATATTTACATATATTTTATTATGTTTATTTCATCACTTAAATCCATCTATACATCCATCAGTTTAGAAATTTATTAATCATTCAAGCATACGGTAGACTACTACCTCACAAACCAAATTTTTTTGTTTTCCATCACAGTCTCCCAAGATGTGTTCTAATGATGTAATTAATATTTATAAAATATAATAATTTATATATATCATTATTAATTAGTAATAGATTCTTTATTTTGGTACCTTTACATGAACATAAAATTGATAATTTCATTTTGTTTTTGTGTGTGAACTACCATCTCCACGAAGCGATCTGATTCATTTTTCATCATAATAGATTCTAGATGATATAAATAATGCTAAAAAATATATTTATTATATTATTATAAATCATTAAAGTTAAAAACATTCTTCCTAGAGTGATATTTGAAAAAAAGAAATGTCACTGAAGTGTATGCATGATCTACCCCCTAAATTATTATGACGTAGTCTAATTTAAAAAAATTTAAAAATTGGTTAATTTTAATGTATAATTGATGTATATGTTTTATTATTTTTTCATGAATATTATTCTTTATATGATGTGCTAATGGAAAATTTAACAATAGTCATCATGCCAATGTAATTTTGGACTTATATACTGAATATTGTTATTAAGATAGATAATAAATTAAATAATTAAAAAATTGTAATGACATGATAATTTGTAATTTAAAATTAAATATTAATGTTAAAATGTATCTGATTAAAATAAATAATTATGATAAATTTTTTATCCATAATTATTATGAATTTAAATGATGAGTCAAACTGAATGTAAGGGACTATCTTTGAAAAAAAATTACTCTTATTACTTTTCTTCCAAAATAAACAACGAAAATTGTTTAATATATTTTAAATAAACATAATTTCCCAATTACATTTATAATTTTTTATGATTACTTTTTATGTTGAAAATTTTATCTTTAAATAATGTGTTTTAGATTTTGAATCTGCGTATTTGAAAAAATGAAAAGGGGTTATAAATTGGAATGTTATTTTTCTAGTTGGAATGATTCATGTGATGATATTATGGTATGGTTATAAACATTTTTTTATGAGTATATAAACATCCATTACAAACTAATGAATATTTAGAATGTTATAGATATCAAATGCATTTAGAAATGAGAATAATTTACTAGTACATTTTATCATATGAGATTAAGTGATTATAATTCGATGGTCAGTCAAAATGTAACAATAAAGGTATGTCCCAAGTTTTTTGTGACTTCTATTTTAAATATAAATGTTCCATAAAAGTTTTTTTAAATTATACATTTAGTATTTATATTTTATATGGAGTTTTAAATGAATCACATGATTTCATGTGGTATAATATAAAGCATATGTTTTAGGGGGTAAAATTAAAATAATATTAAAATATTTTCATGTGTGTATTAGTATACATTGAGTAATGATCTAATTATTTAAATTTATGTAAATTTTTAATATTTGTTTACACATGTGTAGTTTTTAATTTTTCTCATCCCGTATTTGTATGGGTAAAGTAAATGAAGAACATAATTTTATTTTTTTGAATAATTTTGATGAAAAAGAAAAAAAATTTATAATATTTCATATTTCATATTTTCTATAAAATTGATAATGTTTTACTAATCTCCTTTTTGTATTAATATCATATGTTATGACTTAATTATGGTCAAATTTTCTAAAAATAAAAACTGAAAACTATCGTCAATGTGAAAGAATATAAATTATTGACTAAAACTCTTAAATATGTAAGGTTTATGCTAGGTTATATATAATAAAAATGTATTGAGACATGAGATTATAAAATACAGAAACATATAACATGATGTACATTTTAGTCATGGTTTACTACTAAGGCTATCTCAGTGGAAAAGTTTCATGATCCAATACTTCTAAGTAGTCAACTATTTCCCCCAATACTATCTCAACATTAAAATTCACATAATGAACCATTTTCACTCCATGTTCCATCCATGTGTATGTAATGGGATATACATCTTTTACTCAATAATTGGAACACTACCTGGGGGTGCCAATAATTTTCAATATAAAGGGATCACCTGATGTTATCTGGGCCACCCCCTCATATGATAATTAAATTACAAAAACTAATCTAACAGGGATGCCCCCTCAAATAAATTATACCATGATTACATGGTACAATGAGAACCACCCAATCATATATTATTTAATAGGATTATGTGATGATATTAGGAATACCCCATCACATATGTTGTATTGGGATAACAAGACACTCTTTTGGTTGGCCCATTATATATGATGGCATGGTATTACTTAGTGCTATCAATGCCTCCCCATCCTGTTTGATACAATGGTCTTACTGTGTGATATCTACTAAACCACATCATATATATTGTAGCTATCTTACACCGTGAAATATGGTGTGTTGCATCATATATGTTGTAACAAAGATAGCCAATGATATTTGGGTCACCTGATAATAAATGTTATGTCAATGAACGAAAAAATAAAAAAAATAACTAAGTGCATTTTTATAAATGTAAAATATCACAAAAAAACAATTATTAATTATTAACCCATTTGATAATGTTAAATCAATTTGATTAATTAAAATATATTTGAATCCTGATTGACCGATGAGAAAAACATGTTACATAAATATTACGCCATCAAAACATGGGACATTATTAGAAAAAATGTGAAGGGATTCCTTAAAGAATATACCATATAAAAAATATGTAACAACTAAAAATGTCATTATAGATTAAAAATAATTTTAAAAGTATAATTTAAAATTTTTGAGAGGAAAATATGATTTCTTCATTCAAAAATTTCATTGAAAATATTAAAAACATTTTTAAACAATTTTATATTAAACTAACATTTATAAAATCTAATTTGATATTCAAAAATAATTTTATTAAATATTTAAAACTCAACAAATTATATAATTTATTTTTCATTGAAAATGGGCTTAAAATATGATATAAAAATATTTTTTAAATCATTTTTTAATACTTTATTCTGAAATAAAAATGTTTTCCATCCAAAGAGATATATGAATTTAAATTTTATTAAAAAATTTTCCTACATTATTTTTAATAAAAAATTGTGTAAAATGAAATCATTAGAGTAATATATCAAGAATAACCATAGATAATATAATTTCTTGTGAATTCCTGAGACATTAATCATAATGCCTCATTAGTGCAATCATAATCATTAAATATATATATATAATTGTTGTGATTTAATCAACAAATGTCTTACCACTTTTGTAACATTTAATTACAACTCCAATTATTGAATAACAAAAACACAAATTAAAATATAAAGAGGAAGAAAAAATAATGATATTTCAAATAATTGTTGATGTTTGTACACCATGTGAAGGAATATATATAGCTGCATAACATAACATAAACCTCTCAAAAGGCAATTCTGCAAAATATACCTTATCAGATTCGTACAATTTAATATGGAAAAAAAATGAAATAGTGATCATAAAATAGATATTTAAATTATAATAACTATCATTTTATTTATCATAAAATACATATATGTGTGTTGAAAAAATATATGAAATCTTTGATGAATAATGGGAAGTGACTTTTTCATAGTTTGGTAGTGACAAATGGATTAACTATAGTGAATAATGGGGGATATTGACATCCCTTTTGTTGTATAGGAAGAGTACCATTCTCATAAATACATAAAAATATTCAATATTAGAAGTCCAAACCTATATTATGGGGCTCAAATGTATACTAATAAATGTGGGTAGGTTTTATGATGTAATTAATAAAATCCACCACACAAAAGTATAAATATTTTTATAATTTTAATCGATTACATAAATGTTTTCCTATTTTATCATTTTTTATTAAGTTAAATAATATCCTAACAAATATATTGTATCCATTTGAACTAAATTGTTGAAATAATTATAATAAAATTTAGTTACATCTATTTTAATTAAATATATTTTATTTATAATTTAAAGACCCGTAAATTTCAAGGCAAAATTTTTCTTAAATTTTTAGGGATTTTATGAGTACGCAATTTCTGACGGCACATGATTCCGAGGCCTGGTGTGTCCGAAATCAATTTACAAAGTTTAGCTTAGGTACGTTCAGTGAATGAACGAGCGGGTTAATATATCTTTTGAACCATTGCTTGGAATTGAAATCTGAGGGCACCAATGGAACCGCAGCGCCGATAATTTCTTAAGAGGACCTTTAAAGAATATGTGTTTTCATTGGAGGAGTTGTTTAAAAAAGTGGTTTAAATAAAGAGTGAATAAAATTGTGGTAGAATTTTATTTCTATCCAAGGTGGTTTAATCCTACATGGGGGAGTTTGGGTGGGACCCACTGGCATCCTAACTACCCATGTGAGGATAAATGTGAGGTGGGGCCCGCACGATCCCCAACACTTCACTTTTCCTAAACCCCTTAAACCCCCCCCCCCCATTTAACCCCTTCTATTTAATTGGGAAACTCTTCCTCTCCCCACAATCCCACATTAATTCATACCAACACACAATTAATCAACTAATTGTTTGAAGTGTTTATATTTTGTAAATTTGAATACATGGAAAAGTAAAAAAAATAAGGGGACACTTATTTTATTTTGGTTAGTTTTTGTGTTGAGAATTCAAGGAGAGAGCTCTAGTACCTTTTGAAGAACATCATCTTCAACGAAGAACGCCAACTCTCTGACGATGAACGTCGGCTTAGCGGCCCCGGTTTCTCAATCCTCTTCTTCCTCTCTGACAAGGGAGGAGACACTGATGATGAGGAAAATGATGCCATCATCCACGGAACTTGACAACCATGAAATTTTTTCGAGGTAGGGGTTTTCTTCGTTCATGTGTTATTTATCGACCTTCGTAGATTAAAATTTGGCCGCTTGTTTTCGTCATAACAGGAGGAGATTTGACCGCACAAACATGGCCAATTTTACTCCCCCGTTTTGTTTTTGACCATCATTGAAGTTTGAGGTGAAGAGAGTACGGTGCCATTGCACCGCGTCGGGACGAAGAGGACCGAGGCCGGAGCTAGCCGCGACGATGGTGTATGACGCCGATGTGCCACACTGGTGAGGCCGAAGGGACCGCATCTAGAGCAATCTTCAAGAGTGGGGAGGGGCGCCGTTGCACCAAACTAGATAATTCGAGGAAGACCGCGGAAGGAGCGGGCCACGACAGTGGGGGGCGGCGCCGTTTCGCCGCGCCGGTCGAACCAGAGCTGCGGCCTAGGGCCACGGCAGACTTCCGTGTGGCGGTCGGCTGTGGCGCCCGCCTACACCACCTAGAGGCAAGACCTAAGGGGGTCTCGCAGTTACAGCAGGTTTAGCCATTACGGCCAGCCATTTCAGAAAACCGTGAGGGTGTAACCCCCCGGCAGATTCTTAGGGCGGACCCCACGAGTCCGCCCTTTCAGAAACAAGGGGGAAGTGCCCCCCTTTGCGCCCCTCTTGGCCAGCGCCGAGCCGTGGCTGGCTACTAAGTAGGGTCGTGCCCATCCGGATCGGGCTGCGTCCAATCGGGATGGACCCGTACCCGGGTCCGGTCAACACGGTTTTGGCCGACTCAGGGGGTATTGGGCCAGGTTGGACCGAGCCCAGACCCCCTAATTTCGGACCAGGTTCGTTCAAATTCCCATATCATCAGATACGGACCTCCGATCGATGCACTGTCAGTTGCATATGGATCCTTGGATTGAGGATGTCGTTTTGGAATATCACACTTGAGGTTTAGGAGATGTTTGGGTATGGCTGGGTTGGTTCGATCCCGTAACAAACTGGGACCTTAGAGCAGAAACGCTTATAACTTAAGGACCGAATGTCCGATTGGTGTACCGTCAATTATGTTGAGTTCATCTTAGTGTGAATATTATTTTTGGATTACTCCACTTGAGGTTTGGATGCAGCTAGAGTATAGTCGGGTTTGTTTTAACTTAAAAACAAACTGGGCCCCTGGGATGGAAAAGCCAATATCTCTCAGACCGGGCATCCGATTGACGGGTCTTCTATCGCGTTGAGTTCCTACTGAAGAGATGGAACTTTGTGATACATCAAATCTAGATTTTGTGATAGTTGATGTAGTGAAACCTTGGCTCGTGGAGCGGACCCTCCCGGAATCAAGTGTGCTGTGTTCGGGAACCCTAGAGCTAGCTGCGACTACGAAGACGATGACGACTGTACTTGGATCCTACATGGGTTCGTCCGCGAGGATAATAGTACTTGGATCCTATGTGGGTTCGGCAACAAGGGCAACAGTACATGGATCCAATGTGGGTTTGATAGTGATGGTTACTATACTAGGATCCTAAGTGTGTTCGGCAGCGACGACTTCTGTACTTGGATCCTATGTGGGTTCGGCAGGGGAGATGATTCAGAGGCAACATCTATCATCTCCAACCCACTTCAAAGTAGTATACCTGTGTGAACAGAGTCATTACTTTGAGAAAATATCATTGATGTGATTGTCTTACTATCCGGTTTGGACTGAGTTGTGATTTCTTGTATGGACTAGGTTGTTCATGGGATCCTGAGTTGGAGTCGAACTGGAATTGATGAATTACATATATGTATGGACATATACCTAATAAGAATTGGTTGATAGTTCATGTTTGTATAATTCCTTCATGGTGTATCATTTATGGATTCAGGGAGACCTTCAGGGGTATAGGAGTCCTTACTGAGTATTGTATACTCACCCCTGCATGGGCTATGCCCACACTATGTTGCATTTGTTGCAGAAGAAGGACAACGCTGATCGTGGTTGAGGCTTGTGGAGCGAGACAGTATCCGGAGGTGGACTATCAGGTGGGACGTAAATGGAGCTGACGGCTGGAACCAATGAGGTGAAGTGACCATCTTTACACACCCTTCAGGTGGGATAGCCGGAGGACGACTCGGTGGTTTCATATTTAGTTTATTTTTTTCGTACTTTTTTTTCAGTTGTACTTTACTTCCTGTTGGTTTTTTATTCTGGTCCATTTACTTTTCAACACTTACTTATGTACTCAGTTTACTTATTGTTTACTTTATCTTCTGTACTCTGTTGTGTTTGTTTTCTTTATAAAGGCAATGCCTTCCCTTTTTATTGGGATTCACGTCTTTGGTGCTAGTCGCCAGCCCCTTTCCTATGGAATGTGGGCTTGGGGTAGTTAAGAAACAGGCCCTGAGGACGGGTCATGAAAAATTGGTATCAGAGGAGTTGGTTATACCGCAATGTTTAGGACTCTGATAATTTATTCTATGTGAAGCAATAGTTTTAAGGGTAGTGAGTGTGGTTATCAGTCCAGGGATTCTAGAGTTGGTGGGGTGGAGGACGTATCAATACACCAAGACCCTGAATTCTGATTTCTGACTCAGTTCAGAAAAACATTGATTGCATGTGTGTTTTAAATGTTTCCTTTGTGATTACTTTGTGTAATCTGACCAGGTATACTTTATTAATATTGGCGAACCTGTTTCTTTTTAGGATGTCCCCACGATGGCAGCCATCTAGGGTTCTGATCTTTGTGAGAGATGGAAGCCCACCGAGCGATGAGGCCTTAGTGAAGGGCCACATTACAGTGGAGGCACTGGGGGTACCTCTACCCACAGAGCCACTGATGCCACCAGCCCCATCAGTTGATAATTCACATCAACTAAGTGCACTGCACGAGTTTCAGCATTAGAGGTAGCCCATGTTCTACGGAGAGGTGGACCCTCAGGTAGCTAAGGATTGGCTGGAGGCTATTGTCCGAGTCTTCATATTATTAGGGACACCAACTGACCTTATGGTGATCCTTGCGGAGATTCTCCTACACTCAACATCAGGTAGATAGTGGAGCCTGATGCTCTAGGTGCACGATGAGTAATCACTACATTGGACCGACTTCAAGAGCCATTTCAATACACCCTCTGTGAGGTGTGCATCTAGGAGTTACTACAGCTGTGACAGGGAAGCATGATAGTAGCCCAGTACTCGGTGAGATTTATCGACCTCTAGCGCTACTCCACGGACATGGTATGTGACCCATTCTTCTGGGCCAAATCATTCAAGAAGGGACTGAGGCATGAGATCAGAGATTTGATGATCTCCCTCAGTATTCCAATGCAGGTAGGAGTACTGGAGCGAGAACATCTTGTGGATAACATTCTTGCTGTTCCTACACTAGTAGTGAGACATATAGTATGGAGACACGTAGTGGAGTCTTCTGCAGCCGGCCGTAGACAAATTTCACTGAGGTACAAGCGGACTAGACCATCAGGTGGGCAACCTCAGCATACTAGATCGGAGGTGCGGGGCACACGCAGGAGAGCTAGACATACGAGAGGCAGACAGTGCTATGCATGCGGCGGGCAGGGCCACATGGATCATGACTACCCGACCCGCCATGCAGAGGAGCAGAAGACGGTTGAGGGACCACCCAGGCAGAGGTAGAGGTTTTACCACAGCAGTCCATAGGGAGAAGGCGGAAGAGGTAGAGGAGCTGGCCGAGTAGCAGGTAATGGACGTCTCTTTGGGGCTCTATCGCCACCACCACTAGGAGGTCCACCCCGACCATAGGGAGCTGGCTGAAAGAGGAAGGCTCAGCTTCAGGCAATGGAGGCTTACGCCCACGGCACACCTGAGATGATTTGAGGTACTATATGTGTCTAATATACCCTTTATTAAGTTATTATAGGAACAGGAGTAAGTCATTATTTTATTGTCGTTGCCCATGTTCAGAGATTGGAGATTTTGATGGAGCCGTTGGCTCGATCATTACGGTTAGAGACTCCTACGGGAGCAGACTCGATGATTACGCACTACTGTCTACAGTGTGATCTTACTCTCGGAGGTGAGAGCTTTAGCTATGATCTTCTTTTAGTAGTGTTGAGGCCTTACGATGTCATCTTGGGCATGGATTGGTTATCTATGGTCTATGCTCAGATCGACTGTATCAGGCACAAGGTGTGGTGTGTCCGCATAGATGGGAGCAGGTTCACCTTCACCAGTGGGAAGTGAGCCTTTACAGTGTAGGATGGACTCACACATATGATAGGACAACCAATCACTCATCATTTGGCTTGTATCATCCTCGGAGCAGTTAATGTGAGGAGTCTGAGTTTTCCTTTTGTGGTGGATCAGCATGCAGACATTTTTTCTAAAGTCATTCCATGACTAACTCCTCGCAGGGTGGTATGATTTTATATTAACCTTTACCCCGAGACAACCTCTATATCTAGACAATCATATCAAATGGCTCCCACTGAGCTTCGTGAGAAGCGGGTACAACTAGAGGACTTTCAACTCAACGGAATCATCGAACCCAATGTTTCACCCTGGGCTTATCCGATTTTGTTTGACTAGAAGGAGGACAAGATCATGCGACTGTGTGTCGACTACTGTCGCCTAAACTAGGTGACCATGAAGAATATGTATCCAATTCTGAGGATTGATGACATCTTTGATCAGCTCAAGGGAGCATGTTGGTTCTCGAAGATAGACCTCATGTCAGGCTATCATCATCTAAGTGGTCGAGATGAGGATGTAAAGAGGACGACCCTCAGGTGTCGGTATGGACAATATGATTTCATGGTTATGCCTTTCGGAGTAACCAACGCTCCAGCAGTGTTCATGAGTGTCATGATCACTACTCTTCCATCCTTACCTCGATTGATTTTTCATGGTCTTCATCAATGACATATTGAGTTACTCGACTACTGAGGAGGAGCATGCCTACCACTTTCATGTTGTATTGGACACACTCAGAGAGCACCAACATTATGGTAAGCTCTCCAAGTGTCAGTTTTGGATTCGAGAGATCCAATTCTTTGGGCACTTCATCTCTGAGGTCTGAGTTCTGGTGGATCCTATGAAGATTGAGGCAATACTAGCTTGGGAGCAACCTAGGAGCGTGACGGAGGTGCGGAGTTTCCTAGGTCTGGCTGGGTACTATTGAAGATTTGTGCCATAATTTTCCAAATAGCAGCACCTCTTTCAACTTTGATGATGATGGGGAAACCCTTTGTGTGGTCAGATAGATGTCAGCAGAAATTCTAATAGCTGAGATAGAGATTGATCTGTGTACCTATCTTGAGGCTACCAGAGGAGGGCGTAGGGTATGTAGTTTTCTGCAATGCATCAGGGACCAGACTTAGGTGTATCTTGATGTAGGAGTTGGTAGTTATCGCATATGGTTCACAAAAGTTGAGGCAGCATGAGTAGAACTATCTGATGGGTGTGCGCATTACTGCCTAATCTGACCACCAGAGTCTCAGGTACATCTTCTCGTAGAAGGACCTTAACCTTAGACATCGGTGATGGATTTAGTTCCTCCAGGACTATGACATTGAGATATTCTATACTCTCGGGAAGGGGAGCATAGTAGCTGATGATCTCTGCAGGAGGACATACATTCTGATACATGGAGAGGTGACATAGCAGTTAGCCGCTTCTTAGATATTCTTCATGGATAGAGATGGGGAAGACTTTCTACAGTCACTCACATTCACTCCTCTACTACTTCAGCGGGTCAGAGAGGCACAACGTGAGGATGTTGACTGTGAGATGCGACGTACACAGATATCCACAGGACAAACACCTAATGGATTATCTGCAGGAGGAGAGCACGTCATCCTTTTCAAGGGACATACCATGGTACCTATTGCATTACATGTGAAGGTGTTGAGAGATTTTCACACTTCCCCATTGGTTGTACATCCAGGAGTAGCGAAGATGTACAGGGATCTCAGACGACAACACTAGTAGCCGGGTATGAAGAAGGTTGTGGCAGAGTTTGTTTTATGATGCCTCACCTGCCCATAGGTGAAAGCGGAGCACCAGGTAACAACAGGCTTGGTACAACCCTTAGAAGTCCCAGAGTGGAATTGGGGCAGGATATCTATGGATTTAGTGACAGGGCTTCCATGTACTTCCAAAGGACACGACTCCATCTGGGTGATCGTAGACAGACTCACCAAGTTGGCCTACTTCTTATCTTTCAAAGAGCAAGGCTCAGTGGAGATCTTGGGATTCCTCTACGATTAGGAGATGATAAAGATTCAGGTTGTGCCATCATCTATCATCTCTGATCGAGACTCTCACTGTACTTCCCAGCTTTGGAATGGGTTGCAGGAGGTATTTGGGATGCAGTTAAACATGAGCACCGCCTTTCACCCTCAGACGGATTATAATTCCCCAGCCTTAAACATTACTTAATTATGAGTTATTTCAAGAATACACATTTATGTTCTTATTAGGTTTACACTTTCATATAATTAGATCATAAATCATGAATTACATTCCACATTTAAACAAAGTGTTTACATAAAAGATAGTACTGATTTTTCCCATCAAAAGAAACATATTTAAAATAAAAAATGGATTATTTCTTGAAACATCATTGACACTATCATCACATCATGTACCTTTCTCTTGATCGGTAAAAAACACTTCCAAACCATGAGATGAGAATAAAAAGCTCGGTAAAGGATATAAAAGTACGAAATGAAAACATTAGTCCATGTATACATAAGAATTCATTAAATCATACTTTACTCATAAAATAAAATCACTTTAACATGCCTCATAAAATCATGAATAACTCATAGAAATCATAAGACATAAAGGTAACTTGAGTCATTCATAGCATTCTTACATAGGGAGTAACCCTCATGGTTACGTTTAGAATATTCATCACAGTATATTCCCTAAATCTCTTCGGATAAACCTTAACGTTTAACTCCTTCACGTTACCCAATGCATTGGAGAGATATATCAGGCTCACCCGCCCTTAGTTTATCATGGAACCAACCATCTTCATAAACAATTCCCATGTACTACAACATAATCGTATCACATAAAACATGCATAAAGGAACATAACATTTCCACATTTCAATCGTAAGATATCAATATCATATTGATATAATAAGAACATTATCAAAACCATTTTCAATACCAAAATAAAAGATAAGTAAAACATGGTATTTATTTTTCATTCTAAAAAAATGTTATGGCTTATAGAGGAAGATGAAACTCAAATAATGGCCATGGTGGCGGGGAGGTTCTTGTCGTCGCATACGTACGACAAAAACATTCACTTTTGTCATTTACTAAAACGCTTCATATAAAAAGATTCCTTTTGAGAAAACATTAAATTAAATGGGTTTTATACACAGTATAAAATAATGTTGTGTATAATAAAGAATATGAATCGATGAAAGGAGATTGAGATAACGTCCCATGCCTCGGGTCTGGCTTGACTCGATCGTTCTTTAACCTCCTTTCTTTAAAAAATAAAATGATAAAGTGTCACTTTCAACCAAAAGTGATTCCATGAGGTCCCTAAGTATGGCACAATGCCTCCCATGGTCATCCATGACACACCCTATAGAATTAAGACACATTCTGGGGTCATTTTTTGTTATTATGATATTATTTTATTACCCTTAACTACCCGATTACTAATTAACCACGATAATTAAAGATAATTTCCACAGTTACTATTCATAATTTCAAAAACCAAAAGAGTCTTAATTACATAATTTGTACCATATAATTTCAAATATGGAATCCATTTTACCAAATTACAATCACAAAAATTGTAGTAATTAATTTAAAAATAATTCTCATTGTCATTACAAATAGCGGGTTTTTTTTGAAACAATATCTATGAAAAGTTTGGCACTTGTTAATGCCCAATTCCAAAGTGAAATTAATTATAATTACCAACATTGGATTAAATGGTAAAAATATATTTTAATTAAAATTTAAAACAAATTAAAAAGAAAATCAAACTATATAATTAAATTAGATGAAAAATCAGTTTTGATGTAAAATGCAGTATTTTTTACTATTCATTAAAAAATGAACATTGTCAGAAAAATACCAAAAATTTAACCAATGTAAATTTAAATATCCCAATCATAAATAATATGTTTATTTTGAGAAATATAGCTTATAAAATTGTCAAATTATTGATTTAAAAATGGTTTTCCATTAAAAGGAAGTAAACAATCTGTTAAAAATATTAGTGTATTCCATGCTTAAGATTGGATTTATTCTCATTTTAAGCATCTAAAATAATAACTAATTCATAAATAGAAATATTTAAGAATATATATTATTCATTACATACTTGTTATTTACATCCTTCCCCCCTTTAGAAAATTTTTTCCCTGCAATTTATTAACTTATTCAATAAGTGGGGGTATTTAACCATCATTGCATTTTCAGATACCCATGTTGCCTCTTCAATCATGTGGTTTTTCCACAAAAACATTACATGATGAATCACCTTATTCCTCAACACTTTCTCCCTGTGGTCATGAATCTGGAATGTTTGTTCCTCATATGATATATTCTCTTCCAACTGGACTACCTCTGGACTCAAAACATGAGATAGATCTGGAATTTACTTCCTTAACATCGAAACATGAAAAACATTGTGTAAATGAGATAAACTCGGATGTAAAGCCACTCGGTATGCAATTTATCCAACTCACTATAGAATTTCATATGGTCCAATGAATCTTGGTCTCATATTTCCTTTCTTATCAAATCACATCACACTTTTCCATGGTGATACTTTGAGGAAAACATGATCGCCTACCTCAAAAGTGATATCCTTCCTCCTATTGTCTGCATAATGTTTATGCCTGCTCTGAGTTGTTCTCATGTGTTTCTGTATAAGATGAACATTTTCTGTCAACTCTTCTACCAATTCTAGTCCCATCAACTTCCTTTCACCCACTTCATCCCAAAAATCTGGAGTTCTACACCACTTCCCATATAATGCCTCAAATGGTGCCATTTGTATACTAGAATGAAAACTGATATTATAAGAAAACTCATCCAAAGATAGATATTGGTCCCAAATTCCCTGATAATCCATTGAAAAAGAACGTATCATATCCTCCAATGTCTGAATTTTTCGTTCTGACTTCCCATCTGATTGAGGATGAAAAGATGTACTAAAATTTAATTTAGTACCCAACGACTTCTGAAGGCCTTTCCAAAATTATGAATTGAACCTTGGATCATGGTGAGATACAATGTAGAGAGTAACTCTATGTAACCTGACTATCTCTTTAAGATTCAAATAGGAAAGTTGATCTAGGGAAAAAGTATCATGTATGGTAAGGAAACGAGAAGATTTAGTCAAGCGATCAATAATAACCCAGACTGCATTATTACCTTGAGGTGTTTTCGGAAATCCCACAATGAAGTCTGTGGATATATTTTCTCATTTCCACTCTGGCACTGGTAATGTCTGAAGCATCCATTTCAGTAATTTCCACTATTCTTTAACCCATTGACAAGTCAAACATTTCATAGTAAAATCACCAATATCTCTTTTCGTTCCATCACACCAGTAATACTCATGATGATCTCTATACATCATAGTAATGCTAGGATGAACTGAAAATGGAGAACTATGAGCTTCACATAACAACTCTATCTTCAACTATCAATCACAAGGCACACCCGATCTCTTCCCAAATCTGAAAACACAATCATTATCAATGTTGAATTCAGGAAACATACCATTCTGATCCAGCTCTACCCTTTTCTGCAACTCACTATCTTGCTTCTGTGCTTACTTAATTCTTCCTGATAGAGAAGATTTCACTGATACCTGAAACAAAACAGAAGGACATCCTGCACCAACAACTTTGAGGCCAAATTTCATCAAATTCTTGAACAAAGGATCACATTCCAAATGCAACATTGTTAATGAATCATTACTTTTTCAACTCAAACCACCAACCACTTTATTTGCTTTTCCCGGATGGTAATGAATTGTACAATCACAATCCTTGATTAATTCTATCCATCTCCTCTGTCCCATGTTCAATTATTTTTTAGTGAATATATACTTTAAACTTTTGTGATCGGTATATATTTCATACTTTACTCCATAGAAATGAAGCCTCCAAATTTTTAAAGCGAACACAATATCGCATAATTCTAAATCATGTGTAGGGTAATTTACATCATTAGTTTTCAACTGACGTGAAGTATAAACAATTACATGATCATTCTGCATTAGGACACAACCATGTCCAATCAATGACGCATCAATGTTGATAAAAACACACCATTCCTGGAAGGTAGTTCCAAAACTGGATCATTCCCCAATCTTCTTTTCATTTCCTGAAATCAATCATCACATTCTTTTGTCCAGATGATTTTATCACCCTTCTGAGTTAGCTTAGTCATTAGACTAGATAACTATAAAAAACATCTAACAAACCTTCAGTAATAGCATTCCAAAACCAAGAAGCTACGAATATCAGTTAAATTTTTGGGTCTTGGCCATTCTTCAACAACCTTTATTTTTGTAGGATCAATAGTTATTCCATCTTTAAAAACAATATGACCAAGGAAAGAAATTTGATGCAACCAAAACTCACACTTGCTGAATTTCCCATTCAATTTTTTTTCTTTTATGGATTCAAAAATAACCCTTATATATATTTCATGCTCCTCTTTAATTTTAGAAAATACAAAAATATCATCAATGAAAACAACCAAAAACTTATCAAAGAAATCATGAAGAATTCTATTCATAAGATCCATGAATACAGTAGGTGCATTGGTTAGCCCAAAATGAATAACTACAAATTCATAATGGCCATATCTTGTATGAAATGCAGTCATTGAAATATTTTATTCCTTTACCATCAACTGATGGTTCCCTGATCTCAGGTCAATTTATGAAAAATGATGTGCTCCATGGAGCTGATCAAACAAATTATCGATATGAGGCAAAGGATATTTTTTCTTAATAGTGATGTTATTAAAGTCTCTATAATCGATTAAAATTCTCATAGAACCATCTATCTTTTTAACAAATAAGACAGGAGAACCTCATGGTGATGTGCTAGGTCGAATGAAAACTTTCTTTAATAAATCGTAAAATTGCTGCTTCAACTCTAAAAGTTCAATATGAGCCATTCGATAATTGGGTTTTAAAATTTTCTTATCGTCAGGAAATATATCAATAGTAAATTCAACTTCCTAGTAAGATATTATTCCAGGAAAATAATCAAAAAAACATCAGGATACTCATTTACCACTGGCACATCATTAACCTGGATAGTTCCATTGTTTTCAAAAATATGTGCAAGGTAACATTCATTTCCATCTTTTACAAGTTTCTCATCCTGTTGATATGTTATCAATAGTAAGTGTTCATTCTTGTACACAAATTGAATGTCATTATGAAAAGAAACCTCTTTAGCTCTATAATCAATCTTAGAATTGTAAAGAGAGAGCTAATGCATACCCAAGATAACATTAATCTATATTAGAGATAAATCAATAGGGTTTCCAAGTAGGTTCTTTCCACAAATAAGGATAGAAATATTCTTATAAATTCTTTTTGCCTCAACATTTCCCCCATGTGTTTCTACCACAAGTTCAGGAGTCATTTCTTGAGATGGTATTCCCATTTTACTAGAAATGTTTTCAGAGATGAATGAATCTGTAGACCCTGAATCAAACAACACACTGGAAAAATCTGAAAAAACACACAAAAGTACCCGATAGAACTTCATTTGATGGCCCAAAATCTAATGAAGTAGTTCAAATTGTTTTCACCAACCATTTCTTCTTGTAGTCTAACTTCTTCCCATCAGTCGAGCTCTTTGTTAGACACTCATTTTCATAATGAACCATATCATTTCACTTGAAACATTTCACTAACTATAAATTAAATTTGTTCATTCCGTCAACCTGAACTTTTTCAGTGCAATAATGAGCCTTATGCCCCATCTTAACATACCAGTAGCACATTCCAGAATTCAGAAGACATTCCCCAGCATGCCTTTTACCACATTTATAAAAAACATGAGAATTAGTTTTCTTACCCTAAGGCATTTTTGAAGAATTCTTCCCTTTCTCTTGCCACCTTGGTATCTTCTTCTGTTGATTGTTATAGAACACTTGATCATCGATGAACTCCATTTCCACCTTCTCATCACATCCAACAAGCTTTTCTTAACTCTTGAAATCATGAGAAGCTAAATCCCTTCAATATTTTGGATTTAATCCTATGTAAAAACGATTGATTTTACTATCAAGGTCTCTGATAAAATTTGGAGAATACCTTGCCAATCAAGTGAACCATTCTTCATAAGCATCAACCGAGTCATCCTCTTGCCTCAATTCCAAGAATTGTTTTTCCATCCTAAGTCTAACAGCCTTAGGAAAATACTTCTCAAAAAACATACCATTGAATTCATCCCAGTTCAGAGAATCAATCTTATAAGAGTCTCTGATATTTTTAACCATCAATCACCACTGATCTTCTTCTCCCTCCAAATGGTAAATTCCAAGACTAAGCTTTTGATTGTCTGAACACCCCATGACATCAAAAATCTTCTCCAGTGTTTTAATCCAATCTTCATCTAGCACATGGTTAGATGATCCCTTGAATTTCGGGGGATGTTGCCTAATGAAATGTTCCACCACTGACATGTTCCTTTGTGGTTGATCTGGATGATCTCATGCATGGTTACCCCCACCATTTATCGCTTGAGTTAACTAATCGATTACTGCAACAAACTGTTCATTTCCAATTCTAACCATCTCAGGATGCTGATTCAGAAGGTCATTTCCTTCTGTACGCCTTCCTAGCACTCCATCCCTGTTTCATCTGTGGAAAATCATTCTGAACAAAAATGTCTTAGATGAAGCAACATGGTAATCTTCAAAACGCTATAATATTTCAATTTGACAACAAAAAATATATTTTTGGATATTCATTTAATAGAATTATAACTCATAATGTTATCTAAACCGGCCTTTGATACAAACTGTAAGTCCCCAGCCTTAAACATTACTTAATCTTGAGTTATTTCAAGAATACACGTTGAGGAACTTTTCAGGATTATAGTTTTAGAGAATTATATAATTAATCATTCATTACATTCCACATTGAAACAAAGTGGTTAAATAAAAGATAGTACTCATTTTTCACATCAACAGAAACATATTTAAAGTAAGACAAGGATTCATTCTTGACAATTTTTTGACACTATCATCACATCATGGACCTTTCCACTAATCAGTGAAAAACATTTCAAAAACATGGGATGATCATAAAAAGCTCATTAGGGGATATAAAAGTATGAAATGAAAAAACTAGCCAATGTATACATAAGAATAAATGAAATCATACTTTACACAAAATACATAATCACTTTAACATGCCTCATCAAATCATGAATAACTTATTGAAATCATAAGACATAATGGTAACTTGAGGAATTCATTTCAATCCTACATAGGGAGTAACCCTAATGGATACATTTGGAATACCCATCCCAGTATATTCCCTAAATCTCTTCATAGAAACCTCAACGTTTAACTCCTTCGCGTTACCCAATGCATTGGAGAGCTACATCGGGCTCACCTGCACTTAGTTTATCACAGAACCAACCGTATTCATAAATAATGCCAAAGTACCATAACATAATCATATCATATAAAACATGAATAAAGGGACATAACATTTCCACATTTCAATCACAAGATATAAATAACATATTGATATAATAAAAACATTACCAAACACATTTTCAATACAAAATTAAAGAACAGTAAAACATGGTTTTGATTTTTCATTTAAAAAAAAGTTATGGATTTTAGAGGAATCTGAAACTAAAATAATGGAAACGACGATGGAGAATTCCTTGAGCCGCATACATAAGACAAGAACATTCCCTTTTGTCATTTAGTAAAACACTTTATATAAAAATATTCCTTTTGAATAAACATAAAAGTCAAAGGGTTTTATTCACCGTATAAAATAAAGTTGTGTTTAAAAAGAATATGCCTCAATGAAAGGAGATTTGGAAGATGTCTCATACCTTGGGTCCGACATGACTCTATCGTTCATTAACCTCTTTTCATTAAAAAATAAAATGATAAAGTGTCACTTTCATCCAAAAGTGATTCCATGGAGTACCTATGTTTGGAAGAAGGCATCCCATAGTTGGTCATGACACAACCAATATAATTAGGACACATGTTGGGGTAATTTGTTATTATCATGATATTATTTTATTATCCTTAACTACATGATTACTAATTAATCATGATAATTAATGATAATTACCGTCGTTAATATTCATAATTTCCAAAAACAAAAGAATCTTAATTACATAATTTCGACCTTCTGATTCCAAATATGGAATCCATTTTACCAAATTTCAAACAAAAAAATTGTAGTAATTAATTTAAAAATAATTCCCGTTGTAATTATAAATAGTGGCTTTTTTTGAACAATATCTATGAAAAGATTGTCACTTGTTTATGCCCAATTCCAAAGTGAAATTAATTATAATGACCACAATTGGGTTAAATGGTAAAAATATATTCTAATTACACATTAAAATCAATTAAAAATATAATCTAACAATATAATTAAATTAGATGAAAAATGACTTTTGATGCAAAATGCAGTATTGTTCACTATTTATGAAAAAATGAACATTGTTAGAAAAAAACAAAAAATGTATCCAATGTAAATTTCAATGTTCCAATCATAAAAAATAAGTTTATTTTTAAAAATAGAGATTATAAAATTTTAAATACTTTGATTTAAAAATGTTTTTCCATCAAAAGGCAATAAAATAATCTTTTAAAAATATTATTATATTACATGATTAAGATTAGAGTTTTTCTCATTTTAAACCTCTAAAACAAAATCTAATTCATAAATAGACATAAACAAGAATATCTATTATTAATTACTTACAAGGGATGTTACATGGATGGCTAGATAGAGAGGACCATTTGGACTCTCGAGGACATGCTCCATGCATCTATCCTCGACTTTGGTTGCAGCTGGGAGGTTCACCTAACTTTGGTGGAGTTTGCATACAAAAACAGCTATCACTCCACCATCGGGATGGCATCATACGATGAATTGTACGACCGACCTTACAAATCACCTCTGTGCTTGACTGACTCGGGGGAGTTAGCTCTCATTGGACCAGAGATGGTTCATGCTACGAAAGAGAAGGTGTAGGTCATCCAGGAGCATATGAGGACAACACAGAGCCGACAGAATTCCTTTTCTGATAGGCGGCGGAAACCACTAGAGTTCGAGTATAGAAACCACATTTTCATACGGGTCTCACCTCGACGTGGATAACAGAGATTTGGTTGGGGTGGAAAGTTTTGTATGCGCTTCATCGAACCATTCTAGGTTCTCAGCAAGATTGGCGAGGTAGCTTAACACCTAGATCTTCCACAATAGTTGCACTAGGTGAACGAAGTCTTCCATGTAACCCAGCTAAGTAGATACGTGCACGACCTGACACATATCATCGACCATGGGCAGCTGGAAATCGATAACAGAGCGACTTTTGCGGAGGACCTAGTGGAGATCGAGGATTGACAAGAGAGATTCCTATGTGGATGGTCGATTACTCTAGTGCCAATTAGGTGGCAGCATGGGAACCTCCAGGAGAGAACATGGGAGTGGGAGGCTCATATGCATGCACAGTACCATCATTTGTCTCTCTAGATTATGATGTAGCTTTACAGGTATGTAAATCCCTGAGTTGAGAGTAATGTAAAGACCCGTAAATTTAAAGGATATTTTTTTCATAAATTCTTGGGGATTTTACGAGTACGCAGTTTCTGACAGCACCTGATTCTGAGGCCCGTTGTGCCTAGAATCAATTTCCGAAGTTTAACATGGGTAAATTCAGTGATAGAACGAGTGAGTTTTTCTATATTTTGAATCAATGCTCGGAATTGAAATCCTAGGGCACCGATGGAACCGCAGTGCGGGTAATTTCTAAAGAGGGCCTTTACTGAAGATGTGTTTTCTTTGGCGGTGTTGTTAAAAAATTTGTTTAAATAAAAAGTGAATAACATTATCTTACATTTTTATTTCTAACTAAGGTGGTTTAATCCTACATGGGGGAGTTAGGGTGGGACCCACTAGCATCCTAACTACCCATTTGAGCATAATTGTGTGGTGGGGCCCGCACGATCCCTAACACTTCTCTTTTACTAAACCCATTAAACCCCCCCCCCCCCCATTAAAACCCTTTTATTCAATTGGGTAACTCTTCCACTCCCCACTCTCCCACCTAAATTCATGATATCAAAAAATTAATCGATGAAATGATTTAAGTGTTTAAATTTTGTAAATTTGAATGCATGGAAAATTAAAATAAAATAATGGGAAACTTATTTTGTTTTGGTTAGTTTGTTGTGTTGAGAATTGGAGGAGAGAGATCTTGTACCTTTTGAAGAACTTCATCTTCAATGAAGAACACCAAATCTCCGATGAAGAACGTTGGCTCGGTGGCCCCGGTTTCTCCGTCTTCTTCTTCCTTCACGATAAGGGTGGAGACACCGACGACGAGGGAAACGACACCATCATCCGCAGTGCTTGAAAACCGTGAAATTTCATTGAGGTAGAAGTTATCTTCATTCAAGTTTTATTTATCTACCTTTTTTGATTAAAATTTGGCCGCTTGTTATCATCACAACGGGAGGAGATCAGACCACACAAACATGACTGATTCTCCTCCCCTTTTTTCTTGTTGACCATCGTTGACGTTTGATGTGAAGGCGGCACTGTTCCATTTCACCGCGTGATGATGAAGAGGACGTCGGCCAGAACAGGCCGCGACGTCGGTGCGTAGTGCCACCGCGCCGCGCCGATGAGTTTAAAGGTACTACGGCCAGAGCAGGCTGCGAAGTTGGCGCGTGGTGCTGTCACGCCGCGCCGGAGAAGCCCAGAAATGCTGCAGATGGAGCGGGCCACAACGAAGGGGTGGGGCGCCATCACGCCATGCTGGTCGAACCAGAGCCACAGACTAGGGCTATGGAAGACTTCCGAGGGGCGGCCGTCTAGTCCGGCCCCTGGCGCCGCCTAGAGGCAGGACCCGAGGGGGTCCCGTGGTTACACCAAGGTCGGCCATTTCGGCTGGCCATTTTGGAAAACCGGGGGGGGGGGGGGGTGTAACCCCTCAACAGATTCTTAGGGAAGATCCCAGGGTTCTGCTGTTTCAGAAACAATGGGGTGGCTCCCCCCTTTGCGCTGCGCTTGGCCAGCTTCGAGCGCGGCCAGCTTCTGAGCTGGGCCGCAGGCCGCACGTGCTGGGCCAGCCGTGCCCGACCAGGCCCGGACGCATCACATTGCGCCGCTCCCAATCAAGCCGGACCCGGACCCGGGTCAGGTCGACACTGTTTGGCCCGACCCAGGCGGTATTGGACCGGGTCGGACCGGGCACAGACCCCCTATTTTAAAACTACGTTCGTTCAAACGCCCATATCATGGTCTATGGACTTCCAATTGACACACCATAAGTTGCGTAGGGATCCATGGATCAAGATGGTCATTTTAGTTTTTTACAAGCATGGTTTAATTAATGTTTGGGTACGACCAGGTTGGTTCGAACACACAACCAACCGGGACCTTGGAGCGGAAATGCTTATTACATAAGGACCGGACGTCTGATTGACGTACCATCAATTATATTGAATTCATCATAGTGAGACGATTCTTATGGAATAATCCACTTGAGGTTTGGACTCAGCTAGAGTATGGTCAAGTTGGATATAACTAAAAAACCAACTAGGCCCCTGGAACCGAAAAGCCAATATCTCTCAGACTGTGCGTCCGATTGACGAGCCGTCAGTCGTGTTGAGTTCCTACTGACGAGACAAAACACTGTGATACATCAACTCAGTACTTCGTGACAGTTGATGTAATGACCCATTGGCTCAAGGAGTGGACCCTCCCGGAATCGAGCGTGTTGTGTGCGGGAACCCTAGAGCTGGATGCGACTGTGACGACGATGACGACTGTACTTGGATATTAGGTGGGTTTGGCAGTGAGGGCGACTGTACTTGGATCCTACGTGGGTTCAGAAGTGATGGTTACTATAACAGGATCCTATGTGGGTTTGGCAGGGACGACAACTGTACATGGATCCTACGTGGGTTCGGCAGGGGAGATGATTCAGAGGCTACATCTATCATCTCCACACCTCATTGAGAGTAGTATACCTATGTGAGCTGATTCTTGACTTTCAATCCTTATCATTGATGTGATTGACTTGCTATCCTATGTGGACTGAGATGTGCAATCCTATATTGACTGGGTTTTTTCTTGGTCTCTTGAGTTGGAGTCAGACTAGAATTGATGACTTAGATATATGTATGGGCATATACCTAAGAATAATTGGCTGACACTTCGTGTTTGTATCATTCCTTTGGTGTTTATCCTTTCTGGATTCTTGGAGACTTTTAGGGGTCTCAGGGTCCCTACCAAGTATCGTATACTCAACCCTACACGATCTATGCCCGCACTACATTGAGTTGGTTGCAGACAATGAACAATACTAATCGTGGTTGAGGATTGGGGAGCGGAATGGTATCGAGAGGTGGAATATCAGGCGGGATGTACATAGATCGGATGACCGGACCCGAGGAGCTGAGGAGACCATATGCACCCACCCTTCAGGTGGGATAGCCAGAGGATGACTCGGTGGATGCTGATTTACATTAAAGTTTCTTTACATTCTTTTCATTTTTACTGTACTTCCAGTTGGGTTTGTATTGTGGCCCATTTACTTTTGTACTCAGTTTAATTAGTGTTTACTTCATCTTGTGTACTATGTTGTGTTTTTTTCTTTATAAAGGCGATGTCTTCCCTTTTAATCGGGATTCACACCTTTGGTGCAAGGGGCTAGCTTTTGGCCTATAGAAGGCGGGCTTGGGGTAGTCACGGCACGGGCCCCGAGGATGGGTCGTGACATATAAAATAAAAATCCCATATTTTTTGGAAAATATTTTTTATTTAATCATACATAATTCTTCAAAACACATGTTTGACCCTTACCATGATAATAATGGTTTTATAATATAAATATTAATACGTTTATTATTAAATGTCATTTATTATATTAATTTAACTTATATTATATTTGTTAAAATATTAACTTTTTTGGGGATATGATAATATTTTTATTAATTTTAAATCATTCAACAATATATAATTTATTAAAAAATTACCTTATTTTAATTTATGAAATTATTAAATCAATTAGGATTAAAAATATCATGAATATGATTGAGTTTTATTATTTTAAATTCCACACATGTTTAAATTTATATATCATTTAAAAAAAATTATGGAATAAAATAATTCAATCAAATTATTTTTGTATTAATATTTTTAGTATCATTTATATTATATTATTGTTAACTAAATATGTAATGCATTGGACTTTTTTCATTTAATGAAATATAATAATAGCTAAAAAATTAATATAACTATTCCTTATAATATTTAATCATTTTTCTTCTGATGAAATATTTCCATCTAAACCGATGTAGTTCCTTCCATATTCTATATCCTTATAGTTATTAAAAGGTACAATGATAAAAAAATAATTTACATTGGTAATTATATTGTTTACATTTATTGCATCGTGTTCCAAAAAATATATAATTATATAATAGGGTAATAAGGGTCTATATAGGTGAATATAATGCATTTTGGACACATTTTGTATCAATAACACACCTTATGCATTTTTTCCATGTACAATTATTGTATAAAATAATGTTATACTTTTTAGACATTATAAAATATTTTTTAAAAAAAATAAGAAATCCGTCATTCAATATTAAAATATCATAATGTGAATAAGTTAAATAAAAAATTTTATAGAGGTTAGGTGAGAGAGGTGTTTTAGTGTGTAAATGTATATTTCTTTCAGTGTTTCAATATAGAATTTTAATATGAAATTGGTTTTAATTAACTTAATTGGATTCAAATAATTATAATTTAACTAATCATATAATAATGTTTTTAAATAAAAAGTAACAATATTAATGAATTTTAGAATACATCCAGTTTACAATTACAATTAAGTATATTTAAGTATTCATAAAAAATCCGAGAAATGATTACAAATCCCCTAAATATAACTTCAATATATTTATTTAAATAATTAATTATATTTTTAAATTTAAAATTACAAATATTATTAAAATTATATTTTACATTTTGTGTGCCATACAAAATTAATCAATATTTTAGAAAAAATTGTTTTGTTCAAAGAAAATGATTTTTATTTTAAATGACTATTAATTTATTTATAATAAATAGAAAATTAATAATAACTTGGAAACTATAGATATTAATAGTTAATGATTACTCATTAATTCACATAATACCAATAGATTAGAGTTAATTATTATATATAATAATAATATTATTTATATATTGTACTCTAATAAAACTAGGCCATTTATGTAATGAAATATATCAATGAAATATGATATTGTGTGTATCCCAAAACAAACACAATTTTTTGGATATGAAAAGATAATTTCATTTTTATTTTTTTCAAATCATTAACCTGGTTTTTTATATAAATAATTCAGAATTTTACGTAACATGATATGCAAGCCATCATAAAATTTTAAAATTTTCAGAAATATTAATTCATAAAAAAGTAGGCTATTACAGTCTACCCCCATTAAAATCAAATTCTCTATAAAATGTAATATAGGAAATACATTTTTTAATACACAATTTTTTTTTATCATTGAACCCCACACCATAAAAATTAATACTAAATCATCCTTTAATAGGTAATGTTAGTAGCAAAAGAGTTTCCCAAATTAACACTTATAAATTTTCCACCTACAAAAAAATTTGTGGGATGTGAATATATGGAATAGGGGGGAAACAATAAATAATTATATAGAGTGACATGGATCACTAATCAAGAGTATGTTTGTGATCTAGATAAGGTTAATTATCATAACACCAAATAACAATGAGTCTTGGGGACGTTAATTAATATAGTAATGTTGATGATAATATAAAAATATTTGATTTTAAGGCTCATTTCCTACTGATCATGAATTTTAAAAATAAGATATAATTACATGAAATCATTCCATAACTTGTGAAAAATTTCACCATTTTTGATTCACCTAATGAATTTACACTCAATATCCTTCATGAGGAATTGAAGGTGAATATGTAATCTCTAAAGAACTAACTCATCATAAGATCAATAGATAAGATAATAATTCATTTTTTTTGAAAATTAGTCATCAGTAAAAATTATTTAGAACTCATTATACAATATTCTGAAATCTTAATACAGTGATGTAATACATTAATCTTTAAAAAATAATTCATCTTAAAAATTAACAAATTTATTAAATTTTTAATCTTTGGACCCTTATAAATTAAAAAAATAATCAAACATAGGAAATTTAGTGATTATATTTCCGAAAATAATTTTAAAATACACCCCCACATATCATTTTTATAACTTCAATGCCACATATAAATCATGTAAATATAAAAATCATTTATTCTAATGAAAATTGATAATAAAATAAATTACCAAAACCCCTTATCAAAATCATACATGATTTTTTATTTCATTAATAAATCCAAAAATAATATATTCCATGAATCCAATAATGTTTTTAACTCTATCATTGATAACATAATATTATTTTTCCAAAATCCATTAATTTTTTTCCAATAAAATATTAATTTAAAATTAATATTACTCCCGTGAAACATCTTTATATCCAAACATCATTATATCTACTTAAGAATAATATTAACTATTATCCTCCCTAAATCACAATTCCATGATGTAAATTTTTTAGACCATTTGTAAAATTTAATTTTTTTTGAAATTCCATATAAAAATATTGTTCTAAATATTCCTTTTAAAATTTATGATTTATGTAACATTATACATTAATTCCAATACATATCCACTTATATTATTTCACCACATACTTAATAAATTATACATGATTCATCATCTCATTACATATATAAGATATTGTCTTATAAAATATAAATTTTCTTGGTATAATGTGTTAATTCATGTACTAATAGAACATAAAGAGTGATTTAATTATAACATATTCCTTGAAATGTGTCTTAATAACATAGAATTTCACTAAATGATGAATAATAATATTTTACAGGGCTTATTCATAGAAAATCCAATATGAAATTCCAAACCAATTAGGGGTGGATTGGTGTTCATTATTTATAAATATTAACAATATCCATTATGATTTCATACTATTTTACCTTTTCATTTTTATTTAGTTTTTTTGTCTCATTATACATATGATGAATTGTATTTTGGAATTTATTCACATAATACACAAACTCTTTGAACGTGAATGTACAGATAATGGGTGGTGAATTAGTCAGAATTTATTTATATCACTTTTTGTTAACCTGACCAATAATCACATTTCGATATTAAAGGACACCATGAACTTTATTTCTAATTTTATAAATCCCCAACTATTAGGTTATTAAATTCCATGTATTTCATTCACCATATATGTCCTAGAGATTCCTATAATCTCATTCCACCAATTAATTGTTTAGGAGACTTTATTTACATAATCTTATCAATACCAGATGAATTATGGGATTATAAATTTTTTATACATTTAGTTCATATATAGAAAACACATCATAGCTACTAATGTCTCTTACAAAACTGAAATATTGATGACTATGTTATATTTAAACTACTAATTGATAAAATTTTCTTTTACACATGATAAATAAATAAATATTCTACCATGATATTCTTTTAAGATTTTCTTCTATTGAAAATATATATTCATATTAATTTTTTATCATAAAGAATTCATCCTCAAATATTTTTCCTAGAATAAATGGATTAGCCAATATAAAAATAACCGATTTATCTCTTCTCATTCCATAAATTTACTTTCATGTTATTCCCACATGTTCTATATAATTTTCTACCGCCGTTCAAATTCACCTATAAAGTCATAAATATGAAAAATTATATTATCATGCTAAAAAATGATGAACATTATATAAATTTTTTCTTGTACTAATCAAATTATTGAGAGTGAGTGGATTCTTATAACCACTACAATAATTATTACATTTCCTAATAATTGAATAAATATAATGTTTTTCCGCATTTTCATGTTTGGAAATTAAACATGATTCCTATATTTAGAACGCTTCATAGTCATATAAATAATATCATTCACTCCATATCCCATATGATATTGTTTCATAAGATAATAATAATTGAATTTTTCTTTTCAATCTCCAGTAAAATGGTTTCATTAGGGTCTATTCATTTACTAAAACTATAATATAGTGATTCAAGAATACTAATCTTGTTGGAAATCACAAAATCATGAAAAATCACTTATATGATTCCAAAATCATGACACATTCATTTTAATCTATGAGATATTAGGCATATCCATAATCATTACTAGTTATTATATAATTAAATACATTATGATTATGATGAAATAATATTTGAATTTAATATTCATATAACCCTTATTTGTCAAAAAGTTCTGTAGTAAGGCCCGATGTTATTCACCAGTTCTTAATCAAGCCCATCTCAGTTCACTACTTATATGGGTTTTGTTGCTATATGAAATTTCAATATATCCAAATCCCCTTTTATTATATATTCATGGATATATTTCTATAAAACAAAACTATCTATCCTTTTCCAAAATTTAAATATATTTAACTAAATATTGATGCTTAAATAGACTTATCAATAGATATATACCTAGAAATATCCTTAGATTTATATAAAGGGACATTAAAAGTGTTCTCCCAACCATGTTTCAATTTAATAACTAGTCTTCTTCATTAATATCGATTATAAGGACCTAGGATTCATATACAAGGATATTATAACATTTTAGTTAAATATAGATAATAATAAAAGTTATATTCCTAGAGACCAGAAAATATTATTGTCTATGAAATCAAGGAACATAAACTAATAACATGGTTAAAGATAATAAATACTTCCCATATTATAAATCTAATTTAATACTCTTACATAAAACTTTCCTTCATATCCTTTCAAGATGAATCATTATAAATGGTGAGATTGTTTGATCTTTAAGGGAAAAAAAATTTAGAGAAATAGTAATAACAATAACAAGATGAGGTGAGAAAATTAGACTAAAAATATAATATAATACCATCCCTATCAAAGATTATATTAATTATACTTGAAACAGTGAATGTTAATCATAATACATGAATCATAAATGAATCAATGAGAATAATCCAATTGAGAATAAAATATTTATAATACATGGTATTATGAAAAATAACATAGGCATATAATTTTTTTCCCATTGTTGTAAGAGATAATTTATTCAGATATCTTAGTGGACTTTTTCAACTACACACCCCATCTTTATATTAATGGAACACTACCAATACCAACAATGTGAACATAATATCTTACTAAAATATGTTCACACCAAAATCCATCCATTTTTTTCATAATGTTTAAATATTTATATAATGAATTTGGGAATTATCTTAGTTCACCCATCATGATAGAATTGTATCACCATCGATATCTAATACACCCCATCATTAAGAGACTGTTGACTTACATTACACTATCATGGCTACACAAACGTATAAGATTTAACTAGCAAGTCTTGTTTTATCATCTCCCCGTCATATAATAGGTATTGGTCTTAAATATCACTAAACTTTACACCCCATCATATATTTTGTATCATTTTTTTGGACCTATCTTGGTTTTTCTGTTGTATATGTTATAACAGGTTTACACAGTGCTATTTGGCCCTCCCCATTATATAGGATTCAAGGATATCACCGAGTACTCTTAAAGCCACTCTATCGCAAAATATGTAATGGGAATAACTCATGATTTTTATTCCACCCCATCATATATGTTCTAATTGTATTACTAAAAAGTATATGGGATTCCGTATCATATAAACTATTTCTAATAACCCAAACAAGAATAATTATTATAAATCATGAATATCATCATAAAAACTAATGAAAACATAAATTATAATTTAATATCATTATTATACAAAATAAATTAATTATATATCAATCTATATGAAACATGAAAGACCCATGGAAAGGAAATGGGTTACATAATAACCAATAAACAGTAAACTAAACAATTTGGAATAAAAATAAGAAAAGATTACCTAAATAATATCCCCTGTAAAGAATATTTAACACTAAAACATTTCATTATATATGGAATGTAATTTTAAAATCATAATTAAAATATATTCTTGATGAAAATATCCTTCCTAGTTTGAAAATACATTTTAACATTTTAATCTAATTTTATTACAATTTTCTTTAAAAATAACCTTTGAAACCTATAAATGAATTTTGTAGAATCATTATCAACACATATTATAAAAGAAAATATTGTAAATTTCCATTAATATTTAAATTTTTTGTATATATCATTTTAAAAAGTTGTTAAATTTTTTTAAAAAACGTTTTTATGTAAGGGAATATATTTCTAACTGAATAAAGAAATAAAGAATGATTTTGATGAAAATGATTCTTAAATTATCATCATTAGAAAATAGAGTAAAATTGGATATATTAAATTAAGATAACATTAATAAAAATAAGGGAATAAAATTCAATTTTATTCTTATGATATGGATCATTATATTTCATCAATGGAATCATAATTAAAAACAATCTAGATAAATTATTAGATTAAAACTCTAAATTCTTTGGACATTGGTAACTTTTAATCTCAAATATCATGAAGTAATAAACTAAATTAAATCATAATAAACCATGTAGTAGAAAAATAATAACAATTTTACATGTCATAAGGGTGTTATATAAACCATGTGATAGAATATTGATTCATAACATAGTGTACATTCAAAGAAAGAAAAACTGAGATGAAACACCATCAACAAATATGTAATGTGTTATCTGTAAATCCCATGAAAGTAAAATACAAAATTTTATATTTAAATATAAGTAATTATAAATTTATTTATAATAATATAAATCTTTGTAATGTATACACAACACATAAATAATTTAGTTTTGGAATAGAATATGTATCTCATAAAAGAAAATAGTAAGACAGAATACCCTTACCTTAGGCCATAACATCTTTCATGCACATTAAAAAATCATCTATAATAAATATATTTTTATTATAACTCTACCAAAGATCCATATTCAAATATATAATACCATATATAATTTTATTATTTTTTTATATTACCTTTTTAACAGTTACTTATTTATGATTTCTTTAGGGCATTAACTGCATTGTTTTTCATATATGTTGTGTTATTTTTTCTCATAGATAGATCATGATTTCCTCATTTAGTCTATTTAAATAATGATATAATTATAATATATCTTTATAATATATTAACATAAAATAACATATATAATATTGAAATTTTTTTGCAATACATTGTTCATGGAGATATTAGGTTGTACGTATTCTTGAGCGTGGAATCAAATTTTTCTTCTTATTAAAATAATAATGTGTGATATATACATATATATATTCATTAATGTATAATTGTTATTTTTTATATATATTGTTATTGAATTACATCCATCCCTAATACATTCCATGTAATTTGTGATGTAATGACATAACATTGTGAGGAAGTACTCTGATGTACACAAGAAGGATGTTAACGTATTATCACACAATACAAATATTGATGGTAAATGTTTTATAATAATTTAATAAGAATAAAAGAATTATAAATATTATATGATTTATATATAAACCAAAATTAACTCATTATTCCCAACCTAAATATGTGGTAATTATTAAAATGAACAACATCAGTTTGCAAGGAAATATCCATCCTAACTTAATAATGATGATTTCCAATCCAATTGAATTGATGTTAGTGTGGGGAATTAAAAAAAAAATAATAAAAACATATTAGTATATATATGGTACATTTGGTATTATATATAGAGTATAATAAATATAATTGATGAAGGTGGACAAGAAATAAAATAATAGCACTTTCGAATAACATTACCTATTATTCAGCATTTATCATTGTGATTAAAAAAAACCTTCATATTATTTATATCAATCAAAAAATATTAAATAATGATATTAAGGATGTTATGAATTTATTTTAAATTTTATTAGTGATCCAAATGTCTTAAGAGTGGTAAATAATTAGGGAGAGTGGGTGCCCTTTTATAAATAAGGGGGAGTGAAATTATTGTAAATAATATATAATTATTCACTACTGGGAATTTTCAAATACCTCATAGAATGAAAAGTTTTATATAAATTTATCATAATTTTTATTTCGTTGTGTAAAACCTCAACAAAACACCTAAAACAATTTATAATTTTATTCCTTAACTTCAATTATTACAAATTTTATCCATTTTAGTTTTCCATAAGGTAACTAATTTCTAAACATGTATATTTTATCAATTGAAAGTATATCAAAATGTGAATAATTATAAAATATTTATTCACATATTATTAAGTATTATATCTGATTATAAAATAAAAGGCTCATATTTTTTCTCAATTAAATTTAACAGATGCGCATGAAATACGCAAAAACACTGCAATAGCCCTAACCATACTAACAATGATTTTTACTATTTTATGGATAATATTATTATAATCAAAGGAATAGTTTTCCATCAATGGAACATATATTATATTAATTTATATTTAAAAATTTCATGTCAAAATACAAAAAATTTAGTAATATAAAATCATTTTATAGTGTATCAAATATTACAAAAAATTACATTAATCATAACTTTTTACTGGATTAATTATTTTGAATGTAGAAACATCAATAAAATGAATACAGTTGAATATAATTATGTCTAACATGAAAAAATGATTTATTTATCTAAAAATTTCATTTTATTAAATAATTCATTCAATTTTATAAACATTAAAAATTTATATTATAATTTATCTTGAATATTTTTAAACAAAATAATTTCTTTGTTAAATTTTCCAAATAATATAATCATATTATAACATATCTAAAAATATAAAATATATTATGATTGTAAAAATAGTAAATTTATTTTTAAAATAATATTTTTAATAGAACCTATGTATTTTTTTCCGATGTATAGTGCTTTATATAAATTAAACTTTAGAATGGTACATTTCATGATGTTGAACGGTTCATGTTGGTCATGCAGTCAATAATTTCATGGTTAGTGGCTACCGCTTGGTATGGGAAACCATGATTTCAAGCCTTGTGAGTAGCCTAGATCAAAAATATTATTATTTTAAATGTATTTACCATTTTTTTTAAAAAATATTGCATCTCTCCCCCTCCTAATTAAATTATTCTACCGTTGGAGTACTCTCCCATCATACCTAATACTAAAACCTAATTTAATTTTTATTCCTAGTTGATTTTATCAACCATTTGAGATATCTATTCAAGGAAATCTCAACTCTCTTCTCCCTCTCCATCTTCGTTTAATTTTTTGTTGACTTCCTCTATTACAGTAAAATTTCCATCCTATGGTTTTGGTTTCCCTCAATTTATGATATGTTTTTTGGGTGTTTAGGGTTCCTATTCATATATACTAGCGTTTACAACCATTGTGTGGTGATTTCAGGCATGCATTGTTAATGCACCATTGATTCGCGGTAGGTATCCCATATAAATTACTTTATAGTTGAAGAATATTTTATTTCAATATTTTTACAACTTATCTATTATATAAAAGTTTTTTTTTCATTGGATTTATTACATAGGGTGAGAAGTGGTGTTTTATGCATTTTTTTGTGATAAATACAATTTCACTACAAAATACTACACATCTAATGTTCGATGAAATTCTTGGTTGGGTTTTGTAAGTATTTGGTGACATATAATGAATATTTATCCTTGAGAATATATTTTTAATATCAAAAATAACACTTTCTCTTCCTCATATTCATTCTCTATGAGGAATTAAATTTTTAAGGAATTTATATTTGTATTTTAATGTTATTTCAATGTCTTTCCATATAATGGATTGATTGGCTTCATTATAAAAATTTATGTTTCATTTATTTATGATGTGATTATTTTTATGGTGTTATTTTAATTTATTTTTTATGGGAATATTTTTGGTATGAACCCCTTATTGAATGGTGTTTTTATATCACTGATAAATTTAATTTTGGTGAGAAATGATTAAATCCCCGTTTGGAAATTTTCTAAAATCCATGATAGTTTTTTAGGAAAACCTCTAATGGATTATTATCATGTATCTTTCATATTGAATAAATATAATGTATTCCATGTTTAATGCTTGAGATCTATTATAGTAATTGGAGATCCTCAGTACAGACCCCTTCGATTTCTATTTATTCTATGGAATTAAAGCAATATGTTATGTGGCTTCAAATGTGGCTATTTGTTAAATTACTATTATATTCTCATGTGATTGGAATCTTGGATGTCATCAGTTTGATCCACAAATTAAATACATGATACTTTGGAATAGGGAATAATGATAGAATTTCTTGATAATAATTATTTAATTGGGTAGATTATGAACTTGCTTGTGCACCATAAAAGATGGATATATTGGGATTATTTTTATGGGGTTTCTGGATATGTTTTTCCAGAGTTAGGGTGGTAGGGTTTGTTAGTGAGTTTTTTAATTCCACGTGTGATGTATTCCTCTTAAAAAAAGTCTCATGTTTTTCTATGTCAGTTATTATTCATTATCTTTTAGGTTCACCCATGTATATTATCACATAACTACATATTTTGATGAATAATATACTTCATTACAATTTTGTGTTTATTTATATCAATATTATTATGTAATGAATAGACTATTTTCGTGTCATATATTTTATTCAAATGTAGTGAGTTGTATTCTAAATTATGATGAAAAACAATCTTAATGTAATATTTTTTTATAATCCCTTTTTCAATTTCAAAAAAGAAAGAAAACATTCCCCATGGAATAATAATTTCTCACTATTAGTAATTATCATATTTTTGAAATGAAGTATGTCTACAGATAACCATTTGTTTTAGAGTAAAATGTGTAGAGAAACATAATTTTATATGTATTTTATTACAGTAATAATGTTAATGTAAATTTTATTTTAATTAAAGTGCATTGGGAATTGATTATTAGAATTTCCTACTGTGTTTTAATACCCAGACCTATAGTTTTTTTATCTGTTGGTATATTTTATAGATAGAGATAAAACACATGGGTGATGGTATAACTTTAATTTGGAGAGTGAAATGTGAGGCCACATGAAGATCATGTTGTCTTATTGTTTGGATTGTTTTATTGCGTACATGTTGGACCTTATAGGCTTATGTAATAATCTTCCTATTTTCTATTGTTTATATACTAGGATGTAAGGATTATTTTTATTGATTCTATTATATATATATTTTTCAAGATAAATTATTCCCTTTGTGTACTCTATTGATTCTTGGATCTAGTTTCTAGACCATGGGGATTGATAATTTACTTCATTAAAAGCCTTGAATCATCTTAAGTGACCGGTCCAGCATCGACCCTGGTTGGTTTGTGGTAAAATGGTATCAGAGTTGGTAAACATATTAGAGGACCTTACATTTTGGAGCTACCTTTTTTAAATGGATATTTCAATGATAATGGGGATGTAAGGATGGAATTCGAGATGTGGGAAATAGAATGATATGTTGATTCACTCTTTATTTTGATCCACCTAATTCATTGGGAATCCAATTATGTTAGTTTCTTTGGTCATAGTTGATTGATTTGTGCTTGGGATATGAAAATAGGGCTGGGATAATGGTTATTGTGATATCGCGTGTCTTGTAAAGCCATCTAAAGCTGCGGGTAGGGTCCTAGGAGGCTCTCTTTGATTGTGGTGTGTTTGGAATTTAGATGCTAAACATATTGTCAAGCCACCAATTAACACTAGATTCAATTGTTGGTCTCTTTGAGTCTTAATGGAACCCTGGAAATTTTAATTTAATCCACCTTGTATAAAAATAATGAAAATCAGGGTTTTAGTTGTAATAGATATGTTTTGGAATATGGGAAAAATTATTTTCATAAATAACCATGTCTAATACCTTAGACAAATGATTTTTTATAAACTTCCCACTTGGGGGTAGTAATTATAATTATTTATTGATATTTTTATATTATAGTCAAAACATTAGGATTATTAAAAATTTCTATTTGAATGGACATGTTTGTTTTGTAATTGGTTTTAAAATAATATGTTTTTTTTTAATCAAATGATTTTGGGTGGAATGAGTTTATTTTTGAATTTATAGACAATGCAATGAATAAAATAAAAATGGATTATTTATAGAAATATTGGATATTAAATTTTAAAGCTTTATTAAATATAGTGATTTTTTGATTGTGAAAGTAGTTTTTTACTTTTTATTTAGTGATCCACTGAGTAGTTTCATGAATTGTTAATTGGGTTGAATTATTTGATTTTTAAAATGTTGATGTTTTTTTATTGTGGTGGGTGTTTTAATGGGAACTCTCATTGAAGGTGGTATATTGTATTGTGAATAGATACCTGGTATGGCATGGTGGATGGGTTCCTGGGGAGGCACAAAAACACGAATGTGGGTGAAAATATATGGAATACTAATTATGAGTGTTCAGACCATTAGATTTTCCATAAATTAAATATGTTTTCAATAGGGACGTTTTGAGTTTAATATTGGATTTTTTCCAATGAATAATTTTTTACAACAATTTAGTGTTTGTTATTGAGTATCATTTTTATCGAGTTGGCCTTTATTTAGTTCATGGAAATTTTTTCTAGATGTTTTCCCCAGGGATAATTGATGATTGATTATAGTGAAGCTGCGAGGTATTCCCCATTAGCTATATTAATATTTGATGGACCAAAGGATACCATTATGGAGTATTAGATTCAAAATCTACCTAAATTTTTTACCGAATATATCCTTTTGAAGAGGAATATTGGATGAAAATTATAAAGCATAACTATTTCATCATTGTGTTGCCTGAATTCTTTATGTTTATAATTAAAAATATCATACATGAATGTTTAACATTGATGTGTTGGAAGTCATTATCCCATAAAAATCCTCATGAATATATTTTATTGGAGTTCATCAATGCTTCATTCATCCATAATTAATTTTGGAGAATAAAACAATGTGAAAGGGGATAGAAATGTGTTTTTTGAAGAAAGTTGATAGATTATTGTTGGTGTTTGTTGTCATTTTGTGGACCTTGTTCCTTACATTTATGTATATATTCTAGATAATACCTTCAATGCTCATTTTTTCAAGTTTTGGATTGACCCCACTCTATAGTTAAAGGTGTCAGAGTTCAGTTTAATCTCTTTTTTTCTGAATTTGTGAGGAAATATATTAATGTTGATACTATGATTGGGAAAGTTCATCAAGTAGTCCCCCCTCTTCCAATACCTGAAACTAATAGTGGAAATTGTTATAAGGATATGAGAAAGTGATTGAGAGGTGACAGAGAGGGTTATGCAATCAAAAGGCCTAGGGATCATTATTCCTCCTATCATGGTAAAGTTATCCTAGTGTGATGATTATCAAATTAAAGAAGGTAATATTTATTAATTATTTTATAATATTCATATTTTTCATTATTCCAAATCAGAATTTTTAGTGCATTTTACAATTTGATCAATATTTCACATTATGATCATAATTATATGATAGAATGAACTATTTCACGGTACATATTTGAACACATCCAATAGAAAAAAAATTAATTTATTATATTTTCAGGTATCCAATGCTATATAGAACAATTCATTGTTTTAGAGAACTTTAAGATTCAAATTGGAATACCACCAAAGTGGGCCTCGAACCAACAACATTCAAGGTGATGTGAACTTGACATCATCCCAAAAAAATTAATATATATGAAAATATTAATGACCCATGATTCGAATAATTTAACTTAAGATAGAGAATATCATGGGGAACTTTTTATACAACAGTGACCCAATATAATTCTGACGTTTTAATGGATTTCCCAGTGGCCCAATTTGAATATGAAATTATGGGCTTCATTCTATGACCCCTAAAAACAACCCACCATTTAAATGACATCTCACAAACCACAAATTATTTTTGAATTAAATTTTACATTCTATTAGGGGACATCATTGGATATAGTTTATCCTTCTATTTCCCACTCAAATGCGACCATCTAAAAGGTTATTCTAGTTTCACTTTTTGGTAGATTCATATTGGCTTCCACTTCGGGTCATGAATTGAAAATTATTATCTACATTAATTTTCCACTCTCCTAGGACTAGAAAAATTAATTAATGTGACTTGTAATTTTTGTGGATCCATCCAAGGATTCCTAAATTATTATTTAAAGCAGTTTTGGTTGAATATTTAGGGATATGTTAGCATTGTTTTCATTGTTATTTTATTATGCACATGTTTCATTGTAACGTTATTCTTTCACATGAATGTAGTTTGAATAACCTTAGTTTTTAATAAATGTACTTATTATTCTATTATTATATTCTTCTTCATACCATGTTGATACTATTTCTAAAATGTGTGAACATATTCAAATCAATCCTATTGATATTCTTCACACAACAGTGGAGTGATCGTTATTTTTTTTACATCTTCAATTTGGCCCATATAATTCTACTCCCCAGTTTTGTTAAGAACATGTCATCATTTAAGGGTTAACCATTTAATGGGTTTATCCAATCTACTAGAAAAGCCCTATATTAAATGTTATATCTCACTCTCTAATTTTCTATTAATTTATTTTATTTTTGGTTATTTATTTCATTTATTTTCCCTTTCCCTCTTCCATATTGAATTTATTCACACAACCTTTATATGATTATAAGATCATTTACCGTGGGCTATTCTTGAATATGATTCTATATGGGTATAGGTTATTATCATGTGTTTTTTAAAGCATTTTAAAAATATTTTATGATGTTAGTTTTAATTCATTTCATGAATCCACATAGAGTTAATGAAATTTATGTCCTTAAAAAAAGAATTCATCGAATCAACCCCAAGCAATATCCTAGGTTCAACTCATTTTCTCATAATTTTAATTCACATAGATCTCATATTACTATATTAAAATCATATAAATTATCCCATTTTAGTCACTTCATAAACACAATTACATCTATTTTTATTGTTTTTCTAATGGAACATCTTAGATATTTGAGGATTCAAAAACCCAATTTAAATTACAAGCAACCACTTAACCCTTAGAACATGGGAATCTTTGGGAGAGAAAAAAAATTTTGCTCTGTTTCCAGGGACCGAGAAAATTTCTCAAAAAAATCTTATTTGATCACCTCATTCTTCTATTATCACCGAAAATATCTTATCCTTTCCCAGTATCATTTTTTTTACCATGTACCCATACACCCATGATAACATAAATATATTAGTCATGGTGGAATGTCCAACGATATGGGAGTCATGTTCACCTAAGGTATTCTTTACATTTGATCCAAACATTATTGAAACTACAAAATTGTTAATTAGAACAATTCCAATGGAGGGGTTTCCAATAAATCAATTTCTATCCCCTTTGGGGGATCTAAAGGGACACACAAACAAATAATTTTCAATCATAGAGAATGTAGTCAATAAAAAAAATGAATTACTACATCACACCATATTGGAAGAATTCCCCATCATGCATTAATCACAATTTGCCATGAACTAGCCCAAGTCAACCATGAACCGGTCTCCCGGATCCGCCCGTGGAAAGTCCATAGAGGCGTTCCTGATCCTCTCGGGATGGATAAAATAACTAAGGGAATAAATAGAGTTCACAAGGGAGTAAGAACCCTGTTTTTCTATAAAAGACTTTGGAATATTCTTGATGTTATTCTAGAGCACCACCTTCAGATGGCGTGCAATTCCGAACCCCGGTGTGGTCGGAATCTAATTTTCAGTGCATTCACACTGGGCACGACAAATAAATTGGATAACTCTAAAACTGTATTTCAGATCCTAAATATGAGGATATGTATGGGTCCAAAATGGTGTGTTTACCCTAGAAATTTCATAAAAAATGTTAGTGTGGTTCATTTAGACGCGTCGCCAATGACGAACGTATCCAACGAGGTAGGATTTCTATTAAATTTCTGCACCTTCGTCAATTTCTGTGTTTTCTTTCAATTTCATCATTTATTTTCTATAATTCTTGAATTGGGACGATGGACAAACGAACAAGGCCATCATCTGATCCCCAATTTTTACCTCCTTCTTGGGCGTTCTTCATCCAATGAATTTCGGATGCCCGTAAACCTTGTCGGATAAACGATCCAGGTAGGCAATGTGAAGGACTCACCCTGAGGATCCCAAACCCGTGTTCGGTTTTGGTTTTGGGCCACCGGATTGGTGGAGGCGGCCTTAGAAAGCTCCATCTTTGGTAAGGACGATGGCCAGAGATTGGGGTGGCGCAGCAGGGCTCCGGGCATCAGGCAGCGGCAGGTGGCCATGCAGAGTCGGGTGTCGCCAGCTGGCCGAGGGTGGTGCGTTGCAGGAGGAACAGTGGGACAAAAGAGATGTGTGGCTAGAGGGGATCAGGTGGCTGGGGTGTGTGGCTAGCTTTGGTGCGGCCTTGTGGAGCCGACTATGGCAGTTGATCGGCGTTGTGCGACTAGTCGAGGGCTTCAGCGGAGCACAGCGGATCGAACAAGGGACTGCGGAGGTGTCCCTCCTTAGACAACAGAGAGTCAGCATGGGGCCTCAGTAGAGCGGCGCCTATTAGGGGAGGCTGCGAAGCAGGAGGCCGGTCATGGTCAGCGGAAGAGAGCCCGAGGCCTAGCCTCGGGCATGCAGATGAAGCTAAGATATGCAATTTGCGACTCCTGCTGGCGTGCCAAGGAAGAATGGCTGCTTGGCTGGTCTGCTGGGATACGAGGACCCACGTTCGGCCGGTCCTACTGGGCGATGCACGAAGACCGACTAGTTGGCCATTCCATTTAATAAAATAATAATATAAAAAATAAAATAAAACATTTTTATAATAATAATAATAATATTATTATTATTATTATTATTATGAAAATGATTTTTATATAATAAATCATTCACAAGGCGACTGATTTGGGTGCCGACTACGGCGACACAATCCTTGGATCGAGACCGAGCTTTTGAGATGGATTTGGGAAATTTTTTATTCCCTGGACGGGGGCTCCGCTGTGCATAATGTCCGTTAGGTAGTTTAGCGCATTTTCTCGAGAGTCATTTTCGGATGGAGTGAGCACTTCTGATGTTCGTTTTAAGCTCCATCAGCGGCTTTGTGACCCTGGTGTCAGGATGAAGATTTCCAAGGTTTTTTTGGTCATTGAATCTGGAGTTGAGGCATGGGCCCCATGGATCGTCTTTTAATCACTGAGAAGTGTTTAACAACTTTTTCTTCGGACGTCCGTTTGGGGCATGCGAGCAGTCGATTCTAGGTGTTTTTCTGTGGGAATTGAAATGGCGCAATCTTCCCGCTTTAATTCCACATGGTGGTGCGGGATCCATGAGGGACATTTTGGGAGTTGTTGTTGATTTCCAAGTTATTAACCGGTTGGTTGTTTTGGACAATTGGATAGTCAATCATGTGTACTTTTTCGAGAAGATCTGAAGAGTGTGATCTGTTCGTAGCACTTCAGGATAGGGATACAGGTCCCATGAAGGACTACTCATGTGCGGTATGGAAAAGTGCATCTTTTTCTCTAGATATCCTTTCCATGAAAGTAGGCAGTCAATTTGACAATTTTTTCTGAGGGGATGGCAATAGTGTGATGCGCCTGACTGTTTATGGGACCGGGGATCGGGGCCATGGGGCATCGTTCTGGCGTAAAGCAGTGTTGGACGACTTTTTCATCGTATATTTGTTGGAGACGAGTAAATATTATATCTCTCATGTTTATTTTGTGAGGATTACAATGGTACTATAAATTTTGATATGTGCAGACTCATTAGAGATCTCATTAAATGTGAAAGCATGAAAGGTGCTTTGCTGGTAGTTCTTCTTGCTATATTTGGAATCAATCCCTTGGCATGATACTATGTCACTACCGGGTGAGTGAAGTTGATGTCTAAAGAGATGTGGTTGGTTGTGCTGGGGCCATGGACGAAGCAGGTTGGAGAAATTACGTTTTCTCCCTTTGTGTTGAAGTTGGGTGTTGTGTGCTTGATAGCCTTTGGGCTGGAAATTTGGTATACTCTGGGAGTGTTCGGGAATTCATGAATGTACATGTTGTAGTACCTGATAGCATTTGTATTCTTTCTTGGGAGACAAGGCCACATGTCATGTGGGCCCCATGTCTATGTCGCGTTCTGATTTACCCACCATTGAACTCGTCTGACTCCGAGGGTCCTTCTGTTCAGGATGGTTTAAACAAGTTGGGTTGAGCGGTTACCCTGGTTCTGTTCTCGACGGTTTGATCACCAGAGTTGTTTAGGTTCCTTTTTCCATTTATCCATGTGGGCTTTCATTATCACGTCCCTTCTAGCTCCCTGGTAGGGTTTGGTGGATTCGGTGTGACCAATACTTTATGCATGTACAGATTCTTTACCTATGAGGTTGTTCCCAGTAGGTATGGCCAGATCAGTTTTGGGTTTACCCTCCAGCGGGGCTGGGTAGTGGGTTGCCAATTGACTTCATCGAGTTTACCCTCTAAGAGAGACTGGGTAGTTGGTTTCTCATAGACTTCTTGGGGTTTACCCTCCAGGAGAGACTATGCAGTGGGTTGCTCATCGACTTCTTTGGGTTTACCCTCCAGGACAGACTGTGCAGTGGGTTTCTCATTGACTTCTTCAGGTTTACCCTCCAGTAGAGACTGTGCAGTGGGTTGCTCACCGGCCTCATCATTTCTACCCTCTTACAGATACTGGACAGTGGGTTTCTAATTGACTTCTTAGGGTTTACCTCCAGTAGAGATTGGGTAGTGGGTTACCTGATGAACTCTTAGGGTTTACCCAGAGGTGCTGGGCAGTGGGTCACCCAACGACTTCTCTCAAACATAGTCCATTATACTTGGATATTCTGTGTCTTTTATCCATGATTTTCGGAGAGGGATCCCTGGTTGTATGGGTCAGTGATGTTACGTCTTTGACTTTGAGAAGACCTCTCGACTACAGGGCATTGGTGAGGTGTGGATTGAAATTCCCTAGAACTCTCATGTACGAGGGGTGTATTCCCCATCAAGATGCACCCTTGTGACTCAACCTAAAACCGTGTGGGTGATTCATTACTTCTCAATGAGGATAGTGTCAATTTGGGGTGATTTGGGCCACATGACTTGTAGTTTGAGGCATACGTACGGATACTGGGCATCAATGATGTTTACTTCTGGGACAGGTGGCTACTCACATTCTTGGGCTGAGCTACGGGATGGAGATCCCCTTAAAACCTTTTTTGGGCTTCTTTATTGGTCATATGGATATATATATACCATGTTCCTATACCCACTCCTTGGGTTTTGGTTACTCTCCTTCCAGGAGAGGTGAAGACGCACAGGGTATGTGGTGTGCTTTACGTGTCTAGATTCTCATGGTTGGATGATTCTACTGTCTTGCTATAGGTAGCGAAGACTCGACGAGATGTTCATCCTCTCACCGTTTCTAGCTCTTTTCATTCGGACGAGTCTACTTCCTTCCCCTTATTGGGTTGAGCTATACACTTTACTACACTCTCTCTGTTGTACTCCTTTACTTTTCCCTGTTCAATCTACTTCTCACCTCTTCAGTACCTCCTTTGTTTCGCCCTTGAACCTTTGGGGAATCCCAATGAGTATTTTTATACAAAACCCTTCTTGGGCTTTTCCTGCACTTGGTGTGACCTTGCAGACGACAGACAGGTTGGTCGTGACATTAGTGGTGCTTAGGAGTTTGACAGCAAGGACCGCGTTCAATGGTCATAGTTGGGTTCCAGGTGTGGGACTCTCCCAGTTGTTTTACTTTTTCTTTACCTCTGGCCAGGTTGTGGCACTTTTCTAGTTGGTCGTGTGTTTTGACCTCTACTTTTTAATTTAATTTCAGCACATGATTTGTACTGTTTAGAGGATGATGCAATTTGTGGTTTCTTTATAGTAGTTGGAACATTACTATTCTTTTTTACTCTGCACTTTTGCATTGAGTGGGATTTGTGTGTGTGCATGTGCTTATTCCAGGGCCTCCCCGAGTTATTGTGCCTTCGGCGCTGGTCGCCAGCCCCTGGCCTATAGAGGCGGGCTTGGTATAGTTGCATCTTGAGCCCGGGTAGGGTCGTGTCATGAAAAAGTGGTATCACAGGTGGTTAGTTCCTTGAGACACTATTCAGACATCCCTAAAAAAGAATTTTTTTGGGATTTAGGGCAACAATGTTAACATGTCTCAAGAGTAGCACTCAGGCCAGGGAGTCCAGTGATGGGTGGCGGCTGACGTATCCATTCACCAGGATCCGGATATCTCGCTTGTCGACTCGGAATGCTGAGACACATTTCATAGGGAAAATTGGTTTGTGCATCACATAGGATTGAGTCTTTGACTTTCCTTCTTGATTCAGCTCCCCAATGTTGATACTATTATATATACATATATGCTCATCTGACCGTGACACTCCTTGATAACATTTAGTATGTCTTCGTGAAGACATCCATCCAGGATACCAGATTTGGTTCATGATGACGACCCTGTGAGCTATGAGGCCTTAGTCCTGGACCCATCCTGAAAGTCCCTTTCTCTGGGTGGGCCGGTAGCAGCACCACCACCTAGTGAGTAGCAGATGGCTTCTGCAGAACAGACTGAGCTTGAGCGTAGGTTGACCATTCTCTGTGAGTTCCAGTGTTAGAGACCACTAAGGTTTAGTTATGAGCCAGGCCCTTAGGTAGCATAGGTTTGGCTTGGGATAGTGGTTCACCTCTTCAGGCTTTTGTAGACACCGACAGATCTTATGGTGTCTTTGGCCTCCTGCCTTTTCTACGGAGCATCTGGGCATTGGTGGAGTCTGGTGACTCAGTTTCTTGACGAGTCGTTGCTTTCGTGGGGCGACTTTCATATGCTATTTCAGGAGGTGTTTTACCCCTCCTGCTATATGCTCAGTTCAGATCTAGGAGCTCTTGTATTTTCGGTAGGGATGTATGACAGTGACTGAGTGTGCGACTGGTTTCACAGACCGTGCACTCTTTTTTCCGGACTTGGTCTACAACGTAAACTTCCGAGAGTGGATGTTCGAGCAGGGTCACTGTAGAGAGATTCATGTTGTCATATTACCCTTGGGAATTCCCACTTGTGCCGAGCTACTAGAGCAGGCACTGGTGACATAAATATTCTTGTCATGCTTTACAGTTGGTGGTGGCAGCAGGCTCGACAGATCCGAGAGGTCTTCCGCATATAGCAGGCATCGGCTGACAGAACCTCGACGCAGGCGGCCATCCACCCGCCGGTTTCAGATACATGGTCGTGCACCATTGTGGTAGCAAATTGAAGGGCCTAAGCCAAGGAGACCCTTCTGTGAGTGGAATCTGTGCCATGTCCGTGCAACAAAATGGAACCAGAGGGAACTATTGTAGCCCAGAGAGTTCCAGTGCTATGATTGCGATGGGCGAGGTCACCCGACGTGAGACTTCCCGACCAGGCACGTTGAGAACATCGGGCAGGCAGTGGGTGCACCACCACGACAGAGGAAGTGCCATGATTGTAGTAATCCCTAGATAGGTGGTCCTAGAAGAGGAGCAGGAGGAGCAGATAGTGGGGGATGAATTTGTGAGGTCTTCCGATCACCACCAGGTGGTCCACGTCAGGTTCTGGGAGCTGACAGTTGGGACTGCGGACAACCACAAGCATTGGATGTCCACAATCTTGCAGAGAATGATGTGATAATAGGTACTCTCTACATATCTTCTACATTTTGTAGTAGAATTGATAGACTCTATATGTGAAATTCATTTATATATGCTCCTTGGTTGAGTTGTTACCAGGGCGATGTGGGACGTCGGTGTAACCCTGTGTCGGAAATTTAAAAGGTGTGGGACCTTTTTCCTTAGTCGATGGTGTCATGTCCTTCACACTCCAAGCATGTAAGAATGTCTAGGTCATGGGACATTGACAATAAAACATTATGTGACCATATAACCTTGGTTGTTTTACCATATGTATAATTTGAAGGAGGGAATCACCAGGATTTTTCCCAGGTCCAAACGATGATTTCAGTGTCAGCGTGTGACGCAGCGCTTTGGTTGGGGAGGTGAGATACCCCCCTAGTGCATTCGGTCTGTTTGAGACCGTGAAATGGGATGGCCAGGTTCCCTACTGCCTTTCCCTAACCCCAATGGCTGGTTAGGCTGAATAGAGTCTCTTGTATGGCATACCTGATGAGATGTGTGTGTGCTCCTATGCACGTCATCATCAAGGGCAGGCCTTGCATGAACATACCAAATCCTTTGGTATGTGTGTGGTGATGTGGGATAATGAAAGAGTTCTTCTGTGTACGGATGATCCAGGTACTGGCTTAGTACCCGGAGTTGTTCCTTGGTTTTGATTTTTGTGGATGAAAATCTTGAAGATGGGAATTATTTAATAACACAGTTTTTGATATAAAATACTTTCGAATATTCTTGATGTTATTCCAGAGCAATGCCTTCAGACGGTGTGTGATTCTGAACAACGGTTTGGCCAGAATTATATTTTCAGTGTGTTCACATAGGGCACACCAAATAAATGGGATAACTCCTAAACAGTAATTATGATCATAAATTTGAGGGAATGAATGGGTCTAAAATGGGGTGTTTACCCTAGGAATGACATAAAACATGTCGGCGTGGGGCGTTTGGACCCCTCTCCCGTTACCGTAACGTTAAACAGATAAATAAAATAATTAATTTATTTGTTTAATGGTTAAACTCATGTATCTATTAAAAGGTAGCTCGGCCGAGAATACTGAGAGTGTTGTTGAGTTCGGAGCGTGTTGTTTACCCTTGGAGGTGTGTAACATTCATGGGCACGGGCCTTCTGTGAAAAATGCCACCAGGGGCATTTTTGTAATTTAGCAGCCTTGGGAGTTAAATTTAATAACTTTTGAATGAAGCCTCGGAATGGAAATCTCAGGATTCCTTTGACTTCAAAATGTTCCTTTTTACCTAGGCGGAATATAAAATGAGAGGGAGTGGAATTTTTGTATTCAACTCTAAGCGGGTTTTCCTATAAATATGAGAATATGAGTTTGGGGGATTCTTCCTTCTCTCTCTCTCTCAGTCTCTCTCTCTCCCACCCTCCACCCTCTTTATCTCTCTCTATAATTTTTCACCGTTCGTCGGCTTTATTCGCTATTTGTTGCTGGATTGAGGAGCGGACTCCAGTGGATCAAAGTAGAATCGAGCGAATTCATCGCCAATGAAAAAAGAATCCAACAAGGTAGGATTTCATCTAAATTTCGGCACCTTCGTCAATTTCTAGTGTTTCTATCAACTTCATAATTTATTATCTATAATTTTTGAATTGGAATGATTATTGAATGAACATGACCATCATCTAATCCCAAATTTTGATCATCGTTCTTGGGCGTTCTTTGTCCAATGTATTTGGGACGCCCGCAAACATTGTCGAATCGATGATTGGGGGAAGGCAATGTAAAGACCTTGCCCCGAGGATCCCGAACCCATGTTCGGTTTTGGTGTTGGGCCCTAAAGTGGCGGTGGCGGTCGTCAGAAGTCCTGGCTCCTACAAGGGTGGTGGCCTGAGCTCAGGGTAGCGCAGCGAGTGTCCTGACATCAGGCACCGGCAGGAAGTCGGGCGGAGTACGGTGTCGTCGACTGGCCGAGGGCAATGCGTGACCAGAGCAATGGCTGGCTGAAGGCAGTGCACGACCGGAGGTGATCGGGCGGTCGGGGTGTGCAGCGAGCTCGGGTGCGGCCAGGTAGAGCCGGTTGTGGCGGTCGACCGACATCGTGCTGTGAGTCGGAGGCTTCTGTAGAGCACGACGACACAAGCCGGGGACCGCGGTGGTGCGCCTCACAGGACAGTAGAGCGGCAGGGAGCAGGGGAGGCTGCGACACAGGCGGCCGATCACAGTCAACAGAGGAGAGCCAGAGGCCTTTCCTCAGAATTGTGGAGGAATCCAGGACTCATAATGTGTGGGTCCTGCTGGTGTGCCGTGGGAGACCGGCCACTTGGCTGGTTTGCTGGGAGATGAGGACCCACCTTCGATGGGTCCTGCAGGGTGAAGCGCGGAGACTAGCTAATTGGCCGGTCTAGTTTAAATAAACTAAAACTAAATTAATGTAATAATTTTATAATAGTAATAATAATGATATTATTACTATTATTATGAAAATTATTTATATATAATAAATCATTCGCAGGGCATCTGATTTGGGCGTCGACTGTGGTGACGCCGTCTTTGGGTCGAGACGGAGATTTTGAGATGGTTTCGGGAATTTTTCTTATTCCTAGGACGAGGGCTCAGCAGCGTGGCTCCTATGTTATGTAGTTTAGTGCTTTTTCCTAAGATTCTTCTTTCGGATGGCGCGAGCGCATCCGATGTCTGTTTTGAGGGTTGTCATTGGCGTTGTGACCCTGGCATCAAGACGGTGATTTCCAAGGTGTTTTTGGGAATTGAAGCTAGAGTTCACGCGTGGGCCCCATGGCCCGTCTTTCATGTTGTGAGCAGCGTTTAACAAAAAAAATTCAGACATCCGTTTGGGGCGTGTGAGCAGTAGATTATGGGTGTATTTTTAAGGGATTTCAATTACTCATTCCGCCCGATTTATTTCTGCATGTTGGTGCAGGTCCCACGAGGGACGTTTTGGGAGTTCGTGGTGATTTCCGAGTTCGTAACTGGTTGTCCTTTTTGGACAAGAGGATAGTCAATCTTGAATACTTTCTCGAGAGGATCGCAATAGTGTGAGTCGTTTGTTGCTCTTCGGGACCAGGTTGCGGGTCCTATGAAGGACTGCTCATGTGCGGTATGTGGAAGTGCATATTTTTCTCCGGATTTAGATTATTCGCATTTTGGTAGTAAATTTGACGTTCTTTTCTGAGGGGATCACAATGGTGTGATGAGCCAGACTGTTTTCAAGACCGAGGATCGAAACCACGAGATATCGTTAGGGCGTAAAGTGGTGTGGGATGAATTTTCCGTCAGATATCCATTGGAGGCGACTAAATAGTCTATCTCACATGTTTTTTCACGAGGATTACAATGGTATGATCCATTAGGATGTTAGGATACTCATTCAAGATCTCATTAAATGTGAATGGATGAAAGGTGCTCTGGTGGAAGTTCTTCTTGTTGTGTTTGGAAGCGAACCCTTGGCGTGAGATCGCGTTCACTACCATGTGATTGAAGTATATGTCTAATGAGACGTGGTTTGTTGCGATAGGGTCACGATGGAATAAATTTTGTGAAATTACATTTTCTCCCTTCATTTTGATGTTTGTTTTCGTGTGCACGATAGCCTTTGGGCTGGAAATGTGGTAAAATATGGGAGTACTCAGGAATGATTGGAGGTACTTGTTTTAGTACCTGAGAATATTTGTGTTCTTGGTTTGGAGACAAGGACATAGGTTGTGTGGGCCCCATGTGAATTCTGTGTTCTGATTTACGCACCACTGACCTCTCGTAATGCAGAGGGTCCTTCTGGTCATGATGGTTTAAACCAGCAGGGTTGAGAGGTTACCCCTGGTTCTGTTCTCAACGGTTTCATCATCCTAGTTGTTTTGTTTCCTTTTTACCATTAGCCACGTGGGGTTTTAGTAACATGTCCCTTCGAGTTCCCTTGTAGGGTTTGGTGGATTCTGTGTGACCATTACTTTACACGGGCATCGATTCTCTACCAAGGAGGTTGTTTCTAGAAGGGATGTAATGAGCAGTTTTGGGTTTACCCTCCAGTGGGGCTGGGAAGGGGGTTTCTCATTAACTACATCGGGATTACCCTCGTGTAGAGACTGGGCATTGAGTTTCTCACCGACTTCTTCGAGTTTACCCTCCAGTAGAGACTGGGTAGTGGGTTTCTCATCGACTTCTTCGGGTTTACCCTTCAGAAGAGCATGGGTAGTGGGTTGCTCATCGACTTCTTCAGGTTTACCCTCCATTAGAGACTAGGTAGTGGTTTCTCATCGTCCTCTTCGGGATCACCCTCCAACAGTGACTCGACAGTTGGTTGCTCATTGACATCATAGGGTTTACCCTCAAGCAGATACTGGGCAATGGCTTAACCGAAGACCTCTTAGGTTTACCCTCCCGTGGGGCTAGGCAGTGGGTTACCCAGTGATTTCTCTCAGACTCAGTCCTTGTTACTCGACTAGTCTGTGGATTTTCACCATGATTACTGGTCCGGGATCCTTGGTTTTATGGGTCAGTGATGTGACATCTTTGAATTTGAAAAAACCTCTCGACTTCGGTGCAGTGAAAAGGTGTAGAATGACATTCCCCAAAACTCTCAAGTACAAGGGGATTTTCCCCACCGAGACGCGTCCTTGTGACGCGACCTAAAACCGTGTGGGAGAGTCAGTGCCACCCAATGTGGATAGTGTCAAGGTGCGGTGATTTTATCCCCTTGACTTGCAGTTCAGTGCAGACGTATGAATACTGGACATCAATGGTGTTTACTTATGGGACTTTTGTCTACTGACTTTCTTAGGCTGAGCTACAGGATGGAGATCCCCATAAAATCTTGTTTTGGATTCTTGATTGAAAATATGGATATGTATATACCTTTTTACAGTACTCGCTCGATAGGTTTTGGTTACTCTCCTTCCAAGAGTGGCGAAGATGTTCATGGTATGCCACGTGCTTTCCGTGTCTAACTTCTCATGGTTGGACGAGTCTACTCTCCTAATATAGGTAGAAAAGAATCAAGGTGAAGGTCATATTCTCATCGTTTCTAGCTCCTTGCATTTGGACGAGTCTACTTCCTTACTCTTTTTGGGTTTATTTTTACTCTATACTGAACTCTCTCTATTGTAATACATTACTTTTCCTTGTTCGATCTACTGCTCACCTCTTCAGTACCTCATTTGTTGCCCCCTCGAGCCTTCAGGGCATCCCACTGAATATTTTTATACTCACACCTACATGGGATTTTCCCAAACATGGTGTGCCCTTGCAGACGACCGACATGATGGTCATGACATCCGTAGAGATTAGGAGTATGAGAGCTTTGACCGTTTGTGGTATTCGTAGTTGGATTCCAGGTGTGGGACTCTCCCAACTGTTTTACCTATGTTTACCTATTGATGGGTTGTGGAACTTTTCTGGTTGGGCACATGTTTTGTCCTTTACTTTTCAGTTTACTTTCAGCACATCCTTTGTACTATTTAGAGGTCAATGCACTTTATGGTTTACTTATAGCAGTTGGTACATTACTTTTCTTTTTTTACTCTGCACTTTTGCATTGGGTGGGCTTTGTTTGTGTGTGCAGGTGCTTAGGAAAATGCCTCCCCGAGTTGTTGTACCTTCGACGCTGGTCGCCAGTACCTGGCCTATGCAGGCAGGCTTGGGGTAGTTGCGGCTCGAGCTCGGGTAAGGTCAGGCCATGACAAAGGGAATGATTTTTCCATATATAAATAATAAAATAAGAAATGGAAATAAATGGAGATCCCAAAATAAATTAATATAAAAATTTAACTGAACATTATTTGTAAAAGAAACTAAAAGTAAAGCTAAACCAATAACTCAACTGACCAAAACCGATAACAGAATAACTCCTTGTGACACCATTGGTCACTCTCAAACTCAATGATCACACAACACCCTAGGAATTCTAACTCATTCTAAAATCTAAATAAGGGATAAAAACAGATCAAATCTATATGTGTGAGTATTAAAACATAGTAGGTTACCCTAATATTCTATTACAAATTCACATCTGTTAAAATAAATGAAACATCAATTTCATGTTTTAAATACATATATAATGGATTTTTTTAAATTGAGTTACCATGCTATAAATAATTTAACTGGCATTAAATGCATGTTTTATAACCATGAATTCAAGTAACATTTTTTAAAGAGGTGCAACTTCAAAATGAAAATAGTTATCAAGAGTTCTTCTATAATGAATTTACCCTTTTAAAAAATCACACAGACTACCAAATTCTTCATCCAAACGAACTATATACTGACAGTGAGTACAAAAACTCCAATGAGCACAACTCACTAGAAAACACATAGGCACTAGGTGTTTGTGATCCCCAGGTACCTCATATCTCCGGGATGGTAACCATAAAAATATTTCTTCTCATGCACTTGAGCGACCATTTGAGATAATAGCTATAACCATGTGGCCCCCCAATAACTTCATCATTATAATTTATTTTTTGTGTTCATCATCAATCTTGCTATGTGAAACAGGGACTAAACCCCATGGGATCACTAGCATACTAGTACACATTCTCCAACCTAGATTCCTGGTATTACCTTTAGTTATCAATAATGTTACAGAATTTTTCAAATAAAATTTTCACATAAAAATTCTATTACCAAACCATAAACATACTAACAGCCTACATAAATGCTTCAAATTTCATTCAAGAATTCATAATCCACTAAAAAGTTTTTTAAGACATTTTCACGGTGTATAATGACACTTTTCCAATAAAATCCATTAAAAATGAACTATTAAGGCTAGAATATAATAAATAAAATAAAAACATAGGTTTGGAATCCCTAAATCAATTAATAAATCAATTTCATGGGCAATAAAATGGCCCCAAAATATTGAACATGAAATACACTTGGAAGCCTTTTTTACAAAAAAATCCAAACATGTCTTTAAAGCATTTTCTAAAAACAAAATTCAACAAGATTTTCATTTAAATTTTATTAAGTAGGTTTATAAACACCATTTAAAAAATATAACCACATTAATAAATCTCGTAAAACACTAATGTTATATATTTGAAATACCACAATTTTTATAAGGATGTAGAACGGTCCATTTTTTGATAACTCGTGCTGAAACATATTGTAAACCAAAACCCGTTTGTATGTAAAAAAACATCCAAATTTGAAATCCATATATTGACCCAAAAATACCATTTATTATTCTTAACAATCATTTATAAATCCAAACATATAATTTTTAAATCCCACACAACACATTAAAACGAACTTGGAAATTTACCGAACACGTGACATGAACTTTTTGAACATAACAATTTATTTTAAGAACATGAAAAGGAATAATTCCCTAATTGCATTACATATTTTATTTGTGCTATTGTAACATTTAAAAAATATCATAAACTAAGTTCTAAACCACTGAAAACATTTTCTAATGATATTGGATCACTTAAACAATCACTTGGTGTGCAGTTTTATGACAAAATAACACAACCATTCACAAAACACGGCTTAAACAACCATTTAAAGATCAAAAAAAAATAAAAATACTGAAAAACATTAATAACCATATATATCAGATAGTAACAATATAAAAATTATTATACTTAAATGATAATTGCAAGTTTGAAGGATATCCTACCTCAAATCCTTGGCGTATTGAAAATGCACACCCAATATCATCATCTGAGGGCTTACAAACCCTAATCCCGTGATGACCAACCCCAAACTAACAAACCCCATAAAACATAATTTTATAAAATAACCCACGGTATATCATTACTAGGGGAGATTATAAAACTAACAAATAATTAATGGAGGAAGAAGAGGGAGGATAATGGAGAAGGAATCTCACATTTTCAACTAGAAAACGCTTCGTCATTCATTAGATATTCACCCATATGGAAAATGGAATGGGTTGGAACTTCATGAAACTTCTCATATGGTCTAGAATAACAAGGGAATTTTTTTTTAAAAGACCATGAATTTAATGATTTATGTATGAAACAATTTAACTTCTCAATTCTGAGAAAATTGAGGAAATATGAGAACTTTCTCCCTAATATTCTATTCAAATGAGCACTAAAGACGTAAACTCGATTATTGTGGTGAAGATAGAAAATTTTCATTCTAGTGGGAGGTGGAATCTCCAAAAAAAATATGTACAAATGAATGGAAATTAAAGATACAGATAATTTTTTTCAAACTGGAAATGGGACCACGAGATGGCCCAATAACTAAATAATAGCCAAAATTCACACTGACTATGAATTATTGAGTACAAAATGATATGGAAGTTTGAATATGTTAGTGGAGGAAGCATATGAAGTGGAATGGGAGAAAAAATTTCATAAAAAATGAGTTATAAAAGAAATAAATATGGTTTTGAAAACTAAATAATGGGAAAATAGTTGTACCAAATGTTGAAGAAACCACCCTCTCTCCCAAAACTCTTAAACATTAAATTGGGAACCCAAATATGTGTGTTTAGACATATATGGTATATTGAAACACAAAAATAATATCACAAAAATCCTATAAAATTGATCAGGGTTTTCAATGATCCGGATAAAAACCATGACATGAAAGGAAAAAAACTGGGTGTTACAATTCTCTCAATGATTAATGCTTTCCACCCACAGAAATCCATAATGATTTTAAAATGATAGAAAAAAACATAAGGATTCCTCTACATCATAATCCATCCGAGAATTCTAAGTAAATATAATTCACCAAAAATCTAACTTAATACTCATTCCCAAACAAAAAAAAAACTCATCATCACTTCTGGAGAATCAACAGAAACATCAAGACATCACCTACATAACCAAGAAAACAAATATATTGTTGGGTCTTATCAAAATTAATCGAACGATCACCCCTACAAATGCACACTCACAAAATCCAATGACTTGGGTTGGATTCTAGAATGGGGTCCCCACCAATAAATCACAACTACAATCCGAAAAATCCTAATGGAATGATATTCGAGACCCGTAGTGGGTCTCCCAACCATTAGAGACCATTTAAAAATGAACAAAAAACAAATTAAAAATGAACAAAAATTGGTAATAACCTACACAGGACCACCAAAACATTCTCACAACAACCTACAAACCCAAGTTAATTGGTTTACAACATGAACACCTAAACAACCCACTCTTGAATGGAGGGAACAAGAAATGGACCAACACATTCACCATGGATTCATACCCCCACCACTAAGGGAGGGAAGGGAAGGGGACCCACTAATTATGCCAATGCAATAAAAAAAATTAAATACCCAACACTCTCCACCTATGAACAGGTTATGGAATGAATGCTCCCAAATTTCACAGGAGGTTCACATAGAGACCTTGATTGAAAACCCATATCCATGAATGGCTAACCATTGACACTGTGTAAGGGGTATGTCCACCAATCTTGTTGCGAAAAAGGGATATTCATAGTAATGAGGAACCACAATAAATACATAGAAACTACAATACAAAAATGGTGGAGGCGGGAGCCGTGTCAAGCTCCCCACACCTCTATAGAATTCTTGAATGCATGAAAAAATTCACTCTATGGACAATTCTTGGAGCCCTAAATCATGAAGCTTTTGATGTTCCATAGTCAGTTTCTAAGTATCACACAAATAAAAAAACTCACTTGATCAAAAAAAACATTCAACTAAGTAATTACTCAAATAATCTTAGAAATATTTTATCTCACACTGAAAATGTTAAAGAGTGGTCAAAGAATACGATTAAACTCATCAACAACACAGAACAAAACTCTCTATTTCAACTAACGGGATGAGGAATTATTTGAGGACATGGATACAACTTGTGAAACATGAGAAATAATTCTTATGTTTATTAGTTGGAAATCATAAAATAATAAAACTATTTATTCCCACATCACAACATCAAACACATATTTAGAAAACCAGTGAACAATACTCAAAAAACAAGCCACCAACAAGATCTATTTTAAAGATAAAACAATAGTATGACTTCTAGATCCCAAGGAAGCATAATGAATAAATAACACTTCTAATAATTATAAATAACTATCCACATAACCATTGGTTAATAAAAAAATTCCCCACTTTTTCAGCTTAATACACTACTGACAAAAAATTGGTGGGTTTCCACATTCACCAATGGTGTTTCATCAATTCTCACAAACCTGAAAATTTCATTTCCAGCCAAGAACTGAACCACCATTCCATATAGGACTTCTTAAAAATATAAATCAAATCATCCATGTGAGAACCTATGAAAACACCAATGTCCAAAACAAAACAACCTCACTCAAAAAAAACATGTACCTTCTAAAGGAACACTAACCGCCAAGATAAAAATCAATTCCATATTTCACAAAACAAACCACACTACATGAGGAAACATTTTCTAAAAAAATATACCAATTTTCATTTTTAACAAATTTTAAAACAACCACGATACTCCAAAATACCACATAATTTTTTGAAATGTAGTAAGGTATAATTTCATAATCCGATGTCCACTAAGACAGATACCCATTCTATGAAACCACTAACCTCTCAAAACCAATTCCAAAAACTAATTTATCATATTCAAAAACATTTCAACATCCATAAACACTAAATTTAATATAATGATTCAGAATAACCATAAAATGATTAAAACATTGAAAACATTTTACTCCAACAAACCACATGTTTAGATTATGGAAAATCCATTCTCGTTAAATCATTTACACTTATTCCTATTTTTTTAACAAAACCAAAATCTTCGAAAACCAACCTTATATTTAATTTTTTTAAAACCCATATTCCAATATTCATAATCCAATAATTCCTTTGAAACACATTTCCACAATTTTCAGAAAAGGATTTTAAGAACCAAAACCCAGGATTCAAGAAAGGTCCACAAGACCCAAAAAAGGGAACAAATGTCAGTATGAGAATTGACCATTTTCTTGGCGGCCATATGTCAAACACAAGACCAAAATAGAGAGACATATTATGAACATTTAATGGCTTCAAATTGATTTTCAAACCCCATGATCTAATAGAATCTATTTTCCAGACTCCCCTTGTCATATCCCAACACCAAACAATCATCAAGAACAAAGACACTAATAAAACCGGACATCCCATGGAAAACAGAGGATCAGAACTAGCTAGAGTTCATGATGCTATTCCCACACATAACCCTAATGCCCCAAAAATCATACTCCATCTATCTTGACATCCCTGAAATAACCAGGGTGTTCTAAAAAGAATGGTATGAAAAGAGCCAGCCTCCTCTAATACCATTTTGTAACGAACCAGCCTGAGTCGACCGTGAACCGATAAACAAGTCCAGCCCATGACAGGTCCCAAGAGGCATTCACAGTCCTCTCAGGATGGAAAAATTCACCAGGGAAATCAATAGAGTACATAAGGGAATTCTTTTTCCCATATATAAACAATAAAAAAAACAATGGTATGAAATGTACAACCCAAAATACATTTATATAAAAATTGAATTGAAAGCTATTTGTACATGAAACAGAACGTAAAAAAACCATAAAATCATCTGGACAAACCCGATAACCAAATAACTCCATGTGACCCTTCTGGTCACTGTCCAACACCATAGTCACACGTTTCCCTAGGTGATCGAACTTAATATGAATCCTTCACAAGGGCTAGAAATCAAAGAAGACTAAAGGCATGAGTAATAAAAATAAGTAAGACAACCCGATATTCTATTCCCAAAGCACATCCTTAAAAAAAGAAACATAAATTTTATGATTTCTATACAAATGTAATTGGATTTTTTTAAAATGAGGTCCCATACTATAAATGAAATCTACCGGAAAAAAACATGCATGTTTTATAAACAAGAATCCCAGTAACAATTTTCAAAGAGGTGAAACTTCAAAATGAAAATATTTTTCAAGAGGGATGCTTTGAAGAATTTAAACATTTTGAAAAATCATACATACTACTGAATTTATCAACCAAACACAATGTATGCCAATGGTGATTAAAAAATATCCAATGAGCACAACTCATGTGAACACCCCTAGGCTCTTATTAGTTTTGAGATCCATGTACCACGTATCTCGATTAAAGAAACCATAATAAATATCATTTCTTGATCACACCATCCACTTATAGAGAGAATACAAATAAACTAGTGACCCCCCAAAAAATCATCAAAATTTTTTAGTTATTATTTTCATCGTCAATCTTTCTACGTGAATGAATGTACCATCTCCGAGGGATCACTAGCATACTAGTACCTGTCCGCCCACCTATATACTAATGATTCCATATAGTTCTCAATAAAGTTACACATATTATAATGTAAATATTCACATCTAAATTACATCACCAAACCATAAACACACAAACATGATGCAAACATTCTTCATATTTTTTCATGAATCAATAAACCACAATTTTTTTTGTAAAACATTTTCATAGAATATAGCATGGCCTTTCAAATAAAATCCATTACAAATGAAATATATTTCAAATAATTCATCAATAAAATATCATTCTAAATTTTTAATCCCCAAAAACAATTAATAAATCAATTTCATCGACCATAAAAAATGCCCCAAGGGATAGAACATGAAATACACATTGAAACCATTTTTACAAAAAAACAATCCAAACATGCCTTTAAGACATTCTTAAAAAAAAATTGGCCATCAAATGAATTTAATTTTATTGGAGAATTATATAAATTACCATTTACATCATAAAACAAAATTCATGAATCCCATAAAACACTCAGGTTACATATTCAAAACACAACCATTTTCTTAAGTATGTGAAAAGGCACATTTTTCAATAAATCGGGCCAAATAAAGTTGTCAACCCAAAACCCAATTTACTGTAAAACCAAATCCAAATTGAAAATCCATATAAGGACCCAATTTTATATTTTTAATTATTCCAATTCATTTATAAATATAAAAAATTAATTTTCGAATCCCAAAATAAAAATAAAATCCGAAAGGGAAATTTACCAAACACAAGACATGCCCTTTTAAATCAAAAAAATCATATTACGAACAAAAAAATGAATAAAAGACCAATTTAATGCAATATTTTATTAAATATACAATAACATATTTAAATAACATAACTCTGGATCTAAACCCCACAAAACAGTTGTAAAATATAGCGGATCTTTTGAACTAACTTTTGGTGTGCACTTTTTTGAAAAAACAACAATACAATTAACAAAACAGGGATTAAACAACCATTTTTCACACCAATAGAATTATAAAAAAGCTGAACAACCATAATAATCATATATATCTGATGTGAACAATATTAAAATGATGTAAAATAAATGATAAAGGCATGTGAATGCGATATCCTACCTCAAATCCTTGGCGTAATGGAAACGCACACCCAATATCATCATCTTAGTGTTTAAAAAATAGTGAACATATGATGAACGTCCACAAAAAATTCCCCCATATAAAACCACAGTATTACAGAAACCTAGGTTGATCATGAATATGGTAGATTATAAAACCTTGATATAATGAAAGGATGAAGAAGAGGGGGGATAAAAGATAAGGAATATGACATTTTCAACTAGAAATCACTTCACCTTCCATTAGATATGCACCCATAGAGATTATATAATGGGTTTTAACTTATTTAGAGGCCCCTATTGTAATTTAGAAATAATAAAAGAATATTTTTATGGAAAACGAGCATGAATTGAATGATTTATGTATGAAAGAATTTTACATCCCATTTCTAAATGATTTGAATAAACAGGATAACATTCTCACTAATATTATATTAAAATTGATCTATAAAGAGATAAAATATATAATGGTGGCGAGGATGTGTATTTTTTATTCTATTGGGAGGTAGAATCACAGAAAAATATAATAAAATTTAAAATATATAAAATAAATGATTTTTTTAAAACATGAAATGGGCACACAAGCTGGCCCAATACCTAATTAACTAATTGATATTCACCATGATTATGAATTATTAAGGGGTAAAAAATTATATTGAGGTTTTTATATGTCAATGGAGGAAATTTATGAATTTTAATGGGTAAAAACTGTTAAAAATGAAAGAAGTTATAAAAGAAACAAATATAGTTTTTAAAACTGAAAATGGGCTTATGGTTGTCCTAAAGAATGAAGTAAACCGCCCTTTCTCCAAATAAATCCTATACATACAGTGAGGAAGCTAAATTAGGGTGATTATAAATATATGGTAGTTAAAACCTAAATATTAATCACATGAAACACCAAATAAAAGGATCATGACATTCAATGATCCAGATCAAAACAATGACATGAAAGGAAAAAAAACACGGTTGTGACTATTCTCCCCACCATTATAGATTTCTGCCCCTGGAAATACGTATCACTTTTCATCTGAAAGAAAAAATAATAAAAATTCCTTATCAACCTAATATTTCCTACAATTCTAAGTAGATATAAATCACTAACAATGTAACTTATTACACATTCCCAAATAAAACACCAACTCACAACCACTTCTAGAGAATAAACAGAAATATCAAGCCACGACCTCCACTACTAAGCCAAGAACTATATTTTTGGGCCTTCTCCCAATGAACCTAATGATCACACAAAACATAGTTCACACAAAATGAAAAATTACATGGGGTGGAGTCTGTAATTGTCTCCCACCAATTAAATCCCTACTACCATCTAAAATATCATAGTGGAAAGTTCATTGATGAATGTAGTGGGTTTCTACACCATTAATGACAAACTTGAAATGAAAAAAATAATTAAAAATTATCATGAATTAGGCCTCAACTGTACGTTACCACAAAAAAACTCCAACACCAACCTAAAATCTCGTGATAATTTGGTTACAACATGAAAATCTAAACCATCTAATCCTTAATAGAGGATTCAAGTACTAGGAAAAAACTTTCGTCATGGATATGGACCCCCACCACAGCGGGAGTGGATCAAAGGGGACCCAATAATTAGAACAATGAATCCAAAAATGAAACCAAGGAACTACCCAACAATCCACATATTAACATGTAACACCAACAATGATCATGATTTTCCAAGGATGTCCACACAGGGACATTGATCGAAAACCCACACCCATGGTGTCATAATCATAGACACATTGATTGGGGTATGTCCACCCCTCCAGTTATGAAAATAGAAATTCAATGTAATGTAGAACCACAATAGATACATAGAAACTACCATACCATAATGTTGGAGGAATGGTCATGGTCATTCACCCCACACCTTTGTATATTTACATAGTGCGTGAAAATATGCACTCCAAGGCATATGGCTAGAGCCCTGAATCTTTAATCGTCTGCTACACCACAGTCTGGTGCTAAGGATAACACCACTAAGAAATCTCGCATTCTCAAAAAAATACCTTCCTATCAATATTAACTCAATGATATATATCAAAATTCTATCTCACAACAAAAGCGGAGTAGAATGGACAAGGAATACGGTGAAATACATCAACATCACCAAACAGAACATATTTTTCCAAAAGAATTATCATTAATTGGATGCACGTTAAATTGATCCCAAAAAGATCTCTATTTCAACTAACAGGATGTGGAATTATTCGAGGAGGTGGATCTAGATTTTGAAACATGGGAAATAATACATAGGTTTATAAATTGTAAATATTTCAAACATAGAACTATATATGGCCCATCACAACATCCAACACATCTTTAGAAACCCAATGAACATTTCTCCAATTCCAATCCACCAAAAAGATCTAATCTCATGATACTAAAAGAGTGTGACTTCTAGATCACATGGAAGATTACTAAAAAAAGAAACTCTTCTATTACGTAGAAAAAAATATCTCCATAACCATTGGATTGTAAACAACAGACACAATTTTTCATCTCAAATCTCTTTTGAAAAACAAACTAATTTTTTGGGTTTACACATTCACCAATGGTGTTTCTTCATGTCTCACCAACAAAAACATTTCAATTCAAACTATATGGCCAACCACCCTTCCATGTAGTCCATCCTTACAAATATAAATAACACCATTCATGTGAGCACCCATGAAAGCACCAATGTTCATAACAAAACAGCATCCTTCCAAAAAAACACATACCTTCAAAATGATCACTAAACATAAAGTCGAAAACAAATTTCATTTTACATAGAACAACCAAAAATTCATCAAGAAACAATTTTTTTAAAAAAATACACTCCTTTTCATTTTTAATAACTTTTAAAACAACCAAGAAACTCCCAATAACCGCATCCCATTTTCAAAAATTGGTTAAGGTATATTTTTATAATCTGATATCCATTTAGACCAATACCAATTATAATAAAACACCAACTGTTCAAAACAAATTTCCAAAACTAATCTATTAGATTCAAATACTTTTCAACATCTCAAAACAACCAATTTAAAATAATGATTTTAATTCACATTATAATGATTCAAACTTTCATATAATTTAATTCCAATAAACCACATGTTTATATTATCGATTATCCAATCCTGTTAAATCATTTCCACTAAATACTAATTTTTTCCACCTAATAACAACCTTCCATAACTGTTATTATATTAATTTTTTTAAAACCTCTTTTTTCCACTTTTCAAAATCCAGTCCATTTTTAAAACCCATTTCCATAATTTTCACACAAAGATTTTCAATAAAAAATTCAAAATTCAAGAAATGTCTAAGAAACATCGAAAAAAGAAATTGTGTCTGTGGGTGACTTGACCATATTGTTGGTGGCCATATGTCATACACAACACCAACATGGAGCGTCTTAATTTGTCCATGACTCAGCTCCACATGGTATACCATGCTCTGCGAGGTCACAGAGGCCACTAGTCAGACTCCCCTTGTCCTATCCCAACACTAAACAATCAACAAGAACAAAGGACACTAATAAAACCAGACTGTCCATTGAATCTAGAGGATCAGAACTAGTAGTAGTTCACAACACTATTCCTACAAATACCCATCATGTATCAATAATCCCACTCCATCTACCTTGACCTTCCACAAATTAAAAGGGCGCTCTAAAAATAATAGTCTTCTAAGAGTCGACCGCTTGTAATACCATTTTGTCATGATCCAATGTGAGTAAACCATGAATCATTCACCCATGCCATCCCAGGAAAATTCTTGAAAGGGAATTATTTCTTCCATATATAAACATTAAAACATATAGTGGAATGAAATGGACAGCCCAAAATACATTTATATAAAAATTTAACTGAATGTTATTTGTACAAGAAATGGAATTTATAACTAAAACAACAACTCAAATAACAAAACATGATAACCAACTAACTTCATCTCACCCCTCCATTCACTCTCTAATACAATGATCACATGTCCCCCAATGTAATCAAACACATGCCGATACCTTCGGAAATCCCAAAAATAGATGAAGAATATATGCATCAGTATTAAAATTTAGAAGGTTATCACGAAATTCAATTCCCAATTCACATCCTTTAAAATAATAGAAAAATAAAATCCCAGTTTTAAATACAAATATAATGGTATTTTTTTCAAATTATGTAACATGATATTAAAAAATACACATAAAAACATGAACGTTTTATAAACAAAAATTCTAGTAATAATTTTTAAATAGGTGTAACTTCAAAATATAAATTGTTTTCAAGAGAAGTTCTTTATATAATTAAAACATTTAAATAAATAACACACACTACTGAATTAATAAATCAAATACACCGTATGTAGATGACGAGTATAAAATATCCAATGAGAACAACTCAAGGGAACACCCAGAGGGACTAGTTAGTTGTGCTCCGTAGGTACATAGTATCTCGGTGAAAGTATCCATTATAAATATCCATTTTCATGCACAAGAGCCACTATTAGAGATCCTAACCATAACGTAGTAGTCCCCCAAACAACATCGTCATCGTAGTTTAGTTAGTTTTGTCATCATCTATCTCGCTAAGTGTGAAATAGTCTAAACCCAATGGGATAACTAGCATAGTTGTACATGTCCACCAACCATGATACACGATATTCCATTTAGTTATAAATCAAGTTACACATATTATAAAATAAACATTTCACTACAAAATTCCATTACCAAACAATACATACACATACATGACACAATCATGCTTCACGTTTCTTTCATGAATCAATAAACCATTAAAAAGATTCCATAAACAATTTCATGGAGTTTAACATGGACTTTTACATAAAATCCATTGAAAAATGATATTTTGATACGAAAAAACCCTCATTAACATAACATCTCAAATTTTAAAGCCCAAAAACCAATTAATAAATCAATATCATAGATCAAAAATGTAACACCCCAAGCTTCTACGGTACGTTTCCCTTCGAATAATGCGATAGCGTGTGTTGTACGCAACCTCGAGTTCTAACACACAACTAATTAAACTAGCCGTTGTGAATAGTTATACCTACTTTTTGAAATCATATATATTTTATATTTCAAAATGGACTTTATTTTTGGATTCGGAATATCGAAATTATCCTAGGGTGAAATTTTGGTACTTTTCGGATAACTTTTATATTTTGACGAATAGTGAAAATTACTAAATTTTAATTAAAAACAACTTTTTTTAATCAAAATAATTAATAGTGATAAATTATGAATTTGAGTGGTTTTAAAGTATATTTAGAATATATTTTTACCATTTAATATAATGTTGGTCATTGGACATAATTTTACAATTAAACCGAACATAAACAAGTGTCAATCTTTTGATAGTTATTATCTCTTAAAAACACGCTTTTTGTTTTGACAGCGGGAATTAATTTTAAATTAATTTCTGCCACTTCTGTGTTTTGAATTTAGGAAAATGGATTCCATATTTTGAATCAGGATGTTCAAATTGTGTAAATAGGTAACTTTTATTTTTAGACATTTTGAATAATTACTGCGGTAAATATTTTATTTACCATGGTTAAGGGTAAATCCGGTAAATAAGGGTTAAAAAAATAATATTATAATAATACTAAATTACCCTAAAAACGTGTCGTAACCATATTGGTTGATACATAGTCGACCATGGGAATCTTTGGGTCTATTTTGGGACCCCATGGATCCACTTGTAAGTGATAATGACACTTTATTTTAATTAAGTCAAAATGAATAAAAAAATGACACAAGCATATATCTTTTAGAACAACAATTTTTACATAGGGCTATACATGTTGTATTTTCTATTATAAATATTCATTAGAAAGATAAAAAGATTTCCTACATAATGATATTTTATTTATAATTTTTAGACATTAAATAAGTTATTTTATTTATGACACAATGATGATGCAGTAATTACTATAATAGTGAAAAATTAAAATAATTGATATTATAAATACCCAAATAAATATAATATGAAACTTTTAATGAATTAAACTAATTTTCTAGGCTAATATGATATATTAGTATTGATTTAATGGACTTTGTTCGAAGTAATCAATCTGTTATGAGTTTCAAAAAAATCAACTATTGAATAGTGTCAAAATTGACATAAAAGAGTTCTTAAAACAAATATTATATTATTAATTGATATTAAATTCCTAAAAATCTAAGGTTCGGCCAAGAGACTTATATTATGATAGGTTAATCATTAATGGACCACTTGGGGGTCGCTTGGATGTATATAGTAAGTTTATTAACCATAATATATAAAAATACAAAGAGACATTGTAAAAGTGAAACTAATTAACTTAGAGTTAATACTTAAATATAAGGTTAATATAAGTACCCAAACCTGTCTAAATTCTATTGGATGAGTTGTTTTCGACCTATACCCACCTCAGACTTTGAATATTCAACTTTGGAGCCTTTAGAAACCGAATATGAATTTATTATAAATTAATATTTCTAGCTTTTCCAAAGGTGCCCCTCACCCCTCTTATAAAAGGGCACTCCTCCTTCTCATTTCTTCACACCTTCAAAGACTTTTGGTTCGGCCAAACTCTGCCCAAATAATCTCCCAACATCCCTCACTACAACCTATAGGCCTTAGTTTGATCAGAAAGCCAACCTAAGGAGCCCTTTTGATCAAATCAAAAGGAAGAACCCGAAGAAGAGGTAATGATTTCACCACCCTTTTCTAAGTTCATTTCTTCTTCCACTTCTTCTTCCTTTGTTCTTACCATTCTAAAATAATAACTCCAGTATCTCACATATACTGTGATGTTATTATAAGTATGGTATAACCATATTCAGTATTCTATCCACCCTTTGAATAACATGTCACCATACGTGCGTACGTACGGCTTACCGTCTCCACGTCGTGGTGTAATTGTTATTCAATATAATATTATTTGGATGGGTATAATAATGATGTGTAACTCATGTAAATAATAAATATAACATTTTAATGATTCTGTATATATGATATACCATTCATTTATATATTATTTTAATATCAAAAGAATGATATTGTCGCTCGTGCGTACGTACGGACTACCGTCTCCACGAACGCGATGAGATTCATTCTCCATCGTATCCATTCAAGTATAATTATCATTTTATGATTTAAAAATGATGTTTAAGGACTTGATATCATTCTGGATATGAATAAGATACTACAAACATGGCTTATGTAACAAAACATATAAAAGAAAATGAGTAAGTTAACACCCGAAACGATGATAATTCTAAGATATTATTAATAAATCAATGTTAAAAGATCATATATGATATCATATTAATATATATGATTCTTGTATAATTAAATAACAATTATTTCACCATTATAAAGGAGGTTAACCTACCCCAACCAAGGAAAAGTACAAGGTAAGGGTTATTTCACAATCTCTTCATTATCCGAGGTTGTTTATATGTAATAATCTACTGGGATCTCTTTATCATCCACATCCATGTTTCTTAAAAATGTATTTCAAAACATTTTTACTATTTACAAGAATATGGGTTAAAGTCATTTATACATTTTTTTGACTTTTTATAAGAGGTTTATAAAGGAATCTTTCCGTCGTTTTCAAAACAAGGTCCTTTTTAACCTTTTCGACAGAATTGAGGTAAGAATGTTTTTTTTAACTTATACGGCGGGTACGGTTATTTTACGCCGTTATAAAATCTTCAAAGCTTTACTTACAAGCTTATAAGAATATTTTCAAAGAAAATGTTTTATTTTATATGGATCTTAAATGATTTCAAAATAAAAGGAGATACTTCTTTAAAAAGAATTTTGATTTCATCTATGTCAACATCCTTTGATGGATTTTAAGATTGTTTGAAGTTGATTTATTATGATACAAAACTTCTATATTGTATTGAAGGTTTTGTGATATGTTTGACTGTGGATGTGCTATTTTTATACCATTCATAGTTTATGGTGAAATTATTGACATTTCGTATGCTAGTTTTAATACAAATGTTTATGTTATGTTTAAACCTTTTCATATGGGAATGCATTGGACTTAATAAGTGACGGGTGGAGCCCGCTATAGCTCCTCGATGCATCGGTAGGTCTCATGAGACAAACTAGTGTCTTGGCACAAGGCCTTGACAAAATCTTATTTGTAGTCTTGGCACGAGGCCTTGGCTATGTGGTTATGATAGTCTGGCATTATGCATTCCAACATTATGAAAGTGGTTATTGATTTTGCATGTGATTATTCGATTAGTAGAATATCCATGTGAATAAGTAAATGGCATTATTTCATTTTACTTTTGCCATACTATGTTGAAGTTCATGTTTAAAAGGCTTTTGTTTTAGTAATTCATTGCCTTAAATGTTTATGCTTATTTTGAATGTTCCGCTATATTGTTATCCTTACTGGGCATTTGAGCTCACCCCTTTTCTATGTTTTATTTTTCCCAGGTAGTGAAGAAGTAAATTATGATTGACTTGCAGGGATATTATGAGGGGTTAATAGTGTGGATATGAAGACTTTGTTGTTGTAGTAGTTTTTCACTTTGAAATGTAATGTAAAACTTTATGAATATATCTAGTGTTTCCAAGGCTACTAAACCAATCGGTCTTTCGAGATTTGATCTTTCTTGTGATCATGCCAATGTTACGAATTAATGCACCGACTCTGGGTAGCTGGGGTCGGGGCGTTACAGTTGGTATCAGAGGAAGTTTAGTACAAACCTTGGAAACTAGATTTAGATAAACTCTGATTAGAGCACGTAGACCTAAGATGAACTTTGAGGATTAGTATAGAAGAACTTCCTAGAATTTTGGTATTGTAGAGATTTTGTGAGTTTTCCGAGCAATACATCCCTGTCTGGATACGAGCAGGTAGAGGCGGCTCTGGCACAGATGTACCTAGGGGTAAAACCCGAAAACACCGCTTTGAGCTAGACTCGAATGGGAACTGGTGCACGACAACGGGCCTTGCTGCACTCTTGGTTACGACACTCCCGGGGGATATGCTTAGGATAACTCTCATTATCTTTACAAATCATTATGAAGGGTTTATGAGTATATACTTCCTCAAAGAAAACATTTTTATGATTATGGATTATATCCATAAATAGTTCAATTTATGTTAAGTGTTTTATAAGTATGGGATTATGTATTTTGATTCATAAACTGATCTAGTTTATGCCATTGTTTAGAAATGGCGCCTAGTGGAAGAAATGGAAACCATATCAATACACGCACTCCATGTAGGGATTGCCCTCCTGCTCAAGATAATTATAGTGGGGCTGGTGATGCAACTGGTGCTGATCAGCTAATCACCGTACTGGGACAACTTACTCAGGTTATGAATAATAACCTTACCCGTATGGAGCACCCTGATCCGCAGCGTGGAGGATCAATGTTAGATCGATTCATGAGACAACAACCACCAACGTTCAATGGGAGTAAAAATCCCTTAGTAGCTGAGCAATGGATATTTTCCCTAGAGAAAATATTTCAGGCTTTGGGGAGTAGTGAAAGGGAAAAAGTTACCATGGCAGTTTACCGCCTCACTGGAGATGCTGATCAATGGTGGTCATTGATTCAAAACATGAAGGAAGATGATGAAGTATCAAACATGGAATGGAGGGAGTTCAAAGATCTGTTTTTAGAAAAATACTTTCCTCGCGACCATCGAGCAGATATGGAAAGGCAATTTCTGAGTCTGAGACAAAAGGAGGATGATAATGTCACAAAGTATGAGGCTAACTTTACAAGGTTAGCGAGGTATGCTGGAGATTATATTCGCAACCCAAGAAGTAAGATTGATCGTTTCTTTGATGGGTTAAAACCATTTCTCCGTCGAGCATTAGTCTCACAATCCTTTTCGTCGTACGAAGACATTGTCTCATGTGCTATCAAGACCGAAAAAGAATTCTCTAAGTCTTATGACTTTAAAGCGAAGCAAGAGAAGAAGAGACCTGCTGATCAATCTGGGAATGGAAGTAAGGGGAAGAAGGGAAAGGTTGAATATCCATCTTGTGGTAAATGCGGGAAGAAACATCCTGGTACTTGCTTGAAGGGAATGGGAGTCTGTTACAAGTGTGGTGAAAAAGGCCACCAAGCTCATGATTGCAAGGGGAAGAAGGAAGCTACCAACGTTCAGTGCTACAATTGCAGGGAGATGGGGCATTATGCAAATGCATGTCCTAAGCGTCAGGAGAACTTACCTCAGAAAAGGCCAAGGGATCAAGGCCAGGCTTATGCTATCACTACTGCTGAGGTAGAAACTCCGAAAGACGTGGTGGCAGGTAATTTAATGGTTTCCTCAAGTTTAGCAAATGCATTATTTGATTCTGGATCATCGCATTGTTTCATATCTTCCCAGTTTGCTAAGAAAATTAGATATTTCCAATTTGATTTAATAAGGGAGTTGTCAGTTAAAACTCCTAAGGGAAGTATCGTTGCAACAAAGTTTTGTGAATCAGTCCCCATTAGAGCACATAAATTTTCTTTATCTGCTGATTTCATCGTCATACCTATGATTGAGTTTGATATAATCCTCGGTATGGACTGGCTCTCGGACTATGATGCGAAGATTTATTGTAATAAGAAAGAGGTTACGATTCTTGATGATAATGATAAGGAACACCTTATTTTTAGAGCAGAATCGTCACCACCTAATTCTTATTTAGATCCACCCCCTGTAGCTCAACTTAATTCAATTATTGGGGAGGAAGAGAATGAAATAACTGTCGGTGAGGAAAGGAATGTTCAAATAGAGGATGTACCTGTTGTGAAAAAATTTGTAGATGTATTTCCGGAAGATTTACCTGGACATCCTCCAGAACGAGAAGTTGAGTTTTCCATTGATTTGATTCCTGGATCAAGGCCTATATCGAAGACCCCTTATAGAATGGCCACTGTAGAGTTAGTAGAACTAAAGAAACAACTAGAGGAATTGAGTAATAAGGGATTTATTCGCCCTAGTGTTTCTCCATGGGGAGCCCCTGTTCTTTTTGTTAAAAAGAAAGATGGATCTATGAGGTTATGTATCGACTACAGGGAGATCAATGCTATAACAATAAAGAACAAGTATCCCCTACCTCGTATTGATGATTTATTTGACCAACTGCATGGAGCTCAATACTTTTCCAAGATTGACCTTCGGTCTGGATACCATCAGTTGTGTGTAAAGAAAGAAGACATTCCGAAGACAGCATTTCGAACCAGGTACGGGCATTACGAGTTTACTGTAATGCCGTTTGGATTGACTAATGCACCCTCTGTATTCATGGATCTAATGAATAGAGTTTTCAAGGAGTATCTCGATGAATTTGTGGTGGTATTTATTGATGATATCTTGGTATACTCCAAAACCTACGAAGATCATGAAAATCACTTGCGCATTATCTTGAAGACTCTGAGGAGGCATGAATTATATGGAAATTTTAGCAAGTGTGAATTCTGGCTTCAGGAGATTTCTTTTCTTGGCCATATTGTCTCAAAAGATGGAATCTCTGTTGATCCTTCTAAGACCAAGGCAATCCAAGAATGGCCAGCACCTACGAGTATAACTGAGGTACGTAGTTTTATTGGCTTGGCAGGTTATTATCGACGTTTCGTCCAGAATTTTGCCCGATTTGCTAACCCATTAACGAAGCTCACACGTAAAGGGGTTAAATTTGTTTGGACAAAAGAGTGTGAAGAATGTTTCGAAGAACTGAAGAGAAGATTAGTCAATGCTCCTATATTGACTCTACCATCGGGGAATGATGGGTTCGTTATTTATAGTGATGCATCGAAGAAAGGACTTGGCTGTGTCCTTATGCAGAATGATAGAGTTATTGCCTATGCATCACGACAGTTGAAAATTCATGAACAAAACTATCCTACTCATGATCTTGAGTTAGCAGCTGTGATCTTTGCTTTGAAGATATGGAGGCACTACCTCTATGGTGAAAAATGTGAGATTTATACTGATCACAAGAGTTTGAAGTATATTTTCTCACAAAAAGAACTCAACATGAGGCAAAGGAGATGGCTTGAATTACTCAAGGATTATGATTGCACGATACACTACCACCCGGGGAAAGCAAACAAAGTAGCAGATGCTTTGAGCAGAAAAGACCATGGAGTTCTGAACATGATGAGAATTGAAAGGGATCCAATTTTCATGGATCTAGTGAAGATGGACATGGGAATAACCAGGGAAGGTGAAACATCAATGCTTTTTCAAATGGTTGCCAAACCATCTTTACTAGAAAGGATTAAGAGTTCTCAGACCGATGATGAAGAATTTCAGAAGAAGATTAAAGCTGTGAATGATGGGAGATTGAGAGACTTTGTGTATGAAGATGGGATTTTGAAATTCGGGAAAAGACTTTGTGTTCCCAATATACCTGATCTAAAAAGGGAATTGCTGGATGACGCTCATAGTTCCAATTTCTCTATACACCCTGGGAGCACCAAAATGTATAGAGATTTGAAGGAACATTTTTGGTGGGACAACATGAAGAGGGAAATTGCTGATTTTGTGTCAAGATGTATGGTTTGTCAACAAGTGAAAGCTGGAAGGCAACAGCCTGGAGGAGTCATGCAACCTCTTCCCATACCGGAGTGGAAATGGGACAATATTACAATGGACTTTGTCATGGGGCTACCAAAGACTCCTAGAAGGAACGATGCAATATGGGTTATTGTTGATCGTCTTACCAAGTCAGCACATTTTCTTGCTATAAGAGAAGATCTACCCCTGGAACGTCTAGCAAGACTATACATTAATGAAGTTGTGAGACTTCATGGAGTACCCCTATCGATTGTTTCTGATCGTGATCCCCGTTTTACTTCAAGATTTTGGAAAAGTCTTCAGAAATCCCTGGATACTGAACTTCATTTGAGCACTGCTTACCACCCTCAGACAGACGGACAGTCAGAACGGACTATTCAAACCTTAGAAGATATGTTGAGATCTTGCTCACTTGACTTTCAGGGTATGTGGGATCAATATTTACCACTGGTAGAATTTTCCTATAACAATAGCTTCCATTCGAGTATTCAGATGGCACCATATGAAGCGTTATATGGAAAGAGATGTCGTACACCAACCTGTTGGGATGACGTTGGTGAAAGAAAACTTGTAGGCCCAGAACTGGTGGAGGAAACGGTGGAAAAGGTGAAGGTATCCAAAATCACATCAAAGCAGCTCAAAGTAGGCAGAAGAGCTATGCTGATAATCGAAGGAAAGATTTGGAATTTCAAGTCGGTGATCATGTTTTCCTGAAGGTATCTCCGTGGAAGGGAGTCATACGTTTTGGTAAGAAAGGCAAATTGAGTCCCAGGTACATCGGACCTTTCGAAATTCTAGAACGAATTGGGGTTGTAGCTTACCGATTGGCAATGCCGCCAAGTCTCTCCAAAGTTCACGATGTGTTCCACGTATCTCTGTTGAGGAAATACATGCCTGACCCAACGCATGTACTCACCTATGAGGAATTAGAACTGGAACCCGATCTTTCCTATTGCGAAGAGCCCATCAAGATTCTTGATACAAGAGAAAAAGTGCTGAGAAACCGGACGACGCGTCTGGTAAAAGTTTTGTGGAGGAATCATAAGATGGAAGAGGCAACGTGGGAACCCGAGGAACTTATGATGAAGAACCACCCGAGTCTTTTTATGCAGTAATACCCTAGAAATTGCGAGGACGCAATTATTTGAAGGAGGGTAGAATGTAACACCCCAAGCTTCTACGGTACGTTTCCCTTCGAATAATGTGATAGCGTGTGTTGTACGCAACCTCGAGTTCTAACACACAACTAATTAAACTAGCCGTTGTGAATAGTTATACCTACTTTTTGAAATCATATATATTTTATATTTCAAAATGGCCTTCATTTTTGGATTCGGAATATCGAAATTATCCTAGGGTGAAATTTTGGTACTTTTCGGATAACTTTTATATTTTGATGAATAGTGAAAATTACTAAATTTTAATTAAAAACAACTTTTTTTAATCAAAATAATTAATAGTGATAAATTATGAATTTGAGTGGTTTTAAAGTATATTTAGAATATATTTTTACCATTTAATATAATGTTGGTCATTGGACATAATTTTACAATTAAACCGAACATAAACAAGTGTCAATCTTTTGATAGTTATTATCTCTTAAAAACACGCTTTTTGTTTTGACAGCGGGAATTAATTTTAAATTAATTTCTGCCACTTCTGTGTTTTGAATTTAGGAAAATGGATTCCATATTTGGAATCAGGATGTTCAAATTGTGTAAATAGGTAACTTTTATTTTTAGACATTTTGAATAATTACTGCGGTAAATATTTTATTTACCATGGTTAAGGGTAAATCCGGTAAATAAGGGTTAAAAAAATAATATTATAATAATACTAAATTACCCTAAAAACGTGTCGTAACCATATTGGTTGATACATAGTCGACCATGGGCATCTTTGGGTCTATTTTGGGACCCCATGGATCCACTGGTAAGTGATAATGACACTTTATTTTAATTAAGTCAAAATGAATACAAAAATGACACAAGCATATATCTTTTAGAACAACAATTTTTACATAGGGCTATACATGTTGGATTTTCGATTATAAATATTCATTAGAAAGATAAAAAGATTTCCTACATAATGATATTTTATTTATAATTTTTAGACATTAAATAAGTTATTTTATTTATGACACAATGATGATGCAGTAATTACTATAATAGTGAAAAATTAAAATAATTGATATTATAAATACCCAAATAAATATAATATGAAACTTTTAATGAATTAAACTAATTTTCTAGGCTAATATGATATATTAGTATTGATTTAATGGACTTTGTTCGAAGTAATCAATCTATTATGAGTTTCACAAAAATCAACTATTGAATAGTGTCAAAATTGACATAAAAGAGTTCTTAAAAAAAATATTATATTATTAATTGATATTAAATTCCTAAAAATCTAAGGTTCGGCCAAGAGACTTATATTATGATAGGTTAATCATTAATGGACCAGTTGGGGGTCGCTTGGATGTATATAGTAAGTTTATTAACCATAATATATAAAAATACAAAGAGACATTGTAAAAGTGAAACTAATTAACTTAGAGTTAATACTTAAAGATAAGGTTAATATAAGTACCCAAACCTGTCTAAATTCTATTGGATGAGTTGTTTTCGACCTATCCCCACCTCATACTTTGAATAGTAAACTTTGGAGCCTTTAGAAACCGAATATGAATTTATTATAAATTAATATTTCTAGCTTTTCCAAAGGTGCCCCTCACCCCTCTTATAAAAGGGCACTCCTCCTTCTCATTTCTTCACACCTTCAAAGCCTTTTGGTTCGGCCAAACTCTGCCCAAATAATCTCCCAACATCCCTCACTACAACCTAGAGGCCTTAGTTTGATCATAAAGCCAACCTAAGGAGCCCTTTTGATCAAATCAAAAGGAAGAACCCGAAGAAGAGGTAATGATTTCACCACCCTTTTCTAAGTTCATTTCTTCTTCCACTTCTTCTTCCTTTGTTCTTACCATTCTAAAATAATAACTCCAGTATCTCACATATACTGTGATGTTATTATAAGTATGGTATAACCATATTCAGTATTCTATCCACCCTTTGAATAACATGTCACCATACGTGCGTACGTACGGCTTACCGTCTCCACGTCGTGGTGTAATTGTTATTCAATATAATATTATTTGGATGGGTATAATAATGATGTGTAACTCATGTAAATAATAAATATAACATGTTAATGATTCTGTATATATGATATACCATTCATTTATATATTATTTTAATATCAAAAGAATGATATTGTCGCTCGTGCGTACGTACGGACTACCGTCTCCACGAACGCGATGAGATTCATTCTCCATCGTATCCATTCAAGTATAATTATCATTTTATGATTTAAAAATGATGTTTAAGGACTTGATATCATTCTGGATATGAATAAGATACTACAAACATGGCTTATGTAACAAAACATATAAAAGAAAATGAGTAAGTTAACACCCGAAACGATGATAATTCTAAGATATTATTAATAAATCAATGTTAAAAGATCATATATGATATCATATTAATATATATGATTCTTGTATAATTTAATAACAATTATTTCACCATTATACAGGAGTTTAACCTACCCCAACCAAGGAAAAGTACAAGGTAAGGGTTATTTCACAATCTCTTCATTATCCGAGGTTGTTTATATGTAATAATCTACTGGGATCTCTTTATCATCCACATCCATGTTTCTTAAAAATGTATTTCAAAACATTTTTACTATTTACAAGAATATGGGTTAAAGTCATTTATACCTTTTTTTGACTTTTTATAAGAGGTTTATAAAGGAATCTTTCCGTCGTTTTCAAAACAAGGTCCTTTTTAACCTTTTTGACAGAATTGAGGTAAGAATGTTTTTTTTAACTTATACGGCGGGTACGGTTATTTTACGCCGTTATAAAATCTTCAAAGCTTTACTTACAAGCTTATAAGAATATTTTCAAAGAAAATGTTTTATTTTATATGGATCTTAAATGATTTCAAAATAAAAGGAGATACTTCTTTAAAAAGAATTTTGATTTCATCTATGTCAACATCCTTTGATGGATTTTAATATTGTTTGAAGTTGATTTATTATGATACAAAACTTCTATATTGTATTGAAGGTTTTGTGATATGTTTGACTGTGGATGTGCTATTTTTATACCATTCATAGTTTATGGTGAAATTATTGACATTTCGTATGCTAGTTTTAATACGAATGTTTATGTTATGTTTAAACCTTTTCATATGGGAATGCATTGGACTTAATAAGTGACGGGTGGAGCCCGCTATAGCTCCTCGATGCATCGGTAGGTCTCATGAGACAAACTAGTGTCTTGGAACAAGGCCTTGACAAAATCTTATTTGTATTCTTGGCACGAGGCCTTGGCTATGTGGTTATGATAGTCTGGCATTATGCATTCCAACATTATGAAAGTGGTTATTGATTTTGCATGTGATTATTCGATTAGTAGAATATCCATGTGAATAAGTAAATGGCATTATTTCATTTTACTTTTGCCATACTATGTTGAAGTTCATGTTTAAAAGGCTTTTGTTTTAGTAATTCATTGCCTTAAATATTTATGCTTATTTTGAATGTTCCGCTATATTGTTATCCTTACTGGGCATTTGAGCTCACCCCTTTTCTATGTTTTATTTTTCCCAGGTAGTGAAGAAGTAAATTATGATTGACTTGCAGGGATATTATGAGGGGTTAATAGTGTGGATATGAAGACTTTGTTGTTGTAGTAGTTTTTCACTTTGAAATGTAATGTAAAACTTTATGAATATATCTAGTGTTTCCAAGGCTACTAAACCAATCGGTCTTTCGAGATTTGATCTTTCTTGTGATCATGCCAATGTTACGAAGTAATGCACCGACTCTGGGTAGCTGGGGTCGGGGAGTTACAAAAAAAATGGCACACAATGATAGAACATGAAATAAACATGGAAACCATTTAAAAAAACATGCCAAAAGGCCTTTAAGACATACACAAAACTAACATTTCATGAATGTATGCATTCCAAATTTTTAAGGAGTTTTATACATACCATTTAATATAGAAAACCACATTCATAAATTCATTAAAATACTCAAGTCACATATTTAAAATACAAATATCTCCATAAGGATGTGAAACTGGCCATTTTCTGAAAACTCGATCAAAAACATGTTGTAAACCAAAACCCATTATTCATACAACCAAATACAAATTGTAAAGAAATAAAAAATCCAAAAAACAAATTAAAATTCTTTCAATTAATTTATGTATCCAAATATATTATTTTTAAATCACACATAAGATAAAAGCCAACCTGGCAATTTTCCGAACACATGACATGCCCTTTCTAAATAGAAAATATTTATTGTAAGAACATGAAAAGGAATAAAATACCTATATCATGCCATATATTACTTGAGATATGACAAAATGTTCAAAAAACTATAAACAAAGTTATAAACCTCTCAAAACAGTTGTAAAAGATAATGGAACCTTTAAACAAACACTTGTTGTGCACTTTTATTACAAAACCACAATACCTTTTTAAAAAAGGCTTAAACAACCATTTTTCACATAAAAAAATTCACACAACTACTGAAAATAAATAATAAACATATATATCACTTTTGGAATATAAGAAAATGATGAATCACAAATGATAACGGCTTGTTCAAGGGATATATTACCTTGAATCCTTGTCATAATGGAAATACACACCCAATATCACCATCTAAGGTTTTACAAACCCTAAAACTATGAAGCCCATATCCAAATGAAAAGACACCATAAAAAGCATCTGATAAATAAACCCTAGGATGATCAGGACTATAGAGGAATAAAAAACCAATAAATATTGAATCGAGGAAGACGAGGGATGATAATGGATACGGATTCTCACCTTTCAACTGGAAAACACTTCGTTATCCATTATATTTTCCCCCATAGATAAAATTTATTTGGTTAGAAATCATTTTAGGGGATCATAAGGTCTTGGAGAACAAGGGAATTAAGAATTATAGAAAAATATAACGAATTGAATGATTTATGTATCAAACAATTTAACTTTTCCATTTTTGATGATTTGAGGAAACTTGAGAACATTCTACCTAATATAGTATTTAAATGAGCTCCAATGTAGAAAACTAGATAAATGGGGTGAGTATATGTATTTTTGATTATATTGGGACATGGAATCATCGAAACTTATAAAAACATGAAAAACATATAAATGACATACATTATTGTATTAAGTCTAGAAATGGGCCAACGGGCTGGCCAAATATCGAAATAAGTAAATAAAATTCACCATGTTTAGGTTTTCTTAAGGGGTACAAAATGATATGTCTATTTGAATATTTAATTGGACGAATAATATGGAGTGTAATGGTTGAAAAATGTAGAAATACAATGGAGATATAAAAAATTAATTTGGTTTTTAAAATAGAAAATTGTATTACAGTTGGCCCAAATCATGAAGTATCCAAAATCTATTCAAAAACACATAAAAAGAAAATAAGGAACCCAAATTTGGGTGATTATACAATTATGGCAGTTCAAAACCCAAAATTAATCTCACTCAAAACCCATGAAAATGACCAGTATTTTTAAGGAACTGAATCAAAACCATGACATGAAATGAAAGAAAATGGTGTGACACAATTCCCTAGGATATGCCAACTACATATTTAAACCCTGTGACCTAAACCACCTTCTCACATTCCATGGAATAGAGTCCAAGAATCCTTACCTTCACGTTATGGAGTTCAATAAAATTTTAGATACTGTGTGTTCATCACATCAACTAGAAACAACTAAGATGAGGCTCCTTCTATTTTCATTAAATGTTCTATCTAAAAATTTGGTAAAAAAAATCATACCATCATTCATAACCTCTGGGAGAAAATTACAAGTTTATTTCTACAGAAAATACATTTCCCACAAGAAAACAATTTCATATAAAAAACAATACAAAACATTTTTGAAAAAGAAAGAGATTTATTCCAAGAATAATGGGATATGTTCAACACCACCATAAATATGGTTCCACACCATGGGTTTTATATTCAAGAAAAATTAGTAATTTTTTATGAAGGGTTGTTCCCGAGGAACAAAAAATTCATTGAAAAAATATGTAATGGGACCTTCAAAAAAATACCCAAATGATGCTTATTAGTGTCTATATATCCTTGCAGAAGAAAACCAAACATTGGGAACTTAACATTATTCTCGAAATCCACAATGAACAATGGGAATGCATTCACATAATTAATAAGAAACCCTTATGTCAAAACATGTTTCACTCATGATGAATGTTGAAGAGATAGACCTAAGGAAAATCCATGACATCCAAACTGTAGAACTTGATTGAAAATTTTGTTAAAAACATGAAAATAAAACAAAAAAAATACCTTGCGATTCCATCTATCAAGTATTTTGTTTTACAAGGATCACCTACTTATGTTAATGATATAATAATTAAAAATCCTTAGTAACAAAAAAAAATTCAACCCACGGAACATTAACCACAAGGATTTTGCTAGAATGATATCCAACAACTTAGCAAACCACAAGGACCAAACCCCTACCGTACAAAATAGTTTCAAAACTATAACCAATTCCATCAACAAAAAGTACAATACTAAAATCTAACATTCCAAAATAAACAACCCATAAATCATCCCATCCACCAAACAAAATATCCTCCTGGGATAAGCCAACCAACAAAATCCACTGCCCAATCTATCCCTCTCTCAATCCATGAAGATATGTGTAATAAATTTGATAAATTGAACTCAAATGACTTTTCAATTAGATGAGAACATAGAATTATCCAAACCATAATGGAACACACGGATACATAGAAATTTCAATGAACAACATCAATTGGATAGTAATGATGGACTCAATCTACTCATGAAAAACTGAAGGGTATAACATATTTATGAAGAGTGAAATAAATTGAGAAAACTGAAAAAAAATCTAGAACCATATGACGATACAAATTCTAATGAAAAATAATATTAACCTCATTATAAAACTGAAAAACATTATAACAATATCAAATAAAAAACTCTTCTTCAAAAAACCCCACAACATGCATCATTTCATAAATTAATGAGGTGGAAAACCAAGCCTGTATATAGTGAGTCATTGAGGGAAATATTATCACAAGTAATGTTAAACATTTCACTCCTCAATTCTATGAAATTCATTCCAGCATAATCTAAATACCTAAAAGACATATTCACAATTAAAATGAAATTGTCACATAAGAACAATGTCCTTATGGTTGAAAATGTTACCACAACAATCCAAGGAACCCTTTCACCAAAGAGGGGAGACACAAGATGCCCTTATATAAATGTTGCACTAAGAGGGAACAATGTTTCAGAGCCTTGTGTGACCTTGCAGAAAGTTTAAATCTAATTCCCTATGTTGTGTACTATAATTTACACCTTGAGGAGCTCCAACTCAAAGCTGTCACACTTCAACCTGATGATCGTTGAATTAGGATTCCAAAGTGGATTTTAAATGATGTTCAGGTAAAAGTATAAAACATCATCTACCCAACTGACATCATTGTCCATGAAAACCACTCAATCATAGGTAATAATTAATAAACTGCAATTATCCTTGGCTATCACTTCATTACTACAATCCAAATTATTATACAAGTATGAAATATGAACATGACCATCACATTTGGAAACATGAGTCTACAGATGAGCAATTATAATGTAGGCTCACAAATAGAGGATGAGGACGATATTCAAGAAGTAAACATGATTAATAGCACTGATACTGATTCCATATAAAATGAATGAATATTTTTTGAATGTTAAAGTTAGGATGTGTTTAATTTCCATTATTCACATGATGAAATATTATCTCCATGGATAGAATAACTTTCATATTGATCCTATAATGAAATACTAAGACCAAATATGCGTGAAATATTTTATGAAAACTAAATCATGGTTACCACTCAAACTCACATCCCTAATATGAATCAAACCAAAAAAGTAGGTGATACATCTACAAATGTGGAATCAAAAATACTTGAGACTCTACAAAAAGTACTTTTTCTTGATACAATGACCCGATATTCTAAAAATATTTTTCACCAACCTGATATTGAATTGAAATACCTTCCTACTAATAGTATATATGCATTCATAGGATAAAATTGAGAATATTCTATTATTATTTGTTTTTATCTTCAATCCTATCAATAGAAGATGCTTCTAGAAGTACTTAGGATACAAAAGAAATCCATTATGTAGACCCTATGTTATATTCTTGGGATTATCCCACATATCAGGACTACTATAGTTTTTCTAGAATCAAATTCAAAACAATGCTGTTAACCTCATTAGTGAATCAATCAAAATATAATTTAATAAGATAGAACAGAAATTATGACATTTTTAAAATCTGGTATTATATATACCAATGGCTAGAGTGAGTGTGTTAGCCCAATACATACAATTCCATAGAAGGCCAGAATCATGGTGATAACCATTAAGGACGGAAATATTCATCCCACTAGGTTGAGTAGTGGGTGGAGAGTTTGCAAGGAATATAAGATGCAAAACGCATTTACCAAGAATGAAAATTTTCAATTACCATTTATTGACAATGTCTTTTAGAGAGTGGATGTTCATGCCATATACATTTATTTAAATGGGTAACCATGGTAAAATAAGATTGATGTCTCCCTAGTGGATCACAAGAAGACTACATTTACCTATCCATTGGACACATTTTCCTTCAAAAGCATTCGGTTTGGGTTATGAAATCCCCATTGAACTTTCTGGCGGTGCATGATGGTAATCTTATCAGACATGGTAGGTAATTTTCTAGAGGATTTAATGGTTACTTATTTGTGATTGTGGATACATTAAATGGATTAATGAGGTATTTGGAGAGAGTTTTTTTAAGGATGTGAAGAAACAAATGTATTCCTAAATCGGGAAAATTTTCATTTCATTGTTTATGGTGGACTAATACAAGTACTTTAAGTCTCAAGCATAGGGATTGAAGTTGATAAAGCAATAGTTTACATCATTAGTCACCTTCCTTCACATAAAGATATCAAGGAAGTGAAGTGTTTATTTGCATATGTTGGTTTCTCTAGAGGATTCATTAGGAACATTTGTTCAATAGATTGTCCCATTTAGGGTATTCTAGTAAAGGTTTCTCAATTTTATTGGACAGAAATATGTGAGGGTTCATTATTATCCCTCAAAAAAACTCTCACCTAAACTTCCCTTATGAAATCACTAAATTAGAAACTTTAATTACAACTCATTTTTGATGCCAGTGGTTTTATTTAGGATCTATGTAATGGAAACATTATGATTAATCTTCTTAGTTAATTTTTTATGCAAGAAAAAACATAAATGATTCACATAAAAACTACCCCAACTCTGAGAAAGAGTAAATTATTGATTTATTTTCCATATGAATGTTTAGTTCATACCACATATGACCCCACATTACTATGTTCAGTGACCATTCTACACTAAAATACCACCTCCAAAATCAAGAAGCTATAGAAAGACTGATTTGGTGGGACCTTCTCTTACATGAATTTGACCTACAAATCAAGGTCTAAAAAAGTGTTAAAAATTTTCTAGCTTATTATATCTCTTTGATAGAAATTATTGACCAATTATCTCACATTATGGGTCTTATTCATTCCCTTATGAATAGCTATTATCTGTGAGTACCAACCCTTGGTATGATGACATATCCAACTTCGTAGTTACATGATTATTTATAATACTCTTTGGGACTCAAGCTATAAAAAAATTATTTTTTGATGTCATACACTATATGATTGGTGATCCATACCTCTATAACTTTTTCTATGACCATGTCATTAATATTACTTTCCCAGAATCTGAACAAGAGTCCATCCTTATATTCTGTCATAGTGTGGTGTGTGGAGGTCATTATTCATCTATGAAAACATCTTCTAATGTTATTCTATGTGGTCTCTTATGGACCTCCATCTAAAGGGACTCCTACACATTTTTTTGAAGCAATCATAGGTGTCATTAATTTGGGTTATTCACAAAAAGGTATTAATTTCTAGTCACTCCCATCTTAGTGATTGAAATCATTGAGTGTTAGGGAATCAATATCTTGGGTCCCATCCCAAAATCTAGCGAATATTTGTACAGTCAATTAGTTGTCTATTATGTCACATAATGGATTGAGTCAATTCATTTAAAATAAAATTATTATCAAACTATGATTAGATTTCTCAAGGAAAACATCTTCTATATATTTTGAATTAATAAGGCTGTCATTAGATATCATGGAATACATTTTTTCAATATAACATTCTCAACACTGATAAAAAAATATGAAATTTCTCAAAAAGTGTCCACTACATACCAACCATAGATAAATGAACATTTAGAGTTATCCAATCATGAAATCAAAAAAAAAACATGAGAAAATAGTTAACCCATCTATGAATGATCAGTTGAGAAAACTCTTAGATGCTCTTTGGGCCTATCGAACAGTATATAATACTATTTTATTAAAGTACCCAAATTGAATTTTTATGGTAATTCATTCTATTTCAAAGTGGATATTTATCATAAGTAATTTTGGAAAATTAATAAATTGGATTATGATTTTTGAATGATTAAAAATGATATTATATTTAAGTGAAAATTAGGATCATAGGATGGAAGACTATGAAAAATCAAGCATAAATGAAGCTAAAATAAAACATTACAAATGGTGAAATACTAAAAATAAACACACTATACTGGGTAAACATGATTTTGGAGTAGATATAAGGATCATTTACACCTAGGAATGTTGAGGTCCAAATAGAATGGTCCATACATTGTTCCAGAGGAGTACCCTCGGAGGGATGTAGAAATTCATGTTCCAACCAATGGTAAAAACTATAATGTAAATGGTCATATAGTAAAAGTAATAAATGAACAATTCATGAAACATGATGTTTATGACGACTTGTGTGAAACATCCTTCAATGAAGAAAATACATAAAAAAAGAAGGATCTATATAGAACTAATGATGTTAAAAAAGACCTTTATGAGAGGTAACCAGTGGTTTTCATGTTTTCAATCATTGTGAATAAACATTATTTTTCTAATAGAAGCACTAAATCATTTTCATATTTAAAAAAAAAGAACACAATAGTTCCTTAGACTATTGACATGTTCTTTCATTATGAGTATGGATGGGTATGAAGGTGTAGCTCCATATTAATCTGTGTCATGTGAATTGATCCCTGAGTAATTCATTACCAACATATTTAGAAGAAAGAAAAGTTATCATCAGTTTATTTATTTTTATATTCCTGGAGGTTAAAATAAAAATAAAAAATGAATTATTATTTATATTTACTTAGACTATTGACATGTTCTTTTATTATGAGTATGGATTGGTTTGAAAGAGGAGAACCATATTAATCAGTGTTATATGGTGTGATCCCTCAGTAATTCCTTACTAAAAAACTTAAAATGAAGTCAATGTATCATAAATTTATTTTATTTAAATTTTAGGTTTTTGTATATTAATATAAAAATAAAAATAAACAATCAAATGGACATTTCATAGGTCATGGTGATAATATCGTCACAACCGACACAGCTGCATGGACTCGATCGTTGGACTGTAGGGACAATGGGGAACATGCTTTCAACATCATCAACTAGATGACTTCATTAAATGATTTGTATTTTCAATTTTCTATTTTATGAACTCTCACATAAGCCCTTATATGTTTTTATAAAAACTAGGAATGTGTTATTCAATTTTGGTGGGAGATGAATCTAGAATAATTGTTGTATTATGCATAAAAAATGTGTGGAAGGAATAGTTTGTATAACCTGGAATATGGTAATGAAAATTGAAAACTCTGAAATTGGATATCAAATAATATTTCATGCCTATATTTTGATTTTAACACATGATTATTTTTTTGTGCATAGATTTTTGAAAGTACGGATTTCTGAGGTGATTTTTCACTATTTATATTTTTATCTATTTAATAACAATAAAAAGAACAATGCACATGATGATTCAAATTAGATAACCACCAAAGTGGATCATTAATCACAAGACTCAGGGCGAAGTGAAATTGACATAAATAAAATAATAGTAAATTATAGGACAAGATTCATGCCCAATTATTATAATAATTTAACTGACGATAAATAATACCAGAGGAAAAATTTCATTAAAAAGTAACCTTAGTTAATTCAGAGGTTTTAATGGGTTCCAGGCAGCGAAATTTGATGATGAAATTTTGGGCCAGATTCTGTGGGCCATAAAAATATACCACAAATTTAATCATATATTGAGATCCAAAAAATATTTTCGAATAATGTTTCACAATATATTTATGAATATCCATGGATCCATATTATAATTCTATTAACCACTCAAATCCTACCATCTTGATGGTTGTTTCCCTACCACTTTTTGGTGGATATTAGATGGCTGCCACATTATTTCGTGAATTTAGAATTCCTCTCTCCATTAATTTTCCACCCACCTAGTCCCACAAACATTAATTAATTGGACTTATAAATATGTTGTATCGATACAAGGCTTCCAAAATTCCTTTTTTAAGCATTAGTTTTGGAGGAATTAGGTATCCGATATATTTTTTTTCATTGTAATGTTATTATGTCAATTAGATATTATAATGCTCTTCTTTCTAATGTATATTTTTGAATCACCATAGTTTTTAATAAATGTTTTATTCTTCTTTTATTCTATTCTACTTCATGTCAGGTTTATATCATTACCACATAGTGTGAACTTCTTTACTTCAAACCCTGTAATAATATTCCCACCATGGTGGAGTGATCATTATTTTTCTGTTTTAATATCTTCAATTTCTACCATAAGAGTCTGCATCCCACTTTCGTTGTGAACCTGTCATAAATAGAAGGATAAATTTTTAATATATTGATCTATGGGAGTATAATGGGGCATGATTGGATGTTAATTCTCACCCTATAAATTTTATATTTATTTCTTTAATTTGAGATTCTTTTATCTAATGGTTTTCTCGTTGAATCATCCTTATTGAATTTATTCTCCCCAATTTTATGTGATAATAAGATCCTTTACCATGTAATGCACATGAAAATGATCCTATAAGTGAATTGTTTATTAGAATGTGTTTTTAATGGTGTGTAACCATTTTTTAAAGAGGTTAGTTTTAATTCCATGCATGAATCCTTCTCGAGTTAATGAAATTGAAGTTTTTTGAAAGGATTTCATCCAATTGACCCATAGAAATAACCTAGGATCAACCCACTTTCTATTAATTTGAATTAATATAGATCTATTAGTACTCTTTTAAAACCATTTAAAATAAATTCGAGCTTTTTAATTTATATCCAAATATCCATCTCTTTATATTGTTTTTTATTAGTTTTTCATTGTTATTTGGGGATTTAACAACCTAAAATACTATGCTAGCGACCGGATAACCCTTATAATATGGGTAAATTTGGGTGAGAACATGTGAAATTAGTGTGGAATTCTGGGTCAGAGAAGCATTCATTCCCTAATATTCCAAATCCCTACAATGTTTCTGGATGCTTGGGACACTTGTTTCAATTATGTTTGGGTTTTGATAAAAAACACCGTGGATCCAACTATACGAAATGATGTGATGTTGGGAGCTCATTGAATTATTCTTTATTGATTTTTTCCTTAATTTTATGATTTATTTTGTTGTGGTTTGTGTTCTGGAGGTGTTTTTTTTGTTTTAAATATAAGATAATTTTTATATTCTTTTATGGAACATAAGATTCCAATAGAAATGTGGTTTTCATTTATAGATTTCTGTTTACTATTTAAATATAATCTGTGGATTCAAATTTCTATTTGATGTTATTAGTTCAGGAATTTGATTGATTAGATTTATTAATCATCATAGATCTAGTCCTAGGACTCTAATTGAATATTTTCACTTAGTCAGGAGACTACTGGGGGTGTGGTGAGTGTTGCCTCAATTCTTATACCCACTATTCAATATGAGTTTTTTAAATATTGTTGTTGTTTCCATCATTTTTTTCAGATGTTAGGTATATATTGAAGAGTAAAGGTTGTCCAGGGTGGGAATGGACTGGTTTAGGTGCATGTTGATATTATTTTTTGTCAGTTCTTGTTAGTTATTAATGGTTGGAATACATATTCCGAGTCTTATTTAGTTTCCTCGTAATATGTTCTTCGATGCGAGATTTCTTCGTTTAGTAGGGAGTCCATTAAATCCACCCTTAATGTAATTATTTTTTGTGTAAGATTCAGTTTGGGTGAGCACGAGGATTCATGGGTGAAGGTCTAATGGTCATGTTCACGACGATGTTCTGGATTTGGTGGCTTGATACTTTCTTTTATTCTCTGATTTTGTTTTGTGTTGTTGTTCTATTATAAGAAGGACAAATATGATCTATTTTAGTGGGTGAATTTATTTTGTGATTGATGTTTCATTTGTTTGTTATAGAATCCTTAATAATCAACCAATATAATTGAATGTTTTGTCTCATTCTATGGGTGAAAAGATTAAATGGTGGGGTGAATTGTTACACCATGCTTTTTCATCGAAATAATATTTTTCATTATTTTGATATTTTAGTATTTATTTCGAGTTCTTGGTGTGATGGGGGTTATATTTTTAAGTATTTAATTTTCTATTTTTGTCCCTATGATTGGTCCTCAGATAGTTTGGGTGTTTTTCTTGAAAACAAGTTATGTTTTTCATGGCAGTGGAATGCACAAGTTTGTGAATTTTTTGGTTGCCATGAATACAAACACAAGTAATAGTACATTTTGTATAGGCCTCAGATTGAACATACTACATGGGAAATTCATGGTTTTCTAAACTATGTCTCCAATCCAAAGTACATATATAGATGGTTGCGGGTTAGAGAAGAACATATGACATGGTCTACCCATTGTTAGGAAACTGTGTGGGTTGGCCATGTGGTTAATCTTTTATTGTCTAGTGCCTAAATCATGGGTTGTTAAATCAAACATAAAAACATTGTGCGATTCTCATATCCAAAATTTCATTGTTTTCCAACTATGTGATTTTTTGGATGTTAACCCAAAACACAATCTTCCTCCCCCACTCAGTTTGTTTAATCTAGGAGGCCTCTCCCTTCTTCCTCACACCTCACACCACAATCTATAGTGATTCCATGATTATTTCTACAAGGATTGGTTGTATATTTTCAAGGTAACCCTCTCCTCTCTTCTCCTTCCCCTTATTCCTTCAATTTTCCTTGATGTTCCTCTCGTATTATGGTCAATCTGAAAAAATAGTTTGATTTTGTTAAATTGATGTTTGTTTTTTTGTTTTTTTAGGTTTCCTTTAAGTGGATCATGGCTTTTTGAACCCTTTTTGTGTGATTTTGGGCATTCACTATCGATGTTCCATGGATTCGAGGTAGGTTTCCTATGCACATGCCTTCATAAAATAAATTTTTTTATTTCATTCTATTTGAACTTCCATACTTGCTAAATGATATTGTGTGATATATGAATTAATTAATCAGTGTGAGAAGTGTTGGTTTAGGCCTTATTGTTTGATAAATAGAATTTATTTTCTAAATATTTGACAGAAAATGTTCGATAAAATACTTTGATTGATTTTGTATTTGTTTTTTGACATCTGATGCATGGTTATGAATTGAAAATATATTTTTAATATGTGAAATGATTATTTTCTTTCCTAGTATGGGTTAATTAAGTGGTTTTTTTAGTTGAAATGTAAATTTTACTTCCTATGTTGTTTTGAAAGTATTTCCATATAATAAACTGATAGAAATCTATATATAAATTGATATGTCTTGGAACAATGATGTTAATGTTTTAAAAAATGATTGTAAATTATTTCAAAGTGGAAAATGTTCTATTTGAAAAACATTTTTAAAAAAATGATTTAGATCATTGAAAAATGTTCGTTTATTGGAAAATCATAACATCCCAATAAGAAATTTTGTGAAAATGGTGAAAGTGTTTCTTATAATATCCATACATAGATGATTCCAAAGCCGCATTTATATTTAATAGATAGGATTTCCTCACTGTGAAATCTATGCGATCTATTATAGTAATTTTAGATCCCCTATATTAACTCCTTGAGTTCTATATTTTCTATGGAAGAAGAGTGATCATTTTACTAGATCATTGTGAGGCCTGTTTTAAAATTACTATTATATATGTGATGGAATTGATCCTCGGATGACATCAGATGGCTGTCCCATTTAATGAAAATAAACATGGAAACCATGCATAGTGAGTGAATATTCTTAGAAATATTGTTTCACTAGATAGATTATGTATAATCTGGTGGCCCACATGAGGAATATTTATTATGATTATGGTTATGGGGGTTTCCATGGATTTTCCTGAGTTATGGTTGCTAAGATTATTTGGGAATTTTTTTGATTTCTTGATAATATGAATGCTTCTAGAGATGTGCTCCCTTGTGTTAGAATATTGAAGATTATTTATAATCTCCTAGGATCACCCATTTCTATTTATATATATCATTATTTACTGATAAATGAGATACATGGTTATACTTTTGTTGTTATTTTATAACACTTTTTTATTTAATGATTACATTATACTCAAGCATCATGTTTATCTTTAAATGTGATGATTTTTCATGTAATATTTTATAAAAACATTTTGATAATGTAAAAGAGTTTTTTACCCCCTTGTTCCAATATAAAAATAAGGCATCACTTTTTACTTAATGTTTTAATGTCTCACTATTAGTGATATTCTTGGTTTGGATATGATGTTGGGAAATGGATCATAGATTTTTTTTCAAGTAAAATGTTAAGAAAATATAAAATTTATACATATTGTATTTCACACATGATGTTGAGGATACATTTGTTCTAAAGTAACTAAATTGGGAATAGATTAGCTGAATTAACTATTTAGTTTTAACACTCAATCAAATATCTTCATTTTTTAGAGTTTGTGCATGTTTCATCATGTGTTTTATAACCTTGGGAGATAATTGATCATTGTGTTGGAGAATCACCCATGGGGTCACATGGATATCATTTAATAATCTTGTACTATTGTTTTTATTGTGAAGTTATTGTACAGTAAATGATTTTTTAATAGTTTTTGAGTTTTGTATCTCTTATCTATTGGGATATTTTGTTTCATTCTTCTACTCAGTTAACATATAAAATTTTGGGAAAAAACTTTCCATTTGTGTACTATGTTGATTCCCAACAGTACTTTCTACCCCTTCAAGATCGAGAATTACCTTTGTTCAATGCCATGAACTAGCTCATGTGACAAATTTGGTTTCGACCTAGTTGGTTCGTGATTGTTTTGGACATTTTTGAGATCATTATTTCATGCTATATTATATGCTTATGAACTACATAATGTACTTTTTTCTTAATCTCTATAATTATTATTATTTTTTAAAAAACATGATATTGATTTAAAAATATTTTTTAATTATTAGACCATAAAATTTATTCAAATTCAAAATTTGGAATAAATTATTTCCAAATTCTATAAAAAATGATGAAAAATATTTTAAATTTAATTTTAAAGAAGTATTGATTATTCAGGTTTCTATTGTGAAAATGTTAATAAAAATTCAATCTAATATCATCATATATCAGTATTAAATTGATACCAACGAAAATAATTATATTAATGGATGTTTTATTGAAATAAATATATTTTAAATACAATTTATAATATAATTTGTCTATCTTAAGAAATTAAATACAATTTAGTTTTTAATTGAAATTCAAAATTTTCACATTTAATTAGAATTTGAATCTCATCATAAATGTACCAAAAAATTACATAACACTATTCTATTATTTATTATTTCAGAAATAGTGATTAATTTCTCAATTAAATATATTTATTGTGTTAAATTTTCATATTAATTATGTGCACCATGAAGGATTAATCTATGTTTTAGAAAATATAGTATTTTTAAAAAAAATCTATTTTATTTAAAATAATTTATATATTACTTCAATCCAATAGATAACTAATATAAATTAGAATATACATATATTTTTATAAAATTTTAAATTCTACTCATTCTTTCCATTTCAATAGTACGGTGATAAATACGATATTAATTAATAATATTAATAGAATATTCTTTTTCGATAAAACTCAATTATCCATGTAATATAAAATACCTAATAATAATGGATTTTTATATCGTAATATAAGTGTATTCGTACAATTACCAAAATATAAATTATCTGGTTGTACGGTAAACTATCCCACAGAATATGTTATTTTAAAAACGTGTTATATTTATCAAAACTAAATAATGTAATGATTATTTTCATGAATTGAATAAAATATCGGTGGATTCATCAATTTTGGAATTACTTACTAGATATAGTGAATTAGTTATCTAATGTCTGGATTATTTGAAATTAATTGGTGGTTTCCTAATGTAAAATGATTAGGTAGTTGCTTATGATTCACATTCATTGAATCATAATGAGTTAAGTTTCCCAATACATGATTTGGAAGTAGCTTCTTTTTTTCGTTAAAATAATGGAGGCATCATCATTATGGGGAAAAATGTGAAATACATACTGATTGAATTATATATTCACCCAGAAATAATTGAACATGGGGAAAAAGATATGTATTGAATTAATAATGGCTTATGATTAACTGATTTATTGCTATCCAATAAAAGAAAATAATGTGGATGGTTATTTGGGTCGAAAAAACAATGCTAAAATAACATTTTTACATTTAGAAAAATATCCATTGATTAATGATTTGATGAAATTTGGAATAGATGTTGTTAGTGAAAGAAACCTCTTTCTGTTATTTAGGTGTTAGTGAAATAATGTCTCTGAGATAGAATTAATCTAGCTTGTAAGGGAGACGGTGAGTTTCTAAAAATGGTAGAGTTGGTTCAGAAGGGTATGCTTTTTCTAATTTATCATTGATATTGATTTTATTTTGAGATTTTGGAAGAGTTAATGTGTTCCTTGTGATTCAAATTGGAAGAAATAATTGTTATGTGAATCTAATAGTTCTCTGTTTTTAGTTCATCCCTGCAGTACTAAGATGTACCGAGATTAGCATAAATATTAATGGTTGGTTAGAATGAAATGAAATTTTTCTGATGTTATTGTGATTTTTTTTCCTTATAAACAGGTTAATGAAGAGAAGTAGTCACAGAAAGGGATGATTTAGTCTTTACTAGTTCCAGAGTGGGAAAGAGAAAATGCTTCCCTAGATTTCATAGTTAGATTACCAATGATATACCATGGTAACAAAGTAATATGGTTTATTGGTGATCGATTGACTAAATATTCTCATTTTATTCCTATTCAAGATATTATGTCAGAAGATCAACATTATCGGTTTTATGTTAAAGAGATAGTCAGATTTCATGGAGTTATACTCTCTATTGTATCAGATCATGATCCCATGTTTATTTTTATCTTTTGTAATGGCCATGAAAATGCATTGGGTAATTAAAAAAATATTTATATCCTTTCATCATTAGTTAGATGTGAAATAAGAATGAACAAGTTATACATTATAATTTATTATATATCCATTCTAAATGAATTACCATGGAAGTTGTGTTGAACTACAGTTTTTTGGGATGACGTAGGTAAACAAAAACTAATGGGACTAGAATTGGTTAAAATGATAGTAGAGAATGTTCAGTTGATATATAAACACATGACGACAACTCAGAGAGTTTAAAAAATTTATGATAATAACCAAGGGAAGGATTTTCTTTTGTGTTAGGTGATATTTCATTTCACAGTGTTAAACCATGAAAAGGTGTGATGCATTTTTTTAATAAAGGAAAGTGATTCCATTGATCACTATACCCTATAATTTTTTTTAGAAATATGGATTAGTTTATTACTTATTGAATTTGACTATGAATTTATCATAGGTACATAATGTTTTTCATGTTTCAATGTTAATAAAAAATATTTCATAACTATCTCATGTTTTGAGTGTAGAATTAATTTTTTTGGATGAGAATCATTCTTTTGAGGAATAGACAGTCCATATGTTTTACTGAAGGGAGAAAGTGTTACAGAATATGGAAATTCATCTGTTACAAGCTTTTTTGAAAAAAAAATTGTTGAAATGATGACATGGTAATTTGAAAATTCTACGATAGATAAATACACCCCTTATTTGATAAGGAAATAAAATTTAGGGGACACAATTTTCAAAAGGTGGGAAGGATGATAATATCAAGTAATTAAAGAATAAAACATTTTCAAATTTATTAATATTTTTGAATTTAATATTAATTTTACATTAATGAGGATTCTATGATCCATAGAATACCTAAAACACAATAGTGGGTTTCTCATAAATCTCATGTTACACACAAGGCTGATACCTAATGATAAATAATAATATAATATTGCAATTTTAAATTGAAGTAAATTCCTAAACGTTGTATTGGATGAAAAAAGAGAAATAACCATATTATGATTAAATATTTATATGAATATTTTTATATTTATCCAATAAAATTTATATGATTAAAATTAGAATTAATCCAATTTTAATCATAAATACTCCTATATTTTTTAAAAGGTATTTTTACAAATATTTGATGGAGAACCCTTTTTATATATATTTTTCATCAATTTTTTATGTTACATTTTTTCAAATATACTTACACATTATAATAGGTACATCAATATTTACATTGGGTAATGTTTTGATATTATTCTGATAATTTTCATTTTTTCAATGAATAGTGAAAAATATTGCACTTTTTGTAAAAACTATATTTTCATTTAATTTATTTATCTTATTATATTGTCATTTTAATTAGTATTAATGTGAAAAATGATCATATTATTATTATTTAATTCAATTGTTGTCATTGGAATTAATTTTACTTTGACATTGGACATAAACTCATGACAAAAGTTTGGAATTTTTTACTTCTTAAAAACACGCATTTTTATTTTTACAACATGAATTAATTTTAAATTAATTTTTGAAAATTATATGTTTCTAATTTGTATAAATGGATTCCATATTTGAAATAAGAAGTTCCGAATTGTGTGAATAGATAACTTTTATTTTTAGACATTATGAAGAATATCTTTAGTAAATATTTTATTTAACATTGTTAAAAGGTAAATCTGGTAAATTAGGATAAAAAATAATATTATAATAATATTAAATTACCATAACACATGTCTTAAACCTATTTTATTATATATTTCCATCCATGGGAATATTTTTTTCGATTTTAGGACCTCATTGAGCCACTTTTGTGTGAAAATAACATTAAATTACATTTAATTTAATGTTAAGGGAATAATAACAAAAACTTGTGTCTTTTTCGAAAAAAATTTATATTGAATTATATCTATGAAATATCAGACCATAATTAGTAATTATAATAAATAAAGTATTTCATATATCATTTTATTTTATCTATTAGTTTATAGAAATCAAATAAATAAATTTATATATGAGATAATTGTGATGTAGTGGTTACCTTATTGATGAATGTTTTAAATAAATGTGATTAGTAAAATTAAATTAACATTATTTTTAAATTTTTTGGCAATACACATATTTTATGGATTATTCTGTCCTTTTATGTTTGAAATTTTGATTTTTTTTGAATGAATCGTGTTTTAGTGGATTTTTAAAATGTCATTTTATCAATAATCTAAAAAATGATATAAATGAATATTTTAATAAATAAATATATTATTAAATGATATAATAGTCTTAAATATAAATTAATTTGGAAAATAACATATATAATGTTACCAATTTAAATAATGGTCCATTTTTTATCTATTTTTATTTTATGGTTACTATGTTAACTATATAATATGAATACACAAGAATGAATTGTAAAAGATAAATAATTTTATATAGGGTTAAAGGTAAAATATAAGGATAATTTTGTTACGTAAACTTGTCTAAAACCCATTGGATGATATTATTTTGACCCACCCTTATAAGATCTTATAAATATTTCATATTTGAGTTATTAGAATTTGAAAGTCTATTAATCATTAATTATTAATTTCAAGAAATCATAAAGTGCCCCTTCTATATCTTATAATATGACACCACCTATAACCCTAACTCACACCATTAAAACCCCCTTTGGATAGCCCATCCTCTAACAAGTTAATCTCACAACATCCCTCTATTCCTACCAAAAGCATTCCCCTGGGCAGAAATAAATTCATGAAAGCTCGTTGGCTCAAATCAAATGAAATTTCCCGATTTGAAGTAACATCTTATCTCAAGTTCATTTTCATTATGTTTCCTTATCCACTCAATATAATATTATATTTTTCCATAACAAAAGAATTATCCTAAATATACTAGGATGTTTTTAAGAGAATTATTCTAACTACACTGACAAACACCTCTATCTAATGTGTATTGAACATGATGTTTATGTGGATGAACAACTACTACCTCACAAAATGATGTTTGTTCAATATTATACTACCACCTATTAAGGTGGTATTTAGGATGAAAATGTAATTATATATTACATATATGTTATTTATTTGATATATATTCTTCTATAATTTTCATTTATAACATAACATTATTGTTTTCAAGTTGTATAAATATGAGAATTTTATTTGAAGAAGTGAAGACTATCACCCCCTCAATATGATAGGATTATTTCATGCTATAAATGGAACATATAAAAGATTTAATTAATTAATTAAGTAACATAAATAACAAATATATAATACTAGAATTAGAATATATCTATTTAACATTTTTTTTATTCCTTTGACTATGAAAAAATAAAAGTATCGTTAATGTGTACATATTTCTTCACATCTCCTTGAACAGTGCATTTAAATTCCTATATACAAATGCTATGGACCATAATAAATAAAAATATAATAGAAATATATTATATATATGATTTATAAAACATGAATATTATAATGGAGATAATGATATTCTTAAAACATGGACAATTTGTAATGATAACTATCTCCCTTTTTACTTATGTTTTGAACATAGAGAAAATGGATGAAATGAACCCAAATAATTAACTAATTGTTATAGAAATATAATAAGTGATCTAAATAAAATAATAAACATGAAAAAATTTCTGAATCAAGTATAAATAAACATAAATTTATTTTTAATGACATTAACGAACGAACGATTCATTTCAGACATGATGTAATGGACTTTGCCTAAATCTCTTTTTAATGGTGCATGTTTTCATAAAATAGATATAATTATTTTACAAAGAATATAATAAATACAACATTACTATTACATTCATTCGGAGTGAATATTTCTTATTCAAATCGTTATAATAAATGATGAAAGGAATTTTTGTAATGTACATAGTGACCACGACCATTCTTATGTCGTGAACATTATTTGATTTTTGGCTAACATAACAAGTCGTAATGTTTTTAAATGGAAAATAAGTACCATTAACATATTTCACATATTATGGTATTGAAAACCGATTTAAAGGTTATTTAAAATTTGAATATCCTAAAATTATTTCCTGTGATTTAAAATGACATATTTATTATTTAAATGTTGATATTTGCAATATTTTATGTCTGATGATTATTTAATGGTACTTGGACAATTTATGGGTGGTTACACGATAAACCAAATGATGTGTTGTTCTGTGATAAACTAAAAATTAATGGTTATGTTATACCCTTCAATCCATTGGGTATAAAAGTTGGCCTTATGGTTATTCAATTTTTATGAATGGTTTGGGGAAGTCGATCGTACTATTATCCCATTTAAGTATGAATATGTCCCATGTTTAACTTTAATATTCTATGTGTGTATTATATGGTTTTTATGGTAATAAATTGGTTAAATAAAGGGTATGAAATGAGATTTTATTTAGTGAAGATTATTTACTTCTTGATAAAGGAGAAAAATATTTCATATGATAATGTATTAATGGTTTAAATGTTGTTAGGAAAAACTAAGAGTTTTCCTTCTTTGTGTATCCCTTACTTATCTTTTTATTCTCATCCAAGTTTATTGAAATATTTTTATCATGACATAAATATGAATTGGGTGAATGATGGGATCTATAAAAAATAATATTGTTTAAAACCTAGAACTAAACATGTTTCTTTTTATAAGACATTTTATTTTATGAAAATAATTGATGACGAGTAGAAGGGCTTACATGTAACATTCATGTTGTTATGTATAAGTTATTTCATAATTTTCTAATTATCTATACTAGAAAAGATCCTAAATGTTAATTATTATTATAATTTAATATTATGAAATTATTAAGGCCAGGGCCTTATAGATGATGTAGTTTCCCATATTTAATTATTGTATATGCATTCCACTATAGTCTCCTCACATTCATATAATCTCCTAAACCATTGAATTATTTTAAAGTACCATAATACATTTATAAGACTACATTTATCATTCTATTATCGAGAACAACCTCCCTTAGGTAAATTATTATGTGATATTTTTTCCATTAAAATAGCATATAATCATTCAAAAGGGGTTATATTCTATCTGAGATCTTACTCTTATAGCATTGCATTTATTTGGCATCTTGTGTTTGGATAGGGCTCTCATTATCTTCTGGAATCATGTCAATCTTGAGAGTACGTAGTTATGTAAAAATATAATCACTCTATATGTTGACAACATTATTATTATAAAGCATTAGTACAGAAAACCATTTTTTATATTTAATGAAACTATTATATAATTGGTTCTTTTCAAAACACATTAACATCTAAAATAATTTTGAGAAATCATGAAGATTATATGTTAATGTTCATTAAATTTAATCATATGATGTCCATTATCATTCACATATTTAAAATATTCAGTGATATGATCTTCATCATTGTCCACACTTGTAATTATAGCAGATTATCCATTAAATGATGTGCCATCACAACCACTAGAGACAATATCATTTTCCCTGTTTTTATTACAAAATAAATATGTTTGATCTTTCCTATGAAAAATAAAATGTTAGTCCAACTCATTTGGAATAATTTTCCATTAATAAATAAAATGAAATCCTCCCCAAATAAATTCTATAGGGTCATAATCATTAACCTTTTCATTTCTGATGAACTCTTTCAATCGATCTTTATACTCTTTTTTCGAATAAAATGATTACATATATTCAATATTCATATGTATTTTATTTTATTCGTTAATATTTTTATTGAACTAAATCAATACAATAAAATTTGATATAAAATGTAACAAAGAATAATAAATGTTATATAATTTATGTCTCTATCCATATTTATCCCCATAATCTACTTTCACAAACCAATGTCCTTCATTTGAGATATTTTAGAAACATTAATCATCAGATCTTATAGCCTATAAATCATTGTACTATCTATGATAAATTATTTCATATAAATATGTAATACGAAATTTAATCTAATCATATTACACCTTCATATAGTAAAAGAAATTTACATTTCATTACATGAACATTCATTCTAACAGGAATGCATTGAAATTATAGTTACAGTGTCTTGATGCATACCTAGGACATTAAAAACTCTATTTGAGTGTGGATCCAAACCATATATTCCATACAATATGAAACAATATAGTTTTAACTATGTAGATACCTTCTTTTAAATCTTTATGATGGAATATAATCAGAACGTACATTTTCTATAGAAATTAAATTTTAATAGAAACCAATCTAGGAACCATCTGAATTATTAAATAATTTTTAGGAGGAGATAAAATTTTACTAAAATACAATCCCAATATTTATTTAAATACATTTACAACTAGAGACACTATTCACTATTTTCTATCATCCAAATTCTTTTGTAAATGATAAATTTAATTCTTCTAGAGAACCCACTTTCCTACTTAAAATTCCATTATCATCAATGTATCAAAATAATAGATGGAATTAAATTATTCCTACATTTTATATTTGAAATAAAATTATGAAAATATTTGACCTATTTTGAATCTTAAAAGAAAAGAAAATCCATAGGACATACCCACAAATTCATGATCCACTATGGTTTGTGATAAGAATGAAGGGTTACATGAATAACCATTGTGGATGACATTGTTTTAATTAACTGAATCATAAACATCCATAAATGTAATATATAAATGGTTAAAAATTTAATAAATTCAAAAATTGTCACTTCCAATAAAAGTCCATTTAACAAAGCATTACAAAACTATAAAAATAAACTAAAAAAACTATAGATTGAAGATGATGAATCAAAAAAAGATCCAAATGATTCTATGAAACCGAATTACATGGTACCATATCAATGCGACACATTACACACATCGATAATCTCAAGAACTATCTACATCTAATGGAAAATTGAACGGAATCAATCCTTAATTCCATGAAGACATGAAATTTTAATAATACATGATGACTACATACTAACCAATGTGTCTATATATTTTATGTGACAAATAATTTCCATGGATCACACCAAATCAATTGGTTGTACATCACATGAACTATGTATATGTCTCTCATATTAAGAACTATTGTTTCATTCCATTATATATACACATAATAAAATATATAAGAACAAACCCATTATATAAATTTTTTTTCCATGTTTCATTATTTTCGCACAGTGAATTTTCCTATTCCTATCATCCCTAAATATAACTATGTTTTTTCTTGATCTATTAAATTACATCATGTATAAATTTAAAATAAGAAATGAACAATGGTACTAATCTAATTGATGATAATATTTCCTATAGTCAATTTTATAAAATCACAAAAAAATATATGATATAAATGACAATACAAAGACTAGTAATGCTAAAATATTTAACCAACCCAATCATCTATCCTCTAGAAAGAAATGCGATTAGAGTGTCATTATAAGTCTCAAAGGAATTGTTCCCCCTCCAATAATGATACATGAGGTTAACAACATCATGTTACAAAATATTCAAAAACCACTTAATGAAAATTTCATGGATAAAATCATGGTTAGTTATATTTGATAGATGTATCAACCTAAATTCCATTAAAACATCATAAAATAAAATATCAATAGTTTTTAATTCATTAATATGATTTTTTTTAAATTTTTAATAAATTAATAATTGATATATATAGGTAAAATTTATGTTGGGAACCAAAGAGGATTTTATAATAATATATCATTAAAATTTTAATGCATTCATATTTATCAACTCACATAACATTATCAGCCTTTATCCTTGACATATTGTTATTAATCAATCTAAATAATGTATTTTTTATATAAATAATTTTGTGTTTTTATATATGTCATTATATAAAAAATCCACAATCTCAAATTCCAATTGTGTTCCCTATTTAATAGTTTAATATCATGTAAAATTTTTAGTGGGAAATATTATATTTAAAATCATCAATGAAAACAACTACATGAATACATTGATTCATTGTCTCAAAATAAATAATCTTATTATTAATGTTTTCATATTTAGTAATAACCCATCTATATTTTTCATTATTAATCACATTTATTATGTCATGCATGATCAAATAAAAATTAATTTGAAATCCTAACTTATTTTTTAAAACAATTTTGTCATGTATTATTCTAAAGGGATCATATTCAGAGACCGAGTCATGAAAAAATTAAAATATATAATTATCAAATATAGATTTTTTTGATGGTTGAGAATTCAAAAAAAGTTTCAATGAATCATTTTCATTATTCAATGACCACATCAAAAAAATATGTTTAATAAACCAAAAGATTATTTTTGGATTTCATTTTTAAAAGTCAATAGTAAATGATTATATAATGTTCCATAAAAATAACATTATATATGTTTTTAGAAATTGAATATGTTTTATCCAGAAGAAGATTACGATTTCATTAGAATATTATTTATGGCATTCATTGTTCCAGGTTATCAGTAGGAAAAAAAAATTTCATTAAAAATGTTGAGAAGTCAATCCATTTGAATCCAAAATGATAATCCATAAATTGAAAACATATCCACTGGATTATTATAGGTCACCATATGTATAAAAAATGAATCTATGTGGAGAACCAATGTACATAAGTAACACAATATATTATATATACAAGTGGTAATCCAAACAATGAAAATTAATTGAACAACCAAATCCAGTACATCTAGGAAAATGAGATAACCCGAAAAATTTATAATAAGTTACCACAATCGATTTATAAATGATAATATTAATATTGTATGAATCCAAATGGATCCAAATATAGATAAAGACAAATTTTAAAAGTTTATAATGATCTAAAAAAACATGTTAGATGTAATGAACTGAATTCCAAAGCAAATAACACCATGGCAGATAAATTAAACATACAAAAAATAGAAATGAAGAAATTATAATAATGTAACTTATACTATTGTTGTAATTACTCTGGAAGTGGGAGATTCGGGGTAAGAGGTTGTGGTAGCAGTGGAGGTCAAGGAGGGGTTTTTTATAGTGTTTGGAATTGTGGTGAATTTTGTTCATGGAGGAGGAAGTATTTGAAGAAGAGTATCAGTTCTAGGTAAGAGGCTGGGTATATGGAGAAGTGGGGTTCATGGAAGAGGATAGGTTCAGGGTGGATGTGTGGTTCCAAATGTGGAAGAGGTGGGGATCATAGTAGAGGTAAGATTCGTCGTAATGTTGGGATTTGACAGCAGAGGTGAGGTTCATGGTAGAGGAGGAATTAGCGATTGTAGAGGATGGATTGACCCATGGCGTTAGAGGAGGTGGAGTATGTAACAAAGGAAGAGGAGGAGGAGGCGACAAGGGTTGCCTTCTGAATGAGCTTGAGGTGAACGAGTGGAGGAAAATGTTGTTTATTTTTTATAAAAGTGTAAAAAGACATTTACCAGTGCTAACTATAATGAACTAATAAATATATGTAATAACGTTGCTAAAATAAAAAACACTGATAAAACATGTCTTTATCCGCTAAAAAAGTGATGATAAAATAATAATGATAAAAATTATATATATATATATATTTATAGAATTATATTTATAATATATTTATAAATATGTATAAATATAATTATTAAAAAATTATTTAATTTTGTATTTATAAAAGCAACTATAAACAACTATATATTTATGAAAATATATATTTATAATTAATATATATATTTATATATATTTAAACATTATAGTAAATATAATTTTTATATTTATATTTATATATATTAATATTATTGATTATAATTTAATTTTTATTTACATAAATATATATTTATTCATGAATATATTATTAAATCCAATTTTTTCCATTAGTGAGTTTTTAGTAAAATATATGAAATGAATATTTTTTCATTTTTAGTATGAGGTACTTTTTGGAATTTTCCGGCCAAAGTACGAGAAGAATGTTTTTTAACTTATTCGGCCTGAATGGACTTTTTGAACATTATTTCCATGAAGCTTCCTTTAAAAGTTTTGAAGTTTATTTTCAATCAACTTCTTTTAGTTTAAAATTGTATGACATGTTAAGAATGGAAAAATGTTTTTAAAGTAGAAAGTATATTTTCCTAAAGAATGATGTTCAATTGTTTTATCGAAATTATTTTCCATCTAAGGTAATATAGGGTTATGTTTCTATCCATATTTTCTATATTGATTTGATTATGTTATGATGGAATTATTTTTATGATTTCCTTTTATCATATATTTATTATGTTATGGTTGCATGATGTTTAAGAATCCCATTTTTATTACATGGGTTATGCTATGATGTATGATTTACGATCTTGTGGAACACATAAGAATGGTATCATTATGAGATGGGTGGGACCTATATATCTCTCTAGTGATTTGGGTAATTATTTATATGTCAGGTGACAGACATGGATAGAATGGCAGGTTAATCAAAGTCAGTGATACAGGACGGAAACGAGGAGTGAACTCAGTTCAGAAATGGACTTTGTCCACTAGGATAGTCATGGAAATGAGTCTTGACTAATAAGAAATTATTCTCTATGATTATGTGTGTATGACACAAAGTTTCATTTTTATGTTATGAATATTGGAATTACATTTCACTACTATTATTTATCCCATGTTATGAAATTGTGATCTTTTTTGCAGGTTAAGATTTCCAAAATGTTATGTTATTATTAATATGATGTGATTGATATTTCTTTTGTTTACCCTAACTAAGCATTTGAGCTCACCCTTTTGTATGTTACCTTTTCTTCATGTTAGGGAGAAGGGAATTAAGTAAGATATGCCAAAAGGGACTCTATATATGATAAAATTAAAGGGAGACAATGAAGATGACTTATGAACCCATTGTTTATGATTCCCAGTTTCTAAAGACACTATACCTATTCGATCCATTAATGGTTTTGTTATATGTTGTAATAAGTGTGCTTCAATTGTGACGTAATAATAATGTATGTAATTTATGGGTCGTTATAATTGGTATCAGACGAAAGGTATAGTTAACCTTTGGAAACTAGGATGTGAAAGACTAATTAAGAACCCTAAAGATAAGTCTAATCATAGAACACAATCATAGTGTTTTAGAAATGGCCATGAATAACCAATGATAAGACCTTCAGTGTGAAATTTTATTCTTGATTCTATGGTTTTACTATTATAATTTTTGTTTCTCGCACTATTCTTCTTGGTTTTAGTCAATGGTTGGAACCCGAAGAAATCGGGTTAATGCGGAATGTGATGGGAAATGAAATAATTATCCCCCTGAGAAACCAAATGTTATGGGAGCTGGAATGAAAAATCTTGTAGCCATGCTCACACAACTTTCTCATGCTATGAATTATGTAGAACTTCCAAACGAGCAAAGGAATGATCAACATTTTGTTGAATCCTTCATGAGGTATCGTCCACCATCATTCAGCGGGTCTCCTGATAAATTTGTGGCTGAACAATGGATCAGTACCAATGAAATGATATTTTCAGTTCTTCAATGTTCTGAACATGATAAAGACATCATAGCAGTATATCATTTGGAAGGTGAATCTGATCAATGGTGTAATCTTATCAAGAATATGATGGAAATAGTTGTAATTGAGTCCATGTAATGGGACGATTTCAAGAACTTGTTTTTCAATAAGTACTTCCCTCGTATTCTTCGAACAAATAAGGAGATGTAGTTTCTTGAAATAAAGAAAAATGATGATGAATCTATTGGTACCTATGAAGAAAATTTTAGAAGACATTATAGGTATGCTTCTGGGATTATTATCCAACCTAATAGTAAGATCGATCAATTCTTTAGTGGCTTAAAACCAAGTCATTGAATGGTGTTATGCATAAGGGACTTCAATATCTATGATGAAATCATTCCATTTGCTCTCACGGTTGAGATAGGGATTGGAGTAACCCATCAATAATATGGGTTTCATAATGAGAGGAAAATAGAATTGAAAGGACAATCTAAAGAGCACACTAAAATGAAGATGTGTTTTCCCTTATGCTCAAAATTTGGAATGAAAAATGGAGAGTGATGTCTTAAAGGGACATGTAAATGTCTCAAATGTATAAAAGAAGGTCATCGAGAATTTGAATGCCGCAATAATGGGAAGACGATGTATAGTGATGCGAATAATGAAAAGGCTACATAGAGTGCACCTCCTAAACTTCAATGTTACAAGTGCAAGGAAATAGGGAAATATTCAAATAAATTCCCTAATCCAAGGATTTTTATGATGATCATCATCAACAAACTCATTAGGCCAAAGACAAAGGAATGTCACAAGAAATTTCTATCAGCGATGTGGAGTACGATAACGAAGGGGTGAAAGGTACCCTTACCATCAAATCTAAAGTAGCAAATATTTTATTTGTTTATAGATCCACCCAATCTTTTATTTATGAATAATTTTCTAAGGGTATCGATGTATTACCTCACCAATTATATATTGAGTTAGCTGTGACAACCCCTAATGGCACAACAGTCGCATCAAATGTTTACGATTCTTCTACGATTGATGTTTTTGGGAAAGTGCTTCCTGAAAATCTTGTGATCCTTCTTATAGTGGAATTTGATGTGAATCATGGCATGTATTGTCTTTCTTTATATGTAGCTTATATCAATTTCCAAAGAAGGTAAGTCACATTTCATATTCCAGATCAATATATGATCATCTATCGATGCAAGGATGAACATAACCTACCCGTGGAAATTTATTCCATATTATTGGTATTGATTCCACTAAATGAAGGTTATTTTTCTCAAATGGTTGGAGAGAAACTCAGGATTAAGAATATGCCCATTGTAAGGGAGTTTGATGATGTCTTTCCAGAGGAATTCCTCAGTCTTGCACCAAATCGTGAAGTGGATTTTTCAATAGAACTCATACCAGGTGATTTTCCTATTTCAAAGACACCTTATAAAATGGCCACAATTGAGTGCAATAATTAAAGAAGAAACTCCAAGAGAATCTTGATAAGGGATTCATATGCCCTAGTGTATCACCTTGGGGATAACATGTCCTGTTTGTTAATAAGAAATATGGATCAATGAGACTCTTCATAGATTATCGAGAACTTAACAAGATTACTATCAAGATCAAACATCACCTTCCATGCATTGATGACTTATTGGACCAACTACACGGAGCACAATACTTTTCCAATATTTATCTTCGTTCAGGGTATCATCAATAAAGGGTCAAAAGGGAGGATATACCATCGATGAATTTTGGTATAAGGTATGGACACTATGAATTTATAGTGATTCCATTTGGTCTTAATAATTCCCCTACTATCATCATAGATCTAATGAATAGAGTCTTTACAGACTATATTGATCAGTTTGTGGTAGTCTTTATAGACGATATTCTTGTCTATTCAAAGAGAAAGGAAGAGAATTAAGATCACTTGAGAATTGTATTAAAGAACCTAATGAAGGAGAAGCATTAGGCCAAATTTACCAAGTGTGAATTTTGGCTTCAAAAGGTTTCATTTTTTGGTAACATAATCTCAAAATAGGGGATATCGGTGGATCCAACAAAAAAAGAGGTTATTGAAAGATGGTCGAGACCAACAATAGTAACTGAGATCTTATGTTTTCTTGGTTTGGTTGGATATTATCGACGTTTTTTGAAAGATTTTTCTTGATTATCTAATCCACTCACTAGGTTTACACGAAAAGGAATTATGTTTGTTTGGACAAAGGAATGTGAAGAGAATTTCAAGGAGTTAAAAAGAAGATTATCTTGTGCACCTATTCTCACACAACCTTGTAGTGGAGAAAGGTTTGTGATTTACAGTGATGCATCCATAAAGGGACTGGGGTGTGTTGTCATGAAAAATGATATGTTGATAGATTATTCCTCACGATTGATGAAAATCCATGAGCAAAATTACCCAACTCATGATTTGGAGTTACCTGCAGTAATATTTTCATTGATGATTTGGAGGCATTATCTTTATGGTGAATGGTGTGATATTTATACAGATCATAAAAGTTTAAAGTATATTTTCACACAAAAGAAGCTGAATATACAGCAAAGAAGATGGATTGAGCTGATTAGTGAATACAACATCTCAATTTATTACCACCCAGGGAAAGAAAACAAGGTGGCAGAAGCATTAAGTCGATAAGACCATGATGGCTTATACATGATGAGGATCACAAAAGATCCAATATTTATGGATTTACAAAGGATGGATCATGGAATTATAATGGATGTAGAAAATCATATCTTTCTCAAATGAATGTTCAACCATCTATATATGTTAAGATTAAAGAGACACATAAAGAATATGTAGAGTTACAAAAGAAGGTGAGAAATGTTCCTAAATTCAACCTTTATTGTGATGGGATAATAAGGTTCAGGAATCAGGTTTGTGTTCATCCCATCCCAAAATTAAAGAATGAGCTGCTAGATGAGGCTCATAGTTCTTCATTCTCTATTCATCCTAGAAGCACGAAGATGTATAGGGATCTGAAAAAGTACTTCTGGTGGGATGGCATGAAAATAGATGTTTCTAAATATGTCTCTCGATGCTTGGTTTGTCAGAAAGTTAAAGCTGAGAGACCAATGTCTAAGGGGATGTTACAACCATTACCCATACTCGAATGGAAATTGGAAAAAATCTCTATGGAAATTATTACCGGACATCCTAAAACATCCAAAGGAAATAATGCTATCAGGTTCATAGTTGATGGTCTTACGAAGTCAGCACACATCATTGCTATTAGAGATGATTTCTCTCTGGATCAACATGCCAGGATATATTTAAATGATCTGGTAAGATTACATGGAGTACCACTTTCCATTATATCTGATCGGGATCCGAGTTTTACCTCAATGTTTTGGAGAAGTCATTAGCATACTCTAGATACAAAGTTGAGTTTCAACACAGCTTATCATCCTCAAACAAATGGTTTGTCTAAGAGGACAATTCAAACTCTAGAAGATATGTTGAGAGCGTGCTCTATGGATTTCAAAGGTGGTTGGGATCAACACCTACCTTTGGTGGGATTTTCATATAATAATAGCTTTCACTCCTGTATTCAGATGGCTCCTCATAAAGCTCTCTATAGAACGAAATGCATGACTCCAACTTGCTTTGATGAAGTTGGGGAATTAAAGCTATTAAGACCTGATCTTGTCGATGAGATGGCAGAAAAGGTCATATCTATTCAAAAACACATAACAGAAGCATAGAGTCGACAAAAAAGTTATGCTGATAACAGAAGAAATGTCCTATAGTTCGAAGTGGGTGATAAGTTTTTCTTAGGAATATCTCCTTGGAAGAGATTAATGAGATTTGGAAAGAAGGGAAATTTGTGCCCTAGGAATACCGGTTCTTTAGAAATATGGGATCATGTTGGGAAGGTAGCTTACCGATTGGAACTTCCACTAAATCTCTCTCAAGTTCATGATGTGTTCCATTTATCTCTCCTGAGAATGTACAGACCCGATCCTTCACATATACTCATCTCAGAAGTTGTATCGATAGAGAAATATCATTCTTATGAAGAACAACCGATAGAGATTCTGGATCATAGAAAAAAAGTCCTACGGAACAAGACCACTCGCATGGTGAATGTTTTATAGAGGAACAACCAATTAAAAGAAGCTACATGGGAGCTTGAGGATATGATGAGGGAGAGGTATCCTCATCTGTTTGTTACAAAGTGACGAATTTCGAGGTAAAATTTCATTTTAATGGGGGTAGAATGTAACACCTGAGAATTTTATGAGAAATATTTTATTTTTATGTTACATAAATCATCAAATAAATATTTCACTACACACAACAGTAGCATGCTTTTCTTTACACGCAATCATGACCATCCTTGATAGCTTGCATTGTATGCAATACCATGTTTCACTAAACCACAATATGTTATTATAATATTATATAAACTAGCCATTATGAATAGTAATACCCAATTTTTGAAAATTAGTAAATTTTTTATTTCAAAATGGACTTTATTTTTATATTTGGAATATCGAAATTAGCCTTGGGTGAATTTTTGGTATTTTTCTAAAAACATTCAATTTTTGATGAATAGTGAAAACACTGGGTTACTATTTAAAAACATGCTTTTTATTTAAATAATTATTTATTTTATTTTAATTTATTTTAGGTTAAAATTAATACATAATACCTATATATGATCATAGTAATTCATTGGAGTCATTTTATAATAATTTTAGATATATAAAAAGTTTATTGAACTTTTCACTGTCTTTTACCCATCTCCTAGGAGAGTTTGAAAATTTACATAAAACATAATTTTACCACTTTTGTGAGTGGAATTTTGAAAATCTGAGAGACATAATTAACATGAAGGAGTAAAATGTGATTCAATAAGATAAAAATAATTTTTGGTAAATAGTAACTTTTTAATTTTATTTACCACGGTTAAAAGTGAATAGGGTAATTAAGGGTAAAAATGATATTATTATTACCCTAACACATGTCCTAATTATATTTTATAAGTAAAATTTAACCAAAAAAACCTTAGGAATAAAATATTACCCTTTAGGTCCACCTGGATTAGATTAGGACACTTAATATTATTTTTTGAAAGAAGAATTAAAATAGTTAAAATGAAAGTTTAATAAATAAAACAATTTTAATATAAAGTTAAAAATAAGATAAATTAGACTATAAATATTAATTAGATATAAAAAAATATTTCCTACATAATCGTATTTTATTTAAAATTTTTAGACTTTAAATAATTTAATTTATTTATGACACAATGATGATGTAGTAATTACCTTATTAAAGAAATATTAACATAATTTATATTATAAATACCCAAAAAAATGTAATTTGAGACTTTTTTAGAATTAAAAAAATTTTATAGGTTAACATTACATATTATTAATGATTTAATTGTCATTTTTAGAACTAATTATGCTGTTATTATTTTCAATAAAATCAATTACCCAATAGTGTCATAATTGACAAAAAGTAGTTTTTAAAACAAATATCATATAATTAATTGTTATTTTATTCCTAAAAATTAATGGGTCAGCCAAATGACTTATATGTGGTTATATATATTAAAAAATAACATCTTGGGGTTCGTTTGTCTTATTATAGTAAGTTTATTAACAATATAATGTATGAAAACAAGAAGACACATTAAAAGATAAATTATTTAACATAGAGTTAAATCTAAATGATAAGGTTAAAATAGTAACCTAAACATGTCTAAAATATTTTTTATGAGAGTATTTATACCCATACCCACCTTATATGCGAAATAAATCAATTTGTAGCTATTAAATACCAAATATTACTTTATAATAAAATAATATTTTACGTTTTTCCTAAGGTGCCCCTCTTCTCCCTTATAAAAGGGCACCTCCTCCCTCTCCTCCTCACTCCACTTTGAGCCTTCAACCATGGCCAACCCCTTCCAATTTCTCTTCTCCACTTCCCTAGAAATATTCTGGAAATCCTGGTCTTCTTAAAAGTCTAATTTTAGTTCCCTAAGAGGAGGTGTCAAAGAGGCGTGTTGAAGAAGAGGTAATATCTATTACCGATTCTTTCAAATTTATTTCTTCTTCTACTTAATCTTATTTAGTTTATTCATTATGAATTAACAACATAAGTGTCACTAATATACTGATATGTTATTATAAATATTAAACAACCCTATTTCACCATATATCCATAATACGGAAAAATAAATCACCGTGTCTGCATACTTACGGAATACCGTCTCCACGCCGTGGTGTAATCTGTTTTCCACCACCACCTTTCTTGGATTGGTATAAGGTGTAATGAATAAATATATATTATTATTGTAAAATGATATTTATTCTGAAATAGTAATCATACACTCCAATACAATTCCACGATCATGGGAATGATATCATCACTTGTGCGTACGTAGGGCCTACCATCTCCATGGTGTGATGCAACTTGTTTTACAAGATCATCATTGCATAATGATTATATAAATGAATTGAATGAATAAATATGATATATATTACACTAACACCATTCTATAATTGAGTTATTGATGAACTAAAAATAGGAATAAGAATTTATTCGACAAAACAATCATAAGAACAAAAAGCAATAAACACCCGAATAACAAGTATCAATGAAATATTACTAATAAGAAGCTAAGAATATAACCATATATTATATAATAACAATGAGTATGGTTCTAGAATAATACATTAACATTATTTATGTTATTATACAGTAGGTTCATACACGTACTAACCAAATCAGACTTAAGGTAATGGAAAATCACACAATCTCATTTTTATCTGAGATTGTTTATACATCAGAATTTACTAGGGTATATTAATCATCCACATCCATGTCTCCACAATATGTAATTTTATTTCTATCCACCTACAATTATTTAAATCCAATTTTACCCATTGGTGAGTTTTTAGTAATATATAAGAAAGGAATATTTTGTCATTTTTAGTATGAGGTACTTTTTTGACTTTTCCAGCAAAAGAACGAGAAGAATGTTTTTTTAACATATACAGCCTGAATGGACTTTTAGAACATTATTTAAATGAAGCATACTTTACAAGTTTTCATTATTATTTTTAATCATATTCTTTTAGTTTAAAATATTATGACATGTTAATTAATGAAAAATGTGTTTAAAGTAGAAAGGATATTTTCCACAAGAATGAAGTTCAAGTGTTTTATCAAAATTATTTTCCATCTAAGGAAATATAGGGTTATGTTTCTATCCCTATTTTTTACATTAATTTGATTATGTTATGATGGAATTATTTATATGATGTATTTTTATCTTATATGGATTATGTTATGATGGCATGATGTTTAAGAATCCCATTATTATTACATGGGTTATTCTATGATGTATGATTTATGATCTTGTGGAAAACATAAGAATGGTATCACTATGAGATGGGTGGGACCTATATCTCCCTCCAATGTATTGGTTAAATATTTATATCTCATGTGATATATAATGCTGGAACAACATGTTAATCCAGTTCAGTGATATAGGACGGAAACGAGGAGTGAACTCGGTTCAAAAATGGACTTTGTTCGCTAGGATAGTCTTGGAAATGAGTCTTGACCACTAAAAAATCATTCTCTATGATTATGTGTGTATGCAAAAAAGTTTCGTGTTTTATGCTATGATTATTGGGATTAAATTTCACAACTATGATTTATCCCATGTTATGAAATTATGATCTCTTTTGCAGGTTAAGATTTCCAAAATGTTATGATATTAAGAATATGATGTGATTGATATTTCTTTTGATTACCCTTACTGAGTATTTGAGCTCACCCTTGTGTATGTTTTCCTTTTCCCAGGTCTGGAAGAATGGTATTACATAAGATATGCCAAAAATGACTCTATATATGATAAAATAAAATGGATATAGTGTAGATGACTTATAAACTAGTTTATGATTCCATATTTCTAAATACAGTATACCTATACAGTCCTTTCATGGTTTTGTTATATGTTGTAATAAGTGTGGTTCAATTTTGATGTAATATCAATGTATGTAATGTATGGTTTATAATAACCATCTTGAAATTTTACTTTCTCTTAATCATCCTAATACCCCATGGAAAACATTTTGAAAACATGGGATGATCATAAAAATCACATTATGGATTAGAAATGAAGAATGAAAATGTTAGTATATGAATATTAAAATGATGATTTTTTTAAAATAATGATAAATTTTACACATAAAACATATGTTATTTAACCAACCTCAGTAAATAATAATATTCTTGAAAGGATTCTTAGTAATAATATATCATAAATGTTACTTGTGGCATACATATCATACTTATATAGTAGAATTCACATCTATAACATCCCAATATGGGCTATACTAAATTGTTACATGAGCCCTTTGGTCACATTCCTTCATACTCAGCTTCCAATATGCTATAGGTTACTAACTAGTATTGAGGATATGTTAATTCATTCATTGGGAGACAAATTCAAATTTTATCAGAATAAGACAGCAACCAAAACAAACAAAAAAAATTAGGTGTAGAAGCATATAAACAACCAGAATAAAATTATGTCATGAGATAGTCCAAACAAGGAATAAAATATTAAACAGAGAGGAAGAAATTCTATATGAATAAAACTATAATGTGCCTACAATAAAACTAAAAGGAAAGACACAATGACTCCAAAAGGGGTCCCAAACCATGTTTGGATCCCTCTCAAGTGTTCATTCCCAAAAAAACATATATAAGGTAAATTTCCTTATGATGTCCTACAACAAAAACAGAAACATGATTTCCGATTAGGATGCCTAAATAGGGTGTGAGTATGACTTAGTAGAACACCAACAAAATTTTCTAAAAAAATACCAGTAAAAAGATAGTGTATGAAATTCTACTAGAACTAAACCCTAGGAATAATTAATCAATTATCATATTTTCATTTATTCAGTAATAATCACATTAGAACTAGTTTCACATCATGTCTCAAATTAAAATTATAATAAATTATTCTAATTCATTTTGTGTTGAACACTATCTCATGATACAAAAATCACCACCAGGGATGATAACCATTTCAAAAACCCTGAGTCTCCTTTAGTGAAGATCGCCATGTTTAATAGCCCACATCATAAGGATTGATATCAATTTATGAGGAACACAATTACTATGTCCCAACATCTAGATCGGTCAAAAATCCATGTATAACAACCACATTCTCTATCATTTAATCATTCATTATTTCAAAAGATTCAAAAAAATCATTACATTACTAATCTAATGATTAGATAAACATATCAAGCCTTCTAGATGACCAAAAAATTAATTAATCACATAACCCAATAAATAAATAATCAATTAATAAAACAATTAAGGGATATCTCTTATTTTAAAAAGGTGTAAGGCTTGTTGATACCCTCTGTGAAATTCAAATCACAAATGTGGAAGACGATATTAGTCGCCTTCTGACATGTCTTGTGGATTTGATGAAGATCAAGATCATTCCTAATTCATGGAATGTGAATTATTCCACCCACCATTACATGCTGATGCCATAATTATTTTCCTAAAATTAGATAAAAAAGTAATTATAAACCATAAAAATTATATCTCCCACTGTGAAGATGGTTTTGGTGAGTCATTAGTTGGATCAAATCTTGTATCTTCGGTGTGAAAAAACATTTTTCCAGTATTAATTGTAATATTATCAATGATTTAGTATGGGAATAGGTTTCCTTTATTGTTTCTTTTATAAGTGTTACCATTGACTGGGGAAGGTCCCAAACCTTCTAGTCTACTAACATGTTTGACTATGTTCTTATTTAATACTCTTTTGGGAATGAAAAATATATCATCCAGGCAGGAATAATATTTCTGTTTAAATATCTTATTATTTCTATGATGGTTTAGTTTATGATCATCTATAAATGGAATTTCCGTCTTATAAAAATGATGAATATATCTATCAAAAATTTTATCAGTACTGGTAGTACTCTATAAATAATACTTGTCACCATCCCATGGTCGACATGATGATATTATATAGAACAAATAAGTATTAGCATAAAAAGTATTTATTACATTAATGAGTCCCTACAAGATAATCTCAGTTGGAATATTCATTATAAAAACTATGACACCATTTATTTTCTACAAAAAATATTTCTTGACAATCATACAACTGGATACTCTAATTTCATTGACTCTTCCATCATGACTTCTATGAATCAATCATTTTCCAGTATGATGAATAATTCTAGATGTATGGTTTCTAGGATATCTTCCATGAATTTCTGGTAAAATAAATTTATGAGTAGGCCCATAATTCCTATATCCCCACCCGATCAATCCCTTAATAATACCAAAAACTAAATTGTAGATATGTTAAAAACACAACATTATCAACTCCCAAAAGCCATATTATGTTCCATTGACAACAACACGTTCTAAAACGCTGAATATTTATTAATATGGGAGCATGTATACAGAGGTATTCTTTACTTAAGAAACATTTATAATCACATTTTATTAATTTCTGATAATGATTCTTTCTTTATAAAACACTTTATTAATGCATGGAATATTCCATCATGATTTACTCTTATTTGGAATCTTTCTCATAACAGAGTTCTCATATATTGATGACTTTAGTCGTTTGGAATCCAACTCTTCTATAAATTCTTATTCTTCAAACAACACAGTGAAGATGCTAACCATATTTTTCATTCATGTGTCATTTATACTTCACATTGTAACATTATTCATGAAAAATTTTATTATATATGGTAGATTATTAACTCAATCAAATCTCAACTAAAGAGACATGTAGAAATGGAATGTTTTCAAAATATTAAGAATACTTCCATTACAACATTTTCTAGATTCCACTATGTTATCTAGTAAGATATAAATTATTTTTTTCACAATAATTACTTATTTTACCAATAATAATGTCAGATATTGATATTTATTGCCAAACATGAATATTCTTCGATTCAAAAGGGCTACTACAATAACCCTATTCATGACATTAGAATCCAGCAACTTCTTTGTATTGATATAATCATCTTCCAAAAATATTGAACACTCGAGGATTTCTAGGGAGATGATTTTCCTTGATGGATTAAATTAAATGTGGTTGGTTCACCAAAAGGAAATTCTGACTCTGCGGATTGTGGCACTGTCTTCAAGAATCACATGAGTTTGATTCTTGTATGCATTCTTGGTATCTATGGTGTTGCCATCTCTCTGGGTGAAAAATGAAGAGTATGATTCATGATATTTCCATTTCCCAAATCATTGGTTACAATACTCTCTGGATTGAGTGTTACACAACCACAATTGAGCAAGCGATTTGGAATGGTAGGAATCATCTTGAATGTATTATTACTTACTATTAAATGTATTTTATCCAATTTCTTCTCAACCATAATTACATCATCACATATTATTACCATCAATAAAATATTCTTGTAGATGGATTGTATTACAGGGGAATAAATAATGAAATTACATATCTCAATGATCACCCCACTGATGTTCTATTTTTTCATAATAAGAATTTTAATAGGATTCTATCTTTCATACTACTTTAGTATCTTTCTTTTAATGTTTTAGAGAATTGGCCTTTTTGGACAATGCACAATCCATTATAAAAATCAATCTATATAAATAATTTCTCATATTTAATTATCTACAATTAATTATCCATTTCAAATATCAAACTTATCATAATTAATTATCACAAATAATTATCTCTAATAATCATCATGTCAAACAATTAATTAACCATTAATTATCACATATCAACAAACCTCATCTCATTATTTATTTAACTAAATTACAAATCTTAACATAACCAATTAAATAACTCAACCCGTAATAAAATCTCAAAATCAAATATTTTATTGATTATTTCCTTTGTTCCATGATTAAATCATCAAATTAATCATATATATCTCTAAATAATCAAAAAGTCAATTTAACAATCGTAATTACCCAATTTTCCGAAATGAGTTGTCAATAGATTCTAGAAAATTAGTAGTCTCAAATATACAAATAAAATAAATGTCTATGGAAGTTTGATTTAGACCACCTTCCTCAGTTTTTTGATGTATTTTTGTCCAATAGTAATCCACAAAATTTGATCCATACAATGACATCGATCATGATTTGGATCTAAATCCCTAAACCCCAAATTATGGTCAAAATCATCAATATCATGAAAATTTACATATGGATCCAAAATCCGAGATCTATATCTCTTATAATAGTTTTAGATTATGGAAAAAATGTGATATCAAATGAATAGAACAATTAATGATAGAAGAAAGAATGATATAAGTCATGGGATGAAATTGAAATACTAAGAAAAAATAAGATCTTCGATAGGGGCTTTAGATCGGGAAGAACTGTGTATGAATCCACATGGAATCCCACTGAAATGGTCATGGATCACCTTGAATTCATAAACCTAGAGCGTTGGTCCAAAAAATTGGATTTGGTGGGGTTGGTGAATTATAATATAATTTTTAGATAATTAAAACCCACACGTATAGTTTCATATATAGGGGTTCATGATTATAGAAAACTATTCACCAACCATGTGGACCTATCTGTCTAAATTTGTATATATTTCCTTGGATTAAGCACATGGGTTTTCAAAGAAAGCACAAATCGTGCACTACCCTATGTTCGTTAATTTCTCATAAATTATCACCCAAATGCACCCCAAGACACAAATCCAAATCCAATGTATATAAAAACAAGGAATGTACATGAAAAAAACACCAGATATGATGTGAGATATAAAGAACTGGCCTTAATCATTTACATAATATTGAAATAAATGAATAATTTAAATTGGGGCTCATTTCAGGTTTAGAGTTTTAGAGAATTAGGCCATAAATAATACATTATATTTCAAAAAATAAAAATTTGACACTTATACTCATATAATATTTTTTTCATAAAACTTTATCTCTTGAAAAATTAGTCATGTCGAGTTCCATTATTTAGACAACATGGATTTTCCGTGATCCCATCTGTGACCTTATTCCACTTTATGTCCTGTGAAAATCATTTCAAAAAATTAGATGAGCATAAACAGATATTTTAGGGTTATAAAAAAAATAAATAAAACATTAGTTCATCAATACATACATAACATAATCTCCATAACACATATCATAATTTCAAAAGATTTAGGAATAACACATAGAAATCAAAAATAATATTGGTAACTTGTATAATATATAACATATATACGTTGTAACTTTCACAATGGGGGAATGATGGGAAATCCTGAGAGGACCAGGACATAAAGACCTAATTTTAAGTGGATGTACGGCTTGGCCACACAGTTTGGGAAACTATGTTCCAACCGTGCGGTAGCCACTGTCCCATCTGGGGACTTCGCATGATGTGGCCGCATGGTTTTTGAAACCATGCACCAACCATGAGATTTCTACTGCCACACCTATAGTCTTAACATGGCTTGGTTGAATTGTTTTTCAAACTCTGCACCAGCCATCGGGTTACTAATATATCTCCCAGAGACTACGCACGGCCCACCTGCATGGTTTTTTTAGACCATGCGGAAACCATGCACCCCTGCACAATCATTCATAACTTTGGCACTGGGTGACCATTTGTTGAACCATCAGTGACACTGGGAACCATGTAGCGTGAAGGTACCTTTGAGTAAACCCCATTGGAGTTTGGTGTAATTTTGAGATACGGTCAGGTTGGTTCGTACACAAATCCCACTGGGCCCCCATGACTAAAATGAAAATATCTCACAGACTCGGCGTCCCATTGATACGCCGTCTGTTGCTTTGAGACCCTTTTGATGAGGCGGATCGTTGAGATACTTATACATGGGTTTTCATGATATTTGGTGTATCGTCATGTTGCTTGTGGAGCAGATCTTCTAGTGGAGAGCAAACATTTGGGTGGGAACCTAGTAGCTGGCTAAGACTTGATGAATGTTGATCGATTGGACTCAGAGTGATTCTAATAGCCTAGTGGGGAGTGTATCTGTGTGACCGTGACAGACCCATAATGGGGAGTGCCTCTTTGTGAGTGCAGCAGACCCACGGTACTCGACACATGGAGTACCTCAATGGACTGCCTGGGGGAGTGCCTCTGTGTGAGCGTAGTAGACACACGATGGGGAGAGCCTCTATGTGAGTGTGGCAGACCCACCATAATCAACAGGAGGAGTACCTTAGCATTCCAATTTAGTGGGATGTTCCTCTATATGAAATAACAAGCCCACTATACTCGATAGAGAAGGAGTTGTCCAGCAACTGAGGGTTCAGATTGATATTAGCCATAACAATAAAATCCCAGTTGATCAGAGTCAATGTCTTATGTGTTTTCCTCATGATTGTGATTGGTTACTAAATGACATTGGTATATGTATGGGAACATACTGTTGTAAGGGTTATCCGTTTATTTCAAAAATTGTGGTTATCGTTGTTGGATTTTGTGAGACCTTGTGGGTCTCGAGGTCCCTACTGAGTATCGTTATACTCACCCTAGCACATGCTATTCCCACACCTCGTTGTGTTGGTTTCAGATGACAGACAACACTGATTGGGAAAGAGAGTAGCAGAACAGGGCGGTACTCAGTGGTGGATGACTAAGAGAGACATTCATGGAGTGGACATATGGTCTTGGGGTGCAGATGAGGGCATCTTTACATTCCTATCTGGTGGGAACCTCAGAGGATGACCCTGTAGCTACTTTAATTCTTTTCTTCTGTTGTACAATCATTTCAGTAGTATTGTAATTTACTGTTGGCATTGTATTTCTGTCCCCTTTTCTTTTAGTGCACTCTTATGTATTGAGTTTTACATAGTTTTTTACTTCCATTGGAATATTCTGTTGTGTTTTTGTACTGCTATAAAGGAAATGCCTTCCCAGTTTTTGGATTTACGCCTTTGGTTCTAGTCACCAGCCCCTGGCCTATGGAAGGCGTTGTTGGGGTAGTCAAGATACGGGCCCTAGGTTACGGGTCGTGACAACACATAAATGAATACATTAAAATATTAATAACTTTATATTCCACAGGAGGCATATGTTTATGTGAAAACCTATTTATTTAACCCACAATTAATTACATTTTTAGTTACTGTTTTAGGGAAAATATATGTTTTGTATATATAAAAACTCTTACATGCCATATCTAAAAACATTTAACCACTTATATAGCCATGTTTCAAATGTATCATATCCCTCAAGTGAATTATTTCATTATCACAATTATTTATCACGTGGAGGATTTTAATGACACTAATATCCCATATATGGAGGCAACCAATTTGACAATTAAATTAATTTAATGGGTATATGAAAAAATAAAAATCAAACTAGACAAATTAATAATTTTACTTGAATTGAAATAAATTTTTCATCATCTATACCAATGGAAATATAAATTTAAATAAATTATATTAAATTATAACATTATTAAATAATCAATAACTCAATTAATATATTTAAAATACAATTTTTAATATAGACTGAAATCATGATTCGTAAAATAAATGATTTTCATGAATCCAACTATCTAAAATACTCAGTATAATAGAAAAATAACTATTTCCATATACATTAATGTAATATTGGTTATTAATATGTACAGTGGAGACCTAAACCATGAACCCCATGTCATGAAACTACATTTCAATATTACTTAGATCAATAAATTACAATATAAATAACCTTTTTTGTAAATTCCCAATAAAAACCCCACCAATTTAAATCGATTTGTTATATACATTTATCAAAATTGATTTACATGACGAAGACATTATATCAAGAAACATACGATATATATTGATTTATAACCCCAGATATATGGTTACATTAATGATAAGATAGGATATCAAAGAACTGAAATGATGATTAATGACGAATAGTCTCTTAAATTCACTTACCTAGATCCAAAAAAATAAGATTCATAAAAACCAATCAATGGAGGGGTTGTGTTATTCAAAATAATCACATTGAATCTATATTGTTAGTTTCATAGGATTTAGAAAGATGAAGTAGGTAAACAAGATTTGTTTCATGTTTTATAATGATGTTCTAATTTAATAATTCTTATTTAATTTTTTCGATTCATATATTCAAAAACTATTTTCCAAAAAATATCCAGAATCAAAAATTGATAGAACCCATCTATTATGGTTATATGGTTTTAATAATATTTTTCCATCCATGGAAAACTAAGGCATCACAAAAAACCAAAATATGGGCTGATATATATGAAACCCAAATTGATTCTATAAAATGTTCATAAACCATAAACACAACTACAAAAATAAAATATATATGAAATTAATCCAATATAAATTATAAAATGGTTAAAAAAGAAACATAGTAAAATAATGAATTTATAAGACCCAATCCTACTCAAGGGTGTGAAAAATATCCAGTGAAATACATTTAATTCTCCCAAACGTATAGGTTTAATATAGGTGTTCAGTGATCATATGTTTTCGTTAAATTATCGCAATCAATTCTCATTTCATAAAGTCTTGTTAATTCATTCAATGATTCCATAAATTATAGTATGAATAAAAACTATTACATATTCTATATTTTAAGGATATTGAACAATATGGACTATTTATTTTTTTACTACCATATAAATTGTAGAAATAATATCCTATAATCTTAAAACATGTGATGGATCAATGTGACACTTCATAGTCTAAGAAGGAGGGGAAAAATAATTTATGAAATCAAAATTATATGATAAATCTAATATATATTCCAAAATCAAAATCTATTCATAAATTGTCCAAAATTTCATTACTGTATCATCCCCATCATTACGATATAGTTGTGATCTAATTAATTTGAATACTTCAAAAACACATTCATATCCTACAAAAAAATCATAGAGTATAGTGTCAATATCCATCGATAAAATTCATCCACAAATATCACATTTTCACATTTAATATTCATTAAATTTTACAACCATTTCCATTAAGAGTATATTTGATTAGTATATTTAATGATTAGATACACAATATTTTTATATCATGAATTATATTCTACATTCCTGATAATTATCAACCCATAAAGAAATATTTATTTCATATGGCGTAACATAAACCTTCATTATTTAATCTAGAAATGAATGATAAAACTGAATTATAACAGAAGTAGAGTAAGGATAAATAAGTGATATATAAATAATATATTTAATTATATCATTTGAATTCTGGTATAGTAATTTGATATTAAAATTTGAAACAACTGACCAATATATTACAGACCATAATAATGATTCATCACACATAGAATGATAATTCATAATAAATCTATCATAATAAAATTAGAGAACATTATAAATTAGAGAATAAATATAGTACAAGATGTAATTATTTTTAATACACAAAAATTATGAAGTCATATTCATAGTATTCATGGAACACTCATATACTATCATTGTGGATTGGTCTTACTCACAATTCCATCATATACTAATTCAAGGTTCACCATAATGACTATCATATGAGATTAGGTTAACTCGGCATTCATATTTGATGATCACTCTCTACTCTATATTAGTTTATTTGGTCCTCTTCCCATTATGTTGGAATAGATTTCATCCAATAAAATCACGGTTTATTTGGTTTACTGTTCATTTTGTAGTCATGGTCCACTCCCAATACTATTATTATGGACAAAATTCATTACTAATTAAGTTTCAATTCCCATTATAGACTATAGTATCTGCAAAGATGTATATATTACCGAATATACTAGAGGGATATAAAATATCAGTCCCACCAATAAAATCATTGAAATATATTTATATGTTCTCTACAAGTCATAAATAAATCCTTATACATGAAATCCCCATCAAAAAAATATTTCTTGAATATTTAAAAATTTCACTATAGCATAACACGTAGAAATTAAATTTGTTTCACAAAAATATATTATTAATGTAAAACCCATGTGATACATAACGACGGAATAAATATTCAATGTCCCTTATAATGAATAAATATCATCAAGGGTTGTTATCAGAAATGATAAACATCATTATAGGATATTTATTGCATTTCATGATAAAACAACCCACATCAAATTGAAATAATTTATTTAAAATATAAAAATTTCAAAAATATTAGTGGAAGAACATTATTTTAATGGAATATTAGATTAACATAATGGATAAGTAAGAGAATTTGTTTATAATGATAAGAAATTACATTTGTACCGTGTAAATTAATACAATGATTCCATCACATTTTTATTAATAAGTTAATAGGGCTACATTCATTAAATGAAAAGAATATTCCACAGCAATATTTCAATAAAAATTAATTCATGGGTAAAAATGAAATTTAAATTTCATTAAATAATATTAAATTCATTCGATAAGTCATTTTGATAATATATTGATATATGGGGAAATGTTTGTTCGACCAAAGAAATAAATAATGTAAGGTTTCTATATTTTTTTTCATTTCATGAACTTTTTATCATAGATAAATTATATTGAAATAAAAAAAATATAAAAAAACAAGAGGAATAGAATGGTCATCAGTTTCATTTATAGCTATAACATAAAATATTAACATAAAAAACATAATTATTAATATTTTATGTTATCCATGTTTTTATAGAAGAAACACATAACATCAATTTCACCTTACATTGTGTATTCAATATCCATAATTAATGATCCAATTGATTTATATTATATATAAGAATGGATATAGAAAATATTTATAACATCAAATCTAATCCTATAAAGACATTTCAAAAATAATTTATTAATATATTTTTCAAAAAACATTATATTCTTGGGTAAATTTTCTTTATTTCATTGTAATTTTGGAAGGGCGGTTCCCATACATGTAAATTGATCACGGATATATCATTTCATAATTATTAATGAGGAGATAAATATCACCTATACTAATTACATGAAAATATGTATATATTAAAATGAATTTATATATAGATACCATTATTAAATATTTCATGGGGATGGTAGGTTGTATGTACACATGAACACTATATTATAATTTCATTGGATAATGAGATGAATATAAATTAATATTTAAATTTAATAGAATAATAAAAATATTATATGTATCATATATATTCATTAATTAAATCCTTCTTTACATCCATTTATTTTTGAACATGAAAAAGAATACCATCAATTCATGTAGGTGGTAATCCACATATAGACATGAATTATGTTATTCTATTCCAAGGGATTGGAAGGGAAAATGAGATATATGATTCTATGATATAAAAATTAATTATATAATAAATATGAAACATTAACAATAACACTATCATAATACAAATTCATGAATGATGGTGACGGAAAATTAATTCTATAACTATGTGTATACTATAGTCCACACATACACATGACTGAGACCATGACATCAATTTAAATGGATAAGTGGGAGGATAACGGTAGTTGCCTAATCATTATAGTGTTTCATGAATATAAGGATAATAAAACTAAAATTATTTTATATATAGAAATTATTTAAAAGAGGTAAATAATGAAATAAATTTAAAGAAGTTTGATTAAATAATTTTATATCCTTCAGATGGGCTATCATAGAGCCTTTAAAAATAAATGTAGAAATGGACTATTAAAAAACAGAACAAATAAATCATAGATTTGGATTTTGTATTATTTTGTTAATCTAGATATTTCAATGCGTCATATCAGATAGAATGATATGATATACATTTATAAGTGGGGAGGGGAAACATGTGAATGTTTTTTAAAGATTAATATATAATTAATTCATTCAATATAAAAATGCATCAAAATTATATGAAATTTTATTATGGTATGAGATTAGGTCAATTTTCTTATAAATTTATTTACAAAATTACAAATGGAAATAATTATTTTCTTTTAATGTAACCCAACTGGTAAACCAATGTTAAAATTAACTATAATAAACATATTATTTCTATTTGAATTAATCATTAGTGAAAAAATAATGAAGTCTCATTTTTATATTTTGCAGTTTTTATTTTAATACGGATTCCACATTTTAAAAAACTATCAACATTACTGGTATATGTGATTTTTAATGAAAATATTTTTTATGAAATGAAAATCAGACAAGTAAAAAAATATATTCAGTATAAAAAAAAGATTATACCTAAATTATACATAAATTAAATTAGAATGAAATAAGATGTATTATTCATAACATAAATAGAAATAATATTACATTTAAAACCACATTAAAAATTATAACATCAATAATTTTTTAATATTCAAAACATTTTTCAATGAAATATGTATTTTACACAATTTATTGAGAAATAAAACATTTTATAAAATTATAATTAATTTAAAATAATGATTATAAAAAATTATTAGATAAAAAATAACAGTTTTTTTATAAAAAATAAATAAATATTTAAAAAATTATTATTTTCTCATAATAATATTAAATCTCATTTGAGAAAAAATGAATTATTGCATAATATGATGGATTTACAATATAATTGAGTATTAATATATTAGTATATTTTAATTTTCCAATATATTTATATGTTTTCGTATATTATATTTATTCTTATTCCTTTTATGAATATAATCAATATGTTACAATTAATAATGTTGTACACATTATTTACACATATTGCATCATGTATCACATCATATTGAAGGAAAGAATTTGAAATGAATTATCTAATAAAATCTTTGTATATTCAATTCAACCCCCCCTCCCATAAACACATACAAATACACATAAAATTTATAAATCCATATATTTTACATAAAATAAAATAAAATAATATAATATAAATCAGTTTCATCTCATCCTAATGTCCTTATAGAACATCATTGTATTTAGGATTCCCCTAAATAATAATAACCCAATTAGTAATATTATAATATGGAACATTATCACCATTTTATAGTATATTTATATGGTTTTCATCAAATAAAATATCATACCTTAGTGGTATGACATATGAGTTATGTACATTTAATGTGGTAGGTATTGATTTACTCTAGATAGATACTGGTAACAAATCCTTATTATGATAGAGACTAGGATGAAGAATAATATGAAAATCTATCATCCCAAATCAATAAAAATTTTTTTTGTATTCACCGGTCTCAGTTTTTTCATTATTTATTAATCCTGTAACATTCATCCATGGTAAAAGTTTGAGTAATGACTTCTTACTAATATATAAATATTCATTTTTTAATCATTTCTAGTATAACACATATGGTGAGAAAAAACATTCATGATGTGCCCCTGATTAACTTTGAATATCTATAATTTTTTCCCATATATTTTACTTTCATATTGAATTTTTTCTCAAACATCATAAAAAATTTGTTCTTTATACTTCATTCCATATATTCATTCATTAGAATCTATATAAAATTATAAACGTAAATAATATAATTTAGGAAATCACTATTGAGGCGGGTATTGATCACAACACCACCTTAAAATAAAATGAATATGTTCTCATCACACCCTCAAGGTTTTAATTTTTTATCATAGAATGTCCTTCTTTATGAGGAAGATATGCACCACTGAAACACACCTTATAATAAAGATCATACTGAAGACGTTTCAATCACATCAATGTAATAAAAAATACAAACCTAATATAAATTAATGTGCTACTACATGGATCCTCAAAAATCATTAATACATATTCAAGTATTCTGTTGATGAGAAAAAAATTATATTATAGAAATAATTATTATTTATATCATAATGGTATATACAAAAATGGAATTAACATTATGTAATTTTTATTTTTTGGGAGTCCTATTACCAAATATATAGTGATGGTTTCCGATTTATATTATTGAATGGAATTTGGTTCTACCACCTTCATAAACTAATTTTTCATTTCCATAACATTAATAAATATGTTTCACTGAGGAACATACTATAAAATATAAATATTCATGTTTCATTACATGAAATACTCTCTATAATATATATAAATATTTTTTAGTCATTAATTAAAATTTATAGAAGATATTAAAATTATGTTAGCATGATCTAAAACCACAGAATGTCAACAAATCCAACTGAAACTATGAGAAATGATCCCTATATAATTTCATTAAACCTAGTTCAGAAATAAATAAATTACAATTATTTAATCAAAAAACTATCTCAATGAAAATCAAATCAAATCTATATAAAACACCCAAAATAATTTTATTTGTTTTCAAACATCCAAACACTTGCAATTATAAAAAATGACATAGGATAACTCCTTAAGAAAACATTTTTACACCATTATGATTTCTAAAATATATCATATATTCCTAATTTATATGAAAACAATAGCATTAAATCATGTTAGAATAAGGGAAAAAAATGTAATCCCAGAAAAACAATGCACTAGTATCAACAATACATAGAAAAAGGCAGACATAATCATCAAAAATACTCCATGCTCATAATGAAAATTAGAAATATCAATAAATCATTTCAAACAAGGAACTATCAAAATACATTAAGAATAATATAATAAAATCCTTGAAGTGAACATCTCAAGGGATATGGAATACAATATCATGTCATTCCAACATCATTGAAACATATTGGAAAACACATATCCTGTTACATATGAATGGCATGGTAATAAAATTAAACAAGTTTATATTAACTAAATGTGGTCACATTAATATTATTCATCAAAATTTCTATTTTATCACATGAACCATTTCACCACATAATTCATTATCATTACATTTTCTATGGGTTAGTTATTTACATCATTTTCATTACAGCCTAAGACAATCTATTATAATGAAAAAGAGAATATGTATAGTTTCATATCTCACTAGGGTTAATTGTTTCACAATAATTATACCTAACATAACATAGAGAATCATCCTTGGAATTATATAACTAATACTATAGAGAATAAGGCCATGTAGTTTATCCAATGCATCTGTTAGGGGCATAGTGACATAGTTAAACTCCATATCCTATGAAATGTAGTTATGGGATTTAGAGCCTCATTCCAACATACCTTGTGAAAATATAACATCAAATAAATAACAAAAAACATAAAGTCATTTTCACATTCTTAATTAAAATTTAACATATATTTCAAAATCTAACATGATGACATTATATTGAACATTCAATCATTCCATGTTATCAATTATGAATAATTAATATAATCATTATTTTTAACCTTTTTAACCAATTAAATAAAATTATATCACTTTCCCTTCATAAACCCATGGTAATATGTTAAACATAATGATCAAAAGTTTATCCCTATTGGTTTAATCAATTGTATATTTAACAACATGTACCCCAGTTCATGATCATGACATACACCATGAGTATTATCAATACAAACACTGACGTCCTCCATGCACCCCAGGGGGATGATGAGGGTTTCAATTTACCATTTAAAAATCATTATAACATTTCTCATATAGATAATCCAAAAGTACATTATTAAGAAACCAATTGAAAAACATTTTATGACCTCACAAGCATCAATCACACATGAACAAAATAATCATCATCCACAGAATATATGGTTTGATAATTGGAAAATTACTATTACATCATAATTTTTAACTAAGACTTCACCAATATGATAAAAATTCAAAAATATATTTCTAAAAATTTTTGAAATATGACCACATATCATTAGGAAGAACCAAAACCACTACACACCCCCATATTAGTCATGGAAAACACCATTTTGAAATTGAATCCCCAAAAGGCATTCTTTATATAAATGGATTACATAGAAACATGATGACAATTAAAAATACATTTTTTCTACATCCTATTAATCATGTTCATTTAAAAATGAGAACAATCATTAAAAAAAATTTCAAACCTGAAGACTGTTTAAACCCATTTTTTCAAACAATATTCCCTATATAATGAAATTCACACACTCGATTCAATTGAACCCATTAAATTATGGAATTTCAAGGTCAAAATTAAAAAATGTATTTTGTATTTGAATATAAAAAATGTGGACAATGGTCTTTAATCAATTACAACAATAGTAAAACATGACATAAAAATTATTTAGAGGTTAAAAAAACTAATTCATTTCCTAAAAAATTAATGAAACCCTATTAAAAATAGAAACGATGTCCATGCCTAATTTATTTCCATATAAAAACCATTAATTTGGAGAAAATGGATTTTCGAAAAAATGGTAAATCACTCACATAGGTCAAATCAGCATTTAAAATTAAACTAAAACCCTGTTTTTAATTTAGTTGATATCAACAACACAATTTTATTGACAAAATAATTTTTAAATATCATATTTTTCAATGAAAAATTAACTGCTTAAAACTCATTTCCCTATATTATAAGCATTAAAAAATCCAATAATCATCTCATTAAAATCATAACGTAATAAAATATTTCATATTAAATTATAAAACATAGATTACATAAAAAATAATAATATTTACCATGGACTAGGACCAATAAATTATTTTTAAATCATCAAAAGTGTATCTTATATATCAATACCCTAATTAAAATGATATTTAAAAAAAGAATATTGTAATTATATAAGAAAATAATTCCATAGTAATACCAACTCAACGATAACATGGTCATGTTGGGAACCTTCAGAACGTGATGCTTTCATAGGTGACCACATGATGATTCCCATTACCACCACCATGCATATTCACTTTCTCATATACATAATATCACCCCTTATGTATATATTAAAATAGACATGTTAATTTCCAATTGGATCCTTACATATTTTATTATATATTGAAGTACCCATTTACACATAGAGATGCTTGGATATTTTATGTATAGGCATAAAAACACCTAGACCTAATATATAAATATTCTCTACCTTGACATGATATATAAACATATATATATATGGGTAACATATATATATATATATTCATTCATATGAATAGATATATATTTTGAATTAGAATATGGATATTTGAATGCACCTCCAGGTTGAACAAAATGCATAAAAAAATTACACAGATCCGAAAATCACCCAAAGAACGAAAATAAAAATAGTGATAAATAGGGTATGAAATCCATCCTCATGCAGTTATAGAGAACCAAAATGACCTAATATTTTTCAACATCAGTGTTGAATACCAAAAAACACCACAAATATAGACATTTATGTTTGTTAAACACCCTAACAATGGAAGAAAAATGAAATAATGTAATAACCATATCTATAGGGTTCCATCGATCAAAATACAGAGAGGGAGATAGATAAAATTTGCTAAATGATGGAAAATGGAGGTATAAAAGGTATCAAATTAATGTAATTAATAATAGATAAATTGAAATCTAGTGGAAATCACTAGAGAAAGGAAGTCGAGATGGAGGAGAGGTGTGTTTACAAGGAGTGAGGGAGGGGGGAGGTTACATGAATCACATGGTAAGGGAATAAGGAAGAAAAAAGTGGTGTAATAAAAATAAGAAATAACAAAAGTTAAAAAAATCCAAATAAAAATTTAAAATACTTGTAATTATAAAGGTATGTGCATTGATTACAAAATTGTGTACACAATATGCACATTACACTACCTAGGTCGATCACCCATGGATTATTATCCATTTGAAAATAGATGGTTAATAAAAACATTATCATTTCATTACACTCAGAATATTCACCATATAGTGCTAAAATTCATTCTTACTGCATAGTTTAATAAACCATGAGTAATCCTTCTGATTAACATCAAAATCAAATGGTAACCCAGAAGGGAAAATAAAAGTTTTTGTTATCCTTTTAGAATAAACATGAAACAACTAAAAAGCCCCCAAAAATTAAAAATATTCATTGCTCAAACTACTGTATCGCTAGTCCGTCCACAAAAATAAAAATTAATCCAAAATAAAAACACTATGACACCTAAAGTAATACAATATCTACCCCATTCAACATTATGTCCCCAAAAAGTATTATTCAAATGAACGGAAATGCATAATTAAAGCTTCAAAGTGGATATTAATAAATTATAAACACAATGTGGCATAATATCAAAGGAATAAAATGAAATAATCCAAAAAAATTTCCATCCATATAAACAAAAACCACATCTTCATGTACATTTGGAAGAAGAACATTCAAAAGTAAATCATAATTATATTGGAAACCGTTAACATGGTGTCCATAATATTTATAGTTCTCCAAAAACATTGAAAAAAAGATTACTACTAGAAAAAATATTAATAAATAATTGAGCATTAATGAGATACAAATTCATAAGAAAACACACTCCAATACTAATGGAATAATTAATCAAACCCAATATCCTCAAAAGATAACTACAGTCCTGACCATATTACATAACAACAATTGATAATCTAGGGTCCAAATCATGGATCACCCCATCATGTACCATAAGAAATTTCCATGTTCAAATTCAATATGATTTTCCAAACTCATCTAGTTTATAAAACACCCAAGTTACACAATTTTGAACCATAGTGATCTACATTTTCCAAACAACAAGAACCACTATAATTTCACGATAAAATGAGTACAATATTGAGAAAATATAAAAAACTATATTCAATGAATCAACCCACATATCACAAAACTAATGTAATGGTATCCCAATGCATCAAAACTCAAAAAAATCATCCAAAAGAAACATTATAGTTCTCTACCCCTCTCACTAGAATGGTTTACTGTCGACTATTCTACTAAATGTCAAGTACAGCACCAAATCCAATGGAAAAAATTACTATATAAATAATATAAATAATGGAACTAAACATGGACATCAGAAATCAAAAATCATACTGAAATCCAAATCATTCCCTCCAAATAATGAAATGAAAAAAATAGCAACAAATAACAAGTCATATAACAACCCTTAATTGTTCCAACAAAATATTAACAAAACAACTATTCCATATAAAAATCAACTTCCCCAACATAAATTTTAACACCACCAAAACCCAGGAATATTATAAAATTACGTCAAATCTCATTGAAACCAGACTAACATTATGGGACCCACATTTTTTTCATATCATGGATTACCAAATGAAATATTTTTCCAAATTTCATTTCATTTTAATAACCAACCAACTAAGAATGGACATTCAAAACTAATTTTCCATTAAAAAATATTTTCTATGATGAAGCCCTTTTAATATGGAAATTTATACAACCATTGAAATAATCAATTCCCCATTTTTCGCAATATATTTTTTTAATGTAAGTTTTTTCATCATATTATTTTAAACATCAAGCATGCCCAATTATTACTCAAGAACAAATATAGGAATAATAAAAACACATCAAAAACTAGACTCAATCTACTTCAAGAAATTGGAAAACAAAATTGTATAAATCCAAAATCACGGGGTTTAGTAAACATGAACCATGGAGAGTTATTATTATTTTTAATTTATTTTCCATGTAGTTGGGGGGCTGCAATAAAAATATTGAAACACACTCTATAAATGAACTCATCTTGACTCCATGGGAACTATATATTTTCTTATTCCATGTGTGCCAACCAAGAAACATACATTCACGTCAATTTATACCATAATCCTAATATAGACTCAACATATCAAAAAAATCCTTAATGGTGATAGAAACATCAATAAAATCAAAAAATATTATAAATATAAAAAATCATGAATATTTGATTCAAATCCGGACATCACCTCACAGTTTGAGGCTCAGGACATGCAAGAGTATTCAAGACACTCCATACCCTATCCACACATGATCTGATAACCTTGTTATCAATTCTGCAAAAACATCCCAAAATGTAAAGGGCCATACCAAACCTATATATCAATAGGATCATGGTATATGATACACATATGAAACAAACTGACTAGTCATTCCATCCAAACCAACAACATAACAAATTTTTCAAAAGTCTTGAAGGGTGTTCCTTCTCTCTAATGGATGGAAATTAGTAATTATACGACACTAGAAATATTATTTCAATGAGTCTCCCAGAAAAGGGTTAAAAAAAGCATTAAATGTAAAAACCAATGTAAATAAATAATAAGGAAATATTATATACTGAAACAAATTAATAAAAATAACCGACTACAAGGAAGAAGAAATTAGAAAATATCTCATGCGAGGAAAAAAATCATGTCCAACAGAATCTCCCCACACTACCACAAAAAATAATAATTAATACCGAGAACATGGATTGATATAAATGTGAGATAAAAGCCCAATTGGTTAGCATTATGGGAAGAAACTATGTTATTGATTTTTTATATAAATTTTTCAATGATAGTATGAAAACTAATATAGAGACATGATTTACATACATAATAATATCTTGTAAAATCAAATAAAATATATAAAATACAGAAAAAAAACAATTTTTTTTTCATTGCAAATACCATACACATGCATTTGTAGACAATTCTACGTGCCTAATACATATCACAAACCACCACACCAATATCACTTCTCAAAAAAATTAATTTTTATTTATTAAAATGAAAACATCCACATTAATACATTTTAAAATAATAGTAAAAGATATAACGAAGGGTTCATAGGGAAAAATCCTTATTTATCAAAAATTAGGGAATATGAGGACATGATCATGAAGATATACACAATGATCACAGTGGTCCTAAAAATCTGAATATATCATGTCAAATATTTCTCTACAAAATAAATCAAGAAAAAAACAAATCTAACCATGCATCAATCAAATAAATTTATCATAATTCCATGTACAACTATCCCAACCTTTAGTTCACAATTCAAAAAACATTGATCATGTGATAGAGTAATGGCATTGTAAATAAGAGAAAATAGGGTTCCATTATGTAATAATTCTCATAATAATTGTTCGCTTTACTACTTCCATTTTATCACTTATATTATTTTGCATCACATAATTCATTTTCATCAAATTTAAAATGGTTTAGGAATTAATATCAGTTTTACAACATCCTATGATGACCAATTACTTTGAAAACATATTATGTATAGTACCCTATCTCACCCGAGATAATCATTTGAAAAAAATTATATGTTAATTAACTTTTACCATCACTCAATTTTGTTTATAACACATTCTTTTGAGCATCATTGTCAGTATTCTCATTCATCGCATCTTTTACCGGAATAGAGCCTCATTCTGACTCCCTAACATATGCATTATAGGGGTGGGTTTTAATGCCTTTTTCTAACCTGACCTGTTGGTGTGGAAGCTCCAACCAATACCCCACATATTACTAAGTCATGTTATCTTTCATCATTAACTATTTACCGTGTATACCATTTCATAAATAAATTCAAATTTTAAAATAAAATTCACAATTAATTATTCATGAATACATAAATCATTATAATTCCATAACATATAAACACAATACCATTTGAAAACAATTACTCATTAACTCATTTAAATTATTCCAAACAGTCCATCATTACATTATATGATTGAGAAGCAATTTATATAAAATTTATTTACAGCCCATGATAATAAATTAACCCCATTTCTAACAATTTCCTTTCATAAAATATTGTTAACATGTTTATCATAATGATCATAATTTGAACATCTTAAATAACAAAAATAGCATATTTAACAACATGAACACAATTTAATGAACATTGAACATCACAATTGTATCATCATTACCATCCTCCACATAATAAACACATCCTATGAGGAACATGGTAGTTTTAATTTTTTTTTTCTCATAATTAAATCTATCATTTATAACTATAGATATCAAAAGAAAAATAAGCATAGAATAATTACACAACCAAATATCTCATCACAAGAACCAATAATATGAATAAAAAATTCATAGTCTGCCTAAAATTGTGTTTGTATAGGGTAAGTCATAATAATATAACAATAAACAACATATCCATTAGTCATATTATTTACATTAATTTTTTTTCTAAAAATTGTTAAAGTCAACCACATCTCCAAAGTGTGAACCGACACTTCTATGTGCATCCATATATATTAATGGAAACTACATTTAAACATTATAAATCAAAAACTGCCATCATTAAAATAGGAAAACCCATATAATACAAAAGATATCCAACATAAAAATACATTTCCCAAAATCAAAATAATCAAGTGTGTTTCTAAATAAAAGCCATAATGTGAGTTTTTATCGAACATTAAAATGCCTAAATCACTTTTTCAAAGCCATGTTCAACTAAACAATACAATTATTATACACTATTCAAATGAACCCATGATTTTAAATCGACTCAAACATATCATTAAACAATTGATTTCTTCATTGAAAATTCAAATCATGGACCAAGGCCTTCCTTCTATCACGCATTCGATCAAACACCACCTTGTTCATTTTTTGAGATTCCAAATAATCATTAATTTCATAAAATATTTCATGATATTATATTAATAAAAAAAATTACCAAACCATTATCATTTCTATCCAGCCACCAATAAATAATTCATCATAGATTTTCTATAAATTTTTTTAACCAATCACACATTTCATATATCTATTTTAAATAAAACAATAACCCCTATTATGCTATTTGTGGGCAACCCATATATTTAAAAGTGAATTAAATTATAAAATTTTATTCTCACTCAATGAGGACCACTATTTTCATAAAACATAACCCATGTTTAAAATAATTTAAAAATTCCAAATTCATTTCCAGTAAATCATTACATAATTAAATAATTTAATTTAAATACTAAACCATCATTAAATGAAATAACCATTAATTCCATGTCCAATGAATAATAAAAAGGGTTCAAATCATCACAGTTCTCTCACATATGTCGATAAATGAATAAAAATGGAATTATAAATATAAAATATATTAGAATTAAAAAGTAATAAATTTTAAATAAACATCTTCCTCAAGAATAATAGTATCAATCTGGAACACTTTAGCACATGATGGTTTCATCAGCGACCACTCAAAGATTCTATTTCTAGCCACCTTACATATTCACCATCACTTATACATTGGGTCATCTATCCACAATTCACAAATTTTTATTCCCTGAATATATACAAGTGGATCCTTATATATATACTCATATATGAATATTTGTATTTACAATTACACACATATGAATTTTTTTTATATATACACAACAAAACCTATAAAAAATACAAAAATATTTGCATCTATTAGTGAATATATATATTTATATATATAATGTGGGAATATATATATACATAATCCCATATATACATATAAAGCTATGTTTCCATCAACTTTCATGACTCGAAGCACCCTTTATGATGATCAAAATAACAATAAAAATGAATTGGGAATCAAAAATAACCCAAGGGACCCAAATAAAATTGGTTCAAAATAAAAAGAATAAGAAATGATTCATAAAATTATCGTAGAAATTTTAAATGATCTAAAATTCATTTCCATTGGAAGTGAATACTGTAACACCCAAAAATATGAACCAAAGAGCCTAATGCACACATTAATGATGGAAGAATACCTAAAAACCATAATACCCCTAACCCTATGGTCCATTCGAACCAATATGGACGATGGGGAAAGGGAAATTCATTAAAATGAATGATAATTTATGGAGAAGATATTTACCTCAGATAATATACTAAGAAAATTAATGAATTTTTTGGAAATTGGCAAAAATTTATGGTTGAGAGGGAGGGTAGGATATTGACTATATAGGGAGGTAGGGGGCGATCATGTGATGCACATGGGATGGGACTAATATAAGGAAAGTGTGGGAAAACAAAAAAAATTAAAAAATTAAATAAAAATAATAATTTTTATATTCTATGAAATCTGCAAATTCTTTCCATGGGTTTAAAAATAGTGTGAGACTAGTGAAATAGTTATTACCTAAACTTGGAAACCATTCACGGTAACACCTAGGTAGACACAAGGATGAGTATACAATACTAAATTCATCCCACTCATAACTATCACCTTACATTTACAAAGTGAATTATTTCATCGTGTTTTAATAGTCTATGTACATTCCATGAACCGGGAATCAAAAACACCTTCGAACATATAGAAGAAATGCATGATTAATTCTAATCATGTAGGCTAACCCTGAAACATCTAATATTATTCAGAAAAATATGAAATTTTCTTCATACCAATAAAAAGATATCAACTCATCTATACAAATAGAAAAAAAGTAATTCAAAATAGTAACACAGTGGAAAACATGGTATTACAATGGGTAATAGTAATTTAAAGAATGTAGAATAAGATATAGGCAGTGAAATACTATGGTATGTTGATTTCCTCTTCTTTGTGATATGTACATTTGGTTAGACCTGAAACATTCCTAGGATATTACATAGAGATTAAATGAAGGTTAAAGCTAATTACAAGGAATTATTGAATATTTTTTATATGAACTGTTATATCTTTTGTACCTAATAATTGTTATCGAGGGAGAAAAAGAGGATGTGTTTTTTATTTGAGTGGAGGGAATCAAACTGATTTACCTAAAATAATTAGATAATATAATTTCACATTTATTTGAATGTTGATTCAAATTGAATTTAATTATATGGAGTGATATTTTAGGATTTAAATATATTCTATTTGTGGAATTTTTATATGTTTATATCGAATTATATCCCTTGTCTGTTAGATTTTTCTTTGATAATTATTTTTTAATCATAACCATGGAACTAAAATTATCATGTTGTACTATTCATTATGTACAAAAATTAATATGAACCTATTAAATTGAAATTTCTAATGTCATTGAAAATACAAAATCCAAATTATAGAACTCAATTTTAATTAGTGTGTGATATTAATTTTCAAAATTAGATATAATAAATATTGAAAACTATTTTTGGAAAAACATATTTTAATAATAAAAATGGTTTATTACATATTTCATGCAATGTTAAACATATTTTATTTTAATTAAAATACATACTATTGAAAATGTAATATATATTTTTAATTTTATGAATTATTATGTATTGATAAATTTAATTTATTAAGATAAAAAATTACTTACCATCGTATTAACAAATTTACAACATGATATATCAATATAATATTTCAATCATCTATAAATAAATAAATAATAATAATAACACACACTGTTCATCATGTTCAATGTAAAAAAAATATAGATGTGACTCCCCTCGATAAGCTATTCTCCACAACAAACCACTCAAGAAAAATAAATCCAACCACATTAGGAAGTGGCATAATGAAATCTGTCACCCAAAAGGGAAACATGATATTTTAGATATTATTTTTCATATAAAAGGTATGGAAAATATAAACACTTTCATAACCTCAAATAGGGTTCTATGAATATCTAACAGTATGAATTTTTGGTCACATATGAGATTTAAAAAATAATAAAAAATCATAAAGATCATGTCTTCACATGTTATGTATTCAACAATTACACCTGACCACACAAAAGTTTTCCAACCGAATTATTTACATTTATCATAATATACTAAAAATAGAAATCCTTTCAATTTATTATATAAAAAATCTTTGAATTCATATAAAATTGAATGAACAATCCTCTAATGAAATAAGGTTTTTCCAAGAATATTGAAAAGTAAAAATAATGTTTTTCCATCTCAAAAAAATTATACAAATATTCCATGAAAACTCATCCTAAAAATTATCCCTATAGTGATCTCATTATATATTATTTTGATACTAGGGATGTAAAATTAGATCCATTTGTATTGATGTGTTAAATCGCTAACATAGAGTTGGGTTAATAAATAATCATATATACAATAAGTATACATAATCCAAATAAATAACAATAAAATAGCCTATGTGAATCGAACAAAAAAAATTTAGGCCCCATATGTAACATAAGATTTAGAAATGATATTGTTGACATATAAATAATATATCCAATAATGAACATGTGGTAATCCATACAAAAAAGTTTGGTAACAAAGATAATTTTATATACATTATGGTGATGTTGAGGAGAAATTTTATTGAGAAATCCTATAAAATGGTTGAAACCATAAAAAAATTCATAGCTTGTGTAATAAAATATAATAAGCGGTTCATATTAATCATAGAGATATAAGTCTATGAATGAAAAGGAAATTGGTTTGTGTAACTCAGTAACATGTTCCTTATGTCACATGGATGAAGAATAATTATTGTAATAATAACATTTTTAGGGGGTAGTGAATAAGTTTATATTTCCATACTATTCACATTTTTCATATAACCACTATGTTAAATCAAGAACCTATTGTAATGTAATATGTGGAAGTTCAACATACATCGAATAATTGATATCACTAATCCTGACAACACTTGCATAAAATGTTGTTTAATTATATCTCCCAATGAATCACTGTAGCGCGCAGTCGAGATACTGTTTAAACGGCGACACTGTAGCTGTGGCAGGGGTACTGTAGCGGCAGTAGGGGCATTGTAGTAGTGGCGGGTACTATAGTAGTGTGTGTACTGTAGCATTACTATTCACAGAATGGGCTTTGGGCCAAAAAATTAGGCCTACGGGCTATGTAATGGGATTAATGCCCACTGGGCCTTCAGGCTAGGTAATGGGTCTCCCTCTACCCAGTTAAAGAGGTCTTTGCTTTGTTTTAATAATAAAAATGAGCCTTCGGCCCCAAAAATTTAAAAAAATATATCTCCCAATGAATATGAATCCTATAATCTATAATATGTCAACAGTCAATAATGGGGATCAAATTATGCTATTATAATATGTTATTAAGATGTTTTCACTCAACAAGGTCTTATATAATGAATTTAATTATTTACATTCTACTTTTAATGAAATAATAGAACTATCTGAATCATATTTTTTATTAAAAATATTAGTTATCATGAACCATTTCCATCTCAGAATAACCTGAACCAGCCAATGCATGTTACAAGTTCACTATATTTGATGACCCAAAAGTCCTTAATCCTATAGTTAATGATTCATATCATTAATAGTTTCACTCACCACACACATCATATCTATCTCACTAAAAATATACTCCAGTTTACTGAATAATAATTTTTAGATAAACAAAATACACTATTTTCATGAAATTATATTATTCATTCTATCTCATGAACGTCCACATAATACCCTCAATCAATTATGGATCCTAGATATCATATATATAGTCAATATATATCATTAAAAAATAATTTTCTATCCCAAATAAATTAAATATTTCCTTGATCATTTATAGAGGTCAGTCCCATTTAATTCAGAGCCATCGAAAAACACTAAAATAATAAACCCCATGTCAGGGATATACAATTGGACCCTAAATAGAATTATATTATCATATTGTATTTTTCTAGAGACAGGAAACACAATCAAAGAGAAAATTAATTGGGAAACCAAAGCCCAAACATGAAAAATATAAACACATTAATATATTGACCTATTAAACTAAATACCTATGTCTATTTAATATGAGAAGAATCATCTAATATCATGATATAATTTATCCTCAATCTCCTAAAATATTATATTTTGACCAATATGAAAAAATGTTCTTTTCACACTAATTATATGAATATATATATATATATATAACTGAAAGATTTCATACCATTCTATAACTATGATAATATTCTTACTTATGTTGATGCATCGATCAACGTAGAAATGGACTTCAATGGCACATAGAAGATAGTGAGAGAGGGTAAAAATTTAAGATGAGGGGTTTGGGGTCTTGGTAGAGAGGCTAAATTATGGCATGGGGATCATTTTTATTTAAAATATATATTAAAACAATAATTTTAAAACACCCATGATTAAAATATTTTATCATACATTCGAACACCGAGAACACAATACAATATTGCGTTGTATTAAATAAAAAATAAACATTACACAATGTCTAGATTCTAATTGTTTCTATTAATCTATTCAATTATCCTACCATTTATTTGCACTACCCTTTCCAATGATAAAACTCATTAAAGATCTATGATACACATGTTCGGCTTTGCATTATAGATTTTACACAGAAACTCCAAGTCATGTCCTCAAAATACATCATCCATATATAAAGAAAAAAACATAAAATAAACCATATATAAAATAAAAAATTTATTATAATACCTAGTAAACACTCCTCATTGTGTGTATTTATTTTTCACTAACAAAAACAAATCCGAACAAAAACTATTGAAACAGAACTTGGAAAATTAATCTGATAAAATAATATAAAGTGTGAGCCCTATGAATTCTTTTTTCAATAATAAATCACATTAATTTATAATGAGAATAAATTTCCCTTATAAATATATATGAATTTTTTTATCACTTATAAGCTTGAAATAAGATATTATTCATCTTATTGAAATAAGATATCAAAAATGTATCATACTCAATCATCATATATACAGATTACATAAAAAACATATTTATAGTATAAAAAATTATTATTCTATAGAAAAACCTAGGGGTTACAAAGATTATATTAGTCATTACCACCAAATATGAAATATTTTCACTACACTAAACATTTTTTTATGAATTAATATCGAAAAAATTCAGGAAAATTAATTATTTGAAGGAAACACCCATCAACATTCAATGACATCATTTAGGATATATGATGAAAACTGTGATGATATGATTTTAATTATAATCAATGTAATAGGTAACCACAAATAGGGTTTCACATATATCTCTTTATAAGTAGTGTATTTTTGAATAATGATGTAATCATCTGCACATAAACATATACATCATAGCATCACTCCCTAACCATGTATCTGAGAAACCATACCATACTTATTTCATTAACTAATAGTATCACATATATCTTAATAAACATAGATAAGTATAAATATTGTGGAATTTACAAAAAAAAATTGACAATTGAATATGGAGTAATGAATTTTAGTCTCACATGAGTCGGACCCTTCTAGATATATAGAATGTTGAAAATTTGTTCTATTTAATATTCACACATAGATTCTAAACTCTCTGTCAAATCTAAATCATGAAAAATATTCCCATAGATGATATATTATAACAAAATTATAAACATATATTGAAATGATATAGATGAACTCTAATATCTTTGTAATAACCATCATAATGACAATCTCATGGAAAATAACATAAATCAAAAGTATATCATTTAAATGTTAATTTATGATAAAACCACTTTCAATAGTCAAAAATCTATCAAAATATAGGCCTAATTTATAATATTATAAACATTATTTTAGTTATATATAGATAAATTTATTATGTAACCTCCAACAATATCCAAACTAAAAATATAATATAGTCAAAATTACAAATCACTTATACCTGAATAGTAGCCTATGTTGAAAAATAAAATTGGATGAATCTCATATAACTAATACAAAAAAGATATGGTAAATTCATAAGTTAATAATATATTGACCCTGTATCAATAACTATATTTGAATTATTATACTTGGAATGAAAAGTTACATCACAATGTTTCCATTTAAGGTTGAAAACTCCAAAAAATGTATATATACTTTAAAGTGATTAAAATAAAAAAATACATAACATAAAAATAATTCAAAAAAATAATTCAATCATTTAATTTATTATTGGTTTGTGATAAAATGAAAAATGATGAGTGTATTTAGTTTAAAATATTGTATGATATGAATCATATAAATACATAAATAAATTACTTAAAATCACATGAGATTTTAATAAAATGATGAATAATGGAGGTGGATTTCTCCAATTAGGTAACCTATAATTGACTAAATGGGGTAGAAGAGGATGTTGGTAAATAAAATCAATTAATATTGGATTAAAAAAAATGAGGGAGTTTTTATTATATGTAATTCTCGTAATTTTAATTTATAAGGATTAAAACACATGAAATAAACTATAATTCAACAGATGATAGAAAAATAAATTAAGAAGATTTTATTTCATGGTATAATAAAACATTTATCTACCATACTAAACAAATCAAATTAAACACCAACACCAACTCATATTTAATGTATGGATGCACTTAATTTGTTTCATGATGTTTTCTAACTCTGAAATTCAATAACGGAGATATATAGTTTCCACAAAGGTCCACATTGTTTTTAACCACCCCATGACATTCCCACATAGAAAAAAACATGTAAGTATAGAATGAACAATAAATATACCTATGTATTATACATCATATATTTTTGACTAATCCATAGGTATTAATATTATGATGGTTAATTTTTTGATATTTTACCATTTTATCCAAAAAATAACAATATCATAATATAATCCATGATAAAATAATATGATAAGAACACAATAAAAGTGAAACAATAGTGACAATATTATTCACAACATACCATATTCTTCCTCAACAAAGGGCTTATTAAATGATTGAGAATGGTAAATATAAAAACCTCAATTATTAGAGGTGGGATGGTTGGTGGAAAAATATGAATTACCATTATAAAAATATAGCCATATATGAAATGATCTCAAATACCAATCAACAATCCTTACATAAGATGACATAAGAATATAATAAATCTCCCCACTTTTTAAAATTGATATATAACGGTGAACGAACAAAATCCACTATTGAATATAATGTATTCACATTAAAACAATGTCTCCACATGTTCTTAAAAAGGAACAAAAAACCCATCAAGAAAAATAAACATGCCAGAAATTAACTCAAACTCAACTGAGTAGAACAATAAATAAAACCACTAGGATTGAATCCCAAATAAGAAACATATGATGATCAAATTACAGGGTCACCAAAACAATCTCATAAAAAATACTGTGAATGTAGAATATAATAACATTCAAAAAAAATATGTAATATTTTCATTGTATGTTATTGAAGCTATAGATACTGTAAATATGAATCAATCTCACAAAAATCCCTCTCTTAGATATATTATTTAATGTCTAAAACTAGTATAAGAAATACTCTAACCAAAACAAATCACACCCTCAGTTACCACATAAACCTTGATTTATTTCAACATATCCCACCCATTAATTAGAGATTCTTATATAGGATATAGAATAATGATATTTCAAAAAAAAAACAGAATAAAAATAAACAAAATATGATCATTTAATATAAAATTAATCTCATATAGTGTAAAATTAATTGAATAAAAATATAAAATCGAATTAGAGTCACCTCAAACCCCTGGATTCTTTATATTCATAAATTATGGATCATAAAATAGCCATCATCCAAAAAACACAAGAAGTGTAGTTCTCATAAATTTAAATATACTACTGAGGATCCAATAAAAAATGTACTCCTGGAAAACTACATTATCCCTATGAAAACATCATATGAAACTGATACATTATATATGTCCAAGACTCATCATGATGAAACTATTAAAAAAACAAGTAAATATTATTAGTTTATTAGTATATCCAACAACAAAAAATATGCTACATGAATAATGAATATGATATCATTTATCGAGACCATTTTGAGAGAATATTATATGTTACATTAGAAATGAATCCATATTAATAATACTTCTTAAATAACATCAATCTACTTGATTATAAGATAAAGTAAATAATCAAAAATAAAAATTAAGCTAAATAGTCAGATAAAATTCAAAATTCCCATTATGATATTAAAAGATAAATTACATTAATTTAAATATTTCATATAAAATCATCCAAATTTTCTGAAAAATATAACCCTATTATATTTTCATAACTACATACGATTTGAACACCAAAATGTTCAAAATTCCAGAAAATTATAAAATAATTTATCCGAATCGGCCAAATGATTTAAAATTAGGCTACCAATAGATACATTTAATGTTTATATTTATTAAGAACTAATAATGAAATTTAAAATACATTAATAAATATGTTATATTTAAACATTTTTCTAAATGATGACCCTCTTGAACAAACAATTACTAATATCCAAAACAATTTAAATTTTCATCATCTTTTAATAGAAATTTTTTTTTAGATTATGTAATGAACTATATAATTTTTTCAAAAATTTATTATAAACTGAATTAATTTTACAAAAAAAGGTCACAAGGGTTTATTTATATAAAATAATATTTTTATAAAATGTTTTATTGACACCCAACGCAGTATTCATATAAATACTACGAAAAAAAATGTATAAAAATTTATAAAAAATGCATTCCAATTATATGAATATATCACAAGATCCATAATGATTTAATTTCAATTAATAATGGAAATAATAAATTATCCCAAAATCAGGAATTATAAATAAATATACATTTTTATATAATGTACAATTAATTTCTAAGAGTTATTTCTTTATAAGTCATGTGCCAATCGTGGAACAATATATAAACTATTTCTCAAATTGAGTGTTACGTAATTGAATATATTTTTTTTCAAAACCCAGCTGTCCAGCAACATGCCACTATCTCTTACAATATTGTGGTCTAAAAAAACTAAATATTAACTAATTATAAATATTATACAATAACAATACTTATTTGTAATACATTACCTTAAACACCAATTAGAGACAACAATAAAATTGATTCCATAAAAAAACATAGGGAAACACATCGCATACTGAGGGAAATAGGTAGACAAAGTCACAATAAAAATATATATTAGGCCCATAAAATAATATATACATACAACTAATCTCCCAAAATTGAAGGATATTGATTCCAAAACCTAGTCCTAGACTAGAATCCTATATAATATTACAACATAAAAAATATTAATTGAGATAACCTTCTATTTCACCCTTCATGGCCCACCACTAACTCCAATAATTGATTATGATCATCATTTTTTTGATAATTGTGTGAAGGTTTTATGATTATTCACATAACAATTATTACGCTGTTATATAAAAACATAATCAATGTGTGATAAATAACCCATACTCATGAAGAATGTGTCCCCACACAAGACTATATTCTTGAATAAACAAAAAAATACCAAAATTATAAACAAGATAAAAATTGATTAACATGATAAACATCCATAAAAATATAATGAAATACAATTTTCATTTTAAAAATATTTATGATTATTTTATATAAATTATCGAATGAAAAAATAGATAAAGTAAATTTTGTCCAAAATAATAAAAAAAAATCAGAAGACACCATCTGAAAATCTCTATGTAGAGAAAGGATAATTAATATAACCAATCATCCATCAACATACGAATTTTAGCATTTACATATAAAACATGTCCTACGAAACTAGATTAAAAATGGATTCTATATAAACACCCATTAAGATGTTCATTTATAAGGGGTGGAATAATTGTTCCATGTCAGATCGTAATAATGAATTTATTCAATTCTCAACATAATGAAACACATTAATACTATTTTTAACCTAATATAATGATATATATGTGTGTGTGTGTAAATTAAACAACCCAAAAATCATGTGTAACTGAAAGAATAAATTATTATCATGTAAATTTTTTGAACACACAAATATGATTTCAAAAAAATTATATATTTATATATATATATAAATTTAATGTTTACATTCAAATAATGATATAATGTATTTTCTTAAAATTTATTTTACTATAGGGTGAAATTGTATTAAAATTCTCTATGTAGTATCCAACCACCAAACACCTCTTCCCACTAACAAATTTCTAAAATCTCATTTTGGAAATAATATACAATTAACAATAAAAACCATATTTTCAATAGAAATTGTATTCAGGTAAATATACAATTTAATCAAAGAACAAATTCAAATGAAGAAATAAAATTTTATATAATAATATATAAAAAATGAATAATTGTCATTCAATTAAAAAAAATCTTTTCCATGAGTTCAAATTATTTCCTTGGAATAAAAAATGTCCTAGAATAGAATCCCCTAGATGATTACTAATGGGAAAAGAGAATATTGGAAATACACCAAGGATATAGCATGAACATAAAGTCTATTCGATCATCAAATAATTCTCATGGAACCAATGTTGAATCAAAACATACCACTCACCTTACATTCCTATCTAGTAGATTATTATAAGAACAAAACCTACCAGTTTAAATAACATCAAGGTAATTATTAGTTTTAATACAGACTGATAGATTAGATCCCATATAAACCATATATATAGACACCAAGGAACAAAGTATATCAATAAATTTGGGTGATAAAGAACCAATTAATGATTCCCCCACATACAAAAAAATAATAAAACATTTTTATAATCATAATCTCTCTACATTTTCTTTCAAAAAAATATTCAAGTTCTATTTCACTATTTTCAAAAGTAAAATTAATATAAGAAAAACAAAAATTAACCCCCTTGTGGCCATAATAACGATCATTTAAAACATACCATTTTCTAAAAATAATTCCCTGAAATTAATTTTTTTTAATTACAATTTGAATATTCAATAAATACATATAATTATATTACTTTTTGAGGAATTTGTAAAATCATTTTTAAAAATTTCATATATGAAATTTATATAAACTAATGCATAAATTTTATTTTAAAATAATACATTCATCTAAAAATCAATAGTTATCCACCACCGAAAAAATTCATACAGAGAAAAAATTATAACATAACATATATAAATATATTCAACATTATCATGGAAAACATTAAAAATATGAATCCCTTCATTGAATGCTAGTTGGTTCATTTATCGACATTAGAACCCATTAATTTACATTTGTAAGGATATTTTATATACATATAAATCACATTTTATTCCAATACATTTAATTTTAACATAAAAGCAAGAATAACATTAAAATAATTTTATCATTATATATTTATATTCATTGAAATACTTTCATCTATGTTTATGTACTATTTATATATTTTAATATCTTATTAACACACGCATAAAATCATTTAATTACATAAAATAATTTATAATGTAAATTCGAATAAAATAAGTACATCACTAAATTCAATTTATATATCATCATTTCTCTCTCTTTACATAAATAGAAAATAAACTAAACAAGTTCTTGTAGCAAATGAAAAAACAATTCATCATTAAATTAATCTTCCTGAACTATTATAGAATCATTCACATTGGTTAGGGTTTGGGAGATATTTAATTCAGTGGGAAAACACCATAGGAAATATAAGAGGATATGATGTGATAAAAATACCATATGACCCCTCTTGAATCAAATAATTTGATGGGAAACATTAAAATAAAATGAAAAATCCATATATACTTTTACACAAACCATAGTTTATCCACTTGTATATGGGAGAGGATGGGATGAATATATCTAGTTGAATTGTAGATAATATGGATTTGCATGTTTTTAATTTTCTTTGGCTACTCACATGGTTAGGCTAAATAATTTACAAAAAAATTCACAAATCATTAACCACTCTGTAGAAAAGCACAAACAAAATTATATTATTTTTTAACAAATTTTACCAAACATGATTATAGCATCAAAAAATATGATCCATAAAAAAAGAAAAAAACATTGATGGTTACCACATGGTTTCACCTAACTATTCATATTTTTGTATTCCTTCACACAAATAGAAAAAATCAATCACATTATTTTCTCTGAGTTTCTCAATTTTTGGACTAATCCGATGATATACCTATATATGATAATTGATGATGTTTTAAATGGGAAATTAATGTCAAGGGGTATATCATGGTTTCTAATAAAAATATCTTGATAATTTTAAAAGGAAAAAATATTATTTACTTTTAAATTTTTATAGTTAAATTCACTAAATATTTAAATAATAATGGATTCTGTTTTATAATTTAATATAAAAAGGAATACTGAAAATGGGGTTTCATAATATATGAATACGTGTAATAGTGTGACATACCTAGCCATTAATTTCATAAAAACAATGATATTTTAGGAATAAAATATTTTTTCTTGATATATCATGATGATCTCGAACTATAAATGATGCATATTTTAAAAAAAAAATTTTCCTAGTCACATCAATATTTGATAAAAATATTTATAATGGGATTCCACAACTAGAGGGGCTATTAACACATTTTAACAAAGATTTTCCATCATTATATGGGAAAATATAATTATTTAATAAATCAATATCCCATATATATCTCACTTATATATATATATATATCTCACACAATCCAAAGACCTCACTAAATAATACAATAAATTTCCTATACTAGATGACCCATGGTGACTCAGAACTAGAGTTATCAATTACTCATAGGAAAAGAAAACTCATCGCCCTTGAATCAATCTCACTAAATCACTACTCTTGTATAGTATGTTACAAACTCAAATAAACACCTAAAACACTAATAATGTAATTCTGAAGTTTATTGTCTCCTCTGATCCTCCAACCATACACTACACTCATTGGTTGTCACTATCCTTCTCAATTACCTTCTAACTAGGAAATTTATAGATAATAACATAACATTAGACCACTATAGATTACTGTAAACCCAATAAAGGATCAAGACCTATAGATAAATTGGGTATTGTCCAATCTTATGTCTTTAAATATTTGTAGAACACTCAATTTTCAACATATATTCTTTTACTAATCATATCACACATCTCAGTACTCAAATGAATCATTTATGAAATTCAAAAAGATAAACCCCATTGAACATGTGTTCCCATCACATTAAAACTAAAATTTCAAGATAAATGTTAATGGATCGACCGACATAAATCATATATTACTTAACACATTTTCTAACAAGGTATTTTTCAAACTCATTCACATGAAATTAGTCTACGATAACAATGGGTCCCAAAACTAGAATATTTTTATGAAAAAATATAATATTATGAAAACCAATAAAAATGAATATATGTTAAACTATATCTCTCATGAGGTGATCCACCAATGTTAGATGTAACATTAATCAATATTGAGAATATTTTAAAGAGGGACATGGAAGGGGGGAGGGAGTGGAGAGACTTAAGGAAGAACATGGATGGTTTCTTCTTGTACTAAATTAGAATAATATTTATTTATGAATCTATTAAGAATAATATACATAATAATAAAAAAAGTTCAACCACATTGGGGTACATTATTGGTTCCCATAAGTTACCCATTGGTACAACTAGGGATGCTTACATCTGGGGATCTCATTAGGGAATGTTGTATTTAGAATGAGTGAAATATGGTAAACTAAATATGATTAAAAGATCACTAACAATAAAACTATTACTCATACAACATGTGTTATACAAAATAATTATATAATTCAAAAATACACCTCCAATTCTTACAATAAATTGAGGAATTAAAAGATGGGCCGAAATTCTAGAAACACTATCTATTAAATTTCTCTAAATTCAAATTCTTAATGATCCACTAACCTAAACTGAAGTCGGTCATTAAATGGTAGTAGTTTTATTTTAATACCATATAATTAAATCTTAATTCAAATATTTTTCTTACCTTCACAAATAATTAAAAATAGATTCAAATCCCTATATTATCTGAATCATAATTAATTTTAATGAATTAAATCATTGATTGACTTTAACCATTACTAATTATAATAATGGTTTCATTAAATTTTACTATAATTATTCATCAATATATATAACATGTAAATCACACTCACTCTATATAGCCATATAATTGTTTATTATCAATCATTCATTTTTTAATGAATCTAAAATCCCATACATAATAATAAATATTCATATTTAAAAATCTTGATACTTATTTCAACCCAAAAGATTATCTCAGAAGAAATAATGTAAAATTATAATCATTTAGATTCAATTGTAATTTATTTTATTTCATATAAAATTTTTCAACTATTATACCAGTAAGAGAATATGATTTTGAAATCAATATATAAAATTACATTTTCCTATATTGAAACAATTTATGATGATATATAATGATGTTTATGATGCAATTTGGTGAAATCATATTTTAATATAAAATTTCAAGACGTTTTATGAATTTTTTTTACCTATCATGATTTAATGGTAGTAACAGTGTAATATTTGTTTATTTTTTCTTATGAATATAAATTGAAACTATTTTCTTACTCTAGGAATATGTTTTAAAAATGGGCTTCTAATATTTGTATATATAAAATATATTGTACAATTCATTAGTTCTATCCATTCATCAATATCTCATTCATCCAACACATATTTATATAAATATAAATTACTATATAAGAATGAAATCAAATATAGTTAATATAAAAAAATATAGTATATATCTCATTTAATACATCCTAAAATTATATATAGTTTACTATTAACATTAGTAAATATCCTATTAAATTTATATATACATTTATTTTGATTATAATTTATTATATATCAATATATAAATTCAACATTATATAACCTTCTCAAATAATCATATTTATATATTATAACTCATTTAATAAAAACAAATTTTCCCTAAAATAATATTATCCCTTATAATGTGTTGTAATAACAATCTATATATAATTCTTATGGATAAAATATAATTATTTTATTGATGACTAGTAATTATTTTTTTGTTAAAAAATTAAATATCCTTCTCTAAAAACAATTATATACTTATTCAAAAGGGTGTTTGAATATAGATATCACCCAATACCTAAAAATCACATCATATTATGGGTTATTATACATAACATCCCACTCTATTTGGTGACCCAATATACTATTTCTAGTTTAATTTCATTATTTAATTTCTTATTACATAAATATGGAAAATAAATTTTATTTATAGTTTTTTATTAAGATATATCCAAATCATCCAATAACACAGTAAATTTAATATTGTTTTAGAATCATTTTTACCTCAATTATAATTTATCCAAATCCATTTCTTGAAATACTTTTGAGATTATCATTTTGACAAACATTATTACTAGTAAGAGTATTCTCATCCACATTTCCTTTCAGAATGCATTCTAAAAAATAAAATGGTTTCATTAATAGTGAAGAAAATAAAAAATTAGATTTAATATCATTAATATTAACTATATTACAATATTATGCCATCACATGAAAATCTATGAATGATATGAGTCATTTCATTTTTTCACAATATTAATTGGCCAACATTTTTTAGTCAATACATTCTTTCCAAAATAAATTATTAATTTAAAATATATAGCATATATTTTTCAAATAAAATGAAAATATTTAAGCGTTAACGTTCATATTTTAGTGAAATAAAAAAATATTTTCTAACAAATTGGCCATAAAATTTTTAAATACACTTTCGGTCCGGATTTATCCGTTTAACACCATAATGTGTTTTATTTTGTTATACATATCATATATGGGGGAAAATATTCTATCAATATATCTCATGAGTCCTTATTGGCATTTTCATGTTTTATCCATTAATGAAATAATTATTATAATGGTGAAGAGTAAATCTAGTGTTTAAAAACATTTCTAATAGATATGTTTTTTTTCTTTGAATGATAATAAAAATAGAATTTTATAAAACATCGATAAATTATATATATTTCTATAATTATTTAACATATAAATATTATTTACATAATTATATATTAATAAACTATTAAATTTACATGGATATCAAATTTGGACTTATAGTGTATGGATTTGACTAAACAAGTAACCCAAAATTGATCAATTAATTATGAAATACATAATGTAATTATAATATTAATGTTAAAATATGTAATATTATACAAATTTATTCACAATATATATTAATTATCATTAAAAATAAAATTAGAGGATATACCCCGAACTGTAAATTTTACAAATTTCATCATATATATAATATAAATATTCAATTGGAAATGTTTATATTGTTATTTTCATAAGTATGGTGTGTCTTTTTTAATGTTATTATAACACATAAAGATTTATTTTAAAAAACATTTATCTCTTTTCTTATGTTGAGTTATATATACATATAAACTTGATGAATATGTATACATTAATAATTAATATTAAATTGATATATCCATAATAAAATAAATTCTTTTTTGTAATAATATGAATTTTTTTTTGTTACATGATTCATGAATGGACAATGTGGAATTATTATGTTAACCAGACTAATTGAGTGTGTGGATAATATGAAATAGTTGTAAAATTAAAATTCATAAATCATATTGGAATATTGTAGATATAAATAGGATCATTTATTATTATTTGATTAAAATTACACCGTATAAAAATTTATTTAAAATCTATAATGATTTCGTAAAATGAATGATTGATTAAAAATATCAATAATGATTAAATATATTTTCATAAAATGTATTTAGAAAATATTTTGCAAGTATATATTTTTGTTATCTATTAGTATGCGTTAAATTACTATGATTAATCACTATAGATTGAGATATAATTTTCTTTCCCTATATTTGATCCTCTATATTAGAAACAACATCCACCATCAGGCTTGTGTTATATTTCCATTTTGATCATCAAAATTTCTATTTTTTCTTCATGTGTTTATAATATAATTTTTATATTGTTTTTTTTGGTATACATGTCTCTCTATTTGATTTTATATTCATTCACTGTGATTACTATACACAATCAATGATCTCTCTACCCCTACAATTGTACGCTGTCATCCCAGAACTTCATGATATTCTCTATTATTTAGTTAATTTAATTTCCCAACGCACTCTACAATAACTATATTATTGTTATTTGATTATTTTGGTGCACCTCCATGTATTAAATAGTTTTATAAGTATATTATAGGGACATTAATATTAATTTTGGAAGACTATACACTAATATTAGTGTGAAAAATACTATAGAAATAAAAAAATATCATACATAATAAATAAACCATTTGATTTGATTAATAAACCAACAACATCTATAACAAATGAAAAAAATATATTGTCAAAAATGAAAACCTATCTTATTCATGGATATATTCATATACAATATAAATAATAAACTATGAATATTAAATATATAATACTAGTGTCATTATTCAGCATCATTTTTTATCTCCATATCTATAACAATGTTATCAACCGAAATGATCCAATCCTATTAAAATGTTCTTATTGGATTAAGATAAATGTACTTTAATACGATAACCAGTTTCCATGGGTAGATGAGTAGTGTGATAGTATTACATTGTATGTTATAACCAAATTGGTCCATAAAATTATTAATATTGTATTTCATATAGAAAAAAATTATTGAAATATAAATAAATCAAGATGTATGCATAATAACCCAAAACATTCATGACCCTTCTGTAATAAGGTGACACATGACATCAACTATACCAACATCATCCCATAATAGTTTTTATAAAATAACATGTTTCAAAAAATATATTTTTTGACAAAATTTCAACAAATAATAAATATATATATATATATTAACTATGGTGTATGAGCATCTTGAATAGTTCATCCCAAAATATATATGGTATGTGTTACTTATAACGCAAATTCTTGAATCTTCAATGGAAACACATTTTTTCAGACTTAAAATCTATATCCTGTGGAGTATCCCATACTTGTCATCCTATTATCCTCTAATACAATTTCATTTGAAGAATCTATTCATATAACCATTTTAGGCATAAACATAGAATCATAGATAGTTCTCTTATAATCTCATCTTGTAAAATAAAAATCTAATGCCAATGTGTTATCCTATAAATTTTATAATATCATCATCTATGAAAATTATTTTGTATTATTCTAGTCATCTTTCTAAATTAGTCATAAAATAATGTCCTAGAGTGTATCCTACGTATGTCATTATATCTGGATAAATGAAAAAATTCCTTGTAATATCTTATACATATCAACCTATCATGATCAAATCCATATCCTAGGATTTATAGTAATCATTTAAAAAAGTGAAATTCATTTTTTTTAATTAAACAAACTATCTATGGAATATCAAGATGAATTCGTTGAGGAAATTTTAAAGTGGGAATAGTAGGAATCTCAAATTTTCATCCTAAAACACAAGTCCAATGGATTATCCAAGTAATACCATTCATAAATACTCAAGTGCAGTTAATCCACCATGTACTATATATGGTATCAACATTCTATAAAAATCATCCTCCCAACCCAACCACAAAAAAATGATTTTCCACATAGTGAACATCTCATTATTATCAGTGTACCTGCATTTGTCTCACACTTTTGATCATTATGTTCTTATGTTACACCTGATGTCTAAAATATGAAATTTATACACTAACTCTATATTTGGTAAATATAACATGGAGGAACGCATTGTGTACTACAATGTCACAACATAATCTAATCACAAATTTTGTTTCCACAGCCCATTTTTATCTCTCGATCTATTCCTAACTAATGGAATGAATATCATCCCTTACCATCACATAAATTATTTAATTGGAATATTTTGTTAATCATATCATAATTAATTTGAGGAAAGGGAATTATTTTTCCCATAAATTCAGAAGATATCCTAGGTTAGTCCAATCATCAATAATTCTATAAATCACCCCTGTGTATACCCACAGATGTGGTCACAATATAATGTTGATGGAACTCTTTCCCTATTCATTATTAAACTATACTGAGAGATATAACATATAAAATTGTTCATACAAATCCTATGGGAAACCCAAATAATTATAATATAAAACAATTTTTAAATCATGGTGACCAAGTGAACATATTATATGGTAATCTATATTTCATTAATTTAAATTAATTAATTAACTATTTTGTAAAATAATATTATAAAACTGATTAATTCTTGTTCATCCATTTAAAACTAATGAATCAACTAGATTTAAAGGGGCATTTGTGGCCCTATATAGATACATTTTTTCCTGGTAATTTTATATGATTGAATCATTTCATTTATATAAATTTTTGACTACTAATAGTTTTGATAACCAATATAATAAGGAATTTATAAACAGATTAAACCATATTGTTATGATCAAGGAATATATACATCATCTACAATCAATTACTATAAAACAATCTCTTTTCCTCACTCCCAAAGTCATCAATGTTTATTTGTTTATTACACGACCTCCAAAATCCCTAAACCTGGTAAATAAATCCATTAATATTAACTAAAAAATGTGTATCATATTTTTTATTTTATATAAAATATCTATAAATTAAAAGAACTCATTGAGAAGAATAAAATTGAAAAAACTCCAAAAAATTGGATATGTTTTACTCTAAAAATGCACTTGGAGTAAAAACATCGGCTCTAATATCCTAGATCTGGTAGTTTGAATATATAATTCGTAAAATATTCAATATATATGATCAAAAACGATTAAATAGGATATGTTTCATAAGTGCTTGGATCCATAAATTATATTCATTGTACAATCAAGAAAAATTAATTATAATTCAAAATAAATTTGAGAATTTATTATTTATTATTGCATGTCCCTAAAATCAATTAATTTTTTCATATTTATTCCATATGAAATGGAAGATATGGAATACCTCCTTTTTTATACATAACATTACATTATATTTTACAAATAATGGATCTTTAATATCTAGTGTCTTGGAAATCAAGAACATAATACATGAAAGAAACATAAAACATTCTTCTAAACCACTTGTAAGGCATCATCAAAAGTTCATCCTAAGTAGAATTACAACATCTCATAACATAGAGACATACATTCAAAGGAAATGGTGAGCAGAAATCCCAATAAGGGTATGAAAGGGAATCAATATACTTGTGATATAAATAAGAACTTGATTAAAAATATAAAGACATGAGAAATGGAAGAATAAGAATATAATAAGGTAAATAACAACAAACATAACTTGAATATGAGGCTGCATCATTTAATTTAGACATTAATTAACATGACACCAAGGACCATCCCCCGGGTGTCATCAAAATTACCAAGGTTATTCACCAAGGTATTGTGAAACATCTAATATCTAGACATTAAATCTTTACTCAATGAATTTTAGCACTATCAGGGCGCACCATTAATATTTCTAAACTTTAATGTTAGACACATAAATAATAATAATAAATTTCATAAAAAACCCAAATGGGATCAATGAAATGAGTTTCTTGTCAATATCATGACGTTTAAAAAGAGATTAAAAATAAGATCATTATGTCATTTATAACCCATGGAAAGGGAGTGAGGTTTATAAGTGTGTCAATTTTGGAATCAAATATATCATATTTATATATTTATGAACACCCATAGAAACAAAATTAGACGGGGTATTCCCATTAATAAACAATAGAATTTCTTTAGAGAAGGAGATAGAAATTTTGAGACAAAAATTCTACAGCATAACGGTTATATAACATGGTTTTAGAAAACATTTAAAAGAGAGGGTACAAGGGTCAGAAACTCCTAAAAAACTCAAAATATAATATGGGTACTGAATAAGATCTTTGTATGGATATTTTAATGACATACCACATGAAAAAAGAAACATGAATGAGAATAGAAGATGCAGTTACTTTTATGAAAAATTTGGCAGCTTAACGACGTCACTTAAAATTTCAGAAAAAAAATTGATGAGAGTAGAGAAGGTATATCAGTAATTAGAAATTAAATGGATAGAAATGAGAACATAAAATAACATACCTTCAACATAATGATTTGGGAATTATAAGACATGACCTAAAGGAATTCATGACATAAAAGTGGAGGGTGAAAGGATCCCTTACCTTGAAGAGTATCTTCGAAAGAATGATGTTCAGGTCCTTGGGAGGCTTGAGGGAACATTTGGAGGACTCCTTGTGCGGTAAAGAAACCATAACTTCGTTGGGGAGGATTTGTAAATGAAAATAATTTGGTAATTGCTTGGTATTTATATGAGAAGTGAGGGGACAAAGCATTAATTTCCATGGGACACCTAATCCGTGGTATTGGAAAAATCATGGGCTTTCCCATTGTATTTTCCCATGGAATTTGACACATAGGACACATCATACATTACCTTACTATTCATTGGTTGACCAGAATTATTTCACAATTAATACATCCTTAAGGATGTCATTAAATACCCGAAACTCAAAAATGTATTTTCACTATTCAACAAAACTTCAACATTCTCAGAAAAATCCCAAATATTCACCTTATCCAAATATTGATGCTCTGATTTCAAAAATGAACACCATTTAATGAAAATAATTTTCTAAATATTATTAATTTATTTATTAATTAAAAACACTTTTCACCGAAAATTCAACTTTCCGAGAAAAATCCCAAATATTCACCTTACCAAATAACGATGATCTGTTTTCAAAAATGAACTCCATTTCAAGAAAATAAATTTCTTAAATTTTTAATTAATTTTTTTAATAAAAAAACTATTCATGAGATAAAAAGTAATACTTAACCAATAATTTCTAAAAAAGTTTTTTATATATTTTATCGAATCACATTACTTAATCAAGGTTCCTAAATTATATGAATACTTTCTTCAATGAATTTACTTAATCCATTTGGTCACATTACTAATCATAAGCATAAAATGACTCTTCATAATTTACTATTTATCAAAAATCATTTTGATCACATTAGACTCTAAATTTCATACAGAGCATGATTGTAGAAGACCATTTCTTTGAAAATCACTACACATTATTAATTATTTAATGATTACATAAATATTTTAAAATAACCTTTTTCTAAAATTCATCAATAATATGCATACTATATTTATCCAGACATTTGATAATTCACAAACTTCACCATAAGAAGACAAAAGAATTTTTATTTTAATCAATGGATTACACAAGCCAGTTATGGTCTCGTTACATAACCCCTTATAACACCAGCATATGACCTAATTGTAAGGTGTGCTAGGGCGATATAATTTTGGGGTGGCTCAGCCAGCATTGCCCGAGTAGCGACTTCTATCATCTTGAACTTATTCAGATGGTGATTATGTTCCATCTTCACACAATGATGTCCATCTTGGGGTTGGTCCAGAGAAAATCCTAATGCTGCTACCTCCTTCTCGAGTTCCATCTGATGGGATTTGATTGGCCCGAGACTACTGGATTGGTCCATTGAATCTTCTTTCTATATTAATTAATCAAGATCACTTGTATTTATAGACAATAATCGAAACAATTAGTTTTGAATGGTCATATAATAGTCGAAACCCAACTGTCTTGTTTTAATAATACTCATTTTATTAAATGTAATATGTTTTTGGATTATAGAATAAAACAACACACAAAGATATGAAACAAAATTTATTCCAAATTCCTTGTCGTTACAACCCCCACCCCCTAAGAAGTTGTGTCCTCAGAATTTTAAAATTGGGCTAGGAAATTTCATTGAATGTCCCACATCGGAAAAAGAGTTAGTAAAATTATTACTTTGAAAGAAAGAATGTTCAGTACAAATGTCACATGAGTTAACCCATACTAGGATTCCATGTAGGACATTATGTATATGGAAGAGAAAAAATGGTCAAGTTCTGATGGATATTGATAGAAAACATGATTATGAGAAAATTAACCAAAATAAGATCACAAACTTATGATGTGCTAAACGTTCTTTGATTACCAGTAGGAAATGTAATCCAACAACATTTTTTTTTACTTTTCTATTCATAACTTTGAGGAATTCATTTGCTACATAGAAAAAAACATAAGGAAATATACTTACCTTCAAGTAGAGTTTCATCCTTTAATAAGTTTCCACCAAGATTATTTTTTTCTCAAAACAATGAGAATTAAAAGAGACTTAGTCTCATCAAAAGCAGAAGAATCATCTTCTAGAGAATCACATAATCTATAAAAGTGGAACTATATATTTTCCTTGTCTTTATTAATAAACTAAAACTAAAATAGATAGTAGGAGGTCATGTAATCCCAAAAAAGGATAATCATTTATAAAAAGAAATATTATTATTAATCACTAAAATTAAACAATAGTACCCATTGTTCTATAAAGATCATTAAATAAACCACCATCATTAAAATTCTTTAGAATAATCCAAACTATGATTGGAACCCAAAACTCAGAAAGATATAATATCATAGTCTTCCCCAATAAATCTTAACATTTATCTCCAAATAACATCAACAACAATTAAAGTCTTGTACTAATGTGTAATTTACCTAATTACATATTATCTATATTTGGCTCATCATTCCCTAGAAATAACCCAAATCACCATATGTCCACAATAAATACATATATTCTTAAAAAAATCAACCATTCTTCAACAATTTAAATCTTATAGTATTTCATTTCACTTATGCATATATTACTCCAAAAGAGAAAACATTGTCCAAAATAAACTTTATCATTTAAGCAACAAATAATTTTATTATACAAAGGATATCCATTTGATAAAACATAAGTTTCCAAAATCAACTTATTCTTGATCCATAAAAATATCAAGTGCATTAGTCAGTCTGAAGGGAATAACAACAAACTAAAAATGCCCCAATCTTGATTGGAAGGATGTTTTTTGGAATATCATCATTCATCACCTTTAATTGATGATAACCAGAATGAAGATCAATATTCGATATGAATTTAGTCCTATATAGTTGGCTAAACAAGTGATCATTTCTTGGAAGAGATTATTTTTTATTCAGTGTGATCCCATTCAGCTCTCTATAATCAATGCATAGCTACATCAATCCATCCTTATTCTTCAAAAAGAGAACTAGAGCACCCCAAGGAGAAACTCCTGGTTGGATAAACCAATTCAATAAAAGATCATGGATTTGTTTCTTTAATTCCTTTAGCTCCACATTTTCCTTCTTATAGGGGGTCTTTGACATCAGATGAGATCTAGGTACAAGTTCAATGGAGAAATCTACATCCCCTTCTAGGGGAGGTTTGGGCAACTCCTCAATAAATAAGTCAATTTATTCCTAGATGATGGGGACATTTTCTAAAAGAATAAATCCTTCATGAGAAACTTATGTCTTTTACAAATCTTTTAACTAAAAAGGTTTTTAGGTCTTAAAACATCATGCTTAGACAATTACATTTTTCTATAATTCTTTCATAATGATTCATAGAAACCTTGTGATTGTCCAAATATATCACCCTAGAGTGTTGTAACCCAGAGTGTAGAATGGTCTGTTGTCTTTTACCAGTTCCCATTTGATTCTAGCTCAATGAATTGTTTTTAGGTTTTACCCCTACGTACATCTATGCGAGAGCCACCTCCACCGGCTCGGGACCAGACATGTATGTATTTTCTTGAAAAACCACTTACTCAATACTCACCAAAATACCAATAAGATTTCCTATATTTAAACATAAATATAAGGTCCTTCATAATGTTTTCATATCCTAATTTACATAAATAACTAAACTATTAGTTGATACCAACTGTGGTATCGAACCATTTTAATACATAACATTTACTTACATTTTACAAACGGAGGATCTTTAAATTATAGTGTCGTCGAAATCTGGAACATAATACATGAAAACAACATAAAACAATCATCTAAACCACTTGTAAGGCTTTATCATAAGTTCATCCTAAGTATAATTATTTCATCTCATAACCTGGAGACATACTTTCAAAGGAAAGGGTGAGAAGAAAGCCCGGTAAGGGTAATCAAGGGAATCAATGTACATGAGATATCAGTAGGAAGATGAATAAAAACATAAAGACATAAGAAATAGAAGAATAGACATATCATAATGAAAATAACTTGAAACCTAACTTGAATATGTGGCTACAACATATCATTTAGATATTCATGAACATATCAACAAGGTCTATCTCTAAGGTGTTATAAAAATTACCAAGGATATTCACCATGGATTCGTGAAACATGTCATACCTCAATATTAAATGTTTACTCAATTAATTTGAGAACTATTAGGGTGAACAAATAATATATCTTTACATTAATTTGATCCACATAGATCATAATCAAACATTTAATAAATAACTCAAATGGAAACAAAGAAATTGAATTCATGTCAAAATCATGATGTTTAAAAAGAGAATAAAAATAAGTTTATTATGTCATTTATAAACCATGGAAATGGAGTGAGGGTTATATGTGTGTCAATTACAGAATATAATATATCATAATAATATATTTATGCACACCTATAGAAGTGAAATAAGTCGGGTTATTTACATAAATAAACAATATAATTTTTTGAGAGAAATTGATAGAAATTTTGAGACGAAATTTATGCAGCATAACAGCTATATAACATTTTTTAGAAAAAAGTTAAAAGAGAGTGGACAAGGGTAACCCACTCATAAATAACTCATAATACAATATGGGTACTGAATAAATCATGTTATGGATATTTGAATGACATACCACATGAAAAAGGAAACATGAATGAAATGAGATGATGCAATTTCTTTTGTGAAAAAGTCGGCAGCCTAACAACATCAATTAAAAACTCAAAAAACAAATTGATGAGAACGGATAAGGTCTATCGATAATAAGAAATTTAATGGGAAAAAACTAGAACATATAATAACAAACCCATATCCTAAAGAGATGTAAATTATAAGACACTACATAAAGGAAATCGTGACTTATAAAAGGATGGTGACAAGATCCCTTACCTTTAAGATTAACTTCGAAAACATGATGTTCGGGACATTGGGAGGCTTGAGGGAACCTTGGGAGTATTATGTGGGAGGTAATGTGACCAAAACATTGTTGGGGGTGATTTTTAATTGAATTGAACGAGGTAATGACTTGGTATTTCTAGGAGAAGTTAGTGGACAAAGCATTAATTGGCAAGGGACACCTCTTCTATGGTACTGGAAAAACCATGGTTTTCCCCATGATATTGGCCACTTTAGACACCTCATACCATAACTTACTATTCATAGGTTGACCAGAATTATATCATAATTACTACATCCTTAATGGTGTCATTAAACACCTGAAACTCAAAACTATATTTTCATTATTCACCGAAAATTCAACTTTCTCAGAGAAATCCAAAAAATCACCTTAACCAAATATCAATGGTATGATTTCAAAAATGAACTCCATGTTATGAAAATAATTTATATATATATTTTTAATTTAATTTTTAAATAAAAACTATTCACAGAAAATTTAACATTCTCAGAAAAATCCTAAAAATTCACCATAACCAAATATCGATGCTCTGATTTCAAAAATTAACTCCATTTTATGGAAATAATTCTCTAAATATTTATAATATAATTTTTAAATAAAAAATTCACCCAAAAAAATAATACATTTCCAATAAATAATAAAAAAGTTATTTATCTATTTTATTAAATCACATTACATAATCTAGGTGCCAAAATTATATCAATACTTTCTTAAGTGAAGTTACATAATCTATTTGGTCACATTACTAATCATAAGCATAAAATAACTCTTCATAAATTACTATTAATGAAAAAATAGGTTGATCTTATTAGACTCTAAATTTCATACTGAACATAACTATAGAAGACCATTTTTTGAAAATCATTACACGTTATTAATTATTTAAGGTTTACATAAATATTTTAAAATATCCTTTTTCTATAATTAATCAATATTATGCATACAATATTTATCCAGACATTTGAAAATTTAAAAACATCACCATAAGCAGACATCACAATTTTTATTTAATGCAATGGATTAGACATGGAAATTACGGTCTCATTACATAACCCCTTATAACACCAGCAAAAGACCTAAGAGTAAGGTGTGCCAGGGTTATAGAATCTTTCGGCGGCTTGGACAACATTTCCTGAGTAGTGATTTCTATCAGCTTGAACTTCTTGCAAAGAGTATTACATTCCATCTTCACACAATGAACTTTGGCTTGGGTTTGGTCCAATTAAAAGCCCAAAGGTGCTACCTCCTTCTCGAGTTCTGTCAGATGGGATTTGATCGGCCTGAGACTACTGGATAGCACATGAGATCTTCTTTCTATATTAATTAAACAAGATAACATGTATTTATAGACAATAATCACAAGATTTATTTTGCAACAGTCATATAATAGTCGAAACAGAATTGTCTTATTTTAATTATACTCATTTTATTAAATGAAATAGTTTTGTTGAGTATAACATAAAATAACACACAATGTTAGGAAAAAAAATTTATTCAAAATTTCATTTCGTTACATAAGACATAATAATAGTTCATATTCGTTGTTCATTATAGTAATACATACTATGGAATAAATAATAGGATAAATAAATACTTTTTGACACATTCCAAATGATCATAGAAAAATATTAAAATAAATAAATACCCAAGGCATGGTTATTATTTTTTATTCCAAAAATATAATACGGTGTCCATAAATAATAGATCATGTGACTCTCAAAAGATCATGTGAATGGGTCAATTGAATTAAATGACGAGAGGGATATCACATAGATCACCTTTGATAAAACCATTATGTTTATCTATACGGACCTAAGACAGTAACTGATCTTATAAAAACATCAAAATTATCACCCCTACATCATACGACATGTTTTTCATCCTGGACCAAACAAATAAACCAAACTTTTATCCTTAAATATATTGTTTAATATGAAAAATAATATATCCCCATGTGGTAATAAATCAGAATAAAATGATCTCATGAGGTTTGAAAGTCACCATGAAATTCATAGAATTATGGTTACCTTGTTTTGAACGAACCAACTGTTAGGTTTCCATCATCACATGAAGAGAACATGAATTTTCTACACATTCCTTTTCTCTCAAACAAGCTCCATGTGAAATCATGTGCCTTTTTCATGGGAAATAATATCCCATAAAAAAGGCAATTTTCACATCACGGATCATAGATAGAGAGATTGACTATCTAGCATAACAGTCATAAAAATATAGAATATCCACAACAATAGTAATGTAAAAAAGGAATGAGAAAGGGAATTGTTGGGTGATTCTAGAAAAGGGGAGGTATATCTATTATATTTGAACAATGTTATAGTCCATGGGAGATCACCATAGGTTAAGTGAATCCACCTTGACAATCAAACTAAATCCCTCCATACCCCTTTGAATGTACCCTATGTCTAGAAAAGACTCCTAAGAATCCATCTCTATCATTCATAGGACCCCAAAAAAGTAATATCAGAGCATGAGACAACCTTCTAATGGGATTTATAATCTCACGAATATTTTTTGACATGATTGTAGGACCACATAAAAAAACCATATAATTTGAAAATAATTAAGAAATACCCCTTTTATTGGTTATAATAACAAAATGTGGAACAAAATGTATGTTTAAATAGTAATTGAAATCATGTGATGCCCCCATGATGATATCTATAAGGATCATAGGAATCATATAACATCTAATACCTTCATCGACATCGGCAAAAATATGTGAGATATACACCACACAAATCAGTGTATTATTGGGGTAGGGAGGATATTATATCTCCCACCCATAATAAAAATACTAAATCCTTTTATCCATTTACCAGATTCCCAAGGTATCCGATTAAACTTCTTTTGATATTGAATCTCATGATCGCAATATCTTCTACATGGTTATGATATAGGGAATAACCTAGTGGAACATGACACATGTTCTAATGAGATCCCTTGATGGAAATACATCTATTTTTCTAGTTTTTGTGAATAATATCATACATATATTATTTATCATTTGATTACTAAACATGTTATAAAAAACTATCAATAAAATTAGAAATAACAGGCCTAAAATAAGAATATAAATGATGGGTGACATGTGAGAAGAACATACACAATGATCATCATGCCATATTCCTGATCCACCCTTGTCATGTGACAACCCTGGGACATGCAACACTGATCATGAAATACTCATTTGAAATTCAATTCAGATCATCTGTTGTCCATTGTACATCTTAAATAATGTTCTTAACATACTCTAGGAATCCACTCAAGTCTTAGAAAACCTCCAAATCTCACCATGAAGACCATGTGTAGTACTCTAAACATGTCTCTAAAATCATATAGTAGATCTGGGTAATGCCAAATAGGTCACACACTGGCAAATAGAAATCTAAAATACTTATCATGATGACACAATAACAAGTCGACCATATAATGATTTTCCATTCAATCATGTCATCTAGGATCATCCGATGGTACAAAGAATATATTATGATATATTGAAATTTAATTTTCACTGGGTATCAAGATCATGTTAAAATCTCTATTAATTCCATATGATATCACGTTATTGGCTATAGTAAAAGTTATCCAAATCAAGATATGTTCTTTGGAAAATTTATCATTTTTCATGTGATTTCCTTCATACATACCTTCGAAATTAAGAGATATATGTCAGTCAATTTTTCTAGATTATGATTTCTATTTTTACATTTTAGTGATACTACCAAACATGTACATACGTCTGTTATATTTTCATCCATTCAATGATGTCATCTATGAATTAAAAACAATATTTTTATAATGATATGTTTTTTTAGATAAGACAGAAACCTATGACATGATACAATTTTCCATCCTCGATTATATGGAATCCCCAAGGTGTATTCCTCATACACTAGAATGATATGACCTACTCTATACAAGGGAAATATAGGTGTGTAATCCCTAACCATTGGAATGACATGACTACCTCCATACATGGGAATCCTTAGGGTGTAATCCCATATCATGGGTCTGATATGGCTTCCACATTACTAGGGAATCTAGAATATCATAGACCCTATTAGTGGAATGATATAATTGACTTGGAAAAATGAAAACACTAGTTCTAAAATCCAAAATTGACTTATATTTGAAGAATTTTATTCTTGTAAAAGAGAGGATATGTGTGGAATTGTCCAATGAACCATTATCAAATAAATATCAACTTTGATGTATCTTCCCCCATGTATATGTCATTTCAACTAGGGGGATCCAATAATTTTATTGGGTTGATCATACTACCTTATTCATTAGTGGAATGAAAAGTAAAAATTACTACACTAACATATATTCTTTTAATAATCTTAATATATAGAAAACCTTACCATGGAATTAACTATATATTAAAAATACAATGTTGTGTCCCAAACCACATGACCCATGTCTATATGTAGTGATATTTAATACATGTTATTCATTATTTTATAAACTGTTCATTGATTATGTGGGATTAGAGATTTGAAAATCTCATATAATTTCCAACATTAATATCAACCAGATATGAAATAAATAGTTTCTATGAATATATTATTGACATTTTATGACTACATCATACATGGTCATCCACATCGGTGTATATCCTATGTACATGATCAAAATATAAAGAATTATGTTCCTATCATAAACAAAATAGAAAGGGTTTATCTCTGAGACTAGAGCTGAAACTACTAGCATGGATATTCCCACATTTGTTTCCATTATGAATAAATATAAATTGCATGTGTTTAACAATATACCAAGATTTTGATTCATGATTATAATTTGATACCTTATATTCCCCATAATTCTTGAATCCCATCCTCTACATATTAAATACCTTATTGTGTATAACAAAATATTGGGGTACATGGATGTATAGATATAAAATATAAGTATCAACCCATCCCATTAAAATTGATAAAGAACATGATATAAAATAATATGAGTCCAATGATAATATTCCCCTCTACATATATAATGATTTAATTAATTATCATTTATAGGATAATTGGTTCCTATATGGATTTAGAAGAGATTATATTTTAAATATATTATAGGGAAATATATTATGAAAACCACCCCACAAACAGTCTGATGGCCAGATATTCCATGCCCTTCACTAATGAGAGTTTCAATGTTTTTTTTGGTTCTAAATCCCCAAATGACCACCTTTCTTTGGAATGAAGATCTATACAAAATTATACATGTTGAAACCAATGGTAGTTTCTATAAAATATTATCATGTATATTGAACCTGTTGTGAATGATTTTATGGACCACAATACTCAAGAGTGAAACCGTGAGGTCATTTTGATTCGGCCACTTGGGTGACCACCATCAACATAAATACATTCTTGATGAAACGAAAATAATGAAACAGACATGAATATCTCAAAAAATTATCATTTATCTATTTTATGGGAAATGATTTAATTTCTTAAGAAGTATGAATAACCTTACATGAATCTTAAGGATTTACCTTTGTAGTTGGGGTTTTTTTGAAATATATCCATCAACACATTGAAAAGTACACATAAGAATAATGAATGAATCTAGAATAAAGGAATAATTTTGTTACCCATTCATAACATATTGGGGACATATCATACCTACAACTATTCCCAAATTAATGACATCTCTCTTTATATTATTCATGACTAATGATCCTAATATCGAAAACAAAACCCTGGCCTAACAAGTCTTCATATAGTAACTTTTCTAGAAATAAAACTGCATCTATAGACCTTGGGGATATTATATTACCATTCCTTCTTTAACTATTATGTTTATATTGATCAATGAGATGGCCTGGTAATCACATCAATATAGTAGAATACCAGACCTTGAGGGTTCCTAAAATAGTCTCAATTTTTTAAATTAATGAGTACATATTATCCAATGCTTGATGTAGTAATTATAGTGCCACTCATCAACACTACAAATCACATAGGAAGAATATATAATGTGATCAACAATAAAAAACATCATTTTCTGATGGAGGTGGACTAAGGTGTCAATTATGGCTCCCTTTTGTTTTAGGGACCCCAACAGATGGTTCTTAGTAACTTCTATAAAAATATTCATTTTAATGGTTCCCATTATTCTCCATCTAAGGTTACTAGATGATTCACTACAACCTTTGATACCAATGAACAAGATACAAGCAAGAAACATTAGACATGGAAGGCTCTAGATAGTCATGAGATGAATTATATCGCAACCCTATTTGATGATATCCACTAAAATATTTCTATATTATTAATTATTTAGTTTAAAATATCATCTCACATATAATATTTCAATAGGAATATTCAAATAATAGGCATTATGGGTGGGTTCATATTTCTACCACAGTTCAGTCAACTCATTGATATATTTTCATTGACGAAGTTGGATAGGAGTGGGAACATATTATTGGGTAAATTTTTTATATATACTAGAATATAGTGGATATAATAAAATTTACTCTTACATACCTGCACACACATTTCATATGTTTCAATACCCCTTATAAATACATTATGATATTCTCCTGCATATTATGACATATGTACAGATAGAGGAATTGGTGCATATTCATATCCCTCCAGTGAGGGTAAAATAACACTATGATCCATATGAAAATCTTTTCTATCCTAGGTAAGAACATATGATATCTATCATCTATGTGGAAAATAAAAATAATCTATTAATCGTATAGATATCATATTAGGCTCATACTCTCATTCTAACTTTTTATCACCATGTGAGAGCATCGCAAACCTCAGGACTAACTGCATTCCTATCAGAAAATACATAAGGCATATTCTAAATAACCAGGATTATTCTTATAACTCTATTATGATGAGGATCACCATTTGACTGTGGAAAATTCCTTTGGAAATTATCATGATCCTCTCCATGAAGACTAGTAGATAATTACAAAGCCCAATGATTTTCCTCATATCCAAATTCTTGATAGGACTCTTTATGTGGGAGAAGAAATTTCCAATATGAAGCATCATATTCTAGTCATTTAGTCTACCTATCATATACTAGAATATCAACAATCAAGATCATAACCCAACTTCTACTTATGAATGATATCATTAGAATGCATTAGAGTTATATAATTGGAGGATCACATACTTATACCGTTTCGGATGATCGTTAGCATATTCCATTGGTAAATGCTTATTCATAATGGATCATATTCCTACTCCCACTACATCACACTACGTTAGAGTATACAATGACTCCAAAAAAGACTATATTCTTCTTAGAAATGAATAATCACCATGGAATATTATATTATATTCTTATTATTTGGATCATATTCCTACGATACTAGATAGTTATCAAATATGTATGGAAAAAGTAATACAACATGCACATATCTATAAAATTTTTAAAAAGGAATGATGGAATATTCTAAACATGATGTCAAAGATGATTAATATTCTTTATCGTTAGAATAATAGTTTCCCTGAGAATTTTCAAGACATGTTTTCATTATCCCAAATGTACATCGACTCCTCAAGTAATGAATAATGTGATCATTTATTCAATATTCTTCTTTATGGTAGTACTAAAATGGATCACATTGACTCTGCATTGTATATCGATCTGGGTCAACATTCTATTCGAGATATATCCAACATGAAAATAAATAATTTTCTTTCCAAAACAACTCTTTTTATAGATATGAAAAAATCATAGATTCCATCATATAAAGTGATTCATGATACAAAAGGTCAGCCATATATAGTTCCTCATTGTAAAAAATAGTTTCTTATTCTTAAGGTATATGTTTCTCATTTTCCTTTTTCCTTATATATTTAAGAGAAAATAAGGAAAATAGGGAAAAGTGCCAAATTTTAGGGGTACACGCCATGTAATTTTCCACACGGCATGTATTTCGGCCATGTGTGATGAGTAAATAGGGCATGTTGTCTTGACGATGATGAAGCGTGTAAAAGCTGACTACGCATCGTGTTCATTGGATTTACAATCCATATAATCAGTCGATAATTGAATAGTATGTCGATGGAAGTATATTCTAGCAGAGTGTAAATACATGCTCTTTGTTCAGAAATTCACGTCGTGTACACATTGTCAACAGCTGAACATTGTGGCAGTGTAAAGCAGTCGTCAGGGGAATTGTTAAAAAATTGAAAAGTACACATCATGTACTCGAGAGTATATGCTTTGTAGTTTTTTTTGAATAAAATGGGTTGTATCCTCCTCATTCTGAAGAGGAGGACTTGGATGCATTTGGAGCACCGAGAGAGAGGTCGGATCATAGAGGAGCTGCCGACCACACACCAGAACTCTGATTCCTGCGCTGATGGTCTTGATTGAACATCAAGGGTATGACCGTCTTTCTTCTTAGGTCTTTCCTACTAATTATTTCCTGAGGGTATTTTATTTACATTTGAATAAAAAATATTTTATCCCAGATCTATTATATTCCAGGACGATTCATTATTCTCATTTTCACATATATTGATTAGATGAGATCAAGGTATGTGGTCTGATGTTTAATTCCAACTGCCGAGTTTTTTTGTGTAACATTGTGCTACGAGCCCATTATTGGGTTGTCGTGTGGTTGAGGCCTTGAATAATTAAGATGTATATAATTTACTATATAATCTGATGATAATTATAAAATACTATTTGGGATCATTTTTTTGAACCAGGGCCACCCCATGGGTGTGTTCACCTTGTTTATCCATTGGGCCAGGATACGTTAGGGTATTCCATGATTATAGCATGCTTTGAGTTTTCATGATTGGAAACATATGTGAAATGGTTTCTTATGATTTGGGATCAGCCCAGTTACTTAATTTTGTTCTTATTATCCTGAGGACATGGAACTTATTATCCTGAGGGTGTGGATCTTATTAGACTGAGGGCGTGGTTCATATTAGCTAGAGGGTGTGGACCTTATTAGACTGAGGGAATGGTTCATTTTACCCTGAGGGCGTGGTGCTTATTAGCCTGATGGTGTGGTTCTCTTTAGCATGATGGTGTGGTTCTTTTTAACTTGAGGTCATGCTGCATATTATCCTAAGGGACATGTTCTTATTAGCATGAGGGCATGGTTTTTAATATCCTAATGGTGTGTTACTTATTATCCTGAAGGCATGGTTCTGTTTAACCCAAGGGGAATATTTTTTAGGTCTAAAGGACATTTTTTACCTTGAATATTTCAGTGTGTTGATTTTTGATGTTATACCTACCAAGTTAAAGAATAGGCTTGGAATTTATATAATAATAATTAAATGGTTATGGAACTGGAAGGAGTAGTATCTTTTTAGTACTTCCTAGTTTACTGCATTTCATTACTTCACACTACTGTTGCACATTTTCACTGATATTTGGAAACAAGACTTTGGTGGTTGCCTGCTGGTATTTAATTCTCATACCCTGCTTGGGTCATTTTTTTAGTTGAAACAGATTATATTACTACAGGTGTATATGATGGAAATAGTCCCTATACAGGTACTTTATTTGGTAGTGGAGTTGGAGAGCATTGGAGAATTCTTAGGCTTGTGATGATGCGGAGACCCTACTGCATTGTTAGGTTTTGCTTCATTTTATGTTTCCAATATATTGTACTGTTTTTATTTCATTGTATCCTATTTTGGATGCTTTATTAGACATGGGGACATAATTCATCATTATATATGATTGTTGGTCTTTTCATTACTTTAGTATTGTTGTCCATTTAAGTTGTTATTGTTTACTACTTATGCTTTTGTATGTTAATATTTCTCCACTACGCTACACTTTGAAAAATGATGGCATAGTTTCCCCACTATCATAAATGGGCCCTCGCTGCTATTTGGCAGCCCCTAGCATTTGGGGAAATGTGCTTGATGTCATGTACCAACCAGGTTTAGGGCACCCGTTGAGTGGCACCCAGATCCGGGACATTAAAAAGTGTTATCAGATTAGTTATTATCATCTTCACATAATGTTTGGAACCTATAGACAGGGATAAGATGGAATAGGTACTTGGTAATAAGTTGTTCTTAGGAGTAGGTAACCCGTGTACAGGGAAAATCCATTTTACCTCATGTTGCAATTTTTTCTGATTTATCAATTTTACAATTTATTGGAGTTACACTGTTGGGTGACGCACTTGTTGTGTGATGTTAATATGTTTATAATAGATTCTATTTTAGTCTGTAACTGTGGAGGTAGAGAAACGGGTTGTGGATGTTCTAGAGGAAACACACTATGTACCGGTTGTACACATAGTGCATTGTGACCATGTGTCCGCCTGTGTAACAAACAATACAGATGGAAAAAATCATCATTATACATGCTGTGTCAATTCCGAACACACCGTGTTGTGGAACCGCGGGATCCAGCCATGTAACTAATAGCCACGGGTCGGTGTAAAACTTTATTGTACATGTCGTGTATTCTTGGAACACCCAGTGTAGTGTGAGCCGTGTGTCCAGCCGTGTCTCTTACAACACAGGTCAGTGAAGCCATCTAGTATACGTCGTGTACCTGCGGGACATGCCATGTAGTCTCGACTGGTGGGAGACCATGTGTACTTGGTTGTGTGTCAGAGAAAATGGTGTGGTGTACACGCTGTGTGTGGGTGTAACATGCAGTGTATTGTTAGACCAGTAGTCAACTGTGTCACTAACAACACGGGCAATTAGAATTTATACCGTATACGCTGTGTGTATCTGGAACACATCGTGTAGTCTATGATGTATACCAGGCCGTGTAACAGACAACATGGGTTAGTGAAGCTTGTCTAGTACATGTCGTGTAGATCATATACATGACAAGTATTCTCATTCAAATAAGTATTTTGTGCCTATGCTGTGTAGAGGGACTTATGCAGGGAAGAAAATTCAAGAACACGTCATGTGTGTGGACAACACGCTGTGTGCTTGGGGTGTTACATGACCAGTGCTGGCGGAGTACACGCCCATTGAAAGACATAAGGGAACACACCATGTAGTTGTTATACACGCCATATAGTCTTGTTTTGTAAAACATAGTTGTTTTATTTCTCATGTTCCCATCTTACAATCCTTGTTTTCAGTCCTTGATTATCATGATCTAAGGTGTGTGTTTGACATTTTAGAGTCATGATGCCGAGACAACCACAAGTTGTTTTCCAGGGTAGTGGAAATGAGTAAACTCTATAGAAGGTAGTCCACAGGCCACCGATGGATCCTCCAGCAGAGCTAGATGAGGCGCCAGCGGTTATACCAGACATAGGTGTGGAGGTTTAGTTTCGTCAAGGAATCATGTTGTTTATGAAGACCTATCATGGAGAACCGTCAGCACCCACATCTTTGATAGAGCTTACCCGTATATTCTAGCAGCAGCATCCACCTACATTATTAGGGTATGGCAGACCACAGGCTACAGAGTCATGGATGGATTATATGCAGACTATTTTCGACCATATAGAGACACCTCAAGGGAGGAGGGTCAAGTTTGATGCATACATGATCCGTGATTCTCCCAAGAGGTGATGGGATGTTACCACCCAGATAGAGCATTATAGAGCCTAGGCATGGGAATATTTTCAGGTAGACATTAATGAATTTTTCTTCTTGGAGACACTGATGGCCAAGAGAGATTCCAGGTTCATGAAACTGTAGTCGGGTGCCATTTCAGTGATGGATTAATCTGCCCGCTTCCCCGAGATACATCGCTTTGCAACTGTTCTAGAAGGTGATGAGACATTGACGACTCGACACATTGAGGCTGTTCATTGATATGAAATCCAATAAATAGTGAACATTTTTAGGTTGACTATAGTGTATGATATTGTGATCTAGGCACTTATTACTTAGTATAACCTGCGGGAGGCTGGTGGTTCGGGCCAAGGAATTTCGGCACCAGATTCTGGTAGTATTTCTACCATAAAGAAGAATAGAGAGAGATTTATTTCTCTCCCAGTGGCATTACTAGTCATAAGAATTCTTGAGGTGGCCTGGTAATTTGCTACCAGTGTGGTAATGATGGGAAAAAGAGACATCTGTGTCAACATGTCCCAGTGGAGTGCCAAGCATTCAGCAGGATGGTTCATCTACAATGTTTTTTAGGACGTTTCGACTAGTGGAAAGTGACGGGGGTTTTGTGCAGACTCCACAAGCTGTATCTGGTCCAGAAACTTCTTACCATTCACCTAATTAGAACACGTCAGGACATACAGGCCGAGGTGGTGGTAGTTGATGTGGTATCCAGACACCAGGATCTTAGAGACAATAGGGATGGTTAGATTAGTGTATCCAGGATGTGTCACAAGGCCATGTCACTGGGTATTCTTGGGCAGTGCTACAAACCCAACAGGTGCAGGATCCTAGACCATCTACGGTCAGAGGTACTATTCTTGTTTCTTCTATTTTTTCTTTAGTATTTTTTGATACTGGTTCTACACGTAGGATTATATATGTTCCCATTGTGGAGAGCCTTGTGATCTATTATTATTCTTTTTCTAATGTCATGAATCTAGACTCTCCATTGGGGATTATAAAGGATCGTTTTTATATGTGTCGGGAGTGCCCCTTGGAGTTTTGAGGGTTTCATTTTCTATGGGACCTCTATGTCTTAGAGATGACAATCTATAAGATCATTCTCGGGATGGACTGGATGGTACAATTTTGAGCCTTTGTGGATTTCTATTGTCTCAGAGTGAGTTTCACATCACCAGAGGGAATGAAGATTCCATACAAGGGCGAGTGGGATGTCTAAGTGAGCAGAGATGGACCCGAGCATCATGGGAGAGGCGGTGTGACATCCCAGATTGTGAGTTTATATTTGGATGCCCATAGGACTTGTTAGAAATTTTTCTCTACAGTGGTTGATCATTTATGTGATGTTATCCCGGACGACATTTCAGGTCTTCTTCTAGAGCGAGACGTGGATTTATCTATTGATCTAGTTCTTGGAGTAGCCCCGGTGTCCATTCCTCCTTATAGGATGGCTACACAAGAGTTTCCAGAGACACTAATGAAAATTAATCCTTTAACAATGGTTTCATACCATTGGTAAAGGCTTCCAAAACATTGGTATATCATATACCAATTGTTTTCCAAACTATTGGCATGTACGGTGTGGTAGTATCCCATTACCAACAGTATTTTTATAAACATTGGGAAAGACAGTTTAATTCGAGAATTGCTGACAGTTTGTAAAACCGTTGGCATTACCGGCAGTGTAATCCTATATTACAAACAGTTCAAATAATCATTAGTATATTGGAGTATTTATATGTTTTACATATGGATTACTACAATCGTTGGTATAAATATCTACAACACTACACCAACAGTTTTATTAAACAGTTGCTATAGTTTATTACCAGAATTTCACAGCCTAGCCACTTAAAATCTCCTCCACTACACAATCAACTACACAAATGAATATTCTATTAACAACAACAAAAACACTTTCTATAACACACAAAAGTTCATAGAACTAGGATACTATTATAACCATGGAATTTACCACAATTATAATCATGTATATGAACACAATTACCCTATGCCATACAGAATTCATAATTGAATTCTCAATTGAATACATGCAGAATGAATTAAGTAATGAATTTTGAATTATAAATCAATAACACATACAAAATTAATTATGTTGTATACATAATTTTAAATTATATATAACACATATATAATATGATATACTAGGGGTTGGGGGTGTCCCGTGAGGTGGGGGTGTCCAGGGGAAAGGGGCTGTCCAGGGGGTGGGGGTGTCTAGGGGGTGGGTTATACAGAATTAAGAATACATAAAAACTTGCATTTTCTATAACAAATACATGATTGAATTCAGAAATTCGAAACTAATAACCACAAGATAATGTATCAAGAGAATCTTAATACGTTTGGTTGTGATTATGTATAGTAGTTGTTTTTACTTAAAATGATGTCCATTTTAAACAAAAGACATACACTTAGAGTGATAACAGCCACACTGTGCCTCATATTGAGGAGGGGTTGACTTCGTACATCTCATAGATGACTCATGGATTGTATTCACAATGTATCAATAGAATCTAAATGTTTTTTGTTGGATTTCCGTATGTGAGTTGTTTTTTTCACTTAAAATGTTTTCCATTTAAAATAAAGGTGAGACACATTGAGTGGTGTCGGTAACACCATGCCTTAGATTGAGGTAGGGTTGAATAATAAAAATCACATACGACACATGGATCATTGTTATAAAAATCAACACATTCCGAATACGGTTAGTTAGTTTTCCATATACCACTTGTTGTTTTCACTTAAAATTGTGTCCATTTCAAATAAAAGTGAGACAGTTTGAGTGGTGCCAACCACATTGGCCCTCGGATTGAGACGTGGTTGACTCTTACATGTCACATATGAACCATGGATTGTTGTACTAATGTTTCAATATAATCCAAATGGATTTGGTCAGTTTTCTGTATGCGAGTTGTTGATTTCACTTAAAATGATGACCATTTTAAACAAAAGATAGACACTTTGAGTAGTTATGGTAACACTGTGCTTCGGATTAAAGTGGGTTTGACTCATACATGTCACATATGACCAATGGATCGTTTTACTAAATTTTAATAAGAATCTGAATGCATGTGGTAAATTTTTCGTATGTCAATTGTTGTTTTCACTTAAAATGATGTTCATTTTAAACAAAAGAGAGACACGTTGAGTGGTTCCAGCCATAATGAATTTCAGATTGAGGCGGGGTTGATTCTTACACATCACATATGACCCATGGATTGTTCTCCTAATGTTTCAAAAGAATCCAAATGCATTTGGTCAGTTTTCTATTTGTTGGTTATTGTTTTCACATAAAATGATGTCCATTTCAAACAAAAGAGAGACATTTTGAGTGGTGTTGGCCACACCACACCTTGGATTGAGGCAGGGTTAATTTTTACACGTCACAAATAACACATTTATTATTTTCCAAATGTATCAACACAATCTGAATGCGTTTGGAATGCATTTGACCATTAAACAATGTTTTGGCCATTTACGACACGTGGAGTGCGTTATCGGCAGTCACGGTCACATGACACCTCTGGTTGACGTTCCTTCTAGAATATCATTTCAAAATTAATCCACCATTTGTTGTCGTCCTATTTCATGAAATTCTGAGGTCGTTCAGCCAATATCAACCACTCCACGCACGTTTTTCAAGCATGCCAAACACCTAAAAAACACAAATTCAGTCGTCCCGAGCAAACCACGCATCCGAATGATGTGTCCTCTCCTTATGCACCTCAAGAATAATAATTAGGGTGTTTTGTGTGATTTAAAGTCATTATGTTGGCATTTGGCATGAATTTTTCCATTAAATGCATGTTTTGGCCATTTATGACACATGGAGTACATTTTCAACTGGCACAGTCACACGACAATTCTGATTGACGTTTCTTCTGGCCGACCATTTCACAATTCACTGACCCATTGTTTTCATCCAATTTCATGGCATTCCTAGGTCATTCAGTCTATTTTGACAACCCCAGGAATGCTTTTCAAGCATTCCAAACACCTAAAAACACATATTCAGTCGTGTCGTGCAATCCATGCGTCCGAATGATGTGATGTCTCCCCAAACACTTCGCAGATAATAATTAGGTTGTTTTTCTATGATTCAAGTCATTCTGATATTGTTCGGCATACATTTGATAGTTAAACCCATGTTTTGGCTATTTATGAAACGCGGAGTGTGTTTTCGGCCAACGCGGTCACACTACAACTCCAATTGACGTGTCGTCAGACCAAACATTTTCTAATTCACCCAACCTTTGTTTTCGTCTAATTTAATGGAATTATTAAGCCATTCGGCGGCATAGACCACCCCACAAACGTTTTTCAAGCATTATAAACACATAAAAAACACATATTCAGTCGTGCGGTGCAAATCGTTCGTCTGAATGATGTGTCGTCTTCTTATACACCTCCTGAATAATAATTAGGATGTTTTTGGCTGATTTCATGTCATTTTGACTTCATTCGACATTCATTTGACTGTTAAATACATGTGTTGTCCATTTACGTCACATGGAGTGATTTTTGGGCCATCGTGGTCACACGACACCTCCGATTGATGTGATGTCTGGCTGGCTATTTCACAATTCACCCACCATTTGTTGTCTTCTGATTTCCTGGCATTCTAAGGTCGTTCGGCAGGTTTCAACCACCACACACATGCTTTTCAAGTGTGCCAAACACATAAAAACACATATTCAGTCGTGTCTCCCAAACAGCGCATTTGAATGACATGTTTTATCCTCATATACCTCAAAAATAATAATTAGGGTGATTTTGTGAGATTATAAGTCATCTTGATGTCGTTCGGCTTGCATTTGACCATAAAATGCATGTTTTAGCCATTTACGACACACAAAGTGCATTTTTTGGCCCGCGTGGTCACACAACACCTCTAATTGATGTGTCGTTGGACCAACCATTTCACAATTCACCCACCCTTTTTTTCGTCTGATTTCATGGCATTCCAAGGAAATTCAGCCGGTATCGACCACCACACACATGTTTTTCAAGCGTGCCAAATACAAAAAAAACACATATTCAGTTGTGTTGTGTAAACCGCATGACCAAATGATGTGTCGTCTGCTCGAACACCTCACATATAATAATTAGGGTGTTTTCGTGTGATTTCAAGTCATTCCGATGTCATTCGACATGCATTTGACCATTAAATGCATGTTTTGGCCATTTACAACCTAAGGAGTGTGTTTTTAGCCACCGCAGTCACACCACACCTCCGATTGACGTGCCTTAGAGCCAAAAATTTCACAATTCATCCACCCTTTGTTTTTGTCTAATTTCATGGCATTCTGAGGACATTCAGCTGGTATTGACCAACCCACGCACGTTTTCCAAGCACGCTAAACACCTAAAAAACACATATTCAGTCGTGCTGCCCAAACCACACATCTGAATGATGTGTCGTCTACTCATACACCTCAAGAAAAATAATTAGGTTTTTCTCATGTGATTTCAGGTCATTTTGATGTCTTTCGGCATGCATTTGAAAATAAAACGAATGTTTTCAACATTTACGACACACAAAGTTCATTTTCCTCAACCGAGGTCACATGACACCTCCGATTGATGTTCCGTCTGGCCGACCATTTCAAAACTCACCCACCCTTTGTTGTTGTTTGATTTCATGGCATTTCTAGGTCGTTCGGCCACCGCACACACGTTTTTCAAGCGTGCCAAATACCTAAAAAACACATATTCAGCCATGTCGTGCAAACTGCAGGTCCTAATGACGTGTCGTCTTTTCATACAGATCACGAATAATAATTAGGATTTTTTTCGTTTGATTTTAAGTCATCTTGATGACGTTCGGCATGCATTTGACCTTAAAATGCATATTTTGGCCATGTATGACACGCAGAGTGAATTTTCGGCCAGAGCGGTCTCACGACACCTCCGATTGATATGTCATCTGGTCGACCATTTCACAATTCACCCACTCATATTTTTTGTCCGATTTCATGGTATTCTTGAGGTTGTTCAGCCACTTTCGACCACCCTTACACTCTTTTCAAGTGCTCCAAACACCTAAATAACACATATTCAGCTGTGTCATGCAAACCGTTCGTCCAGATGATGTGTTTTATACTCTTACATGTCGCAAATAATAATTTGTGTGTTTTCGTGTGATTTAAAGTCATTCTAATGTCGTTCGGCATGCATTTGACTGTTAAATGCTTGTTTTGGCCATTTATGACTTGCGTTGTTCCTATTCGGCCCATGCGGTCACAAAACACCTATGATTGACGTGCTGTATGGCCGACCATTTCAAAAGTCACCCACCCTTTGTTCTCATCCGATTTCATGGCATTCCAAGGTCATTCTGCCAGTATCGACCACCCCACGCACGCTTTTCAAGTGCGCCAAACACCTAAAAACACATATTCAGCTATGTCGCAAAAACCGCGGATCTAAATGATGATCAATCAAGCCAAACATACCCCAATTCACCCAGCCTTTGTTGTCGTCCGATTTAATTTCATTATGAGGTTGTTCGGCCAGTTTCTACCACCCCACGCATGCTTTTCAAGTGCACTAAACACCTAAAAAACACATATTCAGCTGTTACGCACAAACCATACATCCTAATGACGTGTAGTATCCTCGTACACAACATGAATAATAATTAGGGTGTTTTCATGTCATTTAAATCCATTCCAATGTTGTTCTTCATGCATTTGACCATTAAATGCATGTTTTGGCCATTTACGACAAGCGGAGTACATTTTCGGCCAGCGCGGTCACACAACCCTTCCGATTGACATGTCATCTGGCCGACCATTTCACAATTCACCCACCATTTTTTGTTATCCGATTTCATAGAATTCCACAGTTGTTCAACTGGTTTCAACCACCCCATTTACACTTTTCCAGCATGCCAAACACCTAAAAAAACAAATATTCAGCCGCGACGTGCATACTGCTTTTCCGAATGATGTGTCATCTCTTCATACACCTAGTGAATTATAATTAGGTTTTTTTGGGGTGATTTCGATTCATTATGATGTCGTTTACATGAATTTGACCGTAAAACTCATGTTTTGGCCATTTACGACACACAAAGTGAATATTTGGCTAGCACGGTCACACGATACCTCCGATTGACGTGCCGTCTGGTTGAAAATTTCAAAATTCACCCACCCTTTGTTGTCTTCTTATTTCAAGGCATTATGAGGTCATTCGGCTTGTTTCTACCAGCACATGCATGCCTTTTAAGCATGCCAAACACCTAAAAAACTCATGTTCTATCGTGTCACACAAATCGCGTGTCTGAATGATGTTCTGTCTCCTCGTAAACCTCATGAATAATAATTAGATCATTTTCTTATGCCGGAGATTGTGTTAACTTAAAATGTTGTCCATTTGAAAGAAAAGTGAGACACATGGAGTGGTTTGGGCCACACTGCGCCTCAGATTGAGGCGGTGTTGACTCGTACACGTCAAAAATGACTCATGGATCATTTTGCTAGAGTTTCAACAGAATCGTATTGCGTTTGGCCAGTTTTGAAGTATGTTAGTTGTATTTTTCAAATAAAATCTTCTCTATTTCAAATAAATGTGATACACTTTGAGTGGTGTTGGCAACATCGCACCACTGATTGAGGCAGGGTTGACTTGTACTCGTTAAAAATGACACATGGATCATTTTCCTAAAGTATCAACACAATCCTAATATGTTAGGATGGTTTTTTGTATGCCAGTAGTTTTTACATAAAATAGTATCCATTATATACAAAATAAATAAATTTTGAGTGGTAACAGCCACACCGTGCCTCAGATTGAGGCGGATGGGGGGCTGTCAGGGGGGGCTATCCGAGTACTAGGGAGGAGGGTGGGGAGCTGTCTGGGGTCTAGGGAGGAGGGTGGGGGGCTGTCTGGGGTCCATGATGGAGGGTGGGGAATGTATCTGAAAATCTATCTAGGTATCATACATCGAATTATGATAGGACTGCGAACCATCGTGGTGTGTCATCCTGGAGAAGGGCCAAAACATGGCATTATCAGTGTGACCATGGCGTGATCAAGACGTGACCACGACGTTACCGCGGTGTGACAGCAGTGTTACAGTGGCGTGACTATGGCATGTTGGTCTGGTCTAGCTACATTCACAGGGTAGCATCTTCCGGCCATCATTCCAAATAAATCCTATTTAGTTGTCCTCTACATTATAGAAACTGATCTTATGTTATAAAATAAAAACTCTTGATTCGGGATTGTGGTATGATAAATATATATATTTTACATTTGTCTTTTTTAAAAGTGGTACTAGGTAGTTGAAACTACTAACTGAGAGTCAAATTATAACACCCTAAACTATCACTGTGAGTTTTCACAGACAGCGCACCTCTATTGGAGGGGTTTTATTATAAAAACATGACTTTATTTTTCAAATGAAAAAATTATATTTAAGAAATATTTTTAAAGATATGCATTTCAATATAATTAATCATAATTAAGAATGAAAATAAATTCAATTTAAGGAATTCATAAATTATAGGGGCTTCCATATTAGGTCAAAAATAAAGAGTTATGCTGAATTCAAAAATATCCATACCATGGTAAAAACCCAGGTTCAAAAATAAATTGTTATAAAGAATTCAAAAATGTAATGGATCAATCTTCTCATGATCACCATCACCATCACCACTTTCATCAGAAGCCTCAACCACGCCACCATCTCTATCATCATTGTCGTCCTCATCATCATCCTCATCCTCACCATTGGCCCCATCCTGACCCTCGGCCACATCCTCTCCCTTGTCCTCATCCTCATCCTTGCCCTTATTTTCTTTAGCATCCTCATCATCACTAGAAAAATCATCATCTCGACCGCCACTAGAACTGCCGCATAGATCATTGAATAATGCACCCATCGATGACATATATTTCTAACAAGCCATGCCGACCTTTGGTGGATGTGATAAAGATAATGCTTTGATTAGTTTCATAAATTATTTCTGCCTCGTTTGAACCTGTTCTTCCAACTCTATGACCCTTTAATCATACTTTATTTCATGTTCCTTGACCTATTCCAACTCGGTGGTACTATTTGGATACCTAGAGGGGACCAATACCTAGTTGGGGCTATATTCTTACCTGTTCAGCTTCGTACTTGACCAGAGTGCTCATCTCCAAAAACATGATATAAATGATTGTGTGGAAAAAAATTGCCAGGCTCCTGGGCATCAAGGGCCTCTAAAGAAGAATGATAAAAATATTTATAGATTATTAAATTTCAAAATAGATATTAAACTTTGAAATAAAAAAATTAAAACTTAAAAACTTTTCTTATGTCGGTTCATTAACCGCAGTTCCATCATTTTTCCTTCTACTCGAGCAAATTTATTTTTCTCGATGGATACATCCTTAAATATTCAATTTGTGATTCTATAATCACATTAAAACAATATAATGTTTTAGTATAATCATATATGAAATATTCAATAAATCACATAATTTACGTAGGAAAAAATAAATAGGGAAAGACCTAAAGAAAATTTATAAACAACTATATCGTACCAGTTGCCTATCATGATCTGACATAGTTGTGCACCCCAATGTGTAGATATATTAATTTGAATCTATATTTTTTTGTTCTTTCATAAGATTCCTAAATAATTATTAATAATAAATAAGATAATATAAATTAAAAATATGAAAATTGTCATTTAAATATTTCAAATTGGATTAATACCTTAAATTTGGCAGTTTACCAATGTGTAATGATTTGGCAGTATTTCTATTCCAGGAAGTCATCCACAATAGGTAATTTCTCTAACTCTAAGCCCACTATATCACACCAGCCAACATACAACTCATGCTTATAAGATCTCAAAATCTCTCATAGAGCCTTTAAGAATGATGGCTGTGAACCTTCACCATCAGGGAAGTTAAACCGAAGTCGACACCGAATAGATTAATTTGTATAAATAAAAATAATAATTCATTAAATCCAATTTATTTTTTACACATATTTGTGCCCACGCATTATCCTTGACTTCATGTGGCATATTTCTCCAAGAATGAAAGCTGACCGGAATGATGTCGGAGTATTTGGACAGCGTCGCTAAAAACCCTGATATTCCTCCCTAGATTTATCAATCATATGTCCATCATCATTGTCTACAACCATCAAAAATGTTTGGAGGATCCATACCTCAAGCAACCAAGTACGCCCCCTCCCCCACCTCTTATCAGTAGATTAATCTGTTAATAATGATAAAAAATATTAGTACAAGTTATAATAAAAATAAATTTTGGTATAAAAAATTGTTAGGTGTATAAAAATATATCTATAGTAGTCGAATCAATGGGCATCACTGGATGTGTAGAAGCTGAAGAAATATTGTGTATAGGTGGAGTGTCCCTCAGTTTACAGTCCTCACCCACATACTGTGTCAGAGTAGGAGTCGAAGAAGGTAGAATATAATGGCTCTAAGAGAATGACCCAGAAACAAAAGACGATGGAACAGAAGTCTATACAACTGGTAGTGAAAACATCGATGGCAAAGATATCACATGTGTCCCTAACAACACACCAGAATTGAAATGGGATGTGGAAGATACGTATGTGGTAGGGGTATAGCCCAATCAGGTATGGACAGTGGAACATCTATCTCTCACACCACGAGCCCTCGTACCACCGGCCTTAGTACCGGGACCACCAGATGATTGTTTAACTCTAACACCCCCCCTCATACCACCAGCCTCTGTACTTGGAGAAATATCAGACTCCTCGTCAGATAACTCTCATCTAGGGGGTAGATCCTTAAAAAACGTTTAACACTAAAGAAGACACATGAAATTATATGTTATTGAAATATATATATTTGAAATAAAATACTCACAATATGGATGAGTGGGAGAATTCCCGTCTCTGTCATGTGATGATTATATTCTGTCATCTTTTTCCACCGACTCTCATCAATGGGTGTCATTTCCTATAATTAAAACAAATATCGAAGTAATTAGAAATTGATAACTAATGTGTAGCCCAAAAAAACATAATATAGTAAAACTATTCTGATAAAAAAACATAAAGAAACATAAGATTTATTAGGGATAGGCAATGTATATTTACATGGCTATCCATGTCATATAATTTTTACATTCTCATGTACATTCCCATTTACATTCCAAGGACATTAGATTATCATTAACACCATGTCAACCGTTATACACAAGATGTGAACCCTTATACGATATCGTCATTATTAAATCCATTAATAACAACTTATTAAAAAACATCGCTTTTCAAAGATAATAAAATTAAACATAAATCATTCATAATATTGGATATATTGTTGTAAAATATAGTCATACAATATTACATGCTAAATGACCACCCACAACATGATTAATGACAACAAAGATCCCCTTTCGGCCAAATAAAAATTAAAAAAACATCACTTCTCAAAGATAATAAAATTGAACATAAATAAATAATAATATTGGATATATCATGTAAGAAGAAGTCATAATATATTACATCCTAAATGACCACCCACAATCATGATTAAGAACCACAAAGATCCCCTTTCGGCCAAATCAAAAGTGAAAACATAAACAAATAATTGCAGAACAAGAAAATCAAGGAATCACGTACATATTTGATGTGTAGATGAAAAAAAAAATATTTTATTGAAGATGGATTTATTTGTGGAATAAGATTGGAAGGAAGAAGATTGGATTTAGGGCATGCCGAGCAGAACTGCAATCTACAATCGAGCGGAGTGGGAATGGATGTCCGTCTATATTTAGAGTAATTTTATCCCAATGGTTTCTAAAAACCAATGGGAATGTATGGATTTACCTAGGGTTAAAATAAACCATTGGTAAAAAAGTGATATCAAAGGCCATTACCAACAGTTTGGAAAAACCGTTGGTAAAAGCTTGTATAAAATAATTTATACCAACAGTTTACATAAACTGTTGGTATACATAGACATTCCCAACGGCTTACAGAAACCATAGGGATGTTAGTGTCTGTAAAAGTTCCAATTCTAGTAGTGATATCAAGAGGATATTGGAGGAGTTGCATGAAAAGGGTTTCATCCAACACAGTACTTCTCCATAGGGTTCTCCTGTCATGATTTATATAAAGGTATACGGTACCCTCAGACATTGCGAGGATTATCAAAAGCAGAACTAGTTGATGGTAAATAACCTATATCCCTTGCCGAGGATGGGTGATCTTTTTTATCAACATTAGGGAGAATTAGTGTTCTTGAAGAATGACATTAGATCCGAATATCTTCAGTTACATGATAGACTATCGGAAATTCTGTTTATAGCATTTCAGAGCATATATGGTCTATACGAGTACCTGGTCATGCCATTCTGACTCACGAATGCTTCAGAAGTTTTTATGGCTCTGATTAATCATTCGTCCCATCCTGATCTGGATTCTTTCGTTGTAGTCTTCATGGACAATATCTTGGTTCACTCTCACACTCGACACGACACTGCTAACCATCATGAGATCTTTCTAAGCCCACTAAGAGAGCATCAAATATATGATAAGATCTCAAAGTGCCTCTTTTGGATGTATTGGATTCACTTCCATGGTCATATCATCTCTAAGGCAGGAGTTGCTGTAGACCCAGAAAAAGTGAGAGCAGTAGTTTCCTGGGAGAAGCATAAGAACTTGTTTGAGATATGGAGTCTCATGGGGATGTAAGGTTACTACAGACACTTTATATAGGACTTATCCCAATTAGCATTGTAATTTATGCGTTTGAATATAAAGGGTGTGAAGTTTGTTTGATAAGAATCGTCTAAGACAGCCTTTCACGAGGTGAAGAGAAGGTAGACATCAGCACCAGTTCGGATAGTTCCAGAGCATGTGAAGTGCTATGCGGTTTACTTTGATTGATCAGGTATTGGTATAGGAGTAGTGTTGATTTAGTTAAATCATGTAGTTGCATAGGGGTCTCGAAATTTGAGGCCACATGGGAGGAATTATCCGACACATGATCTTGAGTTTGCTGCAGTTGTTCATGCGTTATGTTGTTGAATACATTATCTCTTGGGAGAGAAATTTGTGGATTTTATGGTCCAAAAAAGTATCAAATATATCATTACCATATGTGACATGAATCTGAGACAGTGAAGGTTGGTTCAATACATTCATTCCATCGATTTCGAGCATGCCTATACAACTGGTATTGGTAACGTAGTTACTGATGCACTGAGTTGGAGGACTCAGTTATAGGCAGTTCAGTAGGCCATCACTGAGTGGAAGCTCATGGGACTATTCTCTGAGATGCATTTGGAGGTTCACAATAGTCATGGGTTAGCCTATCTTTCACCCTTAGCTGTGAATTCTACCCTTATGGATAGAGTAAGGATGAGAAAACTATCGCATTTGGAAGGCCTAGTTCTATGGGAGTCGTTGGAAAATGAGGACCCTCTTCATTATGGGATGATAGTTGATGATGAGGTACTGTGTTTCCATGGATGAGTGTGGGTTCCAGGTAATATATTCAAGGAGATAATGTTGGAAATTCATTCCTTACCTTGGGCAGTGCATCCCGGAGTTACCAAGACATACTTTGACTTGAGACGTTAGTATGGGGGGTCGGGTATAAAACAGGATATAGCTAGTTTTGTTTCGAGTTATTCCACCTATCAACAGGTGAAGGCGTAGCATCAGGGGCCAGCCAGATTGTTACAGTAGTTACTCATTCTGGAGTGGAAATGGGATGATGTTGTGATGGACTTTTTGACCGAGTTACCGATGTCACCTCAAGGCAATGATTCTATATGGGTTGTTGTGGATAGATATACAAATGTAACTCAATTTGTTTACTGATTATGGAGACCTTCGTTGTTGACGAGATCAGAAAGATGTATATCTGAGAGGTGGTACATCTTCATGGGGTTCCTAATTCTATCGTTTCATAGATGGAATCCCACTTTATGTCTCTTTTCTGGTAGAGTTTTCAAAGGTCACTGGGAAGATATGTTCTTTTGATCACAGCTTACCACCCATAGACGGATGGCCAGTTAGAGCATTAGATAGAGTTTCTAGAGTACATTTTGTGTGCATGCATCCAAAACTTTGGGGGATCTTGGGAGAAGCACATACCCTTGGTCATATTTTGCTACAATAATAGTTTTTTTGGGAACAATTGAGAATGCACCTTATGAGGATGTATATTATAACGACCCATACTATACATACAATGTTAATACTTCACAATTGAAGCACACTTATTACAACATATGACAAAACCACAAAGGACGGTATAGGTATATTGTCTTTTGAAACTGGGAAACATAAACAACTGGTTCATAAATCTTCTATAGTGTCTCCCATATATTTCATCATATCTAGGGTCCCTTTTAGCATATTCTACTTAATATCCATCTTCCTGACCTGGTGAAAAGAAAACATAAAAAGGTGAGCTCAAATGCTCAGCAAGGGAAAATAAAGGAAATAAAAATCATATCATATCATTTTGAAAATCATAACCTGCAAAGGAGATCATAATATCGTAACATGGAATAAATCATATAAGTCAAAATGAGATCCCCATAATCATAACATAAAACTTGACACTTTGTGGCATGCACACATAATCATGGAAAATCATTTCTTGTTAGTCATGACTCATTGCCAAGACTATCTTAGCAGACAAAGTCCATTTCTGAACCGAGTTCACTCCTCGTTTCAATCCTGTATCACTGAACTGAAATAACCTTCCGTTCCAGCCATGTCTATCTCATGTGATATAAATCTTTACCCAATGCATTGGAGGGAGATATAGGTCCCACCCATCTTATAATGATTTTTTTCTTATGTGTGCCACATAATCATAAATCAAATATCATCACATAACACATGTAACAAAAATGGGATTCTTGAAACATCATGACATCATAAAACAAATCATATAAGGTAAATTAAATCATAAAAATAATTCCCTCAAAACATAATTAAATCAATGTAATAATAGGGATGAAAACAGAACCCTTTATTTTCTTAGATGGAATATGATTTTGATAAAACACTTGAACTCCATTTTTGATGAAAATATCCTTTCTTCTTCAAAAACACTTTCCTTTTCTTAACATGTCATAGAATTATAAACTAAAAGAAGTTGATTAAAAATAAACTTGAAAAATTCTAAAGGAATATTCTTGGAAATAATGTTTTAATAATCCATTCATTCCGTATAAGTTTAAAAAAACATTCTTCGTACTTTTGTCGGAAAAGTCAAAAAGTACCTCGTACGAAAAACGACAAAAGATTCCTTTCTTATCATTTACTAAAAATTAACCGAAGGGTAAAATTGGATTTAAACAATTGTAGGTGGATGGAAATAATATTACATATTGAGGGAACATGGATGTGGATGATAAAATACACCCCAGTAAAAGCCAATGTATAAACAATATCGGATAAAAATGAGATTGTGATACTTCCCCTTACCTTAGGCCTGATTTGCTTTGTACGTGTCCGAAGCTCCAGTATAATGGTTTAAATAATGTTATTGACATATTACAGAATCATACATATTTATATGATATCATATATGGTCATATTCTTAGCTTTTTATTAGTAATATTTCATTGTTACTTGTTACTCGGGTCTTTATTGCCTTTTGTTCTTATGCATGTTTTGCCGAATAAATTCTTATTCTTCTTTCAAGGTTATAGATACCTTATATCCAGAATGGTATTATTGTAACAAATATCATATTTATTCATTCAATTCATTATATAATTACTATGTAATGATGATCATGTCGAACGAGTCGCATCACATCATGGAGACGGTATTCCGTACGTACGCACGAGTGATGATATCGTTCCTATGATCGTGGAATTATATTGGAGTGTATGTATACTATTTCAGAATCAATATAACGTTTTAATAGTCATATATAGTCATTATTTACACCATTATACTCATCCAAGTAAGTTGGTGGTGTAAAATAGATTACACCACGGCGTGGAGACGGTATTCTGTTCGTACGCACACGCGGTGATTTCATTTTTCTGTAGGATGGATAGAAGGTGAATTAGGGTTGTTTAAAATTTATAATAACATATCAGTATGTAAGTAACACTGATGTTATTACTTTATCATGAAACAACTAAAGAAGAAGAAGTTGAAGAAGAATGAAATTGAAAAGATCGGTAATGGATATTACCTCTTCTTTTAAACGCCTCTTTGAATCCTCCACTTAGGGAACAATGATTGGTCTTTGAAGAAGACCAGGACCTCTAGGATTATTCTAGGGAAGTGGAGAAGGAATTTTGGAAGGGGTTTGCCGAGCTTGGGTTCTCAAATTGGTGTGAGGAGGAGGGGGAGGAGGTGCCCTTTTATAAGGGAGGAGAGGGACACCTTAGGAATATCTCAAAATATTATTTTATATTAAAGTCAAAATCGGTTCATAATGGTTCCAAAGGGTCTTATTTCGAAGCTAAATTGGGGATGGGTCGAAATGATATCAACCAATAGGATTTAGACAAGTTTAGGTTATTATTTTAACCTTATCAATTAGATTTAACTATAAGTTAAATAATTTATCTTTTACCGTGTCTTTTTGTTTTCTTACACTATATGGTTAATACACTTACTATAACATGCCAAACGAACCCCAAATTGATTATTATTAATATATATATCCTTATCTAAGTAATTTTTCCGAACCATAGATTTTTAGGAATAAAATAACAATTAATAATATAATATTTGATTTAAAAACTATTTTGTGTCAATTTTGACACTATTTGATATAAGATTTTTGTGAAAGTCATAAAAGAATTATATGTTCGAACCAAGTTGATTAAATCAACACCAATATATCATAATAACCTAGAAAATTAGTGGAATTCATAAAAAGTCTCAAATTACATTTATTTGGGCATTTATAACATCAATTATGTTAACATTTCCTTAAAAGGGTAATTACTGCATCATCATTGTGTCATAAATAAATTAATTTATTTAAATATAAAAATTATAAATAAAATGTAATTATGTAGAAAACCTTTTTAGATTTATAATGAATATTTATAATTGAATTTATCTTATGTATAAACATATATTAAAAATGATTTACTTATTAAACTTTGATTTTAACTATTTTAACCCTTCTTTAAATAAATTAATAATAAATGTCCTAATCTAATCCATGTGGGCCTAAATGGTCATATTGTATTCCTAAGTTTGTTTTTGGTCAAATTAAACTTATCCAATATAATTAGGACACGTGTTAGGGTAATAGTAATATCATATTTACCCTTAGTTACCCTATTTACTATTAACCGCAGTAAAAAAAAGTAAAAAGTTACTATTCACCAAAAAATTATTTTTATCTCATTGAACCACATTTTACTTACTGATATCAACTGTGTCTGTCGGATTTTCGAAATTCCATTCACAGAAGCGGTAAAATTAAGTTTTATGCAAAATTCAGTTTTTAACCTACCACTTAGTGGTTTCACTATTCATAAAAAATTGAAAGTTTTCAGAAAAATACCAAAATTTCACCCTAGGCTAATTTCGGTATTACGAATCCAAAAATTAAGACCATTTTGAAAAATAAAATTTATAAAATTTCAAAAAGTGGATATTACTATTCATAACGGCTAGTTTTAATAATATTTTAATAGCATATCGTTGTTTAGTGAAACTCAGTATTGCGTACGACGCAAGCTATCGAGGAAGGTCGTGATTGCGTGTAAAGTAAGCCAAGATAGTATGTAGTGAAAGATTCCTTTGATGATATATAAAAACAAAATAATACTCATAAAAATCTCGGGTGTTACATTCTACCCCCCTTAAAAAGAATTTCGCCCTTGAAATTCATCACTTTTTAACAAACAGATGAGGATACTTCTCCCTCATCATATCCTCAAGCTCCCATGTAGCTTCTTCAAGTTGGTGGTTCCTCCATAAAACTTTCACCAATCTAGTGGTCTTGTTTCGTAGGAATTTTTCTCTATGATCCAGAATCTCTATCGGTTGTTCTTCATAAGAAAGATATTGCTCCAGCGGTATGACTTCTGAGCTGAGTACATGTGAAGGATCAGGTATGTACTTTCTCAGGAGAGATACATGGAACACATCGTGAACTTGAGAGAGATTCAGTGGAAGCGCCAATCAGTAAGCTACCTTTCCAAAACGATCCATTATTTCAAAAGTACCGATATATCTAGGGCTCAACTTCCCCTTCTTTCCAGATCTCATAACCTTCTTCCAGGGAGATATTCGTAAGAACACTTTATCACCCACTTCAAACTCTAGGTCTTTTCTTCGGTTGTCGGCATGTCTTTTTTGTCGACTCTGAGCTGCTCTTATGTGTTGTTGAATAGATCTGACCTTTTCTTCCATTTCATCAACGAGATCATGTCCTAATAGCTTTCTTTCCCCAACTTCATCCCAGCAAGTTGGAGTCCTGCATTTCTTTCCCTAGAGAGCTTCATAAGGAGCCATTTGAATACTGGAGTGAAAGCTATTGTTATAAGAAAATTCCACCAAAGGTAGGTGTTGATCCCAACCTCTTTTGAAATCCATAGAGCAAGCTCTCAACATATCTTATAGGGTTTGAATTGTTCTCTCAGACTGACCGTCTGTCTGAGGATGATAAGCAGTGCTGAAACTCAACTCTCTATCCAGAGTATGCTGAAGACTTCGCCAGAACTTTGAGGTAAATCTCGGATCCTGATCAGATATAATAGAAAGTGGTACTCCATGCAATCTTACCACTTCCTTTACATATATCCTGGAAAGCTGATCTAGAGAGAAATCCACTCTAATAGCAATGAAGTGTGCAGACTTTGTAAGACGATCAACTATGACCCAGATAGCATTATTGCCTTTGGATGTTTTAGAAAGTCCTGTGACAAAGTCCATAGTGATGTTTTCCCATTTCCATTCGGGTATGGGTAATGGTTGTAACATCCCCTTAGACTTCTGTCTCTCAGCTTTAACTTGTTGACAAACCAAGCATCGAGAGACATATTCAGAAACATCTCTTTTCATGCCATCCCACCAGAAGTACTCTTTCAGGTCCCTATACATCTTCGTGCTTCCAAGATGAATAGAAAATGAAGAACTATGAGCCTCATCCAATGGATCCTTCTTTAATTCGGGGATGGGAGGAACACAAACCCGATTCCTGAACTTTATTATCCCATCACAATCAAGGTTGAATTCAGGAACATTTCTCAACTTCTTTTGTAACTTGACATCTTCTTTTTGTTCCTCTTTAATCTTCACATGTATAGATGGTTGAACATTCATTTGAGAAAGATAAGATTTTTCCCCTTCCATTATAATTCCAAGATCCATCCTTTGTAAATCCATAAATGTTGGATCTTTTGGGATCCTCATCATGGATAAACTAGCATGGTCTTGTCGACTTAATGCATATGCCACCTAGTTTGCTTTCCCAGGGTGGTAATGGATTGGGCAGTCATAATCATTAATCAGCTCCAACCATCTTCTTTGTCGCATATTCAGCTCCTTTTGTGTGAAAATATACTTTAAACTTTTATGATCAGTATAAATATCACACCTTTCACCATAAAGGTAATGCCTCCAAATCTTTAATGCAATGATTACCGTTGCCAACTCCAAATCATGTGTTGGGTAATTTTTCTCATGGATTTTCAACTGCCGTGATGCATAAGATATCACCATATCATTTTGCATAAGAACACACCCCAATCCCTTCTTGGATGCATCACTGTAGATCACAAACCTTTCTCCACTACAAGTCAGTGTGAGCACATGTGCACTGGATAACCTTCTTTTCAACTCCTTGAAATTCTCTTCACATTCCTATTTCCAAACAAACTTAACTCCTTTTCGAGTCAACTTGGTGAGTGGATTTGATAATCGTGAAAAATCTTTTACAAAACGACGATAATATCCAACCAAACCAAGAAATCTTCAGATCTCAGTTACTTTTGTTGGTCTTGACCATCTTTCGATAACCTCTGTTTTTGCTGGATCCACAGATATCCCCTCTTTTGAGATTATATGACCCAAAAATGCAACTTTTTGAAGCCAAAATTCACACTTGGTAAATTTGGCATAAAGCTTCTCCTTTCTCAGGGTCTTCAATATAAATATCAAGTGATCTTCATGCTCTTCCTTAATCTTTGAATAGACAAGAATATCTTCTATAAAGAATACCACAAATTGATAAAGATAGTCTCTAAAGACTCTATTCATTAGATCCCTGAAGATAGCAGGGGAATCAGTAAGACCAAATGGAATCACTATAAATTCATAGTGTCCATACCTTTTATGGAAAGCCGTCTTTGGAATATCCTCAATTTTGACAGTTAATTGATGATACCCTGAACGAAGATCAATCTTGGAAAAGTATTGAGCTCCGCGTGGTTGGTCAAATAAGTCATCAATGCGTGGGAGAGGATATTTGTTCTTGTTACGTTCTCGATAATCAATGCAGAGTCTCATTGATCCATCTTTCTTCTTAACAAACAGAACAGGTGCTCCCCAAGGTGATGCACTAGGGCGTATGAATCCCTTATCAAGATTCTCTTGGAGTTTCTTCTTCAATTCCTGCAACTCAATTGGGGCCATTCTATAAGGTGTCTTTGAAATAGGCAAATCACCCGGTACGAGTTCTATTGAAAACTCAACTTCACGATTTGGTGGAAGACCCGGTAATTCCTCCGGAAAGACATCATCAAACTCCCGTACGATGGGAATATTCTTAATCGCGAGTTTCTCACCAACCATTTGAGATAAATAACCTTTATTTAGTGGAATCAAGACCCATAATATGGAAGGAATTTCCACTGGAAGGTTATATTCATCCTTGCATCGATAGACGATCGTAGATTGATCTAGAATATGAAATGTGACTTCCCTTCTCTGGCAATTGATATGAGCTTCATGTAGATAAAGCCAATCCATGCCAAGAATCACATCGAATTCCACTAAAGGAAGGATCACCAGATTTGCAGGAAGCACTTTCCCACAAACTTCGACCGGAGAAGAATTATAATATTTTGATACGACTGTTGTGCCATTAGGTGTTGTCACAACTAACTCAACATCTAATTGTTGAGGTAATACGGTGATACCCTTAGAAAATTCTTTAGAAATAAAATAGTGGGTTGATCCAGAATCAAATAAAACATTTTCTACTTTAGAGTGGATGGTAAGTGTACCTTTCAACACTTCGTTATCGTACTCCACATTGCTAATAGAAATTGCATGTGACTTTCCTTTGTCTTTAGCATTAAGAGTTTGTTGACGTCGACCATCATCATCAACCCTTGGATTTGGGCATTGATTGGCATAATGCCCCATCTCCTTGCACGTGAAAAATTGATGTTTAGTAGGTTCATTCTGTGTATCCCTTCCTTTGATTGCATCATTAGACATCTTCTTCCCATTATCGCGGCATTCAAATGCCCGATGACCTTCCTTTCCACATTTGAAACATTTACTTGTCCCTTTAAGACAAATCCCTCCATGTTTCCTTCCAAACATTGAGCATAAGGGAAAGCTCATCTTCTTTTTAGTGTGCTCTTTAGATTTTCCTTTGAATTCCATTTTCCTCTTCTTATCAAACCCATTTGACTGATGGGTTACTCCAATTTCCATCTCAACTTTGAGAGCACATCGAACGATTTCCTCGTAGCTATTGAAGTCCCTTATGGCTAACGCCCTTCGAATACTTGGTTTTAAGCCTCTAAAGAATCGATCGATCTTACTTTCAGGTTGGATAATAATACCAGAAGAGTACCTTGCATGTCTTGTAAAATTTGCTTCATAGGTACCAACAGATTCATCATCCTTTTGCTTCAGTTCAAGAAACTCTTTCTCCATCTTTGTTCGGAGAATACGAGGGAAGTACTTATTGAAAAATAAGTTCTTGAACTCATCCCATTCCATGGAATCAATTTCATCCCTTTGCCTCATATTCTTAATAAGATTCCACCATTGATCAGCATCTCCTTCCAAATGATACACTGCTAGGATGACTTTATCATGCTCAGAACATTGAAGAACTGAAAATATCTTTTCATTAGTACTAATCCATTGTTCAGCAAGTAATGGATCAGTAGACCCGCTGAATTATGGTGAACACTGTCTCATGAAGGATTCAACAGAATGTTGCTCCTTCCTTTGCTCGTTTGGAAATCCTCCATGATTCATTGCTTTAGACAGTTGTGTGAGCATGGCTACAAGATTTTTCATTCCATCTCCCATAACGTTTGGTTGCTCAGGGGGACAATCATTGCATTGCCCGTCGCATTCTGTATTAACACGGTTCCTCCAGGTTCCATCCATTGACTAAATCCAAGAAGAATAGTGTGAGCAACACTAATTATAATAGGAAAACCACATAATCAATAATAAAATTTCACACTTAAGGTCTTATCCTAGGGTATTCATGGACAAGTCTAAAATACTAAGATTGTGTTCTATGCTTAGAATTATCCTTAGGGTTCTTACGAAGGCTTTCACATCCTTGTTTCCAAAGGTTGACTATACCTTTTCTCTGATACCAATTATAACGAACCATACTATACATACATTGTTAATACTTCAAAATTGAAGCACACTTATTACAACATATGACAAAACCACAAAGGACCGTATAGGTATAGTGTCTTTAGAAACTGGGAAACATAAACAACTGGTTCATAAATATTCTACAGTGTCTCCCATTTATTTCATCATATCTAGGGTCCCTTTTAGCATATTCTACTTAATATCCATCTCCCTGACCTGGGGAAATGAAAACATAAAAGGGTGAGCTCAAATGCTCAACAAGAGAAAATAAAGGAAATAAAAATCATATCATATCTTTTTTAAAATGATAACCTTCAAAAGATATCATAATATCTTAACATGGAATAAATCATAGAAGTGAAAATGAGATCCCCATAATCATAACATAAAACTTGAAACCGTGGGGCATGCACACATAATCATGGAAAATCATTTCTTGTTAGTCATGACTCATTTTCAAGACTATCTTAGCAGACAAAGTCAATTTCTGAACCGAGTTCACTCCTCGTTTCAGTCCTGTATCCCTGAACCGAAATAACCTTCCACTCTAGCCATGTCTATCTCATGAGATATAAATCTTTACCCAATGAATTGGAGGGAGATATAGGTCCCACCCATCTTATAATTAATCCTTTCTTATGTGTGCCACATAATCATAAATCATACATCATCGCATAACACATGTAACAAAAATGGGATTCTTGAAACATCATGACATCATAAAACAAATCATATAAGGTAAATGACTTCATAAAAATAATTCCCTCACAACATAATTAATTCAATGTAATAATAGTGATTAAAACAGAACCCTTTATTATATTAGATGGAAAATAATTTTGATAAGACACTTGAACTCCATTTTTGAGGAAAATATCATTTTTTCTTCAAAAACACTTTTCTTTTCATAACATGTCATACAATTATAAACTAAAAGAATTTGATTAAAAATAAACATGAAAACTTATAAAGGAATATTCTTGGAAATAATTTTTTAAAAATCCATTCATGCCTTATAAGTTTAAAAAAACAATATTCGTACTTTTGTCGGAAAAGAGAAAAAGTACCTCGTACGAAAAACGACAAAAGATTCCTTTCTTATCTTTTACTAAAAATTCACCGAAGGGTAAAATTGGATTTAAACAATTGTACCTAGATGGAAATAATATTAAATATTTAGGGAACATGGATGTGGATGATAAAATACACCCCAGTAAATGCCAATGTATAAACAATCTCTGATAAAAATGAGATTGTGATATTTCCCCTTACCTTAGGTCCGATTTGCTTTGTACGTGTCCGAAGCTCCTGTATAATGGTTTAAATAATGTTATTTAATTATTACATAATCATACATATTGATATGATATCATATATGGTCATATTCATAGCTTCTTATTAGTAATATTTCATTGTTACTTGTTACTCGGGTCTTTATTGCCTTTTGTTCTTATGAATGTTTTGCCGAATAAATTCTTATTCTTCTTTCAAGGTTATAGATACCTTATATACAGAATGGTATTAATGTAACATATATCATATTTATTCATTCAATTCATTTATATAATTACTATGTAATGATGATCATGTAGAACGAGTCGCATCACATCGTGGAGACGGTATTCCGTACGTACGCACGGGTGATGATATCGTTCCTATGATCGTGGAATTCTATTGGAGTCTATGTATACTATTTAAGAATCAATATAACTTTTTAATAGTCATATATAGTCATTATTTACACCATTATACCCATCCAGGTAAGGTGGTGGTGGAAAATAGATTACACCACGGTGTGGAGACAGTAATCCATTCGTACGCACACGCGGTGATTTCATTTTTCCGTAGGATAGATAGAAGGTGAATTAGGGTTGTTTCATATTTATAATAACATATCAGTATGTAAGTAATACTTCTGTTATTACTTTATCATGAAACAACTAAATAAGAAGAAGTTGAAGAAGAACGAAATTGAAATGATCGGTAATGGATATTACCTCTTCTTTTAAACGCCTCTTTGAATCCTCCACTTAGGGAACTATGATTGGACTTTGAAGAAGACCAGGACCTCTAGGATTATTCTAGGGAAGTGGAGAAGGAATTTTTCCAGGGGTTTTCTGAGCTTGGGTGCTCAAATTGGTGTGAGGAGGAGGGGGAGGAGGTTCCCTTTTATAAGGGAGGAGAGGGACACCTTAGGAATATCTCAAAATATTATTTTATATTAAAGACAAAATCGGTTTATAATGGTTTCAAAGGGTCTTATTTCGAACCTAAAGTGGGGATGGGTCGAAATCCTATCAACGAATAGGATTTAGATAAGTTTAGGTTATTATTTTATTCTTATAAATTAGATTTAACTCAAAGTTAAATAATTTAACTTTTACCGTGTCTTTTTGTTTTCTTACAGTATATGGTTAATACACTTACTATAACATGCCAAACGAACCCCAAATTGTTTATTATTAATATATATATCCTTATCTAAGTCATCTGGCCGAACCTTAGATTTTTAGGAATAAAATAACAATTAATAATATAATATTTGATTTAAAAACTATTTTGTGTCATTTTTGACACTATTTGATATATGATTTCTGTGAAAGTCATAAAAGAATTATATGTTCAAACCAAGTTGATTAAATCAACACTAATATATCATATTAACCTATAAAATTAGTGGAATTCATAAAAAGTCTAAAATTACATTTATTGGGGCATTTATAACATCAATTATGTTAACATTTCCTTAGAAGGGTAATTACTGCATCATCGTTGTCTCATAAATAAATTAATTTATATAAAGTCTAAAAATTATAAATAAAATATAATTATGTAGGAAATATTTTTATCTTTCTAATGAATATTTATAATTGAATTTATTATATGTATAAACCTATATTAAAAATTATTTACTTATTAAACATTGATTTTAACTATTTTAACCCTTCTTTAAATAAATTAATAATAAATGTCCTAATCTAATCCAAGTGGGCCTAAATGGTCATATTTTATTCCTAAGTTTGTTGTTTGTCGAATTAAACTTATCCAATATAATTAGGACATGTGTTAGGGTAATAGTAGTATCATATTTACCCTTAGTTACCCTATTTACTATTAACCGCGGTAAAAAAAAGTAAAAAGTTACTATTCACCAAAAAATTATTTTTATCTCATTGAACCACATTTTACTTACTGATATCAACTGTGTCTGTCGGATTTTCGAAATTCCATTCACAGAAGCGGTAAAATTAAGTTTTATGCAAAATTCAGTTTTTAACCTACCACTTATTGGTTTCACTATTAATCAAAAATTGAAAGTTTTCAGAAAAATACCAAAATTTCACCCTAGGCTAATTTCTGTAATCCAAATCCAAAAATTAAGTCCATTTTGAAAAATAAAATTTATAAAATTTCAAAAAGTGGTTATTACTATCCATAACGGCTAGTTTTAATAATATTTTAATAGTATATCGTTGTTTAGTGAAACTTAGTATTGCATACGACGCAAGCTATCGAGGAAGGTCGCGATTGCATGTATAGTAATCCAAGCTAGTATGTAGTGAAAGATTCCTTTGATGATATATAAAAACAAAATATTACTCATAAAAATCTCGGGTGTTACATATATGGTAGGCCATGCTGATCACCCTTGTGCTTGTTGGAGGTAGGGGAGGCATATTTAATAGGACCACGTCTCATGTAGGAGACTTCAGAGTAGGACCAGCTGATTTAGAAGCAGATGGCTACCACACAGTCTCATCAGAAATATTATGTCGAACGCCGCATACGACCATTCGTGTTCGTGGTTGGGGATCATGTTTTCTTATGTGTTTCACTGAGGTTGAGACACAGTCAGATCAGGAGACATGGTAATCTTTCACTAAGATATGTGGGGCCATTTGAGATTCAAGAGATAGTCGGTCTGGTTTTCTATTAGGTGTAGTTAACACCGAGGTTATGGGCCATGCATGACATCTTCCACATATCACATATGCACCGTTATCACTCAGACCCATCTCACGTCTTTCTGTCGGAGGATGTTGCGCTTCAGGTCGATTCATCTTTTGAAGAGAATTTGATTCATATTGTTGATAGAAGCAAGAAGGTTCTCTGAGGCCGGTCAGTTCCTATCGTACGGGTTCTATGGGAACATGGACGAGTGCATGATAAATACTAGGAGTGCGAGACCATCATATGTGGTCTGTCGAAAGAGTTTTTCTAAGTTTTATCTTTAACACCCATGGAAGGACAATTAATGGATGAATTTCTTTAAGGGGGGATGTTTGTAAGAACATAGTTCTTATTCTTAAGGTAGGGGTTTCTTCTATTCCTTTTGCTATAAGTGTTTATTAGAAAATAAGGAAAATGGGGAAAATCTCAAATTTAATGGGTACATACCGTGTACTATTCCACACACCATGTATTTTGGCTATGTGGGATGAGTACACTGGGCATGTATTCTTGTCGATGATGATGGGTGTAAAAACACACTACATGACGTGTACTTGGTATTTACACGCTGTGTAATTAGTTTTCATGTGAACAATAAGGCGGTGGAAGTAGCCCCCAGCGGAGCGACAATACATTCCATGTATTCTGAAATACACACTGTGTACACATGTCAACATATGAAAAGTGCATTGGTGTAAAGTTGCAGTTAGAGGAATAGTTAAAAAAATGAAAAGTACACGCTGTGTACTACAGAGTACACACTGTGTAGTTTTTTATCTCATAAAATGGGAATTAGCATCCTCATTATGAAACAAAGGAATTGGAAGCATTTGGAGCACCAAGAGAGAGGCCGAAGATTGGAGGAACTCCCGACTACACAACGGTACTCTGATTCATACGCGGACGGCATCGATTGAAATGTGCGAGTAATACCTTCATTATTCATAGGTATTTCCTTCCAATTCATTCCCAAGGGGAAGTTATTTATGTTTTGAAGGAAAAATATTTTATCCCAGACATACGCTGTTCTCGGATGATTTGGTAGTCATCATTCACATATATTTATTAGAGTAGATCATGGTAGGTGGTCTTATGTTTAAGTCCAAATACAGACTGTTTTTTGGTACCATTGTTCCATGCTCTCATGTTTGGGGTGTCGTGTTGTTGAGGTCTGGATTAATTAAGATGTCTAGAATTGCATAGTTAATCTGATGATAATTATAAACTGTTGTTTGGGATCATTTCTTGTATCCAGGGACAACCTATGGGTGTGTTCCCCTTGTTTAGCCGTTTGGCCAGGATACTCGAGGGTATTCAATGATGATAGAATGATTTGAATTTTCGTGAGAGGAAAAATATGTGAAATGATTTATTATGCTTTGGGTTCATCCCAGTTACATGTTATTGTTTTTATTATCCTAAGGGTGTGGTACTTATTACCTTGAGGGTGTGGTTCTTATTAGCCTTAGGGATTGGTTCTTATTATACTAATTTCATCTTACATATTAGCATGAGGGTGTGGTTCATATAAGCATGTGGGTGTTGTACTTATTACCATGACGGTGTGGTTCATTTTAGCATGAGGGAATAGTTCTCATTAGCCTAAGGGTGTGGTAATTATTAGCCTGAGGGAATAGTTCATATTATCCTCAATGAATGGTTTTAATTAGCCTGAGGGTGTGGTACATAATAGCCCAAGGGAGTGGTTCTCTTTAGCCCAAGGGAAACAGTTCCTTTGTCTAATGTACACTGTTTACCATGAATATTTAACTATGGTGATTTTTTATGTCATACATGCCATGCTAATGAACAAGCTTGGAATAGATTAAAAAATAATTAAATGGAAATGGAACTCACAGGAGTAGCTTCATTTGAGTACTTCCTAGTTTACAACATTTCATTACTGAACACTGTTGTTGCACATTTTCACTTACTGTTGGGCATGGGCCATTGGTGGTTTTCAACTGGTATTTATTTCTCACACCATGCTTGGTTCATGCTTTCGGCTCAAATAGATTATATTACTTCAAGTGTATATAAGTGAAAGAGTCCCTATATAGATACTTGATGTTGTAGTGGAGGAGGAGATCATGGGACCATGCTTAGGCTTGCAATGCTACAGAGACACTATTGCGATGTTTTGTTTTGTTTCATTGTATTTTTCCCTTGTATTGTATTGATCAAATTGTCATATATTCTGTTTGGGAATCATTCTTAGACTTAGGTACATATTGCATCATTATATATGATTGTTGGTCTAATATTTATTTTAGTATTGTTGTCCATTTCTTTTGGTATTCTTTACTACTTCCGCTTTTGTATGTTTAAATTTCTCTATTGCACTACACATTGAAAAATGAGGGCATTGTTTCCATACTATCAGACTTGGGCCCTCGCTTCTAGTCACCATCCACCATTATTTGGGAAAATGCACTTGATTTCATGTGACGAACCGGGTTTGGGGAACCCGTTGTTTGGCACCCTGATCCGGGACGTAGCAAAGTGGAATAAGAGGATTTATTTTCTTCCTGAATTACTATTTGGAGCTTATTTCCAGGGATAGGATGGAATAAGTACTTAGTAATAAGCTATGTCTGAGAGTAGCTAACCCATGTATAGGTAAAGTCCAATTTACCTTGTGTTGCAATTTTTTTTCTGATATTTCATTTTTTAAAATGATTTTATTTTCAATGTTGTATGACGAACATGCTGTGTATTGTTAATATTTTTATACTGGATTATATTTTAGCTACAACCCGTTGAGATGGGGGTATTCCCCCTCATGCATCATTTATGCACATGTTAGAATCACATGGCATGCATAGTTCTTAAGCCATATAGGTGCATTAGAAATTACATGTTGTTATGATAGGCGTTTTTCCAGATAATGAAAGCTGTTGTGATAGATTCCTTGATAAAAATTCCTATTATTTGATACGGTATTGTTATGTAAGGTTATGTAAATGAAAACCTCAATTTTGTTTTTGAGCATTACGGGCCTTCATCAACCATAATTTGGTGGATCATCAACTTTTTTACTATGTTATAACACGCATATGATTCCATATTTTGATTTTTTGGAAGTGTGGGCCCTCAAGGATCAGAATTGGGCAATTTGGTGTTGGTTACTGTGTTTTTCTGGGCTCCTAGGTAGTTTTTAAGGCTTACAATCTGGAAAAACCTAGAATACACGACAAGTAGTTATGACTACATGATACATAATCTTTGGTTCTAGAAGAAAAGCAAAAATTTCAGGTACACATCGTGTACACACCGTACATTCCTTGTATTCTCAAACTGTGTTATAGGCTGTGTGGGAAGAAACACGTGATGGGTAAGCTCTAGAGGGAACACGTCTTGTACTTTTTGTACACGTCATGCATGTTGAACCTGTGTCTGGCCATGAAAGTAACAACCCGAATGGAGGAAATCATCATTATACACGTCGTGTCAATGCAAAACAAGTCATGTAGTGGTTCCTGGGAATCCGTCCATGTAACTAACAAACATGGGTCTATGTAAACCATTCATGTACACTCTGTGTCTACCTGGAACATGTCGTGTAGTGTGAGTCATGTGCCAAGCAGTGTCTCTAACAACACGGGTTGGCGAAGCTCATCTAGTACACGATGTGTACCTATAGGACATGTCGTGTAGTCTCGAATAGTGAGTGACCATTTGGACATGGCCATGTGGATAAAGATACATGAAGGTGTACACACCGTGTGTGGATGTAACAGGCTAATTAATGTTAGCCATTTAGTAAGCCCTTTCACTAACAACACCGGTAGATGGAATTTAAGTCGTATAGGCTGTGTCTATCCTGAACACACCGTGTTGTCAAAGATGTGTACCCTGTTGTGTAATGGGAAACACGGGATGGTGAAGCTTTTCCAGTACATGCTGTAACACCCGAGACTTTTATGTTATATAAATCATCAAAGGAATCTTTTTCTACACACAACACTTTCTTGGCTTGCTTTACACGAAATCGCGACCTTCCTCGATAACTTGCGTCGTACGCAAAACCAAGTTTCACTAAACAATGATATGATAATAACATATTATTAAAACTAGCCGTTATGAATAGTAATAACCACTTTTTAAAATTTTATAAATTTTATTTTTCAAAATGGACTTCATTTTTAGATTCGGAATATCGAAATTATCTTAGGGTGAATTTTTGGTATTTTTCTGAAAACTTTCAATTTTTGATGAATAGTGAAACCAATATGTGGTAGTTAAAAAACTAATTTTTTCATAAAACTTAATTTTACTGCTTCTGTGAGTGTAATTTCAAAAATCTGAGAGACACAATTGATGTCATTAAGTAAAATGTTGTTCAATGAGATGAAAATAATTTTTGTTGAATAGTAACTTTTTACTTTTATTTACCTCGGTTAAAAGTAAATAGGGTAATTAAGGGTAAAAATGATATTATTATTACCCTAAAACATGTCCTAATTCTATTGGATAAGTGTAATTCGACCAAAAACAAACATAAGAATAAAATATGACCATTTAGGCCCACTTTGATTAGATTAGGACATTTATTATTAATTTATTTAAAGAACGGCTAAACATAGTTAAAATCAAAGTTTAATAAGTAAATAATTTTTAATATAAGGTTATATATAATATAAATTCGACTATAAATATTCATTAGAAAGATAAAACTATTTCCTACATAATGGTATTTTATTTCTAATTTTTAGACATTAAATAATTTAATTTATTTATGACACAAATATGATGCAGTAATTATCTTATTAATGAAATATTGACATTATTGATGTTATAAATACCCAAATAAATGTAATTTATGACTTTTTATGAATTACACTAATTTTATAGGTTAATATGACATGTTATAATTGATTTAATTAACATTGTTTGAACAAATAATTTTGTTATGATTTTCACAAAAATCAATTACTAAATATTGTCAAAATTGACATAAAATAGTTTTTAAAACAAATATTATATTATTAATTGTTATTTTATTCCTAAAAATCTAAGGTTCGGCTAAATGACTTATATAAGGTTATATAAATTAATAATAAATAACTTGGGGTTCTTTTATATTGTTATTGTAAGATTATTAACCTTATAGTGTAAGAAAACAAGAAGACACGGTAAAAGTAAAATTATTTAACTTAATGTTAAATATAAGTGATAAGGTCAAAATAGGAACCTAAACTTGTCTAAATTCTATTGGATGAGAGGATTTCGACCCATCCCCACCTTAGTTTCAAAATAAATCTATTTGGAGATATTTAAAACCGAATTTGGCTTTATAATAAAATAATATTTTTAGTTATTCCAAAGGTGCCCCTCTCCTCCCTTATAAAAGGGCACCTCCTCCCTCTCTTCCTCACACCACTTTGAGCCTTCATTCTCGGCCAAACCCTGACACTTTCTCCTATCCACTTCCCTAGAGACATCCGAGAGGTCCTGGTCTTCTTCAAAGACCAATTTTAGTTCCCTAAAAGGAGGTCTCAAAGAAGCACTTCAAAGAAGAGGTAATGTCCGTTACCGATTCTTTCATCTTTATGTATTTTTCCACTTATTCTTATTTAGATGTTTCATTATGAAGTAATAACATCATTATCACTCATATAATGATATGTTATTATACATATGATACAACCCTATTTCACCATCTATCCATCCTACGGAAAATGAAATCACCGTGCATGCGTACGTATGGAACACCGTCTCCACGCTGTGGTGTAATCTACTTTCCACCACCACCTTACTTGGATGGGTATAATGGTGTAAATAATGACTATATAAGATTATTGTAAAGTGATATTGATTCTGAGATAGTATACATACACTCCAATACAATTCCATAATCACGGGAACATTATCATCGCTCGTCCGTACGTACGGAATACCATCTCCACGATGTGATACGACTCGTTCTATATGATCTTCATTGCATAATGATTATATAAATGAATTGAATGAATTAATATGATATATATTACAATAATAACATTCTGGAAATGAGGTATCTATAACCTAAAGATAAGAATAAGAATTTATTCAACAAAACATGCATAAGAACAAAAAGTAATAAACACCCAAATAACAGGTTGTAATAAAATATTACTAATAAGAAGCCACGAATATGACCATATATGATATCAAAACATTAATTATTATTCTTTAATAAGTCAATAACATTATTTAAATCATTATACAGGAGCTTCGGACACTTACGATGCAAATCGGACCAAAGGTAAGGGAAATATCACAATATCATTTTTATCTGAGATTGTTTATATTTTGGCATTTACTGGGGTGTATTTTATCATCCACATCCATGTTTCCTCAATATTTAATATTATTTCCATCCACCTACATGTTTTTATTTCCAATTTTACCCTTCGGTGAGTTTTTAGTAATGGATATGAAAGGAATCTTTTGTCGTTTTTCGTACGAGGTACTTTTTGACTTTTCCTACAAAAGTACGAAGAATGTTTTTTTAAACATATACGGCATGAATGTATTTTTAAAACATTATTTCCATGAAGCCTCTTTTACAAGTTTTCATGTTTTTTTAATCAACATCTTTTAGTTTATAATTGTACGACATGTTATGAAAGGAAAAGTGTTTTTGAAGTAGAAGGGATATTTTCCTCAAGAAAGGAGTTCAAGTGTTTTATCAAAATTATATTCCATCTAAGATAATAAAGGGTTATGTTTTTATCCCTGTTATTAAATTTATTTGATTATGTTATGATGGAATTATAATGTTATGAATTCCTTTATCTTATATGAATTGTTTTATGATGTCACGATGTTTAAGATTCTCATTTTTATTACATGGGTTATGCTATGATGTATGGTTTTCTGATTTTGTGGCACACATAATAATGGTATCATTATGAGATGGGTGGGACCTATATCTCCCTCCAATTCATTGGGTAAAGATTTTATATAACATGATATAGACATGGCTGGAACGGCATGTTAAACCGGTTCCGTGAAACAGGACTAAAACGAGGAGTGAACTCGGTTCCGAAGTGGATTTGTCCACTAGGATAGTCTTGGAAATGAGTCTTGACTAACAAGAAATGATTCTAAATGATTATGTGTGTATGACACAAAGTTTCATGTTTTATGTTATGATTATTGGGATTACATTTCACTACTATGATTTATCCCATGTTATGAAATTATGATCTCTTTTGCAGGTTAAGATTTCCAAAAGTTATGTGCATATGTATATGATGTGATTGATATTTCTTTTGTTTACTCTTACTGAGCATTTGTACTCACCCTTTTGTATGTTCTATTTCCCCAGGTCAGGAAGAATGTTATTAAGTAGAATATTCCAAAAAGGGACTCTAGATATGATTAAATAAATGGGAGGAAAAGTAGATGCTTTATGAACCAGTGGTTTATGCTTTCCAGTTTCTAAAGACACTATACCTATACGGTCCTTTCATGGTTTTGTTATATGTTGTAATAAGTGTGCATCAATTTTGAAGTAATAACAATGTATGTAAAGTATGGGTCGTTATAGTTGGTATCAGAGGAAAGGTATAGTCAACCATTGGAAACTAGGATGTGAATGCCTTAGTAAGAACCATAAGGATAATTCTAAGCATAGAACACAATCTTAGTGTTTAAGAAATGATCATGAACAATCTAGGATAAGACCTTAAGTGTGAAATTTTATTCTGGATTATGTGGTTTTCCTATTATAATTAGTGTTTCTCACACTATTCTTCTTGGTTTTAGTCAATGGATGGAACCCGAAGGAACCGTGTTAATGCAGAATGCGACGGGCAATGCAATGATTATACCCCGGAACAACCAAGCATTATGGGATCCAAAATGAAAAATCATGTAGCCATGCTCACACAACTTTCTCCATCTATGAATCATGCAGGACTTCCAAATGAGCAAAGGAAGTAGCAACATTCTGTTGAATCCTTCATGAGGCAGTGTCCACCTTCTTTCAGCGGGTCTACTGATCCATTAGATGCTGAACAGTGGATTAGTACTACTGATAAGATATTTTCAGTTGTTCAATGATCTGAACATGATAAAGTCATCCTAGCAGTGTATCGTTTGGAAGGAGATGCTGATCAATGGTGGAATCTTATTAAGAATACGAGGCAAATGGATGAAATTTATTCCATGGAATGGGACGAGTTCAAGAACTTATTTTTCAATAAGTACTTCCCTCGTATTCTCCAAACATAGATGGAGAAAGAGTGCCTTGAACTGAAGCAAAAGGATGATGAATCTGTTGGTACTTATGAAGAAAATTTTACAAGACTTCCAAGCTACGCTTTTGGTATTATTATCCAACCTGAGAGTAAGATCGGTCGATTCCTTAGTGGCTTAAAACCAAGTCTTCGAAGGGCGCTATCCATAAGGGACTTCAATAGATATGAGTAAATCGTTTGATGTGCTCTCAAAGTCGAGGTGGAGATTGGAGTAAACCATCACTCAAATGGGTTTGATAAGAAGTGGAAAACAGAATTCAAAGGAAAATCTAAAGAGCACACTGAAAAGAAGATCAGCTTTCCCTTTTGCTCAAAGTGTGGAAAGAAACATGGAGGGAGTTGTCTTAAAGGGACAAGTAAATGTTTAAACTGTGGAAAGGATGGTCATCGGGCATTTGAATTCCGAAATGATGGGAAGAAGATGTCTATTGATTAAAAAAAGGAAGGGATACCCAGAATGACCCTACTACACTTCAATGTTTCATGGACAAGGAGATGGGTCATTATGCCAATCAATGCCCTAATCCAAGGGCTGATGATGATGGTCGACGTCAAAAAACTCTTAAGGATAAAGACAAAATAGAGTCACATGAAATTTCTATCAGTGATGTGGAGTATGATAACGATTTGGTGAAAGGTGCACATACCATCCACTCTAAAGTAGCAAATGTTTTATTTGATTCTGGATCCACCCGATCCTTTATTTCTGAAGAATTTTCTATGGATATCACTGTATTACCTCAACAGTTAGATGTTGACTTAGCTGTGACAAACCCAAATGTCACAATAGTCGCACAAAAAGTTTATAAATCTTCTCTGATTGAGGTTTGTGGGAAAGTACATCCTGAAAATCTGGTGATCCTTCCTATAGTGGAATTTGATGTGATTCATGGCATGGATTGGCTTTCTCTACATGGAGCTCATATCAATTGCCAAAGATGGGAAGTCACATTTAATATTCCAGATCAATCTATCATCGTCTATCGATGCAAGGATGAACATAACCGTACAGTGGAAATTTCATCCATTTTATGGGTATTGATTCCACTAAATGAAGATTATTTATCTCAAATTGTTGGTGAGAAACTCACGATTAAGAATATGCTCATTGTATGAGAGTTTTATGATGTCTTTCCGGAGGAATTACTGGGTCTTCCACTGAATCGTGATGTTGAGTTTTCAATAGAACTCGTACCGGATGATTTTCCTATTTCAATGACACCTTATAGTATGGCCCCAATTGAGTTGCAGGAATTGAAGAAGCAACTCCAAGAGAATCTTGATACGGGGTTCATACGCCCTAGTGCGTCCCCTTGGGTAGCACCTGTTCTGTTTGTTAAGAATAATGATGGATCAATGAGACTCTACATTGATTATAGAGAACTTAACAAGATCACTATCAAGAAAATATATCCTCTCCTGCGCATTGATGATCTATTTGACCAACTATGCAGAGCTCAATAATTTTCCAAGATTTATCTTCATTCAGGGTATCATCAATTAAGGGTCAAAAGGGAGGATATACCAAAGACGGCATTCCGTACAAGGTATGGACACTATGAATTTATAGTGATGCCATTTTGTCTTACTAATGCCCCTGCTATCTTCATGGATCTAATTAATAGAGTCTTTAGATACTATCTAGATCAATTTGTGGTAGTCTTTATAGACGATATTCTTGTCTATTCAAAGAGAAAGGAAGAACATGAAGATCAATTGGGAATTATATTGAAGACCCTGAGAAAGGATAAGATTTATGCCAAATTTACCAAGTGTGAATTTTTGCTTCATAAAATTCATTTTTGGGTCACATAATCACAAAAGAGGGGATATCTGTGGATCGAGAAAAAATAGAGGTTATTGAAAGATGGTTGAGACCAACAATAGTCACTGAGATTTGAAGTTTTCTTGGTTTGGCTGGATATTATCGACGTTTTGTGAATGAAATTTCACGATTATCTAATCCAATCACCAAGTTGACTTGGAAAGGAGTTAAGTTTGTTTGGACAGATGAATGTGAAGAGAATTTCAAGGAGTTGAAAAGAAGGTTATCCAGTGCACCTGTTCTCACACTACCTTCTAGTGGAGAAAGGTTTGTGATCTACAGTGATGAATCCAAGAAGGGTTTGGGGTGTGTTCTTATGAAAAATGATATGGTTATAGCTTATGCCTCACGAAAGAAGAAAATACATGAGCAAAATTACCCAACTCATGATTTGGAGTTAGCTGCGGTAATCTTTGCATTAAATATTTGGAGGCATTACCTTTATGGTGAGAGGTGTGATATTTATACTGATCATAAATTTTTATAGTATATTTTCACACAAATGGAACTGAATATGCGCCAAAGAAGATGGTTGGAGCTGATTAAGTATTACAACTTCTCAATTCATTACCACCATGGGAAAGCAAACAAGGTGGAAGATGCATTATGTTGACAAGACCATGCCAGTTTATCCCTGATGATGATCACAAAAGATCCAATATTTATGGATTTATAAAGGATGGATCTTGGAATTATAATGAAATGGGAAAAATAATATCTTTATCAAATGAAGGTTCAACCATCTATACATGTGAAGACCAAAGAGGCAGAGAAAGAAGATGTCAAGTTACAAAAGAAGTTGAGAAATGTTCCTGAATTCAACCTTGATTGTGATGGGATAATAATGTTCAGGAATCGGGTTTGTGTTCCTCCCATCCCCGAATTAAAGAAGGAGCTGCTGGATGAGGCACATAGTTCTTCATTCTCTATTCATCCTGGATGCACGAAGATGTTTAGGGACCAAAAAGTGTACTTCTGGTGGGATGGCTTGAAAAGAGGTGTTGTTGAATATGTCTCTCGATGCTTGGTTTGTCAAAAAGTTAAAGCTGAGAGGCAGAAGTCTAAGGGGATGTTACAACCATTACCCATACCCTAATGGAAATGGGAAAACATCACTATGGACTTTGTCACAGGACATCCATAAATGTCCAAAGGCAATAATGCTATCTGGGTCATAGTGGATCGTCTTACAAAGTCTGCACACTTCATTGCTATTAGAGAGGATTTCTCTCTGGATCAGCTTGTCAATATATATGTAAAGGAAGTGGTAAGATTACATGGAGTAAAACTTTCTATTATATCTGATCGGGATCCGAGATTTACCTCGAAGTTCTAGCGAAGTCTTCAGCATACTCTGGATACAGAGTTGAGTTTCAGCATTTCTTATCATCCTCAGACAGACGGTCAGTCTGAGAGAACAATTCACACTCTAGAAGATATTTTGAGAGCTTTCTCTATGGATTTCAAAGGTTGTTGGAATCAACACCTACCTTTGGTGGAATTTTCTTATAACAATAGCTTTCACTATATTATTCAGATGGATCCTTATGAAGCTCTCTATGGAAAGAAATACAGGACTCCAACTTGCTGGGATGAAGTTGGGGAAAGAAAGATATTAGGACCCGATCTCGTTGATGAAATGGCAGAAAAGGTCAGATCTATTCAACAACACATAAGAGCAGCTCAGAGTCGACAAAAAAGTTATGCCGACAACCGAAGAAAAGTCCTAGAGTTTGAAGTGGGTGATAAAGTGTTCTTACGAATATCTCCCTAGAAGAGGGTCATGAGATTTGGAAAGAAGGGGAAGATGAGCCCTAGATATATCGGTCCTTTCGAAATAATGGATCGTGTTGGGAAGGTAGCTTACTAATTGGCGCTTCCACCGAATCTCTCTCTAGATCACGATGTGTTCCATGTATCTCTCCTGAGAAATACTTGATCCTTCAAATGTACTCAGCTCAGAAGTTGTACCACTGGAGCAGGATCATTCTTATGAAGAACAGTCGATAGAGATTCTGGATCATAGCGAAAAAGTCCTACGAAAAAAGACCACTCGATTGGTGAATGTTTTATGGAGGAACCACCAATTCGAAGAAGCTACATGGGAGCTTCAGGATATGATGAGGGAGAGCTATCCTCATCTGTTTGTTACAAAGTGACGAATTTCGAGGGTGAAATTCATTTTAAGGGGGGTAGAATGTAAAACCCGAGACTTTTATGTTATATAAATCATCAAAGGAATCTTTTTCTACACACAACACTTTCTTGTCTTGCTTTACACGAAATCGCGACCTTCCTCGATATCTTGTGTCTTACGCAATACTGAGTTTCACTAAACAATGAGATGTTAATAAAATATTATTAAAACTAGTCGTTATGAATATTAATAACCACTTTTTGAAATTTTATAAATTTTATTTTTCAAAATGGACTTCATTTTTGTATTCGGAATATTGAAATTATCCTAGGGTGAAATTTTGGTATTTTTCTGAAAACTTTCAATTTTTGATGAATAGTGAAACCACTAAGTGGTAGTTAAAAAACTGAATTTTTCATAAAACATAATTTTACCGCTTATGTGAGTGGAATTTCAAAAATCCGAGAGACACGGTTGATGTCAGTAAGTAAAATGTGGTTCAATGAGATGAAAATAATTTTCGGTGAATAGAAACTTTTTACTTTTATTTACCACGGTTAAAATTAAATAGCGTAATTAAGTGTATAAATGATATTATTATTACCCTAACACATGTCCTAATTCGATTGGATAAGTGTAATTCGACCGAAAACAAATTTAGGAATAAAATATGACCATTTAGGCCCACTTGGATTAGATTAGGACATTTATTATTAATTTATTTAAAGAAGGGTTAAATAGTAAAAATCAAAGTTTAATAAGTAAATAATTTTTAATATAATGTTATATATAATATAAATTCGACTATAAATATTCATTAGAAAAATAAATTGATTTCCTACATAATGGTATTTTATTTTCAATTTTTAGACATTAAATACTTTAATTTATTTATGACACAAAGATGATGTAGTAATTATCTTATTAATGAAAGATTGACATATTTGTTGTTATAAATACACAAATAAATGTAATTTGAGACTTTTTATGAATTAAAATAATTTTATAGGTTAATATTACATGTTTTATTGATTTAATTTACTTTTTTCGAACTAATAATTTAGTTATGATTTTCACAAAAATCAATTACTAAATAGTGTCAAAATTGACATTAAATAGTTTTTAAAAAAAATATTATATTATTAATTGTTATTTTATTCCCAAAATTCTAAGGATCGGCCAAATGACTTAGATAAGGTTATATATATTAATAATAAACAACTTGGGGTTCGTTTGGATTGTTATAGTATGTTTATTAACCTTATAGTTTAAGAACACAAGAAGACACGGTAAAAGTAAAATTATTTAACTTAATATTAAATCTAAATGATAAGGTCAAAATAGGAACCTAAACTTGTCAAAATTCTATAAGATGAGATTATTTCGACCCATCCACACCTTAGATTTGAAATAAATTAATTTTGAGCTATTTAAAACCGAATATGGCTTTATAATAAAATAATATTTTTAGTTATTCCAAAGGTGCCCCTCTCCTCCTTTATAAAAGGGTACCTCCTCCCTCTATTCCTCACACCACTTTGAGCCTTCAAGCTCGGCAAACCCCTACCACTTTCTCCTCTACACTTCCCTAGAGACTTCCTAGAGGTCCTGGTCTTCTTCAAAGACCAATTTTAGTGCACTAAAAGGAGGTCTCAAAGAAGCACTTCAAAGAAGAGCTAATGTCCGTTACCGATTTTTTCATCTTTATTCCATATTCCACTTATTCTTCTTTTGTTGTTTTATTATGAAGTAATAAAATCAGTATCACTCATATACTGATATGTTATTATAATTATGAAACAATACTATTTCACCATCTATCCATCCTACGGAAAATGAAATCATCGCGTGTGCGTACGTACTGAATACCATCTCCACGCCGTGGTGTAATATACTTTCCACCACCACCTTACTTGGATGGGTATAATGGTGTAAATAATGACTATATATCATTATTGTAAAGTGATATTTATTCTGAAATAGTATACATACACTCCAATACAATTCCATGATCATGGGAACGATATCATCGCTCGTGCGTACGTACGGAATACCGTCTCCACGATGTGATGCGACTCATTCTACATGATCTTCATTTCATAATGATTATATAAATGAATTGAATGAATTATTATGATATATATTACACTAATAACATTATGGAAATGATTTATCTATAACCTAATGATAAGAATAAAAATTTATTCGACAAAACACGCATAAGAACAAAAAGTAATAAACACCCGGATAACAAGTTGTAATGAAATATTACTAATAAGAAACCAAGAATATGATCATATATGATATCATAACAATAATTATGATTCTTAAATAAGTAAATAACATTATTTATATCATTATACAATAGTTTTGGACACTTACGAGGAAAATCGGACCTAAGGTAAAGGAAATTTCACAATCTCATTTTTATCCGAGATTGTTTATAAATTGGCATTTACTGGGGTGTATTTTATCATCCATATCCATACTTCCTCAATATTTAATATTATTTCCATCCACCTACAATTTTTTAAATCCAATTTTTCCCTTTCGGTGAGTTTTTAGTAAAGGATATGAAAGGAATCTTTTGTCTTTTTTCGTACAAGGTACTTTTTGAATTTTCCGACAAAAGTACGAAGAATGTTTTTTTAACTTATACGGCATGAATGGATTTTTAAAACATTATTTCCAAGAATCTTCTTTTAAAATATTTATTGTTTATTTTCAATCAACTTCTTTTAGTTTATAATTGTATGACATGTTAAGAAAGGAAAAGTGTTTTTGAAGCAGAAAGGATATTTTCCTCAAGAATGGAGTTCTAGTGTATTATCAAAATTATTTTCCATCAAAGATAATAAAGGGTTCTGTTTTTATCCCTACTATCACATTTATTTGATTATTTTATGATGGAATTCTATTTTTATGAATTCCTTTATCTTATATGAATTGTTTTTTGATGTCACGATGTTTAAGATTCCCATTTTTATTACATGGATTATTTTATAATGTATGGTATTCTGATTTTTTGGGACACATAAGAATGGTATCATTATGAGATTGGTGGGACCTATATCTCCCTCTAATTCATTGGGTAATGATTTAATATCTCATGAGATAGACATGGCTGGAACGGCAGGTTAAACCGGTTTAGTGAAACAGGACTGAAACGAGGAGTGAACTCGGTTCAGAAGTGGACTTTGTCCACTAAGATAGCCTTGGCAATGAGTTTTGACTAACAAGAAATGATTCTCAATGATTATGTGCGTATTCCACAAAGATTCATGTTTTTAGTTGTGATTATTGGGATTACATTTCACTACTATGATTTATCCCATGTTATGAAACTATGATCTCTTTTGCAGGTTAAGATTTACAAAAGTTATGTGCTTATATATAAGATGTGATTGATATTTCTTTTGTTTACTCTTAATGAGCATTTGAGCTCACCCTTTTGTATGTTTTATTTCCACAGGTCAGGAAGAATGTTATTAAGTAGAATATGCCATAAAGGGACTCTAGATATGATGAAATAAATGGGAGGAAAAGTAGATGCTTTATGAACCAGTTGTTTATGCTTTCCAATTTCTAAAGACACTATACCTATACGGTCCTTTCATGGTTTGGTTATATGTTGTAATAAGTGTGCTTCAATTTTGAAGTAATAACAATGTATATAAAGTATGGGTCGTTATACATTCCGTGTATATCATATACACACCATGTATTCTCATTCTAATGAGAAGTGTAGAGGGACTGAGGCAGGGAAGAAAATTCATGCACATGCCGTGTGTTTGGGTTATTACTCAACCAGTGCAGACAGAGTACACTCCCATGTGATAGAATTAGGGAAACAGATCGTGTAGTTATTATACACACTGTATAGTCTTGTTTTATAAAACATAAATGTTTCCTTTATATGGTTCCCTTATTACACTCCATGTTTTCATTCCATGATGATCTGGATTTATGGCACGTGTTTGAACTGGTAGAGTCATGCCGAAGAGATGACCACAAGTTGTTCGCCAAGAGAGCAGCAATGATTATACTCCAGAGAGGGTAGCCATTGGGATACCAATGGATCCTCCCATAGAGCCAGATGCGGCGCCAGCTGTTATGCCGGAAACATGCTCAGAGGTTCTGTTCCAGGAAGGCTTCATGCTGTTTATATAGAACTTCCATGGAGCACTACCGGTTGCCACATCTATGGTAGATCTGACTCATATACTCAAGCAGTAGCATCCACCAACATTTTCATGGGATAGTGGACCACAGGCTGCGGAGTCTTGGCTAGATTCAATGTAGACTATCTTCGACCATCTAGATATGACACCAGGGTGGAGGGTCAATCTCGCTTCATATATGCTGTGTGATTCCACCTAGAGGTGTTGGGACGTTACCACCAAAGCTGAGAATCACTAAAACATGGTGTGGATAGATTTTCAGGCATTATATTATGGGTTTTTCTTCCCAGATATGTTGAGGGTTTATTGAGCATGACAGTTCTTGAATCTAGTGCAGGGCACCATGTCAGTGATATATTATTCATCCCACTTCACAGAGCTATAGATCATTGCAACTATTCTAGTGGGTGATGAGACGTTGAGGGCTTGACGCTTTGAGGATGATCTTTTATCAGACATCGGATCTCTAGTGAATGGTATCAGGTTGCCTACAGTGAATGCTATTATGAATCAGGAAATGATTACTAAGTGGAGCCTGTGGGAGGCTAGTGGTGAAGGCCAGGGTGGATCGACACCGGTTTCTGGTATTATTTATATCAGTAAGAGGAATAGACAAATGTATTTCTCTCACGGTGGCAGTACTAGTTAAAAGGATTCTTCTGATTTCTTGTTATGGTGCTAGCAGTGCGGTAAAGAAAGGAAAAAGAGACCACAGTATCCACATGACCATGTGGAGTGCCGAGTATGTGACAAGATGGGTCATTTTTAGTGTTTGTTTCAGGTTTTTTCCATAAGTGGCTAGTGAGAGGGGTTCTGTATAGACTGGGCATGCAAGAGCAGGGCTAGTAGCTTCTAACGAGTCAGTGAATTGGAATATGTTAGGACATACTGGCCAACGTGGTGGTCATGGCCTTGGTATCCAGACACCAGGATCTTAGTGACAGTAGGGCGGGTCAGCTTAGGGTAGCCAGGATTTGTCATAGGGCCATGTCACTATGATGTCTTATGTTGTTCCATAGACCAAACATGATTAGAAACTCAGAACATATACTACCAGAAGTAATATTCTAGTAGATTCTATTTTTTCTTCAGTACTTTTCGATACTAGTGCTACACATTGATTTTTATCTGTGCCTGATATGGAGAGACTTGGGATCTGTGTTTCTTCTTCTTCTGATGTCATGATGATAGACACTCTATTGGGGATTAGAATTGCTGGTGTGCGTCAGTTCAGGGAGTTCCCCCTAGAGGTTGGTGGGTGTCACTTTCTATGGAACCTCTCTGTCTTAGAGATGACGAGGTATGAAATCATTTTCTATTTGGGCTGGATGGTACCATTTTGAGCTTTTGTGGATTTATAGCATTATAGGGTGAATTTCACATCACCAGAGGGTAGTGAGTTTCTATCCAAGAGAGAATGAGAATTCTAGGAAAGCCGAGCAGGACCTGAGCATCATGGGTGGGGTGGTGTGACATCCTAGTTTTTGAGTTTATATTTGGAGGACAATGTGACTTGTCAGAAGTATTTCCCACTAGTGGTTGACCATTTCAGGTATTTATTCATGGATGACTTTTCAGGGCATACTCTAGAGGGAGAGGTGGATTTCTCTATTGAGATAGTTCCAGGATGAGCATCGGTGTCCATTCCTCCTTATAGAATGACTACAATAGAGTAACAAGAGATAAAGAGGCAGTTGTAAGAGTTGAGCCAAATGGGTACATCTGACCCAGTACATCTCTTTGGGGATCCCCTGTATGGTTTTCTATGAAGGCTGATGATACCCTCATACATTGCGTTGAATATTAGAAGCTGAATGAGTAGACGGTCAAGAACCGATATCCCTTTCCGAGGATTGATGATCTTTTTGATCAACTTTGGGAACACGAGTGTTCTCGAAGATTCACATAAGATTTAGTTATCATCAGTTACACGTTAGACCCTCAGACATATGTTTTACAGTATTTTAGAGTAGATATGGTCTATACGAGTACATGGTAATTGCTGTTCGGACTCAAAAATGTGCCATTTGTTTTCATGCCTCTATTGAATTGTTTGTCCCATGGTTATCTAGATTTTTTATGGTATTCTTCGTGGATGATATCTTGGTGTACTCTCCCACTCAGCACGATCATGCTACCCAACATTAGATCTTTCTGAGTACATTGAGGGAGAATCAACTATATGCTAAGTTGTCAATGTGACACTTTTGGATGGACCATATTCCCTTCTAGGGCATATCATCTCAGAGGTAGGAGTTGCAGTAGACCTAGAGAAAGGGAGAGTAGTAGTTTCCTGGGAGCATCTTAAGAATGTTTTTCAGATACAGAGTTTCATGGGGTTTTCTGGTTACTACTGGCACTTTATACAATAATTATCCCTCATAGCAGTGTCTTTGATGGTTTTGACTAAGAAGGGTGTGAAGTTTGTTTGGTTAGAAGCATGTGAGACAACCGTTTAGGAGTTGAAGGAAAGGTTGACAACTACACCAATCCTAATACTTCTAGATGAAAGATTGAGCTATGAAGTTTACTGTGATGTATCAGGTATTACAGTGGGAGAAGTGTTGATGTAGGGTGATCGAGTAGTTGCGTAGGGGTCTCGGAAGTTGAGGCCACATGAGAGGAATTACCAAACACATGATATCGAGTTGGCATCAGTTTTCCATGTGTTACACTGTTGGAGAAATTATCTCTTTTGAGATCATTTTGTGGTGTCTAAGGACCACAAAAGTATCAATATATATTTTTAACCAGCATGACCTGAATCTAAGATAGAAATGGTGGGTTAAATATCATCTATTCTTTGAATTTGAGTTTTCATATACACCTGGTAAGGGTATCTCAGTTGCTGATGCACTGAGTAGAAGGATTCAATTGCATGTAGTAGAGGAGGCCAACCGTGATTTCTGGCTCATGGATTTGTTCTCTGAGATGCATTTGCAGGTTCACGATAGCCTGGGGAGATCCATTCCTTCTTCTTTATATGTGATTATACCCTCTTGTATAGAGTGAGGATGAGAATTCTATCAGATTCGGAAGTTTGAGTTCTACAAGAGTCGTTTGCAAGTTAGGACCCTCCTCCTGGATGAATGATAGGTGAAGATGAGGTATCGCATGTCAATGGAAAAGTGTGGGACCCGTGGATATACACGATGATCTAATGCAAGAGATTCATGCTTCATCTTGTGCAGTGCATCCTAGAGTTACCATGATCTACCATTACTTAAAACATTAGTATTAGTGGTCGGGTATGAAATGGTAAGTAGCTGGGTTTGTTGAAAGATGTTACACCTATCGGCAGGTGATGGCAGAGCATCAGAGGCCAGCCGGACTATTACAGAAGTTACCCATTCTGGAGTGGAACTGTGATAATGTCATGATGGCCTTCGTGACTAGTTTACTGAGGTCACCACGAGGCAATAGTATTGTGTGGGTTGTTGTGGATAGACTTAAAAATGTAGCTCACGTTTTTTAGATCATGTAGACCTTCATTGTTGACAAGTTCAAAAAGTTGTATATCCGAGAGGTGGCACACCTTTATGGGGTACCCTATTCTATCATTTTAGATAGGATCACCCACTTTACATCTCATTTCCGGTAGAGTTTTCAGAGGGAATTGGGTACACACGTGCTTCTGAGCACAACATACCACCCTCAGACTGATGGCCAGTTAGAGTGTATGATATATGTGCTTGAGGACATGCTCTGTGTATGCGTCCTAGACTTTTGGTGATCTTCGTAGATGCACATACCCCAGGTTGAGTTTTTCTATAGTAATAGTTTTCAAGAAACTATTGAGATGTAACCTTACAAGGCATTATATGGTATGTCATGCCGATCACTCTTGTGTAGGTTAAAGGTAGGTGAATCATTTTTACTAGGACCACATCTCATGAAGGAGACATCAGAGAATGTCTAGTTGATTTAGAAGTGGATGGATACCGCACAGTCTCATCAGAAATCTTATGTTGATTGCCATAGATAACCTTTGTAGTTCATGGTCAGGGATCGGGGTTTCTTACTTGTTTCACTGAGGATGGGAAAAAGGCATATCAGGAGACAGGGTAAACTTTCACCAAGATATGTGGGGCCTTTTGAGATTCTGGAGATAGATGGGCTGGTTTCCTATTGGTTACAGTTACCATATATGTATTGGTCTATGCATGACATCTTCATTTTATCTCAGTTGTGCCGTTATCACTCAGACCCATCTCACATCTTTCATCCCGAGGAGGATGAGCATCAGACCGATGCATCCATTGAGGAGAATCGGATTTGTATTTTTTATAGAAGAAAAAAATTTATTCAAGGCTTATTAGTTTCTCTGTTATTAGTGCTATTGAATCATGGTCGAGTGCTGGACGAAACCTTGGAGTGGGAGAACAATGTACGTGCTTAGTGTCCAGAGTTGTTCTAGTATTTATCTTCAACACCCTTGGAAGAGAAATTTAGGGACAAATTGCTTTAAGGGTGGATGTTTCTTGGAACCCAGTTATTATTCTTAAGGTACATGTTTTTTCTTTTCTTGTTTCTATTGGTGTTTATGAGAAAATAAAGAAAATGTTGAAAAATAACAAATTTTATGGGTACACACCGTGTACTTTTCCACACATCATGTATTTTGGACCCGTGGGATGAGTACACATGTCGTGTAGGCTAGTCTATGAGGATTGGTGTAAAAATGACTACACACTATGTACATGGTATTTACAAGCCATGTAATCAGTAGGCACGTGAAAAGTAAGGTGGTGGAAATATCCTTCAGCAGAGCGACAATACACGCTGTGTTTTTCGAAATACATTTCATGTGCACAGGTCAACAGATGAAAAGTGTGTCAGTGTAATGTAGTCATCAGAGAAATTGTAAAAAAATGAAACGTACACGCCGTTTACTCAAGAGTACACAGCATGTAGTTTTTTTCACATTAAAGGTGTATTATCCTCCTGATTCGGAAGAGGAGGCTTTGGACACATTTGAAGCACCGAGAGAGAGGCTCGTGCTTGGAGGAGCTCCCGACCGCACACTAGAACTCTGAATCCTGCGCCAATGGTCTCGATTGAACCGCATGGGTATGAACTTCTTTCTTCTTAGGACGTTCATTCCAATTATTTCTGGATGCGATGTTATTTACGTTTGAATGAGAAATTTTTATCACATATCTATACTATTCTGTGATGATTATGGAGTCTTTGTTCAAGTATATTGATTAGTGGAGATCATGGTACGTGGTATGATCTAAAATTCCAACTGCTGAGTGTTTTTGAGTTCCATTATGCTACGCGCCCATGTTTCGAGTGTCGTGTGGTTGAGGCCTTGATTAACTAAGATTTCTATAATTGCATAGATAATTAGACGATAATTATAAACTAGTGTTTAGGATAATTTCATGGTTCTATGGCCACCCTGTGGGTGTGTTCCCCTTGTTTATCCATTTGGATAGGATACCTGAGGGTATGCCATGATTATAGCATGTGTTGAGTTTTCATAAGAGGAAACATATGTGAAATGCTTCCTAATGATTTGGTCTCGGCCCGGTTACTTCCTTCTGTTCATTTTATCCTAAGGGCGTGGTACATATTATCCTGAGGGTGTGGTCCTTAATAGCCTGAGGGCATGGATCTTTTTATCCTAAGGGTGTGGTACTTATTAGGATGAGGGTGTGGTTCTTATTAGCCTGAGGTTGTGGTACTTATTAACTTATGGGGGTGGTTCTTATTGTCCTGAGGGTGTGGTTCTTATTAGCCAAAGGGATTGGTACATATTAGCCAGAAGGCGTGGTTCTTATTAGCCTGAGGGCATGGTTCTTATTAGCCTAAGGGCATGAATCTTATTAGAATGAGGTTGTAGTTCTATTTATCCCAAGGGAAACAGTTCTTATGTCTAAAGGACACTGTTTACCATGAATATTTCAATGTAGTGATTTCTAATGTTATATCTACCAAGTTAAAGAACATGCTTTGAATTTTTTTAATAATAATTAAAACATAATGGAACTGGTAGGAGTATATGATTTTAAGTACTTCTTAGTTTACTGCATTTCATTGTTGCACACTGCTATTGCACATTTTCACTAACAGTTGGGCAGGAGACTTTGGTGGTTGTCTACTATAATATATTTCTCACACCCAGCTTTGGTCATGTTTTCGGCCCAAATTGATTATTGTTGCAGGTTTAGATAAGGCCAACAGTACCCATACAGGTACTTGATGTTGCAGTGGAGTAGGAGAGCATAGTACCATGCTTAGGCTTGCAATGCTGATGAGACCCTACAGTGTTGTTTTGATTTGATTTGTTGTATTTTTCCCTTGTATTGTATTGATCAGATTGTAGTGTATCGTATTTTGGATTATTTCTTAGACTTAGGGACATATTACATCATTATACATGACTACTATTCTTTTCTTTACTTTAGTATTCTTTTCCATTTTAGATGGTATTTTTTACTGCTTCCACTTTTTATGTTTATATTTCTCTGATGCACTACACTTTAAAAAATGAGGGCATATTTTCCCCACTATTATACCTGGTCCCTCGGTGCTAGTTGGTAGCCTCTGGATTTTTTGTAAATTCGCTTGAGGTCATTTGACCAACCAGTTTTGAGGTACTTGTTGAGTGGAACTCAGATCTGGGATGTTTCACACATAATATTACATCAATAACCCACTTTATTATGTAGGATACCCCATGATAAACCGTATTTTGTATGACTAGTTACTGGAATATTCCATCATTAAAATATGGAGAGTGGAAATCAAAATAATCCTCCCAAACATTTTTTGTACCCATTAATGTTTTTACTATGAAAACCCAGGTCATATAGAAAATGATTTCATGCATAATTGATGATAAAAATGTCATCTTTTAAAGGGGTGAATGAAAAAAATATCTCTTATACAATATACAATAATCAACTTCACAACTCAATAAATAGTCTTGTTAGCTAGATATTTCTTTTTTTTCTATAGATTTGATACATTGAATAGAGGATAATGAAAAATTCCTACATATGATTTTTCAATTTATCTTAAAAAATATATGTCAAATGATTTATAGAGAATCTATATATGTATGTATCCATGTTTGGGAGAAATATATTGCATTTCACTTCACTATGTACAAAAACATCATAACCATGAATATATGATTGTTTAAAATTTTATAGCCTTCATAAAACGCATATGACCACGTAACATGCGAGCTAGATGGTTACTAAAATAGAATGACCCGACATAAATGGTCCCAAGACATCACAAACAGAGGGAGATTAAAACATACAGATCATTGATTCTATATCCTTGAAACAATTAGAACACATTTGATACAAGGATACTAATGAAATGACAAAAAAAATATTTCTCATAGATTCTAACTAATGTCATTGTATTTCATTGCACCCATACCCAACACAAGCACATCTAGGACACATAAAATAGGTCATAGTAGTAGGTAATGTAGAAGCCATCCTGGAGAAATCCTAGACCATCTATCTAGGTGGATATCAACTACCACCTCTAACAATTAGATCATCAATTAATGGGTGGATTTTTGATATATCATTATCAACTACAAGAAAATCCCAATCCACTAGTATGGGGAATTTATATCCAAATTATCATCACCCTATTCACTGTCCCTAGAGGGTGTCATGGGGAAATCAATGGATGTTCTAAATCTAAAACAACGTACTGGTATGGGGGAGTATATATCTCAATGTACATCCCATGATCAATAAAATCCTTAATGGGACATATTTTTTCTTCAATATAATGATTATTCACTTCCAGTGGATATCATAAATATGCCTTAATTGATCGGGCATGGGGTGTTCTCATCATCATCATTGTAGTTGATGAAAATAATGTTCTTATGTAATGAGTAAAATATCAATGGCTAGAATCCCATATGTTCATCACTTCACATAAATATCCTCTTCTATTAAGGGATTATTTTATATTTAGGAACACAAACTCCCTCAAACGTAATTCTCAATGTCAAATAAATGAGCAAAGTATGGAAAATGCACTCAATCCCAATAGGGGTCAAAATCTGTAACATCCCAAAAAGGCCTAGGGATCAATGAATGAAACTAATTTATGTAGTATAAAATCATCCTATTGCTTTAAATGTTATGGTACACCTATAAATTTATGAAACACCTTTTCAAATGTGGTAACCATAAACACAGCACATAATATGGATCATAATATAGATCTAAAAGGATGTAATGTAGAAAATACTCTTTAAGAGGAGGATCTTGATGTAGCCTCTATGGTTGCACATACCTGAAACCATAAGATATTCCAAAAGATAGAACCCTTGAGTAGCATGTTTCAACCTCAATTGAGTAACACTAGCCAGGATAATGGGAAATGTGTTGCTATATTCCACTCACCACTCATAAGAATTGAAAATCCTTCCAAGGAGTAAATGTATTCATGATTGGAGAATGAGATTCAAAATCATTGATAACTCAATGAAAATCTACAAAGGGAAAACATTCCAAATATTTATCTTCTATAAGAATATATATATTCTCCTTCCATGAGATGTTCTACCATTAGGAGAGGCATCGAAGCATCATATTGTATCTAGATGTAGTTATGATATATACATCAATGAGTAATTCAATAATTGATGTGACAATCCTTCATTATTTAGCAATTGCTTCTCTATTTATTAATCATTAAATAATCGCATGAATTGAGAATCATTTAGAGAAAAAAGGTCATCCCATCATTCCATGCCCACTCCTTATAGATGGGAGGCAACTCAAACAACATTAGCTCTAGAATTGATAAATACCATTGAGTGCATGACTATATTAATAGTTGACATGAATTTATGGAACACACTTTTGTATGATGATAAAAATCAATATAGAATATTGGTGGATGATATATTTCATTCTACAAATTTTAGAATTCATACCTTTTCCATCATTGACAATATATAAGACCACAAATAATATATCTCACAATTCTATCACTAATATTATTTCCTGATGGTTTGTTGAGATAAAAAAATAGGTGACTAAGATATAATGATTTTTTCATACCCTTAATGGGAAACACTTTTTTTGGTACAACATAATTCAATCATAATACAATGAACGATGGGAGGACCTTTGACAAAAATTATATTAAATGATCAGCTCCAAACTAAAAAAAATAAAAATCCTCAAACTAAAAAAATCCATGTAATGTGATAATGATAGGGTTTATGTTTTCATATCTGGATAGAAGATATTAACATAATAATTTATCTTTCACCTCTCAGAAAATTAATTCTGAGAATAATATGATGAAAATATATTGGATGACCTAAACAAACCTCAGAATCTAATGATGTTTCTAGCTGTATTTACATGTTCTTTTGGAAATGAAACAATTTCAAGAAGGATCCATTCATTAAACCATATATAAATCTTGAAACATTAAATACAAGGAGTGAAAATGACATAGAATGGGAGTAAATAATATTTTCACACACATTCATGAAATATGTCCCATTAAGTCACCTTGTGATGTCCTAAACCACCCATCACCTCGTTTTGAGCATCAATAAACAATAAATCACCATCATTCGAAAGGAACAATATTTATTTGTTACCTTGAATTTTAGGAATGGATAAATAATGAAAACTACTTTTAAAATGATTATTTTTCCAATATATTGATGAATACTTGGAAAATAACATTATAATTCAACAACAAACCCTGAAAACCATCCAGTAAAACTACACTTGTTGTCCTTAATACTTCCCATTATATTGATGTCTATGTCAAAAAATCTAGGATTTCATCATCATCAAATAAATCCTCCAAAGCATGGTCGATTCTAGAAATATTATTTTGGATAAATCACTAACATATTTTTCCTCCATAATTTTTACCTAATAAAAAGGACAAATATATTGATTTAACATTATGACAGGGAATGGGAAGATGTTTAAAAACTAGATGACTCAAATAATAGCTAACCAAACTCATTACATTATGAGATCTTAGAAATTAAAACCCCTAATATTATCATCACATTCGAATATGACATCAATAATACATTATATAGAGAATGTAATCATCATATATGAGAAGAAATAGAATTGGAAGAATAACATTCTTCTCTAAAGACATCACTTTCTCTTACAGATTTTCACTTAGTGACATATGAATCACATGTATTGCCCCTCTGAACAGAACCCTCATAGGTTGTAGAGCTCATATTTTACTCATTGAAGCTTGTAATAAAGTGAAAATTCTTATTTAATGTGGAATATTAGTATAAATATGAGTTATATATACCATTATAGGTAGCATATGGTCTCATGCATTTGAATAGATGATACAATGGACAACATGTTCACGGTTGAACACAATATTTTATTCACATCCCATCCGAGGGTATATATTCAGCTAAAACTCATATAACTGAATTAGTTGATTCATAAATGAAACATCGATTTATCCTATAAACCTATAATGGTGATCTATTCCAAATTTCATACATGTCCTCATTGTAATGTGTGATTATCAGATCAGCCTGTGGAAAAGGGAAGACCTACAATACATGGGCCACTGGATGTTGATGATCCCCATCCCCATCACAAGAAATAGTCCTTTTACATATTATTTATCAGCTTCTGGTTTTCACAATAAGGATCAACCAAACATCTAGACACACCATCCACAATAATAAATGTACAATATTCCGAAATTTTTAGTGATTTTTATAGAAATTATCTCTATCCTTAGTGTGATCCACCATTCAAAATAACATTGGGAGCATGTATTTGATCCCACTAAATACAACAACATTCTATGAATATAGTATCTACAGTCGGTTAATATCTAGTGGAAACCATACGAGTAGAGTTCCATGTTTCCATTTCTATCATAGACTATGATCAGGAAGAGTTCATAATGGGACACATCATGAAACTATATATAGTTGTAAGACTAAATTTGAAAAAAAATGTAGAGATATTTTTTAAAAAGTTTATATGATCAAAATCATCTTTATTCTGATAATATTATTTATAGGGTATTGAAATATAGATTTTTCGACAATAATGTTATGTATTCATGGTTATGTTAAGTAAGAGATCATACCTGGAAGGATTATCAATGTAAAAGATTTCTTTAGGGAACTCAAATGATTCTCTAATTTTATATTTATCATATAACATGCTACATAAAATATCATGACCCTATGGTTATGGTTTCAAATCCATGTAATAGATTCCTCAATATTCCACTAGTGTTTGAATTACTACATCAATAAAATGGTCATCTTATTAAATGATGATTGTTCCCATTTGAGATTTGAAAATCCACGTATGATGAAGATGATTTTAATAGGTAAAAAACATCAAAATTTGGATGAAAATATATAGATTTCATCCCTCAATGGCATGGGGACCACCCCTAAAAATCCCAAGAATATGATTAATATTGAATATGTACTCCACGTTAATCTAGTTAATGAAATAGACACAGTCCTATATTTTTTATTCCTATATGACCCCAAAAATAGTTAAAATTAAAATTAGGTGTGGAATCACTCAATAAAGAAACATAATGTTGGGGTGATAATGTCTTTTCATACGTCCCGTCTCACCTTAATGATACATAGATTTCTAATGATAGTCAACATATCCTTAAAAATCCTCCACTAACTAAAAGATTGAGGTATGGGTGGATGACTACTAAAAATTCCCACATGCATTATAGGATGTCATGTACATCACTTTTAATGAAAAAATGTAGGTAAATATGGTACCAAAAGAGGTCCATTAGCCTATAGTGATTAATGTCTCTATGACTCTCGAATGGAAAAATAGTTACATCACAATTCTAATATTACACTGATAAGTGTTTACGTAGAATTATAAAAAAAAATTATTAGAGGGAAAATAATATATTATATGCATGATATATTATTATCTTATTACCATTTGTTTTATATCTATATGATAATATGATGAACCCCACATATTTTACTAATGTAAAGGAAGATGTTGACAAGTTGAGAAAATCCTGATTTTTTGGGAAGTGTAATAAAAAATATTTCTCACTGAAATCATCCTTATAATATAGAAGAATGGGTGTATTATGGTCTGTATCAAATTTAATTACCAAAATATATGCATCAAAAATATATTTTTAATTTTTAATCACAAAATCATTGATTAGTGCAACCATTAGATTTTGGTTCCTCTCTTTCCTGGTTGGGTATACATGATATAATCAACTAATGAAAACCCAAAAAGATGAGGTAGAAATTGACATCAGAACAACCCACAAGGTTTTTTCTATTACATTACACTCCTTGGATTAAGGTAAATTATTTATAAAAATAAATTCACTATGAATCATTTCATTAATCTATTCTTCAGATGAATAGTTGATTGTTATGTTAAAAACTGTCAAATATCAATGAAAATGTTATCACATAACACTTATTCAAATAGTCTACATCATGTTATAATAGGTGAATATGATGATGGATAAAAAATAAAACATATTTTTGGAAATTTTAACTAAATTAAATGGATTTTAAGTATTCATCCATGTCATTTATGATTAACAAAAAAGTCCAAGTAAAATTTAAGTAATGTCACCCACTGAAATTTAAAATAACTACGGGGCTCCAAGGGAACCCCACATAAATTATAAAGGTTATATCCAAAATTTATATATAATATCCCCTCTCCACCAATACATATAATAATTTAATCACTTCATAGTCGGAATTTGAATTCAAAAAAGAATTTGAGAATCTCATTTAGTACCTGTTAAACCCATCAGTACATCTTCTGTTGGCAGATAGACATTGTTGAGTCAATAAGGATTTCCTTATGACTTTTCCATTCCTTCTTGTTTTGAAAATCACAAACACCTTATCTTTATGTAAAATCTCTTTTATAAGGAAAGTCACTTTTATAAGGAAGTTCTCTTTTATAAGAAAAATTATTCTTATCATATTTTCATTATCTATATCCATATATTTCATAAGTATAAGAATCATATTCATTTATATATTCTCAAAATTGTTTAAAACGTTGATATGAATCATTCTATTTTAGGATCCGAATTCTGGATGAGAACTGTAATGAAATTCCACTCCGAATTCTGGATACGAACTCTGATAAAGATCTACTCCGAATTCTGCACATGAACTCTCATGATGTTCGACATCAAAATCTGAGGACGAATCCTGATTACGAATTCTCATTACGAATTCTGATGACGAATTCTCATTACGAATTCTAATTATGAATTTTCATTCCAAATTCTCATTCCGAATTCACCTATTAAATAGAATCTGATCATCTTTGATTTATACACTCTAAATTTATTTAGACTCCGAATATTATTTTTTGTTAGACTCCGAACATTCATTTTGTTTACAATTTTATAATTTTTCTACTCTTTGACATTGTGTTTACACTCTGAGCCTTCACTCCGAACTTTTGTGTTAGAGTTAAAACGATGTCTTACATTCTGTTACACTTGTTTTGTTATAAAACGATGTCGTCTATTCTGTTATAAACAAACCGCTGGTTAAGTTACACATGTACAGGTCCCTCGGATTTTAAGGAAAATATGACCGTTGGAAAAGAGGCCAAACTTGCCTATAAATAGGAGCTCATTTTAAAGAGATCACAACGACATATAAGTTGATCGATCTAGAGACCACACCCTACTAAGGTGATTTCTAGAGAGAGAAACCTTTACATTCCTTTTGCGTACTGAACCGCTCGTTCATTTTTTGGTTCGTGCGACTCTAAATGTTGGTGATTACATTAGAGGACTTTCAGGGATAGGAAGACAGAGGTGCCGACTACCTTGAAGTTTGAGGGCTTTCTTGCGGAGGAAGACAGAGGTTCCAACTTCCTTGAAGTTGGGGGCTTGTGGGGATAGCAAGACAGAGACTCCGATCTTCGTATCGAGGGCTTACCCTGGGATGGGTAAGACAGACTTGCTTGAAAGTATAAATCAAGGAACATTTATCCAAGGTTGTTGGATACCCTTCTCTTTGGGTTAAAAGACTTATATCTTGATACTTGTAGTTTTACTACTTATTTGTTTCCACTTCACATTGTATTGTAAGGAAAGTATAACTTTCTTATACTTCCCTACATGTACTCTGTTTCATTTAGATTCTATATGCTTTAAGATAGAATATCATATTGCAATATTTAGTTATGTTTCAATTTCCGGATCCATATTTCTGGAACCTACATTCGGAATCTCTTTCTAGGTTAGAGGTGTTGTGAATTTGCTTAGTTTAACTATGTTAAACATACCTCTTTCTTTGTAAAAGGAAATTTTTAAAGTGTATAATTCACCCCCCCCCTCTTGTTTATTGAGCATCTACATCATTATTTCGATCCTACAGACATACAAATATATTATAATTTGAATTAATGGAATGATCTATTTGTGTTATCCTTGTATAGAATAATTATGTGGGGAATGGTACATTCTAACTAACATAAAAAAAATTCAATACTAAGATATGATATTTAGATTTCAAGAATAACATACTAACCTTGATCATTGATGTAAAAAAATGATTTAATAAATTCATAACCACAAATCCCACACGGTCAATTTTTTTACTCTTATATATTATATACTAGGTATTTCCATATTGAATGGGAACTTATCTCTATGGGTATTCATTGAATTATAATTTTACATCAAGTTTGTGTCATTTTTTTCAGTGAAATGTGATGTTCCTTAATGATTTTTTCATGGAACAGCATGCCATCCATGGTGGATTAGTGTGTAGTACTCTTATAGTTGGTGAGGTTTTGAATAACCCTAACTGACTCTAGAAATGGGATATGTATTTAGATGGTACGTACTAATGTATTCTTATCTAAATGATGTAATTTAAAAATCACAAATGGCGTGGAATTCTAAATTTAGTTTTTTCTCTGGTAAAGATAATTTTATAAAAATGTTATCATTATATTAATGGTGAACTAATATCAAGCCACCATAATTGGTTTAGATGTACACATATAGCTAATAATATACAACCTACATTTTAAAGAGGATTCAGAGTATGTGTTAAAAATTAATAGAGATTATTCCATTAATAAGGATGAACCGACCCTTGTCAGTTGTTACATAAAGCTACTAATGACCGAGATCATATTGATCATGCATATCATCATGTTACATATTCAAAGAACGAATTTAATAAATTCATACTCTAATGGGACTTTGATATTAGAAAACCCTAAATTGGAGAATTAATCATCTACATCACACACTGTAGAATGGTCTCATCAAATCACCATATGTTACATAGAATAAATCAATCTTGTCAAAACCACCTTGGATAATGACATGTTTATATCCTCCCCATGATTTTTGGATCAAAAATCAGATACCTCTAAAAAGGAACCCTCATAAAATACCAATTTATAAATGAATTTTTTGGATTAATATTTGTGAACATTACCCAATGAGGTTGTCTATATGAGATCAAACACCACTATATGAGAGTATTTGATGGAATCTCTTCTGATTCATTTCAGAAAGAGAGATCCACACCATCATATAAAAAGTTAATGCAAGATCCTTTAATGCTCATTGGTTTGGGGCTATACTATCCAACCAAATCAAGAGGCTTGGTTACAACTAGAAAAAACTGATACTTGTATATCGTGAATTCTCCAAGAAAAGTCTTTCATGTCCATTCAATGAAATCTTTGTTCATCTACCACAGAAATTTATATATATAGAAAAATATTCTAGGGAATTTTCCATATCGGGAATGTATGTTGTAGGGACATATCCTCCATCCTAGAATAAGAATTTCACAAACCTCCAAAATGGTAAGAACTTCTTTTTCAAATGGCCTAATTAAATAAACCTAAATGATGTTAGGACAAAGAGAACCATCAATATCAGGAAGTATTATATCATTTTGTGGTTTGTATTTCTTCACATAAAACTAAAGAAAAACATAAAAAAATTTATTACACATAGTTAATGAAAATTTATTAGGTATTCAACAATTTTTACAATATATAATAATGTTATCGTGTATAATCAAAATAGATATATTGATTCCTACAAAAATAACCATCTAGATGTACACCATAAGATGGTGAACACGGATATGAATAATTGGAATGACCAGTTTTTGTACTATTTATTGATCTTCTATTCCAGCACATATAATTGTTTTAAGGAGACTACATATTTATTTTTTAGGGGATTAAGGTAATGATTCACACATATGTAAAATTTTTATCACATTGAATAGGAATTTATGAACAACTATGAGATGATTATCATTCGAAAAACTGAATGAATTTCGTTTAGAGACTCGATGAGATCATTATGTGAAGATTAAATAACTTCAAGTTACAACAAAATCAGATCAGATGAACTTCAATAATAAATATCCTTCTACATTCATTCCATGATGGAGAGCTATTATTGGTTTCATAACCCTAATGAATATTGAAAATAATCCACCATTGATAGAACCCTAAGGTTTATAGCCTTATATCATATATATGATCTATCAAATTGAATCGTACTCACTAAAAAAATTTATGGAATCATTCCCTAACACCAGCAATGAATGTTTTCTCAATAAAAACAACGAATAGATGTCATAAAACATCTCTCTCACTAGTTTAATGACAGTAAACTACACAAATTTGTCTCTGTAGAGTGTTCTTTAAATTATAGAATGTATCTTTCCCTGACCACATGACAATAAAAAATAAAGAATACATCCTTAACATCTGCCGTTAAACTAAAAGGATCACGATTTTACCATATATCATTAAACTACAGTGTTGATATCTATGACGCATGACAAGGATGTTCATAGATTCCATTAACTTTGTGTTCCATTATTCCAAACATAACAACATATATAGTGATTGTCCAACCCTTATTCCTGGAATAATCTGAAGCATTAATTTTTTTTCATGTCAATCCACCCACATCTTTACTGAATGAAATTGAACTACAAGGCATATGTCCATTCCATATAAAATTAACTACATGGATTTATATAACTATGTAAGGGTTGATTTTTATTATAATTAAACACATTTGGAAACCTATATATCATTTATTATTGCAATAAGAACATGATAAAAAATAATCCTTTCCATTTTAGATGTTCATTAAGGTCATGATGATACTTTTAAATTCATTATTAATGTCATTGTGTATAGATCATTGGTGCTTGGTAATTTTGGTAAGGAATTCATTCAACATGACTAACATATTTCAGTTCAGTAGTGGATTTTTATATTGAAAAAAATACATTAAGGGTAAAACCTTGAGTCCTCATCAGAAAATGTTATTCGACAAAGTTGATGTGCATTTTCTAACATAAATCACCAAATTTAAATGGTCCTCACTTGAGAGGGCCATGTTATTTGGAGTTAGACTCCCACCACAACCACATTCAATAACATACAGTTAGTTGATTATTTCGAAAACAGTATATGTAGTGATTCCTATATCTCCAACACATTTTCTAGTCGTGCATATAAACATAAAAATACCCCAAATATCTATATACTAATCAGATCTACATATTGGTCTTTTTGTCAAGAACATTATTTGGATTGATTCTTATCATCAATGGATTTTTAGTGACACCCAGGTCTCTAATACATCATCCAACAACAAAAATCAAGGGGAATAATTACCCTTTTGCGTATTGGTAAAACTTATGTAAAGGGTTTCTAATTAAATAACTACATCTTGATTGATTAGAGGAATTAGAGTATAAATACTAATGGATAGATATCTAGTCCTCTTTCCTTCTACAAATAACAAATAAAAATGTACACCCCAACTACATAAGTGTTGATTAATAGAATATCATTTTACCTAGTCACATGTCAGATCTTTGTAGAACATAACTATGTATGTAATATGTCTAGAATAATTTATCAGGTTGACTCCAAAATCCTTATAAAATGATGATAAACTAAAATGAGGTAAATAAATCCTTACCAAATGATGATAAACAACCTAGAAAACATACTATACATTTGAAAAAAATTCATGTCAATAACATCACAACAATATGATGTTAAAATGTGTAGTCCATGACCCACCACCATTTATTATCAATGGACCACAAGAGAATGGCCATGATCAACCAGAGTACAGGTTTCTTATAATATCAATTAATCACCCAAAACCATACAAAAAACATCATACTTGGGGAACCTTAGGTTGAAAAATTATTCATGAACATTATGCAGTGAAATAAACATATCTGTTTGAGCATTCTAATGATACATAAGGCATTAGACCTCCCAATCAAAAATATATTGTTCTAGAAAAAGTGTTTTTTTATCCTTATGGGGAAGCAATATTCATGGAAGAACTCAATATCTAACAGTGTTTTGGGCTATCCCCAACATAATTTTCTCATATAATCGACAATTATATGCGAAACATTATCTATAATTAATAACATTTTCATATCCCATGTAGATTTTTATTGAATAAACATTACCCTATGCATCACAATTCCGTTATAGTGTAACATTCCACACATATTTTCTACATGTATGTCACAAACCTAATCATTTTACACATTGGTCAATGCTATATGAAATTTTAATTGATCCTTAATGGTCAAATTAACTATACTCTAGATTTCATGAGAAATAGAAACAAATTTCTAGGATAAAAACCCCCAATTGGTGACATTTAAAAATTAGAGGATATCAGTCACTAAAATGATCACCTCTAGCGTTTTGGAAAATAATCCATGTCTCTCATACAAGATTGGTGAATCAAAATTTTACCATACTATTAATTAATGTGGTCCTCCATCTAACAACTAAATCTATCCCTTCAATTTAGGAAAATATATTCATCCTTGCATTCCTTAGTAACACAATGAAGGATCCCATCAGCTCATGGTGTTGTGGTTCATCCTCATCATGAATTTTCCATTAATTATTTCTCAACATATACTTTTGGGTTATAAGATTAAAAATAAACATTACAACAATAAATCTAGACATAGCATCACTAGAAATTCACATGAATCCAAATATACACCCATAAATCATCCATGTACCTAGTAATATATTCTATATATTTCTACTATTCAATGATATTGACAAATTTGGCATTTGCAAAAAATATGTGGCTTCACTTCCATAAAGGAAATGATCTGTAATCCTCATGATCCTTGTAAATCCCACAATACAGCTAATAATTTTTGTGTTTTTTGGGTATTCATAATAATTTCTTCCACATAATCCCTAATCATTGATCAATCCATGATAAAAAGAATTTAAAATTTATTGAATCACATGGTCAGGACTGAAGTACATGAAACTATAGAAATAGATCCTTGAGCTAAAAGATCTCAAACAACAACACTATAAGGGATGAGATAAATGACAATAAACTAAAACAACAAATATGCTAATATAAAATATGAAAAAAAAACATCATGTAAAAGATTTAGATTTCAAGATTATATGGATGGATAAAAACCAAATATTTTGGAATCATGAAAAAGAAAATACTATGTAATAGACATGTGTATGCCTACATTGAATCAATATATATTATATATAGGTCATAATGAGGAAAAAAATCTACAAGTCTTTGGTGTCCCCTCATATCACATTAGAAAAAATTATTATATTCACTCTATGTACATTGACATTGTGAAATGATAGATCACACTCCCCTAGGGACATATATTCTTATTGAACTATCCTTTTAAGAATCATGTAATCTAACAATAGTTATAGATGATATATAATTAAAGAACCAGATGTTAGTGTAAATTAGAGGGAATTTCTAAAGAATATTTTCTTAAAACATAATCATTATATAAAGGAATTTGGGTTTATATCAAGATATTAATTGACTTAATATCATTTTCAATTACTAAAAAACTGGATCAATGATATTTCACGCACATCATGATTGATATATGACAAAAAAACAACATAAATTGTATGTGAGACCAATTCATTCAAAGAATATATAGGGAGGAAACTAAAAATTTTGGAGTTTGTCAAATAATTTTAACAGAATAATAATAATAATCAATTATTGGTAAAACTAAAAAAACTATATTGGATGAGTTGTACAAATAAGTAAGAGTCAAATAGGATGTGTCGATGGAGTACTGATGTTCCACCAACATCTCTTTGTATTATTTTTACCATGTAAAAATGGTGTAAATAAGAGTATAAAAATATTTAACAAAATTTTATAATTGATTAAAGTTTTGATGATTAATCATAGAATTAATATTTTGGGACAGATAATATCTCTTCATATGTACACATTTTTTATGGTCATAATATCGTCAGTCTTGAAGCTGAGATAAGAATTGATGAATTAATTTTAATGAATCCATATATTACCTCATAAAGAAATTTAGAAAATATAAATATTTGTTATCATTAAACATACATAACTGTAGAAAACAAATTCTACGTTCTGATTTTATTTATGATTTCATATAAAGTTTTTCATTCAAAAATCCCTTCGCTAAATCATAAAATAATTGAAAAAGATGTTTATCTTGATAATGAATTTATTATAAGGGAGTTTTGATAACCATGTATGAATAATAAATGAAAAAATCTACACTATGTATGATCCTAATCTACATATTATGTAATGTGTACATCAGATAGAGGAAAACAATTTTAATTAACGGGGAGTTTGGGGATGAGGCCCCGTAAATTATACCATCAACAATGGAATCAACTATTTCATTTGTTTGTGGGATAAAATCCTTTTTTTTATTTTTCCCCACTATTGGTACTTTCAATAATTTTATGATGATTCGTATTCTGTGAATCACCTTAGTAACGAATCAACTATATTTGTTTTACAATTAGTTTATTGTTATAGAATATGGTTTTACCACATGGAAGAGAATATAATTCCTGAACACCATCTAGGTTGTATTAAACCCAATTATTGAAAAAATCACTTGATAAGAATATAATGGCAATACTAGGGTAGATAAAGATCACATTTTTTGTATCCTTTTTCTACAATATAATTTATAATTAGAGGATTCTATCATTTGGCCTCTCTCCCTTCATGATGACCAAAGGGAGAGGGTTGACCCTAAGGATTCATCCAGAATATATAGTTAATTTATATGGGGTATATGGATCTCAAAAACAAATATCATCATTCATAGAATAATGAACCTCGTCTAAAAATTAACTCTTATTTGAACATTAATAATGAATTATGTCTACATTATCCATAATTGGAGCAATAAACGTAGGAAAAGGGGTGAAATTTAAATTATTTGATAACCTCAACATACCAATGACCTCATTAAGACACATAGAAATGGAATGAACCATGGATCTATCCATAATCATGGAATGAAACAAGAATACAAGGATATAGGTTTTATTGTGGTATCCAAATAGTGGATATTCTTCCCTTGAGAAAAATTAAAACAATAAAGGACTACTAAGCCAATATAGGTAAATTACTCACAATGTCTATCCCAATAGATGGTAATGTATAAAAAGATTCAGTTCCACCACATTGAGAGGGTGTACCTCTGATAACCATGTTGTCATCACCTCTGTACATACAAGTAATTTTGAACGTAGATTACTCTATATGAAATGACACCAGCCCCGAAACATTTCCATGAATCATGGAAAACATATGCTCAAGGTCAACTACATCTTAACCCATTTACCTAATGTTGTATGATCTCCATTTTACAAAAATCAAAATAAATACTAGTTTTGTCCTGAAACTTCTTGGAAGGGATGTGGTGAGGTTTACAATAGGCATCAGATCTCCACTATGATAGAGGAAAACATTGATCATTTCCATAAAAGTGAAGAGGGAGAACATAGTCATATATTTAAATAACACTTCCTCTACATTGTTAATAATTTTTATCACAAACAATTGTGTATGCATAAGTACACCATTTTCATCCATGATAGGAATATATTCATCATATATTTCCTAATGGGGGGATATCTATCTCGAATGATAGACAGTGTACATATGCTTTTTCCTGCATCACCGTAGGATAGATGTATAGTTTGTTTACCTGGGAATAAAATGAAAACATATTATCTATGACAGTCAAAATATTTATAAACAATGAATTATTATACCAATTCACCATCATAATATGTGTATAGTTATATTGGTACGAAACATCCATGGAGCTCTGCCTAATTTATAATGGCCATGCCCATTTGCAATGATGTTTACACAAAAAACCCCATTTTGAACACCAATAACTACAATATTTTTCATTATAAGTGAAACATAGTTTTTTAATGGCATTAAGGATTGAGTTGGTGGGATATATTATAGTCATTATTACCATGATGGTAGTTCATAATATTAATAATACCTCTAGGGTTGACATAAAACCAATTGAACATCCACAAAAACCATCATCTGAATGAAATAATATTATGTTGAGACATATCATGATGATATATTTTAGCCCAAATTTGTGATGAAAACTTCATCCAAAAGGCTAGACTCATATACAGGAATACAATGTAGAAAATGATAAATTTTTATGCATACCAGATGAATGTTAAGATCATTATTTTTACAGTGATCAATATATCATGGTTCACCATTATAGTTCCTATTATTCATATTATGGTTGGTATATATAGTAGATGATTTATGATATAACCTAGGATAAATCTTCAAAAAGTCTAGAAGAATATTATAGTAATGTAAACAACATGGAAAAAAAATTACCACTCTCGATTCCTCATGTGAATCATTTGACTTACAATGGAAATCATGATCACATATTAGACTCTATAGTATCCAGGACCATGAAATTATAATCGACCACATAAACACATAAATAGCATTTTCCCACATGGAAATCCTTGAGTCTCTTGATCTTGTGACATTAACAATGTCTTTGGATTTTGGTAATATTCAAGTGGTTATCCATCAGAACCAATAGATCTTGTGTTGTGATCAGAATATATATTTCTTCTATATATTAAAGTATCAAATAATTATAATAGAACAATTTTTTTAGTTTTAAAAATTTATAGCAATTAAACTCGTGTGAATTTGGTCTCACAAAATGATCTTCAGGATATATATCGTTATCAGTTCATGAAAGAAGTCTTTTCAAGAGGTCAGGTGAAAAAGGTAGTTCAAAAGAGATATGATGGATAGTGTAGCTACTAAATGAGTATCCCTCAATCTCCTATTTAAATAATCTTTGAAAAAATACTAACAGTCACATATAGTACCACGTGTGACCTAATACACAAATTAGAGAAAACACTAATGCCTCAAGAAGCATTTAATATCCTAAAAACTGATTTCTTATCCATGATGATTTATCTCATAATTTGGGGAATGGGGGGATTTCTGAAACATTCCAAAATATATTTGTAAAATATACAATGGAATAAATACTCAGTAAATTGTAATTATTATCCTTACAATAAACATGAAGAGATGGTGTCCCAAACACATGGATTATATGACCATTAAAAGTTCATGCTAATGGGTCATGCACAATTCTTTACCGTATGTTGATCACATGAATAACTATTTTACTAAACCGTTTATTAATTAAGAGATTCTAATGAAATTTTCTCAACTAAGGAAAAATACCAAATGAGCTCCACCTGAGACACATGACATGTACACTAGCATGTACTTGAAAAAACAACCCATAAAATACTTGTAATATTTGGAGAAAAATTTTCAAAAAATGATAGTGAAATGTGGCTATAAATCATTATGTGATGTCACCATGAGGTTCTAAAATACCCCTCAAATGTAAAATAGATGTTCCTTCCTTGTCACATAGGTAATCACTACCATGTCACCCTTATAATGGGATGTGAATCTTACATTTCCATGATGTAATGAACTCCCAATCCACATCTAGGGATTAGTATAATGGTTTTTAATGAAAAATACTCATGAATCACCATACGACACATTTATTTTCATGTTATTAATAATCATGTGGTTTTTTATTTTTTTAGAAACACATTTGGAATTAGGTGAGATGCCCATAAATGTAAAATAAAATATAAAATAAAAAATGCAAATGATTGATGATTTCTGTGAATAGAGGGTGCACTAATTTTATTAGACTTGATTTATATGCATCAGGTTATCAAAAATGGACATGTGTTTCCCATGTGAAAATAAATTACAATATCATAAGACTTAGTGATATGGTATCAGGGACTAAAAAATCTCATCTAACAAGCCATAACTATTTTGTGGATGAACATATACATGTCATGTCATGTCACAAAAAACCCTTTCAATAGCCATATTAATATCACAAAATTAATTTGGGTAAGTAAACTAGCCCACTTAATATAACCCTATTATATAAATATCATTCGGAAATACCCAATTAATTTTTCACAATACAAAAAATTGGTCATATGCGGGATGCTATGATGGTCACTGAATATCATGTGGCACCACTAGGATAGCCTATGGTAAGAACATGCAAGTAACATAATATAAAATCCCACCATTGAATATGGACCAAATATATGAGATAAATTCTATGAAAGTAGGCATATAAATTGGGGATAATACCCTATAAATCTTCCCCCATATATAAAATTAACACCATGATCCACCCAACTATGCACCCATTCATTAGAGTGGCCTTCATGAAACTGTTGATGATGTGATCACAATATCATCTGCATGAAAATGGTATATTAATCTTTCTAAGGGATAATAGTTTATTCATATACAGTCACCATGTTTTTTGAGACCACATGATGGACTTCCATAATTCTAGGAAATTTATTATAATAACATCCTCCATGTATATTTAGTTACATGTGACTTTAACTAGAAAACACATATCAAATATATTGAAAATATGCAATATAACGATGGAAAACTAATATATGGGATGAAATAATTCTATTCATAACATACAAGTTGATATTCATATAATTCTATTTATCCTTCCATGTCATGAAATAACAGAAAGACATGTCTTTTAGATGCTATAACACTCCCTAGATATACTAATCAAATCATTTTATGTCCCATTAAAATATAAAATCATGTCATGTACACCATATTGTAAAACTATATATTACCACAATACAATTTATGTATTTCATCATAACCTTGCGATTTCCCTAGAAATTTATCATAAATTATACGGTAGTAAATTTTCATGTATGTTGATACTTGTATTGGAACCATGGCATGAAAAAAGGATTTTACGGTGACACTAAGAAAATTCAACTAGATAAAGTGATCAAATCTATGAAATTCAATAGATATCATGTCATTACCCTTGGAATATTAGGAGGATTTCATATGATGTATTTTAGGTATGTTATCATGGCCTTGAAACATTGTATATAAATATCAGTCAAAATCATTAAATGGTCTCCAAGACAATCTTTATAGGTTTTGTGATGTACTGTAGACATGTTATCATTTTTCATGTGGTGGCCTTCAATAATACCATCTAAATTACAACAAATCCCACAGACTATCCAATTGGATCATGATATTTTCTTTGTACATGTCCATGATACAACTAGACATTTCGCAACATCTATCACAATGTGATTTCAGATAACCAATGCGTGTCAGGAAAATGATCAAGCAGATGAGACCAAAAACCAAGATAGGTGAAGCATGATCCTTAAGACCTGATAAATTATTCCAACCATGATACTAGTGAAACCTCATTGCATACTCGATGATTAGTGGAATGATATAACATATTTAATAATAGTAAATCTACATTTATTAAGTCCCATTTAGTGTAGTTAAGTGAATTTATATATTCTAGGTAAACATCATTGTGTAATTAGATATCAGTGGCATGATATTACTTCATCCATTCTATAAAATAAGAATTTTGTATGACCTAATTAATGGAATGATATGAAAAACACCATAGTATGGAAACCCTATTGCGTAATCCCCAATATAATAAACTATGATAAATCTGTTTCTTGTAACAATAAATATATATTGTATACCATTCTATGTCTTGAACTCATATAAATATCCTAATCAGTAAATTTTTCCCCATTTCTATGTCATCTCCACAATCATGATCCAAACATTTCTATGGGATTATCATTTTCCGCATCCATCATATGACATAGAAGTCATCTAATATATGAGAAAACTGATTCTTTTAATAATAAGGATTGGTATAATTCCTTCCTAAGTGAAAATATCAATAAAAAACATCCAATGGGTTTTCCCAGCATATAAGTATCATGGTTATAATAAATGAGAATCATTACTTTTTATCCCATGATTATCGCAATTAGAAAATATCACATGGGATTAAGATGTTATAATGGTCATATGATTCACACCATCATTCTCCACTAGATATGGAAAACTAACTTATTAATTCCATATATGTGGTATGATATGACTATTCCATTCAAGTGTATACACCTTAGGATATAGCCCAATTGAATGATTGAACAATGATGAATATAATTTATTCCATTACTATAATATATGAGGTGTATCCCTAGGACTTGAGATAAAATAACAGATACCTACATTCCTGCATGTTTTTTACACATTATTTTATACATTAATTGTCTAAAAAAACAATGGTTTGATTCATTTATTTACATGATAACATGGATGCCTTATAATAGATGAATCCAATGTAAAACATATTAATTGCCTCCATGAAATGAAACATGTTTGGATGCTTATGAGTATACAGATTAAACATATAAGAATAAACATATAAACAAGAAGTTGATGATGAACTAAAATACAAAAAAATGAATAAAAAATAATACCCCCCATTACAATTAATATTGTTTAATGTAAAATCATTTTTAAGGTAACTGGTACCCAATGCGAATTTGGAAGTGATTTTCGATCTTATCTTAAATAGATAAGAGAGTCATTGTATAGGAATCAATTATATTTAAAAGGGTGTGGTGAGCATTATTTCCCTCCCTCTAGTCCAATGTGAGTTCTAATGTTTCATTGTTTATATATCCCCAAGTAGTGAAATTTCACAATATAGTAGTTTTGCAACCAATTATAAATGTGGGATGTGTTTGGAGTTTCTATCAAATATGAGAATGAATGGTGTACTATACATGAATGATTATAAAAAAATCAAACCCTAAGAATCAAAATTTTGATCTTTCTTTTGTGATACATGTTTTTAAAAAAATAACATGAATATTTTATAGATTAAAAAACGGGGGATCTGATATGAATATCTGAAATAAAGAAAAATAATTTTATCATGTGTCAAAAAATGTGTTTTTCATTTCATATGTAATCATTTAAAAATTAACATGAATCAATATGATGTCATTATGTAGTTTGGGTTACTATGGAATATTTTCATCATTTCATTGACTTGACCATTAAAGAAAAAAGAATAGACCAGGAATTAAAATAATGGTTTCCCATGATTATTACAATGAAGAGATATAATGCCTACACAGATTCCATGGATGGATATATTATTCTATGTTGTCTTCCTAACTACTAATAATTTTCATTAAAATAACACCCTGATCGGAAATGTCTTCTTCTGTCTGTCGTTATATCTAATCAGCTACATATTCTACCCTTGTTGGCCTTATAATAAACTATCCGGCCCAAAATATTAAATGCATGGAGGATATTTGAAATGTTATTGGAATATAATCAATATTTTATGATCATGACCCATATGGATTCCATAAATGATATCCATGTAATGAAACTGAATAGGGATCCAATCAAAATCTATTGAATTCTTTATCCCACTGGTTTAATTTAATCTCTGGTTGAGTGTACCTCCAACAATATGCTACCTATTATTCCAATTTATATTAAAGAAGGAAGACATATTTGTCTTGTAAGGATATATATAATTAATATTTTTCTCATATAACCACTCTCACTAACAATTTCCAACAGTATATTGTAGCTCTATCCAGTAATCATGTTCATATACATTCTTGCTAAAAAAATTATACATGAATAATTCTATAGAAAGCATCGAGGATGCGAATATCCATACCCACATTAATTAATCCCACTGAAATTTTTTTATATAATCTAGAGGTCATAAATGGTCTCATATTTTAATTAAATTGAATATATATTATAGTATAGAGTTGATATAGAAAAATATAAGGATATATTCTTGTGATAATATTTCCTAATTTTTTTTACTTATTATATTATGATGAATAAATCATCAGGAAACATTATTCACTGGTAAATATATAGGGAAAGGTGAATATTTCTATCCTAAAATTCATGTAATGATAACAATATAATTTTTATGAATAATTTTTATTTCCCATGTAATCAGATATTCATTTCACACATTCATGATTATTGTTATCGTATTTCTTAAATGGATGATGCAACAGATGGGTCTTGTATCACTTTTCCAAATGAGGCTCACCAAGTGAGTGAAACACACACCTCAGTATATGGGATGATTAGACTCAAAAATGACACAATACATATTCCAATATACCAGTACCAGTCTCATAACTCCATTATGAACTTGGATCACCATGTGAGAGTAGTGAATTTTTTAGGATATGATCAAAATCATGTCAAATAAATCCAGTGATGAACTATAATGAACATGAATAAAGATAATATCCATTATATGGATTATTTTAACCATAGGAGAGTGTTATAAGCCTCATGGAATTATCATAATCTATTTATTCAGTCTATATAGCATATTCCGGTAGATCATAGAATCTAGAGTCATATATCAATTTTTTGTGATGAATGGTTGCATCAGTATCCTTCGAGTAATTATATGAAGGGTTTCATATACCTTATCATATTATTGAGTTATATAAAGATATTTTATTTGGTAATCATATTCATACTTGTATCATATTTCTACATCTATTCGGTATCAAAATCTGAGAGTTGAACATTGCTCATGATAGACACATATTCCTACCAATAAAAATGATTCTTGTTGGATTATTTAAAAAACATATCTGCAGAGGTATCATACTCATATACCACCAAATGGTTATAAAAAATTTGGATTATAAATCATAATGAAGTTCCATATCACTAAACAATTTAAAATGGTAGGTTTAGAAATTTCATTCAAAAAAGAAAAACATGACTCATATTTCAAATATGTTCAAAACCAGTCTCCTTAAGGTTGTTCAAGAAAAATTATTAAAAACCCAATTGTTTTTTGATATTTAACATAAATTGAATGATATAATTACCATTATAATCCACCTTTTTTACTATGGGGACTGATACTGGGGACTCTACCTTCTTTATAAATCATGTTCAACATCCTCGTGGATATATCTCCAATAGAAACGGAAATCCTCAACTTTCCGAAAACATCTATATTGAAAGGATCCAAAAAATAATATTCGTTTCTATATGTATATTCTCATAACATTATTGTCATATTTAGGTTGTTCCGCAACAACATCAGGCATTACACTACTCTCTTTAAGAGTATACCATGAGAAGCACCTTTTGTTGTTTGACTAGCTGGAGGGGTGACATCTAATGAGGAGGTAGCATAAATTGACTTATATAGAGTGTTAACAAAAAAACAATCACCAAAATTTTTTATACCCATTATACATTAGGCTCTCAGATCCAAGTTGATCTTGAATAAATTTAATGACTTGTATTTAAAACATGAGGATACTATTTATTGGATGAAGGATTGACGTCTCCCTTATCCAGGATATTAACATCACCATTAGACACCAATATAATATGATGAAAACTATAAATGGACTCTTTTACAATATCCAATAAACCCAGAATGGAGGAAAAATATAAACAAAATTGTAGTCTCTTTCATCATATCATGATAACTCACATCCGAGTAATTTAAATTGTAGCTCTAGATTTGTGTATCTGAGTATAGAAAAAACATAGATAATTCTACATCATTTTTTCTCAAAAAAACTTATACCCTCCTTTCTAGAATCATGTATTGTCATATAACCAGAAAAAATCAAAGGATTATGTAATGAATCTCACTTATTAAAAGGATTAATGCATGATCACCCTCTATCTAAAATAGTATTAAAAAAATTGAGTCCAAAAATTACCTACAGTTATGCCACGTGGAAATGTATTTTAAATACACAAAAATTTTCATCATGCTAATCCACCCAATTTAACCAATACATTATCATAATATCATCCATTCACAATGATTGTTCCTCATCAAAATCAAGGAAATTTCATACCCCTATACTATATCTCTAATAATGCCTCAATTACACTGATATCAAGGAATGGAACCTAACATTGACTTCCATGATCACATTATCTAACACATTATCATAAATATATAAAATGTTATATAATACTTATTTTGTGTAAATATCAATACAAAATAATATCACCATGATTCCCACCTCTAATAAACTCACCAGAATTTGATATTTTATCTTTCGAGTTATAGTTTCCTATTTCACAACTCGTATAATCTATAAAACCCATATCACATTTTTATAGACCCAATTTGTGGGAACTATGATCACATTATTAAACCATAATATATATCTTATGTAGGTTATTTTAATATCATGACCCATAATCCACTAAACCGATGCTCTGATCTTAGTGGATACATGACCATTGGCGTGCCTCCCCATATGCCAATGTTTTCAGACTAGCAATAGGGGTCCAAATAGCCAATTGGGGATACTATAACCGCTTTTATTCCCAGAAAGAGACAATAGATGATACAAAAATGAATAATTAAAAATTGTTATTCTAGAGAATGTATAAACAACAACTCCCGAAATGGGGTACAACCAAGTCCAACAGTAAATAAGTCATGTTTTTCTTCATGATAAAACATGACCAAAACCAAAAAAACAAAAAATGAAATCCCCAAAATGAAACCAACATGATGTCCAATTACTCATACAAGAAAATTATTTCCAACCCATCTTTATAGTGATGTCATTTTCCATTAACATGAATTGAAAACATGATGTCTGCTCGGGTACCCAACAGTTGTCAGATTAGTGACTGAGTACAACTCTGTATGCCAGCACCAACATTGTTTAAAAAATGTGTAGTATAAGAAATAGTGCATCAAAGGTAAATTAATAATAATGGACAAGTAAAGATGAGTTTTCCTTAGCAATTTATGGTACAATACCAACAATTATTACCATTTCCATATGTTACCACTTTATGCCAAATCACATTACATACCATTTCTAACCCATTTATCAAGGTTTCATCGACACAACAAGATAAAAGGGATCATTGTACATAATAAAATACATGTGAAAAAACAAACAACTATCATATATAACTTGGAACAACATCCTTATATCAACAATAACCTCGCCTCAAACCTTTAGTCTGGTTTGATGTCAACCATGACCTCACCTCAATGAATTATTCCTGGTGGATGAAGACTGTAGGGAAACAGAGCATCAGTCCTATCCTAACCCTTTTACTTAGGGGATAAGTTTAGAGCCAATGTACAACTCATCACATGGGTATAGAACCTTAATCAATACCCTGCACTTTTATGCTACGTGAAAATTTTATACAGATATTTTTCCGTTACAAATTCAAAAAACATCACAACAATTGATAATGCAACAATAAAACATAAAATAATATGATAATTAACACCATTCTAAAACCCATTAACAAATTTACCATATTTCTCATAATTTATCCATCTTACCCAATTAAATTTATTATGCTTATATTACTAAGCATTCATTTATCATAACTAACACACTAGGCTTGTTCAGTATGCCTAACTCACTAGGCATCATTACCATGCTCAAAACCCATTCATTTTGGACATTTAATCACTTCCTCATATTATCCCAACACCCCTTGTTACCATTACTAGGTGGACCAATTATATTATATCCCAAAACTCATTATCATATTAACATGTTAATTATGTTATCTATATAAGTACACAAGAATCACACTTATTCATCCAAAATCCCATTATCTGGGAGAGTCGAGAAACCCCATGGGTTGCCCTAGATTTTAGTATTTACCCTTGACACATCCCATGGGGATTGTTAGGGTATCCATTTTACTTATTAATAAATATTTGACCAAAACATTCCATTGGTAATTAAAATATACCAACATAATCCCAAGAACATAACTACACATTCACATATCCACAAAAAAGCATGGGATATAACATGTAGACCACCTACCTCGAATCCATGGGTGAACATGCTCTTAGTCAACCTCTTAGATTCCACTTCATTGATAAATTGATGATTAATCCCAAAAATCTCCCATGGAGTATGGTTTTAGATATTCAGAATGAGGGGAGAAGAAGATACAAACCCTAAACTCAAAAGAGAAGCATGGATTGTATTAGCCATACTAGGATCATTGATCTGTAAAAAAACCACCAAAAAACCTTATAATCGAGAGATATTCATGTATTGGAACTAATATGCAATTTGGTTTGTACCTAGGGTAAATATGAGTGAAATGGTATGAAATACCTTTTGGGTTTAAAAATTCTACGGAGGAAAATTGTAATTTTTTATATATTTCTGGGCCCAATGGTTTACTGGCATGGTTTTCCATACCATGCACAAATCGTGCTGAGGTTTTGGTCTAAAAAGACCCCCTCACATAATTTACCCTCATGGTTTTCAAAACCATTCCCAAAAAAATTTAGAGGCCACTGTAAAAAAACTAATATTCTTCCAGATTTATTAATATTTCCTCACAGTTAGCACTAATTGTGCCCAGATAGTGCAGCCTACCCCAAAAACTGCCTTTCTCCAACTTTTCATGCCTTGAAACCTTGGACAACCCTGATACTCCTCTAGGACATGGTAAATAACTTAATTGGCAAAAACAAGGGATTAAAAATAATACATAAACAATATCACTCCTCTCCATGATTTTGGATCATACAACTACCCCACATTATAATAGCCTGTTATCGATCTGAGGTCCCAAGATATCCATCACTTCCAAGGAAAAGAGATCACGCCACTGAGTCCATATATCTTATTACCGCTCCCTTGTATCACCATGAAAAATCCTATGCTTTCATTGTACATGAACCAGTAGAACAACCATTCCCCACAATTATTTCTCACTATGATCCACGAGACAAACTAGATTCTCCTTAAAGGACACATCAACCTCATGCACAACATCCTCATCATCCACCAGGTGAGTCAGGTCATGGGGTTATGGTTGATGTTGTGAAACATGAAAGGCATCTGGAATCCTACTGCACAGTTGTAAAAATTCCAATTGGTATGGCACTATCCTGATCATCTTCACAATCCCACACGGGCCCATATACTTGTACCCAAACTTTCCTGGCTTCCGATTCCGTCAGTGACCCAACCATGTTGACACCCAAAAAAAGACTATCACATACATCGACCTCAAAGGGAATACACCTCTGATCCGCATAGGAATTATTCCTACTCTGATCCATTTCCTCCTTTTTCTTAATAAACCGATCCTTGTTCAAATTTTATTTCATGAGACTCGGTTCCAAAGACTCTGATTTACCGACGTCCAACAAACACAATGGGGATCTACGTGGACTCACATTAAGTTCCTCAAACATATTCATCTAAACCATATCATAAAAAATGTTTCTCAGAGAAATGAAACAAAAGACAATTTCATTATCTATGTACCACTGAAATCCAAGACACATGCCCTGAACATGTCTTCCAACAAATTGATTGTATGCTCTGACGACCCATCCATCAGCGGGTGGAAAGACGTACTCAAAGGAACCTATGTAACTAGTGCATTTTATGACCCTTTGAATAAGTGAGAAGTGAAATAAGGAACACGATACAAATATATATTCCATGGTACACCATGCAACCATACTATTTCTCGAACATTCAACTCACCCAATAGGTCAACTGTGTAACTCTCCTATATCTGTAATAAATGAACCAATTTCGTTAGAAAAAAACCACCTAGATTGCATCATTCATTTGATGATTATTCTAAATAACAAACACAAAATACATCGTCACATCGTCCTACTTCTATTATGGAATGTGAAGTGGATGTAACAGTCCACCTGGTCATTGATAATCATCCTTAACCTACTGACATGTAAGGCACCATGACACAAATCATGAAACATCATTTTTAATTCATTGAAACCATAACATCCTATAGAGATCACAATACATATTATTCAAACCAGGAGGCACTGCCCATTTTGATTCCACGAACTCATGCATCAAATATTCTTGTATGAACTCCAGCACAACCACAGGATCACGAACACAGACAACCCCGTCCACACTGATGGCCCAACCTGTAGGTGGATCTGCACCATTAAGTCTTTCCTTTATTGACATACATTCAATATCACCAAGATGAATTCCCCTTACATGACTCCAATTTTACGATTCAAAAACCATGGAATCATGAGTCCTATGATCATTTTCCTCTCGCACCTATAGGTGTATCTACACGGACTAGTCCATCACCTTCCACATGAATTTGGATTCCAGAACCACATGGTTCTTAGCCTACCCTCTCAATGAATCAGTAACACTATTCCATTTTCCTGGTTTATATACCATCTTAACGTCAAAAGATTGGAGATACTCAACCCACCTTCACTACCAAAGATTCAAATCCCAATGGAAAAAGATATACTTTAAACTCTTGTGCTCAGTATACACCATGATCTATTCCACCAATAAGTAGTGCATATTGAACTATAATAAATACACTACTACAGCCAACTCAAGATCATGAGTGGTATAATTCAGCTCATGGGGTCTCAATTTTTTCAACCCATAAGCCACAAACCACTCATCTAGCATCAACACATCTCTAAGACCAATACAAGACGTATCCCAAAATAGGAAAAACATCCTAGCTAGATTAGGTAAGATAAAGATATATGTGGTTTTCCATCGCTTTTTCAACTCTTGAAATGATCTCTCACAATCCTCCACCAACTCAAACATGATTCTCTTATTGTTCATCCCTTATAGTGGTGCTACTAAAAAAGAGAAATTATGAATGATCCTCCGGTAATATCCTGCCATACCAAGGAAACTATGAACATATGAGACACCCTTGGGATGCTACTTAGAACAAAAATCCTACACCTTTTCTGGATCCTCTATCACACCTACCACAAATATGATGTGACCCATAAAATGAAATTCTATATTATAGAACTGAATCTTTGATATCTTGGCGTAAATTTGATGCTCTCTTTGTGTACTCAAGAGGAAGTCAAGATGTTTGGAATGTTCATCATGAGTTTTCGAGTACACCAAGATATATTTTATATATAAATATATAAAATGACCAAGACACGGGTGAATGATTCTGTTCATCAATTCCATGAACACTGCTAATGCATTGGTCACACTAAAAGGCATCACCACAAACTCAAACAACCCATACCCAGTCCTAAATGTTGTTAGTGGTATGTTAGAAGGCCTCACCATCAACTGGTGATAACATGATCTTAGATCAATTTTATAAAACACTAATGTACACATGAGATTGTAATATAGGAAGTCAATTATACAAATAGGGTATTGATTTTTCACTATCATTTGATTTGACATCTGATATTCAATACCCAACTAAAATGATCTTTCAACCTTCATTTCAAAAAGAACAGGATATCACCAAGGAGACTACTAGGACGTATGAACTAGATGTGTTCCCACACCTCAAACTGATCCTTTAACTCATGGTGATCATCCAGTTCCATTCCGTATGGGAGAATAGAAACTAGAAAAACTCCTAACAACAAGTCAATCATGAACTCAATGACCCTATCGGGTGGAAGGCCTGAAAAATCATTAAGAAAGACATCCTAAATCTAATTCATTACTGGTGAGAAGATTAATTGTTCCCCACATTCATCATAATCTAAAATATAAGCTATTGATGAAATGTTCCTACACAACAACTGACAAGACTGTCCATCACGTCCTACCCATACATCCTACTCTTCACGATGAACATAATCGTTACCCTCAAGTGACCAGAATGATACCCTGTGATAGATACAATATATTTGCCCCTACTACAACACCAACCAACTTATACACAAAATTAGGTCAAAGTCCAAAATCTTGATAATGAAATACAAGTAGGAAATAATTTCCACCATCTTCCAGAGCACATCCCTTACACTAATGGATATCCTCACTTCACAACCCATATAAAATGTCAATCCACCTAACTTTTCACACAGTCTACATGTAAAGACACAATGATACCACAAGATGAGAATAATTTAAAAAGTGTGTCACACAAGTGTCAATCAACACACAATCATGCGTAGAAGCTATATGGATTATACCTCGAATAATTGATGGCCCAGCTTCACCATCACCTACTGTATAATTTACTATGAGAAGCTCACATCACTTTTACCCTAGGATCCAACCTATGCACTCTGGACTAGTCTTCCATGCTCACATGGTTGATCCTGCCAAGTAGTTCCACATCCACCTCCCCTACCTGTAAGGACCATGAAGATCAAATACGTGCCTGATACAGAGAAAATGATCATTTTCTTCTACTTGGAATCTATCTATCACCAACATTGAAGCTCACCTGCTGAGGATTACTACAGAACCTTTTCACATTTTCCAATCGACCACATGATCGACACACAACTGGAGGTCAAGGACACTAGCCATGCATGTGACCCTACCAACCAAACTGATAGAAAAACAAATGATCCCCATCTTGTGAGGATTCCCATCAATTCTGACCACCTTGCACACATACTTCCTTATGAAAACTTTCGAAATAATGCTTATGTACCTTGGAAGTTGCACCACTTGTCTGGCCACCTGGTATAACAAGCCCACTACCTGAAACTCTCTTCAGGATCCCTTCTGAGTTCTATGCATGATCCAATAACTTTATATACCTCTTCAAGTGAATGATATTAACTGGAGACCTAATCTTATGTCTAATACATTCCTGGAACCACCTCTTAACTACTACATCATCTCCTGCCATTGATTGAACAAAGCATCGTAGGTTAGTGAAGTGTCCAACACACTCCCTCACCAACATCAATCCTTTATCCAGTATCATGAAATATGAATCCTACTCTTGCCTCAATGTATATGGGTAAAAATGATCATGTAACATTTCCCCAAAATATTTCCACAACATACCCTCATCCTTTTTGGTCTGAGCTATGATTTCCCAACAAATCTTTTTCTGGCCCCACAACAAATAGGTTGTCATCATAACCAACTTCACATTGGATTTCTAAAAATGATAATTGTAACACCCAATATTTTTATGAAAATATTATGTTTTTATGTTATATAAATCATAAAAGTAATCTTTCACTACACACAACACTATCACGACTTACTTTACACGCAATCACGACCTTCCTCGATAGTTTGTGTTGTACGCTATACCGAGTATCACTAAACAACGTTGTGTTATAAAAAATTATATAAAATAGCCATTACGAAAACTAATACCAAATTTTTGATATTTTATAATTTTTATCTTTGAAAATGGACTTCATTTTTGGATTTGGAATATCAAAATTAGCCTAGGGTGAATTTCTGGTATTTTTCTAAAAACTATCAATTTTTGATGAATAATGAAAATACTGGGTTACTATTTAAAAATCGACTTTTTATTTAAATAATTATCTATTTTATATAAATTTATTTTATATAAAAATTGATAAATAATATCTATATAAGTTCAAAGTAATTCATTGGAGTCATTTTATAATAATTGTAGATATATAAAAATTTTATTAAACTTTTCACCGTCTTTTATCAAGCTTCTAGGGGAGTTTGAAAATTTACATAAAACACAATTTTACCACTTCTGTGAGTGGTATTTCGAAAATCCGAGAGACATGGTTAACATCAAGGATTAAAATGTTGTTCAATAAGATAAAAATTATTTTTGGTGAATAGTAACTTTTTACTTTTATTTTACACGGTTAAAAGTCAATAGGGTAATTAAGGGTATAAATGATATTATTATTACCCTAATACAAGTCTTAATTAAATTGCATACGTATAATTTGACTAAAAACAACCTTAGGAATAAAATATTACCCATTAGGTCCACATATATTAGATTAGGACACTTAATATTTTTTTATTTAAAGAAGAATTAAAATTATTAAAATCAATGTTTAATAAATAAAACATTTTTAATATAGGGTTATAAATAAGATAAATTTGACTATAAAAATTCATTAGAAATATAAAAATATTTCCTACATAATGGTATTTTATTTTATTTTTTATACTTTAAATAATTTAATTTATTTATGACATAATGATGATGCAGTAATTACCTTATTAATGAAATATTAACATAAATGACATTATAAATACCCAAATAAATGTAATATGTGACTTTTTAAGTATTACAATAATTTTATAGGTTAATATGACATATTATTATTGATTTAATTATATAATTTCGAAATAATAATGCTGATATGAGTTTCACAAAAATCAATTACCAAATAGTGTCAAAATTGACATAAAATAATTTTTAAAACAAATATTATATTATTAATTGTTATTTTATTTCTAATAACCAAAGGATCGGACAAATGACTTAGATAATTTTATATGTTTTAAAAATTAACAACTTGGGGTTCTTTTTTCTTGTTATAGTATGTTTATTAACCATATAATGTAATAAAAAAAGAAGACATGGTAAAAGTTAAATTATTTAACATAGAGTTAGATCTAAATGATAAGTTTATAATATTAACCTAAACTTGTCTAAAATATATTGATTGAGAGTATATAGACCCGTCACAAACTTATATTCGAAGTAAATCAATTTGGATCTATTAAAAATTGAATATGACTTTATAATAAAATAATATTTTATGTTCTTCCTAAGGTTCTCCTCTCCTCCCTTATAAAAGGGCACCTCCTCCCTCTTCTCCTCACACCACATTGAACCTTCAAGCTCAGCCAACACCTGAAAATTTCTCTTCTCCACTTACCACTTAATATTCTAGTTGTCCTAGTATTCTTCAAAGACCAATTTTAGTGCCCTAAGAGGAGGTTTCAAAGAGGCGTGTCGAAGACGAGGTAATATCTATTACCGATTCTTTCAAATTTATTTCTTCTTCTACTTCCTATTATTTAGTTGATTAATTATGAAGTAATAACATAATTATCACTCTTATACTGATATTTTATTATATATATGAAACACCACAATTTCACCATCTATCCATCCTATGGAAAATGAAATCACCGCACATGCATACGTACAGATTACCATCTCCACGCCGTGGTGTAATTTGTTTTCCACCACCACCTTACTTGGATTGGTATAATGGTGTAAAGAATAACTATATATGATTATTTTAAAGTGTTATAGATTCTTAAATAGTATACATACACTCCAATACAATTCCACGATCATGGGAACGATATCATCACTTGTGCTTATGTACGGCCTACCGTCTCCACGATGTGATGCGACTCGTTCTACATGATCTTAATTGAATAATGATTATATAAATGAATATAATGAATAAATATGATATATATTACACTATTAACATTCTGTAAATGAGGTATCTATAACCTAAAAGTAATAATAAGAATTTATTCGACAAAACACACATAAGAACAAAAATCAATAAACACCCGAATGATAAGTAGTAATGAAATATTACTAATAAGATGCTAAGAATATGACCATATATTATATTATAAAAATGACTATGATTCTGGAATAAGAAAATAACATTATTTAAATCATTATACAGAAGGTTCGGACACGTACGAAGCAAATCAGACCTAAGGTAATTGAAAATCTCGCAATCTCATTTTTATCCGAGATTGTTTATACTTCAGAATTTATTAGGGAACATTTATCATCCACATCCATGTTTCCTAAATATGTAATATTATTTTTAACCTACTAAAATTGTTTAAATACAATATTACTTGTTGGTGAGGTTTTTATAAAATACATGAAAGTAATCATTTGTAGTTTTTAGTACGAGGTACTTTTTGACATTTCTAGCCAAAGTACGAGAAGAATGTTTTTCATTAACTTATACGAAATGAATGGATTTTTAGAAATTATTTCAATGAAGCCTCCTTTACAAGTCCTAATGTTTATTTTTAATTAACTTATTTTAGTTTAAAATTGTATGACATGTTAAGAATGGAAAAAAAATTTGAAGAAGAATGGATATTTTCGTAAAGAATGGAGTTCAAGTGTTTTATCAAAATTATTTTCCATATAAGAAAATATAGGATTCTGTTTATATCAATATTTTTACATTGATTTGATTATTTTATGATGGAATTATTTTTATGATGTCCTTTTATCTTATATGATTTATGTTAGGATGGCATGATGTTTAAGAATCCCATTTTTATTACATGTGTTATGTTATGATGTATGATTTATAATCTTGTGGCAGACATAATAATGGTATCATTATGAGATGGGTGGGACATATATCACCATCCAATGCATTGGATAAATATTTATATCTCATGAGATAGACATGTCTAGAACGATAGGTTAATTTGGTTCAGTGTTACATGACTGAAACAATGAGTGAACTCGGTTCAGAAATGGACTTTGTCCGCTAGGATAGTCTTGGAAATGCATCTTGACTACTAAGAAATGATTCTCTATGATTATGTGTGTATGCCACAAAGTTTCATGTTTTATGTTAGGATTATTGGGATTACATATCACTACTATGAATTATCCCATGTTATGAAATTATGATCTCTTTTGCAGGTTAAGATTTCTAAAATGATAGGTTATTATGAATATGATGTGACTGATATTTCTTTAGTTTACCCTTACTGAGCATTTGAGCTCACCCTTTTGTATGTTTTCTTTTCCACATGTCAGGAAGAAGGGTATTAAGTAAGATATGCCAAAAGGGACTCTATATATGATAAAATAAAAGGGAGACAATGTAGATGACTTATGAACCAGTTGTTTATGTATCCCAGTTTCTAAAGAAATTATACCTATACAGTCCTTTCATGGTTTTGTTATATGTTGTAATAAGTGTGCTTCAATTTTGAAGTAATAAGAATGTATGTAAACTATTGGTCATTATTGTTGGTAACAGAGGAAAGGTATAGTCATCCTTTGGAAACTAGTATGTGAAAGCCTTAGTAAGAACCCTAAGGATAAGTCTAAGCATAGAACACAATCTTAGTATTTTAGAAATGGCCATGAATAACCTATTATAGGACCTTAATTGTGTAATTTTATTCTTGATTATGTTGTTTTCCTATTATAATTAGTGTTTCTCACACTATTCTTCTTGGTTTTAGTCAATGGATGGAACCTGAAGGAACCATGTTATTGTGGAATTCGATGGGCAATGAAATGATTGTCCCCATGAGAAACCAAACGTTATGGGAGTTATAATGAAAAACATTTTAGCCATGCTCAAACAACATTCACAAGCTATGAATCAAGCATGACATCCGAACAAGCTAAGTAAGGAGCAACATTCTTTGGAATCTTTCATGAGGCAGCGTCCACCTTCATTCAGGGGGTCTCTTGATCCATTAGTGGCTGAACAATAGATCAGTACCACTGAAAAGATATTTTCAGTTCTTTAATGTTCTAAACATGATAAAGTCATCTTAGCAATATATCGTTTGGAAGGTGAAGCCGATCAATGGTAGAATCTTATCAAGAATATGAGGCCAAGAGATGAAATTGAGTCCATGTAATGGGACGAGTTCAAGAACTTATTTTTCAATTAGTAATTCCCTCTTATTCTTCAAACAAAGATGGATAAGGAGTTTATTGAACTGAATCAAAAAAATGATGAATCTGTTGGTACCTACAAATTTTTTTAACAAGACATGCAAGGTAAACTTTTGGGATTATTATACAAAATGAGACTAATATCGATCGATTCTTTAGTGGCTTATAAACACTTCTTACAAGGGTGTTAGAAAAAAGGGAATTCAATAGCTATGAGGAAATCATTAGATGTTCTCTCAAGGTTGAGATGGATATTGGAGTAACCCATCAGTCATATGCATTTGATTAGAAGAGGAAAATGGAATTCAAAGGAATATCTAAAGATCACACTAAATTGAAATGAGTTTTCCCTTATGCTCAATGTGTGGAAAGAAACATGGAGGGATTTTTCTTAAAGGTACAAGTAAATGTTTCAAATGTGGAAAATAAGGTCATCGAGCATTTGAATGCCGCAATGATGGAACGAATATGTCTAGTGATGTGAACAAAGAAAATGCTACATAGATTGAACCTCCTACATTTCAATGTCACAAGTGCAAGGAAATGGGGCATTATGACAATCGATGCCCTAATCCAATGGTTATTTTACGATGATCGACGTCAACAAACTCTTAAGGCCATTGACAAAGGAATGTCACATGAAATTTCTATCAGTGATGTGGATATGATAATGAAGTGGTGAAAGGTAAACTTACCATCCACTCTAAAGTAGAAAATGTTTTATTTGATTCTGGATCCTCCCGATCTTTTATTTCTGAAGAATTTTCTAAGGGTATCTCAATATTACCTCAGTAGTTAGATATTGAGATTACTACGACAACCCCTAATTTCACAATTGTCAAATCAAAAGTTTACAATTCATCTCTATTTGAAGTTTGTGGGAAAGTACATCTGGAAAATCTTATGATCCTTCTTATAGTGGAATTTAATGTGATTTTTAGCATGGATTGACTTAATTTATATGGATCTCATATCAATTCCCAAAGAATGGAAGTCACATTTCTTATTCCAGATCAATCTATGATCATCTATCGATGCTAGGATTAACATAACCTTCCAGTGCAAATTTCTTCTATCTTATGGCTATTGATTCCACTATATGAAGGATATTTATCTCAAATGGTTGGAGAGAAACTCACGATTTAGAATATTCCCATTGTACAGGAATTTGATAATGTCTTTCTGGAGGAATTGTTGGGTCTTCCACCAAATCGCGAAGTTGAGTTTTTAATTGAACTCATACCGGGTGATTTTCCTATTTCAAAGACACCTTATAGAATGGCCCCAATTGAGTTGTTGGAATTTAAGAAGAAACTCCAAGATAATCTTGATAAGGGTTTCATATGCCCTAGTGCATCACCTTGGGAAGCACCTGTTATGTTTTTTAAGAAGAATGATGGATTAATGATACTCTGCATTGATTATCGAGAACATAGAAAGATCACTATCAAAAACAAATATCCTCTCCCACGCATTGATGACTTATTGGACCAACTACATGGAGATCAATACATTTACAAGATTTATTATCTTTTAGGGTATCATCAATCAAGGGTCAAAAGGGAGGATATAATAATGACGTCTTTCCGTACAAGGTATAGACACTATGAATTTATCATGATTCCATTTGGTCTTACTATTTCCCATGCTATCTTCATGGATCTAATGGATAGAGTCTTTAGAGACTATCATGATCAGTTTGTGGTAGTATTTTTCAACGATATTCTTGTCTATTCAAAGAGTAGGGTAGAACATGAAGATCACTTGAGAATTGTATTAAAGACCCTAAGGAAGGGGAAGCATTATGCCATATTTACCATGTGTGATCTTTCGCTTCAAAAAGTTGATTTTTGGGTCACATAATCTCAAAAGAAGTGATATATGTGGATCCAACAAAAACAGAGGTTATCCAATGATTTTTGAGTCCAACAAAAGCAACTGAGATCCAAAGTTTTATTGGTTTGGATGGATATTATCGAATTTTTGTAAAAGATGTTTCGAGATTATCTTATCCACTCACCAGGTTGACTCGAATAGGAGTTACGTTTGTTTGGACAGAGGAATGTGAAAATAATTTCATGTAGTTAAACGGAAGATTATCCAGTGCACATGTGCTCACACTGCCTTGTAGTGGAGAATGGTTTGTGATTTATAGTGATTCATCCAAGAAGGGACTAGAGTGTGTTCTCATGAAAAATGATATGGTGATAGCTTATGCCTTACAAAAGTTAAAAATCCATGAGAAAAATTACCCAACTCTTGATTTGGGGTTAGTTGCAGTAATCTTTTCATTAAGGATTTGGAGAAATTATCTTTATGGTGAAATGTGTGATATTTATACTGATAATAAAAGTTTAAAGAATATTTTCACACAAAAGTAGCTGCATATGTGCCAAAGAAGACGGTTGTAGTTGATTAAGGATTATGACTGCTCAATTCATTACCACCCAGGAAAAGCAAACAAGGTGGAAGACGCATTAAGTCGACAAGACCATGATAGGTTATCCATGAAGAGGATCACAAAAGAACCAATATTTATAGAGTTACAATGGATGGATCATGGAGTTATAATGGATGGGGAAAATCTTATCTTTCTCAAAAGAATGTTCAACAATATATAAATTTGAAGATTAAAGAGGAATAGAAAGAATATGTAGAGTTACAAAAAAAGGTGAGAAATGTTATTGAATTCAACCTTGATTATCATGAGATAATATGGTTCAAGAATTGGGTTTGTGTTCCTCCCATCCCATAATTAAAGAATGAGATGCTGGATGACGCTCATAGTTCTTCATTATCTATTATTCCTGGAAGAACGAAGCTGTATGGGGATCTGAAAGATTACTTCTGGTGGGATTGAATGAATAGAGATGTTTTTGAATATGTCTCTTGATGCATGGTTTTTCAGCAATTTTAAGGGGGAGACAAAAGTCTAAGGGGTTTTTACAACCATTACTCATACCTGAATGGAAATGGAAAACCATCACTATGGAATATGCCACTGAACATCGTAAAACATCAAAAGTCAATAATTCTATCTGGGTCATAGTTGATCATCTTACGAAGTCGACACAATTCATTGCTATTAGAGAAGATTTATCTCTGGATCAACTTTCCAGGATATATGTAAAGTAATTGGTAAGATTTCATGGAGTACCACATTCCATTATATCTGATCGGGATCTAAGGATTACCACAATGGTTTGGAGAAGTCTTCAGCATACTCTAGTTATAGAGTTGAGTTTCAGCACTGCTTATCATCGTCAGACAGACGGTCAGTCTGATAAGACAATTATAACTCTAGAAGATATTTTGAGAGCTTGATCTATAGATTTCAAAAGTTTTTGGGATCAACACCTACCATTTGTGTAATTTTCTTATAATAATAGCATTCAATCCAGTATTCAGATGGCTCTTTATGAAGCTCTCTATGGAAAGAAATGCAGGACTCAAACTTTCTGGAATGAAGTTGGGGAAAGAAAGCTATTAGGATCTGATCTTGTTGATGAGATGGCAAAAAAGGACAGACCTATTCAACAAAAAATAAGAGCAGCTCAGAGTCGACAACAAAGTTATGCTGATATCTGAAGAAAACATCTACAGTTTGAAGTGGGTAATAAAGTGTTCTTACGAATATTTCCTTGGAAGAGAGTAATGAGATTTGGAACGAAGGGAAAGTTGAGCCCTAGGTATATCGGTCCGTTCAAAATACTGAATCGTGTTGGGAAGATAGCTTACAGATTGGCGCCTCCACCGAATCTCTCTCAAGTTCACGATGTGTTCCATGTATCTCTCCTGAGAATGTACATAACCTATCCTTCACATGTACTCAACTCAGAAGTTGTACCACTGGAGAAAGATCTTTCTTATGATGAACAACCGATAGAGATTATGGATCGTAGTGAAAAATTCATACAGAACAAGACCACTTTCTTGGTGAAAGTTTTATGGAGGAACCACCAATTAGAAGAAGCTACATGGGAGCTTGATGATATGATGAGGTAGTTGTATCCTCATCTATTTGTCACAAATTGATGAATTTCGAGGGCAAAATTCATTTTATGGGGGCTAGAATGTAACACCCGAGATTTTTATGAAATATTTTGTTTTTATGTTATATAAATCATCAAAGGAATGTTTCACTACACAAAACACTAGCATGGCTTATTTTTCACGCAATCGTGACCTTCCTTGATAGCTTGCACTGTACGCAATAATGAGTTTCACTAAACAATGATATGTTATTAAAATATTATATAAACTAGCCATTATGAATATTATTATCCATTTTTTAAATTTTATAATTTTTATCTTTCAAAATTGGCTTCATTTTTGGATTTTCATTATCGAAATTATCCTAGGGTGAATTTTTTGTATTTTTTTGAAAACATTCAATTTTTGATAAATAGTGAAAACACTAGGTTACTAATTATAAACCAAATTTTTATTTAAATAATTATTTATTTTATTGAAATTTATTTTAGGTAAAAATTGATACATAATACCTATATAAGTTCAAAGTAATTCATTATAGTCATTTTATAATAATTTTAGATATATAAAAATTTGATTGAACTTTTCACCGTCTTTTACCCACCTCCTATGAAAGTTTGAAAATTTACATAAAACATAATTTTACCACTTCTGTGAGTGGAATTTTAAAAATCTGAGAGACATGGTTAACAACAAGGAGTAAAATGTGGTTAAATAAGATAAAAATAATGTTTGGTGAATAGTAACTTTTTACTTTTATTTACCACGATTAAAAGTAAATAGGGTAATACAGGGTAAAAATGATATTATTGTTACCCTAACAAATGTCCTAATTCTATTGGATAAGTATAATTCGACCAAAAAGAACCTTAGGAATAAAATATTACCCTTTAGGTCCACTTGGATTAGATTAGGACACTTAATATTATTTTATATAAAGAAGATTTAAAATTTCTAAAATCAATGTTTAATAACTAAAAAATTTTTAATATAGGGTTATAAATAAGGTAAAATAGACTATAAATATTATTTAAAAAGATAAAAATATTTCATTCATAATGGTATTTTATATATAATTTTTAGACTTTAACTAATTTAATTTATTTATGACACAATGATGATGCAGTAAATACCTTATTAATGAAATATTTCCATAAATGATATTATAAATACCCAAATAAATGTAATTTGAGACTTTATAAGAATTAAACGAATTTTATAGGTTAATATGACATATTAGTATTGATTTATTTAACTTTTTTTTGAAATAATAATGCTGTTATGATTTTCACAAAAATCAATTACCAAATAGTGTCAAAATTGACATAAAATAGTTTTTAAAACAAATATAATATTATTAATTGTTATTTTATTCCTAAAAATAAAAGTTTCAGCCAAATGAATTATATAAGGTCATATATTTTAAAAATGGGCAAATTTGGGGTCGTATGGCTTGTTATAGTATGTTTATTAACCATATAATGTAAGAAAACTAGAAGACTGGGTAAAAGTTAAATTATTTAACTTAGAGTTAATCTAAATGATAAGGTTAAAATATTAACATAAACTTATCTAAGATATATTGGTTTAGATCGTTTCGACCCATCCCAACATTATCCTTAAAATAATTCAATTTTAATCTATTAAAAACCGAATATGACTTTATAATAAAATAATATTTTATGTGTTTTCTAAGGTGCCCCTCTCATCCCTTATAAAAGGGCACCTCCTCCCTCTCCTCCTCACTCCATATTAAACCATCATGCTCGGCCAACCCCTTCCAATTTATCTTCTCCTCATCCCAAGATATATTATAGAGGTCCTGGTCTTCTTCAAGGACCAATTATTGTTCCTTAAGAGGAGGTTCCAAAGGGGAGTGTCGAAGAAGAGGTAATATCCATTACCGATTCTTTCAAATTTATTTCTTCTTCTACTTCCTCTTCTTTAGTTTTTTCATTATGAAGTAATAACATCAGTATCACTCATATAATGATATTTTATTATAAATATTAAACAACCCTAATTCACCATCTATCCATCTTATGAAAAATGATATCACAGCGCGTGTGTACGTACGGAATACCGTCTCCACGCCGTGGTGTAATCCGTTTTGCACCACCACCTTACTCAGATGGGTATAATGGTGTAAAGAATAATGATAATGATTTTTGTAAACTGAAATTTATTCTGAAATACTATAAATTCACTCCAATACAATTTCACGATCACGGGAACAAATATCATCGCTTGAGCGTACGTACGACCTACCGTCTCCACGATGTGATGCGACTGGTTCTACATGATCATCATTGCATAATGATTATATGAGTGAATTGAATGAATAAATATGATATATATTACACTAATAAAATTCTTTAAATGAGGTATCTATAACCTAAAAACAATAATAATAATTTATTTAACAAAACATGCATAAGAATAAAAATCAATAAACACCCGAATAACAAGTAGAAATGAAATATTACTAATAAAAATCTAAGAATATGATCATATATGATATCATAACAGTTAGTATGATTATATAGTAAGACAATAAAATTATTAAAATCATTATACAGTAGTATCAGACACGTATTAAGAAAATCGGACCTATGGTAAGGGAAAATTTCGCAATCTCATTTTTATCAGATATTGTTTATACTTCAGAATTTACTGGGGAACATTTATCATCCACATCCATGATTCCTCAATATGTAATAATATTTTTATCCTACTAAAATTTATTAAATCCAATATTACATGTTGGTGAGTTTTTAGTAAATGTCATTAAAGGAATTTTTTGTCGTTTTCGGTATGAGGTACTTTTTGACTTTTCCAGCAAATGTACGAGAAGAATGTTTTTCTTTAACATATAAGTCATGAATGTATTTTTAGAACATTATTTCCATGAATCCTACATTAAATTTTTTCAAGATTATTTTAAATTAACTTCTTTTAGTTTAAAATTGTATAACATGTTAAGAAACGGAAAATGTTTTTGAAAAAGAAATGATATTTTCCTCAAGAATGGAGTTCAAGTGTTTTATCATAATTATTTTCCATTTAAGATAATATTGGCTTATGTTTCTATCCATATTATTACATTTATTTGATTATGTTATGATGGATTTATTTTTATGAAGTCCTTTTATCTTATATGATTTATGTTATGATGGAATGATGTTTAAGAATCCCATTTTTATTACATGGGTTATGTTATGATGTATGATTTATGATCTTGTGGAAAACATAACAATGGTATCATTATGAGATGGGTGGGAACTATATCTCACTCAAATTAATTGTGTAAAGATTTATATCTCATGAGATAGACATGGCTGGAATGGAAGGTTAATCTGATTCAGTGATACAGGACTGAAACGAGGAGTGAACTCTTTTCAGAGATGGACTTTGTCAGCTTGGATAGTCATGACAATGAGTCTTGAATAATAAGAAATGATTCTATATGATTATGGGTGTATGAAAAAAAGTTTCATGTTTTAGGTTATGATTATTGGGATTACATTTCACTTCTATGATTTATCCCATGTTATTAAATTCTGATCACTTTTGCAGGTTATGATTTCCAAAATGATATGTTATTATGAATATGATGTGATTGATATTTCTTTTGTTTACCCTTATTGAGCATTTGAGCTCTCCCTTTTGTATATTTTATCCCCAGGTCATGAAAAAGGGTATTAAGTATGATATTCCAAAAAGGACACTAGATATGATAAAATAAAAGGGAGACAGTGTAGATGACTTATGAACTATTTTTTTATGTTTCCCAGTTCCTAAAGAGACTATAACTATACTATCCTTTAATGGTTTTGTTATATGTTGTGATAAGTTTGCTTCAATTTTGAAGTAATAACAATGTATGTAATGTATGGGTCATTATAATAATGTATCGTCTGGATAGACTCTATCCACAACTCTGCTGCATCTAGCCCACCCTCTTTGGTAATGGTTGGAGGGTGCTTAAGTGGAAACTCATTGTTCATCTCAAACATACTAGGTTCATCCCACATGGGTTACCGATCAATCTTCTTTATAAAACAATCCATGTTCTATAGGATCCTCACTTCCAAAAATTAATGGGACACAACATTCTCTTTCCCCTCTACGAGATGAGTGTTTTCTTCACCATCATCTTGCTTCCCAACCGACACCCAATGTTGTAGAGGATTTTTTCTATATTTACAAACACGAGGTTTAGAACTCTTTCCAAAGAAAATTGACAATTCCAAATCATAAATTACCTCTACCATCCACAAAACCCACCATATATGCACCATCCCAATAAACCATAGTATCTGAAAACACCTCCCTAACCATCCATATCATTGTCCATGGTCCACAAGGGGTAAATTACCATACACAACCAAATTTCCAATACAACATGTTACAAAAACAATTTAAATTCATTTAAACACTTAACTAATCATATTTCATTTTCCATAACCTATTATTCGTATATCTTAACCCACTTGCATAGATTCGTTTACCACATTTTCACTTTTTAATTATCAAAATGGAATGTGCATTCAATCTTCCATGCCTCACACACCAAACCTGTGTGTGCCTACCATGATTCTTTCCACCTACCTCTCACATTGTATACAATTATTCATGAATACACAACCTCTTTCCATTGAGTGGACGAGGCAAATATTATAAAAAAATCACAACTCACAACATTTTCATCACCTAGTGGTGAAATATATTCAACTGTTACATCACAGAATCATGAAAATCAATTCCCACGCTGGGTGACATGGGTTTTCCCTAATATATGTGTTAGATACTCCCATGAATGAGCTCATTAACAAGGCCCGACACATCCTAACTCTCATATAATATCCCAATTAACAATATTTCATATAAGAATTGAAAGAACCTCCTTTGATACAACTTTGTAAAGGCCCTAACTTAGATTCTAGTAAATCGGTGCTCCATGTCAGGTGGTTACATTACCTTAACCACAACTCCCCCTAAACTAATTATAGCCAAATAGAAGTGGGGGTCAAAATAGTCAATTAGGGAGACTATACCCCCTTTTTATCAGACCAAGAAAAAACATAAGATAAACAAAATAACAGAATAACAACCTATAATGCTAGAGCAGTGATAAAAAATCATTCCCCAAATGGGGTACAACCGTATCCAAAAAAACATTTTTCATGTTTTTTAACGTGTAAAAAAGTGAAATAAATCAAAAATAAATATAAATTATGAAATCCTCAAAATTGTCCTGACACCATTTTTGGGTCCTCCTCAACGCACAGTTGTGGAAAACCTATATTCAAGAATGGGCCTTTTCCTTTATCCTTATCTAACAATGTGAACTCTTCTCAGGTACCCAACGGAGGCCTGGCCAAGGAGGGAGTATAAATCAGTAGGCCACCACCAACAGTGTCTACAAAATAACCAGTATAAACAATTGTGCATGAAAAAGGAAAATGAATAATAAATGAAATTTAATGATTATGTTCTGTTAGATAATTAGGTGCATTACAAACTATTATTACCTTTTTCATTTATTACAAAATCATAACATTCCACATTGCATACCAGTTTCAACACATTTTTCATGGGTTCATCAAAAAACAAGTTGCAATGTCTCAAATTACACAATCACAATCATGAGAGAAGAAACAGTTTTTTCATATATAACTAAGAATAACATCCTCATGTCAACTACAACATCACCTCAAAGCATCTATTCAGGTGGATGTCAAAAATTTCCTCGCAACGAAGCATGAGTCTGGGTGGATGAAATCGATAATGAAACTAGGCATCAGTCCTATCCCTACCCAGTGCATTGGGGGACGAAATTTGGTCCTCGATCCTACTCGACCCATGTTTGTTGAACCAAAGTCAATACCTCACACTACTACGCTATGTGAACATGATATACGTATATATGTGCATTAACCATTAACAAAAAATCACAAAAATTACCAAATGAATCACTAACTGATACAATATCTTGTTAATTAACATCATTCCATAACTTAATAACACATTCACCTCATTTTATAGCATTTAGAAATTTATCCCAATTCTATTTTATTTTTCTTATCTCAATAAGCATTCATTCACCTGGCCCAACTGAATAGGATTGATCATTATGCCCAACTCACCAGGTTTTATTACCATGCTCATATACCATTCATTTATGTTCTGTTATCACTTCCACATATTATACCAATATCTCAATGTTTAAGAACAATCTTAAGTGCACCACCTTGCATGTTTGTAACACCCTGATATTTAATGAGAAATAATCTTTTGAATTTCTTTGATGTCTTCTGTTGTATGATACACCAAGATTATGTTGTGTTGTACGCAACACTGTATAAACATGTCGTATATGCAAACAATATACTTGGCTTGTGATACATGCATGAGAAACCTTCCTTGATAGTTTGTGAGGTACACAATACTGAGTTTCACAAAACAATGATATATTATAATATTATTATGAACTAGACATTATGAATAGTATTAACATCATTTTGGATTTTATAACATTATAATTCATCTTAAACATTTTCTATAACATTGTATGATAACCAAATTTAATTTTCGGATACAAGAGTTATTTTTCAAAAAAAGCAGTTTTGTCGCCTTTTGATGGCATGCCAAATTAAATTCAAGTTTTTGACATGTTTATAAGTTAAATTTGAAAAATTATACTGCATCATATGAATCATGATATTAAAACTTCTGTTCGTTAAATTTTTAATATTATTTTGATAAACTTCATATTTTGATGAATAGTAAAAATACGCTAGATTTTAATTCAAAATAACTTTTGTCATCATGATAATTTATAAGGATGAATTATAATTTTAAGTTATTATAACATATAAATATAACATATTTTTTTAATTTATTATAATATAATTCATTATCAATAATTTTACATGGAATTTATTGGTAAAATCATTTCAATCATTTGCAATGTTTTATCTATTAAAACTCATTTTCTCAACAGTGGGATAAATTTTAAATTAAATATTGCAACTTCTGTGTATTGAATTTGGAAAAATAAATTCCATATTTGGAATCATTATGTGAAAATTATGTTTATAGGAATCTTTTTTATTTTTGGGCATTATGAATAGTAACTGTGGTAAATTTTATTTACCATGGTTAAATGTAAATCATGTAATTAAGGGTAAAAATAATATTATAAATTTACACTAACACTTGTCTTGATATCATTGGTTGGCTATATTTATCTCAAAAACATTCTTGGGTCGAAATAGAATCTGTTTCAACCCACTTGGATATGATTCAGTCCTTTAATTTATTTTATTTAAAGGAAATTGAAACATGATCTCATTCAAAAATTAATAATTAATGTATATTTAATATAATGTTATCATGAATATAAATTAGATTATAAATATTCATTTGAAAGATAAAAGGTTTTTATTTATTATGATAATTTATTTATAATTTTTAATAATTATATAATTACCTTAATAGCTTATACATTAATGAATAAAAAATTATTTATTAAGGGAAAAATCAATAATAAATTCTTCATTAAAATAATAATGATCATAAAATGCACAAATATTTTACTAAAAATTATTGGTCAGGTACATGCAAACAATACGAATCCAATGGTATATCTTTTGACCTTTGGGAGCCTTATAAAAGTTATTATGACACTTATATTATATTATTTTAAATAATGTTAAAGTTGTCAACTTCTTACTTTAATAAATATAACAATTTAAATGTTGTGATTTTAAGATGATAAATTGAATTAAAAGTATTATAATTTATGTTATTAGATTTATCTTCATCATAGTATTTTATTTTTAATTTTTATGTTACAATTAAGTATATTAAATAATTATACAAAAATGTTGTAGTAACTATTTTATTTAGAGAAATATCAAATAAATGGTTCTAAAAATATTAATATAAATTCTATATATACTATTTATTGTTCTCCAAACATTTTATAGATAAATATGACAATTTACGAGTCAATTAAATATTTTGGTTCCAACATATATTTTGTGTTATTTTTAATAAAATTTAAATAAATGAATAGTTTCAAAATTGACACTATTGAAATTATAAAAAAATAACATATTACTAATTTTTTAAAAAATTAAAAAATTGTTTAAAAATTAGAAATATAAAATTATATGGTCTAAAATGTATTAAATTAACTAATTAGGGAAATTTAACAACACATAAGTAAATAATTATAAAAATTTAAAAACTAGAATATTATTACCGCAAATAAAATTAAATAGATTCAATAATGATAAATCAAAATGATAGGGTTAAAAATAAAATCAAAACATGTAAAAATTTAATTGGTTGATGAGATTAAAACCCTATATTCCTTCACATCCGAATTATTGTCACCTTGGAATTTTTTATGTGGGGTTTCATATTATTGTAATTTAATATTTTGGAAGTTTCCAAAAGTGCCCCTCACTTCTCTTATAAAAGGAAACCTCATTCCTCTTATATTCAAACAATTTTGAGCCTTAATGCTCCTCCAAACCCTACCCATTACTCTTCTAAACATTTCAAGTCACATTTTTGAGGTTCTGGTCTTCTCAAATGACCAACTCTAGTCCCTTAAGAGGAAGCGTAAAGGAGGAGCATCGAGGAGAAGGTAATCTATTCTACAGATTCTTTAAAGTTTCATTATTATTCTAATTTATCTTAATTAGTTGTTTCATTATAAAAAATAACATATGTATAAATAATATACAAATATGTTACTATAAATATGAAATAACCATTTTTCACCTTTTACCCGTCCTACGAAAAACGAAATCACCGCGCGTGAGTACTTATAGAATACCGTCTTCACACCATTGTGTAATCTATTTTTCCACCACCACCTTACATGGATGGGAAAATGGTGGAAATTATAAATATATATTACTATTATAACATAATATTTATTATGATATATTATCCATTCCAATTCCATTCATTAATTATGGGAACAATATCATCGCTCGTGTGTACATACAGAATACCGTCTCCACGACCCAATGAAAATCATTCTCCATTGTAACCATTATAGAATAATTATAAAGTATATATAATAAATCATCACGAAATATATTACATAAGAATTATAATGGATTTATGTATGTGTTATTTACATACTTCAATTCAATTTAATAAGGAAATGAAAATTGGGATCAGGCGTACGTACGGCCTACCGTCTCCATGAAAGGTGTACTTAATTCCATTTCTCAATCTATTATATATATTATATTATGAATATATACTATATATAAGTCATTTTTTAAATTCTTGATGTAAGTAAATCATGATATAAGTAATGATATCAAGAACAACAAGTCCAAACACGTACGATAAATTATACGATTATACACAAAACACTGCATTAACATGTAATTGAAAAAAAATGGGTAATATTAAGTCTTATGTGAATAATATATGATATATATAAATTTTATAATAGTTATATTACATGTTAATGATATTTTAAACCCACAATACATGAGTTTCAGACACATATAGAAGAAATTAGACCTAAGGTTAGGGAAAACTTTTCAATCTCATTTTTATCTGAGATTCCTTATACGTAAGTATTTACTGGGGTTATATTTATCATCAAAGTTAGTTTTTTATAATATTTTTTTCATAAAGGGTTTATAATTCTTACATTTATGCTTAAATTCATGTTTAATTACTTTTTTTACTTCTATTATGTAGTAGGCAAGGAATCAATCTACTGTTTACCATATGAGGTACTTTTTGACATTTCTGGTAAGAAGTATGAGGAGAATGTTTTTTAACTTATATTACGTGAATGGATTTTTATGGTCTTATATCACCATATTTCAATGAAGATTATTATACATGATATCATGATTATTTTCAAAAAAATTCTTTTCATATAAAATTTCTCTGCATTTGGAGAAAAGAAAATGATTTTGAAGAAGAAAGGATATTTTCATCATGAATTCATCTCAAGTGTTTATTCAAATATATTCTCAATCAATGATTACATTATTTAATATGGTTATTTTTCAAGTATAATCTTCTGGTGATACACATGGTTTAATTTTGTTAATGATGAAATTATATCAATTTTTTTAAATGGATTATGTTATGATGAGATGATGTTTATGAAACCATTTTTATTAGTTGGGTTATGAGGAATGATTTATGTTCATTTTGTGGAACACGCAAGAATTATTTAATTATGATATGGGTAATACCTATATCTCCCTCAAATTCATTTGTTAATGATTTATATCTCATGAGATAAACATGGCTAGAATGGAATGTAAATCTAGTTCAGTAATACATGGTTGGAATGGAAAGTAAACATGGTTCAGTAATGGACTTTGTCCACTATGATGGTCTTGGCAGCAATGAATTTTCTAATAAATAAATCATATCATTTTATTAATTGTTTTACATAATTAGATGTATTATTCCCATGATATTTCATCATTATGGAGGTTTCATTACGATTTATTCCTTACATACTGTCATGATTTAATTCACAACTCTGGATTATTATGTTTAAACATTATGTTCATGTTTTTAAGTTCAAATTTATATGGTTTTGTGTTATTTTCTCCATGAATACCCTTATATATAATTTGATCTCACCCTTTATATGTTTTCTTTTCCCCAGGATATAAATAATGGTTTTAGGTAAGAAAACAATAGTGGAAGACCTTAATGGGAGATGTTGATGATTTTTTCACCATGATTAGATGATTATGATCCGATTTTTGAAAGGGAATAATATATTATGGTCCTTGGGTGTTTGTTTTAGTTATGTATTAAGTATTCTAAAAAAAGTATTGTATTTTCCTTATAAGTCATGCTTGGATCTCAGCAGTTGATGTAAGAGGAAATGTTTAGTTAACATTTGGAAACTAGGATGCAAAATCATTTGTGAGGTCCCTAGATATATATCTAATGTATGTCTAGGGATGTATCAAAGGATAAGAATAAGTATAGGTTATTGTCCTCTAATTATGGTATAGATCTTATAATTAATCCTACAATGTTTGATATTAAAGGTACCCCACCTTATTATGCTGTTTTACTAGCATGACTTTTTCCTCTCTCAAAATTAATTTTGGGTTTTAGACAATCCCTGGAACCCAATAGAACCGTTTTGATCAATGTAATGGACAATGCAATGATTGTACTACTGAAAAAACCAATGTTATGTTTTATGTAGTGAAATATATTATTTCTATACTTACCCAAAATATGAATCATTCTGGACATCCAAATGAGCAGGGAAGGGAACAATATTCTATTGAGTCCTTGATGAGGAAACGTCCACCTTCATTTAGTGGTTCTTCTGATCTAATTGTTGCTGAACAATGGATCAATATCATTGAAAAGATATTTTCCATACATTTCTATTCGAAACATGAAAAAGTCATTATGGGTGTTTACCATTTATAAGGTGAAGTAGACCAGTGGTGGAATCTAATTAGGAATAAAAGCCCCCAAGATGAAATTGAATCCATGGAATGTGATGACTAAAAGAACTTATTATTCAATAAGTACATTCCTTGTATTCATTAAATGATGATCAAAAAAGAGTTCATTTAGAATAATCAAAAGGATAATAAATATGTTGGTATATATGAAGAGAATTTTACAAGGATTCCAGGGTATGCATCTAGATTTATCATCCAACCTGAAAGTGAAGTTGATCGATTCTTCAGTTGTTGAAAACAAAGTCTTAGAAAGGTATTCTCTATAAGAGACATCAATATCTATGATGATATTGTGTGTTTTGCTATCATGGTAGAACTAGAAGTTGGTGTTACATATCCATCTCATTGTTTTGACAAGAAAAGAATGATGGAGTTCAAAGAAAAATCATAAAACTATGGTGAAATAAAACAAATGTTTTGTTATTATCAAAGGGTGGAAAAAGCATGGAAGACATTGTCTTAAAGGGACTAGAAAATGTTTTAAGTGAGTAAAATAAAAACATCGAGTAGCTGAGTGCCAATGTAATGGGGAAAATGTACCTAGTGATATGAATAGGGAAAAGACTAGAGAGAATGCAACACCAACACTTCAATTCTATAAGTTCAATGAAGTAGGGCATTATGCTAACTAATGAACTAATCCAAGGGATATTGAGGATTGAAATCAACAAACTCATATGGAAAAGGAAAATGGTAATTCACATGCGATCACTATTGGCGATTTTGAATATGAAAATGAAATGGTGGAATGATTAAGTGTTTATGTAATGGGATTCAAAAATATTGTTGTGGATTCTCATTTATAGTATCGTGGAATGTTTGAATATCTATTTATTGGTTTGTTATGGTTTTCAAAAAATTTATGGTACCAGTAACCATGGAAAGTGATGGAAATATTTTTGGATAGCACCTAATATGCGCATAATGAATGGATAAAGAGAAAATTAAATGTTTATAGTATTAATGTTCTCATGACTGATATATGGACAATGTGATATCATGGTTTGGTTATATTGAAATATTGAGATTTTGTTAGGTATAAAGTGTTAATTTTTGACAGAATTCATGTTTTCCCAATGATTATATGGTTATTCATTTTTCAAGGGAATACATGATTAAGTAATTCACATGTATGGAATGTAACCAAAAAATTATCTTATGATATACAGGGGATAATTGATGGTATTCACATGCTTGGTAGATGCCCATTATAGTAGTCATTTTCATTATATTATGTGATTGGATAGAAGTATTTTTTATAAGCCTAATGGTTATAATAGATTATGTTGGACATAATATAGTATTTCTTAAAGCTAATTTTTTTTCTAGAATGTTATAATAGTATAGTTTTAGAAAAAAGGACAACCTGCCAGATGGCTAATAAACTGTCGCGTCGGACAACGATGCGAGAATCAAACTGACAAATGAAGTACGTCATGACTTTATCTCCTACCACTTCCCTACACGAAGTCCATATTTACTATAATTTAATTTGATTTTATTAATTATTATGATAGAGGATGTATAAGTCGGTTTTTGGGATCACATACAGCATAAATGGACATATGTATATTTAAAAATTTGGTGATATCCATTTTGTTATAAAGATTAATGGAATGACCTATCAATCTATCACATGATCTTCTAATACATCATGAATTACAAATTCAACATCATTTCCATAAATAAGAGATGAATTAGAAATTTTACATGGATTGACCAATGATGATTTTACATAGAAATCTGCTATGTATTTATCCATATGCAAAAAATTCATACACTTTTGGGAAATGATCTTCAAAACAAATAATTTTGTCCCGATACCATCATATTTGATTAATCAGATCATACCATAGATCGTCACTAATTTATGGCTTTGTAATTATTGGCTTATTCATGGCCATGTTCTCTACCACCCTTCATCGGAACATGATGGTTATATTTTTCTTCCATATCCATATTTCCACCTATATTCTCTTATGTTGAAACCTAGTGATGGGTTACATTGGGCTACCATTATGTTTCTATCTTTGATTTTTAAAATTATATTTTGGTATTCCTTAATATGATGTGGGTTTCTATGAACGAAACCTTCTTGTAGTAAAGGATTTATAACCCCGATGAATTTTGATGGTGAAATTAATTTTGAGGGGGGTGAAATATAACACCCTGAGATTTTATGGAAATAATATTTTTAATTTCATTGATGTCTTGAGTTATAAAATACACCAAGATTATCTTACACTATATAAAACACTATATTATCTTGTTTTATATGTAAACAACATACATGTCTTGTGTTACATGAAAGAGAGATCTTCCTTGATAGCTTCTGAGGTAAGCAATACCGAGTTTCACTAAACAATGATATATTATAATATTTTTATGCAATCGCTGCTATGAATTTTATTAACCGCTTTTTTAATTTTATAACATTATAATTCATTATACAAATATTATAGAACTTTCTATGCGAACAAAATTAAACTTTCAGACACAAGATGTTTTATTAAAAAAATGCAGTTTAGTCGCCTTTTGTTGTCGAGCCTATTTTAAATATAATTTTTTATAGTATTATAAGTTAAATTTGGAATATTAATATTATTCTGTTGAATCAGGATATAAAAATTTGTGTGGGATAAATGTTTGACATTATTCTAACAACCTTCATATTTTGATGAATATTAAAAATAATCTATATTTTATTTAAAGATAATATTTTCATCAAGAAAAATTATATGGTTAAGTTATAAAATCAAATGGTTATAAAGTATAAATAGAATGTTTTTTTACCATTTAATATAACATAAGTCATTATCATTTATTTTACATTTAATTCATAGGTTAAAAAATCAATCTTTTGAAATGTTTTATCTTTTAAAACTTGTCTTCTCAACCACGGGATTAATTATAAATTAAATAATGCTACTTCTGTTTATTCAATATGGAAAAATAAATTCCATATTTGGAATCAGTTGGTCCAAATTATATTAATGGACTACTTTTCATTTTTTGGAATTATAAATAGTAACAATAGTTAATTTTATTAACCATAGTTAATGGTAAATTAGGTAATTAGGGGTAAAATAATATTATAATATTAGAATCTATTGGAACTCACTTGGATGTGATTATTTCCTTTAATTTATTTTATTTTTAAGGAATGTGAAATATGACTCATTTAAAAAGTAATAATTAATGTATTTTTAATGTAAGGTTATACAGAATATAATTTCTATTATAGAAACTCATTTTAAATATATTTTTTTTTCATTATTAATGTAATTTTTTTGTATTTGTTAATAAATATTTAATTACCTTAATATCTTATACATTAATGATTCAGAAATTATTTATCAAGTGAAAAATCAATAATAAAGTTATTATTAAACTAATAATCCTCATAAAATGCACCAAAATATGACTAAAAGTTATTGGTAGTGTACATGTAAATCATAAGAATCAAATGGTTTAATTTTTGACCATATAGAGCCTTATAAAAGTTAATATGACACATATATTATTTTATTTTAAATGATGTCAAAGTTGTCACCTTCATAAATTAATAAATATAAAAATTTAAATGATCTGATTTTATGATGATAAATTCAAGTAAAGGTTGTCTTATTGAATATATTAAATTTATATTCATCATAGAATTTTATTTTTATTTTTTATATAAAAAAGAAGTATATTAAATAATTATACAAAAATGTTGTAGTAATTATTTTATTAAGAGAAATCTCAAATAAATGGGATTAAAAATATAAAATCATCTATTATATAAACTAATCAATGCATTCCACAAATTTTATAGATAAATATGACATGTTAAGAATCTATTAAAAATTGTGGTCCGAACATATCTTCTTTGTGGATTTTATTTAACTTCAAATAACTGAATAGTGTCAAAATTGACACTTGAAAATTTATAAAAATAACATGTTACTATATTTTTTAAAAATCACAAAAATATTAAAAAAATACATATTTAAAATTATTGGGTCAAAAATAAAATTATTTATCTAATTATGGATAATTCACTACACATATGTATGTATTTATAACAATTTAAAAATTATGATATTATTACGGCAAATAAAATTAAATATATTAAATAAGTATAAATCAAAATGATATGGTTTATAATAGAATCAAACCATGTATAAACATGATTGTTTGATGATATTACAACTTTATCATACCACATATCCAAATTTGAGTCACTTCTATGTTTTTATGTGGGGCTTTAGTTTATTATAAATTAATATTTTGGAGGTTTCCAAAAGTGCACCTCTTTTCTCATATAAAGGGGCACCTCATCCCTATTCTCTTCACATAATTTTGAACCTTCAAGCTCATAAAACACTAATAAATTACTCTTCCCAACTTCCCTAGTCACATTTTGGTGGTTCTTGTCTTCTCAAAAGACCCACTCTAGTCCCCTAAGAAAAAGAATAATGGACAAGCGTCGTGGAAGAGGTAATCTCTTTTATCGATTCATTCACGTTTCTTTATTCATATAATTCATCATCACTAGTTGATTATTTATAATGTAATAACATCAGTATAACTAATATACTGATATGTTATTATAATTATGAAACAACCCTATTTCACCTTCTACACATCCTATGATAATTGAAATCACCGCGTGTGCGTACGTACGAAATACCGTATCCACACCGTGGTGTAATCTATTTTTTCACCACCACCTTAAATGGATGTGTGTAATGGTGGAAATAATAACTATATATGATTATTATAACATCATACTGATTATTATATATTATCTATTATAATTCCATTCAATAATTGTGGGAACGATATCATTGCTTGTGCCTACATACGGATTACTGTCTCCACAACGCAATGAGATTCATTCTCTATGTTAACCATTACAGAATTATTATAAAGTATATATAATAATAAATATTAAAATATATGACATAATAATGATACTATATTTATTTATATGTTATTTTCTTACTTCCATTCTATTTTATAATGGAACGAATACAACTTTCATGTGTACGTATGACCTACAGTCTCCATGAACGGTGTATTTCATTCCATCTATCGATCTATTATATATATTATATTTTTAATATTTATTATATATAAATAATATTTTACATTCTGGAAGTATTTAAACCATGATATAAGTAATGGTATCAAGAACCAAAAGTCTAAACACGTACGATTAAAGAAACGATTTTACCCGAAACGCTTTTTAACTTCCAATTGGAAAAAAACGAGTATTATAAAGTCTTATGTGAAACATATATGATATCATAAATATTAAAATGGTTTTGTTACATGTTAATATTATTTTTAAACCCACTGTGCAAGAGTTTCAGACTCGTAGAAATGAAATTGGACCTATTGTAAGGGATAACTTTGTAATCTCATATTTATTTGAGATTTCTTATACTTATGTATTTACTAGAGTTATATTTATCATCCATGTCCGTGATTCATAAAAATGTTTTCATAAAGTTTTTACTATTCTTCCTTTTATTTTTAATGTCATGTTCACCCCTTTTTGACTTTTACTATATAGTATGGAAGAAATCATTCTTTCGCTTACCGTACGAGGTACTTTTTGAATTTTCTGGTCAAAAGTAGAAGGGGAATGTTTTTTAACTTATACAATGTTAATGAAGTTTTACTGATTCAAAACACCATATATCCTTGAAGTTCATTCTACAATATTTCATGATTATTTTAAAATTTTTTTTTTTTAAATTTCACGTAAATTTGAGAAAAGAAAATGATTTCGAAGAAGAAATGATATTTTCCTCAAAAATTAATTTTAGGTGTTCATTCAAAACTACATTCCATATAAGATTACATTATTTAATTTGTTAATGTTTCAATTATAATGTTCTGATTATCTACATGGTTTTATTTTGTTTATGATGAAATGATATCCATTTTTTTTGGATAATGTTATGATGGTATGATGTTAATGAAAACCATTTTATTTTTTGGGTTATGATGAATTATTTATGTTCATTTTGCGGCAACCATAAGAATGATTTTATTATGAGATCAGTGAGACCTATATCTCATTACAATTAATTAGGGAAATATTTATATCTCATGATATAAACATGGCTGCAACAGAAAGTAAATATGGATCAGTAATACAGGGCTCGAACGACAAGTAAAACTTGTTCAGTAATGGAAATTTTCCACTATGATGGTCTTTGCAGAAATGCCTTGGCTACTATGGAAATAATATCATATTCTAAATTGTTTTCCACAATTACATGCTCTATTCCCATGCTATTTAATCATGACTGATGTTCCTTTAGGATCTACGCCTTATGTACTGTCATAATTTAATTCAAAACAAATGATTTTGAAGTCTAAACATTATGTTCATTTTTTTATATTCAAATGTATATGGTTTTGTGTTAGTTTTTCCATGAATACTCTTACTGAGCATTTGAACTCATCATATATATTTATTCTTTTCCCCGTGATATAAATAAACGTTTTATGAAAGAAAATAGTAGTGGAAGATCATTATGGGATATGTTGAAGATCATTCACCATGATTAGAAGATTATGTTCTGAGTTTCAAGGACACTAAACTATTACGGTCCTTAGTGTTTTTTATGTATTACGTATTCTGAAAAAGTAATGTATCATCAATTTATGACATGTTTGGTTCTATACCATTGGTATAAGAGGAAAGGTTTATTTATCCTTTGGAAACTAGGATGTGATATCTATAGTTAGATTCCTAGTGTCATTTCTACTGTATATCTAGTGATGTCCCTAAAGATAAGTATAAGTATAGGTTATAGTCCTAGAATTATCGTAAATACCATAGAATAAATCCTAAGATGTTATGTATTTATGGTACTCCACCTTTATTAGGTTGTTTTCCTAGCATGATTTTTGCCTCCCACGATATTCTTTTTCGATTTTAGACATTGGATGGAACCCAAAGGAACCATTTTGATCAATGTAATGGAAAATGAAATGATTTTTCTATTGAAAAAACCTAGGTTATGGGATATGGTGTTCAAAATTTTATTGCTATACTTACAAAAGATATGAATCATTCTAGACTTCCAAATGAAAAAGAAGGGAACAATATTATATTGATTCCTTCATGAGGCAACGTCCACATTCTTTCAGTTGTTCTTCTGATCCACTGGTTACTAAATAATGGATCAGTACCATTGAAAAGATATTTTCTATACATCACTCATAAAAACATGAAAAAATCATTATGGGTGTTTACAGTTTAGAAGTTGAAGAAGACCAGACTTGGATACAAATTATGAATATGGGTCCCCAAGATGAAATTGAATCCATGGAATGGGATGACTTCAACAAATTATTTTTCAATAAGTAAATTCCTCATATTCATCAAATGAAATATTAAAAGGAGTTCCATGAGATTCAGAAAAATCATGATGAATCTGTTGGTATAAATGAATCTAATTTTACAAGGCTTTCATGGTAGGCATCTGGATTCTTCATCCAACCTGAACGTAAAGTTGAGTGATTCATCAGTGGATTAAACCCAAGTCTTTTAAATGCATTATCTATGAAAGACATAAGTATATATGAAGAGATTCTATTGTGATATCAAGGTAGAATTGTAAGTTGGTGTTACATAACTGTCTCATGGTTTTGACATGAAACAGAATATGGAGCTCAAGGAACAATCTCAAACCTATGGTGAAAAGAAATCAAATGTATCACTATTCTCATAGTGTGGAAAGAAGCATAGTGGATATTGTCTTAACGAGACTTGAAAATGATTTAAGTGTGGAAAACAAGGTCATCGAGTAGCTGATTGCGGATGTAATGGAAAAAAGTTATCAAATAATATCAATGGAGGATAGACTATAGAGAATGTACCACTAACACTTCAATGCTACTAGATCTATGAAATGGATAATTATGCTAACCAATGCACTAATCCAAGGGTTAATGAGGATAGACATCAAAAACCTCTTAAGGAAAAGGGCAAAGGGAAGTCACATGTGATCACTGTTGGAGATTTTGAATATTACAATGAAGTGGTGGAATGATTTATTGTTTATGTAATGCGATTCCAAAATAGTGTTGTGGAATCTCATTTACAGTATCATGGAATATTGGAATATCTATGTATTGGTTTGTTGTGTTTTTTAATAATTATATGATACCGGTAACCATGAAAAGCGATTGATATATTTTTTGATAGCACCTAATATGCGCATAATGAAGGGATAAGGAGATAATGAAATGTATGATAGTATTAATGGGATCATGACTGATATAAGGACAAAGTGATATCATGGTTTGGTTATGTAGAAATTTTGTGATTTTGGTAAGTGGAAAGAGTTAATTTTTGACATCATTCATGTTTTTAAAAATATTATATGGTAATAATGGTTTCTAGAGAATACATGATTAAGGAATTCACATGATTAGAATGTAACCAACAATATATATCTTATTATATACAGGGGATATATGATGATTTTCATATGCTTGGTAGATGAAATTTCGTGTAGTCGTGTTCATTAAACTATGATATTGGATAGAGGTATTTTTCATAAGCCAAATGGTTTTAATGGATTATGTTGGACATCATATAGTGTTTTTATTCTTAAAACTTTTTTCTAGAGTGATATAATAGTAATGTTTTAGAAAAAAGGACAACCATCGGGATGGGTGACAAACCGTCGCGTCAGACAAGAATGCGGGAATCAAACCCACAACCGAAGTACGACTTTCCTTGATCACCTACCACTGACCGACATGAAGTCCTTTTTCAGTAGAAATTAGTATAATTTTTTTAAGTGGTATGATAGATGAAGTATAAGTCCATTTTCTGAATCATATTCACGATATATGGACTTATGTATATGTAATAATTTTTTGTTAACCGTTATGTTATAATGATAGAGAGAATGACCTATCATTCTATCGAATGATCTACTAATACATCATGATTAACAAATTGGTCTTCATTTCTATAAAAATAGATAAATTAGAAATTGTTAATGGACTGACAAACGATGATTTTACACTAAAATCTGGTAAGTATTTATCATTATAACAATCATTCATCAACTTAGGGATATGATCTTGAAAACCAAAAATGTTCTCCTAGTACCCTCAAATTTAATGAATCAGATGGTACCACAGATCATTAAAAATTTATGGCTTTGTGATTATTTGTTTTTTCATATCCATGTTCTCTACCATTGTTCATCAGAACATGGTGGCTATATTTCTCTTCCATATTCATATTTTCAACTATATTCTCTTATGTGTAAAACTCGTATTGAGTTACATTAGGTTACCGTTATGATTATATTTTTTTTTAAATAATTGTTTTATTAATTCTTTTTATGATGTGGGTTTCTATGGAAGAAACAGTTATGTATTATACAATTTATTACCCTGAAAATTTTTGCGGGCGAAATTCATTTTGAGGGGGGTTGAATGTAACACCTTGAGATTTTTCAGAAATAATCACATTAATTTCAATGATGTATTGTGTTGTATGATAAACCAAGATTAACTTGTGCTATTTGCAACACTGTATTAGCTTGTAGTATATGCAAACAATATACTTGGCTTCTGTTACATGAAAGAGCGACTTTCCTTAATAGCTTGTGTGGTACACAATATCGAGTTTCCCTAAACAATGATATATTATAATATTAAAATAAATGAGCTATTATGAATCTTATTAACTGCATTTTGAATTTTATTACATTATAATCATACTCATTTTCTAGAACATGTTGTGAGAACAGAATATACTTTTCTGATACAAGAAGTATTTTTCAAATAATGTAGTTTTGTCACCTGTTGATTGTGCGCCAATTTTAAATATAGTTTTTTGACATGATAATAAGTTAATTTTGACCAAATAAACCTCTTTTTTTGAACCAGGATATAAAAATTTATGTTGGATAATTTTTTTACATTATTCTGATAACCTACATATTTTTATGAATATTAAAAATACGCTAAATTTTATTTAAAAAACAACTTTTTTCATCGAGATAATTTTTATAGTAATATTTAAAACATGAATGGTTATAATCTATAAATATAATATATTTTTATGATCTAATATAATATTATTCATTATCATTAATTTTACATTGAATTCATAGGTAAAAACAGTTCAATCTTTCTAATGTTTTATCTTTTAAAACTCGTTTTCTCAACAGCGGGAATAATTTTAAATTAAATAATTCTTCTTCTGTGTATTGAATTTGGAAATATGAATTCCATATTTGGAATTAGTAGGTCCAAATTATGTTAATAGGCTACTTTTTATTTTTCGTCATTATGAATAGTAACTACGATAAATTTTATTTACCCAAGATAAAGGTAAATCTGGTAATTATGGGTAAAAATAATATTATAAAATTACACTAACACTTTCCTTGATATCATTGGTTGAATATATTTCTATTAGAAAAAATACATGGGTCATAATAGAATCTATTGGAACCTAAATGTATGTGATTAAAACCATTAATTTTTTAAATTAAAGGAATGTAAAATATGTCTCATTCAAACTATAATAGATAACAAATTTTTAATATAAGGATATACTGAATATTAATTCGTTTATAATTACTCATTTTAAATATAACATGTTTTTATTTATTATAGTAATTTATTTTTAATTTTTAATAAATATATAATTACATTAATATCTTATACATTAATTATTTAGAAATTACTTATTATGTTAAAAATCAATAATATGGTATTTATTAATCAAACAATTCTCATAAATGGCCCAAACATCAGAAAAAAAACATATTGGTCGTGTAAATGTAAACTATAAGAATTCAATGGTCAAATTTATGAAAATTTTTTTCATTATAAAAGTGATTATGACACTGATATCATTTTATTTAAAATGATGCCAATGTTGACGCCTTCATACTTTAATAAATATAACAATTTAAATTTTGTGATTTTAAGATGATAAATTAGATTAAAATAACTATTATTGAATATAATAGATTTTTCATTATAATAGTATTTTATTTTGAATTTTTATATAACATATAATTATATTAAATAATAATACAAAAATGTTGTAGTAATTATTTTGTTTAGAGAAATATCAAATTAATGGTTTTAAAAATATTAAAATAAATATTATATGAACTAATTCAAGAGATCCACGAATATTATATATAAATATGTCATGTTATGAATCTATTAAATATTTTTATTCGAACATTTCTTCTGTTTGGATTTTTGTTAAATTTAAATAAATTAATAGTGTCAAAATTGACAGTATTAATATTTTATAAAAATAACATATTAGTAAATTTTTCAAACATCCCAATGATTTTTAAAAACTACAAATTTTAAATTATATTGTCTAAAATGTTATAAAATATCTATATATATAAAATTGATGACAAATATGTAAGTATTTATAACAATTTAAAAATTATAATATTAATACAGAAAATAAAATTAAATAGATTAAATAACGATAAATCAAATGATAAGGTGTAAAATAAAATAAAAACAGGTCAAAATTTTATTTTTTTGATGTTATTACAACCCTATCTTACATAATATCTGATTCTCTATCACTTTGGACGTTTTTTAAGTGGGGTATGACTTTATTATAAATTAATATTTTGGAGGTTTCCAAAAGTGCCCCTCTCTTCTCTTATAAAAGGTAACCTCATCCCTCTCCTCTTCACAAAATTTTTAGCCTTCAATATTTGCCAACCCATACCCATTACTCTTCTCAACATCCTTATTAACATTATGGAGGTTCTGGTCTTCTCAAAAGACTAACTCTCATCCCTTAATAGGAATCTTAAAGGAGAAGCATCGAGGATGCGGTAATCTCTTCTACCGATTCTTTCATGTTTCATTATTTGTCTAATTTGTCTTATTTAGATGTCTCGTTTTGAAGTATTAAAATCAGTATAAATAATGTATTGATATGTTATTGTAAATATGAAACAACCATATTTCACCTTCTACCAATCCTACGTAAAAAATCATTATGCGTGCGTATGTACAAAATACTGTCTCCATGCCGTGGTGTAATCTGTTTTTCCACCACCACCTAACATGGATGGGTATAATTGTGGAAATAATAACAATATATGATTATTATTAAATCATACTTATTATGAGATATTATCCATTCCAGTTCCATTAAATATTTATGGAAACGATATCATCGCTCGTTCGTACGTATGGATTATCGTCTCCATGACACGATGAGATTCATTCTCCATGTAAACCATTCCAGAATGATTATAAAGTATATAGAATAAATAATCATGAAATATATGACATAATAATGATAATTGATTTATGTATATGTAATTTACTTTCTTCCATTTTAAATAATAAGGAAATGAATATAGATTTCTTGCTTATGTACGACCTACTGTCTCCATGAACAATGTATTTCATTCAATTTATCGATCTATTATATATACATATTATATTATAAATATATGATATATATAAATAATGTTTTACATTTTGGAATTAATTAAATGATGATATAAGTAATGATATCAAGAACAACAAGTCTAAACACATACGATAAATGAAACGATTTCACCCAAAACGCTGTTTTAACATGGAATTGGAAAAAGAACATGTAATATAGTCTTATGTGAATCATAAATGATATAATAAATGTTATAATGGTTCTGTTACAAGTTAATAATATTTTTATACCCACTATACAAGTGTTTTGGATATGTGTGGAAGAAATTGGACCTAAGGTAAGGGAAAATTTTGCAACCTCATTTTTTTCTGAGATTGCATATACATATGTATTTACTAGGGTTATATTTATCATCCTAGTCCATGTATTATGATAATGTATTTCATAATTTTTTTACTATTCTTCCATTTGTGATTAGTGTAATGTTTTCTAGTTTTTGACTTTTACTATGTAGTGTGAAAGATATCTTTCTTTAGTTTACAAAACGAGGTTGTTTTTTACTTTTCCTGTAAAAGTTCAGGGAGAATGATTTTTTAACTTATACAGCATGAACAGATATTTATAGTTTCATAACACCATATTTCCATGAATCATATTCTATAATATTTCATGATTATTTTCTACAAAATTCTTTTCATTTAAAATTGCACTACATTTCGAGAAAAGAAAATGATATTGAAGAAGAAAGCATATTTACCTCAAGAATTCCTTCCAAGTGTTTATTCCAAACTATTTTCCATCTAATAATACATTATTTAATATTGTAATGTTTCAAGTATAAATTTCCAATTATTTACATGGTTTTATTTTTTTATGATGAAATGATATCCATTATTTTATATGGATTATGTTATTATGGGATGATGTTTATGAAACCCATTTTATTTGTTGGGATATGATGAATGATTTATGTTTATTTTGTGGAACATGAATGAATGATATCATTATGAGATGGGTGGGACCTATATATCCCTCCAATGAATTGTGTAAAAATTTATATCACATGAGATAAACATGGCTGGAATAGAAAGTTAATATTATTCCGTAATACAGGTCTAGAACCAGATGTACACGTAGTTTAGTATTTGAATTAGACCACTATGATGGTTTTGGAAGTAATTTATTGGCTACTCTGGAAATCATATCATGTGATTAATGGTTTTCCACAATTGATTTTTTTACTCCAATTCTATTTTATCTGGATTGCTATTCCTTTATTATTTATGCCTTAGGTACAGTAAAGATTTAATTCCAAACTCATTATTTTTATATTTAAACATTATGTTCATGTTTTTTTTCAAATGTATATTGATTTGTATTATTTTCTCCATGAAAACCCTTAATAAGCATTTGAGATCACCCTTTATATTTTTTATTTTAGCCAGGATACAAATAAAGGTTTTAGGTAAGAAAAAAATGTTGAATATCATTATGGGAGATGTTGAAGATCTCACAACATTATTATAAGATTATATTCCAAATTTCCAAAGACACTATACAATTATGGTCCTTGGGTGTTGGTTTTTGTTATGTATTATGTTTTTACAAAATGTAATGTTATTCCATGTATTTCAGGCTTGGGTATCTACAATATTTCTCAACACTAATAGTCACCCCATCATATTTAATAAGGGATCTATGTGATTACAAACTAATATAACTTATTCTTCCCTAATCCCAATATATGTGTCAGTCAGCACACAAAATGGGTGTCCCTAGATTAGTGTTGTTACCCTTGACTCATTACCTGGGGAAAAAAAGGATATCCATTTGAATTTTAAATAAATGTTTACAAAATCATTCGATGGGTAATTCCGACATACCTTGTGATACCCAAGAAAAAAACTACACATTCCCAAATCCACATAGAAACAATAAGATATATCATGTATACTACCTTCCTAAATAACTTGGGTAAACATATTCTTAATCAAGACCATATATTACACTTGAAAAAAACATTGAAACATCAACCTAAAACTCACCCATGGATTTGGGTTTTAGAGATTTGAAAAAGAGGATAAGAATATACAAACCCAAAACTCCAAAGAGAACCACAGATGGGAATATGCTTACCAGGAGCATTGATCTGTATCAAATAACAACAAAACTTCCTTAGAAACAAGGGAGATTTAGAACATTGAGATCATGGGAAATTTTGTTCGTACCTAGGTTGATGAGGGGTGAAATGGTAGGAAATGCCATGTTGGGGATAAGACACCAGAGGTGGAAAAATTGTAATTTTCCTATATGTTTCTGGATGGACGGTTCACCTGCACGGTTTTACAAACAGAGCGAAAACTGTGTGGATGCTTCTGTCCCAAAATAAAGCATCACACCATTTACCTACATGATTTTCGAAACCAAGTGAAAGCCATGTGGAGGTCACTATCCAAAAACACATATTTCGAATGGTGAGCACTATCCTTGTGCAGACCATGCAACTTACCCCGAAACCCACCATTTCTACACTCATCATTTCTCAAACCCATTAAAGACCACTGAGCCTTTACTAGGACATGTGTATGATCTTAATTAACCAAAAAATGGATCCAAACCAACAATTAAATGATGACATAACATTCCATGATCAGGTATCTTACAGTTATAGCTCATTAGAAACACCACCATATTCCCAACCTAAACCACACAAAATATTCTATTAAAATCATTAATTGGGTTTCTACTTATATTCTCAACCACCATAACATGACAATTCATCAAATATTTGGGAATTTATTCTCATTTTTCATACATATATGTTACTAATCTATCATGATTCATTATCTTAGGTCATTCTTTAGTGGAACATTACATACATGATCCACCACATCTATGATAAATTTTTTATGAAAATATTCACAACGAAAGAAACCATATAATTCTATATGATTGGAAACCCATATACAAGTAGTGAAGTTAAGTAAAATTACAATAATATATACATAGTAAAAGATCATATAGTCTAGTTTCATCATATTAAATAATTGATGATATTTTTTTGATTGAATATCTTAATAAAACATAAATGATACTTCACTAAGGCATCATATTCATATACCATCCTAACCGAGAAGTTGAATTTACTGTTGAATAATTTCAGGATGATAATCCAATTTCATAACTCTGTTTTCATATGGATAAAATTGAACGTTTATAGTTAATGATGCAATTGCATGAGTTATTAGACAAAGGTTTAATTCGACATAGCACATCACCATGGACTTCTCATGTATTGCTTGTTAAAAGGAATAATGGTTCAATAATAGTTTCCAATGATTATAGATAATTAAATAAAATCACTATTAAGAAAAAGAATCCTTTTCCTCATATCGATGATTTGTTTGATATGCACCAGGGAGCTCAGTATTTTTCGATGATTTATTTGAGGTGGGGGTACAATCAGTTGAAATTAAAGGAACCAGACAATCTGAAGACCACGTTTAATACTAGATATGTCTATTATGAATTACTAGTTATTCCTTTGGGTTATCCATTGCACCTTTTATATTCATGGATCTTTTGAATAAAATATTCGATAAGTTCTTGGATATGTTTTTGGTTGTGTTCGTTGTTATTATTTTTTTATTCTAAAAGAATAGAGTAACATAAAGTCATTTAAGGGTTGTCTTGCAATCCTTAAATGAATGGAAACTATTTGAGAAATTTATTTTGTGCGAGTTTTGGTTATAAAAAATTCCATTCCTTTGTTACATTTTTTAAAAAAAATTCATAACGTTAAATCCTACTTAAAAAACATGGTTTAGAATGGCCAAGACCCACAAATATAACAGAGATCCATAGTTTTAATGTTTTGGAAGATTATAATGAGATAATTGTGGAAAATTTTTCACTATCATATAGACTACTGACTATGTTAACTCTAAGAGGAGTTAATTTCATTTGGAAAAAAGAATGAGATTATTTTTCAGGACTTGAATACAAGATTGTTGAATGCTCTAGTTTCGTAAGTACCATTTATAAATTGTGAGTTTATTTGACTATAATGATGATTTGTTGAAAGGACTTTGTTGTTTCTTTATACATAATGATCTGTTAAATTCTTTTTCTTCATATCATTTGAAACATAATGGGATAAATTACCATACACATGATATAGAATTATTTTCTATTTTTTTTTTGATTTAATAATTTGGAATCATCATTTGATTGGAGTAATGTGTCAAATAAATACTAATCATAAAATCATAAAAAATATATTCACTAAAAAATAATTAAACTTGAGATAAAGGAGATGGCATTAATTAATCAAGGATTATGATTTCACGATCCACTACCATCCTGGAAAAGAAAATAATGTGGCTGATTCATTGAGTCGAAAAATTAATTCTTCATTAACCATGATGAATTTTGAACAAGATCATCTGATTAACGATTTAATGAACATTGGAATATATTTTTTTATGCATGAAATTCATCTATTTGGTTTCAGGTGTTTGTGAAGTCATCTCTATCAGATAGAATTATGAAATACTAGAAGGAAGACCATGAGTAGCATAAAAATGTATAGTTGGTTCAGTAGGGTAAATTTCCTGAATTTAACATTGATAAATATTATATTTTGAGTTTTGGAATGATATTATGAAATCCTTGTGAATCCCAGTTGAATAGTTAGTTGTTATGTGAAGCTCATATTTCTCCATTTTCTATTCTTCTTGATAGTAATAAGATGAATAGAGATATTTGGGAGTATTATAAGTTGGATTGAATAAATTTTGATATTGTTGATATTACAATGATGTGTTTGACATTCCAATAGGTTAAAGATGAGTGTTAGTTACCTAAAGGGATGCTTTAGTAATTACTGGTGTAGGAGTGGAAATGAGAAAATATATCCATAGGTTTCATTGTAGGTTTAACAAAGACATCTTGAGGTAATAATTCAATATGGGTTATTGTTGATTGATTGAATAAATCATCTCATTTCTATCCTATTCTGGGTAATATGTGTGTAGATCAAATTTCTCAGTTGTATGTTAAAGAGATAGTAAAGTTGAATTGAGTTGCCCAGTCCATTGTATCAGATCGTGTTCCCATTTTTATTCTACATTTGGGAAATCCCATTAGAAGACGTTGGGATCTGAATTAAAATTTAGTACCATTTTTCGTCCTCAATCAGATGGGAAGCCAGAATAAATAATTCAGACCCCGGGGGATATACAATGTGATTTCTAAATGTATTACTATGGAAGTGGGGACCAACATATTTCTTTTATTAAATTATATTATTATAACAGTTTTCATTTTAGTATACATATGTCTCAATTTGAGGATTTATATGGGAATTTGTGTCGAACACGATATTTTTTGGATGATGGCGGTGAAAGGACATTGATGGTACTAGAATTGGTAGAAGAGATGATAAAAAGTTCATTTGATTCAAAAGCTCATGAGAATAGTTTATAGCAAGAAGAAAAGTTTTGCATATTACCATAGGAAGGATATTTCATTTGAGGTAGGTGAGAAAGTCTTTATCAAAGATTCTCCATGGAAATGTGTGATGTGTTTTGGTATAAAGGTGAAGCTGATTTTGAGGTTCAATGGACCTTATGAAATCTTGGATAATGTTCTATCCATTGCGTACAAATTATATTTACCTCCATGTTTATCACAGGCACACAACGTATTTCATGATTCAATGCTGAAAAGAATATTCAAGATCAATATCATCTTTTGATCAAAGAGCTAGATCAGTTGGAAAAAAATCTCGTATATGAAGAACAACGATTCCAGATTTATGAACTAATAGAGAATGTTTTGATGAATAAGGTAATTCATCAGGTAAAGACTTTTTGGAAAGAACATATTGTTAAATAGGAAATATAGGAATCTGAAAAGGAAATGGGGGATAAATACCCCCACTTATTTTATATGTGAATAGAATTGTGGGGATGAAATTCCAAAATGGGGGAAGGATTTATCATCCCAGGTAAATAAAGGATATGATATTTTTAAATTTATTAATATAAGGGAATTAAAAGATAATTTAAATTAAATGGTAATTTTATTTTCAACGGTGTACCTAACATGCAACAATGTGTTTCTCTGAAATCTTGTGTTGTATACAAGGCTGAGTCATACTGAAATCTCTAATATAATATTATTTTAAATTGTAGTTAACACCTATCCATTATAATGGTGGGAATGAAAACAATTAACTAAGATATAATATACATGTTTTTTTAAATGTGTTTACATATATATAATAAATTTTAATGGATTAAAAGAATAATTAATCCAATTTTAACAATACATACTCTAATATTCTTTAAATAGTGGATTTCATACCTTTTGATGCAGAAAATTTTTTAAATATGGTTTTTTCTCCTTTATATGTTCTATTTGACAAAATAAAATTCTTCTTCAGAATTTGGACATCATAATTAACATTGGGTAAAGTTTTTATATATTTCATAAAAAATTCATTTTTTAATGAATAGTGGAAAATACTGTATTTTAATTCAAAACTGCAATTTATTATAATTTCTTTATATTGATATATTATCTATATAATTGATTTTAAAGTATAATTATATTATATTTTCACCAATTAATCCATTTTATATCATTGGATGTAATTTTACTTTCAAAATTGACATAAACAAGTGCCAATATCTTGATAGTTATTATTTCATAAAAACATGTTTTTTGTTTTGAAAAAGGGAATTAAATTTAAGTTAATTTCATACACTTCTGTGTTTTGAATTTGGAAAAATAGATTCCATATTTAAAATAAGATGGTGAAAATTGTTTAAATATGTAATTTTTTTATATATTATGTATATTTACTTCGGTAAAGATATTATTTATCATGGATAAAAGGGTAAATCTGGTAAACAAGGGTAATCAAATATTATTATAATAATATTAAATTACCATAAAATGTTTCTTAATTATATTGTTTGATACATGTTCGACCATGGGCAACCTTGGGATGATTTTGTGACATCATGGAGCCCCATGGGAGTGATAATGACACTTTATATTACTTGGGAATAATGTAATGACAAAAAATGACGTAAACATATATCTTTTAGTAAATAAATTTTTACATTAGAATATATAATATAACTATAAGGCCCCGACCTTAAACATTACTTAATCTTTAGTTATTACAAGATTACACATCGAGGATCTATTCAGGTATAGAGTTTTAGAGAATTAGAACATAAAACTTGCATTACATTCCACATATTGACAAAGTGGTTACATAAAGATAGTATTCATTTTTCCCATCAATGGAAATATATTTAAAATAAGACATGGATTCATTCTTGACACTTCCTTGACACTATCATCATATCATGTACCTTTCCCTTGACATGTGAAAAACCATTTCAAAAAAACTTGGGATGAGCATAAAAAGCTCAGTATGGGTTATAAAAATATGGAAAGGAAACATAAGTTCATATATACATAAAATTGAAATCATATATTACCCATAAAACATAATCACTTTAATATACCTCATAAAATCCTTAATAAATCATAGAAATCATAAGACATAAAGGTAACTTGAGGCATTCATAACATTCTTACGTAGGGAGTAACCCTCTTGGTTACGTTTGGAATACCCATCATAGTATATTCCCTAAATCTCTTCAGAGAAACCTTAACGTTTCACTCCTTCGCGTTACCCAACGCATTGGAGAGCTATATCGGGCACACCCGCCCTTAGATAATCATGGAACCACCCATCTTCATAATAATGCCCAAGAACCTCAACATAATCGTATCACATAAAACATGCATAAAGGAAACATAACATTTCCAACATTCAATCACAAGATATCAATACAAAACATTGATATAAAAACATTATAAATACAATTTTCAATACCAAATTAAATGAAAATTAAAACATGGTATTTATTTTTCTTTTTAAAAATAAGGTATGGCTTGTAGAGGAAGCCGAAACTCAAATAATGGTCATGGTGGCCGAAAAGTCGTTGTCGCCGCATATTTACTACAAAAACATTCCCTTTTGTCATTTATTAAATGCTTCGTATAATAGAGTCCTTTTGAATAAACATAAAAGTCAAAGGGGTTTATACACCGTATAAAAGAAGGTTGTGTATAAAACAAAATATGCCTCAATGAAAGGAGATTGAGATGAAGTCCCATACCTCGGGTCCGACTTGACTCGGTCGTTCTTTAATATCCTGAATGATAAACTTGAGTTAATTTATACTTGTTTAAGAACCTTTTTCAAGTTCATTATTCCTTTTATATCACTTATTGCCATGTCATGAACACTATGTAATTATTTAAGCTAATAACGGTCGTTTTAACGATCATTGGTACTTGAGTAAAAAATAAACCCTTTATAATTACAAGTTGTTCATGTATCCATTATATCCAGAATTATAATCATGATTTATATATCATATATATCATATATATCCAGTATATACATGCATTTATAATATTTCATAATCATCTAGAGGTAAGAAATTAAATGCACCGTTCATGGAGACGGTAAGCCGTACGTATGCATGAACGCTACTTTCATTTATATTTCATATTTTATAGAATGGAATCATGATGATATAAAGGTATATTATAATTCCAATGTAATATAATATATAATATCATAACCCCATCCTTTATACATCCCACATATGGTATTTAACGAATCAAATCACTTTGTGGGGGCGGTAGTTCGCACTTCGTTAAATGAAGATATCGCGTTTACCCATAATGGAAACCATAAAGCCATGCCCAAAATTAAAAATACAGAAGCTTAAGTAAAACATAAACATATTATATATAATATATAAATATACTTTCAACTTAATTTCCACCTTTGAATGTGTTAAAATAATGTTGAACAATCATCGTTTCGGGAGGCAGAAATTCCCCATCCACGGAAACAGTATGTTCTTTAACCATTAAATGTAGGTGTGTGTAAGTGTAGCTCGAATACATCTTATAACAACATCCTAGTATATGGATTATATTGTTGTTGTTACAAATTAAATGAATAAAAAGAGTTTAGGGGGTTGGAGAAACAAAATAAAACAAAATGACTCAAGTGAAGAGATTACCTTAAAATCGGGTAACTCCCTTTGGTTTGAGCTCAAAGGATTCCTTGGGAAACTTCTACCCAAAGTCAGGCTTCAAGGAGTAAGAGAGGGAAGTGGAGAGACAAAATGGTCAGGGTTTGGCCGAGACAAAGGCTTTGTAAGTGTGGGTAAAGAGGTAGAGGTGGGGCCTTTTATAAGAGGAGAGGAGGGGCACTCTTGGAATGTAAAGAAATGTTACTTTATTTTAAAATGATTTTAGGATTCAAAAGGTCCAAAATTGATATAATTAGAGGGTAAGGTGTTAAGGGTTCGAAATCCACCCATCCAAAAGGTTTTGGACATGTGTAGGTCCTAGATTTTACATTATCATTTCATTTTATTTAAATCCTTTATTAATGAGGTAATCGCTGCATCATCATGATGTCATAAATAATTTAATTTATCTAAAGTCTAAAAAATATTAGAAAAATAATATGCTGTTGGAAATCCTTTTATCATTCCAATTACTATTTATAATCAAAAATATGACTTTTATAACCCCATGTAAAATTTTTTTTGGTTAAATAACTTATGTTTGTGTCATTTTTACTTTTACATTAAATATAACGTTATTTATGTCATTTCCCAACCAATGTGGCTCCATGGGGTCCCCAAGTTGACCCATGGATTTTCTTGTTCGGCCATGACACATCCAATGAGGGTAAGACATGTTTCAAGCTCATTTAATATTATTAAAACATTATTTTTATCTTAAACTACACTAATTACCACGAATCGCGATTAAAAACATAAAAGTTACTATTCACCAAAAAATTATTTTAATCTCATTTAACCACATTTTACTTCTTAATGACAACCATGTATGTCGGATTTTTGAAAATCAAATCACAGAAGTGGCAAAGTTTCATTTAAACGAAAAATCTGTTTCTTTAACTACCACTTAGTGGTCTCACTATTCATCAAAATTGAAGTTTTTCAAAAAGATACCAAAACATCACCCTAAGATATATTTGATATTCTGAATTCAAAAATGATGCCTATTTTAAAAAAATAAAAAATATAAGTTACATTAATTAATTTAATAATTAATTCCCGCTGTCAGAGCAAATAGCGTGTTTTTATGAAACAATAATTATCAAAATATTGACACTAGTTTAAGTCCAATTTCAAAGTGAAATTAATTACAATGATCACTATTGGATTAAATGGTAAAAATATAATCTAATTTCACATTAAAACCAATTCAAAAGATAATATAATCATATAAATTAATTTGATTAAAAAGCAGTTTTGAAGTAAAATGCAGTATTTTTCACTATTCTTTAAAAAATGAACATTGTCAGAAAAATATCAAAAATTCTCACAAAGTAAATTTTGATGTCCCAATCATAAAGTATATGTTTATTTTAAAAAACATAGCTTATAAAATTGTCAAATGATAGATTTAAAAACGGTTTTCCATCAAAAGGCAGTAAAAAAATCTTTTAAAAATATTAGTGTATTCCGTGCTTAAGATTGGATTTATTTTCATTTTAATCCGCTAAAATAGTATCTAATTTTTTAATAGACATAGATAAAAATATCTATTAATCATTACTTACTTAGGATGTTACATCCTTCTCCCCTTTGGAAAATTGTGTCCCCACAATTTATTTACTTATCGAATAAATGGGGGTACTTATCTCTCATTGCATTTTCAGATTCCCATGTTCCCTTTTCCATCATGTGGTTTTTCCACAAAAACATTACTTGATTAATAACCTTATTCCGTAACACTTGCTCCTAGTGGTCAAGAATCTGGACCGGTTGTTCCTCATAAGATAGGTTCTCTTCCAACTGAACTACCTCTGGACTCAAAACATGAGATGGATCTGGCATATACTTTCTCAACATCGAAACATGAAAAACATTGTGTACCGGAGATAAACTCCAAGGTAAAGCCACTCGGTAAGCAACTGATCCAACTCTCTCCAGAATTTCATAAGGTACAATGAACCTTGGACTCATCTTTCCTTTCTTACCAAATCGCATCAAACTTTTCCATGGAGAAACCTTGAGAAAAACATGATCACCTACCTCGAAAGATAGATCCTTCCTCCGGTTATCCGCATAACTCTTCTCCCTGCTCTGAGCTGTTCTCATGTGGTTCTGTATCAGCTGAAATTTTTCTACCCACTCTTATACCAATTCTGGTCCCATCAACTTCCTTTCACCCACTTCATGCCAAAATGCTGGAGTTCGACACCGCTTCCCATATAATGCCTCAAATGGTGCCATCTGTATACTGGAATGAAAACTGTTATTATATGAAAATTCAACCAAAGAAAGATGTTGGTCCCAATATCCCTGATAATCAATCGAACAAGCTCGTAGCATATCCTCTAAGGTCTGAATCGTTCGTTCTGACTGCCCATCTGATTGAGGATGAAATGTTGTACTAAAATTTATTTCAGTGTCCAATGACTTCTGAAAGCCTTTCCAAAAGATAGAAGTAAGCCTAGGATCACAGTCAGATACAATGGAGAGAGCAACTCCATGTAACCTGACTATCTCTTTAAGATTCAAATGGTAAAGTTGATCTAGAGAAAAAGTATCTCGTTTAGAAAGGAAATGAGCAGATTTAGTCAAGCGATCAACAATAACCCAGATTGCATTATTACCTCGAGATGTCTGTGGTAATCCCACAACAATGTCAATGAATATATTCTCTTATTTCCACTATGGCACTAGTAAAGGCTGATGCATCCCATTCGGTAACTGCCACTCTGCTTTAACCTGTTGACAAGTCAATCACTTCAAAATAAAATCAGCAATATGTCTTTTCATTCCATCCCACCAGTAATACTCTCGCAGATCTCTGTACATATTAGTACTCCCAGGATGAACTGAAAACAGAGAACTATGAGCTTCACATAACAACTCTCTCTTAAACTGTGAATCACAAGGCACACACAATCTCTTACCAAATCTCAAAATGCAATCATTATCAATGTTTAATTCAGGTAACATACCTTTTTGAACAATCTCTACCTTTTTCTGCAACTCACTGTCTTGCTTCTGTGCTTGATTGATTCTATCTGATCGAGAAGATTTCACTAATACCTGAAACAAAACAGAAAAACATCCTGCACCAACAATTTCAATGCCAAAGTACATCAAATCCTTAACCACAAGATCACATTCCAAATGCAACATTGTTAATGAAGAATTACTTTTTCAACTCAAAGCATCGGCCACTTTATTTGCTTTTCCTGGATAGTAATGAATTGTATAATCATAATCCTTGATTAATTATATCCATCTCCTTTGTCTCATGTTCAATTCATTCTGAGTGAATATATACTTTAAACTTTTGTGATCAGTATATATTTCACACTTTACTCCATACAAATGATGCCTCCAAATTATTAAAGCGAAAACAACAACAGCTAATTCCAAATCATGAGTAGGGTAATTTACCTCATGAGTTTTCAACTGTTGCAAAGCATAAGAAATTACCTGATCATTCTGCATTAGGACACAACCAAGTCCTTTCAATGAATCATCACTGTAGATAATAAACTCACCATTCCTGTAAGGTAGTGCCAAAACTAGAGCATTCACCAATCTTCTATTCAACTCCTAAAAAAAATCATCACATTCTTTTGTCCAGATAAATATAACACCCTTCTGAGTTAGCTTACTCATTGGATTAGATAAATGTGAAAAATTTCTAACAAATCATTGGTAATAGCTTACCAAACCAAGGAAGCTATGAATCACAGTTACATTTCTGGGTCTTGGCCAGTCATCCACAAATTTTTTTTTTGCAGGATCAAGAGTTATCCCATCTTTTGAAACAATGTGACCATGGAAAGAAGTTTGTTGCAACAAAATCTCACACTTGCTGAATTTCCAATACAATTTATTTTCTTTTAAGGTTTTCAAAATAACCCTTAAATGACTTTCATGCTCCTCTTTCTTTTTAGAAAACACCAAAATATCATCATTGAAAACTACCACAAACTTATCCATGAACTCATGGAAAATTATATTCATTAAGTCCATAAATACAGCAGGTGCATTGGTAAGCCCAAAAGGCATTACTCCAAATTCATAATGGCCATATCTTGTACGAAACGCAGTCTTCAGATCAACTGCTTCCTTTACCATCAGCTGATGGTACCCCGATCGTAGATCAATCTTTGAAAAAAACTGAGCTCCCTGGAGCTGATCAAACAAATCATCGATATGAGGCAAAGGATATTTGTTATTAATAGTGATGTTATTCAAGGCTCTATAATCAATGAAAATTATCATAGAACTATCTTTTTTTTAACAAATAAAACAGGAGCACCCCATGGTGACGTGCTAGGTCGAATGAAAACATTCTCTAATAAATCTTTCAATTTCTCCTTCAACTCTATAAGTTCAATTTGAGCCATTCGATAAGGGGGTTTCGAAATTGGCGTAGCATCAAGAAATAAGTCAACAGTAAACTCAACTTACCGATCTGGTATTATTCCAGGAAACTCATCAAGAAAAACATCAGGATACTCATTTACCACCGGTACATCATTAATCTGAATAGTTCCATTATTTTCAACGATGTGTGCAAGGTAACATTCATTTCCATCTTTTACATGTTTCTCGGACTATTGATATGTTATCAAGAGTAAGGTTTCATTCTTGTACACAAACTGAAAGTCTTTCTGAAAAGAAACTTTTTTAGCTCTACAGTCAATCTTAGCATGGTAAATAGAGAGCCAATCCATACCAAGGATAACATCAAACTCTACTAGAGATATAACAATAAGTTTTCCATGTAGGTTCTTTCCACAGATAAGGATAGGAAGATTATTATAAATTCTTTTTTACCTCAACATTTCCCACAGGTGTTTTTACCAAAAGTTCAGGAGTAATTTCTTGAGATGGTATTCCCATTTTACTAGAAAAGTTTTCAAAGATGAAAGAATGTGTAGACCCCGAATCAAAAAACACACTAGCATAATCTGAAAAAACAAACAATGTACCTGATACAACTTCATTTGATGGCCCGACATCTACTGAAGTAGTTGCAAAGGATTTCACCACCCCTTTCTACTTGTAGTATAACTACTTCTCGTCACTCAAGCTCTTTTTCGGACACATGTTTGCATAGTGACCCATCTCATTGCACTTAAAGCATTTCACTAACTGTAAATCAAATTTGAAATTACCATCATCTTGATCTTTTTCAGTGAAATCACGAGCCTTATGTCCCATCTTATCACATCGGTAGCACTTTCCAGAATTCAGAAGACATTTCCCAGCATGCCTTTTGCCACATTTATCACAAACTGGAAACATAGATTTCTTACCATCAGACTTTTTTGAAGAATTATTCAATTTCTATTGACACCTCAGTCTCTTCTTCTGCTGGTTTTTATAGAACACTTGTTCATCGAAAAACTCCATTTCCACCTTCTCAGCGCATCGAAAAATATTTTCATAGCTTTTAAACTCACGAGAAGCTAATGCCATTTGATATTTTGGCTTTAATCCTGAGTAAAAATGATTCATTTTACAATCACGGTCTCGGATAAAATTTGGAGCATACCTTGCCAATCGAGTAAACCTTTCATCATAGGTAGCCTCTGAGTCTTCCTCTTGCCTTAATTCCAAGAATTGTTTTTCCATCCTAAGTCGAACAGCCTTAGGGAAATACTTTTCAAGAAACATACCTTTGAATTCATCCCAGTCGAGAGCATCAATCTCATCAGCATACCTGATATTTTTAACCATCGAACACCACTGATCTGCTTCACCCTCCAAACAATAAATAGAAAGACTAACCTTTTGATTGTCTAAGCACCCCATGTAATCGAAAATCATCTCCAGTGATTTAATCCACCCTTCAGCTAACATAGGGTTAGATGATCCTCTGAATGAGGGGGGATGTTGCCTCATAAAATGTTCCACCACTGACATGTTCCTCTACGGTTGATCTGGCTGATCTCGTGCATGGATACCACCACCATTTATCGCTTCAGTCAACTACGCCATTACTGCTACAAACTATTAAAATCCAATTCCGACCATCTCAGGATGCTGATTCGGAAGGTTATTTCCTTCCACTTGCCTTCCAAGAACTGCTTCTCTGTTTCCTCTGCGAAAAACCATTCTGAACAAACATGTCTTAGATGAAGCAACATGGTAATCATCAAATGCTATATCATTTAAATTTGATCATAAAAAAATATTTTTGGATAATCATTTAATAGAATTATAACTCCTAATGTTATCTAAACCAACCTCTGATACCAACTATAAGGCCCCGACCTTAAACCATACTTAGTCTTGAGTCATTACAAGATTTCACATTGAGGATCTTTTCAGGTTTAGAGTTTTATAGAATTAGAACATAAAACATTCATTACATTCCACATATTGAAAAAGCGGTTACATAAATATACTATTCATTTTTTCCATCAATGGAAACATGTTTAAAATAAAACATGGATTCACTCTTGACACTTCCTTGACACTATCATCATATCATGTACCTTTCCCTTGACCTGAGAAAAGCATTTTAATAAAACTTGGGATGAGCATAAAAATCACAGTATGGGTTATCAAAATATGGAAAGGAAACATAAGATCATATATACATAAGAATGAAATCATACAATACCCATAAAACATAATCACCTTAACATACCACATAAAATCATGAGTAAATCATAGAAATCATAAGAGATAAAGGTAACTTGAGGCATTCATAACATTCTTACGTAGGGAGTAACCCTCTTAGTTACATTTTGAATAACCATCACTGTATATTCCCTAAATCGCTTCGGAGAAACCTTAACGTTTCTCTCCTTCGTGTTACCCAATGCATTGGAGAGCTATATCGGGCACACCCGCCCTTAGTTTGGTGCAGAACCACCCGTCTTCATAATAATTCCCATGAACCTCAACATAATCGTATCACATAAAACATGCATAAAAGAAACATAACATTTCCACATTTCAATCCCAAGATATCAATACAACACATTGATATAAATACATTATGAAAACCATTTTCAATACCAAAATAATAGAAAAGTAAAACATGGTATTTATTTTTCTTTTAGAAAATAAGGTATGGCTTGTAGAGGAAGCCAAGACTCAAATAATGGTCACGGCGGCGAAGAAGTCATTGTCGCCGCATACGTACGACAAAAACATTCCCTTTTTTTGTTTAGTAAATGCTTCATATAAAAACGATTCCTTTTGAGTAAATTTAAAAGTCAAAGGGGTTTATACACCGTATAAAAGAAGGCTGTGTATAAAACAAAATATGCCTCAAGGAAAGGAGATTGAGACGAAGTCCCATACCAAGGGTCCGACTTGACTCGGTCGTTTTTAATCTCTTGAATAATAAACTTGAGTAAATTTAAACTTCTTTAAGAACCTTTTTCAAGTTCATTATTCCTTTTATATCACTTATTTACATGTCATTAACACTATGTAATTATTTAAGTTAACAATGGTCGTTTTAACGATCATTTGTACTTGAGTCAAAAATAAACCCTTTATAATTACAAGTTGTGCATGTATCCATTATATCCAAAATTTTAATCATGATGTATATACCATATATATAATATATATCTAGTATATACATGAATTTATAATATTACATAATCATTTAGTTGTATGAAATGAAATACACAGTTCATGGAGACGGTAAGCCGTTCGTACGCTTGAACGCTACTTTCATTTCTATTTCGTATTTTATAGAATGGAATCATAATTATATAAAGGTATATTATAATTCCAGTGTAATATCACATATAATATCATAACGTTATCCTTTATATGTCCCACATATAGTATTTAACGAATCCAATCACTTTGAGGGGGCGGTAGTCCGCACTTCCTTAAATGAAGATATCACGTTTACCCATAATGGAAACCATAAAGGCATGCCCAAAATGAAAAATAAATAAGCATAAGGAAAATATAAACATATTATATATCATATATAAATATATTTTCATCTTAATGGCCACATTTGAATGTGTTAAAAGAATGTGGAACAATCATCGTTTCAGGAGGCAGAAATTCGCCATCCACGGAAATAGTATGTTCTTTAACCATTAGTTGTCGGTGTGTATAAGTTTAGCTCGAATAAATATTATAAAAAAATCCTAGTATATGGAATATACTGGTTCCGTTACAGAATAAATTAATAAAAAGAGTTTCGGGGGTTGGATAAGAAAAATAAAACAAAACGACTCAAGTAAAGACATTACCTTAAAATCGGGTAACTCCCTTTGGTTTGAGCTCAAAGGCTTCATTGGGAAGACTTCTGCCCAAAGTGGGCTTCAAGGAGTAAGAGAGGGAAGTGGAGAGACAAAATGGTCATGGTTTGGCCGAGCTAAAGGCTTTGTATGTGTGGGTAAAGAGGTAGAGGTGGGGGCCTTTTATAAGAGTAGAGGAGGGGCACTCTAGGAAAGTAAAGAAATGTTACTTTATTTTAAAATGAGTTTCGGATTTGAAAGGCCCCACATTTATATAATTTGAGGGTAAGGTGATACGTGTTCTAAATCCACCCATCCAATAGGTTTTAGACATTTTTAGGTCATAGATTTTACATTATCATTTCATTTTATTTAAATCCTTTATTAATGAGGTAACTGCTGCATCATCATGATGTCATAAATAATATAATTTCTTTTATGTGTAAAAATTATAAAAAAATACTATGATGTAGGAAATCTGTTTAGCTTCCCAATGACTATTTATAATCAAAAATATGACTTGTATAACCCCATGTAAATTTATTATAGTAAAATAACTTATCTTTGTGTCATTTTTACTTTTACATTAAATAAAAAGTTATTTATGTCATTTCCCAACCAAAGTGGCTCCATGGGGTCCCCAAGTTGACCCATGGATTTTCTTGGTCGTCCATGACACATCCAATGAGGGTAGGACATGTGTCAAACTCATTTCATATTATTAAAACATTATTTTTACCTTAAACTACACTAATTACCACTAATCGCGATTAAAAACAAAAAAGTTACTATTCACCAAAAAATTATTTTAATCACATTGAACCACATTTTACTTCATAATGAAAACCATGTATGTCATATTTTTGAAAAACAAATCACAGAAGTGGCAAAGTTTTATTTTAATGAAAAATCAGTTTCTTTAACTACCACTTAGTGGTTTCACTATTCATCAAAAATTGAAGTTTTTCAGAAAGATACAAAAACATCACCCTAAGATATATTTGATATTCTGAGATCGAAAATGATGTCTATTTTAAAAAATTAAAATAATATAATTTACATTAATTAATTTAATAATTAATTCCCGCTGTCATAGCAAATTGCATGTTTTTATGAAACAATAAGTATCAAATGATTGACACTAGTTTAAGTCCAATTTCAAAGTGAAATTAATTCCAATGAAAACTATTGGATTAAATGGGAAAAATATATTCTAATTTCACCTTAAAACCAATTCAAAATATAATCTAATAATATAAATAAATTAGATTAAAAATCAGTTTTGATGTAAAATGCAGTATTTTTCACTATTCATTAAAAAATGAACATTGTCAGAAAAATACCAAAAATTCACACAAAGTAAATTTTGATGTCCCAATAATAAATAATAAGTTTATTTTTACAGACATAGCTTATAAAATTGTCAAAATATATATTTAAAAATGGTTTTCCATCAAAAGGCAGTAAAACAATCTTTTAAAAATATTAGTGTATTCCATGCTTAAGATTGGATTTATTTTCATTTTAAGCCTCTAAAACAGTATCTAATTCATTAATAGACATAGATAAAAATATCTATTATTCATTACTTACATGGGATGTTAAAATAACTCTAAAAATATAAATATTCATTTTAAATCTAAAATGATTTCCTAAAACATGTTATCTTATTTATAATTTTTATACATCAAATAAAAAAATTATTTATTACACAATAATGTTGTATTATTTACCACATTAATAAATGATTTAAATAAATATGATTATAATTATTACTACAATATTCAAAACCTATATAATTATTATTGGTTGATTTTATTTTGAACAAGAGTAATATTACCTTCAACTTTAATATGTTTTTGACCTCTAGAAACTGAAAATAATTATATAATGATATTATATTTTCAAACATTCTTAAAGAGACCCAACTCCCCCTTATAAAAAGCCCTCAACTATAAACCAATAATATCACATATCAAGCCCTATGGAACTTCCAAACTCTACCCAATCTCCATAAATCCCTCTTTTCTTCTTAGAATCTTTTTAAACATAAGACACCTCATGAAATCCATTGGGTTCAAACCAAATGGAGTTACCCGATATAAAGGTAACATATTCTCTTAAGTCATTTTTATTTATTATAATACTCCATTACACAAAAATCTTTTTATATCTTTATTTTATAACAACACAAGTATAATAAATATACTAAGTATTTTTAATGAGATATATTCGAACTACACATACAGAAAACTCTAACAAATGTGTAAAAAACATATTTTTTCTGTGGATGGTGAACTATTGTCTCACGAAATGATGATTGTTAATTCTTCTCCTACCACCTCTTATGGTGGACAATATGATATAACTCTTTTTTATGTGATATATATTATATTTATATAGTCTTTATGGTTCTATATTTTAAATTTATATCATACCTTTGGGGTTTCCATAATGGGAAAACACGATAATTTCATTTAAGGAACTGCAGAATACAAACCCATCAAAGTGATAGGACTCTTTCATTCCATATGTAAGACTTATAAAGGATGAGTTAAAGAAAGTATATATGATATTATATTTTAATTATAATATACCTATGTATATTTTTATTTTAATTCCATTAAAATGCAAAATAAAAATGAAAGTGGCATTCATGTGTGCGTACGACTTATCGCCTCCATGAATAGTGCATTTCATTTATTACCTCACAATGTTATGTAATATTAGAAATACATATATATACAGTTTATATATGATATATATTATATCTAAATCATGGATTTTGTTCTGGATATAATTTATTTTTTTTCCTCTGAATCAACTTGTCATTATAAAAGTTCATTTTTGACCTATGTACCAAAGATTGACAACAAATACAATTACTAACATATATAATTACATAAAATTTATATCATGTTAATAAGTTATATAAAAAGAATAATAATCTTAAAACATATTCCTAAGAAAGTATAAATTAACTTTATTTTATTATTCAGGAGATTAATGAATGAACGGGTCTTGTCGGACACGAGGAAAGGGACTTCGTCTTAATCATCATTCCCTGAGGCGTGTTTTCATAATATACACCTCCATATTTTATATGATATATATTAATCCCATTTGAATTTAAATTTCATTCAATTTATTATTTTTTCAACAAATCATTTTACCAGAAGATAAGAAACAATGATTATTTTTAACGTAAGCGGTGACAATGAATTTTTCACCAAGGCATGTATTATTTGATCATTGGCATCCTTAACAAGCCTTAATGTTTTTAAAAGGATAATATATACCATATAACCTTTTACGTATATTTTATTGTAATTTTATATGCTAATGGAATTAATATGTCAATATATTTAAATTATGTGGGAATGTTATCCTTCCTTTATGGTTGTTTTATGTGTTTTGAATATGTTATGGTTCTTTGGTATGGTTACATATAAGGTGGATACAGTAAAAACCTAGGGTGGGTGGGCTCGAGATAGATCTCCATTGCAATGGGTAATGTGAAGTAGGTTAACATGAATGAATCTTTTAAGATATTTATGCAATATATTGTTATGGGTATTCCAAATGTAGCTGCCTATGTAGCTATTAAAGCTCCAACGTAAGTATTTAATGGATGCCAAACTATTAAATTATTATTTATGATTAATATGTGTTATTGATAAATCTTTTGATTTCATGAGGTATGCTAATGATCTTATTTAATGAATGTATTGTTGAAATAATGTTTTCTTTCTATGTTTTATAACCCTTAATGAACTTTTTATGCTCATCCCATATTTTGAAATGAATTTCACAGGACAGATCGATGAAAAGGGTCAATGATGGGAATAAATAAAATTCATGCACTCTAAAACATGGAAATAGGCATGAATCTTGTTTTAAATAGTTTTTATTTTATGGAATAAATTGAAACTATATAGATGTGTCAACATTGTAATTTTTTGAAATGTAATGTAATAGTTATGGCGTAATTCTATAAAACACTAAACTTGAAAATATCCTCAACATGAATTATTAATTTAATTAAAGATTATGTAATTGTTTATGGCTGTGAATTTATACAAACTCTTGGAATATATAAATTTACCTTCGAAATTACTAGCAACAGAATGAAAATACTAGCTCATTCTGTGTCTGATGTGTACATCATGGATTTTAAAAACATTTAACTCAGAAACATAGACTATGGGATACATTGAGTTGGTTTTATAGTCGCTAATTTAACGAAGCTAAGGCTATCATGGTTTGTTAGGGTCTCAGAGGTTATTTTTATATATTTTGAAACTATAGAGTGTTATATCTAGGTTTCTCCTTTAATCTATAGATGAATGGTTGTTTTAAATAGTCAGGTGATGGTTTAATCTTAGAATGTCCCCCAAAATAGGGTATTGTATTTTCTGCACATGCTCATATAAAAAAATATTAATTTAATGAAGGTATTGAATTTCTATTTTCAATAATCCTGCCATCAAAGTGAAGTAATTTCAGGAATGATCAGCTGGGGTTTCCCCTATATGGATCAATTTTCTAAAATATGTGTAGTTGAATATAACAGGTTTCAAAAATATCATCTGGATAAGGTGGGTTTTTTGTAAAGGAAAGTGTTGATTTTCATGGGGAGATGGTATTACTTGTTCTTATTGGGTTGATCATGATTCATACATTTCATTCTAATGAAGTCCATGAGATGACCTATGTTGTTATCAGGTTCACCAAATTTAATAAATATTTGTTGGAGCATCACTACAATTCATAGAGAATTCATTGAAATGAAATTCATATAGTGGAGGTACGATGATTCATAATTATCCCCTCCTAATGTTAAAAACCTACTGTGGGGAGGACCAAAAATTATATGTTTATATTAATGATGAATTGATTGTTCCTATATCTAATCAAACATCAATAAGTCTTTTTTCCTTGGTTCTATTTGAAATAAATCATTGGAATTTGTTTTGAAATTGTGTGCTCCATTTTATTTTGTAATGATTTGTAGTTTTGTTTGGAATTTGGAAACATAATGTGACATATTAAATGAGACATTACGACACTTGTAGTATTTTTTATATTTTAATTCTTCTTGAAATCATCTAGGGGGATAAAAAATCTAAGTTGGGGAGGTAGTAATAACCCTTGTTCGATTCCTGGGGAAAATTATAGGGTAATTTTTATTTTTATGATTATAGGGAAGGGTATTCAATTTACTAAAAATAAAAACAAAATTAAACATTTTGGGTCATATCAATGTGTTTTTTATTCATCTTTAAATCCACAAGTCACCTCTTGGATTTCAAATTGAGTTTTGGGAGCAGCAGGACTGAAAATAAAAAAATTAAGGTCTGAATAGGTTTAATGTTTTGTCCAAAACTATGGAGAGCCCCAGATAAAATCATGAAACTACAGATGGCTACATGATGATCTCCCTAGGGGCTGCACATGGATTACCAAGCAATGATCCCATTAGAAATACATAGTTTCTTATAGGAAGTACATATGCATTATTCAACACATAGTAGGCACATATTAAGGAAAACCATGTGTGAAGTCCTTTCAAGGTGGGTTTCATAGGAAGAGGGACTCTCATTGATGGCCCATGAGTTGGAAAAACCATTATTCCATATCATGCAACCATGTTTGAAAGGTGAAATTAATAAACATCCATGAATAATCATAATGATTTTTTCTCCTTTATTCTCCTCTTGCATCCATGTTATCTCTCCTCAATGGCTCCATGGATTCATCCACATCAATATTATACATATAGAGACAATATCACCATAATATGTCCAAATCAAAATCCATCTAACAATATGGATCTATAATGGTAAGCTCTCTATTCCCTTTGATCCTTTGATCGTTTATTCTTCTCTAGAACGACTTAGGTAGGTTCATTTTTCTTTTCCCTATTTGCATGTTGGTTTTATGTTTGGTCGATTTTGTCATCACTAGATCAAATAAAATGTCGATATTGGAAGAGTAAATTATATTAATAATGTGGTATGTGGCCTTTGTAGTTTTTCTATATTGTTATATCGTTCTATGAGTAGTTTCATTGCACCACACATGGAACCTTTTCATGTATTCAATTAAAATGACTCCCTTTATTTTTTAATTGATTCTCTCCGAATGGTTTACACCTTTTGTTTTTTTTGTAACTGTAGGTTGTCAACAACAATCATGGAAATCCCTTGGATGGGACATATTGTTATTATCAATATTAATTAAAAGAATAATTACATGGAATTACTCCTAGAAATTATTATTAATTTAATAATTAATAATCTGTGTGTAGATGATTTTTGAAATTTGTTTCTACATATTTTTTTAATTTCTTAATGGAGTCCATAATCATGATAAATACATTTTTTTATGAATAATTTCGTTTTTTAATAATATTAATTCTCAAATGAGGAACAAATTTTTTAAATTTATGGAGAGAAAATTATTTATTCAAATAATGCATGGCATGATGCAATGGATTATCTCGGGTATTTGATGTTATAGTTGATATAAATATGATTTTTCATGTCCTATCTAGTAATAATTATATAGAATGGACATCGTTTTTAATTAAAGGATAAATAAACATTATGAAAATATATGCTCTTTCCCAATTTTATATAATTCATTAATATGGTCAAATACAATTCATAAATTAATAATGAACTATGAACCTCCCAACTTCTTTTCTGACATTATAATCAAATATTCACAAGTAGGTTAATCACTAATAATTCATTGATACTTATTAAAATCAATCACCATGTTTGATATATTAAATTTATTTTATTAAATAGAATGTATTTTTGTGATTGAATGCCTTCCATACCCCAAATATTAATTTGTATTGATATATGTAGATCATGGGAGGTCATGTATGATGGATCATGAAATTATTATATTAGTTACAAATATGAGTATAACATGACATAATAACTGGTACCATAGTATGGTATATATACAACAGGGCTAAAAATATGATTGCCTTACATTGGGTATTGATTTAATGATGTCTCAAACTAATGATAATGTGTAGGATGTAGTTTTGAGTCCCCACATTCATTGTTTAGAGTGGTGGAATGATGGAATAATCATCATTCCATGTCTTGAGTTTATGTTCTCTCACAATATATTAGGTTATAGGGAATATACTCCCTTTCTTGAGATTATTAACTCATTTAAACATTTTATATATGGCTATGTTATGTCAGGTCCAACTAGAACCTATTATAACTAGTACATATCAACGTAGTTCTACTTATATATAATTTATATACATATTTATAGTTACAGGTCAGAAATATCCTTTGGACCATGAGTCGATCTATGTTGAGCCTCCATGTTTGCTTTAGGAACCTGAGCAGGGTGTTGTTTATTTATTCAGTTTTGTTTATTATTCATATTGCATGAACATTGATTTAATTATATTTATAGACATGAAATTATCTATTAAAATAATTCGTTGTAAATTATATTGATTTATATTTCATTCCTTTCTCATGAAAAAAATTCAATAGGGAATCTGAGTAGATCAACATGTTATTACGACCATGAATTATTGATCATGTTATTCTACCTATAACTTGGAGTTAAGAGAACATGATTTTGATTGATCTTGAGATTCAAATTGATAACTCCTATGGATATTTTAAATCATTATTTATTAGTATATTTTACCTTATCATGATTCCGTGTGTATTTATTTATATTTAGTTCTGTGTCATCATATGTACCCACAATCATTCTTGTATATTGGTTTTTTCCATCATATATAGTTATTTATTTATATTATTTTTATTAATATTTGACTTTCAATATTTACTTCTTCAATTCTTGTTTTTTATTATATCAATGTTCCACCTTGATATATGAATATATTATTTACACAATCACCTCTTAAGACTGTCATTATTAGTCGATAGCCTCTAGCGTATGGGGTGGTGTACATAAGCACATGTGACCCACCATTCTATCAAATATATATTTTTTTAGTGGGGATGGGTTGTTATGAATGTACATAATATGATAATTATTATTTTGATAGTATTATTGAACCACTTTTAGACCAATCACAATGGATTTTAATTGATGAGACTAACATATGATCCTCAATTCCATCTACTATGGGATTATGAGATCTTGTCTGATAAAACACTAAAAAATATTCCTTATAAATCAAATAAATGTAACCATTAATCACCTTTTATTATATAAATCACGGTATAATTAATCTCACATAATTTGGTTGTATTCTTAAAATTCATTTCAAAATTATGATGACAAAAAAATTTAAATGAAAATAAATAATATGATCACATTTAAATACACTGTAAAAAACCATTTAAATTAGAATTTACATTTATATATTTTATATGATAACTAAACAATCTTGTTTAACATTATTTCACCAAATTCTTGAAATTGAACCCAAATTCAGGAAATTCAGCCCAAATTAAACAAATTTGTCCCAATTCAACATAAAACCTCATAACATAGTACCAATTACACCGATGTTAATTAAAATTTTTGTTCTAGTCATAGAAGAAACAATTGATTTATTTCGAAAAAACGGTTGATAAATGATTTTGGTGGTAGAATAATTGAAAAAATTAATATAGGAAAGGAGGAAAGAATTTTTATAATGAGAATGATCTCAAAGTCTAATCATCGTTGAATTTTTTAAAAACTTAAATAATTATTAACAATGCATTGTGGATTATTAATACTCATAGGTATTGACATATATTTTTATAATTTGGAAATACTTTTCATAATAAATAAAATATCATAATGGCTATAATATATTTATTGGTTTAAAAATTAATTGATTTTGTTTGATCTAGACCACTAATGATTTGTTATTTTCTTTAAATACTATATTTTATCACATCAGTTTCCATTAAAGTTATGTATGGAATTATTCATATTAAATTTTTGTATACTGTATAATTTTTACTCAGGATGTGAATTACTAGTAAACTAATATGATTAGTGTAATGTTGTAAATTGGATGAGGATTTATGGGGTAGTTGAGATAAATTGAACATAAAATAGATAACAAGTACTTAAATTTAAATAAATATTCACTACAGTTTATAATAATAAGAACCCACATAAGATAAAAGTGTTAAAGTATTTGTAAAAATAGTAAATATAAAAAATATATTAGAAAATATATTTAAAATCATCCCCAATGTCATTCACTTATACTTATCTTTTTATAAATTTCATACATGATTACTTTAACAATAACTTGTCAAATATTGAAACATTAGAAAAAGTGTACTAAGATTCTATATAAGGGTAAACATTCTTGTTATATTTCTTATATAAAAATTAGAATTAGATTAATGGTATGAGACATTGATCATAACCACAAAATGTCACGCACAAAATGTTAATGATCAATAATCCCGAATTAGATAATATGGTTTTTTCATAGAAAAAATTCATTTGTGTTATGATCATGTAATAGTCAATATTCAAACATGATCAATGATAATATATCTGAATAATTAGACATAGATTTATGGAACATTTATAATCATAAAAAACCATTTCCTTTGAGAAATCTCAATTGATAAGTAATCATATTGTATTGGGTTCACTTCTCATTCAATCATTATTGTAGTCAAGATTAACATTCATTAAAATAATAATGGACATACTCTAAATCCCATCTACCTTAAATACCAATTTCTATAATTTTCATTTTATTATATATCATTCATTACCAAATGAATTAGAGGGATAGATATATTTTATATCACCCATTACATAAACAATACCACAAATAAATTTTCAACATGATCATATAACATTCACTATATTAATACAGAAAAACCCAATTAAGATTAATTAGTTTAATCAATATCCCATAATCCAAAAATCATAATTTAAATAGAGAAAAAAATTATATTGTATCATAATGAGAATTCATTATCTAATCATATAATAAATAACACGTGGTAATGAATCAGGTTTCATTTAGTAATGTTATGATAATCATGTTCATAACCCTTCTAAATATTTATATCGTATTATAATATTATATCCATGTTGAAACAAAAATATCCAAAAAAATTAACATATATGTATAGTTCCTTTAAATGATTATAAAAATTTTATTAAGAAAATGTTTGAAAATTAAATTTTTTAAAAAAATTTAAACTAAACATTATTTAAATATAATGAATTATATAATACTTTTAAATATAGCTGAAAACAATAATATAATACTCAATTAATATAATTTTTTTGATAATGAAAATCAATTAATATTGTATATGATGAAGAATTTTATTTCTTTTTTTTAATAATTTAATAAAAAAAATAATTTTTTTATTAAACAAATTAAAAAATTTAATTGATGTAAAATATATTGAAAAAAACATACTTAAAAATTATAATTATACGTAAAAAATTCATCAATGATTTATGAAGCTAAAGAATAGGGATGCAAAATTTTATCACCCAAGGAAGAAAACACTCCTCATTTCTTCGAAATCATTTTCAAAATATTTTTATGTACTATATATTTTATAATTTTTTTATTTAATAAATATTATGTATATAACTCGTATCTAAGTGAACATATTCGTTTTAAAAATTTGAACTAAATAATTTCTCACAATAGAAATATGTCAAAGTAAATCACGATATGAAATCAAATAGTGAAATTCAATCATATAGATTTTATAATATCTGACCAAAATATTATTATACCGAGACCATTTTTATTATTTACATATAAACGTATGATGAATTAATATTTTCAAAAAAAATACATTCGTGGGAAGTATATACATAACAAAATAGTGAAAAAAATTCTGATTACTATGTATATCTTATATAATTAATGGTTATTCATCAGAACATCACCACAATATATGTCGGGATTAATATCCATTAAAACATTATAATATTTTAAAAACCTGCATTTTATTAACCTAATGACTTTATTAGATATACTTATGGTTATATTGTGAGATGAATAACAAATATAAAGAATTTTTTAATTTCATTTTAGTTGTAGACTGAGCTAGATAGCTAAAAAATTATTAATGGAGGAGTGGTGGGATTCTATAATGATTGGCTAAATTGAATAATGATAAATTAAAATAACATTAAATTTTAATTTATATTAAATTAATTTAATCTATCAGTGAATGTAATTTTAATAAATTTTGGATATGTTAATATCAAAATCCAAATAACCAATTAAATTTGGAATGGATATTATAGAACATAATCCTTATCTTCGAGGTTAATCCCTTAATAAACCAATTAAAAAAGATTCATAGAAAAAACATCATTCATTATTATGGAATAAAAATTTACTTATGTGGTTGACATTATCCTAGAAATTTCTTATAGATGAAATTTTGACCATTTGGTAATACAATTATCTTATTTCATGATCTTATTAAAAATATGATAAAAAATTATTTAACATAATATATCATTAAAACATTTAGAGATTATTTAGACATTTTTTCAATAATATACTAAATATTAAATGTATTTAAAATATAGTTACATTAACAGAAAATTATGTATTTATCATTACCATAAAATTTATGGAACGCCATAATTCATTCCCAAATATTAAATTTATTAAATAGTACAATATGTATGTCCGCCTTTTGTAAGGATTTATGGTAATTTTTTACACCAATATAAATTTTAATTAACATCCAATCAGATATAATAACATATTTATATTTAATATATATTTTTGTTATAACATGTCCAATTTTTCGTTATATTATTTTTAAATATGATATAGATTATTTTTGTGACTAGGTGCTGAGACAACATGCGATTATGAGACATGGTGAACCCAAAACAGATGTTAGATATATATTAAATTTATTAAATAGTATGCAAACATGGATTTCTGAAAAATGCGTAATAATATAAATTTTTTTCCCAGATCAAAATTATGATGGAACTATTGTGCTCCGAATTGTAGTTTTAAACTAAGGTTAACATAACATTAGTTTGTGTGGGTTTTTTTGGGAAAAAGACCTCGTTCGTGAAAAATTAATTTAACAAATCAACATACTAAATTATTTTTTTTCACAATAACCTATATATTCTTTAAATATATGGCTATGGAAATTTTCTTCTGGTTCAACTAAATACAGGAGAACAAGACGTTGTTGGAAGATAGAATACATAGTGGACACCAATATATTGTAATTAACCCATGGATCATAATGCAAATGGATTTGGAAGATCCCATCAGTGACATAAACACAATATTTCTTATTGATCAATTGATCAAAACTCTATGTAGAATGTCGGTTTAATGTCTATTATTCCCCATTCTTGAATCCTATGATGAACACAGATCAATAGACAAACAGATCAATCCGTGGATCATGGGTATCTGATGGATGAGTATATTATGAGGAGTTTTCGGAGAATAATATTGAATATGTTCATTTTTTAACTTAAACAAATAATCTATATTGACACAAACATTGATCAAGGATAGTTCATATAATTTTTATTTGTGATTCTCCCTTGATTCTACGATTCACCAATAGTGTTCTTCCACTATTCTAGGGTTTGATGAATCCTGATCGATCGATTGTTGAACTCGTTTTCCATGGTGAAATGATCTGATATGCTTTATCTGGGATTGGCACGATTGAGAGAAGTGTGATGAAGGTTGTTCCAATGAATTAGGTCATGATATATGTATTATTCTTCACTTTTAAGTGTTACTTAGTATTCCATGATGATTATATATTAGATCTATTATTCAAAAAGATACAATTTTGGATCATGATAATTGTAGATGGTGAGACTCAGATGACACTTACCTTGAGTTTACCCTTAAGGAATGACCATAATGATGTATTGATAAATAGAGAAGATGACCAGATTATGAATATATTTTCTAAAAAAGTCCCATAGGACACATTGTGTAAACCAGAACTACAAACTACTTGGTACACCAAGGAATGATGCTTGAGATTGGAAAATTTTAATGATCACATGGGATGTGACACCTATCACATGGAATGTGACCATCCCCAGTTGACTTGGTGTGTACAATGAATAGAACATGAACATGGGATATCCTACATGGCCGAATTTCACGCCTGTTACATATACATTAACACATCATTGAATACACATTTCAGTAAATAGACACAAATTTTATGCACATAAACAGATAATAGACATAGTTGGGATATCATATGTATATATAATGAGTGTAAATAGTTTTAGATAGCGCGAATAAGGATTGAACACGACCTGTCATGCTCTTCCACACATGTAGATCTTCAAGAATATGGACACATAATGGGATCCTTGGGTTAAACTATTTTTTACATATAAAAAATACCTAGGTTCATCAATTTAATATTTCAGACCCTTATAGTTTGTGTTCATTCCCTAGTCCGTTTTTCACATTGGTATAATTTAGCATTACATCCACATCATATTATTTTGAACCCCATTAGAGTCAATGTCTTAGATAGTGTTGTGATATTGATAAATAACTATTCTATTTAATATTTTATTTATAATAAATGATATAATTCCCTCAGAATGTGTTAAATATGTTTAATTAAAAAGTATTTGGGATTAGATCATTCATTTGTATATTTGAATAAAAATCCAATTTTACCCTTTTAAAGTCACTGCAGTATTTCAATCATAAATATTTTTATATAAATTATTTGAACATAATATATTGTAACTATGTTCCTTACATAATGGTATACAACTTTTAATCAGGGCACTAGATCAAAAAAATGCATTTGTATAGAGTAATTGGGCCATAAATTCAAAGGTGTGCTGGACACGCCAGAATTAAGAATCTTCTATATTTTGGTCATAACTCCTTCATCTGGGCTTGGATTAAGCCCAAATATTTAGAGGGGATAGAGGACCAATATCCAAACATATGATCATTCTGGAAGGCCGGCCAATTAACTCGTTTTGGTGGTAAAATGGCCAGTGAAAGTTGGAATAAAATATTTTGCCGAGATTCCCCATTCACACTTCAATCCACCTTGAACCTAGACTCCCCACCACTCTATAAATTGGTTTTTTTCTCATATGGTGGCTTTGAGATCTGAATTGGGAAGTTTAGGGTAGAGGAGAAGTGGTTCCACTTCAAATCTCCAAACATTTCAATATGGGTAGCTCTTGAAGCAAGGATCCCTTCGACGAAGCATTGTCAATCTCCTTCTTGTTGTAATGCTTTTGTTAGTGTAATAAAAATCTTTGTTCTTATTTTATTTGTTCTATTTTAATATTTTTTGTTTAAATATTTTCTTCTCTTAATATTCCTCTTTGATATGGAATTCTTGAGTAGAAGCATTGTTGGGTTATACCCATTATAATCCTTTGCACATGCAGAACGCTTCTACGATGATTACACCACCCATGGAAGAGTAATCTATTAGTAATCGATCTATCTTATACCATATTAATTTAGTTATTTTGAATAATTGAGCTACTGTAATTAATATAATGATATCCATGAATTTTGTTTTTTAATTTTAAGAAACTATGCAAGCAATTGAATAATTAACACAAAAACACCCGAGGTCGAGATTTTGTGTAAATTGTGAGAGCATGATCTTAATCGGTAATACAACACCACATAGGATAACATTATAGAGTTAAAATATAATCCATAAACACAATTCATCCTGATTTCCAGAATGGATTTGTGCTATAATTAACCATTTAACATAATCTAACCTTAGAACAACAATCAATGCATGGTGCTGTGATTGCGTGTTCCGAATCTAGAGTAGGGTTTAGGTAATTTCAACTTTGTGGTCCATTTAACTCTTTTAGGGGTTGAGGGTTAACAAATTAGTGGATCATAATTAAGTGAATATTGATTTAAATGATAATGATTAATATGTAAATGAAGTGGTAGAGTTAGATCGATTACACCTTTTAAAATATTTTCTAAAAAAATATTCTTGTTGTATCTTTTTGATAAGACTTCATTTTAAATCGTAAAATAAAAAATCAATCTTCATCTAGAAAAATTATTCTATATTAATAAAATATAAACAACCCCCATAATTTAAACTAGTTTTTTAATTCTATTCTAATTTATTTTTAGAATACCTTTAATAAGTTGTTAAATTAACTTCCTCCTTGAGAGACGACCTGGTTCAGCCACTCTACAGCACCAAAGTACCCCAAAATCACACTAATCATTTGAGAGTGCCCACGACAGTGATCATTCAAATTGGAACCATTTCCAGGGAGGCCTGTAAAAATTTTATCCAATTATAGGTATTTATTTTATTTTACATTTTATTCGCTTCCTCTATTCTTTTTTCCTTCTTTACCCAATCTGGTTTTTTTCTTCTTCTTCTTTTATTTTATTCTATATATTTTTGGGCCATAAAATCAAACTTATTATGTTTATTTTACTATTTTCCAACTTCTTTCATTTCATTTTTATTTTATTTATGACATGAACAAATCTTGAAGACCACTTAGAACTTGACCCTGAGATTGAACGTAGACTTAGGGCTCGAATCAGACATTCTCAGTCTACGGGATGTTTCAACATTCAACCAGTTGGAGAATTACTCCAATATCAGAACACTGAAATTGGAGTAAATTCAAATTCAACCATAAAATAAGAACCAATGGCTGAAAATAATGGAATTTAACTTAATATAACCATTCGAGAATTGGTTACACCGGATATTAACTATCAACCAAATTGTATTGCATACCCAAATCTCGAATCAGACTTTGAACTAATATTTGGGTTAATTCACATACTTCCAAAGCTTCATGGCCTCTATGGTGAGGATACCAATAAACATTTGAAAGAATTTAATGTGGTTTTCTCGACCATGAAACCATTAAATGTATCTGAAGACCAAATAAAATTAAGATCATTCCCATTCTCACTTGATGGAGTTGCGAAAGATTGGATGTATTATTTACAACCCGAAGATGTAACTTCTTGGAATGATTTAAAACGTCTTTTATTGTAGAGATTTCTTCTAGAATCCAGGACGACATACATTCATAATGAGATATCTCGGATCATTCAAGCACAAGGGATGTCAATGTATGAGTACTGGGAGCGATTCAAGAAGTTGTGTGCAAGCTGCCCACATCACCAAATCAGTGAGAAACTACTCATCCAGTAATTCTATGAAATAAGAATACATATGGAGAGAAGCATGGTGGATGTTGCAGCTGGAGGAGCATTGGTGGACATGTCACCAGTATCTACACATGCGTCGATTGACCAAATGGCCCAAAACTCCCAACAATTTGGTGATCGAGGTACACCACATGTCAGGGGAGTACATCAGGTAAGTCCTTATTCTCTTGAAAGTCATTTGATTGATACCATGATTGAAGAGTTGACCACTATGGTGAGGCAGATTACATTGGATCAAATGAAATACCAATGCCATATTTCAAGGCATTTTGGTAAATGCACTGAGACAAGCCACCCAACTGAATGTTACCCACAACTCCTATAAACAAAAGACTATGCAGTAGTGTTCCATGGGAGACCATATCGGTAGCAAGAACAACAACCATATCCCAAAAAGATGTTTGATCCAACATACAACCAAGGGTGGAATGATCAATCAGACATGAGGTAGGGCTCTGGGAATCTACAAAGGCCCCCTTTTCAACCAAACATCGAGTAGCCTCCACCTTACCAACAGGGTTTCCAACAACCCAACGGAGAGTCAAAGATCAAACGTAAACAAGCCAACAAAAAGGGAATCTACAAAACAAGGTAGACTCTAACATTGATGATCTTTTGAAAAATAATTTAATAATCAACAGAATGGGCTGAAGAGTCAAGGATCATAGTTGAGGGAGTTGAAGACTCAAATGAGCCAGATTGCCACTACCCTCCATAAACTTTTAAGTAAGAATTATGGAAATCTACCATCCCACCCCACTCCAAATCCAAAAGGGAATGTTAGTGCCATCACATTGAGAAGTGGGAATCAAATGAACGATACATCTACACGTATCATTCCACTGGGATTCACCCCAACACCAGAGAATCTGCATTCTATAACAACTGATGAGAAATCCAAGGAGAAAGATAAATGTAAGAAAAATATTGTTCATGTTCCTCCATAACCCCTTCCTTTTCCAAACAGGGTTATTCAAACCAATAATATGGCTGAAGAGGCAATTCAAGAAGCTGTTTTGGACACATTCAAGCTTGTTGAGAACAATATCCCTCTACTTGAAGCCATCGAAAAAATACAAAGGTATTCTAAATTCTTAAAAGAACTCTGAACCAATTGAAGAGGGCTCAAGGGAAATGAGAGGATCAATCTTGGAAGGAATGTGTCAGCACTCATTACACCAACTATAGAAATGCCGACAAAGTGCAAGCATCCAAGGACATTCACCATCCCATGAACCATAGGAGAGTTTCACTTTTCTGATGCACTTTGTGATTTTGGAGCTTCCATAAATGGGATGCCTCACTTTGTATGCTCTTCTATACCAGTTGGTGAGTTGAAGCCGACGAGAGTAGTGGTGCAATTGGCGAATAGAGATATGGTATATTCAATAGGAGTCCTTGAGGATGTACTTGTATGGGTAAGAGACATGATCTTTCCAGCAGACTTCTATGTGCTCAAAATGGAGGATGATCAGGTAAGTTCTCATTACCCGATTATCTTAGGTATTCCCTTCCTCAAAACTACAAAAACAATCATAAATGTCAATGAGGGTACACTTTCCATGGAATTTGGGGATGATGTTGTGATATTTAATGTTATGTATTCCATGAAATACGTCTCAGAGGATCATTATGCATTTGTTATCTCCCATTATGAACCGCCAAGTAAAAACAACATGGAATTGGATTGTCCTATGCTTAGGGAGATTATGAGTATTGGTTCTAGTTTGATGTCTAAGAGTACTTCCACACTTATTTCTAAGGAACAATACTCTATATGATTTTATTTTGAAATGGAGTCATATTCTAATTTTTATCATGTGAACTCTAAATATGTCATGGATGTAGAGTATACTGATGGATTTTATGCTTTATTCTCTGATTTTTATGATGTATATTCTGATACTTATGCTCTATGTGCACATATTTCAGTTCCTCCTATGTCTCCATCCATGAACCATCCCCCTACACTGGATGTCACGACCTGTCCTCGGGGCCCGTGTCGTGACTACCCCAAGCCCGCCTTCCATAGGCCAGGGCTGGCGACTAGCACCAAGGCGTAAATCCTGGTAAAGGGAAGGCATTGCCTTTGTAAAGTAAACAAAAAACGCCACAGAGTAAGCAGGCCTGAGTAAATACTAAGTAAAAAATTGTACAATAGTAAGTGTGGAAATTAAGTGGGCCAGAATACAAACCCAAACTGAAAGTAAAGTACAACATGAAAGGTAAAACAACAACTGAAAATTAAAGCCGCAATGTCGAGCCGTCCACTGAAAGTTCCACCTAAATGGTGGGTACAGTTAGCCTCCAGTGCTCCTCGGGTCCAGTAGACTGCTCCGAGTACGTCCTGCCCAGTGGTCCACCTCTAGGTACCGTCCTGCTCCGCAAGCTTCCATCACGATTAGCGTTGTCCGTCGTCTGCAACCAACACAACGTAGTGCGGGCATAGCCCTTGCAGGGGTGAGTATAAGCTACTCAGTAGGGACCCCTATACCCCCGAAGGTCTCCCAGAATCCACAAAGGATATCCACAAGGGAAAGATATAATCCTGAAGTAACATCCAACATGGCTTAGGTATATTCCCATACATATACCTAAGACTTCAATTCTCGATCGGCTCCAACATCTGAGCTCAAGTACAACACAGTCCACATAGGAAAGAAAAATGTAAATCCACACAGGATAGAACAACACAATCCACATAGGAAAGCAGAACATAAATCCACAAAGGATAGCACAACACAATCCACATAGGAAAGCAAAACAGGATTCAACTCACACATGATATACTTCTTTGTATGACGATAGAGATGATCAGACGTAGCCACTGATTAATCTAAGCCATCGGTCCCACAAAGGATCGGTAGGTACTAACCCCCGTAATGAACCACATAGAATCGATCATGAAGTTGAAACCATAGCTATCGGGAAACTCCTTCTCCATCAAGTACAATGGTTATGCCGCTACAACCAAGTGCTTCCATCTATCCTTGGATTGCTGTAGAACTCCACCTATCGAGTACTGTGGGCCTGCTACTACAACCAAGCCCTTCCCACCATGGGTATGCTGCTACAACCAAGCGCTCCCCCTCATAGCCCCTAGAGGTAATCCATCTGTTGAGTACCATAGGTAAACTGCTACAACAAAGCGCTCCTCTGTCATGCGTCTGCCTCTACAACCAAGCGCTCCCCCGTGCTGCTACAACCAAGCGCTCCTCTGTCGTGGTTCTGCTACTACAACCAAGAACTCCCCCTCATAGCCTCCAGAGGTACTCCTTATGTTGAGTACCGTGGGTCTGCCTCTACAGCCAAGCGCTCCTCCGCCGTGGGTCTGCTGCTACAACCAAGCACTTCCCACAAGGCTATCTGTAACAAACCGAGTCGTTTGATCAGCAGTCGTCAAGTCTCAACCGGATCTAGGGTTTCTGTACACAGCATGCTCATTCCTGGAGGGTCCACTCCACGAGCCACGAGGTCGATGCATCAACCGACATGTAGTCCAGAGTTGATCTATCCCAAAAGTACCGTAGTGGTCACTACCAAACCCACAGAGGATTCCCGTACTGTCATCATTGTCGTCGCAGATGCAGCCAGCTCTAGGATTCCCGCACACAACAAGCTCGCTCGAGAGGGTCTGCTCCACAAGCCGAGGGGTTGATACATCCACTGACACATAGTCCAGAGTTGATGTATCCAAAAAAATTTTATCCCCAATAGGAACCCAACTTCGCAGACGGCGCGTCAAACGGACGCCAGATCTGAGAGTTATTGGCATATTCATCCCAGGGGCCCGGTTGGTTTTTAAGGAAAAACCAACCCTACCATACTCCACCTGGGTCCAAACCATGGGCCGAGTAAGCCAAAAGATCCATCTCACTTAGAGTAATCCATCAAAGTCAACAGCACGTCAATCGGACGTCTGAAGCTCGAGATATGAGCATTTCCGCTCTGAGGGCCCAGCTGGTTTCGTGTACGAACCAACCCAGCCGAACCCAAAGTATTATGTAACCATGAGTGTGATATAAATAAATGACCATCTTGATCCAATGATCACATCACCGCTAACAGCGCATCGTTCTGAGGCACGTAGCTCATGTTATGATCAAAAGACAGAAAAGGTCCGGAGACGGGGGGTCTGGGGCCAGACCGACCCGGCCCAACCCCCCAGGGTTGGCCCGAACCGGGTCGACCCGACCCGGGTCTGGGTCCGACCCAGTTGGGCGCGACCCGGACCAGCCAGGGCGGCCTGGCCCGGCCTGGGCTTGACCCCGCCGGCAGGTCGGTTCGGCTCGGCTCGGCTCGGCCGAGCGGCCGAGCAAAGGAAGTCGCGGGGCCGTGTAGCCCCCACGTGAAACGAAGTCGCGGCCCCGCGTAGGGCCGCTCGGTGTCACCGGACGTGTCCGGGCCACCGCTTCCCTACCTTCGGTTCCGCGCGGCTGCCTAACCGTCTCCCGCCGCCGTGGCGCGCCGGCGACCCATGCCGCCAGTGGAGTCCGCGGGCCACCGGAGTTGCTCTGGTGGTCCGATTCCATTTCCGTCTACGTCGTAGCTCCTCCCGGGTCCCACTCTTCACTGCGGAATCAACAAATAGTCTTCGCGACCTGTTTTGTCGTTGTCTGTCATTCCGCACATCAACAAAGAACTACGGAGGGTTCTCGGGCCATGTTTGTTTGGCCCGCACCCTCCGCGTTTGGTGACAACAATCGGTCAAAAATGATCAACACATGAAAACATAACAAGAAACAATTTTAATAAATTAAAATTTCACTTTGATCCTGGGCTCTTTGTTTTAGAAGGAAACAACTAAGGGAATAAATTATTATTTCAAATAAATCCCTAACTCACCGTCGCCGTCGGATGCGAGTTCGTTGTGGAATTTACAGTCGCGGTAGGAGGAGATCGTCGCGTAGCGGAAGGGCGTCGAGTCGTCGCGGAAGGGCGTTGCATCGTTGTGGAACGACGTCACGTCGAAGATCTCTGAGGGTTAAAGAAACACATCGATTTCATTATAACAATTAAATCCATGTTGAGGATAGAAACCACAAAGGAATAAAACAACCGTAAACCCCTAACTCAATGGACGATCTAAGATCTGTCGCGGAAGGAGAAACGTCATAGAAGAACGTCGCGGGAGAAGAATCGTCGGCGTCGTGGTACTTGGCGTCGCATTGTCGGTCTCCGAGGGCTCGGCGTTCTTCGCGTTCTCCGCGAAGGGGGATGAAGATCTCAAGCCTTGGAGTCTTCTCCAAATCCTCTCAATGAGCAATCCTCAAGAAGACAAGCGTTGGTCTTATTTTATTAACATGCCAAAAAATTTGAAAGACAAACTAAGTAACGACCCATTACTTCATAGAATTAATTTCAATGAATAAACCGCCCAATTAATAGGAGATTTTAAGAATCTAAGAAAACCCCCAGTTGACTTTCATTAATGAGGAGTTTTTGTGGGTGCGTTACATAGAGGAAAAGAAATAGAGGGGCTCGTGCGGGCCCCACGTCACAAATATCCTACCAAGAGGGTAGGATATTTTGGATTGCACCATATCCACTTCTTCTTAGATGAAGTGGACATAAGTGTATTTTAAGTGGCTTTAAGTGAAATAAAAATAAAGTTGTCGCACCAATTTATTTTATTTCTTAACATAACCCCAAAAATGTAAAAACCACACCCAAGAAAACGTATGTCTGGAAGAAGCGTTTCTAAGAAAATATCGGCGCTGCGATACCATTGGTGCCCTCAGAAATTGATTCCGAGAACTGGTTCAAAATTTAGAAAAACCCGCTCATTCGTTCACTGAACGTACCCGAGCCAAACTTCGTAAAATGATTCCGGGCACACCGGGTCTCGGAATCAAGTGCCGTCAGAAACTATGTTTTTTGTAAAATTCCAATGAAAGTTAAGAAAAAAAATTCCTTGAAATTTACGGGTCTTTACATCACTCCCACCTCAGGGATTTACGTCCCCGTAAAGATACATCATAAACTAGGGGAAACAAACGTTGGTACTGAGCACGCATCTGAGCCTCCCGCTCCCAAGTTCTTTCATGGAGCTTCCTGTGCTGTCATCTGATGCGCACTAGAGGAATTGATTGTCCACGAAGGACCTGCTCCTGTTGATCCTCGATCTCCACCGGGACCTCCACAAAAGTCTCCCCATCATCAACGTCCAGCTCCCCATGGTCAAAGATATGCATCTGGTCATGCACGTACCTCCTAAGCTGAGATTCGTGGAAGACGTCATGCACCCAGTGTAACTGTGGTGGTAGAGCCAGGCGATAAGCCACCTTGCCAATCCTGCTGAGGACCTAGAATGGTCGGATGAAGCATGGAGACAACTTGCTGCCTTGGCCAAATATCTGTAACTCACTTCGAGGTATGACCTATAAGGAAACGTGGTCACCACACACGAACTCTAGTGGTCTCCGCCTCCTATAAGCACAAGACATTTTCCTTCTCTAAGCTGTCCTCATCCTCTCTTGGATGACTTTGACCTTTCTGGTCTTACTTGAGTTGCTGAGATTTCTTCTTTGCCGAGAAGAGAAATCCGGTCTCATCCCCTGAATGAACCACGTTCTTTGCCTAATACAGTCAATCACGTCATGGATGATACAAACCCATAGCAAGGATTACATCGTAAGGCCTCGACGCTACTACCAAGAGATCCAACCGATACTCTCACCTCTAAGGGTTGAGTCACGCTGTCAGCATCAGTGTGTGGTCACTGGGTCTCCTCCAGTAGGTATCTCAAAGTGAGGGTCAAGTCAACGGTTTTTTAAACGGGAACCTCTTAGAAACAACTAAAAGAGAGGACAAGAAGGTAAATTCCACAAGAAAAGTGTCTGTTATTAATGCAGCTCAAAGTACAAAGACACAAAACATCTACAAGAAACATCAACAATGCTAGAGGCAAGATAAACAAAAGTATCCAGGTCTGGAGCTTGTCCCGATCCTGTCCATCTGCTCCTGGAGCTCCACGATCGTAGGCCTCATCTGCCTGAAGCTGAGCTCTCCCATGTCTACCAGCTTCCTGTGGTCAGGGTGGACCTCCTGGTGGTGGTGGTGGAAACACCACGAAGCGTCTTCCACCTCCAACTGCATGGCCAGATCCCCTGCCACGGTCACCTGCTCTATGTGATCCGCCTCGATTGAACCTCTGCCTCTGCCTGTGAGGTCCTTAGTTCATCTTCTGGTCATCCGTTTGGCGTGTCGGATAGTCACGAGCCATGTGACCAACCCCAGCGCAGGAGTGACACTGTCCGCTCATGGTATGTTGTTTTCCACCCTGGGTGCCTCGAACAAACGATCCTGTGTCACGCGGTCGACCATCGGTAGGTCTAGTCCTCTTGGACCCCTCCACTAAGAGGGGTCGCTCCAACACCCCTGTCTATATCGGAATGCTGTGATAAAAACCCGAAGCTCCGATCTCTCGCCTGAGCCCCTGCTCGAAGGTTTGGGCCTTGAAGAATGGGTCTTGTACCATGTCTGTGGAATAGCATGAGAGATCGGTAAACCTCACCGCGTAATGGGCTACTGTCATGCTGCCCTGCCGCAGTTGTAGTAGCTCCTGGATGCGCACAACATGGAGGGTGGCTGTGACGAACACTGAGTGAAAAAGGCTCTCAAAGTCCATCCAAAGGAGTGATGCCTCGTCATGAACCTGGAGCATCAAGATCCACCATCTGCCTGCTGCCGCATGCAGGAAGCTCGCTGGCAGGACCACTATAAGATCTGCTGATGTCCTCACTAACTGGAAAACTCGTACAACTGCCTCCAGCCAGTGCTCGGCTGCCTGGGGGCTTGTCTCCCCGCGGAACTTGGACGGTCACTGGCGCTGGAACTCATGCAGTGCACTATGGCAACGTGCATCATCAACGGCTGGGGTTAGAAGCATCGGTGGCTCAGCGGGTAGAGGTACTGCTGGTACCTCAGCTGTTAAACAGCCCTGTACAGAGGCCTCATTGATCGGTGGGCTGTCGTCACGTACAACTCTCTGAACCCTAGCTGGCTGCCATCGTGGGGCCATCCTGAAATGGAAATAAGTGCGCCATGGTCAGAATATTATACCTGGTGAGCCGAGACAAAGTAATCACAAAGAAAACTTGAAACACACATGCAATCAATGTTTTCGTGCATTAAGTCGGAAATTAGAAGTCTGGGTCATGGTGTACGGATACGTCGGCCTCCGTACCAACACTGGGCTCCCTGGACTGATAACCACACTCAATACGCTTAACATTATTGCTTCATATAGAAAAGATCAGAGGCCGCGGTAGAACCGAACTCCTTTGATACCAATTTGTCACGACACGTCCTCGGAGCCCATGCCGTGAATACCCCAAGCCCGGCTTCCATAGGCCAGGGGCCGGCGACTAGAACCAAGACATAAATCCTGGTAAAGGGAAGGCATTGCCTTGATAAAGTAAACAACAAACACCATAGTGTAAGCAGGCAGAAGTAAATACTAAGTAAAAACTGGTACAACAGTAAGTGCGGACAGTATGTGGGCCAGAATACAAACCCAAACTGAAAGTAAAGTACAACTCGAAAAGGAAAACAACAACTGAAAAGTAAAGCCACAACGTAGAGTCGTCCACTAGAAGTCCCACCTGATGGGTGGGTACAGATAGCCTCCACAGCTCCTCGGGTCCAGCCGACCGCTCCCAGTACGTCCCGCCCAGTGTTCCACCTCCAGATATCGTCCTGCTCCGCAAGCTTCCATGACGATCGGCGCTGTCCATCGTCTGTAACCAACACAACGTAGTGTGGGCATATCCCAAGCAGGGGTGAGTATAAGCTACTCAGTTGGGACCCCGAGACCCCCGAAGGTCTCCCAGAATCCAAAAAGGATAACCACAAGGGAAAGATACAATCACGAAGTAACATCTGACATGACTTAGGTATATGCCCATACATATACCTATGTTTTCAATTCTCTCTTGGCTCCAACATCCGAGCTCAAGTACAACCCAGTCCACATAGGAAAGAAAAACGTAAATCCACATAGGATAGCACAACACAATCCACAGAGGAAAGAAGAATGTAAATCCACACAGGATAGCACAACAAAATCCACATAGGAAAGAAAAACAGGATTCAGCTCACACAGGATATACTTCTTCGTAAGACGATAGAGATGATCAGATGTAGCCACTGATTCATCTAAGCTGTTGTACCCACAAAGGATCGGTAGGTACTAACCCCCGCAATGACCCACATAGGATCAATCTTGAAGTTGAAACCATAGCTATTGGGAAACTCCTTCTCCATCAAGTACAGTGGTTATTCCACTACAACCAAGCACTTCCCTCTAACCTTGGACTGCTGTAGTACTCCACCTATCGTGTACTGTGGGCCTGCTACTGCACCATAGCCCTTCCTACCATGGGTCTGCTGCTACAACCAAGCGCTCCCCATCAAAGCCCCTAGAGGAACTCATTCTGTTGAGTACCACGGGTCAGCCGCTACAACCAAGTGCTCCTCCGTCATGGGTCTTCCTCTACAACCAAGCTCTCCCCCGTGCTGCTACAACCAAGCGCTCCTCCATCGTGGGTCTGCCACTACAACCAAGCACTCCCCCTCATAGGCTCCAGAGGTACTCCTTCTGTTGAGTACCGCGGGTCTGCCACTACAACCAAGCGCTCCTCCTCCGTGGGTCTACTGCTACAACCAAGCAAATCCCACTACGATATACATAACACACCGATTCGTTTGATCAGCAGTCGTCAAGTCTCAACCAGCTCTAGGGTTTCTGCACACAGCATGCTCGTTCTGGGAGGGTACACTCCACGATCCAAGAGGTCGATGCATCAACTGACATGTAATCCGGAGTTGATATATCCCAAAAGTAACGTAGTGGTCACTACCGAACGCACAGAGGATTCCCGTACTGTTTTTATTGTCGTCGCAAACGCAGCCGGCTATAGGATTCCCGCACACAGCAAGTTCGCTCAGGAGGGTCCGATCCATGAGCCGAGGGGCTGATACATCAACTGACACATAGTCCAGAGTTAATGTATCAAAAATTTCCGTATCACCAACAGGAACCCAACGTCGCAGACAGCGCGTCAAACTGACGCCAGGTCTAAAATTTGTTGGCTTTTTTGTCCCAGGGGCCCGTTTGGTTTTTAAGTCAAACCCAACCCGACCATACTCCACCTGCATCCAAGCCTCAGTGGAGTAAGGCAAAAGATCCCTCTCACTTAGAGGAATCCATCAAAGTCAACGGCAGGTCAATCAGACGTCTGTATCTCAAGATATGAGCGTTTCCGCTCCGTGGGCCCGGTTGGTTTCGAGTACAAACCATCCCGGCTGAACCCAAAGTGTTCCGAAAAAATCATTGTGATATAACGAAACGACTGCCTCGATCCATGGATTGCATCGCCGCTGACGGCGCGTCGTTCAGAAGCCCATAGCTCATGTTATGAGCAAAATACCGAAAAGGTCCGGAGACGGGGGGTCTGGGCCCGGACCGACCCAGCCCAACCCGGTTGGGCGCGAACTGGCCCCGCCCGGCCCAACCCGGTTGGGCGCGACCCGGCCCGGCACGGCCTGGGTGAGACCCAGCCGGCGGGTCGGCTCGGCTCGACTCGGCTCGGTCGAGCGGCCGAGCAAAGGAAACCGCAGGGGCGTGTTGCCCCCACGTGAAACGAAGCCGCGGCCCCGTGTGGGGCTGCTGGGTGTCACCGGAAGTAGTCGGGCCACCACGTCTCTACCTTCGGTTCCGCACGGCCGCAGATCCACCTCCTGCCGCCGCGGCATCAGCCGTGTTGGCTCCGTCCGGCGGTGCATCGGGGCGCCGCCGGTGGAGTCCGCGGGCCACCGGATTTGCTCTAGTGGTCCGATTCCATTTCTGTCTGCGCCTTAGCTCCTCCCGGGTCCCGCTCTTCACTGTGGAATCAAAAAATCGTCTATGCGACTAGATTTGTCGTCTTCTGCCATTCCTCACATCAATGAATAAATGCGAAGGGTTTTCGGGCCGTGTTTGTTTGTCCCGCACCCTCCATGATAGGTGATAACAATTGGAAAAAAATGATCAACACATGAAAACATAACAAGAAACAAATTTAATAAATTAAAATTGCACTTTGACCCCGGGCTCTTTGTTTTAGAAGGAAACAACTACGGGAATAAAATTTTATCTTAAATGAAATCCCTACCTTGCCGTCGCCGTCGGATGCGAGTTTGTCGCGGAATTGACCGTCGCGGTAGGAGGTGATCGTCGCGTCGCGAAAGGGTGTCGTGTCGTCGCGGAAGGGCGTCATGTCATCGTAGAAGGGTGCCGCGTCAACGATCTCCGAGGGTTAAAGAAACACACTAATTTAATTATAACAATTAAATCCATGTTGAGGATAGAAACCACAAAGGAATAAAAGAACCATAATCCTCTACCTCAATAGATGATTGAAGATCTGTCGCGGAAGGAGGAACGTCATAGAAGAACGTCGCGGGAGAAGAATCGTCAGCGTTGCGGTACATGGCGTCGCGTCGTCGATCTCCGAGGGCTTCACGTTCTTCGCGTTCTTCGCGAAGGAGGATGAAGATCTCAAGCCTTGGAGTCTTCTCCAAATCCTCTCAACTAGCAATCCTCAAGAAGATAAGCGTTAGTCTTATTTTATTAACATGCCAACAAATTTGAAATAAAAAAAAATAACGACCCATTAATTCATAGAATTAATTTCAACGAATAAACCGCCAAATTAATAGGAGTATTTAAGAGTTTAAGAAAATTCCCCAGTTGACTTTCATTGATGAGGAGTTTTCGTGGGTGCATTACATAGAGGAAAAGAAATGGTGGGGCTCGTGCGGGCCCCACCTCACAAATATCCTACCAAGAGGGTAGGATATTTTGGATTGCACCCTATCCGCTTCTACTTAGCTCAAGTGGATTTAAGAGGCTTTTATGTGGATTTAAGTGAAATAAAAATAACGTTGTCACACCACTTTATTTTATTTCATATCCTAACCCCAAATATTTAAAAACCACACCCAAGAAAATGCAACTCCGGAAGAGGCGTTTCTAAGCAAATACCGGCGTTGTGATACAATCGGTGCCCTCAGAATTTGATTCCGAGCACCTGTTCAAATGTTAGAAAAACCCGCTCATTCGTTCACTGAACGTACCCGAGCCAAACTTTAGAAAATGATTCCGGGCACACCGGGCCTCAGAATCAAGTGCCGTCAGAAACTATGTTCTTGTAAAATTTCAAAGAAAATGAAGAAAAAAATTTCCTTGAAATTTATGGGTCTTTACACTAGAACTCAAGCCATTTCCACCAAATCTCAAATACTCATACTTTTTGAGTGGTGAGAAATTACCTGTTATCATTGCTTACAATTTCCCTTTTGAACATGAAGAAAAACATTTGAATATTTTGAGGTAGAACATCAGGGAAATCTGGTGGAACTTGGCTAACATATCAGGTATTATCCCCTCTATTTGAATGCATAGGATTCTTTTGGAGGATGGGGATAAACTGGTGAGGCAACCACAAAAGAGAATCAATCCAACCAATCTGGAGGTTGTTAAAAAAGAGGATGAAAATTTTCTTCAGGAAGGAATAATTTAACCTATTTCTGACTCACAATGGGTTAGCCCTGTCTAGGTTGTACCAAAGAAAACTGGTTTCACTGTTATAAAAAATGAAAATGAAGCGTTATTTCCTTTGAAAGTACAAAATAGTTGGTGAGTTTGTATTGATTATAAGAATCAAAATCAATCCACTCGTAAGGACCATTTCCCACTTCCATTCATTGACAAGATGCTTGATAGAATAACAGGTACGACACATTATTGCTTCATTGATGGTTTCTCTTGATATTTTTAGGAACCTATTGCTCCGAAGGATCATGATAAGACAACATTAACTTGTCCTTTCGTTACATTTTCCTACTGAAGGATGCCATTTGGACTTTGCAACGCCCCATGTACCATCCAAGGATGCATGGTGAGTATTTTTTCTGATTTTATTAAGACCTTCATGAAGATATTTGTGGATTATTTTACAGTGTATGGGACTTCAATGGATGAATTTAAAAGTAGATTAAGAAAGGTGTTGAATTGTTGTATTGAGAAAAATCTGATCCTAAACATTGAAAAGTGTCATTTCATTGTAGAGAATGGCATTTTCTTAGGGAATGTTGTGACAAAACATGTAATAGAGGTTGTTATATCTAAGGTGGACATTAATTCATTCTTATCATATCCTTCATGTGTGCATGATGTTAGATCTTTCCTAGGGCATTCATTATTTTATCGGTTCTTCATCAAATATTTTAGTTAGATTGCTCTTCTTATGTCACAATTACATCAAAAGGATTATGATTTTGTGCTTGATGATTCTTACTGGTCTTTATTTAATGAGCTAAAGATGTTTCTGACCACTCCACCGATCATACAACCCCCATGGTGGGAGATTATTTTTAAGCTTATGTGTGACGCCTCCAACTTCGCGGTTGGAGTCGTCTTATCTCAGAGGGTGGAGGGGCGTTCATATGTGATAGCCTATGCATAGAGGATGTTGGATTCTGCCGAATTAAACTACACCACAACAAAAAAGGAGTTTCTTACTGTTATATTTTCTTTAGATAAATTTCATTCATATTTATTGGGATCTAAAGAAGTTGTTTTTTCTGACCATGCAGCTTTCAGGAACCTATTAATGAAGCCTTACGCCAAGCCATGACTTAGTCATTTGATTCACCTTCATCAAGAGTTTGACATCAAGATAATGGACAAGAAGGGGTCAGAGAATTTGGTGGCAGAACACATGAGTAGGATTACTCACACAGCAGAGGGTGACCCCTTGGACTATGTACCACTTTGGGACACTTCTCCTGATAAGCATATCTATACCATCTCAGGTACGCATCCTTGGTTTGATGATTTAGTTAGTTACATTTTTTCCTCTGAAATCCCAAAAAATTTGATGAAGCATCAAGTCCAAAAATTATAAAGTGAGTCTAGGTTTTATGTGTGGGATAATCCTTACCTTCAGCGCATGTGTAGTGAGAAACTAATTAGGTGGTGTGTACCCGATCATGAGATTGAGTTTGTTTTTAATTTCTATCATACTCAAGATTGTAGTGGACACTTTGGACCCAAACGTACTGCTTGAAATTTCTTAGACTCTGGATTATATTTTCCTAGCTTATTCCATGATGCCCATGTGTTTTGTAAGTCATGCTCTCGTTCCCAACACACTAGGAACATTTCTAGGATACATGAGATGCCCTAACAACCCATACTATTCTCTGAGATTTTTGATGTATGGGGTATTGATTTTATGGTTCCTTTTCCTAGAACATTTGGATTTTGGTATATTTTGGTTTTTGTTGATTATGTGTGTAAATGGGTGGAGACCAAGGCCACCATGACTTACGATTCTCATGTTGTAGTGGATTTTGTCAAGGATAAAATTTTCCACAGGTTTGGAGTACCAAAGGTCATCATCAGTGACCAAGGGACACACTTCTGCAATCTGAATCTGGCTTCCCTCCTTCAGAAATATGGGGTGACTCACAAAACATAAACACCATACCACCCCCCAAATAAATGGCCAGGCTAAGGTCTCAAATCGTGATTTGAAAAATATTTTAGAGAAAACCATGCAGCCAAAAAGGAAGGATTGGAGAAAGTGCTTGGATGATGCATTGTGGGCTTATAGGACAACATACGAGACACCCATTGGTAGATCCCCATTTCATATTGTTTTTGGGAAAGCATGTCATCACCCCGTGGATGTTGAGAATCAGGGTTATTGGGATATAATGAAATGAAAAATGGATTTGGCCCAAGCTGGAATCCAAAGGAAGCTACAAATTAAAGAACATGAGGAGATTTGATTGTCTTCAAATGTGAACCCAAGGCTCTAAAAGGAAAGATAAAAATAATCTTATGATAAAATGATCCAATAATGGGAGTTTCATGTTAAAGAGGATTTCATTCTCTATAGTTCATAATTGAAGCTGATGCCTGGTAAGATGCATTCCATATGGTTAGGTCCTTATGTTGTGACTAATGTTTTTCCTTATTGTGTAATGGAGATCACACAAGAGGACAAAAGAAGGAGATTTATAGTTAATTGTAAACGTTTGAGGAGATATATTCAGGGACTTCTTACTGATGTAGTGGGATTTATCACACTGCATGACCCCATCATCACTTGAGCCCATCAGGCTTTTCCTAACCCTTTAACTTTTTTATTCTTTGTCCTAATTAAAATTATAAATTTCATGTGCATATATCATCTCATGAATTCACATTGAGGACAATTAAATATTTTAAGTGTGGTGGAGGTATCCTTTTAATATAGTAATTTCAGTTGTTTTCTTGATTTAAAAAAACAAACAAAAAATTGAGTTTTTTTTAATTGTGTCTTTTTATTTTTCAATTTTATTTGTGTTTTTGAAATTTTTGAGCTGAAATGATTCTCATCATAGTTTTGAAATGCATATCAATGAGTGAAACAACATATCCCATGCAACTAAGCTTAAATTAATGCTGAAAATGACTTTGTTTCAAGTCCAAATATTAAGTAATTTCATGAAAAATAAATTGATTTTTGAATATCATGCTACATGTCACTGTATTTTTTATTGAAACCACATTCATTTGAGGCTTCTAGGCCATTATTTTCATATTCTTTACATTCACCTCACTTCTTGAGAGAGCCAACACATGCTTGATTTAACCAGAATTTGATTTATTCCTTTCAAAATGTGAGAGTTTGATGTACTTATATTTAACTGATTGTGAAATTTGTATGGTATTAAAGCACCTATTTCGATGAACCCCATTTATAATTTCCTACCATGAACATTTAATCCTTTTTCCCTTATAATCCATGAACAACCTATTAGGTTAGCCACATTACAAGCCAATTTTCCCTATCCAACTAACTCTTGAAGTGAAATTGCATAATCTAGTTGAGCATAAGTGTGGGGAAAGTTGTCTTATGTTGTGCTACCACATTTTGTGATACTTCAGGCCAAAAATTAAATTAAGAAGAGATGTTTTTACTGCTGAAGAAAAAAATTATACTGAATGATGTACCTTTCTGTAACTTTCATGATAAAAGAAGTTCTGCCTTTCTGGAGCTTCTAATAGAGGGGGAATGATGTGCCATACTGGATCATTCAAGAAAATCATGTTTGAGAAGATTGAAATTTTTGATAATGAAATGATGAATGGTGTAAACATTACATGACATTTCATGATGATGGATCTGAATTGATACTATGGGGATTGAGGAGAAGACCATATATATGTGAAAATTATATTAATGAAATTTTGCTTCAAAAAGAGTCAAGCACTCCCCATTCTGCCTCAGAATTTTTCACAACATAATCCTACCAACTGAAAGCCACATAACAAACCTAAAAATTCTTCATGATAAACATATGTCTTTGATTCACATCAGGTGGAAATTTAGAAATTTATCAAGCCTATGGTGACCTTTGTATGAGTTTGGATGACAAATACATTACAAAAAAATATTTATATTTGAGTGATGAGTGAAAATTCAAGCGAGGGAAGTGATTTGTGCATGTGATGATAAATGAAGTGGAAATATATTGACTTATATAAATGGAGAACATGAAATAATTATTTTTTATGAGGCATGATATTATTTTATTCTTGGTGTGGAATTGATGGATCTCAATGATATGTGTTTTAAAATATGTTTTGATTTGATATTAATGTTTACTTGATATGAGGTTTTTCTCATGAGTGGAAAAGGGTAAGTGTGGGGATGTTGATAAAAAATATTTTATTGAATATTTTATTGATAATAAATGATATAATTTCCTCAAATGTTGTTAAATATTTTCAATTATAAATTATTTTAGATGAGATCATTCATTTTAATATTTGATGAAAATTCCCGTTTTACACTTTTAAAATAACTTTATTATTTCAATCATAAATTTTTTTATTTGAATTATTTAAACATAATATTTTGTAACTATGTTCCCTACTTCATGGGATACAACATTTATTCAGGACACTAGATCAAAAGAATGCATTTGAATGGATTAATTGGGCCATAATGTCAAAGTTGGGCTGGACACGCCAGAATGAAGAATCTTCTGTATTTCGTCAATAACGCCTTCATCCTAGCTTTGATTAAGCCCATATTTTTACTGGAGCTAAAGCACCCATATCCACACATATGACCCACCTGAGAGGTCTCCCAATTCCCACGTTTTGGTGCCGAAATGGGCGATTCAAATATGAATTAAATATTTGGCTAAGATTCCCCATTCACACTTGAATTTACTTTGAACCTATCCTCCCCACCACTATATAAATTGGTTTTTTCTCAATTGGAGGGGCTGAGATGTGAATTTGATAGTTGAGGGAATAGGATAAGTGGATCCACTCCAATTAACCAACCATTTCAATAAGGGTAGCTCTTGAAACAAGGATCCCTTCGACAAAGCCTTCTCCTTCTCCTTCATGTTGTAATGCATTTGTTTGAGTAATAAACTTCTTTGTTCTTCTTTCATTTCTTCCCTTATTTTCTGTTTTGTTTAAATTTATTATTCTCTTAATCTTCCTCTTTGAGCTGGAATTATTGAGTAGAAGCATTATTGGAGTATACCCATTATAAACCTTTTCACATGCAAAACGCTTCTAAGATAATTACGCCACCCATTGAAGAGTAGTCTTTTAGTAATCAATCTATCTTCTACCATCTTCATTTAATTTTTTTTAATCATTGAGATACTGTAATTAATCTAATATGATCCATGAATTGTGTTTTAAAATTGTATGAAACTAAGCAAGTAATTTAACAAATAACAAAAAAACATGGGTGGTCGAGATTTTGTGTAAATTATGAGAGTGCGATCATAATCGGTAATACAAGACCACACCGATAAAATTGTAGAGATAAAATATAATACCTAAACACGATTCATCATAATTTATAGAATGGATATATGCTCTAATAAAACACTGGCCATAATAAAATATTAGAACAACAATCAATGCACGGTGCTATGATTGCATGTTATGAAGCTAGCATAGGGTTTAAGTAATTTCATCTTTGTGGTTAAGTTAACTCTCATAGGGTTCGAGGGTTAACAAGTTATGGAATAATAATTAAGTGGATATTTATTTAAATGATAATTATTAAAAATTAAATGATGATGTAGAGTTATATCGATTACGCCTTTTTAAATATTTTCTAAAAAAACATTTTCTTATTGTGTCTTTTTAATCAAAGTTCATTTTAAAACAAAACAAAATACAATATTCTTTGAGAAAAATTCTTATATATTTATAAATTTAAAACAACCCCATACATTAAACTAGTTTTTTAATTATATTCTATTTAATTTTTATAATACCTTAAATAAGTTGTTAAATTCACTTCCTTCCTTGAGAGACCACCTTGATCAGCCACTCTAATGAACCTAAGAACCTCAAAATCACACTAATCATTTGAGTTCTCCCACGACACCCTCTTTCAAATATACCTTTATAAGAAAACTGTGTGGTCCTATATTATCCTTAGTACCATAATGATAGTATCTGGAATTATTGTGAACTCTTAGAGCATGGGGTCGATTATCCATCTAGTAGACTAGATCCGTAGAGTTATCAGAATCATTGATATATGATCCCATATGAAGTGGATTGATCCAGGTTTAGTTTGCAGTGTCCCTTAGTTGTTAGGGGTGTTACCCCATATCAATGTGTCATAGTATTAATAGAATATCATGTTCTCTTTGGGAGGGGCCTAATTAGATATACCTCTTCATCGAGGGTCTCCCATGATATCATGGATTGTGGAGTGAGTTCTCCTAGAACAAGTGTTTCATCGAGCAGTATATTATAGCTGAAATTTGGTTATGAATGCTTTATGAAAAGGTGTGTCTTCTTATTATATATTGGCTTTTATTTGTTATAAATACATTAAATAGATTATTATTTTTCAAAATATACATTGTTTTTTGCTTTTTAGTGTTGTTGATGTTTCTTACTGTTTATTGTTATACTAATCCATACCTATGTTTTCCATTAATTTGCCCTGTATTATGAACATGAATACCTTATTTGATGATTTCCTAGGAGTTTAGGGAGTGGGGTGAGGCTATATGGAGTTTTATCTAAAGAGATGTTTTTTTGGATCATTCATTTGATTTAGTCTTTATCCTTGGAACATTTATGGAATCTATAAAGTTTTTAAGCCTATTATATTGCCTATTTTTCCCAATTCATTTCTATAATGTCATATATTGTTTTGGGAAATTATATTTATCCATGAAATATTTTAGTTGTTTTAAATTTTAGCATGATTTGGGTGTGGAGATGTGTTCCTATGTATAGGAACATTAATTTAATGAATTACATTTGTGGGATACTATTACTCATCGTAGGTCACCATACCCTAGCCTATTGGGGGCGGGCTCGGGGTAGTCACAAAACGAGACCCAATGGGTTGGGGTTCCGACCTTAAGGTGTTAGTGGGGTTCAGTTCTACATTATAATCTTTTGCAATGAGATTGGTATGGTGAAATAATTTTAATTTTTTTTGGATTTTTGTCAATGAACACAAGTGTTGGTGTGGCGATCATTGTATCCATAATCCATAACTCTAAAAAGCTTCCTTCCAACACCATACAATTTAACAGTAGTTTTAGGGAAATAAATGGTGCAAGAATCATATAGGAATGATTTTTCATTATTTTCCATTCATGAGTAATCTCCCAATATATAGTCTTTTGATAGTGGTACACCGTGTTTTTCATATAGATGCCTCTATGTTGGCATTCATCCCTGAATATAGAAACTGACCATGAGGATAATCCACCCAGTGAATATACATTGGTACATAGGCTTATACCATAGATAGAAACTATCGTTGGTTTATCATCTATACCATTACACATGCAGAAGTAACTACCACCAATACTAATAGATAAATATGTTCACAAGATACGTGAATTGGAAAATTTTCTTAGGTAGAAAACACCTAGGTTTTAAGGTGTCCAAGACCACGATGGGTCTGAGGAATGGCTAGAGGGAGTCACTCACATTTTATTGCTAGTTTGGAAACCAACATACCAGATGGAATTACTCATAGAGAGTCTTCCTCTAGGATATTTTGGGTGATGAGGGAGCTTTCTTACTCATTCATATGATATTACATCTATCTCATTGATAAACAAAGATTATATATTAAGTGATGAATTTTATTCAACCACACTAAGTTCGTTATGAATATAGGATATTTGTCACCTACAAAAGGGATTTGTGATACTGGAAAAGTACCCATCACGATTCATGGATCCCAAATGTTACTACTTGGATATGATGTGGCACCAAATCATTATGTAATGATCATTTGAGTAGGTATTGTGTGTGGACATTAGTATGACAGTGGTATCACTTAGCAATTTCAAATATGTTATAGTTATTTAGTGGGCCATGATAAGGGTGATATTTCTAGCAGAATAGAAACAAGTATTGAGGGATAATAGAGGGAACACAATAGTTCAGACATGGGAATTGTGAAACTAATGAGAGTCATAGTGATCCAAGAGGGTCCAAAAATTCAAGAGGTGACCCATGTACTCTAGTTCTGTGGTTCATGTCCCTAATGGTTGATTAAATCATCCTAGGTATAGGTGGTGATTCTTATGCAGTGGTATAGAAAACATATCATGAGATTTGATGACCATCGAACAAATGATCGACAGATGGTTGAATGATCACTGAGAAAAATATAGTTGAATAAGAAGGGTGTTCCACATGGAAGGGGATGAGGAAGATGGAACAAAAGTTGATTATGAGATGATTAGAGGAAGGGCTATTTACTACAACGACACCCATGTGGTCCAAAACATGGTTATGGAGTTTGTGGGTAGGGATGAGGCTTGATGCAGGCATTGAAGTCATGTGACCCTGAGGCTCTAGGTATGACATAAGTTATGATATATGTATATTTTACATTACATATAATATTATTAGATACATGTTCAAGACATTAATTCAATTCGACTTCCATGGATACAAAATAAGATATTACGATTGTGATTTTGACATGAACCTTGCGGTTAGAGACTCAGATGGGATGTATGATGGAAATTTAACACTTGTGCCAACACTATGTCCTAAATCAGGTATGTGATAGTTATGTATGATATCTATTTATGGTAGAAATTAGTCATTATAACATCCTATTAGGTATGGAATTCCAATATAATATTCAGTACTAAATATAGTATTATAGGAGTATGATGTGATGTGTCCCTAGTATTGGAACAATATATTCATTATTAGAAGAAAATGAAACCAAGGTAGAATTGTATGGAATCATGCCATAGTGGGTGATATGATCACTCATTGGTTGGATAGCATGACCATTGTTGTTTTCGAGGTTTCGAGTTTGATGTTTCCTACAATGGTGGTATATTTGGAGGTTTTAATCCCAAAATATGTTGTAGAATTACATCCATAATGAGAAGAATATTTAGGCATAGACATAATTTCATATTAACACTTGTATATATACAATAATATCTGATATCTCCTGTAGAGATTCAACATGTGAGGTTGTTGTTGGAGTATTGTTAGTATAAATGATTTATAAGACCCAATGATTCCTACTTAGCACCCCCATTTTATATTTCAATGAAGAAAGATGGGATCATGATGTTATGTTTTGATATATGTGTAATGTACCATAATTTTTCCTTGAATTATTTTTAATATTATATGGGAAATAATTCGGGAACAGGCTCTTAGACAGCGTGCAGTTCCGAGGCCCGATGAACCTGGAATAAATGTTTGAATTTTATTTAATAATTAAATAAGGCGTGGATGTGGTTTTCCTGAAAAAGTTGAATAACTCCTAAACAGTGCGAGGATCATAAATCTGAGGGTACCATTGTGTTCAGAATAGCGTTTTTACCTTAGGTGAGGCCTAACATCGGTCGGCGCAGGTCGGTAGTAAAATCTGGTTTTTGGACGCAACCGTAATAAAATATTAAATTATATTATTTTATTTGAATATTTGATACAATGAAATCCCTTATCTTTTTAAATGGAGATTTCGTAGGGAATCTGGGTTACAATTTCCATAACCCTGAAACTCTTGGTGGCTCTGGAGGCTTTGGAGGAAACCTCCCAATGCGGCGATGATGACGCAGCGACCAGACCATCACCGACGAACGCCATGAAATATTTGTAGGATGCTTAAATTGTGTTTTCTTCCCCGTTCTTGATTTCTACGATGAACACGGGCTAATACATGAACAGATTAGCCTGCAGATCGATCTTTCTTGTGGGATGGGCTTTTGTGGGGATTCTGGGAGGTTAAATCCATGATGATTCTCTAATGTTGATCTTTTCTTCTCCATTTTATCCAATTAACGGGAGCGGATCAATGCCATCAAGAACCACAGTAGAGGTTCGTTCCTCAATATTATTTCATTGGATTTCTCCCATTTCTCTCCTCTGTGTTCTTCGCGTTCTTCATGGGGTGATGAACAATGGATCATTGCGCATCCGTTCGATGATTCAACAATCTGAGATTGTGGATCCAACCCCGGAGCGGTGGCACAGAGGTGCGACGCTGGTTTCGGCACGCGATTCGGAGTGGATCAGAGATACGAATTTTCAGGTGTATTCATCAGATGGATCGTTTGAAATTTATAATCCATTTTGAGAGCTGAAAACATCCGTTATGATGTTCGTGTGACGAAACGAACCAATAACTGGAGTATCGAGACGAACGGACAAGGAACTGAGATCCGAAGGTTCAGCCGCGACATGAGGAAGAAGACATAGTTTCTAGAAACATCCTGACTACACGCTGTGTAGTATGGGCTACATGGTGTGTGTTCATCCGCAGAATTACATAACGTGTACTCTGGGAGTACACGGACACTGGAAGGGTACACGACCATGGAAACACCACATATACCCCTCCCTGGCTAGACCCGGCTAGATACATGGGATACCCCATGTACGGGTACACGGGTAGGTGTCACGGACACAGACAGAGGCCGTGTACGGGCACATGGCCAGCGTACATGGAGCGAGCCCAGGTGCTCAGACACAACGTGTGATTCTTCTACATGCCTTGTTGTTTTTTTCTATCTGACAAGCCTAATCACGCGAGCCGGTTACACGGGAAGTACCTGGGTTCAAGGAACACGACGTGTACCTTTTCTACACGCCGTGTAGTTTGATTTTACACGGCTTGAACGAATGAGACGGGCCATTTACACGGGCAGTACCTGTGGTCAAGGAACATGTCGTGTAACCATACTACACGCCGTGTAACCTTTTCTTGTTGAATTGAGCCACTTCTCTTCAGTGAATTGGACTAACTTCTTAGGGTTCGTACCCAGGGGTTTTCTCCAGATGGTTTTGGTATTATTTAGTATATACGGGAGTATGATCCCTTCAACAAGTATTCCTGAATAAATTTGTTGGAATCCCTTATGTGAGACATAGAAATGGATCTTCTATTCATCCCTGGAACCCTAGGTAGAGTTCTTGGTATCGATGTGACCAACTTTACCCGGGCGTTGATCCTCTACTTAGCAGATTAGCTCAGATTGAGTTTTTAGAATCACCCCGTGACTTGTTTGCGATCCTCATATGTTCATCATGTTCTCAAGGTACTTGTGGAGTGTGTTCTTCGGGAATGAGTACTTTTTACCTCTCTCTTCAGAGATAGGAGTGTGTTCTCTCGGTTTCATGCCTAGTGGAATCATCGAGCAGGATCCTAGGGGTGGTATTCACGATAGTTGATTTTGCATGAGTATTTCTTGATATTCTTGTGGTATGTTCATTAGACATATACTGTGTGGATCTGACTGTATTTCTTACATTATGGTATTTACTTATAGTATTTTTTTGTAGTTTTTTGGTGTCTTATTGGGTATTGTTATACTCACCCCTGCACGGCCTCTACCAGCACATGTCGTTTCTTGTGCAGACGAGCGAGCCTTTAATAGGATTCTAGGTGGACCAGGACTGGACGGTACTCTGTGTGATCAGACATGACGAGGTGTGTTCCTACGGCTACATACTACAGCCCCAGCACCTTTCTTACAGGTTGGAATTTGTTACAGACATTCTTTTTGGTGGGCTTGTGCTTTTGGCACAGGGTTTTACAGAAGCTGTACTTTACTTCCTGTCATACTCTTATGGTTGGGATTTTTAGTGTATGCAGAATTTCAATTTTTATTAGTTTTTACTTTTCAGCTTTGTGGGCTTGGAGGTTTGTTTGCATGTGTATAGGTTTATAGGCAATGCCTCCAATGATAGTAGAATGCTTACTCGGTGATAGTCAACAGCCCTTGGCCAATTGGAGGCGGGCATGGGGAGTTACAGCTCGGGCCCCACTCGGATGGGTAGTGACAGAGCGGTATCAGAGATGGTCGGTTCTACCTTAGGACCGAGAGTCTGTGAGTTGCATTGGGGAGACAGTGATAAGTGTTTAGAGTTCGACATTCAGTCCAAGGACCCCAGTGTTGGTGCGGGCGGCCGATGTATCAATACACTAGGACTCTGATAACTTGATTTTCAACTCGAAACATGAGAACACTAGTTTCAGGGAAAATAATGGTACATGCATCATATAAGAATGGGTTGTGTTTTTCATGTCCTTTTTGAGTCATCTCTCAAGATATACTCACTGACTGAGATACATATTGTTTCTTAACAGGATACCTTCACAATGTGCACCCACTAGGATCCACCAGATCGATCATGTGGATGAACCCCTCAGTGATAAAGCTTCGATACAGGGACCAGATCCCCCAGTTTTACGACCAGGTGGTGTGCCGGTTATCCCGCCACTTGTGGAGCAGTGGTTAGTGCCTGTTGAACCTGTGGAGGAGGAGCGTAGGCTGAGCGCACTCCACGAGTTTCAGAGACAGATACCCCTCAGGTTTTGAGGAAATCCAGACCCTCAGGGAGTAGTGGACAGGCTTGAGACTGTGTCCAGAGTCTTCCGTTTGGTCAGGACACCAGTAGACCAGATGGTGAATCTTGCGGCGAGCCATCTGCAGGGCTCGATAGGACGATGATGGAGTCTAGTTATCCAGACTCATGATGATGCAATTATTCCATGGTCGAAGTTTGATTCACACATTAGATAGGATTTTACATCGGTAACCCTGATAGCTGTATGCAAACATGAGCTTCTTCAGCTGCAGTAATGAACCATGACGGTGGCTGACAATTCGTCGAGGTTTACCGACATATCACAGTACTCTAGGGATATGGTCAGAGATCAGTACTTCAGAGCATAGAGTTTCGAGCGGGGCTTGCGCAGAGATATCAGAGCTACCATCATCCCTATTAGCATTCCTACTTATGTTGGGGTGCTCGAGTTGGCTTTGGTGGTTGAGATCTTCTTAACAGAGCAGAGACAACTGTCAGATGTTAGTAGTGGGAGAGATGGACAAGAAACCTCAGTAGTAGTGAGTCGACATCAGGGACCTAGGCATGGGAGATGTTTTCAGAGGAGATCCCAAGACAGGGGATCTTGCCATACTGGGTTCGCAGGTCACATCCAGTCATCCTCGAGAGAGGCGATGCTACTCATGTGATGGCAGAGGTATCTCTCTCGAGATTTTAAAACCCGCCGTACTACTAAAACATGAGTAGTGGATGGACCATCGAGGAATATGCAATGTGTGGAGCATGTAGATCTGTATGGAGGCAGATGTGGTAGGGGAGCTGGGAGAGCAACCATAGGTGGCTGGGGTTTTGATCTTTTACCACCACCACCCCTAGGACGTCCAACCCAGGCTAAGGGAGCTGGTGGATAGAGGCAGGGATGGCTGCAGGCGTCAAAGGTTTATGAACCAGTTACTCTCGGAATGATAATGGGTACTACATGTGTCTTTTCTACCTTGGATGCCATATTGTTATACACAGGTTCTATTCATTCCTTTCTGGATACTTGTCTTGTTCGAGACCTTGATATTCCAATTGATCCGTTGAATCGACCCTTATGCTTAGATACACTGACTGGAGAATATTCAGAGATCAAACACCTCTGTAGACAGTTTGACCTAACCCTTGGAGGCGAGAGTTTCAGTTGGAACCTCTTGGTGGTAGCATCGAGGCCTTACGATTTCATTCTTGGTATGGATTTTCTATCCACATTTCATGCCCATATCGACTGTTTTAGGCAAAGGGTGTGGTGAGTCCGCAGTGATGGAACAAGGGTCTCTTTTGTCAGTGAAAGAGAGACCCAGGTAGTGCATGATGGACTCGTGCATAGGAGGGAACAACCGATTTCACATCAGTTGGCTAGACTAGCCCTTGGCGCATCAGATTCTATGAGTTTCCAGTTTCCAGCAATAGTGGCTGAGTATGAGGACATCTTTCTGGAGGATGTCCCTTGGAAAACTCTCCGTTAGGAGATAGATTTCAGCATTTAGTTGCAACTTGGGATGAAAATGATATCAGCGTCATCATATTGAATGGATCCTTCAGAGCTTCGTGATCTGAGGGTGCAGCTGGATGACTTGAAGAAGAAGGGCTTTGTGAGACCCAGCATTTCACCCTAGGTGGCCCTAGTACTGTTTTCCAAGATGGCAGACGGGATCTTGAGGCTATTTTTGGATTATCGGTGCTTGAATCAAGTGACCTTAATGAACTGGTAATCAATATAGAGGATCGATGACGTCTTTGACTAGTATAGAGGGGCATGATGGTTCTCGAAGGTTGATCTGCGATCAAGCTATAACTAGTTGCGACTATGGGATGAGGATATACCGAAGACAACTTTATGATGTCACTATGGTCACTATGAGTACTTGGTGATGCCCTTCGACGTGACGAATTCCACTACGGTGTTCATGGGGCACATAAAACAGATCTTTCTTCCCCATCCACACCGGTTTGTAGTGGTCTTAATCGATGATATCCTTATGTACTCTGCGTCAGAGGAGGAGCACGCGAGACACCTAAGGATGGTTCTCGACACACTCCAAGAGCACCAGTTGTATGGTAAACTCTCGAAGTTTCAGTTCTGGTTACAAGAGGTCCACTTTTTGGGACATTTTATCTCTCTAGATGGTGTAGTAGTTGACCCAGACAAGGTGGAGGCAGTGCTATCATGGGAGCCACCTCATTGCGTGATGGAGGTGCGGAGTTTCCTTGGGTTGGCAGGTTACTATCGGAGATTCTCCCTTGATTTATCCCAGATTGCAGCACCCTTGACCCCTTTGACCCGAAAGGGGCAGCCTTTCGTGTGGACCAAGAGATGCTAGCAGGCTTTCCAGCAGATGAGACAGAGTTTGACTAGTGCCCCGATCTTGAGGTTGCTGGAGGAGGGTGTCGAGTACATAGTGATTTGTGACACATCTGGAACCAAGCTTGGTTGTGTTCTAATGAAGAGGAAAGCGGTGATTACCTATGGCTCACGTCAGATGAGGCCGCACGAGTAGAACTATGCGACCAATGATCTTATGTTGGCAGCGTTAGTCTTTGCATTGAAGATATGGTGGCACTACCTGATGGGTGAGCGGGTTACCGTCTACTATGATCACATGAGTCTCATATATATCTTTTCTCTTAAGGACCTTAATTTGAGATAGAAGATATGTCTTGAGATCCTTTAGGATTACGACTTTGAGATCATTTATACTCATGGGAAGGGGAACGTAGTGGCAGAAGCTCTCAACAAGATATCCAGTTCGCTATTGCTGGATGAGGCGACAAGGCAGTTAGCCTCTTACAGTTATCCTTCATGGATGGAAATGAGGGAGTTTACCTTTAGTCTATGGTTGTTACCCCTCCACTATTACAATGAGTCAGGGACGTAGATCGCGAGGTTGTTAGCTGTGAGACTCTACGTGCTCAGATATCCATAGGTGATGCTGCTGATAGATATTCAGAATGTGGGGAGCACGTTGTTCATTTCAGAATGCGCATGGTATTACCAGTGACGTTGTGAGAGGAGGTTCTGAGGGAGTTCCATACATCCCTTTTTTTGGTGTATCAAGGTGTAGAAATGATGTATCATGGCCTCTGACATCAGTCCTGGTGGCCAGGAATAAAGAAGGGTGTGGCAGAGTTTGTCTCTCTGTGCCTTACATGTCAGCAAGTAAAGGCTGAGAACCAGGTGCCAGCAGGTTTGACTCAGCCCCTTGAGGTGCCAGAGTGGATGTGGGGTGATATATCCATGGACTTCGTGCTAGGTTTACCAAGTACGTCCAGGGGACTTGATGACATCTGGGTGACCGTCGATCGACTCACCATGTTGGCCCACTTCTTAGCTATATGGGAGAAGGGTTCAGTGGAGGGCTTGCTACGCCTCTACATGCATGAGATAATCCGAATTCATGGAGTGCCATCAATGACCGTCTCAGATCGTGATTCTCTTTTCACATCCCGGTTGTGGATGGGATTGCAAGAAGATTTTGGGACTCATTTATTCTTGAGCACAGTGTTCCATCCCCAAACTGATGGTCAGACAGAGCGGACCATTTAGGTTCTGGAAGATATGATTCGAGCTTGCATACTTGACTTCGGTCGTAGCCGGGAGGATCACCTACCACTGGTGGAATTTTCTTATAACAACAGTTATCATTCCACTATTGGTATGGCACCATTCCAGGCTCTGTATGTGCGACCCTGCAGGTTGCCACTTAGCTGGACTGACCTGGGAGAGTCAGCACTAATGGGCCTAGAGATGGTGAGAGCTACTATAGAGTAGGTACAGGTCATCCAGGAGCAGATGAAGAATGCACAGAGTTGGCAGAAGTCATATTCCAACAGGAGGCAGAGGCCCTTGGAGTTCGCGGAGGGAGACCATGTGTTCCTTTGGGTCTCACCTCGATTTGGATTGCGGAGATTTGGATGATGGGGAAAGCTATATGCGAGGTTCATTGGCCCTTTCCAGATTATGAGTATAGTTGGCGAGGTAGCATATCTCCTGTCTCTACCTCTCCAGATGGACCGGGTGCACAACTTCTTCCGTGTGTCGCAGCTACGGACGTACGTGCATGATCCATCGCACGTCATCGACTGGGCCGAGCTAGACATCGATGATGGAGTGACCTTTTCTGAGTACCCAGTGTAGATCATGGACCGACAAGAGAAGATCCTTCATGGGTGATCTATTTCCCTTGGTGCGTGTCTGGTGGAAGCACATGAATCTCTAGGAGAGCACTTGGGAGCGGGAGTCTCAGATTCACTTGCAGTACCCACATCTTTTTGAGTAGCCTTTGTTTTGGCTTTTCGGGACGTAAAATCCCTACAGTGGGTGTGATGTAATGTCCTTGAATTTTTCTATGTATTATTTTTATTATTATATGGGAGTTAATTTGGGACCAGGCTCTGAGACGGATTGAAGTTTCGAGGTCTTATAAGCTTGGAACAAATGTTTGAATTTAATTTAATAATTAGATAACGCGCGCATGTGGTTTTCCTGAAAAAAGTATAATAACTCCTCAATGGGTGCTCAGATAAAAAATATAAGGGCACCATTGTGTTCAGAACTGTGTTTTTACCTTAGGCGAGGCCTAAAAATGGCCGGCACAGGTCGGTAGTAAAATCTGGTTTTTGGATGCAATCGTTATAAAATATTTAATTAAAATATTTTATTTGAATCTTTGTTACAACGAAATCCCTTATCTTTTTAAATGTATATTTCGTAGGGTACCAGGGTTACAATTTCCATAACCCTGAAATCCTTGGTGTCTCTAGAGGCTTTGGAGGAAACCTCCCAACACGGTGACGACGACGCAGCGACCAGATCATCATCGACGAACTCCGTGAATTCTAGGTGGGATGTTTAAATTGTGTTTTCTTCCCCGTTCTTGATTTCTATGATGAACACGGGCTAATCCATGAAAAAAATTAGTCCATGGATCGATAGTTCTTACAGGATGGGTGTTTGCAGGGATTCTGGAAGATTAAATTCATGATGATTCTCTGTTGTTGATCTTTTCTGCCCCGTTTATCTTATTAACGAGAGTGGATCAACGCCATGACGAATGACTACGGATGTTCATTCCTGAATTTTATATCATTGGATTTCTCCCCTTTCTCTCCTTCATGTTATTTGTGTTCTTTACGGGCGATGAACAACGGATCGTTGTGCATCCATTCTATGTTGCAATGATCTGAGATTGCGGATCCATCCCCTGAGCGGTGTAACAGAGGTGCGACGACGGTTTCAGCACATGATTTGGAGCGGATCGGGAGATACGAGTTTTCAGGCATTTTTCATCGAATGGATCATTCAACATTTATGATCCATTTTGAGAGCCTAAAACACCAGTTACGATGTTCGTGTGATGAAACGAACCAACCCCTGGAGTATCGCGACGAATGAACAAGGAACCGAGATCCAGAGGTTTAGCTGCATCGCGAGGAAAAAGACGACGTTTCCGGAAAAATCCTGACTACACACTGTGTAGTATGCACTTCATGGCGTGTGTTCATCGGTAGGATTATATAACGTGTACTTAGGGAGTACATGTACATGGGAAGGGTGCACGACCATGGACACACCATGTATACCCCTCCCCAGCTAGACCCGTCCAGATACACGGGATACCCCGTGTATTGGTACACGGGCATGCGACACGAACATGGACAAAGGACGTGTACAGGCACATGGCCAGCGTACACAGAGCGAGCTCAGGTGCTCGGACACGATGTTTGATTCTTCTACATGCAGTGTAGTTTCTTTCTATACGACAAGCCGAATGACATGGGCCGGTTTCACGGGAAGTACCCGGGGTCAAGGAACACGGCTTGTACCATTTCTACACACCGTGTAGTTTGGTTTTACACGGCATTAATGAATGACACATGCCATTTACACGGGCAATACTCGGGGTTAAGGAACAGGGCGTGTAACCATACTACACGCCCTGTATCCTATACTTGTTGACTTGAGCCACTTGTCTTCTTTGACTTGGATTAGCTTCTTAGGCTATGTACCCATGGTTGTTCCCCTAAAGGTTTTGGTATCATTTCCTATATGTGGGAGTATGATCCCTTCAGCAGGTTTTCCTGAATAGAGTTGTTGGAATCCCCTCTGTGAGACATAGATGCGGATCCTATATTCATCCCTAGAACCCCATGTAGAGTTCTTGATATCAATGTGACCAACTTTACCAAGGCGCCGATCCTCTACATAGCGGATTAGCTCAGACTGAGTTTTCGGAATCACCCCATGACATGGTTGTGATCCTCATCTGAGAATCATGCTCTCAGGGTACTTGTAGAGTGTGTTCTCCCGGAATGAGTACTTCGTACCTCTCTCTTCATACCTAGGAGTTTTTTCTCCCGGTTGCATGCTTAGTAGAATCTTCGAGCTGGATCCTAGGGGTGGTATTCGCGATAGTCGATTGTGAATGAGTATATCTGGATATTCTTTTGGTACGTTATTTAGACATATACTATGTGTAGTTGACTGTATTTCTTCCTTTGTGGTATTTCTTTGTTTTATTTCCTTTTTGGTTTCGGGTTGTCCTGCTGGGTATTGTTATACTCAACCCTGCACGGGCTTTGCCCGCATGTATCCTGTATTCTGCAGACAAGCGAGCCTTTGATAGGATTCTAGGAGAACCGAGACTGGATGGTACACAGTGATATCAGACAGGCCAAGGTGTGTTCCTACAGCTACAGACTACACTCCCATCACCTTTTATACAGGTTTGACTTTGTTACTGACTTTTTTTTGGTTGTCTTGTACTTTTGGCCCGAGGTTTTAAATTTGTTATAATTTACTTCCTGTCCTACTCTGTTGGTTTGGATTTTTAGTTTATGCATTCATTTACATTTTTAGTATTTTTTACTTTACATCTTTGTGGGCTTGGAGATGTGTGTGCATGTGTACAGGGTTATAGGAAACGCCTCCCATGTCAGTAGAATGCCTACTCGGTGCTAGTCACCAGCCCCTGGCCTATTGGAGGTGGGCTTGGGGAGTTACGGATCGAGCCCCACTGGGATGGATCGTGAACAATAGGACCCTAGAACTAGTGACCTTGACAAAAAGTTAACCAAAATTTATGATCGATGGCCACATTATCCATTGAAAATGGTATAAATTTCATTAAAGAATGTCCTCATATGAAGCTATCACCAGCTATGCGTAGAAGATGAATATATACCAATGAAGAAATTAGATGTTTCTATATATACTATTACGAATTAGTTATTTTATCTCCTGATAAATTCTCTATCAGTGTTTATCATATTCATGATTCTAATTATTATTTAATTATTTGATCGATTCAGGGTATTATCTATTTATGGAATCATAGTTTATTGGGAATCCTTGGAGGTGCATGTGAGCCAAATGTTGAAGTACATGGACACATACTAAGATAAGTAGCCTTAATAGATGATCTCACTGTAACTGTTTTTTATTCCAACAAAGGCTGGATTTGAGGTGGGTCCACAGAACGATGAGGCAGTTCTTTCATGGGAGCCACCCAATACTGATACAATGTTGTGGTGGTTTTGTAGATTGGTTGGGTACTATCAGGTGTTTCTATATGAGTTCTCTATATTTTTTCAACACCTAAAAACCAGGATAAGGAATGTGAATCCATAAATGATGTTTTAAAGGCTCTAATAGTGCATTCATTGTTTTTGATAGAAGTTGAAGAGTGCTCCCATATTTAAGTTACGAGAGGATGGTGTTGAGAATATATTGTTGTGTGGTGCATCAGAGACAGATCATTGTTTTTTTATGTATAATAAAATAGTTATTTCATATGGTTGAATCCATTTGAGACCACTTGAACAAATATTTTTGATCCAGGACCTTGAGTTAACAATTGTAGTTTTCACATTGAAGATGTGGTGACACTAGATGATAGGTGAGAAATTTATTGTGAACAATAACCACACGAGTCTAATTAAAATTTTATCTTTGAAGGATCAAAACATGTGATGGTATAGATATCAAGAGTTCCCATATGATGATGATTTTGCAATATTTTATAATCTGTGGAAGGAGAATTTCTTATAGGTCCCTCTCATCCAGATATATAATTCATATTTTTTAAATGGTGTGTTAGAATATTTAACCCTATTGTATATATCTTATAGGGATGGAGATATAGTAGCTTACCTCAAGACAATGTTTTTCTTACTCTCCACACTTATATCAATTCATGGAGGAATTGCATGGGGATACTGACATTAGACCATACGTTCACTTATAAAAACTAGACATAGTTCTGATTGATTATACAATGGTTGTGAGCATTACATTCTTTTCAAAGGATGGTTTAGGGTACTAGTGGTTTTTTGGGAGGAGGTTCTTAGTGAGATATATTCGTATCCTTTAGCAGTACATCTACGTATAAAAAATGTGTACTGGGACAACTAACATTAGTTTTGGTGTTCAGGGATGTAGTAAGGAGTTCTGGAATTTGTCTCAAGATAGCTTACTTGATAGAAAGTGGAGGATTTCGAACAATTCAAATGAATTTAGATCAACCCCTTGAAGAGAAAGAATGGATGTTGGGGTTTATATCTATGGAAATCATGATGTTAGTATGAAATACATCAATGTGACAAGATTCTATCTAGGTTATCATAGACTGACTCACCAGGTTTCCCCCCTTTATAGTTATATGAGACATGTGTTCAACATATTGTTTTTTATGCGTCTATGTTTATGAGATAGTTTTTATCATTGTAATTACCTCAAAAATAATCTCTTATCATGAATTTCTCTTCACATCCATTTATAGAAGGTATTAAATGAAGCTTGGAGGACCCATTTACACTTCAACATAGTATTTCACCCCCAAATTGATGGCTAGATTATGCTAACATATATGGTTCTAGAGGACATGATGTGAGATTTCATGTTACATTTTGGCCATATTTTGGAGGATTACATAACCCTAGTTGAGTTTTTGTACAAAAATATTCACCATTCATTAACTATTTTGGAACAATTCTTGGCTTTTTATGGGTGACCAAGAATGTCACAACATTGTTAAACCAATCATGGTGATTTTGTACTCATGGGAACAAAGATGGTGAGTCCTACAACATTGATGGTGCATATCTTTTGGTAGTAGATAAAGAGTAAATAGATACATCAGTTTTCTTAAAAGGACATCTAATAGAGACCTATGACTTTGAAGGAAGGTGTCCATGTATTCCTAAGTGTATCACAAAAATATGGATTGGGTAAATTTTGTTAGTGTGGAATTTTATCACCGAGGTTCATTGTTCCATTTTAGATACTCTGTAGAGTCGGTGAGGTGTCATACTTTTTAGCTGTAACAGTCTTGGAACAAGATGGGTTTCACATGACTCTACTAAGGAAGTATGTGAATGACTCATCAGACATTATCAACTCGGGAAAGACGAACATACAGAATAGATAAACCATTAGTGAGTACATAATAGAGAACAAGGATCAGAATGAGATAACCTTAGTGGGTAGTTAGTTACTTTGGTGCATTCCTAGTGGTAATCCAAGTATATCTAGGAGAAAACATTAGAGTTTGAGGACCATATTCATGCTTAGTACCCACATATCATTTTTAAGACATTATTTTGAACATAAATGTATAAATCCATCAGTTGGGTAGAGTGCAACAAAACTTATTTTCTATTCATTATATTTTAATATTATATGGTAAATTCTTTATATATAGTGTGGATATGGCATGTTATTCTAAGGCTCTAGGCTCTTGGAATAAATGTTTTAAATATATTAATGATTATGAATGAATATAGTTGAAAATAAAGTGTTGTAAATACTAATAAACTATTGAATTAAAAATTAGAGGGTACCGATGAGTTCAGAAGGGTTGTATTACCATAACAATTACATAACATTCTTCAGTGTGAGATGTTTGTGTTAAAAGTTTCCATGGGGGTGGAATTTAAAAATTAAATTATCTTATGATTTAGTTTTGATCATATTAGAAATTTCAATCATATTTAAATATAGGTCTATAATAATTTTCTCAGAGTTGGTCGTTATACCTTCGAGAACCAGACTCCATCTGAAGAGCGTGTTCTTGATAAATGATGACGGATCACAATAAGATTGTTGAAAATCATTCTCATGGAGTTTTCAGAGCTTTTAAATGAATGATGCACAATTGTTCTTAATCAATGATTAATCCAAAAACTAGGTATGCAATTTTTCTATGTGCATAATACCTTGTTATTGACTCCAACAAAGAATTCAGATCAATCGAACAACATATTAATCCCTGGATCAAGTCTATATGTGAGATGGGTAAATTATAGGGTGATTTGGTAAAATTATTATGATTATCTATGTTATTAATATGACGAAAACAAATTTATATTGGCACAATACTTGATTGAGGATCATTCATGTTGTTAGTTTATGTGTTTTTCTCCCCTGTATATTCGATTCACCATGGGTGTTCTTCATTTGGACCGGGGTTAGACAAATCTCGATCATTTGATCATTACAAACCAATTATATGGTATAACCAACCAATATCACATATCTAGGATCTCAACAATGTGGTGGAGGTGTTACTTTTTTATTGAACAGAATCATATGATGAAAGTTGAACACTTTCATATTCTTCTATTCTGTTCATCACGAAAAATTGAATGGACCTGTGATATGTTGTTCTAAAATAACTAATGCTCAAAATAAATGACTATCTGTGATGAGAATATGATGTGAAATCCATTGGAATTTCCCAAAAAATCATGACTATAACAATGGATGGTAAAATAAATAGGTTAAAGGATGTAAATACCCTTATTTCAAAAAAATACTTCAGAATATGAAATGTAAAACCAATTTACATTGTTTTTAAGTTCCCATGGATGTAGTTATATATATATATATCTCTCAATATTTATGATCACATGTCATGAAACAAATATCACAAAGCATGTAATGATCCAAATTTTTTCTTGGTAGTACTCTATTGAGCGCACAAACATGAGAAACAATACACATTCAGATGACACACCATGTTGTTATACCCAGACATATCTTGGAATAAACAGATGGGTATATAGACATAGATGTGAGATATGGACTCTACCAAGTGTCATGTGTAAAATACCGTGTGTCTCTACATGTTGTGTACATAATCCTACACACCATGTGTGTGGAGCCTACATTACATGTGATTCTCTTCGACATTAGTAGGATATGGGATAACAGGACATTCAATGAACCTCCTGGAACATGTTTTGTAGTCCCATAATGAGTGCTTGATGCTTTTTATTATCATAGATTTGACTAGTATAGGTTGAGTGGGATCCCTTTGTCCTTTTTACCAAGGGTAAATTGCTACATTACATCCTCTCAATCTATTTTGATCCCCTCAAGGGGTTGAGTTTCATAAATTGTTTTTGTGTCTCTCACTCTGATCGGAGTGTGATCCTCTATCATATGTAGTTCCCTAGATGATGTTTGTGAAATTACATTGATCTCTTTGAGTAGGTTGTTGATCCTCTATCAATAATGATTCATCGTTAAGGTTCGTGGAATCGTTGATGTATGATAAACTATGTGTCAGTATGATCCTAATTGGATTTGTGGATTCCCCCATCAGTTCTGGGTGTGAACACTTTTTTTGTTTAATATAATTCATTAAAAAATGGGTTCTATTTGTGTGGGGATCAATTATTTAGACAGTTTTATAGAGTGTCCTTGACGACAACCTGGCTCGTGGAGTGTGTTCACACTGAACAAGAATTCCCATTAGCATAATCCTTTGGCTTATTGTTGGTTATCACCTCCTCATGGAGAGGTTTCTACCATTAATATATATATATATATATATATGGGTAGTAACTATTATACACATATATTGACATCCTCTATGAAGATGACTATAAATGTTTTTTCTTTTTTAGTGTAAAAAGGATGTCCTAATGTGTTTTTTATACACACCCCCAAAATGTCAATTACAAACATGTGTTGCATCTTAGGAAGATGACATCATTTTTTTTAAAAGTTTCTTAGGTTGAATGAGAATTGGTGGAATATAGATGGAACTCCACATACCATGGTTTTTTTCATGATAATTCAATTGATATAGTCCTCTCCCATACTCCATATGAGACTCTATAGTTTTTCGTAAGGTTTTATTATTTCCCATTACCTATTTTAGTACCATAATTTTGTATTTTGTTGTTGGATCATAATTGTATTAATGAATTATTTCAGTTGTATTACGTATAATAATTTTGTGGGCTTAGAGATGTGTGTGTATACATTTAATTTTAGTCTAATTCTTCCCATTGGACAGACATGCCAACTCGGCACTAATCACTAGTCCCTAGGCTATTTGAGGTCGATTTTGAGTAGTTCTAAGAAGGCCCCCTCTGGGATTGTTGGTGTCAATTATTTTCACTAATATCATCTTTTTATCATAATAAAAACATTCAAGATGTTTTTAATAACGATAGTTACATTTATGTCATTATCTATTATGTTATATTATATAAGGGATATAATAAAATTAAATTGGAATCAAATTTCCCTATTTCTATATAATGGATTGTTATTAACAAAAAATAATTTTCAAATATAATAAATATTACTCTTGAATATTTTTGTTGGCCTTATCTCATTCATTTAACATATATTACATATTTTTGTCTTACTATGGTGGAATTATTTTAACGATGGTTCATATTCTTAAAGAAAAATAAAATTGTAGATATTTATGAATATAGACCGTTATAATTTTAAAAATGGAATCCATTTATTAGTATTTATATAAAATAAATTCCATATATCAATTTTCATATAAATACGTTAAACTGAATGGTATATCTTTTATGAAAAATACATTATTAACTATAAAAATTTATATATTTCAAATTAAAATATAAAGGTATTTAAATTTTAATTAATATATCATTTCTATTTAATGGTTTGTTTTATTTTCCCATCACTAAATGTAATTAATAATAGGTCTATTACATTAAATGATATAATGTATATAAATGAATTTTTGGGAAAATCATCATTTTTTCAATTCTCCCAAAATTAATATTTTTAGAACAGCCCAAAAAATAATCAAAACATTATTATGATATTTATAGTTCAAAAAATATATTAATTAAATAGTTTATTTATAAATGTGGAATAAATTTATAAACATATAAAAAATTAATAAAAATTATTTTATGAAATAAAATATATTTTTTGTATGAAATATCATTCTTCTAATACCATGTTTAAAAAACATAATCGAATAAGTTTAATTTAAATAGATAGGATATAAAATAAACTGATATCATTATAAAAGTTTATATATTGTGGTTATTTTATTTAATTGTGACATAAATATATTAAATGTCTTTAATAGATTTCTATTAAATATTTCTATTCTACCATAAAGCAATTTTATATTTATTTTGGAAATAATTATGATTATAATATACATGAATATTAATTCTACTACATAAAAATTTATAAATATATTAAAAAATATTCTTATTTATATTCATACCCTTTAAACCATGATCTTGTCCATAAATATCATATAAAAAATAATAATATTTTTTTATAATATCATAGTTCATTTAAAATCATTGTTTCTTATATCACAATCAATCAAATTATTAAATAGTATTATATATTAATAAATTTAAAAATTATTTGGTGTTGTATTTGACTTGATTTTAATAAATTTTCTCCCTTAATTATTATGTTTTGTGTGATGAATCATGAGTTTCAATTGTTTCAAATATCAATTCTACATTGTTGATGTTAAATATTCTTGATTACAAAGAAATTATTTTTGTTTGAATCAATAAATTTTCCTGCTGATAAGGAATCTAATTAGCATTTTTAACATGGAAGGATATCATTTCATTAATATATCATTACCCTTTTTATATAATATAACTCAAAATCATATATAAGATTAAAAAGTAATTCATTACATTCTATGTGAATATTTTCACATATGAGTCAATGAACTTATCTTCATGTATCTTATATTTGATGAATTTTTTAAATATTAAGATAAAAAAATGATAAAATATAATTTCTTATTCAAATTCCAATATATGAATCTTATTATTTTTTTAATTAGTTGTACACCTCCATGTCATGATAATTAATAATGAATTTTTTTCTAGAAGCACTCAAATTTCCATTTAATGCATCATATGATCCACATAATAATGAAAGGTTTTTTCTCATGTATTTAGATTAATACCATGTTCATTATGGTTAACAAAAGTTATGATATTATTTAATATGTATAATCATATATATATATTTATTAGGAACAACAATACTAAATGATAATTAAATAATTTATATTGTTCTACCTATTTCATTTCATAATTAACTAACCGTAAAACTGTTAAAAATATTGGTAAATATATCAAAATTTTAAAAAATGAAAAATAATTTAATGGATAGTTTTCACCAATATAAAATAACGACATATCCCATGAAAACATTAATAAAAAAAAGTCACATATAAATAATTAAAAAATAATAATAACCACACATTTTGTAAAATACAATAATAATTTACCAAAAATTCATGAATCACCATAATTTCAGAATAACTATACATATTGATCTAAAATATAACTCAATATATATTCCTCTAATAAATTCACATAATAGAAATAAATTTTCATTGAAATTAAAAATATAATTTTCAATATATTGTGAACTTCCTCATAAGTTTCATTAATCACATAGTCACAAAATCTCATTCCAATCATATTTTAAGAAAATATAACATCTACTTATTATATTTTACATAAATATCTTATTATAATAGATGATATTAACCATTAAGGTATTGTGTTTTTTCAATAGTATTTCATTACAAAATTCTTTCTCCAAAACAACAAAGTAAAGAAAATTCTAAACATAATAGAGATATCTATCTCAATGATAGAGTAAAAAATAATTTTCAATACAATATGAATTTTTAGTCAACACAATATACAATAACATAAACTAATAATGGGTATCTATTCCCCTAAATGTATTATTATACTTAAACATATCGATAAATAATCATATCATTATATATTAAATTTTCATTATATGAGAATTTCATAATTTATAATGTTATCAAAACTGTTCTCATATACTAACTTAAGTAACATAAAAATGAAATACGTAAACGTAAAATAATTTTAGTTTAGTATTTAATACATCTCATAATTATGCCCATGAAATAATCCTAAAATAGTATTGTCATTGGCGATTCAATACAATTTTAACATATTTCAAAAATTATTTCCAAAATTTCTCATAATGTTCTTCACCTATAGTAATAATAATATAAAAAAATAATTAATACCTTCATTCATTAACTAGGGAATATTATAATATTATAATCGATTATGTTAGTTTCACAGTAAGGGTAAATATTTGGAAGATTATAGAGGTAATATAAATGATCATAATCATAAAGGTAAAAATGTGATAAAAATAATAAAGGTCATAAACTATCAATAAAATTTTCTAACACACTATTAATTTATTATGTTTTATTTTATTAATAATGGGAATAAGAAAATAGTGTCTGTAATCATCAAAAAACTATATCAATCCATGAGAAAAAATATAATTCACAATACATAATTTTTTTCATACAAATAAGAATAACAAATTATTTACCTAGTTAAGGATCACATATAAGAATATAATAGTGTAAATAGTTTACAATTCATTATATAATTACCATAGTCATTGTTCACTCCAACAATGATTATATTACATAGAATCCCTTTATATAGTGATTTTATTATCTAATAAAGTCTATTAAATAATGACATATCATTATGTTCACAATTCATTGGAGGGATATTTATTTTCTAAATCACATGAAACATAATGAAAAAAATATGTAGATGCCATGAAATATCATTAATAATTACTCATATCATCAAAGGCAACAAAAAAATATAGAATGTTTCATAATAAACCAATCAAATGATTAATAGTATCCATCAATAGAAATGAAGTCACATTATACTAAAATAATTAATTTTATCATCCTATCATAATAAAAACATAAGAATTAAATGAGTTTCATGCAATCATATAATGATCGTAATAATAATAATTTATTGTGAAAATTTTATTTAATCATAAAATGATATCCAATGTGAAGCCAAAAAATAATAATAATGTTGAAGTTAATTATGTCAAAAATTCCTCTAAAATAACTCAATTTACATCTAAAATATTATTTAACCCATTCATAGAAAAAATGAAAAATATACTTTTTATACCAATAAAACTAAAAAATATACAATTTGAATAAAATTATAGGTTATTAAAAATTAAATTGAAAAATATATAAGAATGATGGGATAAAATAATATTAAAAAAATAAAGAATATACATTCATATAGTATTTTTTAAAATAGAATATTGTTTTCAAATATTTATAAATATAATGAAAATATTCAAAAAAATTTAATATAATATATTTTACACGATTAAAAATAATATTTAGTGTTTTCAAATTGGGTTTTGTAAAATATATCATGTAAAGAAAAAATATTAAAAACAATCCAAGAGAATTTATATTGATGAAAATTTTCATCGAAAAATGTTGAATAAAGGACATATTTTCAATAAATAGATTTTCTCAAAAAGTATGTGTACCAATGAGTGGGAAAACGTAAAATAACATATAAATAACAATAATATATATTATAAAATAAATAGTTTACCTTTAAATTATATTATTCATATTATTTAATTAGATTAATTTTTTTCCAAAAAACATTAATAGAAATGAATTTCTAACATAATCATTAACAAAATGTGACATATTTGGTCGAATATACCATGAATCCAGAAAACATTAATTTATTTTTAAATACCTCAAATATTAATTAGTAACAACATCAATTATAATCATGTATAGTATATTCAAAACCCAAATAATATATGTTTATCAATAAGAAATATGTCTCACTAAAAAAAGTGAGATGAGACACCCATACCTTAAGCCCTATGTTTCAACATACATATAAAAACATCATTTTCATTAAAACAAATCTATTTGATAAAAAATTAATGATTCAAAACATAGTCATGTGGTAATACCATGAGTTTAATAATTAGTGAAATAATAATAGGGTGGATTTTAAAGTGTTTTTCCAACCAAGGGTCACAAATACAGTTATGAAAATAAGTGAGGTGGTTTCATTTTATAATAATTTTAATTGAGACACTTGTACATTCAATAGAATCGATTTTCTTTCTTTTATTTTAATGTTGTTATATTAAAAAAATGTCTTTAATTTTTAATATATGATATATATATATATATCAAAATACTATTCATGAATAAAATTGTAATAGTTATATGTAAAATTTTAGACAAATTTTAGGTTTTAACCCAAAAATTATATATTTTAACACTTCCATTGGAATAATATCATCAATAATTTAAGGATATTAATTTAATTTTGAGTAGGTATGTAACTCAAAAATTATCCATGGGCAACATTATCAACCCCTTCACCTAACATTTGTCCTCGTATTTGATTAGGCGTTAAAAAAATATTTAATATAAAATATCATTAATGTTTATTACATCCTTTTATAAAACATTAAAATAAATTCTTAAAAATTATAATGTCATTTTAATATGTTATTTTTAAAAATAAGTATACAATATTATCAATAATAAAATTTAAAAAAATAGAATTCTTCCAACAATGCAACTTTTATTTCATTTAATGTAATATCATGTTGAATTTTCTATTTCAATGAAAAGAACTACGAGAGTATTTAATAAGATATTTATGTTTTTAATCAGTCAATAATAAATAAATTCTAATTAATATTATATGAAAAAATATTTTATTTGTAAAATATTAATTTATATTCATTCATGGAATCATATTTCCCATTGAAATATAATAATAATATTTCAAAAAAAGAGATTTGTTTTAATAATAATTCATATCAGATGAAATAACAGACTTATTAAAATTTACGTTGGGCGATAATTACATATTTTTTAATAAATAATGTTTATGGTTCAAAATGAATCATCTAATAAAATCAGAAAATGTGTTAGGGATATTTTATTTCATATATCTTATTTTTAAATAATTATATTATATATGATTTATTGATAATTATAATAATTTATGTCAAAATAAAATACATGATGGTAATTTTAGAATACCTGATTTAATATCAATAAATGGAAATATTATAATAATATTAGTTATTCACCGTTTGATTAAAATTAATTTTTTTTATGAAAATTGCAAAAAATATCATATATATATTATGAAATTTTGATTAAAAATATTTTATCCATTTTTTATATAAATATTATAAAATAGATAGAAATAATTGATATTTTCTAATGAAAGAATCAATAAAATTTATTTTTGATGAATATAATTTATGATGAACAAAATTAATTTTTCGACAATATTATTTTGATAAATATAATTTAATGAATTTATATAAGGTGAATTTGGTGCGTAATATATTTATTTCTATAATAATAAATAATAATTATTTTTAAACATAAATAATAACGATTATAATAAATTACATAGGAAAAAATAATTGTATTAAAAATTATCTTTTTCCAATAAATTATTTTATCCTAATTTCTGTTTAGTTTGTAAAAAAATAAAATATTTAATATAAATTGTTTAATAAAAAAATATCCACATATGTTTAGTGATATGGTTCTAAAACATTCATAACAAATTATATAATAATTATTTTATAAAAATCATATTTAAATTATAAAATTTCTATTTTGTATAATTGTAATACAGATTGATGTTGTTTGTATCAAAATACATTAATGGGATCAAATTTTTTATTATTAAGTATATTTCCACTGAAATGTCGTTTTTTTATTATCAAAGACTCAATTTTAGAATAACTGAGAATCCTCATGGTCTTCCAGGACAAGCGCTCTAAGAAAAAACATATGTGATAAAAAACATGATCTTATTAGTATTATAATCCCTATAATTTTTACAAGAATGAGTTATTACTTGTGTTTCTGGAGGATCATTTGTAGTTCACCAAAGAGGGATACAATTATGTCCGCCAAATTCATGTACTCATCCCATGTGATCGTCTCTTTATTGAATAATCTAATTAAACTCAATTTCTTCTTATCAATACAATCACGTTGTTCTCTATTAGTATGCACTTGAATTGGCATTCCCATCATCTTATCTGTATCCTCTATGGAGGCGTTATTCAAGAGGGATTCTCCGTCAATAACTGTTTTAGAATTTTGGAGGTACTCTAATGGAATATATACCAGAAGGTCACCCCTACGGAAGGCATTCCCTCAATCCCCTCTTCCAAGCAAATTGAAATTCTAGAAGGATTGGTAGCACTACCCTTTACCATGCCTTTCTATTTTTTAGAAAATTTATTCTCAATATGTAAGGGTAAATATGAGTATTACATTTTTCCATTCATGTTACATCACTGCCCCTTCGACCTCCTCTGACAATGGGGTTATTTATCAAGGAATTTTGGATCATTATCTTCATCCAACTGACAAGATCACTCACCATTATGTTCTTCCCTAGGAAAATCAACCTCATGATCAGTCCCTATAATCACCTATCTATCAAAACGGTTACCAGGAATAATGCCATGGGATCCACTCCTAGAGAATGATATGTTCAAAGAAATAGTCTTTTGAGGACACTCTTTCCCAAAAGAATCCAGACCAAAATGTAAATCCTGAGCATATATAGCATCCTTAGTGACCAAAATAATTCCCTCCTCCCACTATCTTACTTAAACTTATCGTATGATACCACTATCATTCTCAATAATTGAAGACTCTATAGGTAAAGGATCAATAACACAGTTATTATTCGTGCGCTCTTACAAACTAGGAAAGGGATCCCCCAGTTCGTTCCTTGTCCATAAAAATATGTCACTAACCGGAGGGTTTCTATCTGAACAGTCCTTTTCAGCTCCCCTACCACCTTCTTTGAATCCACATGCTCTTAGAAACTAGATCCTCCATTGTATGTAGGAGTCATGCTACCACATGTAACATCTGTATCACCCTTCATCTCTAACTTTCTAGACCCTAGCACGAAAACATCATGCAAGTGACTATACTTCATTAAACCCAAGAAAAAATTCACCCATTAATCAAAAACAACATATTTTTTATTGTCACTCTTCTCATACTATAATCCGAATAAAATTAGGAGGGGTTCTTGAATCATCAATTTCCACACAAGCATGATGATTAATTGGATGAAAAAGCAATTGAGTTTGGATGTCGTCACTAAATAACCAACCAACTAGGTTTCAAAACAACCTGATGATCGAATGATTCTAAAATTGTAAAGTATTATTATTAAATCTCACCCAAATCAGAACTAAGAGAGAGCCACAATTCATGTGAAACTAATATGACTATTTGATTAGAAAAAAATGGGGACTGTTATTGTTGTGTGGGGAGAGAGCCAAATAATTAATCAAGTACTCTTATGATGGAATGATAATCATGATACTCTTCCTATAAAGAAACCCCATTGTTGGCTGTTATTGCAAATCCCTATCTCCAAAAACAAACAAATCAATTGAATCCTCTAATGTTTATCACTTCGATGACCTATCAGAGTCCAATTGAGGAGCATCGAATTAATAGTAAACTCCTCTATTTGGAACGAAAAGATAGAAGAACCATTGAAAAATATAGAACCTTAGGGAAAAGATAATATAGAGGAAATGAGGGTAGTAGATTGGGATATGAAAAAGTGGAAAAAGGTAGAAATTCCTTGAAAAATGGGATGGTGCGAAGGATGTCGCCACTACTATGCTAAAGTTGAACCCTCAACAGCATGAACCATATGCATCCCCATCCCTATAACTATATTTAAACTTCATTGGACATTTCTATTAATGGAGTCGTTGTGAATGATATGGAAAGTGGATTCAGTATTAATGTTGATGATATGATAGCATTCAAGTAGTGATGATGATTTTGTCAGGTGTTTTAAGATGTGAATATATTGTAATGGTATATTATATGTTATTTAATAAATAGTGAAGTATCATATTGGGTCTGTTGTAATGGGTTTAGTGTGGGTTATACTCATTGATACCGATTTTAATATTAATTCTTACATGATGACCAATGGATGATTGTTATTCACATTCTCTATTCCAATCTACATTGTGCAGTTTCGTGAAATTAAATACAAACAAATACATTATTTTATAGATTAATATAACTCTTAATGTAATTTAATGTTTATGAAATTATCATTAATTAGATAAATTATTATTTTTTACAATCTACACAATTGTGATAATTACATAATTTTTAAAAAAAATATAAAAATTAATAGAGTTCTCAAAATATTACAAACATGATTAAAAAATTAATTCATTTAATGATTAGGGATTGATATTAATAAATGGTAAATTAATTAATTAATATTTATGCGTGTTTGATTATTTTATATGAATACAAATTTGGGTTCAATCGGTTGTGCAATTTGATGATTGTTGAAAAAGATTCTAAGGCTATGTAATTTCAAATAGTAATTTAGTGAGCTGTAAATTTTAAATAAGTAAACTTATTTCATCAAAAAACCACAAATTGTGAATGAGTATAATAAAATTTTACTTATGGTGGGGTATTGAAAATATTAAAGATGTTTAATATAAAAGATGATATCTAACCTCTCCCCACCTCATATTCATTAGTATAAGAGTTATGTGAGTATATGCATGGGGTCATTTATAATACTTGCATCATAAGCATTAGGATTGAATGATGTTGTTTTTTATTTAATTTTTTTGGATTTACTACCAAAAGTATTTTTACATATGTGTTATCTTTAGGCTGTGATTAATTGAGATATAAAATATAATAAAAATGTTGATATTGATTTATGAATAAAACCAGTTGTTGTAGATAATATGTTGAGTTATAGGGTTCTTAATGGAGTTTATATCATGATATGGTTTCTCGTGTGTTTCTTGATATTTTTATATATTGATTTTATGAATTCATGGAATGTGTGAAGTTGAGGTGTGATTGTGGAATATGAGTGGGGAGGTGGATGTGGGGTACCCAATTGTTTAAAAATATATATCTCTTTGTGTATGTTTTTTCTCAATGTGATGAATATAATTTTGTGTGATATTTGGTTATTATGCCCTGTTCAGAATGGGAAAAGTGTTTTATATATGTTTATGTGATTATTAGATTCATTTTTTATTTATTTTTATTTTATATTATTATTTATTAAATATATTGAGATTTGATTGGGATGATCCATCAAAGTAGACATATTATTCTCACCCTATATATATATACTATTTTCATGTCATCAAGACCCAGTCCAAAATCAGGTAAACATTACTAATTTTTTTTTCATTTTTGGGAGCTATTCGAGCTTTATAATCACTTCTCATTATTTTTAATTTTTTATTATCAATTTAGCTGGATAAATTTAGATTATTAAATCACATAATTTATATGGATTACATCATTATTGAAAATGTTTTTATGTTTATTGCATATTATCTCATCTTAAATATTGCTAGTGAAGTAGTTATTAGTGTAACAAATCTCGTGTGTGATAATACACCACTATCTATTGTAACCAACTCATATACTATTGTTTGTAGCTTTTATAATTCATTATATTTCATTATCCCTTGATAGCCCGATATGGGTGTCATTGGAGGGAGGGGCATGAAAATACTCATATATCTCATTAACAATATTTGAAACAAAAATAAACTTCAATTATTAATATTTATTTTTTCAAAAAGTGTATTTATAAATATATATAACAACGTTTATATAATTTTTGTATCAAATCAATTGTCTATAACTTCATGTTCTCCACATAATTTTTTTTATATTTTTATGGAACACAATAATTAGCATTTCTTAGAAATTAATCTCTTAATATATCTATATATTATTTTACAACCATTTTTGTAATAATATTACAAATATTACTAGGAATTTGATAACTACAATTTCATAATAAACTTTTATGCTGAAAGTACATTTTAATAAGTTCTCACAATAATTCACAACAAAATATATTAAATATTATTTACAATTAATTTTATATATTAATATATATTTATGTCTTGAATTTATAATGAGTTTTAATTTAAATTAGTTTTAATGGACATATGATTTTTTCATGATTTTCAATGATAATTATAATATTCATCAAAGATTATTCTTTATCAAAGAGATTATTATTTTTAGGTGATTCCAAATATGATAAATGATAAAAATATAACATAGAAAAGCTTTATCATTACCCATGTATTTACGAATCACGTTTTTGTGTAAAATAATAATTCATCATCCAATTCCATTCCTTTAGTTATATACATTTTTTATTGAATTGATCATAGGATGTTTACCATGTTCCACAATCAAAGGGTGGTTGTTGAAATTATTAACATAAATTTATATTCTTTATCCATAATATTTAAATACAAAATTAGATATTAAATTTTCTGTATGGTGTATATGTATACATATTTCGAGTATCTATTGATACTCATTGATTTTCAGTGGGTATATCCTGATACAATTATTAATGGAAATATGGATATCTTTTTTATTTGCTTCCAATTTAAAAGGACATGATTCATATTTTTTAAGTGGGTTATTCAGGATAAGATGGTGATTTATATTATAGGGAACTTTTGGATACATCAAATCTGTACTATGTGTCAGTTGATGTATCAGACTCTTGGCTCGTGGAGCAGACCCTCCCGAACGATCTTGCTGTGTGCGGGAACCCTAGAGTTTGCTGCGTTTGCGACTGTGACGATGACGATGACTCTGCCGAGATCCTCAGTGGATTTGACGACGACAACTACAACACTCAACGATCCTTGTTGGATCAGTGCTACCGATCCTGTGTGGGTCCGATCCTGTGTGGGTCAGCGCTCAGCGGTCCTGAGTGGGCCAGCGCCTACAGATCCTATGTGGGTCCGATCCTGTGTGGGTCTTTGCAGTGGTTAGTTACCTATCGATCCTATGTGGGTCATTGTTGGGGTTAGTTACCTATCGATCCTGTGTGGGTCAGATCCTTTGTGGGTCATTTCGGGGGTTAGTTATCTATCGATCATGTGTGGATCATATCCTTTGTGGGTCATTGCGGGGGTTTGTACCTATCGATCCTTTGTGGGTCCGATGGCTTAGATGATTCAGTGGCAATATCTGATCATATATATCGTCATACGAAGAAGTATACCTATTTGATCTGAATCCTGTTTTGCTATCCTAAGTGGATTGTATTGTGCTATCCTATGTGGATTTACATTTTGATTTTCTGTGTGGACTGGGTTGTACATGAGCTCGGATGTTGGAGCCGAACGGGAATTGATGACTTAGGTATATGTATGGGCATATACCTAAGCAGTGTCGGATGTCATTTCGTGATTGCATATTCTCTTTTGTGGATTATCCTTTGTGGATTTTGGGAGACCTTCGGGGGTCTCGGGGTCCAAACTGAGTAGCTTATACTCACCCCTGCACGGGATATGCCCATACTACGTTGTGTTGGTTACAGACGATGGACAACACTGATCATGGTTGAGGCTTGCGGAGTAGGACGGTACCTGGAGGTGGACTACTGGCGGGACGTACTCGGAGTGGACGGTTGGACCCTAGGAGCTTAGGAGGCTATCTTTTCAGACCCTTCAGGTGGGAGTCCCGGTGGACGACTCGACGTTGCGGCTTACTTTTCAGTTGTTGTTTTCCCTTTCGAGTTGTACTTTATATTCATTTTGGGTTTGTATACTAGCCCACTTACTTTCCGCACTTGCTGTTGTATCAGCTTTTACTTAGTGTTTACTTCTTCTGCTTGCTTGCTTTGTGGTGTTTGTTTACTTTACAAAGTCAATGCCTTCCCTTTTTATCGGGAATTTACGCCTTGGTGCTAGTCACCAGCCCCTGGCCTATGGAAGGTGGGCTTGGGGTAGTCATGGCACGGGCCACGAGGACGGGTCGTGACAATTTCAATTACTGAAAACAACAAATTTAATTTTTTATCTTCATTAGGATAGATATTTTAATCTTTATAACATTTTTTTCAACTGATAAATTAATATTTCATCTGTTTTGTAAATTATTGGTCCATCCCACAATAACATCTACAAGAATATTAACATGTTGTTTTGGTTATCTATATAGAAACTCCTATGAATAATTTATAACATCAAATATATTATGGATATGTATTATAATTTTATTGATATGTATTTAAATAATTCTATCTCTAAACAATATTTCCATCGCTCTTATACCTATATTATTTGGAAACATGGGAGTATTATATTTTTAAGATTTATTATAATTGTATACTAAGGGAGAATATTATTTCATAAAATAATTCTATTGTATTTTTTATTTTATTTTATTTTAATACATACTAATATAATTACTGTCTTAAATTTTGATGAAATTAATATCAAACAACATAGATAAGATCAAGTACCAAAAATCTATTTTAATATTACTGAATTTAATTAATAAATTATTATTTCATTTTACAATGAATTTTTCCCATTAATTATTGATACTTTATTACTCTAAGATGCAACATGTTTATCATATATGATATTAAAAAAGTGGAAATTTATTTCACCACAATAATTTCTAATAATTAAATGATCATTAACTCATTATTCATTACTATCATAAAATTCAATATTTTCACCAATATAGTTTGTTAAATTTTCCCCACAAGTTGGTATGATCATGGGGACCATGAATATATAAATCATATTTCATATACCAGTTATAAAATGATATTATTATCATCAATTCATGTCACCTACAGTTATAAAACTCTCGATTATACTACATTACATTATATTAATAAATATTCATTAAATTCATGAAATAATTATATTGGAAGGTACCATATTATTAAAACAAACCTAGGATGATCATTTAATGATTTCATGATCTTGTGTTAACATTCGAGTGTAAAGTTTATTTAAAATTAGAAATTATAATTGTAAGTGATTTCAATTCCTCATTAATGAATATTTTTTAATTGATGATTGGGAATGCCCCAATATTTTCTTATCTGATTTCATGTCATGATTTTACATGTTAAAAATATTCTTTACATCCCCAATAATGCTAAATCATTATTAATAAATCATCCAAATTATTAATACATTAAAATTATTAATATTTTGTATTTAATTCAATTTTTTGACCATAAACATGACTCTCTTGTATTTCATGTCCAATTGTGGATTTTTTACATCAATTTTGTATTTAAATATTTTCTTTAAATGTATGTATATTTTTCTCAACCATTTTTGAGGAGTCTTGCTCATATATTATTTTACTGATCCAATACTCTTTTATTTTAGATCTCCTAACTATGATCCACACATAATCACCTTCATTGATAGAAATAAGTTTTCATATTTTCAATCAAATAGGATAACATTATCTTGATGTAAATTAAATGTTATCTATCCCACCTAAATGGTGTATAGTATCTTCATGTTGTTTTTAAAAAAATCCCAATAATTAGATATAATATATATAATTGGGTTATAAATACATCATATCCATTAATATATTTATATAGAATTCTTATGTAATGCGATCACAGCAACATTAATCTTATTCTTACAAGAAATTTAAGAAAAAATCGTCACTAATAATATGATCAGCTCTATCACTATTATATATAGGAGTAAAAATTATTCCCAATGAATGTTTGTATAATAAAACAAAATATATTATCCTTCTATGATATAACATATCCTTATGACATAAATGACTTGAAAATTTGTTATTATACGAAAAGAAGGAAAACAACATCAACATCATACTCTCTATATTATATCTATTTTCATAAACTTTATGGAAACTGATTTATAATCCAAAATGGAAAAACATCCAAATAAAAACCCATATTAATAATTATTGGAATGAATCATCGAATATTCAATTAGAATAATTTATAAATTTATTATCCTATTATAGATAAACCCATATTCTCATATAAAAATTGTGAAAGAATTAAACGTCGTCCATTCAAACTCATAGAAACTAATTATGATCACATTATATGTGTAATCAACTATGAGGTGATAGAATTATTGTACTCATACTCTTATATCTTTTTTATTCCATTATATTACCTTTTAACTCATTCACTATTAGGTGATTGTTTTGTGATCTATCTCTATCACAAATTTTCATTAATCACTCTAGAAAAAATGTTGACACACTCATGGGATTGATAATGATTTATATTGATCACGTTTCTAAGTTAGGAGATATTCTATGGTATCATCTACATTCATACGAAATCATATTATGTACTATTATCCACCTGTTAATAAAATTATTTAGGGATTATATTGGTAGATATACTTTATACATCCCACACCAAAATTTACCAAAATGGTTCATCATATTTTCATCTCGATTGTTTAAAAAAATTCGAATAAAACTAATAAAATATAATAACAATTAAGACTAAGTTAATTTTTAGATGTTCTTATTTCCTTATTTTTCCTTATATTTTACATCCAATATAGAAATAAAAGATTTATCCTTAATGTTTTATATGAAAATAGAAATATACACCCAAAATTTATATCGGAAACATATTACATCCTTTCATCCACATATTCATTGTTTATTCATCTTATTAAATTTTAATTAACTTCTGTAAAACACTTATTTAACTAGGCACCATTAGAAACATTTTCACCTAGAAATTATAAATTAAATTAGGGTTTTCCTGTTTCTAAATCAATATATATCTGATAAAAAAAATTCAATAGAGGTTATTTTCAATGATTTCTGCTATATTGACTAAATAAACCTAAAAAATCTACAAAAAATATTATCATAAATTATATAGTCAATATGGATTCATTTCAAATCATACATCCAAATAATCCAGTTTTAATTTAAATTGAAATTTAGACAACTAATAAACTCATCAAACAATTTATTTTGTTATTTGACCAATATATTTTGATAATTAAAATCATATAGATATTTAATAGTGACTACAACAAAAAGACCAATGAAATAATATATATACCCAAAAGGCCCAGAGGTAGGTTAAAACCCACCCTACCAAATTTTATAGAAAATAAATAAGAGAAAAAGGCATCAAAAAATAGGGTTTAAAAATCCTAGTAAATACAATGCCACATACATCTACATCAACAAGGGGCACACAAAAATCAAAAGCCAAAAATGACCATCCAGAGATGGATTCCACAATAGCCTTCTTATATAATGAATCAGTAACCTAATTGGCCTCTCTATAAACATGAGATATGTCCAATATAATACCATCAAGGAATTGAAGGAATTCAATCCATTAAGTCAAAAGCACCCAAGGGACATTACTTGATCGTCTCATAATTATTTCAAAAGCAACCATTGAGTCTGATTCCAACCAATGAAATTTCCAACCATATTTAACTGCATAATAAATGGATTTTATCATCACCCATAACTCTACCTCATTGGCAGAACCCTTCCCATTATAATGGGAGAAACATCCCTTAATGAATCCCCGATAGGTACGAAAGACACCACCACAGCCTGATGGCTTAGGTGCACCTGTAGCCGCCCCATCAACGTTAATTTTCAACCAGGAGGGAAAAAGTTGAATCCACATTATGTACTTCATGACCAGCAATTTTCTTATTCTTCAAGATAAGCCTAAATTACTGAGAATTATAAAATCATTAACATCATTGTTCATACATCCCAAATTCAGCTTGGAGGCAGTACATACTGCACAATGGATTTCATTAACACCTGACTGAAAAGAGGTTTGGATGCTCTCAAAAATCTAGTTATTCTGAGCCTTCCATATTAAGCCAACCGTTGCAGCAACAGCAACCAGAAGGATGTTCCTCATCTCATCACTGCATCTAATATCAACTGTGGAGGATAAGAGCCCTTTAATTGACCGTAAGTACAAAAAGGAAGCTGCCATGTCCTGTATATAGCACCATAACCTTCATATGAAAGAACATTGCAGAAAAAGATGGTCAATTGATTCCACATTTTCAAAGCATATGGGACAGACAGATGAAAGTTGAAATCCAGCTCATTGGAGATGTCATTAAACTGGTAACCTCCTCTTCCATATCCTCCAGATTAGAACGAAGTCAGTATGAGGGATAAAATTATTCCTATAAGCAAGCATCCAATGAGGAGGATCATTCTGCTCAGCACAGAGAAATTGATACATGTCCCGGGTGGATAGAATACCATTAGTACAGGGTTTCCAAATAAGGGTGTCAACATCATTGTAATTATATCTTTAAATATCAGAATGAATCTATGGAGTAATGGACTCCTGTATTTCTGCACTATGAACATGTAATGAGGCAATACATACATGAAGCATAGCATGAGGAATGACAATAACTTGCTGAATTGGCTTTTCAATCCAAGTAGTCTTCCATGCATTCAAGGGAGAATTCCTAGAGACAATCCACTTGGAGTGGGCCATGATTCCATGAACTGATGATCTAATAGCATGCCACATTGAGGAAGAATGTTGTTGGGAATAACCATTCCATAATCTATGTGTGAACCTTGCTGCATGGAATTCCATGGACATATCATTGGATGAGATGAGGTTCCATGTGAATTTGCAAAGCAGGGCCTCATTGAACATACCCAAGTCATTAACACACGGGCCTCCCATCATTACAGATTTAGTACATTCCTTCCAAGACACAACTATCAGTTTTCTTTCATATATGGATCCATTCCATATAAAGTTTCTAGGAATCCTTTGAAGTTCCCTTAAAAGGGTCTTTGGTCACCTGTATATATAGAAGACATAAAGAAACATAGATGTGATGACTGAATTAACAAGACAGACTCATCCAGCTTATGACATTGATTTCCCTTTCCAGGTTTCCATTTGAGTGATAATTCTAGAGAAGCTGGATTCAATATGACACCTCTTAACACGTCCCCAAAAAAGAGGAACCCCAAGACAGATAAAAGGAAAAGATCCCTTCTTCATTCCAAGTGAACACTTGATTTTATTCTTCCTTCTATTAGAGATCCCCTAACCAAAAACCACAAATGATTTCTGACGATTGACAGCCTGTCCATCCACTTCTTCATAATGCATGAAGATGGATTTAATAGAAGACCGAATCCTTCTATCCATGATGCCAAATAAAAGGATATCGTCAGTATAAAAGAGGTGAGTAGGGGTATGAATATCCTTGATAACTTTAATCGGATTATATAATCCTCATTGAACAAGGCTATTAAAACATCTACTGAGATAATCCTCTGCAAGAGCAAACAGAAGTCCAGAGAGAGGTTCCCCTTGCCAAAGGCCCCTTGAGCAGCTAAAGAATCCTATGGGTGATCCATTGACCAGAATGGATAGCTTTGCACTTGGAAGAATAGTATGAATCAAATTGATAATCCTTGTTGAGAATCCATACATTCTCAGAATAGAAAGAATGAAACTCTATTTCATAGTGTCAAATTCCTTAGAAATATCAATTTTAACAGAAAGAATTCCATGCATCACATTTTTTCATAAACCATTGATGCATTTAAGGGTAGTTAAAATACAAGTTTGGATGTTCCTTCCCAGAACAAGTCCAAATTGATTTGGGGTTATAATTTCTTTAACTGTAGTGCCCAATCTGTTTGCATGAATTTTCCTAACAATCATTGGAATGGTATTGCCAATCGCAACTGGTCTGAAGTCCTTAATATCAATTGCACCATCCTTCTTTGGAAATAGTTCAATAAATTTTGAGTTTTCACCATAATCCATAGAGACAGAGTTAAAGAATTGCCTCACTGCATTGATCACATCATCATGAACAATCTCTGAGTTAAACATGAAGAACTTCTTCATGAAGCCATCTGGGCCTAAAACACTATCATTATTCATAGATAAAAATGCATCCCTAACCTCATTTCCTATGGGTAATGCCACCAGTTTTTCATTTACCTGATCAACAATGCATGGTGATATGTTATTTACAACCATATTTGATCTATCATCCCCATCATCAATGTAAAAATCAGAAAAATACATGACAACCACATTCGAAATATCATTCTCATCAGTGTGAACTCGACCATTGATGTTTAAAGCATAAACTCATCTTCTAAATTTTATTTCTTTATGAAGATAGTAAAAAAACATAGAGTTCATATCACCATCCTTTAACCACCTTGTATTATAAGAATCTCTGGCTAAATTATCCTTAGTACTTATTAGCTCATCCAGCTTTGACAAAGCCTGAAGTTCATTAGAAGAAGGCATGGCATTTAGTTGATTCAGATTCTGGGAAAAAATCTGATGACTTTCAGCATCTTTAATGTCCTCATCCAACCTAGATAATGACATTTTACTCTACTCCTTTAATCTCATCTATAATGTTTTCAGTTTGAAAGACAGAAGGTGTCAAGTTGATCCTGTTGTCCAAGAATTCCAAGCCTCAATAACATTCTCCTGACAACCTTGCATGACATGCCAGGCATTATTAAACTTGAAAGGAATAGGGAACATACGCCTTCCACCATTATCTATCTCAATCACTAGGGGGTTATGATCAGAGTGAGTTTAGGGGAGGAAAATTCAAGCAGCACTGAGAGAGTCATTCCTTTCATCAAGTTGAAGGAAATACCTATCCAGTTTACTATCATGCCTCCCATTAATAGTGTACCTACCCCAGGTAAATTCATCCGCAACTACTGACACTGCAACCAACATACAACCATCAATGCAATTAGAAATGTCTTTGGAAGCAACTCGGTTAAAATTGGGCCATGTTTTCTCATTTGGAATTAACACAGTGTTAAAGTCACCTAGAATTATCCGTTACATGGCATCTGAGATGTCATTGACAACATGTCACCAAATAGCTCTCTCCTTCTTAGATATGAGTTGGCAGCATTAACACAAGAGATCAAAACTCTATTCCTATTCAACTCAACATTGTCCGAAATGATTTGGTTCCCTTTTGATCAGGAGTGAAGATGAACAGAATAATGTTTCAAAACCGATAACCTCTCAACATTATATTGGTGAATATCAGTGAGAGCTTATTTGTTGAAACATTAATGTTCCTGATCTATATTGAAAACTACTAGATTCCAACAGTCTTCACATAACATCCATAAATAGTTGAAACATTATATTAGTGTTGTGGAATAGAATAGGTAACGTGGCAGAGAGTAATAAAAAATTAAGCACATAAATCCACCAAAACATATTTGATGTGGTCCGATATCATCAAATAATATTCTAGTATCATAGTGGTGTGGTCTATTATTATTATAGTTATGTATTCCAAATTAACCTACTATTCTAGAATGGTATATGTGTATAAGAATAAAGGATGGAAAAACCATTGACCACAAAACACCATATGTATTCTCCCTATTGTGTGGATACTGTAACGCCCCGACCCTAGTTACCCAGAGTTGGTGCATTATTAAATAACATTTGCATGATCACAAGAAAGATCAAATCTCGAAAGACCGATTGGTTTAGTATCCATGGAAACACTAGATATATTCATAAGTTTTACATTACATCATAAAATGAAAAACTACTACAACAACATAATGTCTCCACAGTCCACACTATTATCCCCTCATAATATCCCTGCAGGTCATTCATAACTTACTTCTTCACATCCTGGGAAAAATAAAACATAGAGAAGGGGTGAGCTCAAATGCCCAGTAAGGATAACAATATAGCGGAACATTCAAAATAAGCATAAACATTTAAGGCAATGCATTACTAAAACAAATGCCTTTTAAACGTGAACTTCAACATATTATGGCAAAAGTAAAATGAAATAATGCCATTTCCTTGTTCACATGGATATTCTACTAGTCAAATAATCACATGCAATATCAATAACCACTTTCATAATGTTGGAATGCATAATGCTAGACTATCATAACCAATAGCCAAGGCCTCGTGCCAAGAATACAAATAAGATTTTGTCAAGGCCTTGTGCCAAGACACTAGTTTGTCTCATGAGACCTACCGATGCATCGAGGAGCTATAGCGGGCTCCACCCATCACATATTAAGTCCAATGCATTCCCATATGAATAGGATTAAACATAACAAAATCAATCGTATTAAAACTAGCATACGAAATGTCAATAATCTCACCATAAACTATGAATGGTGTAAAAATAGCACATCCACATTCAAACATATCACAAAACCTTCAATACAATATAGAATTTTTGTATCATAATAAATCAACTTCAAATAAGCGTAAAATCCATCAAAGGATGTTGACATAGATGAAATCAAAACACTTTTTAGAGAAATATCTCTTTATATTTTTGAAATCATTTAACAACCATATAAAATAAAACATTTTATTTGAAAATATTATTATAAGCTTGTAAAGAAATCTTTGAAGATTTTATAACGGTGGAAAATAACCGCACCCTTCGTATAAGTTAAAAAAAACATTCTTACCTTAATTCTGTCAAAAAGGTTAAAAGAACCTTGTTTTGAAAATGACGGAAATATTCCTCTTATAAAAAGTCAAACAAGGGTATAAATGACTTTAACCCATATTCTTTGTAAATAATAAAAATGTTTTGAAATACATTTTTAAGAAAACATGGATGTGGATGATAAAGAGATCCCAGTAGATTATTACATATAAACAACCTCGGATAATGAAGAGATTTTGAAATAACCCTTACCTTATACTTTTCCTTGGTTGGGGTAGGTTAAACTCCTGTATAATGGTGAAATAATTGTTATTAAATTATACAAGAATCATATTCCTTAATATGATATCATATATGATCTTCTAATATTGATTTGATAATAATATCTTAGTATTATCGTTGTTTCAGATGTTAACTTACTTGTTTTCTTTTTTATGTTTTGTTACGTAAGACATGTTTGTAAAGGATAGGTTTTATATAATACATATCCAAAATGATATCAATTCCTTAAACATAATTGTTAAATCATCAAATGATAATTATACATGAATGGATACGATGGAGAATGAATCTTATCGCGTTCATGGAGAGGGTAGTACGTACGTACGCACGAGTGACAATATCATTCTTTTGATATTAAAATAATATATAAATGGATGGTATATCATATATACAGAATCATTAACATGTTATATTTATTATTTATATGAGTTACACATCATTATTATACCCATCCAAATAATGTTATATTGAATAACAATTACACCACGACGTGGAGACGGTAAGCCATACGTACGCACGTATGGTGACATGTTATTCAAAGGGTGGATAGAATACTGAATATGGTTGTACCATATTTATAATAACATCATAGTATATATATAATACTGGAGTTATTATTTTAGAATGGTAACAACAAAGGAAGAAGAAGTGGAAGAAGTAATGAACTTGGAAAAGGGTGGTGAAATCATTACCTCTTCTTCAGGTTCTTCCTTTTGATTTGATCAAAAGGGCTCCATAGGTTGAATTTCTGATCAAACTAAGGCCTCTAGGTTGTAGTGAGGGAAGTTGGGAGAGTATTTGGGCAGAGTTTGGCAGAACCAAATGTCTTTGATGGTGTGAATAAATGAGAAGGAGGATTGCCCTTTTATAAGAGGCGTGAGGGGCACCTTTGGAAAAGCTAGAAATATTAATTTATAATAAATTCATATTCGGTATCCAATGGCTCCAAAGTTGATTATTCAAAGTTTAAGGTGGGGATGGGTCGAAAAAAACTCAAAAAATAGAATTTAGACAGGTTTGGGTACTTATATTAAACTTATCTTTAAGTATTAACTCTAAGTTAATTAGTTCAACTTTTACAATGTCTCTTTGTATTTTTATATAATATGGTAAATAAACTTACTATATACATCAAAGAGACACCCAAGAGGTCCATTAATGATGAACCGATCATTATATAAGTCTCTTGGCCGAACCTTTGATTTTTAGGAATTTAATATCAATTAATAAAATAATATTTGTTTTAAGAACTCTTTTATGTCAATTTTGACACTATTCAATAGTTGATTTTTTTAAACTCATAACAGATTGATTACTTCGAAAAAAGTCAATTAAATCAATCCTAATATATCATATTATCCTAGAAAATTAGTTTAATTGATTAAAAGTTTCATATTATATTTATTTTGGTATTTACAATATCAATTATTTTAATTTTTCACTATTATAGTAATTACTACATCATCATTGTGTCATAAATAAATTAAATTATTTAATGTCTAAAAATTATAGATAAAATATAATTATGTAGGAAGTCTTTTTATCTTTCTAATGGATATTTATAATCTAAAATACAACATATATAACCCTATGTAATAATTTTTTTGCTAAAAGTTATATGCTTGTGTCACTTTTGTATTCATTTAAACTTAATTAAAAAAAAGTGTCCCTATCCCTACAACTGGCACCATGGGGTCCCAAAATCGACCCAAAGATGCCTATGGTCGAACCTGTATCATCCAATAATTCTAGGACACGTTTTAGGGTAATTTAGTATTATTATAATATTATTTTATAACCCTTATTTACCAGATTTACCCTTAACCATGGTAAATAAAATATTTAACACAGTAATTATTCAAAATATCTAAAAATAAAAGTTACCTAGGTACACAATTTGGAAATCCTGATTCCAAATATGGAATCTATTTTTCTAAATTCAAAATACAGAAGTGGCAGAAATTAATTTAATATTAATTCCCGCTGTCAAAACAAAAAGCGTGTTTTTAAGAGATAATAACTATCAAAAGATTGACCCTTGTTTATGTTCGGTTTAATTGTAAAATTACCTCCAATGACAAAAATTATATTAAATGGTAAAAATATATTCTAAATATACTTTAAAACCATTCAAATTCATAATTTATCATTATTAATTATTTTGATTAAAAAAGTTGTTTTTAATTAAAATTTAGTAATTTTGACTATTCATCAAAATATGAAAGTTATCCGAAAAGTACAAAATTTCACCTTAGGCTAAATTCGATATTCCGAATCCAGAAATGAAGTTCATTTTAAAATATATAATTTCAAAAAGTAGGTATTACTATTCATAATGGCTAGTTTGATTGGTTATGGTGTGTTAGAACTCGGTGTTGCGTACAACACACGCTATCACATTATTCAATGAGAAGCATACCGTAGAAGATTGGGGTGTTACATTATCCCCTCCTTCAAATAATTTCATCCTCAAAATTTCTAGAATACTTATCACATGAAAAGACTCGGGTGGTTCTTCATCATAAGTTCCTCGGGTTCCCACGTTGCCTCTTCCATCTTATGGTTTCTCCACAAAACTTTTACCAGACGCGTCGTCCGGTTTCTCAGAACATGTTCTCTCATATCAAGAATCGTGACGGGCTCTTCACAATAGGAAAGATCAGGTTCCAGTTCTAATTCCTCATAGGTGAGTACATGCGTTTGGTCAGGCATGTATTTCCTCAACATAGATACGTGGAACACATCGTGAACTTTGGAGAGACTTGGCGGCATTGCCAATCGGTAAGCCACAACCCCAATTCGTTCTAGAATTTCGAAATGTCTGATGTACCTGGGACTCAATTTACCTTTCTTACCAAAACGTATGACTCCCTTCTATGGAGATACCTTCAGGAAAACATGATCACCGACTTGAAATTCCAAATCCTTCCTTCGATTATCAGAATAGCTTTACTGCCTATTTTGAGCTCCTTTGATGTGATTTTGGATTACCTTCACCTTTTCCACCGTTTCCTCCACCAGTTCTGGTCCTACAAGTTTTCTTTCACCAACTTCATCCCAACAGGTTGGTGTACGACATCTCTTTCCATATAACGCTTCATGTGGTGCCATTTGAATACTTGAATGGAAGCTATTGTTATAGAAAAATTCTACCAGTGGTAAATATTGATCCCACATACCCTGAAAGTCAAGTGAGCAAGATCTCAACATGTCTTCTAAGGTCTGAATAGTTCGTTCTGATTGTCCATCTGTCTGAGGGTGGTAAGCAGTGCTCAAATGAAGTTCAGTATCCAGGTATTTCTGAAGACTTTTCCAAAATCTTGAAGTAAAACGGGGATCACGATTAGAAACAATCGATAGGGGTACTCCATGAAGTCTCACAACTTCATTAATATATAGTCTTGCTAGACGTTCCAGGGGTAGATCTTCTCTTATAGCAAGAAAATGTGATGAATTGGTAAGACGATCAAAAATAACCAATATTGCATCGTTCCTTCTAGGTGTCTTTGGTAGCCCCATAACAAAGTCCATCGTAATATTTTCCCATTTCCACTACGGTATGGGAAGAGGTTGCATGACTCCTCCAGGTTGTTGCCTTCCAGCTTTCACTTGTTGACAAACCATAAATCTTGACACAAAATTAGCAATCTCCCTCTTCATGTTGTCCCACCAAAAATGTTCCTTCAAATCTCTGTACATTTTGGTGCTCCCAGGGTGTATAGAGAAATTGGAACTATGAGCATCATCCAGCAATTCCCTTTTTAGATCAGGTATATCGGGAACACAATGTCTCTTCCCGAATCTCAAAATTCCATCTTCATACACAAAGTCTCTCAATCTCCCATCATTCACAGCTTTAATCTTCTTTTGGAATTCTTCATCATCGGTCTAAGAACTCTTAATCCTTTTTAGTAAATATGGTTTGGCAACCATTTGAAAAATCATTGATGTTTCACCATCCCGTGTTATTCCCATGTCCATTTTCACTAGATCCATGAAAATTGGATCCCTTTCAATTCTCATCATGTTCAAAACTCCATGGTCTTTTCTGCTAAAAGCATCTGCCACCTTGTTTGCTTTCCTCAGGTGGTTGTGTATTGTACAATCATAATCCTTGAGTAATTCAAGCCATCTCCTTTGCCTCAGTTTGAGTTCTTTTTGTGAGAATATATACTTCAAACTCTTGTGATCAGTATATATCTCAAATTTTTCACCATAGAGGTAGTTCCTCCATATCTTCCAAGAAAAGATCACAGCTGCTAACTCGAGATCATGAGTAGGATAGTTTTGTTCATGAATTTTCAACTGTCGTGATGCATAGGCAATAACTCTATCATTCTGCATAAGTACACAACCAAGTACTTTCTTTGATTCATCACTATAAATAAAGAACCCATCATTCCCCGATGGTAGAGTCAATATAGGAGCATTGACTAATCTTCTCTTCAGTTCTTCAAAACATTCTTCACACTCTTTTGTCCAAAAAAATTTAACCCCTTTACGTGTGACCTTCGTTAATGGGTTAGCCAATCGGGCAAAATTCTGGATGAAACGTCCATAATAACCTGATAAACCAATAAAACTACGTACCACATTTATACTCGTAGGTGATGGCCATTCTTGGATTTCCTTCGTCTTAGAAGGATCAACAAAGATTCCATCTTTAGAGACAATATGGCCAAGAAAATAAATCTCCTGAAGCCAGAATTCACACTTGCTAAACTTCCCATATAATTCATGCCTCCTCAGTGTCTTCAAGATAATGTGCAAGGGATTTTCATGATCTTCGTAGGTTTTGGAGTATACCAAGATATCATCAATAAATACCACCACAAATTCATCGAGATACTCCTTGAAAACTCTATTCATCAGATACATGAATATAGAGGGTGCATTAGTCAATCCAAACGGCATTATAGTAAACTCATAATGCCCGTACCTGGTTCGAAATGATGTCTTCGGAATTTCTTCTTTCTTCAAACACAACTGATGGTATCCAGATCGATGTTAAATCTTTGAAAAGTATTGAGCTCCATGTAGTTGGTCAAATAAATCATCAATGCATGGTAGGGGATACTTGTTCTTTATTGTTATAGCATTGATCTCCCTATAGTCAATACATAACCTCATAGATCCATCTTTCTTTATAACAAAAAGAACAGGGGCTCCCCATGGAGAAACACTAGGGCGAATAAATCCCTTATTACTCAATTCCTCTAGTTGTTTCTTTAGTTCAACTAATTCTACAGTGGGCATTCTATAAGGGGTCTTCGATATAGGCCGTGATCCAGGAATCAAATCAATGGAAAACTCAACATCTCGTTCTGGAGGATGTCCAGGAAAATCATCCGGAAATACATCTAAAAATTCTTTCACAATAGGTACATCCTCTATTTGAACATTCATTTCCTCACCGAGAGTTATTTCATTCTCTTCCTACCCAATAATTGAATTATGTTGAGCTACTGGGGGTGGATCTAAATAAGAATTTGGTGGTGACGATTCTGCTCTAAAGATAAGGTGTTCCTTATCATTATCATCAATAATTGTAACCTCTTTCTTCTAACAATAAATCATCACATCATAGTCCAAAAGCCAGTCCATACCGAGGATTATATCAAACTCAATCATAGGTATGATGATGAGATCAGCAGATAAAGAACATTTATGTGCTCTAATGGGGACTGATTCACAAAACTTTGTTGCAATGATACTTCCCTTAGGAGTGTTAACTGACAACTCCCTTATTAAATCAAATTGGAAATATCTAATTTTCATAGAAAACTAGGAAGATATGAAACAATGTGATGATCCAGAGTCAAATAATGTATTTTCTAAACATGAGGAAACCATTAAATTACCTGCCACCTCGTCTTTCGTAGCTTCTACCTCAGCGGTAGTGATAGCATAAGCCTGGCCTTGACCCCTTGGCCTTTTCTGAGGTATGTTCTCTTGACGCTTAGGACATTCTTTTGCATAATGCCCCATCTCCATGCAATTTTAGCACTGAACGTTGGTAGCTTCCTTCTTCCCCTTGCAATCACGAGCTTGGTGGCCTTTTTCACCACACTTGTAACAGACTCACATTCCCTTCAAGCAAGTACCAGGATGTTTCTTCCCGCATTTACCACAAGATGGATATTCAACTATTCCCTTCTTCCCCTTATTTCCATTCCCATATTGATCAACATGTCTCTTCTTCTCTGGCTTTGCTTTAATGTCATAAGACTTAGAGAATTCCTTTTCGGTCTTGATAGCACATGAGACAATGTTTTCGTACGACGAAAAGGATTGTGAGACTAACGCTCGATGAAGAAATGGTTTTAAACCATCAGAGAAATGATCAATCTTACTTCTTGGGATATGTATATAATCTCCAGCATACCTCTCTAACCTTGTAATGTTAGCCTCATACTTTGTGACATTCTCATCCTCCTTTTGGCTCAGACTTAGAAATTGCCTCTCCATATCTGCTCAATGGTCGCGAGGAAAGTATTTTTCTAAAAACAGATCTTTGAACTCCCTCCATTCCATATTTGATACTTCATCATCTTCCTTCATGTTTTGAATCAATGACCACCATTGATCAGCATCTCCAGTGAGGCGGTAAACTGTCATGATAAATTTTTCCCTTTCACTGCTCCCCAAAGCCTGAAATATTTTCTCTATGGAATTTATCCATTGGTCAGCTACTAAGGGATTTGTACTCCCATTGAACGTTGGTGGTTGTTGCCTCATGAATCGATCTAACATTGATCCTCCACGCTGTGGACCAGCGTGCTCCATACGGTTAAGGTTATTATTCATAACCTGAGTAAGTTGTCCCAGTATGGTGATTAGCTGATCGGCACCAGTTGCATCACCGGCCCCACTATAATTATATTGAGCAGGAGGGCAATCCCTAAATGGAGTGCGTGCATTGATACGGTTTCCATTTCTTCCACTAGGAACCATTTCTAAACAATTGCATAAACTAGATCAGTTTATGAATCAAAATACATAATCCCATACTTATAAAATACATAAAATAAATTGAATTATTTATGGATATAATCCATAATCATAAAAAATGTTTTCTTTGAGGAAGTATATACTCATAAACCCTTCATAATGATTTGTAAAGAAAATTAGAGTTATCCTAAGCATATCCCTCGGGAGTGACGTAACCAAGAGTGCTGCAAGGCCCGTTGTCATGCACCAGTTCCCGTTCGAGTCTAGCTCAAAGCAGTGTTTTCAGGTTTTACCCCTAGGTACTTCTGTGCCAGAGCCGCCTCTACCTGCTCGTATCCAGACATGGATGTATTGCTCGGAAAACTCACAAAATCTCTACAATACCAAAATTCTAGGAAGTTCTTCTATACTAATCCTCAAAGTTCATCTTAGGTCTACGTGCTCTAATTAGAGTTTATCTAAATCTAGATTCCAAGGTTTGTATTAAACTTTCTCTGATACCAACTGCAATGCCCCGACCCTAGTTACCCAGAGTCGGTGCATTATTACATAACATTGGCATTATTACAAGAAAGATCAAATCTTGAAAGACCGATTGGTTTAGTATCCTTGGAAACACTAGATATATTCATAAGTTTTACATTACATCATAAAATGAAAAACTACTACAACAACATAATATCTCCATAGTCCACACTATTATCCCCTCATAATATCCATGCAGGTCATTCATAACTTACTTCTTCACATCCTGGGAAAAATAAAACATAGAAAAGGGGTGAGCTCAAATACCCAGTAAGGATAACAATATAGCGGAACATTCAAAATAAGCATAAACATTTAAGGAGATGCATTACTAAAACAAAAGCCTTTTAAACATGAACTTCAACATTGTATGGAAAAAGTTAAACAAATAATGCCATTTAATTGTTCACATGGATATTCTACTAATCGAATAATCACATGAAATATCAATAACCCCTTTCGTAATGTTGGAATGCGTAATGCCAGACTATCATAACCACATAGCCAAGGTCTCGTGCCAGGACTACAAATAAGATTTTGTCAAGGTCTTATGCCAAGACACTAGTTTGTCTCATGAGACCTACCGATTCATTGAGGAGCTATAGTGGGCTCTACCCATCACATATTAAGTCCAATGCATTCCCATATGAAAAGGATTAAACATAATATAAACATTCGTATTAAAACTAGCATATGAAATGTCAATAATTTCACCATAAACTATGAATGGTATAAAAATAGCACATCCACAGTCAAACATTTCACAAAACCTTCAATACAATATAGAAGTTTTGTATCATAATAAATCAACTTCAAATAAGCATAAAATCCATCAAAGGATGTTGACATAGATGAAATCAAAAAAAAATTTAGAGAAATATCTCTTTCTATTTTTGAAATCATTTAAGATCCATATAAAATAAAACATTTTCTTTAAAAATATTCTTATAAGCTTGTAAGGAAATCTTTGAAGATTTTATAACGGCGGAAAATAACCGCACCCGCCGTATAAGTTAAAAAAACGTTCTTACCTTAATTCTGTCGAAAAGGTTAAAAGGACCTTGTTTTGAAAACGACGGAAAGATTCCACATATTAAAAGTCAAACAAGAGTATAAATGACTTTAACCAATTTTCTTGAAAATAATAAAAATGTTTTGAAATACATTTTTATGAAAACAAGGATGTGGATGATAAAGAGATCCCAGTAGATTATTACATATAAACAACCTCGAATAATGAAGAGATTGTGAAATAACCCTTACCTTGTACTTTTCCTTGGTTGGGGTAGGTTAAACTCCTGTATAATGGTGAAATAATTGTTATTAAATTATACAAGAATCATATACATTAATATGATATCATATATGATCTTTTAATTTTGATTTGATAATAATATTTTAGTATTATCGTTGTTTTGGATGTTAACTTACTTGTTTTCTTTTGTATGTTTTGTTACGTAAGACATGTTTGTAAAGGATAGGTTGTATATTATTCATATCCAGAATGATATCAAGTCCTTAAAAATCATTTTTAAATCATCAAATGATAATTATACTTGAATGGATACGATGGAGAATGAATCTTATCGCGTTCGTGGAGACGGTAGTCCGTACGTACACACGAGCGACAATATCACTCTTTTGATATTAAAATAATATATAAATGGATGGTATATCATATATAAAGAATAATTAACATGTTATATTTATTAATTACATGAGTTACACATCATTATTATACCCATCCAAAAAATATTATATTGAATAACAATTACACCACGACGTGGAGACGGTAAGCCGTACGTACGCACGTATGGTGACATGTTATTCAAAGGGTGGATAGAATACTGAATATGGTTGTACCGTATTTATAATAACATCACAGTATATATATGATACTGGAGTTATTATTTTAGAATGGTAACAAAAAAGGAAGAAGAAGTGGAAGAAGAAATGAACTTGGAAAAAGGTGGTGAAATCATTACCTCTTCTTCGGGTTCTTCCTTTTGATTTGATCAAAATGGCTCCTTAGGTTGGCTTTCTGATCAAACTAAGGCCTCTAGGTTGTATTGAGGGAAGTTGGGAGAGTATTTGGGCAGAGTTTGGCCGAACCAAAAGGCTTTGATGGTGTTAAGAAATGAGAAGGAGGAGTGCCCTTTTATAAGAGGGGTGAGGGGCTGCTTTGGAAAAGCTAGAAATATTAATTTATAATAAATTTATATTCGGTTTCCAATGGCTCCAAAGTTGATTATTCAAATTTTATGGTGGGGATGGGTCGAAAAAAACTCAACCAATAGAATTTAGACAGGTTTGGGTACTTATATTAACATTATCTTTAAGTATTAACTCTAAGTTAATTAGTTTCACTTTTACAATGTCTCTTTGTATTTTTATATAATATGGTTAATAAACATACTATATACATCCAAGAGACCCCCAAATGGCCCAATAATGATTAACCTATCATGATATAAGTCTCTTTGACAATAATTAGATTTTTAGGATATTAATATCAATTAATAATATAATATTTGTTTTAAGAACTCTTTTATGCCAATTTTGACACTATTCAACAGATGATTTTTTTGAAACACATAACAGATTGATTACTTCGAAAAAAGTCAATTAAATCAATACTAATATATCATATTATCCTTGAAAATTTGATTAATTCATTAAAAGGTTCATATTATATTTATTTGGGTATTTATAATTTCAATTATTTTAATTTAACAATATTATAGTAATTACTACATCATCATTTTGTCATAAATAAATTATATTATTTAATGTCTAAAAATTATAGATAAAATATAATTATGTATGAAATCTTTGTATCTTTCTAATTAATATTTATAATCTAAAATCCAACATATATAACCCTATGTAATACTTGTTTTGCTAAAAGATATATGCTTGTGTCACTTTTGTATTCATTTTAAATTAATTAAAATAAAAGTGTCCCTATCACCTACACGTGGAACCATGGGGTCCCAAAATCGACCCAAAGAAGCCTATGGTCGAACATGTATCAACCAATAAGGCTAGGACACGTTTTAGGGTAATTAAGTATTATTATAATATTATTTTTTATCCCTTATTTACCAGATTTACCCTTAACCATTGTAAATAAAATATTACCACAGTAATTATTCAAAATGTCTAAAAATAAAATTTACCTATTTACACAATTTGGAAATCCTGATTCCAAATAAGGAATACATTTTTCTAAATTCAAAACACAGAAGTGGAAGAAATTAATTTAAAATTAATTCCCGCTGTCAAAACAAAAAGTGTGTTTTTAAGAGATAATAACTATCAAAAGATTGACACTTGTTTATGTTCGGTTTAATTGTAAAATTATGTCCAATGACCAACATTATATTAAATGGTAAAAATATATTCTAAATATACTTTAAAACCACTCAAATTCATAATTTATCATTATTCATAATTGTGATTAAAAAAGTTATTTTTAATTAAAATTTAGTAATTTTCACTATTCATCAAAATATGAAAGTTATCCAAAAAGTACCAAAATTTCACCTTAGGCTAAATTCGATACTCTAAATCCAGAAATGAAGTTCATTTTAAAATATATAATTTCAAAAAGTAGGTATTACTATTCATAATGGCTAGTTTGATTGGTTATGGTGTGTTTGAACTTGGTGTTGCGTACAACACACGCTATCACATTATTCAAAGAGAAGCATACCGTAGAAGCTTGGGGTGTTACAGATATCTCCTCTATGAAATTGTCTTAAATATTTTACAAGATAATGGTGATGTTATAAGTGAAGTGTTTTGGATTTCAATATATTTTTTATACAATAAATATAAAAAAATTAAAATATTGATTTATATTATTTTCTATGATGTTTAACATAATACATATAAATTATTTTTTATTGGTTAATGTTCTAATTGGTGGTCCACTACATCCAATATCACCACATTAAAAAAATACACATTTAATTATATATATCATTTAAAACATATAATCACAATGAATAAATCATATTTCATTGTCTAATTTTTATCTAAAAAATTTTCCTTGGAATTTTTCAGACATTGAAATTGGATTTATTAATTTTATACTTAATTATAATAGATATTGTATGAACAAGTATTTTGACAATAAACTCTAAAAATCACATTATCCATTAAAATATCATGTACGTCAATAGAAATATCATAAAACCATATTATAAATAAGACACTAACACTTATTAAACCGGAATGAGTTAATATAAACATTAATGTGATATAACTTAAATTTTTAAAATTCTCTGGCTATCAATGAACATATATTCAAAAAATACAATGTAGAATAAAAGTAAAAAATTTTTCCACCATTCTGATATTTCATATGACATTGTTATATGTTATATTATATTGTGTTATCTTTTTAGGATTATTAAACTATTACTTACTTGAGGTTATTTATTTTTAATTGATACCAGATAATTGGGGAATATTCTTCCATACATATATATTAGGACCTCACCATGAATCAATAATCTATTTTTCATATCTAGTCATGAATATTGTAATATGGCATACCATATATATCTCATTGATCAATTTTGGTGAAATAAAAAATAATAATTTGAACTTATTTTCATTCAATATTTATCAAATGATTTATATAATATATATAGGATGACCCCCACTCTATTTTAAGGTTATTATTGTGTTTGGGAAGAAAATTTATTATGGTATTCATGTTTATATAGTAGTGGGATTATTTTAACTAGTTTTTTTGTATTTTGTTCAGTTAGTACATCAGTTGATATTTTTTGGTTTTGAATTATATGATTTTTATTTTCAATTAGTAGAGATTTTGTCAGAGCTCATTCATAAATATTTGAAACAACAGATCACATGTCAATCTATTCATTAATTATTGTCGGCATATCATTATATAAATTAAATGATAATAACAATATAAATTACTTTTAAAAAAATATGTCAGTGATAATGTAGCATCACGTTACGTTTTTAGGTACTTTTGATGATTCTAAGTACCTTTGTTTTGGAGTAGTGACGAATGGGAGAGTCATGAGAACATTAAATGATATTCTGAGGGAAAGGGGAAGTCTCATGGGAAGAGCACAAAATGTCTAACCCATGTGGCCAAACCATGCATGGAGTGTCTGCTGAAGCAATAGTTACTGCACGGCTAGCGCACAATTTTTCAAACCGTGGTAACTAACCATGTGGACCCTTAAATGAGATCCTTAAATAGTTGATCTCACTCGTTTAGCCTTTGAGTGCATCATTTTTTCTCTTAAGCGGCACTAACTCAGGATTTTGCTTCTCCAAAGGTCATAGAAGGTTCTTCCATCATTCCAGAGAAGAATCAAAGGCATCTATTGGAGAATCAAAGCCGGATTCTGGAGGTATGCGATCGTTCTTCATCGTTCTTGTTCAGTTTCATAGATCTACTTAGATATGCTTTTCCTCTTCTATTGGATTCATAGATATATGCCCGTTATGGGTAGATATAACTGTGTTGATGCCAAATTTTGTGATATTTGATCTTGATCTTGTTAGGAGTATAGATCAAAGGTGGGTTTTTGGAGAATCGACACGAGTTTCTTGAGCGTTCTTCTACCGTTGTGGATTTTATCAAAACCCTTGAGGTATGTGTTTTCGTCCCAACATACCATGTTGATTATCATTGAATTTTAATGATTTATTTCAATTTTTTATTTAAATTAATTTGCTAAAATTTCTTATAAATAAAATTGATAAAAAATCGAGTCTAGTGAATCACGATATTTGAAATGGTTTTGGCATGGAAAAATTAGAAAACAACAATCCTTTTAAATTGGGTGTGTTTATGGAAATTTCCTTATATAAATTGATTTATTTAGATTGTGGATTTGATGGAAACTATTTCAATTATATTGTTGAAATTAATTGTGGAATTAATGTGTGTGATGATGGAATTGGGTTTGAATCAATTTCAAACGTGTGAAAATAGATTAAAACAATTTGATGGAAACCTATTGGGTTTATCTTGAGAAAAAGCCATGTTTTGAATAACATCTGTTTAGGATTTCAATGGAATGAAATTGGAACTTTTGAAATGGAAGAATGGAACTGATTTTATTTTAATCATTCTTAAAATATTTCTCCCTTCATGTAATAGCGCATGAGAGCCTTAGGTAGTTGGTGAGTTAATTGGATACACTCTACGATACAACAACATTCTAAAACAAACTTGTGGAGGGTCACATCCATGATGGGTTGGAGATGAGTCTCATTTTTCCAGTGTCATTGAGACGTGTGTATACACATTTTTCTGAGTTCACATAGAGAGTCGGGAAACCTATAACTGGTTAATACTATAGTACCTTTTGGAAGATGACTATGTTTCTCACATGTTTATTTTTATTTGATATAAAAAGGTATGTCAATGCTTTCGAGAAACATTACATTCCTACTGAATTCATATAGACTGTTTTATATAATATTTTTACTTAAACCACTGTTTGAGAAATATTCCATCATTGTAAGGAATTTTCTTAATGTAATTTTTCCATCATTTGAAAATGTATAGAAGGTTTTGTTAAAATAGGATTTTGACTTGCCAAACCTGTTTATTTGAAAATTGAATGATTTTATTTGGATAATCTATATTGGGAATCTAATTCGGAATCTTTGGTGATATCCTACAGGGCTAAGCCTCACACACTACTTTTTCCTTTGGGTGATTGTATAGTTTATTCTTCCAAGATCGAGAAAAGGGAAGAGATCTCTTTGAGGTGGATCTAGTTATTGATATATGGGCTTGATGAGTTGTGTCGTTTGGGACCTTGGGTATGTTTTCCTTTTTTTAGTACATGGGTTGTAGTACTTTATGATATTTATGCCTCTTTTTTGGTAAATTACTCAATGTAGTGTTTATTTTTTATGCATATTGTCTTGTTGCTTTTTCTTCTGCATTCTTGTGCCAAAAATCATTCCCAATAGTATATTATACGATTCCAGATGCTAGTCACTGACCCGTGGGGATCAGGAATGCCCTTCCGGCTATGTCAGTGCCGGCTGGATTATCGGGGTACCTGGGTACCCGGGCTAGTTCATGACAAAGTGGTATTAGATGGAGGTTATGCATCTTGACTTGATGACAATATGAAATAGAGTATTCTTGTCAGGACATAAAATTTAGTTGTGATTGAGTGCCTGACCAGCTCTCACCACAATGAACCTTATTTCACCAGGGTTGGTTAAGGATATATGACTTTTGGAATAATTCTAGTATTTTCCTTATTTTTATTTGGATAGAGTGATATCCATATCTTGTTAATCCTGTATATTAATATTAGTTTTCCGTGTCACTCTGTTTGACTGTTAATCAAGTGTATTTTTATGTTGTGTAGCAACATGCCTCTGAGAAGACTTGAGAATAGTATCCAAAAAAAGGCAGCTACTGAATCTCAACAAGGGAGTCCTATTGTGGATCTGAGTCTGTTTGGTGTGATTGTTCACACTGTCCAATCTCTAGGACAGTGTGATGGCCCAAACCCAAAAGACTAGTATTTGGTGCCTTCAGAACATGATGATCCATTTTACAAATAGAAACATGCATTTATAATCTCACATCATATCCCATACAGATTATCGAGTTTGGTTCGGGCTCTGGGAAAATGGTAACTTAAAAAACGTTACATCTAATAGAAGATATTACCTGAAAATTTTAAATCAAAACATGGGGTGAGAAAAAGTATGACTTGTAAGGGGTTTTAAAAATACCAATGTAACATTCAAAAGTATTTAAAAATATTCCATATAACATTAACTTAATCCAAACTGTGACATATGAAACATAACATTAAAGGTTCTGAAATAATACTTCAAGGAATCTATAAATCAATAAAGAAATTTACAAAAGGGATAATAAATAAACAACATCCTAACATGTATGACATAGGAACATTTAATTACAATTTAAAAAGTTAAAATTAATGATTTTTTGGAGTTTCACGTAGAGGAAATAACATATATTTCATATGTTGTATGATATTTTATAGAGAGATAAACACAAATCATGCTCCAAACTTGTAATTGTGAAAAAACAACGTTATTAAAACATAAATTCAAGGGTCATGAAGGAATGGTTATATCATCTTGAAAAGAACTTGTAACATGACTTGAATATGTGGCTTCAACATTTCATTTATCCATTCCTGAATGTATCACTAAGGTCTATCCCCAAGGTGACATAATCATTTCCAAGGTTATTCACCAATGTACCGTAAAACTTGTCATCTCTAGAGATTAATTCTTTTCACAATGAATTGGTGCGCTATCCGGGCACACACTTAATATATCTTTACTTTCATGTGACCACATAAATCAATACTTTACTTAAATGGGGTTGTATATTAAAGATTCCCAATTCCACCTTGAATAATTCTTTCATAGTTTGTCATAGAAGTTGAACATGCATATCTTATAAGTGAGACATGCATCTACATAATTAAAAACCAAGCTAACAATTATAAATCTATTATTAATTAGAATGAAGGAATTTAGATTTTGGAACATACATTGACATCTATGGTACTAAAATAATGGAAAATTAGAATTTATCACATGCATTTTTGTTATTTAAAGTCTAAAATTTTATCATCCAATAATAAAAAAAGTGAACCAAAAAATTCGAGTAGGGTTTTGAACTTGCATATACCAAAAAAATTTATACGGATATGCCTATGCATACTACATAATGATGTCCACAATAGAAATCATGATCCTTCACCATAATCAACATCATTTTAAACAATAGAAAACATAAAATACTCTTAAATGTGGATAAAAGTTTTGTTTAACACAAATTTTCTAATGATTAAAAAATCCACTAAAACTCGAGACATAAAGTGAAAGGACCATGAAATTAAGTTTCATACAACGCATCAAATATTTGTATGTACTCGAACTCAAACTGAATGATTGGAACATCCTTGTTTATTAATCCCCTATGGATAGTTGTTCAACAACGTTTTAAATAGGGCAAGTCGTGCCCTTAGTCATAAATAAATTTTATTATAAAAACCTAATAAACATAAATTTTAAAAAAACCCAAACACATATATTACATTTTACAAATAAATTTATATTCATTTTTTGAAAATATGTGTATGTGAATATGTGTAGTGCATGAACAATTATACACAAACATCATACATATAACTGAATTATAAAGGCCATGCCCCTACTACATATAACCGACATATATACATATAACCAAAAGTATATATGTTCATATATAAATATATACCACGTCTAATGGTTTGAAAAACATTAAACAACTTATAAATACACTAAAAATACAACATTTTAAGGTTTAGGTTCATTATAAGAAGGGTCACAACTAACCCGTAAAGTTATTTAAAACATAGGGTTTTAAGAGCATGCATATATATATGTATAGATATATATAAACACAACACCACACACCAAATAAAAATTACTTCTTATGTCTATTGAATCATTTGAACACCACAAAAAAACTCGAAGGTCGAGGTTAAACATTGAAGAAAGATTGGAAAAGAACGTAAGGGTATATATATATATATATATATATATGAATATACCAGTCTATATATTCTCAAAGAAGCAAGACATAGAAAAACAAAAAACCCTTACATTTAAACTAGGGAAAATAGGACTTCAAGAAGGTTGGCCAAGGCTTGCTGGAGACTTGACCAGGGGAGAAGATCCAAGAGGTCTCAGTTATTTAAACACAAATGATCACACACCCTCCATGAAAAACATACCCACATGTATTATATTTAATGGGGGGATGTCCTTATTGAAGAGTATATGGAACATGGGGGGTCCTCGAAGTTCAAGAGGGAAAAAACGAGACACGCCTTATGTATAGGTTACTAGTGCAACCCATGCGTGGAGGAAGAAGATGATGCAGCCAAAGGAAAAGAAGTGAAAAAACAGACGGTCATGATCGGGCCGATCTTGATCTAATAGATAGGGGTACGAAATAGGTTTAGAAAAATGGTGGACAACATAGATTTCTTCCGAGCCTAATCGAACGGCTCACTGAGACATGATGATAAGACGTGATGGTTGATGTCAGGGGTGGGGTTGAGATCAATGGCTCAGATCACAGGCGACGTGATCCGACGGCCAGGATGGCATTTTTCTTAAAAAATGGTCCCCACATCAAAACATATCATGGATTTCACCTCCCTTATTACCATGGGACTCTCATCGAGTGTTCAGAAAAAACACAGCACACACGAAGGGGGACCTATACACAGGATACCACCCACAGGCCTTGTCCTACCCCGCTGCGGCCTCACGCCCGCAATGGTGCACCTATGCGCTCTTTCTCGCTCTTGTGTTCCCATCGGGGAAACCCTTCCTGAGCTCGGGACGGCCCTTACATGGGGTTGAGGGTCAGGCTAAACCACATTGTTCGAGCCACCTCCCTCATCCATGGCCAAAAGGTCTAACCCTAGTGGGCCAATTGTTTTATAAACACTACTCTAAAAAAATTTTAACAAACCATTCATTATATTTATATTCATAAACATTAATGAATAAAAACTAATCAAAATATTAGTTAAAATTATTTCTAAAATATCAATGAAAACACATTTTTATAGGAATGAGTTATAAACAGATATTTACAATACTATATGATAACTTCTTGAGTTAATATAATATAAAACATAATTTAATCAAAATATAATTTAATTTGACAAAATATAAATAGTTTATAAAAGTATTTATGAAAATGAAAAAGAATTGTTGCATTGTATTTGAAATATTCACAACGTTTTGAATTCCATAATTCATTTCAAAATCTATTAAGGGAGAAACAGAGTTTTAAAACATATCCTTTTTTGAGTTCGTAAATGATGCTTTAATTATAACCTTAACCAAAACTCAAATATTTGGGAAAAAATTAATATTCAAACAAGGTTCAATGGCTATAATTATAACCTTTGGATTCCAACTATCACTAGAGCAATGGTCAAAAAAGTTTCCTATAAAAACAAACCTTACGGATTCCTAAAACTCAAAAGGGATAAGATGGTTCTTCCCATTCCTTTGATGCTCTGCATGGTTTTCATGATAACAATGGTGATGTTTTTTGCTTTAGTTTACTCGAAGGATTTCCTTTACATACTGTGCCCTATTTTGGAGATTGGGGGTCTTCCCATAGTTGTAATAGGTTTTTTAATAAGTATTTTTGGTTAGTATATTTACTCATTTCATCTCATTGTATTTTATACACTATGGTGTTATTAATTGAATAAAGAGCCTTATGTTTTTCCTTCAAATTTCTGTTAGTTTAAAATGACATTGACAGAGGTAAATGCATTGTATCATCATAATATGGCACCCAACAATTCGGGTCATTAAATTATTCCCTTCTTTAGGGAATTGCATCCTCACAATTCATTTCAAAAAACCATAAAGGTTCTCTGATGTTCTCACCATAACCCCCATATTAGAGGGTCTTGATGTGAGTTCAGCAGAACACCTGAACTGATACTCAACTCTTTTAGATCTCTGATCTAGTTTCACTTCGTGTCGAAAGGGTTGAACACATGTACCGAACACTCGGGCTTCCAGGGGGAGGCTCAAATGGTAAAAATATTGGAAATGTCTATACGGACCAACGTATGAAGAACATGCCGAATTATGTCTTGCTTGAGAACATCTAAGCTATATATTTTGTCGTACAATATGACACTAAGGATTTGGTACATGTAGGTCACACAAATGCTTCCCTCTAAATCACCCTTTTGAAATTTTAGTCTAGTTGTGTAGATCTGACCTAGGGTGAAACACAGGAAGATCACTTCGTTGTATTTTCCCGTCCACTTACACTCGACCAATTGTGCTGAGCCAATGCGGTGGTAGATGGAAGAATTCCCTTGACAAGTTCAGAGAATCTCTTGATCTTTTGTCACCTCAAACAATTTCTTTCACGTTCCTCACAGGGTTGTGAAGGGACGATACCCATCATCACAAGTTTTGATTATGACAATCTTGAGTATCTCAGTAGGAAGAGATAATGTGTGGCTTTGTCCTTCCATCTTGTATTTGAAGATGATATTTCAATCACATGAAATCAATACAAAATTATAAACAATGAATGATAGAAAATGGGAAAGACAATATATCAATAAACAAATGTTTATTACTAAACATCATTGCATGAGTTTCCCGTAATGACCAACAACACAAACTCCACAGAGAGAAGAAAAATTCTCTATCTCCTTAAACAAAACACAGGCTGAGCATTCAGGGTTAAACTCATGGGGGCACCTGTGATGTATCCTCAGTATAGATTTAGGGGTATGAAGTTGGGAGATGTCAAAATAAACTTGTTTCTGGTAAGACAGTCGTGTGGACTCATCTTCTATCATTATGAAGTCCAATAACAAGATCCAGAAGCCATAATGCATGATTTGACAAAGATATGCCGCACAGAGGTCACTGGCTACAGCTGCGTCCTAAAACATGATGAGGTCCATAAATCCAAAGTCCTCACCTATCTTGAAATCTCATAAAATTGCCTCATGGTACCTTCCCTTACGTACATAGGTGGGAAATTGGGTCATCATCATAATGAGGTAATCCAATCCAAACCCCCGGTGAAGCCGAATCACCCATGGTGAGTTTGACACATCGTACAGGTGCTTGCATGACATGAAAATATGGGTATAGTTAATAAAATTATATCGGCTATCTAAAGACACAATAGTATCTGGGGACTTAGTGGGTATAGACAAAAGAATAGTACCTTCATTTTGCATCTAAAAATTTAGAAAGCTCATTTTTAGTAATGTTGTAGTATATTTTTCTTTGTTTCAGTTTTGGATTTCTAGAGTTATTCAAACCTCCCTTTGATACAAACTGTGAGGGTCCGACTACAGAAGACCATGATTCAGTGCCTTCTGATCATGATGAGCCATTTTACAAATAGAAACATGCACTGATAAACACAAATCACGTCCCATACAGAGGTTCAAGTTCGGTTCGGGCTCTGGGAAATTAGCAACTTCAGAAAATTTTCATCTGATAGAAGCTGTTATCTAAAAATTTTAAATCAAAACGCAGTGTGAGAAAAATTATGCCTAGTAAGGGGATTAAAAATAACAATTTAACTTTCAAATGAATTTAAAAACATTCCCTAGAGAATTGTGTTAAAGAAAACTATAACATATGAAACATAACATTTAAGGTTCTCAATTAAGATTTCAGGGAATCCATAAATCAATTAGGACATTTACAAACGGTTAATAAATAAAGGGAGTCCTAACAAGTATGACATATGAACATTTAAGTACAATTTAAACAGTTAAAAGTAATGATTTATCCAAGTTGATTGTAAAGGGAATTACATAAATTTCAAATGTTGGTTACTATTTTACTGAGTGATAAACATGAATCAGCCTCCAAACATGTACTCGTGAAATAAGTACTTTATAAAAACATAAAGGCAATGGTTGAAAAATAATGGGAATATCATATTGAAAAGAACTTCTAACATGACTTGAATATGTGGCTTCAACATTTCATATATACATTCAAGAATGTATCGCCATGGTCCATCCCCATGGTGTCATAATAATTACCATGTTTATTCACCAAGGTATCAAAAAAATTGTCATCTCTACAGATTAATTCTCTACCCAATGCATTGGAGTGCTATCAAGGCACACCCTTAATATGTATTTACATTCGTGTGAGACACATAAATAAATACTTCACATAAATAGGGTTGTATATTCAAGATTTCTCAAACCACCTTGAATAATTAATTCATTGTTGGTCATATTAGTTGAACTTACATTTCATATAGGTGATAAATTCATCTAGATAATTAAAAATCAAGCTAACAATTATAAAACAGTTATTAAATAGAAATAATTAATTATGTTATGGCCCATAAATTGAAATATATGTTACTAAAAGAAAATAAAAATTAAAATTTATCACATGCAATTTGTTCCTTAAAGTGTAAAATATTATCATCCAATAATAACAAAAAAGTAAACCAAAAATTTCGAGTAGGGTTTTGAACCTCCACATGATAAATCATTTAATACTGATAAGCCTTTGTATACCACAGAATGATGTCCATAATAGAAATCATGAACCCTCACCATAATAAAACTCATTTAAATCAAAGATAAAACATAAGATACTCTTAAATGTGGATATATTTTTTATATAACACAAAATTTCTAATTTTTAAAATCTCCACATAAACAAGAGACTTAAAGTGGAAAGTCCCTGAAATTAATGTTCATATAAAATATAAAATATATTTGTGTACCAGTAATCAAATTGAATGATTTTAACATCCATGTGTATTAATTTCCTATGGATATTTTTTCAAAAACGTTTTAATTAGGTCAGGTCATTCCGATAGTCATAAAAAATTGTTTATAAAAACCTACTAAAAATTTTTAAAAATAAAAAAAACCAAAACACATATATATCATTTTACAAATATATTTATATTAATTTTTGGAAAATGTGTATATGTGTATGGGGGAGAAGAACCAAGAGGTCTTGGTTATTTAAACACAAAATCTCACACACCCTCCATGCAAAACATACCCACCTGTGTTGCATTTAATGAGGGGTGTCGTGCTTGAAGTGAAGAGGGAACATGGGGGGTCCTAGACGGTCAGGAGGGAAGAAAATGAGACATGAATTAGGTATAGGTTACTGGTGAAACCCATTTGTGGAGGAAGAAGATGACGTGGCCAGGGGAAACGCCGAGAAAAAACGGACGGTCCAGATTAGGCCGATCTTCTTCTAATGGCTGTGGGTACGACAGTGGTTTAGAAAAAGGGTCAACAGCATGGATTTACACTTGGCCTTATCAAATGGCTGACTAAGACAAGGTGAAAATACATGATTGTTGATGCTGGGTGCGGGTTCGAGACCAACGGCTTAGATCGCGCGCGACGTGATCCGCTGGATTGGATTGTGTTTCCCCTGAAAAATTGGTTCCCACATAGAAACAGAGAGTGGTTTTCTCCTCCCTTATAACCCCAGGACTCCCATAATGGGTTTAGAAAATAACCACCCAATAAGGGGGCACTATACTTGGGCTCCCACCTGCATGCCTTGGCCTACCCTGCGGCGGCCTCTCGTCCGCACTGGTGCGCCTACGCGATTCTGATCACTCATGTGCACCCATCGTGGATCATCTAATCGAGCTTTGGATGGCCCTGGCTTGGGGCTGAGGGTTAGGGTCAGTCAATTCGTGTGCTCCACCTCCCTCAATCCTAGCGAAATGGGCTGGCCCTAGTGAGCCAATTTTTTTAAAAATGCTACACAAAAAAGTTTTAACAACTCATTCATTAAATTTATATTATTAAACATTAATGAATACGAAATAAACTATATCTTAGTTAAAAGTAGTTTTAAAATCTCAAACACTAAACATTTTTATAGGAAAGAGTTATAAAACAATTTTAACAAACCCATATGATAACTTCTGATCTAGTATAATAGATAACTTAATTCAATAAAATCATAATTTAATTTGAAGAAATTTAAACATAGTTTATAAAATTATTTAAGAAAATGAAAAAAATAATCATTGCGTTGTATTTGAAATATTCAAAACGTTTTGAATTCCTTAATTCTATTCAAAATCACTTAAGGGTGAAACCGAGTTTTAAACCATATCATTTTTTTGAGTTCATAAATGATGGTTTAATTGAAACCTTAAACATAACACAAATATTTGGAAACTAATTAATATTTAAACAAGGTCCACTAGCTATAATTATAATCATTGTCTTCCAATGGTCACTAGAGCAATGGCCGATAAAGAGTCCTATAAAACCAATCATTACGATGTCCTAAAACTCAAAATGGAGAAGTTGGTGATTCCCATTCCATTGATTCTCATCAAGGATTTCATGATCACAATAGTGGTGTATTTTTCTTTAGTTGACTCGAAGGATTTCCATTACTTTCTGGGCCTCTTTGTGGTGATTGTGGGTCTTCATGTAGTTATAATATGGCATTTAATAGTTATTCTTGGTTATTATGCTTACTATTTTCATCTTACTGTAGTGTAAACACTACAATGTTCATAATTAAATAATGACCATTATGTTTATCCTTACAATTTTTATTTGTTTAAAAAGTCATTAAAAAAGGTAAATGCATAGTATAATTATTATATGATACCCAAAAATTCAGGTTGTTACAGATAGGTGCCACCTCCAATTCATGTTCAGACTCCAGCTATAGATCCACATAGTGATATTCTCCAAAGATATTCTCAAGTGTTCCTATGCCAGAAACCACCATTTTTTAAAAGCTCTATTGACCCACAACATGCTGAGGAATGGTTGAGTATGATTGAATGTTGGTTTGGGTTCATGGAGACACCTGATGTGATCAATGTTATGTGTGCTACCTTTTTATTGGAGGGACCATGTAGGAGAGGGTGTGACACAATGGTGACAGTTGGGAAACATTAGGTATTGGAGTGGAAAGACTTTAGGGTTCTTATCACTAACCAGTTCAATCCAAAATCAATGGTGTTGGCCAAGGCTGTGGTGTTTTTCAAGCTTTAGCAGGCCAACAAGACAATGAATGAGTACTCCACCTCCTATTATTCTATCTAATGAGAAGATTATGTCTCGACGATTCGAGATGGGACTTCGATCCAATATCCATTATCAGGTTATCTTACTGAAGCTACACATGTATGATGATGTGTAGGATAGGGCCATGATGGTTGAGATGGACATGGAGGGAAAGCCGGGGTTGAAGGAGGTTCTTTTCCCTTCTAGTGGCAGTGTTGGTTTCATTATAGGAAAATAGAAGCATGATGCTTCTCATGGCATTTCTCGACAACCGAGTCATTCCTGACATCCGGTTGCAACAAGAGGGGATTCCTTGACTTACTATCAGTGTGGAAAGCCAGGACATTCTAAGAGGGTTTGCAGTGAGGCTCCCAAGAACTGTAGCACTTGCGGACGTTTAAGGAACTTATAGTGATTATTTCATCACTTTTATATTCAACTTAGTGGACCAGGATCATCATCACATCCAGAAACTAGGGGGAAATAAAATGATTCACATGAAAAAGAGTTCTAGCCACATGCATCTGAAATGAAGATTCTTCAAGAAGTGGAAGAGTCTCCAGAGGTAGCTGATATAGGTCCTGCAACTGTGAGAGGTACCATTACTATAACATTATCGTTAGTGATAGCTATTTCTGATACAGGTGCATATAACACTTTTTTTCAAACCATATTGTTAATATTCTTAATCTACCTATAGAGCTTTTATCTTGTGTGATGGATATTACAACACCCCTTTGTACAATGAGAGAGAAGGGTATATGTAGTCCGGCTTGTGTATTCTCTCTATCATATTATGATCATGATTGGAGTTTCTTGGTTCACTACATGAAATCATTTGATGTCATATTTTGGATGCACTGGCTCATTGCCAATAAAGTCCAGATGGATTGTTATCTTTGACTAGTCTAACTTTCTACAAACATTGGTGTGCATCTTTTTTTCAAGGATAATCGGACCCAAGGTCAAGCAAAGCTGGACCCTCTTATCCAAAGTTGGGGAATGTTATATTGGTGTTTTTATTTTGATCTAGAGATAGATTCAATGTGTTGTGATCTTCGTTCAGTCATCGTTGCGTTTCCCGACGTGTTTCCATCTAACTTCTTTGGTTTTACACCAGTAGGGGAGGTTGATTTTTTCTATTGACTTAATGGCTGGTACTCAACCAGTTTCTATTTCCTCTTACTGAATTGATTTAGTAGAACTAAAATAACTGAAGTCTCAGTTATACAATCTTTTTGAGAAAGGTTTTATATACCCGAGTGTGTCACCTTGGGTAGCACCAGTTCTCTTCGCCAAGAAGGATGATGGTTCTCTTTGCATATGTATTGATTATCAAAATCTCAATCGATTTATGATAATGAAAAAATATTTGATACCATGAAATGATGATTTTTTTGATCAATTGAATGGGGTGAAGTGGTTTCCAAAAATTGATCTTCGATCAGGCTACAATCAGTTGAGGATAAAATAACTTGACATTCATAAGACCGCATTTCAGAGTAGGTATTTCCATTATGAGTACCTTGTTATTCACTTCAGATTAAAAAATTCTCCTGTAATTTTCTTGGATTTGATGAACATGGTTTTCCATGAGTATCTAGATACATTTGTTTTAGTCTTTGTGGATGTCATTCTTGTCTACTCCATGTTTTAGGAGAATGATGTGTATCTTCTGTGAACAGTTCCGAGTCTTCTATGGAATCACCAAAATTATGCCAAGATTTAAAAGTGTGATTTCTGGATTTGGGAAGTGAAATTCTTGGGACATGTCATGTTAGAACAAGGAATATCAGTTGAAAATGATAAGGCAAATACTGTTATGCCATGAGAACTACAACAAAATGTTTTTGAGATTCAAAGCTTCTTGGGTTGAGCTAAAGCTTTTTTTCACTATTTTTCCTATGTTAACTCTTCCAAAGGCTGGGATAGGTTACATGGTCTTCTTTGATGTATTTTTTCAGGTTTTGGATGTGTCCTCATGCATGGTGACCATGTTGCAGCCTATGGGTCTCGTCAGCTTAAGCATCATGAGAAGAACTATCCAACCCATGACCTTGAACATGAAGCTATAATGCACGTAATTATGTTTTGGATACATTACATTGATAGAGAAAGGATTACTGTGTATTCAGACCACAAGAGCTTGAGTTATATCTTATCTAAAAAAGATTTGAATCTCCTCCAAAGGCGTTGGGTGGAGGACCTGAACTCTTTCGACTTTGACATTGTGTCACATACATAGATTATTTTAAATTTATTTTTATTTTACTTTCCATTAATTCTTTGTTTTGGGGGGTTTACAATGTTTTTATAGAGAATATGTGAGTTTTCATGAATTGGGCCAAACCGTGAGCCCAATTCCAGATTTATAAATAAATTTTGTTTCTTTTATAACTTATTCATTTTTTTATATTTTTTACTAATTACAAATCCTAAATGTCCTCCCCTGATATATTAACACCACAATTAAAATTTGGAGTCTTTGGAAATCCATAACCAAGGTGTATATGGGTTTTTATTTAAGGGATTGGGCCTGCCCGAAAGCCCAATTCCAGTTTTAAAAATAAAAATTGATTAACTAATAACTTATTCATTTTTAAGGCTTTTTCAGTGATTCCATGCCCCAAACACGCCCCTTTAACTTAGCCGCGCGTCCCATATCCTTCCACCCTCTTTTCATCTCATTTGCATCGCGGTTTAGGTCAAAAGTTCAGGAGAACTCAAATTTCGGGCAGATTTATAAAGGTAATTTGTTTCCTTCATAACTCCTTTGATTCATACTCTTTTTCCCCCATTCAAATTCGTAAATGATCTACCTATTCTTGTTAGAACCTAACTTGATGGTTTTTTTATTTGTGAAATCAGCTACTGGTATTTTGGGGGGCGATTTCTACAGGATATTTTAAGTAAGTTGTCCTCCTCCTTTCTTCTTTCAATTTGTTTAGGGTTACATCCAATTTAGTTAGGGTTTCTTCCATTATAATTGCAGTTCCTAATGTCCAGGATGTAGGGTTTAAAATTAATGGTTTTATATTGTGTTTTATGGTCTGAAATTCTGGTTTTAGGTCTGGTTTATCTTTCTTGAAGAGCGGCGGTGGTGCGTTTGAGTTTTCGCACAAAGGATTCAAGGGTTTCCTTGGTTTTGGTAGGTGGTTCCATTATGTATGAAATCATAGTGAATTGGCCACTGTTTTTATGGTATTTTCATGCTTATTAAATTTTATTATTTCTGAAAAATATAGTTTTAGTGGTGTTTGTATTTAAAATGAATCCTAAAGGCCAATTTCATGTGAAATTGGGGGTTTTTCATAGAAATGTATTATTAGTTTAATTGGGGCTACCCTATAAGTAACTAGTTGATTTTATTGAAGTATAATAGGGATAAAAATACTGTTTTTAATGATTGTACCTTGTGTTTTTTGCTGAAAAATCTGGTTTTAATGGTGTTTGTGAACCACATGAAATTCTAAGAGTTGTGTTGTGTAAAAATGGAGAATTTGCAATGATGTCGTTTCTTGAACCATATAGGTTTTCCCTAAAAATGATTTTGTGTTTTCACTAAAATGTAGTGGGATCTCCTTTATGTTTTGGAAACTTAAATATGTGCACATAGTATTCAAGTGAGGTTTATAAGGTGTTTTGTGTCTGAAACACTACGAGATTTTGAGGAATTGTTTTATGAAAAATCTAAGTGTTTTGTTGCGTGTTTTAAGTGGTATAAAATGTGATAGATACTGTATTGGTTGTGATTGACCAGAAATGGTGTTTTATATGAAAATTTATTTATGTTGCATGCTGAAATTGATTGAGCTCAAAAGGGGAAGCCCGGGTACCTAGGTGGGGCGGATTTGTACTAGTACGGCTAGTGGACCGGATGGGTTTTGTCCCTATTTCACTTAGCATTTGGATAACGACAACTCTAACTAAACTATGTGGATGATTATTGGGGACCACTAGGTAATGGGTGTGTTCCCTACTAGTGGCTCGTGCACGAGAAAGGATTTTTCTATGGTTACTCTACACCGAGGTACGAGGTACATAGGGCCCAAGACAACCTAGTACCTAGGGGTGTTCCCAATGTTGTTGCTCATTGGATTTGTAGTATCTACCCATGTCTCAGGGTGTGTTTGGAAGTAAATTATAGTATCTAACATTTCTATTTTAATGTGTTTGTATTCTAAAAATTTTGGATTGAAAACTATTTTCAATTAGAGGTTTCATTTCTTGAAATTTGAACACTACTTTTCCTTGCGTTTGAAAACTTCTTGCTTTTTCACATTGTATTTCTTACTCTTTGGAATCATTGGGTGGTATCCTACTAGGCTTAGGCTCACACCCTACTTACATCCCTTGGGTGTAAGTATACTTGGTTATGTTTGATTCAGGTAAAGGAAAGGCTAAGGGTGATGGCGGTTCATGGTGTTAGTTTCCATTCTTGGTGCGGAGATGTGGAGATAGCTTGGGGGCAATGACCCCTTGTAGTGTGGAGTCCTTAGGGCTATCTTAATGCTATAATTTTTTTTATTTGGACGACTTGTATTGTCTTTAAACCAATGTACTCAGTTCTGGTTTTTTTTACTTAAGTCTTGTTTGGCTCAAAAATTTCAGATTTATATTATGGATTTTTCTTAATGTTTTATGCTTTCATACTCAGGTAAATCATTCCCAAACCTAAATTAATGATACCCGGGGACTTGTGCCATCCCGTGGGGATAGGGAACGCCCTTCGGGTCATGTCATGGGCTGGGTTTGGTGCCGGTTTTGGCGGTGACCAGATTCGGTTCGTGACAAAATGGTATCAGAGCAGGTTCGCTCCTTGGGTCATGTTATTTGGGGAAGAGTCAGCATAGTCTGGAGCTAAGATTTTTGGGACTTGAAATTTCAGTCATGGGTAGTGTGCCTGGCCAGCACACCTCATGATGGGATTCATGTCACCATGGTAAGTATGGATTTATCTGAGTGCTTTGGTTTTCATGGTTTAATTATGATTATGGGAAATGAAAAGAGAGTTGGGAGAATAATCTCAGTGAGATCGCAGGGCCTGGCAAGCCATGTGGATCCATGGATATTTCCCTAGAATACTCTCTGTGATGGCGAAGTGATTGGAATATGGCTTCCAACCATATGTCCAAGTCACCCACCGAAACTAGTTTCCTCTTGAATTGTTTTGTGCTTTAGTTTTGAAATCTTAGCACTTTGGTATTAAGGTGACTTGGTTTTAAGAAGCGTAAAGTTTTTATGAAATGATTTTCAAATAAAGAGGGAATGGTTTGGTTTATGAAATGGTAGAACTGAATTTTCAGAATTGTTTTGAAATGTAAAATGGTGTTCTTACACCTCTTTGAAAGTAGGAACTATATTGAATTTGGTTTTGAAAAGCATTTCCAATAGAGTTTTCTAAACAATTAGAGTGTGTTTTAATGGGATGATATGTTTCGAAATTGATGTGAATAACATGAAAGTGAGTTCTTTTCTAAATGGTTGTGTCCTTATGAAATGTTTTGTAAGATGTGAATTGGGATTTCGATCTCACTGTTAGTAGTTTTGAGAAAAAGGTTGGGTTGGTTGACCATTTTGTTTTGGAAAAGTGGAAGGAAGTTTTGTTTTACCCTTTGGTATTTCCATTATTGACCACATGCATGGGGTTATATGGAATGATGGATGGTTGATGGCATGACTGGATGAGTGCTGGGATGGATATGAGCAGGGTGCCCGGTGTGGCACAAAAACATGCATGTGTGAGGCCCATGGGGTACCATTGGTTGATACGCTTACTGCTAAACCGTTTGTTTTTATTGAATTGGTTTTAAGGAAAAACATGATGTCTTGATGAATAGTTTGGTATGGTTTGTATTATGGGTTTTTTAAAATGTTAATGTCATGGGAGGTTTTGAGTTCAAGAACCCCTTCTTTTTGAACTGTGTTGTGGGTTTGTGTTTGGTCGGTAAGCTGTGTTGTAAGGACAGTTAGTGGTCTCTTTTGAAAAAAAAAATTGGGATGTCTTTACGGTGGTTCCCTTCATGTGTTTGGATCTGGTTTTTGGCATGTTTTGACCAATAGACCAGCTTGGTTGGGTCCTTGGGTTCTCTCATTGGATAAGGTACACCCCCATTAAGGGTTAATGCACAACTGAAGTGCAACCCGTTTTGTTTCGCCAATGGAAAATCCTCCAGTTGAACAATATAAAGAATATTTTATCAAACATTTATTTTATTGAGTCTACACCCATTCATTTCACTGATTTTTGGATCCTCTTGTAGTGGGATAGTGCTTGTGGAAGGTTGAAAGGGACCATAGTTTCTTAAGTTTCCTGATTCATCAAAGGTGGGAGTGTTCTTTCGTTGTTAGTAAGGATGAGTGTCTTGATGGTGTCTAAGAGGGCCTCTGGGTTCTTTATAGTTTCTTTGAAGAAAGAGTTATTATTAAACAACCAATTTTGAGATTTAGGTCATGATATGATATTGTGTCCACTTTTTGGACTTATCTGTTGTTTAGGGACTTTGAATATAGTCCCGTTCCATGTATTGTTTCTATCAATCACCAGGGTCATGTTCGGTGACGCATTGTGATGTTGTGTGCTCTTTTGACCATAAAGGTGAAGGTCACACAATCCCCTAAGGTTCTATGTTATGTTGGGATTGTGTCTCCCTTGGGAAAAACATAAAATCCTCTATCTTAGAGGAAGGTGTTTATACGCGTCATTCCCTTCTATTGTTTCTCACCCAAGGAAACAAGGTGCGATGTGTGTGCATCTTCTGATCGCTTGTTTCAATTAAATGTCTGGTTTTGGTAAAGTGGGTTATGGAGTGTGTTATGTCTTGATAAACCCATCAGGGTATGCAGTGTAGTTGTTTGTGGCACCGAAAGAAGAAGTTTCACATAGGGGTTTCAACAGCCTAACTGCGTGGCCGAAGATGCTTCAATATTTTGAGCTCCAGCCATAGGTCCCGGAGAGAAGCTGGTGCATAGTCAGGGGAAACACCAGTGTCGTTTAAACACTTATACAAAGTCCTATCCTCAGTATGAAAGATAGGAACAGTTTAAACCTATGGTTTCATCATCTTCCTTCTGTTGTTCTCGTTCGGTGGAAATAGGCAGAGGGCCTTGTACCCATGTCATCGCCTAATGTCTTTCCCTCCCACGTTGGTTTCCATTTAGTCATTGGAGGATGGTTGGAAATTTGGCTAGAAAGTTTGAGCACACATTTTGTGCATGATTAGTAGTGTCAGTGTTCTAGGAAGCCACGTTCAAATAAAGATCAGCATAGTTAGTTCATGGTTTCCCAAACCGTGCGGACTGACCCTCCACCCTTCCCAAATCATATAAAAAATTGAGTCTTTTTGTGTCGGCCCATGCTGGTCAGTTAAGATGGCTGGTTCTTGTGGTGGGAAGACCCAGTATGGGTATCATGTATATTATTTTGTATATTTCTTATTTATGTATACCCCTTGTACTAGGGAGTCTGTTTGGGCCTCCCCCTATTAGTGTCTTGATTTTGTCTCGGGAAAAAAAATTAAGTTGTCTCTTATGGTGGGGAGCCCATTTGTGTCTCTTCATACGTGTAACTCATATTTTTCCTTGGTTTTGTATGGGAAGTAGGTATTATCATTTGGATATATCTAACTACCTACATCTTACTTTGGTAAACATTGATATTGGAGAGTGACAAATGGTTTAGTTATAGAAGGGAAAGTGTAACCTTGTTCGATGTTGTTGTTTATTTGGGTAAATTGATTGAGTATTGTTCAGATTGTGTTTGAGGAGTTTTCATTTGGGATAAATCCTGATTGTGCTTGATTATTTCTGGAATGTGGTGTAAGTCATGTTTTTTAGAGTATTCCTTCCTTCATTGATCACTGGAGGTGTTGTGGCCTTTGGGGGAGAAACCTGGCAAGAGAGTAGCTCATGATTTCTCAGTTGAGTTTGGTTGTTGCTTTGGCCTTACTGTGACTTTCCGGGGCGGAAAGTTTTCATGGTTGGGAGAATTGTCACATACATAGCTTATTTTAAATGTATTTTTATTTTACTTTCCATTAATGCTTTGTTTTGGGGGGTTTACAATGTTTTTATAGAGAATATGTGAGTTTTCATGAATTGGGCCAAACCGTGAGCCCAATTCCAGATTTAAAAATAAATTTTGTTTCTTTTATAACTTATTCATTTTTTTATATTTTTTACTCATTACAACTCCTAAATGTCCTCCCCTGATAAATTAACATCACAATTAAAATTTGGAGTCTTTGGAAATCCATAACCAATGTGTATATGGGTTTTTATTTAAGGGATTGGGCCTGCCCGAAAGCCCAATTCCAGTTTTAAAAATAAAATTTGATTAACTAATAACTTGTTAATTTTTAAGGCTTTTTCTGTGATTCCAAGCCCCAAACACGCCCCTTGAACCCAGCCGCGCGTCCCATATCCTTCCAGCCTCTTTTCATCTCATTTGCATCGTGGTTTAGGTCGAACTTTCAGGAGAACTCAAATTTCGGGCAGATTTATAAAGGTAATTTGTTTCCTTCATAACTCCATCGATTCTTTCTATTTTTCCCCCATTCAAATTCCTAAATGATCTACCTATTCTTGTTCGAACCTACCTTGAAGGTTTTTGTATTAGTGAAATCAGCTACTGGTATTTTGGGGGGCGATTTCTACAGGATATTTTATGTAAGTTGTCCTCCTCCTTTCTTCTTTCAATTTGTTAAGGGTTACATCCAATTTAGTTAGGGTTTCTTCCATTATAATTGCAGTTCCTAATGTCCAGGAAGTAGGGTTTAAAATTAAATGTTTTATATTGTGTTTTATGGTCTGAAATTCTGGTTTTAGGTCTGGTTTAGCTTTCTTGAGGTGCGGCGGTGGTGCGTTTGAGTTTTCACACAAAGGATTCAAGGGTTTCCTTGGTTTTGGGAGGTGATTCCATTGTGTATGAAATCTTTGTGAATTGGACACTGTTTTTATGGTATTTTCATGCTTATTAAATTTTATTATTTCTGAAAAATATAGTTTTAGAGGTGTTTGTATTTAAAATGAATCCTAAAGGCCAATTTCATGTGAAATTGGGGGGTTTTCATAGAAATGTATTATTAGTTTAATTGGGGCTACCCTATAAGTAACTAGTTGATTTTAATGAAGTATAATAGGGATAAAAATACTGTTTTTAATGATTGTACCTTGTGTTTGTTGCTGAAAAATCTGGTTTTAATGGTGTTTGTGAACCACATGAAATTCTAAGAGTTGTGTTGTGTAAAAATGGAGACTTTGCAATGATGTCGTTTCTTGAACCATATAGGGTTTCCCTAAAAATGATTTTGTGATTTCACTGAAATGTAGTGGGATCTCCTTTATGTTTTGGAAACTTAAATATGTGCACATAGTATGCATGTAAGGTTTATAAGGTGTTTTGTGTCCGAAACACTACGATATTTTGAGGAATTGTTTTATGAAAAATCTATGTGTTTTGTTGCGTGTTTTAAGTGGTATAAAATGTGATAGATATTGTATTGGTTGTGATTGACCAGTAATGGTGTTTATATGAAAATTTATTTATGTTGCATGCTGAAATTGATTGAGCACAAAAGGGGAAGCCCCGGCACCTAGGTGGGGCGGATTTGTACTAGTACGGCTAGTGGACCGGATGGGTTTTGTCCCTGTTTCACTTAGCATTTGGATAACGACAACTCTAACTAAACTATGTGGATTATTATTGGGGACCCCTAGGTTATGGGTGTGTTCCCTACTAGTGGCTCGTGCACGAGAAAGGATTTTTCTATGGTTACTCTACACCGAGGTACGAGGTACATAGGGCCCAAGACAACCTAGTACCTAGGGGTGTTCCCAATGTTGTTGCTCATTGGATTTGTAGTATCTACCCATGTCTCAGGGTGTGTTTGGAAGTAAATTATAGTATCTAACATTTCTATTTTAATGTGTTAGTATTCTAAAAATTTTGGATTGAAAACTATTTTCAATTAGAGGTTTCATTTTTTGAAATTTGAACACTACTTTTCCTTGCGTTTGAAAACTGATTGCTTTTTCACATTGTATTTCTTACTCTTTGGAATCATTTGGTGGTATCCTACTGGGCTTAGGCTCACACCCTATTTACACCCCTTGGGTGTATGTAGACTTGGTTATGTTTGAATTAGTTAAAGGAAAGGCTAAGGGTGATGGCGGTTCATGGTGTTAGTTCCCACTCTTGGTGCGGAGATGTGGAGATAGCTTGGGGGCAATGACCCCTTGTAGTGTGGAGTCCTTGGGGCTATCTTAATGCTATAATTATTTTTATTTGGACCACTTGTATTGGCTTTAAACCAATGTACTCAGTTCTGGTTTTTTTTACTTAAGTCTTGTTTGGCTCAAAAATTTCAGATTTATATTATGGATTTTTTTAATGTTTTATGCTTTCATACTCAGGTAAATCGTTCCCAAACATAAATTAATGATACCCGGGCACTTGTTCCAGCCCGTGGGGATAGGGAACTCCCTTCGGGTCATGTCATGGGCTGGGTTTGGTGCCAGTTTTGGCGGTGACCAGAATCGGTTCGTGACACATTGCCTATACCCTGGTGAAAGGGAATGTAGTTGTAGATGCGTTATGTAGGAAACTTCCATCACAGGCTATAAATGAATCTTCATAATAGTGGAATTTGATGGATCTTTTTGATCAGTTTCATATTGGAAGTCAGTGGAAGGGGACGAGTGTTACTTTATCCAGTGTCCGGTTGACATCTTCTGTTCTCGAGTTAATTATTTAGGAACAGAAACTAGATGAAGAATTACCTAGCATTAGGTACACTCTTTATTATGGGGAGACTGAATCTGAATTTTCATTCTCCATAGAGGGTGTTATGTTTTATCGAAACCATTACAGTGTGCCGTTATTGGAATGAAAGGATGTGATGGAGGATGACCATAACTCTATGTCAGATATGCACCTAGAAACCACAAAAATGTTCTATGAGATATTGTGGTAGGTCTGGTGGCTAGGTATGAGATGAGACATTGCAGAGTTTGTATATAATTTCAATAAATTCCAGTAGGTGAAAGCCGGGTACCAGAAAACATCAGGTTTGCTTTAAAAACTTCCAATACCTACATAGAAGTGGGATGAAATCTCTATGGATATTGTGGTTGGGTTACCGCAATCCCAAATAAAGAGGAATGCGATATGGGTATTGATTGACAGGCTGACCAAGTCAGCTCACATTATACCTATTTAGGATACAACCAAAGTTGAGAAGTTGGGAAATATATTTGTGAACAAAATTATTCACTTGAATGGAGTTCCATCAGATATAGTCTCTTATACGGATCCTTGGTTCACTTCTCACTTTTGGAGAGGCCTCCTATAGGCACTACGATCTCAGGTCTATTTATGCACGATCCACCATCCACAGTAAGATGGAAAGATAGAGATAACTATTTAGATCCTTGAGGATATTCTCCACACATGTGTTCTCGACTTCGGTGGGTTTTGGGATGATCTGTAAAGACCCGTAAAATTCAAGGAAATTTTTTTTCTTAAGTTTCTTTGGAATTTTACAAGAAAACAGTTTCTGATGGCACCAGATTCCCAGGCCCGGTGTGCCCGGAATCATTTTTAGAAGTTAGGCTCGGGTAAGTTCAGTGAATGAATGAGCGAGTATTTCTAACTTTTGAACCGGTGCTCGGAATCTAATTCTGAGGGCACCGATGGAATTACAACACTGGTATTTGCTTAGAAACGCCTCTCCCGGAGTTGCGTTTGCTCAGGTGTGGTTTTTAATTTTAGGGCTTTAAGTTAAGAAATAAAATAATGTGGTACAACAACCATTATTTTATTTCACTTAAAGCCGCTTAAATCCACTTAAAGCTCCTTAAGCTGAGTTAAAGCAGATAGGGTGCAATTCAAAATATCATACCCTCTTGGTAGTATATTTGTGAGGTGAGGCCCACATGAGCCCCACCATTTCCTTTCCGCTAAGTAACGCACCCGCGAAAACCCTTTTTAAATAAATTTCAACTGACTCGTTTTCTAAATTCATAACACCCATATTAATTGGGCGGTTAAGTTCGTGGCAAGTAATTCTATGAATTAATTTGTTTGTTACTTATCTTTTTTTTGTTTGTTGGCATGCAATGAAAAAAGACCAACACTTGACTTCTTGGGGATTGTTCGTTGAGAGGATTTGACAGAAAACGTAAGTACTTTATCCTCCTTCGCGAAGAACGCGAAGAACGCAAAAACACGAAGAACGCGAAGAACGCCGGCCTCTGATGAAGGGCGACGAAGAACACCAGACCCCCTGGAGATCGACGCGACGCCGAGTACCGTGACGCCGACGCTTCTTCCACGATGTTCTTTCCCCGCGACAATCTTCGCTCGGCATCTTGAGGTAGGGGATTATGGTTCTTTTAATTATTTGTTGATTATAACATCAACATTGATTTAATTGTTATAATTTAATCTGTATGTCCTTGATCCTCGGAGATTGTTGATGTGATGCCGTATACCGCAACGACGCGACGCCCTTCCACGACACGACGATAATCTCCTACCGCGACGATCAATTCCACGACAAATTCACGTCCGACGATGACAAAGTTAGGGGTCGTTTTGAAAATGATGATATCCATGTTTGTTTTCCTCCAAGGCAAGAACGCAGGCCAACCAATTAACAAGTTGGTCCGCAGATTATTATTGCGGGACGTGGTTTATAAATTGCTGGGATTTTTGGTCTTGTTTCAAACCGCTAACGTGGTGGGTGCGGACCAACGAACAAGTCCGAACCCACCGCCCTTTTGTTCTTGGTGTGAGGAATGGAGGATGATGAAAAAATGTGCCGCAGGGACGATTTGTTGATTTCGCAGTGAAGAACGGGACCCGGGATGATCTACGGCGCAGACGGGAAGGAAATCGGACCACCGGAGCAACTCTGGTGGCCTGTAGACTCCACCGGCACGGTAGCGCCCCGGCGCGCCGCCGGATAGAGCCACCGCGGCTGATGCCGCGGCAGCGGCTGCTGAAAGACCCGCGACCACGGGGGTCTGGTGAGACACGGGACACGGCCCTACCGCGTCCGCTGACCAAGGGAGACCCCACGCGGGGACGCAGTGTTCTCATATGGGGGAAGCACCCCCCGTGCTGCTCTGCCGTAATAGGCCGAGCCGCCCCCGGCGGCCGGGCCGCGCCCGCGCCGGCCGGGCCGGGTCGGTCCGGGCCCAGACCCCCCGTTTCCGGACCTTTTCGGTCATTTTCTCATAACCTGAGTTACAGGTCTTCGAACGACGCACCGTTAGCGGCGATGCGATCCTTGGATATAGATGGTCATTTAGGTATATCACACTCAAGGTTTCGGAATACTTTGGGTTTGGCCAGGTTGGTTCGTACACGAAACCAACCGGGCCCTCGGAGCGGAAATGCTCATATCATGAGCTACGAACGTCCAATTGACGTGCCGTCGGCTTTGTTGAATTCCTCTAGGTGAGATAGATCTTTCGGATTACTCCGCCCAAGGTTTGGACGCAGGTGGAGTACGGTCGGGTTGGTTTTTTTTAAAAAACCAACCGGGCCCTTGGACGAAAAAGCCAATAACTCTCAGACAGGGCGTCATATTGACGTGTCGTCTGCGACGTTGAGTTCCTATTGACGACAGAACTTTTGGATACATGAACTCTGGACTATGTGTCAGTTGATGTATCAGCCTCTCGGCTCGTGGAGCGGACCCTCCCGAATGATCTTGTTGTGTGAGAGAACCATAGAGTTTGCTGCGACTGCTACTGTGACGATGACGACTGTGCAGAGATCCAAAGTGGATTCGATGACGACGACTACAGCACTCAGCGATCCTTTGTGGGTCAGTTCTACTGATCCTGTCTGGGTCCGATCCTGTGTGGGTTAGCGCTCTGCTGTCCTGTGTGGGCCAGTGCCTACAGATCCTGTGTGGGTCTGATCCTGTGTGGGTCTTTGCCGGGGTTAGTTACATATCGATCCTATGTGGGTCAGATCCTTTGTGGGAATTGCGGGGGTTAGTTACCTATCGATCCTTTTTGGGTCAGATCCCTTGTGGGTCACTGCGGGGGTTAGTACCTATTGATCCTTTGTTGGTCTGACGACTTAGATGAATTAGTGGCAATACCTGATCATCTCTATCGTCATACAAGAATTATACTTGTGTGAGCTGAATTCTGTTTTGCTTTCCTTTGTGGATTGTGTTGTGCTATCCTTTGTGGATTTTTGTTTTTCTTTCCTCTGTGGACTGGGTTGTACTTGAGCTCAGATGTTGGAGCCGAGCGAGAATTGATAACTTAGGGATATGTATGGGCATATACCTAAGCCGTGTCGGATGTTACTTCGTGATTGTATATGTCCTTTGTGGTTTATCCTTTGTAGATTCTGGGAGACCTTCAGGGGTCTCGGGGTCCCTACTGAGTAGCTTATACTCACCCCTACACGGGCTATGCCCACACAACGTTGTTTTGGTTGTAGACTACTGACATCGCTGATCGTGGTTGAGGCTTGCGGAGCAGGATGATACCTAGAGGTGGACCACCGGGCGGGACGTACTCGGAGCGGTCGGCTGGACCCGGGGAGTAGTGGAGGCTTTCTGTACCCACCCATCAGGTGGGATTTCCATTGGACAGCTCGACGTAGCGGCTTTACTTTTCAGTTGTTTTTTTCCCTTTCAAGTTGTACTTTACTTTCAGTTTGGGATTGTATACTGGCCCACTTACTTTTCCACACTTACTGTTGTACTAGTTCTTACTTAGTGATTACTTCTGTTTGCTTGCTCTCTAGTGTTTCTGGTTTACTTTAAAGAAGAAATGTCTTCCCTTTTACTGGGATTTACTCCTTGGTGCTAGTCTCTAGCCCCTGGCCTATGGAAGGCGGGCTTGGGGTAGTCACGGCACGGGCCCCGAGGACGGGTTGTGACAAATTGGTATCAGATGAGATCAGTTCTATCGCAGATTCTGATTATTATTCTATGTGAAGCAATAGTTTTAAGCGTATTTTGTGTGGTTATTAGTCCAGGGAGTCTAGTGTTGGTGCGGCGGCCGACGTATCCGTACACCAGGACCCTAACTTCTGATTTTCGACTTAATGCACGAAAACATTGATTTCATGTGTGTTTCAAGTTTTCTTTGTGATTACTTTGAATCAGCTCACTATATATACTGTTCTGACCGTGGCGCACATGTTTCCTTTTATGGATGGCCCTACGATGGAAGCCAACTAGGTTTTAGAGAGTTGTACGTGACGACAGCCCGCCGAGCGATGAGGCCTTGGTGCAGGGCCCTTTGACCGCAGAGGCACTGGCGGTACCTATACCTGCTGAGCCACCAATTCTTCCGTCCCCATCTGCTGATGATGCACGTCGCCTTAGTGCACTGCATGAGTTCCAGTGCTAGTGACCGCCCAAGTTCCATAGGGAGACAGATCCCCAGGCAGCCGAGGACTGGCTGGAGGCAGTTGTGTGAGCTTTCCGGTTAGTGAGGACACCAGCAGACCTCATGATGATCCTTGTAGCGAGCCTACTACACGCAGCAGCGGGCTGATGGTGGAGCTTGATGCTCAGGGTGCATGATGAGGCGTCTCTTCTCTAGACAGACTTCGAGAGCCTCTTCCGCTCAGAGTTTGTCCCAACCACCCTCCGTGCGGTGCGCATCCAGGAGCTTATTTAGCTGCGGCAGGGCAACATGAATGTCGCCTAGTACTCAGTGAGATTTACCGATCTCTCGCTCTACTCGACCGACAAGGTTCGGGACCCATTCTTCCAGGCATGGACCATTGAGTAGGGATTGAGACATGAGATCAGGGCATCACTGATCTCCCTCAGCATTTCGACTCTGGAAGGAGTACTGGAGCGAGCCCTTTTGATCGAGAGCTTTCTTGCTGAGACTTCTCTAGCGTCGATACCTACCGTGGCGCGGCACGTAGCAGAGTCTTCTACGGCAGGCAGTCGATGGATGACTCAGGGGTCCAGGCAGACCGTACCCTCACGCAGATGACCTCAGGACACTGGCTCAGCAGTGCAGGGCACACAGCATGGAGCCAGTCTTTCGAGAGGCAGGCAGTTCTACACATGCAGTGGGCAGGGCCACATGGCTCGTGACTTCCAAACCCACCGTCCCGAGGAGCAGCAGATGTTTGAGGGGCCTCCCAGCCAGAGGCATAGGGTCGACCGTGGCGGTCCACAGGGAGGAGGCATACGAGGCAGAGGAGCTTGCCGAGCAGTACGTGGTAGGCGACGCATTGAGGATCTACTACCACCTCCACCACTAGGAGGTCCACCCTGACCACAGGGAGCTGTAGGGCATAGACAGGAACAGATCCAGGCAGTGGAGGCCTATCACCACGGCGCGCCTAAGATGATTCAATGTACGATCTGTGTCCATTCCACCCATGCTGCAGTTCTTATAGACAGATGATCGAGTCACTCTTTCATAGCCGCTGCCCTTGTTCGGAGCTTGAAGATTTTGATAGAGCTGTTGGATTGATCCTTACATCTAGAAACTCCAATGGGAGCAGACTCGACGATTACACACTTGTGCCGGCAGTGTGAGCTTACTCTAGGAAGAGGAACTTTGGCTGGGATCTTCTTGTAGCAGCGTCGAGGCCTTACAACGTCATCTTCGGCATGGATTGGTTATCTACAGTCCATGCTTAGTTCGACTGTATTAGGCGCAAGGTGCGATGTGTACGCACCGACGGGAGCAGATTCACCTTCACCGGTGAGAAGGGTGCCTTCGCAGCACAGGATGGACTTCTGTAGAGGAGAGGAAATCCCATCACTAATCAGTTGGCTAGCCTCATCCTAGGAGCAGTTGATGTGCGGAGTCCTAGTTTTCCTGTAGTGGTGGATCATTATGCGGACGTCTTTCCCTATGACGTTCCAGGACAACCTCCTTGCCAAGAGGTAGAATTTTATATTGACCTATACCCCGGGACAACCTCGATATTGACTCCAGCGTATTGGATGGCCCCCGCTGAGCTTCGAGAGCTACGGGTACAGTTGGAGGACATGCATGGCAAGGGATTCATCTGATCCAGTGTTTCACCCTGGGCTTCCCCGATATTGTTTGCCAAGAAGGTGGACGGGAGCTTGCAACTTTGTGTCGACGATCATCACCTAAACCAGGTGATGGTGAGGAAAAAGTATCCACTACTGAGGATTGATGGACTCTTCGATCATCTCAAGGGGGCATGGTGGTTCTCGAAGATAGATCTCAGGTTAGGCTTTCATCAGCTCAGAGTTCGAGATGAGGACGTGCAGAAGACGACCTTCAGATGTCGGTATGGCCACTATGCGTTCTTCGTTATGCCTTTCGGCGTAACCAATGCTCCAGCGGTGTTCATGGGCCTCATGAACAGGATCTTTCTGCCTTAACTCGATCGATTTGTCATGGTCGTCATCGAAGACATTTTTATTTACTCGATGACTGAGGAGAAGTACACCTACCACTTATGGGTTGCACTAGACACACTCCGAGAGCACCAGCTTTATGGAAAGCTCATGAAGTGTCAGTTCTGGATATGCGAGGTCCACTTCTTGGGACACATCATCTCTAAGGCGAGAGTTACAGTGGATACTGCGAAGATAAAGGCAGTGCTAGCTTGGGAGCCACCCAAAAGCATGACGAAGGTGTGGAGTTTCTAAGGGTTAGCTGGATACTATCGGAGATTTGTGCCCGAATTCTCTAGAGTTGAGACTCCACACTCAGCTTTGAAGAAGAAGTGGAAACCCTATGTGTGGTCAGACAGATGTCAACAGAGCTTCCAGGAGCTGAGACAGAGATTGACCAGTGCACCTATCTTGAGGTTGCCTGGGGAGGGAGTAGGGTAAGTAGTCTACTGCGATGCATCAGGGACCGGACTCAGATGTGTCCTGATGCATGAGTGGGTATTGATCGCCTATGGATCACGTCAGTTGAGGCTACATGAGCAGAACTACACTACCCATGACCTGGAGTTTGCAGTAGTGGTCTTCGCCCTGAAGACATGGCGACCCTACATGATGGGAGAGCGCTTTACAGTCTTTTCTGACCAACAAAGTCTCAGGTACATCTTCTCTCAGAAGGACCTGAACCTGAGATAGTGGTGATGGCTAGAGTTCCTCCAAGACTATGACATTGAGATAGTCTATACTCATGGGAAGGGGAACGTGGTAGTCGATGCTCTCAGCAAGAGGACGGGCATTCAGCTACTTGAGGAGGCGACGGAGCAGCTAGCCGCTTTGCAGATATCCTTTGTGGATAGAGATGGATCAACCTTCCTTCAGTCTCTCACAGTCACTCCTCCACTACTATAGTGGTTCAGAGAGGCACAGCGTGGGGATGCCGACTATGAGACATGGCGTGCGCAGTTATCCTCAGGATAGGCACCTGATGGCTTCTCATTTGGGGTAGAGCATGACATCTTTTTCAGAGGACGTACATTAGTACCAGTCGCTTTACGAGAGGAGGTGCTGAGAGAGTTTCACACTTCTCCTTTGGAGTTATATCCTGGAGTGGTGAAGATGTACCAGGATCTCAGATGACAGCACTGGTGGCCAGACATGAAGAAGGTTGTGGTTGAGTTCGTTTCACGATGCTTCGCCTGCCAGCAGGTGAAGGCAAAGCATCAGGTACCAGCAGGCTTGGTACAACCCTTGGAGGTCCCGTAGTGGAAATGGGATGGTATATCTATGGACTTCATGACTGGACTTCCACGCACATCCAGATGTCATGACTCCATCTGGGTGATTGTCGACCGACTCACCATGTTGTCTCACTTCTTACCCATCAGAGAGCAGGGATCAGTGGAGAGATCAGGGCATCTCTACATTCAAGAGATTGTACGGCGTCACGGTGTGCCATCATCCATCGTATCTAATCGATATGCTCGCTTTACTTCCTAGCTTTGGAATGGGTTGCAGGAGGCGTTCGTGACGCAGCTACGTCTGATCACCGCCTTTCACCCACAGACAGATGGTCAGACGGAGAGGACCATTCAGACTCTCGAGGACATGCTCCGCGCATGTGTCCTCGACTTTGGTCGCAGCTGGGAGGACCACCTACCCTTGGTGGAGTTTTCGTACAACAACAGCTACCCCTCCACCATCGGGATGACACCATATGAGGCGTTTTACAACAGACCTTGCTGATCTCCTTTGTGCTAGACAGACCCAAGGGATTCAGCATTTGTGGGACCAGAGATGGTTCGGGCCATGACAGAGAAGGTCCTGGTCATCCCGGAGCGGATGTGGACAGCTCAGAGCTGGCAGAAGTCTTATGCTGACCGGAGGCGGAAGCCACTAGATTTTGAGGATGGCGACCACATCTTATTGTGTGTCTCACCTCAATGTATATTTCGGAGATTTGGCCGAGGCGGCAAGTTGTCTCCATGAATCATCAGACCTTTCCAGGGCCTCAACAAGATTGACGAGGTGGCTTATCGCCTGGCTCTACCCCCTCAGTTGCACCGGGTGCACGACGTCTTCCACGTATCTCAGGTGAGGAGATACGTGAATGACCCGACGCACATCATTGGCCATGGGGAGCTAGCCATTGATGATGGGGAGAATATTTCGGAAGTCCCGGTGGAGATCGAGGATCGACAGGAGCGGGTCCTATGTGGATGATCGATTCCTCTAGTGCGCATCAGATGGTAGCACGAGAACCTCCAGGAGAGCACTTGGGAGCGGGAGGCTCAGATGCGTGCTCAGTACCAACATTTGTTTCCCTAGCATATGATGTATCTTTACGGGGACGTAAAGCCCTATGGTGGGAGTGATGTAAAGTCCCGTAAAATTCAAGGAATTTTCTTTTGTCTTACCTTTCTTTGAAATTTTACAAGAACACAGTTTCTGACTGCACCTGATTACGAGGCCCGGTTTGCCTAGAATCATTTTTCGATGTTTGGCTATGGTATGTTCAGTGAACGAACGAGCGGGTTTTTCTATCTTTTGAACCGGTGCTTGGAATCAAATTCTGAGGGCACTAATGGAATCGCAACGCAGGTATTTTCTTAGAAACTCCTCTGCCGGAGTTGCATTTTCTTGAGTTTGGTTTTTAATTTTTGGTCTTTAAGTTAAGAAATAAAATAATGTGGTACAACAACCTTTATTTTATTTCACTTAAAGCTGCTTAATGCCACTTAATGCTGCTTAAGATAAGATCAACCGGATAGGATGCAATTAAAAATATTCTATCGTTTTGGTAGGATATTTGTGAGGTGGGTCCCACACGAGCCCCACCGTTTCTTTTCCGCTAAGTAAGGCACCCATGAAAACCCATTTTAAATGAAAGTCAACTGACACATTTTCTAAATTCTTATCGCCCCTATTAATTGGGAGGTTATGTTCATTGCAATAATTCTATGAATTAATTCGTTCGTTACTTATCTTTCTTTCCTTTGTTTGCATGTAATGAAATAAGACCAACACATGACTTCTTGAGGATTTTTCGTTGAGAGGATTTGACAGAAACATTAAGTCCTTCAACCTCCTTCGTGAAGAACGCAATGAATGCGAAGAACACGAAGAACGCGGAGAAATCCGACCTCCGATGAAGGGCGAAGAAGAAAGCCAGACCACCTGGAGATTGACGCGACGCCAAGTACTGCAACACCGATGCTTCTTCCGCGACGTTTATTCCCCGTGACAATCTTTGATCGGCATCTTGAGGAAGGGGATTACGGTCCTTTTAATTCTTTGTGGATTATAACATCAACAGTGATTTAATTGTTATAATTTAATCTATATGTCATTGATCCTCAGAGTTTGTCGACGCGATGTCGTATACCGTGATGACGTGATGCCATTCCGTGACGCGATGATCATATCCTACCGTGACAGTCAATTCCACAACGAACTCACGTCCAACCAACAAGTCTGAACCCACCGCGAGACGTGGTTTATCAATTATTGGGATTTCTTCTCTTGTTTCTAACCACTAACGCGGTGGGTGCGGACCAATGAACATGTCCGAACCCACCACCCTTTTATTCTTGGTGTCCGGAACGGCGGACGACGACAAAACGTGCCGCATTGACGATTTGTTGATTCCGCAGTGAAGAACGTGACTCGAGATGAGCTACGGAACAGATGGGAAGGAAATTGGACCAACGGAGCAACTCCGGTGGCCCGTGGACTCCGCCGGCGCCGCGGTGCTCCGGCGCGCCGTCGGACAGAGCCCCCGCGGCCGAAGCTACGGCGGCGGCGGCCGACAGACCCGCGACCGCGCAGGTTCAGCGACACACGGGACATAGCCCTGCCTCGTCCGCTAAGCAAGGGCAGCCCCACACGGGCCGCGGTGTTCTCACGCGGGGGAAGCACGGCCCCCGCGCCGCTCGGCCGTAACCGGCTAAGCCGCACCCTCGCCAGCCAGGCCAGGTCGCGCCCAGGCCGGGACGGGCCATGCCTGCCGGGTCGGATCCGTACCAAGGTCGGGTCAACCCGGTTCGGGCCGACCCAGGGGGGTCGGGCCGGGTTGGTCCGGGCCCAGACCCCCTGTTTCCAGACCTTTTTGGTCTTTTTCTCATAACATGAGATACGTGCCTCCGAACGACACACCGTTAGAGGCGATCCGATCCTTGGATCGAGACGGTCGTTTCGTTATATTTCACTCAAAGTTTCGAAATACTTTGGGTTCGGCCGGGTTGGTTCGTACACGAAACCAACCGGGCCCTCGGAGCAGAAACGCTCATATCATGAGCTATGGACATCTGATTGACCTTCCATGGTCATTGTTGAATTCTTCTAGGTGAGATGGATCTTTTGGCTTACTCCGCCCAAGGTTTGGATGCAGGTGGAGTACGGTCGGGTTGGTTTTTCCTTAAAAACCAACTAGGCCCCTGGGACGAAAAAGCTAATAACTCTCAGACCGGGTGTCCGATTGATGCGTCGTCTGCGACATTGAGTTCCTGTTGACGATACGAAACATCTGGATACATCAACTCTAGACAATGTGTCAGTTGATGTATCAGCCTCTCAGCTCATGGAGCGGATCCTCCCGAACGAGTTTTCTATGTGCGGGAACCCTAGAGCTGGCTACGACTGCTACTGTGACGACGACGATTCTGCAGAGATCCTCAGTGGATTAGATGGTGATGACTACAACACTCAGCGATCCTTTGTGGGTCAGTGCTACCGATCATGTGTGGGTCCGATCCTGTGTGGGTCAGCACTCAGCAGTCATGTGTGGGCCAGCGCCTACAGATCTTGTGTGGGTCCGATCCTGTGTGGGTATTTGTGGGGGTTAGTAACCTATCGATCCTTTGTGGGTCAGATACTTTGTGGGTCATTGCGGGGGTTAGTTACCTATCAATCCTTTGTGTGTCAGATCTTTTGTGGGTCACTACGGGGGTTAGTACCTATCGATCATTTGTGGGTCCGACAACTTAGATGAATCGGTGGCAATACCTGATCATCTCTATCGTCATACATGAAGTATAACTGTGTGAGCTAAATTCCGGTTTCCTTTCCTTTGTGGAATGTGTTGTGCTATCCTGTGTGGATTTAGGTTTTGCTTTCCAGTGTAGACTGGGTTGTACTTGAGCTTGGATGTTAGAGCCGAGCGAGAATTGATGACTTAGGAATATGTATGGGCATATACCTAAGCCGTGTCGGATGTTACTTCGTGATTGTATCTTTCCTTTGTGGTTTATCCATTGTGGATTCTGGGAGACCTTTGGGAGTGTCGGGCTCCCTACTGATTAGCTTATACTAACCCCTGCACAGGCTATGCCCGCACTACATTGTGTTGGTTGCAGATGATGGACATTTTTGATCGTGGTTGAGGTTTGCAAAGTAGAATGGTACCTGGAGGTGGACCACTGGGCGGGACGTACTCGGAGCGGTCGGCTGGACCCGAGGAGCAGTGGAGGCTTTCTGTACCAACCCTTCAGGTGGGATTTCCAGTGGATAGCTCGACATTGCGGATTTACTTTTCAGTTGCTATTTCCCCTTTCCGGTTGTACTTTACTTTCAGTTTGGGTTTGTATACTGGCCCACTTACTTTTCCGCACTTACTGTTGTACCCATTTTTACATAGTGTTTTCTTCTGCCTGCATGCTCTGTGGTGTTTTTGGTTTATTTACAAAGACAATGCCTTCCCTTTTCCCGAGATTTACACCTTAGCGCTAGTCGCCAGCCCCTGTCCTATGGTAGGCGGTCTTGGGGTGGTCACGACACGGGCCCCGAGGACGGTTCGTGACATGATCATCTATGGATAGTTAAATTTTCTTCTAACAATAGTTACCAGTATACGATCAAAATGGCTCCTTTTGAGGCTTTGTATAGTTGTCCTGGTAAATAATTTTTATGTTGGTCGGAGATTGGTGATTGTTCCTTGGAAGGACCAAGTTTGGACCAAGAGACCACATATAAGTTCTAGTCGATTCTTCATAGAATGTTGACAGCAGAGAGTCGGTAAATGTCTTATGTTGATCATCACCATATAACTTTAGAGTGCTCAGTTGGTGACTAGGTTTTCTTGAAAGATTCGCCCCGATTCGGTCATCGACTATTTGGGAGGAAAGGGAAGCTTTATACTCATTTTGTGGGATCTTTTTAGGTTTTTGGTCTTATAGGAAGATTTGCTTACCATCTAGCTCTACCACCATAGCTAACGTCGATACATATTGTGTTCCATGTATCACAGCTTCGAAAGTATCTCTCTGATCCATCTCAGGTCATGAGATAGAGTGATCTTGAGATTGAACCAGATTTATCTGTGACTGAATGACGAGTCAGGGTTGTTGATTTTGAGATCAAGGTACATCATGGGAGAATGATAACTCTGGTATATGAACTATGTTATCATGGTTTTTATTCTCATGAGATGTGGGAATGGGAGACAGTAATGAGAGAGTTCTGGCCTTATGTTTTTTAATGTGGAGGTTTCGTCATAGGCTTTCTGGGGACAGAAAGATCTGATGGTGGGAAGGTTGTAACTTCATGATATATTTTTAGTAACTTTTGATGTTTATATGTACCTATTTTTTGGAATAGTTATGAATGTGAGAGTCATGAAAACATTAAATGATGTTTTGAGGCAAAGGGGAAGTTGCACGGGCAATGCACATGTTGTCTGAACCGTGCGTCCAAACCATGTGTAGTTGGTCTTGGAGGTAGTAGCTCTTGCATAGGCAGTTCACAATTTGTATAACTGTGCATCCAAATCGTGTATTTAGTGTCTTCTGAGGTAGTATCTACCACACGGCTAGTGCATGGTTTTTCAAATTGTGCGAACTAACCATGCGGGCACTTAAATGAGATCATTAAATTTTTTATCTCATTCTTTTTGCCTCTAAGTGCATCTTTTTTTCTCCTAAGTTGCCCTAACATGGAATTTTTCTTCTTCATATGTCAGACAAGGTTATCTCATCTTTTCAGAGGTGATCCAAAGACTTATCTTGGTGAATCGAAGCTGGATTCTTAAGGAATGTGATCATTCTTCATCGTTCTTGTTCTATTTCTTAGATCAACATATATATACTTCTCATATTCTCTTGTTTTCCTAGATCTACACCCGTTATGAGTAGATCTAAGTGTTTTGATTCCAAATTTGATTATATTTTTTCTTTATCTTGTTAGGAGAAGTGATCTATGGCAGGTTTTTAGAGAATCGACCCGGGATTCTTGAGTGTTCTTCGACCGTTGTGGTTTTCGTCAAAACCATTGAGGTAGGTGGTTCCGTCCCGACCTACCAAGTTGATTATCATTTAATTTTTTTGGTTTATTTCAATTGTTTATATAAATTCTATTTCTCAAATTTTCTTTCAATTAAATTGATAAAAAGTCGATTCCAGTGAATTAATATATTTGAAATTGTTTTGGCATGGAAATTTTCGAAAACCCCAATTCCATTGAATTGGGAGTGTTTAGGAAATTTTCTAATTTAAATTGTTTAATATAAATTTTGGATCTGACAGAAATAATTTAAATTAAATTGTTGAATTTAACTGTGTAAATAAATTGATTAATGATGTAATTGGTTTTGAATGGATTTCAAACTGTTGAAAATTTCTTAAAACAATTTGAAATAAACCCACTGGTATTTATCATGTGAAAAAGGAATGTTTTGAATATATTCTATTTTGGTTTTAAATGGAATGAAATTTGAACTTTGGAAATGGAAGAATGGGATTCATCTTATTTTAAACATTCTAAAAATAGGTCTCCCATAAGGTAAGAGCGAATACAAGCCTTAGGTAGTTAGTGAGTTATTTGGATACACTCTATGCTACGACAACATTCTAAAATGTACTTGTGGTGGGTCACAACCCCGACGGGTTGGTGATGAGTCTCCTTTATCCAGTTTCAGAGGGACATGTGTATTCACATTTTGCTCAGTTCACATAGAGAGTGTGGAATCTTATAATTGGTTAACAATATCGTACCATTTGGAAGATGAACATGTTGCTCTCTTGTTTATTTATATTTGAGATATAAATTTATGCCACTGATTTTTAACTGCTTTACATTCCTTCTGAATTTATAAAACATTGTTTTATATAAATTTTTTACTTCATCAATTTTTTTTTAAATATTTCATCATTGTAAATTCTTTTCGTAAAGTAATTTTTACATCATTTTAAAATGCATAGCATGTTTTGTTAAAATATGATTTTGAGTTTCCAAACCTATTTATTTGAAAATTCAATGATTTTATTTGGATAATTTATATTTGGATTTTATTATTGAATATTTGGTGATATCCTATAAGGCATGGGCTCACACCCTACTTTTTCCTTTGGGTGTTTGTAGATTCATTATTCCAGGATTGAGAAAATGGAAGGAATCTCTTTGAGGTGGATGCAGTTGTTGATCTTTGTTCTTGGTGACTAGTTTCCTTAGAGACATTGTGGCTATTTTCCCATTTTTAGTACATAGGGTTGAAGTACTTTGGGATTTTTATACCTCTTTATTTTCTTCTACATTACTCTCGGTGGAGTTTAATTTGTTTTTCATGCTTTCTTTTTTCTTTTTCTTCCACATTATTGAGGAAAAAATCATTCCCAATTGTATTTTGTACGATGCCAGGTGCTAGTCGCCGACCCATGGGGATCGGATACACCTTTCAGGCTATGTCAGGGTCAGCTTGATTATCGGGTTACCATGGTACCCAGGCTGGTTCACGACAATGTGCTATCAGATGGAGGATAAGCATCTTGTCTTGATGATATTATACATTTGAGTATTCTTATCTTGAATTATGATGAAGTTGTGATTGGATTTCTGGGCAGCTCTCACCACAATAAACCTTAAGTCACCAGGGTTGGTTAGGGAAATATGAATTGTGGATTAATTCTATTATTTCCCCTGTTTTGATTTTGATAGAGTGGAATCCAAATCTTTATAATCCCTTCTATTAATAGTAGTTTTCCTTGTTACTATGTTTGAGTGTTAATTTGGTGTCTTTTTATGTTTTGTTGCAACATGCTTCCGAGAATACATGGGAATATGATCCAAAAAGAGGCTACTGTTGAATCTAAGCAAGTGAGTCCTATTGTGGATTCGAGTCTAGTTGAGGTGATTGTTTGCACTATACAAGCTCTAGCACTGGGACATCCTCCTGTTCCAGTTTAGACTCCAGCTATAGATCCTCATAGAGATATTCTCTAAAGTTGTTCTCAAGAGTTCCTATTCTAGAAGCCACTAGTTTTTAAAGGCTCCACTGACCCTCAACATGGTGAGGAATGGTTCAGTATGATTGATCGTCTGTCTGGGTTCTTGGAGACAGATGGTGTGATCATGGTGAAGTGTTCCACCTCCGTGAGGGAGGGACCAAGTAGGAGATATTGGGATAGGATGGTGACGACTGGGAAACATGAGGGATAAAAGTGGAAAGACTTTAAGGTTCTTTTCACTAACCACTCCTATCAGGAATCAATGGTGTTGGCCAAGGATGTGGAGTTTTTCAATCTTGATCATGCCAACAAGACCCTAACTGAGTACTCAAATCACTTTTCTGAGTTGGTACAATTTTCTCATGAGATTGTATCTAATGAGAAGTTGAAGGCTCGAAGATTGGTGTTGGGAATTTGATCATATATATGTTCTCAGGATTTCTTTTGGATGATACCCACATATGCTGATGATCTGGATAGGGCCATGATGGTGGAGATTGACCGGGCATGAATTTTAGGGTTGAAGGATGTTCTTTTCCAACATAGTGGTAGTGATGGTTCCTTTGATGGAAAATAGATGTGTGATGTTTCTCATGTTAGTTATTGACAACAGAGTCATTCCAGACCTCCGTCTGCAATATTAGGGGCTTATTTTACTTGCTATCAGTGTGGGAAGACATGAAATTATGAGATGGTTTCCACTATGGCACCCAAGAACTATAGCTCATGTGGACATTTAGGGAACATACATAGTTTCTAACATCACTTATTTATTCCACGTAGTGGAACGAGATCATCAGAAACCCCAGAAAATGTGGGGAAACCAAATGCCTCTTGTGAAAAAGGGTTCTAACCATAGGCATCTGGTATGATGCTTCATCACGCAGTGTAAGAGTCACCATAGGTAGCTGATACAAGTCCTGGAACTATAAGAGGCACCATTACTATAGCTTCATCTTTAGTGTCATCACTTTTCTATAATGTGAATATCACTATTTTTTTTCAAAAAATATTGTTAATCTTCTTTAATAAACCTATGAATCTTTTGAATAGTGTGATGGATATGACTATAACCCCTGTTACACTACATGAGAAGGGTCTATGTAGTCCTACTTGTGTCTTCTCACTATCAGATGTTGAACATGGCTGGAGTTTCTTGGTTCTCGACATGAAATATTTTGACGACATATTTGGGATTGATTGGCTCATTGACAATAAATACTGGATCAATTGATATCATTGACGGGTCTACCTTACTACACTCAGTGTTGTGCCTCTTGTTTTTTAAGTAGAATTGGACCCAAGGTCAAGAAGACTTGGACCCTCTAATCCAGAGTTGGGGAAAGTTATATCGTTGTTTTCTTTTGATCTAGACTGAGATTAAATGTGTGGTGATATTCCTCCAGTAGTAGATAAAATTTTAGACGTGTTTCCTTCCAACTTCTCTAGTTTTCCACCAGTAAGGGAGTTTAGTTTTTTCTATTGACTTAATGCTTGGTACTCAACTAGTCTCTATTTCCTCTTACCTAATAGATCCAAAAGAAATAAAATAACTGAATTCTCAGTTAGAAGATCCTATTGTGAATGGATTTATATAACTGTGTGTCTCACCATGGACATCACCTGTTCTTTTTGGCAAAAAATGTTGATGGTTCTCTTCACTTATGTGTTGACTATCGAGTGCTCAATCGAGTTACAACAATGAACAAATATCAGTTACCATGAATTGATTATTTGTGTGATTAATTGAATGGGGCAAAGTGGTTCTCAAAAATTGATCTTGGATAAGGTTACAATCAATTGAAGATAAAATAATCTGACATTCATAAGACTATTTTTCGGAGTAGGTATGGCCATTATGAGTACCTTGTTATGCCCTTCGTCCTAACAAATGATCTTACAATTTTCATGGCTTTGATGAATAGGGTTCTCCTTGAGTCGCTAGATAAATTTTTGGTCATATTTTTTGTTGAAATTCTTCTCTACTCCATGTACGAGTAGGAACATGTTTGTCATCTGAGAATAGTTCTGATTCTTTTATGGAATCACTGACTTAATGCCAAGCTTTCAAAGTTCGATTTCTGGATTCCGGATGAGAAATTCTTGGGACATGTCATGTTATAACAAGGAACATTAGTTGATCCTCAGGAGGTAATGGATGTTATGACATATTAAAACCATGAAATGTTTTCGATATTCGATGCATCATGGTCTTAGTAGGATATTATCGCTGATTTGATAAATACTTCTCAAAGTTTGCTTCTCAAATGACTACTCTAACTCAAAAGGGAGTGAAATTTTCCTAGAATGATAAATTCTAGAGTTCCTTTGTTGAGCTAAAGCGTATTTTGACTACTATGCTGGTTTTAACTCTTCATGAGGCTAGGATAGGGTACATGGTATTCTATGATGCATTAGGTTCAGGTTAAGGATGTGTCCTCATTCATGGTAATCATATTATTTCCTATAGGCCTCATTTGCTTCATCCTCATGAGAAGAAATATCCTAAACATGACCTTGAACTTGCAGTTGTAATGAACACACATAAATGTTAGAGACATTACCTTTATGGATAATGGTTTACTTTGTATTCAAACCACAAGAGCATAAGTTATATCTTCTCTCAAAAAGATTTGAATCTTTTCCAAAGACGTTGGTTGGAGTAGCTGCACTCTTTTGAGGTTGAAATTACCTATACCCAGGGGAAAGGGAATATAGTTTCAGATGTGTTAAGCAGCAGAAATCCACCACAATCTATGAAAGAATCATCAGAATATTGGAGTTTGATGGATCTTTTTTCTCAGTTTAATATTGGAATTCTGTGTAAGGGGAAGGATGTTTCATTAGCCAGTGTCCAGTTGGAATCTGATCTTCTTGAGTTAATTCATCAGGAACAACAACTGGATGATGAATTCCATAGCATTAGAGACTCTCTATATGGTGGGGAGACCTACACACAATGGTCGTTCTCTAAAGATGGTTTTCTGAGTTATCGAAATTGTTACGTTGTGCCATTATCGGAAAGGAAGGATGTGATGGTTGATTTATAGAAATTTCTGTGGGATGTGCACCCAAGAACCATGAAAATGTTCTATGACATGCGATAGTGGTTCTGGTGGCTAGGTAAGAGATGAGACATTTCGGAGTTTGTATCTCGTTGCTATACATTCTAGCAGGTGAAAGTCGAGCACCAGAAACCTTCAGGTTTTCTTTAACCACTTCCAGTCCCTACATGGAAATGGGATGGAATCCCTATGGACATTGTGGTTGGGTTACCTCAAATCTAGAGGAAGAAGAATGTGATATGGGTTGTGATCGATAGGTTGACTAAGTCAGCTTAATTTATACCTATTCGGTATGAAACCAAAGTTTAGAAGTTGGTAATTATATATGTGAAAGAAATATTTCTTTTGCACAGAGTTCCATCTACTCTAGTCTATGATAGGGATCCTTAGTTCACTTTTATCTTTTAGAGTGGCCTTCAAGAGGCACTGTGATATCATGTCCATTTAAGCACGCACCACTATCCACATTCAGATTTCTAGACAGAGAGAGCTATTCAGATCCTTGAGGATATGCTCCAGGCATGTGTTCTCCACTTTTGTGGGTTTTGGGATGATCATATGGGGCTAGTTGAGTTTTCTTATAACAAAAGCTACCAGTATTCAATAAAAATGGATCCTTTTGAGGCTTCGTATGGTCGTCCTTGTAAATCTCCTTTATGTTGGTCCGAGATTGTTGAATGTTCCTTGGTAGGACCATTTTTGGTCTAAGAGATGACTGCTAAGATCCAGATGATTCTTAGAGAATATTGATAACACATAATCAGTACAAGTCTTAGGTCGATCGTATCCATAGACCATTAGTGTTCTCATTTGGTGACTAGGTGTTCTTGAATGTTTCACCCCGATTAGGTCATCGATGGCTTGGAAGGCAAGGGAAGATTTCTCCTCGTATTGTGGGACATTTTCAGGTTGTTGGTCATATAGGGATAGTTTCTTACCATATAGATCTTCCACCATATTTTACGTCTTTATATAACGTGTTCCAACTGTCACAGCTGGGAAAGTATCTCTCTGATCCATCACATGTCTTGAGCTGGAGTGATCTTGAGAATGATCCAGATTTATCTGTGACTGAACAACCAGTCAGGGTTGTTGATTCTATGACAAAGTTAATTATTGAGGGAATGATACATATGGTCTGTGTACTATGGCATCATAGTTATGATTATCATGAGACATGGGAAAGGGAGACACTAATGAGAGATCAGTGGCCTCATCTTTTTATCGTGGATTTTTCATTATAGGATTTATGGGGAAAGAAAGATTATATGGTGTGGAGGTAGCAACATTACATTACTTTTTCAGGTACTTTTAATATTTCAATGTACCTCATTTTTAGATTAGTGATGAATGGAAGAGTCAGGATAACTTTAAATGATGTTTTGAGGAAAAGGGGAAGTTGCACGGGTAGCACACATGTTGTCTGAACCGTGCGACCAAATCTTTTGTTGTTGGTCTTGGAGGCAGTAGCTTCCGCATGGGCAGTGCACGTTTTGTCTAACCATGTGGCCAAACCGTGCATGGAGTGTCTTCCGTGGTAGTAGCTACCACACAGCTAGCTCACGGTTTTTCAAACCCTGCAAACTAACCGTGAAGGCGTTTAAATGAGATCCTTAAATTGTGGATCTCACTTGTTTTGCCTCTATGTTGATTGTTTATTGCTTCTAAGCAGCCCTAACTCAGAATTTTACTTCTCCTAAGGTCATATAATTTTCTCCCATTGTTCCAGAGCCAAATCAATGGCTTCTATTGGTGAATCAAATTTCGATTCTTTAGGTATGTGATCATTGTTCATCGTTCTTGTTCGGTTTCTTTGATCTACATAGATCTGCTTCTCCTCATCTATCAGTTTCATAGATCTACACTCTTTATGGGTATATCTATGTGTTTTGATGCCAAATTTGAAGATATATTGTCTTTATATTATTAGGATAAGATATCTACTATGGGTTTTTTGATAATTGACCCAGGTTTCTTAAGAGTTCATCGACCGTTGGGGTTTTCTTCGAAACCATTGAGGTAGGTGGTTCCGTCTTGACTTACCAAGTTGATTATAATTGTATTTTCTTGATTTATTTAAAATCTTGATATAAATTAAATTTCTCAAATTTTCTTTAAATTAAATTGATAAAAACTTGATTCTAGGGAATCGTGATATTGGAAATGGTTTTGGCATGGAAAATTGGGAAAACCCCAATTCCATAGAATTGGTTGTGTTTATGGAAATTGTCTGATTTAAATTGATTAATTTAAATTTTGGATTTTTTGAAATGATTTCAATTAAATTTTTTAATTTAATTGTAGAAATAATGTCTGTGATGATGGAATTGGTTTTGAATTGAATTCCAAATGATGAAAATGGATTAAAATGATTTGATAGAAACACATCAATTTCATATTGTGAAAATGGCATGTTTTGAATAAGATCTGATTTGGTTTTAAATTGAATGATGGTGGCACTTTGTAAATGGTAATATTGGATTGATCTTATTTTAAAAATTGTTAAAATAGATCACCCATCATTTAAGATCGCATGAAGGCCTTATTTTATTTGTGAGTTATTTGTCTACACTCTATGCTACGACAATGTTCTAAAATATAAAAGTGGCAGGTCAAGTCCCCCATGGTTTGGTGAAGAGTCTCCATAGTCCAGTGTGATAGGGACGTCTGTATACACATTTTTTTGGGTTCATATAGAGATTGAAGAATGCTATAACAAGTTAATACTATCGTACCTTTTGGTATATGACCGTGTTTCTCACTTGTTTATTTATATTTGAGATATAAATGTATGCCAATTTTTTTAAACTGATTAACATTCCTTCTGAATTTATATAAACTCTTTTATATAAATGTTTTATTTAAGCCATTTTTTTCGAAATATTCCATCATTGTAATGACTTTGATTAAAGTGATTTTTCCAACCTTTGAAAATGAATTGCATGTTTTGTTAAAATATGATTTTGAGTTTCCAAGCCAATTTAATTGAAAATTGAAAGAATTTCATTTGATAATCTATATTTGGAACCAGTTATGGAATCTTTGGTGATATCCTACTAGGCCTATGCTATCACCCTACTTTTGCCTTCAGGTGTTTGTAGATTTTTTCTTCCATGATCGAGCAAAGGGAAGGGATATCATTGAGGTGGATCTAATTGTTGATCTCTGGTCTTCGTGTGTTTCTTATTTATGGACGATGGGGTTGTTTCCATATTTTTTGTACTTGGGTTTTAGTAATTTGGGCTTTTTATGCCTCTATGTTTTCCAGTACATTACTCCTGGTGGAGATTCTTTTGTTATGCATACTGTCTTGTTTATTTTTCTTCCATATTATTGTGGAAAAAATAGTTCCCACATGAATGTTGTACAATTCCAAGTGTTTGTCACTGACCTGTGGGGTTTGGGAACGCCCTTCGGGCTATGTCAGGGCTGACTCGGTTTTCAGGTTACCAGGGTTCCCAGGTTGGTTCGTGACAAATAATATTTTATTAATTTAATATCATCATTTAAAAAATATGTTTTGTGTCCCAAAATAATATGTTTTCTATGATAGTATTATATTGGATATCTGCTAGGTTCTGTTTCAAAATGTAATACCTGAATTCATTCTAAGATATTGGTCATGATTTATTCAGTATTTCGAATTCCCTAACAGAGGATTGTGTATTAGTATTTCTTCTTGTATATAGTAGTTGTTGTGTAATACATTAAAGTGGAGTATTTAAATCCTCATATAGAGGTTAATAGATTAGAATACATGATAACAATTGGTTTTTTTATTTTTTAAATAGTATCAGTTGGTTAGGGGTTCATCACTACCTTATGATGGTCCTAAAGTATTAATTGTTTTCGTATATGGAGGGCTTCCACATATATTTATGAGTCAACCTAATGTGTTACATGAATTTTTTGTATAATAATTCCATAAAACTATTTCGGATGTCATAATTTAAATTTTTTATAGGACTAGTGTACACCCTTTATATGTTGTAATGGTCTGAGAGACAATATTATTATAGGATTGCCTTGTCAAAGAGGTTGGTCAATATAGTTGGAAAAGTAACTCATTAGATGAAGTTGTCACATCTATTTCGTTAATCAGTTCCATTTGTTTTCCATGAATATAGAAGTTTGGTTAATGAATCTAATTTAGGTTATGTCTACAGCATGAGATAAAAATCAAATTATAGAGAAGGTATTACATCATCCATTATATGTGAATTTTTTTCTCTAATTATTTTACCTTCATTATTTGATATGGCGATATCTAATTAATGTATTTCCCACAATATGAATCTTGTTTTGAATATGTATTGGAGTTATACCTTGGGGTTTAATCACATTATAAAACTCTTAAAAAAATACTTGATATATTTAGAGGTTTCTATTACATTTCATATTGTATTGGGCTATGGAAATTTAATTGAATTACATATTCTATATATTCAGAGAATAACAAAATTATTTAGTTTGGCCTCACTATATATATTATAAGATTAAAAATATTGTAAATATACATAGGTTTATTTGACCTTTATTATATTTTATTATCATTTTTAATAGGATTGTGTGAAATAGAGGATATTTATTTAGGACAGGACTTGACTTAAATAGAAGTCATTGTGTTGTATTTATTTATTATTATTCTGATCAAGGGTGAGATGATAGCTCAATATACTATTCTTCCAACAGATGAAACATTCATAGATTTAATTTTCATTATAATACTAGGAATCCTTCTTAAAATGGAGATTATTTTTACATGAACTAGTGTCGGATGGATACACATATCAATTTCACCATATTATATTGATCTTACCATATTGGGAGATATTATTGTTAATCTTGATGACCATGAGGTGGGGGAATTTTTTTGAAAGAGTACTACTCAATTTATTTAATAATTTTTATCCTATATTATGGATGTCATTAGACACACGTTGTTTATGTATTTATATATGTTTAAACATTTTATAGAAAAAACTAGTTTGGGGTACTGACGATTTATTTAGTAATAGATCAATTTATGGGACGATAATTATTTCTCATGATTTGTTTCCAAAAATCCACTACGAATTGTATATAGTGGTTGAGTAAGTGTCTAATAAATAATTTAGTTGTATTTATGAATAATTTTATAACATTATGATTAAATAATGGTAGAATACTATTTCATTAGGGTTATTTGATCTAAACTTTTCCCCCACTTCATTGATTCAATATTCATTGTATTTGTAACAAACTAATTTTGATACTATTAGAAATAATAATACCAATACGATAACCTGTATATTTTATGATTTATTATTTTTACACAAATGCTTTATGATTTTTCCATGATGGTAGACTTATGGTTTATAATATTTTAATTATTTTTGAATATGATCATAGAGTATGTGATAATGATTGAAAAAATAAATGTTTAATGTATTTGATTCATAGGAATAGCCCGTTAATTGGTCTAGAGACATATTTTTTCAGTGTATATATATGAATTAAAAATGTTTTATAAATTATTTCACCAACTTGGTAGAAAAATTGATAATGTGAACATGATAGTTGTACACATCGTCTGGATAGTATTTATGAAGATGATTTTTTGAAGATAAATAATATAGATATGTCTATACTTATTCTAAGTATTCAATATAAAAATATAATTAATATCCTATTTTATGATTCATATATATTTAATAGAGATATTTTATAATGTATATGGTTTGGGTATTTAGTAATGTGTCACATGAACTATGATTCCACAATAAAAAAATCCCTCAAAAAGGTAAAATGGTTGATTTTGTGGATCAAACCTTTTTTTGTTAGTATAATTTTCTCATCAATTATCCTTTTTATTGTATAGGGATCGAAAGAGCATTAGATTAAAATTATCATAGGGTGTATAAATTTAAGTGACTAAACATGAATTGATTAACTACAAAAAGTTTATTTTTTGAACGAATATTCCATTACTAATGGGAATATATTGACATAAAGTCTCAATATGAATACTATGGATTGGAAATTTGGACATATAGTGAATAGTTGAAGCTGATGAGTGTTATTCCAATATGGATTATTTATGTGATTGGGGACCATGATAATGACACCACTACTACAGTAGTTATTAAATCTTGATTTATTAAAAATTCTAGATAAATGGAGAGTATATATTGAGAAAACTATAGCTCATATTTTTTTCAGAATAAAAAATTCTCCTTGTATATTTTGTTAATATACTTATATGGAATTAGTCATCAATAAATATATCATTTATTTTTCAATTTTATATATAAATTATCTTTCATAAATATATTAAATTATGTAATAATAATTCATTGTCCCTATTTCACCTTATCCCACCTCACTTCATTCATTAGCTCTTAATTTTAATATCTCTTTTAATGAATCCAGCATCACTAAAAATTTTCTCACTCTATACCCTACCTTCATCATTCAACCCAAATATAATAAATATCATACTCCAAAATGTATGACCTAACTCCCGCATTTATTCCTCAAAAACCCTACCCCAAAAAACGAAATCCACACTACATTGGAAAAATTATCAGACACATATTCAATAAAAATATTTCTATTTTTATTTGATTTATTTCTAGTGAAATGATAAATTCGTTATATTCTACCATATGATCCATTTAATATTTTTCTATTTAATATTCTTTACCAGTATTTTTTAATTCTATATTCATTTGAAATACCATTGGTCACAAATTATAATTGAAAATATGTATCAAATTTTGTTTTTCCATCTTACCTCCCCCGTTCACACTATTATTTTCATTAATTCAGCCTCATTCATCTTTATTAAAATATTTATTCAAATTAATTCATATATATATATATATATGTGTGTGTGTTGTAAAATTAATTAGCTATTTTTTTGAAACATTATCACCCAATGACATATATAAATTTATCATTATTGGTGTGAATTTAATTCAAATTAGAAAGTAGGATTCCCATATTCGAATGTTAATTTCATGGATTAATACCAATATTAATTTCTTAATGAAATATTTAGATTATAATATTTTCATATAAATTTTATTTTTCTATTTCATGAAGTACTTATTTCTAACAACCAATATATTTATAATAATGTTTTTTTTCATAATACTGGAATACAGTAATGGATGATGTTTGAAAAAAGTAATATTTATTAATCTTAAATATACTTAGTGATTATTACATCTGTGTATCCTAGATAAACACTTTTAGAACATATTAGAGGATATAAGACCCAATGATCAATCAAACATAGATTTTAGTTTGATTAAAAGTTATCTATATTAATATTAGTTAAACATAATAGGTTGAGGAAGAGTACATTTTTAAATTAAAAATACTTATAAAACTAAATTTTCAGGGAGGCACATACTATAAGAGAAATAAATAATTTAAAAAAAGGAATTATAATCTCACTATTTATGTCTCAGTCACCCACTTCATCATTTTAATTGATGAATAAATATATTGCAATTTTTTTATCATCGCATTTTTAGTGTTTTTATTAATAAATTCTCCACTTTATAATTTTATTTTATATTATTACTGTTTCTCTCAAATATCTTATAAAACATATTTTAATAATGATTCACTTTCTTTATTATCAGAGATTAATTTTTTTTCATATTTTAACATGAGAAATATAAATTATAGCACTAATAAAAATACAATATTAAATTTTACTCTGATATAACACATTATATTTCTATTAAAAATAGTAGTTTTACCTTTTATATTGTTAATACTTTTACTAGTTTAAACAATTTTGATTAAATTAATCATATTATATTTATAATACACCAATAATACCCAAAAATGTATTAATAAATTTATATAATAAATTTTAATTTCTAAAAAAGGAACCCACATAGAAATATCCAGTACGAAATTTTTGGTATTGTGAATACTAATATCATTTTTAATGAATTGAAAATTGATTAAATATTATACATTATAAAACTTTTTTAAATTAGAATAAAGTTTTTTATTGATCATTAAACGTATATAAGTAAATAAAATATGTTTTTAGGTTTTCAATTTTTTACACAAATTTATTATTCACATTTATTACATCGATATTAGCTATTGTTATTGAGTTAGGTAAGATTTTGATATTATAATCAATAGAATAAAACTCACTCTTTAAGATGAATATTTTTATATTATTTAGTTTTAAAATACATTATATAATCTTTTACTAATTAAATTAAGAATAAATTTTTTTTCATATACATATACGTGATTGAAAATATAAATATTAAAACATGTGATTCTATTTATCAATAAATGAAAATGTTTTTATAATAAATATAATGATGAAAATATATTAGTATTATGTGAAATAAAAAATTTATATTAAAAATAAATTAGTCATTATAATCAAATTATTCCTATAAAATTAATGATAAATGTAAAAATTTTAAAAAATAATTCAATATTAATATTTATTATGGTTTATCGGGGTTCTTTAATTGGTGGTAATTTTTTTTACATTCTAAATATTGTTGTATAAGAACTTTAGTTATAAAAAATGATTGAAATGAAATTATTAATTGATTATTTTCATAACTATCAGCCTTAATAATTATTTAATTATTTAATGATTCCATAAAACACATATTATATTACGAATTCATCTATTTCAAGTCCAATAAATATATATACTTGTATATGAGAGTCATTATACGTAGTTTCTTAAAAATGATATCAATCCATTAAATATTTTTTATAAATATATATTTATTTTTTAAAATAATATGATTTTTATAAATGTAATTATCACTTATCAATGATGTATTATATAAATTTTATGAACTACTATAACAGAATAAAAAATAATGTAATTTTTTAATTTGGTTCTAGATACAAATCTTAGTAGTTATTTCCCAAAAAATGATTCATAAACTCAAATTTAACCATTATAGATCTATAACAATTTACTTATATATTTTTTAGGTATATTTATTATTATATGAATGTAATGAAAATTTCACGTATCATTACCATAATTTACATATTGAATAAATTTTAAATGACTATGGGTTTAATGAAATTTGGATCAAAAAATTCCATATTGAATTTTATTAGGTGAAACTAAAGTAGGATAATACATATATGCATGTTCCCTAAAACTTCTAACAATTGAAAAAAAATTAGAAATAATTATCATTGATTATGTATTTTATATAATAGAGAATATAAAACCATCGAAATATATCCCATAAAAGTTAAACAAAAATTAATATGAACAAATTTGATTAAAAAAACTAGCTCAACATGTTTTTTAAGATTAAATTTATAAAATATGTTATATTAATAAAAATTATATTTATAAATTCAAAATAATAAGATATCATAAATTTTTGTCTGAGGAATTATCAATTTATTAATATATTATAATATGAAAATATTAATTTTTTTATGACGTACATGTATTTTCATGTATTGAGATTAAAGTAAAACGTTTATAGTGTATTTTGTTAAGATATTCTGGTAGTATACTTTATTTACACTATATTTTTATGTATAAAAAATTCATATATATTTTAAACCCGTTAAAAAAACTAATAAATTTGTTCCCATATTATTTTTGAGGTAATATTATAATAATTAGCTTTTACTATTTAAAGAAAATCTATTAGCCCACAAACAAAATTGAAATAACATGATTCATTTCATATATTTTATGTTTTTATTCTCTATTATATTCTTTATAGTGTAGTATTTATTTCATTATATATTTTCCTAAAAATTAATTTATAATTGTGTTTAAATATTTAAAATACATTATTCTTGCTATAATTTTTTAGAGTTTTTATCAGGGAGATATTAATAACTGAAATATTAATTTTGTATGGATATAGTATTAATATAATGTTTTAATATGTAATTTCCTTTAGTTATAAAACATTTTAGTTTCTTCTAAAAGAATATAGTTATCTTTTAATGAATCATAAATTTCAAAGATATATATTAAATATTTATAGATTAATATTTATTACATTTCCTAAATAAATTCTAGTGAATTCTAATGGTTTATGGTCATCATAATTTTTACACAACATATTCTTATTTCAAGAAACACTTTTATCATCTCCTACAAATAACATCACATTTAGTACACTATATAGACAAACAAAATATAAAATATTCCCTCGCAACATGATAAAAGGAAATATAAAAAGGTTGTCCTAGTTTTAATAATGGTGTAAATAATAGAGATATAAATAAATGAACTAATGTAATTATAAGTTAAAAATACAGTTGTTATATTAGGACCATTTTATTTAATTTCCACACAAAAATATCTAAAATAAAAAAAAAATCGAGGAATAAATTCTCCATGTTCAATAATCATTAACCAAAATGAAATCAAATCAGATGATCCATTAAATTATAACTTTTTAATAATGCATAATTTTTTTCATATAAATTTGCATATATAATCATTTAATAATTATTCATTACACATATTTAAAAGAATTATAGATGATTTAATTCATTCCCCAAACCATCATAGTAGTCATGGTCAACTCAAATGTATATTAATGTCAAACATACCCGATAGTATATATGGTTCATTAACCATTTCATCCTTTTTATGACATTATATATTAATATATAGAAAATTATTAGACATTAATAATTTATATCCTATCCTCGTTTTAAAACCATACCACAAATATCATCAACTGTAACAATACCACATTTCCTTCATCAACAACATAAATACCTCTCATTATTTTTTAATTTAACCATACATCCTTTTTTTATATAGTAACCACCCATAAAATATTAAAAATCATACATATGTGTGAAAAAAATAATACATTTACCATATCATTATAACATTTCCCAATAAAAGAAAAAAAAATTTCATTAATATTTTATTAATTTATTATAGAATATCCCTGAAATATATATTTCATTAAAAAATAACTCATTATAGTAATAATAATTATCCCAAATGGAAAATATGAAGGATATCATTGGATCAAATTTCTAGTAATTCATATGTAAGACGAAAGGAAATGAACATTGATGGCTAATTTTTTTAAAAGATTATTCAATATTTATCAGGAGGAAAATATAATTTTATCATTAAAACCCTTTATTTATGTATTTTATAAAAAAATTATTTATGTGATTATATTATTTTATAATATCTTTGAATAGATGTAAATAAATCTTTAATGTGATGAATTTTCATGACATTAGGAAATTTTATTATTATGGTGTACATTAAAATTAATTTTTAAATAATTTATTAGATAATAATTCAAAACATACCCATTTGTGAAATAAAATACTAATTCCATTTGAAATTTTTTTCAATAATTTCTAATAAAAAATATAAACTTATTCATCAAATTTATTGGTAATGAAATTATTTACAACTTTTTTGGAAATCATGGATTTGCAATGAAAAATATTATTTGTTGGAAGAGGGAAATAATGTTGATCACCATTAAAAAATACATTCAATATCCATAGAATATGTGAAGTGGACATTTAAATGAAATCTATATTGAAAACATATAACCATAGGATAATAAAATTAATTACATTAATTTAGATATATATCAATATTTCATTATTAACACATAATAATAAAAATGCCAGAATAATTTATCTTGTAACATAAACTCTCACCAGTTTGTAAACATTTCTGTCATAATCCCTTTGAAGAAATAAAAAAATTGGGATAATAAAATTTAAATAATATATATATGAATAATAATATTAAATATTAATAAGTTTTATATTAACCAAACAATTAAAAAATGTGTTATAAATTGTATCTTGATGAAATATAAATGTAATTATAAATAATCCATTATCTCCAAAATTTATAACCTGATATAAATATTTTATATATTCATTATTTACATATTTATAATCCTCCAAAAATTATATAGATAATAAAAATTAACGTTCATGGGGGCGACGGGCCCAACATACACATGGTGGTTGTTTTCTTTTACTTCTAAAAGATCTAATGGAAGATAGGTAAATAATTATTATAATTTATAGAAAATCTATTATAAAATATATATCTTGTATTAAAATATATTATATCATTATTATCAATGATGAGAATATAAATAAAATGTACTACGTCACAAAATGAAGGTGGTACTCCACTTATACACATGATCGATGTTGTTGTTTTCCAGGAGTGTGGAATGTAAAAAATAATATGTGATACAAGAATTGAACATTTATAATTTTTTTAATAAATACAAAATATATATATTAAAATTATAATTATATCCAATTGTAAGTGGAAATTATGAAAAATTAGTTCCTCTGTGTGTGTAGCGGTAGTCTACCATAAACACGATCAATGATTTCGATATCTAATAGATAAAATAAAAAATTGATATGGGTTTGGTAATTAAGAAATTAAAATATAAAGATATTTAAAACAATATTTTAGTTAGATAATCATAATTTAAAAAAGTCAACGAGTTAAAATAAGAAATAAAAAATGATCAGTAATGAATGATACCTCCATTGTGGACAACGTCTTTATGTTTGAAGGAAAACATTCATCAATGGTATTTACAATAGTAAAAATTAATAAAGGAGAAGGATAGGGAATTTTATAATAAATTTTTGAAATCAATTTCTGATCCAAAAGGATCTTTTTGTGTCGATAGAGGATGAGAGGTGGTGACCTATTGTAATTGATGTGAGTGGAAAACATGTAATTATTTTTGTTTTATTATTAATTTTAATTACATTCTACGAAGAAATGCTCAAAATAGGGTAATTATTAATACATCTGTGAGATATTTATGAAATACTCACATATATTATTTTCTAAAGAATTCATACTAAATTTAAAAAATGTATATTTTTAGATTATGCCCTTGTAAAAATATTTGATTACATATTTAATTTATATTATTTAATATAAATATAAATATTTAATCTATATTTTAAAATGAAATTTAAATAAGTGGCTGAATTTAATTGAAAACTACCCCAAAAATCACAATGGAAATGTTATTTTGAAAAGAAAACAATTTATTATGTTTCATATTTATCTATAATAATAAAATTTTATATAGTTATATATGATGTCCTAAATTGGATTCATAATAAAATAATTAAACTAATTTTATTTTTAAATAATTATAATGAAAAAATTAACATCTATATACCATAAAAGAAATATTATTTATTTATAAAAACAATTATATTTCACTATTAAACATAATATTAAACATTTCGTAAAATTCAAAAATAATTCAATGTAATATAATATTGAAATTATTATTTGAAAATTTTTAATTTCATTTTTTGAAATATATATTTTAAATATTGTAAATATTTGAATATATTATTTTCTCACTAAATGAAGAATGTTTTGGTTTAAGAAAAAATTCCCTTTTTAAAACATATAATAATTTTACTAATATGTATATATATAGATTATTTATAACCATTATAAATATTCTTTTATTCTTTTATTTATTTTAATATTTATAAATTTAGTTTTTTATAGATGTGATGCTAAAATAATAATATTAAATTATTATATTTTGGTTCAATAAAACTCATTGTTTCCTGAGTCAAAGGCTATTGATGAATTTAATTTTTTTTAAAACAAAATTTAATAAAACACAGTGTCACATTATTCTTCAAAAAAAAAATAATTTACCACTTAACATTAATTAAGTAAAATACAAAAAATATGTGAATACTTTTTCCTTCTCATATATTTATTTTCACATTTTTCATATTTTTATTTTTATTTTATCAATAAAAAATTGACCAGGTTTGTGGTCTTGTTACATATCACATTTTCTCTATGATAATAAAGATTCCCCATATGTTCATCATTATAAATATATTTATCCAATGGTATGATCTTTGTGTCCAGTTCATGACAGTGGTCCGATATATATATATATATATCATTGGAGACTTAAACACATCATTGAATGGATAGAGGCTTGCAGGATTCACGAGATGATAAGATATCATCCCTACTCAATCATGAATTTTGAAAAGTCTAATATACTAATACAATATCTGGTATTTCTTCTCGATTCACATAATCATATTATATGGTTAAATTCACTAAAACACCATTTCACATACTTTGAACTCTAGAATAAACATATGAATTAAAACATAATGTTTATATATTCATTTTCATACCCTTATATGTTACTAAATATTACTATAATTCATTACCACTTCATAAACTTACAATGGTCCAAAAAGAATTATTTATTCAACATCATTCTATCAAATTTGATTTTTATAATTATTTCCCATATATGGAACAATTATAATCTATATTTATTCTATGGTATAAACTATTTTTAGAAAAATAATTCTAAAATATAGAGAATTGTTGATCCCATCCACCTTTTAAATTCAATGATCATGATCTATGAGTATCTTCTCGGATATTAATTGTTCATCTATTATATCATTTTAACTGAAAGATATATTAATCCATAAAACACATCATTTTGTCATAGGCTAGCTGAGTAATTCAGTATAATGTCAAGAAAAATGATGGATTATAATCATATATATATAATGTTGTACTCCGTAATTCCTTAAAAATTACATAATATAAATTAATGAATTCATATTATGAATGAAGTATTTTATAATTCAAATGATGTGTTATGTCTTCATAATATGATTGAATATAACCGAAATAACATTACTTGATTTTTTTAGATTCTATCATGGAAAACCATTGTGATTCATTAAAAATTTCATTATGGTATTGGTAATTGTTGTAACATATCTTAGGAATTCTATCTATCATCCCTAACATTATAACATTCCACTCACTAAGAGTCATTATCATGAAAATTTCTCTTCAATATTCCCATAATAAAAATTCATATAAATCATAATACATCATTTTAATTCCAACAACCATAGATAATGGATAACTCGGGGCTTCCGTTACTAGGTCCTTTTAACCATATGTTATTGATATAGGAAATAAAAAATACATAACCATTATCATTCCATCATAAAAAAGGTTATTATAGTGAACATTTATCCCTTCCATATACATCTATACATATTGAGTCTATTTCACTTTAATCCTTACAAGGATAGTTGGTCGAACACTGATTTGACAAGGGAACTATATCTGTCATCAATTTGTGATGTCATTATGAATCCTTTTATATCATAAGATGACTCTAATTTTTTTATAATCTTCAAAGATAATATTGAATGATCATTTTTTCTCATATCACCAGCCACCATGTTCAAATTCCTATGGTGGTAATGTGTTGAGTATTCATAATCTTTAATGTAATCCAACCAAATTATCGAGGGAAATTTTTACACATCTTGTGGGAATATATGGGATAATATTATATGATAATTAAATATATCATAATTTCAAAATAATTATAATTTCTATATATATTTAATAAAAACGTTTCCACCTATATCTCTATATTTTGAGTTGGAGAATTTTAGAAATTACAAATTATTTTTTATGCGTCATACTCTATATCCATATAATTTTGGATGGGGATGAATCATGAAAAATTAATTGAAATGTCATTAAAGATCCTAAACCTCTGTAAAATACTACTAAATGTGAGCATAGTTTTTATAAATAACTATATCTCTTTCTCTTTTGTATTCACCTAACATTCTTATCAAAAAATAAACATGGATCCCTTTTCTGTTAGCATAGTGAGGGGTTAAACAATTGTGGTAAATAATCTATATTTAATTAAAAATATTTTTCTAAACGAGGAAAAAATAGTATTGTATTATTAGTGACTGAATTAAGAAATTGTTTAATAACATACATATTTTATTTATCCACTAATATTATGTCAATTGATATCACATAACCCAATAATAAATTTTTTTTGGGAAAAATCACAGTAAGTGAATTATTAATTCATATTTTTCTTCAATAGGGTCTTTAGGAAAATCATAAAATGATTTTCATATTCATTGTTATATATTTTATATGAATGTATATACATTATATAGACTACATGAATCTAATAAGTTTATTCAATTAATACATTATTCATTAAATCTATGATGGAGTTGACACATTATTAATAAAAAATTGAATCAATATAAATTCATAGTGTCCATACCACCTATGGAAGGTAGTATTGTTAATATCCACTTTATTAACAGTCAATTTATGAATTCTAGATCAAAGGGAACCCTTGTAAAATTGTTGAGATCCACATCATTAAGCAATCAATTAATAGATATGGGGTAAAGGATTCCTATTCATGATAGTGATCTGGTTATGCTATAAATAATCCATGTAGTGTAACATTGACCTATATTTCATGACAAATATTAGAATAGGTAAAACCCATGGTGTAACAACTGGCCAAATAAATCATTTATCAAAATTCACCAAGTCTTACTTCTTCAAATAATTCATCTAAATTGGTCAAATTATATAAGATGACATTGCAGTATGTGGCACACCAGTTATGATTTATATATATAAGTCACCACCATGATCTATTTGAATACCATGAAACTATTTTATAAAGACACCTAATAACTCCAACATAGTATTAATATCCTAAATAATGTGTTTTCCTCCACAATCCAAGAAAAATACACACAATAGAAATGAATTAGGATCCACATGGTATAACTAATTTCTAATAAATGTTTGTATCTATACTAAAAATATTTATTATGAAAATGATAATTTTTAAAAATAAATATAATATTATTTTGTAATTAATTAATATGGGATATATATGATGAAATTGAATTGATTTATAAAATCACACAAAATTCATCTAATGGAAGAATTGAAAATTTTAATGGAATAAAATTACCACAATATTATATCAGATATTAACTGTAGACTTTATATATGACAATCATACCATTATAAGTCATCACATTTAACAAGATATCTAATTTATTAGATGGTAATTATGATACATACAAAAAATAAGTTAGATATTAAATAGTTGGTATATCCTGAATACATATGGAATTTTATATTTTATCTAGGATTATAAGTGAACCATTAAATATTTCCCTCTTATTACTGGCTTTGGTAGTCTGGATCAAATGATAAATAACTTAATAATTGATTTTTATAGTCAATTGACACTGATTAATAATAACCAATGAATTTGTGAGAAAGTTTGCATATATTCTATAATAATATCACTTGATGAATCATAACATGGGTGGTGCATTAGTCAATATGTCACATTATTCTATTTCATAATCTACCCTCTTCACCATTATTAGACAGTTAAGGGCTTTATGAACAACCATATGAAATTAAATTCACATTATAGTTGTTTACGAGATAATATTGATGATCATTATTCTCACATTTTTTTTATTTAGGTGACTGGGAATTCGTTCAAACACGTGGTTTATTCATGTAATCATTAGAGTTTCTCATATTTTTCTAATAAAAATAATGGGTATTATGTGACTATCAATCTACGATTAATACCCTTAGTGCACATGTAATTATTACATTGTATCTAAAAATGTCTCTCAAATATCACTTATTATAGATTCAGTATTTTAAATCACAATGTAATAGATATATTTTTATTTTAGGGCATATTATTAAAAAATATTCATGTCTTATATTCCCTATAAAATTATATTCATGCATATTAATTAATTCATCCTCCTTCTTATTGATGTCATGAAATTCCTTCCCCATACTATCACATAGAATAAAATGGAGGTACATATATTAAAATAAACATTTACACTAATTTTATTCCATGGATTCATTTTATTCTTCTTCTCACATAATACTAATAAGGTTCTGCCATATATAAATATTGTCATATAAATGATAAATGTATATCATGACTCTTTCATGGTATGAGAACAAAAAAGTATTATCTAAATGTTTTTGATATATCACTCAGTAACTACTATATCATAAGATCCACTAAAAGAAGAAGGTTTTTTCATCATGAGTTACTGATCTATATTTTGTTTCCATTTGGTATCTTATTAACAATTAGTATGATTCATGGTGTATAAAAATTTTGTGATCATAGAACAATGTTTCTACCTCCATTATCACATATAATTTTGTTTCATATGTAGGAAATTATAGAATTCCTTATCACATTCAGCATTAACATAGTGACATCAGGCATAATCCATTGAATTTAGAAATTCATAATGTAAGATAAACTAAACATGGTGGGAAACTAAATGATCATTGAATATAGTTTTTTGGATGTCTATATCAAGATACATCATTTTGAAAATTTTACTCTTTAGGCTTAACATAGGTTATCTATTAATATCTTCTATTTGTATATATAAAAATATTTTTTATGAAATTGTGAATTTTATTAATCATATCCATATAGATTATCAAACAAATCTCTTAACCAAAATCGTTTTCAAGAATTTATTTATCACAATTTCAACAAAAAAAATTTATTTTATGTGTCATTTCAAAAATTCACAACATTTCTGGATTGAAATCACCTTGTATAATCAAGAATGAAATGTTTTTATATGGAAACCACATCATCTCTACAATACCAAAAAACTAATATAATTTAAAATTAATAGAATTTTCCCCAAGGGATATAATAATAGTATTTAATCTTAATATCCAATGGTTTTCTAAACTGAGACTATGATACCATCTATAATAACCCATAAAACCATTACATATCTACATAAACATTTTTTATGAATTTAATTTAAATTATCAAAAACATTCATTGGGATCAATAGTTTTTAGTTTCATTGTTTAATTGGTACGCAATCATATTATTTCATGAATAATCTTAACAAATTCCAACAAATATAAAGAAATTTTGAAAACTACAATGGCATACACTACTTAAAACAACTACTCATTACCTGGGGAATGGAATCATATGAATGTGTTTTTTGAGACGCCCTGTAAGGATAAACAAGAGAGATATCAATAAATGATATTAGAAAAACTATTATATGAATAAAATTATGTGATCATAACTATAAAATTCATTATTCATACCATTATAGGTCAATGTTCACTAACAATAATCATGAAAAAATAAATGGTCGTTGAAATAAAATATGGTCCTAAACCATATATTTTATGTCATAATTCCACATTTCCTCATGAAGGTCACTACACATGAATGATTTTTCAGATTATAAGTATGTGTTAGAGTATGTGAGTATAGATACTCTTCCCCCATTATCATGTCCATTGATCAACAATAATCTAAAATCAAAATAATAAATGATCAGTGTAAACATTCATAAAATGATGTTATGAAATACATAATAAGATTCCTCAGGGTTTTAATATATTCTATAATATAGTAATAAGATAACAGTTGAAATGTAAATAATAATGAAAATGCACTCCATTGGATTCTATCGATGTCCATTCCACCTTCAATGTCCATTTCTCTACCATCAACCATGTGGCCATTTAGGTTTTGCAAATATATATTAATAAAATTTATAACCATAATTAAATTTTCCAGGATTGTGAGATTGAAATACATAATACGAAACAAAAAAGGTATATGTTCCATTATTGAACAATATATATTATAGAACATGACATTAACTAAGAATATTCTCAATAAACATAGAATATATTCCAAGTCATTATGTATTGATCTATCTACCAAGAACCTTGACACATTATCATTAGAACATTATCTGAAAGGATGTAAATGAATTCATTTACATCTTTCAATTTAATATATATCACCTCAAAATTAATGTGTTTATTGTTTGAACACCAGACGCTAAGCGATTTCTTATGTTCATTCCACGTTGTTTGAGGTTGTCACATGATCACTGCAAAATAATTTTGGCTGATCCTTGGACACCATATCCTTTTAAACACTATTTTACCATGAATGTAGGAATATATGATAAGAATATTCTATCTCAACATTATTCATTCCAAATTTTATGCATAGCCACTCCAACCATTAAGTATGTTATGAAAATATTACATTGTGTTACAATCCATGGACGCTTTTCTTTTTATATGGATAGTCACATACACATTTTTAAATCACACCACCACAAAACATCAAACCTCAATTCTATTCCACAATGTCACTATTAGTGGAGGAAAATAATATAGTATATGGGACAAAAATAAATTAAATCCATAGAAATTACTATTAAGTAAAACCAAGAATAATGTTAGAATACTAAAATTGTCACAATGTCAAACTCATGGAACCACATAGCCACTACATTATCACCTAAATAATAAATCAAGACTACTTTATTCCAATAAATTAATAAAATTATTATAGAAATCATATATACATGAACCATAATGGAACGCAGCCATCTACATCAAATTCATCGATGTTAATTGAAATTCCATCGAAGGTGCCATCCTATAAATTGAATTCTCACACCAACCAAAATATGATCACATAACAATGAAAAATACAAAAAAACAATATAGGAAATTAATCAATGAAATAAAATATTAAATGTGATAGTACTTTCTCTGCCATATATAATTTCTATATTATCAATTTTTCCTACACATGTGTTAGTAGTTTTCATCTCATGAATAATTATCATTTGATCATTTCATAAAAATAATCTGTTTGAAATTATCTTTTTTATATATTCTAGTAAATTAAACATTATTAATTATAATTTTATAATTTTAAATAATTAATCATAAAAAAATGTTTGAACTCTGGATAATTTATTTCTATAAAATTTCACAGTACTTTAAAAAATTATAATTTAGCTTCTACTTTTTATGTTGAACGCAATAGAATAAACGGTGCATTCATCCATTCATTATTGAAAATTCTATCAATGTGATATGTTTAATGAATAATAATATATAATATTAATTAATAAAAAAATAAGAGGCAGGGGAATCGATAAAGACGGAGAGATATGTGAGTGAAATATGAGGATGTATGCTACATTAGAACCTCCCTAAAATCCGAACATTAATATAAATTTGTTATATTATTTGAATTAAATGATTATCATAAAATTTTTATATCAATAATCTTTTTTATATCCTTTAAAGTCCATTTCCCACCCATATAACCTCTTACAAACATTTTCTAAAAAATCATCATTTAAACACAAATAATTATTAATTAAATATAATAAGAATATTATGAAAAGTATATAGATTTATATGCATTATATATATACAGACACATTTCTGTAAACAGAAATAGAACAACATATATATTTCATATACACATATATATACACACACACATTATATATATTTATATACATAACCATGTATATATACATATATAGTTTACATATATATATATAAATTTTAATTCATCAAAGATAAATATTATTTTTCCAAGTTTAATAATAATTGTAAAAATATATATGAATAATTATTATTAAAAATGCAACAAAATTTCCACAATTTTAATATTAAAAGAGATCATTTAAATGATCATATAAGTAAATAAATGTTTCTATTTCCCAAAAAAATACATTTATGTGACCCATGAATTAAAATCAGTATTATTTCCTATCCGCCTAAAAAATATTTACCAATAGGGAGAAATTTATCTCCAATTAAGAGAGTTAAAAATAACACAAATACAAATTCATATTTCAATTTTATTTATTCTATATAAATCATAATAATAATAAAATTATTATTTTGTATACATTCAATATTACAAATCACTCGATGCACACAAGTATGATTTCTTTGTAAGGGTTTTAACTAATATTATACATAATGGTTGTATAATATTTATCATATGATAGAAAATTTGAGGGATAAATAAAATTCATTAATTTTAATAATAATAACAATAATTAAATTACACTCACATGATATATTTCAAATCATATAACATATTAAAATTTAATATCAATATTTGTATAATCCATTTAACCTTTATATAAAATTGATTTCATATATCCCATAAGAGACACCATTAGTGAGATATTATTTTTTAAAACATTCATGTGTATGATAAAATATTTTTGTTATTTTTGTTATATTAATTAAGAGGAACTACTAGTCCAGGAAACCTATGATTACTCTCTGAATAACCTAAAACAAATATCTCAAATTATATAAATGTGTTGATGTGGTGTTTTACCCATACCCAGGGCTATTAAATCTATAACATAAATTATTTTTATTGAAAAATTTATAATCATATAAAAATTAAGTGTTTTATTATCATTAAAATCAAATGATATTGAAATTATCACCCACTATTGGATTCTAATCCATGATAAGAAACTCAAGCTGTTATTTTTCAAATAATATATTCCATTAATATTCAATATTATACTCTTACTCTCATGTATTCGTTTTCGGATGAACATTTGGATCATAAATAGATTATAACTAGTACATGGGATCAAACGAGGTTATTCTAGGAGTGTACCAGTAACACATTTTATAACCATCCAAAAAATAATCACAATCTTTATTCATGTATGATAATCATGTTTATAAGGCCCCAGCCTTAAACCTTACTTAATATTGAATTAAACGAATAATTCACGTTGAGGATCTTTTCAGGTTTAGAGTTTTAGAGAATTAGAACATAACTATTACATCTCAAAAGATTACAAAGTAGTAAATTCTACTAAGTTTCCATAATAAAAAAAACTCTTAAAAAGGAACGTGTCTAGTTCCATGTTTTATATAGGATGACATTCCCTTGATCCCATCCTTGACCGTATTCCACATTAAGTCCTATGAAAACATTTCAAAAAAAAAACTTGGGGTGAGCATAAAAAGCTCAGTAAGGGATACACAAATAATGAAAACTGTTAGTTTTTCAAACATCAAGTAAACCATGTATACTCTATCAAAGTAATACCTTCACCTTCATGAAGTAGTAAAAACTCTTCACTGAATAAAGTATCATTACATACCTTTTTGAAACCAAAGGATTACCATAAAACCCATAAAAAACACATAGAATATATAAAGGTAACTTGGGACATAAACATACTCAAGTGGAATAACTATACGGTCGGCTTCCACACATATCACTTAATGGAATAGCCATACGGCCAATTTCCATACATACTTAATGGAATAGACATACGGCCGACTTCCATACCCAATGCATTGGAGGTTATAACGTAACCACCCGTCCTTGTATTCACGACACCACCCGTCATATGGTTTATCATGTAACCACCCGTCAAATGTCCAAGTACCAATATCAAATCATAAAACATAAAACCAATATAAAAGAATGATAACATTTCCACATTTCAATCACAATATATCATAATATAATCCTTTATCAAAACCATTTTCAATACCAAAATACATAAAAGAGTATATGGTATTTATTTCATTTTAAAAACATTATGGCTTGTAGAGGAAGCTGAAACTCAAATAATGGTTACGGCGGTGGAGAAGTCGTTGTCGCCGAATACGTACGACAAAAACATTCCCTTTTGTCGTTTTGTAAAACGCTTCGTACAAAAAAGATTCCTTTTGGATAAACGTTAAAGTCAAAAGGGTTTATACACCGTATAAAAGAGAGTGGTGTATAAAATAAAATATGCCTCAAATGAAAGGAGATTGAGACGAAGTCCCTTACAAAGATAATGTTTAAAATGAAATAGATATATTATTTGTATTCACTATAAGTACACATAAATAAAGTACAAATACAAGATGCGACAATTAATATAATGACATAATTTGAAAGTAGGAGATTAACCCAAAGAATCGAATTTGGGTTAAGAAGTTCCCTTACAAAGATCATTTTTAAAATAAAATAGATATATTATGTGTATTCACTATAGGTACACATAAAGAAAGTAAAAATAAAAAATAAGACATAATAATATCATGACATAATTTGAAAGTAGGAGATTAACCCAAAGAATGGAAGTTGGGTTAAGAAGTTCCCTTACCTCGGGTCCGACTTGACTCGATCGTTCATTAACGTCCTGAATAATAAACACGAGTTTATTTATACTTGATTGAGAACGTTTTTGAAGTTCATTATTCCTTTTATATCACTTATTTCCATGTTATAAACATTATGTAACCATTTAAGTTAATAATGTTTTTTTTGTCAATATTTGGTTCTTAAGTCGAAAGTGGACTTCTTACAATTACATGTTGTTCGTGTGGTCAAAGGTTCATTATATCTAGAATGAAATTCCCGATTTGGATATAATATGTATCATATATATCCATCATAAACAAGTATTTATAATATTACATAATCATTTAGAGGTAAGAAATGAAATGCAACGTTCATGGAGACGGTAAGCCGTACGTACGCATGAACGCTACTTTCATTTCTTTGTCATATTAATGGAATTAAAACTAAATGAGAGGTATGTATATTTTAATTCCAGATTTGTATTCATCATTTAGATATATCATTTATTATATATATCGATTATATACATGTACTTCTAATAGTACATTACATTTGGGGATAAGAAATGAAATGCACCGTTCATGGAGACGGTAAGCCGTACGTACGCATGAACACTACTTTCATTTCTATCTCATACTTTAATGGAAATAAATAATAATGATATAGTGGTATATTATCATTCCAGTATAACATCATATATAATAACTTTAAAACCATCCTTTACATGTCCCACATATGGCATTAACTAATCACATCACTGTGAGGGGGAGGTAGTCCGCACTTCCTTAAATGAAGATATCGTGTTTACCCATAATGGAAACCATAACGGTATGCCCAAAATGAAAAATAAAGAAGCTTAAAGAAAAACAATAAACATATTATATATCATATATAAAAATAGTGACATCATAATGGCCACCTTTGAAGGTGTTAAATGAGTATTGAACAATCATCGTTTCGGGAGGCAGAATTTCGCCATCCACGGAAACCGTATGTTCTTTAACCGTTTGATGTAGTTGTGTGAGAGTGTAGCTCGAATAAATCTTATAACAACATCCAACTATATTGAATATACTGGTGTTGTTAAAAAAGAAGTAAATAAAAAGAGTTTATAGGGTTGGAGTAGCAAAATAAATCAAATGAACAAGAGAGAATGAATTACCTTTAAAAGTGTAACTCATTTTGATTTGAGCCTAATGGCGTCCTTTGAAAGGATTATTCCCAAAGGGAATCCTCTAGGATGAAGAGAGGGATGTGGAGAGAGTAAATGGTCAGGGGTTTGCCGAGCCAAAGGCTTGAGGAGTGTGTGAAATGATGTAGAGGTGGGGGCCTTTTATAAGAGGAGGGGAGGGGCACTTTTGGAAAGTAAAGAAATATTAAATTATTTGAAAATGTGTTTCGGTATTAAAAGGTCCCACATTGATATAATTCATTGATAAGGTGATAAGGGTTCTAACTCCACCCATCCAATAAGCTTTGGACATGTGTAGTTCATATATTTCACATTATCATTCCATTTTATTTAAATAATCAAATAATGATGTCATCGCTGCATCATTATTATGTCTTAAATACTTTAATTTATTTAATTCCTAAAAATTATAAAAAAAATACTATGATGTATGAAATGTTTTTATCTTTGAAATGACTATTTATAATCAAAATTTGGACTTGTATAACCCCACTTAAAAATTATTTTAGTAAAATAATTTATGTTAGTGTCATTTTCACTTTAACATTAAATAAAAATATATTAATGTCATTTTCCAACTAAAGTGGCTCCATGGGGTCCCCAAGTTGGTCCATGGCTTGTCTTGGTTGGCCATGACTCACCCAATAGGTGTAGGACAAGTGTCATGGTGTTTTCACATTTTTATAATATCATTTTTACATTAAATTACACTAATTACCTCTAATCGCGATTAAAAACATAATAAGTTACTATTCACCAAAAAATTATTTCAATCTCATTGAACCACATTTTAAATACTAATGACAACCATGTATGTCGGATTTTCAAAATTCAATACACATTAGTGGTAAACTTTCATTTAACTGAAAAATCAGTTTGCTTGATTACCACTTAGTGGTTTCACTATTCATCAAAAATTGAAGTTTTTCAGAAAATTACCAAAAATTCACCCTAAGCTATATTTGATATTCCGAATTCAAAAATGAAGTCCATTTTACAATATTCAAAACATATAAGTCAAATTAATTAATTTAATAATAAATTCCCGCTGTCATGACAAATAGAGTGTTTTTATAAAACAATAAGTATCAAAAGAATGACACTAGTTTAAGTCCGATTTCAAAGTGAAATTAATTCCAACGACCACTATTGGATTTAATGGTAAAAATATTTTCTAATTTCACTTTAAAAACAATTCAAAAGATAATCTAATCATATAAATAAATTAGATTAAAAAGAGGTTTTGAATTAAAATACAACATTTTACACTATTCATTAAAAAATGATCTTTATCGGAAAGGTACCAAAAATTTACACAAGGTAAATTTTGATGTCCCGATTATAAAGAAGAGTTATTTTTTGGTCAAAAATAAAGTATAAGAGTGATCCAAAACTATATTTAATGACGGTTCACCCTCAAAAAGTGATAAGTGAACCCTTAGTGAAAATTAGGGTATAAATGCCTAAAATTGAATTCTTTCCGTATTTTAAGCCTTTGTCTTTTATTGGATAAATGTAAAAAAATTTAAAAACATATAATCATATTTTAGTTATTTCTATCCATTCCCGCCAGTACAATGGCTACATGTTTACTACCATTTAAAATAATATTATTATATTACTAGTGTGCAACGTAAGATTTCAATGAAACTCATCGTTGCGTATCGAGTACGCTATCGAATGTAGAAACCCCTTTTAATTAAAATTAATATTTAATTCGTAAATATTAATAAATATGAAAAATATTTATTCTTTAATTACCTGGGATGTTACATCCTTCCCCCTATTGGGAATTGCATCCTCGCAATTTTATTCACTTATCAAAATAAGTGGGGGTATTTATCCCTCATAACATTTTCAGATTCCCACGTTGCCTCTTCAATCACATGGTTTTTCCACAAAACCTTTACCTGATGAATCACCTTATTCCGTAACACCTGCTCCCTGTGGTCAAGAATCTGGACTGGTTGTTCCTCATAAGATAGGTTCTCTTCCAGCTGAACTACCTCTGGACTCAAAACATGAGATGGATCTGGCATATACTTCCTCAACATTGAAACATGAAAAACATTGTGTACCTGAGATAAACTCAGAGGTAAAGCCACTCGGTATGCAACTGATCCAACTCTCTCTAGAATTTCATATGGTTTAATAAACCTTGGACTCAGCTTTCCTTTCGTACCAAATCTCGTCACACTTTTCCAAGGAGAAACCTTGAGAAAAACATGATCACCTACCTCGAAAGATAGATCCTTCCTCCGCTTATCCACATAACTCTTCTGCCCGCTCTGAGCTGTTCTCATGTGTTTCTGAATCAGCTGAACTTTTTCTGCCATCTCTTCTACCAATTCTGGTCCCATCAACTTCCTTTCACCCACATCATCCCAAAATGATGGAGTTCGACACCGCTTCCCATATAATGCCTCAAATGGTGCCGTCTATATACTGGAATGGAAACTGTTATTATATGAAAACTCAACCAAAGAAAGATGTTTGTCCCAACTTCCCTGATAATCCATCGAACAAGCTCGTAGAATATCCTACAAGGTCTGAATTTTTCGTTCTGACTGCCCATCTGATTGAGGATGAAAAGTTGTACTAAAATTTAATTCAGTACCCATGACTTCTGAAGGCCTTTAAAAAAGTTAGAAGTAAACCTGGGATCACGATCAGATACAATGGATAGGGGAACTCCATGTAACCTAACTATCTCTTTAAGATATAGATGGGAAAGATGATCTAGGGAAAAATTATCTCGTATAACAAGGAAATGAGCAGATTTAGTTAAGCGATCAATAATAACCAAGATTGCATTATTACCTCGAGATGTCCTTGGTAATCCCACAACAAAGTCCATGGATATGTTATCCCATTTCCAATCTCGCACTGGTAAAGGCTGAAGCATCACTTTCGGTAACTGTCGCTCTGCTTTAACCTGTTGACATGTCAAACACTTCACAGTAAAATCAGCAATATCTCTTTTCATTCCATCCCACCAGTAATACTCCCGCAGATCTCTGTACATCGTAGTACTGCCAGGATGAACTGAAAATGGGGAACTATGAGCCTCACATAACAACTCATTCTTCAACGGTGAATCACAAGGCACACACAATCTCTTCCCAAACCTCAAAACTCAAACACAAACTTATCCAGGAACTCATGGAAAATTCTATTCTTAAGGTCCATGAATACAGCATGTGCATTGGTTAACCCAAAAGGCATAACTACAAATTCATAATGGACATATCTAGTATGGAATGCATTCTTCGAAATGTCTGCTTCTTTTACTTTCAACTAATGGTACCCCGACCTCATGTCAATCTTTGAAAAATACTGAGCTCCCTGGAGCGGACACCACTTCATTCGATGGCCCAACATCTGCTGAAGTTGTTGCAAAGGATTTCACCACCCCTTTCTGCTTGTAGTCTAGCTGCATTCCCCCAGTTGAGTTCTTCGTTGGACACTCGTTTGCATAATGACCCATTTCATTACACATAAAACATCTTACTGTTGGCTTTTCATTGCCTGCTTGATCATCTTCCTTATAGTTACGAGCAATATGACCAGACTTACCACACCGAAAGCACTTACCAGACATGGATAAACATTCTCCAGGATGCATTTTACCACACTTCTCACAGGATGGATATTTGGTTTTCTTACCTCCTTGCTTCTTTGATGAATTATTCCCCTTTTCCTGCCAACTAGACCTCTTATTCTGTTGTTTGTCATAGAACACCTGATCATCGGAAAACTCCATTTCCACCTTCTCAGCACATCGAACAAGCTTTTCATAACATTTAAACTCACGAGAAGCTAAAGACCTTCGATACTTTGGAATTAACCCTGAGTAAAAACGGTTTATTTTACTATCAAGATATCATATGAAGTTCGGAGCATACCTTGAAAATCGTGTGAACCTTTCTTCATAGGTAGCCACTGAGTCTTCCTCTTGCCTCAATTCCAAGAATTTATTTTCCATCCTAAGTCGAACAGACTTAGGAAAATACTTCTCAAGAAACATACCTTTGAATTCATCCCAGTGAAGATCCTCAATCTCATCACTATCCTGGATATTTTTCACCATCGACCACCACTGATCAGCTTCACCTTCAAAACAGTAAACAACAAGACTATCCTTTTGATTGTCTGAACACCCCATGACATCGAAAATCTTCTCCACTGCTTTAATCCACCCTTCAGCTTGCACAGGGTCAGATGATCCTCTGAATGATGGGGGATGTTGCCTCATGAAGTGTGCCACCACTGACATGTTCCTCTGTGGTTGATCTGGCTGATCTCGTGCATGGATACCACCACCATTTATAGCCTGAGTCAACTGTGCCATCACTGCAACAAACTGTTCAGTTCCAATTCTGAACATCTCAGGTTTCTGATTTGGAAGGTTGTCTTCCTCCTGATGTCATCCCAACATAGCTGCTTTGTTTCCTCTACGGAAAACCATTCTGAACACGGAAATATCTTAGGTGAAGCTACATGGTAATCTGTAAATGATATATCATTTCAATCATATCATAAATTAACTTATAATTTAACAATTTTCTAACACCTAAAGTTGTCTAAACCAACCTTTGATACCAACTATAAGGCCCCAGCCATAAACCTTACTTAATATTGAATTAAACGAATAATTCTCATTGAGGATCTTTTCAGGTTTAGAGTTTTTGAGAATTAGAACATAACTATTACATCTCAAAAGATTACAAAGTAGTCAATTCTACTAAGTTTCCATAATAAAAAAAACTCTTAAAAAGGAACATGTCTAGTTCCATGTTTTATATAGGATGACATTCCCTTCATCCCATCCTTGACCTTATTCCACATTTAGTCCTGTGAAAACATTTCAAAAAAAAACTTGGGGTGAGCATAAAAAGCTCAGTAAGGGATACACAAATAATGAAAACTGTTAGTTTTTCAAACATCAAGTAAACCATGTATACTCTATCAAAGTAATACCTTCACCTTCATGAAGTAGTAAAAACTCTTCACTGAATAAAGTATCATTACTTACCTTTTTGAAACCAAAGGATTACCATAAAACACATAAAAACACATAGAATATATAAAGGTAACTTGGGACATAAACATACTTAAGTGGAATAACCATACGGTCGACTTCCACACATATCACTTAATGGAATAGCCATACGGCCAATTTCCATACATACTTAATGGAATAGCCATACGACCGACTTCTATACCCAATGCATTGGAGGTTATAACGTAACCACCCATCCTGGTATTCACGGCACCACCCATCATATGGTTTATCACGTAACCACCCGTCAAATGTCTAAGTACCAATATAAAATCGTAAAACATAAAACCAATATAAAGGAATGATAACATTTACACATTTCAATCATAATATATCATAATAGAATCCTTTTTCAAAACCATTTTCAATACCAAAATACATAAAAGAGTATATGGTATTTATTTCATTTTAAAAACATTATGACTTGTCGAGGAAGCTTAAACTCAAATAATGGTTCCGGCGGTGGAGAAGTCGTTGTATCCATTTAAGTTAATAATGTTTGTTTTGTCAATATTTGGTTCTTCAGTCGAAAGTGGACTTCTTACAATTACATGTTGTTCGTGTGGTCAAAGGTTCTTTATATCCATAATGAAATTCCCGATTTGGATATAATATGTATCATATATATCAAGCATATACATGTATTTATAAAATTACATAATCATTTAGAGGTAAGAAATGAAATGCACCGTTCATGGAGACGGTAAGCCATACGTACGCATGAACGCTACTTTCATTTCTTTGTCATATTAATGGAATTAAAACTAAATGAGAGGTATGTATATTTTAATTCCAGAATTGTATAATCATTTAGATATATCATTCATTATATATATCCATTATATACATGTACTTTTAATAGTACATTACATTTGGGGATAAGAAATGAAATGCACCGTTCATGGAGACGGTAAGCCGTATGTACGCATGAACGCTACTTTCATTTCTATCTCATACTTTATGGAAATAAATAATAATTATATAGAGGTATATTATAATTCTTATATAACATCATATATAATAACTTTAAAACCATCCTTTACATGTCCTATATATGGCATTAACGAATCAAATCACTTTGAGGGGGCGGTAGTCCGCACTACCTTAAATGAAGATATCGTGTTTACCCATAATGGAAACCATAAAGGTATGCCCAAAATGAAAAATACAGAAGCTTAAAGAAAACAAATAAACATATTATATATCATATATAAAAATAGTGACATCATAATGGCCACCATTGAAGGTGTTAAATGAGTATTGAACAATCAGCGTTTCGGGAGGCAGAATTTCGCCATCCACGGAAACCGTATGTTCTTTAACCATTTGACGTAGTTGTGTGAGAGTGTAGCTCGAATAAATCTTATAACAACATCCTAGTATATTGAATATACTGGTGTTGTTACAAAAGAGGTAAATAAGAAGAGTTTAGAGGGTTGGAGAAGCAAAATAAAACAAATGAACAAGAGAGAATGAATTGCCTTTAAAAGTGTAACTCATTTTGATTTGAGCCTAAAGGCTTCCTTTGAAAGGATTCTGCCCAAAGGTAATCCTCTAGGATGAGGATATGGATGTGGAGAGAGTAAATGGGCAGGGGTTGGCCGAGCCAAAGGCTTGAGGAGTGTGTGAAATGAGGTAGAGGTGGGGGCCTTTTATAAGAGGAGAGGAGGGGCACTTTTGGAAAGTAAAGAAATATTACTTTATTTAAAAATGTGTTTCGGTTTCAAAAGGTCCCACATTTATATAATTCATGGATAAGGTGATAAGGGTTCAAAATACACCCATCCAATAAGATTTGGACATGTGTAGTTCATATATTTCACATTATCTTTCCATTTTATTTAAATCGTCAAATAATGATGTCATCGCTGCATCATTATTATGTCATAAATAATTTAATTTATATAATATCTAAAAATTATAAAAAAATACTATGATGTAGGAAATCTTTTTATATTTCCAATGACCATTTATTATCAAAATTTGGACTTGTATAACCCCACTTAAAAATTATTTTAGTAAAACATTTTATGTTAGTGTCATTTTCACTTTAACATTAAATAAAAATATATTAATGTCATTTTCCAACTAATGTGGCTCCATGGGGTCCCCAAGTTGGGCCATGGCTTGTCTTGGCCGGACATGACTCACCCAATAGGTGTAGGACAAGTGTCATGGTGTTTTCAAATTTTTATAAAATCATTTTTACATTAAATTACACTAATTACCTCTAATCGCGATTAAAAACTTAATAAGTTACTATTCACCAAAAAATTATTTTAATCTCATTAAACCACATTTTACATACTAATGACAACCATGTATGTCGGATTTTCAAAATTCAATACACATTAGTGGTAAACTTTCATTTAACTGAAAAATCAGTTTGCTTGATTACCACTTAGTGGTTCCACTATTCATCAAAAATTGAAGTTTTTTCAGAAAATTACCAAAAATTCACCCTAAGTTATATTTGATATTCCGAATTCAAAAATAAAGTCCATTTTACAAAAATCAAAACATATAAGTCAAATTAATTAATTTAATAATTAATTCCCGATGTCATGACAAATAGCGTGTTTTTATGAAACAATAAGTATCAAAAGATTGACACTAGTTTAAGTCCGATTTCAAAGTGAAATTAATTCCAACGACCACTATTGGATTTAATGGTAAAAATATTTTCTAATTTCACTTAAAAACAATTCAAAAGATAATCTAATCATATAAATAAATTAGATTAAAAAGCGGTTTTGAATTAAAATACAACATTTTACACTATTCATTAAAAAAAATGAACTTTATCGGAAAGGTACCAAAAATTTACACAAGGTAAATTTTGATGTCCTGATTCTAAAGAAGAGTTATTTTTTGGTCCAAAATAAAGTATAAGAGTGATCCAAAACTATATTTAATGATGGTTCTCCATCAAAAAGTGATAAGTGAACCCTTAGTGAAAATTAGGGTATAAATGCCAACAATTGAATTGTTTCCGTATTTTAAGCCTTTATCTTTTATTGGATAAATGTAAAAACATTTAAAAACAGATAATCATATTTTAGTTATTTCTATCCATTCCCGCCAGTACAACGGCTACATGTTTACTACCATTTAAAATAATATTATTATATTACTAGTGTGCAACGTAAGATTTCAATGAAACTCATCGTTGCGTATCGAGTACGCTATCGAATGTAGAAACCCCTTTTAATTAAAATGAATATTTAATTCGTAAATATTAATAAATATGAAAATTCATTATTCTTTAATTACTTGGGATGTTACAATGGTTATCTGGAATACACTAACACTATAACAATAATGGTAAATATAACTAATAAAAATAAATTTTTATAATAACAACATGTAAACCTGAACATATCACAAAAAAACCATTCCAAAACAGATATAAAGAATAAGGGATTTAATAAAATTACTACTATATAGCACAATAACATATAAATATATATATATATATAATATGAACCTAGGTTCCTAGACATAATAAATACAAATAAAATATCATTAATCACATACAAATACAATGTATGTCCCCCAATTTAAATTTAACCATTAATAAAATGAAACCATATTTTTCACATTATGGAAAGGTAGAGGTCTACTCTACAATTTAATCAAGAGATTATTGCAGTAATCATAACTGAATCTCAATTATCCAAAATCCAATCTACCAAGATACAAAATAAGAGAAAGATAAGAAATATTTTTTCAGTCGTGTTCTTATAATGCCATTTTAGTCATCCTAATCCAAAAGTCTATGTCTTAGCTAGAGTACAACATGAATACCAGCATGCCTTTCCATATTCAAGAGGTTACCACTATTAGATGAAATCTATTTATGTTAGAAAGAAGTCTATAACCAAAATATCATTTTCCAAAAAAATAACAGAAAAACTATCTGAGTAAATGGGGAAATCAAAAAATTTAATTTACATCATTTTTTGAATTACAAACATAAAATTGAGTGAATTATTTATATATTTGTTATTATTATTCATTCAATTAGAAGATATATATTGTAATGTTTCTATATGGATGGACACGATTTATATATCATAGTCGACATCTTCTTGTCAATAAGGAGGCCTACATGCGGTCATATGGAACATCATCTAAGACTCATTGGTCTAGTTTGTGATGTCAACAATAATAAAACATAAAATAATGATCATCATCCATTAGATTATAACATTATTATAATTCATAATTATTTGGTACACAAATAATCATATAAAAGCGTTACATACTATCCTAGGACTATATCCAAGCTTATCAATGTGAATTGGGAACACAAGAAATCAATTATTGTAGTAATTGGGTGATCAAAATAATATCATAGTATACAAATAAACCGTTTGAACAGGTTATAACCAGTATTCCCATATTATTTATCTAATGAGATATTAATCATTAAACTTAGTTATGGAGTGCTTTAATGTGATTAATGGTCCACAGTTTATAACAGAATTACCTACCCATAGTTTATAAGATTACCACACAAACATGTTTTATAAAATAACAAACGATCAAAAAAATTAATCCATACATATGTGTGATCAAATAATATAAAATATTCATCATATCACTACACCATAATCAATGCAAGGAAGTCTAGTTTATTATTATTTCCATTATTTCTTAATAACATACCCATGAAAACAAATGGGTCTAGAAACATCTTATCATTATAATCATAAACCAAAAAAAATAGTGAATAAGGATGATAACATTGGATATTTTGCATATAAAATAATTATTATCCTAAGTTGTTTTAAAATTGTTAAATAATTCTTATAAATAATTACATTAAAATATATTGATGAAAAAATGATTCTTTATTTGGAAAATATTATTTAAAAATGAAGAAAATATAATGTATAATGAATTTTTTAATGAATGTATCCTTGAAATAAAACAATAAAATATTATAGTAATTGAAGTTTCATGAGAGTAGGATATTTCATTCATTCCATATATAATAATACAATGATTCAATGATATTTGCGGTGATAAATAATGATTAAAATTTTCAGATATAGAAATCATTATTTATTTTAAAAAACATTATTAAAAGTAATAATGGGTATATATTTTTGCAGAAATTCATTAGTAATAATACGAAATTTAAAAAAAGCTCAACAAAAAGTATATGGATTAAATTTTTTTGAAATGAAATGTGAAATAACTAATGTTTCAAAATAAACATATGATTCATATTTTCATGGTGAGCTGAAAATGAATGAAAAATATTTTGTTAATGTGAAATAACCATATAAGAAAAAGTGTTATCAGTTTATAGAGATATATAACATAACATTTCATCATTTTAAATGTATTCATAAACAATTCTTAAAAATAATGAGACTGTATCATAAAAAATTTCCACTTTGGTAAACATTGAATAATTTGACTAATAATAGAATGATCCTTTTCTGAATTTGTATATAAATATATTTTTATTATAATAATCATTAAATACATTCATTATCACTATATAAACCACATAAAACAATATACAGGTGAATATGTATTCTGCTTCATTTAGATAAAAGTTAGAATAAAATTCCTTACCTCCAATATTGAATTTCATAGAACGCATTTAATGGAATTTAATTTAAATACGAATTCATGTTAAAAATATTATTAAAAAAAATCATATTTATGATTAAATATATAATTTAATTATGAATTTTTACCACCTATATTTTAAGAATGAACTGGTAAAATATATATTTTGAATGATTACAACTACAATTTTTAATGTTTTTTTTCATTATTTGATTTTATTATATTTTTTTAAATATGACATAATATACATAATATTATTGGTGAAATTAATTTCATATATATTAATTATTTAATTATTTATCTTCATAATAATATTTATAGTTATAAAAATGAATCCCATAGTTGATGGTGATGGTAGGTCGTACATATACAAAAACATTGTTTTTTTTCTAGACAAATTAAAAAAATAAAATAAATTTAACAAATAAAGATTAAAAAACATTATTATGTCATATATATCTAATAAATTTATTTAATATATCATTATTACCATATAATTTACTATAAAATGAAAATGTACCACATCAATTCATTGTGGGAGTAGTCCTTTGAGACACATAAGTGTGGTATAATTTTCCCGTGATTTGCAATTATGATGTTTTATATAATATAATAATTAAATAAGTATAATTATTTTGTTAATATATATATATATATATTGTAATTCTATAATTGTATCCAACCATGATAGGTTGTTATGGAAATCTAATTACATATGTACGTGAGGTTGTTGTCCGCCCAACACATGATCTATATATTTGTTTATAATTTTATGGAAGAAGGGTTTAATATATTTTTTTAAATTAAAATAACAAAATAATGATATATAATCTATATTTTTGTTAGGATAGAAAAAATTATTAATAATACATGAAGGATGATAAAAATAAAATTAAATTGGACAGTTCCTTAAGAAATATACCTCTTCATCAAGAAATATTATTATGATGGAATGAAAATCCTTCATTAGATTGATTTCTTAAAAAATGGACTCTTGGATGTGGGGTGGAATTTTATGATATTATTTTGTTAGGTATTTTCTAAACCAAAAAGAAATTTAATTATGGCTAGTCGAGTATTGGATGTTACATGTTATAGCTAATGTTATTGGAACAATTTCCATTTTTTAATATTTTTTTAATAATGATTGGTTATTTTCTATGATAATAGAAACAAAAATAGTCCATTAAAAATCCTAATATTTAATATGGATGAAATGTGGGAATGTAAAAGAAATTAGTGATGTTTTAAGTCATTTTTAACCATTAGCATTTCAATTATATTCCATTGTACACATGTTTTAACTATTTAATATGAAAGAAATTATTTTTAAAATATTACGTAAGATTAATAATTATGTTTATAAATATAATACCAATAATTCAAAAAAAAATCATATAATGTTCTTATTTTAACATAAAATAAAAACATCCATTGAGAGGAAAAATAAGTCTTCTAATGGATATTTTTTGAAATATATTATTAAATTTATATGAAAAATCAATATAAAAGTTATAACAATGAACTAAATTTTATAAATAAAATTAACTATTCAATTAATTATATGTAAATATAATTTTTAGTAAAATGTTGTGTTTTTTACTATTCATGTTAAAATTATTTGTTGCATAAAATTCTCTAAATTTCACTCTAATATAATTATTACATGATCATTTTTAATAAAATTGCATTTTTTTGAATAGGATTTATAAAATTTTTAAATTTTTAATATATCATTTCTCAAAAATGGAAATAATAAACTATTGTAATGAAAATATATCGTTTCAAAACAAAAAATGGTTTTTCTAAAATAAATATATTTTTTAATGATACAAAAAATTATTCATATATTAAAATTTGTTGAGTAATATTAAAAATATCAAATAAAATTGATAGTTTATTTTTTCATGTTAAAATAAAATATTTTTATTGTATATTATGGTTCGTTAAAACATATCATTGTGTGCAGTACAAAATCTTTCCAAAAATAATTTTTCACAAAATAATAAATAACAAAATCACATTAGGTTTAATTTTATACCATATATGATTATAGTATTTAATTTTATATCACCTTGAATTTTATCCCACTATTCATAGATTTTTTGTTTTTTACATTATCCCTTGTTTATTCGGGTTTATAATTGTTAGAGTTTTTATTTTTTTGAATAGTGTAATGTTTTATTTTATCCTGGACATTTCAATGATCAAATTTTAGAAAGAGATACCAATTTCTTCTAATGGTTCATATTATCTTTATTTAGTTTTTTTATTATAATTTTTATTATTTTTCCTTGATTATGTATCATGGGAGTAGTAATTTGACAATATACTAGGATGATTATACTTACTATCATAAAAAACACTTGCAAAAATTTAATGTAAATTGTAGGCACGTGTAAATGAACAACAAAAAACCCTCCCCACACCCAAACCCATTCAACCTAATAAAAAATAGTGGCAAGGTTATTTTTGTATACATTTAAGGTTAAAATATGTATTGAATATGATATTTTCAAATCATCATTCTCATTTCCAATTATTATAAATTATCAATTAGTAAATCACCTTATACTTGAATATTTATACTTTATTTTATTAAATTCCTAATATTTATTCTTTAGAAATAACATTAGATTGAACCAATTTCATTTTTATTATTCTCATCACATGTTTTAAATCATGGAATTAAACCTTAATAGTTATTTTTTTTAAATCCTATTATTGATATTGCAATTTTATAATTTTTTTCATTAAAGAACTATTATGCATCTAATTCATTGGGTTATTTTATTAATGGAATCCTAGAATCAGGACTGAAAATTTTGAGATACTTATTTTTATATGGTCCACATTTAAATATTTTTCATTTTAGAAAGACATATTTTCCATAGAATATTTCTTGACATCATTTTTATTTTTTATTTTATTTTTATCATTTAATCCACAATTATAAATTAATTAAATATGTTAATATTTTTAATTACATGATATGTATTTCACATTGTGTTTTATATTGAACGATATATAATGTAATATTGATATATTTTATTTTTTAATTGTTACATGAATTAATTTTTTTATTTTACTACTTACAACTTATATAATTTAATATATCTAAAATTACAGAAAATAATGATTATGATATATACATTTCATGGGGATTTAAAATAATCATAAATATTTTTATAATGTAGAAACCAATATTCAATATTCATAATTAATATGAATTTTAATCCATTATTAATATATTTAAAATTTTTCCATGAGCATTAGACGTTTTTAATTATGGATATATTTATCTACATTAACATTATGGAAGTAAAATCCAATTCATGTATATCAATATAAATATTTCATTAGGAATGTATTTTGAGAAATATATATATATTTTTTCTCAACCAATTCCTTATATATTTATATACAATTGGATTACTACCTGAAAAACATATGTAAAGAATTTAGTAATTATCTATTCATTATAAATCAGGTATGTAAAAATAATTTGTGTTTGGATTTTTTATAGTTCTTATAAATTTTGTTTTGGTTTTGAATATTTTACTTTCTTAAAACCCATTCTTATTTCATATATGATTGTATTTTACATTAAATTATTAAATATTATGTCATATTTAATTAATTTTTTCTTTATTCCATTATGATTTTTAATTTTATAACTATTTATTGTCATGATTTTTTTAGATATCAATTTTGATGAATCCCATTGGTTAATTTGGAAAACAATTTATGATTTTGTTATTATTCTACCCATGTGGTTAGCCATAGTACAACTTAGAAGAGAGTTGAATAATAACTAATATAATGTTATAATTTTTTTATTTAATTTTTTATTGTTATGTGTATATATAAATTATGTCGACGATGATTTTATATTCTCACAAGAAATATATTCCATAAAAGAGAAAATATAGAAAATAAATTTATAAATTCTATAATATTACATTTAAAATCATCATTGATCCTAAAAAATATATATTTATTTTTTAAATTTCAAAAATATATAATGATAAAGAAATATATAATATCATAATGAATGTATGAAAAATATTAGTTATAATATTAATTATCACAATCATTATATTTTATTATCATATTAACTTATTAATAATTTATCAATATTAAATTATTTATATTGACATGAAAATAGTATAACAACCCATCGTAATATTCTAATATTTAATTTTTCAACAACATTTCACCCATCTAGAAGAACCATATATCATTACTATATCATCATATTAAACATTTTCTTTATAACTTATTTTATAAAAAACTAAAACTTTTTATCAATCCAATTATATCCAGTAGATGAATTTAAAAAGTCAATTTCATTCCAAGGTGTATGTTTTGTTCTTATTCATAATAATATATTTAAAATAATCAAAATACCTTTTTTATGATGATATCATCCCATTTTATTTTGTGAATGGTTTAATTTTAAAAAAAAAAAAAATTTAATATTTACAATTATTCTAATTCTGGAAATAAATATCCCAGATAGTTTTTATTCATGTATGATATATATTTTTATAATAACCAACTCAATTTTTTTAATTTTATTACATTTATACATTTAATAGATAAATATAACCTAAAAAATTTATTTAAAATTAATATTTATTCATTTATAAAAATATTTAATTTCAAATATATTAACATTTATATGGTTCTAAAAGCATTTACATCCCTTGAAAATTTATTAAGAGATTATATGTTCTATAAAAATGATAGAGATTAGACTTTAAAATTAATTTATATTGTAAAATTGTCCAACCAGTTTTTGTTGGATTCTTAATGAATCTTTATTACTACATTTTCATGATTCATACAAATTGACTATTTATATAAACAATAAATTTAAAACCACCGTTTTTAGTTACATAATTACAATAGCTATGGAAATATAAAAGATATTACTTAATTAATAACTTTGTATTTTATAAGATTAATCCCAATTATTTTTCGTTAATTTTAAAAATACATTAATGTTTATTTTGATATAGTGGAAGTATGATCTAGTAAAACAATTCCACATCATTATTCTAATGACATTTCATTATCTCATATGTAAATTTTATTAAACCCCGTTTATTGTTTATAAGATATTTTTTATATTGATTAATAGTTTATGTGGTCCAGTTCATATGTCGCATATATATAAGGATTTTCATTATGTGGTGTTTTTAATAAAATATATATATCACACCAATAAATATGGTAAGGAAATATATCTCATCATATAACATGTAATTGTGAGTGTAGTGAACCCATCCAAAAATGTTATTTTTTATTATCTATTTCAATATAAATGGGAAATCATCTTGGTGTGGGGTACATTGTGTCTAACATTGATGGAAACATTTTTATTTTATGAGAACATTTTATGAATGATTATTCTCCTTTCTGACCCACAACATTGATATGGTTAACCATTTATTGTGGGTGGATTCATATAAATACATATTCCATTAACATCATGTTCAAAAACGTGTTTATTAAAATGCATACAAATTTTTCTTATTCTTGGAAATTTAAACAGTAATCCATTGTTAATACTGTATTATGTTACAATCATACTTTCCTAAGGTGTTTGATCATTAGTGTTTCAGTAAAATATTCTAAGAAAATCATACCAGTCGATTGGGTGAACTTTTTGGCACATCACACCATGTTTTGGGGAAATTAATGCATAATAAGTGACTCTGTTACTTATTTAATATATTTTCTTGACTCCATACCATATCAAGATATGGTACATGATAAAAAAAAGAAAGCAGTTGTTGATTTACTAAGTTAAATTATGTATGTATCATAGGTAATATTATGGAATCACGATATCTATGTATCATTTTCTCATCGTATTTTTAGTAGTCATTTCATAATGATAATTGTTGTGGATTGATATGATTTTTAATCCACATAATTGTGAGATATATATTTATTCATTATTTAAGTTGTGTTAGGTTTTTTGGAAACATGATCAGACCTAAAAAACGTCATCATACATGTCCTTATCAAACTAATCAGATCTCATGTTGGTAAGGACATCCCAAATATTTTTGTTTCATATAAAAAAGTTTGATTATTGAATTGTAAGGTCAATTTTTATGGCCTCTGAATTAATGGTTCAATGTAATGGTTTTAGTGGGACATAATCAAAATAAGAAAATTTTCAGATTTGATTATAATATATAATAAAAATAATTGAATTCACAAATATTATTGTCTCATAGTGATGGTCTTTATAATGGATATGGTACAATAAGGAATATATGATGTGGCTCATAAGTAATATATCAATTTAGAGGGATTATGTTTTTATCTAGAATATTTCTTGATAAAAAATTTTCATTAGGAATATAACCCTAACATGTGAGATATCGATAGTCACTGAAATATGTCTATGAGAGGGAAGGATAATTAAAATATCATCATTTGTATGGAATGAAGATACATGATATGTTGGGTTTATGGTGTTATGTTTTAGTTTGAAGGAGGTTTTGAAAATATCATCTCGATTTTATAATGAAGTATCAAAAATATTGAATATCCGTTTGACGAAATTTTAACAATTATTAGTTTTCCCACCATTAGATGATGGATATATGATGTAGTTATATTTTTGTAATAGAATTAACAACAATGTTTCAAATCCCACATGAATCATTCTATATGTATGAAAAATAGTAATTAAATTGTTAGAATAAATCCATATTTGTATAAGGATTATTCATTTAGATCACCCAAAAGAAATCAAATTATAAGACCTATGAAGGGTATATCTCCAATATGAAAGGAATAAGATATCATAAGAAATATTTCAGGTGTGGAAACTATATATGGAATCATGGTATTGATAAGGAATGTTATATAGTAGAATTAAAAATAATGAATATTTTCATTTCATATAGGAGAAAATTCATTTGGTATTAATCATTGACATCCTATTCATGAAAGAAATTAGAGTCAGGGGTGTTCATATAGCAATTTTCATAGTTATTTGATAAGAAATTACCATGTAGAATAACCAAATGTGGTAACAACGTATATGGGTTCATTCAATAATTTTATTTAAGGGCATTGAACATGGATATGTTTTCTATATATCATAATTGGGTTATGAATTTTAGTAATAATATTTATAATTTTAGGATAATCTATGTCATTCAGGGTCCAAACATAGATATTTGTCTTGGAATTATCTATATAAGGTTTCCATGGTTTAATTAATTGGTAGTATATCTCCATGATGGAATGGAATATCTTATATTCAATAAATAATTATAAATTTATTTTTATATTAGTGGAGTTTCCATATGAATACTCATTATTATTTTCTAATCCCTCCTTATTTTTTCTCAGTGTGAGAAACAAAATATTGAGGAATATTATAAACACTATATTATTGAAATTGATGGAATTTGTATAGAGACTAGTAATTGATGTTTCCCTGATTTAACTATGATTACGAATCTTATAATGGATATTATTACATGGGAAAATATTTATAAAACTCCATGTTAGATATAGGCATATGAAAAATGAATATTGTGGGGTTTTATGGAATAGATATCTAGACAGTAAATGTTATCCTAAATATTATAATTATTAGATTAATTTGAGTCCTCATAGTTGGTAATGTCCCTTGATGTATAATATTAAAATTTGGGATAATTCTAAATATATGTTGTATATTCCCTCCAAATATATTGAGTGATTGACGAGGGATTGAGATAAAGAACTATAATAAAATAAAAATAGTTATTTTTATTAAAATCCATAAGAAAAAAGAGATCAGAAGATTTCCATGTTGTATTCTTCCCCACATACAAAATATAAGGTCATCTGATTCATGTGAAGGCTATGATGTCACACAAGAACACATTTACAGGAGGGGAATGAATTTTTGTAACTCATATGATATTGATTGATCACATGTAATGGGTTTTTAACCAAGAGGTCATCTCATGATCATATGAAAGTCGTTTGATCACATAAATATGAATTCATTATATGATCCTGATACCTTGGGTTATTACATCATCAATTTTCATAATCTCAATTTCTATATTTTTTATAGTTTATTTTTACAGAGTGGGGTTTCATTGCATCCACCCATATATCTAAGATGATTCATATGTTAGATTATACATATACACAGTATTACAGAAAAATATGAATTGAATTCGTCCGTAATTAGTGTCTTGTTAGTTTCACATGACTAAAATTTTCAAAATATGTGATATATTATAGTGGATCATATTAATAAAAATGTACACAATTTGATTCTGTAAGTAAAAGAATCATCCTTGAGTGAGTCAGAAGATCTGGTTTTCATGGGGGAATTAAAATATATAGGGACTGTAACATATGTAATGAACACTAAGTGAATTTATTATGATAAATTAATGTCGCTATCCTTTTTTTGTTGTCAATTCATCCTCTAGTCTATCACATCAGACCATATGTGATTCATAAGAAATGGAGACCATGTTATGGAACAATAATGAATATAATTAATCCCTCGAGGTCTATTGACTTTAGTTCTCATAATCATATAGGGTATTTAATGAGATGTACTGGTTCACATGGTAAGATGTGAAGATAAACATGTATAATTTCATCTCTCATCCTTGATGTTACATATTAATAATAAAGGATTTATCTAATCATGTGTCCATTAATTTGTTATGTTACAATGTCAGAAAAACACATGAATCTTATTTTTTCATGATATATCCATGTTTAATTTAAAAGAAAATATTTCGTTTGATTTGGGTATTTTCCAAATTTTAATTTTTCCCATGTTTAATTTATGGACGTTAATAAATTCCTCCCTCTTATGTGGAGTATGTTAAAAAACACATACATTGTATTTTAGATGTAAATTCCGACCTGAGTCCATTTGAAATCAACCTTTAGGGACATTGGCAGAATGTTTCTCTTCTGAGGGACATTTTGTATTTTGAAAATGGGTCTTGTAAATATGAGGGGAAATGATTGGACATTATACTCAATCCATTCTTCTAGATCTCATGAAATAATTTTTTTATGCATTATAACATCAAAGACCCCCCCTATATCACTTCACTATCAGATTTGATTTCATTTTCCAATCATGTGAAGATGAATCAAATAATATTAATTTTTTAATATAATAGTGTAATTCATAACCGTGGTAACATAATGAATCACCATCCTAAAAAATATTTTGTGGTTTTTTTAATTACTATTTTTATTAACTCTCACATTTTACAATGTCACATTTAGAGACTATATAGTTATTATAGAAATATCCTTTTCTACGATGTACTTTTTGGTTCGTTTATCCATATGAATATTTTTTCTCATTATATTGGAATAATAATATCATGCATGTAAGACAAGTATAACTGATTTAGGGTATTATTTTTTAGTGAGTATCAACTATAAATTTATGTATTATATCATTAACATATTAATTTTTTTAGTTTCTTCCCATTTAGCTGATACATTCAATTTATGTATTTTTGTTCATATATATAAATCCTTCTATTTTGTAGCATTTGTTCGTATAGAATAGAATAACTATTTCTCTATCTAATAGTCATATATCTCAGACCAAATATTTTAATCAACATGCCATGTATAGAATACTATAGTTATGATTAAGGAAAATCATGTTTCAATGATCTTCGTTCCTTGATAGTGAGAATGTGAAACATACTGAGGATGGGAAAATATAACTCTTATGTAACAAGCTCTCATATAATGATTCCAAGGATGAAATTGAATAGAATTTATTATTAAGGTAATGTAATATATTATTTATGGAACTATTGAATCTGTATAAATCTAACTCATTCATGATCAATAATAGTGGTCCCATAAATATAGAAATTCCCTTTCCAATGATTGTATTTGATTAGTAGAGATTTAGACACAAAAGTCATAGTGTAGTCTATACATGGATTATATTAATGATATTAGAGGAACCCAACATCAGTGGTATTTTTATTAACAATGATTAATTAATAAGGGCCATGAAAACCTATAACACTTCATATTATGTTAAGGAAAAAATTCAATAAGTGTTCAAACACCTTGTGCATTTTTAGATAATAAAATTGTTTCATATTAAAGAGAGGATCTAGAACCATGATTCCTAAAATATTATATTAGTGAGAAATATTCAAAAAAGGGTCATGAAGCCAACATCATTGTATCAAATATGGGTTTTGTATATTGTGAAAACATGTTGAGTATTTAAAATCAAAATAGATCAATGGATATTATATTTATAATTCATTTCCCAATGAGTTCGAAATAAGGATGATGAAATGATAATACCATGATGGAAGATTGTAAAACACACTAATGTGTTCGGTTCCCTGATAATGTTGGCAAATGTAATATGGATCAATGTTCTATTTACAAGGCCATGAAAACTACGTTTATCTATTCAAGTGAACTTATAAAAACCCAATATGGGAATACATGCATGGATAGTAAATGATTCCCAACATTATTTCATGGAATACGAAGGATTTTATAAGACCTAAATAAATAGTAAATAATGTATATTATTATTAATTGAAAATATAATAATATTACATTATCCACAGATATATTTTAGGTGATATCATATATATGAGGAATTTATTTTATAGTCCTGAAAGATGGTCTCTATTTTATTATATATAGGTTCACCAGATGAGTACTAAAAAAGAATCAATAATAGGGAATTATATCAATTCTCATAGAATCAGTATTGTATGTCGAGAAGTAAAATGGATTTTTTATAACATACATAAATAGTTGGATTAATTGACTTGAAAATCAATATTTGAAATTTTTTTCATCTTCATGAAATAGATACTGATGTGATTAAGTTCCACAAGTAGCAATGAGAAAATCTAGTATCAAACACATTCCATTTAGTAGCACATTGTTTTAAGGGTGAACATTCCTATAGGACAAAAATATCATCTAGGAAACATTTTTTCTGTCATTTTTTTATTCCCCACAAAATACTAGCTGTTATTTTTGTATTATATATTCCTTATAATAAATATTATTTTAGGAATTAACAATAGGAATTAATCAATGTTATTTAATTCTTGGAGATGTATATCATTTATTATAATTGGTGGATATAAGATTGGATATTAAAAACATGATGTAGTATTATTGTGAATGTAATTTCAAAAAATGGTTTGAGAACCCTACTGGATATTCCACATTATATTTGATGAATTTTATGGTGAAAGGGTACAATAATACAAAGATATAATAATTTATAGATTAAGAATGGACTGGTGATCATTAAATATATTCTCATGTGGTCATAATATAGACTCTATGGAATTTTTGTCCCCTTTAATTATCACTCTAACAGTATCATAAAATCTTTAGATTTGAATCATAAAGATTGGAGATTTGAAATATTCTAAAATAACCATTATTTGTTTTTCATTTTGTTTTCTTGTCTATTAAACTTAATTATTTCTAACTTATGATTTGGAATATAAAGTGTTTGAGATCATGGTTATACTTCTTCGACTATAATGACCATAGTTTCATTTAATGAAACAATTATCCTTTAAAATGGAAATATTACACAATATTCCATAAGGGTGACCTATTGTCAATAGTACCCAATCACCCTTTTTAATGGGGTGGATGTGATGTAAATTGTGGGCCATGGTTCTTGAATAATGATTAATGGTATTTGATCTTCATGATAGGGATGGAGAAAAATCACACTATGTTCATAGACCAATATTTCATTTTTTCTATGGACATTATGATTATATGTCTTTTTCAATGTAATGAATCATCTATTTGATGGTTCAGTGAACCTTATGTAAATTCAACCCAGGTGTTGTCAAGAAGGGGTTACTTTATCCTTTACACGAGTCATTTATGATTTTTACAACCAAATACATAGATGATGTGGATTCTGAGTTATGAATAATGATTCTATAAATGTTTGTAGATGCAGTAAAAACATTAAATGATCATATTCATGTTATTTTTGTACATTGATAAATAGTTATAATTACTAATTCTAGAAGTATTTTTGGATCATGGCACATGTACATTTATATAATGTATATTAACATAATAATATTGTGACATGATGTCATATTAGTTTACCATTGAGAAATAAAGTCCACACACTTCATCACTTTAAATTAAATAGATATTTCAAAGGTATCATAATATAAATTCATTTAAAAATAAAGATAAACTGATATAAAAATAAATCATGTTTATATAGATACACTGTACAATAAAATTGGGTCTATTTACTAAATGATAAATAATTACCATTACGTAATAATAACTCTAAATAACTGTATTGGGAACCAATTTTCAATAATTTGACTACTGTGAATAGAATCCTTTTTCTGATCTAGCTTATATGTAATAATGTTAGTCTTCTTGAATTGATCATTCATAATAACATTCATGATATGATATTTGGAATATAATTTATTCATTTTACATGATTTGATTAGACACATCATAGTGTTCATTCCAATCTTATATTTTCATGTGGGTCATGCTCTCTATGAGAAATAGTAAGTTGAATTGGATTAAACCATATTTTACTATGAGGGGTGTATAACAAAGATAAAAAAAATTAATGGAAATTAAAATGATCTTCCCTATAGATAATGATAACTAACATGATTATGAACAAAACTGAGGTTGTTGGATGGGTGATATATATGGGTACACATCCCTTCATATTCACTATGAAACCACTATGGGAATGAATAAATGAAAGTGCATACCATTCAATGAAATCCCTCTGCATAGATCAATCAAATATTAAGAGGTTTTATTCATTATGAATTATGACTCAGACAAGAATAAATAATTTTTTCTCACTATGTATCATTTTGGATAGAAATAAATAATGTTATAGTTAATTATGGTCTCCTCAAATTTTTCAGGATCATATATAGAGAGGATATATTTTAAAATCTACCCAAATTATTTCCTATGCATTCTCTAAAAAAATCTGATCACATATATTTAATTGTTGTCGATAATGTTTTAATACATGAGAGACAATAATTATTGTGTAAAAAAAATTTAACCACTATAAATGGATCAGGATTTAACATATTTTGTATTTTAATATCAATGCTGTAAATTTTGGTTAGATGAATTTCTTCAAACATCCCAATGAAGATAAATTTCTTATAAGATGGAGAAAATGAATTATTACTATTTTTATGACTATTTGTTGGGATATGATGGAAAATATGGTCATCATTATATTTCATATATAGATCAGAATCAATATATATATATTGTAAATATATAAATTGTCTAATGAAAAAACCTGACACCAACATAGGTTTGAAAGGGAATACAAATCCTCAAAATAAATTTTATCCCCATATTCTATGTTCATTTTATCTTATTGATTGCTATATCATAATGGAAATGGGAAATCTTACTGGTTGATTTGTTTTTTGATTTTGGGATCCTCACAGAAATGATGAAAATTTTGGGTGACTATACATGACAAATATATGGTACCACAGTAAGTTGTACTATTGATAAACCTTTAACTATACCTAGGATATCAATCCATGGTATTTATATATTCCATAATAATTCTATAATCAAGGAATACAGTTTACATAAAAATTATTTTCAACATGTATGATGATCATATTTATGGAAAATAAAAAATTATAAACATTTTCTTTGAATTTATGGTTCGAACTACGATATAATATTTTTGAACATCACTATGTGTCTTCTACAGAAATATTTCAATCCCTACATATTTTTTAAAGTCAAAATAAATGCAATGAAATTAAACATATGCAGACATATGGAATTTTTATAATTTCATTAGTTCCTAGGATGTGAGTTATGAGAATGACTGTGTATCTTTTATGGATATAAATAAATCCACGTTTCATTAATAATAATATAATTTTCTATTCAAATTACTATCATAAGTTGTGAAACAGAAATTTTTCAATTATTGTTATTTTTGGGCATAATATGTGTGATCAAAGCATCAATAAATATCCTATATACATAATAATTAAGGAATATAATAATTTTATAGAGATATACACATAGATAAACCCATTATATGAGAAAAAATATCTTATATTCTATATTAATGATCATAGAAATAAAAACCTATGTTTAAATATAAAATAAATATTCATACCATTTACTAGAGGGGGAAGGATTGATATTTGATTTTGATAAAGATGATTGGCCTACAGATGATTCATAGGATCTCATGATATATCCTAGAATTATGTGAATCAGGCCTTCACTTATTTCATGATGATGAGGATTTTTTCATCAACAATATGTATGCATAAGGAAGCATTGGTATTAATTATCTAAAAAATATTATAACCTTGTTCTGATTACTTCCTAAATGATATTACATGTATGTAGGGAAGAAAATTCCACAATGAATGTGTTTCTAAAATCATTTAATTACATATAGGGTGGAGTCTCACCTTTTAGTTATAGGTCATAGAATGGTGGATACAATTAATATAACATGGGTATGGAACACAAAATAATCCTATTATCCTAGTCTCATCATGGTAATATTAATGACATATATTTCATGAGTTAATGGTCAAGCAATGAGTTATGGTGATCGTATCTCAATAGTAAAATATTAAAATAAAAAACATTCAATTTCAAAAAAAATTGTACATTCATTGAGTAATGTATATAGTAATCAATACTTATTAAAAAATTAATGTTAATGATGTTGTATATTGTTCAGTGACATAACACTAATGATAAATTGATCATGTTCAAATATAAGGGAACTATTTATTACTAGTTGGTACAATTATTATATGGATAAGTTTATCTGAATCGTTACATACCCCATGTAGGTAATAATAAATCATAATTGTAGAAATAACATATGTGTCAACTCTATATTTTTGTCACATGATGGCTGGATATTCATAGTCATTCCAAGCGATAATCTTTCTGATAATAGTTGGATGTGGTTCTACTATAGTGATTAAACACTATCATAAGGTGGGGTAGTTTTTTTGATATATCAATGAATATGAAAGAAACGTTTATCCATATAATATGTTTAAGTATATGGGATATATATAACATATGATTTTTTGGATTTTTATCTATTGAATGTAATGAATTCCCTCAGAGGTAATGAACTATTAATAATTTAGTTAATTCAATTTGGATAGAATTTCATAATTTTTATCTATATTTTATAAAAAATATTGATTTATTATATTTATCATTTACTAAAAATGGAAATAGGTTTTCTCTAAATATTTTATAAATATAAAAATAATTATTATATTTATATAATAGCGTACAATAATATTATATTTTCATCTTACATTTATAATTTATTTAATTCAATATTGTGTAACATCAATTGTATTTTAGTAAAAAATAATTTTTTGGTTATGGGAAGAGTAAATCATAACCCAAAAAATATTTACCCATGGTAATTGGATATTGGTAAAAAAAATTGAGCCATTGGTAAGGAAATATACTATTTTCACCAATAGATATTAATGTAAATCATCAGATTATGGGGGACTATTAACCATTCACAAAAGCTTCACACTTGTCCCATGCATTGTGGATTTATGTTATTCACTAGATAATCATAGAGGATACAAATTAGATTATTCATTGTCTATAATTAATACAATAAGATGTACAACCAATAAAATATAAAAACATTCATTGAATTTCCAATATATGTTCACTCTAGCCATTAAAAGTAAAAACAATAGATATAGGATACATGAAGAATTTTCTATGTGATTTAAATATAAATTAAGGGATATAGGATATTAAATGATATACCAATATATGATGAAAACATTTTCCCTTTGAATTCAAAAAACATTTAATTCTTGAGTAAATAATAATTATACGGGATGATATAATCATTATGAATGACTCATTTTTTATTGTTTTATGTCTTGAGAAAACATTAGATCTCCATAACATTGAATAGAATTCATCACAATCATTTGAGTTGGAATGACCTTCAATGTTATCTATGCATACTTGATATATTATTAGATTGAAAAAAAGAGTCAACTTGAAATTCAATTAAATTTCAATAGAGTTCATGATTATAAAAATGTGGGGATACTCACATTTCTATTATAGAAGCAATACTTACAGGTATTTTTCTATCTTGATGGGATATGTTTTGGAGTATCTAAAATTTATTTAAATCATTAAAATAGAAGATCCATGAATCACTACCAATGTAATAATTATGGGATTCATGGTACACTACATTCTCATATATATTCCCTAAGTAGTTCAGCCACATAAATAAGCATATTGTAATTTAATAATTCACTTATATCATGCTTTAGTATAGGAAATTTATTTTAAATAAGTTCATTGGATTGAGATGGAAGGAAACAGGATGTGGAAGTGTTCTCATAGATAGGATCAGTTAAAATATCATTATTATATTGTCTTGCTATTTGAAATAATTTTAATATTGTATGGTAAACCTTTTTATTGAAATCTATTGATGTGGATTTGGATAATAAGTAAAAGAGTGTAAGGTAAACTATATTGACAACATGTCAAATTCTTTCATTCCATATGACTATGATGTGTACAATGTAGTTCAATGTCAATATGTAAAGATGTTGTTCTGTAGATTAAGAAAATTCCACTATGATGAATGATTTTTTAGTATAGTATAATGAAACATGGATATTAGATGTTGAATTTTTTAAATTATTTCCATCATTGATTTATTACAAGAATAATTGATGAAAATTATTTTTTGCTAAACATTTCATCTAGTTGTTGATTAATTCCCCTTAAATCCAGAATAAGTAGCATGATACATTGTTTTAAAACATATTTATGTTTAATGTACCTCCTACATGTCTTCCATCATTGGTGTATTCTTCAATTGTATCACTTTAATTCTATGAATCAACACCAATTATACAAAAATAGAAAATTATATATGAATCTTCTAATTAATGGGCCACAGTATTTTATTGTGATGGACATCAATAATTTGTATTGTATGAAACATATTCAAATTAAGTCATCACGACACATCAATATTATTTTGTGATTATTAATCTTCAAGTAATTCATCATCGACAGTGACCTAGATTTAGGGAGACCAGACCTCATATGGTGGAACATCTAATTATATTTATAGAGTGAGTATGGGATTATATGTGTTGTAATGTGAGTTATATTGATAATTTTCCACAATAAATATAATAGGTTTTATTTCCCAAATTTCTTATATCCATACACCTTTTTCAAGATTATATTTTATATATACTTATTGAAATCCTCTATGTATAAATTTACCACTAAATGATAGATGTATGAATGGATGAACTATATATTATAATCTGCATATTGTCTCTTTAAATAACATGAATTAAAATGTGTTCTATTCTCCATCAATATTTTCTGAATGATTCCATAATTATTGATGATATTTTACAAAATTATGTTGAAGATTATATTCATTAGAAAATACATGATGTGTATAGACACATTAAATTTGTAAAATAAGATTGTTGTAGTACAAATGTACTTTAAATTTTTACTCATATGTATGATTTTTTCCACCAATGACACTGATAAACCATACAAAAAAATGCTATACATTATTTATGAAATTTGTTTGGGGTTTTTTGATGAAGAATAGTATCGTTTGACATGATAGGTACTTCCAATTCAAATATATACTCTCATGAATGTTCTTTATATAGAATTATCCAAGCATCCTAATATGGTAGGATATCTAAGTTAATTATTAAAGGGATATGCATGATTTTTCTTATAAATTTTATATTATTCATAGGTTCCCTCTTTTTGGGATTCATCTAAGTTGGAACCATTAGAACCCCCATTTTTTGAGTATATTCTGATCATTTGTCTCATCCCAAATGGTGTTGTCTTATACTATACAACATATAAATTTTTTAAAAGATGTAATTAATAGATTTGTCTTGTTTTAAAGTTTTAATATTCTATAGTTCATCCATCAAATAATGATCACTGGATCATCACATCCTATGGTAGTTTTAATCTGATTAAGTTCATCCATTTAATAGATTCTAACCATAGATACTACCATTTTCTATATGATGTCGATTATTTTATCTTCATTATCTAGAATTACTGTGATTGTATTTTCACTAACCCATTCATCCACTCATTATTTTTTCGTGACCATGGATGTTATGGTTCCTTGGACAGAATGGCATTTCATATATCAGACCACTGGCATAGCTGATGTATGGATTATAAATATCCTTATTAATAGTATATAATCAATTGATATTTTTGACCAAAAACTCCAAATAAATTTTACCATTAGGATAATATATCTAAAGATAATGGTCATTCTATATGCCTACAATAGTTGTTTTTATTCATCATCATTATCGTTTCAACATTTGTATAGCAAGATTGAGTGGTTAACACTCCCACGGTCAGTGAAAAAAGTAGTATTACCATGCCAACCCAATTGAGCATATTACATTCCATAATATTACGAATGTAATTTCAAGAGGAACTAGGAAATTATATCTCTTATTACAAGTATGTGTCATGAGTATTCAAAAAACATCATCTAAGAGTTTCCTATTCATTGGATTTATCAATTTCGTAAGGTTTCTTTATTTTAAATTAGCTAAAAAATCCCTACAATAACTTCAATGACATTAATTTAATCATATATAGTTGTTGGATTACCACCATGTGGGCCAAATATCAAAAATGTAATGATTGGAAAATAAAATACATTGATTTTTTTATTTGAAAGATCATTTCATCTTCTTTGTATTGAATATAGTTCTATATAATTTTCAATATGATGATATGTGAGGGGAAGTCCTTATTGATATCACAATATTAAAATTTTATTCCTAGAATTGTTCAATAATGATATTAGAAACTATTTTCATATTATATATCATTATTCCATATTCGTGGGGTGAATAGAGATCCTTCCAGGGATGCCTCATATTTGATGATTAGAATATCATAAATAGCATGCATTATGAATATTTCATACCAAATATTTCACATGGAGTTGTCATTGGGTAATTTAATGTATAGTTCACATTCACAGGTGACCCCCTTCATCACTAACATAGCGAAGGGAATATATTTTTCGACAGGTTTAGTTAAAAAATCTTGAAATATTCTTTGGTTCACTATTTTCCTATTTAAATAAGGATTCAATGATAGAAAATTATGGTTATTAATATATTTGTCTATATATCAACCTCCAAGATATAGTCGAATTCCAAAATGATAAATAATTTCCCAAATTTTACACTTACTGAACACCTCTAGGGGTTTATCATCCTACTATGTAACAGCAATTTGATAAAAAATTGAATATCCTTACGTGGAAAATTTTGAAATAGACATTTAACTATATGTTCATAGACATAACATTAACCAATTACATCTATTATGGTAATTAATAGTGGATTCATTCCACACAAAAAGGTATGACTATAATCCTTCAGTTGCATAATTTATATTTTCCAGGGTGGAATCTATGAAATTTTACTATAGACTATGTTTTTGGAGTCCCCTAAAATAATTGTATACCATAATATATATATATATTTCTTAATTTTGGAATGATTTTTGGAAATTATATTATTCTAGTTAACATCTCATATGATGTTGTATTTGTTAATATTTTTATTTTCTAATTCCAGTGCGCAATCATTAAATAATTAAATTTTACTATATACTATTTGAACACTATTAGGTAATCTAGAAATGCTAGGTGATGAGAATCCAAATAATGACACTTAACATTAATACAGGTATAATTATCATTGAACGAAATGTTAATATTCTTCAATAATGGTTTAGAAATATCATTCTATTATAATGGAGTGATGGAATTGATCAATATGGGATATACCATCCTTTCCTCACATACCACAAAACTAGTAGCTATACAAGTGGGTTCCATAGCCTTTGGAACACCTCCACATATGCCAATGAATTCTGACTCGCATCAAGTGTCTAAAGGGGTGATAGTGGGGGAACTATACCTTCAATATTAGACTATCACAATAGTATATATTCTTATAGATAATAGAATATAGTGTAATAATTAAATAATACAATGTAGATTATAAAAACAATAGTCTATACAATATATAAGAAATGGAAAATGGAAATTTACAACAATGCATCCATGTCCAGGTGACAATAAATATGTAAAATATTTTACATTTAGTGGGAGTCAAGAAATAGTGAAATATGTGAATTTTTATTTGAAATATAATAAAATACCCAAGGGTGATCTCCACAATCACCCTTTTCTCTACCTTTTTCCATTCCTCCTAACTCTCATGTAGACACATATTTTAATTTTTGGGCACACATGAGATATACTCGGGTACCCCAGTGTAGTGGTTTCCCAATTAGGGCATGAGATAAAATCCTATTAGAACAGAACCTATCATTTCTATAGATAATTCATGTATATGAATATAATATAATGCATTGTTTAGGAATAAATAATAAAAAAAATAAAACAAAATAAACAATAAACTTTCTATATAGGTCCATGAAAGGGATATTGTGGTGCTACCTACATCTAATCGAGGCCAAAATGATGTTCTGATTAGTGACTATATATATTACTAATATATACATTATGATTATATATTTCACCCACATATTTGGAACAATTTTTTATAGAAGTTAATGGACACATACCAAGAATACATGTTGTTTTCAAGATTGAGAAGTAACTTTTTCATCCACATCTATTCTAAAATATCATATATCGTCAATAAAAGGGTACAATCCCTACATCACATAATGAGTGACATTCATCATTCTCATCACTGGATATGGTGAGTGTGTATTCATGCCAACATTGAAGAAATTATGAGTGATATTTTTGTGTCATAATGAAACAATGTATATGGTGGATCATATCCACTATCCACATTGTATCAATTATAAGAGACATCATGTTCATCACCCAATTTAATGGATTCTAATATTTTCATGCTCAAAAATCCCTCACCATCATCCCCTATCCTATATCGGTGAATAATTATTTTTATAATATTATTCATGAGGCATTTCCACTCATTCATTACATTTATTAAAACCAAATATAATTATAGACTTCGTGATTATAAAAATTAGAATAATCTATTCCTAGTAATTTATAAAATGTGGTACGATATTACCACCAAACAAAATTTATAGAAGAGTTGAATATTTTAATTATTTCCCTATGCATTTTTTCATTTATTTGGCTATGTGTGTGCATGTTTTTAAAAAATTCCTCCTTTAGTATATTGTGTCTTTAGTACTTGTAGCCATACATAGACTATGAAGGTGTGCATGGCGTAGTGGCAGCTAGAGCCTCAATTTTGTGTGGGATGGGACAGATTGGTATTATATGAGGTTCATCCATTTGTTTGTATTTTTTATATTTTTAAAAAGGAAGTTTTTTTTAAGAAACATTGTTAATGCGTCTTGAGTGTGGATATCATGTCAACATTTTGAGTAATGGTGTGTAGGCTGATGTAGGCATTCACCAAGACCCTGACTACATGGTTTTCAACCCAGAATGCTGAGACATATGTTGCATGAATCAATGGTATGTGCGTCACATTGGATTGTGTCTCTAGATGTCATTTTAAATTAATCTCCCCATTTTGTTGAAATATATATATATATATAAATATATATATATATATATATTTATATTCTAATTATATAGAAGTAATCATTGATAATTTTTAGGATGCCTCAATAATGACAATCATCTATGATTCCAGCTCCAATTTATTATGGAAAACCAATTAACGAATACCGTTTAGTTTTGGGTACATCTTCTAATACCCTTCCTCTAGTTTGGATGTTATAGGCACCTCAACCAATTGAGTAGATAATTTTCCTAGTAGAGTAATTTGAGGATGTTCTAGCTTGAGCGCACTCCATGAGATGTGACATATGAGATCACCATAGTTTAATAGTTAGAAAGATCATTTAGCAGCAGATGATTGGATGGAGTCATTGGTTCATATCATTGGGATTATTCAGACCTCAACAGATCAGATGGTGGGTTTGGAAAACAATATTTTTAAAGGAGGAGAAAGGCATTGTTGGGGCATGGATACCCAGATTCATAATGATTTGACACTCTCGGGGAAGACATCCATTAGTAGTTTCATTTGGAGAACTAATCATGCTACTTATGCCACATTTTGATCTAAGATATTATTGTGAATCAGTCAGTATGGATGAATGTGGAAGAGTACATAGCTATGAAAAATGACTATATTCACTACCCACTCAACATGACAAAAAATGGATATATCTGAGAAAAAATGTTTGCGTTGGAAATTCACATTAAAATACGAGCCAACATATATCCCTTGTGCATACCCACTAATGATTGTGTGTTGTAGTCGGTACTTGTGATAGAGAAATTATTTTTATTAAGAATCTAGATAACATGAGCTGGTTGTGGGAAAAATAGGGTTTATTAATCTACAATAGTATACAAGCACCAGAGGTCTTGGAAGAAGAGAACCATCCATGTCTAGACTCAATGATGTGGTCAAACAGTGCACGTGAGGAAAAGAGAACCATGGAATACCTAGGAGATTAGATGGTACGAATGTGACGGGTGAGGTGACATGGTATGACAATGTTAAGGGATTAAGAGTTTCAATGGGTGTAGGATGATCATTTGAGTTCCTTCTGCCACTACGACCAGCTTTCCCTCAACAGGTTCAAGGAGCTGGCATTCGTGCCCAGGGAATACTACAAGATTTGGATGTCTATGATCTTGCATCGAACAAGATGATTCAGGGTAAAATATATTATTATTATAATATTGATTTAATATTATTATACCCATGTTCTAGTAATTCATTTATATCTTGGATCCTGGTGTGATAGATAGAGATCCCAATAGTGTTACTAGCACAATATCATTGTCTAGAGGTTATAATAGGGAACACTTCTTCTATATCATTTATCTTTAGAGAGTTTGAGATATCACTTGAGGAGAGAAGCTCATGAGGTACTGTTTTTTTGACACTATGGAACCATATGAATCATAATTTGGAATGGATTAGATTTCCATAGTTCGATCCCAAATCAACTATCACTATTGAATAGTGACATGGCTACACACTGAGGAGATGCAGGTATTCATTAACATTGAGAGACTCCTCATAGCAAGACATGCGAGTTATGTGACTATAAGGTTGCATCCTATTACCCATCGTATGGATAGTGTTTTCATTGTTGAAGTAAACTATTCAAGAATCTCTATTCATTTATTTGTGTGGAATTATATTGATGACATCCCTATAGAAATTCTAGCACTATGTATGTGGCTTGAGATGGATTTTCCCATTAACCAGCAATCAAGGGCATCCCCTATATATTATGTGGCATATTGACGGAATCAATTGAGTTTTGAGAGCTACAATTTCAGTTGGGGGCCTACTTGAGAATGGTTTCATCATAACCTGTGTATCTACTTAAGAATATCTAGTTCTATTCAAGATGAATCAAGATGAGAGAATATAGTATTTCATGGATTATAATATCTATATCAAGCTGTAAATGGATAATAATTACCCCTCACTGAGGATTGATTAAATATTCAATTAGTTCTGTGGTAAAAAATTCAAATCTAATATCAATATTAGGACTAGTTACCACCAGTTATGGGATAAAGAGGCAGATATTCCATTGTTCAATTTCTAATGATCATATAGACAATATAAGTTCCTAGTGATTCCCTTTGGTGTGGTAAATTCCCACTTCTGCTTGATGTCTTTGATGAACAAGTTATTCTTGCCAAACATTAACCAATTTAATGTTCTTTTACAAGAACTCTTACTACCCTACTCTACAATAGAAGAAGCATGTAGATAACATTATGAAGGCCCTTAATTTACATAAAGAGATCTTTCTTTACATAAAGATATCGAAGATTTAGTTTTGGATATATGAGGTTAACTTTTTGGGACATTTCATTTCTAAATAATGATTATTCATGTAATTATCGTTGATCATGTTACTTATTTTTTGGGAACCACCCCTTAATTTATCAGAGTTGGGAAGAGTCTATGACTTGGTGGGGTAGTAAAAAATAGTTAAAGTTGTGTTACCTATAATTTAATCCCATTTGATCGTCCTTATTTGGAAGGTACACGCTTTTACCTACTATTATTAGTCTTAAATGGTCATAGATAAGATGAGGTAGATGCTGATAAGACCTCGATAGATGTGGAAACCACAAGAACACATTGAGTTCAATGATTATTATGATGCCTCATGAGTTTTTCATTGTTACATGTTGATTAAATGATAGACAATCACCATATACTGGTGGAGATAACTTTATCCCAATAAGGATAACTACACCAAAAAATGAACTATATCATGATTAGGTAGTATTATCCATGACGATGTGGATGCACGTCATTTTAAGAGTGGTCTATATGGTTTACTCAAACAAATAGAGCATTTGGTATGTCTTCAATCAGTGTGATGAAAAAAAGTGAAGACAATGATGGATGGATTACTTACATGACAATGACATTAACATATTCTATACTCCAAAAAGGGAATTGTTTTAGTAGATTCCCTTTTCAGGTTTTCCAATGATCTATTAGTGTATGAAGCATGAGAGTAATTATATTCCCTATTACTTACCATACAACAAAAGGATGGTACAACTCTACTTCTGTTGATGGTGTTTAATCTATCACTCCTAGAGTTTGTGAAGGAGTTACAATTTCAATAAAATTATTTTGAGGTATTGGGGGATCTTATATCCTTATGTTTGGCATATTATTGGTATTCTGAATATGGGAATCATGAGAACTAGTTCCAGCAATTCATAGTGGTTCTAATCATGATTCCAGAGGATATGATGTGGGAGTTCCACACTTATCCCACACTTGTACATCCCAATGAATGGAAAATATTTTATATCATCATCGGTGGTTTTGGTGGTCCAAAAAGAGAATAAGAATAGCTAAGTTTGTCTCATGGTGCCTAACATGTAAGGAGGTGCAGGTTGAGCCCCATGTTTTCTATGGTTTGTTACATCCACATGATATATCAATCTGGAAATGGGACGACATATCCGTGGACATCATCATATTTCCTCCATTCATATAATAGGGCCATGAATCTATCTGGGTGATAGTGGGCTGATTCATGATGTAGGTACACTTCATAGTTCTTATGTAGTATAGTTCACTGGAGAGTTTGAGGTTGTTGTACGCATGAGAGATTATCCTCCATCATGGGGTACCATCAACAATTTTCTCTAATCATGATGTGTTGTTTAAATAATGATTATTAAGAATCCTAAATGAGGCATTCATGACCTATTTGTTGATGATTACATATTTCTCCTACTCGATTATGGGTAGACATAGTGCACTGTCTAGGTGCTTAAGGATATTATAAGGGTTTTCATATTAGATTTTGACAAAAGCAGGGTGGATCACTTGTCCTTTTTATACATTTCATACAACAATATCTACCAATATAACATCATCATGGAACCTTTTGGTGGACTATATGTGAAACCCTATAGGTGACCCTTATTTTTGAAAGATAATGGTGATTCTTCTCTTATGGACCCAGATTAGTTCAAAGAGACAACATAAATATTGTATGTCATCTTTGAATAGATGAACAAAACCCATAGAAAATATATATGCAATGATGATCATCATCATATGCCACTGGATTTCTATTAGGTATATTGTGTGGTTATTAGTCTCTATGTGACATGGAATGAAGATTTTTTATCATTGAGGAAAGCTATCCTCGAGGTTTATCGCGCCATTAGATATCTTGAAGATGGTTTGATAGGTTTCCAACAACCTAAAAATACCCCCATTGTTGTAGATTGTGAACAATGTCTTCCAAATGTTGATGTTGAAAAATACATGAATAATCCTATGCATATGATTGATTAGGGAATGTTAGAAATTGAGGGTGGATTATCCTTTGCAATGAATCCCATGGTGATCAAGGAACGAATGGAGTATACCATATGATGATAAACCATAACTTTTGTTCATGTGTTATTGAAGATGATAAACATGAAGGAGAGTTACAGGGTGTGGGAGAACTAGATGAAAGCTCAGTATCTCAATTCATTTGCATAGTTCTGATTTCGGGGATGAAAATATTGAAGTCATAAAGGATGTGTCGAACCATTTTCACTTTTTAATACTTTTAATAAATATCTAAATATATTTAAAAACCTATGAACGAAAATATCATGAAATATTATGGCCATGTGTTCCCTGAATTAATTTTATAAATATATTACATATAATTTTATTACACACATGGAGTTAGTTATGTTAAAAAAGATAATATTTAAATGGTTCATTAGATAAAAAAATTTAGTCCAATGTTGTGCCAAGAATGTAGTATTTTCAAAAGTAACGACACAAAATTAGTTTTTTTGAGTTGTCTTGGCCTCCCACTCATTGTAATAGAATTTATGTAAAATAATTATTTAATAAAATTCATTAAAAATTCAATCATGACATAAAAAAATATTAATAAATATTTTATTAGTGGTATTTAGAATGGTTATGTATCATAATTCATTGTATTTTTTAGAGATATAATCATCATTATCTTCAGAATCCCTTCCAAGAATGAAAAACCTATTATTCCAAGAGGACCAATGTGTTGTGAACACAATTGATCCTCCTCCCCCATTCTAAAATGCATTATCGACTATTGATTGATTCAAATAAATGTTATGACTAATTAATTGGTGTTTTCCCTATCTGATAATTTTTTTTTCATTTGCATTACCATTCTTGAATCAAGGACTTTGAAAAAACTTTCATGCACCAGAGAATGATGAATTATATTATTTTCTTTTGTTTAACCCCACATGGGAGAATATTTGTAATCATTGTCAAAGAATTATTCAAAAATGATCATAAATTTTTTTAATGTTCCTTTATTATCCTTTAATTTACTTTATTCATCATTGGTTCTTCGTTAAAAAAAATCTCATGGACCTGAGCATCTTTGGGTTGCAAGATTTTTGGAGAATTGATAAAATATCAACAATTCTCTGAGGAGATAATTGATATGCAATCGTCATAATTAATCCATGGTAAATCTTGTTTTTTGAGTCTATAACATCAAGTATCGAGGATATGGTAGTATGTGGAATGAATAACAAAACCCCTCAAATGAATGAAAGAATCACACTTGTGAAAGAAAATGAGGAGGGTGAATCACGATGAGATGCATGAGATCTATGATGAACAAAGGTGGGTTTTATATTTTTTGAGGCCAAATTTGAAACACAGGTAAATATTAACAATGGACTGACCATTCTGAAAAATTCATTACTACACCCCATATAGGGTGACTAAAACAAGGTGTGAAGACTCCATGAGCGGTTATGCTGGGGTTGGATATACTAATAGGATGGAACTACGTGAATACTGCCCTCACACACTGTGAAAACATTCCCATGTTGGAAAATTCATGTGAAAAAAATCACGACCTATCCCAAAGGGGCCAATACAATTACTTTCCTAGGCCTTCCTCAAGTAGGCCATGGTCAACCCACTATCATAGAGTAAGCATATCTTTCAAATGGGAGGAATTTTCCAGTCTACATAAACACACAATCGCATATCCTGTCCCAAAATGATGAAATGTGAAAACACAATGAATATAACTTGCATAAAAAATTTATACTAATGACAGATATTGAATGTATAACACTAAAAAGTTAACAGGGAATGTATTCATTCCCACCCAAAAATAAGAATTGAAATGTGAAAGTAAAATTTCTTAATAAATTTCCTAAGAAACTCTACCAGAAGGTTAGTGACAAAGATTGTAATCAAAAACCATAAGAGCAAACATCTACCATCTACTCTCTCTAAGAACCATCTAATACTCATCCTCCTATAATTCCATAATGAATCAATCATCTTTTCAGGACCTGACACGTGCGGCCAAAGACCAAGTCGTGGTGTGTAATACAATACTCAGTATGACACCACAAAAGAAAAAAAGAAATACCTCTAAGAATGAAAAATGGGGAAAATAAATAAAAAATGAGTATACAACATATAATTACATTAATTACATCACAATTAAGATACATAGTTACCTCACACTATTATAAGTTTGTACAATGAATAGTTGGATTATTATATTTAGTCCACAGAACACACAATATCGATGAGACATGTAGTCTCAATGAGACAATAAGTCCAGATAAGACAAGCAATATTTGTATGATAGATAGTCAGTATAATACATGTAGTTTTAGTCATAAATTTATTCATGGTATGTCATGTAGTCTCGACGTTAAATAGTCTTCAGGTAAAAGAAACCTACATGATTTTTCTCGTAGTATGCTAATTCTAGAAAAACCTACTCCATAATCCATTAGGTGGTATTAAATCATACAGAAATATACATTTAGAGAATATAAAAATAACCATCATTTCTCAAGGGTCCCAATTATGTAAATATCTTTTCAATCATACATATGGTTTGAAAGGTACAACTATATTTTTAATAAAGTATGACTAGGGTCTAGTCCAGGTTTGACCCGCTGACTGATCTGACCCGATCCCACAGGCCCAACTTGTTGGGCCTGCTAGACCATATCCTAGCTTCCCCTAGTCTACCCAACACCAAGGGTTTACTTGTGGCACTTTATGTAGTCCAACCCAATTTCATTCCCCTGGTGCTGACGTAGTGCCATACCATGTTCCACTCACCTGGCCTACCATGTTGCCTGCCGTGTGGCCTTGGCACTGTGGGCTTTAATATCATGGGATTTACCATTGTTCAAACTCCATTACGCATAAAAATAATTCATCCCACATCCCTCTCATAGCTAGAGTCCTCTCCATATTTGTTTCCTCCTATTTGGTCGAGCCTCCCTCTTAGTGGTGTTGGTGTGCCACGCCGTAGTGAGCCACTAGCCATTACCACCCACACGAGACAAAGAATCATCTTTGATGTTCCATTTTATAGGAATGCGACCAGTTATATGATCGTTTGATATCAATATTCACAACCATGACATTTGATTTATCATTCAATTAAAACGGTGGTCCAAGCATGTTTGGAGCCTCCTAGAATGTTGAGTCACATCCATGGGGGTCCAACAATGAAGAAAAAAAAACGAAGTGGGAGGTAAAATGTACAAGAACATTTGATAGAGGTATCATGGATGTTTTTATTATTTACTCCCATTTATAAGGATGAATAAATATTAAAAAATCATATAGATCTATGTCCTATTAAATCCCCATAAACCTATAAACCATGCCGCAAGTGATCGAACATGCAATAAACCTATACATTGTTTTATCTGTGTTCATTGTTGAATTTAGATATTTGGAAATATCACAAAGAATAATATGTACTACATAGGTTTTGGATCCCTTTTTATGATGAACTGTATGTTCTCATAATTGATGATATCACCCAAATTTGTCGGCATGCCGATCATTGATCCATTCTCTAGTTCCTCAACATTATTTGGATATTGTTCCTCCCACATGACTCATAGTATTTCCAAGGTTATGTATTATACTTCAACTATTGAAAACGGAAAATATAAAAATTGGAAACCAAAGATGTTTCATGAATATTTTTATTATATTATTTTAAATACATTTACATGGAAAAACTATATTTCATAGACATCATACGAGGGAAACAGTTTTGTCCCATATAATGTTTAGTGACTGCTTTAAACACAACAGTGTACTTGTATTTTGTATTTGGGCCCTTATTTTGATTTTATTCCTCTATTTAGGGAAACTACATTCATGTACTATTAATAATATATCATTTTACAATGAATTTTTTTGAGAACACCTCACTTCGAAATCACATGCAGTCTTAGCATATGGTCTACCTATATTCCAAATTTAATTATAATAATTAAAATGGTGAAAATATGAGTATTTAAATTATCCCCACCATTGGGTTATGTCTTCCTTGAAATAAAAATCCTAAGCTATTCAAATAAATTAGGTCACTAATCATGAATTTAGGCCACCAACTCATAGGTGCTATCATAGTTATTCATGTGCTTCTACCAAACATGAACCAATGGAATAAACTTCCCATAAATGAGCTTCTCATGTTGATCCATGATATCTAATGGGTTCTCAACAATATTATCCCCATCGAAAAGGTCTAGCTCATCCTAGTAGATGATTTGTGATGGATCATTATTGTATCTCAAAATATAAGACATTTGGAATACATCGTCAACCCTCTATAATTGTGGAGGTATATCCAAGCAGTAAGACACCTTGACAACTCTACATAGAATCATTAATGTGATAATGAAACCCATAGATAGCCTATTTCCCCAGCTAAATATTCATATCCTACATCGAGGAGATTCCCAATCAAAAACAAGGTATCCCTTTTTGAACATAAAATGACACCATAAATAGTTATAATAAGAATTTTGATGGCTTTGTGAAATCTTCATCCACACCTAGATGACCATCACCTTCTCTATATTCGACTACACAAACATTTGTGACCATTGTTGCAAACACTCATGGGACCATCTAGAAATTTTGTGGCCTACATTGTCTCTCATTGATGGCCTCTAATGGTTCCAATCAAATGGTTGTGTGGTAGTTATTAATGTATGATGTCCACATCATGGGTATGTGATCCTCCAGACTATTATAGAAATATATGATGGAAGAATGTAGCATGTACGTTAGAACTTTTATGGCATGCAGAATCTAGCCAACCATCTGTTTCTGGAACATTGTGGTCAAGAATAGATGAGTCCCAAAAACACTTCTAATACCTTCCACAAATGACATTTAATGAGAGAATAACGATATGATATTATCATCAATGGGACTATATGGAGTCAAACTATCTCATTCATTTTGAGGTTCCCCAATCTCTGTTCTAAACTATACATTATAATCACTATGAAGTTGTCTGACATGGTGACTCAGACAATGATAAACCATATGGTATCATTCCCCATACATGTACATGGTAAACCTATCATGAAATGAATCGATATCTCATCCACATCCATTCTAACACCTCAAGGGGTTGACTCTATAATGCTAAAACCTAGTTCTCATCCTTCAATTGGTGTCATGGGTGGCATCTAGAAATGCACTCTCCCACTACATTCTTCAACCCTAACGACCAAAACAGATGTTAGTGGTCCCAGTACAACATTATGACACCTTGATTTACTACCAAATGGGATGTATGTACATCCATAAATAATAGATCTTATAATTCTTTAATTACTATTATGCATCCAATGATGAGAATAGAGTGACCCCATACTTTCAAATATTTATATGGGGCCTTCCCTAGGGAAATGTGAGCACATAAAGTCTCACATTTGTTTTCTATTAGCATTGCCTCCCTGAATTGACATAAGATTGGAGGGATGATAGCCATCAACAATGTATATAGAGGTTAACATATCTGATGCCTCATTCAATAAATGTGAAATCGATCTCCTACTGATAGAATCTTCCCCCACATATTGATTCTAGAAAGTATACAAAGTATAATAGTTAGAGTATTTCAATAACTCTAAACCTCACGTATGCTTCAAGATAAAATCCATCTAAGAGAATGTATATCTAAGACTATTATTTTCTACTAAGAGGATAATCAACTATCCCATAATGTAGTGTCACCACATCATCAATGGGAAGACAACCACAACCAACCAAAGATCATGTGTTGTGTAGTTCTACAAATTTTTTCCTAACAACCATGAAACAAATTAAGTCACTGATTGTCTATGTAACATGACACAACCAAGTCGGGTCCCTAATGCATCACAATACACAATGTATTCATTACCCTCCTCTAGATATCTAAAGATTGGAGCTCTCTACTATCTATCCATAGCAGCTGAAAACACTCCAAGAACTTCTCCATAAACACAAAAAGATGTACCTTCTTATTCAAAGATGTTAAAAATGATTCTAACCAATATATTTGATGAAAACCCATTTCATTTTACCCATCAATACCATTGAACTCAATATATTTGTATTTACATTGGGTGGATCCCAAGAAAGAATCACCTTAATTTTTTATGTATCCACCAAAACTGTAGCCTCTGAAATGATGTGTCCCTGGATGTGGACATCTCAAATGCAGAATTGAACCTTAAATAGAATCCTTTAATATAGGTTTATATCAGGTTATTTCTAGGACTATCCTCTGGTGTTCCATGTTATCTTCCTTGTATTCCAAATACACATGGATTTCATCAATAAATACCACCATGAACTCATCCATGTAATGCTATAATATCCTCCAGTTGAGTCCCATGAAAACATTTGGGGCATTCCACATGCCATAAACCATCCTTATGTACTCATAGTAGTCATATCGACATCTAGAATCTATCATTAGAATGTCAACATCTTGTACATTGTTATAGTTATATCTAAACAAATGGTCAATATTAGGGAACCACCCCACCCCTTTCAAATTATCAAATAGGAATATCAATCCTTAGTTGTGTAACATATTCTCAATGATCAACATGTTCGGGCATGAGAAGACCACACAAAACCTCAAACTCTTGTCTTCCTTCATGGAAACAACACTATGGCTAACCAGGGTGAAACATTTGGTTTCTCAAATCCTTTCATTTGATTTCCTACAACTATACCATTATCTCACGAATCTCTACTAGGGCCATCTAATATGTATGTTTTGATATCCGTGCCATCCTATATTTTAGATCAATGCAAAAGTCTACATTCCAATGGGAAGGTAATACCTAAACATCATTAGGGAATATGTATACGTACTCTTCCACCACTGTAGGAATCTCAAAACTCATATCATCTATATTGACAAGGGTTAGGCTAGCCAACCGAAGAGTAATCGGCTATACCATACTATGAGAAAGTCTATCCGGTGCGACAAGAATTTTCATTTCACCAACATTGGAAAACCTAGTCCCATCATCGTGCCACACCACACTATATGAATAAAACTATAAAATTTAGTATAGAATATGGATTACTAGTCCATATTGATAAATATATTGTAAGGCCTCAACACTGCAAAAAATATAACCTAGAAAAACATTTTACCTCTATGATTTAGGTCATAATTTGGGAACCTATTTTTGATCATTGAATATCCTCCTATTTGAGTTTCTTTGTGTGGAGATCTAGTCAATGTTTCCACATGAATCTTCATGTCTTGGAAAAAGGTCGTGGAATGAAAATATTGACTGGAAATTGTGTACATAAAAATTAATTCTCTAGGGGTAAAGGTATATATCATAACTCTAATCATCCATGGATCCTTAGGGTCAAAAGACTCTATATCCTAATGATGTCCTTATTCCTATCAACATATTCCTTGATCATGTCATGGTCAAGATGGGGGTGCTGGTGGTAATATGTGGAACCTACACCCACCTCCTTATAGAAGTCTTGATCCTACGCTATTTCTGTATCAATATAGAATCCTATTTCTACCTTTATCTTTTTCTTGGTACTCCCTTTAATGTCTCCTGATTGGTAGTATGATGGGTCATAAAATCTCGAGTCAGATGTCCACGCCTATCACACTAGTAATAAAACATTTCATTATCTGACTCACTATAACCCAGGAGCCCTACACAATTGATCCAGTTTCTTTGGGTCATCCCATGGAGTTATTGACCTGATTGAGTCCATGAAATTGATGTTTACTACCTGCCACTGAAGTCTCATCTATTCGGTGCCTGTTGGTAGCTCATGTTGCTGGAGTTTTCTCCTCTAGAAAGTTCTGTATTAGAATTTATCTATCTAGAACTCCAAAATATATTGGAATTCTAAGGGAAATCATGGATAATACCATATCATAGCATAACCACATATCAATGGTTCTAGAAATGAATAATATTTCTCACACGATATCTATAGAGTAGTGTTTAAGATCAGTAAAAATATCTAGGTTCTAAATCATTGTATGAAAACCCATCTGTGGATGCATGAGATACTGGATGCATAATGATCACAAAATAAAAAGAAATAATTACACTCAGATGAGAAACATGATGTTTCTCACCTATAGAGTTGGCTTATCATGTGTCTGGTGACTAAGCTCCACTGCCTCCCCATACATCCTTGAAGAATAATCAAGTCTAGAACTAACATCTGGTCGAATTTGATCATCACAAGGAAAGGGAAACATTTATCTACCTCCATACATTCCTTAGATAATTGGGGGGACATTATCACCCTAAAACATGGGAGGTCATAACATCTGGAACACTTGCAACTCAATCATCCTATGTGCATTCTCACCTGGTAGCACTGGTAGTATCTATTTCTTGTTGGTTGGTGGTTTCACTAGGAAACCACATAGAGGTGATTTCATCAGTATATTCCCATGTATGGATAACTCGTCTAAAGGAGGATCTTCTTTGTGATAATGAATCGAAATTCTTGTTAGCTATCGACATGGAAGCATAATGAAATATAATAATATGACCCACATTAAATAGAGTATACAATGAGAGATTACTCAAGATGGGAATGAAAACATAAAAAGAATATTATATGATCTATATATCATTTTATCCCTACAACCATTTTTTCATGAACCAAGATGAAGAAATAATTTAATGTCTTGGTGTGTGGATAGGTCATCCACTATACCAACACTGGATTCAATAGCCTGAAATTTGAATTCGAAAAACATGACACAATTTACCTAAACCAACCTCAAAAACACATAGTCCTTAAAAATAATTGACCACCTGTGACACCACTCTATCATGATCCCCTAAATAGGGTCCCATTCAATGACTACCCTAAGCACACCACCAAAAAGTATAGGGGCTAGAGACTGGAAATGATTATGAATTTCCCATTAATTTGAGGGTTTTTCTTTATTACCTATAGAGACACACACATCTAAAATCCAAAAATTATGAAATGTGGATACATAATTTAATCATTCTTGAATACCAATAGGACTCCAAAAACATACTATGATATTATAATACTAGAATGTAAAAATGGGATAGAATACATGCCCACCCAAAATGACACTAGAATATTGAATGTACATGTTCTAAAAACTAATGCATATAAAACCATACATAAAGGATTGGAACAAAAACATATATCTCAAGCCACATGAGCATAGCTCGACTATCTAGTCATATTCTGAATCATCTGATACTGGTCAACAGAGGACTCCATCAAATCATTGATTGATTTCAAAAGAAACAACAAATGTGAGACAAGATCATGTTGGTTTGAGTAAAATAATACTTTATAGGACACCCTAACACCATAATATAATACCACTAATAATTACATGACTTACACCATTGTGAAACAAACATTGTATATAATGAAAAATTACATGAGGTATATTACAATGAAGATACATAATCAAATCACACAGGTATATGTATATATAAATAATTGATGTATTATTAGTCTTAGTCCACAGAAAACCCACTACTAAAAGTGACATGTAGTATTGATAAGCCACTCAATCCTGAAAAGACACATTGTCCCATTAAGACACCTATACATGGTAAGACAACAATTCTTGGTATGACACATAGTATCGGTAGGTCACATAGTATCAAAGTCACATAGTCTCAATTTCATAGTCAACCATAGGTCAGTGATAATGAAGAGCTCGTTATGATAGAACCTACTCCTTTAGAAATTAATTCATGTTCAAAACTCCAAATAACTCACATAGAGTATCATAAAATTGACATCACTTCACAAATGCTGTAAACGATTCATCAAATAGAAACATGTTTTGAATTTTATGGGAATATTAATTAAAATTATTATCTCTATTGAATATTAGGTTCAAATCGTCAGCCGACCCAGCCTAGTCTGATCAAACTATCCCTACAATGTTTAGTCTGACCCAAAATATACCAGCCCATTGAATATTATGGACTGTGGCCCAGCATCCTCGGGTCTGGCCCATGCAGAAAATTTTTTTGTTGTGTCAAACATGTTCCACCCAGACTGTGTGCCTCCCATACCGATGTAGTGTTGTTCCACATTCCACTCAACCACCTCACCACTCCAAATACCCAGTATGCTCACCACCACTAGCTCCTACAATGCATCATTGAAACACGTTCAACCACCCCACCATGTAATCTACCTCCTCATATTGAACCCCTTGTTCCATGCATCCTTGTCATAACCGCAAACTAATATGCGTCTAATCCGTCCTCCATGAGTAACTAGAGTGATGAGCCAATGTGCAATACTGACCGTCTTCCCGCCTGCTTCTTCAAACCACTGGTTCATTCCTGATAGTTTTTTTGAAAACAAAAAATTTCCATGATCCTTGGTATGCAATATTATGTGCCTAGGACTTTGAATTTTCATACAAGCAACATAGTGGTATGATATATTTTTGAGCCTCCCGACATGTCAATCCGTGAGCACCTGAGTTTATTGGTGAATAAATACAAGTAATGAGGTGTGAAGTAACACAAAAACAATAGAATTATATATTTTTTAAATTTTTCATTTCATCATCGATTCATCCTTGTATGTTGTATAAATTAAGAATAAAAAAATCACATAGATATATCTCTCATTAAATCCACAGAATCCAAATACTCATTTTAAAATACATTGAAATTCATATAAATCTATACATAGATTGTTCAACATTCATATTTTAATTCATAAATGGAAAACAATATTCCAAATAAAAAAATATTACCTAGTGTTTGGATCAATTTTTTATGATGAACGATATATTTTAATCATCGACGATAACTCTCAACTTCACTGGGATTATGATCTTTGATCAGTTCTCAGGTTCATTGTTATTCATTTGAAGGAGTTCCATCCCCAACCATCTAGTGTTTTATAGGGTTAATTTGTAACCTTATATTTCTAAAAAAATATTTTTAAAATGGAACCAAATGTTTCATGAAGAATAATTTTTATTAAATTATTTTAATTTCATTCATGTCCAAATAATATATTTCATAGATGACAAGGATGGTCAATGCTATACAACATCTAATGTAATGTCACTACTCTGAACACTGTGGTTCATTTGGATTTATGATCCAGACACATTTTTATATTTTCTACTAAATTTTCATAAAATGTCCAAGTTTGTATTATTAAGAAAATAACATTTTCAACGAATTGTTCTAAGAATACCAATCCTCAGAATCAAACACCATATCTTCAACTATTCTAATAATTTTCCAAATTTATTTTTAAAAATAAAACCAAGGATAATCATAGTCATTACACAACTCACATGGGTGTGGATTGCATGTATGAGAACACAGACGAGAATTATTCTATGTGGAAAAACATGTTTTATACATTGTACGTGGACATGGGATCTGTGTAGATTAACATGGCTAGAAGACATTGTCTGGTTCCCGGATAGGAGGACCAAATCATGTATTCCAACTACACAGTATGAACAACGACACATATGAACCCATCTACAAACCAGAGACAGGACCTGCTAGTGATGACGGAACACATGCAGTGTGGGTCCCCTCAAACGTTCAGTACTACATGAATTCATATGAGAAATCTTCAGAGAAAATTATCTATTATGTTGAACCTGGATATCATGCCATTATATGCCAATTCGATATTTTGTTCTATGCATAAGACAATGGTTCATTCAGAAAAGCAATACAAGAAATTATGTTTATTGTTCTGGATTTGGAATTTTCATAGGAAACCCTCAACCATGGATGTTATCATAAATATTCAACCTAGAATTACTAGGCATACACATCAGTTGTGATGGGTAGTGTAATTCTCTTATGGCAGTTTTTGACATAACCTCAAAGAGGACTAGGCATTACAGTGCCACAAAATTTGTCACACTGTCCTGTAGGACTGGACAATTTAATTTTACAATGATATTCCTATGATACCCTCTAGAAGGAAAATGTAGTCAATTTCATTGACGTATTATGCATACCCTCCAAAAATGATGTGATTATAATTCTCTGATGTAATCTTTCAACTCTAACCCTTCATCCTGGTTCAGATTTGTCATTTAAATTATGACTCGCAAGTCATACCCTCTTTTAGGAATTTTCAGTGGACTTCCTCAGTGACCTTCCTGAGAAATACCCTCCTATAAGATTTCATAGTGGAATTAATCACTGAATACTAAACTAGGAACCTCCTTCCATACTCGGTAAAATGATCCTTCCCTTAAAATGATGATAACTCGATTGTGTGGAATAGTGATGAGGTGTGATTTGACATAGCTTTTGTCTCATAAAAATGAGGGATATATTCCCCATACATTTTTCATACTTGTGAAATGTCTTATATCCTTGTAGGTGTGATATTGTCACCAAAATTGAATAATTTCAATGTGTCGGGATTGATTCTTGTTGACTTATGTTCCATGTGTAGACACATGTGGTTTCTGGAATTGAATATGTAAATTACCTATGAAAATTTTCCAACTTATATTATTTTTATATGATGTTGTAAGGAGGTCCTCTTACTCTTTCATTTGTATTTATTGATTTATAATTTATGTATATATACATATCCTACTATTGTACTAATTCAATGGGTATTGTTACTCTAATTCAATGAATGGAAAATAGGTACGGGGTATTCCACATTCTTTATATGTTTTTCTTCTCATGGTTGTATTAGTCCACACTCCTTCTATATGTAGGTAATTCTTGACTAAAACATCATCATCTCACAATCTCAATCTCATTGTATTTTTAAAATAACACAATCACTCTCTAGATGGGTTGAAATGTACTCGTTTAACATAACTTGTCCTATCTAATGATTCCCCCTTCACATGTATCTTTTTTTCTCCCCATACACCATTTTGGGGTGTTCTACTTCATATTTATATACTATCCCTGGTTGGTATTTACTATAAACATGTTATTTATTTTTCAGATGGAAGATAGGTTGATTAATTATTCATAAGTGCTTAAGGATATGTTGTTCTTGGAACGCATATAGAGGTTATAGCTTTATGATACAAGAGAAGGTCTATCCGAAATGTAGAATCTATTGAAATTTTGTTAGGTTGGGACATATTTCTATTTTTGTTATCTGTTATGACCCTTTTTAATTTTAGTATTCAATAACATATTTCATTATGTTCAATGGTCCATTCCAATGTATTATATTTATAGTAGTGTTTTATATTTAATTTCATTCCTTCAGAACTATTTAATTGAGTTTAATTTGTGAAAATGTACAAGTCTATACACCAATCCTCTCCTTGATTAGTTTGAATCCATTTCTTTTCATTACATCCCATCTTGGGGAGGAAATCATGGGGAGTTGCACCTCGAGCCTAGTCTTGGGTTGGGTCGAGACCCAATGCATTCAAGTAACAAGTGCTATGTACAATAGATTTTTTCAGGAGCCATATGGCCCTCAATGACCATGAAAAAATTGACTACCTCCTATGTCACCAAAGAAAAAGAAAACATGGTGATGAGACCTCCAAAGTGTATGACGATGTTGTATGAATGTATAAACAACTAAAATTGAGAATTACTTGATTATCACAAATGTAAAAAAGGGTCATGTATACAATGACCACCAAACCAAACAAGGGTGTAATTTGGATTATATGAATCATACTATGAACAATTAGTCCCTAATAACACCATAAAATATATACCATACATAAATTAATATGAAATTTAATCTCTAATGCCTACCCTACCTCACGATATTCTAGTTTAAATGAAAAATATTTGATAGAAAACATAATCACACCAATCATGAAGTGAATAGGATCAACAGGTGATCATTTATGAAATTTATAAAAATGATAATGGACTACCAAAAATACACATTATTCAATTTCAATTAAAATCTAGGATATATCTATATATCCTTAACGGGTTGGTCTAAACCTAGGATACCACATAGAGATCCAATTGTTGTAACTACATCGATTATAATTAAATATTTTAACATTAAAAAGTTTAATATTTGAGTATGAAGTATAAATTATATGAAAAACTAACTTTTTAATTAATTTAAATAAATTCATAATGAAAAAAATGTATCTCTTATCATTAATTCATATACAATACATTATATATTTGTTGACATCCTATCATAATTAGAAAATTTATCACATAAATTAAATTATGTCAAAATTGGGATGGAGACCTATAAGTGTCAGGTTCATCCAACCTGGTTTCATAAAAATTCTAACCAATTATAAATACATAATTATCAATGTTTCAAAACATAAATATCCTTTTCTTTCAAAGGTATCATTCCCTAGGTGTCATACATGGTTCCTTTTGTTCATTAATGAAGGTAATCATATGGATCACCGTTATCATGTGATATAGTCATAAGTATTAGTATATGAATCCATTAAATTCATATAAAAAAAATTAAAACTATAAAATTTTTAATATATATTACAGTCATATACACAAATTATCTTATATGGTTTTTCATATACTAGTCTATAATGTGGTTATACACATTAGAAGATTGAATTTAGACTTTATTTATCAAGTTCAATTCAAATTAAAATTCATAACATTAGTTTTTCAAAATTATAAAAATTGTATATATATATATAAAAAATGCAAAAATATTCATCTAATATATTAGCAACAATTTAAAAAATATAAATAACTCATACAATATATAACTGAAAAATGGTTACCCTTTAATCACAAGTAATAAATTCTTCCCATGAAAAAAATTTCTTAAAAAAACAATATTATGAATTTTATAAAAATAAATACTAATAGATAGATTTGAAATGTAAGTATGAATCATGGAATATAAATACAAAATCATGGTATAATGTTTAATAGTAAAATAAGTCACACAATAATGTTATATAAAAATGCATGTTTCAAAGATGAAATGCATGTCATATTAATGTTATGTGATTATTTATGTCCCAATTACGTTGAATGTAATTATAATTCAATTCCATTATATTAAATTGAAAAATAACATAAATAAAAATAATCAATTATAAGAAGAAAGTAAAAAAAATTACACTATATGAAATCATAGTTAGCTGAAATATCAAACGTCGTGAAAAAGAATCCCATCCTGGACCACTTCAAAATTTACTCATATATGGATTAATCAATACTAGGAGAAAAACATACATTATGAAAACACATTCCCTGTCTCAATTCAACCAACATGTAAAAGTAGTACAGTTGGAAAAAAGGATCCCATGATATGACTTTGTAATGTCTGGATATGACTAACCTCTAAAAAGATAGTTGTACTGGTCAGTCACATGGACTGAAGAATGCATCCCCGTACCCTAGAGGCAACTAACTAGAAGCAATGGTCTAAAAAGTTTACTGTGGGGACACTAAACCATCATTCTAGGAGTGAAATTTTTTAATTTATATAATATATTATATAAATTAGTGTAAGTAGTAATTAATAAAATCTATAATAGAAAAAATAATTAAAATAAATGATTATAAAACATTACAATAGACATATACGAAAATTCATTAAATTTCATGTGCAAATAAAAATCTAATATTATTGATATACAATAGCCCACCACATTATTTCTCTTCAATTAATAAGGAATGAATGTAAAATTCCTAGATGGGTGATCTCTATGAGAATCCAAAACTCTAACACAGTCCCTCGCACCTAAATCTCGAGTACAAGTAGAGGTCAATAGTCAAATGAACAAGTGATCTCCTCGGTTAACCCACTGCAATGGAGTCTTGATCATGTTGTGAGATAAAATCATAGTAGGCCCCAACCCATCTTATCTATACCTAAAAATAGTACATGAATATAATATAGTGTAGTGTTTGGGAATAAAGAATCATAAATAGATTATATAAATAACAAAATTCCATCTCAGGATTGTCAAAGAATCCTCATGGATCAACATACTTCATCTGATGGTTAGAAATATTGTTTCATTAGTAGCTATATATATAATAGTAATACATATAGTATGGTTATATAAGCAATCCTCCTATATGACCCATTTTGTGAAAGAATTAGTGGTCATAAAACTGGAATAATTATTCCAATATGGACATGGGAAAAACTCTATCTTTCATAACCAGTCTAAATGGATCATAAAATATAATGAAAATTGTACATAACCAATATCTCGTAATAAGTTGAGGAATCATACTTATCGATCAAGATAGTGATTTTGTATTCATGTCAACACTCAACCATGAGTAACTATATTGTCTTGTTCAAACTCTACATGGTATTTGGGATACATTCCCACCATCCACATAGTAAAAATGGTGCAAGACATCAGGACTAACACCTCAATTCAAGGAGCACTATTCTTCCAGGATCCACAAAATCCAAAAATCATCACATAGAATATATCACATTTTAATCGTATTTATATTAATTTCAATGTTGTATTACCTCTCATGATTTAAATTTTCATCAAAATTATAATTATGGGCCACACAATTATAACAATTCACATAATTTGTGGTTATTTAACGGTAACAAGGGGCATGGTCATACCAGGGAATTAAATTTATAATTCAATTAATCTATTTACCTAATTGTATGAAGGAAACCCATAAAGATTTTATATTAAAATATATTCATGTCTTTATGTATATTAAAATATGAAAATTCATTTTAAAAGGTTCAAAGGTCACATACAATGTGCCTAAGTCAACAATGGAAATCACCTGCATGGGAAATTCCATTTATAAAATAACATATTCCCATAGTAAAAGATTAAATCATTTATCATTTAGATAAGTGTGGAAAAACACATTCATTTTCATTAAATGGTCCATGAAACTAGAAGGTGCATTAGATCATTAAACAATTATATAAATCAAAGGATAACCCCTTTAAGAACACTAATGTGTCTATGTAATAATATTACAAATATAAATCACTTTTAAAAATGAATTTGTAAAACTCAAATCCATACAGAAAAGATAATATAAGTAAACAAATTTAGATTTATAAAAGTGTGTACCTCAACCGAGGGGTTTTATTATTAAAACATGACATTGTATTTAATTAATACACTGAAGATAATCCTGAATCAAATACAACAATGATAAATCAATTAAAACAAATAAATAATTTTTTAATGAGTAGAAAATAAGAAGAAGACTCATAGAATTATCATGGAAGTTTTTAGGTTCCATTTCCAATTGGAAGAGTTCATATTAGGGGATCATTTTTTAAGAATCCATGCTGAATGCCAATATAGAGTCAATGAATTTTTGGAATCCATTATATTAGGTAAATATTATTAAAAAAATACATGTGGTGTTAATGATAGTGTTTCTCATTTTTAATACACTAAAAACAAATCATCAGGAGAAATACAATGTATGAATAAATATTTTGTTGATGGAAGCAATTTTAATCCAACATGCGATGAAAGTTGTTATTTGACATAATGTAAACATTTATCAATCAATTAAATCATTGGAAAAAGTAAAAGACATCCTTCCACATTATTAATATGGTCTTCACACCTAATATCCATACATGATTAAGTTTGGTTTGTATAAAAAAATTGAAAAGGGTATCCTCCATGAATATAGGGAAAATAAACTTGTACCATGATAACTTTTTCAAGAATAAACTAAATAAAATATATAATAATAAATTTATAGATTACCAGGTCTATTCCATGTAGACAAAAAAATTTCTAATGAGGGAGAGTGGGGTTTTCACCATTCCTATGATAGGGAGGGAAAGGAACCCACATTGTGAAGAGAATACTTTCACTATTGGAGGAGAGGGAATGAATACATAAAATAATTCTTATTAGATTAATTAATTGAAAACATAAAATCTCACCCTCATTTTTATGTTTCATGGTTTGGCCACATTTTTCATCGAAACTGAGGGCAACCCATGATGATTCCAATACATAGGAACACTACCTCACAAAGTTTTTCCCAAACCATGCTGCAATTGTGTCAGGAATAGTTCACACAAATGTCTTACATGGTAAAAAATGTGCGGGATAGGTGTAAAACTATACACTACCAATGGGATAGAAATTTTCTCAACTACTAAAGCCATACAAATTGCACTGTTGGGCCACACATTTTTAGAGAAACTGTGTGCCTTATCTAACTCTTCTCATATTTATGTTTCAAGATCTTGATTCACTTGAAACTAGATAGATCAACTTAGGAACCCCCATACCTTACCCACATCTAACAATAAAAATTTAATGTCTTCCAACTCATGAAATTATGTTTTGAATATCAAATCAAGGAATGTACCTTCAAGAAAATAAAAAATATAAAATCCTATAGAATTATACCTTGGATGAATACATAGGTTATTACATTGTCCATGTCCACTATTTTATAATGATATTTTTCTTCCTGAGCTCAATGAGGCCTGTGTAGATTTCATCATCAACTTGTAATTTATGATACATGTGGTCATTATATTCATATTAAATTTTTTGTTCAACCAAATTATTGTTAGGCATGGTTAAAAAATCATAGAAATAAATATCAGTCACAATTAATGAGAATATAATGTAAGGGAAATTGTCATCCCCAACTACAAAGACCATGATGGGTCAATTTTTAAAATATGCGAATTCCCCTTTTATTTATTATTCGATATAGAGATGTATTGACATCTTGAGAAATATCTAATTTTATGGGGTATTCGTAATTTTTTTGATAGGGAAATAATTTTTCTGACACAAAATGAGAATCCATAAAACATTATATTTATGGTAAAATTTAATATGGACTTATTTTTTTCCTAAGGAAATGGGTGTTTGAAATTTTTAACTTGAGGAGGACATCCAAATATTGATCTTTCACCATGATTGGATTTTTATTAGCACATACTCATTGTCAAGAAAGATGTAGGGATATGATAATGTTGTTACCAAGCCATTGTGAGAAGAAATATTCATGTATTAATACATTATTTATTTCTTTCATCCATATTATCAATCAATTCTTCACCACACATTAAATCAAAATATTAGATATGGGTCTTAGTCCACCACAAAACTAGGAATAATGTATTGATGGTGTTCTTCAATCGTTGAAGGAATGTTGATGGGACAAAAATGTTCCTATGATTTCAAGGAATCCAATATTTGGCAATTTTTATCATTCATGGACGGATAACCCTGAACACAATGTCATATTTGAGCTCACTGAATTGCGATTTGAGAATGAACAGTATGTGGTTCCTTTTAACTATATCTTCAAACCCTATAATATTCCTAATCAATGGATACAAGTCATACATATTACAAACTAATATTAAATTTATTTATTATAAGATAATATAAATAAAATAATATTTTTAATCCATATCACATCATATTTTTGTGACTATTGATGTTTTATGACATAAATATTTCTCTTATGTGTCCCTGTATTGTTTTCTTATGATCACAATATATGAACCTATTAGTGGTATTGAATTCGAAGGATTTTTTTTATATTTCCCAAATGTCAGCCAATGTGACCTCTATTTATAATTTATAGTGACTCATGAAATCCTTATTGAGTTCATCCTTTATCTCATTAAATAAGAGAATTGAATATAGGATTGATATTTTTGTTAGGATGATTCTTATTTTCTTCTGGATATTGTCATTTTCACAAAATGTATAAACTTCCTATAGTGGGATTCCACTGATGTATATGGAATAAATGCTCCGGAGAATGTTTTCGTTAGTTCCAGTATATTGAAAGAAATTGGGGGAATATCTACAACACTTTTAGAGGTCTATGATATCATACATACATTTCTAGGATAATAGTTCATTTCAATCCCAAACTATATCAATCAAAATTATTAGGATGTGATGGATATTTAATGTCTCTATATTGTTCCCATATCACTACTATGCCCACAAAAGATCTTGTCTATGGGTTTCTATTTCATATTTGTCTTCAATGTTGATATGACTAGAATAAGATAATCAATGATTATTGGGTCATACAATTATTCCCCAGATCCTATCTCCTATAAAACCATGTCCCCTATCATTAATGTTGAACAAAGCATTAAAATTTATTCATATTTTAAAAATTGGATTTTGTATGTTTAAAAAATCAGCAGTGTCGAATATAATAGATTCCTCCAATTACAGATCTATATGGTGGGGTTGTTCCAATACTCTAGATGGTAATGACCTGAAATATTCCAGAATTATGTTCCATTTGGTTGTTTGATGTGACTCTTATTATTATTACTTATTCATTTTCTAATATTACATATTCTACTAGATAATCATTCTAACATATTAACATTATGTGATGTTAGTTTCTCAATAATCATTTATTGCTGATGATTTTTTTCTTTAATGATGAAATGAGATTTTATGAAAATATTTTGGTTCGTGTAGTTATTAAATATTATTTAGTGATTGTATAGAACATCATTCCTTCCTACTAAATTTCTAATTGGGTTTTTGAAACATGAACCACGTTCATTGTGGATTTTACCAATATAACCAAGTTAAAATCAATCATTCCAACACATATATACTTAAAGAATGTAATTATTTTATAGTTTGACCCATAGTCCTATAATAGAGGAAATAGTTGGTATGATCACAATGATTTGGTATTTTGGGTTTTTTATGATTAAGAATCCTATTAAAACTATTTTCATAGCTTGTGAGGAAATAGCCAAACCCCTAATCTTTTTAGAATGACTATAATTTTTTCTTATATTTCTCAAATCATGTATGGAGATAATATATTTCTTATTCAAATCTATAGTGGTTCAATGGCATGAACACTCAAAGAGAGGTGATGGATGAGGTGATAATATCATGGGTACATTACTAGGCACTTACTCAAGTTAAATCATAAGTGGAGAAAATTTATTCATAAAAATGATTCAACTGTATTGTGTGTTTGGATCATTTTTATACATTTGTTTAATTAATGTTTTCTTCCATATAATTGTACAATTACATGAACTTTTAAAATATTCTCAAACCAAGAATGTAATTAATGATTCATATAGTCCAACCTATAGGTTTTCTAGGCATTAATACAGTACCTACTTTTGTAGGAGTAGAATAAGGAGACAATATTTCAATGCATTAAAAATGGGTATAATCTGGAATATGCTTTAATATCAAACAATTATTTGTTTTGAATGTCTAAGATCAATGTTTTGTATAATATATAGATGAATTGGTTTAGTATTTTACATAGAAGGTTTTTAAAACTAATGATGTACCCTCATGGAAAACACTTATTTTATATGGATGCTATCCAAATTATATTATTCCCAAAAAACCTCAAATTTTCTTCCACTTTCATGTTTCATGATCCCACAAAGGGGACACAATAGGACATGATCTTTCTGATATCCTTCTTCAACTCTTATTCCCTTTTAAAATATGAGAATCTATGGTTTCTGATATTAGTTGTACACAGATTATCATATACCCATTCATGATATGGATTCCATTTATATACAGTGGGAATATATCACCCATAAACATCTTCCATTTGAGTTGTAAAATTCTCTTTGATATTGTTGAGTATATGGTGTCCACATTTTGATCTAACTCCTAGGAACATTTAGTAAGTGATGCATGATTCATCTATAATACATTCATCGTTTGTGGATTTTCCACTATCAATGGTACCATATAAAAGTCCCAATCTAGAGTATTTTTCCAACAAAAATGATAGGAATCATATTCCTACTTAATATAAAATCATTAATATTCATCATTAATTGATACATGGACCAAATAAATCTAATACATAATCCTTTTGAGAATTTTATCATCCTATTAACAGTCAGCTTGAGAGTAATTCATTATACCTGTGAAGAGGTAATTTATTAAAATATTTCTATTATATATTTCCTTAAAGTTTCATGAAATATTTTATATAATAATATAATATTGTTCAAATATCACTTTCATTTAGGGTATTTTTTCACTCAATAGTGGAATGTGGGATGTGACCACAAACTTCCCGTAATTCATGAAAAAAATTGACATAGGGTTTGGGGTTTATGATATTTTTTAGATGTAAATGTTTAGATCATTATCTTATTCTAGTTGTGTGAGGAATTAGTTACCACATAAGTTTAACCATACTCTAGGGGAATTACTAATATATTTATTTCCTAATAGTAAAATAGTTGTTTTTTTAACTGTATTTATAGTGAAGAAGATCATAGATGCATATTGAGTTTTGATAACTGTCTCATAATTCATTGAGAAATGGGGTAGTTCATCCCCACCCACACCCTCCATTGCTATTATATTATTTTTCCACAATATCCCCTTTCTCCATCTAGGCTACTTTAGTTTTCAAACTGTATTGGGATTTATTTCATTTTTAAAATTAGCAAATATTTTTATATGTGATTAGTGTACTTTATGGAGTTTTAAATAGTTTTTAACAATAATCCATAAATGAAAGTGGTATGTCATGTATTCTGAGTTACTACAATGAATTAATACAATAGTAGACACAACATACTATCTAGAAGAATTTTCTCCATAGAAAATATTTTAATATGTCCCCAATCCCTAAGGGATTTTTTTTAACTCAGTTCCACCATTAGTACAATTATATAATGTGAAGTATATTATTGATCCAGGGATGGAGGTCATGATTACAATTTGAACAACATTTCTATATTGGTCTCTTCATATATGGACTCTAATCTTGTCCTATTTATTTTATAAACATTCATCCTCACATAGTCCTGGAACAATACATACTGTCCCAGGAATATATGTGTTATGTGGATCCACAACCATAATGTGTGTTCATATTTATTATTTGAATATCTCCCTTATCTATTTAGATAATTTCCTTAAAGTCATATCAATGGGGTTATACCTTATCTTGTAACTCTTATGATTATTCATATAAAAGAATTTTTATGGATTGACATACTGGGGTGTACTATTTTATTTCAATGATAAATCCTACAAGTATATCATTCATTTATATCATGTATGGAGGAATATTCATTTCATGGGATGGGATTCAGTAAAATAATATATATTATATAAGTCCACAACATTTATTATTTAAAAATGACCCATTTATTATTATTCTAGAGGTAGATATTGAATTTGGGAAATTATATTTGAGGTTCTCATGGATTTTTTTTAAAATTTGATATCATGGAACTGGGAATGCTGAGAGGCCTATCTAGATGTAGGGAATGTTTATTACCTTTGGATAAAAATCACACTCGTACTTAATAATGTTTTATAAATATTTTCAATTGAATGGATGTATATATTTTTCTGTATATTTATTTTCTAAAATTCTAAATGAAGTCATAAAAATATTCATAACTTGAGTAGCGATATACCAGAACATAGATGACATTTTAGTTTTGTACTACTTATTCAATATATACATGCCATATTTTTTCTCTTTGGTGGTGTATTCATCGATCTAGACATAACATAGAGGTCCATAATATATGGATGATGAATTAAACCATCAAAAATCATTGGATATTGTTTTCCCAACTACATCGCATACTAACCGAGGTTGCAAGTGATTATTAGGGTAATATATATTGTTATACATAAATATTTTAGATGGGAGAGATATATATATATATGATGGTTCAATGGATATGGTTGGATATATTCTATCGAGTTATATATTACCACATTGAGGCTTCCAATGACGGATGTATGATGTATGATCATTGTTATCTAACTATATAATATATTGAGGGGGACTATCATGGAAGTTATTGACATCCACATTACAAGAATAAATATGATGTCACACCCTTGAGAAAGTAATATTATGTTGATTATCATCTTCTATCATGGTAATATAGTCCCACCACATTAAATATTATATTATTTGATTGTGATGGTAAATAATATTTTATAAAATATGACCCTTCAATTGGTGGATGAAAAGATATATCAATCACCTTTAGTTGATGATGCAATATGATAAATATTTATATTTTCATTCCCTACCAAAATATATCAATATATATCTATAAATAAATAATGTATTTGGTCCTCCAACTATTTTTCTTCAAGATGAATCAAGTGAATAAATTTATCAATGTGAAAAATAATATTTTGATTTATCTTATAAAGTATTGTAATATAGAAATTATATTTCATGTAAGGTATTTGAACCTGAAACGAGAACAATTCCAAAATATAATAATAAATCCTTAATCAGTGTTGGTATATTGGGTTATTTGGTGTCTATATTTGTTATATTTAAATTTTTGACTCTTAGAGGAATGTGTTCATATATTGATATTATTTTCCAACTGAGAAAATGAACACTATTTTTTCAATATTTTACATATGTGGATAAATTCGATGAACCATTCATTCCTACAATGTATTCAGTTTTTAAGGTATATAATAATTATATTTTATTTTGTAGAGATAAATTGTTACAGTATTTGGCATCAAAAGTTGTATCAATTAATGATGAACCCTCCTAGAATAAATCATTACTTTCTTAAATATTACCATAGTAGATATTACAAAAATCACCTAAATTTCTCACCTTCTTACAAGTCAAAATGACCCAAAATTGTTATACGTCGAGCCCTGATTGGTGAGAGTTGTTACACCATGTCTTTTATTCTATATTTATCGACAAAATGAGGGTTCTAAATTTAGGAATACATAGATTGAAATGTAAAGATTGAGGATAGAGATTCATTTTATGTTTTATGGGGTATTTCACCCTTCAAGGTCTTTCAATTGAGAATTAGGACTATCAATGTTGTTGAGTTTTTTTTGACGCAAATGAGTGATCCCACTCTTCATCATGGGTAGTTGGTGATGCATCATTCACTTACAAAAATTTCATACAATGCGGGTTTTAAATTGGCATTGGAAAAATGTAGTGGTCAAAATATGGTTGAGGTTTCTCTAATAATAGGGGGAAATAATAATCCTTCATCATTACAATGTTTGTATATATGATATCAAATGAAATAGGTATAGGCTAATTCTCATATATCACCATTGATAGAATTTTAGAGTCCTCCATATGGGTGGGATGAGATGAATTAAATATAGATAGGAGGAGATTATTTATTTTCATATATCACCTGGTAAATTCATTTTCTATTTATCAAATATTTTATACAACTGATTAATATTTTGATAATAAGACTTAGACAAAGGTTATTTCAACCTTTCTTGGTGGGATGTGGGATGTGATAATATATTTACAATTATTACAAGAATAATTTTTTTTTCATTTGTAATATCTCATAAGTTGGAGGAGTATGTTTTGGAACTTACTATTATTCTAGGTGTTGGTGGCCTCACTATGTGCATCATTACAACCCACCAATCATGGTTTTTTGTCTACATTATGTCCTTATGGACTAACATATTAAATATTATTATGTACATGATTGATCAGGATAAAAATAACTAGAGGAGATAGAATAATATTAATCATATCCAAATTAAATAAGAAAAATGGTAGTTTTTTCTAGACCTTATCATTATTTGTAGTTAAATAATTATCTTTAAGTCTCCCCTTTATCTAACTTATCAAATTGCACTTACGATCTTTATGTTGATTTACTTCCATTTTTATATTCTCTAATATATTTCGTCTATGTGTAGTGATCATGTTGGAGTTATCAAAATTTTTTAATATGTGATCCCAAAAATATATGTTTATATAATGTCTTGGGTGGAACTATTGTAATTCCATCCCTTGGTATCCACTTCAGAGTTTAGAGTAGATTGATCTCCATAGATTATATTATTAATATTACACCACCCATGTGATATGGGGTTGAATAAATGAATCCTTTGGTATTATATTATACTAAAAAGGATTTTAGGGATCCTATGATAATTTTTGTAATAAAAATATAACCCTTTCTTGTTTATTTCCATTTCACCGATATGGATACCAACATACATTCCTTTATTTGATTATCATTCATAATCACATGTGCCAAGTGACGTACATATAATGTATGTTAGACATGTGTTAGGGTATCCATAAATAAACTTAATATTTTGCAATTCTAATTTGAGGAACACTCTTGAATCATAGTGGATTATGTCTTAAAATCTAATAGATGGAACTCTTACTTCACACATATAACATTTGAATCATCAAAATGGGATTTTTTTCCACTAGATTGACTTGCAGGTATGCACAAAAAACACTATGATCTATCTTAGGGATATAATATTGATGTATTTCATTTTTGGAGGACTCTTCTATTATATAGATGGCATTAACTCTAAATCTGCATACTCTCACCGATCCATTGATATGTATATTTGGCGTGGAATCATTTATTTTTATTCATGAGATAGCTATACCCTATCGATAGGTAAGGAATTTCCTATGTTAAATCCATTTTTAATGAAAATATCATGCAATAAAAAACCCTAGAAATCATTCTATTATAAGAGACTATAATTACCTTGGGATTGTCCTCATACCCCAAATAAGGGATGTTCATTGACTTTAACCATTGAATGGTTGTTCACATGATTCCTAAATATTATGGTTGAACTATTCTATTAATTAATGTGTGTCATCAAAAACATATGTGGTGATGGGATACAAAATAATCTGGTTGTTTTTCCTAGATAATTGGTTCTATATTTCTGATCCATCTTCCACTTCATTAGTGGTATATTCAACAATATTTTTATAAAAAAATGTTCACATATATATGGACTTGACAAATGAATTATTCAAACATTGAATATTTTATTCCCCACATGGACGCCTACTGGTTGAGGTTTCATTTTGTTAATGGGGTCATATATATTGTTATTTTGAGTCTTTATAGAACCCATATATATGATGATTTCTTATAAATTGAGGGTTATCCATTATTTGGTGTGATACTAAACTTAATTTGGTTTTCAAATATGTGTTTTTGTGGTAAAATCTTCATAATTCATATCGATGGTATCCTGAGGAGGAATATCATGGTACGTATGAAATAATACATTATAAAAAGAGTTATTGGAATCTAAAGATGTTTTAGATATATGCTTTAGAGACTCAAGGATGATTTAATTCAAATGGGTTGGAAAATGTGTGGCATGTTTTATCATGAATGATAAATATAATTCATTTAATAGGGATAAAGATGTAACCATATCATTCATCCAAGAGTACAACGAATTATTCCAACAAATATCAATTATCCAGAGAATCTGTTCTAACTACCCTGAATCATGCAGAGTTTTTTTTATATTCAATTATTTTATTGTATCATGAGATATAAATTTTCTATTTTCATGATATATCAATAGAACCTTGTAGAATATGGAATATGAGAATGATTCATAGGTTCATTCACTAGAATAATATATCGACAGACCTCCGAAATCGTACCAACAATAGAGTATTACACCAATATTTTATCGGAATGATTATAGCATATCATTTCATCAGTGGGAGTATAAATTTGTGACTGGATACTATAAACTACTAAAAAATTACAATTTTTTAATGTGATATGAACAATCCCTGAGGTGAAATACAGAATACGGTGGCAATCCATGATGATTACATGTATGTGGGATGGATCATGTTTAGTAATTGGGGTATTATTGTTTCCCTTTTCAAATGAATATGTTCCAATCATGAGGTGATTTTAAAAAATAGATAACAACACCCATTCTATGTCCATATGATCCTAGTCATGTTCTATATCCATTTATATTATATTTTAACAAATAACTTAATGGTGATCAATAATATGTGCTTACTCAAAAGTATCCATAAATACATCTTGTATAAAATATTATGCTTATATAATGGTTAAAAAATGGGCTTGTTCATATTGAAATATAATCTATGGAATATTAATTTGAATCTCCATTATTATTAATAAGATATAATTTCACTTCATTAAGGTATTTTCGTGAATTTTTGCTTCTATATTCTCATCTCTCAAGACACATTAGAATACATAATTGAATAATGTGGGGGATATATTCAGATTAATATTTTATATTTGACACTGGAATTTGTAGATATGATATTTCGAATGGGATGTGAATATTTGTCTTCATGATGTATTCTTCCATAATATAGATATATAGATGGAAACATATATAATTTTTTTTATCATTTTTTCTATGTTCTACTATGTTATAATGGATTAAATGATGTTGTAATGTAGTTATATGACCCAACTCGCTTCTAACAACTTGATTTGGTCAGCAGTATATGTTCATGGAAGTGGTAATATGGTATTTATGCCATTATTCAATAGTGTATAACATGTGGTGACCACTCCTTGATGGATTAATATCTGTTTCCATGCAGGGGGCCCACTATGCCGAACCCTTTGAATGATAATATTGGTAGATTTAAACCTGAATATAGTATTATTTTATATTATACCTCTAGAGTGGCATTTGAAATAAGAATTAGTTTCAGTAGTATCCTTTATATACCTTTAAAGGATATTTATATTTCTAATATTAATCATATTGGATTATAGTTGAGATTAATTTTGTATTGGTAATTGGACTCATTTGATTTATTGAGGACTTCCATAAATTATTTGGTCATGAAATCCTTAGAACATAAAGATTTACACATTTGGTCTCTTGGGTATATACAACTATATGTTAGTAAAACTCCCAAGAATTTTTTTCCACCTATTAATAATGGTTATAGATTTGGGATTTTCATCTTTTGATTTTGAAGGTAGTTATTACAACTATTGTATCGAAAAATTTACTTGATGATATCATTATATTGGATCATATTGATTATTTTATTGAGGTAAATTAATTATTAATGGAATAAAATATATTTTCCATGAATCCATGAATCAAATAAAAAATAAAAATTACTTGTTATATAAAAATATTAGTCAAAATATTATATTATTATTATTTGTCATAACATTTTGTCCGAGTATAATATTAAAAACAAAAAAGGTTGACATGTGTTCAATATATCCTTTTGTAATGAAGGATTCACATTAGTTTTATTATTTTTTTATTTCAATATGAGATGATGAATAATATGGGTTTTGGAAAACAAATTTGAGGCCAATGGTAATATACTTTTATTATTATTTATACATTCATATTGAGTTCACCGTAATTTTTATCCTAAATAATTAGATGAGGCCGAACCCTCAAAAGTGTGGGGATTAATATAGTTTTTCAATTAAATCATGATACATAGAGAATATTTTGTATCATATTGTATTAACAAAGTTTTTCTCTTAAAGTAGAATCACATAATGGTTCCTGAACCTATATCATGTTTTGAGTGTACAAAATATATGAAGTTGCTCATTGAGTATAATTAAATATAATACAGTGGAACTCAAATTTAACAAGTGGATGGGAAGATAGAATCATTCATCTTTTCTGGAAGAATTATATCATACATTGAGACTATCATATTGATTTATGATATTTTCATGAATAATTTCAATATCTCTAAAAGGGGCTATTCAATATATGATAAACATTGATTGTTTTCCATGTATGGGTGAATATTTAAATTTTAGATGTTTTCTACACACATTACCATAAATATATATTATATGTTCTTCATCACGTTACTCATTGTTATTTAATTTTTTTTGTGATTTTTAGGAATTTAAAAACATATATTTGAGAATAATAGAGTCTATAAAAAACTAGGATTGATGTAATTTATTATAGGAATGTGATTGGGCCTATATTTTTTCTAGATATATTGTAATTAATTTTTTTTATCATATTCATAATGAAAATTTAAGGCATTCTACTTCATTTCAAATATGTTATGGTTGTATAACTGGAATATAATATTTATTTTATTTTCATGTCTAATGGTAATTTATGCAGTTATTAAAAGATAATATATTACGACTCTACCCTTAGAGATGATTTATATTTATCCATATGAAAATAATAATCAATTTCCATGTATTTTATTGTATGGGTTTCTGTGAAATAGAGTGCATAAAAATGAAGTTTGAGTTGGAATTACTAATATATGTTTTCAATCAGGTTCATTATTAGGTGTAGATCCTGTTAAAGAGAAATATAAAGATGGAGTTTCTAATTACATCGGCATGATAACCCTTGTTGGAGTAATTTATATCATGATAATGGAATAATCAATAATTTTATATTCATGAATGTGACTCATACTTCCTGTGATAAATGTGATATATCTACTGATAACTTAGAATACATGGAATCATAAAATTGAAATTTTACATGGATTACAGATTGAATATTCCAATAGAGTGTTTTATTATTCATCTCCTATAGGATGCGGCACCATTGAGGGAAAATTTTAAGCCACCAATGTTTATATCAGGATTTAACAACAAAATATGCTAGGGTGTAATTTTATGGACATAATGATATAGAATTAATTCCTAAAATCCTAGAGTATTACAAGAATTAGAGTCCTTAGAAATTATATTTCCCATTAAATACTGATTAACATGAAGGGGGGAATGGACTAAACTCCTATCTGATTAAGTTGGTGATTTATTCAGTGTTATAAGTTATTAGGTCATACAAAATTATGGTATAATATGGACAAATGATTCATTTAGTGATACTATTTTGGCCTGATTGATCATGAAAATACCATGGGTTTATGTGCACTGTGATATGAAGGTGATGTCTTGTGCTCTCTGTCAAGGCATTCAAGTCACACGAACACATAAGGACATGTTTTAAATTATATTGGTTAACATATATGGGAGAATATGAGACATTTATTTTGTTAACAATTATTCTATATTTAAATCTTATAACCATATCATGTTCTCATGAACATGAATTTACCATGTCTTCAAATGACCTAGGGGGGTTACATGATCAAATCAAGTGTAATTATTTCACATTCAACTTTTATTTTTCCCTAGTTTCCATAAAATTTAATAATATGATGAATACAATGAATTAAAAAGATTTTTATTCTAAATATTTTTTATTCACACTATCTTCTCATTAATATCTCCCACTATTTATATTTTTATTGACAACTAGGGGTTTTATTAGCTTTTATACACTATAAAAATTATACATTATGTGGTGGATAGGCTATCAGACCATGTTTATGTTAGTGAATATATAGATCATAGATGACGGTGGTGTCTCATGAAACATTAATTACACATTTCTTTCATAATTGGTTAATAATGTGTGTTGATCAAATATAGAACAACGACCTTATGAATGGTCCTTCTTGGATATGCTTGACATAGAAATGATTGCATCAACTGATTGGCATGGGAACAACTCATGAATCTAGGGTGGTGTTTCATAAATAATTGTGGCCTCCTGAATTCCACATTGTTTTATTTGTTTCATAAATTTGTTTCATTTTATGATTTTTATTATGCCATTCAAATTACTCCGTGACTATTTTATTGAAAAATATGACTACATGAATTCATTTTCATTGAATTCATTAGTTTCATGATTTCATTTCTATTCCATCAACATGTGTCTCTATTACATCATAATAGTTATTCAAGTTCAATTGACAATAGGTTACCCCTATCACATATAACATCATCACATGTCTGTGATGAATCATGTGAATAAGTAGGGTATTTTCAATCATTTTCCACTTTAATTTTTTGTGCTATCATAGACCAACAACATGGCCACAATTTTGTAATTCCCGTTATTATTTATGTTTTCCCCAATATTTTACATTCATATTGTTTATTTTAAAAACTAAAATTTTTCTATTTTCCAATTGGAGATAATCAACAAACAATGTTTATATGTATGAATTCTAGTAAATAAAATATTATGAGACACAATACACAATATTTATAGGAATAGAGACTGAATATTAACCCCTCCATGAAGTTAACTACTTTATTATCGGAAATGTGGTGTGATCCCATTACAATATTGGAAAATGCCTAGTTTGTGATGTTGTTCTTTGTAATGGTCCCCTACATAAGTAACGGTTATTTGTTTATATGTATTTAACATATTAAGTTGTCGTTTTCTATTATTATTTATCAATATAAAGTAATTTTTTTAAAGATAATGGTCACTAATTATTGTTTCAACAAAACTATGAATCAAACATTATGTTTAGAAAAAATCCATATATCATGACTCGTGATTTATGATTTCCATTTTATTATATTTTATTTTATTACAATATGTTCATTCCCATTGATTATGGATATCATGAACATATATTTATATTATTATGAATTATTATTGTTGATTATTTCCTCTTATTTATTAAATTAATATTTATAAAATATTTCATATTTCACATTCTTCCATTCTCTATGTTCTAATGAAGTTAAATATGTATAAAATATCTAGTATAATATCAAGGTTTTTAAATTTTTTTGGATTTTTTGAATAATGTATGTTAAATTGATTCAATATAAATATAATATCCAAAGAAACATAGTCTATATTATCATGGTTTAAAACCCTAATATTTTTTGTAAAATACTTTATAAATTAATTTAATATTTTTTAAATTATTCATTTCACGTAATGATGAAATAATTATTTAAAAATAATATAATGTGATTGGATATAACTATATTTTAAACCAAGTTGATCATGAAATAAACATAAATGTTATATTTATCTAAATGAAACACCGATGTTATACATCATTACACACAATAATGACTTTCTTTGATGGCTTTTGTAACAATCATGTCCAATTTTTACAGAACAATAGTTTAACACTATAGTGTTATAAATTAATATAATATGACACAAATTTTTTGTTAAATTAACAGAAATTAATAGAAATAACTAATTTATGAAAAAAATTCATTGTTTTAAAAAATATAATATCAATTCATTGGTAAAACATTTACTAGAAATTAGTATGATAACTGTTTGAATATAAATGAAAATATTATTATTTGTATAGCCACAATGATGTTTAATCTTAATAAAAAAAGTTATTTAAAACTAGTTATTGATATTAATATAATATATTTTGTTTTATTAAATATATCAATTTGTATATTCATCCAATATTGTTTATAGGAATAAAATAATAACAAACCAAATTTAATGCATATATACTATGCATTTTTATAAATCTCGTTTCACTGCGTTATTATGGAAATAAAATTTTAATAAAATTATTAAATATTTTATAGAATTAATATGTCACTATAAATTTTATGTTTCAAATAAAAACATTAAAATTAATGTTGTACAATATTTTCATATTTTTAAATGTGAATTTATTTTTTATTTAATTTATAAACATAATGAATTTTAGTTCAAAATTTCATTATTGTGAAAATTGTTTATAATGATAAATAATATTTTCATTTAATTTAAAATATTACATAGATAATATGTTCCTAAATTAGAATAATTTTGGTCATACACTGGAATTTCAAATAAATACATAGGAAATTGTTGAATTCGTTTTGTTTAGAATCTTACATTTTCTACTCAATTGTAACATTAATTTTAAATTAATTTCTCCACTTGTGAGATTAAAATTTGGGAAATTTTATTCTATAATTTTAATCATCATAATTTATATTTTATAATATGATCATAATAGCTTTTTTACATAACATATTATATAATTAAATTAAAAATAATTACACCAATTAATTAGAAATCACATTCAATTAAGCATTAAAAAATTAATTTATGATGCAAAATAACATAAACACTTTTCCATCACAGATTTTATGGAGATTATTCATCCTTGATAAATTAATTATTATACATGGATTGTTTGTTATGTCTTCTATTATGTAATAATTTTGGGTACAAATATATTCTTTTCAAAAATAGCAAATGATTATGTTCCCATCTATATAAAAGGCTGTCACCTCATCCCCACCATCACACCTCTAAAACCAGAGAGGTTTATATAATGTCTGCCCAATAAAATTCCCCACATCCATCACTTCATCCTTGAATCATTCCATTGGGAGTAAGTAAATCCAAGTAACACTTCTGGCAGAAACAAAAAAGAGTTACTTCATTAAGATGTAATCTCTTCTCTGAAGATGTTGTCTTTTATTTCATTTTTCCACTACTTCCACTATTTTTATAACTTTATTTTAGTAATAATTATTAAAAATTTAATAAAATATTTTTTCTTATGTAATATATTAATTCTACAATTATACACAAAAAAAATAATGAGTAATAAACATATTTTTTATATGTACAACATTCTAGTGCCTCACTAAACAATGATTTTTCATTTACCCTTTACCACCTCTCAAATGTAAAATTTTATAGAAACTCTATTAATATATTTTATATATCATATTTATTATTTATTTTAATAATTCATAATTATTTTACTACATATATATTTATACATTTCATTTTTTGTCAATACGATTAATATATTTTAGTAAGTGTGGACAACCCTATTCAAAGAGATATAATTCTATCATACACTACACTTATTAAATTATGGATGGTTTTAGTGCATATATTTGATATAATTGATATCATAATTATGTTTTAATACATATATATATATATACTTATATTTATATTTATAACTTTTACTTTCTTTCAACATGACAAATTAACAAAAATAGCATTCATGCATTCATACGGCCTACCATCTCCCTGAACGATGTATTCAGTTTCATTATTATATAATACACACATTTCTATAATAATAATTTAATTAATATTATTTTTATATATACGATTTATTAAATATTTTATGTCATAATATATTTATAAGTAAAACGTATATAACCAATTAATACACCTTCAAAAAATAATGAAAATATTACTTGAAGAGTATCCTTAACATGAAATTGATAAAAATTGGAAAAAATATATTCAAAATCAATAAATATATTGTATTATATATAATAATTTTGTTATTTAATGGATTTATAATAAAATTATATTTATTATATTTGAATAGTGAATGTGTGTGATGAGAGTAAATACACAAGGTAAGGGGATTTCATCTCACTTTTTATCTTCCTATGATATATGATTTATTAACCACATACAAATTTTATGTTATGATAATAATTACAATTAATGAATTGAATTAATATAATAATTTTATTTATGGGTATTAGCATATACATTTTATGAACCTAATTTCTCAGTGTTTATGTTTCAATAGATCCCATACTTATAAAACAATTTTGTTTTAAATTTTTTTCTTCTAGATTCATGTTTTGTTAATTTTTTTAAGTACATATATAATTATATGTTACATGATATATAATGAATATAATTATATTTTTAATATTATATTCTTCATGAAATTTCGAAATTTTTATTTTGAGATTTTTTATCATTTTTAGCACATTATAACAGTTTATTAAAAAAAATATCTTCCCATTTCGTGATTGTTTATGTTTATGATTCCATTGATAATATATTATGACACATATATCAAGAACACCAATGAGTTACATATCCTATATTAATTCAAGATAAATTCATATGTTGCTAAAATTTCACTACTATTTGGTACGCAAAATATTTATGAAATTTTAATTAAGAAACATATCTTTACCCACACATCAGTTTGATATCTATGTTCTTTAAAAACCTTCATTACTAAAAAGTGTTTCAATGAATATTTTAAACATTATCCTTTAATTGTTCAAATAATGTTTTACACTTTTTTTAACAATATGTTAAAACTAATATTCACTTAACATTTAAAACAAGTATTTTCTAAAATTTTTACCATGAAAATGGAATGCTCTTTTTTCCTCATATGAAATGTATGGATTTACCCATAGCCATTTCTATAGAGCATCCATTTGATATTTAAATGGTTTATTTTTAAGAAACTATTATGAAAATTTATTTTAATAGAATATAGTTTTCATAATTATTTTCAATAATCATTTTTTATTTTTGAATGGATTTTTTTTTCAAGAAAAAATGACTCCAAAATAATTTTACATCTTTATTTATCTATTTTAAATTTGATTTCCCAAAAAAAAAAATTGAAATGATTTAAATCTTATTTTATAGGTTTTCATGTAAAATGTATTCAAAATGATTTCAAGTATTATTTTTATGTTTTCATTGTATTTATATGAAAATTATTTTAAAATTGTTATTTGTTTCAAAAATAAATTTTCAAATAAGATATTATATTCTCTTGTAATTTTTTTTGAATGATAATTGAAAATTAATTTCTGTATAAGATGGAATCTATTAATGTTAGTAATCCCCTTCTGGGAAATGATCTTATGTTTCCATTCATATTCATTCTATTAATTGGTTATGTTTGCTGTGATGGTCATTATGAAACATGATTATTTTATTAGGTTATTTGTTTATGAAATCAGTTTCTCTTCTGTCGGTTATGCATTTGTTGAAATCATAATGAAATATGTGTTTTCTACAGATTATGATATCATTTCATTTTTATAATACCTATTTTTTCATGGGTTATTATTTGATTATTTTTGATATTATAGAACAAGTATGTATGATTTAATTATATGATTTGTGGGACCAATTTGGTAATCACCTACCAATTATCATTGGCATTAGAAAACAATGAGTCTTTACTATGCCTTAACAGACAACCATGAGATTCCAAAGTATATTAATAAATACTGAAAGGATTAAAGTACAAGTGAGGGAAAATTTATCCTTTTTGAATTAAACCATTAAACCAATATCCAATTACCAAACCATATACTAAATGATGCATGAAAAAAGGGATAAAACTAAACGAATCATGTATCTTAACAACATCAATGTATTTAACAAGGAAAGATCCAAAAAGCATCAATGTACACAATAGATTAATAATTAAAGACCCTCAAGAGTTTATAATTTTTCGTGCTCCACAACCTTTAATCTCCATAATCACCGAACAACCAAAATTTCATGATTTAGTGATAAATACATGTGAAACATTACCCTTTCCCCTGTCCTGAAAGATAGCATCAGTGAAAGAACTAATGTCTCAATGTATGTATGAGTATATCCTCAGTAGGTTTTCCCAAATGTCATCCCTACTCACACCATTATTATAGAATAGTTAGAAAAATTTACAATGAACTTCTTATATAATTTTTTTTCTAAGAATAGTTTCTAATAAGATATAAACATGTTTCCCCAAACCATTAAAAACTAAAAGCACACAAGTGCATTTGAAACCAAGTTTCAGAGAAGTTATTCTTCATGAAAAATAAATAAATAGGCATTAAAACAATTTCAAAATAACCCCTTATTGTCATACCGATTCATATTACAAACCAATACAATCACCCATGCATGATATGTTATGACAGTTCCATACTCATGAGTGTTTTCTCGCCGATCTACTAAGTCGTCCCAAGGTAATTGTTTCACATGTTCCATCAACACTTTGGCACTAAGCATAAGGTCACATTTCCACCTAGATACATATATGAAAAATGAAAATTATATTTCATACACCATTTAATCATTGGCATAGAGAACATGGTAATATTTCATCTAAGCCCCATTAATTAAATATAAACTCACACACCAATATTTCAATTGATCACGCTGAAACACCTTTCCAAATTAAAAAAACATGTTTTATTGAAAAAACATTTGACCAAAGAAAATTTAAAATGAAACAATTTTAATAAAACACTATTTTTTTGAAAAACAAAATTTCCATCAAATAAGTTAACTTTTCTAGTGAGTCAATAATTAAAAATATTCATTTAAAATTAATGAATCAAAATCACCTTGCACAACAATTCACTAAGATGTCAAAAATTTATTAAAACCATAAATAATCAGTATAGAATAAGTATTTAATTATTTTGAAAATAAATCCCATTAAGATAATCCAATTTGAAACTAAGACAATAAATTATAGAAAGATGAGTCGAGAGAGAAGCCTCCAATCTCAAATATTTTGACGAAAACCACAGTGAACAACGAACACTAATGAAAACCAGGTTGATTCTTCAAGAATCCTCCTTAGATATCATCTCCTTGCTATATAAAGACCAAATCATATCATATTTGGAATACACACACCTAGATATACACATAATTAGAGTATATATATGAAATAAATAGATGCGCAGAAGTAGATCTAAATAGATATAAAAATTGTTCACGAATGAAGAAGAATGACCAGAAACCTCATAAATACGGCTACGATTTTCTAGGGGAAGACTTAAAATCACCTCCATAATGATAGTAGTATCAACATAGTTCTTAAGAGAAGCCAAATCTAGAGTTATGTCTAGTTAAGAGAAAAACGATCCATTTAGATAAAAAACTCATGAGATTCATTTTCTAGGATCTCATGTAAGTGCCAGCATAGTTAGTTCTCATGGTTAGACAATACACGCACTAACCGTGTGTTAGACACTACCTAGAATGATCTTGTGATAGATTTATATCTTGGTCTCTCTAAATGTTCTCTAACCGTGTGGGTTCCATACCTCAAAATGACCATCTAGGCACGGTTTGGCCACATAGTTAGACAAACCTTGCACCGCCCATGCGACGTCCCCTTTTCCTCAAAACATCATTCAAAGTATTACCAAGTCTCTCATTCATCACCCCTAACATTATATCGATGAAAATAATAATTTATGGGTTTCATACCATAAAACAGTGGTACTATATTCTCCACTCCATTTGCCTTTCCAACCTCAGAATGTAGAAAACATTCACTACACTGATAGAGTTTTGTCCACAGCTCTTTCATTTACTTCTCACATTCCCAAGTATCTTTTATAATCATACCATGATGCCTTAAAACCCAGAATATATCGACACTTTTTCACAAAAATACATCCTATTTCTGATACAAAATTTGTACTGGAATATATACCAATGAATTATCCTAGTCAAGGTCAACATAAACCCATCTAATCAAATGGTCAGGATCAGACTGAATCTTTTTAAACTGAGATATAAGTAACACATTTTGTACAGAACTGAATAGTGGTGTTAATTCCATACAATAAGACACCTCTCTACCCATTTATTGTATCTAGAAAAGCGATTAATTATCTATGAAATAGTTTACCTTTTTTTCCTGAATGGACGATATCCAAGCCTTAGAGATATCCTCAGAAGACATGATCACGCACAACGAAAGACAAAAATCATCTAAGGTGATCTGCATATGATTTCTGAAAACTCATAGATGTCCCCATCCTCTTTCTGATCAACAGGATATTCTTTATTTCTTCTTAGACAAGGCTCGGACCAAATAGTGTTGTTTCACCAGTTTCTACCTATTATAGTGTAGAACGACCAGGACACCCATACAATTCTCCAATCATAGCCACGTGTATTAAGTCGTTATATATATTATTGTTTGACAACTCCAACAAGTGTATATGATCCTCCAATGAACCACCAAAATCTATTACCCAATCCCTCAACATGTCTATATACATTTGTATCATCTTCTTAGATTGGCCAACCATCTGGGGATGATACGCCGTGCTCATAGTGAAATGAGTCACACGAGTATGCTGTAAGGATTTCCCGAAACAAAACCCGAACCTCGGATCTCGGTCTGAGACAATAAAAACTGGTACATCATGCCTCAAAACCACCTCTCATATTTATACTTTTAATACATCATACACCATACGAGTTTCACAAATAGTAATGAAATGTGTTTAATTAGTAATTTTATCCATTCTCACCCATATGAAATTATGTTTCTTAACCATTCATGGAAGACCTATAACAAAATACATCGCAATCTACTACTTTTCAAACTGGGATATCTATAGATATCAACATTTCTTCTAGTCTCTGATACTCTGCTTTAACATTCTGAAAAGTTAAGCACATAGTGAAAAACTCGACCACCTTACTTTAAATGCATCACTACCAAAACAACTCCTTTAATTCCTTTTAAATTTTTTATATATGTGGATATACAACCCATATTGAATGGTGGTATGCCTGAAGGAGTTGTTTTTTACTAGCCATAGGTATAACCACCCGATCTCTAAAATACAAAACTATTCTTCCTTAAAGTTTCCTACCCCAAATGGTCTACACACTATTGAGTTTTAAACTCATAACATGACATTAAACATAAGATGTTTGGTCCTATTTGACCTAATTATGCATAAAAAACAATCTTGGCTGAACAGAAAGCCACAAAATCACCTCGGTCTTCACATTCCTTATGCAGGTTAGCCAATACAGACATGAAATGCCATTCCTATGATGATTCCTTTCCCAACTGAGTGTATGATTTTTTACTCATTGCATCTTCCCCTAAATTCCCATTCCTTATTGTATACATCATGTCAAATACAAACATCTTTAGATACTATATCAATCTCCATTGCATCAAATTTATATCATGTTGTGTGAAAATGTGTTTCAAGATTTTCTAGTCCATGAAAAAAGTAAATTTCTCACCATTGAGATAAGGTCTGAATGTTGTCAAGGCATGGGAAACTAAAACTAAATCTAAATCGTGTTTTGGGTAATACTTCTCATGCACCCTCAAATTCCATAAAACATATGCAACAAAATTATCTTATTTCATGGGAACACAACCCAACACTGATCCTGAAACATCACAATACACCTCATACAATAGTATTTATACAAGAAAAATCATGATAGGAGATAATGTAAGATGGATTTTCAGCTCCATAAAGACTTCTTCAAATTTTTTGTCTATTGGATTAGAGAATTATACTTTGTAAGAGCGGTCATTATAGAAGATAGTCATGCTAAATAACCCAAAAATAGTTAGTAGTAATAAGCTAGACCATGAAAACTATGTATCTCGAATTCATTCATCTGTGGTTTCCTTGAGAAAACATCTTTTATATTATTAGGATCCACGGGAAAACCTTTTTCTGAAATTATATGGACAAGAAAATGTACTTCATGTATCCAATAATAACATATTGATAATTTTTCATACAAACGGTGATCTCTCAAGATTTTTAAGACTACTTCCAAGTATTCCTCATGGTCAACAGTTGTCATTGAACACACCAAGATTTCATTCATAAACCCCACAAAAAAAGAATCTAGATATTTAGAAAATATAAAATTCATCAAATCCCTGAAGACTTATTTTATATTCAAGAGACCAAAAGGCAAGACTATATATTCATAGTTTCCATATATTCTTTTGAAAGTTGTCTTTTTTATATCATCCTTCCAAACTCAAAAATTGTGATATCACGATCGCATGTCGATCTAGGAGAACCACGGTGCGCCCCATAATTTATCTAACATATCATTAATTATTAGAATTGGGTATCTATTCTTTATCATAACATTTTTAAGATTATGATAATGAAAACAATTTTGAATAGTTTAATCTTCTATCTTCATGGAATAAACTATTGGTGCCCATGGATATTTATATGGTTGAATGAAAACCTTTCTTTACAGCTCCATTAACTACACTTTAATTTTCTATAACTCCTTTTGTTCTAACCAATATAATATAAAGGAAATAGAACTGGTTCCCATAAGTAGATAAATTGTAAACTCCAATTCTATTATCGGTGGTAAGCATGATAAGTTCTCAAGAAATACATATGAAAACTGACCCAAAACTGCTGGATAAATAATTTCCTCTATCACATATATTTATATCCAAGACAATGCCTCCATCTAGAATGATATTATTCCAGCCGTCGGTGCCAAAAAACAATTTAACCCTTTCTTTACCATCCCCTCTTATCTAAATGGATGATTGATTCCATCATTAGTTGAGAAAATAATTATTCACATATAAATATGTGCTTTAATGGATGTCAACCAATCCAAACTCTAGATTACGTCATTGACATCCATGTTAAAAATCGATAATTTCCATTTAATCTTAGCTTCATGAACCTTTATATAACATGATCGGCACACAAAGACTTGACATACTCTTCCACCTAGAGTAGATTTTAGTTTTTAAATAGAAGGAATAATTTCAATATTTAATCATATCATGTCAACAACAGGAGAAGTGCCATTGAAATTTGAAGCACCTGTATTGATGAGAACTTGCATAGGGTTAGAATTCAAAAAAATCATACATTTCACCATAGATGACCCAACTTGATCATCAACCATCACCAGCTTACCTCCGTAAAATTGCTTCATCAATGCATTGTTATCATTATTTAATTTATAGGATTTCCCTAGAAGAGTATTCATGGTATTTATTGAGTCACCATGGATAACATTGATCTACTGACAAGATTGATCTTTTTGTCCTCTCACTACCAAAGAATATGTCGCTTGTGACACCTAAGAAGTGTCCCGAGAACCAAACATTGGATAACTACAACAATAAAAATAAATACTTCCAATCTTGTTACAATTATTACATGTTATAGGTTGTGTCAAAAACAAATGAAATATGTGTCCAATACAACCACATTTAATGAAACATGGTTTTCTATAGGGTTTTTGAGGAAGGGTAATTGATATGGATTTCTGAATAAGATTTCCAATTCCACCATGGAAATAGGTGTCACTTTTCTTATTATTACCAGAACATGAGTTCCCACTTTTCAGGTAGGTATCTTCATACCTCCTCCCATCAACCATGAGAAATCACATTCAGCCAAAATCTCTCTATTGACCATATATGTATAATCTGTAATACAGAGCACCTCAATCATCAATTGTATCTGCTTCCACAGCCCAAATTCGAAGATGTGTCTCTTCAAAGATGGAATTTCCACATCTTCAGGTGAAATTAATACTATATTAATGAATTTAGCCATATAATCTAGTATATATGTACTCTCATACTTCATTCTGAAGAAATCCATCATTTTTTATATCTTGATCATGCGAAGATTGAATTTTTTGTTTTACAATTCCCTAATATCCTACCATGTAAGGCCTTCATCCAATTTAGCATGCATTAATAAATCCCACCACTATCTTGCAAGATCCCCGAACATATAAATCAACATAATGACCATCATATCCAATAATGTGTTAATAAAATCTATGAATCAGTTCATCCTAGTCAGCCAAACATCAACTTTTTTAGGTTCAACATCACCCCAGATGTTCGGTGGATTCATCATCATTAATAAGATGGTATGGTTCACATGCCTTGGCCCATTCCTTCAGTTCCCCATATCCAAAACATTAATAGATTTAATAATACTCTATAATATCTATTGGTTCACCTAGGTTTTAGGTGAAACCACATTCACCGCATCTTCTTTTGGTTGATTTCAATGATGTCTACTATGTTCTATTTTTTAAACCAACAACATTCTATATGAACCAAACTCTGTAGAAACTGAAAGCTTATAATTTCAAATTTTATCACATTAGCCATCAATTTTTTTTCATTTTTCTACCATTTTCCATGTTATCCCATTTTTGATAATCAACCATTTCTATTGAAAATTTATCCATTTTAAAAAACACAAATATTCAACTTTTCAATATCATTCATTTGAAAAAAAAATTCTGCATTTTTAAAAAATTTACATCTTTTCACAAAATCATAAATCATAACACACAATGAGATATGAAATCCTAGTGATAATTCATTCCTTTTAAATTCATTTCATGCTCATATAATTGGATAAACCCATGAGAATGATATTTCCAATGTTCTAGAAGTCTATTCAAGACATGAATGTACTCAAAACCTGTGTAATGTGATATTAAAAATAAATGTGGTAGTTATGTCATTTTTCACTAACCAAGCTAGGTCACCATCCATCCTAGGGTCCAACCCAGTCTGTGACATGGCCTGAGGGGAATTCCTTATCCCCATAGGCTGCCACAAGTACCCGGGTACCAAAACATTACATGGGAATGATTTACCCAAAATAAAATTTAAATATACAACTAATAAGATAAACCACTAAATCTAGAAACAAACCACCAAAATGCCTTATAACTATAAATTTGATTAATGTCTAAAATTCAAATAAAAACTCAATATGCACAACGAAAACTATGAAGAAATAAAAACCCAATACCAATGAGCAAGAGAAGACCATTTGCAACCATAATCACAATCACCAAGCATAGAGATTCAACCTAGAATACAGAAGAAACAAATTCTACTTACACCAAATGGTGTATATAGGGTGTGAGCCATGGGCCCGGTAGGATGTCACCCAATAAAATGGCACCAAGACACAACATCAAAAAGGTAATTAAACATGCTTATTTAAAACCATACTTTTAAAATGTTTTTAAGGAAAACATGTAAAATATGAAGGTGAAAAGTGAGGAGTACGTAAAAAAACCATTTCACGATTCTGCTTTGAAATGGAGTGGAAAATTATAATGAACATTGACATACTCAAGTGCACCTCTATTTTACAATGGAAGGCACCACGTCTTGAATAGTATAACACATTGGGTAAATCCCCTAAGGCATCTTGTATGCGTGGTTTTCTAGAGACATCGCACCTTGATGTAATCGTGGCATATGAACCACAATAATCAATGCTCTCGTGCACAAACAACTAGTAAGGAAACACATCCATAACCTATTTGTCACCAATAAACAAAAAATATTTGTTAGTGATGTATCGTTAATCCTGCCATATGAAACTAGGTTGAACAGCTAACATGTCATCTAGAGTACTAGTACTAATCCACCCATATAGTTATCCTGGGTTTTCGCCTCTGACCAATCAATTTCAAAATGTACAAAATATTCCATTTTCACATAACACAATTCCAAAAAAGACCTTACACACACAAAATCCACCGCTCGCTTACCATAACCCATTTAAAAAACATATGCGCCCCAAATTAGTCCTCAAACATACCTCGCATCTCTTATGTAGTTTAACAGTTCATTAAAAAATCCATTATAGGTTCAAATGGAACATCGTATGGCTTTATATTCGAAGACATACAGAAAATCCACTTTTATGGCCAACCACTAACCAAAAACCATTTCCCACCATTATTCACATTACATGCATGACTTGATAAATCCTTTAATCAAATTAATGAACCTTTTTAAATAGAAAAGTAAGGGTTTGGGAATGAAAAATACTCTATTACACAATTTAGGAATCATTTAAAATTAGACATTAAATTATTAAAAAAGAAAAACACACCTAGTTTCCATTTTAGAAAAACCCATTTTCTAAGCCATAATCATAACAAAACAATTTAAATTGTGATTTCTCACCACCCAGACATTATATAAAATACATTCAAGGTATAAAACACAAATATGTGGGTGCAACCCCAAATGAATATATCCAATCTTCGCAATGATTCCATTTCTCAACGCCAATCCACTTTAAATAATTTCAAAATTCACATCGCATCTTGCAAACTACTCACACGACACTTTTTAAAAAAAATCAAACATTAATACACACACTAACATAACATAGCTTTTTTTTACAAAATAAAAACTCGACACATAAGCACACCAATCCAACAGAAACACATTTTTCACCATTTAAAATAATTTAATAATCTACTATAACAGTTTATTTAACAATCCCAGTACACACACCAATCTTTTATATCAATGGTGCACCCAAAAAAGTTCTTGAAAATATGACCACATATCCTCACCATATTAAATTGTATATCTCACCATCAACAAAATTTAAATAATCTATTTCATAATTTATAAAACACCCCAAAACCATTTACACAATTATGTAAACTAGGTTCATAAAAAGGAAATTGTTTCAAACCAAATTCACATAATTTTTTATAAGATACAATCACACCATGTAACTAAATCATAGAAAATATTAAAACTAACCAAACAAACAAATTAAAATATATATGAAATTTATGGGCATTGAACCACCTACCACAAGAAGAGAAAAACCATGAGTTTCGTGTGAATCTGCAACCGCACCTCAAGAAAACAAAATATAATTCTAATCAATAATATTAATCCAAATTGAAAAAAATTAAATCCCCTAATCACAGCCCTGACTACTGGTGAACCACAATTCCAAACATAAAAATTGATAAAAAAACCTAGTGATAGATAAAAAGGTGTCTACATGTTGTGATCCCTCCGAAGAGGACCCTTGTAGGAAGGGGGGTTGCTTCAGAAGGGCACTCAGCCCGGGGTTTGTCGCGCCACAGGTTTGTGCGCTGTAGGTGGGGTTTGCAACAAGGATATCACTAGGAGAAGCCTTGACCAAGAAGAGGTGTCGAACCTTTGGACTTCCAAGATGGCTCTCGGCTAGGTGCAGGGTTTCAGTGTCGAGATTCTGGGTAGTAGGGGTGAAGTGAAGGGTTTTCAAGGGAGGCTATTTGACAACGTGATGGTGCGAGTTGGGGAGGCGATGTGCACTGGAGGGAATCACCAGCTAGGGTGGAGGTGCGGCGGACTAGAGTAGAGTGACGCTAGTAGGGGTGCAATAGGTAATGACGAAAAGGGGGTGAAAAGTGGGGATGTGCCACAATGGGGAGAAGGGGAATGGGGGCTCGAAATAAAAATTGAAAACCTAGAAAATGGAAAATAAATAAATAAATAAATAGAAAAAAACAAAATAAATGAAAACAAGGAAATACTATTAATAACTAATGATAACTATTATAATCATAATTATAATAATTTTTTTATCAATATAACAAAACACCAACAATAATATTAATTTTAATAGTATAACTAATGAATTTATTAAAACCATGGGAAAAATGATAATAAAAATAATTATAATATTAATGTTATTGTTTTTATTATTGTTATTACTATTTTTGTTATTATTATAGTTATTATTATTATTCAATAAACCATTACGCATTTTATACTTCTCGTTTAATTTTGCGAGAAATACCCTATTCACCTTATTTGTTAATTTTTCATCATTTATTTGTCATGAACATCGTGGAGGACGTGTGATTTACCATTCAAGGTCAGGCAGTGACCTAGTCAAAGCCACACATCTTTGACCATTCCCCACCCATGTGTTGGACCCCGCCAAGCCTAAAATGTTCATTTATCAGCAAAACGTAAAATTTCAATTGGCCTCGGCCCACACTATAAACATGATTTTCAAAAAGAAAATAAAAATAAAATTTAATAAAATAAAATTGGTTTTAGCAATCTGGATGTGACAATTCTCTACACAATAGCGAAGTAAGTCCCTGAAAATCCACAACTATGGCTGAACATAGAATTAATAATCGATGCACTCTTATGGTTCAAAATAGATCACTTTGAAAACTAGCTGAAAAGAGGAAACCACATCGTGAATAGAGAATGTGACTCAAAAGGAAACGTCAAGAAATTCGTAAGAGGACTTTATGGTATGTGTCACTATCCCAAAAGTGCATGAACACCTCCAGTTGATTGATCACGGAAATGAACTCCAACAACCACAAAAACTAACTACACAACCCAAAACACCTCAAGTACCATTGAATGAAAACCTCATTTTTTTACTGGAACAAACAAATTCGTTCAAGCACATCCAAGGAACACTCTGATCCCTACCATCAACTTATATCTAGGAACATAACCAAACATCCAAAGGGAAAAGGCCTGAAGGGGCACCCCCCAATTAGAAATATACAAACGATCAAGACAATATTGGGAAACTAACTTGGGGAGGCCCGAGCAGACTCCCCACCATTATTGAAAGGTCATAAAAGAATCATTTTAGACACATATGTTTTAAACCCATCATGGGTCTCCACACCATTTGAACATCTGGAAAATAAATAAACATCAAATATTTCACAACCGGGACCAAACACCCAACCAAAAGGGGGGGGGCAAACTACTAGGGCATCTGAACAACAAACCAAGATGATTCAACATCTCAACATCCCCAAATGAGCACCATTTAAAATTGCGACCAATTTAACCAATATATTTGATAATGGCCACAAAAATAAATTATATTCTATGAGACGCCTCCCCAAAGACATTAATGTATGATGATGAACACGCCTCCCCCTATACATGAAAAACCTCACACACCAAGATGGGATGTTCAAAAGTTAAAAGCTACATCAAATGATTTAAAATTCTTTTAATTCCAAAACCAATGACAAAAATACAATCCGGGTCCCATACACTCTCATGATTCCTGACCACAAGCCAGCTTAATTCAGAGGCATATGGTAGGAGACTTTTTGTTTGAAGCATATCCTGCCTCGTAGTATGGCATTGAAAACACTCAAATGGACCTTCTCCTTCTAGATCTACACACAACCACACCGCAACCAGGACAACACCAACAAACACAATACAACACGAAATTAAAATTATCCCTCATGATACATCCAGGAAAACATGGGGTTTAGATAATGAACAAGCATCACTTCTCCACCTTAACAAAAAAAAACATCATAAGGGAAGTTGCACAAAAAACACTCCACATCAAAAAAAAATATAACTCCATATGAGGAGAACACACTCCATTGAAAACATGGATTCCTACAGGGTTTCATGAAGTCCACATTTTTACTTCAATAAGAACTCACATTACAAAACCTCAAAAAAATTCACTTGTGGCCGATGAAATCACTACCAGCCTTTCAAGACATCAGTCAATTTTGATAAATCTAAACCACCTTCAACCATCCCCACTAAAATTTCAATTACTTATCCCAGGGGGCATTATCAAACAAAACGTTTCCAACCTTCATACCTGAAAACTCAAGAAACACAAAAAGACCAAAACATATATCAACTCTCCAAACGTCTAACATCCCACTGCGAGAAGATCTTCTTAACTGGAATGGATTATGGATAGACATAATACTATCACTAAAAAGGAAGAGTTCATACATTAATCAACTAGAGGGCCGTCCAACGACGAATTACTCTTTTCCTCAATTCAATTGCATGTTAATGATTTATAGATGAGTGCACTAGTCATGAATTCAGACTATAGACCCATTTAAACTAGTCCAATTTCCAAGACATACTACAAGCGGACACACAATGTACAGGGAAACCCACTACAAGGGCTTCCTAATGAACTTTTCAAAAGAAACCATTAGCCACAGACATTCACAACAAATTACTAATAAAAATGTAAACTCAAGATACAAATCTGTGAAATAGGATTCCTGGCTCAGAACACCTAAGATACAAAATTTTCAAAACATAAATAACACACTATAAAATCAATGGTTACTAAAACAAGAGATTTAATTTTAACAAAAATTATAAAAATAATAAAATCTTGTGAAATGTTCAAACACCAATGGTGTCCCATGAGCCTCACACATGCATGTTCCCATTCCACATTAGCACCCACCTCTAGTGCATCGAAAATTGATATTCTCATGCCATTGACCACTTCTTTTTCTATATACAGTCACTCGTGTGGTTGTCCAGGGGAACCCAAGGATCAAAACAAGACCTTTCCATTTTTCAAAACAAAAACATTCAACACCTTGCTTCTCAAATATCAAATATCTTTTTAGATTTAAATCGCTTCAATTCAATATATTTTCTCATACCAAATTGATTTTTCTTAAAAACCATATTTCCATGAATCCAAAACAAAGAGACATGAGATGATGCAAGAGGAGACTAGTGTCAGTGGGTGACAACTACATATTGTTTGCAGCCATATTCCAATCATGCCATCGACATAGAAATTATTCTTAGATAATGTCCCTAGATCCAAATGTCTTTCCAAACACTGCAAGCTAACTCGTACCACATACACTAATCCCCAGTCATTTCCTATAAGCAAGATTATTCCCAATGACCATCAACTCAAGAAAATCTGAACACACATTGGTAACTCGAGTACCACCTCAAGGTGTGGTGGCCATGAACCTTACATGTACCCAGGATGTCATTTCCCAACAACATTCACTGCATTATACCGTGACTATATCTCAAAAGTACACAACCCAAACATACCTTTTAACTATAATCAGATTTGAATTCTACAATTCAACTAAAAACCCTATGTACACAATAATAATGATAGAGAACTAAATCTCCAATTTCAACCTCTAAGAGAAGGCCATCTGCAACCAATCCCACCCTCACAAAGCATAGTGCCTCAATCTGGAATACACATGAATCAAGGTATATATAAAACTAAAGGTGTCTGTAGGGTGTGTTCTAAGAACTCTGTAGGATGTCACCCAATAAACATTTTCCATGCCTCAACATCAATAAGATAACTTAACATGCTTATTTGAAACCATACATTTAAAAAGATTTTAAGGAAATCATTCAAAAATGAAAGTTAAAATAAATGTGTACTGAATGAAGAACCATTTCACAATTCTACTTTAAAATGGAAGGGAAAATCCCCTAAGGTAGCTTGTATGCATTGTGCGCCAGAGACATCATACCTCAGTGTAAATTTGGAATAAGAACCACAATAATAAATGCTCTCATGCATGATCCACTAGTAGAAAAACACATCCATATACTAGTGGTCTAAAATCATCTAAAATGTTTAGTGAGTGTTGTAATGTAAATCCAACAAGAATAAACTGGGATGATCTTCTCATGTTTCATATAGCGTACAAGTCCTAATCCATCCCATAAGAACCCATGGTTTTCCCTTGTGCACAATCAAGTTCCACATTTACACTATATTCCATTTTCACATATCACAAGCCCAAACAGGACACATCACACACAAAAGCTACAACTTTCATACCCAAACCCATTTCAAAAACACACACACATCAAATCTATTCAAAAACATACCTCAAATCTCTTATGTAGTTTAAGAGTTCACTAAAAGAAATTCCAAAGTAGTTTCCAAAAGAACACATCAAGGCTTTACACATGGAGTCATACCAAAATCCACTTTCTAGACCAACTACACACCAAAAACCATTTCTCACAATAATTCTCATTTGTTTCATGACTTGATAAATCCTTTAAAAAATTAAAAAAACATTTCAAAATTTCATAAAAATGGTTTGAAAATGAAAAATGATTCATTAAAAAAATTTTTATCATGTTAAAATTATCAAACAACGGTTTACCCCAGAAAAACACAGCTAATTTCAATTTTATAAAACCCCTTTTTCTAATCCATAATAATAAAGAAACCATATAAAAAGTGATTTTGCACCATCCGCCCATTTTTTAAAATACAATAAAGGTATAAAACAAAATGAATTTGGTGTGGCCGACAATGACTATAACTGAGATTCTCAAAGAATCTATTTGTCAATTCCAAACCACATTAAATATTTTCCAAATTCACATTGCACCTTACAAGCAACTAACACAACCCTTTTTAAAAAAATGAATGACAATACACAAACTCACACAACATAGCCATTTTTTTGTACAAAATCCAAAATCAATACATAAGTACACCAATCCATAAAAACAGATTTTTCACCTTTAATAATAATTTAACATTCTATTATAAATGTTAATGAAATAATCCCACTACACACATAAATCTTTTACATCAAAGGTGCACCTAAAAACACTCGAGAAAATAAGATCGCACATCCTCGCAATATAAAATTGTACATCACACCAACAATACAATTTATATAATCCATAGAATAATATATAAAACACTCCAAAACCATTTATAAAATTATGTATACTACGTTCATAAAAATGAACATGTTTTAAACCAAATTCGCATAATTTATTAAAACTATATCTGGACCAAGTAAATAAATCATGGAACACATTAAAAATAACCAAACTAACAAAATAAATTATCTATGAAATGTAAGTTCATGGAACCACTGTCCTTGAGAAGAGAAAACTTGTGATTTTGGTGGAAATCTTCAACTGCACCTCAATAAACCAACATAGAATCCTAATAAAAAATATTAAACCGAAATGAACCAAATTAAAACCCTTAAAAAAACCCTACCCACTAGTGAACAACAACCCAAAATAGAGAAATTATAAAAAAATCCCTAGGTACGAAAAATGTGGTGTCTACCAGTGGTGGCTGCACTGAAAAGGAGCCTTGCTGGAAAGCAGTCACTTCGGAAGGGCGCTTGGCCAGGGGTTTGTTGCGCCATAGGGTTGCACACTATAGGTGGGGGGGTCACAAATAGGATATCTCTAGGAGAAGCCACAACCAAGTTGAGGTGTCATATAGGAGGACTACTAGGAGGGCTCTCGGCTGAGTTCAGCGTTGCGGCGTTGAGATTCTGAGGAGCAGGGGTGTAGCAATGAGATTTCAGGGGTGGTCATGTGATGGCATGATGGTGGGAGCTAGGGAGGTGATAAGAACTAGGGGAAGTCGTTTTCTAGGGTAGAGGAATAAATCAATAGAGAAGAATCATGCAAGAAGGGGGGTGCGCTAGGCTGCAATGGGAAGAGGGGGAAAGGGGGTGTGAGTTGTGATGGGGAGAAGGGGGAAAGGGGGATTGAAAAAGAAATTAAATGCCAAGAAAATGGAAAGAAAAAATAATGAATAAAAATAAGAAAATAAAAGAAACAAATTAAATCGTAATAATAACTAATACTAATAATTATATTCATACATATAATAAAGTTTATGATAAACTAATAAAACAAAAATAATAATAATAATTTTAATAATATTACGAATGAAATAAGTAAAACCATGACAAAAATGGTAATAATAATACAAATAATCGTAATGTTATTTTTATTATTTCTATTATTATTTAAAATATAACAATTTTTATTATTATTATTAGAAAAACCCTTAATCAATTTATTCTTCTTGTTTATTTTTTTGAGATATTCATTATTCATGTCCTTTATTAATTTTACATCATTAATTTATATTGATCATCATGCAGGCTCTGCGAAGAACTGGGCAAGGTTGTGTGATGTCCCAGTTAATGTCCCACAGCTTCGACTATTCCCTTCCCATGCGTTGGATGCCACCAATCCCAAAATATACATTTATCTACAAAATGTAAAATTTCAGTCGTTCTCGGTCCACACTCTGATCAATATTTTCAAAATGTAATAAAAATAAAAAATAATAAAAAATAATTTTTTTAGAAATACGAGTTGTGACATCCATTTATGATATACATTTTGAGGTTCCAAAAATCCTAATACTGTCTATGAACACCACCCAATGAATACAGGAAAAGGATGTCCAAATCCAAGAAAATTAACAATGATGATCTTACTGTGATGAAAGGACCGGGCTGATAACATTTGTTATGTCCCACCAATTCTAATTGGCTTGAGAGTTCAACGAGTCAATACTAGGGATTGAAAGATATCCCCAAGACTCCAAATACAAGCAATAAATGTCTAAGAAATTAAAGAACAAGTGGTGTATGATTTACCATTTTTAAAATAAACCAATATACCAACAGCCCATAACTAACCCTACAATAAATGATTCCTGAACAAAAGGAATACAAATAAATAACATCAAGTATCCCAACCATATCAAAGCATACAATGACGTAAGACAAAAAATGCATCAAATTAAACAGTGGATAAACAACAAAAGACCCTAAAAAGACCACAATATTTCTTGGTCCACAAGAACCAAGCTCCATAATCACCGAACATCCCAAACATCATTAGGTAGTTCTAAATATGTTTGTAACCTTACATATTCCCCTGTCTCAGAAGATAAAATATGTAGAGGCACCAAAATGAAAAAGTAGGGTGGATAATAAACACAATAGGTATTGCCCAATTACTTCCCCACTCACGCTAGTAAGATATAATAGTTAGAAACATTTACAATGAGCATTGTATATAAAAAACATCTCTCAAAAGTTTATAATAAGATATAAACATGTTTCCCAAAACAACTATTAACCAATAACATAAAATTGAAATTGAATCAAATTTTACATCAATTTATTTTTTTAGAAAAATATTGAACATATATTTAAAACCATTTCAAAATAACCTCTTTTTGTCAAACCAAACGATCTGAATACCCATGAATACAAACACTCAAACTAAGTTATGATAGTGAATTAATTATAATTGTTTTATTGTTGATCTAGCATTTTGTCTCAAGGTAATTGTTTCCCATGTGTCATAAACCATTTGACACCGAGCACAAGGTCATATTTTAACCAACATCCATATATGCTATATGGAAATTATATCTCATGTTCCATTTAAGATTTTCATATACCACAATGTCTTCATTCAACCAGGTAACAAAATTAAAATATAACCTCACACACCAATTGTCCCATGCATCAAACACAACCATCTTTAAAATAAAAACACACTTTTTATTGAAAACCAATTCAATCGAAAAAAATTTAATACCAAACCATATCATTAAAAAATAATTTTTATTGAATATGAAATTATCATCAAACCATTTAAAATATTCTAGTTAATGAAAAATTTAAAATCATCATTATTAACTCAAGAAGCAAAATCACATTGCACAATAATTAACCATGATTTCACAATTTCAATTAAGCCATGAACTCTCACTAAAGAAGAGTTATTTCGTGATTCTCACAATAAATACCATTCAAATAAACAAATTTGAATCTATAATTATAAATTATAGCATGTTCAGTCGAGAGTAAAGCCTCCTACCTTAATGATTTTGATGAAAACCACAAAGAATGAATAACACTCAAATAACCAGGTCGATTCTCCAAGAATCCACCTAATATATTTCTCCTAGTAAGATAAATTTCAAATATAATCATATTTGGATTCCAAAACCCATGATCTACCCATAATGGGTATATATATATATATCAAATAAATGGAATATGAGAAGTAGATTTATGTATATCTATGAAACTGATCATGAACGATCACATACCTCAAGAATTTGGCTATGATTAAACAAGGGAATCCTTTGAACAACCTTTGTAATGATGGGAGTACCTTATATGTAATTATAAAAATAAAACACCAGTTTTATGGATACTTAGGGGGAAAAGGGCCATTTAGAAGAATAAATAGGGGATATATAGTTTTTTAGGATCTCACATAATTGCCCGTATGTTGGTTTGCATGGTTTGACAGATTGTCCCATAACCATGCAGTATACACTTCCTGTATTGACCCATTCATGAATTCCACGAACGATCACTATAACTGTGTTCCAATAGTGTTGGATACACTACCTCAAAATGAACAAGCACACATGGTTTGGAAGCGCGGTTATACAGACTGTGCGCCGCCCGCAAAAAATCCCCTTTTCCTCAAAATAGCAATAAATGTTTTCCCAACTCTTTCATTGAACACCCTTATAATTATAGCCATGAAAATTAGAATTTATGGGTTACATACCAAAAACAGGGGGTACTAAATTTTTCTTTTATAATTCATGGTGAAATGATAAGTTGTATATGAGCTCATAGGGTACAAATGTTGTTGGCCAGGACACAAAACATGAAGGTACATGGGTTGTATCCCAATCCTAAATGTAATAGGGTACACGGGTTAAAGCCCAAAACAAAAATGAGATGTTTAATTGGTTGTATCCAAATCCTAAAAGTAAAAGGGTGCATGGGTTGTTGAGTATGACCGAAAACAAGAAGGTACACGGGTTGTACCAAAATACTAAAAGTATGAGGGTAAGTGTGTTTTTATCCCAAAAATTATGTAGTTACATTGGCAATAGCCCAGGCCAAACATTTTATAATGGTCTTGGTAGGTATCCTGGACCTATATTTTTGTATTCGTATATGTATGACACATATTCATTATTTTATTCCAATGTAATTATTACAAGGATTATGCTCTTAATTTTGATATGATCATTGTCTTATGAATTGAAATATTTATTATGATATATAATATGAAGGGTATGATAAACAGATGTTATGATCAAATTCCATACATTTTTTTCATGATAGAATTAATAATTTCATTTATTTACCCTTACTAACCATCTAATCTCACAAATTTTTATTTTTCCTTAACACATGTTATAATGAATGGGTTTCTGTATAATTTATTAAGGTGGAGATCTACATGGTTTATCGTGAATATATTTCCCCATGGATGATGATTTTTTTCCATGATTTTAAAGACAATAAAAATTTACTTCCATGGGAATTTATTGTTGTAATATTTCAAATATTCATCTCAAATGGTGTAATATTTAGGTGTGTTTATCATTGGTTTTTATAATTGGTATAAATGGAATTTTCTAGTCGACCATTGAAAACAATTATGAGAGACTTTTAGCGATATCCCTAGGTATATTTAGATGGATATATCGTGGTGTGTCTATATAGTTATGTATAAGGATGAGTTGATATTTAATATAATGTCCATGAATTTTGGTAAAAGATACGGTGAGTAGCTTCATATATATATTTTCTGGTTTTGTTACTACTTGTGGATGTCTCATTGGAATACTTTTACCTAGGAGTAACAACTCAAAAAATATTTTTTGGGACTGACTAGGTGTAATCAAATATATTGATATGTGACTTACCACACTCCTTGTTTCTCTCTCCAAGGGGATATAAATAGGGATTTTATAATCTCTTCATGAACCAGCATGTAGGATTTAAATAGATGCTGGCTATGAAAATCCTATGATAAACCCTGTTTTTATATAATAATTAAGGATTCCTAATTTTGACATCCTATAAGAGAATTTTCAAGATTATTTTGTTCGTATATATGATAATTGTTTCTTACTCTATGATTTTTGGATTTGGTTAATAGTAGGAACCTGAATGAAACATAGTTATGTTGATTGTGAGAGACAATGAGACGATTGTCCTCCTAAAGATTTGAATGTTGTTGGAGTCCGAATGAAAATTCAGTTATCACTAATCAGACAACATTCTAATTTTATGAATCATGATGAACATCCAAACGATCATAAAAGGGAACAACGTTATATTTTATCCTTCATTAGGCTATGCACAACATATATCAGTGGGACATCATATCTATTTGTTTTTGATAACTATATCTATTACAATCAAAAGATATATTATTTTTTCTAGTGTTCAGATCATCATAAATTCATTATGGTTGTTCATCTGTTAGAATATGATGCATAATATTGTTTTAATTTTAATAAAAATATGAGGAAGAAAGATGATATTGAATCCATATATTTTAATGATCTAAATTACTTAGTAATCAATATGTATTGTGCTTGTGCTCTTCATACAATTATATTAAAGGGGTTCCTTGTGTTGAGTTAAATTTAAAATGAATCTGTTGGTGAAAATGTGTATAATTTCCTATGAAATGTGATGTACGTTTATGGAAATATCATCCATCCTGAATGTGATTTTCATAGGTTATTTAGTGGATCACAATAATGTACTAGAAGGGAATATTCCATATGATATTTTTGTATCTATGAAGAGATTGTGTGTTTTACAATCAACGTTCAAATGTGAGTAAGAGTTATATATCAATCACATGCATTTAAGATGAATGTGAAGATGGTGTTCAATGGTCTAGAAACAAACCATGTAGATAATAAGTTGAAAATTCATTGGGATCTATGTGTCAAAAGATGCATGGTGGGAATTTCCTTAATGAGACTAGTAAAAGTATTACATATAACCATTGATTAAAATTCTACCTGAATTTTTTATAAGTAAAATCATGTTTATCTTCAAGAATTATGAAGTTAAAAAAATTCTCAGTTAATATAATTTTTGAATAATAAGATCCTATATAAGGAATAAATGTTGAATATTATTTATGAATAATATTTGTATTCAATATGGATTTATGGTAATTCATATTTTAAACATGTTTTAAATAGAATATATGATGAAGGTGTTCACATGTTTTTTATTTGATGACACATGGGGGTCAATGTTTTTGGGGATTTTATGAATTTATTTCTAAATAATTGAATCTTCACCTTTTAAAAGGGCTAATATGTTAACAATTTTTTGAAATTTTATGTTAAAATTTGGATGAATTTTTGGATAATAATTTATTATCTTACCACATGATGATTTGTTGATAATGGATAACCTATTATAAAAATAGGATATTCATGATAACAAATGAATCATTGAATTTTATATCATGGATCTCATGATCTATCACAGCTTTGTGATTAAAAAATTCACATTACACATTAAAAAATGCATTGAAATAGATCAAGGAACAACATAGGTTGAGGAATTCATAAAATTATGCAAATTTATCTTTTTAAGAAAATTTATTTATTTTATGAAAAATGATCTTGATACCTAGAATTATATCCTTGTACATCCTTGTCTGATTAATTAGATGGTCCCTTAGATCTTCCCATACTTATGGATTTCAAATTGACAACATTATCTAAACCTTTTTCTCTATAACCCTCTATCAGTACAAGATAGTTATATTTTTCTTCCATGTCCAGGTTTTAAATTTGAAACATCTTCCCCTATTAGGATAACCATTTAAATGTAATATTGGGAAACAATTATGGATCACACATTCTATTTTTATTGGATGTTTATATTCAAATTTTTATGATGTTGGTTTGTTAGAATGAAATATTCAAGTAATAATCATTTGATAACCCAAATGAATTTTAAGCACTAAATTCATTTGAATTGTGGTATAAATTTTAACCTCTAAATTTTTGGAATTATTCATTTTTTATTTAGTTTAATCTTTTTGATATTTCTCATTTTACACTAAAAAAATAATTTTTATTATGTAAAATAATTATGTTTATGATGAGTTTAATGTAAAACTAAATTAATCATGCACAACATGAAATGTAAATTTTTTTATTTCTATAGATGGAACACTGGGGAAAACATGTAATAAATTAAACAATTACATTCCCCAATTTCATTCATAACTCACATGTCTACATTTTTGCAAACAACTATCTATTATTAAAATGGTATTATTTAAAATAATTTGATATAACCTGGCCATTAAATTAGTGGTTGTTAATATTTTTATATAATATTTAATGATATATGATTATTAAAAAGTAAGATGAATTCATAGGTCATCAATTAATTATAAATATGGAAACCGATAGAATATAAGAAAAAATCATATTATTTTTATAGTCACAAAGTTGTTTCAACATAAAAAAAATAATTAAAACAACTGAGTGATATTAAATTAATATATATTATATATAAATTATAAAATATATACTATATACATCAATTATATTATATAGAAATAAGATAAAAATAACCCAATCTTATGCATAAAAACAAATATTTTTTATAAAGGTACTTTCACTGCTTATTTATTTGAAAAAAAAATTAAATAATTTTTTAAAATATTATAGTCATAATATTTCAAAATAAAAATAATATTTCAATTCAAAACATAAAAATTATTTTCAGGATAATTTTTGGTATATTTCTACATGATTTCATTTTATAGTGAATAGTAAAAAATAAAGAATTTTAGTTCAAACTTGATTTTTCAGGAAAATTATTTTTAAAGATAAATTATAATTTTTATAGGATTAAATTTTTATTTATATATTAATTTTATCAATTAACATAATTTACATCATTGAGATAAATTTCACTTTGAAATTGTCTATTAAAACTATAAACTTTTGACAATTTTTCCATTAAAAACATCAATGTCAACCCGATAGTGTAATAAAATTTAATATATTTTCTAACACTTACATTAGTAATATTTATAATAATTGATTTAATATTTTGAATTTTAATAATTAATAATATCTAATTTTTTCAACTTAGTTTTTGACCATAAATATTATGGACTCTAATTAAGATTAATTACAATAATTAACGAAAAATTATGCATATTTAAGAACTAAACCTTACATTTATCACCCAAAAAATGAGAAAATTTTCATACACACATTTTATTGAAATTAATAATCTATTAGAAAGTATTTTTTTTCTAGGGTTTTTATATATTTTTACTATAAAACTGTTGTTAAACAAAAAATGTTTTTAAAAATACCAAGTGAGTCCTTTCGATTTATAAAAAAATATACCACCCCTTTATCATATTAACACTTCTAAAACCACATGTATCATAAAATAATATTCATATACCCTTCCATAAATCCCTCCATACCATCATTATTCCTTCCTTTGTGCACAATGTAAACCAAGGAATCCTTTCGGGACAAATGAAATTGAGTTTTCTATTTAAAAGGAAAATTATTCTCTAAAAAAAATTCCTATTTTTTCTCCACCCCGTCCACAATATTTATTCAATGAATGAGTATAAAAAAGTTTCAAACGTATTGTGGTATTTTTTATGCTATGTTTTCAACCTATAATTCTAAAATAATCCATATAATGGGTATCAAATAATCTATTTATGTGTAATGTAAACTATCGCCTCACTAAAAAAAATTGTTTATTTTTATTTTACAGTAAATAATATGGATATTTATTATGGTAATTCATTTTATATATGTTATATACTATATTTAATATGACTTTCTTTTTATATAATAACATTACAACACATATCTCTCTAATTTACAATTTCTGCCTTTTTGAAAATATCGGTCGATGAAGTATAGATTACAACCTCCTAAGAGAATTATAATTCATTTATAATATACATACACGGTATTAATGATGGGTTTCATGAATCTATATTATATATATGATACTGTAAATATAATTTAATAACTAAATATGTAAATATATATATACATATATTTTATTTAAATTCATTCAACATGATAATATAATGAATTTATTGTTCAGGTATATGTATGACCTACCATCTCGATGAATGATGTATTCAGTTTCATAATTATATATTATAGATATTATGATAATACACATATAATTTATATATATGATATTTATATCATTTTTTACACTATGTAAATGATTATATTAGTACAATGACCTATGATATAATACATTAAGACACATGTGAAAAACAAAGAAACTATTATGTGACGTGTAACCTTAACATGAAATTTTATTTTACAAGTATAATATAATGTCATAATAAATCTATGTAATGAACCAAATATAATAATATAGTTCTACAATATAATTTTAATAAATTTAAATTCATTATGTAGTTTTTTTGGAAAATTACAGTGGGAGTAATGATATAAGTGTAGGGGGGTTCATAACCCTTTTTTTCATGAGATAAATGCTTTATACAACACTCATTCCTTCTATGTATTATCAGTGATTTTGATTTATTTATTCATCAATACTTATATTAATATTTATGGTTATTTACATATTCGTTGTATAATCATTATATCATGTTGATTATGTATTAAATGTTACCAAATCTAGAAGAAACTTTTGTCACAAATTGCCGTCATTGGGACTAATGCATTTTTATAAACCTGAAATATTTTTCACGGTTTATGTAAATACAGTTTCCATTTTATTTCAAAAATCACATTATTTTCTTGATATTTGGATCCTAATGTAGATTCAATATCTCCAATGGAGATTATGGTTCAAATATTCAAATTTATAAGTGTTTATAGAAATAATTTCATTTATTTTTGAGGTTCTTCATGTTTATTATTACATTAATAAATTATGTGATCCATGTATGAAGAACCCTTCTGAGTTTCCATATACTGTTTTTATTATAGGAGTTTTCCTTTTTGGTAATATTTTTTTACTCTTTGGTATATAATATAGTTAATAATTTGTTTTTAAAAAACCTAAACTATACCCCAATTTGGTTGGAAATAGATATTCTTTCAAAACCATGATTTCTATAATGGGTTTCTAAGAATATTTTACCAATATCCTATTATCATTAAAATTATTTTTTTAAATTTTTATATTTTAACAATCTAATTAATAGAAACTTCCAAAATCTTTTCGAAAATTGTAAATTTCTAAATATTTTTCCATGCATAAGAAATTTTATTTTTAATAGGAATCACAAATACAAATTTATCCAATATCATTTCATTGTAGGGACATATCCATTTTTAAAAGGGTAATTTTATTAAAAAAAATTAATATTATTTTTTAAGGCCAATTATTTTAAAGAGGGTTATCCTGATTCTTTTATATGTCCACAATTAATATTTATTTCAAAATGTTTTAAATCTTCTTTTATAATTTCTCATAGAAAATTGATTTTGAAATGTTTTCACACCTTATTAAAATGTGAATAATATATTTAAAATGAATTTTTTTTGAAAAAGTGAATCGTATTTCACATGATTTCAAATGAAAAGGTTTTCAAAACATTTTCAATATGTATTTATATTTTTTAAATGTTTTTTCAATTATATAGGTCTTTAAATTTTTTTGATTATTAGTTTATATGTTTTCAATAAAAAAAATTTCTGAATGATTTCACGTATTCTATATATATTTTCAAGGTATTTGCAATGAAATTTATTTTCAATTTTTTTTATGTATGAAAAGTTATTTTTCAAAGAATAATGTATATTTTCCCCCAAGAAATATTTTTGATATATATTTAAAAATTATTTTTCATCTCTAATAAAATATGTTGATTATACTCATTTCCTTCTTGTATATGACCTAATGGTTCATTCATATTCATTATAATAATGGGTTATCTATAATGTCATGGTATTTATGAAAACCATTTCCATTTAATGATTTATATGCTTATGAAATTCATTTCTCATTCATAGATTCTACTTTTGGTGAAATAATTATGATAGCTAACATTCCCAGAAGTTATGACATTATTTGACGGATATAATACATATTATATTTCATGGTTTATGAGATGATTATATATCATTGTTTGTAACATGAATTTACAATTTCATTATAAGATGAGTGGGACATATATCGTCAACTAAATCATTTTATAATTGATATGTTGAATATGATATTAGAGGGTACATGGGCCATAGAACAAGACCAAAAAGAAGAAGGTATAGGGGTAGTTTCAAAATACTTAAATTACAAGGGAAAAATGACTGATTTCCATTACAAAAATACAAGAATCTACCAGGGATGTATCCCAAGCATAAATGCAAGAGGGTACATGGGTTATACCATATGCTTGAAAAAAGAGGGTATATGGTTTGTACTAAAATCCTAAATCTAATTGTGTACACAGGCTGCTAGACCTTTCTTGAAGAAGGTACAACTATCATACAACAATCATTACTTAGTCTAAAGTTATTTCTAGCTATCCATGAAATATAATTTTTTATTCTAATATGAATTATACAACATCCATTTTATATTTTAATGTTATTCATTCATGAAATATTAACTTAATTCTACTATGATACTTGTATAATGACTTTCCATTCAATATTCTGTTCTCTAATATTCATTTTATGACCATAAAATGTTATCCTCATGTTCCATACCATTTTTTCATGTTATACTTTCACATTTCCGTTGTTTACCCTTACTGAGCAATTCCAATCTCCCCTTATTGTGATTCTCCTCCCCATGTAATGATGGAATGTTTTAGGTGCAATAACTAAAGGTGGAGATATTTTTGCTATATAATTAATATCTTTCACCATGATAAATGATTTTTTTGGTGTGTAAGGAAAGTAAACTATCTTGGTCATCATGCATGTTTTATTGTATTGTACTGAATATTAATCAGAAATGGTTTAATATATATCATTTATAAGTCCATGTCTCTATCATATGTGTCTTATTTATATTGATATATAATATATATTCATTAACCAGTATGTAACATCTTAATATTTTATGGTTGGGATATCACAATTGTCACCAAAATGGATTTTCGTTAATTTTTCTGATCAATTTATTATTAATTAGTGTTTGAAACATAAATAACATGTTGAACATAAATTAATAATATTAAAACCAATAATATCAATAATTAAAGGTTATTTTTAGTGTTTTAGAACACATTATGATTTATTCCCCTAATCATATTTTTTTACTCTACTCTTTTTAAAAAAATATCAAAATAACCTCATTCTATTAGTCATTTATTGACGAATGAATGTTTAAATTATTGATGATACAGTTTCTTGTAGTATTGAAAACATGTTTTCTGATCCTATAATCATAAATTAAAATTTTTGTGAAATTTATTTAATATAATTAATTCATATCTATAATTATTATAAATCATATTTTACATGAAAACTATTAGTTGTTCAATAATTGAATCCCTTGTCAATAACTGTTATACGGTAATGACTGTTTGAATTTAATTCAATAAATTATAAATGTTTAATTTTATGTAAATAATGAAAAAATTTATGTGATTTTAATGGATCACTTTATATATATCTTATACCATTTTATGGAAAACTGAAATAACATTACAAATTACAAATAAACATTTGGTAATATATCACTATAAAGATGGAAATAAACTCATTATAGAAATTACATCCAATATATGGGTCAAAATACTAAATACTGAGAGGTTTTAGCTTAAATATGGTGTTTATAAACTCACTATTAAATTTTTTTCTCTTATTGAATTTTTCATTTTATTTTTGGAATATTATTATTGTAATTATCCCGATCATGAGGATGAGATTTGAATAACAATCATTTTCAATGTTTTACCAAGATAAATGAATTTTTATTTATTAACATATAATTAATTATAAATATTAATGAATCAATTCCAATAAAACCTTTATTTGGTATTTATATGAAAAATTTCTAATGTACTAGGAGAACTAGTTCTCATTGATATGAATATATCTTGATAAATTCATCTATAAAATTATTATTTTGAACTTCACCAGATCAAAATAAAGAAAAATTATCATATAATATATATTGATGAATTATAAAATCAAATTCAAGGTTCACAATCCATCCCATTGATATAATTACTACCAATATATCATCCATTAATCATGAAAATAGTGTATTAAATGAATAAATCATTTCCTTCATAATCTGGACATTATGAATTCAAATTGATACCATAAAGACTTATATATTTTCTGTATATCTTTATAGATTCTATGTATATATGTTTTTCTTGGTTTACCTCTTTAAATAATTTATTTAATTTTTAAATAATTTAGAGCAAAATTAATTGGGAATGGATGTGCATGGATATCATTATCATAATGTAATTATCAACATAAAAAATTATAAACTTTTTTCAAAATTTATGCTTTTTGAAAATTTTAAAATGAAATTTTCACTCATAGAATATCATATCACAAATAAAGTTATATCATATCATCCTTAAAAAAATTGTAATTGAATAATGGAATAGAAATCAAACAACAAATTTTTTTAAAGGTTGGGGATGAAGCCTCATTATTATTATTAAATCAAAGCAAAGTCCTCTTTTATCTGGTGAGAGGTAAACCCATTACAAAGCCCGAAGGCCCAATGGGCGTGTAGCCGATTACATAGCCCATAGGCCGAAATTCTAAAGCCAATTCACGTTCTACGAATATTAACCTGCTACTACAGTACCGCACAGTATCGCCGCCGCTACAGTGCACTGTCGTCGCTATAATACCCGCTGATGAATAGTGTCGCCGCTGCTGCAGTACCGCACAGTACTGCTACAGTACCCTGTGCCCCATGGGTTTTCAACGCCCATTTTCCATGTAGTATTATGAGGTTCATACCACTAAGCCAAACCCCAACTACTGAAATCAAACAATAATATTAACACACTTATTTAATATATTCACTATATTTAGTAATAATATTTGAAGAATAAAGGATATCAAATACATAATAATTTTTACTAAAAAGTGATTCAGGTTCATCTAGGTGAATACACCTAACTAATATATAAATTATATAATGATATTTTTGGTTACATAACCTATAATAACATTACATTGTATTATAGAATGTTTTTTATATTGACTGATTCATTAATAAAGGTATCAGGAAGTCTCCCGATACAAATTAACATAATGGTATCTTATTTATCACCAATATTAAACTATTATAGTAAAAAATAGTTGGTAGATTTTATTTAGTTGGATCTATCAATATTTTATTCTATTATATGGATTCATTATATTTTATTTTCAAGTATTTAATCATATAATAATCATACAATCAGAAATATATATTTATATATAGGGACATAAAATTTGAAAATGGAGACGGATTTAGGTGATCAATGATTAATAATAGTCAATACAGAACTATAGTGGGATGACAAATATGTCATATAGTGCTGTTAGAATGAAGGATCATTCTACCATATCAATAATATGCATTTTAAAGGGAAACAATACATATGGATCTAAAAATTATATACATAGGCATCATATTAGAAGGGAATAAATACAAAAATTCATAAATTTTTCATCAATTATCCATACATGAGAAGAATAAATATTATCATTGGAAAAATATGGGGTTATCAACAATGGTATGGAATATTCATGATACAAATGATTAGATTTATAAAATTATATGATGTTGAAATGAAATATGTGTCACATTAATATGGTAACTGTGGATTGAAATATTTAATAATTGATATAGATAATAATTATTTTCTTTTCATTCAAGCACAATGTTCTATAATTGTCACAAATTGATTTTATGATTCTATAAGATGAAGAGGGAGACAAAAATGCTAATTTTCTAAAGCATGATAGTACAAAATGATATTTAATAATGAATGATTTATATGTTTATGATGAAATAATTAACTATAACATATTTTAAATTTTTTAAAATACACATGGATTTCAAAATATTATTTCCAAATATATTTATAGGGCATAGTTCCAGTTTGGTTATATGTGGTTTCTATTAAATTTCAATAAATATAATTTATATTTATGAGGAATAATATGTCAATATATTTTAAAAGATACATATAATGAATGTGGAACATCTATATGTAGTTCTCCATGATCTTTTATTGATTGAGATATGGAGTTTACAGTGATGTTATATAATATTATTCATCATGTATTGGTTTTATATAATATTTTTATCAGTATGTATAGTCCTTGGATTCATTTTTAATAAAAATATAACATTTATGAATTTATAACATAAAAATATCTTACTATATGTAGTTAAATTTGGGATTACATCTGATCCATACCCTAGTTGTGTTTTTATATAATAATATATTATTTGTCATAATTTAAATTTTTTGATATTAGGTATTGGGTAGGAATTGGTGATAAACAATATTATATTGGTATAAGGATGGAATTGGTAAATATTATAGATCCAAGACATTTATAGAGATATATCAATTATATTTTTATGTAATATTTTTACGTATTTTGATTGTAACCTATTTTGGTTATAAAATCAGGATTTTCTGGTGTAGTTGGATAATTTTTAATGTGGGTTAGAACATAGTTACTACAAATTTTTCCCAAACAGTTCACTTAATCTAAAAATCTGTGTCCACCCAAAAAAATGGATTCAAGTAGATAGCACATGATTTTCCAAACCTTTATCCCTCTAAGTTGTAATAGTGTGCCCCCCCCCCCTTGATAGGAGACTCATGGTAAGGAACAAATAATTGGAAAACAATGGGGGCATATAGGAATCTATGTGTATTGAAAAATAAATCCTTAGAAATATATTAATAATATCCCAAACCTCTGTATTTTTTCTCTAAATACCAAAACTCAATTTTTAACCAATTTATCTAATTTTTGTGTGGATATTGTATAAATTATACATCCTCCATCCACATTTATTTATTAATTTAATATCATTTTATGTATCTACACCTCCCCCTAGAAAGGGATTCTCATCTTGTGTGGATTCCTCTATATAACGTATCTATTTCCGAATAAAAATGGTATTGATATTCTTTATTGATTGTGGATATAGATCTAGGGATGATGGGTCATTTTTCTTTTGATATTTTATCTTGGTTTTTGATCTAGATTTCATTCTTTATAGTTAACTTGGTTTTTTTTCATTAATTGGGGTTTTACATTGTACAGAATCCAACAATGATCTTGATTTATGTATTAGAAATTCAATTCCAATAGTCATGAACTAATATCCTATGTATGTGATGTGAGTATACAATAACAATTTTTGGAAACTAAATCATGAATTGAATAATTAATTAGATTAATTATTATATATAATTATTAATATGAATATTTTATTTCACATGTGATTATGAAATGATATGAACATGGAAAATAGAATTTGGTGATTTTCAATATCCAATATTCAACTAATGAGTCATTTAATGTATTAATTAATGTGATTTTAAAATTTTTCAATAGAAGGGATTGAGGAATCCATTAATTTATTTAATGATGAGTTTATTTACTAATGGAAAAATGGGATGTTTGGATTAATTGTAATGAATTAATAAATTATAGTGAAAAATGTAGTTAATCTTGTTTAAAGTTTTTTCTTCATATTATTCAAGGTGATTGAAAAATGGGGCCCCAAATTACATTAGGATATATTTATTTTGGCATTAGTAATATGGATCCAAAGAACCTTCTTCTATTTAGGAATGGGATAACGATAGATTCTCTAAATCAAACTTGGAGTTAGTCTAGGCGTTTTATTCCTATAAGATTAGAAATGGACTCTGTATCATGTTGGATATGATATTAATTAATATAAAATTATGAATGATAATCATGATATTTTGTTATGTGATATCCCATAGCAATAGTTATAAATCCATCATGGGTAATTGCATGTATTGAATGTATGGGTGTAATCATGAAAATGAAAATTTATGTGGAAAATTAAAAATTAATAAATTGTGATAGCACTTTACATTATACATTGGACGTTATTAGTTAAAAAATTTCATAACTTTTCATTGAATGATGTTTTTTAATCAACATTGGTTTTTTGGTATGAATTTTTACTCACACCCAAATCATGATTCCTAACTGATACCTTAATCAATTTTATGGGTTTAGAACACTATAAGGGAAAAATTGATATGATAGATTAATGATTTTGGATTGTGAATGGATGAGAGAACCATACATGGTGTTGGAAAACTCATGGGGGAGTTTTCTATGTCATTATTTTGGTATTTCACTTTGAAACAAGAAAATAATTTGGAATGAAATATCGATTTTTTACTTTGGAATATTGTGTTTAGCTATTCCATATCATGTGATATTCATTTGTAATAACGAAGTTTCTCTTTTTTCAATATTTAGTCATGATTTATTTCATAAATTATAAATCAATACAACTCATATGAATTATATTTCTTATGCATTTTGGGATTTGGATCATTGCATTACAACTTTAAACATGAAACCCACATAATTATTGAATACTTATTTAACATGAACACCACATTCCTTTGTACATAGAATTTCATGGGACAACTAGGGCACAGACATAAGATATAGTTGAGCTGTAAGGCCTAGTTAGGGAGTAAACATGGCCTATCATAAAGAATACAATACATGTTAGGTAATAGTAATATCAATGAAGCACAATAGTAACATGAACAATAATTTAAGATATATATGGACAATCATAACATGGAAATGTGGTATTAACAGAAAAACTGCATCATTTACATAATGGAATTAGTAAAACACCTATCCCAACATGGTGTAAGAACATCCTATAATGGATTCAAGTAAACCCCTATCCCAACATGACGAAACATGACTGTAAAAATTTCCCATTGCATAAGAGCGCTATAAGGGTGCACCCATCACACACATTTATATTTCATGATTTTGTGTCCCATATAGATCACATAACAATTATTTATTTTACATCATCGTCTTTTCAATGATTGTGGAATATGAAATACTAAAATTTAAATCCATAATCACTATGTATATTTTCATTATGGTGAATACCGTTTATATATAAATGGGAATGGTATTATGTACATGATGAAATTTCCATGGAAAATCATGGAGAAATTTCGATAGCATAACTATGTCAAATGGATATTTATAAAAATGGTAGATGAGATAAAAGGGGTATCTCATCATTTATACATGAAATGTATAGTTATGGGATAATTGAACATAAAATCCCAAAATTTGAAATGGGATTTCTGATTTTTAAAATAAATAAAGTGTTTGAAATTGAAATGAGAATAGAAAAATCCATAATAGAATTTCATCAGAGTAACAACGTAGGTAAGGGTCTAAATGGATGAGGATAACTGATCCATCATTGAAATAAAATATAATTTAAGGTATTTAATTTATTATAAAGGGATTATAATATAACATTTTAAAATTAAAAATACTAATTTTAAACAAGGATCTTTAATTGAAAGGAAGAGAGGTGGGTGAGGATCCCTTAAATGATTACATGATCCCAATGGAAAGGGAGAGGCTTCATCAGTGCTTAGGGGGACCTTGAAATGAATCCAGGGAGTATGAGAGGAGGGAATTCTAGATTCAATGATTGTGAGTGGTGAGGAACAAGTGATTGAGTTTTTTATAAGAAGGGGGGATTCTAAATTATTTTGGTTTTAGACTATACAAGGTAAAATATTCAAAACCACAAACTATCCCATGGGGTTTTCCAATGGTTTCTGGAAACGAGGATTTGTATAAATTATTTTAAAAGGGTAATTCCATAATATATTAAAATATTTCTATTTCATATGTGGTGTAGAGTCACAATTTAATGAAAACGATTTTAAATTCCTAAAATATTCTATACGTCTTAAATGATTGATTAATAATTTACAAAATGAATCCATCATACATAAAATCAAAATATTTCAAGTTAAAAAATATATTTTTTTTGACGATATCCTTTATATTTTTTTATTACAAATCGATAGGTTCATAATGATGTAATAAATCACATTATATATTATAACGATATTTATTTTTTAAAAAAAATTCAATTGTGAAAGAAAATAAAGAAAAACTCACTTTTTGAAAATATTGAAATCCTGATTCCGAAAATAATTAACATTTTATTTAAATAATTTTCTAAATATGTCAATTTTCTATTTTTAAATAAAGACCTAAATTTATTGAAAATTGACAGTTTCTAAAAAATATATTTTCTAATCCTTAATAAATATAATATTTTCCTTCATTAAAAATTTATATTTTTATTTATAGTTAATAAAAGAAAATTAATAATAATATTTTATTGAAATATTATTTAATTCAAAAATCCATTATTTCATCATACCATATTTTTTAATTGATTTTTAATATTAATATTAAAATATTATTTGTGTTTTAAAAATCATTTAGAAAGTAACAATAATAAAATGAAACTATATTCATTATTATATAAAAACATAATACATATAATCATAATGATATGGTCATGTTACATATCCCTTTATTACACCAGCTCACCCCCTTAGGGTAAGATGTGCGATAGTGGGATTCCAGGGGGTCCTATGGTGAATATGGATAGGGCTGTGATTTCAATGATATTGAACATATCATGTAAATAGTTTCTCCCAATCATAAGTTGTTGGATCATGTTTTGGTCATGGTAGAGGGAAAATACTATTAATTTTATCTCTTTGGATGCTCTGATAAAAGGTATTCACAGGGTTTAATCCTTCTGGTTTAGGACTTCACATTCATTGTCTATGTCAAAATGATTTTTTAAAACCCTATATTTAACTATTCACCTGATAAATGATCATAAACTATATTTTAAATGGTAAGAATACATGACAGTAATTTTAATCCATTTGGATATAATAAAATAAAATAAGTTCTTGTGATTTTTGTATCAATAGGAAATTTAATTTAAACAGAGAAATTTTATTCATAATAGTTTTCATCATTACAACATTACCCCCTTAAGAAATTTTTTCCATTGAAATATCATCTCCCCAAACTAAAATAGATGAGGGTAACTCTTTCTCATTAATTTTGCTGGTTCCCATGTCACTTCTTCAATCTTTTGGATTGTCCACAACACTTTGATGTGGGGCATTGTCATATTTTGTATAAATTTATCTATATGATCTAATATCATTATCCATTTCTCTTCATATAATAAATAAATCATCAATGGTAGCAACTCTATATTGAGTGCATGTTATGGGTCTAGTATGTACATTCTTACGATTTATACTTGTATTACATCATTTACTTGATATTGGTTCGGTTGAAGTACTAGTCAATTAGAAACTACCCCAATGCAATCAACGGTCTCAAAAATATCAATGTATATTGGACAAATAAATCAATTCATAAAAACTCACCTAACACTTTTCCATTGAGATATGTGAAAGAATACTATAACTATAACTTCAAGCACTATGTCTTTTCAATGATTATCTACATTGCTCATTTTTCAACATCGAGGTACTTTGATGTGATGTTTTATTGTCTTAACCTTCTCCCTAATTTCATTTAAATTGTCTTGGAAGAGAAGTTTGTGTTCCACATTTCAACCCAACATGCAATTGTTCTGCACATCCTCCCATACAGGGCCTTATATGAAGTCGTTTAGATGCTTGTGTTGAAATAGTTGTTGTAAGCTAACTCAACAAAAGGAATAGGTTGTTTCCATCCACATTTGACATCCATTGAGCATTCCCTTTACATTTACTCATGTGTTTGGATATACTTTATAAATTGGACACCATCTTTATGGTGATAGGTCATGATAAAGTTCTACCCAGTGCTAAGAGAATATTGGAGACTCTTCAATAACATCAAGATGAATCATAGATCTCAATCGGCCATAATTTATTTTGATACTCCATGATACCTTACTACTTCAATGATGTATATTTGGGCTATTTTATCTATGTATAAATCCTATAAAATATTTATCTAGAGTTATGTCCTTGTAATATGATCCAAAAAACCAAAATAGCATGATTTCCACTTAATAAATTTGGAATCCTAGTCTCAATGTCCATGGTGATATTTTCCAATTTATATACTAGTAAGGGTAATGGTAACATCATAATATTTTACATTTTCCACTCATATTTCACTTACTGACATACCAGGAACATTAATCTATATTTAAATATCTTCTTATTCTTATTATCCCATATAATATTGTTCATAGAGAACGTGAATCATCATCATGTTTCATGGGTGAGTAGAAAATTTTATCATTGTGAACCATCAAAAAGAACATTCATTGACAATGGTTTTGATGGATCACATATCATTGACCCAAATATAATAATTCCTTTTTCATAAACATTAAACTCCATGTTTTTGGATTTGATATTTGTTTCAACATTCTTATGAATTCATAAATTATCATTTTTAGCTTCTTAATCAATTACAAAATAGATTGTTGAGTAATTATTTTTGAAAGGATTGATGTTGTTCCCTTAATAATGATTCCCTTGTACATCTGCATAAAATACAAAAATATTTGGTACATTTTATTTCTTCTCATTGATATAATTTTTGGGTCCATTCCACATTGGGAATCTGGTACCTTGTTTACTTTCCCTAGGTGGTAATGGAGCGATTAGTCATAATCATGGATCTTTTCAAACCTTATTCATTTGTTTTTATAGATCTATTTTTTTGTGAATATATATTTTAGTATTTTTTATCCATATATATTTGAAACTTCTCCGCAATGTGATTATTATTCTATATTTTCAACCCATTGATCACCGCTACAAACTATAGATAATGTGTGGGATAGTTATGCTCATGGTTTTTCAACATATAGAAGGAAAAATAAATGAATTTTTCATTCAAAATTAACACATGTCCTTGTACATTTAGATTAGCATTGAAAAAGATTAAGAAATTCTCCAAAAATGTGGGTAGTTAGAGCACATGTCCAATGATAAGCCTCTTCTTCAACTCCTTGAATATTTATTCACATTCATCCATCCATGAAAATTTTTTCCATTATAGTTATCTTGGAATTATTGTCTATCAATCATTATAAATTTCTCACAAATCGCTGATAATATTTATCTAACCCTAAGAATCTATGAATATCTGTTAAATATGCCGGACATATCCATCCATCAATAGGTTTTTTAGAAGTATACAATGATATGAAATTTATAGTGATGATATTCCGACTAAATGAGACTTACATAACCCAGAACTCACACTTTTATTAGTTTTCATAAAAAATTTCCTTTCACAAGGACTCTACTATGGTGCTTAGTTGGTACTCATTCTCCTCTTTGGTTTCAGATTGTATTAAAATATCTCATATAAAGTCTAAAAAAATTTCAATGTAATATATCAAGAATCTATTCATCAAGACCAGGTAAATTTCTAGATCATTAGTGAGTATAAAAGTCATTAATATGAATTTATAGTCCTCATAAGTTGTACAAATATTTGTCTTGGGTATATCCTTTATCTTCACAGTTAAATGGCAATATCCCGACTGTAGATTTTCTTTGGAGAAGTATTGTGATCCACGTTGATGATTGAAAAAGTCATCGATTCAAGGTAACATATACATGTTCTTTATAATAATTCTGATGACATCACGATAATCATTTCAAATGTGCTTTGAACCATCCTTCTTATTGATGAAGAGAACCGGTGCATCCCATGGTTAATTGATTATTCACATTAAAAATTTTTTATATTCTTTTATAGTTGTCTCATTAGATCCTAATTTTCCACAAAATATTTTATATATGTAGTCTTGGATATTTTTAATTATCCAGATATAAGATAAATCACAAATTAAACTTATCTTCTTGGTGGAACAATAGAAAATTATTGAAGAAACACATCTATGAATTCACTGTCAATTGGAATGTATTCAAGGATGGTTCCTTACTAATACTCAATCATATAAGAAAAAAATGGTCATTCATATAGAAGTAATATCCATGTTTTAGATGATGGTATTAATTATTATTAATTCTCCTCATTTCACTCTTGTTGAATTAGGGTTCAATTCACAAAATGGTGACTGATTTCCCTCGCGCTAGAATTTATGTAGGCTCTATAATGGGAATTCCAATACATGCTGAATATTACATCAAATAAAACCAAGGGATGTTTGATATGGATTTATGGGAAGTCAAATATACAAAAAATTACATGGTAGTTTTTATATTAATGACATGCAACAATTTATTCGATTTCCATTTTCACCCACATCTCTTTATCCATTCTTTATGGTGATGTTTGGAATGTTCTATTTATCTTTTAGGATATAAAACAATGCATTAAAATAAAATCAAAAACAATTTCTTCTATTCTTGAATGAATAACCCTAATACATATCCCCACCTTATTTTTGGGATTCACATATGGTGGTATTAATGAAAACCATTCTCCCTTTCGGATTTGGAGGTCGATGGTTAACATTAAAAACATTTGACTTAGGGAACTGGATCACAAAATTCCATGTTTATTTTAATTTGTAACATTGAAAATGAGTTAAAGGTTGAATAGTGTGTTCATTTAATCTTTCACAGTAGAGGGGATTCTTTCCAGCAAACTCTTGCTAGTTTCCCTTCTGTCTCACACTTAATTAATATTTCTCCTATAGGTAATTTCTAGGGTTCTTCATTCCACACTTTTGACAAATATACTAATTAATTTTCTTAGAACCATTTTATTTATCCATTGTAATAATATAATTATAGTCTACATTCCACTTCTTATCCCCATGACAACCTTGTGATTCACTGATCTCTATCACAACATTGAAGGAACATCATAAAATCCACTTATTGCTTTAAATTCAATTGATTACTAAATATTTGTGTTGAATAGGTATTATCCTAACATAAAAAATCAACCATCCACTCAAGGGTAAAAACAAATACCTAGGAATATCATGCATGTTTGGAGAATTTTACTCTTAAGGTTCAACAAATTCATTGTTCTCTTTTTTTGACTTCCGAGAAATATAATTCCATCTTAAGATGGATGTTATGGGGATACCATATATCAAAAGTCATTTTCTGGAAATACGTCCATCACATCACATCAATATCTTCATTAAGGTTCATATTTTTTATTAATGTCAACAATTTATCAATTTCACCATCCATATGATACGTAGAGAAAATATCCTTACCGAGTTCAGAACATTAAAGGAAGGAGAATATATTCTCAATGGAGTTGATCCCATGTTCAACGATTGAGGGTTCAGATGATCCATCGAAACATGGAGGACTTTGTCTCAGGAATACATCAATTGAGATTTTTTTTCTTAGAGGGGGTTGGATGTTTCTCTTGATATATGTTTCTATTAAAACAACGAATTAACTGAGAGAGTATCGTGACAACATTTTAGATTCAAACTCCCATTAGATTGGGAGTCTTATTAGAGTAGTCATCAAATTGATATTTTTATCGTTTGTGATACTGATTTCTCATATTTCTGGAAATTTGATAGAATAAAAAAATATAGGTTAAATATTTTATATTATTAAACTCATAAAATCGAATACAATTACATTAAAGGTATAAAATAGAAATTAAATTAATGTCCTAAAATAATGAATTTCTATGATTCGATCTATGTTATTCATTATGTACATAACAAAATATATTATTAAATGAATTTATTGTTCTATTATAAAATTTATATATTAATATTATGTATTTAACAAATCATATCACTTGGGAGTGTGAAACAAATATTTAAACAATGCCTATTTTTGAGCACCAATTATCATTCGAGTCTTGCTTAAATTGGTGTTTTCTAGTTTTTCCCCTAGATACATCTCTTCTATAGTCACCTCTTCTTTTTCATATACGTAAAAGGATGTATTTTAGTGATATGGTATATAAAATATACTAACCAAACTATTGGGATTAATTTCTTATACATATTATTATCCTTAATTCTTATACTATATTTTTATAATCCTAATCCAAAACATTACTAAACATCTCTTTTAATTCCAACTATAATGACCCTGCACTTCTTTTCCATATATAATCATTATTTATTAAATAAAAAATATCTTAATAAAACTAATAATTTTAATATATATAGTGTATTTTTGGATTAATTACATTATATATCAACATAAATCATCAAATAAACATCTTTACTGAAAAATTCCCTCACATGATAGCATCATTCCTTCGTACTTAGCATTTCATTGCATAATCTGAGGACATACTTAACAAAAATGGTGAGCTATAATGCCTAGTATGAGAGTAAAAAAGTAATATCATGATGAATACCACAGATGTTAGGAAAAAATCTTATCAGTATATAATAATAATAAAAATAACATAAAGACATTATATAGAATGATTATCATAACATGTTAATGTGAAAACAGCTAATGACACTACAACATTAACATAAAGGAATCATGTAATCCCCTATACCAACATGGTGGAGAAAATTCCTATAATGGAATTAGGTAAATAGGTATCCCATGTTTTTGTATCATTATTCTAAACATTTACTAATGCATTGAAGCACTATCCTGGAACACCCTTTATAAACATTTCAATCTCATTCTTAAGTGTGACACAATAAACATATTATATGGATGAATTAAACATCATCATTTCATAAATTATTTACGAATGTAGAATAAATTCATGTATGATCATAATAAAAAATTATTTGTTCATACATTTTAATAACCTTGATATATGATTGGGTATGGTATTCATTTCACAATGATTCTTTCATGGAAAATCATAGTGTTGTATTACCAGCATAACAACATCATATGGAAAATAATAAAATGGGTATATTAGAGTGAAAGTGGTATCACACAATTTATACATGAAATGGTCAAATAGGGGATCATGTAACATAATATCCCAACATATATAATGGAATTTAATATTCATAATATAAAAATAATTGATTGAAATTCGAATGAGAAGAGATGAATCAGTTACAGAATTTCGGCATAGTAACGTCATGGGTATGGGTATAAATGGGAGAGCACAAGTGATTCCTCACTGAAATAACATCAAATTGATAGTATAGAATTGATTATAAATGTATGAAAATATTTAAAATTGAAATTTATGATGAAAATTTCAAACAAGACTGTTTAATTGAATGGAATAGAGAGAATGGTGAGGATCCCTTTCATGAATTTTTGCACCCAAAGCCATGGGGGAGGATTCATAAGCCTGTCGGGGCACCATAGGATGACACTAGAGTATTGGAAGAGGACCGTTGAGCTTCAAATATATTTAGTTAAGAGGAATGGGTTCTTGGGTGGGTTTATATATGAAAGGTGGTGGGGTTCATTATTATATTGCTATTGAACCCTACACACTAAAATAAAAAAACCACAAACCATCTAAATACGATATTACATTTTTTGCCAAAAATTCAACTTTCTCCAAAATTATTGAATAATTAACTATAAGATAATTTCGACCTCATGATTCCCAAATAAATAATCATTTAATCTAAATATATTTATAAATTATTTATTTTTTCCCTTAAAAAATACCATCATTTATAAAATATTTAAGGGTATGGAAAAAATCATTCTTCAAACCATTATAATAATTAAATTTTAAATTATTAAAATTATATGATAATTTATATTTAATAAAAGTTGTTCAATTATAATATTTTATTAAAATGATACATAATTAAAAATTTAATTAATTCATATAATCATATTTAATCATTTAAATTGATTATTATCCATAAAATACTATTTATTCTTTAAAAATAATTTACCAAGTGAAAAAAACAAAATGAAAGTATATTCTTTATGATATAAAAAAATAATGAACATAATAATAATTATAGGGTATTGTTACATATCCCTTTATTTCACTATTATTCACCCTCAGAGTAAGGTGTGAAATGTTGTGGATTTCATGAGGTTGTTTGATAAACATGGTTTGGGTCGTGAACTCGATGAGCATCAACTTATTCTCAAAACAGTTTCTATATTAAATTAGTTGTTGGATCTCGACATAGGAATGGTATAGAGAAAATTCCAAATATTCTATGATCCTCTTACGCTATTATAAATGGGATTCAATGTGTTTAATTGTTTTGGTTGAGGCTATCACATTCATTTATTATGTCAAAAGGATTTGTTAATAACCAATATTTAATAAAGTCATGTGATAACTATTCATCAACTATGTTATCAATGAGAATAGTACATAATAGTCATTTAAATCAAATATGATATAATAAAACAAATGGATTCAATATTTTTCAATATCAATAATACATTTATTTATAATAAAGGATATTTTAAACAAAAATGTTTGCATTGTTACATATTTTTATTTTTATTTTATTATTTTGCTGTTAGATTTTTTTGTTGGATATTTTTAATTTCCTTTCATTGATGGTTATTTTGATAAAAATGTTATAATATCACATTTTTACATATCACATTGTTTCACATCGGTGTAATACATTGTTGTATAATGTAATACTCATGAGGTCATGCGATCGATCAGAGTGGGGCACCATTGAGTAGAACCTAGGTCAGGACAAAACAAATTGGTATCAAAGATGGGTTTCTGATGAACCAATATTTTATTAAGGGAAATTTAACTTAATAGAATTAAAATTATTATTTCTTAAAATCATTTAATATAACATATTCACTTCCTTGTTTTTATGTTTTTTTTAAAATACTCTCAATAATTGTTACCATTTCAATATAGCTGTTGAATAGTTATCACATGATTATTAATAAATATAATGAATTAATAAATATTGTTTTCCTTGAAAAAGAAAATGATGATATATTCTAGTATAACTGATCCATATGAAGCACATTTTTGGGATCTTGAAAATGAGGAAGCTTCACTAGGCTTCGCTCTTGACCATGTCCATGCTAAGCTTCCACACATTATTTTTTAAAGGAACCATTATGGGAGAAGTGGAAGTTTAAAAAGAATACCACCGTAGAGATGTTTTATATGCTACCAAAAAATACTATCACCATCGCACACCTTACCATTTGGTCTTATGTTGGTATTTTAAGGGTTTATGTTACCAGAACCTTGGACTATGATTATGTGTTTTTTATAATGAATATATTTTCATTTTATTATGGTTTCTTTGTAAATGTTTTTAAAAAACCAATACCATTTTTAGTAAATATACAATTATGAAATCTATTTTGATAAATTATTTGATTTTTTTAATTAAAAAAATTAATAAAATATTACAAATAAATTATTTTTTCTAAAATATAAATCATCGAATAACTAGTTCAAACAATAATTTTTTTTTTAATGTTTGATTTTGTTTTTGTAAAATCCAATTATTTTTCGATAAATACTGTTTTTTATGTTACATGTGAAATTTTAATATTGTTTAAATATAATTAAGAAAAACATAATATAATTTATTTGATTTAGGGCATTGATATTATCTATGGGTGAAATTTTAATGATTTTCTGAGACAGTCAAATTTTTGGGAAAAATTGAAATTCCATTAAAATATATAATTTGTTTTATAACATCATATTGACAAAATTGTGATGTAATAAAATACTATAAAAGTTTTTTTAGATAGTATATGATTTAACTTTTAAATATTGTGATATTAAATTTGTTTGATTAATTGTATGGTGCCATAGTGGAACCTCAAAAACGTATAAAATATTTCAACACTTTATTATGATATCCTTGACTGTGTGATTGACTTCCATCTTACAAGTCTAATATTTTAATAATTTTGGCTATTTTCTTTTTAATATAATTTTTTCCGCCCCTTTTTAGCAAAAAAAAGTGGGCAAAAATCATGGGATGGTTTGAGGTTTTGATTAGTTTAGTCTCTGGTGTCCAAAACATAAATAATAAAGAATTACATCACCTTTCATATATAATCCAAATCAATATCCCATTACTATTCAATAAAAACATTTAAATAATGTAAAAAATCTCCCCTCCTCTCTATATAATTCTCCTTTGGTGCCCCATTCTCCCACGAATCCTCTCTCATGAATCTCCCAAACCATTGGTATCACACATCCTAGTAAAGGATATCTTCCATTATAATTTTTATTAATATTTCATTATGTTGTAATAACACATTATATTTAATTAAAAATATTTGGGTATGATTTAGAACCTACTCCATAATTCCCTCTTTATGTTTTAATGACGTGATACCTCTTTCTCTCTCATTAATGCCCCCCATGTACCCCAGGTACCACGCTAATATTCCGTAAGGTATTTTTTATTTCTAAATTTTATCCATGATTCTATACATTTTAATATCCTTGTAAATTCATTTAATAATTATGGGGTATGATTTCACACCTCCAACATACATCCCTCATTATGATTTAATGATGATAAAACACTGTCTCTCTCACATTAATGCCCCCCATGTACACATGTTACTATGTCAAAATTACATAAGGGATATCTATCTCATCATTTACATTCCATAAATTATTATATATTATGCATCAAATTACATTTCATATTTCAATAAAAGAATCTATATTACCCCATAACATTCAACTTCATTACATATTACGAGATTCCCTTTTTTCTCTCATTAACCATTTTTATGAATTATTGTGTCACATCGTTTGGCTGCCGAATTTGTACCACGATTTTTATAGCCAATGTAATTGTTTCCTGAATGCCATGCCCATTTTTCAATAAATGGTATACACATTTTCAAACATTTACTTATTTATTATATTTTTTCATGTATGTAATTCACATTCCATTATAGTGGAATAAATGATGATTTTGAATGATTCCAGGCTGTATAATCCATGTGGCACACTTATGCATAATATTAAATGCCTTAGAATGGTGCACCCCGATATTGATCAAATGCATTAGGAAAAGATTAGAGTCACTATATATAATGTTCAATTGGGTTTTAATCATGATAATTCATGTGAAATATTGTTTTACTCTGGCTTCATGTTCAATGATCCTTGGATCATTCTAATATCATGTTAATGGATGTTTCCACCTTTCCATGTTATGATAATAATGGTATATCTTGGATTAATGTTAATTTTTCTCTTATTAACATTGATATTATCATTTCATAGATGTAGAATATTATTCATGTTATTCCTTGTATACTCTTTTACAGTGCTGTATAGCTCACCTTTTTCTTTGGCTTTCCCTCAGGATATCTCATGCAATGTTATGCATGATGGAATGATGTGGTAATGTAAAATATGTTTTCAATAAAGATGTTGTGTTTTATGTTATAATTTGTTATGTAAGGACTATAATTTACCAAAACACTAGACCTATAAATACTCATTTTTGTATTAAGTGTTTGGTTACATAATAAATCATTTTTATATGTGTAATAAAGAGTTGGGAAACTATAGTAGTTATCAGAGGATACATTTTCTTATTTTTGGGAATAGGGTTAGAAACCCCTAGTGAAGTCCATAGGGATTTGACTATGTATAATAAAAACATTCCTATATTTTGATATGTATATAGTAAGTGGTTTATCAAGAAAAAAGATCTTTATCTAGATAAAAACATGTTGAGGTGGCTCCGACATAGATGTATCTTGGGGTAAAACCTAAAAACACCGCTACGATATAGACTGGAACATGAACTGGTTCATGACAATAGGCCTTTGTATACACTTAGATAAGACATTAACTAAGGATATTCATTGCTGAATTCACAATCTCAGTATGAACCATTATTACGGGAGAAAAAAATCCAATAATAATATATGCTAGAAGTTAGATAATGGATAAAATATATATATTCCAATAAATTCATAAGTAAAAAAATTATTATAATTAATATGTTAGCATTTTTTTCATTGTATTTCCATTTATGTGTTTTCCCTAAAATTCCATTTATTCCACCAAATGGCCAAAAAAGGAGGACTCAGGCTACCAGCCAATGCAAAGATCAATGTGATGACTATTCTAATGATATTCTCAATCCTATGGGAGCGGAAAATTAAAAAAAAAATCATGATAATCTCTTAGTTAACAAAATATTTGATTAGAGACAAGGTTCAAGATGAAAATTAATACCACTTTAAAATGAAAAATCATTAATTAAGTGAATAATGAGAAAAAGGCCTCCTACTTTGAATGGATCTTTCAGATACCTCAACTGCCAAACAATGGATCTACTCTACTGAAATGATATTCTCCATCCATCTATGTTCTAAATAAGAGATTGATCTCCCGAATTCTTATCATATTGAGGGTGATGATAATAAATGTTCTAAATTGATCAAAAATTTTAAACATGATATAGAGACTAAGTCATTTAATGGAAAATTTCTTGAAAATGTTTTTTGATATATTTTTTCATCTCACCCTCTTACTTAATATCGAAAAGGACTTCAATTCACACAAAATAATAGAAGATGATTTTATAGGAGTGTTTGTAGAAAAATTCAAAAGGATTTCATGATATTCCCCAGCTTTTTGATTACCCTTAAATATATGGTTGATAGCTTCTTTTAGGTCATAAACATAGCCTACTAAAATCCATGTCGATCTATTACTTAGATACCTATGAATAAACTATCTAATGTTCCCTCAATGTCGAGATCGAAGAATCTCATGTGTACCCTGGGGATAAAAAGAGTAAGGTGAAATTTAATTATTGTAATTAGATGGATAAATACCATTGTGCTTAAAAATTAAAGCACCATACTAGCCAAGGGTGCGTATAAATGAACCCTATAAATTGTTTGATAGGGACAAGGAAATTCATTAGATGTGGAAGAAATGTATCATGTCCATTAACTTCTTAAATGAAAAACTGGATTCTATGAAAAAGTAGAGGAACCAAATGTTATAATTTCAATGGATTTCTCATTACATAAAAATCAAATTACCAGGAACATTTCAAACCAGTTCCCTATTCCTTGGTTTTTCTGATTCAAACAAAATACTCTAAGTAATAAAGGGAGAGATTTTTCTATCACTATACACAAATTGAACCCCAAAAACAATGTGGTGAAAGGTAATATAGTTAATAATTAAAGAATATAGAACATAAATCTTGATTCTTGTTCTATGAATTATGTATATCACGAATGATTAGTAGAATAATCCCAACACAACAACAAATCACAATAGTAATGATATCAGTGAGAATGGAATATAGGCAAATCATTCATTCCCATGAATATAACTCCTCACGTATCACAATTTTTGGTTTGATAATCAAGGGGAACCTTTTTATACTCCATCTAATTGATTATGATGAAATTACTATAATGGATTGTATTTCTCTATATACATCCAACAGAAATTGTAGTGAGAGGTAAATCACTCTCCGTATGGAAAATCGACCCCCGATTCTGTACATGGTCAAGGATGATGATGATTTTCTATTTTCACCATCGTCTTAAGAATGGATATCAATGCCATATAATCATTCATATCTAGCATAGATGATTGAATTTGGGGAAACAATCATCCTTGAAGACAAACCTATTGGGAGGGAATTGGCTAATGTGAATTCAGAGGAAGTTCATGGTCTTCCTCCTAGAAGATATTTGGAATTTTAGATTGATCTTATACCAGTGAAATTTTATTAATCCTATACTCTATATAGAATGGATGTTGTGGATATTGAGTAAAAATGAAAAAAAGGAGATTATGGATAAAGGGTTTTCATGGCCATGTGCTTCACCGTTGGGTGCTCCGGTACTCTTAATCAAGCAAAAGGATGGGTAAATGCACATTTTCATTGATTATTAGAAGATCAAAAAAATTAAGATAAACAATAAGTATCCTCTACACCAAATCTATGAATTCTTTGATCAGCTATGTTGAACACAAAACTTCTCTATTGTGTATCCATGGTTGGGATACTTCCACGTATGGGTGAAAAAGGAAGATATCCCCATGAATTATTTTTGTACAAGGTAAATGCACTATGAATTCATAGTGTGGTCATTTGTAATCACTAATTCACCAAAAATAATTATGAACATGTTGAATAGCATCATTAGATATTGCATCGAAAAATATGTGGAAGACATTATAGATGATATTATGATATACTCTAAAACTATGGAGGAGCATGGGGAACATCTACGCACTATACTAAAGACCTTGCGAAAGGAGACTATCTATGAAATTTATTACATATTTTGAGTTCTAGTTCAATAAAGTATCATTCATGGGTCATATCATTATAATAAATGTAATATATGTGGATCCCTCAATGAAAACTGCAGTTGAGTAATGGTCAAGGCCAACATTAGTGACAAATATCCATAGCTTCTAGGGGTAACATTGATATTATCACTGATTTTTGATAAATTTATTATGATTTTGAAAACCTCATACCATGATAACACAAAGGGGATTCATGATTTATTAGAGTGTGTAATGTGAAGAATTCTTCTGGGAGTTGAAAATGAGGCTTCTCAGTGCTCATGTTCTCACGCTACCCACTAGTTTGGGAACATTTTGTCCTATTCTATGAAGCATCAAAGAAGGTTTTGGGTTTTATGTTGATGAAAAATGTAAAATTGATTGCCTATGGTTCAAGGATATTGAAATTTGATGAGAAAAAATACCCAACAGAGGATATTGATTTGGATACCACAATCGTTACATTGAAAATTTGGTTGCATTACTTATTTGGGGAGATAATGTAATATAGACGGATAACAGAAGACACAAGTATATATTCACATAGAAAGAGGTAAAAATGTACCACTAATGATTGATAAAGATGACCATAGTCTAGGACTGCACAATCCATTATCTTCTTTGGAATGTGAACAATGTTGTGAATTATCTATGATGAAATCACCCAATGATTCTTTTATTTATGAGAAATTAAAATTATCCAAACATATTAGATTTGATGAATATGGACATGGTAGTCATAAATAAGGGAAACAAATCATTAATTTCACAATTGATTTCTCATCCCACTCCTTTGGAAAGGTAAAATTATACTCACAAGGATGATTTGTGAATTTAAAATAATGTGGAAACTATTAGGAAATGGAAATCCTTAGAGATCACTTTAAATGAGGAAGGAATTGTGAGAATTAGGACTAGACTATGTGTTCCATAAAATCTGGAGTAAAATATTAATCTTTTGAATGAATTACATAGTTTATATTTATCCATTCACCTAGGGAACACAAATATGTATATAGATCATCGTGAGAATTAATGGTGGTATAACATGAAGAAACATATCAATGAGTATACATCAATGTGCTTGGTATGTACACAATTGAAGGATGAGAAAAAGCTGTATTATGGGATACTAAAACCACTACACATAACTATATGGAAATGGGATAAAATCACTATGTCATTTACCCTTAAAAATCAAAAAATTCACATAAGAAAAAAATGCAATATGGGTTATTGTATATGGTCTTACAAAGACTGCACTCATCAATTAATACTATCGATAATATCTTATCAAGATCAAATGTTAACCTTTATGTTCTAGAAGAGTGTCCAATATCCTCAAAATAAAAAGATGAACATCAGTACAACTTATCATCCTCAAATTCAGGGCAAATATTAGTGGACTATCAAATTAGCTGAGGAAATTTTAAGAGCATTTTTAATGGGATTCAAATGGGGATGGGATCAACATCATACCCTGGGATGAGATCTCTTACAATAAAATTTTCCAATAAAATTTCCAATAGTATATTTATGAATCCATTTATGCGAAGCTGTGAAGAACGTCGACATGTTGGGATGTTGTTGGGGAGTGAACACTCCTAGGTCCATAAATTGTGGATGAAATGGTTGAGAAGGCTAAGATTATCCAATGTCAAATTAATTCTACTGATAGTTGAAAAAAATTCTAATATGATAATCGTCGACAAAACCAATAGTATAATTTAATGTACATTACATTTCTCCACATATCACCCTAGAAGAGAGTAAGAGATTTGGGAAGAAGGGAATGTTTTGTCAGTGGTATATATGACATTTTCAGATCCTAGATCACATTAGAGCAGTGGCCTATTGACTATTAATCCCACTAAATAGGTCTCATGTACATAATTAATTCCATTTATCACTCCCAAGGATATACATATGTGATCCATTGAATGTACTCAATCAAGGGGTGGTAACATTTGAGAATGACCTCTCCTATGAAGAGAATCTAGAGAAGATCGTAGATCGTAGAGAAAATATTCTCTGAAATGAGAATGTAAAGACCCGTAAAATTCAAGGAAATTTTTTTCATATTTTTCTTTGGAATTTAAAAGAACGCAGTTTCTGATGGCCTCTGATTCTGAGGCACGGTGTGCTCGGAATAATTTTCTGAAGTTTTTCTCAAGTACGTTCAATGAACGAACGAGCGGGTCTTTCTAGCTTTGAAACTGGTGCTCGGAATCGAATTCTGAGGGCACTGATGGAATCGTAGCGCCAGTAATTGCTTAGAAACACCTTTTTAAGAGTTTTGTTTTCTCTGGTGAGCTTTTTAAATTTTCGGGTTAAGTAAATAAATAAAAAAATGGTGCGAGCAATTTATTTTATTTTAAGTTGTTTAACCTAAGTGAAGATGTTAAAGTGGGACCCACAATATCCTACACCATTATGTAGGATTTTTGTGGGGTGGGGCCCACACGAGCCCCAATTATTTTTCAACCGCCCTTTTTTAATTAAGTAACGCACCAGCACCCCCATTTTAATGAAGTCAATCCTTGGGTTTAATCTGGATAATTAACACCTCATTAATTGGGTAGTTTAAACTCCTCAATTAATCTAATTAATTGATTATTTCAGTTTATTTTGAAATTAAAAACGTTTACTTATGTGTTAATAAAATAAGACAAGTCTTATTTTATTAGAGGTTGGTTGTGTGAGAGGATTTGGGAGAAATTACTCAAGCCGTGAAGCACTCCTTCCTCGACGAAGAACACGAAGAACGCAAAGAATGCAAAGAACGCTGACCTCCGACAATGGTAAACATGAACGCCGGATCCTCAGAGATCGACGATGCGATGCCGAAAAATCCTTTCTCCACGACGTGATGATCCTCCTTCCGTGAAGGTTCTTCTGTGACCTTCCTTCTCCCGCGACAATCTTCGAATCAGCAACCACATGAGGTATGGTTTTTGGTTTAATTAAATCTATGTGATTTATATCCTCAACATGTGTTTAAAATTTGTCGGAATCCATTTAAACCGCTAACATAGTGGGTTCGGACCAACGAACAAGTCCGAAACCACTGTTTCTTCATTCATGGGGTGCGGATCGGCAGGTGACGGCGAAGTAGGCCGCAAGGGAATTTTGAGGGATTCGTAGTGAAGAGCCGGCCTGGGAGGACGGCGGGAATAAACGGAAGGCAAAACGGACCACCGGAGCGCGTCTGGTGGTCCGCTGAAAACACTGCAGGCGGCCGGAGGTGGCGGCACCCGGCGCGTCGCCAGGAAGGGCCGACGCGGCTGAAGCCCCGTCGGAAGGCAGCTGGTCCCGCAACCGTGCGAGATCGAGGAGGAAGGGACGCGGCGCTATGCCGCATCCATTGGCAAGGAGCGGACCCCCATGGGGGTCGTGGTTACGAGACAGGAGGCAGCGCCCCCCCCCCCCCCATCCGCTTGGACGAAACGACCGAGCCACCTAGCGACCGGGCGTGCCCATGCCGGGCGGGGCCGCGTCCATGCCGGGCCGCACCGCGCCAGCCGGACCGGGCCACGTTAGCTGGGCCGGGCCATGCCCAAGCTGGCCGGACCCGGAACTAGGTTAGGTCAACCCGGTTCGGGCTGATTCGTACACGAAACGAACTGGGCCCTCGGAGCGGAAATTCTTATAACTTGAGCTCCTGACGTCCGATTGACATGCCATCGACTTTGATGGCTTCCTCTTAGTAAGAAGGACCTTTTTTCTAACTTCACTCGAGGTTTTGATGGAGTTGGAGTATGGTCTGGTTGGTTTTGACATAAAAACCAACCGGGCCCCTGGGACGAAGAAGCCAATAACTCTCAGACCAGGCGACTGATTGACGCTCTGTCTGTGACATTGAGTTCCTGTTGACAATACGAAACTTTTGGATACATCAACTCCAGACTATGTGTCAGTTGATGTATCAACCCCTCGACTCGTGGAGCGGACCCTCCCGAATGAGCTTTCTTTGTGCCAGTACCCTAAAGACGACTTCAACTGTGATGACGATGACGACTGTACAAGAAATCCTCTGTGGATTTGACAGCAGCGACTACAGCACTCAGTGATCCTCCGTGGATCAGTGCTACCGATATTATGTGGGTCAGATCCTGTGTTGGTCAGCGCTCAATGGTCCTGTGTGGGCCAGTGCCTACAGATCATGTGTGGGTCCGATTCTCTGTGGGTCATTACGGGGGTTAGTTACCTATCGATCCATTGTAGGTCATTGTGGGGGTTAGTACCTATCGATCCTGTGTGGGTCCGACGGCTTAGATGAATCAGTGGCTACATCTGACCATATCTATCGTCTTACGAAGAAGTATACCTGTGTGAGCTAAATCTTGGGTTGCTTACCTATGTGGATTGTGTTGTGCTTTCTTGTGTGGACTGGGTTGTATTTGTGCTCGGATGTTGGAGCCGAAGGAGAATTGAGGACTTAGGTATATGTATGGGAATATACCTAAGTAGTGTTGGATGTTACTTCGTGATTGTATCATTCCTTTTTAGATTATCCTTTTTGGATTTTGAGAGACCTTCGGGGATCTCGGGGTCCCTACTGAGTAGCTTATACTCACCCCTACACAGGCTACGCCCCAACTACGTTGTGTTAGTTGTAGACGATGGATAACGCTGATCGTGGTTGAGGCTTGTGGGGTAGTCGGTACCTAGAGGTGGACCACTGGGCGGGACGTATAAGGAGGGGACGGCTGGACCTGAGGATCTGAGGTGGATATATGTACCTACCCTTCAGGTGGGAGTACCAGTGGACGGCTCGACGTTGCGACTTTACTTTTCAGTTGTTGTACTCCCTCTTTTAGTTGTACTTTACTTTCATTTTGGGTTTGTATTCTGGCCCACTTAATTTTCCGCACTTAGTACTGTACCCAGTTTTTACTTAGTGTTTTCTTCTGCTTGCTTTCTCGGTGGTGTTTGTTTACTTTACAAAGGAAATGCATTCCATTTTTACCGGGAATTATGCCTTGGTGATAGTCTCTAGTCACTGGCCTATGGAAGGTGGGCTTGGGGTAGTCACGACACGGGCCCCGAGGATGGGTCGTGACAAATTGGTATCAGAGGAGTTCGCTTCTACCGCAAAACTCAGGACTATGATCTTTATCATTGTGAAGAAATAGTGTTAAGAGTATTGAGTGTGGTTATCAGTCCAGGGAGTCCAGTGTTGGTTCGGCGGCCGACATATCTGTACACCAGGACCCTGACTTTTGATTTCTGACTTAATGCACGAAAACATTGATTGCATGTGTGTTTCAAGTTTTCTTTGTGATTAATTTGTGTCAACTCACCAGGTATACTGTTTGACCGTGTCGCACATGTTTCATTTCTAGATGGCCCCACGACTGTAGCCAGCTAGGGTTCCTAGCATTGTGCGTGACGATAACCCACTGAGTGACGAGGCCACGGTACAGGGCCCTCTGACAGCAGAGGCACCTGTGGTACCTCTACCCACCGAGCAACCGATGCTACTAGCCCCAACCGCTGATGATGCACGTCTCCTTAGTGCACTTCACAAGTTTCAGAGTCAGTGACCGCCCAGGTTCCGCAAGGAGACGGACCCTCAGGCAGCCGAGGATTGGCTGGAGGCAGTTGTACGGGTTTTCATGTTAGTGAGGACACCAACAGAACTCATGGTGATCCTCGCAGCGAGTCTCCTGCACGTGACAGCAGGTAATGGTGGATCTTGATGCTCTAGGTGCATGACGATATATCTCTCCTCTGGACGGACTTTGAGAGCCTCTTCTACTCGGATTTCGTCCCAGCCACCCTCCGTGTGTTGCGCATCTAGGAGCATCTACAGCTGCGGCAGGGCAGCTTAACGATCACCCAGTACCCGACGAGATTTACCGATCTCTCGCGCTATTAGACAGATGTGGTATGAGACCCATTCTTCCGGGCCCGGACCTTTGTGCAGGGATTGAGGCAGGAGATCAGGGCATCACTGATCTCCCTTAGCATTCCGACACAGGAAGGGGTATTGAAGTGAGCCCTTCTCATTGTGAGCTTCCTTGCTAAGCCTACATCAGCAGTGAGACCAACCACAGGGCGGCACGTAGCAGAGTCTTCTACAGCAGGCAGTCAAGGGATGACTCATGGGTCCAGGCAGACCAGACCTTCAGGGAGACGACCTCAAGACACTAGCTCAGAGGTCCGGGGCACTCAGCGCGGAGCCAGTCTTTCAAGAGGCAGACAGTACTACATATGCAGCGGGTAGGGCCACATGGCTCGTGACTGCCTGACCCACCGTATCGAGGAGTAGAAGACAATTGAGGGACCACCCAAGAAGAGGCAGAGGGTCGACCATGGCGGTCCGTAAGGAGCACGGGACAAGGCAGAGGAGATGTCTGAGCTGCACGTGGTGGATGACGCTTTCATGCTCTACCACCACCACCCCCAGGAGTTCCACCCCAACCACAGGGAGCTAGCAGGAAGAGACAGGCACAACTCCAGGTAGCGGAGGCCTATGACCACAGCGCGCCTGAGATGATTTGAGGTACTATCTATGTCTATTCTACCCTTGATGAAATTCATATAAACATTGGATCGAGTCATTCTTTCATAGTAACTTCTCCTGCTCGGAGCTCGGAGATTTCGATGGAGCCGTTGGCTCGATCCTTACGGTTAGAGACTCTTACAGGAGAAGACTCGACAATTACGCACTGGTGCCGGCTATGTGAGCATAATCTAGGAGGTGAGAGATTCATCTAGGATCTTTTTATAGCGGCGTCGAGGCCTTACGACGCCATCTTGGGCATGGATTGGTTATCTACAATCAATGCTCAGATTTACTGTATTAGGCGCAAGGTGCGGTGTGTATGCGCCGACAGGAGTAGGTTCACCTAAACTGGCGAGAAGGGAGCCTTCGCAGCATAGGATAGACTCTCATAGAGGAGAGGATAGCCCATCACTCATCAGTTGGGTAGCCTCATCCTAGGAGCATTTGACGTGTGGAGTCCATGTTTTCATCCAGTCGTGGATCAGTATGGAGACGTTTTTCCCGACGATGTTCCAGGACTACCTCCTCGTAGAGAGGTAGACTTTTATATTGATCTATTCCATGGGATAGCCCCGATATCCACTCCAGCATCTCGGATGGCCCCCGCTGAGCTTCGAGAGATACTAGTATAGGTGGAGCTCTTGCACAGAAAGGGATTCATCTGACCCATTTTTTTACCCTAGGCTTCCCCAATATTGTTCGCCAAGAAGGCGGACGAGAGCTTGCAACATTGTGTCGACTATCGTCGCTTGAACTAGGTGACCTTGAGGAACAATTATCTGCTACTGAGGATTTATGACCTCTTCGATCAGCTCATGGGAGCACAGTGGTCCTCAAAGATTGACCTCAGGTCAGGCTATCATCAGTTCATAGATCGGCACGAGGACGTGTAGAAGACAACCTTCAAATGTCAGTATGGCCACTATGAGTTCTTGGTTATGCCATTCGGTGTAACAAATACCCCAGCAGTGTTCATGGGCCTCATGAACAGGAACATTCCGCCATACCTTGATCGATTTATCGTGGTCTTCATCGATGACATTTTGATATAATTAACTACTGAGGGGGAGCATGCCTACCACTTACAAGTTCTACTAGACACACTCTAAGAGAACCATATTTATGGGAAGCTCTCGAAGATTCAGTTCTGGATACATGAGGTCCACTTATTGGGACACGTCATCTTTGGGGCGGGAGTTGCGGTATATCCTGCAAAGATCGAGGTAGTGCTAGCTTGGGAGCCACCCAGGAGCGTGATAGAGGTGCGGAGTGTCTTGGGTCTAGCTGGGTACTATCAGAGATATGTGCAAGACTTCTCCAGAGTTGAGGCACCACTATCAGCTTTGAAGAAGAAGGGAAAACCCTTTGTGTGGTCAAACAGATGTCAGGTGAGCTTCTAGGAGCTGAGACAGAGATTGAACATCGCACCTATCTTGAGGCTTCTGGAGGAGGGTGTTGGGTACGTGGTTTACGGCGATGCATCAGGGACTGGACTCGGATGTGTCCTGATGAAGGAGCGGGCCATGATCGCCTATGGATCACTTTAGTTGAGGCAGAATGAGAAGAACTATGCTACCCATGACCTGGAGTTAGCAGCAGTGGTCTTCGCTCTGAAGATGTGGTGACACTATCTAATGGGAGAGCCCTTTACAGTCTATTCTGACCACTAGAGTCTCAGGTATATCTTCTCGCAGAAGGACCTGAACCTGAGAAAGTGGTGATGCCTCGAGTTCCTCCAAGACTATGACATTGAGATGGTCTATACTCCTGGATAGGGAAATGTAGTAGCTGATGTACTCAGCAAGAGGATGGGCATTCAGCTACATGGGGAGGCAACAGAGCAGCTAGCCGCTTTATAGTTATCCATCATGGATAGAGATGGAGCATCCTTCCTTCAGTCACTCACAATCACTCCTCCACTACTACAGCGGGTCAGAGAGGCACAACGTGGGGACTCAGACTGTGAGATGCGGCATGCGCAGATATCCTCAGGACATGCACCTGATGATTTCTTTGTAGGAGGAGAGCACGACGTCGTTTTCAGAGGACATACCATGGTACAAGTTTCTTTATGAGAGGAGGTGCTGAGAGAGTTTCACACGTCCCCATTGGCGGTACATCCTAGAGTGGCAAAGATGTTCCAGGATCTCAGATGTCAGCATTGGTGGCCGGGCATGAAGAAGGCTATGGCAGAGTTCATTTCTCGGTGCCTCAACTTCCTGCAGGTGAAGGCAGAGCCGCAGGTACCAACAGGCTTGGTACAGCCTTTGGAGGTCCCATATTGGATGTGGGACGGCATATCTATGGACATTGTGACTGGACTTCCATGCACATCCAGAGGTCACGACTCCATTTGGGTGATTGTCGACCGACTCACCAAGTCGGCTCACTTCTTACCCATCATAGAGAAGGGACCAGTGGATAGCATGGGACACTCTACGTCTAGGAGATTGTATGGCTTCATGGTGTGCCATCTTATATCGTCTCCGATCGAGATGATCGCTTTACTTCCCTGCTTTAGAAGGGGTTATAGGAGGCATTCAGGACGCAGCTACGTCTGAGCACCACCTTTCACCCCTAGAAATATGGTCAGACGGAGAGGACCATTCAGACTCTCGAGGACATGCTCCAACCATGTGTCCTTGACTTTGGTCACAGGTGTGAGGACCACCTACACTTGGTAGAGTTCATGTACAACAACAGATGCCACTCCCCCATTGGGATGGCACCATACGAGGTGTTGTACGGCCGACCTTGTAGATCACCGTTGTGCTGAACAGACCCTGGGGAGTCAGCACTTGTGGGACCGGAGATTGTCTAGGCCACGACGAAGAAGGTCCAGGTCATCCAGGAGCGGATGAGGACAGCTCAGAGTCGGCAGAATTCTTATGCTGATAGGAGGCGGAGGCCACTAGAGTTCGAGGATGGCGACCACATCTTCTTGCGGGTCTCTCCCCAACGTGGATTACGGAGATTTAGCTGAGGCAGCAAGTTGTCTCCACACTTCATCGGACCATTCCAGGTCCCCAGTAGGATTGGTGAGGTGGATTATCGCCTGGCACTTCCACCTCAGTTACACCGGGTGCACGACGTCTTCCACGTATCCCAGCTGAAGAGATACGTGCATGACCCATCACATATCATTGACCATGGGGAGCTAGACGTTGATGATGGGGCCACTTTTGCAGAGGTCCCGGTGGAGATTCTGGATCTATAGGAGCACGTCCTACATGGACGATCGATTACTCTAGTGCGCATCAGATGGCATCACAGAAACCTTCAGGAGAGCACTTGGGAGCGGGAGGCTCAGATGCCTGCTCAGTACCCACATTTATTCCCCTAGTTTATGATGTATCATTACGGGGACGTAAAGCGCTGAGGTGGGAGTAATGTATAGACCTGTAAAATTCAATGTAAAACTTTTCTTAATTTTCTTTGGATTTTACAAGAACTCAGTTTCTGACGGAACCTGATTCCGAGGCCCGGTGTGCCCGGAATCATTTTCTGAAGTTTATCACAGGTATGTTCAGTGAACGAATTAGTGGGTTTCTTTCTATGATTTAAACTGGTGCTCAGAATCGAATTTCAAGGGCAATGATAGAATCGCAGTGCTGGTAATTGCTTAGAATCACCTTTTCCAGAGTTGTGTTTGCTCAGGTGTGGTTTATAAATTTTCGGGTTAAGTTAATGGATAAAATAAAATGGTGTGACCAATTTATTTTATTTTATGTTGTTTATCCTAAGTTAATAGGATAAAGAGGGACCCACAATATCCTACACCACTAGGTAGGATATTTGTGGGGTGGGTCCCACCCGATCCCCACTTCTTTTTCAACCCCCTCCTTTAATTATGTAATGCACCCACACCCCCATTTAATGAAGTCAACCCTTGCGTTTAATCTGGATAATAAATTCCTCATTAATTGGGCTGTTTAAACTCCTCAATTAATTCAATTAATTGATTGTTTCAATTTATTTTGAAAATCAAAATGTTGTCTTGTGTGTTAATAAAATAAGACAAGTATTATTTTATTACAGGTTGGTTGTGCGAGAGGGTTTTGGAGACATCACTCAAGCCGTGAAGCACTCCTTCCTCGATGAGGAATGCGAAGAACACAAAGAACACAATGAATGCTGACCTCTGACGAAGGTCGCCAAGAACGTCGGATCCTCAGAGATCGACGACGTGATGCTGATGAATCCTTTCTCCGCGACGCAACGATCCTCCATCCGCGATTCTTCTTCCGTGACGTTCTTTCTCCCATAAAAATCTTTGAATCATCAACCACTTGAGGTTGGGGTTTTGGTTCAATTAAATCTATGTGATTTGTATCCACGACATGTGTTTAAAATATTTCAGAAGCAGTTTAAACCGCTAAAACGGTGGGTGCGGACCAATGAACATGTCCGAACCCACAATTTCTTCATTCTTGGTGTGCGGATCAGCAGGAGGTGACAAAGCAGGCCTCAAGGGCATTTTGAGGACTTCGCACTGAAGAGCCAGTACTGGGAGGACCGCGGGCGGAAACGGCAGGCAAAACGGACCACCGGAGCGCATCTGGTGGTCTGCGGAAAACTCCACCGGTGCGCCGCCGGGAAGGGCCGTCGCGGCTGATGGCACTACGGCAGGCTGCTAGTACCGTGACTGCGCATGACCGAGGAGGTGGGGATGAGGCACTATGCTGCGTTCGTTGGCAAGGAGTGCCCCCCATGGGGTCACAGTTACGAGACAGGGGGGCAGCCCCCCCCCCCCCCCATCCGCTCGGCCGAAACGCCTGAGCCACCTGGTGACCGGGCCGCGCCTAGGCCAGGCCGGGCCGAGCCAGCCGGGCCGGGCCACACCCAGGCTGGCCAGACCTAGACTAGGGTCGGGTCGCCCCGGTTCGGGCCAACCCAGGGGGTCTCAGGCTAGGTCGGTCTGGGCCCGAAACCCCCAATTTCGGAACCCTCACGGTCTTTTGCCCATATCATGGGTTGTGGACCTCCGATCGATCCACCATCAGCTGCTATGTGATCTTTGGATCAAGTCGGTCGTTTAGGTATATTAAACTCAAGGTTTCAGAGTACTTTGGGTTTGGCTGGGTTGTTTCGTACACGAAACCAATCGGGCCCTCGGAGAGGAAACACTTATAACTTGAGCTCAAGACATCCGATTGATGTGCCACGAACTTTGATGGATTCCTCAAAGGGAGACAACCTTTTTGGCTTACTCCACTCATGTTTTGGACGTAGTTGGAGTAAGTTCGGGTTGGTTTTGACCTAAAAATCAACCAAGCCCCTGGGATGAAAAAGCCAATAACTCTCAGACCGGGCGTCCGATTGACGCGCTGTCGATGACATTGAGTTCCCGTTGACGATACAGAACTTTTGGATACACCAACTCTGGACTATGTGTCAGTTGATGTATCAGCCCCTCGGCTCATGGAGTGGACCCTCCCGAACAAGCTTTCTGTGTGCGGGAATCCTATAGTTGGCTACGACTATGATGACGATGACGACTATTCAGAAATTTTCCGTGAATTCGATGGTGGAAACTACAGCACTCAGTGATTCTACATGGATCAGTGCTACCAATACTTTGTGGGTCAGATCCTATGTGGGTCTGCGCTCAACGGTCCTGTGTGGGCTAGCGCCTATAGACCATGTGTGGGTCTGATCCTGTGTGGGTCATTGTGGGGGTTAGTTACCTATCGGTCCTTTGTGGGTCATTGCGGGGGTTAGTATCTATCAATCCTGTGTGGGTCCAATGACATAAATGAATCAGTGGCTACATCTGATCATCTATATCATCTTAAAAAGAAGTATACCTATCGGAGCTAAATCCTAACTTGGTTTCCTATGTGGATTGTGTTGTGCTTTCCTGTGTGGACTGGGTTGTACTTGAGCTCGGATGTTGGAGCCGAACGAGAATTGATGACTTAGGTATATGTATGGGCATATACCTATGTAGTGTCAGATTCTACTTCGTGATTCTATATTTCCTTTGTGTATTATCCTTTGTGGATTCTGGGAGACCTTCGGGGGTCTTGGGGTCCATACTGAGTAGCTTATACTCACCCCTGCATGGGTTATGCCCGCACTACGTTGTGTTGGTTGCAAACGACGGAAATCACTGATCATGGTTGAGGCTCGCGGAGCAGTCGGTACCTGGAGGTGGACCACTGGGCGGGACGTATACGGAGCGGACGGCTGGACCCGAGGAGCTGAGGTGGATATTTGTACCTACCCTTCATGTGGGAGTACCAAAGGACAGCTCGAAGATGCGGCTTTAAATTTCAGTTTTTCTACTCCCTTTTTCAGTTGTACTTTACTTTCAGTTTGGTTTGGTATTCTGGCCCACAAACTTTTCCACAGTTACTATTGTACCCGGTTTTTAATTAGTGTTTACTTTTTCTTTCTTGCTCTATGGTGTTTGTTTAATTTACAAAGGAAATGCCTTCACTTTTTACCGGGAATTACGCCTTGGTGCAAGACGCCAGCCCCTAGCCTATGGGAGGCGGGATTGGGGTAGTCACGACACGGGCCCCGAGGACGGGTTGTGACAGAGAAAATGTGTCACATCCTTGAATTCTTTTAAATAAATTTTTCATTTAATTTCTATCAATGATTTTTTATTAGGGGTTTCCATGCATTTTGGTGGAAATGATGAGTTTTCAAAATTTGGTCCAAACCGTGATATCATTTCCAGATTTAAAAATAAATTATATTTCTTTTATAACTCCATAATTTTTCAACAATTTACACCCATTACACTTTATAATTTGATTAACCTAGTATATTAAAACCACTATATCAATTTTTACTTCTTATGAATTGAAAATATTGATGGATTTGGTTTTTTTATTAAGTAATTGGGCTAGCTCAAAATCTCATTTCCTACAATTAATATATTTTTTTAATAATTTAATATCTCACTAATTTTTTATGTTTTTTCACTGATTCCAACAGTCACCCATGACCAATTAGCCTATGCATGCCACCATTCTTTCATAACCCAATTTGGAAACCAATTGAATGTCGAGTTTGGGAGAATATCTAATGGATTTCACAAATCACTCGGATTTAATGATGTAAATAGATCCTCTCATAACTCCTATTTTTACTCATTTTCTCCAATTATACTTCTTTCATGACCTCCTCATCAATTTTTGAATGTTTTTTTATTTATGTTTTCTTATAATTCAGAAACTGGTGTATATGATTCATTTTCATCTTGATTTTTTTGTGTAAGTGTTTCTCACTTCATTTACTTCTTTCTCCTTAGGGTTTCCTCCATCATTCATGAATTTATAGAGTGTAAAAAAGTTAGGGTTCATACCTAGGGTTTTATTTGGGGTCTTTTTGGTGAAATATTAAGGTTTAGGGTTTGTTTTCACTACCTTGTGAAGTGGAGATGTTGTGGTTGAGGTTTCACATAAAGATTCAAGGGGTTTGACACAAAAGCTAGGTGGTTCCTTGTGTAACCAATTTTGTATGATTTAATTTTTTTTTTGTGGTTTTAATGTTTCTCATATGCTTCTTCAGGTTTGAATACTGTTTTTGATTGATTTTCTTAAGCGTTTAATTTAATAGTATCATTATGGATTCAATTTGGGTTCTTTTCAAAGGTTACTCATGGGGTAATATTTCGGTGTATTTTCCAAAAAAATAAATGTGACTTATTTGGGTTTAATTTTGATTAATAATATGGTATTATAATTCCATAGTCTCATGTTGCCTTGAAATTGGTATTTTAATGGGTTCATGGTGTAAAACCATGTTTTACTTCTTGGAAGTGATTTATGAAAACTTTTTTTTTCATGTATGCCTTTTGTGTTGTTAATTGTGCTATTTTTATAAAAATTGGGGGTATTTTAATAAATATTTTTAGGGATTCTAATTCTATTATTTATTTTTATTAGTATGAAATTGAAATTGAATGGGAGAATTGAAATTGGGTTTGTGTGCAAGGAATAGTTACACCACATAGGATTGTTTTATAAAAATTGACAATTTTTTGTTTAGTAAAAAAAGTGGAATAAATGGTGTATAGATACTATTTGGTGGGTGTGTTCACCTATTATGAGTTTTTTATCTTTATTTTTGTTATTTAAGATGTCAAATATTTTTTTGAATGTCTTATAATATGCAGAAATGTTTTAATAAATTGAAGGAGAACACTGAAACATTGTTGTGGGAATTTTTGTGTGACTGTGTTGTAAAAAATGAATTTTTTTGATGAAAGAAGAATGACATGATAATTGACTAGACTCTTATGTGAGTTATTATTCCATGGAATGGTTTTATAAAATCCTTTAACGTAATTTTTGAAGTGTTTAATAAGTTTGAAAAGTGTTGTCGGCTATTTTTGGTGTAAGCATGATTAGGAAATGAATTTGAATGAAAAGGTGGATTTTGTGACTGCTGTGATTTACATGTGGGGTTTTTAGTGAACTTGTGATGTCAAAATTAAATTTTCATTTTTAAAGTATATTTATTAACTTGTTGAACTTGTTTGAGAATAATGGGAATCCTGGGTATCTTGGTTGGTGAACATGTACAAGTATGGTAGTGAATCTGTATTGTTTGGCCTCAGTTTCACATAGAAATATTGATTCTTACAAAACTAACTAAAATATGATGATGATAATTATGGGGGGTCACTTGGTTATGGTTATGCTCCATAGTTGTGGCTTGTACACGAGAACATATATTGTGATGGTTACTCTAACCGAGATACAAGGTAAGTGGGCCCCACAATGAGATAGTTCATATGGGTTATTTTATATTGCTTGTTCTCAATAGTATCATTGTGTGTACCATTAGTATAAATAATGGTTGGATGGTAAATTTAGTAGTCTTGACATTATTATTTAATAGTGATTATTCATAATGATAGCCCACTTGAAAAACTATTATAATAATTTTGTTTCATCTTTTAGAAATTGTGACTAGCATTTCATGTTTATTAAAACTTGAAATCTTTTCATCATTGAAAGATTATCAAATAGAATCTAATAATGGGGGTATACTACTGGGAATTTTCTCACAACCTACAAACACCCTTGGTTGTATGTATATATGGTAATTTATTTGTCAAAGGTTGGGTACAATTTTTAGTGCTAGTGGTTTGGGTTTCTAGAAGGACAATGGTGATGAAGTATTGTGGAGATAACTTGATAGTGGTGCCTCATTACATGAGGGTTCTTTTGCTATTTACATTTAGATTTTTACCTTTATTATATTCATGGTGAGTTTCCTTTAAAATTTAATTCAGTCCTGAATTTTTTTCAAAGTCTCTTTGGATTAAAAAATCTAGATTCTTTTTATTGGATTAATTTCATGTTATATGTTTATATACTTGGGTAAATAATTCCCAATTATAATTTGAATGTACCAGGGCACTTGTTCTAGGATATGGGGATTGGAAACACCCTTTGGTACTTGTCCCTAGTTGTGTTTTCCACTAGTTTCGGTGGAGACGAGATTTGGTTCATGAAAAAATGGTATCAAATGTTGTTTATGTTAGCTCCTTGAGTCATGATATTTTGGGAATATTTGGGAAATTCAGATGTTAGGGTTGTCGGTAGATCGTAATTCAGTTATGGTTAGGGTGTTTGATCACCACACATCAGGACGAGATTCAATTTTCCATGTGGTGTTTACATTTATCATTGTCATTTGGTTTTATTTTTCTAATAATGATTTGGGGTAATGTAAAGTGTGTTGGGTTAATGGGATCAATGTGCTTGCAAGGCCTAGAAAAACATGTGTATCCAAGGATATTGCCTATAACACATTATATGACGGTGAATTTATTTGAATATGGCCACAAAACATATTTCCTACAGACCCACTAGAAAAATTTTATTCTCTCATTGTCTTGTATACTTTAGTTTTGAAATTATGGAACATTGTTTTAAAAGTTAAATGGTTTTAAGAAGAGTAATTTATTTATGAAAATATTTTCAAATTAACATGTAATGGTTTGATTTATGAAATGGTGGAACTGAATTTTTATAATTGTTTTTAAATGTAAAATTGGGAGCTTACCCCACTTTTGAATGCAGGAACTATATTGAAGTTGGTTTGGAAAAAAGTTCTTCCAATAGAGTTTTCTAAACAATACAAGGATTTTTTTAATGGGATGAGATGTTTTCAAATTGATTTGAATAACTAGAATGTATGTTCTTATCTAAATGGGTGTGACTATATAAAATGTTTTGTAAGATGTGATTTGAGATTTTGATCTTGTGGATAATGGTTTTGATAAAAAGGATGTGTTGGTTGGCCTTTTTGGTTTTTGAAAAGTAGAATGAATTATTCTTTTAACCATTGGTATTTCTATGAGACCCCACATGCATTGGTTTATAGGGGATGATGGATGTTTGCAGCCATGACTAGATGAGTTTTACGACATATATGAGTAGGGTTCTCAGTGTGGCATAGAAACACGAATGTTTGAGGCCCATTGGGTATCATTGGTGGATACACTAAGATCTAAACAGTTTGTTTTCAAATTAATTTTTTTAAAGAAATACATATTGTCTTAATGAATTAATTGGGATGATTTATGTTATGTGATTATAGAAAATTTGAATGATGTGGGTTATTTTGGGTCTAAGAACCCCTCATGTTCGAAACATGTTTTGGGATTGTGTTTGATCAGTAAGTTGGGTAGAAGGACCCTTTAGTAGTATCTTCAGAGAAATGTTTTGGGACACATATATGGTGGTTCCTTTCATGAGTTTGGATCTTGTTTTAGGATTTTTTTTAACCAATGTACTAGCTTGGTTGGGTACATGGGTTTTTCCGTAGGATAAGTTACGCTCCCATTAACTGTTAATTCACAACTGAAGTGAATCCCAGAGTGTTTCACCATTGAGAAATATTATTGTTGATAAATATAAAAAATAATTTTATCGATATTTTTGGATTGAGTCTTCAACCATTACTTTATTTGATTTTTGGATCCTTTTGTAATGGGATAGTGATCATGGAAGGTTGAAATATACATTAGATAATTATTTTTCATGATTCGTAAAATGTATAATTGGTCTAGCGTTGTTAGTGTGGATGAGTGTCTCAATAGTGTCTAAGAGGGCCTCTGGGTATTTCACAGTTTCTTTGTAGAAGGAGTCCATGTTAAACCAAATGTTTTGGTACTCTAGTAATGAGAGGATATTATGGCCACATTATATACTTTTCTATTGTTTAGGGACATGTCATAAGGTCTCATTCCATATATTGTTTCTATCAGTCACAATGGTCATGTTTGGTGACTCCTTGTAATGTCATGTTCTCATTTGATTATAAAGGTTAAGGTTGTGCAATCCTCTGAGGGACTCTGTTTTTTTTTGGGAGTATATCTACCTAGGAAAAATTTCAATAATCCATTATTCCATAGGAAGGTGTATATATGAATCATTTCCTTCTGTTGATTCCCACCTGAAGAAAATTGGTGTGATGTGTGTGCATATTTTATGACCATGCACTACTACAAATACGCCCTTTATCAGCGCTAAAAAGGGCCTTTAACAGCGCTAGGAAAAGCACTACTAAAGCAGGAGAAGATAAAGGGGGGGGGGGGGGGTCCCCTTTATCAGCACTCATAAAAAGCGCTGATAAAGACACATTTTATCAGCGCTAAAAAAAATGCTGATAAAAGGGGTCTATTATCAGCGCTAAAAAAAGCGCTGTTAAAAGTACCCCTTTATCAATGCTTTTTAGCGCTGTTAAAGGGATCCTATATCATCACATCCTTTATCAGCGATTTCGTTCTAGAAGTGATAAAGGACCTCTTTATCATCACTCTTAAAAAAGCGATGATAGAAGTTAAAAAAAATAAATAATTTAAAAAAAATTAAAAAACTTACAAAAAATTTACAAAAAATTAAAAAATTCATTCCAATCGTGGGGGGTTTTTATAGCGCTTGATCCTCCCTTTTAACAGCGCTTTTTAGCCCCTCCAGTTCCCACATGCACCCCCTCCACCCTTTATTAGCGCTAGCCCCGAACATCCACCCCCATGCGCATTCCTCTACCTCCAGTATGTTTTGAACTCGGGACCTCCCCTCTGTGCACCTAAGCCCTTACCACTACTCTATTTTGATTTGTTTACTATTTCATGATATATATATATATATATTTATTCATATAGTAATATATATATATAGTAATATTAATATATATGTAGTTATATTAATATATATATCTATTTATATATATATGTAGTTATATTTATTCGTATAGTAATATATATTTATATTAATATATATATATAGTTATATTAATATATCTATATATAGTTATTTTAATATATATATATATATATAGTTATATGTATTCGTATAATAATATATATTTATATTAACATAAATATATATATATAGTTATATTAATATGTCTATATATAGTTATATTAATATATATCTCTATTTATATATATATTTAATTATATTTATTCGTATAGTAATATATATTTATATTAATATACATATATATATAGTTATATGAATATATATATTTATAGTGATATTAATTTATATATTTATAGTGATATTAATATATATATATAGTAATATTAATATATATGTAGTTATATTAATATATATATATAGCTAGAGTAATATATATATAGTTATATTAATATATAGTAGTTATATAAATATTCATACATTGGTATTTTAAATAAAATAGATATTATTTATTATTTAGATGGAGCTAATATATTTTATATGTAAATATGTTTAATTATTTATTTTAAAATTTTAATTTTTATGTATGAATATATAAAAAATATGTACATATTGTTATATATTTGATTATAAATAGTAGTGCATTATAAAAAAATGATAAAATTTAAAAGGCATAATATGAATATGAATGTAATACCATGGAATAAATTTTGTCCCCACCAAAAAATCCAATAATACCCCCTCAAACGAGGCTGAAAACCCAAAAAATGATAAACAATCTGGGTACCCCGACTAAAAACACAGTTTTAGAGGCCTTATGGGCCTCTTTTTGACTCTAAAAACACTTGATCGTGGTAACCCGCAATCATAGAAACATAGATATCATCGTAGGATTCAATTTGATATGCTGTAGAGCTCAAATGGACACCCGGATAAAAAGTTATGGCCGTTTCAAGTTTGAGTTGCGTTTTCAACTTATTTTGAAACTTTTTTTTAATTTTATTAATTTTTTTAGTCTTCAAATTGTTATTAAATGAATACTACTCCATAATAATTAGAATATTATTAGCAAAATATAATTTTTTAATTTTTTAAGAAGCCATTTTCACTAAATATATTATATATTAAGTATATTAAGTGTTAATGTACATTTATACTTATCTAAAATATATTTAAAAATTATATATTATATCTATATTTATAAATTAATATATTAATATTTTTTTTTAATTTTTTTTTTTTGAATTCAACCCTTTATCAGCGCTACTAAAAAAGCACTAATAAAGGCCCCCCTTTATCAGCGCTACTAAACAAGCACTGATCAAGGGGGTCTCCTTATCAGCACTTTTTCATTAGCGCTGATAAGGGGGGGTGGGTGCTAGGATAAACTGTTTTTGTGGTAGTGATGTTTCAGTGAAATGTTGTGTTAGGGTATTGTGAGATTGAAATGTTTTATGTCTTGGTAAACTATTCTGGGATTTTGGTCTACTTGTTTGTATCACAGGAAGATGAAGATCTATTCCGGTTGTTTCCACAGCCTACCTACAAGGCCAAAGATGCTTCAATTATTTGAGCTCCATCCATAGGTCCCAGAGGGAAGATGACATGTAGTCATGTGAAATCAAAGGGTTCTTCAAACCCTTTTAAAAAGTCTTATCCTCAGTATGAATTATAAGAAGATATTAATCCTCTGGTTTCATCATCTTGTTCTGGTTTTTCCCATTTGGTGGTAGAGATGTGAGGACATTATTTCCATGTTGTAGCCCGAGTTCATACATTCCCCCTTTTTTTCTACTGGGTATTTGGAGATTGGATTGATGTTTGGCTGGATAGGTTGATTGCACGGTTTTCACATGGTTAGAAGTCATCATTCCACATTAAACTGTGAAGATAGATCAATCTCCATGATTAGCGCACGATTTCCCAAAATGTGTGGACAAACAATGTGTTCATCCCAACTCATTAAATTTTGCGTTATTTCTGTACCAGCCCTTGCTGGGGTCAGTTAAGATGGCTGGTTCTTATGGTCGGAAGACCCACTATGAGTATTATATCTGTTCTTTTGAAAAGGTCTAATGGTTTTCTACCCCTTGAATAGGGGATTCTATAATGAAATCCCCTGTTAGTGTCCTAAATATATCTAGGGAATATGTAAGTTCTCACTTATGGTGGGGAGCCCATTCATATCTCCCCAAACATGTAACATGGAATGGTTAATGTGCTTGGCCTGGCTGGAGTTAGTCTCATTCAGAGCTATCTAACTACCAACATCTTCCTAGGGTAATCATTTTTTATTATAGATTGTCCAATGAATTAGTTAAACCAATGTAAGTGTAACATTGTTCATTGTTGTATTTTGTCTTGGTATATTACAAGATTCGTGTTCATATAATATTTTAGAAGTTTCCTTTTGGGGTTAATGTTTGAATGTTATAGGTCATTTTACTAAATTGATGAATGTTATGGATTGTGAGTGTATTCCTACCTTAATTCATCACTAGTGGTGTTTTGGCCTTTTAGGGGTGGACCGAACATGGTGATGGAGTATGTATATGGTCTTTTAGTTGGGTTTGGTTTTTTTATTTGGCTTGTTGTGGATTTTTGGGACAAGAATGTTATATGTTGGGAATATTTGAATCATCCATGACATTTATTAAAGGAATATTTCATTTAATTTCTATCCTTGATTTGATATGGATGTCTTCTATGCATTTTAGGGGAAATGGTGGGTTTTCATAATTATGCCAAATTGTTATACAATTTATAGTTTTAAAAATTATATTTTTATTCTATAAGTATATATTTTTTCAAAATTCATTATCCATTCCACTTCCCAATTGGAATGCACTGGTATATTTATACAACCATATCCTTTTTTACCTCATATGAATCCATAATAATGATGGATTTTGATTTTTTTAGATTTTGGGCCAGCCCGAAAGACCATTTCCAACATTAAATAGTTTTTCAATTATTTAATATATGATTCAATTTTTTTCCATCATTCCAACTCCCAACCGAGCCCAATTACCCAAGGAGTGCACCCAATCTCTCATCCCGCAATTCGGAGCTTAATTGAATTAGAAACATTAGAAAAACATCTCAGGATTTCAGAAATCTCACAGAAGTGAAGCGATAAAATGATATTTTCATAACACATTCTATTTTTAAGTTTGTTCTATGATTATAGTTCCTACATCGCATCCTCAACCTTATATAAACATCAATTGCATTTATGGTTGTTTTGAAATTCTGATACAGGTGTACATCGATCGTTTTCATCATGATATATTTTTGTAAGTGTTTATCTCTTTATTTCCTTCCTTCTCATTAGTGTTTCCTCAAAAAATCATTAATTTATAGAGTTTTTTATATGTTAGGTTTCATACATAGGGTTTCGTTTTTAGCTTTTTGGTTATATCATATGGTTTAGTGTTCGTTTTCACTTCCTTGGGTTGTGACGAAGGTGCGGTTGAGATTTCACAAAAAGTTTCAAGGGTTTTCACTAAAAATGATGGTGGTTCTATGTGTAATAATTTTTTTTATTATTTATCATTCATGATTTAATTATTTTAATGTTTTTTCCTATGCTTCTTGTGGCGTGAAAATCATTTTTTATGGATTTTCATAAGCGGGTAATTTTATAGTTGTATTATGGCTTAAAATTGCGTTCTTTTCATGGGTGACCCTTGGGATAATGGGTTGGTGTATATTATAAAACATTAAAGTAACTTATTGGTATTTAAAGGGACTTCCATATATGGTTTTCTAAAGCCTTAGTTTCATATGGGTCTTGAAATGTGTTTTTGAATGGGTTTAAGGTCTAAAACAATGTTTCACTTCTCAGAAGTGATTTATCAGAATGTGTGTTTTTGTTGTGTGTATTTTGTGGTGTTAATTTAGTTATTTTTATCACAGATGGGGTAGTTTAATAAATGTTTACAAGGCTTCAAATTATGTAATTGATAATTATTGGTATGATTTTGTAATTGAATGAGGATTTTGAAATGCGTTTTGAGTATGAAGCATAGTTACACCACTTCGGTTTGTTTCATAAAAATTGTGAACGTTTTGTTATGTTAAAAAATTAGAAAAAATGATGTATATGAACTTTTTGGTCGGTGTGTTATCCTAATATGGGATCTTGAATGGAACATTCCTCATTTAAGATGCCATTTTTTAAACGTTTTATAATGTGCTGAAATGTTTTAGGAAATGGAAATTGAGCTGTGAAACATGGTTGTGGGCTATTTTGTGTGAGTGTGTTGTAAAAAATGAATATGTTTGATTAATGAATTATTATATTTTATTTTAGTGGTCATTAATTTGAGTTATAATTTATTGTAATGGCTTAATGAAAATTTTTACAGGATTGGTTGAAGTGTTAACAAAATGTGAAAGGATTTGGAGGCTATATTTCGTTTGAGTATGATTTCAAAATGAATTTGAATGAAAAGGTGAACATTGTAATTTTTATGTTGTACATGTGGTCTGTTTGGTGAAACTGTGATGTAAAAATTATATTTCAATTTTCAAATAATATTTCTATACTTTTTGATCATTTTTGAGTACCTATGGAAACCCGAGTATCGTGGTGGGTGGAGATTTACAACTATGCTAGTGAACCTGTGAGGTATGGATCCATTTCATGTAGAAATATTGATGTATACAACATTATCTAAACTATTAAATTGTGAATGGGGACCCATAAGTTATGGGTATGTTCACTACTAGAGGTTTGTGGATGACAACATGTATTGTAATTGTTACACTCAATGAGATACAAGGTACCTGTGACCCACAACGAGCTAGTGCCTAGGGGGTTTTTTCCTGTTGCGTGTGCTCATTAGTTACATTGTGCTTACTGTCAGCATACATTATTTTTGGATGGAGAATTCATTGGTGTTGATATTATTTTTTAAAAGTGTTGATTCATAATGATAGACCACATGAAAACTGTTTTAATTATTAATTATGATCTTTTTGAAATTGCAAGTAGCATTTTCTATTAATGAAAACTCAAAATATTTTCGTCTTTGAATGTTTATCACATGGAATCACTTAGTGGTGGTATCCTAAATGGAATTGGATAACACCCTACATACACCATTATATGTAAGTATGTTTGGTTATTTATATTGTCTCGTGTCGGGTACAGTTTTTTGTGTTAGTGGTTTGGGTTTCTTGGAGGTCCTTTGTGGTGAAGTCTTGTGGAGATAGATTGAGGGCATGTCCCCTTTCCATTATGGTTCATGGGCTATTTTATTTGGGTTTTTACCTTTTTTATAGTCTTGGTGAGTATATTTAAAATATTTCATTTTTTATATTGTTTTAAAATATTGTTTGGTTTTAATGATAACGATTCATCTTATAGGATTCATTTGTTGTTTTATGATTATACACCTGGGTAAATTGTTAGAAATTCTAAATTTTAGATACACAAGCTCTTGTGCCTGTCCATGGGGATCATGAATTCCCTTCAAGACTTGTCACGTGCGGGTATTGGTATCGGTTTTACTAGAAACCAGATTTGGTTCGTGACACAATTTCTATTGTTATGTTATTGTGAAAAATCTACAAGTTTGAAAAAGTGATGTGGGAATTAGATGAAGTGAGGAAGAAGAGTTGTGATCATCTATTTCAGTGTAGGAAGAAATATAGAGGAATTTATTTCTTAAGAAGGATGATTATAATGACACAAAATTTTATTAATGAAAATCCCATATTATCTGATTAATTATATTATTATGTAAAATGGTAATATAAAAAATATACACATCCTTGGTTGTATGTTTTGGGATTTTAAAATTCCATAAAGAATTTTTACCATTTCTAATATAGTCATTGAAGACTGATCACATGATTGGTATAAATGTAGGACTTTTACAAATCCAACTATGTCAAACAATGGAAGCGATGATTCATCCAGTGGAATTTCTCCATACGAAGCCCATTTTTTGAATACCGCAAAGGATGCAGAATCACTAAGATTTACTCATGGCCATCATAATCTGATCCTCATCACATTAGGATTGAATGGAACAACCTATAAGAGAAGTAAATGTTAATAGAGATTACCAACCGAGCGATGTTATATGAGTCACCAAAAGAGTTATTCCCAATTGTAAAACGAACCCATAGGTCTTATGCTTGTTTTATAAGGGGTTTTGTAAAAAGATACAAGCACTATGATTATGTGTTTTTTATAAAGAATATAACTTAATTTTATTATTGTTACTCTCTAATTTTTTTATAAAAACAAAGAGTATTTGTAATTAATATTCAATTATTACATCTATTTTGATGAATTAATTTATTTTTTAATTATACAGTAGTTTAATAAAAATTATTTTCATATTACTTTTTATTAAATATAAATGATTGTATGATTATTATATAAAATAGTTATTTTTATTATTTTGTGAATTCTATTTTTGTAAAAAAAATTATTTTTCAATAAATATTAGTTTTTCTTTTAAAAGTAAAAAGTTAGTTATTCATAAATTTTTTTTAGATAAAACCAATTTGTTTTTTGGATTCAGGAATTTAAAATTCTATAACGGTTAATTTTTCAAATTTCCATAGACAATCGATTTTTTTGTTAAAAATTAAGTAACCTCTAATTATATAATGTGTTTTTTGATATCAAATGACCCATTAGTTATGTAGTAAAATACAATAAAATGGGTTTTCAGACAATAATTGTTTTAATGTTAAAATAATTTTATTTATATTTGTTTTATAAGTTTTAGGGTTCATTATTGGACCCTCCAAATCATATAAAATGTTATAACATTTAAAAATAATTATCATTATATTTTCACTCACATATACATTAAAAGGCCAAATATTTTAATATTTTAGGCTATTTAAGTTATAAAATAATGGTTTCTACTTCCCTTTGGATTAAACGATTACCAAAAACCATGGGATGGATTCTGGTTTTGATTAGTTTAATGTGTGGTGTCCAAAACCAAAATAATAATAAATTTACAACACTTTACTATATAAAGAGACTCAATATCCCATTCATATTCACTCAAACCAATTGGATCTAGACCAAAATAATCCCTCCTCATTCTACAATCCTCCCATGTTGCTCCAGGCTCCCAAAAAGCCTGTCTAAAGCCTCTCCGAAACATTTGAGATCACCCATCTATCTAAATGATTTCTTCCTTTGTCGTTTTTATCTATGATTTTTATGTAGTAATATTCATTTACATTCAATTAAAAATTTCATTTTTATCTATGATTTTTATGTAGTAAAAAATCATTTACATTCAATTAAAAATGTCAAGGTATTATTTCTCACCCACAACATACATTTATACTTATTTTTTAATAATAATTTAACACATTCTCTCTCATAAATGCCTCTCGTGTACACCTATTAGCATGTTGAAATTCCTTAAGATATTTATTCCTCTCTAATTTTTATCAATGATTTGATTTACATTCAATTAAAAATTTAGTGGTATGATTTTACACCACCCTCATACATTCAACTTTTTTTAAATTATGAATGACCTATTTTTCTCTCATTAATTCCTCCTATGTGCATTGGTTATCTTGCCAAATTTCGGTAAGGGATATCATTTTCTTCATTCACATTCATGATATTATTTTATATTACTCTTAAAAAATAAATTAAATATCTTGGGACATGTATCTATATGAAACCATTACATTAACATTCATGTAAATATGATGAGATACACCGTTCCCACTCATCGACCAATTTTTTTGGAGTTCTTATATCACACCTTTATGCTACTAAAATTTCACAGGGATTTTCCAAGCCAAATTCATTATGTAGTGAATACAATTATCATTTATATCTCAAGGGTATTCTCCTTTACAATTTTTTTATTTATTATAGTTAATCATGTGTGTATTTTACAATCCATTATATTGAAATAAATGATGATTTTGAATGATAAACTATTATATAATCAAGGTTTCACACTTATTCTTGAAATTTAATGATTAAGAAGGATGCACCATGATATCCCTTCAATGCCTTGGGTAATGATTATTAAAATGATACATCAATTTCAGTGAGGGTTTACTCATTATTATTAATGTGTAATTAGGGTTTCAAAATGTTATTTAATGTGGTATTATGGTTTACTCATTCTCCATGTGCAGTGTGACTTGGCTCATGGAAATATCATGATAAATGTTGTTGAAACATTTCTATGTTATGATAATTAATATATATCATTCTTTTATGTTAATTTTTATCTTGCGGTCCAATGATATTCCTATTTCTTAACATGTACTATGTTCTTCATGTTATTCCTTGTTTACTATTTTACTAAGAATTATAACTCTCCATTTTCAAATGCATGTCCTCAGGTTATCCCATGCAATGATATGTATGATGAAATGTTATGGAATATAAAATATGTTTTCAATAAATATGTTCTATTTTATGTTAATTTTTCTTATTTAGTGTCCCTAATTTGCATAGATACTAAACCTCTCAATCCTTTGATTTATCTTTAGTGTGTTTTTATGTAATAAATCATGATTATGTGTATAATAAAGAGAAGGGTTTTTATAGGTTTATTTTTCATTTATTTATTATTATTATTTGTTAAAGGGAGATAAGATTATAGGATGAGTAGGTCCTTGATCAAATGAACATCATTGGAAGTAGATAACCCATGTATGAGGAAATAATCCACTTACTTATTATTGGATTTCTATTATTTGTGATTTATGTTAACACTGAATGTTAGTTCACCTTGTGAAATTCAGTTTTTAATGTTTGTTTTTCATAATTATATTTTCTTATATTTGAATTATGTTATGATATGGAACGATAGTTAAATATGAAGTCATCATTCTAGGAACTGAGGATTTATTCTAATATGCATAATTTTAGTTACACATGGGTAAAACATGATATCTTTAGGTTTTTGAAATTGATACGTTTTTCTAATGGTGTAATTTAACTAAAAATGAGGTATTATATGAAAATTGAAATTGAAAAATAATAAAAAAATTTGAATAATTGGGATTTGAAAGAAAAACTAGAAAATGGGAATGTGTTTACCATTTTTAACCATGACCATGTTTTCATAGGGTAATGGGTTTTGATAGTGACCTAGTTTTTACCATGTGATAGGAATCAAGGAATTTATTGTTATGAATTTATGTGAAACCCTATTATTAAATCTGTTAACGTAAGGAAATCCATCCTAAGGTTTTTAATTGAAATTATAAATAATTTCCTCCATGATGAATTCTATTGAACGGATGACATTAGTAAATGGATTGAAATGATCTTCCGATTAATGAACATGACTCATAGTTAATTTTGAGTAGATGGGAGATAATGTAGTACAATGAAAAAATTTCTTGATTCATGTGTTTTATGGAATGTTACCATGATCTGGTTGTGAACGGTAATTTTTAGTTTTCATGTTTGTTATAGTTATATTTCCAATGGACTTTCACTATAGTGGGTTGGCCTAAGGGATGAGATTTCTTGATTTAGTTCATCAAGAAAATAATTGACCATGTAGAGACTCCATATTGGAATAAGATAATAATTTTATCTATATGTGATTATGATAAGTGAAGCACTCATGGGACATGATTGGTATGTGTAGAGAATGGGTAGAGTTTGAAATAACATCCACTATATGTTCTTGGTGCATTTTTATCTTTAGGGACTGAAAAAAGAAGGACTATAATTAAATTTTGTTGACCTAAGGATGTATGTCCATTTTGGAATATTATACACACATTAATGACTTGCATTCCATGGATAATATTCAGGAAGGGGACGATACCACTATGAAAAGTCATTCCCTGGAAATACATAAATATTATATTATGTACTCGGATAAAATTCATCGATTAATAACGTTTTCTAGTGAGGAAGATCAGGATCACTTATATAATGGGAACAAGAAAAAGGGGCCTAGTTGAGGAAAAGTTTATTTAATTTGACTAATAAGAGGAATGCCTTTTGAGAGTGGGATGTGTCATAATGATAATGTTGACCATTGCAATGGGGAAAAAATTATAAAAGGGACGTATCTGCTACTTAGTAACTTACCAGGGTGCTTTTTTGCTTATGTGGTTATCTTGGATAATTGATTATATATTTTAGCCGACCACTTTTTTAGAACCGATAATGTATTAGGATGGAAATCAGTAGTGGTTTTGTGATAACCCAAGATATAAGGGTAGTTCTTTGTTAACTATGAAGAACCAGATTATGTGAAGGGTTTTGTTTACCTTGTATCTGTCTGGAAGAAAGTGTTATAATATCCATGGAGGATGAGGTATAGTTCGTCATATTTTTTTAGATGATCTCCCATCTCAGTAGAGTGTTGTAGCTAAGGGGTCATGGATATTCATTATAACAACCCGATATTTTATGATAAGTATTATTTTTAATTTATTTGATGTCATGTGTTTTATGCTACAACAATATTATCATGTGCTATACACCACACTGTATTAGCTCGAAATATACACAACACTATTCTTAGATTGTATTACACACAATTTCAAGTTCGTTTTATAATAGTCATTATAAGAAACATTGAGTGTATATATATATATATATTCAATGTATATATAAAATATGGTTGGATTATGTTATAAGATATAATAAAGGATTCTTGCACAACATGCAACCCTGACTTGTCTTGCATTACACGCAATAGCGACCTTCCTCGATAGCGTGTGTTGTACGCAATACCGAGTTTTACTAAACAACCATATATTATTATAATATTATTATGAACTACCAGTTATGAATATTATTAACTAAATTTTTAATTTTATAACATTATTATTCATATTACACATTTTCTAGAATATTGTATAAGAACAAAATAAAATTTTTGGGTAAAATAAGTATTTTTCAAAAATTGCAGTTTTGCCGCCTTTTGATGGCGCAACCGCTTTAAATCTATATTTTGACCTGTTAATAATTTCACTTTTACAAAATAAATTATTATTTGGAATGAGGATATAAAATATTACCTTGGATAAATTTGTCATATTATTCTGATAACCTTCTTATTTTAATGATTAGTAAAAACACTCTATATTTTAATTAAAAACAATTTTTTTCATTGTAATAACTTATGTGGTTAAATGATAATATTGAATGGTTTTAAAGTATAAATAGAATATATTTTTACCATTTAATATAATGTATGTCATTGGCCTGGATTTTATATTGAATTCGTAGGTTAAATAAATTTAATCTTTTGTAATGTTATAAACAAAAACTCATTTTCTTTCGACAATGGGATTAATTTTAATTTAATTTCTGAATCTTTTGTGTATTGAATTTGGAAAAAAGGACTCCATATTTGGAAACAGTGAGTCCAAATTATATTAATAGACTACTTTTTATTTTTGGGATTTATGAATAGTAACAACGATTAATTTTATTTACCATAGTAAAAGGTAAATTGGGTAATTAATGGTATATATAATATTATAAAATTATCCTAATACTTGTCTTAATACAATAGGATAATTATAATGTGTCTTAGGTCATATTTGGGTCGAAATGGAAAAATTAAAACCCACTTGGAGGTGATTAAGACCTTTAGTTTATTTTATTTAAAGGAAAGTGAAATATGTCTCACTAAACTTTAATAATTAATGTATTTTTAATATAAGTTTATACAGAATATAAATAATGTTATAAATACTCATTTTTAAGATAAAATGTTTATATTTGTCGTGGTAATTTATTTGTAATTTTTAAGAGTTATTTAATTACCTTATTATCTAATACATTAATGATGTAGACATTATTTATTTAGTGAAAAATCAATAATATAGTATTTATTTAAATAGTAATACATATCAAAAGGCCCAAAAATCTTCACAAAAATTATTATTAGTGTATATATAAACACTAATAATCCACTGGCCTAATTTATTACCATTTGGATCCTTACTAAGGCGATTATAAAAGTTATATTATTTTATTTTAAATGATGCCAAAGTTGTCAACTTCATAATTTAATAAATATAACAATTTACATATTGTGGTTTTAAGATGATAAATTCGAGTAAAAGATTTATTGTTAAAGGTAATAGATTTATCTTCATCATAGGATTTCATTTTAAATTTTTATGCAACAAATAAGTATATTAAATAATTATACAAAAATGTTGTAGTAATTATTTTATTAAGAGATAAACCAAATAAATGGTTTTAAAAATAATAAACTAAATATTATATGAACTATTTAATGTGATAAAGTAATTTTTTGGACACATATGACCTATTATGAATATATTAAAGATTTTAGTTCAAACATATCTTCTGTATATATTTTATTTAAATTCAAATAAATGAATAGTGTCAAAATTGACACTATTGTTATTTTATAAAAATAAAATATTATAAAATTGTTTAAAAATCACAAAAAAAATTAAAATTTATAAATTTAAATTTATATGGTCGAATATGTTAGAAATTATCCAATTATGGAAAATTCACCACAAATAAGTAATTATTTGTTATAATTTAAAATATAGAATGTTATTACCACAAATAAAATTAAATTGAATAAATAAGGATAAATCAAGTTGATAATGTATAAAATAAACTCCTAAAATGTATAAATTTTTTTAGTTGATGTGATTACAATGCTATCTCATCTACGCATCTGATATGAGTCATTTTGGAAGTTTTCATGTTGGTTTGCGATTTAATATAAACTAATATCTCTTATATTTCCAAAGGTGCCCCTCTCTTCCCATATAAAATGGCACCTCCTCCCTTTCCTACTCACACCAATTTTAGCCTTCATGCTCGGAAAACACCTATCCATTTAACTTCCCCACATCCCAAGAAACATCCTAGAGTTTTTGGTCTTCTTCAAAGACCAATTTTAGTGCCCTAAGAGGAGGTCTCAAAGAGGCAATTTAAAGAAGAGGTAATGTCCGTTACCGATTCATTCAAATTTATTTCTTCTTATACTTATTCTTCTTTTGTTGTTTAATTATGAAGTAATAACATCATTATCACTCATATATTTAATGTTATTATAATTATGATACAACCCTAGTTAACCATCTATCCATCCTACAGAAAATGAAATCATCGTGCGTGTGTACGTACGGAATACTGTCTCTACGACGTGGTGTAATCTATTTTCAACCACCACCTTACTCGGATGGGTGTAATGGTGTACATAATGACTATATATGATTATTGTAATGTGATATTGATTCTGAAATAGTATAAATACACTCCAATACAATTCCATGGGAACAATATCATCGCTCGTGCATACGTACGGATTACCGTCTCCACGACGCGATGAGATTCATTTTCCATGTTAAAAATTCAAGAATGATTATAAAGTATATATAATAAGTAATAACTAAATATATGACATAATAATGATACTGGATTTATGTACATATATATGTATGTCATATACTTAATTCCATTCAATTCAATAAGGAAATGAAAACAGCATTCATGCATACATACGACCTACAGTCTCCATAAACGGTGTATTTTATTCCACTTATCGATTTATTATATATGTATATTCTGAATATATATTATATATAATTCATGTTTTACATTCTATATGTAAGTAATCATGATATAAGTAATCATATTAATAATTACAAGTTAAAAAACGAACGACAAATGAAACGATTTTACCCAAAACGCTACATTAACATGAATTTACAAAAGAACGGGTAATATAAAGTCATAAGTGAACCATATAAGATATAATAAAAATTAATATGAATCTGTAATAAATCAATGACATTATTTAAATCATTATATAGGAGGTTTGGATACGTACGAAGCATATCAGACCTAAGGTAAGGTATAATTTTTCAAATCACATTTTTCTCCGAGATTGATTATTCGTAAGTATTTACTAGGGTTAATTATATCATACATGTCCATGTTTTATAAAAGTGTTCTCATGTATGTTTAAATTATTTTTTACCCATTTTTTAATTTTACTACATCGTATGTATGGAATCTTTCTTTTGTTTACGTTACGAGGTACTTTTTTGACGTTTCCGTCAAAAGTACGAGGAGAATTCTATTATTAACTTATACGGTGTGAATGCATTTTTACGGTTTCATAACGCATCATTGTCATGACGCATACTCTATATGATTTTATGAATATTTTCAACAAAATACATTTATTTTAATAGTGAATGGAATTTTTTGAAGAGAAAATTATTTTGACAAAGAAAGGATATTTTCCTCAAGAATTCATTTCAAATGTTTTATCAAAACTATTTTCCATCTAAGATGACATTATTTGATATGTGTATGTTTCATGTTTAATGTATCTATGATTTACATGGTTCACTTTTCTTATGATGAAATGTCCATTTATTATATATAGATTATGAAATGATGTGATTATGTAAATGAAACCCATTTTATTATTTGGGTTATGATGAATGTTTTAAGTTTATTTTTTCGAACAAGTAATAATGATTTCATTATGAGATGTTTGGGGCCTATATCTCCCTCTAATTCATTTGGTAAAGATTTATATATCATGAGATAGACATGTCTGGAATGAAAAGTTAAACTGCTTCAGTAATACACGACTGGAACAAGGAGTGAACTTGATTCAGAAAGGGACTTTGTCCACTAAGATGTTCTTGGCAGCAATGCCTTGTCTAATATGGAAATCATATCACGTGCTTTGTGGTTTCCACAATTACATGTTTTATTTCCATACTAATTTATCATTCTTAATGTTTATTTATGATATATTCCTTACGTACTTCCATGTTTTATGTCATTGCAAAGCTTTTGATGTTTAAACATTATGTTCATGTTTTTAAGTTCAAATGTATATGGTATGTTTTATTTTATCCATTCCTACCCTTACTGAGCATTTGAGCTCACCCATTTTATGTTTTCTTTTCCCCAGGATATAAAGAAAGGTTTTAGGTAAGAAAAAAAGGGGAAATATCATTATGGGATACGTTAAAGATCTTTCACCATGATTATAGGATTACGTTCCAAGTTTCCAAAGACACTACATAATTATGGTCCTTGTGTGACTGTTTTTGTTATATATTAAGTATTCCGCAAAAGTAATGTAATTTCCATGTACGTCAAGATTCGGGACTCTATAGTTGGTATCAGAGGAAAGGTTTAGTCAACCTGTGGAAACTAGGATGTGAAAATGTTAATGATATCCCTAGAGATATTTATAAGGTATGTCTAGGGATGTCCATAAGGATAAGTATACATATAGAATATAGTCCTAGAACCACGGTAACGATCTTAGAATTTAACATAAGATGTTAGATATTGAGGGTGCTCCCCGTTTACTATTTTGTTTTCCCTAACATGATTTTTTCCTATCACACTATTCTTTTTGGGCTTTAGAAAATGGATGAAACCAGGAATATTCATGATAATAGAGGATATGATGGAAAAAGGAATGATAATATTCATGAGAAACCAAATGAAACTAGATTTGGAAGTCCAAATGTCTTTATTATACTGTTGGCGCCAAAAATATGGCCCGAAAGAAAGGAATGAAGAAGGTCGGCGTGCTGCCTCCCGAAGCTCCGCCGCGAAGCCCCGGTGCGAAGCGCCCCCACCATGACGGCGCCGCGAAACTCCAGAGGCGGTGCTGCTCCGCGAACCCCTTTGACGTTCGCGAGCCGCCGCGAAGCACCAGAGGCGGTGCTGCTCCGCGAACCCCTTTGACGTTCGCGAACCACCGCGAAGCACCAGAGGCGGTGACCCTCCGCGAACCCCTTTGACGTTCGCGAGCCGCCGCGAAGCACTAGAGGCGGTGCAGCTCCGCGAACCCCTTTGACGTTCGCGAGCCGCCACGAAGCACCAGAGGCGGTGACCCTCCGCGAACCCCTTTGACGTTCGCGAGCCGCCGCGAAGCCCCTAAGGCGGCGCGCGAGCCCTGCTTCGCGGCGCCCCTTCCCTATAAGTACTAGACTCCCCCTGAGTCCCGTAGGACGGAAAATCTGACCTTTCAGCTTCTCCTCTCCCGGATCGCGAAGCACTCTTTTCCCCGGGAATCATGAGCTCCGCGAGGTACTTCTACATCGTGAGCCGACTCTGTTTTGTCTCGTTTTGAGCCCCTCTTCCGAGAGGGATGCACTTCGCGAAGCTCAAGGGCGTTCGCGAAGGAAGGGGATTCCCAAGGGAACCCGGGCAGCCGCGGAGCGCTTTTGCTTCGTGAAACACCCAACCCATACGAGTGATCCCTATGCTAAGGCAGGATCGCTCTACTTCGCGAAGCACATTGCTTTGCAGGACCCTACTTCGCGAGGCACCCCTTCTTCGCGAGGCAGTGCTCCGCCAACACTGTTCCACTTCGCGAAGCACCTCCCATTCACACCTATGCCCCATGCCAAGGCCAAGGCACCCTACTTCGCAAAGCACACTCCTCTGCTTAGCGATTCCTCTTTCCGTGCGACCCTCCAGGTTTTCACGATGTGATTTTAAAGTCCCATGGACAATACCACCCATAGCGTTGCTTCGCCTAATGCTTCTTCGCATAGGCACGCTAACGGCTATTGCTTCTTCGCATATCCACGCTAACGTGGACCCCTCGATGGTTCGTTCCACGACCCCCCATGACCATGGCCTTACCGACACCTTCCCTTCCCCAAGGACCAGAGGGTACCGGTTATGTGAGCCCTAGGGGTGTGGAGTGAACCCACCTCGTCCGAGCTGCAGGACGTTAAAACTGCCAAGCACCACGTCCTCAAAACATGACGTTAAACTGTGACCCAACCTCGTCTCCCTCATGAAGGACCCCCCAGCTCGAACATTCGTTGCACCACTCGTCTCCACGGGAATGGAACTCCTCCGCACATGGAATGAGATCCTCCTTGTCGGAGTGGCGCATGTTCGCAGGGGAAGGGCTGCCTCAGAGCGTAAGGCCCTAGCCTTTAGTACGGATGATTGCACCCATGCATCTCCGTACTTCCCCACTACCAAGGTCAGTGGAGGACGTGACAGGGAACGAGGCACCCCCCTCTGGGCCTCCATCCTGGAGTAAGTCCCAGCACCATGGGCCGCCTAACGCGTAATCCCCTCTTCGCTTCTCACAGACGCATCCTTCGCGACGTGATCGTCAGGTCCTTGCAACCTCTTGTTTCACACACCGAGCATGACTCACGTGGGCTTAGAGTGAGCACCGACCCTGACCTCCACCCATAGAGAACTACGAGGACTTTGATCCGTGTCAAGGCATGGTACGTAGGAAGCCTCCATGAGGTTCAAGCCACATTGCTCGGTCGTTCATTCACGTCGAGTTTTGCCCACGTCCAGCATGACGTTAAACTGTATGCCCCATCCAGCAAAGATGTTAAACTGCACATCCGAACTACGAGGACTTTGATCCATGTCAAGGCATGGTACGTAGGAAGCCTCCACGAGGTTCAAGCCCACCAATAGTGGACTAAGGTCTACTTTCACGTCGGTTCACCGACGAACACCCTTCCGAACTACGAGGACTTTGATCCAAGTCAAGGCATGGTACGTAGGAAGCCTCCACGAGGTCCAAGCCCACCAATAGTAGACCAAGGTCTACATTCACGTCGGTTCACCGACAACACCCCTCTGAACTATGAGGTCTTTGATCCATGTCAAGGCATGGTACGTAGGAAGCCTCCCTGAGGTTCAATCCCACCCATCATTCATTCACGTCGAGTTCATCCTCGTCCTTTTTGAACTACGGGGACTTTGATCCATGTCAAGGCAAGGTACGTAGGAAGCCTTCCTAAGGTTCAAGCCCACCACCCATTGGACCAAGGTCCACCTTCACGTCGGTTCACCGACGAATCTCCTTTTGAACTACGAGGTCTTTGATCCATGTCAAGGCATGGTACGTAGGAAGCCTCCACGAGGTTCAAGCCCACCAATAGTGGACCAAGGTCTACTTTCACGTCGGTTCGCCGAAAAATACGCACTCGAACTACGAGGACTTTGATCCATGTCAAGGCATGGTACGTAGGAAACCTCCACGAGGATCAAGCCCACCACCCGCCGCTCATTCACGTCGGGTCCCATTCCGGTCCAGTGGTAAGCCACTGTGACCCATCAGCCATTCCGAACTACGTGGACTTTGATCCATGTCAAGGCATGGTACGTAGGAAGCCCTACGAGGTTTAAGCCCACCACCAGTGGACTCACGAGTCTGCTTTCACGTCGGGTCACACCCGCGTCCCGCATGACGTTAAACTGCATTCACCATTCCGAACTACGAGGACATTGATCCATGTCAAGGGATGGTACGTAGGAAGCCTTCTCAAGGTTCAAGCCCAACTCCAATCCGACCAAGGTCCCTTATTTACGTCGGTTCACCGACACCCATCGCTCGTCGCTTATTCACGTCAGGGTTACTATCGTCCCGCATGACGTTAAACTGTATTTCCCGAACTACGCAGACTTTGATTCCCTGCCATGGGGATACGTAGGAAGTCTCGTCAAGGCTCAAGCCCAACTTCACTGTCGCCCCCTGTGATTGTCCCATTTCACACTCAATCCACTCCGTTCATCGATCCACCACCCGTTCCGATTCTCGCCCAGACTGTCTTATCCTGGTGAGACCATGTCGGTACGCTCTTCTTCACAGTCGCCCTAGGGCTGGCTCCGGTATCGATATCCCTTCAAGGAGGATCCCTCAATCCGATCTATCCTAGCTAATGCTCTGGTTGGGTTGATCCGTCTCCGCTGGACGTTAAACATGCGGCATACCCTGTGTTGAACACGGGAAGCTGAGGAAAACCTCAGATATGTGTCTATGACATGTAATTCCCCGCGCTCGATGCGGGATGCCTCGGGCCTCCACGCCCTCGAGAAGCCTTGTGATCAAGGATAACGGACAGACATGCCAGGTACCCCAGCATCCAGACACGCTACGGATGCCTCAACGTGACTACTCCCCCGACTGAAGTTTGCTACCCTGACTGGACCATTTGGAATGTCCCGATAGAAGCAGTGTAATTAACCGGTGTCCATGGAAACATGGAACTGGGAAGAGTTTCATGAACTATGTATTAAATCTATAAGGGAGACCCGTACTAGGTGATGAGTTCTGAGGAGGAATCCGCAGGAGGAAGAACCGACATCCCATCATCCCGTTTCGATCAAGGAGTAGACATCCCTGAACAAGGAACGAATGCCTCCCGCCTTTGGAAAGCGAGAATGCGGGGCAACAGGCCGCGCGTCCTCCATGGACGGATGCGCGCGCCCCGGCGAAAGCGTCGGAAATAGAAATGGTGAACCCGACGTGAAATTCTTCACCTCAGCATGTAGATTAGTAGAGTTCGAGATGCCAGTAGATTGACGTGTCACCAGATTCAGATATCCGGTGCCTGGTCCTGCCATGCAAATAGCGGACCTGCCGTGAAATTCACCGGAAGTCGGGGTAGTGGAACGTGGGGCACTCTGCTCTGCTGCGTGTTGGCGTGGATCCTTCTCACAGACATGGAGGATGTAAGAACGCTGAGGCACTGGCTGTCAATCCTTTTCCTCTCAGTACTGATGAGTTGATCCCTTCGTTTGCCAGGAACCAGGTTGCTATTACGGAGATGCGGTCACCATCCGCTCCTCGCCCACGCAGGGGCAGGGGCAACACCACGATGACCACCCCACATGGCGCCACTGCCGCCACGATGGCTACCACGCCACGGAATACGGGACGCCCACGTCCCCTTTCCCCATCATAGGTCATCCAACGAAGGGTGATCAACAGCCTCGTGCGCAGGTACGAGGAGGAAGGGGTCATCCCGACCAGGGATATGGCCCGCTTGGACCTGGAGGCCTCCAGGCCTCACCGTCAACGCCGCCCTAACAGGCCGCGTAGGGAGCCCCTACTCCCCACCCCGACATTCAACCGTTTCGGGAGTCTATCCCCGAAACGCCTTGACGACTCCTCGCCTTACGCTGAAGAGGCAGGTGCTGTCCAGCTCAGTCCGCTCAGGGCCCCGACCCGGGGCCCCCGGCGAGAGCTCCCGTCCGGCCGCGTCAGCGCCGCCGTCCGGCCCCGCAGGAAGAGCAGGCAGACTACGTCCCTGAACCACCTGCACCGGCCCGCCTGACCCGATGTCAGCGTCGGGCCCGGGCTGAGGACGCTCGCCTAGGCGCGTCCACGTCAACAGCTACAGTGGCCCGAGCCACCGCCGACGTGCATCGCGAAGCCCCCGCGTACATTGAGCAGGGACACCCCTACACCCAACTAGGATCGAGACCCCAACCGCCCCACGGGCAGGCCGGGTTGACTCTCCGGGTTGCAGGCCCAAGCGGTGATCGCCGCGAGCTATCTCGTGGTAATGTCACCTCGTACGAAGGTCCTCCCCGTACCGCTACTCCACAGAGCGTGGGCCTTCCCCGCTCCGAGGTTCGTCATGAAGGCATGCCTCGTGCTACCCCCATCCTGCTGGAAGACCTGCCCCGCGGCAGTAACGTTCAGTGCAGGAAGGTTTCCCGCGCCCTATGTACAGGGCATGGAGTCCATCCTTCTGGAGGCACCGTCCATCCGGTCCTCCTTCAACGTGGGGGTCCCCCCTACGTCCTCTCTGCGACTGGCGAAGGTCCTCCTCGCCCCAGCAACTCAAGGAGTGAAGGCCATCCCCGCTCCACCCACATTGATCATGGAGGTCCTCCCCATGCTCCTGTTAATCCCAATAGAGGCTCCGCATACATGGGTGTTCATGGAGGCCCTCCCCATGTGCCCTTCGACATTTGCCCTGGTGCCCCTCACACCCCGGCTATCTCGAGTGGGGACCCTCTCCGCCACGGCGCCAGCGCCGCCCCGAGGCTGCCTGATAGGGGTCAACTCTGTCCCCAAGAGCCACCCCGGGGCAGGATAGTGGGTCGTGGCCGCCACAAGAAGAATCCTGGGAAAGCCAGGGTGGAGATCAAACCTGCTCGTTTCTCCGACTCTGAAGCAGAATACGATTCAGCGATGGAACCTTCTCCCAGTTCCTCCGTATCAAGGACCGGGGCGGGAACCAGGCGCGTTAGCCTCGTTCTCCCAGAACATGTGGTCCACCGGATCCCCATCTCCCTCCGCAGATACATCCAGGAGGAAGAGATTCTGGGAACATCGCAGGTTTCGACCGCGCAGTCACCGCCATCGTCACCCAAAGCGCCCTCTACCTCTACTCGAGATCACGGGGAGTTGTTTTGGGGGACAGCGGCGGTGGAGCAACGACATGACCTGGCACCAGTAACGGCGATTCCCGTACCTGAAGCAGTGGTTGTTAACCCATCCTATCGTGACATTGTGGTCAGGTCACCTCGCTCTTCAGAGGAAGGCCCAGAATTCGGTGGCCAGTCCGCTCGCTCGCCGTATTCTCCACCGCCGAGTTTGCTATCCCAGAGGTCCGCCTCGGTACCGCTACCGGTCCCTCAGCCGCCTCCAGTTGATGAGTGGGGTAATGCAGGGCCAAACCCCGAGGACGAACCCAGGAGCTTCTGGAGTATTCTTGCAGCAGACTACTTCCCAGAGAAGTTCTGGCCCACGGCGGCGCTGAATTTCCGCGTACCCGAGTCGCTTAACCCTGAAGAAGTGGGATGCTTTTGTCGAACCTTGTGGGCGACACACTTCCGCCTCCGCTGTGAATGGGTAGTATACCCCAGGAGTTGAGAGCACTTCGAGGAGATTGGAAAACAGTGCCGCCTGATCGATGCGGTCGCGCTCCTTGTGGACCAGCACCCCAAGTCGCCAGGTCACCAGAGTGCCCTCCAAAGAAAATGCGTCCAGAGTTTTAAAGCACTCTGCAAGATCGTCAGGGAAGCCACCCCCCATGTGCAAGTCCGTGGTTGGGGACACTATTCTGCCCTTATTTTCGATCCTATTCGACGACAACCCGATTCGCTATGCGACATCGAGGACATGCCCTCGAGAGGAATCGCGGTCCACATGGCCGACATTGTGGACAAGGAAGACGAACTGGAGCTCCTTGATGGGGACTTCCCCCCAGAGGGCGCACCACCACTACTCGACCCATCAGGGAGAGTCACCCGTCAGCAGAGGAACCTGCTAGGCCTGCCCTCACCCACAGAGTCGCTGGTACTCGGTCGAAACACTGGCAAGGGTAAGGAGCACGTCGGGGCGGTCAAGCACTCCGACCCATCCGCTTCAGTGCAGAAAACGGACGAGGATCCTGAGAAGGCCGCATTACGCCAGCAGCTTGCTGAGTAAAATAGGCTGGTTGACGAACTCTTGGCTGAGCGCGCCGCAAGGCGGCGACCCGACTATGGTAATCTCAGGCCGGGGCAACAGGGGCAGGAACAATTTCCCCCCAGTGAGATGCCTCCGGGCAACCCTGATCATGCTACTACCACAGACAGGGCGGAATCCGGAACGTATGGCAAGAGGGCGCGATACGTTTCGCCAAACCCCCCCGAGCGACGGGGCAATCCGAAGAGCCTAGTCCGGGTTCCCCCAGTTGCCCCGCAAGTCGTTCCGCCAGTTGATCCACGAGCGGCCGAGGCAGTCTACCGTGTTGAAGAACCTGGTAATGCACTTGTGGTCAGGGATCCCCGTCAAGATAGGGACCCCCATCGGGATGACCTTATTGCGGCACTTACAGCCCGTCTCGAAGCGTTGGAGACGTGGCAGGTGGCGGTCCCACCGGATGGAAAGCCTTATCCCGCGTGGGTCGATGATATGCCCGCGCCTCCGGGTTTTGAGAATCCCACTTTCTCACCCTTCAACGGGACAGGGGACCTGCCACAGCACTTGGCCCATTTCTCTTCTAGGAGTGGCCCCATGCTGGGGACCCCGGCTCAGCAAGAAGCCGCCAAGCTCCGATGCTTTGTACATACATTGGAAGGTCCGGCATTCGTCTGGACAGCTATCTCCCTACTGGATCGGTGACCAGATGGGAGGATCTCCGCCGGCAGTTCCTGTACCAGTTCAGCTCTACCACGTGGAAGACCAGTATTGCAGACCTCTTCAAATGCAAATAGAGGCCTGATGAGTGGGTTGCAGATTTCATCGCCTGGTGGAAGGGACTTACGTATTCCCTCGATATGCCACTGACTCAAGAGCAATTACTGACAATGTGTGTGGGGAACGTCAAGACAGAGCCGGTACCCTCCCTAATTACCCAGAACTACCCTGGAGGGTTCAAGGATTTTTCAGATAAGGCTCAGCACCTCGAGGAAGCCCTGCAACAGGCAAGTCAGGCACGTTTGTTGCCCCCTATGATCCCAGCCAGGAGGACCGCCAGGGATGAACCCGCCGCAGTGGCTCAAATAGAAGCCCCGAGGCCGCTGGAATTGCTGCCGGCAGCGCCACCCCCGCAACCCCGCAGAGGTCCTCCACCTCAAGCACAGGCTCCCGCCCAGCAGCGACCGCCTCAGAACCGACAGGTTCCCCCGCGCAACGCGCCACTGCCACCTAGGCGAGACAACCAGGCGCCGCCTCCTCGGCAGGCCCCTCTGGTCCCTCGACAGGACCAGGCCCCCAGGGCCCCCTATCCGGAAAGAAGGTACCAGACCTATTCGTTCAATGAAAATCAGGTCCCTGGCTACTTCCGAAGTGCTCTAGAGCAAGGGATTGTGCGTCTGCCTGAGTGCAGAAGGCCGGCAGAGGCGCATCTCACCGATCACCCCAACGACTGCCCTTATCACCGGATCCTGGGGCACACCCTCAAGCGATGCTATGTTTTTAAAGACTGGCTTCAGGACCAGGTCAACAACAACATAGTCAAGTTGGGCCCAGCACCACCCCAAGTGGCGGGTATCTTTGCAGGATCAGAAATCGGCAGCGACAGCGAAGGTGAGTGGCAGCAGGTCCCTAGCCGCGGATCCCAGAAATATGACGACTGGATGGCTCGAAAAACTGTCGTCCGTGCCCAGGGCATCATCCGGGCGCACCTGAAGCAGTCGGAACCTTCAGAAGAAGTCACCGGTGCCTCCGCATCGTCTTCACAGTCGACCTCTGCCCAAAAGGGCAAGCAGCGGCGACGCAAGAAGAAGCAACGTGCACCGCCAGTGTCGTTGTCGTCCCGCACTCTCGGTGACTTTATGCCTCTCGAAATGGGGATTCCTCGCAGAATCCACCCAGTGGTGGATGACTCTTAGAGTGACAGTCAATGGTACGTTTTGGTTAACACCGTGGAGCAGGTAAAGCCCTATATGACCCCCAACGAGGGGGAACCCTAGGCAGACCGCCCCAACGTTTCCAGCCGACGTCAACATCAGCGGAATCGCAATCGCGCCAGTCATCGAGGCACGTCAGCAGGCACTTGTAGCCAAGCTGTGCACGCTGCCGAGACCAGGCAGCAGGCTCAGCCCAGTTCTCAGCATGCGCAAACCCATCTAACGCCCTCGGCTCTGCCGCCACCGCCGTTTGTGCTACTGGATCGGGGAGAGCTGCCTCGTCCGTATCATAGTCAGTCTTGCCCGGCTACATGCCAGCCTCTACTGCCCGATCCTAGCCCGGCGACCACTCTCCAGGCTTCTACTTGCAGGCAGCAGGATGTACCCAGTGCTAGCCGACCGCCAGTTCAACCGGCAGGACCCGCTATGCCTCCAAATGCCGAAAAACCCCCTGTAAGCAGAGGATCACGTTTGGCATGCAATTATGAATTCCTAAAGCACTTGGACGACATTCCAGCGAGGCTCTCCATCCTTGAGGCCCTGCGCCTGTCATCCGAGATGCGCGAGGCACTTGCCGAGGCCCTAAGGAGCCCCCTCCAGTTCGAGACAGAGGTAGCAGCTGCAGAAGCCTTCCATACCGAGACGATTGAAAACGCCGAATGTCAGGTGATTATCTCGTTCTCCGGTGAAGATGAGGACCCTCCCATACGGGGGCACATTCGCCCTCTGTATATCACTGGCCACTTTAACGGTATGGAAGTCCGTCTCTGCCTCGTTGACACAGGTTCTGGAATCAATCTAATTCCGACCCAGACGCTGCGAATGCTGGGTTTGTCCGAAAGTGATTTAACTCCCTCTGACCTCAGGATCCAGGGGTACGACAGGATAGAGCAAACCCCAGTTGGCAAGATCCTCCTGAAGACTCAGTTCGATGGCTTGATTGCCAGCACCGAGTTCATGGTTGTTTCTCAGGACACCGCCTACAACGCATTGATGGGTAGGCCATGGCTCCATCTGCATGCGACGGTCCCCTCGTCATATCACCAGTGCCTCAAGTACTCACTCAACGGTCGAGTAGGAGTGCTCCAAGGAGATGCTTCCCCTTTCGCTTCTTGTGAGGCCCGCTATCTAGATGCGGGTTATTACAAAAGTAAGGACAAGCAAATCCTAGTAAGCGAGGATGAGCCCGCCCCGATCACAAGTGATCCCTGGGCAAGCATGGACGACGCCTACATCCTCCCGATCCACCGGTTGGAGGCCACGACCCCTGACATGGGGCAATGTTTTGTTGTTTCGGGAATGCAAGGAAGGCATGTTCCCGTGTCCAAGCGACGGAGGAAAATCACCTCGTACTCCTACATCAACCAGGCTCAGGTGATCCCGGAACCTCCTACCCCAGTACGGTACCGGGACGTCAAACTCATGACGACGGCGGTACGCCATACGTGCCTCTTCCGTTGGGCTGGAATCCACCCACTCAGGCCGACACGTCACCACTGCTTTGATATTATCAAGCGTGGCCCCTTAGGGCGAAGGCCATATGGGATAGGATCAAATGCATTCATTGCTATGGTCTCAACGACAAGTGAGTCTCCTGATGTGATGACCGCTGTTGCCCGAGCCAGCACCAGCTGCCCCGTGGATCATGTTAGCCCAGAAGTATCTTCCGTCGCAAGAAGTCCCCCCACGGCTGGGGAGGAAGACTTGGAGGATGCTCCCCCGGCCTTTGAAGAAGGCGTCTCTACCACGGTTGATGAACCGGTACAGGTGAACCTTGGTAGCGAGGCAGATCCGAGACCCACATTGATCAGTGTGGCCATGTCCCTCGAGGAGTGGCAGCAGTACGTAGTCTTCCTCAAACGGCATCGTGATGTGTTTGCCTAGAGTTACGATGAGATGCCAGGGGTGGATCCCCATGTTCCCATCCACCGTATGGGCCTCCCGACAAAACATCGTGGGTTCAAGCAGCCTCCCAGGAAAATGCACCCTTCTCATGGTGCTATGGTTGAGGCCGAAGTTGACAAGCTTATCAAAGCCAACTTCATTAAGGAGGTCCAGTACCCCAAATTGCTCGCCAACATTGTGCCGGTCAGGAAGAAGAATGGTCAGATCAGAGTCTGCATCGACTTCCGCGATCTCAATCGCCACTGCCCAAAGGATGACTTCCCACTCCCAGTGACGGAGCTGTTGATTGACGCCACGGCCGGGTTCCAAGCCCTCTCTTTCATGGATGGGTATTCAGGGTATAACCAGATCCGGATGGCCCCCGAAGACGAGGAGTCCACTGCCTTCATAGCTCCCCAGGGTACCTTTTTCTACCAGGTAATGCCATTCGGTTTGAAAAATGCAAGTGCCACTTATCAGAGGGCCATGCATCGCATATTCAAACCGATTCTCTGGACATTGGTGGAATGTTATGTGGATGACCTTGTAGTCAAATCATGCCAGCGCCAGGACCATCTCAAAGACCTTGAGAAAGTGTTTGGTTTCCTCCGTTCCCGTCACCTGAAGATGAACCCGCTAAAGTGTGCCTTCAGAGTCACCTCAGAGAAGTTTATGGGCTTCGTTGTCAGATACCGAGGGTATCGAGATCGACCCGGAGAAGATCAAGGCCATCAGCCAAATGCCTCCCTTGAGAAACCTTCGAGAGCTCCGAGGCCTTCAAGGCCACTTAGCCTATATACGCCGATTCATTGCGAATTTGGCCGGCAAGTGTAAGCCCTTTTCCCGGCTCATGATGAAAGGCGCTGCCTACGAATGGGATGAAGAGTGTCGGACTGCCTTCGAGGAAATCAAGCAGTATCTCTCCAACCTCCAGTCTTGATGCCACCCGTCTCCGGAAAGCCACTGGTCCTTTAAGTGACCGCCCTGGAGAGATCCCTTGGCGCGCTACTCGCCCAGAAGAATAACGAGGGCACTGAGAACAGTCTCTACTATCTTAGTCGCATGCTTCTCAATACAGAGGTCAGATACTCCCCTATCGAAAAGAGCTGTCTTGCGTTCGTCTTCGCCGTGCAGAAGTTGTGACACTACCTGCAACACCACTAAGTGCAATTGATCTCTCGGGTAGATCCGCTGAAGTACATCCTGAACCGCCCATGCTGATTGGCCGACTATCACACGGTGGGCGGTGATTCTCCAGCAGTTTGATATCAGGTTTGTGCCTCAGAAGGCCGTTAAGGGACAGGCGTTGGCAGACTTTTTAGCTGCCCATCCAACCCCCACGGATCAATCCCCGGACCTGGACTTCCTGACGAGACGATCCTCTCAGTCGATCATGCTATCCCGTGTTGGAAAATGCATTTCGACGGTGCCTCCCGGAGCCCCACCGGTAGAAGGCTCAACGACCCCAAGCTCAATAGAGTGGGTCTGGGTATTGTTTTCATTACCTCGGCGCAAGCCATCCTGCCGTACTCGTTCCTGTTGTCAGAAGGTTGTACGAACAATGAGGCAGAGTACCAGGCTCTCATCACCGGCCTCGAGTTGGCCCTTAAGATCCACATTCCCCATCTACATGTGAAGGGAGATTCCGAGCTGGTGATCAAATAGGTGAATGGCGACTATGTCGTCCGGAAGCCAGAGCTCGCACCATTGTTGGAGTACAACCTCCTCGTAATGGCCCAGTTCTCTTCTCGGCCAGAGGTTACCCATGTACCACGGTCGCAGAACGGCCAAGCGGACGCCCTGGCTGGCTTAGCCCGCGTCGCTCGCAGAACCCGAGCAAGATGATTTGGTCATACACGTGGCCCACCAGAGAGTCATTGCTCCCATCACCCAAGAGGACAGTGATAGCCTGCGGGTAAGTCATCTCACCGCCGGACCCTCCATATCGGGAGTCCCGGGTTCGTCAGACGTAGTGGTTGAAACCACCCCCGACTGGAGAGCACCTTTTGTCGAGTATCTCCAAAATGGTCAGCTCCCGGACGACCGGGCTGAGCGCGAGCGAATCCGATGCCGCGCACTTCAATTCACCCTCCAGAGCGGCCCTAGTCTTGAGCAGATCCTCTATTAGTGGAGTTTCGATGGTGTCCTCCTCCTTTGCATCCAAGGAGTAGAGATACCTCACATTATGCAAGAGGTTCATGCTGGTTCCTGTGGCGCCCATCAAGATAGGCCGAAACTGTCTCATCAAATCCGGAGGTTAGGGTACTTCTGGCCCTCCATGATCCACGATTGCATTGGAAACGCCAAGAGATGCCACGCGTGCCAAGTACACGCCAACTTCTTGCATAGGCCGCCAGAACCCCTCCACCCCACCAAGTACTCTTGGCCATTTGCGGTATGGGGACTTGATGTAGTGGGACCGTATCCACCGGCAACATCCTGCCAGTGTAGATTCATCCTGACTGCTACAGATTTCTTCTCCAAGTGGGCAGAAGCAGTTCCGCTCAAAGAAGTCAAGGCCCGTTCCATCGTTGAATTTGTGATCTCCAACATTATCCACCGGTTTGGAGTCCCTCATGCTGTCCTCACCGACAACGGCACCAACTTCCGAGCAGCTAAATTGAAGAAATTGTACGCTAAGTACGACATCTGGTCAAACCATAACTCCCGCTACCACGCACAGGCGAATGGACAGATCGAGGCGTTCAACAAGACCCTCTCTAACATTCTACAGAAGATGGTTGGTCAAAACATGAAAAGTTTGCCGGACAAGCTCCCCAACGACCTCTGGGCTTACCGGACGACGACTCGCAACTCTACCCAGGTGACCCCATATTCCCTGGTGTATAGAGCTGAGGCCGTCCTACCCATTGAGATCCAGCTGTCATCGCTATGCACTGCGGTTTATGATCACCAGACCCCAGATGAGATGGCCGCGATCCGTCTAGCTGAATTAGAGGCATTGGACGAGAACCGTCTTCGTGCACTCAATAATCTGGAAAGGCATCAGGACAAGATAGCGAGAGCCTTTGACAAGAAGGTTCGTCTCCGCTCTTTTCTGCAGGGTGACCTGGTACTGGCCCTTCGAGCGCCAATGATTCCCGGTAGGAAACCGCCCAAGTTAGAACCCAAATGGGAAGGGCCTTATATCATCCACAAGGTTTACCCCAATGGAGCATACTCCTTGGTGACCATAGATGGAGAGCGTATAACCCCTCCCACCAATGCCAAATTCCTCAAGCGGTACTTTTCCTAGGGCAAAAGTGGTCCTGCACGACCCTAAACTGCGACTTGGTCCCACATGACCTTAAACCGCATCTTCATCCTCGTTGCAAGACGTTAAACTGCATGCCGGTCAGGCCTTCCAGACCTAGGCCCAGCCTGAGGCCCCTTGGCATCCTTGGGTCCCTGACCCCTCGTCCCGCATGACGTTAAACTGCACCTCAAGAACTACGTGTGGCTTGATTCCCATCTCCATGGGACATGTAGGAACGCTCGGATGCCTCGTCCTGAGCCCAGCCCCAAGCTTTTCTATGCCGCTATTCCCTCTGGGAATAGTCTCCTTGGAGGATCTTTGTGTAGCAGGGAATAGGCCTTCTTGGCCCCGCTCATGCAACCCCACTCGCGCAAAGATTGTGAAGGTCGCACCATGCACCCACTCCCGTTCTTCTATCCTCCCACGTCCTCACCGCATGATGCTAAACTGCATGGACTTCAAGAACTACGTATGGCTTGATTCTCATCCTTATGAGATACGTAGGAAAGCTCGGACATTTCATCCGTTGGCCCAGCCCAAAAGCCAAAATCTTCCCCTCGGGTCAAGACATGGCAGGGTGCACACTTTTGCCCCAACCCGCGCCGAGCAAGCCTCGACCTGGCTGCACATTCCCCCCTGGAGGTGTTTGCCCCTTTCGTGGATGGATAAAACTAAACCTCACCCACTCCTTTATTGGGATTCCGTCATTTTTCACCCCCGAAGGGACCCCCAAGAATGGCCTGGATACAATTCCCAAGGGCTCTCCTACCGATACAGGCCAACGCCCCCGAGGGTTTCCCTAAGCAACAAGTCGATACAAGTCCCGCGTTGCGAATTTGGTCAGTGGTCGACGCTCATTTGTTGCCCCCATACGTGTCATCATGGGAACACTATGTTTCGAACATGGTCAACAGTGTCCTGGATCTGCGGGTCCACCCCGAGATGTCCCAGACATCGAGTGCAGTGATTCATTCTGCCCCATCACGAGATGGAAAACTTCCCCCAGGGAGGTGCTAGCAATCGGGCCCACGGCTCTGTTTCCCCCTAGGAGTGTACGGTGTGGTGTGGGACTACGTCCTCATTCACGTCGGGATCATGTACCATACCGTACGACTCCCCTTACGAGGCCCAGCCTCAGGCCCCTTGGCCTTCTTGGGCCCCTCCGCCCAATCCCTTGTAGGAGTGCACGGTGTGGTGTGGGACTACGTCCTCATTCACGTCGGGACCATGTACCATGTCGTACAACTCCCTTAACGAGGCCCAGCCTCAGGCCCTTTGGCCTCCTTGGGCCCCTGGCCCCCCGTCCTCATGTAAGACGTTAAACTACAAGCCAGTCAGGCCTTCCTGACTGAGGCTCAAGCCCAGGCCCCTTGGCCTTTCCGGGCCACGGCCCAGGACCTATCTTATAGGATCGTATGGTGTGACGTAGGACTACGTCCTTACTCACGATGACTTCTTTACCATGCCATACACCTCCCTTGTTTAGGGGTATATTACTCCCCTCCTCGTCCAGTATGAAGTTAAACTGCATTTCAAGGACTACGTGAGGCTTGATTCCCATTCTCATGGGATATGTAGGACCACCTGGATGTCCAAGATTCGGGTCCAGCCCCATCTCTCGGGAATCCCCATCATGTCTTGGCCCCTTGGCCTATCCTTCCTCCATGTGGGGAACATATGGCATGGTGTGGAATTATGTCCTCATCCACGACGGTCTCGTAATGACCACGCCGTGCTTCCCCCCCTACTGAGCTATTTCGTCGATCCCTTTCTCGGCGGTTCACCAATGTGCTTATGAGTACTCTGGTTTATTACCTGGAATGCCAAGCTTTACTCGGACACGTCCGCACCCGCTTTCCAGGCTTTGCGTATCCTCGCGTCAGGGCTTTCATCATTTTTCACACCCGGAGGGACCCCCAAGAACGGCCTGGATACTACGCCCAAGGGATCTCCTACCGATACGGGCCAACGCCCCCCATGGGTTTCAGACAACATGTCGATAAAATCCTGTGTTGCGAATATGGTCAGCGGTCGATGCTCGTTTGTTGTTCCCCCCTCAGGCTAACGCGATATGGACACTGTGTTGCGAACATGGTCAGCAGTAGTCCTATATCGCCACGCCAACCCATTAAACCCAAATGTCGGGTACACAATTCACACCCTTCATCACTTCATCATGTCCAAGTAGAGTCTTGGGACTCCTGGTACTTTTCCCCCGTGCACGTCTGCGAGTTGGAGGAACAAGCTGCATCGAAGATGTCCTTCGGGGCTCTCGATCAACTCCCGTTTGGCTCCCCCCAAGTATTGCGATGAGGATACCCCCCTTGTTTCCCACACTGAGTTCAGCTCACGTGGGCTTAGGGGTTGGGTGGCATCTGTGCTTTCTTGGGAAGTTGCCACCGTTCACGGTCCGAGCTCTAAGACCCTAAACTAAGATTCTCATCTGGAACTACGTGTGACTCCCATCCTAATGGAATGCGTAGGAGTGCCCAGACCTCCTGTCTTTGGGTCCAGATTGAGTCCAGCTAATCCGCCTTTCTAGTCCTGCCTTCAGGACCTTGACTACGGGACTGCGTGGTGTGATAAATGACTACGTCCTCATTCACATCGGGTTTGCAATAGCTGCACCACGCATGCCCCCATTCTGAGGTTCAGTCCTCCTGTTCCCTGTCCTGCATGACATTAAAAGGCACCCTTCAGAACTATGTGTGGATTGATTCCCATCCTAATGGGATACGTAGGACCACCTGGATATCCAAGATTCGGGTCCAGCCCCATCCCTCAATCACTCTCAATGTTGAGTCCCTTGACTCCTTGCAGTGGTTCACCCATGTATTAAGAGCACTCTAGTCTAGGGCCAAGAGTGTTAGAATCAACTTGATCAAGTTCCTTCCACTTGTCAAGCTTCGTTTTCCCCTCCATTCGGATTTCCATCACCTTCCACACCCGGAGGGACCCCCGATAACGGCCTGGATACAATTCCCAAGGGCTCTCCTACCGATACGGGCCAATGCCCCTGAGGGTTTTGGACAACAAATCGATAAAATCTCGCGTTGCGAATATGGTCAGCGGTCGATGCTCGTTTTGTTAGTCCTCATTTCAGGCTAACGCGACAGGATATTGTGTTGTGAACATGGTCAGCAGTAATCCTCTGTCATCACACCAGCCCCTTCAGTCCTTGAATGATTGGTTGCATGATTCACATCATTTTCCACCCCATCATGACCAGGTGGAATCCCAACATTTTTGGCACTATCCCTCAGTGCACCTTTGCATGCTAGGGGGATGAAGCTGCAACCTGGCGTCCTTTGGGGCTCCCATGGTCCGAGCTCTAAGACCATAAACTAAGATCCATTCGAGACTACGTTTAACTTCATTCCCATCCTCGTGGGATACGTAGGACCGCCCAAACGCCCTGTCTTTGGGTACGACCCATTCAGGAAGCCAGTCTTTCTCCCTGTTTCACCTCTGTATAGGCCCCTCGGCCTAAGGTTTCCCTCTCCGGATGGCGTACGATTTGATGTGGGATCATGTCTCTGTCAATTGTGTTTTACAGCACTGCGCACATTTCCCGCCTAGCATCGTCTCTGCTACGTCTGCGTTGCATGAAGATAAAATGCATTCTTGGTCCTATCATACGACCCGAAACTGTGACATTATCGTCCTGGCCGCATGACGAAAAAACGGCACCTCATTGTGGTGGCCTCGTTGTAGAGGACATCACGTTGGGTATTGGTCACGCGCCATGCCATTTTTCAACGCCCATCACAGCTTGATTCTTGTGGCGACATCACGACCAACTATTCTAGGTCTGTCGCTTCACAAAAAAAACCATTCACCTTAAAGAACAAACAAGAGTTATCAAATTCCACTTTTTTTAGTGCAAGGGACATGCCCACACTTTCCTTTTCCCCTGGCACTGGTATCTTACCATGCCACATTCCATAACTACGTATGGCTTGATTCTCATCCTTGTGAGATACGTAGGAAAGCCCGGGTGCTTCCCCGTGGGCCCAGCCAAACCCTTGTGTTTGGTCCCTCGACTCGAGCATTTCCTCAGAGAACGCGTGGTAAGTAGGACTATGTCCTCATTCATGTCAGGTCTCGATGCCATGCATCCCCTGATCCCTTCACTCATCCATGGTCCGAATTCTATGACCCTAAACTAAGATGTCCCCAAGGGAAAGGGATCTGCTCCCTCTCTCTAATACGTTTCGTTGCCGTATTCAGATGTGTTTTGACAAAGAGCCCGAAGCGTGGGATTTTCACAGGGACATTCTCCTCATCTCATGACCAAGCTTCGTGAGCTCTCTATTTGGATCCTCATCCTCTTCCACAACCAAAAGGACCCTCGAACGACATGGATGCTAGGCCTAAGGGCTCTCCATGAATGCTGAACCTAAGGGCCCTTCAATTGTTTCGGGCCAATGTCCCTACGGGTATCTGACAACATTTGTGACATGGTCCCGTGTTTCGAACTTGGTCAACGGTCGACCCTCATTTGTTTGTCCCCATTTTAGGCTAACGCGATAGGATGCTGTGTTGCGAACATGGTTAGCAGTAATCCTCCATCGTCACGCCGCCATCATCATGATCCGAATCTTGAGCGTCATGATTCACACATTTCCACTTCCTCATGTTCAAGTGGAATTCCATCATACTCGGCACTCTCTCTCCGTGCATCTAGGTGCGATAAATTATCGTGTTAGTGTCATTGGGCCGGTATTCACCAAGCGTCCCTTTTCCCTGACCTGCCCCTTTTTGTGCCAGGAAATTCCCGCCACTACTGCTTGTTTCCCGCACCGAGCATGACTCACGCGGGCTTAGTAGTTTTGGTAGGATGTGTGCCAATACAGTCGGGTTGTTCCTCATCCTACACGACGTTAAACTGCGCTTCCAGAACTACGTACGGCTTGATTCCCATCATCATGTGGGATACGTAGAGACACCCAGGCATTTCACCTAGGACTCAGCCCCTGGAATCGCAAAATCTTGTTCCTCCCCATTTCCAGCCCTCTGGCCTGACCCCTCAGGGAGAACTATGTAATTGCGATTCTACACTGAACAAGTTCAGGATTCCCCAAGATCCCATTGGGAAGTGACAGATCCCCTCGCCAGAGAGGCCCTATCTGGAAGAAGCAATGATCCATGATCAGACCGATGCGCCCATCTGGTGTACTCCTACCACGGTGGTGTAACTACCTAAGTGTTGGATTCTGTTTGAACAAACCATCACTCCATATTCCACGCTTTGCGTGCCCCTTATTCGGACCCTCGTCCTCTTTCATGTCTGAAGGAACCCACTAACAGCCTGGTCTCATGCCGCATCGGCTTACCTACCGTCCTGGGCCAACGTTCCGGAAGACGGGTCATGTCTGGAAGGACCCCCTAACAGTATAGATGTCTGACCTATGGTCCACCAACTGTCCTGTGCCAACGTCCCAAAATACTGATCGACGAAAAATTGATAAAATACCACGTTGCGAATATGGTCAGCAGTCGATGCTCATTTGTTGTCCCCATTTCAGGCTAACACAGTAAGGATACCGCTTCTCCGCCACGGCTAACGGTTGTCCTTTACTATCACGCCATCCCCACAGTGTTCCGAATTTGGGTATCGTGATTCACACTTCCCATTTTCATCTGTTTGGACTGATTCCAGCGCCCCTGGCGTTGCCTCGTTCGTGCATAAGAGCGCGTTGAAGAAACGGTAATTCAGCTATCCTGGAAGTTCCTCCTCTGATCAAGCCTTCCCCATATTTCGGGAATCTGGACTGGCTCGGGGAATTGTCGTCAAACGTCCCGCAAACATTGTAGGGATGTGACAAGGCAATTCAACAGTGGAAATCGTGCGTGCTACGGCATGCAAAAAAAAGGTAAAATTTGGAAGCACGGAAGTACCAATAAAAGGGTTTTTGATTTGTTACAATACTCGGGGGTTGACTTCCCCCATGGACCGGTTGACCCCGTCAAAAGAGCGTTGCAGCTCCGCTACCCGCTGACTTGTGGCGTCCAAAGCTTGTTGCCCATGATTCAACTCCCGCTCTTCTTCAGCAGCGGTGGGGCGTAATTCGTCAACCCTGGCCCTGGCCTTTTCTACCTCGGCCTGGACGGCAACCATCCTTCCAGAGGTCTGCCCCATATGCTCCTCAGCCTCTGCCAGCTGGGCCTTCAATTGTGAGACCAGCTCATACTGCGCATCGAGAGTAGCTGAAAGCTCGTTGGCCCAGATCTGCATCTGTTGGACCTCGCCTTCAGCCTCCTGGAGCTTCCTAATGCTGGTCTCTTTCCTCCGCTGCCATCCCACGCTCAGCCCACGATCATGCTCCCGGATCTTCTCATCCATGAGATCTCGGATGAGCGCATGAGGGCATTGGGCATCCACTCCCCCGGCACACAGTTCGCGCAACTGCGAGCGGAGCCTATCCATTTCGGCCAGCCATTGCGCTTGGGGAGTGTCCCTGATAAAGCGCGTGATCAGATTCCACGACCGGCGACGGACTATGCTGCTGTCTTCCTCATCAGAGGCCGTTTCGTCCCAATCCGCGCGGTTGGCAGGCTCGTATGCAGGGTACGCCTTCAAGAATTCCTCAGCAGGATCTGCATCTGGTGTTGAATCTGGTACGACACCTAACGCCGACACAGGCGCGATAGGACTGGGACCGACCGGTTGATCCTCTTCCTCAGAGTCCACCTCGATGACTTCAGGTATGACACTACTGGTGGTCCCGCCATTGATGGTGTGCACCGAATCTTGAGGAGGTGGAGGGACTATCTTAACCATCACCGGCATGCCCCTGGGAGGGACACCGCCAGACATCCCGACCAGCCTCGCTGCAGCAGCCCACGCCAGTCGGAGAACTGTACGACAGAGATGGACATGAACGTTAGTTGGCAGGCATGATTTATATATGGCGACAAGGGGACCGGTGAAGGAGACTTAAAGAGATCGACCTCCTGGCACTGCTCTTGAGCCGGTACCAATGGAACCCCGAGGTGAGACCCTCCATATATTGTTAGAAGATCCGGAGACTCCGGGAGAGCCTCCACTGATGCTTTGGTCCCACCAGGTGCAGAACTGGACGCAGCCATGGGCGCGGGTTCTGAAGATCCCGCATCATCACCCGCCAAGGAGCGAGAATGAGGCCTGCGAACAAGTTCCTCCTGCATGGCATAAACATTGGTGAGAGGTCAATGGTGAACCCGAACTGCCTCGTAATGAGATAAGTTCGGAGTGCTACCTCGAGGGCCTCCGCGAAGTCGTCGGATTCTGAACTTCGGTCTCCGACATCGCCCTCCTCCAATGGGCTCCCTCCTCCAGCCTCATCCCCCCGAGAAGAGTCCCATGATTCCTCCAGCAAGGGGAAGTGCTCCCTCATATCGGCAGCCGATAGCTGCGGGGGCACCGTCTGATTCAACAGTACCCTCACCCGATCCGTCATTGGACGAGGAACACCGCTGGAGTGGACGTAATCCTCCAGCTCGTTCAGGTATTGCTCCGCCTCCGCCGGAGACACCATGAATCCAGCCCGAACTGGGCCTATGCCCGGCAACTCCATCCCGAGGCGATTCAGGTCGGCCCACATCTCAGGTGGGCTGAGGAATTGCCGGTTGATATCCCAAATGTCCCAAGCTTCTGGAAAGACGGCATCTTCTGCCATGTCGATGTGACGCAGCAGCTTTCCCGGAGCCTGAGTGGATATCCTACGGAACCCCCTCGGTGGCCGCCCCTCCGGATGACCATACTCTCCCGGAACCACCGGATCCGCCGCTGCTACCATACCCTCGGCCGGTGCGGGTCTCGCCGCCATGGATGCCCCGCTACCGCGAGCGGCCCTAGCTGCCCTCCGACCCCGACCTCGAGATAGAGGATGCCCACCGTCACCAACCCGGATCGTTGGCTACTTCAGCATCTCCCCCGGATAAGCAGCCTCCCAACTGATGGAATACTACTTCACTAATCCGAAGGCGGTGGTGGATGGAGACAATGCAATCCGCATCCTTCCATCTTCGCGTGTGAACATGAGCCACATCTTCCTCATCACACATGGGTGCTCCTGGTGGCGCACCTCCCAGTAAACCTACGGGGTCAGCCGCTGGAGGCACCGGAACTGCCTCGCAAACCGATGCAGAGTGTGCGGTTCGCAGATAGGATCGCGATCTATCCAAGCCACCAGAACTCCACCCCGGAAGGCCAGAAGGTAAGCCCTATGTTCTTCTGTTCCTCACCCGTCGTCAGCAAGTATTCCCGTCGGCAACGGGAAGGGATGTAAATTGAACTCATCCGCCCTCCACACCCGATTCAGCACCATTGGAACGGCCAGTTTGGACGGGAAGCTCCCGACCGTGTTCAGGATGGAGGGGCGAAAGTTTGATCCTGGCGGCGAAATGGGGTTTGGATACTCGTAAATCCCCCTGATGTGCACTGCGATCCACCCATACAGGAGGTGGAAGGGCCCGCATATTCTTGGAGGCTTCATGCCCTCGCTAATATGCCGTAGCATTCCGTACAGTTTGGCGAGCATCGGGATCCCCAGGTTGATCCGCTACCCCATGGCCAACATCGACGCCATGATGAACGAGCTGGGCCGCACACCCATGCTTGTATCCCTCACTGGTAGGATCCACCCACAAATGAGAGCCGCGATGAATGCCACCAGCCTGACTATTGGCTGTTGTTCGGTGCTGACACTGAAACCCCAAGTCTTCCAATGGCTGTCCTCCAAGACCCGCCAATACGAGTGCCCCATGCCCCGTTGGGCCGCCCTCGGACAAGTTCGGGGCCTCGGAGGGAACTCTAGATCTTCTGGGAAATTCAGGAAGCATTTGAACCACCTTCTGAAGTGGACATCCCTCACTGACTCCTTGTCCTCTCCAGGGACAAGTGCCATAAGCGCCGACGCCAATCGCGGCATTTCCTCAGCATCTCCCCACACGCTGGCAACGGGGAAGAACTCGTCATACATGGCCCCCAAGATCGGGACCCCAGAAACCTGGTGGACATCCCACAGGCTGATGCCCACCTCCCCGTGATGCAGGTGAAAAGTGTTGGTTCTGGATGACCATCTACTCAACAGTTCCGGCATCAGCTACTTTGGTTGGTAAATGTGGAACTGGGAGGCCCATGCTGCCTCATACAATCCCACTCTCCTCAGCTCGGCCTCGAACTCCTTGCATGAGGCACCTACCCAGTAGGCCCAGGCCCAGTCGTCGGTAAAATTGCCGCCCTGGCGCAGGTCCCACTCATCGGACCACCCCTTCTTCGAATCCTGCAAAGCCGCCTTCAGCATGGTGTGGTAGAGAGGAGGGGATGTCTCCGGATGCAGTGGCCTCCCGTTGATATCGTTCACAGGATTGTAGAGGCAATCGGTGGTGACGGGTGTGATATCCTCCAGCGCATGACCATCGGCCGCCCTGAACCATTGGTGCTGGCACGGTGTGCTCCTGAACCAGCAAGCTGGTTCATCCCTTCTTGCCTCAGGGATGACGACGTCATCCCTCAGCCCGAAGCCGTACAACGGCAGTTTCTTGCACTGCGGGTAATACTTCTGACCTTCCGACAGTAGGTCTGTCAAAGAAGTGTGGTCCGAGTGGCTCCAAACCATTTCCCCCAAGCCTGGACGGTTGGCCATCTCATCTCGACGAGCAGCATCTGCGAGGACCCCCAAGACAGCTTCTTGATGCGCCATTTTAACTCTGGCCCTCAGAAAATGATTCTTTCGGATGGATCGTGAAGCTCGACCGCGAAGCTCGATCGCGAAGCCGGATCGCGAAGATTGGTCGTGAGTTCAAGCCGCGAAGTCTGGCCAAGGAAGACAAGTGAAGGTTCTCTTGGCGCGGACGCGGAGTCGGAGACCCGCGGGTCGCCGCGAAGATCGATTCGCGAAGGGCTGTCGCGGAGTACGCGGAGCTTCGCGAAGTCAAGAGCGCAAAATGACAAGGAAGGCACGTGAAGAAAAAAGAGGTCGGACCCCCTATTTATAGGCGGTGACCGCGGAGCATCGCGGTGCGCCTCATCCGCGCAAAGCATCGCGGCGCGTCCGGAACCGCGGCCCTGGCGAGCATCGCGGGGCCTCCTTCGCGATGCTGCATCGCAAACCTATGACAATTTTGGCGATTTTCCCTCAGACCTCGACCCTTCGCCCTCCGCGGCTCCAAGTCTGAGGGGGGGCATTTGTTGGCGCCAAAAATATGGCCCGAAAGAAAGGAATGAAGAAGGCCGGCGCGCTGCCTCGCGAAGCTCCGCCGAGAATCCCCGGTGCGAAGCGCCCCCACAATGACGACGCCGCGAAGCTCCAGAGGCCGTGCTGCTCCGCGAACCCCTTTGACGTTCGCGCGCCGCTGCGAAGCACCAGAGGCGGTGCTACTCCGCGAACCCCTTAGACGTTCGCGAGCCGCTGTGAAGCACCAGAGGCGGTGACCCTCCGCGAACCCCTTTGACGTTCGCGAGCCGCCGCGAAGCACCGGAGGCGGTGCAGCTCCGCGAACCCCTTTGACGTTCGCGAGCCGCCACGAAGCACCAGAGGCGGTGACCCTCTGCGAACCCCTTTGTCGTTCGCGAGCCGCCGCGAAGCCCCGAAGGCGGCGCGTGAGCCCTGCTTCGCGGCACCCCTTACCTATAAATACTGGACTCCCCCGGAGTCCCGGAGGACGGAAAATCCGACCTTTCGGCTTCTCCTCTCCCGGATCGCGAAGCACTCGTTGCCCCGGGAATCATGAGCTCCGCGAGGTACTTCTACTTCGCGAGCTGACTCTGTTTTGTCTCGTTTTGAGCCCCTCTTCCGAGAGGGATGCCCTTCACGAAGATCAAGGGCGTTCGCGAAGGAAGGGGATTCCCAAGGGAACCCGGGTAGCTGCGGAGTGCTTGTGCTTCGCGAAACACCCAACCCATACGAGTGATCCCTATGCTAAGGCAGGATCGCTCTACTTCGCGAAGCACATTGCTTTGCAGGACCCTACTTCGCGAGGGACCCCTTCTTCGCGAGGCAGTGCTCCGCGAACACTGTTCCACTTCGCGAAGCACCTCCCATTCACACCTATGCCCCATGCCAAGGACAAGGCACCCTACTTCTCAAAGCACACTCCTCTGCTTAGCGATTCCTCTTTCTGTGCGACCCTCCATGTTTGCACGATGTGATTTCAATGTCCCATGGACAATACCACCCGTAGCGTTGCTTCGCCTAATGCTTCTTCGCATAGGCACGCTAACAGCTATTGCTTCTTCGCATAGCCACGCTAACGTGGACCCCTCGATGGTTCGTTCCACGACCCCCCATGACCATGGACTTACCGACACCTTCCCTTCCCCAAGGACCAGAGGGTACCGGTTATGTAAGCCCTAGGGGTGTGGAGTGAACCCTCCTCGTCCGAGCTGCAGGACGTTAAAACTGCCAAGCACCACGTCCTCAACACATGACGTTAAACTGTGACCCAACCTCGTCTCCCTCACGAAGGACCCCCCCCAGCTCGAACATTCGTTACACCACTCGTCTCCACGAGAATGTAACTCCTCCGCACATGGAATGAGATCCTCCTTGTCGGAGTGGCGCATGTTCGCAGGGGAAGGGCTGCCTCAGAGCGTAAGCCCCTAGCCTTTAGTACGGATGATTGCACCCGTGCATCTCCGTACTTCCCCACTACCAAGGTCAGTGGAGGACGTGACAGGGAACGAGGCACCCCCCTCTGGGCCTCCATCCTGGAGTAAGTCCTAGCACCATGGGACGCCTAACGCGTAAGCCCCTCTTCGCTTCTCACGAACACATCCTTCGCGACGTGATCATCAGGTCCTTGCAACCTCTGGTTTCTCACAACGAGCATGACTCACGTGGGCTTAGAGTGAGCACCGACCCTGACCTCCACCCCTAGCGAACTACGAGGACTTTGATCCGTGTCAAGGCATGGTACGTAGGAAGCCTCCATGAGGTTCAAGCCACATTGCTCGGTCATTCATTCACGTCGAGTTTCGCCCACGTCCAGCATGACGTTAAACTGTATGCCCCATCCAGCAAAGACGTTAAACTGCACATCCGAACTATGAGGATTTTGATCCATGTCAAGGCATGGTACGTAGGAAGCCTCCATGAGGTTCAAGCCCACCAATAGTGGACTAAGGTCTACTTTCACGTCGGTTCACCGAAGAACACCCTTCCGAACTACGAGGACATTGATCCATGTCAAGGCATGGTACGTAGGAAGCCTCCACGAGGTCCAACCCCACCAATAGTAGACCAAGGTCTACTTTCACGTCGGTTCGCCGACAACACCCCTCTGAACTACGAGGTCTTTGATCCATGTCAAGGCATGGTACGTAGGAAGCCTCCCTGAGGTTCAAGCCCACCCATCATTCATTCACGTCGAGTTCATCCTCGTCCTTTTTGAACTACGGGGTCTTTGATCCATGTCAAGGCATGGTACGTAGGAAGCCTTCCTAAGGTTCAAGCCCACCACCCGTTGGACCAAGGTCCACCTTCACGTCGGTTCACTGACGAATCCCCTTTTGAACAATGAGGTCATTGATCAATGTCAAGGCATGGTACGTAGGAAGCCTCCACGAGGTTCAAGCCCACCAATAGTGGACCAAGGTCTACTTTCACGTCGGTTCGCTGACAAATACCCACCCGAACTACGAGGACATTGATCCATGTCAAGGCATGGTATGTAGGAAACCTCCACGAGGATCAAGCCCACCACCCACCGCTCATTCACGTAGGGTCCCATTCCGGTCCAGTGGTAAGCCACTGTGACCCATCATCCATTCCGAACTATGAGGACATTGATCCATGTCAAGGCATGGTATGTAGGAAGCCCTACGAGGTTCAAGCCCACCACCAGTAGACTCACGAGTCTGCTTTCACGTCGGGTCACACCCGCGTCCTGCATGACGTTAAACTGCATTCACCATTCCGAACTACGAGGACTTTGATCCATGTCAAGCCATGGTACGTAGGAAGCCTTCCCAAGGTTCAAGACCAACTCCCATCGGACCAAGGTCCCTCATTTACGTCGGTTCGCCGACACCCATCGCCCGTCGCTTATTCATGTCCGGGTTCACTATCGTCCCGCATGATGTTAAACTGTATTTCCCAAACTACGCGGACTTTGATTCCCTGCCACGGGGATACGTAGGAAGTCTCGTCAAGGCTCAAGCCCATCTTCACTGTCGCCCCCTGCGATTGTCACATTTCACTCTCATTCCTCTCCGTTCATCGATCCACCACTTGTTCCGATTCTCGCCCGGATTGTCCTATCCTGGTGAGACCATGTCAGTACGCTCTTCTTCACAGTCGCCCTAGGGCTGGCTCTGGTATCGATATCCCTTCAAGGAGGATCCCTCAATCCGATCTATCCTAGCTAATGCTCTGGTTGGGTCGATCCGTCTCCGCTGGACGTTAAACATGCGGCATAACCCGTGTTGAACACGGGAAGCTGAGGAAAACCTCAGATATGTGTCTATGACATGTAATTCCCCGCGCTCGATGCGGGATGCCTCAGGCCTCCACGCCCTCGAGAAGCCTTGTGATCAAGGATAACAGACAAACATGCTATGTACCCCAGCATCCAGACACGCTACTGATGCTTCAACGTGACTACTCCCCCGACTGAAGGTTGCTGCCCTGACTGGACCCTTTGGAATGTCCCGACAGAAATAGTGTAATTAACCGGCGTCCATGGAAACATGGTACTGGGAAGAGTTTCACGAACTACGTATTAAATCTATAAAGGAGACCCGGAATAGGTGATGAGTTCTGAGGAGGAATCTGCAGGAGGAAGAACCGACATCCCATCATCCCGTTTCAATCAAGGAGCAGATGTCCCTGAACAAGGAACGAATGCCACCCGCCTATGGAAAGCGGAAATGCGGGGCAACAGGCCGCGCTTCCTCCACGGACGGATGCGCGCGCCCCGGAGAAAGCGTCGGAAACATATACCTAATCAGCAATCTCATAATATGATCAATAATCTAATCTTTGGTAAGTTTCCTGATTTATATAATAAGAGAAAGATGGAGTTTCATGATGATCATAGATGAAAGAATGTTTAATTTCCCTCATGTAAATCATGTGGGAAGAGGCATTAGGGATATTGTTTCAAAGGAACTGGAAGATGCATTGGGTGTGGAAAAGAAGGACACAAAGCCAATAAGTGCAAAGGAAAAGGTTTAGTTAACACCATGGTTGAGGATAATAGTATTTCAAAAACACCAACTGTGGTTAAATGTTTTAAATGTGGAATGTATGTGCATTATGCAAACCAATTACCTAAGGGAATGTCTCATGAAGAGAATCAGTACGGTCATATAGGTAATATTTATGTTGATGATGATGAAGAGACTACAAATGATATGTGAAATGAAGGAATTTTTGAAGCTTTGTAAATGGTTTAAGAAGGTAGTGGAATGATTACATGTTTATCAAGTGTAATGTAGTATATGTAATCTCATGGTACTATGGAATAAAGAGACATCTAAGGATTGTTACACTATTGTCTTTCCTAATGCATTGAAAGTATATGATGAATGGTACCAGTGACCAAGAAAGGTTATTCAGATATTTTTGGATAGTAGATGATATGCGCATAATGAAGGGGTAAGGAGAAAATTAAATGTTTGATAGTATTCATGATCTCATGAATAATATAAGGAGAAGCTCATATCATGGTTTCAGTATATAGAATTTTTGGATTTTGGTATGTGGAAAGAGTTAACTTTTGACAACATTAATGTTATCACTAAGGTTTAATGGGTATTCATTTTTCAAGAGAATACATGATTAAGGTATTCACATTATTGGAATGTGACCAAAAAGATATATGGGGGATAAATGCTGGTATTCACATGCTTGGTTGATGAAATTTCAAGTAATCATTTTTTTAATACTATGAGATTGTACATATGTATTTTGGATAAGCCTAAAGATTGGAATGGATTATTTTGGATTTAAGTTAGTATTATATAAGGATATAACTTTTTTCGATATTATTGATGGGATGTTATATGAATGTACTTTTAGAAAAAGGAAAACCTGTAGGACGGGCGACATCCCATCATGTCAGACAAGGATGTGGGAATCAAACCCATAATTGAAGTACGACAGGCCCTTATCTCCTACGACTGGCCTATAGGAAGTCCCTGGTTAGTAGAAACCAGTTTTATTTTATTAAGCGGTATGATATATGAAGTATATGTTCATTTTTGGAATCATATATGATTAACCTCACCATATATGGACTTATGCATATTTGATAACTTTTGTTACCCTTATGTTTGAAACAGATGTAAGGACCCATCATTCTATCACATGATCTATTAACACTTCAAGAATAACAAATTATACTTCATTTCTTTAAGAGATGAAGTGGAAAAATTTTCAAAGCATGAACACCAGTGAGATTTGTACCAAAATCAAGTTGGTATTTCTTCTAATTCAAAATTCATAACTTTAGGGAAATGATATTGAATACCAAAATTGTTGTCCTACTGCTCTTATATCCGATGAATCAGATGGTACCTTAAATCATCACAAATTTATGGCTTTGTGATTGTTGGCTTTTTCATAGCCATGTCCTCTACCACTCTCCATCAGAACATGATGGTTATATTTTTCTTCCATATCCATATTTTCACCTATGTTCTCATATGTGGAAACCCAGTGATTAGTAAATTTGGGTGGACGTTATGTTTCATACTTTAATTTTTAAAGTAATGTTGTGGTATTTCATTTTACGATGTCTGTTTCAATTAATGAAACTTTCAAGTAGAAAACCATGTATAACCTCGACGAACTTCGAGGGAGAAATTCATTTTAAGGGGGGTAGAATGTAACAACCCGATATTTTATGATAAGTATTCCTTTTAATTTATTTTATGTCATGTGTTTTATGCTACAACAAGATTATCTTGTGCTATATGCCACACTGTATTTGCTTGAAGTATATGCAACACTATTCTTAGATTGTGTTACACACAATTTCAAGTTCATTTTATAAAATTCATTCTACTCAACATTGAGTGTATATATATATATATATTCAATGTATAAATAAAATATGGATGGATTATGTTATACGAAATAATAAAGGATTTTTTCACAACAAACAACCCTAACTTGTCTTGCATTACACGCAATCGCGACCTTCCTCAATAGCGTGTGTCGTACGCAATACCGTGTTTTACTAAACAACCATATATTATTATAATATTATTATGAACTAGCCATTATGAATAGTATTAACTAAAATTTTAATTTTATAACATTATTATTCATCTTACACATTTTCTAGAACATGGTATAAGAACAAAATAAATTTTTTGGGTAAAATAAGTATTTTTCAAAAAATGTAGTTTTGCCGCTTTTTGATGTCACATCCGCTTTAAATATAGTTTTTGACATGTTTATAAGTTCAATTTTACAAAATAAAATTATTATTTGGAATCAGGATATAAAATTTTACCTTGGATAAATTTTTCATATTACTCTGATAACTTTCATATTTTAATGAATAGTAAAAACACGCTATATTTTAATTAAAAACAACTTTTTACATCGTAATAACTTATGTGGTTAAGTTATAATATTGAATGGTTTTAAAGTATAAATATAATATATTTTTACCATTTAATATAATTTAAGTCATTAGCCTTGATTTTATATTGAATTCGTACGATAAATAAATTAAATCTTTTGCAATGTTTTAAACAAAAACCCATTTTCTTTCGACAACAGGATTAATCTTAATTTAATTTCTACAACTTCTTTGTATTGAATTTGGAAAAATTAATTCCATATTTGGAATTAGTGGGTCCAAATTATGTTAATAGTCTACTTTTTATTTTTGGGCTTTATGAATAGTAACAACGGTAAATTTTATTTACCATAGTAAAAGGTAAATTTGGTAATTAAGGGTAAATATAATACTATAAAATTATCCTAATAATTGTCTTAATACAATTGGATGATTATAATTTGTCCTAATTCATATTTAGGTCGAAATGGAATCCATTAGAACCCACTTTGAGGTGATTAAGACATTTAGTTTATTTTATTTAAAGGAACTTGAAATATATCTCACTCAACTTTAATAATTAATGTATTTTTAATATAGGTATATACATAACATAAATACGATTATAAATACTAATTTGAAATAAAAAATTTCTTTGTCATGGTAATTTATTTGTAATTTTTAAGAGTTATTTAATTACCTTCTTATCTTATACATTAATGATGCAGAAATTATATATTTATTAAAAAATCAATAATATAGTTTTTATTAAAATAGTTATACATATCAAAAGGACCAAAAATCTGCACAAAATTTTTTATTAGTGTATATATAAACCATAATAATCCACTTGCGGAATTTTTGACCTTTTGGATCCTTATTAAGGCAATTATGACACTTATATTATTTTATTTTAAAGGATGCCAAATTTGTCAACTTCATAATTTATTAAATATAACAATTTACATATTGTTATTTTAAGATGATAAATTCGAGTAAAAGTTTTATTCTGAAGGTTAATATATTTACCTTCATCATAGGATTTTATCTATAATTTTTCTGCAACAAATAAGTATATTAAATAGTTATACAAAAATGTTGTTGTAATTAGTTTATTAAGAGATAAACAAAATAAATGGTTTTAAAAATAATAAAATAAATACTATATGAACTATTTAATGAGATACACTAATTTTCTAGACATATATGACCATTTATGAATCTATTAAATCTTTTAGTTTGAACATATATTCTGTATATATTTTTTTAAAATTCAAATAAATGAATAGTTTCAAAATTGACACTGTTGTTATTTTATAAAAATAACATATTATAAATTTTTTTAAAAATCACAAAAATATTTACAAATTATAAATTTACATTTAAATGGTCTAAAATGTTATAAATTATCTAATTATGGAAAATTCGCAACAAATAAGAAATTATTTGTTATAATTTAAAACTTAGAATGTTATTACAACAAATAAAATTAAATTGATTAATTAAGGATAAATCAAGTTGATAATTTTTAAATTAAATTCCTAACATGTATAAATTTTATTTTTTGATGATATTAATACCATATATCATCTAATATTCGGATATGTGTCATTTTAGAAGTTTTTAAGTGGGGTTGGGATTTAATATAAACTAATATTTCTTATATTTCCAAAGGTTCCCCTCTCCTCCCTTATAAAAGGGCACCTCATCCCTCTCCTCCTCATAGCACTTTTACCCTTCAAGCTCGTCCAACCCCTACCAATTTCACTTCACCACTTACCTAGAAACATCCTAGAGATCCTGGTATTCTTCAAAAACCAATTTTAGTTCCATAAGAGGAGGTCTCAAAGAGGCGCTTCAAAGAAGTGGTATTGTCCGTTACCCATTTTTTCAACTTTATTTATTCTTATACTTATTCTTATTTAGTTGTTTCATTATGAAGTAATAACATCCATATCACTCATATAATTATATGTTAGTATAATTTTGAAACAACCCTATTTCACCATCTAGCCATCCTACAGAATACAAAATCACCGCACGTGCGTACGTACGGAATACCGTCTCCACATCGTGGTGTAACTATTTTCAATCGCCACATTACTTTAATGGGTATAATGGTGTAAATAATGACTATATATGATTATTGTAAAGTGATATTGATTATGAAATAGTATACATACACTCCAATACAATTCCATGGGAATGATATCATCGCTCGTGCATACGTACGGATTACCGTCTCCACGACGCGATGAGATTCATTTTCCATGTTAAAAATTCAAGAATGATTATAAAGTATATATAATAAGTAATAATGAAATATATGACATAATAATTCTACCGGATTTATGTACATATATATGTATGTCATATACCTAATTCCAATCAATTCATTAAGGAAACGAAATCAGCGTTCATGCATACGTACGACCTACTGTCTCCATTAACCGTGTATTTCTATCCTTTTATCGATCTATTATATATGTATATACTGAATATATATTGCATATAAATCATTTTTTACATTCTGGATGTAAGTAATCATGATCTATGTAATCATATGAATAATTACAAGTTAAATCATGAACGACAAATGAAACGATTTTACCCAAAACGCTACTTTAACATTAATTTACAAATGAACGGGTAGTATAAAGTCATACGTGAACCATATATGATATAATAACAATTATATGATTATGTAATAAGTCAATGACATTATTTAAATCATTATATAGGAGTTTTGGATACGTATGAAGCATATCAGACCTAAGGTAAGGGATAATTTTGCAAATATCATTTTTATCCGAGATTTCTTATTCCTAAGTATTTACTGGGGTTATTTATATCATCCATGTCCATGTTTTATAAATGTGTTTTCATGTACCTTTAAAGTTATTTTTACCCATTATTGACTTTTACCACATTGTATGTATGTAATATTTCTTTTTTTTACGTTACGAGGTACATTTTTGATTTTTCCGACAAAAGTACGAGGAGAATGTTATTTTTAACTTATACGGCATGAACGTATTTTTATGATTTCATAATGCCTCATTTTAATGAATCTTACTCTACATTATTTTATGTCTATTTTCAACAAAATACATTTATTTTAAAAGTTCATGGAATTTTTTGAAAAGAAAATGATTTTGACGAAGAAATGATATTTTCCTCAAGAAATCATTTCAAATGTTTTATCAAAACTATTTTCCATCTAAGATGACATTATTTGATATGTGTATGCTTCATGTTTAATTTCTCTATGATTTACATGTTTCACTTTTCTTATGATGAAATGTCCATTTGTTTTATATGCCTGCAAATCATTTTATTTTGATTTTCAAATTGTCGGCTTGAGGGTAGTCGGTTCCCTTGTAGCCAGGTTTGAGGAAAACTAGAAACCCCACAACATTCCAGTATCAAACCAGCAGAATACAAAACCAGCGAAACAAATTCAAATTCAAGCACTAATCGAACCACGTGCCACCTCGAGCCGCACGCCACCTCGAGAAAACCATCGACGAAAATCCAGCCGTCTCCATACATGTCGTCGGTGATAGATTCCGACCATTTTCCTCCATCGACATCGTAAAAAATGACGGATCAACACCATTCAGGCATAGACATCATCATTGGCAACCATCGTGAAACTGCATGTCACCGGCGAGAGAACTCGGCCATCAACATCCATTGGCATTGTCAAAATACAACGGATCAACACCATACAACAATTTTCCCAACACCAGAACACCGGTGAGCTTCACCGACGTCCATCATCATGCTGTCATCCGCGTCAGCGACGAGAAACAGGGCATCACTGTTGGTAAAAATATTCACCGATTACAACGAGGCATAAACTCTCGTCAATGTATCAGCGAGGTAGAAACCTTTGTCATAGAACCAGTAGACCCAACCACAAAAACGTAAAGAAAAAAATCCAAAAGAAAACAACAACAGAGCCCATCCCCACCTTCCGCCCCACTGGAGAAGACCCCGAAAACCCTCAAATCACACACATCCACCCCAGATCGAAACAGCAAAAACGAAATCTCGACCTAGGGCCGGCTCCGCAGTGCGTGGACCACGAACCCACAAACCCGCTCATGGCGTATGCCGGAAATTCTAGCAACCTCATCGAAACCCGGTCTTAAGCTCATGGGTCCAGATCCGACAGTGTTGCGGAATCTCGGGACCTAGAGGAGGATCCCAAGACTGACCTAGCCGCAGATGAGCCAAAAATAGAAAATGAAGCCATCTCTCCATAGGGAGAGGAAGGGGACGACGGGAGGAGAAGAACTCACCGCTCAGAGCCCCTTACGGGTGCATCTCTAACATGTTATTCCCGCCATTTGTTTTATATGGATTATGAACTGATGGGATGATGTTTATGAAACCCATTTTATTCATTGGGATATGATGAATGTTTTAAGTTTATTTTGTGGCACACGTAAAAATGATCTCATTATGAGATGGGTGGGACCTATATCTCCCTCCAATGCATTGGGTAAAGATTTATATCTCATGATATAGACATGGTTGGAATGTCAAGTTAAACTGGTTCAGTAATACATGACTAGATCGAGGTGTGAACTCGATTCAGAAAGGGACTTTGTCCACTACGATGGTCTTGGCAGCAATGACATGGCTAATATGGAAATCCTATCATGTGCATAATGGTTTCCACAATTACATGTTTTAGTCCCATACTATTTTATCATTCTTAATGTTTATTTTTGATATATGCCTCACGTACATCCATGTTTTATGTCATTGCTCAAGCTTTTGATGTTTAATCATTATTTTCATGTTTTTAAGTTCAATTGTATATGGTATGTTTTATTTTATCCATACCTACCCTTATTGAGCATTTGATCTCAACCTTTTTATGTTTTCTTTTCCCCAGGATATAAAGAAAGGTTTTAGGTAAGCAAAAAAGGGGGAAGATCATTATGGGAGATGTTGAAGATTTTTCACCACGATTAGAGGATTTCGATCCAATATTCCAAAGACACTAAACTATTACGGTCCTTGTGTGTCTTTTTTTGTTATGTATTAAGTATTCCGCAAAATTAATGTAATGTCCATGTACGTCAAGCTTAGGGTCTCTAAATTCATCTCGATTGAGAGGGGAATGAAATATTCATGTCATTTAGAATAAAATAGTCTATAATGATTCATATCCAATAATAATTTGAGGTACTATTATTATATGATATGTTCTTGGTAGATCCATATTTTATATTGGACTATAAATAATTTTTAACTACATAACATGACAATGGGTTGGATCTCGAAATGGATATTGTGATTATGGATATGGAGAATGATAAAACAATTTAAGTACATTAAAGTGACAACAATTTGTTCAAGGGGTTCCCTAGAGGTTGGGTAGTATCTTTTTTGTTGACATATGTACATTCTAGACATTTTCAAATTGGATCATGTTATTATTATATAATATTTATTATCATACTATTCCCACATAAATTATTACTAAAAGAGGTTGAAATTAATGTCTCATGTTGGTGACATTTTTAATGCCCCTGGGGTGCAGGATATCAACGCTAGGTGTACATGGTGATTTCATAATTTACAATGGGATAACACCTCCAAGCATCTAGTATATTTATTGATGATGGAGTTATATTTTATAATGTCTTTCCACGCATAATGAATATGTTTTAGGATGTGTTTCTTGTGTAATTATGTAACACCCTAGGTAAATAAAGAATATGACATGTCTATATTTATCCATATTTGTGAATAAAATTTTAATATTAATTTAAAGGTAATGCTATGATCGATGTAGTACCCAATACACAACAACGAGTTTCTTGGAAATTTGACGTTGCACTCTAATAGTAAAATAATATACTTTTAAATAGAATTTAATGCCTAGCCATTGTAATAGTGGGAATGAACAGAAATGACTACAAAATGATTATATATTCTTTTTAAATATTATTTCATTTATTCTAATAAATGTTAGAAGCTTAAAATGAAAATAAATCCAATTTTAAGCATAAATCTTCTATTATTCTTTAAAAGGTCGATTAGCCGCCTTTTGATGTAGAACCCTTTTTAAATCCACTATTGACAATTTTATATTTTATATTTGACATAATAAAATTCATTTTTAGAATCAAGACATCAAAATTTACTTTTTATAATTTTTTTTTTATTTTTCCAATAAAGTTCATCTTTTAATGAATAGTGTAAAATGTTGTATTTTAATTCAAAACCTCCTTTTAGTCTAACTTATTTATATTACCAGATTAAATTTTTAATTTATTATAAAGTGTAATAAAAATATATTTTTACCATTTAATCCAATGGAGGTCATTAGAATTAATTTCACCTTGAAATTGGACTTAAACTAGTGTCAATATTTTAATAGATATTGTTTCTTAAAAACGCGTTAATTGTTTTGACAATGAGAATTGATTATTAAATTAATTAATGAAACTTATATGTTTTGAATTTTTTAAAATTGAAATCATTTTTGAATTTGGAATATCAAATACATCTTAGGGTGAATTTTTGTAATTTTTCTGAAAAACATCAATTTTTTATGAATAGTGAAACGACTAAGTGGTAGTTAAAAAAATGATTTTTCGTTCAAATGAAATTTTACCAACTCTGTGATTTGAATTTCAAAAATCTGACATACATGGTTTTCATTAGGATATAAAATGTGGTTCAATGGGATGAAGTTAATTTTTGGTGAATAGTAACTTATATGTTTTATTAATCGCGATTAAAGGTAACTAGTGTAATTTAAACTAAGGATAATGTTATCATAATATAAAATGACCATAAAACATGTACTATCCTTATTTGATGAGTCATGGATGACCAAGACAATCCATGGGTCAACTTGGGGACCCCATGGAACCACTTTGTTAGGAAAATGACATTAATGACTTTTTATTTAAAGTTAAAATAAAAATGTCACAAACATGTATTGTTTTACTAAAACAATTTTTACATGGGGTCATACAAGTCATATTTTTTACTAGAAATATTCATTGGAAATTTAAAACTATTTTCGATATCATAGTATTTTTTTATAATAATTAGACATTAAATAAACTAATTTATTTATTACACCATGATGATGCAGCGATTACCTCATTAATGAATGATTTAAATAAAATAAAAAGATAATGTAAAATCTAATAATTACACTTGGAAAAAAACTATTGGATGAGTATATTTAGAACCCATATCACCTTATACTCGAAATATATTAATGTCACACCTTTAAAATATGAAACTCATTTTATAATAAAGTAACTGTTCAAGACATTCAATGAGTGCCCCTCGTCCCTCCTATAAAAGGCCCCCACCTCTACCTCCTATCCAACACCTCTCAAGACTTTGGCTCGGCTAACCCCTGCCAATTTTCATCTCTCCACATCCCTATCTTCATCATATAATCCTCACCATAGGCAGAAAGATCTTAAATAAACCCTTTTGGTTCAAACCAAAGGGAGTTACCCTATTTAATTGTAATGTCATCTCTTATGTTATTTTGTTTTATTTTGCTTATCCAACCCCCTAAAATCTTTTTATTCATTTTTTTGTAAAATTAACAGTATCTTTAATATACTAGGATTTTTATATGTGAATTATTCGAGCTACACATCCACACACCTCCGTCTAATGGATAAAGAACCTACTGTTTCGGGGGATGGAGAATTACTGCCTCACAAAATGATGATTGTTCTATATTCTCCTACCACCTCTAATGGTGGCCATTATGATTGAAATATATTTATTTATGGTATATATTATATTTATTTCCTATCTATTCTTCTGTATTTTAAATTTATAAAAATAACTTTATGCTTCGCATGTTGTGAAAATGCGATAATTTCATTTGTGGAAGTGTGGACTACCGCCCCCTCAAGTGATGTGACTCGTTCATGCAATACATGGAATGTATAAAGAATGAAATTAATGAAAATATGTGACCTATATAACATATATATTATACTGTAATTATAATATATATATATATATCTCTCATTTAGTTTTAATTCCATTAAATACGAAATAGAATTGAAAGTAGTGTTCATGAGTACTTACGACATTCCATCTCCACGAACGGTGCATTTCATTTCTTACCTTCAAATGTAATATAATATTATAAATGAAAATATATAATGGATATATACGATATATATGATATCTAAATCATGAATATAATTCTGGATATAATGGATATTTTGCCACATGAACAACATGTAATTATAACAAGATAATTTTTGACTCAAGTACCAATGATCGACAAAATGATGGTTATTAAAATAAATAATTACATACTGTTCATTACATGGTAATAAGTGATATAAAAGAAATAATTAATTTTAAAAAGTATCTAAGGAAAATATTAATTAATTCTAGTCTATTATTGAGGAATATAATGAAACGAACAAGACAAGTTGTACTTGAGGTAAGGGATCCTACCTCTCTCTTTATTTTTAAGTACTCTTTTTTCTATGAAACTTACATTACGCTCTTATTTCTTTTGTTGGGGGATGTTATTTTATATTCCACTTGATGTATATTTTATGTTAATATGATTGGAGACCCTATTTGATATCATCAATCCATTTTTGGAAGTTTTATGTGGTCCCGTTAGGCTGCTGAAGTTTCATAAGGGGATTTTCATCTCACTTTTTATTCTCGTGAGATTCATGCTACATTTACAACTATTTCCTTTTGTGTGGTGTATGTACTGCCCATTATTTTACTATTTGTATAATATACTCTCATTTATGGGTACTTAAATCTTCATTGTATGACCCTTATTTCATGGTGTGTGCATTTAGAAAGTTTCCCAAATCAGTTATGGAACCTTTCACACTTCTTTTTTTAAAATACTTATTTTGTTCTGTCTTTTAATTTACATCTTTTTATGTTGGGATATGTTCTTATATATCCTTATTGATTTAAATTTTATGTCCATGTGTTGAGATAACATTTTCTCTCTGATCAACTAATTTTATGAATTTTAATGTGACGTCGATAGGCTGTCAAATTTTACTAAGGGATCTTCTTAGCCCAATTTTGATTTCTTTGGGTCCAACTTGTAGTTATTGAATATTTCATCATATTAATATGTATGAATGACCTATGGTTATTTTAAAATTAATATAGACTTATATTGGGTGTATTTATATTTTTCACACATAATTATGAGATTGATTTATCCTTAATTTAAGGATACCTTCTTTATAAGGGATTTCATCTCATTTTATATTTCTATTGAGACTTCATTGTTGTTATACACAAATTCACTCTTATATGGTGTATATACTATCCTTTGGAATATTATATCATGAATCCCATTATTCTCATGATAGAATAATGTTCTGATTTAATGTTATTCCTCATTTATTGTATTCAAGTGTCTCTCATTTTGTTAAAAATCCTTTAACTAAAACATCATTTTAAATGTTTTAATGAATTATTCTATTCAATATTTCTCAATAATATCAATGTTTTCAAATTGGCTTTAAGGATTTATTGATATGGATATTAATGGATTAAAATGTTAATTCCTCAAATGTGGTATGAGATAATTTTATTCAAAAATCACTTTATTAAATGTTTTAAATGGATTTGATAACAGTTTTTAGAATGGATTCATTATTTAAATATCTTAAAATGTTATATTGTCATTGAAATGGGGGAATGTTGTCTTTCCTTTATTCTTAAGTTATGTGATTTGATTATGTTATGGTTCTTGGGCATTGTTTATAAAGATGGGTGGTTCCGTGATAAACTAAGGGAGGGTGAGCCCGATATATCTCTCCAATGCATTGGGTAACGTGAAGGAGTTAAACGCTATGGTTTCTCCAAAGAGATTTAGGGAATATATTGAGATGGTTATTCCAAACGTAACCATGAGGGTTACTCCCTACGTAAGAATTTTATTAATGCCTCATGTTACCTTTATGTCTTATTATTTATATGAATTATTCCTAAATATAATGATTTAATGAGTTATGTTAAAGTGCATAGGTTTAATGAGTAAAGTATGATTTCATTGATTTTTATGTATACATAGACTAATGTTTTCTTTCCGTATTGTTATAACCCTTATTGAACTTTTTATGCTCTTCTGAATTTTTTGAAATTTTTTCCATAGGACTTAAAGATGAATAGGGTCAAGAATAGGATCAAGGAAAGACATGTTATCTAAAACATGGAACTAGACATGATTCTTTTTAAGAGTTTCTGTTTTATGGAAACATAGTAGAAGTGTCTACTTTGAAATCTTTTGAGATGTAATAGTTATGTACTAATTCTCTAAAACTCTAAACCTGAAAATATCCTCTATGTGAATTATTCATTTAATTCAAGATTATATAATTTTCTAAGGTCGGGTCCTTATTGTTGCTATCAGTTGTCAGTTTAGATACCTTTAGAGGATAGGGTATCCTTTAAGCACAAGTGACATTACCATAATGGTTAGTATTTTAGAAAGGGTCATAGTTTCCAATAAAGTGAATGAGTTTAAGATAAATTGAATAATTATATCTTAGTATTATTTGATGATTCAAATGATATAATCACACTGACCTTTTTGGTTTAGTAAATGGATGGATCTACCAGGCACCAAAGTGACAAAGGAAATTGTGGTGGTTCTCTAATTAAGAGACTAGATGAAATGGGGGATTCAGTGAGAAATCTCATTGTTATTCTAAACCAACTATCAAGAGGCATGATTAACAACTTGAACCATGGGGAGTTCTCTAATGCATCATGTACGAGATGACCAACTTGTTGTTGAAGGTTAGGTTTATAATTATAAAGGTAACCATTAGGGATTATGTGGTACTTACTTTTGAGGTAATTATGGGTTATTATATGTTATGATGGAAAATGGAAGGAATGAGATAATATTGAGGTTAAATTATGTTATGGTTATTTTGAATATTTTGTCTCTTTTTGGGGATTGTTATAAGAATCATGTAGTTTTGGAAAAAGGAAAACACGTGGACCGTGTGACAACCTGCCGCGTTGGACGAAGATGCGGGAATCGAACCCACAACCAAAGTGCGACTGGTATTTATCACCTACAATTGGACTACGTGAAGTCCCCGCTTAATTTGACTAATTATTTTTAGTTAGATGATCTTATGAATCTAGTATAAGTTGATTTTGGGATATTTATGGAAATTATTAACCTATCATGGAGGATATGTGATCAGGTTAATTACTTTTTAGTATGATACTTTAAGAGTAACTGAGGTTATTTGAAGCTAAATTTTAATGTTTATCTTGGAAGACTATGTGATTAAATCCTTCATAGATTTGGGTTTCAATCTTACTTTTTATTACTTTGAATAATTTTAGGGTTATATTTTTATTCAATGGTCTTTACTGAACTTTGGTTACTATTTGAAAAATTTTGGAGATTAAGAATAGAATTTTTTTAAAAGGATTATTCTTTTTGGGTATTATCTGATATAGTACTAACCTTTTTGGTTTTGGTTTTGTTTATGGTCTAAATACATGGGAAGTATATAGTTCTCTTTTGTGGATTAGGTGATTATTGATAAGTTGATTATAGTACTCTTAATGTGAACAAGTCTTTCTAAATACTCGTCTTTTGGAGAAAATATGAGTTTGTGTAAGAAATCTAGTAAAAGTTGAAAGTCAGCATGAAAATTAAGTATATTTCCTTGTGATTTATTTAATATCAAAATTAAATTATACAATGAAAAGTTACTTAAAACAAAAATGATGTCTGTTACCTTTTCCTACTAGGGAATCGAACATCGTTTAACCCATCACATGTTTGTGATTTTTTGGTGGTTAACTTTCTCCTATACATGGTTTCAATCACTCTCCCTCAAAACATGACCTTTGTTTTTTCTTCCATATCCATGTTTTCCTACATGTAATCCTATTATGGGATAAATCGGGTGACCTCTGTACTTATCATCCTTTCTTTTAAATTGATTATTTTACCGACTCCTATTCTGATGTGGGACTTTCAATGAAGTTTCCGAGCCAATTTTAAAATTGCGAGGATGCAATTCCAAAAAGGGGGGAAGGATGTAACACCCCAGGTAAATAAATAATAAGAAATTTTTATATTTATCCATATTTGTGATTAAAATGTATATATTAATTTAAAGGGAACGCTATGCTCCATGGCGTACCCAATACACAACAATGACTTTCTTAGAAATCTTACGTTGCACTCTAATAGTAAAATAATATTATTTTAAATTGTAGTTAACACCTAGCTATTGTAATGGCGGGAATGAATAGAACAAACTATAAAATTATTATATATGGTTTTCAGATATTTTTGCATTTATTCAAATAAATTTTAGAGGCTTAAAATGAAATTGAATCCAATTTTAAGCATAAATCATCTAATATTCTTTAAAAGGTCGATTAACATCCTTCTGATGGAGAACCCTTTTTAAATCCACATTTTGACAATTTTATATGTTATATTTGACAACATAAAATTCTTTTTTGAAATCAGGACATCAAAATTTACTGTGTACAATTTTTTGGTATTTTTCCGATAAAGTTCATCTTTTAATGAATAGTGTAAAATGATGTGTTTTAATTCAAAACCTCCTGTTAGTATAATTTAATTATATGGTCCGATTATGTTTTTAATTTATTTTAATGTGTAATAAAAATATATTTTTACCATTTAATACAATGGTGGTAATTATAAATAATTTCATTTTGAAATTGGACTTAAGATAGTGTCAATCTTTTAATAGATAATGTTTCATAAAAACGCACTATTTTTTTAACAACGCGAATTAATTATTAAATTATTTAATGGAACTTATATTTTTTTATTTTTTTAAAATAGAAATCAATTTTGATATAGGAATATCAAATATATCTTAGGGTGATTTTTTGATATTTTTATGAAATACTTCAATTTTTGACGAATAGTGAACCCACTAAGTGGTAGTTAAAAAACTGATTTTTTATTTAAATGAAATTTTACCACCTCTGTGATTTGAATATTAAAAATATGAAATAAATTATTATCATTGCGAGGTAAAATGTGGTTCAATGGGATGAAAATAATTTTTGGTGAATAGTAACATTTAAGTTTTATTAATCGCGATTAAAGATAATTAGTGTAACTTAAGGTAATGATAATGTTATAATAATATGAAATGATATTGAAACATGTCCTACCCTTATTGGATGAGTCATGGCCGACCACGACAATCAATGGGTCAACTTGGGGAACCCATGGATCCACTTTTGTTGGAAAACGACATTAATTACTTTTTATTTGATGTTAAAATAAAAATGTCACAAACATGTATTGTTTTACTAAAACAATTTTAGATGGGTTTATACAAGTAATATTTTTGACTATAAATATTCAATGGAAAGATATAAAGAATTACTAAATCATAGTAGTTTTTTATAATATTTAGACATTAAATATATTAATTTATTAATGACACCATGATGATGCAGTGATTACCTCATTAATGAAAAATTTAAATAATATAAAAAGATAATGTAAATTCTAAGACATACATTTGGAAAAATTCTATTGGATGAGTATATTTCGAACCCTTATCACCTTATCCGCGAAATATATCAATGTGGGACCTTTAAAATCTTAAAATCATTTCTTAATAAAGCAACTTTTGAAGACATTCCAAGAGTGCCCCTCCTCCCTATTATAAAAGGCCCCCCAACTCTCCCTCCTTACCCACACCTCTCATGCCTTTGCCTCAGCCAACCACTGCCCATTTAATCTCTCCACATCCCCATATTCATCGCTAAAGAGTCACCTTATACATAAAGATCTTCAAGAAACCCTTTTGGTTCAAACCAAGGGAGTTACCCGATTTAAATGTAATATCATCTCTTATGTTCTTTTGTTTTATATTTCTTCTCCAACCCCTTATACTCTTTTTATTCCTTTATTTTTTTTTAAAAAGTATCTTAAATATAATAGGATGTTTTTATGAGATTTATTTGAGATACACTTACACACACCTCCGTCTAATGGTTAACGAACATACTATTTCCATGGATGTTGAATTACTGCCCCACGAAACGATGATTGATCTATCTTCTCCTACCGCATCTCATGGTGGCCATTATGATGGAACTATATTTATTTATGGTATATATTATATTTATTTCCTGTCTATGCTTATTTATTAAACATTTAAAACATACCATTATGCTTTGCATGTTGTGAAAATGCGATAATTTCATTTGAGAAAGTGTGGACTACCGCCCCTCAAGTGATTTGACTTGTTCATGCAATACATGGAATGTATAAAGAATAAAATTAATGAAAATATGTGACCTATATATATTATATATTATAATGGAATTATATAATATATTTATCTCATTTAGTTTTAAATCCATTAAATACGAAATAGAAATGAAAGTAGCGTTCATGCGTACTTATGGTTTACCGTCTCAATGAACGGTGCATTTCATTTCTTACCTTTAAAAGTTATGTAATATTATAAATGAAAGTATATACGAGATATATATTATATATATGATATCTAAATCATGAATATAATTCTGTATATAATGGATATTTTACCACATGTACAACATGTAATTATAACAAGTTTATTTTTGACTCAAGAACCAATGATCGACAAAACGACCATTATTAACTTAAATAATTACATGATGTTGATAACATGGTAATAATTGATATAAAGGAACACTTGATTTGAAAAATTTTCTTAATAAAGTATAAATTTACTCTATTTTATTATTTAGGAATATAAAGAAATGAATATGACAAGTCAGACATTAGGTAATGGATCATACCTCTCTCTATCATTTTAAGTACTCTTTTTTATGTAACATACTTTAAGATCGTATTTCTTATGTTGGGTGATGTAATTTTATATCCAAATCATGTAAATTTTATGTTAATATGATTATATACACTATTATATATCATAAATTCATTTTTGGAAGTTTTATGTGGCGACGTTAGGCTGCTGAATTTTCATAAGGGGATTTTCATCTCACTTTTTATTCTCGTGAGATTTATACAACATTTGCCACTATTTCCTTTTCTGTGGTGTATGTGCTACCAATTATTTAACTATTTGTATAATATAATCTCATTTATTGGTAATTACATCTTTATTGTATTACCCTTCTATCATGGGGTGTGCATTTCGAAAGTTGCCCAAATCGGTAAGGGAACATTTCACACTCCTCTTTTTAAAAGTCTAATTTTGTTATGTCTTTTAATTTACATCTTTTTATGTTGGGATATGTTATTATATATCCTAATTTATGTAAATCTTATGTCATTTGATGAGATAAAATTTCTTCTCTCATCAACTAATTTTGTTAATTTTAATGTGACGTCATTAGGCTGCCGAATTTTACCAAGGGATCTTCTTAACACAATTTCGATTTCATGGGGTCCAACATGTAGTTATTGAATATGTCATCCTATGAATATGTGTGAATGAGCACGGGTTTTTTTACACATAATATCCACTTATATTGGGTGTATTTAAATTTCTCACACATAATTATGAGATTGATTTATCCTTAATTTAAGGGTACATTCTTTATAAGGGATTTTCTCTCATTTTACATTTCTATTTAGACTTCATTGTTTTTATGCACCATTTCACTATTACATGTTGTATATACTGTCATTTGGAATATTATAACATGAATCCATTTATTCTCATGATATTATAATGTTCTGATTAAATGTTATTCCTCAATTATTGTATTCAAGTGTCTCATTTTGTTAAAAACCCTTTAACTAAAATATCATTTTAAATGCTTTAATTATTTATTCTTAAATTTATTTTAATTAATATAAATGTTATCAAAATGGTTTTAAGGATTTATTTATATGGATATTAATGTTTTAAAATGTTTAAAGCTTCACTGTGGTATGAGAAACATTGATTAAAAAATCTCTTTATTAAATGCTTTAAATGGTTTTGAAAATGGTTTTTAGAATGGATTCATTATTTCAATATGTTAAAATTTTATAGTGTTTTTGCAATGTGGGAATGTTATATTTACATTATGCTTAAGTTATGTGCTATGATTATGTTATGGTTCTTGGGCATTGTTCATGAAGACGGGTTGTTCCGTGATAAACTAAGGGTGGGTGAGCACGATATATCTCTCCAATGCATTGGGTAACGTGAAGGAGTTAAACGCTATGTTTTCTCCAATGAGATTTAGGGAATATATTGAGATGGGTATTCCAAACGTAATCATGATGGTTAATCCCTATGTAAGAATGTTATGAATTCCTGAAGTTACCTTTATGTCTTATGATTTCTATGAGTTATTCCTAAATCTTATGATTTAATGAGGTATGTTGAAGTTATTATGTTTTATGAGTAAAGTATGATTTCATTGATTCGTATGTATACATGGACTAATTTTTTATTTCCATATTGTTATTACCCTTATTGAGCTCTTTATGCTCATCCGATGTCTTTGAAATGTTTTCCACAGGACTTAAAGATGAATATGGTCTAGGATGGGATCAAGGAATGACATGCTATCTAAAACATGGAAGTAGACATGTTTCATTCTAAGAGTTTTTATTTTATGGAAACTTAGTAGAAGTATCTACTTTGTAATCATTTGAGGTGTAATAGTTATGTCTTAATTCTCTACAATTCTAAACCTGAAAAGATCCTCTATGTGAATTATTCATTTAATTCATGATTATGTAACGTTATAAGGCTAGGTCCTTATAAATTATTAGGTATTAAACCTTATAGAAAATTGTATCTTAGGTGAACTCGTGTTGGGGGCTAGGATATTTTATAATCAACCACACCAAATGGATCCAATAGTGCTTCAGGAGAACATGAATCATCTGAAATTATTTATGTCTAAGGGGTATATTCCTCGAAGTACTTCAGCAAGGGTTCTCCTATTTATTATTTCTAAGAAGTATGATTGGACATTATGCTTATTTTTTTGTTAAAAGATATCGAACTATTTGAAATTGATGAATAATTATACTTATCCATGTATTGAGGATCTATTAAATTTGTTTATGGGATGTTATGTTTCTCATAGATATAATTTTGAGAAACATAATCATTCGTGAGTTCAAACATATTACATACCTCAGACTACATTCAAATAGAGGTATGAAATTTATCATTTCTTCACGATTTTGTTTAGTCAAATAAAATCTATGTCATTGTTTATGACCGTGATGGAAATAATATTCCACCATAACCAAGGTAATTTTTTTTATTTTAGTATGATATCTTGGTGTACACTAAATATAATGACCATCATTCACAATATAAAGAAATCTCCTTTAGCACACATATTGAGAACCATATATAAGGCAATATATCATTGTCAAAATTCTAGATTAATCATGTACAATTATTTTGACACATCATCTAGAATGAATGTGTGTCATTGGACTTAGAGAAGGTATAGATTTTGTTTTTTTTGGTGTAGCCCAATAATGTATTCAATATCAATAGTTTAAAAGGATTTGTGGTATATTATATAAGTTTCATCAACAACTATTCCTTTATGGATTCCCTAATTTAATGCATGACCATGAATAATAAAATTTTTCAATGGTCTGGAGCATATGAGAATGAATTTGAGGAGTCGAAGATACATTTAGTCACCAACCCAATATTTAACTTACCCATTTTATAGAGGGGGTCATGTTATGGTGTATAGGTCATGAATATATTCTCACATGAATGGAACTGCCCTATGAATGACATTTAGTTAGCAACATGTGTTTGTGTTTCATGGTTATAATAGAATTATCAGTGGTGTCAAATGATTAATATGTTTTATATTAACTAGATATTATGTTATATCTTTTTAATATAATTTATGAACAAAAATACAAGTATTTTTTTTAGTATATGCATTAATTTGAGTTTTTTATTATAGAAATTCTAGGTAAATGAAAGGGTGTTATAGATGGTTGTAAAATGAATAATCAAACTCATATAGTTCAAATATATAGATTTGAGTTGAAGTTGATGATGTTACTATATGAGATGCATTTTTTTGGTTCATAAGGGATAGTAGTAGATGACCCTTGTATTAAATTCAATGGAATGCAATCAATATCATCATATTAGGGAATGATAGTAATCTGTTCTAAAATGTTTTTCCTTAAGGGGAATACATGAAGGTGGGGAGTCACCTATATATTAACGTATATATGTGAATGAGATCATTTATATTCGGAATTGGGGTTTTTCCCCTATGAATGTGGGGGTAACATATTTGTGAATTTAAGGAATCAATGTTTGAGGTACATATGGGATTGATCAAAATGAATTGTGGCCAATGATGAAAAGATAATTAGACAATCATGAAAAAATGGATTGTATCCTTCAGTACATGTTGGTACACCATTCAATATGACATGGATGATCTTCATTGAACTAGAAGATTACTAAAACTACTTCCAATTATATAATAGAAGTGGGATGATGAGACCATGGTATTTATGGTGGGTCTACTAAAGACTAATCAAAAGAATTTCCATGTGTGTGGGAGATTAGACACGATAAATAATATAGAACATTGCATTCCTATATGGATAACATTATATGCAGATCATTCTAGAGACTATTACATTTTGTTGATAATCCATTAGCATGGTGTTCCATAGGTTATTGTATGTAATTTTATTTTTCTCCTATTGCAGAGTTTAAAAATGGATATTGGAAGATTGGTTATACATAATATTTAATTAACCCAAATGAAAAATGAAAAATTGTAATGTATTGTTCAGTTCCTTGGGAATATTCCTTGAGAATCTGGTAAAAACATCATTGGATATTGGGATATGCTCCCCGAAAATTTTGGAGTTCACCTATAATAATAGTAATCAGTTAAATAAAGATGTATCCATATGAGGTTCATTATTATAGGCCATTTAGATCACCTATATGTTTTACAATGCATAGTTAATCAAAGTTGTTGGCACCATGTTTTATAATGGATATGTCAGATTTGGATTACCTAAAATGTAATTATATGACTATATCATAGAGTAGATAGTATTAGTATGTTGATTGACATCAATAAACCCTGTTTTTAATGAGGTTGATCATGTTATCCTTTAGGAGAAAAAAATATTAGGTCACTATAGGATAATGAGGCAGGTCATATTGTTTCAAAAGATTGTTAGAACATTTTTTGTTGTGTGGAGAGTCAGGATGGTGGCATAACTATTGGATCTTCCACAATTACATACTTCTAAACAAAAAACAATTCATGTGTCACTATTTCTTTGGAATCACCCCAAACCTTCTCATGTTTTTAATGTGGATTATTTTGAGAAAGATACAGATGCATCTATGAGAAGATTATGAGACATGTTGTCATTCATGGTGAGAATGTGTTGAGGGTAATGGACATATTGCTGGTTTTTATATTGTTGAAAAAATTTCATTGTTTGAGGGTAATAATATGGGATATAATTTAATATGTAGGATTAGTGGATCGATCTGTTTGGCTCAGTATCATAGAGATTCATCATATTACATCTTGATGATGAGATATTATAAGTTTTGGAGATTGGATTATCATAACCATTTTTATAGAATTCATAACATCATTTTAATGTAACCATTTTTCTTGTTTTAAAATATAATTTCTAGTTTTTAATTCAAAATGTTCTATAATGAAATTTAAAAGTTGTGAATGGAATTGGTTTTGTTAATGTGTGGAACATGGTTTTCCAAAACATTTTATGATGAAAACTTACTGTTTTCTCACAAAAAGTGTGATTTTTATTATTGGAATAAGGTATATCAACCAAAATTCCATCATTGTTATATTCTGGAACCCCCATAGAGGAGACACCAAGTTAGGCAAAAAGATGTCTAAAACTATGCAAGCATAATATAACATTCATGAAAATTAATTAAAAGCTTATTGAACCCCCGTCATATATCCCAAAACACCATTGATCTACCCTAAATCAAATTATCATGTTTTAGAGGATCTTGGTTAGAATACAAAGCCCATTAAACTCCATTGTTGAAGAATCAAATATGTTTTAATAGATCATCACATCTCTTAGTAAGAGATTCTAAATTCCTATGGATTCCTCTATCCTCTCATAACTCTTTCTAAACAGGAGGTGGTTTTCCATATTGTTGATAGTTCAAGATCTACATGTTATGGCTCTTGATACTTTTGGTATTGCGTCTATGTTTTAGATATATATTTTATTCATCATAATGATCTAGTTTGGTCCTCTTTATTTGGGCATATCAATTGGAAATCATTAATCAATGGTCTGGAGGTAGGAAGTCTAAATAAAATTCCAATAGTCTTCGATTAAAATATCTTGAATGTTTTGTGTTTTTTCAATTATTATATTTTGAAATTTAATCTTTAATTTTTTAAATTAATTTATTAATTAATTTATCAAAATCTGGAATTGATTAATTTATTTCTAATTTTATTAAGATATGATTTAGAATAGGGAAAATGTAATTTTTCAATTGTGATTAAAATATTGAATAATAATTGCACATTAAATTTATTTTCTAATTCTATTTTATAATTATTCCACTATTGGGATTGTGGAATTCATTGACTAATTTAATGATCAATTTTTTTATTAAAATGATTATAGGGATGTTTTTCCAATCGTTTATGTTTTAACAATTTATAATGTCAAATATTTCTATTTGGGTAATATGTATTTATTCATTTTATTCCACATGAATGAGATAAATAATGATGAGTTTGTGATAAATTGAAATGTTTAACATAAATTAAATTTTTTGTTATAAACAATAAAGATTCATAACCTTTATGAATATTTAGTTGTGTTTTGTCTGATATTCTGAAATTATGATATATATATATAAATGTGTGAGTTTGTGAGTGTGAATGTTATGTGTGGAACACGGAGGGAGAATCCAAATACATATATATATTCGTATGTGTGGGATAGAGACTGAAGCTCTAAAAACCTATATGAGATGGTGTCTGTGGGTAGGGACTGAGACTATGAATACTAGTTTGATTTTGAGTTGTGGGACAGGGAGAAAGGCTCAAATTCCTTTACCATATTAAAAATTACTTTCAATTAACATAATATTACCATTGAAAAATGAAACAGATTGATTTTTATTCCAATTGAAATGAAATGATGAATTATAATCATGGTATAGTGATATGTGATATTCCTTTCAGATTAGTTAAACTGAACTATGGTTGAGGGAGGTATTGACTGTACGATTTCCATCATGAACAAATGGATTTTTTTAGATAAATAAGGATTAATAATATGAAAAATTAATTACATTATGTATTATAATTTATACAATATACAACAACAAACACTATTATTGAATGGATATTGTTCTTGACATTAGTGGTGGTGGCCTACTGAGTTGTACTCACTACCTAATAAGGATTCCTAATCAGCACAAAAATAGATTTCATTTTATCAGGAGAAGATAAAGGAATGTGGTTATGTTAGTTGGATGAGTCAGAGAGGTGCACATATGATGACACCCAACTTTGAGATGAGAGCATATTATGGGAGTTCTCAATGTCTGTATTTTTTGTTTTCACTTTTTCACTTCATACTTATTTGGCACGACATGTCTAATATTTATTTATATTTTTTATTTGAATTTTTGACCATCGTGTGATAGTATTTTGTTAAATTCATTATATTATTCTCATTGTAGATTTCTGAAAAATGGCTATTTCATGGTTATTATTGTTGTTGTGATACATTGATAATGTGGCAATAGTATTCATGTGTTGACATACTAGAACCTTATTGATATTCTAGGACACACATGTATGGGGAGGAATGCATTAGATCATGTGATCGACCAACTCGGGGAACTACAATGTGTAGCCTAGTTGGGATGTTACAAAAATACTGGCATAATATATTTCTCAGGATTTGTCCTAGAAGATTCTATACATTCTATGAAAAATTAAATGTATCAATCGAATTAATTATAAATAAAATGTCCCTTGTGATTTAAATAAATTTCATATTGTGTAACTATGATTATAGGAAACAAATGATGTCATTTTGGATTAATATATCTTATTAAATTTAATTGATCATAAAAAATATTTACCATTGATAATATAGTAATTGAATAGTTACCACATGATTAGTGTAAATGCATGGTTTTAAAAAATGTAATTGACATGGAAAAATGAAGTGTTGGCCTTAACGAGAAGGATATAACCTGATGAATTCATTTCGTCAGTGATTTTACAAGATACAACATATCTTGATTTTCCCCAAACCAATCCCATGATGATATCCCACAACATCATATTGTGTGAAATGGTTTATAGAAGAAGTTCAACCCCATCTGGATCACTCCCAATCCATGTACATTGAACTACACCAAACATGTCCCACCATCGCACACCTTACACATTGTGAATTTTTTGTTCTATATAAGGGATATACATGAAGATCCTATAAACATGAGTATACAGATTTTTTTAAACTAAAATAATGAAAATATATTCACCATATTAATGTATATTATAAATTATTTTTATTTTGATACAATAAAACATAAATAGCCTTTTTGGATAACATTGAAATTAAAATCGTATTTTATATTTATTAATTAAATAATTTTTGAAATAATAATATTAATTTAATGTATTTTGATTATATAATTTTTATTACATATAAAATATCATTACATTTATTTGAAGTCAAATGTAATCATTATAAGTGTTTGGAAACATTTATTGTCAATAAATCCATTATTTCAAATAAAATGTTGATTATTATTATAAATATTGATGTTTCACATATTTAAAAAATTAACTGATAAAAATAATATGTTTTTCTGATTTTGAAATAAAAAATTATCCAATAATTATTTTTCATAAATTTCATAGACTATGAATTTTTCATGTAAAACTTAAATACCATATAAATATATTTCTCGTATTTTTACATCATAATTACCCAAAGGTTATTTAATAATTACCATAAATGTAATCCATGGAAAAATATGGCTTCCCGTTAAAATAATACAATTTTTTAATAAATATAATTAGTTTTATAATTCCATTGTGAATCCTCTAATGGAATTAATATATTTTAAGGTTTTCAATCCATTTATTTTATACTATAGCACACTTCAACCTAATAAATAGTACTATTTTATTAATTATAATGCTTGGTATTAGAAAATAATTAAATGCAATCCCATTTTGTTGAAAAAATAGGAAAACCCAATGGTATAGTAATTGATATTGGTTATTCTATTATATTTAGTCCAGTCCCTATATTTGAAAAATGATAAATAATTCTAACTCATTTCATATATAGAACCACCCAATGCCCCTTTCCACATTAGTAAAAATAATTTAATCACATCATTAATCTTACTGACCATCTCTAGAGTCATCCCATGGTTTACCCAATCTCATATGAAACACTTATCAAGAATTTTTAACCACACACCCATGGAAGGGATCGTCCACTCTTCTTTTTATTGGTGCACCTCTTATATGATATACATTTTTCTCTTATTTTTAATGATTGAACACGTACTATCATACCACAATACATTAAATTTGATTTAAAAATTATTATATAATTATTTTAATCTCAATAACCCCTTCCATTGTACTCAATGTGCACATGCTACAATGCCTAAATTTAGAATGGGATCATCATTTATCTTTTTTAATCAATTCTCATTATTATTTTATTCTACATAGTCCCAATTCCTAATGTTGTTATTTGATTTCACATTTACCTGTTACTTCATAATTTATGAAAATATTATTAGATACCACCTTTTCTCACATAAACATGTTTTTATGAATTAGTGTTTTTGTCGTTATACAGATGAAATTTCACAACAATTTTCAATACCAGACAAATATGTAGTTAATACCATAACAATTTATTATAAAATAAGTTAACCATTATTCACTTTTACATTTTTATTTTGGAACTAAATATATATATTATACACTCCATGATCATGGTAAAAAATATAACAATTTATAGTGCTCTAATGCATTGGGTATTGTTTATTCTTGGGAGATGTAATGTTGAAACTTGTATTTGACCATATTTCTTTATGATACATTTTACATTATGATTTCTTAGCTTTTGTCCTTGACTTTTTTTTTTGATGTAGTGTTTTATGTTGTTTCTACATTTCCCATGTTATTATTATCATTATATATCATGAATTATTAATCATGTTCATTTTAATCCCCACTGATATTCTAGTTTTATAGAATGCATTACAATATTAAAATTTTATACCCATTCTAGAGTTTTTATCTCAACTATTTATTATGTATTTCCCCATTTTATCCCATTACATTTTATGTGAGATAATGTTAATGATATTTTAAATATAGATTTTATTTGACATATTTTAATTTGTTATATAGTGTACATAATTAACAAAGACACTATACATCCTAATCGTATAGGTTGTATTATTGGTAATATTATGTAATAAATCATTTATAAATTAGAATTAAATAAAAGAGTTTCTATAATGTATCAAAATATATTCATATAATAATATATACTAATAGTTATCCATGAGAATTTTAATATAATTTTGGAGACATGTTATTTCAATGAATACCACTATGTAATAATATTTTCATTAATAAAGAAGAAGAATAGTTTGATATATTTTAATTATATCCCATTTAATTGAAATGATTTTATAGGAACAACTTAATATCATATTGAAAACATACTCAACCTATCTATAGTAATTTTTGTGTTACATGTATAAAATTATAGTAAGTACATATCTGACATCAAAAATACAATCAATACAGTTTGTACTATTAGAACATGATCAATATTATAATGATATAATGGTAGAAATAATTAATCACAGTGAAAATGTACTATAAATCATGACCCCACAAATGGGTAATGTTCCATGAAGGAATAAAATGATTGATGAGGAAACTAAGTAACAGGAAGTTATAATGAGTCAACGAAACCTTAATTTTTTTATGAGTACAAATATTTCAAGGATGAAATTTTAGGTGGATTATAATGTAACACCATATGATTTGAGTATGTATTTATCATTCAATAAATCTTTTCCTTGAAGGTTTTATTGAAACAATGTGCCGAAGGGAAAACAGAAATGAAATTTATCGTTATATAATAATAATGAAATTTAAAAAGAAATAAATTATGAAATAAATAAATAAAACATATTTTGAAAATTTATATATGTAATGAAATTATAAAAATATAAAAATAAAATATTGTTAAAATTTACTTCATTATGAAATTCTTTCAATATCATTTTGAAAATGATAAATATATGATAAATAATACACATTAATAATATGATTAATGCCCATAGAGAAATTATTGAATATTATGAATTATTTCAGATATGTATATATGGTCATTTAAATGAATGTTATATTTTCAGTGGACATTTGGATAAGTGAAATACGATCGATTAATAAAAACATATGGGATTTGTGGTCATTTTATATACATATATCCAATAGTTTCAACAAACTCTTCTAATCGAATTTAGATATACAGAAAAATGTGATCCATATGTAATAATTAATTCTAAAATTTATGGACGCTATTTAAAAAATTTATCTCATTTAACAAATTTAATGGATACAATTTTTAATATTTTTAATATTATTTATTTGATGTTTCTATATAATAAGTAAGTTATTAACAACAAAGTTTTATCAAAATTAAATATTTTATGCAATGTAATCAATTTTATGTAGTTTGATTATGTTGATTTAATGTTGGGGTAATTTTTTAATGAAATATTATTTGTAGATGTTGATTATTTTTATTTTAATTTTAATTTATTAATATTAATGGATGAATATAATTATAATAAATTGTTAAACATATAGTCTAATAGAATAAATTTTTTTAATTAGTTATTTATTTCAAATATGATAAACAAAATGGAAATTATTTGATGATATGCTTCAGTAATAAATTTATTTTAAAACTATTATTTGAATTTAAATAAATAATTTCATTTATCTATAAATTATATTAAATTAAATTTTCAATCCATATTGATGAATAATTAATTTATTAATGTTGGCTAATTTCATTTTCAGATATATGTATAAGTTTTCGATGTAATAATTGAGTCACAATGTAAAAGGAAATATAATTAAACGTATTAAAATATTGGGTTTTGGAATAAAAAATTAAAGAAACATATCATTTAATTGAGTGAATAACTTTAATGGGAAATCAATACCATCATTTATTCATTTTTTATACCCTTTCATAGAAAACTGATATTCTGTTCAAATATGGAAATATATGTTTTGTAAAATTTATCCAAAACATACTTATAAAAGCACCCGACAACTCTCTTATTTAACCTATAGACTTCCATATAATTAATCAATTATAAATTTAAAAAACTTCTACAAAATAATCCTCTACATGTTTTTGTAACTTATGGTTAATATAAGGGGTCTCAAATATTCCATTTTCAAGGGGCTCTCTAAGAGATGATTCTAGAAATCCATCTTAGATTCATCATCTACTTTATAATTTTTCATTATATTTGATAACCAGATATTTTTTATTATGATTTAAAAATTTAATTAAAAAATTTTATAAAATTAAATTACTATAATTTTTTTATAAATTATTTTTTTCATAGTCATGTTGTAAGTATAATAGGTTAATGTTTAAGTCACCCTTACCAAATTGATAAATTATGTTATAACATTCAGATAATAAATTGCAAAAATAACCGAAAAAAATTTATAGGAATTAAATAATGATTAATTTGTGAATATTTATTCATTATTTGATAATTATTATCATTGTATATTCACTAATTAAATAAATTAAATTTTTAATTGAATAACCACAAGAAAATATTTTTTTAATTAATTTACAAAATCCACCACTATTTTTTTTATACATTGTCCAATGATATATATATATATATATATTAAAAAAACATATAATAAATCAGCATGAACATTATTGAGGTGATTATAGCTTGAAAAAGTATCATGGATTGTAATTTAAAAACTAGATAATTAATGAAAAAATGGAATTGTTAAATACTATATTAATTTTAACAATAATAAATTAATTAGTTTTTAATAAAGATTTATAAATGAATTTTATTACATAAAATTTGTTATAATAGTTTATTTATACAAATTATTTAAAAATATAAATTTATTAAATACAATGTTATAGTGAGTTTTAGGGAGAAGTAATGTAATGTATGGTTTTTGATTATCTCATATCTTTTCATTTATTAATATCCCATATTCATTGTTAATTTTATAAAAAAATTATTTATCATTCTATATAATTATATTAATCATTTTTTATAATTTATGTCATTTTAATATAAAATTCCTTCGCATGACCTCTTTATTATATGAATCCGAATAAAAAATTTAGTAGTCCATAAGGGTTCTTCAAATCTATTTTCATTATATTAATTATTCTCTATTTTCTAAAAAATGTATTAATTTTTATTGTGTAAATACTGACCAATTTAGTTATATTATCGTAGATCATATGAAATATAATCCATATAAAAATCAATCTATGTTTTTCTATTTTAAGGGATTTTGTTTCAAATGATACAAATAGTGTAAGGATATTTTTCCAAATATATAGTTTGAAATAATTAATACCAACATCGATGATAACATTATGAGAAATATATATTATTTTTGAGTATGAACACATATATTATATGATAGACATGGTATTTATATATAAAACAAGTATTTTTACCATTTTACATCACATTATTTGATAATTCTACAAAAAGGGTAATTTTCAGTGGAGGTGTACTTATCTATTTCCATCAGTTGGAAATCATTCTCCAATATATGTTTTTTATTTTATTTTATTTAATAAATTATCCCATATTTTATGTTTTCTTAATGTCATCATATTATTAATTTTTTATTCATTATAAATTGTTTAACAAATGGTTTTCATATTTGTAGTACTGTTAATTATTTAATCCATTTTCATTGGAATTCGTGTTGAAACATATGATCCAAATTTAATGGATTCCAAAATGTATCATTTTTAATTTTTAATTTTTTAAATCCATTTATATATAAATGATTTCATTTTAAAAATTATTAATTCTTCCTTCAATTTTTTTTAATATCCCAAATAAAATTTCTATGATTATTATAATTTGTTTTCATATATTTAAATATACTTTAATGTTTATATATGGATCACTAGGAATTTATCTTATACTTTCATGATTCTTCATTCTCTAGAAGGATTATGTTAAATAATTATTCAAATTTGCAATAAAACAATTCTGTTTTCATTATTATATAGTATATATAATAAATTTGAATGTTATCAATTTTTGGAGGAACCTGTCTTTGTTGTTTTCCATTATATATTTTGTGGTTTTTGGATTATATATCCTCCAAGTTAGTTGGGTAAACATTATATATCATGATATTATATGTATGAGACCATATTTTGAACTCAATGGGCTTGAAGACTCTTGTAAGTATGTTTATGAGAATGTGTATTGAAATAAATATTCAGTGGTAAATTTTCAATAATTTTTCTATGACTTATGAGTTAACCAGATACATAGTGGGACTATTTATAATGTGATAATGATAATTGGGGGTTTTCATGACCCATCCCATGGGGCCCGGACGTGACTACCTCAAGCCAACATTCTAAAAGCTAGGGTTGGTGACTAGCACATGAAAGATTTTCCCAAAAATGGGAGTCATGGACATAATGATCTATACTAACTAAAAATGGAAAAATGAAATAACAATAATCAAAATTAAGGTGTAACCACAAGAGTAATTTACAACAACAAGAACAACTGTAAATTGAAAATAGTGGGCCGGAATATAATCACTAGAAAGAGAAAAGATAGTAAACAATTGATGCATTGTCCATAGAGCTCTACATAGAGGATATTAGTTATATGTTTGATGAAGAAGAAGATAATCTTGACCGATCCCATCACACAAAGCTCCACCAAGTCCCAAACCACAAAATTTTTCCTTAGTGTGTCAGTAGTCTACCCAAGACACACATGTGCATGCAGATCCCATGCAGGGGTGAGTTTACCAATATGAATTAGGGGACCTCAAGATCCCCGATGGTCTCTCAGTAATCCCAAAATGAAAACACGATAAAAAACACCACAACGTTAAAATCACAAGAATGATATAAATAATGAAGCACATAATAAAATATACATCTCGATCTAATGGTACAATTCCAAGGTTACTAGGACATAGTTGGCTAGTTGTAAAGCCATATCATCTTATTCGTAATAACTCTACTTATGACCCATATATGTCACTTAATACTGACACATATTGGTCGCTAGATGGTGACCCGTATTGGTTGATAGATGCTGACCTATATTGGTCGCTATAGCTGATCTGTAATGTTCACTAGTAATTACATGTCTTGGTTGCCGATGTTGACAAGTATTTGTCACTGGTGCAGACACATATTGGTCACTGGTACAGAGGTTGAAATGATTTGTTGTAAATATAGATCATCCCACTCTGGTGTTTCTGATGTTGAACCCCATTGGTATCTCTACTCCCTCATGTCACAACCAGCCACTAGATTCTCAAACAAAGCACGCTTGATCACTGGAAGAATATTCTCCTTAAATAATGATTCCTTTTTTATATAGTACGAGTTCCTTCCAAAATCATACCTAATGGAAAACCCTTCATAGGATTCACAACGTGATGGAAGACGCATCGATCGGATGCCCGATCTGTGAGATATCGGTACATTAGTTAAAATGGAATGATTGGATTCATGTATGATCAAACACAAGGTTCACATCAAACTCTATGAAAACTCACTTATAGTATCTCCAATTGAACAACTTCTCACAAGGATACATATACCACAGTCAGTTCCTCAATTTGATGCTCAGTCTATTAGTTACACCCCTTTCTATGAAACGAGTGTGATCGCACCTTAGTATGTCCTACCTTGGTTGAGACAACTGTAATATACCAATGGGGCCACTTCCTAAAAGGGGTCCCAACACCACTGCTGGTGTATCAAACTGATACAAGATTTGTCAGTTATAGGTGTTCCTTTATTTGGGGGCCAGTTTGGTCTAGACCCAGAATGACTTTGTAAGGACGGCCCGATGTAATAGGTGCAGGGGTCCACCTCACCCAGCATGAGTTCGTCCCATTATGGGTAGGCCCAGTTCACATGGACCAGCCAGTCGGGGTTGGCCCGACTAGTTCGTGGGCTCAAGTCATGGTTTCCCCTACACCATCCACACTAGCCCTCTAGTTCGTTGGTTCAGCCCGGCTTGTTTAGAGATTCATTCATATTGGGTAGGTCTTGACTTTTCATATGGCCCATGGCTGCCCTAATCCAACTGAATTTTGACCGCTCATCACATCAGGACTTGCAGATGCAGGGCCATTACTTTCAGCAGGATGAGAGATGGCAGGGGGTCCGCACGGCCCCCTCCTGTTGCGACTACTGCAGCCAGATATGCCTGTGGTTGTGGATCTTCTCTCATGTTTCCATCTCGGGCCATCAACCTATGGCCACCGGGGCACATGATGGCACACCGCTTTCCAACATCCCACTGGAGGTTATCACAGGCCACCACTGGCCACCACTAGCTGCCGTCGGCATGGCGTGCCAGTGGTTGTTTCTACTGGCTAACACATGTGATTAGGTTGTCAATTTTTGGTTATGTCCACAACTATAGGCCTCGCAAATTTCCTCCTCCACAGTGTGACCATATTTCTCGTGTTGCCATTGAATTGGGTGAACTGTCCCAGATCAATGTAAAAAAAAGTGTCAGAGTGTCTGAGCCTTTTTCGTTTTCCCCGTGCATTATGTGTTAGCAATAAAAAAAGAAGGAGGTAATTATTCATCACATTCATTAATATTTAACACCTTTCAAATCCCATGAACCAGTATCTAGAAAATTCATGATTGTGGAATAGAATCTTGGGAAAATATTATATTAAAAGAAAACCTCTACGTCATGATTTGTTGGGGATGACACAGATGGTAGTGCTTCACCATTTGAAGGTATTTTAGATAAAAGTGAATATTTGTGTGCTTTGGGGTTCATTGTCCATAGACCATCAGATTTATCCGACAATGGGAATCATTAATCCATGATTCTCCATTGGTGGAGAGAGACACATCACATCAATATGGGTTTATTTCTTGATAAGGATGTGCCAAAATCACACCTTGATCTCTATTTAAATAGGAGGGGTTATGTGAAAAATTCCTTGATGAATTAATGAGGTTCAATAATTGATGTAATTAATGGTAATCATTAATTTACATAATTAAATTATCTTATTAATTACATGAGGGTTGGTTACACAACCAAAGTGTAATCATGAAATAAAAAAGCAATAATTAAAGGTCTAACCACCACCGTGTTCCCTTCCTCCACTGATCAACATGAGTTAGGAAGATGAAAAATAAATAATATTGCAATTACATGTTATTTTACTTTTCCATAAAAAGTCCAAAATTATACTTTTTCTCCCAACCTACTACAGTTGAATTGAATCTTCCCGTATGATAATCTCAGCTCTATAGATTCAATGGTGGCATTATATTTTTAATTTGAGGACCAGTTAAAAATATAGAAAACACCACCCGTGCGTTTACTGAATGTACTGAAAAAAATTACAGAAATTAATTTCGGTCACACCAGAAAATGGAATTATGAGCCGTCAATTTCTGAAGAATGGTAATAATCCCAAATAATAAAAAACAATAACATGGAATTCTCATGTCTTTACATTATCCCCACATTGGGGCATTACATCCCCAGAATCCAAACAAGGCAACATAAACAAAGAGGGAAACTGGCCATACATATGTGTTTTTCCCTCCCATGTACTCTCTTGTAGATTCTTGGACTACCACATATTGTGCAACAAATTTACTGAACAACCCTGGAGGATATTCTCTTATCGATCCTCTATCTCTACATAGAACTCCATAATGGTTCTGAGTCATCAATCTCCCCCTCTCCATGGTCGTTGACATGAGATGGGTCATGCACGTATCACCTCAGCTGGGATACGTGGACGATGTAATGAAACCTCTCCAAATACAGTGGCAGTGCAATGCGATAGGCCACCATTTAATCCTCCCATGTATCAGGAATGTTCTCATAAGAATCCGTGATATTTTTCCACCATGAACAAATCTCCAGATTCCCTACCAAGGAGATACTCTCAAGAATATGTCCCCCCCTCTTTTAGAACTCTAGCATTCTCTATCACCTATCAACATAAGATTTCTGTCATCACTATGTAGTCTTCATCTACTCTCGGATTACCTACACATTCTTAGTGGTATCTTGTACCATCTATGGGCATAGTGTGCTGGCTCTCCTAGATCCTTCTAGAACAAATTTGATTTGCATGATCAGCTGTACAACACCACAAAATGGGACATAACAATAGTGGAGTGATAAATGTTTTTATATGAAATCTCCAATAAGGGTAGGTGGTCCTCCCAACTACGATCAATATCTAGAACACATGCTCGAAGCATGTCCTCAATGTTCTGGATGGTCCGCTCAGTCTAACCATGTGTATTTGGGTGAAAAGATGTATTCAAGTGAAGATTAGATCTGATATCCACCTACAATACCTTCCACAACTTAGATGTGAAGCTTATGTCATGGTCTGATACTATTATAGAAGGAACCCGGTGATTTCTCATTATATCATGATCATTGAGACGTTCCACGATCTCTATCGAACCCTTCTATCGAATATCAAATATGTGGGCTGACATGGTGATTTGGTCAACATTCACCCAGATTGTATCATTGCCTCTGGACATACATGGTATGTCCATTACGAAGTCCATAGATATCCATTCCCACTTCTACTTTGGTATCTAGAGGGGTTGGATCATTCCAGCTGGTACCTAGATCTCGACATTCACATGTGGGAATGGGAGGAGTCTATAAACAATCTCTACAATATATTTCTTCATCGCTGGCCACCAATTCTGACGTCAGTGGTCCGGATAGCTCTCCAACACTCCTAGTTGTAATTTCAATGGGGATGTATGAATCTCCCTCAGAACCTCCTCTCGTAAAGCCACTTCTACTATTGTAATCCCTCTAAAAAGGATAACATTATCCCCATGATGATATTATTTATTAGGTGCATAGAATGTGGATAGTTGAGTACATGTAGTCTCACTGCTATAGCCTTCGAGATGTGCCTCTCTAGATCAATGACGGAGTGGAGGAGAAACAACCATCGACAGGATGAAGACTTTCTCATATCTATCCATGTAGGATATCTAAAGCGAGGATAACTTCTCTGAATCCTATTTCAGTAGTTATGAACTCAATTTTCGACTATGTGCATCTTCCACTTCATTCCCCATCTCATGAGTATTCAGACTCTCAAATTCATATTCTGGAAGCAACTCAAGCCAACATCATTGTCTCTGATTCATATCCTCATGTGTGAATATATAAATGAGAATATTGTGGTTTGAGTAAACAATGAACCGCTCTCCCATCAAGTAGTGTCGCTACATCTTTGGTATGAAGACCTATACTACTAACTCTATGTTGTGATTCACATAATTCTCATCATGTGGCCTCAACTTTCATGATAGATAAAAAATCATGGCACCATCCTTCAATAGGATGCAACTGATTCTGGTCCTAGATGCATCACAGTAACAACGTATCCAATTCCCTCCTCCAACAACTCATGATTGGAGCACAATTCATGATTTTCCATATATATTAGAAGCTATGTTGGAATGACTATAACCACATGGAGTGTTTCCCCATCTTCATCAATGTATGAATAGCTGCTCCAACAATTGGGAAATTAGGTTCGATCCGTTGATAGTAGCAAGCTATGCACCATAGTAACCCTTGTAGGTGGATCCAAAGAATGTACTTCCTTAATCTTCATTTGATTCAATGAAACTCCAGCATCTAAGGTAACCTTTCCAATGAAATAATTCTTCCATATGTAGAAGTCACAATTCAAGAGATTCCCATATAAATGGAGCTCTCGGAATATGTCATGAAATATAACTCTTGTGTAAAGTGTAATCTTTCATAGATATTGAGTATACAATAATGTCAACGATGAAGTCCACCACAATGTGATGGAGTTTTTGCTGAAATATCCTATTCATGGTCCCCATGAACACTGTTGAAGCATTGGTCACACAGAAAATACTAACCAATAACATGAAATGGTCATAAAGACACATGAAGGATGCCTTCGGTACATCTACATCACGTACCCTAAGCTGATGATAGCATGATATGAGGTCCATATTCGAGAACCACATGCCTCCATTCAACTGATCATACAGATCCTCAATCCTCACCAGAAAATACATGTTATTCACAGTCACCTGGTTTAGGCGCTAGAAGTAGATGCATAAAAAACATTTCTGTCGTCCTTCTTGGAAAACAACATGGGGATTCCCATGGAGAGAAACACTGGGTCATATGAATTCCTTCCTATGTAAGTCCTACAACTGTACCCTCAGCTCTTAGAGCTCTGTAGGGGCCATCTGATATTCTGGTGTAGATATCTGTTCTATTCCATGGTATAAGTCATTGCAGATGTCTACCTATCTATGAGGAGGTAGTAATGGGAAATCATTTAGAATAACGTCATCATACTCATCCACCACTGTTAGGAAATATGGACTCACCTCATCCACTGTGTGGAAGTTCATGAAATCGATCTGATACGTAAACAGTTGCACCCTCTTGAGCAAAGGTATATTTCATCCTGATCTGTTTTTTCCCCAACAATGGAAAACTAGCATCCATCCTTGTGCGTACATCGCTTTATACATCTGAAGTAGTAAATCTGTGCATGAATTGCTGATAGCTAGACCATGCCTATAATTATTTCATAAGGCATAAATGCCCCTACTAGAAGATACATGCTGAATCTCTCTTGTCCACGAGTATGATCACATGATTAGGTGCAGTGTGTGACAGTAGAATCCCCTTTTCTTAGATGTTTCCAAATGAAAAGGTTGGGCTAAAAGCATTTTCGGAATATGAGAGCCCCATACTATGTCTATAGAAAAGAATAAATTTCTAGAACCTGTGTCGACAATCAGTACCACTAAAGTAGAGAAGATACAGATCAAAACTCGTATCATCTCAGGGACATTAGGATCATGAGTCTCTATTACCTATAGCTATGAGTGTCCCTATCCACCTGCTCCCTATGCTCATGGTGGACCACCTAGTGGTTGTTGTGGTAGTTCCTGGTGACCTCGACCAACTCCCCCTACAAGTCCTACTTTGCAACCTCATCTGCTACCTGGGTGACACAAATGCTGTTATGGATCCCACTGCCTCGGTGGCCCCCCCACCATATTCCGATCATTCATGGGGCAATTCAGATAGTCATGAGCTCTATGACCCAGTCCCTTGTAAGAAAAAATAAATCATGCCTCGTTGGTGTATCAATATTCCTCTTAATACTCTCACCACAGTCCCAACACCCCGGGGTCAGTCTTTGGATGTTCTATCCTGCTTGTGCTTCTACATCATTTACCTACTGCCAGATGCAGATTTCTATTATATCTATCAATTTTTTGGATATCTCACGTTCAGTGGCTACCCGGCAGGGAAGCTCTTCATCAACAATGCTCGATCTAGCACCCAAGCCTGTGATGTGATGTTGAAAGAAAGTATCATAGCTCAAATCTCTCATTGGAGCCCCATCTCAATGGTCTAGGAACAGATGTAAGAGTCACGAACCATGCTGGTGGAGTATTGGGAGAGGTCATTAAATCTCACTGAGTGTCGAGCCACTGTTTTTCTCTCCTGCTTTAGATGCAACTGCTCCTGAATATGCATAGAGCCCAGTTTCCTTAGAATAAAATATACCCTAAAAGGCTCTCATGTTCTATCTAGGTGAGGGACATCATCTCATTCACTCAATGATTTGAGATCCACCATCATCCTACAGATAACTAAAGAATTCTAATGAATAAGATCATTATCTTCATAGCCAGTGTCTCTACTAAGAAAAAGACCCTCGAAACATCCTCAAGCTAGTCCTCTTATACCTGTGCATCCATCTCGCCTCCAATCCTTTTAGGCATATATATCTAGAACACATGAAAAGCATGTATCCAGAGTGCATGATCTAATGATAGCATCTGCTTCTCAAATTGTGGTGGTGTTACTGGTACCCCACCCAAAGGTGTCATATATGTGAGTGGTCCCTGTTCCGACACCTCATTCCTCGATATAACACTTTCGCGATCTCTAAATAAATAGTAAATGGATGTCTTCAAAGAGTAATCCTATAAAAAACCCATTCACCACATTATATAAGTTATAATTGGTGAGATGACTCATGAAAGATCAATAAAATTTTTAAAAACACTAGAAATCAATGTTTTTATATACCAAGTCGGAAAACAAAATTTTGGGTCCCATTGTATGGATACGTCATCCTCTGCACACAATGGTATCCCTGTTCTAAAAAATGAATTCAATACACTTTGCACCATTGCCACATTGAATGTATACTCTTAGTTCTTCTTGTAGAACATACCTCCCTTCAATTCCACTATTTCATGACCCATCCCATGAGGCCCATACATTACTACCCCAAGCCTGCCTACTATAGGCCAAGTGTTTTTGAATAGCACATGAAGGCATTTACTAAATCGGGGAGGAATTTCAATATATATATATAAACACTAAAAAAGTAAATCTAATGAAAACAACCAAAAAAAATTAAGGTATAACCATGGGAGTAAATAAAAACCACAATTACAAAGGTAAACAAAAAAATTTGGGGTCGAATAGAAGTACTAGAAAATTAAAAAACAGTAAAAAGTTGTATCATCTACCCTGGATCTCTACCTGGAGGGTAGTAGAAGTAATTTTGATGTAGAATAAGGGGTCTATACTTCTTCCATTGCACCATGCTCAGCCATGTCTGGAACCTCAATATTCCGCCTCAGTGCGTTACTAGCCAGCAACAGACACACACGTATTGACAGAGACCATGTAGGTGTGAGTTTAAAAGTACCTAGTATGGGATCCTGAGTCCCCCAATGGTATCTCAGTAATACGAAAAATAATACACCAGAAAAATACCACAAGTTAATAGTATAAGAATAATCTAATACATGAAGCGTATAGAATGAAAGACATATCACTCAAACGGTATAACTCCATAGTTAATGGGAAAGGGATGATTAGTCAAAATGACATAAAATACTGTCTATAGTAACTCTACTACTATCCCGTATAAGACACTGCATGCAGAAAAGTATACGTCACAATATTTTGACCAGTATTGGTCACTAGATGCTGAAATTTATTGGTCCCAGGTGTTGACCCATATTGGTCGCTGGTGCTAACCCATATTTAACACTGGCGATGACTTGAATTGGTCACTAGTACTGACTCGGGTTGGTCACTGGTAATGATGTAGGTATGATATGTCGTATAACTAGATAATCCCACTATGGTGTTTCTAATGATGACCTACATTGGTCTCACTTCTTCCACATGTCATGACCAGTGACTAGATTCCCACACAAATCACACCTGATCATCATAAGACTCTTCTCCTCAATCCCTCACCCCTTTTTCAACTGGTATTACTTCCCACGGAAATCATACACAGGGTACTACCCCATCATAGTGCTCCCAACGTGATAGACAACACATTTATCGGAGAATCGGTCTGTGAGATATAGGCACTTTTGTAAAACGGTCTAGTTGGATTCATGTATGATACAACCTATTATTCACATAAAAGTCCATAAAAATAACATAGAGTATCTCTAATGGACCACCTTGTCACAATGGTCGTACTGCCTCAGACGACATATCGATCAGATTCTCGATCTATTAGTTACACCCCTTTCCGTGAAGAGGGAGTGATCACACCATGGTCCGTCTTAACATGGTCGGGCCAGATAGAATATGCCAAAGAGAATGATTTACAAAAGGAGTTCTAATTCCACTAATGTCATTTCATACAAATACATGGTTCGTCAGTTACAAGTGTTTCTTTATTAGGGGGCCATTTGGGTCTGGGCTCAGTCCAACATGGTCACCCTTGCACGAAACAACGAGCATCGAGGTCTACTAGAACCTGCCTAGGTCTAGCCCGTTAAGGGTCATCCTGGTTATCTGGGCCCGGCCAGTTGAGGTAGGACCACCTGGTTCGCGGGCTATGGGTGTGGTTGGCCCAGCCAGCCAGGTGTGGCTCTGCCCACCCGCGTTGGCCTGCGAGGTCAAGCTTTCTACCCTACCGGCTGGGCAGGTCCTGCCCGTTCAGTCTGCCTACATCCACATGAAGGCGGACCACTCTTCCATGTTGGCCTAGCATATGTAGGTACGATTTATATGACATTATGCGTCGTGGCATAGGGTCAACTTCACCCCCACCTGCCTTAACCCACTGGCCATGGCGACTGCCACCGCATGTGCCTACGGGCGTTGCCCTTCAAACTACGACCGGCTAGGGCCAGTCACCTCTAGCCATTGTGGCGTGCGACTACACACTACCTTCCCACCACATGTGGCTGGTTATCATGGTCATCCTCCAACATCCCCTAGTCACTGCAGACATTACGTGCCAAAATTGTTTTCGCAGCCCACCTGAAGTGCTCTGGTGGACCGTTCTCAGTGTCGTATTAGCCTATGGTCCTACTGGATTATTGTCTTCACCGCATGACCTTTTGTCTCGAATTTTCGTAAAATGAGGAAAACTGTCCCTAAAGAATGCAACAAAAAATCAATCGGAAGAGATTTTGGGCCTTGTTCGTTTGGTCCGAACCATCCAAATTAGTGGTAAAACAAGAGGGAGATAATTATTCATCATATTTAAATAATAAATAAACCAGCTCAAATTCACTGCAACAACCTCACAAATATTCAACAATGAATAATTGAAGAAATTTAACATCTTAAATTAATATAGAAACCATAATCGTGATTCACGGGGATGTCGTGGATGATAGTGCTTCAATATTCGAGGGTATTGCGGATGAAGGAGAAGTTTCACATGCATTGGTGTCTTCGTTTTTAAACATTAGATTGATCCTACAATGGGCATCGACTATCCTATATTCTCCATTGGTTGATGGGGCGACTTCACTTCGTCTATGGCTTCTTACTTGATTATGCTATGCCAAAACCCCATGCATAGGTCCATTTAAATAAGAGGGTGATAAATACGAAAATCCTTGAAAAATTAAGGAGGTTCACAAATTGATGTTATTAATGTTCCTCTTTAATTGTCATAATTAAAGTGTCATGTTAATTAAGTGAGGGGTGATTACACAAAAAAAGTGTGAAAATGCAATTAACAACCCATAATTAATTGTTTTACTAACTCCGTGGGCCCCGCTATCACCGATAAAAATACTGTAATTAAATGAAATTGAAAGAAAATAAAAATTACTTTTTATGTTTCTTGTCAATAAAAATTCAAATTTTTTACATTTTCTCCTAACCTACTATGATTGAAGTGATGTTTCCATTAAAATAATATCGGCGCTGCAGATTCAATGGATCCATCATATTTTTAATCCGAGAACCTGTTCAAAAGATAGAAAATACCACCCATGTGTTTAGTGAACATACTAGAAAAATGTTTAGAAATTTATTTTGGGAACAATGGTACTTTGAATTACATGCCTTCAATTTTTTACAGACTCATAATAAACCAAAATAAAAAAATTACATGGTATCTAGTATTTACATGTGTCAACCCAATTGAATTACAGTAACATTTTTATATGTGTTTATTGTGTGAGAAATCGTATTTTACATATGATTTTTTTTATTTTCCTATATATTTTCATTGTTTATATTAAATATCTATTTTCTATACAATGCTACAATATCATGATTTAATGAATAAATATTGTTAAATTATTTTTGAAGGAACTTATCACTCATGCATTGTGTTATTCCAAAATATAATTGTCATCACTCATAACTTATAATATTATTTATTAGAGTATTATTTTCATATGACATGTTCAGGATCCTTTATTATGTTCCAATGCCCAAATTATCATATTATGATCCATTATGTGTGTCAATTGATATATCCTAGGTTTACATATATTGGGCATTTGGGCTCCAACTATTAAATTAATTTTATTTCATATTATTACAAGAAGTGTATTATGTAAAAAATATCTCAAAGGAAATCATGATTATATAATTTAGTGTGGGATGATAAATAATGTTTTTCAAATGAGTTGGTTAGGTATGAAATTTCCAAATATTGTAAAAATCTAGCTTCTTAGTTTGTGAGTAAATATAATATGTAGAAAAATTATCATTTAAAATTTTGAAAAATGTATATATGTCATGGTCAAATAATCTCAATGGATATTAGAGGAGGTGATGTGTATTGAGAAAATATATTTCATCTTTAGTAATCTAATCATTATTTTTTACATTTTTAAAATAAATAATATATTGCCTCCAAAATCAATCTCATGATCTTGTTGATGATTATATATTTAACAATTCTTTTCATAACGAGTTATGTAAGTATTTTTCTATTATTTTTGAATATTATAAATAATTCATTGATCATGATCTAATCATAATAACATATTCTCTTTTATTCATTAATAGAAGTTATAGTTCTTCATATATTTCAATATAAATCATAATTTAGTTCTATTTTAATTCAAAAATAAAAAATAGTATTTATAAAATAAGATATTATGGAAATGATCCAAATATCAATTAAAATCCTTTTATTATGATATAATTAATCATTAAATGGGTTGAATTAACCTTTTATATAAATAATTAATCTAGTTATGATAATTGTTTATAATGATTTAATATTCCATTAATATTTGTTAAAAACCTATAATAGTCTTAGACCTTAACTCCTTAATATGGTGTAGAAAACATTAACATCACATTTCTATCTTTAATATTTATATTAGTGATATAATTTTTTATAAGAAATACATAAATCATAGAAGAAAAAATTGAATCACTCAAATTCTCAAAAACCATTTAGGTTTATAGTTTTAGAGAATTAGGATACATTATTAATTAATAACACTATCTATAAATGATAATTTATCTTATATATCCTAGATTTTATTATAACTCATTCATTCATATTCATAATCATCATCAAATTTCATCTTGTAATAATTCATTAATCCACATTATTTAAATCCATTGAAAAATGAAACAAAGGAAAGAAGACCTAAAACACTCAATAATGGTAAACATAACAAATAAATATTTAATTTCATTAGTGTGCATAATAAGAGGAAAATGATTTAAGGGCATAATAATGTGAATACAAATAAAATATGAATATGAATACCAATGAATACTTTGATCATTGAATATTAAAACATGTAATAAGGATTTAATAAAGGAATGAGTCATCAGAATAAAAAATATTGAACCTTGTTGTATCATTATAGATCATACAAGTTTTTATAATCTCATAGATTTCATATTTCCAACATATTTATATCTTGGGACAACATCTTTATAAAAATATTACTGAACAGCTAAAAAGTCCTTACAATGAAAATCATGATATGGAAGTCTTAAAATATAATTCAGCTAGAATAAAATAATTACTAAAATTTTTTGAGTTATATCTCAGAAAATACATCATATAATATATATAAGTATTAAAAACTTTTATTTTGGTGAAAACAATATCTAACCAAGAATGGATTCACCTGGTGTTAAATTGGGGAAACAATCATTTATAATTTCCTTGAACCATACATAAAGTAGATAAATAATTTAAATCATTGTAATCCAAATTAAGACATCATTTATTGATTTTATAACTTGATTAACATTTGGAAAAGAAATATGTTCCAAAAACAACATTGAATCATGATTAACCAATGTAAAATAATCATTTACCATTATAATATAACTGAATCATTATTAAATCACAGAGAAGAAGTGGGTTCCATAACAATTGCTCTGAAAAATGTTTTGACCCATTGAACATAAATGGTATCCAAAAAAATCTTATTGAAACATTGATAACACATTAAAAGGAAACATGTTTTATAATAATATCTTTCAAATAATTTTAATCCATCTAGAAAAATAAGGATGTTGATTTTAATAAAAAATACCTATTGAAGGATAACTTAAAACAATGGTTGTTGAAATTTATGAATGATTTTTTTTTCAAAAATCACTAAAATATTCTTATGAAATTTACGTTTTTATTTTGTAAATATTTTTTAAATACATTAAATTCATATGATATTTTTGAAATCATTTTATTTCAAAAAATCAATGGAAAGCTATAATAGATAAATTAAAAAATCATATAAAAATTTTCTACAAAAAAATTTCATTTCCATTTTGTGAATAAATTTTAAAATATAAAATTACATTTATATCCATTTCTTTTATAATAATTTTAAAATAATAAAAAAGATGATTCAATTATAATTATGGTAATGATGGTGAAAATTTTTATTGATGTATTATAAATTAAAATAATGATACCATTTATATTTTCTATAAAAATAAATAAATTTATAATTATATTATGATTCCTTCCAAAATTAATTTAAATTATAAATTTTTCATAAAGTATATTTATTAAATAGTTTTTTGTAATTTTAAAAAAGTTGTTTCAGAACATTTTTAGAATACATGGGATTGTATGATGAATGGTTTTCTATTCAAGAGTTAAATAAAGTTGATTCTTATTAAAAACTATTTTTGTCTCGTGATATCATATATAGATGAAAATTAAGGGAGAAAATGTATTGACATTACATATTATATGGCTATAGAAAAGATAATAACATATTATTTTCACTAAATTAACATTCACTATTATTAATCCTATAAATAAAGTATATTTTATCAATAAATTATTACCACTTTAGTAATGTTTAATCATAACATTTATGATGGAATAAAAATAATTTGAACTCAAAATATCGTAATAAAAATTAAATTTATGCAATTTATTGTCCAATATTCATTATATTGACCTCATAAAATATTAAATGTCCATAACATAATATTTTTATCATATATGGAAAATTGGGCCGAATATCCATAACCGCATTTCTAAATTTTAAACCATAAACCTCATTAATGATAGGTAAAAAATGAAACATAAATACTATTAATATTTTTACATATAAATATTACTAGAAATTTATTTGTATTATAAAAAATATATAATATATTTATATACATAATATTTTATCACCCATGTAGAAGTAAAATGTGTTATAGAAAACCCTTTCCTCGAGTCTATTCATTCCACACATGTCCTTTAACTCGTTTATTTTATGATTTTATGATTTTTATATTGATAATAAAAAATTACTTGTTTAAGTAATATTAATAAATTTATTGATGATATATATTTATAAATAAATATTTAAAAATATAATATTTATTTCCACATCATGTGTATTGTGGATGTTTAGATCATTGGTTCTAAACAACCACAGTGTACTAACCACAGTCATAGAGGTCCTTATTTCAACATCACATGAATAATAATAATTAAATTATTGTCATATTTAATCATAAATTATACTATTGATCCAAATAATTATATTTTAATAAAACATTATCTGCATTGCAATCACAAAGACATTAGGTTGTACATACACATATGTAAAATATCCATTTATCTATAATTATTATGGGAAAAAGGTATGAAATACATTACAATAAAATAATAAAAATAAGTTTATATATATTTTTATAAATTAATTATATATATAAATCATGTTTTGTGGTGATTAAATGAGTGGGATGTCTGTTGGTGAACTCTATAACTTACACTTTCACGAATGATTTTATTAATTATCAATTTAATAAATAAAATGATAAAATACATATTTACATTGAATATTATGATATGAATATAAAAAAAATATAATATATATTTCATATTTAACATATAATTTTATGTATTACCGTCCATGAAAAGTTGTTGTGAAAAATTATTGACATTGTATCATGAGGTTATAATCTGCAGTTCATATGAGTAGTGTTATCCCAACCCCTTCGAAATGGAAATTAAAAAAGTTATATCTGTGTTAATGACTAAATGTGTATAGCTATGTTATAAAAATAAAATTTTTACTTTACATCAAACATAATACCCAACTCTAGGAGGCAATAATATAAAAAACAAATGATAATGGTTCACGAGGATAATGAATGACCAACGAATGAATGATTATTTCATAACCCATTTAATGGATGACGATAATGGTTTATTTTATTAAATGGTCATAATAAAACATTATTTTATTTAGGATACTCATAACATTATATAATAATAGTTAGGAATAATTTATTTAAATGGTTGGAGAAATAAAATAAATACACTCTTTGAATATCATTTCTTTGTCATCAGGTAACATCATTTGGTTTCATTCAATTGATTAATTGGATGTAATTTGGGGAAAAAGGGATTCTAGGATTATGGGAGGGAATTATTAATGTTATTTAGGTTTTTAAATTTTGATTTAAAGAGATATGAACAAGTGAAATATAGCAGAGAGGGGGTGGTGCTTTATATTTGAGGGGAGTGGAACCATAGTAAATTTATGATAAAAAGGTTTACCCACATTTCTCACATTTAAATAAGCATTTAGATTTATTATTATAAATAATTATTCATTATGAAGTCAAAATATTATGATTATAGCTATTTAAAAACAATTATGTCTTTTTATCCCTGATATTTTATAGTTTAACACACAAGAAATCCATTATTACCTTAAAAATCCTGGTGATTTAGTTACTATAATACAAAAAGTGATAAAATTTATTTAAAATGATAAATAATTCATAATCAATGGGTTTTAAATTATTTTTATATATTAGTTTTTTAGGATCATTTTTCTAAAAACATAATAATCTTGAGTCAAAATACCAGTGTGTAACATCATCCACCCATTAATTAATTTTATCCTAGAAAGTTGAAATTTATCTCCACAATAAAAAGATAGAGATTTGAAAATTCCAATTCATGTAATCCTATATTATATAATGGGTTAATAAAATATCCTCATTATAAAAATGAATTGGAAATAAAAATGTTATTTAAAATATCACCAACATGGTTTCCCAATCAGATGTAACATCCCAGGTAAATAAAGAATATGAAAATTTCATATTTATTAATAAAATATTATTTTTAATTTAAAGGGGATGCTATGTTATATGAATTACCTAACACACAACAACAAGTTTCTTTTAAATCTCATGTCACACACAAGGCTGATTCATGCTGAAAAATAATAATATAATATTATTTAAAATGGTAGTTATATAATAGTTGTTTTATTAGAAAGAATGAACTGTACTAAATTTAATATGATAATAAATTTTGAAAATGTTTTTACATTTATCCAATATATTTTAGAGGCTTATATTATGAAATTATCAAATTTTAAGCATAAATACTCTAATATTAATTAAGGGATCAATTTACAACCTTTTGATGGAGAACCACTATTAAATCTATTTTATTAACACTTTTATATATTCTATTTGAAAAACTGATATTATTAACATGAATTGGGAAATCAAAATTTATTTTGGCTGATGTTATGGTATTTTTCTGATAATGTAATTTTTTTAATAAATAATTGGAATATTTATTTTAATTCAAAAATGCTTTTTAATCTAATTTATTTATATTGATAGATTATTTTTTTAATTGTTTATAATTATTAATTAGATTATATTTTTAAAATTTATTCCAATATTGGCCATTAGATATAATATCGCTCTTAAATTGGACAGAAACAATTGTAAATCGTTTGATTGGTATTATTCTTAAAAAACACGTCATTTGTTTTAACAACGAGAATTAATTTTAAATTAGTTTATGAAACTTCAATTTTTGTAATTTTTAAATATAGAAATCATTATTGAATTCTGAATATTGATTATAGATTATTCTATGTTTCTGGTATTTTTCTAAAAAACCTCAATTTTTGACGAATAGTGAAAACACTAAGTTGTAGTTAAAAATTGACTTTTTTGTTCATATGAAATTTCACCACTTCTGAAAATTGGAAATAGAAAATACTACATACATGTTTTTTATTATTAAGTATTCTTTTGATAAATAAAATTAATTGAATTTTTTTGAATAGTAACTTTTGACTATTATTTACAGCTATTATAAGAAAATAGGTTAATTCAAGGTAAAAATAATAATATAATAATATTGAATTACCATAAAATGTGTCCTATTACAATTGGATGATATCTGTCCATCCATGGACATCCTTTGGTCAATTTTGGGACTCCATGGAGGCACATAGGAGTTATAATGACACTCTTTATTAGTTAATTTAAAGTAATGAAAAAATGACAGAAACATATATCTTTTAGTAAATAAATTCTCACATAGGGTGATATAAGGTATCCATTCGACTATAAATATTTTTTATATATCTAAATAAATTATATAAATCATATTATTTTATATATATTTTTAATACATCATATAAATAAAATAATTTATGAAACAATGATTATGCATTGATTACATTATAAATAAATGATTTAAATAAATGAGATTATAAAATTTAAAACAAAAAAACAAACATCTCCTATTATTATTGGACGATTTTATTTAGATATATATACACCTTATTGTATATGTAAATATGTTTTAGACTTTTATAAACCAAATATCATTTTATAATAAAATAATATTTTCCATCATTCCTAGAGTGCCCCTCCACTCCCTTAGGAAAATCCATCACGTCTAACCAATTTCTCACACCAATAAACAAATATCGATCCTCCAAAATCATCCCAAGTGAGATAAAAAATTATCTATATTCCTCATAGATTCCTTACCCTAGTAATAAATATATTCAAGTAAACCTTTTGGTTCAATCCAGTGGGAGTTACTCGATTTAAAGGTAACATATTCTCTAAATTTTTTTTGTTTTATTTTCCTTCTCCAACCCCCTAAAATCTATTTATTCATTTCATTTATAAATAAAAACAGTATCATAATTATACTAGGTTTTTTTGAGAATGATTCGAAATACACTTCCACACACCTCTATTAAATAGATACGAACATACTGTAACTACAAATGACGAACTAATGGCTCACGAAAGGATTGTTGCTCAAATATCTCCAAAAACCTCTCGTGGTGGCCATTATTAGGGAACCATATTTATATGTGATATATATTTTATTTATATTGTCTCTATAATTATTTATTTTTCGTTTATATCATACCATTGTTGTTTCCATAATGTGTAAACACGATAATTTTATTTGAGGAAGTGCCGACTACCGCCCCCTCAGTGTGATATACTCGTTCATACCATATGTGAAATGTATAAAGGATGGAGTTACTAAAATTATATATTATATTATTCAATAATTATTTTATACCTATGTTTCATTATGTTTTCATTCCATTAATTACAAAATAAAATTGAATGTAGTGTTCATGGGTATGTATGGCTTACCATCTCCATGAACGGTGCATTACATTTCTTATCTCCAATTGTTATGTAATATTATAAAAACATATATATAATAGATATATATTATATATATGATATCTATATATTAAATATAATTTTATAGATATTTTATTTTTGAACACATGGTCAATACGAAAATATAACATGTTCATTTTTGACTCAAATACCAAATAATGACCATACGACTGTTTTAAACATAAACTATTACTTAATTTTTATAACATGGTAATAAGTGATATAGAAGAGGTAATTAAAATTTAAGGTTCTTAAGCATGTATAAATTATCTTTAATTTTTTATTCAAGATATTAAATAATGAACGAGTCAAGTTGTAAAGAAGGTAATGGAACTTCATAACCCAATTTCTATTCGTTGAGTGAAACTGATACATATTTCTAATTGTCTTCAATTAATATGTGATTAATAAATTTTGATATAATATATTTTATTTTTACATGGTATATTTCTATTTATATTGAATATACATAATTAAATTATTTTATTTAAATAATGATCTTTGTAATGGAATTTGTCTCAATTGTCTTTCATTGAGGCATATTTTATTTTATACACAACATTCTTTTATACGATATATAAAAAAATAAACATTTCATAACATTTAATGGGAATCATTTTCTATGAGGAATTTTATAAATGAAAAGAAAAAAATGTATCTCTTTAATGTATTTTGGGACTATGACCTTTTTCACCGCTACTAGTATTATATTATCTTAATCTTCTATAATAATTTGTATTTTTATTAAAAGGAAAATAAATACCATAAATTTATTTATGTATTTTGGTATTGAAATTATTTTTGATAAAGTATTTGTTATGTCAATATATTTAAATTATATATTGTTTTTCAAATGTTGAAATTTTTTCTTTCCTTTATATTTGTTTTATGTTTTATCAATTTGTTATGGTTCTTACCCATTGTATATGTATATGGGTGGGTCCATGATAAATATTGGGTCGGTGAGACTAAGATAGCTCTCCAATCCATTGGGTAATGTGATGGAGTTAAACGTTAATGATTATCCAATGTTATTTAGGGAGTATACTATGATGGTTATTCCAATATAACACCCTATGTAGCTGTGATAAATAAAATGTATTTATGATGTGGATACCCCAAGTAACATTTAGGATTTTTATTTGTTATTAATAAATTTTATTATTTCACATGGTATGTTAGAAAGCATATTCTTGGTTTATATTGGAGTACAATTGTTTTCATACTTTATTTTATAATCCCTGTTTTCCTTTTTATGCTCATCCCATGTTTTTGAATAGTTTTTTTTCAAAACATAATGATGAATAAGGTTCTTGATTGGATCATGGAAAAGTCATGCTGTCTAAAACATGGAACTAGACATGAATTTTATTCATGAGTTATTTTTTTCTTGAAAAAATGGATTCTTAGTAGAAGTTTCTACTATGTAATAATTGATATGTAATGTATATACAATGTCCTGAATCTATAATACTATAAACCTTAAAATATCCTCAATGTGAATTATTAACATAAATCGAGATTACATATTGTTTATGGTTGTGTCCTTATATCAGAGAATAGTGGTGGTAAATTATGATTTGGAATTTGAAGAAAATCATAATTCCCAAATAATGATATTGCAAGAATGAGAGGGTATGGAACCTGCCATCAGGACAAGCATGTACATGCATGAGAATGCCTAGCCGAATAGCCATGCGTAGGTGGAGAGATGATTTCATGATGGAGATGCTGGGGAGGAGCAGTTCCAAGTAGTTAGTCTAGGTTTATGTAATGATTGAAGACTATGGGAAAATGAATTCCTCCGAGGCCTATGGGCCATGTAATAATTACCCTTACGGGCCTTGTAAGGGTTACACCTAACCCATTGAAAGGTGGATTATCAAGAATCAATAATGATTGAAGGACTTCGGGCCATTGGTTGGATGAATATCATCATTAAAATTAAAATTTAATATTTAGGTTAATTTTATGAACCATTGATCCAACAATCCATGATGTGTGAAAATGGTCACTGATTACATCTGAGATGATGGTAATAAGTAATTTTTTTAATAGCATATTTTACAAGGGTTGATGAATTCACATTCCTTAAATACTAAGATTTCAGTGAAATATACTTACATTGTATGTTTAAATTCATATATTAAAATTATTCCACAACAATCTCAATTTTTTCTCCAAATTATTATTATTAATAAAAATTAATTTATTTATCAATCACTGTTTATTAAATAACATTTTCTAATCCACATTAAAAAATTATATATAATCATGATAATACACATATCATTATAAAATAACCACAAAAAAATGTTTATAACAAGTTAAAGTGTTTAAAAAAAGTTTCCATAAAATGATAAAAAAGAAATTAATATTAAATATTTAATTGAATCACCCAAAGATTTAATGAAGTCATTCATAAAAATATGAACATGTTTTAGTGTTTAAAAATCTAATTTTCTCTACTAAATATAATATTTAAATCCAAAAATATGGAGAATTATTTTTTGAAATATAAATATTATCATAGTCACCAGATAAGTTTTTTAGGTCATGGATATATATATATATTTATGATCAAAATTTCAATACAATAATTACCTCAATATACAATACATTAAAAACTATATTTATAAATCCCATAAAAATTATTTCCACAAAAATTAAATTCATAATTGATATTAAACCAAATAATTTTATATATATCATCATAATACAATGTCTCCTAAGGTATATTTAATCAAAATAAAATATCATTGCAAAAATCCTCAATGGTGTGTTTTACACATTGAAAAAATTAGCATCCATAATTTTATTACAGTGAATCATATTTTTTATACAATATTCATGAAAAGATATCGTCGAGGTCCTATCATTATAAGAAAAAAATAACATAATACATTATGAATGAATTTTACATTTATCTCTTAGGAAAAATGTTGTTATGTTGTTAGGTAATGTATTAGAGTGTTGGAATCCCTCAAAATTTACTCCTTTATTAGCCAAGACATCTGCAATAAAGTTCTACTCCCTATACAAATGGGTGATAATGTAATTCATAGAAGACTTAATTCCGGGAAATTCAACCATTTTGCAGTAATCTTCCATGAAAGATGCCTTTGGACTGCTCTAAGTATTTGATAGATGGTTGTAGAGTAACTTTCAAACCATATATTATTCCATATTCATTTGAGAGAAGTATCAACCACCATTATAAGGACCATAATTCTGCTTCAAGTGGTGTTATGAATTCACAAGGTATGTATAAGAATTCGAGGATGTCCCCGTTCTCATCATTAAAAATTGATCCATAATCCAAGGGGCCTAGGTTCCCCTAAGAATCTCAGTCCATTTTGAAAATAATCATTCCTAAAAAAGTCAAGGGCTAGAAAAAATTCATGGTCTGATGTGGTTCATGAAAATTATCTATAATATTAATCCACCGAAGGATAAGACATTCCTCAATAGAGTTTCTGTATTTTTTCAAATGATGGTTATTAGCCTCTTGGAAAAATGCTGGTAATTATCCTCATCAATGATTTCAGTGCTTGTCTCATAGAACAGAATAATGATCTGCATGAAAAAATGCTGGCTAAAAAAAGGATAATATAATGTTGAACTGATATCGGGCAAGGTATTTGAAAGCCTAAAATCTGTTGTAATACTACCCACAGGAAAAATGCATCCTTGAAACTCATAAATAGGTGATCAAAGACCACTATGTGCTACATGAAAAGGGGATATATATAGAAATGGGGAATGCCAACTCATTGAATATTAGTATCCACATGTATTATGTTTGAAGAATGCCTCCAAAAAAGCATAAATTGTTAAGGTGTCAACAATTTGTTGTTCAAGATACCAATCCAATATTTATCATCCTAAATTAAATGCTGATAGAATGTTTCTGGGTCATGAAATCCATTTTTCGACCCTTTCCAGATAAGTGTTTCATCGTTCTTGTTGGAATCATTGTTGTTAACAATATTGACAACATCTTCCCAAATCAAATCTATATTTCCCATCTGCCCCTTGATTGGGGTAGAATGATCAATGTGAGTTTCCTCTTGATTGAAATTATAGATGAGTGTCTCTCATGTCCAATTGTCATACAAATATTTTATAGAGGATTTTTTACTCACCATACATTTAGAGTGGCTGGGAATTTTCTAGAAAGTAACTTTAATCCCAGTCCAAATGGAGGATTCCAAATAACTGTATATTCCATCTATGATTATGGTCATATATCTATTTCATAATAATTCCATAACAACAGTTTTCTGATTGATATGTTTCCATACAAACATTTCTTGCAGAAACTGGTTGAAGGATTTCATATTTTTAACACCTAATCCTCCCAAAGATTGTGGTAAGAAGAATTTCATCCGTTGAGTAGTAATAATATTTCTTTCCATGAAGTTTCCACTCTAGAAAATGTTGTTCATCATCGTGTTGAGATTTTTAATTATGGATAAAGGACAGATATAAACCATAAAAGACTAAAAATTCTTCTCTATAACCGCATGCTTGATTAGGATAATGATTCTAGCCATTGAGAGGGATTCCCCCTTCTAGGAGGCAAGAGTTTTTATAATTTGATCCATTTCATCAGAGAACTAAAATTCAATGGGAGTTACCCAAAAAATTGGGACACCCATGTAATTAAAAGTCATGTCTTCATCCTTAATTCCCAAGTTAGATATGAGAAGCATCTTCTTAGTGGCTGAGAATCCCTTATCAAATTAAATAGACAACTTTCTCCAGATGATGTACTGTCCAAAAACACATTCATAATGTTGTAAGGATTTTTTAATCTTATTAATGTTTAATTTTTCCCCCTATGTGAAAATAAAAAATTCATTAGAAAATAAAATGTGAGTGGGAGAAGGGTTACCACTTCCTTCTCTAATAATAGAATGTTCTTAATTGCTCACTATTTCCAAGAGGAGTCTATTAATAAGTCCTCATCTAATGTAAAGATTCTAACCAATAGTGCATCCCATTGACTCACCCCCTCCCCCCTTGAGAAAGAAAATTATCCCTTATTGGATTCAATAATAATTATGGAGACACAGGAGGAGTTGATGTGAACAATGATCCAATGAAAGAATTTATCATTGAAACCAAAATTTTTTTACACTGTGCTAATAATGCCCCAGTCCATGGTGTCGAAAGTCTTGCTGACATCAAATTTTAGAGCTATGTTCCCAACTCTAGTTTTGTTTCATAGAATGGGGATACATTCTGAGCCGGTGAGCAAGAAATTCTGATTGTTATTTCCTTTCACAAATCCATGTTGAATCTAGGATATAATTTTCTCAGAAATGCGAGAGATCCTATTTTATAAAATTTTAGTGATTACCTTGTAGATGGTGTTGACAAGAGCAACCAGTTTGAACTGGCCTATCTCACTAGCGTTCTCAACCTTTGGTATGAGTTTTATGAATTGTTCAATGATTCATGGAGGGAATTTTATGTCATTGAACAAGTGTTGAATAGGCTAGGAGATGTCATTCTAAATGATTTTTCAATATTTTTGAAAGAATTCATTGGTGAACGCATCTGACCCTAGGGATCCATATTTTCTAATACCAAAGACTATATCATTGATTTCATATTCAATTGGTAGAGAACTAACGAGGTAGTTATCCTATGTAGTTATAAGGTTTGGGATGATTCTGTCCTTTATCAAATCATTTTTTGGGGGACCATTTAACAAATTCTTATATAATGAGACAATAGAATATGATAGTTCATGTCTTCCTTCAAATATTTGATCCCACTCCCTATGGAGATAAAGAGGCATGTTGGCTCTTCTAAATCTCTGAAGGGCATGAATTAATTTAGTGTTTATCTTCTGGTCTGAGAGCCATCTTGATTTAAATATGTCTTTTTTAATTTTTTCACGATGTTTCAGTAGGATGATCATGCTATTGGAAATATCCTCTTCCTATGACATGTCTCCACTAAAGTGATCTTTGGTTGAGTTCTCCGATAAATAATGAAATATGAATTCAAGCACGTCGATTTTAGCATCAATTGAGATAAACATTTCTTGGCTACATAGTTTCAGTTTCGTTTTTACCAGTTTTATCTTTGTAAGACATATCCGAGGGTTGGCTTCATCAATCATTCGATTCGAAGAATTATTCACTATAGTTAAGAATTCTGGGAGTTATATCCAAGAATATTTAAATCTGAAGGGAAGTGGGTTAGCTATTTCAATATTTATAAGGCTCACCAAGTTAGGGTTATGATCTGTGTTGTTTTTATACATGGTGACACATGAAATAGACATCTGAAGCATAAGTGAAGCAATGTAGAAAAACGCCCTATCAATCCTACTGGCTCTCATGCTAGTCAGATATTGTCTACACCAGGTGAACACAACACCAACAAGGTCGACTTCTGTCAGACAGGTCCCATCAATACACCCGTGAAATTCAGTCATGGATGTTATCTTCGTAAGAGGACCAATATTCTATTCCGAATGTAGTATAGAGTTGATGTTCCCAACAAAAAACCATGGGTTGGAAATTGTGTTTTATAGGTCATAGATGTGATTTCACAGTAGTATCTTTCCAACATAGTTAGTTTAATCATAGAGAATCAAGCGGTATATTTTTATCCATGACTCCAAAAAATTGAATGTGAAGATCTGTTCATAATCAAGAAAAATAGCTGCACAGACAGTTGATTTGTGAAAAAAACCCAGATTTTGTCTGGTACTCCCTCAACACTAGCACATCTCAGAAGATAATAGAATTCTTTGAAAAAAAGATTTATCGATCTTCATTGAGGCTTTCTTGGGCACAAAAAATCTTAAGATATCTGGTTTATACTTACCTGCAATCGTTCAGATGGAACCCAATGTGTTAAGATTTACCAGCCCCTAACAGTTCTAGAATAGTATCCTTAGTGATGTAAAGATTTAGGGGTTATCCCCCCTTTCCTTTAGCAATCGAGATTTGGTGTTTTCCAGAAAATCATGTTGAAGAAATTGGCCCCAAAATTATGGGGTCTTGAGGGACTTCTAGTGTTTGATATTGAGTTTTTAGTTTAACGTTTCTTCCTTTAAGGGGATTAGTTGAGAAGTATAATATAATATTCTCAATCCCTGTTGTGATGTCACTTTCCGTAATCTCATCATGCTTAATCAAAAAACCTCTATGATCTGGATATCATAGGGAATGGAGTTCCAGATCCAGCGGCAAGTCTGAATCCTCTAGTAAGTAGTATTACATATGCTATACAACATTCTGAATTAGTGCCAAATTATTTGGGATATCCATATCAATAAATTCGAAGGTAAAATACTCAATCTAGAGGGAATTTGAAATAGAGAGAAACTCCCTTGAAAAATCCAAATCCTCCTGCTTCTCTAGTTGGTGAATTGGTTAGTCCGATTTGTCCTCATATCCAAGTCACTCATTAGGATAATCCTCTTCATCATCCATGTCAGTCCATGCATTGGAGTAGACATCAATTCTTAACGAACACCCCTACTGCAGATCAGGACCTAGGTCCCTCTTCTTTTCCATGTTAGTGGCTCCTTTTCACAAAGAGACCTCCCTCCATGCGATTGGATTGGAGGCAGGCTTAACCAATTTTTGTAGAACCCAATAATTGTTAACTAGAAGACAAACTATTTTTCAATGTTCACAAAATTTTGGAAGGTCATAAAACTCATAATTGATTTCTAGCTGATGATCACCCGATGCTAAAAATAATGGACCTGGAGGTGGCACATCCCATTCAATTTCAATGAGGACCCTGACATATAAAACCAAATAACCATTAATTGAACACGTATCTATTTTCAACGACATTTACAAACCTGAAACAAAATCTCTGAGGATTTTCGGGTGCCCGTATACCCATGGACGTCCATGTATCCTTGTCCACACCTTGTCCATTGATAGCTTCTACATGAATGGATTAATGTTAGCATCCCATTCTGAGAGACAAATAAAACCTTGATTAAATTAAGTTTCTCAATTCTTCAGGCCATGTCAATGTCGACCTTCCATTCAAAAATAATCTGAAAAAACCCCTTATTGATCGGTATCAGTCTCCATCTAGAGAAACCACAACAATTAGATACATCACATTTCCTAATGAATTATATAAATATATAATTATAATAACACTAGACATGTCATATCATTTCACATTTATATTATCATACATGTCACATAAAATGTATTTGAATTTTAGACCAAAAATTACATATTTAATAAAATCTTTTTCATTTACTAAACTAGAAATTCATGAATATACTTTGGGATTCCAAAAAAATTACTTAATAACTTAATTGTTATAGAAATTATTAAACATTATTAATGAAGAAAGAAAACCTCGATAAGTAAAATATATATTTTTGAAATGAATATTTCTATTAGAAAAATATTTTATGGTTTAATTAATATATATTGGAAAAATGTATATCCCATAAAATAATATTTTTAAAATATAAATTTTATTTATTGAATTTTAATTGAAAAGACATACTATAAATTATGTGAAATAATCAAGGCCCATTTAAGGATAGTTGGGTTCAAGAATTTACCAAACCATATTTCTAATGAATCTATTCACTTCAATAGCACAGATAAAAAATTTAAATTAATTAATTCAAAATTAAATAACATATTATAAATTTATTTTATTTATCATAGATTTATTAAGAACATTTATTAATATTTATATGAGTTATAGAGTCCAATTATATTATTCTATACCAAATTTTTTAGGTTTTTGTGATTATTTCACATGAATATTAATATTGATGTTTTTTTAGAATTGATAAAATTCACTAAAGTTAATTTATTTTATATTAATGAAATTAAATCATTTTAAATGGATAAATATATCATTAGGTTAAATTTTATGTATAAGAATATTTATATAAATATTAGTGATAATCATTTATATATTTTTTTAGTTTTTCGAACATCATAAACAAGTTTTATTACATTTGTTAATTTACATTATATAATTTAGTTTTAGAGAATTAATGAATTATAAAATAATAATTATTTTTTATGTACCAAAAATTATATTTGTTTTATTAATAGTATTGAATGCATTAATGTTAAATGAAAACACATTATCCGCGATGTTGATAAATAGACACAACACTCGTGATGATTTCATTTTTAGAATAAAAGTGAGAGAGAAAATAATTTGATGATAGATATTTAATTAAAATTAAATAATAAAATGTTGTAAAAGATGATGTTGTTATCATTAACATTATGTTGTATTAGTTGAAGAGAGATTAAAAAAACAACTAATATAAAAATAAATTAAATGAATAAGAAAGATGATTCCACATCTTGATTTTCTTTTTTGATAACCTCATTAAGGAACATAATTTTTTCCTATTGATGAGACCAAAAACGTTTAGATTTGGAAAATGGGGTTTGGAAAATATATAGGATGAATTTTGGCAATGTAAAATCTTGGATGGTGTGAGGAGAAATGGTGGGTAGGGTGGTATTTATAGGTTATGAGAGATGTTTTTTTCCATTATTTTATTCATTAGAGTATTATATTGGCTCAATAAATTGAATAGTTATTTAAATGTCGATAAATACATTATAATAATGATGTAGGTGTCTATATTTTGTATGACATCTTCCATACGTCTTGTATGACTAAATAATTAAATTGTTTATCTTTAATTAAACAATTATCATATCTTACTATTATAAAACATCAAATACTTCAAAAAAATCCCAAAAAATCATCGATTCTATTTTTCAACATGTGGAAATTCAAAAGGGACGTAGTTTTCTAATTCTATTCAAAATATGATAAAATTAAAATTAAATTTAAATTTAAATTTACATGAAAATTATTGATTTTAAAATTATTACTTCTCTTATAACACATTAAAATATTAATTAACCTATCATAATTATAAATTATAATCATAACAAACTAAAATATTAATTTATAAACAAAATTTAAGAAATATAATTTTCTTTTCAATCATTAAATTATTTTTAAAATTTTAATTAAATATTTATGACATATACATTATTAATAACAAATAAAAATTTATGTACTTATACTAAGATATTATAATATCATATAAAAATTTATTGGATTAAGTAAATATGTATATACATTCTTGGATAATGATCATATTATATGGTTTGGATTAATATTAAGAATGTTTGGATTGTTACTCTAAATGTCAAGTTACTATTGCACTGGTATTGGTTCCTTAACATCTAGAAATACATATAATACCATTAATTAATCAATTATAATGTATATATAGTGTTATCTATGTGATATTATGTGATTAATACTATAAATAGAATACTTATGAGAATGTAATTTACATTGATAAATAATTTGGGTTTCACATTAATTGCACCTTTTGAAACAATTCACTAGAAATTTCATTTTAAATGACCATGTACCGGTACTTCTACTTCATCACCTCCACTGATTCCCAAGTCGATACATTGACCATACAATACATCAACGACACATTTACATGGAGTGTTTCCTTGATTTATATATACCATATATATCTGTGTTAGAATCTATAATTGATGCCTCTCATAAGAGAGATCATTATACACTTATACCACCTATATGTTTAGTACATGTAGCTGATATGGTATTATATTTTTCAATAGAGATTCATCAAACCCGTCATGAATATGAAAAATACTTGTTTTATGTTCTAGGAGATAGTGCACCACTATAATGAGATCATTGATCTAAATGGAGACAAATTACCTTGAGAAAACATTCACATTCATTACCAACCATAAAAATCTCATCCATTGTGATATTTATTTAAAGACATTATCATCATCTTCAAACTCCAAGCCGATTTTGTGGTTGTGAGCATATCTCTTTTCTTAAATCTCAACATATTTGATATGTTATAGGATTTATTGAACATAATTTTTTTATATAATTCACAATATTAGGCCCAAGATGCTTTTGGGAACTAACATCATCCCAAAAGATTTCTATTCTAAATGACTTTCAATAAAATAGTTTATATAGTGTCATATGAATACTCAAGTGGAAGTTGTTGTTTTAGGAGAACTCAACCAATGGGATATGTCAATCCCATACACCTTTGAATGTCATTGTAAAGAATCATTGAATGTCCCCATGAAAATGAATATATCAATCATATTGGACAACAATTTAGGTGTCATATTTAGTAGTAAAAGATTGCTGAAGACACATTCTAATATTTGGTTAGAACCATGGATCTTGAGGATAGAAAATATAGAGTGGAACCCCATTCAGTCTCACTAATTTTTTCATATATACCATAGAATGGTTTTCTTGTGAGATATTCCCCTAAATAATGATAATATGGGCAGTCATGGGGAGTTAGTACCCCAAAACACATATTTAATTATTAACATTGTATATATTTAGATGAAATGTGATGAAGTCCATGGTAGACAAGTTTTAGTACATTATATCATCATACATTTTGAATTGTTTCACTATGCTTTAACATTCATTCATATCAAGTACCGTGATATATACTCTATAATCTCCTTACTCATGATATCGAACTAGAAGTGTTCTCATAGATTACAGTACATCATGGCACATATAGGATAAATTGATGAAGATAATATATATGAATTATTTAACATTTCCCACTTTATCTCTGGTTATCAAATCCCAGTTCCCAATAAAATCACATCATCATAACCATTGATATATAACTCTTGCATCTTTCTGTAATTTATTGAATTTGAATTGTGTTGTACCTCTAGATCATATATTGGTGGCTACACAATATTTTATTTGATATATGGATGGTAAATAATTTTGGAGAGATATTATTTATTCCATTCCATTATTATTTCACAACCCATTACATTAATATCCATGGAGATACGGTATTTCTCAATCTTCATTTTGGAATGAGTCATATTTTTTTCTTTTCAATGCCTTAACTATATTAATTTCCAATCTAGAATGATATTGAATATATCAGTAGTAGTATTTTATTAAATATAACCATCCCAAATTATGAATGATGACCTAATTTTGAGTGAATATGTATTGTAGAATCTTGAGAGAGGTATCTGTGTCAGACTTCTCACCATACAGGTAGTGCCTCCAATCACAGCTGCAAAATATAGATAATGTGTGGGGTAGTTATTCTCATGGATCCTCAACTTCCATGAAGTACATGATATCAGTTTATCATTTTTCAAGAGTAAATAGCATGAGAATTTTTTTAAGCAACCATTTTTATCATAAAACATTCTATAATAGCTGTTAATATGAGTAGAGTTTTTGTGATCAACAACTACTTTATATCCTTATATAATTCTTAATATTCTTCCATAATGACAAAAATTCCCTCTATCCTTATTATCCAAAAAAGAGGGAAAGAAAATAATTCTATATTTATCAAAAAACACTAATTATTACACATATAAAAATGAAAACTATGGATTTTATAGACACTAGAGGGTATGGTACATTCATCAATTTCTTTTTTAATTGAAGGTTATAATACAATTCCCACACTTGTGATAACATGCCCCATGAATGTGACATGTTTCATCATCAAATAACACATGCTGAACTTTTTGTGAAATTATTCCTTCAATAAGGTGACCAATACAATCCATATATGTTCTCCATGTTCATGATTTAAATTATAATAATTAGTAATATCATTGATAAACAATAAATGATAATATTCTAATTAGTTTCTAATGACTGTATTCATAAAATAATTGAAAATAACAGTGGAATTATTATCTGTTAAGGTAATAAGTATAAACTCATAATGTATATAACATATATGGTAGATCATATTCTAAATATTATCATTATTGACCATTAACTAATGATATGTCAAATGAATATCAGCCATTAAAATGTATTGAGCTACTCATAGTATATTGAAAATGTAATCAGTCATCAAACGAGGGTACTAGTTCATTTTTGTGATCCTATTGAGTTCCCAAAAATCAATACACATCCAAATTGATTCATTTGTTTTCTTCTAAAATGTGAACTTCCGCATCTCCTGGAGATGAACCAGTGATTTTGAAACCTTTTTTTAAACCCTCATTTAGATGGTTATTTAACATTGTTTTTGTTGGGAACATCTCGTTGGTATATATTGACATAGATATACCTATTGGTATGAGTACTATTAGGAACGCCACCACATGATTTGTGTGATGTCCATGTAAATCATGGGGAAATACAATACAATATTTCAATAAAATTATAATTTCCCTTAGGTTATAACATTCATTTGACACAACCATTTGTGTGAGGTATTATTTTTTATATAGAGTAAATGAACACATTATTAAAGGATTTTCCAAAGGACCCTCATGATCTTCCTTACAACTATTGAAGATAATGGGATGATTCAAAATATGAAAAGATATTTCCATATACTGATAGTTTATGTTTTACCTATATAACAATATCCAAATCATCCCATGTATATTGTCAAATTTCACTAGTGGAGGTATATTATAATTTTAAGGAAGAATATTCCCACATACTCCAACATGAGAAGAGTCCAACACTGGGGTAGTAATGATCACCCTAATATAGGGTTTTTATGGTTATATATATAATTATTTCATGATTTTGATTCCATAAATAAACAAAATATTGAACATATAATGGAATTCTATGAAACAGAATCAAATTATACTTTTTCCAAAATTTAGTGAATATATAGATTACATTTTACATAATCATTTTATCACACCACATCAACAGTATTGATGACATAATCTTTCAGATAAAACAAAATTTTATTGATTATTTAATTGATAAAAAGTTTCTTAATTTTGTCACAATGTTAAATATGAATATATATAAAATATTTGTTATATGATCGTTCAATTTAATATTTGATTAAAATTCTTCTTCTAAACATTAAAAGTCACTTTAATATTTGAAAAATAGGTATTTTTATGTGAATTATTTTAAAATAATCTTTTATAAATGTTTTAAATTGATATTTTATGTCAAAATTTAATTATTCTATCTAAGGAAAATAATTAATTTGATTAGAGTAAATGGGTCGTCAATGGAAGGTTATGAGGGACTCACCATATTGAATATTGCATCCAAATTTGGTACCTAAAATTTTCACCCCGAGATATATTTGGTCCACATTTTGAGATATTATCTCGGAAAACATTTCACACAAGTAATCATACTAGTTAGACATCTAGTTCATGTGTTTTTTATGTATAAAATGTGGTCAAAATTGGAATTAAATATTTGAATAAATTTCCCAATTCACACATGAATCCACCTATACCCTAGCCTCCCCTCCACTTTATAACTATAAGTTTTTCTCATTTGGATGGTTTAAAACATGAATTAGGAAGTTTATTGAAGATGATATGATGTTCCTATATATTTATAAAATCATTTTAATTATTTTAGCTCTTGATGTAAGGATCCCTTCATAAAGGCCTTCTTCTTCTTTTTTCACTGTGTGAAATTTCTATTTCTGTATTACATATATATTACTAAATTCCAATTATTACACTTTCATAATTTATCCTTTATTAATCAAAAGATTTGGAATTCAAGATTATTAATAATATTGTTTAATACCCACTGACTGTCCTTTATAAATTAAAAAAATTTCTATGTTGACTACACTACCTGTGGGATAGTAGTACATTTTTGTAATCTATATACCACAAACCATAATAAATAATTTGTATTAATAAAATTAGTTACAAGTATTCAATTAATTTTAAAATAATTGTGTTATTAATTTAATGAATCTTTTAAAGAAAATAATCAAATGACACAAAACATGCATGGTTTGGATTTGTTTGAATTGTGAGAGTGTTATCTTAATTGGTCACACAAAACCAGAAGGGTTCAATTATTTGAGTAGAAATATAAATCCAAAAATCTATTTCTATTCATTTCTAGATTGGATATATGTAATAATTTAACATTTTTATTTGCATTCCCTAGAACATCAATCAATATAGGATGTTATAATTTCATTTTCTGTAGCTATCCTGGTTTTAAATTTATTTCTTCCTTATGATTTTTCTAATTATACAATGGTTAAAGGCTTATAAAATTGGGGGAAAAAAATTAATTTTAAATTAACACAAATTATAATTATTTTTATAACAATAAAGATTTATAATGATATTGATTATGCATTCTAAAAATAGTATTCATGAAAAATATCATCTCATTGAAAGTTATCAATCTCATTTCAAAAATATATTGAAATATTCTACCATAATACTTATAATAGTTATAAAAATGATAAACCTACATAAATTTATGTATTGTGTATATGTTATTTTTTGTTAATTGTAAAATATATTTATTATATTGGTTTAAATTACATCCTCGTTTGAGATAAGTACTTGGTTAGGCACTCTAATTCACTTATATAACCCCAAACGAACCATTTTTTTGATAATACCCATGATGGATCCATTCATATCAGACTATTTTTTTGGATCCAAGTAATTTATTCATCAAAAAGTAGGTATTTTATTCATTTTATTATTTTATTATCTTCATTCCATCTTATCTTCCATTTATTAATTGTTATACATTTGGTTCTATTTTATTCTTTCATCGACTACCATACCAATTTTTTAAATTATGGTCCAAATATGTTTATTTCATTTCTATTTTCATTATGAAATTAAATAATCCTTAGGATCTCCTAAATCATGACCTTCGGAAAGAAATCATATTTTGAGCTAAAATAATACATTATCATTCTACAAGACGTTTCAATATTCAACCAGTTGTTAAATTCCTCCATTCATGGAAAACTAAAAATAAAAAAATCTGAATTAATAATAATAATAAAATAGTTGTAATCAATATTAATGAACTTAGAAAAATCAATCAATAATCGGATGAACCCCATATTAACTATCATCAATGTTGTATTTTATAGAAAACTATCAAATTAGAGATTGAACATAAATTTGTGATAATTATCCATCACAAAAGATTTAATAGATTATTTGGAAAGGATCCAAAAAAATCAAATAATGTAAGGTTTTTTGATAAACAGTAAAACAAAAAATGTCTCTGAAAATCCAATCAAACGATGATCATATCTGTTTTCACTTAATAGAATTATGATTTATTGTATTTATTATTTAAATCCGGATGATGTAACATGTTGGAATGATTTGAATCATATTTTAATGAATGTATTTTTTCCAGAATCAAGTACCACTACAATTAGAAAATTGATACCATGAATAAAGAAAGCATACGGGCAGTCAATGTATAAGTAATGAGAGTATTTCACTATGTTGTGTGCATGATTCATGCATATAAAATTAGTGATAAATTAATTATCCAATACTTGTATTTAGTCATTATGCCTGCAAATATATAAATTTTGGGTGCCAAAACATGATGATAATTAGTCGATATAATAGTAGAAGATGAACAAGATGTAATCAACCTGATGGCTGAAAACTCCCAACTATTTGAAGATCAAGTTACACAATTTTGTAGAGTGGTAAATGAGGTTTGTGTATCTTATATTAAAAATTAATTAGTTTAAACCATGTAGTTTTAATTGAAAAATATGATAATGAAGATTGATTTGTCTCAAAATACATCTAAACCCACTCCCTTGTGGACATATAAAATTTAAACTAAAACATACAACACATTAGATTGATTTCCCTAACTATAGTATATGGATAATTCCACAATTGTATTCCAATTGAGACCAAATTGATAACATTAATAAACACATCCTTATAAGAAGTTTGAATATTTTTCACCAATATACAGACAATGGTGGAATGATCAATCAGACTTGAGGTGTGGCACTATACAACCATTACGCCCCTTAAAAAAAGATCAGTATACCCAAATTTACTAATAGGGATTCAAAAAACCCCAAAAGTTATTTTAATCCCAAGCATAAATAAGTTAATAAAAAGTGAATCCCAAACCAAAGGTAGATTATAATATTGAGGATGTTATGAACTATTAAGATCATAATCAATTGAATGAGTAGAATAGTCCATGTTTTTGAGTTAAGATTCTTGAAGACACAAATGAGACAGATTGACAACACCCTCTTTGAACTATTTTTTAATAACATTATAAATAATCCTTTTCAAACTACTCAAAATTCCATTGGGAATTTCAGTGATATCACATTGATATGTTGGATTAAACTGACTGATATATATACAACTATCATTCCACCTATGTTCATATCACCTCTAAAGAATGCCCATTCATGAAACAAAATTATTCATCCAAATAATAATGAAAATTGAATGAAAAAATATACTATATTACTACTAAATATATTCCATATGAGAATAGAGTTGTTCAATCTATAGTGATGGTTGTATATTAGATAAATATGTGGTTTTGGACATGATCAAGTGTATCATGATAAAGATTCCCCTTTTATGGCCATATGGAAATCACAATATATTCAAAATTCTTAATATCTCATTGTAAAATTTAAGTATGGATCTGGGGAGAGGAGATGATCCATCATGGATGTAAATTTTAATAATAATTAAACAAAATCAATTAATTCCAATAATGTGTGAGGATATAAAGACATTCCCCATTACATGGACCATAGTAGAGTCACATAATTTTGATGTATTATGTGATTCAAGAGATTCCATTAAGAAGATATTTCAATATTTAATCTCATTATTACATAATGGTGTGATGAATTTTATAAGAGTGTTGGTGTAGTGGGTTAATGATGTTTGAACACGTATTAAATCAGTCACGGTGGATGTACCTATTTGGCTAAGATACATGATCATTCTATCATATTCTTAGAGGCTTAACATGAAGGATGACCTGCAAAATTCTCATGCTCACATTATTTTATGTAGTATATTCCTCACAAGTAGAAAAACAATCATAAATATCATTAATCTTATAATTAACATGTTTTATGGAGATGATGATGTTATATTTAATGTTATAGACTCCAATAAGTACCCCCCAAATGATATTTTTTTATTTTTTTATTTCCCATTATAAACCACCATGCTACATCCCATGGATATTGATTGTCTTATTCATAGGTATACTATGTACATTGGTTATTTTTTGAGATCTAAGACCACTTCTAAAAATATTTTTTATGATCAAACCACTCTTAGTTTTTATTTTTATATTGATTAGTATTAAAATTTTGATGATTTATAATATTATTAAAACCTACTTATTAAAAATACTGATGGATTTGATAAATTAATCTCTTATTAAGATGATTTATATTTATATTTTTATATTAATTAGGTACAATTCCCAGTTAATTAAATATAATCATCCATACATCACCCCATACGTTGGAACTATATCCATTGACACCAAATATCAAATATGAATACTTTTTGAGTAGAGAGAGATTACTTGTTATAATTGATAACAATAGTGTTTTTGAGAATGAATAACACCATATTAATATTTTGAGTAATATCCTTTGAAAAATTAGCTTTACTTTGGCTGATGTATCAATTATTATCACATATATTTTCATGGATAAAATTCATTTAGGAAGGGGCTAAAACATTTAGGTAGTGAGGAAGGAGATAAAATCCAACACTTCTGAAAGATATTAAATAAGAAGATAAAAAATTGATCGAGGACTGTATAATTTTTCAAATTTAATATTTCAATTGTTTGAGTCCAATTTATTTTTTTCATAAGAAAAGTGGCATCAATATTTTTTGAAATTATATTGAGGAATTAGTTCCAATGAGGGTTCAAAATATGTTTCATGTAATTATAGATTAATAAAAAATAAATAAATCAACTATAAATGTTCCTTTCCATCACCCATTTATTTATCAAATTCATGAGAGGAAAGATAGTAAGACACACTATTGATTCGTTGACAGATTTAATGGGTATTTTCGTGTTTATATAGATCTCTACGATAAGAAGAAGATAATATTACTATGTATATTTGTTATATTTTTCTACCGACAGATAGAAGTTGAACTATGAAATTCCCCTGGTACCTTCTAGAGATGGATGGTGATTATTTTTTCATATTTTATTGAGAATTATATTGATGAATTTATGGATTATTTTACATTTCATATATCTTCATTTTATTGTGTATTATTTTTTCAGAATGTGTTTAGACCATTTTATAGGGAAAAATCTAGTTTCTAACATTGGAAAGTATATTTTCATGGTAGAACATGGAAAATTATTTGGGAATGTAGTTATAAAAAATGGTATATTGGTTAATAAATCTATGGTAGGTATTATTGTATCCTTTTCAAGGCCTACAAGTGTGTATGTGATGCTAGAACATTCTAAGGGAATATAAGCTTTTATAAGTGTTACACCAACAGATTTATTTTGTTATATCTGTTAATTCTTCATAAAATCAAAAGGATTCTAATTTTGTGTTTGATGATTCATACAAGGTATCACTTTACAAGATTAAGAAGCATATAAACACTCCACCAATCAGAAAACTCCCATGGGGGTACATTACATTTAGTCATTTATGTGATACTTAAAACATCATTGTTGGAGATGTCTTATACCAAAATGTGGAGGGACATTAACTTGAGATTTCATATATATTGAGGACATTATATTATTCCCATTCAAACTACAAAACCATGGGAAATGAGTTTGTTTACATTATATTTTTTAGATATATTTTTTTCATATTTATTGGTCTCTGTAGTTGTATTTTTCTATTACCATGATGCTATGATGTACAACATGATTAATATAGATGCAATGCGTGAATAATCAAATTGATGATCATTCTCCAATTATTTGATATTGAGATAATACAAAATGAGTTATTATAAAACATATAGGGGAACTTCATTAGTATGATTTATCACACACTAGGGGATGATAACTTAGAACATGATTCACTTTTGTCACCTTTCCCGGATGAGAGTCCTTATTTGATATTATTTATGCAACATTGGTATGTGATTTAGTGAACTACATAGTTTCTTCTAAAATTTAATAAAAATATAATAAACATCATGTAAAAAAAGTAATGAGTGAATCATATATTTTATGGTTGGGATGATCACAACCACTAGCACAAGCCTAGTGATCATGTTATTATGTGATTTTTCCAAATCATGAGTTTGTGTCTGTTATAAATTCCGTTCGTAAATTTTCATGCGTAAGACACTTTATACCGTGATATATAGCTAGGAATGTCTGAATTTCCATATTATATTCACCAATATTATTCAATGATTCTCAGGTTTTTTTGGCATTCTAACATTGGAAACATGATGGAAATAGTTCTATGTTACATAGGATGCCTCAACAGTCCATATTACACTATTATATTTTTTATGTATAGTGAATTGACATTTTTTATAATTTTAATAGTTCATTTTTTGAAGATTTTATTTGTAGTTTATTATGTTATCAAAATGGATGAGGCCATGATCTATCGAACTTATTATTCTAATGTTGTTTTCTATTTCATTCTAGGATCAAATATTCAATCGTTTTGGAGTAATTAATGCCATCTTTGGTGACCAAGGTACCCACATTAGTAAAATGAATTTGGATTACCTCCATTGAGAGAATGGGCTGACATAGAAAACACAAACACCACACCACCCCCTAACAAATGGAAATGATGAGGTTTTACATCTGTATTTGAAATAAATTTTAAAAATTATTGTCCATCCAAATAGGATGAATAAGTGGAATCATTTTGATGATGGGATGTGACATTACATGATGGAATAAAAGTCACACACAATTATTTTACCCTTTTCAAATTATTTTTGAGAAATAACATAATCACGCCATAGAGGATACAAATTGTGAATATTGTGTAATAAAATAATTCCACATAGATTTACCCCAAGTTGGAGATCAATGGATGACTCAGATTAAATAAATGGGATATTTGATAGTCATCATATGAGAACTGAATGATCAATATAGAATGATCAATAGCTACTGAAAACAAAATTATCGGAAATGGGAGTTTATTGTTAGAGGAAAAGTGCTACTCAACTGTATGTTATTGAAGATGATTTTTGGTATGTTGTGTTCTAGACAATTGGGTCCCTACATTGTATCTAAATAATTTCATTATGGTATAGAGAACATCACAGAAGGGGAAATCAGAAGGATCATTACATTCAATGGTTAGTGCTTGGAGAAATACTAAGAGGGATTTCTTATACCTAAATTAGACATCATGATAGTTTATGAGACACTCAGTACAAGAAAATATATAGTATTCCCATAACCTCACACTTTTTTTATTATTTTTCCTATTATTAATTGAGAATTTCATGATCATTTTATCAATTCATGTAGTCGCATTGAGGCTAATGTATCATTTTAATTACTTGTTGGGGATTTCATTATAGGTAGAATTTTTTTTTTATGATTATTCATTTTGAGTTTTCTGTAATTTTATTATTTAAAAAAAATTACATTAAAAATAAAATACATAAAACCATTTCACATGACCATTAAATTTATAAAACTGATTGAGATTACATGTATTATTTTTTAAACCTCATTGAATAGATGTTAATAAGGGTAATGTTTTTATCTGTTAATGTATATATTTTTGAAAATGGATGCTAATAAATAATATTCTTGATTTTTTATTAATTAATCCATTGAGACATCATACATAATTCATTGTGGAAATTTGTTTATAAATTGTGTAATTTATTCTCTCTATTAAAATAATACACAATCATGAAATTTGAGATTCACTTATACAGTTTAATGTATAGTGAGGGTATGTAATTATTTTCAGCTTATAAAATTGTATTTCCATACATTCATTTTAATTATGATCATCTTTATTGTTGTACCATAATGACGTATGCATGTGAACCTAATATTTGACTGCTGTACACTATTAAACAGTAAACAAATCATCACATATGAGGGGTGATGAAATGTACTACGTGTGGGGATATGTAGGATGAGACATCAAGGATTTAATTCTCAAAATTCATATATTATTGGGTTTTATAATTTAATTAAATGATATTAAAAAATTAATGGGGAATAGAAGAATGTAAGAAAAAAAACTAACATTGAATACAGATAACCCATTCCTCAAATCAAATACTGTGCATTAATTGGGGAAATTACATTCATGTCATATATGAAAAAATTCAAATATGAGGTAAAAGATAAATAGTATTTTACAATAGAATGATTTGAATATTTTGAAAAATAATTTTATAAAATTTCAGAGCAGATAAATTTTAGGAATGTAAAATATATTTTTCAAATCATATTGAAAAAATTGTGTTTTTGAAGAATGTGGGTTTCTAACTGAAGTGAATAAAATAATATTTTTCATTGAAATTTTATTTTGAACACTATAGTAAATAATGTTAAAAAAGTGGGTGAATATTTATTTTCATCATATAACCCCAGAGGTATAGTATACATGTATATATAATGTTATTTCCACAAAAAAACCACCCAACCTAAAAAATCCTGAAAATAATGGAGATTCTATCATAAAATAATTACCACCATTGTAACATTAAATCATAAACATCATTAAAGAATAAAATTAATAAAAAAATAAATAACATCATGAATAATTTTGTTCATGATATTTAATGTCAAAGGGGATATTTATAAATGTATTAAAATAATATATGTGTATATAATTACATATCTCTCAATTTTGGGAAATTGAGATGGAAGTCACTTAACTCGTATTAAAATATTGAACAATAAACCACATGAACAATATATTCTTATGTATATATGTTAATAAAAATAATTTGTAAGAGAATAATAAAAATAATTTTTTTAAAATATATAGAATAAACAAAATAAATAGCTGGTGATGGAATATGATTCATCGAATTAAAAACTGTGGAAAAATTCATATACCTTGAGTATGGAAATTCCTAGAAATTCCTTTTACTCAAATATAAATATATTACTTAAATCAAATTATTTATTAATAAAATTTAATATTGTCACATATTTATACATAAATAAATTAATTTATATCGTTATAATATAATATTTAGTACTTAATAAATTATGTTTATGGAGACTCTTTTGCATACGCTTGGTTTATTGTTTTGATATGAATTCAGATTTTTTATTTTAGAAAAATTGTCCATTTTTTAAAACACTAATGAATAATTATCATTATATATTAAAAATATTTACTCATTAATGATACTTTTAAAACCAATAAAAAATAGGTTTTGAAATATGAACTATACAATGGGCATTGGGATGGTAGTTAAAACATACATATTAGAAACTTTTTGATTTTTCAATGATAATTTTAAAAAGTACGTATGTAATATATTGACATTGAAAAAAATTTAATATGTTCATATATAACATATTTTTTATATAAATATACCTATATATATCATCCACGATGTGTGTGGATGAAAAGAGTGTCTCGTCACTTTGCTAATGAGGTAGTCCGCACATACGTATATGATGCAATAATTTTAATGTGTAATAATTAGAAAGACATATTATAATTTAATATTTTAAAAAGTCATTAATATCATAATTAATTAATTTAAATCACATATATTCATTAAAAGTTTCCATGTTATCTACCTTTTAAAGTGGTAGTGAAAATCAAACCATTTCTCTTCATGAGAGAGTAGTCCTCCATACACACGAGAGAAGGAATTGTTTTTACTAAGTAATAAATGTAAAAATAATAATATATGATTTTATTAAAAAATATATATCGTTTTTTTATAAATATTAAATATATTACTGACATCATGAATTATACATTACCATAATATATTTTTATAGAAAAATATATGACATCTTTTAATGAGGTGGTAGTCCTCATTATAGATGAATAACTATTTTTTATCCCATTGGATGGAATAGTATATTAAATAGGCTTATTTAATTAAAAAATAAAAGATATAAATATATCTAATATACCATGGTTATTATAAAATATTGGTTCAATTATTACTGAATGGGGTTGTGGGAGAAATAAAATAAAAACTCTAAATGAAGAACATTACATCTTCTCTAGGTAACTTCTATTATTTCCCTCAAGAGGCTTTTTAGTTTAGATTAATGACCAATATAATGAATATATGATGATATTATGGAATTATAAATGTTACACAGGTAGTTATATTACAATAAAAAATGATTTAATGGTGTTAAGAGTAGAATAGATTTTGTGGCCTTTTATATGTGACGTATGTGGAACAGTTATAGTATTTTGAATAAATGTTTCACCCATGTTTTTCAAATTTAATAACTGAAAAAATTGATTATTATATATGAATATAATTTATAATGTCTAAATATGGACCGAAAATAATTTTTAAAGATATTTTTTTCATTTTAACCCTTATATATTATGTTTGACACCCTAAAAAATCCAAATTTACCTTAAGCATAATAACTAATTTTTAATCCATTCATTAAATATATATTTAAAATACATTTCTAAATTATTAAATAATATAAATATTTTTTTTATTATAAATGTGGAATCTGTTTTACTTAATTAAACTCACATAATAGTAAAAACATAATTTTAAACAAGACACTCTAACATGATGAAAATACAGTTTTCAAGTAATGTATTTTTCAAGAAAAGTATGAATTTTTATTTACTATGTAACTAATAAAATGTCGTTTATTGAGTATATAATAATTTAATATATATATATATATAATAAATTTAATTTAATAAATTCCTCATAATTTATTATCTACATTTATTAAAAATTAGGAATATTATGCACTTGTGATATGTTTTTAGGAAAATCAATATTTTGTATCAACAAGATCATATAATAAAATAATATATAATAATGATTAATTTATTAATAATATTAATTACTATAAATAATTAATACTTAAGTTATTTTTTATCATATTAATAATAGCATATGAATTTTATTTTAATTAATTTGTTGAAAGTATTTTTTGTATTGACAAATATGGTCACTATTCACTATTCACAAAATAACTAAATTTTATGAAACATAAAAATATACAAACCAATGAAAATTAATATTTCCAAATTCTAAAAAATGATTTTATTTATATTAAAGATTTTTTTTAATATTCTTTTGAAAATATAGTAATATTTAAATTTGAAAACCAATAAAATAATTTCTTCTAAAAAATATTTCTAAGGAATTTTATCACAATATATTAATTTTATTTATTATATTATAAATATTTATCAATAATTTATTTTTATTTTGATATATATATATATATCTTAATTAAATTGAGAATAAGCATACCCACAAATTAGACAACATCTAATAGCTTTTAAATATATTGAGGCTCGTTTAAGATTGATGTATCATGTTGAATATGATACTAAATATCCAAATATCATGGATGTGTTTACCAAAACACATCCATGATATTAAATTTATTAGAAAATCAATGAAAATTAATGTTTATAGGTGTTATATTCTATTCTACTCTATGTGTTGTATTTTGTTTATATTATCTAATTAAATTGTATACTTTTAAAATATATATGATTTACAAGGACACCAAAAACAATATTTTAATACATTAATATTGATTTTATAATATAGAATTTTTTTCACCATTCCTCGAGAATGGAAATCATATTTTAAAAATATCATTATAACCCATCAATAAATCCTTGAAAATTATTATTTTTTCATCTATAATATATGTTGACAAACATAAAATTTAATTAAATTATAACATACAGAGTTAGTTTTATGAATTATGAAAATATACATAGTGAATATCTTACATTTCCAAATTATTATATTTAATGAATTATTTTACTCCATTGACTTCTAATAGCTATCATTAACTTTAGGGAAAACTAAGTATCAACATCAAAAAAATATAATATCTACTTTCATGTTGTCCCACCATTAAATATCATTGAGGTATCTATATGAGTTCTTATAATATGATTATATAATTTTAATCTAATTTTGTAATCCAACAACATATTCATGTATTCTGAAAAATAATTGAACATATATGGGTTTTCAAAAAGTTTTATTTCCATCATTATAAAGTATTATATATAGAATATTTCTTTAACTATTTTTATATCCATATGATCCAATTAAACATCTATAATGGTTAAATGGGTAGATTCCTTTTCATGTTATCCTTTTATATAGTCCCCTATTAAATAAATATCCATCGTTTTCATATCCCTAACAATTATGTCTCTTTCTATCCTCATAAGGGATATTATATCTATATTTTTCCTTCTTAGATTATTACCCATTTTTTCTTGTATGGGTGTTTTTATTTTATGTAATCATAATCCATGATTATATCTTACAATATTCATTGCAACATAAATAACTCTTTCAATGTGAATATATATTTCATTTTTATGGGGTAAATATATATACCAACCATATATTGAGATATATAATTCCACTAAAATTTCTTTTCAGATGTAGCCACTTCCAAATCAAATATATTCATAGTTAATATTTCTACATGAGCATTAATTGATATTAATAATAAGATATTACATTTTTATTGATCCAAAGGAATCACCCAAATGAATTATTTGAGGAATCACTATTTATCAAATCCTCATATATACTATAAGGATTTTTGATTAAATTTAATGTGTCCAAACATTCTATTAATAACCTAGAATCTATATTAATATTCTTTTATTTAGAGAAACATTACTTTCAAGAATTTTAATATGGATATTGAATTTTAGATCAATTTAAAACAAATCATAAAGGCTTGGTAGTTATCAATTAATCCATTAATAGTAAATATATATATATATATATATATATTTGGATTTATGTTACATTAATAAATAACCTATATAATAGGGTGATCTAAAAATATACTCTTGATTTATAAAAAAGTACAAGAGATGTTTTCTTCCCATTAAATATATTCATGCTTGTATAATTTTCCATTATTTTGATCCTTTTTAATTTTTATAAAAATATTCCTCAAATTGTCTTCATATTCATTCAGACAAATGGAGTAAATGAGATTTCATCCGTTAAATAATATAAAAAATTATGAAGGTTTTATCTAAATATTCTACTAAATACTTTAATTTTAATACTTTAATTTTTTTTTATATTTGATTCTATCCATATGATATCATAGTGTAAAAAAATCATATAATTTTCATTGCTATTAAATACATTTTTTCCATTATAATATTTATCTATAAAGAATTAATAACTAATTCGTACAATTATTATAATAATTAAATACATCTATATATTAATTCGTAATCATCATATACACAATTAAATGTTTATCCAATCCATTTAGGATAACAATACATTGTTATGTTGTATCATTACACATATAAGTGATTTTATACAAATAGATTTTACAATATGTCTTCCCCTTATTTTTAATAATGTTGTTATTTGTGATCTTGAATTTTATTTCCATATTAAAAATATTTATATGGGATATATCTAGATAAAAACAATCCAATTCCAAATACCTATAAAATCTATGAAAGCATTAATGGAAAAAATTCAAGAATTATATTCCAAATAACACATAATAAATGATTAAATACATTGAATTTAAGTATAAAATTATAGTATTTTATCACTTATTAATTAAACATATAATCACTATGGGGGAATAAAAATATATTTTATGAATTCATATTATATTAGAGTGGGTAAAAAATTAATAAAATAACAACATTCATGGCCATTAATAGATAATTATCATACCATTAACCATTTTAATATTATTCTAAACCATTTAATAAAATAGGATATTTTTGAAGAATATTAAACAAAAATATTCAGAGTAAATATAATATATGAAATTTAATATTATTATTAATACTAAATAACCATGTAAATCATCATATCATTTTAAAACATTGAACATTAAATCAACTTAAATTTGTTATAATCATGTATAAATTTTTATACAACGTAGGTATATTTAAATTTAGTAACCCTATTTTTAAAAACAATTATTGAGTAACCCCAAAATGAATCAAAATAATAAATAATAAACATAACATATATTTTTAATAAAACGTATAATACAATTATACATTTAAAATTTTAAAAAAAATTAACCCTAAAACCAATGTTTTATTTTATGGATAGTAGGAATATATATGTCATTGTTTATAATATAATATAATTTTAATCCATATAAAAATAATATATGATTGCCTTATATATATATATATATATAACATGTGATATACGTCTCAATTACTATATTAATGGAATACATTAAAAAATTAGTTTAAGGACTATTAATGATGTAAATTATAATTTTATGTCATTAAAAAGAACATAAGTGATCATATGGATGTTCTTAATGGATTATTTAGGAAAAAAAATGATATTGGAACGACAAAATAATCATATGGTAAAATTTAATGGTGTAAAATTAATTAATTATATAATATATAAAAATCATATAATAGAGATTTGTCAAAAATATAACAATATAAAATTATAACATCTGTCAATGGAAACTACTAATATATTCATATCAAAAAGGACTTGTGTGAACACCAATATACCATAATATAAGACACTTCGAAAATGAACCATATCCAAAAACACTATAATATCAAAATATATAATTCCTTATCAAACATATTAATGTAATATTTACTTTTTATTACTAGAATCATTGGAAAAAATAACATATAAATTTTCACATAATCATGAAAATATTTATAGATACATCATATAATAATTAATCCATCTAAATAAAATCTATTTCACAAAATTTAAAAGTACATAAAAATAACTAACCCATAAGATGTACATTTATTATTCTATGTATACATATCCTAGGTAAAAAACATAAAAATAAATAATGGAGTGTTTCATATAAAAGTGTTTACAGATAAAAAATTATTTATGTGGAAAGGAAAAATTATGTAATGACCAGAAGTCTTATAATATTCATTTTGATATTTTAATTACATTAATTGATCCAAAAAATATATTTTATAATGAAATGAGATAGGAAAACATAAAAAATTTAAATTTTATTGAATAACTTACCATTTAATGCAAATAATGTAATGGAAAATTAATAATTTTCCAAAAAAAATAACAGAGTATTAAATGTAATTACTTAGGTAAAATATTCTATCCTCCACACTATTTCATATAAGTCAAATATACTAAAAGTATTCCCATTATATTCATAATGATAAATTATATTAAAATATTAAACAATCAAAAAGCAATATATTGAATATGAATATGGAGGAGAATGTAACCACTCAATTGAAACATGATCATTAAAATTTCATTGACATATGTCATAATCACTGAATTATGAATCAAAAATTGGAAAATAATAAAAAACATATGAATATAAAAATGTTTATAGTTCAATATAAAAATATGGATTTAAATTTATTTTAAAAAAAATTCCCCCAAATGATTATTTGGTATCATAAATCTCAGCAATTGAGAGATATTGGAATAAAAACCATTACATTTAATCACTACTACTAAAAATATATTATATCATAGTCTATAACCTACATAATATTAATAATAATATAAATCATAAGGATATTTATAAAAAATTACCAATTTATTTAAAAAATATACCCAATTATTACAATTAACGTTAGATATAGTTTTCCCCATCATTATATGTTATTATTTATTATTATTATTATATAATTGTTGTTATATTATGGGTTTTACCATAGTTATATGTTTATATGATCATATTTCTTATATTATAAATGGATATATTATAATAATATTTAAATAATTTATAAGATGTTTTTTCATTTTAGAGATGTTACTTATACGGATAATGAAAAATTAATTTTAAATGTGAAAATTTAGAGAATGATGACACAAATTTTGAGATAATTTGTAATGATCAAATCATAAGGTTAAAATATTTCAAAGCAATAATTTTGAATTATATTAATAATGAATATAAATTGTAATTATTAATATTCTATAAATAAAAATCAATGCAGAAAAAAATATATATTTTGTTGTAAAAATTATGTAAGTGGCCGACATGACCCAAATAATAACATGTTATACTAGTGAATAATTATTATTATTTGTATTTATGATATTAAAATAACATTATATTGTTAATAATTACATAAATTGAACTTATTTTGCGAGTTTTGTTTGAATTCAAAATATTATAGATGAGAACGTAAATGAAAAAGTATGAGATTAACATGATAATTATTTTTTGCGAATAACACCATCTCATAAAAAATTCCCTCATAAAAGTAGTATTTACTATTCCATTATAGCATAAAAATATAATAAATAAGTAATAATAAAATAGTATATGAATCGAGTTATGAGATCAATAATAAACTAGTGTAGATATGTTTCTTTTGATGGGTTGAGGATCAGTTATACTGTAGATTAATTTTGTTATATTACTAAAAAGTAGTTATTCATTAATTGAAAATAAAAATTATTTTTAAATTAGAATATTCCAAATATTGGAAATAACAATGATGGTTAAAAATAAATAAAATATTAAATTTTATTATTTTGGTTAATATTTCATATTATCTATATACTATAAATTACCATTGTTATTACATATTGATATCATTCATTATGATACCTTGTAAAAATTTTAACATAAAAAAGAAATTTCCCTTCGTACTTATATGATATTCTATGAATCAATTAATTAAATATTTATAAAAAAATATAACCACATAATAATTGAAAATTATTGTCTTTATGAAAATATATAATAATTTTTTTAAAAAAAATACATGAATTAAATCATTTACTTTTTGTAGGGAATGATTACATTTTAATTATCATCATATTTTTTATTTAATTTTTTATTTATTAAATTATTAATGTAATATATTTTCATTATATTTAATTATTAATTTGTAAAAACATTATTTTAAACCAAAAAAACAGTTTTTAACATACCCATTTGTTATCATCATTCTGAATGTTCAACAAAACATTACATGGTCATATTTCCCATTTATACTATTTTTTATAAATATATAACAATTATAAACAACAATAATAAAACATAGAAATTTCATTATTAACATTTTATAATATTAGAATATTTTACCTTAATGAAATATTATTATTATGGTGGTGTGATCATCAAGGAAAACAATACAGTTGTAATTTATTTTTGGTAGTATTTCCTCATAGTTTCATTGTCATTCAAAATTTCAATAATTATTATACACATAAATTTATAATTTTTTATAAATATTTATGTCATAATATATAAATATATTATAAAAATATATCATTTGAATATTTTAGTTCATTGTTATATGGGAGAAAGGTTATCCAAAATATAATTATAAGATATATGTGGGGTCTCAGAATGATAAATATAGTCTCACCAAAAATAAATTAATAACTAAGTTATAAATACTTTTTAAGTATTAAAAATTATTTTTTTATTTATCTGTATTGTTTTATTTTTTTATTGTCACCTTTAATTGGATTTATGTAATACAAGGTCGATTTTGTTTATATATTTTTTGAGTGGGAATTTTCTTGTTCAATCGGTGTGCACATGTTGTTAGTCAAAGAGTGTGATGGAGTGGGAGATGATACGATTGTTTATAGAATAACACAAGTTGAGTGGTCAAGGAATCGATCAATAAGTATCTGTCCATGCCATGTGAATTGGCATTCAAGCTAATTATGGGAAAATAATATTTTGTCCATTGAAATAGTTTCATTGTATTATGTGTCGTACATGGTCCAGTTAGTCAAATTGGGTAATTTTTACCATGTATGGTACGTAAGAAAATATATTTATTATTAAATATTCTTACTAGAACTATGTGAATCGTAATGTATTCCTTATCAACCCATAAAAATATGGACTATTTTTTTTATTAAAATAGTTATTACTATCTCTCATTTATACAAAACAAGTATATTTTCTATGATTTATATATACTATTATCATTATATTAATATGGATACAAAATTACTATCTTCTATCATAATTTATTATGGTTTTGGGTGTTTAAACTCTTGAATAGAATGAAAGAAGTGATTAGACATAATTATTTGAGAGAAATTTTTTATTGTGATAAATGTGGTTATTGGTTAGTGTTGACTAAAATAAAATTAAATATGAAACACATGATCATATTATAATAATAACAGTGTAATTTATAATGTTTATTTTAATATAATGTATTCAATAGTGAGGAACTATTTATAGAATCATTAAAAATAAAAGGAAATAAATAAAACGTTTATTATTAAAGACTAATGAATGATTCTTGCCATACCATTCCTTGAGTATGTGTTATATTTTTGATTTAACTGAATTTACTAATATTTTTAATAATTATGATTGGTGAATTATATTTTAAAATATGTATAAATGGAAATTATAATATTATAATATTATTTTTCTGGAATGATCAATTTAAAGGTGGTAGAAATGATGTTAAAGAAGAAATGATCAATGTTTATAGAAATTGGGTTTAAAATTATAAATGTGTGCTTATTACATATTTGGTTGACACTATGAATTATGTAAAATGGATTTGATTGAGAAATAATTTGACCATTGGGTTATATATTTCTATAATACCTAATAAATAATAAGTTTATACCATTTCTTCATTGATGTTTCTAACATCCTATTAAATGTTTCTAAAAAATTCATACAACATATGAATTTCTAAAGCCCTTGATTAATTGATTAAAATTTTAAATTTCCAATACTCTTTATATTTTAAATATAGGGTTTTTTTAATAATTAATATATAATGAATACTTCATTCTTGTTTTTATATTTTTGACATTATGGATTATAAATTAGGGAGTATGTTATTACCGCACTCTAAATGGACAAATCATATAACACTATATGAATGTAGTCCAATAAAAATGATTTGAGAGTGTTCAATTATGAGGTGACATGTTATTTAATATATTTATGATAAAATGATTCATTGAATTATATTGATAACTAGTTTTTTATTTATACTAAATTATTAAAAAGAATTCGTTCTTTCATTGATAATTTAAAATATAATTTGTAGTCCACTATTCATTTATTAATTTTTTATGGGTAATAGACATGTGTAATAATGTATGATTGAAATTAAAAAATATAACATTAATTTGTTACAAGATATGGGGATTCAACGGGAGGTATATATCAACAGTTACTAACCAATATTTCACCTTATATATTTGTGGGTTGTTGTGCTATAACGAATATATTGTGGGAAACTGTGTAATTTTTTTAAATTATTGACGATACATTACATGACTCAATTATAAGGTGATAATTTAATATATGGGAAATTAATCAATATTTAATATATTATCATAATTATTTCATATCATATAGAGGTATCTATGTATGATCACATCATTTGTATTTATTTGTACTACATTATTGATTCTTTTATTTAAATTATTATGTAATATTTTGAATGGAGGTGTAAACATCAAACTGATAAATGAATAAAGAGACCAAAAATATTAAAGTGATATAATAATATATATTTTCTATCTATATAGAGGATATGTTAAATTTTTTCAAATTATAGGATATATAGGAGGGTTGAATTAATTTTTTTTGGTTATGATATTAATTTATATTTATTTCTGTCAAACTAGTTTTTATATATTTTATTCCAAATTTATATATTTAGAATCTATTAGATATATCTAAAAATACATGATAATTAAAATCAAACATAGATGTATTATTGTATAATTTATTTAAATCATATTTCAAATTTATAAAAAAGTATTAAGATTATACATACCAATTACACAACCATGATTAGATTTGATTATCTACTAATGTTGTGATGAATATGAAATGATTTTTTTCAGAATTTATAAAATGTAAAATATATCAATTTGTTGGGTTTGGTTTTTATTTGTTGATAATTTTCATAAATAGAGATATTGATGTTGATTTTTTCTGTTTTAATTTCAATCATGTTGAAATTCTATGAATTTTCCATACATACATCTTTTATAGTGACACAATGTAAGTTATATATCTTTTTATGTACTATTGAATGATAGTTTATTGGTTATCTTACATGTGATTTTATAAATATATTCCTACTACAACAAGTAAAACTCTAAATAAATAATTTTGTAATTTTTATTATTTAATGTGTATATATATATATATATCAAATTCATTTCATTTATTTTTTTGGTCATTAAAATGTATAATATTTAAAAATACAATAGTTTACATAAAAATATCAATTTCATTAATATTAAAACAAATAAAAAATTTCCATTAAATAATTTGAAGGAAAAAGCATGTCCTTCAATATTTTAGTTAAATAATAAAAAAATTAATTATATTATAGTATTAGAAAATAATAATTATAAACCATTAAATAGTGTAATAAATACAAGTTAATATTTATTAATTAATTAGAAAATTTTCATTGTCATAAATCTCAAAATATTCACTCTCATAATATAAAATATAATATGATAGAAAAATAATAAGTATATTATTATAATTTTCTGATTGATATTTATTAGGGTTTAAGAAGAATTTAATTTCATGAAATATGATAATAATGATATATTTGTAGAGAATACTTTTTATATGCATTTTAGGATAGTAATTATAATGATTATATAAAATAAAAAATTTATAATAGTAAAATATCATATTAGTAACACCTATATAAAATCATATAATTAAATTTAATTATTAAAATATCCAAAAAATAAGAAAAAATATATATCATTCAATATATATTAATTTATGTTTTCACACTAAATATATATAACATTTAGTAGTAAAATTATTTTTTATATTAAATTTTTTATTATTAAATTTTTAAAATTTTAACATTTATTAAAAATAATATACATTGTTATTATAATATATATCTAAATTTTATACATTATATGAGTGTATTTATATATTCTATAAAAAATTTTAAATAGTAAAATCATTGTTGTACAGTACAATATATGATTTATGATATCATAATAATTTCAAAAACCATCAATAGTTTTTCCCATATATTACATTATAGAAGATTTATTTAGGATGAAAAATAATTAAATGTAATATAAAAATATAAATTTTTAAAAAATATTTTACTTGTTTTACACAAAAAAAATATATTTTTTAAATTAAAAAATAATGATTTAATCATAACTATGATTATGATACTATAGTTATACTATTAGATTATAAGTATGTTTAATGACAATATATATATATATAATCAAAAAATATTTGGAGTTATATGAATCATTATAATTACTATTTTTGATCTAAAATATAAAAATAATCCAAAAAACCAAAAAAGAACCACCTTCTGTTTTCAGTTAAATAAAACGGTTATCCACCAGGTACCCATTACATGTAAAATACCTTACATGATATTAACCCATCATAATAACTACAATATATACCCTAATAATGTTTTCCAATTTCAATTCTAATAATTTGGGTACTCTAATAAACCTTATCCATTAATACACGTATGAATTATAGTCAATGGATAATTTTAAAATGTTGCTAATATTAATTTTTCTTTATTTATTACATCACCCCAACCCAACATTAAAAATCTTATAATTTTACTTCTATTTTATTATAATCAAATAATGATACCACATTAATTGAATAATTATTATTTTCCATAGTGATCTATTAATCATAGAAACAATTCCCACACAATGTTAGGATTATAACTCTTATACGATCCGAATTTATTTCATTACATTCATTAAATTCATTAATTTAAAATAGATTTATAAAAAATGAGAATATTTTTAATCAAAATGTGTCATTTTTAGTATTTTTAAATGCAAAAATTCTCATAAATTTTTAATTCAAAGTATAATACGTTATATTATCATTAATTTGAAAAGATAGAATATCATTATGAAACATAATACTATTTTAATATTGTTTTCAAGATAAAAATAACTATTGTTAGATATACTTGGATGACCTATAACATCATCGTAATACACATTGACCATAGGTAACAATGTAACAAAAAACAAAAAACCATTTAATCATATGAATCAAAATCCTAAGATCCTAAAAAATAATCATAATGACTAAACAAAAATAATTAAATAAATAATAAGAGAAATGTAAAAAAATAAAAACATATAAACTATTGAAAATTATTAAAATTGTTAAAAAATTATTTTATATAAAATAAATAATAATTCTTTTTATTTCATTATAAATTGCACATTGTACTCATGTTAAGGGGTTCCTCACAAATCAATTTTCATCTTAATATATTAATTCTATAAATTTCATTACTTATTTTATTATTCGTATAAAAATGTAATTCATTATTATTTTATTTTAGATAGATCATATTGTAGAAATAAATATGTGTATGTATTTTTTTTAAAACTGCCCATATAAACACTATAATGGTACATGAACCTATATAATTCTAATATAAAGTGTATTACAGATCCCATCAAGGAACAAACTAACACCAATTAATTAAACTATAAACAAGTGGCAATAATTTCCCATACCCAATAAAGAAAAATTTCATAAAAATATATAATGGAAGACATAAATATTGTAATGTTCATATTAAAATGACATAAATAATTATATAACATAAAATAATCACAAAGAACCTCCATAGAGAATATCCACCAAACAGAATGACAAAATTAAAAAAAATATCTTTGTGATATGTTGGAAACATCCCATCATCTTACCTCTAAACACCCATAATAAGGTGACTTAAACATCTTCACCTCACTATCAGGCATGTCTTTTTCAAATATTAATATTGTATAAAAGGTTTACAAATTCCCAGCAGAATGAGAAAGGTGTGGCCAAAACAATTTCATGAAGATGCCACCAATGTGTTTGATATCAATTACTTGTACAATAACCCCTTTATGAAAGATATATAGTAAAATTTCATGATAAACAATTAAAAATATTTATATAAAAATCATTTAAAACAAATCCAATTTATCATTATTCAAAAAAAATCCTAAGTAGTATATTTTTAATGAAAAATTTATAATAACTTGTATCATTAATAAAAATATGTATATCAAATCCCCAATAGTATAACACAAATAAAAATGGAAAATATACATTGGATCGGATTGTAAAATCATGCATAGTGACTCATACATCCTTAATAATATATGATTATTTCACACATAAAACCCTAGATCTCATTATTCACAGTCTATGGATATGTAGAAAACCTTAGAATGATCACTCCCTAAAAATATATGTGCGTAATATCTAATTCCACTCCTTACACCAATGTCTCTATTTCTCTGATGTAGGGAATATAGAATATGAATTTATAATATATTAGCATAGTTCACATACAATACCAAAAAACCATTTATTTATAAAATCAACTTTTGAATACCAAATTCACATTGATATGAAATACCGAATTATTTAAAAAATGATGTGAGGAAAATATTTTACCCTAGTCGCATATATAGAGAAAACAAATAAATAGTAATTTCATTCAAATACAAATAGATATTTTCAAAATATTATGAGAAATTATTTTTCAAATGTCAATTTATTGATATGGAAGCACCTACATCAACATATCATTCCTACCATCGGAAATATGAGGCAATCACCATTTGTGTAAAAGTAACCTATGATATATAAAAATCGTTCCTATCCAAAATTTAATAGACTATAAATGGATTTTATAAAAAGTAGTTGGGTGATATGTTAGATTGAATCAAACAGTCATAATATCAAGATGAACACCACACCCAATAACTGAACAAGCCCCTGCACAAAAAAGATAAATGGAATCTAAAAGGGATAGATATAGATCAAATTTCCATCAAAATATAAAAAAATGTATCTCATATACAATGAAAAAACAATTAGAATCGAAGAAAACATGATATAATGTGTCACATGTACCAATGGAAGATAAGAAGAAAATATGGATATTAAAATTATTAATAGAGATACCAAAAATAGAAATACTCGCTACAATTATCCCTAAAGATACATATTGTTTTGGACGGAAAATGAAATTGAAAATTTGGGGGTGTAAAATGTATTCTATATAAATATCTCCATGAATTATTGATTCACATCATTAATCTTTGAATTATTATGTGAATCCTTGAGTCAACAGGTAACCAAAAAATGTTTCCTCATTGGATTAAAAATACTCAAGGAAATGTTAATGTTGTGAATATTTTCTTTACATTTCCATATAGAATAAATTATTTTCATATAATAAAATTGGTATTTTGATTATTTCAATCATGGTGGGAATGGGTTTGGCATCCATCTCATAGAAAATTTCTTTTATTATACCTACATTTTGAATCTTATACCCTCCCTAATAGAAGAAAAAAAGCATAAAAATTAAATGTAATAATACCTTAACTACGATGATAAAATATCGCCACTATAAGAAATTATATTATTAGAAAAACATATGGAATAAATATGAATCAAAATGATATATGTTCAAGGCCACCACATTGACGATTCATGCTCTTATAACTTATGAGAATTTGATATTTTCAATCCTTACACTTTTTTCCAATATATTTGAGTATTTACCAAATGAATTCATATATTTATCAATGAAATAAATTTCAATACCCAAAATTGGTATAAGTGTCACTAAATAAATCTCATACTAACATCAATCAAACAATATATTGGTATGGTACATCTTGTTATCAAATATATGGAAATCATTAATTATTGATTTTATGTGAGATATCAATTCATTCAAGTAACAATCATTCCCAAGTAACTCAATGGTCTAAAATAGTACCATATATCTTCATGATATCTTTTATTATTTATAAATCCAATGGTGACCCAACTAGGAGGAAACTTCCAGTAAAATTTATCCATAAATGTTAACTCAATAAGATGATGTTAGTGATCTAAAAATAATTTCCACAAATTAATTGTTATAATTAATACTCATTATACTTCAATTATTAATTTAGAATCCTCCTAAATGATAATCGACCAAAATATATAGGTATTTCCCAACCCTTCCAAAAAAGGAGGTCACATGAATGGAAGACCAAAAGAATCCTCAAATTGAGCCATTATAATCAATGAATTGTAGCTATTATTGTTGGAAAACACAAACAGTTACATATGGATGTCCCAAAATCCCCATAAATACAATATGAAGTCATATACCATAACTTTTAGAATATTAACAGAATTATCTATTGGATAATCCATATATGTATGTTATGTTGTACTCAATTTGTCCAAATACCCCATGTCCTCTTGGAAACATCCCCAAAGCTTTGAGGTTAACTTGTATTCTATGTATGATGTTATGGAAAATTGAAACCCATGAATTATCACTATATCTTAAATTTACACAATTAATTTATCTTCCACATTTTTAGTCTTCCTATTTCCTATAATTATATGATATTTCTTCTACTAATAAATCACCAACAATATTGAATTCTAAACTGGGATGTTCCTAGTAATCTAATGATCAATTACATTGACAATTATTCCCACATAAAAACCATCATGGATTGTGGGTAATGTAGATCGGAAGTATTTAATTAATATTCATTTATCTACATGAATGTGTAATATAATAAAACTCAAAAAATAGTTTCATAATTATACATGACCATTGTAATTATTGTCCCATGTAATATCTCATCTAAATTTCACTAGGAAGAGTTACATGGGAAGAGCTATGAAATTAATGAAATCAGGTAATTATTGGAATATTATTATATTATATTTTATTGGTATATTGGTGAATACCATCATAGCTGATACACTAACCAGAAATCCCACCCCTATAAAATCATTACTTTATCGCACAATACTCGTATTTTTTCTAGAGGTCCTACATAATAGCCTCATGGGTGATGATGAAAATTGAAAATTTGTCATAAATAATCTTCATACATTGAAATATGTTTCAATATATGATTTTGTTTAATGTTAATATGTTTCTACTCCCCATTCAATTACAAAATTTTCTATTGGGTAACTTTTCAATTGAGGGAACCAGTGATGGAATTCAATTACCCCTAGGTGTATGAGATATTGACGTCTAAGGCCTAAAAGTATTCCACACGACACATATATCTAGAATTTAGGACCTTATAATAATATATATATATCTCACTATATACTGAACAAATTTTATTTTCATCCTCTCCCAAATGAGAGATAAATAAAAATTCATTATTGTATACATAAAATTAGCGTTATCTAAATAATAGGTGGGGTAATTTATATAATTTTAACCAAGACATTGAATGACATTTAAAACAATATGATAATTATTATTATTCAATAAATCATTTATCAAAATATAAAATATATGCTTCACTCGTTATTGAAAAATCAAAAAAAATTCCATGATGATTGAATATGTTTCAATTAATAAAAATATATCATGAACTTAGCCAACAAAGTGATTTTAACCCAATAAATTTAATGAAAAGTCATGGTTGATACTATATTTGGAAAATACTTATTTTACCATTGACTGTATCCCATTATTCGAAATAATAAATTTTCTCTTGAAGAATATATTTGATTTTTCTCATTATAATTACACCATCTCCTTCCTACCATATACTGGAAATAAATCTTTTGAAAACATTTTTCCCTCATAAAAAATTGACATTTTTCAAAAAATTAAATTATCATACATTCAATTGAAGACATTGATTCCATATTATTTATACTAAATTTTGTATTTGTAATTTATACTCTCTATAATATCTATAATATATTGAGATATCATCAAATCCCACTACCATAAAGGTGTGTATGTGTTTATGGAATATTTGGTTTATAAAATCCATAAAACTATATTAGAATTTGTCTGTCCAAGAAATAATTACAAGATATTAAAAATTGTTATTCCTTCACCAAATAGAGGGCTTCATGAGAACTAACTCATTAAACTTAATACGATAAAATCCATACTAATGGTTGATTTTTAAAACATCTTCTCGACCTATTTTTGATAAGACAAGTAATTCACATATGGAAATTGGTAGTTATTATAAATAGTAACAATTTTAGGTTTATAATATTATAATAAAAAGAAACATGAAGAATCATCTTTATAATAAAAGGTAATGGTATATTTACTATTAAAAACACTATTATAGAGAAAATATTCAATCAAATTTTCTATCTATATCATTTTATATTTTACCTCAGCATGTGAAATATTATAATTGGCGATCATGACCAAATGTGTACCTAAAACCAAGAATATTAAAACACATACCATTAATACATATTAGTTTTTAATTTAATACATAAAGGTGTACATAAGAAAAATTATTAGACTCTCATACATGGTTTATTAGATAAATTATTTGCAAAATACAATGATGTTAAATAGAAATACCACATTATTATTTGAAAACACAATAAAATTACCATAATATCCATTGATCCAATAATACATCATGGGATGAAATGTGGAATTATAAATGAATAGGTGATATATAATTTTTATTATTGGAATAAAAAATTAAAATAATATGTTTAATTCTTACCTATTAGCCAAGAGTCATATCAAGGTACCATAAGAGGGATGGTAATTATAACCCTTAAAAATGAGGAATGAAAATAAACAAAATAATAAATGAAAATTGAGTGTCTGAAAATTAAATATATCATATAATAATAAACATTAATCAAGGATAAAGATCTTGAAATTATAATAAAATATTTTCTTGTGAACATCATCTTCACAATAAATAGAACCTTAAAAAAATACACTACCCAATTCCATGGAATGCTATATGTGTTCACTCATCATTTTCCAATCATGTTCACTAATAAATGTGCCACAATTATCCTAAAAAATGTTTCCTTTCATATAATTTCAGCAAATTGTCAATAATTATGGTTACATAGATGGATATCCAAACCAATTTATTTATATATATATCTAGGTGAATACTAATTAATATAATTAATGATACATATTAACAACATAATTTGTTAGCATGGAAAAATAAAAGAATAATTTAAGTGGAATAATGGGGGTTTGTAATGGTTCATGGGAGGTTCTAATGATAATAAAATGGGTCCATCATATAATGTAAATAAATGTTAAATTATTATTTATATTTAAAAACACATTCTATCAGTAATTTATTTAAATTTTAATGTCTAATATGAAGTAGTTGTTTGAATAAATAAAAGATGGAGATGATCGGTTACTTCAGATGTTTTTTAACTTATGTAAATATTAAAACTATTTTGGAAAAATTATATATCATTATTATCACATAAATAATATTATAGATATATTTTTATTGATTATTTAAGAATCATTTGTGATTCAAAAGGGAAATTTCAAGGATTGTTCTTGAATGGAAAATAAGGTAGTCAAATAACATACATTGGAATGGAACTCCTAAAATATTGTGAGGATGTTATTTTGATATTGGGGAGCCTTGGTTGAGTTTGAAGATATTAATAGATTTTAACATCATGATATATGGCTTTTTAGTTGGTATAATTGTGAGCATAGGTAGATTTTATATTCCAAAAGAGTTTTGTTTAATAATTTTGTTTAATTATTTTTGACTATCTATGGTAGTGAAATAAAATCCACATTCCATACCAAGTTTGTTTTCCAATGGATCAATTAAAATAAGTTAAATTTGAAATGTTTAACAAGATAAAAAATTATGTAACACCCTGAGATACATTTATGTAACCCTTAATTTAATATTTTTATTTATATAATGTGTCTTGGTGCAATTTCAGAGGTTTTGGAGGGAGGCAATATTTTTTTTGTTTTATGAAGGTTCAGTGTTTGAACATCATTAGTAAAAACCATGAAACCTCTTCAAGAATATATATATTGAAATGAAGTGGATATTGTATTGGGATATGGTTAGGCCTTCTTTTTGGAAAAAAAATTAAAACAGCTATGATTATATGGGTAGGGTAGAACAATTGAAAAAAATGATTGTTTCACTATTTGTATAAATGTGTGATCTAATAGTGAGAATCATGTTGGATGGAATTGTATGGTGATTTGTTGTTTCATGGTTTTTATAACATTGCATTTTAACTATACATGGATAGATTTTAAAACCTTAAAATTGAATTTTGATTTTGTTTCACTATAGCCATCATTATTATAATCAATTAGAACCTACAAATGTTTTTTCACTATCCTAAGGAGTTGGAGACATTACAAATTGATCTAGGAGAGATCTATAGGAAATCCATGCCTTGTTGAAAGCCATATTTTTGGTATGTTGATATTATTGATAATTTTTAATAGATATACTCTTATTATTTTACAAGGATTCATATATCAAGACTGTTGGGGATAAATATATGATAGATGATGAAAATAATGATGAGGTATGGTTGTATTGATGCTAGGTAACAATATCTGAATAATATTTTGGATATTTTAATGTTTTTTGGACGAACTTGTGAAAATATTAATTTTGACTATACTTTATTTGGTTGGAACCTTCACTCTTGAATCATATTATTAGATCATCTACTATTGATTTAAAAATGGTATTTGTTATGAAATTTATACCAAATTTTTGTAACATTGATGATTGAAACCATCTGTGATAGAAATATATGGAATTTTGATTATTGGTTTATTTGGGGGAACATTAATTTATTAAAGATATTTTAAAATGATAATTTAAATTTAGTTTATTTCTTCTGATGAGTTCAAAATTGAAGAGAATTTTTTTAGAAAAATATTTATTTATTGAAATGATTTTGAAAATGTTGTTTAGATGTGTTTTTTCATTAGTTATTGGGAATGAATTTAATGTGATTGATAATGGTCATGGAGTACCACCATGAAAGATAAAAATTCTGGATATAATGTTCCACCATCAATGGTAATGACATTATTCATTGGTGAGGTGTGTGTATGTAATTCTTTTAAATATAATGGTAAAATCCAAAAAAGTAATTTTATAAATGTTTGATTGATTTGATTTATTGAATTTATAATAATGTATTTAGTTTTGAAAACTATTTATCTAGGAGAACTATTTTACATATAATGAGATATTAACACTTAGAAATATTTTCTTATTTTTTATGAAAAAAAAAAATTTAATATAAAGGTGATAAATGTTCTATCCTATTTGCGTGATCATGGCTTCCATTTTTGAAAAAACTATTGAGATTAATTACTTACTCACTTCCAAGGATCATTCGTACTTTTTTAGATGTTGTTCATTGAGAGGAATGTAAATGGAAGAATAATAATTTATATTTTTTCCTTAAAAATACAACATGTATGGATTTTGGAGTAGGATCTTGGTGAATTTTGGTAGATGTGAAGGTGATGACAATGGAGTCTTTGAGTTTGGATTGTCAAGCTTTACCCTTTTTTTGTATAATTATTTGGTTTTGTCTTTATACTATGTCATGGTTCTTGTTTGTGGTTGCGGTTCATTGTTAGTTGTTATACAATATGTTTTATACATTGAAGGCATGTGTAATTTATGTGTTATTGTTTATGATATTCTAGTTCAATGTTGTTTTTAAAGGTAGTATCATTTTTATTTTATAACTTCTCATTACATAATAACAAACATAAGGCATTTCTATGTTTATTTTTTATTATTTAAGGTACATAATACATGAAATCATAAAACATTCTTGTAAATCCAATTGAAATACGTTTTCATGGGTTAAATCTATTTTATATTTACTGTATATAATAACACAAGGAAATACAACAAAAAAATGGGAGAAGCATTATTCCCAATAGGGGGATAAACAAGGGTTAAATATGACATGTAATAATGATACATATTTATATGAACATATGGCTTAATGATATATATTATTCTATAGGAATATAATTATAATACGAAAATGAATCATAACATTTATGAGTTGATATAACATATAAATGAGACAATGTATAATGTATCAGGAATGTTTTTCAACAAGATATCCTAAATGGAAATCATGAAGGTTATTTTCCAATTTATTATAAAAAAATTAATCTATATAGATTAAATTCTCTAAAAATTGAATTCTAACAGAATTATTAAACATAATTAATATGTATTAATTTCATGAAAGACATATATATCATTATAAATAATTGCATTAATATACTGTTGAGAATAAATGACAGGTATAATATTGGAAATATAAGGCCCCATCCTTAAACCTTACTTAATATTGAGTTATTACAAAATTAAATATTGAGGATCTTTTTAGGTTTAGAGTTTTAGAGAATTAGATCATGAAACATGCATTACATTCCACATTTAAACAAAGTGGTTACATAAAAGACAGTATTCATTCTTCCCATCAACGGAAACATATTTAAAATAAAACATGGATTCTTTCTTGACACATTCTTGACACTATCATCACATCATGTACCTTTCCCTTGACCTGTGAAAAACATTTCAAAAACTTGGGATGAGCATAAAAAGCTCAGTAAGGGATATAAAAATATGGAAAGGAAACATGAGTTCATATATACATATGAACGAAATCATAATTTACCCATAAAACATAGGCACTTTAACCTACCTCATCAAATAATGAATAAATAATAGAAAACGTAAGACATAAAGGTAACTTGAGGCATTCATAACATTATTACGTAGGGAGTAACCCTCTTGGTTATGTTTGGAATACCCATCACAGTATATTCCCTAGAATCACTTCGGAGAAACCTTAACATTTCACTGCTTCGCGTTACCCAATGCATTGGAGAGCTATAACGGGCTCACCCGCCCTTAGTTTATCACGGAACCACCCATTTTCATAACAATGTCCAAGAACCATAACATAAATGTGTCACATAAAACATGCATAAAGGAAACAAAACATTTCCATATTTCAATCACAATATAACATTTTAGTATATTGAAATATTGAATCCATTCAAAAAGAAACCATTTCCAAAACCATTTAAAACATTTAATAAAGAGATTTGTGAATCAAAGTGTCCCATAACACCTTTAAGCTTAAAAATTTAAACCATTAATATCCATATAAATAAATCCTTAAAACCATTTTGAAAACATGGATATTAATAAGAACAAATAATTAAAACATTTAAAATGATATTTTGGTTAAAGGGTTTTTACCAAAATCAGAGACACCTGAATATAATAATTGAGGAATAACATTTGGTCAGAACATTATAATATCATGAGAATAAATGGATTCATGACATAATACTCCAAAGGATAGTATATACACCATATAAGAGTGAATTGGTGCATAACAACAATGAACCCTCAATAGAAATGTCAAATGTGATGAAATCTCTTATAAAGAAGGTATCCTTAAATTCAGGACAAATCAATCTCAAAAATATGTGTGAAACATATAAATACACCCCATATAAGTGGATATTAAGTGTAAAACAATAAAAGTTCATTCACACATATTCAATGTATGACATATTCAATGACTACATGTTGAACCCAAAGAAATCGAAATCGGGTTAAAAAGTTCCCTTGACAGCCTAACGGCAACACATCAAAATGAGTTGATGAGAGATAAAAAGTGTATCTCATCACTTGGACATAAAATTTACATCAATAAGGATATATTAGAACATATCCCAACATAACAATATGTAAATTAAAATACCCAACAAAAGAAGTCTTTTAAAAAAGAGGAGGGTGAAAGGTTCCCTTACGGACTTGGGTATCTTTCAAAACATACACCCCATGAAAGAAGGACAATAGATAATTGATGTAAATACTCATAAATGAAAGTATATTACACAAAGAGTATAATAATTGGTATTACATACAACACTCAATGGAATTTGTGGCAAATGTAGCATAAATCTCACGGGAATAAAAGTGAGATGAAAAATCCCTTACGAAAACTCGGCAGCCTAACGGCGCCACATAAAACTTCCGAATATGGATTGATGATATCAAATAGGGTATCTCATCACATTATAATAAAATTTACAGAAAGAGGAATATAAAATAACATCCCCCAAAATTACAAAGAGGAGCTTAAAAGAGGTGACATAAAGGAGAGTACTTAAAAAGAAAGAGAGAGGTTAGATCTCTTACGAAAATTCGGAAGCCTAACGACGCCACTCAAAACATCCAAAATGGATTTATGAGAGAGAATATGGTCTCTCATCACATGAACATAAAAATTAATGTAAGAGTAATATAAAAGAACATCCCAATCACAAGAAATATGAGCTTAGAAGGAATGACATAAAAGAGTGTACTTAAAAAGAAAGAGAGGAGTAGGATCCCTTACCTCGGGTCCGACTTGACTCGATCGTTCTATAATCTCCTGAATAATAAACTTGAGTTAATTTCTACTTCTTTAAGAATATTTTTCAATTTCATTATTCCTTTTATATCACTTATTACCATGTCATAAACATTATTTAATCATTTAAGTTAATAATATTTGCTTTGCCGATATTTTGGTTCTTAAGTCGAAAGTGGACTTCTTACAATTACATGTTGTTCATGTGGACAAATGTTTATTATATCCAGAATTGTATTCATGATGTAGATATCATATATATCATATATATCCAGCAAATACATGTATTGAAAATAGTACATTACATTTGGGGATAAGAAATGAAATGCACATATAAAAATAGTGACATCATATAAAAATGAAGATATCGCGTTTACCCATAATGGAAACCATAAAGGTAAGCCAAAAAGGTAAGACAAAAATAAAAAAATACAGAATCTTAAGTAAAGAATAAACATATTATATATCACATATAAAAATAGTGACATCATTATGGCCACCTTTGAAGGTGTTAGATGAGTATTGAACAATCATCGTTTCGGGAGGCAGAATTTCGCCATCCACGGAAACCGTATGTTCTTTAACCATTTGATGTAGTTGTGTGGGAGTGTAGCTCGAATAAATATTATAACAACATCCTAGTATATTGAAGATACTGGTGTTGTTACAAAAGAAATAAATAAAAAGAGTTTAGGGGGTTGGAGAAGCAAAATAAAACAAATGAACATGAGAGAAAGAATTACCTTTAAAAGTGTAACTCCTTTTGATTTGAGCCTAAAGGATTCCTTAGTAAGGATTCTGCCCAAAGGGAAACCTCTAGGATGATGAGAGGGATTTGGAGAGAGTAAATGGGCAGGGTTTGGCCGAGCCAAAGGCTTGATGAGTGTGTGTAAGGTGGTAGAGGTGGGGGCCTTCGATAAGAGGAGAGGAGGGGAACTTTTGGAATGTAAGGAAATATTACTTTATTTGAAAATGTGTTTCGTTTTCAAAAGGTCCCACATTGATATCAATCGTGGATAAGGTGATAAGACATCGAAATAAACTCATCCAATTGGTTTTTCCCATGTGTAGGTTGTATATTTTTCATTATCTTTCCATTTTAATTAAATCGTCAAATAATGATGTCATCGCTGCATCATTATTATGTCATAAATAATTTAATTTATTTAATGACTAAAAATTATAAAAAAACACTATAATATAGGAAATCTTTTTATCTTTCCAATGAATATTTATAATAAAAATTTGGGCTTGTATAACCCAACTTAAAAATTGTTTTTGTAAAACATATTATGTTTGTGTCATTTTCACTTCAACATTAAATAAAAAGTAATTTATGTCATTTCCCAACAAAAGTAGATCCATGGGGTCCCCAAGTTAACCCATGGATTTTCATGGTCGTCCATGACACAACCAATGAGGTTGGGACATGTTTCAAGTTCATTTCATTTTATTAAAGCATTATTTTTACCTTAAACTACACTAATTACCACTAAACCCGATTAAAAACTTAATTAGTTACTATTCACCAAAAAATTATTTTTATCCCATTGAACCACATTTTAATTCTTAATGACAACCATGTATGTCAGATTTTTAAAATTCAATACACATTAGTGGTAAACTTTAATTTAACTGAAAAATCAGTTTGCTTGATTACCACTTAGTGGTTTCACTATTCATCAAAAATTGAAGTTTTTCAGAAAATTACCAAAAATTCACCCTAAGCTATATTTGATATTCCGAATTCAAAAATGAAGTCAATTTTAAAAAATTCCAAACATATAAGTCAAATTAATTAATTTAATAATTAATTCCTGCTGTCATGACAAATATCGTGTTTTTATAAAACAATAAGTATCAAAAGATTGACACTAGTTTAAGTCTGATTTCAAAGTGAAATTAATTCCAACGACCACTATTGGATTTAATGATAAAAATATTTTCTAATTTCACTTTAAAACCAATTCAAAATATAATCTAATCATATAAATAAATTAGATTAAAAAGTGGTTTTGAATTAAAATACAACATTTTGTACTATTCATTAAAAAAAATGAACTTTATCGGAAAGATACCAAAAATTTACACAAAGTAAATTTTGATGTCCCGATTCTTAATAAGAGTTTTATTTGGTCCAAAAGAATGTTTAAGAGTGAAAAAAACTATATTTAATGATGGTTCGCCATCAAAAGGTGATAAGTGAACCTTTAGTGAAAGCTAGGGCATATACGCCTAAAATTGAATTCTTTCCGTATTTTAATCCTCTATCCTTTATTGGATAAATGTAAAAACATTTAAAAACATATATAATCATATTTTAGTTATTTCTATCCATTACCGCCATTATAACGGCTACATAATATTATTTTATTATTAGAGTGCAACGTAAGATTCCCAAGAGACTTGTTGTTGCGTATTGGGTACGCCATCGAACATAGTGTCCCCTTGAAAGTCATATTAATATTTTATTCACAAATATGGATAAATATGAAAATTTCATATTCTTTATTTACCTGGGGTGTTACATCCTTCCCCACTTTTGGGAATTGCGTCCTCGAAATTTTAAAAAAAATTGAACTTGGAAACATCCTTGAAAGTCCCACATTGGAAGAAGAGTCGGTAAAACAACAACTTTAAAATAAAGAAAGATAAGCATAGAGGTCACCCGAGTTAATCCATACTAGGATTCCATGTATGAAAATATGGACATAGAGGGAAAATAACAAAGAGTCATGTTCTGATGGAGAGTGATAGAAAACACGTTTAGGAGAAAGTTATCCACGAGAAAATCACAAACTTGTGATGGGTTAAACGGTATTCGATTCCACAGTAGGAAAAGTTAATAGAAAACATTTTTGTTTTAAGTTACATTTTATTGAGGAATTTATTCATAAGGAATCATAATTACTTATCATGTTGACTTTCAACTTTTACTAGATTCCTTAATCAAACTCATATTTTTTTCCAAAAGACGAGTATTTAGGGAGACTTGTTCGCACTAAGAGTACTATAATCAACTTCTAGAGAATCACATAATCCACAAAAGAGAACTATGTACATCCCATGTATTTAGGCTTTAACCAAGACCATAACCAAAAAGGTTAGTACAAGGTCAGATAATCCAGAAAAGGATAACCCATTAAAAAGAAAATCTATTTTTAATCTCCAAAATTTGTCCAACAAAACCCAAAGTTCAACGAGGACCATCCGATAAACAATTTTTCCATAAAATTCTTCAAAGTAAACCAAACTAAGATTGAAACCCAAACATTTGAAGGAATTAGTCACATAGTCTTCCAAGTTAAATCGTAACATTTATCTCCAAACAACATCAGTTGCTCCTAAAGTCCCGTATTGAAAAGTATTTAACCTAATCACATATCCTCCATGATAGGTTAATCATTTTCATAAATAACCCAAAATCAACTTAATCTTAATTCATAAAATAATATAACCAAAAATAATCATTCAAACTAACCAGGGACCTCACGTAGTCCAGTGGTAGGCGATAAATACCAGTCGTACTTTGGTTGTGGGTTCGATTCCCGCAGCTTTGTCCGACGCGACGGGATGTCACACGGTATGCGTGTTTACCTTTTTCCAAAACTATATAATTCTTAAAACATTCCCCAAAGTGAGATAAAATCTTTAAAGATGATCATAAAATATTTTAACCTCAAGTTTATCTCATGCCTTTCATTTTATAACATATAGTAACACGTAATTACCTCAAAAGTAAGGATCATATAAACCCAAATGGTTCTTTATAACTCTGTCCACAAAAGAAAAGATAACTATTACTTGAATAAAATTTGACTATATTAAACATCAGGGTTACACATAATATAAAAAGTCTTCTAATGTAACCCCATCATCAAAAGAGACTTAATACTCTTAAGAATTTCACCATAACTCTTGAAGCCCTTATATGTTGACATCTTACTCATTCAACATTATTCATGATCCATTATCCATTCCTTTCCAACTTATTCCGAAATACCTCTTTCTTACAAACAAAATCATGAATCATATCCTAAGATTCCAAAATAGGAAAACAATAGTCATGAAATAGTACATACCTTTGATTGGTCATTGTCAGTTTCTTCATCCTCAATCAGAATGGCATTAGGTATTGGTAAACGAATATTGGTATGCTCTTAGTGACCCAATTCACGAAACTTCTTCATAGGGCATGTGTTTGCATAATGACCATGCACACCACATTTAAAACATTCAATTAATCCCTCAGAAAGAACTTCTTTCCCTTTCCTCGAGTCAACTGGATGCTTCCTTTTTCCATGGAAGGTTCTTGCTTTATGACCTTAATTTCCACATCTATAGCATATTTCTATCCCTTTGAAACATTTTCCTAGGTGTTTCTTTCCACATCTTTGACACATAGGTTTTTGAACACACTTACCTTTATGATTATTACCTGTACTTCCGTAGGGATTTGTTTCTTTCATATATGATGCCTTAGAGAAATCTCCAAGGTTTAGGTGGTCAATCATGACTCCAGATAGTTGGTTGAGGATAATCACAAGAGTTCTCATTGCAGCTCCCATATCATTCAGTTGCTTTCTCAAAAAACTGTCACAGTTTCCTTCACATCCACTGTTACTTTGGTGCCTGCTAGATCCGGCCATTTACTAAAACCAAAAAGGTCAGTGTGAGTATATCAACAAAACCATCATGTACTAATGAGTAAGATAAACAATAAGATATACTTACTCATTCACTTTATCTAAAACAAGGTCTTTTTCTGAAATCCTAATCATTATGGTAATGTCACTTATGCTTAAAGAATACCCTAACCTCTAAAGTTATCTAAACCGACCTCTGATACCAACTATAAGGCCCCAGCCTTAAACCTTACTTAATCTTGAGTTATTACAAGATTACACATTGAGGATCTTTTCAGGTTTAGAGTTTTCGAGAATTAGATCATGAAACTCGCATTACATTCCACATTTAAACAAAGTGGTTACATAAAAGACAGTATTCATTCTTCCCATCAACGGAAACATATTTAAAATAAAACATGGATTCTTTCTTGACACATCCTTGACACTATCATCACATCATGTACCATTCCCTTGACCAGTGAAAAACATTTCAAAAACTTGGGATGAGCATAAAAAGCTCAGTAAGGGATATAAAAATATGGAAAGGAAACATGAGTTCATATATACATAAGAATGAAATCATAATTTACCTATAAAACATAGGCACTTTAACCTACCTCATCAAATAATGAATAAATCATAGAAATCATAAGACATAAAGGTAACTTGAGGCATTCATAACATTCTTACATAGGGAGTAACCCTCTTGGTTACGTTTGGAATACCCATCACAATATATTCCCTAAAATCTCTTCTGAGAAACCTTAACGTTTCACTCCTTCGCGTTACCCAATGCATTGGAGAGCTATAACGGGCTCACCCGCCCTTAGTTTATAACGGAACCACCCGTTTTCATAACAATGCCCAAGAACCATAACATAAATGTGTCACATAAAACATGCATAAAGGGACCATAACATTTCCATATTTCAATCACAATATTACATTTTAGTATATTGAAATATTGAATCCATTCAAAAAAAACCATTTCCAAAACCATTTAAAACATTTAATAAAGAGATTTGTGAATCAAAGAGTCCCATACCACCTTGATGCATAAAATTTTAAACCATTAATATCCATATAAATAAATCCGTAAAACGATTTTGAAAACATGGATATTAATAATAACAAATAATTAAAACATTTAAAATGATATTTTGGTTAAAGGGGTTTTACCAAAATCAGAGACACCTGAATACAATAATTGAGGAATAACATTTGGTCAGAACTTTATAATATCATGAGAATAAATGGATTCATGACATAATACTCCAAAGGACAGTATATACACCATATAAGAGTGAATTGGTGCATAACAAAAATGAACCCTCAATAGAAATGTCAAATGTGATGAAATCTCTTATAAAGATGGTATCCTTAAATTAAGGACAAATCAATCTCAAAAATATGTGTGACAAATATAAATACACCCAATATAAGTGGATATTAAGTGTAAAACAATAAAAGTTCATTCACACATATTCAATGGATGACATTTTCAATGACTACATGTTGAACCCAAAGAAATCGAAATTGGGTTAAAAAGTTCCCTTGACAGCCTAACGGCAACACATCAAAATGAGTTGATGAGAGATAAAAAGTGTATCTCATCACTTGGACATAAAATTTACATCAATAAGGATATATGAGAACATATCCCAACATAACAATATGTAAATTAAAAGACCCAACAAAAGAAGTCTTTTAAAAAAGAGGAGGGTGAAAGGTTCCCTTACCGACTTGGGTATCTTCAAAACATACACCCCATGAAAGAAGGACAATCGATCATTGATGTAAATACTCATAAATGAAATTATATTACACAAAGAGTAGAATAATTGGTAGTACATACACCACTCAATGGAATTTGTGGTAAATGTAGCGTAAATCTCACGGGAATAAAAGTGAGATGAAAAATCCCTTACGAAAACTCGGCAGCCTAACGGCGCCACATAAAACTTCCGAATATGGATTGATGAGATCAAATAGGGTATCTCATCACATTAAAATAAAATTTACAGAAAGAGGAATATAAAATAACATCCCCCAACATTACAAAGAGGAGCTTAAAAGAGGTGACATAAAGGAGAGTAGTTAAAAAGAAAGAGAGATGTTAGATCTCTTACGAAAATTCGGCAGCCTAACAGCGCCACTAAAAACTTCCAAAATGGATTGATGAGAGAGAATAGGGTCTCTCATCACATGAACATAAAAATTACAGTAAGATTAATATAAAAGAACATCCCAATCACAAGAAATATGAGATTAGAAGGAATGACATAAAAGAGTGTACTTAAAAAGAAAGAGAGGAGTAGGATCCCTTACCTCGGGTCTGACTTGACTCGATCGTTCTTTAATCTCCTGAATAATAAATTTGAGTTAATTTCTACTTCCTTAAGAACATTTTTCAAGTTCATTATTCCTTTTATATAACTTATTACCATGTCATAAACATTATGTAATCATTTAAGTTAATAATATTTGCTTTGCCGATTTTTTGGTTCTTAAGTCGAAAGTGGACTTCTTACAATTACATGTTGTTCGTGTGGACAAATGTTTATTATATCCAGAATTGTATTCATGATGTAGATATCATATATATCATATATATCCAGCATATACATGTATTTATAATAGTACATTACATTTGGTGATAAGAAATGAAATGCACCGTTCATGGAGACTGTAAGCCGTACGTACGCATGAACGCTACTTTCATTTCTATTTCATATTTTATAGAATGTAATAATAATTATATAAAGGTATATTATAATTACAGTATAATATAATATATAATATCATAGTTCCATCCTTTATACGTCCCACATATGGTATTTAACGAATCAATTCACTTTGAGGGGGCGGTAGTCTGCACTTCCTTAAATGAAGATATCGCGTTTACCCATAATGGACACCATAAAGGTAAGCCACAAATAAAAAATACAGAAGCTTAAGTAAATAATAAACATATTATATATCACATATAAAAATAGTGACATCATAATGGCCACCTTTGAAGGTGTTAGATGAGTATTGAACAATCATCGTTTCGGGAGGCAGAATTTCGCCATCCACGGAAACCGTATGTTCTTTAACCATTTTATGTAGTTGTGTGGGAGTGTAGCTCGAATAAATATTATAACAACATACTAGTATATTGAAGATACTGGTTTTGTTACAAAAGAAATAAATAAAAAGAGTTTATGGGGTTGGAGAATCAAAATAAAACAAATGAACATGAGAGAAAGAATTACCTTTAAAAGTGTAACTCCTTTTGATTTGAGCATAAAGGCTTCCTTAGTAAGGATTCTGCCCAAAGGGAAAACTTTAGGATGAGGAAAGGGATGTGGAGAGAGTAAATGGGCAGGGGTTGGCCGAGCCAAAGGCTTGATGAGTGTGTGTAAGGTGGTAGAGGTGGGGGCCTTTTATAAGAGGAGAGGAGGGGCACTTTTGGAAAGTAAGGAAATATTACTTTATTTGAAAATGTGTTTCGGTTTCAAAAGGACCCACATTGATATAATTCGTGGATAAGGTGATAAGGCATAGAAATCCACTCATCCAATTGCTTTTGTCCATGTTTAGGTTGTATATTTTTCATTATCTTTCCATTTTAATTAAATCGTCAAATAATGATGTCATCGCGGCATCATTATTATGTCATAAATAGTTTAATTTCTTTAATGTCTAAAAATTATAAGAAAAATACTATGATATAGGAAATCTTTTTATCTTTCCAATTAATATTTATAATCAAAATTTGGACTCGTATAACCCCACTTAAAAATTGTTTTCGTAAAACATATTATGTTTGTGTCATTTTCACTTCAACATTAAATAAAAAGTAATTTATGTCATTTCCCAACAAATGTGGATCCATGGGGTCCCCAAGTTGACCCATGGCTTTTCATGGTCGGCCGTGTCACAACCAATGAGGTTGGGACATGTGTCATGTTCATTTCATTTTATTAAAGCATTATTTTTACCTTAAACTACACTAATTACAACTAAACGCGATTAAAAACTTAATTAGTTACTATTCACCAAAAAATTATTTTTATCCCATTGAACCACATTTTACTTCTTAATGACAACCATGTATGTCGGATTTTTAAAATTCAATACACATTAGTGGTAAACTTTCATTTAACTGAAAAATCAGTTTGCTTGATTACAACTTAGTGGTTTCACTATTCATCAAAAATTGAAGTTTTTCAGAAAATTACCAAAAATTCACCCTAAGCTATAATTGATATTCCAAATTCAAAAATGAAGTCAATTTTACAAAATTCAAAACATATAAGTCAAATTAATTAATTTGATAATTAATTCCCGTTGTCATGACAAATAGTGTGTTTTTATAAAACAATAAGTATCAAAAGATTGACACTAGTTTAAGTCTGATTTCAAAGTGAAATTAATTCCAACGTCCACTATTGGATTTAATGGTAAAAATATTTTCTAATTTCACTTTAAAACCAATTCAAAATATAATCTAATCATATAAATAAATTAGATTAAAAAGTGGTTTTGAATTAAAATACAACATTTTTATACTATTCATTAAAAAAATGAACTTTATTGGAAATATACCAAAAATTTACACAAAGTAAATTTTGATGTCCCGATTCTTAATAAGAGTTTTATTTGGTCCAAAAGAATGTTTAAGAGTGAAAAAAAATATATTTAATGACGGTTCGCCATCAAAAGGTGATAAGTGAACGTTTAGTGAAAGCTAGGGCATATACGCCTAAAATTGAATTCTTTCCGTATTTTAATCCTCTATCCTTTATTGGATAAATGTAAAAACATTTAAAAACATATATAATCATATATTAGTTATTTTTATCCATTCCCGCCATTATAACGACTACATAATATTATTTTATTATTAGAGTGCAACGTATGATTCCCAAGCGACTCGTTGTTGCGTGTTGGGTACGCCATCGAACATAGTGTCCCCTTTAAAGTCATATTAATATTTTATTCACAAATATGGATAAATATGAAAATGTCATATTGTTTATTTACCTGGGGTGTTACAGGAAAAATTTACATTCAAATTATCACAATGAAATGATTATGATTCCATACATAACATACGAAATGGGAATGTCATATTCTTATATTTCAATACAGAAAAAAAAATATTTTTTTCACGAAGTGTGAATACCCCTAAAAAAGAGGATTGGGTATCCATATAATATAAATTAATTAGAATTTGTTATGGATAATGGGGAAAAGTTGAGATGTAATTTTAGCAGCATGAAGGGTTTAATATATAGATTTATACCATAGTAAAATGACATGGGAAAAGGGATAATAATTTCTAAAATACTTTTATCAATATATTTGTGTAATATAAGGTGTAAAAATGAAATTATTTGTTAATTAGAATATATACAATAAGAAATGGTATTGTGAATGTTAAATAAAATATAATATACCACATACCATGATGTTTTGTTCCTAAAACTATATGTTGGATCATTTATTGATCGGTGGAACCTTGGGGGGTTTCCATGAATGGAAAGACAAACTTATGATTATGGATGTTTGATTGAGATTGAATGTAAATGGGGAAATGAATAGTTATTTATTAGATAATTGGTGGGAATTTATAATAATTTCCAAATATATGTATTGGAAAACTTGGTGTGAAATGAAAAACCATTCACATACCCACAATTTTAATTATCAATGATATTTGGGAAAAATTATTTGATTAAGAAACCATTAATAACTACAAAGTTATTTAATACATATTTAAAAAATAATGAAATGTTAAAAAAATAATAAAATATATTTTTATAAATTAAATTGTATCAAATCATTTTTAAAATTAAATAAAATATTTTAAATATTTAATATTAATAAAATAACATATTTTATTTCAACTGTCATGATTATTTAAATATAACATCATTATATAATTAAAATTATGACTTAATATATTTAATAACCCTAAAGAACTATTTTATTATTATTCAATAAAAAATTTATTTTATAAAATAATAAAAATTCATCCAAACCTAAATTCGACATGATTAATTCTAGAATAATTGTTTTTTTCATTCTAATTCACCAAACATGATAATTTTTTATTATATATATATATTTTTTATTTATAAAAATTAATAATTCTTAAGGAATATTAAAATTTATAACGTCTATACAAAACTTTCTAGGCCATTATATAATTAATTTTCAATTACTATTAAAATAAACTTATTTTTAATTAATAATTAAATATTAAAAAATATATAAAATACCATTGTTTTATTAGGAATATTGTATGTATTTTCTATGATAAATCAATTACATTTTATTTGAGGCCAAATATAAAATATTCAATTTCATCACAATTAATCATATAATTTATTAAGAAAAATAATTTGAAAGTTGAATAGACGGAATAAGAATTTTATATATGAATATGAATTTACAAATTACTAAACAATGTTCTTGATAAATAAACAATTATTACACCAGAAAACTCCCTATCTATAAGGTGTGTGATTGTGGTAATTTCATTAGGTACCTTTTCTAACATTGAATGAGTCATATTCTATACTGGCATAAAAACTCACATTGGTGATTTTATTCAAGATTCAATTGATGAAACCCGTCTTGGTATTGGTCAGGGGTTGATCCCCATTGACAATACCACCTTACCAATATCTGACAAATAGACATCAAACCACATGACTCAACCAGTTCAGGACATCAATTCTCTTTTCTGAACAAATTATACATTTCCATTTCTATTTATAAGGGATAATTAAAATAATATAATTATCAACCAATGGTATAGTTTCCAACAATAATGTTGACCAACAATTAAATTGACCCATTTTTATATAACAAACCAATACCAATGGTTATATTTCCATTAATAACCTTTTAATACCACTTCATTATTTGACTCAAAATTCACTAAAATATCTCATAAGGTGGTATTGACATTTATTAATAACATAATTTGTTTAAAAATATTTTTTAATTATCTTAATAATCTTTTAGTGGGAAAAATGATTCTAGTATATTAAGCTAAACTACACATTCCAATTTTTACGATCCTATAGTATATAATATGTCCATTTCTAGTGTTAAGAATTTTAATTGGTATTATAGCTAAAAAATATGACGACATTTTTTAATTATATAATATTTTATCTTAATTTTTATCACGTATAAGATTATAAAATTTTTCAAAACCATTATTCATGAAAATATATCCTTTAGAAGGAATTGGGTTTTACCATATTCATCAATTAAGAAAATTTGTCTCATAATTTTCAAATCATTATCACGGATGAGATAATGTGAGGATACATATTTCAAATTTTTTCAATTTTTTCCCATTCCACATATTCATATTTATTTTAATCTATAAATGCATCAATAGGAGGGTGTTTTTTTGTGGTGAACCTTGAATTTATGGTCCATGACCTCGACCAGATGATCCTCCAAAGAAAGGACATGTTCCAATTTTACAACCTCCTGATTTAGTGCATGTGAGGGATTTGGAATGTACATAATCAATAGATATATGAAGAAGTGTGGGTTAATGTCACTATTTTACCACCTATAGATTCAGTACATCTATGTAATAAATTATTAACATTATGTAGATGAGTGGATGTTTTAACCGATTTGATACTGCTAATATGAGATCAAGGTTTTCATAAGTTTCAATGAAACCGGATTTAATATTATCTTTCATTTTTATATGCATCACCCTATTCCATGGTTTTATTTAATAGGAAACATTTCTCCCTATACCAAACTCTAAGTCCCTTCGATAATTTCGTGTAGAGATTTTCCCCTCACTCTGAGAATTCATTAAATGTAGATTGATGTAATAAACTATTTCTGTCATTTGTTGCACAAGATGTGGCCCAAGATATATCTTCTCACTAACATCATATAAATAAGTAGGAGTTATATATAACATTCCTTAAAGATATTCATATAGTACAATATTAATTCATGAGTGGAATATGTTTTTTAATGAGAAATCATACTATTGGGGTGATGATATAATTCATTATTAAATTCAATCGTGCATTTTCTCAACATGTCATCAATAGTTTTCATATTTCATCCATACTAGACATTAGTTTGGGGTGATGTTTCATAATAAATTCAATTTAGTTTTACTATAATGTTTAATAGTTCTCCAAAATATTGATTTTATCCTCAGATCATGATAAAAAACTATTGAATGTGGCACATAATTCATCCGCACCACATCATTTATATAAATTATATCATGACAAAAATAATAAAAATATTTCCAAATTGGAATAAAAAAGGATTTTATAGATAGAGAATCTATTGTATCCCGTATCTCTTCTCGTTATATTGAATTTTTGAGGTAGATGAGAGACTATTTTTCATAGTGATACTGTCCAATTTTAATTTTGGTGTGGGTATAGTTTTTAATATCCATTGAATATTTTTTCCACCTATCTTCAATTTAAGACATACTATGAACATTTTATTATAGTAAAAAATCTGCCAATTTTTATTATCCCATGATTAAGGATTAATAAACTCTTTCTACACTTTTCCGCATATGTGTAGTATGTATATTATTAATCTAGAAGCATCATCCAACAAATAATTTTGATCTCTTGGATAAATGGGATGCATATGATGGTATTCTATTTAAATAAACCAAATATATCAATATTGATGCCAAAAAATTAATCTTTTTTACCAAATATTTTCTTTTGTAAAAACTAGATTATTTTTAAATATCATTACACCTTTATAGTAATGATGGTTGAGAAATAATTTAGGATAGGGTTTATATGATGACTTCCCTTATAATTCCATGTACAATTTTATTAGTACATGATCAAGGGATCTCCATGAATCCACATCATTAGAAGCACAATATATTATTTCATACATAATGCCTCAACAACATTTTTTTCTTTTCAGTGGTCATAAAAAATTGAATATTGATATTTATTAAAAAGATACTACCATCTAATTTTCACATGTTCATTTCCATTCTAATGAAAATATATTTCAAATTTTTTTGTCTAGGTTATGTAAAATTTAAGCATAAAAATGAGTGTGCATCTATATTTATAATGAAAAATTTACTTTTGTAAGAAATAGTACATGAGTAGTATAATTCTTCTAATGAGTTAAAAAATAATGGAAAAACACTCCTCTCCAGTACGATAAATACAAAACTGACCCCCTATTCCCTCTTAAGATCAAATGTTTTAGCCTGTGGTGGGACTAGTCGGACTAGAACATGGGGAATTGTTATAGAAAGAGTATTAGTGAGAATTAATACAATGCGCAATGTTTGAGAGGTGTTAGTGGATGAGGGAGCGGGGGTTGTATTTATAGTAGTAGATATGATAGTTATTCCATTATTTTAATCATTATTTTATTATTTTGTACGAAGACTATGAATAGTCTAGATTACATTGACTAAGAACTATAAAGAGATCATGTTATTTTGAACCAATATTACTTATGTCAGCCATGATATGATGAATAGTGTAATATATATATATTGTATATATACAAAATGTTATTTTATTTCACGATTTATAAAAAATTTTACTATTTCAATAAAATTCCAAAAACAAAATCCTAACCACTGTTTTTCAGGTATAATTAAAAAATAAACTCCATTTTGTGTAAAAAAATTTATAAAATAAATAAATTTATTTATTAAATAAAATAATATTTATTTCAATAAATATCAATTTTAAACTATAACACACTCTACATCACATTGAAAAATTAATCAATATTTATTATCTTATAACATTAATAGAATACATTAATAATATGATTTACTATAATTAAGGGAAATATTACTATTAATATTTCTATTTATATGGGTATTTTACTATTCCCCAAAATTCATGTTGGTTCTATCAGACTCTTAATTACTTATCGATCACAATCGTAGATGCCCATTATATGAAATTCAAATCATAAAAGTGAAAAAATAATAATTTAACATCTATTCAAAAATGTGTCATTATATTGATACTTAATTTTTCCTGAATTTTGATTATTCCTAAAACCATGTGCTGTTACATTCTCCCCAAATTTTATAAATTGTGTCATCACAATATTATTTATTTATTAATCAATTGAGGGTAACATTCTCTCAGAATTGTTTCATATTTTCATGTTTCTTCATCATCCATGTCGTTTCCCTATAATTACATTACATATTAGATTAACTTATTATACACTGTATGTTCCCTTTAGTCATGAATATGAACATTTTTCTCTTCATAAGAATGGATATCTTCTTGAAAAACTGTTCTAAGATCAAAACATGAAATTAATCTCGCACATACTTTCTCAAAATCAAAACATGAAAAGCATTGTGTACCATAGATAAACTCAAAGTCAAGGATACTATGTATAAAAATATTCTGACTTTCACCAAGACATCAAAATGTCCAATGAATCATGGACTCATATTTCCAATCTTATCAAAATACAAAAGGCTTCTTCCATGGTGATATTATAAGAAAAACATGACCATTTACCATAAAGAAATTTCATTTTTCTTTTTATCAGTATACTTTTTATTCTTCCTCTGAGCCGTCCTCATGTGTTTCGAGATAATCTTCACTTTTTTATCAACTTCCACTATTAATTCTTGACCCAATAAATTCTATTCCATGACATCATCCAAAAAATATGAAGTTTTACACAGCTACCCATATAATTCCTCAAAAGTATCCATCTATATACTAGAATGAAAAATGTTATTATAATAAAATTAAACAAAAGAAATATGATTATCCCACACTCCCATTTAATCTATTGAACATGCAATAATTATATACTCAAATAACACAATTTTCTATTCTGGATACCCATCTAATTGAAGATGAAAAGATTTACAGAAACTAATTTCTTTTTCCTATGAATTTTAATGTCCTTTAAAGAAGTCATATGTTAACCAAGGATCACATTCATACAAAACTGAAAGAGTAACTCCATGTAACCTGAAAATATGATTGTTGTATAGTGGGTAAAGATGATCCAAAAACATAGTATCTCAGATAGGAAGTAAATGAAAATATTTCACTAGTCAGTCAATAATAACCCATATTGATTGGTTACTTAAATAATTTTTTGGTAGTCCCCCAATGATGTATATGGATTTATTTACCTATTTTTCAAATTCCCACTAGTATAGGACACTTCCACCACTTTAGTAACTAAATCTATTCATTAACAAGTTTTCATGTCAAACATCTCGTAGTAATATATGAAATGTCTCCTTTTATTTAATCCCAAAAATAATACTTCCAAATCTCTCTATACATATTTGGGATCCTAGGATGAACTTAAAATAGAGAACTACATGTTTCTCCTAACAATTAATTTGTCAGATTATTATCAAAATTCATACATATTATCTTTACAAATCATAGATGCAAATAATTATCTTTGTTAAATTATCGTAACATACCCATTTTAAAAAAATATTATATATTTTGTAATTCCTTATATTACTATTTGGAATAATTAATTTTTTGACAAATCCGATAGCATTAAAAACTGGGAGAAATAATGGAATTTCCAACCCCAACAACACCAAAAATAATAATTATTAAATCATTAATCAAATGGCATTTTTAAAGTAGTATCAAAGTAAATGGTTCATGAATTTCTTGACAGAAGTCATTTGATATATTGTTTTCTTTTCTAGGATGTTAATTGATAGTGAAATCATAATATTTTATAAATTCAATCTATATTCTCTGCAACATGTTTAATTCGGTTTTCAGGAATATATAATTTATACATTTATTGTCAGTATATATTTCACATTTGGATCCATATAAACGATGCATAAAAATTATTCAAGTGGAAACCACTACACCTACTCCCAATGATGTGTGGGATAATTTATATAATTAATTTTTAGTTTTCTTGATTAATTAGATAAGACCTGATGACTATACATTAGAAAAAATTTATGCCCATTTTATGAAGAATCACTCTAGATGAAAAAGTTATTAATTTCATGATGGTAGTTTCAGAACTAGAGCATTCTAAAAAATTATAATCAATTAAAAAATAATAATCACATTCTATTTTCCATGTGAATTTAATTCCATTATGAGCTAACGTAGTTAGTGGACTAGATTATTTGGTAATTTTTTCAACAAAACTCATGTAATAAACTTCCACACCATGTAAACTATGAATTTTAGTTTTATTTTTGGGTCATAGACATTCATCAAAAAAATTTATTTTAGTTGGATCTTTATTTATTCCATATTTTAAAACACTGTGACTGAGGAACTATGTTTACCTCAACCAAAATTCAAACATGTGGAATATTCCATTCAGGTTTATTTCTTTTATGGTTTAAAAAAATTTCCCTTAGATGTTTTTCAATTTCATCATTAAATATAGAATATACAATAATAAAATAAATAATTATAACCACAAAATTATCCTATAACTCATGAAATATTATATTCATAATATTAATGAGTACAAAATGTGCATTAGATAAACCAACTGGAATAACAAAAAAAATCATAATGATGATAAATTGTTTAAGAAGCTTTTTTGGAGTGTTATCCTCCTTCACTATCAGCTGATGGTACCCAAATCTCTAGTCAAACATGGAAAATAATGATCTCCCTCAATCTGGTCAAACAAGTAAAATATTTTTTGAATATGATACTTATTATTACCTATAATTTAATTTAAAGATCTATAATCAAAGTAAAATATCATGGAATCATATTTTGTTTCAATAAAAATATATGATCTTCCCATAGTGGTGTGTTATGATACATGAATTATTTATCAAGAAACTCTGATAAATTATTTCTAAAATCAAGATGTTCCATTTGATCTGTTAGATAAGTGTCATTGATCTTTTCATAGAACCAGGAAGTAAATAAATTTTGAATTCAATATCCTAATTAGGAATAACATATGGTTACTCATCAGGATAAAGATCATGGTTTTACATTACGACTAGAATATCATTAATATGCATAGTTACCATATTTTATACAATATTAGGAAGATAAAATTAATTTCCAACTATCTATAGTTTCTTAGTTTCTTGATATGTTATCAATTGTATGGGTATGTTCTTGTATACAAACTGAAAATCAATAGGGTAAAATAAATTAACTCTAAAATAAATCTTGTCAAGTTAAACAAAAATCCAATCCATTGCATGAATTAAATAAAATGGTACTAAAGGAAAAAAACGTTTTCAGGAAATGTATTTCAAAACATAAAATTAAAAATATTATTAAAATACCTTTTTGAAGTAACATTCCCCACTAATGTTTTAACAATAATTTATCACCTTATTTGTTGAGATTATATTTCAAATTTACTAGAACATTTCTCCAAAATAATTGAATCTACAGTCACCATATAAAATATGAATTTAGAAAATTCAGAGTATATAAAAAATTTACCTAATACAACATCCTTGGATGGCCCGATATTTTCTTACATTTTAGAAAAGGATCCCTCTACACCTTTCTTCTTTATAGTATGCATGTTTTCCATTACATGGATCATTCTATAGGTAGGTATATATATAATGACCAAATTCACCTCACTTGAATCACATTATGGTTTTTTTATCAGTTTGGATCATTAGATCATTTTAATTAGAATATCATCCCATATCTTTAATCTTACAACAAAGAAAAAACTTTCTAGTTCTCTAATAAAATTCATTATGATGATTTTTACAACACATTTCAAAAAAATAGAAACTATACTTTCTTATAATCATATTTATTTTATTGATTATTACCCATCCATTACTATTCAAAACACATGTTCGCCTTATTATCAGTGTACAATTGATGATCCAAAATATCTATTTATACCCTCTAACTACATAAGACAAGTTTTTCATAACATTCCAATTCATGGGAGTTAAATTCCATATGGTATCTTGGTATCAATACCGAGTAAAAAATTTGATTTATATATCATGATAATTAATATTATTTGAAGCATAATATTCCTATCAGATGATGTTTTCTTCATAAAAAATCATTGAATCGTCATTATTTTTACACAAATAGAGGAATTTCTTCTCCATCCTATGTCAAACAACCTTATGAAAATTATTTTCAATGAAACATTATTTTAATTAACCCCCCTCTAAGGCTTCAATATCCTCTCTATCCCACATATTATTGATAATTGAACACCATTTATAATGTTTAGCATCAAAATTATAAATTTAAAGACTAAAAATTTATTATCTAAACATCTGGTAATGGTTAATATTTTTTTCAAGGGATTTAATACAACATTTAGCTACAACATTGTTGGAAGATAAACTGAATGAATGATGGTGTTTACTTATAAAATATTCCTCTATCATTTGGTTTCTTTATGGTATCTCTGGATGTTCTCTTTGAAGGATGCTATCAATTATTATATAGCGTGTCAGCTAATCCATTTCAATCATAAATTCCATGGTTTTATTTCCCACCATTCCCGGTTGCATATTCAGAAAGATATATTCCCCTCAGTTCTTTTACACATCAGCTTCCATGTATCATCTGAGGAAAGCCATTCTGGATATCCATATAATATATGAAGAAACATGGTAATCTTTAAATTCTATTCCATTTCAACATAATCACAATTTATCAATCATTTATTTTATTTTTTTTCATCATACTAACTTATAATTTTATCTTAACCAAGCTCTAATACCAAATAATAGGACTTGACCATAAACATTACATAATCTAAAAAAATAAATAATATTTCACTTCTTTTCATTCCCAAATATCGTTTTGGTTGAAATGTGTTGGAACGTTAGGAAATAACTCATGCATATAAACCCACAAACATTAAAAGTGGGTGGCATTAAAATTGTATCCATTTTTCGAAAACAAATAATTTTTAACACAAAACATAAAAATGATTGTGTGGAAAAATATTCATAATACTTAACATGATTTAATAAATTTGGTTACACATATTTATATCTTAGAAACAAAATTTAATAAAATGAGATGTGCACAAAAAACAAAGAATATGATATATGAAGAAGGAAAGAAACCATTAGTCTATCAGTACTTATTTACATTTAGGTTCATTTTCAAAAAGACATATTCTCACCCATATATACATACATTGTGAAACACGAGATCTCCAAAAAATTAATGGAATAATATAATACCATTTGTGTAACTTGAGATATTACTTACTTATATCTTAACAATCACAAATATTGTATGATTTATATCCCTCACTGCTACATTATGGTGTAACAATCTTAGTAACACAAGGAGAAACACTATGACCGTCATCGAACATACACATACCCAATGAATTGGATGGAGATATAGGTCCATCCATTCATCATAAATAATTCCCAATAACCATAACATAAGTAGATATCATGAACACTTGCATGAAAACATTCATTTGAATATTGAAAAAATATTAATTTTAAAAAACATTTTAAAAGGATAGTCCTATACAAATATAATATAATTTAAGTTATTATTAAAATAATGAATGGTATATCCTTATACACTATAAATCCACATAATAAAACAAAATATAAAAATATTCATTACATATTTATTATTAGTTTCATATAATTAATGAAGTCTAATGTCATCCCAATGAATGGAAAATGGGTTATGAATTCCCTTACCCCATATTCGTTATTCATAAAAATTCATTGAAACTATTTAATAATAGTTAAATTGGTGTTATTATTATTTTAAAAAACGATAATAATATTTATAACATCATATATGATCATTTTATAAAAATGTTTCACCAATTTTATAAGGATATTTTGATATTTCAATTTTTTCATGTGTGTGATTTACACGATTTGCATGGTCCGTTCATTAGGAATTTTTTTTAAAAAATGGAAGAGAAACTCTAGAAGTGGAATGAAATGGTGCTAATATGTTTATATATTGTTAAATTATTACATAAATAAATATGGTTATATGGTATGGGGATGAATCGTTAGAGAAATCATTGCTGATATTCATTTAGATAATTTTGGGGGTTCTTCAATAATCATGATCTTGTTTCATCATATAATTTTATATTATGAATATAAGTTAATTATATATAATATTAGAGTCCATATCATACACATAAATATTTTTTCTGACAGTTAAAATGGTTTTATTTACATTTTTTAAGGATATAAAAGAAATTAAAGGAAGATCGTCCTTGATGTCTATCAATCAACACTTCAGGGATGATGTTATTATTTTTAGAATTAGAGGAAGAGGAGAGGAAGGATGATGTTTAATTTTTCAATAAAAATGATAAAAAAACATGATATATTATACTACATAATCTTTCATTCTTCTAATATAATGGGTTTTGAAAAGAGTATAAGAAATGAAAACAAATTAAAAGAAAACACAAGTAAATGAAATAGTATTTTTTACCACATGATATATTCTACTTGATATACTCCTTGGTTTTGGCCTTTTGGTGGGACCAGTATTTCATGTATGTGGGGAAGATATATGGATAGGGGATTTAGAAAATTTAGACAATTTAGACAATTCTCCAATCCTGAGATGTGTGAGACGAAGAGGTGGGTGACAGTGGTATTTATAGTGGTGGATATGAGGGGTTTTTTATTTTAATCATTAGATTAATATTTTTACAAAAACAATGAATAGCCAGGATATATGTGACCCAAAATAGTAAAGAGAACATCTGAGTTCGAACCAACTATGATTACATCATCTATGTTTCTATGTATACTATATTTATTATATAATGTTAGTATATGGAAAATTATTTAATTTCACAATTCATAAAAATTTTGAGTATTTCAAAAAAAATCCCAAAAATTCCCTCACACCATTTTTCAATGTCTTGAATTTAAAAATAATATCTAAATTAAAAAAATTTCTTATATCTAATTAATTTAATTTCTAATGAAAATCATTATTTTTTCAATAAAATAAACATTAATACAATATCTCATTTTATATCACAATGAAAAATTAATCATGATATCATTATATTATAACATTGAAAAAATAATATAAAAATATTATTTACTTTTCATAAGTGTCATATTAAAATTAATAAGGGTATGTTACAATTCCAAAAAATTAATTTGGTTCTATTAATGTCCAAATAACGCATCGATCACAGCAATATATGTTCATTTTTTCAAAATTCAAATCATAGGTGACAAAAATAACATTTAACAACTTTTTTAGGATGTTTCATTACGTAGAAAATCAGTGATTCGTGTATTTAAATTTATTTTTAATGTCATGGGGTTTTACAATCACCCCAATCATATAGACTCATTCATATAAAAACCTTCTAAATTTGATCATGATTTTTTTAATAAATGTATCTAACTAAAAATTCCCTTTTTATATGGGTTCCTTGATTTCTTCTTTGATTCATGTACGAGTTCAATGAATAACTCTACCTCAATTTTAGGAGTAGTTCCTTATTGGTCATTATGGAATACTATATTGTATTACTAAATTATAGTATAATTATAGACCATTATAAATACATTTTTTTCTCCCTCTTCATTGATTATCTCTACAATGAATGAAACAAGAGGTTATTCTATGTACTCCTCAAAAATAGTAACATCTTCATAGAAAATGAATATATATATTCCTTTCATGTCTACTAAAATAACATTAATTATATAGTTTATCGTTATATTATTCTCATAAAAACAGTATATCACTATTATATTTTCAAATTCTACCATAAGAATTACTAATATATTTTTATGTGATTTTACTCAAAAATGTTGCCACTGTAGTTTCATTCAACCATTGATGCTATGATAATTCCACTATGAGTCCTTCCTAAAAAAATACTTCCTCATATGTATGTATTTATTTTATATTATTTTCTAACATTGTTGAATTAAATTATTATTAAGAATGATAATGATAAATTTACTTGTGGCATTGAATACATAATGTGTGTAACTGCCACCAAATCATTCATAGCCTCCACATCAACCATCATAATAGAAAATTTATGACCATGATCTCTGGGACTATTCCAATATTTATGGTGGTTCCCTTCCATTATCTTCTATTTTGGATATTTTTTAGAAATATTCACCTTCATCCCATAACTGAATCAATTAACTAATAGTTGAGTGATTACCATCATCCATTTTTTTGTTAGTTTTGTGACATTTAGGATTCACCTCATCATGATAGTGTTTATATATATGTTTATCTCAACCTTAAAAATTTCACACACCACTCCCATGACATTTTCCCCCCAAATTTTCTTCTTAATTTTTTTTCATGTGGGATGATATACTTTTTTTCATTCAGATCGACTATCAATGATCCTCCCTGAGTTTAAATCCATTTTTCTAATCTCTTCATTTTTCTATGTGACATGTTATTCTATAAGAACTCAAATAAACTATTCATATTAATTCACACTAGGACCTTGTAGCTTTCATGGTAATGATTTTTATTATTCCTTTATAGATTTGGTCTCAATCAACCCAAAAAATTTATAAAACATTCTTTTGGGAACCATAACTATGTTTGAGGGGAATCAATAATGTCTTGTGAATTTCATTTCAGAAACACCTAGAAATTCAATTTCCATATTAATTAGTTCCATTAATTTATAGTCCATATTAATTTACATTTAACATTATCAATATTAATTAGAATATATTATCATAAACACTTCTCACATTATATCATCATTCTCCCTTCATTGATTCTAGTTTATCATAACATTCCACCATTAATAAGCATTAAATTGTAAGAATTATATTACCAAAGTTAATTTATCATTATCTATACAATGAATTATAGAATATATCTTTTTTATATATCATATATATAATTTAGAAATCATTTGGGTTTTATGTCAATTGAAATAAGGTGGTTATTAATTAAATGATTCAATTGAATTCGTTTATATTATTGATGATAAGGATCTACAAATTTCATTCAATTTATTGTTTAAAACTAAAGTTAGTTGATTCATCATACTCATGATATTTTCCATTCCATAATCCATTGTAAATAAGTCAGTGAATCATTCACTACACTCTTCATTTACATGAATCTTCTTATTCCCACTAATTTTTTTCTATGAAAATAATAACATAGTGAGAAAATGTTAGTTTTATGAATATTAAAATTATAATGGGATTTGATATATTAAAAAATAATGGATTATTATATTATTCATCTTCTCTAATAATAATTATATTTTTTTTATCATTTATTGTTGTTCACAAAATTATTATGATTCTCAAAAAATATCCCTTCGAAGTGTAAAACATAAACTAAAGAAAGACATTTTTCATTCAAAATTTCTCATTTTACACTTGTTGAAATTTATTTTCATGTATGTTACCACTGTTTATATTCATGGAAGACCCAAATAAACTAAATTATATCTAGATAGAGATTTAATTTCTCAAAAACAACTTACATAATACATAAACAAAATAATATGATGTTTCACAATTTATGTAATTGTACATAGGGTTCTTCCTAATGTTTTCATGTCCAAATTTATAAAAATTAAATAAACTCCCCTTGATACCATCAATGGTATCACACTAGTTTATTACATAATTGTTTTTATAAATTACAAAATAGTTAATATTTTCATGTTTTTTTTCTTGGATATAAATTGAATAATACCAAAAAACATAAATATTTTCCTAAATAAATTTGAAATACATCATAATGGGATCATCCTATGAGTTACAATATACATATCATAAAAAGGTAAAATGAATCAAAGGAATCGGGGGAGCATGATTTCTAGAAAACAGGAGAGATATATAATATGTAATCACACAAAATATCAATTAGAAATTATTTCATAATGATACGGTATGTGAAAGTGGAATTTCATAATTATAAGAACATGAATCATACCATGTAGGTGTGGATGAAATATTTAATTGATAAATTCATAATCATATCACAATGTTTTATCCGCAAATTTCCATAAATTATAATTACCAAGGTTATTGATAAAGTTATAGTAAACCTTGTCAAATATAGATTTTATTATTAATGTAATCCATTGGATTACTATCAGGGTTCTAAATTTACATGTTATTATATAGTGTTATCCACATAGATCATGATAATGAATTTATTTAATAACCTATAGAGAGTAAATATTTTATTTTTAATAATAAATCATTACAAAAAAGAGTTTAAAGACATGATCATATCATTGTTTTTGACCCACGAATATGTAATATGGGAATATTATGTGTAAATACACAAATAAAATGAATAATTTTTAAATATAAGTGATTATCCATATAAATGAAACATGTTTGGGTATCCACAACATGAAAATAAAATAAAATTTCATAATGATAATAGTGAAACATTAAAGTGTAAATATTGTAGTATGATGTGTTGAAAACATGGGCTTTTGAAAAGGTAAAAATTAGATATGACAATGGAATCCCACTAATGAAAGAATCATATTACATTATTGGGATAATTTAAAGTAGAAATAATTATTTTCATGGAAAATTAGAATACATAACTTATTTACGGAGAACATATATAGAATTTATAGGTTATGATTCCCATTATAATGAATAGTTGTTTTAAAAACACAAGAATAGAGCATTGGGGGATTGAGGGCTCCTTGGGGGACTCTATTGGAGAGAAACATAACATATAATTTTTAACGACATATTTATTTCTAATGGAAACACAGTAATTAGAACAAATTTATAGGATGAGTGGATGAATTGTTTAATAATTACAAATTACATTTCATAGAAAATAATGTTTTGGAAAATGAAAAACAATTAACATAATAATTCTGTATTTTCATGATTTCAGAAATTTGTGTCACACATTATAATGAATTAATCCCCAATCACCAAACCCCATTATTTATAAAATTTTGGCTTGATAAATTAAATATTCCACATGGTTTTGTTTTAAAAATAATTTTTTACTACTTAGATGATCAAATATATATTATAGTTTTTATAAATGAATATAATCTATTAAAATTGATAATATTAATAGAATAAAATATTTTACATCTTGTACTTTGGTTAATGAATTATTACATCTGTATGACATAAATATGGTGTCCTAAAATATAACAAATCGCTAAAATTGTAATTATTTATTATTAAAAAAGAAATGTATGCTAGAATATTTCCATAAATTCTCTATATACAAGATTTTATTTGTTAATATATAAAATGGAGTTTATTATTTTTATATAATTCAATATTTATGGAAATTTTATCTATTAAATATATAAATCCTTATTATATTTAAAACAAATTTTTTTAAGGATCATAAAATCATCTAGCACATATACATATTATCAAAGGAAATTAGTAATTTATTTTGCAATTTACTATTTAAATAATATTTTATAAAATATTAATTCATGAAAATAAATACTTATCGTAATACCATGGTTTGTTATGAATACATTCTATATTTTAAATAAAAACACAATAATTTTTCATTTTCATCAAGATATCAAATTATAAAATATGACAAAATAAAAAATATATTTTATTAAGAAAAATAATTTTTAATAGGAATTTAAGGACTAAGAATTTTATTTATATAGAAAAATTTAATTTTTATGTAACAAAGGATTTGAAATTTTACAAATTATTAAACCTGTATATGTAATACGATTTTTATTGGATTGATTATATTTCTCTATTCATTCGAATTTTTATTGGGGGTGAATATTCTTTTTATAATTGGATGATACATATATTAGCATTTTAGATATTCTATTTTATATTATTCATATAATTTTTATATATTTAATTGTAATTGATTGAATTGGTGACTAATTAAATGATCATGATTACTGATATAATATTTGTTGTATTTTATTTGTTTTGTTATGAGTATAATAATATATAATATGTCATAACAATTATCTTGGAAAAAAATGTCATTTAGAAATTCTCGGTCAATAAAAACTTATTTCCATTGGTAAAATCATACCCTAAACTATATTGAAGCCCATATAATTTATTTCCAACCATATGCATCATGGTAATGTCGTCCAAGTACATTTATAAATCCATCCTTACCGTATCTAATTAAAAAGGGATTGATATAATTGGTTGAATCATCTTTTCAGTCCTTTATGTAAAAATACTACAATTCAATGTTAGTCTATCTTCCAAATTGGGACAAATGGTGTTGATTTTTTTGTCTCAATGTTGAAATTCATTCTGATTAAATTCTTGAGATTGTATGGTTGAATGTTTTATAATTTTCTAAACATGAAATGTGCATCATAATAATATATAGCTATCATTTATTTGTTTACTTTCATATTAACAGGAAGTCGGGTAAAATTGTGTAATTGGGACACTTATAATAGTTTTTTCCTCATTTTAATGGATTTTTAATGATAAAATCATGTAATTCATTTTATAAATCACATCCCACATAGAATTAATATTTTAAATTGATTAATTACTTCACATTTTGTGAAAATGTGTTGATTTTTCAAAGGTAGTGATTTTTTGTATCAAATGTGATATTTTGAAATGGCATGGTTATAATATTTTGATAATGGATATATTTTCAAATGCATGGAGAAATTTTAAAAAATTCATGAAAAATGGAATGTGTTGAATTTTGGAAATACTTGTTTTGAAAATTATGATATTGAAAATTTGGAATTATTAAAACGTCATATCATTTTATTGAAACATATAGTGATTTATTTTCTTATATAAAGTATAAATTGATATATATAATTGGAAAAAACATGTATAAGACCCTATTAATGTGGATACACCTAATCCATAGGTGAACTAATTGTGAGTTCAATGTGTTATCCAACCATTAAATACATGTCACTTCATCATACATACAACTCTAACAAACAAAGTTAACGAGGTGAGTTATCGTGTTTTTTAGAAAATTTCCAATATGATTTAATAGCTTCACTGGATGATATATATATGAATGATCAGTATAAAAATTGTACAACCTATGAAATCTGTTCAATGGTGGGTTCTATAATCTACAAGATCGAGATTGATGTGAGGTACATATCATGTACTTGAGATAGGTTATGTGGATGTTTTAGTCAATAGTCCATATCTATGATGTGATCAAGGATCTAAAATAGGCTGACATATCTTGGAAAACATATTACCTTAATCCCAATCATCGTGAACATATTCTATGGTGTTATACAAATGAATAAATATTATCCAATCTCAAACAATAAAACATTTCGATGATTTTCTTAATACATTTTATATAGATGAATTTTTTATTTGAAATTGTGCTGAATTGAGTGATCCTTTTATGTAATATTGTAATTATGATCATCTCTCATCATCTTCTTCTCTAAAAATTCAAAAATTAATTTCAACATGTGAAACTACTTGCTTTATATTTCATGAAAATGTTCAATAGGAATAGAATAAGGTAAAAAAATATTATTTGAGAACTCCACAATGGTATGGTGTTGATAACAATATCAATTGAAATATATTAAAAAGGCTTTTTACATATACTCTAGAGTTTTAATGTTCATTTAGACTAACCCTTCAATTTATCGTGAAATATACTGATGAATATTGGTTCCATATTCAAATCATGCTACAAGCTTCTACAAAATGATGGGGTAGTCCTCAGATCCCAATCAGATCTAATATTTATTAAAACTACATGACATATTAACAATATATATATATATATATATATATATATATATCCAATAAATCTTGTAATGATAGAAATATTTCTTCATAATAATGTATATTTTTTTCATTTTAAGGTGACCATATAGTATCCAAAATAGAATTATTTACATTAGGGATCATAGATAGTCCAGTGATGAAATATTTAGTTAATGTTATCCCATTTAAATATTTTTCTAAGAAATGGTTCCATTAAAACTTTATAAATCATTCATTCATCATCAAATTAATGAAATGAAAAACAGTGTGAATGATGTATGAAATACCCTTCTTGTGGTTTATTAAAAAGATTTTTTTTCATCAGATCACTATAAATATTATCCCTTCCTAGATGAATACAGATTGATGAGTTATGTGAAAAATTCACAACTTCCATATTATTTTTTTGATTTATCTGAAACAAATCTAATTACCAAATCTATATAATCTGTATTTATCAATGTTCATCCTGAAAAAAATTTCTAACATCGACTAAAGAAAAGGATAATCTTTCTTAAAATAAATTATATTTCCATGAATAGATATAATATATGTTATTTGAGTTATGTACGATAAGGATCCTTTTATTATTACCATTTTAACCTTAATATTTCCAAAATTATTGGTTCCCGTCAAATAATCATCATGTTTGTTGTAGTAGGACAGATTGTACTCATAGAATATAAATCTTTGGTTACATTACCTATACATTATGGGATTAAAAATTCATAAATTTTTTTTTATAACAATATACATTAGAGCTTATATTGATAATTTTAATTTAAAATATACATGAGGACTTTGTGATCCATATACATGTAATAATTTTCATAATGATGATAGTGTATCAAATTTTTTTACAAGTTCCTCATTGTAGAATAATAAGTATCATGAATTCAGTAATTATTATCATGGATAATTAATTTGAGAGGAGATTTCTTATAGTTGGTTTCATAAAAAATTTGAACCCAACCAAATCTATTTTTAGATGCATTGATACATATCAAAAATTATTCCTTAATAGAAGTTACTGTGAATATTGTTTCTTTGATTAGCCTCTTCATTATGACTATAAATATCTACATGCATTCACCTGTGAAGACAATAATTACTCTCTTCATTGTGATTATGGTAAATGGTTTTAAAATCTTTTAATATTTCTCAAAAATATATTATTGTACCCTAAATATGCAAGGAAACTGTGTATATTTGTTCCATATTAGTTCTATGTATCCTCCAATTGGATCATTTTTTGAAGCATCCTCTAAAAATGTTTTATTGTTGATAACATTCCCCATAATTAATACATTCTACTAACATAGATAATAATTTATACATATTTAATCTATTATTTCATTATAATGGTATTTAGTGTTGTGTTTAAATCCTCCATATGTTCTCTTTTTCATTTGGTGTATATAAAAATATCATTAATAAATACCACCAAAAATTTTATATTTTAATCACAAAGTTTTATATAAAGAAATTCCATGATGTTATCATGATAATTATTGTCTCTAAATTGAATCAAAATCATCATTGAGTGTCCATACATTATATATAATGTATTCTTGGGTATATCACATTTCTTCACCATTAATTTTCAATAATACAATAGAGGATTTATCTTTATTATTTATTTCTCTCAATGATGTTTTCCAATCAATTGATTATTCATTCATATATTATTGTGGTACTTTATTTTGATCATGTTGAGCTAAAGAAAATATATTATAATATGAATTGATCAATTATTATTCATGATGAGGTGGTTTGGTATACTTCATGATAAATCAAATGGGTGTATAAACTCTTTGCCTATATTCTATTATAGTTTCAAAGTAAATATTTCTTGGAAAAAAAATTTCCATTAAAAAAGTTCCATGAATATTTTTCATAAAATAAGAAAAATATTGGTTGATAAAACAACCTATCATCTTTGAAGAAGAAAAAATAATTTTTCTTGAAACCCATCAATATGTTCCCCAATAATGATTATGTCCTAAAGAATAATATTTCATCATATATTAGTCATTTACTCTATATAAACATTCTCAATTGGAAATAATATAAATTCTTTATATGTGTTTAACTATTGTGGATACATCCACTACCGTCTCCATATATAATATATAATATTTTTTTATATGGAGGGTGATTACCATATCTCAAAAATTTAATTCGTCTTTATATTAGGAAAACCAAAAAATTCATATAAAAATTATAATTCAAATTAGTGGAGTATCATACGGTTTCCTATGATGTTCGTATTGAAAATATGTATATGGGAGGGATTATATACGTTAAATGTATGTATTGCACTATTTATTATTTCCACAAAAAACATGACATCTATAATTAGAGGAGGTTATTTAATAGTTTTACTAAAATTTATTGATATAAAATCATTTTTATAAAAAAATATTTCTATTTTAACTATTCATGAATTAATAACTGTAGTATATGTCTTAACATCATCATTGGGATCCACCTCATTAGTTGTTAGGGATTATGATATCCTTTGATATCTGTGACATGGATGTTGATTTCATCATTTATCATCGATAACTGTTGTCCGAAAGAAGTTATTTTTATATTTTAAACTTTTCATTCAATTTAATCACAACACATAAGGTTTAGGATTGAATGGATGATTTCTTTCTTCCATCACATTAGTAGGGTTCTCCCATTGTAAATATCATGTTATGTGCTCGATCATAACGAAAATTATGAGTTTTACTTCCCATATTAGTCTATTCTCGAGATTCTTCTTCCTATATATTTTTAATGAGAGAAGTTGGAAAATCTAATAGCCATGATATTTACCCATTTAGTGTCTAGAATTAAATTCTGAAATTTTGTTCAAATAACATGACCCAGGAATCCCTTGGGATTTGATGATATCCTTCATAACTTTCAGTTCACATATTCCAATTTCCTCGAAACACCTGAATTATCAAATAGAAAATTATTTTATTAGATTTTGTATAATCCTACCATATAATACATAAACATTACATAGGGTGTATGTTAAAAATTCATTGGTGTGTCATACATGTATTATGTAGATTACATAATATGCCTTGAAGTATTTTTTTTGTGTTTATGAAAATCCATATCCATTTTAATTTAAAGAGTACAAGGAAATTATTGGTTTGAAAATATTATCGATTATTACATCCCCTCCATCAAATCGATCTCATACTCTGGTTTTTAATTTTTTTTAACAATATCAACCATTGAGAAACATCTTCCATTAAATGATAATGATATATCATGAAGTTATCTTACTCAATGAATTTAATAAAGAAGAATGTATTTTAAATAGAGCAGAAATATTTTGCCTCAATAGAGGGATTAAAATATTCACTACAAAAATTTATTTTTTGAATTATGTTATCAATTTAGTATTTTTATTTTTGAGTGGGTTTTTGTCACGCCACCAAATTCACAATTCTTTTTAGAACCTATGTCATATACTAAATAATCATAATGAGGTTTTTATTTCACCTTTCAAGTAATGATTATTCTTTCAGTTAGTTATAAAAATTACAAACACATTGGCTTTTGACCAATTTTTTTTATGACTACTAATTTAATAAATAATAATGGGGAAAATAGTGATGATATTTCTTAACTATTACTGTAATAATTGGGAAATAAAAAAATTTAATAGAAAACACATGAATTTCATATATAAATTAAAATATGAGTATCTATGGTTTGATATATGATATCAATTATAAATTTAATAATTTTTATTATACATCTAGGGATTTTACAAATAATATACCCCAAGAGTGTAAAGCTTTTTGTGTAGATAATCCCACTGATGTGAAAAATTTTATGATTTTTTTATCTTAATGCGCTATTTTTGTTGATATTACCTCTCTGTAAAATTATTCAGGACCCACATCGAATTAGATTATATTATTTGAGATTTATTTCATCAAAACCCACATGTAATATATTTATTAAAAATTTAGTGATATTTTACTATGTTTAGTCTTATAATTATGGATTTAAGAATAGTTTTATAATAGTAATACAGAAAAATAAATACAAATTCTTATTCTATTAACTATGAAAACATGTAACCTAAAATCATTTTAGTTATTATTTAATAAGTAAAGGTATGCATAATATAAACCAAAAGATCATATGAAATTGTGTCATTTTTATAGTAGTTAAATAACACAACATCATGTAATAGAAATGCAATTTTTTAAAAAAAAAACCCATGACATGACCTTATTTAAAATCACTCCTCTAATATTGCATGAGATATATTAGGGATGAACTTAAGAAATAGGGATATATAAAACACTAGAACGAGAATAAATAATACATACCTTACTATAATGTAACACATGTGATCCAAGAGTCATATGAATTTAACATTTGAGGGGTGATAAAGATAATGTGAAATAATGAGGCATGATATTGTTGGTGCCAAATTGTGTATAAGGACTGTATTTGTTGTCAACGGGTGTCAAAGGATGTCATTGATGATCAACATGAAAATAGAAAAAATCTTATGTGAAATGGATATTGAAAAGTCAGATTAATTATGAAATGATCAAATGTTCTAAATATGTGTATCATGAGTGATACATGGTCTAAAACAATTTATGAAGGTTGGAGTGTTCTTTAGAAAGAGTAATAGAAATGAGATGAATTGTGTATAGAGGAGGATTGGAATTTTTAGTTGGCAAATGCTTGAATATTGAGATAGAAAGTGGAAAAGCATTTTAATGAATAGATATTTTTATACTAATAATTTTTAATAGAATTACCTAAAAAATACAGCCAAACAACTAGTCAGCTGGGCTACATCTATCTGAGGCTCATGTTGGACCATAGGGGTCAACCACACAAATAGGGGAGCCAGCCATGGCAGTCAGTAAGAGTCGTATGAGGGTCATGTATAATCCCTCACGGTATGCATATTGGGTGCATAGTGTGCTCCTGAGGAGTCAGAGTGGTGGCTAATAGAATGTCTATGACAAAATAGTGTGGGGAGGCACTAGATGAGGGAGATGAGTAATATGGAACGATGCTGAGGCATATAGATATTTATACATTGGGTATGTCATGTTTTTCAATTGATGTGGGGTGTATTTTAACAAAACATAAGACATATGATCCATTAATCTGATCTTGTGTGATATCTCGTATGCACATCTCAATTCAGATATGAGCGTTTACTCACCACATCTCATTTGATACCGCAAATCGCCTAATTGAATCAGATCTGTCTAATCTTTGAATGAGGGTTTTCTTCAACCTACGGCCTCCTGACTAACTCCATTTTGTCATCGCTATATCCAGTACACCTCAATGGATCTCATGAACATTCATGAAGAGAAAAACAACTGCAAATTAATTTTCTGACTATCATGATTCCATGTGTGAAATTAAATTTTCCTGCATTCTACACAACACTGATAACAAAGAATGGATGAGTAAAAAAATGATTATATAATCCATTCAATCTTTAGAATTCAAATTTTTATGAGAATCTTGATGAATGAATCCAATATGTAATGTTTCAAAAAAGGGATAGGTCCCCTATATTTAAATGGAAACAACTGAGAATCATAGCATATATCATGACTGTGGTTTGAAGATTTCAAAAATGTGTTCTTCGTTCAATATCTCATGAACATCAGACTTTGAAAATATATGATCTCTACTAAAAAAACAGATCCACCAATCCGAGAAGGGGTTTTTACTTCTATATATTTTGAGATCTCTTGTTCCGAGAAACATAGTTTATCTGATCTCCATGTTTGAGTAGGGGAATGCATGATATGTTAGTAGTTCTGTGTTCTTGAATAGTATCTCATGTACCGATCTGCTTCACGATGAGACGAACCACATAACACTCTAGTTATTTAAGTATAAGATCAATGAACCACATCTAGTTTGTTAAGATATGGTCTTCCATACTATGTTTGGTCTACGGTGCAAGGATCTTGGGTATAATTTAGTTTGACCATGTACCACTCTGGATCCTGAGAAAGAGTGTCTCATGAGGTGATCTCCCATATATCAGTCAGTTCATGGAGGAGAACCATGTTCCACAAGTTTTTCAATGGAATTATGTACTTCTTGTTCGATGTAATCCCACATATCTCATAGGTAGTGAGGAATAGGGTACCATTATGGTTCGTAGAAGAGACAAGCACACATGTTCATAGGAGAAATATACACTCATGGCATTTAGAACAATAACAAGAACATCAAAGCATACCAAAATAAACAGAATGATGTTTTAATAAAATCAAATCCATATAAATATAAAAAAATAAATGTGAATAATATTTTTTGAGGAATAGAGAAGGAATAATGTTCATTGTGATGGGATGTGCATGCATATATTATTGTACATGATATGAAGAAGAAAACACATATGGTTCATTAATAACTGAACCATGTAGAAAGAAATTAAAATGAAGAGAAGGCGGTAGGAGACCTTTTGTGTTCATAATAGAACCGTACACATTTTTTTCTTCATAGAAGAAAGTAGAAGATGAGTATCATGAATACATGAATGCAAGTTCATACATGAAGCCTTTGTAGGGAAGCATGCTAAATCGATGGAGCACATGTGTAATTATGTGAATACGAAGACCACATAAAAATTGTCACATTCATGGTAACTTAAACTCAAGGAATAAAATGTTTTGTTTTTGATGATGCCTAGTGAGATAATTTTCAGAGTTTGATCAATCAAAATAGGATTTGTGATTCAATACAAGAATAATAACAAGTCTTGGTACATCAGTTTTTTGCACTAGTGAATTATTTTTAAAGTTAATGAACATAAACCCTGGACCTCGGTGAATGAAATGTCTCCTACTAAAGAGGGGATAAATAAATCCATGAATATCCATTTAAGAGGCCTTTATGTCATTAAACTAAGTGAGACATCACCCATGGAAGGGATCTAGGGGATTCAATAGAAGTGATATAAGGGGAGCAGTGATCTATCCCAGAACATTTGTGATGGAAGTGTACTTATAATAGAGTGACTATACACAAACCATTTATTCCATAGAAAGTGATGATTAGTAGAATTAGATATGACTAAAAACATGTCAGTTTATGCACCATGGATATATCCCATAGTGGTGAACCATCTAAAATTGATGTGTTTTCCTTCTGCAAGTGAATGTTTTAATTACTACACATATCCATCATACATGTTTAATTAAGTTCCTACCAACATAAGAATAAGAATCAATAAAAAGGAGAAAAATATGACACCCCACCCCCTTAGGGTGACCTAGGGTCCATATATTAGTATTATAGGACAAAGGTTTATGTTTTTTTGGATAATATCTCATAATTCTAACTAGAAGAGGATTTGAGTTTTCATTAATATTTCAAAAATGAAGTGTAGTCTTGATTAAAATTTAGTTACATCTGATCATGAGTTTATTTGTAGGAAGACACCAATGAGGAAAAATTAAGAGAATAAGTAGTTGAATAAGTCCCTCATGCATATTCAAGATATAACATCTTTCTCTCCAAGACTTTCCAATAATAAAGAACTATCAATCCTCGAAATTAAAGAGATGGCAGATTAGGTTTCTACATAACATATGGATTACAACACATGTATTGATGGGGATCATGTTTTTCCTCACATGAGATCGAAAGTGTTCATAATTAATTAAGAACATAACTACTTATTATTCCTTATTAAATAGTTTTTGATGTTTCATGAATATTTTAATATATGTAGGCTGAGATAACTTGACTAAAAAGTGAATATGATAATGTGGAAATGGTATTGGAAGAAAAGTCATGAATATTTTATGCTCTAGAGATGTATTAAAGACTATAAAGATAATGAGTGAGTCAATATGACATAGGATGAAAATATCCATCCATTTAATGATGCACTAAAATAGTAATGAAGTCAAGGTTTCATATTTTGATGAAATTTCCATGAAGAACAAAAATCATGACTCATTGCTACAATTAAAACATTATATACATGGAGATGGGGTTGAAATATTGAAAATGGAATATTAATAGAATTTGATTGCAATTGATGATTATATGATCATATTCAATATGAAATGTATAAAATTGGAAGCCCAGTTGACAAATCATGAGAGGACACATATTAAGCCTTCACAAAAGAAGTAAATAGTTGTATTCTATATTCATTACTCAATAGAGGATTATAATATAAAAAGATCTCTATCATGTGATAATATTATTCTGAATTCACTCATTGATCTAACCAATGTAGCGTATGATGAAAAGTTACCATCCATAAAAAATTTACTATTATTTCTAAGAAATTTTCTACAAAAAGTTCATGTTGGAAGAAAAATTATTAGAAATTATGTATGGGGTAAGGGGATGAGAAGGAACCTATAACCATGGATACGTAGATAAGAATAAAAATATGTAATATAGTTATCTATATAGAGAAAAAAACATTAAAAAGAAGCCCAACCACATTATAACGAAGATATCAAGAAGACATCATTTTTGTGTCTATGTTGGCACTGCCATAGATACTGGAATTGTGTACTCGATTGTGTGTACAACCATTAAATGAAAAAGCCTCGGGAAATCCTATGAAAAAATTAATTAAAAAATTGATAAAAAATAAACATAAAATGGTCTCGAAGCATCTGTATACTGAAAACAGAATTGGAATTCTTGAAAACATTGGTGATGTTAGAAATGAGTGTGGTCATAAGAATAGAGTATTCATATCTATCAAACGATGATAATAATTGAATAACATTGAATCCACCTAATAAAGAAGAAGCTACCCTGGGATGAAATTAGAATAATGATGCAAAGGAAAATTTCCCCACTAAGACTCCCAGAAAGAATGGTGATATTTTCATGGAATCAAAAACCATGATTCTGAAAAGAGGTACATCCAAAATAATTCCTAAAAATGACAACACTTGGAAGATTCTTTGTGTAATAGAAATACATATAACCATTGTTCCCAGGAAAATATTTGTTATCTTGATTAATGATTTGGATAGAATAATAATTATAGGAGATGCACATGCTAAGGCTAGTGCAACCAAAAATAAAAATATTCCACATGAAGATAGATATTTCATGTGTGAGAGGTGAAATAAGGATTTTCACAATGTAAATAATTGTAGTTCTTTTATTCTACATCAAAAAGTATTCACCATGAATATGAATGTTTCAAAATGTGATTCTAGTCATTTGAAAGATCTTGAAGAAAGAATACTCACACAAAAAGATATGTAATAAATATTAAGATCCACATAAACTATTCTAGAAGTAATGATGAATTGTTATGTTTGAGGAGTGGAAAAAAATCAAATTATTTGCGAAAATAATTTTATCAATCCTGCTCACATTGAAGAAGAAAATTACATACATCTTATTCCATTAACATTTTGAGAATATTACAAATTTTTCATGGAATTGAAGGTGATGAATGAACTCAAGGGGAGAACCTGAGACGTATTACTGTGAAGGGAAGACAAATAATGAAGCTGGAAGTCATATTATTTCAATTAGTATCAACATTAGCTGGTATCAATGTAAATTTCTATGAATATTATTGAATATCACGTCAATGGAAAATGAATTTTATGTTTCATTTTATTAAAAATATTTCTTCCCAATAACCTACAATGAATGTGGAAAGGACCATGAAGTAATATGCATGAGTTCTCATCACATAAGGTATCATTATCATAGGATTATGGATGAAATTTTAGTCTAGATAATATCCTCTTGTTTTCTACACTGTGCATTTCTAAAGTAGACTTAAATTTAAATGAATGGTGGAATAGTTCTTATGTATTTACAATTTCCCTCTATACCATAAACATTGTATTTTGTTTCAATTAGAGGGATAAAAAAAATAAATAAATTGAAAATTAATGTTGAAAATTGAATGGGAGGGAGAATATAGTAGAGTACCATTATGACATTGACATAATCATTTTATGGAACGTTGATGTATTGACCCAATACATAAAGGGGGTTACTTTTGGGACCACTTGGTGTAAATAGATTTTGTTTTTTGTAAACTGGTTTCAATGGATGTCAACAATGATCAACATGATGAAAGAAACTATACTAAGTGAAATGGATATTGGAAATTCAGATGATTCGTGCATTTATAATCTATTCCAAATATCTGTATCCCAAGTGATACATTTTCTACAACAATTAAGGATGGACGGGGTGTTCTTTTGAAGAAGTAAAATAATGTGAGAAGAATAAGATGTGGAGGAGGCATAAAAATATAAGGTGAAAAATTATTGAGTTTGGATATTGAATGTGTCGATGCATTTCAATGCACAATTAGATTTATACTAATAATTTTTATAAACCATACCTAAAAAATCAGGTCATCCCACTATCCCACAAAAAAACCTCAACCTAATTCTAAAACAGGACTACTTGGGTCAACTGTGCCATTGGGGAACCCATCAAGACCAGCCCAAAAGAGGGGCATAGTAGCCATGTATAATGCCCCAGTGTATGTGTAGTGGGTTCTAGGTGCGCACCCGAGGAGAACTGGTGCAGGCAGCACTGGTGGGGGGAGAGGATTAAGTTGGCAAGATGCTAAGGTGGAATGATATTTAAATAGAGATAATCTCGTGCTTTTGATTCGATGTGGAATAGATTATAAAAACATTGAATCCATATAAACCATCAATCTAATCTTGCTTGAGATCCCAGCTGCACATCTCAATCTAGAACATATATTTTAATATCTGCTGCTTATATGATCATGTGTCTCACATAATTTAATTGAAGTTTTATGATCATCTAATGGGGGTCGTCTTTAACCTTAGTACACTAGACTAACTCTAGTTATTTTTTTCCATAACCAGTACACCTTGATCATACTACCAACTATGGATGATTAAAAAAACTACAGCATAATAATCGTATAACTATCAGGATTATTTTTTTCAATTAAATTTTCATGAATTAAATTCAAAATTAATATTTTACAATGGAAAAAGAAATGTAAGTATATACAGTCCATTCCATCTCAAGAAATAAAAATATTCATGAGACCCTCGATGCATGAACAAGTTTTGAATGCATGAAAGAAGGTATAAGGACACAACTTTTAAATGGAATTAATCGACAATATTAGAATATCTCAGGAAATTGGTTTGAATATTTCAATCCTGAAATCTTTTTGTAATATCTCAAGTATATCACATGCATAAAATATTTTATCCCTACTGATAAAAAGGTATCCACTGATCCGAGAAGTGGTTATTGTCTCCATACCTTTTAAGAGGTCCTATTATGAGAAATACAGTTTCTCAGATCTTCATATATGAGTAGTGTAATGATAGATCCATGAATAATTCTATGATATTGAAGAGTGTCTTGATTACAGAAAAGGTTTTCAATGATGTGAACCATGTACCACTCTGGTTCACAAAGTAGAAGAGTCGCACACCACTTTTTTTGTGAATATAATTTCATGTATACCATGTTGGGACCGCAAAGCAATTTTAACACGTTCCAATCGGTTCAACAGTGTTCTTATCAACATCATGATATAGACATTACCATCACTATAAGTCTATTGTACAACTGATTTCATGGAGGAGAACCATATTCCACTTAGTACGTGAAGTAAGTCTGCACTTCATGTTAAAAGGAAACTCGTGCATCCCATGCACAAGTAGGAGTAGAGAACCATCCTGGTTCACGAAGGAGACAAGCATACCTATTCTTATAAGAACATTGTACCCTTTGTGTGTAAAAGGACAATAAGAAAAACATAACATAACAAAGTACATACATTTATGTTTCAATGAAATCACATGATAGTAAATATAAAAAAAATGCAAGTGAGTAGTTTGAGTTAAGGGTGAATGATGATTGGGAATGGTGATGGGATGTTCATGCATATATTCGAATTCTTGATTTGAATATGAAAAAACATAAGGTTAAAGAAAAAATTATCCAAGTGGTAAGAAATGAATGTGTAAAATAAGGGGACATGAGGCTGCATGTGTGTCTAAGCGGACCATAACCATTTTTTCTTCCACATAAGAAAGTAGAAGATGAAGTGAATGTATTAATGCATGAATGTGCATACGTGATGTCTTGGAAGTGAATCATCCATATCTGAGGTTACAAATTTGTAAATAAGTAAAGAGGAAGAGAAAATATAATTTTACACATTCATGGTCACATGTACTCATGGATGAAGAAGATATGATTTTGATGATTCATAGTGAGATGTTTTTCAGTGTTTTATCAATCAAAAAATGATTGGTGATTCTAGAAAAGAAAAATATTAAGTCATAGTACATCTGGTTATTTCACTGGGGAAGAATATTGAACGTTAATGATCATCAACTCTTGAACTCGATGTAAGAAATTTTTCATGATGAATAGGAGACAAAGACATCCTTGCCTATCCGTTGAAGTGACCATCACATCAACAAAATGAGTGATACACCACCCAAGGTAGTGAGATAGAAAGAGTCAATGGATGTGATATGAGGGGAGAAGTTTTCTATACATGAACATTTTTAAAGGATGTGTACCTAGGGTGTAATGACTATACCAGAACCATGTAATCCACATGTAGTTATGATTAGTGGAATTAGGAAAGAATGACAACCTATTGGTGTATGCTCATTTGATGTAGCCCTTAGTGGTGAACCCTGTAAAATGGATGGGTTTCCCTTATGCCTAAGAATGTATTAATTACTACAAATATCCATCATACAAGTTAAATTATGTTCATTACTATGTGTGGAAAAGATCCAACATAAATGAGAAAAATGTGACTCCCAGATTCACCACCACTCACGGTGTCCTTGGGTCCTTCACATATATCATTAAATTATAAAGGGAAATTATAATATTAAAACAACATATACATGCCATCATAAAAATTAAACTAGGATAAAAAAAAGAGGTCATAAAATATATTTCTTATTATAGCCATCATTTTAGCAAAAATACTATCGAAAAAGATAAATTTTTAGTACCCAATGTATTGGATCACTATCTTAGCACATCGATTTTTTAATCACATATGTTCATTAGTGGTCCACAAAAATCATACAGCATAATTTTTTTTATCAATTTAACTCCAATAATCAATGGGTGTGAGTTATATAAATAAAATACCATAATAATTTATAGATAACTACTAGTTGGTGAATTATCATGAGTGGAAATAAGGATGTGTATTCCTGACAAAAAATTTGGTCCATGAAAATTCGTTGGATAATTTTTCCAGCATAACGAGGTTACAAAATGTTTGTATAAGGATTAAATGAGATTTAATGGTGTATTTAATTCCATCAATATCATAAAAACAATAATATTTATATGTATGTATATTTTATAATATGGGAAACTCTAAATAAAAATTCATTATATAAAGATGGTTCATGAATAAAGATGAGGGAGATTAGATCACTTACTCAATCTAGGTAATGACTTAGGTAAAGTTACTAATAATAGGTGATAAAAGATATATACTTCATAGAAAATTAATTTTATATAAATATATAATTTAAAATTAATTTTAACACAACCAATTTATCTTCAATATATCAAATATAATGAAGGAGATTAATTTGGAAAGTGGAGATAAAATCTCTTACCAGGAGAGGAACCCCCTATGTGTTTGGTATTAGATTATTAAAAGAACGAGGGAGCTATGGGAGGAATTTATAGATGGATGTTTAGATTATTTCTTTTATAATGGGGTTTTGTGGAATATGATTTTGAGGATGGATTGGTTCATATATCAAAAGAGAGTAGTTTTTTTATGTTTTTATAACTTATGTTTTGAAATATATATGATTAGTTAATAAAAACCAAAATCCACATCATTGTTGTTTTAATTTAATCTAAAAAAATTATTTTTTTATTATTTTTTTATAATTATATTAAATAAAATCATTAAAATAATACCCATTGTGATATGTATGTGATAATTATTATAATGATTTTTTTTTAAAATCAATAAAATTTAAAATATGATTTGTAGGATTCAGTAGGTCTTCATAAAATTATATAATTAATATCTTGATACATCTATATTATAGGGGAAACAAGACCGTTGTAATAGATACATTTTTTTGAATCTATTATAACTATTATAGGCCATTGATATGTCATAATACATATAATATATTTATTCCTTATTTAGTTTTTCCAAAAAAAAATTAGTGGTCACAAAATTTTATGATAATTTCACAAATGGAAAATTTATTATTAATAATTAATTATAATTTCATTATAATAAAAACACATTAAATGAGATATTATAAAAAATAAAAAAATATTTTTTTGATAAATATGAATTTATTAAAAAAATATGTTTTTTGTCCATTGAAATTAATACATTGGACATCATAGAATTATATTGTTATTTACATTACAATAAACCTTATTTTCTATTAATATTTGATAAAAAAAATTTATTTTGATTATTAATAATTTCTTTAAATTGAGTGTCTTGATTATAAAATCAATATATTCCATTTATATTATTTTAGATTCATTATATCACTATATATTTTGTATCAACCTTCTTATTTATTAAAATTTTAATGTCTAAATAAAATGAATGAATTATAATAATTTTATATTAAAAATAAAAAAAACAATTTTATATTTATAGTTTCAAGATATATAACTTTTTTTGATACAACTAATCCCCTATGGTTTAGGTTTCCTATAGACCTACTTTCTTGTGGTGTATTTGTGTACATGATTCTGGTCATGTTCCCAATGAAATCAAACTAATTAAATAAGTGGATTGAATCATGATTTAGTGTTTAAATATCATTTTCGAATTATTTAATTGAAAAATCTATTGATCTTATATCACTCATAAGATCAAAGAAATGGGATTCATTGTGTATGATTCAACCTCTTGAGTCCAACTATTTTTTTACTTTATTAATTTAAATTTATCCTAATACTTAATATATACTAGTAATATATATATATATATATATATATATACCAAAACATTATTTTAAATCTGTATGATAAATAACCACATTTTATATATTATATGATATTTATTATAATGGTCCAAAAAATTAGTGAATGTTTTTTGTATAATTAAATATCCATGTAAATCAAAAAATATTTAGAAGGGATTTACAATTATTAATGTATAGTTCATGACATTATAAATCATAATCATTACAACCCTATTAAAAATAACATCCATATAAGGCATCTATGAATACATTTCATTATTCTATAATACCCAGGGGAGCATTGATTAAAATAAGAACAACATCTGGATAAATTTAAATTGATAATTGTAAACTTCTGTGCTTTCAATGGGAAGTTAGTAAATAAGAAGACAACTTATCCCACTCTCACATAAGTGCAAAATATCTCTCCTTGGTTTTAATAAATTATTCCTGATAATGATAACAATCATTATCATCATGATGTTAAACTATATAATCTATCCTGATGATTACATTGAATATATCATGATCTGGTTCCCGGAAACCCAAGAATATCTATGACTCAGTTATAAAAAAAAGAAAAAAATTCAAAATTATCTACTACCCTTTCATATTTCTTAACATGTGTCTTTGGATGTATAAAAATGGTCATTGAATACTTTGGATGTATCATTATAATAATCATAAATGGTATATATATATATTTGGGGAAAACTATATCAAATAGATCATATGTTATAGAAGAATTAAAAAATATGGAACGTCTGAATTTCATTAGGCCAACATTAATGTCCACAAAAAACAAACCATAAAAAATGTGAAATACATCAGATTTATATTATAGATGTTCCATGAAAATTTATTATTTAGACTATATTGTAATCACCTTTGAAACTAAAGATCCTTAATGATAATGGGGTATATAAAAAGTCCTAGAAATACTTTTTAAAATTGACCTCATGGCTAAAATCATTGCATATATTCACAATTGAGGCATAATTTCATTTTTTTATACAAAATAATTCCATACTAAATTAAATTAAATGTAACTCTATCAGATATTGATGATATCACAGAGGTGGATTTCTAATTATAACCACAACCACAACTATTATTATTATCATGTCACTTCTTATTTTTCAACATGTTCCACAGAAACATTCAATATATAAAAGATATGTTCTATAGATATCAACCATGCAAAACATATTCATATCCACCATCATTATCCTATCAAATGTTTCAGGTATTGTTGTATGATATAACATTTATAACTGTAATTTGATTTCTGTTTATATTCCTTATTGTAAATTTCTATCTCTCATATATTCATTCTTCACCTGTATAAATGAAAAACAAACAGGATATGGGAAATTTTTGGTGTACACTAATATTTTTCACTTCCTATAATAAAAATGATGATAAATATATCAATATGTATCATTAAAGACTATACATATATCAATCTTAATAAATGGTTCCTAATATACATTTAAAAAAATACCACAAGTTGTTATTACTTTCCCATGGAATCTAAACATTACAATCATAGACCCTGGATATTTAAAAATGTGTATTTACACGTATATCTTGAAAGGTATATAAGAAGATAAAGTCCAATAATTCTTTTATAGATTTTTGTGTTCCATTTTAATTTAATTCATAATAATATGTATGGTTTCGTCTATGTTAGTAACTCTTTAGAACCATTACATTCAGTTTCATCATCAGGTTTCACATCAATATCGTGGTTCTAAACAGAATTTTTGTTATTTTTTTTTTGAATGAAATGCATAAATAACATCCTATAAGAGTCTCTAATTCAATATTGTTCCATTTTAGTTGATTTTATCACTTTATCATCTTGTGGATCCCAAGGAAGAGGTCATGTAGGCATGCTACAGCACACTAAGAACATATGGACATGATAAAACAAAAGGTTAATCTATGTTAATCTAAATGATCATTAGATAAAACTATGATTATTGTAATAGCTCAACAGAGGAGACTCCAAAAAAATACAACTATAACAGGAGTACATCCATGGTATCATATAGATAGGTACTCAATGTGACACACCTATCAATTCCTAAATATACTATCTCATTTCTAAAATATACGCCAAAAAAAGGAAAGGAGAGAGGAAAAAAAATCATTGATGCCAAATATTTATGATCCAAACTGTGATACCCACAAAAATAGTACCCAATTAATTGCTCTTCTAACCCAAATGTTATTCTTAATCCAATTGTATTGGTGACTATCTCTCAGGCATCAAACACAGAACTATGGTACTGATTTAACCTATATTGGAATAAAAGTCCTATAATATTTATAGAATAAAATAAAAAATCATAACGCATTCCATAATAATATATATACATAGATATTAATAGAAAAAAAATTAACTATGATAAAACACTAATGATATTCCCGAAAATAAATAAATTAATAATTAACTCGAATCAACATCACCATGAGATATGTGGGAACAATTCCTTCATCTCACCAATATCATCCCATACCTAGTTGAGCAAAAAAACTAACTCAATTTCATGCCTTGTATTTTATTCTATCATGTATAATAACAGGTCTAAAAACCACTAATGTAATATAAAGGGTTTGAGATAAATAGACATAGTAGGATCACACCCTTTTGTTCTATATAACGTGTCACAATAATTATCCCAATATTCTAAAATGAAATGGAGCATGGGGTGATAGATGGTTAAGTATTTCTTTTAAAATAATGGTAAACAATTAAACATTTCAGTTCTCTAAAACAATTCTACCTAAAAAAGTTTCAATGAATACATTCCACTGTCTAGTTATATTTATCAAAATTTGAATATCTAATCCAATATACATCATGCCAATTCATAATTGTAAATATTCCATGAATCATTAATGTAAACTTATCTAGGTCTCTCGTACATCCATAAACATTGACGACTTAGTTATAACCCAATTCCCTATATTGCATGCACCAAATCCTAGATAATTTACCTCCTTTAAAATAACAGTGGACATGACCCAATGCCACACATTCAACCTATGTAACAAATCAAATAAGAAATGAAATATATAAAATAAAATTCCTAAGGCTTGTGAAATTTAAAATAAAATATTAATCAAACCTTTAATCTGAAAAAACCATTATTTATATTTCATATTTTCAGTAGATGGTTTCCAGGGTTTGAGGTAAATGAAATTAGTGATTCAATAGGATCATGATAGATTCTCAAAAAAATATGCTATTTTTATTTCCATAATTCATATTTCCATTTTATGTTGATCATAAGTGTCAATGAAAAAATTAAAATTAATATGTTATAGGGTTTGAATTTACAAATGGTCCAAAAATATTAAAATTATTATGTCAAATATATATATATATAATGGATTTATTATTCCAAACCATTGTCTCCAAAATTTAAATTCTTTTATCTATTCTCATTTAGAATGTGAAATTTTGAATTTATCATGAAGGAAATTAAAAATATATGTATAATTAATAATATTTATGTGTCAAACCGAAAAATAATATTTTTTGTTAATAGAGTTGATTAGTCGTCACATATTTTTCCACCATGTTTGTATAAAAATTACATTTACACTCAAATATAAATTAAAAATAATAAAATTTTGTTCTTTGATGACATAATTTGATACTTGTTATATTAATAAAAAAACTTATATTTAGTTATTATATGTGTAGGTTAACACTCCACCTATTTTTTAGACAAATGGAAATGTGGAAGAATATAATGAAAACCATATATTGGGTAGATAAGGGTTAATAATACATTTATTGACCCCTAGTTTCATATTCTTTCACATTATAATTTGTATAAATGTATTATACAAATATATAAAATTATATATATATATGTTCAAAATATTTAAATACACATGTATCTATTCTGAAGTCTTTCCCCACCTCTACTAAACTAGAGGTCCCAAACAAAAAGTTTCAAATATACATTAACAATTATATTCTGACCTAATTGTCACACAAACCCAGTCACATTTGTATTTTATTATATGATATAATTATTGGATAAAAATATATTTTTTTTTCTTGTTCACTTTTTAAAAATGAATTATTCTTTATAATAGTATTCTCATTAAGTGTATTGTGATTATGTTTTTTAAATTATTTGATAAGATTTAGAGTATATTTTATTATATTTATTTATAAAAAATGTTATTAACATAAAATTAACCTGTCAAACTTTTGATTGTACAACAGTAAAATGATTCTATAGTAGATATAATGGTATCTTCTATTAGGTCATTTTAGACAAAAAATAATATACCTTTAAGTTAAATAATACTCAAAAATCTAATATAAAATTATGTAATTATGATATTCAATAAAATATACTCCATAAAAATATATAATTATGGGGATGTAGATGTAAATTATTTATTTATATTGATCAATACATGTGAAGTTGACTAATAATGTAATAGAATATTTAATAAATATAAAAGTTACTAATATAATGATGTATATTATAATCATTTTAATGAAATTAATATTGACTATTTTATTATTGCAATGAATGTTGCTTCAAATGGTGAAAATAAACATGATTGGGAATTATATTATTCTACTAAATAATCATTTTCAATAAAAATTATGTTAAATTAAATAATTAAAATTTTTTGAAAACCATTCATGATTTTAATAATGAAATTGAAGAACATGTGTGATGTTTTTTTTAAAATATTTTGTATTTTTTGTAAAAAAAACTTTTTTATAAGAATCATTTGATGATATAGGTGAATGGGGATGGCCTTTTGAACCCATCCCCAATTTATGGAATTTTTTCTATGTAATTAAAATATTTATTCCAAACAAAATTTTAAAAAATGTGAAATAAATTATGTAGAAGTTTCCATAAATAAGATGTCGTTGATTAGACATACCATTGATCTAATATCCATTAGTATGATGTTCTACATCCTCAAAATATGAATTTCGTTAGAAATTCAGTCTTTTGTGTGTGAGGAATTTACAGTGCTTATAATAATTATTTATTAATAAAATGAAGTTTGAATTTATAATGTTTTCATGATATCTAAACCAAAGAGGGACTATACATATTTGGTTTGGGATTCAGAAATATTGGAAGATGTTTATAACATTCAAGATACATGAATTACAATGAAAAGTGATAGAATAGGTGATGAAAATCATATAGAGATTTTTTATAATGGATGGTGGTGTTGAATTTGAGGGATATCATAATAAATTATTATTTTAATCATTCTAAAGCTATGTAAGTCAGTCAAACTAATGCTGAGTAAGTTAATTTGACAATATCTGATGATGTTATTTTGACTAAACATGAAGAATTTACTCAAACTAAAGTTGAAAAAGTTATTTAGTCTGAAGTTGAGGAACTTCATCCAAAATAAAATAAGGATGAAAATCAAAATAATGTTGAGGAATTTAATAAAGAAAAATATTAGGACAATAGTCTATCTAATCATGATAATGTTAACATGATGGAATCTATTGATGTAAATTAAACAAAAAATTGGAATTAATATTATATGAAAGCTAACGAATTTAATAAGCCTTAATAAAATTATGTTAATTGTATTAAATCTAATTAACTTAATCATACTAAATATGAGTAATTTTATTAGTCTTAAGAAATTTTATCTTCTTTAAATAAATATTGGGGATATCGTGAGTAGTTTCAATATAGTCAATGTTAATTTAATAATGTGACTATTTTTATGGAGATTTTAAATATGAGTATGAAAAAATAGTTTACATAATGTTTATTATAAGATTATTATAAAAATAAGTGAAATAAATTTGTACATTATAACCTTTTCACCAAAATAGAATGGGAAACGTGTTTCATATTTCATTTAAAAGTTGCCATTCTGGAGAGATATCTCATTATAATATTAGAAAGATAAATGTTTTTCTACTGTACATAAGATAATAAGACTAAGGATGATCAAATTTGGAAGTATAATAGTGTTTTAGAAGATAAATTTTTGTAATGGGTTTATCATAAATCTTTCATCATAATCAGATAATCAAAATAAGGATGTTGGCCCCCGACTCACTGTAACGACGTTTTACAAATTATTTCCTTGGGAAAATCATGTGATCATTTCTTTTACAGATCATTTTTTAAATAAAACATTTTAAATTAATAGGTGTATATATTATCAATACAATTAGTAGATATATGTTATGTAATGGGTGTTTAAATATTTGTATTCAATAATTTATTATAGATAAATTTAATAAATCGACAGTATTGTCTATGATAATGATTTAGGTTTTCACAATATGGTTTAATCATGTAATATTCATGTTTTTAATATTCATTCTTACATGTGTATTCATTAGTATTTACAAAAATATTATATCGATATAAAATGTAACAGGTTTCGTGGGTTATGATTTAGAATCATTGAAACCATTAAAAGATACCAAATAATTCATCCCCTAACTATATAGGATGTTAGATCCATTGAAAAATTAATTGGTATCAAATCAAATGATCACTTCATGAATCCTCATCATAGATAATCTCTATTCAGTCAACAGTAGACGAATTCCATCCTTTAATGGAAGGAATGAATATTGATGAAATAAGGGCTGATTCCATATCTCATATCATATATCATTTATTTTTTTAATTATACTTCAATTGGATTTCCATTTAGAGTGACTGATAACAAGATGACTTTTTCTATTATGATAAATATTTAAATTGATTGAAAATCTATATATGTAACCCCTATTACCTTATCATAATGTATTTTTATGAATCTAATTAGTCCGTACAAATCCAAAACTATGACGGTCATGATAAAATGTATTTTATATTGGAATACTAAATTAAAGGAAAAATATTGAAAAGTCTATCATAGTATGTATGATGACATTATAATGTAATATGACAAGACTATTGATGAATCCTTTAATAGTGTATATTAAATTTTTTATGATATAAAATGATTCAGAGATGTATGATAAGATAAGTATGATATATATTATTATAAATTACATATTTTTCATTTTTCATATGAAATTATGAATGAAAAAATGATCAAAATGAAGATAAAGGATTAAATGGATTTAGAATTTATGAGAAAACATAATACATATATTTTTGAATATTTTTATAATTTTGATTCTAAAGATAAATATGATGATGATTTGGATGGAAAAAGAATTTATATCATCAATAAAAAATAAAAGATAAATTTGAATGTATGGTAGATAATATATTTTTTTTAGTTTTTATGAAATAAATAGTTTTTTCTATAAATCACCCCTTTAATAATTTCTAATATATTCTGATTATTATGATGAAAATAATCTATGGAAGAAGTATAAAAAATGATATAACAAACAAGGTCATGAAAAAATATAGGAAGATATTCACTTGGAAAAAAAGTGTATGATGAATATGAAATATGAATCAAAATAAACTAAAATAAAATAGTTACAAAATGAAGGTTTATAAAAATTCAGAAAATTTATTAAAAAAGAAGACCAAATAAAATGTTGTTCTGATATTACTGAAGGTGGTGAAGAATGATATCTACAGTATCAAATCAAAACTGAATTAGATTTCTATCTAGATAAAAAATAGTATAGAAAAGAAAGAAACTAGATTAATGAAGAATGATTTTTACAATATTTCTAAATGAAATAAATATATCATCAAGGTGGAGAAATAAAAAATTATGGAGATCATAATTTATAAGAAATGATTTTAAAAAAATGGAATTTTGGGTCATTATCTTATTAAAAAATTGGAATTTATTGATGATTAATCTAATAAGATTGAATATAAAATTACTTATTCAAATAATACCCAATAAAATAAAAATTAAAACTACATCAATAAATCATAAAATAAAATATATTAATTATAATGTGGATGAGATAAATCATGTCATGAATTAGGTTGAACACTCTCCCACAAAAAATAATGTTTCATATGATTTGTCTTACATAAAATGACCCAAATAATGTGATTTGGAATGCATTGGTGGAAAAGGATATGAAAAACCTATTTTATCTACAATGTATTTTTTAAAAAGTTGGAACTGAATCCTCATTTTATTATTAAAGGAAATCAATTACATCATTCAACTGGGTAGATGGAGACCCATTACATAACCCGAAGGTCATGTGGGCTTGTAGCCCATTATATAGCCCGTAGGCCCAATTTTTTGGCCCAATGTTCATTCTTTGAAAAGTAACCCAGCTGCTATAGTACCCACACAGTACCGCCTCTGCTACAGTGTCATTATGCCACTACAGTACTGCTGATATTTTTTTTACAAAGTATCAAAACTCACTCTGGAATAGTTTTATTCCACATAGATATCTTGTTTGTACTGGATAACATTATCATCCTTAATATTATCACTAATTAAAATAATCTTGGTGAAATATAAAAACTATAATGGGTGGTTCATTGGTACAATATAACTTGTGGGAAAAAGGATTAAAATTTTTGGGTCAACATCCCTATACATGAATAAATGACTGAGCAAAATGGATGAAATAGTAAATTAAAATGAGCAACTATTCAAACATATATATTGTTGAAATGTTGAACTCTCAAGTTGATTAAATATTATAATAAAGATTATGATTGACTATTTTGAAGATATTTTTCGAATATGTGAGTCACTAAGTCATATTGGTTAATAATGTATGAATAATCATATACGATATATTTTGTATTCATGGGGGGAAAGGATTTAGGATTGAATAATGTTGAAGATGGAGCATTTATTTTTTAGATTTATGTTAATTTATGTGAAAAAGAAGATACCATGGATACTTATTAGGTGTTATTCAGCACACATAACAAGTAATTTGTAAATAATTAAACATGTTTAAAGTTATGAAGGATTTGTTGTTAACTTTTGGAATTATATTTTAATAAAAATAAGAGGAATAAAAACTATTTATATTGAAATTGAAATGTTGAAATCGAAATAAGAATTGTATTTTTTGTGGTTTAAAATATAACATGCATAGTTTAAGAAATATTTATAATGATATAAATGAATTAATCTTCATAAATGATTACTGTTTTATATAATGTGTTAATGTTATAAATGTGTTTAAAAAATTATAATGAACTAGTGGGAATCTCTTAAAAATATGAATATTTAACAAATACTTCAACTTAAGTGGAATGTGCTAGAATAATGTGTGGCACTAAAAAAACATGGCACCTAGGGTAGAAAATCTGCAAATAATTAGAAATTAATCAGGTGAGTAATTATAGTTAATGAAATATTATTATAGGAACAATTATGTGTTACCTTTCAAAATTGGACAATGACTAACAATGATAATAAGACAATTCAGATTCAGCCTAATAGGAATTGGATATTATTAATTTATATTTATCTATCCCATTGAAATATCAATAAACAAATGTTTATTTATACTCTATACAATTTATTGATCATTTCAATTGTATTCTAAACACCATATTTATGAAACAGATGTTACATGATGTGGATATATTCAGGATTTTTATAAAATAATTTTGTAACAAAATGGGTGTTTATATAAAACAATTTATAAAAAAATGGTATTCACATAATAAGTAATAATCAAAAATATTATCTAAGAAATCATAATGCATGAATAAATATATTTCTCTATACATTCCATAAAAAAATTAGTAGTTGAAAGAATTAATAGAACATTGATGGAAATGTGAAGAGGAATGTTAGAAGAAAAAAAAATTCAATGTTCCACTAGAGTGAACATGCTTGTAATGTTGTACATATTCATTTATTATTTTATTGATACTATAATCCGGAATACCATTAACTAAAATATGGTATAAAAAAATCAATTTATGTGAATTATATTATTATAATTCTATTATAACATATAATAATTACTATGGATCCTAGAAATTGTGAACATAAATCTAAAGAATGAATTTTTTAGGGATACCCACCCAATAAAAGATGTTTTATGTAATGGGACAAACAATAATATCTTTAGGTGGACTCATATTGTGTGAAAGTCACTGAAAATATATCTTCCTTAGAAAATGAATAATGTGAATAATGATTAAGTTATATTTTATGATGTGTAATTTGAGGTATGAATATTAAATATAGAATTCAATGCATTACGAATACATTATTGATATCAAAATTAATCTTGGGAATTAAAAGGCTCATATTCAGTGTAGAAGAAAATTGAATTTATAAAATAAAACAACAGTATCAATAAACTAGATTCAAATTCAAAAGCTATTCATAACCATATATTATTTAAATATATAAATATTGTGTTGGATACTATTTTAAAAATAAAACATTGGAAAATGTTCAATGTCATAATGGGAAAATGTTATTGGAAATCATGGGATTATTGAAAAAATAAATGAGAGTGGAGTGTTTTCATGAAATAGAGCATGCATTTTTTTAAAATGATATGATTTTGTTTACAGAGGCGGTTTATATGAAATATTTTCCCCCTTTTCAATGGTTATAATATATAGGAATGTTTCTAGTAGGTGATGTAATTATAAATTATATTATATCGATGTATTGCTGTTTTTTTTCACCAGAGAAAGTGAAGAAAATGTTTACAAGAGAAAACATTTGGGATACTACTTGATGTGGATAAAAATCAAAGATTGTAAATTAAATAAATCATTTTATGATCTGAAACCAACAACCTTTCAATGGTATTCTATACATGATAACTATTTTATAATGATAAATTTTTCTACTATAAATTTTGATCGAAACATAAATCTAAAAGATGCTAACATGAGAACTCAAATTTTAATTCTCTATATGTATTGTATTGTATTTCATTGGTATAGATACTATTTATTGATAAAAATATTATGATTAAATGAATTGAATATTTTAGATGTCAAATTTCTGTAGAATTAAAACTATTTCATGGATTAATGTTTAATAGTGGAAAAAAATACATTTTTCAATCTAAAGAAAAATAAGACATGAAAATGATATGAGCTTTTGGAATAAATGTATCCAATGAAGATTAAAATCATATCATAGTGGTAATGATGTTTATTATTTATAAGTCTTTGAAAAATGTTAATTAGAATGAATTTTGGATGTTGAATCAAAAAATATTAATTATCAAAGACTCATGACCATTTATAATTTATGAAATGAAAATATGTTCCAATTGTCAATATAATTTGAAGGTATATAATAATTTTTAATCAATGACAATTCTGAAATATGTCGAAGTAACATCATTATGTTGGTTGTTATACAAGAGAAATTATCAATTTATTTTTATTTTTTAAAACAAATTATTTAAGTGATAAATATTATAATGATATAAAATCACCCTCATGATGAATATTTAATTCTTTTATGGATAAATAAAATTTCATTGTAAGAAACAATTTTTTTAGCTCTTAACATATAGAATTATAATATTTTTTGGGCTCCTTTGGCTTGTACTCATAGTTTATGGATGAAATTTTATCTATAAGATATTAATGAAAATATATTTAAACCATTGAACAATCTTTTTTAAAAATTTGAGGGTAATTGTTCTTACAAAAAATCCAATCCAAAATGCTTGTCAAAATCACATTGATATAAACGGTCCATTTATAAAATAGAATTGTTCTATTAGATATTTTTTTCTAAAATACTACTCGACTATGTATCATATTGATGATATGTAGAAATATTCAAATCCAAGAAGTTTTTTTGACAAGTTAAGTCTAAAAACACATGTTAATTATTCTCTTATGAATTCATAAATATTATAGAAAATTCCCAGACCATTATTTCTGATATTTAGGGAAATGTGTAGAGATTTTAATTACGTTTGTATTTAAATAAATAATTTAAATATCTATCTATTATGAATATAAATCTATAGTAATAAGATATTGGGGTTAGATAAGAAATATGGGAGAAAAAGTAAATTGATAAATGATAAAAGTGAGTTGGAGTTTATCATATCATGGATTCATAATATATCATTCACTATGGTATTTAATTCTTTCAAAAAACAATTCTTGGTATAGTAGTTTGGTGTTTGGAAATGAAATTTTAAAAAGGATGTGTTTTTGGAATAATTTGTGATTCTTTAGTAGTTTGCAAATGTTTATCCATGAAATATTTCAAATTTGAAATGATTCTTAACTACCGTTTTCAATTAATCCATAGAGTGAGAATGAAGCAACAATATTATTGTTTTATTTAAAAATGATATCTATATTTTGATAACTGATGTTATAATAAGAAAATGTTTTCAAAAAATAATTTATAGTTTCTGATGATTCAGAACCAAATTAAAATTGGCACAATGTTTTCTGTTTTTGTGAAATATTGTAATTTTAATTTGTTAAACTAATTATAGGGAAATATATGCAATAGTTTTATGAGATATAGTTTTTTTGATCAAACACACAATCATTCACAGATCCATCTGTATGAAGTTCAATATCCATCATTAATGGGGAATGTTGCATTATTATATTTTGATGAGTGATGTAGTTACAATGAAGTAAAGAATTATTTTCTCAAAATTTTATAACTAGTGTTATAATGGTTTCATAATATTTATCCTTAAGACATATAGTGCATTGAGTATTTATAACTCTCAAATATCATTTTTTTTCTATAACTCTATTGACGAAATTCTTATGAATAAAAATTTAGAGATTATGTGTTGAAAATAGTTCTTTATTGGATGGTATAAAAGTATGTGATGAATGTAAGATAGGTCATAATAATTTCAAATGATAATAAAATCGATGTTATGAAAATTAATCAGAATAATTTTGAGGATGTTAAATATGCTCAGATGATAAAGTTAATTGGACTAAACAAGAATATGTTTATCACACTAATGCGGAAGAAATTAATCAAATTAATGTTGAGGATGTTAATCTGTTTGAAGATGAATACTTTTAATATAGTAAAGAAGATGAATTTAATAATACTAATTCTAGAGAATTTAATTATTTATAAGATGATGAAGTTAATTAGTGGCTAGTTGAGGAAATTAATCACACTATTTTCAATTGAGAGGAATTCGTTGATGATAATCAGACTGTTGCTGAAGAATATAACTGGTCAGAATCTTAGGATTTTTCTCTAACTAAATCTAATGAATTTAACGAAAATGAAGATAATGATGTATAATGTACTGATTAACATATAATATATTCAATAAGAATAGTTACATGAAAATATATATATGGTTTGATGATTCCAATCATAAAATTCAAAATATATTATTTTTAATATATTGAAATTTTAGTAACCCAGAAATGTTATCCTGTTTCATACTTTTCCATTTGTAATTTCTTATAAATATAAGAATATTACATTCATATATTGAATTTTTTTATATGTTGAAAAAAGGAGGAAAAATAGAATATGTTTCAGTGTTACCTTTCAAAATTTATTTCTCTTTTGAATGTTGGACAACAAAAATAATTCTTACATGGTCGAGAAATATTAGATTTCGGAATGCCTAACTGAGAAGCTGATAATCTTTTGAGTTGTTTAGTTTGAGAAATGGGTTCATCAAAATGATTCCATCATACCAAGTAAATTAATTTGATGAAATTATATCTCAGAACATCGTATTGAGGTTCTAGATAGAATTATCTAGAGAATTATGTTATGTGGCCTATTATATTATAGCCAAATATTTAATAATAAAATACTGAAAACTAATAGTAGTTATTAAAAAAATTTATTTTATGATATTTGCAGTCTTTAATGGTAGATTCAGAAGTTTTATTCACATATTCAAAATATTTAGTTTTCAAAGATCCATGGGTGTCAATTTGAAATCTATATAGGTGCTCACACTGAGGTGAAACTGTGTAAATATAATGTATCTGAAATTCATTCATAATTTTTCATGATTAATTATTTAACAAATTATGGCTAATATATAAATAAAAATATTTTGGGTGTTACATTTTCAATTTGTTGAAACATATAAATGTAAAATAAATTGATTAACCCATGCCGTCAATGTTTTAATCATTCCTTTGGAACATAGGTTATTTAAATATTTTTATATGTAACTAATATTTCAATTATTTATGTCCATGCATATTTAATTGATTATTCGAAATTGAACAATAGAGAGACTAAGATGAAATTCAATATATAACTTGAATAATTGGAATTCTCATAGAATGTTGTGGATTTAGATATGGTCAAATGATTGTATATTTTTTATAAAAACAATAATACGTTGTATTGATTATGTAAATGATAGATGTTGAAAAATAAAAATCTCAGAGTTGATAAATAAATACACTAGTGAGGATAACAAGTTGCACTGATGATGAAATGAGAAAATAGTTTATAATATGAGTCTTGTATATATGTTGAGGAATAATTAAGTGACAAATGTCAATATAGAATATAGATTCTAAGATATTTTCATATTTTTAGAATAAGTAATTATGTGAAGAAATATTGGAGATTTTATTGATCATTTTAATGTTATAGTTATAGTAAAATTAATTTGATATTGATATTAAGAGTATATTTATTTTTGGAAATTAATGTATTAATTAAATAATTTAAATAATAAAAAAATATTTTTTTAATGAAATAAAATATGATTAAGAATGATGCTATGGTGACATGGATTATTATATGGTAAATTAAACATACTCCAAATATATAACATTTAATGAATTGTATGATTTCATACAACATATGATGCACCTAACTTTGTACATGTGATGTTTTATTTTGGTTTTCATAGATTGATATTGAAAAAATATTAATGGGGATTGAAGATTAATAGACCATTAAATTTATTTAGATATATATTATTTTTAATGATTTTTTATATAATAGTCAATTTTAAAACACCATTACAATATGATAATGTCATATTTGTGTCATTATTCGCATTTTTACCAATTTTCTATTATTGATTTAATTAATGATCAAAATTATAATTATTTTTTTCTAACCTCATATTTTTGTTTTATCTATATAATTATCAACCATTGAATTTTAAATCCTTCTATATAATATATTTAAAATTATTTTTAATGATGATGACTTGATTGTTAACACTTATCTCATCAATAGCTTCGTGATTGTCATAAACAATGAAAACATGTGGTGTTTTAGATTTTGTCATTTTTATGAATATGTTATATTATACGATATGGCATTAAGTTATTAGTGATTCTATAGACAAGATATTAATAATGATATAACTTATGATATTTGATATAATTTCTTATAATAATATTAAATACATAGAGGCTCATATTGTGAATCTTCCATTCATGTAATCAAATTATTGTTTTTCGATAGATTTTTAATTAATTGTATAACTACTCATTACTGTTATGTAGTGTATATTGTGGAACAAGTAAAATGTCCTCATTTATTTATATCCTCAATATGAACATATCTATTTTCTTATACAATCATTATGTGTTTTATAAAAAACATATGTTTTTGTGTGTATAATTATAATTGGTGAGTGTTAAAATGGTGATTTAATGGAATCATTTCATTATATGATTCATGGATGATAATGAGAGCCATGTACACAATAGATGTGATTGTTTTTCATTTCTATACATTATATGTCACATCCAGATTTATCCATGATGAGGTAATGGATGCCAATGGGTTGTGGCCTTCCATATTCAAAATGAACAAGAGACAATGTGCCCTGACCCTCGCATCAAATAGGCCCCAGGGTGGCGTCCAAAACTAAGGGTATTTAGTATCCCAATATGAGAGGTGTTAACATTTTTTATTAACCAAGATATATATAGAAGATGCATCACCCTCATAATAAGTCTAATACATTCATATATAAATGAAGTAAAAAATAAACCAACATGAATGATAAAAGAGAAACTATAAAAAATACCCTGAATAAATTCCCAATGAAAATTACCAACAAAAAAAGCTATACAGTGACACAACAACAATCCCATTAACCAAGATAGTAAGGACCAACATTATCCACATAAGGTCCCTAGAAAACAGAAAATATTTTAATATACATTGGGAGAGCATACAAGTATACATTTTTTAAAAATCCAATTCCACTCATGCACAAGTAGGAGAAGTGTACTAATGACCCAATGAGAAATAGTAGAAACACAACTCACCTATCGAGGTATACTAACCACCCCAACCTCACCAAGGAACACATATAAAATAACACAAGTCATGTAATGAAAATTACTATCCAAATATATATTTTGGTACTCACACCACTTCACATTGGTTAAATTATCTTCCATAGTAGTTATTTTCTTGATGATACTATACTCTACCAAAATAACCACTATCAAAAACTAATCCCAGACACCTGGCCCAAAAACCATACCACATTCATGCCCACCCACTCCTGGGCCATGAAGCAAACCATAGTCCCACCCACAGACACACGAGCCTCATCCCAAAGACGCATGGGAAAACATACCTCACCGAAACACACATGGGACATCCAACTGCACCACAAACTAATTAAAGAGTCATGGGATACGAATTCCATGAAGAGTGATAGGAAATGATCTGTTAACTAGCTGTCAATCTTACAACTATGATTATGGAAATGGAAACAATCCCTCATCAAAATATGGTGTTTGACATGTAGTGCTCAACATGGGTTGGGGGAATATGAAATCACAAGGAACTATATGTATATATAATATTACCAAACACCCATCCCAAACTACGGGTTTTCAAAAAAAAACTATCCAACAATTAACCACCTTTGATATACCACTAAATTCACAATAACACAAACAACCATGAAACCAATTCATAACCCCCAACCAATTCATTTAAAACCAAATGTTCTTTATTTAACAAACCATTAGCTCATTCCATTCCAACCCATGAAAATAACAATCACAACACAGCACAAGTAACATTATAACCAACACATACATCCCAATGGTGCCTAAAAACTCATGGTGAATGGAACATAAGATGAAAAGACATCTTTATTCAAAATTAACCCTTAAAAAACACCCTCGATAGACCCACATCATATAAAGTACCATATTCAGCAAGACAACTAAACTAAACAAGATTGTTTTCCCACTACACACTCTACATTATTGAACACCCATTCATCAACTACTAATATCATTATTCAAGTCATTACTAGGGATCCATCATCTCAACAAGATAACAACCAAAAAAATCCTCATCATTACCACACTCAGCATCCCCACTGCATATCAAAAACACACTGAGTATCATAAACACAACATAACCCCCAACTGTATCCCTTCTTCCAAAAAACTAACCAGATACAGTCCCACTACACAATAATTTCATCCATTTAGAACTCAATCAATCAATAAACCATAAATACCATCACCCCTCCCTTTACACTCCATACTCATAGGCACAATCCCAGCCATTGAACCACAAAACTAGCACAAACTCATGGTTGAAAATTACCATACATAGTACACAACCACGCCAAATTGCATGTCCCCTTCAAGTTTAGTAGAAACCATTATTTAAAAAACATTCATTATTTTGGGGAGTTCATATGCCAATTATGTTCCTAGGTAATCCATATATTTTACTGAATATACATGTTTAATCAAATTTGCATATTTCTTACATTCAATAATAATATAAGGATAAATATTCACATTTCATGAATGTGTGCAAATAGAGTCCACCATTGGCCATAATTTATAAAAAGAATGCATCCCATAATCCACAACATGGATAAAGGATAACATTTTAATCATATTTATAATCGTAAACATCATCCTAGGCCATAATTTATTTTTTCTTATTATCTTCATTAAATTTGTGTCCAAATTTATTCATAAAGGGACATGAGTACACCCTCCATGAATTATAAACAAAATAAATAGTTATGAATGGATCTCTAAATGAAACAATAGATAAAAAAAATTCTATTTTCACCAAAACAGAGGGTAATATAGGAAAATATAAATTCTCTAGGGGCAATCGATCAGGCTGGTATATCAAAGCACACAACACCTTGGAGATGAATGGTTCTCATTGTACTAAGACAAAATGGAAGGGTTCAACACAAGATATGATATCAGCATTATAGAGGAAATATCCTAAATCTATATTGGAAATACTTACAAGGGTCAATAAATCATGATTATAGTAAAGACCAAGTAGTTTATGAGTTAAAGAAATATTTATGTTTTCATGAAATAGATAACATTTGAAACAGCCAAAAACATATTAAATAAGGTATTTGACTCAGTTAACATCAAAGGAAATGTCAAAGGGGAGAAAATGCAAAATCTAGATAAAACATGACATGAATCACTGAGGGGTGAGTCCATGAAATGATTCGCCGATAGTGAATCACCTATTACTTACTCACCTATGTGATTCACCAATGCAACTCACTATAATTATTCACCAAGGCCACTCATGAATGCCCATCCATCCGAAACCTTGACCTACCAATGTGTCAACCTACCAACACCACAACCTAATAATGCCTCAACATACTAACACCTTGATTCACCAACACACTCAGTCACTAACACTGAGATACCGACAAGAGATACTGATGTGAGTTACTGATGATGAGAAATCGTTGAAAACCGGAAAATGATGAGATACTATTACGACTCACTAAAATAAGATGGTTTTCAATGTGTACCGACTATTTTCATTAAAATGGTGTCTTAAACAGATTGTAGTGAGAACAAGAATGCAGGTAAAAATATAGGCAGTTCCCTCTAAAAGTGTTTTCTTTATAGAGTGTATTAAAGAGGGAATCACTTAATAGCATGTATATCACTAAAATTTAATGATTTCTGGGACATGATACACAAGTTTGGACATATAAAAAGAAATTATAATATATATATATATATAAACATAATATCAGATTTCATTTGGTTAAAAAGTGAGTAAGAATAACCTGTTGGTATAATGGAGGTTCATGAAGAATCCCTTTCCTTGTGTTTGGTGGAGTTCTCAAATTGATATTGATGACCTGAAAAATAAAATTAGGTTAACTGATTAATAATTATAGAACATAATTTAAATGTAATTGATCTAGTATAACCTTTTGGAGTTCATTCATAACAATTTTGAATGGTTCTGAAATTCAATTTCATTGTTTGGGTCTATTTTTTCATGATTGGTTTACTTATATACATGAATAGATAATCATTTAAAGTGCAAATGGTTGTCTAGAATTAGAGAAATATAATTGATAATTCAGAAGGACACACGGATGTAAATAAAATTCAGTTACTTAGAGTGAAGATAAATCATTATATAAAACATTATTAAAACCTTTATGGATAATTGGTAGTTTATTATCACAACGCACACATTTTTATTTGTAAATCACAACCATATGTAAAAAAATTAAAACCATATATGAGTCAAAATACATATATTATTTCTTAGATCAACCATAATAATTATTTTATGACCAGAATTGAATATGGTAATTTGAATTGAAAACCCATCATTCTTGAATGTTGTAAATTAACACATCTCCGGTTGTATTTTTACTAGTAGTGTAAAAGAAGGGTAAAGTGGAGATGATAATAACTTATTCCAATATCATAACAAAATTATTTTACATATAAGAAACTAGGGTTTTCATAAAATTTTGATGAGTATATGTATGGATAAAAAAGAAAACAAATGATGTTGAATGGATGGGGTCGGAACACCTTTATAAGATACCTGGAAGGTCCAGATGACATATATCTACTACTAGCAGCATTCCCCATTGTTGAACATTGCTATATAACCTCTCACTATAATCCTCTTTGTGAGTGCATCCTTTCAACTACTTCAACATTTTTCTGATCCTCTATGTAATTATAATGCCCCATCCTTAAACCTTACTTAATCTTGAGTTATTACAAGATTACACATTGAGGATCTTTTCCGGTTTAGAGTTTTAGAGAGTTAGATCATAAAACATGCATTACATTCCACATATAAACAAATTGGTTACATAATGTTAGTATTCTTCTTTCCCATCAATGGAAACATATTTAAAATAAAACATGGATTCTTTCTTGACACTTCCTTGACACTATCATCATATCATGTACCATTCCCTTGACCTGTGAAAAACATTTCAAAAAAACCTGGGATGATCATAAAAAGCTCAATAAGGGATATAAAAATATGGAAAGGAAACATGGGTACATATATACAAAAGAATGAAATCATACTTTACCCATAAAACATAATCACTTTAACATAACTCATCAAATCAAGAATAAATCATAGAAATCATAAGACAAAAAGGTATCTTGAAGCATTCATAACATTCTTACGTAGGGAGTAACCGTCTTGGTTACGTTTGGAATACCCATCACAGTATATTCCATAAATCTCTTCGGAGAAACCTTAACGTTTCACTCCTTTGCGTTACCCAATGCATTGGAGAGCTATATCAGGCTCACCCGCCCTTAGTTTATCACGGAACCACCCGTCTTCATAATAATGCCCATGAACCTCAACATAATCGTATCACATAAAACATGCATAAAGGAAACATAACATTTCCACCTTTCAATCAAAAGATATAAATACAATACATTGATATAAAAACATTATGAAAACCATTTTCAATAGAAAAATAAATGAAAAGTAAAACATGGTATTTATTTTTCTTTATAAAGAAGGTATGGCTTGTAGAGGAAGTCGAAACTCAAATAATGGTCATGGCAGCAGAGAAGTCATTACCGCCGCATACGTACGACAAAAACATTCCCTTTTGTCATTTTATAAAACGCTTCATATAAACAAGATTCCTTTTGGATAAACGTAAAAGTCAAAGGAGTTTATACACCGTATAAAATAAAGTTGTGTATAAAATAAAATATGCCTCAATGAAAGGAGATTGAGACAAAGTCCCATACCTCAGGTCCGACATGACTCGGTCGTTCATTAATCTCCTGAATAATAAACTTGAGCTAATTTCTACTTGTTTGAGAACCTTTTTCAAGTTCATTATTCCATTTATATCACTTACTGACATGTCATGAACACTATGTAATTATTTATCTTAATAACGGTCGTTTTAACAATCATTGGTACTTGAGTCCAAATAAACCCTTTATAATTACAAGTTTTTCTTGTATCCATTATATCCAGAATGATAATCATGATGTATGTATCATATATATCATATATATCCAGTATATACATGCATTTATAATATTACAAAATCATTTAGAGGTAAGAAATGAAATGCACTGTTCATGGAGATGGTAAGCCGTACGTACGCATGAACGCTACTTTTATTTCTATTTCATATTTTATAGAATGGAATCATAATGATATAAAGGTATATTATACTTCTAGTGTAATTTCATATATAATATCATAACTCCATCCTTTATATGTCCCACATATGGTATTTAACGAATCGAATCACTTTGAGGGGGCGGTAGTCCGCACTTCCTTTAATGAATATATCGCATTTACCCATAATGGAAACCATAAAGGTATACCCAAAATGAAAAATACAGAATCATAAGGAAAACATAAACATATTATATATCATATATAAATATAGTGTCATCTTAATGGAATCCTTTGAATGTGTTAAAAGAGTGTTGAACAAACATCGTTTCGGGAGGCATAAATTCGCCATCCACGGAAACAGTATGTTCTTTAACCATTAGATGTAGGTGTGTGTAATTGTATCTCGAATGCTTCTTATAACAACATCCTAGTATATTGGGGATACTGGAGTTGTTACAAAATAGATGAATAAAAATATTTTAGGGGGTTTGAGATGAAAAATAAAACAAAAGGACTCAAGTGAAGACATTACCATAAAATCGGGTAATCCCCTTAGGTTTGAGCTCAAAGGCGTCCTTGGGAAGACTTATGCCCAAAGTGAGGCTTTAAGGAGTATGAGAGGGAAGTGGACAGAGAAAATGGGCAGCGTTTGGTGGAGCCAAATCATTGGATGTGTGGGGAAGGAGGTAGAGGTGGGGGCCTTTTATAAGAGAAGAGGAGGGGCACTCTTGGAATGTAAAGATAAGATACATTATTTCAAAACGAGTTTTGGATTCAAAAGGTACCAATTTGATATAATTTGAGGGTACGGTGATAAGGGTTCGAAATACACCCATCCAATAGGTTTTGGACATGTCTAGTTCATATATTTTACAATATCTTCTTATTTTATTTAAATCCTTTATTAATGAGGTAATCGCCCTATCATCATGATGTCATAAATAATTTAATTTATTTAAAGTATAAAAATTATTAAAAACTACTATGATTTAGGAAAACTATTTAACTTTACAATGAATATTTATAGTCAAAAATATGACTTGTATTACCCCATTTATTAATTTTTTTATTAAATCATCTCATGTTTGTGTCATTTTTACTTTAACATTTAAATAAAAGTTATTTATATCATTTCCAAAACAATGTGGCTCCATGGGGTCCCCAAGTTGACCCATGGATTGTCTTGGTCTGCCATTACACATCCAATGAGGGTAGTAAATGTGTCAAGCTCAACTCATACTATTAAAATATTATTTTTACCTTAAACTACACTAATTACCACTAATCTCGATTAAAACTTTAAAGTTACTATTCACCAAAAAATTATTTTAATCCCATTGGACCACATTTTAATTCTTAATGACAACCATGTATGTCATAGTTTTCAAATTCAAAACACAAAGGTGGCAAATTTTCATTTAAACAAAAAATCAGTTTCATTAACTACACTTAGTGGTTTCACTATTCATCAAAAATTGAAGTTTTTCAGAAAGATACCAAAACTTCACCCTAAGCTATATTTGATATTCTGAATTCATAAATGAAGCCTATTTTACATAATTCAAAACATATAAGTCACATTAATTAATTTAATAAGTAATTCCTGTTGTCATGACAAACAACGTGTTTTTATGAAACAATATGTATCAAAAGATTGACACAAGTTTAAGTCCAATTTCAAAGTGAAATTGATTCCAATGACCACTATTGGATTAGATGGTAAAAATATATTCTAATTTAACATTAAAACCAATTCAAAAGATAATATAATCATATAAATAAATTATATTAAAAAGAAGTTTTGATGTAAAATGCAGTATTTTTCACTATTAATTAAAAAATGAACATTGTCAGAAAAATACCAAAAATTTACACAAAGTAAATTTTGATGTCCCAATAATAAAGAATAAGTTTATTTTGACAAAAATAGCTTATAGAATTGTCAAATGATATATTTAAAAATGGTTTGCCATCAAAAGGTAGTAAAACAATCTTTTAAAAATATTAGTGTATTCCATGCTTAAGATTGGATTTATTTTCATTTTAAGCCTCTAAAACACTATCTAATTCATTAATAGACGTAGATAAAAATATATATTATTCATTACTTACTTGGGATGTTACATCCTTCCCCTCTTTATAAAATTGCGTCCCCGCAATTTATTTACTTACCAAATAAATGTGGGTACTTATCCCTCATTGAATTTTCAGATTCCCATGTTGCCTCTTCAATCATGTGGTTTTTCCAAAAAACCTTTACCTGATTAATCAACTTATTTTGTAACACATGCTCCCTATGGTCAAGAATCTAGACCGGTTGTTCCTCATATGATAGGTTCTCTTCTAGTTGAACTACCTCTGGACTCAAAACATGGGATGGATCTGGCATGTACTTCCTTAACATTGAAACATGAAAAACATTGTGTACCTGAGATAAACTCGGAGGTAAAGCCAATCGGTAAGCAAATGATCCAACTCTCTCTAGAATTTTATATGGTCCAATGAAACTTGGACTCAGCTTTCATTTATTACCAAATCACATCACACTTTTCCATGGTGATACTTTGAGAAAAACATGATCACCTACCTCAAAAGATAAATCCTTCCTCATGTTGTCTTCATAACTCTTCTGCCTGCTCTGAGATGTTCTCATGTGTTTCTGTATCAGCTGAAATTTTTCTGCCAACTCTTCTACCAATTCTGGTCCTATCAGCTTTCATTCACCCACTTCATCCCAAAAAGCAGGAGTTCGACACCGCTTCCCAAATAACGCCTCAAATGGTGCCATCTGTATACTGGAATGAAAACTGTTATTATATGAAAATTCAACCAAAAAATGTTGTTGGTCCCAAATTCCTGGATAATCCATCGAACAAGCTCATAGCATATCATACAAGGTCTGAATTGTTCGTTCTGACTACCCATCTGATTTAGTATGAAAAGCTGTACTAAAATTTAATTCAGTACCCAACGACTTCTGAAGGCTTTTCCAAAAGTTAGAAGTGAACCTGGGATCATGGTCAGATACAGTGGAGAGAGGAACTCCATGTAACCTAACTACATCTTTAAGATACAAAAGGGAAAGTTGATCTAGGGAAAATGTATCTCGTATAGCAAGGAAATGAGCAGACCTGGTCAAGCGATCAACAATAACCCAGATTGCATTATTACCTCGAGATGTCTTCGGTAATCCCACAACAAAGTCCATTGATATATTCTCCAATTTCCACTCTGGCACTGGTAAAGGCTGAATCATCCTTTTCCGTAACTACCGCTCTGCTTTAACCTGCTAACAAGTCAAACACTTCCCAGTAAAATCAGAAATATCTCTTTTCATTCCATCCCACCATTAATACACCCAAATATCTCTATACATCTTAGTACGACCTGGATGAACTGAAAACGGAGAACTATGAGATTCACATAACAACTCTCTCTTCAACTGTGAATCACAAGGCACACACATTCCCTTCCCAAATCACAAAACGCAATCATTATCAGTGTTGAATTCAGGAAACTTACCTTTCTGAACTAGCTCTACTTTTTTCTGCATCTCACTATCTTGCTTCTATGCTTGCTTGATTCTGTCTGATAGAGAAGATTTCCCTGATACGTAAAACCAAACAGAAGAACATCCTGCACCAAAAAATCAATTCCAAATTTCATCAAATCCATAACCAAAGGATCACGTTCCAAATGCAACATTGCTAATTAAGCATTACTTTTTCAACTCAAAGCATCGACCACATTATTTGCTTTTCCCGGATGGTAATGAATTGGACAATTATAATCCTTGATTAATTCTAGCCATCTCCTTTGTCTCATGTTCAATTCTTTCTGAGTGAATATATAATTTAAACTTTTCTGATCGATATATATTTCACACTTTACCCAATACAAATGATGCCTCCAAATTTTTAAAGAAAAAACAAAAGAAGCTAATTCCAAATCATGTGTAGGGTAATTTACCTCATGAGTTTTCAACTGTCGTGAAGCATAAGCAATTACCTGATCATTCTGCATTAGGACGCAACCAAGTCCTTTTAATGAAGCATCATTGTATATAACAAACTCACCATTCCTGGAAGGTAGTGCCAAAACTGGAGCATTCACAAATCTTATTTTCAATTCCTGAAAACAATCATCACATTCTTTTTTCCAGATAAACTTAACACTCTTCCTAGTTAGCTTAGTCATTGTACTAGATACCCATGAAAAATTTCAAAAAAACCTTCGGTAATAGCCTGCCAATCCATGGAAGCTATGAATCTCGGTTACATTATTGGGTCTTGGCCAGTCTTCCACAACTTTTGTATTTGCAGGATCAACAGTTATTCCATCTTTAGAAACAATATGACCAAGGAATGAAATTTGTTGAAACCAAAACTCACACTTGCTGAATTTTCCATAAAGATTCTTTCCTTTTAAGGTTTTCATGATAACCCTTAAATGTCTTTCATGCTCTTCTTTACTTTTATAAAACACCAAAATAACATCAATGAAAACCACCACAAACTTATCCACGAAATCATCGAAAATTATATTCATTAAGTCCATGAATACAGCAGGTACATTGGTTAGCCCAAAAGGCAATACTACAAATTCATAATGGCCATATCTTTGACGAAACACAGTCATCGGAACATCTGCTTCCTTTACCATCAGCTGATTGTACCCCGATCTCAAGTCAAACTTTGAAAAATACTGAGCTCCCTAAAGCTGATCAAAAATCATCGATATGAGGCAAAGGATATTTGTTCTTAATAGTGATATTTTCAAGGCCCTATGATTAATGCAAAGTCTCATTGAACCATCTTTATTTTTAACAAATTAAACAGGAGCACCCCATAGTGATGTGCTAGGTTGAATGAAACCTTTCTCTAATAAATCTTGCAATTTCTCCTTCAACTCTAAAAGTTCAATTTGATCCAGTCAATATGGGGCTTTTGAAATTGGCTTAGCATCAGGAACTAAGTCAACAGTAAACTCAACTTCCCGATCTGGTATTATTCCAGGCAACTCATCAGGAAAAACATCAGGATACTCATTTACCACTGGCACATCATTAATCTGAACAGTTCCATTATTTTAAACGATGTGTGCAAGGTAACATTCATTTCCAGCTTTTACATGTTTCTTGGCCTCTTGAAAAGTTATCAACAGTAAGGGTTCATTATTTTACACAAACAGAAAGTATTTCTGAAATGAAACTTCTTTAGCTCTACAGTCAATCTTAGCATGGTAAATAGAGAGCCAATTCATACCTAGGATATCATCAAACTCTTCTGAAGGTAGAACAATAAGGTTTTCATGTAGGTTCTTTCCACGGATAAGGATAGGAAGATTCTTATAAATTCATTTTGCCTCAACATTTCCCCGAGGTGTTTTTACCATAAGTTCAGGAGTCATTTCTTGAGATGGTATTCCCATTTTACTTGAAAAGATTCCAGAGATGAATGAATGTGTAGACCCCGAATCAAACAACACACTTGCATAATCTGAAAAAACAAACAATGTACCTGATACAACTTCATTTGATGGCCCGAAATCTACTCAAGTAGTTGAAAAGGATTTCACCATCCATTTCTGCTTGTATTCTAACTGCTTCCCATCACTCAAGCTCTTTTTCGGACACTCCTTTGCATAGTGACCCATCTCATTGCACTTATATCATTTCACTAACTGTAAATCAAATTTGGTCTAACCATCACCCTGATCTTTTTCAGTGCAATCACGAGCCTTATGTCCCATCTTACGAAATTGGTATCACTTTCCAAAATTCAGAAGGCATTCCCCAGCATGCCTTTTTCCACATTTATCACAAAATGGAAACTTAGTTTTCTTACCATCATAGTTTTTCGAAGAATTCTTACCTTTCTCCTGCCACCTTGGTCTCTTCTTCTATTGGTTGTTATAGAACACTTGATCATCGACAAACTCCATTTCCACCTTCTCAGCACATCAGACAAGCTTTTCATAACTTTTAAACTCACAAAAAGCTAATTCCCTTCGATATTTGGGCATTAATCCTGAGTAAAAATGATTGATTTTTCTATCAAGGTCTCGGATAAAATTTGAAGCATTACTTGCCAATCGACTGAACCTTTCTTCATAGGCAGCCACTGAGTCTTCCTCTTGCCTCAATTCCAAGAATTGATTTTCCATCCTAAGTCGAACAGCCTTAGGAAAATACTTCTCAAGAAACATACATTTGAATTCATCCCATTCAAGAGAATCAATCTCATCAGCATCCCTGATATTTTTAACCATAGACCACCACTGATCTGCCTCACCCTCAAAATGGTAAATAGAAGGACTAACCTTTTGATTGTCTGAACACCCCATGACTTCGAAAATCTTCTCCAGTGCTTTAATCCACCCTTCAGCTTTCACAGGGTCTGATGATCCTCTGAATGATGGGGGATGCTTCCTCATGAAATGTTCCACCGCTGACATGTTCCTCTACTGTTGATCTGGCTGATCTCGTGCATGGATACCACCACCATTTATCCATTGAGTCAATTGTGCCATTACTGCAACAAACTGTTCAGTTCCAATTCTGAACATCTCAGGATTCTGATTTAGAAGGTTATTTCCTTATGTATTCCTTCCTAGCACTGCTTCTTTGTTTCCTCTACGGAAAACCATTCTGAGCAAACATGTCTTAGAAGAAGCAACATGGTAATCTTCAAATGCTATATCATTTCAAAAAAATATTTTTGGATAATCATTTAATAGATTTTTAACTCCTAATGTTATCTATACTGACCTTTGATACCAACTATAAGGCCCCAGCCTTAAACCTTACTTAATCTTGAGTTATTACATGATTACACATTGAGAATCTTTTCGGCTTTAGATTTTTAGAGAGTTAGATCATAAAAAATGCATTACATTCCACATATAAACAAAGTGGCTACATAAAGTTAGTATTCTTATTTCCCATCAATGGAAACGTATTTAAAATAAAACATGGATTCTTTCTTGACACTTCCTTGACACTATAATCATATCATGTACCTTTCCCTTTACCTGAGAAAAACATTTCAAAAAACTTGGGATGAGCATAAAAAGATCAGTAAGCGATATAAAAATATGGAAAGGAAATATGGGTACATATATACATAAGAATGAAATCATACTTTACCCATAAAACATAATCACTTTAATATACCTCATCAAATCATGAATAAATCATAGAAATCATAAGACATAAAGGTAACTTGAGGCATTCATAACATTCTTGCGTAGGGAGTAACCCTCTTGGTTATGTTTGGAATACCCATCACAGTATATTCCCAAAATCTCTTCAGAGAAACCTTAACGTTTTACTCCTTCGCGTTACCCAATGCATTGGAGAGCTATTTCGGGCTCACCTACCCTTAGTTTTTCACGGAACCACCCGTCTTCATAATAATGCCCGAGAACCTCAACATAATCGTATCAAATAAAACATGCATAAAGGAAACATAACATTTCCACCTTTCAATCACAAGATATCAATACAACACATTGATATAAAAACATTATGAAAACCATTTTCAATACCAAAATAAAAGAAATGCAAAACATGGTATTTATTTTTCTTTTAAAAAGAAGGTATGGCTTGTAGAGGAAGCCGAAACTCAAATAATGGTCACGGCGGCGGAGAAGTCATTGTCGCCGTATACGTACGACCAAAACATTTCCTTTTGTCATTTTGTAAAATGCTTCGTATAAAAAAGATTCCTTTTTGATAAACGTAAAAGTCATAGGGGTTTATACACCGTATAAAAGAAAGTTGTGTATAAAATAAAATATGCCTCAATGAAAGGAGATTGAGACGAAGTCCCATACCTCGGGTCCGACTTGAATCGGTCATTCTTTAATCTCCTAAATAATAAACTTGAGTTAATTTCTACTTGTTTAAAAACCTTTTGCAAGTTCATTATTCATTTTATATCACTTACTGACATGTCATGAACACTATGTAATTATTTAAGTTAATAACGGTCGTTTTAACGATCATTGGTACTTGAGTCAAAATAAACTGTTTATAATTACAAGTTGTTCATGTATCCATTATATCCAGAATTTTAATCATGATTAATATATCATATATATCATATATATCCAGTATATACGTGCATTTATAATATTACATAATCATTTAGAGGTAATAAATGAAATGCACCGTTCATGGAGACGGTAAGTAGTACGTACGCATGAACGCTACTTTCATTTCTATTTCGTATTTTATAGAATGGAATCATAATGATATAAAGGTATATTATTATTTCAGTGTAATTTCATATATAATATCATAACTCCATCCTTTATACGTCCCACATATGCTATTTAAAGAATCAAATCACTTTGAGGGGCGGTAGTCCGTACTTCCTTAAATGAAGATATCGCGTTTACCCATAATGGAAACCTTAAAGGTATGCCTAAAATGAAAAATACAGAAGCATAAGGAAAACATAATCATATTATATATCATATATATATATATATAGTTTCATTTTAATGGCAACCTTTGAAGGTGTTAAAAGAATGATGAACAATCATCGTTTCGGGAGGCATAAATTCACCATCCACGGAAACAATATGTTCTTAAACCATTAGATGTAGGTGTGTGTAATAGTATCTCGAATCCTTCATATAACAACATCCTAGTATATTGAGGATACTGGATTTGTGAAAAAGAATAGAATAAAAAGATTTTAGGGGGTTGGAGAAGCAAAATAAAACAAAAGGACTCAAGTGAAGACATTACCTTAAAATCGGGCAATCCCCTTTGGTTTGAGCTCAAATTCTTCCTTGGAAAGACTTCTGCCCAAATTGTGGCTTCAAGGAGTAAGAGACGAAATTGGAGAGAGAAAATGGGCAGGGGTTGGCCGAGCCAAAGTCTTTGGAAGTGTGGGGAAGGAGGTAGAGGTGGAGGCCTTTTATAAGAGAAGAGGAGGGGCACTCTTGGAAAGTAAAGATAAGTTACATTATTTTAAAATGAGTTTCTGATTCAAAAGGTCCCACATTGATATAATTCGAGGGTAGGGTGATAAAGGTTCAAAATCCACCAATCTAATAGGTTTTGGACATGTGTAGTTCATTTATTTTACATTATCTTTTTATTTTATTTAAATCTTTTATTAACGAGGTAATCACTGCATCATAATGATGTCATAAATAATTGAATTTATTTAAAGTCTAAAAGTTATAAAAAAAATACGATGATGTAGTTAATATTTTTAGATTTCCCATGAATATTTTTAGTCAAAAATATGACTTGTATAACCCCATTTATGAATTGTTTTAGTAAATAATCCCATGTTTGTGTCATTTTTACATTCACATTTAAATAAAAGTTATTTATGTCATTTCCCAAACAAAGTGGCTCCATGGGGTCCCCAAGTTTACCCATGGATTGTCTTGGTCGGCCATGACACATCCAATGAGGGTAGGACATGTGTCAAGCTCAACTCATACTATTAAAACATTATTTTTACCTTAAACTACACTAATTACCACTAATCACGATTAAGAACATAAAAGTTACTATTCACCAAAAAACTATTTTAATCCCATTGGACCACATTTTACTTCTTAATGACAACCATGTATGTAGGATTTTTGAAATTCAAAACACAATGGTGGAAAAATTTCATTTAAACGAAAAATCAGTTTCTTTAACTACCACTTAGTGGTTTAACTATTCATCAAAAATTGATGTTTTTCAAAAAGATACCAAAACTTCATCCTAAGCTATATTTGATATTCTGAATTCAAAAATGATGTCTATTTTACAAAATTCAAAACATATAAGTCACATTAATTAATTTAATAATTAATTCCCACTGTCATGACAAACAGCGTGTTTTTATGAAACAATAAGTATCAAAAGATTGACACAAGTTTAAGTCCAATTTCAAAGTTAAATTGATTCCAATGAAAACTATTGGATTAAATGGTAAAAATATATTCTAATTTAACTTTAAAACGAATTCAAAAGATAATCAAATCATATAAATAAATTATATTTAAAATATGTTTTGATGTAAAATGCATTATTTTTCACTATTAATTAAAAAATGAACATTGTCAGAAAAATACCAAAAAATTCACACAAAGTAAATTTTGATGTCCCAATCATAAATAATAAGTTTATTTTGACAAAAATAGCTTATAAAATTGTCAAAATATAGATTTAAAAATGGTTTTCCATCAAAAGGCAGTAAAACAATCTTTTAAAAATATTAGTGTATTCCATGCTTAAGATTGGATTTATTTTCATTTTAAGCCTCTAAAACACTATCTAATTCATTAATATACATAGATAAAAATATATATTATTCATTACTTACTTGGGATGTTACAGTAATTCATTAAGGTGAATAGAGTAACTATGTACTAGAGAGAGGGATAGAGTACCTTCTCTAAAAATCTCATTCAAGACACCTCATCCCGAAAGTGATTGGGTGAAAAGTGAAGGATATCATTGATCATGACACTCATCTATAAAACATACATATTCCCCTACTGAAGTGAGAGTATCTCTTGTCTCTCCATCATCTTCATGTTTGAAGAAAGGTGTTCCTTTATGAACACCTTCTCAAAATCATCCTATTGATCATCGAAATCATTCCTCCCTCATAGGTACAATGTCCACCATGGACATGAAACACCCATCATCTTACAAACAACAAACATAATCATCTACTCTAACCATTACTGAATCAAGTTGAATGTGATCACTAGATCATCAAGAAAACTATATGTCTCTATATTTAAATAATTTACATCATACATTCATAGAGTCTACCATTGTAAATAATGAATCATATTTTTTAATTAGTTCTCCTCCTCCTTTGGATCAACCATCCACTAAACATTCAGTTATTCTTGATGATCATTCGCTGCTATACTACATGTGGTTGATAACTGGGTGTCATAGATGAAAATAAAACAGCAGACTCCCAATCCTATGTAGTATGTAATTTATATATTTTTTATTTGAACCCATTTTATATTTTATATTCACAAAAACACAAAAAAACATTAGAAAAAGTCATCATGGTGAATGTACCTTCCCTAGTTCCCCTACCCTACAAACTATATAGCATCACATGGTTGTTCATTAGGCATAGAGTCATTGCATCATATCATAACTGCTGTAAAATTATATATACTTACTTGAATTTCATAGACTATTTCATCACCCGGATAACATAACATTGTTTCCCTACCATCCCATGCAATCATTATTGTGCACTACAGACATCATCATATCTCCCAACCATTATCATATAATACAATTCTATTACAACTTCATTTCTTCATAGTGAGGGAATGAATGGAAAATTTTATTGGCATTCCTTAATCAATAGGAAAAAAGAGAAAATGACTGCTGATTCCCTCCAATAATAGTCCACAGAGTGATGAAAAAAACCTAGGTTATTCAATCTCACAAAATGGGTGGAATTACACATTTTTTAGTAACCAATAGTGAATGATAAGATGAATCAGCCTCAAAAAAATACCATGACATACATATATAACATATGTTTAAAACCATCTCATATGAAATTTAAAATAAAACTTCTAGAAAACCAAAAAATCAATAATTTAAAATATAAAATGAACAAGCTATGCACTGACATACCAACTATCTGGCACCCACGATTGTACGGTCTAGCATGGATCTTCTATTCTCTTTAAAAACCATGAAAACATTTTTATATACATAGGGTGATCATACAAGAATAATCTGAAGTAAAATCCAAATTCACTCATTTATAATTGGAAGAGGCATATTAATACCCCTATGAGAAACATCAAAAACTCAATGATCATAAGAAGTAATTGTATCAAACCCTATCTCACCAAGGCCTACTCACCAAATAACACATGTAATGAAAATTAATGTAGTACAAAAATTGATATATGGTCATGCTTGACCACTTCCCACTAGAAAACTGATAATCCCAAATAGATATAGTCTTTATTTGTCCATCATCTTCAACCATCCCCACATTCACAACATTCTTTCACACACCTTGTCCACATAACACACTATATTTTTTCCCACACACACATGGGTCAAAAAACACACGAGTTCTCTCCCACAGAACCTAGGATTCATCAGGAAGACCCTTGGAAAGACCTATATTACTCAATAACACCTAGTCCACCCAACTACAACACAACCTGGAGGAAGGGTCTTCAGCTACCAATGTCTTTATGTGGGAGAAAGGAATAGAAAATAAACAGCCATCTATCAACCCACATGGATATTGGGAATGGACACCCACCTCATGAAAATTGGGATATCAATATATAGTTTTGAACCCTATTTGGGTTAGTATTCAAATCACAATGAACTAGAAGTATATGTATATATGGACCAACTAATTATCCCAACCTATATGTATTCAACACAAACTACAAGACCACACAAAACCAACTTTACAACTACCTCTAAATGAAAAATTACACAAACATCTGTAATCCCAATTCATAACGCCTAAATAATTAATTTAACAATCTTTTGTTCTTTTTATTAAAAACATTTGGTCATTCCATCCCCACGCATGAATCCACCAAACCCAATACAACACAAATAACAAGACAACCCACACATACAAGACAAAGGTCCCTAAAAACTCCTGGTGAAAGGCCTACACAAGGTAGCAACATCCTCATTCAAAATTATCTGTCCAAAACCCACCACAGTATCCCTATAGCAATGAATGCCCTATATCCATCAAAATAACAAAACTTAACCAACTTCCAGTCCCACTACACACTCTCATTTATTAAACACCTGTTAAACCACGTCCACCATATTTATATAAAGGCATTCTACTGTATCCTTCTTCTCAACAAGAAAACAGCCATCACAATAACTCACAACAACACACTCTTTCCTCGATTCATAAAAACCCTTACACCTAGTATCATAATCATAGAACTACTAATGATTAAATCCCCTTTACCCAACCACTTCCTAGATGAATTTCCACTACACAACATTTTTATCCATTACACCATCAACCAGTCTCTCTACTTAAGGTATGATCACACCACCCTTTCTTCCCTATACTCATAGACACACTCCAATCCATAGCACCACATGCCCAGAACACACACATGGTCAAATATAACCATACACGTTAAATAGATTCACCAAATATCAAGGTGTATATAGATTTAGAACCACATGATAATTAATTCACATTCAATATTCAAAGGTTCTAATCGAATATGTTTGATGTTGGGGAATCCAATTATTAATCTTAATATATTTGATTAATCAATTTTACATATTTCATCTATTAGATGAGTAAACAAGGAAAAATATTCCCGAGTCATATAGGTGTGAAAATAGAGGCCACCAACGAGCATGATTTTAAGACGCCATACAACCCTTAAAAAACTAAACATGGATAAAGGATAAAATATAGGAGAAAACAGTTATATCCATTATCTTATCTTGCCCAAATATTTTAATTATTATTATCTTTATTAAAATGGGTTCAAACTTTATTTATAAAAGGAAATGAGTACACCCACCATGCATGATACAAAAATAATGGTGAGACCAATGGATCCCTACCTCAAAAAACTAACGAAAAATAATTCTTCATTATAGAAAAATAGAGGGTAATGTCAGTAGCATGAGGTACTCTTGGGTAAATCTGACCAAACGACACAACACAGTTTCATGAATCCTTAGGGAATACATGTTATCATTACACCCTGGAAAAATATAAGTGTTCAGAGGCAGAGAGTATACCAAATTTATATAGGCTAGATAAAAATTCTATGTGTGAAATAGTTTCAAATTAAACTAATACTATATAAATATCACGATCACTCAGTTTAAAAGTAAAAGAAAGCATCATGTTTTTAAGAGAGAGACAAAATTTGAAATGACCCAGGTACTCATTTTGTACAAAATTTAAATCCATTAATGTAAATGTAAATGTAATAAGGGAGAAACTAAAAATATACTACTTGAAACGATTCACCGATGGGCGAGTCATCATTGTGACTCACAGACTGTGAGTCACTGATTCTTGAGTCACCTAGATGAGTCACTGGATCCACTCACAAATAGTCATCTTCTCGATGCCTCAACCTTCAAAATGCAAGAGTCATTGATTCCCCATGTCACCAACGATGAACTACATAGATGATATACTAATATGAGCTTATGATGTTGATTTACCAATGAAAAATTATTGATGCTGAGAAAACGATGCAATTCCCTGATGCGTGATTCACCGATGGAAAACTAAAAATTTTGAAAACACATAAAATGTGCTACCATTGCCTCTAATAACACACCTAACATAGGATTTCCATAATTTAATGGACCTCAGATCTCATGTCCATTAAATATTATATCATGATAAAAATGACAAAAGGGGGTTAAAAGAATTGAGAATCATATTTTTTTTACTATTTTATGAATTTAGTACTCACCCCTAAATGAGTATTAGTGTATTAAATGTGTATATGTTCATGAATATCAACTACTGTTATTTTTGGAATATATTTCTTTCTAGAGACGGATGAAAGATATTGTATCCCATATATTTTACAATTAATTATTATGAAATCATTAATTATTATAATTATAATATCATGTCTCATTATATATGTTAATTATTTTCCATATAAATTTATTGATTCATTTTTTATTTTTTTATTTTTTTATAATGATGCTGATAATATATAAATAATTGTAATTGATATATTAAAATAATTTGTTCAATGGGGCTCTTATTCCATGTAATAAGTGAAAATTATCATTTTGAGTAAAGGCATCCCAATACTTTTTATAGATTACTTTGCATATTTTGGATGTAACATAACATATTTGTGGAAAGTCAAATGAATTATTTTGTTATACTTTTGTGATATTTTATATGAAAATGGTGTGTATTACTCTTCCCTTTTATAATATTCATTATATTGAAATGGAAATAGAAGTATTATTTTTTCATTTCTTATATTTCTCATTAATCATAATTATACAATATATTTAATATGATTAATTAATTTAGATTAATCATGTAAAATTATGTTAGTATTATTATGTAAATAATAATAAAAGACATATATAAAATATTATTTTAATTATTTGTGATAATTATGAAAAATATATTTTTCTGTCATCAATTAATTTATATCATATAACTTCAACCCATCCGATATAGCCATGCTACACATTGTGACATACAATTATAATTTTATATGTTTTAATTATATTAAAAAAATTGAAGTAGGGGTTGGTGGTTGAAAAATACCTACAATATATTTTCAATTTATAAAAATCTATAATGTTGTTTTATGGGATATTTTTCTTCATAAAATGTTGTGAATAATAGTAACATTATGATATTAGAAAAATACATTGAAATTAATTATATTTATTAATGGAAACACAATTTGACATTATAATTCTCAAAATATCACAATTTATATTTACAACATCATATCCTATGTGGATTTCTAGTAAATGGGATATGAGAGACATCATCCCTATGTTAGAAGTCCATCTAATAAGTAATTATAAAATTATTTAAAATTAGAAGCCTATTTAATATTGTTGATTATCTATGTACACTTGATTTGGTAAAATAATTATCAAATAAGATCATTGTAAATTGTTATTTTTCATGCTATAATTATTTTAAAACTAAAATTTTTAGATCCTTCTTGATATATAAATACAATAATTCATAATTAATTATATTAGTTGGAAATGCATATTATTTCACTGTACTTGTATGAAAATACTATAAAATTATTTTATTGTTTTCTAGAATTCCTAAATAACATTATTTCATGATTATTAATCATTTTAAAGAATTAATAAACTATAATGAATCATGTTATAGTTTTATTGGTGTTTATTTTAATATAGAAAGCTTCCTGGGTGATTATAATTGATCCATTAATAAATCTATTTCATATGTTTTAAATGTATTCACCTATGTTTGTATCTAAATGGGATGACTATCTTTAATCATTGATGGGGTATATGCCAAAGTGGGAATATACATCTAATTCATAAGATATATTCTAGATTATATCCAATAATAATTATTTTTATCTACTAAAATAAATAGTAAATCCATTTAAAAAAACTCTGGATTGAATAAGTAGTTCTGTATAAAAGTGGTATTTATTTCATTTTGAACATGACCAGAAATGGTAATATTTCCATAATGAATCTAATTGTTTAATTTTTAGAAATACTCCATCCAACATTTTAACATTAAATATAAAAATAAATTAAATTTGGACATGACGAGTTTAATAAAATAAAATAATGATAATGGATGGATCTATTTAAATTATTTTTTTAGTATCATATATGTGGAAATACATGAACATGAATAGACACAAATACAGAACTCATGAATTGATGTAAATAAAGTAAACTTCATTAATGTGCCTCAATAGTTGAGTTATCCAATAATTATAGATAACTTCACCTTGTTGGAAACATGTTCACGGGGTTAAATAGTTACTATCGCAATTAAAATTACCAACATTATGATGGGTAATTTATTTTTATCGTCATCTTATAAAAAGGAAACAATATATTTTTTATTCATAATAAATATATTTTTTCAAATTATTGATCTAATTATGATAATAATAATTATCTATTCAATTTAAATAATTTGGTAAAATATTATATCTCGTTATCATTTTTACAATACAAATTGGGGATGTTCATAAAAAATCATTATAAAGATGGAAAATATTATTGAATCACCCCAAATTGACAATATATAAAATGATAACGTTGATTGTATTTAGGTAGATATCACTAGATCTGACCATTATATTAAAATCATTAATTTAGATGAATAATATTAGGTTATTTAAAATGACTCGGCTAATATACTACACATCATCTACATGGAAATTCGATATAAAAATATAATATACAAACTAATTGAGGTATCAATATATATGACATATTGTTGTCTCTATAACAAAATTTTACTATATCATGTTTCAGTTTGACATTTGAAAATTTTAACAATTCCACATGCACAATTATTTTTTATTCATATGGATTGATTATCAAAAATATTCTATGTTTCTTTATTTAAGAATCTATCCACTTTTCAATTCCACAGATCACCTTAGATTTTTAAATATATAGCAGTCCATTCTATCAATATCATAAAAATTAAAAAATCATTCCCATAGAACATCATTATTTTTATTTTCATTGGATTTTTATTTATATAATCACTTGGATATTTTATAAATTATTATCACATAGTTTCATCATTACAATGAAAATTTTATGGTAATTTTTGTGTTGAAACATCCCTTGTCCTCTGATGAGGGGATGGTTGATCCAAATCATTTCACAAAAACTGTCATTAGGAAATTCTTATGAATTTTTTAGTATTGTTTATAAATATAATTAATTAATAATGTTTTTATAATGTTTAAAATTATCCATACTATAATTAAATTCCTATAATGTGATGTACATACATTAAACTTATTATTTATAAAAAATAGTATTGACCTATGGTTTATATATATTTTTGAAATAAAATCTGAATATATATAATATTCTGAACAATATAAAGGTGTTAATGATGATTGACATGAATCTAGTAAAAAATATCATAATGTGGAATATTTTTTCCCAAATCTAATCATAATTATATAATTAATGATATATGGGAAAATATATCTATGATTAAAATAATTTTAACATTAAAAATAATTTATCATTATCTAGAAAACAATATAATAAATATTTGATCAATAATTGTATATATTAATGATTTTGTAATTTATTAAAAACTATGGAAACACATTATTGGTCTTAACACTTTATATGGATTTTCATTAATTGAAAAAAAAATAAGGGTAGATCAATTTATATTTTAATATTGACTCTAAAAACAAGATAAACATTTCTATAAAATTTATATATGATTAATACTGAGTATTTTTATTTTAAGATAAAATATAGTGCTTGCAGACATAATATTCATAAGAACTATATAAATCAATGATATTAGTAAAACTAATATCCCCATAAATTATGAGGAATAATAATATAATGATGACAGCCATTATAAAAAATTATTTTACATTAATATTACTTTAAGAGTCATATATTTATACATATATGATATCATTAATATTTATAATTGATTCATTTTGAATCCAAAGACAAAAAATATATATTAATGAATTTATCATGGTTTTGACTCAATTTATATATTGATAATGACCATTATCATTTTTTTAAATTTCATATAATAAGAAATCTTCATAATAGTAAATGTGCGCATACATTATTCCTATTCACTATGTTAAGGATTTTTATATCAATTTGTGGGTGTATATATGAGGATATTTTTTTCAAAATATTTTTTTAATTATTTGTATTATAAATTATATATATATATAAATTTCTACACATATATAATACCATTTTTCACCAAGTGGATTTGGGTAGGGTAAAGGACTATTGATTAAATAAAATTTATAAATAATTTTAGGTTTACCTTTACATTGTTTACTCATGAATAACCATATATTTGAGCACCATTAAAATTAATTACTATTAAATAAAATGGATATTTTGACATAGGATTTATTTCTATGAAAATTATATTAACAAACATATTGATGAAATTATAAATATATGACTGGCATAACCTTGTGAGATAGATATCCATAGTAACAAAATTTTATATAGTCATCGGAAGGACCTCCTTCATAAATATAAGTTATTTTACCATTATGATATCCTTTATAGTTATGGAATTCTTAAATATAGTGTGGTAATTAGTTTATATTATATTAATGCATGTGAGGAAATATATAATGGTTTCCAATGATTATGTTTAAATGTTCATAATCATTTTGTTGAGGGGATTCAATTAAATTTTTTTTTTTGTTTGTTATTTCAATAAATGATTATTATTTTTGTCATCCAATATCCCAATGAAGAAATAAATTATCTATGAGATTCCATTTTAATTTAAGGAAAAAAATTAAGTCATTTAAATAGTGGATTTATGTAAAAAATTGTACTAAAATTTGGCATGAATTCCCAAAATATACTTATGACTGAGTCATAAATTTCCTAAATATTTAGGCCAAAAAACATGATTGTTAATTATTTGTTCTAAATTTTAAAAAACATTTTATTATTTAAAATGAATAATAGATGAATTAATATACTACAATTATATGATATCAGAGTTATAATAACATTTTCCTTGTTAGAAAATTATTTCACTACTCACAAGTAATCCCTCAATAAAATTATTATACTTATGTTGTTTTCCATCATACATATAAAAAATTATACGTAAAAATACATCTAAACCTCCTTCCAAAATTTCATTATGAATATAAATTAAATATTGGTTATTAACATTATATTGTTACTATTAAAACATGACATAAGAATCCCATTAAAATTTAAATCTTTTTTAATGATTTGTTATTAATCATTTAAGAGATCCAAATAAATTCCACTAAAAAATTTTCATTGAGGACTGCCATCACACCTGATCATCATAATATATAATAATTAAATCAATAGGTTACCTAATGATGTTCATATAACCACGTCCAAAACCATCAATACCATTATATTATCCATATATTCACTATTTGATGAGTGTAATTGATACATTAATAGGATTTAAATCCCATAAATCTCTCACATATATATTTTTCAATTTGTATTATCGAAAAACTCTTTTAATTTTATATATTATTTATCATCAATATAAAAAAATTATTATCATCTTCATATTCTTCTATAAACCAATGTAATAGGGATGAATAATGTTCTTAAATAATTTCATTGACTAATGAAATAGTGATAATATCAACTTGATTCTCTTGCAATATTTACATAAGTAAAATAAAAACATTTCCACCTATAAATTTGTGATGATTTTAAATTTCAGGTGATGTTGTTATTCCATTTTATAAAATAATTGAGTTCAAGAAAAGTGAACATCCCTCTGTCTATCATAGGATAAAACTACATCCTCATAGGATGTTCCATTTTTTTAGAAATAATTTATTTCATAAATTTTCCTCATTAGATTTTATATCTACTACATTCCTTTTTAAATTTATCAAATATGTAAAAACATTTTTTACATGTTATCCATTTTATTATTTTCACTCCCAAGTTAAAAAACAAGTTTTTATTTTAAATTTTCATGAATCCAAAAAAACTATATTACAATAACATTGGAAAATCATCGATTCTAATGCCCAAGGTTGTATGTTATGGCCCATTCCAATATTTGTTGATCCAAATTACATATTAATAGTACATTACTCTTAATTCATCATGTAATATATCACAACTACCACAATAAATATAATTTTTATTTAAGTATAAATAACAAAGTACATAAATCTAAAAAGAAGATGAAAAAAACATTAAAATGTACTTTACCATTTCATTTATTTTGGGAACCTTCTCCGATGACTATCCCATTATCTGAGTTGTGATGTGGGAAAATAATTAATTTAATAATATAAGTTTTTTTATGAAATTAAATGCATATTTTTATTGAAAACGAACAAAATTATTTGAAAAATAACCTATCTTGATATTCATTTAAAATTCATTTTTTTCCTTTTTAGATTATTCATATACATCTTTATATAAAATTCATTCATTATCTTCGTGTCCATGTAATTTTCAAACTATGAAGAAATATTTCATCCATATAAAAAGTATTATAAATAAATCAGTGAACATTACTACTTACAATATGTTATGTACTTTATATTAAATCATTTTAAACATTAATATGTAAGGAATATGTATAATGTTTATTCCCACAACCATGGATATTTCATTGATAACTTATGTAACAACATGATATATTGGCACCATCTCACTATATACTATGCTATATAAATTGTGTCACACCTTGCACCTCACCAAATCTAACTACATTTTATTTCAATGTAATTATTTATAGTTCTATAATAGTCACTAATGTGGAATACGATCAATATATATTATCTACAAGGTAAAAATATATAAAATAAGTAGATAAAAAAATTATAATATAATCCATTTAATTTATATTATTAGATATATAATAAAATTAAAAAATAAATTTTTATAATATATAATTCATTTTGTAAACCCACTATTATATATTTATATAGTATGATTATATTAATATTTAATAAAAAAATATTTTTATAAATGAAATAGTATTTAATAAAATTATGATTTTATTGGTAGAGTCTATGTAAGTATGACTAATAATAAGAAACCCTTTTATGTAATAATATAATTATATAAGTAATAATATATTTATTTTTTCTATATTAATTGGGCTTATGAATTCAAAAACTAAAATTTGTAAAACAAAATAATATTTCGAGATTAATAACAATTCATTTATCACTTTTCTTTGAATAAATAATTTTTATAAAAAGATTCAATTGTTTAATTCCATTAAAGATTCATCCCATTCTTATGATTTTTAATAAATCAAATATTTTCTATATAATTAGAAAAATTTATTATTTTATGTTATATTTAAAATAAAAAAATTGAATAATATGATCTTTTTGTATGATTATGTGTGTTTGTTTTGAAAATGTAATATCACATATTATGAAATTTTTTATGATAAAAAAATTAATATTTTGATACAACATATTTTAAACTAGATATGGTGGTTAATTGATTTTCATTTATCAATATTAATTTCTATGATTAAAAATTATCATTTCCTCTTAAAATAGATGTTTTGAAAAAGTACCATGGAAGAGGAAATACAAAAAATATCTTATAATATCTTATAATTACATTAAATGATTATTTATTAAATTATCTTGTCATGGAAACATTTTATTTCACTTACTATCTATTTACCAATCCATAGATTCATATAATTAATAAAATATAAATGGAGTTTTTAAATGTCTATATTTCATTAATTATAAATGGGGTTTAATTAATCCTTATCAAACATGAACTTATACATCTAATTAATCATTGAAATGATAAAATTTTACACTTCTTAAAAACCCATTTAATAAAAATTCTCCCCATATAAATAATTTTAATGGTACAAACATCTCATCCAATGCATTTTCCAGGGAAAAATGATATCCCCAAAGCTATTATTATATCCATCTTTTGTTTTTCAAATAAAAGATACTCTTTCAAATTTATTTTATCAATAAAATTATATTGAAATTAGTATCATAATTATAATGGGTTTTTATTATATTTATGTAATAACAATTTTATATTCCCATACTTTTTAAAGATTGACATAATCATCAATATTGGGTTGCATAGAATACCTCCATCACAAAGCATCATATTTTGTTATCAATTAGTTGAATTCATGGATGATAAAATAGGAAAAATGAATGAATATATATATATATATATTATAATTATAATTTCAAAATTTTAATTTAATATCATTATAAACATCAAAAAATTTATTTAAAATTTTGAATTTTATTTAAGTGTACAGTCAGACTATGAATTATATTTTTAAATTTTTTTATATATATAATTATAAATATTATAAAATATAATTTTTTAATAAAAAAATTCAAAAAAATACCATTATAATTTTATATAAACTTTATTAGGTCAAAAGATGAAAATATTATCCATACACGCCTTTCATGTTACTGTATTTTTATGATTGTGTCTGTTTAACAAACAACATGAATAATGCTATAATACATATTATTGATTAATATTATAACATTAAAGTTAATATTATTAGAATAAAAAAATTTAATTTTTTTATTTTTTTTCCATTATGTACTATAATAATTAACTATTCTATTATTAGGGTGTCATTTTAGTTTCATAAAACCCCTAATATAATCCTTGAGTGATTCAATTATCACACATCCTATATAAAACAATTAAAAAATGAAATAAATAAATTGGAAAAAATAATTTGTTATATATTCTAGGAAAATATATGATATAAAATTAATTTAATTTGTATCAAATGATGAGAAATTATGTCAAAAATATATAACATGTGATAAATATTAAAATTTATTAATATATGAATCTAAAGAGATGATATAACTAATTAAAATAATCATGATACAGAATTATAATAATGTCTATAAAAGGATAATATTTATTATATTTTAATAACATATTACTTTATGTTATTTATGTTTATTATATAAGATATTAGAGTAAATCTGACTAATGAGGGAAACAATGATAAACTTTTTTGGTCAACCATTTTACTTTATTGGGGTAATCGTGGTGAACCAATATCATATTGTTTTATTATATTTTAAAAATTATATTATTATATTTTAATTCCTCATATATTATTATCTATTTATAATTACTTCCCATGATTTACTATTGATAAATTTATTACATAATATATTTAGATATTCATATGGATTTGTTTGTCTGACATTCAGATCCCTTGAGATTTGTTTTATCTATAAATAATATTCCATTTCCAGTTGTTCATGTACGACACAGTGTTTAACTTTTATCATAATTATATTATATATCATCTTATTAATTTTAGATTAATGTGTACACCTCTTAGAGGTTTTTGGATGCAATAGTAACAATGGATGTAGTGGTTTTACATTACTCAAATAATTTTTTTCAGTCACAATCACAAATCATAGAATATAATCATTCAAATAGACAATGTAAAACTTTAATTGATGTTACATTTAATTTCATGTTAATTTCATTGAAATTTATATTACACACCAAATTGTAATTCTACATGGATTATATTTATTCAATAAGATACATTATTTATAAGAATGATTCAAATGCATATTAATGGATTTTCTTTCCAGGTTTATTCTATTACACCCCAATAATATTTTTCATTCTTATTATGATTGTGACTTTTTTTCGAAAATATTTTAATTTATCATTATTAATTTTCCAAAAATAGTTTCATCATATTTGTATTTATGTACTTATTTAATAATGATATATTGAAATATTGAAAATGTTTTTCTATCCATTGTAAAAACAAATAATTTAGCATACTTTCAAATTTTTATTTTTAACATTTATGCCTTTTTTGATGATCAGTTGTTAAATATAATTTTTAAATTTAAATGTTTTTAATTTAGTTGCAAATCTAGTTTCCATTGAAAACATCATTTTTTCCATATTTCATAATTATTAATGACTCATTTAATTTTAATTACCTTACATGTAATTTTAAAAAAGAAATTTTATTTATTTCTATAGATATTAAATTTTGAACACTTTATAATATGATTTTCTATTAGATTATCTTTCACATAAAAAATGTTACAGAAAATAATGTGGAAGTACATGTTATAAACAGTTTCTAGAAAAAAAGTTTATTTTCAAATTTATTTAAAATCTAATTTTATTCATTCATGATGTTATATTTTGATAACCAGATATATATTGATTATTTAGAAATTTTTTATTCTTTATTATTATTTTGTTATGTATTTATTAATTATGTTAATGAAATGTGTTGTTTTTTAAAATATTTTAAAACCCATTCTTTTTCAATGGGTTCTTTATGTGATGATGAATGTTTTATTTTCATGAGGAAAAAAATAAAAGGTTCATTATATGGGTGGTATTAATATCCCCCAAAAAGGTATTTGGTAATGAATTATATCTAATGAGATACAAAATGATATATGAGAATATTAAAAAGAAGTTGTTTAAAAAAGGCATAGTGTGAAGACATTTATCTCTACTATGAATTTTATGACTGAGGATTTTTCCTTGTAACTAGTACCACAATAATTAGAGAAACATTTGTTATGATTGTTCTTCATTTTCATGTAATAATAATTATAATCCATATTTTTATGTTTTCTCTAAATTTTTTAATATCATCTCGCCTTTATGGAATAATCAAATATATTTTTCCATTTGTATTTACATTGATCTATATTTATATTTTATAATTAATTTACTATAATTTTATGATTTTATATTTCGTTGTCATTTTATATAATTATCATCACAAATTTTATGGTTTCCCGTTATGATATTTAATATTTTATTGTTTCCTATTTATTTTTTTTGATTTGAAATGTTATGATATACATTACACTTACTGAACATCATAGAACCCCACTTTATTATGTTTCAGTACCTGATGTTTTTTATATGGTTATATCATAAGAAAAATGTAGTTTATTTTATATTAGATAATTATACAGATAAAATTTTATCAAATGTATAAAATTAACATACTTATAAAGATAATATTCATTAAAATAAATCATTCAGTCCGTTGTTTCTATAAATTTTTTTATACTTTATGAATACATAAAATTTACTGAATAGTGTATCAATTAGGCCATTTTTATCCTCTATTTCTTTATATGGTATTTTATATGGGATTATATGTTTTGGAAAATTTATTAGTTATTTGGTTATTTGTTTCAAAACTTATTTTATATGACATTACTTTAACAATTAATGAACATTAGGGAATCCCTATAAATGGTTCAATGTATATAACAAATCATGAAATAATTATAATGTATTCATAATATGAATTTTCTATAAATAAATCTCAATTTGAATAGTAAATGTGCATATGGATTTCTAATGAACATAATAGAGTTTAACAAATAATAATGGTTGGACGATTATATCTTATAATTATTCTAGTGAACATTGAATGAGCCCCTAACATGCACCTGGTTGGACATTCCTAAGTGATAGTATTTAGTGAATTGTATTCTATTTATAAACCTCTATAATGGTTTTATTTCTACGTCGTTGTGATTTATTATGTTTAAAATAATATTATAACCCAAAATAATGTAACTGAAAACAGAATATTAGTGATATTTGTAATAGAATAATGGTGAATAAGGAAAAGTAAATTAAAATGTAGTTTTTTCTTTAAAATCAATCTTATATTATGACAGTATATTTGAATTGTAAATGCTTTTTCACTATGGAAAACTATTTTTGTTTTTAATGGATTGAACTACATTTATCCATGGATAATAGTGGAAACATCGTGATAACATGAATGAAAAAACCCATTGTAATTTTTTCTACTATGAAAAAACCAGGTCATTATTTCAAAATCCCTATAACTAAATATGATTAATGGTGTGAACAAAGAAAATTTGAAAATAGAAAAAAAGGAAAGAATGATATAATCATATGAATGATATACTTTATATCTTAATTATGTGAATAATTATTAAAAATTTCATATGAAAAAAATGTGCCAATCAGATCTAAGAGTATCTCCAACATCAGATTAAGAGATGTTTTTCTTGGGGAAATGGGTGTCATGAAGCCTTATACATTCACTATAAAATTTATAGTTTATCAATCATGTTAATATAAATTTTTACTCATCCATGGATATCTCTATCAATTCAAATTCACATGTGTGTAAAACCCACAAATTGTCCATGTAAATTTTCAAATCCCATGATTTGTATGAATTGAATAAATCTATGACATTAATTGAACATTAGATTAATGATGAACCTAGAAAATGTATAACAAGGAAAAAGATAATTATAATTAGGTTCAATTAATCCTAATTTACTAAAATATATAAATATTAATTTTTTATCAACTTAATAATTTCTAGTCTTTTTCTAAAACATAACTTATCCACATTTAGTTAATTTAATTTGTTGGTGACATTTAGTTGGCTAAATATTGTGTTTATATTATTAATTTTTTTAAATATTATATTATACTCCTATAAATAAATTTATATATTATTTCAAATACCTATACATAATCACATGACGCTAAATTATTTTATCTAATATGTAAAAAAATTAAATCATCAATGAAAATATATTAATGCATGGCCGATATTGAATTATAATAAAAGAAAGTCGAATCCTTCAAATGGATATTAATACATTTTTATGTGATAAATTTCCATTTATTTTTTAGGTAAAAATTGGTAATTATATGGAAATGGAATGTCCACTCCCCACAAATTGTGCACATATTGGGTAAGTAATTGGGGAAGAAAGATAGTTGCCTATCTGAGTAATGCCGCTAGTATTCCATGAGTTGGTGTCTAGCACTGAGGGAATAATTAACATGCATATGGGAGTCATTATTCACTAAGATAAACACATATGTAAGAGAGAGTTAATATATACAACAACCTACCCGATCCCCAACATTAATTTAAAATAATTTCAAGTAGACAAATGCAATTTAATGTATGGACTATTACAACTACAATGAAAAATTAAATGTAAAAAATCCAACTAATTATGTCAACAACCATTAACACAAAACATCTCATATAACCCACAAGTTAGAAGAAACTAGAATAATATACAACCTACTATGACTAACCTACAAAACAAATTATATATACATAGGGTGAGTATAGTAGTATACTGAGATGAATACTCCCCATATCCTCTTGAACAATATGTATAGAATGAATAAAATTGTAAATTAAAATACATGTGAAACTAAAATGTCATCCAATAATTTATACTATTTTAACATCATCACCATGACTATGGTAACAAGGTATTTCATAAAAGAGAATATTATATAATAAATAATGTCAAGGGTAACACACTTCAACTTCCCACTCGTTTTCTTATTTTCCCTATCGTCGCACGTCATAAGAAAATATCTCCAAAAAGTTCATCCTGAAAAAAGCATGTAGAAGCAGCACAACATGAAACTTGTTCAACACACCTCCTCATCCACATAAACAATTATAACCGTGTAGTTTTTTGGGAGCCATCACAGCCTACATAACATGTTTCATAAATAATTAATTACATCCAATGACATTACATCCCATACACCATGTAAGGATCCTCAATACATCAAAACCAATACATGGTATACCAATAATATTAAATTGGATAATATATCAATCATATATCTTGGTAGATTAGCCACAAGAAATTACATAACTATACACACCAAAATGGGGAAAACTAAACGATGTGAATACAAACAAATGTAACTATGAAGAGAGGAAAGAAGGGCCAAAAGGTGTGGTCAGTTATCCGTCATCCCACTGGGATTTTTTTGAACCCCCCCCCATTTACAAGAATTACAAGTTTGGAAGTCTCCAGAACAAATTGGATAGAGTCGATCATAGAACGAAAAAAACTTATATTAGATAATACTTCTTATAACCACATTATGTGAATAACCATGTCTTAGACACTACTGCATCAAACTTCTCTCAGTCTCTCAGCATACACCTCTAATACTAGATATCCAATAAAAAACATGCATCTAAAGTGATATAATATGATACCTTATCTCTCCTTATCAGTTCCCCATTAAATTAATTCATTCATTTATCATTAAAAATCTATTATCATTTTCTATATTTCTTTTCATTAGCATTATAACAATGTTGTATTCCCTCTATTCCTAAACAAACTGACTCCACAGCTTCTCATTATTATAATATAATAAGTTCAACATATCATGTTATATCCCCATGTGGTATACATTTATTAATTTATTTATAAAACTTCTTACATTCCATTTCACAAGTTGTTGCGGGAAACAAAATCAATGCTCTCCAAACACAAAGGTGCTTAACACAACATAATGATCAATACTCCAATGTAGGTATTACCTCTATTTCAAATTATAAATAATAATATTATTATTTTAAAGACACAATTATTAGTATAGTACTGAGGTATTATCATATTAATTTATTATAATTATTTATTTGACTTATTCTACTCAGATAAACAAAACCATGTTTACTAAATTGTTAATAAAATCACCTTAACATGGAATCATCCTTCATTATTCATTACTAAAATTCATTTCTAGTAAAAATAATATAATGACAAGGTAAAAATAATATATATGATATACATATAATTCTTAAATTTGATAATAATATACAACAACACCCCCTGCATTCAATGAGAAATATAAATACTAATATTGTGTAAGGTTTGTTTTATATACCTCATAGTAGGTAAAAAATTAAAATATGGTATGTTTGTATGTAATGATTTTAGTTATGTAAATGATTAATTATTGGAAAATTTAAAATTTAATTACAATATATTAATGGTATCTAGACAAAGTATGTACCAATGATGATTCAAGGTAGTTTATATGGCCTCTTCACATTGTCTACCAATATTTATTCATGGAAGGTTAATTTGAAGGAAGCATGGTATTCAAACCTGAGATGAATGTCATGTATTCTTCATATTAGGCTACCCACAAAACCACTGAGAGTTTATATACTAGGAAAAATGAATGAATTAATGGGTTCTCTTATTTAATTACTAGACAAATATTTTCTTTTTGAATGTGTTGTATGGAATCTTCTGAACTTATCAATGGAAAAATATGTTTTCATTATTGATATTTTGAATTTTATGGATTATAACATTAATTAATGAAAAGGATCATTACTATAGTAATATATAGAGTTCAAAAAATTTGATTAAAATAATTATTATAATATAAATGGTGTTACTTTTATTAATAATGTCAATGAAATCCCTAACAATTCTGATTTTAATTTCGAGGAAACTAAAAAAGAGAAGGAACAGTTTTATAAGAAATTTTTAATTTTGATGGAAAAATTTTTTTATAAGAGAATGTTTATTTAATGATCGATGCCAACCAAAAACTATTCACGAGACAGTGGTTAATGTAGAGAGATAGGGAATTTATGAACCCCTCCTTTTGTTGGCCCCATGTAAGCAAATCCCACTGAGGGTATAATAAAAATACAAGTAGGAGGAATTACCCACTAAGAGATATTGTGATGTTTTAATATAAGATAGATACAATGAATGAATAATATATAGAAATATATAAATATATCTTGTTCAGAAATAAAATTTCCCAAATTTTTAATATATTGGAAATAAGAACTACCTGTAGAAAAACATTAAAGGTGATAATGACCCTAAGGTTTTAAAACATCCTATAAAACAACTTGTTTTTAATATTAATCACAATTTCCAAACATCATCAGCTGACATTATGAACATTTGTTATATTCATATGGTTAGAATATTAGTATACATAGTTAGATCCTCACCCGATCCACTCAAATAAACTTTTTTGAATTTATACTAAATAACATTAAACCAGTGAACATTTTTTATAATCAAGTGTATTTTTCTATATCTTATGCACTAATTTTCCCCTCATCCCTAATGTCACACATCCTAAGAAATTTGTCTTCAAAAGATAGCCAACATGCCCCTCATGCATCATGTCTTCACTTCATCCCATATCACGTAACCATATATAATTAAAATATAGATTTTCTGGTGCAGAAATAGCCCATGTGGAATGTTTCATACATAAGGTATTGTACCCATATCCATTACAACCCATAAACTAATTATCATTCTCAATCCATAAAAACATATACAAGTCATTCCTATAATAATCCATTATATTTTATATCCAGGAAAACAATTCCATGAATAATCACAAGTTATAACGTGCATATACACACATATATGGGTAAATGAACATCCTTTCATACCAAAAATTATAAATAGTAATAGAAGAGAGAAGAACATTAATGTGTAGTAATATATCCATATCCCTATTATGATGATGAGGAAAACACCCTCCTGAAGTCCACTAGGAGTCAGTTTCCCTAACTGGCACTATTTATGAAGCATGTGAAATCTTGGAATAAAGAAGTTTTAATATATTTCACAATGTCACATTGGAGATGAACTAATATTATGCTCAGATACATATAAAATAAATCAAACTCATCATTTCCATTATTAAGACTATATATCATATAATAATTCAAACATTTCATGTTATTCATTAATTATATCTTTTATTTTTATCAATTCATTTTGTTAAAAAAAATTCATTATACATTAATTAATCATTAGAATTATTCCACATTACATTATCATAATAATAATATTAGTTTCAATTAACACTATTTTCAATACAATCATAGTACATGGTTTATCAATATTAACATATTTAATACTATTTGGATATAATCAATAGAAATATCATCGGTTAATTATTATTCATTCATTAACAACAATAATATATAATCTGTTTAGTCTATGAAAAGTATAATTTGATTCCTCCATGGTAAAAAATAAAACCCTGAGCTTCCAAATAACTCACCTAATGGGTACTATAAGGTTGATACATAAATAATTTCATCTATTAGTCATTAAATATAATCATAAGAATGAATCTAACTATCAAAATCACCTAAATTGTTTGACCCTGATTCAACCTTTGCCATTGTCTTATCTATATTAATCAAAACCCAAATTCATATCCTAATTTATCATTATATCAAAAGTCTCATCTACCTCTACATCAATAAGTAATCCCCACCTAAAAATCACATCATCCACTCCACATTCTAGTACCCAAATCTCAGATCACATTAATTCCTACCTTTCCTTCATAACATTGCATATTGAATCCCACATCTATATAAATTAAAAAAATATAATGATATAATGGACCATAACTAATAAGGAAATCAAGTCCATAAAATATGACATTCAATATTAACATTAAATTGATCTCCTAGGAAAACAAAAACAATGATACTTAATCAATTATAAGAAAATGGAATCACTATATCCAACAACTATATTTATTAATCAACTTATTATTATTTCATCTTGAATTCACTGAGACATTATTCACATGTTCCGAAAAAATGACTCCTAATTCCTAATTAAATATCATTATTTCAAAATAATTCAAATTTTCACCATATTAAAATAGTTTCATCATACTATGAAAATTGTGATTCTCAATTAAAATATCTGTTATTATTATCTAATTGAATAATCATTATTCACTTTATTTATCAATCCCATCTATCATATAGAAATTCATGTCAAATTACTCATTCAAATTTCATCAATTTAATCATTATCAAATTAAAAGAATCAATTGATTACAAACATCAATATTTTTTAAAATAGAAGAAAAATAATTATACATTATTCCAATAATTATATTCATTGAAAATTTCTAAATGAAAATGAACGAATAATAATTTTCTATAAAATATTAGCACAGATTTCACATTATCTATAAAATAAAGAACAACATATATATCACTATATAAATCCTATTAACATTTGATCGCTAGACAATTAAAAATTAGATTGATTCATCAATTATTACATTAGTTCCATTTTCATCCAATGGGATAAACCATGATCAATTAATGATGTCACTAATTAATTATTAATTTGAATAATCACATACCTATTTGCAATCGACAATCATTTCATGTGAAGTTTACAACATTAGAGATATCTGATCAACCCTCCCTCAATGAAATTGTGATCTCTTAAAGACATCTTGAATAAAATGAAATAGAAATGAAAAACACACCATAATAGAATAGTGTATATAATGTTCCATAGGATGTATATAAGAAATGAGAGTGATCAAGTGTAATCAAAGTCACTCGAGTAGAAAATAATAATTGAATTAACACTGGATCACCATTCGTCAGTGAATGAATTATAAGATCGATCCCCATTAATGGAATCCTCAATTTCATGAGATATAGGTTATTGAATTCATTGATTTTGTAAAATTTCCATTATTATTGAAAACTCTTAATCCCTGACAATATTTATAGGGACAATATATAGATAATTTATATGATGTAAAACTGTTTTCAATTAATTTAATTTTAATATTTTTTTCAATAGAAAAATTTATTTCATTGAGTAAATTAATAATGAAATATTTTCTGTCATGTAAAAACCTATAAATGGTACATAATGTGATGTGAACATTGAATACACCATGTGAATCAAATTTACATGTTGTATATTATCTCTTATTCAGGATTTTTGTATCTCAACCCCTCATAAATGATTTTAGGTCTCCTCTAAGCACCAAGATATTTGGAAACATGAAATGTGTTCGACTAAATGGATCTAGACCCTTAATTTAGTTACAACTCAAACATTTGATTTCCTTGAGAATGCAAAACTCAACCCTTTTTGAAAATGATAACAGCTCATCGGAATTTCCACCCAATAGGACTCATTTCATTTATCTCTATAGCATTGCATCACAACCACCACATCATAGGAAAATCATGAAGCCATGTTATAGATAAAATCAACTCCTAAACCCTATCCCATCTATGATACCACTGAATTTATAGTTATTAAATAACATTAAATAGGGGGAATCATCTAATAATCCAAAAAGGATAACAACCATAAGGACAAATGATACAATATAAGAGATAGACAACAAATATCTTGGGGTACTAAGTGTGAATATATGACTAATATTTTCATGTTATATCATCAATTACATTGTTCCATAACAATAATCTTTAAAATGGAATATAATGATGGAGAAACATATTCTGTAGGTGGTCAGGGAACTTCACATGCCTCTCCTTGAAGGTCTCATCATCATCAACCTTGAACTCTCCCCCAATAAATGACATTAGATTTTTCATTATTATAAAAAAAAGCTATGAATAATGAAAGCCAACATGTTTGGGTTTCGTCTTTGATGGAAGTTCTATTTGATATTCCATATATCAAATAATAGTCAAAAAAAGGCATAAAAATTTGTAGATATATTTCTCTCACAATAACAGATTCACTACACATGAAAAGGAATCTACTAATGGAACATGTGATATCATTCATAAAACACAATTGGTCTCCTTATATAATCCAGATACGGTATATAATGATTATGTTTTCCATCATATACTCAATAATTACCTATACCATCAGTGTAATATTATGTACTAGTTCTGACCCATGAATTTCATCAATGCTGATTCCTGTACAAAACAACATAGAAAAAAAAAGTTGACGATACAAATATTCAAATAGTTGCACACAAATTTCATAGAATAAAATATTATTATCATAAAAATCAACCATGTGTAGTTTCATTATCTATGAACCTCCAAAATCATGGAATAAATATTGGAACATGTGTTCAAGATTTTGGATTGTCTCCTCTTTATGAACATAAGTTAATGAAGGAAATAAATTGATTAAACATAAAAGCTAACCAAAAGAATATTAGAGACCTCTCAATATCCAGGAGTTAATCAATGGATATTTATCAAAAATCATCATTCTAGAGACTAAATGAAGTCACACAACCACCAAAAAATACTAACTCTAAAAATAATCTAATTATATTGACTCATTTTTCAATATAATTATTTTTTTGTTAAATAAACCACTATAAACCATATAGAATCGTTTCTTCCCAAATCATGAGGTAATGTTCTAATTAAAACTATTTATTTGACATCCAACACCAACTAGGTAACATCAAATTGATGGAGAAAACCAAAATAAAGATGGTTCTCATACGACTGACTGAAAATTATATTTTTTGAATTTATAAATACCTGCTTTATGGGTAAGATGTAACCATATGAACACTATACCCAAAACCTTACATCAAACGCGAGATCTGAATTCAAAGTGTAAAATTAAAAATTAAAAAGAGCACCATGACCCAAGGAAAACTGGACCCACGAGATCTCTTAACTGTCGATCACATCACCAACCATCATCATGCATTTCAGTGCGCCTATTCGGATGTACCGTCATCCCCATAAATATTTTCACCATCTTCACCAAAACATCATGAAAGAAACACAGATATCATTTCCACCATATCATTTCCTGAGAGGAGCTGGTAACCTAAATGAATTTTTTTCCAAAAAAATAATTCATAATACATAATATTCAAAAAACACTTCAAACATCCTTCTACTCCAAGTTTTTCGGAATCACAAAATCTAAAGGAAAACAAATCCTTCGTTGATACCATGTCTTCGCTGCAGGCTGGAATTAACCAATCGCAAAATATAAATCCATAACCAATCCACAAACCTACATCGCATCTAAGGCACAAAATCAGAAACCCGAAAACACGGAATAGGTAAGGAAGAAAACATGTCGCAAGCCCAACGCCACCATCAATCACACACACTACGACCAAATTCATCCAATCGCATCCCGACAGATAGGAATCGTGGCAGAATCCTCATTTGCAGAAATAGAGAACTCCGACTTCTGACCATCACCACGTTGCTTGAGTTCCATGATCGAAGGCCAGCATATAGTGAAATCATCGACCATTTCAAGATGACTTCTCCACAGTGAAGGTTGCACGTCATGAAACCACTGATCCAAAGCGTCACCAAAAAGTTGAGCCACAACGGGTAAGAGGAAGACGGTGGCGGGGGAGAGAAATAGTAGCGGAGCCCCTTATGGGTGCATATGTTAAAAATTCTCTCATCCTATAACTTTTGGAACTCAATTCATCATTAATTAAACTCTAAACATGCATGTTTCAACAATGAACACAACAAATAACCTATTGAGGTTTGACACACCATTTTAACATAGAATTGAACCACCAAACATTAGTTATGGATCTCATAAAGACAAATCATAGGAATATTAAAATAGAATAAAAATTATTCTATGAAATAATAACTTGTGTTGTCCATGTATCGACCAAATATCAATGAAATTCATAAATAGAAAATTGTCACCCTAGATATCCAAATCAAAAACCCACAATTAAGACTCCTCCACCATCTAAAAATAATAATAACTACACTGTAATAAAAAATGACATCATCATCAAAATCTCCCATAAAAAGATGAATTTCTAATTGATCATTCAATAAACTCTAGGAGAATTAAAATTCACACATAAAAATACTACATGAAATCATTATCTGTACATCACCTACAAAATTTCCAATAACATGCACATATGAAATCATATAGTCATGGTCATAAAATTATTTAATCTATAGAAATTGATGAATATTGGATTCATACTGGGAGAATATAGAGCACATATATTTATGGTCGTTGACCACACAATAGTCTCATTGATGATGTGATGTCTCCATAATTTCTAGGAATATTAAAATTTATCACAAAAAATATCATGGTTTGGAGAGTTATTCACATGGGGATATTAATTCCATAACCTATAAGAAACAACCAATATCTATAAATATTAACAAAACATAACAATATACATGAATCATCACAGAAAACATAAAACAAAATTCCTATTAAATGGGAAAATTTAGTGGGTCACTAATTATCCTCTCTATCATGCACACAATACCTTCCAGAAATATGATAGTCCACATGAACACATGATCCTCCTAGGTTAACATTGTTTGAATATTCAAAACAGATTAAAATATATAAAAACTACCTATTGTCTCAAAAATGAATATGGATAATATACACCTAATCAAATTTCTTGGGTCATTCCATGTCACACACTACTCTATCTCTAAGGATCCAACGCTAATACATATTGGGACACAACATGACATAAGAATTTAACTTCAAAATATATGAAATCACACTTTGAAACCTTAAAAAAACAACATGCTGCAAAAATCAAATAATGAGCAATGATTCTCCACATTATCCATCTCATATATGGGTTACATTATGATTTCATGGATGAAAAAACCATTGAATGATCATGTTCCCCACATAACACTGCAATCATCAACCCCATTAACATGGATAGAGCATTCATTACCCACAATATCATCACAGTGAACTCATATTACCAAAGATGAATAGATATAGTATTATTATGAATTTACTGATCCATCACCTACAGATAATGATAAATTGATAGAAACTATATTTCAAATACCAATCATTAATTAATCTTCTGATAGATTAAATCATTAATCCACAGAATAGGATAGTGGTTCTTCATTGTCACCTGGTTCATGTGATGAAATTAAATTCAGAGCCACAAATTATTATCACCATTATTATTAAAAAATACACTACACCCAATGGAGACAACCATGAATAAAAAATCTATTTACTTCTGATAATTTGGATGTACAACTAGCTCCAACAACTCATAAAAAACTATCATATTTTGAGACATTTAAATAGGAAAAACACATGGATTTAACAAAATTTAAAACTCCATCACAAATCATGGGTGTAATGATAGATGATTTTATGGAAAGAAATCACTGAACTCTTCTATAACCTTGGAAGACACATATAAATAAATATCTAATGAGACGAGTAAAAAAAATGGCCATAAAAATGCCAAGGATGGATTATGCTTCTGACCCATGCAATGTTCTCTATTTCTAAGAAACAGTATTGTATATCTATTTTCATCATAGACCACAACATAAAACATAATGTAATCAATGATATCAAAAAATAAATAAAACTAAAACATGATTAATATGATCTCATATAGTTATATTAAAAGACATATGAAATCTCCCAAAGAGAGTTGTTGTCACAACACTAGATCATAGTATCTATATACAATATACATATCAATATGTTGTCCAACTAAAATAGTCAACAACAAAGTACATGGACTCACCTCTACCTCAAATCAAAAATAATTGAAGGGAGTATGTTATATAAAATATAATGTCCCTCCAAAATCAAAAAGAAAATTTAACAATGTAGAAAACAAGAATGGTTATAATTACTACTGTTTGGGTCACCCTATTCTAGAAATGAAAAAGATAGATGATTACTATTACATTATTCAAGGCATATATATCGATACTAATGACTGGGAAATCTATATTCACATAGAGGATGAGGGTCATCATGAGAATATACACCACATGTACCATCTCCCATATAGTAATCTCATAATGATAAACACTCCTACAACACCCTCAATTGAAATTGCCTTATGATTGAATCTAAACCCAAACCCATAACATGCATTGACATCTTAGAAAGGTATTGGACTCTCACTATGGATAACAATTTCTTCCTAAAGAAAAAAAATCAGATGGTCGCTTGGAATAATTTTGGGAGTCATCGCCCGCAGAGAAACAAGATGACGGGGGATGGTAGCTACGAATTGCTTACTAAATGCTCATCAATCCCAAAAACCAAGAAATACATACCATATATCCACATGAAGAGAAATTATAAATACTACCGTATCAAGATGTTTAGATATTTCACATGATTCTCTCAAAAACATATACTCTCTTCATCACCTCTAGATACATCACCATCATAAACATAGTGACCTAGCACTATATCTATGAATGAATTTCAACATCCAAATTATTTCCCCTAGCCTCCATATCATGAAACTGTCATGATTAATATTGTGTAAGGGACATGAAATGGGTCTCTAAATATAACATGATGATGATATTTTGTTTAATGGTAAAAAACTTCTAGTGACTAGCCACCATTGGGGTCATGGAATGTAATTCTACTCATAAATGGTCTAAAAACATCTTCAATGATACTGTTGACCACTATTGATCTGTGATCAATAAGATACACCACTTTCCTGCTTCCTTATAAGGATTCATTGTAGGCAAATAAACCCCATGATCCTTCTGATAAAAATTGAACTGAAAAATATCTCAACAAACTCCAACCTATCAACTATGATGAAATCATAAAAAGAGCCATCACACTTATGTAGATGTTGGTTTTAAAACTATTATAGCTTCCTCCTCCATGTGTCACTTTCACAGACTTAAACACTTTGATGATCATCTAGAACATCCCAAAAAACATATTCAACATTATAAAAATAAAAGGACATTAAATTGGAGGAAAACATATAAAATGAAAAAACTATTAAGTGAAACTAAAAATGGAACGTGGAATATTTAATATTAAATTAATAATTATTATATTATATTTTTTATGAATTAAAAATATCCCATGTTCAACACATTTATTTGACAATAGAAAATAATAATAATGAATGATAATTTCATAGGCATATACCTCATTACCATTATCAGGTAATTTAATAGGCTTAGTAAAATTAATTGTATGTGCATCTGATCATAGGGGTCACTAAATATCAATATCTTATTATTTACCTCTTGTTTACAACAATCACTAAACATTCTTGACACTAATTACCTACCAACCAATAATTCCTATCCTATTCTTATCTAAAAACTCCAGATATTCGCTTAACCTAGACCACTGATTATAATATCTAACGACCCCATCCTTTCAAATAGTATGCAACATATTCCAAAAAAATTATATTTCATATGGTGACTACCTGAGTCCTACATCATGATGACCTAAAAATGGAGACTAGCACTGAGGGTATATTAAGAATATATATGGGTGGAATTAAACTCTATGAGAAAATGTAGATTATATAGATAAAACATATAAACCAAAAAAAATAGAAATATATATAGTGAAAAATCCCATATCCATAAATAAAATTATATAATATACAATAATAACTAAATGAAAAAACAATAGGTTCCCAGAAGGTAAATACTAATGTGACCACAATGCCTAAAGAGCTCTAATCAAAAATGATTTACTAATATCGAACCAAATCCTTGAATCACTCTAACTAAAAATTGAAATTGCTTCTATATAATTAGGGTTATCAAAATGGAATACTCATTAATATCCACCTTGGAGACTCTCATGTATGATATAATAAAATCATTCTAAAGCACAGTGAACAACGAAGAATTTAAGTGGACACCTACATCGATATAATATGTCACCATTATCACCATAGCTATCTATCACCATGTCCATCATATAATATGTCATATAATACATTTTTATACACAAAGTATTACTATAAAATACTTCCACTCTAGTTTTTTTCTCTTCACAAAAATTTCAAGTCCCTGTCCATCTCTCTCAAAAAAGTAGTCCATCGCTTAAAATACATGTAATGGATTTACAACATGAACCACACGAATGAAATTATCACATAATCCCATATTAAATAACCAACTACAGTAACCATGAGGTATTTGGGAGCCACCATTACATGAATGAAATTTATAAATCATTATTTATTATACCTCAATTATTTACATTGTACACAACATGCATGTACATCATGAACTAATAACAAATACAAATATTTACTATAAGAATACATATAAATAATTATCAAGAATTCATGTGTGTATCTATAAAGAAGCCATCCCAACCCTATAAAAAAATTTATGAGGAAAATAACAATTATAAATATTCGATAATTTAACTACAAGGAAAAGAGAGAGGGGCCTTATAGGGTATTCAGACTTCTATCATGCCACCTGGATGTTGGGGATGGCATCCATGAATATCTAAGTTGGTATCATTCTACCTAAACATCATCGATGGGGAAACATATAAATAAATAAAATATTCAAGATTAAATATTGCTAGAAACCACACAATGGGAATATTCTAGTTTTATGAGAAACATCATCTATCTTTTCATGGACATTCGATGATCACTACTAAATATATATTTCTTATAAGAAATAATTTTTTTAAATTGATACATAAATTGGAAATTATATTTTAAAAATTACACTTCATTATTTAATTAATTATTCATCAATTATAAATTATCATTAAAACACATTACAATAAATTAAACATCCTTATATTTTCTATACCATTTTGGCCTAATCCATGTTGAGTAATTGATTCTTGAATATTAACAAATTTTTAGAAACAGAATTCAATCATCATCTGCCATATCGGTGATGAATTATTTATTAATTATTAGAATCATTAAATAACCCATGTTCCAAGGAAACCCAAACTATGATACTAATAAGGGAAAACAAAAAATCAAGGTCACCAAACTGCATTATATAGTGGAGACCTGAAAAAAAAGAAACCATCTTTTCATCCATTAATTAAATTAAAAATATAGTATCCAAATATGAACAACACATTAATTTTGTAATTCCATCTTAATCTTGTAATATCATCTTTGGTTTCATCCAAAAAACCCATATGAATACCCTAATTCATATATCCATAAGAAGCATAAATTAATTACAAAACATACCCACCTACTAGTTCTTATATCGCACCATCCATCCAAGTAACATATAATATCTAGGATACCAAGACAAACATCAGATTTTATAGAAAATATCATTATTGTTGCACAATAGATGTAGAATGAATAAAATCCTAGACTCTAGGGAAATCAAGGACCTAAAATAAGTAATCCATATTTCACATTAAATTGACCTACCACTTCTCCAAACACAAGACACATCTTCCTGTAAAAGAAAAAATAATCACCGGCCCCAATAAAAATATTTATTAATCTACTAGATCTTATTCCTTATTGAATAAATTGATTCATTATTATCAAATTTTCAACAGTGAGAAACATACATAATCAGTCTACCACACCATATTAAATCATTAAACATAGTTTTAAAATTATTCAAAATAAAAAATGTGTGAGAAAACCAATTATCAGTTAACATTATTTTATTATTGTAAACAATTGTAAAATTAGATATATTTCTTATCAATTCCATTAACAATAATTATTATCTTTTCCAAGAAATCATGTTCATTGATTCAATATGATCATAATCATATTACAAGATTCAACAAATTACAAAATACATCTTCATTAATTATTATTTCAATTAATTATAAATAAATGAATAATTAATATTATTGTCAGATTTCAAAATTATAATCCATGTTGAAGAATATTCTATAAAATAATTTCATAGATATTATGTCATCATTAAAAACCATAGGAAATCTAATACCATTATATAAACCATTTCAACATGTCATTGATCACTGACTATAAATTAATCTACTTCAATAAATATTAATTCAGTTTAAATTCTATACAATGGGATTAACCACACTCAATTCATGATATCACGTAAATATATAGAGAAGAAACATAATACAAAACTTAAAGGCATCAACAATCATCACATGATAAAAAAACCAATGGTGAGGATCTATGAATACATCAACCATAAGGAATATATAATTTTATTTTGTAATTATATGAAAAACTACCAAAGAAATAAACACAATAAAATAGTAGAGTAATGGAACCATATAATTGAGATAATAAATGATACTAAACGTGACTAATCTTGTATTATTCACATGAAAACGATGAAAAAACACACATTATATCACCACATATCAATGATAGTAACACCCATGAGTTTCTTTTGAGGTTTTATATTGTTAGGTTTTGGTTGTGTATTTATATTTTGGTTTCCCCATTAGTTTTTGATGAATAATAGTGATTTTATGTTTGAATATAGGTAGTTTTTATTTATCTCATAGATTGGGGAATCATTCTCCCTCTCCTAAGAAACAGTTCATACAATGTTCATGTTAGATTGTGGTGACCATATAGTTAGTGCACATTTTATAAAATTGTGTGGGATGACAATGTGGCCGATCAATTAAAGATTGCCAGGGACACATGGTTGTAGATTGGATGGGAAAACTGAGTGGGAAAACCAAGAACCTATTAATGGAATGAAAATGTGGAAAATTTAGTATTTGACCTATTTGATTTTAACACCAAATAAACTCTCATATACCCCATAAAATATTTTCATCCATGTGGTCATCTTTCAAGCCATATTGGGCCACTTGATCATCAATACATATGTGTTCTTAAACTTGGTTCTTCAATGAATCATATTGTAATCACATTCTCCCTTAATATTTCCATTCAATTGGGGTTAAACTTCCCCATTCCTTTTGATTTCATTTTTTAATTTGTTCGTTGACCTACAAATCATTTGATATTTTGATTTTGGGGTGAAATAATCTTGTTTGATCATATATTGTTCTTTTATAGGGACATGTGGGGGTGTGAGTGTTGTTTGAAAATGGATTTTGAATGTAAACAAGTGTGGGGTAGGTGGTTCCAATATGTTATATTATTTTATGTGTTAATATTACATGATTGATTTTTTAAATTTGTAATATGTATTTTTTGGTGGTGATAGACATGTTTTTAATGTATTTTGAGATACACTTATGAAAAATTATTAATTTCTAAATCAATGTAGTCATGTTTCATGTTGAATTTTTTTTATTGAATATGTTTTATGCATTGGGTAAAAGGTGTGAAATGTGTTTCCTAAGAGATTTAAACACGTGAACATGTTGTATATTTACATTTCTATGAGGAAATCTGTTTCATTCATGTTTAATTCTTTTTTACCTTCAATATGGCTTTGAATTTTAAAAGTTTTGTCAATCATGATACAAAATGGTTTTCATGACCTTATTAATATAAAGAATATTTTTTCATGTGAATTATCAGATGCCAAATGTGTTTCTCCTATTAAATTTATAAATGGGATCCATAAATTGATCATGAGGTTCAATGTATATTTCCAAATTGTTTTGTTTTGGCTGTCAAATGGAAAATGGGTTTGAATATTGAAATGTGTGGATTCCATGTCGATTATGATCATTGAATCAATATGGAAGTTGAATATTGGGATTTGAATGATTGACTGTTATACATGGTATATCTTTCTAAATGTGATGATTTATTATGTATTTTAAATTTTATTTTATCATAAAGGGGATCATGGTCATATAGGTGGGAGAACAATAACCAGTACACAAGCTAATTGATAATTGGTTGAGAACCTAATTAAACTTGTTGGATTCAAGATTACAGCAAAAACTAATCATGTGATCTGATAAAAGTCCAATACATTTTTGTATTAAATATTCGATATTGTCTCGTTCCTAGGATGGTTGTTCCATATTGGCTATTGATATTGGTACCAAGAGGGCCTTGGATTAACTCCTCTCTAGTTTCTTCTAAATGAGGATATTTTTTGTAGTTGAGTTATATGATTTTGACCACTGATGTATGATGATTGTAGGGTACCACATATACGAGTTAACTATTGGGGTCTTAACATGGTGGTATCTTATGAAATGATTCTCATATTATATGGTTATGAAATTCACTATATTGTAGAAACTATACACATTTTCATTTCATGTATACATATTTGTGAGAATGGTTTTCATAAAAATGTGTTTCATTATATTTTTATCAATAAAATATTTTCTTATAAATGTTACCCATATTGTTATCGAATTGTGTGTGTTTATTTGACTACTAATATTATAGAATTTAATCTTTTTTGGGTGGAATACTAATGAAAATGTTTTCACTAAATTATCATAAAATAATAAGAAAACTAAATATTAATTAATTAAAAAATGTAAATATACTAAATTTTATTTAATATCATTAAATTATTTATTAACTTTTAATTAAATATTTATAAATTATAAAAGTAATTCTCTTAATATGTAATTTTTAAAACATTCAATTACTTATACTATGGTATAATTATGTCATACATTCATTTATATGTTGAATAAATGTTATTAATAATTTCATAGGTAATGTAACTATTCATTTTTCTAGTTTATAATTCATTAGTGTCACATTACTATTCCAAAGACCATGTTACTGTTTATTCTTCATAGGTTACTTAACATCTATTAATACTTCTTATTTAATACTTTTTTAATTTATAATATTTTTTTTTGTGTTATTCATTTGATTTTATTTAAATTATAATTTATAAAATAATTATAATAAGGGTATTAAACATGATAAAATTTTGGGTTGTTACATTTTTCCAACATTATGCAATTATGGGCCCAAAATTTTGTTCTTCAAAATATGGGGAAAACAGTTGATGGTAATTCTCCATCATCACCTCCTGTTGTTTCCTTGATTCCTCTTCATACTTATGGTCCACCATAGTTCATTGACAAGTTTAGTAGTCTTCATGCATTTAACCTATTCATTATGAACCAAGATCATCACTAGCTTCTCCTCTTATGATATGTCATTATCCAATATAACAGCTGATGAATTCAGTACAAGTGATGGATTTGGTATATACATCCATTAGAGGGATACATGGAATACATCATGTACCTGATTCATGGTTGTTGAAATGTCTAGTTAATGGAACATAGCTCTGACACGATCAAGGATCTCAAAGTGGACGATGTTCTTGGGACATTTATTTCGTTTCGTCCAAAAAATCATGTTTCTATCCCCTAGAGATATGCAGCGGAATAAAAAAACTCTATGATTAAAATCATTATTTCCCAAATGATTGTCTGCATTATATTTATTGGATGTTTGAGTGGAAACTAATTTTTAGGATAATTATTCCAAGGGAATATGTTGGTCCCATCATTATTTGATGTAGATAGAAAATTCTCCAAATATATCTTCTAGTGTCTAAATATTATAATCAGATTGACCTATAATTTGAGGAATATAGGATATACTAAAGATCAGCTATGTTCTAAGAGAATGTAGGAGACAATTCAAGATCCTAGAGGTGGATTTCAGATCTAGATCAATTATAATCGATAGTGATACTTCACTAATCATTAACACTTCATGGATGTATATACATCCAAGATGATCTAGTTTGAAATCCTATTTAGTTGTGATAATGATAGATTTCATTGTATGATGATACACAAGAACACTTGTAGAATTTTTTCATATTTATTTATTTGTATTTCCATTGAAAAATAAATTGGTAATGTTCTCCCACATCCATGTTTGTACGGATTTTGGTTGTATCATCACTTTATAACTTTTTAAATGAGCACAAATATGGTTATATACTACGAACATTGATGAATTTTTAATTATCGTCATCATCATACTATTCCACTAATATTTGTCATAGTGATCTCAATACATATTTGAGCTCTATGGCCGAATAGAAAATGTTGAGATGTGTGGATTATTCATAAGAATCATCATTTCCATATATTGGATTGTACACATTTTATGAAAAAAAAAATTAAACTACTTCATAAAAAATTATATAACATTAGTATTTCCATTTTCTCATAAACCATCTTTGAGATTTAAACATCATTCCTTTGTGGATAACATCGATTATCCATATGGAATGGTTGAGAAATAATTTGAGAAAGGATTGATGATGTTCTTAACTTAATTATTACAATGTAAACTCTTACAAAATCTTCGATGATTTGATCCTTATAAAATATTATATTTAATAATGATACATGATCCATTCTATATGGAGAATATGTTACCCTATTTTCTATAATAGAATGGTAGAGGATTGAGATATCATAATATTTGATTATATACAACCATATTCTTGGGATCATATTAATCATCTACTATATGAATATATATTTTAGATTCTTGAGATCAGTATATATCCTACACCTCTAACTATACATATAATGCATCAAGATTATCAATGCAATGATTATAACTTCCGTCCCCAGTTCATTTGTGTGATAGTTCTTATTAGGAATTTTTTATCATCCTAGGTTTTTAAACTATATCATTATCAATTTTAATATCTACATAACCTAAATCCTACATTTAATCATCATTGTATATTACATATTGTTCCCCACATATTGGTAGTGTGATCACTGGTGTAGTCATAGGCCTATTCTCACCTCTTGGATGTAAGAATCACATTCATTAAAAAAACCCTTATTACCTTCAAATTTACCATCATTTGCGGGTTTAAAAATCATCATAAGTTCATCAAAAAATCATTAATAACTATCTATTCCATTGTAAATATGAATATTTGACACAAATGATTCCTATAACACTCTTCGATTTAATCTTTCATAGAAGTGTTCACATATATCCCTTTTTTGGGGATTACCTGAACCGATACTTTTACATAATTAATAGAGACATGAAATTTACAATACGTTGAATAATTTTTATCCCATTACAATGTAACAAATACATTATTCAAATTATCCTCATTCTCTACCATTCTCTTTGAGTATATTAGAATATCATCAATAATGACTACCTCAAATTTTTTGAGTTTTTATCTAAAGTCACATTTAATTAAATCTATTATTTATTTTGGAAATTTATTGAGTTTGAATGGAATCATGATGAGCTAAATGTGTCCATACAATTTTTGAAAGGATTTCATGGGAATATCATCCTTCATTAGTATTAATTATTTATATCTCAACCCAAGGTCCATCAGAAAAAAATTACTAGCCCAAAATATCATATTGAAAAAATTCATTAAAATTATGGGGACACAATATTTAAATTGATTTTATTGAGATCACAATAATCAATACATAGGTTCAATGATCCATCCATGTTTATAAAAGAGTACTAGTTCAACACTTGGTTAATAATTCAAACGTATAAACCCATTTTACAGATTTTCCATGGAATACTTATTTAGTTCCAATGGCTTAATAGAGGCCATTATATATGGATTCTTTTAATATTTTTAGACATCCAAGAATAAGATCAATTGAGTACACAATATCTCGATTAGAAAGAATACCAAGATAGTTTTCGTGAAAAATATCACTATATCCCCTTAGAATGGGCTTTTATTATATCATGATTATATATTTATTCTCAATCATTTGAGACAGATATTCATGTTCATATAGTATTAATATAAAAAATTGATACAATTATTTAAAATTTGATTTATACTCATTCATAAACTTATAATGATTTATAGGATGATTCTAGATTTGATATGTAATCTCTCATCCCCAACTGTTGATATTTGAATTATATACAGGTAGTAAATCCTTGCCAAAAATACAGTCAAACTCGACCAAAACAAGATTGAAAACATTTTCTCTATGGTTTATTCCTAAATCATTACCTGTAGAAGATTTATAAATTATATATGCAATAATTGTAACATTTTCTGTTCTCAGAGATAACTCATCCTCTAAATATTGATGATGTATTTTAATTATTCTGCTAATAATTTAAGATATTAATGATTGAGTAGAACATGTATTAAATGGTTCATTTTACTTTTATAAATGAATAACCATCATATTTATCACCACGTCATCATCAGGATCCACTTCAATAGTAACTATAACATATTCCCTTTCTTTCTTCTTTGGAGGTTGGTGTTGTTGATTTCCCCCAAAACACATTGGCATAAAAAATGTATCGAATAATTCCCATGTTACTTTTATCTAAAACACTACACTATAGTCTGACTGTTGATCTGAACATTCCATTATTCTTCCAAAATTTGTGGATTATTAAATTCTCATTGGTAGTTATTAGAAATATTTCCCATTCTTCCACATTTTATGAATTTCCTAATTCAATGTAAATAGTTACGATGAGACATAATTTCATAAATATTATACATGGGATATTGGGTATTTTTTACTTCCATAAATATATCATATTTTCCACACATGATAAAGTACATAATCAATATTTTATCACTAGGACAATTTGAGAACTGAAATTCAATGATCTCCATTTAAACCATAAGGGAAGAAGAAACAATCTATTTATAGCTATCAATGACTCTAATGGTCAATGATTTTCATATGAAATTATTTATTCTACAAAAGAATAGATACAACTTGTTTTTTTGTGGAAATGAAAATGTTGTATCTTTCAAGCCATGGGAAATTTCCTATGAATTTCCCCAATAGGATTGCCTTCCTTCTACATATGTCTATGGAATTACCATTCCATTTTATGACAGCGGGTTTGGGGAAAATATTTATCCAAATATATTTTCATGAAATCTTCCAATTAATTGGTTTCAACTACTTCCATGGATTTAATGTTTTAATTTGTGTCCGTCATTGATCAACATCCACCTTAACAAAAATAACCACTAGTAGAACCTCCTCCTCTTCTATAAAATAGAGGACTGAGAATATATTTTCCATGGAGTTAATGAACTATCCCGTGAATTGCGGATAGAACGATTGATTAAAACTGTGAAGAATTTTCCACATGATGTTTTATAGGTGAAATTTCTCCCTATTTGGAGAAGGATATAATTCCACATGAATCATGTAATTGTTCATATCATGATCCAGTTTTTCATGACATTTCATTATGTTTTGAGAACTCATTCCCATCATATTTAAAATTTCATTAGGTTAATCATCACATTAAATATCACATTTACTATTATAAATATTTATTCCTTTACAATAAATTATCTAAGAAAAGTAATTGACAATTATGGGTCATGAAAAATTAACATATAAGAATAAATAAAGGAATCATTGAACATCAAAAGAAAAACGTGTAAAGGAAAAGTATATCCAAACTTTTCATTACATAGAATAGAAATTTTTTTATACCATGATATGCTTGATCACATAGATTTACACTATAATTTCTGTTTTCCCTTATCAATGTTTCATAAATAGAATATGAATTTACCAAAGAATGTATATTAGTAATGTCAAAACAAGTGCACCATAATGAATTTTACCATGACCATGTTACACTATGTGAAGGATGAATATACTTATCAGATTTGTTACTACAAGGTAAATATATTATAAAAAAATACACACTTTTACTAACAAGTTATAAGTTTATTTTCATATAATCCACCTACTCTATACAAAAAAAATTGGTCAGTTTTATAATACAAAGTCTTATCACTACAGTAGTTAATAATGTGATATATTAATAATATCTAAAAACCTCATGAATATTAATAGGATACCAACTATAGAAACCATACACATTTATACATATTATTATATGATTTTATGCATACTTAAAAATAAAATTACATGATAATGATCATGATGCCTTGTACCTGGGATATTATGTACATAATTAATCACCATGATTCCAAAATAAAAAAACATTCTATTCAATCATTATAAGGATCTCATAACATCCATTTATATATTACATCTATATTTAATAACATTTTGGAATATATGATGAAATTGGGGGAGATAAAACAACTAATAATGAAATAAACATTAAAATAATGTTGAACACATAGGATAGAAGGAATAACATATTGATATAAAATGGAATGGATCATGATTACACATATAATTTAATAAAATATAGATCATTGGATCATATTATCTAAGAATCAAAGTAATTTTTTATGAATTCTATTAGATTAATTTATCAGGAGTCATGTATCATTTCTCATGTAGAAGCATGAGCCATTGATAACCACCAGGACCATTGAAAATGTTTTATGATTCAAAGATATCTAGCAAGACTGTTGTGCATCATGTCTCGTGAGATGAAAAATTACCCAATGAATTGGAGATCTATTTAGTTTCAAACATTATAACATGTCCAGGAATATTTTTTTTATATTAATGACATTCATAGCGAATCAAACATAAATAATAGGGTTATCCCTTGAAGGAATTTTGTATAATAATAATGTCAAGAGGGATTACATATATGAATATAATAATGTATCCATAAATTAATTAGATTAAATCATGCAAGAAAATTCCTAACTAAAAATATGTTTATATAATGACATGTTATTTTAAAAATTTGTGAATACACATACAAATAATTTTTAAGAAACCTTGGAAAAAAATCATTTTATTGAGGAACAAAGAAAATATTTACGATTATTTAAAATTAAAACGGAATAAATGTTTGTTTAAACCCATAAATGAACAAACATAGACATTAATATAAAATTATTTATTTTCTTAATAGAATATATTATGAAATAATATGTTGTATTTCACATTAAAACATGAAAAAATATGGATGTTCCAATGTATTGGGGTTTCTTTTAAGAAATATTCAAGTAGAGAGCGTTATTAAAAAATGTATTTCCTCAAAAAATAAGGATGTTATGATTTAGATACATTATTTTGGAGAATAAAAATATAATTTATAATATTTATATAAAAAATAAGAGTTATTTTGGGTATATAAAAAGAAAACGTAACCTGAAAGAAATATGGAGGTTCAGACTGGAAGTCTTACCCCATATAAAAAATGGTTTAACACATGATATAATTCTCATGAATACTCAAATAAAATTAAATTATTTATATGAAAAGATCCTTTTATATATGAAATTAATTCATTAAAATTTTATTATGTTATTTTATGACATTGTTTATGAGTTATTGAGTTCAATTTATTCATTAATAATTATTCATTTTCTTAGTTTTCATGATATTTATACTTTCATATGAGTGTGTATGTTCCTGGGTTTAATTATCAAGAATTTAAATAATACATCTTAAATGAAAAAAAATAATTTAGATGGCCTTATATGTAATTTTTTTCTAGATATTAGTATGAATCATTAGATAACATGTCAATGAAAATCATTAAATTAATTTTATGATTTTTTCAATCACAATGAACTCGTTTTGGTTAATCATTTTGTTTTAAGTATATATGTTACAACCATGAAATAAAATTAGTCAAATATATATATTTTAATATTTTAAAAAAAAATTAATTGTTTTATTACTATACATATTAGATACAATGGAAAATGTAATGTTGTTATCCATGAAGGCACTCAATCAAACCCCATTGACAAGAGTTTAATTTTTTGAATTAAATTGTGGGGAGAAAGGTTTTGATGATGTATTATTTACATTATAATTATAAATTAATAGTATATTTATGGTTTGATTATTTTTTATGCCATTTAGATGGTGAGAGGTATGGATATATTATTAACATGAATTAATATAAAAGAAAACAATGAATAATTTTCCTCTTGAAAATTTCTTCCATGAAAAACTAATTATGCTAATGCTTTTTTTACTTTTATTAGATAATAGATCTTTGAATTCAATTATTTTATTGGGATGAGTAATTTTTAGAATTTGGACTATGCTCAAATCATTTAATGTGTTAGGACAAGATGTGGTGAAGGGTGGTAATTATAGTGGAGGAGAGAGGTGTTTCCACATTATATTATTAATTAGTTTATAATTTTCATGAATACTATGAATAGTTTGATATTTATCAATGAATATATTAAAATAATGAAATATTGTTCGAGATAATGGTGATTAGATCAGTAGTAAATCAAGTAATTATGTATTTATCTTATAATGTTTGTGTATCCTAAATTGTAATATTTTTTGCATTCACAAACAATTATTGTATTAGATTAAAATCCAAATAATTAATGAAACATGTACTTAAATTTGTATAATTATAAAAATGAACTCAATGTTATTAATGCAATTTTAAAAATATATGAAATTTAATTTTGAAAGAAAATATTTTTTTACTCAAAATACTTTATTTAAAATTATTATTAATTTTATAACACTTTGAAAACATAAATAATCTCATAAAATTATCATAAAATCATATGAAAAACAATTAATTTTGGAATTAATTCTTCAAAATAATTTAGTTTAAATTATTTATTAATCATAAAATTGTAATTAAATAATTTTGACTTATAAATATATCATTAGATATTTAATAATTTAAAAAAGATTTCCTTTTTATACTATGATATAATTATATCATACATTAATATATAAGATTGAAAATTTTTAATTATACTTTTTAAGGTGAGATGACTATTAATATTTGTTTTTTAATATTCATAAGGGTTAAAATACTTTTCCAATGATCAAGTTACTATTTCAGAAGTGTAGGTTTCGTAACATCTACAAATACTTCTTATTTTATTCACCCAACATTTATACGGTTTTTATTTTGTTCTAAATGAAATTTAATTTGATTACTACAATATTAAATAACTATAATAATGAAAAATTTTCTTTATAAAAGATTATTTTTTTACAAACATCAACCCCATATAGGATTTTTTTCTAGGTGATATTTATCCAATCTTTTTTACCTCTTGGGCATTAGTCCTTTTATGATTCTTCCCTTTAATATTAAATGAATAATCATTTAATCCATTTCTCTATTCATATATCGTATCTTTTCCCACTGTCTTGGGATTTTATTTTCCAATGGGTTGTTTGACCTAAAGAGTGTTTAATATTGTATTTCAGGTAATATCATTATTGTTCGTGTTTGATTTTTCATTTATGTAGTCTTTTGGTTGTGTGAGTATGGTTTGACACTAGATTCCAAATTTTTAGAGGTGTTTTGTGGGTTTCTTATTGATTTAACATTATTCTATGACCCTTTCTTTCATTATTAATTATTAACATTTGTTTTATCAATTATTTGTGATTTTTAATATTGTTTTAGAAAATTTTCAAATGACCATATGGGGAAAATTGGTTTTATTAATGAATTAGAACACTTTTAATATATTTTTTCCTGGGGTGTTTTTGAATAAGTTTTATGCATTTTTTGAAATGTATGAAATGTGATTTCAAAGAAGTTCTGAGGGTGAATGTGTGGAACATGAATTTTCCTAATAAAATTTTATTTTATAACTTTTTTTCAGGTTCATTATACACTATATATGTTTTTTTCAAATATTAATGTGATTTTTATAGTGATATTAAAATTTTTAAAGTGATTATGAATTATAAAGCGTATTTTTCAATGGGAATGGTGGGATTACATATGTTTTCTTCTTGTTAAATTTCCAAATAAATTTCATAAATTGTGTTTGTTGCATGAAATGTATATACAAATGATTTTGTTGTGTGTTGTATATATAAAGAGTTTTATTATGGAAATTCTTGGATTCTTATTGGATTTTTATCATTGGATCAATGTGTTAATGAAAATGTTGTTTCCACCTTGTGTTCTTGAGATTCATGGAATGGTTATGTGAATGTGATCATTAATGAGATATATGTTATGAAATTTTTGAAAATTGGGAATACCAAATATCATGGTGGGATAAATAGAACTATTTTTCTAGATGTCTTGTTAGTATATCATGACCAGATTCATGTAGAAAAATTGGAAATTTTGATTCTAACTAAACATGTTATATGATATGAGACTATTATAACATTATGTTGAAGCAAATCTTGTTACTGGATAATTGGAATGTTGTTTGATTGATTCTTATCTTATGAAGACCACTAGAAAATTTGAATAAATCCTCTCTAGTGGCTTATACATGAGAATTTTATTAGTTTTTTATTTGAATGATTTTGATAGCCAAGGTATCAGGTTCATATGGTCCCACTTGTGCAAGTAACCTATAGGGTTTTCAAATGATGTTTTTATAGGACATGATACTCATTTGATGTACTGTTATCCATGGAAATATAGTATACCTTTTTAATATTTTCATTTTTGGAATTAAATTTCTTCAAATATGGTTTCCCTACAAATTTTTTTCTAATAATATTTTCCTTAAAAAACATTCATATATTATTTTTAACTATTTATATTTAAATAACCATGTTGAATGTTCATCAAATTTTATAGCATTGAATATTTATCCTGGGAGGAATCCAATTGATCAATGGATCACACCCTACATACAACTATTTTTGTGTGTATGATTTTTTATATATGAACTAGGTCATAGAAATATATATTCGAGTGGTGATGGTGGATCTGGTTCCTACACATCCACATCATGATTTTTTTTAGCCGTGTATTTGTGGTGATGTTCCATTTTTAATGGGGATTTGAGGGATAGTTTTGTTTTTTTCATTCTGTTGTAGTACTATTTTGTAATGGATAAAGTTGAAGACATTGAATCTAATAATGTTTGTACAGAATTTGGTAGTCATTATCTATTAATGTGATACTTCTTAGTGTTTCTTAGTTGAGGTAATATTCATGGTTGAAATCATTCATGGTGTGTTTTTTGAATGTACGGAATGGAGTTTCCAACATTTGGTGATTGAGGAAGCCATTTGGGCATTATCTATGATATGTTTGTGTGTCAGGTTGTATGGTACCCTAGCATGGTTCTTGAATAATATATATTAAATGATTTATCCTCATCAATGGAATCCCTAAACACCTCGGAAGAGGGTCTCTAACCACCGAATGATTGATAAAAGAACTTATTTTTTATAACTATTAGTAAAGTAGAGTTTTAATATGTCCACTTCACATGGAATTTAAACTACAGGAAACCCTTTAACATAATATAAACATTGGCCAATAAGATATTCTAATATATAAATCACCACACTCCAATTACACCAAATATTTTACACATGATCTAGTACACTATAAACAAGCATTAAAATTATTTATATTATAATACATTACATGAAAAACCATTTAAATGTTGTGTATTATCCTAATAACAACTTCTAGTATACCAAACCCTCAATGCACATTCCATACTTCCTTTGAGCCTCATGTTCTTTGGAAACATTCTAAGGGTGGTACAACATAGATCAAGACCCTTATAGTGTAGAGACCCGAAGCTTGACGTACATGGTCATTACATTAATTTTGTAGAATACTTAATACATAACAAAAATAGACACACACGGACCGTAATAGTTTAGTTTCATTTGAAACATGGAACATAATCTTCTAATCGTGGTGAAAGATCTTCAACATCTCCCATAAGGTTCTTCCCCATTTTTTACCTAAAATCTTTCATTATATCATGGGGAAAAGAAAACATAAAAAGGGTTACCTCAAATGCTCAGTAAGGGTAAGCATGGAGAAAATAAAATAAACCATATACAATTGAACATAAAAACATGTACATAATGTTTAAACAAATAAATATTGTGCACTGTCATAAAACATGGTAGTATGTAAGGCATAGATCAAAATATAACATCAATCATGATAAAATAGCTTGTAAATAAAACTTGTAATTGTGAAAACACATTAATCACCTGATATGATTTCCATAGTAGCTATGGCATTGCTGCCAAGACCAACTTAGTGGACAAAGTCCCATTCTGAATCAAGTTCACTCCTCGTTCCAGTCCTGTATTACTGAACTGGTTTAACCTGTCGTTCCAGCCATGACTATCTCCTGAGATATAGATCATTACCCAATGCATTGGAGGGAGATATATATCCCACCCATCTCATAATGAAATCATTCTTACTTGGGCCACATAATTTACATACATCATTCATAATAACCCAATAAATAAAATGGGTTTCATAAAATTCATCCCATCATTACATAATCTATATAAAATAAATGGATATCATTTCTTAATAAGGAAAGTGAAACCATGTAAATCATAGAGACATTATACTTGAAACATACACAAATGAAATAATTTCATCTTAGATGAAAAATTGTTTTCTAAAACACTTGAAATGAATTCTTGAATAAAATATCCCTTCTTCTTCAAAATCATTCTCTTTTCAAAAAAATTCATGCAATTTTAAAAGAAAAGGATTTTTTTGAAAATAGTCATGAAATATTTTATAGAATGCTTCTCAAAAATAAGGCTTTATAAAACAATAAAAATCCTTTCATGCCGTATACGTTAGAAAAACATTATTCTTGTACTTTTGTAGGAAAAGTCAAAAAAAAACATTGTAGGTTAATTAAAAGAAAGATTCCTTCCATACCAAGGGGTAAAAGTAAAAATGGGTAAAAAGGACTTTAAAAATACATGAATTCATTTTTTTAAACCATGTACATGGATGATAGAAATCATCCCAGTAAATACTTACAAATAAGCAATCTCGGATACAAATGAGATTTTCAAAATTATCACTTACCTTAGGTCCGATATGCTTCATACGTATCCAAACCTCCTGTAAAATGATTTAAATAATGTCATTGAGTTATTACAGAATCATATTCGTTGTTATTATATCATATATGGTTCACTTATGACTTTATATTACACTTTCTTTTGTAAATTCATGTTAAAGTACCATTTTTGGTAAAATCGTTTCATTTATCGTTCGTGTTTTAACTTGTAATTAATCAAATGATTACATAGATCATGATTACATACATCCAAATTGTAATACATGATATATATATTATATATACAGAATATTCATATATATAATAGATCGATAAATGGAACGAAATACACTGTTGATGGAGATGGTAGGCCGTACGTATGCATGGACACTGTTTTCGTTTCCTTACTGAATTGAATGGAATTAAGTATATGACATACATATATATGTACATAAATAAAGTAGAATTATTATGTAATATATTTCATTATTAGTTATTATATATACTTTATAATCGTTCTTGATTTTTTATCCAGGAAAATGAATCTCATCACGTCCTGGAGACAGTAATCCGTACGTACGAACGAGTGATGATATCATTCCCATTGAATTGTATTGTAGTGTATGTATAATATTTAATAATCTATATCACTTTAAAATAATCTAATATAGTCATTATTTACACCATTATACCCATCCATTTAAGGTGGTGGTGGAAAATCGATTACACCACGGCGTGGAGACGGTATTCCGTACGTATGCACGCGCGGTGATTTTATTTTCCGTAGGATGGATAGATGGTGAAATAGAGTTGGTTAATACATATAATAACATATCAATATATGAGTGATACAGATTTTGTTACTTCATAATGAAACAACTAAAGAATAATAAGTTGAAGAAGAAATAAAGTTGAATGAATCGGTAACAGACATTACCTCTTCTTTGAAGCCCCTCTTTGAGACCTCCTCTTAGGGCACACAAATTGGTCATTGAAGAAGACCAGGTCCTCTAGGATGTTTCTAGGGAAGTGGGGAAGAGAAATGGTCTGGGATATTCTGAGCGTGAAGGCTCATATTGGTCTTAGTAGGAGAGGGAGGAGGTTCCCTTTTATAAGGGAGGAGAGGGGCACTTTTGGAAATATAAGAGATATTAGTTTATATTAAATACCAACCCCACATAAAAAATTCAAAAATGACTCATATACAAATATTAGATGAGATAGGGTTGTAATATCATCATACAATAAAATTTAGACATGTGGAGAATTTAGTTTAAACATTATCAACTTGATTTATCCTTATTTATCAATTTAATTTTATTTGTGGTAATAATATTCTAAATTTTAAATTATAACAAATAATAAATTATTTGTTGTGAATTGTCCATAATTGGATACTATATAAAATTTTCGACCATATAAATTTAAATTTATAATTTTTTAATATTTTTGTGATTTTTTATCAATTTTATAATATGTTATTTTTATAAAATAACAAAAGTGTCAATTTTGACATAATTCATTTATTTGAATTTAAATAAAATATATACAGAATATATGTTCGAAATAAAATCTTTAATATATTCATAAAAGGTCATATGTTTCTTGAAAATTAGTTTATCACATTAAATAGTTCATATATTATATATTCTATTATTTTTAAAACCATTTATTGGGTTTATCTCTTAATAAAACAATTACTACAACATTTTTGTATAATAATTTAATATACTTATTTGTTGCATAAAAATTAAAACTAAAATCTTATGATGAAGATAAATCTATTAACTTTGACAAAAATAATTTTACTAGAATTTATCTTCTTAAATTAACAACATTTAAATTGTTATATTTATTAAATTATGAAGGTAACAACTTTGGCATCATTTAAAATAAAATAATATAAGGGTCATAATCGCCTTAATAAGGATCCTAATGGTCAAAAATTAGGCCAGTGGATGATTAGGGTCTATATATACACTAATAATAAGTTTTTTTTAGATTTTTTGTCCTTTTGATATGTATTACTATTTCAATAGATACTATATTTTTGATTTTTCACTAAATAAATAATTTCTACATCATTTATGTAAATGATAATAAGGGAATTAAATAACTATTAAAAATTACAAATAATTTAACATGAAAAATAATAACATTTTATCATTCAAATGAGTATTTATAACCGAATTTATATTCTCTATAAACTTATATTTAAAATACAATAATTATTAAAGTTGAGTGAGACATATTTCACTTTATTTTAAATAAAATAAACTAAAGGTCTTAATCAACTCCATGTGGGTTATAATGGATTCCATTTCGACCCAAATATGACTTAGGAAAAATTATAATCATCCAATTGTAATAAGAAAAATATTAGGATACTTTTATAATATTATATTTACCCTTAATTACCCAATTTACCTTTTACTATGGTAAATAAAATTTACCGTTGTTATTATTCATAAAGCCCAAAAATAAAGAGAAGTATATTAATATAATTTGGACCCAATGATTCCAAATATGGAATCCGTTTTTACAAATTCAATACATAGAAGTTGCAAAAATTAAATTAAAATTAATCCTGTTGTTGAAAGAAAATGGGTTTTTGTTTAAAACACTGCAAAAGATTGAATTTATAGAACCTACGAATTCAATGTAAAATCAAGGCTAATGAAATACATTATATTAAATGTTAAAAATATATTCTATTTATACTTTAAAACTAATTAAAAATATAATCTAACCATATGAATTATTGCAATGAAAAAAGTTTTTTTAATTAAAATATAGCATGTTTTTACTATTCATTAAAATATGAAAGTTATCAGAATAATATGAAAAATTTATCCAAAGTAAATTTTTATATCATGATTCCAAATAATAATTTTATTTTGTCAAATTTAACTTATAGACATGTCAAAAACAATATTTAAGGTGGGTGCGCCATCAAAAGGCGGCAAAACTGCATTTTTTGAAAAAATACTTATTTTACCCAAAAAATTTATTTTATTCTCATACCATGTTCTAGAAAATGAGTAATATGAATAATAATGTTATAAATTTAAAAATTTAGTTAATACTATTCATAACGACTAGTTCGTGATAATATGATAACCATATATCATTGATTAGTGAAACCCAGTTTTGCGTACAACACACGCTATCGAGGAAGGTCGCGATTGCGTGCAATGTAAGAGAAGTCAGGGTTGCGTGTTGTGCAAGAATTATTCGTTGTTTCAAATAACATAATCCAACCATATTTCATTTATAAATTGAATATATACAAATAGACACACTCAATGTTGCGTATAGTGACTATTATAAAAGGAACTTGAAATTGTGTGTAACACGATCCAATATTAGTGTTGCGTATACTGTAGGCTAATACGGTGTTGCGTATAGCGCAAGATAATCTTGGTGTAGCGTACAATAGAATATATGAAAGAAATTAAAATGAATATATCTTATAAAATATTAGGTTGTTACATTATACCGCCCTTAAAATGAATTTCACCCTCGAAATTAGTCGGGGTTATAAATTGTTTACTATTCATAGAAACCAACATCATAAAAAGGAATACTAATACTTAATTTTAAAAACTATTGTATGAAATGAATCGATTACCCAAAGTAACTCGTCATTGGGTTTCCATATAGGAGAACATATGTGAAAATATGGATATGGAAGAGAATTCTAACCATCAAGTTTTGATGGAGAGTGGTAGAGGACATGGCTATGAAAAAGACAACAATCACAAAACCATAAATTTGTGATGATCTATGGTACCATCTGATTCATCGGATATAAGAGCACAATGAAAACATTTTTGGTTTCCAATATAAGTTCCCTAAAGTTGAAAATTTTGAATTAGAAGAAATACTTGCTTGATTTTGGTACAATCTCACTGTTTTTCATGCATTGAACAATTTTCAACTTCATATCTCAATGAAATGAAGTTGAATTTGTTATCCGTGAAGTGTTAACAGATCATGTGATTGAATGATGGGCCATCCCATTTGTTTTAAACAAAAGTTTAGAAAAAGTTATCAAATATACATAAGTCCATCTATGGTGAGTTTAATCATATATGTTTCCTAAAATGGACTTATACTTCATATATCATACTGATTAATAAAATAAAAGTAGTTTCTACTAACTAGGGACTTCTTGTAGGCCAGTGGTAGGCAATAAAGGCCAGTCACACTTCGATTGTGGGTTCGATTCCCACAACCTTGTCTGACGCGATGTGTTGTCGCCTGTCCTGCAGGTTGTCCTTTTTTCTAAAACTACACTATTATAACATTTGAAAAAAGTTATAGCCTTAATCAATACTATCTGATGTCCAACATAATTTATTCCAATCTTTAGGCTTATTCCAAATACATCTATCCAATTTCATAGTATAAAGATGATGCTTACTTAAAAGTTCACATAACAAGCATGTGAATACAATCATTTATCCCCCATATATCACAAGATATATCCTATTGATCACATTACAAACATGTGAATACATTTATCTTGTATTCTTGAGAAAAATTACTACCCATTGAACCTTATTGAAAGCTTGGATTCTGTCAAAAGATAACTATCTCCACATACGAAAATCCAAAAATTTTGATATACTCAAACCATGGTATCACTATGTCCTTATATCAGTCATGAGCTATTGAATACTATCATACATTTCATCTTCTTCTTATCCATTCACTATGCGCATATCATCTTCATTCCAAAAATATCTCAATCACTGTCTATGGTTTACGGTACCATAAAATTACTGAAAATCATAATAAACTCATACAAAAATATTCCAATACACCATAAAAGTACCTCAAAAACATTATTCTTGAATACCAACACATAAACACTTCAATCCATCCTCTTCAATGATTGTCATGGAATAAGTCCATCCTTGATTTATAAGTAAACTCTTAGGTTTGGGCATTGAGTTTGGTAATGCCCATGATCTCCACAAATAAGACATTGAACTCCATAACATTTTTTCAATCTATGACCCTTTTCTCCACACAGATAACATCTTCCCCTCCATTTGAAGAATTAATAATGGTTATTATTCCCTTCATTAGAAATCTCAATCTTCCTTTCTTTATGCTCCTCAACAAGCGAACATGCATAAAAGTATACCTTCGTCTTATTTTATGAATTAGGCATACCACTAAATTTCACCTTGTTAATCATATATCACGATGACTGATTCGGTATAATCACAATATCTTTCTCTCTAGGAATTAAGAAAATTTTGTTGCTCATAGTCACCAATTTTTCCATTGGATTCAATGTTAACCGAATTCCTTCTGGTTCCCTCCATTGAATAAAACACAAAATGAATTCTGTGAGAGGAATAAATCATACAAGGAAAATTACATAATCAAGAGAGAATACCTTAGACATCTAACATCTTTTGTTTAATTCTAATATCATTACCGTAGTTCTAGGAATATAAACTATACATATACTTAACCTTAGGGACATCCCTAGACATACCTTATAAGTATCTCTAGGGATCTCACTAAAGTTTTCGAATCCTAGTTTCTAAATGATAACTAAACCTTTCCTCTGATACCAACTGTAGAGACCCATATATTGACGTACATGGACATTACATTAATTTTGCGGAATACTTAATACATATGTAAAACAGACACACAAGGACGATAATAGTTTATTGTCTTTGGAAACAAGGAACGTAATCCTCTAATTGTGGTGAAAGATCTTCAACATCTCCCATAAAGATCTTCCCCTTTTCATACCTAAAACCTTTCTTTATATCCTGGGGAAAATAAAACATAAAAAGGGTGATCTCAAATGATCAGTAAGGGTAATCATAGAAAAAATTAAAGAAAACATATACATTTGAACATAAAAACATGTATATAATGATTAAACATAGAAATCTTGTGCAATGACATAAAACAGGGATGTGCGTAAGGAATAGATCAAAATAGAACAAAAATCATGATAAAATATCTTGTAAATAAAACATTTAATTGTGTAAAAACATTAATCACATGATATGTTTTCTATAGTAGCCAAGGCATTGCTGTGAAGACCATCTTAGTGGACAAAGTCCCTTTCTGAATCGAGTTCACTCCTCGTTCCAGTCCTGTATTACTGAACCGGTTTAACATGCTGTTCCAGCCATGTCTATCTCAGGAGATATAAATCATTACCCAATGAATTGGAGGGAGATATAGGTCCCACCCATCTCATAATGAAATCATTCTTACTTGTGCTACAAAATAAACATACATCATTCATAATAACCCAATAAATAAAATAGGTTTCATAAACATCATCCCATCATTACATAATCCATATAAAATAAATAGAGGCAATTTAATAATTACGAATGTGAAACCATGTAAATAATAGAGACATTATACTTGAAATATTCACATATGAAATAACTTCATCTTAGATAAAAAATTGTTTGATAAAACACGTGAAATGAATTCTTGAGGAAAATAACATTTCTTCTTCAAAATCATTCTTTTTCAAAAAATGTCAGGCAATTTTAAAAGAAAAGGATTTTGTTGAAAATATCCATGAAATCAATTGGAGGAAGATTCATGAAAATACGGCTTTATAAAACTGTAAAAATCCTTTCATGCCGTATACATTAAAAAACATTTTCTCGTACTTTGGTAGAGAAAGTCAAAAAAGTAACTTATAGGGTAAATAAATGAAAGATTCCTTCCATAACAAGGGGTAAAATTCAAAATGGGTAAAAAGTAATTTAAACTTACATGAATACATTTTTATAAAACATGGACACAGATGATAGCAATAACCCCAGTAAATACTTAAGAATAATAAATCTCTGATAAAAATGAGATTTGCAAAATTATCCCTTACCTTAGGTCCGATATGCTTCGTACATATCCAAACCTCCAATATAATGATTTAAATAATAATTGACTTATTAAATAATCATATTCATTGTTATTATATCATATATGGGTCACTTATGACATTATATTACCCGTTATTTTGTAAATTAATGTTAAAGTAGCATTTTGGGTAAAATCATTTCATTTTTTGTTCGTGGTTTAACTTGTAATTATTCATATGATTACATAGATGATGATTAATTACATCCAGAATGTAAAACATGATTTATATATAATATATATTCAGAATATACATATATATAATAGATTGATAAATGGAATGAATTAAACCATTCATGGAGACGGTTCGTCGTACGCACGCATGGACGCTGTTTTCGTTTCCTTATTGAATTGAATGGAATTAAGTACATGACATAAATATATATGTACATAAATATAGTAGCATTATTTTGTCATATATTTCATTATTACTTATTATATATACTTTATAATCATTCTTGAATTTTAACATGGAGAATTAATCTCATCGTGCCTTGGAGACTGTAATCCGTACGTATGCACGAGCAATGATATCGTTCCCATGGAATTGTATTGGAGTTTATGTATACTATTTCATAATCAATATCACTTTAAAATAATCATATATAGTCATTATTTACACCATTATACCCATCCAAGTAAGGTGGTGGTGGAAAATAGATTACACCACGGCGTGGAGATGGTATTCCGTACGTACACACGCGCAGTGATTTCGTTTTCTGCAGGATGGATAGATGGTGAAATAGTGTGGTTTCATACATATAATAACATATAAATATATGAGTGATACTGATGTTATTACATCATAATGAAACATCTAAATAAGAAGAAGTAGAAGAAGAAATAAATTTGAACGAATCAGTAACAGACATTACCTCTTCTTTGAAGCGCCTCTTTGAGACCTCCTCTTAGGGAACTAAAATTAGTCTTTGAAGAATAACAGAACCTATAGGATGTTTCTAGAGAAGTGTGGACGTGAAATGGGCAGGTATTGGCCGATCATGAAGGCTCAAATTGGTGTGAGGAGGATAGGGAGGATGTGCCCTTTTATAAGGGAGGAGAGGAGCACCTTTGGAAATATAAGAAAAATTAGTTTATATTAAATTCCAACCCCACATAAAAACTTCCAAAATTACTCATATACGAAGCTTAGATGATATATGGTTGTAATAGAATCAACCAATAAAATTTAGACATGTTAGGAATTTATTTTAAACATTATCAACTTGATTTATCTTTATTTAATCAATTTAATTTTAATTGTGGTAATAACATTCTAATTTTTAAATTATAAAAAATAATTACTTATTTGTTGTTAATTTTCCATAATTTGATACTTTATGACATTTTAGAACATATAAATTTAAAATTATTATTTTTAAATATTTTTGTGATTTTGAAAAAAATTTATTATATGTTATTTTTATAAAATAACAATAGTGTCTATTTTGACACTATTCATTTATTTGAATTTAAATAAAATATATACAGAAGATATGTTCAAACTAAAAGATTTATTAGATTAATAAAAAGTCATATTTTTCTATAAACTTAGTGGAGCACATTAAATAGTTCATATAATATTTATATTATTATTTTAAAAACCATTTATTTCTTTTATCTCTTAATAAAATAATTACTACAATATTTCTGTATAATTATTTAATATACTTATCTATTGGATGAAAATTTAAAATAAAATCCTATGATGAAGATAAATCTATTACCTTTTACAATAATACTTTTACTAGAATTTACCATATTAAAATCACAATATTTAAATTGTTATATTTATTAAATTATGAAGGTGACAACTTTGGCATCATTTAAAATAAAATAGTATAAGTGTCATAATAGCCTTAATATGGATACAAATGGTCCAAACTTCGGCCAGTGGATGATTAGGGTTTATATATACACTAATAATAAGTTTTGTACAGATTTTTGGGCCTTTTAATATTTATTATTATTTCAATAAAAACTATATTATTGATTTTTCACTAAATAAATAATATCTACATCATTAATGTATAAGATAATAAGTTAATTAAATAAATATTAAAAATTACAAATAAATTTCCACGATAAATAAAGAAATTTTATCTTTCAAATGTGTATTTATAACAGAATTTTTTTTGTATAAACCTATATTAAAAATACATTAATTATTAAAGTTAAGTGAGACATATTTCACTTTCCTTTATATAAAATAAACTAAAGGTCTTAATCACCTCCATGTGGGTTATAATGGATTCCATATCGACCCAAATATGATTTAGGACAAATTATAATCATCCAATTGTATTAAGACAAGTATTAGGATAATTTTATAATATTATATTTACCCTTAATTACCCAATTTACATTTTACTATGTTAAATAAAATTTACTGTTGTTACTATTCATAAAGCCCAAAAATTAAAAGTAGTCAATTAATATAATTTGGACACACTAATTCCAAATATGGAATCCATTTTTCCAAATTCAATACACAGAAGTTTCATTAATTAAATTAAAATTAATCCCGTTGTCGAAATAAAATGGGTTTTTGGTTAAAACATTGAAAAGATTGAATTTATTTAACCTACGAATTCAATGTAAAATCAAGTCTAATGACATACATTATATTATATGGTACAAATATAATATATTTATACTTTAAAACCAATTAAAAAGATAATATAACCATATTAATTATTGTGATGAAAAAAGTAGTTTTTAATTAAAATATAGCATGTTTTTACTATTCATTAAAATATGAAAGTTATCAGAATAATATGAAAAATTAATCCAAAGTATATTTTTATATCCTGATTCCAAAAAAGAATTTTATTTTGTCAAATTTAACTAATATACATGTCAAAAACAAGATTTAAGTTGGGTGCGCCATCAAAAGGCGGCAAAACTATGTTTTTTTTAAATACTTATTTTACCCGATAAATTTATTTTATTCTCATACCATGTTCTAGAAAATGAGTAAGATGAATAATAATGTTATAAAATTCAAAATGTAGTTAATAATATTCATAACGGATAGTTCGTGAAAATATTATAACCATATATTGTTGTTTAGTAAAACCCGGTATTGCGTACAACACACGCTATCGAGGAAGGTCGCGATTACGTGTAATGCAAGACAAGTCAGGGTTGCGTGTTGTGCAAGAATCCTTCATTGTTTCATATAACAGAATCCAACCATATTTGATTTATACATTGAATATATATATATAAATACACACAATCAATGTTGCGTATAATGTTAATTATAAAAGGAACATGAAATGTGTGTAACACGATCCAAGATTAGTGTTGTGTATACTGCAGATAATACGGTGTTGCGTATAATGCAAGATAACCTTGGTGTAGCGTACAATAGAAGATATGAAAGAAATTAAAATTAATATATCTTTTAAAATATTTGGTTGTTACATTCTACCCCCCTTAAAATGAATTTCTCCCTCGAAATTCATCGGGGTTATAAATCGTTTATTATTCAAAGAAACCCACATCGTAAAAAGGAATTATAAAACTTAATTTTAAAAACTAAAGTATGAAATGCAACGATTACCCAAAGTAACTCATCCTTGGGTTTCTATAAAGGAGAACATTGGTGAAAATATGGATTTGGATGAAAAATCTATCCATCATGTTTTGATGGAGAGTGGTAGAGGACATGGCTATGAAAAATTCAAAAATCACAAAGCCATAAATTTGTGATGATCTAAGGTACCATCTGATTCATCGGATATAAGAGAACTATGTCAACATTTTTGGTTTTCAATATCATATCCCTAAAGTTGAAAATTTGGAATTAGAAAAATACTTTCTTGATTTTGGTACAATCTCACTGTTGTTCATGCTTTCAATAATTTTCCACTTCATCTCTCAAAGAAATGAAGTTGAATTTGATATTCGTGAAGTGTTAACAGATCATGTGATAGAATTATGGGTCATTCCATCTATTTCAAACAAAAGGTTAGATAAAGTTATCAAATATACAGAAGTCCATCTATGGTGAGGATAATCATATATGGTTCATAAAATGGTCTTATACGTCATATATCATACGGCTTAATAAAATAGAACTATTTTATACTAACCAGGGTCTTCCTGTAGGACAGTGGTAGGCGATAAAGGCCAGTCGCACTTCGGTTGTGGGTTCGATTCCCATAGCCTTGTCTGACGCGACGGGTTGTCACCCATCCTGCAGGTTGTCCTTTTTTCTAAAACTACACTATTATAACATCTGAAATAAATTTATAGCCTTAATCAATATTATCTAATGTCTAACATAATCCATTCCAATCTTACGCTAATCAAAATACATCTATCCAATCTCATTGTATAAAGATGACTATTACTTGAAAGGTCACATAACAAGCACGTGAAAACCATCATTTATCCCCGATATATCATAAGATATATCCTTTTGATTGCATTCCAAACATGTGAATTCAATTATCTTGTATTCTCTGAAAAAATGAATACCCATTGAACCTTACTGAAAGCATTGATGCTGTCAAAAGTTAAATATTTCCACATACCAAAATCCCAAAATTTCGATATAATCAAACCATGGTATCACTTTGCCCTTATATCAGTCATGAACTCATGAATACTGTCCAACATTTCATCTTCTCCTTATCGCTTCACTATCCATATATCATCTTCTTTCCAAAAATATCTCAATCACTTTTTATGGTTTATGGTACCATAAAATTACTGAAAACCACAATAGATTAATACAAAAATATTCCAATACACCATAAAAGTACCTCAAATGCATTATTCTTGAATACCAATACATAAACACTTCTATCCATCCTCCTCAATTATTTTCATGGAATAAGTCCTTCCTTGATTTAGAAGTAACCTCTTAGGTTAGGGCATTGACTTTGGTAATGCCCATGTTCTCCAGAAATAATACATTAAACTCCATAACAGTCTGTCACTCTATGACCCTTCTCTCTACACAGATAACATCTTCCCCTCTATTTGAGGTATTCCAGAATGTTCTTCTTCCCTTATTTAGAAATCTCAATCTTCCTTTCATTATGATCCTCAACTTGCGAACATGAATAAAAGTCTACCTTCCTCTTATTTAATGAATTAGACATACCAAGAAATTTCACCTTGTTAATCATATATCGCGATGGCTGATTCGACATAATCACGATATATTTCTCCCTAGGCATTACAGAATTTTGTTACTCATAGTTACCAATTTGTCCATTGGAATCAATGTTAACCGAATTCCTTCTGGTTCCCTCCATTGACTAAAAAACAAAATTAATTCTATGAGAGGGAAAAATAATACAAGGAAAATTACATAATCAAGGGATATTACCTTCGACATCTATCATATTAGGTTTAATTCTAATATCGTTACTGTAATTCTAGGACTATAACCTATAATTATAATTAACCTTAGGGACATCCCAAGACATACCTTATAAATATCTCTAGGGATCTCACTAATGTTTTCACATCCTAGTTTCCAAAGGTTAACTAAACCATTCCTCTGATACAAACTGTAGATACTCGAAGCTTGAAGAACATGGACTTTACATTAGTTTTTTAGAATACATAATACATAACTAAAATAGACACACAAGGACCATATATGTTTAGTGTCTTTGGAAACTTGGAACAAAATCTTCTAATCGTGGTGAAAGATCATCAACATCTCCCATAAAGATCTTCCCATTTTTTACCTTAAACAATTCTTTATATCCTTGGGAAAAGAAAACATAAAAAGGGTGATCTCAAATGCACAGTAAGGGTAAGCATGGAAAAAATAAAACAAACCATATACATTTGAACATAGAAACATGTACATAATGTTTAAACATAGAAATCTTGTGCAGTGACATAAAACATGGAAGTACGTAAGGCATAGATCAAAATAGAACATCAATCATGATAAAATAGCTTGTAAATAAAACTTGTAATTGTGAAAAAACATTAAGCACATGATATTATTTCTATAGTAGCCAAGGAATTGCTTCCAAGACCATCTTAGTGGACAAAGACCCTTTCTGAATCGAGTTCACTCCTCATTCCAGTCCTGAATTACTGAACAGGTTCAACGTGCCGTTCCAGCCATGTCTATCTCAAGACATATAAATATTTACCCAATGCATTGGATGTAGATACAGGTCCCACCCATCTCATAATGAAATAATTATTACTTGTGCCACAAAATAAACATACATCATTCATAATAACCCAATAAATAAAATGGGTTTCATAAACATCATCCCATTATTACATAATTCATATAAAATAAATGGATATCATTTCATAATAAGGAAAGTGGAACCATGTAAATCATATAGACATTATACTTGAAACATACAAATATGAAATAGTTTCATCTTAGATGAAAAATGGTTTGATAAAACACTTGAAATGAATTCTTGAGGAAAATATCCTTTCTTCTTCAAAATCATTTTCTTTTCACAAAATGTCATGCAATTTTAAAAGCAAAGGATTTTGCTAAAAATAGTCATGAAATATTTTGTAGGAAGCTTCATGAAAATATGGCTTTATAAAACCGTAAAAATCATTTCATGTAGTATATGTTATAAAAAAATTGTTCTCGTACTTTTGTAGGAAAAGTCAAAAAAGTACCTTATAGGGTAAATAAAAGACATATTCCTTCCATACCAAGGGGTAAAAGTCAAAATGGGTAAAAATGACTTTAAACATACATGAATACATTTTTATAAAACATGGACATGGATGATATAAATAACCCCAGTAAATACTTACGAATAAGCAATCTCAGATAAAAATGAGATTTGCAAAATTATCCCTTACCTTAGGTCTGATATGCTTCGTGCGTATCCGAACCTCCTGTATAATGATTTAAATAATGTCAAGAAATTATTATAGAATCATATTCATTGTTATTATATCATATATGGTTCACTTATGACATTATATTTCCCGTTCTTTTGTAAATTCATGTTAAAGTAGCGTTTTGGGTAAAATCGTTTCATTTGTCGATCGTGTTTTAACTTGTAATTATTCATAAGATTACATAGATCATGATTACTTACATCCAGAATTTAGAACATGATTTATATAATATATACATTCAGAATATACATATATATAATAGATCGATAAATGGAATGAAATAAACCGTTCATGGAGACGGTAGGCCATACGTACGCATGGACGTTGTTTTCGTTTCCTTATTGAATTGAATTGAATTAAGTATATGACATACATATATATGTACATAAATACAGTTTCATTATTATGTAATATATTTCATTATTACTTATTATATATACTTTATAATCATTCTTTAATTTTTTACATGGAAAATTAATCTCATTGCGTCGTGGAGATGGTAATCTATACGTACGCACGAGCGATGATATCGTTCCCATGGAATTGTATTGGAGTGTATGTATACTATTTAAGAATAAACATCACTTTAAAATAATCATATTTAGTCATTATTTACACCATTATACCCATCCATGTAAGGTGGTGGTGGAAAATAGATTACACCACGGCATAGAGACGGTATTCCATACGTACGCACGCGCGGTGATTTCGTTTTCCGTAGGATGGATAGATGGTGAAATAGGGTTGTTTCATACTTATAATAACATATCAGTATATGAGTGATACTGATGTTTTTACTTCATAATGAAACAACTAATGAAGAAGAAGTAGAAGAAGAAATAAAGCTGAATGAATCGGTAACGGCCATTACCTCTTCTTTGAAGTGCCTATTTGAGTCCTCCTCTTAGGGCACTTAAATTGGTCTTTGAAGAATAGAAATACCTCTTGGATGTTTCTATGAAAGTGTGGATGTGAAATGGGCAGGGATTTTCCGAGCTCGAAGGCTCAAATTGGTGTGAGGAGGAGATGGAGGAAGATCCCTTTTATAAGGGAGGAGAGAGGCACCTTTGGAAACATAAGAAATATTAGTTTATATTAAATCCCAAACCCACATAGAAACTTCCAAAATGACTCATATCCGAATATTAGATGATATAGGGTTGTAATCGCGTCAACCAATAAAATTTAGACATGTTAGGAATTTTTTTAAAACATTATCAACTTGATTTATCCTTATTTATCAATTTAACTTTATTTGTGGTAATAATATTCTAAATTTTAAATTATAAAAAATAATTACTTATTTGTTTTTAATTGTCCATAATTGGATACTATATAACATTTTTGAGTATATAAGTTTAAATTTATAATTTTTAAATATTTTTGTTATTTTTAATCAATTTTATAATATGTTATTTTTATAAAATAACAATAGTGTCAATTTTGACACTATTCATTTATTTGAATTTAAATAAACTATATACAGAAGATATGTTCGAAATAGAAGCTTTAATAAATTAATAAAAGGTCATATGTATCTAGAAAAGTAGTGTAGAACATTAAAGAGTTCATATAATATTTATTTTATTATTTTTAAAACCATTTATTTGGTTTATCTCTTAATAAAATAATTACTACATCATTTTTGTATAATTATTTAATATTCATTTTTTTTGTATAAAAATTAAAACTAAAATCCTATAATGAATATAAATCTATTAACTGTCACAATAATACTTTTACATGATTTTATCATCTCAAAATCACAATATTTAAATTGTTATATTTTTTAAATTATGAAGGTGTCAACTTTGGCATCATTTAAAATAAAATAATATAAGTGTCATAATCTCCATAATAAGCATCCCAATGGTCCCAAATTTGGCCAGTGGATGATTAGGGTTTATATATACACTAATAATAAGTTTTGTGAATATTTTTGGGCCTTTTGATATGTATTACTATTTGAATAAAAACTATATGATTGATTTTTCTCTAAACAAATAATTTCTGCATCATTAATGTATTAGATAATAAGGTAATTAAATAACTCTTAAAAATTACAAATAAATTACCATGACAAAGAAAAACATTTTTATCTTTCAAATGTGTATTTCTAACAGAATTTATATTCTTTATAAACTTATATTAAAAATAATTTAATTATTAAAGTTGAGTGAGACATATTTCACTTTCCATTAAATAAAATAAACTAAAGGTCTTAATCACCTCCATGTGGGTTCTAATGGATTCTATTTCAACCCAAATATGACTTAAGACAAATTATAATCACCCAATTGTTTTAAGGAAAATATTAGGATAATTTTATAATATTATATTTAACCTTAATTAACCAATTTACCATTTACTATGGTAAATAAAATTTACCGTTGGAATCATGGGCTGAGTTATTTATTTTATTGAAAATTATTTAATTATCTAAATTTTTTATATAATTCCATGTTTCATTTTATTACTACATGTAATGGAAATATTTAGAAAACGTGTGTTCTGACCTATCAGGATTTTATATCACATCTTGATCAGTTGTTGTTGAAAACTATGTATATTACATGTTTGTAAGTATTTAAAATGGGAAGTGTGCTTCTTTTAATGTTTTATTGTTTCTTACTACATAGGATTGGGACCGGGGAAGAATACTAAGCCTTTTTTGTGATGTAGTTGTTTCATTGTGTATTTTCTTTTTGTTTATAGTATGCATGGGTTTCTACTTCCTGTACATTTAGTTTAGATAGACATAACAACTTGGCATGGTTCTATGAGCTTCCACAATTGATTATTATTCAGTTGGATTTTCCATATCACTGATGTTGTAGTTTATATGTTTACATGCTTCATTTATTTATTATTCATTGATATTTACTTGTTTTGGGATAATACCATTGTCCCTATGAGGGCATAGTCTCCCTCATGGACACGAAAAAGACCCTTGCTACTAATCAGAAGCCTCTGTCATTCATGGAGATGCACATTAAGTTATGTGTCCTACCCAGCTCAGGGATCCCATCATGTGGATCTCAATATAGGGACAATACAATGTGGTATCAAAGGGGTTTTCCTTTGGTATTACTATTTGGGTTAGAGAACAAACTAGGATTTAGGGAATAGTAATGTACCATGTTCTTAGATGTAGCTATCCCATGTTCGGCAGAATTCAAAATTCCGTGGTTGGGATTGGAGTTTATTATTATTCTAAATTTTTTTGATATGATGTCACCATTGGGTGAATCACTTTATTTGTGTTGTTGTTGGTGTTTGTATTATGGAGATAATGGGTTTTTACCATTAAATTCTAATGATATGGAGGAAATACATTACATGCATCATATTACGCACCATAGGATTAATGTGCCATTCATATTTTATTCCATATCAACTTTCAGCATGAATTTTCCTATTGCATGTGTGTCATGCTCTTCCTAGTGGTAAATTTTTTGGAATGTTGGGTTTTAAATATATTATTCTAATATTTTCTTATATGTTATGTATAATTATCCTATAAATAAGCATTAGACCTTTAGTAATCCTTATATTATTTTTATTCCCTATCGAAACATGCTCTTGAAGAATTTTATATGTTATCCTGTCCTCAATGGAAGGCTATATACCTAACCTCTTTTTACACCTTAGCCTTTTTTTCTCATTTTCATTACTCATTCTCTAAAGGTGTGTGTTTTTATTTTCAAGGCCAATGACACTGAAACGTCTTCGTGATGTTCCTCAGGAGAGTGGAAATGGAAACATTCTAGAGTTGTTTGGTCCATAACCGCATATAGTTCTTATTATAGTGCCTCCTCTGGCACTTACTCCGAACGATCATCCTAGGTACCCTGCCAATCAGTTCAGGGATAGTCTCCTCCTATTTAAATATCCAGTTTAATGTATCCCTAGACCTACCCAATCCATGGTAGACCTCCCACGGGTCTTTCTACAACAGTAACCTCCCACCTTCTAAAGGTATGGATGCCCTCATGCTATAGAGTCAAGGATAGATTCCATAAGGTCTATCATCGACCATTTTGAGATGATTCCAGAGGAAAGGGTCAAAATGGAATTCTACATGCTACCTGACCCTGCCAAGAGCTAGTGGGATGTTATTTATCATCCATAGAAAACACATGACATGGTATGGGCTGATTTCTATGAATCTTTCTATGATCAATTTTTCCACAGACTCGTTAAAATGATTATCACAAGAGATCCTACCTCTTTAGAAGGGCTATATGAATGTGTTAGATTATTCTACTCCTTTCATTGAAATTCAGAATTTTCCCCCTCTCATACTAGTGATGCATGTACTACTATGGGGCATTTTGGGGATGATCTGGGGTATAGAATCTACTCATAGGTGAACATATTTCATATAAAAGCTATGATAGGGATTTTTAATCAAGATCTCATTTTAGAAAAAGTGTCTAAGAAGCTAAACAAATGAGCCATGGTGATTATGTTCTGAGATACAGTGACAACTCTTCTGGAAAATTGATACAACATTTTGAATGTGCATGTGGGGGAAATACTATACAATTTTTTTTTGAGGGACATATCATATCTTATTAGTGTAATAGATATGGTAACAATAATCCATAGTGCATTAGTGACACATAAGAGTGTCAGGATTTTGGAAAATGGGCCACCATCATTGTTTATGTCATTCCTTCTCTTGATCTTCCAGTTGAAGAGGATCCACACCTACACCTACCTCAGGTATGGGATTTATGACTCCACAGAAGGATAAAAATTCGTTTTACATTATCATTTATGGGAAAGGTATTGGTATAGTTCATGGTCGAGGAAATAATGTTTTAGATTATCAGTGTCAACAAAGTGGACCTACATAGGCCAACTAGGCAGCATCGTGTTGTCGTGGTTCTGGTCTCATGTACACAGTGTAATAAAAAACATATGAGCATTGTATGGGACCATATGCGGTTATAGGTACTATTCTAGTAGCCTCTACTTTAGTTTTTGATCTTTTTGTAACTGGAGAACCACACACATTTTTATAGGTTTTTTAATTGAATGTCATTTTTTTCCAATAGAGTAACATTTTGGAATCATGTCTCCCAACACTTCACATGTGGTCATGATATAGGGAACAAACTAGTCACATGAGTTCCCTCTTGAGAGAGGTGGGTACCAATTATTTTAGAATTTCTATATTCTTGATATTTGTGGCATTAAATTCATTCTTAGAATGAATTGGCTTGAACCAAATCAAGATCAAGTGGATATTATATCGTCCTTGGGTGTCATTTATAACCTCTAAAGGTGACACATTTCTAAATATTGGATAATTTTAAATGAAGGATGGTTTAGGTAATCCTAAATATGCAAGGTTATGAAGAGTGATAGCTCAGTTGACAAGTCTGTTAATGAGCGATATGGGAATGTTGGATGGTGAATTGCCGATAAAGGGTGGTTTGTTTCATTGATTTCATCCATGATGTTTTCTGTAGAATAACTCTTATTAGTGACATTTCGGTCAATATCTATATCATTTAAGGTTCATCACCAGATTCTCTTTCTCATTATAGGATGGCACAAGCAAAGATACAAGAACTAAAAAAACTATTTTTAAACCTTGAGAAAAATTGTTTCATTAGACCTTGCACATATTCGGGGGGTTAAACTATTCATTTCACCTAGATGGTTGATGATACACTTAGGTTATGTGTGGATTATCATCGATTCATCTAGCTTATATTATGGAATCAGTATTCATTTCCTATTATAGATGATTTCATCAACCAGCTCTTGGGACCAACTATTTTCTCAAAGATTTATCATAGGTATGGATATAACTAGGTTCAGGTGAAATAATATGATATACCATGTATAGAATTCTGAAGCGGGTATGGCATGTAGAACTGTCTAGTTATTTCATTCAGCCTAAAAAATGTGGTGACATTCTTCATGATAAGATTAGTAAATTCCACTTCTTTATTGATAATGATAACTTCATGGGTCATATTATATCTGAAAGAAGTATCAGTTGACATAGAAATAGTGAGTTCCATAGTTTCACAGGAACATTCCAAGAGTGTCATAGACAAATTCAGTTTCATGGGGATTGTTGTATATTATAGGTGTTTCATCTAGGATTTCCCTAACATAGAACTAACTCTTACTCCCATGACTATTAATGTTGTATAATTCACCTAGTCAGAATATTAATAAATGTATTTTTAGGATTTGAATGGATGTATAACCTTATCCATGATCCAGATTCTCCCTGCACATGGTAAAATCTATACTATTTATTATGATGATTCATAATATAGAATGGGTGTGGTTTTGATGCAGGTTGATCATGTAGTAGTTTATGGATCCCAGCAGCTAAGATCCATGAGTGGAGATATCCTACACACAAACTTTAGATGGTAGCTGTGGTTCTTAATCTACACTATTTTTTAAAATACATTTTGGGTGAACAGATCACTATTTACACATATCATAAAATCATATAAATATATCTCCAATCAACAAGACATGAACATAATGCTGTGCATATGGGATAAATACTTGCATTAATTCAATTATGAACTTGCTTATACCGTTGGTAACTGTAATGATGTGGGGAATTTTTTATGATGTAAGACAAAGACACAAGTCATTCATATAAGCAGCATTGTGTGGAAGATGATAGATTAATATTCATATATGCATCTGCAGATTTAGGAATAGTGTAGGAAACTAGTTCTAGGAGCACATAAGGTGATGTCCTCTATTCAAGAACATGTTCGTAAGGAATAGCTGCCAAATTCTGAAGGGATCATATTGAGGGAATTCGTTATAGGAGACAACCCACCTCCTGGTTTGCATATTGATGGTAGTAAAACTATCCATTACTATTTCCTTTTATAGGTACTTTCTGGTATGAGGGAATATTTGATTATGTAATCTCAAACCAAGGTTTTGGTATTTCATCTTGGGCTGATCAATATGTACAGTGGCATGTGTGGATTGTACTCGTGGCCTAGTATGAAAAAGAAGATATCTGGTATTTTTAATCACTTGGTGCTCCACCTGCAAATAGGTGAATGAAGATAAACAGTTACATACTAGACATCTATAATGTCTATATGTTCATGAATGGAAATGGATTAACAACACCATGGATTTTTTATAGGCTTTCCAAGATCTCCTCAAGGATGCTATGAAGAATGGGTTGTGGTTGATAGGTTGAAAAAGGTTGAACACTTCTTAACTATCTAGGAGACCTTTAAAATTGACTAGTTTGGAAGTCTATATATTAGGAAGATTGTGTTACATCATTGCATACCACATTCTATTGTCTCAGAAAGAGATCATTTCTTTACATCATATTTTCAGAAAGGGTTTCAAAAGGTACTTGGTTCAAAGGTACTTTTGAGTTGTCAATATCACCCTCAGATTGATGGGAAGTATGAGAGAAATATAAGTGTGATAGATAATATGTTAGGGTCTATAATCCTTGATTTTTGAGGTTCCAGGATTAAAAATATATATGTTGTTGAGTTTAACTATAATAAAATCATCGATCTGAAAAATATAAATGGCTATGTATGATGACCTCTATAGTAGATAGTGTCATTTTCCTCTATCCTAGCTCGAACAGGTGAATAAACTCTGTTGGGTCATCATCACATTCAGGTGACTTCTAAAAAAGTATATTTAACTCATAAGAGTATGACTATAGATCATTCCAGAGAGAAGTCTTATACCAATCTTCACCACATAACTCAGGATTTCGATGTGGAATACTGAGGATTTATTAATGTTTCTCTAAGGATGGTTCATTGGTGGATAAGGAGAGAGGGAGTGTTATCACTGAGATAGTTCGGGCCATTAGAGATAGTAGAGTGAGTTGGTCCAGTAACCTATAGATTACTTCTACCTCAGAGGTATCATGCCATGCACGGTGTATTCAGTGTTTGTCAGCCCTGATAATATCATCCAAATATGTCTCATTCATTTGACCCGAATGACATTGATATTGAGGAAGATGCATCCATTTTATATCTTCTAATACATATTGTTGACAATAGAAAGAATGTTCTATGAGGATGTTTAATACCTCTAGTCCGAGTGTAATGGAAATACACACACGTTCAATACTAGACCTATGAGTGAGAGACAGATGTATGTGTGTTGTGGAAAAAACTATTCTATGATGATCTTCCACTACACTTAGAAGGTAAACTCTTGGACGAGTATTCTTATGAAGGGAAGGTTGTAATTTCCGATTATTAATCATGTACCCATCAATTTAAATTTTTTAATGGTTTTTAATGTAACCCAGGGAAGGTGTCAGTGCACCCCGCTACATGTCCCCAAAACCTATTTAAATAATTTAAATAACTAAATTGTATTTATGAAAAATTTATTGTCACATTTTAGAGCGATTTTCGAGAGTAAAATAATTAATTAAATATTTAAATTAAATGAGAAAAGATTAAATGAAATGTTAAAAGGATGTAAGAATGGATAAAAATAAATTTATAAATTAAATAAAATATGGTATATGAAAAAATATAAAATAATTGAAATGGGAGATCAACATTTTTATTTCATTAAACATATTTATTTTCCATTAATTTTATTATATTATATTTTTCATTTTATCTTTCCGTTTCTTTTTCTTTGCATTTTCTCTATTTTTTCTTTATTTTATTTTTCTCCCTTTTCATTCATTCCATTTATTCTCTCCTCTATTCATCTCCTATCACTTACATCACATATCTCCCCCTCCATAGGTAGCATAACACCCTACTCAACCTTTTAAAGATCACCGAGCCTCTGTTCTTCATCCTTTATCATTGTCGTCTGGTTCACATTAAACATTAGGTTGAGGCTAACTATTCCCATTTCTAATAATATAGTATTATTGAGTATCATGTTCACATTTCATCATGGAATGTTTTTAGCGTATTTTGGGGTTTTTCCGAAAATCATATAATTCCTTCAATTTTAGGTTAAATAAAAGTCTACCTCAGATCATTGATACATATATAACTATAAGGTTGTCTATCTACATGAATTCCATATATTTCTAGGGAAATTATAAAAACTCACGGTTATATCGTTCATTAGTGCCTTTTATCATTTGGAAATTTCAATGACTATTTTAATTTACTAATTTTGAGTAATTATTTTATCCCATGTAATGATAATATTAATTGTTTAAATTTTTGCAACGTGGTTAGAAACCCCTTTTGGCCAACTGATATGGCCGGTACAAATTCCATTTGCCCAGGAATTTAATTTATTTAATTGAATGTGTTGTGTATCATATTTTTTGTTCTGTTTAATCTAAATAATTAATTTAGATTAATTATAAACACTGTATTGTTAATAATTTTTAGTTTTTTGTGCTGATTTACTTATTTATTAAATAGTCCATTTATCAACTTATGCTGATATGGAATCTTTACTTGTTATTTTTTTCTATTGCAAAAGTAAATGTATACAATGTTTTGCATGGGTGTATCTGAATAGACTTCAAAATGATAAAATAAATTCATTTAATTTCATATATTCTAATATGAAACATTATTTAAATTCAGGGAGGGGGAAAAGGTCAGGCCTATATTAAGGGTCATTCTTAAAACCCGTTTTCCTGACTCGTTAACATTATGTGTCGGTGGGAGGTGTCTTTAGCATTTCTATATTGAGAATTTCGTAGGAATTATAATAAATACAACTGTCACTAGCTTCAAAAGTTCCCATTGAGGATAGATCCAATAAAAATAGTCAAATCCATCCTCGAGTGATTCCTGACCCATTTTTGTGAGATCAGAATAGACTGATGGTAAAGCCATTTCATGAGCGATACATGGTCTATTGAAAGATTTACTTGGATGGGATCAGTGGTATTTGATAATTTGAAGGATATTTCATTGGGATATCATTGGGATGGTATTAGACTCCAAATCCCAACTTGAACTATAATAATAGTTCTTTGATGATTTATGTTGATATCGCTTTGAATCTCTTGAGAATTTTGATATTCTTCTAGTATGTGGGAACACACCTTTTGACACATGACTTAGTCCCCATGTTAATACATAAGCATGGGGGTATGACTCTTCATTGTTTAACACGGTTTTATAGGATAATATACATACATATGGGCATCATAATTATTACAGGAACTCCTTTTAGGCATGTGGCTTAGGATGAAGCAGTGGATTTCGTAAGATTACCATTGGGAACCTGAGTTGAGTTTTTTATATCACTACACATAATTAATTAACTAAATTTGTTATATAATGGCCCAAAACATTTAATTTCATCAAAAAATGATTGGTTTAGACACTGTGGGTGCTGGCATATTGCAAATTTATCACACACCCTTTATGAGTGTCATTGACACCCACGTAGATTACATATTAGCAGGTATTGAAAAAGATAAGTGTGATAATTTCTTTGAATGATTGTTTCTTAATGCTTATGATATAGTATGGGGCATAAGTCTGAGACTTTCTCATTATTTAGTTACTAATTTGTGTATTTTATTTTATTTTTAGTATTCTTTTGTTTTTGTTTCCCATATTTCTAGTTTATATACAAATCATAGAATGACATGGTTTTGTGAGATTCTTCACTTGATTATTATTCAGTTTAATTATTCATATTTCTTTTGTAACATTTCATTCATTAATATAAATAAAAAATTTATTTTTAATTGTAGTTTACTTCTGCTATGACAATACCTATTTCATGTTAGGGAATGGTCTCCCCTGCATATGAATAAGGCCCTCAGTGCTAGTCCAAAGCCTCTAGCATTCTGGGAAATTCTCTTATGATTATGTGGCCAACACAACTAGGGGAACACATTATGTGGCTCTTGGAATGGGAACACTACATTTTACATTATTTCTATAGTAATATTCTTGGGAGTCTAAGGCATGTTTTATTCTATAAATTTCATTGCATCTTCTTATTGTTATGATTTAACGGAATAAGATTAAATATTATTATTGAATTATTTTTGTTTTCCTTTGTCTTAAGCTAGACCATGAATTAATTCATTATATGTCAGTAGAATCCATGAATTTATTTTTCAGGTACTGAGCCGATTTTCAATCCTATTTTATCAATTCAACTATTCTCAAAAAAAAATTTGATATTTAAAATTATAATCATGGTTTAGGAAAAAAAATTTGTATCCTGATATATGATAGTTTGGATTTGATGTTTATGGTTTTACATTATTCCATGATAGAGGTCATGAAATATTAATCATTTTATTTTATTATTAAACTCTCATGTTAAATCATTCATTAGGAAAATTACAAAATTTTAAAAAAAATTATGTAGAGTTTTGGGAAGATAAAAAATCATGATTTTCTAGACTGAAATATTTTGTTCTTATGTAATTTGGTGATGGATGTGAGATTTTTGGTTCACATATAATTTCAAAAATGAAATGAAAAACATAAAAAAATATGAAGATATGTTGATTCTATCATTGTAATTTTATGTATTATGGGCCCAATTAAAATTATTGGGGGAAGGGATAAAAGAAACTTATGATGGAGACATTCATTGATCAATGTTTGATTATAGTGTAAATTATTTTAGTGTTAATAATACTTTTTAATAATTAATTTATATATCATTTTCCTACCTATCCTGAAGAATCAGTGTCATTTATTCATTATAGTGAATCCCTCATAATTAATTGTGATTTTTCATTAATAGGATTATATATATGATACCGTTCAAAATTGTAGTATTTAACATGTTATTTAAGAATGTGATGAACTCTATTCTTTTGTAACATAATTAATTTAAAGAAAACTTATAATTTATTGTATATTTTATGTGACGTGAACATTAATAATGAATTTTTAAATGATAATTTATGAATGAAAAGGCATGGCTATTTCAAAAGAAGAAATGTGAAATACATTATTAACTAGTTTCGTTGAAAAATGGGGAGTTGTTGAATTTTCCAATATAATGGATTAAAATTTATTTTTCCATTTGATCAATTGTTTTTATTGAAATTGAATGAAAATAATTTTAACTTAATAACCATGTAAGAAATTGAGATTCCATACTATAGGAAAAATATAAATTTAAGTGTTATATGATTTGATACCTCTATTTCATGTATTTATTTTAATGTGATATAATGTGTTCATATTTTAATTAATTGAATAGACATTCCATGTTGGGAATGTAGTTACATGTTTAATGTTTTTTGGATGTAAATAACACATTTTTTAAAAAGTAATGAAAAAATGAAATATGATATGAACGATGTGACACTGTATTTTTTAAAAAGAATTAATGTAGGAAACTATAGAAAAAAAACTCCACATCATGTACCACATGTACATGTTGTGACTATTTCAAGTGAAACAGACCACATTGGTAGGATTTGATGATGATACATGATTTTAAATTCATGTACACGTCATGTACTACCAATACATAATGTGATGGTAGACAAACCAATGTACAATGTTTCCACAGAATACATGTGGTGGTGGAAAACCAAATATAATGTACATAACATGTTCCCTAGGTAGATGTCATGACGACGTCGATGTCAAAAGAAAAATAGGTGACATTGTCCATGGGATATGAATTAATTTTACTATAAAATAAGGCCTCTGAACACCCATCAATTATACTATGGGGTAAAGGCATCCAAAAAAATCACAAAGGACATTTTAAAGACTATAGGTGATGATCTTCTATCATTCATCACCACCATTTCTCCTCAGTAACCCATTACACTCACTCTCGTCATTAGAAAGTAGTTCTTATAGTGCTAGGTGATGTGATTGTAGAGTGATCAACACATAAATATTATTATATACATTTTTCTTATTTTTATTGCAGCAACTCATTCAATAAATTTAAAATCAATTTCATTAACAATAGCGTGACCATTTCTTTTGAATTATGGAGTTCTATTTCTATTGAATCTATTAGTTAATCTATTTTGTGTTTGATCATTATGAATAATAAGATTATTATGATTATATATAGATTCATGTCACATTATATTTTTTACGCTCTATGTAAATGACCATTCCAAAGGTGAAACCATACTATTAGTATATGATTCCAAGACCATGGATCCCTACTGACCCAATTCCGACACCAAAGCTGAAAATTTCTTGAACCAATAAGTCACCAATCCTGGAATTCCACATATCATGATATTCAAACACAATCATTGCTACCATTATTTAACATTTCTTAAAATTAATTAACCAATTTCAATTTCAATTTCCTTATTAATTTATAACATATGAATCTTACTGATTGGTTCAACACACGGGCATGATAAATATTATTCATTGAGTTTAGATAGTTTGTGTTTTATAAAATCAAATTTCGTAGCACTGCAGGGAACTAACGACATGCTAGGGTGCTGTCGAAATGGCGCTGTATCCGAGGATGATTTCCTCATTTTTTAAATTATTTGGGAATTTAGAAAGTTGTTTCTATTTTAATTCATTGTTTTAATCACGTTCTTGTAAAAATGTTGATTCAGGAAACAATTCATAGAACGATTACAACAATCATGGGAAGGATATAGATGAAGATCTCTTGTATGATCATGGGTTGTAGAAAACACTACTCTAACAAAGGAAGGAACATAAAGAGAACAAAAATAAATAGGAAAACATAGAATGTAGAGGCCAATTTCAAGCACCAGATCAAAATCTAGGTCAACCAATAGGTAAACAAGTTCAAGGAAATATTCAAGAGAGGAAATAACTAATCAACTACAAGAGACCCTAAACACAGGAGTTAACCCCATCATTATGATTCCCCTAGTGGCTGCACAACACATCAAAATTAAGAAAGCGATTATCAAAATGATCAATCACTTGTTTTATTTCTCCAAGATAATGCATGAATACCCAAATTCAAAAAAAAGGTGTTCATAAGAGATTTGTGACACATTCCAATTAAAAAATGTCACAAATGATGCTATGAGATTGTGGTTCTTCCGATTCTCCCAGAATGATAAGGCATTCAAGTGGATCCAATGTCTACCCATGCATTCAATTACATCATGGGTGGATCTAGTAAGAATGTTTTTAAATTTTTTTCCCACCCTCAATGTGTATGGATTTTCATGTAATGATTTTCAATACTGAGAAATTTAATGAAGATTATTTAAATTTTTCATGGTATCATTTCAAAGGTTTAATAAGATAATTTATACAACATGGAATTGAAATGTGGATATTAATTAAAAAATTTACTAATGATTATCGCAACAAAATCGTTCAAATGATGATGTTGATAAAGGAGTTTGCCTGATGAGAATGTCACATTGGGAATGTTTCAAGATACTGGATTTTATATCCTACAACAGTTTCCAATGGAAGCCTATAGAAGGGAGAGTATATAGAGTCGAAATTGGGGATAATAGATGGATGACTGATCAAATATAGAGTATGACACAGATGTTGGATGTCATGACAGCCAACCAAAAAAAATGAATGTATTTAGATGATGCTAATTATATTGATTATTGTCGACAAAATTTTGATCATTTATGGAGGAGGAAAAAACTATGACAAAATCAAAATCAAAATCAAGGTTACGTAATTCATCATAGATAACAAGGTTATCAACCACATCAATAAGGGAAAAAACTAACATGTCATGTCCATTCGTGGGAGGAGACCATTGCCTCATTTATGACCACTAAATGACTTGAGCATAAAGAGATTAAAACATTATCAAGGTATCATGGTACTATAATAAAAAATCTAATAATTTTTTCACATAACTAATAATAATCATTAAGGAACGTAGATCTTCATGTATGTCAGATCACAAAATCATTCAATGTATGGAAAGGAAAAGAGCTTCTATGATATTCAGAGAAACTTCTTCCTGAATATGTGAAAGACGTAATTAAATGATATAGAATTAAGATTCATGATAGTGGCATAAATTTTAGGGAAAAATAAACACCACTGGCTAATGTGACTATAGAGAAGAACAGAGAAGCTAAGGAGGATAATGAAGAAGAAGCACAACCGCTATACCAACTTCAACTACCAAAACTATATGGGATAAAGAGGGGGATGATTTCTGAGAAGATAGAATGGATTTTAGAGATAATAAAGAAGATAGACATCAAAATAAAATTCACTGAGAAAATTATTAACATGACATTGTATGCAATGTCAATAAATGAGTTGTTTATGAATAAGAAAAAGCTTCATTATTTTTATACCATTACACTGAAAGGATACTATTTAGTAGTTGTTTAAAGCATTCTTCCCAAGATACAATTTCTTCCAAGTAGTTTTCTCATTAAAATCACCATTGGTACTAATAAATATTGAATATATTTATGTTATTTATGTTTTTGTGTGTACATTATTTCATTCGAAATAATCAATAGTCTATGATTCAAGGAGATGAAATCATGTTGAGTTATGACTCAACTAGATGATACATTAGTCAGACTTCCTCAAGGACAACTTCCTGATTTCATCTTCAAAGTATACAAGTTATATTTTATTGAATAATGTTTTCTGATTGACAAGGATGAATTGAAGGTGGCATCAATTTTTGGATTATTTTTACTAGATATAAGATGGCCACTAATTGATGTTCAGAATAGAAATATGTGTTTGATAGTTTAAGGATCATAGGTTAATTTAATTTTTCACTGGGGGATGTAGAAGTTAGATGAAGGATGTGATAATTTTTTTGATATTTCAATTAATGAGGAGGAGGTTCTTGTACATTGATAAAGAGATGTGGTAGCTACTGTGGAAAGTGCAGAAGGATGTATGAACACGATGATGAAAGGTAAGATGTTTTGGGAAAAAATTAAAGAATGTGGAGGAATATTCATTCAGGTATAATTTAAAGAAATAGAAAAATACTGTGAAATTAATTAAGTACTATAAATACATTCATGAAGGGAAAATAAAATCATGATTAGACCTATAGAGATTGGGAAATTGTTCAAAAAATAGATGAGTGAAGATAGTTTTGTAGAAATGGATAGGACCAATCTATAGTGATGAATTACATAAATGAAATTTGGTATATCCTGATCATGTAACCTAGTTCTCATCATTGATCCCTTGAGGAGAAGAGGTAATGTGGAGAAAATTATGGTAAAAAAGCACATCCAAGAGGAAAAAATTGTATTTTTGTATTCTTTGTTATTTATTTTATGGTTTTAGGATAACCACTTTTTATAATCATTTAAAATTAAATATATATTTCCTATAATTTCAGTTGTGATTTCATTTTTTAAAGGACCATAAAGGTCGAAAGGATAAAAAATAAGTAGGTGATGAAGATGAAAATGATTTATAGGTCATGAAGGCCACTTACTCACCGTGAATGTGCTCTTGCAGATCCTGTACAACACAATTTTGAACCTTAAATTTCATGAAGAATAATAGTATCAATTAATTAATTGTACAATGTATAATGTACATTTTTTAGAGATTTAGTATTCAATTTCACACCCTGCACAATATTTATTCAGTAATCAACTAAACAAGGAGACATGAAACTGCCTGGGATATTTTTCATACCCTGTATTTGAATTTCTTTTCCAATATATTTGAATGATAAAAATTGTCAAAGTAATTAGTAGATATAATCTATGGTTAAGGAATTGAATAATTATGATATTTGGAGAATTTTTTCCATTATAACTGAATATATTTAGAGATATGGAAATGTTGGGAGTTATAAAAATATTATTTAATTGTATTAATTACTCGTATGCATTTTCATGAGTAGTAATCCCAAATATTTTTCTCATTCTCAAGACATTCACTAAGAAAATATTTCCAATTCATTATATTTTAAATATTTCTCATGTGTATGATGTTTCTATAGATTCATCATGGAAGTGGAAAAACAGGATCTGATGTACATGATTTGTACCTTAGGTACACATCTGGATGACCTCATCACATAATGAAAAATATGTTATGTGGGATTTGGGTTTTGGATGATTATGCCTAAAAATGGTGGTCACCAGAAACCCATTCGATATAATCTAGGGTAGAGGAAGCCAATAACAACACAAATGACATCTTACAGACCACATATGTTGATTCAGATCCATTATTTGCTTCCAATTCTCCCCATGTAAACATAACACTAAATCCGATTCTGAGAAAGTAGTACTTATTATGCTCGATAACTCTATAGTAGGGGTATATGTGATTAGGGATTACACTATACATTGTATTCATGTTTGTATTTCTTCAAATGGTTCTATCAATAGAAAATATCTTCCTGCTACATGTTCATGACCATTGATTGTGAATTACAGTGTTTTATTTCTGTTACTTCAATGGAATTATCTATTTTGTGTATGGTAATTACAAAACATATGTTGATTATGTTTAAATACTATTTTGGGTCACTTGGTATTTTGTTAGCACAATTTAGATGAGCATTCGAAAGATGAGCCCACACTATTAGGGAAAGATACCCAATCTAGGGATCCCAGATGACCCAATTCTAACACCAATTATGAATAAACCAATATCAATTGAATACCTACCGCATGAAACTACAAATCACTAAACCTATATTTCCACCCATATGGATATTCAAACCTAATCATTTCTTCTATTAAATCCTGTTATCCAAATGAATAAATCAATTTCTAAAATTAATTATAGAACATAGGGATCTTCCTTATGGGTTTGACAAATGAACTTACTAAATATTGTGCCTTGAATTAGGATTATAATAGTATTATAAATAATTTTTTTCATGGAACTATAGAGAACTAATGATGCCCTTGGGGTTTTCAAATTTCTATAGTTGCCAGGGGCGGTTGTCCCTATATTTAAATGATATATAAATTTAGATAGTTCTTTTATTTTAATTTTATTTAATATACATCTTCTTATTTTGACATTTTTTCAGGATACAATTCATTACATTAGTACTCCAATAATTTGAATGAAAATAATGAAGATATATTTTATGATCCTGGGAAGATAAAAAAATACACTAGAAAAGGAATAATCCAGAAGTGCACCAACAAGAACATGAATTCATGACTATAAGAGGCCAATTTCATGGACCTTATCAAGAGAATGACACACTAGTAAGTCAACAAGTTTAAGGAATAATTCATGGGAAAAATAGCTAATCAACTAAGGGAGAACCTCAATCACGGGAGTCAATCCCATCATTCAGATACCCCAAGTTGCTGCACAACACTTCCAAATCAAGAAGACAATCATCAAAATGATAACGCATTCACTTTTATTTGACGGGATACCAAATGAATATCCAAATTCACAAATAGGTTATTTCATGGAGATTTGTGGAATGTTATACATTCATAACATCAAAAATGATGCTGTTATATTGTGGCTATTTGGATTCAAATTATTGGATAAAACACAAGAGTGGATCCATATTCATCCCAAGAATTCAATTACTACATGGGATGATCTGGTAAGGTTATTTTTAACAAAGTTTTCCTGCACTCAATATCTAATAATTTTTGGTGATTTATTTTAAATTTTGATTAATTGTGTAAATATTCCATATAGAGTTCATGGGAACATTTCAAATGTTTAATCAAATGTTGTTCCCCTCATGGAATCAAAATGTTGATGTTAATTCAAAAAAAATAGAGAGGTTTGTTAGAGGGAAATCTTTATATTTTAGATGATGATTCAGGATGTTACATGAATATAATGTCACCTGAGGAATGTTCCGAGATATGCTGTGCGATATTCATCAACAATATTCCATAGAAATATAATGATGGTAGATTTCATGGATCACATATAGATGAGTTCTCAAATGGAGACAATGATGTGGAAGATGGATATAGTGATACCAACCAAAAATCATGAAGTTCTATATTGGTAACATGATAATAATATTGATGGAAATATTATTAAATACATTTAGGGATGAAGTCCACAACAACCACAATAATATCAAAATCAAAATGAAGGAAATGGTTTTCCACTGATACAACAAGAACCAACACTGACCAGTAATATCCTTTCACAAACGGAGACCCTTGCATCATTTCTGACAACCCTAAGAGTTTTACATAATGATTTAGTAGAATAATCATGGGATCATGATACTATAATCATAGAACTGAGAAATTACTCCTGAAACAAACATGAATCATTAAGGAACATAGAATTTGATTTCTTTCAGATCATTGAAACACCTAAAGGAATGAAAAGATGAGTTATTCCAGGATTTCCGTGGCCGCATCCTCAAATAAATATGAAATCAATAATACATAGAAGGGAAATTAATTTACATGGGAGTGGAATAAAATTTGGAGGAAAAAAAGAACCACCACCAATAGAAGTAAGTAAAGAAGATAATGTAGAAGATGAGGAGGATAATGAAGAAGAAGCACACTAATTATACCAACCAAAACTACCATAAACATATAGGTAAACGTAGGGGAATATTGATAAGAAAAATAAAATATTTTTGGATATGATAACGAAATTACAGATCAACATCCCATTCACTGCGGGAATTGAAAACATGCCAATGTATGAAATGTTCATGAAGAAGATGGTGATAAATAAGAAGAATCTAAAATAATTAGTTACCATTCTACTCGATGGAGGAAATTATGCAACTGTTTCACACATTTTAACAAAGAATCCATGTAATCAACATAGTCTATCAATTCCAATTACAATTTTTTGATAATGATTTTTGTACATCATTATGTGATTTAGTTTCCAGTGTGAACTTCTTGTCATATGAAACATTCAAGGGTCTAGGATTGTAGGAGATTCAACCTAATCAAGTTATGCTACACCTAGCTAATACAATAGTTATAAATCATTGAGCACTTCATGAAGATGTCATCCTCAATGTGGATGTGTTCTATTTTCTGGTAGATTTTTTGGTGATAGACATAGATTAATAGAAGGTGCCAAAAATAATGGAAAGGTAAATACTAGATATAGGAAGGGAACTAATTGATGTTTAAAATTGAGAGATGAGTCTGATAGTAGGTGGATCAGAGGTAAAATTCAAATTTCACCTATAGATGTTGAAGTCAAAAACAACATTTGATGATGTTTTAGAGATGTTGATGAATTAATTGAATGTTCTTGTACATGGAAATAGAGTTGATGTGTCTCTTGTGGAATGTAATGATGAATGTAATACCAAGATGATGAATTGAATGAAGTAGATGTAAAAATATGATGATTGTGGAAAAAGATTCATTGAAGATCAATTAAAATAAAGATAACATGTTTGGTAAATTAGTAATGTACCATTAATCTATTTAGGATGGGCCAAGAACCGCTGGATTTTACCTTTATATATTTAAAAAGAGTTCAACAATGTATGAGTGAAGCTAGTTTCATATAAAGGGAGAGGAAAAATCTTCACATAAGTATCATGCATACTAATTTTTTTGGATCCTTATTATATAACAACTTCCGTACATTCAATCAGTTAATCATAAGTGGTAATGTCAATCTAATGATGGTTAACAATAGCGCTTTAGTCTGGAAACCCATGTTTTTAGTGTTTTTCAATTTTTTCATATTTATAGAAAATCACTCATCCCTAACAATTTTGTAATTTACTTTCTATTATATGTAATTTAAATTGTGATTTCTTTCTAGGACCATCTATATAGAATGTGAAGGAATGAACCAAGTAAGAAGCTTCAAATGAGTTATATGTTTTGTGGGGAACATAAACACCGTGAAAGAGATCAGACAAAACATGTACTTCCTAATTTCAAATTATCAATTGATTTAGAAGTAAGAGCTTTAATTATTAATTTCCAATCTTCTTCCGACATTTTAATCATTAGATCATTACTTCAATTTAATTCCCCGAAATATATTTGTTGTTAAATTGACTGAACTAGGAGTCATGATTCAACATAAAATATTAACCATTCAATGTATTAGAATTTTTTGCCTATAAATTTGAATATAAAAAATGGGGATAAGAATAAGTAGACATATTTATGTGGTTTAAGATTTTAAAAATCGTAATTTTTAGCGCATGTTGATCATTGTAAATGAAAATTTTCTTGGATTTGGCCAGGTTTTGAATTTATGAATTTTTGATTAATTGATTAATTATTTGTATGCCTTGTTATGAGTAATTTTCCAATCCATTTATGTCCTTGTCAATACATCCAATGATACAATATTTTCCACAAATTCTATATTAAATTTCTCTTCAATCATAGACATGTATTCTATTAGAAATTTCTTTTCATATTAATGATTCTATGACTATTCAGAATCATTTTTAATAAGATTGAGGCATTATTTTTGTTAGCCCTTATTTGGAGACCCATATTGAATTAATTTTTTTAATCACATAAGATCCATAAATTTCCTTGGTAAGAATTTATCAATGTAAGAAGTTTATTTTATTCATTCCTAAAATATAGTAAATATTCTTCATGATATTTAAATGATTATGTGTGGGGGAGGAATATTTTGGTGTATCGAGATATATGAAATTTTTGGATTTGATGTTGGGGGTTTCACATTATGAAATGTGAGAGCATAATAAATTTAATCACTGTATTTTATTTTTCACATATCTTTCTTAAAAACTATTGGAAATGTATTTTTTTATGAAATTTGGGTTGTCTATTGGGAAGATAAAAAATCACCATTTTCCAAACCAATGATTTTTGATTATATGTTGTTAGGTGATAGATGTGATATTTATCTTGATTATATAATTTAGAATAATTTAAATAAAATAAAAAAAGATAAATATATGATGATTATATTATTGTGCTTACATGTATTATGGGCCCTCATTGATTTATTTATGGGAAGGGAGAAATGAAATTTGTGAAGGATACATTCATTGAGCTATTTTTTAATATCTTGAAATATATTATAGAGTTAAACCTCCTTTTTTATCATTAATGTTTATATAATATTTTGGCCTACCCTAAATCCTCAGAGACATTTTATCCATTATATTGAATCCTTAATTAGGATTATTTCATTTAAGAGAATGATATACTAGATTACTTACAAGCCTATAGTAAGTTACATGTTTTTGAAGAATGTGTTAAACACTCTTCATTTATACCATGATGAATGAGTGGAAAAATTCAAAAGTTAGGAAGATTTCAAGTGACATGAACTTTAATAAATAATTTAAAAATGATGAAGGATTTATAGAATGTATTGGATATTTCAAAATAGGATATCTAAAATACTTTATTAACTTGTTTCATAGAAAATTTAGAGTATATGAATTTTTTATGTAATACCTAAAATATTAATTTTCCATTTGCTCAATTTTTTTATTACATTTTAATTTAAAGAATAGTAAGGGAAAAGTTATTGTATTATTCTCAGATTCTATCCTCATAAAAATTGCTGAATTCATGTGTGGTGGATTTGATACATCCATTTTACGTACATATTTTAATTTCATTATTTTGTAATTTATTGAATAAAGATTACAAATTTTGAATTAATTTACCTATTATATGTTTAATGGTAGAACATAACATATTTTTGAAAATATAATGAAATGGTGATGATATATGAGTTGAATGGTGTGGCCTACGATTTTTGAGAGAGAATAAAATAGGGAAACTGGAGAAAAATATACTATGCATCATTACCAAAAGTACACATTGTGACCATTTCAAGTGAGAAATACCACATATGACAATTCATGATGATGATAAACAATATAAACATCTAGTACACATCATGTAACCCAAATACACAACATGATGGCCATCAAACTAGCAGAAAATGTTATTGAAGATTCATGGTGGTCGAGGAAGAACGTGATCTTATGAACATGTAGTCTACAACAAGTATTGGTCCTGAAGATGTCACCAAGTGTAGAAAAACAATTAATTTATTCTATGAGGTTTGGAAAATATTTACTATATAAGGAGGACTCTATAAACCCATCCAATATACTCTTGGGAAGTTTCAGCCAACCACGACACAAGGGACATCTTAAAGAATACAACTGAAGATCTGGAGCCATTATTTAATGGTATTTCTCTTCTAGTACCCATGATAATCACAATCATCATGAGATACTAGTCTTTTTAGTTTCAGGTGATGTTATTGCAGGGGATGTCTGTATAAGGTTCATTATATAATTTTTTTTTCATGATTGGATTACTGTAACTCATTCTATCAATTAAAAATTTCATTCTTTTACAACCTCATTACAATTTGTGGTTAATTAAAAAGTTATATTTCTATTGAATAAATATATTAGTCTATTTTTCATATGATCATTATGAAACATAGGTTGATTATGTTTAAATAATATTTTTCGTCACTTAGTATTGTTTTCTCACTATGTAGAAGACTATTCCAAAGGTGAAACCACACAATTTGGGTGGGATACCTAGAGCAAGGACCCTTGCTGATCCAATTCCAAACCCAAAATGTGACAAACCATTATCAATTGAATCTCTAGTTCACAAACATGAAAATCTCTAAACCTATGTCACCCATATTGATATTAAAACTGAATCATCACTCTTATTGTTTAATTATTTCTCCAAAGATATTAAAAAATTCCAATTTCAAATTCTTATTTAATATAAAAAATATGGATCATCCTTGTAGGTTTGACAATTTTACATAATAAATACTATTTCATGAGTTTGTATTTTTATATTTTTATAAATTATGTTCTTCATTTCAAATTCAAAAAATAATGATGCCCAGGGTGGGGGATGTTTGAACGTCTCTCTCAATGGTATGACGAAACTACCATATAAGCATGTTATGATATCAAAAAAAGAATACTTGTTTATGTTTTTTATTTATCCTTCCAATGTTTTTATAAAACATAATACTATGATAAAAACATTTTATTTAGTGGACACCTTCTGGAATGGTGAATCATTACTACCCCCATGGAAATAGTGTTTCTTGCCAAACAAACTTGGGGGCCCGGGCAACCATAACATATAGTTATTCAACCAATCCCTACATTCCAAGATGGTGTGAAAACATATTAACACCAACACTACTGACATATAAATTCTTTATGAATCATATTCAAGACCATGCATCTAACAGGTAAAATAAGCTACCTTGAGTCATCAATTTGGCCTAGAATCAAGAATGTCTTAAATTGATTATCTGACACTCTCAATGGATTGATAACATGTAATCGTACCTATTTTTTGGTATGATAATAATTAATTTGAACCTCTTATTAATTGAGATAGCATAAGGGATAATTACATTAGAAACAATATCATTATAAAGGGACAATTGGAAAATAATGAATCTATTCTAGATGACATTATTTACATTGTTTCTAGTTATGATTTCATTAATCATGAAGATATGATAATCATGGAGGGGTATACCAATGGTTTTCATAACTCAAATAGGTTCTACAAGAACCTAATTTTACCATCACTAAGATTACGTAGACCACCTATTCATGTTATGTCATATTGTATCTTAATTATGGTCGGTTGTTCTGGGTATTTTGTGATCATGTTCCCATTCAAATATTCAATCTTATTACTCCTTTATGAAATACATGTTGTTGTTCATTGAAAATAGTGCACTGTACACCTCATAAATTCTTGTGTTGAGATTATATAATTCATATGGAGAGGCACAAGAAATGACATACAATGTTGGACCTGATTTAATAATGGATTTGCCTTGGAGAGTATTCAAGCATCAGTGAAAGATGTTAATGTCTGGCATGGTGAAAAGCGAAACAACTCTATTAAAGAGTAAATGATCATTTAGAATCTCCAAACTACAGGTAATTATCCTAATCCATGTGGAATTGTGGATGTTTCTTAGACATCACCACAACCATGAATGATAAAGTGAAATATAAATGGTGCCACTCGGGGAAACCCAGATCACTGAGGATATATTACTATATTTAGAGACCACAATTAGGATATTGTGGAGTGTTTTTATGTTCATTTTGGAAGAAAAAATTCTCTATAATTAGTGACACTGGGTATGATCATGGAAGTATATATATTTCTCATCAATTATAATGCAATTGTCTATGGTAAGACTGTGATTCCCCTAATGTTGTGTAAGTGATTAAAAATGGTCTGATTAACATATCATGGAAGCTAACAACTACATGGAAAAAATGTCATGAAAAATATATTCCATGGAATAGATTATCACAAAAACCTTATAGAAAGATATATACATTATATATGAGTTTTAAAAGAATGGGTCATTGCGGAATGATGTCTCTACTCGACCACTTTTCCTGATTACATGGATTCACTTTTCATTTGGTAAAAATGTAAAGTTCCTTCATTTTGACGTTTGTAATCATTATTTTTTATAAATCAAGGGACTCAATACTAAAATTTTTGAAAAAAAAATATTAGTTGAATTTCTATTACCAAATGAAATTTTTAGTTGTCTCTTAGTGTAAATTATATCATCTAGAAACAATACATGTATCATGACAATCTATTTACATTAATGTGTAGCTCCACCAAATTCATCCTCATCAATGTTGATTGATAAATAATTCAGTTTATTTCTATAACAAATGAAACATAAATCCTCTAGAAATTTCCTTCCACCTATTGGTTTTATCAGGTATATAAAATCACTTATCCATTATTCATTTAGAAACAGTAAGAGTTTCATATCAATAATATTATTGTTTACCAACTCATAGTTCAGATTACCTATCACAAATAAAATAATTAACATTTTTTTGGGATAATATCACACAATATGAGGAATTATGATTTTAATAACAAGATTTTTAAAATATTTAGAATACTTCTATGCTGTAAATTTTTATCATCAATGGAAGTCATGTTAAAGGAATTGATAGTATCTCTAATTTTAAATACATTTCCATTTGTTATGTTTTAATTTTGTGATAATTCTTTAATAACATTACATTTTAATGATACATTAATCCTTTATGAATAACACCTCATCTATCACATAATAATGTGGGATAAAACAAAGAAAATTGTTCTTCAACCCTTTAACATTTAGCACATTAGTTGAGTATACATTTTTGTATTAAATGTTTTGTTTTCCAACTCCATTTATCTGTACTAAAGATTCATTTTCAATGTTAACCACTCCTCTATGATTATTTTCAATGTTTCAAAAATTTATTGTGTCAATAATCACATTTAATGAATATCTGATATCAATTTTCCATGTCATTTTAATTAGAGTATCTTTTAATGAAACATCGATGAATCCTCAATTTTCATAATTTTATTTTTTTCAAAATCATGCAATTTATAATTATGGATGTTTATTCAATGATAATAATTAATAAATATTTAGAAATATAAAATTTTTATTCACATATTCAATGAATTTATTGTAAAATTTATAATTTTTATGAGATTAAGGATGGGATAAATTCATTATATGAAAATTATTTTTATAATTTTCAGTTATGTTCTCAAAATTGTTAAACATTGGTTCATGTCTCATTTAATGGGTTTACATATTATACATATATGAATATTATTTATTCCCATATACTAATAAAACACCAGTTTTTTATTCTCAATAATGAATTTTCCAAATTTAAAATAGTCATGTCATGAATATTTTTTTTGTTCCTTTCATTCTATTAGATGATGTTGTATCTATTCTATAGGAGAAAATATTTTTGGAGAATTTATTTCTTCCTTTAAACTAATGTATTGATTAAATAAATGGTATGAATTTAATTTTTGAACATCATTGTAAGACATAATCTATTTATTTGGAGATTTTAATAGTGATGAAAAAATATATCTATTTTGAAAACTATATTCACTGATTTGTGATAGTTATATCATATCATCATCATTATTTTCAAAACATTATCTAGTCGACATTCCAACAACTGTTTTCGTCAATATTTTATGATTGGGTAAATTTTTATTTTTCATTATTGAGAGATATTTTAAATTCAATTTCACATACCAACTTTCCGATTTTAGATACATTCAGTTTGTGTATTTTTATTTTATCAATGTAATAAATTTATTAATTTTACAATATTTATTTTTTTAATATAAATTTTATTATTCATTCAATAATAATTTTTTCTCCTTCTTAAACATTTTGGATATTTAATATGAGAATGTAATTTTATTATCATCATATTATATAGTTTATATATTATCGTTCACTATCCTATCATCCCAATTTTTCCATCATCAGTTTAATATGAGCAACAATGATAGTTAGATTTACTAAATGTTTTGTTTTATTAGTTATATTCATCATCAATTTTCACTAAGATTCATCATTTAACAAATTTATTATTTATTTAACCAAATATAGTTGTTAGTTTTTATCCCTTACCTCATTTCATCTTTTATGGGTTTTCATCATCTATGGTGTGATAGACACACTTCATCTAACAAATGTTTAATGAAAATTAAAAAAAATATGTTTACTATTGTAGAACCATTTTGGTACTATAGATTTACCACCAACAAATACCATATTACATATGTTCATTATATGGGTAGTGTTTTTTTAAACCATCATCGTTATTTTCAATATTAGATTTTCTTGATTGTAATATGTCACACTCTCTAGTTTTGAGAATTGTTATGGATTCAAAATCCATCTAATCTATGATCTACATCTTCAGTACTTTTTTAATAATATTTTTATTTGAAAAGACTATATTATGTAAGTTATTATGAGTAGGCTCATATATGTCATCCAATGAAATTATGCTAGGATCAAAATTGTTATGAAAATTTTCTCAAGAATTATTTGACAATAGTTGAATCATCATGCTTTTCAAAAATAACCAAAATATTTCATAAAATTTCATTTACTTTTTTGAGAGAGTAATATTTAATTTAAACAATATCCATCCAAATATATTAACAAAGTATTCTCCAAATATTCAATTTTTCTTCATTGACATTCATATTTCCACAATAACTACTTTCCCAATTATAAAGAATATCCTAGTAATTTTTCAATACCTTAACTATTGTATAAAAGAATTCAAATAGACATCAAAATTTCATTTATGGTTTTTCCATTAACTAATATATATTTCCTCACTGTAAAAATTCATAATAGATTGATTCTAAATAGGTTGAAATCGTATAGTAACTAAATCATTATCATCATAGAAATGAGACAGATGAAATGGGATCATCAAAATTTTTTAACGAATATAGTTATTTCATATATTTTCGACAAACTAATGCTATGAAACAGATTTAGATAGTAAATCTATAATATAATTTTGATCTTATTAGAGGTAAAGTGACACTCTGATACTAATTGAAGTACTTAAGAAGAGTATTACCAATAAAAATGTCGTTTAAATCAGTGGTGTTTTTTAATGTTTTCATTCTATGGAAATTAACCTATATTGATCTATTAGGATATGATACACTCTTATTATAGCATAGCCTTTGTGATATATAGTTGAATGGAATGGAACATGAACTCGATTTTTTTCAATGTTGGGCCTTGAAATGAGCCTACTCATTGATTGTAATTGCTTACACTCACCAATCAATTTTAATATGCTATAGTCACAATTAGTTACAAAAAACATCTTCACTACCTTAGATTCCCACTATAAAATCCAGTTTCCTATTAGAATAACATTTTCAAACTACCTTTCCATAAAAATATTGTTACACTAAACACATGAAATAAAACTTTAGAATGATGACAAGTTCTACAACCACTGATAAAGATCTTACTTTTGAGTCTTCATGATAAATAATATATCATATGACAAAAAAATGAAAACCAACATATCAATGGTTATTCAAAAATATATATATTTTTATCTTCTCAGAAAAATGGTTCCTATATATCATGAAAAATATTCATTGTGTAAACTAAATAATAATTACATATCTTATATATCATTTGGTTAAATATCTATAAAAAAATACAATGCATAACAAAATGAATGATTCATTCAGATACACTTACTTATACTATCTCCAAATTACTTCATTTCATTGAGTAAAAAATCCAATAACATTTAGATAAAAAATATTTTCATCATCGAAATTCTCTTAACATAACATTTTTTCCAATGATGAAAACTATGTGTTTCCCAAAATATTTCACACTTCTACCCAACTAAATTCATCAATTAAATAACCAATTACTTTTAATAAAACATTCAAAATATATTTAGTGAATAAATTACATGATAACACTATGAATATGAGAATATGTTACCAGTGGTTTTCATTTCATATATTATTAGAGTCATCCAAATCAAATACATCTTTACATGACCAAATTCTACAATAGACACAAAAAAATATGTATTATATTCCCATACTAACATAAACAAATAAATTCAGTTTCAAACATATATTTAATCATCATGGAGGGTAGTTAATTCATCAATACATCTCACATATCATTAAAATAACAATTAATCACATGAATTGAAACAATCCAGGTAAGAAGAAAATCCCTGAACCACTATCTACATATGAATTCATCATTATCCAATATCTTCACAACACCTCATCAAGAACTGAATGGAATCATGTGAATGGCATTAAAATATAAATAACATAATCTATGAACCAGTTTCTTCAGAAAATCATTCACAATATGCATCTCATATTTTACTAATCAGAGAATTTTAAAAACACTGTGAAGTATTCCATCATGGTAGGAGCTCTATATGTGAGTTGTTTATCCAATATACATTAACCGTCAAAAATTTTATTCGTTTCATTATAGATAACATACCTTTACAAATTTTTAATACTCTAAAAGAGTTTTGAGATATCCTACATGATACCCATGATTTGGTGAATTCAGTTTAGAAAAACCATTTACATAAATTTCTTCTCCACAATTAAATAATTTTTGCATGAAAAAATATACATCCCATGAGATTAGATGGATCACATCTGAAAGGGCTATTATACCATTAGCTTCACATTATTTCAAAAAAAAATGATCTAGTGACCAATAATATAATAATAATTTCAATCATAGAAACCTGATGGGGACATGGTTTAACATTCATGAACCACTTGATGTGGGAATAAAATCCACTACCACATTTCACCGCACACAACAGCTTCACCAACTCTACTTGGGATACATAGCCCATCCCATGTGATGGTACATGCAACACTCTATGATCCCTATAAATGGATCTACACCCATGGTTCATTTTCATATACCCCTATACATTTTCGTTGAATTTATATAAATACACTTATGGGTCTGGTTTAGATACAGGTCATAATAAATTTCATTGAGGGTGAAAGGGGATATATTTGGGTTAACACATAATTTTTTCAGTTTTATATTAAAATATACGTAGTAAATAATATGTACATTGAGAATTCCATTTAATGACCTATACAATCCACATAAAATGAAAAACAACATCCTAAATACTATAAATAATTAATATAACATGGTTTACAAATTCAAATCACTACATAATCATGAAATGGCATATTTCATGGACTTTACTTATATTATCAAATTTGAGAACATCTTATCACATTTTTTTATTCCATAATCATTAATAATAAATCAGTATAAATAAAATAAATTGTTGAAAACACTTAGACTAAAGTAAAAATTATGGTAGATTATAATTTTATATGTGTGACATGTAATCATATTAGACCGATCCATAACAATTCACTATGAATCACCTCTTCATTCAAAAAAACTATCCTAGAATCACCACTTCTAATATGGTTACCAAACACATATTAGTACAATGTGAAAAAAAATGCAACACAGTAGTTTAAAATATATATTTTGAAGATAATTGAATTAATAATTATGAATCAACCACTTGGACACTATATAAAGGTTGTATGAGATTGAATTAATACATATATACAATAAATGGATACAGTAATGCTCATGAAATTTAAGGTTACAAGATATTATAGTGCAGAAGATGTAAATACAACTCTTCCATTATTTAAATTAGGTATCCCTTAGGCCATTTATAAATACACTTCTTCATGTATTATTTAATTTAATTGAATTTAGTGTTAGATATTATATATAATTTGGTTGTAAAATATTTTTCCTATATAAAACAATTATTTCATATATATTTAATTTTTTATGTGATGAAAAAAAATTATCAGGACATAACATTTCTAGTAAGACCTATAATGTGTTAAATAAGAGGAAATTATTATATGAATATCATTTACATCAAATGTTCAATAAATATAAAGACAACTATAATTTTAATGATTAAATCCTTAAAGGTAATTCTTTTAGAGAATTTTAAATTTGGGATGATAATGATGAAGAATATTAGGATGAATCAGCTAAGGTAGAAGAAGTCATTGATCAAACTAATAGAAAACAGTGACAACAATAAAATGAAATCCAATTGAAAAAGTAATTACAATTGAATAATATAATACAAAAAACAAATTTTGTACTTATCTCAGAAGAATCTTTTTTTTGATGATTTTGTTTCTATTAACAGTAATAGTTTATTAATTTCTTCAAATTGTATTAATGATATGTTTGAGGAATTATATTTAATTAAAAAAACATTTTTATAATTTAGCTGAACATATTAATGATAACAATTTATGAAAACAAAACAAAATTATCAAAATATTCTACACCAAGACGAAATCATAGTTAAAGATAAATAATGAGTTGTTCACAAGATCATTCCCAAGAAAATAAAATTGAAAATAAACAGATTTTTTATCATATTAATATGATGGAGTAAATTATAGTATTATTATTGATTCAATGTTTTTATAATATTAAATTATTTTTCATGGATGAAAAAGATCAGTTTGAAATTGAATTATATTAAAGATGTTTTTGTTAATAATAATTGTCATTTAAAATATAAAAATTTCAAATCCTTTTTCTAAATCAATAATGTATTACATGATCTTATGAAATATCCATGATATTGGAATGGAAAACCAATGCCTCATATATTAATTATTCTTACTGATAATGTTATGGTTTATCATATATTTGTTATAAATTGAATATAAAATGATATACTGAATATAAATACTTTTGTAGATGATGAAAAATTTGGAATAGGAAATGATTATTTCCATAATAACTTTTCAAACATATGAAAAGTGAATTTTACATTATATTAATTGGATTATTAATAATTTTTTAATAGAAACCTAATAAAAGTGTGTATTTTATTAAATCATGTCATCTATGCTACTAAAAAATATTCTGCGTTGGGATTGATTCATGTGTGGCTATGAAAATAATATGGATTATAATAAAAAATTATATTTTTATTAATCTAGATATAGAATTATTATTATTCTATATATATTAATAATACTTAGATTATTGAATCTCATGGCATCTTGATGAAAAACAATATTAATAGATTCTTTTTGAAATATATATCAATAATATCCTATAAAATGTTATCTCAAAGATATAAATAGAGTAATTATATATTTAATGGGAACTATAATAAGTGGTTCATTTTATTCAAATCATATATGATTTCATATATTATCTTATCTGGATTATCAATTTTAAGTGATAGAGGGTTTACGAATAAATCCCAACAAGTACTTGTGATTTTATTTATATATTATTAATTTAACTGGTTTCAAAAATATAACTACTGGTATACATATCCACAGTTATAAATGAGTATGTGGCTGATAATAGTAGTACTTTAGAAAAATGAATAAAAAAATATTAATATTTTAATATTTGGTTTTGTAATTTCAAAAATTTTGTGATCAATATATTGTAATTTTAATTTGTTTAAATATCTGATATAATATATAATTGGTCACATATATTTTAAATTTCATAATCTATAACATAATGTATAAAAATGAGATGTTTATATATTTTTTCCTGTATGAAAACAATTCACTAATAAGATCAATAAATAATTAGATATTATTAAATTTGATACAATGATTTATGAATTTAGAATAATTGATTCTTATCAATTTTTGAATAATTTGTTATTTGAAAATTTTGGACATTGTCTTAAATTATTTTTTCATGAATATTGTATGAAAACATTAATTTTTTATGAATGGATACTAAACTATTAATTTATGTATATGATATATATTAATAGGGAGACTATTTTAATGATTCAATATGAATGTTCATTTTGAAAACTATCAAAAAATGAGAGAATATTTTTGAAATATATTATATAGTAAATTTTATATATGAAATTTAGAAAGGGGAGAATTTATATAATTTTATATTGTTAATTAATTCATATTTTCATTGTTTTGAAATATTACTATTTCATCACATTTATTTTATTTAACATTTTTAAATTGTATTTTTTTCATCATGATTAAATATTTGAAATTATTTTTAATAATTTAATTGAAAAATAGTTCTATATTTTTCTATGTTAAGCAGTTATAATAATATATTTTCTAAATAACTAAGTTAATTTTTAGATTGTATTTTTATAATTTAGTTTGGTTATGATAATAATTTCCATCCATTCAAAGACAACATGGTTTATCCCATCATTCACTCATATAAGACTTGAGGGTCGACCTCATGGGAGAGCTAGCTCATGGAGACAACACAATATACGTGATGTGGATACGGATGTGAATATGGCTGAGAAGACTGGAGGTATATCATGCCTATATGTATATAACAGTGAACAATCATGATTCTATGCATGATCCTATAGACCAGGTGTATGTGTTGGGTAACTATTGTAAAGAGGATATAGTATAATCAAATTTGTAGAATGTGTTATTGAATAATATTCCATGGAAAACACAAATACATTTTTTTATTCGAAAAAAACTACGAACTACAATGTCCACAAATTTAAAATGTTATTCAAAAAAATTCTCTCACCAGATTATGTTTTCTTAGGCTTGTATTGTTCACCGTGACATCATATTCTTCATCCATCATGTTTGAACACTACAATTTATTAGAGTTTACATATAATCATTCTGAAAAAAACATCATTATATTCCAATTTACACCATTTAAGAGTGATCTAATTTCATTGGAGGATTACATGTTGAGGACTCCATGGGTGAACTGATCATATCTGTTCATGCTATATGATCAAGAAATGTTTGATAGTATCCCCTGGGCTATATAAATATTTCCCCATTCATTATCTACCATTCACCATTGAATCATCCTTGAACATAGTGTACATTAGTAGTTCTCTTTTAGAATCAGTTCATTTAACCTATTATAAACACATCGTTGGCCTTGACAATCTATTGAAGTAAATGTGGATCAGTAAAATACCTTACTCTAATGAAGGGTGGGTACATGAAATGATGATTCTAACTAACATAACAAGAAACAGTGTGAGTAGAAATAGTCTCAAATTACCATGATGAGTAGAGAAATTATTGTCAACAGTTACCATGAATGTAAGATCACAACAACCTACCATATGAGGTACTAACATACCACAATTTATATTTAAACCATCCAAATAGGTATATGAAACTGATAGTGAGTTATATTATACAAACATCGAGAATTATTATTTTATTAAATTTTATTTTATGTCATGAATTATCAATTTTTTCCTTGTCCATGTTTAGTTTAAGATTTCAACTGAACAAACATCCAAAATGATCGCATGATTACTAGGCATTGATAATGAAAATTTTTTATCACTTAGTCTGTATCCCTACCATGATCAAATGGTATGTATAATGAAAAACAACATTCAAACAGTTAGTAAAGAGACTGTATGTTTCATAGTAACTTAATAAAATAGATTTTTTTTAATTAAATTAATATTTTCAGTATGTACATTTTTATGAAATAATTTTGATGTAATTATTTTCATTCTATGCTTTATATAATATCTGTATTCTTCATTTACTACATATTTATGATATAAATATTAAATGTTTTAATTAAATTAAATAATATCATTTTAATAATTAATTTATTATGATTTTTAATGATACAATAATATGTTTTTATGAAGATGATATATAATATTGATATTTGTATTTATAACTACATGTGATGATATTATAAGGGTGAACGACGGAGACAGTATTCAATGATCATATAAAATAATAAAATAAGAATAAATCTATATATTATGAACATTATGTAAAATATTCATACAAAAGATAATATATAATGTTAACAGTATAATTAATTATAATTCTCAAAGGAATTACTCATTATTCTATAATATCATCATAATTCATGAATCAGAATTATGGGGCATCGAAATCTGTCTTTAAAATAGTTATAAAAACAATATCATTTGTAATAATTGAGTAACAAGACCATCCAAAATAGAATATCTAGCCTAATCACCCATTTCTTATCTTGGCTCAATAACATCATCCTCTTTCCCATTGGATATCATGCATGCATGCTACTTTCCTCTTATAGATCAGGACCATCAGCCTATTTCCCATTTTTGATTGAGTCCATTGAACTATTTCAATCGTTATCCTATGATATATATTTCATTACATAATAATTTAATGAGATATATAACTGAAATATATCATAGTTATAATGTAACCATCATCCATTATTGTAACATAAAATTTATCATTGGTTATAATTTAACCACTATCATATAATAAAATTCATTCATTTATTTTGTTATATTAAAAATATGTTGTCATATCCCTACAACATAACCCATAAAAATAATATAAGTTTAGTTTTTATTTTATCAATTCATAATTGAGTAACTGATGAAAATAAATGGTTTTGATAACAATATCATTAATATAATTTTTAACCATCAAAAGAAATAATAAGGATATTCTGGTTGGAACATATACCTATTAAATAATATGTAACATGAGAGGATGTAGTCTTATATGGAATAAAATTTTAATGATCACATATAATATTTATTGAAAAAAATATACTTCAATGATATAAAAAAACATATAATAACTCATCACAAAAAACAATTTCCATTAAAAATAACATTATAAACATATGTAGGAAGCATTGCAGATCATTTAAAATGATTATTTAATAAAAAATACATTCCACCATCAAATAAACACTTTTAAAACATTGAACATTTTATAAATCATTTACATTGAAAATAAACAATGAAACATATTAATTAGTATTTAAAAAATCATTATATATAATAGGAAAAAGAATCATTCCATAAAATTTCATTCTATCATTCCATTATGATATTTGGTATAAAAAACCAACTGATTCCGAATATTAAAAATAGATTACATTTAAAATGTTTTTATATATTACGTTAATGATATTAATGAATTATAAAATGATTTTATATTGATAAAAACATTACTTAAAATATTTTTACCAAACATACATATTAAATAAATAGGATTTTTGATCGAAGAGGGAAAGAACAATAGTTATACAAAAAAATAGTCTGTATATTCTATAATATGATATAAACGATTTTAATACATTTATTATAAGAAAATAAATTTTGTTGAATAATTTTAATGAGGTTAATTAAATAGAGATCTTAATATTTAATCATCATAAACATTTTCATAAACAACACTTATAAACAATTAAATTTTTATATAAAATAATTACCAATTTGGTTACATTTGACTATATAGATATATGAATAAGGGATTAAATATGTATAAATAACTCTATATATTATTAAGAAAATAATAATAGAATATGTTCATGTTAAAAGTTTTCATCAAATAAAATAATCACATCGGGAATCTATAAGGCGTCTCATAAAAAAGTATGACATAAATATTTTACCATAATTCTTGATTTCCATAGTAAACATTAAAACCCAAAATATATTAGATATTTAATTAGTATAAATATCATCCAGATCCATAACCTTATATGTTATACCATATATTTTTATGACAATTTATTATCCATTTAATAACAATTCCCTATTAGAATCTTGTTTCAAGTATTATGTACACTGTTTTTATCATATATTTTGGTATTGTATTTCTTGTCCTTTTTATTATCAGTTCTCTGTAATATATATTTTTTAATATGAAATTATAAACATATATATTCATTAAAAAATTTATTATATTTATCTATTAATGATAGAAATATAAATTGAATTACACAATTCATGCAAACTGTAGTCCATATATATGCATGAACATCGTTTCTGTTTTCATTACAGATGAAACAAAAAATGTAAATAAGACATTTCATTTTAACAAAATTTTTTATTTATACCACATATATTATATAAATATTATGTTATTACCCTCCATTATAAATCTAAATGAAAAACACTTTAAATCGGTTCGTAAGGTCGTACTATTTCATACACATGCTAAATTTTTTTTTCCAACATGTTGGAATGTATGAATTTGGATGTGATATAATATATAAATACGTATTTATATGTAATAAATATAATATATATTCATTAAATTTATCCATATATCCTTTAATTTAAATCGTTAGTTAGAAAAATTATATCACTTCATCTGTCGCAAGTTTATTGTATAGATAAGGGATGTTATCCTATCCACCCTTGAATGGAAAATAAAATTTTTAAATGTGATATCATAACAAACTAATAAAATTAAAATAATAAAAATAATAATTTACACAAATTATTTTATAATAACAATCCATGAAAGGTGGGAATGTAGAATGGTTAATGTTGGTTCATGAGGTGGTATTTCTCCCTTAAAGTGATCAATGGTTTAGTATCTAATTTGTGGAAGTTGAGAGTTAAAATGGTAACTATTATTACATAATAAAATATAAATACATATAATTATAATTGGTTATTAATCCTAAATTTTTTACATATGGTTTTATTTATGTGTATGATGAACTAAAATTAAAATAATTTTTTAAGAGTGTTTCTTTTTCTACATAAAAATTACTACGGTTTTGTGGAAAAAAAATTGGGAACCATTATCAAAATAAGGCCTCTAGGAAATGGTTACAAAATTATTTAATTTTGTATGGGTAATATATGTACCATATGGTTTTTATTTTTTAATATTAGAGGAGAGTGGGTGGCCTTTTATATTTTGGGGACATGACACACTTGGATTTATTGGAAATGATAAATATCACACACAATTTTAATAACCCACATTGGTAAAAAATGGCATTATCAAAAGATATTGGATAAAAGAAAAAAAATTGAAATTAAATGTTTCTTTTACATGTTCTCTGCTACCTTTCCACAATATATTTTTTAAATCCTTATATTCTTGTTCAAACAAGATCATGGAGGAACTATTTCTCTCCAATGAAGAACGGTCATCGAAACATGAAGAACTCTTCATATGCCAACAACAATCATCTTCTTCATTGATCATCAACCAAAACAAAGGTGGAAGCGCAGTCCTTGAAGAACCATGACGACGTCATCCCCTACTTATTCATCTTCTTACCTGACATCATGGTATCGACATCTTCCTTTTTGAAACATCATCAACATTCAATGATCATTGGTCGGGGTTCACGCTTAGATAATTGGTGCATGTTCTTAGTTTTATGTCGAGAATTAGAATTCAATGCTTCTTGATATCACACTAACGTGGAGGGCACGGGCCGAACAAACATGGTACGACCTCTCCTCCTAAACATGGCAAGAGTCTGGGATAAGAGAAAATTATCAACTATGTTTGCAGATCGACGAAGACATCCTGAGGAGAGCACGACTTCACCTAGAATTAGAATCGGGCCACAAGAAATCGTCTGGTGACCCACGAAAAGTTCGTCGGTGGGTGGAACCAATTAACGACACTGCGTGATGGTGGATGTGCAAATGCACCACCTGAGGAATATCCCACAACCGATGGGCTATGGTGGAGCATCGATAGCCAATTCATGCCTAGCCGTGAAGGAGACTGGGGGCTCAAGCAGTCGTGTTGCAGTGGAAGGCACGGTGCAACCACGCCGCGTGATGGAAGAAAAGGGGCTCACTGCCCTTGGACGCGAGGAATACTGGTGTCCCAAGCCTCCGAGTTGCCAGTGGTGGCATGGTACAATCGACATAACACAGGAGGCGGTGGGCCACTTGGCCCACCAGGAGGAGCGGGACCCAATGGGTCCCACATGATGCTGATCGGCGCTATGTGACGCCTCTTTTAATAAATCACCCGAACGACTTAGCCGTTCGGTATCGATAGGGTGTGACTTCCACCCTAGATGTAGCTAGAGCAGATCACACATGCCACCAGCCGTAGGGGCCACTGGTCCGGACCCATAGCAGGTCGTCGGGCTGGACCCAGTGCGGGTCGGGCTGCAAGAATGGGTCGGGCCGACCTCGCTTGTCGGGCCATCCCTACAGAACGGGTCAGACCCATGGACCCTATTGGACATACGGACTAGGTCAGACCCTAGTCCGGACCCCAGTCGGGTCGGGTCGGCCCAAACGAGCCGGACCGGACCTGGTCTCATTTTGGCTGGTTTCTACTCTTTTTCCTATAACATGAGCTACGGGTGTCCAATTCAAAAACTGTTTGTGGCTACAAAAACCACGGAGGAAGATGGATCATTTGGTATACCCAACTCAATGATTGGACATAGTAGGGGAATGACCAGGTTGGATTCAAATGTAATTCCAACTAGGCCCTCAGAACATAAATTCCAATAACTCTCAGACTGAGTGTCCGATTGACGCACCGTCTTTAGAGTGAGGTTTCATTTGGAAGGAAAGATAATTTGGATACATCATCATAGGACACCATGGCTGATGATATATCAACACTTGGAATGAGGAGCATACCCTCCCAGAATAAATTATGCTTTGTGTGAAACCCTGTGGCTGGCTATGAACCCATGACTATTCCTAGATCCTGTGTGGGTTCGATAGCATTGACGACTGTTCCTGGATATTGTGCGGGTTCGACAGAACTAACGACTATTCCTGGATCTCATGTGGGTTTGACAGTACTGATGAATGTTCTTGGATCATGTGTGGGTATGAAAGTACTGATGACTGCTCCTGGATCATGTGTGGGTTCGACAGCAATGACGACTGTTCCTAGATCCTGTGTGCATTCAACGGAACTAACAACATTTCTTTGATCCTATTTTGGGTTCAACAGCGTCGAGGATTGTTCTAGGTTCTTGTATGGGTTTGATAGCTATTTTTATTGTTCCTGGATTCTATGTGGGTTTGACAGTTCTGAATTTTGTTCTTAGATCCTGTGTGGGATCGATATAATAGATGATCCAATGGCTACATCTGATCATCACTGTCTCTATACATATGTTTTATACCTGAGTGAGCTGAGTCAGTAACTTTTGTGTTTAGATCATTATTGAGATATGTTATTTGATAACATAGGTATATGTATGTGCATATACATATATGGGGTTATTCGTTGTTTTATTACTATGTGGTTTATCCTTAGTTGATTTTCAGAGACCATGAGGGTCTCAGGGTCCCTAATGAGTATCATTATACTCACCCCTGAACGAGATATGCCCATACCTCATTGTGTTGGACACAGATTACGGAAATTTTTGATCGAGGTAGAGTGTACAAGGACTAGACGCTGCCCAGAGGTCGACCTCATGGCGAGTCGACAACAGATGGATACTGATAGACGTGGAGTGATGGAGAGGCTATCTGTACCTACCATTCAGTTGGGATCTGTGGTGGATGATCTCAGAGATTATTTTCAACTTTCAACTATTTTTTCCATTTTCAGTTGTACTTTTACATTACATTTGGGCTTTTATTTTTGCCCCCTATTACTTTTCAGCACTTTTTTGTAATAAAGGTTTACTTAGTGTTTTTCTTACATCTTGTCATTTGTTGTGTGCGTTTTTAGGTTATAATGGAAATGCATTACCAGTTTTAGGGATTTATGTCTTTGGTTCTGGTCCCCATCCCCTATCCTATGGAAGGAGGGCTTAGGGTAGTCATTGTATAGTTCCTGAGGGATGGGTTCTGTCAAATTTGTATCAGAGGGGTTAGTTCTAATGCAGAACATAAGGCTCTACTCTTTCTATGAATCTATAGTGTTAATGGTATTGTGTGTGGTTCTTGGTTCAGGGAGTCTAGTGTTGGTGTGGTTGTTGACGTATCTATAAACTAGGACCATGACTTCATATTTCCAACACAGTGCATGAAAATACTAATTGCGTGTGTTTTTTGAAGAGTTTTCCTAGAATTATTTTAGTCAGCTCACAAGGTATAATTTTTTTGATAGTGTAACAAATTTTATCTTATCAAGATTCCCCCACACTAATAGCAAGCTAGGGTTCTGAGTTTTTTATGAGATAATAGCCCACCGAGCGACGAGGCCTCATTACAGGGCCCTATTAAAGCAGAGGATACAGTGGTAGCACTACCCATTGTGCCACTGATTCCACCAGCCCTAGCATTAGTGATTCCACTCTTCATGAGCACATTGCACGAGTTCAAGTGCTTGAGGCCACCAAGGTACAGGGGCAAGATGGACCTGCATGCATATGAGTATTGGATAGAGGTTTTTGTGAGTGTTATTAGACTAGATGGGACACCAACAGACCTTATGGTGATCCTTTCTGTGAGTCTTCTTTAGGAAGCAGTAGGCAGAGGGTGGAGCCTGATGATCTAGGTGCATGACAAGGTGACACTTCTCGGGTATCATGTAGTGGAGTCTTATGCAGTTTCCATGTTGAGTAGTCACCAGCAGCGAGACCCTCCATCAGGTATCATATAGTGGATTCTACTGCAGTAGGAATCAGAATGATGCCATAGAGGTCCAAGTGGACCAGACCATCCGGTGGATGACCTCAGGACACGTGTTCGGTTGTGAAGGACACAACAGCCAGAGCCATCCATTTGAGGAACATGCGGTGTTTCACTTGCAGCGGGTAGGGTTACATGGCTCGTGACTGTCATACCCACTCTTCAAATGATAAACTTATAGTTGACGAACCTCCCAGGAAGATGCATAGGTTCAATTGAGGTTATCCGTAGGGCATAGGCAGATGTGGTAGTGGAGCTGGTCGTGGATCTGACAGTCTGTGAAGATTCGAGGTGTTACCACCACCATCCCCAGGAGTTCCACCCCGACCAAAGGGAGGATGTGTACATGTGAGAGCTCAGCTCTAGAAAGCCATGGATTATGATCGCAGTACTCCAGAGATGATTTGGGGTATGGTATGTGTCTAATCCCCCTTATCCGTAGTTCTTATAGTCACATGTGATAGTAACTCTTTCATTGCCACAGCCCTCATTCGCAACTCTTAGATTTGGACGGAGTAGTTGGCTCAATCCTTATAGCTAGAGATTCTTATGGGAGAAAATTCAAGGATTACACAGAAGTTCTTGTAGAGTGAGATTACTTTAAGAGGCAATTGATTTGGTTGGGATCTCCTATATGCAACATCGAGGCCTTACGACGTCATCTTGGGTATAGACTTGTTATCTACAGTCCATGATCAGATCTACTATATTAGGCACAATGTGTGGTGTGTCCACACGGATGGGACATGGTTCACCATTACCGGTGAGAAGGGAGCCTTTGTAGCACTGTATTGAATTTCCCATAGGAGAGTGCAGCAGATCACTCATCAGTTGGCCTACCTTAACCTCAGAGCTGTTGATGTGGAGAGTCTGAGATATCTTGTAGTGGTGGACGAGTGCATGGATGTTTTCCCTGATGATGTTCCAAGACTACCTCCTCATAGATAGGTGGACTTATAAATTGCCCTATATCCCCTTAAAGCACAGATATCTACACCAGTGTATCATATGGCCCCCACGGAGCTTCGTGATCATCGACTATAGCTAGAGGACTTGCAGGAGAAGGGATTCATGTAGCCTAGTGTTTCACACTAGGAATCCTTGATTCTGTTCGCCAAGAAGGCAGATGGATGATTGATGCTTTGTGTCGACTACCGTCGTATGAGCTAGGTGACCATGAATAACAAGTACCCACTCCCGAGGATTGAAGTCCTATTTGATTAGATGAAGGGAGCACATTGGTTTCCGGAGATAGACTTCATATTAAGCTATCAGCAGCTCATTGTTCAAGAGGAGGATGTTCAGAAGAAGACCATTAGAAGTTCATATGGCCACTACAAGATCATGGTTTTTCCATTCGGTGTAACTAAATCTCTAGCGGTGTTCATGGGACTCATGAACAGGATCATTCAGTCATACCTAGACCCCTTTGTTGCAGTCTTCATTGACATCATTTTGATCTACTCGACTATAGAGGAGGAGCATGCCTACCATTATTAGGTAGTATTGTACACACTCTGAGAGCACCAACATTATGGTAAGCACTCGAAGTGCCAATTCGGGATCCGTGAGGCTCACTTTTTGGGACATGTCATCTTAAAGGCCGGTGTTGCAGTAGATCCAGTGAATATTGAAATAGTAATTTCTTGGGAGCCACCCATGAGTGTGATAGTTGTATGGAGTTTCATAGGATTCGCAGGATATTATCAGAGGATCATACCATACTTCTCTAAAGTTGCATAATCATTATCATTCATGACAATGAAGGGGAAACACATTATGTGGTTAGAGAGATTCCAGTAGATATTTCAAGAGATGAGGTAGATGCTGACTAGTGCCTCCATCTTGAGGCTTCCAGAGGAAGGTGTAGGGTATTTAGTGTTATGTGTCACATCTGGGACCAGACTCAGGTGTGTCATGATGCTGGAGTGAGCAGTGATCACATATAGTTCTCGGAAACTGAGACAACACGAGCAGAACTACGCTACCCATGACATAGAGTTAGCAGCATTGGTCTTCGCCTTGAATATGGGGTGGAACTATCTAATGGGTGCGAATTTCATCGTCTACTCTGACCAAGAGTGTCTCAGATATATCTTCTCTCAGAAAGACCTGAACCTGAGACAATGACATTGTCTTGATTTTCTCCAGGACCATGACATTGAGATTTTCTATACTTCTGGGATGTGGAACATTGTTGCAGATGAACTTAGTAGATGATCTGGTATACATGTGCTAGGCGAGGCAATAGAGCATCTGACTTCATTATAGATATCCATTGTGAATAGAGACGGAGTGTCTATTCATCAGTTTCTTACAGTTACTACCCCACTTCTTAAGCGAGTCAGGGTGGCACAACATGGGGATGTTGACTGCAAGACACGATGAGCTCAGAAATTCATAGGGCAGGCACCTGATATATTTTATGATGGTGGGGAGCAAGTAATCCTCTTTAGAGGACGTACTATGGTGCCAGTGTCACTTCAGGAGGAAGTGTTTATGGAGTTTCACACATCCCCTTTAGCGGTACATACAGAAGTGGAAAAGATGTACCAAGACCTTCGACGACAGCACTGGTGGCCTAGTATAAAGAAGGTGGTAGCATAATATGCCTCATGATGCCTCACTTGTCAGAAAGTGAAAGTGGAGCACCAGGTACCATCAGGCTTGGTTCATCCTTGAGAGGTCTCAGAGTGGATGTGGGATAAGATATCCATGGACATCTTGACAAGACATCCAGGTACATCCTTATGTCACGAATCGATATGGGTGATCATTAACCGACTCACCAAATCGGACCTATTTCTACAGATCAGAGTGTACGATTTAGTAAAGAGTATGAGACTCCTCTACGTGTAGGAGATTTTGCAGTTACATGGATTAAATTATTCTATTGCCTCCGATTGTGATGTACAATTTACTTCTAGAATATGGAAGTGGTTGTGGGAGTATTTTCAGACGCAGCTTCGTCTGGGCACTTCCTTCCATCCTCAGACAGATGGTCAGATTGAGTGGACCATTCAGACCCTCAAGAAGATGTTGCATGCTTTTTTCCTTGACATCGGTCAGAACTATGATGATCACTTACCTTTTGTGGTGTTTTCCTACAATAACAACTATCACTCAACCATCGGGATGGTACCTTTTGAGGTCTTGTATGTTCGACCTTGAAGATCGCCAATGTACTAGATAGACCCATGGGAGTTAGTAATAGTGAGACTAGAGATGATACAAGCTACCAGGGACAAGGTGCATATCATCTATGTGCAGATGAACCCAGCATAGAGATTACAGAAGTCGTTTGCTGTCAGAAAATAGAGACCTTTTATAACGACCCATAATTTACACACATTGTTATTACATCAAAATTTAAGAACACTTATTACAACATATAACAAAATCATGAAAGGACAGTATAGGTATAGTGACTTTAGAAACTGGGATACATAAACAACTGGTTTATAAATCATCAACATTTTCTCCCATTAATTTTATCATATCGAGAGTCCATTTTGGAATATATTACTTAATACCCTTTTTCCTGACCTGGGGAAATGAAAACATAAAAAAAGGTAACATAAAATTCTCAGAAAGGGTAAACAAAAGATATATCAATCACATAAAATTCATATGAACCTAACATTTTGGAATTTTAGACCTGCAAAACATATCATTATTTCATAACATGGGATATGTTTTATTACTGAAATCTAATCCAAATAATCATAACATGAATCTTTTTTCATACACAAATAATCATAGAAATTCATTTATTAGTAGTCAAGATTCATTTCTAATACTATCTTAGTGGAAAAAGTCCATTTCTGAACCCAGTTCACTCCTCATTTTAGTCTTGTTTCACTAAACTGGATTAACCTGTCGTTCCATCCATGTCTATCTCATGAGATATAAATCATTTCCCAATGCATTGGAGGGATATATAGGTCCCACCCATCTAATAATGATACCATTATTATGTGTTCCTCAAGATCAAGAATCATACATCATAGCCTAACCCATTTAATAAAAGTTGGATTATTAAACATCATGCCATCATAACACAGTCCATATAAGATAAAAGGACTTCATAAAAATAATTCCATTATAACATAATCAAATAAAATTTTAAAAAAATGGGATAGAAATAGAACCCTATATTACCTTAGATGGAAAATAATTTTGATAAAAAACTTGAACATCATTCTTGAGGAAATTATCCTTTCTAATTACTAACATTTTTTCTTTCTTAACATGTCATACAATTTTAAACTAAAAGAAGTTGATTAAAAATAAACTTGAAAACTTATAAATTAATATTCATGGAAATAATGTTCTAAATTATATTCAGGCTGTATAGGTTAAAAAATACATTCTTCTCATACTTTGGCCAAAAACGTTAAAAAAGTACATCGTACTAAAAATGACAAAATTTTCCTTTTATATCTTTTATTAAAAACTCACCAATGGGTAAAATTGGATTTAAAAATTTGTAGGTTGATGGAAATAAAATTACATATTGAGGAAACATGGATGTGGATGATAAATATTCCTCAGTAAATTCTAATGTATAAACAATCTCGGATAAAAATGAGATTGAAATATTTTCCCTTACCATAGGTCTGATTTTCATCGTACATGTCCATACATCATTAATAATGATTTAAATAATGTTATTTTCTTATTCCAGAATGATAATAATTTTTATTATATCATATATGGTCATATTCCTAGCTTCTTATTAGTAATATTTCATTGCTACTTGTTATTCGGGTGTTTATTGCTCTTTGTTCTTATGCATGTTTTGTCAGATAAATTCTTATAATTATTTTTATGTTATAGATACCACATTTCCAGAATCGTATTAGTGTAATATATGTTATATTTATTCATTCAATTCATTTATATAATCATTATGCAATGAAAATCATGTTGAACGAGTCACATCTCATCGTGGAGATGGTAGGGCATAGGTACGCAATAGCGATGTTATCATTCCCATGATTGTGGAATTGTATTGGAGTGTATGTATACTATTTCAGAATCAATATCACATTAAAAAAAATAATATATAGTTATTCTTAACTCCATTATACCCCTCCAAGTAAGGTGGTGGTGGAAAACAAATTACACCACGACGTGGAGACGGTATTCCGTACGTACGCATGCGTGATGATATCATATTCCATAGGATGGATATATGCTGAAATAGGGTTGTTTCATATTTATAATAACATATCAGTATATTAGTGATACTGATCTTATTAATTCATAATTAAACAACTAAATATGATGAATTAGAAGAAGAAATAAATTTGAATGAATCGGTAACAGATATTATCTCTTCTTCGACACGCCTCTTTGAAACCTCCTCTTAGGGCACTAAAATTGGACATTAAAGAATAACAAGACCTCTAAAATATTACTAGGGAATTGGAGAATAGAAACTGGAAGGGATTGGACGATATTTAATGCTCAATGTGGTGTGAGTTGGAGAGGGAGGAGGTTCCCTTTTATAAGGGAGGATAGGGGCACCTTAGGAAAAACTTAAAATATTATTTCAAAATGAAGTCATATTCAGTTTTTAATAGCTCAAAATTTATTTATTTCTGAGATAAGGTGGGTTGGGTTGAAATCCTATCAACCAATATATTTTAGACAAGTTAAGGTTACTATTATAACCTTATCATTTAGATTTAACTCTATATTATATAATTTAATATTTACCTTGTCTTCATGTTTTCTAAGATTATATGGTTAATAAACGTAATATAACAAGCCAAAATAACCCCATGTTGTTCATTATTAATATATATATCCTTATCTATGTCATTTTGCCGAACCATAAATTTATAGAAATAAAATAATAAATAATAATATAATATTTGTTTAAAAAACTATTTTTTGACAATTTTGACACTATTTGGTACTTGATTTTTTGTGAAAATCATAACAACATGATTATTTAGAAAAAAAATTTATTAAATGAATAATAACATGTCATAATAACCTATAAAATTAGTTTAATTCATAAAAAGTCTCAAATTACGTTTATTTGGTTATTTATAATATAAATTATGATTATATTTCATCAGTAAGGTAATTACTGCATCATCATTGTGTCATAAATAAATTAAATTATATAATGTTTAAAAATTATAAATAAAATATCATTATATAGGAATTATTTTTATCATTATAAAGAATATTTAAAGTCGAATTTATCTTATTTATATCCCAATATTAAAAATGTGTTAGTTATTAAACAATTATTTAAACTATTTTAATTATTCTTTAAATAACATAATATTAACTGTCCTAATCTAATACAACTGGAACTAAAGGTTAATATTTTATTCCTAAGGTTTTTTTTGGTCTAATTATATTTATCAAATAGAATTAAGACATGTTTTATGGTAATAATAATATCATTTTTACCCTTAATTAACATATTTACTTTTAACCGTGGAAAATAAAAGAAAAAATTTACTATTTAACAAAAATTAGGTTTATCTTATTGAACCATATTATACTCCTTGATGTTAACCGTGTCTCTTGTATTTTAGAAATTCCACTCACAGAAGCAGCAAAATTATGTTTTATGAAAATTTTCAAACTCTCTTAAGAGGTGGGTAAAAGATGGTGAAAACTTCAATAAAATTTTTATATATATTAAAATATTATAAAATGACTCAAATGAATTACTTTGAACAAATATAGGTATTATATATCAAAATTTACCTAAAAAATTTAAATAAAATTAATAATTATTTACACAAAATGTCAGTTTTTAAATAGAAACCTAGTATTTTCACTATTCATCAAAAATTGAATGTTTTCAGAAAAATACCACAAATTCCCCCTAGGAAAATTTTGATAATCCAAATCCAAAAATGAAGTCCATTTTGAAAGATAAAATAAATAAAATTTCAAAACATGGGTATTACTATTCATAATAGCTAGTTTATATAATATTTTAGTAACATATCGTTTTTTAGAAAACTCAGTATTGCGTACAACACAAGCTATTTGGGAAGGTCGTGATTGCGTGTAAATCCAGCCAAGATAATCTAATGTGTAGTGAAAGATTCCTTTGATGATTTATATTACATAAAAACAAAATATTTCTCATAAAAATCTCAGGTGTTACATTCTACCCCCTTAAAATGAATTTCTCCCTCGAAATTCGTCACATTGTAACAAACAGATGAGGATACCTCTCTCTCATCATATCCTCAAGCTCCCATGTAGCTCAATTTAATTGGTGGTTCCTCCATAAAATATTCACCAAGCGAATGGCCTTGTTCCATAGGAATTTTTTTCTACAATCCGGAATCTCTATCGGTTTTTCATCCTAAAAAAGATCTTTCTCCAGCAGTACAACTTCTGAGTTGAGTACATGTGAAGGATCAGGTATGTAATTTCTCAAGAGAGATACATGGAACACATCGTGAACCTGAGAGAGATTCGGTGGATGCACCAATCGGTAATCTACCTTCCTAACATGATCCAATATTTCGAAAGGACTGATATACCTCGGGCTCATATTTCCCTTCATTCCAAATCTCATTACTCTCTTCCAAGGAGATATTCGTAAGTACACTTTATCACCCACTTCAAACTCTAGGTCATTTCATCAGTTATCAGAATAACTTTTTTGTCAACTCTGAGATACTCTTATGTGTTGTTGAATAGATCTGACATTTTCAGCAATCACATCACCAAGATTAGTTCATAATTGCTTTCTTTCCCCAACTTCATCCAAGTATGTTGGAGTCATGCATTTCTTACCATAGAGAGCTTAATAAGGATCCATATAAATACTGCAGTGAAAGCTATTATTAAAAAAAATCCACCAAAGGTAGGTGTTGATCCCAACAACCATTGAAATCCATAGAGCAATCTCTCAACATATATTCTAGAGTTTGAATTATCCTCTCAGACTGACTGTCTTTCGAGGATGATAAGCAGTGATGAAACTCAACTCTGTATCCAGAGTATGCTGAAGAATTCTCTAAAACATTGAGTTAACCTCAGATCCCAATCAGATATAATGGAAATTGGTACTCCATGAAATCTTACAACTTCCTTTACATATATCCTGCCATGTTTATCCAGAGAGAAATCTTCTCTAACATTAATGAAGTGTGCTAACTTCATAAGAAGATCAACTATGACCCAGATAGCAATATTGCCTTTGGATGTTTTAGGAAGTCCGGTGATAAAGTCCATAGTGATGTTTTCCCATTTCCATTCGCGTATGGGTAATGGTTGTAACATCCCCTTATACTTCTATCTCTTAGATTTAATATACTGAAAAACCTAGCATCGAGAGACATATTCAGCAAAATATCTTTTCATGACATCCCACCAGAAGTACTCTTTCAGATCCCTATACATCATCATACTTCCAGGATGAATAGATATTGAAGATCAATGAGACTCATTTAGATACTCATTCATTAATTCTAGGATGGGAGGAACACCAACCTGATTCCTGACCCTTATTATCCCATCACAATAAAGGTTGAATTCAAGAACATTTCTCATCTTCTTTTGTAACACTATATATTCTTTTTGTGCCTCTTTAATCTTCACATGTATAGATGGTTGATAATTTATTTGAGAAAGATACAATTTTTCCCCTTCCATTATAATTCCAAGATCCATCCTTTGTAAATCCATAAATATTGGATCTTTTGTGATCCTCATCATGGATAAGCTAGCATGGTCTTGTCATCTTAATGTGTCTTCCATCTTGTTTGCTTTCCCCGGGTGGTAATGAATTGAGCAGTCGTAATCCTTAATCAGCTCCAACCATCTTCTTTGGCGCATATTCATTTCCTTTTGTTTAAAAATATACATTAAACATTTATCATCAGTATAAATATCACACCTTTCACCATAAAGATAATGCCTGTAAATTCTCAATGCAATGATTACCGCAGCTAACTCCAAATCATGAGTTGGGTAATTTTGCTCATGGATTTTCAACTGCCGTGAGGCATAAGCTATCACCATATAATTTTTCCTGAGAATACACCTCAGTACCTTCTTGTATAAATCATTGTAAATCACAAACCTTTCTCCACTACAAGTTAGTGTGAGCACAGGTGCATGCGATAAACTTATTTTTAACTCTGTGAAATTCTTTTCACACTCCACCATCCAAACGAACTTAACTTGTTTTCAAGTCAACCTGGTGAGTGGATTAGATAATCATGAAAAAACTTTGACAAAACATCGATAATATCCAGCCAAACCAAGAAACATTGTATCTTTGTTAATGTTGTTGGTCTCGACCATCATTCGATAACCTTGGTTTTTGCTGGATCCAAAGATATCCCCTCTTTTGAGATTATGTTCCCAAAAAATGCAACTCTTTGAAGACAAAATTCACATTTGGAAATTTTTCCATAAATCTTCTCCTTCATCAGGGTCTTTAATACAATTCTCTACTGATTTTCATGTTCTTACATTCTATTTGAATAGACAAGAATATCGACTATAAAGACTACAACAAACTGATCAAGATAGTCTCTAAACACTCCATTCATTAGATCCATGAAGATAACAGGGGAATTAGTAAGACCAAATCACATCACTATAAATTCATAGTGTCCATACCTTGTACGGAAAGTCGTCTTTGTTATATCCTCCCTTTTGAACCTTAATTGATGATACCCCTAACGAAGAACAATCATTGAAAAGTATTGAGCCCCACATAGTTGGTAAAATAAGTCATCAATTCATGGGAGAGGATATTTTTTCTTGATAGTGATCTTGTTAAGATCTCGATAATCAATGCAGAGTCTCATTGATCCATACTTCTTCTTAACAAATAGAATAGGTGCTCTCCAAGGTGATGCACTAGGGCGTATTAATCCCTTATCAAGATTCTCATGGAGTTGCTTCTTAAATTACTGCAACCCAATTGGGTCCATTCTATAAGGGGCTGTGAAATAGGTAAATCACCTCGTACGAGTTTTATTGAAAACTAAACTTTACGATTTGTTGGAAGACCAGGAAATTCCTCTGGAAAAAAATCATCAAACTCCCGTACAATGGGCACATTTTTAATCATGAGTATCTCACCAACCATTTGAGATATATAACCTTCATTTATTGGAATCAAGACCCATGACATGGAAGATATTTCCACCAGAATGTTATATTCATCCTTGCATTGATAGAAGATCATAGATTGATCTGGAATATGAAATGTGACTTCCCTTTTTTGGAAATTGATATGATATCCATATAAAGAAACCCAATCCATTTTAAGAATCACATAAAATTCCACTATTGGAAGGATCACATGATTTTTAGGAAGCACTTCCTCACAACCTTCAATCGGAGAAGAATTATAAAATTTTGATGGCACTGTTTTTCCATTAGTGGTTGTCACAGCTAACTCAACATCTTATTGTTTAGGTAATACAGTGATACCGTTGGAAAATTCTACAGAAATCAAAGAGTGTTTGGATCAAGAATCCAATAAAACATTTTCCACTTTAGAGTGGATGATATGTTTACCTTTCACCACTTCGTTATCGTACAACACATCGGTGATATAAATTGCATGTGAAATTACTTTTTCTCTATCATTAAGAGATTGTTGATGTCGATCATCGTCAAAAACCCTTGGATTAGGGAATTTATTGGCATAATTATCTATTTCCTTTCACTTGTAACATTGAAGTGTAGGAGGTGCACTCTGGGTAGCCTTTTCTTTGTTCACATCACTAGACATCTTCTTCCCATCATTGTGGCATTGAAATGCTCGATGTCCTTATTTTACACATTTGAAACATATACTTGTCCCTTTATGACAACTCCCTCCATGTTTCGTTCCACAATTTGAGAATAAGGGGAAACTCATTTTATTTTCAGTGTGCACTTTAGATTTTCCATTGAATTACATTTTCCTCTTCTTATCAAACACGTATGACTAATGGGTTACTCCAATCACCATATCAACCTTGATAGAACATCAAATGATTTCATCATAGCTATTGATGTCCTTTATGGCTAACACCCTTCCAAGACATGGTTTTAAGCCACTATAGAATCGATCGATCTTACTCTCAGGTTGGATAATAATCCTAGAATCATACCATGGAAGTCTGGGAAAATTTTCTTCGTAGATACCAACAAATTTATCATCCTTTTGCTTCAGTTCATGAAAATCCTTCTCCATCTTTGTTCGAAGAATATGAGGTAAGTACTTATTGAAAAATAAGTTATTGAACTCATCCCATTCCATGGACTCAAAATCATCCATTTTCCTAGTATTCCTAATAAGATTCCTTCATTTATTAGCTTCACCTTCCAAACGATATACTGCTATGATGACTTTATCATGTTCAAAACATTAAAGAACTGAAAATATCTTTTCAGTGGTACTGATCCATTGTCCATCCACTAATGGATCAATAGACCCGATGAATGAGGGTGGACGTTGCCTCATGATGGATTCAACAGAATGTTGCTCCTCCCGTTTCTCGTTTGGAAGTCCTGCATGATTCATATCTTGAGAAAGTTGTGTTATCATGGCAATAAGATTTTTCATTCTAGCTCCAATAATGTTTGGTTTCTCTAGGGAACACTCATTGCACTTCCCATCCCATTAATCATCAACATGGTTCCTTCAGGTTACAACCATTGACTAAAACCAATATGAATATTGTGAAAAACACTAATCATAATAGGAAAACCACATAATCAAGAATATAATTTTATGGTTTCGGTCTATTCATGGCCATTTCTAAAACACTAAGAATGTGATCTATGCTTAGACTTATCCTTAGGGTTCTTACTAAGGCTTTCACTTCCTAGATTCCAATGATTGACTATACATTTCCTCTAATACCAACTATAATGACCCATACTTTACATATATTTTTATTACAAAAAAATTAAAGCACACATATTACAACATTTAACAAAACCATGAAAGGAACATATAGGTATAGTGTCTTTAGAAACAGGGAAACATAAACAACTGGTTCATAAATCATCTACACTGTCTCCCTTTTATTTTATCATATCTAGAGTCCCTTTTGGAATATCTTAGTTAATACCCTACATCCTGACCAGGAGAAAAGAAAACATACAAAAGGGTGTGCTCAAATGCTCAGTAAGGGAAAACAAATGAAATATCAATAACATCATATTCATAAGAACATAACATTTTGGAAATTTAAACCTGCAAAAGAGATCATAATTTCATAACATGGGATATGTCATAGTAGTGAAATGTAATCCTAATAATCATAACATGAAACATTGTGGAATACACACATAATTATAGAGAATTATTCCTTAGTAGTCAGGACTCATTTCCAATACTATCTTAGCAGACAAAGTCCATTTCTAAACTAAGTTCACTCCCCGTTTCAGTCCTATTTCACTAAACCAGATTAACCTGCAATTCCATCCATATATATCTCATGAGGTATAAATCTTTACCCAAGGAATTGGAGAGAAATATAGGTCCCAACCATCTCATAATGTTACCATTCTTATGTGTTCCACAAGATCATAAATCATACATCATAACATAACCCATTTAATAAAAGTGGGATTATTAGACATCATTCCATCATAACATAATCAATTTAAGATAAAAAGAAATCATAAAAATAATTCCATCATAACATAATCAAATAAATTTTAAAAATAAGAATAGAAACATAACCCTATATTACCTTATATGGAAAATAATTTTGATAAAACACTTGAACTTCAATCTTGAGGAAAATATCCTTTATACATTAAATTTTTTTTTCTTTGTTAACATGTCATACAAGTTTAGACTACAAGAAGTTGATTAAAAATAAACATGAAAACATTTAAATATGATTCATGGAAATAATGTTCTAAAATTCCTTTCAGACCTTATAAGTTAAAAAAACATTCTTCTCAAACTTTGGCAGGAAAAAGTCAAAAAAATTACCTCGTACTAAAAACGGCAAAAGATTCCTTTCATATCTTTTAATAAAAACACACAAATGGGTAAAATTGGATTTGAAAAATTGTAGGTGGATGGAAATAAAATTAAATATTTAGGAAACATGGATTTGGAAGATAACTATTCCCTAGTAAATTCAGAAGTATAAACAATCTCGGATAAAAATGAGATTGTGAGATTTTCCCTTACCTTTGGTCTGATTTGCTTCATACGTGTCCAAAACTCTTGTATAATGATTTAAATAATGTTATTTTCTTATACCATAATCATAATCATTATTATGATATCATATATAGTCATATTCATTGCTTCTTATTAGTAATATTTATTTTCTACTTGTTATTCGTGTGTTTATTGCTTTTTGTTCTTATGCGTGTTTTGTCGAATAAATTATTATTTTTCATATTACGTTATAGATAACTCATTTAAATAATGGTATTAGTTTAATATATATAATATTTATTCATTCAATTCATTTATATTGTCATTATGCAATGAAGATCATGTAGAACGAGTCGCATCACATCGTGGAGATGGTAGGCCGTACGTACGCACAAGCGATGATATCGTTCCCATGATCGTGGAATTGTATTTGAGTGTATGTATAATATTTCAGAATCAATATAACTTTACAATAATCATATATAGTTATTATTTACACCATTATAACCATCCATGTTTGGTGGTGGTGGAAAACAGATTACACCATGGTGTGGAGACGGTATTCCATACGTACGCACGCGCAGTGGTTTCATTTTCCATAGGATGGATAGATGGTGAAATAGGGTTGTTTAATATTTATAATAACATATCATTATATGAGTGATACTGATGTTATTAATTAATAAAGAAACAACTTAATAAGAGGATGTTGAAGAAGAGATAAATTTTAAAGAATCGGTAACAGATATTACCTCTTCTTCGACACGCCTCTTTGTAACCACCTCATAGGGCACCAAAATTGGACTTTGAAGAATACCAGAACCTCTAGAATATTACTAGGGATGTTTATAAGTGAACATAGGAGGGTTTGGCCAAGAATTATGGCTTAAATTGGTGTGAGGAGGAGAGGGATTGGGTTCCCTTTTATAAGGGTGGAGAGGGGCACCTTAGGAAAAAATTGAAATATTATTTTATAATGATGTCATATTCAGATTTTAATAGTGCCAAATTGATTTATTTCTATGATAATGTCGGTATGGGTCGAAATACACTCAACCAATATATTTTAGACAAGTTTAGGTTACTATTTTAACCTTATCATTTAGATTTACCTCTAAGTTAAATATTTTAACATTTACCGTGTCTTCTTGTTTTGTTACACTATATGGTTAATAAACTGGATATAACAAGCCAAAAGTACCACATGTGGTTAATTATTAAAATATATAACCTTATCTATGTCATTTGGTAGAAACTTATATTTTTAGAAATACAATAACAATTAATAATATAATATATTTTTTAAAACTATTTTAGGTCAATTTTGACACTATTTGGTACTTGATTTTTTTGAAAATCATAACATCATGATTAGTTCGAAAAACGTTAATGAAATCAATACTAACATGTAATATTAACCTACTAATGTATTTTAATTCATAAAAAGTCTCAAATTACATTTTTTTGGGTATTTATAATATCATTTAGGTAAATATTTCATTAATAAGCAAATTGCTGCATCATCATTATGTAATAAATAAACTGAACTATTTAATGTATAAAAATTATAAATAAAATTATATTATGTACTAAAGATTTTATTCTTTCTAATGAATACATATATTTGTATTTATCTTATTTATAACTATATATTAAAAAAAAAATAGTTATTAAACTTTGATTTTAAATATTTTAATTCTTCTTAAAATAACATAATATTAAGTTTCATAATCTAATCCATTTTGACCTAAAGGGTTATATTTTATTCCTAAGGTTGTTTTTGGTCGAATTATACTTATAAAATAGAAATGTGAGATGTGTTAGGGTAATAATAATATCATTTTACCCTTAATTACCCTATTTACTTTTAACGGTGGTAAATAAACATAAAAATTTACTGTTCACCAAAAATTATTTTTATCTTATTGAACCACATTTTACTCATTGATTTTAATCGTGTCTCTGTAATTTTTAAAATTACACTCACATAAGTGGTACAATTATGTTTTATGTAAATTCTCAAAAACTCTTAGGAGGTGGGTAAAAGATGGTGAAAAGTTCAATAAAATTTTTATATATCTATAATTATTATAAAATTACACCAATGAATTACATTAAAATTATATAGTTATTATATATCAATTTTTACCTGAAATAAATTTAAATAAAATAAATAATTATTTAAATAAAAATTTGGTTTTTAAATAGTAACCCAATGTTTTCACTAATCATAATAAATTGAACATTTTTAGAAAAATACCAAAAATTCACCCTAGGCTAATTTCGATATTCCAAATCCAAAAACGAAGTCCATTTTAAATGATAAAATATATTAAATTTAAAAATTTGGGTATTACTATTAATAATTGCTGGTTTATATAATATTTTAATAACATATCGTTGTTTAGTGAAACTCGTTATTGCGTACAACGAAAGATATCGAGGATGGTCGCGATTGCATGTAAAGAAAGCTATGCTACTGTTGTGTGTAGTGAAATATTCCTTTGATGATATATATAACATAAAAACAAAAATATTTCTCATAAAAATCTCTGGTGTTACACATCTATATTTCTAGGATATCGACCATGTCTTTCTACGGGTATCAATTCGAAGAGTATTACAGAGATTTGGAAGAGGCGGAAAGTTATCTCTACGTTTCATCAGACATTTCCATGTCCTCAATATAGTTGGAGAGGATTCGTACTACTTAGTTCTTCCACCTCAGTTTCATCGGGTGCTTGACGTCTTCCACGTATCGTAGATGACGAGATACATACATGACCATTCATAAATAGTCGACCATGGGGATCTATACATTGACGATGGAGATTATTTTACTAATTTTCAAGTGGAGATTGAGGATTGACGAGAGCTGGTCCTTTGTGGACGATCAATACCTTTGGTGCTCGTTCGTTGGCAGCACAGAAACCTCCAGGAGAGTACATGGGAGCAGGAGGCTCAAAAGCATGATCAGTACTTCCATTTGTTCCCTTAGAGCGAGTTGTAGCTTACGGGGAATTAATGACATGAGGTGGGGAGTATTTAAAGACAATGAATTTTCATAGAAATGTTTTTTCATAAATACATGGGAATTTTATGAGTCCACAAAAACTAACGGCGCGTGATTCTGAGGCCTGGTGTGCATGGAATAAACTTCTGAAGTTTTGTTTGGGTATGTTCAATAAACATACAAGCTGGATTTTCTAACTTTTGAACTCTTTATCGAAATTGAAATATGAGGGAACCGTTGACCGTAGAGCACCATTATTTTCTTATGAAGACTTTCACATCGACAGCAGTTGGTTGAGAATGAATGTTTGTTTTTGAGTTTTTTGTAAGAATAATAATATAATTTAAGTGCATGTCTTAATTTATTTCTTTTGTTACATCCACTATATGTATGTTTTGGTGGCGACCGCCTAGGATTTAAACCCCCTTGAAACACCCCATTAATGGAGAATCTCTCAAACTTCCATTAAGTATAGGGGACCCTCTTCTACTCCCCAAAAACATAATGTTCTTTATCCTCCATATTAATTAATTGAGATAACACGTTAAATTAATTAAATTATACCAATTAAATTTTATGCCAAAAATTTAATACGATGTCATTATATATTATTTTGTTGGAATATGCCTTTTTGGTGGATTATGGGAAGAGGAGAGAACATGGAGGAACTATTTCCATCCAACAATGAACGGTCACTAAAGCATGAAGAATTATTCATCCGCCAATGAGGAACATCTTCTTCTTTCATCTTCATCAGGAACAAGGGAGGAAGTGCCATCCATGAAAAACACTGACGATGGCATCCTCGACATCTTCATCTTTTTAGCTGACATTATTGAATCAACGTATGTATTTCCGAGACTTCATCAACAATAAATTAACAAAGATAGGGGGTTCAAGATTGGCTAATTGTTTCATGTTCTTCATTTTCTATCGAGGATTAAAATTCGAAGACACTTTATATCACCCTAACGTGGAGGGCGTGAGCTGAAAAAACAAGGCCTGACCCCTCCACGTTTTTTTTGGAATTTGAAGCTAAACACAACATGAGTCTGGGAAGAGTGTTACTAATCAATAATGATTGTAGATCGAAGGAGATGTCCCGCGGAGTTTTTGACTTCATCCTTAATTAGAATCGGGCGAATGGAACTCGACTGGTGTCATATATAACCTTTTCTAGTGGTTGAAACCGATGATCAACACCGTGTGACGGTGGCGGCGCAACCACACTGAAAGGGGAGTATCTAGTGGCCGACAGGCCATGACTGTGCAGTGGCAGCTGGCGTAATCCCGGCCATGAAGGAGACCAGCAGGTCGAGCCACCAGGTTGCTGAGTAAGGCGTGGAGGAACCACACCATGTAGTGGATGTAAAGGGTTCCACAACCCTTGGCCGCGACAAAGCAGTGGAAGCCTGTGCAAGGATGGCCGTGAGGAAGACCGGCGGCCCGAGCCATCAGGTCGCTGTAGGAAGCACAGTGAAATTGGTGATGTGCGGGAGGCGGCTGGCCGCTCGGCTAGCCAGGAGGAGCAGTACCCTACGGGTCCCGTGTGATGCAGATTGGCACTACGTGGTGCTGGATTTTGGAAATCACCCAAAAGTCTTAGCCATTTGAGATCCAGGTGGCACAGCTTCCCCCTGGACGCGGCTAGGGAGGACCCCACAAGGCGACAACTGCAAGGGCCACCAGGAAGGACCCTGTGCGAGCTGTTGTGCCGGAACCACCATGGATTGGGATTCCCTTGCATGTCAGTCCATCCCTGCAGACAAGGTCGGACCCTAGTCTGGACCCTAGTCAGGTCAGGCCGGTCGGACTGGGCCTGACCATACCCAGACACGTTTTGGCCTATTTCCACTCTTTTGCTCGTAACATGATCTACAAGCATCTGATCAACGAACCATTTCATGTTACAGAATCGTTGGAGGAAGACAAATCTTTTTTAATACCCCCTCTTAATGTTTGAACACAGTTGGTGAATGCACAGTTTAGATTCAATCGTAATTCCAATCGGGTCCTCCGAATGGAAATGCCAATAACTCTTAGACCAGTCATCTGATTGACACACCGTCTCTCCCGTTGGGTTTCTTATAGAAAGACAGTTATTTTGGATACGTAAACATGGGATGTCTTATTCAATATTTCTTTATGAGCACACTAGTGGCTGGCTATGCACTGAAGACTGTTCTAGGATCTTGTGTGGGTTCTATAACACTGACAACTGTTCCTGGATCCTCTGTGGGATCGACAACACTGAATACTATTCATGGATCCCTTTTGGGTTTGACATCACTGATGACTGTTCATGGATCATGTGTGGGTTAGACAACACTCACGATTGTTCTTGGATCCTGTGTGGGTTCGATAGCTTCGAAAACTGTTCCTGGATCCTATGTGGTTTTGACAGCACCAATTACTGTTCATGGATCCTGTATGGGTTCGACGGTTCTAGAAGTTTTTCATGGATCTTGTGTGGGTTCGACTGAATAGATGATTCGGTGGCTACATCTATTCACCATTATCCATCTAAAAAAATGTACACCTGAGTGAGCTTAGATAGTTACTTTTGTGTTTACCTAATGATTGAGATAGGTTACATGATAACTTAGGCATATGTATAAGCATATACCTAAGTGGGGTTATCTGTTGTTTTCTTACACTATGGTTTAAACTTGGTGGATTTTGAGAGACCATAAAGGTCTCAGCATCTCTACTGATTATCATTACACTCACCCCTACACAGGAAATGCTGACACCTCGTTGTGTTGGATGTAGATGACAGACAGTGCATATTGAGGCTGAGTCTACTAGGACATGATGGTGCACGGAGGTGGACCTCTCGATGATTCGATAACTGGAGGAGACTGACATACATGTAGTGATGAGGAGGATATATGTACGTACACTTCAGGTAGGATCCATAATGAATTATTCAGAAGCTGCCTTTCATCTTTCAGTAGTTTTTTTCATTTTCATTTGTACTTGTACATTACAGTTGGTCTTGTATTTCAGGCCCCTTTAACTTTTCAGCACTATTTTGTTATACAATTTTACTTAATTTTTTGCTTACTGCATGTACTCTATTGTCTGTGCTTTCTGGTTATAGAGAAAATGCTTCCCTGTTTTAGAGATTTATTCTTTTTGTGCTAGTCGCCAGCCCTAGTCCTATAGAAGGCGTTCTTGGGGTAGTCATGGTACTGGCCCTGGGGGACGGGTCGTGACACCAATTCTGGGAATAAATATGGATTTACTATTATTATAAGTAATATATGATATTTTTAATTTTAAGTTTATTCTTAAATTGTACTATCAAAAATACCAACATTTTAACAGTTATGTGGGATCAAGATATCTTCGTTTATGTGGGAAGATATGTAATGACTCACGAAAAATATGATTCATTCATGAAATATATGAAATTTATTAAGGATGGTTTTAATAATAATTTATCATATATATTTCATTAATTAGATATTAGAATGATAATTTATCTTTTAATTTCATTTCTTTCAAAATTAAATGAAAATTATAAATTTTGTTATTGGGCATATATAACCTACAATCTCCACTACTGTCACATTTCATTTCCTCCAAATTTTTTCATTTTGTTATAATTAAATATAAAATTAATATATAGAATATTAATACCATGATTTATATTATGTTCTCTATTAAATAATGATCTACATTAGAGAACAAAGAATATGATGTCCAAATATGTATGAATAATGTATGTATTGTTACACAAAAAAATGTTAAAATTGAATTTTAAACAAATGGGTAATACATTGTAATAATAAAATGATTTATGGAATTATATATATGAATATTTTTCATTAATATATTTATAATAAAGATAAATTTATTATACAATATGTTTATATGAGTATAGTGTATTTCAATTCATAAAATAATGGTTTTAAGTCTGTCTTCTATTTTTGTGAGAGATATTCCTTATTCATCTCTTATTTTAATCGTGTTGTGACTATTATACACATCAATTTATTTTAATATTATTATTCGTATATTTTGTTATTGAGATATATATTTTTGTATAACTTTTTCACTGGGTTAATAGTTTCAAATTATCTGATGCAGTAAGGGTCTTCATATAAATTAATTTTAATTGGGGAATATTTTGATGTTTTTCATTGTTCGTATTTTATAAGTTTTATATATATCCCCAAAAACGTGTAATATAATGAATTTTCATATTTTTATGATTTATTATATTATTATTTCCATATATTTATGATTCATGATTTTTCCATATTACAAGGGGAATTAATCATTGAAATCTAATTTTATTTTTTTCAATAAAACTCTTAAAATTGAATGTAAAACTTTTTAAAATGGTATTATAAAAAAATATTGATATAAAATAGTTCCAAGATTCATTTTTTACCTTTAAATTTTTTTTTTGTGGTTTTCAATTGTGTTATTTATTAAATAATTTGAAGATAATATTTAAATAGACCAAAATATAAAGTTTAATTTTTAATGAATACAACAAGAATGGAATTTCCCTTCACATTGATTGGGGTTTGATTTATTTTTTTCCTTCGAATGATAATATGGTTGTACAAGTTACAAATAATTTTGTACTTTTTTTGTAAATCAAGTTATTGTAAGTGGTTTTAAATGACAAGGGTGCTTTTATATCGAAATTGGTGGTTTAAAAGAATGTTTTATTATTATTTGAATGTGTTTTCCATATGATATTAAAAGATTTTTTAAATGGGTTTTATGATGAATGGTTTTTGTTCACGAAATTGTACAATGAAATTAAATGAAATTGGGTTTATGATGAATTTTTTCATCACTCATGCACACTGATTATTTAATCATACCATTATGAACTGCATATACTCGTTGAAGACATAAAATTTTATAATTATTTTGATTAACATTGTAAAGAATTTTATCTCACCCTTATTATGATTAATTTTTTCTTGGTTTTTAATAGTCATATTGAATGGGATATTTCTAGTAGGGGTTTCATATAGATGACTATGAAGTATTATTGTAAAAAATAAAACGTGGGTTTTCGGGGTCAAATTTTCATTTGAAGACTTCTGAATTGTTAAATTAATATTTGGTCTTAATTATTTAAAAATATAAACATGAAATGTCCTTGATTTTGTATTTGATAATGTTGTTTGTTTATATATTGTATGGTTTAGATGAATAAATTCGATCAAAATTATTAGAATTAATGCCAAAAATATATTGTTTATGATTTCATCATCAAATATTATTTTTAATGAGATTAGTTTAGATAATTTTTGATATTAATAAGTTTCTATTTATGTTTATCATAATTATTGTGGGTAGTGTTTTATGTGTAAAATATTTAGTATGTTCATATGATGAATTTCATAGAAACCACATTTATGGGATCTATGTATTAAAAATTTTAAGATTATTAATGTTGTTTTTTTGTGTCAATATATTTTGTTGACATGTTTAGAACGCCAACAATATACATAATGATATTCTTAGGTTTAATTATTTTTCAATTATTAATAAAATTAAAATATCAACAGTCGTGCGAGAACATGTCGCCTTCGGTAGGTCCATGGGGATTAAACCAAAAACCAATTTGAGAAAATATTGTAAGTCCTGCTACATTAATATTTTATATTATAATTAATAAGTAATATTTAAATATTAAAAATATGATTATTTCAAAAATAATGTGGGATTTTTATTGAGGAATATTGATCAATTTATATTAGAATAATATATGATCAAAAACATATAATAATTTAGTTTAAAATATATTTAGGAATTATTTAATGAATTACATGGATAATGTTTTATAGAATAATGTAGTTTGATAATTTTTTAAGAAAATTTAATTTTTAATAATAGATAATGATATGATGGTTGATTCATTTTGTTAATTATCCTACTATATGATAACCAATTTTGTTTTGTTTATTTTCCATTAAATGGGGAACAACTTCATATCCATTTTTTGGTTATGTGATATTAATTTTTTATTATAGTTCTTCATGAATTGAAAATTTATCAGAAATAATAATAATTTGGAGAGAAAAATTTTATTCTGAAGTAATTTTATTAAAGGATGAAAATTTAGTGATCATGTGATCATTTTTTTCATAATCTCCTCTTCAATATAGTAATAGAACTTTGCAACTCTATGAAAAGAAACATGGATAAGTAAAAGTATCTTAGTGCTTTATATTATGATGACCTAATGGTATATTTGATCGTCATTGAATTATAGTTTATAAGCACATTATATAACATTTATCATTAATTGTGTTTTCATAAAAAATAATAACTAACACTCTATAATTATTTACACATTCCCTGAATTCCCACATATGTATTTTGAAATGGATGCATAGTTATGTATTCATACATATGTTGAATATACATAAATATCAATAAAATTTAGAGTATATTTTTTTTCCAATTTATTATATGGTTTTGAAGAAAATTATTATCAAATTTCTATCCATTGATTATCAAATTAAACGGAGGAGGATCTAACACCTAATGTTTTTTGAATAAAAGAAAAATATATTTGAGAGAATAAAGGACCGGATACACAGTTTTTATCTTTATTTACTTGTAACACTGTTGTTAGATTACATGAATTCCAAATAATTTTATGTTAGGTTCCATCATAAACACGCAACATCAAACATAGCTAAGCATGATATATTTTCATTATAACCTAGACAATAAATTGGTTGTTGTGAATTGTATTAACTACTTTATTGAATATATATATTTATTTTCACCATATATCATATTATTACTCAATATAGATTATTATAAATGGTAGTAAATGGTAAAAAATATTATATTAATGTTGTTTTATTCGATAATAATGTTTTTTCTTGAAAATTGATTTTAATAGATTTCTATGAAAACATTTATTTTTATAACGTTCTGGTACTTTTATAAAAAATATATTATAAAATAAAATTTATTTTTAGAATCATAATATCATATTTATCTTTTTGTGAATTATTTTGGAATTTTAAAAATATATAGAATTTCTGGTGAATTTAAAAAATATATTTTTTGCTAAAAGTATTTGATAAATATTAAATTAATTATTTTCAATAAATTAATTATTTTCAATCCCATAAACTTTTTTTAATATATTATAAATTATTAAATTCATTATTTAGTAAAATTACATTTAATTAATTAAATTTTAATTAACATTATATTATTTTTCACTATAACATTGTTTTTGGTATAAAATGGATTTTATGAAAAACAATTTTAAGATGCATAATGTTTATCCTTTTTTAATTAATTAATATATTTTATAAAATATATTATTTAAAATGAAATTAATGGGTTATTTAACAATTAATCTTAATATCATTTTGTGAAGTGATAATTTTTAATCATTTATATGACAATGAATCATCCATTCCAAAAAAATTCTATTTTAAAAACATGTTGCCTCATGAGGTCTACATGAGTAATATTAAAAAATCATCTTTAAATTGAAATTAAATAAAATTGATTCCATATTTTGGATAATAGTAATTCATAATTTATAATAAGTAAACTGTTCATTTGTACCAATCTGAAATGATAAAATAGATATATTCGAAAACACTGATTTAGGAAAAAATTAGTGTACAAAGAGATTAATCATTGTTTGTGACAGAATAAATGACCTAAAATCATGTAGAAAAATTTTCTGGTGGATATATGTAATGACAGAAATCATTGTTATTATTATTTATTAATTTTTTCATTTTTAATTAAAAAATTTCCAAGTAATAAATTATGTAAATAGAAAGAAAAAACCCCTTTTCCTTTTAATTTCTATAAATCCTTGGGATAAGAATAAACAAAAAAAGTTCATTTATATATATTATCATTATAGATAAATTAGATTTTTTTCATAATTAAAATTAATAATTACATATTATAATCTAATTAAAAAATAAATATACTTTTGAAATTCAGACATATTATTTATTTTTTAAATAAATAAGAAAAATAAATGACACAACCGACATTAAATATTTGGTAAATAGAATGAACTATTATATAAAATAAATGTTTTTTATGAATATATCTTGTTAAATTTGATTAAAATTAATCGATTAAATTTAAATATTTTTATAAATTTTTTAAATTTAATAAAAATAAATAATATCCAAATTGAAATTTAAGATATTTTAAAATTAATGAAATTTTATTAAAAAGTAAAACTAATAAAAATAAAACATCCCAGATGTGATTTTTAAATTTTCATAAATATTAAATAATTTTAATTGAGGAAAAAATTGTTCTTTTATAAATGACATATTAACCACTAAATATTAAAAACAATATTGATATAGTTAGAGTTGAAGTACTATTTTCATATTATATGTGCTTCTGTAAAAATTAATTTTTAATAGACACAGTTTTTTTGTTTCAATTTTTATTTAATGTATTTAATAAATTATATTAAATTTTATAAAAAATATCACTTTTATTTATTCATAATTAATAAATAACATAGATTTTAATCCTATTTACACTAATTACAAATCAAGTTAAAAAATATAGAAACAAAAGAGTTATGAAAAAATATTCTAAAAAAATGTTTTAATTGTTTTGATTCAGTTTTACTATGATAAAATTATTCATTCTATTATTTATGATTCAATTTTCTAGAATGAGGCGATAAAGGATAATCCCAATTATAATATAAATCTATGTATTTACTAAAATTTCAGTCCTCCTCAACTATAAATGGTCACTCAGTCTGCTCACATCCTCACACCTATAAATATATCTCGATCATACAAAATCATCCAAAATATTATCCAATCAACCATATTATAATGAAAAATATAAATTATTTTTGAAATAAAACATGGGAATCATTTCATTCAAACAAATTATTAGTTACATGAAGAAGAGGAAATGTTAATAATCAATATATTTCATATTATTTCTCTGCAAAAACCTTTTATGATTTTTTATCATGATTATTAAATTAAATGTGATTTTTATTTATACAAATATATTATAATTATATTAGTATGAATTACATCCATAGAAAATTTCGTGAAATGGGTTTTGAAATAATTGTTCGTGTGTACATCAGAATACCACATCACAAACCGATGTCTTTCAGTTATCTATTACGCCCTATCATTGCTTGAAATATTGATTTACATAATACTTATATATTAATAATATTAATTAAATATGTTATTATGAATAAATAATATCTATATGACATATAAGATCATGATTTCAATTTTTTAGGAATATGATGACTTCATTCGTGTGTACGATGGACTACCATCTCATAAAGCAATGTGTCTCATTGATAATATATATGAAATTAATTACGGATGGTTTTAAAAAAAATTATTATAAATGAACTAATATTATTTATTAATTATAATTTATCATGAACTGTTATTTATTTCAAACCGAAAAGGAAATGAGAAAAACAACTTGGAGTGTGTATGGCATATCTTCTCCATCAACGATGCAATTCATTTCTTATTAAAAATTAATCATTCACTATAAATTTTTATATAATGAATGTATATTATATTTATATCATTGTTTAGATTTTTCATATTATTATATTTTCATCTAATTACAGGGGAATATAATGACAAGTCAAAACAAGAATGAAGCACGAAGATTTAATGACATAATGATAACATAACATTATATTATGTAGTCAATAAATCCATAGTAAATATTCCCAATAAATTCATATATAGTATTATATATATAAATATATTTTTATGAATAATTAATATTAAACCTGATTTATTTATATTGGATGATTTAATTAGTTTGATTGAAGTCAAAACATAATGTAAGTGTTTTTCTTGTGTATGTTATTTATTTGGGATATATGCAATATTCATAAATTTATTTGGTTGTCTAGTGAATATACTACACATGAATATAGTTTATGTACTTATAAACATATTATTGGGGATTTGAATATGATTTCATGAATTTTACATTTGTTTTATGGGTTTAATGTGACTAATGATGAAATGAACATCATGTAAATTTTCTTTCATTGAGGGATATTTCAATGATATATAGATTTAATATTTTATAAGGTGTATATTATTCCCCTTTTAATTTTTATCTCATTAATTTATATATTATAATGATATTTATTTTTTTCTAATGTTATTCATTTATTGTGTTTATAATTCATGTGTTACAAATTCTATAAGGTATATTTCTCTTACGAAAATATTTTAATATTTTCCTCCAATATGATCAAATAACATGTCCATGTTATTAAATTAGATTTATAAAAACAATTATTATGAAATAAATGATTAATATAATTAATTTTATTTTTTCCGTAACATTATATTAATTGTTTCCATATTTATTTATTTTTAGTGTATTGGAATTTAAAATTTTGACTGAAAAAATAGTGTTGTATATTTTTAAATTATGTAAAGACAAAGAATTTTCTAATTTCTATCACAGTTTTTTTTCAAGTTTCTATTTTAATACTACATGATTTCATTAATTAATAACAACATTTTCAATTTTTTTATTTATTTTTGAATTGATAATGGGGTTTTAAATAACATGGTGTTTTGGTATTAAAAATGAATTTTTAATAGAAAATGAAATTTTTCTATGATTTTATTTTCATATAATTTTAAATTAATTTTTCAAGATTTTCTATGATTAATGTTTTTCATTAATTAAATGATACATTAGAATAAAATGAAACAATTGATCCTGATATAACATATAGAAAACATTGGGCCCCAATATATCATGTGTGATCCTAATACATCATTTACAAAGGGATGATCCCCAATATAGCTCATGAAAAAATGGTGTGATTGATATAGAATATCAGAATTATTGACCCCATTATACATCACAGGTTTGAAAAATATATATTACAAGAAGTATCATCATCATTATATATCAAAAATTCATTTTTTTTGTTTTTTATATATGTATTCGTTTGTATGGTTAATTTAATAAATAGTTTTTTTTAAATGTCTCAGGAATTTTATATTTCATGTCACAAAATTATTTTTTTATTCTTATTATGGGTTTATAATTTTCTAAATTATTGAGATTAATATCTCATGGATTAGGACTATGGATTCTGATGCTCATTGATATTGTATTTATACACTTATGCACATATTATACTGATTGATATAATTATTTTGAAAATTATTATGTTTTCACTTACTAATAATTTGAGCTCACAATTCTTAATATTTTTTCTTCTGGTATTGATAAATTATGATTAAGGAGTTCTTATTAGAAGGTATTTTATATGGATTACTATAATATACTAATGGAAAAAAAGATGTGTTAGGTTGGAGAAATTCTCATTTAATGTCATTTTAATTATTTATATTTTAGATTTACCAATTTCTAATAAAATAAATATAAAAGTTCTTTTCAGTTTAATGTGTTCCAATATATCCTTTTGATGAAATATAATTTAGATGATAAAATTTGGCCATAATTATTGGTATCATATCAAGATATTTAATTTTTATGATTTCAACATCAGATAAGGGAGTTTGTGTTCTGGAATGTTCTACCTGATTTGGATATATACATCATTCATGCAAGACAAAGGAAATTTATGTCTTGATAGAAAAATTTTTAAGGCTACCATGTAGAAGTAATTTTCATTATTCTTCCATGTTTCCTTTATACACATGACCTTGGTTAAATTTATGGCTATTTGAAAAGAATTTCCTCCATTGTTGTTATACCATTTGTGTAAGTGATTCCATGTTCTTCTTATAATAATATTCATCTTCTTTATTATTGGTGTTAGAATTTGGAATACATTTTCCAATCACTGGTTAAATTTAGGTGGCTGTAAAACTACCCTTACAGTCATCTTAATTGGGATATATTTGAAATAATTTTATTTTACTAATGTAACATGGGATAAAATTAATCAGTTCAATGATATATGGGGAACCATGAATTGGAATATATTTTTTCATAGAATCCTTATTTAATAAATTATTTTCTAAAATATATAAATTCTCATCATTTCATAAATAAATTAATGTTTCATTGAAATAAAAATATTATTTTTCATAATTAACCTATGGTTATATCCTTCATATTTCAATTTTTTAGGTTCATGTTGTAATATTTATATTATAGTTTATGACCAATGATTCATTCAGTAACTCATATATACATGATTATTTGATTCCATATAATGAAATTTCTTATACTAGGTTCTTCTTTGAAACATGATAAAATGATTATATACCATCCAATTTTCTGATACCAATTAATAATATTATATTCTATATTATTCCATGACAAATGGTGAAATGAAAATCTATCTAGTTATTCTAAAAAATGAAAATATTCTTATATATGATGATATTTATTGATACATTAAAAATGATTATATATTTATCTTATAACTTATTTGGGTGATTTTTCCATTGATATACATTTAAGGTTGGCATGCTTTTGTTATATTTTTAGAGTCATTATATGATGGAGTCAAGGAATCATATTTAGATGTTTTGATATGATTGGCATGGTTGTGTTTCAATCTCTGAGGAATCCTGATAGGGAACCAAGGCTTGATGATTGATGTATTTATTTAAGTAACTGATTAATAAAGCTATTTATCACCTAATATTATACTCTTACTATCAATCAATTTATATTTAGACATTGTAGCTTAAACCTATTAATTTTTCTACTTCTATTCTACTCAAGAATCCATTTTTTACGCTAATAGATTACATGGATTCATGATTTGAAAAGGTAATTAGACCTTATTATTGATCATTTTCATTCTAGATGGGATACGTTTTGCAGAAAAGTCTGACATGTGGTCAAAGTGATTATTTTTTCAATTAAAAAGTGGACATATAAGTTTAGGTAATGTGTATTTGTCATGGGATCATGTTAAATTATAGTCCAATATGAATAGAAATATAAATCATAAGAAGGATTATTGTCCATACCTCACAATAGAGTGTAATGTATTATAAAGGATAGTCCACATATATTGGGTTTTCATTGGGAATAAAATATATGTTTTGTGGAAGGGGGACAAGACATATATCAGAGTCTAGAAAGGACTCATATTCTCCTCAACTGACAGTTATCTGGAGATCCACAAGACATTCTGGTTGAGGTAGCCAATGTGGTAAACCATTTCCAGAATTTAAATACTATAAAATGGAATAGAATAAGATAGTCAAACTGGAAAACATGGATGAGGGGATAGTCCTCTACATGCTATGTAGAATACTCCAACTATTGTGTATAAGGGACTATCTACTACCATAGGTTCGAGTATTGTATTCTCTAACCTTGAATTCACTCATTTCTATAGGGGCTTCACTTTCTTTTGTCTTATACTTTTCCAAACAAATTGATCATGATAGTGTGAAAAATTGAAGGATATTTGACCATTAATAAACATTTTGAAGTGTGGCAAGATATTATCAAAAGTTTAAATGTGTGTTCTATAGAGATTTGCGCTTCCCATTTTTTTTGAAAAACTTGTGTTAAAAATTATATTAATTAATTTTCTCCAAGGAATAGATTTTATAGTTTTATACATATCAATGATACACTATTACAAGGGGAGATTTACCATTATATCTCCAAAAGAATGAATCTATTTTAACCAAGTAAGTTGTATCATCATGCTGGTCAAGCATTACCAATTCAGTGCATATTAGTTTTTCTCATGGTTTTGACAGACAGAGATGCTCTAGATGATATTGTTAAATATCTTGATTAATTTCCTTCATTATTATATAATATTAGCTCTTTATTTCCGAAAATGTTATATAGGTTACATCTAGATTGTGTTATTGATTTCATGATCAATTTGTTCTAAAAAAGTAGAAATATTTTGAATCTTACCTTATATGATGGCCCCTAATAGGGAATAATGATTCAAATGCTTAGCTTAATGATATTTATCTAAGGGTATTATATGACCTATTATATTTTTATGGGGTTCTCTTGTTTTTTTCTCCATGAATAATCATGGAAATTTTAACTTCTATGTATATTATCAATAATGGATCTATATGATGGTTCAAAACTAGGGTAAAATTCAAAATATACATGATCTATTTTATGAGTTGGGTGGTGCAATGATCATTTATTTGGTTTATTGTACATTTCAAGGATGATGAAAAGAGAGGTGATTTTTATCACAGAAGATGGTTTTGAATGATAGTATTAGTATTTGAATGGAAGTATAACCACTGTTCCCATCGTAAAATTAAAAATTTTATGAAAATCATATATTTTTTACTATTACACATCTTGGGATGGAGTCAGAGAATCCTTGGTGATAGAGGACTAGGTTTTTCCTTTTGTATCTAGTATTCTAGGACCATATGAGATTAGTTTCTATACTCATGATTTTGATCTATGACCTATACGGATGAACTATGATTATAAAAGAACTATCATTCATGTAAAATTAATATTGTACATGATTCACAAAATATCATTAGGTATATATTAATTCAATAGTAACTGATCCTTTAATAGAGAATTCCATTCATGTATTTATAGTTATTAAACATTGAGATTTATTATACATCTGAAATGGGGAAAATATTTGCCTATTAAATGACTTATAATATTCAGATAGAGGTGGTACATATTGCATGCGATGATTGGATGATTACATAACTCATTTCAATCTTTTATCGTGATTTATAATAGATTCAACAATGAGTAGATATGATGTCAACATATGTTACGACCATTAATTTGGACATGATCATGATATAATTTTAATCTTATCTGCTGGATTTTGTACAAGGAAAATTCTTATACGGTGGGGAGACACCAATATGAAGGTCTCTTGGTGGTGAAAATTCCTTTATATTATGAATCTAAGTATGTGTTCTAATGGGATTTCACATAGATTTCATGAGAGCGATTCATGATTCTAAAATAGTGGTAAATTAGGGTTCTGAAAAATATTTATTATCATACCAATATATTGTATTGTTTTTAGGACTGAAAAAATTAGTAGAAGTATTTATGGATAGATGCTCCACTTATCAACAAGAGAATGGTGAGTATTATATATTTTCTAATATTTTTTATCCTCAGCCAATTCATGAATGAAAATTGGATGATGAAATTATTGATATTCTAAAAAGATTACCAAGGAAAACTAATTTGAATGTTACATCAAGGATGTTGATTTATTAAATGAAAAATGGTAGCCTACCTTTTCATATTTTGAATACATTTACAATTTAATACTTTGGTAGTGTTTATCACTAGGAGGTATTTTACATACATGGAGTCCTATGGATTGTAATTTCTGAAATATATACTTTTTTTACATAATGGACCCAAAAGGGTCATTAAATGGATATCATATAGTAGTTTCTTATAAGAGGAAGTCATAATCCTCAAACTGTCATTATCACTAAGAATACTATTTAGGTTATTTTGGAAATGTATGAGATTATGCATTGGATTTTAGTGGTTCCTGAGATAATCATATTGAACATAGGAATTCTAAATAAAAAATAGCTTCCATACATTGAATCATATTGAATCATCTAAGGAAGTTTTTAGTCATTTAGTTCACCACTGGGATTGTTGGAGGTAGGTGAGTTTTCTATTGTTTTTTCAAGCATCATACAAGATCTATTAGAGTATAATCATTTGAAGGGAAGGTGTTTTTTTACAATGAAGAATAGAAAAAAACAATTTATTGGCAATAGTAAGAGACATCTAGAGTATGGGTTTCGCCATATTATTTTCCTTCATCTGTAAACTAGGTTGGGGAAACATTGTATCATAAAAAATGGAACGTTAAAACCGTGATTTTCCCGATCATTATCATGTATAAAATGTAGTTTTTGTATGGATTTATTATAATGTTACCTTCTAGGTAAATCTAATATTGATTTTTTACCATACTGTGATGTATTTCCAGTGTTGGACTCTAACTCTTGTCCAAGTGTAGTGGAAGTATAAAAATTATCAAAAGGAGACTTATGATATGGATTACAATACAATTGTACAATAGCCACAATTTTTCTTTCAGGACTCCATTGTGAATCTTTAAGAAGCTAATGGAAGAGTTTTTATATTGTTGGGATGTTGTATGATCCATTTTCATTATTTTTACTCTTTTTTTTATCATTTATCATATTTCCTAGGGATTTCCATATTTATTGTTGATTATGGGGTTAGTATTTTTGGAGATTAAGATCATCTAATGGGTAAAATTATATTATTTTCAATGAAATATTTTTATTTGAATATATTTATTTTATATAAAAATATGTTGAATGGGTTTAAGGTATTTTTAGTCATTTGGATGGAATTTGTGGTTATTCAGGTTCTTTTTGTGAAAACTAGATTGAAAAACATATGAAGGCAATGTAAATGCTATTTAAATGTTACAAATTCTTTAATGGACTCTAGATACTTTTCATGAACAAGTATGTTGTTTGAATTAGTTATCACATTATAAATTACATTCACATCATGTAATGGTCAAGAAAGAAAAATATTCACCATATGTGAAAGGTATTTCTATAAAACACATATGTGGGGGATATATGATGTGAATGGAGGTTAGATATCCTATATTTTTCTAGAGTAGTAAATCTAATGATTATGTGTGGATGCCATTTTCATTATATTATTTTGTTTCCTTAGTCTTATAGACCTATGATGAATTTTATAATAATTTTTTAATCACATCATCCTTTCCAAACATCTCATTTGTGTGAGTGATCAATGGTTCTTCATGAGAAATTATGTACCTACTTCCTTTTTTGGGTTACCATTTGGAAGTGATGTTTAAATTCATTTTGAAATGTAGGTGTATAAACCTCATCATATGTTCCTTTTAACAGTGAATTATGAAATATATTTTTAATTTTCTAATGTAATGTGGACTAAAATTAATTTTTCATAAATATTTGGTAAATAATGGGTGAAAATATTTATTCGATCCCTTTATAATGAAATTTTGATTTTATCTGGCTTATGGAAACTCCTTGGTTGAGAGAACTGTGAATAATTAGAACAAGGATAATTGTTTGTAGTGTGTTTATAATGACATTATACCATAGGTGATTTATTGATATATAATATGTATGTATATTATTATTTTCTTAGGTATATGACTATCGATAATGTTATATATAAATAAAACCAAAATTGTATGATAATTAGAAATTTACATATATAAAAATTGAGGATAATGTTGTGAGAATAGGATATAATTTCTTGTATTACTTAATAAAATTATGTTGTATTAATTATCTCATAGGATAACACGAACAGTTCAACTTGTAATTCATGTATATCGCATTATTTCTTGGCACATGTTCAAGGCCTATATACTAGGTTATATGCTGACACATAATGATATTTTTATTTGCTAAGTTATAATCGGACACAATCTCATATTCTTAAATTTTAGGTAATTCCCAAAATCCTAATGAAATTATTATAAACCATTTTATTCCAAAAGTCATGTTAAAATCAATATATACTACTTTTTTTACCAAATACATGATGTAATGATCTTTTAAAGATCTTGGCCTAGTTTTTTCTGGATTTTTCCGTAGATATAATATTCTATTTTACATGTATGTTTTATATACCTCAAGACATTCTAACAAGGTTATGATGATATGTATTTGTATATATGGACATGGTTGGAATATTGTTTTTACATGTGCAGTGATAATATATTTAGGTGTTGAATAAAGAATATTGATATATTGTTTTTTTGAGTAATGAAAAAACTAATTTAATACATTATTTAGGATTATTATTATCTAAATTGTTATTTATAGACATTCTACTATTGACCTGATGGTTTTTACACTCACCACACATTGGTTCTGGTTTTGAACGTGAGATGAAAACCCAGATTCATGATTGGACAAGGGAATGTGTTTTTAGTGTTGATTTTTTTAAGGATAGATGTCATGCATTTTGGAAATGAGACTAACATGGGAATTGAGACAAGAGAATTATGAGTATTTATTTTAGTCTTCCAGTTATTTATTCTATATTAATTACTTTAGGATATTTAATTAATTTTAATTCTTTTTTTTTCATTATTTCATTATTATTTATTATATTATTTTTATGGAATTTAATTCATTTTCTGTTAATTTTGTTTCTCTATTATTTATTCTTATATGATTGTTATCCAATGTTGTAACACATTAATGGGAGCTATAGTAACACCACTATACTGATCAAAACCCCATTTCTAGTTGGAAGACTCTGGTATAATCGGAGGTTCACTTTTGGTCCCATTACTAATCCACTTTGTCTATGTGAGCAAGTACAATATTTGAGAACATTACATTGTTTCCTATTTTTATCCCATAAATTTTTTAGTTAACACTTATGTAAACGTAAATTGACATTATATGTGGTAAATAACATTTATATTTTTTAAATTTTATTATTAAAAAAATTATGTTTTCCATATTAAATAATATATTTTATATTGATTCTAAATACATATTTGTTTTTTTTAATTTTCATCCACATAATTGATTAGAAAATTTAAACATAATCCTATGGAAATGGGGAAAATATGGGGTTCCAATGATAAAGCATTATATAGGTAGCATATTTTATAAATAAATTCATTACTAACTAAACTTCTATGACAAAATAAGAAAAATTAGAATATAATTGAATTTATATTCATTTTAAAAATAATTCAAAACTAAATTTATCCAGATATATTCATTAATAAGAAATATATTTTTAATAAAAACCACTGCTCTCCATTATTCATCGAAAATTTAATTTTTAATGATGAACTGAAAAAATAACCAGAAGCTAATATTGAAATGTTGTTTCATAAAAATAAATCACTTTTGTATATAATTCTTTTAGTGGAAACGCTATAATTTATTTTCTCCCAAAAATAATTTCAAATAATTTAAAAAAATGTTTTTTGTATGAAAAATAAATACATTACCAAATAAAATTATTTACCAATATAAATTACATATCATAATCCAATATCATTAATTTTTTAAACATTTTTATCTAATTACCACATCCATGTTTACATGATAGGTTAATAAGACTACGTTTAAATCAATATATTAATAGTGTAATATGATATTTTGATTTTTGATTTTTGTAATTAAGTATGTTATTGACGAATATTATTTTCTATTAAAAAATATCAGCAGTCAACATGTGTTTTTACACTTATATATTTTAGGAATTTCATGTTGTAATCACTATTTATCAAAATTTTATATTCATACAAAAAAATCATCTTGTGTCACATCCTACCACCCTTAATGTCAATTGCATAATCACAATTTGAAATTCATCTTAGAAATAAATGATATGATTTTTAAATTTCCTTTTTTGAGAAAACCACATCATAGAAACAACTATAAATTACATCCCTAAAAATTGTAAATGTATATAATAGGCATTCATAATTTTATAAAACTATATTTACAATTATTATAATATTAGTTTGAGGTGAAAATATAAACATTGGTGAAAATTATAATTAATTATTTTTAGTGACAGAGAAATTCATTAAGTGAAATTAAACCAATATAAATCCATTAATCATTGAAGAGATAAAATCCCATTGATTCATCATATATGATTTTAATGGGATAATTATTTTTTAAAAATCAATTTCCAAGAGTTGATTAATTGCTTAACCATCAATGAAATGATGATAAGAAAATGTACATTACTAAAATGTATAATTATTACTTTAATCATATCCATAAAAACATATGAGGTTATCCAAATAATGAGGATTAGAGTTGAAATTTTTCATTCAAGAATCCCATAAAATTCATCTTGTTCATCATTTAGTCAAATAAAATTTTTTCATGTAATTACTCTTATCATTAATGAAAATGTAAATCACATTATAATATAATTTCAATATATAATGTGAATAAATTAGACTCGAAAATTAATTAATAAAAATAATTTTTTAACACATATCATTATACAATGATAAACCATATATCCCATTTAAAATTAAAAGCTTAAAAATTAAAGATGGTTTTAACCTCAATAAATATCTTCTAACCAAAAAGATACATTTCCAAAAACCATATTGAATTATTCCGAAAAAACATATTACATAAAACCTAAATGTTATATTAATCTCACCGTAATGAATAATATCCAAAAAAAATTTACAATTCCATTGAAACCAAAAATTATTAATCTTCTAATATCTTTCCCAGATTCGAATTAAAACTTATCCACACAAATATTTATAAAAAAACAATTCCATACTAACCGTTACATTTTGTAGGAATGTGGTTGGCGATGAAATTTTATATTCCATCGATGGTTGGTCAAAGAATTGTGGTATTGTTATATATTATGTGATGTAACATTACAATATTGTGGTCTACTTTGTAAAGAAATGGAAAAAAATGTTCGATAGTTATATTCTAAATAAATCTTGTTCGTATATCATTTCCAATAATGTGATAAAATTATTCAAATTTACATTAATTATGAAATCTACCATTTAAATCATTTTTTTCAATGAATCACATTTTAGTCAAAAAAGAATCATCTAATTACTTCAACATCAGTAACAAATGAATGATTATAATTATATAAAATATGGTTTTATAGAATTTAATATCACATAAAATAATCTTTAAATTCAATTATTTTCATTCAACATATTCTTGATAATCAATGCTGATAATGATTTTCATAACAATCAATATATTTATATTTCATGATTAAAATATGTTTTTTATTTATGTAAATATATATTTATAACAATACATGTCATTCCTAAACCATTATCATAGATTCATAAATGTATTCAATAATACCAACTCTGTTTCATATGATATTTTTACATTCTTCAACATTAATAGAAAAACCTATAAACGTAAAAAAAAATTAATTCTAATTCAAAATTACCCCTATTAAATCAATTTAAAAAATTATAATACATTTCACATTAAAAGAATTTATCTATTGAAAATTTATTTGGGAAACCATTAATTTCATTTGTTGAGTTAAAGAGACTTCTTATTTCTCCACAAAAGTTAATTACTACACACCACTATTTTTCACAAATAAAACATCTTCTTCTTTATTTGACACATGAACATGAATGATTTATCTATTATTTTTGTTATATAAAAGATATAATATTATTTACTCAACATTCTCCACCACAAATACTCTCTGATAACTCATTACATTTTTTCTTTTTTGATTCCTATATTTGTTAAATTTGAATGTTGTTAATCATCAATCATTATAAATTATTCTCAATAACGAAAACATCATTCATTAAAATCATCATCCCATTTAGATTCACATAAAAAAATTAATATCACACTATTACTTAACCACGTTCCTAAATGTTTTATATATTAACAAGAAAACATAAATCAGTGTGTGATAAAAAAATATTCATAGTGGTAAAAATAAATTATAATGATTAATTATTTAAATAATTTCAATATTATAAGACAGAAATTTAAATTTATTATATTGTAGGATTATCCACATTCACTTATAACCATCATCTATTTCAATCCATAATGATGGTTCAAAATGAGTTAATGAATTTCCATAGCATTTCTACTGGGATTTTCAAAATAGATTTCTAGTATGGGTATTTTCATATACTTTGTAATTATCGAGTAAATCCAAATATTACTTCATTATAGTTATTAACTATAGGTTAATATATTCATTAACAGTATCCACTTATAGAATACGACAATTGATATAATTTCATGAAAACAAAAAAAATTATACATCAGAATTATTTTGAGATATTTTTATTACATATTAATTTCATTAGTGTTATCCCTAAGGTTCCCCCAAATTTTTTTTCCTCCTTGTTAGAATAGAAAATTAAAATTTCCTCCAAAAACACTAATATAGTCCCAAGAAAAATAAAAAATTATTTATATATTTGAAACACAAAAATATATTCAATACAACATAAGGATAAAAAGTCCTATTTTCATTTGAAAACTAAGTACATATTACATCAAAAGGTGATGAAAATAAGGATGTGTTATTAATGTTCACTGTTGTGAGATCCTAAATATATTGGATGTCCTAGTAATAAATAATAAAAATTAATATATTCATAAAATTGAAGGATGATATAAATGACATAGTAATGAATTTCAGGTTATAGAGACATATCATGTGTGTCAAAAACATATTATGATATCATAAAACAGAAGGACCGGAAAAAATTAAAGGGAAGAATAACATGATGAAAATTGTACCACAATATCATGGAATCATATGAAACATCAAAAAAGTCATTTTTCATGGAATAATAATGATCAACTTAATCATCCTAAAAAATTTCACATAGTGACCAATTTACCATAATATATTTGGGTTACTACATACTAAAATAAATAAATCATCATGAGTAAAAAATAGTACCCAAATCATAAGATTTATATCTAATAATTCCCATAATAACATGTTTAGTATCAATGTCCCCCACGTAATCTAATATAATAGTTAACCATAACTTAATAATAACCCTTGAATTTTTTTTATACAAATATTTTCTCATATCATAATCATTCAAACTTTCATGATGCATGAATTTTATAAATGAACATAAAGCATAAACTATTAAATCAACGAATTGGAGAGTAGGACATGGACACATGTGGGGGAAATATATAATGAATTTAATATCCATTCATAACATTAAAGGTTGATGAAATTGATAAATTAAAATATATTTTAAATATAAAATCATTCTTGATGAAAATATAATTTACACTTTGAAAATAACGTTTTAAAAAATAAATTTCAAAAAGTATTGGGTAAATATTTTTATATGATATATTATATGAAAACATTTAGTAATGATTAATAAAACCAAATTTTATGACATTATAAAATTATATTCATTACATAAACCGTTAGAAATAAAATTTCCTTTAATTGTTTGTATAAAAATAAAAATTTGATTGTTTATAACATGAAGAATATTCCTTTTAAAACATAAGGGAAACAATTAAAATATTTATAAAATGTACATGTAATAATTATATTAGAGTATTAATAACCATTATGAATACTATTGATATAAAAGGTGGATTTGGAAGAAAATAATTTTTCGACTAAAAAGGGAAATGAAGTTATATTCTTATATCAAAACACCATATTAATTGTAAGTACCAATGGGAGTAAACTACAATTTTTACATATAAATTACATAAAGAAATGAAGGATAAGAAAAATAAATTATTTTATTACACAATTATCAATTAATTCCATATAATGGAAATTTTAGCATATATAATCTTCATTAAATGTGGACTGTGAGGTAAACCATTAATAAATTTATAATTTTTATTCTTTACCCCCATAAATGATGTTGATGAATTATAACATAAATTTTTTTGAAGGATTATATATTAAATATTTAAATGGATATAATGTTAACCATTTAATATTAATTAGGTGTATAAGAGAACATCTGTCTCAATGAATGAAGTTTGAGAAGAAATCAGAAAAATGTTTTTACCCTTGAATTGATAGTTCATCACTAAAGTGATCATGTGAAGTATATATAAACCTACACATAATTTTTTTTAAATAAATAATAAACCATTAAATATTAACTTCACACATAATCTTGTCATAATATATAAAATTGTGTAGATGTGTATCTAAATGAATGGGAATTGAGTTATAAAACCCCTTACCTCGAGCCCAAATCAGTATGTTCATTTCTTATATTCATGAATAAAAAAATATTTAAATCATTTACATAATTAAGAAAAATTTTAATTTTTAAAATTAATTATACTTTTTTCAAATTCATATTAAATTTTATAAATAATTACATTCATATAGGATTTTTTTAATGACAAACCCTACACATATACAAAAACAATTTGGAATGTCGACTATAGTCAGTGAGATAAAAATGAATTCGTCTAATTAATTTTAATAATTAATTAATTAATATATTTTATAAATAAATTATCATTTTAATATCATCAATTATAAATGGTAATATAAAATATATGATATTATGACTATGGATATGATAAGTCATATATATACATGAGTAATGATTCTATTTTTCCACTTTCATAATGGAAAAAAGGTAAATATCATTTTATAATTACATGATTATAATTATATCATAATTATGTTATTATTTAAATAAATATAGAAACATATTACTTCCAATGGATGTGGTTATCAAAAAGGAATATATTACTCTATGTGATTGTATTCCATCGTACACACCAAAAAAATTATCATATAATCAATTGATCAAAAGAAAATAAATCCAATGAAATAGTTATTGTATATAATTTTTAATATATCATAAATATAATATATATATATATATATACATTAAATTTAAATTTATTAGAAAACATATAAATTGTAGGAGATACATGAATCACATCCCATCATGGGGTGGTACCTCGATGTACACATGAAAAACATTGTAGTGTTCACAATGGAATGGAATGTGAGATGTTAACTATGATAATGAATGATCATATGTAAAATTTTATAATTAATATAATATATAAAAAATATATTCATCAATATATTCATTCATGATATTTTTTAATGTAAAACTGTTTTGGTATGTTGTGAGGTGGCATTCTTCGTAACACGTAATAAAAAGAATCATTTCCCATTTGAGAGAGTATTGTATATAGTTGTTGGACATTAACATAGAATAAAAACATATCATAATATTTAAGACACTAAGGATATTATATTATATGTTTTATTAAAATTTAGACGAGTAAGAGGAATGAATGAATTGAAATGCTTGGTTGTGGATGATACATCTTATTCCATCAAATTCTATTAGTTTCAAAAAAAAATTCCTATGTAGAATTTATGGAAACAAGAATTATAGGAACAAGGGATTATTTTATCAATTTTATATGAACCAATATTGAAAAAAACCCAACAAGGGTTGTGATTATATTATTTATAAGAGAGAGTGATGATTTTGTAAGCGGGGGAGTGTTCAAACACAATATTTTGGAAAAGAATGAAATCCACCATAATTCTTCCCATTAAAAATTATTCATGAAAGAAAATATTCTAATCCTTGTAATATATAAGGTATAAATATAACCATAAAATATTAATTATATTATTTTATTATCATTTTTATAATTATCACCTTATTTTAAATCCTCCCTAAATAATTATTACTATTTTTGTTGTTTAGATTTGAAAAAAATTAGATTTTTATATAATATATATAATGAATATTTGAAATGTGGAATAATTTTTTCAATATAGCATTGAATGAGTTATAAAATATTATTTTAATATTTACCCACTCACACCATCAAAAAGAGGGATTCCAAGGAAAATCATTACATATATAAATAATCATTTGATATTATTATACATTATTAAATTGATTAATATTAATTATGTTGTAATTTTAAATATATAGTACAAATTAATAATCCATTTGAAACTCTTTAAAAAGATTAGAAATAAATTTCTTTGGTAAAATTAATATTCCAATAAAACTTTTATTATTTACAATTCATCGAAAATTAAACTTTTCGTAAAAATTCCAATCATTATCTTTATGAAAATACTTACATTTTAATTAATAATGATTAAATATGTATTTATAATAACTTATATAAAACATTTAATATTATTTTTTTATTTTCTAAAAATTATAATAAAAATAAATTTGTTTGATAGAAGGAGTATATAAGAAAATAAATGTTTTATCAAAAATAATTATTATTTATAAATATATTATGAGTATTTTAATCAACAATATATTATAATAATATTTTAATTCCAATTAATCCCATCATATATAATATCAAGTTTATAAAAACACTATTGAACTAATAATGTAAATATCGTGTCCTGTTTTGTAAAAACACGATGTTGTGTATTTGGAATGAAATCGTTGAGATTGAATTTATTTAATAATAAAAATATCATAATGGATAAGTGTGTAAAAATATCATCTTATTTTATTGTTCTATTTTGAATACTCTATTAAACATAATTTTTAAAATTTAATAAAATTGTAGGGTGTTCGAATAATGGTTTCTCATCAATATTATACTTTTATGTGACATATTCCATATTCACTACATATTTTTTGTTTTTTATTATATATATTTTCCAGGAAAATATTTTAATTTTAATCTCTTGAAATCATTTATGATTATATATTGATATTTCTTCATCCTCTCATGTTTTTTTGGTTTTGTGATTTCTTAAATTTTATGGAACAACATTTCAGTTTTACATCATTGAGTAATATTTTAATGTTATGCCAATAATTTAATTTATTTTTTGTACATATCACTCTTTTTTGTATTATTATAAACAAATCATACATAATTGTATTTTATGTTTAAATTTGATTTATTTCTTCTGAGGGGTATTGAAATGAATTTTAATAAGGGGTAAATATTTTCATAAATCAATTACATTTCATTGGGTTATATTAATTATTCATTTTTATATTATAATTTTATGTTAGTTTTGAATTAAAATTAATTTAAGTTAATATTCAACAAAAATATGTATATTGTAATGTTATACACATATGTGATTGATTAATAAATTCTCACATCAAAATTATTATCATTACAGGTGTTCATCATCTCAATTTGACATCCTTACCATAATCTATTAGTGATATAAACCTATCTTATTTTATTATGTGTATATAATGAGCCTTTGACGTGTAATAATAAGAATCTAATTAGGCTATTTGTATTTAATGTTTCAATTTAAGTTTTTATTTCTTGGGTCTTATGAAATAATGGTTATCAATGAGGATATGATTTATGTTACACTCTCCTTACATTTAGGTTTTTTTATATTGAAGGGCCATGATAGTTATAATATGACATTTTTCATTAACGACAATAATTTCTTCTATAATGATATTAAATGTTGTTTTCATGATTAATATATATATATATTACATCATTTATATAACAATTATTTATAAATCTATGTGTATATAAATTCTATAATGATTTTAATCAAAAATAATAGTATAAAAATAAAATATTTCCCAATGTTTTTTTACATTACTGTTGTCCTCAATTTTATAGTTTTTAATTTAAATTTATTATCATTGTCTAAATTAGTTACATTGGACATGCATTACAAAATTATTGAAAATAATAATTATTTTTATATATATACATCATTAATGGATTTTCCTTGCTCAGTGATTATTATTTTCATTTAGGATTCATTTTTATGCTTTAATTATTAATTAAAAAAATATTTCAACACTGTTTTTTAATTTCTTATATTTTAAATAAATGCCTTAAAATGAGGGATGTATATTTATTTTAAATTTTCCAAATGATCATTAAAATAATTCTTCCTATAATATTACTTCCAAATATAATACTCAAATTGAAATGTAAATTTACCTTAGAGTTTTTTATGTTTATAGTAATTTTTTTCCTATTCATCAATGTAAATAACACATTATTTTAATTACACTCCAATTGTGATATTTCATATTGATAGAATTTTTATTCATTAGATATATATATTAGGATATAGTAATGAATACTATTTCTATTTCACGAGTTAGTAAATCTATTAACTAAAATTGATTTTTAAGATGATTTAAGTGTGAAAGGATCTAATATTTTTTCTTAAATAGTAATTCAACATTATTGATCATAACAAGGTTATCCAGATACTTTTTATACGAAGGTTTTAGACCCATTACAGCTTATTTGTTATCTCTATATGGAATATATTATTAGATAACCCATGAATAATCATTTCAGTCTATTATATAATATATGTTGGGAGTTCATAGATAGTGATCTTATTTATTTTGTAATACTCCTCGTCATTAATGAAAACAAGAAGTAACTAGTTGGAGTTTTTCTCCTATGGAATTAAAAGGGATTGAATTATCTTGGACAAGGGTAGAGAATGATTTTTTGAGGATATTCCATGATACCAGTATATTTTATTTTATCTTTTTGTTGGATTAATGTTTATTATTTGATCATGATTGACATTAAATTTATAATGATTATTGAATATCTCAGAACATTATTTTATTAAATATTTAATCCATTCCATGTTTTTAATGATCTATGTTATATTTTAATTAGTACGTATATATTATGATTAACCACTTTAATAAGGTAATCATAATCTTATTCTAAACATATTCTCAATAATTCTTATAATTTCTTAAATCAATTGATAACATTTACAAAGATTTTTATATGACCCTTTTTATTTTTCTTACTCACATTGTTTTTAAGAATGATATAAAATCATGTGTGACTAGAAATGTTTATAACAAAAAGTCATTTGTGAGAGGTACTTAATAATTAATATAGAATATAAAAATATTGGTAAAATATGAGAAACACACCGTTGAATTATTGTGTAATTTTTATATTAGTGTTTTTTCATATAACAAAATACACTACTCTTAAAATGTAATTATGTATGTAGGTGGTCTAATATTTATTTTTGATGTAGGAAGTTTTGTATATAAAAAATTCGGTTGTTTTTATCTATATCAGGTATAGAAATTCAATGTTTATGTTTACATCACCAGATCTTCATGTGTGGGTTAGGGTGTGTTATAATCATAGAATTAATCCTTATACCTATTGACATTTCCTTACATCTATCATTAAAGTCATGTTACCCCATACAATAATTCTTGTTCTTCACCATAACAAATAAAAAAAATTCATAATCCCCCTCTAATATATTATAATATCATGGTTGTCATCCAATATGAATAATATTATCAGCGTCACTAATTTCTTATTAATAACACAATATTGAGCATAAAAGATTTATCAAAAACATTAGATATCGATATTAGAGTTAGTGACATTATACAAGGATATGTGATCAACACAAAACATGGTTGAACTAGCTATGTAGTCATAATCATTGTGTCAGGAATATTATATGGGTCTCATTGTCTATACACACAAAAGTATTCACAACATATCTTGATCAATAAAGATAAACCAATGTAAGAATCTTATCCTCAAAACAAGTGTATACTCATGCCCAAGGCGGTAATGTAAATAAAAAATCATTGAAATTTATTTCCCCTTCGAATATTTTCCAAGGAATCATAACCCACAATTCAATTAACACAAAATGGATTTAACCCTCATAAAAAAATTCATCTTTAAATCCACCAACCATGCTAGATAAGAAATTCATTAATGTATGATTCACTAGTATAATTTATCCACAAAAAATAAGGAAAAGATCATGTAATTTATCATTGTATTGGAATAAAGCTAATTAACATTCCATTACAAGTCAGATATGTGACTCAACTTATTGAGAAAAGAGTAAATATTAAATTTCATCTTAGAATGGAGGGAATTGGATGAAACACCTTAAACCATAGGAAAAATAACTCTATTATATCTACTAGAATTGAACATTAATGAAAAGAAACATTCTATAATGTTATTTTTGATTCTCTATGTTTGAGAACGATGGAATTATTCATAATTATATTTAAATCTTGATAATTTATGGCCAGTAAGAATGAATTTTAGATTTTTAATCATTGCACATATTATTTTGTCACATGGGTTATCAAAACATATGAAAACAAAATGATGGTGTCTACCTGTTCTGTGACACAACATAGATTGGGTACATGGTTTGGTAAATTATAAACTGCATGATCTTTATTCCTTTACCCAAAGTGACATAATGTGTGGGTAATATAATAGATGAAATTCATAATTCCTTCCCCAGTGAAATCTATATCATGGTATTCCATAAATAATAAAGATAAAATATGATCTTCAATGAGTAATTTTTCATTATAATATTATATATGTGTGAAAAATGGTCTTCAATAATGGATTTCTAATCAAACCAATCATTATTTATATTTATTACCACATTGAAAAAGAGAAAACCCCTAACATTTCATCTAATTATTATAATGTTATAAAAGAATACTATTAAAAGTATTTATATTATATTACATTGAAAAAAATGATATATTGTGATTTGGAATTAGAATATTAAATGTGGTAAATGTGATGAATTGTCCTTCAATATCATTAATGTATATATAATATGTTTATTGTAATTATTATTAATTTTTTTTTATTGTATAAAATATAATGCTGACAAATATTTATATAAAGTTTGTTTGGACTATATTAAGTTTATCACATATAGTTAATAAGTGATTGTTGTAAGTAAAATTATTTTATTCTAATATTTATGTTTCTTTCATCATCTATAAGATCATGATTCAAGTTGGGTTTGTGGACATGGTGTGTTTAGGGGGTGTAGTCCTCATATTATGATTGTATGGTGTTACAAAAAATGATTTGATGTAGGTAAATATTATTTCCCTTATAGACTTGTCAAATTTTACCCAAAATGTTGATGGTTATTTTCAATTGATCAGATTTCGTTTTTGATAATGTAAGAAGCATCACCCTACCAAATAAATAAAGTTTTATAAGATATATTTTTTTAATGTATTTTGATCCAAATAATTTGATACCATTAAATTAATGAGTACATTTATTTTATATGATTCATGTTTTATTAATTTAGAGATATGATATTTTTTAAATAATATATATAATGTCATAATTCTCATGATAAAGTAAAAAAAATATGAGTTACAATGTTTTTATTGGAATCCATAAAATGATCGAGTTACAATGTGTGTGTTAAAAATTATATAGAGATTGAAGAATAATATTTCTATAGGGTGTTTTATCATTTTTTTGATACATGTTTTAATAAAAAAAATACAATTGTTGAGTTACATTGTTTTATATGTGTAACAATACACATTTTTTGTTATAAAATAAATTGTTTTAAATATGAAAAAATTTAACATATAAATTCCTACAGTGTACCGCTATATGAAGGATACAATTTTGATATATCCATATGTGTGTGTGTGTGTTTTTGTCTGTGTGTGTTCTTAATTAATTCATCATATAACACTTTTTTAGATGAAATTCTTAGGTGCATAACAAAAGTATATTAATCTTATTCATATTTATGATACTAAGAATAATGTTTAATGTTTCTTAAAATAGTCACGTTTTAAAGATATTTGAAAATTTTCACTGATTTCGTTTTTTCATAAAACATTCTTGAAAGGACAAGAATATTTTAGAGAAAATCTAGCATTATTTAAATGGGTGGGAAAATTAAATAAAATAAAATTTGTGATCCCATATTTACTTCAATATTTACACTTAAATATTGATTAAAAACTATAAAATGTTACTATTAATGAAAAAAATATCACTAACGGGATGAATATATATTAAGAAGGGATACGTGTCTTTCCAACAAAGGATACACTTCATTAAATCTAAATAATAAAATATATATTCATTATGCATACATACAACCCCCATTAAATTAACATATTGATACATTTTCCATAAGAATAGTTTTCTGAGGGGAAAAATGGAGTCATACAAGAAAAATACACTCATAAACAATATGATTTCACACCAGGCAGAGAGTGTACCAAATTAGGACTATCCTGATAAAGGTTTTTTTAGATATTTTCAATTATTTTATTTTTATGTTGGATTTTATAATTTAGAAAATATTTTATCTAATGAAATATATTATAATTAACTATTTATAGGTATAAATATTATTATTGATGTTTTAATACTTATATTTACATTATCTCATAATGAAATTAAATATAAATATGGGAATCAATAAGAAAAACATAGTCAAGCACAATATATGAGAATTTTATCAATATTATTTCCAAGAATTTTGGTTCATTTAATTCATATGAATGAGGATTGTATATAATGTTAAATTGGATATAAACTAAAACAAATAAAAAGGCATAATTTAAAGAAAAAATAAATATGAAAATCCAATTACAAATTTAACACCCCCTTCACAATGGTCCTCACATTCCATAAAAAATTGAATCTCATAAAATCATAGGTGATCCATCTATAATATACCTACATTATATTTCTTGTATTATCTCAAATCAATCTAAGAAGATGTATTCATATCCTCGGTGGAAATATTTCTTGTGGATGGGAAATATAAAAAAAATCCTTAACATATGTCACTTTTATGGTAATTGAATGATGATGCTAAATATGTATTTCCACCTATAGTGAAGGTTTATATTTTTTCAACAACTAAATAAAGGAATCTGGCATTCAATTGGAATGTTTAAAATAATATAATTATGAAATTATTATAAAAATTTAAATTGAAGCTGATGTGTGGATAGATTGAAATATATTTCTTTAGAAAAACTGATATTTAAAATTATATTAAAATGTATGAGATTATTTTATCCCATATTTCTTGATATTAGAATAATATAAGAATAAATTATAATGTAAGGATATCACTTACATATTCTTGGAATTGGGGGATTTAGTGTTTTCATTTCAATATTATGAATGTAACACCTATAATATATGAAGATAATTCTAATGAAAAATGTCAGTTGACGAAATTGACCAAAAGATTCATTTCTAAAATGTATTACACCATAAATAAGAAAAATATCTAAATAATTAATTTTATTATATTGATTAATTATTTATATTACAATTCATCAGGATATATTTCATCTGATAATGATATTACGAAAAGTATTAAAACATCCAGTGATATTGTTAAGACACAAATTTAGATTATCAACCAAGATATGTTCTTTTGAATGTCATAAAAAAATTAAACATTCCAACAATGAAGCCATAATTTTGAATATGGAATAAGAAATGAAAAATTGAGGAAAAATAGATTCTTAGAAATTAACATTTATAAAATGAGTATATTAAAAAGTTCAATATAAATAAATAAAACTATGTAAATATGATGGAATATCTTGGTGGGTAGTTTACTAAAAAGGAAAATGAGATGTGTTAGAATCATTAAATATGTAATGGCCTCAAATTTTCGTAAAATATTTTGATTGATAATTTAAACAATTATTATATGGTAATGGCTATCTCAATCTACTCGATGTAATAATTTCATAAATTTGGTGACATCCTTAAAATTTTTACAAACATAAATTTTTACACATTAATATAGAGAAATATTTGGTTAATAATTGATTTTTTGAACATAAAACATCAAATAAAGAAAAATATAACCTTTATAATATTATTTTTAATGAAAAGGTTATCAAATATTTAATGAATTTTTGAAACCTAGAAAAATAATCCTAGAAAAACATTATTTCTTAAAAAAATAACTGATCAGAGGATATATTTGGAGTTTTCATATATATGTTAATTAGTTTTCCTATTGTTGTAATAGTAATTTTGTATCTATATGTAGGAATGTCCTAATTTGAATAATTATTTTATGAAAATAATAAAAAATTTATCAGTAGTATAATGAAATAAGAGAAAATTCATTTGATGTTATGTACATCTCAAGAAAGAAGAAATTTTGATATCATGGACGATTATTATAGATGGTTTCATTGACTATGTAATTTTTATAAATATTTAATTAAAAAACATTAAATGAATGATTCATATAATACAAATTAATGTGACGATGTCTTTAATAAAATTTATGAAAACATATTTATTAACGTTACTTATCTAAAATATTTCAAATAGATGTAAAAATAGATTCCTAATAGTGGTTTTCCCCAAAAATAAAAATTAATATAAATACCATAAGAATTAATTAAAAAAATGGTATTTTATATTTGGAAATTTTAGTTACATAAAACAATTAGAATTTATGTAGTTGGGATTTTAGTTTAGATGAAATGGGAAAATAAAATTTGATTATTGAAGGATTTAAAAAAATGTAAATATTCAACCAATGTTTTAAAAAAGATAACAGTGTTATATTTAGTTGATATTTAGGGAGAATAATATTCCTAAGTGGTGTAAAATATTCTTACGAGTGTATTTAGAAATAGTGGATGTTAATGCCATCATGGTGATCCTTTATATTGTTGTTATCTATAATGTTATTTTTAAAAAGAAGTTATGTCACTAGAGACATAGCCATATTTTACATGAAATAATAAGTTTAATATAAATTGTTGACTTAAAAATAGACAATACAAAACTAACATTTAAATATAATGATAACTATGTAACATTAAAATATAGATTTCTAGTTTGTGGAAAATTTAATAATTATTAAATTAAATATACCCTTTGTACATGAATTCATACACTCTGATTGTCATAGAATGATGACACATCAATAAAAATATTATTTTTATATTATTATATAAATTTATTAAAAAACTCATATGATAATTCTTATGTTAATTATACTTTAATCAAAGTCTCTAGAAATCATCAAAATTTTCTAAAGTAACATGCATAATGAGATGGGTGTGTGTATGATTAATTTGTAGGGTTCAAATGGATGAAAAAATGTAACACATTGTGGTATTATATTATAAACCATTCAATTAAAAAGAAATACGATGATCAATAAAAACATCCATAAATTTGCGTTTTTAAATGAAAAGGAATTATTAGTTTAAATATGAAGAATATTTCTCCTAGAATTTAATAATTCAATATTCATCTAGTGAGAGTTCATATATAGAGATATCCATGTCCAAAATAATTTTTTTCACTTGATAAAATTGATAATTAATCATTATTAGTTGAGGTTATATAAAAACCATACAGTGAAATACTTCATAGTTTTAGTGATTATATTTTTAGTAAATATCAAAATACTGAATGATGTATATCTCATGAATATACTATTGATGATACTCTAAGAAGATATTTAGGTGATGAATGATACTATTAAAATTGGAATAAATGAATACATAAGATAGTTTAATCATTAAATTTAGTTATTATTATAAATCAAATACACAAAATAATTCATAAAAATTATAATAAAGAATATTTAATGAAATATTTAATATTGAATTCCAAAATTGTTACTGAAAAATAGGTTTAATTGATTCATAATCCAATACTTATTCACCCAAATTATTATACTGATAATTTATCTAATTATGGAAAAAATTACTAAATACAAAAACATAAAAAAAATTGATCCCTCTAAATTCAACAAAACTTATTATGTTCCATTTTTTGCAAGATGGAATTTGAGATTTTAGAATTAGACAATATTTATCTCATCTTTAGAATAATTAAAATTTAATGGTATTGCATGTTGAATCTTATAATTTCAAATGTATTTTTCTCTTATTAGAATTTTTTATTCCAAAAATTTTATATTTTATTCGAAATTGTATAATTTTCTAGTTCTGTTAGATATTTGTAATTAATTTAAATAATTACATAATTTGAATATTTAATAATATAATTTACTTTTTATTGTAGATATATTTTTTCCACACAATGACAAATCAAGAAACTAATTTTATAACCGTTTTAATATTGTATCATTCATTGCATTAAAATTGATCCAAATAATTATTAATGAATTTAAATTTCCAAATAAAGAATATAAGAAATGACTTTGAATATTTTCCAAAATATATATAATTTTAGGATTGGCACATATCTCACACATGACCAGCCCGAAATTTCTTTAAAATCATGTGGAAGAAGAGAACATATGCTATATTAACATGATCGATTGTAGGGAATTATAAATTCTTTATATGGGAAACAAATTAAAAACTTTATCCAAAGTAGACATGAGATATTAATTGAATATTTTTTTTAAAACATGCCACGGTCAATCCATTGATAATGTTCAAATATTGATATTAGTATAACGAAACATCTTTTTTTAATAGGTTTTAATAATAAATCGGAGAAATTGATTAGGGTATTTTCATTATTTTAATTAATGTCGGAAATTATTTCAATTAGTGTGTGGAAATCAATTGGAATATGTGTGTTGTGGTATTCTACATTTGACTATATATGTGAAATTAGATTTAAAAATTAAATTTATTATTCAGTGCTCGTGTATGAGAAAATACAGTTTGTATTTGAATGGTTGGTATCAAATCATTATTGAAATGATACACTTTTTCTCATGTTATTATATTTTAGGGAATCAATAACCAATGATTATCAAGATATAAAATTCAAAAAAACATAATTTATATTACCTAATGGTCATGGTTTACTATAAATAAACTGAATGGATAATTTGGAAACATATTTAAATCTTTCAAATTTTTGGCTATGATTTAACTAAAATGAGATCATAATTTAAAATTTTATATATCAGTAACCCTAATACATGAATTAAATGAATAATTAAATCCAATTCAGCATCCCCATTATTATATATCACTAGATCACATTGAGAGAGTTCCCCCTCAAAGTGAAAGGGAGTAAGGAGAAAATAAAAAAACAAAAGCGAATAATGAATGAAAAATATAGAATATGATTTGAAATGAAATTATACAGTGAAACTTTTTAATCCCAGATCCGAACATGAGATGAATTTATTCAAATAGTATCTTAGTCCTCAATTTACATATCAATATGGTTCATAGGATGCAATTAATTATCCCATTAATACAACAAAAAGAGGCATAATTTCTACATGGAGGCCCAAACTATTTTGAGTCATAATAACTAGTCTCATCCAAATATTTCAAGACATGTTTCCAACTATATCAGTTATTTCTCTCCTTAAATCAGGATCATTACATTTACTTTCTAATAAATCTTTGTCGAGCTCCATGTATGTGAGTATACATCAAATATTATATTTTAGAAAATATCATGCTATGTAAATTGTGTAACACATGTGACTCTTAAACTATATTTATTTTCATGTTAACCCGTGGTTTTAAATATTATTTCCCACAATTATTGTGCTTCAAAATAGTCATATACAATCTGATACATGATTTTCCACCATATTGTGTGCTTTTCCACCCTGATTCATCAGTTTATACCCCTAGTAAGTTGAACTGGCCATCCATCTTCATAGAATGAAATATTTTAATAGAAATACCCATCATTTTTTCTACATTCTATCATTGTACAAAATTTATTATATAAAACATAATATGAATAATTACAATAATTAATCAAATATGAACAAATAATTTTTTATTAAAAATTACTATATTGTTTTATAATAAAGAAAACAGGTCACATATGTATGAAATACCCTGAAATTGAAATTAAACATTTCCTTAGTAATGGAATCTCAACATACTTGAAATGATGCACACTATACAATTCCTTAAATTCAATGAAAAAAATTAATAAATATGAATCTAAATTACCTACTACCACATTTCAGAAATCATATTTGACTCATTATTATAGGAATAAAATCAATAAATTATTTTACATTAGAAATTTTAAAATATAGAACATTTTTCATTAATTATTTATTATTTTTCAATTCATTAATAATATGAATACCATTTTTAATTTAACACTCATTGATTTGTTTTCAAAAATCATCATGTAAATGGTGTGTGGGAAATTCTATAAATACTTCAACAATCATATCCCAGATTTGAATCATTCAATGGATCCACCACCTTCAACTAGTAATTAAAAAAAAATCTTCAGATCATCCCCAGTTAGTATCAAATTTCCTTGAGGTTTAGGTTTTAACAATCCAATGTTTATTCATTGGAGATTCCCTTATAATAATATTTTCATATAGTGTAATAAAAAAAAATTCCAACACAACTCCACATCATTATTTAATAAAATAAAAAATATAATATAAGAATTAATCATATAATTTCCACTTATATGATTTGAATTTCAGAAATTAGATATAAACGGTTGATATCATTAATATATTCAGAGTACAATATGATAAACATAATTTTTGGTGAATAGTAGAAAACCCATATATATACAATTTTTAACCATATTAATTATAATATGAACCTTATGAATAGTAAATCATCCATGTGAATATAAATATTACCAAGGATGTAATAAATATAATTTTACAAATTTATAAGTGACAATTTGATAGTGCTGATATTTTTGGTATGTTATAAATATATTTCAAAATTTCACAAAAAAAATGAAATTATATTTTCATAAAATTAAATTATAAAATAATAATTTGTTACCTATGATTATAAAATCATCTTATGATACCTTAGTTAATTTATCATTATGTTATAAAATCAGTTACAATGTTAAAATTTCAATTTTTCATATAAAATATAATTTTAATAAAAAAAAATTCCAAATTTTAGTAAAATTAATTTACTAAAAAGTTTCCCATATTTTATCCTATATGTTGATAAATTGTTAGGTCTAAATTTTTGGATTTTTCTGATATATTTGATTTTTTTGAAAAAATTAAATTTCAATAATTTACGAAATATGATAATTAATTGAATAATGCATAAGGTTTGAGTCATGAATGATGTAAATAGAAATTGGATCAAACTCACATGAGCATATGACTATTTGTGGTCAAATTAATATTTATTATTTCATATCCATAGTGAAATGATAAACAAATGAATTAAAAACTGAAAAAATTCCCAACTCCTCCAATATAAAAACCACCAATCACCACATCTTCTCCTCACACATCTAAATCCTTGTTCGTTTTCAAAATTATTCATAATTACCTACTTAATCCACTATCCTACATCCATGTGTTCAATTCTCCCCAATATACCAAAACCTCTTCCCTAAGGTGGTTTTCAAGAGGAAACAATCAAGTGGTTAAATCCTTTTCTGTTTTCATTCAAATTATTTTACTATTAAATTTCATTTTTTTAATAATCTCACCTCCTCTTATAAAAATAGGTATTAAAACTCTAAAACCATACACATAATTAAAATTTATTTTTCCAATTGACGTATTTCTCATCATATCTATTTTCCAATATTTTAGACTAGATATTAAAATACCATCCATTATGTGTTAATGTATCACAATCAAGGGATTTGGGTTTTTAATTTCTATTATTTTAATCTATTATGGTTTTGAAAACATATTTATATTTTATCCATATAAAAATTTATGTTATATTTTCTATGTAATTTTATAGATATATTTTGTTAATGTTTTATTATTTTATAAAACAAATTGAGTTCTCTGTGACAAGAAATGTCCAATAAACCCAAATGGTTATCTTTATAATTTAATATAATAATTCATCCTCGCTATAAATAAAAAATATATAACCAATTAATAAAAATTGTTTTATATAACAATATATAACATCATTTCTAGGCAACCATCCCCATATAACTTTATTAACCATACATATATTTATAAGTAAATTGATCATGAAGACCAAGGAAAAAAGTCTCACAAATAATGAATTTTCACCTATAGACCCATCAAAAAGGAAATTATTAAAATAAAAAAGCTTATAATAATCCAATACAAATTATATGAGGACATATAATTATTAATTAATGGGTCTTGTTTTATCATTTTAGACATTATGACCATGTGAAAAAACCATTGGAATTTATGTAAGTGATTTTACCCAGACTACCATATTTCTTTTGTGTTGTTGTATCTTTTATTTTACCCAAATGATGAAGCCATTTTTTTTATGTATATCTTATGATATATGGGTATATTTTCCAAACTCAATTATCATGGTCATTTAATCATTCTATATTTTGAATATAGATATTTTTTAGATGTTCTCTTCTTAATTCTTCCTGATAAGCATGGTTGTTTTAAATGAACATCCCAAATTCTTTCCCAATTTCATGTTCACTATAACATGTATTTTATGCTCCCAATATTTTTATAAAATTGATATTTTAATTATAAAAAAAATATAGTTTGACTTCTAATATAATGAAAACATTATTAACTTTCTATTTTATATTCCCTTTAGTATTTTCTATAAAACCTCATGGAAATGTTATAATGTTAAAATTTCATTGATACTCTTCTTATATGTTATCTTTTAATGTTTTTAATAACATTCTATGATATATAAAAATTTTATCTTATACATTTTTATGTATAGTTTAATTCCTTGAATTCATTGAAAATTTTAGTAAACACAAAATTATTTTTCATTATGACTTGCGTATAATACCCATTTACTTCCATGGGTACACTTATGATTATGTATATGTAATTATGAATGATTTTGCATGTGTTAAACATATCAATGAACATGTTATTATGGGTGAACTAAGATTAATCTCTAATTAATTTGTTAAATTTTAGTCTCATGGGACATTATGTGTAACGGTATGGCCAGTTAGCCATGACACATGCTCTATGTGCAACAATCATAGTGGATAACCTTGAAATGTGATCCACTTTGTGTAATGATATGGGATCATACATAATAGTTACCCCTCTAACAAGGTGTTCCAAACCTGAATTAGTGTTTCCTAATACCAAACAACTAGCCTTATAAAAAACCTGGTTTGACACCCTTATTGGATATGAATTGAACATTTCATATTCTCATCACAAAAAATAAATAATGTATCAAAAATAGCCCATAATAATTTATGATAGAAACCGGAACATGTGAACCCTATATTTAAACACCAGGAATCACAATTTAGGATATACTTTTCCTTTACTTTTTTATCATTATGTGTTCTATTTTACATTTTATGTTTATTAGATATGTATTAAATCCCAATAACTGGCCATTATTTTAATATTTAATGTCAAAAAATAGAAGAACATCTTCGAACAATCAATGTTACAGGGACTGTGAATATTAACCTAATGATATTCCAAATATTATAGGAATGTGTGCTAAAAACATCATGATAATAAATGATCATCATGATCTTCATTTGTATAATATATTTATTCATGTATAATTATCTCCTCCTACGTGGAAAGAGAATGTTATCTTTGAATCCTTAATATGAAAAGGTCATCCATGTTTAAGGGATCATCAAAACCCCATCCCACATAATAGTGTATTAACACCATTGAATGAATATTATTTGTCCTTTAGTTATGAAAAGAAGATAAATTCATGCCAGAGGTCTATCCTTATGATGGGAAAGTATATTTGGGGTGGCAAAAATCCATAATAAAATGACCCATGATGCAATTTACTTCATGGATTTGGAGGAAATCAGGAAATTTTTATTCAAAAAATATTTTCCCTAAATCCACTTTATTAAGAGGGAATGATTTTTCCTCAGACATAAGTTGATGGAAGATGAGTATATTATGGTTAATGAAGAAAAAATTACAAATAATTCATGAAACACGTTTGGATTTTTCATTAACACTAAATGTAAGGTGGATACTATTTTTATAGGACTAAAGTTGAGCCATAGAAAATATTCATTGATTCATGACTTAGATTGTAATGAGAAGATTTTATATTTTTCTTTTAAGGAGAAAATATTGATTGGAGACTCTCAATGGTCTTGATGACCCATTAAAAAATTGTAGAAAATCTAGTCTACAATGTGTGGTCATACAAAAAAATATCATGATGGAAAGAAGAATGAAGATCCCATGTGTAAAATTTTTGGGAAGGGGAATCATGGGAATAGTTTAAATAGAACCATGAATTACTTCATTTTACAAAGAGTGTGACATCTATCTATGAACATACAAAGCGGAGAAAATAATTCCATAATTATGGAAGAATAATGTATGGTTCAAATAAACCCCCATCATTTAGTGTAGTGTTAAAATTTTATGAAACATGGGAATTATAAAAATATCAACGTCAAGGGACATAAGAGGCAATCAAAATACCTCCAAGAAAACATGGAAGGGATTATACTATCACTAATTCTAAGTTAGAGATGAAAAATTATGTGGTGATAAGTAATCTAGTTAAAAATTCAATAAAATTTAATGTTCTATTTGATTCTAGTTCATCACATTCTTTTATATATTTCTTATTTTGTAGAAGTATTAACACAACACCCAAAAATGTAGAGGTTGAGTTATCATTGAGAAAAATGAGTTGGGAAATTATTTTTTCCAATGCTTATAACTCTTCCCTAGTAAATTCTTTTGGACTGAACCTTCCATAAATTCATGTCATACATCCTCTACTATAGTTCTATTATATTTTGGGAATGTATTGGTATCTTTATAAAATATCAACATTAAATGATGTGAAAGGGAGATAAATGTTCACATCCAAGAGTATCCCAAAATATTGTTTATATTTAAGGAGGAAGATGAATATCCTTTTGAATTTGTCATATTAATTTTGGATAATGATTCCTTTTGATCAAAAATTTATTATTCAATTTACTGAGATGAAAGAGATAACAAATCTCGATGATATACTCATTCGGATGGATTAAACTGATGTTTTCACAGATGAATTTCATGGTCTTCTGACTTATTGATTAGCTCAGTTATAAATAAAATTTATCCATTAATCTATAACTATATAAAATATGATACATATAATGGCCACTGTATATATGGAAGAGATGATGATGATGTTACCAAAGAATTTGTAGAAGTGTTTTACATGCATGAATTCATTACCATTGATTGCACGAGTCCTATTTGTTAGGATGAAGGATGGATCATTGTGCCTCTGAAATATTTATCATGATCTCAATAAAATCATGATAAATAAAAATAATACCCAACCACAAATATATACTTGTTCTATTAGATATGTTTGCCCACTTATTTCACTAAGGTGGAACTCTAGTGGAGATATCATCAATTAGTTATAAGGAAAGAATATATATTCCAAGATTTCATTCAAATGAGATATGGAATCTATGAATTCATTGTTATTTTCTTATGACAAACTAATTATTCATATGTTATCATGGTTTTAATTAATATAGTTTTTATTGATTACCTAAACAAATTGTGGTAGTCATTATAGATGATATTATGATATACTCCATGAGTAAGGATGAACATCATGTGAATTTAAATACAATGTTGATGAAATTGTAAAAGGTGAAATGTTATGAAAAAAGCAGTAAATGTGAGTTATATACAAATGATGTATCATTATTGTGTAATCTTATCACTATAAATGGAATATACATGTACCATTCCATGGCAGAGGAAATTTAATTGTGGCCCAGGACAACATTTGTAAATTAGATCCAAAAACTTCTGGGTCTATCATGGTAATTTAGATGATTTTTAAATAAAATATCATGAATGTAATAGATAATGAGAATCTCAAATTGATAGTAGTGATTTTCTTTTGGAATCTATAATACGGTTAAAGAAATATGTATCTCATAAAGAGGATTATAAGTATTCTAGTACTCACCCATCTGATAAGTGGAGAACACAATGTCGTGTATAATGATGCTTCAAAGATCATATTAGATTATTTGGTTATGAATAATGATAAATTGATTACATACAGATCAAGGTAGAAGTAAATACATTAGAAAATCCAACCCATGAATGATTTGGAGTTGGATATGTGATCTCTCCATTCAAAATCTGGGTATATTATCAGTATGGGGAAGTGTGATATATATGTATATGTAAATATATATCACAATTTTATAAAATATATATTCACATAGAAATAGATTAATATAAGACAGTGAATACTGTTCGAGTTCATCATAGATTATGAGTAAATAATCCACTACCATCCAGATAAGGTAAATAAGGTGGAAGATGCTCTATGTAGACATGATATTGCTTCTTTGACGAGGATGATAATTGAAAAGGATCCAATGTTATTAGATCTGTAGATGATGGACATGTGAATCATTAATGGATCAATATCATCAATCATTTCTCATATGATTTATCAACCATCCATCATAGAGATAATAAATGACATTCATATAATTGATGTGGAAATTCAGAAAATAGAGGATGCTATCAAGATTGGGGAATCCTATGAGTTCATGAATGACATGGTTGGAGTCGTATGATATGGTTCACGATTATGTCGATCATCCAATAATTATAAAAAATGGGTGTTATGTCTGATTCACATAGCTCAACCATCACTATTCACCAGGGGTAACAAAAATATGTCGACATATCTGAGATAATTTAGTGTGGGATAATATGAAGAAGATGACAGCTCAGTATACATCAATGTTTTTGGTATATCATAAAGATAATGCTGATAGTAAAAATTTCTAAAGGGTTGATTCAACTACTACCCATACCAACATGGATGTGGGAGAACGTCACAAAGGTCTTTATCACTGTACATATAATGATATTTGTATGAAACAATTATATATGGGTCAATTTGTATCCTTTTATAAGTACTAATCCAATTATCAAAATTCTAGAGGTATTATCATTGGATAAAAATTGTCAAAATATATTTAAAAAAGGTAGTAAAGTTTCATGGATTACCTAAATCTATTGTATCTGTTAGTGAACAGAGATTCACCTCAATGTTCTGGAATTGTCCCTAACATTCACTTTGCACTAAACATAACGTCAGTAATAAATATCATTCTTTTACTCATGGTTATTCAGATATAACTATTCCAACCATGGAAGGAATTTTGAAAGTGTTTTCTTGTGATTTCAACGGATTATGTGACCAACATCTACTAATGTTTGAATTCTCTTACAACAAGAGCTTCAACTACACCATCCAAAAGGATCCATATGAAGCCATTTTTTGGAATATGTGAAGAACATCAGTGTGTTGGGATTATTTAAGTGATAATTAAATTCTAGGACCTAAAATGGTTGGTGAAATATTAGAAATGCTGAGAAACAATCACCATCATATCATAGTTGCCCAAAGTCAGATAAATGTTATGCATACAATCATCAATCAGATATTGATTTTAATTTTGGAGACATGCTTTTTCTCCTCATATATCCATGGAAGAAGGTCATGATATTTGGTAATAAATGAATTATAATTCCAATATAAGTGGGAACAATGTAATAACCCATAGTTTAATCAATTAAAATTCCATTATTATAATTTTTTCATAAATTCGAAAAACACAATAACAAAAAACAATACAACATCAATCATTATGAACAACTAGTAACAATGTGAAATATAAATTTATTTCTTCCAATTCTATAATATGAATTTTGAAAATTTGACATGAACGGTATCAATTAGTAATATGTTACTAGTTTGATATGAAAAACAGAAATTTTTTTTAATAGTAACATAGCCTTATGAATACGACAGTTAATATTATAAATATTAATATAAACATTCAGAATAGTAAATATAAAAAGTGATTAGTAACCTTACCTGTGAATGTATAAAAAATTTATCCTACTTAAATGTGATAATATGATATTTTTGGTTTTTTGGTAAGTCATAAATATTTATTTATAATCTAACAATATATATGAATATATATTTCTATACATGTTTTAATAAAATAATATTCCCATTTCTAATGATTATAATATATTTTTTTGAGATCATATTTTAATATTTCAATGTGCAATAAAATTCGTTACAATTTTATCATTTGTATTTTTCATGTAAATTATGCATTAAAAATTATATTTCTCATATTTAGAAAATTTTATTCATAAAATAGATTTAATTTTTTGATTCTATATTACAAAAAATGGTTAATGTACACTTTCTTAATTATCTAAAACTCATGAATTATTTGAGAATAGTGAAAGTCGATAATTTATGAACTATGTTATATAGTTGAAATATTGAATCATTCTTGAATCATGGATGATGTAAAATCCTTTCTGTAATACTAATATGAACTGAATAGTATTCTTGGTCATATGAATATGAACTATTTGTTGTCTTGATAAAAATGATAATCTAATGTACTAAATATTGAAAAAACTCCCCTTTCCAACAATATAAAAACTACCACTAACCACCTCCTCTTATCACAACTGCCAAGCCTTGTGACTTATCGAATTTTACATAAAATACATCCCTAATACCCTAAAATACATTCATGTTCTCTTGGTCTCATAAAAATTGAAATATATTTTTCCATAGGAAGTTCCTAGTAGGTGGTAATGAAGTGGTAAAACCCTTTTCTATTTTCATGAAATTTCATTTTATGTTCCCTTACATTATTTTCTATTAAAAATTCCTTCATCCTAAAGGTATGAATACTCAATTACCATAGACATAGTACAATGTTGGTATGAAATTGGATTTATTTTTCATCAAATATTCTTCCCCCTCTATTAATACTATAATTGATAACATAATCCTAGTGTAGTTAATTTATCACATTAAAGTATGTCGGGATACCAATTTTAATTAGCGTCATCATGTATAGTCATGAAATCATTTTTATTGTTGAATTAAAATAAAGTGATTTTTATATATCTTATTTATTTTTCTAGAATAATTTTACTAAAATGTTATTAATTTCTAATTCAAAGATACTTCGTTGTGATAAAAAAACCACAAATTAACCCAAACAGTTATCAATAATGTTTTATATAATGATCCATCCACAACCAAAATTACCACATTAATATTATAACAATTTACTATTATTTGATATATATAATAACATATATAATAAATTCTTGAAAACAATTATCATCTTACATGATTAATCATACATGTATATTGGTAAACTCATCATAAAATTCAAGCAAACAAACATACCCAAACAATGATATTAAACCCCCAAACCCATTAAAAGGACATGAATGAACTTAATATGTTTATATAAATTGAATTAAATGTATATGATGGGATTTTATAATTAATTAATGAATATTATTTTATTATCCAGGCCATTATTATCATCTGATGAAAACCTTCTCACACAAGGAATGAGATTATACTCAAACATCCATTATTCCTTTAGGTATTACTATAATTTTTTTACCCAAATAAATTTTTGTGTTAATTGTATTTAAATCCTATAAATACTTTTTATATTTTACAAACCCATGTAACATGATCCATTCACCATTCAATTTAATATCTTAAGTATTTCTAAGTAGTTTCCATCTCATATCTTCAATATAAGAAAGCTCGTATTAAGGGAACTTTACAAATTCACCATTTGGTTTCTAATGAAGGTCACTTAATCTTGGTTTTATCATTACATCGACATCATTATTTCTTATTCCATCATATGGAAACTAACCATCCATAATCCCTACACATCATATCTAACAAACCAAGAGTTCCCCTCTTGCGACGGATAGGAAACAATTTGTTTTACCCCAACAATGAATTCAAACTACTTGGGGTTTTTATCCACCTATTCTATGTAGTTTACATAAGAATCATCCATGAGGTTCAAACCAATGGAATGTTAAACATTAGGATTCCACATTATGGGACACATAATCATAGGTCAGCCCTTTTTGATTCTATATCTTCCTTATTGGTGTCAATACTTCCAATTTTGGGAGATATCTTACTGGGTCAATACTTATTTTCCATTCATTTAAATCTATATAGAAATCCTTTAGGTACACCATCTAAGGGATGTACCTATCAGATACACTCACATCAGTTATCTAATATGTTTAATCAGTCACCCCGAGACATTAAACTGATAAACTACACCATGTTAATTCAATGTTGGTGGGGAAAACCTCAATGACATGAAACTAAAATAATAACATAGAAATAGAAGTGGATTTTCTTAGGCTTTCATAGACATGAATAACCTTCTTGTAAGGGAGAATTCAAGTGTACCATAGTTCTAGCATCCAGACATGCCAGTGATTCCATACATAACTTATCTCCAGATGAAAGTAAGATACCCTGACTTGACCCTTTGGAATTTCAAAATAGAAGATGTTTAAATTACCTAAATATTTGGAATTGAGGGGACATAAATGAACACTATATTTCTATCTATGGGAGATCTAGAATATGTGAGTCATTCCTAGGATGAATATGTGGATGTCAAAACAAACATCCCATCAACTTTTTTTGATAAAAAGGATTAAATATCTTAGAAGTTATGAATTGCTCTCTATATTGGAAAGAGGGAATGTTGGGTACAATGCATATTTAAGCATCGATATACGACACACTCTTGGGTGGCACATCATGGATGAAATGACCAAAAATAGATAAATGGTTAACTGGACCTGAATCATTTCTCCTTAAACATTTTTTATATTTATCATTAGAGATATTATTAGATAAGATTTTCACCAGATCCAGCTATTTAGAACTCACCTGAATTTGGGGCAGTTTATCATTGGGCATTTCATTGAATGGTATAATCATCCTAGATCTACCGATCCATGATTTATGATAGGTATTTTGAACAACATTATGACAATCTATAATTATAGCTCAATCTTCATGCGTTATAGGATATAATCTATATGAAACCAAAAATCTCTCAATTAAAGTCATATGGGCAGGGTAAATGCTAATGAATAAATCGGGTATTGATCTGCCTCTTCTAAAACAAAATCCACAAATGCATCTACAGGGAACCCACACTAATCTAACCCATATAATTTATACAAAGAACACTGATATACATTTTTATCTAACTCTAGGAACAAGAGGATTCTATCCCAATGAGGATATTGCCTGCCAAGATTTTAAGGCTTTTCTTCCACTTCATCACTACCACCCCCAAGGGATACATATGGAGCTTCTCATGACCACTGTAACATTAAAATATTTATCGTACCACTCTCATAACCCCTCCAATGATTCAATACGCAATGATAATGAGTTTAGGGATGTTCGAGACATCCTTGAATTGACTATCACTTAGAAGCCACCATAGATGTATCCTAGTGGGCTGCATAAAAAAATCCATATAGTCCCATGGGTAGTGTAATAGGTGTTCTATCAAAATTAACTGTCATCTCCGTTTTGGCTATATCGGTGCCAATTTCCAATAGATGACCTGTAGCATGCCCATCAGGGGGAATCATCCTCTACATATTCAGTGGTCCATGCCATCACCCACACATATTATAAACAACAAACTATTATCGAGCAAGGTCACATCAATGTCTGATGAATATTGAGACCACATCCACCCCATGTGATGGATGGGTAGAATATTTAAGATAGTGTCCTGAGTATCATTTTTCGTAGGTCGAACCGAGAAGATGACATTCGATATGGAGGTCCTCCTGAAACCGATGTCGTCCAGAGTGTAGGTACTCTCCACTATCATACACATTATTGATGTACACTACATTGAAATTATAAATGGCCCTAGTTAAGTTCATCCTCTATCCGGCATCAACCCACATGAAGGGTCACCATATAACCATAATGATTGTTAAGGATCTTTTACACAAACCACAGGTTATCAATGTGAATACCCCACCCCCAACATCACCATCTCTAGAGGATAACATCCCCATAGCAACAACGACATGAGTGAAGGTCCTCCATGCTCTAACACTCACTACCAAGGATGTATTCTACCCATGTTCTCATATTCACTAGTAGAGTTACTCACTCATCCAGTGATCATCCATGCAGAGGCCCTCCCTGCTTCATGGAAGACCAAAATAGATGATGTCCACATGTCATGTTCAATCTGTATGATGGCCATCCTAGTACTATCAGTACCATTAGGTTTAAAAGTCATTCCCATGCCACCAATTAATAGCATGGATGTCCTCACGGTGTTCTTTATTTCTCAATTGGACATCATTCCCAATCCAACACTCCCTACCTAGGAGTTCATCCCTCCACATTAGGCAACATAAATAGATGTCATCCCCATGTTTTGATCAAAATATTCTATGGTGCTCATAGCACCAAAAGTAAACAAAGTTGATGTCATCCCATATATAAAAAAATGTATGTTGTTTATCCCTGTATCCCATCAAATTTTGACAGAGGTACTTTTCATATATCATCCAACAATGGTGGTGGTCCTCCCCTTATCCCATCCATATCTAGTGGTCCCCCCCCCAACATCCCATACTGCTAATGTTGATGTCCTCCACCCTCTAACACCATATAGAATTAATTTTTTCCTATCATGATGATATACCATTCCCTAAAGAACTATCCCATGGTAGGAGGATGAACTATTGAATCCGAGGGAAGAACTAAAAGAAACACTATATCAATTTCAGTCTTATTATCCTTTAATACTCTGAAGTAGTGTGTGATTAAATAATGGATCCATCACCTTGAAATTTGACATTATGGTGCGGGGAAAGAAACTATTCAGTGATATATATCAGTTTGTAATGTTAAATATATCGGATCCACTAAAAAATGTGCAGGAATAGAAACAATAAAATGGTTTGGATCCATTATGGGGTCTCACCATATGGTCCCCCAAGTCATCATCATAATCATTTACTACCAAAAAAACTACACCAAAATGAGATTTTATAGGGTGTAGTAGATGATATGTACTAGCCTGATCTACAACCATTGACCTTGTCCATCAAATATGAGGAAGTAGTCACCACTCTATCTTATAGGGATGTGATGGTGTAGTCTTTATTGTCCTCAAGAGACGACCCAATGAGTAGTGGTCTTTCTTTTTTTTCACCATTCACTCAACTGGAATGTACACTACCCCAACGGTCTATGTAATTATCATTAATGGAACCTTGTCGACCCCAAATCATCGAATTAGATAACCAAATAGTGAATCATGCATCTGAATGGAGAGTCTTGTGGGAAATTCACATAGTAGACAACATTGATGAGATATTTTGGCAGATTTCAACTCCAAACATCTACATCCCAAATTACGTCACCCAAGATGAGGTCATGTGATTCCTCCAAGAATTTAGGGTGACAAATTTCTATATATATCATCATCTTTTGGTTTATAAAATGATTTAGGATCACTATGACGTTATCATCCATCATTGTTTTATGGATGACCGGGACACTTTTCATGTTGGTCAACATCCGACATATCTTGGTTATCACTATACCCTTTAGAAATGATGAATTCTAAACATATCGTTCCCTACATAATCATTTTAACATTTACCTGACATGTCAATATATGTGTTTGGGGATAGTATAGAACTCTCCACTTATGTCCGATCTTATACCAACCCGAAATGTTGTGTGACATCAATTATATTCTTCTTGCTGTTGTTTTAGTTACCATGGATGCACTCAATTAATTCAAGGAGAAGTAAAATTAGATAATTCATATGGATGGGAACATTCCCCTTTGTATAGGGAAGCCGATGTAGGATACCTATGGTGTTGTCACACTCCACTAAAGACACTTGTTTAGCCTTGATGAGCATTCTGAATCACTACCTCTTAGAGAAGACCCTTGTAAGGAAATATGATACACTCGAACCATGAATCCCTCTAACCCCTCTGGATCAATGTATATTATAAAAGATGATCCATATAAGGCCATTAAATATCGATAGATCACATAACATAAAATGATATTTTATAATATCCTCTCTAAGAAACTATTAGTGTGACGACTTGGCTAAGGTGACTCTATCCACCCACCCCCAGGGCTTCACGGACAATCACATCTTCTTATTAGTGAATTACCTCTCAATTGTCCCAAAAATACTGCACATCTATATATGTGAGAGGCCATAGAATATAAAATATGACCATGGTATGTATCAATGAATCCACATGAGATGATTAAGATTATTTTATGAGGCCCAAACCCAATAATGAATCCTAATGTATCCCCTTAGGAACTACTTCAACTTATTCTATAATTAAATCTACCCGAAATCCCAATAGTATTTTTTGAATTTTTTCTCTAGCTACTCTACATGCCACTAAGAGGTATTCCCAGGTTGAAGAACCTATCAAAACACTAGGTTTCATAGATCATCCCCATGATATGAATCCTTAACAAGTAGATCATATGGATCCACTCATATACTGCCAGAAGGCCCTGTAAATGATGTTGGTGGTGATCCCACTGAATGGTAATCCATAACTCACATGGGTAGATGATATGCCAGCACCCCCAGATTTCAGGAACCCCATTATCTCTCCATTAAATGGGACGGGAAACCATCTATATTATCTGGACCACATCATCATAAGTCATGGAACCATGATAATAACTCTAGTGCAGACAGATTCTCCCATGATCGACCTTTTTCAACAAACAGTAAAAGTTCCTATGTTGGTATGGCATCACTACTAACTAACGAGGTCTATAGCGTGTAGAGAGGATCACCACAATAAATATCATGATTGGCTATGCTCCACCATAATGATGCCCATTAGTGTTGACAATATCATGTTCATCAAATAAACAAATGAGCACAAAGTGGACTTAATCACAAGGTATAAGGGCCTCATGTATTAACTCTATATTCCACTGAATCGTGAATAATTGATGACAATTTTCATGGAGAATATGGTGATGGAACTTCTTCCATCCCTCATCACTAAAAATATCCATGTAAGACTCTGATATTTCTCATAAATGGTTTAATGTATAATGTATATCATGTAGTAGGAAAAAATGAATGTTTTTTGCTACCCACAACTCCTTCAATTAGAGCCTTCAAGGCTGAGCCTACTACCACATCACAGGAAGAGGCCATCTATCCTCTAGTGTTATTACCAGAGGTTCCGCATCTATAAACACCATAAGGGCCACATATTAATTTTTATTCTTAGGGTCTGCATCACCCCCCCCCCCCCAAGAGTTGGTAGGCTCCATCGCATAATATACCATCACCTCCAAGTAGAGATAATCAGTTCTCAAATCCTCCCCATGATCTAGTCCCTCATTTTCCCCTGATTCCCAGGTTTCCTTTCCTAGATAACTAAATCCAAACTGTATCGTTTCCAAAGTAACATGCCCCTATAGTATCCAATGTTTCCTCAAATATTGGATCCTGATGTTTCTATACTATTGAAGGCCTCTGGAGGCATATATCTTTTATCACACAAACTATTTCCCCTATCATAGATTCCATATAAAATCTGTAAATTTGTGATATGTGTTAATTGATTTTATTCAAGACAAATTTCACATCAATGTGCTTCCTTACACTACCACATAATCTTCTTAGGTCTCAATATATTTCTTCTCAAAATATTAGGTGACATCGGCATAAAGGAAATCAAATCGACTCGATGATTCCGAAGTCATCTCATACTATTGGGAAATTTATGACTCTAGAGATTACATCTGCTCTAGGATCGACCTAGTGATGAATGCTTCCCCTATTGATTATTATAAGTATGCCTTAGTGAATATTATCGAGTTAAGGGACCCATATATGGTTCTTGGAGATGAGTTTCATTAGGATATTCCTTCTAATATACCTTGTTTGTGACATAATTAACGTAGTCGTTGTTGTATCAACTATTGCTATACTCTGGAGAGAGGTTTAAAAAAATCATGCCACTAAAACCATACTACATACTCAAAATATGGCGCAACATGTGTAGAAATCTCATTCTGACCAACTGGGATTACATCCACCACTATTTGTGTTACAAGATCTAGAAGTTTCATCGCAGTTATACCATGATCAACTACATCAGGTTGTGTAAAACCATATTCATAAGAAAGTAATCCATTAGTCATTCTACATGGTTTGACTAGTGATTTCAGGGATATCCCCAGAAACATCCAAAAATATACCTGCTCACCACGCTGCAATTTTTATACCACCTACTACAGAAAAACTCCCTCATAGTAGAAATATATGTATGTCCATGATGTTTAATGTTCATGAGAACCTTTACAACATTCATTAAATGTTTTCAATCTAGAAAAATCACCACCTATCCGAATATATGAGTGATGCTCTAGTAGAGTCTCTAAAAATCTCACTACATTTTTAAACAGTGGTAGAGGTCATGGATTACATCCATACAGTGGATTTTTAGATAATAGAATTACAATTCATTATATCATTCATAGGGGAAGATTAGTGTTTTACTATATATGTCCACAATCATCTATTGTGAATCAATATCCAATTCAATGTTGTAGATGTAAAGCTGTTTTCATGCTGAAATTGGTTATGGGATCAATATTATCATATCATGAATGGTTTTCAAGATTGGAATAATAGAAGTATATTTGTGGCCCTACGACATGAAAATTAAATGTAATTATATGATTTTGAAAATTTCATGAAGAAATATCGACATTAAGACCATATTCAGTGTTAGGTTCTCCAACACTAAGTACAGGGGTGACATTTAATGCATTTCCTACAATGTACTCTTGGGTACAACCATGGTCCCCCTACACAGAACAGTTCCCTCCTCATATCACCAATTCCTCATGTACTCCCTTAATGATCGAGTAAACTTACACTAGATTGATGCATCACCTTTTTCCACATGTGAATCCAACTACTTAGACATTAACTAACGCATGGGAAATTTTAATTAGGTTCAATGCTATGATATTCATCCCAATAATCAATTGAAAAACATGTGGAAAGAGATGGATGATTCTTTCTTCCTATCTATCCATTTTTTAGAGATGACAACCCCATACATGGTAAATTTCATTGATATTTCTATGAAAATTCTGAATTAAATTCCCATGTATAGGGAATTCTAGAAGTTCACATCATACTCCTAAAGGATTCTAGATCAAGTGACTCGAGATCCCCTTTCCCTTGTATAGTGTTAGGATGTTTCCCCATGGAAACAGTTGTAAATAAATCATTCATATTACACCGAGTTGGGTTGAGTCATCATAGATCTATGTTCTATAATAGATTTGATATTATAATGCGAAGGCTCCTCAGCCAATGTTTTGGTGGAATTTGGTCAACAACATTCCTTAACATGGTACTAGTAGTACAATGGTCTCTTGATAAAGGATCCACTTCCACTCAGGTTATTAGAATCATTATGCTAATATTAGATAACAAAGAAATAATTTCGTCACACTGATGACACTCTCACCTTTTATGATGTTGAGGTGTTAGAAGACTCTCCTCCCATGATTGAATAAGGCATATACACCAATATTGATGAGTTTGTAAAGTTGAACCAAAATATAGGGGTAGACCTGCAGCCTACTCCAATTAGAGAAACTCTCCCTTATTATGAACAGAAAAAGAAGGTGGATTTGTTAAAGAAGGATCATAATGTATTTTTATGGAGCTATGAAAATATTATCAGATTATTTCCTTACGTCAACATCCACATCCATAATAATCCAACATGCCATCATCTTTTCAAGAATCATCCCAAGAAGCTGAACCCCTGTCATAGTTCCACTACCGTGTCCTATGTTTATAATCATATTAAATCTAAATTTTTCAATGATTTATAATACATCATATCGTTATCTGATATCATTCATTTTATGTAGATTAATAAAGAATTCTTATCAAACATTGACTTCCATGACCTCAACTTTCACTACCCAGTAGATCCTTTTACCCTTCATATGATAGATCTATTTATTTATGACAGTGCCAGATTCTATAACCTCTACATCATGGATAGATATTCAGGGAATAATAATATTTGAATGGACCTTGAGGATGAATAGTGCACAACTTCCATAGTTTAGAAGGTATATTTTTATATCATGTAATGCCATTTGGTCTGATGAATGTAGGAGACACATATCAGCATTTTATGTGTTGCGTATATCAAAATATCCAAGAGACATTGATGGAATGATATGTGGATGATTTGGTGGTAAAATCCCACCAATATCATGAACATCTAATAGAACATGATATAGAGGTCAAATTCCTCTAATTCACAATATGATGATGTTACTCTTGATGTATTTTTTTAGGGATAAATGATAAATATTAATCATATTTTTTATCAGATAAAAAGAAATAAAAAACAATCTAGAGAATATTAAGGTCATCATTCAAATGCATCCTCTATGTAACCACCAAGATATATGAGGAATTCAAGGAGACATAGACTACATATGCTAATTTTTTTGTGAATATTGATGGTAATTTTTTTCTCATTTCATAACTCATGAAGAATGGCACTATTTGTCATTGGGATAAATAGTGTTAGAGATCTTTTTATGATCTCATGTAGTATTTGATAAAACCTATAGTTCTAATTCCACCCCAGTTCAAAAAACCACTTGTCGATAATTTTAATGCCTTATTATTACCCATCCTAGATATTAATTCTCATAAGAACAATTAAAGTACATATAATAGTTTTTACGATCTCACCCACCCGATACTTGACACTGTGTTGATATATTTCTCCATCAAAAAGGGTTATCTCATATAAGATTTCATAGTTAATATGTTGTGGAATTATTTCTATGTCTTGATATATAGCTCATGTACCATGTGGATCCATAGATGTACATTATGAACCATAATACATTGATTGGCTTCCTATCTCGGTGGGAAGGGATCCTTCAGTAGTTCGACATTGAGTTCACTATACTTATAGTTTACCATGGTCGGGCATGTTTAGATATTCTTGTCATCCATCGGGCCACATAGATCAGTCTCTATAGCATGAATTTCTTGATGAATATATACACTTATTCGAAACCTTGAGTGCGATATACCGAAACGACCGTCTCGATCCAAGGATCACGTTTCTGCTGACGGTTCGTCGATCGGAGGTCCGAGGCTAAAGATATGGGCCAAAAACTAAATCTGGTTCGAAACGGGGGGGTCCGGGTCCGGGCCGACCCGGCCCGACCCCCCCCGGGGAGGCGCGGTGGCCGGCGGCGGCGGCCGGCGGCGGCGCGCGGCGGCACGGCGGCGCGCGGCGGTGCGGCGGCGCGCGGCGGCACGGCGGCGCGCGGCGGTGCGGCGGCGCGGGGAGCCGCGGCGGCTGTCGCCGCGAGGAGGCCGCACGCGGGGGCAATCAAGCCCCCGATTCTTGGAGTGCCGGCGCGGCTATGCCGCGCCGCTTTGTCAATCAACGGCCCCCCTCCTGGGGGCCCACTTCATGAAAAACAAACGGGGGGCCTCCTACCCCCCCAAGGGAAACGCTCCCCCCTCATAAAGAGGGGGGGTTTAAGTGAAGGCCGGGGGATTAATTCCCCCGGTTTTAAAGACATCCAGCCGGCCAGCTGGCCGGCCGGTTTTCTCAAACGGGACCGGAATTTCCGGTCCCCTCCTTCGGCTTCCGACGCCGGCGGCCCGGCCGCCGGTCTTCTCTTTCCGCCGCGGCCCGGAACCGGCCGCGGTCTTCTCGTCCCGCCGCGGCCCGGAACCGGCCGCGGTGTTCGTCGTCCGGCGCGGTGCGACGGCACCGCGCCCCTTCGCCGTGCTTTGATATTCATTCAACGCGGCGTGATGGCGTCGCGTTCTTGTTGTTTCTTCCATGGTGCGCGCGCGACGACATCGCGTAAGTTAATCGTAAAATTATCCGTGTGGTGCGACGGCACCACGCCACCTTGCTTCCGCCCGCAAGAATAAACAACATGAACGATGGAGGGGGGTTCGGCCGTGTTCATGCGGTCCGGCCCCCTTCACGTTAAACAATAACACTTATATAAAATATTCAAAAGCCTCACGTAGACATACGATCCACGAGCAAGAAATGGAATAAATTAACAATATTCAACAACCCCTACCTCGGGTAAGATCGAAGATTTGTCAACGTCCTGCGGAAGACAACGTCGCGGTGGTCGGGCGTCGCGGTCGTCGTTCGTCAAATCCGTTGACGAAGAGATACGCCCGAAGAGATACGTCGTTGGCGAATCTTCGTATGCCGACGAAGAAGGTCCGAGGAAGAAGCGGTGTTCTCTCTCGTTGACACGGAAGACGAAGAAGAGCGGAGCGACGTTCTTCGTCGGAACTTGAGCGTTCTTCGTCAAGTCTTGAGGAAAGTAAAATAATAAAGAAAACAACGAACTCAAGAACCCCTACCTCGATAGTCGCACGTTGACGTAGTCGAGGAATATCGGTGTCGAATCCTTTGACGTCGGAGGAAGAGTCGTTGTCGTTGACGTTCGTCGCGGAAAACCGTCGCGGAAGAGATGATGCGGAAGAAGAACGTCATGTCGCGGATTTGGCGTCGCGGAAGAACCGTGTTCTTCGGCGAAGAAGTTCTTCGTGTTCTTCGTCAAAGTTTGAAGAAGAAGAAGAAAATGCTCTCCACCTCTCAAGAAGACAAACAATTAACCAAAATAAAATAAGACAACATCTTATTTTATTATCACATAACTCACTAGAATTTCAAAGGTTTGAAATTCAAAAGGTTTAACTCCCATAATTAAAAGTAACTCAAGTCATTTAATTAGGGGTTAAGCAAGTTGAGAGAATTTGAAAGGATTAGGGGTTAGTGTGGGCCCCACCACACTTAATCCTCCCAAGGGAGGTTAAGTGGGTGTGGGTCCCACTTCCAACCACCTTTGATAGGTTTTAACAAGTTATAATAAAATTGTTCTACACAATTTTATTTAACTCAAACAAAAAAAACCCCAAAACTAACTTTCAACCCGCAACAAACGCAACTCCCGAAAAGGTCTCTTTAAGCGAATATCGGCGCTGCGAGTTCATCGGTGCCCTCGGATTTCAATTCCGAGCACTGGGTCAAAAGTTAGGAAATCCCGCTCGTTCGTTCACTGAACGTACCCGAGACAAACTTCGGAAATTAATTCCGGGCACTCCGGGCCTCGGAATCAGGTGCCGTCAGAAACCGCGCTTTTGTAAAATTCTAAAGAAAATTAAGAAAAAATTTCCCTTGAATTTTACGGGTCTTTACATACACACCATGGTAGGAAAAGAGAATAATGTCTTCATATCACCACTTTTTTATGATCACCTTGAGATATCGATGTTGAATTATTTTTTTCAGTTCTTGACAAGAAGCCACATGACATCATTTTCGAGATGGATTGGTTAAATTCATATAATTCCCATATTTATTGTTAACTTTTATGGGTGTCTTTAATTACACATGATGGTATGTCATGTGTCTTTTATGGAGAATGTGACCCAAGGTCGAGAATAGTTAGATAATCTTATCCATATTGTGGAAAAGAGATATATCAGTTTTTTATTCATCTTAACTGGGAATATTCTAGCAGATATCTCCATCACGTTATCATACTCTTTACCAACATGTTTTATTCAGTCCTCTATTGATTTCCATAGGTAAGTGTTTAATAGTTGTATATTGATTATTTTTATTTCACTAAACCAGTTCCGATTACCTCTTACTTTGTGGAACCATCAGAAATGATGGATCTAATGAACAACATAAATGATCTTCTAGGAAAAGAGTTTATACACTTGAGTGTGTCATCATGGGCGGCACCGGTTCCCTTTTCTATGAATGATGATAGTTTGTTCTGCCTTAATATGGATTATAAAAAATAATTATAGTTATAGTAATAATAAAGTATATTACAAATTGTAATGAAGATATTTTGGATCAATTGAAAGGGGAAATTTGGTTTCAATGATTAACCTTGGATATAGAAACCATCATTTTAGGATCAAAGAATCATACATTCTGAAAACCATTGTTAGGATTATGTACAAGAATTATGATAATTTTATCATTCCCTTTGGTCTACAATATGTTCATATAGTATTTTTTGATATTTATGAATTGGATTTTTCACAACTATCAAGATACTATTGGGATAGTATATTTATATTACAACATAGTTGACTCTATGACATATGAGGTTCATGTGTATCTTTTTGGAACAATTATGGAATTGTTGAGAAATCATTGACTTTATTATAATCATAAAATTGTGATTTTTGGTATCAAGAATTTGTGTTCATGAGACATGAGGTGTTGGAACATGGAATATGAATTGATCCTAATATTTTGAAGGATGATATTATAAGGGAAAACCCTAAAACTATTTTTTATTAAAATATTCCTGGGTTTAGTTGAGTATTACCACTGGTTTGTGATTTGTTTCTCAAACATTGAATCTTTGAAGACTTCTCTAACTCTGATGGGAATAATTTTTTAATTAGATGATAAATGGAAAAAATATATTTTTAAATAGAAATTCCATTTCACTAATACTCCGGTGTTGACTAATCCAGATTCTGTGGAGTGATATGTGGTCTTTTGTAATGAATTGGGTTTGGGTTTTAGGTGTGTTCTTATACTAGGTGGTCATGTCCTCAAATTTTATATTCATCAAAATAGTCATCATTAAAAGAATTATCCAATCAACAACAATGACCATGAAGTTGTGATTCAGAAACATTACAGTTGGTGGTATTACATTTTTGGAGCATTCAAATATAATGTATTCAGACCCCCAACAAATCAACATATATGTTCTCTGTAAAATATGTCAATATTCACCATAGTTGTTGGTTGAATTACTGAGGTGGTTCAGTTTCAATGTACCATATTAATATGTGAAAAGAAATGTCATTGTTGATTCCTTTAGTAATAAACATACAACACAATTAGTGAAGGAATGAAAATTGTAGTTGAACTTTATTGCACACTTTGAAAAGTTGCATATTAAATTTTATGAATCCTTTGTAGAGTATTATTTATCCATCATTTAGTTTGCCACTTATCTTCATGAGATGAATTTTTGGTGAAAAATATTGATGATTTTTTCTATAACATTAGATAATATCATTAGGTTGGGGATACAATTTCTGGTTTTTAATTCTTAAAGGGGTATTATATGATCTTACACTCTCTTTGTTGTTCTCAAAGCGATAAGAAATTAAACAACGGGGGTTTGGGGTTCCATAAATCCTTGTGATTTTTTCACCCAAGAATAAATATAATGTTCTATGATATGTGGTGTCGATTTTACTAGATATGTATATGATATGGAATTTCTAAATTTGTCTCATATTATAATATACTATAATAGGTTGAATACATGATCCCGAAGACTTCTATTTTACATCTTCCACATCAAGACCATAAATGTATGTTGGATGAAAAAAATGGACAATGAGTTGGGATTCTGCATACCGATAGAAAGAATAATACGATATGTGTAATGATAGATATATTGAGAAAATCAGATAAAATAATACATAATTGAGATAAAACCATGTTTGATGAGTGGGAAGTTATCTATGTAAAAAAGTTATTTTAATTTCATAGACTTCCATCTTCTATAGTTTCTTATTGATATCCTTGGTTCACTTGTAATTTTTATGAGATTCATTCAAGAAGAACTCGGATCGTATGTCTATTTGATCATAGAATACAATTCATAGTCATATAAACATATTGAAATAGATATACCTATTTTTTAGGATATTCTACATTCCTAAATCCATGTATTTAGTGGATCTTGGGATGATCACATGAGGTTTGTTGAGTTTTTTATAACATTAGATACATGTCCATTATTAAAATCGACCCTTTTGAAGCCTTTTATATCCATACTTATAGATCGCTATTTGGTTATTCGTAGATTGGGTAAGGTTCCATGGTTGGTCCAAGGATCGTTCAAGAGTCTATAGTAATGATTAATTTTATTCGAAAGTGAATGTAGATGTCACAATGTTGATATATGTCTTCTGATGATCCTCAAAACCACATTCCATTAGATTTCATAGTTGGTGACCACATGTTCTATAATCATTTATCATAGTTTGTTCATCAATAGTTTGGGATGAAATGACTTATCTCTCCTCATTTTTTTGATCATTTGTGTTTTTAGTAGTTGCAAAAATTGGATTACCATGTATAACATATGATGTATCTTACTTCGATACATAACATGTTTCTTTGTATCTCTGATTTTAATGTATCAATTTCAAACATCTCATCTTCTTTGTTGGTTTCTTCTCGATGTCTAGTTTTATCTACCCATTACATAACTGGTAGTCATGAAATATAATTTTCAAACAAAGGTAAATTATGGGATGATGATACCATTGGGTGTTTTACTATGTCAGTATGGTTGTGATAGTCATTGTATATAGGAGACCGGGCACAAATGATATATAAGTCGCCTCATCATTTTGTCATGGAAGTTTCACCATATTATTCTTATTGATAACATGTTTATATAGTGGGGAGGGTGGAGCCTATTGTGAATGTTTTATGGTAATCCAAAAAACATAATTTTAATATTCATTAGCTTTTATTTTTTTTCAAGTATGAATTATATGAAAATTTTAAAACTGAATTTAATGATTCTTAGATATTTCACATTTTTCACATGGTTTCCCAAATAGTTTTACCACAGAATGATAAATTTACAAACCATTGCAGTCATGTTTTTCATGGTTGGTAAATGGTCTGAATAACTATAATCCCACACAAGAGAGACTGTGCATAACATTAAAAAATAATCTCACAACTATGGAATAATGTTCTATTTAACCATATAACCATATACATCTAACCATGTGTATATGGTTTTTAAATTTAAATGTCATTTTTAAAATACTGAAACCCCTATTTCAGGTCCATAATGGACCATTAGGACCCCAAACCAATTTTTTCATTTAGGAGAGCGCTGAAAAACTACTTTTATCTAACAAACTCCTTCTTGGAAGAAGATTGAAGCTTTGAAAACTATATTCGATTCTCTCCTGTTTGTTTTCATATTCCTGTTCACATTATTTTTCTCTCTCCTATATGATCCTTAGTATTTCATAGATCTCCATGATGATTTTTTAGACATAATAACCCTTGATTCAACTCTTGAATCTTGGTTTGATTCTTATATTCTGTTTTCATAGTTCTTCATTGGTGAATTTAGATTAGTGTTTAGAGTTATGTGATCTAATGATCTATGGTATAAGTATTCATCATGATGACCAATTTTTATTAACTATAAATTTCATGATATAAAATCAATTAATGATTTAAATTTAAATGTTGTTAAAATTTTAATTTCTTTTTATTTAGTGACTAAAAACAAAATTCCATTGAATTGGTGTTAATTTGAAACTAAATTTTTCCATTACATTGGGGAAATCCATAAATCCATTAAATTTGGTTGTGATTATGAAATTGGTGAAATTTTTTGGACATTTAAATTTTAAATTGATGGAAATTTTTTCTAATGAAATTTTAAATTAAATTTTTCAAATTTAATTGTGAATTGATTTCAAATTTATATTTTAAAAAAATAATTTAAATGGATTTCTTTGAAACCATTGTGTTTTATCTTGAATATTTTTTAAAACCAGTTTCTGGTATTAAATTGTAAATTAAAATTTTTGAACTTAAAGAATGGGATTTAATTATGTTTTATGGTTTTTATATATAAATTTTACATCTTTTATTTGTATTATATCAAATTAAATCTTAGTTATTTATTGATTTATTTTGGAAAAATATGTTAGGATTGTAATTCCATAACACCAAATTTACATTTGACAACACTACCAAAACAATATTTACTACATATCATTCCTTAGTTGAACATTGATGCGTCCTCTCTTTCCAGTTCTGATGGTTGTGTGTACACATTTTTTTTTCACAAGACTATTTAAGGATCCCATAACATAGAACTAATGTACCTCATAGAATTTGTCCATGTCATGTTAACCTACGCTATATAAATGTGTGCCAGTGTTTGTGAATTATTCTACATGCCTTTTGAATATATATAAATTATATTGTATTAAATTATTATTTATACCATTTTTTAAAAATTGTATATATAAATTGAAATTTGAATATTGATTTTTTAACTATGATTATGAAATTAAAAAAACTCATTATTTAAAAATGAATGACCTTTATTTGGTTAATTTAATGTTTGACTATTTTATTGATTCTTTATTTAGATGCCACAATTAATTTATCTCACACCTAACATATTCCATCATCTATTTTATATTAAATCCTCTTAGGTTTTGGAAATGATAAAGCACCACATGGAGGTGGTTATAGGTGTGGATTCATTTACTTGGAATGATTCATCCATTAATACATGTAGAGTTTTTCTGATTTTTTGGTACATTTATATGGTACATTAGGGTGTTTATACATTTTTTAATTCCGGTACACTTCTCTATGTGTAGTTTTTCTTTTATGGACACTAACATGATTGACTTTACATCTAAAATACATATGAAAAATATCATTTCCACATTAATTTTTTAAAATTATATGTGTTAGTATCCAACCCATTGGGATCTTAAATTCCCTTCAAGATTTTTCAGGGATGTCTTAGTGATCGGTTAACTAGGATACCCGTCATGGTTTGTGACAGATAACAAAGTGACATTCATAAGAAAATGGTGATTTATGTAGCCTAGTAAAGTAATAAACAATAAATAACATGACAAATGTAATACAATATATAAAATAAACATATCAACAAAAAAATTGTGATAATCATTAAGATGATTAATAATTCATATAATAATGTGTCAATCCTAGTGGAATCCTGGGAAATGTGTCCACAACATGAAACACTACATCCTAAAAAAGGTAAATCCTATCTTATATGATAATATGATAGAAATAGTATCATAACATATTGTATTAACTCCCTAATAACATTTATAGTATAATATAAAACTAAATCATTACCTAATGCATTGGAGTGATTTATATTTTCATGTGCCCTCGTCATTTTCATTTAATTCTCTTTCATATATGTGCCACATTGATCATATAACATATATTCATTCATAAAAATATTTTATTTGTACATAAATAAGTGTGGGGAACATAAATATATGTCACCAATGAAGAATTATATGTTCACAATGGTACAAACCATTAATAATAAGTGCATACTTGTATTCACAAAAAAAAATTCAGCATTGAAAATCACGGTGAAATTTTCACATCATAACATTGTCAATGGACGTTTCATAAAATTAGTAGATGATAGAATATGGTATATATAGACATTTTTACATAATATTTATAATATTTTTCATTAGTGAAAGAAATTACTAATTATTATAAATTTAAAATAAACTGAATAATATATTTCAAAACATGAACAAATGAGATGGTGCGGATCCCTTACTTTGAGATGGTGATACAAATTCTAGAGAGGTGTTTATTGGGGGAATGAGGGAAAAATATGATAAATATTGAGAGGAGAGAAAATGTAATAAAAAGATTTATTTTTTAGTGATGGTAAATGGAATAATTTGTGGGTATATATAGGAAATGAGTGAGTGGAATTATTTATTATTTCACAAAAAAAATGCTGGGACTCTAGAAAATATTTTAACCGAACCCAAAACTATAAAAAAAAAATTTTACAATGGTTTCTCCCAAATTTGGGTGGTTTTAAATCATTAATAAATATAGGGTCCTAACATAATAATAAATACATTTAATTATGTGGAATTCATTCACATTAAAAAACTAATGGTTATAAAACTGTCAAATATATAAATTATATTGAATGGTTCATAAAGGATTTCAAAAAAAATTAAATTAACCATAAAATAACACTATTTTAAAATACAAAATACATTTAATCTTGGATACCCCTAATAATATTTATTACATTATTTTTTCTTCATTATCATTTCATAATACTCACCATCTATTAATGCATATTTAATTTTGTACCTAAAAATTATACTCATGAAATAATATGAAATATTTTCCATTTTATAAATTTGATGTTTGTATTCAGAAAATAACTTTCTAGTTACAGAAATACATTCCTAAATATGTTAATATTATTTATAAAATATCATTTATTAGAAAAATGATTAGTTGTTTTGAAAATGACTATTTTTAATCCATTTTAAGAACACATAAAATTAATAAAAAGTATTATATAATATCAAATTAATAATAATTATAAAATAATTATATAATATAAAAAATTTATTTATATTTAATATCCATTAACTCACCCAAATAATTTATAATTGAAATTGAACATTAAAAAAACAATTTCTATTATTTAAAAAAACATATTAATTTAAAAAGAAACAATAAGAAGAAGAAAATATTTTGATTATTATTTATTAGATATTTATTTTTCACTCTATTGATACGTATACATTAAATACTCCAACAAACTACCTATGGGTAAGTTATGTAATGGTTAGACTTTCATTGGGTAGATCATCATATATAGTTTGGGTCATTATCTAGATGAGCATTATCTTCTCCAAAAAACAGATTCTTTATTGCTTAAGATGATATATCACCACATGGAATTGGTTTATGGACAATCCTAATGGTGTTATATCAATCAGATGTTATAATAAAAGGTCTTTATATAGTAGGATCACATTGATTTATGACATAACTTCATTACAGTTTGCCAAATATATATGGTAAAACCATATGTTTATACTAATCATGTTATCACTATTTAATGTCTATATTTTTAGTAGTAATGTTGCATAAATATTTTTTATATAGTATAGGATATAACCAAGCCAATGATATGAATGTGTTTTCTAAGAATATATTACATAATTAGAAATTTAAACCAACCATAAGGGGAAATATAATTATAGAATTTCATATAATTATATCCTTTATTTCATTAAAAATATATCCCTTATAATTTCAATTTCTAAATATATAACAAATGAGGGTAATTTTGCTCATCAAATCCACCAGTTTCAATGTACGTTATTCAAATATGTGTATCCTCCAATGAACTATTATCAGATTTATAGTACTATATCATAAAAACCTTCCTCTATAATCTATGACCTTAACAGGTTTCCCCTCACATGAATTGTAGTTCATTAATGATGATGCCAATGGATTGAGTTCATGTTTGTGTTTTTTTATTTACTTTCTAATGAGTGATATGTGGAACATATACTGCACATGAGGTATGTTAGGTGGGACTAATAGTTGATCTATCACCATTGTGTTGTGATCAAGGATCGTAGAGAAGAAAACATGTCTTGGATTATACATTTCCTTCATCCCAAATATTAAGAATTCATTCCATGTGAATATATGGTGGAATAATTTATCACTATCCTCACCCTAAAGGTATCATAAATTATTTTAATCATGACTTCTTTTGGATTTTTAGTATCAGTAATGATCTACTAAATGGTATTAAAATATTAAAATATTTCTTCAACCATTTTAGGACCATGGAGTTTTTGTTTCTCAGAGTCATACCATTCATGATGGTTTTATAAAACGCCTCCTATTAATTGAGTAATTGTGATCCATAATGATTCATCATAAAATGAAATTATATTTTGCATAAACTATTGGATTAAAATATTGATCCTGTTCACTTTTAATATTAATTTATTATGATCTGAACAATTCCCCAAATGTATGTATTTTAGGATTATATTGGTCATCTGTTGGAAGATGATAATTCATGATGAATTTAATCTCTATATTTTGATTATATTTGAATATATTCAAGATCCTAGGGGTAAATCATGGATTACGATCAAATACAATCAATATTTTTGTTCCATCAAACATTATCACATATCTAATGTAAATCATCATATGTTGATCAAGATATATGTCCAATGAAATTAAAATGAATAGATTAATAGTTATTAGATGATCCTTGACAACACATATCACATTATTTCCTCATCAATTGTCTGTAAGACTAGTTAAGGTATCAATGGTGGTGTTTTCTCATTTCTTAATAGGTATAGGTGATGGTTTAATCATTATTATGGATTTCATGCATCCCAACTATAGTCACTAACATACAAGAGCTCTTTCAATATATTATATGATCTTATATAACATATTTTCCCACCAATAAGTTCTCTCATATATCTCAATAAATGATTATTCATCCCTGATGTATGAAGAACATCGATCAATATACAATATCCAAGAGATCCTTCATAAACTATTTATTTTGTGTTATTTATTTTCATGAATAAAACCTCACAAATTCATCTTAAATAAAATTGATCATTGAGGATTTACCACATCTAATTACATCCATTTTATTTTGATTCCACAGTCTAAAATTTTTAACATCCTTTATCCACTCTAAAAGCGATGGTTGGTAAATAATTTTTTAAAGTATTGACGGTGTTCTTTTCATTGTTTTCCCCATGATTATCATTTTTACTTCTAACAAGATTTTTTCATTCTCAATTTCAATCATTGATAAAATTTATTTATTTTTCATATTTATATCATCTATTGCATTACTATTTTTAACATTACTTCAGTGGATTGGGTATTCATAGTACTTGATCAGATCTAGCTATCATTATTATTACATATTTTTCTTATTCGATGTGAATATCTCCTTATGTAATTTGTGATTCATATATAATTTATAAACCACATAAAAAAGATAAGGATCAAACTTCACAATAGGCATACAACTACATACAACACTATTTAAAGATATGGATAGTTCTATTCATGAAAATTCAATTTCATTGAGGTATAGTTTGCCACATTTTTATTCCATATTAATACGCATCCCAATCAATTATTTTGGGTATGAATAAATACCATGAAAATTTAATTAGTTGAGAGTTTTATGAGAATTGATTCATTGATAATCCTCCATTTCAAATCCATGAATCCCAATTGACATTAATCATTCGATAATAATATGACCCCCTATTTTGTAATCTTGATTTTTGTGTCTAAGAATCAGGATGATTTTATAAAAAATTACTTATAATACCCAACTAATCCATGTAAAATTTATATTTAAGTCATAGATATGGGCCTCTACCACCCAACAATTTCATCTATGTTTTAATATTACATGATATTCAATTTCTTGTGATGATATTTTCTATGAATGATTATTCCATAAACTAGAATTGAATTTTGAAATTATTTTTATAAATCTTCTCATTTGAAATGGTATTTACCACCATTATCAAATTCTCTTCATTCTCCTCCTTGGTTTTTAGAATATTAAAATATAATTCATACATTATACCTCAAATATGATGGGGTAATCTATAAAGACTATATTCATCATTTCCATTAATATTAATATATAATTAGTGATTCTATATAGAAATATTATGAACTCATAGTGATTTTACCTTTTACAGAAGGAGGTCTTAGAAATATCTACCTTCTTCATCGTAACATGTTAATATCGCAACTGATGATTCTCCTTAGATATGTATTTGGATCCTTATATATTTTATAATATTATATAAATATATTTTAAATTACTGTTTTTCATTGTCATGATATTTTTGAGATCACAATAATCATTTCAATGGTGCGTTGACCCATCATTATTCATAAAAATGAGTACAAGTGCACCCCCGTTGGGAAACACATGGGCTAATGAACTATTTATCTTGATTCAAAAGTAGTTTTTTCATTTGTTCCTCATGTTTCATTACATAGATTTTATATGGATTTAAAGATTATTGAAATTACCCTTGTATAAGATCAATTGATAATTAATCATCATTACTTGGTGTAAGTATAAGGCCCCAGCCATAAACCTTACATAATCTTGAGTGACTAAAGATTACATGTTGAGGATCTTATCAGGTTTAGTGTTTTAGAGAATTAGATCATAAAACATGCATTACATTCCACATTTAAACAAAGTGGATACACAAAAGATAGTATTCATTTTTCCCATCAATGGAATCATATTTAAAATAAAACATGGATTCATTATTGACACTTCCTTGATACTATCATCATATCATGTACCCTTCCCTTGACCTGTGAAAAAAATTTCAAAAACTTGGGATGAGCATAAAAAGCTTAGTAAGGGATATAAAAATATGGAAAGGAAACATGAGTACATGTATACATAAGAATGAAAATCATACTTTACCCATAAAACATAACCACTTTAACATACCTCATAAAATAATGAATAAATCATAGAAATGATAAGAAATAAAGGTAACTTGAGGCATTCATATAATTCTTATGTAGGGAGTGACCCTCTTGGTTACGTTTGGAATACCCACCACAGTATATTCCCCAAATCTCATCGGAGAATCCATAACATTTCAATCCTTCGCGTTACCCAATGCATTGGAGAGCTATATCGGGCTCACCCACCCTTAGTTTATCACGGAACCACCCTTCTTCATAACAATTCCAAAGAACCATAACATAATCGTACCACATAATACATGCATAAAGGAAACATAACATTTCTACATTTCAATCAAAAGATATAAATAAAACACATTGATATTAAAATACATTATGAAAACCATTTTCAATACCAAAATAAAAGAAAATTAAAACATGGTATTTATTTTTCTTTTAAAAATAAGCTATGGCTTGTATAGGAAGCCGAAACACAAATAATGGTCACGGCGGCGAAGAAGTCGTTGTCGCCACATACATATGATAAAAACATTACCTTTTGTCATTTTCTAAAATGCTTCGTATAAAAATATTCCTTTTGGATAAATGTAAAAGTCAAAGGGTTTTATACAACGTGTAAAAGAAGGTTGTGTATAAAACAAAATATGCCTCAATGAATGGAGATTTAGACGAAGTCCCTTACAAAGACGGTATCCTTGGTTTAAGTATAAATCAATTACATAATTATGTGTGACAAAAAAATACACCAAATATAAGTGGATATTAAGTGTAAAATTATCAATGCTAATTCACACATATTCAAAGGATTACATATACAATAACTACATGTTGAACCCAAATAAATCGAAATTTGGTTAAGACGTTCCCTTGACAGCCTAACGACGTCACATCAAAATGAGTTGATGAGAGATAAAAAAAGGGTATCTCATCAATTGTAAATAAAATTTACATCCATAAAGATATATGAGAACATATCCCAACATAACCATATGTAAATTAAAATACCCAAAAAAAAAGTCTTTTAAAAAGATGAGGGTGAAAGGTTCCCTTACCGGCATGGGTATCTTTCGAAAGATACACCTCGTGAAAGAAGGGCAATACAACATTGAAGTAAATACTCATAAAAGAAATTATATTACACAATGAGTAAAATAATGGGAAGTACATACACCAATAAAAATAAATTGTGGGAAATGTAGCATAAATCTCATGGGAATAAAAGTGAGATGAAAAATCCCTTACGAAAACTCGGCAGCCTAAGGACGCCACTTAAATCATCCAAAAATGGATTGATGAGATGAAATAGGGTATCTCATCACATTACAATAAAATTTACTGCAAGAGTAATATAAAATAACATCCCCCATCATAACAAAGCAGAGATTAAAAGAAGTGACATAAAGGAGAGTACTTAAAGTGATAGAGAGAGGTTAGATCTCTTACGAAAATTCAGCAGCCTAACGGCCCCACTCAAAACATCCAAAATGGATTGATGAGAGAGAATATGGTATCTCATCATATGAACATAGAAATCATAGTAAGAATAATATAAAATAACATCCCAATAACAAGAAAGATGAGCTTAGAAGGAATGACATAAAATAGTGTACTTAGAAAAGAAAGAGAGGAGTAGGATCCCTTACCACAGGTCCGACTTGACTCGATCGTTCATTAACGTCCTGAATAATAATTTTCAGTTAATTTCCACATTATTAAGAACCTTTTTCTAGTTCCTTATTACTTTTATATCACTTATTTCCATGTTATAAACATTATGTAATCATTTAAGTTACTAATGTTTGTTTTGTCGATATTTGGTTCTTAAGTCGAAAGTAGACTTCTTACAATTACATGTTGTTCATGAGGTAAAATGTTCATTATATCGAGAGTTATATTAATGAATTGGATATAATATATATCATATATATCTAGAATATACATGTATTTATAATATTACATAATCATTTAGAGGTAAGAAATGAAATGCACCGTTCATGGAGACGGTAAGCAGTACGTAAGCATGAACACTACTTTCATTTCTATGTCATATTAATGAAATTAAAACCAAATGAGAGGTATGGATATTTTAATTCTAGAATTATATTCATAATTTATATGTAACATAAATCATATATAATAACATTAAATCCATCCTTTATACATCCCACATATGGCATTAATGAATCAAATCACTTTTGAGAGGGCGGTAGTCTGCACTTCCTAAAATGAAATTATCGTGTTTACCCACAATGGAAACCATAAAAGTGTGAAACAAAAGAAAAATACAGAAACATAAACATATAATATATCATATATAAATATATTGTCATCTTAATGGCCACATTTTAAGGTTTTATATGAGTTTTGAACAATCATCGTTTCGTGAGGACGAAATTCGCCAACCACAGAAACAGTACGTTCTTTAACCATGTGATGTAGGTGTGTATTAGTGTAGCTCAAATGATTCTTATAAAAACATCCTATTATATTGATGATACTGTATTTGTTACAAAATAAATTAATAATACGAGTTTATGGGGTTGGAGAAGCCAAATGAAACAAAAGAATAGAAGTGAAGACATTACCTTAAAATTGGGTAACTCCCTTTGGTTTGAGCTCAAAGGCATCCTTTGGAAGACTTCTTCCCAAAGTGAGGCTTCAAGGAGTTATAGAGGGATGTGGAGAGACAAAATGGGCAGGGTTTGGCTGATCCAAAGGCTTTGTAAGTGTGGGTAAGGTGGTAGAGTTGGGGGACTTTTATAAGAGGAGATGGGGGGCACTCTTGGAAAGGTATAAAATGTTACTTTATTTTCAATTGAGTTTCGAATTTTAATTGTCCCACATTGAGTTTTTTCGAGGATAAGGTGATAAGGGTTCGCAATACTCCCATAAAATAGGTTTTTTACATGTTTAGGTCTTAGATATTACATTATATATCAATTTTATTTAAATCGTTAAATAATGAGGTCATCACTGCATCATCATGATGTCATAAATAATTTAATATATTTAATTTCTAAAAATTATAAAAAAAATACTATGATGTAGGAAATCGTTTTATCTTTCTAATGAATATTTATAGTCCAAATGAGCATTTATTTAGTCAAAATTAAAAATATTTTACTTAGGTGATACATTCGAATTTACATTTAACATTCTTTAAAAATAAAAAGATAAAAAGTCACTTTCTCACAAAAGTGATTCCATGGGGCCCCCATGTTTGGCACAAGGCATCCCTTGGTCAGCCATGAGACAACCAGTATCATTAAGAGACATTTTTTTGTAATTTCTTATTATTATGATATTATCTTATTTTCTTTAACTACCCGATTACTCATTAATCAAGATAATTAAATCTAATTACCGTCATTACTATTCATAATGTCCAAAAACAAAAGAGTATTAATTACATAATTTGGAAATTATGATTCCAAATATTTAATTCTTTTTACCATATTCCAAACACATAAATTTCAATAATTAATTTAAAAAAACTTCCCGTTGTCAAAACAAATAGCGGGTTTTTTTGAAACAATATTTATGAAAAGTTTGGTACTTGTTTATGCCTAATTCTAAAGTGAAATTAGTCCCAATAACCATCATTGAATTACATGGTAAAAATATATTCTAATTACACTTTAAAAAAAATTATAAAAAAATTTAACCATACAATTAAATTATATGAAAAAGCAGTTTTGATGTATAATGCAGTATTTTTCACTATTCATTGAAAATTTAACATTGTCAGAAAAATACCAAAAATTTACTCAAGGTAAATTTCAATTTCCAAATCATAAATAATATGTTTATTTTGAAAAATAAAGCTTATAAAATTTTCAAAAAGTGGATTTAAAAGGGTTCGCCATCAAAAGGCGGTTAATCAACCTTTTAAAGAATACTCGAATGTTTACGCTTAAAAACTGGATTCATTTGCATTTTTAACCCTCTAACATTTATTGTATAGAGTAAAAATATTTTAAAAACATATATAATCATTTTGTAGTTAGTTCTGTTCATTCCTTCCATTACAATGGCTAGGCGTTAACGACCATTTAAAATAATATTATTTTATTATTAGAGTGCAACGTAAGATTCCCAAGAAACTCATTGTTACGTATTGGGTACGCCATCGAGCATAGCATCCCCTTTAATGTAATATTAATATTTTATTCACAAATATAGATAAAAATAAAGATTTCATTTTCTTTAATTACCTGGGGTTTTACATCCTTCCCACCTTTTGGGAATTGCGTCCTCGCAATTTTAAAATTGGGCTTGGAATCATCCTTGAAAGTCCCACATCGGAACAAGAGTCGGTAAAACAATCACATTATAATAAAGAAAGATAAGTACAATCGTCACCCGAGTTAACCCATACTAGGATTCCATGTATGAAAATATGGACATGGAGGAAAAAAACAAAGGGTCATGTTCTGATGGAGAGTGATAGAAAACATGTTTAATAGAAAGTTAACCACAAGAAAATCACAATCTTGTGATGGGTTAAATGGTATTCGATTCCCCAGGAGGAAAATTTAATAATCAACATTTTTGTTTTAAGTTACTTTTTATTACGGAATTTATTCATAAGGAATCATAATAACTTATCATGTTGAATTTCAACTTTTATTATATTCCTTACAAAAAATCATATTTTCTCCAATAGACGAGTATTTAGGAAGACTTGTTCATATTATGAGTACTATAATCAACTTCTAGAGAATCACCTAATCTACAAAAGAGAACTATATACTTCCCATGTCGTTAGACTTTACCCAAAACCAAAACCAAAAATGTTAGTACAAGATCAGATAATCCAGAAAAGGATAACCCTTTATAAAAAGAAAATCTATTCTTAATCTCCAAAATTTGTCCAACAAAACCCAATGTTCAACGAGGACCATTCTATAATCAATTTGTCCAAAAATTCATTGAAGTAAAACAAACTAATATTGAAACCCAAATATTTGAAGGATTTAGTCACATAGTCATCCAAGTAAAATCGTAACATTTATCTCAAAACAACATCAGTTGCTCTTAATGTCTCGTATTGAAAAGAAATTAATCTTAATCACATATCCTCCATGATAGGTTAATAAATATCCGTAGATAACCCAAAATCAACTTACTCTAAATTAATAAAATCATCTAACTAAAAAAGAATCAGTCAAACTAACCAGGTACTTCACGTAGTCCAGTGGTAGGTGATAAATACCAGTCGCACTTTGGTTGTGGCTTCGATTCCCGCAGCTTTTCCCAACGCGAAGGGTTGTCACACGGTCTGCGTGTCGTCCTTTTTCCAAAACTATATAATTTCAAAACATTTCCCAAAACGAGATAAAATAAAAAAAAAATTAACATATTTTAACCTAAAGTTTATCTCATGCCTTTCATTTTCCATCATAACATATAATAACCCATAATTACCTCAAAAGTAAGGATCATATAAACCCTAATAGTTACCTTTATAATTATTTCCTGAACATCCACATTGATTGGTCATCTCGTACATGATGCATTATAGAACATACCAAGGTTCAAGTGGTTGATCATGACTCCTTGATAGTTTGTTTAGAATAACCACGAGTTTCCTCATTGAATACCCCATTTCATCCAGTCTCTTAATCAAAGAACCAGAACAGTTTCCTTCAAACCAGTTTTCACTTTGGTGCCTGCTAGATCCATCCATTTACAAAAACCAAAAATTTCAGTGTGAGTATATCAACATAACCATCATGAACTAATGAGTATGATAAACACTAATATATACATTATCATTCACATTATCTAAAAACTATGAGACTTTCTAAAATCCTAGCCAATATGGTAATGTGACTTATGCTTAAAGAATAACCAAACCTCTAAAGTTTTCTAAACCGACCTTTGATACCAACTATAAGGCCCCAGCCTTAAACCATACATCATCGTGAGTTAATACAGGATTACACATTGAGGATCTTTTCAGGATTAGAGTTTTAGAGATTTAGATCATAAAACTTGCATTACATTCAACATTTAAACAAAGTGGTTAAATAAAAGATAGTATTCATTTTTCCCATCAATGGAAACATATTTATAACAAAACATGGATTTTTTCTTAAAACTTCTTTGACACTATCATCATATCATGTAACCTTCCCTTGACCAGTGAAAAACATTTCAAAAACTTGGGATAAGCATAAAAAGATCAGTAAGGGATATAAAAATATAGAAAGGAAACATGAGTACATGTATACATAAGAATGAAAATCAAACCTTACCCATAAAACATAAGCACTTTAACATACCTCATAAAATCTTGAGTAAATCATAGAAATCATAAGACATAAAGGTAACTTGAGGCATTCATAACATTATTACGTAGGGAGTAACCCTCTTGGTTACGTTTGGAATACCCACCACAGTATATTCCCTAAATATCTTCGTAGAAACCTTAACATTTCACTCCTTCGCATTACCCAATGCATTGGAGAGCTATATCGGGCTCACCGGCCCTTAGTTTATCACGGAACCACCCGTCTTCATAACAATTCCCAAGAACCATAACATAATCGTAACACATAATACATGCATATGTAAACATACTATTTCCACATTTCAATCACAAGATATCAATAAAACACCTTTATATTAAAAAACATTATGAAAACCATTTGCAATTCCAAAATAAAAGAAAATTAAAACATGTTATTTATTTTTTAAAAAATTAGGTATGGCTTGTAGAGGAAGCCGAAACTCAAATAATGGTCATGGCGGTGGAGAAGTCATTGTCGCCGTATACCTATGACAAAAACATTACCTTTTGTCATTTTGTAAAACGCTTCGTATAAAAATATTCCTTTTGGATAAACGTAAAAGAAAAAGGGTTTTATACACCGTATAAAAGAAGGTTGTGTATAAAACAAAATATTCCTCAATGAATGGATATTGAGACGAAGTCCCTTACAAAGACGGTCTCCTTGGTTTAAGGATAAATCAATTACATAATTATGTGTGACAAACGAATACACCAAATATAAGTGGATATTAAGTGTAAAATAATCAAAGTTCATTCACACATATTCAAAGGATGACATATACAAAAACTACATGTTTAACCCAAAGAAATCGAAATTGGGTTAAGAAGTTCCCTTGACAGCCTAACGACATCACATCAAAATGAGTTGATGAGAGAAAAAAAAGGTATCTCATCACTTGGAAATAAAATTTACATCAATAAGTATATATGATAAAATATCCCAACATAACAATATGTAAATTAAAATACCCACCAAAAGAAGTCTTTTAAAAAGAGGAGGGTGAATGGTTCCCGTACCGACATGGGTATCTTTCGAAACATACACCTCATGAAAGAAGGACAATACAACATTGATGTAAATACTCATAAAAGAAAGTATATTACACAATGAGTATAATAATTGGAAGTCCATACACCAATCAAAATAAATTGTGGAAAATGTAGCATTAATCTCAAGGAAATAAAAGTGAGATGAAAAATCCCTTACGAAAACTCGGCATCCTAACAGCGCCACTTAAAATTTCCAAAAATGGATTGATAAGATAAAATAGGGTATATAATCAGATTAAAATAAAATGTACAGCAAGAGTAATATAAAATAACATCCCACATCATAACAAAGAGGAGCTTAAAATAAGTGACATAAAGGAGAGTACTTAAAGAGAGAGAGAGGTTAGATCTCTTACGAAAATTTGCCAGCCTAGCGGTGCCACTCAAAACATCCAAAATAGATTGATGAGAGAGAATAGGGTATCTCATCATATGAACATAAAAATTACAGTAATTTTAATATAAAAGAACATCCCAATAACAAGAAATATGAGCATAGAAAGAATGACATAAAAGAGTGTAGTTAAAAAAGAAAGAGAGGAGTAGGATCCCTTACCTCGGGTCCGACTTGACTCGATCGTTCTTTAACGTCCTGAATAATAAACTTGAGTTAATTTCCACTTTATTAAGAACCTTTTTCTAGTTCATTATTCCTTTTATATAACCTATTGCCATGTTATAAACATTACGTAATCATTTATGTTAATAATGTTTGTTTTGTCGATATTTGGTTCTTAAGTCGAAAGTGGACTTCTTACAATTACATGTTGTTCGTGTGGTCATATGTTCATTATATTCAGAATTATATTAATGATTTGGATATCATATATATCATATATATACAGAATATACATGTATTTATAATATTAAATAATCATTTAGAGTTAAGAAATGAAATGCACCGTTCATGGAGATGGTAACTCGTACGTACGCATGAACGCTACTTTCCTTTCTATGTCATATTAATGAAATTAAAACCAAATGAGAGGTATGCATATTTTAATTACAGTATTGTATTCATAATTTATATGTAACATACATCATATATAATAACTTTAAATCAATCTTTTATACATCCCACATATGGAATTAACGAATCAAATCACTTTGAGGGGGCGGTAGTCCGCACTTCCTAAAATGAAATTATCGTGTTTACCCACAATGGAAACCATAATGGTATGCCACAAAAGAAAAATACAGAAACATAAAAATATTATATATCATATATAAGTAAATTGACATCTTAATGGCCACATTTTATGGTGTTATATGAGTGTTGAACAATCATCGTTTCGTGAGGCAGAAATTCGCCAACCACAGAAACAGTATATTCATTAACAATTTGATGTCGGTGTGTGTAAGTGTAGCTCGAATGATTCTTATAACAAATCCTAGAATATTGAAGATACATGGGTTTTTACAAAATAAATGAATAAAAAGAGTTTAGGGGTTGGAGAAGCAAAATAAAACAAAATATCACAAGTGAAGACATTACCTTAAAATCGTGTAACTCCATTTGGTTTGAGCTCAAAGGATTCCTTGGGAAGACTTCTTCCCAAAGTGAGGCTTCAAGGAGTTAAGGAGGGATGTGGAGAGACAAAATGGGGAGGTTTTGGCCGAGACAAAGACTTTGTAAGTGTGGGTAAGGTGGAAGAGGTGGGGGCCTTTTATAAGAGGAAAGGAGGGGCACTCTTGGAAAGGTATAAAATGTAACTTTATTTTCAAATGAGTTTCGGATTTTAATTGTCCCACATTGATGTGTTTCGAGTATAAGGTGATAAGGGATCCCAATACAACCTTAAAATAGGTTTTGGACATGTTTAGTTCTTATATATTACATTATATTTCAATTTTATATAAATTGTAAAATAATGAGGTCATCGTTGCATCATCATGATGTCATAAATAATTTAATATATTTAATGTCTAAAAATTACAAAACAAATACTATGATATAGGAAATCGTTTTATATTTCTAATAAATTTTTATAGTCTAAAATATTATTTATTTAGACAAAATTAAAAATATTTTACTTAGGTGATACAATCTTTGTTACATTTAACATTTTTTAAAAATAAAAAGATAAAAAGTCACTTTCTCACAAAAGTGATTCCATGGGGCCCCAAGTTTGGCACAAGGAATCCCATGGTCATACATGAGACAACCAGTATCCTTAGGACACATTTTGTGGTCATTTTTTATTATTACGTTATTATCATATTTTATTTAACTACCTGATTACTCATTAATCATGATAATTAAAGATAATTACCGTCGTTACTGTTCATAATGTTCAAAAACATAAGCTTCTTAATTAAATAATTTGGAAATTCTGATTCCAAATATGTAATTAATTTTACCAAATTCCAATCACATAAATTTCAATAATTAATTTAAAAAAACTTCCCGTTGTCAAAACAAATATCAAGTTTTTTTGAAACAATATTTATGAAACCTTTGGTACTTGTTTATGCCTAATTCCAAAGTGAAATTATTCCCAATGACCATCATTTAATTACATGGTAAAAATATATTCTAATTTAAATTTAAAACAAATTAAAAATATAATATAACCATATAATTAAATTATAATAAAAAGCAGTTTTGATGAATAATGCAGTATTTTTCACTATTCATTGAAAAATGAACATTGTCAGAAAAATACCAAAAATTAACCCAAGGTAAATTTAAATGTCCCAATCATAAATAATATGTTTATTTTGAAAAATATAGCTTATAAAAATTTCAAAATGTGGATTTAAATGGGGTTCTCCATCAAAAGGCCGTTAATATACCTTTTAAAGAATATTAGAATGTTTACGCTTAAAAACTTGATTCATTTGCATTCTTAATCCTATAAAAATTATTTTAAAGAGTAAAAATATTTGACAAACATATATAATCATTTTTTAGTTAGTTATGTTCATTCCTGCCTTTACAACGGCTAGGCGTTAACTACCATTTAAAATAATATTATTTTATTATTAGAGTGCAACGTAAGATTCCCAAGAAACTCGTTGTTGCATATTGGGTACGCCATCGAGCATATCATCCCCTTTAAAGTAATATTAATAGTTTATTCAAAAATATGGATATATATAATGATTTCCTTTTATTTATTTACCTGGGGTGTTATAGTAAGAACAAAAAATTCATCAAGATAACATTAGATTATTCTATCACAATAGGAATGTCATTAAGGATGATCCCTTCCATAGAAACAATCATTTTAACTAGATATTCATTACATTATGGAAATAATATAAAACATTCTGATATTGGAGCTATGAATATTTCTCTTCCTAATTGGACATGTATCAAATTGGGTTCGATTCACAATATGGAGAGTGATTTCTAACTCATAGTAATGTGTGTTGGACCAATTTGGGAGGGAAAATCCATACCATGAATTTTATCAATCTCTATTAAATGGTGTATCATAATTTTCCCTTTCAAATTAGATGCAATAAATTTTACAAGGGAGGTTTTTTCTAATTATGATGAAATAATTTCCCCATTTTCCTTTTCACTAACATGTATACTTCCATGAAATGTGTTCATGTTCAAATAGTTTTACTGAATTTTTTTATTTTAATGAATAACTAAAACTATAAAAAAAATATTTTCTATAATTGAATTAATAAATAGAATAAATTTTATAAATTTTATTTCATGGTCCACCTTAGAAGTTTTAATGGAATAATATTTACCATGCTTCCATAGATTTTGTTAGTTGTCTTTAAAACCAATTCCCTAGTGTATTGGTTTGCAATATTCTCAAGATAAATATAGTTGAACAAATGTACAATTATTCAAGGAATGCCATGAGAATTCCATTCTTATATCACATTTTTTCGATTCTTTGATCATTTATTTCTAGACAGTTGTGCTTCCTTCCTAACTTACAATAATTTCATTGTTCCCATAAAAAATATCATGGGTTGTTATATAAACACCTTTGACAAGTGGGATGAAGACAATTTATCCATGCATTAGAATTATCCATTAAAAGGGAATAATTAATCTCCAAATTCATTTTTGTATCCCAGTGATAAGATTTTGATTTATCCATTGTAATTTTTGACTTTGAGGAAAAATTAGACTATTTACTCAAATCTATCATTGTCTTGGATCAACTAGGATTTTCATTGACCATGTGTTATCAAATAAAAGAAGTTTTCATCCATGAATTTGGGTCAAATAAAAATAAAGAGGCATATTAAGCATGTTTTGTGATGTTTTCATCATTCAACATGATAAAATCATTATCTATTTTTTTTGGGTAATGGAATCCCTTTATATTCTAATTGGGATAGAACATGTAAATTATTTTACAAAAAACAATTTTCTTGAATTCCATCCATACCATTAAATTTATATCATTCTTATGAATCATATTCTTGATAAATATAAAATAATTATCAGGCTCTCACCTTAAATTATAGAAAACTATTAGAAACATCTATTTTCAAGATTTTGAAGCATGGAGAAGTTATTCTCATTAGGATTTATATATTGTAATATTAATAATGGGTTAAAAGATCCATTGAAATTTAGTGGATGTTTCAAAAAAATGTATTTATTTTATCTTTTTTATTATTAAGGGGATTTAGGTTCTCTTCTTGATCATATTTGTTACTCAAAAACTATTTTATCTAAGAGAGTATGGTCATAATGATTGTTATTCATTCTCCCACCAGGTTGGTGTTCTTGTTGGGGACAGAATAATTTTTTCCTTTACATTGGTTTTTTACCTAATTTATATTATATACAATGATTATATTGAATGATGGAAAAATAATGGATGATAATTATTAAAATATTAATAATGTAAATTTTAATCATATATAATTAATGATATAACATATAAATTACATTTAGCTCCTTGATATATGAATTTCTAGGATTAATTCCAATTGATCGATGATAAATTTCTAAAAATACATAATAAGTTTTATTTCTTGATACATTAATATTATTTAATAATGGTATAATTTATTTACAAACATATTTCCCCAAGGATTTTTGACCCATCAGTTCAACAAGGTCTGTTTTAGTGCACTAGTAACGTGTCGAGTCTAGATCAATGCAGAGATTTCAAGTTATACCCTTATATAAATTTTCATGTTTACAACATCCACATGTATTATAATGACCTATATATATTTTCTACATAAATTAAATACTAAAAAATTTAATAAAACTTATAGATTATTTTTTTTTCATAGATTTATCCCTAAAAAATTTTCTATATTTTTCTTATCATAATCCCAAAAATAAATAAACTTATGCATCAATACTAGATCTGAATCATTTATCATTATTATATATTTAGTTTTTAGTATTTAAATAATAATACACATTATACAACCCATACTATCTAAAAGTATTTTATCTTTTTGAAGTAAGTAAGATATATAAAAAATAAATACATGAAATACCACATAATTTATGAAAAGATCCTAAACAATATCATACTTAAAACTACATTGGATAACATGCATAAAAAATATGATAGGGGTAAGGTATAAATCCAAATAAGTGAATATAGGTAGAATTTCACGGATAATATAATCCATTCAAAATAGTAAGAATATTGATGGCTCATTAAAGGGTGATAATTAAAAACATTAGTATGTTTGTATTATGTAATAATATATTCAGAAATCCAACATTAAAAATGATTAAACAACATAAAATCTAAATCATATATATCAGTTAATGATGTAGTTTGATAAATAATAAAGTTAAAAGAACCATGATTGATATTTTTCATTCCATAATCAAATTTCATTATATCTTGTCTAACTAAATCATTAACCAATTCATTAGACTAATATATAATTCAGTATGCACTTATCACATCTATTTCATTATCATTGTTATGTGATCCACATAATCCGTTAATGATTGATTCAATCATCATAATATATTATTCCCTTGTCATGGACTTCGGAAAATTTATATTTTATTCCTCAATACACATGTATAGAATGATAATGGTGAACACTATTAATAGGAAATGGGTACATGTATTAAATACAAAATGGTCTGGAATGGAAACTCACAATTTAATTTATGTAGCCTAACCACATTATGTAAAGTTTTATAAATTGGATAAAGATAGAAAAATGGTTATCTTAGTATTTTGACCTCAAATTCAATGTAGTTTGGATATATAAAACCACATTCCAATAATCTGAATTGGAAATAGAAGTAGAGATATAATGAATAAACATGAATAAAGAGGTGAAGATGAGGGTCCCTTACATTGATAGGTTAAGTCTAAATGATTTTTAAGAGCTTCTATTGAGCTTGGTAGAACATTGTATGGGCTCTAATTAGTGAAGCCATGATAAGAAAATTAATCAAAAAAATTATGTGATATATGGGATCTTGTGTGGGTGTATATAAGAAATATTAATGGAATTATTTATTATTTCTAAAGCATATGTTTTGGATGATAAAATAAGATAAACACAGCCAAAAACCATAATATGGATTTTCCCAGATGTTATGACCAAGAGGACTAGTTCTTTTTATTTTATAACATCATGGAATAAATATAACAATATAATATCCTTGCAGATGTGGAAATGAGTTGTTCTCATATAGAAATATTTTCAATACCAAAAAATATATTACTAGTTTTAGAGGATTGACAAATTCATTATAAATTTAATAAAGTAAACTTAAAATTACATTAAATTAGGTTAATTAATAGGTTTCGTCTCAAATATCCTTTATCGTATTTGTCAAATCAATTTTGGGTCATTATTTTGTCATATTTCACACCACATATTTTTATTGTATTTCTATTTATAACTGAAATTAAATTGTTATGGTAAATAATTAAAAATACATCAATGGATAATATATATTAAATATTAATAAAATAACATTAATATTTTTTATGAAACATTCTATTTATGTTAATTTAATTTTTTATTAAAATATTTAACCATTATTGAGAAATGAATAGTTTTTTAAAAATAATAGTTTTCAAACTCATATAAAAATTGTTTTGAATTAACTAAAATTAAATGATCATTTATATTTAATAAAAATAATCTAATAATGATATTATATTATAATATAATTTATTTAATATATCCATTAATTCAAAAAAAATAGATATGAAATTTATTAGTAAAAATAATCTTTCTATTTTCTTGTATAAAATTTAAAATCATTTATAAATAAATAATAATATTATAAAAAAAATTTCAGTGTTCAATATAATATAAGTATTTTTACAATTATTGTCTTGATATATATATCTTTAATACATTAGATAATATCATTAGGGTATTTTTTGTAATAGTTATACATTAATTAGGTGGTTCAACATTCATGATCTTGGGGGATGATCTCATTAAGCATGACTTCACCCATAAAAGATTGTTCTCATACATATTTTATTGGATCTAATAATATAATTTGATAAGTGAAAATCCAAGGTATTATATGTTCTGTTGAATATCTGATAAATGGGCTTTATATGGTTTTATCCTATGAGCTGAGATCATTACTTATTTTATTAGATTTAGTTGGATTTTTCAAATCAAAATAATATATTGTAATCACCGTATCACTATTATAAGACTATATTATCAATATTAATAAAGAATAATGTTGTTTTAATATGATTATATATAATAGAAATAAATAATTGAATGTGTATAATTTAACTGTAATTCATAATTCATCATTCAAAACAACTAAAAAGTGTATTCTATTAATAAAAAACATCGAAGTTATATATATGATGATTTTTGTGTCCCATATAGCTCTGATTAACAGTGATCCTAATATAGATCTTTAATACATTGGCTAATGTGGTGTAGTAAATGAGAAATATGTAACTCTTTATAGGTATGATAGAATTAATCATGTTTCTTATTTGGTTTTAATGCATTTTAAAATGAGGAATTTGATGATATTTTCCCTTGAAAAATATATTGTTTCACAATTCATTATATTGTACTTTGTTACAAAAATTTTAATTCATACTGTATCAATAGAAAATAATGATATATGTAATTATTTTGAAATTATAATGGTGAAGTGTTAGTTTTCATGATTTATTTTGTTTCAACATGTTATATTTAAGAATAATTTAATTATTAATTCATGAAAAAAGTGAAAAATATTCCTTTTTTATAGATTTCAATAGTAATTATTCATTATTTTTAAATCAACATTTAAATTATAAAAATCCTTATGGAGTTTTATAAATTTTAAAAAAGGATAATGGTATTCATTCCATTTAGAAAAATTATTATTCTATTATTTTTTTATAAAAATATTACAAGTCTTCTTCAAAGGAATTAAGGCTAATTTGGGATTATATAATGTTCAATTATGCCAAAACGTGAAGGAAGAAACAATCTCATGAATGAATCACATGTGTAAAAATAAGAAACATTTTATGAGAAATCAATAATACACTATGTAAAAAGTTTTAATATATTATGTAATGATTTCCATTATTCAATAAAAATCTATTAATCTATCAAATATAAATATTTTTGGCCAATTTTATTAAACATTTACTAATAAACTCATTTGTTATGCGGCATAAATGATTTTAATGAATGAATTAATTATATGACAATGAATGTTATGATGATCCAAAAATATACATTTAAGGGATTAACATGTATGGTTATATTCTAATGGGATATAATTTGAGGGTTTCCATGTTATATCATCTATAAAATGTATCATTAGTGTGTTCATCCATGAATCAAATATGTATAAATAATTATGAAGTCACAAAGATTATTATATTAATTATTAATCAGTAATATGGTGGTGTTAGAATTGGAACTGAGTATTTTTCAATTTTTTAAAAAAATAAAAAAGTGATTTAAGTGGTGTATCCCATGAATGGGAAAGATTAAATTATTAATAATGAAACATGACTACAACTAATTATTTCCTAAATCATTTGCCTCAATATTTTAGAGGTCTTTCATACATATTGATAGATGAAGTATAGAACAATTATTTGTAAACGAAATTCAATAATTTTTATTTTAAATTAATTATAATGTAACTCTTCATGATTATAATTTTGATTGTGTAGTTGACCACCTATAGTCACATATTGATAATACCGATGAGAATGATTAGATAGATTCAATGGATTCAAAATCATTAAATTATCTTGATAAATATTTTCTTATGTCTACTTCCTTATAATTGAAAGGAAATTATTGGAAATTATGTAAAAGGGCGAGAAGTCATTTTCTTCATGAAAAGAACGTTTTACTAGTTTTAACAAAATATTTCCCAAATTTATTTTTCTTTAATATATTTAAATAATTTATAATTCTCATTTATAAAACCAATTATTCAAAAGGTATTTGGTTAATAAAGAGTGTGGATGTTATGAAGATATTGTTCAATTATTTCGTAATGTTAAAATGTTTTTTTAATCACCATATAAGCATAGATAATATTATAATATGGTGGAATGAATGGGGAAATAAATCATCAAATAAATATAAAGGTATTAAAATAATGATTCTCATACGTGGTATGTGTGGTAAAAAAATCAAGACAATGAATTTTGACATTTTTAAGCTGTTACTAATGTTGTAATAAGGTACATTTGTCTCATGTATATAAATCAAATTGCAATTATAATGAAAATACTAATTTTCAGAACCCGTCTGAAAATAATTATCATTGTAATTATATAGTCCATTGTGCATGTCTTCATCAAAAAGAAATAATTATATATAGAGATCATCAATATTAAAATTGGCGGGTGTCAGAGAACCATTCAAAATTATCACAAGAAATCCACTAGAATATAGATTATTTTTGAGATCTACAATACATGTTAAACTATATAATGATTGTGTTTTGAGATTTAAAATGATATTATGTGTGCCTTGTGATTCACAGTTGAAGAATGAGTTGTTATATGAGGTTCTTATTTCCCCATTTTCTGTTCATCCTGGTAGTACTATGATGTATAATGATCTTCGAGAGATTAATGGTGGGATGGAATGAAAATAGATAATGGGGATTTCACTATGATGTGTTCGACTTCTCAGTAAGCTAAAGAAGATAGGCAGTTACAGAAAGGTATGATTCAGTCTTTATCAGTGCCATAATGGAAATGGGAAAATATATCCATGGACTTCGTTGTGGGATTACAGAAGGCATCTCAAGGTAATAACGTAATCTGGGTTATTGTTGATATATTGACTAAATGTACTAATTTATTTCATATTCGAGATACATTTTCTCTAGACCAACGTTCTAAGTTGTATGTTAAAGAGATAGTCTGGATTCATGGAGGTCCCCTCTTAATTTTATCTGATTGTGACCCCTTTTTTACTTGGATATTTTGGAAATTCCTTCAGAATATGTTGGGTACTGAATTAAATTTTAGTACAACATTGCATCCTCAATTAGATGGACTGTAAGAAAGAACCATACAAACCTTCGAGGATATTTTTTTTTTCTCACTTGATTGCCAGGGATGATTAGACAGACATATTTTATTGGTTTAATTTTCATATAAAAACATTTATCATTATACTATACATATTTTTTCATTTGAGGCATTATATAGAAAGCATTGTCGCACTCCAACTTTTTGGGAATTAGTATGTGAAAGGAAGCTGATGGGGACAAAATTTTTAGAAGATATGGCAGAAAAGGTTCAGTTGATTTAGAAGAACATGAGAATAGTTCAATGAAGGCAAAAATGTTATACATATTACTCGAGGAAGGATCTATTTTTTGTGGTAGGTGATATTTTCATTCTCAATGTTTCTCCAAGGAAGAGTGTGATGTTTTTTTATGAATCTGAGGTTTATTAAACCTTATGAAATCCCTGATAATGTTGGACACTTGTGGACACATTGTATTTACCTCCATGTTTTTTCTAGGTACACAATGTTTTTCATGTTTCAATGTTGATAATTTATATGCCATATTCATCTCATGTTTAATGTATTGAGGTTATATAGTTGGAATATAATATATCTTATGGGAATAAACCAGTCCAGATTCTTACAAGAAGAGAGAAAGTTTTGCAGAATAAGGTAATTCACCAAGTAATAGTTTTGTGGAAAAACTATATGTTTGAAGAGGAAACATGGGAATTGGAAAATGCTATGGGTGATTAATACCCCCATTTATTACATAAGTGAATAAAATTACGAGGTCGCAATTTCCAAAATGGGGGGAAGTATGTATCATTACAGGTAAATAAGGAAAAATACGTTTTCATTTTTACTAATACATTGTGAATTAAATATTAGTTTTACATTAAAGGTATTCTATGTTCGATGGAATACTTAATACGCAAACAACCAGTTTCTAAGAAATATTGTGTTGCTCTATAATAATATATTATTATTTTTTTAGATGGTAGTTAACACAAAGCCATTGTATTGGAGAGAATGAATAGAACTAACTACATTATGATTATACATGCATGTTAAATTATTTTACATTTATCCAATAAAAATTAGAGGCATAAAATTTGAATTAATCAAATTTTAAGCATAAATATTCTAATATTCTTTAAAAGGGTGTTTTACCACCTTTTAATGGAGAAACCTGTTTATATATGGTTTTTCTCACTTATATATGATCTATCAAAAAAAACATGTCTTTATAATCAGGGCGTCAAAATTTACTTTTCTTAAATTTGTGGTATTTTTCTTATAAAATTCATTTTTTAATGAATAGTGAAAAATATTAAATTTTAATTCAAAATTGAATTTTAATGTAACTAATTTATATGAATCGATTATATATTTAAATGGGTTTAATGTGTATATAGAATATATTTTCTCAATTTAATCCCAATTTTTAATTGTAATTAATTTCACATTGAAAATATACATAAATAAGTGTCAATCTTTTGATAGTTAATATTTATTAAAAAAACACTTTTTGTTTTACCAATGGGAATTAATTTTAAATTAAATAATCAATCTTCTATGTTTTGAATTTTTTAAAATAGACATCATTTTTGAATTCAGAATATCAAATATATCTTAGGATGGATTTTTGTATTTTTCTGAAAAACATCAATTTTTGATGAATAGTGACACCACTCAGTAGTATTTAAAAATATTATTTTTCAATTAAATAAAATTTTACCACATCTATGAATTTAATTTCGAATATATGTCATGAATTGTAGTTATTAATAAGTACAATGTAGTTTAATAAGATGAAAATAATTTTTTTAAATAGTAATTTTTGACTTTTATTTACCACAGTTTAAGGTATATATGGTAATTGAATGTAAAAAAGAATATCATAATAATACCAAATTACCAACACTTGTCCTAACATTTTTTTATGAGTCATGTCCAACCATGGGAATCCCTGGGTCTATTTTGGGACCCCATGGAGTCACTTAATAACGACAATGAAAATTTATTTTAATAAACATACAGTAAAGGCAAAAATGACCAACACGATTATCATTTCGTAAATTAATTATTACATAGAGTTATATAAGTTATCATTTTTACTATAAAATATTATCTGGAAATATAAAATTTTTTAGTACATCATGGTCTTTCTCTTATAATTGTTAGACATCAAATAAATTAAATTATTTATGACAAAATAATGATGCAGTGTTTACCTCATTAATAAATGGCATAAATAAATAATATTGTAAAAATTAAAATAATATCCAAAACTTCTCCAATTATTATACGATATTGTTATTTCAACAATTATTCATCTTATCTTGTACAAAAATATGATTTGCACATTTAAAAACCAAAAACCATTATATAAGAAAATAATATTTTCATACATTCTTATAGAGCCCTTCTCCACCTTATAAAAATCCCTCAAGTATAACCCATTACTCACACCACTAACGCACCTTGTATAGACCAAAACATGACCATGTAAGCTCTCAATATATCTATCTTCCTAATATAAGTCTTACCATAGGCATATGTCACTTTGAGAAGTACTATTGGATCAAAATAAAAAGAGTAACTTGAATTATAGGTAATTGTTTCTCTTAAATTTTATTATTTTTTTACTTATCCATTCCCTAAACTCTATTAGTAAATTTCATTAATAACAACACCAATATCATTAGTAAAAAATGATGTTTTAATGAGAATATATTAGATACACTTACACACACCTCCATATAATGGTTAAAGAACATATTGTTTCTGTGGGTGGCAATCTAACGCCTCAAAAAATGATGATTGTTCAATTGTCTCCTACTACCTCTCTTGGTAGACATTCAAATGGAACTTTATTAATATATTATACAAATTATGTTTATGTTTTATTTATGCTTATGCACTTTTAATTTATATAATACATTTCTGGTTTCCATTTTGGGTAAACTGAGTAATTTAATTTTTGATTTGCGGACAACCGCCCTCGTAACGTGATATGACTCGTTAATTCCATATTTGGGACGTATAAAGGTTGAATTTAATGGTATTATACATGATATTATACTATAATTATATTATAACTATGTATCACTTTATGTTCAATCCATTAAATATAAAAATAAAGGAATATATCATTTATGTGTATGTACAGCTTACCGTCTCCATGAACTGTGCATTTCATTTCATAACTCCAAATGTTATGTACTTTTACAAATACATGTATATAATGTATATATGTTTTATATATGTTATCTAAATTATTAATGTCATTATAGAGATAATTAGAATTTTTACCACATTGAAAAATTGTAAATATAAGATTTTCATTTTTGACTCAAGAACCATATATCGACATAATGCCTATTATTAACAAAAATCATTACATAATGATTATAAAATTGTAATATGTTATATAAAATGAATAATAAAAATGAAAAAGGATCTTAAACACATATAAATTAACTTTAATTTATTATGCAGTTGATTAAAAAATGAACGAGTCTAGTTTGACATTAGGCCAGGGGCATCCTCTCAATTTCATTTCATTGAGGCATATTTAGTTTTATACGAGAAATTATTTTATACATTTTAAAAACCATTTTTAAATTTACTTTTATTTCTATAGGAATCTTTTCTATACTAATAATTTTCACAAAGGATAAAAAATAATATTTCTTTTAATGTACGTGGTGACAACGACCTTTTCTCTACCGCGAGTATTATTTGATCTTCGGCTTCCATAAAAAGCCATTATATATTTAAAAAAATAAATACAAGTCACTCTTTTGTGAATTTTTTTTTGAAAATGGTTTTGATAAGGGGTTTTATATATCAATATATTTAATTGATATATTGTAATTTAAATGTTGAAATTTTATCATTCTATTTTGTTTGTTTTATGTGTTACGAATATGTTATGGGTCTTGGGAATTTTTTACGTATACGGGTGGTTCTCTGATAAACATAGGGCGGTTGAGCCCGAGAATGCTCTCTAATTCATTGGGTAACATGATGGAGGTAAACATAAACTCTTCTCCAAAGAGATTTAAGGAATATAATGTGATGGGTATTCCAAATGTAACTCCATATGCAGCTGTGATAGCTACAATGTAAGTATGATAAAAATTCCATCAGTTACCCTTATGATTTATGTCTTCATTGTGTGATTCAAAAATCATACTATTTCATAAGGCATGAAAAAGAACATATGTTATGTATTTAATGATGAAATAATGATTTCATTCTTTGGTTTATAACCCTTACAGATATTTTTATGCTCATCCAATGATTTGAAATGATTTTCATAGGACATAAAGATGAATCGGGTCCAAGATGGTATAATGGAAAAGACATGCTGTCTAAAACATGGAACTAGAAAAGAATCGTTTTAATGAGTTTTAATTTTATGAAAAAAAGTGACTGAGTAGAACTGCCTATATTGTAACTTTTGTGATATAATTTAATAATTATGACTTTATTCTTTAAAACTATAATCCCTAAAAGACCCTGAATGAGAATTATTCATTTAATTCCTGATTATGTAATATTTAAGGCCATGTCCTTATAATATGTATCATAATTTAGTTTGGATATCTTTATAAGATATGATATTGTTAAATTAATGTCCAAAAATTTATTTATGGTATGATTGAACTAATATAGAATTTACATTTTACCAGGTTGCATCTCCTAAGATATATTCTTATGTTAAGAATGGTTTTCTATAGAGGAAACATTGAAGCTTTTATTGGATGACATCAGGAGGAAGTCAACCTTCCAAATCAGAATCCTGATATGGTTGGAATCGAATTAGAACAGTTTTTTATTGAGAATGAATAGTTTACATGGGCTATAAATGGTGTTGTTATACACGCCCGAGATTAACCTGATCAACTCCAATGTAACATGTTAGTAGGGGATTATTTCATGAGGCAAGGACCCACACTATTCAGAGGATCATATGAACCCGTTCTAGAATAATGGTTGATTAAACCACTGGTGATTATTTTTGATGTCATGGGGTGTTCAGAACATCAAAAGGTTAGTCTTTTGGTTTACCTTTTTGAAGGTGAAGCTGATCAGTGGTGGTCGTTGGTGAAAAAATATCATAGATAGTGAGGAGAATGATGCTCTTGATTGGGATGAATTTAAAGGAATGTTTCATGAGAAATATATTCATAAGGAGGTTCATCTTAGGATGTATATAAAATTCCTAAATATTAGGTTGGTGGATGACTCATTGGCTGCATATGATTCAAAATTCACTCAATTGGCATGGTATGCTCAAAATTTCATATGAGATTTTGACTGTAAAATCAACCATTTTACTCAGTATTAATGAAAAATAATAAAAGGGATTTGGATTCTAATGAGTTTACAAGTTATGAAAAATGTGTTTAATATTTGAAAAATGTGTAAACAGTGTTTTCCAATGATCATGTATTGTATGAAATATAATAGAATAAGGAGTAGTGGTTTCAAACGAAAGGGAAGAACTCTTCAAAAAAGTCTAATGGTAAGAAACATATGCTTGATGTTTGAGAAAATTGTGGTAAAAATCATGGTGGGGAATGCCTTTTGAATATTAGTAAGTTCCACAAATATGGTAAAATAGGACATCAATCTTGTAATTGCACTGAAAATTATCAGGGTAATGGTAAGAAAAAATATGATTTACAATCAGTAAAACGTTTTAAATGCAATGAAATGATTCGTTTTGAAAATGAGTTTCTAATGATGAACAGAACTAACGGAAAGAAACTTGACTACAAGAAAAAATGGTTTGTGAAATCTATTGCAACTACTTCAGTAAATATTGGGACATGAAATGAATTAGTATGAAGTAAATTGTTTGTTTATTTAGATTATGCCAATGAGTAGATTGATTTGGGGTCTACACATTCGTTCATTTCTAATAAGTATTCCATTAAATTGGGAATTCCATATCAAGTTATGAATCTGGAACATAGGGTAAAAACTACTGGGGGAAATGATGAGACAAAAAGAAATTATATGAACCTTCATTTCCTTGTGTGCGGAAAGAATCTACCTGGAAACCTTTTTATTTTTTTTAAATAAGAGTTTGATCTTATTTTGGGTATGGATTTGCTTTCTATTAATCATGCAAGGATTTACTATAGAGCTAAAGAGGATTATTTTCAGAAATATTTTTAGATTTTTACAAGAAAGAACCCTTAACTTTCATAACATATCAAGAATCTGGGAAAATAATAAAATATAAAAATGAATTTTACCTTTCACATATTTTAGAAAACAAAGAAACAATTCAGATTAATGATGTGTTAGTGTAAAATGAATAACATAATATTCATCGCGATAAATTTGTTTGTATTATACCTGATCGGGATGTTGAATTTACAATAGAAATTGTTCTTATGCTATGCCAATGTCAAACTCCCCTTATTGAATGGCTCAAATTGAACTTTTGGATTTAATGAATCAATTGTAGGAGTTATTAGATAATGTTTTTGTTCAACCTAGCACATCACAATGGTTTAATCCTGTAATGATTGTTCAATGAGGCATTGCATTGATTATGGAACATTGAATAACATCACTATTAAGAACATGTATCATTTCCATCATATTGTTGATTTGTTTGATCAACTCCCAGGAGCATGGTATTTTTAAATTTTTTATATGAGTACAAGGTATAATCAGTTGAATCTAAATGAAGCAAACACTCCAAAGACTGTGTTTCTTAATAGATATGACCATTATGAATATCTTGTAATGCCTTTTGTTTTAACCAAACACTTGATGTATTCATGGATCATATGAATAAAATTTTCCATGTGTTATTTGATAAGTTTTTGGTTGTGTTCATTGATGATATTTTGGTTTATCCTAAATGTAATGAGGAGAATGAATTTCATTTAAGGGATTCCTTGAAAACCTTAAAAGAAAAGGAACTATTTGGTAAATTAAGAAAGTGTGAGTTTTTATTACAAAAAAAATTCTTTCCTTGGTCAAAATATTTAAAATAATGGAATAAAAATGGATCCTTTTAATACAATAGTTGTTGAATATTGTCCATATCCCACAAATATACCTAAGATCTGTAGTTTTTTAGTTTTTCAGGTTATTAAAAGAGGTTTGTTCATAATTTTACACGGTTATCTATCCCACAAACTAAGTTAACTCGAAAAGGTGTTAAGTTTTCTTGGACAAAATAATGTGATGATTGTTTTCAGGAATTGAATAGAATATTTAATAATGCTCAAGTTTGGGCACTACCTTCTCGAAATGGCGAGTTTGTAATTTACAGTAATGCTACATCAAAAGGACATGGTTGTGTCCTTATATAGAATGGTTAGGTAATTTCATATTTTTCACGTCAATTGAAACCTCTTGAGTAAAATTACCCTACACATGATTTAAAATTAGATTCTATTTTTTTTCTTTCAAAAATTGGAGGCATAATTTGTATGAACTAAAATGAGAAATATATAATGACTGCAAAAGTTTGATGTATATATTCACACAGAAAAAAATTGAACATGAGGAAAAAGAGATTTTTAGAATTAATTAGGGATTATGATTGCACGATCCATTACCATTCTAGAAGTGAAAATATATGGGATTATTCTTTGAGTTAAAAATGTAATTCATCATTAACCGTGATATGTTTGGAACAATATTGATAGTTTTTTTAATAGATTAACTTTAGAATTGATGTTTTTTGGGTAGCTAATTCTTTTCATTTGTTTCAGGTGTCATTGAAATCATCTATATTAGAGTGAATAATCCCAGTGTAGAAGGAAGATACTGAGTTGCAAAAAAGGTATAGTTGGATTAGAAGTATATGTTTCCTGAGTATAACATTGATAATGATTGTGTTTTGTGATTTTTAAAAAGATTATGTGTGGCTTGTGATTCATAGTAAAAGAATTAGTTGTTATGTGAAGCATATAGATCCATGTTTTCAGTTCATCCATTCATTGCTAAGATGTACAAAGATCATCAAGAGTATTACTAGTGGGATAGAATGAAAATATATATTTTTGATTTTTTATTGAGGTTTCAGACAAGTAAGTAGATTAATATAGAGATGAAGTTACTAAAAGGGATGCATCAGTCTTTTTCAGTGCCAAAGTGGAAATTGGAAAATATATCCATTGATGTTGTTGTAGTATTACCAATGGCATCTCGAGGCAATAATGTAATTTGGGTAATTGTTTATATATAAACTAAATATTCTAATTTCCTTCTTTTTCTAGATACATTGTCTCTATATCAACTTTCTAGGATGTATGTTAAAGATGTAGTTAGGTTTTATTGGGGTCCCCACTCCATTGTATCTGATCATGATCCCAGGTATACTTCTATCTTTTGGAAAGGCCGTTAGAAGTCGTTTGGTACTTAATTAAATTTTTATATATGTTTTCATCCTCAATCATATGGGTATTCAAAATGAAAAATATAAACCATGGAGGATATGCTACATGATTTTTCACTAAATTACCAGATAAGATTTGACCAACATATTTCTTTGGTTGAATTTTTATATAGTATCAATTTTCATTCTAGTATACAAATGGCTCCATTTGGGGTATTATATGGTAAGTGTTGTCGAACACCAGCTTTATGGGATGAATTAGTAGAAAGAAATATGATTGTACCAGAATTGGATGAAGAGATGGAATAAAAGGTTTAGTTGATTAAAACACATATGAGAACTTCTCAGAGTAGGCATAAAACTTTTCCAGATAACCGGAGGGACGATCATTCTTTTTATGTAGGTTATCATGTCTTTTGCAATGTTTCTCAATTGAATAATGTGATGCATTTTGGTAGAAATGGAAATTTGAGTATGAGGATCATTGGACCTTATGAAATACTGGAAAAAGTTGGATCTATTTAATATAAGTTTTAATTAACTATATTTTTATCCTAGGTACACAATTGTTTTCATGTATCAATATTGAGAATTTATATGCTATATCCATTCACTAATTTTAACTCAAGAGGGATTTCAGTTGGAAGAGAATCTCTCTTATGAGGAATAACCAATCCTGATTCATGACTATGGAGAGCAAGTGTTGTGGAATAAGGTAATTCACTAGGTAATGGGTTTTTTACGAAATCTATATGATTTAATAGGCAACATGGAAATAAAAAAATTATATGAGGGATGAATACCCACATTTATTTGACATGTGAATAAAAGTATGAGGATGCAATTTCAAAAAGGGGGGAAGGATGTAACCTCCTTGGTAAATAATGAAATAATAAAATTTCATTTTAAATAATATATTCTGAATTAAATATTAACATTGCATTTTAGGGGTTTCTATGTTCGATGGTGTACCTGATACGCAACAATGGGTTTCTTTGAAATCCTAAATTGCACAATAACAATATTATATTATTATTTTAAATTGTATTCAACACCTAGTTGTTGTATTTGTAGGAATGAATAGAAAAAATTACAATATGATTATACATTATTGTTAAATGATTTTAAATTTATCTAATAAAATTTAGAGTCTTAAAATGTGAATTAATCTAATTTGATATATAAATACTCTAATATTCATTATATGGTCGATTTACCACCTTTTAATGGATAACGCTTTTTAAATGTAGTTTTGGACACTTTTAAATGATCTATTGGACAAAATAAAATTCCATTTTATAATTAGGACATCAAAATTTAATTTTGGTTAATTTTTGGTATTTTTCTGATAAAATAAACTTATTATTGAATATTGAAAAATAGTGTATTTTAATTCAAAATTGCATTTTAATCTAATTTAATTATATAGTTAGAATATATTTTCAATTGTTTTAAAATATTAAATAGATTATATTTTACAATTTAATCTATTGTTGGTATTTGGAATAAATTTCACTTAGAAATTGGACATCAATAGGTGACAGTCTTTTGATAGTTAATATTTCATAAAAACAATCTTTTATGTTTTGAAAATAAGAATTAATTTTAAATTAATTAATCTAACATCTATGTTTTTAATTTTGTAATATAGACATCATTATTGACTTCAGAATATGAAATATAGACTAGGCTTAATTTTTTATATTTTTCTAAAAATTGAAAATTTTCGATTAATAATGTAACCACTAAGTAGTGGTTAAAAACTGACATTTTCATTTTAAAGAAATTTTACCACTTCTATTAATTGAATTTAGAAAATCATACATAGATGGTTATTATTAGTAAGTAATATGTGGCTCAATAAGATGAATATAATTTTTGGTGAATAGAAACTTTTTACATTTTTATACCATTGTTAAATGTTAATAGTGTAATTCAAGGTAAAAAAGAATATTATAATAATTCAAAATTATCTTAACACTTGTCCTAACCTTATTGTATGTGTCATTGCCGAACATGGGATTGCTTTAATCTATTTTGGGAACCCATGAATCCAATTAAGAGGGATAATGAAACCTTATTTTAATTAACTTATTCTAATGTAAAAAAAGACATAAACAATTACCTTTTAGTAAATTAATTTTTACACAGGGTTATATAAGTTATTATTTCGACTACACATATTATTTAGAAAGATAAAATTATATCCAAAATCATGGTATTTCTTTTTAAATATTTATACATCATATAAATTAAATTATTTATGATATAATAATTATTTAGTGTTTGCCTCATTAATAAATGATTTAAATAAATAAGATCATAAAGACTAAAATATTGTCCAAAACATGTCCAATTATTATTGTATGATTTTATAATGACCATGAGTCATCTTATATTCTACTTTAATATGTTTTGGACATTTAGAAAACGAAAATCATTTTATAACAAAATAATATTTTCACACATTCCAAAAGAGCCGCTCCTCCCCCTTATAAAAATCCCTCATCTCTAACCCATTACTCACAACTCTCAAGCCCCATGGATAATCCAAAACACTGTCAAATAATGTCTCAAAATACCTCTCTTCCTCCAAGAATCCTTATCTTTGGCATAAGGCACATCATGGAGTCCTTTTTATTCAAACCAAAATGATTTACCCAAATTAAAGGTAACAAATTCTCTTAAATTATATTTCTTTATTTTACATATCCAAGCCCTAAAATCATTTTATTATTTTCATTTATATCAAAACCAGTATCCTAAATATTATAGGATACTGTTATGAGAATAATTTTAACTACACAGACACACACACCTCAATCTAATGGGTAAAAAACATGTAATTTCGGTGGGTGCCAAACTAACATCTCACGAAACGATGATTGTTCAATTATCTCTTACCACCTCTCATTGTGGGCATTAAGATGGCACTGTTTTTATATATGATAAATATTATGTTTATTTTTTCTTTTTTCTTCAATATTTTTCATTTATAGAATACCTTTAAGGTTTCAATTCTTGTTAAACATGAGAATTTTATATTAGGATGTGCGGACTACCACCCCCTCAATGTGATATGACTCATTAATGCTATATGGGGGACGTATAAAGGATGGAGTTAATGATATTAAACATAATATTATACTATAATTATAATTTACCTATGTATTGTTATCTTTTTAATCCATTAAATATGAAATAGAAATGAATTTTGCATTCATGCGTACGTACGTCTCACTATCTCCAAGAAGGGTGTATTTTATTTTTTATCATCGAATGTTATGTAATAATATAAATACAAGTATATACTAGATATATATGATATATATGATATATAAATCATGAATATAACTATGTATATAATTAATATTCGGCCACATATACAATATTTAAATATAAGAAGTATATTTTCGACTCAAGTACCACATATCGACAAGAAGACAATTATTAACGTAAATGATTATATAAAGTTTATAAAATGGTAAAATTTTAAATAAAAGGATTAATGAACATGAAAAGGGTTCATAATATTTTATAATTTAACATTATTTTATTATTTGTGAATTTAAAAAATGAACGAGTCAAGTCACACACGAGATAAGGGACTTCGTCTCAATCTCATTTCCTTGAGGCATATATATGGGTATAACATACCTTATTTTATATGTTGTATAAACACTTTTGACGTTTACATTTATTTAAATGGAATATTTTTTATATTAATCTTTTTATTAAATTAAAAAAAAATTATTTCTTTTCATATTCATGGTGACAATGACCTTTCTTCCATCGCGAGTATTATTTGTTCTTTAGCTTCGTTAACAAGACGTATAGTTTTTATAAGGAAAATAAATACCTTATACTATTTTAAATAATTTTTTATTGAAAATGGTTTTGATAATGGATTTTTTGTCAATATATTTAAATGATATATTTTGATTGAAATGAGGAAATACTATCTTTCCTTTATGTTGGTTTTTTGTGTTATGGATATGTTATGGTTCTTGGGAATTGTTTACATATACTGGTGGTTCCATGATAAAAAAAGGGCAGTTGAGCCTAATATAGATCCCCAATGCATTGTGTAACATGAAATAGGTAAACAATAATGTTTCAACTATGATATTCGGGTAATATATTGTGATGGGTATTTTAAATGTAACTCCCTACATAGATGTGATAGCTGCAATGTAAGTATGATATGGATGCCACAAGTTACATTTATGATTTATGTTTTCGATGTGTGATTCATAAATCTTATGAATTACTGAGGTATGTTAATGTGCCTATGTTATCTCTATAATGTAAAACTAATGTTTTATTTATTTTTCTTATAACACTTACTAAGCTTTTTATGCCATCACATGTTTTGGAATGTTATTCATAGGACATGATGATAAATAGGGTCAGTGGTGGGATCATGGAAAAGTCATGTTGTATAAAACATTGAACTTGACATGACTATTTTTTAGAGTATTCATTTTTTGAAACAAATGGGAATCTATTAGATGTTTCTACACTGAAACTTTTAAGATATAATGTAATAGTTATGACCTAATTATATATTACTATAATCGAAAAATGATCTTTAATATGAATTATTAATTTAATTTATGATTATGTAATGTTTAAGGACATCTGCATATAATAATATTGAAGAAATTCTTGATAATACTATAGTTATTTTTTCATTAATAATTCATGTTATCTTATATATTTGGTAAAATGTGAAATATATAATATCCATAAATAATTATGTATATATTCATCAATTTAATAATTATATATAGGGGAATTTAATTTATTGTAACTAATAATGGATTATGAATTTGTAATACACTATCATCTGGGTAATTCAAAATAGGTTTTCCATTGATTGAGATGAAAAGATAACAAATCATTGAACATGCTAAATTTTAATTATGATCATTTATTTAATGATTTAATGGATCATTGGTTAGAATTGAAATATATGAAAACATTATCTCTTTTATCATAATTACTATTATAATAATATCATGAAGATATAATTATTATCGATTCAATTAATGGTTTTTGTTTGCATGAAAAGGTATACTTTTTCATGAAGAGATTATTTGTGAATATTTATATTGATAAATATGGTGTTATAAAATAATTAAATAGATTTTTTATTCCAACTGATTCCTATTTAAAGAATAAAATTTTTCTTAATATTCATAGCACCCAGTTTTTTATACACTATAGTTATACTATGATTAACATTGAATGTTATGAATATTATATGTGGTAAGGATTAAAATATTTATATTATTAATTTTAGAATGAAAACTCAAGATTATTATTAGGTTAAAAATTAAAATATCACCTGAAGGGTATAATTTAATCTTTTTTTTCTCCCTATTATTTCAAATGAACACTATGTTCGATAGGGTATTAAACACACAACACTTTATTTAATAGATCCATGTAATTTTCTAGAAATTTTTATATTTTAACATACTAGATATAATATAGATTCTAATTTGGATTGTATCAAAATGATTAATGTCATTATAAAATTTATATTTCGGACATACTCAATATTAATGTGTTGATAAATAATTATAAAATAAGTATTCAATATTTTGGAAAGTCATTTTATTTATCAAAATTTGGTTTTAATAAAAAAAATATTTATTCTGTGAGGAATTATAACAATATTTAAGAATAAAATTTAGAAAATTTATGTAATAGAAAATATTAATTATGAATATAAAAATAATCAAATAATTTAATATTTTGATAATTATGAAAATATCAATCTTTTAGTGAAATGTGAAAATAGCAATTTAACATAATATTATGGTTTATTTTTATTTAATAAAAATTTTTTATACCTTTTATTAATAAAATAATTTATAAAATTGATCTAATTTTTATTCATTTATATGTAATAAATTTAATTTATTAAAAATCATATTTAGAGTGAATTTTATTATATATTTTTTTAGGTCATAAAATTAATTTTTCAATAAAATTTTTTATTATATATAATATTTTTTATTATTATCCCTAATTAAAATAAACCGTAATTAAGAATGATATAAATTTAAATTATAAATTATATATCTAAAAATAATAATATTAAATCATTTAATAGTGATGTCTTATCATGTATTTATTATCAGATCATCTTATGCTTGAAAAATATATTTCATTAAATAACATATTTGGAAATGTCAATGGATTGATCATTAAATTAAATTATGATACTTATATGAATTAAATTTAAGAAAATTTATTTCTTATTTTAAATCATAAGAAAATATATTTTATATTATTATTATCATTGCTTTTGGTCGTAATGAAAAGATAAAAATGAAAAATGAATAGTTATCATGGTAAAACAAATTAATGGGGAAAAAGTTATTAACAGTAAAGATAGAAAGGTTAAATTTTGTAAATAATGGGTATTTTAAGTGGTATATGTGTGGCTTGTTATTATCTATCCATCATTCCTTTATTTTTAAATTTTGATGGAATCTTGTTCTAAGAGTGATGTATATTTGGAATTTATAGGAATGTCACGCCTCCTCCTTAATAAAAGTAAACAGTCAGTTCTATCTATTCAAAACAACAATAACCTCATGGTTCAGAAAATAACATCCCACATATTACATAATGACAAGTCTTCAATAATAACAGAAGTTATTTTGTGATCTAAAATCCAATATAGGAAGGAATTTGGTATAATACTTAAGAGGTAGTCTGAATATGAGGCAATTTTTTTAACCAAGAATCATTTTTTATTGATACTTCATCCCCATTAAAATATTTTTCAATAATTATCATATAATAACATAATAATTAAAAAATTTAATTTTAATTATACAAATCCCATAACCTAAATCCATCTCTACATCCATATAATTTAAAATGAAACCATTGTAAATGTAAATTATGTATTATAGTCTCCTGAATAGATAAATTTTATTTTTCATAATTTAATATCATGTATTTTTATAATTATATAATTTATCAATATTTAAAATATTCATGAATATTAAATATATGTGAATATTATTATATAATAACCATTATTACTACAACATCCACCGAATAATGATAATTTATATCATCTATAAAGTATCATACCATCCCCCGAAGTAATGTGAATCCTTTTATTATTAGTGCATCACATAGATTTTATTTTTAATCATATTTAATGTAATATAAATATATTAATGATATAATTAAATCTTATTAAAAGACATACCATATCTATATCTTGATCATATAAAAAATCAAATGTTACTCAGGCATACATGTTGCCTACTATCTCCATTGATGTCACGTAGAAATTTCATCATAACAATTTTCATTATTAGAATTAAAAATATTCCTACTATTTAAAAATAATAACAATTTTTTCAATCATATTATTTATGTTGGTAAATATTGATTATTTTGACTAGAGTCAACACACCGATTATATTTTCAAATTATGAACTAAGTGTCCTAAAAAAACTCGATGTGAAAATAACTGAATAAGTTATATAATAATCAATGAGAATAAATATGGAAAATAGTTTAAGTATAATGTATTATTCCTATAAAATTATCTTAGTAAAAATTTAAAATTTATATATTTTTTTTATTCATGAGATAAACGAAATACATGAAAAAGTATAAAATCAATTTATGGGTTTTCTTAAATAAATTATTATGCATAAGATAATACTTGTATTTAATTGAATACATTATATTATGAATACATTTTTAATGATATTTTATTATTTTATATTTTATTCCAACTCTATTTTTGTTTATTTAAATTTTATCAAAATTATCTATTCATTGATTAATGACCATATTGAGGCAATGATTATTTTAAGGGATTCTTCTCAAAACATCATTATTTAAGACTCATGTTCTTTTAGGTAATAATTTTTTTTGGATGTATTATATAGTAACCCATTACATATAATATCATTAATCCATCATAATTCATGATATATCATGTATCAATTCATTTAAATCATAAAATAATGAATGAAAATTTACTAATGCAGTAAGGGTTTACATTCTTAAATCTTTTTAATCAATATTTTTAATTATTGAATATATATTGTATTAATTTATTTTATCTTTATAAAATACTAATATTTAATTTCATTATAATATTATTATTTATGAGATTTTTGTATTATATTACCATTTTTCTCTTTTTTATGTAGAATTATTTGGAATCATTTTTCATGAAATGTTGAATTCATTTCTCTGTTTAGTAGAAAATCATTATCATACAAACCCATGGTTTTTAAAATGGTTTTCAAATTTAATTAATATTATCCTCCAAATTTAAGGCAAATTTTTAGAAATTGTTTCGTTTGTGAAAATATATTAAAATTAATATCATTCTATTGTTACAAACAATTTACAATTTAGGAATATTATAGAAATGGGATATGATGATTTGATTAAACATGCTTGATATGTATAATGTTACACTATTTCATGAAAACTCAAATATTTGAATAACAAATTATATGATTATTTAGTTTTTTAAATGAAAATTAATTTTATACTATTATTTCAAATATTTTATTTTTATAATTAATTATAATGTGAAAGGGTATTTTCTCTAGAAAGTTTCAATTTAACCATTTCAATACATTTTTATCAATGACTATAACCATATATTTTATGTATTGTTTTGTAATTATGAATAAATATATATCAAATATATAACATGATTATTCTCCCACGCATTTATGGGTTTTACATTACTTATATTAATATCTCTAATGACATTTTTATGATATTCTCATTGATAATGATATGGAACTATATTATGCTACCCATATTCATTTCGTAGTAAATTATATGGTTAGTATATAATAATTATTAACATTATGTATCATAAATAAATAATGAAAATTAATTGATTGGTGCACTAGGAGACATATCTATAGCATTGGGAAAATATATAATATAATGAGTCATCAAGTATTCGATTATATAAGACTTTACACAATGTGATATTGTATTTGAATATAAAATTTACCCATATTTATGTTATATTATTGGTTTCTATGAAATGTCCTTTTTTTCTATGATCATATGACACCATAATGATTTTTTTCTAATACGATGTGATTACTCTGAGCACTTCACTTTTATAATGTAATATTATACATTTAACTCACATGTTTTGTTACGATGTCATGTTTATTCGATTAATTGTATTTTTATCTCACCCCTTTCTGTTATATATTTCATATGATATCCCATGATAATTTAAGAGAAGTGATTGATATATGACATCATTAAAAATAATAATATAAATAACTTTTGTTTCAATCTCGATTATATATTTGATGTCCAAATTTCAAAAATTCACAAGAACATTTACACCCTAAAGATAAATTGAATAGATATTTATATTAATAATCAGTAAAAATATAAGTGAAAAGGCTTAGTTCAATATAATATTTCTTTGGACTAAATAGAAATTCCATATCATATCAACTGATTATGTTTTGGTATTTCCAAATTCTTATGGATTGTATAATGTTATTCTATTTACTATAGATCATTTTAATAAATATATGAATTACCAAATATTGTAGATATAACATGTCCTAATGAGTTTCTTGAATATATGATAAATAAATACATATTTTAAATGGATTATCACTCTTCATTTTATGAAATCATGATCCTAAAATATTAATAAAATTATTATAAAGTGCATCCGATTTTTTTTGAAAAGGAATTAATTAACAGTATAGACTTTCATCTGATGTATAGTAAATAACAAGATTAATTTTTTTGATTAAATATGATATTTTTTTTTATTTCTCATAACATTTTTCATAATGCACAGACAATTTTGATTCAATTGTTTTATGTTTCTTATAATAGTATTTTTTATTCCAATATATTTAAGACACCTATTGTGATATTATAATGATTGTATTTTTGAACTTCATCTAGTTTGAAAAATGTAAGTGAATGAAATTTAACCAACACATATTAGGGAAAAATCATAGTTGAAGAGACATATAATTTTTAACATAAATATGTGGTAGTACAAAAAATAGAAAATTTATAAATATAATCAGCAGACGAATCACTCATTTGAAGTATGATTTTATCTTCTCTATTAACGTATCTCCATGGAAAAGCATTATATGTTTTTCTATGATGTTAATATTAAATAATTAATATATAATTACATATTATATTTTAATAGAAGGTAGTTTAATTGAACTCTGGGTTCATTTACCTCTAATTTTATCACAGTTACATGAAATATGTTATGTTTCATTCATAAGGGAATATTTTATTGTTAAATCTCAAATTATTTTCACTAAAAATAAATAGTTCAAAGACAATAATAATTATAAATACACAATTTTTATATTTTATATATTTTGGATAATTATTTGGGGAATAATTTTATTCATACATTTAATTTATTATGGAATAACCATATGATTGATGATGAAAAATGGTTTTCATGAAAAACATTTACTGGAAAGTAACCTCACATTTTAACGTAATGAAAAAAATTATATAGAAAGAATTTCAATAAATGTGTGGGGGAATGTGAAATACTTGAAAATATTAATAATAAATCAATTAAACATGTTTTTAACAATCATGATTTGAATTTTTTGAGTCATGTTCAATATAATATATTATTTTTTGCAATTTTTCAATAAAAAAAATATATATTTTTCAAATATAATTATTTTCCATGAAATATATAAAAAATTAACATATTTATATATCTTTGAAATTTAATTATCTATCCATAATATCATTTTTTATTTCATCATGTAAATTATTTTTTTGGGTGAATGTTTTTTATTTTTTTAAAAATATTGATTTTCAAGTCATTAGTGAAAATAAAAAACAATATTAAAAATGTCATTTCATTGAATCTATTTTTAAAGTATATTTATATATTATATTTTTTTATAATTATAACTATTACCATTTTATAATAATATTTTAATATATTTCATTACAATTAAAAGTATACATTATTTATCAATAAATTTATTAATTATTATATAATGAATATTTTTAGAAATAAATGTTTTCATTTCATTTTTATGGTCATATTAAATAAAATTCATTATAATATATAAATATAGATTATATATTTGAAATTATTATGTTCATGTTTTATTAATGAGATAATATTTCATTTTTATTAATAATAAATAGTTACCATTGTAAAAATTAAATATAATAATAATGGATAAAACGGGTAAATTATGGTCATCAATATGTGATGAGGTCAAAATATATCAGCCTAATTTTTATTTAATGATATAATTTCAAAAAATGTAACCTTATAAGAGAAATTTTATTGGTTTATAGTAATTATCTTATGATTAATAATTTATAATACCTTTAACATTTAATTATTACAAGAGGTCATTCACCTTATCATATAAATGGTAACCCTTATAAAATTATTATTAAAATACCTTGGAATTTTTTTTTAAAATTATACTAAAAAAATAACATTCTGATCATCCCTACCATTTTCTTTGAGGTAAAAGTCACATATATAAACAATATCTAAAAGGATTATGGTGTAAGCTGACTGAGATTTTAAAAGAAGATGTATGACTCATAATTTAGGGCTTTTAGAATTTTTTCTTAATCAAAATCATTAAAATATTATTTGAAAATAAATATATACAAAAAAAATTTATTCTACATTATTAAATTTTTTTATAATGATGAAACATGTCTTTTACATCTCTTATTGATTTCTATGAATGTAAACATCACTTGTGTATAGTTATGGACTTTCACAGCTTCAAAATGGTGTATTTAATTTACCATTAGATCCTCAAAAACCAGTTCCAAGGATAGAATTAATGAATTTATAATAAATGTATTATATTATTATTTTTCATTGGATATAATTTATTAATTTCCTTCTTACAAATCAAATCATTTGAAAGTGATATCATCAACCATGAAAATATATAGATTACCACCCCACGACATGAGCTGATTCATTTTTCATGACAAAATTACATTAATGGTCATAAAATGGTTTATAATATATAAAAATTGTTAACATAAATTGTATTATATGTTTTATCTAGTTTATCAATGAAAAAATTTTTCATTTCCAATTTAACGACGACATTTGTTTAATATATGAACAACTAAATATCCAATTAGAATAAAACATATTCAGTATTATATGAGTCGTGATAATATATGAAATGAAATGAATTATGATATTGTAATAAACCTATCATATGTTATTTTTAATTTAATAAATTAATAAAATTTTATTATTCATTATTGTAAATTAAGATGGTAAAGAGATTGAAGATTAGTTAATAGATTTATCATTGGAAAAATATCTTATATGATTTTAAATTTATATCATCCAATATCAATGATTTTCATAACATATCAATAATTTTAATATATGTGACTAAAATAACTGAAAATGTGAATTCAAAATAGTTTTTATTTTTTATAAAAATTACGATGGACAAATTTTAATATTTCACATTTTTTATTTTTGAGTTTTTTTTCATAACTGTAAAACTATTAGTTTCTTAATTTTCACCAACATTGTAACAATAATTTCGTGCATAAATATAAGATTATTTTCAATTTATATTAAATACCTCTCGAAAAAAATTTACTATAACCATAATGGATTATAGTGTCATGACCCATCCCCCGAGGCCTATTTCCTAATAACCCCAAGCCAACAATCCATTGACCAGGGGTTGGTGACTAGCACCGAAGAAGTATTCCCTAAAACTGGGAAGGAATTGAATTTATAATCTCTAAGAACATGTAACCATGAAATCTAAATGATAGAAACACAAAAAAGCTGAATTATAAGCATAGTGATTTTAGTATGTAAAAGAGGCTAGAATACAAGCCCAACTGGAATGTATATGTACAACTGTGATAAAATAAAAACAATAGATAAATGACAGTTAGCAGTTGGGTCATCCTCCAAGGTTCCTACCTGAATGGTAGGTACAGATCGCCTCGTCAGCACTCCACGTCCACCAATCTCCTCTATTGTAACACCCTGAAATTTTATGAAAAATATTCTTTTTAATTTCTTTAATGACTTGTGTTCTACGCTACACCAAAAGAAGCTTTCATAACAAGCATCCTTGACTTGCCTTCTATTACACGCAATCGCGACCTTCCTCAATAGCGTGTGTAGTACGCAATAACGAGTTTCACTAAACAGCAATATGCTATTAAAATATTATTAAAATTAGCCGTTATGAATAGTAATAACCACTTTTTGAAATTTTGTAAATTTTATTTTTCAAAATGGACTTTATTTTTGGATTTGTAAAATCGAAATTAGCTTAGGGTGAAATTTTGGTACTTTTCAGATAACTTTCATTTTCTGATGAATAGTGAAAATTACTAAATTTTAATTAAAAACAACTTTTTTAATTGAAATAATTAATAGTGATAAATTATTAATTTTATTGGTTTTAAAGTATATTTAGAATATATTTTTACAATTCAATACAATGTTGGTCATTGGATGTAATTTCACATTTACACCCGATATAAACAAATGTTAATCTTTTGATAGTTATTATCTCTTAAGAACACGCTATTTGTTGTGACAGCGGAAATAAATTATAAAATTAATTAATGCAACTTATATGTTGGTAATTTTATAAAATAGAAATCATTTCTGAATTCGGAATATCAATTATAGCTTAGGGTGAATGTTTGGAATTTTTTTGAGAAAACTTCAATTTTTGATGAATAGTGAAACTTCTAAGTGGTAGTTAAAAAAAATTATTTTTTTCATAAATCATAATTTTACTGCTTCTGTGAATTGAATTTAGAAAATCCTAGAGACACGGTTGATGTCAGTAAGTAAAATGTGGTTCAATGAGATGAAAATAATTTTTGGTGAATAGTATCTTTTTACTTTTATTTACCACGGATAAAAGTAAATAGGGTAATTAAGGGTAAAAATGATATTAATATTACCCTAACACATGTCCTAAACCTATTGGACAAGTTTATCTCGACCAAAAACAACCTTAAGTGTAAAATATTATCATTTAGGCCCACTTGGATTAGATTAGAACATTTATTATTATTTAATTCAAAGAAGAGTTAAAAGAGTTAAAATCAATGTTTATTTACGAAAACTTTTTTAATATAGGGTTATACATAATATAATTTCGACTATAAATATTCATTAGAAATCTAAAAATATTTTCTACATAATGGTATTTTATTTCTAATTTTTATACTTTATATAATTTAATTTATTTATGACACCACGATGTTGTAGTAATTACCTTTTTAAGAAAATATTAACATAATTGATGTTATAAATGCCCAAATAAGTGTAATTTGAGTCTTTTTATGACATACACTAATTTTATAGGTTAATATTACATGTTATTGTTGATTTATGTAACTTTTTTCGAACTTATCATTCTTTTAGAAATTTCATAAAAATCATGTACCAAATAATGTCAAAATTGACATAAATTAGTTTTTAAAACAAATAATATATTATTAATTGTTATTTAATACCTAAAAATATAAGTATTGGCCAAATGACTTTGATAAGGATAGATATATTAATAATAAACAACTTGGTGTTCGTTTGGCTTGATATAGTAAGTTTATTAACCATATAGTGTAAGAAAACAAAACGACACGATAAAAGTTAAATTATTTAACTTAGAGTTAAATCTAATTCATAAGGTTTAAATAATAACCTAAACATGACTAAATTCTATTGGATAAGAGTATTTCGACCCATCCCCACTTTATCTTTGAAATAAGACCATTTGGAACCATTATAAACCGAATTTTACCTTAATATAAAATAATATTTTGAGATTTTCCTATGATGCCCCTCTCCTCCCTTATTAAAGGGCACCTCCTCCCTCTCCTCCTCACTCCAATTTGAGCATTCAAGATCTGCCAAACCCTTCCAAAATCTCTTATCCACTTCCCTAGTATAATCATAGAGGTCCTGGTCTTCTTCAAGGACCATCCTTAGTTCTTTTAGTGGAGGATAAGTGAAGGCGCGTCAAAAAGAGGTAATATCCATTACCAATATTTTTCAATTTCTTTCTTCTTCAACTTCTTCTTCTTTAGTTGTTTCATTATAATGTAATAACATCAGTATCTATTATATACGGATATGTTATTATAAATATGAAACAACTCTAATTAACCTTCTATCCATCGTACAGAAAAAGGAAATCACCGCTCGTGCGTACGTACGGAATATCGTCTCCACGCCGTGGTGTAATCTATTTTCTGACACCAACTTAATTGGATGGGTATAATGGTGTAATGAGTAACTATATATGATTATTATAAATTTATGTTGATACTGAAATAGTATACATACACTTCAACACAATTCCACGACCATGGGAACGATATCATCGCTTGTGCGTACGTATGGACTACCGTCTCCACGACGCGATGAGATTCATTCTCAATGATTAACCATTCATGAATGATTATAAAGTATATATAATAAGTACTAATGAAATATATGACATAATAATGATACTGTATTTATGTATATTTATATGTATGTCATCTACTTAATTCCATTCAATTCAATAAGGAAATGAAAACAGCGTTCATGCGTACGTACGAATTACCGTCTCCATGAACGGTGTATTTCATTCTTTTTATCGATATTATATATATATATATTATGAATATATATATATCATGATTTAAATTATGGATATAAGTAATCATGACCCAAGTAATCATTTTAATAATTACAAGTTAAAAACACGAACAACAAATGAGACGATTTTACCCAAAACGCTACATTAACATGAATTTACAAAAGAACTGGTGATATAAAGTAATAAGTGAACCATATATGATATCATAACAATGAATATGATTATGCAATAAGTCAATGACATTATTTAAATCATTATACAGGAGGTTCGGACACTTACGAAGCAAATCGGACCTAAGGTAAGGGAAAATATCACAATCTCATTTTTATCAGAGATTGTTTATACTTTGAAATTTACTGGAGTGTATTTTATAATCCACATCCATGTTTCCTCAATATGTAATATTGTTTCCATCCAATTACAATATTTTAAATCCAATTTTACCATTCGGTGAGTTTTTAGTGAAGAATATGAAAGGAATCTTCTGTTGTTTTTCGTACGAGGTACTTTTTGACTTTTCCGACAAAAGTACGAAGAATGTTTTTTTAACCTATACATCATGAATAGATTTTTAAAACATTATTTCAAAGAATATTCCTTTACAAGTTATCAGGTTTATTTTTAATCAACTTATTTTAGTTTATAATTTCATGACATGTTAAGAAAGAAAAAGTGTTTTTGAATTTGAAAGGATATTTTCCTCAAGAAAGGAGTTCATGTGTTTTATCAAAATTATTTTCCATCTAAGATAATATATGGTTCTATTTATATCTCTATTATTACATTGATTTGATTAAGTTGTGATGGAATTAATTTTTATGAATCACTTTATCTTATATGAATTTTTTTATGATGTCATGTTGTTTAAGAATCCAATTTTTATTACATGGGTTATGCTATGATGTATGGTTTATGATTTTGTGGCACACATAAGAATGGTATAATTATGAGATGGGTGGGACCTATATCTCCCTCAAATGCATTGGGTAATGATTTTATATCTCATGAGATAGACATGGCTGGAATGGTAGGTTATACCGGTTCAGTGAAACATGACTGAAATGAGGGTGACTCGGTTCAGAAAGGGACTTTGTCCACTAAGATAGTCGTGGCAATGAGTCTTGACTTACAAGAAATGATTATCTATGATTATGTGTGTATGAAACAAAGTATAATGTTTTATGTTATGATTATTGTGATTACATTTCACTTCCATGAGTTATCCCAGGTTATGAAATTATGATCTCTTTTACAGGTTAAGATTTCCAAAAGTTATGTGCTTATGTATATGATGTGATTGATATTTCTTTTGTTTACCCTTACTAATCATTTGAGATCACCCTTTTATGTTTTCTTTTCCCCAGGATATAAAGAAAGGTTTTAGGTATAAAAAAAAGAAGATCTTTATGGGAGATGTTGAAGATCTTTCACCAGGATTAGAAGATTATATTCCGAGTTTCCAAAGACACTAAACTATTACGATCCTTGTGTGTGTGTTTTTCTTATGTACTAAGTATTCCGCAAATGTAATGTAATGTCAATGTAAGTCATGTTTCAGGTCTCTACAGTTGGTATCAGAGGAAAGGTTTAGTCAACCTTTGGAATCTAGGATGCGAGAACTTTAGTGAGATCCCTAGAGATATTTATAAGGTATGTCTAGGGATGTCCCTAAGGATAAGTATACGTATAGGATACAGTCCTAGAACTACAGTAACGATCATAGAATTTAATCTAAGATGTTAGATATTGAGGATACTCCACCTTTATTATGTTGCTTTCCCTAGCATGATTTTTTCCTCTCACACTATTCTTTTTTGGGTTTTAGAAAATTGCTGGAAACAAGATGATTCACGACAATAGAGGATATGATGGACAATGGAATGATATTCTTCATAATGAAATGGGATTTGGAAGTCCAAACATCATTATTATGCCGAATCAGAAATCTCATAATATGATCAATAAAGTAAAATTTGGTATGTTTCCTGACTCGGCTAATAAGAGAAAGATGGAGTTTCATGATGATCATAGAGGAAAGAAAGTTCAATTTCGCCTATGTAAATCATGTGGGAAGAGGCATCAAAGAGAATTTTTCAATGTAACTAGAAGATGCTTTAGGTGTGGAAAATAAGGACAAAAAGTAAGTGCAAAGGAAAAGGTTCAGTTTACACCATTGATGAGGATAATGGTATTGCTACGACATCAACAATGGTTAAATGTTTTAAATGTGGAATGTACGGGAATTATGCAAACCAATGCCCTAAGGGAAAGTCTAATGAAGAGAATCAGTATGGTCGTATGAAAAGTATTTATGTTGTTGATGATGAAGAGACTGTAAATGATATGTGAGATGAAAGAATTGTTGAAGCTCGGTCAATGGTTTAAGAATGTAGTGGAATGATGACATGTTTATTATGTGTAATGTTGTATAAGTAATCTCATGGTACTATGGAATAAAGAGACATCTAAGGATTGTTACATTGTTGTCTTTCCTTTAGTTTTGAAAGTGTATGATTAATAGTACCAGTATCCATGAAAGGTTATTCAGATATTTTTGGAATGTATATGATATCCGCATAATGAAGGGATAAGACGATAATTAGATGTTTGATTGTATTCACGAGCTCATGATTGATATAAGGACTAAGCGATATAATGGTTTGAGAATAAATAATTTTGAGGATTTTGGTTTGTGTAAAGTGTTAACTTTTAACTGCATTCATGTTTTCACTAAGGTTCAATGGGTATTCATTTTTCAAGAGAATACATGATTAAGGCCTTTGAATGTTTGGAATGTGACCAACAAGACATATCTTATGATATATGGGGATGAATGATGGTATTAAATCTCTGGTAATCGTTTTCACTATATTATGAGAGTGGACTGCAGTATTATGGATAAGCCTAAAGAATAGAATGGATTATGTTGGACATAAATTAGTATTGTTTAAGGATAGAAGATTTTCGATATTATTGATGGGATGTTATAGTAATGTAGTTTTAGAAAAAGGACAACATGCAGGACTGGCGACAGCACATCACGTCGGACAGGGATGTGGGAATCGAACCCACATTCGAAGTGCGACTGGCCTTTATCGCTTACCACTGGCCTACAGGAAGTCCCTGTTTAGTAGAAACTACTTTTATTATATTAAGCAGTATGATATATGAAGTATAAGTCCATTTTATGAACCATATATGATTAATCTCACTATAGATCGACTTATGTATATAATTTTTGCTAACCTTTTGTTTGAGACAGATGGAATGACCCGTCATTCTATCAAATGATCTTCTAACACTTCATGAATAACAAATTCAACTTCATTTATTTAAGAGATGAAGTGGAAATTGTTTAAGGCATGAACAACAGTGAGATTGTACCAAAATGAAGTAAGTATTTATTCTAATTCAAATTCTTCAACTTTAGGGAAACGATCATGAAAACCAGAAATGTTTTCCTAGTGCTCTTATATCTGATTAATCAGATGGTACCATAGATCGTCACAAATTTATAGATTTGTGATTGTTGGATTTTCCATAGCCCTGTTCTCTACAACTCTCCATCAGAACATGATGGTTAGATTTTTCTTCCACATCCATATTTTCACCTATGAGGAAACCCAGTGATTAGTTTATTTGGGTAACCGTTACGTTTCATACTTTTGTTTTTAAAGATTTGTTTTGGTATTCCTTTTTACGATGTGGGTTTCTATTAAGGAAACTTTCGAATAGTAAACCATTTATAACCCCGATGAATTTCGAGGGGGAAATTCATTTTAAGGGGGGTAGAATGTAACACCCCGAAATTTTATGAAAAATATTCTTTTTAATTTCATTAATGTATTGTGTTTTACGCTACACCAAAAGAAGCTTTCACAACACGCATCCTTGACTTGCCTTCCATTACACGCAATCGCGACCTTCCTCAATAGCGTGTGTAGTACGCAATAACGAGTTTCACTAAACAACAATATGCTATTAAAATATTATTAAAACTAGCCGTTATGAATAGTAATAACCACTTATTGAAATTTTGTAAATTTTATTTTTCAAAATGGACTTTATTTTTGGATTTGTAATATCGAAATTAGCTTAGGGTGAAATTTTGGTACTTTTTGGATAACTTTCATTTTCGGATGAATAGTGAAAATTACTAAATTTTAATTAAAAACAACTTTTTTAATCGAAATAATTAATAGTGATAAATTATTAATTTGAGTGGTTTTAAAGTATATTTAGAATATATTTTTACAATTCAATACAATGTTGGTCATTGGATGTAATTTCACATTTACACCAGACATAAACAAGTGTTAATCTTTTGATAGTTATTATCTCTTAAAAACACGCTATTTGTCGTGAGAGCGGAAATTAATTATAAAATTAATTAATTCAACTTATATGTTGGGAATTTTGTAAAATAGAAATCATTTTTGAATTAGGAATATCAATTATAGCTTAGGGTGAAATTTTGTCATTTTTCTGAAAAAACTTCAATTTTTGATGAATTGTGAAACTACTAAGTTGTAGTTAAAAAAAATTAATTTTGTCATAAATCTTAATTTTACCGCTTCTATGAATGGAATTTAAAAAATCCTAGAGACACGATTGATGTCAGTAAGTAAAATGTGGTTCAATGAGATGAAAATAATTTTTGGTGAATAGTAACTTTTTACTTTTATTTACCACGATTAAAAGTAAATAGGGTAATTAAGGGTAAAAATGATATTAATATTACCCTAACACATGTCCTAATCCTATTGGACAAGTGCATCTTGACCAAAAACAACCTTAATTGTAAAATATTATCATTTAGGCCCACTTGGATTAGATTAGGACATTTATTATTATTTAATTCAAAGAATAGTTAAAAGAGTTAAAATCAAAGATTATTTAATAAAACATTTTTAATATAGGGTTATACATAATATAATTTCGACTATAAATATTATTAGAAAGATAAAAATATTTCCTACATAATGGTATTTTATTTGTAATTTTTATACTTTAAATAATTTAATTTATTTATGACACAACGATGATGCAGTAATTACCTTTTTAAGAAAATATTAACATAATTAATGTTATAAATGCCCAAATAAATGTAATTTGAGACTTTTTATGACTTAAACTAATTTTATATTTTAATATGACATGTTATTGTTGATTTAAGTAACTTGGTTCGAACTTATCATTCTGTTAGAAATTTCATAAAAATCATGTACCAGATAGTGTCAAAATTGACATAAATTATTTTTTAAAACAAATATTATATTATTAATTGTAATTTAATTTCTAAAAATCCAAGGATCTGCCAGATGACTTAGATAAGGATATATATATTAATAATAAACAACTTGGGGTTCGTTTGGCTTGATATATTAAGTTTATTAACCATATAGGGTAAGAAAACAAAAAGACAAGGTAAAACTTAAATTATTTAACTTAGATTTAAATCTAATTGATAAGGTTAAAATAATAACCTAAACTTGTCTAGATCCTATTGGATAAGAGGATTTCGACCCATCCCCACTTGATCTTCGAAATAAGACCATTTGGAACCATTAAAAACCGAATTTGACCATAATATAAAATAATATTTTGAGATTTTCCTAAGATGCCCCTCTCCTCCCTTATAAAAGGGCACCTCCTCCCTCTCCTCCTCACACCAATTTGAGCATTAAATCTCCGCCAAACCCTGAAAAACTCTCTTCTCCACTTCCCTAGTGTCATCCTAGAGGTCCTGGTCTTCTTCAAAGACCATCCTTAGTTCTTTAAGTGGAGGTTAAGTGAAGGCGCGTCAAAAAGAGGTAATATCCATTACCGATCTTTTTCAATTTCATTATTCTTCAACTTCTTCTTCTTTAGTTGTTTCATTATAAAGTAATAACATCATTATTTATTATATACTGATATGTTATTATAAAAATGAAACAACTCTAATTAACCTTCTATCCATCCTACGGAAAAAGGAAATCACCGCGCGTGCGTACGTACGGAATACCGTCTCCACGCCGTGGTGTAATCTATTTTCCAACACCACCATAATTGGATGGGTATAATGGTGTAATTAGTATCTATATATGACTATTATAAAGTGATATTAATACTGAAATAGTATATATACACTTCAACACAATTCCACGACCATGGGAACGATATCATCGCTCGTGCGTACGTACAGACTACCGTCTCCACGACGCGATGAGATTCATTCTCAATGATTAACCATTCATGAATTATTATAAAGTATATATAATAAGTAATAATGAAATATATGACATAATAATGATACTGTATTTATTTATATTTATATGTATGTCATCAACTTAATTCCATTAAATTCAATAAGGAAACGAAAATAGCGTTCAAGCGTACGTACGGATTACCGTCTCCATGAACGGTGTATTTCATTCCATTTATCAATATATTATATATATATATATATATTCTGAATATATATAAATCATGTTTTACATTCTGGATATAATTAATCATGATCCAAGTAATCATATTAATAATTACAAGTTAAAAACATGAATGACAGATGAGACGATTTTACCCAAAACGCTACTTTAACATTAATTTACAAATGAACGGGTGATATAAAGTCATAAGTGAACCATATATGATATCATAACAATGAATATGATTCTTTAATAAGTAAATGACATTATTTAAATCATTATACAGGAGGTTCGGACACTTATGAAGCAAATCGGACCTAAGGTAATGGAGAATATCACAATCTCATTTTTATTTGAGATTGTTTATACATTGAAATTTTCTGGGGTGTATTTTATCATCCATATCCATGTTTCCTCAATATTTAATATTGTTTCCATCTACTTAAAAACGTTTAAATCCAATTTTACCCTGCGGTGAGTTTTTAGTAAAGAATATGAAAGGAATCTTTTGTCGTTTTTCGTACGAGGTACTTTTTGACTTTTCCGACAAAAGTACGAAGAATTTTTTTTATCTTATAGGGAATGAATGGATTTTTAAAACATTATTTCTAAGAAGATTCCTTTACATGTTATCAAGTTTATTTTTAATCAACATCTTTAATTTTATAATTGTATGACATGTTAAGAAAGGAAAAGTGTTTTTGAAGTAAAAAGGATATTTTCCTCAAGAATGGAGTTCATGTGTTTTATAAAAATTATTCTCCATCTAGATAATAAAGGGTTCTGTTTTTATCCCTATTATTACATTTATTTGATTATGTTGTGATGGAATTATTTCTATTAATTCCTTTATCTTATATGAATTGTTTTATGATGTCATGTTGTTTATGATTCCCATTTTTATTACATGGGTTATGGAATGATGTATGATTTATGATTTTTTGGCACACATAAGAATGGTATAATTATGAGATGGGTGGGACCTATATCTCCCTCCAATGCATTGGGTAAAGATTTTATATCTCATGAGATAGACATGACTGGAATGGTAGGTTATACAGGTTCAGTGAAACATGACTGAAACGAGGGTGACTCGGTTCAGAAAGGGACTTTGTCCACTAAGATAGTCTTGGCAATGAGTCTTGACTAACAATAAATGATTCTCTGTGATTATGTGTGTATTCTACAAATATTAATATTTTAAGTTATGATTATTGTGATTACATTTCATTGCCATGAGTTATCCTAGGTTATGAAATTATGATCTCTTTTACAGGTTAATATTTGCTAAAAGTTATGTGCTTATGTATATGATGTGATTGATATTGCTTTTGTTTATCCTTACTGAGCATTTGAGCTCACCCTTTTATGTTTTCTTTTCCCCAGGATATAAAGAAAGGTATTAGGTTTTAAAAAAATAAGATCTTTATGGGAGATATTGAAGATCTTTCACCAGGATTAGAAGATTATATTCCAAGTTTCCAAAGACACTAAACTATTACGATCCTTGTGTGTGTGTTTTTGTTATGTACTAAGTATTCCTCAAATGTAACATAATGTCAATGTACGTCAATCTTCGGGTCTCTACATCTATGTACTGACATGCCATATGGTCCACCTACAGATACTGTCCATTCCTGGTACTCTCAGCCTCAGTCAGAACTGTCTGTAATTTGCATCCAACAAAATATGGTTCGGGCATATCCCGCGCAGCGGTGAGTATAACGATACCCAGTAGGGACCCCGCGACCCTGTAGGTCTCACAAAAACCATCATGGATAAAACAAAAAGTATAAAATCAACAAATAACCTTAAAAGGCATATTCCCATACATATATCTATGTTATCAAGTAATCCATATCAATCATGATTAAAACACACAAGTACTGACTCAGTTCACACTCAGATTTATTCTAGGGGTCGTGTCATATATCCTTTCCAGTCACAATGCCGACACCTCGGCTACTGTAGATCTCCTCCTCTATCAAGAACAGTGCAGCTACCGCGTCACATAGAGGCACTTCCCACTAACCTTGGACTACTGAAGTACTCCACCTGTCGATTATCGTGGGTCTTCCATGTCAACAAGGAACATCCCACCATGGGTCTGCCACATGACACACATATGCTCCCCCTCATGGCCTGCTGAGGTACTCCTTCTGTCTAGTACCGTTTTTCGATATCATCCCCAAGGTGATACCCACTCTGGGTCTGCCGCGTCACCACAACACTCACTACTAGGCCTTTTGAGTCACTCCAAGTCGAAACGGTCAACAGTCATCAGGTCTCATCTGTACACTGGGTTCCCGCACTATGCATGGTAATCTCTGAGAGGATCCTCTCCACAAGATACTGGTTGAAACTCAAAATTCCACTAATTTCCAAGAAGAAGTTTCTCAAAGGTTATTCACGTCATAGGTGTCTCAACTTAATAGATGGTGCATTAATCAGATGCCTGGTCTATGAGTTCTTATCCTTTTAGTCATAGGTTCCTGATTGGATATGTTCCCAATCCCACCTAACTGTTCCCCCATCTTAATCCAAAACATTGTGTGGTATCACTCATTGGGACCTTCTTACTCCATGATTTCTAGCGCCACTTATTTTTCGACAAATGGACATTTGGTGACAGTGTTTTGGAAAAAAGAATTTCAATGGGTCGTAGTCGGCCCGGGTCTGGTCCGACCCGGTCGGACCTACCCGGCCCGACCTGTTGAGTTTGGCCCGGTCGGCGAGGGTTCTAACGGCGGCTCAACCGAGGGGTACTGTGAGGGTGCAATGTGGCTCAGCCCATCCTAGGAGGTTCGGTCGAGGGTGGTACGAGACCACGTGGTGGGGGTCTGGATGCGGGGCGATGGTCCGGCCACGGGGTGGCGTCTGGCTGAGAGATGGCAGTCCGGACATGTGGAGGCGGTCGGCCACAGGGCGACGAGGTGGCGGTCCGGAAATGGGTCGGTGGTCCGGCCATGGGGCAGTGGTCTTTCCACGTGAGTGCGGTCCAGCCACGGGGCAGTGGTTCGACAATAGGACAGTAGTCTGCTAATGATGGATCAGAGGATGACAGTATCATCTCGGAAGACTGTTGACATCGGCTTAGTGAATGGCGAATGACGGATGGCGGACAATGGTGGAGGATGGCCGATCACAGTGGCGGCTCAGCCTGGTCGGCAGAGGAGGGTCGGCGGACGGCGGGGCGAATTGTGTCAGAGCCACATTGTTCGGAGGTCTCGTGGCTACATATGCCCCAGGGTGGTGTCATTTCATTGTCGCCATTGTAACATTCAACACCACAAAAGAAGCAGAATAGTGAACGGGGTTCAGGTGATGTTTGTTTGGCCCACAACCTCTGTGTTTTGGCTGTAGGAAATGACTCAATATAATAAGAATGATGAGCACCAAACCCTCCCTTAATGACTATTATCTAAACCCACAAAAGAAATAATATGCGGATCAACAAACTAGAAAGATGATCTACGTTCCTTGTTTTAGAATGGATGAACATGGGTAAACACATAATCATTCACAATAAACACGTATAATAGGTTGTTTTTTGACGTTGGTGTGAGAAGGAAGTGTGGATGTCAATTCATATAAAGAAGTCCCAAGGAAGAAGGTCGAATTAGAGGATGGTTTTTTCGTAGGAGGAGCATTATTTGTTGTTGGAGCATTATTCATTTTAGAGGTGATGCTATTTTTTGGACAAATATATTTCTCCCAAGGCTCTTTTTTCTCCCAATTCCATCAAAATTAATAGGTAGCCCCAAATTAAAATATTATGATATCTATTCTTTAGTTTTTTGAATTAAAATTCAAATTGGGTAAATTAATGCGGTGTGTTGGCACAATTAAGTAAAATAATTAGTTTTCCCAATTTAATGGCTCTGATAAAAGGTAGGGAGTGGAATACTGGGTAGATGGGATTTTTCTCCCCATTTAATGAGCGTGCTGAGAGGTCTAGTCCTCGGGTGTTTTCCAGCACCATATCCCCTCATGGGATGTTTCGCTCGGGTGGTCCCCAACACCATAACCTCTGATGGGAGGTTATGGTTTTGTGGTCCTCACCAATCAACATCCATATGGAGTTTTCGAATTAAAATAAATTGTTACACAATTTTATTTTATTTTATTCTTTCACATAAAACCCAAAAACTAAACTTCACTATGGACCAACGGTCTTTGATGTGAAAGTCCCTTTAAGAGAATACCAGTGCGGTGAGTTCAACAGTGCCCTCAAGTTTCAATTTTGAGCAGAGGATTAAATTTTAGAAAAATAGGATCATACATTTACAGAATGTAGTTGAACAATATTACATAAATTCAGTCTGGGAACTCTGAGCCTAATAATCACCAGCCATAAATTTTGTTAGACTCGTAAAATTCTCATATATTAAAAAATATTACATGGAAATTCTGGTTTTTTAAATTCTCCCCAACATAGGGCTCTATATCCCCGTATTCCACAATTAAAACTAGGTAAACAATTGGGGGTACTGAGAATAGATATGGGCCTCCTCCTCCCATGTGCTCTAATGGATGTTCTCGTGATACTAGCAAACACATACCAGAGGTATCGACAATCCATGAAGGACCCGCACCAGTCAACCCTCAATCTCTACTGGAACATCCATAAATGTCTCCCCATCATCGACATCCAACTACCCAAGGTTGATGATGTGTGAAGGTCATGAAGGTATCTTTCCATCTGGGACATGTGGAAGAAGTCATGCACCCTCAGAAACTGAGGTGGAAGAGCTAAGAGGTATGCCACCTTGCCTTTTCTGTTGAGGACCTAGAAAGTTCCAATGAACCTCAAAGATACCATTCCGCATCAGCCAAATCTCTGCAAACCTCATTGAGTTGTGACCCATAGAAATATGTGGTCACCATCCTCATACTATAGAGGTCTCCGTCTCTTGTCGGAATTTGACTTCTGCCTACTTTGTGTAGTCCTCACCAACTCTTGGATGATATGCACCTTCTCCGTGGTAGCCTGTACCATATCTGGTCCAAAAATTGCTGACTCACTTGACTCAGTCTAGCACAAGGTTGATCTGCAAGGTCGCTCGTACAATGCCTCAAAAGTTTACATCAATATGTTGGAGAGATATATTTTATTGTATAATAACTCCACTAAATGTAATTGATACTCCACGATGTGACCAAAGTCGAGGACACAATCATGCATCATGTCCTCGAGGGTCTGAATGGTCCGCTCAGACTAGCAATCCTTCTAAGGATTAAAGGTGGTGCTCAATTGAAGATGTGTCCTAAAAGCCATATTCCACCGCTTCCATAGCCAAGAAGTAAAACATGCATCACGATCGGAGACAACAGTCAAGGTTACACAATGTAACCGTAAAATCTCTTACACAATGAGGTGTCCAAATATCTTTATTAACCCTGCTCTTTGATAGGTAAAATGTGGTCTGACTTGATGATTCCATAGATGATTACCCAAATCAATTCATGTCCCCTGGATGTATGTGGTTGTCCTGTCACAAATTACATGGATATCCTTCCCCACATCAACTCTGGGACCTCTAAAAGCTTAACCAAGCCTCTTGTTACCTAATGCTCCACTTTCAATTGTTGACAAGTAAGACACCGATAATCAAAATCTCCTACTGCTTTCTTTATTCCCAGCCACCAGTGTTGTCTCTAGGGAACCTAGAACATATTATACAATCCAGGTTGTACTGCTAGAGGGGATGTGTAGAACTCCCTCAAAACATCATCCATAAGTGAATGTGGTACCATGTTACATCCTCTAATGAAGTTGACATGCTCCCCACCTTAATACTATCCATCAGGTGCCTACCTAGTGGATATATGGGCACAGCGAGCCTCGTACTCAGCATCCCCTCGCCGCGCCTCCCTGACTCGCTGAAGAAGTTGGATAGTGACTGTAAGAGACTATAGAAAATCTATCCCATATCTATCTACAATGGATATCTGTATAGCAGCCAACTTCTTTGTCGCATCAACTAATAGCTATATACCAGACCTCATGCAGAGTGCATCTTCCACAATTTTCATTGTCTGACCCGCTGTACGGATGATCAGTATTTGGTCGAAGGACTGCCAAGGTAGAGGCAGAGCTTCGACTGATGTGGTGCACATGGAGTAGGTGGTCATGCCAGTGGAGCTGGTCGTGCATCTGGCAGTGCATGACAATTTGAGATGTTACTACAACAACCCCTAGTAAGTCCAACCCGACTGCAAGGATCTGGTGGACAGGGGAGAGCATAGCTCCAGGAAGTTGAAGATGATGATCATTGTGCTCCAGAGATGATACAATGTATGATCTATGTTTACTTCAACTTATCTAACGTTCATATCGACACATGTCCTCGTCATTCTTTTTTTTCCACCACCACCGTTCAGAGATCGGAGATTCTGAAAAAGTCATTGGCTCGATCATTATAGCTAGAGACTCCTACGAGAGTGAATTCGACGATTACGCCCTAGTTCCGGTAGTGTGAGATTACTCTAGAAGGCGAGAACTTTGGCTAGGATCTCCTAGTAGCAGCGTTGAGGCATTACAGCGTCATTTTGGGTATGTACTGGAAATCAACAGTCCATGCCCAGATAGATTGTATTACATGAAATGTGCAGTGTGTCCGCACATATGGGACATGGTTTACCTTCACCAGTGAGAATGGAGCCTTTGCATCACAAGATATACTTACCCGGAGGAGAGTGCAACTGGTCACTATTCAGTTGGCTAGCCTTCCCCTCTGAGTTGTTGATGTGGAGAGTCTGAACTATCCTGTAGTGGTGGACCAGTACATGGATTTTTTCCCAGATGATATTTCAGGTCTACCTCCTCATAGAGAGAGAATTTTACCTTGACTTTTACCCTAGGATGACCTTGATATCTACACCAGCATATCGGATGGATCCCGTAGAGTATAATGAGCAGTATGTATTGTTAGAGGACTTACAGGTGAAGGGATTTATCTGGTCCAATGTGTCCACTCGGGCAGCCCCGATTCTGTTCGCCATGAAGGAGGATGGGATCCTGAGGATTTATGTCGACTATCAGCGATTGAACTAGGTGACCATGAAGAACAAGTACCCACTCATGGGGATTGATCACCACTTTGATAAGATGAAGTGAACACTGTGGTTCTCGATGTTAGGAATCAGATCAAGCTATCACCCACTCAATGTACAAGACGAGGATGTGCATATGACGTCCTCCCAGTGAAGGTATGACCATTATGAGTTATTACTTATTATATTCACCATGACCAATTCTCTATGAGTGTTCATGGGACACATGAATAGGATTTTTCAGTAATACATTGATCTCTTTATAGCAGTCTTCATCGATGACATTTTGATCTACTCAACTACGGAGGGGGAACCCAGCCTTAAGTGTGGTGCACTGCCTGGATTGATATATAGGGCCCAAAACTAGGATCGTGTGCACTAAAAAGAGGTGGCTGTATCACCCCCAAATGATAAAGGGTTAAATGACTAAATGATATGACTCATGTCATCAATTTTCACATTTATTTTTGGGAGCCTACCAGATTATAACTCCACAGTTAAGCATGTTTGGAATAGAGTAGTGATTAGGATATGTGACCCTCTGGAAAGTTTCCCAGGTTGTTTGTGAGTGAAGAAAATGCAAACTAGAAAGGACTTGTGATGACCAATGGGGACAGTCATTAGTCAGATAACCCGTTCGGGCATGTGGGTGTGCCCTAGGGTTGGGGCTACTTGTCAGCGGGGCAACTGGTGGTACCGGGTGGGCCAGGACTCGATGGCCATGTTAATGCGGGGTTGTTGTGTTGTCATTGGGACCCAGTTGTTATAATTTGTATCAGAGGATTCTATTCTAATGAAGAACTAGGACTCTAATCTTTTATATTAAGCAATAGTGTAACATCCCCAAATGTTAAAGGGTTATATGAATAAATGATATGACTCATGTCAACAAGGTTCACCTTCCATTTCAGGAGCCTACCTGATTAGAACTCCACACATAAGCGTGCTTTTCCTGGAGTAGTGATCAGGATGGGTGACCTCTTGGGAAGTTTCCGAGGGTGTGTGTGAGTGAGGAAAAAGCACACTGGAAAGGACATGTGTTGGCATGTGGATATTGTTGTCAGTGAGGAAAGAGAACACTGGAAAGGTCATATGTAGGCATGTGGGGATTGTCATTAGTCAGATGACCCGTTCTGGCATGTGGGTGGAACTTGGGGTGGGAACCACATGTCTGCGGGGTAACTGGTGGTACCTGGTGGGCCAGGACCCAACGAACATGTTAGGGCGAGGCGGTTGTGCTCTAACCAGGACCCAGTTGTCACATTTGGTATCAGAGGAGGAACCCAGCCTTAAGTGCGTGGTGCACTGCATGGGTTGAGATGTAGGGCCCACAACGAGTATGTTGTGCTCTAAAGGGCGGGGGGGGTGTTATTGTAACATCCCCAAATGATAAAGGGTTAAATTACTAAATTATATGACTCAAGTTAACAAGGTGCACTATCCTTTTAAGAAGGCTACCTGATTAGAACTCTATAGTTAAGCGTGTATGGCCTAGAGTACTGATCAGGATGGGTGACCTCCTGGAAAGTTTTCCAGGGTGTGTGTGAGTGATGACAAAGCACACTGGAAAGGACATGTGTTGGCCTGTGGGGACTGTTATTAGTCAGATTACCCATTCATGCATGTGGGTGGAACCTAGGGTGGGCTCCATGTGCCTACGGGGCAACTGGTTGTACCTGGTGGGCCAAGACCCAATAGCCATGTTAAGGAGGGGTGGTTGTGCTGTCACCGGGACCCCTTTGTCACATTTGGTATCAGATTAGTCGTTTCTACCACAGAACTTATAAATCTAATTTTTCATTTTTTTGTGAAGCAATAGTGTTAAGGGTACTGAGTGTGGTTTTCAGTTCAGGGAGTCTAGTGTTGGTGTGGGCGGCCGACATATCCATACACAAGGACCCTGACTTTTGATTTCTGACTCAATGCATGAAAACACTAATTGTGTGTGTGTCTTCAAATGGTTCCCCTTTCAAATAGCTCAAACCAAGTCTGGTCACCAGGTATAATTGTTTGATTGTGTCACGTATGTTTCATTCAGGATGTCTTTCCTCGGATGACATGCTTAAGCCCAGTGGGATGTACGAACTGACATCCTGCCGAGCGACGAGGCCTCGGTACATGGTCCTCTTACAGTTGAGGCACCAGCGGAGGTACCAGTGATACTGCCATATATTGGGCCACCGATGCCACCAGCCCCAGTAGCAGGTGATGCACGCTGCTCGAGCGTGCTGTATGAGTTCCAGCGCTAGAGGCCACCCAAGTTTCGTAGATAAACAGACCCATAGGTGGTTGAGGATTGTATGGAGGATGTGGTGGGTGTTTTCAGGATTGTAGGCACACCAGCGAAGTTTGTGGTGATCTTTGCTGCCAGCCTCTTTCAGGCAGTAGCAGGCAGATGGTGGAGCAGGATGCTCCAGTTTTTCAATGAGATGACCTTCACATGGGGAGTCATCGAGACCTACTTCATGGTGGAGTTTATATCTATGACTCTACACTTAGAGCATGCTCAGGAGTTACTACCTTTGTCGTAGGATTTTCCATTAGTAGCCAATTCATCTGTAGGCAGTGGACAGATGATACAGGGATCCAAGAGGACCATACCAGTTGGTGGGCGACCTCGGGATACAGGTTTGTTGGTGCAAGTCACAAAAATAGAGCCATCCATACGAGGATAGGGATGTGTTATGAATGCAGAAGGAAGGTTCACCTGGCATGTGACTGTCCGACTCCCTACATAGTTGATCTGCATGCATTGGAGGAGCCACCAAGACAGAAGTAGCGGCAGGTGCTTGAGCAACAACTGAGCAGTGGACAAGGTAGTAGAGCTCTAGAAGTAGGTGGACAAGAGCAGAACTAGTGGATTCCTTTTTGTCCCTTGTACTTCTAGTTCCATGATGCTGTCGTATTTTTGTCTTTTTACTTTGATCTGCAGTAATAAAAGACACTTATATTTGTGGTGTTTTCTTTCCTATCCATCTGTTTGGTTGATACTGAGAGGTCCAAGTTAAAAATTTTTGGCTTGACCCTCACTTTCAAGATTTCTACTAGAGAAGACCTAATGACCTCACACTGATGTCGACAGTGTGACTCGACCCTTGGAGGTGAGAGTGATGGTTGGATCTCTTGAAGTAACGTCAAGGCCTTACGATGCCATCCATGGCATGAATGCATAATTAATGTTAGGATTGACTATATTAGGAAATGGGAGTTGTTCATCCAGTGAATGAGACCGAGTTTCTCTTTTTAGGGAAGGAGAAATCATATCAGCTGTTACAGATCATAGGCAGAGAAGGTGCAGATCTTCAAGGAGCGGATGAAGACTGCACAGTGCAGTAAGAAACATGAAACTGGCGCAAGTATTAGAGACACAGATGTGTAAAATGTTTCAAGGGGAATAAGTGATAAGGACACATGAGTCTGCGGAGTAGCAGATGTGGAGGCAGAGCTAAGAGTAGCGGCATGCGGTCAAGGAGTGTGACCCAATGGCTCTAAGAATGATTCGAGGGATAGTCTATGTTCAGTACTAGATGTCGTAGTAATAGACGTTGAAATGAATCGTTCAATCCTCCCACAAATGTTGTCAAAGACATAGAGATTCCAGTAAGATGTATACATGACCCTCAAGTCTAGAGATACCTTTGGGAGGAGACTCGATAATCACACTTACGCCGATAGTGTGATCTGGCCCTCGAGGTGAGAGTTTCGGTTGGAATCTCTTGGTGGCATCATCGAGGCCTTACGACATTAGTATGAATATGGATTGGATCCACATTTCTTACATAGATTGACAATATTAGTAAAAAAAGGTTGTGGTTTATCGACAATGTTGGGAGGGGTTTTTTCATGGTCGACGAAAAGAAACCCCTAGGCAGCATAAGATAAACTCATGGATTGGAGGGTGTGGTCGATCACTCATGAGTTGGTCAACCTTAAACTCATGGAAGAAAGAGTTTTTAGTTTCAGTTCTAATTAGGACATGGAGGCCTGTTGAGTTTGAGGATGGCGATCACGTTCATATATGGGTCTCACCTTGTCGATGTTTATGGAGATGTGTCCAAGGAAGCAAGTTTTCTCCGAGGTTAAACGGACCTTTCTAGGTCCTCAGTAAGGTAGGAGATATGGTTTACCACTTGACCTTTCCACCTCAATTGCACCAGGTGCATGATATTATCAATGTACTTTAGCAGAGGAGATACGTTCATGATCCTTCACACATCATCGACCCCAGGGAGTTGGACGTCGATGACCGGGCGACATGCACGGAGGTTCCAGAGGAGATCGAGGATAGATAGGACCAGGTCTGATGTGGACTGTTGATTCCTCGGGTGTGCTTTCACTGGTAGCTCGGGAACCTCGAGGAGAGCACATGGGAGCAAAGGGCTCAGATACGTGCTCAGTAGCACTTTTTTTCCCTTGGTGTGTGTTATATCTTTACGGGGACGTAAATCTCTGAGGTGGGAGTAATGTAATGACATGGAAATTTCAAGGAAATTTTTTTCTTCATTTCTGTGGAATTTTACGAGTCCGTAGTTTATAAAGACACTTGACTCTGAGGCCCGGTGTGCCCGGAATCAATTTCTGAAGTTTGGCTTAGGTACATTCAGTGGACGAATGAGTGGGTTTTCTCTATCATTCGAACAGGTGCTTGGAATTGAAATCTAAGGGCACTGATGAACTCATAGCGCTGGTAATTTCTTAAGGGGATCTTAAGCGTAGTGGAGTTCTGTCGCATGAGGTGGTTAATTTTTGGGGATTCGATAAGTCTTAAATAAAATGTAGTGTTACAATTTATTTTATAATGAAGTTAAATTCTCCATAGAGAATTTTGAGGTGGGGCCACACCCCACCTAACTTCCCATGAGAGGGTATGACCAAGGGTGGTGGGGTACACACGAAACCCCAACCCTTCACCTCACCTTTAACTCCCATGAACTTTCCCCCATTTAAGCCCCTTGTTATTAATGTATAACCCCTTCACCTCCCACGTATTAATGAGGTCATCTATCCTCTTATAATGTGTGCCAACCCATTTAGTTAATGGCTTGAATTAATTATGGATGTTTATAATTCTTTTAGAATTTTAAACATTAAACACCCCCTTCCTCTTAAACACATGTCAACCTCTCAAGTTTATGAGGAACCGTCCCTCCCTCTATTTAGTTAAAATGCCATCATGTTTAATTAATGGGGATCCTTCCTCCATTTTTAATGCTGCACCGCAGCGGTTTGATTGAGTGAGTCCCTATGTCATAAATCCCCCATTTATGACTTGCGTGCCAATGACTAACCCACCACTCCTATTTAAAGGAGGCCAGGGGGAGGAGTTTTCGACGGCTTCAATAAGCATCGGAACTCTAGAAGCGAAGCACGGTTCCTTGAACTTTGACATTTTTCTTCTTCCTCCAACGAAGAATAAAGAACCCCGACGCTACCCTCAGCTGCATCCTTCTCGACGTTGATTGAACGACACACGTCTACCACGACATCGTCTACTGCGACACCGACGAATGCCCTCTTCAAGGTAGGGGTTTGATTTTATGTTCGTGAATATTTGTGCGTTCATCGTTAATATTTTAGCCACTTGCTATAGATTAACGGGAGGGGTTCGGACCGCATAAACACAGCAGAGCCTCCTCCCTTTTTACTGTTTTCATTCATTGTGGTTGGAACAGAGACGATGCGGTGCCATCGCACAATGCGGAATCGAGGGAACCACGACGAAGGAGCGCGGCGCCATCGCGCCACGCCGTTAAGGCTGAATGAGGTCACAGCCGGAGCAAGGGCTGTAGTGGAGGGGCGCGGTGTCGTCGCGCCACGCCAGAGCATCTTGAAGGGATGCTGCCGGGGCAGGCCGTGGTGGAGGGGTGTGGCGCAGACGCGCTGTGTCGGTCAATGAAGTGCCATGACGGTCACCAATAGTGGGAGGCCGAACTCCCCGGCCGCCGAAGCATCAAGTGTTGCGGCCCTTTGGCCGTGGAAGAAGACCTGGAGGTGGCCGGATAAACCAGCCATCGACGCTTGAAGGGTGGGACCATGGGGTCCCACGGCGACGGCACCGGCCCTGGGGTTCGTAACCCCCGGTGGTGGATAGGGGGTCCCCCACGTGGGGCCGATGTTACAAGGCGAGGGGGTAGTGCCCCCCCCCCCCCCCCCCCCCCCGCATTGCGCCGCTCGGTCACAGACCAAGCGCCCAGCCGAGGCCGTTGGGCCAGACCGCCCGCTGCGCCGGGCCGCCCGCTGGGCCGGGCCGCCCGCTGGATCGGGCCGCTCACTGGACTGGGCCGCCCGCTGGACTGGGCCGCCTGCTGGGTCGGGCTGCTCCCAAGTGGGCAGAACCTAGACCCTTGTCGGGTCAACCCAGGGGGTATCGGGCCGGGTCGGATCGGGCCAGAACCCTCTATTTTCGGGGAGTTTCGTTCAAACGCCCATAACATGGGCTACAGACCTCCGATCGACGCACCGTCAGTTGTGATGGGATCCCTGGATCGAGACAGTCATTTATTTAAATTACACTAAAGGTTTCAGAAAACTTTGTGTACGGCCAGGTTGGTCCAAACACGAAACCAACCGGCCCCTCGGAGCAGAAACGCCTATAACATGAGCTCTGGATGTCCGATTGATGTGCCATCGATTTTTTTGGATTTCTATTACTAAGACGGACCTTTTTGTTTACTCTGATCGAGGATTGGATATATTTGGAGTATGGACGGGTTGGATTGTACCTGAAATCCAACAGGTCCCCTGGAACGGAAAAGCCAATATCATTCAGACCGGGCATCCATTTTACGAACCGTCAGTGGCATTGATGATCACGTTGAGAAACGGTCCCTATGAGTATACCCTATGTGAGTTTGGGGTACACTTGAGATACGGTCGTGTTGGTTCGTAGTCGAAACCAACCGGGCCGCTAGGACAAAAGGGCTAATAACTCACAGACCGGGCGTCTAATTGACGTGCCGTTAGTTGTGTTGGGACCCCTATGACGAGGAGGTACATTGAGATACTTATTAGTGAGACATTGTGATACTTGGAGTATCAACCTGTAGCTCATGGAGTGGACCCTCCTGGAGACGAGCGTACGGAGTACGGAGACCGTGTAGCTTGCTGAGACCTGATGACTGCTTGTCCGATTTGATTCGGAGTGACTTCCATGGCCCAATGGGGAGTACTACATTGTGAGGTGGCAGACCCATGGCCGAGGAGCACTACATTGTGAGGTGGAAGACCCATGGTAGTCGACAGGAGGAGTACATCTGTAGGCTATGAGGGGGAGCACTATTGTGTGAGGTGGGAGACCCATGGCGGAGGAGCACTACATTGTGAGGTGGATGACCCGTGGTACTCTATAGGAGGATTACATCAGTAGTCTTAGGTTAGTGAGAAGTACCTCAGAGTCATGACAATATCATTGTACTCGCCAGAGACGGAGATCTTTAGTAGTTACGGTTTCGATAATGAAAATACTGGTTTGAGCTGAGTCAATGACCTTTGTGTTTTTCCTCATGATTGAGATGGGTTACTAGATAACATACGAATATGTATGGGAATATACATATGTAGTGGTTATCCATAGACCTCATATCTTTGATACCTCGTGGATGATATGGGTTAATTGGTTACTTAGGTATAATTATAGGCTTATACCTATCTAAGGCTTATCTATGAGAACTTACTTTGTGATTATCCTTGTTGGATTTAGTGAGACCATGAGGGTCTCAGGGTCCCTACTGAGTATTTTATACACACCCATGCGCGGGCTTTGCCCTCACCTCATTGTGTTGCTTGCAGATAACAGACATCACTGATTGTGGTTGAGGCTTGTAGAGCTGGACGATACCCGGAGGTGGATATCACGACAAGTCGGTACCCGGATGAGACGTATGGATGTGGAGTACTGAGGAGGACATTTGTACCTACCCTTCATGTTGGAAGCTGGAAGACAGTCCAGGAGCTTCTTGTCACCTTTCAGTTGTTGTCCTTTGATTTGTACATTACATTCTATTGTAGTTGTACCTTTCCATGGGGCTTGTATTTCCGACCCCTTGTACTTTCAGCACGTCAGTTTTACTGCTTACATAGTGTAGCTTCTTCTTGTACTCTATTTGTGTGTGTTTTCGTTTCATAAAGACAATGCCTTCCCTTTTATTTCGGATTTATGCCTTTAGTGCTAGTCGCCAGCCCCTGGCCAATGGAAGGCGGGCTTGGGGTAGTCACGGCACAGACCTTGAGGATGGGTCATGACAAAAGAATTTTAAACACCCAAAATTAATTCAAGCCATTAGCTAAATGGTTTGGCACACAGTATGAGAGGATATATGACCTCATTAATGCTTGGGAGGTAAAGAGGTTATACATTAATAACAAGGGGTTTAAATGGGGGAATGTTCGTGGGAGTTAAAGGGGAGGTGAAGGGTTGGGGTTCTGTGTGGACCCCACCACCCTTGGTCAGACCCTCTCATGGGAAGTTAGGTGGGGTGTTGCCCCACCTCAAAATTCTCTATGGATAATTTAGTGTCTTTATAAAATAAATTGTAACACTACAATTTATTTAAGACTTATCAAATCCCTAAAAATGAATCACCTCATGCGACAAAACACAACTGCGCTTAAGATACCCTTAAGCAAAGACTGGCGCTACGAGTTCATCGGTGACCTCAGATTTCAATTCTGAGCACCGGTTCAAAAGATAAAAAATCCCGCTCATTCGTTCACTGAACGTACCCAACCCAAACATTAGAAATTGATTCTGAGCACACCGGTCCTCAGAAGCAGGTGTCGTCAGAAAATGCGGATTCATAAAATTACATATAAATTAAGAAAACAATTCTTTGAAATTTCTATGTCTTTATAAATAGTTTTATGGGTAATGAGTTCAGTTTTTAGTTTAGGGAGTCTTGTGTTGGTACGATGGCCGACGAATCCATACATGAAGACCCTGACTTCTGATTTCTGAATTGGTACACGGAAACACTTATTGCATGTGTGTTTTCAAAAGTTTTTCATTTTGATTTTTTGAGTTAATACCTATGTGATTTCCTCATGATTGAGATGGATTACTTGATTATATAGGTATATGTAAGGGAATATACCTATGTATGGTTTTTTTTAATTTTATACCTTTTGTTTTATCCATGATGGATTTTGGGATACCTAGAGGGTCTCGGGGTCCCTACTGAGTATCATTATAATCACCCCAGGAACAGCTATACCTGCACCTTAATATGTTGGATGTAGAGTAAAAATAACACTGACAGAGGCAGAGAGTGCTAGGATTGGATGGTTCATGGAGGTGGACCATTAAACGTTTTTGTACACCAAGGAGACAGGTGGACGTGGAGTTCTGAGGAGGTGATATGTACATACACTTCAGGTAGGAACCTCAAAGGATGAACCAACATCTGACTTTCCCTTTCATTCAATTATATTTTATAACTATTGTACTTCACTTTCTAATTGGGCATGTATTCTAGACCTTTTTACTCACAACACTCACCCTGATTATAGTTCAGATTTCTGGTGTTCATATCATGATGTGTGCTTGGTTACCTGAGCATACAGCTTATAAACGCAATGGAATCCCATTTTTAGGGAATACACATTCGTTGCATGTTTCCTGGCCCTGGACCATGGAAGGCGGATTTGGGGTAGTCATTGCATGGGCCCCGGTGGATGGGTCTTGAAATATTGTCATTAGAGACTAGTTACATAACAAATATTATTTTATAAATGATCATCATCATTTAACCCAATCATATTCCCATATAGTATAGTTAGTACGCATTCCCTATATAAAACCCTTCATAATGACCATTAATTTAACAATGATATTTGGGGATCTTATATTTTTAGTGGGGGTAATCCTACAATACATTAATTAATGATCATATGTTAGAAAAACTTATTTATATGATTATGAAAAAAAGATCATAACATAATATAATATATCCAAATTAGTGATATATCATTAATCCTAATTCATGGAATAATGTTATTTTAATCAAAAATAAAAAATTCATATTATTTTAAAATCATAAATAACCATTCATGATCTATGAGATTTTATCAACATCATAATACATTTGTTTATTGTATACACATAAGAAGAGAGAAATATTTAATTTTTCATGAACACTAAAAAGAATATCATAATGGATTTGGTTCCCTATTTATCCTATAAAATCCATAGAAAATTTTCACTCATATGAATTTCATAACAAATATATTCCCTTCATGAATTGGAATGACACTACTTTCTAGAAATGAGTATGTAACTAGATGTCCATCCAAACTCAATTATGTAGTGGTATATATAATAATTGAACAACCATTCAAAAAATTAAAATCAATATGTTTTCAATGGGAATTTAAAAATATTATCATATCATTATATCAAAACTCTCCGAATGGAAATGGATTTCGTTAAAATTTTAATCATTTTGTTATATAATATCTAATGCTAAAGAAACAACATTCATAAAGAATAAATCAATATATTATTATATTGTTAGAATAAAATGTGTTTTATAGAATCACCCTTCAATCATCCTCATTATAGTCTATAAATGGGAATAATGTGGTTTCAATTATAAGATAATATCTCTATTTTATTATATATATATTTATTTAATCACAAAAAAGATTAAATATAACTTAAATATTATTTTATTTTTTTGTTTAAAGATGTGATGATATAAATTTCTTAATATAAAATTTTTAAAATAAATATACATAATATGTATCTGTTTAATTTCAATAAAAATGAATATGGAATAACATAAATTATTTTTAATTGAAACAAATTTTCATTATTGAAGAAACTATATTCAATTTTTTAAAGATAAAATATAACATTTCTTCCACATATTTATAGATATTATTAGATGATTAATATGAAAAAATAATTTCTTTAAAAAGATAGGCCATAAAATGAACATTATTTAATTTAAAATATTATTGATACTTTTTTGTACCATAGAGGGTAAAATGGAACTAATTCATCAAAATTTTTAAAATAATGAGAGTATAATTCAATAGTATGATTTTAATGGAAAATATACTTATTATTATTGTCAATTTAAATTCTATCCTATACAATCAATATTAAATTGATATTGAAAAATAAATTATTTACCTCAAGTTTTTCATTGATTCACACATGTCCAAATATCATGAATAATATATATTAAGTGTTGTAAATATATTCCAAAACAATATTCTGACATAATATAATAAATTTCATTACCTTATAATTTTTAAACGTTTATTTATTAATAATTTAATTACTAAAACAATCGTTAGGGGGAAAACATGTATCTTTTCAATGAATTATCCAGTTAGATGGTTCCAATGATTTCAAGTTATCAATGATATCATCTTAAAAAAACATTATAAAAACTAATTAATTATAATATTGATTCATCATATAAACATATTTCATTATGTATATAAATATACAACGAAAATCAATATGTGTAGCTTTGTGGAGGTGTTTTTTCTCATGAATGCACGAGTGACATTATCAGTTTCCATCAAATGGAAAGGAAAAATACAATATAATGTATTATATTTCCAAACTATTTTCTAAATATAATTTATATTCATTAAATACACAATAATTATATTCTATAAATTAATGTTATGTAAAATTTAACATATCACTACATAGAGTTTGTAATACATTTCTATGAACTAGTGATACATTCATTTCCTCATTGATTGAAATGTGATAGATAATGTTTGAACCATGATCACAATAAAATTTATTATATTTAATATAATGAAATAATTTCTTATAATGGAAAACGATATTAAGTATATTTTAAGGAAAATTATAGTACAACGTTAAGAGTTATAATTCAATATTGGTAAACCTCCTTTGTATTACACGTTATATCTTGTATGGGTGGTATGTTGGTAAAAATAAGATAATAATGGTGTGAGGAGAGATTAAACAAAGAAATTTGGTTAGTAATTGTCGAATATAGAAGTATCATATATTTTTAGGAATTGAGGATTTTTAGTTACCAATTATATGGGTAGAATAATTTAAATTATTTTAATGATTAAAATATTTAAATGTCCTAATATAATCATGTTCTAAAAAAGATAAAAATATTAGATAATACAAATTATAAGGTTGAAATAAAATCAAAAAATTTTATTAAATCAAGTAATTTCTAATATTATATACCCTATCTATGAGATTAAAAATCTGGTAAACTTATTTTGACATTACCCATGAAATCAATTATTTAACGTTTTTAATATTTTTTTTGATAATTTAATATTCAAATATTGTTTTTTCTTATATATGATTATTCTATATATTGAATAATTTATACATTATATAATTTTTACATGTGGATGAACTATATTTTAAAATATGTTAATATAATTTAACGATAAAACTTTTGAGAAAAATTATTTTTAAGAATAATACAGAGTTAACTGTCAATTATATACGTTAAATAAAACTCAATATGAATGCAAAATTTTTTAACTGAATATGTTATAAATTTTTTTTATTAGAATAAATAATAAATATTGATTAATTTTTTTATTATGTCATAAATATTATAAGTCCATAAAAACATGTATTCTTTAAAACATCTCTCTTTACGAGCATGTGCAATTATTTTAATTTCTAACCAATTTAGTATGCAATGAATTCAATATAAAAATTTGTATAAAATAATTTTCATTATTCTATTTAGTAATATTAATACACTAAAATCATATGGCTGTGCTATAATAGTCACATTAAATAATAATATTATAGTATTATATCCTTGTTATTTATATTATGTGTTATGTATATTGAAATATTTAAAATTAATTAATTTTAATATGTAAGAATAAAACAATTTATATAATCATTTTACGTTAAAGGATTTAGACAATTTTCAAATATTGTATTTATTATCCACCATGATTCATTACTTTATTCTTTAATTTTTAAATTAATATTCTATCATCCACTCTGTAAGGATTTTTTTATTGTATGAAAACTCATATTAAAAATGAGTAGTAAGATAATTTATACTTGAAACTAAAATGCGATTCTTCATTTTTATAAAGAAATATATTATGGTATGTTTTTTTGTTATAGAAATATTTAATGATTCTTATCATGAAATGTTTATTATAAATTTTAAATGACCATGGGTGATGAAAACGTCGATACTTTTACTTATGTGTTTGATATATCCTGTTGATTAATTGGGGTAAGAGAAATTGTAGAGACCCGAAGCTTGACGTACATGGACATTACATTACTTTGGTGGAATTTTTATTACATAACAAAAACAAACACCAAAAGATCGTAATAGTTTAGTGCCTTTGTAAATATGGAACATAATCTTCTAATCTTAGTGAGTTGTACCTCAGAGTCGTGACAATATCATTGTACTCGTCAGAGACGGAGATCTTCAGCAGTTACAGTTTCGATAATGAAAATCCTGGTGTGAGATGAGTCAATGACCTTGTGTTTTTCCTCATGATTGAGATGGGTTACAAGATAAAATACGTATATGTAAGGTAATATACATATGTAGTGGTTATCCGTCGACCTCATATCTATGTGATACCTCGTGGCTGATATGGGATACTTGGTAACTTAGGTATAAGTATAGGCTTATGCCTAACTAAGGGTTATCTGTGAGAACATTCTTTCTGATTATCCTTTTTGTATTTAGTGAGAACTTGAGGGTCTTAGGGTCCCTACTGAGTATTTTATACTCACCCATGCACGAGCTTTGCCCGCACCTCGTTGTGTTGCTTGTAGATGACAGACATCACTGATCGTGTTTGAGGCTTGTAGAGCTAGACGGTACCCGGAGGTGGATCTCACGACAAGTCGGTACCCAGAAGAGACAGGCATATGTGGAGTACTGAGGAGGGAATATGTTCCTACCCTTCAGGTAGGAAGCCGGAAGATGATCCAGGAGCTTCTTGTCACCTTTCAGCTGTTGTCCTTTGAGTTGTACATTACTTTCAGTTGTAGTTGTACCTTTCTTTTGGGCTTGTATTTCCAGCCCCTTGTACTTTCAGAACGTTAGTTTTACTACATACATAGTGTAGCTTCTTCTTATACTCTATTTGTTTGTGTTTTCATTTCATAGAGGCAATTCCTTCCCTTTTAGTTGGGATTTATGCCTTTGGTGCTAGTCGCCAGCCCCTGGACTATGGAAGCCGGGCTTGGGGTAGTCACGACATCGGCCTCGAGGACGGGTCATGACAAAATAATTTTAAACACCCAAAATTAATTCAAGACATTAACTAAATGGGTTGGAACACATTATTAAAGGATATATGACCTCATTAATTCTTGGGAGGTGAAGGGGTTATACATTAATAACAAGAGGTTTAAATGGGGGAATGTTTGTGGGGGTTAAAGTGGAGGTGAAGGGTTCGGGTTTTCTGTGGACCCCACCACACTTGGTCAGACCCTCTCATGGGAAGTTAGGTGGGGTGTGCCCCACCTCCAACTTCTCTATGCATAATTTAACATCCATATAAAATAAATTTTAACACTACAATTTACTTAAGACTTATGAAATCTATAAAAATTAACCACCTCATGCGACAAAACACAACTGCGCTTAAGATACCCTTAAGCAAATACCGGCGCTACGAGTTCATCGGTGACATCGGATTTCAATTCTGAGCACCGGTTCAAAAGATAGAAAATCCCGCTCATACGTTCACTGAACGTACCCAACCCAAAATTTAGAAATTGGTTCCGAGCACAACGGTCCTCGGAATCAGGTGCCGTTAGAAAATACAGACTCGTAAAATTCCATTGAAATTAAGAAAAAAATTCTTTGAAATTTCCTTGTCTTTATAAATAGTGTTAAGGGTAATATGTTCGGTTTTAAGTTTAGGGAGTCTTGTGTTGGTGAGACGGCTGACATATCCATACATGAAGACCCTGACTTCTGATTTCCGAATTGGTACATAGAAACACTTATTGCATGTGTGTTTTCAAAGGTTTTTCTTTGTGATATTTTGAGTTATTACCTATGTGATTTCCTCATGATTGAGATGGATTACATGATTATATAGGTATATGTAAGGGCATATACCTATGTAAGGTTATTTGTATATTTTATACCTTTTGTTTTATCCATGATTGGTTTTGTGATACCTAGAGGGTCTCTGGGTCCCTACTGACTATCATTATAATCACCCCAGCAACATCTATACCTGCACCTTATTGTGTTGGATGTAGAGTACAAATAACACTAGCAGAGGCAGACAGTGCTAGAACTGGACGGTACATGGAGGTGGACGATTAAACGTTTTGGTACACTATGTAGACAGGTGGATGTGGAGTTCTGAGGAGGTTAGGAACCTCATAGGATGAACCAGCAGCTGAATTTCCCTTTCATTCAATTATATTGTATCACTATTTATACTTGTACTTTCTATTTGGGAATGTATTCTATACCTTTTTACTCACAACACTCACCCTGTTTATAGTTCATATTTCTTGTCTTCATATCATGATGTGTGCTTGGTCACCTGAGCATACAGGGTATAAATGCAATGGAATCCTATTTTTAGGGAATACACATTCGTTGCATGTTTCCTGGACCTGGACCATGGAAGGCGGGTTTGGGGTAGTCAATGCATGGGCCCCGGTGGATGGGTCTTTAAATATTGTCTTTAGAGACTTGTTACATAACAAATATTATTTTATGAATGATCATCGTCATTTAACCCAATCATATTCCCATATAGTATAGTTAGTATGCATTCCATATATAAAACCCTTCATAAAGACCATTAATTTAACAATGATATATGGGGATCTTATATTTTTAGTGGGGGTTATCTTACAATACATTACTTAATGATCATATTTAGAAAAACCTATTTATACGATTATGAAAAAAAGATCATAACGTAATATAATATATAGAAATTAGTGATTATCATTAAACCTAATTCATGGAATAATGTTATTTTAATAAAAAATAAAAAATTCATATTATTTTAAAATCATAAATAACCATTCATGATCTAGGTGTTTTTTCCAACATCATAATACATTTGTTTATTGTATACACATAAGAAGAGAAAAATATTTTTTTTGTCATGAACACTAAAAAAGATATCATAATGGATTTGGTTCCATATTTATCCCATAAAATCCCTAGATAATTTTCATTCATATTAATTTCATAACAGATATTGTCCCTTCATGAATTGGATTGACATTACTTTCTAGAAATTAGTATGTAACTAGATGTCCATCCAAACTCAATTAAATAGTGGTATATATAATAATTGAACAACGATTCAAAAAATTAAAATCAATATGTTTTAAATGGGAATTTAAAAATATTATCATATCATTATATCAATACCTTCCGAATGGAAATGGGTTTCGTTAAAATTTTCATCATTTTTTTATATACTAACTAATGTTAAAGAAACAACATTCATAAAGAAAAAATCAATATATTATTATATTGTTAGAATGAAATGTGTTTTATAGAATCACCCTTCAATCATCCTCATTATAGTCTATAAATGGGAATAAAGTGGTTGTAATTATAAGATAATATCTCTATTATATTATATATATATTTATTTAATCATAAAAATGATTAAATATAACTTAAATATAATTTTATTTTTTTGTGAAAATATGTGATGATATAAATTTCATAATATAAAATTTTTAAAATAAATATACAGAATATGGATATGTTTAATTTCAATAAAAATGAATATGGAATAACATAAATTATTTTTAATTGAAACAAATTTTCATTATTGAAGAAAATATATTCATTTTTTAGAAGATATATATAACATTTCTTTTACATATTTATTGATATTATTAGATGATTAATATGAAAAAATAATTTCTTTAAAAAGATAGGCCTTTAAATGAACGTGATTTAATTTAAAATATTATTGAAAATTTTTTGTACCATAGAGGGTAAAATGGAACTAATTAATAAAAATTTTGAAAATAATGATAGTATATTTCAATAGTATGATTTTAATGGAAAATATACTTATAATTTTTGTCAATTTAAATTCTATCTTATACAAATAAGATTAAATTGAGATTGAAAAATAAATTATTTACCTCAAGTTTTTCCCTGATTCACACATGTCAAAATATCATGAATAATATATATTAAGTGTTGTAAATATATTCCAAAACAATATTCTCACATAATATAATAAATTTCATTACTTTAGAATTTTTAAACATTTATTTATTAATAATTTCTTTACTAAAACAATCATTAGTGGGAAAACATGTATCTTATCAATGAATTATCCAGTTAGATGGTTCCAGTGATTTCAAGTTATTTATGATATCATATTACAAAAAAATTATAAAAACTAAGTAATTATAATATTGATTCATCATATCAACATATTTAATTATGTATTTTAATCTAAAAAGAAAATCAATTTGTGTAGCTTTGTGGAGGTGGTTTTTCTCATGAAAGCATGAGTAACATTATCAGTTTCCATCGAATGGAAAGGTAAAATTCAATATTATGTATTATATTTCCAAAATATTTTCTAAATATAATTTATATTCATTAAATACACAATAATTATATTCTATAAATTAATGTTATGTAAAATTTCACATATCACTACATAGAGGTTTTAATACATTTCTATGAACTAGCGATACATTCATTTCCTCATTTATTGAAATGCGATAGATAATGTTTGAACCATGATCGCAATAAAATTTATTATATTTAATATAACGAAATAATTTCTTATAATGGAAAACAATATTAAGTATATTGTAAGGAAAATTATATTACTACGTTAAGAGTTATAATTCAATATTTGTATACCTCCTTTGTATTACACTTTTTAACATGTATGGGTTGTATTTTGTAAAAATAAGATAACAATGGTGTGAGGAGAGATTCAACAAAGAAATTAGGGTAGTAATTGTCTAATATAGATGTCTCATAAATTTTTAGGAATTGAGGATTTTTAGTAAACAATTATATGGGTAGAATAATTTAAATTATTTTAATGATTAAAATATTTTAATGTCCTAATCTAATCATGTTCCAAAAAATCTAAAAAAAATTAGATAATAAAAATTATAAGGTTTAAATATAATAAACTAATTATATTAAATCAATTAATTTCTAATATTATATACCCTATCTATGAGATTAACAAACTGGTAAAATTATTTTGACATTATCCATGAAATCAAATATTTAATGTTTGTAATATTTTTTTGAAAATTTAATTTTCAAATAAATTTTTTTCTTATATATGATTATTCTATATATTGAATTATTTATACATTATATAATTTCGACATGTGGAAAAACTAGATTTTATAATATGTTAATATAATTTAATAATAAAACTTTTTATAAAAATGAATTTTAAGAATAATATAGAGTTAACAGTCAATTATATACGTTAAAAAAACTCAATATGAATGCAATTTTTTTTAACTGAATATGTTATAAAAAAATTTAATTAAAATTAATAATAAATATTGATTAATTTTTTTATTATATTATAAATATGATAAGTCCATAAAAATAGTTCATCTTTAAAACATCTCTCTTTATGAGCATATGCAATTATTTTAATTTATATCCAATTTAGTATGCAATGAATTCAACATAAAAATTTGTATAAAATAATTTTAATTATTCTATTTAGTAATATTAATACACTGAAATCATATGGATGTGCTATAATAGTTACATTAAATAATAATATTATAGTATTATATCCTTGTTTTTTATATTATGTGTTGTGTATATTGAAATATTTAAAATTAATTAATTTTAATATAGAGGAATAAAACAATTTATATAATCATTTTACGTTAAAGGATTTAGAAAATTTCCAAATATTGTATTTATTATCCACAATGATTCATTACTTTATTCTTTAATTTTTAAATTAATATTCTATCATCCACTCTGTAACGAATTTTTTATTGTAAGAAAACTCATATTAAAAATGAGTAGTAAGATAATTTATACTTTAAACTAAAATGCGATTCTTCATTTTTATAAAGAAATATATTATGGTATGTTATTTTGTTATAGAAATATTTAATGATTCTTATCATGATATGTTTATTATAAATTTTAAATGACCATGCATGATGAAAAAGCCGATATTTTTAATTATGAGTTTTATATATCCTATTGATTAATTGGGGTAAGTGAAATTGTAGAGTCCCGAAGCTTGACGTACATGGACATTACATTACTTTTGTGGAATTATTATTACATAACAAAAATAGACACCAAATGACCGTAATAGTTTAGTGCCTTTGGAAACTTGGAACATAATCTTCTAATCTTGGTGAAAGATCCTAAACAACTCCCAAAAAGATCTTCCCTTTTTTTTATACCTAAAAAAATTCCTTATATCCTGGGGAAAAGAAAAAATAAAAATGGTGATCTCAATTGCTCAGTAAGGGTAAACATGGATAAAATAATACAAATCGTATACATTTGAACATAAAAACTTGAAGATAATTTTTAAACATCAAAAGCTTGAGAAATCCCATAAAACATGGAAGTACGTAAGGAATAGATCATAAAGGAACATCAATCATGATAAAATATCATGGGAATAAAACATGTAATTGTGGAAAACATTCTAGAATTGTTATGATTTCCAAAGTAGCCAAGACATTACTGCCAAGACCATCTTAGTGGACAAAGTCCCTTTCTGAATCGAGTTCACTCCTCGTTCCAGTCCTGTAACACTGAACCAGATTAACATACCATTCCAGCCATGTCTATATCATGAGATATAAATCTTTACCCAATGCATTGGATATAGATGTAGGTCACATCTATCTCATAATGAAATCATTCTTACTTGTGCCACAAAATAAACTTAAAACATTCATCATAACCCAATGATTAAAATGGGTTTCATAAACATCATCACATCATTTCATAATCCATATATGGACATTTCATTATAAGAAAATTGGACCATGTAAATAATATATACATTAAACTTGAAACATACACATATAAAATAATTTCATCTTATATGAAAATTGGTTTTGATAAAACATTTGAAATTAATTCTTGAGGAAAATATCCTTTCTTCGTCAGAATCATTTTCTTTTCAAAAAATGCCATGAACATTTAAAATAAAAGTATTTTGTTGAAAATATTTATAAAATCATGTAGAGTAAGATTTATTAAAATGAGGTGTTATGAAACCATAAAAATCAGTTCACACTGTATAAGATAAAAATAACATTCTCCTCGTACTTTTATCAAAAAAGTCAAAAAAGTACCTCGTAACGTAAACAAAAGAATGATTCCTCACATACCATGTAGTAAAAGTCAAAAATGGGTAAAAAGGAAATTAAAAATACATGAAAACACTTTTATAAAACATGGAAATAGATGATATAAATAACCCCAGTAAATACTTACGAATTAGTAATCTCAGTTAAAAATGAGATTTGCAAAATTATCCCTTACCTTATGTCCGATATGATTCATATGGATCAGAACCTCCTGTATAATGATTTAAATAATTTCATTGACTTATTACATAATCATATTCATTGTTATGATTTCATATATGTTTCACTTATGAATTTATATTAACCATTCTTTTGTAAATTCAATGTAAAAGAAGAGTTTTGGGTAAAATCATTTCCTTTATCGTATGTGTTTCGACTTGTCGTTCTTGATATTATTGATTATATCCTGATTACTATAATTCCAGAATGTAAAACATTAATTATATTTAATATATATTCATCATATACATATATATTATAGATAGATAAAAGTAATGAAATACACCGTTCATGGAGACGGTAGGCCGTACGTAAGCATGAAAAATGTTTTAGTTTCCTAGTTGAATTGAATGAAATTAAATAAATGACAAACATATAAATAAATAAAGTAGAATTATCATGTCATATATTACATTATTATTCAGTATATATACTTTATAATCATTTTTTAATGTTTAATCATGGAAAATTAATCTCATCGCGTTCGTGGAGACGGTAGTCCGTACGTATGCACGAGCAATGATATCATTCCCATGATCCTAGAATTGTATTTGAGTGTATGTATACTATTTCAGAATTAATATCACTTTAAAATAATCATATATATTCAATATTTACACCATTATACCCATCCATGTAAGGTGGTGGTGTAAAATAGATTACTCCACGGCGTGGAGACGGTATTCCGTACGTACGCACGCGTGGTGATTTCATTTTTCGTAGGATAGATAGATGGTGAAATAGGGTTGTTTCATACTTATAATAACATATCATTATATGAGTGATACTGATGCTATTACTTCATAATTAAACAACTAAAGATTAATATGTGGAAGTAGAAATAATGTTGAAAGAATCTGTAACGGACATTACCTCTTCTTTGAATCTCCTCTTTGAGACCTCCTCTTAGGGCACTAAAATTGGTCTTTGAAGAAGACCAGAACCTCTAGGATGTTTCTATGGAAGTTTAGAAGAGAATTTGGCATGGGTTGTACGATCTTGAAGGCTCAATGTGGTGTGAGTAAGAGAGGGAGGAGGTTCCCTTTTATAAGGGAGGAGAGGGTCACCTTTGGAATAACTAAAAATATTATTTTATTATAAAGTCATATTCGATTTTTAATAGCTCCAAATTGAGTTATTTCGAAGATAAGGTGGGTATGGGTCGAAATAATCTAATCCAATAGAATTTAGAAAAGTTTAGGTTTCTATTTTAACCTTATCATTTATATTTAACTTTATGTTAGATAATTAACTTTTACTGTGTCTTCTTGTTTTCTTACACTATAAGGTTAACAAAATTACTATAACAAGCCAAAAGAACCCCATGTTGTTAATTATTAATATATATAACCTTATATAAGTAATTTGGACGAACTTTATAATTTTATGAATAAAATAACAATTCATAATATAATATTTTGTTTAAAAACTATTTTATGTCAATTTTGACAATATTTGGTAATTAATTTTGGTAAAAATCATAAAGAATGATTATTTCTAAAAAAGTTAACTAAATCAATACTAACATGTAATATTAATCTATAAAATTAGTGTAATTCATAAAAAGTCTCAAATTACATTTATTTGGGTATTTATAACATCAATTTTTTCAATATTTCATTAATAAGATAGTTACTGCATCATCTTTGTGTCATAATTAAATTAAATTATTTAATTTCTAAAAATTATAATAAAAATACTATTATTTAGTAAATCTTTCTATATTTCTAAGGAATATTTATAGTCCAATTTATCTTATGTATAACCCTATATTAAAAATGAATTATTAAACATTGATTTTAACCATTTTAACCCTTCTTTAAATAAACAAATAATAAATGTCCTAATCTAATACAAGTGGGCCAAAATTGTCATATTTTTTTCCTAAGGTTGTTTTTTGTCAAATTACACTTATCCAACAGAATTTGGACATGTGTTATTGTAATAATAATATCATTTTTACCCTTAATTATCCTATTTAACTTTAACCGTGGTAATGAAAAGCAAAAAAGTTATTATTCAACAAAAAATATTTTCATCTCATTGAATCACATTTTAGTCCTTGATATTAACCGTGTCTCTCAGATTTTCCAAATTCCACTCATAGAAGCAGTAAAATTATGTTTTATGAAAAATTCAGTTTTTTAACTATTACTTAGTGGTTTCACTATTCATCAAAAAATTAAAGTTCCCAGAAAAATACCAAAAATTAGGCCTATGCTATATTTGATATTATGAATTAATAAATGATGTCAATTTTACCAAATTCAAAACATATCAGTTTCATTAATTAATTTAAAAATTAATTCTCATCATCAAAACAAATATCGTGTTTTTAAGAGATAATAACAATCAAATGATTGACACGTGTTTATGTCTAGTTTAAATGTGAAATTACATCCAATGACCTACATTGTATTAAATGATATAAATATATTCTAAATATACTTTAAAACCACTCAAATTAATAATTTATCACTATTATTTATTTCGATTAAAAAAATGTTTTTAATTAAAATTTAGTAATTTTCACTATTCATCAGAATATGAATGTTATCCGAAAAGTACCAAAATTTCACCCTACGAAAATTTTGATATTCCCAATCCAAAATTGAAGTCCATTTCGAGAGAGCAAATTTAAAAAATTTCAAAAAGTGGGTATTACTATTCATAAAGGCTAGTTCATAATAATATTATAATAATATCTTGTTTAGTGAGACATGGTATTGTGTACTAAACACGCTATCGAGGAAGGTGTTTATTGCATGTAACGAAATCCAAGTCAGGGATGCATGTTGTGAAAGCTCATACTGGTGTAGCGTACAACACAAGACATTAATGAAATTAAAAAGAATATTTTTCCTAAAATCTCATGGTGTTACATTCTTCCACCCTTAAAATGAATTTCGCCCTCGAAATTCGTAGGGGATATAAATGGTTTATTACTCGAAAGTTTTTTTTATAAAAACCCACATCGTTAAAAGGAATACCAAAACATGGCTTTAAAAACTAAAGTACTAAATGTAATGGTTACCCAAATTAACTCATCACTGGGTTTTCACGTATGAGAACATTGGTTATAATATGGATATGGAAGAAAAATATAACCATCAGGTTATAATGGAGAGTGGTAGAGAACATGGCTTTGAAAAAGCCAACAATCACAAAGCCATAAATTTTTGATGATCTAGGGTACCATCTAATTAATCAGATATAAGGGCACTAGGACAACATTTTTTTGTTTTCATGGTTATTTCCCAAAAGTTGAAGAATTTGAATTAGAATAGATACTTTATTTTGGTACAATCTAACTGTTGTTCGTGCCTTGAACAATTTCCACTTCATATCTTAAAGTAATGAAGTTTAATTTTTTATTCGTGAAGTGTTAGCAGATCATGTGATAGAATGACCGGTCATTCCATCTGTCTCAAACAAAAGGTTAGCCAAAGTTATTAAATATACATAAGTCGATCTATAGTGAGATTAATCATATATGGTTCCTAAAATGTACTTATACTTCATATATCATACTGTATAATATAATAAAACTAGTTTATACTAAACACGGACTTCCTGTAGGCCAATGGTAGGCGATAAAGGCCAGTCGCACTTCAGTTGTGGGTTCGATTCCCACAGCCTTGTCCGACGCGATGGGTTGTCTCCCGTCCTGCAGGTTGTCCTTTTTCTAAAACTACAATACTATAACATCCCATCAATAATATCGAAAAAAGTTATATCCTTAAAAAATACTATCTTATGTCCAACATAATCCATTCCAATATTTATCTAAAATAATTTGGTCCAAGCTCATAGTATAAAGAAAACTATTACTTGAAATGTCATCAAACAGTCATCAGTTATCCCCCATTATCTTGTTGATCACATTCCAATCATGTGAATACCTTAATCATGTATTCTCTTGAAAAATTAATTTCCATTAAACCTTAGTGAAAACATGAATGCTGTCAAATGTTAACTCCTTCCACATACCAAAATCCAAAAATTCTATATACTCAAACCATGATATAACCATATCCTTATATCAGTCATGAGCTCGTGAATACTATCAAATATTTAATTTTCTCCTAATCCCTTCATTATGCGTATATCATCTACATTCCAAAAATATTGTTACCATTCATCACACACATTCAAAACTTAAGGAAAGACAACAGTGTAAAAATACGTAGATGTCTCTTTATTCCATAGTACCATGAGATTACTTATACAACATTACACTTGATAAACATATAATCATTCCACTACCTTCTTAAACCATTTACCGAGCCTCAACAATTCATTCATCTAACATATCATTTGTAGTCTCTTCTTCATCATCAACATAAATATTACCCATACGACCATACTAATTCTCTTCAAGATACTTTCCCTTAGGGAGTTGGTTTGCATAATGCCCATACATTCCACATTTAAAACATTTAACCATTGTTGATGTCATAGAAATACCATTATCCTCATCCATGGTGTTAACAGAACCTTTTCCTATGCACTTACTGGCATTATGTCCTTTTCCACACCCAAATCATCTTCCAATTTTGTCGAAACATTCTCATTGATGCCAATGCACACATGATTTACATAGTGGAAATTGAATTTTCTTTCCTCTATGATCATCATGAACCTCCATCTTTCTCTTATTAGCCGAGTCAGGAAACTAACAAAATTTGAGTTTATTGATCATATTATGATATTTCTAATTTGGAATAATAATGATGTTTAGACTTCCTAATCCCATTACATTTGGTTTCTCATGAAGAATATCATTCCATTGTCCATCATATCCACCATATCGTGAATCTTCCGGTTTCCAGCCATTTTCTAAAACCCAAAAAGAATAGTGTGAGAGGAAAAAATCGTGATAGGAAAAACAACATATTAAAGGGGGAGTACCCTCAATATCGAACATCTTAGGTTAAATTATAATATCGGTACTGTAGTTCTAGGACTATATCCTATACGTATACTTATCCTTAGGGACATCTCTAAACATACCGTAGAAATATCTCTAGGGATCTCACAATCATTTTCGCATCCTAGTTTCTAAAGGTTGACTAAACCTTTCCTCTGATACCATCTTTAGATACCCAAACCTCGACGTACATGGAAATTACATTACTTTTTTGGAATACTTATTACATAAAAAAAAAGACACCAAAGGACCATAATAGTTTAGTGCCTTTGGAAACATGGAACATAATCCTCTAATCTTGGATTAAGATCATCAACATCTCCCATAAAGATTTCCCTTTTTTTCTTACCTCAACCATTTCCTTATATCCTGGGGAAAATAAAACATAAAAAGGGTGAGCTCAAATGCTCAGTAAGGGTAAGCATGGATAAAATAAAACAAATCATATACATTTAAACTTAATAACATGAACATAATATTTAAACATCAAATGATTGAGAAATGACATAAAACATGGAAGTATGTAATGCATATATCATAATGGAATATAAATCATGATAAAATATCATTGGAATAAAACATGTAATTGTGGAAACCATTCAGCACTTGTTATGATTTCCAAAGTAGCCAAGGCATTGCTGCCAAGACCATCTTAGTGGAAAAAGTCCCTTTCTGAATCGAGTTCACTCCTCGTTCAAGTCCTGTAACACTGAACCAGATTAACTTACCGTTCTATCCATGTCTATATCATGAGATATAAATCATTACCCAATGCATTGGAGGGAGATATAGGTCCCACCAATCTCATAATAAAATCATTCTTACTTGTGCCATATAAAAAACTTACAACATTCATCATAACCCAAATAATAAAATGGGTTTCATAAACATCATCCCATCATTTCATAATCCATATATGGACATTTAATCATAAGAAAAGTGAACCATGTACATCATAGATACATTAAACTTGAAACATACACATATTAAATAATGTCATCTTAGATGGAAAATGGTTTTGATAAAAAAATTGAAATGAATTCTTGAGGAAAATATCCTTTCTTCGTCAAAATCATTTTCTTTTCAAAAAATTCCAGGAACTTTTAAAATAAAAGTATTTGGTTAAAAATATTCATAAAATAGAATAGAGTAAACATCATGAAAATGACGCGTTATGAAACAGTAAAAATACGTTCACGCTGTATAAGTTAAAAATAACATTCTCCCCGTACTTTTGTGGGAAAAGTCAACAAAGTACCTCGTAACGTAAAAAAAAGAAGGATTCCTTACATACCATGTAGTAAAAGTAAATAATGGTTAAAATGGACTTTAAAAGTACATGAAAACACTTTTATAAAACATGGACATGGATGATATAAATAACCACAGTAAATACTTACGAATAAGAAATCCCGGTTAAAAATGAGATTTGCAAAATTATCCCTTACCTTAGGTCCCATATGCTTTGTATGGATCTGAAACTCCTATATAATGATTTAAATAATGTCATTGTCTTATTACATAATCATATTCATTGTTATGATATCTTATATGTTTCACTTATGACTTTATATTACCCATTTTTTTGTAAATTCAATGTAAAAGATGTGTTTTGGGTAAAATCATTTCATTTATCGTATGTGTTTCGACTTGTCATTCTTGATATTATTACTTATATCCTGATTTAAATAATTCCAGAATTTAAAACATGTTTTATATATAATATATATTCATCATATACATATATATTATATATTGATGAAAGGAATGAAATACACTGTTAATGGAGATGGTAGGCCGTACGTACGCATGAACGTTGTTTTTGTTTCCTTATTGAATTGAATGAAATTAAATAGATTACATACATATACATAAATACAGCATAATTATTATGTCATATATTTCATTATTATTCATTATATATTCTTTATAATCATTCTTGAATGGTTAATCATCGATAATGAATCTCATCGCGTTAGTGGAGACGGTAGTCCGTACGTACGCACGAGCGATGATATCATTCCCATGATCATGGAATTGTATTAGAGTGTATGTATACTATTTAAGAATCAATATAACTTTACAATAATCATATATAGTCAATATTTACACCATGATACACATCCAAGTAAGGTGGTGGTGGAAAATAGATTACACCACAGCATGGAGACGGTATTCCGTACGTACGCACGTGCGGTGATTTCGTTTTCCGTAGGATGGATAGATGGTGAAATATGGTTGTTTTATACTTATAATAACATGTCAGTATATTAGTGATACTGATTTTATTACTTAATAATGATACAACTAATGAATAATAAGTGGAAGAAGAAATAAAGCTGAAAGAATCGGTAACTGACATTACCTCTTCTTTGAAGCGCCTCTTTGAGACCACCTCTTAGGGCACTAAAATTGGTCTTTGAAGAAGACCAGAACCTCTAGTATGTTTCTATGGAAGTGGAGAAGAGATTTTTTCTGGGTTTGGCCGACCTTGAAGGCTCAATGTGGTGTGAGTAAGAGAGGGAGGAGGTGCCCTTTTATAAGGGAGGAGAGGGGCACCTTTGGAATAACTAAAAATAGTATTTTATTATAAAGTCATATTCGGTTTTTAATAGCTCCAAATTGAGTTTTTTTGAATCCAAGGTGTGGATGGGTCTAAATACTGTAATCCAATAGAATTTAGACAAGTTTAGGATTCTATTTAAACCCTATCATTTAGATTTAACTTTAAGTTAAATATTTTATCTTTTACCGTGTCTTCTTGTTTTCTGACACTATAAGGTTAATAAACATACTATAACAAGCCAAACGAACCCAAAGATATTTATTATTAATATATATAACCATATATAAGTCATCTGGCCGAACCATAGATTTTTAGGAATAAAATAACAATTCATAATATAATATTTGTTTTAAAATCTATTTTATGTCAACTTTGACACTATTTGGTAATTGATTTTTGTAAAAATCATAATAGAATGATTAGTTCAACAAAAGTTAACTAAATAAATAATAACATGTCATATTATCCTATAAATTAGTGTCATTCATAAAATGTCGCAAATTACATTTATTTGGGTATTCATACATCTATTATGTCAATATTTCATTAATAAGATAATTACTGCATCATCTTTGTGTCATAAATAAATTAAATTATGAAATGTCTAAAAATTATAAATAAAATACTATTATATATGAAATCTTTGTTTCTTTCTAATGAATATTTATAGTCTATTTTATCTTAAGTATAACCCTATATTAAAAATGATTAACATATTAAACATTGATTTTAAACATTTTAACCCTTCTTTAAATAAATTAATAATAAATGTCCTAATCTATCCAAGTGGAAATAAATGGTCTTATTTTATATCTAAGGTTATTTTTGGTCGAATTAAAATTATCCAATAGAATTAGTACATGTGTTAGGGTAATAATAATATCATTTTTACCCTTAATTATCCTATTTACCTTTAACTGTGGCAAATAAAAGTAAAAAGTTACTGTTCACCAAAAAATATTTTCATCTCATTGGACCACATTTTAGTCCTTAATATTAACCGTGTCTCTCAGATTTTCGAAATTCCACTCATAGAAGTGGTAAAATTATGTTTTATGAAAAATTCAGTTTTTTAACAACCACTTAGTGGTTTCACTATTAATCAAAAAATGAATGTTTCCAGAAAAATACCAAAAATTAGGCCTAAGATATATTTCATATTATGAATTAAAAAATGATGTCTATTTTACCAAATTCAAAACAAATCTGTTGCATTAATTAATTTAAGAAATTAATTCTCATCATCAAAAAAAATAACGCATTTTTAAGAAATAATAAATATCAAAAGACTGACACTTGTTTATGTCCAGTTTAAATGTGAAATTACATCTAATGACCAAAATTGTATTCAATGGTAAAAATATATTCTGAATATACTTTAAAAACACACAAATTAATAATTTATCACTATTAATTGTTTCGATTAAAAAATACGTTTTAATTAAAATTTAGTAATTTTTACTAATCATCAGAAAATGAAAGTTATCCGAAAAGTAACAAAATTTCTCCCTAAGCTAATTTGGATATTCCAAATCGAAAATTGAAGTCTATTTTGAAATATAAAATTTATAAAATTTCAAAAATTGGTATTACTATTCATAACAGCTAGTTCATAATAATATTATAATAATATCTCGTTTCGTGAAACTCGGTATTGCGTACTACACACACTATTAAGGAAGCTCTTTATTACGTGTAATGCAAGCGGAGTCAGGGATGCGTGTTATGCAAAATACGTTTGGTGTAGAGTAGAACACAAGACATTAATAAAATTAAAAAGAATATTTTTGATAAAATCTCGGGGTGTTACAGAAATCGTTAATGGTGTTAGATATTCCTTTTAGATATATTAAAGTTATCTATATTGGTTATTCCTTAATATTGGTTTTAGTATGTGAGATCATATGAATGACACACTATAATAATTAAAAGGTTTCTAATTTAAATCTATTTGATTTAATGGATCTAATAGTGGTTTTCATGGAAATAAAATTAACTCATGGATTAGTCCATGTTTATAATATTTTATATGTGTATGTTTTTTTCAAAAGTTCCTATGTTTTCTGAATAAAAATTATAGACTATCATTATCCCTAGTTTTATAATACAGACAGTTTTATCAAATCATTGATATTTAATTTTGATATCATTTCTAATTAATTAATAATTTGAGTATTTTTTTATTAAAGTGAAATATTATTTCTATTATTTCATTAATTTTTAAAATGACTAACATGTTTCTGTTAGTTTTTAATACTTTAATGATTGACACTCATTTTGATTTTTTTAATGGTCTTTATTTTACAACATGAGTATAAATATGTAATGAAATACATACACTAAATTTATATATTTTATTATGAACTAAATAGTTGATTTATGCTATGGACCTATATTTTCATAGAATAAAATTTTATACTATGTGTAAATATCTACATTAAAGTATATTTTCCAATTGTTATAAAACTATAAATTTTAATGATATTTGATATTATTGGAAGTGAATCCATGTTTTAGATATATAATTTCATGGTTGATTTGTTCACATCGTATTATAGATCTTATTCTAGTTGAAAAAAAATCAGATATCACTATATAGGAAGGATTATATATGTACATCATTAAAATTGATACATAGAATGAATCATGAAAATTATTTATATTTGATGGATATTAAAAGTTATATGTTGTCCAGGTTTGTTAATAAAGGATCGCAATGTTAATGATATATCTATAGATTATATTTTAAATCATTCCAAATGCCATTACCTTCTTCCATGGTTATATTTTATGGATTACGATGCTTATATGGACCAATTTTGGTACCCCCTAAGTAGGGATATATATGAGTAGTAACCACATTCCATGAAATAAATCATTAATAAATCCTAAAAAACTCTTTAATTTTCATTAAAAAGTCAATATAGTCCAATAGAATCACCATGTATAGAATTATGATTAATTATATGCACATTGAAATTTATATATTGCGTATCCAAATATTACACCCTTCAATTTTGGTTCTTCCCCCAAAACGTTATTCTAAAATGTATAAAAGAATTTTATTAAAAATATTGAATCCATTATTTTCCACGGATTCTAAAATCCCTGGTAAGATACACATCTCCCCAACAATAATAATAAAAAACAAGATAAAAAAATTATAGGTATCTCATATATCACATGAGAATATATTCATCTTCAATGAGTACATGGATTAAAAATCCATACAGGCCTAGCCATTATAGATCATCAATAGAAAATGTGGATTATTTTTATGATTTCCATGAAACATAATCGATATTTCTATTGATCCAAATACATAATATTTTAAATTATAGGTAAATTGATATTCTTTATTGAATTATTGTATCCTTGATTCAGGTATCTTTTTCTATTATCAAATTTTATTCCCATCCCTAATAGGTTCATCCCATTTTTATTTCTTATCACTATAATCCAAACTACTATAAATCCATTATATCATATTTCATAGAACTCTTCAAAATATAATTTTAATTTCTAAAAAATGATAATCATCACAATCCATTAACTTACTCTTTAAAATCCCATGGATAACCTCTTAATTATTCATTATCATCTAATTTGAAATAGTATTTTGAATTTGAATGATTAAAACTAAAATAACATAAATGAATCCATATTTGTATGGCTATTCAGACGACAATGTTTTAGTCCACAAATTATTCTTCTATTAAACAAAAATATATTTTTTTGAAATATGTTTGGTAATGTGGAATGATAAATATCACTATCACATTATCGTTTAGTTTTCAATTGTCTTTATCTTATATATCATATGCCTCCATTGATTGGACTATAGGTAGTTTCAAGGAGGTAAACTATTTTCCATTGAAACCAAAAAAATCATTTGGCCATTATTGAATGATTTAAAAACTATGTAAAAATCCTAAACGAATACTCCAAAACATTGAATAAAATATCTATTATAACATTATAGAGTACCATGATTTTAGATCATCTAAAAAATTAATGCCATGGTATGAAACTTTTCATTCATTCAACACCAAATGTAAATGATTCACATCATGTAATAAGAACATTAACAATTTATTGAATATATTAATAAATGAAAATACATTACATTTATAGTATAGATAAATAATATGAACTACTATTGAAAATGGAATCTTGAATAAATGTCATATTAAATATATTCTTTGTTATATTAAAATATAAATTGAGGTTTTTTATATTTTTTATTTGGTAAAATATACCTCATTTTGAAATTTAGGTTATAAATAATTTCTTATTAATAATTTTTTAATGGATTAAGAAATCATTGATTATTATTCCAATAATTTTGTATTTATGAAAAATTTAGTTTTACTTATTTTATCACTATCTAATAATATCATAGAATTTTTTTAAAAATTAAATAACTAAAATTATTAATTTTTGAATAACATTATTTATTATTAAATATTATATGTAGTTATATGACCTATTCAAAATATTTATATTATTTTAAAAAAATTATACAACTTTATTATTTATTATTATTATTTAATAACAACATTTCAGGGTGTTGTTACATTTTTTATCAAAATGGAAACCTTTTATATGTTATTAAATTCAAATTAGATATATATATCACTCTAAAATGTATAACGATGACAAAATTATCATATATAAATTTAAAATATAGGTTAATTTTTTTTTCAAATAAATTACATTATTATGTAATTTTAATTTCAAATTTTAAAAAATGTTTAATTTTATTTTGTAAAATAGTTTCCAAATGTGAGATCATAAAATTGAAATTATTAAACCATGTCAATTTTTATTTTGTTTAATTAAATAAATTACTTATATTAATTACAATTTAACCCTGTAAATTGTAAATTATATAAATATTTTAAATACGGTAACAGGTGAAATCATTATTAAAATAATTATTTAAAATAAATGGAGGTGGGTTCTATCAAACTAAACTCACCCTTTGATTTAATTATCCTATTTTTATCTTCATATCATTTAAATAGTAAAATTTGATAATTGAAATTCAGTGGGTATTTTTAAAACCACCCTTCACTAAATTTATTAATATATATCACATTAACTACAAAAATATTCTTCTATAGTTAATTTTACTCTTTAATAAAATGTAATTTTACACACCATAAAAAAATATTATAGAACTTAATTCCTATATCAATCATTGTTAACTAAATCCCATTAATTTCAAGTGGACCACTAAGAAAATTCCATGTCCCCTATGTATGTTTCATCTAATTCACATGATTTGGTTCATAATCTCACTCATTGAAATTTATTAGCACTATAAAGATATGATGAATTTATAAATTCTAATAAACTTATACATTTTTATATTAATTTTAAAACCCATATTTAATCATTCGCATATGACAATAATGCAATGTTAATCTTCAATGTGCATTGAGTAAAACCTACAATATGAATTGATTTCCTTATTATAGTTCTTAATTCTTTATCAAATAATATTTAAATATTTTTAACCATTATAAATGAATAAAAACATTATCATAATTTTTTTGTCAATATTATATTATTTGAAAATGAAACACTTTATCAACAATACCAAACAACTGAGTTAATGTTTGTTTATGATTCTATCAGTTTCTCTACCGAAATGAATGATTCTCCAAAACAATGATATGTATGAAAATATTAAAAATTATAAAAATATAATTATAATATTATATTATTATAATTATCATAATATGGTAGTGAAAATAGTATATTATGTATTTAAATAATTATAATACTATATTTTTTTAACAAAAAACATCCAAATAGCTAAAAAGGGATTCAATATTCAGGAAACGTAAAAAAATTATTTATGGAATAATATGAGAGTATTTATGATCTATTTATATATATATTTTATTTTTTATTATATAAAATGATATTAACTAAAAAATGAATGTCTAATTACATTGAAATAATAAGAGGTGTGGAAATTGTCGAAATTATTAACAATTGATATAAAAAAATTACAAAAATCTTTTACATGAAGAAAATATTTATTAATAAAGTGAATATATATATAAATATATATTACAATACTATTATAAAAAATTTAATTAATATTTTAATCATAATGATACTTAAGGTTAATATACATCCTTGAAAATGAATGATAATTTTTATGCACATTGTGATATAAACTCTTTCCGTTGAGTTGTAATTTGTTTTTATCAAACTACATCAATGAAGTTATTAAATTTGATTTTAACCCCATTTTTAAATAATTAGAAATATCTATCTTAATTTAAATTTTTATTGATTATTTTTTCACATTTTTTTAGGAAATAAATTGATAAATTATTTAGGAAGACCACATTATTATGAATTTTACATAAATGATTACAAAATATTTTCTTGGATGAAACCTTGGGATGTTTGTTATGTTTTACATGAAATATTCAAAAATGTTATAACTTAATTGTATTTAAATTTAATTTTTTTCCTTCCAACAAATTATTATAACGTTTTTAAATTTAGGTGAACATGTTTTTTATGTTGATATATTTTTTATGTGTTGCTATTTGTTTATATAACAAAATTTGATAAGTGGGTTCATTATTAAATGTCATTGATTTATATTTTGATGTTTATGGATCTAATTAATTTTACATGGGTTCATTTGAATGATCATTTAAGTAATTAAAGAGGAAAATATATATGGATGTTGATTGGTGTGTTCCTATATACAGAATTAGTGCATTGGGTTATGTAAATATCTCAATAGATTGCATGGATAAGATATAATGATATTGTTCAAATAGGTATGAGAAATATCGGTTTTCTCAAATTTTCAGTCATGGATATAATTTTATTGTTCTTTTTAGCATGATAATATTGACTTTTATCAAACCAGTTTCAAAATGAATAGTGTTTTTTTAAAATTTCAATGTTGTTGATCATGATACATAAATTTTTTAATATGAAATTCATTACCCTAAAATTCATGTATTTTAGGTTTATGTTTTAATTTAAAAATTATTTTTCAATTTTTTCTAATTTTCACATGTTATATCACTTTTGATATTTTTTTTAATTATTATATTTCATTCATCCTTGTAGAGAAATATATGATCTTATGTTCGTTTACCAAATTTATTTATTATTTAAGGCCTTTTGATCATTCAATGTGATATATATTTATTCCTCAAATTTTCAATTTTTGAAAGATATATTAACCCCTTGATGAAAATATAATCACATTAATTTGATATTTTTCATCATTAAAAAGATTATTATACCATGACATATATTTATATGGGAATCTATTAGAGAATGAAGAAAGGGAATTTATTTCCTTATGTAATTTAATTGGTTGTCTATATTGATAATGATTAAAAACCCAAACCATTATTTAATTGGGTTATATGATTATTTTGAGATGTGATATTTATATCATTAGATTTCTATATTATTAATTCCATTCAGATTATTATTTTTATATTTGGTATATATTAAGTATTATTTAATTTTGGAGGTATTTTGGAGAATGTAATAAAAACCCTAGTGAACAATATGATGAATTATTGTAATTTTGGGATGACTAACATATGCTTTTGATGTTTAAATTATTATTCTAGATTATTATATAGAATTTATTTTCAATAGAGATAATCATTAGCATTTAATATAATCCCCAAACAGATAGTGGTTCTGATAGAGCAATTCAAACACTCGTGGATATACAAAGACATTATTTGATGGAATTATAAGGTTTTTAGGTTCGAAAAAATTACCATGGAATATTACATAATAGTATATAGTTTATATTATAAATTTTATATTGTACCATATAAGGCTCTAAATGGTAAGAGATGAATGACTCTACGATTTAGGGATTATGTTCGAGAGATGATGTTGATAGGGTATTATATTGTTTTTAAAATTATGTACAATGTTAAAACAATTAAACTAAATATGAATGTTGAAAAAATTGATAAATTAAGATATATAGATAATCATTCATGTGATTTAGAGTCTCAATTTTTTGGAAAGGTATTATTCAGAGTATCTCCATGGAATTGAGTTACGAAGTTTTGTAAGAACAAGGAGTGAATAACTAAATAAATCATTCCCTTCAACATCCATGATCATGTTTGAAGTGTATCTAATAACATATTAGTACCATAATTCATCTACAAAGAATACATTTTTTTCTATTAAGTTTTTAATGAGAATATAAATACAAAATACTCCAATTTTGAAATTCTCAAATGATTTTTAACTGTTACATGGTCTATCGTATGAGGAATAATCATTGGAATTTTTGACCAAATAGATTGAAGGTCATGTAATATGATCCTTCATTTATTCATGGTAATATTTAGTGATCATATATGTTTAGATATAACATGTTAGACTTTTCATGGGAAGTTGAAATAGTATTAAGAATTTTTTTCTTCCTTTTTAATGTATTTTTTATGAAGAAACTCGTTTATGTTGGATAAATGTAGCCATCAATGATGATCGAACCTGTAAATAAATGAATAAATTTTTAATAAATTTTCATTCATGAACCAAAAAATGTAAATATTCTACTATATATTAGTAAAAATAATAATTTATCCAATAAGGAAATAAATATAAAATCATTACATTTTGAATTTGTATAGTTATTATTAGTTAATGTTGAAAAATTAAATTATAAATAATTTTTTTTTATATTATTCTCTTTTATAATAAAATATAAATTAATAATTAATAATTACAATTATATAAAATAAACCTCATTTTTATAGAATATAAAAAAAAATAATTAAATTTTTTATAATTATTTAAAAAGTTTACATTTAGTCAAAATATATGGTATTTTTGATAATTAATATTTCTATTATTATATTATTATATAAGCATAACCGAGATGATCTAAAAACTATTGATCTATTCAGAAATAAGTTTAGAAAAAACATTATACATTTCGAAATATTTAGTGTACATAGGAATCCTCTTCCAATAATATATAGATCAAAAGAAATATGATTCATTAAAATAATAAAAATATATTTTTTATCTCTTTAAATAATATATATTCAATATAATGTTTGGCCATTTAAAGGAATGGAAACTAGATTAAATTTATTTAATTAATACCAATCTATCTATGGAAGTAAAATTTCAACCAATTATTAAATCATCTTATATAATTTTAAAATATCAAAAAGTCATTTTTTAAATAAAATTTTCTGTGTTTAAGTGTTTATATTTTAAACTCTAATCCATATATAAATATTGATTGAAAATATAATGTTAAAATTTTTTACTTATTAGAAAAAAATTATGTAATAATATTAATAATAATTTTTCAAAAAAATTTAGAACAAAGGAAAAAAATTAGATAACCCTATCAAAAAGAAAAAATTGTAAAATCTAATTTACAATGGTGATATAAATGAAAGATTAATTTGTTCAAATGAATGGTTGAGGTTTTTTTTACCATGAAAAACCACCTTTTATTATTTTTAAAAATATTAAGCCTTTAAACAAATAATATTAAAATTACAATATTAAAGTTCTATTTGTATTTCCAAAACAACAGTCTCTCGTAGTTAGATATACATAACAATCCTAAAATAAGAACATGAAATAATGCTAAGAATTAACCATTTAAAATGTCCCATTAAACTCTTCCTTGAACACTCTCCAATAAACTTTTGAAATTGGTAAATTATTGATAGCCTAATCTTTTTAATATCATATTTACATCCATGGGACGATCAGATATCTTATGTATGTTTTATCCCATTCCTATGTTTTTTATCAAAATATTATACTATCATATAGAATATCAATGTAATAATATTATTCATTAAATATCATTTTTACATATATATTATTTTATATAAATGGTGAAACCCATAGTTATTCATCCACATTTAGAAAAAATGGATACTCAATTAGTGTTTCATTGTGAACCAAAACCTCCGTGAAGAATCAGTTTTTCATCCTAATTATTATCATTAAATATTTAATAAAACCACACATTAATTTTTCAATATCATATATAAATAATAAAAATTTCATAATTAATATATATATATATATATATATTAATATTATTTAATAATAACTACCACTTTAACCATGCAATCCAAACAGATTAAAGCGTGTTCATGTTATAGATAGTTTAACCGCCTATATGAACAGTGCAAAAAAATCCATTATATATTACAATGGAAACATGGTAACTAATATAATTACAATAAAATTATAAAAAATTATTTTTATATAATTATGAAAATATGTTATAACATATTTAACTAATTAATAATGTATATTTTCCTTTCAAAAAAATCAGTGAAATAATCCAACAGTAATACTATATTGATAGAAAAAACTAAAATAATTATGTAGAAATATAATATACATTTAGATAAATTTATTTTAGTTATTATAGTCTATTAAATTATATATCATTTTATATATTATTTTGTAATGACATCAGAATTAAAAAAAATTGAAAATCGTTTATGGTATTTTTATTATCAGTTCAAAATTTATTAAGACATTCTTTAACATAATGAGAATTGTTATTAATTAATGGAATTAATATATATACGAACATTGTTCTCCTTTTCTCTGTTGAGTTATTTTACATTATGATAGTGGATTTTCAATCACAATTACAAGAATAAATGCTAATTATAAGGGACATGGTGTCTCAAACTTTTTTTTATATACTTAATATTTTATTGAATGACATATTCTTTTAAATTACTTTTTATTTATGAACTATTTTTTCTTTTCAGGGGAAATTATTTTTAATTAAAATCGAAATTTATTAGACTTTTCAATTTCCTAAAAAATGATGATATTTTAATACTTTCTCATAATTATGACTATCACTTAAATTATTTATAAGTTTTATCAAGAAATATATCAGACAATATGTTATTATTTTTACTCTATATATTATCAAAATCACATTTCAAATCATGTAATTTTTAATTTTACTGTACATTCTTCTATGAATAAGTTATTATTTTATGGTGAAAATTATTTTGATGTCAATCTATTTATTTCATCTTGTTATTTATTATTATTAAAACCATTTTTATTTCTAATGGATCATTATTAAAAATAATTATTTCTATTTAGGTGTTATATAAGCCAACGATTTTTTCCATTGGTTCATTATGATATATATTTTTATTAATTTTATCTGTCACAAATATATATACATTTAAGTGTTTTAAATCTATCTAAAATTCATTGGATTATATAAATTTAATAGGAGACGTTACGTTTTGGAAATAATGTTTTTTTTCACATAGCCATGTCTATGATGGGTTTTCTTACATTTTCTATCATTGAAAAAATGAATATGTCAAAAATTTTATAGAAATAATGAATTTTGTCCCATATAAATTTATAATATATTTGTGTACCATATTTTTTGTAAATTCATCATTTTATTTTAGATTTTTCATGAAAAAATTTAATCTCCATCAAATGATATTTTTTAAGGTTATATATTATTTATTTTATATATTAAACCATTAAGTAAATATCACTTATTAAATTATATTTAAATTTGTATTTAGCCATATCATATCATTTATGCTTCCTTTAAAATAAAATTATGATATTAAGTGTGTAAAAATTGTTTTCTAATTATCATCAATGGACTTCATAATATTTATTGTGATATTTATGTCTACATTTTTTCTATTTTATGTTATGATTATATTTCCCTTATTAAGAATCGTATAATGTCCCATTAATTTATGTTTCTTCCCATGGTTATGAAAATTGTTATATATTCTTAGATATAGATATATATATATATATAGGCCGGGAAGAATACGAAAATGGATAAATTCTTTTATATTTAAAAATATAAATAATTTATGTTGGAAAATTCCATGACATTAATCCATTGGGAAGTTGGGTCAAATGACTATTGTGTGATATAATAATTAAAATTTCAGATTATTATATTATTTAAGAATATTTTTCATTGTATTTATATTGTATTTTAGGATGGCATGTTTCCAAGGCCACCAAAATTAATCCAAATACTATTCTATGGAATTTCATTTTCCTCTAATGTGTGAAATCATTTAAAAATATAACTTGTAGTTTCATAAATTTATATTTGATTTAAATTTTAATTATATTTAGTAGTTTTTTAATAATTTTTTAGTGTTCAATGTTGATATTTAATATTTTTTGTAGTTTTCCTTCATCTACATTGTCTACACATTGATTTTGTGGAATAATGTGTAGATACAACTGAAAAAGGACACTCTATTAATCATTTTTTTACATGATAGGTTCATCCTTTATATATATCACATGAGTGGGTACAAACATTTTGTATCCTATAGTAAAACATTCTGGTAATTTATGATAATGTGTGAGGTCACACAACTTGAACATGATTATTAAAACAATGTTATAAGTGTATAATTGTGACATAAAATTACACAAAACTACTCCACATAGTTGTCAAATGATTTACCATACTGTGTAGACAAAACAATAACTGATGTCATGTGATTTTGGTAGAGGTTAGTTTTTAACCATGTCATATAGAAATACTATGACACCAATCATGTAATTTATATTATTTCATTTTATTTTCTACACATAATCTATTTTAATAACCATATTTATTCTTCCTCCACTGCATAGTGTGTATAAATTAATTCACCCACCACCCACAATCCTTCGTGAAAATTTTCTATTTTAACTTGGATTTTATCAATGTTATGGGACTAGTGATTCAATTTTTTTTCATTGAATCATCTTTTCCATCCCCATTTGTAATTACCACTAGTGTTTTACCCTATTATTGTGGAATTAGTGCTTTGATTAATAGTATTCATAAATTGGTTGTAAAAATTCACATGTTTTTAATATAAGAATTCTGAGTATATTCTTGATACATATAACATTTTTTTTCTAAAAGTGTATTGTTTCCAATATTTTAGGATGCATTCACGGTTTATTGATAAATAAATTTATGATTCATTGATTTCTTTATTATTTATTCCAATATTTGGTATCAATTAATAGTTATAAATATATCAATATATTACGTGATATGAAAATTATATTATTATTTTTATTCAAACCCCAATTGTTTATATTCATTAAATGTATCATTAAAAAATTCTTAATATAAGTTTCCATGATTTTTTAATAAATAAATGGATGTATTCTATATGAATAATATGAAAATGAAAATTCCTTTTTTATTTACTATTGTTTTCTTAAATAGTCATTGAATAATTCAAAGATGATAATTTTTCATTAAAAGTAGTTTTACATTCCAAATGAATGTTACACTACCCATTTGGAACATTTAGAAGGTGTTTTCTCTATTATTACCCCTCCTCCAAATGTGTCCCTTTATTTTTTAATTTTTAAATGAATTTGAATACCCTCTGTATAAGAATTCCCTTATGCAGTGATAGTTTTTTAAATATGTTCTAAATAAAAGGAGGTGCTCTTGGGGGTGATGCTAGGGGAGTAACAAATTTTACATTGATGAAGTATGTTTACATTTATATTTTAGTTGAAATATTCTATAATAAATCCTTCATTTCATGCATATAACATAGGAGAATAGGGTTTCTAGTATATATTATTATGAATAAGGTTTCACATGTTTTGGATTGTGTATTGGCTAGTGTCATTTAATTTATAATTTGTTTCTAATTATGGAAGTTCCCATAATATTAATCCAATTAATTCATGAGAAATTGATATGGGTTTTTTAATTCCATGAGGTGAAATTATATGATTAATATTTTTTATAATGTACTTTATTTTCCCCTAATCTTCTATAACACCTCATAACTACAAAACATTTTATAATATTAATGTATTGATATTTTCATTTTTATTCAATATCTCATCACGTTTCATATTTATCATATTCCACAATTGTACTTTGGTTATTATTAATATGAATAATTCATGTTAAATATATGATAGTATTGTTTGGAAGAAAGGTTATACTATGGATATCTAATGAAAACATTTTAATATCACTTCTAACATTTTATTTTTATAAACACCATTAAAAATAAATCACTCAAAACCCAATTTTATTATTTTATATTTCATAATAAAAATATTTTTAAAATTAATAAACCTCATGTTTTTATAATGTTTTTATCTACTAAAATTTAACGTGATAGACCATGATTTTTTTTGTAACATGTGTACTTGAAATTAATCTATTCATAATGAAATCAAAATATAAGGAGGTTGAAATTTATTTATGGAAATAAATGGGTTGTGGTGTCATTTGTATTACCTATTGAGTTTTTAATGACATATATTTGGTAATTTCAATTTTATAATCATGTTATATTTTGGTTTTTATTTTCATAGTGTAATTTTTTGTTTAACGAAAAGAGAGTAACTCATGGGGTCACTTGACTATCTTGTTAGCTATTTTTTAGTTATTTTTATATTTTGGTAACATTATAAGAATAAGACCCTAGCCTTAAACCTTACTTAATCTACAGTTACAACATGATTACACATTGAGGATCTTTTCAGGTTTAGAGTTATAGAGAATTAGATCATAAAACTTGCATTACATTCCATATTAAAACAAAGTGGTTACATAAAAGATAGTATTCATTTTTCCCATCAATGGAAACATATTTAAAATAAAACATGGATTCTTTCTTGACACTATCATCATATCATGTACCCTTCCCTTGACCTGTGAAAAAAATTTCAAAAACATGGGATGAGCATAAAAAGCTCAGTAAGGGATATAAAAATATTGAAAGGAAACATGAGTACATGTATACATAAGAATGAAATCATACTTTACCCATAAAACATAAGCACTTTATCATACCTCATAAAATCATGAATAAATCCTAGAAATCCTATGATATAAAGGTAACTTGAGGCATTCATAACATTCTTACGTAGGGAGTAACACTCTTGGTTATGTTTTGAATACCCACCATAGTATATTCCCTAAACCTCTTCGGATAAACCTTAATGCTTCACTCCTTCACATTGCCCAATGCATTGGAGAGCTATATCGGGCTCACTCGCCCTTAGTTTATCACGGAACCACCTGTCTTCATAATAATGCCCAAGAACCATAACATAATCATAGCACATAACATAAGATAAAGTAATGATAACATTCCCACATTGCAAAAGCAATATAACATTTTAAGATATTGAAATAATGAATCCATTCTAAAAAAAATTCGAAACCATTTAATACTTTTAATAAAGAGATTTTTGAATCAAAGTGTCCCATACCACCTTGAAGATTATAACATTTTAAACCATTAATATCCATATAAATAAAATCTTAAAAACATTTTGCAAACATGGATATTAATAATAACAAATTATTACAACATTTAAAGCCGTATTTTGGTTAAAGGATTTTTACCAGAATTAGAGACACTTGAATACAATAGTTGAGGAATAACATTTAATCAGAACTGTATAATATCATTAGAATAAATGGATTCATGATATAATATTCCAAAGGATAGTATATACACCATATAAGAGTGAATTGGTTCATAACAACAATGAAGTCTTAATAGAAATGTAAAATGCAATGAAATCCCTTATAAAGAAGGTATCCTTAAATTAAGGATAAATCAATCTCAAAATTATATGTGAAAAATATAAATACACCAAATATAAGTGTATATTATGTTTAAAAAAATAAAAGGTAATTCACACATATTCAAAGGATGACATATTCAATAACTACATGTTGAACCCAAAGAAATCGAAATTGGGTTAAAAAGTTCCCTTGGTAAAATTCGACAGCCTAACGACGTCACTTCAAAATTCAGAAAATGAGTTGATGGGAGATAAAAAAGGGTATATCATCACTTATAAATACAATCTACATTAATAGGGATATAAAAGAACATATCCCAACATAATAGTATGTGAATTAAAAGACATAACAAAAGAAGTCTTTTAAAAGAGGAGGGTGAAAGGTTCCCTTACCGACATGGGTATCTTTCGAAACATACACCCCGTGAAAGAAGGAAAATAAAAAATTGATGTAAGTAATCATAAATGAAATTATATTACACAATGAGTAAAATAATGGGAAGTACATACGCCACTCAAAGGAATTTTTGGAAAATGTAGCATAAATCTCACGGGAATAGAAGTGAGATGAAAAATCCCTTACGAAAACTCGACAGCCTAACAGCGCCACTCAAAACATAAAAAAATGGATTGATGAGATCAAATAGGGTCTCTCATAATATTAACATAATGTTTACAGCAAGATTAATATAAAAGAACATCCCCCAACATAACAAAGAAGAGCTTAAAAGAAGTGACATAAAGGGGAGTACTTAAAAAGAAAGGGAGAGGTTAGATCACTTACGAAAATTCGGCAGCCTAACGGCGCCACTCAAAACATTCAAAATGGATTGATGTGAGAGAATAGGGTCTCTCATAATATGAACATAAAAATTACAGTAATATTAATATAAAATAACATCCCAATCACAAGAAATATGATCTTAAATGTAATGACATAAAAAAGTGTACATAAAAAGAAAGAGAGGAGTAGGATCTCTTACCTCAGGTCCGACTTGAATCGATCATTCTTTAATCTCCTGAATAATAAACTTGAGTTAATTTCTACTTCCATAAGAACCTTTTTAAAGTTCATTATTCCTTTTATATCACTTATTACCATGTCATGAACAATATGTTATTATTTAAGCTAATAACGGTCGTTTTAACGATCATTGGTACTTGAGTCAAAAATAAAATTTTTATAATTACAAGTAGTTCATTTGGTAAAATATAAATTATATCCAGAATATTATTCATGATTTAGATATCATATATATCATATATATCCAGTATATTCATGCATTTATAATATTAAATAACATTTAGAGTTATGAAATGAAATGCACCGTTCATGGATACGGTAAGCCGTACGTACGCATGAACGCTACTTCCATTTTTATTTCATATTTAATGGAATTCAAACATAACGATACATAATAGTTTTTTAATTCCAGAATGGTATCATATATAATATCATTAAATATATCCTTTATACATACCACATATGGTATTAACGAATCAAATCACTTTGAGGGGGCGGTAGTCCGCACTTCCTAAAATGAAGATATCGTGTATACCCATAATGGAAGCCATAAAGGTATTCCATAAATGAAAAATACAGAAGCTTAAGGAAAACATAAACATATTTTATATCATATATAAATATAGTGACATCTTAATGGCCACCATGAAAGGTGTTAAGAGAAGATTGAACAATCATCGTTTCGTGAGGTAGTAATTCGCCATTCACAGAAACAGTATGTTCCTTAACCATTAGATGAAGGTGTGTGTAAGTGTAGCTTGAATCCTTAACATAACAACATCCTAGTATATTTAAGATACTGGTTTTGTTACACATTAAATGAATAAAAAGAGTTTAGGGGGGTGGAGAAGCAAAATAAAACAAAAGGACTCAAGTGAAGACATTACCTTAAAATCGGGTAACTCCCTTTGGTTTGAGCTCAAAGGCATCCTTGGGATGACTTATGACCAATGTAAGGCTTATAAGATTTAGAGAGGTATGGAGAGAGACAAAATGGGCAGGGTTTGGCCGAGCCAAAGGCTTTGGAAGTGAGGGTAAGGAGGTAGAGGTGGGGGCATTTTATAAGAGGAGAGGAGGGGCACTCTTGGAAAGGTATAAAATATAACATTATTTTCAAATGTGTTTTGGATTTTAATGGTCCCACATTGATGTGTTTCGAGGATAAGGTGATAAGGGTTCGAAATCCACCCATTCAATAGGTTTTGGACATGTTTAGGTCTTAGAGTTTACATTATCTTTCCATTTTATTTAAATCGTTAAATAATGAGGACATCGCTGCATCATCATGATGTCATAAATAATTTAATTTATTTAATGTCTAAAAATTATTAAAAAAGTACTATGATGTAGAAAATTGTTTTATCATTCCAATAAATATTTATAGTCCAAAATATCATTTATGTTGTCAAAATTAAAAATATTTTACTTAGGTGATACATTCTTGGTTACATTTAACATTCTTTAAAAATAAAAAGATAAAAAGTCACGTTCTCACAAAAGTGATTCCATGGGGCCCCCAAGATTGGCACAATGAATCCCATGGTAGACCATGAGACAACCAGTAGCCTTAGGAAACAATTTTGGTCATTTTGTATTATTATGATATTATTTTTTTTCTTTAACTATCCGATTACTCATTAATCAAGATAATTAAAGATATTTACCATCCTTACTATTCATAATGTCAAAAAACAAGAGGTTTAATTAAATAATTTGGACCTTATTATTCCAAATATTTAACTCATTTTACCAAATTACAAACACATAAATTGCAATAAATAATTTAAAAATACTTCCCGTTGTCAAAACAAATAGCGGGTTTTTTTGAAACAATATTTATGAAAAGTTTGGTACTTGTTTATGCCTAACTCCAAAGTGAAATTAATCCCAATGACCATCATTGAATTACATGGTAAAAATATATTATAATTACTCTTTAAAACAAATAAAAAAGAAAATATAACCATATAATTAAATTATATGAAAAAGAATTTTTGATGTAAAATGCAGTATTTTTCACTATTCATTGAAAAATGAACATTGTCAGAAAAATACCAAGAATTAACCCAAGGTAAATTTCAATGTCCCAATCATAAATAATATGTTTATAGAGCTTATAAAATTTTCAAAAAGTTTATTTAAAAGAGGTTCTCCATCAAAAGGCGGATAATCGACCTTTTAAAGAATATTAGAATGTTTACGCTTAAAATTGGATTTATTCTCATTTTTAATAATCTAACATTTATTGTAAAAAGTAAAAATATTTGACAAACATATATAATAATTTTGTAGTTTGTTCGGTTCATTCCCGCAAATACAACGTCTAGGCATTAACTACTATTTAAAATAATATTATTTTATTATTAGAGTGCAACGTAAGATTTCCAAGAAACTCGTTGTTGCGTGTTGGGTACGCCATCGAGCATAGAATCCCCTTTAAAGTTAAATAAATATTTTATTTACAAATATGGATAAATCTGAAAATGTCATACTCTTTATTTACCTGGGGTGTTACATCCTTCCCCCCTTTTGGGAATTGCATCCTCACAATTTTAAAATTGAGCTTGGAAACATCCTTGAAACTCCCACATCGGAACAAGAGTCGGTAAAACATTCACTTTAAAATAAAGGAACATAATTACAAAGTTCATCCGAGTTAACACATAATAGGATTCAATGTATGAAAATATGGACATGGAGGAAAAGGCAAAGGGTCATGTTCTGATGGAGAGTGATAGTAAACATGTCTAGGAGAAAGTTAACAATAAGAAAATCACAAACAAGTGATGGGTTAAACGGTATTCGATTCCCCAGTAGGAATAGTTAGTAGACAAAATTTTTGTTTTAAGTTACTTTCTATTTTAGAATTTATTCATAAGGAAACATAATCACTTATCATGTTGACTTTCAACTTTTATTAGATTCCTTACACAAACTCATATTTTCTCCAAAAGACGAGTATTTAGGAATACTTGTTCACATTAAGAGTACTATAATCAACTTCTAGAGAATCACCTAATACAAAAAAGAGAACTATATACTTCCCATGTCTTTAGACTTTAACCAAAACCAAAACCAAAAAGGATAGTACAAGATCATATAATCTAGAAAAGGATAACCCTTTATAAAAAGAAAATCTATTCTTAATCTCCAAAATTTGTCCAACAAAACCCAAAGTTAAACGAGGACCACCCTATAATAAATTTGTCCATAAAATTCTTCAAAGTAAACCAAACTATGATTGAAACCCAAATATTTGAAGGATTTAGTCACATAGTCTTGCAAGTTAAATCGTAACATTTATCTCTAAACAACACCAGTTGCTCTAAATGTATCATATTGAAAAGTAATTAACCTAATCACATATCCTCCATGAAAGGTTAGTAAATATACATAGATAACCCAAAATCAACTTTCTCTTAATTCATAAAATCATCTAACTAAAAAGAATCAGTCAAACTAACCAGGGACTTCACGTAGTCCAGTGGTAGGAGATAAATACCAGTTGCACTTTGGTTGTGGGTTCGATTCCCACAGCTTTGTCCGATACGACGGGTTGTCACACATTCTGCGTGTTGTCCTTTTTCCAAAACTATATAATTATCAAATAATTCCCCAAAAAGAGATAAAATCATCAAAAATAACCATAACATAATTTAACCTCAATTTTATCTCAAGCCTTTCACTTCAATCATAACATATAGTAAGCCATAATTACCTCAAAAGTAAGGATCATATAAACCCAAATGGTTCTTTATAACTATGTCCACAAAAGAATAAATGACTATTCCTTGAATAAAATTTTCATATATTAAACATCGGGGTTACAGATACTATAAAAAGACTTCTCATATAACCCCATCATCAAAAGAGACTTAATACTCTTAAGAAATTAACCATAACTCTTGAATCCCTTATTTGTTGACTTCTTACTCGATCAACATTCTTCATGATCAATTAACCATTCCTTTCTAACTTATTCTGAAATAATTATTTCCTACAAAAAAATAATGAATCATTTCCTAAGATTCCAAAATAGGAAAACAAAAGTTATGAAATAATCTATACCTTTGATTGTTCATTTTCAGTTTCTTCATCCTCAATCGGAATGATATTAGGTATTGGTAAATGATCATTTGTACGATCTTGGTGATCCCATTCATGAAACTTCTTCATAGGACATGTTTTTGCATAATTACCATGCACACCACATTTAAAACATTTAATTGATCCCTTATAAAGAACTTCTTTACCTTTCCTCGAGTCAACTGGATGCTTCCTTTTTCCATGTAAGGTTCTTGCTTTATGTCCTTAATTTCCACATTTATAGCATATTTCTGTCCCTTTGGAACATTTTCCTAGGTGTTTCTTTCCACATCATTGACACATAGATTTTTTAACACACTTACCTTTATGATTGTTACCTGTAGTTCCGTAGGGATTTGTTTCTCGCATATATGATGCCTTAGAGAAATAACCAAGGTTTAGGTGGTCAATCATGACTCCAGATAGTTGGTTGAGGATGAACACAAGATTTCACATTGCATCTCCCATATCGTTCAGTTGCTCGCTCAAAAAAACTGTCACAGTTTCCTTCACATCCACTGTTACTTTGGTTCCTGCTAGATCCAACCATTTACTAAAACCAAAAAGGTCAATGTGAGTATATCAACAAAACCATCATGTACTAATGATGAACATAAACACTAAGATATACTTACTCATAATCTTTATCTAAAACATGGACTCTTTCTGAAATCTTAACCATTATGGTAATGTCACTTATGATTAAAGAATACCTAACATCTAAAGTTATATAAACCGACCTCTGATACCAACTATAAGGCCCCACCCTTAAACCTTACTTAATCATGAGTTACTACAAGATTACACATTCAGGATCTTTTCAGGTTTATAGTTTAATAGAATTAGATCATAAAACATACATTACATTCCACATTTAAACAAAGTGGTTACATAAAAGATAGTATTCATTTTTCCCATCAATGGAAACATATTTAAATAAAGCATGGATTCTTTTTTGACACTTCCTTGAAACTATCATCATATCATGTACCCTTCCCTTGACCTGTGAAAAACATTTCAAAAACATTGGATGAGCATAAAAAGCTCAGTAATGGATTTAAAATATGGAAAGGATACATGAGTACATGTACACATAAGAATGAAATCATACTTTACCCATAAAACATAAGCACTTTAACATACCTCATAAAATCATGAATAAATCATAGAAATCAAAACACATAAAGGTAAACTGAGGAATTCATAACATTCTTATGTAGGGAGTAACCCTCTTGTTTACATTTTAAATACCCACCATAGTATATTCCTTAAATCTCTTCGGAGAAACCATAACGTTTCACTCCTTCGCGTTACCCAATGCATTGGAGAGCTATATCGGGTTCACCCGCCCTTAGTTCATCACGAAACCACCCATATTCATAAAAATTCCCAAGAACCATAACATAATTATAGCACATAACTTAAGATAAAGGAATGATAAAATTCCCACATTGCAAAAACAATATAACATTTTAAGATATTGAAATAATTAATCCATTCTAAAAACCATTTTCAAAACCATTTAAAAATTTCAATAAAGATATTTTTGAATCAAAGTGTCCCAAACCACCTAGAAGCTTTTAACATTTTAAACCATTAAATTCCATATATATAAATTCTTAAAAACATTTTGAAAACATTGATATTAATAAGAACAAATCATTAAAACATTTAAAGCAATATTTTTGTTAAAGGGTTTTTACCAAAATTAGAGACACTTGAATACAATAATTGAGGAATAACATTTAATCAGAACGTTATAATATCATTAGAATAAATGGATTCATGATATAATATTCCAAAGGACAGTATATACACCATATAAGAGTGAATTGGTGCATAAAAACAATGAAGTCTCAATAGAAATGTAAAATGCGATGAAATCCCTTATAAAGAAGGTATCCTTAAATTAAGGATAAATCAATCTCAAAATTATGTATGAAAAATATTAATACACCCAATATAAGTGGATATTATGTTTAAAACAATTAAAGGTCATTCACACATATTCAATGGATGACATATTCAATAACTACATGTTGAACCCAAAGAAATCGAAATTGGGTTAAAAAGTTCCCTTGGTAAAATTTGACAGCCTAATGGCGTCACTTCAAAATTCAGAAAATGAGTTGATGAGAGATAAAAAGGGTATATAATCACTTGGAAATAAAATTTACATCAATAAGGATATAGAATAACATATCCCAACATAATATTATGTTAATTAAATGTCATAACAAAAGAAGTCTTTTAAAAGAAGAGGGTGAAAGGTTCCCTTACCGACATGGGTATCTTTCGAATCATACACCCTGTGAAAGAAGGACAATAAAAAATTGATGTAAATACTCATAAATGAAAGTATATTACACAATTAGTAAAATAATGTGCAGTACATATGCCTCTCAATGGAATTTGTGGAAAATGTAGCATAAATCTCACGGGAATAAAAGTGAGATGAAAAATCCCTTATGAAAACTCGATAGCCTAACGGCGCCACATAAAACATTAAAAAATGGATTGATGAGATAAAATAGGGTCTCTCATAATATTGACATAAAGTTTAAATCAAGAGGAATATAAAAGAATATCCCCCAACATAACAAAGAAGAGAATAAAAGAAGTGACATAAAGGGGAGTACTTAAAAAGAAAGAGAGAGGTTAGATCTCTTACGAAAATTCGGCAGCCTAACGGCACCACTCAAAAATTCCAAAATGGATTGATGAGATAGAATAGGGTCTCTCATCATATGAACATAAAAATTACAGTAAGTGTAATATAAAATAACATCCCAATCAGAAAAATGATGATCTTAAAAGTAATGACATAAAAGAGTGTACATAAAAAGAACGAGAGGAGTAGGATCCCTTACCTCGAGTCCGACTTGACTCAATCGTTCTTTAATCTCCTCAATAATAAACTTGAGTTAATTTTTACTTCCTTAAGAACCATTTTCAAGTTCATTATTCCTTTTATATCACTTATTAACATGTCATGAACACTATGTTATTATTTAAGCGAAAAACGGTCGTTTTAACGATCATTGGTACTTCAGTCAAAAATAAATTCTTTATAATTACAAGTAGTTCTTGTGGTAAAATATATATTATATCCAGAATTTTATTCATGATTTAGATATCATATATATCATATATATCCAGTATATTCATTCTTTTATAATATTACATAACATTTAGAGTTATGAAATGAAATTCACTGTTCATGGAGACGGTAAGTCGTACGTACACATGAACGCTACTTCCATTTCTATTTCATATTTAATGTAATTAAAACATAATGATACATAATATTATTTTAATTCCAGTATGGTATCATGTATAATATCATTAAATTTATCCTTTATACATACCACATATGGTATTAACGAATCAAATCACTTTGAGGGGGCGGTAGTCCGCACTTCCTAAAATGAAGATATCATGTATACCCATAATGGAAGCCATAAAGGTATGCCATAAATAAAAAATACAAGAGTTTAAGGAAAAATAAACATATTATATATCATATATAAATATAGTGACATCTTAATGGCCACCATGAAAGGTGTTAAGAGAATATTGAACAATCAATTGTTTCGTGAGGTAGTAATTCGCCATCCACAGAAACAGTATGTTATTTAACCATTAGACGAAGGTGTGTGTAAGTGTAGCATGAATACATAACATATAAACATCCTAGTATATTGTAGATACTGGTTTTGTTACAAAATTAAGGAATAAAAATAGTTTAGGGGGTGGAGAAGCAAAATAATACAAGGACTCAAGTGAAGACATTACATTAAAATCGGGTAACTGCCTTTGGTTTGAGTTCAAAGGCTTCCATGAGAAGACTTCTGACCAAAGTGAGGCTTCTAAGAGTTAGAGAGGTATGTGGAGAGACAAAATGGGCAGTGTTTGGCCACCCCAAAGGCTTTGTAAGTGTGGTTAAGAAGGTATAGGTGGGGGCCTTTTATAAGAGGAGAGGAGGGGCACTCTTGGAAAGGTATAAAATGTAACTTTATTTTCAAATGAGTTTCAGATTTTAATGGTCCCACATTGATGTGTTTCGATGATAAGGTGATAAGGGTTCGAACTACACATATCCAATAGGTTTTGGACATGTTTAGGTCCTAGATTTTACATTATCATTCCATTTTATTTAAATCGTTAAATAATGAGGTCATCACTACATCATCATGATGTCATAAATAATTTATTTATTTAATGTCTAAAAATTATAAACAAAATACTATGATGTAGGAAATCTATTTAGATTTCCAATGTATTTTTATAGTCTAACAGATCATTTATGTAGACAAAATTAAAAATATTTTACTTAGGTGATACATTCTTTGTTACATTTATCATTCTTTAAAAATAAAAAGATAAAAAGTCACTTTCTCATAAAAGTGATTCCATGGGGCCCACAAGTTTGGCACAAGGCATCCCATGGTCTGCCATGAGACAACCAGTAGCCTTAGGACACATTTTGTGGTCATTTTCTGTTATTATGATATTATCTTATTTTCTTTAACTACCCAATTACACATTAATCAAGATAATTAAAGATAATTACTATCATTACTATTCATAATGTCCAAAAACAAAAGAGTCTTAATTACATAATTTGGACCTTATGATTCCAAATATGTAATTAATTTTACCAAATTACAAACACATAAATTGCAATAATTAATTTAAAAAAAACTTTCTGTTGTCAAAACAAATAGCGGGGTTTTTTTTGAAATAATATTTATGAAAAGTTTGGTACTTTTTTATGCCTAATTCCAAAGTGAAATTAATCCCAATGACCATAAATGAATTACATGGTAAAAATATATTCTAATTAAACTTTAAAACAAATTAAAAAGAAAATATAACCATATAATTAAATTATATGAAAAAGCAGTTTTGATGTAAAAGGCAGTATTTTTCACTATTCATTGAAAAATGAACATTGTCAGAAAAATACCAAAAATTAACCCAAGGTAAATTTCAAGGTCCCAATCATAAATAATATGTTTATAGAGCTTATAAAATTCTCAAAATGTGGATTTAAAGGAGTTTCGCCTTCAAAAGGCGGGTAATCGAACTATTAAATGATATTAGAATGTTTATGCTTAAAATTGGATTCATTCGCATTTTTAATCCTCTAACATTTATTTTAAAAAGATAAAATATTTGAAAAACATATATAATCATTTTGTAGTTAGTTCTGTTCATTCCCTCAATTACAACGGCTAGGCATTAACTACTATTTAAAATAATATTATTTTATTATTAGAGTGCAACGAAAGATTCAAAAAAAACTCGTTGTTGCGTGTTGGGTACGCCATTGAGCATAGCGTCCCCTTTATAGTTATATAAATATTTTATTCACAAATATGGATAAATGTGAAAATGTCATACTCTTTATTTACCTGGGGTGTTACAATAAGTCATCATTTCCTTTCATTATTTTGTATCCAATATCTCTCTTAGTCTTTATTTTTATGGTTATGTTATATTATTGTTCAATTATGTGTTTATATGCAGTTATTGGGAGATATTATCCCCACATGTTAAAATCTAATTATATTTGGGGTATTTCACCATGTCGTAGTGATCAGGTATGCACCATGACAATTTGATGGGTCAGATCGAGAAGATATTTTAGTTTTAGACTAATTTGATTTACGAAAAGGGGAGAAAATGATGTCATTTTTGTATGGAAATATCAAACCATGTCTCTATCTGACGTGGTCTCTCGCTCTACGGTTTGAGGCCTAAAACAATTCATACAACTACAAAATTTAGTATTTCTATTGAATTGAAAATATGTTTCAGCGGAATATCATTTCCTTTTATATTCTACATCATGGAGTACATATTGTGGATGTACTATTCATGCTAATTTATTTTGATTTTATTACACTAAGTACATTATCCATAATACATTACAAATAAAAACTAGTCCATGAATCATTTTAAATACCACATATACATATTAGCAATTATTATTAAAGAATTTATAATCAGTATCTTCATTCAAAATCAATGCATATTGTACACATAAATTCCCTATTCAATATATTTACATAAAGGAATTTCTTCTCTGTGCGAACAAATATAATAAAATCCTCTAGGTAAAAAAATATTCCTCAGGGGCTTATTAATAACAATATTATTAATGATATTTAAATACATATTCCTAGATAATTACTTGTTCTACAAATTATTGGATGTACATAAATTGTTGAAGTTTGGGGAAACTTCTCAGATCATATTTCCACCCCCAATTTTCTTATTTTAATGTGATTTATGATATAACATATTTACTTATTAAATAGAATTTCATTAATAATTTCCAATTTTAGATGTAAAAGCCGATGTATAAAATAATTTATATTCTCTCTATTATATCAATGATAAATGTAAAATAATTATCATGTGATAATATTATTATAAAATAACAAATATTTTTACTCAATAAATCATCTTTAATAGAATGATGCTACACATACATTAATAAACTTATCTAAATAATTCCTCTAAAAACATGAAATACCCCTTTTTCATCCATTTACCATCCAACAATCAACATTGATAATTATATTTAATATATTCTTTTAAACGAATTGTTATTAAATTATCATACATAAATTATAGATTTAATATAGTTTTCTGAATTAATATGGATATGTACAAAATAATATGTTCTTATATCTCCCCACACTAATATGATGAACACATTCATCTACATATTATATTATAACACCATAAAACATTCATCATTTTTTCATAATTAATATCCTCAAAATATAAAATAATACCCTATAAATTATAAGAAATATAACTATATATTAAATAACTATGGGAAAAATATATTTCCTTATAAATTAACATAAAGTAAGTGAGTTTCCATTAATAGTAGTAAACTCATTATTTTTCGTCTCTTAAAATTTCAAATAAAAATTCTATATGTTACCTAATTAATTAATTTTTTAAATCCAATTTCACATATTGATTATTTTTAAATAATTTAGTGAACATATAATATACATTTATATCATCTTTTTGAATATATTTATTTTTTCTAGAACCACAATTTTATATTATATTAGAAAATAATAGATGATATTTCATGATTATTGAACCTTATTTCTTGATATTTCCTTGTTAATCTAATTTTTATTCTTCACATATTCATCATTCATATACCTAAATTTCCCAAAATTATTATTTTGAAAATTATTCCACTATTCACCGTAATGAATGTACCCTTGAAGAATAATCCATAAAATATAATTTTATGGATTCTTATATCCGTATATTACATATACCTCATATAAGTATTTAATTTATTTTGAGTAAAGTTATTTTTTATAGTTTTGGTCACTACATGCATTCCACAATATTTTATTCACTGATTCTAATCAATTTATATCCTTTATTATATATTATCTAAAATAAAATAAATGTTAGTCCCAAAAACCAAGTTATTACTTATATATAATACACAACCCATGAAAAAACAAATGTTTTGAGATCTTCAAAGTTGAAATCTATAATATTCAAATTCAATGTGATGTTTACATGATATTGTATTTTAATAATTTCATTCAGTCGCTTATTGCTTGAAAATATCACCAATTTCATTGATGGGTATGACTACCTCTAAACTACTATTCTCTAACCTTATAAATGGTTTTTTCCAATAAATTTTTTATTAGATAAATAATATATGTCAACATAATTAAAAGTACTATAATTTACAAGACATTTTTAAATGAGAATCTCATAGAATTTGAGAGAATATCCACCCACTCCCAATAATTAATTGATTTATAATCTATACTTATTAAATTAAATATGTACTTCATATCTTTTTTATTTTGATTAAAATAACACTTATTCAATAGTATCGAGTATCTCGTCAATATCATATATAATAATTTATTTTATAATAATCCATAAAATGTTCGTTTTCAACTCATTATAGTTTATATAAATATTTTTGTAACACCCCAAGAATTTAAAAATTCATTTAATACAGAATTTTTGAAAAATTGTGTCCAAAAAAACAGTGTTTTTTTATAACTGATCATGTAAACATAATTTTTCATCCCTTGTTATTTGAATTTCAAAAACCTAATATACACAGTTGTGTTTGAAATGATATTTAGAGTTTGATGAGAGGAAAATAAGTATTGGTGAAAATTAACATACCCATATTAATAGGAACATCCCCTTATGAATATTAATGAATAGTACATCACCCAAAATAATTAGAAACATCAACCATGAATGTATAATTACAATTTTGACATCATAATATTTAAAAAATGATCATTGTATAAGTTTTGGTATTTTTGTATGTCATAAATATTTAATTTACAATTTTATAATTAATTTAATAATTTAAAATGAAAATATAATTTCAAAAAAATAATAATAAATTGTTACTTTATCATCTTATTTTTATTTGATAATTTTATGGGACCTTGATTACTTTTTCAATGTGCCACAACAAAATTTATATTATATGAGTTATTTTTTGAATAAATAATGATTATATTTAAAAATTATTTTAAAAATATTATGAAAGTAATATTTCATAAAATTTAGTTCCTTTTTGAATACAAATCATCCATATTAGGTTAGAATGAATTTATATGTTTTTTATAAAAAAATTATGTTTTCAGTGAATAATAAATATACAGTTATACGTTTCAGAATTTTTAATGACATCATTAATGATGTAATATTGACGTAATAATTCTGTTAAAATATTCAATAGTAATATATATTATCAGGTTCCCTAAGTGGCCAATACCATTCAAAAATACTATGGTCAAGATTATGGTTTTTAAAATAACACCGATGAGGTGTCCCTTGGAAATTAATTAAATATTCCCTCAATTTTTCGATAAATATCAAGCCATTCCCTTATTCAATTCTTTCCAAAATCCTCCAGAATGAGGATCTGGTCTTCTTACATCCCACAGAGTCCTCTCAAGGTGTCCTCACACTTCCCAATGTCCCCACTTTAGAGATTTCTAAGTCACTCTTCAAGGTAAGGCAACCTTTCAGCCTCCTCCTTTACGCCATGACTTCATTTATGTTATGTATTCTAGTTTCCATAATCTTATGTTGGGGAATATTCTTATATATCCATATTATTTTCCATTACATGTTCAATTGATGAGATATCATTTCAACTCCCTCAAATGATTTTATGATTTTTTTAAATAAGGCCATTAGGATACAAAATTTTCATAAAAGAAATCACATCTTCTCTTTTCATTGCTGTTTCATTTTCATGTCTTATGTAATTCAAAAATCCATACCATGTTCATGTTTAAAATTTATTATTTTCCTATACAGAGATGTAAATTATTTATTTTTGGGTGACCGTTTTCACTTTTCTAATCAATATATTCTAAAACCATGTTATATAGTCATTATGCTGTAGAATTTTCGTCTCAAATATCTCTTTTTCTCAAGAAATTATCTTGTATTATTTATGTAAATACCATAATCTATAATCAATCCCAAGTTTATATATAAATACATAATATTGATATTTTTGATTATATAATTTACATACATATAAACCTCACTCCTTTTCTATGGGTTATAAATGACATATTGATCATATTTTTAAGCACTTTTAAATAGTCATAATTTTGAAGTGAAAACCATTTATTTTACTCACTATTGGATATTTATGAAATGTGTGATTATTATCAGTGTGGATAACATGAAATTAATTACATATTAAGGGTTTTAAATAATAGCACTCTGATACATTGGCTATGGAATCTAATCTATAATGATGGCATGTTTTATAATATATTGGAAAATAACATTCATAATTATTAATGAATTGTTGTGGATATAAATTGGTTATATGTTCATGAATGAATAAATTAAATGTTATAGCCACATTATCTTGTTATTATTGAAGTTATTATAAGAATATTCCCCTTTATATCTGTGATCTTACAGATATTTCTCATGTTCACATGTAAACTGTTTCACTTTCTTTCATTAGTGTTCCTCCTACTCACCCTTTCCCTTAATTTATATCTCTAGGATATGAGAGGTAGTAATTGTACATAGGATAAACCTTTTATTAATCCTTAAAATTGGAATAGAATAATTTCTTATGTTTTCATGTTTTGTTATTCTGATTTCCATGACACTAAACATTAATGATCTCAGGTTTCTAGAATGTAATACAAATGGAGGATGTCATAGTTGGTATAAATTGATAGATTAGTTATTTATAGAAATTATGCTATGAATACAATAGGAATAATCCTATAGAAAATTTTAAATATAGGAAAACTTCCCGGTTTTTGGTGAAATATTAATTAAATGGTCTCCAAACAATTATATCCATGTATGGATATTAACAAGTGGATGTGGCTCTATCACAAATGTATCTCGGAGTGAAATCACTCACAAGGAGTTTCGAGCATGACCTGGGGTATCTTGGTACATGATAACAGGTCTTGCTGCACAATTTGTTTGACCCTACCTGGGGATATATTTGATTAATCAGAATCTTTTGTAGAAAAATTATTTATGAATTATTCAAAATAATATTTTTTTAAAGAATAAAATATTTTATGAATTAGATTTTCAGATATAAAATTAATTTAGAATTATAAGATTAATAATATTAATAAATAACTATGAGGTGAAAATTAGGAGGACACAATTTCATTAATGGGGGAAGAATGTAACACACCCAAATTTTACAAATAGATTGAATAAAGAATTCATGAAACATTTAGTCTCTAAAAGACACATGTTTTATATAACTAAGCAAGTAAACATAAATTTTACACCTCTGCTATTTGAATTTTGAAAACCTGATATACATAGTTGCGTTCAAGAAGATATTTAGAGATTGACCAGACAGACATAATTTTGTGAGAAATGTAACATACACTTATGAATAGAAGCATACCCTTATGAATAGTAATTAATAGTACATCAACCAAAAAAATTGAAAATTTTCCAATGAATGTATAATTACAATTTAGACATCTAGAAAGTGAAAACACGATCACTATATATGTTTTTGTAATTTTTATATTTCATTAATATTTTATTTAAAATATTATAATTAATTTAATAATTTAAAATGGAAATTTATTTTAAAAATATTTAATCATAAATTGTTACATTATTACCTTTTTCATATATACGATAATTTTATTGGACATTGATTACATTCTCATTATGTTACAAAACATGTTAAATTTATAGAGTTGTTTTTTTAAAAATATTGATTTTATTTAAAAATTAAAAAAAATTGAAACTTATTTTTCATAAAATGGAGTTCATTTTTTGAATTCAGAGCATCGATATTAAGTTAGGTTGAATTTATGATATTTTTATAAAATGTTTTGTTTTACAGTGAATAGTAAAACTACAGTTTTATGTTATTTTATGTTTAATTACATCTTTAATGATGTAAAAATGATGTAAAAATGATGTAATATTTTTGTTCAACTTTTGAATAGAATTTTATGATATGAGGTGTCCCACATGGCCAATACCATGGGAAAATACCATGGGAAAGCCCATGGTTTTTCAATTACCATCGATGAGGTGTCCCTTAGAAATTAATAAAATATTCCCTCAATTTTTCTATAAATACCATGTCATCACCTCGTTACTTTTATTCAAATATCCACTTCAAAAAAGATCTAGCCTTTTTAACTACCAAGGATTCCTCTCAAGGTGTCCCTAAGTGCCATAAGGTCACAACCATTGAGCTTTTTAAGTTACTCTTCTAGGTAAGGGAACAGTTCAGCCTCTTTTTTTATGTCATGACTTCTTTTATGTTATGTCATCTATTTTCCATCATCTTATGTTTGGGTATGTTCATATATACCCTTATTACAATCTATTTAATTTACAATTTATTAGATACCATTTCCCTTCAGATCAACTGAATAACTAAATTTTTAAAAGACACTGTTAGGCTATAAAATTTTGTTAAAAGAAATCTCAAATTCTCTTTTCTTTAATATTTCCTTTTCATATGGTATGTCAATAAAAAATACATACCATAATCATATATAAATTATAATTTTTTATATATTTTGTATTATGAGTTATTTGTTAGTGGGTGACCCTTTTTCACATATATTTTTTTAAATTTTCTGAAACCATGTTATATAGCCATTATGTTGGAGACTTTTCGACACCAAATCGCTCTCTTTGTCAAAAAATTATCTTTTTTTATTTAAATTAAAAAAATATATATTTTCATTCCTTGAATTATTCATCAAGACATATATAATATATATTTTATTCTCTAATTGACAAATATATAACCCTCACTCCCTCTTTATGGGATAAAAATGACATAATTATCATTTTTAAACACTTTTAAATCATCACAATTTTGAGGTTAAACCGATTTATTTTACGCTCAATGGGTTATTTATGAAATTTATAATTATGATATACAAGGATCACATGAATATAAATATATATTAATGGTGTGTTGTGATATCACTCCAATGAATTGGTAAATGAATTTATTCTCTAGAGATGATAAGTTTTACGATACCTTACTGAATAACCTTGGTAAATTTTTATGACACATTGGGATATACCTTGGTGATATGTTCATTAATGCATATTATAAATGATGTATCCAAATTTTCATGATATTTTTGAAGTTATTACAATGATATTCACATTTATCTTGATGATATTATTGATACTTCTCATGTTCACATGTAAACCGTTTCACTTACTTTCCTTATTAAGCCTCATGCTCTTCATTTCCTTTGATGTATGTCTCCAGGTTATGATATGTAGTAATTGTACATAGAATGAACCATATATGAACCCTTAATAAATGATTATAAGAATTTATAATGTTTCCTAGTCTTCTGTTCCTGGTCTACAAAACACTAATCATTAAATATCCTCTATTACTAAAATGTAATAAAAATGAGGGATGTCATAGTTGTTATAAATCCATAAATTATTTATTTATGTAAATTAGGCTTTAATAACATTAATATGAACCCTATGGAAATGTTTAAATAAAATAAATCTTCATTGTATTTTGGTGAAATATTAAATAATTTTTTTCTAAATAATTAAATTTGTATCACGATACGAACATGTGGATGGGGCTCTGGCACAAATGTACGTAGGGATGAAATCCTTGACAAGGAGTTTGAGGCTATACAAGATATATCCTGGTACATGACAATGGGTCTTGTTACACTCCTAGTTTGACACAACCGGGTAATATTTTATATTAATCACACGATTTTACTTAGGTATTATGAAGTATATATAGGAAATATAATTTTTTTATAGAACAATATATTTTAAGAATTTTTATTTACGAAATAAAATTAATTTATAATTATAGGAATCATAATATTTACAAATTACTAAGAAGAGTAAATTTCAAGGATGTAATTTCTTAAAGCTGGGAAAAATGTAACACATAAAAAAATTACAAATATATTTAATATAGAATTCATGATACATTGAGTCTTTACAAAACACCACTTTTTTATAACTAATCATGTAAACATTATTTTTCCTCTTATGTTATTTGAATTTCTAAAATCTGATATACATAGTTGCATTCAATAAGATATTTAGTGTTTTATGAGATAAATATAATTTTTGATGAATATTAACATAACCTTATGAATAGTAATGAATAATAAATCATCCAAAAAAATAGAGACATCACCCATACATGTATAAATACAATTTATACATCTTAATAGAGAAAAACAATAATAGTATATGTTTTTGTATTTTTGTAAGACAAAATATTTTACTTACAATTTTATAATTAATTCTATAATATAAAATGGAAATGTATTTTCATAATATTTAATTATAAATTGTTACTTTATCATTTTATGGTTATACGATAACTTTATTAGACATTGATTCCTTTCTCAATATGTTAAAAAAAAGATACAGTCTTAGAGTTTTTCACTAAATAAGTAATGATATTATTTAAACATAAAATTAAATATATTTTTTAAATTACTTTCATAAAATGGAGTTTATTTTTTAATTCATATCATTGCTATTTGTTTAGGTGAAATATATGAGATTTTTGTAAATTTATTTCTTTTGGTGAATAAAAAAAATGCAGTTTTTCATTTTTGTATGTTTAATAACTTTATTAATCATGTAATAATTCACGTTAACTTTTTAATAGAAATATATGTTATGTGGTGTCCCATGTGGCCGATAACATTGGAAAATACCACGGGAAATACCATGTTTTTTCAAATACAACTGATGAGGTGTCTCTTTTAATATAGTAAAATATTCCCCCATTATTGATATAAATACCAAGCCATTACAACATTCAATTCATTCCAAAATCCAGTATAATTAAGATATGGTATTTTTAATGACCAAGGAGTCTTCCCAAGTTGAAATCTAGTTCCCAAATGTCCCAACTATCGAGATTTAAAAGTCACTCTTCAAGGTATTTCAACCTTTCACCCACCTATTTTATGTCATTATTTCATTTATGTTTTGTCTCATTGTTTCCATTTATTTATGTAGGGTAATGAATGCCTATAGTAGGGTGTGGAAAAACAATTTTGAAATTTCTTAACTGTAATCAAGTGATTAACCATAGGATGTCTCCCGAAGAGGAGTGCACAAAAATTATGTATTTCACTTGAATTTACGAAAGAAGAAAAAGTTGTTTTTGAAATTGTTTAGGTTGTAAAATAAATCAAGAAATAACAAGAAAAGTCGAAAACTAATGGACAAAGAGAGTGATGGGGTCAGGGTAGGATTCACTTTTTCAATGTTATCATAGTAATAAAGATCATATTCTCTCTCTTCCTTTCGAATAACAAATAAGGTACTCCTCGATCGAGTTATTAATCACCCATGGTTTAAGAAACAAATGAGACTCACTCCTATGTGTGTGAATGTTATTAAACAATCCATAAAAAACTATGGAAATTCCCGATCGGTAATTTCTTCTCCTTAGAACTCCAGAAAAACTTTAATAGTTTCACACACGTGCTAATGATCGCTAGACACTCACCACCTAACACAATCTGCTCGATCAAGACAAATTGCACTAGGTGGAGGGAGATTAAAGGCCTTTAACCAAATATATTAACAATGAATACACCAAAATCAAAAAGTGATCTAATTAAGATAATTGGAAAACAATGATAATAGAATTCATTCAAAATAAAAAGAGGATTTCAAATTTATGCTCAAAACTCCGACATTACAAAAGTGAAACTCCCCCTTCCCCAATCACTCAAAGGTTTTACCCATCCATTTGAAGGTAAATATAGTTGAAATGGGAGGAAGAAGACATTAAAAAACTATGAAAAAGAAAATAAATATAATAGGAAGCTAAAAAGTTCTCCTTCTCGTGTCCCAGAAGGAATGGGATTGAGAATGGAATGATTTGAGAGGGTGGTGCTCTCCTCCTTTTATAGCCATAATTTGTCCCCCGGAATTTGATGCGTTGTATCCTCATTAAATGACATCTTCTTGCATTTATCCCTTCTTGAATGTTGTTCATTATAACATTGTATGTGTCCCATCAAAATACCAGTGTATTTGGACATGTATTCCGAGAGCTATAGCTGTTTTACTCTACAAATTTATTCTGTCCAGTCAGACTATCCAAAACGAAATCCTCCGGATTAGAGTGATTTAATTACCCCATAAACGGCCAATTCACACAGACCATCATTCATAAAAGATTTTCCATAACGCATTGCACGTCCACCCACCGAATATCACAAAATATTGGCCAACGATGGATGAGTTATGGACCCCACACCTAAACTAGGAAGAAATGAAAACATTTTTCTTTCTCCCACTTGTGAGATTCATTTGAGATTTAATATGGCTGATTCAGCTTTTAGTCCAAATATTGCTAATGAAGCCCCAAATTTTTAGAATCTGGAAAAAAATAATTTTTCAATTAGGATCAGTGTATATAATGTCATGAATAAACTACAGAAATACTTTAAAACTGTTAAAAATCCAAAATGGCTAATTTTTTACTATTCAGCTCAAAATAACACCATTATCATAAAAATGAAACAATTCATCTTAGAGGAACACTTTTGTGGGTTTAAAACAATGATATTCAATATAAATTGACTGAAACTATTTTCTCTATCAATTCCCCCACACTTGGCGCATGAACTCCTGGACAAGTAAAAATCAAATCAAATCAAATCCAAAACACATATCAACGAGATCTATCAAATCAATTACAAAAAACAAAAAGATATCATGCCTCATAAAAAAATTATTTCAAGTTATCCATTTTATATTTTAATAATTTTCCACTTCATTTCCTATTCCATGCACACAAAACACCTACCTCACATGAATTTTCTCTCATCTAACAAATGTAAATGCTCAACAAGGATTTTCTCATCCAAACTCACACAAGAGTCACCATAGGCTTGATAAATTTATACTTCTCCACCAGATAAGATTCAAGGACATGTGTTTCTCATGAGGACTTTTCAGGGTTGTTCTGTGGCTTACGGTTGGTAGTATTTAGATGTTAAACATTCTGAGGCCGAAAAAGGAGGGCTTGGTTCTTTTTGAAGCAAAATTGCAAGATTCTAATTTTTACTCAAGTATGGTCTCCTTTTCTTCCCCTTTGTAGAATATAGGCTCAATCAACATTTAATGAGCTCAGCAGAAAATATTTCAATCCTTTCAAACATGATTTTTTTAAATCTCCAGATAACCATAACGTTCTTTTTTTTACATTGGAAGCTTCAGAAAGGCACAACTTCTGTTATCATAAAAGCTCCAGAAAAGGCACATCATTCAATAGAATAATATGTAAGCATCACACACATCTCTTCCATAATTTATTTTCAACCCAAATTATAACCAAATGAGGTAGTGCACCACAATACATCTTCCCCCACACTTATGTTCAACTAGATCATGCAACTTCACTTTAAGTGCAAGTAAGATAGGGAAAATTGGCATGTAATGTTGCTAATCTAATAGGAAATTCGTGGCTACTAGGGGATACAATGAAAGATAAATGTAAAGGTGTGCCATAATGACAATGATTATTTTGAAAAGGGTGATTCAAACAAAATAAATGGCTCAATCATTTAAAACACATGTACCCCAAACCCACATGTTTTGAATGGAATATATTAAATTCTGGTTGAAGCATGCATTGTCTGCTTCAGTAAAGAAATGAGGTGAATATATAGAATATGAAAAAATGTTTCAGAAGCCTCACAAGATAGTGATTTCAAATATATAGACAGTTAAATATGGAATGGGTTTAAAATATAAGTGTACTTTTTATGAAATTATAAAAGATTTGATCTTGAAAAGAAGTCATTTTAGCATTCATTTAAGCTTGGTTTCATGAAATAGATTGGTTCACTCATTGACATGGGTTTCAAAAAAGGTATTGAAAATAATTTCAGCTCAAAAGTTTCAGAAACACACCAAAAATTGAATAATAAAAACAAAAAAATTTGAAAACACACTATTTTTTATTTTTTTTGTGAAAACAAACATCAAATAAAAATCTTATACTACAAAGGTTATCTCCCCCACCCAAAAATGTTGTAGTGTCCTCAATGAATTCAAGTAGATTTTAACATGTAAGCCAATTTTAAAATGAATCACAACATGATGCCAGTGTGAAGAAGAGGTACAACCTGCTGGATGATATTGATAGACAAGTTGGAGGAGCGGTATCTCCTCCACTGGTTCATTTCTACTTCCTGGTAAAGACATGTTGTACCAACAAGAGTCTGATTTGTGTCCATAGATACCATAACACCAGCAAAACCCCTGAAATATTTATCTTCTAGAATGGTTTTAAATCTTTTTTGATATTTTTTTCTTCATTTTTTCAATGTGAACATATGTCTTTTTTAGGGTTTGTGGTTTCCTTTGAAAATTCATCTCTTCCCTTGAGGCAGGAGATTTACCCTCAATTTTCTTTACCCATACGAACCCGGTTTTGGGTTTTTCCTCTTTTTCTCGTAATCCCCTAATCTTATTGGTTTGAGAATATCCTTTAATGTCTTTAGTTTTAATGGGGGTTTCCTTGACCTTCTTAAGATCATGTTCCATTGCAAGGCATGTGGAATTCTTCTTAGCTAGTTCTTCGTTCTTTGTAGCAAGTTCCTTCCGGAGATCTTTGATAATCTTTTCTCGTTCTGCCTCCTTGAGTTCATACATCTTGATCTCAACATCCTCTCCTGATTTTGATTCTCCAGCCTCTTCTAACAAACTTTCCAAGAATTTTAAGGTTTTCTCTTATAAATTTTTATTTTTTCCTTTTCCTTCATTGTGGTAGATTGCTTTCAGCGAATGAACATCTGCCAAATTCTTCATGGATTCGAGTATATTAAATGCACTCGACTATATATAAGCTCCATTGAGAGTGTTCCCTCATTCACATTGATGATGGTCTTATCTGTCTTCAAGAATGGTCTTCCGAATATGATGGGTGAGTGTGATGAACACTTATCTTCTTCCATTTTCATTACATAAAAGTCAGATATGAACAATAGATCTTTTACCTTTACGAGAACATCATCCAGAACACCTCCTTGAAAAAATGTGGATCTGTTTGAGAGCTTGAAAACCACTCTAGTGTGCTTCAATTATCCCATCTGAAATGAAGTGTATACCGAGTGACACAATACATTAATTGAAGCACCTATATCACAAACAGAATTAGATAAATTTAATGAACCGATAGTGTAGGGAATAGGGAATGTCCATGGATGTTGACATTATTGCAGTATTGGTGGTGTGGTCAATGCTGAGACGCTTATTCCCATGTTGATTATTTTATTTACTTCTAGACTCCGTCGTTTAGTACACATATCCTTCAAATATTTTGCATATTTAGGGATTTGTTTAATAGCTTGATGTAGGGGGTATTGATTTCCACTTTATGAAAGGTGACCATAATTTCTTTTTGAAGTGATTCTTCATGAATATTCTATGATTCTATCATCCTTGTGGGAAATGGTGGTGGTAAGTCTTTGTTCTCCATTTGTTTTCCTTACTTTGGAGTTTCTTGTTTCTTATTATGTGGCCAATCCTTCTCCTCCTCCTCTTCATTTTCACCTTCTTAGTGGATTTTCACAAGACATTCTAAATCATTATACCTCAGACGATGTGGTATTATTTCAGGTTCAGGGTTGGATGGAGGTGGGATTTCTTTTCCACTCCTTGTATTTATTGAACTAACATTCTCTTTAGGATTTGGAATTGTTTGGGATAGAATCATCCCTAGATTCTTGGACATGATTTCAACAAGACTTCCCACTTTTTCTACCAACTTTTCAACCTTATCTGCTAGGCCCTCATACTTGGATTGTAGATGTTCGACAAAAGGTTGTGTACTGGTGGATGGTTGTTCATATGTATTTCTCTAGAATGGTGGTGGAAGAAAATATTTTTGTTGTTAGAAAGGCTGTAAAGAAGATTGTTGTAAGGGAGGGGGTTCTGGTATTGCTGCTGGTGGTAAGGAGGTCGACTGGGGTGCTGGTTAAATGGTCTCATCTGGTCTTGTTAGTTCCCATATCCTTGTTGGAATTGAGGATGATGCAGATGATTTTGTTGGAATTGTCTTGGTTGAAAGGCCACATAATAGTATTTTGTCCCCTGTATATCAGACCACTGATCAGTATAATGAGTCGATGAATAACATAAACAACATAACTGAGCTAATTCTTGTTGTCCATTTTCTTGTGTTACCGCCATTTGACGGACTGACCTTGCAAGGTCATCAACTTTGGTTTCAATCAATGTAGATGAATCAGATGTTTTTACATCATGTATCCCCCTAGCTCACATTCCTATTAATCCAAATTGTTGTGAGTTTTTAGAAATATTCTCAATTAGTATTCTGATATCTGTAGGCGACTACTCCATTAGGGACCCCCCCTGATGAGGCATCTAGAAGATTTCGATCATTATCCACAAGTCCTTTGTTGAAGAACACAAGGAATTGGTGTTCCTCAATTTCATGATGTGGGCAGCTGGAACCTAGCTTATTGAATCGCTCCTAGTACTCATAATGGGTTTCTCTAGTTGATTGATGTATAATTTAAATCTCCTTCTTGATTGCAGTGCTTCAGGATGTGGGAAAGAATCTTTGCATGAAACTTCTTTTTAGGTCTTCTCAATCACTGATCTCCCCTGGTTGCAGGTTGTACAACCATTCTTTTGCTGCTCCTTCAAGTGAGAAGGGGAATTCCCTCCACTGAAATTGGTCTTCGGGTGCTCCTCTTAGCCTGAAGCTTGAGCAAGTGTATCTGAATTCTTGCATGTGACGATTTGGATATTATTCTTCAAGAACATGAATCTTTGGAATCACAAGAATCATATTGACACGTAATTCAAAGTCATTTGGTTTAGTGGGTTCAATTAGTTGGTAATTTTGAATGGAAAATTATGGTTCACATAGATCACGTAGGGATTGGTTGGGATATCTAGCCATGATTTTTGGTTCAGAGTGAACACTAACAGTTTCACTTGAATCTAAGAGATGTATTTCATCAAATATTTCTAGTAGATTTCATTTTCCTAATTGGGTTAATGTTCTTTCAATTTATGGATCAAATTCAATTAATGGTTCTTTTTAGTTGTGGGACATTCAATTTGGAATTTTTTTTTGCACTGCCTCCCCAGCAACGACGCCATGTTTGACGCAGGCCTGTCGTATGGCTTGGAAAAACAATTTTTAAATTTCATATGTTTAGTCTAGTGATTAACCCTAGGATGTCTCCAGAAGAGGAGTGCACAACAATTATGTTTGTCACTTGAATTTAAGAAAGATGAAAAGGTTGTTTATGAAATTGTTTAGGTTGAAAAATAAAGTAAGAAATAACAAGAAAATTCAAACACTAATGGATTAAGAGGGTTATGGGGTTTGGGTAGGATTCAGTTTTTCAATTTCATCATAGTAATAAAGATCATATTCTATCTATTCCTTTCGAATAACAAATGAAGAACTCATCGATCGGTTTATTAATCACCATTGTTTTAAAAAACAAACGAGACTCACTCATATGTGCATGAATGTTCTTAAACAATACCTAAACAACTATGGAAATTCCTGATCAGGAATTTTTTCTCCTTAGAACTCTTGAAAAAGTTTAATAGTTTCACACATGTGCCAACGATCGCTAGACACTCACCACCTAACAGAATCTGCTCGATCGAGACAAATTACACTAGGTGGAGGGAGATTAAAGGACTTTATCCAAAGATATTAACAATTAATACACCAAAATAAACACACAATCTCATTAAGATAATTGAGAATCAATGATAATAGAAGTCATTCAAAAGAAAAAGTGGATTTTAAATTTATGCTCAAAACTACAACATTACAAAAGTGAAACTCCCCCTTCCCCGATCACTCAAAGGTTTTACCCTTCATGTGAAGGGTAATAGAGTTGAAAGGGAAAGAATAAGACATTAAAAAACTATTAAAAAGAAAATAAATAAAAAAGAGAGCTAAAATTTTCTCCTTCTTGATATCCAGAAGGAATGGGATGGAGAATGGAATGATTTGAGAGGGTGGAGATGTCCTCCTTTTATAGCTAGAATTTGTTCCCCAGATGTTGATGCGTTGTATCCCCATTAAATGACATCTTCACGCATTGATCCCTTCTTTAATATTTTTCATAATTCCCATGGTCGTGTCCCCACAACATCTCAGCAGATTTGGACATGTATTCCAAGAGTTATGACCGTTTTACTCTAAGAATGTATTCTGTCCAGTCAGACTCTCCTAAACGAAATCCTCCAGATTAGAGTGATTAAATTACCCACAAACGGCCAATTCATGCAGCCCTTACTTCATAAAAGATTATCCAGAACTCGTTTCGCGTCCACCAACAGAATATCACAATAGTAGGGCCCACCATGGTTGAGTTTCAGATCCCACACCAAAATTAGGAAGAACTGCAAACAATTTGCTTTCTCCCACTTGTGATCTTCTTTTGAGCTTCCATATGGCCGATTCATCTTTTAGTCCAAATATAGTTAATAAAGCCCTAGAGTTTCAGAATCTAGAATATAAAGAATGTTTCAATTTGGATTACTATAGATAATGTTATGTCCAAACTACATAAATAATTTAAAACTGTTAAAAATCCAAAATGGCCAATTTTTACTATTTATCTCAAAATAACACCATTATCATAAAAATGAAACACTTAATCTTAGAGGAACACTTTTTTGGGTTTAAAATAATGATATTAAATATAAATTAGTTGAAAATATTTGCTCTATCAATTTCCTCACCCTTAGAACGTGGACTCCTTTACAAGTAAAAATCAAATCAAATCAAATCCAAAACACATATCAATGAGACCTATCAAATCAATTCCAAGAAACAAAAAGATATCATGCCTCATAAAAAAAATTATCTCATGTTCTCCATTTTAGATTTTAATATATTTCCACTTCATTACTTATTCCATGCACACAAAACACTGACCTCAATGAATTTCATCTTATCTCATAAATGTAAATGCTCAACAAGTCTTTTCTCATCCAAACTCACACCAGAGTCACCATAGGGTTGATAAATTCCTACTTCTCCACCCGATGTGATTCAAGGACATGTGTTTCTCAAGAGGAAATTTCAAGGTTGTTCTGTGGATTCTGGTGAGTAGGATTTAGATGTTAAACATTCTGAGGCTGAAAAATGAGGCCTTGGATCTTTTTGAAACAAAATTGCAAGATTCTAATTTTTACTCAAGTATGGTCTCCTGCACCTCCCCTTTATAGAAAATAGAATCCATCAACATTTAATCAGGTCAATAACAAAAATTTCAATCCTTTCAAACATGATTTTCTTTAAAGTTCCAAATAGGCACATCTTTTTTTTACATTGGAAGCTCCAGAAAGGCACCACTTCTCTTATCATAAATGCTTCATAAAAGGCACAACTTTCAACATAATAATTTTTCAGCATCACACACATCTCTTCCATAATTTATATTCCACCCAATGTATAACCAAATGAGGTAGTACACCATAATACATCTTCCCCCACACTTACGTTCTACTAGATCATGCAATTTCACTTCAAGAGTAGATAGGATAGGGAAAATTGGATTGTAATGTGGCTAACCTAACAAGAAATTCATGGATACTAGGGGCTGCAATGAAGGATAAATGTAAAGGTGTGCCATAATTAAAAGGATTATTTTGAAAAGGGGGCTTCAATCCAAATAAATGGCTCAATAATTTAAAACACACATTCCCCAAACCCTTGTGTTTTGAAAGGAATAAATCAAATTCTGGTTAAAGAAAGCATGGTCTGGTTCTCTCAAGAAATGAGGTGAATGAAATGAAATATGTCAAAAATGGTTCAGAATCCTCATATAAAAGTGATTTCAAAGATATAGATAGTGAAATATAGCATGGGTTTAAAAATTAAGTGTAATTTTAATGAAAGTCTAAAATATTTGATCTTGAAAAGAAGTCAATTTAGTATTCATTTAAGCACAGTTACATGAAATAGATTGGTTCACTCATTGACATGGGTTTCAAAAATGGTATTGAAAATCATTTCAGCTCAAAACTTTCAAAAACACAACAAAAAATGAAAAATAGACACAAAAATTTTGAAAACACAAAATTTTTTATTTTTTGTGATATCAAACATCAAATAAAAATCCTATACTACAAAGGTTCCCGCCCCCACACTTAAATGACGCAGTGTCCTCAATGCATTCAAGTGGATTTTAACATGTAAGACAATTTTCAAATGAGTCACAATATGAAGAAAGTATGAAGGAGAGGTACAAAATTATTTCTCTTATTGATAGACAGGTTGGAGGATCGGGATCTCCTCCACTGGTTCTTTTCTACTTCCTGGTAAAGACATGTTGTACTAACAAGAGTTTTATTTCTGTCCATAGATACCATAACACCAGCAAAACCCTTGAAACCTTGTTCATCTGGATTGGTTTTCAATATTTTTGGATATTTTTTTCTTCCTTGTTGCAATGTGAACATTAATCTTTTTAAGGGTTGGTTGTGTCCTTTGAAAATTCCTCTCTTCCCTTGAGGCAGGAGATTGACACTCAATTTTCCTTTACCCATACAAACATGGTTTTGGGTTTTTCCTCTTTTTATTATAATCCAATCATCCTATTGGTTTGAGAATATCCATTACACTCTATTGTTTTAATGGGGGTTTCCTTGACCTTCTTAAGCTCATGTTCCATTACAAGTCATATGGAATTCTTCTTAGCTAGTTCTTCTTCCTTCGTAGCAAGTTCCTTCCGAATATCTATGATAATATTTTCATGTTCGGCCTCCTTGAGTTTATACTTCTTGATATCAACATCCTATCCTGATTTTGATTATCCAGCCTCTTTCAACAAACTATCCAAGAATTCAATGGTTTCCTCTTCAAAATTTTTATTTGATCATTTACCTTCTTTGTGGTAGATGGCATTCAGAAAATGAACATCTGACAAATTCTTCATGGATTCGAGTATATTGAAATGCACTCGACTATCTTCGAGCTCCATTGAGAGTGTTCACTCATGCACATTGACGATGGTCTTCACTGTCTTTAAGAATTTTCTTCCCAAGATGATGGGTGAGAGTGATGAACTCCTATCTTCTTCCATTGTCAGCACATAAAAGTCAGCTAGGAAAAATAGATCTTTTACCTTTAGAAGAACATCTTCCAGAACACCTGCTGGAAAAACTGTGGATCTGTTGGCGAGCTAGACCACCACTCTAGTAGGATTCAATTCTGCCATCTGCAAATAAGTGTATAATGAGTGAGGCAATACATTAATTGAAGAACCTAGATCACAAAAAGCATTAGAGAAATTTAAAGAACCGAGAGTTTAGGGAATAGAGAATGTCCTTGCATCTTGACATTTTTGCGGTATCAGTGGCATGATCAATGATGAGACGCTTCTTCCTAAGTTGATTCCTTCATTTACATCCAGCCTCCATCTTTTATTACATAGCTCTTTCAGAAATATTGCATATTTAGGGATTTGTTTAACAACATCATGTAGGGGGTATTGATTTCCACTTTCTGGAAGCTGTCCATAATTTCTTTTCGAAGTGCTTCTTCATGAAATTTCATTGATTCGATCATCCTTGTTTGAAATGGTGGTGGTAATTCTTTCATATCCATTTGTTTTCTTTGAATTGGGGTTTCTTGTTTTTTATTATGTGGTCTATCCTTCCCATCCTCCTCTTCCTTTTCATCTTCTTGGTGTATTTTCACAAGACTTTAAAAATCATTATCTCTCAGAAGTGGTGGTATTATTTCAGGTTCAGGGTTGGATGGAGGTGGGATTTCTATTCCAATTCTTGTTATGATTGAAAAAACATTCTCTTTGGGATTTTGCACTATTTGGGATGGAAGCTACCCAAGATTCTTGGACATGATTTCAACAAGACTTCCCACTATGTCTGCCAGCTTCTCAACCTTATCTACTAGGACCTCATACATGGATTGTAGCTATTCCACAGAAGATTGTGTGCTGGTGGATGGTTGTTCATATGTCTTTCATTGGAATGGTGGTGGATGAAAATATTGTTGTTGTTAGAAATGTTGTTTATAAGATCGTTAGAAGGGAGGGGTGTTCTAGTATTGCAGCTGGTGGTAAGGAGGTCGACTGGGGTTCTGGTTAAATGGTCTCATCTGGTTTTGTTGGTTTCCATATCCTTGTTGGGATTGGGGATGATGTAGTTGATTTTGACGGAATTGTCTTAGTTGAAAGGCAACAACACAGTATTCTGTCCCCTGTATCTCAGGGCACTGGTCAGTATAATGAGTGTAAGAATAACAAAACCACATACCTAAGCTGAATCTTATGTCCATTATCTTGTGTTACCTCCATTTGACAGACTAATTTTGAATGGTCATCAACTTTGGTTTCAATAAATGTAGATGAATCAGATGTTTTTACCTCATGTATCCCCCTAGATCCCATTCCTCTTAGTCCAAATTGTTTTGAGTTTTGAGCAATCTTCTCAATTAGTATTCTGATATCTGCAGGTGACTTGTCAATCAAGGACACCCCTGATGAGGCATATAGAATATTTCAATCATTATCCACAAGTCCTTGGTAGAATAACACAAGGAATTGGTGTTCCTCCATTTCATGATGTGGGCATTTGGAACATAGCTTCTTGTAGCTCTCCCAGTACTCGTAGAGGGTTTCTACAGTTGATTGAAATATTATATAAATCTCCTTCTTGATTGTAGTGCTCCTTGATGTGGGAAAGAATATTTCCATGAAAATTATTTTTATGTCTTCCCAGTCACTGAAATCCCCTGGTTGGAGGTTGTACAACCATTCATTAGCTGCTCCTTTAAGAGGGAACGAGAATGCCCTACACTGAAATTGGTCTTCAGGTGCTCCTCTTGGCCTAAACCTTGATCAAGTTTATCTATATTCTTGCATGTGATGATTTGGATCTTCTCCTACAATACCATGAAACTTTGGAAGAACATGAATCATATTGACACGTAATTTAAAATCATTTGGTTCAGTTGGTTCAATTAGTTGGTTATTGTGAATGGAAAATTGTGGTTCACATCGATCACGCAGGGTTTGCTTGGGATTTCTAGCCAAGATTTCTGTATCAGAGTGAACACTAAGAGTTTCACGTGAATCTGATAGATCAATTTCTTCAAATATTTATGGTCGATTTTTTTTTCTTAGTTGGGTTAATGTTCTTTCAATTTCTTGATCAAATTCAATTAATGGTTCTTTTGAGTTTCAGGTCATTCAATTTTGAATTTTTTGTTGTTGCACTGCCTCCCCGGAAATGGTGCCAAATATGATGCACGCCTGTCGTAGGGCATGCCAAAAAAATTTTTAAATTTCTTAAGTGTAGTCTAGTGATTAACCCTAGGATGTCACCAGAATAAGAGTGCACAACAATTATGTTTTTCACATTAATGTAAGAAAGAAGAAATGGTTTTTTTTTAAATTGTTTAGGTTGAAAAATAAAGCAAGCAATAAAAAGAAAAGTCGAACAATAATGGATGAAAAGAGTGACAGGTTCAGGGTACGATTCACTTTTTCAATGTCGTCACTGTAATAAAGATCATATTCTCTCTATTCCATTTGAATAACAAATGAAGAACTCCTCGATCGAGTTATTAATCACCCTTGGATTAAGAAACAAATGAGACTCACTCCTATGTGTGTGAATGTTCTTAAACAATCCCTAAACAACTAAGTAAATTCCCAATCAGGATTTGCTTCTCCTTAGAACTCTAGAAAAAGTTTATTAGTTCCACACACGTGCCAACGATCTCTAGACACTCACCACCTAACACAATCTACTCGATCGAGACAAATTTCACTAAGCAGAGGGAGATTAAAGGTCTTTAACCAATTCTATTAACAATGAATACACCAAAATAAAAACACGACTGCTTTAAGATAATTGGGAAACAGTGATAATATAAGTCATTCAAAAGAAAAATAAGATTTTAAATTTAAGCTCAAAACTCTGACATTACAAAAGTGAAACTCCCCCTTCCTCGGTCACTCGATGTTTCTACCCCTCCATGTGAATGGTAATAGAGTTGAATGGGGAAGAAAAATACATTACAAAGCTATGAAAAATAAAATAAATAAAAGAGGAATCGAAAAATTTCTCCTTCATGGTGTCCAGATGGAATGGGATTGAGAATGTAACAATTTGAGAGGATGGAACTCTCCTCCTTTTATAGACAGAATTTGTCCCCCAGATGTTGACGCATTGTATCCCCATTAAATGACATCTTAAAGCATTGATCCCTTCTTCAGTTTTGTTCATAATTACTTTGGTCGTGTCCCATCAAACTATCAGCGGATTTGGACATGTATACTGATTGTTATGGCAGTTTTACTTTATGAATTTATTCTGTCCTGTCAGACTATCCAAAATGAAATTTCTGGATTATAGTGATATAATTACCCCATAAACATCGAATTCACGTGCAACTTCCTTCATAAAAGATTCTCCCAAACTCCGTGCATGTCCACCTACCAAATATCACAACATTTTGGCCCACCATGGATGAGTTATGGATCCCACACCAAAACTAGAAATAACTGCAAACAATTTTATTTCTCCCAATTCTGAGCTTCTTTTCAGCTTCCATATGGTCGATTTAGCTTTTAGTCCAATTATAGTAAATGAAGCCCTAGATGTTTAGAATATGGAAAAGAACAAATTTTTCAATTTGGATCAGTGTAGATAATGTTAGGGCCAATCTACAGAAATAATTTAAAACTATTTAAAATCCAAAATGGCCAATTTTTACTATTCCGCTCAAAATAACACAATTATCATAAAAATGAAAAAATTTCTTTTAGAGAAACAATTTTGTCTGTTTAAAACAATTATATTAAATATAAATTAAATTAAAATATTTTATCTATCATTGGGTTATCTTTTTATATATGATTATTACTATCAATTTTATGTCCAATAGATGTGAGACCCTTTCCTCTCTCATCAACTGATTTTTTGATATTTTAAATGAAGTTGATAGGCTACCGAATTTTCGAAAATGAAATTACAACTTTTCTTTTCTTTCAAGTTTACTTTTCCTGAGGTATGTCAGTGTCAAATCTGTAGCATGATCTTATTAAAATTTTATTCTATACCTATATTGTATCATGGATTATTTATGATTGGATCACCCTTTCCCCCTAATATTCTTATATTTTATAAAACCTTTTTATATAGCCGTTTTGATGAAAATTTTTCATGGAAAAATCTCTCCCTTTCTCATGAAATTCTTGTATTTTATATATGATAAATACCACAAAAATTTCATTCCATGTTTTATTCATGAAGACATAAAACTTATCTATTGGATTCCATATTTGACAAATGTATACCCCTCACTCCCTATACACGGTTTATAAATGACATAATGATCATATTTTTACGATATTTTAAAACATCACGATTTTGAAGTGAACCCAAATTCTTTTACTCTCTATCAGTTATTTATAAAATGTATTATTATGATATATGTGGTTTGGATTAAAATAATGACATATTAATGGTTTTCGTTGATAGCGCGCCAATGCATTAATTAATGAATTAAATCCCTATAGATGATAAGTTTTACGATACCTTTGTGAATATTCTTGTTAATGTTTTATGACACCTTGGGAATATACATTGGTGATATATTCATGAATATATAAATTAAATGATTTATCCACCTTTTCATGTCATGTATCATGTAATTATTATGATATGCCTCTTTATATCCATTATTTTATTGATATTGCTCAAGTACACATGTAAACTATTTCACTTTCTTTTTTGGGCCTCTTCCTAACCCATTCCTTTGATGAATATCTCCATATTATGAGATGTGGTAATTTTACATAGAATGATCCATTTGTGATGCCTTTTTATTCTATTAGAATGATATTTTTTTACATTCTTTATGTTTAATGATCCTCTGTTTCTAAAATTTTATAAAAAAGAGGGATCTCATCATTTGTGACATAATAATTTTGTCTAACAATAATATTTTTTTTTCATTATAAAAAATCATCATTTCTTTACTGAAATATTTTATTTTAACCATATATAATTAAAATTTTTCATTCAAATCTAACTCATTATCAAATATTTGTTCTCCATCATAATGCCTAAATGATGATTAGGATTTTTATTCACACTAAAAAAACATCATCATCTAAATAATTACATAATAATATATCAATCTCATGCATTAATATATAATAAATAATTTTATATCAACCTTTTCATATTATTTTTAAAAATGTTCTTAATTTTTGGGATTTATTCATATTCATATGAATTAGATTCATCAACCGACATCATTTGGAAAAAAATTACAATATGACTAATATCATCAAAATTAATTAATATAGGAAATTAATTAGTTTTTCATTTCATTATCCTTCTTGGAATCACTTTTACAATGGAGATACAATTTTATTGGAATCATAATAATCATGGGAATCGATATAATGTTTCTCGTTATAGTCATTCCCTTTTAATTTTCCCATGAATTACAATGAAATATCAAATTTTTTAAAATTTTATTGACTTAAAGAAAATATATCATTTCAATGTATAGAAAAATACTTTATTTCTCAAACAATGTTAAATAATACTAATATTTTTAAAATATATCATTAATATTATGTTTCATGGAAAATTTATAAAATGGATTTTTCAAAAATATGGTTTCATCATTATTTTCTCCAAAATTTGTTAACTTCTCTAATTGGATCATTCACCCTAGAAAAATATTTATATGTATCCTCATTATTATATATTATAAAATCTATAAATATTAAACTCTATAACTATATCAAGTATTTCATCACTTTTATTAACCCTTTAATTATGCTTCTATTTTTGTCTCATATCCATTTTTTAGATTCTAGAACTATTAGATTTTAATAAAAAAATTGATAAATATAAAAATATATATTTTTGATTCATTTAAAGAACCAAAATATTTCAATTTCTATAATGTGGCTTCTGATTATTTGTAGGAATAATTTTTTATCCCATTGGTGTTTTACCTCCAACTTCAAGAACAAATAAAAGAATATATGGAAACATTATTTCCCTCCATTTGTGATAGTTTTTAGCATAAAATTGAACATAATTTTCCCTCTACTTGTTTCATAGATCTATGTGTAAAAAACTCGATGATACCAATTATTATTTCCAATTATTTTCTATTGAGCCACTTATAGTGGATAAATTCACTCAAAAATACTAATTATATGTTATTATGCTAAATCCATTATCTAGAAGATGTTATCTTCCATGATCATCTTAATATAGTCTCACATACCGACCATGAGAAAAAATATGTTGATATGTAAGAATGTTGAAAATTAAAATTTTCAACTCTAGAATATATATTGTTTCTTTATGGTTAGACCCTAAAAATTGATTATACACTATATTTCAAAAAAAAAATACTAAATATTTTCAACTACGTTACTCTACATATATAATACTCTGTATTTTTCGACACATGAAACGAATAAAGACCTAAAAAATAAAGATATTATTCTTCTCTTAGATTATTCCTTCACCAAATTTGTATATAATCATAAACCATTTAAAGGTGGATCAGAAAACTATACATTCAAACTCCATAATAATCATAAAATTTTAATGATGATGATTATAAAAAAAATTTATGAAGAATCAACTATATTCTAAATAATCATGATCCTAAAATTTCTAAATAAATTATTTGTATATCCCATCCTTTCGGGAATGATAACCAAGATTCAGTCTCCTTACACTCCTCTAACTTCTTCTCATTATATGACAAGTCTTCTTCCTAGTATTCATACATTTCACTATATCATATACTTGTAATTAAATACTAATTTTTTATAAAAATATTTTTTATTGTTGAATAATATTTTAAAATTCAAATTCAAATCATCAGTCTCTTATAAATGGGGTTTTAATATACATTTGATCATCTCTCCATTTATTTTGATGATGAAATTAAAAAAATGTGAAAATATACACGATTAGCACCAAAATTACATAAACTAATCAAAGTAAACATAGATGTTTGGACTATCTATATTTACTATTAAATGTTTTTTTAGATATTTATTTTTGTAAAGAGTGGAACTAAGGTTTCAAAAATATCACTATGGATTGTCCATCGTGTTTTCCTCGATTCCATCTCAACTATTATAAGACATTACAATATACGTTCATAGGCTACAACAGGGTGGTCAATATATTTAATTTTCCAATGAAAACTTTTTGACCGATAATTATTGCATAGTTAATGTGTAGTGGCATAGTCTCTAACAAATAATACTCAATTTTGAATATCATATCTCATGTGGATTTATGATCTTGAAATTTCTAGGGCAACCAAAATTCTACCAAATCCACCACTATGGACAATAGCAATTAAATTATGTGTTTTATATACTTTCAATTGATTCTACATTGTAACCATTTTCATTACAATATAGAGACCTCAGATGATGATTCCCTTATTATGTGGTATTACAACATGAGGTAAAAAAATTCAAACCTATTTCAATTTCAGTATCTCTATGGATTTAAATTATTAATAAAGAATAAACCAATTTTTTCATCACATCTATGAGTGTGGAATTCTACATTTGGATTTTCATCTACATTTTTATTTTATTCATTATGCAACATGAACATATCCAATCATATCACATCAAAAAATGATTTTATTATAATCTAAATTTCAACCAACAACAACGATATTATATTCTCCCCAACATCATCATTAGAATAATTTTTAACGTTCATGTTTTTTTATCACTTTTGAATTTCATCATCATTTTTGTATCTATAATGGATTTATATTTTTGAAAACCAATAAAATCATATTTAATTAGTATAATAAAATAAATTTTTAACAAATTAGAATTGTATATCTCAACAAAAACTTTCTGTGTAACTCTTATATTTAATAAGAGGTTCCTTAATAGAATACTAAATATATATCCCAATCTATTTTTTTGTTATGTTTTCCCTGGTACAAATTTTATCATTATTTATTATTTATCCTATAATTTTGGGTTTCATCCCTTCTTACAATAGTGGGACTTATATGAATCTATCAAAATACATGAATGACAGTTAATGACACAATTTTTATTATAAACTATGCCAATTTGATAATAGAAACACATTAAAAAATATATAGAATATGATCAAAATATATCATCTATGGTTTGAATCATCTCTTATGGCTGACCATCATTCAAATAAATATATAAAGTCGTAATTTTAATATCTATATTCAATAACTACTGAGGAATTCTCTTGAACATGGAATAAATTATTAGACCTCAATTTGATAAAATAAAATATGTTTCTCTATGAAAAATACTTCTTCATTAATAAATATCATTAAATATGGATCAATAGAATAATATTCCCTGATAAAAATGAAATGTGATGAAATTAATGGTTATTGACTATAACCCAAATAAAATTTGGAAATTTATAATATATTCGGAGTTAAAAAATAATATTTATAGTGTCTTGTTTTCATTTAAATTATAGAATGGGTAATGGTTGTACCATCTCTATAGACTTTTAAAATATTTCATTAAACTAACAATATACAATTAATAGACATAGAAACATAGTAAATTAAATTTACATGTATTCCTATAATAAATACTCTTTTATATCAATATAGATCTTCAAAAAAATTGGTTCCCGAATCGTAACATGAATAGAAGGTTTAACACATAATTTTTAATGATTTAATATTTTCCCTTTCCACATTATTTGAAGATCCGCCATATAAAAATAGTCATCTATTTTACCTCTTCAAACAATTTTCATGGAAAATTAGCATAATCCATCAATATTCTAGAAGTAGCTAATTTGCCTTACTAGGGTAGAAATATATTAAGAATTCATTAACATTAATCAACTAATCTACATCCATTTCTTCATATTATATAACAAATGGTAATATGATACATAAAAGTTTCATCATAATAGATGAAAATTCAAATCATTAAACCTTTAACACATGAGAACCATACTAGTTTAGTTTCAATGGTGACTATATAAGAAATATTCTTATTTGGTAAAATATCTTCAATATCTACAACAAATAGATTTCTCTTTATTACCCTTCACAAACATACCCCGCATAAAATCAATTTTCATTTTCTAGGAAAATATATATAATAATGGAATATTTTAGATGTTTCATAAGGGTAAACATATAAGATATTTATATATTTTTCATGAATCGTCCCCCTGGGCCCATATCGTGACTATGCCAAGACCGCCTTCCAAAGGTCAGGGGCTGGAGACTTGCACTAAATGCATACTCCCCTAAAACTGGGAATAAATTGCATTTATAATCTATAAACAAACACAATAGAGCACGATATGGAAGCAAAACACTATGTAAAAATGTATATCAAAAGTGTGCAGAACGTAAAAGGGTCTGGAAATACTAGTCCAATAGTAAAGTACAAGAAACTGAATGTACAATAAATGAAATAAAAAAATGCCACTAGAACGTCCTCAGAGGTTCCAAACTAAAGGGTAGGTACAGATTTTCTCCTCAGCACTCCAGGTCTATCTGTCTCCTCTGTGTACAATCACACAGTATGGTCCTCCCTGGGTACCATCTAGTCCTGGTACTCTCTTCCTTGGGCAGCGATGTCTTCCATGTGCATCAAACCCAACGAGGTTCATGAATAGCTTGTTTAGGGGTGAGTATAACGATACTTTTAAAGGACCCCAAGACTCTGAAGTTCTCTCAAAATCAAACAAGGAAAACCAAAATGTATGAAATCAACAGATAAACCTACATAGGTACATAAACATACATATATCTATGTTATCATGTAATTGATCTCAATCCTGAGGTAACAAAAAAGTTACTGACTCAGCTGACATAGGTATTCAACATATGTAGAGATTTATAGATGATTATGTGTAGCCACTAAATCATCTATTCTGTCAAACCCACATAGGATCCAAGACCAGTAGTCAGAACTGTCGAACCCACATAGGATCCTGGAATAGTATTCTGATCTGTCTAACCCACGTATGATCCAGGAATAGTGGTTAGAGATGTTGAACCCATGTAGGATCCAGGAATAGAAGTCAGAGATGTCGAACCCACGTAGGATTGAGGAAATGTAGTCAGAGATGTCGAATCCACATAGGATCCAAGAATAATAGTCAGATTGTAACAAGCCACATGGTTCCTCACAGTACATGATTGATTCTGGGAGGGTACGCTTCTCAATCCAAGGGTCTTCACATTAACTACCATGAAGTCCCATGTGTATGGATGTAATAGATCCATATTTCCAAAAAAAACCAACAAGACAGACGGTGTGTCATTCAGACACTCGGTCTGAGTATTATTGGTATTTACGTTCCAAGGGCCCGGTTGGATATATGTTCGATCCAACCCGACCGTACCCCATCTATGGCCAAACCGTGAGTGGGGTATACCCAAAAAACAAACTCACTCTACGGTTTTTGTTTCCACTTGTAGTTTTTCAATCAGACGCCCGTAGCTCATGTTACGGGAAAAAGATTGGAAACAGGTCAAAGTGGGTCTGGGTCCTATACGACATAGTCGGACCGACCTGGCCTGATGCAGCCCGATCTATATCCGAACTGAGGTCCAACTGATTCCACAGGTCTGACCCGGTCTGCGGGTATTACCTGGTCTCCGGGAATGGCTCGGCCCCCGGGGACGGTCTGACCGACAATTGATCCGACCCGCACAGGGACCAGAAATAACTAGGCTCATTCCACACAAAGCCCATGACAAGTGGCTCGTAGGGTCTTCATTAGCCATGTCTAGCGGGAGTCCACACCCCATGGAATCCCAAATGGGATAGCTGTTGGGGGGGGGTTCAAAATAGGGGGCATGTGGCGCCTGTCAGTGTCACGTGGGACCCACGCAGAGATGTACCATTGGTCATGGATGACCAAGTGTCAAACCACCGTCCGAAATGGTGTAGTTTCACCGCTCCTCCTCGAGCGACCAGCAGAGCCGTATTTGCATCCCCCACGGCTATGGCTGAGGCCACGACCTGCTCCTCTGCTGTGCGACGTGAGCTGTGTCGCACCTTCCTTAGCAACCCGGCGGCTCGTGCCGCCAGATCTTCTCCTGGTTGGCCTTGCGCCAGCTGGAGATACTACACCGTGACCTGTTAGCAATGGTCGGCTCTTCCAATGGTGTGGTTGTGCCGTCGCTGTCCTCATGGCCGGCCGGAGTTCCAACCACCCTTCATTCTTCCCATAGGTGGCATTTATCGGTTTCGACCACTGGAAAACCTTTTTCAGGTCACCATACGAGTTTTAGTGGCTCTATTATTAATCCAAAAGTATTTTCACACTCCTCAGGATGTCGCCTCAGATCTGAAACCATTTTTGACAAAAATTCTTTCATCCCGGACTCGTTCCCTGTTTAGCGTCAAATTCGACAAAGCTAGGTGGAGGGGTCAGGCCGTGATATTTCGGCCTACACCCTTGGCATTAGAGTGATATCATGTGGCTTCGAATAATAATCCTTGATTGAAAATGAATAACGAGAAACAAAAACAAAGTTCGCACCCCAACCATTGATCGGTTTTTGTCGACGATGTGATGGGGAAGAAGATAGAGTTTTCGGCGTACGTCGTGTCTGCCGCAAGCTTCCAAACCCGAGATCGTGCTTTGGTTTGATGAAGACTATGAGGATGGAGGGTCATTCGAAGACATCCCACATTGGTAGGATTTCATGGATGATGGATGATGGATATCATTCTTTATAGGGAGTGTTCTTCATTGTTCATTAGAGAGAGCTTTTATCCCAAAATATCCAATGCACCTTTTCCATCCTTTTCAAAAAGTGTGTATTAATAGAGTTCACCCCACATAATTTACTAACAATTGTGGAACGATAAATTAAAGAGGAGGATTCAGCACATCAAATGAGAGGGTTTTAGTGACTCTCCCTCATTAATGAGGCGAGTTGAGAGGTTTTCCACTCGAACCATTATTAGGGGTGTTTAGTCCAGGGTGGTCCCCACACCATAACCATTCACGGGAGGTTAGGTTCAGGTGGGCCCCGCCTCCATAACCTCTCACATGGGGTTAATGAGTGGTGGTCCCCACCTCCAACATCCACTTAGTTTTTTATGATTAAATAAAACATGTGTATTTTTATTTTATTATTTCCATGAGAAAACAAAAACTATCTTCCTCCCGCGACCAACTGATGTCGAGGTGAAAGTCTTATTTAGCGAATACCAGCACTGCGATTTCAATGGTGCCCTTAGATTTCAATTATAATCACTGGTTAAAATGTTATAAAAATGTTCTCGTGTGTTTACTGAACGTACCTGATAAAAACCTCAGAAATTGATTTTGGCCACACTGGGCCTGGGAATCATACGCCATCAACTTTCGTGGACTCATAAAATTCCCATTTAATTAAAAACATAAATTACATGGAAATTCCTGGTCATTAAAATATTCAATTAGTATAATAGAATGGAAACATGAATATATTTTTTTGAGACGATATCCTTTATGTAAAATATCATAATATGGTGTTGTGGAATAATGATTGGCAGTTGATAAAACAATAACCATAAGAGATACAAAGAATTACTCTATGAGAGCATAACATTATCAAGATGTATATAATGGAATAATGTATATTATAACATTAAATATCACCTCACTGATATCCACTATGATATTAAAAACATTTTAGGATTTGGATAAAAACAATATACCTAATTTTAGCTTCGAATAACCTCTCACATACCATATTTCATGCATTATATAACCTCTCATGTACCATCTGTTGATCATGGTATAACCTATTATTTATGCTTTGACATCATATAACATTAATCTGTAACAAATGCATTATAAGGGGAGATAGGAAGCACATATTACATAATTTAAATCTGAAATACGTGTTCCAAAAGATCTCAAATCATACATCATATCAGAACCAATGAATGGAAACAGAATTGATAAAGATTCCATCATCACCTTTGGAAAATAATTTTGGTTCATAAATATGTCACCATTTCATAACCCTAAAAAATAAATAGGATTTATAATCTATTATTCGTTTCCTAATATTTTAGACCATGAATATATAATGGGTGATCGTAAAATATCGTCCCTATGAACATAAACTATTTAGAGAAATAATAAGAATGGTTTCCTTTGATCATATCCCTAGTAATTCATAAGCTACATCAAGTATTTATCATTAATGGGGATATTATTTTGAAATATTACATGGATTATATCACCAACAATATATCATTTAAAATTTCATAATAAAAAAAATAAAAAATTAAATGAATCTTTCATTGAAATTATGATTTTCGAGAGAAATTAAAATAATTATTGATGAAAATATATATTTCACAAGTAATAGAAATTTTACGGTAAAAATTTTTTATAATCATTTTCATTTAAAATGATATATAGATTACTCAAAAGAAATAATTAACATAATGGTGGTAAATCATGTTCATCTTGAACATGATAAAATAATGATTCCATTATCATTTATAGAAAAATTTGAATAGTCCATTTTTTTAAAACATTATATTGATTGATTTCAATATATGGTTTAAAAAGAGAATCAAGGATAGAAATATCTTAATGAAATCATTAGGATATTGGAAAAAAAATTTAAAAAAAGTATAAAAAATATGGTTATAATGTAAAAAGGGTATTCAATTACTGATAAAATGTAATATGATTTATATTTTAAATACTCATTTTAACTATAGGCAATATAGAAAGGGGAAATAAAGGGAAAATGATTTTTTAATTATTTAACAAAGGATATGAAAATGAATGTGTTTCTTGAGAGATGTATAGTAATATGTTATAATTGAATGATTACACATAAACAACCTTTGTAAATAATGAAAATATAACATCAATCCTTTTCCAATATAGAATCATTTGAATCATATTCCATTTAATGAAAAATTGAAAATGAAACATTAAATACAATGAATATAAATAGATTTATTATATAATATGTCATATAGTTAGTATATACACATCATATAAGTTGATAGTTTCATAAAATCACTTATGGATCAAAAAATAAAATTTTAGTAGAAAAACTCACTTATTATTTCTATTTTTAACTGTAATACAAATGAAATATATATCTAAAAATGGATATGTAAATCATAATATTTTTTAGGATAATAATCATAATATTAATTCCTCATATGTATAAACAAAACATAAAAAATTTAATCTCCTTAATATGAAACATGATAAAAATTAATATAGTATCATTACATATGTATTTAGAGTAAACCATTAGTGTTATAGGTATAAAATTAAATACCAAATTAATGAAAACATAATGTCGTACAGAGGCATGAACATTGTTTCAACTTCCTAGACAGATTAATCATAATAAATAAAAATAGTATATCAACCATTATAAATCATTATGAGGGCATCAATATCACACACAAAAACAAATATATATATATATATATATATTAAAATAAGTTTTTATTTAATTGATCATTATTACCATCCTAGTAAAATAGAAATTATACACTCATCACATCCTTTGGTGAGGTAGTAGCCCGCTGTAAACACAAGAAATGTAATTGTTTTATAATGGTTTGGTGGGTAAGAAGTTATATGTTATATATGATTTACATAATAATACATTGGTACGAAATATAGAATATAAACATTATTATTTTCTTGATACCCTCTTATTTAATGTGTAATTGATGAATGAATCCTATCGATACGTGAGTAGGTATCTAATATTACACATGAGCAACACTGTCATACCCATAATGTAATAGAATGTATAAATTTATATATGATATATTATTATTATAGAAGAATATTTGGTTAAATATATAATATATATATAATAAATCCATCATTATAACAATCTATGATTTTTTGTATTGGAAAATAACCATCACCAGTTCTTAGGGTACTAGTCCACAAAACACAATATTGATAGTTTAATTACACATTTTTGGGAATATTAGATGGATTTAGGTCAGTAAATTAACATAATAACATGTAATATTAGGTTTAATGTTTTTTAATTTATATTATAATTGGTTAAGGGTATTTTATAGGTTTAGGGGAACAAATAAAATAAAATTCTTTGTTATGGACATTGCCACATTATTGGATAAATTATTTGGTTCTCCTCAATAAGATTATTAAGATATATATTTGACCAAAATATGGATTATCATATGAAATGAGGGAGGTAAGTAAGTGATTTAGTAACATATTTTCAATCCACAATTTTTTTATGTGTTAATAATAATAGAGAGTGGGTGGGCCTTTACAAATGTGGTGAGTGGCACAGTTTTAATTTTTTAAATTATAAAGTTGATTCCTTGTAGACTAAATTCCAAAGAGAGCCAAAATAATTTGTTTGAGAACCTATAATATATTTGGTCAATATATTTCTAATTTATTTTTTGGGATTATTACATTATTTATTTTATGTCTTTTCATTTTGGTTTTAAACCATTGTAAGCCAAATTTCAGCTTTACTATAGTAATTAAAATTTTCTATATATAAAATTAATTATAGGAAAATTTATGTTCATATCGTTAGATAGAATAAATTATAATAATTTTAAATATATAAACCTATTTTAAAAATTCGATTAACATTAGTGTAAATATTAAAATCAAAATTAAACTCCATGATTTCTTGAAAACCCCATTTTTAAAAGTAAATATGTGTAAAATTGTTAAGATGAATTTATGTACAGATTTAATATTAAATTGACTCAAATTAAATGAATTGGGATTATTGATAATTTATTAAACTAATATTATATTTTAAACAAATTCAATGTTAAAAGGTGCATGTAAAATCATTTAATGAATATGAATTTTATTTAATATAAATTATTATTTTCACATTTCAATAAAAATGAATCTTTTAAAAAAATTATAATAATTAAACTGATGATAAATATGATGTGATGGTTTAAAATGACTTTAAATTTTTCAATTTATATTTTCAAACAGTTTTAATTTTTTATTTCATTTATTTCATAAAAATAATTGAATTCTTTTTTTTGGAGAAAATATTTTTTTTCAAAACATATAAATATGTTACTAAAAATTATATACTTCTTTACATTATGTATTTTTATGGAACCATTGTGAAAAAAATAAAAAATTAGTTATTATAATTCATAACAATATGATAAATTTCTACAATTTAGTGGTCCCATATAAATAATATAAATAATAATATCTCATGTTATGTTAAAATTTAGTATCATGTGAAACACAAGCTGAACTCCTTATGGAATGTAACAAAAGATATTGTGGAGACACATTATTGTGATTAAGACAATATATCCAATAAAATAAATTTATTCAATAAAAAATAATTCATAAACACTTATATTTTAACATTCTACCCATTGATAATGAATTTCTATCCCAAAGTCATCACTTCTGTAAATGAAAATTGAGGATAATACTACCTATTCACCTCATCAAGTTCCAATATAAAATCATTAAATTTTATATTTTTCTCAAATATATGACTAAATTTGAGGTATTATTTAGTGTCACGTATATATGATAAAAAATCACCACTATCTATTTTTAATAATAATTATCCTTCGTTATTTGTATGACCTATGGGTTATTTACATGTAAATAATTATGTGTATACTTCCTCATGAGATATACATAGAACACATCATGAACATGAAATGGGATTGTTATATAATAGAAAATATATTATATCTTTCTAACATGATCAATAATTTCATTGGGACCAATATACATATGGATTTGTTATGAATTCATATAAATATCATTTCCTTTTTCATAGGAGAAATGCATAGAAAAACCTAATCACCAACATAAACTTTTAAATCACTCATGTATTTTTTTAGAATGACATTTTTATTTACGCTAAGATAGATTTAGGTTTTGGTGTTAAGATATATCCTTCTCTACCATTTCATCATATATCATAAGTTCACAATTTATTTCATTTTCAAACATTATTATTGTATGTTTCCTTTCTACAATTCATTTCATATAAAGCTACATAAATTTATATATTAATTATATAAAGAAAACTATTTTCATATAAACATTAATTATGATAAATGTGTTTAACTTAACATCATTTGATCTATAGTGAAAAATATATCAATATATCATCTTATATAAATATTTTCTCATAGAATGACCATCTATCACAGAATGATATGTGGTGCTAAAACATATCTCTATATCAAGAGATTTATAAATTCATCATTAAAACATCAAAGAAATCATCTGATTTATATAATATTAAATCTAATGTTTTCATCGATGAAAATATACTATGTCATTAATTTATATCCACGAAATCTAGTCCAAATAATTATATTGTAGTGTTGAATTTTTGTAAATTTGTAAGGAAATCGACTACAAAATATGTAGAATTATTCCACATAGTAATTTTAGGGTGTTTGATTATAATATCCATGGTTATTTTTTCCAATTTACATTATATTATGCGTAACAGATAAAACACCTCCTAAGTATTTTTACTCATATAATTGACTTGATAATATCATAAACACTTAGATATGAACTCTGTGATATATCTATTTATTACATCCCACTAAAAATACTTTTCTAAAAAACTATACATATTCAAAGCCAATGATAAATATATAATAAATAACAATGGTCTTTCCCTAAAAAAATATGTCATCAAATTTTGTATTTTTAATTTAGATACATTGTTCCTAATCCTTATCATTACATCATGATCATGGTTAATCCTAAGAAACATTATAACCCTCTTTTTTAGACCTATCTACCACTATGAATATAAGTAATATTCTCAAGGATATGTGGATAAATTACAATTCTTCTAGATAGTATACCTCCACATTATTCATTCTTTTTATTTCCATTATTTTAAAAACTAGATATTTGGCCTCTATTTTGATCCTGTTCATTTATAAGATAGTATGTTTATTTTGCCTTAAAGCATCTGAAACCTTATTTTCATTCCCATAGTGGTAATTTATTGAGAGGAAATAAATAATAATCTACTATGACCACCCTCTATATAATTTATTAAACTCTTTCTTTTTTGAATATATTCATCCATATTATTTAATATGTATATAAATCATACATTTCTCTATAAAAATAATTCATCAATATCAATAATTAATTTATTACTATATCTAACATAAAATCATCAGTTTGTTAATTAACTCCATGAAACATCAACTTTATTGTGGAATAATATATAACCACGAAATTTGTTCAAATAAATATTATGAATCCCATATTTTCTATATAACTTTAGATGAAAACCCATTCTCTTCTAAAAGGTATTTTGTGAACATGTTTTATGACTAATATTCGATTATAACCCTTGAAATTTTCATTTTATTCATCTTTCTAGATGATTGTGGATCCGTTCCAATTTATAATTCACAGTGGAATTTAAATTTATGATAAATTATCCAAATTATGTTGATTATACCCACGTATCCTATAAAATAAATGGATATCAGTCACCACAGTTTTTCTAGGACAACATTAAATATCCTCTCTTATTTATGGTCCACAAATTATCCCTATCAGGAAAATACATCCCCAGAAATGAAATATTTTTTAGAAACATTTCACAATTCCTAAATTTCTCATGAAATAAATCTCTTATATTGTTATTTATTAGTCTCTTTGAGTGGTCTTCATAATATTTTTTTCATTTAATAGATATGACTATATTATGTAAATAGGACCCCAAACTATTTAAGGTAATATAGGGAGACTCTACTAATGAAGTCGATGATTAAATATAGGGAATTAAAAAGACCAAATTTCATCCCTAAACAATCATAAAATCCATTAATTGTGTTGAATGTTTCTCTTCATTATATTATCCTCATAAAACCTTGTTACTATAACATATACAAATATATAGCGTCTTATTTCTATAAATTAACCCCAGATGATACACAATCCAATTAATATCCCTTTACATAAAAAATAAATATATATTTTTTGAATAGATCTTATGATAATACCTAAACTATTAAACACATGTTTGTATCCATATGTCATACGTTTATCGTATATGGATACATATATGTTTCCAATAATAACACAATCCAGATATTTTTTGTGATTCTTATTAACACAATACCTTTAGTAATATTACATGTACAACATAATTTCATGAATATCAATACATATATATTCCCTTATTTATAAATATATTATTTATAATGAATAATTAATTCTGTATAAATTATTTTAACTGATTGAGTACAGAATTAACTAGTATAATTCCTTTCATATCTACAATTGGGATATTTAGGTCATCATAAATTCAATGGTAAATAATATTAATTTAAATATAGAAATCATATTACAATATTTTTTATATATTATTATATGTTCTTCTTACCACCTTGGTAACATATTTTTATATGAATCTTCATTACCTATAGATCATTAGAACATAATAAATAATACATTTTTAGTTTCCTCTAATTTCAGGTTTCAATAATCTCATTGTAGTTCATGTTTTAAATCATATATCATTTTAAATTAATAGTAATATTCACAATATTATTATATCACATCATCATCTAATTTGTATTCTCCAAATAAGAAAATTTTCTGTCACTTTTTTTTTCAGAAAAATTACCTACTTGGTTGCTTCCATTATTTAAAAAGATTAATAATTTGAGAAATATTTCTCATAGTGAAAATCCACATAATAATGAGAAATTATTTATAGAATATCTAAATCATGAAACCATATATTTCACCTATTACAACATATATTTAACATAGGTAATCCATAATCATAATTTATTAAAAAATCATTATGAATTTTATGAACTGAATTTTGGATTAACAAAGTACATCAACTACGATTTCCAAAATATAGGCACAATAATTCTGATTTTCATGAACTAGGTAAATCTCATGTCAATACCAAAACATATATTTTGGAGTCATTACCCCATTGAGTCTCTGTTCGAGAAACATATCAAATTTTAATTTCTAGATAGAGATGTATTTCTAAAAAAATTACATTTCTTTCATAAAAGAAGGGGTTTTCCATGTTTCATTGCGGGTAACATTATAGGTATAAAAAAGTTAATTTTGAAGAAATCATTTTCCTAATATTATTGAAATTATTACATAAAATTATCATTAAAATTGAATGTGTTATTTTCCACATGAATTTAATTAAGGACCTATTTAGTGTATTCTATTCATCAATGAAAATAACCATTGATGAAAAGAATTCTTCTAAATACTATATTTAAGTCACTTAATATTATACATTCAGCCCGAATGGCCCGAAGGCCTTAATATTTTTATATTTTTTAAAAAATATATATCATTCAAAATATCAATGTAATGGCCCGTGTAACACCCTATTATTTCATAGTAAATTATCTCATTAATATAATTTAATAGATTATGTTGCATGAATCATTGATGTGTCTCATGTTACATGCAAGATCGAGATTCTAGGAAACAATACATTCGTATTATAATTATTTAAACAATATATTTATTTATAAATTAAATATTGTACTATTAAAAGTATAAAATAAATTTTAAATATCATTTATAATGTTTTCACATAAATAAAAAATATTTATAATTAAATATATATGTATTTTTAAAATATATATATTTAAAAAATCATTTTTTAAAAGAACTAATTTTTATATCCTTTTGTGAAGAATAATAAAATTAATCTTGGACATTTCTAAAAATTTAATTTCATAAAATATATTTCATTTTTGGAATTAGGAATATCCAAATTATATTAAGGTTATATTTTTACTATTTTTATGAAAATAATCAATTATTGATGAATACGGAAAAGTAATACATAGTATATAAAAACCATTATTTTTCCTTTAAATTATTATTTTTAATTAAAATTTGACTCAAAGAAAAAATATATATATAGTACATTTATTAGTAAAATTTATTTTATTTTAGACATTTTGTAATTAAAATTGGGTATATAAATTTTTTTGATCCATTTCACATCTTTTACCCACCTCCAAGGCACATTTGGAACATGAGCCTCAACCCAGTTAGTGAGGACTCCATAAGTGCATCCATGCGATCCAGAATCAAATATCGGTAGAGGAAAAATTTACAGGGGTATTATCATAGTGTTGTACCAGGTAATGTAGTAGTGTTGTAGTTGGACTGAAGCAGGTACTGTAGCAGGCCTGTAATAGGTATTGTTTTCCACTATTGTAGTCAAGAATATTCCTCAGTTTGGGACATCAGGCAACTAATTTTTTGCCTGTGTCCTTTAAGGCTTTCGGGCCATCGAAATGCCGTCAGACCACCTTAAGACCATATGAAAACTATGAAACCTACAAGAAAAATGCTCCATAAGTAGGATGGGGAAAAAATCATTCACCATTGAAGAAGCTAAACAGATTTCAATAATGCGAGTGTATAACACCTACCATCAGGACAAGTCTGTGAAGGCATGGTAAATCCTAGTCAAACAACTATGCGAAGGTGGATAACTGATTTCACGATGATGATGGTTGGGAGGATCACTTTCAAGTATTTTGACTGGGTTGTATGTAATGTTTGAATCCTATGGGAAATGAATTCCTCTAAGCAATACGAGTCAAGTACCACTAATTCCTATGGGCCTTCTATGGGTTTATCCTCTCCCATTGAATGGTGGATTATAAAAAATACATATTAATTGATAGAATTCTGTCCATTGTGTGACACACATTTTAAAATTTTCATAAAACATAATTTTACAACTTTTGGGAATTGAATTTCAAAGATCATACTGGAATGTTTGTCATTAGTTAGTAAAATCTGGTTCAATGTGATGAAAATAGTGTTTGGAGAATAATATCTTTTGAACTTATTTACAATGGTTAAATGTAAAAATGGAAATTTAAGTTATGATTAATATTATAATTTTATTAAATTACTATAACACATGTCTTAGTTATATTGATTATGTAAATTTCTCCCTCAAAATCAACCATAGGACAAAAATATGATCCATTTTATTATACATCTGTTAGATTGAGACATTTATTATATTTTATTTAAAGACGGGTAAAAAGTGTCAAATTCCAGTTTTAATAACTAAATAATTTTTAATATTAGGATATACTTAAGATCAATTCACATATAAAAAAACATTAGAATGATAAAAATATTTTTTATACTGTGGTATTTAATAAGTAATCATTACACGTTAAAAATTAAATTTCTGTATGACTCAATAATGATGTTGTATTTTAATTATTAATGAATGAATCAAATAAATGATATTTTTAATATTAAAATAAATTTTATTTGAATGTTTTGATGACATCTAAGAATTATCATGATTACATTGGAATATTCTGAATGATTTAATGACTTTTGTTTTAAGGAATAATCTTGATATGACTTTAACAAAAGTCAATTAATATATAGTGTCAAAATTAACATAAATGAGTTTTCAAAACAAATAGTTTTTTTATTAAATTATTTATAAATGATAAAAAAATTATATTTTACAAAAATAACATGAATAGTTATACAAATATCATAAATAATCATCTTTACGTCCTCATGACATTTTTTTGTATTTTTTAACAAGGTAGTATAAAAATAGAAGAGGACATGGTAACAGTTAACTTATTTTAAAAAACGTCAAATCTAAAAGATAATGTTAAATTTTGGATAATTTTAAATTAATATAAAAAATTTCATAATTATATTGGATAAGTTTACACCAAAATTTTCAATCTTAAAAAATATGATCCTGTTTATTCTAATTGTGTTAGATTTGGACATTTATTTTATCTTATTTAAATAATAGTTAAAAGTGTCAAATTGTAATTTTAATATCTAAAGATTATTAATATAGTGATATACATAAGATAAATTCAACATCTAAATATTCATTATAATAATAAAAATTTTTCCTACATCATGTTATATTATTTGTAGTTTTTATATAATAAGTAATTAAATTTGATTATGACCCAATAATGGTGTAGTATTTTCCTTATTAATGAAAGAATCAAAAAAATTATTATATAAATATTAAAATAAATATAATTTGAATCATTTTATGTAATAAACATATTTACTGAACACAATTAACATATGTTTTATGTGATAATTCCTTTTTTGAAGGTATCATTTTTTATGGATTTTACAATAATACATTACTAAATAGTGTCAAAGTTGACATAAATGAGTTTTTAAGACAAATAATACTTTATTAAATGACTTAAAATCATAAAAATTTATAGTTCAAAAAAATAACTATTATAGTGATAAATATTTCATAAATTATCCACATTATGGTATCTTGGAATACTATAATAAAACTATTAACTATGTACTATAAAAATACATTAGTACATGGTAAGAGTTAGCTTATTTAATGAAGGGTTAAATATGAAATACAAGGTAACTTCTATGATCTAAATATGTCAAAAACTAGTTGGATGAGAGGATTATGACATATCGTCATCATATCCTCAAAATAAATAATTTTGAAGCAATTAAAAACCAACATGATTTGTATAATATATTAATATGTCAACAATTTTTCTAAAGTTCTGCTCAACTCCCTTATAAAAGTGCACCACCCCTTTTTTTATTCATGCATCTAAATACATTTTTCATGGCCAAACACTACCAAAATATCCTATAAAAATAACTCACTTGATTATATTGGTCTTACCATGTGAATAAATCCTCTTTAATGAGTCCTTTTGATCAAGTCAAAATTTAACACCCGAAGAAGAGGTAATTATTTTATCACATCATTAAATGTTCTTTTCTTCTTCTACTTCCTTGTTGATTTTTGGTACCATAATTATATAACAAATCCAGTACCTTCTACCTGATTATATGTGATTATAAATATTTTAGACCATATTCATTATTCTATTCGTCCTATGAATGACAAAGTAACCATGCGTGAGTACGTACGGCTTATCGCCTCCATGTCATGGTGTAGTTTGTTATTCAAAAATAAATTATTTGGTTGGGTATAATAATGATAATAATTAATGTAAATAATTAATATAACATGTAAATTATTATATCTATATAATAATAAATCAAATTAAAAACTGTTTCTCCATTAATTGAATGATATTGTTGCTCGTGCATTCGTATAGCTTACCATATCCATGACGAGATGAGAATAATCCTCAATGACCACCCTTTAATTTTTTATAAGATTATATTTTTTTTAAGAAGGTGGCGCTTTGGTCAAAAGACCAAAGCAATTTTATTAACAAAATGAAAAGAAAGATTACAAGAGTCTAAAAGACAGGATAAATTACAATATTTGACTTGCAACAGAATCAGGTTTTCTGGGAGCTCCTCCATCGAGGTTATTGCCTGATTAATTCCTTTGTTAGCAAGAGCATCTGCATCCATATTCGCTTCACTGTATGTATGAGTTGCAATGTAATTGACGTCATGGAGAGATTGAAGGCAGTTCATCCAGCGCGTAGTAATCGGCCAAGCAAGATGAAAATCTCCCTTCCAAATGGCTTGAACAACAGTAGTAGAGTCGCTCTCAATCCATAAGTTGTTCCACCCATGTCGAATAGAAAAATCTGTGGCATGAATAACTCTTAGATTCTCAGCTTCCAGAGAGGATTCAATACCATAGCCTCCAAAAAAGCATCCCACGATTTGACCATGATGATTTCTGAAGACAGCTCCACATCCCGCGGGACCTGGATTTTCCTTAGAGGTGCCATCCACATTGATTTTAATCCAACCTGGAAATGGAGGCCTCCAAAAAATCTCAAAGGTGCGCAACTGTTTAAAGAAAATGGCCTCAACTTGAAGACGGCGAAGGATCATAAAGTCTGCCACCGAATTATTGCAGGAACCATTCTGGATCAAAGAGGCTTCCCGAATAGCGATGAGAATTCTCATTTTACCTACATTAGTGTTCTGTGAGCAATTATTATGTAGAATAGAGTTTCTATCATACCATATCACATGAATCAGCTCAGCAACCCCAGCTAGGATCAAATTTCTAATTTGGTGAGAGGATTCCATAGCAACGCAACGTTTAATCTGCTCATCAATAGAGTTATAAACCGGCCATCTGCAATCAAAAGTGTCAAAAATATATTTCCAAAGTGAAGTGGTAGTAGCACAAGATTGAAATAGGTGGTTAGTATCTTCTCTATGATGATTGCAGAAATGACATTTTGAACAAAGTTGAATACCAAAACTTTGAAGACAAGCATCAGTGGGGACCCTATTGTAGGAAAGACACCAAATAAGAGTGAGTCTGGAAGGTTTAATCCAGGGCTTGTCACAAATTTTTATCCAGTTCATATCATTATCAGCGTTGTGTAAGGAGTTATTATAAAACTTTTTGGAGTTAAGAATCCCATTATGAGAAGGATCCCAAATCAAGAAGTCACACGAGGCAGAAAAGTGGTAAGAATCAATAATTTGAACAATGCTTTCAGGAAGATTATCAATGTGAGAATTAAGCACATTACAAATGGATGAGTTGATGTCATCAGGGATATCATTAAGGGGGATCAAAGGGATAAGAGGAGCTCCAGTCCAGTTGTCCAACCAGAATCTCATGGAAGAGTTTATCGAGACCATCCATCTAGCGTTGTGCATAATGATGTCAAACGTGTCTCTAACAGAGGGCCAAATGGAGGAGGTCATAAAACTTCTATTAGAACTTTTCAATCTATCAATGAACCTATTTTTGATGAAAGCAATGGGGTGGGTGTCATTGTGTATCAGGATCCAAATTAATCTGGCTTGAAGAGCTTCATTGAAGTATTTAATGTTTTTATGCCAAGACCACCAATGTTTAGAGGTTTGTAGCATTTAGCCCAAGGGATAGTCACAAGTTTCCTGTCCAAGGTGCTTCCAGTCCATACAAAGTTTTTTATGTGAACATTTATTTTTTTTAAGAGACTAATTGGCCATTTATAGACCATCATCGAATAGACAAGTTTGGAAACAATAACAGACTTGACAAGCAGATTCTTTCTGCCATGGAGAGAGATATTCCTTTCCAGGAGGAAAGATGATTAAGAACCCGGTCAACGATGTTAGAAAAGTAGCAAGCTTTAGGTCTACCCTCGAAAATGGGAACGCCAAGGTATTTGAAGGGGAATGAACCTTCTTTGATGTTAAGCTCATTGATGATATTATTTTTCCTAGAAGGAGGGATGTTTCTCCCAAAGTAAATGAAAGATTTATTCCATCCAATAACATGACCTGAGACCTCCTCGTAATGCTTGAGAGCAGCTTTAAGAGTTCTAATGTTTTTTATGTCACCCATTAAAAAGAGAATGATGTCATCAGCATAAAGGAGGTGGGAGGGGGCATTCACGTTTCTGTAAGCATGAATTGGTTTGAGCTTGTTTTGCTCAACCGGCTGGGTGAGCATACGGCTAAAATAGTCTTCTGCAATGGAAAAAAGAATTGCAGAAAGGGGGTCACCTTGTCTTACTTTTTTAGAGCATTTGAAAAATCCTCGAGGAGATCCATTTACCAGGATGGAAACATGATCTGAATGGAAGAGGGTTTTAATTCTAGAAATGAAATTATCATTGAATCCAAAACCAGGAAGAACATTGAAAATGAAGTTCCAATCCATTGTGTCAAAAGCTTTCCGAATGTCAAGTTGAATTGCAATGTTTCCGCCTCTATTCTTATTATTTAACATGTTAGTAAATTCCAATGAAAGACAGATATAGACTTGGATAGATCTACCCTTGATAAAGCCAAATTGATTACAGGAGATAATTTTATCAGTGATAGTGTTAAGTCTGTTAGAAATTATATTGGTGATAATTTTATAAAGGGTGTTGATCAGAGAAATAGGGCGAAAGAGGTGAATTTCAAGGGCATTATCTACTTTGGGAATCAAAGCAAGGAATTGGGCATTTAAACCATGAGGTAAGAAGCTGTTAGCAAATAAGGCTTTGACAAGCTTACAAACATCAACATGAATGATATCCCAATAATTTTGATAGAAACCATTATTGAATCCATCGGGCCCAGGGGCACTGTCAGGATTCAAACAAAAAACAATGTCTCTAATTTCATGATCAAGGGGAACAATAAGGAGAAAACTGTTATCAACAAACATAACAATTGTAGGAATGATGTCATTAATGAGGTATTTATTCATACAAGTCCCATTAAATAACGATTCAAAGTAAGACACAACATGATTAGAAATATATTCTTCATTATCAAAAATGTTGTCTCAATTTTTAAGGGAGGCAAGGGGTCTACTAGCTTTTCGAATTCATTTTAAAGCATTATAAAAATTGGTATTACGATCACCATCAGTAAGCTATTTGCGTTTAAAAGTATGTTTGCGGATGTTGTCTTTGAAAGCGAGGAGCATATTCAGGTTCATAGTAACGTGAGCTTCGTGATGGTGATCAGAAGCGAAGTCGGAGTGGGTGATATTGTTTTGAATTTGATGCAACTCATTATTAAGAGAGAGAATGTCATTATCAATTTGAATCGCCTTAGTGTTGCACCAACTTTGGAGCTTGCATTTGAGATATTTTAATTTAACGGGACAAGGGAAATCATCATCAGGTTGGTTCAAAGAGGACCAGCAATGTTTTATGAGATTACAATAGTCAGGATCAGAGAACCAAGCATTATTGTATCTAAAAGGGAAAGAGGGCTTCCGAGTATTGAGAGAGATGGTGACTAAAATAGGATGATGATCAGAATGAAGCTTAGGAAGGGTGGTACTGGAAATGGAGTCCCAAGTATCTAAAGCATGGTCATTAGTAAAGGCTCTATGGAGTTTTCTCGCAACCACTCTATTGTAGTGATTCCTATACCAAATGTATTTGGCGCCTTTTAAAGCAATCTCAGTAAGATTAGAGGTTTCAATATCATCGTTAAACTCCCTCATAGAAAGAATTGAATGAAGAGGACATATTTTTTCACCAGCTGAAATAATAGCATTAAAATCACCTGCAACGATCCAGGGGGAATGAATTTTTGAGTTCAGAGAGGAGAGGTCTCGCCATAGAGATCTCCTATCTTGATATTTTTTCTTTTCATAGATAAAGGAACAAAGGAGATGGGAATTATCAATCATAAAATCACAAGTGAAACTTTGATCAGAAACATGGAAAACATTAACATTAGATAGGGAGGGATGAGCAAAGGTCCAAAGAGAGTCAAAAATTTTGTTGTTTTGACAATCACCGATGAAGGTGTATCCAAAGTGACATAAGTGAACATGATCAGTAGAAAAGTTTGTTTTAGGTTCAGCAATGGAAAAAATTAAAGGCTTCTGAACATTTACCATTCCTTGTAAAAAATTAAAGGTGCCAAAGTTTGCAATACCATGACAGTTCCAATAATGAATCTTTATTTAAATCTACGTTTGGAGTTAGAACTACCTTTTTTCTTACTATCCGAGCCATTATGTCTATTTGATCTTCTGACATTTTTTGACATGTTGGGGCTTGAGGTAGGCAATTTCTTGCATTTGGTAGGGACAGTGATGGTAGCAGAATCATATAACAAAATAGTTTGGGTGTCAATAACATGGGTGTTGTTATTGTTGGGTGTCGACAAAACAGAAATGAGAGCATTGTTGTTATCAGCATTAACACAATTCAAATGTAAATTATCATACTAGACATAAATGCTTCAAATACCTGATGAAATGTCTGGATCAGAATGGGGAGCAGCAAGAGAAACAGACCTTAGCTCTATGAGGGAGGAGTGAGAAGCACAACTTTGCCTAGTGATGAGAGCAGAAGTTGAGGCCTCTGCAACAGGGGAAGCATGCTCCTAGACCTGCTGTGGAACAACCGGGATATGCTCCTCACTGATCTGCTTTCCCATGCTCAAATGCAAAGGACACTGCACCTCTGGCAGGTTAGAGATAGAATCCTGCATGTTAGTGGAGTTTTTTTCCAAAGAGAGAGGCTCATGCGAAATAATATTCAAGTTGTCCTGAGGAGCATTCTTCACATCCGTGGTTAAAGTGATATTAGAAGAAGTGTGAGGAGTGGCAGATTCCTTATTCTGATCAGTAGTACAGGAACCAGAGTTCACAATTCTAGTATCCTGCTTAAGGCTGTCTAAAACAGTAAATTCCAATTTGTTTGTGTGTGCTTTGTTGTTTTCTTCCTCTTCGACAAGGTCAGCCCATTTGGTACCCGAGGTCTCCCCTAAATGAGATGAAGTTATGGGTTTCTTCACCCAGGATGCAGTTTTATATGTTTCAGGAGCACTAACCAAGGGAGCTTTGTCCTTCTATTCCTCCTTATTTCTTTCCAATCGTTGTCAGGTAGTTGGATTGGCTGTTTCTTAATCTATCTACAATTATATATATATTATGACAAATGATCTTGAAATGCTCAAAAAAATGAGGTATCCTCTCATAATCAATATTGATATCCACTTTTTAATCCTTGGCAGTGAAGTTAATAGTGTTGGGATGCTTTGATTCCAGATTAATTTCTACCATGATTCTAGCAAAGATTCTTAAATCAGCATTCAAAGTTCGTTGATCGATTTTGAGGGGTGTGCCTATGCATGAAGCAATGTCATTCAATATTTTTGGGTGCCAAAAAAAACCAATTAAGGCCATGAAGTTTGACCCAAACCTATGCTAATGTGTTTCGGGGAGTGTGTGGGTTGAAATTGGAGTCCCAATTAGATAGGCGAAGAAAACCAGGTTTGAGGTTAAGATTTCCTAATTTCCATATATGATCAAGATCTTCATGAGAGTTTAACAGTATATGAAAGTATCCTTTGCCGACTGTAATTAGATTCCAATTAACAGAACACCAACATTGTGAGATACAAGTGTGTAATTCCGAGAGTGGCCAAGGTCGATTACCTTTGAGATATGAGATACGGGCCATAATGGAGAACCTGCACAAATGCGTACGTTGCTGAATCACGTCTGGATCCACTTCGACCGGGAATCCTCCATCCTGCAGCTTCTTGACCAGTAGAGGCCTCGTTGAATTAGCATTATGATCAAAATACTTCAGCGCATCAAGGAACGAGATCCCTTGGGATCGACCAGAAAGACAACTGTGAGGGATATCTCGAGGCTCATCGTCATTGCTTGTCTTTGCAGGAGGAAGGAGAAAGTGGGATCCTTGGCTCATCCGAGTATAATCATAGTGATGAGATTGAAATTGTCCGGGAAAAAGGAAATCCGCCATGTGAGTGTGGATCAAGGGAGCGCAGAAAACCCTAGTCGGTTCGCGATTTTAGAGAGAGATGGTCTGCCATCTCTCTAACCCGTCAGATCAATATAGATCTTCCTCTTTATAAGATTATATAATGATTATGTATGTGATATATGAAATAATATATATAACTGAATAATATATATTTATTAAAATAAATATATTTTATTTACATAAATACATTCTATTAAATAGGAAAATGGAAACAACGTCCATGCGTACATATAGACTATCATCCATGTGAACGGTGTTTCCATTTCAAATATCTATATGTTATAAAAATTTGTATTTTAAATATATATGATATATAAATCTATTTTTATATTTAGAAAATATTTAAATCCTGATCTATGTGATCCGATCAAGAATAACCTGTTAAAACAGGTATGATAAAAATACGATTATTACTCAAAATATTACATTTAAATGGAAATATTTATTAAATGGGTAGTATAATGTAATATATAAATCAGATATAATATATTAAATATCAGTATGGTTCTGTTATAATTTATAAACATACTATTGAAAATATAATGGATGTTAAATATACCCTCACATAATGTAATGTACATGTTAATTTTCAATTCCACAATCCTTTTATTATATGAGATTATTTTTGTGTAAATATTTATAGGGAATTTTTATAATACACATGATTTATTCATTAATAAGTTTAAAAATGGATTATTTTTAATTTAATCTTTAACTAAAAAATAATTTGAAATGTTTTCTTTTTTTTATTATTCTAAATCAATGTCGTTAATTTCTATGTTTTCATAATGGATTTAAGGATTTATTTATATGGAAATGAATGTTTTAAAATGTAAATTAATTTCAATAGTTTTAATTTGGTAGGGAAAACATTGATTTCAAAATATCTTTTAAATTAATTACTTAATAAATTTAGTGAGTTTTAAATGATTTCCTTAAAAAAGGGTTTTTCTCTCAAAAGGTATTACTGATGATTTTTCTACTATGTCAACATCATTTATTGAATATTAATCTTGATTGATGTTGAATTATTATAATACAATCATCCATATTCTATTGAATGGTATTTGATATGTTTGAATGTGGATGAACTATTTTTATACCATTCATGGTTTATGGTTAATTAAATGACATTTTGTATGATAGTTTTAATATGAATGTGTATATTATTTTTTATCCTTTTAATAAGTGGAATTAATTAGACATAATAAGTGATGGGTGGGGCCGACTATATCCACTTGATTAATTAGAAGATATCATGTGAAAAAATATTGTCTTATAACAAGGTCATGAAAAATAATTATACTTAAGGTCTTCTCACGAGGCCCTGACGTTGTGGTTAAGATGCCTAACACTATTCATTCAATAATTATGAGATTAGTTATTGATGTTACATATGATTGTTTAAATTGTATAATATACATGTGAATAATTAAATAGAATTAATTGATTTATCATTTCCATATTATATTGATGTTTTTTTAATGGGAATGCATTTCAATTTTATAACTTTCCATAAAATTTTATTATTATTTATGATATCTTATTTTATATTGTTTATCCATACTGATAATCTGAGCTCACCCATTTCTTATATTTAATTATCCTAGGAGAATTGAATTGTATTATGATTTATGTGAAGGTTTAATCTAGTATTATAAATGAATTCTCACAGGATTATTTGTGTTATATTGTATGTTTGAAAATGTAATGTGATGTTCATGTTTGTAATCTATTTTCCGATACTACTAAATTTATCAGTCCTTTGAGAAATTATTCCATGTAATCATGAATATTTAATAAAATAATGCACATACATTGGGTTCTTGTGGTCGGGGTGTTACACATGGTATCATAGAAGTATAGAAATAATCACGAGAACTATATTTAGAAAAAATAAAATTAGACAAAATTACTCTTAAATTTACTTTTATGATTAGTATAAAAAAAATCCTAGAAAATTTTTAATGTAGTGATTTTGTGAATTTTCTATGAAATATTTCCATGTTTGGATACTACATGTGGATGTGGTTATGGAAAAAAGAAGAACCTCGGAATAACAACTCTGACAAAGTGTTCTGAGCTTGACACTGGGTAACCTTATAGACGAAAATGGGCCTTATTGTGTATATGGTTTGATACTCCCATGGGACATGCATAAGAAAATTCGCAAATTTATTTCAAACCATTATGAAGTATTTATGAAAAAATATTTCCCAAGGAAATAATATTTATGATTATGAGATTATATATGCCTAAATTTTCAATTTATGTTTAATATTTAACTATATTATAATTATGTATTATTATTTATAACATAATATTCTATATGAAATTTATTAGAAATGGTGCCTAGAAGATGTTACGTGATCCCAACCAATAAAAATGATCTAAAGTGTATGAATGATCATGTATTTTGTGGTCTAAAGACAGTATTTTGAATGTAAATTTCCATCCATTTATTTTCATCATATAAGGAAATAATATCATGTGTTAATAATAAAATTAATGAATTCTCTAAGTCTTATGGATTTATAGATAAGCCAGTTTAGAAAATGAAGGAAGATAAATAAATAGATAATATTAATAATGGCATAAAGGAATTTCCAACATCTGATAAGTGTAGAATGAATCGTTATGGGAAGTGGGAATGAAGGATTTTCCCACATCTGATAAGTGTATAAGGAATCATTATTGGAAGTGCTTGAATTGGAATGTGTGGTTTTTTGAAGTATGGGGAAAATGGTCATAGGGAAAAAGAATAAAAAGGAAGGAATTAAAAGACTAATATTCAGAGATTCATCTATAGTATAATGAGTAATTACACTACTAAATTTACTAAGAGACAAGGAAACATAGCTTAGAGGATTAAACGGGGTCATGCTCAAGAATAATTGGTTGCTATAATCTATTTTAAATAATTAATGTATTAGCATTTCTTTATTGATTAATTATGTCATTTGAGAGTTGTATCAATGATATGCTGTTTATATAAATTATAGATATAAATTAGGATTTTACTACTATATTATCTCAATATGTATTGGAGATTTTATGGTACTATTTGAAGTCACTCAATAGTAAGTTAAATTTTTTGTAAAATACATTGTTAAAAGATCGATAATCCTTAATATGGTCTTAATACCAAGGTAGTGATTTTGGAATATGTGATGATTGATTTGGATAAATTATATTTGATATTATTGACTAACTTGTAACTAATTAATGGTTTTTTATTCCTTCATTGTTGGATTTTACAACATTTTTGGACTACAATAGTATATACAGTGCCCTATAAAGAATAAGTGAGCATGAATGTATTTTATAATGATTTATGGTAATTCAGTTGTTTACCATGTTTTTATAGATTACATGATGAAGGTATTCACATTTTATTATATGGTTGAACGATATCATCATTATTTTTACCTCCCATGTAAATTTTTAGACTTTGAATTTGGACACAAGTATTATGGATTAGTCTAACAATTGTAATGGATTAAGATGAAAACGTGATATTTTTTAATGTTAAAGTATAATTTATTGGATTCATTGACCTAACATTTTATATTTCAGTAAACATATAGAAGATTAATAAAATACCTATGAGCCCTATGTTTAATTAAATACACAACAGGCACGAAAAATCATTTTTGAACATAAATATCGTAGATTAAGGGAAGATGTAAAAATAGATTGATGAAAAACCAAATAATGGGATTAAAATTATGACAAGTAATAAAATAATGTATGTATTCTTGAGTTCTTATCTTGATAGTAAGGTAATCCATCCTCTTAAAAAAACAAGAATCTAATTTTTCTTTATCCTAATACCTTATGTTTTTTTGGACTAATGATACATTAAATCATTATATATATATATGGATTTGAGGGCCTAAATTTTCCATTTATTATTCATTTGTATGGGACAGATGACATCAACCACTTGCTATAAATATTTATGATTTTACTCATATTCTGTGTCTCTAATTTACAAAAATGTTCTCTAGTTCAACATCTTTATTTTATGGTGACTTCTTTATTTACCTTTCCCCCTTATTAAGAATATATTTCATTAACCCAATTTCTAATTTGGGGTTTTTAAAAATGTGTTTTCAATTTTCAACCTATTATTTTCAAATTGTGAGGACACAAATTAATGAAATATGGGAGAATTTTGCACCCCAATAATTCTTAGTAAAGTATCTCATTAAAGTAATTTAATTTCTTATATTTCATGTAACACCGATGTGGCATGTATTATATACAAGATAGAGTTTCTATGAAATAACACATTTATATTGTAAATATTTAAACGATATAATTATTTATCAACTAAATATTATTATATGAATAGTAAAAACATAAAATTTAATTTTTAATTATAATTCTTTCAAATATATAATAGATTTTTTTAATTAAATGTGTAAGTTATTTCCAAATAAATATATATTTAGAAAAACTATTTTCTTAAAAGAACTACTTTCTATGTCATTCTACGAACTATAATAAAATTAATTTTAGAGACTCCAAAAAAATATTTACTAAAATAAATTTTATTTTTGAATTCTGAATATCGAATTTATCGTAGGGTTAATTGATTGTATTATTCAGAAAACATTCATTTTTTATGAATATTAATATATAATACATAGTACATAAATTCATAATTTTTCATTTAAATAATTATTTCATAATTTTAATTGATCATAATGTAAAAATAGATTCCAAATACATATATTAGTCCAATAATTGTCATTTTTGTCATTTTATAATAAGATTTGATATATAAAATTTTATTCAACATTTGGACCTCTTTTACCCACCTTCTACGCACATTTTCAAATTTGCGTAAAATTTATTTTTACAGATTCAATGAATTGAATATCAATAATCTATAGAAAATATTATCATCAGTAATATAAATGTGTCTCAATAAGATAAAATAAATTTTTTTTAAAAATTATCTTTTGAATTTTTTCAAAACAGTTAAAGCTAAATAGTGTAATTAAAGGTAAAAATAATATTATAATAATGTAAGATTACCCATAAACATGTTCAAATAATATTGGATAGGTGTATTTATCCCAACATAAACTTTTTAAAATCAATATGATATATTTTAATCCAATTATTTTACATTAATCAATTTATAATATTTTATTTAATGAAAAGTAAAAAGTGAAAAATTCAAATTATAATAAATAAATAATTTTTAATATAGGGATATACATAAGATAAATTCCACTATAAATATTCATTAGAAAGATAAAAATATTTATTATGTCATTTTATTTTATTTTAAATTTATATAATTTAAATAATTTAATTTATTTATGACACAAAAATGATGCAACATTTTCCCCATTAATGAAAAAAATCTATTAAATGATATTATAAATATTAAAATAAATATTACATGAATGTGTTGATGCAATACATGAATTTTTTGGACGAAATTGGAATATTTTGTATGAGGTAATTAATTTAGTTTTATGGAATAATGATGTTATGAATTAAATAAAAATAAATTACTAAATACTCTCAAAATTGAAATACATGAGTTTTTATAACAAATAAAATTTTATTAATTAACATAAAAATCGAAAAAATATATACATGATAAAAATAACTTGAATAGTGATAAAAATTTCATAAATTTTATTCTCTAGGTTCTATCATAATTTAACAGTATGGATATTAACCAGGTATTATATAAATACATGAGGACATATTAAGAGTTATCTTTTCATTAAAAAGGGTTAAATCTAAAAGATAGGATCTATTTTATGAACTAAACATGGCCAAAAGCTATTGGATATGAGTATTTTATCCGATAATAATCATATCTAGAAAATAAATCATTTTTTAGCTATTAAAAACTGGAATATATTTTATATTATATTAATATTTCAACATTTTTTAAAGTGCATATCACATATCTTATAAAAGGACACCACCCATTATTTTTTAATTAACACCTCCAAATAAATTTTTAATGGCCATCCCCTGCCCAAATATCCACCCATATTTCATTAATGCATCCTAGAGGTCTTACCTTCATCATAAATGCATCCTAATAATACCATTTTTTCAATTCCAAAGGAAACACCCGAATAAAAGGTAATTATTTTATCACCTCTTTTAATGCACTTCTCTTCTTATACTTCCACTTTCAGTGATGTTACATTATAATATAATAACTCAAGTACCTTATTCATGATTAGATTTTATTATAAATATGTTAAAACCATGTTAATTATTCTATGCATCATATTAATGACAAAGTAACTGTGTGTTTGTGTGTGTACTGCTTACCATCTCCATGTCATGGGGTAGTTTGTTATTCAACACTAAATTATTTGGATGTCTATAAAAATGACTAAATTTAATATATCATTTTAATATAACATGTTAAAGATTCATTATATATAATATAACATGTAATTTAACACTATTTCACCAACAATAGAATGATCTCGTTGCGCTTGCGTACGTATGGATTATCGTCTCCACGACGCGATGATATTAATCTTCCATGATCACCCTTCATGATTTTTTTATAAAAATATATATATTTATTAGATATTTTATAAATGAAATTATATTTATAATGATATAATATATAATTATGTATTTAAAAATATGTCATTTCTTCACTTCCATACTATATGATAAGAAAATAGAAACAAATTTCATCCGTACTTACAGACCACCGTCTCTGTGAACACTATTTTTATTTAACATATACTTCGATTATACATATTTTTATTTAGAATATATGATATATAAATCATGTTTTATATTTTTTTATGTATTTATATCATGGTTTAAGTGATTTGATCAAGAATAAAAAGTTAAAACACTTACGATAAAGAAAGGGATTATTAAATGAAATGTTACATCAACATTAAAATTATTATTAATTGGGTACTATAAAGTCATAAATGAGTTATATATGACATAATAAATTTGATTTTGGCTCTATTATAATGTAGCAACATACTATAGTCATCATACAAGAGGTTAAACGTACCCTCGATAAGAATGAAAGTGCATGGTAAGGGTTAATTCCATAATCTCGTTATTATTGAAGATTTTTTATGAGTACGTATTTACTGGTCATATTTATACTGCATGTCCATGATTAATAAATTATTATTAAAAGACATTATTTTTAAGTGAATTTTTAACTAAAAAATCATTTATTTTTTTTAAATATTTATTCGTTTAAATCATTCTCACTATTGTCCATGTTTTTAATTTATTCATTTATAAATTTTGTTACTTTTAAATGATTTCATAAAAAATGTATTTTTCTCTCAAAGTGTTTTACTGATAATTTTCAAATATGTCGAGATCCTTTAATGAATATTATTCATGATTGAGGATGATTTATTATAATAAAATATTTTATATTTTGTTGAATGCACAATGATATGTTTTATTGTAGATGTTTTATTTTTATACCATTTATTGTTAATGTTTAAAATATTAATTATTCATATGCTAGTTTTAATATGAATGTTTATGTTTTGTTTTATCCTTTTCATAAGAGGAATTCATTGGAATCAGTAAGTGATTGGTGGGGACTGCTATATATCCTTGATTAATAGGTAGGTCTCATGAGACAACATAGTTCTTGGAAAAAGGCCTTGAAAATATTTATATTTGTGATCTTGGCATGAGGCCTGACTCTGTGGTCATTATGTCAGGAATTATGAATTCAATTATTATGTGATTATATATACATGTTACATGTGATTATTAGACTAGTATAATATCAATGGGAATAACTAAATGAAACTATTTGATATATTATTGCAATATCTTATTGATGTTTATGTGTAAAGGGTATGTGTTTCAATAATATACATTTCCATAAAAATTTATGATTATATATGATAGATTTCAATATATTTTTTATCCTTACTAATAATCTGAGCTCACCCCATTCTTATTTTTTATCTCCCTTGGATGTCAATTTGTGTTTTATGACTAATATAAATGTTTATGGTAAGATAATAATGTAATTATAAAAGGGCAATCTAGGTTGTAATTTTTGTTTCAAATTGTATTGTGACGTTCATTTATGTGATCTATCTTCCAAGAAAACTAAAATTATAGATCCTTTGCGACATGTGTAACACCCTAATCTTCCACGGTATGCTTCCCTTTGAATAATATAGTAGCGTGTGTTGTACGAAAAATTGAGTTCTAACACACAACAACTGACCAAACTAGTCATTATGAATAATAATACCCAATTTTTGAAATTTATAAATTTTATCATTCAAAATGGACTTCATTTTTGGATTTATAATATTGAAATTATCCTTGGGTAAATTTTGGGTATTATTTAGAAAAAATTCAAATTTTGATGAATAGTGAAAATACTAAACATTAATTAAAAACAACATTTTTAATAAAAATAATATATAATGATAAATTATACTATTGAGAGGTTTTAAAGTATAATTACATTATATTTTTACCATTTAATCCAACGTTGGTCATTGTATATAATTTCACATTTAAACTGGAAATAAGAAACTGCCAGACGTTTGATTGTTATTATTTCTTAAAAACATGCATTTGGTTTTGATAATGGGAATTGATTTTAAATTAATTTTTGTCACTTATTTGTATTCCATTTATAAATATGGATTCCATATTTAGAATCAAGATGTCCAAATTTTGTAAATAGTTATATTGTTTTTGAAATTTTGAAAAATTACATCGGTAAATATTCAATATAGAATGGTTAAAGCGTAAATTTGGTAAATAAGGTTATACAAAATAATATTATAATAATATTAAATTAACATAAAACGATTCCTAACCTTATTGGTTGATACATGACCGACCATTGAAATCTTTGTGTTGTTTGTGGGTCTCAATTGAGCCACTTGTAACTGATAAAGACACTTTTTGTTAAGTAAGTTAAAGTAAATACAAAAATGACATAAGCGTATATATTTTAGAAAAGCAATTTTTACATAGGGATATATATGATATATTTTAGACTATAATGATTCATTATAAATATAAAAATATTTCCTACTTAATCGTATTTTATTTATAATTTTTATACATTGAATAATTAAATTTATTTATGACACAATAATGAATCATTATTTTTCTTTATTAGTGAAGGAATAAAATAATTGTTATTATAAATGTTAAAATAATTATATTTTGATAGTTTGGGTGATATCCAAGAATTCTATTGGTTAATATGACGTGTTAGTATTTCATAAATGAATTTGTTTCTAATTAATCATGTTTTTATGACTTTAACAAAAATCAATTATGAAATCATGTCAAACGTGACATAAATGAGTTTTTTAAAAAATATTATACTATTAATAGATATTCTATTTCTAAAATATCTACAATTCGGCCAACGGACTTATATAATGATAGGTTTATCATTAATGGACCTATTGGGGGTCACTTTGAAGTATATAGTTAGTTTATTAACTATATAATATAAAAATAAAAAGAGACATGGTAAATGTCCAACTATTTAACTAATAGTTAAATAAAAAATATAAAGTTAATAAAGTGAAACAAACCTGTCTAAATCTATTGGTTGAGTGGTTTTCGAAATATCCCCACTGTAACCTTTAAATTATCCACATTGGATCAATTTGAAACCGAATATGAATTTATTATAAAATAATATTCCTAGCTTTTTCTAAGGTTCTCATCACCCCTCTTATAAAAGGGCACTCCACCTAATCACTAACTCACACCTTCAAATCCTTTTGGCTCAACCAACCTATACCAAAATATCCTATAAACATCCCTAAATTCATATTAGAGGCCCTCCTTTGGTCAGAAATCCATATTTAGGATCCCTTTTGATCAAATAAAAAGGAAGAACCCGAAGAAGATGTAATAATTTCAACCGCCACTTTCAAGTTCATTTCTTCTTCCACATCTTATTTTTTTTATTTCCATTCTAAAATAAAAACACTATTATCATCTATATACTGTGAGGTTATTATGAAGACTGTACATACATCTTCATTATTCTATCCATCCTTTGAATGACAGGTTACTATACATGTGTACATACGGATTACCGTCTCCACGTCGTGGTGTAATTCTTATTCAATACTTTATTATTTGAATTAGTATAATAATGATGTATAATTCATGTAAATAATAAATATAACATGATAATTATTATGAATATATGATATAACATCCAATTATATATTATTTTAATATCAAAAGAGTGATATTGTCGCCCGTGCGTGCGTACCGATTACCGTCTCCACGAACACAATGAGATTCATTCCCCATAGTATACATTCAAAAATAAATTTAATTTGATGATGAAAAACAATTTTTAGAAATGTGATTTAATTATTGATATGAATAAGATACATTCCATCCATAAAAAATATGTCTCACATAACAAAGAATACAAAGGAAAATGAATCTGTTAACACCTGAAACGACGATAATACTAAGATATTATTAAAAGATCATTTTTGAAAGATCATATATGATATCATATTAATGTATTTAATTCTTTTATAATTCAATATCATTTATTTCACCATTATACAAGAGGTTATACTACCCTCTACCAACGAAAAAGTACAAAGTAAGGGGTTTCTTATCTCACTTTTAATTCTGTGAGAATTCCATTGTCCACCACTTATTTATTTCATGTGGTGTGTGTAATACCTATGATTGAATTAACTGTGTAATATAAATTAATTTATGAATATTTACATCATCATTGTATGATCCTTTATTCATTGGCGTATGTTTCGTAAGTTACCAAATTTATAAGGGAATTTTAAATTTCAATTTCCACTCATTCGGCTTTACGCATACTTCATTGATTATTTTACTCAAAGATTATATGTGGATCACTACCCATTTTCTCATTTCATAATTTACACTTCCCATTCTTTGGATATATATTTGATACACATAATAACTCTATTGAATGATTCTCAAGTCAGTTATATGAACTTGATAAGAGTAATTTTAACTCAATCTCCAATTATGGAGTCAAATATCCACTTCATTGGTGTTGTTTTTAAAAGAATATGTGTGAATGTCCTCTGATTGATTTACACTGAATATCCAATCATATTTAGTGTATATATATTTGTCACACATAATTATGTTGTTTATTTATCCTTATCCTAAGGATACAACCTTTATAAGATATTTCACTTCAATTTACTTTCCTTTGAGACTCCCTTGTTGTCATACACCAATTCACTTTTTATGGTGTATATAATGTACTTTGACATAGTATATCATGAATCTAATTTTTATCAGGATAATATATAGTTATGATTACATAAATTATTTTTATTCGTGTGTCTCTCTTTTTGTTAGGGACTCTAACTAAAATATAATTTATCAGGTTTTAAAGATTTATTATTCTATGTATTTCTCATTAATGTCCATGTATTAAAAATGATTTTAATGATTTATTTATATGGATATTAATGTTTTAAAATTAAAAATCCATTTAAAAGATTCAATGTGGTATGGAACACATTGATTCAAAAATCTATTTTTAAAGGTCTTCTTGACCAAAAATGTGACTTTTAAATGATTTCAATTAAAATGGGGATATTTCTCTCTAATAGTTTTGATGATTAATTTCATCAATGTCAAAATCATTCATTATTCTCGATTGATGTTAATCTCATACAATAAAATCATCCATATTCTATCGAATTAGTTATGTTTTTCTGTGGATGTGTTATTTTTATACCATTTATGGTTTATTGATAATGTATTGACATTTCATATGCTAGTTTTAATAAGAATGATTATTTTATGTTTAAACATGTTCATATGAGTAATGAATTGGAATTAATAAGTGATGGGTGTCCGCTGATATAGCTCCTCGATGCATCGGTATGTATCATGAGACAAACTAGTGTCTTGGCACAAGGCCTTGAAAAAATCTTATTTGTAGTATTGGCACAAGGCCTTGACTATGTGGTTATGATAGTCTGGCATTATACATTCCCTCATTATAAAAGTGGTTATTGATATTGCATGTGATCATTAGAATAGTAGAATATCCATGTGAATAAGTAAATGGAATTATTTGATTTTATCTTCACCATATTATGCTGAAGTTCATGTTTAAAAGGCTATCATTCTAGTCTTATACATTGGCTTAAATGTTTATGCTTGTTTATGAAAGTTTCTGCTATAATGTTATCCTTACTAACCGTCTGATCTCAACCCTTTCTATGTTTTATATTCCCATGATGTAAATAAGTATATTATGACTGACCTCCAGGGATAGTATATGGTATATCAATGTTGTCTATGGAGACAATTTTTTTGTAGTTCTTCATTTTATGATGTAATGTAAACCTTATTAATGTGTCTAGTACTTCCAAGGATACTAAACTCAGTAGTCTTTCGAGGCATGATCTTTTATTATCATGCCAATGATATTTAATAATGCACCAACGCTAGGATTCTGGTGACGAGGCGTTATAGTTCATATCAGATAAAGTTTAGTACGAACCTTGGAAATTATATTTAGATAAACTATGATTAGAAAACATACACCTAAGATGGACTTCATCGGTAGATTACTCAACTGTGAACTTCATCGGTAGGCTCTTTTACTATAGGCTTGTAACGGTGAACTTTTTGCTTAGTGGATGTCTGGTAATGGTATCTGTTTACTCTTTGTAACAGTGGCTCATTATCAGTAAACTCCATCAGTAGGCTCAACAGTAGAACTTTAATAGTATGCTTATAATCGATAGTTCTTTAAAATTTGACTATGTCAATTATAACCTTTCCAACTGAAGACATGAACAGTGAAATTCTCAATAGAAGTCTTGATAGAGTCTTATAGTAGTCTTCTAATAGAAGTCTTCTCACAACAATGACCTTGTGACAGTAACTCTTTGTCAGTGATCTTTGATAAGATGATCATCGGTAGACTTGTGACAGTAACATTTTATCGGTAGCTTCCAATAGTGACTAAAAATCTTCAATGGTGATCTTCTAGAATCAGTGACATAGAGTGACCGTGAGCTATAACGATGACTTTGACTAGAATGATCTTTCCTGTAGCCTCTAATAGTGAACTTATATTTAGATAAATATGGACTGTAAGTTGATGCAGCAAAGTCCTGAGTCTTAAGAATATTCATTGTTGAGAATAGGATAATTGAATATGTAGATTAAAAAGATTAATGACTGACTTAATATATTATGATCAATATTTAAAAATTATTTGGGATTATAAAAAATAGTGAGCCCAACAATCTCCCCCTTTTTGATAATATCAAATTATGTCAGTATGTATTAAAGATAAGTATCAGAGATTAATAAGAGTGTAAAACAATAAAATATTATTACATTGTATCAGAGAGAAAGGAAGATAAGATTTAACATAGTATCATAGTATCATAGTATCATATTTATCCTCAATCATATGATTAGTCTAGAATTAGCACAATATTTATCAAATTAGCATAATATTTCTCCCACATTGTGATTAGAAAAAAGAATCACAAATGAGAGAACATGGAAAGCTTGTATTAATAAACAGTTCAGTACAGGACCCAAAAATAATACAGAGTCCCTATCAAATGAGAGAAATAGACTCAAACCATAGCATCTGTATATAAGGGGCCTTTCCCTTTGGAATAATAAGATGGACAAGGAGCTGGTGGATCAGCAGGTTTAAGAATGGTTGTAGGAATGACCGGAGGGGCAGCAATTGAAGCTCATGTGGGTCTGTAGTGGGTAGCTTGTTGATGTATCTGTGGAGTAAGGCTTTTGATAGCTTCAACAAGAGACATGGTGGAAGAACCACTGGGTTGAAAGGCAGTTACGGAAGAAGGTATAATGACATGGGTGCAGTCTGCATGGAGAAAGGGTAGAGAAGGTTTATGAAATCCATAATAATGCTTCCTCCACTTTTTCTAGCAGATAAAAAATCATCCTTGTTCTCCAAAAACTTATCCAAAGCAGGTTTCAAATCTATCAGCTTGCTGACATGCTCCCTGAATGCCTGAGTAAATGGAGGAAACATCATATTCTCAATCAAGAGATTGAAGTGGTTGGACATTTTATTCTTGGTATAGAATTTCTAAAAGTATGAATCCACATTATTCATAAGGGCCTCTTGAGAAGCAGTTTCTTCCCGCATGTGATCACGAACAAAACTGCTGACTTCCCTAGTGGTGGAAAGTATCTGAGAATTTGATGTTCCCCTGGTACTGGCCTTAGAAAACTCTTCCTGGATCACAGTTTTGATCTGGTCAATGTTCACAGTGGAGCTGGATGAGGGAAGGGGTTTGACAGAGAAAGCTACTGTCTATTTGAAATATTGAGTCAAATTACTAATCACCTTCTGAACAAGTGCATATTGATTGTTCAAATATTTTTTGATTGATGTCTTCAAATCTTCAAATACTTCCACAAACATACTTACTACATCATTGATATTTCTAATATCAGCATCCACATGGGTTTGAGAACTGTTCAAGGTAGTCAATAAAGCAATCAATTGTCTTAGAGCAACCACAGCTCCGGTACATCTCTCAATTTTAGTATGGAATACTTTAACATTATACATAATCTCCATCACTGGACTAGACACATCAAATCCCAGAGATAGCTCCAGGGATTTCTCCACAATCATCATCTCTTCAACCAGGATTTTCTTCAAATCTGCCACTGATTCTCTTAGTGCTTCTTTCATTTTTTCCTTTAAGGACTCAAGGTCCTCCTTGGTTGCCAAATTTTCAGCCACAACTGGTAGGATAATAGAATCCCTTTGGGTCTGGTCTTCCTCATTATAATATCTATAATTGAGTCCAAGAACCATATATCCTGGATCTGGCGATGTCATACAACACAGAAACTGAACCAAGATGCTCCCCCTCACTTAGATCATTCTCTTAAGGAATACCCTCTAATTGTTCTGCTCTAGGTAACTCAACAACATCCTCTGCAACATTAAAAGATTCAGTAACCATTTTCTCTGTTAGTTCAACAGTAGGGTGAGTCTTATCATTTTATGAGTCATCAATGAGTGCCCCATCAATGGAAGTAGATTCCACTCCTGCTTCTTGATCTGTCTCTATATTGACTGTACTATCTATCAGAGGGCTCAAACTAAGATCTTCTTCTTCATTGTCCCCATCATCGACTTCAATAAGAACATCCTTTTCTTCATTAGTAAAATTTTCTAACTGGGTAGCCTCATCCTCTTAAAAAGTGTATTTGACAACATTCTGATATGCTTCTTCTTCTTATTCTTCAGTGGTATCCGTATTACTTTCCTTCAGAACAATCACTCTCCTTGATAGTTATTCTGGAGGGATAGCTGCTCCAAAATTTTCTACCCTTACAGGACTATGAGGTAAATTAGGATCACTCCCATCATCAATGGGGGTGTTCTCTCTTTGAGGGTTGTCAACTCCTTCAGCCTCCTCCTCATCAGAATAAACCGGTTCGGGCTCATCAGGCTTCAGGCCTGGATATCTCATGTCTTTTGGACTAAATCGGTGAGTAGTACGGTCAAACTTTTCATACACCTTTCATTCATCATTCACCCTTGCCTTCTTCCAGGGATTCCAGCTAATTTTCATGAATTTTCAAATCACCTTGGAGATACAGAAACTGTTCTTGTCCACTATCATCTCTTCTTGATTTCCAGCCCCAACCATTACCTTCATCATAACTGAAATAAGCATGGCATGGAATAATGCATTGGAATTTGAACTGGCCTTGGTCATATCCACTAATTATGCCATCAGTAACCTACATAGGTTAATCTTCTTTCCATTCTTCAGTAAGAACATCAGGAATATGTCTTGGCACTTTAGTACTACAATGTCCCCTCTCCTCGGACTAAGTACATTCTGAATGAATTTGAATAAGAGCATGTATTCTCCATTATTCTCAGCAGCAATGATCCTTCTTGATTTTCTATATCCTATCAGTTCTTCTAGATCATTTTTATTCTAAAAAACAACACTTTCTGGAGGAGCTACTCTAGAGTAGTAATCAAATATTCCTTTATGAGGAACTCTCAAACGGGCAGCCCGCTCAGCAGATGGAAACTAATTTCATTGTCATTGAATCTGTACATTAGCATATGAACATCCTCTTCCTATTCAAGCATCATATATTCATGGAATTATTTCACAAGAATCGGGTAGTAAGTTCCATTGTTGTTGGTAAAGAATTCAGTCCATCCTCGGGCATCTAGTACTTTCAGTACGAATGACTTTCTCGACAGCAGCCATTTGTCAATTAACTCCTTCTTAGCAAAGATTTTTCTTTTGGTAATATGCGGGATTATAGGTCCCTTTGGAGTATTACTATTGCCTCTAGATTCGGCTCGAGTCCTCTTTGGCCTTGGCGAAACCTCATTGACAGTCAGCGATCACATTGTTCTGGTTATAGAGATTTATAGAGGTTCTAGGGATCAGGTGAAGGGTTAGGGTTTAGGAACTTCGAGAACAAGGTTCGAGATTGAGAGAGGAAGGTGGATTGAGATATGTTCATTGCCTTTGATTTTATCATTTATGGATTAAAACAATCTAAAATGGAAATAATAAATAGGAATAAAAAAGATTCAAATTCTAGAAAAAATAAAAACAAACAGCGAGGTATCAATAATGAGATGTACCAGTGAGGTACACAGGTGAGGTGCAGTGGTGAGGTATAATAGTGAGGTCCAACTATGAGGTTCAACTGTGAGGTCCATCTATGAGGTCTAACTATGAGGTTTGACTGTGAGGTTCAACTGTGAGGTCTAACTGTGAGGTTTGACTGTGACATTCAACTGTGATCTTTGACTGTGCTGAAATTAATCATACCTAACTCATGTTTGATGTAATTTAACCTCTCATAATACAAGGGCTTGGTGAATATATCAGACAATTTATGTTCAGCGCCAATGAATTCAAGAGTGATATCACCCTTTTGATAATTATCCCTCAAAAAGTGATGTCTCACATCAATATGCTTTTTCCTAGAATGAGATACTGGATTTTTGGAAATGTTAATAGCACTTTTATGATCACAATTTATAAGGACATGTTTGAATTAATATCCATAGTACACTAAAGTGTGTTTCGTCCACAAAATTTTAGCATAACAACTACTAGCAGCTATGTACTCAGCTTCGGCAGTAGATAATGCAATGGAATTCTCCTTCTTGCAACACCAAGATACTAGTGACTTGCCTAAAATGTGACATGTCCTAGAGGTGCTTTTTCTATCTATCTTACAACCAGGAAAATTAGCATCAGAATAACTCAACAAATCAAATGATTGTCCTTTTGGATAAAATAATCCTAATTTGGGATTAAGATTGAGATATTTTTTTTAACATCAGTTAAATGAGATTCTATTGGATTGGCTTGAATGTGAGCACAAATTAATACACTAAACATGATGTCAAGTCTACTAGATATTAGATAGAGTAGACTTCCTATCATACCTCTGTAGTTGGTAGGATCCACTAGTTCTCCATCTTCATCTGTATCCAACATATAGTTGGTACTCATAGGTGTGTCACTACATTTACTACCATCCAAAGAAAAATGTTTAAAATGATCATAAATATATTTACATTGATTTAAAACAATGAAATTTTTATTTTGAAAGATCTGAAATCCAAGGAAAAATTTGAGTTCTCCCATTAAACTCATTTCGAACTCATTCTTCATCATTTTTGAAAAATCCACACATAATGAATTTATATAAGAACCAAAAATAATATCATATACAAAAATTTGCACTATCAAAACATCTTTAGAAAACCATTTAATGAAAAGTGTAGGATCAGATATCCCTTTAGTAAAACCTTTTGAAATAAGAAAAGAGCATAGCCTATCATACCATGCTCTTGGATCTAGTTTTAATCCATACAACGCTTTATATTGTTTGGAAACATGATTGAAAAAATGGGGATTCATAAAACCAGTAGGTTGTTTAACAAACACATCCTTAACTATGAACCCATTTAGAAAAGCTCTTATAACATCCATTTGATAGAGTTTGAAATTCATATGAGCTGTAGAGGAATGTATTGTCCTAATAGCTTCTAATCTAGCTACAGGTGCAAAAGTCCCCTCATAGTCTATTCCTTCCCCTTGACTATATCCTTGTGCAACTAACCTGGCCTTATTTGTAACTATATATCCAGATTCATCTACTTTGTTTCTAAACACCCATTTAGTGCTTATGGTTAAGGTGTCCTTGGGACTTTCCACTAATTCCAAAACATTTTTTCTTTCGAAATGATTTAGTTCTTCTTGCATATCCATTTCCCAAAATTCATCGTTGATTGAATCATTAATATTTTGGGGTTCAAGCTGTGAAATACAATCTAGATGTTCAACCTGGTTTCATAGAGAAGCTCTAGTTTGTGTTCCAAAATTTAAATCACCTACAAAAGCATCTGGAGGATGATTCTTAAGAGTCCTAGTACCTCTAGGAAGGGTTGAACTAGATTCTTCATAGTTTTCTATTGGTTCAAAATCAGCAGGTGCAGATTCTAGAAAATTTCCATAACTAGATACTTTTACAGGGGATTCATTGTCCTTATCATTAAGGTTCAGATTTGATAAATCTTCCTCAATATTTCCATTAGAGGTTTTAGGCTCACGTGGATTAGACTCATTGAATTTGATATGAACTGATTCTTCCACACATTTGGTTTTCTTATTTAACACTCTATTGGATTTACTTGAGACACAATAACCATGAAAAAACCCTTCATCACATTTGGGAGCAATTTTTTCATGATTATCATTAGTATTAAGAATAAAGACTTTGTAACCAAAAAATCTAAAGTAATTAACTTTGGGATTCCAATTATTCCAATGTTCAAAAGGGGTCATTTTTGAATAGTTCTAATTAAAAATCTATTGATAATGTAACAAGCTATATTTACAGCATCAGCCCAAAATTAAATAGGTAAGTCATAATCATTAAGCATAGTCCTCTCAATTTCATGAAGGGTCATATTTCCCCTTTCTACAACTCCATTTTGTTGAGGTGTCCTAGGGGAAGAAAAGTTTTGACAATAACCATTGTGTGAGCAGTAAGATTCAAACTCATGATTCTCAAACTCAAAGCCATGATCACTTCTTAGGGTCTTAATTTTAAGTACACTAATGTTTTCTACAGACTTGGAACATTTGACAAAGTAGGAACATGCTTCACATTTGTGAGTTAGAATTTATACCCTAGTATACCTAGAAAAGTCATCCACAAGAACATAAACAAAGTGCTTCCTATTTAACCATGAAACTCATGATGGTCCAAACAATTCCATGTGAACCAACTCAAGTGGTTGAGAAGATGAAACTTCTTTCTTTGGACTGAAAGAATCTTTGTGTTTTTTCCCTTTTGACAGGGATTACACACATTATCATTTGGGAATTCCAATTTAGTTAGGTCTCTAGCAAAGAATTTTTTAGATATATTCCTATGTGAGTGCACATTACATTGTCTTAATCTTCTATACCGCAAACATGATTCTTTATGAAAAGAATTTAAGCTGTAAACATTTTTTTTGGCTATGGGGTTTAAATCAACAAAATATAAATTCTCATTTCTATATGCAGTGAAAACTAAATAATTTTTTGAATTAAAAACATTTTATGAATCATTCTCAAATTTAACATTAATGACATGATCATATAACTGAGATATTCTAAGTAAATTATATTTTAATCCATCCAAAAAAGTACTTTAGAAATTAATATTGTATCAGGGTTACCAATCTCGCCTAAGCCGATGATATTTCCTTTTGCATTGTCTCAAAAGGTGACATGCCCACCATCAAATTTAATTAGGCTTTTAAAGCATGAATAGTCTCCTGTCATATGTCTTGAACATCCACTGTCCAAGTACGATAGGGTCTTATAGGAACACCTTAAGCAACATCCCTGCAAAACAAATTAAACATAGGATACTTTTGGTACCCAGATCATCTTGGGTCCAGAAAGGATAGCCAATAAAATTTTTGGAACCCACATTTTCTTTATAGGTTTTCTAAAATCAACACACATATTTTGAGACATAAATACTTTGTTTGGTCCATTAGAGATTTTATCTCAAAAGATTGTCCAGAATTAGTAGTGAACTATCCAGATTTTGGAACTAAATTAGTTTTTCCAATGTGTCTATGTCCAGGCTGATATCCTAGACCAGTTGTATATTTTGGAGCAATATGTTTTCCTAGCAACTATGTTAAGGTATCCCTACCAGCAGTGAACTTGTCAATATCCTTTATTAATTGTTCATTAAATAATTTGAGCTGGGAGTTCTCTTTCAACAATTGAGCTTTCATTTCATTTTCTACACTTAGATCTGCTTTAATAATGCAAGACAAGGAATGGTGTTTCTTCAAAGATTTATATTTATATTTCAGTTCATTGCAGGTATCTTCCAGTATATTGCAATATTCAAACATTTCATCCTTAGACATATTTTCATCATTATCGGAATCACTGTTATTTCTTGAATAATAATTATATTGATAGGGGAAACTGGTACCTTAGATATGTTAGTCTAGAAGCACATGTTGCCATGATTTTTTTCAGAATCAGTGGCTTCTAATTCACTTGTGATGTTTTCCGAAGCACTCCAGGTTTCTTTCATGGATTTATTATAAGTCTTATTCTTATAATTATATTTCTTCTTGAATTTTATCTTTTGACAGTCAGCCATGATGTGTCCTTTCCTCTTGCAATCATAGCAGACTATATCATCTTCCTTGTCAGATTTCTTCCAATCCTTCTTCAACTTACCTTGTTGATCATACATACCCTTGTAGTTTGGTTTTTTGAAAATCTTCTTCTTCCTATAGAACTTCTTAAATCTCTTGGCTATTTGAGCCATTTCTTCATCACTGTCTGAATCTGAATTTTCACTAGCTGAACTTCCAGTAGGTATATTTATTTTCTCCTTATCTTTTCTCTTTAAAGAAATAGACTTGAATGCCACAGGTTTTCTTTTGGGTTCATCATATTTTTCTTTGTTCACCTTCAGTTCCCCTTCATACATAATTAGTTTACCCATAAACTCCATAACTGGTAGCTTGCTGAGGTCACAGGACTCTCGGATCGTCATAGAAGTGCCTCTCTATCTGTCAGGCAAACATCTCAATATTCTCATGATCTTCTCCTTTTGTGGAGCAACTTTTCCCAATGAACTCATAGTGTTGACAATCTCATTAAACATAAGATTCATATCCGAAATAGGTTAATCAGGAATAATCTTATAATTATCATATTTAATCTCATTTCCTTCACGTTGGATGTTCCTTCATGAGAAACATCCATGGTGTCCCAAATTTCATGAGCTGTTTTACATGGAGAAATTCGTTTAAATTTCTCATCTCCTAAAGAGTAGTAAAGGGCATTCATAGCTTTACAGTTATTGATGTAGTCAAACATTATAGAATCATCCCAGATTGATCTAGTAGTTTTGGGGATTTCATATTCTAATTCTATAGGAGACCAAATATCAAAACAAATACTTTCTAGATGAAATTTCATTTTTATTTTCCATTGAGCATAATTCACACCATTAAAGAAAGGTGGCCTATTTGTAGCAGCCCCTTCAAGTCTATTGTCCATAACTAGATTTTAGAAAATATATTAAAGAGGTAAAATTTATGATGAACAGAAATTTGAGATCTTTAAGATAAAACAAAAATCACAGTTTGTAAAATAGAGGGTTTGAAAAACATTTTTAAATAAGAATGTTGCCTCTAATACCATTGTTTATCTAAATGGATACTCAAGAGGGGGGGTTAATTGATTTCCAATTTAAAATTTCTGTTAAAAACTTTTATGCTTAAAGTCCCCCAAATTAAAACGGCCTGGTTAATTAAGGCAGTAGAGATGTAAGTGATCTATTATTCAAGAGGTTTCTCAAAGGTTGATTACTCCTCAGTAGAGTTAGTATGATAACTAATTCCACTTTTGAAACAAGTTTACTAAACAACTCAGATATACACACTAACCAGAACTAACTATTAGAGTGAATGTAAAAACAGATTTATGTTTTTGCTAATATAGCACAGAAAATAGGAATAAATCAGAGTAATGAAAGGAGAACACAAAAATTTAAACAAGAGGTTCAGTCTTTAGACCAAACCTATTCCTCTGCACTTGGTGACCACATGCCACCATGAAATTATATTAAATGTGATATACAGCCTGTATTGGGCTTTACAATAGTTCTCATAAACAGTCCAGGTTTTTCAACCTCTACCACAGTTCTACATGGGAAAATAAACTTCCAAACCACACTAGGCTTCTTCCACAGTTATACTTGGGAATCAAAAATAAAGAGAGTTTAGAATGAGGATTTTTAGTATCCTTCAGTACAATTACAAGATTCAGTGTCTGTAACATACAAAATTCTATCAAATGTATAGTATTTAAACACAGTAGAGCTAAAGATAGTGGGAATGAGTTTATAATGCTCTGATGTGTTGGCAGATCAGCTCTAGACTCGTTGGAATGAATGAGATGATGTTTTGGTTCTTCTCTGCAAGTTGAATCTAAAATAGAGTGTTGCAAATTTCAGGTTAGGACTTCTAGATGTAGAGATGATCATCTTTTTGGATGTTTAGCTCTTTGCAGCACATCATGATCGATTGATTAAGATTCTTTCAATTGATCTTCATGATGCTCTATGTTTTCCTGAATGAGTGCTTGAGTGTTCTATTCTTCTTTCTGGTATTTTTGTTCTGTTGTTCAGTAGAGGCAGACAATAGAAATGTTTTACTTATACATCGTGATGTCTCCTGATATCCCTACAAATAACATTTAATAATGTTAGGTGCATTAATTTTCCCAGACATGACCTTTATAATAGTATTAATAAAATTTGTAATTGATAGAATAGAATATCATTTGACTGGTAGCATATGCATGTCACACGGTAGACTTCAATTGTGGTCTTTCTAACTGTGGACTTCATCGGTAGATTATTCAGTTGTGACCTTCATCGGTAGGCTCTTTGATTGTAGGCATGTAAAAGTGAACATTGTGATTAGTGGATGTCTTGTAATGGTAGCTATTTACTCATTGTAACAGTTGCTCCTTATCAGTAAAATCTATCGGTAGGCTCAACAGTAGACCTTTAATAGTAAGCTTTTAATCGATAGTTTTGTAACATCTGAAAACTTCAACTGTAACCTTTCCAACTGTAGACTTGAACAGTGATGTTCTCAACAGAAAACTTGGGTAGAGTCTGATAATGGACTTCTAACAAAAACATTGTCACAAAAATAAACTTGTGATAGTAACTCATTGTCTGTGAGATTCGATAAGGAGATCATCGGTAGACTTGTGACGGTAACCCTATATCGGTAGTTTCCAATAGTGACTATAAATCTTCAATGGTTATCTTCTAGAATCAGAGGAATAGAGTGACAGTGAGCTATAACGGTGACTTTTTACAGAAGGCTCCTACCATTAGCCTTTAACAGTGAACTTATATTTAGATAAATATAGACTGTTAGTTGATTCAGCAAAGTCCTGAGTCGTAAGAATATATATTGTTCAGAATAATATAGTTGTATATGTAGATTAAAACGATTGATGACTAACTTAATATTTTATGATCAATATTTAAACATGACATGGGATTATCAAAATAGGTGAGTCCAACAGTTTATTATATTACATGGGGTTATTCCAGTTAGTTTCTAGGTGGTGGATGAATTTAATTAATGGAATAAGATGAAGATGATATCAATAACATGAACAATGGGGGATTTTTTTCTAGAAATGGGTTGTGCTCTTGTTTTGGTTGATGAGTATTATTGCATATAGGGATAGTAGTAAGAGTGGATGTGTATGAGATCGTTGTCTTTTTCAGAACCCTTAGGCTAGGATGAGTCATTGAATACATATATGTATAATATTTAGTTCTTTTTTTACATATAATAACCCCACCCATTTTGATCACTTTGTGGAGAAAACCACCATTTCATGGAGGTGATTTTTTCCAACCTTCATATGATTGGCTGGTTATTAGATCCTTTATGCTCCCTCTCCCAGGTATCCCCGAAACCTTTAGGAAGGTTATGATGGCCTAAGGTTAATTAAGGCCCATGCCTTTTTGGGAAGGGTTTATTGAGGGCATTTTAAAACTTGGGCGTGGGCAGGTTTTTTTACCAAGTGTCTTACGGATGAGGCCCAAGTTTCTTCGATCGTGGTAGTGGAGGTTCTGGCCTTGGTTTGTGTGAGGGTGGTTAGGTGTGGTTGTTATGGCCTAAGTATTTGTTGGTTTTGTTATTTGTGGTTGTGGTATCCCACTTGTTTATGGGAGGGGTGTGTGGTGGTGTACGAAAAGGTTGTTGATGGGGTGCTAGGGGGATGACAGTGATACTTCAGGGGGTGGTATGATGTATAGGATATCCTAAATAACCATTGGTTAAGTAGTGCGGGGTACCCAAATATCAATGTTCTCTGACTAATACTCTACCCTACTTGAGTTATTTTAGGAGTGTTCCATGGTATGGCCAGGTGGATAGATTCCTTTCTAGATGTTTGGGTTACCTCTTTTCTTATGGGGCATTACAATTCTTCCCCACATGTGCATGAAAAATTTGGTTTCCCTACTGAGTATACTAGTATACTAACCCTGCATATATAAACTAATGTTCAGGTGTCCAGGAATGTTTTGAGCACTGTATGTGACCTTACTAGCTTGGGCTTCATGAGTTTTCATTACTTATATTCCTTCCTTTTGAACATTCCTTTAGAGGGTTTCTTGTACATTGTATCAATTTATTTTGGACATGCATATGGGAATGGATTTTTTTCATTAATTTTACATTCATCTATTGGAGTGGTTTCAGATTTACCATTTCATCTCCTAAACTAGTACTATGAAAAGTGTAATGACTTCCTTTTCAAGTGAAATTATATACCCTTGGTGAAAGTCACCACTCCAAGGTGTATTGAATGTGGGACTAAGGGGTCGTTATCTCTCCTTCATCTTGAAGAAGGAAGGTTATGCAAGTTTTTTTGTCCCCTCTGTCATCTTAGTGATGGCTGGTCTTGAAAGAATGGTATTAGAGGTGATGTTTGAGAGATATGATGGAGTTTAGTGTCATACATAGTGAAGATTTCATGGGATGGTAAGGAAACTATGTTGGGAAATCATGGTGCATGATATAGTCCAGGGATGGCTGGCTAGGACATGGGATGTTGCGGCACCCTAGGATCCAATTCAAAGACTATGGACCTTCCAAACAACCATGTCAGGCTAAATTTATTGCAGTGTAGAGACCTTAAGAAATGAACATGCATCATATTGACAGGTGTTCAAGTGTGTTTTGGCTATTTTGGGAACATAAAAAAATTAAATATATTTTTAGTGAATTTTCAACACTACTCGGGCATATGCATTCCTTGTTTACCTTGTAGTTATGGAACCAGGATGATACACATGAGTAGTAGTGGTGGTCATGGCCTAGCAGGTTGATCTAGTCAATCAACAGGGGGATGGTCAATAGTAGGGGGATGAACAATATTAGATGTTGATTCATTCCTTTAACTAGTAGACCAATAGAAAAGTATGAGGGATGCGTTACAGACATTGAGATGGTGTATTGGATCGAAGATATGTTTATATATTTCGACCTGATTCGTGATCTGGTAGAGTATTGGGTACTTTTGACTACGATCCAGATGTGGGGAGAGGTGTGTAAATGATTGAAGCTCTATATCAAACGAAAGAGGGAACCTGGGGTTTCATGTACTGACCTTGAGAAGGAGTTCTGGGTAGAATTATTTTATTCCATGATGAAGGCTAAATTGAGGCAGGAGATGCTCTCCCTTCAGCAAGAGAGTATTATGATACTGGAGTTAGTGATCAATTTCATGGATTCCCTTTGTTTCGCTCGAGACCTCTTCCTAGAAACAGAGTCCTGGGAGAAATTCATAAAGGAGGATCTATGTCCTTATCACCAGTATGATGTTTCTCCCATCACTCTACCGATATACATGGAGGATTAGAAGAAGGCATATGTTATTTAATGGATGCACAAGCTAAGTGGTGTGTCATGAGAAGGGAGAAAATTGAGCTCATCAAAGGGTATGTTTGTCAGTTATAGTCCTCTGGCATCAGGGACATCCATGTATTGACTGATGGGGAGAAAGCCATAGCAGGACCAGTTTCATTCTTTACATCCTCACTCTATCTCTACAGGCCTAGGGCTGAGAAGATTTATCTTTGAAAACCAAGGAAATATTTGGAAGAAGTTCCCAGACCAAGTGTAGAATAGGGGGGGTGAGTTGGTCCAGTACCCACCTTAGCAGTACCAATTGGCGGCCATACCTTTTTAGCTGCTGTTGTATTGACAACGAGGATGAACTCATTTGAGAGTAGAAATTGTAGTAAAAGGATGATCTCAGGGGGCCCTTTAGGGACCTCGATCAGGGAGTGGTTGAGGAAATGGTCGACAGCCGAGAGGTAGTGGATTTGTGCATGAGTAGTTGGATGTTGTTTCATGTGTCGATCCAGAAGGACTGGAGGTTGTCTGAGGTGTGATCAATTATAGTAGTATTATTTCATCTTCCTCGTTTCATTCTAGACCTTATCACAAGTTTTTTACTCAAATTCTAGACCATGACTTGAGTCTAGATGTAGAGGTACTTTCCATGCCCCTGGTGTTGAGATTTCCTGTAAAAGGATAGAGCATCCTTTTGGATGTTTGTCGAGGATACAGACAGATGTTCGGACCATATTTTTCTAATAGATATCTTATTCTTTTGAGGATGTAGTAATATAATGACATCCTATGAATCGACTGGCTATTTTATGCTGCATGATATTATCAACTGCTTCTAGAGAAGATTTGTGTTATTAGATAACGGTATGAACCATGTATCTTTCAATGGTGAGCAGTGTTTCCATGAGGGAAACTTGAATGTGGGGAAAATTACTTTTATTTTTATCTGAGAATTCAGTTGTAAAGACCCAGAAATTTCAAGGAAATATTTTTTTTCTTAATTTATTTTGAATTTAACGAGTACGCAGTTTCAAACGGCGCCTAATTACAAGGCTCGGTGTGCCCAGAATCAATTTCTGATGTTAGGCCCGGGATTAGTAAATGAATGAGCGCGTTTTTTTAACTTTTAATCTAGTGCTCAAAATTGAAATCTAAAGGCACCGATGATATCACAGGGCCAATAATTGCTTAGGAACACCTTTTCCGAAGGCACGTTTTCTCAGGTGGTGATGTTAAAAAAAGTGAGGAATAAAAATATAATTGTTTTATTTTTATTTCTTTACTAGGCGGTTTAAGTGAAATTAATTTGTGTCACAACTTAATTTCTATCTTCTTTGTGGTTAACATCCATGTAAGGGAGTTGGGGGGGGGGGGCACACGAGCCCCCACCTTTAAATTCTCTTACTCCCCATTAATCACCCTCTCACGTTTAATTTTGTAACTCACCCGCTTCCCCGTTTTAATGTCATGTCGACTCAAGCAGTTTTTCCTCCACATTAAATACAAGCCAATAAAACGCCTAATTAATTGGGCAGTGTGCTTTAATTAATTTGGTGAATTCATTTTTAATTTCATATTAAAGTATACACATATGTGTGTGAATGAAATTAGACATGGTATTTTTTTATTGTGGTGGATTCATTGTGCGGAATCAAGGAGAGAACTCTCGCGGTTTTGAAGAACTTCATCTTCTTCGTGAAGAACGCCAAGGCTCTGATGAAGAACACCGACTCGGCAATCACGAATCATTATCCTCATATTCCTCCACAACAATGGAGAATTCACCGACCATGGTGATCATCGCCAAAGACAACATAACATCCTTCTTCATCTCCGTAACAAGTGAGGAGTCGTCGTTTCCTCCTCAGATGCACCCCGACGTCCACAGAATCTACATCTGACCCCCGCGATAGCATTCTCCGTGACACCCAACGTGGGACGCCAAATATCCATGTAGGGGTTACCTTGATTTTCGTGGATTTTTTTCTTTGCCTTTCATCGACTTCTATTTGGGCCGCCTGTTATCGTAATAATGGAAGGAGGTCGGACCACACGAACACGGCTGACCCTCCTCCCCCATCGATGTTGTTTTTGTTACGGCACGAACAAATGCGGCACGGTGCAACGGCGCCGCGCGGAATCATGATGGAAGATGACAAAGAATCTCGGCGCCCTCGCGGCGCACCGGAGATCCACAATGAGATCGTGGTCGGAGCGGCGCCACGGCGGAGGGGCGTGGCGCCGTCACGCCTTGCCGGTCGGAGCAAGGGAGGGCGGCCGGAGCAGCCGGCCGCCAGTGCGCTGGAGGGGGGGACCAACCGGTCCAATGGGTGAGTTGGTCGGCCGTTAAGGCCGACCAAATTTTGGAAAAACCGGTGGTTTTCCCCCCGATCAATGTGGCAGGGTGGACAACACGGTTCTGCCACTCGGCATAAATGGGTGGCGGTTCCCCCCTTCCGCGCTCACGCGGTGCGCGCGGCGCCCATGTCGGCCAGGACCAGCCGCGTCGGCAGGACCGACTGCACCGGGCCGGGCCGCCTACGCTGAGGCGGGCAGTGCCGGCAGGGCCGGGCTGCGCCCTAGGGGGCCAGACCCGGACCCGGGTCGGGTCAACCCAGTTCGGGCCGACCAAGGGGTTCTCGGGCCGGGTTGGTCCGGGCCCAAAACCCCCAAAAACCGGACATGTTCGCTTAAAATCCCATTACATGGGCTACGGACCTCCGATCGACGCAGAGTCTATTGCGATTTGATCCTTGGATCGAGATGGTCATTTCTATATATTACACATATGGTTTCGGAGAACTTTGGGTAGGTTCGGGTTGGTTCGAGCACGAAACCAACCGGGCCCTCGGAGCAGAAACAGTTATAACATGAGCTCCGAACGTCCGATAGATGTGCCGTAGACATTTTTCGTTTCCTCTTGATGAGACAGAACTTTTGGAATACTTTTCCAGGGGACTGGACATTGTTGGATAGTGGCCAGGTTAGATTGAACCCGAAATCCAACCGGGCCCCTGGAACGGAAAAGCTGACAACTTTCAGATCGGACGTCCGTTTGACGAACCGTCAGCGGCATTGGTGATCACATTGAGAAAATAGTCCCTATGAGTATACCCTATGAGTGTTCAGGGTACAGTTTAGATATGGTTGGGTTGGTTCAAACACGAAACCAACCGGGCCCCCGGGACGAAAAGGCTGATACCACACAGACCGAGCCTCCAATTGACACGCCGTCTATTGTGTTGAGTTTCCTATGATGAGGCTAACCCTTGAGATACTTCTTCGTAGAACATTGTGATACATGGAGTATCAACCAGTAGCTCATGGAGCGGACCCTCCCAGTGAAGAGCTAGCAAAGTGTAGAGACGTAGCAGCTGGCTGAGACTTGACGACTACTGATCGATTGTCTCAGAGTGATTTAGATAGCCCAGGGGGGTGCGCTTGGTTGTACAAGAAGACACACTGTGGAGGTGCACTTGGTTATAGTGGTAGAACTGCGGTACTCGACAGAAGTAGTACCTCTCTAGGCTATGAGGGGTTCTCTTGGTTGTAGTGGAAGACCCATTGTGGGATGCGCTTGGTTGTAGCGGTAGGCCCACAGTACTCGATAGGTGGAGTACTTCATCAGTCCAAGGTTAGTGGGGCACGCTTGGTTGTAGCGGTAGACCCACTATACTCGATAGAGGAGGAGTTCTCCAACAACTGTGGTTTCGACATCATAAATAAAATCCTAGTTTGAACTGAGTCAATAAATTTTGTGTTTTTCTCATGATTGAGATGGGTTACATGATAACTTGGGTATTTGTATGGGCATATACCTAAGTAGAGGTTATCAGATGAGATCATTAATTGTGGTTATCCTTGTTGTATTTAGTGATACCTTGAGGGTATCAGGGTCCCTACTGAGTATCGTATACTCAGCCATACAAGGGATATGCCCTCACCTTGTTGTGTTTGTTGCAGACGACGGGAATCACTAACAGTGGCCAAGTGTTCGAGGACTGGACGGTACCCAGAGGTGGACCTCATGACGATTCAGTATCCAGCGGTGGACTTCACGACGAGATGATACTCAGAGGAGGTAGATGGGCGAGAGCATTGTGAAGGCTATCTATACCTACCCTTTAGGTAGGATCCGTGGTGGATGATCTAGGTGATGCGCTATCTGTACCTACCCTTCAGGTAGGGTCCGAGGTGGACGACCCAAGAGCTACATCTATTCTTCCAGCTGCTTGTCTTTTCTATTGTACCTTTTTTTCAGTTGTAGCTGTACTTTTCAATTGGGTTTGTATTCTGACCCATTTAATTTTCAGCACTTTCTTTTGTACATAGTATATTACTTCCGCTTGTACATTGTGGTGTTTTGTTTACTTTTATAAAGGCAATGCCTTCCCAGTTAACGTGATTTATGTCTTTGGTTCTAGTCGCCAGCCCATGGCCTATGGAAGGTGGGCTTGGGGTAGTCACGGCACGGGCCCCATGGATGGGTTGTGAACAATTGGTATCAGAGCAGTCAATTCTACCGAGAAAATTATAACTATGATATTTTCTTTCTGTGAAGCAATAGTGTTAAGGGAACCGAGTGTGGTTTTCAGTTCAGGGAGTCCAGTGTTGGTGTGGGCGGCTGACGTATCCATACACCAGGACCCTGACAACTGATTTCCCACTTTGTGCACGGAAACACTGATTGCATGTGTGTTTCCAAAGGTTTTTTTTAAAAGTCAGCTCAAACCAAGTCAGCTCATTAGGTATAAATCGTTTGACAATGTCACGTTTGTTTCATTCCGGATGCCTCCCCATGGACGACCAGCTAGAGCCATGAGAGTTGTAAGTACTGACAGCCCACCGAGCAACGAGGCCTCAGTACATGGCCCTCTTCTAGTTGAGGTACCGACATAGGCACTAGTGGTACTACCACCCATTGGGCCACTGATGCCACCAGCCCCAGCATTAGAGAGTGCATGTCGCTTGAGCGCACTGCATGAGTTCCAACGCTAGAGGCCAACCAGGTTCAGGGGATAGATGGACCCGCAGGCGGCTGAGGATTGGCTGGAATTTGTGGTGAGAATCTTCAGGCTAGTAGGGATGCCAGCTGAATTCATGGTGATCCTTGCTGCTATCCTCCTTCAGGAAGTAGTAGGAATATGGGGGATCCTGATGATCCAGATGCATGACGAAGCGACACTTCTGTGTGATGACTTCGACAGCCTATTCCTGGCCGAGTTTGTACTAGCCACCCTTCTAGCGGTGCGTATATACGAGCTACTACAACTTCAATAGTGTATCATGACGCTGGCACAGTACTTAGTGAGGTTAACAGACCTCTCACGCTACTCCACAGATATGGTACGAGACCCGTTCTTCAGGGCCCAAAAATTCGACCAGGGGCTCAGGCGAGAGATTATATCTTCTGTTGTTTCTCACAGCATCCCGACGTAGATAGGGGTGTTAGAGAGAGACCAATTAATGGAGTGTTTCCTTGTTGAGTAGTCTTCAGCGGTAGGACCCACCACCAGCCGGCATGTGGTAGAGTCTTCTTGCAGCGGGCAGTAGACAGATGATGCAGAGGTCCAAGAGGACCAGACCTACAGGTGGTCAACCGCATGACACAGGATCATGTGTGCGAGACACCCGGTGTGGAGAGCGACTTACTAGGAGCAGACAGTGTTAATCCTGCGGCGGGGTTGGTCACATGGCATATGACCATCCGACCCTCCATACAGATGACTAGAAAATAAACGATGGACATCCCAGGCAGAGGGAGAGGTTCAATTTAAGGTGGACCGCAAGGAACAGGAGACCGAGACATAGGAGTTGGCCGTACAGCTGGAGGTGGACGACGCTTCAAGGTGTTGCCGCCACCACCACCAGGAGGTCCACCCTGACCGCAAGGAACATGTGGACATGGGAGATCTCAGCTTCAAGCAGCAGAAGTATACGACTACGGAACCCCGGAAGCTGGCGGACAAGAGCAGGACTAGTTCCAGTCTTGGGACCTTTGATATTGGTGCTTCTAGTTTCCTTGTTTTCTTTGATGTGTGTCTTTGTTCTTCGAGCTGCAGTAATAAAAGAAACTTCTCCTTGTTGTATTTGTGTCCTTCCATTTTGTGTACTGAGAGGTCCCGGTTAAAACCGTTGACTTGACCCTCACTTTCGAGATTCCTACTAGAGGAGACCAAATTAACTCACGCTGATGCTGACAGTGTGACTCAACCCTTGGAGGTGATAGTAACAGTTGTATCTCTTGGTAGTAGCGTCGAGGCCATAAAATGTCATCCGTGGCATGGATTTGTATCATTCATGACAGGATTGACTGTATTAGGCAAAGAACGTGGTTCATCCGAGGGATGAGACAAGATTTCTCTTATCGGCAATGAAGAAATCCTAGTATATCTTGTGGGACCAGATATGGACGAGGCCACGACAGAGAAGGTCCAGGTCATCTAGGAGAGGATGAGGACATCTCAGAGCCGACAAAAGTATGATGCTGACAAGAGGCAAGGACCAATAGAGTTTGAGGATGACGACCATATTTTTCTTATGGGTCTCACCTCGACATGTAATTACAGAGATTTGGCTGAGGAGGAAAGTTAAATTCGCGCTTCATTAGACCCTTAAAGGTCCTCAGCAGGGTAGGCGAGGTGGGTTACCGCTTGACTCATCCACCTCAGTTGTACCAGGTGCACTACGAATTCCAGGTATCTAAACTGAGGAGATACGTGCTTGACCTGACGCATATCCTCAACCATGGGGAGGTGGAATTTTTCGATGGGGTGACTTATGCAAGGTTCAGTAGAGGTTGAGGATCGACAAGAATGGATCCTATGAGGATGGTCGATTCCTCTTGTGCACTTTCATTGGAAGCACGAAAACCTCCGGGAGAGCACATGAAAGAGGAAGGCTCAGATGCATGATCTTTACCACTTTTGTATCCCTAGTTTGTGTTAAAGCTTAACGGGGACGTAAATCCCTGAGATGGGCATAATTTAAAGACTCGGAAATTTCAATGAAATTTTTATGTTAAATTTCTTTGGAATTTTATGAGTACGCGGTTTTTGACGGTGCCTGATTCCGAGGCCCGGTGTTCCCGAAATCAATTTCCAAAATTAGGCTTGGGTACATTCAGTGAACAAGAGAGCGGTTTTTTATAACTTTTAATCTGGTGCTCGAAATCAATATCTGAGGGCACCAATGAAATCTTAGGGCCAGTAATTACTTAGGAACACCTTTTCCGAATGTGTGTTTTCTCAAGTGGTGATGTTAAAAAAAGTGAGGAATAAAAATATAATTGTTTTATTTTTATTTCTTTACTAGGCTGTTTAAGTGAAATTAAGTTGTGTGAAAACTTAATTTCTTTCTTCATTGTGGTTAACATCCATGTAAGGGAGTTGGGGTGGGGCCCACACGAGCCCCCTCTTTTCAATTCTCAAACTCCCCATTAATCACCCTCTAACTTTTAATTTTGTAACTCACCCGCTCCCCCATTTTAATGTTAAGTCAACTCAAGCAATTTTTCGTCCACATTAAATACTTTCCAATAAAACACTTAATTAATTGGGCAGTGCACGTTAATTAATTTGGTTAATTCATTTTGAATTTCAAAATACAGTTGACACGTATGTGTGTGAATGAAATAAGAAAAGGTCTTATTTTATTGTGGTGGATTCGTTGTGTAGAATCAAGGAGAGAACACTCGCGGTTTTGAAGAATTTCATCTTCTTCGCGATGAACGCCAAGGCTCCGACGAAGAACACCGACTCGGCAATCACGGTTCGTCATCCTCTTCTTCCTCCATGACAATAGAGAAGTCGCCAACTGCAGTGATCATCTCCAAAAACAATGTACCTTCCTTCTTCATCTCCGCAACAAGTGAGGAGACGTCGTTTCCTCCTTGGACGCACCACAATGTCCACAGAATCTACGTCCGACCCCCGCGACGCCATTCTCCGCGATGCCCAACGTGAAACATCAAATATCCAAGTAGGGGTTAACTCTATGTTTGTGGATTGTTTCTTTGTCGTTCATCTACTTCTATTTGGGCCGCGAGTTATCATAATAACGGAAGGAGGTTGGACCGCACGAACACAGCCGACCCTCCTCCCACTTCGATGTTGTTTTTGTTATGGCTCGAACGAAGGCGTCGTGGTGCAACGTCACCGCGTGGAATTAGGAAGGAACACGGCGAAGAAGCGTGGCGTCGTCGCACCGTGCCATTGTGTCCAAAATAAGCCCGAGCAGGAGTTGAGCCGCCTTGCGAGGCGGTACGCCGGGGAACCATGAGGAGACCACGGTCGGAGCGGGGCCGCGGTGGAGAGGCATCGTGTCGGTCAGACCAAGGCCACTGCTTTGGCCGCGACAGAGCAAGGGAGGGCAGCCGAAGTCGCTGGCCGCCGGTGCACTGGAGGGCGGGACCAATCGGTCCCATGGGTGAGCTGGATGACCATTACGGCCTGCTAAATTCTGGAAAAACCAGGGGTTTGACCCCCAGTCGATGTGGCAGGGCGGACCCCTGTGGGTCCGCCACTCATTCTGAAGGGGTGGTGGTTTCCCCCTTCCGTGCTCAGGCAGCGTGAGCGGTGCCCGTGACGGCCAGGACAGGCCGTGCCCGCCGGGCCAGGCCTCGCCCTAGTGGGCTGGACCCAGACTCGGGTCAGGTCGAAACAGTTCGGTCTGACCCAGGGGGTCTCAGGCCTGGTCGGTCCGGGCCCAAAACCCCCTAAAACCGGACAAGTTTTCATAAAAGACCATAACATGGGATACAGACCTCTAATCGACACACTTCCTATTGCGATGTGATCCTTGGATCAAGACAGTGGTTTTGGTATATTAAACTCAAGGTTTCGGAGAATGTTGGGTATGGTCGGGTTGGTTTGGTCACGAAACCAACCGGGCCCTCAGAGCGAAAAAGCTTATAACATGAGCTCCCGACGTCTGATAGATGTGTCGTCAACTTTTTTGGTTTTCTCTTGATTGGAAGGAACTTTTGGCATACTTTTCCTGAAGATTTCAAAATGTTGGATAATTGTCGGGTTAGACTGAACCCGAAATCCAACCGGGGCTCTATAATAGAAAAGCTGATATCTTTCAGAACGGAATTCCATTTGACGAACTATCAGCGGCGTTGGTGATCACGTTGTGACACAGTCCCAATGAGTATACCCTATGAGATTTCGAGGTATAATTGAGATATGGTTGGGTTGGTTCGTACACGAAACCAACCGGACCCCCGGGACGAAAAGGTTGATAACACACAGACCGGGCATCCAATTGACGCGTCATATATTGTGTTGAGTTTCCTATGATGAGGATGAATCTTGGGATAATTCTTCATAGAACCTTGTGATACTTGGAATATCGACTAGTCGCTGATGTGGAGGACCCTCCCGGTAATGATCTAGTAGAGTGTAAAGACCTAGTAGATGGCTGAGACATGACGACTGCTGATCAATTGTCTCAGTGTGATTTAGATAATCTAGTGGGGTGCGCTTTATTGTAGAAGCAGACCCACGTCAGAGGAGCGCTTGGTTATAGTGGCAGACCTGCGGTACTCGACAGATGGAGTAACTTTGTAGGCTATGAAGGGGTGAGTTTGGTTGTAGCGGTAGACCCATTGTGGGATGCGCTTAGATGCAGCTGCAGGACCACAATACTCGATAGGTGAGTACTTCAGTAGTCCAAGGATAGTGGGTCCTGCTTGGTTGTAGAGAAAGGCCCACTATACTCGAATGAGGAGGATTTTTCCAGCAGACGTGGTTTCGACATCATGAATTAAATCATGGTTTGAGCTGAGTCAATAACCTTTGTGTTTTCCTCATGATTGAGATGGGTTACGTGATAACTTAGGTATATGTATGGGCATATAACTACGTAGAGGTTATATATTGAGATAATTCTTTGTAGTTATCCTTGTTGGATTTAGTGAGACCTTGAGGGTGTCGGGGTCCCTACTAAGTATCGTATAATCACCCCTGCATGGGTTATGCCCTCACCTTGTTGTATTGGTAGCAGATGACGGGCAGCGCTGACAGAGGCCGAGTTTTCGAAGACTAGACAGTACCCAGAGGTGGACCTCACGACGATTCAGTATCCGGAGGTGGACTTCAAGACGAGACGATACTTGAAGGAGGTAGACGAGCAAGAGCATTGTGAAGGCTATGTGTACCTACCCTTAACTTAGGATCCATGGTGGACGATCAAGGTGCTTCTATATTTGTACCAACCCTTCAGGTAGGATCCGAGGTGGATGACCCAAGAGTTTCATCTATTCTTCCAGCTTCTTGTGTTTTCTGTTGTACTTTAGTTCAGTTGTAGTTGTACTTTTCAGTTGCGTTTTTATTCTGGTGCATTTACTTTTCAGCACTTTTTTTTACTTAGTATATTACTTTCACTTGTACTCTGTGGTGTTTTGATTACTTTTATATATGAAATTCCTTCCCAGTTAATGGAATTTATGTCTTTGGTTCTAGTCTCCAGCCCCAAGGCTATGGATGGCAGGCTTGAGGTAGTCATGACACGGGCCCTGAGGATAGGTCGCTACATCAGTGGAGTTGAAAAACACATAGATGGTGTAATATTCATGTATTTTTAGTGTTTCTAGGGATATCATCCCCCAATGAGTTTGTGACCCTACCACAATGACATGATGTTGTGTTAGGATATACTTACAAACCAGTTCTTGTCTGATATTGATGGCTCCCTATTAGATGGATATTTTAGTATTACAAAAGTTCTATATTATGGTTGATGACCCGATGAAGCAGGGTTATATCTGACCAAGACTATACCCATGGTGTGCTCCAGTTTTGTTCATGAAAAATGGAGACCATGGTCTCAAGTTATGCATAGACTACTAAATGAAGAATCAGGTAACAGCCATGATCTGGTACCCACTCCCAAGGATCATTTACCATTTTTACTAATTGAAGGGAGAATTTGGTTCTCTATGATCGAACTACTTTCAGGATATCACCAGTTGATGTTTAAGGAGGATATCATCATGAATACATATTTCAGTTCAAGATATGAACACTTTGTGTTCGGGATTATGCTGTTCGACATTAAAAATGAACCAATTATATTCTTGGGGCTCAAGAAATATATTTTACATGAGTATATGTGCCAGGTTGTGGTCATCTTCTTCATAGAAATATCTAACTAATCAAGATCATAAGGGTTCTACACCGAGCATCTTAGCAATGTTTTTGAGGTCCTCTAACACAACCAGCTCTACAATAAGTTGTTCATATGAATGTCCTTTTCATGGGAGGTGTACTTCCATGGACATTTGGTATCCCATCAAGGGATAGTGGTGGGACCATTGAAGGTATAAGTAGTTATTTCATTGGAAGATCCCAAAAACATGGTGGATATTTGAAGTTACATGGGATTGGAACTTTACTACCAGATGTTCATACCATACATCTCTCAAGTTGCCTCACCTGTGATGGCCTTGAACATAAAAAAATATGATTTTGTTTAGAGAAAGTACTTACAAGATGTGTTCAATAATCAAATGGCGAGTTTTTTAAGTGCCCTATTGTAGAGGTTTCTAAAGAATGGGGTAATCTTTGATGCATTCTATGATACTTCCCATACAGACATCAGGTGTGTGTTGATGCAGTAGCGGGGTGTGATCTCTTGTGGGTTTAGGAAGATACATCATAAAAAATGTATCTAATCCTACCATGACCTAGACATTTCATCAATACTATTTTCACTAATGTTGTGGAAGTATTACCAAATTGTGTAATGCTTTGTGGTCTTCACAGATCACAACAACATGACATATGTCTTCTCCCAGCAGGACCTAAACTAGAAGCAACTGAGTTGGATGGAGTTTCATCAAGATTATGAAATTCATATATTCTACACATTATTAATAGATAACATAGAGTTCATTTTTTTGATCAAGATGTCATAGAAGTATATAATTCAAGATTTATCATATTCTTGGAAAAAAATTGATGATTTGGATGTTTCTCGTCTAAAAAAGAGACATGAAGCTGGTATAGGTTGTTTGTTTTGGTTGGAAATGAATTATTCCATGGTTTTGCATGTGTATGAGTCTTAGTGGTATTACATAGAGGTTGAAGGGATGTGAGAACTTGTTCACCAGGGAAATGCTATGGAAGGATGGTTAGAGGATGGTCAGAACCAAAATGTGTTCCATGAGAATTGTTTTTCCTTGATGAGAATGTGCGAGACTATTCTTGGTGAGTTCCATAACTCAACATTAGAGGTACACCGAAATGTTTTAATGATGTATTGGGGATTGACAAGTTCTTTTTTGTAGCCCAGAGTAAATCATGTAGTGGCATATTTTGTGGAAATGTGCCTTATGTGTCAGTATGTAATGGTTGAAATCCTTGTTCCTAGTAGTCTATTACATCCCTTATATGTTCCCGAGTAGAAGTGGTATAAGGTATTGATGTATTTCATCACAATAGTATGCAGAGTTGAAGAAGGGTATGATTCCTTATGGGTAGTAGTGGACAGTTTGATGGAATCTGCTCACATAATAACAATAAAGGATTCTAGCGCAGAGGATTCCTTAGTACCAATATACATGGGTCTTGTTTTGTATCTACAGAGAGTTCTAAGAACCGTAATTTATGTTAGGGATACACACATTACATCATGATTCTTGAAGGTATTTCATCATTCTATTTTCACTGAGATTTGTTTAAGCACTACTTTCCCCCCTCAAATGGATTGGTTGACATAGAGGACAATCCAGACGTTAGAGGTTATGAAACGAGCATTTGTTTTTGACTTTATAGGATCATTGGTATGACACATTACACTAGTATAGATTTCATAAAATAATAGAAAACAATATTTCATTTTCATGGCTCTATTATAAGCATTATAGGGGAAATCATGTCTTTAACCCACGTGATGGATAGAGGATGGGGAGGAAGGTGTTCTAGGATAAGAGGTATGAAAAAGCATCAAATAAACGGTCCAAATTATATGTGAGAGGTTTAATTCATTTCAAAATTGGTAGATGTAATATACTAATCATATGAGGATACCCATGGAGTTTGATGTTTGGGACCATGTGTTCTTAATGACCATCCCTTAGTGTGGGCAGTGAAGGTTTGGTAGAGGGAGAAATATTTCTCTGAGGATTAGTAGACTCTTCGAGTTGTTCAGATGAGTCAGTGAGATGTTGTTACCACCGCTTATAGAGAGGGTCCATAACATATATCTTGTATCATAACTTTGTCGGTATCTTATCAATGTCTCCCACATCCACAACTGTGGAGAGTTATATTTCAAGGATGATGTGACATTCGTTGAGCAACCAGTGAGGATTAAGGATAGAATGTTGAAGGTGCTTCGAGGAAAACCCTTTTAATTGGGTCAAGAGTTGTGGGGGAACGGTGGCCTCTATTAGAGGACCTTATAAGAGGATGCACATATGTGTGCCTTGAACCAAAATCTATTTACATTTTTGATCTTTTGTTTTCTGTGTTCTTGAATGTGATGTAATTATTGACAGTTTTTTTTAATATGGAATATTTACCTTTCACTCTTAATGTGTATGAAATTTCCAGATTATGGAGAGTAGAGGACCTAATCACAAATCAATATTAATTATGATGGATGAGATTAAACACATGTTCATGAGTCAGTTCGTCCAAAAGAGTATAATATCTTGTCATGGGATAAGGGACTCCATAATCTATAAGCTTGGATGGTTTGACCTTAATTTTTTTTGGTGTGGTTACATAGTTTTTTCATACGTGTTAAGGATATTTATTTGAGAGGGTTTACCCTAGATGTTTAGTTTGGTTTTGGATTTCGAACAACTCTTGGGTTTGTTAACCCCAAGACATATCTTACATGGTTGTTTTTGGGACCCCTCTATTCATTTCAGGTTACTCATAAATTCTTGAGGGTGAGAATACATTGTGGGGTATCTGATGTAATGGATTGGACCATCCTAGTCCATTACATTGTAAAATAATGATGAATGTGGTGTCATGGACACCATCAGTGAGTCACGAGAGTATTTGTGTGGGTTATCATGTGTCACCATGTGGTCCACTGTCGGTGTGTCACTGATCGGTCTCACTGATCAGTGCGACACCTGAATGGTCCCACTGACGGGTGTTGGGGTTTTGTTCCCTATTTTTTCCCTAACATCTCATTTTTAGTTTTCATACATTTTAATGGTGTTAAAGGTATCTTTTAGGCTTTTAAAATATGTTATACTCCCCAAAGATATGGGGGACTGTTGATTTACTAAAACGTGTTGCTTGTCACACCCATGCAACATTTTCCTACTTCACATGTTTTCTAGTTTCACCCCTATTATGTGCTATTTTAATCTATTTAAATGATATATATGAACTCACAAAAAGTATCTCAATAATCAATGTGAATAATTATTAAATATCAATAAATTAGATTTTGTGAAACTACCCATCCCTGTGGTCTAACCATGATCCATTCTTCTTGCACTTTGAGATTTCACATCCCATAAATTGTGGATCAAGACTTTACAACATCAAGATATTCTTCATCCTTCATCACTTTATTTTTCATTGGTACACATAGAGTCCCTCATCTATAGAAAAGTAGTTCCCGCATAGGGACCTCATATTTTATAATCTTGGAGATTCCAATTGCATAATCCTATGCCTTTGGTGAAAAAAGAATACATCGATCCATGACCATCTTGGTAGTGTTTTTCCTTTGTCTCTGTTTATTGTGAATAATGCATGGTGGGAATGATAATGATCCTTTATAATGTGGATGAGCCTGACTTTAACAAAGATAATAAATGGACTTTTAAAAATAGATGGTTGGGAAAGATGATTATGAAGCTATGTTTTTCCTTTGTATTTATGATGTGAATTGCATGGGATTACATACATTAAAAATTGTGGCCTTTTTTGTTCTTTCATGCGTACTAATGATGTTTTGTTTTTCTATATAGTCTATTGATAGAATGATCATAGCTTTCAGACCTGTTAATTACATAAAATTTGTTAAATATGAGGATGCCCGATGAATAAGATCCCTGGGGTGATCACTCTGGTTAACCCGACTGAAATAGGGAACATAACGTACAATGTTGGATAAATATGAAAACCTATATTCTTTGTTATGGTGATATGTATGGTTACACATTTTTTGCCTTGCGGGATGACGTGGAAGGTAATGAAATAATTAGTTGGGGGTTTATGGTTTATGAATGTGAGGCAATAGAAATCCATAAGGTTGGGTATTGGTTTGGTTTTGGTACTACAAGGTATCTCATAGATACTTTTTGATGTATTTATATAACAAGAGAATTGGGAGTGAATACATAAATGTAACTTGGTTGTTTCTCCTTTAGTTGTTTTTTTACTAGAGGTTATGCCTGTTAGATTCCCAGTAATGGTGACATGTGCTTAATGGATTCACATGAACTTGATAATAAAATTGGTTACAATGGTTGATTGATTTCATGAAATAGGTTGTGCTCTGGTTGTGTATTTTTTGAATTCATGCATGTAGGGATAACAACATTAGTGGTTGTGTACGAGCTGGTTTTCTTTTTTTGGTACCCTTAGGTTGGGATGAGTTCTTTTTACCTATATGTATAATATTTAGTTATTATATTTCTTATACATTTCCCAAACCACATTGATATCATCATGTAGAACACCCCAATTCCGAGACGGTTGGTTTTTTCCATCATTCTTCTTAGTGGCTAGTTTTTAACCCCATTTTTCTATCTCTCTTTGGGATCCCAAGACCCTTCATGATGAATGTGATTTCCTATGGTTCATTTTGTCCCATTTCTATTCAGGATGTGTGTGTTGTGGGTGTTGGTCCTGGTGTGTACGAGCATGTTTGTTTTCCAAGTGACTTCAGGATGAGTCCCTCGTGTCTTCAGGTGTGGTAATGGTTTTTCGAGGCCAGTTTTTTTAGGCATGGTTATGTATGGTATTTGGGGCCCTAGTGTTTGAAGGTGTGGTTTTGTGTGGTTGTAGTGGCACAAGTGTTTATTGGAGGGATGTGTGCTGGAGGCCCATAAGGCTTTTGCTAGGGTGGAAATGGGACAACAGTGAGACTTGTGGGTGTGGTCTGACATGTAGGATGTCCTAAATATATAGTGGGGAAGCGATGCAGGGTACCCGAATATAAATGTGTTATTTCTATAAATTTGCATTACATACATTATTTGGGGATTGTTCATTGTTAAGGCCCGGTGGATAGTTTCCTTACTATTTGTTTTGGTTACCACTTTTCTCACAGGGCATTAGAATGACTCCCCACTTGTGTTAGGAGATATTAGATTCTATAATGAGTATAACTATATACTCAGCCTACCTATATTAAACTGCTTTCAGGATATTAGGAGGACTTCATGAACTGTGAAATACCTTACTTTCTTGGGCTTCAAGAGTTTTCATTCCTTCTTTTTATTTTGTTTATATTTTTAGGAATTTTTTATATACTTTGTATGTGTTTATTCTGGACCTTCAAATGGGAATGGATTTTGGATTTACATTTACATTCATATTATGTTATTATTTTGGATTTACCATCTTATATCATGATCTTGTTCTATAAAAAGGGTAATTCCTTAAATTTCACATGATATTCTATATATGTGGAGTTAGTTACCACTTTGGGGCTTATTAAAGGAAGGGATAATTGGTCATTATATCTACTTCAACATGATTAAGGAAGGGTCTAGAATTTTATTTTCCCTTCCCTCATCTTAGTATAGGTGGCTCCTAACAATCATTTACATTTATGGTGTAATATATGACTTATTTTCTTTTCTAAATTCCATTTGTATTCCATTCTTTTTTACTAGGATATTAGGCATGACTATGAAACCTATTTCTTTCTTTATATAATTATTATATAATTCCGTATTATTGAACTGAATTATATATAACACATATGTAATGAAAAAGTTATTATATGTGTGCTCATATATGGATCCATTTAATCGGGTGTTTATTTATTCTCTCAAGGCATCATGTATCGGAATATGTCATAATCCTATCCCATTAAGGGAGTTTGTTTGATATGTTATATTTTCTAGGACTATATCCTTTAATCATGTTTATGTAAATTTATATTTTTCACCAATATTTTATATGATTGCATGATGTTATGATACAATGGTATTTTTGATGGTCTTTAAGGTGATTGTGGATGGGAATTCAATTTTATGATATAATGTTTTACGACAGAATTAAATATTAATCTCTGTTGTATTGTTTATTCCCATTCTAGAAAATTTATTCTGACACCTTTAATTCATGTATTATAAATGTTATCATATGATTATTTATATGTTCAAATGAATTTTAGAATATCATTCCGTTCAAGAAAATAAATATTCCATGTTTTAGATTATAGTTTGGAATTATGAAAATAGTATTGCAAAGACACTAGTCCATTATTATCCTTTTGTATTCTACATCGATATTGATGTATTATAATTTATTTTAATATGTATAAAAATCATGGGTCTCTACATTATTACATCCCCTAAAAAACATTTTGATTTTTTCATAGATATATATATATATATATATATATTATAATGGAGATCACCAAATTATTTTCAAATCCCATTATCAAAAAATAACATTTCCCTTCTCTACTAGAAAATATTGTGATCACCTAATTTCAAAATTATTTCACTATAGTATCATTTTATATTTATATTAAATAAATATATTAACAATTAACTCTATATAATAAAAAATTGTATTGTTTGGGATTAGATACATAAAAAAATTTATAAAATATCTAAAACATCTACACATATTTTTTTTCTTCACATACTACATTTATTAGATATATATTATTTAATATCATTCATCATAACCTTGTTAAATATAAAAAAATTAAATGGTCATCTTAGATACTCATGATAGGAAAATATAATAGACATATATCAAGGACAATAAGTGATAATAATATGTTCATTATGGTACAATTATATGATCATACATATAGAAGTTATTATCAAAATAATCAATGAAAATTAATAATTATTCCTAGAATTATGTTTTGTAATAAAAAATGATACAATTTATAATATAATGGAATCGTATATAATTAATCAGGAGAAATGTGAACATATCATATGTTGAAGATATATTTTTGTGTCATTCATATATTGATATAAAGTATTTATATAGTCACTGATCACTTCTAGGACTATAGTAATGGGAAGAGTCATTTGGTGGATTAAATTCTTCCTATATTCTCGTTTGTTCTGATTCAAGTTTTATTATAATGAATTTCATGTTGGAAAGTGTCCCATACTAAAATGTATTAATTCTATTTTCCATTTCAAATTCTATCTTCAGATTTTATTCATCACACATTTCATTGGAAAGATATATAACTATATACCCATCCATGAAATATTTAAAAACATTCAAATTTTATCTTTAATTTCATCAAAACATTAATCATAGGATACACCTTGGAAAGAAATATATTTCATATATATTTCATCATAACATAATTTTCACATGGGAATGTAACTAGTATAAAATAATCAACATTAGAAAGATATTTATATTATGAAATCTGTAGAATCACTGGGGATATTATCAAAAAATTATATCCCAATAAAATTATAATACTCCTTAATGGATTCGTAAATATATAAAAATAATTATAAGGAAATATAAACTGTGAATTGAATATAAAGTGAAAATTTTACATTTATATGGGAAACATTTAAAAACCAAAATACATTGATATATAAGATTATGTTTTTAATGTAGAAACAATACAATATTTAAATTATATTCATGTTCAATAATGTACATGATATTAAAAATTTCAATGTTGTATTCAATTAAAGATAACATTAATCTCAGGCTTTTGTGAATATTTAAAAGTTATTTGTAAGATTTTTTAATAAAAATTAATTATAATAAAAAATGATATAAAATGTGGTAAAATGTCTCAATGAATAATTTTTTGATAAAAAATTCAATAAAATATTTTTAATATCATGAAAATATAAATGATCTTCCGTCTAATGAATGTTCAATAATATAGGATTTAAAAAAAATTGTATATAATTTTATATAAGAAGTATAGTTTAATTAAATTAAATGCTTAAAGTTATATTTAATCAATTGGTGATTAAAATTTATGGGATATAAAATGTAGGTATAAACTAACATACCATACTATAAATTTAAAATAGACAACCATTAAATGTAATTTTATTGTAGTATAAAATCTTATAACAATTGTACCAATTGAATCATATTACTATTGATAGAAATAACATCCAATTAAATATGTAATGTCATAGATGTAGTGATATTCATTATATAAAATATAAAATGTTTAATATATATCATATAAGTACAAATAGGATTGAAACATGAAACATTTCCAATGATTATATATTGATATGATGAATCATTTACTCAAGTCTCAACTTTGTTCATACGCATTTAAAGATCCATTATAATAAATATTGACTTATTATTAAACAATTATTTTAATATATTTTTACATATTTTAATATATATATCATTATATACAAATATAATATTACAAATACATAAACAATTCATCATAATGATAAATATTTTCTTTTGGAAGAATGGTTTATTTTTCATACACATTTTAGTTTTGTTGCTATAGTATACACACATTTTCCACGATTTTATCACCTAAAAAATATAATATTTTACATAATAATATTATTATTAATTATATATAGTTTTATAATAATCCATATAGGTTTATTATTTAATACAAATAAAATAACATCATAGTGACGGTTTTCCATGTGTATTCATGAGTAATGATTTGTTTTTTAATGTAACAGAAAAAATTAATTTAAATAAAATTTTAGTCTTCATGATTCAAAATTAAATCACATATTTTAATTATATAATTATTAAATATATCTTTATTACCATCCATGATATATTGTGGTGAATAAACAAAAAAATTTATAGTGGTGGTTATCCACAAGTATACACATCTGTTGTTTTAATTTCTAATAAGTTGTAAATGGATTTAATGGAGGGATGTATTATATATATAATAACTTTATTGTACCCTGTACAAGACAAATATATTCTATTATAATGTTTTTATGGGATTAAAGAAGTTATAATAATAAATAAATAAGAAAAATCATGGTTATGAGTTATCCATATTCTTTGGAAAATATCATTTTTCCTTTATAAAAATTCTTAAAAAAATATCTATTAGGTAGTTCATAACATGTAACTGATGTGGTTTATGTACTGGTAATGATTTTCTATGGTATTTTATAAACTATAATAATCATGTTGGGTTGATTTGAGAGAGTAGGAGGTTCTATTTTATATTTTAGGGGAGTATGAAACATTATATTATTAAAAATTATTAAATATTATAAGTTTCTTACATCTGGTCAGGTTGCACCAGATAAATTACTATTAAAAAATATGCTAATATTTTTTTAAATGATATCATATAATAATATTTAAGATTATATATTATTATCATTTCATTTTTTTATTCAAAATTAACTTATTATATAATTTTAAAAAATTTATTACATTTTTACAATGACACTAATTATGAAAAAATATGAAATAATAATCAATAATAAAATTGAACCAACATATTCCATAAATATAATGTATTTTTTAATATCAAATTAAAAAAGTGTTTTAAAAATATTATAAAAAATTTATAAAACACAATGAAATTATTTTTATAATTTTTTCTAAGTTCCAATGATTTTTTAACACAAATTTTATTTAAATAGTTACTCTGATGTTATTATATAGGTTATTTTAATTAATGTGAATAAAACGTCCTTGATATTGATGATATTTAATTTTGATAATTATTATGGATTAACAGTGATATCATGTGATTTTGGGAGTTAAATGGTGGTTTGGCTATTTAGGTTACACCATGTATAGTAACATGTTGTTTTGTAGATTATTTATATAAAATCCAATGGGAATTCAGAATGATGAAACTACCATTGTAGGATTTGGACGCATCCATGTATGATTATGTTTCCTCATACTAATCATGGATTATTTCCCTCACCACATCATGGTCTAAGAGAGATCACTCAAAAAACAAATCTTCATGATATTATTCCTTCATGGGAGAACCTGTTTGGTTTCATAGCATGGCCATGTCCATGGACATCATGGACATGGTAGTAACAGCATGGAAATGGTGATAATAATATTATTTTAATAATCAACTGATTTGGACATGTATTCCTCATTAAAATATAGGATCCTTAATGTAAATTTGGATGATTGAAAATAAATTATATTTAATTACATTTGAGATGATTTTCCCCACTATTAACAAATATAGACTCCACTTATTAGTTTATGTAATCCAAATGAATTTAAAATGAACATAGGGTTTTCAATTTAATTTTATTCTTGTTTGACAAATTACCCGGGGGTATTTCTTACTTTTTGGGAATTCCCATGTTGTTCTGGATTTGATAGGAACATGTGATCTCATTATTTGTTACTAATCCAAGAGTGTTGAATTTTCATTATCAGTCAGGCCATGATCTACCATTGATGGTGGTTGTCATTTGGTAAGTGATTTCATTATAAAATAAAACGTTTTCAATAATTTATTTTCATTATTAATAGCTTTTTTATAAATTAGATTCATAACATATATCCCTTAGTGAATATGTCTCAATCGACAGACCATGCTAGAGGTATGGGAATTGACTTTTGGAAAATATTGTAATTGATGTAAAAAGGATTGAGGTTGGAACATCCATAACATATATAATATTTTAATATACGTTTTGTAATGATATGATGAGATTTTTGTGTGTGTATTGATCCATTCTTGAGTTTTTTCACATGTGAGTTCCTTGGTAGACAATGATACTCACGAATAATATTGGTTTCATGTATTCTAGTGTGTAGCTCATTGGCCCTATTTCTATGTTTGATAAAATCAGTTTGTGTTCATGTGGTTTGATATTGAGGGCCATGATTTATATAATATGGTGTGCCTAAATATGTAATTCTTTATTGTGATTGAATATATAGTCCATAGAAGATTATCTTATGAAATAATATGATGTGTGGACAATCATGGATTGTTTTTAACATATAAGATTATCACACAAGACATTTGATGATTATGATTATTTATTAAGACATAGGGAAGGGTATGATGAAATTTCGGCCTCAATTAATGTACAATAAGTGGTATGATGTAATTATTTCCAATCCCATTATATATATGGGTTGAATATCCAAGTGTCATAACCCATGATAGAGACTAGGCATGAATGAAATATGTTCTAGTATGAGACATTTTGGTTTTGTGGACACTCAATGATATATAAGGTCACAATATTTTCAACCAATTCTTGTTAATTTTAACATGGAATTTATCCACTAATGGATTATAATAGAGTATAGTTTGGGTTTTATGAATCTTTGAAACTAAAAAATTTCTTGTCATATGATTGGTAATTTATGACATGATCATATATATATTATCTAGGAATAAACAACATATGTATTTGAAAACATATTAAGGAAACATTGATTGTGTCTTACTCGGTTCATCCCATGAATTTCCATCCCAATGAGTGTAGCAACCTCATGTATAAGGATTAATGTAAGGTAATATTCTATTGAGCGGTAGATGTGTAGATCATTGTATTATAAGATGTAATGGGTATTGAATATATATTTTTAGTATTTTATAATTATTTAACATAATATGTTATATATATATTAGTTATCATGTAAAAATAGTGACACTAGATTAATTTGTTTCTGACTGTAGTGACCTCATGGTTTCCAATAAAAACTTTTTAATATTTTATATAATATTAATAAATCTAGAAACTATGTTGATGTGGAATTCTGGGGCAATGATATCCTCAATTAAATGGATGTAAAAATATCAAATTTATTTTAACAAAAAATCTTGGATCCATTTTAAAATTATTTTAACACCTAATAGGATTTCCAATTTTAAAAACTGAGACTATGTTTGATCTCAAAGAAAGGTGTTTATCATATGTGAAAGATAAATTTATAAATTTCAGGTTATCATTTAAGGATATGTTTTGGTGTGGTGTTAAATAGATGTTATTGATATAACAACTATTAATGAAATATACATCACACACAATTCCCTCAAATATAGGAAGAGTATCACAAATTGAGTGGTGGATTAACATAGTTGAAACCCATGATATTAGGTGTCAAGGATCTTTAATAATGATAATGATCTCTCTCAAATCATTCTTCAGTAGCATTCGAGCATGGTTATGAACACAAATCATTGGTTTTTATCCATGAGTTACATATATTGGAAATTTATTAACTTATTGTATTTTTTATGTGTTTTTATAGTTTTAGATCTCACAGAAAACTGCTAGAGAACCCGTAGGGGTCAACATGTGGGTTTCAGTTTAAACTCAGAGGTTTTCATTGTCTCAGAAGTAGTTACCATTTCAAATTTCCAATCACATGGGGTGTATGGAGTGTGTACAAATAATTTTTTATTCCCATTCAATAAAGGTGAATTTTTGGGTGCTAAAAACTATGTAATAAGGTCAAGTGTTATGTAGTGATCCCATGTATTTTGGTTTGGGAAAATGAATAGGTGAACCATGTTGATGGATAGATGTATGCATGAATATTTAGTTATAATTTTTTTATGAATAGTTTGGTTTATATGTATATAGGTGAATGCATATAGTCACATTACAATTATTCCTCCTACGTGTGAAATATTAATACTCAGTGCGAGACTCTAACCCCATGTCAATTAGGGAAAGTCTTGGGGAGTCGTAGATCTGGCCTCAGTGTGTTGGATCATCATAGTTTGTTATAAGATGTGGTTCTACTTTAGACCTATAGTGCAGTAGTTGTTTAATAGTATGATATCATTTGGATTTATGTCGATGGTGTTAAAAACTCTATAATTATTCTTTAATAAATGGACTCTATTTTTTGTGTGAAAAAATAGTTATCCATTCAATAGAAAATTAATAACCTTATTGTTGAGTAAGTAAATTATGGAATAATAAATAGAAAAGTATTTGTAAATACATCTTATAGGACCAGTTTGTGTGTTAGAGGTCATTTTTGAATAATATCCAAATATTTTCTCTTATCTTTGGAGAGTCATTATTTTATTTAATGATGACTCCATGATGAAATCAAAATAGGGATCCTTGGTAGGATTATTATGATGATTATACTATCAACAAGGTTTCAGTGCAAGGAAATGGGCTTTATACACAACCTCTGGGTGGTCAGGAATTTGATAATGCAATCATTGACTGAGTGGTTTTTCCTAGGAATTCTTGTTGAGAATGCACATAAGTTGTGTTTTTTACATAGTTCTAGAGGATGTAACCTCTAATATATATATATACATATATGATATTTATACACCAATTATGGTGATGACATTATTGAGTTAGTCATTATGATTTATTCCTTGTTAGGACACCATCAAATCAATTTTTGGTTTTAGCATCTATTCATCAGAAGGCCTCATCCATGTGATGTTTGAGTACAGTGACATATAATCATAGAGAGGAGACACTCACATGGGAAGATTTTTATTGGATCTCAATGGAAGAGTATTACCCAACAACATTGATATTATTGTTTATCCAGTAGTGTTTGATGCTTTAGCAGGATATATTTTCAATGGAATAATATGCCGTGAGTCTTAGGGAAATTTCATGGAAGTCAATCTATATGGATCAATATTTGTATATTTGGATACTATACATTAATCTAGTGTTACCTAATTATATCATGGAATCATCAATATCAAGGTGCATTCAAACCAATGTTAGAGTGCTTTAACGGGCCTTGGTGGTGGATATCATTCTTGATAAGATCACTCTAACAGTTTAATTTAGGAACACCGATGTTCATACCATGAATGATTCTATCTAATGGTAGTCTCATTGATCTGATTGTGTTATCCTCTTCATGATAATATCCAAGGATTGAGGGTCCTTGGCTCATAGAACCATGTCCTATTTTGGTAAGTTGAAGTGGAGTTAGAGGTACTCTAATGATAGATATTGAAATCTTCTCCAAAATTTTCTAACTCACCATTTCACATAAAGGGAGATAGTAGATGGAACACTGTGATAGAGAAAGCATATAAAAAATGTAGGTATATGTGATGGAACACATTGGAGGACCATGTTTAGTGGAATAAAGCATTATAATCTCCCTGATATTTTGACAACCACCCCCAAATAGTCCTCCCTCTACTATGTGAGCTATAATATGGGGTTGAGGACTATGGAAAAAAATTAGGCCATTGAATCAATGGATATATGTATTATTAATGGTTTTATTTGTATCCTTTATAATGTTTCTATTAGTTTTTTAAGACATATTTATGAGATACTCTAATATGGAATCTTATTTCATGATTTTTTTTCTTCAATATCATGATTCATCGATAGTACCCTATGATTGGACTATTTGAAATTTATTTGAACTCATAAGAATGTGGGATGATTCCCCAAAAAATATCTATTCTATTGTGTGAATACATTCATTAAGGTGAGATAGATCCATCAATATAGGATATCGTAATGGTATTTTGGATGATTTAATATGACATATATGTTCATAGTGGTGTTGTGGGATAGAGGTTTGTAGATTAAGGACCTGATGAGACTCAATTTTTCCAAAGAGGAATCCATGAGTTGTTCATTGGAAACCATATATGGTTTTTAAAATATTTGTATGTGAGTCTCTTGAGGATGGAATAGTGTAGTTCATCAATGGGATGATGATATATTAGGTGACTCATAACCATCTATGTCTGGTTAGAAAGGCATAGTATTGATAGACTATAGGACAATAGATAGACTAGTTTAAAAATGGGTAAAAATTTTATTTGTATAGAATTATGGAGACCATTTATTTCATGTTGTAGAACCTGTTTGAGGCTAATTTATTGTTTGGTTTTTTCTTTTCTGATTCCCCTGATTGCATGCTTGTAGATATCATGGGAACACCATTAGTGATCTCATGGTGTTGTATTCCCAATTTAGATGATATTTTTTTTCTTTCTGCCAAGGATTTTACATATTTTGGAGTCAATGAATTATGGATGGGAGAATTTATAGATGCAGTTTTTATATAATACATTAATATATTCCTTGGAATATTTCTGATGCCAATTACTGAGTAGTATTGGGATTCCAAAACATAGAGAGTCTTAGAAATATTCTATAAGAAATATTAAATATATTTTATCTAATGAAAGTAGTTTCCATGTAAATATTTTTTTCACATAATAAGAGTCTTGGATTTGAAATATATGGATTTGGTTGATTGAAAAACATGGGTTTTAACCAATTGGCATCATAAAATCTTTAAATGATAGGTTCTCAATCATCATAATTTTTTGTAAGGGTGTTAAATTGATCTTATTGATTTAATATGAATAAATAAATACCCCACAACAATTTTATGCACTCAAAATAAAATATCTGTTAGATCTATGGATCCAATGAAGACAATCTTTAGTGAGGAGGCTCCACTAATCTCTGTTTATTTTTATGATTAATCCAAAATGAAATTAAAATATCATTGGATAATTGATCTAACCATGAATCGTCATCATTGAATAATAAAGCATTAGATACTATAAAAAATTTTAGGTGTCATGAAGAAGACGATCTATGGATTTTGGTGGTTACTGGGGAGTTTTTGGAATCATATAGGGATTTAAATTTTTGAATTAACCATCCCATGGAATTTAGGGTATATTAATATGTCATTTATTATTACTATTCATGGTAGATAAATTTTTGATACAACACATCATGTTCTAGGGTTAAATGTCAGGGACAAATAAAATGTTGTGTGGTTGGGGATCATGGACTTGGTATCCATGTCTTGGGACTTTATCATGTTTCAGTACATGAATGAGATAAATATACATAGTGTTACAGACATGGGTGAAGGATGATGACATGGTTAATTGGTTTTTTATCATGGAAACACCACTTACTAGGGTATACACCATGTGGAATATACCAATTGTAGGAATGTTAGAGGATGATCTTTGATATGGCCCTGGTCAGGTGATATGAAGAATATAAATCATGCACATTTCAAGTAAAGAAAATATATATCAATGAAGTGTATCATACGAAACATCCTAGACTTTCTCCAATGGCATACACTATTTAGATATCAATAGATGTCATATACATTTATTTTTATCTTTAATCTTAGACATATCTTCATTGAGACTCATATTATAGCCAATGATAATCTTATCATGATAGTTTTTCCCCATAGAATGTGATGGAGGAAATCATGGTGATTTATGATATATATTTTTGGAGAGATATATTCTTGACGCAACTATATTAGTGAAATATCATAAGTAGTGATCAAGGTGGATCATTTGAGTAACGTTGGGGTTAGTACCATTAACTATCATATCAAAATGATCACCTATACTCCTTAAGATGGTATTATGGTGATCCCTTTCCATCAGAAAGTGGATCCCCAAACATTGGAAACATTGTGATGAGAGGTGATATATAGGGTGGCTCCCATTCGAAACTATTGGACTATAAATGATTATATGTGTCCCATGGTCTATCTATAAGAGGATAGAATGTTGAATTATTAACACAGCACAATATAATTATCCCCTTGATTATATGATATTAGATAGAGTTGGTGTAACGCATTAAGGATTTAGGGGTGGGATCCTCTATCATAATATTTTATCATTATAATATTCTCGATATCATTATGACTGAACATACCTAATATGTGATCCCATATCTACAAGAATATCCAAGTATGGTTTTTGGTATCTTATAGTATATGATTTACTATGAAGAAGGGGTTATTTTTAGGGGTTTTTGCACTATCTGTTATATGGTCCAGTATTTAGTAGTCATTTATATAGGGTTGTTTCTATAATCAATAGTATGATCCAATAATTCATGAGATGTACAAGATGGGATTGTGTAATAGACAGGACTGCAACAATATGGAAAAGATCTCAAATTTTAATGATATTATCTTGAAAATTATAGATTAGGTTTGTATAATCTCACTGATGTATGGGGTGTAACCCAAATTTATTTGATATATTTGAGTCAATAGGTTAGGATTGGGGTTTCCAACACAGTCATATGTATTATCAATTAACATATTAGATGTGGTCATTAGTGTTATAGTCGGGAAGGTTGCGTCTCCCATAAGGTACGAGTTAAATCTTCTATCTATTTATCTAGATCCACTAGGATTTAGTGTGACATTCAATAAGGGGTGATATGGTGAGTTTGTATGCAATAATGTATTCATACATGGATTGTAAGAATGTTACATTGGATTAAATATTTCCACATGGGTGGAATATCTCAATTGATTGACATCTAGGTTGGTAGATATCTAAGAGTCTGTTCTCTTTGAAAAGAATTGACATGATCTATTAGTAGAATCCTATGGCAGGATATAAGGTCAGATACTAATGTGATGTGAAGTATGTAATGTGTATATCTACATTAATATGTGAAACCTTGTGATTTTTCCAGGTATCATGGATGACACACCATGTGGATAGAGCAAACATTCCATGTAAAAACTGGTAGTGGTTATGATAGATTTTTTTATATATTTTGGGGATTTATATGAATGGGTAGAGTGGATTGTTGTGTTTCATTTGTTCCCTATTATTTTTTTGTTATGTGATGGCTATAGGTTACTAATATATTCAGCCGTAAATGATATTTCTCACCTATTTTGGGTCTTTTGAAAACAAAAATACATTAAATGAGGACCCAAGATGACTCTGATGGTGAGATGATTAGTGAAGTGGACCAACCCTGGTGTTTTTGGGTGGGTGGACAATGTTATTTTTGATATTTTCATTTTAAAATGATCGTATCCATAAAATTTCATTGGATTATATAACATTTTTATTAAATTGATATTTTTCATTTACACTTTCAAAACATTTTGTAATCTGGTTGTGTGATATGTTTATTAATTCATTTTATTTGTAGTTTGTGTATATATGATGTACATTGTAGAGCTTTATGTGGGTTATGGAGTTAATGCACCATATTATAAGTCCTACGGTGTGTTTGGTATTACTACTTGGTAATGAATTATAACCCCTATACTATTGGAGGTCGTCTTGTGGTGTCGGCGGGTCATGCCCTTTTTGATCGAGTCCTGTAACCGACACTATCAAAAATTGTTTTAAATCATATATATAATTGATTATTTATGTTTCTATTACCATATTTTAGTTAAAAATTATTTTATAATATATATATTAATAAAAACATTATATATGTATGTTATAGTCTTAAAACTGACATTATTCAGTCCCTCACAGCTCATCAAAAACTTATTCAATATAAAGAATAGCGATTTAGTTTATTTGTGACACCATTTGGGATTATTTGAGTCAGGATGGGGAATAACATGTGGAATTAAATTTCATTTCATTTTATTTTTTATGAAGATGTTATGAACTATGAATAAAAGAGTTTTGACATGTATTGTTTTTTTATCATTATGTGAGGATCATAAAGCAAATAGTCCATGACGTGTAAATCCCAATTATGTTATTGACAATTATTCTTGAGGTTTTTTGTGATGAGATCACTAATCAAGTAGAGATATTTTTTTTTGACGTATTGATTGTTTTATCATTATGCGAGGATTTACTTTTATCACAGGTATTTGATTACATTGGTACATGAAATTTAAATTATTGATAATATTTAAGGCTATAAATATATGAAGTTATATTTTTCTATATTCAAGTATTACTATTTACCATTAATTCATTATCTCAACACATGAATGGTTAATATTTCATGATATGTTCTAATAATTAATCGTTATTATAAATAGCTAATGATAGTTGTAATATTGTTTTTTATGTATTGTATGATCCATTATACATTGATTCTAAAAAATAATGTAACACCGAATAATTTCATGGTACATTACATTTTAAATAAATATATTAGATATTTTTGTATGAAACATTGAGTTTGAGAACACTATTATATATCAAACTAGCCATTCAAAAAGTTTCTATGAATATTATTAACCACCTAATAAAATTTACAATTTTCTTTTAAAATAGACTTGATTTTTGAAATCAAAAAATCACAAGTATATTACAACGATTTTTTGGTATTTTTCTGAAAGGTATCAATTTTTTATGAGTACTGAATAATATTGCATTGTTTTTAAAAATTAGTTTTTATTTTAATATTTATTTTATTTTTTATTAATTTTAAATTCATAATAAATAAACATTACATATATTAATCAAATTTTCTCATTTATATCAATTTTATTATAAAATTAGATGTAGAAGTTAAATAATATTTTAAATGTATCTTTTTTCCACCTTCTATACACATTTGTATGATTATCATTAAATGTAATTTTACCACCTATGTGAATGGAATTTCAATAAAAAATTCAAAATTATTTAAATTACTATGATATATGTGGACTAATAAAAACACCATAATATTATAATGTAAAAATCAATTATTAAGTTTTTTATTAATTATGGTTATGTGGAAATCATGTAAGAAATGGTAAAAATAATATTATAATATTGAAAATTATCCCTAAAAATTATCATAATTTCATTTTACAGGTGGAATTTCATATAAATAATCCTTATGATGAAATTATGACATTTCTATGCAACTTTGGTATGTATAATTATTTTCTTATATTAGTTTCAAAGATAATGTATATTTTACATACTCAGACATTAAATAATGTATTAATTTTAAATACAAGATAATACATAGGTTAAAATAGAATATAAATAGTCATTTTAAGTATGAAAATTTATCTACTTCTTGAATTTTTATTTTTAATTTTTTTACATTATATTAATAAATTTATTTGTGACACAATTATTATACAATAATTGATACGTTGAAGAAAAAATCAAATAAATTATTTATATATATTAAAATAAATGAAATATAAAATATTTTCTATGGTAAAATAATATTATAGATTTTTTTGACATAATATTATTGAGTTAATATAGTTTTTCCTATTAAATCAAGTTATATTGAATTTTTAAAAAGTCAATTAGTAAATATTGTCCAAATTGAAATAAATGAGAATTTAAAATAAAAAATATTTTAATAAATATGATATAAAATTAATGAAAATACAAAATTTTGGAAAATGACATGGATAATGTAAAATATATCATTAAATGTCCAATTTGGTTTCGATTATCATTTTATAAAAACTATATTAAATTTGTAGTGTAAAGAGGAAATTTGTGGCGGTAAGAGATAAAATGATTAACTAAGGGTTTATGCCGAATGATAAAGTTAAATTTGATTCCTAAACATATATAACAAAACATTTTCAGTTGATTTTGTCCTTAAATCATTTTTTCAAATAAATAAATCTCTTTGGGTATATTTTAAATATAATGTTAATTCATATTAAATTAACTATTTTTGAATGTCGAAACTTTCCACTCCCCATTCCCCAAAGTGGAACAAATCCCTATCATTTATTCAAACCATTAAAGAACTTTTGTTAGTCCAAAATATATAAATATATCAGTAAAACTTTGTTAAATCATCCTAGAGGCCATATATTGGAATTAAATTCATCTTATGGAGTCCTTTAGTAAAAATTGAATGGAGACACTCAGATAAGAGTTAATTGTTATACCATCACGTTCAATGTTCAATTCTTCTTCAACATTCATTTACAAAGTTATTTCCATTGTAAATTAATAACTAAATCATATACTATAATATAATATTCTATTATGATTACAAGAAAAATATATACCTTAATATACACATTTTATAATCAATTATATCATCTTGCATACATATGTATGACTTACCATCTCCACATAGAGGTGTAATTTTTTATCATATACAGTTTATTTCCATGTCTATAGTGATAAATAAATAAAATTTAAATAATAAATATAAAATTATATTCAATCTTTATAATTAATATACCATCCAATTCATTTCCATTTATCCATTTGGGGAATGATACCATCACATGTATGTACATATGACTTACTGTATCCACGGCCCGATGACATCCATCCTCAATGTTAAGTATTCAATAATTATTATAAAAATATTAATATGTGTGAAATATATTAAATAATTATTCTATTAGAATAATATATAAATATAAATATATTTTATTTAAATTTATTACTTCAATATGATATGAAATCAAAAACAATGTCAAGCATACTTATGACCTAGTGTCTCCATGAATGATGCATCCCATTTCATATATGTATATATTGTATATGTTTATCTAATGAATATATATTATATATAGATCATATTTTATATTCTTTATGTTATTGAATCATGATATCATAAATAGAATCAATAATAACAAGTCAAAAAATACTATTAGAGATTATATTATTAACCGAAATATTTCATTAACATGGAAATTATTTATAATCATGTAACAAAATATCATAAATGAATCATATATGTAATAATTATAATTATTATGATTCTGATAAAATATAATAATATGTTTAAAATAACTATAAAACTGTTTGGAACACATATAGATTGAATCTGACCTATAATAAGTGTTAACATTACAATCTCATTATTAATCGATATTGTTTATATGTAGATATTTAATAGATCATATATTGAATCCATGTCCATTTTAGTCAAAATATCAAATATATATTTTTTAATGTTTTTTGTCAGGTAATTGATTGCATAAACATCATATAAAATGATAGATATATTTTTTCTTCTAAATATTTATCATTTATGTCCATTTTTTCAAAATAGTTTTATGGATTCTTTTAGATGGACATTAATGTTTTATAATGTAAATTCCATTCAAATGTATAAATGTTGTATTGGAATAATTTATTAAATATTTATTTTTAAATTTCTAATATTTCAACATCCTTTATTGGATCTTATGATTAATTGAGGTTGATCTCTTATATAATCATTTACCATATATTATTTAATGTTTAATGTCCAATTTTATTGTGGGTATTATATTTAGGTGACATTCATGTGATATGGTTAATGTTTACAAATTCCATATGGTGGTTTTGATATGATTTTTTATTTTGGTTATGTTTCCCACTTTTAATATGAGTAATGCATTTCACATTGTATGTGAATGGAGGGGCACACAACATCAAATAGATGCATCGATGGGTCTCATAATAATAAGTAGTTTTCATTATTACCTGTTTATTAATGGTAATTTCATAAATAATTTACAATATGGTTATGATATTCACTATTATGAATTAACAATTTATGAGATTTTTTACTGATGTTACATGTGATTATTCAACTTTTTGAATATCTACGTGTTTTTATAATGTCATTATTTGATTTTAATTTCATATTTTACTAATTATTATGATTTAAATTATTTTGCTTCAGTTTTATTCTATTATTAATAGTTTATGGTTATACATGAATGTTTCTACAATATTGTTTACTCATACTGAGTATCTGTGGCCACCCCATTCTTAAGTATTAATTTACCCAAATTCCATGATTTTTTTATTACTGATATACATGATCAATATTAAATAATAATGGTGTTGTAAATGTATTATATAATTTTTATTTTATGTTTATAGTATTAATTTAATTTTACTTTATATAATGTATTTTTTAATGCTACTAAACTGATCGGTTCTTCGTGATATGATTATTTGTAATCATTTTATTGAATAAAAATAATGCACCAACTTTGGGTATTTTCATATTGGGAGTTTCACATAATGCATGTAGAATTCATCATGTATAATAATTTTTTTCAGAAGGTGAGTCTATAAGCTAAGATTATTATATTATTAATCTAATCAAATATAGTGAGTAAATATCTTTATTCTCATATCAATGATAGTGAAGAAACCCTTCCACTATAAGAAAAAGTGTCCTAAATTAGAAATGTTAACCGATTGTCATCATATTTGGGGATATCAATGAAATTTTTATAAATATATTTTTTTATATACTTATGGTAATTATCATTCTCTAAATTAACCAATTTTTGGTGGTCAATGTTCTATATCAGTCTCTATCAAATGTTGAATGTTAGATTTCACATTCATGCATATGTTTTAATTTCCCACCTATGATGTCCTACCTCGGATCCTTGTTATGTGACCGTCATAATTAACTATCTATTTTACCAAGAGGGTGATTTATTAATCATTTAATAGTGTGGGTACCATGAAGGTAACTATATAAATATTACTCATTTTATAAACACGACCAATTTTAATAATGAATTTTTTTTAAAGGGGTAGCATGTAATAACACAAAATATTATGAAATATAATTTTTTATAAGTTATTTTAATTATTTAATATATATAGATTAATTAAATAAGAATTAACCTTTTAGTATACATAACAATCAGTTTTTCTTTAGTTTCAAAGAGAATCTGGTTCCTTGGATGACTTTAGTTACACAAAAAAGATGAGTCTTACAGGATAACAATATATTATTATTACTACTATTTTACATGATAGTTATCAAATAGATATTTCAATAATTAAAATGAATGAAAATAAATAAAATTTTAACTTTTATTTTACATGTAATTATAAAATGAATTCACTGGTTTCAAACTAATTTGAAAATAAAATAAATATAATGATAACTTAAATCATGTGTTTATACAAACATTAATTTTTATATCCAAAATTGAATTTATATTAATAATGAATATTAATACCTACTATTTATGTATTATAATTAAATATATATTATTTTGTACATATTAAAAAAATCAAATTAAAACATTATGTTTCATATAATTAAGATTAGAAGAAATCATTTTTTGACCCTAAAAGCTGTATTTCTCTAAAAGGCATTTCTTCCACATTTATGTGGAACACATAATTTATAAATAAATATTTTGATGATTTATTAGTTTTATTTGAAATACTAAACATCAATTATTTAAATATTAATATATAAAAATAACTTGGCTGATGTTATGGTTCTTTTTTTAAGAAGTCACATGTCTTTATGAATATTGAAAATTACAGGAATTTAATTTAATACTTATTTAATTTTTGAGTACCATATATTGTTAAATAATATTTTTTTCTCTTTTTATGTTTTAATATATTCAAAATTACCAAATTATATCCAATTTTTTACACTATAATCCATTTCAAATTAAAATTGGATTAAAAAACATAGCAGTTTTTAACATTTTTACATTAAAAAAAAATGGTCCATCCCATCTATGAGATTATTCTTTAATAAATTTATACACCTTATGTTATTATAATTTCATAAAAATTTAATTTTTATTTATTTGATTAAAAATTTCTATCCATTTATCAGGAAAACATAATTAAAGACCCAAAATATTTGTGATAGAAATTAATTTTATTTACACTAATTAAGTAAAAAACATGCTTAATAAGCTTCTAACCCATAATAATAATAGAAGAAGGACCAAGAAACTCATAAAAATAAAATATTGTGTCCATATTTTATCCATAACCCTTAATTTATTGGTTTTAATTTTTTATTTCTTTAATTCGGTAAAAAATATATTACAGCAATCATTTTTTATAAAAATTCCTACTGTATCCTCTCAATGCCTTTGAAATATCCTCCACATCTCTCCGAAATTTAACACATACAAGGACATCTATATGATTAAAAACATCAAAATTGTATTTCAAATATTATTTTTCTCATCTTAGGTTCTTCACATCATTAACAAATAGAAGAAAGGATTCCTTTTGGTTTAAACCAAATAGAGTTATCAGAATAAACTGTAACACTCTTCATTGTTCATTTAAATTTAATTTATTTATAGACCCCTTAAGTAAAAATTTTTATATTAATATATTATATCATAAGTATCCTAAATGTATTGATATTTTTTTATATTCAGTTTTGACCAAAACCTATACACGATTCTGTTAAATTGGTATCAAATTCACATTTTGTGTGTATGAAAAACTACGAGCTCATGAAATGATGTAATTTGTTTTTCCATTACCACTACTCATGGTTATGAATTATGATATAAATAACATTCTTATATGAAATCTGTGATATGAATTTTGTAATAATACTTTCATAATTGTTATATTACACATTCCATCACAGTTTCAATTTTGTGAAAATATGATAACATTGTCTGTTGACGTGTGATCAACCGCCTCCAAATGTGGTTCGAAATGTTCACATATTACATAGAATTTATTAATGATGGGTTTAATAAAAAATATTTATATAAATTAATATTATATTGTATTCATGACATAATTTACATTATTCAAATATAATATATCAATTTACTGAGAAAATATTTACCCACATAAAAAAAATTCATTCGTTGATGTGTGGAAAACCAACTCCTCCAGGTGAATAGATGAATTTTACATTAAAATAATTATATATATAATTATATATGAATGAATTGTATATTATATATGATATAAGAGTAATTATATAATAAAAATGTTACTTACCTTATTTCAATAATGGTCTTCTAAAAATGGGAATGTATGTTATGGGATTGTACGACATATTGTCTCATAATTTGTAATGTTAGTTAATTTTTCAATACCATATTTTATGATAGGAATTAAATGTATAATTTTAGTATAAATATGATAAATATTTTTTAATTATTATGTGGGAGATGTAAATATGATGTAATCTTTAATTAGTTGTATACTATACTATACTTTGTGATGTAAAAGATATTATAATAATTAAAAATGTTTAATAAGAAATTAAATAATTTACATATTCTTATAATTAAATATGAAATACAGATTTTATGATTCAAACTCAATATAGAAAAATTCATCTCAATCTCATTCAATTGATGAAAATTTTGTTTTTCTACATGGATAATCATTTATGAGGTATATATAGATCCCTATTTACATATCATATGATTAATTTGATCTTCATATTGTTACTTAAATGTTTGTAAATGTTATTTTTTCATGGTGGTTATGATTTAAAGGACAAATCAAATTTTGGAAAGGATGAATATTTATTTATATTAATTCAAAATAGTCCTATCCTTTTCAATATTCATGATATTATTTAAATATTTAATATTATTTATATAAATGGTCTATAAAAGTAATTTTAAGTATATTTGTATATTTTTTATCCTATAAAATCATTCATGTCATTAAGGATCAAATATATACCATTCTTTATGTTTTTATGATATTTTTTAATGATAATGGGTTTTGAATATTGATTGATTATTACCATTACATAAATTATTTTCTTACAATGAAATTGAAATCTTATGCATTACATGAGTAAAATTGAAAAAATTTATAAGTTATTTTAATTATATTTTTCTTGTATATTATTTCATAAGTTATGTTATAAAAAATCGAAGTATAGTTCGATGATAATCCAATTACAGATGGTTCTGTGATAAAAAAATGAATAATTGTTCCTTAATATCCCTCAAATGCATTGGGTATAGATTTTGGACATATATTTATTTTTCTGTAAGTGTGTTATTTTTTTAATTTGACAACATGGTAATTCAATTTATAAGACTTAATTGTATAATAATTCTCTAAGATCACATTATGTGAATTCAATGGTAGCTACAACTTTCATGGTAATCATTAAATTATAATATAGAAATGAAATGCGTTTATTATCAAAGAAAAGTATATACTACTTCATATGGATGAAAAATATTATGTTATGATAATTTATCCAAGTTATTTATTTTTATTAATGGACTAAAGAGTTTCCATCTATATGAATACCATACAGATAATTTTGAGATCATTCACCTTTTTTAATGTTTTCATGGGATATATAGACTGTAATGTGAAATGAAGTAGTATTTTTAATATTCATGGATATTTTTAATTATTTTAATATTCAATTCTTTGAACTATTATATATTATTATAAAATGTTGTAATAATTTTATGATTCAAACATTTAATTGTTTGGATTTATTACATATGATTTATGGAATAATTCTCTAAAACACTAATCATTGAAAAATAATCAATGTAAAGATTGTATATTATTTGATAAAACTATAGATTATGTTATCTTTTAGGTCAGTTGCCTATATTATGATCCATATTCTTTTATTCCATAATGGTGTGTACAATTCATAGTTACCAAATTTGTAATAATTTTATTGTACAATCTTTTCATTTATCAAGTTTTTTATAATAAATCAACCAATTATAGTACATTACGATCTACCTCTCTATAATAATAATTAATTTCATCTAAATTGGTAAGTAATAATATATTCATTTAATTGTAAAATTTATACAATCATTGGTAGTTATAATAAATATGTTTTTTTTGAAACCTAATATAATTTCCCTCTTCGGTTATAAATATTTATTCATTTGAAAACATGTTTCCGATAAATTATTTAAAATAGTTTTAAATTTTATTTAATGAAGATATCAATTTAATAATTTAAAAAACAACAAAACATAAAATGGATTTATAATGGATTTTAAACAATCTATTACTTTTCATCAAAATTATTTTAAAAAAAGCATCTTAATGATCCATGTTTTATATGTTTTATTCAATGTGGAAATGATATATATATATCAATAAATGTTTTAAATGGTTTTTATATTTAAATTTTATTTTTTCAATGTGGTTTTCAAAGAAATTTATTTCTAAAATTCTTTATTCTCAAATATATATTTTCTTTGGAATATAATTTTTCATAAATAAATGGTCCACATTATATTTCAATATCCTTCCCCATATAAGATGATATTCATTGATATAGATTGTGATTCAATAGGGATATTTTCTATGTACTCTATCTTTTTTATTTAGTTTAATGATTTATGATTAAGATGACATGTTTTTTAAAACATGTTTCTCTTTCATTGCTTATATCATTATAACATTCTTCTGACTCCCAATTATTTTTAAGTGTTTGTATATGATGAAATGATTTTAAAACATATATCTTTTATAAATTTTGTATATGATAAAAAATATATTATACCCTTTTTATTTCTATGTTTGTTATATTATGATTGTTATGTTCTTTTGGAATCAAAAAATAGTGGGGTTCATATGTGATTTTTTGTACCTATATATACCTAAAATGAAGTGGTTAACTATTTTTATATCTATTAATATTGACATAGATGGAATGGGTAAATAACTTATATCAGTAATAAATTTCAAGAATGGTTATTTAAATCTAATTGTTATGGTGCTTTGTTAAATATGATTGTTTGGAGAGTAAACCTATTATTCTATGTGGAAAGGGAATCCACTATGAATGGTGGTGTATCCCACCGTGAATTTTTTCAATGTAAATGGAGGTAATATTTGTGCTTATCACAAAAATAATAGAAGGTACGCAAGAGGTTATCCCATGACTAAAGGAGACACACAAGTTGTCTTCCAAAGCCTAACATGGACAGAATGTTTTTGGGATAGCCATGAAATAAGATATCATATTCCCATGTGTTTGCCAAAAATAAATTTTTTATAAATTTTTTTTGCTCTCATGGACCATTTTATTTTATTTACATGTGATTCATGTCTTCCATGAAACCATTATTTATTAAATGATTCATATATATGATATTTTAAATGAAGGGAATGGATTTAAATTTTTTCTCATTTTATTTTAACCTTATTATTATACTACTCTCAAAAATCATCTATCTTTAATTATTTATATTATTTTATATATACATTTCTTATGATTCATTTCCTATAGTTATAAAACAATCATTGGTTGGGGTATGCTTGTGAACAGTACTTAAGGGGATGAGAAGCCAGGGTCTCCATAGTTGGTAGCAATAGAATGGTTCATATACCATGTATAAACTGTTCTGATAAATTATTATTGAGATCCCTATGAAACTTTCTAAGGATATGTCTAGGATTGTCTCTAGGGGAACGTATATGGATGATACAATAAATATGAAAATATCTGTTAAATTATTTAATGGATACAGTGAGTGATTTCTATGAAATTATGTCCTTATTGATATAATAAAAGTGGGTTTGTCTCTATAATACATGTTAATAGCAGTAAAAACACAAAAATACAATATTATAAAATAATCAATCAGGTAGGGGTGAAAGAAATTAGGCATTACTGCAAAACTGTTTTGACACACTAGGGGGATGTGCTTTTGAAATACAAAACCTTATTATTAAACATCATAAAGAATATAAATAATATATAACTATGATTAACCAATGTTAAATTTATGATTTCATAGATTTAATAATAAGGAATAATTATTTAGACATTTTATATGTAATTTTTTATTATTATATGGTACCCAACATTGATTATTTTTCCTCAGACATTGTATTATGGTATTACTAAATGGATGGATGCCAAAGGATGTGCTCAACATTTTTAATGCTCACACGACATTATCAAGAAACATTATCAAGCTATGAAACTTGTGGAAAATCCAAAATGCAATACAGTGAATAACAATATATTAATTATTTTTTGAAGAAGTGATAATCTTTTTTTGTGGTTTTATTAAATTATTTGTTTCTAAGATATAAATGACCACCACAGAAAAGATATTTTACACTATATATTATATAGCTCATGAAAAATATTAATATCTATGTATTATCATGTATGTGAGGTATATGAATGGTTGAATCTTATAAAAAATTTGATGTGAACAGATGAAATTAACAACATTGATTAGGACAAATATATGATATTATTTTTCAATAAATATTTTCTTTCAATAAATCATATGAATTTGGTGAATTAATTAAAAGTGCTTAAAAAGTAATGATAAATCCCTTAGTTCTCATGGTGAAACTTTTACAAGACCATTTAGGTACTCGATGGATATTCTTATCTACCATGAATGTATTATAAAAATATTCATCAGTTTATTAAAACTGATTCTATGATGATTGATATCAATAATGAAAAATGTAGACTATGAAGATATTGTTATATGTTTTATCCATGTGGAAAAAATGTTAGTTTTACATATTGTTATGAAGGATTTGTTAGGATGATAAAATTCAATTTACATGAAAATATTAGAACCATTGATTAGGTTATATGTTCTTTACATTATGCTCAAATTGAGGGAGGAAATATCGAGGGAATTTTTATTATGAGACTATAAAATTTTTTATTTTTCAAAATGGTGTTCTTTGAGAGGTTGAGTGCAAAAGTAAAGTAAAAAAAGTTAGTGATTGTTTTTAATAAATCGTACCACCATATGTGAATTTTTTAACAGTGGAATGAAAAATTCTATTGATATATGGATGGACTAAATCATCATGTGAAAATGATTTTGTATAGGAGAAGAGATTATATAAAGAATGATGGATCACGAATTTTTTCAAAAAGGTTATAGATTAATTAGGATTATTAGCATATTTTAAGAAAATACATGATGATAATATTCACATTTTTATTATGATCCTATTAATAGAAACATTATGATATATGTGGTTTAATGTATATTTATGTTTAGATATACATCAAGCATATTTCATAATATTTGGTTTCTCATTTTCAGAAAGGGTTATAAATTGGAACATTTATTAAATGATTCATGGTGATCACTGAATGCAGGTGTAATGATTAATGAATAATATATCGAAATAAATATTTATGAATAATGGATAACCTCTTATAACCATAACAATTTAAATAATTAAATTTGAAATATGGAATGAATTATCATTCATTCTTTGGATCTTATGATTATTAGTGCTTCATGATCAAAAAATTCACCTTCATTTATTAGATTAAGAAAAGATGTGAAAATTGATCATGGAACAACTATTTGGTTATATTGTTATTATGAAATGGATTGGAATCAAGTAAGTGTATCTTCTAGTTAAAATTTTTCAACATTGAAAAAATGATAAAGAAAAAAATTTAATCATATTACCATGACTTCTAATGAATTAAATGCACCATTATATCATCTCACATTTTTGGTTTTGTGGATGATATTTCTTTTTGCATCACCCAGTTTATTTTGATTAGTGAAATCAATCACTCTCTATAATAATTTACACTTTTCATCCATTCCAAAATCACTACATTCTTATTGGTTTATCCTATGTGGAGATCTATTTATTAGTTACTATGGTAACCATTATTTTTCCATTCAGCTTTTTCACATGAATAATTATATATCATTTTTGAAAACATTGCTTGTATGAAAGAAACTTTTATGTACGAAAACATAAATGAAAATGAATAATTTTGAGGGGTAAATTATTTTTAATGGGGATATAACGTAACATACTCAGTTTTTTTGAATTATTTTTTTCCAATATATTAAAAGAAATTGATGGTTTTCATTTCAATATACACATTGTCCATCTTTCTATGTAAAAAAAACAAAGAGAATATTTTGGATCATAAAACACTGAGTTTATATTTTTATATATGAAATACAATGTTTTGATTTTATTACATAAATTTTCTTGTTTCATCAATAATTGTTGTCACACTGACTACTGAATTCAGAGAACTAAAATTTAGTATTAATATTATTATTTAATTTAATTGTATTCACTTAGATGTTGGAATGGAATGAATGAATAATATTATATAGGAGATGATAATATATCTTCATCACATGGTTATCTATTATAATTTTTTTTAAATAACATAAGAATCAATTAAATTAAAAACAATTAAATTCAGAGTAAAATAACATTTTTTCTAATATGAAGTCTTAATTGTGTTTGGAACACATAATTTAAAATTAAAATTGTACACATTTATATTTTATTAAAAAATAAAAATCATTTTAAGAAGTTGATTATCAAAATTATCATATTCATTTTTTTAATGATGATTTATATTTTGATTAATAATAAATAATACTAAATTTTAATTGAAACAGTTTAATTTTTTTATAATTTATATTGATATATTATATTTTTCGATTGATTTTATAGTCGGAATAGTTCAATAATAAATCTATTAATAAAATTTTGGCCATTAGACACATTTTTGACATGAATTTTTAAATATAAATAAAGAAAAGGTTTAGAAAATTTATAACTAACAACAATCGTCATCAACAAATTAGATATATTAATTTTAAGTTAATTTTTTCAGAATTTTTGATTGGAATTTGGAAATATGGAATAAATATTTAGAATCAATTTTATTTATAATTTCAAATAATTCCTCTTTAATTTTTTACCAAAATTATTAGTGATCATAGTTAAAAATAATTAAAGTGATTAGGAACAATATTAGTTTACTTAATTGATAAACATATAATATAAAGTGTAATAATGAATTAAAAAATTATAATCCAATTATATGGACTTATTTAGACCATTTTGAATAGAGTATATAATTTTATGTTTTTTTAGACACTATTCTAGGAAATTTTATCCAAATAATAAGATATAGAATGGAAAGTAAAATAATATACCATTATTCTATATAATTTTCTATATGGACTTGTAATAGGGATCAATTAAAATTATTTAGTTTATACAAGTTATTTTAAAATATAATTTAGTTCATACCATTATAATAATAGATATTATTTTTTAGATAAATATTTTAGTTTAAATATTTATGAAATACAAAAAATGTAATTATTTTATTAGTAATCACCTAATGTAAATGATTTCTATAATAATAAAAGTCATGAAAATTTAATGAATGGAAATATAAAATTTTTAATTAAATGATGTAATATTGTTACATATGTGGTAACTTAGATTGTTTACATTCCGTCATAACATTAATAATTTTTCTACTCAAATTTATAATGTAAAATCAAAATCGATATAAATATTATTTTATTATAAATTTTTTTTAAATGTTAAAATATTTATTATTTTTTTACATGTTAGTTATATTTTTAATTTATATAATATATTATCTATTTAAATTTATATTAACCTTTTATAATGATGACATTGATCCATATATTGAAAAACATTGTAAGTGAAGATAAGGATAAGGTATAGTTTTTACGCATTATCTATGATTCTGAAAAAAATTACTTCCAAAAAATATGGATTTATTAATTTATAGGTTACATTTTATATTTTAATATAATTGGTTATAAATTTTAAAATAATTATCATTTTAGTTTTAATTTACTGTATAAATTTCATATGATTGAAAATTACTTACCATAATATAATCCAAATTGTTATTCATATGGATACATTGATGTTAATGAAAAAAATTACAATTTTTATTATAATTTATTATTAATGATTTATTTACCAAATAAAACATTCAATAAATTATATTATATTTATATTTTTCAAATGAGATAAGGGATGACTCCAGATAGTAATTTCTTTTTATTATATAAACAAATTCCACTCATAATTGTCTATAAATGACAAATCACCCTCAACAATTCATCTTATCACGCACCAGGCCGGGTCTCCTGGTGCCCGACCCGGTCCGTAGCAAGACCCGAAGGGCGTTCCCGATCCCCATGGGCTGGCACAAGTGCCCGGGTATCAAAATAAACTTTGGAATGATTTACCCGGATGAATAAATATAAAACAGACAAAAAGCTGATTAAATCGAAACTAAAAACTGACAACCAAAGATAACCTTATACCAAGATCAGATTTAAAGTTTACAACATGAACCAAAAACCCTAAAGAGACTACATCAAAGGAAACCAAAACTCCAACACAAACCTCTGTGCGACATGAGGAGTCACATTCCCAAGACACTGTCATCAAACCAACACGATGATGCCACTAACAACCCGAACCACAAATGCTAGGCCCGATGCCTCAACCTGGAAAGAAAAAGAAACATAATCTACATACACCCAAAGTTGTATGTTGGGTGTGAGCTAAAAGCCCAATAAGACGCCACCGAGAAAAGGTTCCATGGACAATTATTAAACGAAGAATACATTTGCAACATTAATTAAAGAAATGTATTAATATCTTGAACAACTTTAGAGAAAACATGTTTAGAGAAAACAATTTTAAAAACGAACAACTTAAATTAAAACACACACACACACTTACTTTTAAAATAACCAAAGTGTCACACCGATGCGCGTAAAGTAACCAATGAGCACTAATATGGGAGAGGCCGCATGGGTGTTAGCTTGTTTGGGTTACTAGATCTTCGTGCCTCAGTGAAACGTGGCTTAGAAGGCCATGACCCTCAGAAAACGTGGCTTAGAAGGCCAAGCCCCTCAGAAAATGTGGCTTAGAAGACCACAACCCTCAGAATAGCATATGTTTAGTTAGTGTTGCAATCGTCAGTCGTGCTAGTGAAACCGGGTCAAGTCACCTCCGGAATACTAGCCCACTAGTCTAGTTCACCCTCTTAGCTACCCAGGCTTCCCATTTATGCTCAAGTAGATCATAGTTCATGTCACATGTTATAACTATATACTCAAACCAGACAAAGTCCTACAGACACCAAAACCACCATTTGCACACCCAAAGCCATTTGAAATAAGAAGCGCACTAAAAATATCTCAAAGATAAATCTACAGCAGTTTCAAAACCAATTTAAAAACTGCACAATCAATGAAATCACTTTCACTATCAAACACACCACTAACATAATTTATTAAACAAATTCCACACACGTCTCATGACATTAAGCACCAAAAATATTCACACTTTTTACCCAAAACAATTTTCACCCTTAATAGTTATTTTATAAAACAATTCAAATTTTCATAGAAAATTTTTTTTAAGAGTAAAACACCGCTTTACACACTAGACCGACCCAAACTCCCCTCACATAACCACACACACACAATGCCACCTCAGGAACCAAATCTGCATCACACACATGATTAAATAAACCACCAGAAAAACATTCCAAACCATTTGAAAACATGTCGCACGACTAAAACAACGAAAATCCACTCTAATGCTCATTCATAACAGAACGCATACCAACACTACCCCAAAACACTAATTGCATCCCTTGCACACCCTAATAAAGTAACTGCACAACTTACAAAACACTAGTGAATAGTCCGACTTGGGTTTCCACAACAACAACATACTCATACCACATAAACACACTAATAAAAAAATCAAGACATACTAAAACTCAAATAAAAAAAATTTATTCACATCAAAGAAACTAAGTAATGAACTTTCCTCACAATACACAAAATGTTAAAAATTGACCAGAGATGATTTCAGCATCAAGTACACATATTATGGCAACACGCTACTAAATAATTTCGATGCAAAATAAACATCAATGAAAATAAACTTCGGACCACACACATTAATTAAATAAAACTCTAAACAAATTAACCTTGAAAATTAATTAATCAAATAATAAATGGACGTGTAACCACTTACCTCGAATGTAGAGAAACTTTGTAACATGATGCGCAAACAGCAATCGCGCACCAAATTCGCAGCAAAAAAACTCAAATGAACTCTACAGTTAAAACATCAATAAAATTTCACCAAAATTGAACCAAAGAAACACCAACCCATAACATGACAACCTACCGAATGAAGAAACAACAAAAAAAAACACACCTTCGGTAAGGGTGTAAAGAGCTGTCCGAAGCTTGAAGAAAGCTGCCGGAGGTGTGCAGCACCATAAAATCTGGCCGGGAGGAAGAGGAGGTGCTGGTCCTTGTGGTCCGAGGCAGCAGAGGAAGTTGGGCTGGGTGTGAGGTGGCCTGAAGGTGTATGAGGGTGTTCACCGGACAAAGGGTTGTCGTCGGACAGTGGGATTGCTAGAGGGAAGCAGGGGGAGCTGGTCCGAAGGGATGTGCAATAAATTGGAATGGGGATGGGAGGTGCGATGCAAGGCGGGTGCGAGGTGATGGCGTCGGGGTCGTCTTGCCGGAAGGTTTGGCCGAGAGGGAGGCAGCCAGGTAAGGGTGCGTTGCGGCTCGATTTTACGGGAAGGGGGGGGGGATGTCGTTGCAGTTGGCAAAGGCAGCGTGAGGGGAGCCGTAAGGAGGCAGGGCAGGGCGATACCGGTGTGGGGGAGGAAGTGTGATACGGTGAGGAAGATGAGGGAGCCAGGGAGGAAAAAAACTAGCGGTGCTAGGGATAGGGAGACATGTGCGGGATGGGGGAGAGGGGGAAAGAAAGAGAGGAGGAAAAAAAGAAAGAATGAAAATGAAAACAAGAGGAAAGAAAAAAATTATAATAAAATAAAATATGGAATAAAAGGAGGGGGAAAAAATAAAAATAAAAGAGGATAAAAAGAAATAAAAAAGAAAAGAAAATAATAATGAAAAGCAGAAAATAATAATCTAATTAATAATACCAAAATTTTTTTATTACTAATGATAAAACTAATAATAACAAAACCAAAATAATAAAAATGACCCGCCTAAAACATTAGCTAAAATAATAATAATAATATTATTATTATTATTATAAAACCAACCAAAATAATATCACTATTAACTGATCCTGGACACCGTGCATGGCCACTTGAGCAGTCATGTGCGCAGTCGCATGCACGGGCATGTTCGCGCGCCTAGTCACGATTACAGTCGATCACCCGTAAAAAATCTCAAATTAATTTTAAAATAAAACCAATTATAACTACAACTCAAAAGAAAGACTTAAAATAATTAAATTAAAAAGAAGTGTCAGTCGGGATGTGACAATTTCCCCACCATGACACTTTCTGCCCCCAGAAAGTTCCAAAAGACATAGTCAACCAAGGGTTCCAAGTGAGACCATGAAGATGCTTAGAACCAACCTCAATCACCCAAAACCCGAGCATTCAAAACGTCGATGACCTAAAGCATCAAACATCTCAAAACCAGAATAAGCAAAATGACCAAGAACTAGGAATTCACCTCGAAACAAAACTACAACATGGAACACCCTCAACCCTAATGTAGGGATCACTGGGGCCGCTCGAGATCTCCCAGAACACTCGTCCAACGACCCATTATCCGAGATAACCAATTATCATGGTCGAGGTCGGGCGGAGCGGAACCAAGATGTTGCCCCGCCAAGTGCACTTTCTAAACAGAGTCTTCCACAAGTACGTCCTATGGTGGTCTCCCCACCATATTAGGGTTCTCTGCAAACATTGGTTCTCCAAATCAAAACGACTCCCAAACCAAGACATCTCTAACACTGGAATGACCCTTCAAACACCCTATGTTTAACCAACACAAGAGGGGAGATCAGTGAGACTCGCACTGGGTCTCCCCACCATTTTGAAATATCCTAACACCATGAACCCCACGCGAACATTACAAGTATACTTTGAGCAACACTGGATGAATCCTTCATTAAGAACCCACCAACACAGGCTGACCCACACTGATTAATACTACAGTGGACGACACTCTGCCACATGATATAGCTTTGATAGCAGAAACCCCAAACCAGGAGGCGAACCAGACAGGCGCACAACAAATCCATAAGACATGAGCATCTCCGACCACAAGATGGTTCACGGAGCACACCCACTAGCTTTACAAGAATACAGATTATCCGAATCTATTTAAGGCTCAAGAGGAACTCCCACGAACTAAGACTGCAACCAGGATACACAACCATCATACCCATCACAATAAAAATGAAGCCTTCATAGGCGATACCGAAATAAGGAAATTTAATCTGTTCCCATCCCGACACTACAGACTTAAGTCAGACCAAGCTCATCCCACGTCCGATGAGTTTTTGATTGCACGCCAGCTTCACCCCGAGACCTATGGCTAGGGCCCTGATGTCTGAAACATCTACCGCCTCACAGTCATATGCTGATCACCTCTGGCTGGAACATCCCCTACTAGAAAAAGCAACTTACCTACTTCTCCTCGTGTCTGAAGCAGCCACTTCGTCAACATCCCAACTATGAATTGCAGTGAACTACTTATATTGTCCAACTGACCGCACAAAAGATATGAGATTGAGTCGTCCATCAAACAGGCAACACAAACTAACAGGAGTACATTAGGAACAAGCCCCTTTGGTCCACGCCCCTCATCGGATGAGGGGCCTAGACTTAACACAATATGAGCAAGACCCCAACGATTACGAGTTTTAGACTGATTACTCCACACTACTTCTGGAGAACATGAAACTAACTCATCAGAAATGTCAACACACCTCAATATCCGCCTATTGATGGGTTGAGCACCTACAAGATCTACCAATTTCCCTCACCTTAACTTCCTTAGGTACAACCGTGGAATGAGGTTAGTCTTGAGGATCGCCGACACCATCCTCATTCACAACTAAAACAGAAAAATCAACATTCACTGATTTAGTCCCGCTCCTACAAACGTACACGAGAAAACATACACCCACGTGACTTTTGGAGTCCCTCGAAAAATGGACACTTATAACTTCCCCAAAGCATTCAACGATATCAAACCGACCTCGACATCTACGAACAATCGACACCACCAAGCAGAACCCAACTCTGCCACTCGACTAGGAGTATGGGCTAAGCCAAGAACTGAGAGACTTGCTGGAAACCCATGGGACATTTCTAGGGGGAATATCCTAATGAGAAAAACAAAACCAAACTTCCACAAAACCAAGAATCTTACCAAACAAACACCCACATTCCTGACACAAAATCAATAATTCCAATATAAAACATCAATTAATTCTTAGAGCAAAAAACCCACATGAGAAACCAAACATAGTACAATAAAACCAAAAAACTCTTTTGAACCCATCACTTTCACTTCGGACTCAAAACCATTTTTATATTCCAAAACAATTTAAGCACAAAAACCCCTTTTTTAGAAAATATGACATTTCCATAAACAAGATGCAGCTTTTAAAATCATTCACTCACCACTGATATTCCTGGATGCCTCACAGATTTTCATTTCCGGGCCACCCTGGCACCCATCCACACAATCCACCAACTATCCATTAATCACTTCCACATACCCACACAAGCATCCATAGGAATACCACCGGACAAAGCAAGGTGATTCCACTTTCAAAAATAAAACATTTTTATTATTCCCAAAATACACATTTTTTTTTCAAAAATCATTTCAACGACTCAAGACAAATTTTTAAAATGCTTTCCATTTCCAAAACAACCCACTTCAATTTCAGATAAGCCAAGATGTTATTTTAGGAATTCAATTTTTCAACAAATCAAATGCCAAATTTTTTACAAACAAGGTCCAAGAAAAACGCACCACAAAAATCATGTAAAACACACACCAAAATAAAATAAGAGCAACACCAAAGTCCGCTTCCCTTTTTAAAGGAAAACAATCTCGCGCCAATCCCAAAATTGGAGCAAGATATCACAAACATAAAAAAACATGGGCGGAGGACTAGTGGTCGTGTCTAACCGGGCTACATGGTTTAGCAGATCATGCCCTAGGCAAGCACCACCCACTAGGAGTGTCGAACCGTCCTCTCAGGCATTATATGGGTCGCTACTCCATGTGAGACCACACGGAGTACCGGTTTACCCCTATTGTCATCCCCATCCACACATAGCGAAACCAAAACTTAAATCTCGGACTACCCCTGGTTACTCGAGGATCGGAACGCGTAAGAGTTCACGACGCTCTTCTTGTACCTACCACTCGAGTACTGACAGTCCTATCTCCGATCTAACTGACATCCCAAATAACAAGAACAAAACCTGCCTCTGATACCAAATGTGACAACCAGGTACCGGTGACAGCACAACCACCACGCCTTAACATGGCTGTCGGGTCCTGGCCCAACAGGTACCACCAGTTGCCCCACAGACATGTGGGGCCCACCCCAGGGTCCACCCATATGCCTGAACGGGTCATCTGACTAATATGATAGTCTCCACAGGCCAACACATGTCCTTTCCAGTGTTCTTTGTCCTCACTCACACACACCCTAAGAAAATTCCTAGGAGGTCACCCATCATAATCACTACTCCATGCCAAGCACGCTTAACCATGGAGTTCTAAAGAGACAGGCTCCCGAAAAGGAAAGTGCACCTTTTTGACATTAGTCATATCATTTAGCCATTTAACCCTTTATCATTTGGGGATGTTATAATCACCACCCCTTAAGAGCACAACACCCTCGTTGTGGGCCATACATCTCAACCCAGGCAGTGCACCACACACTTAAGGCTGGGTTCCTCCTCTGATACCATTTTGTCACGAACTAGGCCGGGTCGCCCGGCGCCCGACCCGGTCCGCCGCAAGACCCGAAGGGCATTCCTGATCCCCACGGGCTGGAACAAGTGCCTGAGTATCAAAATAAACATGGGAACGATTTACCCGGGTGAATAAATATAAAACAGACAACAAGCTGATTAAATTGATACTAAAAATTGACAACCAAACAGACCCTTATACCATGTTCAGATTTAATGTTTACAACATGAACCAAAATCCCAAAAGAGACTACATCAAAGGAAACCAAAACTCTAACACAAACCTATGTGCGACATGAGGAGTCACATTCCCAAGACACCGTCATCAAACCATCATGATGATGCCACTGACAACCCAAACCACCAATGCTAGGCCCGATGCCTCATCCTGTGATGAAAAAGAAACTGAATCTACATACACCAAAAGGTGTATGTAGGGTGTGAGCTAAAAGCCCAGTAAGATGCCACCGAGAAAAGGATTCACGCACAATTATTAAATGAACAATACATTTGAAACTTTAATTAAAGAAAAGTACCAAAATCTTGAACAACTTTAGAGAAAACAGGTTTAGAGAAAAATAGTTTTAAAAAGGAACAAATTAAATTAAAACACACACACACTTACTTTTAAAATAACCAAAGTGTCACACCGATGCACGTAAAGTAACCAATGAGCACTAATATGGGAGAGGCCGCATGGGTGTTAGCTAGTTTGGGTTCCTAGATCTTCGTGTCTCAATGAAACGTGGCATAGAAGGCCACGACCCTTAGAAAACGTGGCTCAGAAGGCCACGACCGTCCGAAACCGAGGCTCAGATGACCACGACCCTCAGAATAGCATATGTTTAGTTAGTTTTGCAATCGTTAGTCCTGCTAGTGAAACCAGGTTGACTAACCTCCGGAATACTAGCCCACTAGTCTAGTTCACCCTCATAGCTACCCGGGCTTCCCGTTTATGCTCAAGTAATTTAGAGTTCATGTCACATGTTATAACAATATACTCAAACCCGAAAAATTCCTACACACACGAAAACCACCATTTACACACCCAAAGCCATTTGAAATAAGAAGCACACTAAAAATATCTCAAAGATAAATCTGCAGTAGTTACAAAACCAATTTAAACAACTGCACAATCAAAGAAATCACTTTTACTATCAAACACGCCACTAACAGAATTTATTAATCAAATTCCACACACGTCTCATGACATTAATAACCAAAAATATTCACACTATTTACCCAAAACAATTTTCACCCTTAATAGTTCATTAATAAAATAATTCAAATTTTCATAAATAAATTTTTTTAAGAGTAAAACACCGCTTTACACACTAGACTGACCCAAACTCCCCTAACATAACCACATGCACACAACGCCACCTCAGGAACCAAATTTGCATCACACACATGATTAAAGAGACCACTGGAAAAACTTTACAACCCATTTGAAAACATGTCGCACAACAAAAACAATGAAAATCCACTCAAATGCTCATTTATAATAGAACGCATACCAACACTACCCCAAAACACCAATTGCATCCCTTGCACACCCTAATAAAGTAACTGCACCACTTACAAAACACTAGTGAATAGTCCGACATGGGTTTCCACAACAACAACATACTCATACCACTTAAACACACTAATAAACAAATCAAGACATACTAAAACTCAAATAAAAAAAATTAATCACATCAATGAAACTAACTAATTAACTAACTTTACAATAAAAAAATTCTAACAATTTACCAGAGATGATTTCAGCATCATGTACACATATTATGGCAACACGCTACTAAACAATTTCGATGCAAAATAAACATCGGTGAAAATAAACTTCGCACCACACACATTAATTAAATATAACTCTAAACAAATTAACCATGCAAATTAATTAATCCTAAAATAAATGGACGTGGAACCACTTACCGCGAATGTAGAAAAACATAGTAACATGATGTGCAAACCCCAATCGCACACCAAATTTGCCGCAAACAACTCAAATGAACTCTAGCGTCAAAACATCAATACAATTTCAACAAAATTTAACCAAAGAAACACCAAACCATAACATGACAACCTACCGAATGAAGAAACAACAAACTAAAGAAAAAAACACCTTCGGCAAGGGTGAAAAGAGCTATCCGAAGCTTGAAGAAAGCTTCCGGAGGTGTGCAGCACCATAAAATCCGGCCGGGAGGAAGAGGAGGTGCGGGTCCTTGTAGTCCGAGGCAGCAGAGGAAGTTGGGTTGGGTGTGAGGTGGCCTGAAGGTGTACGAGGGTGTTCGCCGGACAATGGGAGGGCGTCGGACAGTGGGATTGATGGAGGGAAGCAGGGCGAGCTGGTTCGGAGGGATGCACAACAAATCGGAATGGGGATGGGAGGTGCGATGCAAGGCGGGTGCGAGGTGATGGCGTCAGGGTCGTCTTGCCGGAAGGTTTGGCCAAGAGGGAGGCAGCCAGGTAAGTGTGCGGCACAGCTCAGTTTTACGGGAAGGGGGGCTGTCGTTGCAGTTGGCGAAGGCAGCGCGAGGTGAGCCGGAAGGAGGTAGGGCAGGGTGATACCGGTGTGGGGGAGGAAGTGTGATCCGGTGAGGAAGATGAGGGAGACAAGGAGGAAAGAAAAACCAGCGGCGCTAGTGTTAGGGAGACATGTGCGGGACGAGGGAGAGGGGGAATGAAAGAGAGGAGGAAAAAAATGAAAGAAAGAAAATGAAAACAAGAGGAAAGAAAAAAAATAGTAAAATAAAATAAGGAATAAAAGGAGGGGGAAAAATAAAAATAAAAGAGAAAATAAAAGAGGATAAAAAGAAAAAGAAAAGAAAATAAAATAATAATGAAAATAAGAAAACAATAATCTAATTAATAATAACTAAATTTTTTATTGCTAATGATAAAACTAATAATAACAAAACCAAAATAATAAAAACGACAACCTTAAAACATTGGCTAAAATAATAATAATAATAATATTATTATTATTATAAAACCAACCAAAATAATAACACTATTAACTGATCCTGGACACCGCACATGGCCACTTGAGCAGTCGTGTGCGTGGTCGCACGCACAGGCATGTTCACACGCCTAGTCACGATTACAATCGAGCACCCGTAAAAGATCTCAAATTCATTTTAAAATAAAACCAGTTCTAACTACAACTCTAAATAAAGACTTAAAATAATTAAATTCAAAAGAAGTGTTAGTCAGGGTGTGACACATCTAACCTCTCAAGTAGTTTTAATTAAAAATATAAATGAAGAAAACTCCTCCAGGAATCTTTCACCTATTCATATATGACTTAATTTGACCATAAATACAGCTATGTGGGTCCTTCGGTGAAAACAAAAAAATGAAAATGGTAAGAGAGTTAATGTTCATTAGTGAATGTTGTTTATTTTATTTCATCCCATACCCTAGTATATAATTTATTCATCATAATTATATAATAAAAATAATCTATTAAAAATAATTATATCTTTTTATCTATCTATTTTACCTAAAAAATCAAACCTCAACCAAAAGGGCTACAAATTCAGTATTAAGGGGTACGACGGACTATCACCTTATGAACTTATGTCTGTTTTCTCTTTCACACATCATAACAGTGGTAATAATGATAAAAATATAATTAATATATGATATATATGATATTTATGAATCCACTATTATTTATTAATTAATTTATAAAACATTATTTTATGCATTATATTTTCATTGAAAATGAAAACATTATTCTTCTAGATGGTGGACTACAACCAAACGATGCAATGTGATTAATTAAATAAATACAAGGAATGTTTTAAGTATGAATATAATATATATATATGTGATATATGAAATAATATTTCAAATTTAATTATTATTATATATATATATATATCATTTACATATCCTTATTTTAATATAGCAAAAAATAGAAACAACATCCACATGTACATAAAACATACCATCTTCGTTAATGTTATATTTCAATTTTTATTTCAATATTATATATATTATTATATATAAAAATATACTGAATATATATTATACTTATATAATTATTTTACATTCTTTAATTGATGAAATCATTATCAACACAAGAGGTCCCAAATTAACAATTAAAAACCGTTAATAAAATAATTTACAAACCAAAATGTAAATTTATCATGTAAACTTTAAATAAATAAATAAAATAATGACATAATAAAATCAGATATTATATAATATATATGAATATAGTTATATGATTTATTTATAATAATCATATAATTATTATACAATGAATTATATAATGAGTGATGAAATTAAATAAATAAGGTCGGGGATTTCTATTTCATGTAGTAATTTTATGTGACACAAGCTATATTTAACACCACGTTCTTATATGTGTGGTATCTACTACGCCTAAATGTATTTTACGATTATTATTCATAAATTTATTTATATTTACATTAATATTTTTTTCTTCCATTTCATGGGGTTAATCATTCAAAAGATACCAAATTTCGATGGGATATTTGTATCAGCATTCATTATTTTAGACCAATATTACAATACAGACAAATATTCATTCATGATGTGTATATAAATAAAAATTTACTTTTAATTTCATTGTTTAATTTATACTCATTATTTTTTATCAAGCATTTAATGTTATTACATCATGGGGATTACAATGAAAGGTTATGAAATGATAATAATTACATGATATAATCATGTAGTGGTTCCATTTTTATTCTATTTTTTATTTAAAATATGTAAGAATTTATTTTATAAAAATTCACCATTTTTCATTGTTCAAAAAAATATGTTTTCTTTAATAACATCCTTTTCGAAAATTATTCTTAATATTTTTAAATAATATTTTATATAAACTAAATCAACATATATTTTGATAATATTTTACACCATACAATGTGTTTGAAAATGGTTATATATAACCATTATATGTTTTTATGGTTATTTTCAATGAAAATGAGTTTTAAAAGTTATATGATTTAAATTCCATTAACAGAGATGAAAAAAATTATTTTTAATAAATTTTTATATGATTTTTAATGACTAATTTTTTTTCCTTAGTGTTATTTAAATAGAAAAGAATTAATATATTTTTTTATTTTAAGAATCAATTTTTATATAAAGTTATTTTCGTTTTAAATTGATCCAAGTGATCTATTAAATTATTTTCTCTCAAGGATGACATAAATTGAACTACTATATTCTTAACAAGGGATATATTCCAGGTATACTATTATTATTTTTTCATTGAATGTGTTTTTAGGACCCACAATTCAATTATGTAATCCTTTATTTATGATTTTGTAGTATGTAATATGTTTTGGTGGGGTTTGGGAAGGTTTGGATAATATTTGAACTGTTTTGTGGCCTTTATAGAGGTGTAATGATTAATAATGTTAATTAAAAAACATGAAAAATGTATAGGAAACTGTGAAAAAGATTGGATATTATATTCTAGGTTATGAACATATAGAGACATGGATTTTCCAAACAATATTGCCACATATGAGTAACTGTAAAATGTGGAAAAGTAGGGAATACCAGGATGGAACATGGTTTGTCTAACTATGTGATCCAACTTTGTGTGGTGCTACTTATGACAGTGGTTGTCATAAGGTTGGTCCTTGATTTGTCTAACCGTGATACCCAACTATGTACAGTTAAAATGTACATCCTAAAAAATATTTTGTAACATAGTTCAACAAAAAATTCTCTTTATTATTCTTCAATTTGAACAAATCATTTTTCTTATTCTTCCTAAATCCTATGTATACTTTCCCCTTGATCTGCGAGTGATCTATTTGAAAATCATCATATATTTGAATCTCGATTTTTGGGAAGGCCTTCATTATTGATAACTCTTCTTTTATATATCCATCACCCCTAAAATGGATTCATATTTATGACCCATTATGTAACTATATATTATATTGGATGAAATTCATGATTTTATGGGTAATTTTAATGATAGGGGACATGATCTATAATAGGTATTTGTAAACTCAAACTGGTTTCATTGATGTTTATTTTTGTTCTAATTTATCTCAATTTTTATCAAGGTTTTTGGCCTCACTCTAGAATACTCTTAATAGAACATGAATGTTTTATTAAATTATTTTCATCATGAAATTTATCATGAAATTTATCATGAAATTGTTATTAAATTACTGATGAAATTTCACATTCTTATAAATTTATGTAATTTTGAAAATTTGGTGTTTTAATGAAAAATTAAAAGTTATTAACTGATTTTAAAATAATGATTTTAAATTTTATGTTTGGTTTGGATTCTTGGAACAATTTATTAAATAATAATATTTTTTATTGAAATAATTTGGTAAATAGTTATATGAATTAGTGGTGGATTAAATGGGAAAAATTGGGTTGAACATGATTGATATTGTCAATGAAGTATAACCATCATAAAGATTGTCTATATATGTGATGTTCCACCATCAATAGAAACAAAAATCTTGTGTGGTTGTGTCTGTGCGCATGTGATTGTGTTAAATAAAATGGTTAATTATAGTTGAATTCATGGAATGCATAGAATAAATTATTTTGATTCATTACATGAAAATACATAAGGTTTGAAAAACTATTTCAGTATGAAAATAGTTTTACATAAAAATGGTTTGGAAAAAATATAATATATTTTAAATTTTTTTAATAATTTATTTTTATAACTATTCTAATATGTTCTCTCCTAGTGTCATGAGAAACTAAGTCATATGTGGAAAACATAATGTGTTTCATTACTCACTCCTAGCATTTGATCTTTGCTTTATTTGTATATATATATTATTAGGACACATAAAAATGGAATGTATAATAGTCTTTTATTGGTGCTTCCTGAAACATCGGTATAGATTGTGGCATTATATCATGGAGTTTTTAAGGAGTCACAATCTTGGTGATTTTTAATTTTTAATTTTTAATTTTGTGATTTTCCATTCCTTTCTATGGTGATATTTGACTTGGTTTGTTGTTGATACTCTATTATTTTTTGGTTCAGATTGAATATATTTATTTATATTAAATTTTTATCTTTCATTGTGTGAGGGTAGTTCATTTAATTGAAATTGATTATTTTTACATTAATCTTTAAAATTATCCCCTAATGGTATTGAAGCCCACGACATTCAATGTCTGCATTTGGCATCTTGGGATGTCACATATGTCCAATTAAAATCTTTCTTCCTTGTCACATGAATGATAATAAGTGGGATGTCTATATTTATATTAGATAATGTTCTATGATACATGTGATATGAGTGGTGGTTTTTCCAAATACCTATTTGGGGAACAACTATCAGTTTCTTTGATCCTTGGTTTACAGTTTCACCGGTCATGGTGTTGAAAAGATATTATATTTAATTATGTTATAGGGGTCAGCATAATGTTATAATATTTATATAACATTAAATATAGAGAATAAAAATGTGTAGATAAATTATATATATTTTTATTATTGTTACATGAGTGTTTGGTACATCTGTATTATAGTGAATTTAATGGGTGTTTAAATCAATGTTTTCTGTTTTTAGCAAATGAGAAGAACATGATATGAAATGATAGATATGAATTCCAAAAAATAGTTCGTATTTCATTTTGTATAATGATTTATCATTTGATGAAAAAAATTCATAATTATTGAATAAATTTTTTCAAATGTGAAATATTTAAAATGACATGAATGTTATATATTGTAAATGGAATGATTTTCAAAATATTTTTTTGTCTTCGAAATATGTAATTAAAATTTAATATATCGATTTTTGGGAATATTTTTTTTGATAATATTGATATTATATTTTTGAAATTGGTATACCTTCATTTTAAAGATAATAAGAGTTATGGAATCAATTTTGGTTATTGAAAACGACAAATTTTACGTGTAATAGATACCATCCAGAAGAGGCATCTTAGAATGTTGTGGCTCAAAATTCAATGGTGAACCATCTTCTTATTTATATTTTTTTAAAAGTCTTTAAATATGTTGAAATAGGGATCCAAATTAATGATCCTTGTAAATTGGATAACTCCATTCAGTTCCAAAATAAAAAGTCACGCTTTATTCAGGGTAATTTGAAACTATAGAATGCATAGGTATTGCTAAATAAGATGAATCATATCCAGATATATTTCACACACCAATAGAGATGAGTGTTAGATTGTGATATATATTCTATAATATTGTGAATTACACTGGTTTGATATATTTTTCCTGTAAAAATAGAGTAAGGTGAAAATGGGATGATTTTGATTATGTATTTTGTAATCAATTAACATCATATACATTAAATATTACTCAAAGATAATAATACTTAATCATAAAGAAGGATATAATTTCATTGACAATGTATGTAGATAAACATTTATATTTAGTGCAAATTTTAATTTAATTTGTTTCCAGTTCATCCTTGAAGTAAAAAAAATATTAATCCACATTTTAGGTGGGATATTTTCTTAAATATTGTCATTCATTGTATAATTGATTGTAAAAAGATGGTCAATAAATATATGGTTTAAAAATGGGACATATAATCCTCTAAATGTATAAGGATATTGTTAATAACATTTTGAAATGATGAAAACATGAATTATATGAGCAAGTGCAAGAGGGAAACCTATATTCAATTTAATTGAATGACACAAAATCATATAGCTGGATCGGTAAATCAACATATGAAACATAAATGAAACCCATGATGCTTCCAATATGTTTCATAGGATCACATAAAACAATATTGTTCTCCAAGACCAAGATAATTCTAAAATTCAATAAAAATGTGTAATTTTCAACTCCATTCTCATACTGGGCCAATGTAGGGTGTTTGGGACACATATAATGTGTCACCAATTTCCTATGAATCGATGGGGTGAAGGAATCATTTTAATTTTCTTAATTAGAACCAAGATAGATATGGTGATTTATGTAATACAATTATTCCAAGGTAGGTGAATCCTCAATAAGAAAATAATGTATAATTTGCATTGAGTAATCCGTTATATTGAGGAGAATATGTTATTATGGATGATAAAACATGACCATCGACTATAAGAGGTACCATTATATTGAATTCTATATTTATACATTTATTAATTGAAATAGGTTAACTACATTCCATTATTTCTCCTTTAATTATAAATATCCTATGATTAAATATTGAGACGATGCCTTATATTTTAAGATAGAAACTCTTATATGTCAAAGAAAATTTCCATCAATTATATATATATCATGTTCGTTGACTATAGGTGTGGATAAAAGTTATGAAATATATATGTCAATGAGATTGAGGTTTATAAATTATTAATTGGATTTTATTGGTTAGAAATGTTGAAGTCTCAAATAGATTTTTATACCAAAAATGTTATTTTTTTGATGAATGATGGTTTGAGAATCTCGTTAGATAAGATATGTATAAAATAAAGGTTCAATAGGCTTACTGGAACAATAATTTTGATCAATTATATACCATTTGGTAGTATTGATCATAGTTTTGGTGGATGGAAATGAAAATATCTATATTCTATTAGTTTGTTATGTTTTTATGGTGTTTTTCAGATTATATCTTAAGGTTTTTATTCCAATGGGAAGTAGAGAGTATTATTGGACTTATTTTTTGGACTATTCTTAATTTACTTCAGCCTTACTAGATAGAACCATTTGAATTATGCGAAATGAAACTTCAGTTAAGAGAAATTGAAATCAGAGGATTCAACTGGGAGGGTATGTCTTATTTGGATGCACTAGAATTATTTCTCAAAATTGGGAATGGAACATTAATGTTGAATTTGGATTAAAGTAAGATTCAGATATTTTGATAATGAATTAGTATCCACATCCATTCATCGATTATCAATTTGAATAATTGAGGGGAGAATAGTGGATCTCCAAAATTTACTTATGATTAGGTAATCACCACATGAATTTTCAAAAATAGGATATTACAAAGATAATATTAGTGAGTGGATATAGTGATTAAAAATATTTCTTATTCCATTATATCATAAAAATGAACATGTAGACTTAGTAGAATGGATGATTTAGATATTTCAAGAATATGTGGATAATTTGTTGGTGGTATTTGTCAATAAAGAATTAGTTTATTAATGGAAAGGGGTTGTTCCACCATATGTATATTTTGATGTTTTTGGGAATGAACATATTTTTTATATGAAAAAATCAAAATATTTTTCTTCCTCTAGGTGAAATACGAGGCCTTCTAGATATGGTTCTATTTTCAGGGAAAATAATGGGGAAGTTATTGGATGTTTTCAAGGATCCCGTGGTTATCTTCTTCAATTGAGGCTGATATTAATATTAATATTATTTATATAGATCATGATAATAGTTAGGGATGGAATAATATATGGAATAAGAGTAATTCCACGGTTAAAATTCCTATAATAAGAATGTGATCAGTCACTTATCTTGGAGTCTTTTTAATAGATGGGATTTTTGTTTTGATTCCTTTCCATCCAAGAATAATATCATTTCTCATTTATATATATAATCTAACTCTGTGGCATATGGTCTTGAAAATATAGAAGTTTTAGGTTATAATTTAGTCTAATATGATCAACTTCCTAATGATATTTTCCCCATTTTATGATAGATTCTGATAAATTTAATCTTTTTTGTATTCTGTAGGTTGGACTTTTTTGTTTAATAATGGCGCCTTGGTTTTCTAGGAATGATCTCATCTCTTTTAAAAATGAAAATTTATTCTCATGGGAAACCCTTGGTGGATGTGTTAGGAATATTATGGATAATAATTTTTAAGAAAAATAGTCAAATTAGTATTTTTAATTATAATAGGTACATCTGTTTATCTATTTAACCTCTTTTGTGGTATTTCTATTATGATTATTGAATTAATCTGGTTATCTTTATACATTATATTGTTTATCCTTTGGTTAAAATAGTGATCTTGGAATGGACATATAATTTTGAATGTGTAGAAATGATTTCCAAAATTTATAGTGGGTACACCATTGAGGGATGGAAATATAATCAATGTTTTTTTGCTTTTGAGTACCTATGTAAATGCCAATAGATTTTCAAGACAATTTTGATTCATTCCTTCCACTATTAAAAATTCATTTATCATTATAGAATAAAAAATTTGAATAATTCATTTAATGCAATATTTTTGTGGATCACCATTTAATTGAAGGTGGATATCTTTTTTAGATACATAAATTGTCAGAAAGTTAAGGAAAATAATTACTGAACAACATGTATGTTTCATCCTTTAACTATTACTAAATCTAAATAGGAGAAGGTAGCCATGGATTTTGTGACATGGCTCCAAAAAATAATTTAAAAAATTGATTCCAAATGGGTAATACTATATAATGTCCAAATATTTTCCAATTTCATTCTTATTAACTAGTCTCTTATGGGATAGGAATTGTCTATAATTTATTTGTGAGAAGTGTTAGAGAGGTTTTGAATACTTGTTTCAATATTAATAAACTATGATCGAATATTATCATCTCATTTCATGAAATCCTTATATAAATACTTTTGGTAATTAGATGACAATGGTTATTTTGGACAATCCATATATATATAGGATATTATAGATTATGTTATAAATGTCTGAACACGTAATTTGGAATTGATTGATGTATTTTGGATTCTTGTGGGAGTAACGCATACCTTTAGTAGAGTTATCTTATATTAGTTGTTATGAAGACTCAAATCAGATGAAATCTTTTGATTAATTGTATGTGCATCCATAAAGTTCTCAAATTTTTATTAACTGAATAGGTGACACTTTATTGGATAGGACAAGCCTATAAAAATATTCAATTATGAATATTTAGTAGATGAATTAAGGAATACCTATAAATCAGATTCAGAAGAAATCATATATATATCACCATCGATTTTTTGTTTCATTTAATGTGAGTGATCACATTTTCTTTAAATATTGTCCAAGAATTAGACATCATCATTTTTTCAATATAGGGAATGATTTATTCTATATACATTGGCTATTTTGTGATACATAAACCGGTTTTAGTGCATGAATATCAGTTGGATTTTCTACTATAGTTCTGTGAATTGTATAATTTTCAACAAATATTATAGTTTAAAACTTACTAGGTAGGTCAGAACTACTTGATTCGATGGGATCTCAATTATTTAAAAAAAGATGCATCACTGGTGAATGTGCCACTTTATATTTTTGATCCACAAGGGTAATTATTACACATGAAAGCCTCATTCTAGTGTGGGTTTAATGGAAGAATTATTTCCATCAAGAGTAAATATTGGAAAGAGTGTATTGAATTATAAATAAATAGCCAAAAAAGGTTCATGAAATGTTGTTTTTTTACATTCTAGTTATGGAATGGTAAATGGTGTGTTGAATATACCACCACAACATTCATATAAGTAACCCAATCATTATAGTTTTATGTGTGTTGAGTGGTTGGGTGTTGTGTAAGAACTTGGACCTTATTCTTGAGGTATAGGTTCTTACATTCTATTTTCCTTAAGTGTTTTTTAAAAAATAAGGAAAATGGGGATGAATTCACATTCTGGTTACTAAATTTTATGTACCTGTCCACACGCTGTGTACTTTGGCCGTTTGGGATGAGTACATAGGGTTTGTAGCTATGATGATGAGGAATGGTGTAAAAACCGATTACATGCCGTGTAGTTTGTATTTACACACATGTAGTCAGTCAACAGGCAAATAGTAAGGTGGTGGAAGCAGCCACCGGCTGAGCGACAGTACACACCATGTGATCAAGAATACACATCGTGTACTCATGTTGGTGGATGAACAATGCATCAGTGGGAAAGGTATCCGCCATAGGAACATCTAAATGAGAAAAGTACATGTCGTGTAGTGAAATAGTACATGCAATGTAGTTTGTTTTTTTCACTTAAAATAGGTAGTAGCCTGCCCTGTTCACAGGGATGGCTTAAAACTGGAGTAGGGATTAGGAGAGATGGCTGAAGCATGTGAGATCACTTGAGCAAGCACATAAATCTGATTCTTCCTCCGTCGATCTCATTGGAACCCTATGGGTAGGCCCTTCCTTCTATTGTAACTGTTCATGCCAATTCTTCCTCTAAGGACTGTTATAAAAGATTGAACATGGTTTTTTTTCACATCATATCTACGTCGTTCTTGGACGATTCAAGGATCGTCGTTCGTGTATATGGATCTGGGGTGATTGAGGTTGGCGGCTTGGTGTTTAAAATCTAACTGTTGTGTGTTTGTGTGTACCATTGTGCTACAAACCCATGTTGGAGTGGCGTGTGGCTGAGCAATTGGATGTTTTGAATACCAAAAATTGAATAGATAATAAAATTTTATAATAAAGTATTGTTTGGGATCACTACATGGATCTCGGACCACCCCGGTGGTGCGTTACTCTATTTAGCCATTTGTCCAGGATGACGTGGGTATTCCATGTTTATTTTGTGCGTTAATTTTCCCTTGAGATGAATTGTATATAATTTTCATGTTTTTCCTTTGGGCTTGGCCTGGTTACTCAAGCCTGAGTGCGTGGTTATTATATAGCATGAGGAAAGCCTGGGTGCATGGATATTATATAGCCCAAGGGCAAGCCTGAGGGAATGGTTATTGTATAGACTGAGGGAAAGCCTAAGGGAATGGTTATTATATATTCTGAGGTAAAGTATGAGGGTGTGGTTATTGTATTGCTTGAGGGAAATCCCGAGGGACTAGTTATTATATATTCTGAGGGTGTGGTTATTATATAGCCTGATGGCAAGCCTGGGGGCGTGGTTATTATAAAACCTGAGGTAAAGCCTGGGGGCGTGGTTTTACTATATTAGAATGGGGGAAAGATTTTGATTTTCCTGAGGGTTTGGTTCTGATGAGCATAGACCGTTACATAATTAAATGGTAAAAACGAAAATTGAAAAGAAATCAGTAGTGATTGTTACTTTTGAGTGCTTACTGGTTTACAAAATTTAATTTTGCACACAGTAGTTGCATATTTTCACACAGTTGGGAACGTGCATTTCGTGGGTGCCTACTGAGATTTATTTCTCCACCCTGTTTGGGGTCATGTCTTCGACCCCAAACAGATTACATTTCTATAGGTGTGGCTAAGGGAAAGGGTCCCTATACAGGTACTAGATTATTCCAGAGGAGTAGAGGAGAATGGGACAAAGATTAGGCTCAAGATGATGCTAAGTGTTCTGTTTTGTTATGTTGTACCTGTACATTCTATTTTATTGCATTGTATTGTTGTGTAACATTTTCTGTTGATTTTCATTGAAATAGAGTCATGTTTCATCATTATCTATAGAACTGTTGGTTGTCTTTTACTGCATCAGTTCATTTTAAATGTGTTTTGTTTATTGCTTCTGCTTTTTTTGTATGTTCATATAGTTTATTCCGCTTTGATACACATTGAAAATTGAGGGCATAGTTTCCCCTCTACCAAACCTGACCCCTCACTGCTAGTCGAAAGCCTCTAGTGTTTGGGAAAATGCACATGAGGTCATGTGACCAACCGGGTCTTGGGCACCCGTTGAGTAGCTTCTAGATTTGGGACGTTACAATGTAGTATCAGAGATGTTTCTTTTCTTTGACTTACTGTTTGGAGCCTTAGTTGGGGATAGGACGAAGACATTAGTTTGTAATAAGTTGTGCCCAAGAGTAGCTGCGCCGTGTACAGGGAAAAGCAAATCTACCTCATATTTTTGCAATTATTCTGATTTTAAAAATTGTACAGTTGATTTGATTTTCACCGTTGGGTGATGCACTTGCAATTGTGCTATTTATCCGTTATCCATGGGTCCTATTTAGATGCAACCCAAAGAGATGAGGGTATTCCATCTCATGAATCATTTTGGTATATGCTTGAAATCACATGCCATGCATAGTTCCATGTCATTTAGGCACATTAGAACTTACATGTTGTTGTGATAGTTTTTGTGCTCAAAAAGCATGATATTGTGATAGCTACTTGATAAATACCAACTCTGTGATAGGGTATTTTTGTGTGAGTCTGTCGATATAATGGAATCCAAACATTGGTTTTTGGGTAGTATGGGCCCCCAATGATAGTAATTTGGTAGATCATTGACTGTTTATCTTGTTATAACAAATATATGATGTCAAAAACTGATTCACGGTGAGTATGGGCCCTCACGTGTCAGAATTTGGCACTTAGGTGTTGTTTCCTCTATTAACATGGTACTGGAATAGTTGCATATGCTTACTATCAGAAAAACCTAGGATACACGCCGTGTAGTTCCTTAGACACATGTCATGTGTTATTCTATTCGCGGAGAAAAGAAAAAGTTTTTATGTACATGACGTGTACCATCAGTATACATCGTGTAGTCTCTTCTTGTGTCATAGACTGTGTTGGAGGGGACATGGGGTGGGGAAATTCTTGAGAAAAACACGTTGTGTACAGGATGTACACACCGTGTAGTGTTGAGCCATAGTCCGCCCGTGTAACTAACAACACGGACGAAGGAGACCTTAAGAAATACATTCTGTGTCCACTGTGGAACATGCCATGTAGTCTGGCATGAGGACCCAGCCCTGTAACTAACCACCACGGGTTGATGTCACCTATTCTTGAACACGTCATGTACCTGTGGGACACGCCGTGTAGTCTTGACCGATGATAGACCGTGTGGACATGACCGTGTGGACATGACCGTGTGGCCAAGAAAAGGGGTGGTGGACACGCCATGTGCGGGTTTAACACACCATGTAGTGTTAGCCGAGTAGATGGTCGTGTCAAAAATGACACGGGTATTTGGAAAAATTACATCGGACACACAGTGTATATTATATAACATGCCGTGTAGTTTTGTTCTAAGGAATCTGTATGGCTTGGCCATGTAGAAGGACCCGGGTGGGGGAAGAAAAGTCAAGTACATGCCGGGTAGTCAATATACATGCTGTGTAGTCTTGTTTTTCCAATCTAGAAATACATTCTTCCTCCTGTTCCCTTTTTGGTCCCTTCTTTTTCAGTATTTGATAATATGGATCTAAGGTGTGTGTTTGACCTTGTAGAGTCATGCTACTGAGACGACCACATGTTTATTCACCATGAAAGTGGCAACGGTTATACTCTAGATATGGTGGGCCATGGGCTAACCTTGGATCCTCTAGCAAAACCAGATGTGGCGCCAGCCGTTATACCGAAATCAGGCGCGGAGGCACAGTTCCGTGAAGGCTTCATTCCGTTCATGATGACCTTTCAAGGAGCACCACCGGCTGCCACATCTATGGATGAGCTGACTCGTATATTCTAGCAGAAGCATCCACCTATGTTTTCAGGGGATGGAGGACCACAAGCTATAGAGTCTTGGCTGGGGTTTATGCAAACTATTTTCAAGAACCTTGAGATTCTTCCATGGAGGAGGGACAAGATCGTGACTTATATACAGCATGATTCCACCAAAAGGTGGTAGTATGTTTCCACTAAAACAGAGCATCACAGATACATGGAGTGGGATGATTTTCAGGTTGTATTATTTGACTTATTCTTTCCAAAGTCTCTGAGGGATGACAGAGCTCAAGATTTCATGAATCTGCAGAAGGGTGCTATGTCAGTGCTGGATTATTCTGCTCGTTTCACCAAGCTTCAGCATTTTTCACCTGTTCAGGTGGGTGATGAGATGTTGAGGGCCAGAAGCTTTAATGATGGTCTTCAATATGGCATCTGAGCACTGGTGACTATTTTCAGGTTGCTTATAGTACATGTGATTGTGAACTAGGTGATGATTATAGATAGGAACCTGTAGGAAGCTAGTGGTGTGGGCCATGGTGGTTCGACAACATTTTCTGGTACTATTTCTACTGGGAAGAGGAAGCGACAGATGAGTTTCTCTCATGGTGGCGTTAATAGCCAGGCCCTTACATCAGGGGGCCCGATCATGTTCTATCAGTGTGGTAATGAGGGGCAGAAGAGACCCCTATGTAGTCGAGAGCCGGTGGAGTGTCAATCCTGCGACAAGATGGGTCATCTGCAGCGCTTTTGCAGGGCGTTTCTACCAGTGGATAGTGAGAGGTGTTCTATGCAGACTTTATGAGCGGATGTAGGACCAACAACTTCTTACAGTCAGGAAACATGAATACGTCAGGGCATGCTGGATGAGATAGTGTTCATGGTCATGGTATCCAGACACCGGGATCACATAGGTAGTAGGGTACAATAGCTTAGGGTAGTTAGGCTATGTCACAGGGCCGTAGCACTGGGCAGGAATATGCACTACAACTGACCCAACATGAATAGGATCTCGGACCTTCTACTATCAGAGGTACTATTATACTAGCTTTTGTTTTTTCTTTAGTACTATTCGATATAGGTTCTACACATAGAATTATATTTGTACCTGTTTTGGAGAGCCTTGGTCTCTGTGTTTCGTTTTCTTATAAAGTTATGACGCTAGACACTCTGTTGGGGACTAGAATGGAAGGTGTGCGTCAGTGCAGGGAGTGCCCCCTAGATGTTGGTGGGTGTCACTTTCTATGGAACCTCTATGTCTAAGAGATGACAACTTATGATTTTATTCTCTAGATGGACTAGTTGGTTCCATTTTGAGCCTTTGTAGACTGCTACCATCGCTGGGTGTGTTTCACATCACCAGAGGGTGGATAGTTTCTATACAAGGGTGAATGGGATGTTCAGGCGAGTAGATCTGGACCCGAGCATCGTGGACGAGGTGGATTCACCGCCCAGATTGCGAGTTTATATTTGGATGACCAGGGGACTTGTTAGAAGGATTTCATTCCAGTGGATTATCATTTTAGGGATGTCTTCCCAGACGACTTATCTGGTATACCTCTGATGCGAGAGGTGGATTTCTCTATTGAGATAGTTTCAGGAGCTGCACCGGTATCCATTCAACCTTATAGGATGTCTACACCTGAGTTACAGGAGCTCAAGAGACAGTTATAGGAGTTAAAGTCAAAGGGTTTTATCTTACCCATTACTTCTCCATGGGGTTCGACGGTCCTTTTTGCGAAGAAAGCGGATGGTACCCCTAGACTCTTTGAGGATTATCAGAAGCTGAACAAGTTGATGGTCATGAAATGATATCCCTTTCCAAGGATTGATGATATTTATTTTCAACTTCGAGGGGAATGAGTGTTCTCTATGATTAACATAAGAATGGGATATCATCAGTTACCCATCAGACCATCGAATATACTGATTACAAATTTTTAGAGTATATATGGTCTATACAAGTACTTGGTTTTGCCATTTAGACTCACGAATGCACCTTAAGTTTTTAGGGCTTTGATGAATCATGTGTTCCACCCTTATCTGTATTCTTTTGTGGTAGTATTCGTGGATGAAATATTAGAGTACTCTCACACACAACACGACCATGACACCCATATTGAGATCATATTGAGTACATTGAGAGAGCATCGTCTATATGATAAGCTCTTAAAGTGCCACTTTTGGACAGACCAGATTCACTTCCTCTGTCATATCATCTCAGATGAAGGAGTTGCAGCAGACATAGAGAAGGTGAAAGAAGTAGTTTCCTGGGAGAATCCTATGAAAGTGTTTGAGATATGGAGTTTCTTATGTCTGGTTGGTTACTATAGGAATTTTATCCAGGACTTCTCCCACATAGCAGCATCGTTGACTGGATTGTCTAAGAAGGGTGTGATGTTCGTTTGGTTAGAATCTTTCTAGACACACTTTCAATAGTTGAAGGGAAAGTTGACATCAACACCAATCCTGATAATCCCATAGCCGGGAAAGAGCAATATTGTTTACTGTGATGCATTAGGTATTGGGCTGAGAACTGTGTTGATGCAGGGAGATCGAGTAATTGCGTATGGGTCATGGAAGTTGATGCCAAATAAGAGAATTACCCGACGCATGACCTCGAGTTGGCTGCAGTAGTTTATGGGTTACGCTGTTGGATAAACTATTTCTTGTGAGAGCATTTTTTGGATTTCACTATTAACAAAATTCTCAAGTATATCTTTACTCAACGTGAATTGAATATGAGACAGTGAAGGTGGGTCGAATACCTTCAGTCCATTGATTTTTTTCTTGCCTATACACATGTTAAGGTTAATGGAGTTGCAGATGCAGTAAGAATGAAGACTTAGATACATGCAGTTCATGAGGCATGTGGTTAATGGAATCTTATGGATTCGTTCCCAGAAATGCATTTGGAGGTGCATGATAGTCAAGGGATAACCTATTATTCATCTTTAGATGTGACTTCTACCCTCCTGGATAGAGTGAGGATGAGACAACTATCTGATTCGGAAGGCCTAGTTCTATGGGAGTCGGTGGAATGTGAGGACCCTCATCCTAGTTGGACGATAGGCGATGATTAGTTTCTGTGTTACCCTGGACGAGTGTGGGTTCCAGTGGATATACGCAATGAGCGGATGTGGGATTTTCATTCTTCAGCTTGGGTACTTCATCCAGGAGTTACCAAAATGTGTCGTGACTTGATACATCAGTATTGGTGGCCAGGTATGAAGACGGAGATAGCTGGTTTTTCTATGAGATGTTCCACCGGTCAGCAGGTGAAGGCAGAGCATCAGAGGCTAGTCATACTGTTATAGGAGTTACCCATTCTAGAGTGAAATGGGATGATGTTTCGAGTGACTTCATGACTATTTTTCCGAAGTCACGTCAAGTCAATGATGTCGTGTGGGTTTTTGTGGATAGACTCACAATGGTAGCACACTATTTTCTGAACACGGATACCTTCAGAGTTGACGACCTTGAGAAGTTGTATATCCGAGAGATTGTATGTCTTTATGGGGTTCCCCATTCTATCGTTTCATATAGGGATGCCCATTTTAAGTCCCTTTTTTGGTAGTGTTTTCAGAGGGCACTAGGTACAGAGGTTCCTTTAAGCACATCTTACCACCCTCCGACCGAGGTTCAGTCAGAGCATATGATACATGTGCTAGAGGACATGCAACGTTCATGCATCCTAGAATTTGGGGGCTCTTGGGAGAAGCATATAACCGTAGTCGAGTTTTCCTATAATAATGGTTTTCAGGAAACAATTGAGATGTCACCTTACGATGATTTATATGGTAGGCCATGCTGGTCATTATTGTGCTTGACAAAGGCAGGTGAGGGAGCTTTTCTGGGACCATGTCTCATGCAGGAGACTTCTGATAAGGTCTATTTGATTCAGAAGTAGATGGCTATCACATAGTGTCGTCAAAAATCTTATGCTGATCGCCGCAGACGACCCTTGGAGTTCATGGTCGGGGATCATGTTTTCTTCCGTGTTTCACTGAGATGGGACACAATCGGATCAAGATACGAGGTAAACATTAATCTAGGTATGTGGGGCCATTTGATATTCTTGAGAGAGTCGGGCTGGTTTCCTATTGGTTGTACTTACCATAGAGGTACCGAGCCATGAACGACGTCTTCCACATATCTCAGTTGTGCCACTATCATTCAGACCCATCTCACGTCTTTCATCCAGAGGAGGTTGTGCTTCAGAAAGATGTTTCCATTGAGGATCATTTGATTCATATCATGGATAAGAGCACAGAGCTTCTCTGAGGCTGGCCAGTTCCTCTCGTAAGGGTGCTATGGCAGCATGGCCGAGTCCAAGACGAAACCAGGGATTGGGAGTCTGACGAACATGCTTAGTGGCCTGAGTTGTTCTAAGTTTATCTTCGCCACACATGGAAGGGAAATTCATGGAAGAATTTCTTTAAGGGGGAATGTTTGTAAGAACCCAGTTCTTATTCCTGAGGTACAGGTCTCTACCTTTCTCTTTTCCAAAAATTTTTTTGAGAAAAAAAGGTAAATGGGGAAAAATAACTTTTTGGTGACTACACACCATATTCTTTTCCACACACAGTGTACTTTGGCCATGTGGGATGAGTACATAGGGTGTATAACTATGTTGATTAGGAAGGGTGTAAAAACCGACTACACGCTGTGTAGTTTGAATTTACATGTCGTGTAGTTAGTCAATAGGAAAATAGTAAGTGGTGGAAGAATCCACAAGCTAAGTGACAGTACACTACATGTGATCAAGAATACACACCCTGTACTCATGTAGACCGATGAAAAGAGTGGGGTGGGAAGGGTAGCCGCCATAGGAACAGCTAAATGATAAAATTACAGGCCGTGTAGTCAAAGAGTACACACCGTGAAGTTTATTTTCACTTAAAACGGGTAGTAGCCTCCCCTATTCATAGAAAAGGCTTTGAACCAGAGGAGGGATTGGGAGAGAAGGCCAGAGATCGACAGATCACCTGAGCGAGCACTGGGAATCTGATTCTATCTATGTTGATATCGTTAGAACCCTACATGTATGCCATTGCTTTTCCTGGAACTATTCATGACAATTCATCATTTATGGGTAGTTATTTACATTTGAATGAGATTTTCTTTCACCTCAGATCTACGACATCATTGGATGATTCAAGGATTGTTGTTCACATATACGGATCAGGGGTGATCGAGGTAGGTGTCTTGGTGTTTAAATTCCAACTATTGTGCTTTTGTGAGTACCATTGTGCTCCGAACCCACGTTGGGGTGTCTTGTGTCTGAGTCCATGGCTGTTTTGAATACCTAGAATTGTATAGGTAATTAAATTTGATAATAAACTATTGTTTGGGATCTCTTCTTGGATCCAGGACCACCCCGGGGATGCATTCCTCTGATTATCCATTTGGCCAGGATACCAGAGGGTATGACATGTTTATTTTGATCATTAATTTTTCCTTGAGAGGAATTGTATATAATTTTTATGTTAATGCTTAGGGAATGGCCTAGTTACTGAAGCCTAAGGGCGTGGTTATTATATAGACTGGGGGAAATCTTGAGAGTGTGGTTTTTATATAGCCTGAGGGCAAGCCCGAGGGCGTGGTTATAATATAGCCTGAAGGAAAGCCTGAGGGCATGGTTATTATATAGCCGGAGGGAAAGCCTTAGGAAGTGGTTATTATATAGCCTGAGGGCATGCCTAAGGGCATGGTTAGTATATAGCCTGAGGGAAACCCTGAGGACGTGGTTATTATTTATCCAAATGGAATGCCTGATGGTGTGGTTATTATATTACCTGAGGGCAAGCCTGAGGGTGTGGTCTTACTATATTATCCAGTGGTCAAGATTATGATTGGCCCAAGGGATCGGTACTGATGAGCACATAATGTTATTAAATTAATTGGTTAAAACTAAATGGCAATGAAACCAGTAGTGATATATACTTTTGAGTTCTTAGTGGTTTACTGCATTTAAATTTGTACACTGTAGTTGCATATTTTCACACAGTTGGGCAAGGGCCTTTGGTGGGTGCCTACATGGATTTATTTCTCACACCATGTTTGGGGTCATCTCATCGGCCTCAGACATATTACATTTCAACAGTTGTGGATAAGGGCTAGGGTCCCTATATAGGTACTTGATTGTTGCATAGGTGTATAGAAGCATGTGACCGAGCTTAGGATCGTGATGCTGCCGACTGTTCTGTTTTATTCTATTGTAGCTGTACATTCTATTGTATTGCATTGTACTGATGTGTAACAAGTTCTAGATATTTTCTTACAACTAGAGACATGTTGCATCATTATCTATAAAACTGTTGGTTATCTTTTTCTGCAGTTGTTCAATTTGAATGTGTATGGTTTATTGATTTCGATGTTATGGTATTTTTATATATTTTAGTTCGTAGTGCTACAATTTCAAAATTTAGGGAATAGTTTCACCACTATTAGATATGGACTATCATTGCTAGTCCGCAACCATTGGTTTTTGGGGAAATGTGCTTGAGGTTGTGTAACCAACCGGGTCCAGGGCACCCATTGAGTTGCTTCCGGATTTGGGACGTTACATGTTGTTTGAAAGGGGCTGGTGAACTTTGTTTCTTTTATTTTACCTTCTATAGTAGTCCATGTGTTGAATGTTAACACTGTAAGAAATGAAACTCCTATATTAATCTATGGAAAGAGTGGAAATAAGATTCTTGGTTGGTTAACTGTAAGGTGAACAGTTTCTCCAGACTGTCCAACAACCTAAAAGTAACTAGGAAAAGTGGAACACTGGTGATTAAATGGTTGGATATTTTTTTTCAAACTATTTGATCCAACCATGCATGGGAATCGTTAATGTTTTTGATAATGTAGGTTTTTCTTTTGTATTTCTTATCAATTTACCCAACTGTGCATGATAAAATGTGAGATCTAAAAATTGTATTTTACAATATTGTACCCCAAATCATATTTTTTCCTCCACTTCAACACTATGACAGTTTTAATTCTTCCCAAATTATTTGGATACATTACCCCTAAATTCGATTGTAAACTCTGGGAAATCCATTTTGCGTTGAAAGCCTAATTGATTGGTAAGCCTTCTTTCTTGATTGATTTTTGTAATTCTATTATACATACAATTAATTGAATCATATGTTGGATCATTTTAAAATATATCCACAACAATTTATATTAATAATGATGATATTTTGTTATGATGTTGTTAGGGGACAATATTTAACTTCGGTTTTTATGAAATTTTACACATTTTCTTTGATATCATAATGAAATTCTTTGTTTTCACAGTTGTTTTTTTGTTAGTAGTGTAACTCTTTAATCCTCTTATTTTAATGTGAATGAAAGATTAAAAAATTATTATCTTTTCATGAAAATGATTAAAATGTTTTAGTGCTTAATTTCTACCCACTTTTGTTACATTTTATGTAATTGTAATTTTTTTGTTTTGGATGAATGTGATTGTTAAAACATGGTTTAAAAATATAGATTTTTAATTGATTGGTTGGTTTTTATTTTGGGAATTTATGTTCAATTAAAGGATGGTATTATTAGATTTTTTAATACTATGTTTCAAATATTATTTCAATAAATGTATTTGCTTGATTTGAAAGGGATGGATATTTGTAATGAGCTATCACCATCAAATTGATTTAGTATAGACATAATGTCCCACCATCAATGGTAATATCATACATGTGTTGATGAGTCTCTATGTGGGTGTGAATTTTTTTAAATAGAATGTGTAATTCCAAATGAGTATATATTTTTGTTTGAATTAATTATTTGGAAACTATCCATAGATATTTATTATGATTGGACTACAATATTGTTATGAAAACTTTTTTATTTAAATTGTTTGGAATTTATATGAATTATTGAAAATTGTTTATATAAATTTCTTAACATAAATGTGTTATAATTATATATCCTAGTGGAAGTAGTTGGCCTTTAATTTTGGTAATACCTATTGAGTTTTACTACTCAACCCCCATCATGTCCTTATTGGTGTAATTGAGGATGTCAATTTTCAGGACATAGTAAATGGAAAAAAATATCTCATTTCTATAATCATGCATCACGATACATGGGAACATATAGTGGAGATGAAGCATGGGGATTCATTAGAGTTGTTGTGTTAGATATATTTTATTCCTTAAATTGTGTTGGTTTTTTCTTCTTATATTTTTGGCTATATTTATTTGGATTCAACGTAGTTATTTTTCATTTCATAATTTGGTTGGAATATAATTATTAGTATTAAATTGTTATCATGATTCATGATGTTGTTATATGTAATGGTTATCATGGCTTTGTTGTTTTCAATTTCAAAGGTATAATCATCAACCAATTAAATTGATTACATTGGAATTTATTTTTAGACTTGGTTTCTTAAGGATGTCTCGTATTTCCATGTAGCATCCTTCTACCTTCTCAATACAATGTGGATGGACGGGATGTTATAATTATTGTTTCATATTATTTTTTATGAATCCTACATCTCATTATTTGGTTATATCCTGATAAAATTATTCGAAAGCATGTTTCATTTTGTGGGTTATTCTATTATGAAATGATTATTATTCAGTCCCTTTACAATAGGTTTATCTATAATTAAATTTTCATTTTACCCCATTCATTTCATGCGTTATAGTTTGTTGAATTTTTATGATATTATGTGAACCGAAATTGTAACTTCCTTATTGGATGGGTGGTACCAATGTCTCAACAAAATGATTGATGAAAATCATTATATAGAATATGATATATACAATATTGTAATGAAGAGCCATCCTGATTCAACAGGACATGGTTGGGTTTTTTAATGAGATTAGTTCTATAAATGAAATTTCTACAATGATGTTTTGGATAGTCAACCCATTCAACTATGTGTTATTTGATTCCACAAGGAATGGTGGTGTGTCCCACTTGAATATTATCCATATAAATAAATGTCTCTTAAGTGGTGACAACTAGAAAAAAATAGGGTACACAAGAGGTAATCCCACTCACATAGTCAGTTCATTATTAGTTAGACCTAACCTATCATGTTATATATGTCTTAGTTTCAATCATTGGCACAAACTTTTCTTATGCTCATGTGTAAAAAAAAATATTTATTATTTAAATATTATCCTCTCATGGTTTATGATACTTTATATCCTTAACAGTCATGTGATATGAGTATCCAATCATTGTACCATGATTAATTTCGTTGATCATTGATAACAAGGGTATTTTATTTTTTACCATTATCATCATGTTCTCATACCCTTATTATGATTTCATGCTTATGTATAATCCATATTTACCATTAATAATAATTTTTTCTCACACTTTTTAATGTTTCATTACATATGTTTATATGGAATGGTTTTATATTGGGTATTATTATGAAGAGTAGTGAGGGTTTAAATAGTTATAGTGATGTTGAAGATCATTCTCAATGTTAGGAGATTATGTTTTCAATTTTCCAAAGTCACTAATGTTTTGTGGAACTCAGTAGTGTGTTTTTATAATTTAATGAATATAAATCGAAATTTTTTTAATATCGATGTAGGTTAAGGATGTTCTTAATTACTCATTAGAGAATCAATTGTTTCCAACATCACAATAAACCCAAATATCATTGAACGAGTATTATGACACAAAAATTATAGTAAGTGATCATGTGATAAAAGAAACAAATCCTATTATGCCCCCAATTTTATAATCATCTTTTTCTTTATCACATGTCATTTTTGTTTGGGTTCTCTTAGACATCATAAATTAATCCCCAAAAATAACAAAACACATATTTGATACCAAAATAATCTCCATAGATATTCAATATCAGATCATGTTCTGTAATATAAATAGTATATATGTTCTATGAAAACATGTTTTATAACCCAGTAATAAAAATTTTATTTTACCACCTATAAAATTATATCATACTAATAAAATAAATCTTATAACATAATGTTCTAGTTTATTTAGAGATTGTTTAATTAAAATTATAATTAAACATGTATTCATAATGAACATAAATAATAATAATTTCAAAATATCTCATTTTTTAGACAAAATAAATAACACAATCATTCATTGAAAATGGTTGGAATTTTTTAGAATGGTTGAGCTCAAATTCTTGGACAATTAAAATATTATCAATTTTACATTATGGGTTATAAAATAAGAATGTTATAAAACATGATCATTGGAGAAATATCAAAATAAAAATATCATAAAATAATAATAATTTTTAGACATATCTTGATACATGGTTATATTGGTACAAACACTATACATAATGAATTCCAAAATAATGTGGATATATGATAAAATAATCATGATCCATGGAAAAATAATTATCATGAGCTATAGAATAAAAATGTAAAATGAGAATAATAATTTAAATTAAAAAATTGTGAACAAAATACTATCATCAAGTCCAAATAATTTTATTTTTCAACAAAATAGTAAGTTCCATTTATAGAGTTTTGAACATAACTATCAATTATACACATGGAATTTATAAAATAAAAAACAATGTTCATGAATATAGTAGTAATCATTAAAATAATTTCAAAAAGTATAGTTTTGGATATATGAATGACATCCCTGCATACAATTTTATGAATACAAACAATATCCATATGTACAGTATTGAGTGAAACATTAATACATATCCAAATAGTTTTTATCATACCAATAATTTAAAAACATATGTCTTCATATAATGAGATAAAATACTATAACTAGATCATTTGAGGATTATGTTGGACCCCATGAATCACATAATTAGAAACCGTAAAATCTTGCGTGACAATTACATGGAATTTTTTATCATCAAAAATAAATTAAATCATCAAAAATAAAAATGTTTTCATGAAGATCATAAAAAACAAGATCATAATACAATAATAGAATAATGATTCATTTTTTATTTTATAGAATATCCCTGAGAAAATTATGATAAAAATTTTTGTGGATGATAAATTAGATAGAAAAAAATTATAGGATCATTAAGATATTTTCTATGAAAATATATATGAAATGTTTTTTCTATTTTTCTAATAAGTTAAAAAATGAAGAATTTTTTTAATTATATAATATTAATTATAAATTTTGGAAAATAAATATATTTATGAAAGGAATCTTCTTAAACAATTGTTAAGTTAGTGGAGATAAAATGTTAAAAATTCAAAAAAATTATGAATTTAAATTCTCTTCTCAATCATATCTATAAAGTAATGTTCATGGGAAATAATGTTATATGTCTAATTTAAATAAAAATATCACAAATATAAAAATAAGGGTTTTATGTAATATATTTTAAATGAGGAATATCAATATTGCAATGTTTATATAATATAATGGAAAATTATATAAAACCAGTAATTGATGATAAAACAATTGAATGTAAGTGAAATATATTTTAAACATTTATAAATAAGTTTAATGAAATTCACATCAATTAAGAAACTAATAAACCATTTATTAAATTTTATTAAATATACATATATAGATTAAAGGAAATAATAAATATTTATATTCCAAATTAAAAGGAAAAATAATTATAGAATGAAAAAAATATTGAAATTAAACTAAATATTATTTTAAAATACAATAGATAGGTTTTTATCCTGTTTCAATTATTTTTTTGGATATATATTTATCCAATGGGGGAGAAATGGTAAGAACTAATAACATCCATACCCATGAGAGAATTAATGATTACCCATGTCAGTGGGTCACTTGTCCTCTTGTGTATCTCCCTATACTCCGAAGGCTCCAGAATAAAAATGAGGGTCTATAAAGGTATAATGAGGTGACTATGAAATCATTATTAGATTAACACAATAGTATAATACGATAATAATAAGAGGAAGCATAATATAAATCATGATAAATGATTCAAAACATATTAATATAATAATAACAATTAAAAATGGAGTTTCATGTTTGTAATAATGATAATGTATTTTATCGATAAAAATGGATGAAAATACATGTTAAAACAAATCGAGTATCGTATATATATCAAAATTAAATAAATTAACAAAAATGAAATATATCCTACTATCATCAAGAACATTTCATGGTCTCGTGCTCCCTTAATCTAAATGAGTGATCAAATAAAGAATCATAAATTGGGTTATTTTCCCAATCCCTACCTACATCCATTATGTCATTCTGATTACCAATTAGTGGACCAAATAGTTTTTGAGTTAACCCTTAATATTCCTTCACTGATGAAATCTATAATATTTTTGTTTTGTGTATAAATAATGATGCAATATATATATTATCAAATGTATAAAATAAATAAATGTAATGTGTTAGAAGAAGTTTTGATCATATCCAAAAAAATAGGTCACATTAAATTGGTACAAGGATCCCTTAAACAAGGGTAAATATTTATCGAACGAACATAAATCATGATAAATCATCCAAAATGGCAAACATTATATAAAAAAGTGGCAGTCTTGAAAGCTCTATATCCATGTTATAAATGTCCATGTTGTCCACCTCGGTTCAATTGAGCACCCCGATGGAAACATAATAACAACATGGGTGGAACCCTATGATCATGTCCATGGATAATGTCCAAGGATATGATAAGAATCCCAGTTCAAAGAGGTTGAATTACATTATAAAAAATAATATATTTAATCCAGTGAGTAAAAATATTGATGGAATCCTTGGGATCATGATCCTAGTAGTTGAAAAATACAAGTCATCCACTACCAGAAATAGGTTCCATAGAAATTAAATTTATAGTAAATCTAATGAAATATAGACCAATGAATTGGTAATGTCTACAGAACCCCCACTTTTATTATAATTTCCACATCCCATTTCATATCCCCCTATATTATGATTCACGTATCCTGGGTGGTTCCAACACACTACACAATTTTCCATTTAATATTTTACCCATTAATCATAATCATTCATAGTAAATGTACCTATAAACGATATAAAATCGCTAATTAAATCCATTAGAGCTATATCTACTTTTGTTGAACTCACACCTACCCATTTGGGTAGAATAAATTATGGTAGCCACATATGAACACTTCGTGGGTGGCCTAGGATGAGGTCAATGTCATTACACCATTACATGTTGATAAGTGGGAATCTTAAATATGTTCCAACCAATATAACAAGGGAATTAAGTTAATATTAGGGGAAACATTGGAGTGTCTCCCATGAATTACAGTGGAAACATTGAATATAAAAACACTAAACATTGAGGGAATCTAATGAATCCCCAACAATAGTTAGGCAGAAGAACACTCATCTAGTATAATCTTCGAACTCAATCTAGATTAGACGAAAATTGAGAAATACCCTTTTAAATTGGGAATATCAAAATTTCACTAAAATAACCGAATATATATGATGAAAAAAATAATTAAGTGACTTGAAATAATACCTCATTTGTGATGTTCCAATGAGAGGAATCTATCTTGAATTAGATTTATGATAGTGAAATAGATCCAAATCCTAGGTCTATTGTTCAAGGGGGTAAATAAATGTGAAAACAATGGGGTGAGGATTATATCAAAAAATTGATGTACTGCCACTATTTTTTTTAAAAAAATAAACCCATAATATTACACATAATGTAACCATTACACTCCGGGAAATATTTTTGTTCACCCCATGCCTCTTGGGAAAAAACAATTACATGCCATGAAAGGTTCTAACCAGACAAATACATATCTTTTAGTTAATACTAATCATTTAATCCAAAGACACATTTTGTATTTGTATATCAACAAAAGTATACTCATTACGTATATCCTTCGTAGAAAACCCAACTATCACACATTCCCAACTTATGATTTTATGAAAGATGAATAACCTAATTAGTAATATAAAACCAAAAAAAGACATTTACCACATTAAAAACACCTTGATTTCACAATATTTTAGCCATAAAACAATTCATCTACATATATCATTAAAACGGTATTCAATTATTGTCTGAGAATATCTCCATCCACTAAGAATATAAGGCATCCCCCTTCTCCCATGTATTGTCTTGTACATAGCCGTTCATCCATAGAACTTGTACTTGATGGAATAAAAATCCTCACAGAACCATCAATTTATAATAAACAATGCATATAGAAATATCATTTACGGACACAGCTACCTAAAAATAAACCTCATACTAATAATATTTATAAGGTATGTGTTAATGATAATAGTGCAGAAGAAAAAAATGGAAGATTTCATTCATGGGTCATTACATTTAATTTAAAGGGAAATAAAATGGGGTCAGTCTTCCAATATTGGTAATCTCGAACAACCAAACATATCATAGTGCAAGATTAACCTTACTATGTTTTTGTTTATTCCCAAAACATGGTGAGAAATGTAGTAAAATCTAATCCCCATTAAATAACACTAGAGGATATCAATATTGATAAATGTTGGATTTTTATCCGGGGCGATTACTATCCATATGATTACTAATAAATTTGACATAATATAATGTCTCTCATCTAGAACATTTTATGTGTCATGTTATCAGTCATAACTCTAACATAAAAAATGGTAACCACTATGGAATACTATTAAAATCCTCATAATGTTCCATATGTATAGTATCTTAATATCTACTATTGTAGGTGAACTCATGCAGGGCTATATTACCCTCTCAATAGCCCCTAAATCAATGACTCGTGCACTATGGGTATCATCTAGAAAATATTATTTTTTTATCTGGATGGTCATTTGTATGGAAGAGGTATCTCTTGGTTAGAATCACTTCTGTACCCAATTGCCTTAGTAATCCTTTCCAAATAATTTATATATATGTGATATTACTTTTGCATACAATAATATGAAAAAACTCATAAAATAACTCAATATAACAGGTATAAAATATATCAAAATAATCTTTTGAGAAATTATCTCTCATCCGTAAGTAATGGTTGACCTTTTAGAGGCTATACATAACAACCTATACAACATCACAACCTTGAAGAGACCACTATATAATATTCAAAAAATATATGATGATATTTTCCAATTTCCACATGAGGATGGATAACTATTATAAATTTTCATCTAGTTATTAAATATATTCAATTATATGATAAAACATGGAACACTACGTGAAAAAAAAATATACATCTCGTTTCATTCCTCACCACTAATAATGGTGGCATAAATCCTGATACATATTGGAATAAATGTGATTTACTTCCCATTTTGAGGCAATAAACCCTCACATGTACCAATCATGTATGTCTGATAGAACCCAAACACACCCATGAATATATATATTGTCAACATTGTTAGTAGTCCAACAAGGACGAAGGTCCTCACCTAACACACATTTCAGTAGGACTAGGTCCCCATAATAAGATAACTGTCACATGCACAATATATCAAGAACAGTGAAAATCCCATTTAAAGATAACTGTAATGATTTTATAAGACTATACTTAACATCTACATATATAAATAAAATCATGTCCATACAATGTTATTCACTAAAGGTCACCTGAACTACCCATTTCATTTCCTCCTATATAGTGCATCAACAACTAGATTTCCCTTTTATCGTAATATAAGAAAGCACTAACTAAAATTGATATAATTATTACATAATATTTTTTTCCTATTTTTCAATTCTTTTTTTATAATTGTGTAATTGCGGTTTTTTGGTTTGTGTACTCCATATAAGACTATCCCAAATTATAATGACTCCAACAATGCAAGTCTTATAGATTAGTGGACCAATAAAGATCACGCGATATGATATTCAAATAATGTGGACTCAAGAGATGAGATACATAAATTATGAATATATCCTACTAAATTAGAAAATCTCCTAGTCTAGTAAATTATGCATCACAATACACATTTTACCTCCATCCCAGCTCTCGTATAATCACAAATACTTCTATATTCATTCTCTATTTCTACTCATAAAATATTGTATAATGGTTATCATTCCATAAAAATTTCACACCCATCATATTTATTTGTTTTAGATGTTATTCTACATGTGTGAAATATTATATATACTAACTTTAATACATTTCTATACCCATGAGTCAATTTATGTTAAGGAAATTAATGGGATTTTCCATGTAAACTATGGATCTATCCTCAATTAGTTCAATTGAAACTCATGTCTATAAAATTATGTATCCCAATACGAGAAACGTATCCATCCTAAAGTGAAAATTTTTTATATTTTAATATAATAAATTATCCTTAATTGTATCTAAAATGATCTCTATAAGTTTTTCATAGTCGTGTAAATTGTGAAAACATCTTCAGATATCATTAAAAAATATAACGATTAATAAATTAATATATAGATGTAAATTCAATTAATCAAGGATATGAAAAATACAATCATTTTAATGAGGCTGATTGGAATTTCTCGTACACATATAAATAATAACATCTATGAAAAACGTAAAAGTATGGGATTTTTTCCAAACACATACCAGGGATTTTTTGATCTCATATATATATTTGAGAAACCCTTGATACCCATAGTTGTTTTAATAGATCATCTATATTTTGAAAGAGATAAATGTTCTTAAGGAGAAACTGGTTCATGTTATTATAACCCAATCATAATCGTATTGATCCATATAGAATTCTAAAAAAATTAGCGAACCTCATTAATAAATATTAGTACATATAATTTCTATTTCTAAAATGTCCTCTCGCAACCAGTTGAGGATTTCTAACATAGTAGTTCATATCCTATATGTGGGAATGGGAACTAGTTTAGCTTCTAGGATTATATGTATGGAAAAAATTACCTCTATATTAGTTAGTAGTCTATAAATGTAAACCAAAAAACCTGTATGAAAAGTTCAACCGTGATGAATGTATATTATTATATCATTCCCAAATCTTCTAAATATAATCTTATAATCTACGTTTCCATCCATCCCAACACATAATGTATAGGTATTTCTCGGCTAACATGGACATCACATTAACCGTTGATAACAAAAATACCACTCTATTGTAATGTAAATGACATCATATGGAGAATGAAATTGACATTTCCATGATTTTAAACCAACCATTACATCCCAATTTTGATTTCAAAAAATATAATTTTTAGTTTAAAAATAATATTCTATATGAATTTACACAAAACTATCTGATGTGGGAAGTCCCTTCATTATTGTACACCATCTGTTCTGATTCCCAGTGGAGTTTCCAAAGTCATAATTCTAGAAAAAAAATGTTCAACAAACAATAGATTCTAAAAAATATATATAGATATAAATGAATTATATGAACTGATATATTAATGATTATATAAAAGACTAGAGGCCACTAAGATCATACCACTCAACTTAGACTGCTTGAAATTCTTCACCTCAGTTTTATGAGTATAGTTTATATCAAGCTTGATACATGGTATTATGAAATATACAGATTAACTAGTGAATGTTCACATTATTTTTACTAAAAAAATACATGCAATATTCTTTTCCCAAATCCACCAACATAGCCTGAATTGCCTTCAATACTCTTACCCCAAACCTACTATGGATCTGAGAATCTCTATCCAAATCCGAGATTTGGAAAAGATCCACATATATAGAAAAAAACATGAAATTCCATATAGAATCGATGCATATATAACATAATTAAACAATATCATCATTTTATGGGTCTCTATAACATTGAATCCTTATAATTCCCCTTCATACACATAAATGATTGAAGATAGTACATCTATAACTATCACTATGGTGTAAATTCCAATCATGAGAATCCTAAAAATGGTTATTTCTTCTATTTTAAATTAAACTACCAAGATGATAGTCTAAAATACAATTCTATCCTATAAAATATTCTATCCTATTACATTTATTCCAATGTTCATGGTTCACTATATATATTATAGTGGTCATCTGAAACATGTTTCCCTATGATGGAACATCATCCATGATACCTTTTATTATGTTTCTCTCCTATAATGGGTAATTTTAACAATAAATCAATGTAAAACTAAGATGATATATGATTTTATATGAATCCTCAATTTAAATGTTTACATCTTGCATCAAACACATATAGTATCGTTCCTTTCAACTCATAGGTTCTCCAAAAAGATCTAATCATAAAACTAGAAATTAAAATCCCACAGACATATATTCTGAAATAAATTAGCATATTTCGAAACATCCCAGTAGAATATAGAATATTTCTAAATAATATATGACTTGAAATTTACTCTCATATTAGTAGGACTATAAATATTCTCTAAAATCAATAAATTATACTCGTGCCACTTCTCAGTATCCTATGGACCACCATCCACCACAAATGTGGATGGATGATTCTACTAGAAAAAACACCTTAGATCTTCCACAGATGAGGAAGGAGTTGGGATCCCTAAAAGGTCTAGATAAATTTCATGAAACCCTCTCAAAAATAGGAATCATCATACATTTTTGGAAAAATAGAAGATGACATATTTGGGAATACTGGAGGTTCAATTAGAGGCTCATTGCCAAGAATATATATTGAAATTTTTATACCACCCTCCCAGTACATGACTAGAGCAATTAGCAATGTAACATATATAAAATTCTGATCAAACTCTTAATAATTGAATCATTAAATTATATATAAAACATAAAACTATTTTATAGGTAGAATTATTCACAAAAATAATCATCCTCCCTAAGCCTTCTCTCAATGCTTGGATGGGGTAATAGAGAAATTATATAAAACAACAATAACACTAAAAAATAACTACTCATAATGTCAGGGTAGGGTCATTCGTTGGTTTTCTATAAGGGGTCCAGTTATACATAGTGTCAACTATAATTAAAAATATATATATTTTGCAACAAAATTTCTATTTTAAGATTTATACGTTTAAAAAAAATAATTTTTATATCAAGAATATATATTACATTCTGAAAAAATTTGATAACAAATTATTATTCATAAGGGAACATACACATTATTGACTAACGTGTGATTTCCATTAAAAAAATCATATCACATTATAGTCCATGAAACCAATGGTCCCTAACACAGAATTCCACAATAAAACACTTAGGGTGATTGTTGTAGACTTTTATATGCTATAGTTATTAGTTTAAGGATGTTACTCAAAAAACAAATTATATTTCTAAATATAATACAAGAATGATAACTAATAAATATTTTATAAGAAAATGAAATCATAATAAATTTCATGCAGTAAAGAAATGCATCCTATTTGAAATAACATACACATTATATATAAATCATTAAATTCCACTAAAAAATAATTCTAAATTACACTTTTCATTCAATGATGACCTATTCAAAGAATAAAAATTTATAGGAATATACGGTTGGATGGAACTCCATGTAAATTATGGTTTCTATAGACTATGTATATGGATTTCATGGAAATTCTAATATATTTCTTGATAATGATTGGATACAAACTTAATAAATAAAATTTTTTATTGTCTATTGAAAATGTTAATAACCGATAGATAAAATGAGACTCATTAATGTTAAAAACTAAATAAATTTAAAATTAATTAAATGATGTAGGTTTTATTTATTTAAAAAATAAATAATTTTTTTATATATTTCATTCTATTGGCTTAAGAATTTTGAATTCATTTAAAATTTTTACAAGGGATACTAAAAATCACATTTCAAAATTTTCATTAAAATTTGTTCTGTGTCATTTAATTAAAATATGTTTACAATAAATGATATACAATAATTTTGGAGAATATCTACAAACCAATAAAATTTACACTATAATGATATGATTTTGTGAATATGTGATTCATATAAAGACTTCCATTATGAGGAAAATTAGAATCCATTGATATAACATAGTATCCTTTAGTTTTAATTAATTATAAATAGTGGAACCTGAAAATATTGCAATTACTACGTACCTTTTAAGGGAATACTTTAATGATGTATCGTTATGCCATATTTAAAATGATTTAAAATTAATAATTGATTCTCATTTTGACAATGATGAGGTAAAAGGTGACAGTAAAATCTATTATATTGATTAATGAATAGAACAGAGTTTTTATACATAACTTACGAATTATTTTAATAATTGATTGAACTATTAAAATTCATTTTATTTTTAAATTAAATATTCAATATATATGGTTGAGATAATTAATATTTCGAGATATTAATAATTTATTTAAATTGATATTAAATTAATTTTAGTGGAAGGGGATGATTTTTGTTTAATTTAAAATAATGAATATAAGAACTATAATTGATTAATTTAATGAATTTGGCTTTGGGTTGTCACTATATTTTTTTCTTGGGGATAATGAATATATTCCAACTAAATTGGAATATATGTTATAAATATTAGACTAATATATACAAAAATACATATCTTACTATGATATTTATTTTACTTGATTCATAATTATGGTTTTCATAGTTAAAAAAATATTACTGAATGTATATAACATTTTGATGATGGTTTAAGAGAATAATTTGGTATAGTAATTTTCCTACAATGATACATATGATATTTCAATTGATATTATTGATATTTAATGGAATATGTCATACTCTATTAATAATATATAATATTACATTGATTATTTCAATTATATTCTAGATAATTTGTAATATTTTTTAGCTAAAAATCCAAACAAAAAATATTCAATTTCATAGTTATCGCTTATAAATAAGGAAGATTAAAAAATCAATAAAAATAATGTTATATAATGTTGAGTTTTTATGTGTTAAATATATTAATTTTGGTTATTTATTCCTGATTCAGTCTAATACTTATGGATAATAAAATACTTATGTATAATAAAATAATAATGAATTTTATTTATTCATGTAATGATAAATATATGATTTCCATAAAATATTTTAATTATTTACTTATTATCAAAAATAAATATTTAATCATTTTTTGATTTCGGATGATAAAAATGAATTATTATGATACAATAATTATTGTGTATTTATCCAAATTCAAATTGGGTAAATAAATAGATTTTAATTGATAGTATATATTTGTTTAAGAAATTAGAGACATAAATTTATAATAATCACTATTGTTGACCATAAATTTTGTTATGATACATGAACATTATAGAGTTTATACTATTTCTGATCATTAAATTTATTATAGACGTATAAAAATAATAATTAAATGTTTTTATTTATTATTCACATTCATACATAATTCATTTTTATAGTTTAGTAATAAGGATAATGTATTAGCAGTGGTCCGTTTAATATGTATTTCTTGGATTCTATTATTTTTCGGTATGGGATTTTTTTGATGTTGTGGCATCATGGATATCAAATAAAGATTGCTTTCATCATTTTGATAGAATATCAATGAAAAAATTATTATACCCAATATAATGGACATTTATAATATTATTATTTTTTGGATATAGCTCTACCTGAGACATGGTTTTATTATACCCGTATATTATAATCAATATTTAAACTTTGTAAGATATAATGATATTTTTATCCCTTCATGTTAAATCTCTAATAATTCCAGATGAGTTTTGATGAAGTATTATTCACTTCTGTTATGAATAATTGTTTAGTACTTATAAAAAAACAGTCTTTGTCTAAATTTACACATAATTAAGAATATCAACCAACATTAGGGAAAAAGATACTATAAATTTTTTTGTTATTGTATTCCATTAATTTCATTTTTATATGTTTTTTTAACGGTTGGGGATGAAGCCTCATTTTTATTATTAATTCAATGCAAATACCACCTTTAACTGGGCAGAGGGAAACCCATCACATAGCCCAAAGGCCTAGTGGGCTTGTAGCCCATTACATAGCCAATAGGCCCAAATATATGGCCCAATTCACATTCTGTGAATATTAACCCGCTTACTACAGTACCGCACAGTACCACCACAACTACAGTGTCCTACCGCCGAAATAGTACCCGGTGATGGGTATAACCAAAGAATATTATATAATATGTTTTATGTCATAGTATTGTGAATTTGGGTTATGTGGGTGTGAGGATCCATAAATTTATTGAGGGGATTTCATTTATAATGAATCCCCAGTTGTGTTTCTATGATTTTTCTTAGAGATCCAAATGGATGAAAAAATCATAGAGAATTTTTTTTAAATATAGTGGATCATTTAGAGTCCACATTTATAAAATGGGAGGCCCAAAATATCATTTTTTATGGTGTAGTTCACATTTTTTGATGTGTCTATACTCATAATGGTGTGGTGGAAATGACATTGAATGATTCAACACTTCATTTATTAATTCATACTCTATGTGGAAATAGCCAAGGGAGTCCAAAATAATTATAGTATTTCTATATAGTAAAATGTATTGGTTGAAGTACCCACATCCATGCTTAGAATAATTATTTCTTAGTTCCTAAACCAACTATATTAAATTGATTTAATCAACCACTAAAATTTCTTGATAAATTTCTATTATGAGTGTTAAATAGTTTATAATGGTTTAGGGGTTTTAAATAATTATTTTTATCTAAATTACATCTGTTAAATCATAATTTTTCATATCCTATCTTGGGATACATACTATGAGTAATATCTTATGAATTTTAATGATTTTATATAACAAAATACTCCACTTTTTCATGATGGTTATAAATTTTTAGTTTGAGATATCAAAATAATAATAAAAGGGTATAGATTCAAATTCTATTTTGATCATTTTCTTTGTTGGAACAGTTCATTTTAGAGGGATACTCTATCAGTACACCTCTATGTAGAATAATAAATCTTATGTTATTTATTTTTAACTATTAAATCTAATAATGGTGTATCTAAATATTTTATAATGGATGTAATGGATTCTATTATAATATTATCCCATAATATTTTATGGGTAATATTATTATGGATGGGAATTTATTATTTTGAAAACATATTTCATTGAAAAGGGAACATTTTTAGTTTAATTAACTTCCAGAAATAAATTGGGGAAAACTATGAAGGATGCATGTTGATTCCCACATGGTTGTAATGTTAAAACTATGGAACACTGGGTTACTCTACTATGTGATTTTTTTTTCGATTTAAATTATACTCATGAGGTTATTATATTTATGTAATTCATCTTTTTGAATGAAATGAAATAATTTTTTTGGGTGTTCATGGAATAATAGTTTTTTTGTTATTTCTTGTGCGAATTTGATTGAAAAAATTATCATTAGAAAAGGAAATGTTGATTTTTATTTCAATTTTTTCATGTTCTTGGTTTTTTTATAATATATAAAATAAATAGGTTTTTTAAGATAAAATGTGAGTTAATTATTTCTTTTTTTCATGGATTATGTGGTATATATTTTGGGCATTTTCATCCATGATTATTTAAATACACCCCTAGTATTATGCGAGGAGTATATGCCATCAATGATTTGATATGGTATAGATAATGGAACATATATTTCCATCATATTGGTGAAAATTTTGGGTGATCTACTCATTAATAATCTAGTAATAATCTTAGATATGGTAGTAATATAATCCAAGGTAGGCCTCTATGCTACCACTTCATTCATACATTGGATTTTTTCATATTTTATTTTTATTTTAGAGGGAAAAAATTTATTTTGACCCTAATATATATATATAGATAGGGTATATATATATGTTGGGAATAATTTAATTCATGCCTCATATTGAATATATTATATGATATTTATGTTTTATAGTTTGTGTTTTATAAAAGGTAAACCATTCCTCGTTGATATATTATACCATTGTAGTCTAATTCAAGCCTTTTATAACTAAGGCACTAACCTATGTATCATTTTGTTATATTTCATCTAAGGAAATTGGATTAGAGGTTTGATATTTCAAATTATATCAATTTTGCATTGTTTTTCTATATTTAATGTACAATTTTATGTAGTATTTCTTGTGGCTTACGAAATAGAATTTAAAAATACATTATTAAAATGATTTTATTAGTATTTAAATTACCATGTTTGTAATAATATGAAAATTATTTTCAAACCATTATATAAATTTAATTACAATATTATCAAAGGGTTATCCAATGATAATTTGGTATCATTCATATATAAAGATACATACCACTAAACTTTTATCATATATATAATATTCTTTGTATTTAATTTCTGTAGATGTTACCTGAGAACAATATAGGTTGCAATTTATATTTTTCATTCAGAATCTAAAAAGGTGTTCAAATTAATTATGTTTATGAAATATTTAATTTTATTTTCTATATGTAGTGCATTTATTATAGTTATAATTAGACATTTTTTTATGTATTCCATGTTTTTTATAATATAAATAATCTTGAAACATATATTAATATTTTTTATTTCTTATTGAATCTTATTCAAAGAAATTGACTAAACGATTATTGTTATCTCTCATTAAAATTTCAATGTCAAAAAGAATGATTAAATTATATCATGTGTATATGTTTTATTTAATTATTTTTTTAATATTTATCCTTTCTATAAATAAAAATCTCTTAACAGGATTTATAAATTGTTTTCACTCTTATTGAATCTTTTTTATAACAGTCCATGATTTGAAATATATTTCATAATTTTTATTAATTGTTCATATTAACAAATACTGAAAAAATATCATTCTAAAAAATTTAGTAATGATTGGTTGTGTTAATATTTACAAATATTATTATTCTGACTAGTTATTTTTGACCATTATGTGAATATTAATTATCATATTTTGATGATACATTCATTGGTAATGAGTTTTTTTACAATGATAAATAAGATATACTTCATAATACATAACATGTCCTTGGTACTTTCAAAATTACAATACACTAATCATGTGACCATGCTATGATCAAGATAACATTAATAGTAGATATTCCATTTATTAATGAATTATAATGTCAGATTTGTAATAGATTTTTTTTGTAGAAGAATATATGTTAAAGCTCATGAAATGATATACAACAATGATATTATTTTCAATAATGATTTTCACTTATAACAAGACCTAAATTTAAATCCTTTAAATTTATCTAAAAATTATATAATTGGATTATGTTTGAAACTAAATTATTGATTTGATGTCGAATTTATCTAATCATAACAGAATAGTAAATGGGGTGTTTTTATTTTTTAGTGTTTCTTATTCGTATTTATGATAACCATGTATTGATTACAACATTATTTAGTTACTGACACTTATGTGATTTCGTTTATAAGTAAATTGAATTATGATAAATACTTATTTGAAAAAAATAAAACAATTTTATATTAATTAATAAATGAGTAATTGTATTATATTACATTTTTTAGAAGCTTTAGAGATGTTATATAGTCAAAAAAATTTCACATCTTCCAAATTTTTAAAGGATTTCATTAGAATATTTATTAAATTGTTATGTTTATATAACCAATTTGAAATAGATAGTTTTTGTAAGATCATCAATATTTACTACATATCTTTATAGATTTTGTAAAATGATGAAATTTTCAATAGAAACATTATGGGATCTCACTTGAATTTTATTTTATGATTTAATTTTAATAAGAATTTGGTTGTTCACTATTTTCATATTGAAACGGTAATGTTATAAATTTTTATATTTTAGTTTTTCTTATTGAGTTATTTATGAATCAATGTAGTTATAAGTGCTTATTTTTTTCAAACTTGTGGTTCTTGCATTCATAATTTTCTTGTTTTACTTGTAATGTTAGTTGTTGTTTTTTTATATACATGATAATCTTCTAGGCGGAATAGATATTTTTAGTAAAATATATCTCACGGGATAAACATTCACACATCTTCGAGGTAATGGGATATATTCGGAATTTATGTTGGTCATTATGGTCAATTTTTATTAGCGATTTTTATTTGTCCAGACATTTAATTACCATATATATAGACATATTAGGTATTAAAATTTGGTTAAAGGTGTTTATAGAATTCAATATCAGATTTATTTCCACCCATGGAGTGTCACTCTCCGAAATTCATATGGGGTTTTTGATTTTTTCTAATAGGTATGTAATTTTAATATGGAAGGTTTGGTGTATTTATATGTATTTTATCAAATGATATTTTGCCAGGAAATTGCGGAACTATGTGAATTATTTTTATTGATGGATGAATTCTAAAACAATTATAGATATTTATATATTTTAAAAACATATCCATTACAAATTATTCATTTATGAGAGTTTCATAAAAATGAGATTGAATATTTCAACACACCATTGATTTTTTAATCTATTTGTGAGTTAATGGACATTTATCCATAATTAGAAATATGCAGGCTTTTTTTATGCAATAGTTCTTGTTGAATCATTTATGTATAAAACAATTAATTTTGAACTTTTTACAATGTGGGTTGTTTTCATTTCCATTTTCATTTATTGAGATTTATGTCCCACTTATGAATCTCTTGCTAAGATTGTCTCTTCATGACCTATTAGTTTATTTATTACTTATTACTGAGTATGTATATGATGAGTAATTAGAAATTATATGGGCTATGTGTTAGTAATCCATTATTTAAATGAATATTCTATTCCTGAATTTCAGAAACACACTTGAGTTGTATAGGAAATGAAGGAATTTCCATTGTTCTATTTTGTGGCACCCTTATTTATATTTGGATACCAAATGTTGGTATATTCAATGGTTAAAATAAAATTTCATTACCATTAGGTTACGCCGTAATGGAGGGATCCATCGATAGGTGGGTAGGGAATGTAAATTATTCCATATAGTTATAGATAATAAAAATATTCCTCATTTTGACAATCTATATTATATGAACCAATACTCTTGTGAATTATTCATCCTATTATTTTCATGGTATATATTTAATAAAATTACAATAAATAATGACCGAGAGCCATGTTGTATTAGTTACATATACAATTATTATATATTGAGTAATTTTATATGAATTTTGGTTTTGGATTTCTTGAGGTATTTTAGAATCTTGAAATATCTAGGGTGATTGGTTACAAGTAATATAAGATGTCCCATTTTATTCCAACTGATGGGATGATGTTTTTATATATTTAATAGTGGTGAATGAAAAAATATTTATAATACTTCATGTTTATATTTCAATAATTACTTACAGAGACCCTAGTATTCCGTATGGGATAATTGGTTACCGAAATAGTAATTAGGAAGTAAAATAACAATTACATTAGTATAAAACCATCTCTTAGAGGAGTAAAACTATAAGGACCCAGCCATAATCATTAAATAATCATTAATTAAGTCATGAACTCAAATTGAGGACCTTTTCAGGTTTAGTGTTTAGGGAATTATTCCATAACTATTAAACTATATCTCAGAAATTTCAATGTATACACTTTAACTCAGTTTCAATTTTTCATAAAATAATTAATCATAAAAAATAAAAATTATCTATTTACATGTTTTAAACAGCATGACTTTTCCATTATCCCATCCTGGACCCTATTTATCTTTTTTTCATTTGAAAAACAATTTGAAAAAAATTGATGTGCATTAAAAGCTCAGTAATGGTTATTAAATAAAGAAATGAATCATTATCCCTTCAGTAAATTAAAATCAATGAAACTATACTTTTCTATTATCACATACCTCATGAAATAATAAGATTTAGGAATAACGCACTAAAAAAATTAATCTTTTTGGTACCTCATGGCATACATAACCTTCATACAATATAGCTTCATAGCTACTTAAAGAGTTACATTTGGAAAACCCATCATAGTATATTCTATAAATCTATTAGGAGAAACATTAAAATTTACCTTTGTCATGACACCCAATGCATTAGAGATTTTTCTCGGGCACACTCACCCTAGGTATATCACGGAACGACCCATATACATAAACAATTTCCAACGATAATAAAATATTCATAACACATAATAAAAGCATAAAGGAAAGATAACATTACCACATTTTAACAAAAATATAATTTCAAGATATTTACATAATCAATTCTTTATCAAACCATTTTCAAAACCCTTTAGAAAATTTAAAAAAGTGATTTTTTAATCAACGTGTCACATACCACATTGAAAATTTTGAATGTATTTTACACATTAAAACAATCGTATCTATATAAATAAATCATAAAACCATTTTTAATACATGCAAATTAATTAGAATGATTTATAAGAATAAATAATTAAACCATTAAAAATGATATTTTAGTTAAAGAGTTTATAACCAAATAAAAGACACTTATTAACAAATAATTTGGGAATATCATTAATGAAAGATTATAATATCATGAGAATAAGAAGATTCGTTATATAATATGTAAAAGGGAATTATATACACCATATAAAAATGAATTGGTGCATAACAACAAATAAGTTTCAATGGAATGTAAATTTAGAAAAATTCTCTTGCATAGATAATATCAATAGATTAAAGAAAAATCAATAAAATAATTAAGTGAAAAAATAATAATACACCCAATATAATTGGATATTAAGTGTAAACCAATATGATTTCATTCACACATATTCATAACACAACATAATAATTAAGTATATGTTTATCCTGAAGAATTGAAATTTGGTAAATAAGTTCACAGACAAAAATTCGACAGCCTAACATCATCACATTAAAATTTAGAAAATTATTTGATGAGAGAGGAAATTTTCAGGCATCATATGGACATAAAATGTACAGATATAAGGATATTGTAGAACATATTCCATCATAGGTAGTTGAAATTAAAATAAATTTCATAAAATAAGGCTTTTACTAAAAGACAAGGGTGAATGCTTCTCTTTCCAATTTGGTATCTTATGAAAAATAAACCACATAAAATAATGAGCATAAAATAATGATTTAAATGCCCATAAATTAACTTATATTAGTAGAATAATATAATAATTGGTAGTACATACACCACACAAAATTAAATAGTTACAATAATAGTAAGAATCCCACAGGAATAAAAAAGATAGATGAAGACCCCTTACCTCATTGTTATAAATCAAGATGAATGTCTAAAAATCAATAACCACCAACTAAATCACCTAATTCCAGGATTATAAAAATAATAATCATAATAAAAAGAATATTGTAGTAATAAATACATTACATGCAATAAATAATTAACAAATGATTGAAATATCAAGGCATTAAATGGGAGATAAGAAACTACTTACCTAGTGTCTCACATGACTTTTTTCTTCATTATTATTTTTGAATAATAAACATATTTTAATTTATACATGATATGGAACATTTTTCATGTTTTTTATTCATTTTATATTATTTATTTCCATTCTATAATAAATATTTAATTATTTGAGTTTATATTGGACATTTTTTGAATGTTTGAAAGTTGAGTAAAAAATGAACTTTTTATAATTAACAATTATCCATTTGGCGAAAATTATATTATCTACAAAAAAAATATTAATGAATTAAATATCATATATATCATATGTATCAAATATATATGTATTTATTAATGTAAATATAATTTGTAGATAAAGAATGAAATGCACCATCCATGGAGATGGTAAGTTGTACGTTTGTATGAAAGATACTTCCATTTTCTCCATTTTTTTAAAAAATGGAAATGTAATTATTAATAGGTATATATAAAATCAAGTATAATTTAATATGACATATATGTTACAAAATTTCATTAATTCCATCATTTATACCATCCATATATGTCTAAAATGAATCATATCACCTCAGGGGGCAGTAGTCCGCACATTGGAAAATCAAATTATAGTGTTTACACATATTGGAAAGCATAAATATATTTTTGTAAATAAAAATTTCAGAAGAATATATAAAATATAAACATAATATGTATCATATAAATATATAGTTCCATCATAACGTTCATTATTACAGTTGGTAGGTGAATACTGAACAATCATCTTTTCATGAGGTATTAGTTCACCATGCATAGAAAAATAATGTTCATTAAAAATTTAATAAAGGTGTGTGGAAGTTTAGTTTGAATAATTCTCATTAATAAATCCTAGTATATTTAAGACACATGTTTTTTCTAAATGATATAAATATAGTTTAAGGGGTTAGAAAAGGAAAATAAAACAAATGAACATAAGAGAAAACGTTACCTTTAAATAGGGTGAATCCCTTTGGTTTGAACCAAAATGATTTATTTAAGTCCCTTATGATTTTATTAAGGACTCTATAAGTAATATAGGTATTTATGGAGATGAATTGGGATATTTATGGATGATCCATGGGGATTTACGGTTGAGAGTATTGGGTTAAAGTTGACGTCTTTTTATAAGGGAGATAAAGTGCTCTTTAGGAATGTTCTAAATTAATATTTTATTATAAACATATATTTGGTTTCCAAAGGTCATAAAATCATTACAGTTGAATATATGATGCCCATTTTTGACATAAAACCATTTAATGAGAGTTTGAAAGGTTGTGGATTGAGTTTTAATTTTTATAATCCTTTTTTTAAATCACTCATTAATAAGATAATCACTCCATCATCATTGTGTCATAAATAATTTTATTTATTTGATGTATAGAAATTATAAACCTAATACAATGATGTAGGAAATATTTTTATAACTCAAATGAATATTTATAGTTGATGAGATAATTTTCATACTCCCATGTAATATTATATTTACTAATAGATATATGTTTAGGTCATTTATGTCTTTACATGAAATCAATTAATATAATGTTTCATTATCACTCTCATGTGGCTCCATGGGACCCCAAAATCGACACAATGATTTATATGGTCTGAAATTTATCATCCAATAGTAAAATGAAACATGTTAGGGAAATTTAATATTATTTTTATATTATTTTCATACCCTTATTTACCAGATTTACCCTTTAACCATGGTATCTAAAATATTTACGGATGTAAATTAACATAATTTTAAAAAATAAAAGATAACTATTTACAGAATTTGGACATCCTGATTCCAAATATGGAATCTATTTTCCAAATTAAATATACCAAATTGGGATAAAATATTTTAAAATTAATTATCATTTTCAAAATAAAAAATTGTTTTTTTAATAAATAATAAATGTCAAATGATTGCCACATGTTTATGTCCAATTTCAATGTGAAATTACATTCAATGAATATATTTGGATTAAATTGTAAAAATATAATCCAACAACACTTTTTAACCATTTTAATGAATATTATATTAATATAAATATATTATATTAATATGTGGTTTTGAATTAAATGGAAATTTTTTAAAAATTCATTAAAAATTAACATTATTAGAAAATTTAAAAAAAATGACAAAAAATAAATTTTTATGTGTTGATTCAAAATAAAAATTTTATTTCGACAAATAGAACACATAAAATTAAACAAAAAAATATTTAATGAGGGTACGCCACCAAAAGAACGTTAATCGACCTTTTAATGTATATTAGTGTATTTGTGCTTAAAATCATATTCAGTCTTATGTTAAGCCTCTAACTTTTATTGGATAAATGTAAAAACAATTAGAAAACATGTATAATCATATTTTAGTTTGTTCTATTAATTCCTACCAATTCAATGGAAAGGAAATAATTACCATCTAAAATAATACTAAATTATTATTTTTCAGTAAAACTCAGCTGTGTGTTCAATGTGAGATTTCAGAGAAAACCATTGTTGCATTTTAGGTATGTCATAAGATACATAATCCATCTTAAAGTAAAATTAGTATATAATTCTAAAATATTAATAAATATGAAAATTTATTATTCTTTATTTACTTGTGATGTTACATCATTTACCCCTTTTTGAAATTGTGTCCTTGATATTTTTATCCACTTACCAAATAAGTGGTGTTATTTATCCCTCATAGCATTTTTATATTCCCATATTTCCTCTTCAACAATATGGTTATTCCAAAAAACCATTATTTGATTAATTTTTTTATTAAGCAACACATCCACTCTTTTGTGAAGAATCTAGATATCATATTCCTCGTAAGAGATATTAATTCCAACTATTATTACTTTTGACTGAAAAAATGGCATGGATCCAACATACACTTCTTCAACACAAAAACATTAAAAAAATTGTGTACCTGAGATAAACATGGAGGTAATGCAACTCTGTAGGAAACTAATCCATCTTTCTCCAGGATTTTATAAGGTTCAATGAACCTCATACTCATCCTTTCCTTCTTACAAAAAAACATCACACTTTTACTTGGAAAAACTGTGAGAAATACATGATCCCCAACATCAAATGAATGATCTATCCTATGTTTGTCCTCATAACTTTTCCGCCTGATCAGGGCAGCTCTCATGTTCCTCTGAACCAATTTAGATTTTTCTTTTAATCTCTTATACCAATTAGGTTCCCATAAACTTTCTTTCAACAACCTCATCCCAAAAGTGGGAGTCCGCCATCACTTCCCATATAATGACTCAAATAGTGCCATCTATATTTAGAAAAAAACTGTTATAATAAGAAATTTCAGAAAAAGAACGATATTGGTTCTATCATCCCTGAGAATCTAGGGAACAAGAACATAGCACATCCTCCAATGTCTGAACTGTTCATTCTGACTACCCATCTGATCGAAGAATAAATGTAGTACTAAAATTTAATTCTGTACCAAACGACTTCTGAAGTCCTTTCCAAAAGTTAGATGTAAACATGGGATCATAATTTGATATAATAGAGAGGGGAACTCTAGGAAACATAACTATTTATTTAAGATACAACTGTGAAAGTTAATGAAGAGATACTTTATCTCTAATAGGAATGAAATGAGAATAATTAGTAAATCGATCAATAATAACCCATATTTCAATATTAACTAGATATGTCTTTGTTAATCCCACAACGAAGTCCATGAATTATTTTCCCATTTTCACTATGGCTCTGGTAATGACTGAAGCATACCATTTAGTAATTGTCAATATTCATTAACCAGTTGAAAATTCATACACTTCATAATAATGTCAGAAATATATATTCTCATTCAATCCCACTTGTGATACTCTTAATGATCTATATAAATCCTAGTATTTCTATGATAATAAAAAAACAAAGAACTATGAACTTCACATGACAACACATTCATTAACTGTGAATGTCATGGCACAGATAATATCTTCTCAAACCACAAAACACAATCATTATCAACATTAAAATCAAGAAACTTACCCTTCTAAAATACCTCTACCATTTTCTGCAACTTACTACCTTCCTTCAATGCTTATATAATTCTTTCTAATAGAGACGATTTCACTAACACCAGAAACAATACAGATGAATTTCAAGCACCAACAAATTCTATTCCAAATGTCATCATATCATTAATCAATGGATCTTGTTCCGAACGTTACATGGTTAATGTAGCATTACATTTTCGACTCAAAGCATCATCAACATTATTATTTTTCTTGGATAGTAATGAATCATGAAATATTAATCCATTATTAATTCCATCCATCTTGTAGGTCACATGTTCAATTATTTTTTATTGATAATTTACTTCAATATTTTTTAGTTAATCTATATTTATGAAATTACTCCATAAAAATAAAACCTAAAAAACATTTATTCAAAAACAATAGCAGCTAATTTCAAATCATATATGGGGTAATTTAAATCAGGAGGTTCCAACTATTGTGAGGCATAAAAAATTACCTAATCATTATACATTTGGACAGAACCAAGCCCTTTCAATGAAGCATCAGTGAATATAAAAAAAAATCTCCATTTCTTGAAGGTAATGAAAAAATGTGAGCATTCACCAATGTTATTTTAAATTCTTGAAGACAATCAACACATTCTTTTATCTAAATTAACATAAAACTTATTCGAGTTAACATGGTCATTGGACTAGATAACCATGAAATGTTTTCATCAAACCTAATGTAATATCAAACTAAACCAAGAAAACTATGGATCTCATAAATATTTTTTGTTCTTATCTATTATTAAAAGCTATTGTTTTAGAAGGATTAATATTTATTCTATTTTTGAAACAATGTGACCAAGGAATGATTTTTTTGTAACCAAAACTCTCACATGATGAAATTATCCAATTTTATCTTCGATTATATGGTTTCAATAATAATCATTAAATGAATTTTATATTACTTTTAGATTTTGAAATATACCAAAATTTCATATATAATCAAAAACACAATTTATCACACGAGTCCACTAATCCATCATTGCAAAAAACTGTTCATTTCTGATTCTATCTATATTAGGAAGCTAATTTGGAAGGTTATTCTCATCTCTATGATTTCGTAATATAGCTTCCATGTTTCCTCTCCAGAAAACCATTGTGAAAACATAAATATATTAGGTGAAGAAACATGGTAATCTGTATATTCTTTATCCTTAACATAAATTATTTTATATAGACATTAGTGTTTTAATGTGAAATTTTTTTCCAAAATATTCAATGTGTTGTGGGACACATTGAATCAATAATATCTTCCAAGAGGTGTGGGACACTCAATTGAATGTATATTGTGGAAAAGTCCCTTGAAAATATAATATGCTTTGATTAAGCACAAATCAATGAAATATGTGTCGAAAAATACACATTCTTTTGTTTGAACAAAAAGGATTTATTGAATTTTATTATTCCAAAGGGAAGGATTATAATAGTAATATAGGGATGTATAGAGATTAATTTTAGAGAGTATGGATGATCCATGGGGCTTTATATGTGCGAGTAATGGGTTAGATGTGAGTTCTTTTTATAAGGGGATGAAGGGATCCTTAGGAATATTTGAAAGTATTATATTATTATAAACATATTTTAGGTTTCAAATGGTTTATAACTCATTAATGATTAAGATAAGATGACTCGTGTTCGAAAAAAATTCATCTAATAATTATTGGACTGGTTTTGGATATTTATTTAATTTTTGTAATCTTATTTATTTAAATCATTCATTAATGAAGTAAACACTGAATAATTATTATGTCATAAATAATTTTACTTATTTCATTTCTAAAAATTAAATAAAAAATAAAATGATTTATTAAATCCCATTATCATTAAAAAGAAAAATTATTGTTGAAGTGATATCTTATTTTACTCCATGTAAAATTTTATTTACTGAAAGATATATGTTTATGTCATTTTTGACTTTAATTAAAATAAATAAATTTAAATTGTCATTACCACTGCCATGTGGCTCCATGAGGTCCAAAAAAAGACCCAAGGATTCCCATGGTCAAGGAACCTATCAACCAATAGTAATAAGACACATGTTATGGTAATTTAATATTTTTATAATAAAACTTGAATACCATTATTTGCCGAATTTACCTTTTAACCATGGTAAATCAAATATTTACCAAAGGAAATATTCATAATGTCTAAAAATAAATATTACCAATTTACCTAATTTAGACCTCTTAATTACAAATATAGAATCCATTTTTCCAAATTCAAAATTCTGAAGTTGTAGATATTAATTTAAAATTAATTATTGTTGTCAAAATGAAAAATGTGTTTTTATGAAATATTAAATATAAAAAGATTGAAACTTGTTTAAGTCCAATTTCAAAGTAAAATTACTTCCAATGAACAAAATTGTATTAATTGGTAAAAACAAAATAAAATTAAACATTAAAACTAATTAAATGAATATTCTACCAATATAAATAATTAATATTAAAAAGAATTTTTTAATTAAAATTTGTTTTTTTACTATTCATTAAAAATTGATGAATATTAGAAAAATACCCAAAAAATACCCAATGTGAATTTTGATTTCCTGATACTAAAAAAAATTATTTCTTGAAATAGAATATATAAATGTAACCAAACTTACATTTAATGAGGTTTCTCCATCAAAAGGTGGTAAATTAACCTTTTTAATAATATTAGAGAATTTATGATTAAAATGAAATTCATTGTTATTTTAAGACTCTAAATATTATTTGATAAATGTAAAAACATTTAACCATATTGCATAATAATATTATAGTTACCCTTATTCATTCCTACCAATTCAACTACTATGAATTGACTACAACTTAAAATATTATTATGTAATTATTTTTCAGTAGAATTAGCCATGTATGCGACCTGAAATTTCAGAGAAACCCATTGTTTCATGTCCGGTATTCAATCAAACATAAATCACTTTTAATGTAAAATTAATATTAAAATCACCAATATTAAAAACTATGAAAATTTAGTATTCTTTATTTACATGGGATCTTATTAAAACAAGTGGTAAAAAATAAATGATGTCGTGCTTATTGATTATATATTGAACATTGTAGTTTATAATATTCCCATTTGACATTGACATAGATTATATATATATTTATTTACCTTAAAATTGTTTAAATATTTTTAATTATATCATTGTAATATAGTCCCTGAAAAAAACCATGTCTTAGTTGAAGATATAGATAATTATTTTCCTTAAGTTAGTTCTTATGTGAGAGTCATCTAAAGATTGTGGAATGTGTGACATAACTTGTATATAGCTTTACAATTTCTTCTAATTTACTAGCATTATTATATTATATAGGTATAATTATTGGAGAGAGATCATGTGTTCTTATAGATATTTACTTCATAATGGAGTTTTCATATGGGTATGAATGTATAGTTAGAACCTTAGTGTGTTGGTAACATTTGGATAGTTACGGATATTTTTTTGTTTAATATTTTAATTCATTATGTTTTACATATAGAAATTTCTCTCCATTTAAAATATCTCAACTCTAGATATATGATCCATAATATCGATCAGACATTTCATTTTTATAAATAAAATTAGACACCCCATGAAAAATTCATGGTTGTCTAAGATGATGATTCCCTAATGCATCCCCATATACCAACCCAATACATTCCAATTGTAGAGTCCCCACTCTTGAGAAGAACAACAATAAATTTTCAAGGCAAATCCCCAAAGAAAGAGCATCTGTAGGAATGTTTCCACCATGAAATATGAGGAACCACGCATTTATTAAAAAATTTCAAGGCAGATCCATGAGTGAAATAACACAGCCACCAAGGCACCTCTCCTTTCCATTGAATTTCTTGAATCAGTACCTCTTATTCTGATTCCACTTTCTTGACCAACAATGATAAATATTTATATATCATAACATCCAATAGAAATTCCCAAACTTTAGCATATAGCGATTTTCCAGGACAGTGATAGCTGTAAAAGGCCGCTAAAACCGATCCACTATTGTCCCTTAGTAGTCCTCCCCACTCCCCCCTCTGCATTATCCCATTCATTAAATAACCATCAACATTGAGTTTCAACCCATTCATTGGAGGTTTCTATCTCACCCATCCTCTCTGGATCGTTGGACGAGTCACTGGTCTATTATGATTGATATGGATGACAATAGAGTTCAACCCCCCATTTTATAACGAACATAGTTCATGTAGTAGACCTATCAGTTTCACCAGAATAAGAGAGTTCATACTACAAAATTCCCATCCTAGATTATATCACACCTCCCATGATGACCAAAATATCGAGATCACCATGACGCTACGAGTATGGTTTTCCATCAAGTTCTACTCCGCTCTTGAGAACCATCCCTTAAAAAAATTGTATGGAATTACATGGAGCGTTGTACTTAACCCATCAATCCATCGTAGATAAGAGATATTGATCTCATTCACACCTATTGAAAAATTTGGGTATCTACTCCATCTACAAATTAACAAAAGAATAAAATCTGGATGCCAGTTGAATGCCTTTATTCTGGATATGTTCCTCTATGGGAATGGCCTCATTCTACACCGCCCAGACCATGAAATTTAGCTTCGAGGGAACCTCCATACACCACAGGAGATCTACCCATTCATCATGACTCCCTTCCTACAGTATAATACCTTGATATTCATGACTGTTAAAACATCCGGAGCAATCTTCAGGGAAACATAAGTGATCTTATTCCTCAGCACAATCCAATTCTTTGAATATTTCCTTCTCTTCCGAGTTAAGAATGGTATCCAAGAATATGTTATGTTAGCAGGCATCTCTCATCGGTAAATGTGTTATAGTATCATATTTGGGTTTGTAAATAGTCTTATTAATGGAAAAAATTGTATATTAGACTAGTAGCCTGAGATATTTTCTTGAAAAAATATTCATGTAGATTTATTATTAAAAACTACTAATGCGTGGGAAAATTTTACTAATAGGGTTTTTTAAAAATCTACATTTCCATTTTTAATATTTATGTTATTAGATTTCCTGATTTGGTTATAGGATGTTTGAATGGGTAATTTGTTAGAATAAATGGGGCATTTTAGTGTATAGGATTCCTCGGGCTAGGGTGGTGAACATGGTGGAATTCGTGGTCCGATAAATTTTTTTCATAGTAGCATATTCTGTAAATAGGGAATGTATTTTTATAAAATGAGGTTTATGTGTCATGTTTTGGGGTATTTTTTATTTATCAAAAAACTGAAAATTTTATATTATTATAATTTTATCGATCATCGATCTTGTTGAGGAAGCCTATTGGAACAAAATACCATCATGATATTTTGGTATCAATGGTTTTAACACACTATAACATAAAAATTGAATAATTATATTATTTATAATAATGGTTTTATATTACAATATTTTAAATAAAAATTCTATTTAACATAATTAAAAATTAATCTCACATAAAACCCCTAAAATTTTTAAAACATCGCCCATTGTGTATTTCATTTATACAAAAGGATTCTTATATATGCAAAACATTTACATTCAAATAACATTCAATTAATTATAGAAAGGTCCACATATTCATAGAATAAAAACATATATATTTTCTACTCATCCATAAGCCTTGTTAAGATCTTGGAATATTTATTATGATAAAAAATAAATGAATAGATTATATAAAAACAAATTTAATCCATTTTTCCATTGAAAAACATAAAAACCATATGAAAATTTTCATTTATACATAATAAGAATTGACCACCATAGAATATATTAAATACGTATGGAATGATTTACAATTACCAAATATGTTGATAAAACATTTATTAAATAATTACTAAAAAACAATTATTTTTTAGTTATTATTTTTTAAAATATGATAAGGTTTCCCTAAAAACAATCCATAAACTCATAAAATATATTGTACATCCATTTGAATTTATAAGCCCATTTTCATACATATTAAAAGAACAATATTTTAATAACAATATTGAAAAGTTGAAAATGAAATATAGCCAAGGATAATTAAAAGGCCCCAGGCTTAAACCTTACTTAATATTGAGTTTTTACAAGATTACACATTGAGGTTATTTTCAGGTTTTGAGTTTTAGAGAATTAGATCATAAAACTTGTATTACATTCCACATTTAAACAAAGTTCTTACATAAAAGACAGTATTCATTTTTCCAATCAACAAAAACATATTTAAAATAAAACATGGATTTTTTCTTGACACTTCCTTGACACTATCATCATATCATGTACCCTTCACTTGACATGTGAAAAACATATCAAAAACTTGGGATGAGCATAAAAATCTCAATATGGGATATAAAAATATGGAAAGGAAACATGAGTACATGTATACATAAGAATGAAATCATACTTTACCCATAAAACATAAGCACTTCAACATACCTCATAAAATCATGAATAAATCATAGAAATCATAAGACATAATGGTAACTTGAGGCATTCATGACATTCTTACATAGGGAGTAACCCTCTTGGTTATGTTTGGAATACCCATCACAGTATATTCCCTAAATCTCTTCAGAGAAACCCTAACATTTATCCCCTTCGCGTTACCCAATTCATTGGAGAGCTATATCGGGCTCACCCGCCTTTAGTTTATCATGAAAACACTCGTCTTCGTAATAATTCCCAAGAACCACAACAATATCGTACCACATAAAACATGCATAAAGGAAACATAACATTTCCACCATTCAATCAAAAAATATCAATACAAAAAATTGATGTAAAAACATTATGAAAAAAATTTTCAATACCAAAATAAAAAAAAGTAAAACATTGTAGTTATTTTTCTTTTAAAACATGGTATGGCTTGTAGAGTAAGCCGAAACTCAAGTAATGGTCACGGCGGCAGAGAAGTCGTTGTCGCTGCATACGTACGAATAAAAAATTCTCTTTTGTCCTTTAGTAAAATGAGTTGTATAAAAAAGATTCCCTTTGGATAAATGTAAAAGTCAAAGGGGTTTATACATGGTATAAAAGAAGGTTTTGTATAAAACAAAATATTCCACATTGAAAGGAGATTGAGACGAAGTCCCATACAAAGACAATATCCGTGGATTAAGGATTAATCAATTACATAATTATGTGTGACAAACTAATACACCAAATATATGTGGATATTAAGAGTAAAAAAATCAGAGGTTATTTACACATATTCATAGAACGACATATTCAAGGGGTACAGGCTTATCCCAAAGAATCAAAATTGGGTTAAGAAGTTCCCTTGCAAAAATTTGACAGCCTAACGGTGTCACTACAAAATTCAGAAAATGAGTTGATGAGAGATAAAAAGGGTGTCCTATCACTTGGAAATAAAATTTAAATCGCTAAGGATATAGAAGAAAATATCCCAACATAATTTTATGTCAATTAAAAGACATAACAAAAGATGTCTTTTAAAAAGTGGAGGGTGAAAGGTTCCCTTACCGACATGGGTATCTTTCGAAACATACATCCTGTGAAAGAAGGACAATACAACATTGATGTAAATACTCATAAATGAAATTAAATAACACAATGAGTAAAATAATGGTCAGTACATACACCAATCAAATGAAATTGTGGAAAATGTAGCATAAATCTCACGGGAATAAAAGTGAGAGGAAAAATCCCTTACGAAAACTAGGCATCCTAACGGCGCCACTAAAACTTCCAAAAATGGATTAATGAGATAAAATAGGGTCTCTCATCATATTACAATATAATGTACAGAAAGGGGAATATAAAATAACAACTCCCATCATAACAAAGTAGAGCTTAAAAGAAGTGACATAAAGGAGAGTACTTAATAAGAAAGAGAGAGGTTAGATCTCTTACGAAAAATTGGCAGCCTAACAGCGCAACTCAAAACATCCAAAATGGATTGATGAGAGAGAATATGGTCTCTCATCATATGAACATAAAAATTAATGTAATATTAATATAAAAGAACTTCCCAATCACAATAAATATGAGATTAAAAGGAATGACATAAAAGAGTGTACTTAAAAAGAAAGAGAGGAGTAGGATCCCTTACCTAGCGTCCGACTTGACTCGATCGTTCTTTAACGTCCTGAATAATAATCATGAGTTAATTTCTACATGCTTAAGAACCTTTTTAAAGTTCATTATTCTTTTTATATCACTTATTGTCATGTTATAAACATTATTTAATCATTTAAGTTAATAATGTTAGTTTTGTCGATATTTGGTTCTTAAGTCGAAAGTGGACTTCTAACAATTACATGTTGTTCGTGTGGTCAATGGTTCATTATATCCAGAATTATATTCATGATTTGGATATAATATATATAATATATATCTATAATATACATGTATTTATAATATTACATAATCATTTAGAGGTATTAAATGAAATGCACCGTTCATGGGGACGGTAAGCCGTACATACGCATGAATGCTACTTTCATTTCCATGTCATATTAATGAAATTAAAACAAAATGAGAGGTATATATATTTTCATTCCAGAATTATATTAAACATTTATATGTAAAATAAATCATATATAATAACTTTAAATATATCCTTTATACATCCCACATATGGCATTAATGAATCAAATCACTTTTTTGGGGCGGTTGTCCACACTTCCTAAAATGAAATTATGGTGATTACCCACAATAGAAACCATAAATGTATTCCAAAAAAGAAAAATAAATAAGCTTAAGTAAAACATAAACATATTATATTTCATATATAAATATAGTGACATCTAAATGGCCACCTTTTAAGGTGTTATATGAGTGTTGAACAATCATCATTTCGGGAGGCAGAAATTCGCTATCCCCAGAAACAGTATGTTCTTTAACCATTTGATGTAGTTGTGTGTAAGTGTATCTCTAATGATTCTTATAAAGCCATCCTAGTTTATTAAAGATTCTGTAGTTGTTACAAAATAAATTAATAAAAAGAGTTTAGGTGTTTGGAGAAGCAATATAAAACAAAAGAACACAAGTGAAGACATTACCTTAAAATCGGGTACCTCTTTTTGATTTGAGATCAATGGCTAACTAGAGAAGACTTCATCCCAAAGTGAGGCTTCTAAGAGTAAGAGAGGGTTGTGGAGAGGGAAAATGATCAGGTTTTGGCCGATCCAAATGCTTTGGAAGTGTGGGTAAGGAGGTAGTGGTGGGGGCCTTTTATAAGTGGATAGTAGGGGAACTCTTGGAAAGTAAAGAAATGTTACTTTTTTTGAAAATGAGTTTCGGATTTAAAAGGTCCCAAATTGATATAATTTGTGGATAATGTGTTAAGGTTTCGAAATCCACCAATCCAATAGGTTTTTTACAAGTTTAGGACATAGATTTTACATTATCTTTTAATTTTAATTAAATCCTTTATTAATGAGGTAATCGCTGCATCATTATGATGTCCTAAATAATTTTATTTATTTAATGTCTAAAATTTATAAAAAAACTATCATGATGTAGGAAATCCTTTTATATTTCTAATTACTATTTATAGTCAAAAATCTGACTTGTATAACCCCATGTAAAAATTCTTTTAGTAAAACAACCCATATTTGTGTCATTTTTACTTTTACATTAAATAAGAAGTTATTTATGTCATTTCCCAACAATAGTGGCTCTATGGGGTCCCCAATTTGACCCATGGATTTTCTTGGTCGGCTATTACACATCCAATAAGGGTAGGACATGTGTCTAGGTCATCTCATATTATTAAATCATTATTTTTACCTTAAACTACACTAATTACCTCTAATAGCGATTAGAAACTTAAAAGTTACTATTCACCAAAAAAATTATTTTAATTCCATTTAACCACATTTTACTTCTTAATGAAAACCATGTATGTTGGATTTTTTAAATTCAAAACACAGAGTTGGAAAAGTTTCATTTAAAAGAAAAATCAGTTTCTTTAACTACCACTTAGTGGTTTCACTATTCATCAAAAATTGATGTTTTTCAGAAAAATACCAAAAAATTCACCCTAAGCTATATTTGATATTCCGAACTCAAAAATGATGTCTATTTTACAAAATTAAGAACATATATGTTGCACTAATTAATTTAATAATTAATTCCTATTGTCAAAACAAATAGCGTGTTTTTAAGAAACAATATCTCTTAAATGATTGATAGTAGTTTAAGTCCAATTTCAAATTGAAATTAATTACAATGACCATTATGGGATTAAATGGTAAAAATATATTCTAATTTTACTTTCAAAAAAATCCAAAAGATAATCTAATCATATAAATATATTAGATTAAAAAGTGGTTTTGAATTAAAATAGAACATTTTTCACTATTCATAAAAAAATGAACTTTATCAGAAAGATACTAAGAATTTACACAAAGTAAATTTTGAGGTCTCGATTCTAAAAGAGAATTTAATTTTTTCAAATATAACACGTAAAATTGTCAAAAAGTGGATTTAAAGAGGTTCTCCATCAAAAGGTGGTTAATCGACCTTCTGAAGATTATTAGAATGTTTATGCTTAAAATTGTATTCATTCACATTTTTAATCCTCAAACATTTATTGTAAAAAGTAAAAATATTTTACAAACATATATAATTATTTTTTAGCTAGTTCTGTTCATTCCCTCCATTACAATGGCTAGGCGTTAACTACCATTTAAGATAATATTATTTTATTATTATAGTGCAACGTAAGATTTCAAAGAAACTCATTGTTGCATATTGGGTAAGCCATCAAGCATAGCGTTCCCTTTAAATTAATATTAACATTTTACTCACAAATAGGGATAAATATAAAAATTTCATATTCTTTATTTACTTGGGGTGTTACATCCTTCCCCCCATTTGGGAATTGCGTCCTCACAATTTTAAAATTTGGCTTAGAAACTTCATTGAAAGTCCTACATCGGAACAAGAGTCGGTAAACCAATCACTTTAAAAGAAAGAAAGAGGAGTACAGAGGTCACCAGAGTTAACCCACACTAGGATTCCATTTAAGAAAATATAGACATGGATGAAAAACAATGGTTCATGTTCTAAGGGAGAGTGATAGTAAACATGTATAGGAGAAAGTTAACCACAAGAAAATCACAAACTTGTGATGGTTTAAACGGTATTCGATTCCCCAGTAGGAAAAGATAATAGACAAAATTTTTGTTTTATGTTTCTTTTTATTGTGGAATTTATTCATAAGGAAACATAATACCTTATCATGTTGACTTCCAACTTTTATTAGATTTCTTACACAAAATCATATTTTCTCCAAAAGACATGTATTTAAGAAGACTTGATCACATTCATAGTACTATAATCAACTTCTAGAGAATCACATAATCCACAAAAGAGAACTATATACCTTTCATTTCTTTAGAAATTAACCTAAACCATAACCAAAATGGTTAGTACAAGATCATATAATCCAGAAAAGGACAACCCTTTATAAAAAGAAAATCTATTCTTAATGTCCAAAATTTTTCCAACCAAACCCAAAGTTCAACGAGGAGCATTTGATAAACAATTTGTCCATAATATCCTTCAAAGTAAAAAAAACTAATATTGAAACCCAAATATTTGAAGGATTTAGTCACATAGTCTTCCAAGGTACAATTTAACTTTTATCTCCAAATAACAACAGTTGCTCTTAAATTCCCATATTGAAAAGTAATTAACCTAATCACATATCCTCGATGATACGTTAATCATTTCCATAGATAACCCAAAATAAACATACTCTTGATTCCTAAATTCATCTAACTAAAAATAATTAGTCAAACTAATCGGGGACTTCACGTAGTCCAGTGGTAGGCGATAAATACCAGTCGTACTTTGGTTGTGGGTTCGATTCCCACAGGTTTTTCCAAAGCGATGGGTTGTCACACGGTCTGCGTGTAGTCCTTTTTCCAAAACTATATAATTCATAAAAAATTCCCCAAAACTAGATAAAATCTTCAAAAATGATCATAACATATTTTAACCTCAAGTTTACCTCATGCCTTTCATTTTCCATCATAACATATAATAACCCATAATTACCTCAAAAGTAAGGATCATATAAACTATAATTGTTACCTTTATAATTATTACCTGAACTTCCACATCTATTGGTCATCTCATACATGATGCATTACAGATCATACAAAGGTTCAAGTGGTTGATCATGACTCCTTGATAGTTGGTTTAGAACAACCACGAGTTTCATCATTGAATCCCCCATTTTATCTAGTATAATAATCAGAGAACCACCATAGTTTCCTTCAAACCTGTTGTCTCTTTGGTGCCTGCTAGATCCATCCATTCACTAAAAACAGAGATATCAGTGAGAGTATATCAACAAAACCATCATGTAGTAATGAGGAAGGTAAACACTAAGATATACTTAAACATTGAGGATCATTTCAGGATTAGAGTTTTAGTGAATTAGATCATAAAACATGCATTACACTCCACATTTAAACAAAGTGGTTTCATAAAAGATAGTATTCATTTTTCCCATCAATGGAAAAATATTTAAAATAAAACATGGATTCTTTCTTGACACTTCCGTGACACTATCATCATATCATGTACCCTTCCATTGACCTGTGAAAAACATTTCAGAAACATGGGATGAGCATAAAAAGCTCAGTAAGGGATATAAAAATATGGAAAGGAAACATGAGTACATGTATACATAAGAATGAAATCATACTTTACCCATAAAAAATTAGCACTTTAACATACCTCATAAAATCATGAATAAATCATACAAATCATAAGACATAAAGGTAACTTGAGGCATTCATAACATTCTTACGTAGGGAGTAACCCTCTTGGTTATGTTTGGAATACCCATCATAGTATATTCCCTAAATCTATTTGGAGAAACCATAACGTTTAACCCCTTCACGTTAACCAATTCATTGGAGAGCTATATCGGGCTCACCCGCCCTTATTTTATCATGGAACCACCCGTCTTCATAATAATGCCCAGGAACCACAACATAATCGTATCACATAAAACATGCATAAAGGAAACATAACATATACACCGTTCAATCACAAGATATCAATACAACACATTGATGTAAAAACATTATGAAAAACATTTTCAATACCAAAGTAAAAGAAAAGTAAAACATAGTATTTATTTTACTTTAAAAAAAGGTATGGCTTGTGGAGGATGCCGAAACTCAAATCATGGTCACAGCGGCAGAGAAGTCGTTGTTGCCGCATACATATGACAAAAACATTCCCTTTTTACATTTAGTAAAATGCATTGTGTAAAAAATACTCATTTTGGATAAATATAAAAGTAAAAGGTGTTTATACACCATATAAAAGAATGTTGTGTATAAAACCAAATATTCCACAATGAAAGGAGATTGAGATTAAGTCCCATACAAAGATGGTATCCTTGGATTAAGGATAAATCAATAACATAATTATGTGTGACAAACTAATACACCAAATATAAGTGGATATTAAGTATAAAACAATCAGATTTTATTCACACATATTCATAGAATGACATATTCAAGGAGTACAATCTTACACTAAATAATCAAAATTGGGTTAAGAAGTTCCCCTGCAAAAATTTGACAGCCTAACGGCGTCACTACAAAATTCAGAAAATGAGTTGATGAGAGATAAAAAGGGTATCTCATCACATGGACATAAAATTTAAATCACTAAGGATATAGAAGAACATATCCCAACATAATTTTATGTGAATTAAAATAAATTAAAAAAGAATTCTTTTAAAAAGAGGAGGGTGAAAGGTTCCCTTACCGACATGGGTATCTTTCAAAACATACACCCTGTGAATGAAGGACAATACAACATTGATTTAAATACCCATAAATGAAAGTATATTACAGAATGAGTAAAATAATGGTTAGTACATACACCACTAAAAGGAAATTGTGGAAAATGTATCATAAATCTCATGGGAATAAAAGTGATATGAAAAATCCCTTACGAAAACTCGGCAGCCTAACGACGCCACTTAAAACTTCCAAAAATGGATTGATGAGATCAAATAGGGTATCTCAAAATATTACAATAAAATTTACAGAAAGAGGAATATAAAAGAAAATCCCCTATCATAAAAATGTTGAGCTTAAAAGAAGTTACATAAAGGAGAGTACTTAAAAAGAAAGAGGGAGGTTAGATCTCTTACGAAAATTTGGCATCCTAACGGCGCCACTCAAAAACTTCCAAAATGGATAGATGAGAGAGAATAGGTTCTCTCATAATTTTAACATAAAAATAATATTAATTGTAATATATAAGAACATCCCAATCACTTGAAAGATGTGCTTAAAAGGAATTACATAAAAGAGTGTACTTAAAAAGAAAGAGAGGAGTATAATCCCATACCTCAGGTCCGACTTGACTCGATCGTTCTTTAACGTCTTGAATAATAAACCTGAGTTAATTTCAACTCTCTTAAGACCAATTTTCAAGTTAATTATTCCTTTTATATCACTTATTTCCATGTTATAAACAATATCTAATCATTTAAGTTAATAATGTTTGTTTTGTCGATATTAGGTTCTTCTGTCGAAAGTGGACTTATTACAATTACACGCTGTTTGTGTGGTCAAAGGTTCATTATATACAGAATGATATTCCTGATTTGGATATCATATATATCATATATATAAATAATAAACATGTATTTATAATATTACATAATCATTTTGAGGTAATAAAGGAAATGCACCGTTCATGGAGACTGTAAGCCATACGTACGCATGAACGCTACTTTCATTTCTATGACATATTAATTGAATTAAAACTAAATGAGAGGTATGTATATTTTAATTACAGAATTATATTCATAATTTATATTTAATATACATTATATATAATAAATTTAAATACATCCTTTATACATCCCACATATGGAATTAATGAATGAAATCACTTTGAGGGGGCGGTAGTCCGCACTTCCTAAAATGAAATTATCGTGTTTACCCACAATGGAAACCATAAAGGTTTGCCACAAAAGAAAAATACATAATCTTAATTAAAACATAAACATATTATATATCATATATAAATATAGATTCATCTTAATGTCCAACTTGTAAGGTGTTATATGAGTGTTGAACAATCATTGTTTCGTGAGGCAGAAATTCGCCATCCACAGAAACAATATGTTCATTAAAAATTTGATGTAGGTGTGTGTAAGTGTAGATCGAATTATTCTTATAAAAACATCCTAGTATATTGAATATACTGTAGTTTTTACAAAATAAATTAATAAAAAGAGTTTAGGGGGTTGGAGAAGCAAAATAAAACAAAAGAACATAAGTGCAGACATTACCTTAAAATCAGGTAACTATTTTTGATTTGAGCTCAAAGGCATACTTGGGAAGACTTCTGTACAAAGTGAGGCTTCAAGGAGTAATAGAGGGATGTGTAGAGGCAAAATTAGCAGGGTTTGGCCGATCCAAATGCTTTGGAAGTGTGGGTAAGAATGTAGAGGTGGGGGCATTTTATAAGAGGAGAGGAGGGGCACTCTTGGAAAGTAAAGAAATGTTACTTTATTTGAAAATGGGATTCGGATTTAAAAGGTACCACATTGATATACATCTAGGATAACGTGATGAGGTTTCAAAATCCATAAATACAATAGGTTTTGGATATGTTTAGGTCATAGATTTTACATTATCTTTTCATTTTCTTTAAATCCTTTATTAATGATGTAATCGATGCATCATTATGATGTCCTAAATAATGTTATTTATTTAATGTATAAAAATTATAAAAAAATATCATGATGTATGAAATCGTTTAATCATTCTAATGACTATTTATAGTCAAAACTATGACTTTTATAACCCCATGTAAAAATTGTTTTAGTAAAACAACTCATGTTTGTGTCATTTTTACTTTTACATTAAATAAATTGTTATTTATGTCATTTCAAAAACCAAAGTGGCTCCATGGTGTCCCCAAGATGACCCATGGATTGTCTTGGTCTGACATGACACATCCAATAATTGTAGGACATGTGTTAAGCTCATCTCATATTATTAAAACATTATTTTTACCTTAAACTACATTAATTACCTCTAATCGCGATTAAAAACATAAAAGTTACTATTCACCAAAAAAATATTTTAATCCCATTGACCACATTTTACTTCTTAATGAAAAACATGTATTTCGGATTTTTTAAATTCAAAACACAGAGCAGGCAATGTTTCATTTAAAAAAAATTAGTTTCTTTAACTACCACTTAGTGGTTTCACTATTCATCAAAATTTGATGTTTTTCAGAAAAATACCAAAAAATTCACTCTAACCTATATTTGATATCCCGAACTCAAAAATTATGTCTATTTAACAAAATTAAAAACATATAAGTTGCATTAATTAATATTATAATTAATTCCCACTGTCAAAACAAATAGTGTGTTTTTAAGAAACAATATCTATTAAAAGATTGACACTAGTTTAAGTCAAATTTCAAATTGAAATTAATTCCAATGACAATTATTGGATTAAATGGTAAAAATATTTTCTAATTTTACTTTAAAAAAATTCAAAATATAATCTAATCATATAAATAAATTAGATTAAAAAGAGGTTTTGAATTAAAATACAACATTTTTCACTGTTCATAAAAAATGAACTTTATCGGAAAGATACCAAAAATTTACACAAATAAATTTTGATGTCTCAATTCTAAATAAGAATTTAATTTTGTCAAATATATCACATAAAATTGTAAAAAAGTTTATTTAAAAGTGGTTCTCCATCAAAAGGCGGTTAATCGACCTTCTAAAGATTATTAGAATGTTTACGCTTAAAATTGAATTCATTAACATTTTTAATCCTCTAACATTTATTGTAAAAACGAAAAATATTTGACAAAAATATATAATTATTTTTTAGTTAGTTCTGTTCATTCCCTCCATTACAATGGCTAGGTGTTAACTACCATTTAAGACAATATTATTTTATTATTATTGTGCAACGTAAGATTTCAAAGAAACTCGTTGTTGCATATTGGGTATGCCATCAAGCATAGCATTCCCTTTAAATTAATATTAACATTTTACTCAAAAATAGGGATAAATATAAAAATTTCATATTCTTTATTTACCTGGGGTGTTATATCCTTCCACCCTTTTGGGAATTGTGTCCTTGCAATTTTAAAATTGTGCTCAGAAACTTCATTGAAAGACCCACATTAGAACAAGAGTCAGAAAAACAATCAAATTAAAAAAAGAAAGAGGAGTACATAGGTCACCCGAGTTAAACCATACTAGGATTCCATTTAAGAAAATATGGACATGGAGGAAAAAAACAATGGTTCATGTTCTAAGGGAGAGTGATAGTAAATATATCTAGGAGGAAGTTAACCACAAGATAATCACAAGCTTGTGATGGGTTAAACAGTATTCGATTCCCTAGTAGGAAAAGTTAATAGACAACATTTTTGTTTTAAGTTTATTTTTATTGTGCAATTTATTCATAATGAAACATAATCTCTTATCATGTTGACTTCCAACTTTTATTAGATTTCTTACACAAACTCATATTTTCTACAAAAGATGAGTATTTAGGAAGACTTGTTCAAATTAAGAGAACTATAATCAACTTCTAGAGAATCTCCTAATCCATAAAAGAGAACTATATACTTCCCATTTCATTAGACTTTAACCAAAACCAAAAAAAATAATGGTTAGTACAAGATCAGATAATCCAGAAAAGGAAAACCCTTTATAAAAAGAAAATCTATTCTTAATCTCCAAAATTTGTCCAACAAAACCCAAAGTTCAACCAGGACCATTTGATAAAAAAAATTTCCATAAAATTCTTCAAAGTAAACCAAACTATTATTAAAACCCAAATATTTGAAGGATTTAGTCACATAGTCTTCCAAGGTACAAATTAACTTTTATCTCCAAATTACATCAGTTGCTCTTAAATTCTCATATTGAAATGTGATTAACCTAATCACATATCCTCGATGATAGGTTAATCATTTCCATAGATAACCCAAAATAAACTTAATCTTGATTCCTAAATTCATCTAACAAAAAATAATTAGTCAAACTAACATGGGACTTCACGTAGTACAGTGGTAGGTGATAAATACCAGTCGCACTTTGGTTGTGGGTTCGATTCCCACAGCTTTGTCCGACGTGATAGGTTGTCACACGGTCTGAGTGTTGTCCTTTTTCCAAAACTATATAATTCATAAAAAATTCCCTAAAACAAGATAAAATCTTCAAAAATTATCATAACAAATTTTAACCACAGGTTTATCTCATGCCTTTCATTTTCCATCATATCATATAATAACCCATAATTACCTCAAATGTAAGGATCACATAAACTCTAATGGTTACCTTTATAATTATTACCTGAACATCCACATCGATTGGTCGTATCATACATGATGCATTACAGATCAGACCAAGGTTCAAGTGGTTGATCATGACTCCCTGATAGTTGTTTTAGAACAACCACGAGTTTCCTCATTGAATCCCCCATTTTATCTAGTATCATAATCAGAGAACCACCACAGTTTCCTTCAAAGCTGTTGTCTCTTTGGTTCCTTCTAAATCCATCCATTCACTAAAAACAGAAATTTCAGTGAGTGTGTATAAACAAAACAATCATGTACTAATGAGGAAGGTAAACACTAAGATATACTTACTCATTTACTTTATCTAAAATTGGGACTCTTTCTGAAATCCAAACCATTATGGTAATGTCACTTGTGCTCAGAGAATACACTATCCTCTAAAGTTATCTAAATCGACCTCTGATACCAACTATAAGGCCCCAACCTTAAACCTTACTTAATCTTGAGTTATTACAAGATTACACATTGAGGATCTTTTTTGGTTTATAGTTTTAGATAATTAGATAAAAAAACTTTCATTACATTCCACATTTAAACAAAGTGGTTACATAAAAGATAGTATTCATTTTTTCCATCAACAGATACATATTTAAAATAAAACATGGATTATTTATTGACACTTCTTACACACTATCATCATATCATGTACCCTTCCCTTGACATGTGAAAAACATTTCAAAAATGTGGGATGATCATAAAAATCTCAGTAAGGGATATAAAAATATTGATAGGAAACATGAGTACATGTATACATAATAATGAAATCATACTTTACCCATAAAACATAAGAACTTTAACATAACTCATAAAATCATGAATAAATCATAGAAATCATACGACATAATGGTAACTTGAGGAATTCATAACATTCTTACGTATGTAGTAACCCTCTTGGTTACCTTTGGAATACCCATCACAGTAAATTCCCTAAATCTCTTCAGAGAAACCTTAACATTTAACCCCTTCACATTACCCAATGCATTGGAGAGCTATATCGGGATCACCCGCCGTTATTTTATCACGAAACCACCCATCATCGTAATAATGCCCAAGAACAACAACATAATCCTATCACATAAAACATGCAAAAAGGAAACATAACATTTCCACCGTTCAATCACAAGATATAAATAAAACACATTGATGTAAAAACATTCAGAAAAATATTTTCAATACCAAAATAAATGAATAGTAAAACATGGTATTTATTTTTCTTTAAAAAATGTATGGATTGTAGTGGAAGCCGAAACTCAAATAATGGTCACAGTGGTAGAGAATTCGTTGTCGCCGCATACGTATGACAAAAACATTCCCTTTTGTCATTTAGTAAAACTCTTTGTATAAAAACTATTCTTTTTGGATAAACGTAAAATTCAAAGGTTTTTATACACCGTATAAAATAAGGTTGTGTATAAAACAAAATATTCCACAATGAAAGGAGATTAAGACAAAGTCTCATACAAAGATGGTATCCTTGGATTAAGGATAAATCAATTACATAATTAAGTGTGACAAACTAATACACCAAATATAAGTGGATATTAAGTATAAAAAAATCAGAGGTTATTCACACATATTCATAGAATGACAAATTCAAGGAGTACAAGCTTATCCCAAAGAATCAATATTGGGTTAAGAAGTTCCCTTGCAAAAACATGACAGCCTAAATGTGTCACTACAAAATTCATAAAATGAGTTGATGAGAGATAAAAAGGGTGTCTCATCACTTGGACATAAAATTTAAATCACTAAGGATATAAAAGAACATATCCCAACATAATGTTATGTTAATTAAAATACATAACAAAAGAAGTCTTTTAAAAAGTGGATGGAGAAAGGTTCCCGTACCGACATGGGTATCTTTCGAAACATACACCCTGTGAAATAAAGACAATACAACATTGATATAAATACTCATAAATGTTATTATATTAAAAATGAGTAAAATAATGGTAAGTACATACAACACTAAAAGGAAATGTTTTAAAATGTAACATAGATCTCAAGGGAATAAAAGTGAGTTGAAAAATCCCTTAAGAAAACTCAGCAGCCTAACGGCGCCAATTAAAACATCCAAAAATGGATTGATGAGATCAAATAGGCTCTGTCATAATATTACAATAAAATATAAAGAAATAGGAATATAAAATAACATCCCCCATAATAACAAAGAGGATATTAAAATAAGTGACATAAAAGAGAGTACTTAAAAAGAAAGAGAGAGGTTAGATCTCTTACAAAATTTCAGCAGCCTAACGGCGCCACTCAAAACTTCCAAAATGGATTTATGAGAGAGAATAGGGTCTCTCATCATATGAACATAAAAATTACAGTAAGAGTAATATAAAAAATCTTCCCAATCACAAGAAATATGATTTTATAAGGAATTACATAAAAGAGTGTACTTAAAAAGAATGCGAGAAGTAGAATCCCTTACCTCGGGTCCGACTTGTCTCAATCGTTCTTCAACGTCCTGAATAATTAACTTGAGTTAATTTATACTTGATTAAGAACATTTTAAAGTTCATTATTACTTTTATATCACATATTTCCATGTTATAAACATTATGTAATCTTTATGTTAATAATGTATGTTTTGTCAATATTTGGTTCTTATGTCGAAAGTGGACTTCTTACAATTACATGTTGTTCGTGTGGTCAAAGGTTCATTATATCCAGAATGATATTCATGATTTGGATATCGTATATATCATATATATACAGAATATAAATGTATTTATAATATTACATAATGATTTAGAGGTAATAAATGAAATGCAGCGTTCATGGAGACGGTAAGCCGTACATACGCATGAACGCTACTTTCATTTCTATGTCATATTATTAGAATTATAACTGAATGAGAGGTATGTATATTTTAATTACAGAATTATATTCATCATTTATAGGTAACATACATCATATATAATAACTTTAAATACATCCTTTATACATCCCACATATGGCATTAATGAATCAAATCACTTTGAGGGGCGGTAGTCCGCACTTCCTAAAATGAAATTATCGTGTTTACCCAGAATGGAAACCATAAAGGTATGCCAAAAAAGAAAAACACAGAAGCTTAAGTAAAACATAAACATATTATATATCATATATAAATATAGTGACATCTTAATGGCCACCTTTTAAGGTGTTATATGAGTGTTGAACAATCATCGTTTCGTGAGGCTGAAATTATCCATCCACAGAAACAGTATGTTCTTTAACCATTTTTTGTATGTTTGTGTAAGTGTATCTCTAATGATTCTTATAAAAACATCCTAGTATATTTAACATACTATAGTTTTTACAAATGAAATGAATAAAAAGAGTTTAGGGGGTTGGAGAAGCAAAATAAAACAAAAGAACACAAGTGAAGACATTACGTTAAAACCAGACAACACTTTTTTATTTGAGCTCAATGGATTACTTGGGATGACTTCTGCCTAAAGTGAGGCTTCAGGGAGTATGATACGGATGTGGAGAGTAAAAATGGGCAGGTTTTGGCCGATTAAAATGCTTTGGAAGTGTGGGTAAGGTGGTAGAGGTGGGGGCCTTTTATAAGAGGGGAGGAGGGGCACTCTTGGAATGTAAAGAAATGTTACTTTATTTGAAAATGGGTTTCCAATTTAAAATGTCCCACATTGATATAATTCTAGGATAAAGTGATAAGGTTTCAAAATCCATCAATCCAATAGGTTTTTGACATGTGTAGGTCATATATTTTACATTATCTTTTCATTTTATTTAAATCCTTTATTAATGAGGTAATCACTGCATCATTATGATGTCATAAATAATTTTATTTATTTAATGTCTAAAAATTATAAAACAAATATCATGATGTAGGAAAACTTTTTATCTTTCTAATGAATATTTATAGTCAAAAATATGACTTGTATAACCCCATGTAAAATTGTTTTAGTAAAACAACTCATGTTTGTGTCATTTTTACTTTTACATTAAATAAAAAGTTATTTATGTCATTTCCCAACCAAAGTGGCTCGATAGGGTCCCCAAGCTGACCCATGGATTTTAATGGTCGTCCATGACACATCCAATAAGGATAGGACATGTGTCAAGCTCATCTCATATTATTAAAACATTATTTTTACCTTAAACTACACTAATTAACTCTAATCGCGATTAAAAACATAAAAGTTACTATTCACCAAAAATTTATTTTAATTCCATTGAACCAAATTTTAATTCTTAATGAAATAAATGTATGTAAGATTTTTGAAATTAAAAACATAGAGCTGGCAATGTTTCATTTAAATGAAAAATCAGTTTCTTTAACTACCACTTAGAGGTTTCACTATTCATCAAAAATTGATGTTTTTCAGAAATATACCAAAAAATCCCCCTAAGCTATATTTGATATTCAGAACTCAAAAATGATTTCTATTTTGAAAAATTCAAAACATATAAGTTTCATTAATTAATTTAATAATTAATTTCCGCTGTCAAAACAAATAGTGTGTTTTTAAGAAACAATATCTATTAAAATATTGACACTAGTTTAAGTCCAATTTCAAATTTAAATTAATTACAATGACCATTATTGTATTAAATGGTAAAAATATATTCTAATTTTACTTTAAAAACAATTCAAAAGATAATCTAATCATATAAATAAATTTGATTAAAAAGAGGTTTTGAATTAAAATACAACATTTTGCATTATTCATAGAAAATGAACTTTATCGGAAAGATACCAAAAATTTACACAAAGTAAATTTTGATGTCTCGATTCGAAAGAAAAATTTTATTTTTTAAAATATAACACATAAAATTGTCAAAAAGTGGATTTAAAAGAGGTTTTTCATCAAACGGCGGTTAATCGTCCTTCTAAAGATTATTAGAATGTTTACGCTTAAAATTGAATTCATTCACATTTTTAATCCTCTATCATTTATTGTAAAAAGTAAAAATATTTTACAAACATATATAATCATTTTTTAGTTAGTTCTGTTCATTCCCACCATTACAACAGTTAGGCGTTAACTACCATTTTAGATGATATTATTTTATTATTATAGTGCATCGTAAGATTTCAAGGAAACTCATTGTTGCATATTGGGTAAGACATCAAGCATAGAGTTCCCTTTAAATTAATATTAACATTTTACTCAAAAATAGGGATAAATATAAAAATTTCATATTATTTATTTACATGGGGGGTTAAAATAATAATATAAATATTAACATTGATATTGATAATTTATTTTATAATAGCGATGTTAATTATTTTAGATATCATATTCACATCGCCATGTAATTTTGGTAAATCATCATAAACATAACCTAAGGGTCTGCTGCCTATATATCATATATATTTGATTATTTATAAACCAAACAAACATGGTAATTATATTACGAGTCCTACCGATTAATTGAGTTGATAAAATGGATGATTCCTATAAGTAAATAAGAATAATTTATCCATCACAATATCAAAATGAATAATAGTTCTATAAGTATTGAATATTATAATTAATATTGAAAAATTGAAATATAAAATGACAATATCTTCAAAAAAATTTACTATAATGACATGATTATAATTCATATATATTAATATGATGAATGATATCAGTATAATATATCCCTGATAAATATAATTATTCATCAATGTATTTTTACATATATGAAAATATTTTTCAAAAATTTAAAACTATTCTATAAAAACCGAAGAGAAATATTGGGTTTTTATAATATTTTAAATAAAAAATATCATAAAATTTATGAAATAGAATTATTTAAAATTAATAATATAAAAATAAAATTTCTATTTATAATACATTAAATTTCATGAAAATTTGAAAAACAAATTGTACTGGACTTATTAAAAGTAATCATTATTTTCACATTTTCTATAAAAAAATTAAAATTGAGTCGTATAAATGAACATATGATGTAATACATTTATATTTATATATTAAAAAAAATTATTTAAAAATAATTTTTACATGCCATGATACATGTATAAGATCATTATTGAATCATTTTAGGAGTAAGGATATATTGAAGAAATATTTTATAATAAACCCACTTAGAAATTATTTTTTTAAGAAATTAAATTTCCATAATTTTGAATTCATATTGATAAAGTATATACTCTTATATAATAAATTTATAAGAGTAAAAAATAAATTATATGACACTATAAAAATTATAATATCAGATGTCATCCATTTATAAATTTTTAGTGCCAGGTTTTTCATAAACCATTTCTAGGGTATTCATTTTTAGTGTTAACTATTTAATTTTCCATGGATTTTTATATTTTATTATTTTAGACCATAAATATTAATCATATTATCATAATTTATAGAATATTATAAATTTCAAAAATATCATATTTATTCAGTAAATATTGTTTTAGAACCATTAATAATAAGCGGTAATAGAAAATTGAAAATCCATATTCATGGATATTGGAGTCTACATTTATACATAAACATTGTATTCAATTTATAATGAAATGAGGAAAATAATGTTTTATAACATTTAATAACAATATAATAAAAATTATATCATAGATATCATATAATTTCATTAAATCTATCATTATTTACAATAATCTGATGTAGTGGTGGAAAATGAACCTCATCGTTATGTGGATATTGAAATCTATATGTACACACAAGTGATGCTTTAATTTTTTTTACTGAAATCAGTAATAAAAAAGTATATTATATAATAAAATTATTTATAGATAATTATATTATAATCATATTATATAAAATATTTGGGTATCATAATAACCATCCTTGGGTGGGAGTGATTGAAAACATGTCTCATTACATCATTATGTTAGTAGGCCACATGTACGAATGCGGAATTAATTCATTTATGGTGGGATAGATGGTTAGATTAATAAGTATATAAAGAAATAACACCTCTATATATTTGGGATAATTATGTTATTATATATACATTGTATTGAAATAATTCATAAATTTAGAATAAGCAATAATATAATATAATTCATGTAACAATCCACAATTTATTCACTGTAATTTCCTTTCATATAATTATTACAAATAGTTTACATCACATAAAATCACAGAGGATATTGTAAAAACATTATAAATGAATAATTAATAAAATAAAATTTATTTCAAGAAAAAAAATATTATACACCTATGAAAAAGTAACATGACCATTGGAATAGTAATCGTCCCATTGTGAATTGTAATCAATCCAATAGAATAGTCAACTCTCCTATAAATGTGTATATAATATTTTTATATATTTTTCATGGAAATATAATATATTTATATCATTTAATATGTAAATTATTTTAAAAATATATATAAATTAAGTGTTGCGAATTTTTGTAAAGCGTAAATGATTATTTAAAATTATATAATTAATTTAATGTTTTACTTAAAATTTAATTAAAAAAAACATCCATAAATTATTATTTTCCATTTTTTTGTAATAATATAATTTTTTTAAGGATGTATTATCTTCTTACAGTATCATAATATCTGTTATAATTTTAAAATCGATATTTTCAAAAAAATGATGATTTTAATTTTGAACTTTTCTAATATTATAAATATTAATTTCATAATTTAGTGTAAATTATATAATTATATTGGTCATCAAAGATGTGTAGGGTGAATTTTTTCATTATTTTATAATTTTTTTGAATATTTTTTGAATTGTGAAATTCAATAATTTATTGTATTTAATAAATATATTAGTTATTGAGTAAGGGTTGATTTATATGTGATGGAAGCACATAATCACAAACTATAATTCTTTGTTTACTGTATTTATTCAATTTATTTGACAATATGTATATTCTGAAGAAAAAATTATAAAAAATATATTAAATTTATAAAAACCCCACTCCCCTACCTATAAATTTCACCCTCACCACTTCTTCTCATTCCACCTTCAAATATGTTAAGCATGTCCAAATTCTTCTCCATAATATTATTAATTCAATCTAACATATAAAAAATAATGATGTCTAAACACAATACCAAACAAAATTATGTAATTGAGGTTATCATGGAGACAAAACTCAAGAGGTACAATCCTATTTTTTCTTTTGTTTCCTTAGTTTTCAATTTTTTTTTTCTTTATCATTTTCTCACATCACAATCCCAATTTGTAATAAAAACAAAAATATGTTTTATATGAAATATTTTTTTAATCTAATAATACATCATCAAATATATTATATATTCCTTTTTTGTTTTAAAATTAAAACATCACTCATGAGGTGTCTATTTACCACCTTTATGGATGATGATTTTTAATTTTCTAATACTAGCAACATTGTTGGTAATAAAACCATTATAATTAATAAAACATTATTTAAAAATTTTATAATAACTTATTAGTGTTCTAGATATAGTTTTTATACATATTATAAATTTATAATACATATCTAGTATGTGATGATTGAGAAAAAATTCAATAAATAAACTAAATGGTAATCGTTAAAATTATGTCTAATGAATAAATTGTATATATTGTTAAAAATAATAATATAAGAAAATATAATTTTTTTTATTCATTTATGACATATATTTTCAATTATAGATAACAATTACTCTTTAATATTATTTTCCTTGTATATAAGTGAACTAATGATGGAACCCGAATAAATGAACACTCCTGAATTATGAAATATAATATTATAACATACAACGATGGCCATAAATGTTGATAATAACCATATAATAAATCTAATAATTTTCAACTCGATCTGAGTTAAACATTTTATGAATCTAATTTCATTATCAAAAAAATTAGGTGCACATACAAGTCCCTTTTTGATATAAGGTATGGATTTTATCCAAATCCTCCATTATCCCTCCGGGTTACACATTCTCTCTCAATCCACAAATGTAATTAAAATTTATTTTTATTTACCCCTTATATATTATTTTATTATCATAAAATTATAATTAAATTTATGATTTGTACATTCTTTTATTGTAAATACATTTTTTACATTTTATCTTTTTTAAATACACTTGATATGAAACATTGATTGAAGGGAACTTCCCAAATTCATAGCCATATTAATGTAAAATACATAATCCATAATAATCTGGAAATATTATTATAAAATAATTTTTTTTCTAAAATAATTAATATACATTATTTATGGTTTTATGAATATAATTATTCATGAGTATACATTAATGATCCATTTATCGTTTCCCTACAAATGCATTGATGTGGATCATTTCAAATTTTTTTAAACAATCTTTTTACATGTTTACAATTTAGTTTCAAAATTGTATTATGAGTATTCTATTATTATTTATAAAATATATTTTCAATACCATTCTTTTCTGGGATATAATTTTTCAAAATTAGTTTTCATGACAAATATTAATGAATTACCAAAAGAATAATTCATTCAAAAGTAAAAGAGAATTTATATCCACAATTTATCAATAATTTTTCATATTATTTTAATATATTTATACACATTATATTTAATAATATTATTAGTTATTATTGATCTCATATGTTACATATACTATATTTTATTTAATGGATTATGATAATTTTGTCTAGGGATTTATTCTCTTTATACCATTAACCAAATTACTATTTATTGTTTTTTATTATATTTCCTGATTTTGAATACTAATTACAAATTATTTTCACATATCAAAATAAATGGATATGTTTATTATGTTTCACCCTTTAATATGATTAATTAATTAGAGTTACTATGTTATATGTGGTGCCCAGTATTGCCCCTCGATGTAATGATATGTCTCGTGAGACAAACTAGATTCTATATTGGAAAACGACTTTCCTACGTATTTATAGTGTCTTGTATTAATCCTTGATGATATTTTTATAATTTAATTCATCATCTATTCCTTAATTATTTGATTCCTTATTGGTTAACCATGTGATTACTCATCTAGAATAATATTTTTTCTTATGTTCCATTCTCATGTGATTATTAATATGACATCATTTTGATCATCATTTATTCCTAGGTTATTATGTACAAGTTTATGTTTAAATCAAATATGTTGTTATATATTCATCTACCTTATTGATTATAATTATATAACTATTTTATTATTTAACCTTATTGTAAATATGATATCACCCCTTTATTATTATTAATTTTTCCTAGAATTACAATATGATTACTATGACTAAAATTTGGTGAATATATAAGATAATAATAACGTTTTCAATGAACATACTATGATGTTTTTCATTTTATTGATGTTTTTCATTTCATGTTATAATGAAATACATATGATAGAATATTTTTTTTCAGACATAGTGATATAATTATTTATTTGGGATACAATATATTATTAAATGTACCAAAGTAATGAACTAAGGAACAGCCTCTATGATTCATTTTTCAAGGTCTTTACAATTATGACAAATGTTATACATCTTGTTTGATAATGCTCATTCTGATCTCCCCATAAGGACACGTGAATTTCAATATAATGAATACCAGCAACAATATAATTTTATAATACAATTTTCAATAATTGGTTATACTATGGAGATTATGAACTAAGAAAAGTATATTAGAGGTTCTATTTTTTTATAACAGGGATAAAGGGGAAAACTTATAAAGATAAAAAACCTAAATAATATAGTAAATATCATAATAATGTATAGGTGAAATTTATGACCCTTATTTTGATGATAAGAAAGTCAATATCATGATATCTATATCCCATAAACATTTTGTATGATTATCCACAATTTTAAACATTTTATTCTCGTTTAGCTCCCTCATTAACAATTTTTATGTTTTTACATGGTAAAGACATCATTAATATTTACGGTTTATATATTTATCTACTATGTGGAATGAAACTAAATTTTCATTCATTACTTCGATTTTATGAAATTTTCTGTTAAAATTTTACAATTTAAATAATTTAATAAATTTAAATCATATAAAAAAATATTATTTAATAAAAAATGTCATCTAATTTAATATGTCGAACTATTCACAAAAATTAAGTTTATAATGGTCATGAAGAAAATTTATTTAAATTATGCACTCTTTTACCCTAATTTATACATTATTATTAACTATACATTTTATTAAAACCATTATTTATCCAAAATTATATCATTTCATTTTTTGAATGTCATTTACATTTATTTTCAACTTGTTTGAAAAAAATTATAAAATTATATTTTAATTATTTTTTGTTAATTGAAAAATTAAATTTACATCACCCAAATTATTTTTTTATCATAAAAATTATATTTTATATTCATTCATTGAATATTATTATTCCAATTAAAACACATTTATTAAATTAAAATCTAAGGATTGATATTTTTTGTAATTATACACTACCTTTTTTGAAAAAATAAATAATAGAAAAATCATCAATGTAAAATATCTCTATTAATATTATTTGATTTTATTTTAAATATTTTATCTTTATTGCATTAATTAATTATATTTTTCAAGGGAAAACCATTTACAAAAATATCATAATATAAATTTTATTATTCAAAACATCAAAAGGTCATCTTGGTTATAATTGTAATTTTCATATAATAATATTCCTAGTGTATTTCATAATTTTTTCAATCTCAGCATTTCAGATACCACACAAAATACAATATTTTATTTAATTAAATTTATTCTAAATCTTTTACACTTTTACATATTTCCAATTAATAAAATTAAATCAGTTAAATATTTAATATTGACAACAATAGTTGTTTCAATCAGTTGTTTGTATCACTTCCAAGGATTAAAATACTAAAAATATGGTCATGAAATGAAAATATTTATAAATATTAAAAAATATCAAACATGTATACCCACAAAATTAAAATATGTTCATTAGAAATACATTTAAATTTATAGGAAGGAAAATTTTACATATATAAGTAATAAAATATAGTTGAGTTCAATAATCAAAAATGAATTTTTAGGAATTGGAAATATGGATATGATAAAGAAATCTTCCCTAATGTGGATAAACATTATTAGTAGAAATGATATTAATTATTAAAATATCCTAATGAATGAAGAATATTTGAAATTAATTTTCTTTTATACAATATGTAGAGACATAATCAATTCATCCTCAATAATTTTAAAAGACAAAAATTTTAATATTAAAAATAATTATATAGAGTTAGCTGGATTCTTTTTTGGCCAAGATATCGACCGTGAGAATTTTTACTTCCTATATTTATTCAAATATAAATGTTTTTTTCAAATATTTACTTTCTTTCAATTAGTTTTCCATATTTTATTTATCTCAGATTCTAAATGATAGATGGTATATTTATTATTCCATAATCACTAAAATGTAATTCAATGGATCATAAGATTAAAAAAATATAAAAATGTATTTATCTTATTTCATTACAAAAATCAAACCACAAAATATTGAAAACATGTTATATATATATAAAATATTAATAAAACATAATATGGTGAAACATTTCATTGATATCCAATGTGTGTATAATAACACGAAAGTTTAAACATATATAATTCAATAAGTAACTAATTAAAACCAATCAAATAAATCCTGATCATGTTGAATCCGTAAAAATTAAATTAATTTGATTAAATTTTATTCTAATATTATTTTACAATTTATCACTTAATAACATTATTCACAAAAAATATCACATGAAATTTATATTACCTTATCATATAATCTCTATTAATTAGTAATATACATAAAAAATTACCAATATCATATGAAAATCATGATGGATTTGAAAAGATATCACAAAATTTATTTATCAAATAAAATATCATTGAAGCAAAAAAATCATTTACTATGATATAATAGTGTTCTTAATATAGGGAAATTCCTAAAAATAATATTAATCACATAGTTTCTAAATTAATTTTTAAACCAATGGGTTTCTATATAGTAAAATGTATATCCCAAAAATTTAGTAACCATTATATAAAAATAACTATAATTTACATAACATCAAATATCATTCTAACCAAACATATTATCATATCATTAATCATATATCCACAAAAATAAAAAAATAATTATTCCTAAAATAACTATTTCAATGAAACAATTATAGAATCTAAGAATTTCATTCCAATAAATTTCTATCAAAATATATTTAATCATCTTAAACTCCCATCACATAATATTTTAAAATGGGTATTTATAACTTTCATATTTTTATCAAACAATGATTTATATAATAATTATGTTATTTAAAATTATTTATGTATCCATATGAAAATGATATTAACCACAAATTTTATCTAAATAATTGATTTCATACAAATGCTAATACCTAAAACATAATCTATCAGTAATTAAATATATTAGAGAATGTTAATTTTTTATAATATTCAAAGAATATTTATTTTTATTTTTAGATATTTGATGAAATCTAAAATATAGTTAACCCTTAAATGATAATATAGAAACTTCCACTAAATAAACAGTTCTACAATAAAAACTAAATTCATAAATTTGATTCTCATGCTTCCTTAAAATGATCTCATATTATTATATGAAGGATCTCCATAATATAATGATAGACTATTATATAATTAATACCCATCCCAATTCCAATTGTAAAAAATCGAAACCATATGATTAGTAAAAATAGTTCTTTTAGGGTTATAAAAATTAAGTTAAAGTCCTTAGTATATTAAAAAATGAAAAATCATATGACAATTTTCCTTTTCTAATAATATTCATTAATATATAAATATTTAATTTCATACTCTTCAAATATAATTATATATCAAAAATTTATTCATAAAATATTTCATAAATAAGAGTACTTGGAAATCCATAGTTCTTTTGGTTTGATATGAAATAGATGAAGAAATATCCTTAAAAATACAATTTTTCTGTCAATTATGATCATTTAAATTTAATTAAAAATATAATCAACATATTATGTTACCAATTTAAAATATATCCATAAAAACCATCAAAAACATAATAATGAAATATATGAGATTATATAAATTTAAATAATCACCTAAATTATAATAATTGATTTCATTATTATTGAATGTATAATATTTTACCACATACTCATACCAACTTGGACCTATATCAAAATAACCAAAAAATATTATCAAAGATTCGTGGTAAGATATCATAAATAATTGGGAAACCATAAACCAAATATCTATGGTAGTTTGTTTCATGAGATATACTAATGTTTATAGGGGGAAAATTGGACCCATTCATCAATTAATTATCCCATTCATTCTTTTAATAAATGAAATGAACAATAATACAATAAAATTCAACATTAGCATTCTTTTTAAATAACTATTATTTAAAATGATCATAATTTCACATTAAATTACTAGAACCACACCATCATATGTCAACTAGAGCAATATGATGCATGGTATCATTAGATTAAATCATTATTGAACATTATTTTTTGTGTACGATATTTATATATATGAAAATAATTTTAAAATAACATCTAGACATCTCTTTTAAAACACGGGAAATATATCATTTTCTTTTGATAATATTTTCTATTAAATTTTTAAAAAATATATAGAAAATTCATTTTATAGAAATTAACCATCAAATTTTTTAATGAAAATTCAAATTAATTAACATTGTTTGTAATAAGATAATATTTTCATCAAATATAAGTAAAAATAGTAAATTCGTATCAATCAATTTGAAAAAATTTAACAGTGAATTGTATGGAAAATATTTTAATAGATTGAATTTAATTATTTTCAATGAATGTAAAATGTAGATTAAAAGGATTTTTACTAATTTTGATTCAAAACTAATAACATTATTAAAATATTTTATGAATATAGAAATATGGATCAGTTATTTATAATGTAAAACATTAAAATGATCTTTTATTAGCAAATTCTTTACCTCAAGTCCATCATGATTCAAAAGTATGCTATCCAACTAAATTATAAATTTATATTTATTACAAATATATTAAATAAACATATATATTCTTGTAATATCATATATTATTAACCTATAAAATTTTTTAATAATGAATATTTGTGAATGAAATTATCCATTCATTGTATCCATTATATTATTATTCATGTAATATTCAGTTTTGTAGAATTTTTATTTTCTTCATAATCATAGATTCATAATTTCTTGAAATTCATACATTGTATGACTATCATATTTACACATTATATATAGTTTTAGAAAAATCCATCATTGGAAGTGATATAAAATTGAAATACAATAGTCCATATGTATGCATAAACATTATTAAAATTCATAATATTATGAATAATTGAACATTAACTACTATTTAATAACTAAATATAATGATTAAACAATAAATAAGATATTATTTCATTAATTATATCAGAATTCCCAATTACGGGGATGCGTGATGAAAAATAAAACTCATCTTTCTATAGATGAGATATATTTTACATAAGAACATGAAATAATTCCATTTTGTGTTGAAAAAATTCATAAAAATGGTTATTGTATACTATAATTATCAACTAATGAATAAACTCTAAAAAACATATATAATATATATCTTCATAATAACCTTCCTAGTATGTTTTTGATGATAATTTAAACACACCACTTGTTTGGGGGGTATTCCAAACACACATACTAGTGAATCTTATTTTTTATATAGGATTGGGAATGATAAAATTAAGGGTAATACAATGGAAATAAAACATTTTTGGAATTTTAGGGATATTTAAGTTTTTATATCATCAAGTTAATTCCATATTAAATGGATCATACATATGAAATAACGTGGTATAACGTTTCTCACAGTTATACATCACTTTTGAGAGTCCTTCTTTGGGGATCCCCCAATGTGGGGAGAATGTAATGTCCCATATTTTCCATGTATTTTCTGAATATTATATTGAATTATTTCAAGATAATATACTAATATGGAATATGATTCAGATACCTGATGTTCTTAGAATAAAATTTTAAACTATTTTTTAACTTTATTGAAAAATTTACATGTGTGTGGTTATAATAACACTTAATCTACTATTTGAATATAAAATCATAGGTCGCCATTGTGATTTGAGAGGAAGGTTTTTCTTAGAATGGACTTATATGTGACTGGTGTATGTAGAATTCAAAATATATTTTTAGAACTTTTAATAGATTAATAAAAATAATCATTAAATTTTTATTTTATTCTAAAATTATTTTTAATGATGATTCATCAACAAGGAATATATTTCCATAAATAAGGGAATCTATATGGTGATTCTATTTCAATGTTAAATAGAAACGCGAAAACAGGTTAATGATTTTTCTCCTTTATTTAGTGGAAGGAAACATCATTAATATTCCTAACATTGGATAATTTATATAGATACCAGATGTTTAACTAATGTAAGAGAAATATGTTCTCTCATCAGGGTTGGAAGATGATGAATGTAAATGAACAACTGATTGAGAATATTTTTGGATGGATCCCCTATGATGAAGAATTATTTCCTCCAATTGATCATAATTATAGATTGGTGTTTTTTTCTATGTGATTTTTATTCCCCATTATAATTACTAATGGTGAACTAAGTCCAAAGCACAAACATGTTGATCCACAGTTTGGTAGTTTTTATGAGATGGTAAAAAATGTGGTATTAAGGTGGAAAATACATCTTTATGATTTTAATTAATTCTTTATGATGTTTTTTACATGAAATAGTGTCGGATGACATGACAAAAGGATTGAAAAATTATAAATTGTGATCTTGGTGCCATTATTATCCCCTTTCTTGTGTTATATGCTAAAATACCCCGAGAATGATGACAATATGATCACGATTTCATGATAATGAGGACGGTGACCCATTGATCATAAAGGTATTCCCATTTGTAAAAGATACCCCTACAATGATGATAATGGTCTGGAGAGAGTGAGACAGTGATGAGTCACGGTGGAAAAGAAACATGGTTGGATGAATCTTTAAAATCCACCGTATGTAGAGGACAAGGTGGCAATCATGAATGTAGCAGACAAGGACGCCTACTCGATTGATGATAACTGGAATCTGTTATAAGCAGTATGAGGCTACATCATGTGATGAAGAGATGCGGTCAAGAGGGGATCATATTGATAGCCAATGACAGCTTCCCTAGGGCTGTTTGAGAAGCTTCCAAAAGTCTTGAATTTGGTGGGTGTCCATGTTTACCAGGTTTGGATGCGCCACTTGCCGCATCCAGGTGGATCAAACTAGCCCGCATGAATGGGATAGGCTGTGTAGGTTGGCGTACACCGTATTGGCGCACTATAGTGGGCCAAGTCGGTTCAGTGGCCCAAGGGACTCTTATGGTTCAAGCCTAGCTATTTTGGGATGGACAAGACCTGAACCCCCTAGATCTCTTTCCCTTAAATTCATATAACATTATAACCATGTGCTTGTTTGACAAAAAATTTTCTGCATTGTGACCCTAGTAACATAGGTGTCATTTTAGATACACTGTGTTAGTTTATGTGGAAGTATGAATACATAGTATTGGATTTAAGTGTAGCTACAACTATAATGTGTATTCTAAAGAAAGAATATTGTGGATAACTGCAACCTAGAATATGTATCTTACCAAGATAGTTTATCTTACTTTGGCTTTGTTTCTTTCCATAACATTTTTTCATACCTAGAATATGTATCTTAATATGATTTTGTGCCTTACCATGACTAAGATGGTACCCCCCAGTCAAACTATGGAGTTATTCCTCTAGTCCATAATGACACTCCATGTGTCACAAACAATTCTTGGTTAACATTAACAGCGTGTGTTATCTTCACTCCCAATGTTACTTACACTCCATGTGTTACATAAACTCTTGTGTTACTATATGAGAGTACTATGGAATCTTTCACTGATCCAATTTACGTACCATAGATCGATACTTTTTGTGAGATGAAATTAGTGACTCAATTGATTATACTACCTGGAGGCTAAAATTCTTGTAACTCTTTGTTATTTTTTAGGTAGTATTTATTAGGGATTCATTTATGGTGTAATTCATGTGATTAAATTATTGTATTTTAAATGGATTATTTTTTGGTATATTTATTAGTGGTACCTTTCTTGAGAAAGTCCCTACATAGAATTGTTATAATCACCCATGAACAAGCTTCCCCTACACATGTCATGTCATGTGTAGTTGTTTAGATGATTTGATAGAGTCCATGATGGGCCGAAGGAAGGGGTACATTAAGGTGACCAAATGGACTTGGTACGCTTTAGTGAAATTTAGACATCTTACTCTACCATACCTTCATTTGGGAATTCTACAAATGAGATACAAGAGCATGTAGTTTTCTTTTTCAGTTTGGATTATATTATTACCCAATTTTATTCAATTTTGTACCTTACACAATATTCATTTCATTAGTTGATTGAATCCATGTTTAATTAGTGTTTTCAGTTTCATCATTGACTTGGTGATGGGTTAATTCATATAAGTGCTCGGGAAAATTCCTCACACTTTTAGGATATGCATAATCGTCCCTAGTCACAAACCCCTGGATTATGGGAGGAAGGATTAGGGTAGTCACTGCACGGGCCCTAGGGGATGGGTATTGACATTAAGAGAAGATGGGCATGTTTTTTTAAAAAAATTACTCAGGCATAATTTTTTTACTAAGGATTATAATTTATTTCAGTTGGTTTTTGATGAGCTAAGTTCCTAATTAAATGTCCAAAATAGAGTAGACATAGTGTAATTTTATAATAGAGACAATGGACACATATATAATTTTAAAAAACAACAAAACATAATAAAAATCAAAATAATTTATATGTAAAAAATTGGAAATAATAATAACAAACAATTAATAAATATTAAAATCCTTATGAACTGTAATACTAGGTTTGGTTAAAGTGGATATTTAAATCATTTCATTTTAACACTCGACCATAACCAATCTTACTGTTTGAGTTAGTTATGAATAAATAAAATATTGATGCTTTGAAAATTACTAATAAGATTAAAAATTACTAAAATTTTATCATTTATGAAATTTGATATCATTTACCATTTAACTTCTCCTCTTTGAATATTTTTTTAATAATTATTTAAAAAATAGCAATAAAATATTATCAATTTCATTTTTGTCATTATTCCATTAAATTTGACTTAAATAAAAAAAATATTACAATCCTTAATGATTTTAAAGTATTTAAAATGAAATTATTATTCTTAATAAAATAAATAATTAATTCAATATCATAATTTATCAAAATAAATTCATCAATATTTTTTACATCATTTATGTTTATTTCAATATTTTTTTCATGTTGTATGTCATCATTCTATTTTTGTTTAATATAATAATACAATAACAAATAATCGAATAAAATAAAACTCTAAAAATTATTCTGAGGAAAATATTCCATTATATTTCTCAATAACATAATTCTATCCAAATGAAAACATATAATATAACATAAAAATGTTAATGTTATTTTTAGTTATCTATTACCAAAAATAATATAAAAGTTATACTCAAAGGAATGTAGAAATAAATTAAACTATTTTCGAATCACGGTGATCTTGGGTTTATGAAAACTCATCCTATAAAAGTCACACAATTTCTTGGGTATTTCTATGCCTTACATCATTGTTTTAAGAATGATTTATATTTTTTTCACATACCGTACTGATAATATTTTAACCAGAATTACTATTCAATAAGCTAAAATTAAATGTTTTATTCTTTGAAAATATGAACATCTTGATTCCATATATTTAATTTATTTTTTTAATATTCAATTTTTATAGTTATAATAAATATATTCATAAAAAAATTTATAAAATGCAATGAACAAACAATTTATTTAATAAAAATATCACCTTTTGAGAAAAATAAGATATTATACCCAAAAACATTCAAACTATTAAATTTTACATTTATAATATGGGTTATTATAATATAATTTTTCAGTTAATTTAATACCAAATAATGATAGAATTGGATAATTAAATTATTTTACGTAATGAATGAAAGTATTTGTTTTTTAAAAATCAGTATTTTCAAATCTGTAACTCCAAATCACCCTCTTTGAAAAAATATCAAATACTATCCATATCATATATTTACCATTATTATTAAAAACCTAATCGAATAAAATATAATTTTTCAAAAATAATGGAAATTATTATAAATTCCACAAAAATGGAAAAAATACATTTTATATTAACAATGTATTTTTGATGTATAAGATGAATTTATAGTTACTTATTACACTATAAATGAAATTAGAGGAATGTTGATATATTTTCTAGAATATATCATCAATAAAATCTATAAGAAAAAAATTAAAATATATGGATTACAATAATTTATTTTTTAAGAAATTCTATTATTTTCTAAAAACAATTCTAAAAAATTAAACTATTAATATTATGAGAATGATTATATTAAAAAATATTTCCATGAAATGGTTAAATTAATATTTATTAAGAAAACACATAAATTTTTTTGTTTGGTGATTCATATACTAAATTCAAAAAATATGTTATTTAAGGAATACATATTATAATATAATTGGGTTCTTATAATGGTACCCATTCTGGGTTATGGTCAGACATGAACAAGGGTAGTGGTAATGGTAGAGGTGGATACATAATGAAATGGTCAATGTTATTTTATGATTCCATCAAACATCAAAATAATGTTATGTCATAGAGGATATCTATGTGGAGAGTAGCGGTCAAGTATTCAATGAAAACAGTGTGACCCACTTTGTTTTTGTTTAATTTTTTTAATTTTTAATACACTTTCTTTGAACACAAAAATTGGTTGAGATATTTGTTCCAATATAGTGAAACAATGTGTGATAATTTAATGTTTTTAAAGATATAATTTTCATAAAATTACATACTGAAATTCCAAATTTTATATGTATATAATGGTTCATCACAATGAAACATAAATTTTTTGTTTAGGTGTTTTTTATATAATTGACAATATATTCTAGACCTTGAGTGTTTTTATCATTGATATATCATGAGAATCATCCACTACTAGATATTCATTTTTTCTTGTGAAATTCAATCTTGATAAGCCTCCATGTGTTATCTGGATCTCCAATTTTCAAAAAATATTTATAAATATAAGTAATTTTATATTTAGGGGAACTAATTATAACCTTTAATTGTGCATTTAAATAAATTTTCTTTGATTTAAATATTTTGTAAAAAAAATTCAACAAATTATCTTTTTATGAGTGACCAAAAATTAGCATCAATTAACAAGGATGTGAATTTAAATGAACTAAAAGTAAAAATTGTGTACAAGGATATCTTTTAAAAATTAATAAATATTTTGAATGGGTACATTTTATTTTATCATGGACATCTTTCTGACAGTGTTTCCTACTTGGTTACTCACCAAATATAGATCTTAGGTCCAAATGAATGTTGTTATTCCAATGATTTATTACCAAATAGGGTAATTGAAATTGATGATAAATGCATTAGATTAGTGTCTCTCTAAGTGTCATTGGAATGGGTATGTGATTTGTGGTGGAATTTAATTTTTAAAATAATGGGTAATAAAGAGAAATTTATTATTTGGGGTTCATTAATCATACGGTAATCAATGAATTTTTAATTTTATTATTATGATATCCCATTTTACATAAAATTTAAACACTAATTTACTTTTTTATGAATATTTTATTTAAATAAATTCAAATATTTCCTACTTGTTTTATATGCACATCCCACAAGATATACAAATTTGTGCATTAAAAGTTATTATTTTATGATGTACTTGATTTCTTAAAATTGGTTAGAAGTTATATTGAAAAGTTAGTATATAAATATTCATCTTTGGAATAATGGAATGTAACATATATTAGGGAGTTAAATAATATACATATCGTTTAGTTAATGTGATGTCACAAATGATTTATTACAACATCATATAAGTAAAAGATATGAAATTAAAATCCATGAGAATGATTCAATATGTTGAAGAGGAGGAAGAGTACTCTATATTGTATGAATATTGGAATGAATACGATGAATAATATAAGAGGTTCATTGTCCAATCCAAATTAATATATATAAAACAATATGTAATTACAAAAGGAAAAACCCACTAAAAATATTCATTATGTTGAATTTTATACTTTCATATTTATTTCGAGTGAATATTAGGGGTGAGTATGATATATATAAAAATAATGCTACTATACTCTGATAAGAGGGTGTAAAAAAACTAATAAAAAATTCTATTTTATACCAATAATGTTTTCAATATAAGTAATATAGTATATATATTAATCATGTATAAATAATATCATATCAATAATGTATTAAATTTTTATAATGATTTTATATACATTTTTAAACATCCTGTGTCATATTCAAATAAATGATGAAATGTTTATCATTGATGATGATGTTGGGGAAACATACACTAGATACACGGTGTAATATGATATTTCATTACGAAATGACTGAAAAACTGACAAAAAAGAGAATTTTTATTACTATAAAAGTTAACTAAGAAGGTGAATGAAGATTAATATTACGTTCGTTAAATCTATAATTATTACATAGATTATATAAATCATCTACCAGTAGAGTATGATGAAAAAAATATTGAAATATTTTTTAATGAAGTTACTAAATATGAATATGTATTAAATAAGGGGCCATAAAAAAATTTGATTCCAATTTTTTTTTACTAAAACATATATATATTAGTAAATTATACTAGATAAAAAACTATAAAAAATATATGGATAATATATTTGGTATGATCATCACATATGTACCACAAGAATGTATAATTAGTTTGGGAATATAGTGTATGCTGTAAAAAATATGATAATTTTTAAAATAGATTCGACCATTGGAAGGCTGGTTCGTTAACTTGTTCTTCATGATGATTTGTGTAGAATTTATATTTCCACCATATAAAAGAAAAATGTAAAATTTTTATATATCCAAAAAATCATTCTAATGAAAAATAGAGATGCCTCAATTCCATATAATATCTGGTAATAGTCCATATATTTTACTATGAAACATGTATAGAAAATTCAATGCTCTTGAGTATAATATGTTATTTCTATAAGTAATAGTGATATATGGAGTAAGGGGTTAATATTTAATAATATATAGAATAATTATGATAATTTTTATGTTTTAATAACAAGTAAATCAATGAAATATAATGATAAAAAAATTTATTACCTGATTAAAATATTATTTTTTATCATATATAGACACTGGGATGAAGAATGTATGAAAAAACTATATGAAGTGATCCTTTATTCATTAGGATTATTGAATTTTTATATAATAGAAAAATATAAAAAGTCGGTTCATGTAGATTTATATCATAAATACATATTTTGAGTTATGATATATATATATATATATATTTTTTGAAATTTATATCATATAAATTTTTATTCTACCCATATGAAAAACTATTATCATTATCGAGGCTATGTATTATTTGAAAATTATTAATTATTTAAAATAAATTGAGTCAGTTTAGCTGTGTTTGATACTGTTAAATCAAAATAAAACTATAAATTTTGTGTTGTTCTTGACATGAACAACATATTTTATATTATCCAATAAGGTAATATTAGTAATGATGATATTTTATAAAATAAATATAATTTCATAATAATCATAAAGGATACAAACATTCATACAAGTATAAAAACTACTAGTATAAATATATATTAAAATAGAATAAAAATAAATTATTATTGTTAACATTTAAATTATTATAAAAAATTGGCATTTATCATTTAATAATACTTATCAATCTTATGGGATAAGAATTTTATGTGGTTTCCCTAATCCAAAAAGGGGGAAATTTTGAATCATTTCAAATAGGTAACATTATTTTGGAAGTCAGAAAATGGATGATTTGTTAAATATGAAACATGAATTAATAATAGTGAATTTGAATTGGAAAATCAGTTATTAATCCAGATGTGGTTATTTATAATTCATAAAATTTAATAGATACTTTACTTCAATAAATAATTTTATTTTCGTGATCCCATATTTGAGGCAGTGGAGAAATTAAAATATTTTCATATAGTAATTTGATAAATAGTAATGGTTCTATATAAAGATGATATGAATTTTTAATGGAATGGATTGTGAAAATAATTATTTAAATTTATATATGTTTTAAACATATGATCATTAATTACTATAGAAATCAATATTCACCCATCCAAAAAGGAATTTTAGACAGATAAAATGTAAAATTTTGTGAAATTGGAATAACGACACCTGATGAATTAAACTGTAAATTATTTCTTCGATATAAGATAAATATAAAGAAACCAAAAATCATTACAATATATTATTTATTCATTGATATATCCATCAATATAATTATATATTTTTTAAAGTAAATACCACAATGAGGTAACTCCAAAAAATTGGTAGACTATAAATTATGAAGATAAAAAATATAGATATAGATATATTCAATAATTTACTATAACATTTTAATAGGTTATTTTATGAATAAAATAGTATATTTGATCTAGAAAATGAGGCATAATAGTTTGTTATATTTTTTAATTACAATTATGAACATGAATAAATAAGATTATAGTTAGCCATGTAAAATAGATTTTAATATTATGGTTGTAGTCTATGGAAATATTTCTAGGATCATTGGTGAAGAAGATGATAGAAAGTAATTATGAAATGATTTTTTTATTTATATTAGTCCCTTATTAATGGGGATACTACTAAGAGTGATAACTTGAAAAATTATATGATAAATATTTATGTGTAAATATATTATATAATTGGGTACTTTATTGATCTATATTATATTAAAAGTAGGATGAGACTTGGGAATCAAATAATTGTTAAATATCATGTATAGAATAAATCAATTTTGGAAATTTTTCTAAACTATGATATGACAAATTAAATGATTGATGATATTGTTTATATTTCGATAATTATATTTTTCATAATTTAATTTATTTTAAAAATATAAATAGTCCATTAAAATAAAATGATAATTTAAAAATAACCTCTACTATAAGGGTGAATTGTTAATTAAATATCTAAATAGGATTATAAAATTTAATATCATGTTGAAGGATTTTATATTAGATAATTGTTTCCTTTTATTTCAAAAATTATTGTTATAATAACTTTTATAAAAAAAATTATCGAAAATAAATCACAATATTCTATCATGTGAATGTGAATTAAAAATTCGCTAAAAAAGAACATAATTTTTTTTATAGAAACTACAGATATTTATTATTTATAATTATTGAAAAATATTTTACAATTTCAATAAATGTTTATATGATTTCAAATATTCTCATAGATACTAGTATTGAAATTTTGATTCATCCAGAGAGTAATGATTTTTAAAAAAGTGAAAATTAATAAAAAAATCATTATGAATGAGAATATAACTACTCCACATATTCTAATTGTTTATATTGAGTGCATCATTTTTTTCTAAAGTGTATATGTATTTTTATTTACAATTTCCATGGTACATTAAAATTAATATTATAAAATATTTTACTAGAAAATTTATATTCTTCTTGTTAATAAATTTTTTGAAAAATTATAACATTATATTTATATCGAAATTAAAATATTTCATGTAATTGTTGAATATATTTACCATTCATAATACAAATGATGTATTTTCACCCATGGTAGAATATATAAATAGAATTATGGATGATTAATGATAAAGTAAAAATTATAATATATTTGGAAATCCAATTGATAGATTTCATTATCTCACTTCATTATGAACTTATATTATTTCTTTTTTAATATTTCTTGTATTGTATCAAATTGATACACAGTAATCATGTTTATATTATAAATAAGGGTATTCCCAAATACATAAAATAAGTTTTTAATATATGTTTTGTCTATAAAAGGGGTAATTAAATAATCTTTTTCACATAGATTTTTACTACATTGAATATTATGATATCTAATATTTTACCATATCTGTGCATCAATTTTGGGTCAAATTATAATAATATTGATTTGAAATAAATAAAATATTAAATCTATGAACATAAGATATTGAGATTGTGGATCAAAACATTAGAAGACATAGATTTATATAATAGGAGTGTATTTGGATTATTTTATATGTTGATTTGGGAATCCATTATGAATTTAATTTGACATTAAAAAATAATTTAATATTTAAAAATCCATTCATACCTCCCTAGATATAAAATTAGTTATATAATATACAATTGAAAAAAAGATACCTTCAAAAAGAAATTTTATTATTGAATTTATTCTTTTATGGGGAACAGTTGAAGATTTTTTCACCATTCCTATTCTCAAGGACATGATAAGGATAATTAAGTATAAATATTTACTTTATTTATATCTTTATATCACTAGAAATTTCGTTAAATCTCCACATTCTATAGGATTATTTTTTCGTTGTGATGTTTAAAAATCATTTTTATTACACTTTTGAGTCCAAAGATTACATTCATATAAAAAGGGGGTGAATGAGAGATATTATTTAAGGGAATAAATTCATTGTAATATGGCCAAACATTTCTTATATGGTAGGGATATAAATATATATAATCATTTATATATCTTGTATTATGGCATCAATAAATGTATGTTTTAAAACTAATGGGTTTTAGTGACATTATTTGTGACTTTTGGGAGTCAGAAATAAATCCATAGGAGGATAGTGATCATATAATAATTATATCGATGATTTTATAAAGTTATTGTAAACCATGAGTAAATATTATTAGAAGTTATTGATAATGTTTTTATGAAATTTATTATGTCATGAATATTTTTAAGTTAAATATTTGTGGATAAACTAGTTTGTAGTTGAATACAACATTCTAGGGATAATGGTATAATTTATAGAATTTATAAAAAAATAATTTATGTATGGTATTATAGTTGATAAATAAAACATTATAATTTAAATGAACATTATTTATTGAAGATTCTATAAATTTTTTTAAAAAATATCATACAGTGATATGTTTGATTTCATAACAATAAAAATTCATGATGATATGTAATATCTATAGGATTATATGTATAATATTATATTTGATAGAATTTATAGTATTTGAGAGAGTTTTAGGCCAACTATGATGTGTAAGATATTGGGTCTCATATAGAAAATATGTAAAGGCATCTGAATGAACAAATTGTGAATACATGCAATATCTATATAATATATGTTATATTATGGAGCATTCATAATATATCATAACTAATAAGAGTCAACAATAATGGATTCAATTTCTTATATAATGTTATAAAGTATGAAAAATATGATTATTATGAAGTATTAATGTAATATGGTATGGTTATATTAATTATGATTTAAATATCATGATTTTGGATGTTGATATATGATTGAATCCATAAAAAATTTAAATTTTATTGAGTCGGAATTGATATGATCTTGTTTTGAAAATATTTTGATTTAAAATAAAATATTTTATATCAATATGATAAATAAAACTGAATAAATTATCAATAGATATACTGACACATTTTAAATTTAGAAAACATGTTATAAAATAAGAGGATTTTTTATATCTAGTTTTTAGAAATATACTTGTGTTTAAATGATTCATATCTTAAAGTGAATGGATTAAATTAATTTTTGTAAGTAGAGAGAAAGAGAGACCAGTAAGTATCATTTTTCAGTCATCATACATGTGGGAACATGTTAAGTGTGATAATTTTTTTCAATTGATGATCGATAAAAAGATAAAAGATAGAACATGTGGAATAAGAGAATATAAACATTCATATTCCCATGAATACGTTGATTATTCAGATAGTATGAAGGAATTAAGATGTGAATGTGGGTGTATTTCGCATTTCATGGAAGTTAGTGTCCTTTAGCTTTTGTAATAATATATTATATGATGATGTTGTGACATCATATAGATCAATTGAATATCGTTTTTATAGTATAGTAAAAATATCATTAAAAACTGTTATGAACTAGAATAAATATCAATATAAAAATAGATAATTTTGGAGGGTTGGCTTCACAATAGTTATGTATGATTTTTCCATTTATTCACAATCACATACAATGATATAATGGAGGCAAAAAAAATTATTATCCTCATGTATAATCAATAATTATTATTTAAAAGGGTCCAGGTTATATTATAACCTTCTCTTAAAGTGAAATTACTTTTAGTGATAATTGTTTTTCATAAAATTCGCTAAAACATAATATGATGTAGTCTCCAGAATTGGGGTTGACCCATGAAAAAATTATTTCATATATTTAATTAATTTCAAATGTATATAGGATAGATTTAAATATAACAATTTGTGGATTGGAATTATAACTACTCATAGGGGTTATTTTAAACAGTTAAATTGTAATAAGTGTATAACTAATTCATCCACTATCATTTGTGAGATATATAACTAGTATTCTAGGAACATTTTTATTTTGTTTTAATATATTATACAAATTTTTTTTTTCAAATTTCATCAATATGAAAATTTTCTTCTCATGTTTTAGATGTAGACAAACTTCTCTTGTTTTCCATATAATATTACTCTCCCAAATTTGATAACATCCCATCCTAGTTAACTGTTAATACTAATCAAAATAGTAGATCTAGGGGTACTGATGTACACAACCTCATATGTGATAGGCTACTATATTTCCCCAGGGGTCAATGAAGATATGTTATAGATATTATACCAATGGTGTCATAGTGTTCAAAAAAATTTAAAATAATATAACATCATATATATATATATGAGTTTTAATAAACAATAAATAATAAGAACATGTAATAGAAAATTATTATTTTATTCATGGATTAATAGAAGCCTACAATACTAACTACCAACTAGGATGATCAAATATAAAAAATTTAAAAAACAATATAGAATACATGAATCCCTTGAAACATTAATATTTACTGAATACTATGCTTCATGTATCGATCTATGTTTTCTAGATCGATTATGAAAAAAACGGGGCCTCAACCAAAAAATAACCCGAAACCAATTGAAAATTTTCCAATGTATCCAAATCAAATGGATGTAGGAGTAGCGTGAAATGAAACAAATAAGAAGGGAACAATATCATGGACTCATGTAAAACAATAATGGTGTTATATATATAAGTTAATTGATCAGAATAAATAAAAATAAGAACATAACTATTTAAATAATGATAACCATGATTATTAAAAAGGTATACAATCCCAATAAGTCATGACTAATTCAGATAGTGTCAATGAATATATGTGATCCTCATGATGATACGTCCATCCATAATAATGAAACATGTTTTCCAGGACTAAATGGGACAATACAGGGGAATCATCCATCCTTGTATATTAGTATCAAGATATGGGGGTAAACTAAATTCGATATTCAGTATATTGACATAGGGAATGATACATCTCACTACAACAACTTTTTCAATTCTATGGTCTAATATGAATTTGTTTTAGTGGTTGATCCCCAGTTGTGTGGGAGGCTTGAACACACTTTCTAAATACCCCCACTAACCTCATACGTACGCACATGGAAGGGAATACATTTATGAAAACCCAATGAAATGTCAACTCTAATTCCAGGTAAAACACACTATTAGTATCATATAAAACCCTCTATGGGTGTTTTCTCATCCACTAACACAGACATCGTTGAAAGAGTTTTATGTATGAGTAACATAGACCACCTATATATATCCTTTTTTTCATTCCAGTATCACTTAACACTATTCAAGGTGAGTAACCTATATCAACAATATAGCCACATCCCCATTGGTATTTACTAAATCGAACATATATATATATATATTAACATGGGTGGTAATCCACCCAAAACAACAAAAAAACACTTTAATCACCTAGGATCAATACAAATTATCATTGTATGCCTTATTGGATAGAAACATTGATCTGGGTTCTAAAATGTCATCAGTGATAATCCAAAACTATAAAATTGAATCCCCACGCAGAATGTCAACAAATTTTTATCGAGTCCACATAAACTTCCTCGGGTCATGATCACATCTGAGACACCTTATATGGGTTCCTCAATCATAACCCATCTCCCAAGAAAAAACATATCATGATTGTGATGTCTTCAAGACCACCCCATTATATACATTCTCTGATGGATGAAATAGCGACACCCATATATTCATATATCTATTTCCCAGTCACCTAAGCTGCCCAATTTTATGGCTGAGAAACACACCCCATCGATCATTGTACCATAAATGTTTAAATGTATCTCGTAAATATCTTATGGAAAACCCCTATTCCATTTATCCAAACACATTTCGAACCTCGATAAAATGGTCTGTAAGGTATTCAACTATGATTTTCACTATATCGAATTCATATAATAACTAGTACACCCCCCCCACACGGTTCATACAATATATGACATAAAAAATAAATAGGACGTCAACAATCGAATGTTTATGTAAACCATCTAGTAATGATGCACCCAATGGGACTTTGAACATTCATCATCCAAATAAATGGTAATTTAGTTTAAAAAATAATATCATTTAAATTTAATATATTTTTACAAATTATGTTAACTAAAAAAGAAATGATATTTTAAGGAAAATTTATATTAAATTTCCATAATAACTATATGAATACTATATGATATGTAGGCAGGACCACCTACCACATTTGATGATTTTTTGTATAATGATCATAATTCAAATGATCTTCAACTAAATGTCTAATATCAAATTATAATGACCATCAACTCCATGCTCCTAACTCAATTTCATAATATATAATAAAATAATATTAAATTTTGATAAATTCAATAAAAAATTCTATTTAGTCTTGATCCTCGTTACATCACTATTCCTATAAAACATGTCACTTCTTTAAGTAGGGGATTTTCATCCCTCCTAATCATCCTCGTGAACTGACTATAACATATATCCCAAAAAATTCAACTATTTATATCCTCATATAAATTTACATTAAAATAATATAGCATTAATAAAAATCGATTTTATGATGTACCACATCAAAATATCACGAAACGACATGCATATGTCACCTTGGGATGTCCCATTTGCATACCAAATAAAATCATCATAATATTCAATAGATTTAAATATTCATTTATGGAATTGGTATTGAATCCATAATAAGATATTTGAAAATATATTCTGATTTATGGATGAGAGAAAAGGTTGTCACTAGAGGGGGAGGAATTCCAAAAATAAACACTAAATTCCATGGACTCTTTCATAAAAAAAAGGGTGAAAGAATGATAGGTTGAGAATATAGAAAAAATTGATTACATATATAAATATAACATCATTTTAGATGAATATAAAATATAATTCATAAAAAATTCCTTAAAGATATAATTTTTTAGTTTCATTATTGGTGTGATAAAAAATAATAATATGTTGTAAGAGATGTTTACCATCACGCTTTAATTTCTACCCTATTAGTATGATTTTTAGTCATATATAACTTGAGACCATTCATTATAACATGAGGAATATAAACCTAAGAAATATTTATAATAGATGATCATTTAGGATAAACATGGGATACATCATTCTATGGTCATATGAATGCACATGATATGAATTATTGTATTAGATCAACACCATTACTTAAAATGTTTGTACCGAAACATTAATTGATATTAAACATGATTCAAGGAATATATAATTACCATTCCAATATAGATGAATCAGAAGACTCTAAAATATTCATAAATCTTAATCTATAATCTTATATCATAAAATCATCGCACCATTATAGGAATATAAACCATTTATTCTACCATGGTCAGCTACACGGACAACCAATCCTATTTAACCAAGCCTTATCAATTATTTTCCAATTTTTATCTGGGCCATCAACCAATTTCATATGATGTATTCATCACATTGACTTTTCCCCCATTTATTCTCTTTACATGAAATTTTCCACCCAATGAATTAGAATGATATCTAATTCCTATGGATCACATAAAGAATTTGATAAATAAGTTTTCTATAAGATCATAATAATTTTATCATAAGATAACCCATGAAATGAAATGGGATTCCTAAAAATATAATTATATCACAACTCATGAAAAAGTAATTTTTTTCATTAAAATTTCATTATCATAATAATAAACCATTTAAATATATATTAATAATGTGATCGTTGCATCTTATCCTAATTAAATAATATGTAACATAAATGGATTTCATGTAAGAACTAGAATTATTTTGAATATCATAGGGGAAATTTCGTGAGGGAAATATTCATTAATTTTTTTAATCAAATTTTAAAAATTATAAATTGTAAAAAAAATAAAGATCTTTTCCACATTGTATACCATTATAATATAAAAATTCATGCTTAATGTAATTATTAGTTAAGGTATAAGAAAATATTGTTCAACCCATACATGTTAAAATAATGATTCTATCCACATTTGTTGTAATAGTAAAATGAGTATTATTTGGGAAATGAAATGAATTATAATTATAATTTAATTAAAACTCAAAAAATGCAGAAAATTGTTTTTAAATAATTACATATGAATATTAAATATGTTACATAAATGATTTTTATAAAACATGGACATTGAAGAAAAATCCTTTTCAACCTTAGAGTAAAATACATTATAATTCTACTAAATTTTTTATCCCCTGAGTAAATTAAGAGGGTAAATGAACTGAAATCATGAATTTTTTATAAATAAATATAGAATAATTTTTTTTGAGTTTATTGAGATACGTACATTATGGTACCTTAATTGTAATTATAATCAATAACTATCCTGATAAATAAATAGATTATAACATTGAACCATTACTACATTGCTTACATTTTAATCTTAATACACATTAATAATATCAAATGAAACAATAAATATTATTAAATTATCTATATTAAAGATATAACATATCATATGGGATGTATATACTCAACTTAAATAAACTAGTATTTAATATAAAATTAGTCTCATTAAAATAAAATATAGATAAAAATCACATACTTTAAGTCCCAACATCCTTCAAACAAATTAGATATTCCTCTATAAATAATATAGTTTTTTTATCTATTATATACTAAAACTCATATATTTTTACAAACATGTTGATAATGATTATTGTATTCAATTTTCAATTTTTTTCATGGAATATTTAAAAGAATATAAATCCCTTAATTTTTTTGGGGAAATATAGAATTTCCATCATATTTATAAAGAAATTAATCACACATACTCATAAATTCCATTGTATCAAGAAGTTATTTTATCGATATAATCTATCATAAGACTCACAGAAGTACCAAATTAGAAGAGGAGATCATAATGTGGGTGAATTAGAATATGCATGACTATGATATAAATGTGACAATGCTTTTCAGATCATGGATTTATCACAAATCATATATTAATTACAAAAACATGAAATGGAATCTTGATAAATTTGTGGGGGAAAATATTCTAAATAATCATATTCATCATAATTTTAATCATTCCCATCGTATTCATACTCAAGAGTATATAATTAATTCGATAAAATATTTGAATGTTTCAATAAATTTTTTAAAATTTAAGACAATCTTAAATATGATCATCAAAATATTAAACAGTCATGAAAGATGTGATGACATAAATAAATGTTTGTTAATCAAGGAAGTTGTTGAATACTAATCCATTTTTTTCATTATACCATCCGATTAATAAGAGGAATAATTTTTTGTTCAATAATATTCTTTTTTATAATATTTATAATAGAAATAAGATGCTAAATCTACAAATACATGTCCATCAAGTTCCTTTTGAATTCATAATCATTGGAGGTAGATATTTTTGGGATCGATGAATTAAATAAACAAAAAATTCATTTTTAAATTTTATTATACATTTTTTCAAATGGAAAATAAATTTTTTAAAAATATTATTGTTTTTATGTGTTCTAAGGTTCATCATAATAAATAAATATAATTATAAAATCAAAATATTGTCTATTCAACAAAAAATTAGATGATACCAATCATCCTAATAATGAAATCATAATGGGAAAATTAGAATTGGAAATAGGATTTGTTATGGTGTTTCTAAAAAATGTATTAATAGTGGAAAAGGTTTTATTAGATTCAAGATGAATCGAAGAGAATCCAAAATAGCTTAGACACATTGAAAAGGTCATGATGATCAAAAATTTCATTTAGACATGAATATTTTGTTAATTAAATTGAGAAAGAAAGTATTTAAGAATTACATATAATTTATAATGAGGTTTACTATAAAATGAGAAAAGTGTATTTAACTATTTGAATGATGTATAATTCAATAGATATAGATAAAAGGTGAAGAAATTAAAAGTTATAGATAGAATACGATGCTTCCATGTTTATTTCATGTTGAATTATTAGTAGACATATGTTAATAAAGAAGAGAAAATATATCAACATATTCAGTTTATCAATATATTCAACTGATTATCTTATTTAGTCGGTTATCGTATTTAGTAATGTTTTCTTTGTCAGCCAATTATCATATTTTCCTGGATTATCATATTCAACAAACAACATTATAATATTTGGATTTCGATAATATATTATAAAATGTTCATAATTATCACAAATTGTATTATGTAGAGGTATATTTCTATATGGAGAAATCTAAATGGGAAAATAAGACAAGGAAATTATATTGAGTTGTATTAAAATGTCTTTAAATTTTTTTACCATATTCTAGGTAAAAATGTAATGAGTGTTTTGAGCGAATATATTTGTTCCAGTTGGAAAATAATTATCCTAATATTCATAGTTACAGTAACATTGTATAACACTATTTGTGCCAAATGAAGCACTTGAACTATTCAATTATTTTCATTGTGCTACATGTCTAAATGGGAATACAATTATCATCATATTCCATGAGAAATGTTGTTTCCTAGTAGATTGTGTGGTATTAGATCATTTTGAAACCATACCATGGGCATGATAGTTCGTTTTGAAAAATGACTTTTAAAATTCATATTCTCCAGTGGATGTGTATTTCAATTATTTTTAATTGGGAATGTAATATTTTATTAGAAGATAAGAATTAATCATTTTATAAGAAAAAAAATAAAATATATAAATTATTCACCCCTCCCCTACTAATTGATACAATTATACTAACTAGGTCATAAGATTGGTATTATAGGGATGGTTCCGATCATCATTCATTGCTGGTGTTTTGAAGAGATGTTGATGGATAATCTTTATTGTGATAAGAGTAAAAGATTTATAGTTTTCAAATATAAGAATTATCATATTTATAAATTAATAATGTGTCATTATTATATTTTTATTTGATATGATGTTGTTGAAGGTACAATTGAGGGTGTTCCTCCTTTTGATGGAAAAGATCGTCTTACCCTCGTTGATTATAAGAATACTAAGTAGGATGTATGAGATAAGAATTAATTAATATTTTCAATTTTTTAATTTTAATTCTAAGGATGACTTCTATTTCTCCATATAATAATATATGGTAAATATAGAAAAACATATATGAAGGTATCCAAAAAGTGATGATGGAGTAATTACCAAGGTAAATGATAATGTCGAAAAATCAGATGTCTGGGTGAAAATATATAATATTATTTATTTATTGAAAATATTTTGTGAATCCTTCACAAAATGATTGATTCTTAATTTTCTTCATTAGAAGATAAAGATCAAGAAACATTATATATAGATGATTTTAATAGAACTCTTATCACTTATGAAATTTGATAGCACAAATATATGAAAATGAGAACCAATTTAGATAGATTAATGCCTTTGATAGATTAATATATAGATAAGTCAGATAAGAACAATATTAATGAATAAGATATTGATTCTAATTCCCAAAATGAGATATTTAAAAATTTTAATGTTATTTTTTAATTTTTCTCTAAAAATTTGAGAAGAAATATAGGTCATTATAATGGGAAAATGTCGTTCAAATTTTATAAATTATAATTTTGTGGCAAAACTGAGTGAAATTACCCATGGATAAAGTTTTAATATGATAGTGATGAGGAATAAAGATGGTTATGAAAACTGGGGAAGAAACATTGATCTAATGTGAAATATTTTATTGGATGGATAGATACGATGTTATAAATATACAGAAGAAGTTGTTTTATATCTAAAGATAAATAATAATAATAATAATAATATAATGAGGAATTTAAAAAATATACTGTGAAGATTCGATGAGAATACATTTATTTATATAGTTGTTGATGATGATTTGGAATGAAATTGTTCTGTTTATGATGAATGTAAAAAAACGAATTCCATTTTATAGTATAGTTCAAATAATGTCTATGGAATATTATATTTAACTAAATAAAAACCCAGAAATTTGAAAATGATTCTTTCTATATATAAAATCATGAATTATTTTCAAAAGAGAATATAAATATATTAGTGTAGAATAAGGATTTTGTAAAAAAAATATTGAAGATGAAAAGAATCATAATGAACGTATGGATTTTATGGTGAAGTCTAGATAAGATGAGTTATAAATTTTAAAAAAATATTTCTAAAATATAAAATAAAGGTACAAATTACAAAAAATATAACACTGATACTGGTGAATGATCATATCATGAGAAATGTGAGAAGGAAAAAAATTTAACATTAATGTATGATATGAAACATTGATGTGCTTTTTGAGTTTTGTGAATGTTATGTATGTTTCAATGAATAAAAGCATGGAAATATATAAGTATCAAAAAATCATGAGACCAAATGATTTTCTAAGCATACTCAATACAGAGATGTTTCAATTTATTCATGTTTTTATATTGTTGAGAATAAAAAGGATATCCAATTTTCTATGATAATGGTGGTTGGTTAATATAATAAAGATAATTATGTTTCTATGAAATGTTTTCACAATTATGGTCGTTATGGAAGTCTCAACGAAAAATACTCTATCTATGGATACTACTCGTATTGTGGTGGATTTGGACATACATAAAATACAAAATTGTTTATTCAAAAAAAATTCTTATTGTTCCACCATTTATGTAATACAAATATTGGGTTGTATTTAATCATCTTAAAAAGAATAATCATGATAATAATGTTTGAATGAAACATGATAAGGTGGTTCTGAATGTAGAAAATAAAATCCAACCATTGGAAACTATTTATAATAGATGTGAACAACTAGGGAGACATGATAAAGGATGCCTTGTTATGTTTTCACCACATAAAATGTATCTTTATTGTTCACAGAATCTAAAATTTGAATGATGAAAATGAAGAAGAAAATGATCTTTTTATTAATCCTGGTCTAAAATCACTAAAATTAAAATGGCCATAGATTATTAATAGAAGGTGTTCTTTTCATTTGACAGGAAATGTAACGTTTATGAATAATGTGATGGAATTTATATATTGAATAATAAAATTTGGCATTGATGAATAATTTATAATCAATGTTTGGGAACATTAGTTATCTGAAAAATAATTTTGAAATCCAAGGAATCATCATATGTTGATGGCCAAAAATAGAACCTACAAAGTGTTTCCAAACTTTTTTATGAGGATGAAACTATTATAATTTTTAAATATTTGTTTATCGTCGAAATAATAGAAAATGGGAAGATAGTTACAAGACTCCAAAGTACAAAATTTATCTTGTATCATATTGGTTAAATACACTAATTTTGTTACATGATAATAGTAGAAGAAAGTATTTGTGGCCTAAAAGGATATGACACATCTATAAAAGAAACAAAAATGTGTTATCAATGTGAAAATAGTTCTTGATATATTCTAAATTTTATAATATGAAGAGAGTGGTGATGCACTCTTTTTTAGGAATTAATAATTATAAATTTTTATCATATGAAAGATGACATTTGTTTAATACGTCCCCTTGAACTTATTCATTCTGAATTTTATGAGTTTTTGACAATATAATAATCATATAGATATAATTATTTCATTAATATAATTGAATCTTTTACTCACATCAATTGTGTTATATATATTAATCATAATTTCGATTCTTTGAAAATGCATAAAATATTCTTGATAAATTACGGGAATGAATGTTATTTTTTTGGGAATAAGAAAAGACATGATAATACTCATGAGTATGAGATTGAATAATCTTAATGTTATACTAATAATAATAGAATTTGGAATAAGTATTTCTCACTAAAAACCCCTCAAAAAAATATTTCTTTTCAAGGAATGAATATAAGTTGGTAGAAATTTCAAGATTTCTATTACTTGAACATGGCCTTTTTCATTATTATTATAGTCAAGACATATGTAATTATATGTATATTAAAACCCAATGATTCAATAGAACAATAATAGAGATGAATTTATATAAATTTTCACATATATGAACTCCATGTTTGTAATTCATAATTGTTTTTTGGTGTCTATGGTTTATAAAGAATAATAGTGGAAACATATGATTTTTTTAAAAAAAATGAAAATGAATTTTCCTTCACTATGATCTATAAGGAAAACGATATATAATTTTTGAAAATAAATCATGAATAATTTTTGAATCTTTTGTTGCTAATTTTATTGAAAATTCAAGAAGGACAAACAGACTAATGCAGATGAGTATATTGAGCTAGATAAGGAATTTTTTGTAAACAATTCTGATAAGGATACAAAATATTGTAATTCTACTACAAAAAAAATTAATAATCAGACTGAATTATTTCATGTAAAGAGGAAGAATCTAGAAAAACTCATACTAGGCTGATAAAACATGTGGAATCTCATAATATTATTGGTGATCAAAATCATAAGATTCAAATTAGATGAATATGAAAATCTATTACACCTAATAAATTTTATTCAAAAGAAGCATTGAATTATGTGAAAGAAGCTTTTGAGTATCCAAATCGGGTTCATGGAAATAATGAATATCAAAAATAGATATATATTACTAATACATGGGATATTTTTATAATTCCATAAAATAAAATAAAATTATTGCCAAAAAGGGGGTTTTCTAGAACATGATGAATGAATAAGGTTAGGTGATTATAAATAAACAAATATTTTTTTTTAAATGTGAACTAAAAAATTGAATGTGTGGATTTTGGGGAGTCTTTTTCTATGGTTATAATATTTCAAACAATCTGAATTTTACATTTTATTGATTCACATTGAAGTAACAAAACTATTCAAATGTATGTAATATTAAAATTTTGAAATGTGGATATTGATAGGAATTTTCCATCAATCAACCATGTGAAATTAATGTTTGTAATGGTTAATTTTATTTTTTCATGTTGAAGAATTCATTTTATGGGTTGAAAAATGTTTTAGGGGTATGGTATTTTAAATTAGATACTTTTGTAGGGAAAATGAGTCCTCATAATGGACGAGTTAATAGAAATATTTAAATAAATGAAATTAAGGAGTATTCACAGATCATAATAGTTTATGATGATGAATATATCATTTATCTTAATTATGATTGATAATGAGGTAGATATTTAAAAGAAATGTATAATGTTTTTTATTTCTATCATAGGGGAAATAAAATTCATTCAGGAATTTCAAATTTCACATATTAAGAGAACACATCATTTTTTACCATGAAATGTATGAAATGGAAATTCATAGAAATTCAGGAATAGAAAACATAAGATCGATTTCCACATTGATGTTTGTAGGATAAAAGTTTTATATGGATGTGGATGTTAATGAAGATGATCATAACGGATTTCAGAAGTCAGTTGGAAGTCTATTATATTTGACTACCATATGGATAGAAATTTTTTATTATGTTTCCTTTTTAAGGTATTTTACAATTCCCATAAATAAACTCATATTTATTCCTGAATACAAATTCACTGATTCAAAAAATGTAATAAAAAATGGAATCGGGAATGATTCCTCAGAAAGTATTGATTTGGTCTTGTATTTAGATGTTGTTGGGAAGAAAATATTAATGATAAAATATCAATATATTGTAGATTTTTATTTATGGGATATATATATATGATATTTTTAATATTACTAAGAATATAATTAACTCATATTATGTTAGAAGCTAAAATTATTTATTCTACAGAAGTTGATTCCCAACATATTTAGATGAAAAATCAGATAGAATGTGTACTTTTCAAATTGAAGTTGCCCTTGGTATTAGGTTGTGATAATCAAAGTGTGATCAATGTCACCCGGAATACGGTAATACATTGTTTTTCAAAACAAATAGATATTAAAAATCATTTCATCAAATAGCACATGAAGGATATTGAATTGAATCTGGAAGATATGCCCATATCTGAACATGTTTGTCACATTTTCACAAAACCAGTAATAAAGTACTATGCTTCTCAATTGAGGTAGAACGTGGGTACAAAACCTCTTTATCATCAATGTATAAGTATTATTTTTCTCCACTATCATCTTAAATTTGAATAGTGTTCTAAAGGTGGATAATGAAATCATAAATATATCAGTATGAAGGCATGTAAATTGAGGGAGATGTTGGTAAACTATGTATTGATAATATTATGTGTGTGAACTATTCTATATATTATTCAGATTTTTTGGGTGAATCAAATTCATTGTATTATAGGTATGTTGATAATGAATACAAACATGGGGATGAAAATTTTGAATAAATGTTTAACAGGATTCTTGATCACTACTTTAGGAAAACATTGTTTTACATTCAATGAATCTTATTTCGTACAATGGGTTTTTTATGAAGTCTTAGAATTATTCATTAGTAATTCAATGATTATGGAAACAAAATTGGTTATTTTTCAGTCATGTTGGATATTTTTAGGAATATTATAATTATGATCATTGAACTCATGTTTTGTCTCTTCTTCACAATGATGATTATGATGAAATGAAATAACACAACATTGTTTTTTTGGTCAAAATCAGACATACCATCGTACTCAATAAATTACTCAAAATGGTTGAGAAAACACATCATATAAATAATATTTTCCTAGATGAAATAGATCCTCAGACTAACCCTAGTTGTAGACTTGAAGAACGGTTTTTAATGGGGGGGAATCAGAGTCTGCATTAGAATGATATAAACGTGATGATTATTTGATGATCATTGAGTTATCAAAACTCAATTGTTATGTGAAAAGAAACAATATAAAATCATAATTTATGAAGGTTTATAAATTATTATGAACAATCATATTTGTCTTGATCCTAATAATTCAATAATTTTAAAGATTTATAGGAATGTATGAAATGTAAAAAATTTATGAAAAATATAATATTTTCCTTGGTACATCAGATGATGCTAACATTTATATTGAAAATATTCAAATTCAATATGGAATTCCTAATCCGAGAAGATTTTTTAAATTGAAGGATGTTTCTGATGAAGAGGTTTTAGAATACTAATCCCTCGTATTTGGTATATCATGGTATTAATCAAAGGATAAATTGATTGTGCATGGCATTTCACATATAATATACATTTAAGAGAAAGATGTTTCCAAAGCTACTAATACCAATCCATCAGATATGTTTTTCCATCATAATCATTATAGGATTATTTTTTGGGGATGAAAAATTCCATGAAGAATAATATTATGACCAATAGATTTTATTATGAGTTTTTAGATGGGAAATTTAGTGTTAGATTAATATTTCAATCATCTTTAGTTGGTATTGGGAATCATAATGAATAATTCATATCATGAAAATAAAAATAGTTTCTATTCGGTCATATATGAAACTAATACAAATCATTGTAATGAATAATTGTTCATAACATAATTGAAATTGAGAAATTGGAATATGTCTATTGTTTCAGAACGAATTTCGAATATCCCTTAAGTGTTTAAAATAATCGTTAAGAAATGATAATAAAGGATAAGAGTTGTGAAATTATCAAAAAGTCCTTATTAGCCTTAAATTTAAGGAAACATGAAATATTATTTAATTTTGTTTTGAGCATAATTTTTTTTCTAGATCCCAACTAAACCAATAATGGGATTATTATAAATTTGAAAGGTACATTGTACATTTCTTAATGAATCATGGTTTGTTAGAGGTATATATTGGGAAGGGAACTAAATTTTTATTGAGATAATAAGAAGATTCCATCGTATTTTTTATTAAAAAAATTGCATAAGATTGAATTGCTTGGAAAAGAGACGAGATTACAACATATTCAACTACTAATCATATTCAGTTCATTATTGTATTCTGTAGGATATCATGTTTGGAAGGATTGTTTTATTTAGTTGGTTATCATATTTGGAATTAATATCACATTCATCTAGATGTATTAGCATATTGGGATTTTCAAAATAAAATATAATGTATTTAAAATTCTCTTAATTTTTTACGTAGATATATATTAATCGATGGTGGAATCCAAGTAGTATAACTAGAATAAGAAATTTGACCGAGTATTATTACAATGAATTGAAACTTTATGACTGATTCTGGGTAAATACTAAAGAATTTTATTGAATGAATACATTTTTTTATGATGAAAAAGAATCCAAGTAAAAAGTTTTTATTCAAATCCTTATATTACATCATTTTTTCTAGGCGGATTACATGAAATATTGAATCACTTCCATACGGATACACGAGTGTGATGGAATATCCAACTATTAATTTCAACACAAAAATATATTTTTCTTATGAATTGAGTTGTATTAATCATTTCTATTCCATAAAATAAATATTGTAATTCTTATTGAACTGTGAACCACTTACATTCACGTGTTTATGTTGATGTGTTTTTAATAGCTTTTAATGGAGAATGTAATAATTAACATGAGGTGAATTTTGATTTTTTTTCTATGGGACTATTAAATAAAATATATCACAGATTCACACATCCCCATCTCAATTATATAATTATCCTTATTAAGAACATAAATATATATTATACCAAATTTTATTTTGGTTGACCATTTTTCATCAATTTATTGTCAATATGCTTTTAATGTAACTATGTAGGGTAATAATTTCACTTTATTATCATTTATTAATAATTTTATAGTCCTTTTCATTGTATATTCATCCTCTTTAAATCATCTACAATATTTTAACCGTGAAAAAATACCTTATATATTCGTCATAAAAGTATTTATATTAATCCATAAAATTATTAGATAACAAAATTGATTAAACAATTTGGGGAAATTATCGGTCACAGAAATGCATAAATGTTGTTTCATGTTTTTTTAATGGATAAAATAAAACGGTTAATTAATATATCACATTAAATAAAAAAATATTCATCATATATATCATATTTATACATTAAATATATCTTTAATACTAACAATGTAGTGTGGAAATAAAAAAAATGATTCACATCCCTACATAGTGGTGGTAGTCCACAAACACAAGAGTGATGTAATCATTTTAAAATAGTTTTTGAGGTTAATTGTAGAAATGATTCAAAAAATTAATTATATATTTTTATTTCATAGAAATCACATTTATTCATTTAATTTTTCCCTTTCCACCTTCCATCTAAATCATTTCAAAAAATAAATCACATCGCATTTTGATGTGGTAATCTACCAAAGATATGAACTACATTATCTTTCCTGGCAGAATAGAATATAATAAAGTAGATGTAATATAATAATTATTGAAGTATAATTATGTTTCAAATATAATATATATATATATATATATATATTAAATACATCATTATAAAATCGATTAGATGTAGTTATTTAAATTGATTTTGGTTTCATCGCAAGTTAGTACACTATCGTACCAACAATTAATAGTTTCAATTAAAATTTTTTGATGTAAGAGATAGATATATGTTATTATGAATACATAATAAAAACTCATTCTATGATATATAATTGTTTTTTTATATTATAATTATTAGTACATGAATGATCATGGTAAGATAAGAATAAAAAATGTATATCTAAGTGAATACAAGTACCATCCCATAAAAACACATCCTTTTGATCGCTTATTATGGACCCTAGGATTGGAATATATGGGATAAATTCAGAAATAGAATGTGGATAAGGATATTGGGATGGTTTTTAAGTTTTCGTTTATCCATGTGTATTACCTGTGAAGAATATGAGATGGCCCAAAGTACACTATTAAAATTGAGTAGTATGGTTTTTAGAAATACAAAATACTATTTAGTATTGGGATGTAACTATAACCCAATTTGAAAAAAAATTGATTAATAATTAAGTCAACTGATTATATGTACACTAATAACCACCAAAATTAAATATTTTAATAACTTTATTTATTTTATTTTATGTTTACTCAAAACTACAACTCTAGTTTAAATCATGGAAAATAGTTTTTTAAATTTCTAATGATGTTTTACCATTATGAAAAATATAAAAGATAAAAAAATAGAGAACTAGGATCTAGATCTTGTACACATGATATAAAATTATAAAATTCAAATATTTTGTGTTCTGGAAATGAATTTTATCTCAAACGTCAGTAATGAAAAAAACCTTGTTTTGTACATAAAATAGATGTAAATATTCTATTATATTTTAAATTCATTATTAGAATAAAATAAACTGAAATAAATAGTTTATATTAATCATTATTAGTATACACATGAAATTCCCTTTACCGTATTTAAATCTAATAAGGGGTATTATATAATTTCAAAATAAATCCACCAGTTTGATGCTAAACAATATTCCAAATAAAACATTTTTTAACGTTTTAAATGTTTTTGTATAAAAATTAAATAAACAATTTATTAAAATTAATGAAATTTTATTGTTATTAATAAAATTTCATCTTATCATCATTTAAAAACCATTTAAAAATGTTTTAAAAAGTTTAAATTTTTTAAAAATGAAAAATCTCAATAAATACTATGGTTTCTCATTATTCACAAAAAAATATTATAATCATGAAACTCAAAACAATTGAATCTAAGATAATTCTGATATGATTATTAAAAAAATTAACATTAGTTTTGAAAAAGGTTTTATAAAATAGTGAACATTTATTTTTAGAATAAGGTCACCAAATATGGAAAAACTACTTCTCCATAAATACAGTTTCAATAAATAAAATTGAATCTATTCTTATCTGAGGATAAGAAAACACACATGAGGAATGTTAAATTATTTAATTGAAAATTTAATATATATTAATTTAATTAAAATAAATTAATAAAATTTATAAAATCATTACATTGATATGAATCATGTCTGCACACAAAAAATTAGATTTTCAGAAATTGTTTTTCCCTATTTTCAAATGGTATTTAATTTAATTTCTATTAAATAGGTAGAAAACTGTTCATTCTATATAAGATTGTAAATTATATATTATCATAATTTATTTAATCCAATTCATTCCCACTATTCTAACAGTTAGTGGATATCTATATTCTAAAATAATAATATATTAATAGAGCACCATGTTTCATTAAAACTCATTGCTTCATGTATCAAATGCTATTGAATAATTTAAATTTATTTGAAAAAAACATCACATATCAAGGTGTTACATTAAATCCATGTTAAAATGAATTATCCTCTAAAAATTAAATAACATTACAACAAATCACTAATGATAATTATGCATCATCATATCATGATGTTCCCATATATCTTATTTAAGATGGTGATTTCACCATAATACTATGACCAGGTGAGTGGTGTTGTTTCATAGAGCCAGTTATCCATTATATATAACATCAAAAAAAATTAATCCTATTATATATCCTTTACTAGTTATACAATATTATATTTTAATACAGAATAAGGGTGATTTATGTGAATCATATGTATTCAAATGTGAATCACATCAATAATATGATAATTGTTTTGTGTGATCTCCATGTGATAAGAAACTATACACACTGGAGAAAAAATATTGATATGGTCAATACACATAGAGATTACATTTAATATCATCTAATATCACATGACCATAATCTATTTTGAAATTTCCATAAACATATTTTCACCAACATTAAATTATTGGTCACACTGAGGATTGAAATCATAAATTTTTTATTGCCTTTGTGTTTTAAGTATATGTTCCAGAATTAATATAACCTTATATATTATTTCATTAGCTATCTTTGATGCCAATAGATTTATTTATGAGTCATTATTCAAATACCTTGGATTTCAAGACTAATTTCCACATAATGAGTTATAAGGATAATTCTAAATGACCAAGTTAAATATGTTGTTGTATGAAAACTCAAATAGAAATTTCTATTGATATAAACAACCATTGAAATTAAAATACCATGAACTAATTGTATCACTATTCATTTAATATTTCTATAAAATTAACAATGTTTCAATGGATTATACACAATACTGAAACTCCAATTTAAATTAAGAGATTGTTTAATACTTCTATATAACATCGTATTAAACCACAAATTACAGTTAAACATAATTGAATGTGGTACTCCATGAATAATTACCACTACATTAATTCCTATTCTGAATAGCTTATCCTGGGTTAAATCTACACTATTAGCGAGTCCATATAGATTTCCCTAGGTTTTGATCACATCTGAGACACCTTATATGGGTTCCTCAATTATAACCCATCTCCCAAGAAAAAACCAATCATGATCATGATGTCCTCAAGACGAACCCATTATGTACGTTCTATGATGGATGAAATAATGACACCCATATATTCATATATCTATTTCCGAGTCACCTAAGATTTTTAATTTCATGGGTGATAAACACACCCCATCCATCTTTGTATCATAAATGCTTAAATGTATCCCATAAATCTCTTGTGGAAAACCCCTATTCTATTTATCCAAACACATTTCTAACCTCTATAAAAAGGTTTCTTAAGGTATCTAACTATGATTTGAACTATATCTAATTCATATAATAACTTTTACATCCCCCCTCTATGTTCATACAACATATGTCATAAATAATAAATAGGACGTCAATAATCGAATGTTTATGTAAACCATCTAGTAATGATGCACCCACGAGGACATAGAACATTATTCATCCAAATAATTTTAACTAAAAAAGCAATGATATGTTAGATGAAATTTAATTTAAATTCCCATAACAACTATACGAATACTATATGATACGTAGGCAAGACCACCTTACACATTTGATTATTTTTCGTATAATGATCATAATTCAAATGATCTTCAACTAAATGTCTAATATCAAATTATAATGACCATAAAATCCATTATCCAAACTCAATTCCATAATATATAATAATAAATATTAAATTTTGATAAATTTATTAACAAGGTAAATATAGTCTTGATGCTCGTTACATCACGAGTCTTATAACACCTGTCACTTCTTCATGTAGAGGATTTTCATCCCTCCTAATCATCCCCATGAACTGACTATAATATATATCCCAAAAAATTCAACTATTTATATCCCAATATCAATTTACATTAAAAGAAGATAGAATTTATAAAATTGATGTTGTGACATACCACATCATAATTCAATGAAACGACATACAGATGTCACCTTTGGATGTCCCTTGTGCATAACAAATGAAATCATTATAATATTCATTAGATTTTGAATATTCATTGATGGAATAGGTATTGAATCCATAATAAGATATTTGAAAATATATTCTGATTTATGGATGAGAGAAAAGGTAGTCACTAGAGGGAGAGGCATTCCTAAAATCACCACTAAATTCCAAGGACTCTTTCACAGAAAAAGGTTGAATGAATGATTGGTGGAGAATATAGAAACAAATTGAATACATATATAAATATCACATAATTTTAGATGAATATAAAATATAATTAATAAAAACATTCCTTAGATATATAATGTTTTAGTGTCATTATTGGTGTGATAAAAAATAATAATATTTTATAAAATATTTTGACCATCATGATTTAATTTCTACCCTGTTAGTATTATGTTTAGTCATATCTAACTTGAGGCCATTAATTATAAAATTAGGAATAGAAACCTATGAAATTTTTATCATATATGATCATTTAGGATAAACAAGGGATACATCATTATACGGTCATATGAATGCACACGATATGAATTAGTGTATTAGATCATCACCATTACATAATATGTTTGTACCAAAACATTAATTGATATTAGTCATGTTTCAAGGAATATATAATTACCATTCCAATATAGATGAATCATAAGACTATAAAATCATCATAAATATTAATCCATAATCTTATATCATAAAATCATCACACCATAATAGGAATAGAAACCATTTCTTCTATCAAGGTCAGATACAAGGACCACCAATCCTAGTTGCCCAAGACATATCAATTATTTTCCAATTTGGATCTAGGCCATCAACCAATTTCTTATGATGGATCCATCACATCGACGTTTCCCAGATTTATTCTCTTTACATGTAATTTTCTAGCCAATGAATTAGAGGGATATCTAGTTCCTATAAATCAAATAAATAATTTGATAAATATGTTTTCCATAAGGTCATAAACAATTATCATAATATAACCCATGAAATGAAATAAGATTCCTAAAAATATAATCATATCACAACTCATGAAAAAGTAATTTTCTCATAAAAATTTCATTACATAATGATAATCAATGTAAATATATATTAATAATGTAATCATTGCATCATATCCTAATTAAATCATATGTAACATAAATGGATGTCATGTAAGAATGAAAATTATTTTGAATATCACAGGGAACATTTCGTGAGGGAAATATTCATTCATTTTTTTAATCACATTTTAAAAATGAGAAATTGTTAAAAAATAAAGATCTTTTCCACATATTATACCATTATAATATAATAATTAATGATTAATGTAATTATTATTTATGGTAGAGGACAATTTTGTTCAACCCATACATGTTAAAATAATGATTCATTCCACATTTGTTGTAATAGTAAAATTAGTATTATTAGGGAAATGAAATGAATTATCATTTTAATTTAATTATAATTTCAAAAATTGGAAAATTGTTTTTAAATAATTACATATGAATATTAAATATGTTACATAAAATATTTCTATAAAACATGGACAAAGAAGAAAAATAATTTTCAACCTAAGAGTTAAATACATTATCATACCTCTAAATGTTTTGTACCCTGGGTAAATGAAGAGGGTAAATGAAATGAAATCATGAATTTTCGATAAAAAAAATATAGTATACAATTTTTTTGAGTTTATAGAGAGACATACCTTATGGTATATTATTTTTAAATATAATCAATTACTATCTGGATAAATAAATAGATTATAACATTGAACCATTACTACTTTTCTTACATTTTAATCTTATTACACATTAATAATATCATGTGAAACAATAAATATTATTAAATTATCTATATTCACGATATAACATATCAGATGTGATGCATATACTCAAACTAAAAGAAACAATTATTGAATATTGAATTAGTCTCATTAATATAAAATATAGATAAAAAACACATACTTTATGTCCCAACATACTTCAAACATATTAGATCTTACTATATAAATAATATAGGTTTATTTTTTATCTATTATATACTAAAACTCATATATTTTTACAAACATGTTGATAATTATTATTGTAATCATTTTTCAATTTTTTCCTGGAATATTTAGAAGAATATAAATCACCAATTTTTTTTGGGGAAATGTATAATTTCTATCATATTCATAAATATATTACGCACACTTCTTGATAAAGTCCATTGTATGAAGAAGTTTTTTTATGGATATAATCTATCATAAGAATCACCTCAGTAATAAATTAGAAGAGGAGATCATAATGGTGGTTAATTAGAATATGCATGAAGACGATATAAATGTGATGATGCTTTTTCAAGTCATTGATTTATCAAAAATCATATTTTACTTACAAAACATGAAATGGAATATTGATTAATTTGTGGGGTAAATATTATGAATAATCATATTCATTATAATTTTAATCAATCCCATTGTATTCATAATTGGGAGGATATAATTATTTTTGTTAAAATATTGGAATGTTTCAATACATTTTCTAAAATATATTACAATCTTAAATATGATCATCAATATATTCCAGAGTCATGGAAGATGTGATGGCATAAAGAAATGTTTGTTAATCAAGGAAGTTGTTGAAGATGAAGTTGTTGAATACTAATCCATTGTTTTCATTATATCATCCTATTAATAAGAGTAAGAAATTTTTATGAAATAAAATTATTTTTTATAAAGTTTATAATAGAAATAAGATGCTAAATCTACAAATACATTTCCATCAGATTCATTTCGAAATCATAATCATTGGAGGAAGATATATTTTGGATCGATGAATTCAATAAACAAGAAAGTCATTCTTAAATTTTATAATAGATGTTTTCAAATGGAAAATACAATGTTATAAGAATATTATTGTTTTTATGAATTTATATAGTTCATCATAATGAAGAAATAGAATTATAAAATCAAAATAGTGTCTGTTCAACAAAAAATAAAATAATACAAATCTTCCTAATAATGAAATCATAATGAGAAAATTGGAATGGGAAATTAGATTCATTATGGTTTTTCTAAAAAATCTAATAATAGAGGAGAAGGGTTTATAATATTCATGATGAATCAAAGAGAAACCAAAATAGTTTAGAAACATTTAAAAAGTCATGATGTTCAAAAATTTCATATATACATGAATATTTTGTAAATTCAATTGAGCAAGAATGTATTTAACAATACCATATAACTTATAATTAGGTTGACTATAAAATGAATAAAGTGAATTTAACTTTTTGAATGATGTATAATTCAAAAGAGGTAGATAAAAGGTGAAGAAATTAAAAATTATAGAGATAATATGATGTTTCCATGTTTATTTAATGTTGAATGATTAGTAGACATATGTTAATAAAGAAGAGAAAATATTTCAACATATTCAGCTGATCAACTTATTCTATTAATTATCTTATTCAGTCAGCTATTGTATTTCGTAGTGTTTTATTTTTCATCCAATTATCATATTTTCTTGGATTATCATTTTCTACAAACAAGATTAGCATATTGAGATTTTGAGAATATATTATAAAGTGTTCAGAATTATCACAAATTGTATTATGTGAAGGTATATTTCTATATAGATAAATTTGAATGGGAAAATAAGACAAGTAAATCACATTGAGTTTTATTACAATGTCTTGAAATCTTTTACCATATTCTATGTAAAAATTTATTGAATATTTTTGAACGAATATATTTGTTCCAGTTGAAAATTAAACATCCTAATATGCTTAGTTGCAAAAAATTTGTATAGCATCATTTGTGCCAAATGAAGCACTTGAACTATTCAAATATTTTCATAATGCTACATGACTAAATGGGAATATAATTATCTTCATATTATATGAGAAATGTTTTTTCATAGTGGATTTTGTGGTATTAGATCATTTATAAACCATTCCATGGGCATAAAAGTTCATTTTGAACAATGACATTATAAATTCATATGCTCCAGTGGATGTGTATTTCAATTATTTTTAATTAGGAATGTAATATTTAATTAGAATATAAGAATTAAAAAATTTATTAGGAATCAAATAAGAAAATATATAAATTATTCACCCCTATATCACTTATTGATACAATTATACTAACTGGGTCGTAAGATTTGTATCAGATAGAAGGTCCCGATCATCATTATTTGCAGGTGTTTTGAAGAGATGTTGATGGATAATATTAATTGTGATAAGAGTAAAAGAATTATAGTTTTCAAATATAAGAATTATAATATTTATAAATGAATAATGTTTCATTATTCTGTGTTTTTTCGATATGATTTTGTTGAAGATACAATTTAGGGTGTTCCTCCTTTTTATGGAAAAGATCATCTTACCCTCGTTGATTATAAGAATACTAAGTATGATGGATGAGATGAGAATTAATTATAATAATAAATTTTTAAATTTGAATTCTAATGATTACATCTATTTATACATATAATGGTATATGGTAAATATAGAAAAACATATATGAAGGTAATAAAAAAGTGATGATGGTTTAATTACCAAGGTAAGTGATATTATTGAAAAATCAGATGCCTTGGTGGAAATATATAATATTATATATTTATTGAAAATATTTTGTGAATCCTTCCCAAAATGATTGATTCTTAATTTAGTTTATTAGAAGATAGAGATCTAGAATCGTTATATCTAGATGATTTTAATAGAACTCTCATCACTTATGAAATTTGAGAGCATAAATAAATGAAAATCAGAATCAATTTAGATAGATTAATTCATTTGATAGATTAAAATATAGATAATTCAAATAAGAACAATATTATTGGATAAGCTATTTATTATAATTCCCAAAATGAGATATTTAAAAATTTTGATGTTATTTTTTAATTTTTCTCTATAAAGTTGAGAAGAGATATAGGTCAATATAAAGGGAAAATGTCATTAAAAAAATTTATATTATAATTTGGTGGGAAAAATGAGTAAAATATTCCACAGATAAAGTATTAATATAATAGTGATGAAGAAGATAGATGGTTATGAATAATTTGGAAGAATCATTGATCTAATGTTAAATATTTTATTGGATAGATTGATATGATGTTATAAATATATAGAAGAAGTTGTTTCATATCTAATGATGAATAATAATAAGAAGATGGTAAAGAGGAATTTAAAAAATATACTGAGAAGGTTTGGTGGGAATACATTTATTTATATAGTTATTTATGATGATTTGGAATGAAATTTCTCTGTTTATGATCAATGTAAAAAATGAATTCCATTTGATAGTATAGTTCAAATAATATCTATGTAATATTATATGGAATGAAACAAAAAATATGAAATTTGGAAATGATTATTTCTATATAAAAATTCATGAGTTATTTTTAAAAGAGAATAGAAAGATGTTGGTGGAGAATAAGGAATTGTAAAAATATATTAAAGATGAAAAGAATCATAATGAACATATAGATTTAATGGTGAAGTCAAGATAAGAAGAGTTATAACTTATCTAACAAAAAATATCTAAAATATAAAAGAACGGTACAAATTACAAAAAATATATATCACTAATACTGGTGAATGATCATATAATGAGAAAATTTAGAATGAAAAAATGTTAACATTATTGGTTGACATGAAACATTGAAGTGTTTTTAAATATAAGAGTTTTGTGAATGTTATGTATGTTTCCATGAATAAAAGTATGGGAATATATATGTATCGAAAAATCATTATACCAAATTTTCTTCCAAGAATACTCAATAAAGAGATGTTTCAATTTAATCATGTTTTTTTATGGATGAGAATAAAATAAATCAATATTTCTATGATAATGGTGGTTGGTTAATATAAGAAAGATAGTTATGTTTCTAAGAAACTTTTTCACAATTATGGTCGTTATGGAAGTATCAATAGAAAATACTACATCTATGGATACTACTCGTATTGTGGTGGATTTTGACATACATAAAATACAAAAAAATTTTAATCAAAAATGTTCTTATTGTTCAACCATTTATGTAATAAAAATATTGTGGGGGATTTAATCATATTAAAAAGAAGAATCATGATAATAATGTTCGAATGAAACACGATAAGGTGGTTATGAATGTATAAAATAACATCCAACCATTCGAAACAGTTTTTAATAGATGTGAACAACTAGGGAGACATGATAAAGAATGACTTGTTATGTTTTCACCACATCAAATGTATCTTTATTATTCACAGAATCTACAATGTGAAGGGTAAAAATTAAGAAGAAAATGATCTTTTTATAAAACCTTTTCTGAAATCACTAAAATGAAAATGAACATAGATTATTAATAGAAGGTGTTCTTGTCATATGACAGGAGATTTACGGTTTCTAACTAATGCGATGGAATTTATATATTGAATAATCAAATTTGGCGTTGATGAATCATTTATAATCAATGATTGGGAACAAATGTTATTTGAAAAATAATTTTGAAATCCAAGGAAGCATCATATGTTGATGGAAAAAAGTAGAACCAAAAAAGTGTTTCAAAACTTTTTTATGAGGATGACACTATTATAATTATGAAATATTTGTTTAGCATTAAAATAATATAAAATGCGAATATAGTTATAAGAATACAAAGTAAAAAAATGTATCTTGTGTTATATTGTTTAAATACACTAATTTTGTTACATGATAATAGTGGAAGATAAAAATTGTGGCCTAAAAGGATATGTCACATCTTTGAAAGAAAGATAAATTAGTTATCAATGTGAAATAGTTAATGAGACATTATAAATTTTATAATATGAAGAGATTGGTGATGCACTATTTTTTAGGAACTAATGATTATAAATTTTGATAATAAGAAAGACAGCATTTGTTTAATACATCCCCTTGAACTTATTCATTATGAATTTTATGGGCTTTTGAAAAAATATTCATCATATAGATATAAGTAATTCATCACAATAATTGAATCTTTTATCAAATCATTTGTGTTATATATATGAAACATAATTTAGATTCTTTGTAAATGCATAAAATATTCATTATAAAGGACGGGAAGTAATGTTATTTTTTTGGGAATAAGAAATGACATGATAATAGTCATGGGTATAATATTGAATAATCTGAATGTTATCCTAATGATAATAGGATATGGAATTAGTTTTTCTCCCCATAAACACCTCAAAAAAATATTTTTTTGAATGAATGAATATAACTTTGGTAGAAATGTCCAGATTTATGATACTTGAACATGGCCATTTTGATAATTATTGTGTTCAAGACATAATTACTTCTATGTATATTAAAACGAAATGATTCGATAGAACAATAACAGAGATGAATTTATATAAATTATCTTATATATGTACTCCATGTTTGTAAAGTATAATTGTTTTTTGGTGTCTATTTTTTATAAATAATAATAGTGGAAACATATAATTTTTTTTGAAAAAAATATAAAAGGAATTTTTCTTCACTATGATCTATATGGAAAACGATACAAAATGTTTGACAATAAATCATGAATAATTGTTGAATCATTTTTTTGTGAATGTTATTGAAAATTTCAAGAAAGACAAACAAACTAATGCAGAAGATTATATTGAGCTGGATAAGGAATGTTTTGTAAACAATTCCGATATGGATATAAAATATTGTAATTATACTATAAAAAAATTAGGATTCATACTGGTCTATTTGTAGTGAAGAGGAAGAATCTAAAAAAATCATCCTAGGATGATGAAACATATGGAATCTCATAATATTATTGGTGCTCATCATCATAAGATTCAAATTACAAGAATATAAAAATCTATTACACATAATACATTATATTCAAAATGTGCATTGAATTATGTGAAAGAAGCTTTTGAGTATCCAAATTGGGTTCATGGCATTAATGAAGATCCAAAATAGATATATATTACTAATACCTAGGATATTGTTCTAATTTCGTAATAAAGTTTATTGCTAAAAAGGGGGTGTTCTAGAAAAATATGAATAAATAACGTGTAGTTATTAGAAATAAAAAAATATTTTTTAAAATGTTAACTAAAAAATTGAATGTGTGGATTTTGGGGAGTCTTTTTCTATGGTGACAAGACTCCAAACAATCTGATTTTTTCATTTTATTGATGCACAATGAAGTAATAAAATTATTCAAATGTGTGTAATATGAAAATTTAGAAATTTGGATATTGATAGGAATTTTACATCAATCCACCATGTGAAATTAATGTTTTTAATGCATAATTTTATGTTTTTATGTTTAATAATTCCATTTATGGATTGAAATTTTTTTATGGGTATGGTATTCTAAATTAGATACTTTCATAGGGAAAATGAGTTCTCATAATGGATGAGTTAATAGAAATATTTAAATAAATGAAATTAAGGAGTATTAAACCATCACAATAGTTTATTATGATTGATATATCATTTATCTTAATGATGAATGATAATGAGGTAGATATTTTAAAAACGGATAATGGTTTTTATTTCTATGATAAGGGAAATAAAATTCATTCAGGCATTTCAAATTTCACAAATAAAGAGAACACATCATTTTATTCCATGAAATGTATAAATGGAAATTCATAGAAATTTAGGAATGGAAAACATAAGTTCAATTTCCACATTGATTCTTGTAGAATAAAAGTTGTATGAAGATGTGGATGATAATGAAGATGATCATAATGGATTTCAAAAGCCGGTTGGAAGTATATTATATTTGACTACCTTATGGATAGAAATTCATTATTGTGTTTACTTTTGTAAGGTGTTTTACAATTCCCATAAATGGCCACAAATAAATTCGTGAATACAAATTCACTGATTCCTAAAATGAAAAAAAACAAAATTGGAATCGGGAATGATACCTCATAAAGTATTGATTTGGTCTGGTATTTAGATGTTGTTGGGAAGAAAATGTTAATGATAAAATATCCACATATGGTATAGTTTTATTTATTGGATAAATATATGATATTTTTAATATTACTAATAATATAATTAACTGATATTATGGTAGAAGATAAAATAATTTATTCTACATAAGTTGATGCCCAACATATTTGGATAAAGAATCAGATAGAATATGTACTTGTTAAAGTGAACTTACCCTTGTTATTAGGTTGTGATAATAAAAGTGTGATCAATCTCACCAGGAATACGGTAATTCATTATTTTTCAAAACAAATAAATATTGAAAATCATTTCATCAAATAGATCATGGTGGACATTGAATTGAATCTAGAAGATGTGACCATATCTGAACAAGTTTCTCACATTTTCACAAAACCTTTGATAATGTAATATGCTTCTCAATTGAGGTAGAACATGGGCGCAAAACCTCTTTATCATAAATGTATAAGTATTTTATATTTCCACTATAATCATTCCTTTTAAGAGTGTTCTGAAGGTGGATAATGAAATCATAAATCTATCATTATGGAGGCATGTGAATTGAGGGAGATGTTGGTAAGATGTGTATTGATAATTTTATGTGTGTGAACTATTCTATATATTATTATGAGTTTTTGTATGAATTAAATTCATTGTATTATAGGTATGTTGATGATGTATACAAACTTTGGGATGAATATTTTGAATAAATGTTTAATAGTATTCATGATCACTACTTTAGGAAAGCATGGTTTTACATTCAATGAATCTTATTTTGTACAATGGGTTTTTTATGAAGCCTTAAAAATTTTCATAAGTAATTCAATGATTATGGGAATAAAATTAGTTATTTTTAATTCAAGTTGGATATTGTTAAGAATATTATAATTATTATGGTTGAAGTCATGTTTTGTCTCTTCTTCACAATGATGATTAAGATGAAATGAAATAACCAAACATTATTTTTTTGGTGAAAATCATACATACCATCATACTCAATAAATTACTCAAAATGGTTGAGAAACCCCATCAAATAATGAATATTTTTCTAAATGAAATAGATCATCAGACTAACCCTAGGTGTAGTGTTGGAGATGAGTTAGTAAAGGAAGGGGGAATAAGAGTCTGCATTGGAATGATATAAAAGTGATAATTCTTTTATGGTCATGGATTTAAAAAAACTCAATTGTTATGTGAAAATAAACATGATGAAATAATAATGTACAAAGGGGAATAAATGATTATGAACATTTATATTTTCCTTGATCCTAATCAATAAATAACATAAAATATTTATAGGAATGTATGAAACGTAAAAAGATATGAAATATATAATATTTTCCATGTTACATCAGATGATGCTAACATTTATATTGAAAATATTCAAATTCATTATGGAATTCCTAATCCAAGAAGATGATTGAAATTGAAGGATTTTGTAGATGAAGAGGTTTTAGAATATTGATCCATCATATTTGGTATATCATTGGATTAATCAAAGGATGAATTGATTATGCATGGAATTTCACTTGTAATGTATATTTAGGAGAAAGATGTTTCCGAGGCTGCTGATACCAATCCATCATATTTAGTATTCCGTCATAATCATTATAGGAATATTTTTGTTGATGAAAAATTACATGAAGAATAATATTATGATCAATATATTTTATTATGAGTTTTTAGATGGAAAATTTAATGTTAGATTAATATGTTAGTCATCATTATTTAGTATTAAGAATCATAATGAATAATTCATATCACGAAAATAAAAATAGTTTATATTCTATCATATAGGAAACTAATACAAATCATTGTAATGAATAAATGTTCATAACATAATTGAAATTGAGAAATTGGAATATGTCTATTGTTTCAGAATGAATTTAGAATATATCTTCGGTGTTTAAAATAATCATGAGGAAATTATAATAAAGTAGAAGAGTTCATAATTTTTCACAAAGTCGTGATGCACCTTAAATTCAAGGAAACATGAAAATTCATTTAATTTTTTGAGCATGAATTTTTTTCTTAATAAAAACCAATCCAAATATGGGATTCTTCTAAATTTGAAATGTACATTTTACATTTCTAACTGAATCATGGATTGTCAGTGGTAGATATTGTGAAGAGAACTAATTTTTTTTAGAGATAATAAGAAGTTTCCATAATTCTTTTATTAAAAAAAATTACATAATATTGAATTGCATGGAAAAGAGACAACATTAAAACATATTCAACTACTAATCGTATTCAATTCATCATTGTATTCAGTAGGATACCATATTTGGATGGATTATTTTATTTAGTCGGTTATCATATTTGGAATTAATATCACATTCATCTAGAAGTATTAGCATATTGGGATTTTCAAACTAAAATATAAAGTATTTAGAATTATCTCAATTTTATTACGTAGAGATATATTAATCTATGGTTCAACCCAACTAGTATAACTAGAATAAGAAAATTGACCGAGTTTTATTACAATGAATAGAAACTACTTAACCGAATTTGGGAAAATAATAAAGAATTTTATTGGATGAATACATTTCATTATGATGAAAAAGAATCCAGGTAAAATGTTTTTATTCAGAAACCTTATATTACATCAATTTTTTCTAGGTGAATTACATGAACTATTGAATCACTTTCATACAGATACATGAGTGAGATGGCAGATCCAACTCTTTATTTCAAGACAAAAATATTTTTTTCTTATGAATTGATTTGTATTAATCATTTCAATTCCATAAAATAAATATTGTAATTCTTATTGAACTGTGAACCATGTACATTCATATGTTTATATGGATGTGTTTTTAATATCTTTTAATGGGGAATGTAATAATTATCATGATGTGAATTTTGATTTGTTTTCAATGAGATTATTAAAGAAAATATATCACTGATTAACAAATCCCCATCTCAATTATATAATAATCCTGATTAAGAACATAAATTTATATTATACCATATTTTATTTTGGTTGACAATTTTTCATCAATTTATTTTCAATTAGTTTTTAATGTAACTGTGTCAGTTAATAATTTCTATTTATTTACATTTTAGTAATAATTTTATAGTTTTTTTCATTGTATATTCTTCATCTTTAAGTCATATATAAGATTTTAACAATGATAATAATACCTTATATATTCGTCTTATACATATTTATATGAATCCATAAATTTTTTAGATAACAAAATTGATTAAAAAAATTTGTGGAAATTATAGCTCACATAAATGCATAAATTTGGTTTAAAGTTTTTTTAATGGATAAAATGGAAAAGCTAATTAATATATCACATTTAATTAAAAAAAGATTCATCGAATATATCAAATTTATACATTAAATATATCCTTATTACCAATCATGTAATGTGGAAATAAAAAATAGAATCACATCCGTGCATAGTGGCGGTAGTCCACATGTACACATGAGTGATGTAATATTTTTGAAATAGTTTTGAGGTTAATTGTAGATTTGATTGAAAAAATTAATTATATCATGTTATTTCATTGAAATCACATTTATTCATTTAAATTTTCCCTTTACACTTTCCATTTAAATCATTTCAAATAATGTATCACATCACATTTTGATGTGGTAATCTACCAAAGACCTGAACGACATTATCTTTCCTGACAAAATAAAACATAATATACTAGATGTGATATAATAATTATTGATGTATAATTATGTTAAAAATATCATATATATATATATATATAAATTAAATACATCATTATAAAATAGATTAGATGTAGATATTTAAAACGATTTTGGTTTCTTCGCAAGGAGGTACACTATCGTACCCACAATTAATAGTTTCAATTATAATTTGATGAAATAAGAGATAGAGATATGTTATTATGAATACATAATAAAAACTCATTATATGATATATAATTGAGTTTTTATATTGTAATTATTAGTACATGAATAAACATGGTAAGATAAGAATAAAAAATGTATATATAAGTGAATACAAGTACCATCACATTTAAACACAACCTTTTGATTGATTATTACGGACCCTAGGGTTAGAATATATGGGATAAAATCAGAAATAGAATGTAGATAAGGATATTGGTAAGGTTTTTAGGTTTTTTATACATATGTATTATCTATTAAAGAATATGTGACAACACAAAGTACACTATTAAAATTAAGTAGTAGGGTTTTTACAAATACCCAATACTATTTTATACTGGGATGTAAGTATAACCCAATTTGACACAAAAATTTATTAATAATTGAGTATATTGATTATATGTACACTAATAAACACAAAAATTAAATATTTTTTTTAATTTATTAATTTTATTCAATTGTTACTCACATCTACAATTCTAGTTTCCATCATGCAAACTGGTTTTTTTTAATTACTTATGATTTTTTTCCATTATGAAAAATATAAATGATAAAAAATAGTGAACTAGAATAAAAATCGTGTACATATGATATAAAAATTATGAAATTCAAATATTTTGTGTTGGGGAAATTAATTTTTTCTCAAACGTCGGTAATGAAAAAAACATTGTTTTGTACATAAAAATAGATGTAAATATTCTATTATATTTTAAATAAATTATTAAAATAAAAGAAGCTGATATAAATAGTTTATATTCATTATTATTATTATAAAAATGAAATTCCCTTGACCATATTTGAATATAATAATTGGTATTATATAATATAAAAATAAATCCACAAGTTTGATGTTAAACAATATTCCAAATAAAACATTTTTAAAAGTATAAAATGTCTTTGTATAAAAATAACAAAATCAATTTTTTAAAATTAATGAAATTGTATTGTTATTAATAAAATATCTTCTTATCTTCATTTAAAAACCATTTCAAAATGTTTTGAAAAGTTTAAATTTTTTAAAAATGACAAATCTCAATAAATACAATTATTTCTCATTATTAAAAGAAATTATCTTCATAAAACTCAAAACAATTAACACTAGGATAATTCTAATATGATTAATAAAAAAATGAACATTCGTTTGGAAAAACAATTTATAAAATTATGATAATTTATTTTTAAAATAAGGTTAAAAAATATTGAAAAACTACTTTTCCGTAAATACTATTTCAAAAAATAAAATTTAATCTATTCTTATCTGAGGTTAAGAAAAAACATATGAATAACTTTAAAATATTTAATTAAAAATATAATATATATTAATTTAATTAATATATATTAATAAAATTAATGCATTGATATGAAACATATTCGCACACAAAAAATTTGATTTTCAGAAAATGTTTTCCTTTATTTTTAAATGGTATTTAATTTAATTTCTATTAAATAGGTTGACAAATGTTCATTCTATATTAATTGTAAATTATATATTATAATAATTTATTTAATCCAATTCATACCCACTATTCTAACAGTTAGGGTATAACTATATTTTAAAATAATAATATATTAATAGAGTACCATGTTTCATTAAAACACATTGCTTAATATATCAAAAGTTATTGAATAATTTAAATATATTTGAAAACAACATCACATATCAAGGTGTTACATTAAATCCATGTTAAAATGAATTATCCTCTCCAAATTAAATAACATTACCACAGATCACTAATGATAATTATGCCTCATCATATCATGATGTTCCCATATATCCTATTTAAGATGTTGATTTTACCGTAATACTATTACCAGGTGAGTGGTGTTGTTTCATAGAGCCACTTATCCATGATATATAATATAGAACAACTCTTAATCTTATTATAAATATATTAGTAGTTATACAATATCATATTTTAATACATAAAAATGGTGATTTATGTGCATCCTATGTATAGAAATGTGAATCACATCAATAATATGATAATTTTTTGGTGTGATCTCCATGTGATAATAAACCATACACACTGGAGTAAAAATATTTATATGTTCAATAAATATAGATATTACATTTCATTTCATCTAATATCACATAAACATGATCCATTTAGAAATTTCCATAAATATAGTTTTACCAACATTGAATTTTTGATCACACTGAGGATTACATTCGTAAATTTTGTATTACCTATGTGTTTCCATTATATGTAACAAGATTATTTAAACCTTATATATTATTTCATTAGTTATCTTTAATACTAATAGATTTATTTATGACTCATTTTTTAAATACCTTGGATATCGAGACCACATTCCACTTAATGATTTATAAGGATACATCTAAATGACCAAGTTAAATATGTTGTTGTATGAAAACTAAAATAGAAATTTCTATTTATGTAAACAAAAATAGAAAACCAAATACCATGAACTAATTATATCACTATTAGTTAAATATTTCTCTCATATTAGCCATGTTACAAAGGATTATACACCATACTGAAACTTCAATTTAAATCAAGAGATTTCTTAAGACTTCTCTATAACATCGTGTTAAACCTCAAATTACAATTAAACATAATTGAATGTGGTACTCCATGAATCGTTTCCACTACATTAATTCATATTCTAAATAGCTTATCATTGGTTAAATCTTCTCTATTAGTGTTTAAGAGTTATGTGATATTAAGTAAATCTAATATTACCCATATATTATTATCCCCTTTAAAGCTTTTGTAGTTTCTAATGTCAAAATAATTTATGATTTTTCAAATTTATATTCTATTGTGGGTAACAATTATAACATCTCCTTGGACTATTATATCTTTTCTATAAGAAAATGTTGTACCATGTACATATATTCATATTCTGTAATATCTCCATTTTTCAACCCATTGAAAAATCAAATTTAATTCTACATCAATCATTATATATATTGGATGAATTGATAATAAACATCTATGAGTCCCCGTAAATAGATCCCTCTTAAAATTAGGTATTAGAAGGAAATGCACACATTTTGTAATCCTTATAATTCATTCATAATCAAGGTTAATCTCATAACTATTTCTCACTTTATTATCTGTCTCTTCTCATTCCTTCTCAAAATCCATTAACTATATATGGATATATGGATGAGCACTTATTATTTAATCATATTATTTACCACTTTATTTTTAAATATACAAATCAATAATTTAAAAAACCAAAAATTCTATCTCTTCTTTAATCGTTATAATAGATATCTCATAATGATCATTTCAATTCAAATAACAGCCCCACTTATTCTTTTTCTTATGGTGATAATTTATTGAGTAGTCATGATCATTATTCATAAATAAAAATCTTATATTAGGAATATTCAACGATTTCTTTGTGAATATATAGATTAATAGTTTATGGTCAAAAAATATATCACACCATTCAAAATATATATAATCCCTCTATATCATTAATAAAAAAAGTTTTCCTTGCTAAATCCAATTCAGTATTTGGGTATTTATACTCAAGAACAATTTAATTTCATGGTTCATTAGCAATAACCATTTCATTGAATATCATAATCAATTTCATTCCCTGATTCAAGGTATAATTATTGATTATATTTTATTCTCCATTATATGGTAATGTTTTCGCATGGGTAAAAACTAATATTCTTTTTAGTTAAATGAATTTTTTTAACTATTCTGATGAACATGGATACCTTATATGTTAATATGGTTAGTGTATACAGAATCAATAGAAATTATCCAACACCCAACAATAGTATCTATCTACATACACAATAATTTCTATCTCACTCACTATGGTTTTCCCTGGATAATTTTTAATATCATTATTCTTTGATGGATCCACTGATTACCCTATCTTGAGATTATATGATCTAAAATTACCATTTATTGAAAAAAATTACAAATTATTCATTTTTCATTTAGTTTCACCTACCTTAGGATATTTGGTACAATCAACATGTTATAATGGTGATCTCAATTTCTTCTTGAATATGAAAGAATGCCATTTATAAAGACATCCATAACTAATCAACGATATCTATAAATACTCTATTTATTAAATCAATGATCATAGAAAGATGGTTTTTATTAATTAAAGAAATCACTATATATTCATAGTGTCCAAACATTTTTTGGAATTACATTAAGGGAATATCCAATTAAAAGTAATTTTCACAAAATCATATAAAAACCCAAAGGGTTTAATTTCTAGTATTTTCTCCCAATACATCATTATTCTAGAAAAATATAAATTTCATAATAACTCAATATTTATGTAATATTATTTCAAACATAAACCTATAACTCCATGATGAAATCCATATTTCTTATTTTAATATTACATGGATGCATATAAACTTCCAAATATAATAATATTATTAGATGATTCATGATTTATATAAAAAACCATATTTTAAATAACATGAACAACATAATTTTCTGAATCCAAATTAATAAATGCATAAATCATTCCGCTCAGTGATTAAAATGGAATAAATATTTGTTTTTGTGTATAATATTAATGGTTTTTAGCTAATTGATTTTGTTAGACGATATTTTCTATAAATGAAATAAAATTAACTCAATGACAATTATTTTCTCTATTCACATTATTTCTACATAACAATCATCTTCATTTATAGTGTATATATTTTCAGGTGATTATTCATACTTTGTTTAAATGTATGAATGTAATCTTATTTCCACGTGAATATTTATAGATGCTCTTTTTCTATTTATTTAATGTGTTAGGATTATGAATGATGATTATATTTTTAATCATATATTCTGATAAATGATTTTGAATTTCTAAAAATTTATTCTATCCCATCATCATCCATTTTGGATTCTCTAAATCACAATATTTTGCATCACATTCAGCATTATCATGGTTCTTCTATGATCAATCTGTTGACTAAAATTGAAAAACATTGTGTTAGAAATAATAATAATAGTGGAAAGTCCCATAGTCATGATGAATGACATATTGGATTTCAAAACCAATAAAAATAATTTTAATATAAGACTCATTTTATAACATATTTCATCAACTAACTTCATATATTCTAATCCAATATAATAGTTAAAAAATAAAATTAACCATATAATTTACCTTAGGATTGTAAATATTTTCACGCATTAAGGCCTTTTTTGGTACTAGGTAATTATTCAGTCAATCATGATATTTTGTTTTCATAATCATTACTAATAGTTAAATATGTTCTATGTATATGTATACTCAAAGTATCCAAATAATTAAGTATTTCTAGGTAATAAACATAATCACTTCCTTTTGAAAAAATTATCATGTTATCCTATAAATAAAATATTATTAAGACCTATAACTAATTTCAGAAAAACATTTTCTAAAGATCATATTAACCAATTACCACATAAAAATATAGAAATGTTTGATTTTTATAGATAAATTTCATGTCTTTTTATATGAATATTATATAAATTTCACAAACATGGGCCCAATGACCAAAATTTTATTGTGAATTTGGAGACAAGATGTCAATATTATATTTATATAATGGTCTTCATTATATCCCACAATAATCATCATCATAGGTATTATTCATAATAATTCTGAAGATAGATTCATTCAATATAACATGGTGAATTTAAAAATAATAGTCGATATCATAGGATCTCTAAGGGTATACATGGGAGAAATAATTATATGAACATTTTATTTGATGAGGTAAGAATAAGGGTATGATCTAAAGAATATATAAAACAAATATAATACCCGTCATATAATATATCATAAACATTATTCATGCATTAAAACATTATCATTAAAATATTCACGATTCATAAGAGTTTGAATAAATAATCATTCTTGAACTAGAATATAATATAATAAAAGTTTATTACCAAATTTGGCATAGAAATGATTTTGTTTTACATTTTTACCTATAAATACCATAAACCCAGCTGATTATCCCCCATTACATTTATTCTATTCTAGATAAAGACTATAAGCCTATTTCCAATTATAGATGGAGGTCATTAAATTGTTTCCCATTGATATCTCATGAAATATACTATTTTAATAAATTTGTTGGAAGTAGATATGGTTCCCCCTAAAAACACGATGATACAAATATATGTGTTCTATAATATCATAAAACATTAATAATATCAAAACCAATGAAGTTAAATGGATTTGATGAACATTTTATCATATCATAACTCATTGAAAAAAAAATGTGTTTCATAATTGATTAATAATAATAATTAAAAATCATTTAATGAAATAATAAGAGTTGTATCCTGGGATCATATACCCATTAAATAAAAATCATCATCGAATAATTTTATCTTATATGGATAATTATTTTGAAATATCTCATGTAACATTTCTTGTGGAAAATATAATTTTCACATCGAAAATCACATTTTAAACGTTATTTTTTAAAATAAATTAAAAATAAATTACCTAGAAATTATCCTTTGAGAATTAAGAAAGAACAATCATAATAAATATTTTCATGTTTGAAGAACATTTTTTCAATCCAGGAAAAATAAAATAATCATTGGTTTTACATTTCTATTAAAAATCCACAGACCCTTGTTCATAAAATGAAATGAAAATTTATTTTAAATTTTTTTTAAATATAAATTAATTGTAATTTTTTTACAAAATTAATGTATAATAGTAAAAACTATCCATATATTTTTTAGATAATAACACGTATAAAAAATCATTTCTATTCAAGGAGGGAAATTATTTCAATTTTTCCTTAAATAGATTCTTTTGAACCCTTGAGTACATAATGTGTTGAAAATTAATGAAAAATATATATTATCATGAAATAAATGGTGGAGATAAATATTCAATTATTTAGGATATATATATTAAATTATATTTTCAACTTATTCTTTATCATAATAAATAATTGAAATTAATAGTATTGTAACATAAAAACATTAATAATTTTGTATCATTTGAATCATTATCCTCATGAATATAATACACTGAAAATTTAAATATCTATGAATTAATGAGATTATAGTATTACAATACAATGAGGTATTATATTCCAAACAAAAAATAAGTATTAGGTGAATATGGAATGTGTCTCAAAGAACTAAATGTGATACAAAAATCCCCTACCATAAGTATTGACATCCTTCAAACATGTTTAATCCTACCATATTTAAAATATATGTTTATTAAATGTAAATTATATATCCATGTTAATATAAATCATTCATATATTATTTATATAAAATCCTTTATAACATGTGTATTTTCAATTATTTGTTAAAATTAGTGTTTCTACTAATAAAATAGGGGTTTATGCATGTGTCGTATTAGTTAAAAGCTTTCATACTTATAATTTGGTTAATATTTCAGCATATAATGTTTTTAAAACATGATATTAATATTATATATATTCATTATATACATATATATTGTTTTCCATAATGTTTATTAATATCAAAAAAATATACCATTTATGTAGATGGTAGGTCTTACGTATGCATGAACATTTATTTCATTTAATTGAATGGTAGAAGAAACATATGTTTTTTAATATTGAATAATTTTATGATAATAATTATTTCATAAATATAATTTCAATTCATTAGATATATAGTTATAAGTAACAATTTAAATAGGATATTCAAAAAAATTTCTCATCACTATGTGTAGGCAGTTGCCCAAACATATACATGAGAATGTTATTGATTTCTATATATTTATTTGGTAAGTTAGTAGATATGTTATAATAAATCAAAACCATGCTTATTTCATGAAAATTATATTTAATAATTATATTTTCCATTATACCCATCTATGAAAATAGGGGAATAAGATGAATAACATTAATTTTTAGGTCAGTAGTCCTTCATACATATGAGAAACGTTATCGTATCCCCCATAGAATTGAATGTTAGAATATATTATTGATATGTTAACTATATAATTATAATAATTATAAATATAATAATTACAAATAAACATTAAAATAATAATTATAATAATATGTTAGAGGTGGTGATGAAAATCATATTTCATTGGTTTGCAAGGTTGTAGTACTCCGTACACACGATCATCAGTTTTGATTCCCATTTATTGGAATTATAGATAGATGTTGATTATTTTATTTTCCAAATATAAAATAATTATCTTTTAGATATTATTTTTGTAATATTAAACCTATTTCGATATTAATTAATGTGTTATCAGTAGAATAAAAAATATAGAGTTTATTGAAGATAATGTCATTCGCTAAGAGAAGCTACCATTGAGTATTTTCATAAGGTCCCGATTGTTGGATTTTTTAAAAAAACATGTAGCTCTAGAATAATCATAATGATTTTAGGGTGTTATTATCGTAGAATATGTTCAATACAAATGTTATTTTATTTTTGAATATGAGAGGGGAGAAAGTTACATATTATAATTTAGGAAGAATGGTATTTTTAAAAATACCCAAAACTATTAGATAATGGGAAGTCAATATAACCCCATGTGGAAAAAAAATTGATAATCAATTAATTTTAGGGATTATATGGTCAATAAATACTTCTACTAAAATTAAAGTCATTTTTAAAATTGTTTTCTTCTTATACTTTTAGTTTACTCATTTTAACAATTTCAATTTTCCCTATAGTAACTAGTTTTTTTACATACATTGTTAATTTATCTTTTAAATTATATAATATATGATCCATAATAAATAATTTCTACACCAATATTATATATAATAAATATAGTTTATCAATGAGAAATAATGTTATTGTGTAAAATTAATTGTAACTCAATCCCATGTAATGTGAAAACAAATATTATATTAGTGAGAATGTTTTTCCAAGTATTAAATGTTTTTTTATCAAAATTATATATGAAATTGTTTACAATTACATATATTGGTATAATAATAATATAATTTAATTAATATTACTTCTAAAACCATATATAAATATATTTTATTTGTTTAAATTTTTTAAATTAAAACATAATTCTTATTAACACATATTATATTTTCATATTAATTGAGAAATTTTTCATTTCCAAAAATTATAAAAAAATACCTATAATATAATCATGATATAAATATTTAAAGAATTTAGTAAATTTTTTAAACACAATTTAAAAAATAATTTTCAAATATGAGGGAAATATTTGGAAAAAAACATCTAATAAAAATACATTTTATATATGTAAAATTAGATTTTTTTTATGAAACATTAAAAACACCTCAGATGAATAATAAAAAAATTTGATTAGATAATATAATATAAAAATTAAATTTATAAAAAAAAATATTTTGTTTGATTTATTTATATAATATGAGTTTTTGCATAAGACATTGTTTTTAGAAAAATATTTCCATTAATTTCATTTGGATCACATTTTCAATGGTATGTAATTAATAACTGAAAATTTCAGTTTATATACATGTAAAAATAAAATAATTTCATAATTTAGTTAATACTATTAATACTCACAACTCTAATAGATATTATATTTCTATTTTATTAAATTATAATAATTTAATATTATGTAATATGTCTCTTCGACTCATTGTGTTTTGTAGGCCTACAAAAAAATGAAATTTATTTAAATGAAATAAAATTTGAAAATTCTCAGGGCCTTAAATGGATTTAGTAGTAGAATTCACAAATAAAAACCCTAGATTAATATATGATAAACTCTATAAAACGTTAGAGTGAAATTCCAAAATCACCAATAATTATTTCTATTGGCTAGCCATTATTAAGTTTCAACAAGTCGGTGGTTCTTAAAGGCTAACCTAACCAAAAGCTAGTACACTGGAAAGTTGGTAACTATAAACTATATACACACTATAGACCATCAACCCTAGGATACCTTCAATTCTCCTTAAAGATCGACCATCACTAATTATTCCTCATTACACATCCAAAATATATTTTGATGCTCCTCACATATAGAAATTACATTTTGAATTGGAGTTTAAAAAATAGACCACCCACATATTAAAAAATTCATATATATCATGAAATTGAAATGATATAATAGGAATGGTGTAAGAAAATATACATACTATACTACTTATTATTATTGAAAATTATTAACAGTCACTTAACCCCATCACCTTATAGTTTCGATCACTAATTCATACTCATTGTTCATGTGCAATCTTGATATAATCAATGTGTATCTACATCACATTTCTGAAGTCAATTTTTATAGACCCAAATAAATCCCCCACTCAAATTCATTAAAAAAATTCATGACATAACTCTATCAGGTGATTTCATTATGATACACCTATGATATATTCATCTAATAGATCATATGGCTAATGGTGATTGCCACTAAAGGACATCATTCAAAATGGATTCATTCAATCCTTTTTTCCTTACCAGCATTAGTTTTTCCAATCAAAATGATTTTTTCACATTATATTTTTTTCGATGTTTTTTTCATAATTAACCCAAAAAACATAAAAGGACCACTCCAAAGATGGTATTTTACCCATTTTTAAATTCCTATGAAAAACAGAAAAGTCTACACTATCCAAGAATTGATCCCCATATTTTAGGATCTTCTATGACATAACCATTACAATACAAAAATACTAATAATATAACTCAAATGGTGAACCTATATTTTTTAACCAAACATATCTAATTATATACAATGATATCATTCAAAAATACTTTGGTTAACAGGTATCTAGACACACAATTACATTCATAGAAATGCTTCTTAGTTTCATAATAATGATTCTATTATCACTAAAGGGTTGATTTTATAATTAAAAATTTAGTATAGACTACTATATAATAGATAAATAAAAACTCCATGGTTGAATTCTTATCCATTAAAAATAAGTCATTTTTCCTCTTCCATTCCATGATCAATATTTTACATCTGACCATGTCACACTAAAGTTATCCCAATTATTCATAGTTTGAGGGAATAAATCAAAACCTATTTGATGTCACATCTAAATTTATACACCTATTCCAAAAGATAATAATGATATATTTGTTAGTTTTCCCACAAACATCATAACACCACAAAAATCACCCAATGACTAGTCACACAAATCCATTAAACTTTCCACACGATTGCAACACTTCCATTACTGATATATCACTCACCACAATGTGGGATTCATTTCAATAGGAAACTATGATAAAATCATATTATCCATGGTAAATAACATATATATCATCTTAAAAAAGATGAAAAATAAAAAAAACATATAATTAATCACCATAATGACAATGTATTACAACTCTTATTCGTCCCATATAGAAAATGATCCACCGAATCCAGGAAAAATCTATCCCTAACTAGGATCCCCAAACACAATTAGTCACTAGTGTTGCATCCCCCCCCACTAAATTAATGTTCTTATAACACTGAAAAATGGATACCCCATGTAGTACATACATTGTCAGATTGTTGTAACTCCCCATGATCCCCAATAATTATTTATTTGGGAACCAGTTCCAAAACTAACATAGTAAAACACATCCTTCCCCAAATCTATCATGAACATTAATTTTTTAACAAAAATATATAGGATTGGACTACAATTAATGAAATCATACTACTAAATTTTAATTTAAGAATAAATGGACAATAATCTTGTACCACCAGTTAAACTACAAGGCATGATGTTCCTTGAGTCTTTTCACATTAAAACATAGAGGAGATGACTAAAAACTAACCATTATATGGAATAATAGGTTTCAATCCATAGTCTAGGCAAACAATTACCTATCATCCATCACTATTCCTAATCATGAGGCTCAACTTTTTTTAACTATTATACTGTAGTGCATACAATATCATTATGTTCATTAACATTAAATATCACATACATTGAAGAAAGTTTAAAAAATATGGAAGTCAATGTTCTTATAAAAACATGGTTCTAGATGTCAAGATATTATCCATATAAAACTCCAATGGATAACCAAAAATTTAGAAAAAATAATCTCAATGTCAACCGTTTTTCTTCTTCATAATATATTTTAAAACTCATTAATTCCTCCCCAATGGATGTCAATTACCCATGATATACCCTTTTATATATCTCCCTTAATAATACAATTTTTTGACATACCTTGGTATCATTTAAACCTAATTATTTCTAGGTATCTCTCTAAACCACAAATTCATTCCATTAATAGACTATAAACCCTAGAGTGTCAACAATGTTATCATATTCAATTCAATATGTAATATACATGATATAAAAACATTCTAGGGTGTCATATACTCATAGGTATGAAATAAAATTCCAAGTCATTATAATACTACATAATTTATTCCCACAAGGATTCCAGACACATGGATTCCTGCCTTGAGAATCACAATCTATTCTTTCATCATGGTCATAACCAATGGATGTTTTCAACCTGATATATATCAAGGTAATCATAGATAATTGATTGTTTAAATATAATTTCATTCTAATATATATGGTGGAAAAATATATAGGTTGTTATTGAATGATTATTTTAATTTATCATATAAAATATCAGCCCACATTGTTTGCTTCATATGGACCTTTAATCCTCCCATCATCCAAGTGGGGTTATCGATAATCCCATATTCCATGGAAATAGGGCAATATTATCCCCATCAATCATTGAAATATAGAATTAATATAATATTTATTAAAATGAAATTATAAAAAATGTTTTCCCAATGTATAAAATTTTACAAAAACATTACCCCATAATATGTTGTCTCGGATGTTTGTGTGCCTTGAAATAGTTATATAACTACCATATGTAGTATTAATAATAAGCACAAATTAATTTCTTGTGAATTCATACATGATTAATATTATTAATGAGATACATCTTTCAACTGTGAGACCAAATCAAAAAACAAATATAATAATCATCAACATCATTATTTGTGTGATGAGAATTGAAAATCATATGACAACATCATAACAAGCTATGTACCACACTCACAAACCCACAATAACATAGAAATATTATTATAATTGTTTTTTATGATATGCCAAATAGGTTTACAGAAATTTTAATGAAACATTCTTCTACCACCGATCTGATATATATAAAATAATAAAACCAAAATAATAATATATATGATATTATTTTTTAACACCCCTAGATATATTACTATGATTTGTAATATGACTTATAGTACACATTGAACTTATATACTCATTATCATATTCCATAGTTTGACAAAAGGAGCTAGGGGTATATGAGGTACTATAATGAAAACATACTACTTGTATTAGAGTGTGTAACTAATATAAAATTACTATGAACTATAAATATAAAAAAATGGGTGAAAATAATGAAACAAACCATGTAATACAAAATATAACATGAATATAGTTAGGAATATAGGCATATAATTTAGACTAACCATTAGGATAACGATTTTTAAAATTTTGGAAAGTATAATGTAAAATAATCGGATCCACTATAACTTTGAGAAATACAACTAATAATGACTCATAAAATCCTAAAAGGTTTCCTTTTTGATTATAAAATTTCAATGGAATTATCCCAGAATGTTGATATACTCATTTGAGACTATTATTTGGTAACTAGGTGTAATGGATGTCTCATTAGAAAATAACTACAAATCTGCTTAGGTAACCGCCAATATATTCTAGTATATAATTAAAATTTAGTGATATATGTCTATGAAATGCTATAAATAAATAATTAATTACAACCACCATTTATCCATATGTGTTAATACTTGATAATTCAATGTTACTTTATCCAATTTTTTCGTGCCTCTGAGCAGATCGACATTATCCTTTCAACAATAATAACTCTTTTGAATGATTGTTACATAGTACCAACTATATATATATGCTCTTTGATTATAATTTTATGAATATTGTTATATATTCCTAATGTACACATTCCATTATAGTGTATATATTTATATTTTCAATATTTTAATTGAAATTTATATTAATTAATTTTTAATAGCCAAATGATTTGGTAGATCCCATTCTATAATGAAATCTTCGGGGTACTATCGAATAAATTATTAATATATTTCCTATAGTATAGATATATAATAAATACTTGAAATAATATATTTTTGACTATTATTTTAAGAAGGAAGATAGGAAATGAGGCTTCTTTACATGAAGTTATCACATGTTGATATTGCATAGGTGATATCATGCAGACATACCTTCCAGTAAAATCATAACAAGTTTTAGTTTCCATTGTTTTTCAATCTAAGGACATCTGTATTGGTCTCCTGACATGAAAACATTATCAATGTGTTATTTTTTATCATATAAATTTATTCATTGAATAATACATGTAAATGAAATTGTTGAATGGTATCATTTTTCAATCTTCCACTTGTGGTAAATTGTTTTTATAATTGTCTAGATATTATTTATCGCTTCTAAGGTGAGGAAGAAATATATATGGCGTAGTTGGCCATAATAATTGTTATTTTATAAATTAATCTAAATAGTATTAAATGGTAAATATATCGAGATAAATTTATAATTAATCAATAATAAATGCTAATGATATAAGTACGACCCCTACAATGTGTGATATCTATAGAAATAGAGATTATGTTACACTATGTGTGTTTAGTGGATCGATTTCATTACTTTACCTATTTGTTATCCTTTTTGGGGACTTGATGGGTTGATATACTTAACTCATAGTTTGTGAATACATTTCACTATAATCGAGAGGAAGACGATGAGGGTCACACACAATTTAATATTCATGAATATTCCTTATCATAGTGAATATATATATATATATGACATGTGAGACCCCAAAATGGGATCTTTGAGTTCTACCCATATTATGGATCAACAAGGAAGAAAAAATTTCATATTTTTTTTAGTTTAAGAAATTTATTTTGGATTTTTTGAAATATATTTAAACTTATTGATTAAAATAAGTAGAAAATATTTTCTAAAAGAGTAAATTTATATTCAAGGGAATTTAATATTTTTTTATTGAAAATTATATTTAATAAATATCTTTTATCAAATGTTATAATTATAATATTATAATATTGTGATAAAAATATTAATTAAATTAATGGATATGTAATGTTATCATAATATGTAATTTTTAATTATTATATTCGGTGATAAATATTTGTTGGCTCAGTATCCTTTTCGATTATTTTCATAACTTGCTATATATATATGGATCGAGGATATCACATATTGACTATTCCCTACAAATTCATCATAGTTTCTCTCATGTCTCCCACATATTATAGAGATAATATATCAATCTAATGGATCAAATCATCTTCTCTCACTTCCATCAAAGGAACACTAATTTGATGATTTTCAACACATAAATGGAATAGCCATATTTCCATCATCAAACCGAAAATTTAACCAACGATGGTCCAGAATATTTATGATGTTCTTGCGGATTATCTAAATTAATTTGAAATTTGATTTATCAAGAAACAAAAACTATAATATAATTTAGATAGAACACAAGATTTTAGGTCAAAAAACACATTAATTTAGTGAGTTCAATTCCACACTCTTAGTAATGAATCAATACTATATTTTATTATCTTTAAAATATTTTATATTCCCATGGTATCTCATTTAGTAATAAGATATCATGTATATCTAGATAACCGTATGGGATATTGATGACCTCTTTGATTTTACTTTATAATGTACAAAGAATCATTAAATTGTGTTTCGAGATGATGGGAGACCGGACATAATGGGGAAGAGTCTAGATTTATAATAAGGTAAATATTATATTTTATCACAATTTGGATAATTCAATGTGAAATAAATCTTCATTTAATACAGAATATTCTATTTCTAGAAATACTATGTGTGTTGAGGCATCAGAAATTACTAAGAAGTAGTTTAAAATTAATGATTATTTGTTTTGTTTCATGGAATGACACCATGTAAGTAAGTTATTATCATAATGAAAATTATAATAAACATTAAATCACTAATTTCATGTTATTGATGTGAAAAAATGTATAAAATTTGGAATTACATGTCATGAATAATTTTACTAAATGAAATGAGTTCGCACTACAACAACCCTTCTATTTATCTGAAAAATATACATAATTAATTACAAAAAATAATTAATTGATAAATAATATAAGATTGAGATTCTAGGGTTTATGGGGATTAGTAACAATACATAAAATCATAAAACATAAAATACACATCATTATTGAAAAATTATTTTACATGACAACATACATTCCTTCGTACATAGCATTGGATGGGATAACCGGAGCACATGCATAAAAAAAGTCTGAATTATAAATCCCAATTAGGGAGAAAAAAAGGTATAACATGAAGAATAATGTAAATGTTAGGAAATAGGAATATCAATGGATCATAATACAAACATTAACCAAAAGGCAAGGTATAAAATGATTATCATAATATTGAAATGTAGAAACAACATTTAACATGATATTAGCATGAGATAAGTTTCATTGCCCATAGAGCTTGAATAAGCCCTCATTGAAATTTAATTATCGTAATTAAAAACTTATTTCTCTGGAATTATCATGATGAAACCCTAATTGCACATGATGTATCATGATTCTAATCAATACAAAATGCATTTGAGTGCGATCAGGGAGCACCCTTCTTAATCAATTTAGTCCATTCACAAGTGTTCCACATGGATCAAATAACATGGATTCATTAAATATCATAATTTATTCCACAATAGTGGGATTTGGTATTCATAAATTAGACTATATACTCAATATGTAAGTGTTCATTAAGTTGAATACCCTTGATAGGGATGTGGCCATGGTATTCACTAAAAAATGACTTTGGCTTGGAAAATCGCTTTGCAATTTCTACAGCATAACATCATTACATAAAAAATCATTAAAATTGTTGATGAGAGAGGAAGCATTGTCTCGACATATGTACAAGAACATGAATGTAATGAGATCTTATAGATACAATTCCTAATATATGTAATGAAATATATATTCAAGAAACAAAATAATTGCTTGAATTTGAAAGAATAGAGAGAAATCCATTACCAAATTTCTCCATGGTAATAAGTGTACGTTGGCGGAATGGGTTAGATAGAAAGTGGTCTCATATCATTAAACCATAAATAGGTGAGTATGGGGGAGGTGAAAAATTATATCCCAACATTTGTAATTTAAAAAATTTTTGTATATCAATATAATTAAATTTCGACAAAAATCTGAATGAAAAATACACATATTTGAAATTGTGATACAAAAGTCATTGTAGTGGCTACAGAGTGGATTCAAGGGAGCGTGGGAAGACATGAGTGGATTTAAGATAGATTAGGTAAGAGTTTGGTTTATCACTAATGGTTTTTAGAGAAGAGGAAGTGGGATATTGGGACTGTTTATAAATGAAAAGAGAAGGAATTACTTGTTATTTATGTTTGGGACACAACATATTAAACTTATCAAATCCTCAAACCATAACATGGTATTTTCCAATGGATTATTCCAAAGGGGAATGGAAAAAATTATTTTATGTGGAATGTTTCCTATATTTTTAAAATATTCGGCTGGGTTATGTCCATGTGATTTAGACTCTCATGGAAATCAATTTAAATGGTGACAATGTTTTATATGTTATATGGGGCACATTAATATCATATATTATTAATAAAAAAATATAATATACCATCATTGTAAATAAAAAACAAATATTGGATAAAAATATCATTTATAGTATTTTATTACATCCCAATTGGGCCATTAAGATTTCATAAAATATATTATTCATTCAAACTCTATTTAATTTTTGCGCAAAAATAATGGATTTTCTCATAAAATAATGAAAAATATACCATTAGATAATTTCAACGACCAAATTCAAAAAATAATTTTAATTTTATATAAAAAAATTTTAAATCTTTTAATCTTTAATTTTAAAATAATAATATATATTAATTGATAAATCAAGGGTTTTCACGAAAATGAATTTAAAAATTGAATAAAAATTATAATTTTATTTATAAAAATTATTTGATTATTTATATTTAATGAGAATTAATTTATAAATAATATATAATTAAAAGTTAATTTAATTAAAAAAACCATTAATTCAAAAAAATAGATATCTTAATTGAATATTATCTACAAATAGTATTTTTTATTTAAAACCCATTTACCAACTAACAATTATAAAATGAAGGTATATTCAATATTATATTAAAAAATAATTCACATCATAATTGTGCTAAGGGCTTGTTACATAACCCCTTATAACCACCTCATAAGACCTAATAGCAAGGTCTTCGATGGGGACAAACTATTGGGGTGTCTTCGATAGCATCGTTTGGGTGGTAATCACTATTAACATCCACTTCTTTTGTAGGCAGTTCTGATCTAGCATAACTTGTTGATGTTTGGATTTGTTTTAGTCAAGAGTGAACTCAGTGATGCAACCTCCTTTCCATGCTATGAAAAGTGGGCTTCATATGAAGCAATTCTAACGGATGAGATCATAGCTTCCTTTTTCTGAGTAAATTTGATTTGTTAAAGCCCTATATTTATACTAATCATGTAATAACTGTTCAACTACTATATTAGAAAATTTAATAATTATTAATTAAATTTAGAATCCATAAAACCATGGAAGTGCATATTAGAGATATCCTTTTTACATGATAATAAATTTATTTAGATCAATATGAATTGTCTTTAATAAATATTTGGGTCATTAAAATATTCTCCCCGTAATAAATTACACCCTCTTAATTTATTTTTCCCACACTAAAACAGATGTGGGTAACTCTGCATCATCCATTCATTTGATTCCTAGTTTTCCTCTTCTAGATTATTTTTTCTACTCAATAGCTTGATGATGGGCATTGCCTTATTTCATATAATGTTTTCCCAATTATATAAGATATTTTCCGAATTCAGTTCATTGAAAAGATCATTATCCAAAGGGACCACCTCTGGATTGAATACTTGTGATGGGTCTAGTATATATAACATTAATAGAGATACTTGTAATATATCATGTACATGAGAAATGATTCATGGGTGTTCTAGTCGATAGGACACTTCTTTAATGCGATCAAGGATATCGAATGTGTCAATGTACCGAGGAATAAGCATTCCCTTCTTCCCAAATCTCATAACTCTCTCCTATGGTGATATGCAGTTGAATAACATGTCTACGACAACAATCTCAAGGTCACATTGATGATTATCAACATAACACTTTTCTCGACAATGATAATCTTTAATGTGTTGTGGGATAGTCTTAACCTTATCCATCATTTATTTGACCTCCTATGGACCCAGTGGTCTTTGATCGCCATCACCATCCCAAGATGTCAATCTTATGCACCCCTTCCCAATCTGGGCATCATAATGAGTAATTTGGATTCTAGAGTGAAAACTGTTATTTCAAGAGAACTCCACCAGAGGATGATGTTGATCCCATCCTACATTGAAGTTAATTGAGATTACTCTAAACATTTTTTCAAGTTTTTGGATTGTTCGCTCAAATTTTCCATCAGTTTGAGGATGATAAGTTGTACTAATGTTCAAATCAGTACTTAGAGCGTGTTCGAGCCTCTTTTATGACAATGATTTTAATCTTGGATGATGATCACATAAAATAGATATTGGTACTCTATAAAACATTACCAGTTATATGATATATATATATATATATATATATATATATATATTCTTGTTTATCCCCTAAGAAATCCATTTTTATTGCAATGAAGTGTGAAATCTTTGTAACATGATCTACAACTACTCAGATATCATTGTTTCCTTTGGATGTCTTTGGATGTCTGATGAAAAGTCCATCATTATTTTATCCTATTTTCATTCTTGAATGGGTAATGGTATCACCATCCCCTTATACATCTTCCACTCAACCATCATTTTCTGATATACCAGGAACATTGATGTATACTAAGAAATACCCTTCTTCATGTTATCCAACCAAAAATTTACTCGGAGGTCTTAATTCATCTTTGTGTTTCCTGGGTTAATAATGAATTTCGATCTATGTGTATCATCCAAAAGTTCTATCATTAAATCCATATTTGATGGAAATCATAGTCTTGAACCAAATCACTCAATTCTTTCTTCCTTAGCATTTAAATGTGAGGATTTCCATTTCATGATAGATTCCACATTCTTCTGAATTCCCACATCATCCTTTTGATCATGCATTATCCTTTCCTAAAGATGTGGTTTAGCAGGAATTTGTGAAAGGATTAGTGATTTTCCCTTATTTATGACTACCATTTCAATCTTTATCAAATCTATGAATATTTCATCCATTTCAATTCTCATTAATGATAGAATCACCGGGCCCTTTACTCATAGAGAATACTCTACCAGCTTTGCCTTCACAAGGTGTTAATTGATTGCGCAGTCATTTCCTTTGATCTGCTTTATCCATCTTCACTAGCTCATGTTCAAATATTTCTACGTGAATACATACATGATAATTTTTTGATCTTTATATATTTAACACTTCTCACCAAATGGGTAACATTGCCAAAATTTTTAAGAAAATATTACTACAGCCAACTCCAAATTAATTGTTAGATAGTTTTTCTGAAGAAAAATCAATTTCCATGATGTATAGGAAGTAAAATTGTCATTTTTCATCAACACACATCCCAATCCCATCTTAGAAACATTAATGAAAACACCAAAAAATTATCCCCTTGTGGGTTGTGTGAGCATCGGTGATGTGAAAAAACTCTATTTAAACTCCATGAAGCTATCATCTCATTCATCTCTCTAAGAAAATATTTACTCCCTTCTGAGTTATCATGGTAAGAGTGTTTTCCAATAATGTGAAAATACTCCTAAATCAGTAATAATATCCAACTAAGCCTACGAAACGACAAATATTTATAATTGATGTTAGCCTCATCGAACACTAAATTGTAGCTATATTGGAGGGATCAACAGATATCCCATTTCATGTGGTGATATATGCCAATAATGATACTTTTTTAACCACAAATCACATAATTTTTACATTTCATAGTGATTCTCCTTTCTCAGAGACTCTAGTGCATTGCATAAATGCCTCTCATGCTCCTCTTTGGTTTTTTATTGTATTAGAATATCTTCTATATATACTACCACAAATTTGTTGAGGAAATCCTAATTACTCTATTCATCATGTCCATGAGGATTTGTCGAGAATATTTCAGTCCAAAATGTTTTACGATGAATTCATAGAGCCTGTATCTTTAACGAAAATTAGTCGTGCGGATATCCTCCAACATCACCCTTACAAGATAATATATAGACCGCTGATCCACCTTGGAGAATAATTTTTCTCAATGAATCTGATAGAACAAGCCATCAATTTGGGGAAGAGGATACATGTCCTTTATCATGATTTTGTTGAGCTCAATATAATCAATACTGAAGCACATTGACACATCCTTCATCTTGACAAAGAGGACTGGTACACCCTATAGTAAAGCACATGGGAATATAAAGCCTTTTTCCACATTCCCCTGTAGTTTTTTCTTCATCTACTCAAGTTCTACAACCACCATTCTATATGAAGTCTTCGAGATTGATAACATCCCAGGTATATGATCACTGGAAAATTCGTCATCTCTTCTTGGAGGAACACTGGTAAATTGCTCGAGAAACACATCAGCAAATTCCCTCACAATATTCTTGTATTCTAGGACGGTTTCCTCCTTAGACTCAACCATATATGAAAGATAAGCATGATAATTGGTTATTAATATCCATGAAATTGGTGATGGTTCTAAAGAAGATTCATTCACTTCCATGTGATTGTACAGAATTGGGCATCGATTGTCCATATGGAGAGTGATTTCCCTCTCACAGAAATTTAGGTTGAATATATATTGGGATATACAACACATTAAAATAATTGCATCAAATTCCACAAAAAAAGAGTATTAAGAGGCCTTCCAGGTTATTCAAATGAAAAATTGTGATAGGGTATGAATTATATTCATTGGATGCAATGATTGGCCAACTATCCATTCTCATCAAAATCATTACATCCATGTTTTTTGGGGTTTTTGGATTATTCTACTAAGATTTATAATTATAAATGAATGTTTAGAACAAGAATAAAAATGCAAGTTCTCTATTCTTTAATGAATAACCAGTGTCCCTGTCACCAAATTGTTTTTTGTGGTCACTTCGGTGGTAGTGATGGAATAAATATACTTTTCTCCCATGGGGGTTGTTGGTTGTCTTCGAAAACCAATGTCACATGACACTAGTTAACAAAGTACAATGGTTATTTTATGTTTAAGTAATGAACAACACGTTGAGTGTTGAACGGAGTGTTACTCTCAATAGTAACAATTTTTGGGTTTCTTGTCGGTAGTAAATGTCCTGGTTCCCTTCCCTTCACCACCAAAATCGTATCATTATCACCATCAGGAAATTTATGGTGTTATTTATTCAACACCATTGAAAAGTGGTGTGATGGACATTCTTTTCACTGTTGGATTTATCCATTGGACCTCTAGAATTAATTTAATCCTTAAGGTTCTTATCCCCATCATACCCGTGAGATTATATGATCTCTATTTCTATTTTTAGGTCACAAAAAACAATTTCCTCATATCTCTCAAATTCATGGATGGATAAGTAATTCCATATGTGTGGTTTTATGTCACCAAAGAGGCTGTCAACCTTGATTTTGGGGATAACCAAAATTATAGATTTGTATCTTTCATGTAAAGGTCCTAAACCTTGACATAAATGGACATTACATTACTTTTTTGGAATACTTAATACCTAACTAAAACAGACACACAAGGACCGTAATAATTTAGTGTCTTTGGAAACTCAGAAAACAATCTTCTAATCATGCTGAAAGAACATCAACATCTCCCATAATGATCTCCCCCTTTTTTTTCATACATAAAACCTTTCCTTAAATCTTGGGGAAAAGAAAACATATAAAGGGTGAGCTCAAATGAACAGAAATGGTAATCATAGAGAACATAAAACAATCCATAAACATATGAATGCATAAACTCGAACATAAAATCTAAACATCAAAATCATGAGCAATGACATAAATCATTGAAGTACACAAGGCATAGATCAAAAAGGTACTTTAATCATGATAAATTAGAGTTGTAATTAAATATGTAATTGTGGCATCCATTAAGTACATATTATGATTTCTATAGTAGCCAAGGCATTGCTTCCAAGACCATCTTAGTGGACAAATTCCCATTCTGAATCAAGTTCACTCCTCATTCCAGTCCTGTAATACTAAACCAGATTAACATACCATTCATGCATGTCTATCTCATGAGATATAAATCTTTACACAATCCATTGGAGTGAGATATAGGTCCCACCCATCTCATAATGAAATCATTCTTACTTGTGCCACAACATTAACATTAATCCTTCATCATAACCCAATGAATAAAAATGGGTTTCATAAACATCATCCCATCATATCATAATCTATATAAAAAAACAGACATCGTTTCATCTAAAGAAAAGTGAAACCATGTTAACCATAGAGATATTTTACTTGAAACATACACATATGAAATAATTTCATCTTAGACGTAAAATGGGTTTGATAAAACACTTGAAAAGATATCTTGGGGAAAATATGCTTTCTTCTTAAAAATCATTTTCATTCCAAAAAATGCCATGTAATTTTAAAAGAAAATGATTTTATTGAAAATAAAAATGAAATATTGTTGAGTAAACATCAGTAAAATAAGGTGTTATGAAACCGTAAAAATCCATTCATGCCGTATAATTTAAAAAAACATTAATCTCATACTTTTTCTAAAAAAGTCAAAAGGTACCTTGTATGTTAAAAAATATATATCTTCCATACGATGTTGTAAAAGTAATAAAAAGGGTAATAATGACCTTAAACATACATGGAAGAAAATTAAACATTTTATGAATACATTTTGAGACTATATGGACATTGATAATAAACATAACCCCAGTAAATACTTACGAATAAACAATCTCAGATAAGAATGAGATTGTAATAATTATCCCTTACCTTATGTTTGATATGCTTCATATGTATCTGAACCTCCTGTATAATGATTTAAATATTGTCATTGACTTCTTACATAATCATATTAATTCTGATGATTTCATATGTGGTTTACATATGACTTTATATTACCCGTTCATTTGAAAATTCGATGTAAAAGCATCCATTTGGGTAAAATCATTTCATTTATTGTACGTGTTTCGAATTGTTGTTCTTGATATTATTACTTATATCATGATTTAATTAATTCCAAAATGTAAAAAATGATTTATATATAATAAATATTCCGCATATACATATATATACGATAGATCGATAAATGGAATGAAATACAACGATCATGGAGACGGTAGACCGTACGTACGCATGAACACTTTTTTCGTTTCCTTATTGAATTAAATGTAATTAAGTGGATGAAATACATAGATATATATATATATACATAAATCCAATATCATTATTATGTCATATATTTCATTATTATTCATTACATATACTTTATAATCATTCATGAATGGTTATCATGGAGAATGAATCTCATCGTGTCGTGGAGACGGTAGTCCGTACATATGCAGAAGTGATGATATCCTTTCCATGATCATGGAATTGTATTGAAGCATATGTATAATATTTAAGAATCAATATCACTTTAAAATAATAATATATAGTTATTTATTTACACCATTATACCCATCCAAGTATGGTGGTGGTCGAAAACAGATTACAACACGGCGTGGAGACGGTATTCCGTACGTACGAACGCGCGGTGATTTCATTTTCCGTAGGATGGATAGAAGGTGAAATAGGGTTGTTGCATATTTATAATAGCATATAATTATATAAGTAATACTGATGTTATTACTTTATAATGAGCAACATAATAAGAATAAGTAGAAGACGAATGAAACTTGAGATTATCGGAAGAAGAGATTACCTCTTCTTCGACGCACCTCCTTTAAGCATCCTATTATGGAAGTAGAGTTGGTATTTTGAAAAGACCAGAACCTCTAGAATGTTTATAGGGAAGTTGAGAAGAGAAATGGGCAGGATTTTTCTGAGCTTCGAGGCTCAAAAGGGTATGAACGGAAGAGGGAAGTGGTGCCCTTTTTATAAGGGAGGAGAGGGCACCTTTGGAAAAACCAAAAAAATTATTTTATAATAAAGTCATATTCGGTTTATAATAGCTAAAAATTGATTTATTTCTAAGATATAGTGGGTATGGATCAAAATAATCTCAACCAATAGATTTTATACATGTTTAGGATAAAATATTATCCTTATCATTTAGAATTAAATCTATGTTAAATAATTTAACTTTTACCATGTCTTCTTATTTTCTAACACTATATAGTTAGTAAACATACTATTACAATCCAAAAGAATGCCAGGTTGTTCTTTATTAATATATATATCTTTATATAAGTCATTTGGCCAAGCCTTAGATTTTTAATAATTAAATAACAATTAAAAATATAATATTAGTTTTAAAAACTATTTTATGCCAATTTTGACACTATTTGGTAAATGATTTTTTGTGAAACTCATAAAAGCATGATTAGTTAGAAACAAGTTAATTAAATCAATACTAACATGTCATATTAATCTATAAAATTAGTTTAATTCTTAAAAAGACTCAAATTAAATTTATTTGGGTATTTATAATATCAATTATTTTAATATTTCATTATTTATGTAATTACTGCATCATCATTGTGTCATAAATAACATAAATTATTTAATGTCTAAAAATTATAAATAAAATACCATTAGGTAAGATATCCTCTTATATTTATAATGATTATTTATAGTATCATTTATATTATGTATAACCTTATATTAAAAATGAATTTGTTATTAAAATTTGATTTTAACTATTTTAACCTTTCTTTTAATAAATTAATAATAAATGTCCTAATCTAATCCATGTGGACCTAAATGGTCAAATGTTTTTCCTATGGTTGTTTTGTGTCTAATTACACTTATCCAATAGAATTAAGAAATGTGTTAGGTTAATAATAATATCATTTTTACCCTTAATTACCCTATTTACTTTTAACCGTGGTAAATAAAAGAAAAAATGTTACTATTCACCAAGAATTATTTTCATCTCATTGGACCACATTTTAGTCAATGATATTAACTGTATATCTCAGATTTTTTAAATTCCACTCACAGAAGCGGTAAAATTATGTTTTATATGAATTTCCAAATTCTCCTAGGAGGTGGGAAAAAGACGGTGAAAAGTTCAATAATTTTTTTATATATCTAAAATTATTATAAAATTACTCCATTGACTTAAAATGAACTTATATAGTTATTATGTATCAATTTTGATGTAAAATAAATTTAAACTAAATAAATTATTATTTAAATAAAAAGTCAGTTTTTAAATAGTAACGTAGTGTTTTCATTATTCATCAAAAATTGAATGTTTTAAGAAAAATTTCCAAATTTTACCCTAGCCTAATTTCGATATTTTGATTCCAAAAAATAATCCCATTTAGAAAGATAAAATTTATAAAATTTTGAAAATTGGGTGTTATTATTCATAACGTCTAGTTTATATAACATATCATTGTTTAGTGAAACTTGGTATTGCGTACCACACACTCTATCATGGAAGGTCGTGATTGCATGTAATGCATGCCATGCCAGGGATACGTGTAGTGCAAGATCCTTTTGAAGTTGCGTAATACCCAAGTCATCAATAAAATTGAATAGAATATTTTTCATAAAATATCAGGGTGTTACATTCTACCCCATTAAAAATAATTTCATCCTTGAAATTCGTCGGGGTTATAAATGGTTTACTACTCGAAGGATTAATTAATAGAAACCCACATCGTAAAAAGGAATACCAAAACCAATATTTAAAAAACTAAATTATGAAACGTAATGGTTAACCAAATTAACTAATAACTGGGTTTCCACATAGGAGAACATAGTTGAAAATATGGATGTGGAAGAGAAATCTAACCATCATGTTCTGATGGAGAGTGGTAGAGAACATGGATTTGAAAAAGCCAACAATAACAAAACCATAGATTTGTGATGATCTAAGGTACCATCTGATTCATCGGATATAAGGGCACTAGAACAACATTTGTGGTTTTGAATATCATTTCCCTAAAGTTGAAGAAATTGGAATTAGAGTAAATACATTCTTGATTTTGGTACAGTCTCACCATTGGTCATTCCATACATAATTTCCACTTCATATCTTAAAGAAATGAAGTTGAATTTGTCATTCGTGATGTGTGAGAAGATCGGGTGATAGAATTATGGGTCATTCCATCTGTCTCAAACAAAAGTTTTGAAAAAGTTATCAAAAATATATTGGTCCATCTATAGTATTATTATTCATATATGGTTCCTAAAATTGGAATTATACTTCATATATCATACTGCTTAAAATAATAAAACTGGTTTCTACTAAAGAGGTACTTCCTGTAGGCCAGTGGTAGGTGATAAAGGCATGCCACACTTCAATTGTGGGTTTGTTCCCACAGCCTTGTCTGACGCGACGGGTTGTCGCCCGTTCTACAGGTTTTCCTTTTTCTAAAACTACATTATTATCACATACATAAATAATATCGAAAAAAATTCTACCCTTAAACAATTCAATCTTATATCCGACATAATCCATTCAAACCTTTAAGCTTATCGAAAATACTTCTGTCCAATCTCATAGTGTAAAGAAAATGATTACTAGAGAGGTCACATAACAAGTATGTGAATACCATCATTTATCCCCCATATATCATATGATATATCTTGTTGGCCACATTCCAACCATTCGAAGTCCTTAATAATGTATTCTCCTGAAAAATGAATTCCCATTGAACCTTAGTGAAAACATAAATGTAGTTAAAACTTAACACATTCCACATACCAAAATCCTCACAATTCTACACACTCAAACCATGATATCACTTAGTCCTTATATCAATCATGAGCTCATGAATAATATCAAACAATTTATTTTCTCCTTATCCCTTCATTATGCTCATGTCATCTGCTTTCAAAAATATTTTAATCACTTTTCATGGTTACCGGTACCATATTCTTGTAGAAACCCAAAATGGACCAATACACAGATATTTCAAAATTCCACGATACAATATATGATAGCCCATGATACTATTTTAAAATCCCATAACATAAACACTTAATCATTACAGAACATCATTGCCATACTCAACATCACAAATAGTGATCGCATGTGACTTCCCTTTATACTTTGCCTTAAGAGGTTTCCCATGTCGTTCATCATTAACCCTTGGATTAGGGAATTGATTAGCATAATGCCCCATTTCCTTGCACATGAAGCATAGAAGTGTTGGTGGTGCATTCTCTGTAGTCTTTTCTTTATTCACATCATTAGCAACCCTTTTTCCATTACTTCGACTCTCAGCTGCTCGATGACCTTCTTTTCCACACTTACAACATTTCTAGTCCCTTTAAGACAATATCCACCATGCATCTTTCTGCACTGTGAGCATAAAGAAACTTTCATCTTCTTTTCACCATTATTCTGAGATTTCTCCTTGAACTCCATATTTCCTTTCTTATCAAAAAAATGAGATGGATATGTTACACCAACTTCCAGTTCTACCTTGATATCACAACACACAATTTCTTCATAGCTACTGAAGTCTCAAATAGCTAATTTCCTTCGAAAAATTGGTTTTAAGCCACTGAAAAATTGATCAACTTTACATTCAGGTTGGATGATAAAGCTAGATGCATACCTTGAAAGTCTTGTAAAATTCACTTCGAATATACCAATAGATTCGTAATCCTTCTGCTTAAGCTCAAGAAACTCCTTTTCCATTTTTTTAGAATAAAATGAGGGAAGTACTTACAGAAAAAACAAGTTCTTGAACTCGTCCCATTCCATGGATTCAATTTCATCTTGGTGCCTTGTATTCTTAATTATAATCCACCACATGTATGCTTCACCTTCTAAACAGTAAACAACTAAAATGAATTTTTTATATTCTAAACAGCGAAGTATGGAAAATATCTTTTCAATGGTACTGATCCATTTTTCAGTAACAAGGAGGAATAGAAGACCCATTTAAAGATGGTGGATGTTGCCTCATGAAGGACTCAATAGAATATTGTTCCCTTCTCTGATCATTTGGAAATCCAGAATGATTCATAGCTTGTGTAAGTATAGTAATAAGATTTTGCACTGCATATCCCCTCACATTTGGTTTCGTTGGAGGAAAATAATTGCATTGTCCATTACATTGATCAATAGGGTTCCTTTGGGTTCCATCCATCATCGGAAACCCAAAAAGAACAGTGTCAGATGGAAAAATCATGCTAGGAAAAAAACATAATAAAGGGGGAGAACCTTCAATATCTAACATCATAGGTTTAATTATAATATCGTCACTATAATTCTAGGACAATAACTACTACTTATACTTAACCTTAGGGACATCCCTAGACATACCTTAGAAATATCTCTAGGGATCTCACTTAAGTTTTTTGCATCCTAGTTTCCAAAGGTTAACTAAACCATCCCTCTAATACCGACTTTAGAGACCCAAAGCTTGATGTACATGGACATTACATTACTTTTTTGGAATACTTTATACATAACGAAAATATACACACAAGGACCATAATAGTTTAATGTCATTAGAAAATTGGAAAATAATCTTCTAATTGTGGTGAATGATCTTCAACATCTCCAATAAAGATCTTCCCCTATTGTTTTCTTACCTAAAACCTTTCATTAATTACTGGGGAAAAGAAAACATATAAAGGGTGAGCTCAAATGATCAGTAAGGGTAAGCATATAGAACATAAAACAATACATAGTCATTTGAATGAAAAATCTTGAACATAAAATCTAAACATCAAAATCATGAGCAACAACATAAATCTTAGAAGTACACAAGGCATAGATCATAAAGGAAAATTAATCATGATAAACTAGCATGGTAATAAAACAAGTAATTGTGCTATCCATTAATCACATGTTATGATTTTCATAGTAGCCATGTCTTTGCATCCAAGACCATCTTAGAGGACAAAGTCCAATTCTGAATCGAGTTCGCTCTTCTTTCCAGTCCTGTAATACTGAACCATATTAACATACCACTCAATCCATGTCTATCTCATGAGATATAAATTTTTACCCAATTCAATGGAGGGAGATATAGGTCCCATCAGTCTCATAATGAAATCATTCTTACTTGTTCCACAGCATAAACATAAATCTTTCATCATAACCCAAATAATAAAAATGGGTTTCATAAACATCATCACATCATAAAATAATCCATATAAAAAAATGTACATCGTTTCATCATAAGAAAAGTGAAACCATGTAAATAATAGAGATATTATAATTGAAACATACACATATGAAATAATGTCATCTTAGAAGTAAAATGGTTTTCATAAAACTCTTGAAAAGAATTCTGGAGGAAAATATACTTTCTTCTTAAAAATCATTTTATTTTCACAAAATGCCATGAAATTTTAATAGAAAAGGATTTTATTGAAAATATCCATGAAATCATGTAGAGTAAATATCATTAAAATACGGAGTTATGAAACTGTAAAAATCTGTTCATGCCGTATAAGTTAAAAAACATTCTTCTCGTACTTTTTCCAAAACAGTCAAAAAGTACCTTGTATAGTAAACAAATGAAAGATTCCTTCCATACGATGTGGTAAAAGTAAAAAAAGGGTAGGAATGAAATTATACATACATGGAAGGAATGTAAGAATTTAATGAAAAAAATTTTAGAACATATCGACATGGATAATAAACATAACCCAAGTAAATACTTACGAATAAACAATCTCGGATAAGAATGAGATTGGAATAATTATCCCTTACCTTATGTCTAATATGTTTCATATGTATCCAAAAATTATGTATAATGATATAAATAATTTCATTGACTTATTACAGAATCATATTCATTGTTATGATATCATATATGGTTTACGTATGACTATATATTACCCGTTCTTTTCTAAATTCGATGTAAAATCAGCGATTTGGGTAATATCGTTTCATTTATTGTACGTGTTTCGACTTGTTTTTCTTTATATTATTACATATATCCTGATTTACATAATTCCAGAATGTAATACATTATTTATATATAATATATATTCATCATATACATATATATATGATATATCGATAAATGGAATGAAATACACTGTTCATGGAGACGGTAGACCGTACGTACGCATGAACGTTGTTTTCGTTTCCTTATTGAGTAGAATGGATTTAAGTGGATGAAATACATAAATATATATATATATAAATCCAGTATCATTATTATGTCATATATTTCATTATTCTTCATTATATATAATTTATAATCATTCATGAATGGATAACATGGAGAATGGATCTCATCGCATTGTGGATAAGGTAGTCCATACGTACGCACGAGCGAGGATATCATTCCTATGATCGTGGAATTGTATTTAATAGTTTGTATAATATTTTATAATCAACATAACTTTAAAATTATCATATATAGATATTTATTTACACCATTATACCCATCCAAGTAAGGTGGTGGTCGAAAACAGATTACACCACGACGTGTAGACAGTATTCCTTACGTACGCACGCATGGTGATTTTATTTTCTGTAGGATGGATAAAAGGTGGAATATGGTTGTTTCATATTTATAATAACATATATGTATATAATTAATACTTATTTTATTAAATTATAATGATACAACTAATGAATAAGAAGTATAAGAAAAAACAAACTTGAGAGAATCGGAAGAAGAGATTACCTCTTCTTCGACACACCTCCTTTAAGCTTCCTCTTATGGAAGTATATTTTGTCTTTAGAGAAGACTATAAGCTCCATAATATTTCTTGGGAAGTGTAGAAGAGAAATGGGCAGGCATTGGCCAAGCTTCAAGGCTCAAAAGGGTGTGAAGTGAAGAGGGAAGGGGTGCCCTTTTTATAAGGGAGGAGAGGGTACCTTTGAAAAAACATAAAATATTATTTTGTAATAAAGTCATATTCGGTTTATAATAGCTCCAAATTGATTTATTTCGAAGATAAAGTGGGTATTGGTCGAAATACTCTCATCCAGTAGATTTTAGAAACATTTAGATTACAATTTTAACCTTATCATTTAGATTTAAGTCTAAGTAAAATAATTTAACTTTTACCATGTCTTCTTGTTTTCATACAATATATGGTTAATAAACATACTATAAATGGCCAAAAGATCCCCATGTGGGTCATTATTAAGATATAAATCCTTATATAAGTCATTTGGCAGAACCTTAGTTTTTTAAGAATAAAATAACAATTAATAATATAATATTTGTTTTAGAATCTATTTAATGTAAATTTTGACACTATTTGGTAATTGAGTTTTGTGAAAATCATAACAGAATGATTAGTTCCTAAAAAGTTAATTTAATCAATACTTCCATTTCATATTAACCTATAAAATTACTTTAATTCAAAAAAGTCTCAAATTACATTTATTTGGGTATTTATAATATCAATTATTTTAATATTTCATTATTTATGTAATTACTGCATCACTATTGTGTCATAAATAACATAAATCATTTAATGTCTAAAAATTATAAATAAAATACCATTAGGTAGGAAATAATTTTAGCTTTATATTTAATATTTAGAGTCGAATTTATCTTATGTATAACCCTATATTAAAAATGAATTACTTATTAAACATTGATTTTAACTATTTTAACTTTTCTTAAAATAAATTAATAATAAATGTCCTAATCTAATCCATGTGGACCGAAATGGTCATATTTTATTCCTATGATTTATTTTGGTCGAATTAAACTTATCCAATAGAATTATTTTATGTGTTAGGGTAATAATAATATCATTTTTACCCTTAATTACCCTATTATTTTTTAACCCTGAGAAATAAAAGTAAAAAAGTTACTATTCACCAAAAATTATTTTCATCTCATTTAACCACATTTTAGTCCTTGATATTAACCGTGTCTCTCGGAATTTTGAAATTCCACTCACAGAAGCGGTAAAATTATGTTTTATTTGAATTCCCAAATTTTCCTAGGAGGTGGGTAAAAGACGGTGAATAGTTCAATAAAATTTTTATATATCTAAAAGTATTATAAAATGACTCCAATGAATTAAATTAAACTTATATTGGTATTATGTATCAATTTTGATCTAAAATAAATTTAAATAAAATAAATAATTATTTAAATAAAAAGTTGGTTTTTAAATAGTAACCAAATGATTTCACTATTCATCAAAAATTTAATGTTTTTAGAAAAATACCAAAAATTCACCCTACGATAATTTCGATATTCCTAATCCAAAAATGAAGTCCATTTCAAAAGATAAAATTTATATAATTTTAAAAAGTTGTTATTACTATTCATAACGGTTAATTTATATAACGTAACGTTCTTTAGTAAAACTCGGTATTGCGTACAACACACGCTATCGTGGAAGGTCGTGATTGCGTGTAATGCAAGCCATGTAAGGGATACATGTAGTACACGGTCCTTTTGGTGTAGCGTACAACAAAAGACATCAATCAAATTAAAAAGAATATTTTTCATAAAATCTCGGGGTGTTACATTCTATCCCCCCCGCTAAAATGAATTTCTCCCTCGAAATTTGTCGGGGTTATAAATGGTTTACTACTCAAAAGTTTATTTAATAGAATCCCACATCCTAAAAACGAATACCAAAACCAATCTTTAAAAAACTAAATTATGATATGTAATGGTTACCGAATTAACTAATCACTGGGTTTCCATATAGGAGAACACAGTAGAAAATATGGATATGGAAGAGAAATCTAACCATCATGTTATGATAGAGATTGGTAGAGAACATGGCTATGAAAAATCCAACAATAAAAAATCCATATATTTGTGATGATCTAAGTTACCATCTGATTCATCAGATATAAGGGCACTAGGACAAAATTTTTTATTGTCAAGATCATTTCCATAAAGTTGAATAAATTTTAATTAGAGTAAATACTTTCTTGATTTTGGTACAGTCTCACCGTTGGTCGTTCCATGGACAATTTCCACTTCGTCTCTTAAAGAAATGAAGTTGAATTTTTCATTCGTTAAGTGTTATCAGATCATGTGATTGAATGATGGGTCATTCCTTCTATCTCAAACAAAAGGTTAGGAAAAGTTATCAAGAATACATAAGTCCATCTATAGTGAGATTAATCATATATGGTTCCTAAAATGGACATATACTTCATATATCATACTTATTAATGTAATTAAACTGGTATCTACTAAACAGGGACGTCTTGTAGGCCAGTGGTAGGCGATAATGGCATGTCGCACTTCAGCTGTGTGTTCAATTCCCACATCTTTGTCTGACGCGACGGGTTGTCGCCCGTCCTAGAGGTTCTCCTTTTTCTAAAAATACATTATTATCACATTCCATAAATAATATCAAAAAACAATGCTACCCTTGAAAAATTCTATCTGATGTCCAACATAATCCATTGTAACATTTAAGATTATCGAAAATACTTCTGTCCAATCTCATATTGTAAAGGAAATGAATACTAGAGAGGTCGCATAACAAGTATGTGAATACCATCATTTATCCCCCATATATCATACGATATATCTTGTTGGTCACATTCCAAACATTCGAAGGCCTTAATCATGTATTCTCTTGAAAAATGAATACCAATTGAACCTTAGTAAAAACATGAATGCAGGTAAAAGCTAGCACTTTCCACATACCAAAATCCTCAAAATTATATATACTCAAACCATGATATGACTTAGTCCTTATATCAATCATGAGCTCATGAATACAGTTAAATAATTTATTTTCTCCTCATCCTTCATTATGTGCATATCATCTACTTTTCAAAATATTTGAATCACTTTTCAGGGTTACCGGAACCATATTCTTGTGGAAAACCACAATGGACCAGTACACAGATATTTCAAAATTCCACGATACTATAAATGAGATTCCATGATAGCATTTTGAAATCCCATTACATAAACACTTAATCATTACACAACATCATTTTCATACTCAACATCGAAAATAGTGATCGCATGTGATTTCCCTTTATCCTTTTCCTTAATAGGTTTCTCACATTGATCATCATTAACCCTTGGATTAGGGAATTGATTAGAATAATGCCCCCATTTCCTTTCACATGATTCATTGAAGTGTTGGTGGTGCGTTGTCTTTAGTATTTTCTTTATTTACATCATTAGCAACCATTTTTCCGTTACTTCGACACTCAACTACTCGATGAACTTCTTTTCCACACTTAAAACATTTTCACGTACCTTTAAGACAATCTCCACCATGCATCTTTCCACACATTGAGCATAAAGAAACATTCATCTTCATTTCACCATTATTCTGAGATTTCTTCATGAACTCCATCTTTCATTTCTTATCAAAACCATGAGATGGATATGTTACACCAACTTCCATTTCTACCTTGATAGCACAACTCACAATTTCTTTATAAAAACTAAAGTCTTTTATAGCTAATGTCATTCTAATAATTGGTTTTAAGCCACTTTAAAATCGATCAACATTTCATTCAAGTTGGATGATAAATCCAGATGCATACCTTGCATGTATTATAATGTTCTCTTCGTATATACCAAAAAATTCATCATCTTTCTGCTTAAGCTCAAGAAACTCCTTTTCCATATTTTTTCAAAGAATACAAGGGATGTACTTACTAAAAAAATAAGTTCTTGTACTTTTCCCATTCCATGGATTCAATTTCATCTTGGGGCATTGTGTTCTTAATTAGATTCCACCACTGGCCTACTTCATCTTCTAAATGGTAAACAACTAAAATGACTTTTTTTTTTCTAAATAGCGAAGTATGGAAAATATATTTTCAATGGTACTGATCCATTGTTCAGAAAAAAGGGGATCAGAAGACCCATTGAAAGACAGTGGACGTTGCCTCATGAAGGACTCAATAGAATAGTGTTCCCTTCTCTGATCATTTGAAAATATAAAATGATTCATAGCTTGTTTAAGTATAGCAATAGGATTTTTCACTCCATCTCCCATCACATTTGGTTGCTTGAGAGGACAATAATTTCATTTTCTAATTCATTGATCAACACGGTTCCTTCGGGTTCCCGCCATCGTCTAAAACCCAAAAAGAACAGTGTGAGAGGAAAAAAATCATGTTATGAAAATAATATAATAAAGGGGGAGTACCTTAAATATCTAACATAGTAGGTTTAATTCTAATATCATTACCATAATTCTAGGACTATAACCTATACTTGAACTTAACCTTAGGGACATCCCTAGACATACCTTAGAAATATCTCCAGGGATCTCACATAAGTTTTCGCATCCTAGTTCTCAATGGTTAACTAAACCATTCCTCTGATACCAACTGTAGAAACCCAAATATTGACGTACATGGAAATTACATTACTTTTTTGGAATAATTAACACATAATGAAAATTGACACACAAGGACCGTAATAGTTTAGTGTCTTTTGAAACTCGGAAAATAATCTTCTAATCGTGGTGAAGGATCTTCAACATCACCCATAATGATATTCCCCTTTTGTTTTCTTACCTAAAACCATTATTCAGATCCTGGGGAAAATAGAACATATAGAGGGTAAGCTCAAATGCTCAATAAGTGTATGAATAGGGAAAATAAAACAATCCATAAAATGTTGAATGAAAAAAACTTGATCATAAAATCTAAACATTAAAATGACGAGAAACGACATAAATATTGGAAGTACAGAAGGCATAGATCATAAAGGAACATTAATCATGATAAACTAGCATGGTAGTAAAACATGTAATTGTGGAATCCATTAAGAACAAGTTATGATTTCCATAGTATCCAAGGCATTGCTGCCAAGACCATCTTAGTGGACAATGTCCCAATCTGAATCGAGTTCCCTCCTCATTCCAGTCCTGTAATACTGAACCAGATTAACTTACTGTTCCAGCCATGTCGATCTCATGAGATATAAATCTTTACCCAATGCATTTAAGAGAGATATAGGTCCCACCCATCTAATAATGAAATCATTCTTACTTGTGCCACAACATAAACATAAATCATTCATCATAACCTAATGAATAAAAATGGGTTTCATAAACATCATCCCATCATAATATAATCCATATAAAACCAATGGACATCGTTTCATCATAAGAAAAGTGAAACCATGTAAATCATATAGATATTATACTTGAAACATACACATATGAAATAATGCCATCTTAGACGTAAAATGGATTTGCTAAATCAATTGAACAGAATTCTCGAGGAAAATATCCTTTCTTTTTAAAAAATCATTTTCTTTTCACAAAATGCCGCGAAATTTTAAAAGAAAAGGATTTTATTGAAAATAACCATGGAATCATGTATATAAAAATTCATGAAAATAAGGCGTTATGAAACCGTAAAATCCTTTTATTCCGTATAAGTTAAAAAAATATTCCTCTCATACTTTTGCGGAAAAAGTCAAAAAGTACATCATATGGTAAACAAAAGAATGATACCTTCCATACGATGTGGTAAAAGTAAAAAAAGGGTAAAAATGAATTTAAACATATATGGAAGAAAAGTAAACATTTTAGGAAAACATTTTGATAACATATGGACATGGATAATAAACATAACCCTAGTAAATACTTACGAATAAACAATATCAGAAAAGAATGAGATTGAAATAATTATCCCATACCTTATGTCTGATATGCTTCGTATGTATCGGAACCTCCTGTATAATGATTTAAATAATGACATTGAATTATTAGAGAACCATATTCATTGTTATGATATCATATATGGTTTACTTATTACTTTATATTACCCGACCTTTTGTAAATTTGATGTAAAAGGAGTGATTTGGGTAAAATCTTTTAATTTATTGTACGTGTTTCGACGTTTTGTTATTGATATTATTACAAATATCCTGATTTAATTAATTTCAGAATGTAAAAAATGATTTATATATAATATATATTTAGCTTATACATATATATATGATATATCGATAAATGGAATGAAATACACCGTTCATGGAGACGGTAGACCGTACGTACGCATGAACGTTGTTTTTTTCCTTTTTGAATTGAGTAGAATTCAGTAGATGAAATACATATATACATATATATAAATAAATCCAGTATCATTATTATTTCATATATTTCATTATTATTCATTATATATACATTATAATCATTAATGAATGGTTGACATGGAGAATGAATCTCATCGCGTCGAGCAGACAGTAGTCCATACGTAAGGATGACCGATGATATCATTCCCATAATTGTGGGATTGTATTGAAGCGTATGTATAATATTTCAGAATTAATATCACTTTAAAATAATCATATATAGTTATTTATTTACACCATTATACCCATCCAAGTATGGTGGTGGTCGAAAACAAATTACACCACGGCGTGGAGATGGTATTCCGTACGTACGCACGCACTGTGATTTTATTTTCCGTAGGATGGGTAGAAGGTGAAATAGGGTTGTTTAATATTTATAATAACATATAATTATATAATTAATACTGATTTTATTAATTATAATGAGAAAACTAATGAAGAATAAGTAGAAGAAGAAAGAAACTTGAGAGAATCGGAAGAAGAGATTAGCTCTTCTTCGACGCACCACCTTTACGATTCATCTTATGGAAGTGGAGTTGGTCTTTTGAGAAGAACAGAACCTCCAGAATGATGCTAGGGAAGAGTAGAATATAAATTGGCTGGGTTTGGATGATATTAAAGGCTCAATAGTTTGTGAAGTAAAGCGGGAAGGGGTGCCCATTTATAAGGGAGGAGAGGGTCACCTTTGAAAAAACATAAAATATTATTTTATAATAAAGTCATATTCAGTTTATAATAGCTCCAAATTGATTTGTTTAGAAGCTAAAGTGGGGATGGGTAGGAATCCTCTCATAAAATAGATTTTATACAATTTTAGGTTACAATTGTTACCTTATCATTTAGATACAACTCTAAGTTAAATAATTTAACTTTTACCATGTCTTCTTGTTTTCTTACACTATATGGTCAATAAATGTACTATAAAAAGCCAAATGAACCCCAAATGGTTCATTATTAATATATATATATCCTTATATAATCCATTTGGCTGAACCATAGATTTTTAGGAATAAAATAACATTTAATAATATAATATTTGTTTTAAAAACTATTTTATGTCAATTTTGACACTATTTGGTAATTGATTTTTGTGAAAATGATACCAGCATGATTACTCCAATGAATGCTAATTAAATAAATTATAACATGTCATATTAACCTATAAAATTAGTGTAATTCATTAAAAGTCTCAAATTACATTTATTTGGGTATTTATAATATCAATTATTTTAATATTTCATTATTTTTGTAATTACTGCATCATCATTGTGTCATAAATAAATTAAATTATTTAATGTCTAAAAATTATAAATGAAATACCATTAGTTATTAAATCTTTGTTTATTTATAATGAATATTTATAGTAGAATTTTTCCTCTGTATAACCCTATATTAAAAATAAATTAGTTATTAAACTTTGATTTTAACTATTTTAACCCTTCTTTAAATAAATTAATAATAAATGTCCTAATCTAATCCATGTGGACCTTAATGGTCATATTTTATTCCTAATGTTGTTTTAGGTTAAATTACACTTTTTAAATAGAATTAGGACATGTGTTAAGGTAATAATAATATCATTTTTACCCGTAATTACCCTATTTACATTTAACCGTGGTAAATAAAATTAAAACGTTACTATTCATCAATAATTATTTTCTTCTCATTGAACCACATTTAGTCCTTGATATTAACCGTGTCTCTTGGATTTCTGAAATTCCACTCACAGAAGTGGTAAAATTATGTTTTATTTGAATTTACAAATTCTCCTAGGAGGTGGGTAAAAGAGGGTGAAAATTTCAATAAAATTTTTATATATCTAAAATTATTATAAAATTACTCCAATGAATTACATTGAACTTATATAGGTATTATGAATCAATTTTGACCTAAATTAAATTTAAATAAAATACATAATTATTGAAATAAAAAGTCGTGTTTTAAATAGTAACCCAGTGTTTTCACTATTCATAAAAAATTGAATGTTTTTAGGAAAATACCAAAAAATCACCGTAGTCTAATTTTGATATTCTGAATCCAAAAATGAAGTCAATTTTGAAAGATAAAATTTATAAAATTTTAAAAAGTTGGTATTACTATTCATAACAACTATTTTATATAACATATCATTGTTTAGTGAAACTCAGTATTGCGTACAACACACGCTATCATGGAAGGTCCCGATTGGGTGTAATGGAATCCAAGTCAGGGATACGTGTAGTGAAAGCTCTTTTTTGTGTAGCATACAACACAAGACATCAATAAAATTAAAAAGAATATTTTTCATAACATCTCAGGGGTGTTATAGTGCAACTATTGTAATGTTTTCCTTATATGCTCTAATGGATTTGTCATCATTTTTCATTAGGTAAAGAAAGTCACATTACATCTTATGTCGGAGGGTAGGATGAAATTACGTATCAAGAAAAATTTTCTAAATTTGTTTCAATTTCTATACTCGAACTCCTCATCATGATTCATCTTTTTGATAAATTTTTTATATTTATCAGCTTCACCATCCATACGATCAAGATCGTAATGTACCATCTATTGTTCAGAACATTGAAGAAATGAGAGGATCTTCTCTAAGTAAATGATCTATTGTTTAGTGATTGAGAGATCATATTATCAATTAAAATTTGGAGGCCTTTATCTCATGAAGCTCTCTAACATGTCTTATTCTTTATTCGGTTGCAGGAGGGTTTGACATTCCACATGAACCATTTTTCGATTCAAAACATGAGTTAACAGATAAATGTATTGTGAAAATGTTCATGATTCCCACTCCCATCAGATTTGGAATCATATTAGAATAGTCATCAAATTGATCTTCGCATTGGTTTCTATATTGGGTTATCCTATTATAAGACATTGTCTTGAAAAAAAGAAATGTTATTGGTAACACATAAAGGGTAATCTATAGGAAAAAATGGATTACATATAAATTAAATTTATTTCCTTAACATATAAATTTAATGGCTTCAATCTGTGTTATCCATGATCATATTCCCAAAATATATTATAAGGGGAATTTTTTATTCCATTAAAAATGGTTCATACTAACATTATGGATTTACCCAAGCATATAACCCTATAAGTGTTGAAACCAATAGTGAAGAGAGACACATTATCCTACACCAGTTCCTATTTGAGTCTATCTCAATTCTGTGTTATTGGGTTTTACCCTTAGATACATTTCTATCAGACCACCTAAAACTAGGTGTTTCAAGACAGGGATGTATTTTCTTGATAAACCACTATCTCAATACACACAAAAAATGTTGATATTTTTATTATATGTATTCTTATACATAGGGATTTCACTATGGTTTTATAATCCTAATAAAAATAATAACTAAACATATCTACTGATACTAACTATAACGACGCTTCTCATTATTTGACACTTAAAATTAATTTATTACATAAAATCATCACATGATAAAATAATGAAGATCGAGAGGATTATTATCTTTATAGCATAATAAAATTACATAACATTTTAAAACATGAAATATACATCTTTATTTACTACTTCTTTTACATGTACACACACATTCCATCATATGTAGCATTTCATGGGATAACCTAAGGACACGTATAAGAAAAGGGTGATCTATAAATCCCTATATGGGATTTAACTAAGAATAAATTGAAAATTATTTTACCGGTTATGAAATAGGAATATCAATGGAGCATAAGAGAATCAAGAACATAATGGCATGGTATAGCCTCATTATCAGAACATGGAAATGTGGAAACAACATTTGACATTATTTTATCATGGGACAACAATCATTTCACTAGAAGCATGAGTAAATCCTCATTGCACGTGAATTAGCATGTTAAACTCTCATTTCACTATAATTAACATGATTTAACCCAAATATCACTTAATATATAATGATACAAATCATTACCCAATGCATTGGAGCGCTATCGGGGCCCACCCTTCATAAACATTTCTTTTCATGAATAAATGTTCCATATGGATCATATAACAAATGATTCATTAAAAATAAACATTTATTCCAAGAAAAAATGATGTGGAATTCATACATGAGACTATATAATAAATAGTTAAATGTAAATTAATCTAAATACATTTGATATAGAAATTATAATGGTATTCACTACACAATGACTTTGGCTTGGAAATCACGGTGCAATTTTAGGATCATAACAGTGTACCAAAAGAATATATACATACGGTTTATGAGAGTAGAATAGGTGTCTAATAATATTTACATGATATGGACAGTAAGGTGGTAATATATAATCTTTTCCAAACATATGTAATGTAATATAGATTGATAAAACAAAAGAAATTCTTAGTTGTGAATTAGGTGAGTGAAATCAGTTACATAATTTTGGTATGGTAGTTGTTTTACATAGAAGACTTTAATGAGAGATAAAGGGCTCTATCATCCTTAGAACATAATAATGGAATTATGGGGGAGGTGAAAAATCATACACCAAAATTTTTAATTAAAATCCAAACCGTATAACTACATAATGAAATTTAGACTAAAATTAGAATGGAAGAAATTCCATACATGGTAGTGTGATCACAAAGGCTTGGGAGAGGCTCGATAGGGGCTACATGGGAGATTGGGAAACCATGAAAGGATTATTGAGAGAAGAGGAAAATGGTTGGTTTAGGTTAAATGGTTTTTAATGACTATAATGTTTGAGTTTGCGTGGGTTTATATTGAAAAAGACAGGGAATTCATTATTATTTAAATATTGGACACTAAAAATTAATCTATTCCAAACCATTAAATATTCAATAGTTTTTTCCCATGGGTTTTTTCAAAATTGATTGGATAAATTATTTTATATTCTGATGGACTATGTTATTATAATATTATGATTTATTATGAGGCGGTGAGTCACAGTCGCAATGAAATTAATTTAAAAATATAAAATGTTTTTTATGTCATGGATGGTCCACTATGGCACCATAAAATTAATAAAACATATCTAAAATAAAAATATTTTAAAGAGAATAAATGTAATGGCAGAAAATCCCATTTATAATATTTTATTACATCACTATGGGGTCGTTATAATGTCAGATAACACATTAAATATTTAAATGTTATTTTATTTTTACTCAAAAATTCTATTGGATATGAAAATTATGAAAAATTCACCATTAGATACTTTCAACATCCTGAATCCAAAAAAATATTCATTTAATATAAATAATTTTCAAAATAGGTGAATTTTAAATTATAAAATAAATACTATCATTTATTGAAAATTCATTTGTATTGAAGAAACGCCTTTCAATCCATGATAAAAATTAAAATTGTATACACAAAAAATATATAATCATTTTTATTTAACCGAAAGTAATTAAATAATAATATTTTATTGAAATATGATTTAACTCAAAATTCCATTAGTTCATCAAAATAGACTACTTAATTTAAGATTAACTAAAATTACTATTTTTGTTTTAAAGACCATATATAATGTAATAGTACTAAAATAAATGTATATATTTTATTAGATTAAAAAATAATGAAGATAATCATAGTGATAAGGAATCTATAGATAACCCCTTATAAGACCTACATAAGACATAATGCTATGGTGTGAGATGGTGACATACTATCAGGGTAGCTCAGATGATATCGTTATGGTTATAATCTCTATCAACTTGCACTTCTCCTGTAGGCGGTTCCGTTCATGCTTAACGTTTCTAAGATCGACATGGGATTGGTCAAGAGAGAAGCATAATGATGCCAACTCCTTTTTGATCTCTAACAAATGTGATTATTATGGGGAAACTCTACTGGATGAGGTCATCGCGACTTTTGTCAAAGTAAATTGGATTTATTAATGCATTATATTTATACTAATCATGTTATAACTAGTCAAGAACTATATTATAAATGGTCACAATTCATAATGGTATTTTGAACTCCATAAAACCAAGTAAGGGAATATTTTATATAACCATTTTATCTAATAAGACATTAATAAGACTAATATAAATTTTCATTAATAAAATTTGGGGTCGTTTCACACACATAGAAGAATAAATAAGTAGCAGAGATGTAGAATATCATTCAACTAATGTCATGACACTGCAAAAAAAATGATCATAATCATATGATATCTAACATGTATAGATAAAAATATGGAACAATAAAAAGGAGTGTTGGAAAATATTGTTCACTAGACCAAACATTATTTGTAATTTTTTATTACCATTTAATGTATATATTGATACAAACAAAATGTAAAAAACCATTATTTTGTATATTATTCTACTTAAACTAGTAAAATTAAAATTTATATATATTATTTTTCATATCTAGTGGTTATTGATGTTCCCAATATGTCAATAAAACATAGTGATCCAATAACATTAATCTTAAAAATGTGAAGTTGTCTATGTACTTCATAAATATTTGACCTTCTAAATGTTGTATAATCACGTTATATAGTTTTGTAATCATTGAGACTTATTATCACAGTGTTTTCACAATAGTGATCAGTAGTAGGTGATATCTCAGGGATAGTCCCACCAATACGAACACTGCATGATTGAGGTGTCATTGGATTTTTCAAATATATAGATATGTGTATGTATTTACTGGATTGATATCATTATAAAAGTATTAAATTTGATCACATACATTAATTGAAGGGAAAAAACTTGAAAATGAAATAATAGTGAGATATATTGTGTTGGTTGGGGCATTGGAGCTATGGTAATGTTTTAATGGTAATGATAGAATTTTCTACATCACATTTCAGAAATAATAATCACAGTCCTAGTTGATCAGGATGGTAGTACCTTCCTAAATCTTTGTACATGGTAGTTGAGGGTAAACTATTCCAGATAGATCAATAAATAATAATAAAAATGGGTGATGAGACAATAGTACATCCTTCTTTGAGAGATGTCTAAAGTTGAAGATGTAATAATATATTGTTCAAGTTCGTATGTTCGTTATCATTGAAATAAATATTCCATATCCCTACAGTGAAATTAATGGGTTGACATAATCAACACATTGTAGATAAATACTATTCATTCCAATCAAGATAAGGGTCTATAGGTTCACAAAATAGAGTATTAAATAATCATACCAATTCTAGTGAATTGATATAGAGGGAATTTTGGGAACCACACAGTGGTCCTAATGTTTACCATGCATTAAAAATCGACATGGAATAATGATATTCATAATATTTATGTTTAGAATAATAATTATTGAATTTATTGATAATGATTATTTATAAGTATTAATTTAAATACAAGAACAATATTTTGTTAGTGAATATTATTATATTCATTTCCTATTTATTATTTTTGGTAATAATTAGTTATGTTAGTTAATAAAATGTTTCAGGTAATAAATGTATTATATAAAATAATGTTGTAAAAAAATTTAATATAATATTTGTTACATAGTACAATATTAATAATATGTCTTATAAAATTTATATATTAAGTAATTAATAATTTTGGTTCTACGAAAAATTTCTGTGTAATTTTATCCCTCAATATAAAAAGGTTAAAATAGGATTTCAATTATATAATATTCACTATGATTTATTGACTATCATTACTCTACCTATTTCTAGTGACAGATTCTCTAAATCATAGTTATCGTACCATGTTCACTATATTGCATAGATGGATGGTCGACGTGGTTATCAATCAAATTCCAGAAGAATTTTTGGATTTCAACTATATCATTCTTAATTCAATGATCAATGATCCAAAAAAATTTGATGTTCTTGTGGATGATGAAGATAAATTGAAATTCATGTTCATTTTATAGTTATTACTATTGTTGAAAGGATGATGAAACTAATTCTTCATATTGAACCAGTTTTTTATTGATTAATTATTTTTATCAAAATTAACAATGTCGGATCCTCAAGATTAAATAGGTGCAGTTTTTCACCATAATAGATGTTTAAATGTTGATCACCTATGAAATATTCCAATACCTTGCCCCACATGAAAAGTAATTCTACCCGTTACCATCAATGATAATCGGATTCTTCCTTGTATATTTACAATTATCATTAGGGACATATCTACCATTGTTATAAAATGATCATGATCCTGGGGATAAACACACTATGATAAATAACTTATGGTCCATAGGATAACTCCATCTTAGTTTAAAAACTAGGGACATATCTATCCATCTATATATTTTAAATAATATCTAATCCCATATTATTTGGGAGACTCAACCATTCCGTTCAAATAAACCATGGGACCTGGTAGATCTCACCTGGTTGGACATAACATATGCCATGAACCCATTAAATCTCAAATATAATTTTTTGGTATCCACTCAAGTGATACCACACACAACACCTTCTTTTTTTTACCTTGGATATTTGTATATACCTCAGGGATGGTTTTTATTAATATGTAACCTGGGCCATCCCTACAACATTCCCTTAAACCATATACTATAGACACCCCTGCTTGGTGTGTTTGGTACACTAAGAATTTAATAACGAACAATGGGTGCTTTAAAAATCAATTTCAATAGAAATAAATAAATTGAAAAATGGATCCATTATCTCAATCCATCATGGGATCCTTAGTCATATCCCAAGAGTCTGGCCCAATCACCTCATAACCCTAAAAGTATCAAACCAAAAAAAAGGTTCTAAGATGACACATATGATCATCACTACTTATACCAATTAGTGAACATTAACTAATATTAATATGTAATCAGGGACCCAAATAGTGGTATCCTTGGTCTAATCTCATTCATTACACCCTATATGGATTCATCAATCCAAATCCATCTCTCATGTTCAATCAAATCATAATGGGGATAACCTCATGCCCATCTCCGTACCAAACACTATAAAATGTCCCAAACACCACAACCCTTCCATTAATCAAACCAAGACCAAATCAACATTGTCTCCATGTATTTATGGGAAAAACATCATGTCATCATCTCACATTCGAAAAAGATCTAAGGTTTTACAATGGTATCATAAATCTAAACACTATTCCATTTATCACATATTTCTATCATCCTCTTCTTGTAAGTCTCTATTAGCCCCTAATACTTGTTCCAGAACATCTAGTTGTAATAATAACATCTAATATATTCCCCTTTAGAGTTTTTTTCAGATGATATTCTATAATAATCAAGATCTCATCCCTAGATGGATGAGGAAACCCATTATGTCTCATGTTCTATTAGAGCCATGGATCCTTATACTTCCATAGAAATGGAATTTTATTTTATGGCTGAAAATCATTTTTGTTTTCAAAAATTAATATAATAATACATTTATTTTAATAAAAAAAAATAATCCATGGGGTGGTGATACCACATACAAAGTATACCATAACAAATGCAGGAATTTTAAATGGAATGTATAAAAACCCACAAATCATTTTTTGTGTTTATGATTTGTAGAACATAGTCCATATTCTCTACCAAGTCCTATATATGCACTTCAATGCATGATCATCCATTTTGAGCACCTATTTTTTTTTAAAATCATAAATATAATTAATTATATAAATTTTCATTCATTAAAAAATTAATTCTTTATATGATTGACGACTGAAAACTGAATGACTGTCCAACAATTTCTTCTTTCTTTATGATTGAGGGTGACGACCACCCCTAGAACACATCAAAACATAAAATGGTAAAAATAATAAATACAATCTTTCATTTTTATAACACCTTGCCCCTACCTCATTGGATTTAGGAGGCGGTGAGGGATACTTGACCTTGAGCGACTTTCCCAGGATACCAAAGGCTGGCAATAAATGTCGAGGGCTTCAACAACAAGTTGGGGAATGATTTTCCCTTAAGACAATAACAACCAAACCAACACTAATGATGCATGCACATTCAAACCCAAATGTTTATTCCCAATAGACAACCATATTTTTCCACAATACATTCCAAAACCAATACAACCATACATATCATAGTACCAGAGGAAACTAAACAACAAGCACTACGAGCCATGACACCACCACAGCTCCAAACCATGTTCCAAGATCCAACCTCCACCAAGACATCAAAATGCTCCAATAAAGGAAGAAGATGCCTTACCTTTTCCCACATCATGATATACAACATCTGAAAACACACCAACATGCCAAAGAAATGGGTGAGGACTAAAACGCAATATGTTTTCTCCAAATGACATCCCTTCACACGCCACTATGATAAAACGATTATCACATTTATATAAAATAGTTTATATAAAACAAATCAAAATTTCAACCATTTTCATAAGCGAAAAATTCCCTTACAAAGCTACCACATTCAACACAAGAAATAAAGGGAAATAGAACCAAACATTCCACAAGCCATCTCATCATTTATACCTTAGCACAACAATTTCATCTTGCAATGAAATGCACAAAAAAATCAATAACAACCAAACGATGGAGCTTACGTCCAACCCGTTCACTCATTCACAACTAGTGGCTCTTTACATCCACTTATCCTTTGATGGAGGCCCTTCCATCCACTATCTATCCCCTTTTTATATTGGCACTTCTTGCCACTCCCACAAAACATTCAAAACAAGCCAACGCCAAGCATCTAACGCACCAAGGTCACAACCACATGGAATCAACCATTTCCATTGCATATCAATCCACTTCAAAAAAACACCCTTTTATTAAAAATCATTTTACATGCCAAAACATATTTCAATAAAACAACCACTTTATTGAAAACCCTTTTTTCATCAACCATTTTCACAAATCAACCATATAATCCCATTTTAAAATCCACAATAATAGAATTTCACCATAAACCACCATTTTTTCCCAAAAATTACCCAAAACATCACCCAAATGGATTCTAACCAACTTCACGCATCAAAAAAACTTAATTTCAAGAAAAAAAATTTATATTAACCAAAACTATTAGCTCTAACAAAGTGGAGTCGAGGGAGAAGCCACCTTAATTTAGGGTTCTCGAGGAATCGACCCACGAACAACCACACCTCAAATCTAGCGAACGCACCACTAAAACCTATCTAGATCCCATTCCATAACATTCACAGGCCATTAAACCATCATCCAAGTAAACCAAAACCCTAGATCTACAGACAACATGTGTTGATCTAAAAAAACAAGAAATAGGGAAGAGCAGATCTAGAGGAAAATAGAAAGAAACCAAGAGAGACGACATAACTGGTAGAAACCACCTTCAAAACACCAAGAACACTCTTCAAAATGCTTCCAAAATGACTGGGAATGCTCGTACACTGCTTGATAACCAACGAAGCCAAGGGATCCATGGGTGTGAGGATGTTTGGTGTGAAATAGGTTATGCTCGAGGGTTCCCGGAACTTATAACCCAATTTTTATGTGGCAGCACGGTTAGACCACACGGTGTGGAAAACTGTGCTCTAACTGTGCGCAAACTACTATATCAAGAGCTAGGGACTTCATGGTTTCCTCGCACGTTATGGAAAAATATGCGTTGGTCGTGCGAAGCCTACTGTCTCCCTTACAAGGTTTCCTGGTGAACCCACACAGTTTCCACTAATCATGATCAAGCCGTGCACCCGATTAAAAGCCTCCAAACTCATCCAAAACCATTCCAAACACTCCCAACCTCTGACAACTCATCCCATGCATTTCTAAACACATTAAAATTAATTAAAAGGATATATAGCTCAAACTGGGGGTACTATATTCTCCTCACTATTGGACATTCCGTCCTTAGAATGTAGTGAACCTGCACTTTATTGAAAGATCTCGGGCCACTGCTCGACTATTTATTTCTCCTGCTCACAAGTCTCCTCTTGAATATGACCATGTTGCCAAAAAAAACTAACTAAATTGATTCTTTTACCATGAATGGGATTTTTTTGCCAATCGACAACCCGCACTGGCACGTGAACCAACAAAGCATCTGGTTCTAGTTCAACATGATCCCATTGAATCACACGGTCACGATATGACAGATACTTTTTCAATTGTGACACATGAAACAAATTGTGCACCACACTGAACAGAGGTGGAATATAAAAATGATAAGACACCTCACCAACCCACTCAAGAATCAAAAAAGGTCCAATATACCTCAGTGATAACATTCCCTTCTTCCCAAACCGACGATGTCCCATCCTAGGAGGGATCCTCAAGAAAACATGATCTCTCACCTAGAACGAAAACAGTCATCGATGATGATCCACATAAGATTTTTGACGACTCTGAGCAGTATCCATTCACTTCTTGATCAATTTGATCTTCTTCGTCGTCTCCTAGACAAGGCTCAGTCCAACCATGGAGGACTCACCTGTTTCCACCCAACATAGTGGAGAACAACATGGCATACCATACAATGCTTCAAACAGATCCATATGTATGGATTCTTGATAACTATTGATGTACAAAAACTCAAAAAATGACAAGTGATCCTCCTACGAGCCACAAAAATACATAACATAATCCTAAAGCATATCCTCCAGAGTTTCTACCGTCCTCTCGAATTGACCATCCGTCTGAGGGTGATATGTCATGCTCATAGTCAACTTTGTCCCAAGGGCTTTCTGCAAGGATTTCCATATCTAAGATGTAAATCCCAGATCTCTATCAGATATAATTGAAACTGTAACACCCTGACTCTTTACCACCTCTCAAATATAGATTTTGGACAGATCCTACAACATATGAGATTCACGAATTGGGATGAAATGGGGCGACATCGTTAGCTGATACACTATCACCCAAATGGCATAGTGCTTCCTAATAGATCTTGGGAGACCTGTGACAAAATCCATCGCTATCTGTTACCACTTCCAAACAGGGACTGGTAAAGACTGCAACATTCTTGCTAGACTTTGTTGCTCTGCGTTGACCTACTGGCAAGTTAAGTATCTCGAAACAAACTCAGCCACAAATCTTTTCATACCATCCCACCAAAACTATTCTTTCAAAACATTACACATTTTCTAAATTCTAGGATGAGCGGCCCACCTAAAATAATGATACGCCCTGAGATGATTCTCTTAACAAATAAAAGGTATAACCATCGGATTTTCAAAACACAAAACTGAATCACCATTCGGTTTCCAACCCTCAATGGTCTCCCCACCAATGAGTCTTGACCCCATGGTCTAACACATTGAATCGGATATTTGTTCCCCTTTAACTAGGCCAACCATGTCAGGAATCAACACAACCAGAATGAAGACCTCTCTATCGCCCTGGTCCTCACATTCCAACCACATATCGGCTATAACTGATATCAACTTCTACCAGTTCGATGCATGTTTTACCACTTGAGAAATGATTATCTACATAATGCATCCTCCACTGAATTTCCCTTACCTTGTGTGTACATTAAGTCAAAATCAATCATCTAGAGATATTCCATCCATCTCCTTTGCCTCAAGTTCAAATCCCTTTGTGAGAAAATGTTCTTCATGCCCTTATGATTTGTATATACTGTGAATTTCACCCCCAAGAGATAATGACACCACACTTTTAATGAATGGACCCCTAATACCAATTCCAAATCATGAGTTGGTTAGTTCTTCTCTTGCACCCTCAACTTGCATGAGTCATACACAACCACATGATTACCTTGCATGAGAACGCACCCCAACCCTGATCATGATGCATCACGATACACCTCATACCCTTTTCTAGGATCTAGAAAAACCATGATTGGTGTTGAGGTAAGGAGATCCTTTATCTATTCGAAACACTACTGACACTGCTCATTCCACTGGAATGGAACATTATTCTTTGTCAAAGCTATCATCGGTGAAGAAAAACATGAATAATCATGATCAAAACACCAATAATACCCAGCTAGACCAAGATAACTCCATATATCAAACACATTCTTTGGGCGTTTCCACGAGATAATAGCCTATATCTTTTCTAGATCCACTGAAACACCTCTTTTTGAAATCACATGGCCAAGAAAATGAACTTCATATATCCAAAATTCACACTTTGAAATTTTGGCATTCAACCGATGATCCCTCTAGATCCCAAGCATTGTCTCCATGTGCTTCTCATGATCCACCAATGTCCTTGAATACACACGAATATCATCTACAAACAACCCCACAAATGAATACAGATATCACTGAAATATCTGATTCATCAATTCCATGTACATTGCTAGTGCATTAATTCGACCAAAGGGCATAACCACATATTCATAATGGCCATATATACTTTTGAAAGCAATTTTAGGAATATCATCCTTCCTCACCCACAATTGATGATATCTCGACCTCAGGTCGATCTTGGAGAACCAATGGGCTCCCCTCAATTGATCGAACAAATCATTAAATTGTGTAAGTGGATATCTATTCTTTATCATAACTTGGTTAGGTCTACGATAATCAAGAGATATCCTCAATGTTCCATCCACCTTTTTCATGAACAACATCAGCGCTGCCCACAGAGACATGCTAGGCAAGATAAACCCATTTTTTTCTAACTCTTCCTAATGTACTTTCAATACCCGCAATTCAGCCGGTTCAATCTGATAATATGGAGGTGAGATCGTACTGGTCCCTAGGAGGATATCAATAGTAAAATCCAATTCTCTTACGGGAGGTAACCCATAGAATTTTTTAGAAAAAAAATCCATGAATGATCCAACACTGTGAGAAGAAACTTTTTCTCAACACTAACTACGGATTTCAATGACAACACCACCAACTGATATGATAATGTGCCCACTGCTGGTGCCAAAAAATCTGGTGCACCCTCTGCTTCATGACCCTCTATTCTAAATAGATGTCTAACTCCATCTTGTGTCATAAAATCCATTGTTCGCTCATCACAGTCAATGTGATCCTTATACCCCACCAGCCAATCCATTCCCAGGATTACATCATACCCACCCATCTCAAGCATTGAGAAATTCCACATTATCTCAACTTATCCCACAACAATACAACATGCTCTACACAAGAAGGATCAACACTCTCTTAGAACCAGAGGAGTTTGATGTTTCAAAATCGAGGGCATAATTTCTACCCTTAAAAATAGAAAATCAACCACACATGTAGCAATAAAAGAATTTGAAGCGCCTATATCAAACAACACTTGCATCAAGGTAGAATTTAAAAAAATAATACCTCGCACAGTGGATGGTCCTGACTTATCATCCTTCACAACCTACTTATCTCTAAACACATGTTTTCTTGCCACACTGTGCTCTTTGTTTCACTACTAAGGCGTCATGGTATTCCAAAAATCACCATGACCCACTTTATTATGCTGAAGAGGGGAGTACTGTTTTCCCCGTCCCATCGAAGCATACAATTTCTATGACCCCTGAGGAGTGTCACGCGCACCCGAACATAGGGAATTCCGACAATAACACTGCAGATGCCCCATCTTCTTAAAATTATGACATGATTGAGGTTGTGTCATACAATCCTGCTTGATGTGGCTCGTAGAACAATAATGAAAACACCCTGGCTTGGTCTGGGGATTTGGATGAAGATTTACTGATCCTGTAGTCGGATTATATGTCATATTCCTACCCTAGGAATATGTTTCCCTCCTTCACATGAACCCAGTGTAAGAGTTCCCACTATTCCCCATGGGTACCACCATGCTTTTTCCACCCAGAGTGCCCATCAAATCCTACCCATCCACCGAGGCTCTATTCACCATCTCTGTGTAATCATCTATACACAACAATGTTATCTTTCAATGGATGTCCTGCCTTAACGCTACTTCAAAGATCCTTGCCTTCAATGACATGCTATCTTCCACCTCGAGTGAAAACCTCTCTATGTTCATAAGTATAGCTGCATACTCCGTCACAGACATATTCTCTTGATTCAAACTGAATAAATCAGTCGTGTGCTGAATTCTGAACGTATGTGCATAAAATTGTTTATTAAAAAATTCTTCAATGCCTTCCCACATCAATACTTGGCCTATCCCCACTTGGAATACCAACTCCCACAACTGAAGGGCAAGATCTTCCAACATATATGTGGCCAACATCACATTTAACTCTACCGGTGTTCCCAAGAACTTGAAGATATTGTTCATTCTATTCAACCATTCATATTCCCTCTCCATCTCTGAATCACCCCAAGAGATGGGTGGGTTCTGTTTTTGAAACTGATCCACATGATCCGCATGCCTTGTTTCTTCCACTTTGTTTCCACTTTCCATAGCTTGGAAAGCTTTCACTATGCTTTACACTAGCTGCTGGTTCACCTGAGGCTATGGTGCTACCACATTCTCAGAAACCTCCTCTGGTTGGTCTCTAAGACGACTACCTGGTGCCATTTCTATAAATGGAAAAATAACAACCATGAGTCTCATTTCCATAGACATAATGAAATCTCATTTCAAATCGCATTACACAACACTATCACTATACGGATTTCTACCTTTTCCACATGTGGAATGTTTCACCATTTTGGAAACAAAACCATTTTCAAATTACCAAATTTATTCACATTACAGTTTCACAGAAGAACCATTTCTCAATTTAGTCCATAAATCATTATTCCTAATGAAATATTCATCCTAGTAAGAATTCTTTATACCATTCATTTCATGCTCATCTCATTGGCTACACCCACAACAATGATATATCCAATGCTTATAAGTGTCTCCAAAACACATATGTACCCAATTCCCTAGTAACTTTAATTTCATCATAAAAGTGTTACCTACATCCTTTTATGCTATACATTCCATGTTCTAACATTACTACACCTTGTTACCTTCCCAACTCAAGGAATTCACAACAAATAATGTCAACACTAAATCCGAGAATCAACTCCAAAGGACCGAACAATCTGATACCACATGTAACACCCCTCCACTGCATCATTGCCTTGAAGAGGAAGTGAGGGATACTGGGCCTTAAGCGACATTCCCAAGACCCCAATGTCTGGCAATAAATGCAGAGGGGTTTACGATCAAGTAGGGGAACGGTTGTCCCTTAAGATAAAACCAACAAAACCAACACTAATGATGCATGCACATTCAAACCCACAAATGTATTCCCAAAAGAAAACCATGTTGTTCCACAATAAAACATAAAACCAATACAACCGACCATATCATAGTATAAGTGGAAACTAAAGAACAAGAACTATGAATCATGACACCGCCACAGCTCCACAACAATCTCCATGATCCAAGATCCACCGAGACATCACAATGCACCACAAAATTAGGGAGATGCCTTTCCTTTTCCCCCATCACGATATACAACATCTGCAAAGACACCAACGTTCCCAAGAAGGTAGTGAGTACTAAAACTAGGTACGTTTTACCAATATGACTTACCTACACACGCAAATAGGATAAAACCTTTAGCACAATTATAAAAAACAGTTTATATAAAATAAATCACAAGTGCATCCATTTTCATAAAACAAACATGTCCTTACCAAGCCATCACATCCAACCCAAGCAACTAAGGGAAATATAACCAAACAAGCCAGAAGACGTCTCATCATTTACACCTTAGCACAAAAATTCCATCTTGTAATGAAATGCACAATAAAACAACTATAACAACCAAACGGTGGAGCTTCCATCCAACCCATTCACCCATTCACAAGTAGTGGATCTTCCCATCAACTAATCCATTGATTTTGGCCCTTCCGTATACTATCCATCCCATTTTTATTGTGGTACATCTCGCCACTCCCACAAAACATTCAAAACAAGACAATTCCAATTAGATAACCCACCAATGTCACACCAACATGCAATCAACCAATTCCATTGCATATAAATCCACATCAATAAATATTCCATTTATTGAATATAATTTTCCAATGCCAACCCATATTTCAATAAAACAACCACTTTATTGAAAACCCTTTTTCCAACAAACATTTTCACAAATAAACCATAGAATCCCATTTTAAAATATCCAATTTAAAACCCCCAACAATAGCATTTCAACATAAAACACCATTTTTCTCCAGAAATCCGCAAAAGATTACCCAATGGATTTCTAACCAATTTCCTGCATCAAACACAATTAATTTCAAGAACAAAAAAATAATTGTAACCAAATACATTAGCTCTATCCAAGTGGAGTCGAGATAGAATCAACATAACTTTAGAGTTTTCGAGGAATTGAACCACGAACAACCACGCCTCAAATCTGGCGAACGCACCAACGAAACATCTTTAGATCCCCTTCCATAACTTTCAAAAGCCTTAAAATCCTCATCCAAGGCAACAAAAACCCTAGATCTACAAATGAATATTATAGATCCAGAAAACCAAGAAAGAGGAAAGAGCGGATATAGAGAAAAACACAATGAAACCATGAGATAAGAGTTACGTCGGAGAAACCACCCTCAAAACAAACCTCTTCAAAACACTTCCAAAATCAGTGGGAAAGATTCTTCACCACAAGAGAACCAAAGATACAGAGTGATCCATGAGTGGGTGGAAGTTTGGTGAGAAATTGGTTACGTCTGAGGGTGTCGAGAACTTATAAACCTATTTTTATGTGGTCACACTATTAGCCCGCCCGTTTTGGAAAACCATGCGCTAACCATGCGCACGCTACTACCTCAAGAGCTAGGATCTGCACAGTTTCCTCACACAGTGTGCCAAACTGTGTGCATGCCATTCTAAGCCTATTGTCTCCCTTGAACGATTTCTTGGAGAACCCTCACGGTTTCCACTAACCGTGTTCAAACTGTGTACCCCTTTAAAAGCCTCCAAACTCATCCAATACCATTAAAAACACTCTAAACCTCTTCCCAACTCCTCCCATCAACTTTTAAACACATAAAAATTCATAAAAATGCCTACAAATCTCAAACCGAGGGTACTAAAATTTGAATCATTAAATAATTGTAACATGATGGATAAAAATATTACTAAATTCACCCTAGTGGAAAACCTTATCATAAAACTGATAATATATGTTTATATTTCACCTCAGGATACCTCATATTCTATCAAAGATGTTTACACAGAAATATTCTGATGAACTTACCTAAGATAGAATCAAATTGGTGAAACAAATGATTTACCACTATCCTAATGGGAATCTTGATCCCTATGGGAAAGAAGCTTGCTCTAAAGAAACATACAAAAAGTAGTGGGAATTATTTTTACCAACCAAAAATAGAAAAATGTCACGTAAAAATTGATAGGAAACCAAATTTTGAAATCATTCCATAATCAAGAAAATATTTTTTTATTGATAAAATTCAAAATAAACATGATAAATCCAAACATATTTCTCTAACAATAGAAGGGAAAACCCAAAACTAGAACCAAATACTCCATAAGATATGTAGGAAATTTCATTCTGCCTCACCATCAGCAACATGTACCCCACTCACATAATACTCACCTTATCCTTATGGAACCATTTATTTTTTATGCATTAATAGAAAAATACATTACCATCAAATTCTTTATCCAATATGAATGGTTTGAGCTAAGAGGATCTACATGTTCCCAAATACAAATTCCATATCAAGTATCTGAATTACAATCCCAAAATAATAAAATTATAGAAAATAAGTCATCATGTTCAATTTATATTGTTGACCAAAATCATGGTATCCAATTCCATTTATTACATAGTTCATGAAATCTTTGTATAACCATTTCAAATCATAATTTTCACAATCATTTCGCAATTATCAAAATAATTTTTATCGATGAAAAAATAGTACATTAAAAAACAAAATAGAAAACATTCATTGGATCATAATAGGTTAGGAAATATTTACAAGTCACGCCTCAAACACAGACTACTATACACATAATGTCCCTATAACTTAAGAATCATGTATCCCAAATAGTGTAATACCCTAGAATGTTACCCCAATAATTTATATCTTCTCTGAAACCCCATGATTCTTTATCATAGGAATGTTATACACCCCAATATGTGATCCCCCCAATCAATAATAATTATTGAGGGACAATACATATCTATTTGATATTTAGTTTTGGCTCCAATGGGCCACATTAAAAATAATATAAAAAACTATATCACATTTCACATTACTTTTCAGAAAAAAAATCAAAAAAATTTATTAATATAAGAAATTTGAAAACTCAATTCTCAATTAATTCAATATGCATGGACATTAAAGTTTCAATAAAAAATTTAATGAAAATAACATTATTTCAAATCAAATTGCATACATAGATAAATCGATCATTTTTTATTCCAATTAGTTGTATATGAAAATATATATGATTGAAATGAATGAAAGGTCCATCTATCCTTTTTTAGAGGTTGAACCACATTCCTCATACATGGGTTGAAAACCCCTGACCATGGGATCCACACACCAATTGGGTAATTTGAACATTAGTTCCACGAGTAAAGGTACCCCAAAACTCATACATTTATCTCTATTAAACATATGATTTAGCCATCGGAAGATTATAAAATAGTGTATGAAGAGAGGATAAAACAACTATTCCAGAGAAAAAAATCATAGGAAGAGATTAAAATAACGATAAAAACTATCCCAATGTTTCTAATAGTGTGATTGAATTTGAGAATGGTAATTATGGTTTCAATGATGATGAAATATTTCATTATGAATGATAGAACCTGTTTTTGAGGAGTCATTACACATTATAAATCATAAAATCACATCTTTAACTCATATCATCACATATACAATAAAAAAGAATCACGTATGATTAATAATCATTGTTGAATTATTAAAAATGAACATTATATTCTTCTTTTGAAATATTTTCTGGTCAACTACATGATTTGTGTTGTTTAAAAAATAACACATTCATTTCATGAATCAATATTTCATTGAATGAATTAGTTCAACATTATTCAAAAAAACAAGATTTTTTAGATAAACTATATATTTCCTCTCATCCCTTATAAGAATGATTTAATACTTATGAAAAATAATTAGGAGATTATAGATGAACCATGATTTAACAATTCCCCCCACATCCGGAATTTTTTTCACTAATAAGTAATTTAGAATAAGGGTTCTTTGAAATGAAGTGATTCTACTACTTCCACATTGGAAAATAATTCTCCCAAGTATCATGTGAAATTAAATAGTGAGAGACCCAAAAATTTATAACGAAATCTACTTCCCATTGAATACATTCATTTAATCGGTGATCTATGATTGTTTCACAACAACATAATCCTCTTGCTTCAACTCAATGCCCACCCATCTCAGAACATTATTAGGATTGTTGCCCTAATTCATAAATAAATATATTTGAAAATTATCTTTAATAATATTCCAATGTTCTATTAATTGAAACTAATAAGATAACTACTGGAGAAAAAAACTCATTCCAATATATCTCAAACCCAACTTCCTCAATTTCCAAAGCCAATGGATACCTAGCCAAGGAGAAGCTTTTATGAAGTCTCGGTAAAAATTTGAATCGTACAAAGGATGAAATTAATGATCATCATAATATTTATGAAATATTGAGATATATCTATGAATCAATATTAATGATATATCTATTACAATGTCACTATATTGTGACTATTTTATAAATGAGATGTTTCAAAACCCATTTACAAAAAATGTAGTGACTTTAATTGGAGACTATACGAAGACATGATGGATACATTCTAATAGATGATTGGTAATTGATATTATAATAAATTTTACCATTAAAATATAGTTCTAAAATGATCCTCTAATATCCAAAATACATAAATATATCATATCCTCTAAATATCATGTTTTTTATACCATACATTAGGGGATGGTTTGTTTTACTCAACCTAACATGAGAACTCATCACATATTAGAAACCCATCAAGAATCTAGAAGTAATAAATGTTTCCCTATATGATAAAATATAATTGTTAACACATTAAAACTCATGTTCCCATTTTCATATATCCATCCATTATCATCTACCATTGATTTATACAGAATCAAAATTGAATGGGTCCATTTTATCAACTATTAAATCACAATAATGATATAATTAATTTATTGGGGAGTCTAAGGATCTAAAACAATGATGTCCATGTAATCCTCATCCAACCTCAATATAGTCATAATAAGAGGCTACATTATAGAATAATGCATTATATTCTCTTAATTTATCTATGGAATGGTGTAATAATGGGGAATATCATAGATGCCCGCAGGGGCTGGGTGAGTTGGTTCAAGGAGGTGGCATCCTGTCATCAAGGTTCTGGGTTCGAGTCCTCAAAAAGGAAACATGCACCATACACCACTGATCCTCTCATCCCCTCGACTCCACAAGAACTAGCCCAAGCCCAAGGGGTGGGCCACCTTGGTCCTAGCTGTGGACGTGCAACGCGTAGGTGGGTAGGCCAGCCTAATAGCTCATTACCCACCAACGCATTTTCACATAGGGAAGGGTGAGTTGGTTAAAGGCGGTGGCGTCCCGTCGTTGAGGTTCCAGGTTCATATCCTCACAAAGTATATGGTCACCATACGCCATCGATCATCTCGACCCCTAGACCCCGTGTGGAACATGTCCAGGCCCAAGTATTGGCCACCTTGGGCCTAGCAGGGGAAGTGAGGCATGCAGGTGGGTAGGCCAGCTCAATACGTCATTACGCAACAACACGTTTTCCTGTGGGGTCTGGGTGTGTTGGTTCAAGGTAGTGACATCCCGTCGTTGAGGTACCGTGTTCGAGTCCTTGCAAAGGCAATGTGCACCATACGCCAGTGATCCTCTCGTCCCCTCAACCCTGTGTGGAACTAGCTCAAGCCCACGTATTGGCCACCTTGGGCCTAGCTAGGGACGTGCGGCGCGCAGGTGGGCATGCCAGCTCAATACCTCGTTACCCAACAACACATTTCCATGCAAGGGCTGGGTGAGTTGGTTCATGGTGGTGGCATCCCGTCATTGAGGTTCTGGGTTCATGTCCTCCAAACTATAACGTTCACCATAAAACAACGATCCTCTCATCCCCTCGACCCCATGTGGAACTGGCCTAAGCCTATGGATTGGCCACCATGACCCTAGGTGGGGATGTGCGGTGCACAGGTGGGTAGGCCAGCTCAATACCACGTTACCCAACAACACATTCTCCCATGGGGGCTGGGTGAGTTGGTTCAAGGCAGTGGCGGCTGGTCGTTGAGGTTCTAGGTTCGAGTCCTCACAAAGGAAATGTTCACCATACACTGGGGATCCTCTCATCCCCTCAACCTGGTGTGGAACTGGCCCAAGCCCAAGGATTGCCCACCTTGTGCCTAGCTGGGGACGTGTGATGCGAAGGTGGGTATGACAGCTCAATACTTTCTTACCCACCAATATGTTTGGCTACAGGGGAAGGGTAAGTTGGATCAAGGTGGTGGCATCCCGTCGTTGAGGTTTCGAGTTCGATTCCTCGCAAAGGAAATAGTCACCATATGCCAGCGATCCTATCATCCCCTAGACTCCATGTGGAACTGGCCCAAGCCCAAGGATTGTCCACCTTGGGCCTAGCTGGGGACGTGCGGCGCGCAAGTGGGTAGGCCACCTCAATACCTCGTTACCCAACAACATGTTTGCCCGTGGGGGCTGGGTGAGTTGGTTCAAGGTGTTGGCATCCAGTCGTTGAGGTTTCGGGTTCATGTCCTCACAAAGGAAACATGCACCATATGCCTGCAATCCTCTCGTCCCATCGACCCCATGTGGAAATGGCCCAAGCCCAAGGATTGGCCATCTTTGGCCTAGCTGGGGACGTGCGGCGCACAGGTGGGCATGCCAGCTCAATACCTCATTACCCAACAACATGTTTTTCTCGCGGGGGCTGGGTGAGTTGGTTCAAGGCAGTGGTGTCCCATCGTCGAGGTTTCAGGTTCGAGTCCTCGCGAAGGCAAGTTTCACCAGACGCCAGTGATCCTCTCGTCCCGTTGACTTAGCAGGAATTGGACCAAGCCCAAGGGTTGCCCACCTTGGGCCTAGCTGGGGACGTGCGGCGTGCAGGGGGGTAGGTCATCCCAATACCTCGTTACCCACCAACACTATAGCATCCCGCCTTTTTATAACATAAACATTCATTACATTACACAACACTGAGGATCTTTAAGGTTTAGTGTCTTGGAAACCAGGAACATAACACATGAAAACAAGATAAAACATTCTTCATAAACACTTGAAAGGATTTTCCTTAAGTTCATCCTAGGTTCATTACTGCACCTCATAACCTGGTGACATACATCAAAAGAATGGGTGAGCATAAGGCCCAGTAATGGAAACAAGAGAAACAATTTACATGTGAACTTGAGATACTTCAATAAGGTCAGGAAAAGAACCTTAAGGTATGAGAAAGAAATCAAGAGGAATTTCATAATAAAAATAACATTTTTCATAACTTGAAGATGTGGATACATCATTTAACATAGACAATCATGAACATATCACCAAGGTCCGTCCACAAGGTGTCAATTGATAATTACCAAGGTTATTCACCAAGGTATCGTGAAAATTGTAATCTCTAGTGGATGCATCATTACCCAATGCATTGGAGTGATATCAGGGCACACCATTAAATTTGCCTTTATTATCATGTGAGACACATATATCATCATCAAACATTTCATAAATAACCCATATAGCATAAAATAAATGGGTTTTATTTTATAATCATAATGTTTTAAAATCTGTTTTAAAGACATGATCTTAATGTCACTTTAAACCCACAGAAATGGAAAGCGGGTCTCATGTATGTAAATCCCGGAATTTAAAATAGAACATTTTGATATGTATGTGAATACCCTTATAGAAATAAGTGTTTTAGTATTCACTTTATAACATAAAATAATTTTGAGAAAAGAGAGAGGCATTTTGAGACGAAAATTCTGCAGCATAACGACTATGTTACAAGGTTTTAGAAAACATTGAAAAGAGAGGGGACATGGGTCACCCACTCATAAATGATCCATAAAACAGTAGGGGACAGAATATAATGGATTTAAGAACATGTTAACGAAAATTTAAAGATATACCATATGAAATGAAAAGAATGGATGTGAGACAAAAATAAGATTTCTCTTATGAAAATTCGGCAGACTAACGGCGGCACATAAACTTCAATAAAAATGATTTGACATGATCGAATATGGTCTCTAATCATATGATCATAAGAGATCAGTATGATAGATATAGAGATCATATCACAACATAATAAAAAAGAACATTAAATACTTTACATTTAAATCGAACTTGAATAATGAGATGGGTGAAAGAATCCCTTAAAAATTCGGCAGCCTAACGGCGTCACTTAAACTTTCATAAAACTAAATGATGAGAGTAATAGGGGATATTTCATCATATAAACGTGAAAAGGGAAGTTAGAGGAATATAAAAGAACATCCTCTCACATAATAACATGGAGCATAAAAGGAATGACATAAAAGAGAACACATGAAAAGAAAGAGAGTGGTCGGATCCCTACCTTAAAACGTAACTCTTAAAACTCAATGTTTTGGACCTTGAGGGCTTGGGGGCACCTTTGGAGGACTCCTTGGGGGGTAAGTAAACCATAACATCATTGGGGGAGAGTTGGGAGTGAAAACTAAAGGATCAAAGGTTGGGTATTTATAGGGAAAGTGAGGGGACAAGGCATTAATGGCCAAGGGACACCTCAGAATTGCTTTTCTCAAAACCATGGGCTCTCCCATGGCATTTACCATGGAGTTAGGGCACATGGGGCCCCCAAAACAATAATTCATCACCTTTGGCCGGCCAAACCTTAAAATATCCCATTATATCATCATGAAATAGTTATGATGTCATTAAACATACTGAAACCCTCAAACTACATTTTTACTATTCACTGAAAAATTCATCTTTCTCAGAAAAATCCCAAAATTTCACCTTAACCAAATTTGGATCCTCTAATTACATTTATGAACTCCATTTTATAAAAAAAATTTCTAAATATTTAAATTTAATTTTTAAATAAAAACACTATTCATGGATAATTTTTTTTTTCAGAAACATCCTCAAAAATTACCATAACATAAAATTGATGCTCTGAGTTCAAAAATAAAGTCTTTTTTTGAAAAAATATTTTCTAATTATTTTTAAATAAATTTTTAATCAAAAAAACTATTCACCTAAAAAAACTAATACTTGACTAATAATTTATGAATCTGTTATTTGCCCATTTTATTGAATCACATTACTTAATCTAGGTGTCTAAATTATATTAAAACATTCTTTGAGTGAAATTACTAATCCATTTATTCACATTACTAATCCTAAGCGTAAAATCACTTTTCATAATTTACTATTCATCTAAAATTATGTTGATATTATTAGACTCCAAATTCATTACTAAACACTTTTGTAGAAGACCATTTTTTGAAAATCATTACACATCATTAATTATTTAGGGTTTACAAAAATACTTTAAAATATCATTTTTTCAAAATTCATCAATAAAATACATCCTTAAATTATCCAGACATTTGAAGATTCACAAACATCACTAAAGGAAGAAATCTTAATTCATTCATCCCAAAGGATTACAAAAAGAAGCTAGGGTCTCATCACATAGCCCCTTATAACACCGGCATATGACAAAAGTGTAAGGAGTGCTATGGTGATAGAATCTGAGGGAGGCTCAGATAACATTGCCCTAGTAGTAATCACTACTAACTTGAACTTCTCCCGCAGGTGTTTTCGTTCATGCTTGACATGGTGGACCTCGGCTTGGGCTTGGTCCAAAGCGAAGCCCACAGATGCTACCTCCTTCCCAAGCTCTGATAAGTGGGCTTCATAAGTTTCCAGTCTACAGGATGAAGCCATCGACTCCTCTTTCTTCATTAACCATTAACATCTATATTAAATTGCTAAGAGTAAGTTAATATACTATTTAAAATGTTTGTGTCATTACATTATTTCCCCCTTAAGAAATTTTGTCCCTGAAATTTTATACTTGAGGCCTAGTCGAAAAGGTGAGGGTACTTTTGCTTCATTGTTTCCTCAGGCTCCCAAGTCACTTCTTCATATTTATGATTCCTCCACAACACTTTCACAAGGTGGGCAGTCTTGTTTCGTAGAACCTTGTCTCTACGGTCCAACATCTCCACTGGCTGCTCCTCATAAGAGAGTTCGTGTTCCAGTTGTACCACCTCTGGGTTTAGTACATGCGAAGGGTCGGGTATGTACATCCTCAAGAGAGATAATGGAAGACATCATGAACTTGTGCTAGGTTCGGTGGAAGTGCTAGACGATATGCCACTGCTCCTATGCGATCAAGGATTTCATAGGGGCGAATGTACCTAGGGCTGAGATTCCCTTTCATCCCAAACCTCATGAATCTCTTCCATGGAGAAATTATATGGAAGACTTTGTCGCCAACACCAAACTCCAAGTCCCTTCAACCGTTGTCAGTATAGCTCTTCTGCCGACTCTGGGCAGCCTTTATGTGTTGTTGGATGGCCTGAACCTGTTCTATAATCTCTTGCACAAGATCAGGCCCAAGAAGCTTTCTCTCACCAGCTTCATCCCAACAAGTAAGAGTTCTACATTTCTTTCCAAATAGAGCTTCATAGGGTTCCATCTGAATACTTGAATGGAAGGTGTTGTTATAGGAGAACTCAACTAATGGGAGGTGTTGATCCCATCCACCTTTGAATTCCATTGAGCATAATCTCATCATGTCTTCGAGTGTCTGAATAGTCCTTTCAGATTGGCCATCGGTTTGAGGATGATAGGTCGTACTAAAATTCAATTAAGTATTCAGAGCATGTTGAAGACTTCTTCAGAATATTGATGTGAATCATAGATCACTATTAGACACGATGGATAGTGGTACCCAATGCAGCCTCACCACATCCTTTACGTATATCATGGCAAGTTGATCTAGAGAGAAATCTTCCCTAATAAAGATAAAATGGGTGGTCATGTTGAGATGGTCCACAATAACCCATAACACATTATTTCCTTTGGATGTTTTCGGGAGACCAGTTACAAAGTCCACGGTGATATTATCCCACTTCCATACTGGTATGGGTAGCGGTTGTAATACCCCATTTGGAAGTTGTCCTTCTACCTTTAATTGCTGAAACACCAGGCACCTTTTAGTGAAATCAGCAATCTCCCTTTTCATGTTATCCCACCAATAATGATCACGAAGGTCTCTATACATTTTAGTACTTCCCGTATGTATAGAGAAGGTAGAGATATCAGCTTCATCCATCAATTATTTCTTTATCTCCATAATTGATGGAACACATAGTCTTGTATGAAATTTCAATACACCTTATTGATCAATATTGAAATCAGGGAACTTCCCATCCTTTACAGCCTCAAACTTCTCCTATAGCAAAGGATATTCTTTTTGAGCCTTCTTGATCTTCTATATTAATTAAGGGTGGGAAATCATTTGGGATAGGGTTGATGATGTCCCTTCCCTTACAATTCCCATGTCTAGTTTTACTAAATCTATAATCAAGTGATCTCCTAGGATCCTCATTGTTGCGAGAACAACAGGATCTTTCCTGCCTAACGTATCCACGACATTGTTTGCTCTTCTAGGGTGATAATGAATTAAACAGTCATAGTCTTTAATAAGCTCCAACCATATCCTTTGTCTCATGTTCAATTCTCTCTACGTGAAAATATACTTTAAACTTTGGTGGTCGGTGTATATATCACATTTCTCCCCATAAAGATAGTGCCTCCATATCTTTAGAGAGAAAACAACTGCTGATATCTCTAGATCATGCGTAGGATAATTTTGCTCATGAATCTTCAACTGTCGAGATTCATAAGCAATTACATTGTCCTTTTTCATGAGGACACACCCATGCCCTTTCAGAGTTTCATCGCTGAAAATAACGAATACTTCTCTGATAGAGGGTAGTGTTAACACAGGTTCAGTAACCAATCTCTTCTTCAGCTCTTGGAAACATTCCTCGCATTCCTTTGCCCAGATAAACTTGACCCCTTTTCGATTCAACTTGGTTAGTGGATTAGAAAGCTGTGAAAATTTTTTCACAAACCTCCTATAATATCCTACTAAACCAAGGAAACTACGAATCTCAGTTACTGTTGTGGGTTGTGGCCACTCCTCTGCAACCATTTTCTTTGCAGGGTCAACCGAGATTCCTTCATTGGTTACGATGTGCCCCAAGAAAGCCACTTGTTGTAACCAAAACTCACACATGCTGAACTTTCCAAAGAGCCTCTCCTTCCGCAGAGTTTTCAAAATAACCCTCATATGATCTTCATGCTCCTCGCGACTTTTTGAATATATCAAAATAACATCAATAAAAACTACCACAAAGTTATCAAGGTAGTCCTTAAAGACTCTATTCATCAAATCCATGAAAATAGCAGGAGCATTAGTCAAGACGAAGGGAATAACAGTAAACTCATAATGCCCATATCTTGATCAGAAGGCAGTCTTCGGAATATCTTCCTTCTTCACCCTCACTTGATGATAACCAGATCGAGGGTCAATCTTGGAGAAGAATTGATCCCCATGAAGTTGGTCAAAAAAATCATCAATTCTTGGAAGAGGGTATTTGTTCTTCACTGTGATCCCATTTAGTTCTCTATAATCAATTCATAGCCGCATTGATCCATCCTTATTCTTCACAAAGAGAACTGGTGCTCCCCATGGAGACACACTCGGACGGATAAACCCCTTCTCCAACAAGTCTTGGAGTTGTTTCTTTAACTCCTCAAGCTCCACATTTTCCATTGTATACGTAGTATTTGATATCGGTTAATACAAAGGTACGAGTTCAATGTAGAACTTTACCTCTATTTATGGGGGAAGTCCAGGTAACTCCTCATGATATACATCCAGGTATTCTTGAACAATTGGAACATATTCTATTTGTATGATTCCTTTTCCTTCTTCATCATCACTGATTAACTCCATAAAGAAAACTATATGAGGTTCTTCTAGATAGGGATCAGTTCGGGATATCTATCCTTGGAAGATAACTGTAGGTCTTTCATTCAAGACTACTAAGATTTCCTTACTTCTGCATTTGATCTTAGCATTATACTTTGAGAGCCAGTCTATCCCTAGTATAATGTTGAATTCCATCATGGGATTGACTACTAGATTTGTGATAATATTGTGCTCAAAAATTAAACACTAGAGTCTCTAAAAACTGTTGATGCAAGGATAATCCCACTTGGAGTCTTGACTGACAACTCTACCTCTAGTAGTTCAGGGATTGATTCTATATTCCATGCAGACATGGATGAAATAACGGAATGCGTAGAACCAGAATCAAATAATGTTCTTGCTAGTATTGATAGGACGACAAGAGTACCTGCTAACACATCGTTCGGAGCATCAACTTCAGTTGTTGTGATAGAGAAAGCACGACCTTGCTCCCTTGGCCTCTACTGAGGTTGATGGTGATTCCCCTCCACCGCCCTCGAATTTGGTCATTGATTAGAAAAGTGCCCAATCTGACCACACTTGAAGCATGTGACTTCGGGTAGGGCCAGAACCATCTTTCCTCTGGCATTAGTGTCAGGAAGTTGAGGCTTCACATCACTATGACAATTCCGAGAAATATGGCCTTCTCTTCCACACCTGTAGCACTTACCACTTCCGATCAAGGAGTTTCCCGAATGCTTCTTCCCACATTTATTGCATGTGGCATGTTTCATATGCTTTCGACCTCTTTCCTGATCAAAACTTCTTCCCAGACTTGGTTCTAGAGTTCTCTTCTTCTCATTAGATTTTTGGGACCACTGTGTCTCCCCAAACTCTAGTTCAACTTTCATAACACTTCGAACTATTTCTTCATAGCTATCATAGTCCCTGTTGGCTAGATTCTTCTGCAGATGAGGTCGTAGTCCACCAACGAATCTCTCAACCTTCCCATTAGCGTCCATGATGAAGCTTGAGGTATAATGGGAAAGCCTTGTGATGTTCATCTTGTAGGTTCCAACTGATTCATTCTCCTTTTGCTTCAGCTCGAGAAATTCTTTCTCTATTCCCGTTCTCATTGAATGAGGGATATACTTAGTAAAGAATATTCCCCGGAATTCTTCCCACTCTATAGCTTCTATCTCTCCTCATGGATTCGTGTTTTTGATCAGTGACCACCACTGATCAGCTTATCCCTCTAGGCAGTAAACTGCAATGGTGACTTTTTCTTGTTCCGAACAATGATGTACAGAAAAGATCTTTTCAATGGAGCTTATCCGTTTTTCCGCAACCAATGGGTCAGTAGATCCATTGAATTTTGGTGGTAGTTGATGCATGAAGTACTCAACAAAATGTTGTTCCCTTCGTGGTGAGATCGGCCTCTCAGCTTGATTCAAGTTAATGCTCATAACTTGAGTCATTGGGTTCATCATTTGAATGAATGTTTCCATTCCGGCTTCCATCAGAGAGCCATCATCACATGGTGCATTGCGGTCATAATCTACATTGTTCCTCCTATTCCCCACCATTTTCTAAAAGAATAATACCTTAGTGAGAAACATATTTCATTTATGAATCTTTTAACTAAGTCTTCATTCTTAGACAATTACACTTCTCTATAATTCCTTCATAATGATTCATAAAAATCTTGTGATTAACAAAACATATCCCCCGGGAGTGTCGTAACCAAGAGTGCAGCAAGGCTCGTTATCGTGCACTAGTTCCCGGTCGAGTCTAGCTCAAAGTGGTGTTTTAGGGTTTTACCCCTATGTATATTTGTGCCAGATCCGCCTCTACCAGCTCGTATCCAGACAGGGATGTATTTGTTTGATAAACAACTTACTCAGTACTTACCCAAATACCAGAATGTTTTCCCATATTTAAACTTTTCTATAGGGTTCTTCCTAATGTTTTTATATTCTAATTTCCACAAATAACTAAACCATATTTTGATACCAACTATAGCATCCTGCCTTCTTATAACATAAACTTTCATTACATTATAAAACACTGAGGATCTTTAATGTTTAGTGTCTTGGAAACCAGGAACAAAATACATGAAAACAACATAAAAAATTCTTCTTAAACACTTGAAAGGATTAACCTTAAGTTCATCCTAGGTTCATTCTGCACCTCATAACCTGGGGACATACATCAAAAGAAGGGGTGAGAAGAAGGCCCATTAAGGGAAACAAGATAAACATTTTACATGTGAACTTGAGATACTTCAATAAGGTCAGGAAAAGAACATTAAGGCATAAGAAATGAATCATGAGGCATTTCATAATAAAATTACATTTCTCATAACTTGAAGATGTGGCTACATCATTTAACATGGACAATCACTATAATATCACCAAGGTCCATCCCCAAGGTGTCATTTGAAAATTACAGAGGTTATTCACCAAGGTATCGTGAAAATTATAATCTCTAGTGGTTGCATCATTACCCAATGCATTGGAGCACTATCAGGGCGCACCCTTAAATTTTCCTTTATTATCAGGTGAGACACATATATCATAATCAAACATTTCATAAATAACCCATATATCATAAAATAAATGGGTTTCATTTCACAATCATAATGTTTTAAAAACTGCTTTAAAGACATGATCTTAGTGTCACATTAAACCCACAGAAAGGGAAAGTGGGTCTCATGTATGTAAATAACATAATTTAAAATAGAACATTTTGAAATATATGTGAATACCCTTGTAGAAATATGATCTTTGAGTATACACTTTATAACGTAAAATAATTTTGAGAAAAGAGAGAGGCATTTTGAGACGAAAATTATGCAGCATAACGACTATGTTACAAGGTTTTAGACAACATTGAAAATAGAGGGGACATGGGTCACCCACTCATAAATGATCCATAAAATAGTAGGGGGACATAATATAAGGGATTTAAGAACATGGTAATGAAATTTTAAATATATACCATATGAAATGAAAAACATGGAAGTGAGACAAAAATAAGATTTCTCTTATGAAAATTCGGCAGCCTAACAGCGTCACTTACACTTCAATAAAAATGATTTCACAAGATTAAATAGGGTCCCTCATCATATGATCATAATAGATCAGTATGATAGATATAGAGATCATACCCCAACATAATAAAAAGGAACTTGAAAGACTTGACAAGAAAATCGAACTTGAAAAATGAGAAGGGTGAAAGAATCCATTAAAAATTCGGCAGCCTAACGGTGTCACTTAAACTTCAATAAAAATGATTTGACAAGCTAAAATAGGGTATCTCATCATATGATCATAAGAGATAATTATGATATATATAGATATCATACCCCAACATAATAAAAAGGAACTTTAAAGACTTGAGATGAAAATCGAACTTGAAAAATGAGAAGGGTGAAAAAATCCCTTAAAAATTCAGCAGCCTAACGGCGTCACTTAAACATTCAAAAAAGAAATGATGAGAGTAAGAGGGGATCTCCCATCATATAAACATGAAAATGACAGTCAGAGAAATATAAAAGAACATCCTCTCACATAAGAACATGGAGCATAAAGGGAATGACATAAAAGAGATTATATGAAAAGAAAGAGAGAGGTCGGATCCTTTACCTTAAAACATAACTCTTAAAACTCAAAGGTTGGACCTTGAGGTCTTTAGGGAACTTTGAGAGGACTCCTTGGGAGGTAAGTAGACCAGAACTTCGTTGGGGGGAGTTGGGAGTGAAAACTAAAAGAGGAAAGGGTGGGTATTTATAGGGAAGGGGAGGGGACAAGGCATTAATGGCCAAGGGACACCTCACAAGTTCTTTTCTCAAAACCATGTGATCTCCCATGGAATTTACCATGGAGTTAAGCCACATGGGGCCCCCAAAACAATAATTCATCACCTTTGTCCGGCCAAACCTTAAAATATCTCATGACATCATCATGACACAGTTATGATGTCATTAAACATACTGAAACCCTAAAACTACAGTTTTTACTGTTCACTGACAAATTCATCTTTCTCAGACAAATCTCAAATTTTCAACTTAAACAAATATCGATGCTCTAATTACATTTATGAACTCCATTTTATAAAAATAATTTTCTAAATATTTTTAATTTAATTTTTAAATAGAAAAACTATTCATCGAGAATTCATTTTTTTCAGAAAAATCCCCAAAAATTACCATAACATAATATTGATGCTCTGAGTTCAAAAATAAAGTCTTTTTTATAAGAATAATTTTCTAATTATTTTTAATTATATTTTTAATCAAAAAACAATATTCACCCAAAAAAACTAATACTTGACTATTAATTTATGAATTCGTTATTTACCTATTTTATTGAATCACATTATTTAATCTCGGTGTCTAAATTATATTACAAGTATCTTTGAGTGAAATTACTAATCCATTTAGTAACATTACTAATCATAAGCATAAAATCACTATTCATAATTTACAATTCATCAAAAATTAAGTTGATCTTATTAGACTCCAAATTCCTTACTGAACACTTTTGTAGAAGACCATTTTTTGAAAATCATTACACATCATTAATTATATAGGGTTTACATAAATATTTTAAAATATCCTTTTTTTCAAAATTCATCAATAAAATAAATCCTAAAATTATCCGGTCATTTGAAGTTTCACAAACATCCCTAAAGGAAGAAATCTTAATTCATTCATCCCAAAGGATTACACAATGAAGCTACGGTCTCATCGCATAGCCCCTTATAACACCGGCATATGACCTAAGTGTAAGGTGTGCTATGATGAGTGAATATGAGGGAGGTTCAAATAACATTACCCTAGTAGTAATATATACTAACTTGAACTTCTCCCGTAAGCATTTCCGTTCAAGCTTGACATGCTGGAGTTTGGCTTGGGCTTGGTCCAAAGCTAAGCCCACAGATGCTACCTCCTTCCCAAGCTCTGATAAGTGGGATTCATAAGGATCAAGTCTATTGGATGAAGCCATCGACTCCACTTTCTTAATTAACCATTAACATCTGTATTAAATCGTTAAGAGTAAGTTAATATACTATTTAAAATGTTTGGGTCGTTACAAACACATTTTCCCACAGGGTCTGGGTGAGTTGGTTCATGGAGGTGGGGTCCTGTCTTTGAGGTTCTGGGTTCTAGTCCACGCAAAGGCCACGTGCACCATACACCAGTGATCCTCTCGTCCCCTCGACACCACGGGAACTGGCCAAGGCCTATGGGTTGGCCACCTTGGGCCTAGCTGGGGATGTGTGGCACGCAGGTGGGCAGGCCAGCCCAATACCTCGTTACCCCCCAACACATTTTTCCGCGGGGGCTGGGTGAGTTGGTTCAAGGCGGTGGTGTCCCGTCGTTGAGGTTCCGGGTTCGAGTACTCACAAAGGCAACATGCACCATATGCCAGTGATCCTCTCATCCCCTTGACCCTGTGTGGAACTGGCCCAAGCCCATGTATTGGCCACCTTGGGCCTAGCTGGGGACATGCGGTGCGCAGGTGGGCAGGCTAGCTCAATACCTCGTTACCCAACAACACGTTTTCCCACAGGGGCTAGGTGGGTTGGTTCAAGGCAGTTGTGTCCCGTCGTCGTGGTTCCGGGTTCGAGTCCTCACAAAGGCAACATGCACCATATGCCAACGATCCTCTCATCCCATCGACTATGCGGGAACTGGCCCAAGCCCAAGGGTTGGCCACCTTGGGCCTAGCTAGGGATGTGCAACACGAAGTTGGGAAGGCTAGCCAAAAAACCTCGTTACCCACCAACATGTTTTCCCACGGGGGCTGGGTGAGTTGGTTCAAGGAGGTGGCGTACTGTCTTTGAGGTTTCGGGTTCGATTCCTCGAAAAGGCAACGAGCACCATACGCCAGCGATCCACTCATCCCCTTGACGCTATGTGGAACTGGTCCAAGCCCATGGATTGCCCACCTTGGACCTATCTAGGGACTTGTGGCGCGCAGGTGGGCATGCCAGCTCAATACCTCATTTCCCAACAAAACGTTTTCCAGCAGGGGTTGGGTGAGTTGGTTCAAGGTGGTGGCATCCCATCGTTGCGGTTCTGGGTTCCAGTCCTCACAAAGGCAACGTGCACCATACGCCAGCGTTCCTCTCATCCCCTTGACCCCGTGTAGAACAGGCCCAAGCCCAAGGATTGGCCACCTTGGGCCTAGCTGGGGACGTGTGGTGCGCAGGTGGGAAGGCCATCTCAATACCTTGTTACCCAACAACATGTTTTCCCGAGGGGCTGGGTGAGTTGGTTCAAGGCGGTGGCATCCTGTCGTTGAGGTTTCGGGTTTGATTCCTCGAAAAGGCAACATTCAGCATATGCCAGAGATCCTCTTGTCCCCTCGACCCCGTGTGGAACTAGCCCAAGCCCAAGGATTGGCCACCTTAGACCTAGATGGGGACTTGTGGCACGTAGGTGGGTAGGCCAGCTCAATACCTCATTACCCAACAACATGTTTTCCCATGGGGGCTGGGTGAGTTGGTTCAAGGCGGTGGCATCCCATCGTTGAGGTCCCAGGTTTGAGTCCTCACAAAGGAAACATTCACTATACGCCAGCGATCCTCTCATCCCCTCAAACCCGTGTGGAACTGTCCCAAGACCAAGGATTGGCCACCTTGGGCCTAGCTTGGGAGGTACGGCACGCATGTGGGCATGCCAGTACAATACCTCATTACCCAACAAAACATTTTACCCGCAGGGGCTGGGTGAGTTGGTTCAAGGCAGTGGCGTCCCGTCGTTGAGGGTCCGGGTTGGAGTCCTCACCAAGACAACATGCACTATATGCCAATGATCCTTTAGTCCCCTCGAATCCGCGGGAACTAACCCAAGCCCAAGGGTTGGCCACCATAGGCCTAGCTGGGGACGTGCGGTGCGCAGCTGGGAAGGCCATCCCAATACCTCATTACCCACCAACACGTTTCGCCTGCGGGTGCTGGGTGAGTTGATTCAAGGCAGTGGCATCCCGTTGTCAAGGTTACGAGTTCAATTCCAAGCAAAGGAAATGTGCACCATAAGCCATGGATCCTCTCGCCCCCTCGACTCCGCGGGAACTGACCCAAGTCCAAGGGTTGGCCACCTTGGGCCTAAATGGGGACGTGCAGCGCGCATGTGGGCAGGCCAGCCTCATTCCTCGTTACCCACCAACACATTTTCCTGCGGGGCTGGGTGAGTCTGTTCAAGGTGGTGGCATCTCGTCATTGAGGTTCTGGGTTCGATTCATTGCAAAGGCAACGTGCACCATAGGCCAACGATCCTCTCGTCCCCTCGACTCTGTGGGAACTGGACCAAGCCCAAGCGTTGGCCACCTTGGTCCTAGCTAGGGACGTGATGTGTGGATGTGGGTAGGCCCGCCCAATACCTCATTACCCCCCCCCCCCAACATGTTTGCCTACGAGGGTTGGTTGAGTTGGTTCAAGGTGGTGGTGTCCAGTTGTTGAGGTTCCGGGTTGGAGTCCTCTCAAAGGCAATGTACATCATAAGCCAGCGATCCTCTCATCACCTCGACCCTGTGTGGAACTGGCCCATGCCCATGGAATGGCCACCTTGGGCCTAGCTGGGGACGTGCGGCGTGTCGGTGGGTAGGCCAGCTCAATACATCGTTACCCAACAACACGTTTGCCCGTGGGGGCTGGGTGAGTTGGTTCAAAATGGTGGCGTCCCATCGTCGAGGTTCCGGGTTCGAGTCCTCGTAAAGGAAACGTGCACCAAACGCCAGTGATCCTCTCGTCCCCTCAACTCCGCGGGAACTATCCCAATCCCCAGGTTTTTCCACCTTGGGCCTAGCTGGGGACGTGAGACGGGTAGGTGGGTAGGCCAGCCCAATACCTCATTACCCACCAACACATTTTACGTCATCTCTTCAAGAAATACCCGCTTTCTTCGGCACTTAATAAGAGATGGAGACCCATCGCGAATGAGGAACGAACACGCCGCACAATACTAACCCTAACACATATCCTCGTACCTTCGATGATGTGGTTGTCAATAAATCGTTCGAAGACACCAAAGCTCATGTTGATGCGGTCCAGAATTTTCAGATCAATCCTAAGACCTTTTGACACCGCGGTCAACTCGCAATATCCTTCTCAAACGATGAGGTATGTTTTCTATCTTCAAATCTCCGATTTATTCTAGTTGGGAAATATCATAATATAAGGTCATCCTTGAAATTTCATCGCTCTACTTTAGAATCCATCGGCTTTATAGGTTTCCAATTTGGTCTCCTCAACCCCATGCATATCGTGCTTCGATATGACTCAGTTGAGATCTATTACCGAATCTAGTAAAAATGTGTATGGCCCTTTTGGGGATGTCAAATGTGAATTCATAAATTGACTCCAGACATTGATCCTCATTCGGAGTCTCTGATTGTGCCATTATGGGTATATTTTATTGAATGACCACTACACTTATTTTTGAAAAATGCATTGTTTTCCATTGCTTCAATTATTGGTTCCCCACTGAGGCTTGATTATTCCACAAAGGCACTCTCAAGGCCCTATGTAGCTAGAGTATGTATTTAAATAGATTTCACCCAGCAACTTCCATTGGCTATATGGATACAAAGTGGAGACTTTGGGTTTTTAGAGGAGGTGGTTTATGAAAGAATCCCAGATTATTGTCATTTGTGTTTCAGACATGGGCACAATTCTATCAGTTGTGAAAAGTATAATAATTGCTCTAAAAATTTTACTTCAATGTGGATAGAATAAGTTAATGAAAAACCCATGGATGTTGTGGGACCCTCAGATTATTTTATCAAAGAAAGGAATGATGTGGTTAAAGGGGGATTGAATATTCAAGAGCTTGGAAATCAATTATCAGACTTTGTCAATGAGGTTCTTACTGTCACTGATAATTCCACTCATGGATTTACCAAACAGCAAGAACATTCCCATGAAGAGAGGTCAGAGTGCACCCACCTAACCATGCTCAATGAAGCGCAGAGTAAATGTCTATATCCCACGGAGGCCAAAAAAATGATCAGAGGAATTCAGTTTCCAATGACACTTCAATTGAAGTGGAGGATCAACATAGACAAATTGAGGAAGATTATTTGAGATCCATGGAAAGGAAAGGTAAAAAGCCTCTAGTGGATGATGATGGTTTCATCACTCAATAACCCATGAAAACTAGAAAACATAGAGACTACTCACAGATAGATAGAACCATTGTTACACGTTCTCATCATCATACTGGAAGGGAGAATGTAGAAACTAATCAAGTTAAACTCCTTGCTGAAATGTCACATAAAGAGATTGACATATCCCAACAGGTGAAGGACCAACAACATAATGAAGATATTGTAAAATAGGATGTATCTGGCTATCAGGAATCTAAATCTTCGGAGAATCTTCGGGATACTATCCTCTATCGAAATTTTAGAATAGGGGTAATTTCAAAGGACACATAACCTTCCATTAAGCAAGGCATATTCCCGGAAAAAATAAATAATGGGTTTAAAAGATCTCTTTATTCTCTCTTTATCTGTGTTTACCCCCTAGTTTTACAAACTGTCTCTAAATTCTCCAGCCTCTTGATGGATTTTTTCTATGATTCTGATTGTGTGCTGCTCTTTGTTTGGATTCTGATATGATGCATCTTGCTGTAACCTGGATTTTAGATTTCTCATTTTATGTTTGTCTTTTATTTTGAGTTTCATTCCAATATGTTTGATGGATGGTTTGGAAAAACTTTCTGGTTCTACATTTCTGGCAAGAATAGGATTTTATCACATATAGATGAGGTCGATCAGGACTAGGTTCCCATTTGTAAATGCAAAAACTTTTGTCTTTCAAAAGCTTAAACATGCTTTGGTTTATTGTCAACATTGCTATGGCCTGTTTGTTTTTACTCAGTGTGGGTATCTTGGATCTTGATGCAACCTGCACTGCTTGGGTGGCCAAGGGATCAATTGGATTCTTTTATCATGCTCGTCTAATGTTTATTTTTACTTCCCATTGAGACTGAATCTATTTTGGAATGTGGATTTCTTGTTTGATCTTTGAGGTATTCCTCTTTCCATATTCTTGTTTGGCTGGCATCGTTCTCACCTACTACTCTTTTCTCAGTTTGGGCCTAATTTCGATCTAATGTTCTTGTCCTACTATTGGTTCTGATACATTATCGTATATGGAATTTATGCTTTAATGGATTTATTGTTTTGAAGAAACTCCTGATGCAGCCCTCATCTATTGAAGATAGATCATGTTTACAATGGTTGATTCTTTGCAATCTGTATGTGATGGAAGGGTGATTGCATGTTGTTTGGTTTCATGTATTGGTATGGTGTTGTTTGAGTATTCTCGTGTACCATACATTAATTCCCTACTGGTATAAGTACATTACACCTCATTTTTTTCTTGTAACTTTTTTATTTTAGTAAATTTTTGGGGCATGAAATGGGAAACCTATTCATGTCACCACCTTTTAAAAAAATGTGGAATATCACTGATATTATACTTCATACCTAGATATAAGAAACACCATGTCATTTCAAAATAAATCATCATAGCTCTAGGTTGAATGGGTAATGAAGAAATATAAAAATCATATATCATTGAATTACTTACATTTTATGGGATGAAAAACTAATTCATAAAGAATAAAATATGACAAGAAGGTTGACATAAATCATAAATTGTATCCCCACCATATATAGTCCCTCTAATTCCTTCATACTCATCATATAGAAGGTAGTCTATTTGAATTGTCTCAAGTATAGATTATGATATCTAAGAACATATTAGAAATATTAATGAATAATTCTTTAGTTCACCAAAAAAATACTATGGAAAAATAATCACATGTATTAACTCCTCTCCCAATTCCCAGCCATTATGTGGTGAAAACATCCAAATAATAGAATAAGCGATGACATACCCCTCCTTAAGGTGTTGAATATGTCAATATTGAATGTTAAATGATACTACACAAAAAATTATAGACTATGATTTAGTAATTTATTTTCATATATATAGATCATATTATTATGATAATAAATGGACATGAAAAAACAAAAAAATGATCATGCATCTCTAATTTATTTAGATACATGCCTACAGTATGCTCAAAATCATAAATTAGTTAATTTTTCTCATGTGACAAAATCTAATGAATGAATAATGTAATAAAGTAGCTGTCGTGCATAAAAAAATTTACCAGCCTCAAAATAATGAAATTTTTACACCTACCACTTATCATGATATGAAAAGATAAAAACGTGATATGATATTATAATCATTCTCAAATAGACAAAGGATGTATGATATTTTTCACACCAATATAATTTCACATATTAAATAGTAAATGTGTTAAACTATGACTCGTACATAAATAAATCATTAACATAACACATAAATATTATTCGTAGAGAAAGAAAGCTCTATATCTCATAAAATTCATTTTCTTCCTGTGATAATCCATCATATACCATCTCAATCCCAAAAAAGTACATCTGTAGAAATCATGCCCCCAAATAAATTCACTTATCATATCCAAAAATATCATTATGATATCTTACAATAATTTAGGTTACAACAAATAATCCCAAAATCTATATTTCTATTATGCTTATTCTCATGATCAGATCATGAATAATCATAGATATCCTCAAAAAATAAAACAATAATGGAATCATGATTTTGTTGGAATAACAAGATCCTCAAATCCATGACAATAATAAGAATATTTATCATTCCAAAAACCTTCATGATATAATCAAATTTTCAATACATTATCCAAAAATATGTTTGTATAATATTATAAACCAATACCATAAGTAGATGAAAACATTAATTCATATCATATTTCTAAAACTATTATACTCACATTAACTCATCAAACTTGACATCCACTCTAGGAATGGGTAATTATTACTTACCGTCACCCTATTAAACTTTATACAGTCCATAAATATTAAAATTAATCATATTCCTTCTCCATAATGAGCAAAAGAGCTTCCCATAGTGAATCAATTGGATTAATAAATCCCTTCTAGGTAAAACTATCCAACTGAGCCAACAGTTCCTTCAAATAATTTGGATTTATATGATAATACAGTTTCATGATTATTTGAGTTCCCATAACTAGATCAATCATAAATTATACCTACCATACTAAAGGAATACCAATGATTGTATATTGGGATACATAAAGGATGTCCAAAAAAATAAAAGGAAAATCATTGAAAGGGGGAACAAAATTAGTATAAACTATACTTGGAAAATTACTCCAGAGATCTAGGTGGGTAGTTCCTTTATGTCAAGAACATTGGTACCACTATTATTAAAATGTTATATATATCAAATAAATATAAAATAAATATTGAGATGATAATATCAATCAATCTCATCATGATAAGAAAATATTTAATCCTTTCTTTTTCATGATGAATAACGTATCCAAATTGGGAAGAAGGAAATTCTTAACTAAAATTGTGTCCACAAATAATAGAGGTCACATGAAAAATTAAGTCACCAACTCCTTTAATATTCCAATACATTTAATTACTCCATAAAAAATGGAATTATCTCTATTGGAAATCATATCACATAAATAAAATGAATATAGATAAATGAGTTCGAAGACAAATTTCATATAGAGTAGTTATAATTAGAGATGAAACAATGATTATACCTCTCTGTGTCATTGGAACATTGTCAAGCCCCACCAAGAACTCATCTTTTAAATGGTGTTATGTCAGTCTTAATGCATGTTTCTAGTTCTCTAATAACATTGATGAATCTGGATTTGTTGTACTGTCCATTATATTTGAAGATTATTTAACCTAATAGGGAGTTCACATAACTGAGAATATCCTCTCAATATCTCCTTGGTTGCCAAACGAATAAAAAATGTTCATATCATTGGAAAATAATGTCATTTTTGACTAACATTCGACACTGATAGTGTGTTAGGGATGTAATATTTTCTATTTACAATGGTGTAGAGGGGTTCATCACTGGAAACCACCTAGAACATTTATAATATAATTACACTACCCATTCTATTGATGTATGATACTAAAAATATCAGTAGGGTAATGAAAATTACATGTATCAAATCTTCCCATTCAAATAAATATTACCATCCAATCCGTATATTCCATGGTTACATTAGTTTTTATATTCATTATATATACCTATGCTCATATATCAACACCCTACATGTTTTTCAATGCTCTTAGTAGATCACTTATCACCACCTATAAAGAAAAACAAACCAATATTGCAAAGTATTATGTCTACTTTGACATTTAATTCTCTTGCTAATATAATTTTGGATTCTCTAGAGTCTCTTCTATAAACAAAGACACCTTATATATCATCTAAAATAATATGTTATTTGAATCCTTCTTCTCCAAGACCATATACCTATTTACATGTACAATAGAATGAAACCACTACTTTCGGGGACCAAAACATCATTTTTTTCATTTCACATTGATAAAATCCAGTTATTATATGAATTCAATGATTGGGTTGATTATTTTATCAATTCCACCATTTATTGTGACTCATCAAAATCCATGAATGATGGGGGTTTCTCATATTAGTACACTTTTGATTATTTCTTGTCACCTATTTCTCGTGGATGTTTGTAAAATGTTTTAATATGAACATACTGTAACTTATAGTTTATGGAATAATATAATTATATGATTTAATATAAAATATTTTGATCCAAAGGTTGTTTTCCTTTAGGATCAGTTCATCCTACACACTATTGTGAATCATGTTGAAAATTTCATAGAGGAAGGTTTTCATCACATCATAATCATTGTAAAATTTTTAAGTCAATGAAACAATCTTAGTTTAAACTAGATAAGAAAATAAAATAATATTATTATGATAAAAACACAATGAAACATACAAATACATCCTAAAATATAATTATTACTAGGGGGTTCCAATGGGAAAAGCTGTTTAGACACCCATTACCTCCTATATCTCAACTTCAAACATTATAGTCATATATCTACAATAGACCCCAATATAAGAACCCTATGTGATATACCTATTATGAGAAAAATTTTGATGAGCCTACCCAAGAGATCCTTAAAATGGTTTGTAGTCCAAATGTCCAATGACCTGAAGGGAATTACTGATCCCTATAGGCAAGAAAATAGAACCCGTGCATTGAACAAAAAATAGGTATGTGATTTCTAATAACCCATAATTAGTGTGTAGGAGAATACATATATAACATAAACAACAAATGGATCGAATTCCATAATCACATAATGAAATTTGCATTGATAAAACAATAAAAACATGATAAAACTAGTGGTAAAAGTCCTAAAATAAAAATGGGAAACCATAATTGTAAAAAATAACTTCTTTTGATATGTGGGAAATATCGGACCATAACATGACCATTATCGATATACTAATAACCTAAACCCGACTACATCACTATGGTTCCCTGTATCCTTCCACATGATATGATACCACATTTTCGACACACTCCATAAGGAATGTACACAGTGTGTTATTACTGACCTAAATTATAATACGTAGGTTCCCATATGATGTCACGAAATAAAAATCCCTAAATATTTAATTTAATGTTACAAGAGATGATTAGAAATTTAAAAAATTTTCTTCCAAAGCACGGAAAAATGTCCCCATTTTAAAAAAATTTAAAAAATAGGAAAACATAGTCTCAAATAACACTTTACACAACCATTTCACATTTATTACAAATAATAATAAAAAATAAAAAACATCACATAGTTAATTTATATTTAAAACCACGCCTACAATCACATCAACTCTGGATATACATAAAACATCTACTTTTGTGCACCAAAATTCCCAATAACCTATGAAATAGTCTAGGTATCTATGTAACACCAATTAAATTCATCCTCCAAAAATTTAGATCAAGTATTAAAACCATTGATCTTAGTTTTATAAATTTCTAACACGTTATAGAGTGACAACCTAATAATGACTAGTTGTTGAGGCCAAATATTACTCCCTTTACCTATGTTCCCAAGACTCCCATGTGATTCATTTCAAATAATTCTAATATGTTATCACACATTCCAAAACATATTTAACATTTCAATTCCCAAAAACATTTTATCAACACAAAATTGTTTGAAATCTGATTTCAAAATTAATTTCAAAATGGTTTGAAAATACATTTTCATTCACCAAAATGAGGGAAAACAACAATTATCTAAAAACACAATTTATATTGACAAATAAATCAATAAATAATAATTCCAATCCTGTTTATAAATAAATTTATAAAATAAAATTCATATAAATGTTTTTTCTATAATTGTATAGATATTGAACCTCCTAGATCAAACTCAGGTTTTACACCACCCATAATGAGATACACACACTAATAGTAGAAATGAATGATAAGATATAGAAGTAAAATTATTCAATAAAAAAACATTTTTTTCAATGGCTAAAACCTGATTTCTGTATTGTAAGAGTATCTCATAATGGCTTAATATGTATGTGACTAACCAAGTGGAATATCAATAGTTCTAATAAAATCAATATTGATATATTTAATAAACCAAATTGAATATAGAGTAGTTGTATAGGTTGGGTGAGGGAAACAGGTGTTCAATGTGGAAGACTCTTGCATGAATCACCTTACAACCCATTGGGTAGTGATATTACACAACATGAATCATGTATTGAAATCATGAATCTTTGATGTTTCATGTACACTGAAATAAGCATATCCTCAATTTAAAAAACCACATCGATAAATTCTAGACTTGAATTATATTCACATCTTTATTTATTTTAACATCATGAACTAGTTTCATTCCATCATACCATAAACCAATTAATGATGTGAATTAATCACTCATCATCTGAATCAGTTATACTATGTGATCTTATCCCAATTTACATTAGAAAACTCTGTATTATCTCAAAATCCCTATTAACCAAAAATCCAATCTCTTAAACACTTTAAATAGAGTGTTCCTTTATTAATATATTAAAATAAAAGTAATAAACTTCCATGCATTGGTGGTATTGATAATAATTCCATAATCAAAAAAATTTGAAAATGGGATGACATATATAGGATGAAGTTAATGATCACCAGATAGAGTGTCTTACCACAATTTATTTTGAACACACCATGATGTACATCACAATTCACATTTTAATTAATTATTGAAGGGTAGGGTTGATTCAAATATCATGAACAAAAATATAGGAAATACATAGCCTTACAACTCTAACAACCCATGATTAAATATATAGTTCCCCTAATATTTTATATACCAAAAAATGGTTTCGAAAACCATTATGGTCCTCTATCATTCCAACCAGAATGATGGTTTCTATAGATAGTACCAACATTATAGGAAAAATCTTTCACGATTCCTCCAATAATATTTACATCATCAACATCACCAATTGAACCTGTTTCCATGTAAAAAATACAGATTTTACGGTGAATATACTATTGAAATTCTATTCTAAATATGTATTAAAAACATCACTCCTAGAACTACTTTAAAATATCAAATATCAAATCTAATTTTGACAGCTTTAAAGAGGAGGGGTATAAAAAATTCTCTAGTGGAATAATTTAAATAATTTTTTCATAATTTTTCCTATCATTCAAATGAAAAATATTTATGTTTCTTAATGAATAAAAGGTGGAAATTAATTCTTTTTGAGAACGTTTATTTCATATTGAAAATTATCATTTCAAATGGAATAAAAATTTGAATAATATTTTATTTATTATGAAATGGGTATCAAATATTTTAGTAATATGGGATGACTCAAAATAACATAACTACTATTAATACTATTTTTTGTGTTGTTAACATGGTCATAAAATCAGTAATATTTAAATAATATATATATCAATAAAGGTATCTACAATAATTGAATTTTAATAACATTGAAAATAGATAAATCATAGTTTATTGTTACCACAACTATGATGTATTCTTATGTAACTATAAAAGATCAAAATCATTTATCATCAACTCATGGATATTTATGTGAAATCGTTCATACAAATTATATTTATGGATATTCATATTCCCTTAAATTTATATATAAAATCAATAGATTATGATATTTTTACTAATTAAGGTATATATAATATTCCTTGTATAAAAAATTTATTTTTAATATTTATTAATTGAATTAACATTTTTATTTTATAATAAAATAATAGAATTTATGTTCATAATATATTACAATAAAATATTGTTAGTAATAATAATTATTGTGGGATCATTTATCTAATATCATAAAATAATACACTATAATATTATATTATAGTTTAATATTGTAACAATACCATGTTAGACATGGTGAGTAAATTGATGTTTCATGAATGGATTTCACTACCATTTCGGGACTATAAAATACCTGCAGTAGCATCAATTCTAATAAACTTGATCAAATAATCGTATGTTAAAATCCAATAAGAGTTATGATATTTAATGATAACAATCATATAGAATCATTATGAATTGTGACGTAATGTTTTTTTTAAATATACTTGATTGATAAAACATGCATCATAAGGGAAGATGAGGAAATTTTTAGTGTATCATAAATATATATAATTATATTTTATTTTTAATCCATAAAACATAAATACAATATATCAAAGAGAATGAATAATTTTATAGAATGTGATTCCAACATAAAAGGATATAGTAGTTAGAGATAGTTATCAAATATTTTTTTTAATATATACTTGTGTTTTCATCATAAAAAATATACAAGACCACAAGAAATTTATTTTCAATGTCCCATTTAATCTATAGGTTAAAATACGGGGTTCATGAACTATAAATATATGTAATCTCCAAAATAGTGAATGAATTAAATTTATACATTTTTAATATTGTACCCGAATTATAATTAGATATAGTAGAAATCATATTTTATTCAAATAAATTGAATATAAGAATAAATATATTGAATCTCTTTCCAAAAAAATATTTTTTACCTATACAGAACTGCCTTCTAGGGTTATTTCAACTGCATATAAATGTGTTTTTAAAATTATTTTCTAATCCATGTTATAATTTTTACCAATATGGATAAATTTATTTATATGGTATTTATTGAATATGAGATGTTAGGTTATGAATAATTTTTGTTTCTAGTTCCAGTAAAAATAGTTTTATTCAACATAATAATGTATTATTTTATAAAAAAATTAATTTCAATAAGATTAATGGGATAATATTATTAAATAAAATACAAGTTGATGTTGCAACCCATGTTCTTATAGAATAATTGTTTTCATTAAAATACATCATATGTAAGTTCACTGTTAATGTGCACTGAAATTTGAAGGATTTATATAACCTAAAATATATATACTAATAGAATACTTAACTCACATATGACAGTATAGATAAAATTTTTGTACATTATTTTAAATAATATTATATATTTGTACCATAGAATATGTAAAATAATTTTTTAAAAGGGTCAATTAATTGTTAGCATTTTTTGGATTTTAATATTTATTTAGAATATTATAATAAATATAATGATTTAAAGTAAATTTTATTTTCCTAAAATATATTAATTAATTAATATTATGTTTTATTTCAATTATAATATAATTTATATGAGACCATATTTAGTTTTTCAATTTGTCATTAAAACTATAATAATTTTGAAATTGTTATTTTTCTGAAAAATGATTCTTTTTATTTAAAATTAAATATATAATATTTGGATAAATATTTTATAGTATATGTGGCCATTTTCAATTATATGATTAAATTATGGGTAGGGTAATTTTTTTGATTTGTTCAGAAGTAGTGTAATTTTTGGTGAATAGCGTAGTATGACATTCTATGGTATTATAAATTATATGTAAAATACACAAATTTGTGAGTAATTTTTGCTTTTAGAAACCATTATTAAGATAATTAATGAGATATTAATTTTACTTATTCACAGAAATCTACACTTGATTTTTTTAATTCAAAATAATAAACAAAATAATAAAATAATCCTATGTTTTTCTATTTATATGTGATATCAATCATAAATCATGTTCTCTTCTACCATTCCTCTCATAAATGAAAGCATTTTATATGACGTGTTTATTCTCTTCCTTCACAGTTGATGGTTTACCATTTTTTATTATCACCATAAAGGATAGTTATATATTTTTTATAAATATTATTTTTTATGTATATGATATATTTTTTTAATATTCTAAATCTAATTTATAGACACAATATGAAATGAACTAAAACTAGTCTATGATAGTCGAAAAAACCTTCAAAAATAAACCAAACATTTATCATTAATAATATATTTAATAAAATATCCTCATAACAAAAAATAATATGATATATGGGTTCATTAAAAATTATATAATCATATTATAGTCATTTCATTCTACTTCTTCTATTTTCCTTCTATTTGAAATGAATTCCAAAAATTATACTCAACAGAACTGTACATAGAACAATGGAATGAACACATTCTAAAAGATGAAATTGAACACTATAAGTCATCCAAATATCCATTAGGGAACATAAATAAATTATAAAAAATAAAATAAATAATTAATAGGTTCTGGATTTATTAATTAATGGTTTTAATTTTATTATTTGGTACATTATGTACAAGTGATGAATTATTTCAGACCTAATGTATGTGAATTCATAAACCAATTTCTATTATTTTGGATAACCTAACACTTCATATGTTAATTGGTTTTATGAATATTTATGTAAATATTTTCTATTACATTATTCAATTATATGTATTTTTAAGGTTTATATTCATATTACAATCATGTTATTAATTATCACATCAATTATATGATATTTGTATAAATAATTACTTAAAATATCTATTTTATTGACACACATTTACAATATTTAAGAAGAATTATTTTTAAATATATTTATTAAATACTATTATATTCATTAAATAATCGCTAATATTTTTACGTCCACTTTTCGTGTTTGAAATTTAATTTTCATATATAATGATTTCATTTATGAGATCATGTGTTGTAAAAAAATGCTATGTGACATCAAAAAGTAAAAGTTTTTTTCTCATGAATGTTAATTTTATGTTATCTTTATGTATTATGATTATGATAAAGTTCATGGGAATATTTATATTGATTGTTGGATCGATGATAAACTAACGCTATATTAAACCATTAGAGATCTTGAATGCATTGGGACAAGTGAATGATTTAACGAGTTAGGATTCTCCAAAGAGATTACAAGAAATTATTGTGTTGGTTATTCCAAATGTAACCACAACGATTTATCCCTATGTGTCCAGAAGAGAAACTATGTATGTAATAGTGACATGAAAATTATTCATTGGGTTACCTATTTGGATTATATATTATTTCCATTGTTTTTTTCATCCCATTTTTTATATTTTTTTCATATTATTTATGGATTGGTAATAGAAAATAAGAATAGAGTTTATTATCAATAAATTAGTTATGGAATTAAAAAATACATTATTTTATAATGTTTCATGTTGTAATAATTGGATACCGAGAAATAGTTTTTTCATTATAATTATATGAAATTATATTTATATAGTATGATCTAATTCTATAAAACAATAAAATGAAATGATATATTGGGATGTAAAAAATTGAATTCAAATTAATTTTACAATATTAAGCAATGTTTAATGTCGGGTCCTTATTTTTGGTGTCATAGAATGGTTTAAAAACATTATAGGTTATGATAATGATCATATAATATAATCAATTTATTTTTAATTTCTTTATGTTCAAATGATATATAATTTATTGATAACCATGTTGTTTTCTCTATGATATGTCTATTAAAAGTTGATTTCCTAAAAAAATATGCAGTTAAAATTTAGTAAGAAGGAATCAGGTGATGATATCCTTCAAATCAACAATTTTGAATGGTGGGAATAGAAACAGAAATTTTTTTGATATTAGTGTCTCAGTTTAATTAGGATATAAAAGGATTATTCATCCATCCATGAGATTATAATGATTAACCACATATGAATATGTTAGTTATGGAATATTTTATGAGGACATACCCTCCAGAATTTAGTGGATCTTCTAATTCAGTTGTATCAAAAAGGTTGATTAATGTCTTAGAAAATACTTTTGATGTCATAGGGTGTTCATAAAATTAAAAAATTAGTCGTTCAATTTTAATTTACATATTTTAATCTGACATGTTGATGTGAATGATAAAAAATACTGAGGATGACAAGTAGACTGATTATTTTGATTGGGATGAATTAAAAATTAATTATTTCAAGAATAAATTTCCTATAAAAACTTGAATTAGGATAGAAAAATCTTTAAATTATTAAAGGGGGACGATTTAGTGCCTTCATATGAAGGTAAACTAACACTACTATAATTTTATGTGTCAAATTTTTTCTTAAATAATTATCATACAAAATTTTATTTTAACCCTATATTGAAACCAAAATTTTGATTGTAATTTAGTTCTCATTAATTCAAACGATTCAAAAAACATGATCTATTTGTGTTGATGGTTGAAATGGATTTTTTATGGTATTATTTTCCTTGAAAAATAGAAGAAAAAGTGGTCGAGGTAAAACATATAATTATGAGTTCATTAATGAATATTGATGTAATGAAAATTATATTTTAGGTTTATGGGAAGCATTGTAAAAACAATCCAGTGAATTCCATTGTAGTATAATTAATTTTTCTGAGGTGATATGTTTATGCATATTGCTAGTAATTTCCATGAAAAACTAAATATTGTATTGGAAAGACAAAAATTTATAAGTGGACAACCAAAGTATTTAAATGTAACGATATGTGTCATTATGAAAACAAGTGTATAAAGAGTATCTTGAATATTAGGAAGATTCTAGACTATAAAAAGAAAGATGTGGTGAAATAATTTGTAGCTAATTAAATATATTTTAGGTCATCCGTTGAAGTGGTATTAGTTTTTTTTTCATTACTCATATTTTTAAAGCTTATTATCAGATTCAATGTACCCCAATTCATTCATAGCTTCGATATTTTGTGGTAAAATAAAATTTTACCTATTGAAATGAATCCATAACATATTGTAAAAAAATCTTGGAAATATTAGATAAAAATGAAATTATGAGAATCTTCATACTGATATCAATGGAGACAATTTACTTGCAAACCATGTTGTCTTTCCCAATATAGAATATGATTCTCTTATTGGTATGGAATGGATTTCTGTTTACCATAATAATATTGAATGTACAGATAATGATGTTATTTTTTAGAAAATAGTCTCAGTTTGTAAAAATAATAAATGTGTACAATTTATAATATATCAGTAATATATGAAATTGTTAAAATATACAATTGATTCTTGTCATGCATATATATTTTTAAAAAGGGAACTATTCTTATAAAATATTTTTTGGAGTTAAATTTGAATCATGATTTATCCCTAATGAGTTTATTATTATTACACTTAATAGGGAGGTGGATTTTACTATTTATTTATTCATTTAAGTTAATACAATTTCAAAACCCCAATTATCTAATGACTATGGAAAAAACATATAGGATTGAAAATTCAGTTTTAGGAGTTTCAGGAAAAGGGTATCATTTATCATTGAAAATCCCCACAGGGTTATTCTTTATTGTTTTTCATAAATGAAAATTGTTTTATAAGTCTTGGTTATTATTACTGATCTGTAAATAATTTCACTATTATGAATAAGTAAGTTTTAACCAAATCAATAACTTATTTTATTATCACATTTAAGCTAATTATTTTTCAAATATTGACATGATATCTGGGTACCGTCATCATAAGATAAAAGAGGATTAAATTCTAAAAATATCTTTTCATTCAAGATATAGGCATTATGATATTTTTTTCCTTTTGGTTTGAAAAATTCTAATGTTATTTTTATGGATCATATAAACATGATATTCCATGAATATTTGGGAATCTATGTTATTATTTTTTTGATGATATTTTGGTCTATTAGAAATTTAATAATAATTATAAAAACATTTTAGGATAGTTCAATAGGAAATAAAAGAATAAATGATATATAGGAAATTTAAAAAATGATTTCTTGTTACCACATATTTCTTGACATTTAATATTATAAATAATAATGTAGTAACAATTAATCTTGTCAAAAGATAAGTTTTTTACGAATTTCCATGATTTGAATATGTTTCTAGGATACTTAGTTTTTTTGGATTAACAATATTTTAATCATGTGTTTATAAAAACATTTTACTTTTATCATTTCAACGAAATATGTAAACATAAAATTTGGTTAAATTTATTTTAATGGAATAATGTATTGTTTGTTTTTCAAAAATAAAAACAAATAATTGTAGATTTTTCATTTTCTAACCCACCTTCCTGAAATGTAAAATTTTTTCATCAATAGTGATCATTATTTAATGGCACCTTGATCCATTTTGACGCAGAATGATCATTTAATTTTTTATGATTCATGGAAACTGAAACCTCTTGAGTTAAATTATCCAACCCATGATCTATAATTAATATTTTTAATTTATTTTTTTTAAAAATTTAGTGACATCATTTATTTAGAGAAATATGAGAAATATGTATTGATCATGAAATTTTGAATTATATATTAACTCATAAATAATTTAACACTAGGAAGAGAAGATGGTTATAACTAGTAATGGATTATGATCTCACGATTCATTACAATCCTAAAAAAGAAAATAATATGCTTGATTCATTGAGATAATAAAAAACTTCAACATTAACCATGATATATTTGGAACATGACCCCTTGGATAATTATTTAATGAATTTTTTTATAGAATTAATTACTATATAATTATCAACTATTTTATTTCAGGTGTAAGTGAAATCATATATATCAGATTTAATTATATAACTATAGAATGATGTTCACATGTTAAATAAAAATGTATTATTGTATAATATGATTTATTCTAATGAATATAACATTAATAATGATTCTGTTTATATATTTTCAAAGAGAATATGTTTTCCATATGTTTTATAGTTAATGAGAGTGGTTTTAACTAAATATCATAGTTCTTCATTATCATTTCATCTATTAATCTCTATGTACATAGAAAATTGGGAGTATTTATGATGTGAAAGAATTATAAGAGGTATTTGTCAGAATTTTCTATGATGTTTCAGTTTTTAATCATTAATTAGAATAAAAATTTCATACGGTTGTGTCTCATCCTTTTCTAGTGAGGGAGTGGAAATGAGAAAATATTTCCTTGGATTTAATACTTGGGTTATCAAATAATTCAGTAAGTAAAAAATATCATTTGGGATATTATTGATCAACAAACTAAATCTACACAATCTCTTCCTATTTGAGAAAGTATATCTTTAGATCATCTAACTTGACCATACCTAAAATATATAGGTAGGTTTCATGGATTTTCTTTTTCATTTTTTCTAACAATGATATTAGGTTCACATATATATTTTAGAATGACCTTATTAATTCATTGGGATATAACTAAAATTTCAACACTTATTTTCATCCACAATTTAATGGACGGTCAAAATGCTAAGTTCAAATATTATAGGATATGCACTGATCTTATTGAATGTATTTCCAAGGTATTTAGAATCAACATATTTATTTGTTTCAATTTTCAAAAAATTAGTATTTTTATACTTGTACATAGATTATTCCTTTGGAATAATTACATGTAAAGCGGTGTCAAACATTAGATATTTTAGATTTAGTAGATTAAATAATGATTATGGTTCTATAATTGGTAGATAAAATGAATGTGAATGTTCATATGACTATATGACACATAAGGAAACATTATATTATGAAGAAAATTTATTTGGGTAAGGATGGATTATTTTATCAAGGTTGGTGTTCATATCTTTCTAAATGATTATACATGAAAAATTGTAATACATTTTTGTAATAAGGATAAGAGGAGTCTTTTTTCCATTAGAAATAATGAAATCGTTGAGAATGTTGGATTTTTTTATTACCGAGTGTATTTTTTTATGACATTATCCCATATAATTTTTTTCATCATTCAATGTTAGGAAACTTTGTCCTTGATTAATATCATATTTTGGGCCCTAAAATGTATTAGGTTCAATATAATATTTCATATATGGAAATTCATTTTCCAAATCCTGGACATATAGATAATGAATTTTGGTATCAGCTAATACACCATGATATGATTTTGTGGATAATCCACATAGTTAAAAAAGAAACATGGGAATATAAAAATGATAATATGGAATGTTATTAGAACATGTTTAAAAAGAGAATAAAAATTATACTAAAAACGTTTCATGGATAGGGGATATAATAACAACCCTAGTTAATATAGGATAATTTTATATCATTCTTGTATTAAACAGTCGAATTCATTATAAATATATACTTAAATAAATGGTATTTATATAAAATGGGGAATCAATACTAATATATTTGAATCCAAACATATTAAATAAAAAATACTAATTATGTATCTTATTTTTGAAATTAATATATATTTATATATTGAAATATATAAATTAATTTTTTAAAAATGATAAATTTTGTGTTAGTTTTTTTAAGCATAAATTTTAACATAAAATGTTACTATAAATATAGGAATTTAAAAAATTATTTTCATTAAAATGATTCATATATTCAAAATTTGGTTTTTATAATGAAATAAAAATTTATTAGACCATGATTAATTTTTTAATATATCATAAAATCGATTATAATATTAAAATATGTATATTTCAGATAAATAATTATTTTAGTTAAAAAATAAATTTATCTTGTATATGAAATAATTGTCAAAATATTATACATTTTTTGTAATCTACAAATCAGAAAATGGTTTGGGTGATTATTTTTAATTTTTTTAATATGGTGAATTTTTAGTGAATGGTAAAATTTGGTAATGTATAATATTTAAAACTATAAGTTAAATATATGAATTTTGAGTCCTTTATGATGTTAGAACCCATTATTTCAAACAATAATAAAGAAGTTACATTACTTAGTCATATGAATCGATATTATTAATAGTCTTGACCCAAAATAATTATTAAATGAATATTAAAAAACACCCCGCTCTTCTCTAGGTAAATATCTTTGCTCACGACAACATCTCTTCAGGCCATCAAAGCATTAAATCATGTGTAAAATATGTAAATTTCCTCTCATAATAATTTTCCCACATCTTGGTCTAGCATGTATAAACAAAATAGAAAAACAATATTCTATATTTTGGTTCAAATGTTGACAACATTTTAGAGGTAAAATCCTCCATCTTCTATAAAAAAAATGTTTCTTTATTTATTTATTTCGTACTTATACTCACCTCACATATCCAATGGGAAATGATAAATCCAATATAATATATATACTATATGGTTATTATTATAATAGAATATCTATCATCTACCCTCTTCTCTTATCCTCCTATTAAAAAAATAAAACATTATTTTTGGACGTGTCTATTAATCGCCTTCATGGGCGATGAGTTTTCATTTTATTTTATATCCTTCTTGGCTATTAATGAAACCATAATTATGGTTAAATAATATTTTAATATTTATTTTCATGATATATGGATTCAAAAAACATTTTTTAGATTGATAATATGCAATATCTCTTATTTTCAGTCGTCCATTTTATCCAATGGATCCCTAAATGATTTTTTTCAATACACTAGATGTGTGAGGAACTGATATCCAATATCAATGATACTCTTTATTTGTTCTATGAATTACCTAATAATATCTATTCATTATTGTTTTTATGTTATATTGTTTAATAAAATACATTATGGGTGAGTCTAAACTTTACAATACATTATTATATGTGTCTATCATCCTTTTATTTGGGAATGTTTTAAGGAGAACCATATCTACTGTCAATGATCATTTGATCTATTATGATAATGTTTCTAGATATGCTATTATCTGGGAAAAATCATTTATTGTTATCTATGACTCTATTATTATTTATGAAAAACCAAGTCACCAGAATGCTTCAAGTGAGATAGGGGTCACTCCATTTTAATTATCATTTTGGTCCACTATTCCAAGGAAAGGTGAGGATCCAATTTATTAGAGGAATCAAATTTAGTGTTATCAATTAACTAGAGTGATAGAATGGATAGTCCATACCTCAATTTGGGATATTTTTCATTCTTAGTTATGTTATCACATATATGTTTTTTACTCATTCTCTATCCATTGGTGTAGAAGATGCTTAATCAAGGAGTTTAAATGTTTTATAAGAATCATAATTTGGAAAGGGTATGCACATGAATGAAAATGGGGTAGTATAGTTTGGAATGTTTTTATCAAACCAATAGATGTGTGTGGACATTAAACCATGGACCATAATATATTCAATGATGGTATTATTGATATGTTCACATGGAACCTATTGACTATAAATGATACCTCCTGTGATTTTTTATCGTAAAGATAAAAGAGAAGGATATTATTTGGGTACCTATAATTACTTGGTTCAATGGTCATGGACTTAGTTAATCAGTCATTTTGGTAAATCTGTTAAAACACCAAACACATGTCTATAAGTCATTAAAATCATTATTTTCTGGAAAACACTTATCTAGACTAGCTTATCAAGGATATATTAGTTATCACTCTTGATATATTTGACATGACTATTGCTAAAATTATGAATGAATATATAATCCATGATTTTGATACCCATGAAGATGAAATTATAATCTAAAAAAATTCATTTATAGACACAGACACAATGGTTTTGAGTCAAAATACCAAAATGGAATTTATGACAAAATAATACTACAAGATGAAAAGTTATATCTCTACCATGATACCATCATGGATGTCCAAATTTGATGTAAATAGTATTCATCCTTTACGATTTATTTTTTATGAACAATCTTGAGAAACATGACTCCAACTCATGTACAAATGTAAAAGGATTTACATTGAATTGATTTAGCATTCCACCTATGTATAAGTACTAATGAAAAAATACAACATAAATTGATCATCTCTGATCATTCAGGGGAGTTTTTTAATTATATAGAATATTTATTTTTCTTTAAAATTAATGAAGTTATTAAATTTTAAGAGAACATAGATATTCATTGCATAAATCGAAAGAGTGACCATGTTTCAGATATTATTTTTACATCCATGTATTAAATCCTTGAATCGATATATAGATCAAAAAATGTTAGGTTTCTGAGTTTTTAATCACCATCCATTCATATTAGGAATGTTTCTACGAACACATGTATATTTCCTCACATGGGTAAATGTGGGAAGAATGAACAACATCATGAATGACATGAGAATTATTAGGATTATGGGTGTTTAATAAAGATATATCCATCCACCTTTTTTGAAATCTATGAGGAGGATTACATCAATAAACATGTGAATTAAGGAAAATGATAATGGTTTAGTATCTGGAATGTTAACACCGTTTGGTTTTAGAGGTATTTTAAGATCTTGTTTGGGATTTTTCAAAGGATTCTCCCATCGTTATATTTGGACACATACGTCATTACAATATGAGATATTTTGGATGCGTTATTCTATCAAATATGTTATCCAAAACAAATGGATTATCCAATGGATTTCATATTATTACAAAAATGAATTCATAGATTTAATGGAATGAACCATGATATTTACATAGAAACAGACACCTTACTGAATTTATTGTATTATCCATGTCACTCAAATCATTCAGATTTTCCCACTGGTATATAGTAAAGCCTGCCCGGTCAGATATTCTTTTTCACCAAGGGGGCTCATGGAAGCAATTATTATCTGGACCTTCATTTATATGGACTATAGTAAATCACTAGTGGATGATGACATGAGAAGATTGGTTTGATCTTGTATTTGTAAACTTCTATATAATGTCAAATCTTATCTGTTTACCAATTTATTAAAAATAATTAGATTAGATTTGTCAAGAGAATTCATCTACATTTTATTATTTTAATTTGTATATTAATACTTCTACAATGTTATGAAACTATTTTCAAGATATAATATTATATAAAATGAAATTATTTTTTTATGGTAAAAAATAAATGAACATTTATAATTAATGTTTAATATAATCAATTATACTCATATTAGAAAAAAATAAAATCTGTAAAAATATAAAAACATGGATGCATATTTATACCATTTCATTCCACTTAATATGTACTTAATCAATTTCAAAGGAACTCCAATAATCATTCTCAATGGAAAAGACCAAAAAACCCATGAAACAAACAAAACAAAAATGATAAAATTGAACTATACAACTCATCTAAATGTATATAAATGAATTAATAAAATTATAATAAACTATATAACTAGTAATTAGTTATGTATTCTTTGATGAATGAATAGTAATTTATTATAATGGAAATTGAAGGCAAGGGAAGGGTTTCTTACACATAAGGTCCATGAATTCCAAACTCAATTTCCATTCATTGGGTAATTGTACTAATTCATCGATTATTTGGTTCAATGATTATTTTTTAAATTAATTTTTTTTGTATTATTTTCAATTGTGTGGATTTATAGTGTATACATATGTACCTTTTTTTATTCCTCACTAAAATTATATGATATTTTTAAACCATATTCCTTTAAAAATCATCTTTAATATAATATCTTTCCATATATTAAAAAAATTATACATAAATAATGAAATAAATTTTCTTCTTTTATAATGCATTAATATTATTATTTTTACATTAAAAATATTATACTTTATATTCAAATAATATTTTTCATTTATGAGTTGGAAGCATAGTAAAATATTTTATTTGACATTGAAATAAAAATGTCATTTTTCGCATGGGTGTTTCTTTTATGAGATATTTATGATTTATTATTTTGTTATTGTCATTGGGAAGTTTTATGATGATAGGTGGTTATATGAAATATTGAGGTTGGGTGAGCTCGTTATTACTCCCTGTTTTTTTGTGTAATGGGACAGAGATAAGTTGGTAGGTTTCACAAAATAGATTATTAGTATATTATACGATAATTGTTCTAAGAGTTACTATGACGACAACTCTATTGTAGCCTCAATAGAAACATTATATGTATTAATGACATGAAAATGATTTCACAATTTACCTTTTATGATATATGTATACAATATTTTGTCTAAAATGAATTATAGTATTTTATAAATTTAGCTGAAAACCAAATCATGTATATGTTAAAGCTTTAACATTGTGAAATTGTGTTCATTAATGTATGAAGAATTTATTTCTTCCATTATATATTAATAGTAAGAATTTTGCGGTCACCCTAGGATTTGAAAAACTATTATATGGTTTGTGGTTGAGTAAAGGAAAAAAATAATCCAATTTTATACTCATGAATTTTCATATCGAATGAAATCGTGATTTGTTATAAAAAGTTTTATACTATGAAAAAATGTATATTATGTATAAGTTTATATTTTTTAATTATATTAATTTCTATTTATATGTTATCACATTACTCACTATAACATTAAAACGAAAAGATCATTGTGATCATAAATAAGTGAATTTTGATTGAATTAATTATATAACATAATGTTTAATTTCAAGTAATTATAGTGGAGGAATCAATATAAAAAGTTATATTGGTTTGTGAATCTAATTAATAAAAATATAATTTTTTTATAATAATACATTTCATGTGACATGTTAATTTAAATTAAATTTTCATTTGGATTGTAGAGACCCAAATATTAATCAATGAAAACTCTTCTTGGTTTATTTAAAAGACTTCTAAAGGTTATGTAAAACATATACACTGATTTGGTTTTATGTTTTTATTTTTAAATACCGTTATAAATTTTTATCATATCTAATATAGTCATTGAAATGTGGTCAAATTATATGTATAAATATAGGGCTTTAACCAATCCAATTTCCTCAGACAAAGGAAGTGATGGCCTCATCTAGTAGACTGTCCCCATATAAAGCCCATTTGTTGGAGCTCGGATAGGAGGTGGAGTGATTGGGATTTACTTTTTAGCAAGCCCAATCTGAGATTTAACACATTATGCTTGATCAAAACCGAATACTGGATAACTGAATGTTAATAGAGATTTCCACAAAAATGATGTTATCTGAGCCACCCCAAGAGTTTTTCACCATCGCACACCTTACCCTTCATTCGTATGCGGGTGTTATAATGGGTTCTATAAAATGACTTTAAAACTATGACTATGTACATTATTCTTGTATAGAGAATATAAATTCTTTTTATTGTCACATATTAAATAGTTTTTTAAGCACAAATTTTAATTTTAGTGAATATTCAACTAAGAAATATATTTTAATGGATTAATAGATTTTTAATTAAATAAAATTTTAATAAAATATTTTTATTATTATTATCAAATTACATTTTATTAAATATAAATAATCCTATAATTTTATGAATTCAATTGTAATTTTTATTAAGCATTGAAAGTAGTTTTTGTAAAAACACATGAATTTTCGATAAATGTCGGTTTTAGTAATGTAAAAGATCACTTATTTAGAAAATTATTTATATAAAATGAATATTATTTTTGGAATCTATAAGTTGAAATTATCAAATGGTGAATTTTTTCTAATTTTCCGATATAGTCGTATTATTGGTCAAAAATTAAATATCGTTTAAATATATAATGTGGTTTTTGACATCATAATGGGCCAATAGTGATGTAATAAAATACTATAAACAGATTTTTTGGCCAATATATATATTATAATTAATTTAATTTGGTTTTAGATTAGTTTTATTTATTTTAAAAATCTTTAGGGGTCCCTGAAAGACAAAAAAAACATGTTGTTGTTTTAAAATGTTTTCCTTGAGATTGTTACTCACCTCCACATAAAAAACCCTATTATTTTAAAAATATCTACTATTGGAATCCTAAAAAAAATTTCCAACCCCCATTTGGAAAAAAACATTGGAAAAACCATTGTATGATTTTTGGTTTTGGTTATTTTAATGTGTTGGGTCCCAAACCTAACTAATAAAGAATTTACTCTCCTTTCCTATATAAACCCACCCATGCTCCCTCTTAATCATCACTCAATGACTTTGTAGTTCTTCAAGCCCATTCCATACTCTCTCTATAATCCTCATAAGATACACCAATCTCCCAAGAATCCTCCCTCAAGGTTATCCCATGCTTTTTGGATTCCACTTCAAGTGATTTATTCCTTTCTCATTTTTGTCCAATTTTCATTAAGTTGTTATCCACTTTTTTTTTAATTACAATAGTTGGGGTATGATTTTCACCTCCCCGATACTTCCCTATTTATGATTTATTGATTTTAGATACCTTTTTCCGCATAAATTCATCCCTTGTACACCCGTTAACATGATGAAATTTGGGGAAGTATTTCTCTCTACTCTTTTACATCGAAGTAATTATTTTATATTATGCTTCAAATTACGTTACGTTTTTTTTGAGACATGAATATATATGACCCCCAAACATTCCATTTAATGTAAATATAATGAGACACCCATTTCTCTCTCATTAACCATTTTCATGAATCCTTATGTCATGCTGTAATGCTGAAGAAATTGCACCACATTTTTCAAAGCCAAGATCACTGTGTAGTAAATACCATACCCATGTCCTACCAAGGGTATTCACGTTTATGCACATATACATATGGAATTGTACTTTCCTGAATTTATTCCACATTACACAATGGTGGAATAACATATGATGTTGACTGGTTCCTTGTTATTTGATTTATGTGGCTGACTTATGCATGAGATGAAATGTTTTAGAAGGGTGCGCCCTGATAGCACACCAATGCATTTGGGTAAAGTATAGTATCATTTTATGTCATTTGAAATGATTATTGACTCATGATAATTCATGTTCAATGAGGATTTACTCGTTCTTCATGGGCAATGAATATTTACTCATGATCCACGTGAAATGTGCCTTGGCGAATTCTAATTCCTTGTTAATTATTGTTGCCCCATTTCCTTGTTATTATTATCAAGATTTATCATGCCTTTATGTTCATGTTTTTCTTGTGATCCATTAATATTTCAATTTTCTAACATGTATTTTATTCCACATGTTATTTCATGTTTATTCCCTTACTCTGCATTATATCTCACCCATCTCATATTTATGTCCTCAGGTTATCCCATGCAATGTTATGTAAGAGGGAATGTTGGGGTCATGTAAAGGAAGTTTTCAATAAAGAAGTTTTATGTATTGTTTTAAGTTGTTATGTAATTATACTAATCCTAAAATACACTATAACATTATATCTTCTATGATATATCATGTGATGTTTAGGTAATAAATCATGTTTAAGTTTGTAATAAAAGCAGGGTTGTAGTAGTAGTTATCAGAGGATAGGTGTAGTTTTTTTTATTATGATTAGAAAACCCTACTGAAGCCTTAGAGAAAATAATAAGTTTATTAAAAACATCCCTATGTATGGGTGAGTATTTAGTAATTGATTTATCAAGAAAATACATCATTTTCCGGAAATGATCAGGTTGAGGTGGCTCTGCACATATGTATCGTAAGGGTAAAACCCTAAGAAACCGTTTTGAGCTTGACTCGAATGGGAACCGGTGCATGATAATGTGCATTGCTGCACACTTGGATACGATGCACCCAAAGGATATGAATTGGTAAATTCACAATTTTTTATGAACCATTATTAAAGGAATAAGAAAATTTCCCTATGAATATATATTAGAATATAAATCATGGATAACAAATATTTAAACCTATTGGTTCATAAGTTAAGGAAATAAAATCTATTTATAAGACATATATTTTTGGATTACCATTTCTGTTTTACCCCTATGTTTTATTTTATTCAAACCAATGGCAGGTAATAGGATGACTTTTGCTAAAAACTGATGTGAATACCAATGTGATGATTATTCTAATTAGTTGCACAATCTGATGGGAGCGGGAATCACAAACATTATCATGATACTCTCTCAATTAACTCAAGAATTGAATAGAATCATGGGTCAAGTGGAATGTTCAACCCCTGCAAAAAAAGAACATGTCACTATCAAAAGCATCATGAGAAACAGGCCTCATACTTTTAATGGATCATTCGATCCCTCAATCATTGAACAATGGATCATCTCCATTGAAAAGATCTTCTACATCATTCGATGTTCCAAAAAAATAGAATGTTCTCCTAGCTACTTATCAAATGGAGGGTGATGCAGAACAATGGTGGAAATTGATCAAAATTATGATGCTTTAGGGGGATATTGAGGCATTGGAATGGAATGATTTCTGATAGATGTTTTTTGGTAAATATTTTCCACTCACCCACCTGCATAAGAAGAAATGTGACTTCATTGCCCTCATGGATAAAGATAATGAAACTCTCAAAGAATACGAGGAAAACATCATAAGTCTTGCATGATATTCTTCTAGAATTGTCATTATCCTGTAATGCAATGTTGACTGCTTCTTTGGTGTTATGAAATCTACCATATCGAAAGCGCTGAAAATATACAACATTGACATCTATGAGGAAATTTTCTGATGTTCCCTCAATGTTGAAATAGAGATCGGAATAACATAGGGGAATCATGGGGATAAGAAATGTAATGTGGAATTAAATTCTATTGATCATGTGGCTAAATCCAACGGTACTAAGAAAATATAGTACCCCAAATTCCAATGGTGCAGAAAAAAGCACCCTAGAAATTGCCTAAAGGGGATGGGGAAATACATTAGGTGTGGAAGGGAAGGGCACCTGGATATTAACTGTCAGTAAGAATAAACAGAAACTGTGATACAAGAGAATAACACTTTGTTTGACTCTCAACTTATTGTTCATTGTGTCAACTACAATGATCCATGGAATCTTTCATTTCAGTTCCTTAATCCAAGGGTTTTCGGAGGCAACCAGTAAAATCCAAGGAATCACGGGCAAGCTGTTTCCATACCTACTACCAAAGTGAAACCTGACAACGATGTAGTGACAGGTACTCTCTTTATTGATTAATGAATAGGAGACATAGTTTTGATTCTGGTTCTATGCATTCTTTTATATCATGAATTTTTATTAGAACAATCCCAGAGCCACCACAAATCATGTAAATGATGATATAGGTGAGTACTGTAAGTGGTGAAATCATTGCATCCTAGGAATATAATCCTCCCCTATCATAATCTGTGGATAGAATTTTCTAGTGAACCTTGACATACTACATATTGTGGAATTTTATGAAATTCATAGCATGGATTTTCTTTCCATATATAGAGAAAACATAAATTTTCCTTATAGAAAAATGTCTCTTCATTTGGAGAATTGACCCCTGATTCTATACAAGTGCAAGAAAGAAGATGAATCTTATTTAGCTTCATCATATCAAGTGTAGATATAACTGCCATATAAGCATGTTTATCAGGCTCAGATGATTGAGTTTAAAGAGGCAACCATCTTTGATGAGTTGCATATTCTGAGGGAACTCGCATAAGGGTTTCTCGAGGAATTGTCTTCATCATAGAAGAGATGTTGAATTCATAACTGATCTTATACATGGGGCATTTCCAATATCAATGAATCTATATAGAATGGAATTTAAGAGAATTAGGATCCAAAAAAACAACTAAAATAGAATTTAAATAAAAGTTTAATATGCACAATTGCTTCACTAGGGGGTGCAGTAGTCCTCTTCATCATGAAGAATGATGGATCATTGCATCTTTGCTTCCATTATAGTGAGCTTAAAAAAATCACGATAAAGAAGATGTATCCTCACCCATGAATTCATGACTTGTTTGATCAGATGTGTGGAGAACAATACATCTTCAATGTGGATTTATAGTCGAGATATTATCATGTAATGGTCAAGAAAGAAGATATCCCAAGAATGTTTTTCGTATAAGATACTAGAACAATTAATTCACAGTAATGCCTTCCGAACACACTAATGATCAAGAAATCATCCTAGACATGATAATTAGAGTAATTAAGGATTACATATTCTTATTTGTGGTGGTTATTATTGAAGATATTTTGATATACACCAAAACTAAGGAAGATCATGAGGATCATCTATGAATTGTACTAGAGACCTTGTGGAAGGAGAAGCTCTACGCAAAGTAAAAGAAGTGTGAGTTCTGGTTGAAGTATGTCTTATTCTTGGGCCATATAATCAAAAATCAATGGGATATCAGTGGATCCCACCAAAATAGATGCAATTGAGTAATCTCTGAGGCCAGAATCGGTAAAGGATATTCATATATTCTTGGGTTATAATCGATATTATTGTCGATTTTCTGAAATTTATCATTATTTTATACCCCTCTTACAAAGCTAACTCGGATGGGAGTAAATTATTCATGTAATGAGGAATGCAAACAAAGAATCAAAGAGAAAAATAAGAGGCCCATCAGTGCACATGTGCTCACTTTACCAACAAGTGAAGAACTGTTTTTGGTATTCAGTGATTCTAAAAAGAGAGGTCTGGGATTTTTATTGATGCAAAATGTCAAATTCATTGCATATGCTTCAAGGATATTGAATGTTCATAAGAATAATTATACAACACATTATTTGGAGTTGGTTTTGGTGATCTTCGCTTTAAAGTATTGGAGGAAAAATATATTTGGGGATATGTGTGAAATATATATAGGAATAAAAATCCCCATGTTTATATTAACATAGAAGGAGTTGAACATGAATAGAAAAAAATGGGTAGAGTTGATCAAAGGCTATGAATACTTAATCCATTAAAACCCCTGGAAATCGAACAAGGTGTAAGATGATCTATGTACAATGGACCTAGTGATTCTATCATTTATGAGAAATGAGAAATATCCAATCTTCTAAGATATGATGAAGATGGACATGGGAATCATAAATAAGTGAACCAAATCAATCCTTTCACAAATTATTTCTCAATCGTCTCTATTGAAAAGGTTAAAGGATTCTAAAAGGATGATGTGGGAATTAAAAATAATGACAAAGTTGTCAGAAAAGGTAAATCCTTAGAGTTAAATGTTAATAAAGAAGAAATTGTGAGATTCGGGAAATGTCTATGTGTTCCATCAAGTCCCGAGCTGAAGAAGTAATTTTTGGATGATTCAGGTAGTTCAAATTTATCTATTCACCCAAAAATACAAAGATGTATAGATATCTATGAGAGAATTATAGGTGGGATACTATGAATAAGGTGATCACTGAGTAAACATCAAAGTTTCTGGTGTGATAGCAATTGATGGCAGAGTAGAAGAAGTCTCAGTGGATGATGCAACCATTTCCTATACCAGCATGAAAATTGGTGTACATCACCCTGGAAATTCTCACCGGAATTTCAAAAACTTCCAAAGGAAAAAAATGCAATCGAGGCTATTGTAGATCGTCTTACAAAGTATCCACACATCATTGTAATTTGGGAGGATATATCATTGCATCAACTGGCACATAGATATATCAAGGAAGTGGTAAGGATTCATGGAGTACTGCTATATATTATATCTGATTGAGATCAAAGATTCACCTCTATGTTTTGGAATATTTATCAACATGCTCTGTATACTGAAATAAACTTCAGTATGGCCTATCATCCTCAAACAAAAGGTCAATCTGAGCAAACTATTCAGAAACTGGAGTAAAAGTTATGATCATGTTCTGTAGACTACAACAAAGGGTGGGACCAACATTATCCATTGGTTGAATTCTCCTAAAATAACAGTTTCGATTCGATCATCTAAATGGAACCTTATCAAGACTTGTATGGGAATAGGTGTAGAGAACTTACATTTTGGGATGATATTAGTGAGCATAAGATGTTTGGACCAGAAATGATCAATAAAATTGTTCAGAAGGTAAAAACCATTTAGCAGTATATCAAGGCAGCCTAGAGTCGATAGTAGAGTTATGCAGATAAACATCAATGAGACCTGGAGATTGAAGCTGGAGACATGGTATTTCTATGAATATCCCCATGGAATTTGGACATGTTATTTGGAATGAAATGGATGTTATGTCCTTGGTGCATTGTCCCCTTCAAGATTCATTATTGTGTCAGTGTTATGGCATGTCGACTAGCACATCCACCTTCCATTTCCAAATTATATGATGTCTTTCATTTTTCCCTCTTATGGAAGCACATACCTGAACATTCACATGTACTCTTTTCTGAGGTAGTAATGTTAGTGGATGATCTTTCCTATGAGGAGTAACCATTGAAGATCTTAGATCATATTGAAAAATTATATGAAATAAAACAATGCCCCTAATTATGGTGTTGTGGTGAAAAAACATGTTTTCAGAAAAGACGTGGGAATTAAGAAGATGTTATGAAGCAAAGATACACATATCTATTTTAGTGTGGGAAAATGATATTTCAAGGAAAAAAATTCATAAAGGTGGAAGATTGGTAAGACCCAGAAATTCATTAATGAAAATTCTATTTTGTATATTTAAATATCTTTTTTTGGTTATGTAAAGCATATGCATATATTCAGTTTTATGTTTTGGATTGTAAAATACCATTATGAATTTTGACAGTTTCTAATATAGTCGATGAATAGTGATCACATGATTTTTATAAATATAGGGCTTTAACAAATCCAATTTACATAGACAAAGGACGTGATGACCTCGTCCTGTAGACATTCCCTATACGAATCCCATTTTTTGGAGCTCTAAAAAGTGGTTTTGGCATTGGGATTCACTCTATACCACGCCCAATCCGAGCATTAACATGTTAAGCTTGATTAGAACCGACAATAGGAGAAGTGGATGTTGATAGGGATTACAACCTGAGTGATGTTTTTTGTGCCACCCCAAGAGTATGTCACCATCACACACCTTACCCTTCGGTATTATGTGGTTTTTATAAGGGTTTATGTAACGAGACCATAGCACTATGTCTATGAACATTATTTTTATATAGGAAATGTACGTTATTTTTATTGTTTCCTTGTAAAAAAATTTTGAAGAAAAAATATTATTTTTAAATAATATACAACTAAGAAATATATTTTGATGAATTAAAGGATTTTTGGATTAAATAAAATTTAATCAAAATATTATTATTATTATAACATTACTTTTTATTAAATATAAATTTTAATATTATTTTATGAATGCGATTGTAATTATTATTAAGGTTTGAAACTGTTTTTTTTCAAAACCCATGAATTTTTGATAAATATCGGTTTTTAATTTATTTGAAAAAAATTCTCATATATAAAAAATTATTTAGATAAAATGAATATTAATTTTGTAATTAGGACTTTGAAATTATCCAATGGTGAATTTTTCATAATTTTCTATGACAGTCGAATTTTTGGGAAAAAATTAAATATCGTTTAAATATATAATTTGTTTTATGAAATCATAATGACCCAATATTGATGTAATAAAATACAATAAATATAAGGACTCGGCCTTAATCATTACATAATATTGAATTAAATCAATAATTCACATTGAGGATCTTTTCAGGTTTAGAGTATTAGAGATTTAGGAAAAAAATATTACATATCAAAAGAATACAAGGTAGAAATATCTACATAGTTTCCGTTTTTTTCATAAAATAAAAACTCTTGAAAAAAATGAGTCATGTCTAGTTCCTTGTTTTTGACAGTATGAAATTTCCTTGATCCCATCCATTAAAATTTTCATCATTAAGTCATGTGAAAACTTTTCAAAACATGGGATGATCATAAAAGGCTCAGTAAGGGTTATAAAAAAAGAATGATAACATTTGTTCATAAGTACATATAAAACATGAAATCTTTTACATACCTCACAATAACATACGATTTATGAATAACAGATAGAAATCATAAATCATAAAGGTAACTTGTGGCATCCATGTCATACTAACATTATAGTTATCACAACTACATAGGGAGTAACATTGGAATACCCATCACAGTATATTCCTTAAATACCTTAGGATAAACCTTAAAATTTACCTCTGTCACATTAACCAATGCATTGGAGATCTATATTGGGATCACCCGCCCAACATTTATCACGAAACCACCTGTATGCGTAAATAATGACCAAGAAACATAACCTGATCATATCACATAACATAAGAATAAAGGAATGATAACATTTCTACAGAAAATATCATTTCAAGATATTAAAATAATAAATCCATTCGAAAAATAATTTTCAATACCAAAATAAATAAAGAGATTATATGGTATTTATTTTTCCTTTTAAAAACATTCAGGCTTGTTAAGGAAGCCAAAGATCAAATAATACTCGTGGCAGTGGAAAGGGCATTGTCACTGCTTACGTAAAAAAATAAACATTCCGTTCTGTCATTTAGTAAAATAATTTGTATAAAAAGATTCCCTTTTAGTTAAATGAATATTTAAAGGGGTTTATACACTATATAAAATAATGTTGTGTATAAAACTAAAAATTCCTCAATGATAGGGGATTGAGACGAAGTCCCTTACCTCATGTCCGACTTGACTCGATCATTCATTAATATCCTGAATAATAAACTAAAGATAATTTATACTTTCTTAAGAAACATTTTTCAAGTTTTTTATTCCTTTTATATCAATTATTACCATGTTATAAACATTATGTAATCATTTATGTTAATAATGTCCATTTTGTCGATATTTGGTACTTGAGTAAAATATGAACAACTTATTTTTATAAGTTGTACAAGTGGTCAATAGAACATTATATCCAAAATTATATTAATTATTTATATATCTTATATATCATATATATCAAGTATATACATGTATTTATAATAGTACATAACATTTTGTGATATGGAATGAAATGCACCTTTCATGGAGACGGTAAGCCGTACGTACGCATGAACACTACATTCATTTATATTTCTTATTTTTATGGAATTAAAGAATAATGATACATAGTTATAATATAATTAAAGTATAATATAATATATATTATCATTAACTCCATCCTTTATACATCCCACATAAGGCATTAAAGAGTCACATCACTTTAAGGGGGTGGTAGTCTGCACTTCTTCAAATGAGATTATTGTATTTACCCACTAAGGAAACCATAAAGGCTTGATATAATTTTAATGTACAGAATCATAAGGATATAATAAACATAAAATATATCATTTATTAATACATTTCCATCATAATGGACACCATGAGTGGCGGTATGAGATAATCGAACAATCATCATTTCATTAGGCTTTAGTTTTCCATCCACAGAAACAATAAGTTCTTCATCCATTAGATGGAGGTGTGTGTAAGTGTAGTCGAATCCTTATCGTAACAACATCCTATTATACTGAGGATAATGTTGTTGTTACAAAAGAAAGTAATAAAAAGTGTTTAGGGGTTGGAGAAGTAAAATAAAAGAAAACAAATTAAGAGAACAGTTACCTTTAATTTGGGTATCTTCCATTGGTTTGAACCTAAAATACTTTTTTAAGTGCCTAATTCCTAAGGTAAGGCTTCTAGGGGGAGGATAAGGATGTAGGGAGCTTAATTTTTCCGCCTTTGGACGAGAAACATGGCTTGATAGGTGTAAAGAATGGGTTAGAAGTGGTCTCCTTTTATAAGGGGAGGAGGGGCTCTTTTTGAAAGTGTGAAAATATTGTTTTATTATAAACATATATTCGGTTTCAAAAAGGTCCAAAGGTCCTTCAAAATTAAGATAATATGACTCATGGTCGAAATAAAATCACCCAATCAGAATTGGACATGTTTTGGATAACATTTTAATCATTATAATCTTATTTATTTAAATCATTTATTAATGAGGTAAATAATGCATCATTATTGTGTCATAAATAATTTAATTTATTTGATGTCTAAAAATTATAAAAAAAATATAATCATGTAGTAAATATTTTTATCTTTCCAATGAATATTTATATTTTAAAATAGTACTTATATAACACCATATAAAAATTAATTTCTAAGATATTTTTGTTAATGTCAATTTTGTCTTTGCATTAAATTAATTAATCCAAATTGTCAATATGACTCCCAAGTGGCTAAAAGGCGTCCAAAAATCAAGCCAACGATGCCCATGGTCTAAAATGACTCAACTAGTAAGGTTAGGACATGTGTTAAGGTAATTTTCAATTATTATAATATTCTTTTAACCTTGAATTACCCTATTTACCTTTAACTGTGGTAAATAAACGGCAAAAGATACTATTCCGCAAAAATTATTTTAATATTAATGAACCACATTTTACTTATTGATAACAACCATGTATGCCCGATTTTTTAAATTCAATTCACAGAAGCGGTATAATTTCATTCAAATGAAAAAGTCAGTTTTTTATCTACTACTAAGTGGTTTCAGCATTCATCTAAAATTGAAGTTTTTCAGAAAAATACAAAAATTCAGCCTAATCATTATTTGATATTCCGAATTTAAAATTTATGTGTATTTTTTCAAATTCAAAACATAGAAGTGACGTTAAATAATTTTAAAATAAATTTCAGTTATCAAAACAAATAGTGTGTTTTTAAGAAACAATAACAATCAAAAGATTGATACATGTTTATGTCCAATTTCAAAGTGAAATTATTTCCAATGACCAACATTGGATTAAATGGTAAAAATATATTTCAATTTCAATTTAAAACCAACTAAAATGATAATCTATCAATATAAATAAATTATATTAAAACACACTTTTGAATTAAAATAAAGTATTTTTCACTATTCATTAAAAAATTGACTTTATTAGAAAAATACCAAAAAATTACCGAAAGTAAAATTTGACGTCCGCAATCTAAATAAGGATTATATTTGGTCAATTATAATGTATTAAAGTGACCAAAAATATATTTAATTATATTTCTCCATTAAAAGGCGGTAAATCTGCCTTTTAATGTTATTTATGCTTAAAATTAGATTCATTCATATTTTAAGCCTCTAACTTTTTATTGGATAAATGCAAATACATTTAACAATCCTGTATAATCATATTTTAGTTAGTTTCATTCATTCTTTCCAACACAATATCTATGAGTTGACTACAATATAAAATAATAATATTATATTATTAGTGTGCAACGTTAGATTCCAAAAACATCATTGTTGTGTATCAGGTACACTATTGAACATAGAAACCCCTTTAAAGTAAAATTAATATTTAATTCACAAATATTAACAAATATAAAATATTTTTTATTCTTACATTACCTGGGATGTTACAATAAACATTATGTTCGGCCAATATATGTTTTAGAATTAATATACAGTGAGTTTAGAGTAGTTTTATTTATTTTACAAAGCGTTAGTGGATCCTCCAATACTGATAAAACAGTTTTTATTTTTAAATTATTATCCTGGAGAGTGTGACTCAAATATACATAAGCATCCCTATTATTTTTAAGAATTTCTACCATTGTCCTCATAAAATTTTATTTTCCACTCTCCTTTGGAAAAATCAAGGGCAAAAACCATGGGCTGGTTTCTGTTTTGGATTAGTTTATGTTGTGGTATCCCAATCCAAAATAATATCAAATTCCCACCCATTTCTTATATAAACCCACCCAAGATCCAAATTCCTCTTCACTCAAAACCTTTTTAGTTCTTCCAACCCCTTCATTCCTCTCTCTATAATCTTTTAAATATACCACAAGCTTCCAAGAATCCTTTCTCAAGCCTCTCTCATACATTTGGGATCCCACTTCCTAGTATGGGATTTAATTCCTTTTCATTTTTGTCTAATTTTTTTAAGGTCTTATTCCCTTTATATCAATTAAAAATGTTGGGGTATGATTTAAAACCTCCCCTATACTGCCCTATTTATGTTTGGATAGTGGGATTCCCCTTTATCTCTCATGAATGTCGCCCATGTACCCCCGTTACCATGCCGAAATTCCATGAGGGATTTCTCTCTCTTATTTTACATCCATGTAATTATTTTGTATTATGAATTTTAATTACATTATACTTTTTGGTTCATGTATCTATATGACCCCATTACTGTGAATTTCATGTACACATGATGATACACCCATTTCATTCTCATCATCCATTTTAATAAATCTTTATGTCATGCTGTTATGTTGCTGAAATTGCACCACATTTTTTCAAGCGACGATTATTGTGTAGTGAATACCATACCCATGTATCTGAAAAGTGTATTAAACTTAACTCACATATACATATGAAATGATACTTTTATTTATTTATACCTCATTTCTTAATCGTGGAGTCACTATTTATGTTTATTGATTCCATGTTATATGATCAATGTAGAACACTAATGCAAGAAATGAGATTTTTAAGAACGGTGTGCCCTGATAGCGCACCAATGCATTGGGTAATGAATAGTATCATGATAAATAATGTGAAATCTATTCGTACTCATGATAATTCAAGTGCAATTATGGTTTACTTGTGCTGCATGTGCAATGAGGGTTTACTCATGCTCCATGTGCAATGATCCTTGGCTTATGCAAAATACATGTTAAGTGTTGTTGCAAAATTTACATGTCATGATTTTCATGCTTTATCATGCATTAATGTTAATTTTTCTACTATGCTTCATTAATATGCCTTTTTTCTAACATTTATTGTATTCTTATTGTTATTACAGGTCTATTCCATTACTAGGATTTATAGCTCACCTTTTTCTTTTTCATGTCCTCGGGTTATCCCATGCAATGATATGTATGGATGAATGTCGTGGTCATGTAAAGTAATATTTCAATAAAGATTTTTTATTTCATTTTTTAAGTTGTAATGTAATGATCTTAAGTCCCATAGACACTAGACCTCTCGATCTTGTATGTTTTATCAAGTGATGTTTATGTAGTAAATCATGTTTTGGATTGTAATAAAAGTAGTGTTGTTTTATTGATAATATGTTATAAGGTTAATAGGTAGGAGTTAAAATTATCAAATATTGGGGTTATTAATGTAGTGGTGAAATGATCAATTTCTATGTATAATTTATTACATGATTACTTGTTCAAATAGGCAATGCTGATACTACCTCAGAAGTGGATTTTTTTGGTTCCTTTTCAGCTACCCAGTCGCCATCTGATTTATAGTCCACCAACACCAAAACGTATGGGGAATAATATATCAAAAATATTAATTTAAGGTTAAAATTATAATTTTTTAATTTAATTATGTATATGGTATTTATATATAATAATTTTTGGGTCACAAGCCTCTTTGACTCATTCATATCGTATCATGCTTAACTTTTTCCGCTTTTGTTTAAACCAAGAATAAAATCATCAATATGATTATTCATAGAAATACACATTTTCTCACCATACAGTGATTCCATGGAATGGATAATTTATCATGTTAGTTATTCTGTTATCTTAGTTATTATATATTAAATTCAAATTCCCTATTTCAATTTTACTTTTTTATAATTTATTAAATTTTGATTCATCTTTCTGATTTTTTGGAATATTATTAATAATTATAGTTTTTTATTTCTCTTATCTCACATATTATCAATGTTATTATTATAAAATATATTCATTAAATAATTTTAAAAAACGATGAAATTTATAACTAATGAATAAATACTTTTACAATATAATTTTTTTTGATTTATTTCTTGGAGTTTCCATACAACCATGTAATTAAAAATAACATGTCATTTTATTATTATATTAGTTATACCATATTTACTAATATTTTATTTAATGAATTAAATGTGGTGATGGTGAATTATAGAATGTATATAATATATTATCATTTATAATTAACTTTATTGGCTACATTGGTTCCTATATAGACTATGGTAGATATATTAATATTTATATATTTTCAATATTGTATAATTTTGTAAATATTTCTTATTATATATGGTCAATTTAAATTCATGAATATTGAGGAATCAGAAATTATTATATTTCAATATATTGAGGAAATATTCATTTTTATTTCTAAAGAGATATCATCGTTTTAGGATGTTTAGATTTTTCAAATTGTAATTCAATGATGGGATGATGGTGGTTGGGTTTCACATAATGGTGGATTACACTATAATAAACTTTTCTTATATCCATATGATTTTTTCTCAAAATTACTCCACAACATGATCTTTAGATTTTTAGATTATTGTGTCTTTAAAATAACGTTCCTTTAAATGAGCATTCATTTAATTTTTTATAATTTTTTTAAATCACATGTCATATATTGTGAAATTATTTTGAATATCATATAACATTTACAAATTTATGTTTTTTTATTATAAATTTTTTATAATAATAATTAGATTTTATTCATAGTCTATAATATTGAATATAACTTATTTATTATTAAATTTATTTTATTAGTATTTACATATATATTATTATTTATATTATAATTAATTTATATTATTAATATTGTTAATATGTAGTATTTAAAAATTACAATACACTATATAGTAAATGATTAACATATTAAATTTCAAAATTACAATGAACTATATAATAAAATAATATTAATTATTTCTAATAAACTAGGTAATAACCACACTAACATGATATTTTTTTCATCAAATAAATAAAAATTCCAACCATCTAAGATATTGAAACTATAACACATCATCAAATCTATATCCCACCTTTAATTTAAGTATAAATATCTATTAATAACGACCATTCTAATAATTACCACTTAATTTTATCTATAAATATTACTAATAAAGGGTTATCATAAATATATCCAATTCCATAAAGATTAACATACAATTTTCTACCAAAAATATTTATTTAGTTTTATATATTAAGTAATTTATTTAACTGGATCATAGGTAAAAATTATAATAATCCATCAATAGATAAAATTAAAAAGTACAACTTTAAACGAGTTTAGTTTTATTAGATATTTTAAATAATTAAGTTTTGTTAGTTCAGAATAAAATTAAAATATATACACTAAATTTTTAATGGAATTTTCATAAATAATAAATAACTTGGAATTTAGTTTTGAAATATTCAAATAGATAACATAAATAATGAAAATAATTCATATTTTTAATTGCAATGTAGAATAATATTTACTAAATCAAACACTAAAGGAAATATTTATGAAAAAATTTTATATTTTATCTATTATTAGAAAAACATACTCTCTTTTATAGTTGTGATATAATGTGAGATTTCTAGACTCTGGTCATGTCAGTAAGGTTTATTGTACAAGTCACTCCCAAAAATTTTGATTTATTTTTATTCAACTATTACTTGGCTCTCGATCCTTAGACCAAGGTCCGAGCAAGTTCACGGATAAATAAAATCTCATTGTTTATTATATTATTGGGGTTCAGATCCGTACACAGTCACAACATGGTGGGGGGTAGCCGTGTTATCTCCCCAGGTGTTTGTGCGGTTCCCCATGTGGTCTGAGTTGAGGCGCACAACATGCATGTTGTTTATTATGTCGTGTGACGAGCACGCGGTGACCTACTTTTCAGAATCAGATAAAGAAATAGATAAAAAATTAAAAAACGTTTGGTAGTAATAAAAATAATATTAATGTGTTGTTTTTGTTTTTTACTATTATTATGATTACAATTATGTTTTATCATATTATTTATGATATTATTATTACTATTATAACCTATAATTAAAAAAATATCATACACTAATTCCCATCACCCCCACCTCCCCGATTGCGGGCTAGCCGCCCCCACTTTCCTCATTGTTGTTATGCACCGTGTTTCCCCAACCTAGGCCTTCACCTCTCACTCCTCTTCCCCATCCGGTACGGCCTTCATTCACAACAGCCTCCATCTAGTGCAGTCTCCCCCTCCTGGTAGGGCACAACGACTTCCTAGGATGACCTCCACCTCTTGGTCTGGCACAGCATCCGCCATGCGAAACCTCCCCCTCCTCTTCCAGCACGGCCTCCCCCTCCTAGTTCGGCACTACATCCCCCATCTAGTCCCCCCTCCGGGTAACCTTCTAATCACCGCCCTCCCCTTGCTCTCCCTACTCCATCAGGCCAAGTCACCCCTGCCATTTATAGCATCATCCTTCCACGCCATCTGCCCTTGTCGGAACACAACTACAAGAACTGCAACCCTCGCTGCTCCCGCCAACCCTATTGGTGCAATGTGCATGACTTCCCGACAACCTGCTTTTACTGGAAGCAATATTAATCAGTCGCGGCCACCCTCGCCAGTGCCCTCTCAGAAATGCATGACCCCGCTGATGCCCTTATCATCGTACAAATCCATTTTGGGACTGCATTTGACTCGAAATGTGAAGGTTTTCCTTCCATTGGCATTCCATCTCTTTTGTGCATGTTGAGGAAGTTTTTTTAACGTATTATTTCTTCCGAATCATTCAATTTATACATGTTATATTTCAATTAATTTTTTAAATCAGTCACACCTTTAATTTAGTAGATGAATTGTGTTTTGATGTATGGGATTATTTTAACTATAGTACGGATAATAATTTGGATGGAATATCAGCTTTCCACGTGTTTTCTAGTTTTCCACTACTATCTGATGTGATGTTCATCATTCGTCCTCTTTTTGTGCACTTTAATTTTTTGGGTCATGAATATTTCTTTGAGTGCGTGGAATTTTTTTGGTAGTGTGAGGGTATTCTCTTCACTAATTCTATGTGTTTGGAATAGTTTATGGGAGTTGAGATCATTTCCACATGCACACAAACATTTTTCCATGTATGAATATATATATACAATTTCATAGTGTATGTTCCCTCATTGTGCAATAAACACGTGCATAAGTTTATTGGATTATATGTATATACAGGGAAGTGTGTGTGTGTGTGCATGCGGGATGTTGCTTGAGTTAGAATGTTTTGGCATTACATCCCTGAGACAAGAAAATCCATGAATTTCATTTCCATTACTTGCCTTTAATTTTTTATGTTTTCATTAATTTATTATCATTAAATGAATCTCTATGGTACCTCTTTAAAGCTTGTTTTTGTGTTATAAAGTTTTTGGTGTTGTTAATGATATGGTTTTACATGAATATCTTTTTATTCCTTTTGTTTGATGCCTTAGGTGTTTGTAAATTATCAATTGTGCTTTTGGTTTGATATTGGATGTTTGGGTGGGGGTTTCCCCATATAAATGTTTTCTTAAATTGTGTTGAATTTTTTTTTGGTTTTTTGTGTGAAATATGGGGATTTCCCTTGTTAGGGTTTGGTGTTTGTCTAAAAATGGTCTTTTTGTTTATTAAATGGTATGTTATTTTATATGTGAATGATATATGAGTTTCTGGTTGGAAATCAAATTTCATATTTATGAAATATGGTATTAAATGTTTTTTAGTGTTTTCCTCTTCGTTGGGACCAATTGGACTCTGAAACATGCTTGGGTGAGTTTCTAGAAAATGAAAGGGGAATTTGTTTATGGGATGATTTTTGGTGAAAGTGGAAGCCATCACCCATTTGGAGCATTCATAAGTGTTGTTGTTTTAACATGACATATTTTGAACTTGGGAATGCATTGGTAAATGATTGATTTAAGGGACTAGTTGGCCACTTTGGTACAAAGATGGTATTTTTCATTGTTTTAGGACTAGTTAATAAATGTTTTGATTAGAGGATGAGCATTGTGAAGCTAAAGGCCAAGTTGGAATTTTAGATTGGCTGTTTACAAACGGATCGATATGTCTAAATTTTATGAGGCCGGTTTGACATCATTGATACTGTATGTTTGGAAAACCACTCCTTGGTTGGGCCTCATGCCTCTCTTTCAATCATGTGACAAGAGGTTCCTCGATATGGACTTCCTTTTGAGAATATTTATTTTAAGTAATGGGACTAACCTTCAGATGGTAAGGGTGGTTTTGGATTGTGTTGTGTTCTTAATTATAGATATATGGCTTTTTATTTTAATGGGTGGCATACCTCTTTGTGCACATAACAGAAAAACATAGCATATCAAGGGGATTTATTGAGAACTATTACTGTACTAGTTTAGATTACTCATTGCCTAGTGTCTCACAGGGGAGGGATTTTTGTTATTATTATTGCAATGGGATTGGGCCCCTCGACCAGGCTAGATAGGTTGACAGTCAGTTGTTAGAGAGTTATGAAGACATCGAGAGTACGCATGCCTTCGGGATGAGTCACATGTATAGTACATTCCAATATTCCACATAGTTCTTATGATTTTCATGTTACCTTTTTATGATAACTATTAGTACCATTTCCCTTGTTGTGTTCGAATTCATACCCTTGAAAATTGTTTTGGTGTTTTCTTGGAAATGTATTGTGTGTTTGGATGGTTTTAAAATGGACATCAATGTAATTGTTTGGGAAAAGTTTTTGTGATCCTCTATTTTGTCTCTTATTCCATGTTTTTTAATTCTAAGGTAAATAGAGTTATAATTGTTAGTTTTCAAAAAAATGTGTAAATATGATAAACTTATTTTCATAAATGTAGTTCAAACTAGTAATATAGGGCTATTTTGGAATCAATCAATTCATGGATTCTTGGTTCACTATTTCAAACACTACTGAGAATTTTAATTCTCACACTTATCCAATCCATTTAGATGCATTTTTAGCTATTTGTTTCTGGTTCTTGTTTCATCATTCAGTGTGAGGAAGATTGATAGTTGTTGGAGGTGACCAAGAGGTCACATAGTGGTATATGCAGTTTTGTTTTCATGTCGCTGCTAGTTTTCTTTTTCAATGTTTAGATTTTATTAATTTTTTATCTTTATTTTATGCAGAAAAACGTTCCCACCAATTTTGTTCTGATTCCCGACACTAGTTCCAAGGTCATGGGGGATTGGGAATGCCCTTCAGGCCATGTCACGGGCAGGCTCGTGTGACCAGTTCCGGGTAGACCAAGGTTGGTTCTTGACAAAATGTTATCAAAGGAGGTACTTGTTAATTGGGGTGTCTGGTAGAAGGATATTAGGACTGTCGGGTCTCAAGAGGTAGGTTATGGTTCGGTTCCTGATCACCACCGATCATGATTATACCTGAGTTACCAGGAGTATTCCAGGATTTGAGACTTTTTTTCATTGGTTGTTTTGTATTGAGGTATGTCAATGGGGGGAATCGGTTGATGTTGAGGCCTCACATGGGGTTCTGAAAAATGTGGAGTCCAAGTGCTCGGCTTATGGTCCACATAGTGTCATGCCTTAACTAGGTAATGGTATACCACCATGTCGTCGAGATAGGCACAGATAGTAGTTTTTTCTTGATGACCAGTTTCAATGGTGTTTTTTGTTGTTGTTATTAATATTCCACCCAAAAAGCCTCCAGATGTTGTTAATGAGTTATTACCTATCATCAGTTCCATTTGGGAGTTTCCTGCTTATTGAGGTAAAAGAAATCTATTAGAGGTAGTTGTATAGTTTTTAAAGATAGTGTGTCTTTGGGTAACTGGGAACTCCCAGGGTAGTTATGGTTCGTACCGTCTTAGAGTTATATGAGGTATAAATTCAAGACTTGTAATGTTGTGATATATCATCACCATTAGAGTATGGGGTGTAGTCTGTGGGGGTCATCTATTGTGAAGGTCCCCCATATAAAATGGATCTTCGTATGTACGGACTCCTAGATTGTAGGGCCATTATCTTACATTCAACTTGTGTGGTTCTTTCAGGCTTTCTATGCCGCCTTATTGAATAATTTTGAAGTCTTGTTATCATGTGACTATTCGGGTCAAAAGAGTGCTCTGAAAGAAGCATCGTTCAGGAGGAAGAAGTTAGGGACTGGAAGACACAAATGTATGACTATGAGGTAGGAGACACTTCAGCCATCACTATCGTAGCCACACGACTTGGGGGAGATCATGCACAGTAAGGAGTAGCTAAGGGTGTGTGGAACCTCAATCTAGATAATGTTTTCAACTTTGGGATGGAAATACCCAACCTTTCCTTCAATTCTCGTCACATTTTTATCCTCATAATTTTTGTGGTGGCATGATTAGATCATTACCCCACAATCCAAGTAGTCATATCTACTCTCCGGGTGGTTTTTAAATTTTTTGGTCTCTTTCATTGGAGTGGGTCCATAAATAGATGGACCTGTTCTGATAGTGAGTTTGTCTCAACTATATTTGTTAGGGGGATTTTTATTTCATGAAAATGATTAGTGTTTTTGAGTTACTGTTCATCCTATCGCTGCTTCGTTATTCTGTAGAGAGCTCTCAATTAATGTCTCAAGTGTGTTGTTCGGTCCATGTGGGGAAAATGAGTGAGTTAGGGTTTGGAGTTCCCACGATGCCCCTGCATGGTGGTTTGTTCTGGTTACAACAGTCTCTATATTAGTGAATTTGTATGGTGGAGACAAATCTCTCATGTTCTTCCCTCAATAACAGGTAGTGATTTTCCATGAATTGGTCAGGTGTGATGTTTGTTGGGAATGGTCACACTGAGGCTCTCAGTTCTCTATAATTTTGTCTGGGTATGGACTCAAGTTATGTCAACTATTAGCATGGTAACATTATGGGGGGTAGAAAGTGTATGTGCTAGGGAGGATTGTCACACCCCGAATTTTTGATTTACATTAATTTACTATTTCATGGCATCGGTTCCTCATGACAAAGTCTGAAGAGGGTCCTAGATTATAATATTATTTTCGTTTAATATTTTAGTGTGTTTTTGTCCCATGTGCGGTCAATGTATGGTTGATAGTAGCCTCATGATTGCACCATGATTTTTTCATATTCTCAAGTGGTCTAGGTTGAGGCAAGCTACATGTGTGTCATTTATTATGCCATGTGACGAGCATGCGGTGAACCGCTTTTCAGAATTAGATAAATAAATGAATTAAATAAATTTTAATTAAATGTTTTATAACCACAAAAATAATCATAATGCATTGTTATTATTATTATTTTTAAGATTACTATTAAAAGTCTTAATATTATTAATTATATTATTATTATTATTATTATTATTATTATAACAGAAAATGAAAAAAAATCATTCTCTAATTCTCGTCACCCCCTTCCCCATTCGCGAGCCAGCCACCCCCTACTTTCCCCTTTGATGTTCTACACTCCCAGCCCCCTATCCAGGTCATTGGCTCATGCGGCTATTCCCAGTCTAGATCAGCATTCATCTGGAACAACCTCCTCCGGGCACAACATCCCCCTCATGGTTCGACACAACCTCCTCCAGGAGCGTCCTCCCACTCTTGGTCTAGCACAGCCTCCCCCTCCTGGTCTAGTGTGGCCTCCACCATCTATCATATCCTCACCCATCAGGTCAGCATACGATCACTGCCCTACCCTCATGGTATCTTCTACATCTGGTCAGCACCCCCCCCCCATCCATGCCAGTTGCATACCCAATTGTTGTGTCTTTCTCCCTTGCTGACGTGTTCCCACTGAACCGCAACCCACACTGCTCTGGCCCGCCCTACTAGTGAGATGTTTAGGCCTTCCTCGAAGCCCAATTTGGATGGAAGATGCTTGCATCGACATCTAACTCCCTCTCTAAAACCATCTCTGGCGCATGCAACCCCACTGATTCCATCATCGGCATGTGACTCCCTTTGGGGACTACATTTTGCTCACAAAGTGATAGTTTTTCTTCTGTTGGGGTTCTTTCTCTTTCTCATGTGTTGAGGTAGTTGTTTTCACGTATTCTTCATTCCAAAGAATTACATTTATACATTATATATTTTAATTAATTTTTAAATATGCCTAACATAATTAATTTAGTTCATGAATTGTGCATTGAAGTCATTATTTTTTAACTGTAGTGCGGATAATTATTTGGATGGAATCTCTGCTTTCTGCTTGTTTTCTAGGTTTCCACCAACATCTGAGGTGATGTTAATCAATCATCATCATATTGTGAACTTTATTTTTTTGGGGTCATGATTATTTCTTTGAGTCTCTATTGTTTTTTGGTTTTTTGTGGGTCCACTCGTCACTAATATTGGGTGTAGGGAATTGTTGTAGGGAGTGTAGATCATTTCCACATGCGCCAATGCATTTTCCCAGCTATGAATATATATATATATATATATATATATATATATATACTTTTTCTGACTGTGTGTGCCCTCATGGAGTGGGGAACACATGCATCATATATACATGGAGGTGTGTTCATGCATGTGAGTGGTATGTTGCTTGATATTGAAAGTTTCTTCTTGACTTTATTGAGGAATGACATACATTCATTTCTTTCCATTTCTTGTCCTTAATGATTGATGCATTCGTTATATTATTATCTTGTTATGAATCTCCATGGTACCACTTTAAAGCTTTTTGTGGTGTTCTAATATTGTTTGGTGTTGTTAAAGATGGAGTTTTACATGAATCTTGGTTTATTCCTTCTATTTGATGCCATATGTGTTTTTAAATTTCTACTTGTACACTTTGGGAGAAACTGGATATTTGGGTGGGGTTTTTTGAAAATAAATGTTTTTTTAAATTTTTTTCTAACATGTTTTGGATTTTGGAGGTGAAATAGATTATGGTTTGGTGTTTGTCTAAAAATATTCTTTTGGTCTATGAACTCGTGTGGTAATTTATAAGTGATAGATATGTGTTTTTATGGGATGAAAGAAAATGCTGTAATTATGAAATTTGGTTTCAAATTTTTTGGTTGGTTTTAGAGTGTTCCTCTTTGTTTGGCCTGGTTGGACTTGAAAACATGCTAGGGTGAGTTGTTGTAAATTGAAAGGGGTGTTTATTTTTTAGGGTGTGTTTTGGTGAAAGTGGACCCGTAGCCCATTTGGCACATTCGTAGGTGTTGTTGTTTTTACTAGACATAAAATAAACATGGGCATGTATAGGTTAATGTTTGATTTAAGGGACGATTTAGACACTTTCGTATAATGATGGTATTTGTGTTTGTTTTTGTATTGGTTAATAAATGTTTTGATAAAAGGATGACTTTTGTGAAGCTAAAGTCCCTGTTGGCATTTTAGATTGATTGATTACAAAATGTTTGATGAGAGTGAATTGTATGCTTCCTATTTTTCATCATTGAAACTGTATGTTTGGAAAACCCATCATTGGGTGGACCCCTTGACTCGTTTGTCGATCATGTGATGGGAGGGTCCTCGGTATGGGCCACCTTCTGAGAACATTTGTATTAATGAATGGGACTAACCATGAGATGGTCTGGGTGGTGCTGGATTGTGTCATATGCTTAATAATATATATATATGGCTTGTTGTATTAAAGTGTGACGCACCACTTTGTGAACATATCATGGAAACATGGCATATCAACTGGTTTTACTGACAATTATTATATCACTACTTTAGATTATGCACTCTCTAGTGGCCCATAGTAGAGATATGTTTTGTTATTATTATTGATGTGGGATTGGGCCACTCGACGAGGCCAGGTAGGGTGACCGTGAGGAATTTCGGGGACATGAATTAATCAAGAGTAGGCATTCATTCTGAATGAGTCACATGTATAGTATGTTATAGTCATCCTCTGAGATTCTATGTTTTCTGTGATCCTTTTGTACAAGCACTATTAGTACCATTACCCTTGTGTGTGGATTCATACCATTGAACATTGTTTTTGAGTTTCCAGGGAAAATAATTTTATTTATGGTTGGTTTTAAAATGGAATTCAAACTAGTTATTTTGAAAAAGTTTGTGTGGGCCTCTTTTCTGTTTTATTTTCCATTTTTTGAATTACTTGTGTAATAGAATTGAGATTGTTAGATTTCAAAATATAGTGTAAATAAAAAAACCTTATTTTTATAATTGTAGTTCAAACTACTATTGTTGGGTTGATTTAGAATAAAAAAATGCATGGATTTGGTGGTTTACTTTTGGCATCCATACTGATCATTTTAATGCCCACGCATATCCTATCATTTCAAATGTAGGTTCAACTGCCTAATTCATGTTCTTTTATTAACTACCTATGTGAGGCAGGTTGTTAGTTTTTGGAGGTGACCAAAAGGTCACATGGAGGTATGTGTAGCCCTGTTTTCATGCTGTGGCTAGTTTTCTTTAGCTATGTTTAGTTTTTATTAATATATATTTTTTCTTTTTTTTCCAAATCATTCCAATCTATTTATTTTTTATTCCATGCACTATTTTCCCACCTGTGGAGATCAAGAACTCCCTTCGGTGCATGTCGGGGGCCCGTTCGGGTGATATTTTTAGGTTCAACCCAGGTTGGTTTAGGACAGTACTTCAATTTGAATATGAAAAACTATGATTTAATGGCTAGGTACCAAAACATGTTTTTTATCCATTTTCATATAATCTTTACAAACTGTTAAATAAATTAAAACATTTTCTCCACATATATAAATATTGGTTCTTCTAGAATACAGTGTGGTAATATGAATTTAATTTTTTTTCATTTCTTACTCTTCCTCATTTCTCCCTCTGGCCCATCTAAATGATTATAAAACATTTAATTCATAAAATAACCCAAATTTGTGTAAATTCATAGAACAAGAACTATTATTTTGCCACTATTTAGTATAAATTAATGATAATATTATTACATAAATTATTATTAAAAAATGATTTAAAATTAATACAAATTTATATTTTATGAAAAAAATAATCGACACAACCAATATGAAGTAATAGTAGAAAAAATAGTTCAAAATCATAAATTAAAATATTATTATTGAAAAATAAATGAACTATTTATTTTATAAAACATTGACCCTATTTACTTAATATTATATTAAATTTAATTTGGAATCAATTATACCCAATTCCCCATTCAATATTTCTAATTTATTTCAATAATAATAAAATGATAATTTTATTTATTGCAATTATTCATTATTTATATCATTATTATGTTCATTAATTATAAATTCAACATTTCCTAATTTAATGGAAAATGTTTTATAATTATTTCAATAATTACTATTATTGTTATGAATTCCAACTTTTATATCATTCTTTGGTCAAACACAATTTGGTTTTGATCATGTGATATGAAGAATATTAAACTATCTAAAATAAGGGCCTTATGAACTATGATTTTTAATTAAAATTTTCTAATATTAATGAATGATATCCACTTAAATAATATAGTTAGTGGAACCCTATAAGAAAATTTAGAGATATACTCTTTATAAAAATATAAAAATATTTTTATTAAAATGAAAAACAATTAATCAATCATTAAATGTTAGTATCATTCTACTAAATTATTTATATTTTCCATTAATTGTTTTTTGAAATTGAATAAAAAATTCATATATAATAACTCTAGAATGATTTTTCAATTCATTTAGTTTTATAAGAACAACATTAAATAAATAATATGTTATTTATTTATCATGATTAAAAATTTCAACATACTAGGTATTAATTATTGTTAGAACATAATAATTAATCCATATAATCCTATAATATAATGTTATTATTTTTATTATTAATTTATAAATCATTAGGATATATAAAGCATCCATTTATTTTCATTAGTAGAGGATTGATTTTGTTGAGAATTTAGAATATTTCGCACATTAGAATAATGTTTTAATGACCAATCTGATGATTATAGATTGTCATTTTTTCATAATTACTTTCAATTGGATAATCAAACATGATCATAATGTGTTGTTATGTAATATCAACAAAAAAAATCCTCTTATGAATAATAAAATTTGTATTCTTTTTATTGAAATGAATTTGAACACTCAATAAAATAAAATATTCAATTATATTCATTAACTATTAAATGATTCCCATAAAATAATAATACCTTGTGAATGGATTATACGGATATAAAAAATATTTTTAATTGATATAAATGAAAAAACAATATTAATCAGAACTTTTATAATTATTAACAATTCTAAAATAATATATAAATAATGAATAACATGTACCATTCACCATTTTTGGATATAGATCCAACCAATAAGAAAATCTATTTGAAAAAAGAACCCATTGAAAAACTTATGTTTTCCACCAGTAATGACGTATTAATTTTCTAATTTGAAAAATATAATAGTTTTTATGGGACCATTTTTTCATCTATGATATGCTAGCATCTCATGTGGAAATAAAAGGAGGAGGAAGGTATCTTTCAGCCAATGAATTGATATTGGATTTCATAACTAATATAAAGGTATTATTAATAGTTTTTATTCCATATATACACCGAAAAATAATCATAATTATTATATATAATTTACTCATATGTTACATAACATGAAATTTATTCTTTGATAATACATGATTTTTCTTTAAAAATTCACCATTTTTTCTCACATGTGCTTCATCTCATGAAAAATTTGTGTTGATGAAATAATTATCTAGAATATTACACCAAAAATAATGTATAATGATATAATACCCACTCAATATTAATATATTTTCAAACTATATTATATAATATATTCTATTTAAAGCTCATATCATAGGACATAACTATGGGAGATTTAGGAAATTGTGCTATAACACTGAATAGTGTCACATGATATCCCCATCAATGTAATAAAGACTATTTAGATTTAATAATTTTATTCCACATAACACACAGAGACAAACGCACACACATATATATATATATATCATCACATTTGATATAGAATAAATAGATCAAATAATTGTGTGGTTTTAGAGAAAATCTCAATCTATTTAACACATGTGAAAAATCATTCACTAGTTATTTCCACATCAACTTCTATATTATCATATAAAACTACATTTGAAACTATATATGATTAATATTTTTAAAATATTTAATATTAACAATTTAAATCTAACATCAAAATCATTGGGTATAAAATCTTATATAATAATTTAAAATATACATCAAACTCACATTTTCTATAAACATCTAATTTCTTTTTTTGTATATTTTTTTGTTTCCTAAAAAATAAATTTTAATCTAACCCCAATGATTGACCCCATATTCTATTGTATCATTTAAAATAAATATTAATTCTAAAATTCATAAATACTTTAAAGATGTGGTTTCAAAAAAATAAGTTGTCTTACTCAATAAAAAAGGGATATGTAGTGGTCTCTTCCAAACACATGTTTATGTATATCTATTCAAACTGGTTATATCTTATAAAAATCTATATGCATATAAATAATTTTATAAGAAAATATATAAAATAATAATCATATAATTTCATCTATTTATAGTTACTCATATTTTTTCTATTCTTTATATATTGAGAGTGAACTAGTAAATTCACACATAACATGCCATTCACACTAACTGATATCTCCATCAGAAGTCCCTCCTAATATAGATATGTAAATAAATAATATTACACATTTATATTCATAAATTATTTTATCCTATATAAATCATTGGAAAAATTTAGATAATCTAAAAAAATGACATATACGAACATTGTTATTCCTTGACTGATTACATGATCAAAAAATACCCATATACATGATTGTTTTATAATATAATAATATTATATATTAAAATTACAAAATTGTAATGGATTTTATGTTAAATATATCTAAAAAATGTATATGGTGATTTTGTATGAACTATGTTCTCCTATGATAGAAATGACTTAATGCACAATACATCATGTGGTATAATTATAGGTTTATCAAGAACAAAAAACTCACTATGTTCCTCTTAATAACAGTGCATATCATAATATTACATCTTCCTCATGTTGTCCTTAATATTTCAATATATACTATAACCCCCCATGAAGAACATAAATTATAAATAAATAATGTTAAAACCTCGAAAGGTAAATTATAATTGAAATTTATTGAATATTTATATACAAGGTAAAATATAGATTATTTGGAGAATATATTTTGTTTCACATTATGCATTATATATTATTAAACTCTTACTCTAATTCTAATAGATTAATAAATTAATTTATATCTTTTCCTATAATATATGTTGGACTACAAGATATGCATTATTTTTATTATAATTCCAAATGTTGGTTAAAATAATTATATGTATATAATTCCAACCTCATATATAATTTACTATATGATACAAACCACTAACAAAACACCTTCACTGAATAAAATTTATGAAGTATTCTAGTTTTATTAATTTTTTACTTTTTAATGATATTTCGGATGCAAAACATGTTGATCGGAGAATCCAAATAATTCTTGGTTCAAAATAGAAAGATTTATTATGTTAATAACATCTCCCATTTAGATAGATCATTAAAATGATCCTTATAATCATCATTCAGTGTAAATTTTCTCAAAAAAAATCCATCATATCATTTTATAATACTATATAAGTAATTTCATTTTTATTTCCAAATACATGTTAATATATAAAAAAAAATAACCATTTTCACATAACGTTGACAAAATGTTATATCTTTTACGATATTCTTGATCGATATACTCTAATATCATTAATGATATTAACATACAATGATATTGAATTTTATGACATTAATAATTTAGTTTAAATATATTTAATTTATATACATTGAGGCATACTCCATGTGGTCTCTTGGACAGTATATTCTCTCCAAAATATCATGTGATGAAATAAAAAAACATTTTCATCTTGAAATATCAGTTATTTCCACATAATGGGAAAATTCAAAATAAATTATTCTAACAAACCGACCAGAATTCTCTCTCGAACTAGAAGTCAACATGATCTTGCACATAGTGAAAGGGAATTTTCAATCCCATTCAGCTAAAGACAAGCACTCATGCACCAAATGATAAACATAGGGAAAAACGCCTCCCAGCATAAATCAAAAAAATAATTTATACAATTAATATAGAGGAAAATATAAAGATACCTATATATTTCATCCTTGAATAATAATAATATAAGTGGTACAATAGAAATAGGCAGAAAAAACCAATAATTTAAAAGTATAAATTTAATGGACTATTAAACTATACTGGTACTCCAATTGTTCTACGTGTTAGCATGGTCAATCTCCCATCATATCACCAAAATCATACAAAACCCCAGTATATATAAAACCTCACTGTCTCACAATGGTATATATGTAACAACCCAATATTTTATGAGAATTATTATTTTTAATTTCTTTTTTTGTATGCTACACCATGATTATCATGTGCTATACACAAAACCGTATTAGCTTGCAATATATGCAACACTATTCTTGGCTCGTGTTACACACAATTTCAAGTTCATTTTTTTGGAAATTATTTAATGTATAAATGATATAAGTTTTTATTTTGTTATACGCAACATTGAGTGTATATATATATATATATTCAATGTATAAATTAAATATGGTTGGATTATGTTATACGCAAGAACAAAGGAGTCTTGCACTACACACAACCCTAACTTGGCTTACATTACACGCAATCTCGACCTTCCTCGATAGCGTGTTTAGTACGCAATACTGACTTTCACTAAAAGATATATTATTATAATATTATTATGAACTAGCCGTAATGAATAGTAATACTCACTTTTTAAAATTTTATAAATTTTATCTTTTAAAATGGACTTCATTTTTGGATTCGGAATATCAAAATTAACCTAGGGTGAATTTTTGGTATTTTTCTGAAAACATTCAATTTTTTATGAATAGTGAAAACACTGGGTTACTATTTAAAAACCGACTTTTTATTTAAATAAATTTTTATTTTATTTAAATTTATTTTAGGTCATAATTGATACACAATACCTACATATGTTCTATGTAATTCATTGAAGTCATTTTATTATAATTTTTGATATAGAAAAATTTTATTGAACTTTTCACTGTCTTTTACCCACCTCCTTGGAGAATTTGGAAATTCACATAAAACATAATTTTACCACTTCTAGAGTGGAATTTCGAAAGTCCGAGAGACATGGTTAACATCAAGGACTAAAATTTGGTTCAATGTGATGAAAATAATTTTTTGTGAATAGAAACTTTTTACTTTTATTTACCACTATTAAAAGTAAATATGGTAATTATGGGTAAAAATGATATTATTATTACCCTAACACATGTCATAATTCTATTGGATAAGTGTAATTTGACCAAAAACAACCTTAGGAATAAAATATGAAAATTTAGGTCCACTGGGATTAGATTAGGACATTTATTATTTATTTATTTAAAAAAGTGCTAAAATAGTTAAAATCAATGTTTAATAAATAAAACAATTATAATATAGGGTTATAAATAAGATAAATTCGACAATAAATATTAATTAGAAAGATAAAAATATTTCCTACATAATTTTATTTTATTTATGATATTTAGATCTTAAATAATTTAATTTATTTATGACACAATGATGATGTTGTAATTATCTTATTAATGAAATATTTACATAATTAATGTTATAAATACCCAAATAAATGTAATTTGAGAATTTTAATGAATTACACTAATTTTCTAGGTTAATATGACATGTTATTATTTATATAATTAACTTTTTTCGAACTAATCATTCTGTTATGATTTTCACAAAAATCAGTTACGAAATAGTTTCAAAATTGACATAAAATAGTTTTTAAAAAAAATATTATATTATTAATGGTTATTTTATTCTTAAAAATCTATTGTTCGGCCAAATGGCTTAGATAAAGTTATATATATTAATAATAAACAACTTTGGTTTCTTTTGGCTTGTTATAGTATGTTTATTATCCTTATAGTGTAAGAAAACAAGAAGACACGATAAAAGTAAAATTATTTAACTTAAAGTTAACTTTAAATGATAAGGTTAATATAGAAACCTAAACTTGTCTAAATTCTATTGGATGAGAGTATTTAGACCCATCCCCACCTCATCTTTGAAATAATTCAATTTGGATCTGTTAAAACACCGAATATGACTTTATTATAAAATAATATATTATGTTTTTCCAAAGGTGCCCCTCTCCTCCCTTATAAAAGGGCACCCCTTCCCTCTTCTCTTCACACCATTTTGAGCCTTGAAGCCCAACCAACCCCTGCCCATTTCTCTTATACACTACCCTATAAACATTATGGAGGTTCTGGTCTTCTCAAAAGACCAACTCTACTTTCTTGAGAGGAAGCGTAAAGGAAGTGCGTCGAAGAAGAGGTAATCTCTTCTTCCGATTCTCTCAAGTTTCATTCTTCTTCAAATTATTCTTTTTTAGTTGTCTCATTATAAAGTAATAACATAATTATTAATTATATACTGATATTTTATTATAAATATGAAACAACCCTATTTCACTTTCTATCCATCCTACGGAAAATGAAATCACTGCACATGCGTAAGTACGGAATACCATCTCCACGTCGTTGTGTAATCTGTTCTCGACCACCACCTTACATGGATGGGTATAATGGTGTAAATAGATAGGTATATATTATTTTTATAATGTTATATTGATTCTAAAATATTATACATACACTTCAATACAACTCCATGATCAGGGCAATGGTATCATCGCGCGTGCGTACATACGGACGAAAACATCTACTTAATTTCATTCAATTATATAAGGAAACAAAAACATCATTCATGCGTACGTACGGCCGACCGTCTCCATGAGCGGTGTATTTCATTCATTGTATCGATCTATCATATTTATATGTATATATATTATATATAAATCATGTTTTACATTATATAATTATGTAAATCAGGATATATGTAATAATATCAAAACAACAAGTCGAAACACATACGATAAATGAAACGATTTTACCCAAAACGCTACTTTAACATGGAATTTACAAACGAACGGGTAATATAAAGTCATAAGTGAACCATTTATGACATCATAAAAACGAATATGAATCTGTAATATGTCAATAACATTATTTAAATCATTATACAAGAGTTTTAGATACGTACAAAGCATATCTGCCCTAAGGTAAGGGATAACATTTCCAATCTTGTTTTTACCCGAGATCGATTATTCGTAAGTATTTACTAGGGTTATTGTTACCATCCATGTCCATGTTTTATAAATTTTTTTTATGTATTCTTAAATTCCTTTTTACCCATTTTTGACTTTTAACGTGTGTTATAGAAGGAATATTTCGTTCATTTACCATACAAGGAGCTTTTTGACATTTCCGAAAAAATTACGAGGAGAATGTTTTTTAACTTATACGGCATTAAAGAATTATTATGTTTTCATAACACCTTATTTTCATGAAGCATACTCTACAATATTGAATTAATCTTTTCAACAAAATAGATTTATTTTAAAATTTCATGGCATTTTGTGACAAGAAAATGATTTTTAACAAGAAAAGATATTTTCCTCAGGAATTCATTTCAAGTGTTTTATCAAAAACATTTTCCATCTAAGATGAAATTAATTCTTATGTGTAAGTTTCTAGTATAATGTCACTATGATTTACATGGTCTCAATTTTCTTACGATGAAATATCCATTGGATTTATATGGATTATGTGATTATGGGATAATGTTTATGGAACCCATTTTATTTTTGTTGGGTTATGATGAATGTTTTATGTTTATTTTGTTGAACAAGCTAGAATGATTTCATTATGTGATGGGTGGGACCTATATCTCCCTCCAATGAATTGGGTAAAAATTTATATATCATGAGATATATAATGGTGGAATGGTAATTTAATCCAGTTCAGTGTTACAGGACTGGAACGAGGAGTGAACTCAATTCAGAATGGGATTTTGTCCACTAAGATGGTCTTGGAAGCAATGCTTTGGTTACTATGGAAATCATAACATGTACTGAATGGTTTCCACAATTACATGTTTTATTCCCATTATATTTTTCCATGGTTGAAGTTCCATTATGATATATGGCTTATGTACTTCCATGATTTATGTATTTTCTGAAGATTTTGATGTTTAGATTTTATGTTCAAGCTTTTTCATTCAAATGTTTATGAATTGTTTTATGTTCTATATGCTTACCCTTACTGAGAATTTGAGCTCATCCTTTTTATGTTTTAATTTCCCCAGGATATACAGAAAGGTTTTAGGTAAGAAAACCAAAGGGGAAGATCTTTATGGGAGAAGTTGAAGATCATTCACCATGATTAAAAGATTAAATTCTGAGTTTCCAAAGACAATAAACTATTATGGTCCTTTTGTGTTTACATTTTTTATGTGTTAAGTATTCCATAAAAGTAATTTAATGTCCATGTACATCAAGCTTCGGGTCTCTACAATATATGTCATTCCATATATCTAAATGCATAATCGGGTCTATGAACTGCTTAAGGGGCATATAGTGTGTGAGATAAAAGACATAGTAGGTTCTAACCTCTGTGTTTTTATATTATGTCCCTTAATAATACCCCATGAATTATCATCTTTAAATTAAAAAAGTCATGATAATAGTTCCGCAATTTTATTCCAATGCCTGGAAAAACTATTTAATTTTCCATTTTTCACCATTTCCATATAATGAATGGTAAAATCTGTTAAAATCATTTCTTATATATATATATATCACCTGATAGATATCATGTCAAGAAAACCATGCCTAACATATCATATCAAATTTGATGTAGTATGACAACCAGTATAACCAAAAATGCCTAATTCACCAGAAAGAAACACTGGAAACACAAGGCCAAGTATCAAACAATGTTTGACTTGTATGAATGCACATAATGAATATAATGTTAATGTAAACCTCAATACACTATAAATATTCATCGGGTATACATTGTAGAATATCACCCTAGGAAAAACCCCCCCAACCTCCCTTAGTCATTTTATGAAGTAACTACAAATATGTGCCAAGGGAGTAGGGAAAACCAACATGTGAATAACATTTTAAAGGGGACGAAATATTTTACTATACCATCCATTAAACTACCTAATTAATCCCATTTATATATTTTCCCATCAATAAAAATAATCCATTTTCATTCAATCATGCTCTAGAAAATTGATTCACCAAAACCATTTCATAATGCTCGGAAAACCCCATTCCATTTACTATAACTCGGGTAATCCAATGATTTATAAAAACCCAGATCAATACAAACACTGAAATAAAACTAATGTTTCCATTTATTTAAAAAATTAATTTACATAAATAGTATCATTTTAATTCACATACACATGATACTGACAGACCCACCTACATCAATTATCAGTTCTCACACACTCAAAATATAATCCCCCGAATGGAAGAAATTTACAAAAAAAAAATACATGCACAACAATTAATCTACAGATCAAGAATTGATTAAATTTTGAAAAGGGAGCTTGGAGATGAAGAAATTACACATTCCTAAATAAATCACAACTACTACACCATAACCATTATTTAAATGGTACCTGAAATATGATCTCATAATAGACTAAGAAATAATCATGAAGAAACATCCTTAGAAGTCAAAAGATTTGATAATTAAACACAATAGGGTTACCATGATCTATAATGTGAAGAATCCAAAAGGATTACTCACCTACAGAAACAAAACACATCTTTAATAGTAATCCAACATTTAAAGAATCAATATTTATCAAATGAAGGATCCAAAAATATCTATAATATATAACATAAATTAGTATGGAGATATCAATTGATGAATAAAAAATGACCTGGCCAATTCAGCTCCCTAAAATCATTGATCATTAAATTTAAAAGAAATTTAACACATTTACACATCTTCTAACCAATGGGGATCAAAAACATCTGAAACATATTTCCATTTCCATAAAACCAATGTGTTATCATTACATGGGGTAAAATCCCATCATGATATATACCAGGTTCATGTAATCTCACTTGTAGTGAATACATGTCAGGTATTCCAATTTTATAATGATTATTTATCTAGAAGACTACAAAAATAACACATTATTGTATAAAATAAATAACCACTTTGCATATTTTAAAAAATTATGTGAAAACATTTGAACCCATTAAAAAGTTTATTCTTTAAATCAATTAATTCAAATGATCATTTATACTAAAAAGTTAGGGAAATTTTCCAAGAAATTTTTATTCATACACTAAAGATACAATATTCGCCCATTTGAAGAGGAAATTGTTAAAATATTGTGAAAATACATGAATTAACATTATGAGATATAATAAACACCACATTATAATAATTTATTTCCCTAGAAGTAATGTGAAAAAATGAGGTCTAATCAAGAGGTGATTCCACTTCTCCCTCATTAAAAACTTATGCTCCCATGTCTAAAGAGAATTGATCTAATCCATCATAACACTTTCATTAATGAAATCATATTTTAGAATAGAATTTTCTCAAGAGATTCAATAATTTCTATTAGATGGTCAACAATAGAATCAATTGTCTCTAAATCAATATATTCCCAACATAGAACGTGAGAGTGAATTTGATGATATTTCATAGGCTGTGATATGGTTAAAATTTAATGAATATATATAAATTGAAAATAAAAAATATAAATGTAGTATTCTCTAGACACTCAATGAACTCAAGTGGTCCTAAAAATATCAGAGTGAACATTCCATGTTTTAAATGATATTGGAGACCCATCCTAACAGAGACATTCATGAAAACCCAGTCACTATTGTATAGCTCAAAATTATGTTGTCATTGATATTTATATGATTCTGTTGACTATAATAAATTTCAATATGTATAAATATATCATGAATCCTTATTGATGCCTCCTGATCAAATTAGGGTCCCACCAAAGAAGATTCACCCAGTTATTCCAGAAAATGTTATGCCCAGTATGGGAAACCATATTGTGACTCGAAAGGATCCATTTTTATCAATGAAAAATAGATATTATTAGTATAGAACATATCCAATTATAGATGGATATCATTCAATCCAATTAAATCCTAAAAATAGTAATGTAGAATATATACCATAATATCAATGGAATTATATGTCTAACACTCTCTCTTAAAATGATATGTTTTATGAAAACTGACCTATTTATACATTTCCACCTGGAGACTCCCCAAGAACATTGACGAAATCATAGATTTTTTATCTAAAACTATATAATATGAAATCCTTTTTACCAAAAAATTATATTCCTGCATATAATACACAGATCCTCAATGTGAGTAGTGTTCATAATCCAAATGAAATGAGGTGGTTTTTTAACCCATCAGTCACCACCTAGGTAGCATCGTTTTCATAGGGAGATTATGTTAATCCAATAGAAAAATCCCTGGATACCTTTTCCCATTTACAAAAAGTCAGTAAGGGATTATACAAAATATATATGATTTGAAATTTTATACCTTTAGCTATTGGAAGGTGTGATAGTGGGATAGTGGGTCAAGTAATTAGAAATGTCATGCTTCAATCCCAGCCACCAAAATCACTTCATCATGTGAAAAATATCTTTATTGTTCATTTATGATTGTACTATAAATAGTTATGACATTCAAACAAAACCATGGCCCCCAAAATATTATGATGAATAAATTTATCTAAACCATTAACACCCACTAATGAGATTGAATAGGAAAAAACATTCTCCACACAATATAGGTTTTCATGAATTCCATTGATGTCATCATCTTGCTAATGACTCTATAGAATAGGTTCATGGAGTGATGATTTCTACTAAACACTGGTTAGAACCATACCGAAAAATCATTCTTGATCAAAAATATTCAACTGAAAATGAATCTTTATAATTAACTAGTATTCTTCAAATTCCAAAACATTTAGTGATAGATCGTTCTACGAAGAGTGTCTAAAAAACATTCCCCACCCCCATTGTGTAAGTGATATAAATTTCATATTTATGAATAAATTCCACCGAATGACCATGTATATGATTTAATAATTTATAATAAAAAATATATCTCTACCAATTATGGTCATAAAATAAAATCATTCCTTTAAAAAAATGATAATGCTACTAAACTAGAAGTAAATTGAAAACAAAATTATGATCCAAATCATGAGTAGTGTAATTACAATATTATGGTCATCGATGACATGTTATGTAATAAATGACATGATAATATTGCGTGAGATTACAAACAAAGCCAAACCCAAAGGCCACATATAAAACTATATACCCCTTACAGATCTCTGTTTAGATCAAGATATGATATTATTTAATAATCTATTTGAACTCGTCGATAGATGACTAAACCCCTAGTATAATTATATTTTCATTCCATTCATAGAAAGTGTACTTAAATTAAATTCTATATTATATGAATACATGATAAATCATTGAGTGTATCTATCATAACCAAAGATGATCTGAATCCAAAACACATTAAATTATTATTTCCCTTGAAATAATATCTTTTATCTTATTAGGATCAACTGAAAATCAATGATCTGGAATAATGTTCCCTAGTATTTTCAAATATTTTATCTATAATTTTGATTTATAAATTTTTTCCAAAAAAATACTAACTACTTAGGATTCCACAAACCAATACTCAGAAAGATTTTGTATTGACACTCAATGTGTAAATAGTCCAAAATAACATTCAAAAAAATATTACAAAATACAAAATATTGTGATAGATTATAAAATTAATTATTTTCCTGAATTAATATAGAGTTATAGTATGAAACAATTGAATCACATGATATTCCAAATGCACATACCTTCTCCTAAATGTTGTCATTAATATATAAAACTATTCACATCTATGATAATGACAACCCAACCAAAGATTAATCTAATTGATCTAAATTTCTACTGTTAAGTGAACATTCATATTATTAACGTGATACAATGTATAATTTTTCTTAACTATTACTCAGGTCAACTTCTAATAATCCATAAACATTTGTAGTGAGTTGTATTCGTTCAAAGAAATGAGAATCGGGGTTGCCTACGGTGAAACACCAGGTCAAAAAAATCATCCCCATTATATCATCAAATTTAATAATGAGATCATTCACCTATATTGGTGTAATATGATTAGAAGATATTGATATTGACTGTGTACCAAGAACCAGATAAATCATAAACTATAACTCCCTATATGTAGAAATTCTTGAGATATAATCATTGATAAAATGAGGAAAATAATATATAATAGTAAGAACATTAGTAATAGATGATACATTATCAGGAAATAATACTAGAACAAACCAAAAAATCATGATCTCTATGTGGGAATGTTCTATTTGAGAATACCATGGAAACCACTCTATAAAAACAGTCATGATCTCCCATCAACCAAAAAAAATGTGACATGAAGATGATAAAATTTTTCCTCACCATAATCAGTAATATTTCAATGCATCCATATAATTATTTAAAATAGATCTATTTTATGAATACTAATATCCCAAACAATAACCACATCAATTATCCATACCACACAATCTGTTCTCTAAATCCAATAATCATTTATCTTCTCAAGAGTTCTTGATAACTCCAATACAATGGAAAATAACTCTTCTGGATGATTAGTCATATAAAAAATATCACAAGATATAAACAAGTTAGAAGTACCAAAATCAATTAAATTAATTTATAAATAAGTTTTAATAATCATAAAACCTATCACTATCATTAGACCCACATTAACTTCCACTAAAAATGAATATTCATCATGAAGGTGCATCACTGAAGAGGCATAAGGTTAGAGGCTAGTAGAATATAAATTATATGACTTTGATTCTGTATTGTTTGAATCCTATCATCCCTAATCATATAAATATATTTTTTGAGTTTTGGAAAACCTTATATTTGCATAATACCCATTTTACATTGGGAATAAAAAAAATAAATACCTAATTCAATATTCTAAATCCTTGAAACACGTTCATATAATTCTACCTTATATTCTAGTTAATGTATAGAAATTAATCATGTAACAAAATTCATAGAAATGATTAATTAAATATTATTCTATAATGAGTAGATAGTAAAAAATAAATATGCAAATTTAATTTATTTTAAGCATGTTCAGTTTAAGAAACACCATGAAAAAATAATTCATAGTTAATATAGTAAGAGAAATAATAGGAGACACAATCAATTTTAATAAAATGAGAATAAAATAAATATATAGATAATTTCAATGTGAAAATACCATTGGTATATTATAATTACAAAATTCACAATAATGGAAATTCTTATTATTGGGCTCCATGATCATAGACATAATGGTATCTCTGTTGTCTTGAAATTGTAAAACACCGTTTAAATAATATGGTTAAAACCAATTTTATTTTAGGAAACTGATTTTTCTCATGAGACTTACTATTGCAACATGGGGCTATGTACATCTATAGAAACTTCAAAGCAATATGTCCAAATAAATCATAATATTTCAAATAATTGATTTAATCCATGAATTTATATTTATTATTATGAAAATTTTTATTTGTTAAAGAATACATATTTATCAACATTTCCCGATTCAATCAATTAAAATTCAATTTAAAAAGTTTTATATATAAATGGTACTATTTTTAGGAAATAATCATATATTTATAATGAAAATATTATATATATTTATGGGAAACGTAATGTCTAATAAAAAGTCAATGAATATGTAATATATTCAAATGAAAATAAATTGAGATTTTGAACTTATTAACTCATGGAAAAATTTTTATGAAATACAAATGTATATAATAATTAAAAATAAAAATTATAATATAATTAAATTTTAAGGATACTTGTTATATTAAATAAAAGTGGTATTATATACACTATAAAAAAAACTGGTGCATATTTTCAAATAAGTCCTCAGGGAGTTGAAATTGAGATAAAATCTTATTGCACATGATTTTCTTATATTATAGTTATTTTAATTCATATTTAATTGATATAATAATTTTCAAAATTTATTACTGATCCATAATCATAATTATATTATCATATATTATTCTCTTATAACATTTTACCACCCATTAGTTAGTGATATTTCATGGTTTTTTCTATTTTTATTGTTGATTTACATGTTTTCTCCAGCATTTTTTTCATAGATGATTTGGATAAAATATTAGTATATAAAAAAAATATAAATAATTTTATTAAAAATATTAATATAAAACTATCTAATTTGATCCAATTTTATAATCATTATTTTTGTTTTGACTTGAAAAATAAATCACATTGCTTTGTCATGATGGTTTCTCGTACATATGCATGGGCAACGATATCATTCCATTAGCAATTGAAAAGGTAATAATAAGGGTGATATATTATTTTCCCATAATAATTATCATATCTTATATATCACATGTATTCATTAAATTTATGATTATTATTTTCCATTTAAAGAGTAATTGGAAAGTGAATCACATCGCTCACTGAGGCGGTAGTCCTCTATAAACTCGAGAGATGTTATAATATTTCAGAAGGATTATAATGATAGAAGGTATATGTTACATTATAACTATAAATGTATAATAATATTAAAAATATTATATATATATATATGTAATTCATGTTTAAATTAAATTTCATGTTGTGGTTATGGAAAATGAGTTATATTGATTCACAAGGTTATACTCTTTCATACATTTTATTGATGGTTACATTTTCCATTTGATGGATTAGGAGATGTATATAAGTCATTAACATAAAATAATAATATAAAAATATATGAAATTTAATTATTTAATTATATAATAGTGATTTAAAAGTAATTTTTAGGATGTATATGAATAAATAAAATGAAAATGTTGTTTTAGAATATTGCCTCTTCTTCTCAAAACTCCATTAGGTTTTCACCAAAGACCATCCTACGATGACATTAAAATAAAAGACTATATGATGTTGTGAGGTATGTGTGTAATTTATTTGGTTCAGTATTAGAATTACAAAAAGTCTTTGGAATTTTGAATATGATAGGTGAAGGGATGTCCATTTCAAAGTGGTTGAGGGACATGCTTCTAAATTTTTTAAAAGATTCATTTGAATCCATGTATTTATCAAAATTAAAGGAATTGAAAAACAAACTAAATTTACTATAGAAGATATATGATCTAAATATTTCTATAAAAAAAATATTTAACAGTATTTGAGGTCATTATATCACCAATCTTCTTTAGATTATCCCCCGCGATAATCTCACTTTCACCTAAAATTGATAATTAGTTTTTATTGTTTTCAAAATTATTTATAATAAAAGTTAGATTTCACCTTATTATATAATATTAATTTTTATTAATCCAAATATTGAATCCATTTTTCCAAATTTAATTCATATAAATGTATTAATTTGTTTAAAATAAAACCCATCAAACATAATTGAAATGTAGATTTACACAAAAGAAATTCACACAAAGTATGAAATTATTTTTAGAAAAACATTTATCATATAATTGGTTCCATTGAAAAAATATCTTAATTATTATGTATTTGAAAGAATTTTATTTTTCAAAATATTAAAATATAATTTCACTCATAACTTCTTCATATTATAATTAAATTTTCAATAAAACATAGTTTTTTAAAAATTCATTGAATAATGAAATAAATATGGATATTAACAAAAATTCACCATATGATAAATTTTATATGATAATTTCATAAAATATAGTCATTTATGAACTAATTTTTCAATATGTTTCTAAAAATAATTATTACATAGGTTCACAAAACATGATGAAGGAAATTCTTAGAAAAAAATGATTTCTCCTGAAAAATTTCTTTTCTATTCCAATGGTATATATTAATATTTATATTGAATAAATATAAAATTAACATTTTAAACAATATAATATTTATAATTTTGTTACTTATATTCATAACTACCTAGATAATTGATAGTTAAATATGTTTAACTTTAAATAATAGTATATTAATAGAGTATAACAATTTTTTGAACTCAGTGTTTCATGTATCATGGGTTATTGATGAAATTAAATTTATAATCAAATAAATATATTTTAATCTTTTGGTGTTTTATAGTATTCCCTCCTACGCAAATATAGTCCTAAAAATTTCAATGATAATTAAAATAAAAAAAACTATTGGTGTTTCTAATTCATAACATCTTATGGTTCCCCTGTTTCTTACTCCATTTTACGATTTCTCCAAATTAACCATACTTATTGATTCTATCAATTACTCAACAAATATTATCCAATTTAATAAATATGGATATTCACATTATTGTATTTTATATTTGGTTCCAATTTTTTTTACAGGTTATCAAAATAATTGGGTCGGATATGCACTTTAATAACAATGATAAATAGAACACATCATACACCTTTTATAGGTTTAGTGACAATGCACATGGTGATCCATAATTCCATTATTTCTATTATTTATAACGGTTTAATGCACCAATGGTTTATTTTACCTTCACATAAAATATCATAACACCATTTCATGGATATATTTTCATAACAAGATCACCTCCAATATAAAATTCCAAATCTGGCCTTCTTTTATTAGAATAACTCATTTTCAGTTTTTGATATGATTTTATATGAAACTTAAGAGTCACTAAATTTATCATTGAATCATAAAATATGTCTCATCCAGAAAATTTCATTTCAAAAATAATTACCAAAAATTTGTAGTTTGGCATCGATTTACACATAACCGTTCATTAGATACCATTAAAATATGCAATTTAGATTATTGTTAAAGGAAAACACTACCAATGTTAAATAATGATCCAAAATAACATTAAATTAATTAAATAATTACCTCAACATTTCATCTAGTGTGTGAATAATATTTAATTCATTTTCATTATTTTATGGGTAATATGTGGTTCTCAAATGAAGAGCAGTATTCATGGTTATCTATGCACACATCCGTATTTTTTGTTAAAATTTATAATCACAATGAGACACATGTAAATGAGGTGTACTATGATGTATAATAACATCAATAATATAGTGTTTTGAAAAGTGATCAAGAATTAAATCTTCTATTACACCAAGGAAATTTAATTATTTGTATAGGTGATAAAAAATAACCCATTTCATATTATTTTTCCTGGTAGTGATTGATAATCTGATGAATAAGTCCATAGAAATTTCATCCCATTACCACATAAGAATGTAAGATGGTTATATGACACCTTTGGGATTTTTCTCTCTAAACATTCACCTATTTAAAATATAATAATGTCGATACACAATCATAAATTTATTTATTCATGGGGTCTCATCTTAAATGTTCCATAAAATCATAATACATATAGTGCTTCCATATTATATAGGGAATGTTGATCAATGAGATTCATCTATAATTTCTTTTTTTGGATGATGTATGGATGGTACAAATAATAAGTTTCCAAAATTTAAAATAACACTTCATAGAAGGATTTTCCCAATTTCCCATCATCCACAACATTATTTTTCTCCTCCAATAAATATGTTTTCCAATTGATATTAGAAATAGTAATGTATCCACTTTCATAATAATCACCATATCCAGATTTACAAGAATATGAAATATAATATCCCTATTAGACTTTCTTTTTCAATGTACACCAAGATCAGTCTTACCCAATTAATATGATACCTTTTTCTCCATCCCATTATTATAGTGTATTGATTAATCAAAATCAGTGAGTATCTCCTTCCATCAAATTTTCCTCATATTGATATCCTTTCATGAAATGATGTATTTTAGGATTTTATGGTTTCTGAATAAATAAAATCATTCATAAAAAAAGGTGATAACTTCAAAATTTCATGGAAATATTAATTTTTTATGTAAATATAATATGTGTGAATGTTCTATGAAATATTAATTATCTACAATTATTTATATGAATTTAAATTATTGCCTTTTTTTGTGATACAACCAAGTAATTTATTTCTTGCCTCAATATATATATATATATATCAAATATGAAACATCATTATATATGGTTAAAAATTGCATCATTGAATATCAATTCATCAAATATTCATAAAAATTAATGCATTCCTTTTTCCTTAGGAACATAACATCATTATGTTCAATCTCGTTTAATGAGTTCGCAAATTGATAAAATTATTGAAAAAATTTAAAATCACAATTGATCATACCAATTAAAATACATGACATGGTTACTATCATTTGTTTAGGCCATTCATGGAAGACAATTTTCTTCATAGGATCAAATAATATCCCATCTATGATGAAAATATTTCATTGAAATAAAGTATCATGAAACATGAATTTCAACATGATAACTATCTCATACAACTCTCCTCCTCTTAGAGTCTTATGAATGGTCCACAAGTGAATTTAATTATCCTAACAACTATCAGAAAAAATTATGTTATCATACATTAATACCATAAAATTTGTAATCAATATATTTTTGGATACTATATTCATTAAATAACTACTTATATAGGGTTCATGAATTATTAAAAATAAAATTACTACTAATTTATAACATTCATACCTTGATCAACATTCTATATTTTGAATATCTTTCATCATTAAAAATAACTGATGGAACCCAAAATGAAGGTAAATATTTGAAAAATATTTATCTCTGTTAAGTTTATTAAACATTTCATCATGGATAGGTATGGGATTAATGTTCATTATAGTAATTTAATTTACTTTTTTTATAAAAATTTCCCTTCTTCACAAATCAATCATTCTTAATAACCTTGAGAATGATGGTTTCCCATGGTGAGACACTAAGGAATATAAATCCGTTCTCACATAAATAATATGTCTATTTATTCAACTCAAATAACTCTAAATTTTCCATTCTATATCTATATTTCAATACAGGTCTCAAATAAGATATAAAATCAATTTAAATATAAACATCACCCTCTGGTGCATGTACATGTAATTTCATAAGGAATATATAAATTTATTAATATAAAATATTCCAATATTCAATATTAATACAACCACTACCTTAATATATTTTTTATGTTCATGATCCCCAAGAATCTCATTCAAAATTTAGTTTTTGTGTTTATGTCGAAATGACTCATAATATGATGTATAATATATATACGTCCTCATCACAAACCTCAACCTCCTTCCTTTTTCACTGAAATAATTAAGCATTTTTTGAAATACAATACATTGAATGGATTATATTTATTTTAACTATATGTATTATAGTAGTTTAAAGAAATAAGGAATATTTATTGGTCATAATGAGTACTTTTTAACTAATTTAAGTTCTAATTATACATTAATTATGTGCCTTAATTGAAAATTACAATATTATAGTGGTTTAGAAATATATAATTTTAATGGGAAACATGAAATATAAAATATTTTAGAGGATCCATATTAAAAATATTATTTGGTAAATTTTATGGTATTATTAAATTAACTTCTACCGCATCATTATGTTCTTCCACCTCAAATGTAGTTATTGAATAAGACATTTCATTTTCTGTTATCCTCTTCGGTGTTATATTATAACACCCCTGTTTTTTGTTATATAACCTTTAACTGATGATTTTCTTATGTTTAATGGTAATTTAGGTCATTTGGGGGAAACATTGGAGAATTTTTTGAGGGTATTGGGAAAACAACGCATGCACGGTCAGCACATTGTTTGGATAAACTGAGCAACCATATTGTGAAAAGCCACAACTAATACCCTTCCTTTATGGATCTAATTCAATTATGTCATTTAATTGATCTATATTGAAAAGAAATTACCTATAATAAGAATATTTTCACCGAAAAAGTCCAAATGACGTCCACCCATCGATCATCAAGTGAAGCAACACGTTACATAGTGCATCAATGGCATAAGTTTGTGGTAGCTGCCCATTCTTCATTGTTTTCATTAACATTTCCATTATCTACTAAATTTTTCTTATATTGTTCTTAAATATATTCCCCTTGTGGGTTTATCTATGATTTTTATGTTCAAATAATCTTATATTTAATGTTCTTCTGGATTGGGGATGAGATCTTTCACTGTTTCATTGAAACATGACCTAGATTCTTAATCTTTCTTCGTATAATCTCTATTTATATCCAAACGGGAAACCTTAGTGGCTTCAATATCATCTCCAATTTCTAGAAGTGACTTATATTTATCAAAATTCTGTTTTCAATGAAAATTTTAATTTGTTTTCTATGATTTACAATTGTTAAAAATTATTTATTAAAGATGGTGTAAAACGTGGAAAATGGAAGTTTTTTTGAAAAACTATAGTTTTTTATTTTTAATGGTGATTTTTTAAATTTCTTTCTTATTTAATTTTTAAAAATTCATTTATTTATAATATTTAAAGAATATATATGTTTTTTAAATTCATTATTTTTTGTAATTTTATGGTTGGAATGTTTTCAATAAACTACTATTTTTATTGAAACATCTAATATTTTATGAAATTGGTTTTGGTTTTTAGAAAAAATGGTGTGCATATCATATTTCATAAATGTAGATGGTTTTAATATTATTGTGTTAGATATTCCTAAGTTTAAATGTTACATGAGAAATAATTAACTTTTAATGAACTTTAAGATCGATGAGAAATTGATCCTAAGTATGGAACTCCCATAATGAGGCATGCATTTTTTTTATGTTGTTATTTAGAGTTTATTGGGTTTAAAATTTAGTTTTTAGAAAGTTTATTCATTATTTTTTAAATTTAATACATAAATAATAACTTTATGGAAAAAAGTTTCACATGATTTTATTTTATATATTGTTAAAAATAGTTTTGAGAAGTGTTCTTATTTAGTTATAAATTGTATATAGAAATTGTTTTATATAAATTTTTTTTATATAAATTCTTCTAACTATTATATCATAGTTTCCTGAGTATGTATTTAATTTCGAAAAGCCTACATATATTTATACTCACCACTACTTTTTAACTACATTGATTTTGTAGATTTCTTCTTTTAGGACACGGGTAAAGGTAGGGTGCGACTGTTTCTATCACTACTTATTGAGATGTTGTGTTTTATGGTGGTGGTGGAACGTATATCTATTATAGGAAATATTCAATTAGTTATTTTAGTGACATTTTATGCAATATTATTCCATTATGTTTCTTTTTATTTATCTCCCTCTATAGTGTTTTTTTGGCACTCATTGGTACAAAATATTTTCTGAATTGTCATTATTTTGTTCGATTATAATATAGAATTTATGGGTTGTGGTTGGTTGGTTTATAGTTCATTTTTAAAAGAGGAAATTATCCCCCAATGGTCATTGAAACCCTTTATAATTTATTTCTGTCCACTAGAATCTTGGTGATATACACTAAGTCCATGAAATGACCAGTTGTCCTCTAAAACCAAAGGGAATTAGTAGGTCATTGAAAATGGCCACAATGAATACATTGTAATACATCAGGTCTAAAAAAGATACTATAAATATTAATGGAATTAAGGAATAAAATACATTTGCAACATATAGATTATTTTTTGGTGGTGTTCATCGGTGACATATTTGTGTATTCAGGAGTAATTGATGACCATCTTCAATAGTTGGAAACAGTGGTGGGAATTATTAGACCTCACTATTTATATGGAAAATTTTGAAAGTGATCCCTCAAGATAAAACAATAATTGTTTTGGGTCATCTAAATTATAGAAATTTTCTTTTCAGTGTGTCTTGAAAATATTTAAGTAATTATATATTGGAAAATTCAAAAGAACGTTTTACAGATACGATGATTTCCTAGTCTCGTTGGGTATTATCGTCATTTTATTTATGGAATCTCATTAATGGTGTCACCAAAGGAAATATTGTAAAATAAAATGTCTCCAATACTGTGGATTGAAGAAATCCATGATACTTTTCAGGAGCTAATTGTGTGGATTAAATTTGAAACTATCGTGGTTCTTTAGAACATGAACAGTGATATGTAGTCTACTATGATGCTTCAGGATATGGATTGGGATATGTTCTCAGGACGGGAGACCATGTGGTTTATTATGGTTCATGAGAGTTTGGAGTTCATGTGAATAATTACCCAACACATTATATGGAGTTATATATAGTTGTTCATGTATTAAATACATTTCGTCACTATCACTTTAGTGAGAAATTCACCCAGTTCACCAATGATAACATCGTGAAGAACATTTTCTAACAAAGGGTTCTGAATATGAGGTAATGGATATGGAGATAGTACCTCTATATTTTTGAATTCAACTTGATCTAAACACCATGAAATGGATGTTTGGTGACTGATGCATTAGGGATAATGTAATATGATAAGTTGTTAGAGGGATCTTTTAAGGTGTGGATATTGATGTCGGTCAAAGCTGATATACATGTGGAATGAAAAAGAGAGAAGATGTTGTGGATATTTTTCAAAGATTCAATAAGTCATTCTTTGGTAAAAAATTCATAAATAAATACAATCATGTGATGTAGAACACCGATGTATGTGTTCATAACTAAGTTGTGGGAAAACCGATGATAGTTGAACACTTGGGGGACTTTTTAGTGGTTTACATATATGAAGGTTGTACAAATCGCATGGACTAAAAAAATTATTCATTCCAATCACAATTTTAGATGGGATATAAATCCAGGTATATGGAATATTTATATGTAATTGATGGAAATGTTTTTATGGAATGGAATTAAAGTAAAAATAGATGATTTTGTTTTAATGTTCTAAACTTGTCAAAATATAAAGGCAGATCATTAGTGGCTAGATGTTATGTTGCATTCATTACCTATTCCATTTTGGAAATGAGAGCATATAACAATGGATTTTGTTACCTATCTCCCATGAATGATCAAGAAACATAATTCTATATCGAATATAGTGGATCGCCTCAGCAATTCTTCTCATTTCATCTCTATTAGTGAAATTCATATAGTGGATGATCATTCAAAAATAATTATCTGAGATGTGGTAATGTTTAATGGAGTACGTATTTCGATAGTCATGGATAGTGATATGTGGATCACATCTCATTTATAAAAATACATATAGAAATTCCTTGATACATAATTGACCATGATAATGGCATGTCATCCTCTGACAGATGGTCAATCCAACAGAATTATACTGATATTGGAATTCATGTTTCTATCATCTATAATTGATATGGTGGCTCATGGGAAGAGCACATTCCATTGGTGTAATTATCAAGTAATAACAGATATCAGGATTTGATTCATATGGCCCCATTAGAATCATTGTATGGATAACCTTATTGTTCTCTAATGTGTCTAGTGGAAACAGGTGATACCACATCAGTTTTTCCAAACCTTTTCTGAGAAATGGCGGAGAAGAACCAGTTGAATAAAAAGATAATGGATATGTATTAGAGTCATCAAAAATCATATGAAGATCCTCACTGATGATCGTTGGCATTTCCAGTTAGTGTTCATTTCTTCTTGAGGATCTATACAAGGCTTCTACATCATCATTTTTGGGATGGAGGGTAAATTGTCAACCTGATTCATTGGGAATTTCGAGATACAAGAACATAATGTAGATGTGGAATATCGGTTGTAATTTCCACCATTTTTTGGTGTGGAGAACAATGTTTTCCTTGTATATTATTTTTAAAAGTTTCAAATTGATCCGAGCTATGTGATCATATTGGATTACATTGATCTGGGGAGGGAATCTTCAGTAGTATATATACAGAGGTAGATTTTGTAATGGAATCAAAAATTCATGTGTGGTAAAAGAATAATCTAGTAGGAGTATTATGGAAGCATGTTCTGACTCTAGATAACACTTGGGAATATGAGAAAGAAATGAAATAGCTATAGCCAGAAATATTTTAGGTCAATGATTGCATTCAACATTCCTGGATCAGAAACACCAATGGTGGGGAGAATGTAGCACCCATATTTTCTACTATGTACACAACTTTGATTATTTTATTTTGATTAATTTTTATGTGGGATTATGTGGGTAACATGTTTTATTACTTTTGGTGTGTTTTTTGAAAAATGGTGCACGGTCATCACACAGTATGGCCAAACCATGGAGCCAAAACATGCAAGGCCAAAAGTAATTCCATAACTTTTGGGATATATTTCCATTTTTATGGTTTGATAAATTAAAACCAAAATTAACCCAAACATGAAATCTTCACCCCAAATGTATAAAAATTGTTCTTCCATCAATGTAGATGGGATCCGAACATCTTTCTTGGCGAATCGAAGGGAGATTTGGTAGTAAGTGGATGTTGTTCATCATTTTCACAACAGTTACAAAGATATACTCCTCATTTTATATCTTTATCTTATTTATACTCTACATGTGGGTTACATAACAGTATTTATTCCATATAAGGTATTATATGATGTTTTTTATTATACTGGATGAGATCATAGGAGGTTTCTTGGAATATTGACCATGATTCTTAAGAGGTCTTCATCTGTTGTTAGTTTTCATAAAAAAAATTAAAGGTGGTTGGATTCAATCTCATATCTACTTAATGGAATTGATTGGAATTCATTAAATGTTTTTTTATGTAATTTTTTTTTTCTGATTTACCATTGTTAAATTTCCTTTTCTAACGGGTGGGGAAAATTGTACAAAATTTGTGGTTTTGTGAAAAAACCCATACTTTTTTATTTTTTAATGAGGATTTTTAAATTATGGATCTTATTGAATTTTTAAAAATTGATTTAATTAGAATATTTATAGTTGATATATGGGTTTTTATATTCTATAATGTTTTAAAATTGGATAGTTGTAATGATTTCAATAAATAGTATTTTTTTTGGAACCATGTTAAATTGTATAAAATTTGTTTTTGGTTTTTGGACCACATGATGTGAATATCTATAATAACCGAGATCTTATTTTTATATATGTTTTTCCGTTTTGGAGTTTTTGATAAGAGAGGAGTATCTCGAAATGTTTTATGCCCACGCCATGTAATTTATGAGTACATGCCGTGTACTTCGTTTCTGTACAAGGTCGTGTGAAGGCCATGTTCTGGCCACACAGATAGTCATGTGGGGTGATGTGGAGGCCGCTTAAAGAGGAATAAGGAAAAGGAAAGAATAGGTTGTGTACTCCCAATGTGCACGCAGTGAAATTCTTCTCATTAATCAAATCGGGATTGCATCTTTCCACCAAAAGTGTCTTCTTCTAGGTCTCATTCGACTGAGAGATGTCGTATAGTGCCAAAACATCTCCGAGCCACCGAGCCTCCATATTTTCTCCTAATCGACTATCGTTAATTGCGTTAAAATCGTAGAGATATGATCTTCCTTCTTCTAGAGCATCGTTTTCGAATTCCTCATATTTTACTTGTTATCGTGGGTTGATCATTTTGTTCATATTCCTAGATCTATGACGTTCTAATGAGATTAATGCCTTGTGGTTCTTGTATATTGATCTCTTATCTTCAAGGTAGGTTGTTCGTGCCTTTCAGTTAAAATTATTTGAGTAGTTTGTGAAAATTCCACCAATACCCATGATAGGGTTATTATGTGTTTAAGTATTTAACCCTTTTCTTTTCATGCCATTCTTGTATGACTATGTAGAAGTAAATTGTTCATGTTTTCGGTTGAATGTTATGTCTTGGATGTTCGGATCATGCCTTGTTCTGGGTACAACTGGTTGGTCTTGTTTATCTTATTGGTCGTTTACATGTTTCCCATCCCTTGTGATCGTAGGATGGAATGTTGTTTTCTGACATGATTGAGATGTTTTATATTGGTTATCCCAGTCGTTTTGTAGGTTTACTTTGGCCATATAGAATTATTATGCATTGACTGGCATGGGGCCGTGAAAACCTGGTGCTATAGTCTATAAGAGGATAGACCGAGTGAGCATCCTCAGACAGTCTTTGGACATTATATAATATAAGAGGATAGACCGAGTGAGCTTCCTCAGAGAGTCATTGGACATTATAGACTATAGGAGGATAGACCAAGTTAGATTCCTCAGAGAGTGTTTGAGCTTTATAGATTACAACGGGGTAGAACGAGTGAGATTTCTCAGAGAGTCATTATTTTACTTGAATTTCCATTAACCACAACAGGCTATAGGTGGAATTGACAGAGTGAGCTTCCTTAGATATTCTGTGAACAACCTGACGCTATAAGAGGAATTGACCGAGTGATCTTCTTTAGAGAGTCTCTTGACCTTGGGGATATAAGGGGAATTGACCACGTGATCTTCCCTAGAGAGTCACTGAATACCTTAGACTATAAGGGGAATTGACTGAGTGTGTTTCTTTAGAGAGTCTCAAAATTTTGTATCACAAAAAAAGAGGGGTTAGGCTGAGTGTACTACCCAGAAGGTTTTTGGTACTTCTTTGGAAGGACTAGAGGGAATGGCTGTGATTACTTTACAGAGGGTTACCTATTTGCGGTAAGCTATTGGCTTCACTTTTTCTTGTTTGATCTATGGGCTGTTTACTGATGAGTACTTCCCTGTTAAATGTTTACTATTTACTATACTTTTACCTACTATATACTCACTGACTATTAGGAATAGATATTTGGGTGGTTGACTATTTTTATTTAGTCTCACACCCTATTTGAGCCATAATTTTAGGCCAAAACAAATTAATTTGATGTAGGTATAGACAATGGAAAGCACCCTTCGACTTCAGGTACTTGATTGCACTAGAGATGGAGATCATGGGACCAATCCGTGGCTTGCAATTCGGAGGAGTTACTTATCTGTTTTCTTTTTTACTTCAGTTTAGTACAATATTCATCATTGTGACTTTTATGACTATTTTCCTAGACATATGTATCATGCATAATTTTATATATATGTGTGCTATAATTGTTTATTATTTAGTCTTCCATTGTTTACTATTGTTGGATATTTACTGCTTCCGCTATTGTATGTTTTGTTTACATCCATTGAGTATTCTTCTAATGAGGGCATATTTTCCCCACTATCACAGCCAAGGCCCTTGCTGCTAGTCGGCAGCCTCTGGAATTTTGGAAAATGCTCTTGAGGACATGTGACCAACCGGGTACTGGGCGCCTCTGGGTGGCTTCCAGAACGGGGGATTTACAAAGTGTTTTCAGAGGGATTATTTTATCTTGACATACTATTTGAGACCTATTTCCAGGGATAGGAAAGAATAGGTACCTGGTAAAAAGATTTTCCTGGGAGTAACTAACCCGTGTACAGGGAAATTCCAATCTACCTCGTTTATTTCAATTTCCTCTGGTTTTGCATGTTTATAGTTGAACTGATTTTCACAGATGGGTGACTCACATGTTTTGTGCTGTTAATGTAGATATTATTTTGGTCCTTTTTCTATCTCAAACAGATGATATGAAGTTATTCCATATCATGCATCATATAGACACTTGCTAGAAATCACAAATCATGCATTTTTCCATGACATCTAGGGTGCAATAGTGATTTGATGTTGTTGTGATAGGTGTTGTGTAGAATATGTATGTTTTTGTGATAGATTAATGATAGATCACTTGATTGTAATAGATATTGGTATCTGTAAGGTCTTTTTTGAATGAACTCCAAATTTCAATTCCTAAAGTGTATGGGCCCACATGAATCGAAACATGGTGAATCGTTGACTTGTTTCCCTTGTATATGATATGTATGAGATGCCAAGTATTGATTCACGAGTAGTATGGGCCCTCACGGATTGGAATTTGGGACCTTGACACTTTTTTTCTACGTTTTATGGTCTCCGGAGTAGTTTCTGAGGCTACTTCCCAGAAAACCCCAAAATACACGGCGTGTACTTTATGAATACACTTTGTGTAGTTTTTAACCATGTAACTGACTATGAGGGTAGGGAAATGGGGTTGTGAAAAATATTTCAAGAACACACCGTTCATGGTATGTACACGTCATATTGTAGTTACCGTGTGTCTACCCTTGTGACTAATGACACAGATGGATGAAAAATAGACTATACATGACGTGTCCTAATTTCACACACCATGTCAAGTAACCTAGGTGCTCGTCCGAATAACATACAACACGGGTCAGGGAATTCCTTCAATTACATGACGTGTGCACATGGAGCACGCCGTGTAGAGTAAACCGTGTATCTGTCTGTGTAACTAGCAACACAGTTTGTTGAATATTGTCTAGTATACATCGTGTAGTTTCTATACGTGCCATGTAGTCTAGGATTAAGAGGACTGAGTGGGTTACACATTTAAGGAGACTTGGGTAGGGGAATAGAGTTCAAGTACACGCCATGTGTGGGGAAAACTATCTTTTTGGTTGGTGTGTTACATGACCAGTTGTAGAAAAAGTACAATCCCATGTTAATGGATTAAAAACACACTTTATAGTGTCTATACATGCTGGGTAGTAATGTTTTGTAAAACATGGATGTTTCTTTCTCATGTTTCATTCTTGTACTCTTATGTTTTTATTCATTGATAATCATAATCTAAGATGTGTGTTTGAACATCCATAGTTATGCCACTGAGACGTCCTCATCTTGTACTCTAGTTTCCAGACAGTGATCAGACACTGGATATAGCTGATCAGGGACCTCTTGCAGATTCTCCTATTGTGCCAGCCTTGGCACTAGCAGTTATACCAATTACAGGCGTTGATGAGATGTTTACGGAATGTTTTCTAAGGATGATGGAGAAATTCAAGGGACCGCCTCCTCCTGACCCATCGATGACAGAGTTGACGCGGGTTTTCCCGAATAAATTTCCTCCCTTTTTCTTTGGGGATGGAGGACCCTAGGCTTCAGATTCAGGGATAGAGTCCATGCTGACAATTTTTGAGCATCTTGAGATACCTTTAGAAAAGAGGGTGAAGCTCGCTACCTATATGCCCCGTGACTCTTCCAAGAGGTGGTGGGAGGTAATCTCATAGTCAGAACGCTAGGAAAGTATGACTTCGTATGAGTTTCAACATATCTTTTTTGATTACTTCTACCCGGAGACCATACAGGCTGACCGATCTCAGGAGTTTATGAGTCTGGAGTATGGTACTCTTTCTGTTATGGAGTACTGATCTGGATTTTCTGAGTTGTAGCATTTCATGCCTATTCTAGTAGGAAATGAGTTGTTACATGCATGGATGTTTGAGGATGTTCTAGGCACGACATTGGATCGTAGGTGAAAATTTTCAATATGACTTTGATATCCTCTATCACCAACCAAACGCTGATCACTGAGCGTAATCTGAGGGATTCTATAGTAGTGAGCATGGGCGGTTCGAAATCAAGAGTTATTGTTCCTTATACTAATATCAGGAAGCACTGTTGGGAGTCTACTCTAAGAGACTAGATTATGTGGGATGTATCTTTTTGTAGCCAGGTAGTATGCTACCAATGCGGGAGGAGCAGGCATACTAGGCCTCAGTGCCAGAGATACCCGATGGAGTTCCGATCTTGTGGCAAGATGGTCTATCTTCAGTGTTTCTATCAGATCATCTCACATGTAGCTGGTTATAGGTGTTTTTCTATGACACTGGGTTCTGGGGAAGCATCTACAGTTTTTATCCATTCTGGGAAATGGTGTTCTTTCGGAAATTCGGTCCGAGGTGGAGGTCATGGTCATGATGGTCAGTCACCAAGCTACCGGCGACAGCAGAGTTGATCAGCTCATAGTCATCGAGCAGGGTTACAGGGCCGTGGATCAAGTTATACCTTTGCAGTGGAGTAGACCCATCAGTAATAGGATCCTGTACCTTCTACAGTTTGAGGTACAATCTTAGTTTCATTAGTTTTATCATCAGCTATTTTCGAAATAGGGGCTTCCCATTGCATTATATTTGTCGCTGTTGTGGATAGTCTTGGTCTCTACATCTTTTCTTCTACCGAAATCTTGATTCTAGAAACATTATTGGGAACTAGGATATCTAGTGTGAATCCGTTCAAGTAGTGCCCTCTTGAGGTTGGTGGGTGTCACTTTTTATGTGACTTGTATGTCTTAGAGATTAAAGGTTATGATGTCATTCTCAGGATGGATTGGCTAGTTCCCTTCTAGGTTGTGATCAACTGTTATAATCACAGGGTGAGTTTTATATCACCAGAGTGTGGATCATTTATTCATAGGGGTGAATGGGATTTCGAGGCGAGCAGAGCTGTTCTGGAGCATCATGTGTTTGGAGGAGTTGCATCCCAGATTACTAGTCTATATCTGGATGACCAGCGAACTTCACATTTAGACATTCCTCTAGTGGATGATTGTTTCAGGGATGTCTTTCCAGAGGACTTTTAGGGTTTTACTATGTAGTATGATGTAGAATTCTTGATTTAGATTGTTCCAGGAGTGGCACCAGTGTCCATTCCTCCTTATATGATGGCTACACCTGAGTTGTCGGAGCTCAAGAAGCAGTTGGAGGATTTGCAGGAAAAGGGTTTCATCCAACCCAGTACATCTCCGTAGGGTTCTCCAATCCTATTTGTGAAGAAGGAAGATGGTACCCTCAGTCATTTAGTGGACTATCAGAATTTGAACTAGTTGATGGTCAAGAATCGATATCCCTTGCTGAGTATCGATGGTTTCTTTGATCAGCTTCAATGTTCCTGGTTGTTCTCAAAGATTGAATTGAGAACCAATTATCACCATTTGCGTGTTAGACCATATGATATACCTATTACACTTTTCCAGATAAAGTATGGTCTATAAGATTATATGGTTATGTCGTTCGGTCTCACAAATGTGCTCACAGTTTTCAGGGCACTGATTAACTGAGTGTTCCATCCATACATGGATTTCTTCATGGATGTTTTCGTGGATGTCATCTAAGTGTACTCTCACACTGTAAATGACCATGCTACCCTTCGGGATTTAATTTTGATTACTCTAAGGCAGAATTAGTTATATGTTAATCTCTCAAAATGGCACTTTTGGATGGACGAGATTCACTTCTAGGGTCATGTTTCCTCAAGGACAAGAGGGTCAGTAGACCAAAAGAAAGTGAGATTGGTAGTTTCTTGGGAGAAGATGAAAAATGTCTTTTAGGTGTAGAGAATTATATGGATGTCTTGATACTACATACCTTTCATACAATACTTTTCACACCAACTATCACCATTGAAAGGTTTGAAAAAGAAATGGGTGAAGTTATTGTGGTCAGATTTTTGTGAGTCAGCCATTTAAGAGCTTAAAGGGAGGATGAATTCAGCAGTGATTCTAGTCTTTTCATATCTAAGAAAGAGATATACTATTTCCTACGATGCATCAGGTATTGGGCTTGGATCTGTTCTTATGCAGGGAGATGGAGTCGTTTCTTACGGGTCTCGGTAGTTAAAGACAAAGGAGATGAATTACCCGACAAACAATCTGGAGATGGAAGCTGTTGTTCTTGCTCTATGTTGTTGGAGACATTATCTTTTGGGAGAGCACTTTGTGATGCTCACCAACCAGAATAGTCTTAAGTACATATTCACCCAGCGTGATCTGAATTTGGGAGAGCGAAGGACAGTTGAGTACCTTCAGTCTTTTGACTATGAGCTTGACTACATGCCTGGGAAAGGAAATATTGTGGCTGATACACTGAGCAGGAGGACTCAGTTATAGGCAGTCCGAGAGTCCATCAGTGAGCGGAACCTTATAGCTCTATTCTATGATATGTATTTGAAGATGCATGATAGATAGGGGAAGACATTTTTATCTTCTGTAGTTGTTACCTATACTCTTCTTGATCGAGTAAAAATGATGCAGCTATCAGATTATGAAGGCCTAGTCCAATAGGAATGCGTGTCAGGAAAGGATCCTATTCCTTGGTGGACCATAGGTGAGGATAAGATTCTTCGATTCTATGGACACGTATGGGTGCCAGAAGATATACGTGATGAGCTGATGCATGACATTCATTCCTCAATTTGGGATGTTTATCCTATCGTCACCAAGATGTATCGTGATCTACACTGTCAATATTAGTGGCCAGGTATGTAGAGGGATGTTGTTGGTTTCTTCATGGAGTTTTCTACTTGTCAGCAGGTATAGGGGGAGCACCAGCGACCGACATGAATTTTATAGTAGTTACCCTTTCTAGATTGGAAGTGGACTGATGTCGTGATGGACTTCGTGACTGGTTTGATGAGGTTGCCTCGAGTGAATAGCGTAGTATGGGTTTTCATTGACAGATTCACGAAGGTCTCACACTTCTATCTGATCAAGGAAAATGCCAATGTTGATGAGCTAGTGTGGTTGTACATCCTAGAGATCGTATGTCTTCATGGAGTTTCAAACTCCATTGTTTCAGACAGAGATGAACATTGTACTTAACGGTTCTTGCAGGGGCTTCAGATGGATTTGGGCACACAGGTACATTTGAGTACAACTTACCATCCCCAGATAGATGGCCAGTCCGAGTGTACAATTCTGGTGCTTGAGAATATGCTTCGAGCATGCATTCTGGATTTTGGAGGTTCTTGGGAGAAACATATAACTCTTGTGGAGTTTTCCTACAATAATATTTTCCACGAAACTATTAATATTACACCATATGAGGCTTTTTACTTATCACAACCCGAACCTACCAGTCTCGAGCCACAACTACCCAAAGCCTGCCTCCATTGGGTAGGGGTTGGCGACAAGCACCGAAGGCGTAACAGTATCAGGGATGCCTTTCCCTAATTACCTGTAAACACACACACACAGCCCAATCGATGCAGAAGTGCAAAGTCAAAATAAAACTGATGGAAAAAAACAACATACCCTAACCACAGTCATGCATCAACTTCTAAATAGAGAGAAGTAATGTGATGAAAAGTACTGATAAGATACCGAATGGAAAAAGGGAAAAACATGCACACAACTTGAAAGGTGCCACAACCTAGAAATAGGTAAACAAAAGTAAACATGTGGAGAGTCTCTCACCTGAAAGACCTACTATGACCACTGCATGTAGCCAATGCTCATGTGTCCCCTACTCTCCTTTGTAGTCTCGATCGACCTGTGTGTCGTCTGCATTGGCACACCATGTGCAGGAAAATCCCAAGTAAGGGTGAGTACAAGGTTACTCAGTAGGATGCCCAGAAATCTCGAGGGATCAATAAAAGAATTACCAAAATGGTGAGCAGTAGACAGAACAAGGAACAATGAATGAGTGCAGTAAATAGAATGATGCTCAACACAACAGAAGAAAGGGAGTAGACTCGTCCAACCAAGAGGAACTGGATACTGAAAGCCCATGAAATAACATGGATGTCTTCACCCCTCTTTGAAGGAGTGTAACTGAACCCCAAGAGTGAGATCAAAAGTATGTTGGGTGTATATATATATATATTCTCAACAAAAAACCCAAATGAGTGTGTATGGGGATCTCTATCTCCATGCTCATCCCAGGAAAAGTCGACAGAAGTTCTAAGGATGTCCACCACTGATGCCCAATAGTCCTGCATGTCAAAACCTCCTCATCGGTAAGTCATACCAAAAGCAGTCCCACTCTAGTAATCATGTAAAAAAACACTGACTAGACTCATCGAATGGGGTGGAGTTTGAATGAACTCATTGGGTAACCCACTTCCCAGCCCAACTGGATGGTAAACCCCAAAAGGTTGTCGGGTGACCCACTGCCCGACCCTAGAGGAGGGTAAACCAAAAAAGTTCATCAAGTATCTAACTGCCCAGGCCAACTGGAGGGTAAAACCTAAAGTAAATGGGTAACCAACTACCTAGCCCTACTGGAGGGTAAACCCTAATGTCAATAGGTAACACACTACCCATCCCTGCTAGAGGGTAAACCTGGAACTATTCTGATTATTCCACACTGCACCCGCCATCACTGGGTGTCATTAGCATCATGACCGTGTTTTGGGTCGTAGTGCATTAGAGAGACCACCAGACAAATCCCTTTCATGTTTCCACATTTAATGAGATCTCAAAAGTGGATATTCACTCCCAAACAGATTACACCATTTTAATTCGCAATGAAAAACATGTGAGATAGACTACATAGTCGCTGAAAACAGTCTCCCAACGAAAAGGTTTCCCAACGTCACTTTACGCCCATAAATGTTTCATGAGGCCCACACTGTGGTCCAAAAGAGGTCATGAGAACCGTTACATCGTGATGCTCTCGAAAAAACACACTAAAATGAATACTCGTTTACCCCGAACGGTCTTCTGATGAAAATTTCACAAAACGCTGATCACAGCTTAAAATACAGATCATCGGGCCCATGCCTCAACTCCAGCATCAATGCCTTAAAGAACACTGGACAACTTTTTCTCGACGCCAGGTTCAAAATTCCATTGGCGATGCCTTAAACGGTCTCCTGATGTGTTTGCTCGATTCGAAGGAAGAATCTTGTTGTAGTATTTAACGAGCATGTCGCAGCACCGAGCCCCCCTATTGGGAATTGGAAATTCCAGAGACCATATGAAAAAATTCTTCTTGAGCTAAGGATTGTAATACTAGAGACATCACACAAAATGGACATATGTAGTGAATGTCATGGGTGTCTGAATTCGAGGTGGGGAACCCCTTGGGCTGGACCGTCCAGGGTCGGCCGGTCAGCACAACCAAGGCCATCCCACGGCATAGTTGTGTTGCCCCTCCACTGACCCTCGGTCCATGCATGTGTTGATCAGCCCTCGTTTCTGGTCATGGTGCTATGCAAAGACCCGCTGAAGGCGGATCTCGATCCCTGCATGGGTCACGCACCACAACCCTGCCCCATCACGCCCTAACGGTCTCGCCCACCACCGTCAGGGAAACCACACACTGCCTGGGACCACAGTGCCACCTGGGTCTGCCTCCATGCCATCATCCCAGAACCGCACCACCGCTGCCTTGAGTACCTCGCACTGCTGACGCTGCCAGCCGAACCTCCCTGGAACCACTATAAAAATGGGGAAAACGGCTAGGAATCTTTACAGGGCCACCCCAAATGCCTTGGGACTCGAAATTTTGATCCGAAAATGTATTTGGAAAGGTAAAATCAATCCATATGAAACCATGGGTTTTACCTGAAGATCAAACATCATTTTAAATCATGAAAATGAATTTGAAGGGGGTTACGGGAATTAAAATTTAAAACGCACTGGCCTACCTCGCTGGGCGTATCCCATAACTTCGCCGATGATCTGCCAGATCCGCCGCACCTTGCCAAATAGGTGGATGAGAGGAGATGTGCTTTTTGAGTGGAATTATCCACAGAGATGATCAAGGGGGAGAAGAGGGTGGGGTGTTGTGTTTAAATAGAATACACTTAATCCCCCCGCCTGTTGGCCCCATACACGAACATTCAGTGGGGTTGAGGTTCATCCACCCCTAGGGTAAAAACCACGTTCTGAGGACAATAGCAGTCTCGGAATTTTAATCTGAGCCTCTGTTAAATAGTTGTAAAGTCCACGCGCAAGGCTGCTAAATTACGAAAATTCACCTGGTGGCGTTTTCCAAATAAGGGTCACGCCCACAAAATTTACAAACCTCCAAGGGTAAACGGCGCATTTCAAACTGAATGGTGCCATCAGTTTTCCCATCTCAGCAACCATTTAGGAGTTTTTTTATTTATTTGGTGTGTCTAGTGTGAACTCACATAAAATTTAATTATGACCACACCGGGGCTCGGAATTACACATCATCTGAACGCCCTTCCGTGGAATAACATTTAGAAAATTTCAAAATCTTATATGATTAAAACCCAAGATATTACATCATTCCCTCCTTCATGTTTTTCATCCCTGAAAAAAAAAATACAAAAACTACTCAGGATACAGAGCTCGCATCTGGATCTCCCATTCCCAGTTTCTCTCTTGCACTCTTCCGAGCATCCACAGCACACAAACCAAATGAAGGGTTTGTCCATGCAATGTTTTCTCCTGTCGGTCCTCAATCACCATCGGGTGCTCCGAAAAGGGGGCTTCAATCATAATGTCCAGCTCTACCCAGTCGATAACGTGTGTGGGGTCATGCATGTATTTCCTCCACTATAACAAGTGGAAGGCCTCATGAACCCTCTCCAGCTATGAGGTAGAGAAAGACGGTAGCCCATCTCACCTACCCTGCGCACAATCTCCGAGGGCCCGATGAACCTTGGGGACAGCTTTCCTCACCGGCCGATCCTCTGAGTACCACGTCGTGGGAAGACCCTAAAAAATAAATGGCCCCCCTGCTCGATCTCCAAAGCCCTGCAATGACGATCTGCGTAGGACATGTGTCTGATATGAGCCATCCTCTTTTCTCACAAATGACCCACACCTTGTCCATCATCACATGCAATAAATCTAGGCCCATGAGGGTGGCTCCCCAACCTCCGTCTAGCACATAGGTGACCTACATGGTCTCCCATAGAGGTCCTGAAAAGGGAAAAATCCAATATTAGAGTGGTAACTATTGTTGTACGTGAACTCCACCAAGGGTTGGTGATCCTCCTAGATTAGGCCAAAGTCTAACACGCATGCCCTGAGCATATCCTCAATCACCTGGATAGTGTGCTTAGTCTGCCCGTCCATCTAGGGGTGAAAAGTTGTAATCATCCACAGATGGCTCCCAAATGCCTCATGTAGGCCTCTCCACAATCGCAACACAAATCGCATGTCACAGACAGAGATGATCGTCGAGGGTACTCCATGAAGGCGGATGATATCCCAAACGTACATTATCCCTAGACTCTCCACCAAGCTCTGGTCCCTGAGGGAAAGGAAGTGTGCTGACTTCGTGAGTTGATCCACTATCACCCAAATCAAATTGTGGCCATTCTTTGTGCGCAGGATCCCTGTGACTAAGTCTATAGATTTCCCATCCCACTACCACTCTGAGATAACAATGGGCTGCAACAACTCTGTCGGAACCTGACGCCTTTCCTTCACCTGCTGAAAGGTAAGACACCAAGAAACGAAATCATCTTCACTCCACTACATGCCAGACCACCGAAACTACTGATGAAGGTATATGTAAATATTCCCCACACAGATATGTACATCCAAGGGTGAAGTGTGGAACTCCCGCATCACCACCTCCTGCATCTCCACTAGTATAATAGCTCTCCCCTGGAATAGGATCTCATGATTCTCTCCTCCATAATACCCATCAGGTGCGTCTTCCATGGATATCTGATCATGAAGTACCTCACTATCGACATCCCCTAGTTGCTAGTTTCCCACACGCTCATGGAGTGAAGGATTCAATACCATCAACTACAGAAAATTCGTACCCTCCTGCTTCACTATGGTCATCCATAGCGATGCCAACTGCACTGAACCTTCCTACACTAAACGAGCCTGGGACTACCTGCTATGGGCATATGCTACAATGTTGCCCTTCCCTAGAGTGTAGAATATCTCAAAATCATAGTCATGTAGAAACTCCAGCCATCGCCTCTGCCTTAGATTCAAATCCCTCTGAGTGAAGATATACTTGAGACATTGGTGGTATAATTAGACCACAAAACTCTTACACAGAAGGTACTATCTCCATAACCTCAAGGCAAAGACCACAACATCCATCTCCAAATCGGGAGTCACATAATTCTGCTCATGGGCCCTCAACGGCCTCGACCCATATGCAATCACTGCTCGCTATTGTATCAGCACGCACCTGAGCCCAGCTCCTGAAGCATCACAGTATAATATGAACTCAACACCCTCCTCTAGCAGACTCAACATTGGATCACTAGTTAGCCTCTGTATCAACTCCTTGAATGTATTTTGACACTGATTAGTCCAGGTGAACTATCGTCCCTTCCACGTCAATGCAGTCAAAGGGGTGGGAATACTGAGGAATTATTCTATAAACCACTTGTAGTACCCTACCAAACCAAGGAAGCTCCACACCTATGAAAATTCTTGTGTGGATCCCAAGAAATATATGCCTCTATTATTTCGGGATCTATGACCAATCCCAAATCCATAATGACATTCCCTAGAAATTAATCCTCATGAATCCAGAACTTACACTAAGAGAGCATACCAAAAAGCTAGTTCTCTTGGAGAAAGTATAGGACCATCCTCAAATGCTTTGTGTTCACCACTTTCGTCTCAGAGTAGATGTGTATGTCTTCAATAAAGACAACCACACACCGGTCCAAGTATGGATGGAAGATTTGGTTCATCAAAGCCATGAAAACCGCGGTGGAATTCATCATGCCAAAGAGCATCACTAGAAACTTGTAATGCCCATATCGACAATAGAAATCCTATTTTGGGATATCAGCTTCCCGAACCCACAACTCATGGTATTCAGATCGATGATTTATCATGGAGAACCACTTTTCACCTCTCAACTAGTCAAGAAGTCGTTGAACCTCAATAATGGGAATGTATTCTTTATCGTGGCCTAATTTAGGTGATGATAATACACACAAAGCCACAGACTACAATATTCCATTTTCAAAAACAAAACTGGAGCTTCCTAGGGGGACACACTGGGCCTGATGAATCCCTTCTCACAAAGGCCGTCCAGCTGATGTTGTAGCTCCTGAGGTTATGTGGGTGTCATCCAATAATCTTCACATTATATCTGGGTAGTCCACGACTGCAAGTCAATGTATAACTCTATCTCTCGACTTGGAGGTAGTCCAAGAACATCCTTTAGAAAGATGTCCATGTAGTCCTCTAAAACGGTAGGGAATCAAGAGCTTGTAGCGTCTGCTTTTCCGAGATCCATACTTGCCAACTAGAGAAAAAAAGGTTGTGATCCCCTACATAGAATACCCATCTGCTCTGCCATGAGGTGTCTTTCACCAAGGATGGTGAACCTTGTCCAATCAGAAAAGACGCATCTGACTCATCTGTGATGACAATCGATCTGGATGTGAACTATAGAATGCCATTCCATGCCCAGGATAATGTCGTAAGGTTCCATCATGATGATGAGCATGTCCCATGTGAAACTCCCTCCTCTGAACAATAGTTCACACTGTCTGATGATAATGGTCACTAAAGAGGCACTTCCCATAGGAACCTCAAGGCTATGTGATGAAGCATTGTCGTGCGCCCTCTCAAAAATATTTATACTAAGTGCAGCATAGTGGCTAACCTATGTCGATCTCTTGAGGAGCCTTTTGCAGTCAATCACTCATTATTTCTAATTCAGTGTATATATATAAACTGAAATGACCAGAAAAGATATTTGAGAATTAAAAATACAAAGATAAAAGTAAATATGTAGATGCAATGCAACAGAATGAATGCAAATAGAATGATGTTAAGACAGAAAGGAGACGTTCCCGAGAGCATCACCCAGAGTGAACCTTCATCATCTCATTATTATTTTCGAATTTACTTAATGAACATGCTCAATCATATGCATGAACATCCTCCTCTGCATATGGTTGTGAACATATGATACTCTCAATGATCACCGAGAGACCACACATCCACCTCCTCAATCGAGGGAAAATATTGCAGATGTGAAAGTTAAACCTCGGGTGGCAAGTGGAGACACAAAGGCGGCTTTCCCACTAAGATCCCCCTAGGTTTAACTCTAAGTAAATAACAAACATTGAGAATAAATTTTCAAATACTTGTGTACATCACTGAATTACTCCCCCAGGAACATCCTCAGGTTAGCTACTCATGATCACAAGCATAAGAGTTCAAAGTGATGATGAAAACGGGGAGAGATAACAAAAGAGAGAAAGAAAAGTGAAGAAAGGAAAACACTTGAATAAAAATATGAAATGATATTACATAATGAAAGTAAAATAAAATTCAAAGATAAACATAATAAAATGGACAACAAAGGCTATTCCTATGTTGCCAACCCTTTGGAATGAAAAAGACACACTCTTTTATAGAGAGAGTGTGTGAAAATATTTCTCCAAAAATAGTCCTCCGAAGGTATGCGCATTGATGACATACTTAATGAAAGAATTTGGGACTTGTTCCTTCTTTAGAGTTGTTCCCCTAGATATCCTCTGTCTACCCCCAAATTTAATCCAGATTGGTCCACGTATGAAAGAGATATGGCCAAACTACTCCAGATATTTAATTCTTCCCAGGTGACTCTTCGTATTCCAAAACACCGAGTTCCAACGCATTAATGTCCTTGATAATGAAAGACTCATGCACAGACATATGAATTGAAGTTATTAATCAGGATATATCTAAGCTCCATGTAGGATTTCAGCTCTATTGGTTCCTCCATTTATGAGCTATGGTCCCCACAATGAAATTATACATTTATGTACACAGTTTTCGAGGCCTGAATTGTGAGCTGGATTTGAGCTTCCAAATGACTGATTGAGCTTTGGGTACAGAAAGATAAAATGAACATCATTGAACATAGGAACCTATAAAAGAATAATTTTTCAATTTATATCATTTTAGAAAAGTTATGGAAGAAACATTATAATAAATGAAAACTGTTTAAATCCAAAATAAGCCATTTTTCCAATTAAGCTCAAAAATACTCCTGAAACATAAAATGTGACAATTTCATTTAAAATAACACATTGGTGGGATTAAAAACATTGAAATTCAGAATAAAATAATTGAAAATAATTGTTCTATCAATTCCCCCACACATAAACATTGCCCTCCTGGGCCATCATCTTATACCATGGTCAAAAACAAACTTCTCAAAGCATAAATGACAACACAACTCAATTATCATATGAGAGAAAATATCATGCCTCATACATGGATCATAATTTAAGAACTCCTCAAAAATCATATGAATCTATTAGATCGCATGTTAATCTTCACAAGCATTTCATACCTACCTCCCTAGAAAATTATTTCTCTATTCACTCCAGGATATTTTAATATGGAGTTTTTCTCATTCCCAAAAACATGTCTGAATCCATAGGCTTTTTATCCTCATAGTATATCCACTTCACAGAGTCACAAATTTTTCAATCATGAGGTATTTTTCATGGGTTGCTCTGAAGATGAGGGTTGACAGGTTTAAAATACAAAAACATCTGAGGCAGAATGAGGAGGGTTAAGCTCTAAAGTGAAGTAAATGGATGAAAACAGTTTTTCCCAAGAATGGTGTGCTCCTCAATCAGCTCAAAAACGAATCACCTCTAAAAACCTCTTCATTATGGAAGTTCACACTTAGAATTTCAGCATCAATTATTTTCATCCCTATTTTCCCCATTTGTAGAATTGTTTCAGCTTGAATTCAGATCTGGATTTCACTTCAAAATCATGTTTTGGAGGAAAAGAGAGGCAGCTTTTGATCTTTGAATATTGGAAAACATCCAGCCCATATGTAATGATATTTTTGGACACTAATCCATCTTACCATCATGAAATTTATTCCACCAAATCAGTAATAAATTTGGTAACACTTTCAAGTCAGCTCAAACTGATTCTTCAGGAAAGCAAAACAGAGCCCATCTTCTCCCTCCCCCACACATGGGTTCAACAATAATCATGAATTTAACTTCTAGAGAAGGTTGGAAAGGGATCAATGGCTTATAATGTGGCTGGATAACAAGGTATTTCATGGTTACTAGGGGATTAAGAAGTTAATATGTTAAGGTAGGCCAAAATAAGAGTGTGAATGCAAAAGGGGCTTTCAACGTGATGCCTCAATCATACTTGACACATTCCATGAACTCTAATAGCTTTGAAAAAGAGAAAAATAGAACGTTTTGGATCATACAACATGTCTCAAGACTCTCATGAAAAGGAGAAATATAATAAGATGTTAAACATGTTTAGAAACCTCTTAGGTTGTGCAAGATTTTCAATTTGGACAGCACTAGTGCACATGAGTTTCACAATCAACTAAACATCATCAAATGAAAAGATCAAAAATTAGAAACAAAATCCATTCAGAAATCATTTAAATCCTCATATACTCAAATAAATAAATGTTCCAAAAATACCTAGATGGTTTGAATTTTCCCAAGTATTCTATTTTAGCTCAAGATTCCTAAAATCACACCAAAAAACGAAAAATGATAATAAGAAACTTAAAATTACAACTTGAAAAATAAAATGAAAGCACACACAAAAGAAAGGACATCACATAATAAAAATAAATAAAAATAAATAGAAAAGGTATAGAAAAGGGATAATTTTTCATTTGACCCCCAAGCAGATGCTAGGTTTTTACTGCCTCTAGTCAGGCAGTTGCAACAGATTATCCCCAATCAGATTGTGGATGTGGTTTATTTGAGATAAACCACCAAATGTGACTTTTTCCAGCATCCATTAGTAGAAAATGAGATTGGAGGACCCCCAAGAAAATATGAAAGTTCCAAACCCACAAAAAATAATAAAGATAGAATTTGAGATTTAGAGTGGGAGGTAATAGAATATAGGGGTGCTCCCTGTGAACATCTGTGGTGTCCTCCTCCAAATGGTATGAAAGTTGTTGTTGAGGAGGCAGTCGCACCACCAATAGATTCTCTAGCTCTTCTTCCTTGATCACCACCACATGAGTGGTATCTTTCATATCATCCAAGGTATACTCCATTTGTGGTATATCAGAAATTTCTGGAAAGTATATGTTAGATAGAAATTCAGTTTGAATAAGATTAAAACAATATGAATCAATTAAAAAATATCCTCTTTCAAGTAAGTCAGCTTGAAAATTGATCACTTTGGGCAAGACCATTGGAAACTCCATCTCATTAGGTGCATCATATTTATCATCTTCCAAAGCAAGAGTGGGTTCAAATGGTATTTATTGTTCATTAGAAAGGATGGGAAGATAAAGTTTCAGGTTATCTTCAACAATTTTTTTCCAAGATACTTCCAAAAAATGATGATCTCACATAAGTGAATCAGCTGGCATGTGTACATCAGTGACCTCCTTGAGAAATGGTTGAGTTTGGGATGATATAATTAAATATTTTAGAATCTCCTTCTCACCCTCCTCTGGTTCTTTGACATAACAAATAATCGGTGAAATCTCTTCCACCACTCGTTCTGGTTTAGGTTCAGCTTAGGTTCATTTTCGGGTTTCTATTGAAACGCACGAACATATTCATAAATCAACGTTATTTGGCTCTCCAATTATTCCACTACATTACTAATCCTTTTATAATTATCTTCAAGATCATTTAAAACTTCTTCTGTCACTTGTGATTCAGTTGTCCATGCATAAAAAATTGAATTGAAAGTCACCACGAACAAATATATATATATATATTTTTTTAAAATTTATTGTTTTTTTGTTTTTTTAAATAAAGGAAGAAAAATAATATACAATAAGTGAATAAAAATAATGATTGAAGGCAACTTGTATCCCCGGAAATGGCACAAATTTGATGATGCATTGTCTTGCACACTCTCAAAAATATTTATACTAAGTGCAGCACAGTGGCTGGCCTAGGTCGATCTCTTGATGAACCTTTTGCAGTAAATTACTCATTATTTCTAATTCAGTGTATATATATAAAATAAAATGACCAGAAATGATATTTGAGAATTAAAAATATACAAAACTAAAAGTAAATATGCAGATTCAATGCAATAGAATGAATCCAAACAGAATGATGTTAAGACAGAAAGGAGACATTCCCGAGAGCTTCACCCAGAGTGAACCTTCATCGTCTCATTATTAGTTTCGAATTTATTTAATGAACATGCTCCATCATATGCATGAAAATCCTCCTCTGTATATGGTTGTGAACATATGGTACTCTCAATGATCACCGAGAGACCACACATCCACCTCCTCGATCGAGGGAAAATATTGCTGAATTGAAAGTTAAACCTCGGGTGGCAAGTGGATACACAAAGGCGCCTTTTCCACTAAGATCCCCCTAGGTTTAACTCTAAGTAAATTAGAAACATTAAGAATGAATGTTCAAAGACTTGGGTACATCACTGAATTTCTCCCCCGGGAACTTCCTCAGGTTAGCTACTCATGATCATGAGCATAAGACTTCACGGTGATGAAGAAAACGGGGAGAGATAACAAAAGAGAGAAAGAAAAGTGAAGAAAGGATAAAACATGACTAAAAATATGAAATGATATTACATAATAAAAGTAAAATAAAATACAAAGCTAAACTACAGAAAATGGAAAACAAATGCTATTCCTATGTTGCCAACCCTTTGGAATTGAAAAGACACACTCTTTTATAGGGAGAGTGTGTGAAAATTTGGCTCCAAAAATACTCCTCCGAAAGAATGTACATTGATGACCTAATTAATGACATAATTTGGGACTTTTTACTTCTTTAAAGTTTTTACCCTGGATATCCTCTGTCTCCACAAAAATGGTGAGCCTGATTGGTCCACTTATGAAGGACATATAGCCAAACTACTCTAGATATTTAATTCTATCCGGGTGACTCTTCGTATTCCAAAACAGTGTGTTCCAATGCATTAATTTCCTTGATAATGAAAGAATCATGCGCGTCCATTTTATTGTAAGTTATTAATCAGGATTTATTTGTGCTCCATGTAAATTTCAACTCCATTGGTTCGTCCATTTATGAGCTATGGTCCCCACAATTAAATTATGCAGTTCTGTACATAGTTTTCGAGGCCTGAATTGTGAGCTGGATTTGAGCTTCCAAATGACTGATTGAGATTTGGGTCCAAAAGGATAAAATGAACATCATCGAACATTGGAACTTATAAAAGAATAATTTTTCAATTTATATCAGTTTAGAAAAGTTATGGCCCAAACATTATCATAAATGAAAACTGTTTAAATCCAAAATAAGCAATTTTTCCAATTAAGCACAAAAATACTCCTAAAACATAAAATGTGACAATTTCCATTAAAATAACACATTGGTGGGATTAAAAACATTGAAATTCAGAATAAAATAATTGAAAATAATTGTTCTATCAATTCCCCCACACTTAAACATTGCACTCCTGGGAAATCATCTTATACAATGGTCAAAAACAAACTTCTCAAAGCATAAATGACAACACAGCTCAATTATCATATGAGAGAAAATCTCATGCCTCATTCATGGATCAGAATTTAAGAACTCCTAAAAAACCATATTAATCTATTCAATCTCATATTAATCCTCACATGCATGTCATACCTACCTCCCTAGAAAATTATTTCTCTCTTCACTCCAGGATATTTTAATGTGGTGTTTTTCTCATTCCCAAAAACATGTGTGATTTACATAGGCTTGCTATCCTCCTAGTATCTCCACTTCACAGAGTCACAAATGTGTCAATCATGAGGTATTTTTCATGGGTTGTTCTGAAGCTGAGGGTTGGCAGGTTTAAAATGCAAAAACATCTGAGGCAGAATGAGGAGGGTTAAGCTCTAAAGTGAAGTAAATGCATGAAAACAGTTTTGCCCAAGAATGGTGTGCTCCTCAATCAGCTCAAAAAAAAGCACCTCTAAAAACCTCTTCATTTGGTAAGTTCACACTTAGAATTTCAGCATCAATTATTTTCATCCCTATTTTCCCCATTTGTAGCATTGTTTCAGCTTGAATTCAGATCTGGATTTCACATCAGAATCATGTTTTGGAGGAAAAGAGAGGCAGCTTTTGATCATCGAATATCGTAGAACTTCCAGCCCATGTGTAATGATATTTTTGGACACTAATCCATCTTACCATAATGACATTTATTCCACCCAATCAGTAATAATTTTGGTAACATTTTCAAGTCAACTCAAACTGATTCTTCAGGAAAGCAAAACAGAGCCCATCTTCTCCGTCCCCCACACATGGGTTCAATAATAATCATGCATTTAACTTCTAGAGAAGGTTGGAAAGGGATAAATGGATTATAATGTGGCTGGATAACAAGTTATTTCATGGATACTAGGGGATTAAGAAGTTAATATGTAAAGGTAGGCCAAAATAAGAGTGTGAATGAAAAAGGGGCTTTCAACGTGATGCCTCAATCATACTTGACACATTCCATGAACTCTAACAGCTTTGAAAAAGAGAATAATAGCATGTTCTAGATCACACAACATGTCTAAAGACTCTCATGAAAAGGAAAAAATATAAGAATATGTAAAACAGGTTTAGAAACCTCTCAGGTTGGGCAAGATTTTCAATTTGGACAGCACTAGTGCACATGAGTTTCACAATCAACCAAACATCATCAAATGAAAAGATCAAAAATTAGAAATAAAATCCATTCAACAATTATTTAAATTCTCAAATACTAAAATCAAGAAATGTTACAAAACTACCTAGATGGTTTGAATTTTCCAAAGTATTCAATTTCAGCTCAAGATTCTTAAAATGGCACCAAAAAAACGAAAAAGGATAATAAGAAACATAAAAAAAACGTGAAAAATAAAATGAAATCACACACAAAAGAAATGACAACACATAATAAAAATAAATAAAACTAAATATAAAAGGTATAGAAAATGGATAATTCTTCGTTTGACCCCCAAGCGGATGCTAGGTTTTTACTGCCTCTAGTCAGGCAGTTGCAGCAGATTATCCCCAATCAGATGGTGGATGTGGTTTATTTGAGATAAACCACCAAATGTGACTTTTTCTAGCATCCATCAGTAGACACTGAGATTGGAGAACTCCAAAGAAAATATTAAAGTTCCAAACCCACAAGAAATAATAAAGATTAGAGTTGAGAGTTAGAGTTGGAGGGAATAGAATATAGGGGATCTCCCCGTGAACATCTGTGGTGTCCTCCTCCAAATGGTATGAAAGTTGTTGTAGAGGAGGCAGTCGCACCACCAATAGCTTCTCTAGATCTTCTTCCTTGATCACCACCACTTGAGTGGTATCTTTCATATCATCCAAGGTCTTCTCCATTTGTGGTATATCAGAAATTTCCAGAAAGGAGATGTTAGAAAGCAATTCAGTTTGAATAAGATTAAAACAATATGAATCAATTATGAAATATTCTATTTCAAGTAAGTTAGCTTGAAAATTGGTTTCGTAGGGAAAGACCATTGGAAACTCCATATTAGCAGGTGCATCATATTTATCATCTTCCAAAGGAAGAGTGAGTTCAAAAGTTTTTGATAGTTCATTAGAAAGGATGGGAATATAAGGTTTCAGGTTATCTTCAACAATGTTTTTCCAGGATTCTTCCAAAAAATGTTGATCTCACATAAGTGAATCAGCTGACATGTGTACATCAGGGACCTCCTTGAGGAATGGTTGAGTTTGGGATGATATAATTAAATCTTTTATAATCTCCTTCTCACCCTCCTCTGGTTCTTTGACATAACAAATAATCGGTGAAATCTCTTCCACCACTCGTTCTGGTTTAGGTTCAGCTTAGGATGAAGTTCAGGTTTCTCTTGACACGCATGAACGTATTCAGAAATCAAAGTTATTTGGCTCTCCAATTTTTACACTACATTACTAATCCTTTTATACTTATCATCAAGATAATTTAAAACTTCTTCTGGCACTTGATATTCAGTCGTCCATGCATAAAAAATTGAGTTGAAAGTCACCATAAACAAATATATTTTTTCTTGTTTATAAAATTTATTGTTTTTTTGTTTTTTTAATTAATGGAAGAAAAATAATATACAATAAGTGAATAAAAATAATGAGTGAAGGCAACTTGTTTCCCGGCAATGTCACCAATTTGATGAAGTGTTGTCGTGCACGCTCTCAAAAATATTTATACTAAGTGCAGCATAGTGGCTGGTCCAGGTCGATCTCTTGAGGAGCCTTTTGCAGTCAATTACTCATTATTTCTAATTCAGTGTATATATATAAACTAAAATGACCATAAATGATATTTGAGAATTAAAAATATACAAAAATAAAAGTAAATATGCAGATGTAATGCAATATAATGAATCCAAACAGAATGATGTTAAAACAGAATGGAGACATTCCTGGGAGCATCACCTAAATTGAACCTTTGTCATCTCATTATTAGTTTCGAATTTATTTAATGAACATGCTCCAAATTATGCATGAACATCCTCCTCTGCATATGGTTGTGAACATATTGTACTCTCAATGATCGCCGAGAGACCACACATCCACCTCCTCGATCGAGGGAAAATATTGCAGAAGTGAAAGTTAAACCTCAGGTGGAAAGTGGAGTCACAAAGGCGCCTTGCCCACTAAGATCCCCGTAGGTATAACTCTAAGTAAATAAAAAACATTAATAATTAATGTTCAACGAATTGGGTACATCACTGAATTTCTCCCCCGGGAACTTCCTCATGTTAGCTACTCATGATCACGAGCATAAGACTTCACAGTGATGAAGAAAACGAGGAGAGATAACAAAAGAGAGAAAGAAAAGTGAAGAAAGGATAAAACTTGAAAAAAATTGAAATTATATTACATAATAAAAGTAAAATAAAATTCAAATCTAAACTACATAAAATGGCCAACAAAGGCTATTCCTATGTTGCCAACCCTTTGGAATGAAAAAGACACACTCTTTTATAAGGAGAGTGTGTGAAAATTTGGCTCCAAAAATACTCCTTCAAAAGTATGCACATTGATGACCTAATTAATGACATAATTTGGGACTTATTCCTTCTTTAAAGTTGTTCCCCTAGATATCCTCTATCTCCAAAAAAATTGTGAGCCGGATTGGTCCACTTATGAAGGAGATACGGCAAAACTACTCCGGATATTTAATTCTGTCCAGGTGACTCTTTTTATTCCAAAACACCATGTTCCAATGCATTAATTTCCTTGATAATGAAAGAATCATGCGTGGCCATTTTAATGTAAGTTATTAATTAGGATTTATTTAAGCTCCATGTAAATTTAATCTCCATTGGTTTGTCCATTTACGAGCTATGGCCCCCACAATTAAATTATGCAGTTCTGTACATTGTTTTCGAGACCTGAATTGTGAGCTGGATTTGAGCTTCCAAATGAATGATTGAGCATTGGGTCCAGAAGGTTAAAATGAAAATCATAGAACATAGGAACCTATATAAGAATAATTTTTCAAATTATATCAGTTTATAAAAGTTATGGCCGAAACATTATAATAAATGAAAACTGTTTAAATCCAAAATAAGCCATTTTTCCAATTAAGCTCAAAAATACTCCTAAAACATAAAATGTGACAATTTCCCATAAAATAACACATTGGTGGGATTATAAACATTGAAATTCAGAATAAAATAATTGAAAATAATTGTTCTATCAATTCCCCCACACTTAAACATTGCACTCCTGGGCAATCATCTTATACCACGGTCAAAAACAAACTTCTCAAAGCATAAATGACAACACAACTCAATTATCATATGAGAGAAAATCTCATGCCTCATACATGGATCAGAATTTAAGAACACCTCAAAAATCATATGAATCTATTCGATGTCATGTTAATCCTCACATGCATGTCATACCTACCTCCCTAGAAAATTATTTCTCTCTTCACTCCAGGATATTTTAATGTGGAGTTTTTCTCATTCCCAAAAACATGTGTGATTTCCATAGGCTTTCTATCCTCCTAGTATATCCACTTCACAGAGTCACAAATTTGTCAATCATGAGGTATTTTTCATGGGTTGTTCTGATGTTGAGGGTTGGCAGGTTTAAAATGCAAAAACATCTGAGGCAGAATGAGGAGGGTTAAGCTCTAAAGTGAAGTAAATGCATGAAAACAGTTTTTCCCAAGAATGGTGTGCTCCTCAATATTATCAAAAACAAATCACCTCTAAAAACCTCTTAATTTTGTAAATTCACACTTAGAATTTCATCATTAATTATTTTCATCCCTCTTTTCCCCATTTGTAGCATTGTTTCAGCTTGAATTCAGATCTGGATTTCTCTTCAGAATCATGTTTTGGAGGAAAATAGAGGCAGCTTTTGACCATAAAATATTGGCGAACAACCAGCCCATGTGTAATGAAATTTTAGGACACTAATCCATCTTTCCATCATGACATTTATTCCACCCAAGAAGTAATAAATTTGGGAACACTTCCAATTCAGCTCAAATAGATTCTTCAGGAAAGAAAAATAGAGCCCATCTTCTCCCTCCCCCACACTTGAGTTCAACAATAATCATGAATTTAACTTCTAGATAATGATGGAAAGGGATAAATGGATTATAATTTGGCTGCATAATAAGGTATTTTATGGCTACTAGGGGCTTAATAAGGTCAGATGTAAAGGTAGGCCAAAATAAGTGTTTGAATGCAAAAGGGGCTTTCAACATGATTCCTCAATCATACTTGACACATTCCATGAACTATAATAGATTTGAAAAAGAGAAAAAATAGAAAGTTCTGGATCACACAACATGTCTCAAGACTCTTAAGAAAAAGTGAAATATAAGAAGATGTAAATCAGGTTTAGAAACCTCTCGGGTTGGGAATGATTTTAAATTTGGACAGCACTAGTGCACATGAGTTTCACAATCAACCAAACATCATCAAATGAAAAGATCATAAATCCGAAACAAAATCCATTTAGAAATAATTTAAATTCTCAAATACTCAAATCAAGAAATGTTCCAAAAATACCAAGATGGTTTGAATTTTCCAAAGTATTCGATTTCAGCTCAAGATTACTAAAATAAAAAAAAATGAAAAAGGAAAATTAGAAAATTAAAAAAAACATCATGAAAAAAAATGAAATCACACACAAAAGAAATGACAACACATAATAAAAATAAATAAAAATAAATAGAAAAGATATAGAAGAGGGATAATTCTTGGTTTGACCCCCAAGAGGATGCTAGGTTTTTACTGCCCTTAGTTAGGCAGTTAAAGCAGATTATCCCCAATCAGATAGTGGATGTGGTTTCTTTGAGATAAATCACCACATGCGACTTTATCCAGTGTCCATCAGTAGACACTGAGATTAGAGAACCCCATAGAAAATATTAAAGTTCCAAACCCACAAGAAATAATAAAAATAGAATTTGATATCTAGAGTGGGAGGGAATATAATATAGGGGTTCTCCCTATGAACATCTGTGGTGTCCTCCTCCAAATGGTATGAAAGTTGTTGTAGAAGAGGCAGTCGCACTACCAATAGCTTCTCTAGATCTTCTTCCTTGATCACCACCACTTGAGTGGTATCTTTCATTTCATCCATGGTCTGCTCCATCTGTGCTATATCCAAAATTTCAGGAATGGAGAAGTCAGAAAACAATTTAGTTTGAATAATATTAAAACAATATGAATCAATTATGAAATATTCTCTTTCATGTAAGTCAGCTTGAAAATTGATATCTTCAGGCAAGACCATTGGAAACTCCATCTCAGTAGGTGTATCATCATTATCAGCTTCCAAATCAAGAGTGAGGTCAAAAGGTTTTGATTTTTCATTAGAAAGGATGGGAAGATCAAGTTTCAGGTTATCTTCTACAATGTTCTTCCAATATTCTTTCAGTAAATGTTGATCTCCGATAAGTGAATCAGCTGGAATGTGTATATCAGGGACCTCCTTGAGCAATGGTTGAGTTCGGGATGATATAATTAAATCTTTTAGAAGATCCTTCTCACCCTCCTCGTGTTCTTTGACATAAAAAATAATCATTGAAATCTCTTCCACCACTCGTTCTGGTTTAGGTTCCAGCTTAGGATAAAGTTCGAGTTTCTCTTGACACGCATGAACATATTCATAAATAAAATTTATTTGGATCTCCAATTTTTCCACTACATTACTAATCCTTTTATACTTATCATCATGATCATTTAAAACATCTTCTGGCACTTGAGATTCAGCCGTCCATTCATAAAAATTTGAATTAAAAGTTATCATGAACTAATATTTTTTTTAGTTATTAAAATTTATGATTGTTTTTGTTTTTTTAATTAAAGGAAGAAAAATAATTTACAATAAGTGAATAAAAATAATGATTGAAGACAACTTGGCTCCCTGGAAACGGTGCCAATTTTATGAAGTGTTGTCGTGTGCACTATCAAAAATATTTATACTATGTGTAGCACAGTGGCTGACCTAGGTCGATCTCTTGAGGATCCTTTTGTAGTCAATCACTCATTATTTCTAATTCAGTGTATATATATATACCAAATTGAACAGAAATGATATTTTAGAATTAAAAATACAAAACTAAAATTAAATTTGCAGATGCAATGCAACAGAATGAATGAAAACAGAATGATGTTAAGATAGAAAGGAGACATTCCCGAGAGCATCACCCAGAGTGAACCTTCATCATCTCATTATTAGTTTCAAATTTACTTAATGAACATGCTCCATCGTATGAATGAAAATCCTAATCTTCTTATGGTTGTGAACATATGGTACTCTCAACGATCACCGAGAGACCACACATCCACCTCCTCGATCGATGGAAAATATTGTAGAAGTGAAAGTTAAACCTCAGGTGGAAAGTGGAGACACAAAGGCGCCTTTCCCTCTAAGATCCCCCTAGGTATAAATCTATGTATATAAGAAACATTAAGAATGAATTTTCAAAGGCTTGGGTACATAACTTAATTACTCCCCCAGGAACTTCCTCATGTTATCTACTCATGATCATGAGCATAAGAGTTCACAGTGATGAAGAAAACGTTGAGAGATAACAAAAGAGAGAAAGAAAAGTGAAGAAAGGATAACACTTGAATAAAAATATGAAATGATATTACATAATGAAATTAAAATAAAATACAAAGATAAAATACATAAAATGGCCAACAAAGGCTATTCTAATGTTGCCAACCCTTTGGAATGAAAAAGACACTCTTTTATAGGGAGAGTGTGTGAAAATTTGGCTCCAAAAATAGTCCTCCGAATGTATGCGCATTGATGACCTACTTAAAGACAGAATTTGGGACTTGTTCCTTCTTGAAAGTTGTTCCCCTAGAAATAATCTATCTACCCACAAATTTGAGCCTGATTTGTCCATGATTGAACGAGATATGGCAAAACTACACCAGTTATTTAATTCTGCCCAAGTGACTCTTCGTATTCCAAAACACAATGTTCCAACACATTAGTTTCCTTGATTATTAAAGAATAATTCTCGGACATATGAATTAAATTTATTCATCAGGTTGTATTTAAGATCCATGTAAAATTTCATCTCTATTGGTTTCTCCATTTATGAGCTATGGTCCCCACAATAAAATTATGCAGTTCTGTACAATGTTTTCAAGACCTGAATTGTGAGCTGGATTTGAGCTTTCAAATGACTGATTGAGCTTTGGGTCCAGAAGGATAAAATGAACATCATCGAACATCGGAACCTATAAAAGAATTATTTAGCTATTTATATCATTTTAGGAAAATTTATGGCTAAAACATTATAATAAATGAAAACTGTTATATCCAAAATAATCCATTTTTCCAATTAAGATCAAAAATACTCCTAAAACATAACATGTGACAATTGCCCTTGAAATAACACATTGGTGGGATTAAAAACATCTAAATTCAGAATAAAATTATTGAAAATATTTTTTGTATCACTAATTGCAGGTGTCAGTGCCTCTATTGGAAGCTCCAACTCCCATTAAAACAGTAGTGATATAAAGGAGTGGCTAGTTCCTGTGTCTATTAGTAGTGAAAAAGCGTAGTGTAAACAAAAAGTGTACCTTGAACCATCTCGTGTGTTTCGGGGTCATGAACACCCAGAGTATGAAGTTGCCCATGGCCCATACCACCATCTCCCTCAGCCTCGCGTGGGCACCTGGTAGTGGTAGCGGAAGGACCTCAAATTCCATCCAGGACCTCCAGGTCCTACCGCTCTGCTAGCGCCACCTCCCAGAGGATCTCCATGTCGTCGCCTGGGGGATACCTAGTCGCGGTGATACCTCTTCCACTGCGGTGCACCCCCTGCCTGCCATAGCTGCTCAGTATGCCGGGTCGAGCAGTCCGATGGTAGGTGGACCCTTCCGTCACAAGCATAGAATTGGATATCTCTTTCCTTCCACGGTGCTCCACAGTGCCACTATGGTGTACGAAAATGCCCATACGTCTACTCACAGAAGGGCCACCTCAACTAAGGCTCTTCTCTCTGCCACCTTCCTATCACCATGGACACTCCTCTAAAGGGTCCACTGCTAGGCCCTATTAGCTGGAATCCCTTAACGAAGAAGCTTTCCATCAAGAGTGCCCGCTCTAGCACCCCATCATAAGTAGGCATGCACAAGGGCACTACACTAGCACAGATCCCTCTGTGAAGACCCTGCTCCAACCATCACACAAGAAAGTAAATGTTTCGGATCATTTCTTGTGAGTAGAGCTTCAGATTTGTAATCTGGGCCAAGTATTATGCCACAGTCATTCCCCATGCATCATCTCTATAAGGCTAGCTGCTAGAGTTATCATCTGGTCAGCTGGTGTCCATAACAGCCTGAAAAGTCAGTCCACAGACTCTAGCCAGTATTCCACTGCATAGGGATCCGGGTCCTTGTAGATCTTCTGCGGTCGCTGACGCTGAAAGTCTCAGAGCGCACTAAGCCTGCGGTCAACCTCAGCATATGCTACCTGTACTAACTGATGCTCCTCGGGTGGAGGGGATACTACTGAAGCACTGGGCGGAAGGAGATCACATGAGGGTCCCTGAACTGACGCCTCATCACTTGCCAAGTCGTCATCACGAACTGGAGAGGGTAACCTGGATGGTTGCTGTCATGGGGGCATCCAGAAAATTATCAAGGGTTACTGTGATCAAATGAGAATATATATATATATATATATATCAGTAATAACAAAGGGAAGATGACTCAACAAGGACAGTCAAAGACTCAATCCTACCAGATACATGTTCCAATGTTCCCTTTCACAAATGTCTTAGTGTGCCAAATCGACAAGCGGGATATCAAGGTCATGGTGAATGGATACGTCGACTGCCTGTTCCATCACTGGACTCCCAGACCTGAGAGCTGCTCTAGAGACACGTCGACCCTATTGCCCTGAATCTCAACCAATTCCTTTTAGGGACGTCCGAACAATGCCCCAACGAATGAACCACCTTTGATACCACTTTTTAATGATCCAAACCTACAAGTCTTGAGCAGCAAGTACACCAAGCCCACCTCCATAGTCCAGGGGCTGGCGACAACTGCTGAAGGCGTAACAATCTCAAGGAGGCCTTTTCCTAAGTACATATATATACACACACACACACAAAGCACAATCGATGCATAAGTGCATAGTCAAAATAAAACTGAAGCATAAACAACTATTACCCAACCACAGTCATGCATCAACATCTAAATAGAGAAAATTAAAGTGTTGAGATGTACTGACATGATAATGAACAGAAAAATGGAAAAACAAGTGCCAAACCTAAAAGGTGACACAACCTGGAAACATGTAAACAAAATTAAACATTTGGTGAGTCTTTCACCTAAAATAGCTACTTTGACCACCGAACGCAGCCCAAGCTCCTGTGTCCTCTACGCTCCTCCATAGTCTCGATCATCCTATCTTTTGTCTGCAAGGGCACACCAAGTGCGGGAAAAACCCAAGCACGGGTGAGTATAAGGATACTTAGTATGATACCCTGAATGCTTGAGGCAACATCAGTGGAGATACCAACACAGTGAGTAGTAGAAAGAACAAGGAACAGTAAAAGAGTAAAGTAAATATAATGCACCTCAACAAAACAAAAGAAAGGGAGTAGACTCTTCCAACCAAGAAGAACTAGAAACGGAAAGCGCATCAAATACCCCGTGTGTCTTTGCCTGTCACGACCCCCTCCCACCAAAGATTCCCCTCCTGAGCTGGCAATATTGAAAGGGTGATAATGACTACCGAGTCCCGCCTCCAGTAGGCCCCAGGTTGGCGACTAGCACCAAGTGTATGAGTTTTCACAAATATGGGAGGCATTACCCATTTTATTATTTAGGATAGAGAAATAGGATGAGTCAACCACCAAAAAGGAAAAGAGAAAGTGTATAGAAATAAACCCAAACCAAGCCCACATGCATGTTTAAACAATTTTATAACAAGGTACAAGTACATGAAATCTCAAAAGTACAATACCAAAAGAAAACAAGAGAACAACAACTACAACAACTCCAACTTCTTGACTAGTAGGGTCCCGCACGTCCCTGGTAGTCCTACTAGAAACCTGAAAGTAAACGTAGGGTGAGCATCAAGTATACTCAGTAGGGAAACCTAATGCTCTCGTGCACAAGTGGGAAGACATCCTAATGTCTTCTGAGAACAACAGAAGAAACCTAACATGGAAATCTATCCACCCAACCTCTCCAGCCACACTCACCAAAACACAATCACAACAGGTAGTAGTAGTATAAGAAAAAGAGCATTGGGTAACCCGCACCATTTCCCATTAGTAAGCTGAATGTCCTGACGCTGTCACACTCTCCCCACCCACACACACTTAGGCCTCCCAACCACGGATCCCGCCCGCACACACCTGGGCCTCACAACCACACATCTCGCCCGCACACACCTGGGCCTCACTACCACACATCCTGCCCGCACACACCTGGGCCTCACAACCACACATCCCGCCAGCACACACCTGGGCCTCACTACCACGTATCTCCCCCGCACACACCTGGGCCTTATCCCGAAGATTCTTGGGAATAGTAATAGTAATGGAACTCTCGCCCGAAGAAACCTGGGCCTGAAATTGAAACCTACCTGAAGAGTTTTAGGTGTAAGGTCGCCTCAAGCCATTATAGCCAATAAGCCTGCCTGAAGAGTCTTGGGACTAATCACCCCAATCGAAACCTACCGGAAGAGTCTTGGGCGTAAGGTCGCCTCAAGCCTTCACAGCCTAGTGGATAAGGAGCAGGAAGGATCTAGTAACTATGGGAAAACACCCTCTCCCATGAAATGGGAGTGTTCGGCACTATGTGCTCAACATGGGTGCGGTGCGATAAAACACAAAAGATACAGATATATATATATATATATATATATATATATATATAGCAACCACTCAGCCCATCCTATGTCTTCTAAAAAGAGAAACTGAGAACGTTAATCGGCACTGCTACTACGAAGCATGCTTACAAAAAACAACTGCAACCCCATTAAGGTTTTCAAAATTTCAGCATAATTGGTTCATTAGTTCCTTAACTACTGGGCAACTATCCACAACCAACCACATCAATCGTTCGTAAAACATATCCCTGACATTCAGAAATCAAGTTAGGAAAACACAAACAACACAACCAAGCCCTTCTTATCAAAAAACCAACCTCATTTACTATTATTCCCATTCCACAAACATTCCCCCCCATTAATTAACTCTTCAACATTTTATTTTATTAAACACAACCCATAGTTCGTTCACATTAAATCCCATCCCTGTAGCCCCACTGCCAACCACCATAACCACAACTGCACCGAAACCGCACATCATCCCTTTAAAACCATTTATTGCAGCCCCGCTGCCCTTCACCATCACAAAACCCACCCACAACCAAGTCAAATGCAACACCACTGCTCACCCAAACCACAACAACCCATAAAACACCCCCAACACATGCCACGTAACCAAGCTAACACTCACATATTCCTTATTCCATTTTGGTTCAACCAGGGTGATCACACAAGGGTTACGGATTTTCATTTAAACAGCCAACTTTACGTGATTAACAAATTTCCACATTCCATGAAGTTTCCATTCACAAAAATAGTCTAGAAGATAGGGCAGCATTTAATTGCGCAACAAAAGGCCCCCAATGACCGATATTTTCAGTAGGCATAAGCCTATTCATTTCACAACATAATATCACAGGATATAAAAGGTAAAGTAACATCAATCACAAACATCCCATCCCCGCTATTTAACCAGTTATTATCTTTATTTAAAGGATCAACCATTTCTCATGAAAACAAAAAGGATACCCACCCCACAAGATGCACAAATTTGAGAGACGAAGGTAAAACCCCTACCTCAACAGGTTCTGGTCACAATGCTCCCCCGGATCAACTTTAGAAGACATTCGTCGGTGTCCCAGAAAAACCTCCTCAGGTGGAAGTCAGAGAGTAAAAGCTGAAGGAAAGACAACGGATCACAGCTCGGAAGTTCCTCCTCGTTGTTAAGATCTCGTGGCCACTGACGGATTGTAAATCGAAGCTCGGACGAAAAAGTTATGGAAGAAAGATACTTCGAGTCGCTTGAGAGAGCTCTTCTCAGAGGAGAGGGGAGGAGAGGTGTGAGTTGAAAGGAGGAGGGGACCCCTCCTTTTATAGGCATGAAAAGAAAAATTACACGACATGTACTTATGGTACATAGCGTGTACGCGACCACTTTCACACGTTCTCCATGCGGCCTCCAACGCAGCTTCGCGGCCATTGACTGGTCAACACACTGTTTGAGGGTAACACATACGTGAGGAAGGACTACACGACGTGTAGTTTAGACACACGACGTGTACTCATTTATTGCACATGGCAAGGACACAGCTCCAACACGGTGCAAGGCCGTTGACTGGTAACGCGTACGCGAGGAAGGTCTACATGACATGTTGAAATGGTCACATGGCGTGCACCCATTTATTGCACATGGCAAGGACATAGTCTGCAACACGGGGTATACCCGGAAAGGGGCTACACACCGTGTAATCAAACTACACGGTGTGTAGTTTCAAAATTCTGGAAAATGTGGGAAAAGTCTATTTTACCCTCAAGAACACTTGTAGCCTTATTTTGACAAAGGAATGGGCAGAAGAGGTCCGAGCCATTACATCAGATACCTCTTAAAACATTCTCATCCCCGAGAATTAAAAATCCAACCTAGGGGAACCCAACAAGATATCTCCTAGGGTTCTCGTTATAACAGGAACCCAACAAACAACCCTTATCATATGTGTTAGGAATTCATTCTCCTATGTCGAGATATTATCACTTTAGGCGGCACTGACTCGCCTGCACGGGTTGAATCGCATCCTCATTAATGAGTCTCGATTTAGAATTGGGTCCTCCCACTTTCATGCATTAGCATTTTTCATCTCGCACTAACCCCAGCACCACACAACCAACACACTACCCGAACGCATGGGTTTGGGGAAGTCCTTCACCTATGTTGAGATATTATCCGCTTTAGGTGGTACTAACTTGCCAGAACAGGTTCAATCGCATCCACATTAATGTGTCTCGATTAAGGGTCAGGTTTTTTCCCTTTCCCACGCATCCGGACATGTTACACATTACTAGGGGACAATAAAACAAAAAGGTCTCACAACTGATAAGCCAAGCATTTCATATATCAAAGGTACATAGTACAACATCAACACAATGCTCAGAAGAATAAGGTAAAACACAATTCAAAACAACTTCGGGTACTGAGCACGCATCTGGGTCTCCCTCTCCCAAGTGATCTCCTCGAGACCGCCATGCCTCCACAACACACGAACCAAGGGAATGGTTCATCCATGGAGAACCTTCTCTTTGCCATCCTCGATTCTGACTGGTCGCTCCTCGAAGGTCACACCGTCTCCCATATCTAACTCTCCCTAGTCGATAATGTGAGAGTCATCGTGTATGTACAGACAAAGCTGGGAGATGTGGAAGACATCATGAACATTCTCCAACTAAGGTGGCAGGGCCAGATGATATGCCACCTCACCGAATCACCTCAGCACCTCAAAAGGTCCGATGAATCTAGGTGAGAGCTTTATCCCTTTCCCAACCCTCCGCTGCCCCCGTCGAGGGGAAACCTTCAAGAATAGATGGTCTCCTGCCTCGAACTCCAAGGGAATCCTCCGACGATCAGCATAAGACTTCTGTCGGTCCTGAGCCTCCTTCATCCTCTCACGTACAAGCTGGACTTTCTCTGTGGTGCTCTGCACTACCTCTGGCCCAAGAGGACCTGTCTCACCAACCTCTGCTCAGCAAATGGGTGAACGACATGGCCTTCCATACAAAGCCTCAAATGGTGTCATGTCAATAGTAGAGTCTAAGCTGTTGTTGTAGGAAAACTCTACTAAAGGCAAGTGTCATACCCATGATCCTCCGAAACCCAGAACGCAATCTCGTAGCATGTACTCTAATGTCTGGATAGTCCGCTCTGTCTGCCTGTCGTTCTGGGGGTGGAAAGCAGTGCTAAGGCATAGTTGGGTGCCAAAAGCATGCTGTAACCCCCTCCAGACTCGTGAGGTAAACTGAGTATCCCAGTCTGAGATGATAATCCATGGAAATCCATGAAAACGCACTACTTTATCTACGTACCCCTATGCTAAGGTACTCACTGGGCCCGACTCCTTGATTGCTACGAAGTGAGCCGATTTTGTCAGTCGATCCACCACTACCCAGGTAGAATCATAACCACCCTGAGCTCTGGGTAGTCCCATGAAAAAGTCCATCGAGATGTCATCCCACTTCCACTCGGGGACATATAAAGGATGCAACAAACCACCTAGAACACGGTGTTCAGCCTTCACTTGCTGACACACTAGGCACTTAGCCACAAACTCCGCCACTGTCCGTTTCACCCCAGGCCACCAAAACTAATCCCTCTGGCCTCAGTACATTTTTGAAACTCCTGGATGCACTGCTAAGGCTGAGCTATGGAACTCATAGAGAACTCCCTCAAGCATCACCTCTAGGACAAACAACCTTCCATGGAAAAGCATCTGATGTCGGCTATCCTCTGACCATCCCTCTGGAGCATTCCCCTGATCAACACAATCTCGTATCACCTCTACCTCGGAGTCCCCCCACTGAGACTCATCCACCTGCTGCGACAAGGAGGATTGCACCATCATCTGGAAAAAATAGCCTCTAATACCTTCTTCCCTTGCATCTAAGTGCAGGGCATACAACTCTCCCATCGCCTTCCAAGAATCAGCGGATTCACAAACCACTTCCTTATTTGACTTCCTGCTCAGGGCATCAGCCACAACGTTACCCTTACCTTCAGTGTAAGAGATCTCGAAGTCATAGTCTTGGAGAAACTCGACCCATATCCGCTGCCGCATGTTCAGGTCACACTGGGAGAAGATATAACACAGGATCTTGTGATCTGAGAAGACCACAAAGCGCTCCCCAAAGAGGTAATGTCGCCAAAACATCAATGCGAACACTACTTCTGCAAGCTCCAGGTCATGGGTGGCATAGTTATGCTCGTGAGGGCACAACTTCCTTGACCCATAACAAATCATTCCCTTCTTCTGCATAAGCACGCAGCCTAGACCAAGGCCAGAAGCATCACAAAACACTTCATAAAACAACCCTTCCTTTGGAAACCTGAGCACGAGGGCACTAACCAACTTCTCCTTTAGGTAGTCAAAAGCTTTCTGGCATTGATTGCTCCATAGGAAGACCTGATTCTTCCTAGTCAAGGCTGTCAATGGAGCATCAACTTGAGAGAAGTCCGAAACTAACCTCCGATAGTAACCTTCCAACCCTAGGAAACTACGAACTTCTGCCACGCTCTTGGGTGCTTCCCACGAAAAAACTGCCTCCACCTTCAACGGGTCCACCGATACTCCATGCAGAGACACCACATGCCCAAGGAAGTGTACTTCTTGTGTCAATAACTTACACTTCGACAATTTCCCGTAAAGATGGTGGTGTCGAAGGACTTCCAAGACTGCCCTGAGATGCTCAACATTCTCCTCCTCTGATCTTGAGTAGATCAGGATGTCATCGATAAACACAATGACGAAACGGTCCAAAAACTCTCGGAAGACTATTTTCATAAGTCCCATGAACACAGCTGGTGCATTCGTAACTCCAAACGGCATCACTACAAACTCGAAGTGCCCATACCTGCACCTGAATGTCGTCTTCGATATGTCACTGTCCTTCACCCTCAGCTGATAATATCCCGATCGTAGATCAATATTAGAAAACCAACCTACTCCCCTCAGTTGGTCGAAGAGATCATCTATCCTTGGAAGGGGGTAATGGTTCTTGACAGTTAACTGGTTCAGCCTTCAGTAGTCTACGCATAGCCTGAGACCACCATCTGCTTTCTCCACGAACAAAACTGGAGCACCCCATGGGGACACACTGGGTCGAAAAAAACCCTTCTCCATCAGATCGTCAATCTGAATCTTCAACTCCCGTAACTCCAAAGGTGTCATTCGATAAGGGTTTATATAAATCAGTCGGGCACCAGGTTGTAAGTCTATCCTGAACTCAATGTCACGTAGGGGGGTAGAGTCACAACCTCCTCAGAAAAAACATCGAGGAACTCCCCAACATCCTCTGGGACATCTATCATCACTGTATCGGCTGGAACCACTGAAAACCCTCCCAACAAGGAAAGGAGAGGCTCCACAAACCGGCTTCCCTCCTGATAGCTCCTCTCGCCAAAAAAAGATAAGTGCTGCCCATCTACGTTGGAGAACACGACTCTTCTACAGAAGCAGTCGATAACGGGACTAACAGAAAACAACCAGTCGATGCCTAGAATGACATCGTATGGCTGCATCTGTAACAGATGAATGTCTCCACTAGAACGATGTGGTCCCAACGTCAGCCCACATCCTCGGCAAACACAAGATACACTGGTCTGTCTCCCAACTGGTGTACTCAGTACCAGTGGTATGGAAAGCCTCTCTACGTCTAGTCCCAAAACATGGGCTAGAGTAGGTGCAACAAAAGAGTGCAAGGCTCCTGAATCGAACAAAGCAGAAACAAGATTTCTGATCAAAAAAATCGTACCTCGCACCACATCTGGTCCTGCTGAAGCTACCAACTCTGTTGTGTGAAACTGTCCACGCCCAGCTCCTCTTCCTCTCTGATGTCATCCACTTCCTTGACCATGCCTTGGTCGAGGTCCCTGAGGAGCACCCTGAGGTCGGCCTCCTCCCACAATGTCTTCCCTCGGAGGAGTATGGTCCTACTGCTGCTGGAAGGGTCTCGCCAGCAACTGGTGGGGATGCGGTGGGCGCTAAACCTGCCCACCGCCAATGTACGGAGCTCGGGTCGGGCACCGACTCTGAACGTGCCCGAAACCTCCACAGGAAAAACACCTCGGTCCTGGGCTCGTGGAAAAGGGACGAGGACCTGAAGATCTGATCTAGAACTACTGGGGCCTGCTCCCCACTGGCCTAAACCTGGAAGGTCCTTTCACAGGAGACCTGCTGCTGACTGCCTTCCCCTTCGATGAACCTGGCTGAAACGCCGCACGCGGTGCACCTCCCAGCGAGTATATCCTCTCTACGACCTCTGCCTTCATCTTCACCACCAAGTACGTCAAAAGGTTGAAGGGGGTGACATCATACTGGAGAGAAGGGCGAAGTTCCTCCTCCAAACATCTCACTCGAGACTCCTCATCCGGAAAGAGATTCAGAGCAAAGCTCATGAGATGTTTGAACTTAATCCCCAGCTCTCGTACCTACATACTCCCCTACTAAAGGGAGAGTAACTCCTGCCGCTTCTCCACCTTGATCATGGAAGAAAGGAATTCCTCTTGAAATTCCTTCTCAAAGTCAGCCCATGGAACCTCTGCCTCTACCCTCTCTCCGAGGCTGAGTGTCCACCAATGTCACGCCACACCTCTCAGCTGACTGACTGCTAGGTGAACCCAGTACTCTCTCGGATCACGGGTCAAGGTGAATGCGATCCCTAGCTATTCAAGCCACCCCTCCATCTCCGTATCTGAAGTACTACCCTCGTACTTCTTGAGGGTCTGCCGCTGGAAGGAACGGAGAGTCATCTCCCACTGGCTATCATACTCCTCTCGGTCAATCCTCAACTGATCGACCGCATGGATCTGCTGGGCCTCGGCCGTCTGAGCCACCCGGGGATGACATCCAGGTGCCATAGATGTACGGTAAACAAGGATCGCCTAAGCCCAAGTAGTAAGAAAAAACTCAATGTTTTATTTTTCAATCAATTTCTTTTCCAGAACACCCAAATCAAGTAATACACAATCATGATGATGCATGTACCTTCCCTGGGGTCTCTACCCTGCAATCAATGTAGTCATACTTGGTCGTTCGGTAGGCTCAGAGTCCATGCATCGGATCACGGGGGGCACTAAAATCCCGTGTCCTAGCCGGTCTTCCCTGGCCTATGTCACACACCAAGGTTAACTAACACGGTTGCCCTACCATCCCATGCAATCCTCACTGTGCCTAACTCCAGACTCCATCCTATCTCTCCACCATCACCTCTGATACCATTCTGTCGCGACCCCCTCCCACCAAAGATTCCCCTCCTGAGCTGGAAATGTTGAAAGGGAGATAATAACCCCTCGAGTCCTGCCTTCAGTAGGGCCCGGGTTGGCGACTAGCACCAAGGGTATGAGTTTTCACAAATATGGGAGGCATTACCATTTTTATTATTTAGGATCGAGAAATAAGATGAGTCAACCACCAAAAAGGAAAAGAAAAAGTGTATATAAATAAACCCAAACCAAGCCCACATGCATGTTTAAACAATTTTATAACAAGGTACATGTACAAGAAAGCACAAAAGTACAATACCAAAAGAAAAAAAGAGAACATCAACTACAACAACTCCAACTGCCAGAATAGTAGGGTCCCGCACGACCCTGGTAGTCCTCCTGGAAACATGAATGTAAATGTAGGGTGAGCATACAAGTATACTCAGTAGGGAAACCTAAAGCTCTTGTGCATAAGTGGGAAGACATCTTAATGTCCCGTGAGAACAACAGAGGAAACCTAAAAAGGAAATCTATACACCCAACCTCACCAGCCACACTCACCAAAACACAATCACAATAGGTAGTAGTAATATAAGAACAAGATCATTGGGTACCCCTCACCATTTCCCATTAGTTAGCTGAACGTCCAAACGCTGTCACACTCTCCCCGCCTTCGCACACCTGGGCCTGACCACCACGTATCCCGCCCGCACACACCTGGGCCTCACAACCACGCATCCCGCCCGCACACACCTGGGCCTCACTACCACGTATCCCGCCCGCACACACCAGGGCCTCATCCCGAAGATTCTTGGGAATAGTAATAGAAACGGAACTCTCTCCCGAAGACACCTAGGCCTGAAATCAAAACCTACCTGAAGAGTTTTAGGTTTAAGGTCGCCTCAAGCTATTATAGCCTATAAGCCTGCCCAAAGAGTCTTGGGCCTAATCACCCAAATTTAATCCTACCCAAAGAATCTTGAGTGTAAGGTCAACTCCAGCCATCACAGTCTATGGGAGAAGGAGTAGGAAGGAGCTAGTAACTATGGGAAAACACCCTCTCCCATGAAATGGTAGTGTTCTGCACTATGTGCTCAACATGGGTGTGGTGCGATAAAACACAAAAGGTACAGATATATATATATATATATATAGCAACCACTCAGCCCAACCTATGGCTTCTCAAAAGAGAAACTGAGTACGTGCATCGGCACTGCTACCTCGAAGCATTCATACAACAAAAAAAACCCAACCCCATTAATGCTTTCACATTTTAGCAGAATTAGTTTATTAGTTCCTTAACTACTGGGAAACTATCCACAACCAACAACATCGATCGTTCGAAAAACATATCCCTGCCATCCACAAATCAAGTTAGGAAAACACAAACAACACAACCAAGCCCTTCTTATCAAACAACCAACCTCATTTACTATTATTCCCATTCCAAAAACATTCCCCACCATTCATTAACTCTTCTACATTATATTTTCCTAAACACAACCCATAGTTCGTTCACATTCAAACCCATCACTGCAACCCCGCTTCCAACCACCATAACCACAACCACACCGAAACCGCACATCATCCCTTTAGTACCATTTATTGCAGCCACGCTTCCCATTACCATCACAACCCCCACCCACAACCAAGTCAACCGCAGCCCCACTGCTCACCCAAACCACAACAACCCACAAAACACCCCCAACACATGCCACGTAACCAATCCAACTCTCACATATTCATTATTCCATTTCGGTTCAACCGGGGTGATCACACAAGGGTTCCATATTTTCATTTAAACAGCCAACTTTACGTGATTATCCAATTTCCACATTCCATGAAGTTTCCATTCACAAAAACAGTCTAGAAGATAGGGCAACATTTAATTGCACAAGCAAAGGCCCCCAACGACCGTTATTTTTAGTAGGAATAAGCCTATTCATTTCACAACAAAATATCACAAGATATAAAAGGTAAAGTAACAACAATCAAAAAATTCCCATCCCCGTTCATTAACCAGTTATTATCTTTATTTAAAGGTTCAACCATTTCTCATGAAAACAAAAAGGTTACCCACCCCACATGATGCAAAAATTAGAGAGATGAAGTTAAAACCCATACCTCAATAGGTTCTTATCCCAACGCTCCCCCGGATCAACTTTAAAAGTCGTTCGTCGGTGTCCCGACAAAACCAACTCAGGTGGATGTCAGAGAGGAAAAGCCGAAGGAAAGACAACGGATCTAAACTCGGAAGTTCCTCCTCATCATTACGATCCCGTGGCCTCTGAAGGATCGTAAATCGGAGCTCGGACGAAAAAGTTATGGATGAAAGAGACTTCGAGTCTCTTGAGAGAGCTCTACTCAGAGGAGAGGGGAGGAGAGGTGTGAGTTGAAAGGAGGAGGGGACCCCTCCTTTTGTAGGGGTGAAAAGAAAAAGTACATACTGTGTACTTATGGTACACGGTGTGTACGCAGCCACTTTCACACGGTCTCCACGCGGCCTCCAACGCGGCTCCGCGACCGTTGACTGGTCAACCCACAGTTTGAGGGTAACACATACGCGGGGAAGGAATACACAGTGTATAGTTTAGACACACAATGTGTACTCATTTATTGCACATGACAAGGACACGGCACCAACACGGTACACGTCCGTTGACTAGTAATGTGTATGCGGGGATGGTCTACACAGCGTGTGGAACAGGTCAAACGGCGTGCACCCATTTATTGCACATGACAAGGACATAGTCTGCAACATGGGGTATACCCGGCAAGGGGGTACACGGGGTGTACTCAAACTACACGGCTTGTAGTTTCATAATTCTGGAATGTGTGGGAAAAGTCTATTTTACCTTCCAGAACACTTGTAGCCTTCTTTTGACAAAGGAATGGGCCGGAGAGGTCTGGGACATTACATTGCCCCTCCTAGAAGGAGAGTAACTGAACCCCAGGAGTGGGAAGAAAAATAGGGTATATATATATGCTAAACAAGAAACCCAAATGAGTGTGTATGGGGATCTTCATCTCAAAGATAATCCAATGAAAAGTCACCAGAAGTTCTACGGTTGTCCACCACTGATGCCCAACAGTCCCTCATGTCAAAACCACCTCATTGCTAAGTCGTACCACCAAAATTCCCGCTCAGGTAATCATGGAAAAAAACCACTGACTAGCCTCATCGAAAGGGGAGGAGTCCGAAATAAGTCATCTGGTAACCCACCGCCCAAACCCAATGGAGGGTAAACCCCAAAAGTTTGTCAGGTGACCCACTGCCCAGCCCCACTCTAGGGTAAACCCAAAAAGTCTTTGGGTAACCCACTGCCCATCCCAACTAAAGGGAAACCCCAAAAGGGTCATCGGGTAACCCACTGCCCAGCCTTTCTCGAGGGTAAACCCTAAGGTCAATGGGTAACCCACTACCCTGCCCCACTAGAGGGTAAACCCGGAACTAGATTGATAACTCCACGCTGCTCGTACCATCATTGGGTGTCGCTAACATCGCGAAAATACATTGGGTCAGAGTGTGTCAAAGAAAACTCCGAACAATGTGCTTTCAGGTTTCCACATTTAATGAGATCTTGAAATAGGCTCCACATACCCAAACAGATTACATCATTGTAATCCTCGTTGAAAAACACATGAGAGAGACTACTTAATCGCTGGAAACGGACTCCCGACCAAGTAGTTACACAACACCGCTTTACACCCATACGACGTATCGTGGGGCCCAGACCTCTGTCCAGAAATTAGTAGAGCGAACTACGCCAGGGTCACCACTCCGCTGATGTCTCCTTAAATGGAATCCGGATGTTTTCCTACCATTAGAAGAAAAAATATCAGCATAGTACTTAATGAGCGTGTCGCACCACCGAGACCGCATATCGAGAATTGAAAATTCCCAAGAGCCGCTCAAAAACTACTTCTTGCGAAGAGGATTGCACTGCCGTAGTTGAAATGTAGAATGGAAACCCATAGTGAATGTTACAGGTGTCTGACGTCGAGGGGTTGAACCCCTTGGGTAGGACCGGCCTGGACTGTCGTGCGATGGTTGGCCCGGTTCATAGCGTCATCCCGCAGCTAAGCCATTCGGCCTTGACACTAATCCCTGGTCCATGCCTGTGCCGACCGGCCCTCATGGTCAGTTGTGGTATCGCATAGAGACCCACTGAAGGCAGGTCTCGGTCCCTGCACGGTGTCATGCGCCGAAACCCCACCCCGTCGCGCGCCGTCGAGCTCGCCCACCGCCGCCGCCAGGGGATATAAGGACCCGACCATAAAACATTAAATAATAACAATATAAATGAATAATTCACAGTGAAGAACATTTAGGTTTAGAGTTTTAGATAATTAAGACATAACTATTACATCTCAAAAGATTTCAATGTAGACAATCCTACTCAGTTTCTATTTTTTCACAAAATAAAAACTCTTAAAAAGAATCATGTATAGTACCATGTTTTAGATAGCATGTCTTTCCTTGATCCCATCCTTGACCCAATTCATCTTTAAGTCATGTGGAAAACATTTCAAAAACATGGGATGAGCCTAAAAAGCTCTGTAAGGGGTATAATAATACATAATGAAATAATTAGTGCATGTATACATATGAATAAAGGAAATCATACTTTACTCATAAAACATAAGAACTTTAGCATACCACATGAAATCATACGATTTAGGAATAAATCATGTAAATCATAAGACATACATGAATCCTGATGCATTCATAACATTCGTACGTAAGGACAAACCCTAATGGTTACGTTTAGAATAACCATCACAGTATATTCCCTAAATCTCTTCTGAGAAACCTCAGCGTTTAACTCCTTCGTGTTACCCAATGCATTGGAGAGAAATCATGGGCTCACCAACCCTTAGTTTATCACGGAACCACCTGTCTTCATAAACAATTCCCAAGAACGATAACATAATCGTATCACATAAAACATACATAAAGAAAACATAACATTTCCATATTTCAATCACAAGATATCAATACAAGACATTGATATAATAAAAACATTATCAAAACCATTTTCAATACCAAAATAAATGAAAATTAAAACATGGTATTTATTTTTCATTTAAAAGAATTTATGGCATTTAGAGGAAGTTGAAACTCAAATAATGGTCATGGTGGCAGAGAAGTCGTTGTCGCTGCATACATAAGACCAAAACAATCCCTATTGTTCATTAGTAAAACAATTCATATAAAAAGATTAATTTTGAATAAAATTACAAGTAAAAAGGGTTTATACACCCTATAAAATAATGTTGTGTATAAAACAAAATATTCCTCAAGGAAAGGAGATTGAGACGAAGTCCGTTACAATGATGGTATCCTTATATTAAGGATAAATCAATTACATAATTATGTGTGACAAATATAAATACACACAATATAAGTGGATATTAAGTGTAAAACAATCAAAGGTCATCCACACATATTCATGGAAGGAAATAATCACGAAGTAGAGGTTTAACCCAAATAATTGAAATTGGGTTAAGAAGTTCCGTTACAGAAATTTGACAGCCTAACAAAGTCACATTAAATTTCAAAAGATGAGATGATGAGATATAAAAAGGTTATCTCATCACTTGTTCATATCATTTAAAATAATAAGGATATATATGAACATGTCCTAATATAAGAAGGTGTAAATTAAAATACCTAACAAAAATAATTCTTTTAAATTGACGAGGGTGCAAGGTTCCCTTACCGATTTTGGTAACTTTCAAAACGTACACCCCATGAAAAAAGGACCATAAAATAAAGATTTAAATACCCATAAATTAAATTATATTACACAAATAATACAATAATGGGCAGTACACACATCACACAAAAAGGAAATAGTGGAAAATGTAGTATGAATTTCACAAGAATAAATGTGAGAAAAAAACCCCCTTACCAAAACTCGGCAGCCTAACGACGCCACTTAAAACTTTAAAAAAATGCATTGACGAGATAAAATAGGGTCTATAATCATACGAACATAAAATTTATAGTAAGGGAAATATAAAATAACATCCCCCAACATAAGAAAAATGAGCTTAAAGTAAATTTCATAAAAGAGAGTACTTAAAAAGAAAGAGAGATGTAGGATCCCTCACCTCATGTCCGACTTGTCTTTTTCATTTCTTTATATTACTGAATAATAAAATTTGGTCAATTTATAATTTCTTAAGGACTTATTTTAATGTTTTCTTATTCATTTAATATCAGATATTATAATTTTATAATATTTAGTTATTTATGTGAGTTCATATTAGACGTTTCTATTGATGTTCAGAACATGAGTAAAAAATTAACTTGTTTGAAAAGAATTGTCCATGTAGTTATAAGTAAAACATCTCTAGAATAGTATTAATTATTAAAATATAATATATATCCAATATATATTCATTTTATACTATTCCATAACATTTGTATATAAAAAATGAAATGCACCGTTCATGGAGATGGTAGGTCGTACGTACGCATGAACACTATTTTCATTTCATTGTCATATTAATGGAATTAAAACTAAATGAGATATATATATATATATATCATAATTACATAATTATATTCATAATTTAGATGTAATATAAATTAAATATATCAATTATATATATATACTTATAATAGTACATAACTTTTGGAGATAATAAATGAAATGTACCGTTCATGTAGACGGAAAGTCGTACCAACGCATGAACGTTACATTCTTTTCTATATCATACTTTAATAGAATGAAAAAATAATAATACATAGGTATATTATAATTACCTTATAATATCATATATAATATCATTATCTCCATCCTATATACATCCAACATGTGGCATTAACAATTCAAATCACTTTGAGGGGGCTGTAGTCCGCACTTCCTAATATGAAATTATCGCATTTACCCATTTTGCAAACCATAAAAGTATGGAATAAATGAAAAATACATAATCATAAGGAAAAAATAAAAAATATATATCAAATATAAATACAGTGACATCTTAATGGTCACCATTTGAGGTGTTAAAAATATATTGAACAATCATCGTTTCGTGAGGCAGTAATTCGCCACCCATAGAAACATTATTTTATTTAACCATTAGATGGTGGTGTGTCTAAGTGTAGCTCGAATCCATCTTATAAAAACATAGTAGTATATTGAAGATACTGTTGTTTTTACAAATTAATGGAATAAAAATAGTTTAAGGTGTTGGAGAAGAAAAATAAAACAAAATAACATAAGAGAAGACATTACCTTTAAATCGGGTAACTCTTTTTGATTTGATCCCAACGGCTTCCTTGGAATGAATTATGCTCAATGCACGGCTTCAAGGAATAAGAGATGAATGTGGAGAGACAATATGAGTAGAGGTTGGATGATCCAAGGGCTTGAGATGTGTGTTTAATGTGGTAGAGTTGGGGGCCTTTTATAAGAGGGAGGAGGGTCACTTTTGGAAAGTCTTAGAATGTTACTTTATTATAAAATGAGTTTCAGATTTTAAAGGTTCCACAATAATATATTTCGAGGATAAGGTGATAAGAGTTAGAAATTCACCAATCCAATAGGTTTTAGACAAGTTTATTTCTTATAATTTACCTTATGTATTCATTTTATTTAAATTGTTCATTAATGTGGTAATCACTGCATCATCACGGTGTCATAAATAAATAAATTTATTTAATGTCTCATAATTATAAAACAAATTACCATAATGTAGGAAATAATTTCATATTTAAAATTACTATTTATATTCTAAGATATCATTTATGTAGAAAAAATTAATTATTTTTACTTATGTGTTACATACTTTTGTTATATTTTCCTTTCTTTAAAAATAAAATGATAAACAGCCCCTATCACAATAAAGTGATTCAATGGGGTCCAAGGTTTCCACAAGGCATCCCATGGTCAGAAATCACACCACCAATAGCATTAGGACACATGTTTCGGTAATTTTATAATATTATTATATTACGTTTTTACCCTTAATTAACTGATTACTAATTAATCACGATAATTAAAGATAATTACCGTCATTACTATTCATAATGTTCCAAAACAAAAGTGTCTTAATTAAATATTTTGGACCTTATGATTCCAAATATGGAATTCATTCAACCATATTACAAACACAAAAATTGTAGTAATTAATTTACAAATAATTTCCCTTGTAAAAACCAAAGACGAGGTTTTAAGAAGTAAAATCTTTCAAAAGATTGATTTGTTTTTTCATCCAATTGAAAAGTGAAATTACATAAAATGAACAAAATTGTATTAAATTATATAAAAAAAATTAAATTAAACCTTACAACCAATTAAAATTACACTCTAACTATATAAATAAATTGGATGAAAAGGCAGTTTTGAAATAAAATGATGTATTTTCATTATTCATTAAAAAATGAACATTATCAGAAAAATACCAAAAATTATCCTTAAGCTACATTTTATATTACAAATTCAAAAATGATGTACATATTACCAAATTAAAAACATATAATTATCATTAATAAATTATATAGTTAATTCCCGCTGTCCTAACAAAAAGTGTGTTTTTATGAAAGAACATCTATCAAAAGATTGACACTTCATTATGTCCATTTTCAATGTGAAATTAATTCTAATGACAACCATTGGATTAAATGGTAAAAATTATTATTAATCATTAAAACCAATTAAAAATATAATCTATTTATATAAAGAAATTATATTAAAAGGAGGTTTTGATTTAAATTATAGCATTTTAAAAAAATGAACATAATCGAAAAAATACCAATAATTTAAACAAAGTAAATTTTGATGTCCAGATTCTAAAGATGGATTTTATTTTTTCAAATATAACATATTAAAGTGTAAAATAGTATATTTACAAATGGTTCTCCATCAAAATTCGGTTAATCGGCCTTTTAAAGAATATTAGAATATTTATTCTTAAAATCGGATTGACTTTCATTTTAATCATCTATCATTTATTGAATAAATGTAAAAATATTTAACAAACACATATAACAAATTTTTTAGTTGGTTATGTTCATTACCACCATTACATCAGCTAGGAGTTTACTACCACTTACAATAATATTATTATATTACTAGTGTGCATCATATGTTTTCAAAGAAACTCGTTGTTGCGTATAGGGTACGCCATCAAACCTAGCATCCCCTTTAAATTAATATTATTATTTTATTCACAAATATTAATAAATATGAAATTTTATAATTCTTTATTTACTTGTGAGGTTACATCCTTCCCCCCTTTTTGGTGTTACGTCCTCGCAATTTTAAAATTATGCTTGGAAACATCATTGAATGCCCCACATCAGAACAAGAGTCAGCAAAACTATCACTTTAAAAGAAAGAAAGAGAAGTAAAAAGGTCACCCGTGTTATCCCATACTAGGATTCCATGTATGAAAACATGGATATGGAAGAAAAAAAGTGTCATGTTCTGATGGGGAGTGATAGAAAATAGGATTAGGAGAAAGTTAACCACTAGAAAATCACAAACTTGTGATGGGTTAAACGGTATTTGATTCCCCAGTAGGAAAAGTTAACATAAAACATTTTTGTTTGAAGTTACTCTTCATTGAGGAATTTATTTTTTAGCTAGACTAAATCATAATGAAACATCCTTACTTGTCATGTAGACCTTCATCTTTTTCTAGATTTCTAACACAAACTCATATTTTCTCCAGAAGATGAGTATTTAGGATGACTTGTTCACATTAAGAGCGTTATAATCAACTTCTTGAGAATCACCTAATCCAGAAAAGTTGAACTACATATTTCCCATGTCTTTAGACATTAACCAAAACCAAAATTTTTAGTACGAGATTAGATAATACCCAAAAGGATAATCTTTTACAAAATGAAAACCTACTCTTATTCTCAAATATTAAAAAAACAAAGGTTCAAGAAAGACCATTAAATAAACAGCTATCCATAAAATTATTCAAATTAATCCAAACTATGATTGAAACCCAAATCCTTGAAGGATTTAATCAAATATTATTCCAAGGTAAATCTTAACATTTATCTCCAACTAACATCAGTCACTCTTAATGTCTCGTACTGAAAAGTAATTAACCTAATCACATATCTTCCATGATAGGCTAATAATTTCCATAGATAACCCAAAATAAAATTATTCCCGATTCATAAGATCATCTATTTAAAAGTAATTAGTCATACAAACTAGGGACTTCACGTAGTCCTATGGTAGGTGATAAATACCAGTCGCACATTGGTTGTGGGTTTGATTCCAGCAGTCCGAGGCAACATGTTGTCACACGGTCTGCGTGTAGACCTTTTTCCAAAACTATATAATTCTTAAAACATTCCCCAGCAGAAATAAAATCTTCAAAAATATTCATAACATTATATAACCTCAAGTTTACCGCTTGCCTTTCATTTCCCAACATAACATATTGTAACCCATAATTACCTCAAGATTAAGGATTATCTAAACCCTAATGGTTACCTTTAAAATAATTACTAGAACTTCTACATAGATCTGGTTCTCTCATACATGAGGCATTAGAGAACTCACCATGGATAAAGTTGTTGATCATGACTCCTAAAAATTGGTTTAAAATACCCACGAGATTTTTCATTGAATCCCTCATTTCTTTCAGTCTCTTAATCAGAGAACCACCACAGTTTCCTTCAAAACCATTGTCACTTTGGTGCATGATAGATTCATCCATTTACTAAAACCAAAAATTTCAGCGTGATTATATAATTAAAATCATCATATAATATCTTATGAGGAGGGTAAATACAAAGATAGAAATATTCTTATTATCTTAAACTCATTCAATTTATCAAAAAAAATCTATGGCTGTTTCTGAAATCCTAATCATTATGGTAATGTCACATATGCTTACAGAATACCATAACCACTAATGTTATCTAAACTGACCTCTAATACAAACAATAAGGACCTGGACATAAAACATTACATAATAATGAATTAAATGAATTATTCACATTGAATAAATTTTCTGGTTTAGAGTTTTATAGAATTAGGACATAACTATTACATCTCGAAAGATTACAAAGTGGCCACTCCTACCCAGTTTCGACTTTTTAAAAAAAATAAAAACTCTTAAAAATAAACAAGTATAGTTATATGTTATAGATAGAAATTTTTTCCCTAATCCCATCCATGACCCAATTCATCATTATGTCATGTGGAAAAAATTTCAAAAACATGGGATGAGCGTAAATAGCTCAATAAGGGATATAAACATACGGAAAGAAAACATTAGTCCATGTATACATAATAATAAACAAAATCATACTTTACTCATAAAACATAAGCACTTCAGAATATCTCATGAACTCACAATATTTATGAATAACTCATGGAAATCATAATACATAAAGGTAACATGGGGAATTCAAAACATTTTTACGAAGGGAGTAACCCTCATGGTTACGTTTGGAATACACATCACTGTATATTCCCTAAATCTCTTCAGAAAAACCATAGATTTTAACTCCTTTGTGTTACCCAATTCATTGGAGAGCTATCATGGGCTCACCTGCCCATATCTTATCATGGAACCACCCATCTTCATAAACAATTCCCAAGAACCATAACATTATCATATCACATAAAACATGCATAAAGGAAACATAACATTTCCACATTTCAATCACAAGATATCAAAACAACACATTGATATAAAAAAACATTTTCAATACCATTTTCAATAACAAAATTTAAGAATATTAAAACATGGCATTTTTTTCATTTAAATGAAGTTATGGCTTGTAGAGGAAGCTGAAACTCAAATAATGGTCATGGCGGTGGAGAATTCGTTGTCCCCACAAACGTAAGAAAAAAACATTCCCTTCTGTAATTTATTAAAATTCTTCATATAAAAAGATTAATTTTGAATAATATTAAATGTATAAGGGTTTTATACACCGTATAAAATAATGTTTTGTATAAAACAAAATATTCCTCAATGAAATGAGATTGAGATGAAGACCCTTAAAAACATGATATCCTTAGATTAAGGATAAATAAATTAAATAATTATGTGTGACAAATATTAATAGACCCATGATATGTGGATATTAAGTGTAAATAAATCAGAGTTCATCCGAACATATTCATGACACAACATAATCTTGTAGTATAGGTTTAACCAAAAGAATTGAAATTTGGTTAAGAAGTGCCCTTACAGAAATTCGATAGCCTAACGATGTCACTTTAAAATTCATAAAATGAGATGATGAGAGATATAAAGGGTATCTCATCACTTTTTCATAAAATTTACATCAATACAAATATATAAGAACATATCCCAATATAAGAAGGTGTAAATTAAAATACATAACAAAAATAAGTCTTTTAAAAAATGTACACCTCATGAAAGATGGATCATGCAGTGAAGATGCAAATATAAATAAATTAAAATATATTACACAAATAATACAATCATGGGCAGTACACAGAACATACAAAAAGTAAATATTGGCAAATGTAGCATGAATCTCAAGTGAGTAAAAGTGATATGAAAAATCCCTTAGGAAAACTCGACAGCATAACGACGCCACTTAAAACATAAAAGAAATGGATTGATGTGATCAAATAGGGTCTATCATCATATGAACATAAAATTTAAAGTAATATAAATATAGAATAACATCCCCCAACATAAGAAATAGGAGCTTAAAAGAAATGACAAAAAAGAGAGTTCTTAAAAAGAAAGAGAGGGGTTGGATCCCTCATCTCATGTCTGACATGTCTTGATCGTTTCATTATATTCCTGAATAATAATCATTGGAAAATTTATATTTTCCTAAGGACCTAATTTAAAGTTTATTATTAAATAAATATCACATATTATAATGTTATAATAATTAGTTATTTTTGTGAGTTTATATCAGACATTTTGGTCGATGTTCGGTACATGAGTAAAAAATGAACTTGTTTGAAAAGAATTGTCCATGTATATATAATTACACAATATCCAAAATAGTATTAATGATTTAAATATCACATATATCCTGTACATATTCATTTTATACTATTCCATAACATTTGGAGATAAAAATCGAAATTCACTTTTCATTGAGACGGTAAGCCGTACGTAAGCATGAACCCTACTTTCATTTCTTTTTCATATTAATGGAATTAAATATGAATGAGTGATATATATATATTATAATTCCAGAATTATATTAATAATTTAGATGTAATATATATCATAAATATCCATTATATATATACTTATAATAGTATATAACTTTTGGAGATACGAAATGAAATGTACCGTTCATGGAGACGGTAAGCCGTACGTACGCATAAACGTTGCATTCATTTATATTTCAAATTTTAATGGAATGAAAAAATAATAAAACATATTTATATAATAATTAAATTATAATATCATATATAATATCATTAAACCCTTCCTTTATACATCCCACATATGGCTTTAGTGATTCAAATCACTTTGAGGGGGCAGTAGTCCGCACTTCCTAAAATGAAATTATCGCATTTACCCCTTATTGAAACCATAAATATATTTAATAAATGAAAAATAAAGATGCATAAGGGAAACATAAACATAATATATATCATATATAAATACAGTGACATCTTAATGGCCAGCATGATAGGTGTGAAAAGAATATTGAACAATCATCGTTTCGTGAGGCAGTAATTCGCCACCCACAGAAACAGTATGTTCTGTAACCAATAGATGGAGGTGTGTGTAAGTTTAGCTAGAATAATTTTTATAAAAACAACCTTATATATTGAATATAATGGTTTTTTAAATGAAATGAATAAAAATTATTTAAGGGTTTGGATAAGCAAAATAAAACAAAAGAACATAAGAGAAGACATTACCTTTAAATCGGGTAACTCTTTTTGATTTGAGCCCAAATTCTTCCTTGGAAAGAATTATTCCCAATGTGAGGCTTCTAGGAGTAACAGATGGATGTTTAGAGTCAATATGAGCAGTTTTTGGCCGAGCCAATGGTTTGAGAGGTGTGTGTAATAGGGTAGAGGTGGGGGACTTTTAGAAGAGGGAGGAGGGTCACTTTTGGAATGTATTGGAATGTTACCTTATTATAAAATGAGTTTCGGATTTTAAAGTTACCAAAATGATATATTTCAATGATAAGGTGATAGGGGTTCTAAATACACCCATAAAACAGGTTTTAGACATGTGTATGTGTTAGAGTTTACCATCTCTTTTCACTTTATTCAAATCGTTCTTTAATGAGGTAATCACTGCATCATCACGGTGTCATAAATAAATTTATTTATTTAATGTCTAAAAATAATAAAAAAATTACCATCATATAGGAAATATTTTTAGCTTTTAAATGACTATTTATATTTTATGAGTTCATTTATTTATACAAAATTAATTTTTTTACTTAGTTGTTACATACTTTTGTTACATTTTCATTTCTTTAAAAATAAAATGATAAAAAGTCACTGTCACACTAAATTGATTACATGGGGTCCCAAAGTTGGAAAAAGGCATCCCATGGTCTGTCATGCCACCAAAAATATCATTATGATACATTTTGGGGTCATTTTATATTATTATGATATTATTATATTACCCTTACTACCTGATTACTAATTAATCACGATAATTAACGATAATTACCGCCATTACTATTCATCATGTCCAAAAATAAAAAGCATATTAAATACATAGTTTGAACCTTATGATTCCAAATATTGAATCCATTATTCTGAATTCAAATCACAGAAATTGAAGAATTTAATTAAAAAATAATTCCCGTTGTTAGAACCAAAGACGGGTTTTTAAGAAGTAAACTCTATCAATCGATTGATTTGTTTTTAAATACAATTTAAAAGTAAAATTACATAAAATGACCAAAATTGTATTAAATGATAAAAATATAATTAATTTACAACTTATATCCAATTAAAATGACAATATAACTATACAAGTAAATTGGATGAAAAGGCAGTTTTGAATTAAAATGTTATATTTCTCACTATTCATTAAAAAATGAACATTATCAGAAAAATACCAAAAATTCACCCTATATAAATTTGATATTCCAAATTCAAAAATTATTTCCATATTTACATATTAAAATCATGTAAGTATCATTAATAAATTATATAGTTAATTCCAGCTGTCAAAACAAATAGCATGTTTTTAAGAAACAACATCTATCAAAAGATTGACACTTTTTTATGTGCATTTTCAAAGTAAAATTAATTATAATGAACACAACTGGTTAAAATGGTAAAAATATATTATTATTATAATTTAACTCCAATTAAAAATATTATCTGTCAATATAAATAATGTAGATTAAAATTAGGTTTTGAATAAAAATACAGAAATTTTAAAAAAATGAACATTATCGGAAAAATACCATAAATTTACACAAAGTAAATTTTTTATGTATTGATTCTAAAGAAGGATTTTATTTTGTCAAATGTAACATATAAAATTGAAAAAAGGTATATTTATAAAGGATTCTCCATCAAAAGGCAGTTAATCGGCCTTTTAAAGAATATTAGAATATTTATTCTTAAAATTGGATTGATTTGCATTTTAATCCTCTAACATTTATTGGATAAATGTAAAAATATTTAACAAACATATATAATCAAATTTTTAGTCATTTATGTGCATTCCTTCCATTACATCGTATAGGAGTTTACTACCAATTTCAATAATATTATTATATTATTGGTGTGCATCGTATGTTTTCAAAGAAACTCGTTGTTGCGTATAGGGTACGCCATCGAACATAGCATCCCCTTTAAAGTAATATTAATATTTTATTCAAAAATATTAATAAATATGAAAATTTAATATTCTTTATTTACTTGGTATGCTACATCCTTCCCCCTTTTGGGAATTGCATCCTCGCAATTTTAAAATTTGTCTCGGAAACTTCATTGAAAGCCCCAATCAGAAAGAGAGTCAGCAAAACTATCACTTTAAATGTAAGAAAGAGAAGTACAAAGGTTACCCGAGTTAGGACATACTAGGAGTACATGTAGGAAAACATGTATATGGATGAAATAAATAAAGGTTCATGTTCTGACAGGAGTGATAGAAAACATGATTAGGAGAAAGTTAACCACCAGAAAATCACAAACTTGTTATGGGGTAAATGGTATTTGATTCCCCAGTAGGAAAAGTTAACATACCACATATTTGTTTTATGTTACTTTTCATTGCGGAATTTATTTATTAACTTAACTAAATCATAAGGAATCTTACATACATGTCGTGTAGACTTTAATATTTTACTATATTTATAACACACTAATATTTTCTCCAAAAGATGAGTATTTAGGATGACTTGTTCACATTAAGAGCGTTATAATAATCTTCAATAGAATAACCTAATACAAAAATGATGAACTATATATTTACCATGTCTTTATACCTTAACCTAAACCAAAATTTATATTACGAGATCAGATAATACCGAAAAGGATAATTATTTACAAAATTAAAAACTACTCTAAATCTCCAAAATTCAAAAAAAACCCCAAGGTTCAAAAATGACCATTAAATAAATAGATAAGAATAAAATTCTTCAAACTAATCCAAACTAATATTGAAACCCAATTCTCTGAAATATATAATCACATAGTCTCCCTAGGTAAATCTTAACATTTATCTCTAACTAAAATTAGTTACTCTTAAAGTCTCATACTGAAAAGTAATTAACCTAATAACATATCCTTCATGATAGGCTAATAATTTCCATAGATAACCCAAAATCAACTTTTTATTGATTCATAAGATTATATAACTAAAAATAAATATTCATAATAACCAGGGACTTCACGTAGACTAGTGGTAGGCAATAAATACCAGTTGCACTTTGGTTGTGGGTTTGATTCCCGCAGCTTTGTCCGGCGCGACAGGTTGTCACACGGTCTACGTTTTTTCCTTTTTTCCAAAAATATAAAATTCTTAAAACATTCCCCAAAAGAGATAAAATCATCAAAAATAACCATAACATAATTTAACCTCATGTTTACAGCATGCCTTTAATTTCCCATCGTAACATATAGTATCCCATAATTACTTGAAATGTAAGGATCATATAAACCCTAATTGTTACCTTTATTATTATTACCGGAACATCCACATAGAGTTGGTTCTCTCATACATGATGAATTATAGATATCACTAATATTCAAGTTCTTGATCATGACTCCTAATAGCTGGTTTAGAATACCCATGAGATTTCTCATTGAATCCCTAATTTCATCCAGTCTCTTAATCAGAGAACCACCACATTTTCCTTCAAACCCATTGTCACTTTGGTACCTTCCAGATCCATCCATTTACTAAAACAAAAAATATCAATGTGAGTATATTATAAAAATAATCATATAATATCTTATGTGGAGGGTATATACAAAGATATAATTATTCATATTATCTTAAACTAATTCACTTTATCAAAAAAAAACTATGACTATTTCTGAAATCCTACCATTATGGTAATGTCACTTGTGCTTTACAGAATACCCTAACCTCTAAAGTTATATAAACCGACCTATGATACCAACTATAAGGAATCGGCCTTAAAAAAATACATAATATTGAATTAAATGAATAATTCACATTTAGGAACATTTCAGGATTAGAGTTTTAGAGAGTTGGGACATAACTATTACATCTCAAAAGATTACAAAGTATACAATCCTACTCAGTTTCCATTTTTTCACAAAATAAAAACTTCTAAAAAGAAACATGTATAGTTCCATGTTTTAGATAGTATGTGTTTCATTGATAACATCATTTATCAAATTCATCATTAAGTCATGTGGAGAACATTTCAAAAACATGGGATGAGCATAAAAAGCTCAGTAAGGGATATAAAAATACAGAAAGAAAAAATTAGTCCATTTATACATACCAATCAACAAAATCATACTATACTCATAAATCATACGAACTTTATCATACCTCCTGAAATAATAAGATTTATGAATAACTCATGGAAGTCATAGGACATAAAGGTAACTTGAGTCATTCATAATATTCTTAACTAGGGAATAACCCTCATGGATACATTTGGAATGACCATCACAGTATATTCCCTAAATCTCTTCATAGAAACCATAGAGTTTAACTCCTTCATGTTACCCAATGAATTAGATGGCAATGAAGGGCACACATGCCCTTATTTTACCATCGAACCACCAGTCTTCATAAACAATTCCCAAGAATAAAACCATAATCATATCACATAAAACATGTAAAAAGGAAACATAAAATTTACACATTCCAATCACAAGATATCAATACAACACATTTACATAATAAAAAAAATTTCAAAGCCATTTTCAATACCAAAATAAAAGAAAATTAAAACGTGGTATTTATTTTTCATTTAAAATAAGTTATGTCTTGTAGAGGAAGCTGAAACTCAAATAATGGTCACGGCGGCGGAGAAGTCGTTGTCACCGCATACGTAACAACAAAAAATTCTATTTTGTCGTTTATTAAAACGCTTATTATAAAAAGATTCATTTAAATTAAAAGTAAATGTCAACGGGGTTTATAAACCAGGTAAATGAATGTTGTGTATAAAACAAAATATTCCTCACTGAAAGGATATTGAGATGGAGTCCCTTACAAATATGTTATCCATAGAATGAGGATAAATAAATTACATAATTATGTGTGAAAAAAATAAATACTCCCAATATAATTTTACATTATGTGTAAAACATTCAGTGTTGATCCACACATAATCATGGCACAACATAATCAAGAAGAATATGTTTAATAAAAAGAATTGAAAATGGGTTAGGAAGTTCCCTTAAAGAATTTCGACAGCCTAACGACGTCACTTTAAAATTCATAAAATGAGGTGATGAGAGATAAAAAGGGTATATCATCAAATGTAAATAAAATTTACAACAATAAGGATATATAAGAACATATCCCAACATAAAAAAGTGTTAATTAAAAGACCTAACAAAATGATGTCTTTTAAAATGAGGAGGGTGAAAGGTTCCCTTACCGATTTCACTACCATTTGAAACGTACACCCCATTAAAGAAGGATCATAAAATGAAGATGTAAATACCCATAAATTAAATTAAATTACACAATGAATACAATCATGGGCAGTACACACAACACACAAATAGGAAATAGTGGAAAATGTAGCATGAATCTCACGGGAATAAAAGTGAGATGAAAAATCCATTACAAAAAATCGGCAGCCTAACGACACCACTTAAAACATCAAAAAAATGGATTGATGAGATCAAATAGGGTCTATCATCATATGAACATAAAATTTACAGTAATATAAATATAAAATAACATCCCCCAATAGATTAAAAATGAGCTTTATGGAAATTACATAAATGAGAGTACTTAAAAAGAAAGAGAGAGGTATGATCCCTCACCTCAAGTCTGACTTGTCTTGTTCGTTTATTTATATTCCTGAATAATAATCTTTAATCAATTTATAATTTCTTAAGGAACTCCTTTAATTGTTATTATTAAATTCATATCACATATTATAATGTTATAATAATTAGTTAATTATGTGAGTTCATGTCAGACGTTTTTGTTGATGTTTGGTACATGAGTCAAAAATGAACTTGTTTGAAAATAATTTTTCCTGTAGTTATATGTACACCATATCCAAAATAGTATTAATGATTTAAATATAATATATATCCATAATATATTCATTTTTTACTATTACATAACATTTTTAGATAAAAAATGAAATGCATCGTTCATGGAGACGGAAGGTCGTACGTATTTATGAACGCTACTTTCATTTCGTTTTCATATTAATGGAATTAAAACTGAATGAGATATATATATTATGATTACATAAATATATTCATCATGTATATGTAATATATATCATATATATCCATTATATATATATATATATTTATAATAGTACATAACTTTTGAAGATAAGAAATGAAATGTACTGTTCATGGAGATGGTAAGCAGTACATACGCATGAACATTAATTTCATTTCAATTTCATACTTTAATGGAATGAAAACATAATGATAAATAAGTATATTATAATTACAGTATAATATAATATATAATATCATTAAATACATCCTTTATACATCCCATATATGTAATTAACGATTCAAATCATTTTGAGGGAGCGGTAGTCAGCTCTTCCTGAAATGAAATAATCGTGTTTACCATTTATGAAAACTATAAAGGTATGTCATTAATCAAAAATAAATAATCATAAGGAAAACATAATAATAATATATATCATATATAAATACAGTAAAATCTTAATGGACATCATGAGATGTGTTAAGAGAACATTGAACAATCATCGTTTCATGAGGCAGTAATTCGCTACCCACTAAAACAATATGTTCTTTAACCATTAGATAGAGGTGTGTGTAAGTGTAGCCCTAATACATATCATAAAAATATCCTAATATATTTAAGATGCTGGTTTTGTTACAAATTAATGTAATAAAAATAGTTCAAGGGGTTGGAGACGCAAAATAAAACTAATGAACAGAAGAGAAGACATTACCTTTAAATCGGGTAACTCATTTTTATTTGAGCCCAAAGGCTTCTTCGAAAACACTTCTGCCCAATGTGAGGCTTCTAGGAGTAAGAAATGGATATTTAGAGACAATATGATTAGAGGATGGACAATACAAGGGCTTGAGCGTGTGTGTAGGGGCGTAGAGTTGGGGGCCTTTTATAAGAGTGAGGAGGTTCACTTTTGGAATGTCTTGGAAAGTTACATTATTATAAAATGTGTTTCTGGTTTTAAAGTCCCCACCATGATATATTTTTAGTATAAGGTGATAGGTGTTCTAAATCTACCTATCCAATAGGTTTTAGACATGTTTATGTCTTCTATTTGACCTTATATTTTCATTTTATTTAAATCATTCATTAATGAGATAATCACTACATCATCACGGTGTCATAAATAAATTTATTTATTTAATATCTAAAAATTAAAAAAAAATTACCGTCGTGTAGGAAATATTTTTATCTTTATAATGACTATTTATAGTATAATAGATCTTTTATGTAGACAAAATTAAAATTTTTTTACATAGGTGTTACATACTTTTGTTAAATTTTTCTTTCTTTAAAATTAAAATGACAAAAAGTCACTATCACACTAAAGTGATTCCATGGGGTCCCAAGGTTAGAAAAAAGGAATCCCATGGTCGGAAATGAAACCAAAAATATCATTAGGACACATGTTGGGGTCATTTTATATTATTATGGTATTATATTATTACCCTTAACTACCTGACTACCAATTAATCACGATAATTAAAAATAATTACCGTCACTACTATTCATAATGTCGAAAAACAAAATATTCATAATTAAATAGTTTGTAAATTATGATCCAAAATTTGGAATCCATTCTACCATATTAAAAATATCGAAATTGCAGTGTTAAATTTAAAAATAATTCCCGTTGTTAGAACCAAAGACAGGTTTTTAAGAAGTAAAATCTATCAAAATATTGATTTGTTTTTTAAACCAATTTAAAAGTGAATTTACATCCAATGACCAAAATTATATTGAGTGATCAAAAATTAATCAAATTACACCTTAAAAAAATTTAACATGAAAATATAACTATATATATATATTTGATGAAAAGGCAGTTTTGAATTAAAATGCTGTATTTTTTACTATTCATTAAAAAATGAACATTATCAGAAAAATACAAAAAATTAGCCCTAAGTTAAATTTGATTTTCCAAATTCAAAAATGATGTCCATATTACCAAATTAAAAACATATAAGTATCATTAATTAATTATTTGATAATTCCCACTGTCAAAACAAATAGCGTGTTTTTAAGAAACAACATTTATCAAAAGATTGACACTTTTTTATGTCCATTTTCAAAATAAAATTAATTATAACGACCAAAAGATGATTAAATGGTAATATATATTCTTATCAAACTTTATAACTACTTAAAAAGATTATATATCCATAGAAATAAATTAGATTAAAATGATCTTTTGAATTAAAATACAACACTTTTAGAAAAATGAACTTTATAAGAAAAATACCAAAAATTTACACAAAGTAAATATTGATGTCTTGATTCTAAAAAAGGATTTTATTTTGTCAAATATAACATATAAAAGTGACAAAATTTAGATTTAAAAAGGGTTCTCCATCAAAAGGTGTTTAATCACCCTTTTATAGAATATTAGAATATTTATTTTTAAAATTGGATTCATTTGATTTTTAAACCTCTAACATTTATTGGATAAATGTAAAAATATTTAACAAACATATATAATCACTTTTTTATTTAGTTATGTTCATTCCCAATATTAAATCAGATAGGAATTTACTACTATTTAAAATAATATTATTATATTATTCAAAGAAAATCGTTGTTGCGTATAGGGTACGCCATCGATCAAAGAAGCCTCTTTAAATTACCATTAATATTTTATTCATAAATATTAATAAATATGAAAATGTAAAATTTTATATTTACTTGGGATGTTACAGGGACACCCTACGCCGCCCGGGTCCACCGCGCCACCAGGGTCTACTGCCAAGCCGCCATCCTAGAACCACGCCACCGCCACTAGGAATACCTCGTGCCACTATCGTCTCCTAACAAACCTCCCTGGAACAGTAGGAAAAAGATGGAAAACTTCTGGTAAATTTATAGGGGCCACCCTGGATGCCCGGGGACTCAAAATTTCGATCTGAAAGGATCATTGGGAAGATAAAATCAAGCCCTATGCAAGTAGGGTTTTATCTTGATGATCAGACAACATTTTGATGCATGAAAATTCATTTCAAGGGGGTTTCAGGAATTAAAATACAAAATGTACAAGCCTACCTCACTGTATGTAGCTTGTAGCTTTGCCGACGATCCACCGGAGCCACCGCGCCTTTCTTGAGAGGTGAAGGAGAGGAGATGAGCTTGTTGAGGGGAGTTCACCAAGGATAGGATCAAGGGGGAGAAGAGGGTAGTGGGTGGTGTGTTTAAAAAGAAAAAACTTAAACGACCCACCCAGCAGTCCCCATACCGGAACATTTAGTGGGGTCGGGGTTAAGCCACCCCAAGGTAAAACACATGTTCTGATTGAAATGGAGATCTCGGAATTTTAATCCGAGCCTCCGCTCAAAAGTTGTAAAGTCCATGCTCGAGGCCACTAAATTACAAGAACACCCATTTTGGCGTTTTCCACAGAAGGGTCATGCCAGCGAATGTAACACCCCTTCTAGGGTAAACGTCATGTTCCAGGCTCAACGGTGTCCTCGGATTTCCCATCCGAGCAACCGTTTAGGTTTTATTCAGTTAATTTGGTGTGTCTAGTGTGAACACACATTAAATTTAATTTTGGCCACACCAGGGCTCGGAAGCACACGTCATCTTAATGCCCTACTTGGTATAACATTAAGTAAAATTCAAAGCCTTACAGGCTCAAAACTCAGGTTATTATAGTACGGTAGGACATGCCAATCACCCTTATGTTTACTGGAGGCATGAGAGGAAGCTATGTAGAGACCTCATCTTGTTTAAGAGACTACAGAGAAGATATAGTTGATTCAGAAGAAGATGGATACTACACAGTATCGTCAGAAGTATTATGATGATCAGCTGAGACGACCTCTGGAGTTTGAGTTCAGGGAACCGGTTTTCCTGCATGTCACACCGAGGTTTGGACAGAAGACGATTCAAATATAGGGTATGCTTTCACCATGATACATAGAGACATTTGAGGTGTTTGAGAGAGTAGGGTTGGTTTCCAATCAGTTGTAGTTATCTCAGAGGTACCAGGATATGGACGATGTCTTCCATGTTTCTCAGTTCTGACGTTACTTTTCACACCCTTCTCACTTCATTCAACCTCGGTGAGGTTGAGCTCGAAGAAGATGCATATTTTGGGGAGAATTGTTTCTGTATTGTTGATCACATTATGATGGTTCTCCGTGACTAGTGTGTCCCTCTAATTTGGATGTTATGGAAGCACATTCAAGTACAAGATGAGACTTGAGAGAGGGAGGCCGATTTAGGATCGTAGAGTCCAGAGCTATTCGGGGTTTCATCTTATAGGTGTCGCTTGGGAAATTTGGGGACAAATTTCTTTAAGGGGAGATGTTTTAAGAACCCTGATCTTCTTTTTAGTTATGTCTTTTTCTAGAGTTTTTGAGAAAAGAATAGTTTATGGATATTTTTGAAGTACACACCGTGTACTTTATGAGTAGACATCGTGTACTTCGTTTCTTCCCAAGGCCGTGTGCTGGCCATGTTCCATCCACACACATGGTCGTGTGGGGTGATTTGGAGGCTGCATAAAGCGGAATAAGGAATAGTCGAGTACATGTCATGTACTCAAAAAGTACACATCATGTACATTCATTTTTTTCATTAAACAAACTGGGCTCACGTTTGACTACCAGAAGCATCAACATCTAGGTGTCGTTCGACTGAGAAAATCTGTACGGTTCCAAAACTTCTCTGAACCCCCAAGCCTCCATTTATTCTCGGAATCTACCACCATCGATTGTGTTGGAACCACATCAGTATGATCTTACTTTTTCTTGATCATTGTTTTCCAATTCCTCCTCATTTTCATGTAATCATTGGTTGAACTTTTTGTTCGTTTTCATAGATATAAGAAGTTATAAATAAATACAAGCAAATGGTTCATTTATATTGATCTCCTAACCTCAAGGTAGATGATTTGTGCCTTTTGGTTAATATTCTTTGAGTATTATGTGAAAATTCTACCAAAACCCCTGATCGGGGTATTTCGTGTTTACTACATTTGCCCTGTTTTTTTCCTGCCATGCTTCTATGACTGTGTAGAGGTAAAATGGACATGTTTTGGGTTGAATTATATGTCTTGGATGTTCTTTTCATACCTTGTTCTATGTAGGACAGTTTGGTCTTGTTTAGCCTATTGGTTGTTTACCTGTTTTCCATGCCTTGTGATCTTCTGATGGAATGTTGTCTTCTGACATGCTTGAGATGTTGTAGATTGGTTAGACAAGTTTTATATAGGATTAAATTAGACATATAGAATTATTATGCATTAACGGACATGGGGCCGTGAGAACCTGGTGCCATAGGCTATGTGAGGATAGACAGAGTGAGCTTCCTCAGAGATTCTTCAGACATTATAGACTATAGGAGGATAGACTGAGTCAACATCCTTAGAGAGTCTTTGGACATTATAGAAAATAATAGGATAGACCGAATGATCATCCTTATAGTTTCTTTGAGCTTTATAGACTACTAGGGGATAGGCCCAGTAAGCTTCCTCAGAGAGTCATTGGTTTACATGAATTTCCTTAAACCACTACAAGATATAGAAGGAATTGACCGAGTGAGCATCCATAGAGAGTATGTGAATGACCTGAGGCTATAAGTGGAATTTACTGAGTGTGCTTCGGCATATATTCTCTTCACCTTGTGGATATAAGGTGAATTGACCATGGGATCTTCCTCAGAGAGTCCCTAACTACCTTAGACTATAAGGGGAATTGACTCTGTGTTCTTCCTCAGAGAGTATTATAATTTAGTATAACCAAACCAGATGGGTTAGGCTAATTGTACTACCCAGAGGGTTGTTGGTACTTCTTAGGTAGGACCAGAGGGGATGGCTATGAGTACTTTCTAGAGGGTTACCTATTTGTTGTTAGTTGTTTGCTTCACTGTTCCTTTTTTGATCTGTGGAATGTTTACTGATGAGTACATCCATGTTTACTGTTTTCTGTCTAGTGTACTTTTACATGCTATATACTCACGCACTGTTAGGCACAAATCTTCGGGTGGTTACCGACTAGGATTTAGTCTCACACCCTGTTTGGGCAATGCTTTTTGCCAAAACAAATTATATTTCTATAGTTATAGACAAGGGCAAGCACCCTTTGACTTCATGAACATGATTTCTTTGGAGCTGGAGAGCATGGGACCATTCTGAGGCTTGCGATACTAAGGAGTTATTTATCTTTTTTCATTTGTACTTAGATTTAGTACTATATTTAGCATTGTGACTTTTTTGGATGATTTCCTAGACATATGCATCATGAATCGTTTTATATATGTGTGTGCTCTAGTTGTTTATTATTTAGTCATCTTCCGTTTACTTATGTTGGATATTTTCTACTTCTGCTATTGTATGTTTTGTATAAGTTCACTTTGTACTCTACTAATGAGGGCATAGTTTCCCCACTATCACACCTAATTCCCTCACTGCTAGTCAGCATCCTCTGGCGTTTGGGGAAATGCACTTGAGGCCATGTGACCAATCGAGTGTGGGGAACCTATAGGTGGCTTCCAGAACTCTTCCATTACAATACCATATTACATTTCTGGGAATGTATGAAATATGATCATTTTCTTAGTTCCAATGTTTAAATTGAATAGTGGAAATAGTAATCTGTTGGGGAGACATTGTAGATCGATGAGGTACTGCTTATGAGTATGGAATTGTAATTACGATGCATGCATTTTTGGTACTGTCAGTTTTGTAGAGTTTATTGGTTTTCCAAAGTAGTGTTAAGATATTATTTTAACATATTAATAAAAATTTGTACCTAGAGTATATCATTCATTAAAATTGGTTCACTTTTTTTATTTTATATTATGTTATTATATATTTTTGTAATTTTTTATATTTAGATATAAATTGTTCTCAAATAAGGTTTAATATGAACTGTTTTATATAATTTTTGTTACTCATCAATCCTGGAGGCATCAGTAGGTATGTAATTGGGAGAAAGCATACTGATTCTTGTACTCACCACTGATTTGGATCATTGGTTTCTTGTAGATGTCATCTTCCAGGGAGTGGGGAAATGTAGGGTGAAAAAGTTTTTTTGCAATACTCCTTCAGTTGTTGAGATGTCTAGTTGTGGTGAAGATTGAAGCTATCAGAACATACAATATTTTCCCTATTTGGGTGTCCTATTGATTTATCATCTTTTGGTTGTTTTTTTCCTAGTGGTCTTCCACTATATCACTTATTTTTTGGCTTAGTTTTTTATAAATAATTTTTTTGAATTGTAATTATTGTTTTAACGCATCATATAAAAAATATTGGTAATGTTTGGTTGGATTATATTTTATAAATAAAAGGAAAAATTATCCCACACCAGTCTTTGAAACCCTTTGGCATTTATTTCCAAACTTTTTTTTCTTAAATATGTCACATATGGTCTTGTATTGACACATTCTGTCTGTACATGGATCCTCTTTTTCATGTATGTTTTCATTTTCTTGTCGTTTCGAAGAAAAAGATGAATTTATGGAAATTTTTGAAGTACCCGCCATGTTCATTCTGAGTACATGTCATGTAATCAATAACCGCAGCTAACCATGTGCTGGCCATGTAGCAGCAATGCACATGGCTATGAGGGGGTGACCTGGAGGCCACCTAATGCAGATTATAGAAAAAGAAAGTACACGCCATGTACATCAAAATTTCATGATGTGTATTTTATTATTTTTCATTAAGCGTACATGGGTAAAATATAATCACAAGAATGATCTTCTTATAGGTCTCATTTAGTTGAGATCTCCCACACACCAATGATCATCCTCCAATCCCCTGACTGACCATACGAACCCTAATTCAACCACCATCAATTATTTTGGGATCGCCTTAGTATTCTCTCTCTTCTACTTGAGCTTAGTTTCCCAATTCTCCCTCTTTCTAAATTTATACATTGTTAACTGTTTTATATGTTTTTGTAGATCATTGGTGTTATAAGGATATTAAATCCCTAAAACTCATTTATATTGATCTCCCAACACTGAGGTAGGTGGTTTGTGCCATTCCATTTAAATTATTTGTGTTATATGTGAAATCTTTCCCAATACCCATGAATGTGGTATTAAGTTTTTACAGTTTTAGAACTACTACTGTCCTTCTATACTTGTATGCTGGGGTAGAGGATAATTGAATGAGAATATGGATATTTCCTATTCTCTGGAAGTGTTTTCCCCTGCATGATTTCTAGTTTAGACCATTCAGTCTAGTTTACTTGTGAGGCTACAGTTTACCTTCCCATTCCTAGTTGTTGGATGGTATGATTGTTTTGATATGTTGATATTCTTTATAATGTTATCCAAGTTGTTCTTTTGGTTTTCTTTGGCTGATATGCACTGCTATACTTACTTGACATCCATAGGGCCATGAGAACCTGGTGTATAGACCACATGTAGAATGGACTTAATGGATTCTCCAGAGTGTCTGTATTACTTATGATACAAGACCAAGGGGAGAATATAGGTATGTTCTTCCACAGAGTGTGTGTAGATCCTCGACACAGTCCATAGGGGGAATAGACATTGAGTTCTTCCTCAGAGCACCATTACATACTGATGCAATACAATATGAGGAATTGATGGAGAGTGTTTCCATAGAGAGTGTATTCATTAGATGAACCATAGGGGTTAGATAGAGTGTACATCCAAGAGGGTTTCTTGTACATTTTAGGTAGCACCCAAGGGGACAGGCTATGAGTAATTACAAGAGGTTTACCTATTCTATTATATGTTTGCTTATGTTTCTAGGTAGGACAAGAAGGGATAGGTTGTGGGTACTTCCCAGAGGGTTACCTTTGGTGTTTATATGCTTTCATTAGCTGTTTCTTTATATTTGAAACTGTGGATTATTACTGATGTGTACTTCCTTGTTTAATATTTTATGTACTTTACATTCCATATATTCACTGACTATTGGGCATAGTTATTGTGGTTGTTTCCAACCAGAATTTAGTCTCACACCCTTCTTGGGAAATTCTTTTGTTCCCAAATAGATTATATTGATGTATATATAGATAAGGGCAGTCTCCCTAATTTTTATTTTTTTGGATTCTTTCCTAGAGATATGTATCATGCATAATTTATTTATATGTGTGTGTTCTAGTTTATCATTCTCAGTCTTCCACTATTTAATTTTGTATGGATTATTCAAGCTTCTACAATTGTTATTTGTTTACTTCTTCTCTGTTACTCTTTCAATGAGGGCATAGTTTCCCCACTATCAAACCTATTGCCCCCGTAGCTAGTAGTTATCCACCGGCGTTTGGGGAAATGATCATGAGGCCTTGTGAAAAACTGGGTATGGGGGTGTGATCTTTCGTTAACTGGTTTTATTGTTTCATTAATTTCATTTGTTGAGAAGTAAATTTTTTATTGGAATTATTTTAAATTAATAGTTTTCATTAACATGAACTTCAATTGTTGGATCATTGGAACCTTTTTTTCTGAACTTTTTATTATTTTAATATGAATTAACCACCTCGGATGATATTATTTGTATATTTTCTTGCATGTTGTTGTGTGTTACTGTTAAATTTATGCATTTTGATGCACGGGTGCATCTGGTTAGTTTTAAAGCTACCACATTTTATGTTATTATGTAATATCTGCTACTGTGAAAAAATAATTAAATTCACGGCTGGGAAAGGAGGTGGGTCACAAATTAATGCCACACTTTGATCCTACATTCAATATTGGTTACCTTTATGTGCTAGGGGCTGTGTCATTGGCTTTTCCGAACAAAGTCTTCCCTGGACATTCTAACACTTTTGAGAGATACCGGTTCTAAAAGGGACTATTTGGATGGATATATTGGAAATGTGGCTACGCAAGCCTCAGATAACACTCAACCCCTTTTTGTGAGAACATGACGTTCTATATATAAAGCCATGCCATAGGTGATACTTGGTCTTTCGAAAGACTACCTTGTACGGGCTTAGTGTATTTGGATAATTTGATGGATGTTCCATAGTGATACCTTTAGGACGGGATCAAACTCCATCTCTCAACTTGAACTTTAAATAATAATTCACTTAATGTTTATGTTAATTCTAATTGAGTCTATTGAGAATTGAGATATTTCACATGATATGTGGATGTGTGCCTGGTTGACAGTGGACTTGAACACCATGTTAATGCACAAGCATGGGGTATACTTTTTATGGATTTTACCTTTCTTTTTGGGTTATATATATATATATCTGTGTGTGTGTGTCTGTTCATGCATTTCTGCTGACAAGTACCCTTTCATATTACCAGCTTAGGCTGAAGCAGGTGACGCGGAAAGGGTTTCGTTTGGGACATGTTCCAACATATTTATTTCATTTCATTTCAATTAATTTATTCAAAATGGTTATGTAATGGAACAATTTTTTTTTATTTTTTCATGAAATGGAATGGTTTAGACATTGTTGGTTCTGGACTACTAGTATTTTATCTCACACCCTACTCGGGTGCTATTAACACCCATGCAGATTACATACTCGCAGGTATTGACATGGGGAAGCATGCTACATCCGATGATTAACAGTTCATTATTTCTTAGGATGGATACTGGGGCAGAGGACTGAGCCTTCCTCATGATGCAGTTGCTTCTTGTGTCTATTCTTTTAGATGACTGCATGTTTGAGTTTTGTTATTCGTACATTCAGTTTAGACTCAAAGCATGGAATGACACTCTTTTTTGAGTTTATACACTTGGTTTTCCTTATTTAGTTTGATTATTTACATTGCTTCTGCTATAGTTTATTTATTCAAATTCTTCCTCCACATATTATTTGAAGTTTTTTACTTATGATGTGATATCATCTGTTACCTATGAAGTCATAGTCTCCCCCATAGACTCAAAATGGGCCTCGATTATAGTCTCAAGTACCTAGAATTCAAGGAGATGTGATTGAGATTATGTGATGCACCAGTCCAGCCACTGTCTTTGAGGTGAGTCGGGTTAGGTCGTTAAAAAGTGGTATCAGATGCAGATATGATCAGAACTCATCTTTTCAGGAAACCACCTTGCATATAGAGTTGATTACGAAGAGGATGGATACTACATAGTCTAAATATAAGTCTTCTACTGATCAGTGGAGACTTTCTCTGGAGTTTGAGGTCATAGATTAGGTTTTCCTTCATTTCACAATGAGGTTGGGGAACATGAGGATTAGGAGAACGATGAAGCTTTCTACAAGGTATTTCTGACCCTTTGAGGTGTTATTGAGAGTGGGGATGGTTTCCAATTGGTAGTAGTTATCTCATAGGTACTAGTCTATACATGACATCTTCCATGTTTCTCAACATTGAAGACACTTCTCAAACTTTTCTAATGTCTTACAACCAAAGGAGGTTGAGTTAGAAGTGGATGCATCATTTGAGGAGCATCATATATGGATTTTTGATCAATGTAAGAAGATTTTTTGTGGCCAGTTTGTTCCTCTAGTACGAGTGATATAGAATCATGGACAAGTACATGATGAGACTTCGGAGAGAAAGGAAGATGTACAATCATAGTGGTTGATGTTGTTCGGTGATTCTTCTTTTACACCACCTTGTAAGGGAAATATAGGGATAAATTTCTTTAAGGGGAATGTTTGTAAGAACCTGGATCTTCTTTTTCTGAAAAGTTTTTTTTCTAGTTGTTTTTTAAAAAAGTGTAATTTCATGAAATTTTTTATATACATGCCATGTAATTTCAATATACACACCGTGTACTTGGTTACCATAGGTAACCATGTGCTGGAAATGTATCAGCCATGCACATGACCATGTGGGGATGACATGGGGGCCGCCTAAAGTGGATTATGGAAGGGAAATTACATGTCATGTACATCATAATAAATGTTGTGTATTTTCTTTTTTTCATTAAGTGCACTGGGGTCACGTCAAATAGCCAGAATGACCTTCTTCTATGTCTCATTATATTGAGATCTCTCATATGGTTATGATTGTCTTCTGAGCCCCCGACCGAGCATCCAAACACCGATTTGAACACCGTCTATTGCATTGGGATCTCCTCGGTAAGCTCACTCTTCTTCTTGATCTTCATTTCCCAATTCATCCTCTTTCTCATGTTATTCTATGTTGAAGGTTTTAAACGTTTTTTAGATATTTGGTATTCTAAGGTGATTCAATCACTAATACTCAAGGATATTGTTCTACCAATTCTGATGTAGGTGTTTTGTGCCATTTTGTTAAATGACTTTGAGTTATATGTGCAATTTTTTCCAATACCAATGAACGAGGTATTGAGAGTTTTCCATTTTAGACCTATTGTTTTCCTGCTATTCATGTATGCTTGAGTAGAGGTTAATTGGATGTGAATTGTGTTATTTTCTATTATTTGGAAGTGTATTACCATGATGGATTTCATTTTTTGATCATTAGGTATAGATTTCTTGTTAGACTATTGTTTACCTTTCATTGACTAGATGTAGGATGGTGTGATATTTCTGATACAATGATAGGTTGTAGACTACAATCCATGTAGTTATTGATGTTTTCATTGACCGATATTTGATGCTATACTTTCTTGACTTACACATGGTCATGAGAACCTAGTATATAGACCATAGGGAGAATAGAGATAAGGTATTATCTAGAGTGTTTCTTTACTTACGATGTGAGACCATAGTGGGAATTGACATAAGTGTTTCCTCATAGTGTCTGTAGATCCTCTACATGGGACACAAGAGGAATAGAAAATGAGTGCTTCCCCATAGTGCCTTTAGTTACAGATAAGAGACTATAGAAGTAATTGAGGTTGAGTTATTACTTAGAGATTCTAGGCTTATGTTAAACCATAGGGCTTAGACTAAGTGTACTTCCTAGAGGGTTTCCTGTAAGATTTAGGTAGGACAAGAGGGGAAAGGCTATGAGTTCTTCTCATAGGGTTACATGTTGTTTCATCTGTTTTATTATGTTGCTAGGTAGGAAAAAGGGGATAGGCTGTGGGTACTTACTAGAGGGTTACCTTTTGTGTTTATATTCTTTGATTAGCTGTTGCTTGATATTTGAAACTATGGATTGTTACTGTAGTGTATTTCCTTGTTTATTACTTTATGTAATTTACATACCATATATTTACTAACTATTAGGCATCGATCTTGGGCTGGTTTCCTTCAAGGATGTAGTATCAAATCTTATTTGGGCCATATTTTTTGGCCCAAATAGATTATATTATTTCTGGTATAGATAAGGTAAATAACCCTTCTACTTCTGGTACATTATCTGTTGTGAAGCGGGAGAGCATTGGACCAAAATAAGGCTTGCAATATTGAGGATCTGTTTATCTCTTTCATTTTTTACCTTTCCTATGTTCTACTTTTATTCCATCATTGTGATTTGTTTGGATTCATTCCTAGACATATGTATCATGAATCATTTATATATATGTGTGTTCTCTAGTTTATCATTCACAGTCTCCCGCTGTTAAATTTTGTATGGATTGTTAAGGCATCCGCTATTATTATTTGTTTACTTCTATTGTATTACTCTGGCAATGAGGGAATAGTTTCCCCACTATTACACTCAATTCCCTCACCGCTAGTCAGCAACCACTAGAGTTTGGGTAAATGCACTTGAGGACATGTAACTAACCTGGTATGGGGGTGTGATCCTCTATTAGATGGGTTTATTGATTTATTAATTGCATGTGTTGTGAAGAAACTTTTTATTGTAATTAACTTAAATAAATAGTTACTCTAACATGAACATATATTTTTGGATCATGGGCACTTGTTTTGACGAATTGGTTATTATTTAAATATTCATTATCCATTGAGGTTTGTATGATATGTATATTTCTTTGCAAATTGTTGTGTTGTACTACTAAATTTAAGCCTTTTGAAGCATGGGTCTATCTGGGTAGATTTCAAGAGACAACTTTATATGTTGATATGTCATATCTGCTGCTGTGAAAAAATTAATTAAATTCAGGGTGGAGAATGGAGGAGGGTCCCATATTATGGCCAATTCTTAGATCCTCCATTCCTAGTGGGTTAACTATATTTTCTAGGGGGTGGTGTCGTTGGATTTTTCGGACTAAGACTTCCCCGAAAATTCTAATACTTTTGAGTGATACCGATTCCAAAAGAGATTATTAGGACAGATCTATTGGCAATGTGTCTAATCCAGCCTCAAATCACACTCAACCCCTTTTTGGGATATCTGTATTGTCTCAGGGTAATGCAATGCCTCAGACGATACTTGGTCTTTCGAAATATTTCCTTGGACAGGCTCAGTGGCATTGGATAAATTGATAGATTTTTCGTAGCGATACTTTTGGGATGTGCTCAAACTCCAAATCTCAACATGAACATTACATAATGATGAACACAATTTCTATGTTAATTCTAATTGAGTTTATTGAGAATTGAGATATTTCCACTAATATGTGGAAGTGTGTCTGGTGGACACTAGACATGATCGCCAAGTTAAAGCACAAGTTTGGGGTATAATTTTTCATGGTTTTACCTTTCTTTTTTGGGTTATATATATATATATATATATATATATATATTCTTGTTCGTGCATTTTTTCTGATAGTTACCCTTTCACTCTACCATCTTATGCTAAAGTATATGACTATAAACGGGTGCCGTTTGGGACGGGGGCCGACATATTTATTTCATTGCACTCTAATTAATTTATATGAAATGGTTTTGTAATGGGACACTACATTTTTATTTTTTAATGAAATGGAATTGTTTAGAAACCATTGGTGCCGGCTTACTGGAATATTATCTAACACCCATCTGAGGCATTGTCGACACCCGAGTAGAATACATGCTCACAGGTATTGACAAGGAGAAGTGTGCTGCTTTCGATGCTCAACAGTTCATTACATCATTTGATGGAGACTGTTGAAGAGGATCGGGCCGTTCTCCCGATGTAGTTGTTTCTTGTGTCATTTCATTTAGTTGATTGTGTGTTTGATTTCTATTATCCATAAATTCTGATTAGACTCATATAATGGCATAACACTATTTTATGAGTTTCCGCACTTGGTTTTTATTATTCAGTTGGATTATTTACATTTCTTCAGCTACAGTTTATTTATTCACATGCTTCCCCTACATATTATTTGTTGTTGCTTACTTACTCTATGATATTATCTATTACTTATTAGGGAATAGTCTCCCCCATGGACATAAGAAGGGCACACACTACTAGTCGGTAGACCCTGGAGTTTGGAGAGATGCGCTTGAGGTTATGTGATGCACCAGTCCGGCCAATGTCTTAGAGGTGAGCAGGGTCGAGACTTTACAAAGTGGTATCAGATGCAGCTATTCTAGGACCTCATCCTATCCAGGAGACCACTAAGAAGACAAATTTGATTCAAAAAAGTATGGATACTACACAATCTCGATAGAAGTCTTATGTTGATCAGCGAAGATGACCTCTAGTGTTCGAGGTCAGAGATCCGGTTTTTCTTCATTTCACACTGATGTTGGGACATAGGATGATTAGGAGACAGGTTAAGATTTCGTCGAGGTATGTCAGACTGTTTGATGTGTTGGAGAGAGTGGGGTCAGTTGGCTATCGGTTGCAGTTAACATTGAGGTATTAGGTTATGCACAATGTCTTCCATGTTTTCCAACTTCAATGTTACTTATCAGACTCAACCCATGTCTTCCAACATGAGGAGGATGAGTTGGAAGTGGATGCATCGTTCGAGGAGCATCCTATCAAGATTTCTGATCGAAGTAAGAATATTTTTTGTGGCCGGTCTGTTTCTCTAGTAAGAGTGATATGGGAGTGTGGGAGATTACCAGACGAGATATGGGAGAGTGAGGAAGATGTGAAATCACATTGGTCGGAACTTTTTAGGGTTTTTCTTCTACGCCGCCTTATTAGAGAAATTTGGGGACACATTTATATAAGGGGGATGTTATTAAGAACCAGGATCTCCTTTTTCAGGTATGTTATCCTTTTCTGGTCTTTTTAATGAAAAAATGTAATTTCAGGAAATTTTAAAAGTACATGTCGAGTACATTCTGAGTACACAATGCGTACTCGGTTACTGTAGGTAACCATGTGCTGGATGTGTAGCGGCCATGAACAAGGCCATGTGGTGGAGACTTGGAGGCATCCTAAAGCGGAGTACAGAAAAGGCAAGTACACACAATGTACTTCAAAATACACACTTTTTATTTTCTTGTTTTCAAAAAGCATACTAGGGTCTCGTCTAATCACCAGAAAGATATTATGCAAGGTCTCATTCAGCAGAGAGATCTCGTGTGACCGTGATACTCCTACAAGACCCTGACCAAGCATCTGAACTCTGATTCAACCGTCGTTTATTGCATTGTGATTGCATCGGTAATCTATCTCTTCTGCATGAGCTTCATTTCCAAATTCATGTTATCTCTCATGTTATCCTCTATTGAATGTTTTTGATATTTTTGTATATCTTTGGTGTTCTAAAGTTATTCCAGGCCTTTGACTCATGTATATTTATCTTCCAATGTTGAGCTAGGTGGGTTTTTCCTTTCTATTAATTTTCATTGAGTTATATGTGCAATTTTTCCCAATACCATTGAATAGGGTATTGTGCGTTTACAGTTTTAGCCCTATTTTTTTCAGGCTATTCATGAATTCTTGAGTACATGTTTATTGAATGTGAATTGGGATATTTTCTATTATTTGGAAGTGTTTTCCCATTCATGGTTTTTTATTTTGACCATTGGGAGTCGATTTTATTTAAGGTGTCTTTTTACCTTCCCATGCCTAGTTGTAGGATGGTGTGATTGTTCAGATACATTGATATGTTGTACACTGGTAGCGAAGTATTTCATGAGGTTTACATAGAACAATATGAATTTCTATACTTTCATGAATTACCCAGGGCTGTGAGAACCTGGAGTATAGACAATAGGGATAATGGACTTATGGGCTTCTCCAAAATGTCTGTTTTACTTACGATGCGAGACCATAGGGGGAATTGACATAAGTGCTTCCTCAGAGTGTCTGTAGATCCTAGACGCATGCCACAGTGGGAATTGACATTGAGTTCTTCCCTAGAGTGACTTTAGTTATCGATACCAGACTATTGGAGGAATTTATAGTGAGATCTTCTTTAGAGATTATATGCTTAAGCTGAACCAGAGGGGTCAGACTGAGTGTATTTCCTAGAGGGTTTCTTGTACATTAAAGGAAGGACCAATGTGGATAGGTTGTGAGTACTTCCCTGAGGGATACCTATTGTGTTATTTGTTTTATTATGTTTCTAGGTAAGATCAGAGGGGATAGATTATGGGAAACTTCTTGAGGGATACCTTTTTTGTTTATACGAATTGATTAGCTATTGCATGATATTTGAATCTGTGGATTGTTATTGCTACGTACTTCTTTATTTACTGCTTTTTTGTACTATAGCTGCCATATATTCACCGACTATTAGACATAGATCTTGTGTTGGTTGCCAACTGGGTTCTAGACTCACACCATCTTTGGGCCATGATTTTTGGCCCAAACAGATCATATTGATGCAAGTATAGATTAGGTAAAATCCCTTTATAATTCAGGTACTTGATATAATAGGCAACATGAGAGCATATGAAAAATATGAGGATTGGGATTTAGGTGACGATAATCCACAATATCCACAGACTCTAATTTTCCCTTTTCATAAACAAAACTGGAGTTCCCCCAGGGGACACACTGGGCCTGATGAATCCCTTCTCACAAAGGTTGTCCAGCTGATGTCGTAGCTCCTGAAGCACTCTGGGTTCCATCCAATAAGCCGCACATTATATCGGGGCAGTCCCATGCTGCAAGTCAATGTAGAAAATCGTCTCTTGCCTCAGAGGTAGTCCCTGAACATCCTTGAGAAAGACTTCCATGTAGTCCTCTACAACGGTAGGGATCTAGGATCATGTAGCTTCTTCTTGTCCGATAGCCACGCTTTCCAAATGGTGAAACAATGGTTGGGGTATCTTTCTTAGAGTACCCATCTGCTCTACCATGAGGTATCATTCACCAAGGATGGTGAACCTCGTCCAATCAGAAAACACTCCTCTAACTCATCTGTGATGACAGTCGATCTGGATGTGAACCATAGAAAGAAAATCCATTCCCAGGATGACATCGTAAGGTTCCATCATGATGATGAGAAGGTTCCGATAATGGTCATTAATGAGGCACTTCCAATAGGAACCAAGAGGCTATGTGTAGGTCTCAGCGCCTTTACTGGATGCTCCAACTACCATTCCAACAGTAGCAATATAAAAGAGTGCCTAGCGCATGTGTCTACTAGTACCGAAACAACCATAGTGTAAAAAAAAAGTGTACCTTGGACCATCTCAGGTGCAGCGGGGTCACGAGCACCCATAGCCTGCAGCTGCTCCTGGCCCATACTGCCATCTCCCTGAGCCTGGCGTGGTCACCCGGTAGTGGCGGTGGAGGGACCTCAAAACTCAGTCCAGGACCTCCAGTTCATGTCGCTCTACCAGTGCTGCCTCCTTGAGGACCTCCCAATCCTCGCCTGGGGGATACATGGTCACGACGCTACCTCATTCGTTGCAGTGTGCTCACTACCTACCACAACTGCTCGGTATGCCTGGTCGAGAAGTCCCATGGTAGGTGGCCCCTTCCATCACATGCATAGCACCAGATCTCTCTTTCCTTCCCCAGTGCTCCACATTTCCACTGTGTTGTATGAACTTTCCCCTACGTCTTCCCACAGAAGGGCCTCCTCAACTGAGGATCTGCTCCCTACCACCTGCCTTCACCGAGAACTCTCCTCTGAAGCGGCCACTACTAGGCCCTATCAGCTGGCATCCCTCATCCTAGAAGGTTTCCATCAAGAGTGCCCTCTCTACCACCCTGGTATAAGTAGGGATGCACAGGGGCACTACACTAGAAAAAATCTACCTGTGGAAACCCTGCTTAAACATTATCGCCAGAATGTCACTATTGTGGATCATATCATGCGAGTAGTGCATTAGATTGGTAAGTTGGGCTGAGTACTGTGCCATTATCATCCCCCCATGATTCAGCTCTAGAATCCCTTGAATCATAATGGAGCGTAAGCAAGACGGGGAGTACTCCTCTCGGAAGAGCTGCTAGAAGATATCCCACATGAGAAACGACTCGTCTTGGGTCTGCATAACCATTCCCCATCAATGCCTGGCCATCTCGTGGAAAAGTCTGGCAGCTAGAGAAATCATCTGGTCCGCTGGTGTCCATACCAGCCTATAAAGTCGGTCCACATACTCTATCCAGTATTCCGCTGCCCAGGGATCCGGGTCCCCACAGAACTTCTGCACTCACTGACGTTGAAAGTCTCAGAGCGCACTCATCTTGCGGTCAACATCCTTCTATTCTTCTGGTACTAACTATCACTCCTATGGTGCAGGGGATACTTCCGAAGCACTAGGTGGAAGGGGATCTCATGAGGGTCTCTGGACTTACGCCTCATTACTCTCCAGGTCATCATCACGAACTGGAGAGGGTAACCCGGTTGGCTTCTATCATGGGGCATCCTGAAAATTATTAAGGATTACTACAATCAGATAAGTATATATATATATATAAATATATATATATATATATAACAGTAATAACAAAGGGAAGCTAACTCAACAAGGACAGTCAAAGACTCAATCCTACCAGATGCATGTTCCAAAATTCCCTGCAACAAATGTCTCTACGTGTCGAATCAACAAGCGGGATATCAGGGTCCTGGTGAATGGATAGGTCGACTGCCCATACCATCCCTAGACACTATGACCTGAAAGATGCTCTCGAGACACGTTGAAACTATTTCCCTAAATATCATCAAATTTATTTTTAGGGACATCCGAACAGCACCCCTACAAACGAACCACCATTGATACCACTCTTTCATGACCCGAACCTACCGATCTCGAGCCACAACTACACCAAGACCACCTCCGTAGGCCGGGGGTTGCTAACAAGCACCGAAGGTGTAATAATCTCGAGGAGGCCTTTTCTTATGTACATGTACACATACACACAACCCAATCAATTCAGAAGTGCATTGTCAAAAGAAAACCGAAGGACAAATAAATATACCCCAACCACAGTCATGCATCAACATCAAAATAGAAAAAAGTAAAGAGTTGAAAAGTACTGACAAGATTCCAAACACTAAAAGGGAATAACAAGGGCCCAACTTGAAAGGTGACACAAACCAAAAATTGGTAAACAAAAGTAAACAGATGGGGAGTCTCTCACCAGAAAGACCTACTATGAATACCGAACGTAGCCCAAGCTCTTGTGTACTCTACGCTCCTCCGTAGTCTCGATCATCCTGTCTGTTGTCTGTAACGGCACACCAAGTGTGAGCAAAGCCCAAACAGGGGTGAGTAATAGGATACTCAGTAGGATACCCGGTAAGATCGAGGGAGCAACAAAACTAGATAACAAAACAGTGATAAATAGACAGAACAAGGAACAATGAAAGAGTAATGTTAATAGAATGCAGCTCAACCCAATAAAAGAAAGGGAGTAGACTCATCCAACCAAGAGGAACTAGATAGGTAATGCATGTGGCCTACACCGCATGTCTTCTCCCCTCCTAGAAGGAGAGTAACTGAACCCCAGGAGTGGGAAAAAAATTGGGCGCATATATATATATGCTCAATAAGAAACCCGAATGAGTGTGTACATGGATCTCCATCTATAAGATCAACCAATGAAAAGTCTCCATTGGTTCTAAGGTCGTCCACCACTGATGTCCAACATTCCTTCATGTCAAAACCACCTCATCGCTAAGCCATACAACAAAAAAGTCCCACTCTGGTAATCACGAAAAAAACTACTGACTACCCTCATTGAAAGGGGATGAGTCTGAAAGAAGTCGTTGGCTAACCCATTGCCCAGTCCAATAGGAGGTTAAACCCCAAAAGGCCATTAGGTGAACCACTGCCCAACCCTGGTGGAGGGTAAACCCAAAAATTCGTCGGGTAACCAACTACCCATCCCAACTGGAGGGAAAACCCTAAACGTTTATCGAGTAACCCATTGCCCATCCATGCCGGAGGGTAAACCCTAAGGTCAATGGGTAACCCACTGCCCAACCCCACTGGATGGTAAACCCAGAACTGGTCTGATAACTCTGTGATGCTCGCACCATTACTGGGTGTTGCTAACATTGCGACCATGTGTTGGGTTGGAGTGTGTTAGAGAAACCTTCGACCAATGCTTTTTCAGGTTTCCACATTTAATGAGATCACGAAATAGGCTCTGTGTTCCAAAAAAAATTACACTGTTGTAGTCATCGTGGAAAAACACATGAAATAGACTACTTAGTCACTGGAAACAGACTCCTGATGAAGTAGTTACCCAACACCACATTACTCCCATACGATGTCTCATGGGGTCCAGACCTCTGTCTCGAAATAGGTCAAGCGAACTGTGCCAGTGTCACAATTCCACTAATGTCACCTTAAATAGACTGTGGATGATTTTGTTCCATTGAAGGATGAATCCCGATGTAGTACTTAACGAGCGTGTCACGCCACCAACCCCCCATATCGAGAATTGAAAATTCCCGAGAGCATCTCAAAAACTTCTTCATGAGCTGATGATTGCACTTCCACAAACAGAATGCATAATGGACACCCGTAATGAATGTTATGAGTGTCCAAAGTCGAGGGTACGAAACCCTTGGGTGGGACCGGCCTGGGCCGGCCCAGCTCACAGCACTGTCCCGCGGCTCAGCCACGCGGCCTGGCCACTAAACCCTGGTCCATGACCATGTCGAATGGCCCCCATGGCCAGTCATGGTATCGCGAAGTGACAAGCCGAAGGCGGGTCTCGGTCCCCGCACTGTGTTGCGGGCCGTGACCCTGCCCCGGCACTCCCCAACGAGCTCGCACGCCACTGCCACTAGGGAGACCCTTTGCTGCCTGGGTCCACTGCGCAACCTAGGTCTACCACCGTGCTGCTATCCTATAACCATGCCTCCCCCACTTGGAATTTCGTCCAACACCTCTTTCGCCTGCTATGCCACCCTGGAACCGTCAGAAAAAGATGGAAAATGTTCAGGAAACTTCCAGGGGCCACCCTGGATGCCCTGGGACTCGGAATTTCGATCCGAAATGATCATTGTAAAGATAAAATAAAGCCTTACACAAACAAGGGTTTATCTCATTGATCAGACAACATTTAGACACATGAAAATTCATTTGAAGGTTGGTACATGAATTAAAATTTAAAACATACGAGCCTACCTCACTGGGCGTAGCCTGTAGCTTCGTCGACGATCCACCGGAGCCGCCGCGCATTTCTTGAGAGGTGGAGGAGAGGAGAGGATCTTGTTGAGGGTAATTATCAAAGGATAAGATCAAGGGTGATAATATGGTGGTGGGTGGTGTGTTTAAATATAAAACACCTAAATGCCCCGCCCGTAGGCCCCCTACCCGAACATTTAGCGGGGTCGGGTATAAGACACCTCTAGGGTAAAAAACACGCTCTGAGCGCAACAACGGTATAAAATTTTTTATCTAAGCCTCCTATAAAAAGATTTAAATTCCATTCCCGAGGCCACTAAATTACAAAAACACCGATGGTGTCATTTTCCACACATGGGAAATGCCCGCGAAAGTTACACCCCTCCTAGTGTAAATGGCACATTCCGGTCTCAACGGTGACCTCAATATTGTCATCTGAGCAACCGTTTAGTTGTTATTCTATTTATTTGGTGGGTCTAGTATGAACACACATAAAAATTAATACTAGCCACACCAAGGCTCGGAATCACACGTCGTCTAATCTCCCTGCTATGGAATAACATTAAGAAAATTTCAAAGCCATATAGACTCAAAAACCAGGTTCTTACAGTATGGTAGGCCATGAAAATCACGTTTATGTTTACTGGGGGAAGGAGAGGCAGCTGTGTAGGGACCTCATCCTTTTCAGAAGACTACATAGCCAATATAGTTGATTCGTAATAGGATGGATACTGCACAGTTTCGTCCGAAATCATATGCTGATCAGCAGATATGACCTCTGTAGTTCGAGTTCAGGGATCAGGTTTTCTTGCATATCACACCGAGGTTGGGACACAAGAGGATTCAGATACAGGGTAAGCTTTTAGCATGATAATTAGGGACCATTGTGGTGTTGGAGAGTATTGGCCCGGTTTCCTATCGGTTGCAGTTATCTTAATGGTACTAGGATACGGATGACATGTTCCATGTTTCTCAGTTCTGATATTACTTTTTAGACCTGTCTCACATATTTCAATCGGGCGAGGATGAGCTCAAATCAGATGAATCCTTTAAGGATCATCCTATCTGGATTTTCAATCATAGTACGAAGGTTTTTTGTGGCCTGTTTTTTCCTCTGGTATGTGTTAAGTCAAAATTCTTCTTTTGGCTTTTACATCATGTTTTGGAAATCACAAATATATTCTGTCATGTTTTGGAAATCTCAAATGTATTCTATCATATGTTTGTAAATAACAAATTGTCTTTTATCATGTTTATTGTATCGTACGATGTTGATCGTACCGACCAAATCGTATCATACTGACTCTGTCAAACATATCGTACTGACTCTGTCAATCGTATCGTATTGACTCTGTCAATCGTATCGTACTGACTCTGTCAATCGTATCGTACTGACTCTGCATTTCAGATGATCACTATTTGTTTTGGTACTTTGTCAAAAACTCTCTCTGCATATGAATCGTACTCATGTTTTACATTTCTATATATCTCTTGTCCTAACAAAACGATGTCGTTGAGTTAGTTACAAACTAATCAAAACGATGTCGTGCCTTCTGTTTCAATATGACCGTTGGAGGCAATATGACCGTTGGAACCCGAGGCCTATAAATAGGAGGTCATTTGAAGCTGAGAGAACAACGATGAACAAAGAGATTGAATGAAGAGACTCCTTGAACTATCAAGATTCTAGAGAGAGACACTGTGACATCTCTCATCAGCCTTGTGCATCCGATCATCGTATCGAGGGCTTTCAAGTGATTGAAAGACAGAGGTGCCGATTACCTATAAAATCGAGGGCTGCCGGGAATAGGCAGACAGACGTGCCGATCATCATATCGAGGGCTGCCGGGGATAGGCAGACAGACGTGCCGATCATCGTATCGAGGGCTGCCGGGGATAGGCAGACAGACGTGCCGATCATCGTATCGAGGGCTCACCAAGGTATTGGTGAGATAGACCTTTTATCCTAGGTGAAAGGATAACCCTTCTCTTTGGGTCAAAATAATTGTAATACTTTTACATTTCCGATGTTACTTGTATTAGAAAGGGATTTGTATTCTTCCCTTTCTTCTTTACTTTTTCAATTGTAATTGTTTCAATTCCTATCATTCTATTACTTTTTGTTGATTGATTCTATACGCTTTAAGGTAGAATCATTCATCTTTGTATTACTCTGATCATTGTGTTCACCTTGAATACAATTGTTTTACATTACATTAGTATTACAATACATCTTACCTTTAATATTCAATAAAATTGTGGGTGTTTGTATTTGTATTAGTTTAAGATCATTTAAACTAATCCCTTTGTTGCTAAAACTCAAAGATTTTTAAAACCTACAATTCAACCCCCCTCTTGTATTGTTCCATCTAATAGACATATATAACTACTATTCGATCCAACAATTGGTATCAGATGAGGTTTTCCACTGATTTGTATTACTAGCTTTACTTCTTATTACTATCTTGATTACTTACTACACTAACGTGTGGAGTGGAAAAGTTTTTTTTGTTTTTATTAGATGGCAGGAATGAATATCGGATCAATAGATTATCTGAATCCTTCTAGACCACCAATCTTCGATGGGAATGATTATGAGTATTGGAGAGATCGTATGAAGACTTTCGTCATCAATACTGGTGTAGACAATTTTATTATGCTGACTGGGGGTTACAAAATTCCTGACAAAGAAGTTAGTACTTTTACCAATCAAGAGAAGCAAGAATATCAACTGAATTACAAGGTACGCAATACTTTATTATGCTCTATGACCAGGAATATATATAGTCAGATATCTTCATGTGAAGCAGCAAACTGTATTTGGAAGAAATTAGAAGTCACTCATTTTGGTACATCCAAGGTTATAGAAACAAGGAGAGCAATGCTTCGAGCAGAGTATCATGGATTTGTTTTTCCTTATGGAGAGCCAGTATGTAAAGTTCAACAAAGGTTTATGACAATTGTCAACAGCTTACAATTTATGGGAGAAAAAGGTCTTGATGATGAAGCTCTTGTTGACAAAATTATAGATATTATGCCAAATGAATGGGAGTCGAAAAGAACAGCTATTGATGAAAATAGAAAAGTTTCTCAGATTACTCTTGATGAACTCTTTGGAACTCTTCTACAGCATGAGACAAGAATGAAGAGAGATGCTGATTTCAATAAGAAGAAGAATGGGAATGGAAGTGTAGCTTTTTCATCTAAAGCTAAAACACCTGAAAGAATTACAAGGTCTAAATCCAAGAAAGTTGTATCTGATTCTAGTGATTGTAATCTTTCGGATAATGAGTTAGACAATCTTGCTCGAAGGATGAACAAGATTGTGGGAAAGAAAGATTTTCAATATAGATTCAAAAAGAAAGACAGGAAAGACAGGAAAGATTCAGAGGTAACTTGCTATGAATGCAAGAAAGCAGGACATATAAGGCCTGATTGTCCTTTACTAAAGAGGAATGATAGAAAGGAGAAACACTCTGAAAGAAACAAGAAAAGGTTTTATAAGACAAAGAAAGTCTTGAAAGCAAATGATACGTGGAGTGCAAGTGGTAGTGATTCCTCAAATGATTCTTCAGAATATGAGACATCAGGACAAAGAAATATTGGAATTCTAGCCAGACTACCAATCGAAGATCATTGTCTCATGGCTAAGGTACATAATGCTGAAGCCATTACAAATGTCTCTTTAAATGAAAATTATGTTGATAATAGATATTATGAATCTTCAAATGATGAACCCTCATCATCAGAAGATGATACTTTACCTTCTTTTGAAGAAGTCTCTAGATTTGCCAAGTTACTTGAAAATGAAAATTCTAAACTCAAAAAGAGATTTGAAAAAGCAAATTCTAGAATTTCAATTTTGACTAAAGAAGTATCAGATCTTTCTAAAGATCTTGATGTGAAAACTTCAGATTTTGAAAGTATTTTAAAAATCCTTGAGAAAGTCAAATCTGAAAAGGATAAACTTTCTAAGGATCTTGAAACTGCAATTTCAAAGAAAAATATTTTAGAGTCTAACTCTAGTTCAAATTTAAATGTTTTAGAAAACAAGAATTTGGTTTTAAAACTAAAGTCAGAGATTTTTTCCTTGAAAAAGTGTTTGTCAAACTTTACTCATGGAAAAGAAAAATTTGATAGGATGTATTCTCAAATTAGACCTTTGAGAAATCGTTCTGGTCTTGGTTATACTTATTCCAAACCTGTTTTTAGTAATAACTATTTTGTTCCTCAAAAAACCATTTTCTGTTCCAAGTGTTAATGTGGTGGACATCGGAGAAGAGATTGTTCTCTTAACAAAACTCAATCCTTAAGATTTCATAAAGCTCATTTTGCAAAACAAATGTGGATTCCTAAAATTCTTTTATCTAACCCTTCTGGATCCAAACAAGTTTGGATTCCGAAAATCTAATTGTTTCTTTTTCAGGAAAATCAGAAGTGTACCAATAAAAACATTTGGTACATGGATAGTGGTTGTTCTCGACATATGACTGGAAACAAAGATCTCTTTGAAAAGGTTATCAAAACAAAAGGTGGTAAAGTTACCTTCGGAGATAATGCTCAAGGAATGATTGTTGTTATATGTAATATTGTTTCATTGTTTTTTCACAAAAAGGAGATATTGTTTTACAATTCATCGGAACGCAAGAACAACTTGCTGACATTTTTACAAAACCTTTACCTTCCGATAGATTTGAATTTATAAAACAGAAGCTAGGAATGATTACATTAAAATAATCATTCATATCTACTTCCTGTTTTACATCTCTCCTAATAGTAAGAAACTCCTCGTAGAAAGGGGGAGGACATTTCTTTCTATATCTTTATGTTTCTGATCTTTAACTATTTAATCTCTTTATATATGTTTCTTTTTCGGTTTATCGTATTGACAGTTTTATCGTTTCATTTTAGTTTTCTTGTTTATCGTATTGACATTTTCTGTTTTTCTGTTTATCGTATTGAAATTCTTTTCCATCGTATCGTTCAAAAATTTTGTATCGTCCGATGATAGTATTGAAATTCTTTTCCATCGTATCGTTCAAAAATTTTGTATCGACCGATGATAGTATTGAAATTCTTTTCCATTGTATCGTTCAAAAATTTTGTATCGTCCGATGATAGTATTGAAATTATTTTCCATCGTATCATTCAAAAATTTTGTATCGTCCGATGATAGTATTGAAATTCTTTTCCATCGTATCGTTCAAAAATTTTGTATCGTCCGATGATAGTATTGAAATTCTTTTCCATCGTATCGTTCAAAAATTTTGTATCGTCCGATGATAGTATTGAAATTATTTTCCATCGTATCGTTCAAAAATTTTGTATCGTCCGATGATAGTATTGAAATTCTTTTCCATCGTATCATTTAAAATTTTTGTATCGTCCGATGATAGTATTGAATTTCTTTTCCATCGTATCATTCAATATTTTTTTTGTATCGACCGATGATAGTATTGAGATTGTTTTCCATCGTACTGTTAGTTCATGGTAACAAGATTATTTTCCATCGTACGGTCCGATCATAGTAATGACTTTGTTTTCCATCGGCATGATTTTTTTTCTTTCTCCTTACGATTGTATTTACTTTTGATTCTTACCAAAACCAGCAATCACCTTATGTTCTCCGACAGGTTTCTTTTCTCTCTTCTCATTTTTTTTAATTTTCTTTTCTTTGCTTTAATCCTAACCATTGATCTGGTATTATCTAATCTTGACCGTAGAATATCAACGATCATCTCTTTATTGCCTATAAATACCCCCCTCCCCTTCCCAAACCCACATTGGTTGTTCAGGATTTCAGGCGAAGCTCTGCTCCACCATCTATAAACTATCGTACGATCTTTTCAATCAGCATCATCTTTATGTCTCAATCCTCTGCCAACACTCCCACCGAAATGTCTTCAAAGACTTTTACAGAGAAAGACTTTAACAGAGAAAGGTTAGTATCCCGTGACTTTTTCGATACGTACGATTCTACAATCAGGAGGATCATTCTATTTCAAGGATGGGAACATCTGTGTGTTGAAAAGCCTGATATTCAAGATCCAGTTTTTTTTTATGAAGTTTGTCAGTTTTACAAAACCGTTTATTTCGACAAAGATATGACTATAAACTTCGCTGTGTACGATAGAAAATTATCCATGTCAGTGAAACAAGCAGCACATTTTCTGAATGTTTCTGTAGAAGGAGATTCTTTTTGTCCATCTCACAAACTACCAGAGGAAGTTGGTACGTTTAATAGAGAAAATGCTGAAAAGACTTTGTTTCTTATTAATGAGGAAAAGAGGAATGTGTCTCATCTTTCACCAGACAATCGGTTTGTCACTCTTTGGATGCAAGGTTTTCTTATCCCAAGGAAAGGGGATAGAGAAACTCTGAAAGTTTCTGATATCTTTATGCTTGATTATCTTGTGAACATGAGAAAAGTGAATCTCATGGGGTATATTTTTGAAACCATCAAGAATGTCAAGACAGGAGGAATTAAGTCCCAGATGATAATGTATCCAGCCATTCTTACGAAGTTCATTTCTGAAAGTATGAAGTTTTGTAACATTCCTTTGAAAGGAAAACCCATGGATTTGAGGCCATCCTGGATTAATAAGAGTACGATGAAAAAGCTGAATGTTTGTTTTGATTCAAATTCAAAACTTTTTGTCAGAGATATAGAAGCTGAATTGGCTCAGAATGAATCGGCACCTATGCCAGCCAAGGACAATCAATCCACCGATGTTACTCGAAAGTGTGATCCTCAAACTAGTTCAAAGCCGAAGAAGAAGCCGAGGTACAGTACGGAAGTTGTAGCCAAATGGAGAAAGGACAAGGAACAGAGAAAGGAAGGTGATCCGAAGTTTGGTCTTGATCCTGCTGAAGCCTTTGCAGAAAGAGTAAGGGTAGAAGAAACCCTTCAGGCTGAAAAGAAGAAAGAGGTTCTTTTGAAAAGAAAAGCTCAGGATTTTGATGTCTCCAAAATCTTGAAAGTAGTTGAAGACGCTAGTGCTCAAATAACTGACGAAGTGCATCAAGAGCCCATAGTACACAATCTTCCTGAAAAAGAAAAAGGTAAACAAGTGATGGAAGATATAATAGAAGAAGAAGAAGGAGACTTTCTATTAGAATTTCTTCAAAGTTCAAAGAAGAGTAGAGAGGAATCGGTTCAAAAGTTAAGTGAAGGTGTTCAACAAACTCCTCATGCCGATCAGGAGCAATATCCGGACAGAATGTCATCTCAAGAAAAGAAAGGTGCTCAATCTTCTCATTCTGATAAAGTAGTTGTCATTAGTGACAAAGTAGAAGATGAAAGAAAACAGAAAGAAAAAGCGAAAGGGAAACAGCCAGTTGTTGATTCACGCAGATCGTATGAACTAGCATCGTACGATGAAGATACTGATTCAGATCATACAATCTCTCTTAAGAAGAGTGATTACATTGTTCATGTTTTGAGAAGGGGGGAGAAAACCATTCCTTATTTCCCGAGGCTGGAAGGGAAGATTGATTTTATTACTGAAAATCAAAGGAAAAAGTTTGGCTCTGTAAAAGAATTGAGAATGAAAGTTTTGTCAGTAGAAGCCGATCTGAAAGTTCTTTCAGAAAGCTCAGTTGCTCATAAGAAGGCTTGCAATAAGATGACCAAGTGGTCTTACAAAACAGACAGCTCAATCAATGATCATGAAATAGCTATTGAAGACATAAGGAGGTTATCAAATGAGCTTGCAATTACTTTCAACAAGCTTAATAGAGAAACAGTTGAAAGGCTGAATCTGTTGTCTTCTCAAAGAGCCGATGTCCCTTCAGTAAAAGACTTGCAAGAAAGAATGAATGTTTTTCAATCTGAATTCTCGAAGGTTTCATCTTTCAAAGATGAAATGGTTTTACTGAAGAATCAAAATTCTGTGTTGTCCAAGGATAACAAGACTCTGCAAAACAGAATTGATACTCTTGAAGAAGTAATCATAGTCCAGGAGGAAACCATCAGAAATCAAGATCAGATTTTTGCGGATCAACAGGAGCTTCTCAAAACTCAGGGTGAATCAATCTCTGAAGACAAGAAAGAGATCAAAAAGACGAAAGTTGTTCTTCATGAGCTTATAAAGAAGGAGAAGGAAAGAGAAAACAAATGATTGTTGTATTTGTTTCTTTTGGAACTTGTCTGTTTTGTAATAACTCTTATGATCCTTTTATCTTTTGTCTTGTATTACTTTACTAACTTTTTCAGAAAAATCAAGATTACTCCTTTCTTTTTGTAAATCACAAAGGGGGAGAATATTTACAAAGGGGGAGAATGTTTTATAAAGGGGGAGAATGCTTTACAATGCTCTTAAGAAAAATCTACGAATACAATCCTTAGGAAAGTCTATACCTAAGGGGGAGTTAGTTGTATTCGGTTTCTTATTCAGAAGAGTTTTCAATAACTCAGGGGGAGATAAGTATTTCTTATGACTTATACTTTGTGTGTTGTGCTTTCCAAAAATGGGGAGATTGTTAAGTCAGAAGTCTTCTTTTGGCTTTTACATCATGTTTTGGAAATCACAAATATATTCTGTCATGTTTTGGAAATCTCAAATGTATTCTATCATATGTTTGTAAATAACAAATTGTCTTTTATCATGTTTATCGTATCGTACGATGTTGATCGTACCGACCAAATCGTATCATACTGACTCTGTCAAACGTATCGTACTGACTCTGTCAATCGTATCGTATTGACTCTGTCAATCGTATCGTACTGACTCTGTCAATCGTATCGTACTGACTCTGCATTTCAGATGATCACTATTTGTTTTGGTACTTTGTCAAAAACTCTCTCTGCATATGAATCGTACTCATGTTTTACATTTCTATATATCTCTTGTCCTAACAAAACTATGTCGTTGAGTTAGTTACAAACTAATCAAAACGATGTCGTGCTTTCTATTTCAATATGACCGTTGGAGGCAATATGACCGTTGGAACCCGAGGCCTATAAATAGGAGGTCATTTGAAGCTGAGAGAACAACGATGAACAAATAGATTGAATGAAGAGACTCCTTGAACTATCAAGATTCTAGAGAGAGACACTGTGACATCTCTCATCAGCCTTGTGCATCCGATCATCATATCGAGGGCTTTCAAGTGATTGAAAGACAGAGGTGCCGATTACCTTAAAATCGAGGGCTGCCAGGGATAGGCAGACAGACGTGCCGATCATCGTATCGAGGGCTTCCGGGGATAGGCAGACAGACGTGCCGATCATCGTATCGAGGGCTGCCGGGGATAGGCAGACAGACGTGCCGATCATCGTATCGAGGGCTCACCAAGGTATTGGTGAGACAGACCTTTTATCCTAGGTGAAAGGATAACCCTTCTCTTTGGGTCAAAAGAATTGTAATACTTTTACATTTCCGCTGTTACATGTATTAGAAAGGTATTTGTATTCTTCCCTTTCTTCTTTACTTTTTCAATTGTAATTGTTTCAATTACTATCATTCTATTACTTTTTGTTGATTGATTCTATACGCTTTAAGGTAGACTCATTCATCTTTGTATTACTCTAATCATTGTGTTCACCTTGAATACAATTGTTTTACATTACATTAGTATTACAATACATCTTACCTTTAATATTCAATACAATTGTGGGTGTTTGTATTTGTATTACTGTAAGATCATTTAAACTAATCCCTTTGTTGCTAAAACTCAAAGATTTTTAAAACCTACAATTCACCCCCCCTCTTGTATTGTTCCATCTAATAGACATATATAACTACTATTCGATCCAACAGTATGGATGAAATGGCATCACATGCATGTTCAGGACGAGACTTGGGAGAGGGAGGCCGATGTATGATCACAGAGGCTAGAGCTGTTCTGGGATTCTTCTTCTATGCCTCGATAGGGAAATTAGGGGATGACATTCTTTAAGGGGGATTTTTACGAACAAGGATCTTCTTTTCAGGTATGTTTTTTTGTTTTCTGGAGTTTTTGAGAAAAGAGGGGTTTCTAGAAATTTATTAAGTACACGCCGTGTAATTTATGACGACATGTCGTGTACTTTGTTGTATCCCAAGGCCATGTGCTGACCATGTTCGGGCCATAGACACGGTCATGCAGGGTGATTTTGAGGCCATTTAAAGCATGGTATGGAAAAGGAGTGTACACGTCATGTACTCCAAATGTACCCATCGTGTACTTTCATTTTTTCATTAAACAAACATGGATCATGTCTGACCGCCAGAAGATTCTTCTTCTAGGTCTCGTTTGACTGAGAGAAGATGTACAGTGCCAAAACATCTCCGAGCACCCAATCCTTATTCTACTATCTGAATCAACCATCGTCGATTGTTTTGGAAGCACATCGGTATGATCTTCTTTTTTATTGAGCATTGTTTTCCAATTCATCCACTTTTTCATGTAATTGTGGGTTGGATGTCTTGTAGGTTTTCATAGATCTACAATGTTATAAAGAGATTAAAGCCTCATGGTTCATATGCATTGATCTCCTAACCTCATGGTAGGTTGTTGTTTCCTTTTAGTTAATAGTCTTTGAGTATTATGGGAAAATTACACCAATACACTTGATTGGTGTATTGTGTGTCTAAAACTTTGGCCCTGTTTTTTTCCTCCAATGCTTGTATGATTGTGTAGAGGTAAATTGGACATGTTTTGGATTGAATTCTATGTCTTGGATGTTCTACTCATGCCTTGATCTTTGTATGACCATTTGGTCTGGTTTAGCTTATTGGTCATTTACCCATTTTCTATGCCTTGTGATCATAGGATGGAATATTGTTTTCTAACATGCATTAGATGTTATAGATTTGTTATCGAAGTAGTTATATAAGATTACATTTTCCATATAGCATTATTATGCCTTTACAGAAATGGGGCCATGAGAACTTAGTGCTATAGACTATAAGAGGATAGATAGAGTGAGCTTTCTCAAAGAGTCTTCAGACATTATAGACTATAGGAGGATAGATTGATTCACGTTCCTCAGAGAGTATTTGGACATTATAGACTATAAGAGGATAGATCAGGTGAGCATCCTTAGTGTCTCTTTGAGATTTATAGACTACAAGGGGATAGGCTGAGTGAGCTTCCTCAGAGAGTCTTTGTTTTACCTGAATTTCCTTAAACCACTCCAAGCAATAGGAGGAATTAACTGAGTGAGCTTCCATAGAGAGTCTGTGAATGACCTGATGATATTAGAGGAATTGACTGAGTGAGCTACAACATAGAGTCTCTTGACCTTGGGGATATATGGGGAATTGACCATGTGATATTCCTCAGAGATTCCCTAACTACCTTAGCCAATAAGGGGAATTGACTGAGTGTCCATCCTCAGAGAGTTAATCAATTTCGTATGAAAAAACTAGAGGGGTTAGGCTGAGTGTACTTCCTAGATGGTTGTTGGTACTTCTTAGGTAGGACCAGAGGGGATGGCATTGAGTACTTTCCATAGGGTTAACTATTTGTGGTTAGCTGTTTGCTTCACTATTCCTTGTTTGATCTGTGGACTGTTTATTGATGAGTACATCCATGTTTACTATTTTCTATTTACTATACTTTTACATGCTATAAACTCACTAACTGTTAGGCATAGATCTTTGGGTGGTTGCCTACTAGGAGTTAGTCTCACACCCTATTTGGGCCATGCTTTTCGGCCCAAACAAATTATATTGTTGCAGGTATAGACAAGGGAAGGAGCCCTTCGACTTCAGGAACATCATTTCATTAGAGATGGAGATCATGGGACCATGCTCAGGCTTGGGATGATAAGGAGTAACTTATCTTCTTACTTTTGTAATTCAGTTTATTACTATATTCAGCATTGTGACTTGTTTGGTTATTTTCCTATACATATGCATCATGCATCATTTTATATATGTGTGTGCTCTAGTTTTTTATTATTTAGTCTTATGTTGTTTACTTTTGTTAGATATTTCCTGCTTCTGTTATTGTATGTGTTGTATACATTCGTTGTGTACTCGGCCAATGAGGGTATAGTTTCCCCACTATCACACCCAATGCCCTTGATTCTTGTCAGTAGCCTCTGATGTTTGGGGAAATGCGCTTGAGTCCATGTGACCAATCGAGTATGGGGCACCTCAAGGTGGATTCCATAACCATGGCATTACAATATCATATTACATTTCAGAGAATGTATGAAATATGTTCATTTTCTTGGTTCCAATGCTTAAATTGAATAGGGGAAATAGTTATCTAATGTGGCGACATTATAGATCGATAAGGTACTACTCATGAGTATGGAAATGTAATTACGACGCATGCATTTTTGGTACTGTTAGTTTTGTATAGTTTATTAGTTTTCCAAAGTAGTGTAAATATAGTGGTTTATTATATTAGTTAAAATTTATATCTTCAGTATATCATTCTGGAATATTGGTTCCATTATTTTAGTTTATATTATGTTATAAAATATTTTTGTAATTTTTTATATTTAGTTATAAATTGTTTTCAAAAAAGGTTTAATATAAACTATTTTATATAATGTTTCTAAATCATCTATCATGGTGGCCTGAGTAGGTATGTAATTGGGGTAAATCGAACTAACTCTTGTACTCACCGCTGATTTGGATAATTAGTGTGTAGTATATGTCATCATCCAGGGAGTGGGAAAATGTAGGGTGAATTTTTTTTGCACTACTCCATCAGTTGTTGAGATATCTAGTTGTGGTAGAGAATGAAGCTATTATAACATACAATATTTTCACTTTTTTGGTGTCTTGTTGATTTATCATCTTCAGGTTGTTTTCCCAAGTGGTCTTCTACTGTATCACTTCTTTTTGGGATTCGTTTTTTATAAATTATTTTTTGAATTGTAATTATTGTTTGAACGCATCATATAACAAATATGGGTAATGTTTGGTTGGATTATATTTTATACATAAAATGAACAATTATCCCACAACAGTCCTTGAAACCCTTCGTCATTTATTTAAAAACATTTTGTTCTTATAGATGTCACATATGGGTTACTATTCACACATTGTGTATGTACATGGATCTTCTTTTTCAGGTATGTTTTCCTTTTTGGTTGTTTTGTTGAAAAAGTGGAATTTACGGAAATTTTTTATGGAGAAATTGTGTTCATTATAAGTACATGTCATGTACTCGGTAACCGCAACATACCATGTGTTGGTCATGTAACAGCCGTGCTCATAGCTATGAGGGAGGTGACCTAGAGGCCACCTAATGCAGAGTATAGAAAAGAAAAGTACATGCCATGTGCTTCAAAATTTCATGTCGTGTATTTTCTTTTTTTCATTAAGCGTACCTGGGTAGCATCTAATCGCTAGAATGATCTTCTTATAGGTCTTGTTCAATTGAGATCTCCCATACAACCAATATATTCTTCTAATCCCCCGACCGACCATCCAAACTCTGATTCGACCACCATCAATTTTTTTGGGATCGACTTAATATTCTCTCTCTTCTTCATGAGCATCATTTTCCAATTCTCCATCTTTCTAAAGTTGTCATTTGTTGAATGTTTTAGATTTTTTGTAAATTGTTGGTGTTGTAAGGTGATTCAATCCCTGAAACACATGTATATAGATCTTACAACATAGAGGTTGGTTCTTTGTGCTATTCTGTTAATTTTTTTTTTATATGTGCAATTTTTCCCAATACCCAAGAACGGTGTATTGAGTGTTTACCGTTTTAGCACTACTACTTTCATGCTATTCTTTTCTGCTTGGGTAGAGGTTAATTGAATGAGAATATGGATATTTTCTATTCTCAGGACGTTTTTTACCAGGCACGATTTCTAGTTTTGACCATTAGATCTATTTTTCATGTGAGGCTGCTTTTTACCTTCCCATTCCTAGTTGTTGGATTGTGTGATTGTTTTTATATATTGATATTCTTTATAATGTTATCCAAGTTGTTATTTAGTTTTAATTTGGCTGATATGGATTGCTATACATTCTTGACTTATATAGGGTCGTGAGAACATGGTGTATAGACCGTAGGTAGAATGGACATAATGGATTCTCCAGAGTGTCTATTTTACTTATGATGCAAGACCATAGGGAGAATAGACATAAGTGCTTCCACAGAGTATCTATAGATCCTCGACGAGGGCCATTGGGGGAATATATGTTGATTGCTCCCCTAGAGCACATATAGTTACCGATACGAGACTATAGGAGGAATTAATTGTGAGAGTTTCCATAGAGAGTCATTTAATAAGATGAACCAGAGGGATTAAACCGAGTGTACTTCCCAGAGGGTTGCTTGTAAATTTTAGGGAGGACCCAAGGGGATAGGTTGTGTGTAATTCCAAGAGGGATACCTATTGTATAATCTATTTGCATATGTTTCTAGGTAGTACCGGAGGGGATAGGCTGGGGGTACTTCCCAGAGTTCTAAATTTTGTGTTTATATGCTTTGATTAGCTGTTTATTCATATTTGAAACTTTAGATTTTTACTAATGTGTACTTCCTTTTTTAATATTTTATGTACTTTACATGCCACATATTCACTGACTGTCAGACAGAGATATTGTGTTGGTTTCCTACGGGGATTTAGTCTCACACCCTGATTGGGCCATGATTTTGGGGCCAAATAGATTATATTGATGTAGATATAGATAAGGGCATGCTCCCTTTATACTTCATCATTATGATCTGATTGGATTCTTTCCTAGAGATATGTATCATGCATCATTTATATATCTGTGTGTGTTCTAGTTTATCATTCTCAGTTTTCCACTGTTTACTTTTTTATACATAATTCATGCATCTGAAATTGTTATTTTTTTACTTCTGCTATGTTACTCTGTCAATGAGGGCATAGTTTCCCCACTATCACACATATGGCCCTCATGACTAGTTGGTAGACAATGGTGTTTGGGGAAATGATCTTGAGGCCATGTGACCAACCGGGTATGGGGTGTGATCTTTCGTTAACTAGTTTTATTGTTTGAGTAATTTCATGTGTTTTGAAGTAACTTTTAATTTTAATTATATGAAAGTGATAGTTTTCTTTAACATGAAAATCAATCTTTGTATCATTGGAACTTTTTTTATAAAATTTTTATTATTTTAATAAGCATTAACCACTATGTATGATATGATATGTATATATCCTTGAATGTTTTTGTATGGTACTGTTAAATTTATGCATTGTGATGCACATGTGCATCTGGTTAGTTTTCAAGCTGTGACTTTATATGTTGTTATGTAATATCTGTGGCTGTGAAAAAATTAATTAGATTCACGCCTTGTAAAGGAGGTGGTTCACGTATTAAGGGACACACTTAGATCCTCTATCCTGGATTGGTTACCTTTATGTTCTATAGGGTGATGTCATTGTATTTTCCGAAAAGATACTTTCTTGGACTTTCTAATACATCTGGGTGATACCGATTCCAAAAGGGACCATTCAGATGGATCTGTTCACAATTTGTCTAAGACAGCCTCAGATGACACAAAAACACTTTTTGTGAGATCGTGACGACCTCATCATAACGCCATGCCTTGGGTGATACCTGGTCTTTTGAAAGATTTATTTGTAGGGACTCAGTGGCTTTGGATAAATTGACGGATGTTCCATAGTGATACCTTCAGGACAGGCTCAAACTGCAACTCTCAACTTGATCCTTAAATAATAATGCACTTAAGGTTTATGTTAATGCTAATTGAGTCTATTTATAATTGAGATATATCCCTTGATATGTGGAAGTGTTCCTGGATGACACTATACTTGAATTCCATGTTAATGCAAAATCTTGGGGTATAATTTTTATGGATTTTACATTTCTTTCGATGTTATATATATATATATATATGTGGTCATCAATTTTTACTATCAAGTACCCTTTCATATTACCATCTTAGGGTGAAGCAGGAGACCAGGCACGTGTACCGTTTGGGGGATGGTCCTACTTATTTATTTCATTGCATTGTAATTAATTTATTCGAAATGGTTATGTAATGGAACACAACATTTTTATTTTTTGTAAGAAATGGAATGGTTTAGACCACATTGGTTCCAGCCTACTAGTATTTAATCTCACACCATACTCGAGTTTTATTAACACCCATGTAGACTACATGCTCGTAGGTATTGACATGGGGAAGCATGCTGCATCAGATGCTTAACAGTTCATTACTGCATAGGATGGAGACTAGGGCAGAGGACTTGTCCTTTCTCGTGATGCATTTGCTGCTTGTGTCTCTTCTTTTAGTTGACTGTGTTTTTGGGTTATGTTTTTCGTACGTTCAGTTTAGACTAATATCAGGTCATGACACTCTTTTGTGAGTTCATGCAATTGGTTTTTCATATTCAGTTTGATTATTTATATTTATTATGCTTCAGTTTATTTACTCGAACTCTTCCTCTACTAATTATTTGTTGTATTTTACTTCCGTTTTGATATAATCTGTTACCTATGAAGTCATAGTCTCCCCCATGGACACAAAAAGGGGCCTCGATGCTAGTTTCTAGCATCTGAAATTCAAGGAAATGTGCTTGAGTTTTTGTGACACACCGGTCCGACCACAGTCTTTGAGGTGAGATGGGTTAGGTTGTTAAAAAGTGGTATCATATGCAACTATGATATGAAATTGTCTTTTCCAGGAGACCACTCAGAAGATAGAGTTGATTTAGAAGTGGATGGATACTACACAGTCTCGATAGAAGTCTTATACTGATCAACAAAAACATCCTCTAGATTTTGACGTCAGAGATTAGGTTTTCCATTATTTCACAATGAGGATGGGGCACAAGAGGATTAATAGATAGGTTATGATTTATCCAAGGTATGTCTAACCGTTTTAGGTTTTATAGAGATTGGGGATGGTTTCCAATTGGTAGCAGTTACCTCATAGGTACTGGGATATACACGACGTCTTCCAAGTTTCTAAGCTTCAAAGTTACTTCTCAGAACTATCTCATGTCTTCCAACCTAGGGAGGTTGAGTTGGAAGTGAATTCATCATTCTTGGAGAATCATATCTGGATATTTTTATTGAAGTAAGAAGGTTATTTTTGGTAGGTATGTTCCTCTAGTATGAGTGTTATGGAATCACAGACGAGTAAATGATGAGACTTGGGAGACAAAGTATAAGGCCCCAGCCTTAAACCTTACTTAATCTTGAGTTATTACAAGATTACACATTGAGGATCTTTTCGGGTTTATTGTTTTAGAGAATTAGATCATAAAACTTGCATTTACATTCCACATATAATCAATGTGGTTACATAAAGATAGTATTCTTCTTTCCCCTCATTGGAAACATATTTAAAATAAAACATGGATTCTTTTTCACACTTCCTTGACACTATCATCATATCATGTACCTTTCCCTTGACCTGTGAAAAACATTTCAAAAAAACTTGGGATGAGCATAAAAAGCTCAGTAAGGGATATAAAAATATATGGAAAGAAAACATTGGTACATATATAAATAAGAATGAAATCATACTTTTCCCATAAAACATAAGCACATTAACATACCTCATCAAATCATGAATAAATCATAGAAATCATAAGACATAAATGTATCTTGAGGCATTCATAACATTCTTACGTAGGGAGTAACCCTCTTGGTTACATTTGGAATACCCATCACAGTATATTCCCTAAATCTCTTTGGAGAAACCTTAACGTTTCACTCCTTCACGTTACCCAATGCACTGGAGAGCTATATCGGGCTCACCAGCCCTTAGTTTTTCACGGAACCACCCGTCTTCATAATAATGCCCAAGAACCTCAGCATAATCGTATCACATAAAACATGCATAAAGGAAACATATCATTTCCACCTTTCAATAACAAGATATCAATACAACACATTGATATTAAAACATTATGAAAACCATTTTCAATACCAAAATAAAAGAAAATTAAAACATGGTATTTATTTTTCTTTTAAGAAGAAGGTATGTCTTGTAGAGGAAGCTGAAACTCAAATAATGGTCACGGCAGTGGAGAAGTCATTGTCACCGCATACGTACGACAAAAAAAAATTCCCTTTTGTCATTTTGTAAAATGCTTTGTATAAAAAAGATTCTTTTTGGATAAATGTAAAAGTCCAAGGGGTTTATACCTCGTATAAAAGAAAGTTGTGTATAAAATAAAATATTCTTCAATGAAAGGAGATTGAGATGAAGTCCCATACCTCGGGTCTGAATTGACTCGATCATTCTATAATGTCCTGAATAATAAACTTGAGTGAATTTATACTTTCTTAAGTACATTTTTTTAAGTTCATTATTCCTTTTATATCACTTATTGCCATGTCATGAACACTATGTAATTATTTAAGTTAATAATGGTCATTTTAACGATCATTGGTACTTGAGTCAAAATAAACCCTTTATAATTACAAATTGTTCATGTATTCATTATATCCAGAATTATAATCATGATGTATATATCATATATATCATATATATCTAGTATATACGTGCATTTATAATATTACATAATCATTTAGAGGTAAGAAATGAAATGCACCGTTCATGGAGACGGTAAGCCGTACATACACATTAATGCTACTTTAATTTCTATTTCGTATTTTATAGAATGGAATCATAATGATATAAAGGTATATTATAATTCCAGTATAATATCATATATAATATCATAGTTCCATCCTTTATACATCCCACATATGGTATTTTATGAATCAAATCACTTTGAGGGGGAGGTAGTCCGCACTTCCTTAAACGAAGATATCGCGTTTACCCATAATGGAAACCATAAAGGTATGCCCAATATTAAAAATACAGAAGCTTAAGGAAAACATAATAATAGTATACATCATATATAAATATAGTGACATCTTAATATCCACCTTTTAAGGTGTTAATAGAATGTTGAACAATCATCGTTTCGGGAGGCATAAATTCGCCATCCACAGAAAAAGTATGTTTTTTAACCATTAGATGTAGGTGTGTGTAATTGTAGCTCGAATACTTCTTATAAAAACATCCTAGTATATTTCGGATACTAGAGTTTTAAAAAAATAAATGAATAAAAAGATTTTAGGGGGTTGGAGAAGCAAAATAAAACAAAAGGACTGAAAAGAAGACATTACCTTAAAATCGGGTAACTCCCTTTGGTTTGAGCTCAAAGGATTGCTTGGGAAGAATTCTGCCCAAAGTGATGCTTCAAGGAGTAAGGGAGGGATATGGAGAGGCAAAATGGGCAGGGGATGGCCGAGCCAAAGGCTTTGGGAGTGTGGGTATGGAGGTAGAGGTGGGGGCCTTTTATAAGAGGAGAGGAGGGTCACTCTTGGAATGTAAATAAATATTACTTTATTTGAAATTGATTTTCAGATTTAAAAGGTTCCACATTGATATAATTCGAGGAAAAGGTGGTAAGGGTTCGAAATATCCCCACCCAATAGGTTTTTAACATGTGTAGGTCATAGAATTTACATTATCTTTTCATTCTATTTAAATCTTTTATTAATGTGAAAATCGCTACATCATTATGATGTCATAAATACTTTTATTTATTTAATGTCCCAAAATTATTAAAAAAATACCTTGATGTATGAAATTCTTTTAGCTTTCCATTTAATATTTATAGTCAAAAATATGACTTGTATAACCCCATTTAATGATTGTTTTCGTAAAACATATTATGTTTGTGTCATTTTTACTTTTTCATTAAATAAAAAGTTATTTATGCCATTTCCCAACCAAAGTGGCTCCATGGGGTCCGCAAGTTGACTCATGGATTGTATTGGTCGGCCATTACACATCCAATGAGGGTAAGACATGTGTCAAGCTCATCTCATACTATTAAAACATTATTTTTACCTTAAATTACACTAATTACCACTAATCGCGATTAAAAACTTAATAAGTTACTATTCACCAAAAATTTATTTTAATCCCATTGAACCACATTTTACTTATTAATGAAAAACATGTATGTTGGATTTTGGAAATTTAAAACACAAAGGTGGGAAGATTTCATTTAAATGGAAAATTAGTTTTTATAAGTACCACTTAGTGGTTTCACTATTGATAAAAAATTGAAGTTTTTCAGAAAAATACCAAAACATCACCCAAAGCTATATTTGATATTATGAATTCAAAATTTTTGTCTATTTTACAAAATTCAAAAATATATGTTGCATTAATTAATTTAATAATTAATTCCCACTGTCTTGACAAATAGCGTGTTTTTATGAAACAATAAGTATCAAAAGATTGACACAAGTTTAAGTCCAATTTCAAAGTGAAATTGATTCCAATGACCACCATTAAATTAAATGGTAAAAATATATTCTAATTTCACTTCAAAACCAATTCAAAAGATAAACTAATCATATAAATATCTTAGATTAAAAAGAAGTTTTGATGTAAAATGCAGTATTTTCACTATTCATTAATAAATGAACATTGTCAGAAAAATACCAAAAATTCACACAAAGTAAATTTTGATGTCCCAATAATAAATAATAAGTTTATTTTGACAATAATAGCTTATATAATTGTCAAAAGTTGGATTTAAAAATGGTTTTCCATCAAATGGCAGTAAAACAATCTTTTAAAAATATTAGTGTATTCCAGGCTTAAGATTGGATTTATTCTCATTTTAAGCCTCTAAAACACTATCTAATTCATTAATAGACATAGATAAAAATATCTATTATTCATTACTCACTGGGGATGTTACATCCTTCCCCCATTTAGAAAATTTCATCCCCGCAATTTATTTACTTATCGAATAAATGGGGGTACTTATCCCTCATTGCATTTTCAGATTCCCCTGTTGCCTCTTCCATCATGTGGTTTTTTCACAAAACCATTACCTGATTAATCACCTTATTTCGTAACACTTTCTCCCTGTGGTCATGAATCTGGACCAGTTTTTCCTCATATGATAGGTTCTCTTCTAGCTGAACTACCTCTGGACTCAAAACATGAGATGGATCTGGCATATACTTTCGCAACATCGAAACGTGAAAAACATTGTGCACCTGAGATAAACTCGGAGGTAAAGACACTCGGTATGCAACGGATCCAACTATCTCCAGAATTTCATATGGTCCAACGAACCATGGACTCAGCTTTCCTTTCTTACCAAATTGCATCACACTTTTCCATGGTGGGACTTTTAGAAAAACATGATCACCTACCTCAAAAGAGAGATCCTTCCTCCTATTGTCTGCATAACTCTTCTGCATACTCTGAGCTGTTCTCATGTGTTTCTGAATCAGCTGAACTTTTACTGCCATCCCTTCTACCAATTCGTGTCCCATCAACTTCCTTTCACCCACTTCATCCCAGAAAGCTGGAGTTCGACACCACTTCCCATATAACGCCTCAAATGGTTCCATCTGTATATGGGAATGAAAACTGTTATTATATGAAAATTCAACCAAAGAAACATGTTGGTCCCAACTTCCCTGATAATCCATAGAACAATCTCGTAGCATATCCTCAAAGGTCTGAATTGTTCGTTCTGACTGCCCATCTGATTGAGGATGAAAAGCTGTACTAAAATTTCATTCAGTACCCAACGACTTCTGAAGGCCTTTCCAAAAGTTAGAAGTGAACCTGGGATCACGACCAGATACAATGAAGAGAGGAACACCATGTAACCTGACTATCTCTTTAAGATACAAACTGGAAAGTTGATCTAGGGAAAAAGTATCTCATATAGCAAGGAAATAAGCAGATTTGGTAAAGCGATCAACAATAACCCAGATTGCATTATTACCTCGATTTGTCTTCGGTAATCCCACAACAATTTCCATGGATATATTCTCCAATTTCCACTCTGGAACTGGTAAAGGTAGAAGCATCCCTTTCGGTAGCTGCCGCATTGCTTTAACCTGTTCACAATTCAAACAATTCACAGTAAAATCAGCAACATCTCTTTTCATTCTATCCCACCAGTAATACTCCCAAAGATCTCTGTACATCTTACTACTACCAGGATGAACTGAAAACGGAGAACTATGAGCTTCACATAAAAACTCTCTCTTCAACTGTGAATCACAAGGCACACACAATATCTTCCCAAATCTCAAAACACAATCACTATTAATGTTGAATTCATGAAACTTACCTTTCTGAACCAGCTCTAACTTTTTCTGTAACTCACTGTCTTGCTTCTATGCTTGCTTGATTCTATCTGATAGAGATGATCTCACTGATACCTGAAACAAAACAGAATAACATCCTACACCAACAACTTCAATGCCAAAGTTCATCAAATCCTTAACCAAAGGATCACGTTCCAAACACAACATTGCTAATGAAGCATTACTTTTTTGACTCAAATCATCAGCCACTTTATTTGCATTTCCTGGATGGTAATGAATTTTACAATCATAATCCTCGATTAATTCCAGCCATCTTCTTTGTCTCATGTTCAATTCTTTCTGAGTGAATATATACATTAAAAATTTTTGATCGGTATATAATTCACACTTTACTCCATACAAATGATGCCTCCAAATTTTAAAAGCAAAAAAAACAGCAGCTAATTCCAAATCATGTGTAGGGTAATTTACCTCATGAGTTTTCAACTGTCATGAAGCATATGGAATTACCTGATCATTCTGCATTAGGACGCAACCATGTCCTTTCAATGAAGCATCACTATATATAACAAACTCACCATTCCTGGAAGGTAGTGCCAAAACTGGAGCATTCACCAATCTTCTTTTTAATTCCTGAAAACAATCATCACATTATTTTGTCCATATAAACTTAACACCCTTTCGAGTTAGCTTAATCATTGGACTAGATAACCGTGAAAAATTTCTAACAAACCTTCGGTAATAGCTGGACAAACCAAGGAAGCTACGAATCTCAGTTACATTTGTGGGTCTTGGCCAGTCTTCCACAAATTTTGTTTTTGCAGGATCAATAGTTATCCCATCTTTAGAAACAATGTGACCAAGGAAAGAAATTTTATGCAACCAAAACTCACACTTGCTGAATTTTCCATACAGTTTCTTTTCTATTATGGTTTGCAAGATAACCGTTAAATGTCTTTCAAACTCTTATTTACTTTTAGAAAACACAAAAATATCATCAATGAAAACCACCACAAACTTATCCAAGAACTCATGGAAAATTCTATTCACTTAGTCCACGAATACATCAAGTGCATTGGTTATCACAAAAGGCATTACTAAAAATTCATAATGTCCATATCATGTACAGAACGCAGTCTTAGTAATATCTTCCTCCTTTACATTCAGCTGATGGGACCCCGATATCAGGTCAATCTTTGAAAAAAAACTGAGCTCCCTGGAGCTGATCAAACAAATAATCGATATGAGGAAAATGATATTTGTTATTAACAGTGATGTTATTCAAGGCTCTATAATCAATGAAAAGTCTCATAGAACCATCTTTCTTTTTAACAAATAAAACAGGAGCAACCCATGGTGATGTGCTAGGTCGAATGAAAAATTTCTCTAATAAATCTTGCAATTTCTCCTTCAACTCTAAATGTTCAATTTGAGCCATTGAATAAGGGGGTTTTGAAATTGGCTTAGCATCTAGAACTAAGTCAACAGTAAACTCAACTTCCCAATCTGGTATTATTCCAGGCAACTCATCAAGAAAAACATCAGGATACTCATTTACCTCTGGCACATCATTAATCTGAACAGTTCTTTTATTTTCAACGATGTGTGAAAGGTAACATTCATTTCCATCTTTTACAAGTTTCTTGGCCTCTTGATAATTTATCAATAGTAAGGGTTCATTATTGTACCCAAACTGATAGTATTTCTGAAAAGAAACTTCTTTAGCTTTACAGTCAATATTAGCATGGTAAATAGAGAGCCAATCCATACCCAGGATAACATCAAACTCTACTAGAGGTAGAACAATAAGGATTGCAAGTAGGTTCTTTCCACAGATAAGGATAGAAAGATTCTTATAAATTCTTTTTGCCTCAACATTTCCCCCAGGTGTTTTTACCAGAAGTTCAGGAGTCATTTCTTGATAAGGTATTCCACTTTTACTAGAAAATGTATTAGATATGAAATAATGTGTAGACCTTGAATCAAACAACACACTAACATAATCTGAAAAAATAAAAAAAGTACCTGATACAACTTCATTTGAAGGCCTGACATCTATTGAAGTGGTTGCAAAGGATTTCTCCACCCCTTTCTACTTGTAGTATAACTGCCTCCCATCACTCAAGCTCTTTGTCGGACACTCGTTTACATAGTGACCCATCTCATTGCACTTAAAACATTTCACTAACTGTATATCAAATTTGGTCTTACCTTCACCTTGATCTTTTTCAGTGCAATCAGGAGCCTTATGTCCCATCTTACCACATCGGTAGCACTTTCCAGAATTCAGAAGACATTCCCCAGCATTCCTTATGCCACATTTATCACAAACTAGAAACTTAGTTTTCTTACCATCAGACTTTTTTGAAGAATTCTTACCTTTCTCCTGCCACCTCGGTCTCTTCTTTTTTTGGTTGTTATAGAACACTTGATACTCGGAAAACTCCATTTCCACCTTCTCAACACATCGAACAATCATTTGATAACTTTTTAACTCATGAGAAGCTAAATCCCTTCTCTATTTTGGCTTTATTCTTGAGTAAAAATGATTGATTTTACTATCAAGGTCTCAGATAAAATTTGGGGCATACCTTGCCAATCGAGTGAACCTTTCTTCATAGGTAGCCACTGATTCTTCCTCTTGCCTCAATTCCATGAATTGCTTTTCCATCCTAAATGGAACAACCATAGGAAAATACTTTTCAAGAAACATACCTTTGAATTCATCCCAGTCGAGAGCATCAATCTCATCAGCGTCCCTGATATTTTTAACCATCGACCACCACTGATCTGCTTCACCCTCCAAATGGTAAATAGCAAGACTAACCTTTTGATTTTATGAACACCCCATGACATCGAAAATCTTCTCTAGTGCATTAATCCACCCTTCAGCTAGCACAGGGTCAGATGTTCCTCTGAATGATGGGGGATGTTTCCTCATGAAATGTTCCACCACTAACATGTTCCTCTGTGGTAGATCTCGTGTATGGATACCACCGCCATTTATCGCTTGAGTCAACTACGCCATTACGGCAACAAACTGTTCAGTTCAAATTCCAACCATCTCAGGATGCTGATTCGGAAGGTTATTTCCTTCTGCATGGATTCCTAGCACTGCTTCCTTATTTCCCCTGCGGAAAACCATTCTGAACAAACATGTCTTAGATGAAGCAACATGGTAATCTCCAAATAATATATCACTTCAATTTGACCATAAAAAAATATTTTTGGATAATCATTTAATATAATTATAACTCCTAATATTATCTAAACCGACCTTTGATACCAACTATAAGGCCCCAGGCTTAAACCTTACTTAATCTTCAGTTATTACAAGATTACACATTTAGGATCTTTTCGGGATTAGAGTTTTAGAGAATTAGATCATAAAACATGCATTTACATTCCACATATAAACAATGTTGTTACATAAACATAGTATTCTTCTTTCCACTCAATGGGAACATATTTAAAATAAAACATAGATTCTTTCCTGACACTTCCTTGACACTATCATCATATCAGGTACCTTTCCCTTGACCTGTGAAAAACATTTCAAAAAAACTTGGGATGAGCATAAAAAGCTCAGTAAGGGATATAAACATATATGGAATGAAAACATGGGTACATATATACATAATAACGAAGTCATACTTTACCCGAAAAACATAAGCACTTTAACATACCTCATAAAATCATGAATAAATCATAGAAATCATAAGACATAAAGTTAACTTGAGGCATTCATAACATTCTAACATAGGGAGTAACCTTCTTGGTTACGTTTGGAATACCCATCACTGTATATTCCCTAAATCTCTTCAAAGAAACCTTAATGTTTCACTACTTCAAGGTACCCAATGCATTGGAGAGCTATATTGGGATCACCCACCCTTAGTTTATCACGGAACCACCCATCTTCATAATAATGCCCAAGTACCGCAACATAATCGTATCACATAAAACATGCATAAAGGAAACATAACATTTCCACCATTCAATCACAAGATATCAATACGACACATTGATATAAAAACATTATGAAAAACATTTTCAATACCAAAATAAATGAAAATTAAAACATGGTATTTATTTTTCATTTAAAAAGAAGGTGTGGCTTGTAGAGGAAGCCGAAACTCAAATAATGGTCATGTTAGTGGAGAAGTCGTTGTCGCCGCATACGTACGAAAAAAACATTCCCTTTTGTCGTTTTGTAAAACGCTTCGTATAAAAAAAATTCATTTGGATAAACGTAAAAGTCAAAGTGGTTTATACACCGTATAAAAGAATGTTGTGTATAAAATAAAATATGCCTCAATGAAAGGAGATTGAGACGAAGTCCCATACCTCGGGTCCGAATTGACTCGATCTTTCTTTAATGTCCTAAATAATAAACTTTAGTTAATTTATACTTTCTTAAGAACATTTTTTTAAGTTAATTATTCCTTTTATATCACTTATTTCCATGTCATGGACACTATGTAATTATTTAAGTTAATAACGGACGTTTTAACGATCATTGGTACTTGAGTCAAAATAAACCCTTTATAATTACAATTTGTTCATGTATCCATTATATCCAGAATTATAATCATGATGTATATATCATATATATCATATATATCCAGTATATATGTGCATTTAGAATATTACATAATCATTTAGAGGTTAGAAATGAAAAGCACCGTTCATGGAGACGGTAAGCTGTACGTACGCATGGACGCTACTTTCATTTCTATTTTGTATTTTATAGAATGGAATTATAATGATATAATGGTATATTATAATTCCAGTATAATATCATATATAATATCATAGTTCCATCCTTTATACGTCCCACATATGGTATTTAACGAATCAAATAACTTTGAGGGGGCGGTAGTCCGCACTTCCTTAAATAAAGATATCATGTTTACCCATAATGGAAACCATAAAGGTACGCCCGAAATGAAAAATACATAAGCTTAAGGAAAACATAAGCATATTATATATCTTTCATAAATATAGTGACATCTTAATGGCCACCTTTTAAGGTGTTAAAAGAATGTTGAACAATCATCATTTTGGGAGGCAGAAATTCGCCATCCACGGAAACAGTATGTTCTTTAACCATTAGATGTAGGTGTCTATAAGTGTAGCTCAAATACTTCTTATAAAAACATCCTAGTATATTTAGGATACTGTATTTGTTACAAAATAAAATAATAAAAAGAGTTTAGGGGGTCAGAGAGGCAAAATAAAACAAAAGGACTGAAAAGAAGACATTACCTTAAAATCGGGTAACTCCCTTTGGGTTGAGCTCAAAAGCATCCTTGGGAAGACTTCTGCCAAAAGTGAGGCTTCAAGGAGTAAGAGAGGGAAGTGTAGAGACAAAATGGGCCGGGGTGGGCCGAGCCAAAGGCTTTGGGAGTGTGGGTAAGGAGGTAGAGTTGGGGGCCTTTTATAAGAGGAGAGGAGGGGCACTCTTGGAAAGTAAAGAAATATTATTTTATTTGAAAATGAATTTCGGATTTAAAAGGCCCCACATTGATATAATTAGAGGATATGGTGATAAGGGTTCGAAATATACCCACCCAATAGGTTTCAGACTTGTGTTGGTCATAGATTTTACATTATCATTTCATTTTATTTAAATCCTTTATTAATGAGGTAATCGCTACATCATTATGATGTCATAAATACATTCATTTATTTAATGTCCCAAAATTATAAAAAAATACTATGATTTAGGAAATTCTTTTAGATTTCCAATGAATATTTATAGTCAAAAATCTGACTTGTATAACCCCATTTAAAGATTGTTTTCGTAAAACATATTATGTTTGTGCCATTTTTACTTTTTAGTTAAATAAAAAGTTATTTATGTCATTTCCCAACCAAAGTGGCTCCATGGGGTCCCCAAGTTGATCCATGGATTTTCTTGGTCGGCCATGACACATCCAATGAGGGTAGCACATGTTTCATGCTCATCTCATACTATTAAAACATTATTTTTCCCTTAAACTACACTAATTACCAATAATCGCGATTAAAAACTTAATAAGATACTATTCACCGAAAATTTATTTTAATCCCATTAAACCACATTTTACTTCTTAATGACAACCATGTATGTCGGATTTTTTAAATTCAAAACACAAAGGTGGAAAATTTTCATGTAAATGGAAAATCAGTTTTTATAAGTACCACTTAGTGGTTTTACTATTCATCAAAAATTGATGTTTTTCAGAAAAATACCAAAACTTCACCCAAAGCTATATTTGATATTCCAAATTCAAAAATTATGTCTATTTAACAAAATTCAAAACATATAAGTTGCATTAATTAATTTAATAATTAAATCCCGCTGTCATGATAAATAGCGTGTTTTTATGAAATAATAAGTATCAAAAGATTGACACAAGTTTAATTCAAATTTCAAAGTGAAATTTATTCCAATGACCACCATTGGATTAATTGGTAAAAATATATTCTAATTTAACTTCAAAACCAATTCATAAGATAATATAATCATATAATAAATTAGATTAAAAAGCAGTATTGATGTAAAATGCAGTATTTTCACTATTCATTAAAAAAATGAACATTGTCAGAAAAATACCAAAAATTCACACAAATTAAATTTTGATGTCCCAATCATAACGAAAAAGTTTATTTTGACAAACATAGCTTATAAAATTTTCAAAATATAGATTTAAAAATGGTTTTCCATCAAATGGCAGTAAAACAATATTTTAAAAATATTAGTGTATCCCATGCTTAAGATTGGATTTATTCTCATTTTAAGCCTCTAAAACACCATCTAATTCATTAATAGACATTGATAAAAATATATATTATTCATTACTCACTTGGGATATTACAGAAATGAAGACATACAATCATAGTGGCTGAAATTGTTTGGGGTTTCTTCTTCTATGCCACCTTGCATGAGAAATTCTAGGATGAATTTCTTTAAGGGGGATGTTTTTGAGAACCTGGATCTTCTTTTTCTGGCAAGTTTTTTTTTCTGGTCGTTTTTAATAAATAGAGGAATTTTAGGAAATTTTTTATGTACATGGTGTTTACTTTCTGAGTACACACTGTATACATGGTTACCATAGGTAATCATGAGCTGGCCATGTAGCGACCATGCACACGACCATGTGGGGTCACCTGGAGGCCACCTAAAGAAGATTACAAAAATGGAAAGTACATGTTGTGTACTTCATAGTACACATCGTCTACTTTGTTTTTTTTTCATTAAGAGTACTAGGGTCGCGTCAAATAGCCAGAATGATCTTCTTCTATCTCTCATTTGACTGAGAGCTCTCGTACGGTTTTGATCATCCTTTGTGCCCTTAAGAGAGAATCCAAACACTGATTTGACAACCGTCTATTGCATTGTGATCTCCTCGGTAATCTCACTCTTCTGCATGATCTTTGTTTCAATGTTCTTCCTCTTTCTCAAGTTATTCTATGTTGAATATTTTGGATGTTTTTTTAGATAATTGGTATTCTACAGTGATTCAATCCCTAATAATCAAGTATATTGTTCTCCCAATGCTGATTTATGTGGTTTGTGCCTTTCTGTTAATTGTCTTTGAGTTATATGTGTGATTTTTCACAATACCCATCAACGAGGGTATTGAGGGTTTTCCATTTAATCCCTATTTTTTCCTCTTATTCTTGTATTTTGGAGTAGAGGTTAATTGAATGTGAATTGTGTCATTTTCTATACTTTGGATGTTTTTTACCATGCAAGATTTCATGTTTTGATCATTGGGTATTGATTCCATTTTAGGATGTTGTTTACCATCCAATGACTATATGTAGGATGGTGTGATTGTTCTGATATGATGATACATTGTATACTGTTATCCAAAGTAGTTCTTAATGTTTACATTGGCTGATATTTGATGCTATACATTCTTGACTTACACATGGTCCTGAGAACCTGGTGTATAGACCATAGGGAGAATAGAGATAAAGGATTTTCCAAGGTGTTTTTTTACTTACGATGTGAGAGAATAGGGGTAATTGACATAAGTGTTTCCTCAGAGTGTCTTTAGAACCTCGACATGGGACACATGATGAATATACATTGGGTGCTTCTCTAGAGTTCCTTTAGTTACCTATATGAGACTATAGAAGGAATTTATGGTGAGAGCTTCCTTAGAGAGTCTATGCTTAAGATGAACCAGAGGGGTTAGACTGAGTGTTCTTCCCAGAGGGTTGCCTGTAATTTTTATGTAGGACCAGAGGGGAAAGGCTATGAGTACACTTGAGAGGGTTACCTATTGTGTTATCTTTTTGTTTATGTTTCTAGGTAGGACAAAAGTGGATAGTATGTGGGTACTTCCATGAGGGATACCGTTTGTGGGTATATGATTTGATTACCTGTTGCTAGATATTTGAAACTGTGGATTGTTACTACAGTGTACTTCCTTATTTATTGCTTTATGTACTTTACCTACCATATTTTCACTAACTGTTAGTCACCGATCATGTGGTGGATTCCTATTGGGATTTAGTCTCACATCTTATTCAGGACATGCCTTTTGTCCCAAATAGATTATATTATTACTAGTATAGATAAGGTCAGATGCCCTTCTACTTCATGTACAAGATCTACTATGGAGCAAGAGATCATGAGACAAACATAAGGCTTGGGATGTTGAGGAGTTGTTTATCTTTTTCCTTTTTTTACCTTTCCTATGTACTATTTTTATTCCATTATTTTTATTTGTTTGGCTTCATTCCCAGACATATGAATCATGAATCATTTATATATATGTGTGTTCTACATTTTATCATTCTCAGTCTTCCACAGTTAACTTTTGTATGGATTAATCAGACATCCTCTATTATTATTTTTTTACTACTGTTGTGTTACTCTTCCAATGAGGGAATGGTTTTCCCACTATCACACTCAATGCATTCACCACTAGTCGGCAGCTGCTGGATTTTAGGTAAATGCACAAGAGGATATGTAACCAAATGGGTATGGGGGTGTGATATTCTATTAGATGGGTTTATTATTTGATTAATTGCATGTGTTGTGAAGAAACATTTTGTTGAAATTTAATTAAATAAATATATTCTTGAACAAGAAATTATATTATTGGATCATTGGAACTTGTTTGGATAAACTGTTTATTATTTAAATATGCATTATCCAAGGAGGTTGATATGATATGTATATTTCTTTTCAAGTTGTTGTGATGTACTGTTAAATTTATTCGTTTTTATGCACGGGTGTATCTAGGTAGTTTTCAAGAAACCACTTTATATTTTGATATGTCATATCTGCTGCTGTGAAAACATTAATTATATTCATGTTAGAGAAATGAGGTGGGTCCTGTATTAAGGGAAACACATAGATACTCCATTCCTGATGGTTTACCACTATGTGCTAGGGGGCGATGTCATTGGCCTTTTCGGAATGAGACTTCCACGGACATTCTAATACTTATGAGTGATACCGGTTCCAAAAGGGATTATACAGATGGGTCTGTGGGCAATGTGGCTAAGCCAGCCTCAAATGACACTCGACCCCTTTTTGAGATATCGGGATAGACTCAGGGTAAATCCATGGCTTAGGCGATGCATGATATTTCAACAGATTTCCTTGGACACGCTCAGTGGAATTGGAAAAATTGACAGATGTTCCGTAGCGAAACATTCTCGACAGGCTCAAACTCCAACTCTCAAAATGAACCTTAAATAATGATGAACATAATGTTTTTGTTAATTCTAATTGAGTCTTTATAGAATTGAGATATTTCCCCTGATATGTGGAAGTGTACCTTATTGACACTAGACATGAACCACAAGTTGTTACAAAAGTTTGGGGTATAATTTTTCTTGGTTTAAAATTTATTTTTGGGCTATATATATATATTCTCATTCATGCATTTATGCTAATAGTTACCCTTTTGGACTACCATCATAGGCTAAATAATATGACTAGGAATGGGTACCGTTTGGGACCCGGGCCAAGATATTTATTTCATTGCACTGCAATTAATTTATTTGAAATGGTTATGTAATTGAACACTACATTTTTATTTTTTTCATGAAATTGAATTGTTTAGAAACCATTGGTGCTGGAATACAATAATATTATCTCACACCCATCTTAGGCATTTTCAACACCCGAGTAGAATACATGCTCGCAGGTAATGACAAGGAGAAGTATGTGGCTTCTGATTCTTAATTGTTCATTAAATCATTTGATAGAGACTGATGGAGAGGATCAGGCCTTACTCACGAGGTAGTTATTTCTTGTGTCATTTCATTTAATTGATTGTATGTTTGAGTTTTGTTTTTCATAAATTCAGTTTAGACTCATATAATGGGATACCACTCTTTTGTGAGTTTTTTCACTTGGTTTTTATTATTCGGTTAGATTATTTACAATGCGTCTCCTGCTGTTTATTTATTCACATCCTTTGGATACAAATTATTTGTTGTTGGTTACTTCAGTTGTGATATTATTTGTCAATTATTAGGGCATAGTCTCCCCCATGTACTCAAAAATGGCACACACTACTAGTCGGTAGCCTCTGGCGTTCAGAGAGTTGTGCTTGAGGTTATGTGACACACCGCTCTGGCCACTGTCTTAGAGGTGATCTGGGACGGGATGTTACAAAGTGGTATCATATGCAGCTATTCTAGGACCTCATCTTGTCCTGGAGAGCACTGAGCAGATAGAGTTGATTCGGAAGAGGATGGCTACTACACATTCTCGATAGTAGTCTTATGCTGATACATAGAGACGACCTCTGGTGTTCAAGGTCGGAGATCAAGTTTTCTTGTGTGTCACACTGATATTGGGACACATGATGATTAGGCGACAAGGTAAGATTTCACCGAGGCACATTAGATTGTTTGAGGTGTTTTAGAGAGTGGGGTCAGTTGCCTATCGGTTGCATTTAACTTATACGTATCGGGTTATGGACAATATCTTCCATGTTTTCCATCTTCAACGTTACTTCTCAGGATCATCCCAAGTATTCCAACTCATGGAGGTTGAGTTGGAATGGATGAATTGTTCGAGGATAATCCTATCCAGATTGTCGATCGAAGTAACAAGATTCTTTGTGTCCGGTCCATTTCTCAAGTACGGGTGTTATGGTAGCGCGGGCAAGTACAAGACGATATATGGGTGATGGAGGAAGATGTACAATCATAGTGACCGGAGTTGTTTAGGTTTTTTTCTTCTATGCTGCCTTGTTAGAGAAATTCAGGGAAAAATTTATATAATGGGGATGTTATTAAGAACCAGGATCTCCTTATTTTGTTATTTTATTCTTTTCTGGTCATTTTTGAGAAAAAGATAAATTTCAAGAAATTTTCAAATTACATGTCATGTGCATTCTAATTACACACCGTGTACTCAGTTACTGCAGGTAACTATGTGCTGGCCGTGTAGCGGCCATGCAAAAGGCCATGTGGGGGTGACCTGGAGGCTGCCTAAAGCGGAGTACAAAAAAGGCAAGTACACAGAGTGTACATCAAAATACACACTATTTATATTAATGTTTTCAAAAAGCATACTAGGGTCGCGTCTAATCACCAAAAATAAATTCTTCAAGGTCTCATTCATATGATATATCACGTATGACCACAATCTTCCTACAAGGCCCAGAAAAAGCATCAGAACTCTGATTCAACTGTCATCGATTGCTTTGAGATCACTTTGGTAATCTCTCTCTTCGGCATGAGCTTCATTTCCAAATTCATCATATCTCTCATGTTATCCTCTATTGGATGTTTATTATGTTTTTATAGATCTTCGGTGTTCTATGGTTATTCATGTCTTTTGAATGATGTATATTGATCTCTCAATGCTATGGTGGGTAGATTTTTGATTTCAATAAAATGTCATTGAGTTATATGTGAAATTTTTCCCAACACCCTTGAACAAGGTATTGTACATTTACTGTTTTAGTGCTATTGTTTTCCTGCTACGCATGCTTTCGTGAGTAGAGGTTAATTGAATGTGAATTGGGATATTTTCTATGTTTTGGAAGGGTTTTCCCATGCATGATTTTCTATTTTGACGATTGGGAATAGATTTCCTTTTAGGTTTCTTTTTACCTTCCCATGCCTAATTGTAGGATGGTGTGATTGTTCTGATCCGCTGATATGTTGTAGAATGGTAGCCAAGTTGTTCATGAGGTTTACTTAGACCGATATGAATTTCTATACTTGCATGACTTACATAGGGCTGTGAGAACCTCGTGTATAGACCATAGTGATAATTGACATACAGGCTTCTCCAGAATGTCTGTTTTACTTATGATGCGAGACCATAGGGGGAATTGACATAGGTTCTTCCTCAGAGTGTCTGTAGAACCTAGACGCATGCCACAATGGGAAAAGACACTGAGTGTTTCCCTAGAGTGACATTAGTTATCGATACTAGACTATAGGAGGAATTCATAGTGAGAGCTTCCTTAGAGCTTCTATGATTAAGCTGAAACAGAGGGGTTAGACATAGTGTATTACCCAGAGGGTTTCTTGTACTTTAAAGGTAGGACCAGAGTGGATAGGTTGTGAGTACTTCCCTGAGGGTTACCTATTGTGTTATCTATTTTCTTATGTTTTTAGGTAAGACAAGAAGGGATAGGTTGTGGATAATTCCTAGAGTGTAACCATTTGTGTTTATAAGCTTTGATTATCTTTTTCAGGATAGTTGAAACTGTGGATTCTTACTACTGTGTACTTCCTTGTTTACTGCTTTTTGTACTTTACCTGCAATATATTCACTAACTATTAGACATAGATCTTGTGGTGGTTTCCTACTGGGATTTAGACTCACACTATCATTGGGCCATGCTTTTGGGCCCAAAATGATTATATTAGTGCAAGTATAAATTAGGGAAAGCACCCTTATAATTAAAGTACATGATCTGATATGGAACGAGAGAGCATTTGACAAAGCTGAGGATTGTGATGCTGAGGAACTGTTTATCTGTATCCTTTTGTACCGTGGCTGAGTACTATTTGTATTACAGCATTGTAATTTATTTGGATGAATTCCTATAAATATGTATCATGTGTCATTTATATATATATATATATATTTGAGCTTCAGTTTATCATTCTTAGTCTTCTACTTTTTACATTTTTAGGGATTATTCATGCTTCCACTATTGATATTTATGTACTTCCACTGGGATACTCTACTAATGAAGGAATAGTTTCTCTACTATCACACTCAATGCCCTCACCGCTAGTCAGTATCCACTGAAGTTTGGGTAAATGTGAATGAGGACATGTAACCAACCAGGTACGGGGGTGTGATCTTCTGTTAGATGGGTTTATTTTTTGATTAATTTCATGTTTTGTGAAGAAACATTTTATTGTGATTCAATTAAACAAATAGTTTCTTGAACATGAACTTATATTATTGGATCATTGGCCCTTGTTTTGATGAAGTGTTTATTATTTAAATATTCATTTTCCATGGAGGTTGATATGATATGTATATTTCCTTGCAAGTTGTTGTGTTGTATAGTTAAATTTATGCCTTTTGATGCATGGGTGTATCTGGGTAGTTCTCAAGCTACAACATTATATGTTGATATGTCATATCTGCTTCTGTGAAATCATTAAATAAATAAAAGGGCCATAAAAGAGGTGGGACCTATATTAAGGGAAACACATAGATCCTCCATTCCTGAAGAGTTACCTATATGTTCCAGGGGGTGGTGTTGATGGCTTTTATGGACCAAGACTTCCCTAGACATTCTAATACTTTTGAGTGATATCGGTTCCAAAAGGGATTATCAGGTCGGATCCATGTCAACGTGGCTAAGCTAGCCTCATATGACACTCAACACCTTTTTGTGAGATTGGATAGACATAGTGTAATTCTATGCCTTATGCAATACTTGGCCTTTTTAAAGATTTCTTTGGACAGGCTCAGTGGTATTGGATAAATTGACATATGATCCTTAGTGATACATTCAGGATGAGCTCGAACTCCAACCCTCATCATTACCCTTAAATTATGATGAAAAAAATCTTTATGTTAATGCTAATTGAGTGTATTGAGAATTGAGATATTTACCCTGATATGTGGAAGTGTGCCTGGTTGACACTGGACATGAACCCCAAGTTAAAGCACAAGTTTGGGGTATACTTTTTCCTGGTTTTACCATACATTTTTGGTTATATATATATGCATGTTCATGCATTTCTGCTGACAGGTACCCTTTCAGAATACCATCTTAGGCTAAAGAAGATTACCAGGAATGAGTGCCGTTGGGACCCAAGACGACATATTTATTTCATTGCACTATAATTAATTTATTTTAAATGGTTATGTAATGGAACACCATATTTTTATTATTGCGTGAAATGGAATTTCTTAGAATCCATTCATGCCAGCTTACGGGAATTTTATCCGACACGTGTATCAGGCGTCATCGTCACATGAGTAGATCAAATGCTCATAGGTATTGACAAGGAGAAGTGTGCTGCTTCCGATGCTTAACTATTAATTTCATCATTGGATGGAGACTAGGCGATAGGATCAATCCTTGGTCATGATGTAGTTGTTTCTTGTGTCATTTCATTTATTTGATTGTGTGTTTGATTTATGTTATCCGTAAATTCAGTTTAGAATCATATAATGGCATAACACTCTTTTGTGAGTTTCCGCACTTGGTTTTTATTATTCAGTTGGATTATTTACATTTCTTCTGATGCAGTTTATTTATTCATAGGATTTCACTACATATTATTTGTTGTTTGTTACATCCACTGTGATATTATCTGTTACTTATGAGGGCATTGTCTCCCCCATGGACACAAATAGAGCACATGCTGCTAGTCGTTAGCCACTAGAGTTTAGAGAGAAACGCTTGAGGTTATGTGACGCACCGGTCCAGCCACTGTCTTAGAGGTGAGCTGGGTCAGGAAGTTACAAAGGGGTATCAGATGCAACTATGCTGGGACCTCATCTTGTCCAGGACACCACTGAGCAGATAGATTTGATTCAGAAAAGGTTGGCTACTACATAGTATTGACAGAAGTCTTATGTTGATCAACAGAGATGACCTCTGGTGTTCGAGGTTGAAGATCATGTTTTCCTACGTGTCTATAAGGCCCCAGCCTTAAACCTTAATTAATCGTTAGTTATTACAAGATTACACATTGAGGATCTTTTCGGGTTTAGAGTTTTAGAGAATTAGATCATAAAACATTCATTACAATCCACATATAAACAAAGTGGTTACATAAAGATAGTTTTCTTCATTCCCATCAATGGAAACATATCTAAAATAAAACATGGATTATTTCTTGACATATCCTTGACTCTATCATCTTATCATGTACCTTTCCCTTGACCTGTGAAAAACATTTCAAAAACTTGGGATGAGAATAAAACTCAGTATGGGTTAAAAAACATGGAAAGGAAACATGAGTTCATATATACATAAGAATGAAATCATACTTTACCCATAAAACATAGGCACTTAACACACCTCATAAAATCATGAATAAATCATAGAAATCATAAGACATAAAGGTAACTTGAGGCATTCATAACATTCTTACGTAGGGAGTAACCCTCTTGGTTACGTTTGGAATACCCATCACATTATATTCCCTAAAATCTCTTTGGAGAAACCTTAACGTTTCACTCCTTCGCGTTACCCAATGCATTGGAGAGCTATATCTGGCTCACCCACCCTTAGTTTATCACGGAACCACTCGTCTTCATAATAATACCCAAGAACCATAGCATAATCGTATCACATAAAACATGAATAAAGGAAACATAACATTTCCACATTTCAATCACAAGATATCAATACAACACAAAAACATTGTGAAAACCATTTTCCATACCAAAATAAAAGAAAAGTAAAACACGGTATTTATTTTCCTTTTAAAAAGAAGGTATGGCTTGTAGAGGAAGCCGAAACTCAAATAACGGTCACGACGGAGGAGAAGTCGTTGTCGCCGCATACGTACGACAAAAACATTCCCTTTTTTCGTTTAGTAAACTCTTCGTATAAAAAAGATTCCTTTTGAATAAATGTAAAAGTCAAAGGGGTTTATACACCATATAAAATAAAGTTGTGTATAAAATAAAATATGCCTCAATGAAAGGAGATTGAGACGAAGTCCCATACCTCGTATCCGACTTGACCCGACCGTTCTTTAATCTCCTGAATAATAAACTTGAGTTAATCTCTACTTGATTATGAACCTTTTTCATGTTCATTATTCCTTTTATACCATGTTATGAACATCATGAACTCATTTAAGTTAATAATGTTCATTTTGTCGGTATTTGGTTCTTCAGTCAAAAATAAACCTCTTACACATACATGTTGTTAATTTGGTCATAGTTTCATTATATCCAGAATGATATTAATGTTTTGTATAACATATATATCATATATATTCAGCATATACATGTATTTATAATATTACATCACATTCAGAGGTAAGAAATGAAATGCACCGTTCATGGAGACGGTAAGCCGTACGTACGCATGAACGCTAATTCCATTTATATTTTGTATTTTTCTGGAATGGAACCATAATGATATAAGAGTATATTATAATTACAGTATAATAACATATATAATATCATTAACATTATCCTTTTCATGTCCCACATATGGTATTTAACGAATCAAATCACTTTGAGGGGGCGGTAGTCCGCACTTCCTTAAATGAAGATATCGCGTTTACCCATAATGGGAACCATAAAGGTATGCCCAAAATGAAAAAAAAACAGAAGCTTAAGGAAAACATAAACATATTATATATCATATATAAAAATAGTGACATCATAATGGCCACCTTTGAAGGTGTTAAATGAGTACTGAACAATCATCGTTTCGGGAGGCAGAATTTCGCCATCCACGGAAACTGTATGTTCTTTAACCATTTGATGTAGTTGTGTGAGAGTGTAGCTCAATTAAATCTTATAAAAACATCCTAGAATATTGGATATACTGGTGTTGTTACAAAAGAATTAAATAAAAAGAGTTTAGGGGGTTGGAGAAGCAAAATAAAACAAATGAACATGAGAGAAAGAATTACTTTTAAAAGTGTAACTCCTATTGTTTTGAGCCTAAAGGCTTCCTTTGAAAGGATTATTCCAAAAGGGAATCCTCTAGGATGAGGAGAGGGATGTGGAGAGAGTAAATGGTCAGGTGTTGGCCTATCCAAAGGCTTGAGGAATGTGTGAAATGAGGTAGAGGTGGGGGCCTTTTATAAGAGGAGAGGAGGGGCACTTTTAGAAAGTAAAGAAACATTACTTTATTTGAAAATGTGTTTCGGTTTTAAGAGGTCCCACATTGATATAATTCGTGGATAAGGTGATAAGGGTTCTAAATACACTCATAAAATTGGTTTTGGACATGTTTAGTTCATAGATTTTACATTATCTTTCTATTTTATTTAAATCGTCAAATAATGATGTCATCGCTGCATCATTATTATGTCATAAATAATTAAATTTATATAATGTCTAAAAATTACAAAACAAATACTATGATATAGTAAATCGTTTTATCTTTCCAATGACTATTTATAATCAAAATGTGGACTTGTATAACCCCACTTAAAAATTGTTTTCATAAAACATATTATGTTTGTGTCATATTCACTTTAACATTAAATAAAATGTAATTTACGTCATTTCCCAACAAAAGAGGATCCATGGGGTCCCCAAGTTGGCCCATGGCTTGTCTTGGTCGGACATGACTCACCCAATAGGTGTAGGACAAGTTTCATGGTGTTTTCACATTCTTATAATATCATTTTTACCTTAAACTACACTAATTACCACAAATCGCGATTAAAAACTTAATAAGTTACTATTCACCAAAAAATTATTTTAATCTCATTGAACCACATTTTAATTATTAATGACAACCATGTATGTCGGATTTTCAAAATTCAATACAAATTAGTGGTAAACTTTCATTTAACTGAAAAATCAGTTTGCTTGATTTCCACTTAGTGGTTTCACTATTCATCAAAAATTGAAGTTTTTCAGAAAATTACCAAAAATTCACCCTAAGCTATATTTGATATTCCGAATTCAAAAATGAAGTCTATTTTACAAAATTCAAATCATATAAGTCACATTAATTAATTTAATAATTAATTCCTGCTGCCAGAGCAAATAGCGTGTTTTTACAAAACAATAAGTATCAAAAGATTGACACCAGTTTAAGTCTAATTTCAAAGTGAAATTGATTCCAATGACCACCATTGGATAAAATGGTAAAAATATATTCTAATTTAACTTCAAAACCAATTCAAAACATAATCTAATCATATAAATAAATTAGATTAAAAAGACGTTTTGATGTAAAATGATGTATTTTTCACTATTCATTAAAAAATGAACATTGTCAGAAAAATACCAAAAATTCACACAAGGTAAATTTTGATGTCCCAATCATAAAGGATAAGATTATTTTGACAAAAATAGTTTATTAAATTGTCAATATATAGATTAAAAAATGGTTTGCCATCAAAAGGCAGTAAAACAATCTTTTAAGAATATTAGTGTATTCCATGCATAAGATTGTATTTATTTTCATTTTAAGCTTCTATAACACTATCTTAATCATTAATAGACATAGATAAAAATATCTATTATTCATTACTTACTTGGGATGTTATATCCTTCCCCCCTTTAGAAAATTGCATCCCCACAATTTATTTACTTATCGAATAAATGGGGGTACTTATCCCTCATTGCATTTTCAGATTCCCATGTTGCCTCTTCAATCATGTGGTTTTCCACAAAACATTTACTTGGTGAATCACTTTATTCCGTAACACTTGCTCCCTGTGGTCAAGAATCTGGACCGGTTGTTCCTCATAAGATAGGTTCTCTTCCAGCTGAACTACCTCTGGGCTCAAAACATGAGATGGATCTGTTATATACTTTCTCAACATCGAAATGTGAAAAACATTGTGTACCTGAGATAAACTCGGAGGTAAAGCCACTCGATATGCAACTGATCCAACTCTTTCCAGAATTTCGTATGGTCCAACGAACCTTGGACTCAACTTTCCTTTCTTACCAAATCTCATCACACTTTTCCAAGGAGAAACCTTGAGAAAAACATGATCACCTACCTCGAAAGATAGATCCTTCCTTCGGTTATCTGCATAACTCTTCTGCCTGCTCTGAGCTGTTCTCATGTGCTTCTGAATCAGCTGAACTTTTTCTGCCAACTCTTCTACCAATTCTGGTCCCATCAACTTCCTTTCACCCACTTCATCCCAAAAAGCTGGAGTTTGACACCGCTTCCCATATAATGCCTGAAATGGTGCCATCTGTATTCTGGTATGAAAACTGTTATTATATGAAAACTCAACCAAAGAAATATATTGGTCCCAACTTCCCTGATAATCCATTGACAAGCTCGTAGCATATCCTCCAATGTCTGGATTGTTCGTTCTGACTGCCCATCTGATTGAGGATGAAAAGCTGTACTAAAATTTAATTCAGTACCCAACGACTTCTGAAGGCCTTTCCAAAAGTTAGAAGTAAACCTGCGATCACGATCCGATACAATAGAGAGAGGAACTCCATGTAACCTGACTATTTCTTTAAGATACAAATGGGAAAGTTGATCAAGAGAGAAAGTATCTCGTATAGCAAGGAAATGAGAAGATTTGGTCAAGAGATCAACAATAACCCAGATTGCATTATTACCTCGATATGTCTTCGGTAATCCAACAACAAAGTCCATGGATATATTCTCCTATTTCCACTCTGGCACTGGTAAAGGCTTAAGCATCCCTTTCGGTAACTGACGCTCTACTTTAACCTGTTGACATATCAAACACTTCACAGTAAAATCGGCAATATCTCTTTTCATTCCATCCCACTAGTAATACTCCCGCAGATCTCTATACATCTTAGTACTACCCGGATGAACAGAAAATGAAGAACTATGAGCTTCACATAACAACTCTTTCTTCAACTGTGAATCACAAGGCACACACAATCTCTTCCCAAATCTCAAAACACAATCTTTATCAATGTTGAATTCAGGCAACTTACCTTTCAGAACCAGCTCTACCTTTTTCTGCAACCCACTGTCTTGCTTCTGTGCTTGCTTGATTCTATCTGATAGAGAAGATCTCACTGATACCTGAAACAAAATAGAATAACTTCCTGCACCAACAACTTCTATGCCAAAGTTCATCAAATCCTTAACCAAAGGATCACGTTCCAAACACAACATTGTTAATGAAGCATTACTTTTTTGACTCAAAGCATCAGCCACTTTTTTTGCTTTTCCCGGATGGTAATGAATTGTACAATCATAATCCTTGATTAATTCTAGCCATCTCCTTTGTCTCATGTTCAATTCTTTCTCAGTGAATATATACTTTAGTCTTTTGTGATCGGTATATATTTCACACTTTACTCCATACAAATGATGCCTCCAAATTTTTAAAGCAAAAACAACAGCAGCTAATTCCAAATCATGTGTAGGGTAATTTACCTCATGAGTTCTCAACTGTCGTGAAGCATAAGCAATTACCTGATCATTCTGCATTAGGACGCAACCAAGTCCTTTCAATTAAGCATCACTGTATATAACAAACTTACCATTCCTAGAAGGTAGTGCCAAAACTGGAGCATTCACCAATCATCTTTTCAATTCCTGAAAACAATCATCACATTCTTTTGTCCAGATAAACTTAACACCCTTCCGAGTTAGCTTAGTCATTAGACTAGATAACCGTGAAAAATTTCTAACAAACCTTCGGTAATAGCCCGCCAAACCAAAGAAGCTACGAATCTCGGCTACATTTGTGGGTCTTGGCCATTCTTCCACAACTTTTGTTTTTGCAGGATCAACAGTTATTCCATCTTCAGAAACAATGTGCCCAAGGAAAGAAATTTATTTCAACCAAAACTCACACTTGCTAAATTTCCCATACAGTTTCTTTTCTTTTAAGGTTTGTAAGATAACCCTTAAATGTCTTTCATGCTCCTCTTTACTTTTAGAAAACACCAAAATATCATCAATAAAAACCACCACAAACTTATCCAAGAACTCATGGAAAATTCTATTCATTAAGTCCATGAATACTGCAGGTGCATTGGTTAGCCCAAAAGGCATTACTACAAATTCATAATGGCCATATCTCGTACGGAACGCGGTCTTTGGAATATCTGCCTCCTTTACCTTCAGCTGATGGTACCCCGATCTCAGGTCAATCTTTGAAAAAAAACTGAGCTCCCTGGAGCTGATCAAACAAATCATCGATATGAGGCAAAGGATATTTGTTCTTAACAGTGATATTATTCAAGGATCTATAATCAATGCAATGTCTCATAGAACCATCTTTCTTTTTAACAAATAAAACAGTATCACCCCGTGGTGATGTGATAGGTCTAATGAAACCTTTCTCTAATAAATCTTGCAATTGCTCCTTCAACTCTAAAAGTTCAATTTGTGCCATTCAATAAGGGGGCTTTGAAATTGGCTTAGCATCAGGAACTAAGTCAACAGTAAACTCAACTTCCCGATCTGGTATTATTCCAGGCAACTCATCAGGAAAAATATCAGGATACTCATTTACCACTGTTAAATCATTAATCTGAACAATTCCTTTATTTTCAACGACGTGTACAAGGTAACATTCATTTCCATCTTTTACAAGTTTCTCGGCCTCTTGATATGTTATCAAAAGTAAGGGTTCATTCCTGTAAACAAACTGAAAGTTTTTCTGAAAAGAAACTTCTTTAGCTCTACAGTCAATCTTAGCATGGTAAATAGAGAGCCAATCCATACCCAGGATAACATCAAACTCTACTAGAGGTAGAACAATAAGGTTTTCAAGTAGGTTCTTTCCACCGGTAAGGATAGGAAGATTCTTATAAATTCTTTTTGCCTCGACACTTTCCCCAGGTGTTTTTACCAAAAGTTCAGGAGTCATTTCTTGAGATGGAATTCCCATTTTACTAGAAAAGTTTTCAGAGATGAAAGAATGTGTAGACCCTGAATCAAACAACACACTGGCATAATCTGAAAAAACAAACAAAGTACCTAATACAACTTCATTTGATGGCCCATCATCTGCTGAAGTAGTTGCAAAGGATTTCACCACCCCTTTCTACTTGTAGTCTAACTGCTTCCCATCACTCAAGCTCTTTGTCGGACACTCGTTTGCATAGTGACCCATCTCATTGCACTTATAACATTTCACTAACTGTAAATCAAATTTGGTCTTACCTTCACCTTGATCCTTTTCAGTGCAATCACGAGCCTTATGTCCCCTCTTACCACATCGGTAGCACTTTCCAGAATTCAGAAGACATTCCCCAGCATGCCTTTTTCCACATTTATCACAAACTGGAAACTTAGTTTTCTTACCATCAGACTTTTTTGAAGAATTCTTACCTTTCTCCTGCCACCTCGGTCTCTTCTTCTGCTGGTTGTTATAGAAAACATGGTCATCGGCAAACTCCATTTCGACCTTATCAGCACATCGAACAAGCTTTTCATAACTTTTAAACTCACGAGAAGCCAAAGCCCTTCGATATTTTGGCTTTAATCCTGAGTAAAAACGATTGATTTTACTATCAAGGTCCCGGATAAAATTTGGGGCATACCTTGCCTATCGAGTGAACCATTCTTCATAGGCAGCCACTAAGTCCTCCTCTTGCCTCAATTCCAAGAATTGCTTTTCCATCCTAAGTCGAACAGCCTTAGGAAAATACTTCTCAAGAAACATACCTTTGAATTCATCCCAGTCAAGAGCATCAATCTCATCGGCGTCCCTGATATTTTTAACCATAGACCACCACTGATCTGCTTCACCCTCCAAACGGTAAATAGAAAGACTAACCTTTTGATTGTCTGAACACCCCATGACATCAAAAATATTCTCCAGTGCTTTAATCCACCCTTCAGCTAGCACAGGGTCAGATGATCCTCTGAATGATGATGGATGTTGCCTCATGAAATGTTCCACCACTGACATGTTCCTCTGCGGTTGATCTGGCTGATCTCGTGCATGGATACCACCACCATTTATCGCTTGAGTCAACTGCGCCATTACTGCAACAAACTGTTCAGTTCCAATTCCGACTATTTCTGGATGCAGATTCAGAAGGTTATTTCCTTCTGTATGCCTTCCTAGCACTGCTTCCCTATTTCCTCTGCGGAAAACCATTCTGAACAAACATGTCTTAGATGAAGCAACATGGTAATCTTTAAATGCTATATCATTTCAAAAAAAAAATATATATATTTGGATAATCATTTAATAGAATTCTAACTCCTAAAGTTATCTAAACCGACCTCTGATACCAACTATAAGGCCACAGCCTTAAACCTTACTTAATCTTGAGTTATTACAAGATTACACATTGAGGATCTTTTCGGGTTTAGAGTTTTAGAGAATTAGATCATAAAACTTTCATTACAATCCACATATAAACAATGTGCTTACATAAAGATAGTTTTCGTCATTCACATCAATGGAAACATATCTTAAATAAAACATGGATTATTTCTTGACATATCCTTGACTCTATCATCTTATCATGTACCTTTCCCTTGACCTGTGAAAAACATTTCAAAAACTTGGGATGAGCATAAAACTCAGTATAGGTTAAAAAACATGGAAAGGAAACATGAGTTCATATATACATAAGAATGAAATCACACTTTACCCATAAAACATAGGCACTTAACACACCTCATAAAATCATGAATAAATCATAGAAATCATAAGACATAAAGGTAACTTGAGGCATTCATAACATTCTTACGTAGGGAGTAACCCTCTTGGTTACGTTTGGAATACCCATCACAATATATTCCCTAAAATCTCTTTGGAGAAACCTTATCGTTTCACTCCTTCGCGTTACCCAATGCATTGGAGATCTATATCGGGCTCACCCGCCCTTAGTTTATCACGGAACCACCTGTCTTCATAATAATTCCCAAGAACCATAGCATAATCGTATCACATAAAACATGCATAAAGGAAACATAACATTTCCACATTTCAATCACAAGATATCAATACAACACAAAAACATTGTGAAAACCATTTTCCATACCAAAATAAAAGAAAAGTAAAACATGGTATTTATTTTCCTTTTAAAAAGAAGGTATGGCTTGTAGAGGAAGCCGAAACTCAAATAACGGTCACGACGGCGGAGAAGTCGTTGTCGCCGCATACGTACGACAAAAACATTCCCTTTTGTCATTTAGTAAACGCTTCGTATAAAAAAGATTCCTTTTGAATAAATTTAAAAGTCAAAGGGGTTTATACACCGTATGAAATAAAGTTGTGTATGAAATAAAATATGCCTCAATGAAAGGAGATTGAGACGAAGTCCCATACCTCGTATCCGACTTGACCCGACCGTTCTTTAATCTCTTGAATAATAAACTTGAGTTAATCTCTACTTGATTATGAACCTTTTTCAAGTTCATTATTCCTTTTATACCATGTTATGAATATCATGTACTCATTTAAGTTAATAATGTTCATTTTGTCGGTATTTGGTTCTTAAGTGAAAAATAGACCTCTTACACTTACATGTTGTTAATTTGGTCATAGTTTCATTATATCCAGAATGATATTAATGTTTTGGATAACATATATATCATATATATTCAGCATATACATGTATTTATAATATTACATCACATTCAGAGGTAAGAAATGAAATGCACCGTTCATGGAGACGGTAAGCCGTACGTACGCATGAATGCTATTTCCATTTCTATTTCGTATTTTTCTGGAATGGAACCATAATGATATAAGAGTATATTATAATTCCAGTATAATAAAATATATAATATCATTAAAATTATCCTTTACATGTCCCACATATGGTATTTAACGAATCAAATCACTTTGAGGGGGCGGTAGTCCGCACTTCCTTAAATGAAGATATCACGTTTGCCCATAATGGGAACCATAAAGGTATGCCCAAAATGAAAAAAAAACAGAAGCTTAAGGAAAACATAAACATATTATATATCATATATAAAAATAGTGACATCATAATGGCCAACTTTGAAGGTGTTAAATGAGTATTGAACAATCATCGTTTCGGGAGGCAGAATTTCGCCATCCACGGAAACCGTATGTTCTTTAACCATTTGATGTAGTTGTGTGAGAGTGTAGCTCAAATAAATCATATAAAAACATCCTAGAATATTTAATATACTGGTTTTGTTACAAAAGAATTAAATAAAAAGAGTTTAGGGGGTTAGAGAAGCAAAATAAAACAAATGAACATGAGAGAAAGAATTACCTTTAAAAGTGTAACTCCTTTTGTTTTGAGCCTAAAGGATTCCTTTGAAAGGATTATGCCCAAAGGGAATCCTCTAAGATGAGGAGAGGGATGTGGAGAGAGTAAATGGGCAGGGTTTGGCTGATCCAAAGGCTTGAGGAATGTGTGAAATGAGGTAGAGATGGGGGCCTTTTATAAGAGGAGAGGAGGGGCACTTTTGGAAAGTAAAGAAACATTACTTTATTTGAAAATGTGTTTCGGTTTTAAGAGGTCCCACATTGATATAATTCATGGATATGGTGATAGGGGTTCGAAATCCACTCATCCAATTGGTTTTGGACATGTGTAGTTCATAGAGTTTACATTATCTTTCTATTTTATTTAAATCGTTAAATAATGATGTCATCACTGCATCATTATTATGTCATAAATAATTAAATTTATTTAATGTCTAAAAATTATAAAACAACTACTATGATATATGAAATCTTTTTATCTTTCCAATGACTATTTATAATCAAAATTTGTACTTGTATAACCCCACTAAAAAATTATTTTCGTAAAACATATTATGTTTGTGTCATATTCACTTTAACATTAAATAAAAAGTAATTTATGTCATTTTTCAACAAAGGGGGATCCATGGGGTCCCCAAGTTGTCCCATGGCTTGCCTTGGTCGGCCATGACTCACCCAATAGGTGTAGGACAAGTTTCATGGTGTTTTCACATTCTTATAATATCATTTTTACCTTAAACTACACTAATTACCACTAATCGCGATTAAAAACTTAATAAGTTACTATTCACCAAAAAATTATTTTAATCTCATTGAACAAAATTTTACTTCTTAATGACAACCATGTATGTCGAATTTTCAAAATTCAATACACATTAGTGGTAAACTTTCATTTAACTGAAAAATCAGTTTGCTTGATTACCACTTAGTGGTTTCACTATTCATCAAAAATTGAAGTTTTTCAGAAAATTACCAAAAATTCACCCTAAGCTATATTTGATATTACGAATTCAAAAATGAAGTCTATTTTAAAAAATTCAAATCATATAAGTCACATTAATTAATTTAATAATTAATTCCTGCTGCCAGAGAAAATAGCGTGTTTTTACAAAATAATAAGTAACAAAAGATTGACACCAGTTTAAGTCTAATTTCAAAGTGAAATTGATTCCAATGACCACCATTGGATAAAATGGTAAAAATATATTCTAATTTAACTTCAAAACCAATTCAAAACATAATCTAATCATATAAATAAATTAGATTAAAAAAATGTTTTGATGTAAAATGCAGTATTTTTCACTATTCATTAAAAAATGAACATTGTCAGAAAAATACCAAAAATTCACACAAGGTAAATTTTGATGTCCCAATCATAAAGGATAAGTTTATTTTGACAAACATAGTTTATAAAATTGTCAAAATATAGATTCAAAAATGGTTTTCCATCAAAAGGCAGTAAAACAATCTTTTAAGAATATTAGTGTATTCCATGCATAAGATTGTATTTATTTTCATTTTAAGCTTCTATAACTCTATCTTAATCATTAATAGACATAGATAAAATTATCTATTATTCATTACTCACTTGGGATGTTACAGTGTCACACCGATGTTGGGGCACAAAGTGATTAGGATACAGTGTAAGCTTTCATCAATGTACGTCATACTCATTGAGGTGTTGGAGAGAGTGTGGTTAGTTTCCGATTGGTTTCAGTTAAACTAGAGGTATCAGGTTATTTACAATGTCTTCCACATTTCACAGCTTCAACGTTACTTCTCAGACTCATCCCAAGTATTCCAACTCTAGGAGGTTGAGTTGGAAGTGGATTCATCATTCGAGGAGCATCCTATCCAGATTTTCGATCGAATTAATATGGTTCTTTGTGGCTAGTATTTTTCTCTAGTATGAGTGAAATGGTAGCACGAGCGAGTACATGATGAGATATGGGAGAGGGAGGATGATGTATTATCCTAATGGTTGGAGCTATTTAGGGTTTCTTCCTCTACACCGCCTTGGTAGGGAAATTTGAGGAAAAATTTATATAAGGGGGATGTGATTGGGAACTAGGATCTCCTTTTTTATTTATGTTTTTCTTTTCTAGTCACTTTTGAGAAAAAGTATAATTCAAGGAAATTTTCATAGTACATGTCATGTACATTCTAATTACACACCGTGTACTCGGTTACAGTAGGTAACCATGTGCTATCCATGTAGTGTCCATGCACATGGCCATGTGGGGTGACCTGGAGGCCACCTAATGTGGAGTACAAAAAGTCAAGTACATCTAGTGTACTTAAAAATACACACTGTTTATTTTATTTTTTTCAATAAGCATTCTAGGGTCGTGTCTAATCACCAGAACGGTCTTCTTCAAGGACTCGTTCAGCCGAGAGCTCTCTTACAGTTTCGGTCTTCCTAAGAGACCCCAACCGATCATCTGAACTATGCTTCAATCATTGTCAATTTCATTGGGATCACCTCAGTATGCTCTCTCTTCTGCATGATCTTCATTTCCAAATTCATCATATCTCGTAAGTTATCCTTTATTGAACATTTTTTATATTATTGTAGATCATCAGTGTTCTATGGTTATTCAATCCCTATGCCTCATGTATATTGATCTCCCAATGATGGGGTAGGTGTTTTTTTGCCTTTCTGTCAAATGTCATTGAGTTATATGTGCAATTTTTCCAATACCCTTGAACGGGGTATTGTGTGTTTACTGTTTTAGCCATATTTTTTTCCTACTATGCATGTATTCTTGATTATAGGTTAATTGAATGTGACTTGGGATATTTTCTATGTTTTGGAAGTTATTTACCATCCATGACTTCCGGTTTTGACTATTGTGTCTAGATTTCCATTTATGTTGCTTTTAACTTTCCCATTCCTAGTTGTAGGTTGGTGTGATTATTATGAAATGATGATATGATATAGACTGGTAGCCATGTATTTCCTGATGATTATGTAGAGAAATATGAATTTATATACTGGCTTGACTTACAGAGGGATGCGAGAACCTGGTGTATAGACCATTGGGATAATGGATATACGGGCTTCTCTAGAATGTCTGTTTTACATACGATGTGAGACCATAGGGGGAATTGACATAAATGCTTTCTTAGAGTTCTTGTAGATCCTAGACACAGACTAATTGGGAATATACATTGAGTGCTTCCCTATAGTGACTTTAGTTATTGATACTATACTATGAGAGGAATTCAGTGAGTTATTCCCCATATATTCTATAAGTAAGAAGAACTAGTGGGGTTAGACTGAGTATATTTCCAAGAGGGTTTCTTGTACATTAAATGTAGGACCAGAGTGGATAAGTAGTGAGTACTTCCCTAAGAGTTACATGTTGTGTTATCTATTTGCTTATGTTGCTAGGTAAGACCAGAGGGGATAGGTTGTGGGTACTTCTTATATGGTTACCTTTTGTGTTTATAAGCTATGAATAGTTTTTGCGTGATATTTTAAACTGTGGATTGTTACAACATTGTACTTCTTTGTTTACTACTTCTTTTACATTACCTTCCATATATTCACTGACTATTTGACATAGATTATATGGTGGTTTCCTATTGGGATTTAGAATCACACCATCTTTAGGCCATGATTTTGGGCCCAAATAGATTATATTGATGTAATTATATATTATGGAAAGCGCCCTTCTACTTCTAGTAATTGATTTGCTGTAGAGAGGGAGGGCATGTGACCAAGCTGAGGATTGCGATGCTTTGAAGATTTTTATCTGTTTCCTTTTGTACCTTGGATGAGTACTTTTTTTATTCCAGCATTGTGATTTATTTTGATGCTTTCCTAGATGTATGTACCATGAATCATTTATATATATGTGTGTGCTCCAGTTTATCATTCTCAATCTGCCACTGTTCACTTTTTTATGGATTATTCATACTTCCACTATTGTTATTTGTTTAAATTTGTTGTGTTACTCTGCCTATGATGGAATATTTTTGCCACTATCACACCAAAGGCCTTCTCCACTAGTCGGCAACCGCTGAAATTTGGGGTAATTCATTTTAGGCCATGTTAATAACCAGGTAAATGGCATCTCTGGGCGACTTTAGGAACTAGGACATTAAAAATTATACTCTCCCGCCAATGTGAAATGGTGGGACATTTTATATTTTCCCTTAATGCCTGGGGAATTAGTGTAAATACTAACCGATTTATTTTTATATAAATCATAGTAGATAATTTTTTTAATTTATAAAACTCTCTTAAAGATCTAGATTACCCTTATCCCCACACATGTCGCAAAATAAAAGTTCAATCAAGAACTTCCAAAGACTTTTCATCAACTAATTATCACATGATGTTAATTTTAGAATCAATAATTTAATTTTTAACACATTCCCATTATTTTCATTAATAGAATATCAAATATTCTTTTGACTCCATTGGTATAATTCATATCAAATAAATTACATCAGTTTTTATATGATGATAGAACTACTTCCTCATATGATGAATAAATTATAGGAACATGATTCCTTTGATGAAATTTTATATTACCATCCATGAAATCATTAATATTCCTTTATTTTTTGTGTATTTAATATGTCTCATATTCATATAGCCGAGTAAAGGATTACTCATACTCTGTATCATAATTTTCATTATTTTATATTAGCTTGGGAAAATTATATTCAATTCAGTCTTCTTATTATGAGGGAAGTATCTATTGAAAAATTCCCCCTTAAAATCTATCTATTCCATATCTTCCTTTTATTTTTCTTCTGTATAATTTTGGATCAAATAACTCCCATAATCTGCATCCCACTTGAGCAAAAAATTTTCTAATATAACCTTGTCATTTTCATCATATCCTACAACGAAAAATATATATAGAAGTATATTAATACATTTCACAGTTTTCAGAGGATTGGTAGTCATAAAAAATAATAGGGCCCCTAAATCATAAAGATATTAATATTAGGATAATCACATTATGGATCAATATGTTTTTACATTAGATAAATGTTACTTATCTTACCCTGATTAAGATAGCCTAATATAGTTATGATCATCTCAGTCACATTACTAGTAGTATTAGATTTCTCTATAGGAAAATATATACATTATCCATGAGTATTGATACCCTTATTTCCTCTATGAACCAGTTATCAAGGATAAAATATACTCAGTTATATCATAAAATTTGTAATTTTAATTCATAATGTCTAATTATACATCCAGTATAACAAGTAATGTTTTTGGTAATTTATGCATTATTACTCATAGATTCATAGAAATGGTTTTCCTAGAATAATATAACTTCATTAATAATTATTCATGAAGAAAAAGTTTGTAATTTCAAATCAAGTGAATAGTATTTTGTATATTCTTGTACCATATATTTTATAGGGAAATCCTTATATGCCATTTCAGAGTTATTAGCCTCAATTATGTCTGTACCATATCCATGTCAACATGTTATATCCAAACAAGGATGTATAATAGGGTAGACCACATAAAATATTATGTGATAAAACATTAAAAATATTTAGCTACAATAATAAGTATCATTATATTTGATAAGTGGATTATGTTACCCAATCTGTAATTTAATAAATCAAGTTATTATTGTTTCTATTAATCATCCATTGATACTAATTGTAGTAACCTAGATTCCAGTAACGAGGATTTGGTCTCTACTTTATTACATTGGAATAATATATAAAGGATATAATCAAACGGACTAATCAGATTAGTGGTTTAGAGAACTATATATATAAGTCAACAAATTTTAAATTTAGAATAAAATATAATACATCAAAAAAATTATATTATTTTCATCGTTTAATAATCATTTATTCAATTATTCTACTTATCATAGTGAAAGGGAAAAATAATGGTGATCTCAAATGAACATTATGTGTCAAATATTGTGGAATCTTTAATTATTAGATAGTCATAATGAAAACATAAAGGAAAAAATCATTAAACATATTACATTTAATAAATAAATTTATCAGATAAGAAAATTTCAATATGCATTAATAAATAACATAAAACAACTTCATTTAAAATAAATCAATATAAAACAAATCCTTATACAACATAAAAGAAAAAATATCATGTGTAACAATAATAACTGAATTATCAATTATATAAAATTATAATGTTGTATTCTATGATATTGGCTATCATGATTTCATTACATTTAAGAACATACATGTGGAATGTTAAAAATTATGAGAAAACCCCTATTTAAATTTTATAACTAATGTTTCTAATGAAACCAACTAAATATCAAGGCTATATTAAAATTTTGGATCCACCCAGTACTGTAGATCCAAATATTTCATCATTATTCAAATAATATTTGAATTCCAAACTCAATGTGTATTGTCAAAAAATATATTAATTTAGTAAAGAATACAGATTTATTAATATATCCACAATAACTCTAATAAAATTAAAATAAAAACATAATGTTTAAATTGTATGTGGTTTTTTTAATAATAATATACATGAAATATGTAATATAGAAATTTAATATAAATATACTATCCAATGAAAAGTAAATGAATAATTTAAACACCCTCAATGAAAAGAAAATTTGCTCTAAAAATTTAGGTGACATAGTAACATGCAACTATAATCCTCTTAGATGAATTCATTCAATTTTAATCATAAGATAATAGAAAATATGAATTATCCATGATATGACATATAAAAGGTGGAATATTTACATACTATAAAGCCAAACATGTTTATAATTTCTAATAGGTACCAGTGGAGTTGAAATTGAGACTAAATCCCTTACATCATTCTTTTATTTAGTTTAGTACATTTAAAAATATTTTAATGCTTTTATTCATGTTATTAATTTATTCCAAAAACATACATACATATATATATATATATATATCTACATATGATATTCTAATAACATTTTAACAACCATTTGATAATATGTTTATTATTTCGATTACATCATGTCATAATTTCCTTTTTTATCATTCTTTTTTTGTCATGAATATTCTATTAATTAAGCTATGATATAGATCCAGAATCTCTATAAAGATATTAATGTTAATAACATCATATTAACTCAATATTAATATTTTCAAAATAATTATTCATAGACTTACATAGAAAATTAATTGTATCAATCGCTTGAGAAGATAGACCATAGATACACAAAAGCGATGATATCATTCAATTATCTAGATAAATGGTAATATTGTTAATATAATATTAGTTATTTTTATTAATTATCATTTATTATTTATCAAATATATTAAATAAAAGTATCAATATTAATTTCAATTTTTTTATTAAGAAAAAAACGAATCACATCTATTTGTGAAGCTGTAGTCTTCTATACACACAAGCAATGTAAATATATTTTACAATGATTAAAAAGATAAAATAATTCTATGAGAATATAATTATATAAGATTAATAGTATCATATATTTATATATACACACATATTAAATCCATCATTAAAAAATGATATGTGATATCTTGATGAAAATTTGTTACATCAGTTCCTGAGCTAGTAGTCATCCATACATAGGATGCCAATTTATTTTCCAATTTCATAAAGAAAGATATAGATTTAAATCATTAACTCAAGTCTTTAATATATCCATATATTTAATATATTAATTTAATATTATAATCATGTTTTAAAATGTATTTGGTGGTGTTTGATGAAGAAATAAAATAAGAACTCTCATTTGAGAATGTTGGAAATTCTTCTGACCACTCTGATATATTGTCCCTAAAAGACTTCCTCTGTTAGATTTATGAAAAAAACATTAGTCATATATGATGGTATGAGGTAAGTATTAAAATTTTTGGTGATTTATTGGTTGTTCAAAATGTATTTAGAGGTATAAAGAGAATAGGATAGTGGGGGGATATATATATGTTGGGATATGGACATAATTATTTTTTATTGAAAATAATTCTATGTAAACCTTTTTTTATGTTTAAAAATGTCTATATAAGGTACATACCTGAACTATATATGAGATAATATTTATATATTTTATATTTACAAATCGATAATTATTTTCCCAGTTTAATCATTTTCATTATAGCATTACCACCATTATAATCTCATTTTTACCATAAACACCATAATTAAATATTACACTTTCCACATTAATTATCAGAGAAGGATGAGTTGATATTTCTTTATAATAATAATTACCCTAATTTCTATCAAAAAATCAATTACAAATAATTAAATTCCTTGAAATGCCAAATTTTAATAATAATTAAAACCCACAAACACAATGAACATAAATTTTCCAAATGAAGATGTTTTCTCAATAAAAAATGGTTTTTATATAATATATAAACATATAATTGGTCAAAAATAACTAATTGAAATAATTAATCTATTTAAAAAAAATTATTTTTGATAAAATTTTAAAATATTATTGGTCTTCTAAATTTTTAAAAATAAAATATATGTTTTTAAAAATAATTATTTTCGTTCACTATTTATTAAAATTAAAACCATTAAGATAACTATAATTAAACACCCTCGGATAAATTTGATATACTAATTAGAAAAATGATGATAAAATTATAAAATTAACTTCTAAAATTTTTAATAATTTATTTTAAAAAGTTATAACAAAAAATAAAGTTTATCTTTTAAATAAATATTGTTTGATGGAAACATTTGCATTTAATTCAAAAGGATTAAAATTTTATTTAAAATTTATTTAATTGGAATAATAAATTTTAAAATATATATTTTTTTTTATAATTTTTTATGTCATATTAATTCATTCAAATTGAATATATTGGTTATAATGGTCACATTTAAATAATAATATTTAATTAGAGTATTAGGATTAGTTTAAAAATAATCATTCATGTATTGAAATTCATTAAATAAATTAATTTTATTTCATAATGAATAGATCACATATCCTTGGGGTGTTACATATAATAACATTTTAATAAAATACAACCTTCTATATCACATAATATAAATGAGATAAGTATACACAACCTATATTCTGATCTTTGTGATATTGATATATATTCCATTTCATTAAAATTAATTATTCAAAAAGAAATTATATAATCATTATAATTTAAAATACAATCTCAATTAATTCATCCCATTATTTTAAAAATATTTAAATTTAAAAAATTTTAAAAATATATTTAACAACATACAACATTCATATCTAATTAAATTTTTTTATAAAATCAACACTCATTCGGGACTATAAAATTGGATTCAAAATACCCTTTATGTATTCAGGAAAATATCTTCTACTATATTAATATTTTCCTTCCTTTATAAATTCTTCATAATTTTTTAATGGCTGAGGATGACAATTAGTTATTCTAGGGTATTCTATATTTATTAAATATTATTCTACTTAATGAAACAATGTCAATTTAATAACCCACTATTACATATTATATTAAAAAATTTGTATATGATACAATATATCATATCCCAGTATATTTTTTTGTTTAAAATAAATGGGAAAAAATACATATATCGAATTTATATGATTCATTGTATCCAAATATATTATCGTTTAATCATTTTGAAGAAATTTATATTATTTTTGGTAAATAATGGAAAAAAATAAAAGATACCTTCATGATGCCTGGAGGAATGGAAATAATGTTTGATATATGATTCATAGTAATGTTCTTTGTACATCGGAATTTACCTTGTTTATATAAGGAAAAACTAAATGGAAATTTCAATAACCTGTTACCATTCAATATATTCCAAACAATAATCCTAAAATATATTCACGGATAATTAATTAAGAATGATGAAATATTTAATTCTATTTTAATGAAATGAAATATGATAGAAATATTATTCCATAACATGATAGATCATGATATTGATTTTAATTTCAAATACAGTGACCTAAATATCTTATATTCATGGCCTCGTGTTGGGAAATATTAATTATATGGGTTGGCATAATTTGTGATACACATTCATGTTTTTCTTATCAGACTTATTACTTGTTCAAGGTTGAATACTATTCCATGACCCAAAAATCACATATAAATTTTACTACATTCATCATCGGAAAGAAAGAAATAAAAATATGATACATTCATCATGGATTAGTAATATAAGTTTTTAATATAATTTTATAAGTATTTAATATGATACATATTCATCATAGCTTAGTAATAAATGTATTTAATATGATACATAATAATCATGATCATAATACATTATAGAAACAATTTGGATGATATGATTTATGAATAAAAGTATTTAATATTATATCATATTAATAAAAATGACAATTATAATTACATTTAGTTGTTTCATAAAAAATAAGACATAATATATATTTATTATGAAAATATTATTGTTAAAATGATGTTATAATTTAATTCATAAACTCATTTCATAATTTATTGGTAATAATTATAATACATTCATTATAATTTAATTTTAATTAATATAATCATGAAAATAAACAATTCTTATGAATGTAAATGTGGATTGGAAGATTGAAATATCATAGTTTATATAAAATTTATTTCAAATGAAATTTAAAAAATAAAAATTTCTAACATTAAAAAAATTTAAGAATAATATTATTATATGTTAGATTTCTTTAACCTCATGACATGGAAAAGTAAATAAATCCATAATGAAGTTCAGGATGTCGTGATAATATATACTTTTGGAAAATTTTATAAAGAGAATTCATCATAAAGATTGTAATGAAATATGAAATAGATTTTTACATAAAAGGATATAAATATTCAATTAAAAATGTATTAACAAAGTAAAATTTCATATATTTCATCTTTAATAGATATAAAATTTACTTAATATAATTTTATTAAAAAAAAAATATACAAATACACTTTAAAAAAGATTCCCGATCAAAAAAATTAACTTCAACATTAATTTAATAATTATTTTGGATATTTTAGAACCATTTGGATGGAAATGTAAATATTATATTAAATCTAGAGAATTATTAAATTTATAATAATAATATATATTTCATGAATTTAAAAAATATAAATTGAAAAATGGAAATTTTTGAGAAAATTGAAATTATAAAAAAATCCCATACCTAGAAATCCAACATGGTCTGAGACATTGTTTCATCTATATTATAAATTAATATTTATTTTTGACCTAAATAATATCCATTAGAATTTATGTTTAATTATATCATTAATTTAGAATTAATTTAACAAAAGTACTCATAATTCATTGTCAAACCTTGTAGTCTAATTATTAATTATTCTATTTATCATTCTTATTTTGATTCAGGGGTTCATGTACTTGAACCTTAATCACATATTCATCTTGTATTGAATGTTAATATTATCATAAATATAATATTTATATATTAAAAATATATTCATAATTAGTAACTTAGAGATTTAATGGACAATGTAATATCTGTTTTTGTCAAGAGAGTATTCTGCATGTACGCATAGGCGACATATACATATTATTAATTGATATAAATAAATGTTGTTAGAAAATGATTTATTTAAATATAATAATAAATATGTTATAGAAAAAAATTATTCTATTTAAATACATATATGCAACTACGATTATAGGAGGAGATATAAAATTGAATACATTGCCTCATGGATCTTGTAGTCTCTACATAAACATGATCATCATTTTCTATTTCTGTTATACTTAATTTATATATATTGATTTCTTAATATAAATAACTAAACTTATGCATATTTTTTCATCTGTAAAAATAATATTTATTATATAACATATTATGAAGTGGTGGAAGAAAAAATAAAATTAGAATAATGAATTTAATAGAATTTCTTTTTTCTTATGTTTTTTTATTAGATTAGACATTAAGAGTTCATAGGATTTCCTATTAGTGAAATATGAAACTAAATAATATATGATGGGGTCATAATACTATATATGAGTAGATATTTTTTGATCATGTATTCTTAACGCCTTTGAATAAGACATTAGAGGAGGTTTCCTTTAAGAAGTTGTTGGTGTGGTACTTCTGTAAATACTATAAACGTTAAAATAATTTAAAGAAATTACATTGTAATGTGGCACAAAAAGGATGTATTTCCATTTATATGATAATATATGTTTAAAATAAAAACATGAAAAACTAATTTAGACCATTTTACTGATTTATTAATAATTTCCACCTAGAATAAATCCATAGCTAAATCGTTGAAAAATTATTTTGCGTGAAAATCATTTAATATGTTAACTACTCATTAATAATAAAAATGTTACATTACCATATATAGAATAAATTTTAAAAGTTTAAAATTCAATATGTGGTAAAATTTAATTTTAATATATCTATGAAAAATGCAACAAAAAATATAATAAAAATATTCTTTTATAGAAAAAATAATATCTACAACAAAATATTTTAAAAAATTTATTTATAGAAAATATAATATAAGATTAATATGTAAATTTGAAAAATTTGGATTTAAAAATAATAAATAAAATATTTTTACCTTCTAATTACATAATTAAAGAAAAGGGTAAGAAGTGTTATTTCATTACAATAAAACATTATCTTGGATCTAGAATACCACACTTGGGTTTCTAAATTAAATACAATACATTCCAATGATACATATTAAATAAAAATTAAATATTATATTTTTGAAAATGGCTTAAAAAATTGAACTCGTTTATATATCATGATGATCTCATAAAAGCAATAATATTTTGTAAAATAGGTTTCTTCTATATTAACCCAAAAATAAAACATTTTTTAAAATAAAAATTTTTGAACTAAATATAATTTGTAAATTTTTTTTTTAATTCATTTATGAATATTCATATCAGAATACATACATATATATATATATTAAATTATTTAATAAAACATATTTTAAAAAAATTTCTAAAAAAAATTTCTTTTAAGAATAAAATGATTTAAATATATTACATATAAATTGATAATTAATTAAATTTTAATTTATTAGTTCATATAATAATGTATTTTAATATAAATAAATTTATTAAAATACACAACACTAAATGAAATAGGTCATTAAAAATACCACTTCTAACAATGATGGATTTTAATCATATAACATTAATAGTTCATAATTCATTTTAGTAGTGTGTTGTGTGTGTTAAAGTCAATTAAAAATAGTGCTTATTTAAAAGAAAATATGTTCTAAAATAATATTATTCTCTAACCCCATGAAAAAAATCTCTCCCTAAAAATTTTCCTTATTCTAATTTTCCATGATATTAGTATGATCTCATTTATATATATATATATATATATATGGTACTGATAAGTAATGATAATGTTATTCCTTTCAATTCATGGGTTTTCATAAATTAATGTTACAAAAATCATGTATGTGTAGTCATAATACCCATTCCATCAAATTTGTTTCCTATTGCATACAATTATATCATATATATATTTTCTACCATTGAAGTGATAAATTTATCATCCAATTATATGTTCTTGTTGTATTATATTACAAAAAACATAATATAATGATAAATAAACATACTTTATTATTCAATTATGTATTTTTAATGTCATTATTTTATTTTTCATAATTAGTTTCCCATTTTTTTAGAATATCTTTTTCAAAATTATGAATAAGAATCATATATTTTTTCTATCTGCAGAATGAAAATAATATTTAATTTTTCATAATTTACGTAAATTGAGGAAAATTTATTCCTCTTATCAATACCAACATATTAAAACAAAAATGGTTATTATGAGTTATATAAACATCTATATAAATGACATAATTCAAATTCCTGATCATAAAAAATATCACAAATAAAAAAAATTATTTTTATACTTTATCAACTGTTTAATTAATCATAAGGAATGAATATACCCCAAAAATAAAAATGAGGTATGATTTAATTTTATTTTTATAAATATGTCTAAAACAAGGGAATATATGTTTATTGTAACATATTCACACATATATATTATTAGTTTTTAAAAAAATCATTGAATTAATTCATTAAGAAATGATTCCTTGGAGTGATAATGGTTGACTCTGTACTGCTAAAACATTTAAAATAATGTGTATATTTTTAAACAATAATGAATTAAATTATGATTTAATTATCATCAAAAACATCTTATGGGACTTAAACATCTATTTAAATAATTACATAAGCTTAAAATTTCTCCATAGACCACATCTATGTTAAGTTTTTTCATTTACTTCTGAAATGGTTTTAATAGTTACCAAATTAGTTATATATGAAAGACAGAATATTCGTAGTTCTATAATTCTTGTTTAATAATGATCAATATGGACTTTATATATATACTTGTAATATACAATTAGTCTAATAAACCATGTACTAGGGTATTTACTACATATTTATCACATATTAGATTTTATATTCATCCATTATTCTCCTTCTCCTTATTACATTTTCCTTGTTTCATAGTTATCCTATTATAGACTTAATTTACATTAATTATATTTGTCTTGTATAATTATTTCTCTTTTTATAATAACACAAGATAATATACAATAATTTTGAGAAATCATTTCAGAGACATGTGAGCTTTTAATGATTTTTTATATACCCTAAAATAAATAATCAATCAAACATTTTTAATAATTATGTTTTCAATATGTTTCAATTTTGATATATTAATTATTATCTAGTATTTTTGACAAAATTCTTCTTAATTCAGTCATATGTTATGTAATTTTCATTCCATTATAGCTTGTTACGCTAAAGAAAATAATTTCTCAGAAAAATATAACCCTAAATGTATTACATTACAGTATATCTATATCATATTCCTGTTTTTTATATTGAATCATTAACCCCCATAGATCAATATCTCCCAATTTATAAAAAAATCTACTTAAACTAAAAAAATATTCATTTATTTCTTTTAAAATCCATAAAAAATATCAAGGGGCTCACTCCATTGTTCAACTCTCAATGAATTATATATAACAAATATAATCATATTATACAGAGTTCTAATACTGGTCATATTGAGTTTATTTGGAGGTAAATCAAAAAATTTATTATGATTTTTTATATTTTTCAACTCCCTCAATTAAAATTAATCTTCAAATAATGCTATTCAATTAATTAGAAAAAATAATTATGAATGTTGAATGTTGGACACACCTGTTTGGATATTCTCAATTATGATTAATTATGTTTTTTTAATTCCAAATGATGTTTATTGATTACACATTTCATTACTTTATTTAATGTTTAGGTGATTAATTACAAAATATAAATACTATTGAATATGGTCAAATGATATATTTTTCAAGAAAATTTGGTTAATCAAAATTTCATTTTATTTGTAATGTTTTATCCTAACTTACTCTGTGGATTGTTTTCATAGACAGATAAACAACTACCAATACAAAAAGGTCACTGGTATGCAGATCAGCTACCAATACTGAAATGTCACCAATATGCAGATAACCTACCAATCCAGAAAGGTCATCAGTATGCATATGCACTACCGATACTGGAAGGTCACTAGTATGCAGAGAATTACCGTTACACCAGAGCTACCAATAGAGTACATCTACTGGTATGCACAAGTCAACAGATACAGAGGTGACATCTACTATTATGAAGTCTACCATTACATGCTCATCGGTATATGTCACTAGTAAATAAGTCAACAACTACCATGATCTACTACTAAAGGAATTCACAACTACATATAGTCACCGGTACTTGGAGCAACTACTATAAGGAGCTACCTTTACATACAACTACCATTAAAGAGACCACCAGACACCCTACACTATGTAATTTTTTTTAACTTTGTTTATTATAATAAATGGACATATATGACTAATTTATTGCACCTACTATTAATTAATGATAGTTTCTAGCATGTACAGAACTGTACCTCATACAAATCATTCCTATTGTCAGTGATCAAGGAGTAAAAAAGGGAACCTCGAGCTACTGGAAAACTAGTCCAAAAAATTGCACATACAAATAAATTATCTAGATATACATGGTGAAATTAATACATAGAAGAAGGAGGATAAACACATTACAAACCTATAGAACCTGAACATTTAATGAGTGATGAGCTTCAATGGCTAAACCTACACCCAATATGAATAGTCTGATCAAGATGGACCAGGATGTCAGGAAATAAATGACACTCTGTTTGGTTGAAAAAACCAGAAAAGGACTCAAGCCTAATAATCTTCCTTCCAAATGAGTATAGCGATTCACTGACAACACATAGTACATTCTAAACCCATCTCTATTGTATTAGATCTATTGTGATTCATTTATTTACATTTTTAGTAGTGTGTGTGATCTGTGTTTTAAGCACACACTGTCTCATGTGCTGAATTGGAGGATTTCTATATCCTCACTCAATCTTTTTCTTAATCTATTGTGTCCCAATCTGGGTAGTGGTAATGGCCAAGTGTGACATGGAAATACAGTGTTCTATTTTTTAGTTTTTCTACATAGAACTATGGTAGTGGTCATGTACATTCTGGACATACTATGCACTATTGTAAAACCTTGATCCTGGGTGTGGATCATAGTTTATGTACAACTGTATGAGAGGAATAAATATATACTAGAGACTAAACCCCTTGTTTAAAAGTGTTGTGAAATTTTATTTTAGTTAAAAATATTTTGAATATTATACTACTATGTAATTTAAATATAAATCTATTTTAAAGTAACTCTGATAGTTAAACTAGAAATTTTTTTCTATTTATTGTAACCCAATAGGATAGTTTAGAAATCTAATCTAAACATCAGATTAGATTAACTGAGAACTAATCAATTTCTTGAGAACCTAACTGAACCTTTACTGTATTACAAATTCACTACAGCTTAGATAGTTATTCAAATTGGGGGATTATAGTATAAATTTGTTGAGAAAGTTTTTTTAATTGGAAGTCAATTCACCGCCGTCTTGAGTAATCCTCTTCCACCAAGATTTCATATAATAGTTTGGATAATAGTATTTCAAAACACTATTCATTTTAACTGTGATTCTAGTTATATATTAAAGATATTAAATTTCTGTTATTTCTAAATTTTAATCTCTTTACATTTTAAAAAATCATATTATGGATAATAGATTAGAAGGTGCGGCTACTAAAATGACACCTTTCTTTAATGATGTTAATTATTCCCAATGGAAAATAAAAAAAATCATTTAGAAGGTATGGGATTTGAAATCTAGATTGCTATAGAGACTCAGTATAAGATTCCAAAGACTATTAGAACTACCTAGGATGATCCTACAAAAGATGCATACAATAATAATTGTAATGAAATGAATTCCCTGTATTTTACTTTAGGAGATGAATAATTTAATCGAATATCTGCTTGTAAGATAGCTTATGAAATTAGGGATACCTTGGCTATTTCTCATGAAGGAACAACTAATGTGAAAGAGATGAGATTAAACACTTACAATTTAAAATATGATAAATTTAAAATGAGGTTTGATGAATCTATTTCTGATATGTGTCTTAGGTTTAATGAGATTGTCAATACAATGACCTCATTAGGATAATATGTTCCTGCAAATGAGAATATCACGAGGATACAAAGATGTCTGCTAGAAATAAGTAGAGGCACATCAGTTTCAATAAGAGAATCATGTGACATAAGATCACTACTGGATAAAGAGTTGATTGGTAAGTTGATGATGTATGAGGAAGATATGAAGGTAAAAAAAGAATAATATGATGATACAAGAAAAAATTAGTATCCTTCAAGACCTCTGCATAAAAAATCAAGGACAAAGAGAAAATTCAAGCTGTAAGTGATAGTTAAATTTGTGAAGAGAGTGCATCTCACTGTGATGCTGAAATGGTTCAGATAGCCAGATGATTTAAGAAGTTTTATAGGAAATGTTTTTTTTCAGAAAAATCCAATTACAAGAGAATGTATGAAAATAAATTTCATTGGAAGAATATTTAAAAAAGGACTGATAAAAGTGATGACATAGTCTTCTACGAGTGAATGAAAAAATGACATGTGATAGCTGACTGTCGATAGTTAAAATACAAGAAGAAACATGATTACAAAGACAAAAAATATAAGAAAGATATGAAATAAACCTTTAGTGATTCGGAAGATAGTTCAAGTGATTATGATTCCACTCAGGATGAAAATTTTCATATAGCTTTTATTTGTTTCATGAAAAACACATCTATGGTATCATTGGATACTCCTGCATTAAACTCTTATTATTCTATAGATGATTCTGATTCTGATTCTGAAAAAATGTCTACTGATGAATTATTTTAATTATACAACATGCTATAGTATACTAGAAATGAGGTGAAGGAAAAGTATAAATCCTTGAAGAAACTACATGATTTAACTAGCTCTGTCAAATCTACACTGAAAGTAGAAATGGTAAAGTATACTCAACTACCAAAAAGAATACTGAACTAAAATTGTCTATTGAGAAACTAAAGAAATATTTAGAAAAATTTACTAATGGAAAGGACATTCTTACAAAAATTCTAGAAAAACATGTATAACTAAAGTATAAAACTAGTTTAGGCTATCAGCCTGGACGGAGAGAGATTACAAAGAATAGATTTATTCCAAAATCTAGACATTATGTTGCTAGTTCTAGTTTAGGAAATTCTTATGTCTCAAATAGATAATTACATGGTTACAGATTAAACAATCATTATATTTCAAAATAATTTAATTTTATTGATTATATGAAACCCATTATATAATTCTGGTTTCCAATAGTTCTTCTTGATAACCTTTCAGGACCCTAGAAAATATGGGTACCAAAATCATGTTCTATCGAAAATTTTGTTATAGTAATCCTGCATAAACATTTCTTGTAGGAAGACATAGTACATGGATAGTGGATGTTCAAGACTTATGATATGACAATTTTCATGTTTTAAAAGAATAGTCAATGTTGATAGAGGATATACCACCATTGGGGATATATCAAAAGGAATGATCATCAGCTTAGGCCAGATTGGTAACAGTGATTCAATTTTAATTTATAATGTTTTATTTACTGATGGACTGAAGTATTATCTGTTAAACATTTCTCAGTTTTGTGATGATTGATTTAGTGTTTTGTTTTAAATTGATTCATGAATTGTTTTAAATTCAATTTTTTTTGGTATTTACTGCATTAAGAAATGAAAATGTTTATGTTATTCATTTTAATTCCTTAGATAAGAAAAATATTACCTGTTTAAATTCATTTCATAAAGAATCTTGGCTTTAGCATAGAATATTAGGACACATCAATATACACTACATTATAAAACTGACTATGAAGAACATAGTTTGAGTCTTAACTAAACATGAATTTCCAGGTGAAAAATTCTGCAATCCCTTTCAAAAGGGAAAGCTGCATAAAGTGTCATTTAAATAAAAGAACTAATATTCAACTTCTCACCCTCTTGTGTTGGTTCACATGGATTTTTTTGGACCATCCATAATTTTAGCTAAAATAGGAAGCACTATGTCTTTGTACTTGTAGAATATTTTCAAGATATACATGGTTATATTTTCTATCTCACAAAACTGAATCATTCTCTTACTTGTTTTAATACTCCATGTCTTTAGAAAACCGTAGTGGACTGAAAAATTAAAACAATGAAAAGTGATCATGGTAATGAGTTCGAAAATCATGAATTTGAATCATTTTGTTCACAGAATGGCTATAATCACAACTTCTCAGCCCCTAGGACACCTCAGCAATATAGTTCTGTAGAAATAAGAAATAGAACTCTTCATGAAATTGCACAAAATATGCATAATAAATAAGAATTACCTATTTATTTTTCGGATGAAGCTCTAAATACAGGTTGTTACATTATAAATAGTGTTTTAATTAGACCTGTACATAAGAATACCCCTTATAAATTTTGGAATAATAGAAAACCTAAAGTTATTTATTTTATTTTTTTTGGTTGTATAGTTTTTATTCATAATACTAAAGATAATATGGAAAATTTTTTATCTATAAGCGATGAATTAATTTTTCTTTATTATTATTTAACTATAAAAGCCTATAAGGTTTTTAATAAAAGAAAAAATGTGCGGAAGAATATGTTCACATCAAATTTGATGAAACCGATCCACATGAAGCTAAACTGTCACTTGAAAATATTAAAGAAGAATTTCCATTTTTTGAACCTTAATGATAAAATTAGTGAACCTATGGTAATGAAAATCAGTTCTGGAAATATTTCAGAATCTGGTACTGGTGAACACGAACATAGATAAGAACCTAAAATTTCTAGTCATACCTTGACTAGATCAACAAGGTTTTTAAATAATTATCTTTTAGATGCTGTTGTAGGGAATCTTGATAGAGGGACACAGACTATAGCTTCTTTAAGAAACCAGGTTGAACATCAAGCCTTTTTTTTATAGTCAGAACATAAAAATATAAATGATGAAATCAATGATGAATTTTGGTTAATGTCTATGAAAGAAGAGTTAAATAAATTTGAAAGAAACAATTTCTAGGAATCTATAGAAAGACCTAAGGAGACGTTGACTATAGGAACCAAATGGGTGTTTGGAAATAAGGTTGATGAATCTGGAAACATCATTAGAAATAAATATAGTTTAGTGGTAGAAGGATACATTACTGAAGAATAAATTGATTATGATGAAACCATTTGCACCCATATCCTGATTAGAAGTCATTAGGATATTACGTTCTTATGCATCTGATTTGAATTTCAATCTATATCAAATGGATGTTAAATGTGATTTTCTAAATGGTTATATAATTTAAGATTTTTTTGTTGAACAACCACCTGGATTTACAAGTCCCCATTTTCAAAATCATGTTTATAAACTATCTAAAGCTTAATATGGTTTAAAACAAGCTCCATGAGATTGGTATGATAGACTTCCTATTTTTCTTATTTCTAAAGGTTTTTCTAAAGGAATTTATGATCCCACTATTTTTATCAATAAAAGTTCTAAATATTTATTGATATTATAAATATATTTTGATGATAATATTTTTGGATCCTCTAAAACTTTAGTATGTAGTGATTTTTCAAAGATATACGAAATGAATTTGAAATGAGCTTAATGGGGGAACTCAAATATTTTCATGGATTTAAAAATTTTCAAAATAGCTATTGTTTTATTCTAAATAAAATTAAATACAGAAAGGATTTATAAAAATGTTTTGGATTGGATAATAATAAAGGAAGTGATACACCCATGATTACAACATGCAAGTTGGATGTTGATGAATTTGGGAAACCGGTAGATCCAACCAATTACAAAGGTATTATTGGAAGCTTACTTTACCTTACTGGTAGTCGACCTGATATAATGTTTACTGTATGTATGTGTGCATGTTTTTAAGCCAATCCAAAATAATCACACTTACATGCTGTAAAATGTATTTTCAAATACCTTAAACATACTACAAATTTAGGACTATTTTACCCAAAAGAAAAATATTTTGATTTAATAAGTTAATCAGATGCTGACTTTCCTGGTTGCAAGTTAGATAGAAAAAGAAGATCTGTAACATGACATTTATTTGGAAAATCCTTAGTATCTTGGTGTATTAGGAAATAGAACTCAGTTGCATTGTCTACTGCAGAAGCTGAATATATATCTACAGGTAGTTTCTTTGCACAATTTCTGTGGATCAAACACACTTTGTTGGACTATGGATATGATTTTAGACATGTTTCTATTAATTTTGATAACAATAGTGCAATCAATATCTCAACGAACCTGATATCCCACTCTATTAATATGTACATTGATGTATGGAACCACATTCTATGAGATCACTATCAAATGGGTGATATATCTCTTGAATTTATTGGCACTGAACGTCGACAAGAAGATATATTTAAGAAGCTTTTATGTTCAAAGATATTATATTACATTAGACATGATTTAAGAAGGATCAATTAACTACAAACATTAATGCTAAACAAATCTCAACATTTGAAAAACCTCACCATTAGACCATCCTCACCATTAGAAATACCTCAGTGTTAGGAAAACCTCACAGTTTGACAAACATCACCATTAGAAAAACCTCACCATTAGACAAAACTCACCATTAGACAACCCACACAATTAGATAAACCTCATCCTTAGATAAACCTCTCTATTATAGAAAACTCACCATTATAATACCTCACCAGTAGTGCATGTTGTTATAATCCTCACCGGTAAAATGGTTACAGATATATCACATTGTTTTAAATCATTGTGTTTTTAGCCGAGATGCTTTGTCAATTTAATGTATATATATTTTTATTATGTTTCAATTCCTAAATTATATAAGTCGAGTCTAAATCACATTCAATACATCGAGATATCCACCCTTCTATGTCCTCACCTAACCAAGCCTATGAAATCTTGAGAACCCTATGTTTATCGATATGGAAATGGACCGAGTTATGCGACCAATAATTTATGATCGTAATGAGCTGAGTTTGAAGGGACAAAAATTTGGGTTTGCAGCTGCTAGAAGTAGTAGTGGTAATAGTAAATAGAAAATAATGTCTAAGAATATGCATTTATTGAAGAGGGAAATAGTAATTGAGATGGAGATTTGTGCTACATGGTTGATGTTAAGAAAGTCTCTGATTTTGAGAGTTTTAGAAGAGAAAGGATGGCACGATTGTTTTTCATACAACAATGGGCCTTATTACCCGAAACTGTTTAAGGAATTTTATGAGTTTTATAGATTTTAAATGAATGAAGATGATAACATAATGATTTCTATGGAAAATGATAAGGATATATCTCTTTATTTATTGAATGGTCTAAGTGCTTGAATGTTCCTCACGGGGGTGACTTTGGATATTTTTCAAAATTAGTACCTGATGTGAGTGACCATTTTGAGTATGAGGCTACATTGCTTGAGTTAACTAGGAATGGATCAACTAGAAAAGTGATTGAATCTTAAATAGAAGGAGAAAACCGATTGTTGTTTATGTTCATTCAACATGTGATTAGTCCCAGAATTAGAGATTTTTCAACACTGAAATTCCAGGATATATATTTGATGTACTTGTTTAGGGATGGTGTGAGGGTCAATCTATGTAAATTATGGATGATTCAAATAAATTATATGACCAGACTCAAATCAAAGACCAATAATTTGTTCTTTTCTACGCTGATAACCATTATGTTAAAAGTAGAATGTATTTCGGAATCTAGGAATGAAACTGTTGTTGTTAAAGACAATTTCTGCATTACTATGACTATCTGAAAGTATATGAATGTAAGATAAAATCCTTGGAAGAAACAATTAGTGAATGATGATGGTAATTTGTATGATAAATTTAATCTTGGGGATCATCATTCTTGAACTAAGGATGAGAGGGATCCAGGATTAGGACCTGATACATATGAACTTTCATATAGTGATGATTAGGATGAAGAGACATTAGTGGAAGAAAGAGGATACCATGACCTTCCTCCAAGCCATGCACTTCAGAGAATTTCTTATAGTGAGGCTAGTACTCCGTATACTATACCTAGAATGGAATCTGATTCTGATAGCTCAGATGATAGTACCATGATCATGAGTCCAGTAATGGGGTGTTCTTCTATGACTTTAGAGGCTGTTTTGGTTGATATTCCAGAACCTTCACCTATTCCTAATGAGGCTCCTATTGTTGAAATAGAGATTATTACGGATGATTCTTCTGAGGAAGACCTACCTGCTAAGGTTGCTATTGATGTACATGTAGAAGAGAATGAAAAAATTGAGGGGGAGCATCCCACTAGACATGATACTGTATCAATAGCTCATGAAATTGAATACTGGCCAGAAGACCCAGGTTTTGTTGTTTTTGGGATGGACTATCCTGATTTTGAAGATGATACACCTCTCATAAGACCTCATGTTAGCTATTATATCCTTTCTGAGACATTAACTTAGGATTTACTAAGAGAATTTTACCTAGACCAGTTGAAAACTGATCTCAAGACCTGTTTTGTGGATGAAATAAGAAGAATGTAAATCTCTATAATTTCATCCACTCAATCTGTTATGAATAAATCTATATCTAGTATTTTGGAAGATGTCATGACCTGCCAGAGTTATGTTTCGTGCTTGGTAGAGGATGTTGAATCTCTAAAAATATCAGTTTTCTCCATGGAGTCTTATGTGAGTTCTAAATCTCAAGAAGACAAGGATTTGTTATTTGTGATAAGTATAGTTGGACAGATGGTATCAGTTTTTGAGGAATTTAAGAATTCCATGAAATAGCATGTCAGAACACAGTCCCTTATTTTAAAAAATCTAATTAGTGGGATAACTATATTTTTAATGAAATTGTAGCTTTTACTATTGCACCTCTATGTGCTCTCGGGCCTTGTTTAGGTGCTGGTCAGATTAGAGTTGTGATGAGAGAAGATATTGGACAGTCTTCCACTAGTGGCCTTGTAGACTCTACTTCCACGACCCAAGTGGTGACTACCACTAGGGATATAGGAAAAATTGTTCATGTTTTTTTGAGGGAGGATAATGCTTCTCAAAAAGAAGTAAAGGAAAAGGTGGATTACTATTTACAAAGGGTCTACAATAAAAATCAGTTGAACAGTCACTTCAAACATTTATTAGAAAATTTGATATTACCTCATGTGAATCAAGCCTTTAGGGAGCAAGTGAGTAAGCTCAGGGGGCTGACTTTAGCATTGGAAAAATTCCTAGAAAACAGGTATGACATTATTTCTGTTATGGAGAGTGTAGGAGGGATTATCATGGATTCTAGAAATCTCTTGAAGCACTTTTTAAATGTTGATGCTCAGCCAGTTATTGTACCTCTAACTTTACCTGCATCTGCATCTTCTACTTCTACTTTTAAGATTACCCCATTTGAAGCTATCAGAAGCTTTACACCACTAATTACACAGAGGAGTAACCGCTACATGCCAAGAACAATTTCAGTTGCTCTACCTCCATTGGTCATTTCTATAGTTCCCATTCCTTCAACCACATGTACCCAGCATGAGCCTACCTCATATCCCAATGTAAAATCCAATGTGGACATTCCAGAAGTGGATTGAGTGGGTCTCGATGAATTTTATAGGGATCATTTGTACCTTTTATGATGATTTATTAATTCTAATGACTTATTAATATATACAAGTCTTTCAATATTTTTTTCTCATTTTTTTACCTTTTCTACCTGCTTAATTTATTTCACCTTTACTTTTAATCCTTTGTTTTTACTTCTAGTACATACTTGTATTGACTAATTTCCCTTCACTAATAAAATTTATCTCTTATTTTTTAACTCTGAATACACTTTTTTTTTCTATTTTCAGATACATTCCATATAACCTTATCATACACCTCCCTTATTTTTTCTAATCCTAAAGGGAGAGAAATATTTCCATAGTGGGAGAAATGATAAAGGTAGAGGATTATTTTTTAAAAGAGGGACATATGTCAGATATGGATATTACTATTTTATTTATAAATCAATTTTCCTTGATACATTTGAATTTGAGAGTTTCTAATTATTGATGAAACATATTTTACCTATGTTGAACACACTAAAAATAAGAAAAATTGTATCTTAGTCTGATACATTTGGATTACCTGCCATTATTTGTGATTATCAAAAAGGGGGAGATTGTTGGAATCTCTTGTATTGATAATCTCAATTATGATTAATTGTGTTTTGTTAATCCCAAATGATGTTTATTGATTACACATTTAATTACCATAGTTAATGTTTAAGTGCTTAATTTCAAAATATTAATATTATTGAATATGGTCAAAATATATATTTTTCAAGAACATTCAGTTAATCAAATGTTAATTTTCTTTATAATGTTTCATCATAACTTATTCTATGGATAGTTTTTATAGACATATAAATAGCTACCAATACAAAAAGGTCACCAATATGTAGATCAACTAATGATATAGAAAGGTCAACAATATACAGATCAGCTACCGATCTAGAAAGGTCACCAGTATGAAGATGCACTACCGACACAGAAAGGACACCAGTATGTAGACACTTACCAATACACATGAGCAACTGATAGAGTAAGTCTAACGGAATTCCATGTCAACCAATACAAAAGGTACAACTTCTATTATAATGTCTACCATTACATTCTCATCGGTATGGGTCACTATTACATAAGTCTACCACTACCGAGAGATACTGCTAAAAGAAGTAACCGCTACATAGAGTCACCCGTGCATGGAGGAACCGCTAAAAGGAGATACTGCTACATATAACTACCATTATAGAGACCACCAGACACCCGAAACCGTGTCATTTTTTATCTTTGTTTATTTTAAGGTACTGTCATACTTGACTAATTTAATGAACCTGTAATTAATTAATGATAGTTTTTGGAATTTTACCCTATTCAAATCATTCCAATTGATGGAGGTCAAGGATTATAAAAGGGAACCTTGAGCTACTGGAGAACTATTCCTAAAAAACACACATACAAAACAAGTTTCTTGATATACACGAGGACATACATATATAGAAGAAGAAGGAAGAACACATGAAAAACCTATAGAACCTAAACACTCAAGGAGTGAAGAGATTCAACCATTAAACCTTCACCCAAGCTGATCAAGTTCGACCTAGAACTCCAGAAATAAACAACACTCTCATTTATTTACCAAAACCAAAAAAGGACTCAAGCCTTATCTGCTTCATTTCAAATGAGTCTAGATCCTAACTAAAAACAAATAGAGCATTATAAAGCCATCTCTATTTGTTTAGATATATTGTGATTCATTTATTTACATTTTGAGAAGTGTGTGTGATATTTATTTTAATCATACACTATCTCATGTGCTGAACTGGAGGATTTCTAAATCACAACTCAATATTTTCCTTACTCTCCTGCATCCCACTGTGGATAGTTTTAAAGGTCATGTGTGACCTAGACAACCAGCATGCTTTTTTTTAGTTTTCTCACATAGACCGGTGGTAGAGGTCAAGTGTGATCTGGAAAGTCTATGCACTATTGTAAAAAACTAATCCAGGGTGTGGATCACATTATATATAAAACTGTTTGAGAGGACTAAGTCTCTTCTTGAGACTGAACCTCTTGTATAAAACTAATGTGTGATTTTATTTTAGTTAAAAATATTTTGAATACTCTACTACTATGTACTTTAAATATAAATCTATCTAAAATAAACTCTGATAGTTAAACTAGAATGTTTTTGTATTTATTGTGAACTAGTATGTTAGTTTCAAAATATAATCTAATCTCAAGATTATATTAACTGAGAACTAATCAATCCCTCTAGAACCTCTATGAACCATTATTGATTTAAAAAATCACAACAGTTTAGCTTGTAATTAATATTGGGGGATAATAATATAAATCTTTTAAACAAATTTTTTTTAATTGGAACGCAATTCACCCGCACCTTTTGAGTATTCCTCTCCGACTAACATTGAACTAACCTAAATATCACATAAATTTTATATAATATTCTAATAGTTTGTCTTCTTCATTTTGTATGTTGTATTCTTACAAAATGTACATCATATGGTTCCTATAATTCCATCCAGATCATCATCTATAAATGGATTAGCTCCCCTAACCCTAAACTAATTTTTCCTCTGTAAAATTCTTGTATGATAAAAGTAATCTCATCCTAAAATACCAGATTTTATTGTATTAATGGGTGAATTGATACATACATTGTTTCTAAATTACATTAGAACCAGAAAAAACACCATAAATATATATATATAAAACATTGATATTCATTTAATACATTTAGGAGTCATTAAAACGAACTTTTAGTTGTACACCAATGAATGAAAATAAAAAAAGGTATTCTCAAATTCCTAGTTACATGTTGCGTAAAACAAAACATATCCCGGATAAAAAGGGAATAAAATATGATAGGTTAAATAATTATAAAAGTTGTAATATATATAATAACATGTTAATGAAATATATCTATGGAAAATAAAATAACATGAAAATTATAATTCATTTTTTAATGATGGAATTCATAATTATGAAAATTTTAATATTTAAGTAAATTAATCATTATACTATAATATATTCATCATTAAATTAATTCATTCACTTACCATCATGTTGTTATGAATATATATCATAATTATATTATAATTAATACACCAATATATCAATTTTAATTTCCATATTGATACTTACTAGTGAATCATGAGAATATCTAATATAATTCATCACAAATAACTGAATAATTCCAATGTATTAAATATATAAAAGAAATGAGTAACATTAAAATAAGAAATAAAATAGTATTAGTAATCAATGAACATATATATTGGAAAACAAGAATATATAATGTTAATAATTTCCTAAATTAATAAATGTAAAAACATCATCATATACCTCCATTAAAATAATTTGGTTATTATCTCTTAATTAAAAAATATATTTAAATATTTTGTTTAGATTAAAAACATCATTATAATTACATATGGTTGTATCTTTATAGATAAGATGAAATATCATTCTTTCTTAGAAACATTTCTTTCTATAAATGATTCTTTATAAAACATAAAAAAAACATTCAACATGGTTTTAAAGGGAATTTATTTTAAAATAAATTATAATAAAGGAATCATAAAAATAAATAATTATTATGTAAAAAAATTTGACTGAAAAATAATAATATACATTTGAGGTATCAAATGCCTTTAAAAAACCTTAAAAATCAAAATATTTTAAATTATAAAATAAAACAACAAAGTTAATTTATATTAGTTAGAAAGTCTAGTATAAATTTAAAAAATAGTTGTAAAATATAAAAATGGTTTATACTATATGGAAAATTATTTCATGTTGAAACAGTTAAAAAGATATTATTTTAACACATTAGTAAAGAATTCTAATTATATATTTTGTGGAATATACTAAGATAATTCCCTTATAAATATAGAATAGATGACAAATTTTTAAATAATATGATTTTAATAAATAATTTATCTATAGAATGTAATATTATTAGTTAAAAATAAATAAATTGTATATAAATAAAAAATATTTATGACAAAACTATAGAGTCATTTTCAACTGTTATTATAAACATTCAATCTATGGATTTCAGTACCGAAAATTTTGAAATGAAAGTAATAATTAAAAAAATGTTTGATACAATTAGAATAAAATATTTTATTATTATCCAATAAATAAATAATAATCTCTTTAATTAAGTTTTAATCCCAAAAAATCTTTTAAAAGGGACATTTTATAACAAAAACATAACATTGATTCCCTATTGAACAGACATGTTAAAACATCTGAGGTAATGAATATATATTTATTATTAACAATCATATGTTATATTTATATATCAATATCATTGTATATTATTTATAATATCTTATTTTTAAATTTTTTTCTTAATTATTTATATAATTATTTTATTTGATGTTTATTGTTTAATTGTTAGGCATGTTTTCAATTAGTGGTTTTGATTAATTAGTCATGGAAATATTTTCATAACCTATATAATTATAATAATTTTATATTAATGATTTATATATATTAAAAAAATTAATTCAATATATTAAAACCATTTATTAAGAATATAATACATCCCTTAGAGGAGGCGACATTACACGCGTACAAAAAACTGATGAATTGTTATTTTAATTGGTGGAATTAAAGAATATTATATAAATATTTGTCATAAAAATTTCATAATTAATATATATATATATATATTCATTATATATATATATATATCCATATTAGTAGGTGATGAAAAAATATATACATTTCTCCATGGAGGGATGCACCTGCATATATGAATTAATGGAATTTTATGTTTCCATTATATTGAAATGTTGTATATATAGATATTTTAATTAATTTAATTATATATATTATAATTATTAAACAATATATTTTATGAATATAAAATATTTGTTGTTAGGGTAAGAAAAAATAAATTATAATAAACTTGTTTTAGACACATACACCTTCATTTTATTTCCATCATTTCATAAAATCATATTCATTTTTATGGGGATATGTTATGATATGAAAGCCTCTAGGATGTATTAGGATTGTTTATATATTATTTTTTAATATACTTTTCAAGAAAATTTTAGGAAAATGTGTAAGGGATTTATGATAATAGTATTCCTATTATAAGTTAGTGGGGTTAGTCTTTGGTAAATACTCTACACATTAAAATAGTATAAATTTATTTGTGTGGAAATGTGAAACAAAATGAAAAAATTATTGAACATAAAATAATTTATAATCGAAATACACTAAAAAAATTATATTGTTTATATTTATTTTTGGATTCATTTCTCACAATTTATCCTCCTCATTCAAACATTTAATCCAAAAATTGGTGACAACAATTTAAAATGGAAACTATTTTTAATAAATAAAATAATTTCCTTATTAAATATGATTAATAAGATGATTCCAAATGTTTAATTCATTTTAAATAAATCAATTTCTATTATTGCTTACATAATTAATTAATTATTTCAAAATAAAAATATAAATTGATTTTTGGAAACTATTATTTCTAAAAAATATCAATTTACGCAACAATCTAGTATATAATTTATTTTCTTGAAATTTATTTTTTTATTAATAATAAAAGGTCAGTTATGTGTCTTTAAAACAAAACCATTATAGAATATAACAATATAATATCTTAATTATACAAAAGAATAAAAATTACGTCTTCTACTACAATAATACATAACATAGGTTCAAAAATATTGAACAAGGTTTTATAAAGAAATAATAATTTATTTATTAGATATTTAAAAACTATTAAATAAAAAATGGGGTTATAAATGAAATCTAAATTATTTATATCATTCATATATAATTTTGATTTTATAAAAGATAAAATATTTTATGCATCATTCTTTTCATTATTCACCAAAAAACTAACCACTTCATAAAAAACTCAAAAATTCAACATAATTTAATTTCATCAATATATATTCAATGATTATATTTTTTAAAAAACATTATTTTAATGAAATATTAAAATTTATATATAATATATTGAATTTTATATGATAAAAAACAATTTTTGTAGAAAAATATCATTTTAAACATATAATTTTTTAATATTATTTCATATAAAAAATATTTTTTATAGTAGAAGTTTATTATTTATTATGGTAATGTAATTTAAAGTGGAATAATTTTTTAAGAAAAAAACAATTTATTGTAAATTGTTCTATTAAAGGTATCACTATTAATATTTATTGATATTCATTATGTTATATTATTTATTTATTTTAAAATCATTAAATTTCATCAATAAAAAATACAATCTAATGATCATATTTAATTATTATATTTCAATATAATAAATGTTTAATATTATTATATTTATAATATTTCATGAATTATTTTAGAGTTTTGTTTCTTGTGTTATAATTTAATCCAAAATTTATTTATTTAATGAAATATAAGTACAATTTTCTGTGGTTTTATACAAACTGATAGAAAAACAGCTAAAAAAGGAATCCAATACCATGCTCACAAATCCTTATCCCATTTTGGAAACTGGGTATACTGTTATTAAACTCATTGTAATTTTCAAAACATGTCTAGTGATAGATTAGGAAAAAATCAAATGAAAAATTATGTCTTAAAGTATGTGATTAGACATAGTAATTAATTTTCACACATAATCTAATGAGTATGTGAGTAGAAACTATTGTTTTGTTTGTTTTATTTCATTTAATTAATTTCAATAATTCTCTAGATATTTTTATGTTTCATATAAGAATATTGATTCTATTATTGAACAAATTGTAAATATATTGTTACTTTTATAAGATTATGATATGACATATAAAATTCTTCTCCCCAATATAATAATCAAACCAATATTTTCCAAAATTCTACGATCATGCACACATTATGATTTTTAAATTTTTATAAATGCTAATTTACCTTTTTATAATAATGAAGATGATTAAAAATATCAATAAAAAACAACTTTATAGGATGTCTATAAAATGTAACAATCATTTAATAATGAATTAAACTAATAAATCATCACAAATGAAAAAGTATTATAAAATACATCGTATCTGTTACTGGAAAAAATATCTACATTTCACTAGTAATTGACCACTCATTATTTTATTCATTATCAAAATGCAATTTATATTTCACCTTATGACAATTTTATTACATATTATTTTTGTTTTCATGAGAAGGATGCTCCTTTCCCAATCTATCACACACAAAAACATCACACAATTCATTTTGTATCAAAACTCATAGGGTTACATTTTAACTGAATTATAAGGAATTTAAGAAAATGAATAACCTACCTCTTATAATCCAACCATTACGTACTTACCATTTAAAATATCATCAAATGAAACTTAAAATTTTCAAAAATTTATTCTACATGATGGTGAAGGTAGTACAAAGTTCGTTATTTGGGAAAAATATAACATATTATTATTTTAAAGGATCTTCAATCTCACCAAAGAATCTCATTTAATTCCATGTAACCATAATTGTAATTCTAATTAGTCAATATTGAATCCAAAAAGCTTCACTCAAGTCAATATTTTCTAACTCTTTTGATGAATAAATTAGTACACAACCCATAGAATCTATTCATATATAAATATATAATTAAATATATATATAAACTTCAAAATAAATCTCATGAAAAATATATAAACACTAGTTCCATGTTTATCACTCGAATAATATGAACCATAATTATAATCGTATTATTCTTGGAGAAAAATAGCAACTCCAATTTATCTCAACAAGGCTTTGGACTCTGTTCAAATGAGTTGCTTCTGGAATATCCGCTTACACATTATTTCATTTTTAAAAAGATACCATCATTAAATAAATCATTTAACAACGAAAATATATAATCTATAATTATCTAAACATTTAAATACATAGCATAAAGCAAGACAAAAACATGTTATAAGAAATCTAAATAAAATATCATATTTACAATATAAATTCTTATATACATAAATTAAAATCCAATTATATAGATTAAATATTTAAACTAAAACATTAAACATTTCAAAATATAATACATCTATTCCTAATAACAAGAAAAATAAAGTTATATTAATTATTCATATATTTAAACACGAGATAAAAACATCTATCCAATTTATAAATAATGAAATTATAATCATATTATAATTCATCATTGAAATATTGGAATTCCATAAATATAATAATATAAACATTTTATTTGTATTTATTATATGAAATATTTTATATTTACCTTTTATATGGTAGTTACGATATATATATATTATTAGATATATTATCATTCTATATTTGAACTATCAATATATATTATAAAACTATATAAAATATCACTTATATATTATTTAGACTAATATTATATCAATAAAAAACTTTTTATTAATGAATAAATAATGTCCTATAATAAATCTTATAATTAGATATTTTAAAATTAATATTTATAAAAAATTATATTTTTTAAAGTATAATGACATTATATATTGAATTAATAATAAATTTATTAACATATTATTAATTACCATTGTAATTAAATAAAATCATTTTATATCTAAATAATACGATATTCCATTAAAATTAAATTATAAATTACTTCTTTAATTAATATATTTGATATTTATTTAATAAATATTTACTAAAATTTAACAAAATTTTAAAACCAATTTATAATTATATAATATATAAAACATTTTTAATTAAAAAAATAGAAATATATTTTACTTTAATTTATTATCATATTATTATATTTTTATTTATATTCATAATAAAAATATTGAAAACCCAAATTCTAATGTATACTTTATTTTATGATATTCCTCATATTGAGCAATTCATCCATATTCATTAATTAAAATATTTTATAATAATTAATACGTGTCTTGAAAAATAACAATAATCACCTTGATCAAAAATGTTATTATATGCATGATAATACATCAAAGATAAGTGAATATATTTTTTAATAACTGATTTTACCACCATATATGACATAAAAACTTATATGGAATGACATGTATAAAACCATGCAATTGGGGTGGTATATTAGTGTTTAAAAAGCCTCAAACTCTTGTAGGAAACCAATGATAAATTCCTAAATTATGGATATTTCTAGGTTTTTATTTAATTACAATAGTAGGTACTATACCATAGTGTATTAAGAAGAACTATTCATCCAATTTGGGCATTTGGGCCAGTGGTTTCGACCTTCAATCTACAATTCCATCATTCCACCATTGGCCTTCAGGCCATAAGTACATCACCCCACCTCAGGAAAAAATGACCTGGTATTTATGGCCACAAAAACATGATGTAATAAAAACAATACCACATAATATCATTCCCATAAGTGGATTTAGTTCATATAGTAACAACCATAGTAGAGCAAATAAGATTGGAAGAATGAAAGGGTATAAAAATGACAATTAGTATAATAAAGGATCCAGTTCTTCAAATGTAAATAATAGTCAGTCAAAAATGCAAGGAAGGGATCCATTAACATATAATTATGTATATGTTGTGGAGTTTTAGTTTTATTATAGTCTTGTCTTTGGTTCTCCAGGTTATTTATGGGGCCCTATACTTATGGGAATTTTGGTCAATCACCATGCCATACGCTATTAAAAATACATGGAATATAAGTGTTCCTCATCGACCCAATAAATGTGGATTATCCAATAATAATAATTATCATAAATGACCTTTTGAATATGTTGACACAAATATTTATAAAACAAAAGAATTTATAATATATTGTAGGGCCATAATATCCAATGTTTCATTAATGGATTGAATAAAACATATTGATGTCTATAATCATAAAACAATATATAAAAATTTATAACATACACTATTCTAGCACCCATCATCAAGAATGTTGTAGTTAATAGTTAACATCATTTTTAGTTATAATAAATATAATATAAGAAAATCATAAATTGTTATCATTTATAAATGTGATTCAATTAATCATGATGCATGGAATATATATGATAATATAACGAATGAGGTCAAATATCTCATGTAAACACATAAAACGTGAAATATATTTGATCCTATTAAATAATTTCTTTCACCAAAAATTATGTATATATGATGTTTTGTATCGACGGTGGATATCCTGAGTGGACAACCACATGTCACCACCATAAATTTTTGAGATTTCCGTTGAATTAAATAATTATTTATTTTTTTCTCTTATACCAAACAGTGATTTCTATATATTAAAATTATTTTTAATGAAGATTAGTACAATATAAACATCATTACGAAGATTATCATTATATTCTCTAATGAAACAATCAATAAAAACAAAAATCTATATCTTTATCTATTATTTTTTATCACATACGTTAATCATATATATGGTTTTATAATGATTCATAAGTGGAAACGAAATGGAGTTTCCCCCAGTGGGGTATCTATGGGAAAACATTGAATGACCAAAAATTTGGGCACGAACCTCCTTTTATCATGATATTATAGTATCTCAACTAGAAAAAGAAGGGTTAAAAAGCGAGCTTCAGTTTGGAAAATTTATAAGGGATTTATTAAAGATCATAAACCCACTATGAGAAATATTATTTACTTATATTTTCCATAATACAAATAACATAATTTTAATCATTCATGATTCAATAAATCTTTTTATATGAATGATTATTTTAATATATTGTTTATGTGGTCTTCTGACACAACTATATTTATGATATTTAGGTATGGAAAATTTTATGAATGTTATTGATTATTGTTCTACTACCCATTTTAATCAAACAATTTTAAAAGAAAATATTAAAGATATTAAAGATATTCATAATTTGTATACAAATACATGTGTAAATTAATAGGATGTGGGGTAGTGATATAAATATATTACACCATAAGATATCACAACAAATAGAAAAATTTTTAAATTATTTTTACTTATATTAAGCCATTTAACATATTTGTTTAATCATATATGGAAAATCATAAAGATATATTATTATTTTATGGATTTTTAGAATATCTACATCACGATGAATCAATATTACAAATCTAATTATACAAAACATGAACATAATAAACAATCATAACCTCCAACACTGTCATTAGTCTTGTTTCACAATATTAATCATTCCATATTCAATAAACCAGGATATCATTATTGAAATATACACTTTATCCCTCCTTTATCAATATATAAATTGAATGATGTAATTACTCATGTGTGATAAAATAATAAATTTGTAACATACTCTATTTTTTCATCATTGGACTCAAAAAGGATTCACTATCCTATTGGAAATATCTATTATTGACCACCCATTAAAAAATTTCATTAAATTCCATGTTCATATCATTTTTGGTAAATAAATTTTAAATTTATCCAGTAAAAATTATTTAATATCATTTAAATACTATATAATTAATATAAATATATTTTTTTATTATCAAATCACATGAAACAAGTTATATTTTTGAAAAAATAAAGGGCATTAAAAAATTAATTATGAAAAAAATAATTATAATATTAATTCCTCAAAATCAATGTAATAAAAACTATATTTTCATTTCAATCATTAAATTTACTTGGAATGACATGAAAATTTGTACATGAAATAATTAATAAATTTACGCCTCATCATACAACATAAAATAAATATATAGTATGAATAGTTTATCAAAATAGAAGACTAATACTAATACATGAAAAGGTAATAATAAATATAATTAAAACTATATTCAACTACATGTTTAATTTATCCAAATATGAATGAAAGAATATATTTACATAGATAATCCACTTATAATATAGACAAATCACATGTAAACCATGTTATTTATTTTAACATAGATTCCATGACCCTATATAGATAACTACATAGATTCATCAGGAATGAAATAATTATTTTATTATATTATATATTCCATTAATTTCAGTCATACCTTATACCATGTTCATCAATTTCATTAAATTTTCAATACATGATGGAGGTTTTCAATACATTAGTCCATATAATTGATACTAACTATTAATAAATTGTTAATTCAAAAAACCTAAAAACATAATTCATAATATAAAAAATATATTTTTTATATTATTATACATGAATTACAACATGAATTGTTCCTGATAAACATGGATTCTATATTTAATTAAAGAGTTATGATGTAATACCCTCTATCTAAATATATATTTTTTAATATAAAAACACAATGATAAATTTAACTTTTTATTTCATTTATATTTAATAAAATGTTAAATGATTTTTTCCAACATTTGAATGTTTTAAAAAATTTAGAAAATAGTATTTTAAAAAAGGAAAAATATAGGATATAATAAATCTATGTATTATAATTAATAGTAATAAAACATATAATAAAACATATATATTTTTACTCTATGAATAATAGAATTTAATGGAATTAAAATATAAAAATATTTTTAATAATATTTTTACAATAGGGTTTCATGTCTATATTAATGATTCATTTCAATATATTTATGACATTTTATGTTGTCTGACTGATAGGTGTTAACTATATTTATTCACATAATTACTATTTTATATTTCATATGATCTTATGAAAATTTTAATTCCGTAATAGTTTTTTTCCAAATTTAAAAATCCATGATTCCACTTTTCCACTTTGAGATTTAAATGGATATATGATTTAGTATGTACATTATAGAATGATGAATCGTGAAAAAGCACAAATTTTCAGTTGATGTTTTTTATTCCAAATGTCCAATAAATAGATATGAATATGATATTTCGTTCTTAACATGACTTGGGAAAAACCGATCTTGAGAACATCTTCTCAAGGGTATGGTAGTGGGTTTTGTGTATAGAATGGATTCTCTTGGTGCAATATTCAAATGGAAACAATTTGGAAATGTCATGGACTGGTTTTGGTTCTTGGGTTAAGATCTTTCTGTGAATGGCTTATGTTACCACTCCAAGACCCTGTTGTTGGATGTGGTGACAGTGAAATCCCATTTATATTAGGTAAATCATGTTGGAAAAAACATTTCTATATACATTTTCATTGACACTATTTTGTTTTTCCAATATGTAGTGTAGGTTTTAGTGATGGTAACATGTAATTTTTAATTCACTAAATTATATTGATTCATTATCAATTCATGGAAAATATAGGTGATAAATTCACCTAAATTAACTATAAATTTTTTTATGTTTTAATTAATCAGTTATAACACATTTTAATTGAATTGGGTTTTGTCCTCAAAGTGATTCTTCATAATTTCTTATTATTATCTAGATGAAAAGATGATCATGGTTCCAACACAGTGCGATCTTTATTGAATCTTTTAATTCATAATTGTTAACTAAATCATATTATCCTCATAATTAATCTAATTTCACAATTATTCTTCAATATTAGATATTTACATTTTAGGTTATTTGGTTAACACCATTGGTTGAGAAATTATCTATTTTTATAAAATTTTCCATTCCCTCTTCAATGATCATGGACCCTATTTTGACCCTTCTAAATCCTTGTATTTGTGATTCTACAAACAATGGTGCATTAAGAATTTTTTTGGGAGAAGTACTAATACATACAGAGTAGTTAGTATGATTTTGGTCATTATAGATATATACCCATGAGAATAACAATCCTACCCATGATATTGAAAATTAATTTGTGGTATACGCACTTAGTTTTTCTAATACTCTCGTTTCTAATAGTGTCTTTTTCTATACAACCCATAAGATCCTTCACTATAACATCTTATAATGAGGAAACAACATGAGGAATTGTAATCAGCTATTGTATCTATTGATTTTGGACATCAATATGTATTTTGATTCAGGTAAGGCTAATAAAATATATAATCTCTTGCAATAAGTCACTATTATATTGAAATAATGGTGAATGGTCTTCGCAAGAAAAGTGGTTCTTGATGAGATTATTGGAGGACTGGAGGATGAATACATTGTGTGACCCATGATTTATGTTGTGTTATACATTGGTTTTAACATCTTATTTTATATAATTGTTAACTGTTATACATGATATGGAACCTTAATATTTTTTTATGTGGAATCATCAAAAAGGATGTAACCCCATAACTAGAATGTCATTGGATAGTGATGAAGTCTTCCATGTACATGGAATAGTTATTGTAACACCCGAGACTTTTATGAGAAATATTTTGTTTTTATGTTATATAAGTCATCAAATGAATCTTTCACTACACACAACACTTTCTTGGCTTGATTTACATGCAATCATAGCCTTCCTCGATATCTTGCGTCGTACGCAATACCGAGTTTCACTAAACAATGATATGCTATTAAAATAATATTAAAAATAGCCGTTATGAATAGAAATAACCATATTTTAAAATTTTGTTGTTTTTTTTTCAAAATGGACTTCATTTTTGGATTCGGAATATCGAAATTAGCCTAGGATGAAATTTTGGTACTTTTCGGATAACTTTCCTATTCCGATGAATAGTGAAAATTACAAAATTTTAATTAAAAACAACTTTTTAAATTGAAATAATTTATAGTGATAAATTATTAATTTGAGTGGTTTTAATGTATATTTATAATATATTATTACCATTTAATACAGTTTTGGTCATTGAATGTAATTTCACATTTAAACAAAACATAAACAAGTGTCAATCTTTTGATTGTAACTATCTCTTAAAAACACGCTATTTGTTTTGACGACGAGAATTAGTTTTCAAATAAATTAAAGGAACTGATGTGTTTTGAATTTGGTAAAATAAAAATAATTTTTTAATTCATAATATGAAATATAGCTTACGCCAAATTTTTGGTATTTTTCTGGAAACTTTCATTTTTTTGATGAATCGTGAAACCACTAAGTGGTAGTTAAAAAAACTGAATTTTTCATAAAACTTAATTTTACCGCTTCTGTGAGTGGAATTTTGAACATCCAAGAGACACAGTTAATATCAAGGACTATTATGTGGTTCAATAAGATGAAAACAATTTTTGGTGAATAGTAACTTTTTACTTTTTTTACCACGGTTAAAAGTAAATAGGGTAATTAAGGGGAAATGATATTATTATTTCCATAACACATGTCATAATTATATTGGATAAGTGTAATTCAACCAAAAATAACCTTAAGAATAATACATGACAATTTAGGCCCACATGGATTAGATTATGACATTTACTATCAATTTATTTAAAGAAGGGTTAAAAATGATAAAATCAATGATTAATAACTAAAGTATTTTCAATATAGGGTGATACATAAGATAAATTCTACTATAAATATTAATTAGAAATATAAAAAGATTTCCTACATAATGGTATTTTATTTTTAATTTTTAGACATTAAATATTATAATTTATTTATGACACAAAGATGATGCAGTAACTATCTTATTAATTTAATAGTGATATAATTGATGTTATAAATACCCAAATAAATGTAATTTGAGACTTTTTATGAATTAAAAAAATTATATAGGTTAACATGACATGTTTTTATTGATTTAATTAACTTTTTTTAACTAATCATTCTGTTATGATTTTCACAAAAATCAATTACTAAATAGTGTCAAAAATAACATAAAATAGTTTTTAAAACAAATATTATATTATTAATTGTTAGTTTATTCCTAAAAATCTAAAGTTCAAAAAAATGACTTAGATAAAGTTATTTATATTAATAATAAACAACTTGGGGTTCTTTTGGCTTGTTATAGTATGTTTATTAACATTATAGTGTAAGAACCCAAAAAGACACGTTAAAAGTAAAATTATCTAACATAAAGTTATTTATAAATGATAAGGTTCAAATAGGAACCTAAACATGTCTAAATTCTATTGGATGAGAGTATTTAGACCCATCCCCACCTTATCTTTGAAATAAATCAATTTAGAGCTATTTAAAACCAAATTTTGCTTTATAATAAAATAATATTTTTGGTTTTTCCAAAAGAGCCCCTCTCCTCCCTTATAAAAGGGAACCTCATCCCCCTCTTCCTCACACCACTTTGAGCCTTAAAATCGTCCAAAACCTGCCAATTTCTCCTCTCCACTTCCCTAGAGACTCTTAGAGGTCCCGGTCTTCTTCAAAGACCAATTTTATGCCCTAAAAGGAGGTCTCAAAGAATCTCTTCAAAGAAGAGTTAATGTCCGTTGCCGATTCATTCAACTTTATTTCTTATTCCACTTGTTCTTCATTATTTGTTTCATTATGAAGTAATAACATCAGTATCACTAATATACTAATATGTTATTATAATTATGAAACAACCCTATTTCACCATCTATCCATCCGACGGAAAACGAATTCACCGCGCGTGCGTACGTATGGAATACCGTCTCCACGCCGTGGTGTAAACTATTTTCAACCACCACCATACTTTGATGGGTATAATGGTGTAAATAATAACTATATATAATTATTGTAAATTGATATTGATTCTTAAATAGTATACATACACTCCAATACAATTCCACGATCATGGGAACGATATCATCGCTCGTGCGTAAGTACAGAATACCGTCTCCACGATGTGATGCGACTCGTTCTACATGATCTTCATTGAATAATGATTATATAAATAAATTGAATGAATTAATATGATATATATTACACTAATAACATTCTGTAAATGAGGTATCTATAACCAAAAAACAAGAATAAGAATGTATTCGACAAAACACGGATAAGAACAAAAAGCAATAAACACCCAAATAACAAGTAACAATGAAATATTACTAATATGAAGATAAGAATATGACCATATATGATATCATAAAAATAAGTATGATTCTAGAATAAGTCAATAACATTATTTAAATAATTATACAGGGGGTTCTGACACTTATGAAGAAAATCGGACCTAAGGTAAGGGAAATATCCTAATCTATTTTTTATACGAGATTGTTTATACTTTGGTATTTACTGGGGTGTATACTATCATCCACATCCATGTTTCCTAAATATGTAATATTACTTCCATCCACCAACAATTTTTTAAATCCAATTTTACTATTTGGTGAGTTTTTAGTAAAATATATGAAAGGAATCTTTTGTCATTTTTCGTACGAGGTACTGTTTGACTTTTCCGACAAAAGTATGAGAAGAATGTTTTTTTAAACATATATGGCATGAATGGATTTTTAAAACATTATTTACAAGAAGATTCCTTTAATAGTTTTCATGTTTATTTTTAATCAACTTCCGTTAGTTTAGAATTGTATGACATGTTAAGAAAGGAAAAGTGTTTTTGAAGTAGAAAGGATATCTTCCTCAAGAATGGAGTTCAAGTGTTTTAAAAAAATTATTATCCATATATGATAATAATGGGTTTTGTTTCTATCCCTATTATTACATTTATTTGATTATGTTGTGATGGAATTATTTTTATCAATTCCTTTATCTTATATGAATTGTTTTACGATGTCATGATGTTTAAGATTCTCATTTTTATTACATGGGTTATGCTATGATGTATGGTTTATGATTTTGTGGCACACATAATAATGTTATCATTAGGAGATGGGTGGGACCTATATCTCCCTCCAATGCATTGGGTAAAGATTTTATATCACATGAGATAGACATGGCTGCAACGGCAGGTTAAACCTGTTCAGTGAAACAGCACTGAAACAAGGAATGAACTCTGTTCAAAAATAGACTTTGTCCACTAAGATAGTCTTGGAAATGAGTCTTGACTAATAAGAAATGATTCTCTGTGATTGTTTGTGTATTCCAAAAAGCTTCATGTTATAAGTTATGATTATTTTGATTACATTTCACTACCATGATTTATCTCATGTTATGAAATTATGATCTCTTTTGCAGGTTATGATTTCTAAAATGCTATGTTCTTATGAATATAATGTGATTGATATTTCTTTTGTTTACCCTTACTGGGCATTTGAGCTCACCCATTTTTATGTTTTCTTTCCCAAGGTCAGGAAGAAGGCTATTAAGTAGGATATGCAAAAAGGTACTCTAGATATGATGAAATAAATGGGAGGCAATGTAGATCTTTTATAAACCAGTTGTTTATATTTCCGAGTTTCTAAAGACACTATACTTATAAGGTCCTTTCATGGTTTTGTTATATGTTGTAATAAGTGTGATTCAATTCTGAGGTAATGACAATGTATGTAAAGTATGGTTCATTATAGTTGGAATCAGAGGAAATGTATTCTCAACCTTTGGAAACTAGGATGTGAAAGCCTTAGTAAGAACACTAAGGATAAGTCTATGCATAGAACAGAATCTTAGTGTTTTAGAAATGGCCATGAATAACCTAGGATAAGACCTTAAGTGTGAAATTTTATTCTTGATTATGTGGTTTCCCTATTATAAGTACTGTTTGTCACACTATTCTACTTGGTTTTAGTCAATGTCTCGAACCCAAAGGAACTATGTTAATGTGGAATGCGACGGGCAATGCAATGATTGTACCCCTGAGCTACCAAACATTATGGGAGATGGAATGAAAAATCTTGTAACCATGCTCACAAAACATTATCAAGATATGAATCATGCAATACTTCCAAACAAACAAAGGAAGGAGCAACATTATGTTGAATCATCCATGAGGCAACGTCCACCTTCATTCAGTGGGTCTACTGATCCATTAGTTGCTGAATAATGGATTAGTACTACTGAAAAGATATTTTCAGTTCTTCAATGTTCTGAACATGATAAAGTCATCCTAGCAGTGTATCGTTTGGAAGGAGATGTTGATCAATGGTTGAATCTTATTAAGAATACGAGACAAAGGGATGAAATTGAGTCCATGGAATGGGACGAGTTCAAGAACTTATTTTTGGATAAGTACTTCCCTCGTATTCTCCAAACAATGATGGAGAAAGAGTTTCTTGTACTAAAGAAAAAGGATGATGAATCTATTGGTACATTTTAAGGAAATTTTAGAAGACTTGCAAGGTACGCTTCTGGTATTAATATCCAACCTGTGAGTAAGATCGATCAATTCTTTATTGGCATAAAACCAAGTCTTCGAAGGGCGTTAGCCATAAGGGACTTCAATAGATATGAGGAAATCGTTCAATGTGCTCTCAATGTTGAGATGGAGATTGGAGTAACCCATCAGTCATATGGGTTTGATAAGAAGAGGAAAATTGAATTCAAAGGAAAATTTAAAGAGAACACTGAAAAGAAGATGAGCTTTCCTTATGCTCAAAGTGTGGAAAGAAACATGTATGGTGTTGTCTTAAATGGACAAGTAAATGTTTCAAATGTTGAAAGGAAGGTCATCGGGCATTTGAATGCCGTAATGATGGGAAGAAGATGTCTAATGATGCAAACAGAGGAAGGGATACACAGAATGACCCTACTACAATTCAATGTTTCATGTGCAAGGATATGGGGCATTATGACAATCAATGCCCAAATCCAAGGGTTTATGATGATGGTCGACGTCAACAAACTCTTAAGGATAAAGACAAAGGAAAGTCACATGAAATTTCTATAAATGATGTGGAGTACGATAATGATGTGGTGAAAGGTACACTTACCATCCATTCTAAAGTAGCAAATGTTTTATTTGATTCTGGATCCACCCACTCTATTATATCTGAATAATTTTCTAGGAGTATCACCGTATTACCTCAACAATTAGATTTTGAGTTAGCTGTGACAACCCCTAATGGCAGAACAGCCGCATCAAAAGTTTATAATTCTTCCGCGATTGAAGTTTGTGGGAAAGTGCTTCCTGAAAATATTTTGATCCTTCCTATAGTGGAATTTGATGTGATTCTTGGCATGGATTGGCTTTCTTTATATGGAGCTCATATCGATTGCCAAAGAAGTGAAGTCACATTTCATATTCCATATCAATCTATGATCATCTATCAATGCAAGGATGAACATAACCTTCCAGTGGAATTTTCATTCATCTTATGGGTCTTGATTCCACTAAATGAGGGTTATTTATCTCAAATGGTTGTAGAGAAACTCACGATTAAGAATATGCACAGTGTACGGGAGTTTGATGATGTCTTTCCAGAGGAATTGTTGGGTCTTCCATCAAATCGTAAAGTTGAGTTTTTAATAGAACTCATACCGGGTGATTTGCCTTTTTTAAAGACACCTTATAGAATGGCCCCAATTGAGTTACAAGAATGGAAGAAGCAACTCCATGAGAATCTTGATATGGGATTCATACGCCCTAGTGCATCACCTTGGGGAGAACCTGTTCTGTTTGTTAAGAAAAATTATGGATCAATGAGACTCTGCATTGATTATCAGGAACTTAACAAGATCACTATCAAGAAAAATATCCTCTACCACGAATTGATGACTTATTTGACTAACTACGCGGAGCTTAATACTTTTCCAAGATTTATCTTCGTTCATGGAATCATCAATTAAGGGTCAAAAGGGAGGATATACCAAAGATGGCTTTCTGTACAAGGCATGGAAACTATGAATTTATGTGATGCCATTTGGTCTTACTAATGCCCATTCTATCTTCATGGATCAGATGAATAGAGTCTTTAGAGACTATCTTGATCAGTTTGTGGTAGTCTTTATAGATGATATTATTGTATATTCAATGAGAAAGGAAGAACATGAAGATCACTTGAGAATTATGTTGAAGACCCTGAGAAAGGAGAAGCTTTAGGCCAAATTTACCAAGTGTGAATCTTGGATTCAAAAAGATTCATTTTTGGGTCACATAATCACAAAAGAGGGGATATCTGTGGATCCAGCAAAAATAGAGGTTATCGAAAGATGCTCGAGACCAACAATAGTAACTGATATCAGAAGTTTTCTTAGTTTGGCTGGATATTATTGACGTTTTGTGAAAGATTTTTCACGATTATATAATACACTCACCATGATGACTTAGAAAGGAGTTAAGTTTGTTTGGATGGACGAATGTGAAGAGAATTTCAAGGAGTTGAAAAGAAGGTTATCATGTGCACCTGTGCTCACACTGCCTTATAGTGGAGAAAGGTTTGTGATCTACAGTGATGCATCCAAGAAGGGATTGGGGTGTGTTCTTATAAAATATGATATGGTGATAGCTTATGCCTCACGATAGTTAAAAATCCCTGAGCAAAATTACCCAACTCATGATTTAGAGTTAACTGCGGTAATCTTTGCATTAAAGATTTGGAGGCATTATCTTTATGGAGAAAGGTGTGATATTTATACTGATCATAAATGTTTAAAGTAGATTTTCACACAAAAGGAGCTGAATATGCACCAAAGAAGATGGTTGGAGCTGATAAAGGATTACGACCACTCAATCGATTACCACCCTGGGAAAGAAAACAAGGTGGCAGATGCATTAAGTCGACAAAACCATGCCTGTTTATCCATGATAAGGATCACAAAAGATCCAATATTTATGGATTTACAAAGGATGGATCTTGAAATTATAATGGAAAGGGAAAAATCTTATCTTTATCAAATTAATGTTCAACCATCAATACTAGTGATGATTAAAGAGGCACAGAAAGAAGATTTATAATTACAAAAGAAGGTGAGAAATGTACCTGAATTCAACCTTTATTGTGATGGGATAATAAAGTTTAGGAATCGGGTTTGTGTTCCTCCCATCCCCGAACTAAAGAAGGAGCTGTTTGACGAGGCTCATAGTTCATCATTCTCTATTCATCTTGGAAGCATGAAGATGTATAGGGACCTGAAAGAGTACTTCTGGTGTGATGCCATGAAAAGAGCTGTTGCTGAATATGTCTCTCGATGCTTGGTTTGTCTGCAAGTTAAAGCTAAGAGACAGAAGTCTAAGGGGATGTCACAACCATTACCCATATGAGAATGGAAATGGGAAAACATCACTATGGACTTTGTCACAGGAGTTCCTAAAACATCCAAAGGCAATAATGATAAATGGGTCATAGTTGATCGTTTTACAAAGTCTCCACACTTAATTGCTATTAGAGAGGATTTATCTCTAGATCTTCTTGCAAGGATATATGTAAAGGAAGTGGTAAGATTGCATGAAGTACCACTTTCTATTATATCTTATCGAGATCCAAGTTTTACCTCAATGTTTTCGTGAATTCTTCAACATAGTCTGGATAAAGAGTTGAGTTTCAGCACTGCTTATCATCCTCAGACAGACGGTCAGTCTGAGAGAACAATTCAAACTCCAGAAGATATGTTGAGAGCTTGCTCTATAGATTTCAAAGGTGATTGGGATCAACTCCTGCCTTTGCGGTAATTTTCTTATAATAATAGCATTCACTCTAGTATTCAGATGGCTCCATATGAGGCTCTCTATGGAAAGAAATGCATGACTCCAACTTGCTAGGATGAAGTTGGGGAAAGAAAGCTATTATGACCAGATATTGTTGATGAGATGGCAGAAAAGGTCCGATCTATTCAAAAACACATAAGAGCAGCTCAGATTCGACAGAAAAGTTATGCCGACAACTGAAGAAAACACCTAGAGTTTGAAGTGGGTGATAAAGTGTTCTTAAGAATATCTCCCTAGAAGAGGGTCATGAGATTTGGAATGAAAGGGAAGTTGAGCCCTAGATATATTGGTCCATTCGAAATACTGGATCCTATTGGAAATGTAGATTACCGATTGGCGCTTCCACCGAATCTCTCTCAAGTTCACGATGTGTTTCATGTATCTCTCATGAGAAAGTACATACCTTATCTGTCACATGTACTCAGCTCAGAAGTTGTACCACTGGAGCAAGATCTTTCTTATGAAGAACAGCCGATAGAGATTCTGGATCGTAGCGAAAAAGCCCTACGAAACAAGGCCACTCGCTTGGTGAATGTTTCATGGAGGAACCACAAATTAGGAGAAGCTACATGGGAGCTTGAGGATATGATGAGGGAGAGGTATCCTCATTTGTTTGTTAGAAAGTGACGAATTTCGAGGGCGAAATTAATTTTAAGGGGGGTAGAATGTAACACCTGAGACTTTTATGAGAAATATTTTATTTTTATGTTATATAAATCATCAATGGAATATTTCACTACACACAAAACTTTCTTCGCTTGCTTTACATGCAATCACGACCTTCCTCGATAGCTTGCATCGTACACAATGTCGAGTTTCACTAAACAACGATATCCTGTTAAAATATTATTAAAACTAGCTGTTATGAATAGTAATAACCATCCTTTTACAATTTTGTAAATTTATTTTTCAAAATGGACTTCATTTTTGGATTCAGAATATCGAAATAATCTTAGGGTGAAATTTCGGTACTTTTTGGATAACTTTCATATTCGGATGAATAGTGAAAATTACTAAATTTTAATTAAAAACAAATTTTTTAATATAAATAATTAATAGTGATAAATTATTAATTTGAGTGGTTTTAAAGTATATTTAGAATATATTTTTACCATTTAATACAATTTTGGTCATTGAATGTAATTTCACATTTAAACCAAACATAAACAAGTGTCAATCTTTTGATAGTTATTATCCCTTAAAAACACACTACTTGTTTTGATGACGAGAATTAATATTTAAATAAATTAATGAAACTGATGTGTTTTGAATTAGGTAAAATAGACATCATATTTTAATTCATAATATCAAATATAGCTTAGGACTAATTTTTGGTATTTTTCTGGAAACATTCATTTTTTGATTAATAGTGAAACCACTAAATGGTAGTTAAAAAAACTGAATTATTCATAAAACTTAATTTTACCGCTTCTGTGAGTGGAATTTCCAAAATCAGAGATACATGGTTAATATCAAGGAATAAAATGTGGTTCAATGAGATGAAAATAATTTTTTGTGAATAGTAACTTTTTACTTTTTTTTACCACGGTTAAAAGTAAATAGCGTAATTAAGGGTAAAAATGATATTATTATTACCCTAACACATGTCCAAATTCTATTATATTAGTTTAATTCGTCAAAAAACAACATAGTAATAAAATATGACCATTTAGGCCCACATGGATTAGATTAGGACATTTATTATCAATTTATTTTAAGAAGGGTTAATATATTTAAAATCAAAGTTTAATAACTAACGCATTTTTAATATAGGGTTATACATAAGATAAATTCGACTATAAATATTCATTAGAATTCCAGAAAGATTTTCTACATAAGTGTATTTTATTTGTAATTTTTAGGAATTAAATAATGTAATTTATTTATGACACAAAGATGATGCAATAATTATCTTATTAATGAAATATTGACATAATTGATGTTAAAAATACCCAAATAAATGTAATTTGAGACTTTTTATGAATTCCACTAATTTTATAGGTTAATATGACCCGTTAGTATTGAATTAATTAACATTGTTCTAACTAATAATTCTGTTATGATTTTCACAAAAATCAATTACTAAATAGTGTCAAAATTCACATAAAATAGTTTTAAAAAAAATATATTAAATTATTAATTGTTAGTTTATTCCTAAAAATCTAAGGATTGTTCAAATGACTTATATAAGGTTATATATATTAATAATAAAATACCTGGGATTATTTTTTCTTGTTATAGTAAGTTTATTAACCATATAATGTAAGAACACAAAAAGACACGGTAAAAGTAAAATTATCTAACTTAAAGTTAAATATAAATGATAAGGTTAAAATAGGAACCTAAACTTGTCTAAATTCAATTTTATGAGAGTATTTAGACCCATACCCACCTTAGTTTCTAAATTAATCAATTTGGAGCTATTTAAAACAGTATTTTTCTTTATAATAAAATAATGTTTTTAGTTTTTCCAAAGGAGCTCCTCTTCTTCCTTATAAAAGGGCACCTCCTCCCCCTCTTCCTCACGCCACATTGAACCTTAATGCTCTGACAACCCCTGCCACTTTCTCCTCTCCACTTCCCTAGAGACATCCTAGAGGTCCTGGAATTCTTCAAAGACCAATTTTAGTGCCCTAAACGGAGGTCTGAAAGAAGCGCTTCAAAGAAGAGGTAACGTCCGTTACCGATTCATTCAACTTTATTACTTATTCCACTTATTATTCTTTAGATGTTTCATTAAGAAGTAATAACATCTGTATCATTAATATACTTATATGTTATTATATTTATGAAACAACCATATTTCACCATCTATCCATCCTACGGAAAACAATATCACCGCGCGTGCGTACGTACAAAATACCATCTCCACGCCGTGGTGTAAACTATTTTCCACCACCACCATACTTGGATGGTTATAGTGGTGTAAATAATGACTATATATGATTATATTAAAGTGATATTGGTTCTGAAATAGTATACATACACTCTAATACAATTCCACGATCATTGGAACGATATCATCGCTCGTGCGTACGTACGGAATACTGTCTCAACGATGTGATGTGACTCGTTCTACATGATCCTTATTGCATAATGATTATATAAATGAATTGAATGAATTAATATGATATATATTACACTAATACCATTATTAATATGAGGTATCTATAACCAAAAAAGAAGAATAAGAATTTATTCATCAAAACACGCATAAGAACAAAAAGCAATAAACACCCGAATAACAAGTAACAATGAAATATTACTAATAAGAAGCTAAGAATATGACCATATATGATATGATAAAAATAAATATGATTCTGGAATAATTCAATAACATTATTTAAATAATTATACAGGAGGTTCAGACACTTACGAAGCAAATCGGACCTAAGGTAAGGGAAATATCACAATCTCTTTTTTATCTGAGATTTTTTATAATTTGGTATTTACTGTGGTGTATTCTATCATCCACATCCATGTTTCCTCAATATGTAATATTATTTCCAACAACCTAAATTTTTTTAAATCCAATTTTACCATTTTTTGAGTTTTTAGTAAAAGATATGAAAGGAATATTTTGTTGTTTTTCTTACGAGGTACTTTTTGACTTTTCCGACAAAAGTACGAGAAGATTGTTTTTTTAACTTATACGACATGAATGGATTTTTAAAACATTATTTCCAAGAAGATTCCTTTAAAAGTTTTCATGTTTATTTTTAATAAATTTCTTTTAGTTTAGAATTGTATGACATGTTAAGAAAGGAAAAGTGTTTTTGAAGTAGAAAGGATATTTTCCTCAAGAATGGAGTTCAAGTGTTTTATCAAAATTATTTTCCATATAAGATAAAAAGGGTTTTATTTCTATCCCTATTATTACATTTATTTGATTATGTTGTGATGGAATTATTTTTATGAATTCATTTATCTTATATTAATTGTTTTACGATGTTACGATTTTTAAGATTCCTAGTTTTATTACATGGGTTATGATATGATGTATGGTTTATGATTTTGTGGCACACATAAGAATGGTATCATTATGAGATGGGTGGGACCTATATCTCCCTCCAATGCATTGGGGGAAGATTTTATATCTCATGAGATAGACATGGCTGGAACGGTATGTTAAACCGGTTCAGTGAAACAGGACTGAAACGAGGAATGAACTCGGTTCAGAAATGGACTTTGTCCACTAAGATAGTCTTGGCAATGAGTCCTGACTAATAAGAAATGATTCTATATGATTATGTGTGTATGACACAAAGCATAATGTTTTAAGTTATGATTATTGTGATTACATTTCACTACCATGATTTATCCCATGTTATGAAATTATGATCTCTTTTGTAGGTTAAGATTTCCAAAATGTTATGTTCTAATGAATATGATGTGATTGATATTTCTTTTGTTTACCCTTTCTGAGAATTTGACCTCTTAATTTTGTATGTTTTCTTTCCCCAGGTCAGGAAGAAGGTTATTAATCAGGATATGCATAATGGGACTCTAGATATGATGAAATAAATGGGAGGCAATGTAGATGCTTTATGAACTAGTTGTTTAAGTTTCCCAGTTTCTAAAGACCCTAAACCAAGACGGTCCTTTCATGGTTTTGTTATATGTTGTAATAAGTGTGCTTCAATTCTGAAGTAATAACAATGTATGTAAAGTATGGGTCATTATAGTTATAGACCTTGATTATTTAATGTTATATTGGATAAGATATTCACAAACCTCTAGTTATATGAAATACCTATGTAAAATAATGTACAATGAATTTAGTTGATTGATATATATTCCAGAGATGAAGGCAGACATTTTTTAATTCGTATCTCAATTCCTAATCTTCCAAAGGATAAATTTAATGCTCCTACATCCTAGTTGTTTTATCCGCCAATTATTTCTCCTATTTGGATGAATTAATTCATGATTATTAATTTCATGATCATGTTAACCAATATCCCTATACATCACAATGTTGTATTTGTAGTTTTTTAGGTTAGGGAATGTCTATCACTTTATAATGATTAGTGGGATCACTTATTACATGATCTGGGAATGCTATATTTCATTGCAATTATATTATTGCATGGATTTTCTTTTACAATCATTACTAATGTACACACATATTTTACATAATATTTATTTTATAGCTTATATAATTCCATAGGGACTAGGATTGGAATTAAAACATCACGAAATCCCCAAAAAGATAGAAAATAGTTGCATCCAACCCATATATTATAGTATATATATATATCTTATGTCCTTAACATTAGAGAACCATGGGGTGATCACATGTCCTCAATGGAGTTTTCTTACAATAGCATTTATTATGATTCTTCATAGGTTGAAATATAAGAGTCTTTCTTGGTTGACCTTCTCATTCATCAGAATGATAGAATGTGGTGTGTGAGGAAACTATTACGAAACCCATATTATTATTGGGGAATTTGATATAGTTTAGTTGATCCCTATGTGACAGTTAAATGTAAGAAATAAACAAGGTACATATTTAACCAATATTAGGATACATTTGGACGATTCTATGGAAGTAAGTGTTTAATTGTTTGTGAATCCACAATTGGGGAGTAAAAGTATTCACTATAGAGAAATGTGGTTCCAAAATTTTCAAAATCATTCAAAATCATAGGCCTTATAGGGATGGGGGTTACTATTTTTACTAGAAATTACCAAGGAATGATTTTATTGTCACATATTTCGAAGAATCAAAGGTCAATTCCAAATGTTGAACATATTATAGACCATGAGGTGGTTATTTTTTAACAAAATAAAACTTTTTTATAGGTCCATGTGTTTGTCATATGCCAATGTGATAATTTATTATAGGGGGAGACAATGAGACATTTTTTAGTCTTATGGTATCACAAATATTTCTATATGATACATGGAAGTGGGAATTAGATCATCAAGCATAATGTTCTGATTTATTTGATCAATACCACTATATATGCTTCTTATGCATGAGAAGTCCCAATATTGGAATATTTTAATGTCATATATATTTTTTAAAATATAAAATGATTCATTTTATTATTTCATGGTATAGATTTTAAATGGATACATGTATGGATAAATTCTTGGAGAGCATTGAGTAACTTGAAGAACTATAATATTAGGTTCATAATTTATTCTATCCTACATTAAATACAAAATAATAATTATGAAAGTTGTTTTGTTCCCTTATATTTCATAGTTAATACAGGAAAGGAAACAACTTTTTAATGGAGTGAATGTGGTTTTAGAGTATTTCATGAATTCATATGTTAAAAAATAGAAAGGTTTGTCTTATAAAATTCATTTTTAAATTGCGGAGTTTTTGTTAGGTAACTATTGATAATAAATTGTGTTGATATTACAAGCTTGTTTTGGAGGATTTTCTAAGGGAAAATGATATATAACTAAGGGACACATAGTCGGCCATTCTATTTTGGATTGTGTTTTCAAGGACACAACATCTATATCTAGTCTAAGGTATAGGGGTGTTGATCGATGTGTCTTATTTTGAAATTGATGAAATAACTATTATTAATATTTGATATTAACAAATATAAGAAAAAATAATGTTTAATTAATGCCTATTTTTATGTGTTCATTAATGTTTTTATCCCACAACAATCAAATCAGCCACCCAAATATTTATTATTAATTAAAATTTTAGTGAATTTTTAGGAAAAAAGATCATCGTGATTTTGACCCTATTCGATCTCAATCTAAGCCTTAACATCCTCCATATTGGCTCAATAATATTTCATCATTTGTGAAATTATGTTGTTAGTTCTTATTCAATTATATTTTATTAGGTTTTCAATGAATTATCAGACTCCTTAAATTGTTAAATTTTTCAAATTTTTTGAATTTATTATGTCCCTGTTGAATGATGATGAAATGTTGGTTTTCATCTAGTTTAATACTTATATGAGCCTCACCTAAATTGTATTTTCTATTTCACTATGTGATGAAGTCATAAATCCTCTAAAACTATATCAGATTCTACCCATTATTATAATTTTAATTTGAAATTAATTAAATTATAAACTTGTCATGTTTATTGTAGATTAATTATATAAGAACCATTTATTATTATTTCAAAAAAGTATTATTGCGTTCTAGGAATATTGGATTTTTCAAAGTAATGTGATAATTTTATTTAGGATAATACATCTTTGAAAACAATTGATGTAGAAATTGAAAACCATGTTGAAGGATGTTCATTACTATATAATCCATTTTATATGATGTTTCCATTACATGATTTTTTAGGTTTGATACCCCATGCTAATTATCTGTTTTCATGTGGGTGTGTTAGTGTCCTTGAGACATTTCTTGTTATTTGATGATATGAATTGAGTTCATCCTACAATGAACTATAAATCATATTCATTAGTCATGTATTCTATTATACCTATTCTGTAAAGTATTTCATAGCTTTTGGAACCATACATCAGGTATCTTGTTTATCAGGTAACTGATTTTCTATTATACAACCCCATGGAGGTAGAGTATAAAAATGTGATTATGTCTATGGATAATGGATTATTTTATTATATTAGAAAGATAAAATACAACATTATAGATACTATAATAGACCATAAATGGTATTGGAATCCACTTTATATATGTTAGAGTGAGATAAAATAATACAATTATTATGTTTCTTCAAATTAATTCAAACATATTGGGTGGGAATAACCATCATCTGATTATAACAGCAACCATAAATTTGTGGTATGTGGTTTTCCTAATAATGACCAATATCATGGGGGGGATGTTTTGGTTCAATAAATAAGGTATATAGTTTATTGACATTAGAATCTCTACCAGTATTGACCCAAAGCAGGTGGCATTGGGTTTCATGGATTCTTAGTCCGCATCGGATGACTTATAACAATTGTTTTTTATGTTTACAAAAAAAATTATTTATCTCATAAAGTAATATATTTTATATTATGCTTGTTTTTTAAAGGGAAAATTAGTGTTTTCTTACAGGGTTAATTACTTTCACCCTACACAGGAGTCTCAATGTGAATGAATATTTCATTACTGTGGTTCTAGAAATGTGAAAAGTCCTCAGATGGGTTGTAGAGGAGATAGATGCATGGAGTCAGTGGTAGTATTGGAAAACATTTTCAGCTATTGTTTTTCCTAATATTATATTTCCATATTATTATATTTTTTTGTTTAGATTCTCATACTAGGATATGGTTATTTATTTTTTATTTATTATGAGGAATAAGAAATCAATTTTTTATTTTGTTTCAACATTTTAATTTAGTTATTAGGTTTTATTTTTTCTTTTTGATTATATATAAAATAATCTTGATACTCAAGGTATTTTCTCCCCCCTGATGGAATAAATACCCTCATTTATAGCCTATAGTCTAATGCAAATTGGGATGTGTGACTGAGTTTAGGTGGCTCTTCATCTCTAATATAGAAGTTTGAGATGGGGAGTAACATAAATGATTTAGGAAAATATAATTTATTAGACTAATTAAAGTATACAATTGATATTAAAAAACACATCATTCCCTCACATACTAAAACATTATATAAAATGTTTATAATAAGTATTAAATATCCTATACCCTATTAACAATCATATCTATATACTCAGGTTTGGTCGTCATATATTATTTATAGGTAATGTTCCCTACACACTATTTAATCAATCAAAACAATTATAAAGATTGGGTTATAGGTCATTTTATATTTCTTCTCTTGATATTTACATGTTTTACTATAACTGGTTGATTTTTTTATTTAGAGTATTCATATTGAAAGTATAAATTGGAACAAAATATTATATATTTATGTTGAAAAACATATAATTTTTAAAAAATTAAGAATATAAAAATATGATCTAATTAAGGATTATATTACAATTTTTTAAAATGAAATAAGTATATTAAAATTTTCATCATAGAAGGATAATACAAAAATAAAATAAATATTTTAATGAAAACGTTTTATATGATATGGTAATATGAACATTATCATAAATATTATATAAAATAAGCCCTAATTCTTATTCTTCTGGAATCAATTGTACACATGAATCATAATTTTTATTATATATTATAAAATTTGTTGAATATTTTTTATAATTTTATTTTTTCCCATAAATATGATTTTCTATATTCTGTATTGAAAAAATATCTTTAAGAATTTATTTGTATTTTTTTATAATCAATATATGAATAATTTATTTCATTGAAAAAAATATTTGAAATATAATTTTCAATCCATTTCTTATAATTTATAAGTTTTATAATAGTCATTATGCAATTTACATTAATAATTTAATTTTTTACCAAAAATAAAAAAATGTGAAAAACTTATATAAAATGAAATTTGAAACCACATTCATTTTAATAGAAACCAATAGAGAACATTGTCAAGGATTAAAAGGTTAATAATTTAGATTAGTGGGTTCATGTATTAGTAATTTTTTATATAAAAATTAATGATAGAATTCAATATAGAGGATAAATTATATTTTTTGGAATATCTATTATTAAATAATTCTATAGTATAATATGGTTTAATGTTCTAATATTTAAATTATCATTATTAATGTAAACTTGATTTTAAAATCAATGGATCAACATCTACATTAATATTATCCATCTGTCTCTCTTTCTCACAAGTCATATCTTAATTTCTTATTGAACCTCAAATAATTACCCATATGAAAGAATTAATTATGAAATTAAAATTAAAATAACCTAATATTGATAATAAATATTCATAATAAATTTTGAAAATAATTAAATATCATGATGAACCATTATAATTTTTTATTTTTGTAAATTAATTTATAAAATTGTATTCTAGAATGAATAAATACATAATTTTATGATTAAGAACCAAAATTAGTTTCAGGAAATTATATGTGAAATTTTTAAACTCAAATCCCTAAATCAATTAGTATAATATCAAATGTGAAATAATTTGTTTAATATGAGTTCAACCATTTATTAATTTTTATGTTTATATATGGGATCCATCATGCTATAACATTAACATGTGCTTTAAGTATAAAAGATATATATTATTATATGATTTTCCTGAAAATTAAATACATACTCTAACAACATACATTGTTATAATCATTGTAGAGTTACAAAAACCACTAGTGGTCATTATTCTATAATAACATCAAGAATTTCAATCTTAGATAGGGGTGAAATTGTTTTATCATCTATCATATTACTGGTTAGATCCAAGTAAATTATAATAACAAAAAATGTAGGAATAATCATACAAAGTGGTATTTTGGGTCAATTACCACATAATGAAAATATGTTAGAAGATCCATGCCTCACTAATATAAGTTTTATAATAGAGGGTTCCTTTTTTGAGGTGATGATATCATCCATTTCTCAAAACTGTATTTCTGCGTTGATCGATAAGGCCTTCATTTCAAATCAGGAAATGAAATGGTTTTATTAATATTTTTTTTAATTAATATACAATATATTATTATTTTTTCAACAAAAATTTTAATTTTTTGTTTGATATATACAACATAAAATATATTTTTTATGAATCTTGTATGGATAAAATTATTTATAATAAAAAACTATCTATATTTTTAAAGATAATTTTTAACAACATTTTTATTACAACATATTGGTAAATACACATAAAATTTTGTTGTTTTTATATAATTGATGAAAATTATATTTATGGTTGTGTATTATTAAATATTTATTTTAACTCTAAATGAACATTTGTTTATTATTCTTCTATGTACTAGAATAAGAATTTAAAATATTATTATTATTATATTATAATGCTATTTTTATTCTTTTTTATATAGTATATTTTATAATATTATAGTAGGATTGGAAGGGTAACCACAAAAAGGGACCCTTATACTCACCTCATCTTGTATCACATAGTTTGTAGTTTTTATTATTATACATTTTTTATCATAATAAAAATTCAAAACTGAAATGTAATCAATGGGAGAGTTCATGTGATTGGTGTATTATATAGTTTGAGAAATTGGATAGCTAGTATATGAAATTATAGTCCAGTAGAGTGTTGTTCATTTTTTATTTTATTTGAATTCCTTTTATGGTCTTTTTTCCATGTAAATGGGTTTTTTTTCATATGAAATCAAATGTTATGGGATTTTAATCATATTATTTATATCATTTTTAATAGGTTTTATTTTTATATTCTATTATTGTTAATTTTTTTTTGTAGGACACTGATGAGTTGGTTAATTGAGTTCCTATATAAATATCTATAAAAAAATTAATTTAAAACATTCCCTCAATTAAAAATAAAACTGTCTAGTTAACAATGGTAGTAAAATTATAATTTCATGACTATTCAAATAATTTCTCATAAGACTTATTAATTCGCATTTACAACAATATGAGATATTTATAAAACATTTTAAACTAATATAAAATGAAAAAATAGTTATAAATACTCTCCATGACTAAATATTAGAGTAAAACATAGTTATGTGAAATATGTGTTAAAATAGATAAAGACTAAACTGAAATACACAATAGATAAAAATCATTTTTTAGCCTCAAGTTGAGACCTAATCCAATCTAATTGGTTATCAAATTCCACCAATATATATATATATATATATATATATAATTTATCCACACCCTATATCAGGATTAACAACAGTACACAATACTAACCAGGTTACAAGACCTCCACTATTGTTCTATGTGGGAAAACTAATAGAAAGGTCACACCAAACCTCTTACAGAAATATAAGTTGGTGAAAATAGAGTAAAATATATTTGAGTGGGGATAAAATTTACCCTTCATTTTTGTGATTTATAAATTTCAATTTTTTTATAACAGATACACACACTAATAAATGAGTAATAAAAAAAATACACAACAGAGAAAAAAATAAATGAGATGTTGTTTTGAAGGCTCTGATTGTCATGAAATGTACCAGTAGAATATTTGGATGTAATAGATTAAATGGTCTAGTCTTCTTCTAAATACAGAGGGTTGTGAGTTGAGTGTTTTGGTTTTTAGTGCAGGGAGATGTTATTATTCCCTTTTATATAGATGAATTGATAATTTGTTGATGGTTCATAGTAGGGTATTATTTTTTATTACATCCATCATGAATTAATAGTTCATCTTTTGAATTGATCTTTCATGTATGGGTTTTCTACCCTTTTTCATGCATTCGACTACTCTATTATACTCGAGTTCCATGGATTGTTTTATTTTGGTCTCCTATGTTGGAGCTTACAAGGTGAACAATATCGGAATCTCATACCCCGTACTTTCTTCTAACATTACTAAAATTATCATTAATTATATAACATTCATGAAATGACTCAAATATGACTACTAGAAACAACATTTATATTTAATTATAAAACATAGACAAATAGTTAAGAATGGAACAATGTCACAATTGCGGTGAGGCATTCACAGTGCCACATTCACTGTGAGATCATTATGGTGAGATCTGAAACCTGTAGTAAAGATATAGTGTATAGTCCATATTGATTTCTAGAACTAGTAGCACAGTTACGACATCATGGAAATGATGTATCTAGTAACAATGTCTAGTCCTTTTCTAAAATTATGAATGGTTTATTTTTATGGTGTCTTAGAAAAGGTAGTATAGAATTAGTTGCATGGAAATGATAACATGAAAACGTTGTAAGGTCTTTGTGAAAATATGGAATCGGTAGCAGTCTGACAATGTCAAAGACATTGTGAAACTCTAGAACTTTTTGCAAGGACATGGTTTAAGAGAATTAGTCTAATATTTGTATGTTATCATGATAATAAATCTTCACAAAATGATTTAAGATTAATAATAATCATACTAAAACATAATAGAAACAAATTAAACATGGTTGAAAATATTAAAATATAATATTTTAGATTTTTAACATGATATTGTGAGATTTTAAAAATATAAGTTATATATATGTAAAAAATTATTTGTGATCATTATGACATGATGAGTGAAACAACGTCCAAACATGATTTGCTAGCATTAAAACATGAGGTTTTCAAAAATATCCAAACATGAGTTTTGGGTATTAAAACACAAAGAGTTCAATAATATCACCCTTTTTTATGAGCACAAATCATGGAAATTAAAAGACAAATATTTTAGAAATAAATAATAAGATTCTTTATAATATCATGCTATTGAAGCATATATGTAACAAATAGCATAAATGGTTGTTGTTTTATCAGTTCTTATTGCTTCTTTTTGTTCTTCCCCTTAGTATTTCTCCATCTTACAATGCCCGTTATTATTTCTACCCTTCAAACGACTTCTTATGATTTCATCGCCTCTGATATTATCATAAATAATGGAGAGAAAAGGAAAAAAATACTAAAAATAAACAATTGAATAAAAAAGTAGAGGCCACATGCTATTGAATAAAACGATAAAGTACATTAATTTCAGGAATAAAAATACAATAGATCCCTATAAAAATTAGCATTCACTTCTCGACAGAGTCATCAAACTTGGGGTTCCGTTTCTCAGAGAAATTAGATGGAGAAAAATGAGATATAGAAATGGAGGTGGTAGAAGTAATATTTTGGGAAGGTGGTGGCACTCCTTCAATGATAGAGGATGCAATGTATGGTCTAGTGGAAACAATGGAAATGGATTGTCAAAAGTGAAAGGTCTGGCATGGAACAAAGCATGAGTCATAGAAAAGTCCACTAGTCAAAATGAGGTTGATTTAGATGGATTTGTAACTGAAGGATGAAAAGAACTCAAAGGTGTAGCTACAGGAGATGCAATTGTAGTATTCTAAGTATGGAGACAATGTTATAAAAGTTTTTTAAAGTCAAGATGTTAACTAAAATGTATGTCATGGCCCCTTCAATGTCATTTTTTTCAATAAATGTCTCCAATGTTGGTGTAAATTCCTTAATGTTCACCACTTGATCCGGGAAAGGCTTGAGTGACTATAGGTATCCTGAAATTCATCACAAGATACTAGAAGTGATTATTCTACTCACGATTATAATAAATTATCATAAATTATAAGACCACATTAATTTAAATTTTCAATTTTGAATCAGTGGAAATATTTCAATGGAACCACACCAAATAAATAACATGGTCACTATTCATGATAGAATTATAGAAGATTTCATTATCAACACCACTCAACCCTGACTAAAGCTCTTCATAGAAAACTGATATTTTCTATTCATCATCCACGAGATTAGATTGCATTCTAGATGCATATAGAAATGAAACAGCTAATGTTAGAGTCATAAGAAGATTTAGAATATATTATAAACAACCAATATATACATATGTCTGCTTATTGAGTCAAGAGACTAGCCCAAACATCTCATTTGTTGTCATCGTGTGGTTCTTCACCACTTTTCCATACACAGTAATCATTTTTTGTTGAATCAGAGATAAACACTTATATGGAATATTGTAAGCATCAACCCCACTAAGATGAGAAACCTGATATTGTCCAGTATTCCAGGCTTTCTATCACACCCATTATCTTTAAATAAATTATTTTACTAATTTTCTAGGTATTAGGTAGTTAGGATTGATGCCTGACATAAAAGTTTTGAGTTCCACCTAAAATCGCAGGTTCTGGCCAGGACAGCATCTAGCACAATGTAGACGAATCCGCACGACCTCATCAAAGTCACCGCGCGACCTCTCCCATTTATTCACACGGTCTACTCAGTGTTCAAGGAAGACATATAATGTCTAATGAATAATTAAGTGGAAATAAAAAATAAATAATAAGCTACAATAAATTTTAATAAATTGCATTAATGGAAACAATAATAACATTGTTTGAGGTTATTATTATTATTATTATTAGTGTTAAAAATAGTAATAATTAATCAATTCATTATTAATATTGCAAAAATTATTATAATTTTCAATAATTAAATTAGATAAATATATTTTATTTCATTTTACATGGAATCAAAATTTTCCATCGAGGTACGGGCTGAGTTTATGTTAAATTTGATGTTTTTATCGATAAATAGTTTTTTTTGGGGCGCGATTGCATGCGATGCATGAGAAAATAATAATTTCAAAGTCGTATGGCTTTGCCAGCACTGCCATGTTATCCTCCCATTATTCAATTAACCAAATAAAAACGGTTAATTCACAGAGTAATAAAATTAAATGTTTGGAAGAATAAAAACAAAAATATAATGAGAAAAATTTGTTATAATTTCATATGTTTATTTCTCATAATAATTTGTGTTTTAGTGATAATAATAATATTATAATTAATCTGGTTTTATTTTAAGAATATTTTTTTAATAATAATAATATTATTATTATTTGTTTTCATTTAGTTTTTTTCTAGGTTTCTTGTTATTCTTTCCTTTTTCCATCTTTTTTTTATTCCTCCATCTCGGTGTTAGGGTTTTGGTAGACTCCCCCTTCCCCCCTTCTATTTCATGTTGTGCCCCAACCCCCATGGCGCTCTCCCTCCCTACTCACGCCCACATATGCCCTACCCTGCGGGAACCCATCACGCTGCACCCCTTGCCTTCTTTCTCCTCCTCCTCGCCCTACCCTCAGCCTCACCTCCTCCTTCCACCGGTGCTGCATGCTTTCTTGAACCCCAGCCATACTCCCCCTACCTCCTTGCTATGGCCTCACCTCAATCGGCCCAGTGCCGACCCACGCCTCACCCTCAGACACCCCCTATCATCCTACCCATCTGTGTCATCGCCTCCTCCGGGCCACTATCTACTCCTTGGCCCACCTTCCGGTGAGACCGAGGATGATGCGATTTTCCCTATCGGAGTAGCCCTGTTCTGGCACGAATATCCGACACACCTCCCCCATTATAGGCAACACCACTCAGGCTCCCCCACTGGCGTTTTACATTCCTTCCACATGCATTGCACCCCTCCAGATAAGTTTCATTTTTTTCTCAGTGGGTATGATGTTTGTTTTATGGTTTGATTTTGATTCTATTTGGTTAAAAATCTTGGTTTAGGGTTCAACTTCATCTTTGGGTGGTGCATTCGTGGAGCGATTGGAGTTTCACACCAAATTGTGGGGAATTTGAATTTCAAGTTAGGTGGTTCCACAATTAAACATTATTTAATAAATTATTCGCTTTCTTAATTAATTTATAGCACTCTTTGATTAATTATTTTGGATGAAGATTTTTTTTTCTTTAATTCTTTCATGTGATATATTTGTTGGTAGTATGATAATATGAGTGGGGGTGTTCATTAGTTGAAAGCACATATTTAATCAATTGTTAGTGTTTAAAAATACTTGCAGTTATATGTTCTTTCATGAAAGTGGTGTTAATTATGTTTCGATATGGCGTTGCATATGTTTAATCATAAGTTATGGTGTTGTGTTGGTTGAGTAGGTTGTTACAGTGAAAAAAATTGTCCAATTGTCTACAAGTGTTTTATAAAGTGTGCGTTTGATTTTTTAAAATGTACAAAATACATGATTTATGTTCTTGTTTAGAGTTCTTATGAGTTTATTATAACAAAGGGGTTTTAGTGGACTTTTGGTGTTTAATGACATGTGTTGTATTCTTAAATTTCTTTATAAAGTTTCTAGCATCTTGTTTAATCGGGAAAGTTTCCTTTTAACTATGAAGTTGGGTTATTAAATGATGTGAGTTGTGCAGTTTCAGTTCATGATGTGGTGTTGGGTGTGTTTGGTCATGAAGGAGGCGTGAGTGGTTTCTTTTGTGTTAATTCATGTTATGTTTATTTTTAAATAATTTTTGATAACAAATTTAATATGTTTTATTAAATAATTATTAACAATACAATAAATGTTTTAATTGAGTGGGGTGAAATCTTTTGTTGTGCGTACTATTTCAAATGGATTTTTATGTCTGTGAAAGTGTGGCATTGGGTTAAGGTAACACATTGTCTATTTCATTCACTTGATTTTGACATGAAGTGTTAAATTGGAACCTCTTTAGCACAAAAGGGGCAGCCTGGGTACTTGGTGGGCATACTAGATCTAGCATGCTAGTGATACGAATGCGGCTCTGTCTTGGTTTCACTTTGCTAGTTTGACGATTACAACACTAACTAAACATTGGATGATGATTAGAGACCACTTGGTTATGTATGTGTTTCCCTACTAGTGGCTCGTGAACGAGAATGTATTTTGTTGCAGTTCATATACTACTATTCATCGAGACGCGATGTTCTAGGGTCCCATTCCTTTTGCTTGTACCTATATGACCTCTCCCTATTTTGGTGCTCATAGCCTATTATACACTCATCATCGGCAAAAAATGTAGATTTTGGGTGTTTCTTGAAGGTTTGGGTTTTTCCTAAATGGAGGTGTGTTTTTATTTATTTATGTAAGTAGTTTTTTTGAAAGTGTTCTCTAAATAGACAGTATTTCATTGAATTAGTTCTTGATTTGGCCTCTCTTCATTTATTAATACTGCAAATGTATTTGTAATTTAATGTTTATGTGTGGAAACATTTTATTGGGTGACTTCCTAGTGGGCTCTTGGCTCACACCGTACATTCACCTCCGGGTGTATGTAGACCTTGTTTCTTGTGTATTCTAGGTTGTGACTTTGTGCTTAGCATTGGTGATTCTGGAAGCTACTTGGACCCCACGTGCAGGTTGGTGTTTGTAACTAGGGGATACAGCTTACCATATCACATTGATGTTGGTGCTGGGTTTTATTTCTCTATCCTTGTTATTGTTCAGCTTGGGGTTTTAGTATAATTTTATACTTTAAACCTATTTATATTTTAAAGGCGTGTTTTGTCATCTTCTCCAGTTTCAGTTTTCTATATTATGATTTGTCTTTTTATCTTTTTTTGTTAAATTGTTCCCATGTAGTGTTTGCCTACCCGGGCACTTGTTCCGTCCCATGGGGATTTGGAACACCCATCGGGTCATGTTGCGGACCGGGTCAGGCACCTGCTCAGATGGGGGCCTGACCTGGTTTGTGACAAAATGGTATCATAGGAGCATGTTTTCTCTCTTGGGTCATACTATTTTACGATAGAGTCATGGTAGAATGGAGTTTATTTTGTATGGACTTGAAGTCCTGACTTCGATAAAGGTGCCTGGCCAGCACATCACGTGGTAGGACTCGATTTAACAAGGCAAGTTGTGGTTTGACTTGACTACTCGTTGGTGTGGTTAATCTTGATTGGGGAAATGAAAAGGTGGTAAAGTCATTGGTCCTAGTGAGCTCATAGGGTTTGGAAAGCCATGTGGAGCCGGGGATGCAATCATAGAATACCCTTCGTGGAAGAGGCATGATTGGCATATTGTCTCCAACCATATGTCCCAGTCACCCACTGACACTAGTTTCCTCTTACATCATTCCCCACTTAATTCTTTTGGATTCATGGAAATATAGTTTTTAAGTCAAAATGTCTAGGTCATGGAAAATGATTTGAAATGAAGCTATTTATAAAGAAAATGTTGTGTGATATTTAAAAAGTATCGGTAAAATGTTTTTGTTTTAAAAAAATTGAATGGATTGGATTTGATTCTTGGTGTTCTCATGGTAAGACATATGCATGAATTTATATGGAAAAAATTGTTAATTGTATGAGCAGTTGAATTCCTAGATGGATATGAGTTGGGTGCCAGTGCGACATGAGAACATGTATGTGTGAGGCCCATGGGAAAACATTGGTTTTTGTGCAACCAACTATCATTGCTTATTTTAAAAAAGTATTGTTAAATAAGAATTTGGTGTTTTAGAAACCGGTGTTTGAATGGCGTGTCCTTGTGTTTTTGAAATTATGGATGTTCGGTGTTTCGAGCCAAAAAAATCCTATTTATATGGTTTGTGTCCAAAGTTTTAATTCTTATTTGTATGTTGGCATGCAAGCATATAATTAGTGAATTCTTTTAAAAATTACACCAGGGAGCCCTTGTAGTGGTTCTGCCTACACGTTTAGTGTAATCTTGTAGTATGTCTTGGCCATTGGACCAGTTTGGTTGGGTTGATGGATTTATTTCTTGATTTGTGTTTCCACCTTAAAGCCTTGACATGTGATTGATGTGTGGCCATGAGAAATTCACCATTTTACATCCCTCCTGTTTATTATAGGACACTCCTCTTGAATTCTAGAAATAAACCCACCTCTAATTATTTTATAACTAAATGGATACTATCATAGAGGGATAACATATGAGAGGGGAGTTGAAGGGTGTTTTGGTCTCTTTGAGTTGGGTGGATTTTTTGGGTTTGAAGTCAGACATTGTTTTGTTTGAAGGTTACCCTTGAAACGGTGAAGGATATTCCAGTGGGAAAAGGAGGAAGAATCCTTGAGTGGTCTGTGTGGGCCACTATTCTAAATGAACTTTGGTCCTTCTTTGGTTTCATTTAAGAAAAAGTCTATATTAGGCCACTAGTGTGGCAGGCCCAGTCAAAGAGGGATTCTGCGGTCAATTTCAGGAATCATGTGTGGTTTAAGACTCAGTTTGAAGTCCCTCTCCGTACAATGTTTCTCTATAACAGCAATGGTCACATTTAGGTGACGATTTGTGGTGTCGTTTTCTCATTTAGTGTGACAATGTGTGATGCAAATGCACTATTTCATTTTATGTGTTAGTGAATGTTCCGTGAATGATCACATGGATGTCATAATGGGTTGTGTGTGCTGGTGTTTTCTCGGTTGTAGTGTGGTTGTGTGTGACGCCAAAAGGAGAAGCTCTATTTAGGTGTCTTCAATACCTGACTGTGAGGCATGAGATGCTTCCAACATCAGGGCTCCTGCCATAGGATTCAGAGTGAAGTTTGCGGGTGGTCAAGAACCCCAGAAGTTCCTGTAACCCCTGCTTTATTTTATCGTTAGTGTTGAAAGTGAAGTCAGTTTAAAATTTTTTATGTGGTTGTTTCATTCCTAACAAATCGTCTGGCTGCGTAAGGTTTTCATGACTATGTTAAGGCATGTTCTTCTCGTACCTTAAAGTAACGGGGGTTTCATCCCACCAGATTTAATCACTTTTAGTGGTTTGTATTTTGTCTGTTTGGGTGGATTAATGTCAATGTTGAATGGTGTTCATCCAGGGATGTTGAGATGTTTGTCTGTCTGTGGTAGCAGTTTTGAAACCCCGGTAGTAGGGCCCGACCCTCCCCACCCCTCGTGGTAGGGTGGATGATCACTTTCATGAAATTTTTTGAAGTTCATGTATCTCTCATCAGTTGTAATGGTGGGGAGACCCACAACGGGACTTTCTCAAAAGTATCTGGAATGAACTGGTGTTTTCCTTTTTCATAATGGTGGGTGTTCGCTCAGACCTCCCCGTGTTGGTTATCGGTTTGGTCATTGGTGATTGGATGGTTTTTAATGGTGGGGAGCCCATCGGGCATCCCCATGTTGACCTTTTGGTTCTGTTTCTAAAGATGGATAGGTGATAAATTTTTAGAGTGTTATTTGGATGTGGTTTTACCTTGTTTGTTCATTCTAGTCAAATGGAGTGGTTTTGGTTTAATAGTTCCTGAGATGTTTTAGTTTGTGAAGTTGGTTTCTGTGGTGGAGAGAGTTCCTTTCCTTGAGTGATGAACTAGAGGTATTCTAATGTGTTGGGGTGGGTGACACATATAAAAATCCCTTTATGGGTTTCTCGAGGTCATCATTTATCTCACTTTATCAAAGGACGATGCGTTTGCCTTTTTTCACTTGTGGATTGTGGGGATCCTCTTTGAAACATAAGGGGGTGCCTTTTTCTATTTTGGGTCTCAACCCTAGTTGTGGCATTCTAGGGACGGAAAGCTTTATTGTGGGGAGAATTGTCACACTATTCATATCTAAATAAATTATTTTATTAATTTCATGGGTATCAGGTAGTTCTGGTTGATGCCAGACATAAAATTTTTTAGTTCTTACCTACAAACTTATGTTTTTCCCTTGACAACATCCAGAGCACTACGGTCGAAGCTATGCGGCCTCGTCTGAGTCACAACGTGGCCTCGCCCAGTTATTCACATGGTCTACTCAGTGTTTAAGGAAAGCATATAAATAATAATGAATAATGAAATTGAAATAAAATAAAAATAATATGTTTCAATAAAATTTAACAAATTGCCTTAATGACAACAAAAAAAATATTATTTAAGAATATTATTATTATTAAGAGTAGTTTTAAAATCATAATAATAACTAATTAAGTCGTCATTAATATTTCAACAATTATTATTATTGATAATAATTAATTCAATTAAATATATTTTATTTCATTTTACTTGGATTAAAAATATTATTTTGAGGTGCGAGGTTAGTTTCAGTTGAATTTGTTGTTTTTATTGATAAAAAAGGTTTCCTTTTGGGATGAGATATCATGTGACACATGATTGAAGCATAATTGAAAAGTCATATGGCTTCACCATCCGTGTTTTGTGACCCACCCATTGTTCAATTTACCAAATAAAATGGGTTAATAGCAGTGAAATAAAATTAAATGTTTGGAAGATTAAAAATAAAAAAATGCGAAAAATGTGTTAATAACTTAATGAGTTGTTTTTTTCTTAATAAGAAATTTTGTAGAGATAATATTTCTTATATTATTATTATGGTTTTATTTTAGGAATATTTTTATTAAAAATAAAAATAAATTTTTATTTTATTTTTTTTCTTCGTATCTTTTTATTCATTCTTCATTCTTTATTTTCTTCCTCCCTCTTAGTGTTAGGGTTTTGGCAGACTCCCCCCCTTCCCCCTTCTCTTTCCCGTCACTCCCCATCCCCCCTAGTGCAGTACCTCCATATGAGACCCCCCTATAAGCTACCTCTCTGGAACCCCTCATGCTGCACCCCTTGAATCATGCCTCCTCCTCCTCGCCCTGCCATCAGCCTCGCCGCATCTTGCCACCCATGTTGTGAGCACACACAAGCCCCCGCCCTACTCCCCCTGCCACCTCGCTACGACCTTGCCTCACCCCGCCGAGTGCCGACCCACTCCTCACCCTTTAACACCCCCCTACCAGAATTCCCTTTGTGCCATCACCTCCTCCTGGCCACAATCTTCTCTTTGACCCCCCTTCCGACGACACCTAGGATGGTGCGATTTTCCTTTCCTGCATGCCCCAGTTCCAGCGTCACTATACATCATACCTCCCCCTCACTAGGAGACAACACTCCAGCTCCCCCACTGGTGTTTCTCTTTCCTTCCACATGTGTTTCCCCCCTCCGAATAAGTTTCTTTTTTCTCCTAGTGGGTATGTTGTTATTATATTATTATTTTATTTTGATTATTTTTGGTTCAAAATATTGTTTTATTGTTCAATTTGATCTTCCAGTGGGGTTTTCATGGTGCGATTGGATTTTCGCACAAAATTGTGTAGAATTTGACATTCAAGGTAGGTGGTTCCGTGTTTAAATATTATTTAATAATGTATTTGAATTCTTAATTAATTTATAGTGCTCATTGATTAATTATTTTGGTTTCATATTTTTCTTTTGTGAATTATTTCATGTGATGGATTTTTTGGTAGTATGTTAATATGATTGGGGTGTTCATTGGTGGAAATCAAATATTTATTCAATTGTTAGTGTTTAATAATATGTGCAGGTATCTATTATTTCGTGAAAGTGGTGTTAATTTTGTTTCGATATGGTGTTTCATATGTCTGATCATAAGTTATGGTGTTGTGTTGGTTGAGTAGGTTTCTCCGGTGAAAAAATAGGTTGAGTTTTATACTAGTGTTTTATAACATGTGCATCTATTTTTTAAAAATTTGAAAAGTTCATGGTTTATGTTCTGGTATAGCTTTCATATGTGTTTTGTCCAAAAAGATGTTTTGAGTGGAATTTTGGTGTTTAAAGACATGTGTTCTATTCTAAAATTGATTAATAAAATTTCTAGTGTCTTGTTTAATCGAGAAAGTGGTCTTTTAACAATGCGGATGGGTTACTAAATAATGTGAGTTCTACAGTTTGTGTTCTTGACATGGTGTTGGGTGTGATTGGTCATGAAGGAGAGTTGAGTGGTTTCTTTTGTGTTATGTCAAGTTATGTTTCTTTTTAAATAATTTTTTGTCAATGAATTAAATGTTCTTTAATAAATAATTTTTTAGAATTTAGAAATTGTTTTAATTGAGTTGGTGAAGTATTTTGGTGTGCGTACTATTTAAAATGGATTTCTGTGTGTGTGAAAGTGTGGCATTGGGTTCAGGTAACACCGTGTTGAATTTATTCATTTGATTTTGACATCTAGTTTGAAATTAGATCCTCTTGGGCCCAAAAAGGGGAAGCCTAGGTACTAGGTGGTCGGACTAGATCTAGCGTTCTAGTGATACGGAAGCGGCTCTGGCCTGGTATCGCATAACTGGTTTGATGATTAAAACACTATCTAAACATTGGATGATGATTGGAGACCACTTGGTTATTGATGTATTTTCCTACTAGTGGCTCGTGCATGATTACATATTTTTTTGTGGTCGCTATACTACTGATCACCGAGACGTGATGTTGTAGGGTCACATTCCTTTTGCAAGTACCTATAGGACCTCTCCCACTATTGGTGCTCAAAAACTATTATTCACTCCCTATCTACATACAATGTATCTTTTGGTCGTTTCTTGATGGTTTAGGTTATTCTTAAATGCAAGGGTGTTTTTATTTATTTGTGTATGTTGTTTTATTTGAATGTGTTTTCTTTATAGAAATTATTTCATTAAAATTGTTGACGCTTTGGCTTCACTTCTTTTATTAAGCCTCCATATGTACTTGTCATTTAATGTTTATGTGTGGGACCTTTTTATTGTGTGACGTACAACTGGGCTCTAGGCTCACACCCTACATACAGCTATGGGTGTATGTAGATCTTGTTTTTGTTTATCCTTGGTTGTGGCATAATGCTTAGCATTTGTGGTTCTAGATGCTATATGGTCCTCGCGTGCAGGTTGGAGTTGGTAACATGGGGATGTGGCTTCCCGTATCGCTTGGAGGATAGTGTTGGAGGTTAGTTCTCTATCCTTGTTATTGTTCACCTTAGGGTTTTACTCGAATTGTATACTTTAAACCTATTTATAGTTTAAGGGCATGTTTGGTTGTCTTTTTCCAATTTCAGTTGTTTATATTGTGAGTTGTCTTTTTATCTTTATAGGTAAATTGTTCTAATGTAGTGTATTGATACCTGGGCACTTGTGCCAGCCTGTTGGGATGGGGAACTCCCTTTGGGTCATGTCGCAGACCGGGTCGGGCACCGGGTCGGATGGCGACCCGACCTGGTTCGTGACACTTTATATATATATTTAACCATATATTTTAGTTATTTCACCTCATCACTCAAATTTTTGTTGTCAATGCAATATTTCTGAATTTCATGAAGCATTTTTGGTTGGATATTCCATATAATATTTTCTTATTGGAGCATTGTATCCCTTTCAGTGAGATTTGTCACTTGTTGAGAATGAGACTGTATTAGCTACCCAAATCTAGGAAACATGTTTTATCCAAAAACATTCAAATCAATATTACATAAAAACTAGAAGATTCTTGAGTTGATTTTAAAATAGGAACTCCAATAGGTTCAGATTATATAGATGGGGATACTTCTTTTGCATATATTGGTTTCAACTAAAACACACTATAATGACCTATCCTATTTACCAAGGCTTGTTGGGATTCATCCATATCAAAATATATATGAATCTTATACTAGGTATCCATAAAACATCGGTAAATAGGATTTGGATGTCGAAAACATTCTATTCTAGGGTTTTTCTCCCCTTCAATAGGTGCATCTAATACAGGACTAAGAGAATAAATCTCTTCACATAATCCAAAACATCCATCTATGTGTGTCCCATGTATATATTCTCTATCCATATGAATGGATTGTTCCATACATTCCTCAAAAAATATTATTACTTGAGTTTCAACTGGTTCTTCAAACTATTCCAACGTAGTACTAATCTCTTCGTCAACAACATGCTCTTCCTCTACAACAACACATCCTTTAGTAAAATCTTCATAATTTTCACCTAAATCATCCTCACTATAAGAGAGATGTTATATATTATGAGACAAACCCACAAAAAAATCTCTATCATAAGAATCTATTTCTTGATCTGAATATTCCACACTCTTTTATACTTATAATCTCATACCAATTACATTGTTAGGCCATGATCATTTCTCAATAAGATTATAAACATCATAAAAACTACATTTATCCTCAACCTGTTATCTATTCCTTGTATTCTATCTTATTTTCATTATTTTATATATATCCTTAGAGATATATAAATTTTATTTCATGGAAAATTAACCATTATAGAAAACCACTCCTTTGTCTTGAAGAATTAAAAAAATTAACCATTAATAGAAAATATAGGTTTAATTCGATGTAGATTTGGTCATATCACACATGTCTGTATAATATATTTATATAAGTTGATTTAGCTTTAATTCTTTTGAAGATATGTCAAAAATACATCATGACACTAAAATTGGAAATTTCCCCTTTCCATGGAAAAATGGGATAATTAATGAACTTGGAAAACAACCATGACTCACCATGAATCTCAGTAGTAATAGGAATTATTTTATTCTTATGTACATTCAATCGTATAATATCCTATTCTAAGATAAACACATAACTATGTAATGGAGGACCTCTCTATTAGTCCTCAAGAATACCTTCATGAGGAATTCTTACGTTGGCATCCCATAACCTCAAAAAAAGTAAATCTTTGATGATTTAACCAGCTCCATACAACAAAATGATCCTTGGAGTTAAAGGTATACTAGATATACGTATAAAAGTCCAAAACAAGTTTCATATAAAAGGGTATATTCTTTTTCGTAAACCATTCCAATAATCCATGTTCTTTCAAAAATAATAGAATAAGAGACATACTATACAAGACCATTTTTTCACAAAGATTTCCCTTACTGGCATGAAATTGTGATACTCAAGTCCTAGGTTTAGTGACATCTTAGGAATTAAAATAGTAAAATTCTTATTTTTATTGATGGACAAGTGCTTCTCAGGAGTCATGGATAATAGATGCTTAAACCTGGGAATTCTGAGACTGCACAAGATGGAAGATAGAGATGTCAAGTGGTTTTAGGTAGTTATAGGGTTTTGTTTTCTCTTAAAGTGAGCTCAAAATATGTGAAGTGATATGTATTTATCATTAGTGGTGTTCAAATATTGCAAAATAAAAAATGGGTTGAAAAAAATTAAACATGGGATAAAAAATATATATATTAAAAAAGAAATTATAAATAATATAGTGACACTGGTACATTCATTCAATGTTTTTGTATTACGGTGTTACTCATAATTTTGTATTCATAAAGAATGAGACCAGAAACATAAGATAGAAGGTTGTGAGACAGTATGATTAGACAACAATCCTAATATAGTTAACACAGATAGTAATCCTAAGATTGTAATTGTGATACAGTAAATAAAGACTGTATACTGTTCAATCAATTTTAATCATTCAAAAATCATATATTATGTATTTCATTCTTTCATAATTTAATGTCTTATTGAAAATTACATGTAGATAACATTCTATGCCTAATGAATTAAAAATTAATATCACTTTGTGACAATGATCTCTAAATAATTAATGACTTACATCTATATTATTTTTTCTAGAATAAGAAACATGATTCATTGATATGTTAATGGAACATTTGTTATTGAAATTTACAAGTACATGGATAAATTTATATGAATACTCTATAAATAATGTGATTCATCCACAAATATATGAACTAAAAAAACTAGAAATTATATATTCATCTTTAGTTGTAGATATATCTATATAATATTTCTTTTTACTAAACCATGAAACAAGCGACATTCCCAAAAAGTGACATGTACCAAATTTTATTTTTCTATCAGACCTAACACCACCAAAATCATTATCAGAATCGCTATGTATGTCAAATGGTTGTCCTCTCGGATAGAAGAGTTGTAAGTTGGTAGTATGTTTTCGGTATTTGAAAATCCTTTTAATAGAAAGATGAAATGAATATTTATGTTTTTCTTGAAAATGTTCACACATACACATACTAAACATAATATTGGCCCTGCTGGTAGTAAGTTAGATTAAAATTATAATAACTCTTCTATAAGTTTCCTGATCAACAGATTTACCGATATCCTCAAGATCAAACACACAAGATGCACTCATTGAAGTATCACTTCTTTCAGTATTATATAAACCTAAATGTTTTAGAAAATATTTAGTACGATAAAGTAGATTTAAAATAATACCTTTTTTATATTGAGAGATTTTAAAGACAAGATATAATTTCACTCCACCCATCAAATTCATTTCAATATCATTTCAAATCATCATTGAAAAATCAATACATAAAAAATAATTCAATGATAAAAAAATAATATCATCAACATAGTTTTGAGAAACTAAAATATCATTAAATTTATTTTCATAATGAATGTAAGATCATCTATAAATACTTTAAAAAAGTTGGATATAAGATAACTACGTTCTTTATCATACCACGAATTGGGAGATTATTTTAAACAATAAAAATTGTTTTTTAGTTTTATTTTTTTTGGAAAATGTGGGTTTCAAAAACCAAAAGGTTCTTCAAAATAATCATACTTAACTATATACCCATTTAGGAATGAACCATTGACATCCATTTGATATACATTGAAATTTTGATTTTTTTATATGAAAGAATGATTACAATGGATTCATTTATAGAAACTCATGAAAATGATTCCTCATAGTCAATACATTTTTATTTACTATAACTTTCACCAACCAATATAGATTTATTTATTATTATGGTACCATATTCATCTATATTATTTGTAAACACCCGTTTAGAGCCATTGGTCAATATGTATTTAGATCTATTAATAAATTTCCAAAAATTATTTCTTTTAAACTGATCAAATTCTTCTTGCAATGACATAAACCAATATTCATCATTGATGGACTCATTGATGTTATTAAATTGATGATGTGAAACAAATACTTGATTTTCAACCTTATGTCTAAGGGAATATCAATTCTATGTTATTTTATCTAAATCTCCTAAAATAATATCTAAATGATGGGAAATTGGGGTTCTAACATATCTAGAAAAGGATGGACATGTAATTTTATTCTTTTCAACTTGTTCGGGATCATCATGGATCAAATCTAGAGAATTTCTAGAACTGGATGTTTTAACGGAATCTATTATAAGACAATTAAAAGATTTAGCATTGATTTCTAGTTTTGGCATATCATATTCATGATTTTCTAAATATGTCTTAGTTTTATGTGGATCTGTTTCATAAAATTTTACATGTACATATCCATCTACATAATTGCTTCTCTTATTGAATACTCTATAGGCTTTCCTAGAAATTGAATAACATAGGAAAATTCATTTATTTCTCTTAGAGAAAAAAATTCGAAGATTATCCTTAGTGTTTAGAATATATAATTTTAAACTAATAACATTAAAGTAAATAACCTTGGGGTTTATATTGGGCCACAACTAAAAAAGAGTTTTCTTAAGAATTTGACTGATTAAGACTCTATTGTTTAAATAACATACTATATTGAAATGTTAATCCCACAAATACATTGGTATATAATATTCATTCTTCATTGATTTAGATATTTCTTGTAAGGATGAATTTCTTCTTTCAGAAACACCTTTTAGTTGAGGTGTCCTTGGTGTATACAAGTTATGACCATAGACATGTTGTGAGAAAAAATATTCAAAATCAGGGGTCTTCAACACACATCCATGGTTACTTCCTATAGATTTAAATATAAAACCACTAGGATTTTATATAGTCCTAAAATACAAGTAAAAATGATAACAATTTTGAATTTTGTGAGCCAATTAAAAGGTACAGGTATATTTATAGTAGTCATCTACAACAAAAAGGCATATTACTTCTCATTAAGACTATAATATCTAAAAGGTATAAAAATCAATTTCATCCAAATCAATAGGTTTGATAAGTTGAAAATATTTTCTTTTTATTGAATGTAATTTTATGTCATTTTTCCATTTTACTAAGATTACAAACTTTGTCATTTTAAGACAATTGTTTGGTTAGATCATTGACTAAGCCATTTCTAGTACTATTTTTAAGGTAGTGTATATTGAAGTATCCTAGTCCTATATTCCTAATCAAATACTCTTTGTTAATGCACTAAAGCAGGATAAATTTTGAAAAACTAAAGAATCTATGTTAACGACATACACATTTTCATTTCTAAAATCTTAAATAATTAACTCATATTTCAAATTTAAAACATTGAAAGCATCATTTTTGAATTCAAAAATAAATCCATCATCACAAAATTGTGAAGTTATAATCAATATATATTTTAATCAAACAAAAAAAGTAATTTAGAAATTAAAATTGAGTTAGGGTTACCAATCTGTCTATGCCTAGTTAATTTCAGTTGAGCATTGTCACTAATTGTTACATTTCCACCATAAATATTTATTAGGTTATTGATACATGAATAATATAATTTCATGTGTCATAAAAATACATTTTCCAAGTACCATTGATTTTACAAGATCTCTTCAAACATCATTCCAACTTATGGATAAAACAAAAGAATATTTTCATACATAGATTTTATTGGGTCCAGAAACATAAGTAATATGTGCTTTATTAAATGTATATAATGCATTAACGACCCAATTAGCATTAAAAAATGCATAATATTTATTATCTCTTCCTGTATTAATGTATACTCTAAAATTGAAAGTACCATGAATATATCTCGTAATTATTTTAGTATCTTCTAAATTCGCTTCCTTCACACTAATTAGAATGTGTCTCTATAGCCATCATTCAAATAAGATATCTGAACATGTCATTGTTATTTGAAATAATAATAATAAAATTATCTTATAATGGATGGGATCCTGAAAAATCTCATCCTCATGCATTCCATGTTTTTGTACAACCAAAATCAGATTAATCATTGGTATGATGTCTTGTAGATTGTATTTCTTCATATGATCCCATGCACTTTATTGGTGAAATCTAGGTGTAATCCATTTTTTTAATCACCTACAGTCCTCTAAAATATGTGGTTTCATAATTTATAGACATTTCAAATTACGGTTTCATGTGACTAGAAAATTACTCCACTAATCCAAGCCTATATTTTCCAAATATTACATCACTCTAATATGCAGGAACCATAAATTTTTCTTCCTGTGAATTCATCAAATATATATTATAATCAAATCCTCCTCGTTTAAATTGAATCATTATTAGATAAGTATTAAGTCATGAATACCTGGTATGTAGTGACTAATTAAGACCATAGAGAACCTTTTTTAGTCTATTAGAGTTTTCTTCATTTTCTTTAATCATATATCACATTAGTTGTTCTATATAGAATTGTTTGTAAAATTCATTAAAAGAAAATGATTTTAAAATCCATATGATAAACATTTAATCCTCTTTGAATATCCCAAGAAATTAATATCATGATCAAAACTAGTCATACCATAATAAATTTTTTTTCTTTTACATAAATTCCTTCAAACTATACATATACATTACACAATAAACATTCTTCTTTCTCATCACATTTCTATTCTCATCGAATTTTATTTCATAGATATACTTTCGAACAATAACATTGTGATTTTTATGTCACATATAATGATACCTTGTTTGGTTCTTTTCTATTTTATGTAGTTTTTCATTCATTAATTTAACCCATGATTCATCCATTTTTACTTCCTCAACTAAAGGTAGTTCCATGAATGAAAAGAGTTAAAAATATGCTTTATTACTCATTATCTTTTCCTATGTGCATGTCCTACAATCCTCAATGATGGTGGATTGATAAATTTATTCTCTTCTAATTCTCCTATGTATTGTTGATGATTTTTCTTCCACAATGGTTTCCTATTCTTACTCTTCATATGAATAATTATCATTTTCTGACCCATAAATGTTTTGAAATCTTATACTATTTTTTAATTTTTATTTTTCCCATGTACATATTCATGTTCATCATCTATTTTATTTCCATATAAGATCCACAATGAATTTATGGTTATATATTTAATTATAATGGAATAAATTCTTCAAAAAATTCAACCAATATGATTATTTTAACATTTTTATGATTCATTCTTTATTTAATATCTATGTAATATCTCTCATCATCAGAATCAACATACATACCTTGGTTACATTCATTGGTTTAGATGACATATTTACAAACTTCAACATGAAAAAACAATAGAGCTGGATTCCTGCCATACCTTAACTCATATGGTGTCTTAGTTTCACTGTTAAAAATCCATGATAAATGTTTTGTGTACACTATTGCTTGGAAAACCTATTTCCAGTATGAATGAGAGTTACAACTCTCAATCGGAACCATTTGGGCCTTATTGTTTGACTATAAATTTCTCCATTCAAAAGCTCTATTTAAATATATCGTTCACACTACAACCACCTACTTCATTATGCCATGTTTTCTAGATAATTATTAAATTTATTCGATGTTCATTTTTCTCCATTGAATCATTTTAGTTCATTTATTATGTGTCTAGTATCATTCTCAACTATTTGATTATAATTTTTCATGTAATTAATATGTTTATATTTCTTACGTATATTCATTATAGAATATATAACAATATAATTATAAATTAAAATAATTTATCACCACGCTCCATATGTTCCATCTCATGTTATTGAACAACATATTTTCGTATGGATAAGATTGATCAAATTTCATGCCCTATTATAAGTTGATTTATATAAACATCAAATCATCATTCGTTACATGAAATCACAATATATAGGTGTTATCTCATTCAGTCATCCTATTAGGAATATAGAACATCTTATTAATCTTGGATATATATCAATGCTCCTTTGGATAGTGTGACCCTTCCTCTAGTTCCACACATTTTTTCATCTTCTACGGTCATCTAACAAATGCTCACATTTTTGACATCCTTTCATAAATATCCCAATGTTTTGCATCCGCTAAAGTGACAATTTCATGTATTTATATTGATAGTGAGCCCCATTTGGTTAAATTTCACTATGAGTCCTATGTAATAAAGTATTATCACATGTAGGATATAGTGAAGCAATTAGTTGACATAGAAAACATTAGTTTTCCAAAGAACGTCAATTTCTAGTTCTGTACTTCCACTGCAATTGAAAAATAGAGTAACATATTTTTAGAACCTCACTATTCCATAAACCCTATTTCATAAACTTTTTCAATAAATATTCATTTCTCATTATATAGTATTGTAATACTCTCTCATGAATCATGAAGATAGTGTTCTTTGTATCATTGAGTGATAATAAATCATGATTGGATTTCATGACTTTATTTTTTTACTTCAATGAGATATTTTTCTTTGTAAAGGATAATGTTCTCATTTCAAAAATCTCTTCCATATACATGGTTTCCTTATACTAATTTTTTTATTCGAACATATTGATTCAATTTTCATGGAAAACACTTATTATGTTGTGGTTAATCTCTTTTATCTATGCTTATATTTAATTTTCTCACAATTTTTCTACCTATAATGAATGGATTTATGGTTATTGTTCGAAAAGTAAATATAATAATTATAGGAACTATTTATTTTATATGATGAAATATATAGTCTCAATATGATTTAATTACTTCCAAACAAATTCAAATTTAGATATCTCATAGACTTTTCTTAGTATGACATGGTATGTCCTCAAGAGAAACATAATTGAAATCCTATAAGAGTAATTGTATTTATACATCCATTCCTCCACATGAACAGACATTTAGTAAAATTGTTTGACTATAGGTCACATTGTAATACATTAGTGTAACTTTCAACTATCTTTTCTGTTAGATTTATAGCTTCTTATATATGTAAATGAAATTTTATTTATGATATTTCCAACTTTAAGAATCTCTTTTATTTTTCCCATATTGTTTCTATACTTTGGCTATTCAGAATCACATCCAATAACAAAATTTCTCATACATGTGTATCTTTGATAATTTAGTGCCTTTACTACTATTTAAAAACAACAATATTCTCTTTCTAATAGATTCATATCAAAGAATATTCATAAATGATATTTCCTCATTGTTTCCCTGGAATATTATATAGTTTCTAGTTTACTCTTTAGAGTAAAAACTTTTAAGTCATGTACCAAAATTGTATTGGTCTTATCATTAGTCTATATGTATATTCCATGATTAATTTAACCTGAACATAAATTTTGATATCAAATTCCTCATCTTATTATGGTCAATTTATAGTTTTCAACAATAATTCTTCCCATAATTCATGTTGATCGATTTCATCTTCTTGAAGATCAAAATAATCTAATGGCTCTTTATGATTTAATCATATATCTCAGTTTCCTTTTCACTGATCATGATGCACATTTTGTGGACCCTTATATTCATATTTGAGATCAAAAAAAAACAGTCAACATATTATGTTTCTATTTAAAAGGTTATTCATTTTTTACTAAATACATAATAGATTCATTGGATTTATATTTAAATATGGATCTTCATATTTGAAAAATTCATTATCATTTAGTTCTTCTTTATTGAAAATAATTTCCCTATAATTTCGATATGAATTTGATGTCTCTATTTTTTAGATCTAGTTTTTGAGGCTTCTCCATACATACAACTTATCTATCTTCATCATTAAACCAATCTGATCACCAAGGGGAAATATAACAAACTCTACCACTTTTAAAATAGGATATAATAATATTTACCTCATGTACCCCTTATACAATCGTGATGTTATCAACAAAAATAAACATGTCCATCATTCTCATTATCTTCATCAGATAATTGGTTCTATTCTAATTAACATTGTGTTTTTCCTCCATTACATTGATGTTTCCTTTGTTTAATTTTTTATTTTTTCTATATATTCATTGGTAATGTAAAAATAATCATATTTAGAAATATTTAGAAATATTATATAATTTTTTAGTAAGGTATATTTTTTCATTAGCATTTTTATCAATAATTTATAATTTTGTTCCACTCATAGGCAGTCCAGTTGCATTAGCAGCCTAAGTCCCCAATGTAGTTGCCAAATTAACTTTAATTCCAAGGGATATTAGATGAGATCTCATCCTCTTCTTCAAAATAATTAATTTCATTCCATAAATGAGGGAGAATACTCAAACATTTACTGATTTCTACATGATATCAACAGTGATAAAATTTAACTCCAGCAACCTATTATCTCTGCTTCCTCATTTAAGACCCCATAACACCCTAATAGGGGTGGGTTAATTATGGAATAATGTTTTTCTATTAACGTTGAATATATTATTCAAATGTGTGTGGAAAGTTGATAAAATTATCTTATATAATCCTGAAGTAATATAAAATTCACATGTAGAAATACAACATAAAATGATTTCATGTTTCCCCATAAAGGGATAGTCTAAGGAAAATACCCATTTATGTGTTAATAAGAATTAATCAACTAATATTAAGTAGTTGTGGAATATATATGTTCATAAATAGTCACTCTATTTTAGGTACATCCCATTAAATAGAGTTTTGGATTAGCACAATACCTCCCTTTTAACTCTTCTATCTACTCCCTCTATTCCACCACCTAGTGAGAAGTTTTACATAGTTTCATGAAATGATGTTAACTTTAGTATATCATAATTTTTTTCTATGTCTATAACTATAATGATAGTCTTATAGAACAATATTAAAAGGTTGATTCACATTAATGATCTATTTAATTAATCATGATGATGAAAAACTGCTAAAAGTACTATAATGAAGCTCGAAATCTATGGAAAAAACCGCAATGAAACAGTAATTCATGATGGAATTACCATTCATAGTAAAACCAATTTTTCTGATATACCAATGAATTTTTCACGACTATGAATGTCATTTCTTAGTGATCGACATCACATTTAATAATATATTTTGGATTCTCTTATCAATGCAAATTCAGATCTATTCATCATTTTCTAGAATTATATTATTGTATAATATAGTGTAGGTACAATCATATTTATAGGATCAATCATTCAGAATGATGAGACACCACCATCAATTATATCATGAAAGTCTTAATTCATGATTATGAAGGTTTATCATGGATGAATCTCTAGTAATGTGTAACCCATTCGCGAAGTTTCTAAATGTGGAAGATAGTTACCAACAACCCTTTATGAAATCATGATGAACCACTTATTTTAGCCCTATAGATTACTATCACCCCATCACATCATTCATGATTGGTGTTCGGAATAAAACACATCTTCATGTAGCTCAGCCTTTTCAAAAAACAATCATCACAAAAGCCATGACATTACCATATTTCTATTGATTAAATAATATTAAAACCACCGTACATGATACCATCAACTTCATCCAAGTTTTGATTCAATTTTTTTTTCAAACGCTATGAAATGATTCCTCCTTTTACATTATTGGCATCTTGAACTATAATATCACATTCCATGAAAAAAACTAATTTAACCAACTATGGAATGAAAACAAAAAAACAAAAATCCATTTCAACTAATGAATATCCTTTATTCAAAAATATTATTCATTTTGGCACTAGAATTTGAAATATAAATTTAATTAACATTTTTATATATTATTCTTTAAATATTTTATATATTTATTTATTGGATATATAGGGGTTTGGTGGAATTGTAACCACTATAAGGGATCAATATACTCACTCCTTGTTTGAATACATTGTTTTGTTGTAATATTTATTATTTATTAATATTTTATAAAAAAATCATTGTGTAATGTAGTCTATAAGAGACATGATGTGAGTGGATTTTGTGGTATTCAGAGTAGGTTGGTGACATGTCATTTTAATTATAAGATGAAACAGTTTTTATATTTTTTATGTTATTTCATTGGGTGTTTTGTATACTATACATGTCATGTAAATTTTTTTATATAATATTAAATATTTTGTGTTTTATTCATACACATTATTTTATATTTATTTCATTTAATTATCATATATTTTTGTGATTTAAAATTACATTATTGATTATCACATTTATTGTATCCACTTCATATTAATTACTTTTTACCTTGAACACTTCCATGCCTTGTGATTTTTTGAAACGTGACTAAAAACCATAGAAAAAATAGTATAAATATAATATTTTAAACCAGATTATGATATTTTATATATTTATTTTTGAAAATTATAGACATTAATATTTAATAATGTAAAAATTAGTTTATTTTAAAAAAATTATAATTAATAAATTTAATACGAAATTGTTTTGACAATGAAAATATATTTTCAAATATATAATTTGGGATATTAGTCTACGAGACATAGTGCACATTTTTTGGGTATATATGGAATTTATAAAAAATATCAAATAAATATTATAAATACACATTCATACATTGATATTATAAAAAATATTATTTTGAAATAAATATATTAATACAAACACCATGGATTTAATTTATTTGTATTTTGTAATATTGTCATGACCCGACCCAACGGGGCTCGAGCCGCGACTCCCCATGCCCGCCTCCAATAGGCCAGGGGATGGCGACCAGCGCCGAGTATGCTATCACACACATGGGAGGCATTAGCCTAAGGTACCTGTACACACGCACCCACAAACACCTCCATGCAACAGTGCAGAGATAAAGAAACTGAAAAGTAAATGCATGCATACAATCTATCCCAAACCAGAGTGCAATAGCAAAAATACAAGGGCAAAACAGGGCCCCCCAAAAGAAAACTACAAGCGCGTCCAACCTGCTCTGAAGAAGGGGAACGCTGCCACAAACACCCGCCGGAAAGCTCCCTCAGCACAGCTCCGGTAAACACCCTAGTCAACTCGCTCACTAAGCTTCGCCTGCTCCGGGTCCTCCTGGGACTCCGTCAAAAGGCCTGTGGTCTGCACAAGACACAAACATGTGCGGGAAAAGCCCGTGCAGGGGTGAGTATAAACATACTCAGTAGGCACCCCAAAAACACAAAACCCAACGGAGCAACTGAAAGGCAACAGTCCGCTCAACCCAGCCAGAGGGAACTCAGACGAGAGAGAAACTCCATCTTGTGACCATCCTCGGCTAAACACAACAAGTCAGCTCAGCTCAGCTCAGGTGTATGACCATACAAACACCTTGAACAATCCAGTTATACACAGCTCACGCCACAAAGCCACAAGAGGTACCGACCTCATCACCAACAACTGTCCACAACCAGGAGAGTACACCACGAACACTGTCATACCAGATGACACTCATCCGAGAGATACACTCCATCAGGATACTCGCAAACATCCCAGATGCTCACCCGTGAGACCATGCTCGTCGGATAGCATCACTGAGGAAACATCGTTGAAACACCATAACCACCAAACTCCTCGGTTAGGGGATCGCTGCTAGGGTCCGCTAGGGGATACCAAGAACCACTCCGGTATACATAGATCACAGATAGGGGATCACTCCCAGGGTCCGCTGGGGGATACCACGAACCGATCTGGCATACGTAGTTTTCACAGATAGGGGATCACACCCAGGATCCGCTGGGGGATGCCACAACCCGATCTGGCGCTCGACAGAAGCTCCACACTCAGATAGAGGATCATCGTCCATATAAAGATGGTCACGACGATACCGGAACCCTATCTTTTATAACTCGCAATGTAGGGGATCGAACCGACGATGCCGCAACCCTACCGAAACCACACGCTGAGTAGGGGATCGTATAACCAAAGATACCACAACCCTACCATAAACATCATGCTGAGTAGGGGATCGTAAGCCCGACGATGCCACAACCCTACTGTGCACGACCCACTGCATAGGGGATCATATGTCTGATGATGCCACAAACCCTACGGGGTTAACCTGCTAGATAGGGGATCGCCGCCCATAAATAAGCGGTCACAGCGATACCAAGAACCCGATCTAGGTAATGATGCTAGAGGATCCACTCCGGGCCCACCGGAGGGATACCACAACTCTAACAGTTTAAACATCTCATCGAGAGGATCACAAACCCATATAAAGGTTGTGATGCCACACGAACCCACGTGGGAACGAACCAAGGGAGAACCCTCAACCACTGCCGGTCCAAACGTCGCTAACCAGAGCAACCCGCCACAACGCCACACTGTGCACCTCCTAGGCCAAAACCGAGGCCACCATCACGTTCCACGCGGAAAAACACGCAGGATAGGCTGTTTACTCGCCCAAAATAGAGCACTGGTGAAAAAGGCACTATTCACTGTAGCTAGCTCGTGCGGGGCCCACACAACGATCCCGAAACCCATCGATCGGATCACACCACGACGATCCCCTCGGAAATACAAGCGGAATCGACTACTCGCTCGCCCAAAACGGACACCCGGTGAAAAAGTTACTATTCACCGAAGGCCGACTCGGGTGGGGCCCACGCCTGGATTCCGAAACTCATCGAACGGATCGCAGCATTGCCATCTTCTCGGAAAAACACACAGGATCGAACATTCCTCTGCCAAAATCGAACTCTTAGTGCAGAAGCTGCGTTTCTCCGCAAACGCCAAACCCGTCCTCGTGGGGCCCGCACCCCGTCCTCATACCCAACACCCTGAAACCATCTCAAAAAGTCCGTCGTACCATCAGGGTCTCAACGCCACTGACGGCACGTCAATCGGACGCTCCAGGTAGAAGTTACAACGGCCCGAAGTCATAAAATAATAAAATAATATTATTTTATACGACGTTTCTAGCTCCTGGGCCACGATCCCGAACCTTTAAACCCTCGAACCCACACCGGAGGGTTCGCCTCGTCGTCAGGGTCGCGTTACCGCAAACGGCGCGCAAATCCGACTCTCGGAGTGCAAGATACGGGGGTTTAAAGACCCCCGTATGCGAAAAGTGGCCGGACCGGCCGGTCCAGCCGGCCTGGACCGGCCGCCGCCACCGGCCCGCCCTGGCCGGAGGCCTCCGCCGCGCGCCGCGGTGCTTGGCGGCCGGCAGCCGGGCTCCTCCGCGCGCTGCCGCGCTGGACGGCCGGCGGACCTTCCGCGGACAGCCGGGAGCACCCCGATGGTCCGTTTTGCGATCCGGAGGTGCCTACACAACCCTCGGGACCCGATCTACACTACTACGGCTTCAATTTGCAGAAAAACGCAGCAAAAAAGGGATCGGGGGTTAAAACTCAAAACTGCCTACCTCGCGGGCGAAACGCCGACGTTCTGCCTCAAATCCGCACTCTCGAGCTTCCGCTGCGCGCTCCGGGAACGTCCGCCGTCGAATTCTGAGCTCGTGGGCGCTCTGTTTGCTCAATTCGACGGAGTGGCGGCGAGGAACGGCGAAGAAAGGCGAAGAACGATAAAATGGGGGGAGGGGGCGCTGATATTTATATCAGCCGCCCGCCGGCGCCAAACCCGCCTCGGACCCGACGCCCGATGCGAACAAAAGTAAGGTCACCCCTAGGGTAAACACGCCGTTCTGAACGCAACGGCGGTCTCAGATTTTCCATCCGATACTCCGTTCAGATGTTATTCGAGCCGACGCTCGCACACTAACTTGCCACTTATTTACGAAAACGCCCCTGGTGGCGTTTCTCACCGCAGGCCCGCACCCGCAATGTTTACACCCCGCCTAGGGTAAACGGCACATTCAGGACGCAACCGTGCCCTCAGATTCCCGTTATGAGCTACCGTTTAGGAGATATCACACCCTCTCTACGTGCATAGTTTAAAAATACTTAATATTTTTGTAAAATTAATTCCGGGCACACCGGGCCCCGGAATCGCAGGCTGTCTTCGCGCCTAGCTCTGGAATTATTTGTAGAAATATTCCAGAGTCTGACAGGGCCAAAAACCAGAGTCGCTATATCCTCCAACCCTTAGAACTTTTCGTCCCCGAAAAGCCCTAAGCACAAGGAAAGCGACTGGACTCTCAACTGGGTCTCACACACCAGCGAGCTCACCAACAAACAACCACTCAGGTTCTTACCAATGCCCTGAACAAAACTCGAGCAAGCAACAAAAGGAAATAGTACCGCTAAACAGTGTCTGACAAACTACTGCAGTAAGTAGAAAAGACACAAGGCGTACCTCTATCCATCTGTGGTGCCTCTGGGTCGACTTCCTCCAGGGCATGCTGCTGTCCTCGCCCTCGACCACCAGCTCCCTGAGCTAGGCGTGGACCACCTGGGGGTGGGGGTGGTGGCAACTGGTACTGTCTACCACCGCCTCCCACTGCACCAACTCCGACACCACGTCCGACGCCCTGCGGACCTCCTTGCTCGAGACGCTGCCTCTGCCAAGGCGGTCCATCGACTGGCTCCCTCTCAGCAGCACGTCGGTTCGGACAATCTCTAGCAAGATGTCCCCGACCATCGCTAGCGTAACACCGCCTCTCCTGCGGCTGAACAAAACTGGCCTGCGAGCCCTGTGAGCTCCGAGGCTCAGATCCCCAATCTTGGGGGTCGCCTCCTGAAATGTCGACCACGTCCAGACCCCTGAGTCTGACATCGGCTACCAGATGCCGATCCGACCGACGAAGTCTCAACTCTCGAGTTCCCAGCACTAACAGGGGGAAACTACTCAGCCAGAAAACTCTCCACCACCAACGCTCGTTCCAGCACTCCAGCATAGGTGGGCAGGCACAAGGAAACCACACCTGCTCGGATGTCCCTGCGTAAGCCCTACTCGAAGGTCCGAGCCCTAAAGAACGGGTCTCGAACCATATCCAGGGAGTAGCGCAACAGGTCTGTAAACCACGCTGAGTACTCCGACATAGTCATGCTCTCCTGACAAAGCTGCAGAAGCTCCTAGATCCGCACTGACCTCAGCGTCACCGGATAGAACTCCTCCCTGAAGAGCCGCTCAAACTCTGCCCATGTGAGCGTCTACTCGTCATGGGACTGCGTCACCAAACTACACCATCACCCGGCCGTACCATGCAGAAGGCTCGCCGCTAGGACCACCATCTGATCAGGAGGTGTCCTCACTAGGCGGAAAACTCGAGTAACTGCCTCGAGCCAGTCATCAGCTGCCTGGGGGTCTGGATCACCCCCAAACCTCAGAGGTCGCTCCCTCTGGAACTCGTGCAACGCACTCAGCCTGCGTGCAACCTCGTCCTGCACCGCCGGCACAACCAACAGCTCGATAGGTGGTGGCTGAACTGGCAGACCACCTGGAGGTGCAACCTCAGAACCTATGCCCTGCTCCACAGCCACTACACGGGGCGGGTCGTCAGCAAAATCCTGCTGCGGAACCCTCGCTGGAAGTCGTCGTGGAGGCATCCTGAAATACATTCACGACGCACCACAGTCAAAGAGTATATCTGGAGAACTGACTCAAGAAGGACAAGGAAAACCCAAAAACCAAGTCCTATATGATGCATGTACCATTATGTCCCCACGACCATTGTACGAATGTCCCGAGTCGAAAGGCAGGTTATCAGAGGCCTGGTGTATGGATACGTCGGCCGCCGCACCAACACTGGAGTCCCTGGCCTGAAAGTTGAACTCGAAACACCCTAACACTGCCGCTATGCAACCCAAACCAAACTCACAGCTAGACCAGCTACGCTCTGAGATCCCAAAGGTGGAACCTCCTCTGATACCACTCTGTCACGACCCGACCCAACGGGGCTTCAGCCGCGACTCCCCAATCCCGCCTCCAATAGGCCAGGGGCTAGCGACCGGCGCCGAGTAGGCTATCACACACATGGGAGGCATTAGCCTAAGGTACCTGTACACACGCACCCACAAACACCTCTATGAAATAGTGCAGAGATAAAGAAACTGAAAAGTAAATGCATGCATACAATCTATCCCAAAACAGAGTGCAACAACAAAAAATACAAGGGCAAAACAGTGCCCACCAAAAGAAAACTACAAGCGCGTCCAACCTGCTCTGAAGAAGGGGAACGCTGCCACAAACACCCGCCGGAAAGCTCCCTCGGCACAGCTCCGGTAAGCACCCCGGTCAACTCGCTCACTAAGCTCTGCCTGCTCCGGGTCCTCCTGGGTTTCCGTCAAAAGTCCTGTGGTCCGTACAAGACACAAACATGTGCGGGCAATGCCCGTGAAGGGGTGAGTATAAACATACTCAGTAGGCACCCCATGAACCCAAAACCCAAGGGAGCAACTAATAGGAAACAGTCCGCTCAACCCAGCCATAGGGAACCCAGACGAGAGAGAAACTCCATCTCGTGACCATCCTCGGCTAAACACAACAAGTCAGCTCAGCTCAGCTCAGGTGTATGCCCATACATACACCTTGAACAATCCAGATATACACAACTCACGCCACAAAGCCACAAGAGGTACCGACCTCATCACCAGCAACTGTCCAAAACCAGGAGATTACACCACGAACACTGTCATACCAGATGACACTCATCCGAGAGATACACTCCATCAGGATACTCGCAAACATCCTAGACGCTCACCCGTGAGACCACGCTCGTCGGATAGCATCACTGAGGAAACATCGCTGAAACACCATAACCACCAAACTCCTCGGTTAGGGGATCGCCACTAGGGTCCGCTAGGGGATACCAAGACCCACTCCGGTATACGTAGCTCACAGATAGGGGATCACTCCCAGGGTCCGCTGGGGGATACCACGACCCGATCTGGCATACGTAGCTTTCACAGATAGGGGATCACACCCAAGATCCGCTGGGGGATGCCACAACCCGATCTGGCGCTCGACAGAAGCTCCACACTCAGATAGAGGATCATCGTCCATATAAAGATGGTCACGACGATACCGGAACCCTATCTGGTATAACTCGCGATGTAGGGGATCGAACAGACGATGCCGCAACCCTACCGAAACCACGCGCTGAGTAGGGGATCGTATAACCAACGATACCGCAACCCTACCATAAGCATCATGCTTAGTAGGGGATCGTAAGCCCGACGATGCCACAACCCTACTGTGCCCGACCCACCGCGTAGAGGATCATATGTCCGATGATGCCACAAACCCTACGAGGTTAACCTACTAGATAGGGGATCACCGCCCGTAAATATGCGGTCACAGTGACACCAAGAACCCGATCTAGGTAAGGATGCTAGAGGATCCACTCTGGGCCCGTCGTAGGGATACCACAACTCTAATAGTTTAAACATCCCATCGAGAGGATCACAAACTCATACGAAGGTTGTGATTCCACACGAACCCTCGTGGGAACGAACCAAGGGAGAACCCTCAACCACTGCTGGTCCAAACGTCGCTAACCCGAGCGACCCGCCACAACTCCACATTGTGCACCTCCGAGGCCAAAACCGAGGCCACCATCGCGTTCCACGCGGAAAAACACGCAGGATAGGCTGTTTACTCGCACGAAATGGAGCACCGGTGAAAAAGGCACTATTCACCGTAGCTAGCTCGTGCGGGTCCCACACAACGATCCTGAAACCCATCGAGCGGATCACACAACGACAATCCCCTCGGAAAAACAAGCGGAATCGACTACTCGCTCGCCCAAAACGGACACCCGGTGAAAAAGGTACAATTCACCGAAGGCCGGCTCGGGTGGTGCCCATGCCTGGATTCCGAAACGCATCGAACGGATCACACCATTGCGATCCTCTCGGAAAAACACACAGGATCGACTATTCATCTGCCAAAATCGGACTCCTGGTGCAAAAGCTGCGTTTCTCCGCAAACGCCAAAACCCGGCCTCATGGGGCCCGCACCCTCTCCTCATACCCAACACCTGGAAACCATCTCAAAAAGTACGTCGTACCATCAGGGTCTCAACGCCACTGACGTCACGTCAATCGGACGCTCCGGGTAGAAGTTACAACGGCCCGAAGTCGTAAAATAATAAAATAATATTATTTTATACGACGTTTCTAGATCCCGGGCCACGATCCCGAACATTTAAACCCTCAAACCCACACCGGAGGGTTCGCCTCGTCGTCAAGGTCGCGTCGCCGCAAACGGCGCGCGAATCCGACTCCCGGAGTGCAAGATACGTGGGTTTAAAGACCCCCGTATGCGAAAAGCGGCCTCGACCGGCCGCCGCCGTCGGCCCGCTCGGGCCGGCGGCCTCCGCCGCGTGCCGCCTCGCTTGGCGACAGGCTGCCGGGCCGCGCCGCGCGCCGCCGCGCTGGTCGGCCGGCAGCCGCGGCTCCGCCGCGGGCCGCCGGGCTCCGCCGGCGCCGATGTCGCGCCGGTGGACCTTCCGCGTACTGCCGGGAGCACCCCGGTGGTCCGTTTCGCGATCCGGAGGTGCCTACACGACCCTCGGGACCCGATCTACACTGATACGACTTCAATTTGCAGAAAAACACAGAAAAAACGGGATCGGGGGTTAAAACTCAAAACTTCCTACCTCGCGGGCGAAACGCCGACGTTCTGCCTCAGATCCGCGCTCCCGAGCTTCTGTTGCGCGCTCCTGGAACGTCCTCCGTCGAATTCTGAGCTCGTGGTCGCTCTGTTTGCCCTATTCGGCGGAGTGGAGGCAAAGAACGGCGAAGAACGACGAAGAACGATAAAAGGGTGGGGGGGGCACTGATATTTATATCAGCCGCCCGCCGGCGCCAAACCCGCCTCGGACCGGACGCCCGATGCGAACAAAAGTAAGGTCACCCCTAGGGTAAACGCGCCGTTCTGAACGCAACGGCGGTCTCAGATTTTCCATCCAAGACTCCGTTCAGAAGTTAGTCGATCCGACGCTCGCACACTAACATGACACTAATTTACGAAAACGCCCCTGATGGCGTTTCTCACCACAGGCCCACGCCCGCAAAGTTTACACCCCGCCTAGGGTAAACGGCACGTTCCGGACGCAACTGTGCCCTCAGATTCCCATTCTGAGCTACTGTTTAGGAGATATCACACCCTCACTACGTGCATAGTATAAAAATACTTACTATTTTTATAAAATTAATTCCGGGCACACCGGGCCTCAGAATCGCACGCCGTCTTCGCGCCTAGCTCTGGAATTATTCGTAGAAATATTCCAAAGTCTGACAGGGCCAAAAACCTGAGTCGCTACAAATATGAATAATAATTATTATGAGTATGTGATTGTAAAATATTATTCGTGTATTATTTTAATTCTAATTAATATAATAACATATTTGAATATTAATTTTTTATATAGATACTATTTTTATGATGATTTTTAAGTTTAAAAAAATTTTAAATGCCACATAAATAATATATCAATTTTATTCTTTTTTCAATATATTATATGTATTCATTGAAAAATATTTTAATATTATTTATATTAATTTGCTTCTTATTCTTTTTATTTATATTTAAAAATTGTGATAAATAATTATGTCATTAGATTCCACCATATTATTATATAAATATATTATGTTGGAACTTCTTTGATATTATCATATGATATAATCATTTTTCATCCAAACAAAAAATATTTTATAAACTGAAATAGATTTTTTTGAATGAAATTTCAAATAATCAAATAAATATTATTTATTAAGTAATTTTTTGTTAAGAATTAAATTATTATTGATATAATATATGTATATTTTATAATTTTATTTTGAAATGGAGTTCCGAGGTATATTGAGGAAAATTTAACATCTAAAGATGTTAAAATTTTAATTTTGTTGAAATTGAATTTTTATTTCATGATGAAGTTATCAAATGGAATTATAATTAATAGAAATGAATTTCACACTAAATTAGTAAAAAATTTATAATACTTTTTTTTGTATTCTTTTGATTCATTTTGTTGTATTTTCAAAAAATTATTTCTTTCTTAGATAACAAATTTTTTTTACGAAATATTTTCATTAGAAGGATCAGATTTTTGAATAATATTATTTATTTATATTTCCTTGTAAATTATAAATATGAATTTATAATTTCATTTTATACCATTTTTTGATTAATAATTTCAAATAGTTTTTTGATGGTGAAATTTCAAATATTTTTTATTAGAAGGGAGATATAGTGCTCTATTTCTTTTATAGGTGATCAAATATAGTAAAAGTAATGTTTTTAAATAATTTTACTGAATTTGAAAGACATTTTTAAAATTATAATAATTTAGTTGTTACTTAGTTTAAAGTGACAATTTAAATAATAAATTATTTTTAACAGTTACGTGCAATTTAAATTATTGAACTTGCTAATATATTATAGATAATATTTATTAACTAGATATATTTCATTAACTAATTTATAGATATTATTGATTTGTTTTATAATTAAATAATTATTTTTTTAGGATAAAAATGATTAATTATAAATAATTAGATACTAAAAATCATTATTTCATGGATTATTTTAATTGGATTTCATGATTATTTTATTTAGTTTTATAACCTTATATGTGTAGTTTTAGAAAAACAAATTATTGGATGTTTATTAGATAAGAGTTTTATTGATTATTTTTAAATAACCCATTATTATTTTACAAATTTATAATTATTTAATTTTTTGATATCATATTTTATTCTTATTGAATATAAATTTTATAATATCAAATTCCATGAGATAAATAAATATGTAAATTATATAATGGTTCATGTAAATTAGTAATTCCTATAGTGGGTTAAAATTCTTAATATAATGGTCAATTATAGTTTAATTAGGAACATGGTTGTTATTTTATTAATAATAACATATAATTAATTATTCTCTTATTTAATTAAATATCTATATCATTGAATGTTTTTTGTTACCTTATTTAAATTATAAATACTACTGTCATTAATGATAGATATTAAATAACAGCATACCAAATTGAATTATTTTTAATGTATGTTATTTCTTATAATTTTTATATGTAGTGATTTTTTTATTTATAAATTATTGAAATGTGGGAATGATTTAATTTAATATGGTTCAATATATTTAATGATTTATGCTTCTAATTTTTTTAAAATTTATGATTCTATATCATACAATGACAAAAAAACAATATCCATTACTATATGTTAATGATATTAAATATTAAAATGAACATATATGTTGACATTGAAATCTGATATGTTATATTTTCTACACGTAATTAATATTTGGAAATAATAATATATTCTTGTTATCTAGAAGTGGTTTTTTTTCAAGATAAAATTATATATCGTAATACTTGACCGGGGGTACTGATTTAGTAAACAATTACCAATTAAATAAACAATTAAAATGAACTATATTATTTACTAATATCATTATAACTATATTCAAAAAATATATCATACAGTCTTGTATATAACCTTATTCATAAAACCCAGAAAAATAATTAACATCATGTGGAAAGAAGTATCAATGGTGGTGATGTTAATATGTAATATTTGTTATGATATTATTTTAGGGTCTCCTTACATTGACAATTATTTTCTATGGAAAACAATACATTAATATTCCATTATATTCGTTTCATTTTAACACTTGAAAATTAATGAATGTGTCAGAAAATATATGTTTTTTATATGGTGTATTTGTTTCATTTTGGATTCACAATTCTACACGTAATTAATTTATGTTGTTGTGTTATTGACTATAAATATTTATTTAATATATTATTACATAAGGATTATTTTGAAATTTTATTTTTATTCACAAGATATTTATTAATAACATACATAAGAATGATTCAAAAGGATGAGAATATATGATCTTAAACTGATGAAACTATCAATATCAATTAACATAGTAAATTCAAAAAATGATTTTCTATAATTATTTGGTGGATACATTGATTTTAATAGTATGATATAAATTTTATCAATAATATTTATATGTAGATAAATTGGGATTTTATAGTACTTGAGGAGAACTTGTATAATCCACCTAACTGAAGACACCTAATGTTGGTGAGTTTTATATTGAATGATAATCAAATTTCATGAGATTAAATTCCAAAGATCCTCATTCAATATTGTATATGTGAATAAATTCTTAAATATTACAAAACAAAATAACACAATAATTATTTTATATAAATAATTATTCATCATTTTTTTCCGTAAATATGATCTCATATTTTATTTCCCTTCATTATCTGGGGAAATGAGAACTAAAAAAATAGGGCAAGATCATAGTAATGAAAAACATACAGTTGATACTAACATGGAATAATAATGGAATTAGAAATATACAGGGAGTAGATAAACAAATAAGGATATATAGGTGGATACATAATCATAACATAAATATATGAAAAAAATACAAACTAATATCTTTATAATTCAATATATATAAATTAATTATACTAAACAATATATTCATATTGTCGAGGCCTTCTCCATGAAATCATACATAAATTCTAGGAAAATACCATTATCTTGTGTTAGTTTTCCGAAATGTACTTAAAGTACACTAAGTGCCTATATAATTATGGTCAACACCATTAATATAAAATTTCAAGGTATTTCATCATAAACTATATATATCTTAGGCAACACATGTTGTAATGTTCATGAATGAATTACATAAACATACAACAATAGTTTCTCAGTGAATCTTATCATAATATATATAAGGACTCCACCTTATACATTACATATTATTGAATTAAATGGATAATTAACATTGAAGAACTTTTTAGGTGTAATGTTTTAGAGAATTAAGTCATAACATTTACATAACATTTTGAATATTACATGTAGTCATTTCTTCTCACTTTCCATTTTTTTAATAAAATAAATACTTTTCAAAATATGAGTAATGTCTACTTACATGTTTTAGATAGATAGAATTATCCACGATCCCATCATTGACCTTATTCATCTCTATGTCATGTGATAAACTTTTCAAATAACGGGATGAGCATAAAAAGCTCAGTAAGGGTTATAAAATAAGTAAGAAATCAGTAGTCCATCAATACAAATAAAACATAAACTCTTTTACTTACCTCATGAAAACATAATATTTATGAATAACACATAGTAATCACAAATCATAAAATTACTTATTGAATTCATATCATACATAAGTTTTAGCTATCACAGCTACATAGGGAGTTGGAATACCCATCATAGTATATTTCCTAAATCTATTATGAGAAGCATTCACATTTTCCTCTGTCACATTACCCAATGCATTGGAGAGATATACTGGGCTCACCAGACCTAAGTTTATCATGGAACCACCCGTATACGTAAATAATTCCCAAGAACCATATCATATTAGTAACAAATAAAATAAAATAAAATTAAATATAACATTTCGACATTTTGATCACAGTATATCAATTAAAAATATATACATAACAATTCCAATATAAAAAAAAATTCAATACCAAAATACGTAAAAAGTTTATTGTATTTATTTTCCTTTTAAAAATACACTATGGCATGTTAACAATGCCAGAGATCCAATAATAATCGCAGTGGTAGAAAAAAATCGTTTTCACCACATACGATAAAAAACATTCCTTTTGTCAATTACTAAAACTATTCATATAAAAATATTCCATTTGAATGAAATTAAATGTCAAAAGGGTTTATACACCCTATAATAGAATGTTTTGTATAAAATAAAATATGGCTCAATGAAAGGAGATTGAGACAAAGTCCCTTATCATGTGTCTGATATAACCCGTTCGTTCATTAATCTCTTGAATAATAAACTAATGTTAATATATAATTTCATAAGAACCTTTTTAAAGGTTATTATTCCTTTTATGTCACTTATTACCATGTTATATACTTTATGTAATCATTTATGTTAACGATGGTTGTTTTTTTCGATATTTGGTACTTGAGTAAAAAATGAACAACATATAATTACATGTTGTCCATGTGGTCAACATTCCATTAGATTTAGAATGATATTAATGATTTAGATATCATATAAATCATATATATCCAGTATATATATGTATTTATAACATTACAGACCATTTTGGATATAATAAATGAAATGCACCATTCATGAAGGCGGTAAGCCGTACGTACGCATGAACTCTACATTCATTTCTATTTCATACATTAGTGGAATTAAAACATAATGATTCATAGATATTTTATAGTTGAAGTATAATATCATATATAATAACATTAACACTATCCTATATATGTCCCACATATGGAACTAACAAGTCATATCTCTTTGAGGGGGCAGTAGTCCACACTACCTCTAATACAATTATCATGTATACCCATTATGTAAACTGTAAAGGTAGGTAATAAATGTAAAATACATAAACATAAAGAAAATAGAAACATAATACATATCATATAGAAATATAGTTCCATCTTAATGTCCACCATGTGATGTGGTAGAAGATAATCAAACAAATATCGTTTTGTGAGGCGGTAGTTTTCCATCAACATAAATAGTATGTTCATCTCCCATTAGATAGAGTTGTGTGTAATTTTAGTTCTAATACTTATTATAAGAACATCCTAGTATATTGAGGATACTTTTGACGTTATAAAAGAAAAGAAAAAAAATATTATAGTGGTTAGAGAAGTAAAATAAAAGAAAAGAAGTTATGAAGAATTGTTGCATTCAATTTTGGTAACTCCCTTTAATATGAACCAAAAAGTCTTTTTGAAGTGACCTATTCTAATGGTAAGGCTTCTAGAAGGAAAATTTGTATATTTAGTGCTTATTTGGGATAGTTTTGGAAGAGACAATGGGCATGAGAGGTGTGTGGAATGAGTAAGAAGTTAGGGCCTATTATAAGTGGGAGGAGGGGTTCTTTAGGAATGTGTGAAAATATTATTTTATTATATAATGATAATCTTTTTATAAAAATCCATAACAAATTAATGTCGAAACAAAATAATCCAATAAGAATGGGACATGTTTTGGTTGTTATTTTAATATTTATAATCTTATTTATCTAAATCGTTTATTAATGAGTTAAATACTGCATCCTTATTGTGTCATAAATAATTTATTTTATTTGATGGCTAATTTTTTTTTAAAAAAATTACCATGATTTTGTAAATCCTTTTATCATTCCAATGAATATTTATATTTGAAAATATAATTTATATAAACCCTTGTAAAAATGAATTTACTAAAAGATATTTTTTTGGTCATTTTTGTCTTTACATTAAGTTAATTAATCTAAAGTTACACTATCACATCAAAGTGGCTCAATGGGGTCCCAAAATATACCTAAAGATGCACATGGTCGTAAATAACTCAACCAATTAGTTTAGTTCAAGAGTTACAATAATTTTTTATGATTATAATATTATTTTTACCTTCAATTACCCTATTTAACATTAACTGTGGTAAGTAAAAGTCCAAAGTTACTATTCTCCAAAAAAAATTCATCTTATTGAACCAAATATTACATACTAATAACATCCACGTATGTTATATTTTTGAAATTCATTTCAGAGAAGCGGTAAAATTTCATTTAAATGAAAATGTCATTTTTTTAACTATTACTTAGTGGTTTCACTATTCATCAAAATTTGAAGATTTCTAGAAAACTACCAAATTTCATCGTAAGATATATTTGATATTATGAATTCAAGAATTATGTCTATTTTAACAAATTCAAAACATAGAAGTCTCATTAATAAATTTAAAATTAATTCTTGTTGTGAAAAAATAGCATATTTTTAAGAAACAATAACAATCAAAATATTAATACATGTATATGTCAAATTTCAAAGTGAAATTAATTACAATGTCCAACATTGTATTAAATGGTAAAAATATTTTTTAATTATATTTTAAAACTAAATAAAATATAATATAACCATATAAATAAATAATATTAAAAGGCACTTTTGAAGAAAAATATTGTATTTTTCATTATCCATTAAAAAATGAACTTTATCACGAAAATACCAAAAATTTACCCAAAGTAAATTTTGATGTCCCAAAACTAAAGTAGAATTTGATTTTGTGAAATAAAACATATAAAAATAACCAAAAATATATTAAAATAGGGTTCTCTATCAAAAGACATTAAATCAACCTTTTACTAAATTTTAGATTATTTGTGCTTAAAAGTATATTCATACATATTTTAAGCCTCCAAACTTTATTTTAAAAAAATGTATAATCATATTGTAGTTATTTTTTTTCACTCCCACCAATACAATGGCTAGGAGTTAACTAGCATTTAAAATAATATTATTATTTAATTAGCGTGCAACATAAGATTTAAATGAAACCCATTTTTGGGTATTGGGTAGGTCATCGAACACTGAGACCACTTTTAAGTATAATTAATATTTAATTTACAAATTATTAATAACAAAATAGAATGTATTAATTTTTTATTTACCCAAGATGTTACATCCTTCTACCCTTTTGGAAATTGCATCCTCATAATTTTATTCTCTTATCAAATAAGTTGGAGTATTTAACCCTCACCACATTTTCAGATTCCCACGTTGCCACTAAAACCATATGTTTTTTCCACTAAACCTTTACTTTGTGAATTACCTTATTCCACAACACATGCTCTCTACGATCACGATTCTGGATTGGTTATTCATCAGAAGAGAGATTCTCTTCCAACTAAATTACCTCAGGGCTCAAAACATATGATGGATTCAGCATATACTTTTCCATCATTAAAACATGAAAAACATTGTGTACTTGGGATAAACATGGAGGTAAAGACACTCCGTATGTAACTGATCCAACATTATCTAGGATTTCATACGGTCCAGTGAACCTCGATCTCAACTTTCCCTTCATACCAAAATGCATCAAACATTTTCATGGAGAAACCTTGAGATTGACATGATCACATACCTCAAAAGAAAGATCCTTTTTCTGGTTATCTTTATAAATTTTCTATCTGCTCTAAGATGTTCTCATGTTCTTTTGAATCAACTGAACTTTTTCTGTCATCTCTTCTAGCAATTCAAGTCCCATCATCTTCCATTCACGTAATCCATCCAAAAATGCGGTATTTTTACAAAGAATTATATATAATGGATTAATTGGTTCCATATGTATACTAGAATGAAAACTATAATTATATGAAAATTCCGCAAAAGAATGATGTTGGTCCCAACTTCACATGTAATCCATTGACAAAGAGAATATAATATCCTCGAAGTTTTTAATTGTTCTTTCTATCTTCCCATCTGATTGAGGATGAAGAGCTATGCTAAAATTTAATTCAGTTCCCAACAACTTATGAATGACATCCCAAAAGTTAGAAGTAAATTTGGGATCACGATCAGATACAATAGAGAGAGGAACTCCATCAAACCTAACTATCTCTTTGAAATACACCTGAGAATGTTTATTTGGAGACAATATATCTCGAATAGAAATTAAATGTGCAGATTTAGTCAAATGATCAACAATAACCCAGATTTCATTATTACCTTGATATTTCTTTGTTAATCCCACAATGAAGTCCATGGAATATTTTCCCATTTCCACTCTACACCGGTAAAGACTGAAGCATCCCTTTAGGTAACTATCACTCTTCTTTAACCTCATGACTAGTCAAAAAAATAACCGTAAAATCATCATTATCTATTTTCATTCCATCCCACCAGTAATACTCCTGAAGATCTATGTACATTTTAGTACATTCAAGCCAAACTGAAAATGGGGAAATTTGAACTTCACATAATAACTCATTCTTCAATTGTAAATCACAAGGCACACATAATTTTTTTCTATACCTCAAAACATAATCATTATCAATGATAAAATCAGGCAACATACCCTTCTAAACCAACTCTACCATTTTTTGTAACTCATTATATTCTTTTTCAACTTTTTATATTCTATCTGATAGAGATGATTTCACTGACTCATGAAACAAAACAGAATAATTTCATTCACCAACAACTTATATGAGAATGTTAATCAAATAAAAACCAAAAGGATCTCATTAAAAATGTATCATGGTTAATGAAGCATTACATTTTTGACTCAAAGCATCAGCCACTTTATTTTTTTCATGGATGGTAAATTTTTTTGCAATCATAATCCTTTATTAATTAAAACCATCTCCTATGTCTCATATTCCATTCATTCAAAGTGAATATATAATTCAATCTTTTTTTGTCAGTATATATTTCACATTGTACTCAATACAGATGATTTATCCAAATTATTAAAGAAAAAACAATAGAATCTAATTCCAAATCATATCTAGGGTAATTTAACTCATGAGGTTTCAACTGACATGAAGCATAAGCAATTACCTGATCATTCTATATAAGGACATAGCCATGTTGTTTCAATGAATAATTACTAAAGAATAAAAATTGACCATTTTTTGAAGGTAGTTCCAAAACTATAACACTTACAAATCTTCATTTCAATTCTAGGAAAAAATCATAAAATTCTTTTTTCCAAAGGAACGTAACACATTTTCAAGATAACATAGTCAATAGAATATATATCCATGAAAAATTCTCAAAAAACCTCTTTTAATAACCTAACAAATCAAGAAAACTATGAATCACATATATATTTGCGTGTATAGTCCATTATTCAGCTTTTTTTTTGAAGTATCAACCGTTATTCAATTTTTTGAAACAATGTGTGCAAGGAAAGAATTTTCCTGTAACCAAAACTCATACTTTCTGAATTTCCCAAACAATATATTTTCCTATAAGGTCTTCAAAAAACCCCTTAAATGACTTTCATGTTCCTCTTTACTTTTAGAATAAACCAAAATATCAAGAATGAACACAACAAAAAACTTATCCAAGAACTCCAACAAAATTCTATTTATAAGATCAATGAATACAGAAGGTGCATTGGTAAAACCAAAGAGCATAACTAAAAATTAATAACGGCCATTTCTTGAATGAAATGTGGTCTTTAGAATATCTTATTCTTTAACATTCAACTGATGGTTCCCCAACCTCAAATCAATATTCTAATAATACTTAGCAATCTGGATCTGATCAAACAATTCATCAATATGAGGTAGATGATACTTGTTATTATCACTAATGTTATTGAATTCTCAATAATCAATTCAAAGAGTCATTGAAAAATATTTCTTTTTAACAAAAAAGATAGGATCACCCCATGTTGATGTTCTAGGTTGAATGAAACTTTTATCTAATAACCCTTGCAATTGCTTCTTTAACAATAATAGTTTAATTTGAGCCTTTCGATAAGGGAGTTTTGAAATTGGCTTAACATCAGGAACTAAGTAATCAGTAAATTCAACTTCTGATCATGTAAAATACTAGGCAAATAATTATGAAAGACATAAAGAAAATCATTTACCACTGGCAGAACATTAATCTAAACACTTCTTTTATTTTCTACAATATGACCAATTAACATTCATTTCCATATTTCTCTAGTTTCCCAGCTTCCAAATATGTTTTCATAATCAAGGGTTCATTCTTATACAGAAACTAAAAATATTTCTGAAAAGAAACATCGTTAGATCTTCATTCAATATTAGAATGATAAACATAAATTCAATCCATACCCATAATAACATAAAACTCTACTAGAGGGAAAACAATATGGTTTGAAGGTAGATACTTCCTGCACACAAGGATGTGAAGGTTCATATAATTTACTTTTGTCTCAACATTTCCCCTTGTGTTTTACCATATGTTCAGGATTCATATCTTGAAATGTAGTTCCCATTTTACTAAAAAACAAATCATAAATGAATTAAAATGTAAACCCTGAATCAAAAAACTCATTGGAAAAATCTGAACAAACAAACAGTGTACCTGATACTACATCATTTGATGGCCCAACATCTGCTGAAGTAGTTGAAAAGTATTTCACCACCCATTTGTGCTTGTAGTATGGATGCTTTCCCTCAGTTGAGTTATTTTTGTTACATTCATTTCTACAATGACCATTTTCATTGAACTTAATACATTTTACTGAGTGTAAATTAGATATTGTATTACGATTAAACTGGTATTTTTTAGTGCAGTTTTGAGACTTATGATCCATTTTACCAGATCGGTAGCACAAACAAGAATTGAAAATAAATTCCCCAAGATGATTTTTACATTAATTTTTACAAACTATAATCTTAAGATTTTTTCCTTTCTAAGAAGAACCACTTTAGTAAAATATTTCTCAAGAAACAGACTGTTCAATTCATTCCAATCGAGGGCATAAATCTCCTCACTAACCCTAATATTTTTCACCATCGACCGCCACTGATCATCTTCATCTTCAACACGGTAAACATTGAGACCATCCTTTTGATGTTCTAAACAACCCATGACAGCAAAAATCTTTTCTAGTTCTTTAATCCACACTTCTTCTAGCAGAGGGTCTGATGATCCCATGAATGATGGGGGATGTTGCCTCATGAAATGTTGTACTTCTGACATTTTCCTATATGGTTGATCTGGCTGATCTCATGCATGGATACCAACGCCATTTATAGTCTGAGTCAATTGTTCCATCACATCATCAAATAGTCCAGTTCCGATTCTAACCATAATAGGTTTTTGATTTAGAAGGTTGTATTCCTCCTGATGTCGTCCCAACATTGTTTCCTTGTTTCCTCTATAGAAAACCATTCTGAAAACAGAAATATCTTAGCTAAATCAAAATGTTAAACTGTAAATTCTATATAATTTCAATCATAACATAATTTAAAAAAATAATTTATGAATATTAATTTAACTACAACATAGCTCCTAATGAAATCATAACCGACCTCTGATTCAAACTATAAGGAACCTTCCTTAAACATTACATTCTCTTGAATTAAATGGATAATTCACATTTTGGATCTTTTCAGGTTTAGAGTTTTAGATAATTAGTTCATAACATTTACACAAAAAAATGAAAATTACATATATTTTTTTCTTCTCAGTATCCATTTTTCTCAGAATATAAAAATTTTTCAAAATAAGGGTAATGTCTAGTTCAATGTTTGAGACAACAACAGTATTCCTTGATCCCATCATTAACCATATTCATCTTTATATCCTATAAAAAACATTTCAAAACATGGGATGAACATAAAAAGCTTATTAAGGGTTATAAAATATGAAACAAATCATTAGTCCATCAATACATATAAACCATTAACTCTTTTACTTACATCTTCAAAAAATAAGATATATGAATAAAACATAGTAATCTCAAATCATAAAAGTACATATGGTATTCATATCATTCATACATTGTAGCTATCAAAGCAACATAGCGAGTTACGTTAGAATACCCATCATTGTATATTCCCAAAATTTCTTATGATAAAGATTCACATATCCCTATGCCACCTTACCTAATGCATTGGAGAGCTATCTAGACTCACCCACCATTGGTTTAACATTGAACCACATGTATAGGTAAACAATGCCGAAGACCCATATCATATACTTAACACATAAAACAAACATAAAGGAAAGGTATATTTCCACATTTTAATCACAATATACCATTAAAATATATTTACATAAATAATCCATTATAAAAACCATTTCCAATAAAAAATACATAAAATGTATATGGTATTTATTTTCCTTTTTTAAAAATATATTATGACTTGTTAAGGAACCCAATGATCAAATAATACTTGCGATGGTGGAAAAGGGTTGTTGTCACCTCATACAATAAAAAAATAGTCCTTTTGTGGTTTAGTAAAACACTTCATATAAAAATATTCCATTTTTAATGAAATGAAAAGTCAAAGGGGTTTATACACTATATAAATGGAAGTCCTGTATAAAACAAAATATACCTCAACAAAAGGAGACTGAGACGAAGTCCCTTGCCTCTTCTTTGACATGACCCATTCATTATTTAATCTCATGAATAACAAACTAAATTTAATATCTACCTGCATAAGATCATTTTTCAAGTTTATTATTACTTTTATTTCACTTACTACCATGTTATAGACATTATTTAATCATTTAGGTTAATAATGGCCGTTTTGTTGATATTTGGTACTTGAGTCAACAATTAAAACCTTATAATTACGAGTTTTCCATGTGGTTAATATTGAATTACGTTAAGAACAATTTTAATGATTTAGATATCATATAAATCATATATATTTAGTATATATGTGTATTGATAACAATATATAACATTTTGGAGTTAAGAAGTGAAATGCACTGTTTATGGAAACTGTAAGTCGTACGTACGCATGAACGCTTCATTCATTTATATTTCGTAATTTAATGAAATTAAAACATAATTATACCTAGGTATATTAAAATTATAGTATAATATCATATATAATATAATTAACTCTATCCTTTATATGTCCCAAATGTGGCATTAATGAGTCATATCACATTGAGGGGGCAGTAGTCCGCATTTCTTGAAAAGAAATTATCATGTTTGCCCATTATAGAAACCATAAAGTTAGGATATAAATTTAAAATACAGAAGAAGAAAGAAAACATAAAAATAATATACATATCATATATAAATACATTTCCATCTTACTGTCCACCATGAGAGGTGGAAGGAGGTAATTGAACAATCATCGTTTCGTGGGGCATTAGTTTTCCATCCATAAAAATTGTATGTTCTTCACCCATTAGATGGATGTGTGTGTAAGTGTAGTTTGAATAATTCTCATTAAAAATCATCATATATTTATTATAATGGTTTTATTGTAAAAAAATAATTAAAAGTGTCTAGGGGTTGTAGAAGTAAAATAAAATAAAAGAAGTTAAGAGGAACTATTACCTTTAATTTGGGTAACACTCTTTGGTTTGAACCAAAACGTCTTATTAAAGTGACTTCTGCCTACGTTAAGGATTCTAAGAGGAGCAGAGGGATCATGAGGAATTATCTAGGAAGTGTTTTGATGATCCAAGTTTCATGAGTGGTTCGTGGAATGAGCATGAAGTGAGGGATTTTTATTAGGGGGAGGAGTTTTTCTATAGGAATGTGTGAAAATATTATTTTATTATATAATGTTATTCGGCTTCTAAATGTCAAATGCTAATTAAAATTAAATATAAGATGACTCATGGTGAAAATAAAATCATATATTAAGAATTGGACAAGTTTTAAATGTTATTTTAATATTTATAATCATATATATTTAAACCATTTATTAAAGAAGTAAATACTAAATCATTGTGTAATAAATAATTTAATTTATTAGACGTCTAAAAATTATAAAAAAATACATTGATGTAGGAAATATTTTTATATTTACAATTAATACTTATAGTCAAAATGATAATTTATATAAACCCTTGTGAAAATTAATTTACTAAAAGATATTTGTTATTGACATTTTTCCCTTTATATAAATTAATCTAAAGTATCATTATCACTCCCAAGTGGCTCAAAGTGGTCCCAAAATCAAGAAAAAGATCAAAATGTCGTAAATGACTCTAAAATAAGGTTATAAAAAGTATTATGGTAATTTTATATTATTTTAATAATATATTTACCTTGAATTACCCTATTTACCGTTAACTGCGATAAATTAATGTCAAAACATATTGTTCCCCAAAAATTATTTTAATCTTATTGAACCAAATTTTACATACCAATAACAGCCATAAAGGTTATATTTTTTGATATTCAATTCACATAAGTGGTAAAATTTCATTTAAGTGAAAATGTCAGTTTTTTTAACAACTACTTAGTGGTTTCACTATTCATAAAAATTTGATGTTTTCCAGAAAACTACTAAAAAATTCTTCCTAAGATATATTATATATTAATAATTAAAAAATTAGATCTATTTTACTAAACTCAAAACATAGAATTCACATTAATTAATCTAAAATTAATTCTCATTGTGAAAACAAATAGCGTGTTTTTAAGAAACAATAACAATCAAAATATTTATACATTTTTATGTATAATTTCAACATGAAATTAATTTAACTGACCATCATTAGAATAAATGGTTAATATATATTCTTATTAAACCTTAAACCAATTAAAAAGATAATATAATCAAATTAATTGTTTAGATTAAAAAGCACTTTTGAATTAAAATACAGTATTTTTGTCTATTCATTATAAAATGAAAATTATCAGGAAAATACCAAAAATTTACCCAAAGTAAATTTTAATGTATAGAATCTAAAGAAGTATATTATTTTGTCAAATAGAACATATATATATGACCAAAAGCATATTTAATGAGGGTTTTCCATCAAAATGCTGTAAATCAAATTTTTTCAGAATATTAGAGTATTTGTGCATAAAATTAGATTCATTCAGATTTTGGGCCTATAAACATTATTTAAAAAACAAGTATAATAATTTTATAGTTAGTTATTTTCATTCCCTTCAATAAAATTTTTAAAATTGAACTACCATTTAAAATAATAATATTATATTATTAGTGTGCAATGTAGGATTTCAAAGAAACTTGTTGTTGTGTATTGGGTACGCCATCGAACATAGAAACCCCTTTAATGTAAAATTAATATTTAATTTACTAAATATTAATAAAAAAAGTGAATTTATTATTTCTTTATTTAAATGGGATGTTACTATATATATAAATGTATATCATAATAGATTATATAGGAATGAAAATCATTATACCCACTGAATGAATTACTAATCATTTCATAAATTAATTTCCTAAAAAATATTATGGATATTTTAGGTACAAAATGTTCAAATATATACCCATATGATTTTATGGGTATATATTTATAATTTTGAAGATGTAATAAAAATTATAATAATCAATGTATTTTGACAATCTAATAAATGAATTTAAATACTCATAAGATCATTGAAATTAAAAAATAAATATTTTACAACGAGGGAGTAATTATTAAAAAATATACATATTAATGAAATATAATTTTTTATCTTTTATTCAGTTGATATAAATATTCATTGATGGAAAAGGAAAACTTCTGGAAAATTCAATTTTAAAACACATTGGAATAGAGAGAGGCCCCACCAGCAATATAAAGATCATTTTTTATTAGAATTATCACACCTATAAGAATGTATACATCCTTAGTTATAAAAATAAATTTTATACATTGGTATTTTTTATGAGGAAAATATAGGAATTTCTACCTCTTGAAATTATATTCATAATACAACAGCTTTTAAATGGATTTTAATAATATTGAAATGAGATCTCAAACAAATATTATATCCGAAGGATTTAACATAAACTACAATTAATAAAATATTAATAAAGTATAAATTAATTTAAAAGGATAAAATAATGGAATTGTAAATAGTAAATGAATTGAGAGAAAAAAAGGACCCGGAAAATAATCGATCAACATTTTATAATGCTGAATAATAGGTCGAACCAATCTATTATATATTAAACAGATATATATGGTCGATAATCTTTTAGGGAGCTATAAATATCTAACATCTAATTTGGTATATGAGAAATGTGAATAATAGTTGGTATTAAATGGTTTTTGAGTCAAATTTCATTTAATAATGTAATATATTTTTTATTCATTAATTCACATATGTGATTCACTCCAACACATAGCTCCCAATTACCACATCTTAGAATATATTTTTTTTCCCAATATTAAGGAAATTTATCTTCATTGAACATATTTTTTTATAATTACATATATATGGTGATGTGTTTAATGTATTTTCCCATTTTTAAATTATTTTAAATTTTTTTACAACAAATATCGAATTTATCATTTAAAATATTTTGTAAATAGTTATGTCCAAATTTAATGTAATTTTATCATATTAATACAATAATAATTTATATTTGTTAAATATGTATGATAAATTTGATAAAATTTTTGTATCTATGTAAATTGAGTTTAATTTTTAAACTAAATTTCCATTTAATATTAAATAATTCCTTAAATATATAATATTTTTTCCAAACTAGTAGAATCTCTAATATAATTGTTTGAAATTGTTGTACATTCAATGGGTGTTCTAAACAACATTTAAATTGTCATGGTTGCTACCAAGAATAAGTTACCTTATAGATTATTCTGCTCAATGATCAGTTGTTGAGATTTTTCAAGGCATGGTTAAGCACAAACCCTTATGTTCTTACCTCATTACCGAACTCTGATTTAATAACATCATAATTTATTTACCGATAACATGAGTTCATGGTTTCAAAATTAATCATAAATTTTTTCTCATCTTTAAGTTTAAAAATATCTTATTCTACAGGTCACAATATATCTTCTTTGTTATAACTGGTCATAATTCACAATTATAATAATTTCTAAACATAATGTAACAAATATATTTCTTAGTAATGAGTGTTAATTTTCTAACCCAATTTTATAAATAATTATTCTCACATTTACACATTTAATATGTCTATTTTCTTCATATTGTTATATTTTTTTATATTATTCTTATTATAGAATTTATTTTCGTTGTATATTATAATTCACCAAACATCTACATTATAGAAATTTTTAGAAATTTTTTATATTTTACATTATTTTTCTATATAGATCATAATATATTTTTAATTTTTATTTTTAATTTTTTACATTTTAAAAATATTTCCCCCATTATCATTATTTAATCTGGTGTCCCACCCCCTATAGAGACACATATAATAATCACATCCTAAAAATTATATTCCAATGCATTAACATATGTGGATAATACATTAACATTACATAAAATGAATAAAATTGCATCACATAATCAATATAATTTTTCCTCTAATGAATCTTCATTGATGAAGTCATTGTATTTCACCGTAATTTCTCTCCCATTTATATACTCTTAATCATATCATTATTATAATATATTCTAAACATTAACTGAACATTATTAACTATTAAATCAATGAATTTTTATATAGTATACTATATGTGATGTGATATATAAATAACATCATGCACATGATAGTGTTTTTGTGGCATGAAAAAAAGATAGTCCACATCTCCAATCGAAAATAATATTTTATAAATTAGTATGTACCCTTGATAGAGATTATGTTTCCTTCCAAATATCTTAACATATTTCTATGTAGTAATATATTGAAATATGTTCTCCCCTACTATGAATTTAGAATCCTTACTATTTTTAAAACATATTATTTCAATTAATATTTGGTTTTATTTATATTCAAAAAGATAGATCATTCATTTTATGGTTTCCCTTTCACATGTTCTGGACCCAATAACATCCTTTCTCTAATATTATCTAAACATGATGGACTATGATGTCTCATTCTATAAAATGTCTCTTATAGTTAAATTCTAATACTATATTCGTAACTACTGTTCAATAATGACTCCATAAGAGATAAATATTTTTACATACATCCTATTATAAAAAAATATAAATACCATAGAATAGAAAAAAAAATTTGGGATTGTTCACTCATATTTTTCATCCATTCAACGATGTCAGGATGTTTATTGATTATTCATTATATATAAATTCTTTTGAATATCCCTCTAATAATAGATGTTCAAAATAGTTCATGATGAGAATCTGTTGATTATGATGTTCCATAAAGACTCAAAATTTTAATTATATAAATCATATCACAATAATACACTTTGAAATCTTGTAAAATGATAAGAAAATGTGATGATATTATAATTAGATTCATAACAACCTAAATTCTATTATTCCCCATGGATTTATCTTGTATCCAAGTGAAGAAATCTATAGTAATAAAATCCCACATCAACTCCTTACATGTAAAGGATCTATACTTCCTTTTGGAATTATCCTTTTATACATTCAGTTTTTATATCAAAAGAATATTTTGATAAATACTATATCATTTTGAAAAAAATGTTCCCTTCAATACATTTATGGAATATTTCAATAAATCATTGTGCTTCCAAGTTGAATATAAAATTTTAATTTATTATCCTTATACAAAAGGCCAATGTTGTCCTCTGGTATTGATTGAATAAATAACATCTTAGCAATTCATAAACCCCATTATTGCTAATGTTAAGCATTGGTATTTTTATATTCCATGCATCGACCAATTTCTATTATATGGAATTTTAATCATGCTATGAATTTTTAATTCAATAAAATAATTATGTTTTTTGTAATTAATTGGCATAAAAAATATATTTCTACTTTAATTATAATTCACATTCTCTTATTACTAATTGGATGGGAATTAAATCCTTCCACACCTTTGTCATGGATAAGATACCCTATTCTATTCTAATCTATGATTCCAGAACAATTTTTGATTTCACATGATGAAAATGGATGAGATACCGTATTCAATAAAAATCTTATAATCTTGAACAATATTATATTTCCCACGATGTTAATACATAGAACTATCATAATCCATGATTAGTTCTTGAAAAATCCATTTCCTTATATTATGATCATTATAAAATAAATAAATATTAAATATATTATTGTTAGTGTATGTAACACATGTATCTTAATGGATAATATGTCTCTATATATAATAAGTAAATCATCACTACCTACAATAAATCTCAAGAAAGAAAATTAATTTCATGATGTTTCTATAATAGATATGTATAATACACCACCCAATAATTATTAGTTACATCACATCCAGTACAATTCCTAGATTCAGTACTTTTGATAATTATTTTCATATTGATGATTCCCTATAGTTGAATTTTCCTATATTTGGACAATATATTATTGATATTTTCGCATTCTTTATCTAGTGTAATTTTACCCCTTACTTGTCAACTTGTGTAAGGGTTTAAATAATGGAGTTTTATATTCAAAAAACATTTAGGGTTTTATACAAATCCATGAAACTACATAGATACATAATTATTTTAGATCTTGGCCATTCAATAACAACATGTTTTACAAGGGTTGATAGATACGCCATATATAGAACTAATATGTTAATGTTATTATACCTAAGAGATCTAGATTTCATATCTAATGAATTTCCATTATGACTAATATTTCAATAGAACCAAAAGAATTACTCTAAATTGATTATTATGCTTGTCATAAGTCATACATTAAACAAGGGTTTGATTATCCAACCCCACCAAGAACATAAAATTATAATCCATGAATACACTCTCAATCAAATAAATAGAAATATAAAGTGTGTTAGTAAGACAAAAATCAATTACATAGAATAAATGATGATCATAGTACATAAAATATCCATCATTAGTATATCATCATTATTATAATTAAACAAAACATACACATAATAAATATCAATCAGAGATAAGTATTAATACCTATAAATATGGTCAATAATGTCCTGAAAATTTAGAAATTGATACAATAATTTTTAATTAATTCCATTAAATACTGATAATCAATATATAAATTTATGAAATTATAAATATTATTTATTGAAAAAATTTCTTCCCCCAATGTCGAACTCACGGATGAATGTATCATTTCTCCCAAAAGTAACCAACTTAATGGTTAAACTCATCTACATCTACATGATCCATTCAATAATATTAAATATATATTTTTATTCCAAAAGGGGTGAGATTATTAGATAACTAAAAATATCAATAAATGAGAAATCAAGGTAATTAATCTTGAAATACATAAATATTTTCTAATGAAAAGTTTATTTATAGTATTCTCAAATCCTATATAACCATCACATATTAAATATTATCCATTTCACCTCTATTGATTTAATTAACAATGTATATGGTGTGTCCTAGAAAATAATTTTGTAATGAAATCTCCCCATAAAAAATAATTTAATTCATAAATTTCCCAAAATTCTATTTTCATTATATCTTCAATTTATGTATTCATAATAATTAGGTATAAAATATATCAATATGGAAATATCAAAGTCTATAATATTTCGTTCTATTATATTTTCAATTTGAGAACAACCATTCATTCAAATTCGGCCATCATATATATATATATATATATATATATATATATATATGGAAATCAATTTACCACTGTGTGTTTTAACTATTAAATAAATCCTAAATTCATTAGGGTGATAGAATTATCCTTGAAATCAAAAAATATAAAAATACTTCATAAATAATTATTCAACTGATTATTTAAATAAATTTTAATGTATAATAAAATTACATTTTAAAATATAATTTATAGCATCTAATTAAGTCATTCTTGTCCCAAGTCTTTTTACATGATCCCTAGGTAACCGATGATGTATATTTTCTTAGTTATAAAGGGAAATTGAAACATCGATTAAATTAATTTAATGTTTATATTTCCATTTTTTTATTTTTTGTCCTATTATTTTTAGGTTTCCCATTATAAATGAATATTTTACTAATCCCCTTCTCCATATTTTTTGTAATTTTTGTAATTTTTTTATACGATGAAAAATATTGTTATACTATTAATAATTGAATTAATGACATCAAACAATAAAACAAGTGATCCAAAAGAATATAATGGTTTTCTTAATAATCCATAACATAACATGTTATCATTTTGTAACTTTCCTCTACATTGGAACCATCCATATTACTCATGTCATATATTAAAACATATCATTTTAATCTATATATGTTTCTCTGATCGAAAGTATTTTCCTAGAAACATAATTACCTTGAAAGGATTCAAATACATATTTTAAATATCTTATGCCTTTATATTATTTTGAATCATTGACACTCACTGGTCAACATCTCCCCGAAGACAAAAAAAATTATTGAATGTTTTTCTTAATCATAATACCCAAAATACTAAAATGAGTGTATATAAATAGATTTTCCATTTCATCCTTGTTAAAAAAATTTATTAGGACCCACTTTTTTGAAAATAAAAGCTAGAAATATTTTATCAGCTGCACATCAAGCACAAATGCAGAAATCAGAACAATAGAAGACCAACATGAAAAAGTTGTACGTGATAGCCCTGAATAATATTAGGATAGGTCGATTGCCTTTTAATCCGTCAAGTTGCTGATGATCCCTTCAAAATGTGAGGACTTATTTTCCTAATCTTGTAAGAACTCCTCTATTGTAATCTTCATTTAATTGAAGCCTCTTGTCAAAATTATGTATTGTCTGTCATTCCAAGAGGCCTACTCCACGCATTCACCCATATGATATTGTCTTCCATTCATCCATCTTGTGTCTTCTGTTGTGGTCTGAATGATTAGAACCCCTCCATCATCTATTCCATAGAGGACATGATGAGGTCCCCTGAGTTTTATATAGATGCTTCAACTGCAGAATCCTCCCCTTCTACTGCTGAAAACTCTCCCATTCTATTCATTGAAGGATACACCAATACAATTTCTTTATTCATAGCTTCGTGCAGAGGATATTGAATAAACATTGAAGTAGTCTACATGGGGGACTTATCAGGAAAACTACACCCCTAAATTTTTCAAGGAAGAAACCTAATGAATAGCCTCTCTGAAATTGCACTTAGCATTTCTTTCCAATCTAGTTACTATAGTATTTGTCACTCTTGAATATTATATATTTGATCACGAATTCTCCCCATTGGGAGGTAAAAGGATTAAGGTTATTAGGTTTCCTTATTTATCATTCCTTGAACCGGATCGAACTAATGCCTATTGTTTATTGATCACACTAGTTAGGGAGACCAACATTTGGTGGATTGAGGCCCCTTATTAGTCACTAAATTCCACCTCAACTGAGTTTCAAATTCTATTCTGATTAGGTTTATAACTAGGAGTTACATTATTCCATCCTTCAAGATCCTCATTTTTTTCTGAGGCTCATCTAACAGAGATTAAGATAATGAACCTTGTTTAGCTTTGATTCCTTGATAATATGACCAAACTTAACACTGGGTCATACAAATTATGAAACTAAGACTATATTAGCACCCTATAATTTTCTTGAGAATAAATACCTCATGATTATAAAGGCCGACCAATTATTCAGACACCCCATCAAACATTAAATGCCTCAGAAATGGACGTAGGAGATAAATGACTTCCACTAGTCTGAACTGCTACCCATTCTCCACCCATAACACCACCATTGGCCAAATAATCCTTAACAGATCCTACCTGCAAGTCCAAATTCTACAAAGTAGTATCATAATGATTCCCTAGATCTTCATTTCCACCTAAAGGTCTACCCATTGCATCCACAACAAGGTCTCCTATATAAGGATTCAATTGAAGATCACACTTTATCCTGCCAATCACTTCACTAACATTTGGTTCAGGAGGTGGAATAATACAGGTTTCTACAGCACTAGTTCACCATTAGCAAGACCAAAATATATGATTTTATCCTACACATCAGAATTTCTCTCATGCATTGAACAATAACAACGAATAACACCATGACCCAACAAACGACATACCAATAATTGATCAACTGAGGATTAAAAAATAGCATTTTTCATGCCTCAGAAATCCTCACAAACCGTGATACAACCCACTAAACTGGATACTTTGAGCCATCCACTTTAAAAAAAATCCTTGGATTAATCAGTTAGGAGACTGAAAAAGTTTGAATATTCGGATAGATGTAGGGACCCACCATATTTCCAAGCATTTGAATAATCATAGGTTTTTGAAAAGGCAAGGGATGGTAAGGGAATCATTACCAAGTCTCTACGATGGATGAATCATGGTTCATATAGAGATCATACGACTAATGTAATTGGAAAAATTTACAACCCATTGATCTGTGATGATCCCTTGACCACACGTATATAGGTCCTCTTCAGATGCAAAGTGAATAATTATGTAGCATTTATGATGGAGACCCATGATTTCACATTCACATAATCCCCAATTATCGAAGACAAATCGAGAAAAAATCATCCACTAAGGGTCTTCGATGATTGAATCGATCCATTAGTGTTATCATTAAAAGACTCGATGCTTCAAAGAACTCCAATGTAGAAATCAAGATTTGAGGATCACCAAAACAATGATCTTGAACATTCAGACATAGAGTGATCGTCGAGAATTCAAGGAGGTGATTACGATTGGATAAATGGAATAAGGGTTTCTTCAGATATATTGGTGGCATAGCCTGGCCATTCTCTTCCCTTCCACATCAAGGAAGGGAGGAAGTCTTCATAGATCATCATTGTTGGCTAGGGAGGTCACCTTCCTTGACTTACATCAAATCTCAAGGATAGGGTTAGATGAGAATACCATTAATGAATCCTTCAATAGATTATCTATTTCATTTAAAGCAATGGATTTTTTGGCCAAAAATCGTAGAGGTTTTTACCAACTGAAATGATCTAAAGATATTATACATTGTTAATGGGGAACCATTTACTCAATGTAGAAGTGGTTATTTTTAATAGCATGGGTCAATTAAATTAATATTGAAATTGTCTTCTCACCAAAAACATTAAAATAATTATATTGATTATGTGATAAATTCAAAAAAATTCTTAGATTTTGGAATTAGTTTCTATTATTTTAATAAAATTTATTTCTCTAATAAATTGCAAAAACATTTTTTGTAATACAATGATCTTATAATGTATAAAACATGACAGGTGTAAAATGTTTTCGTTAAATAGGATCATATTCATAGGATACCTATAAAAACAATTATAAAATAATTTGTAGACTTTTCTAAAGGGTAAACATATGTTTTCATCCTATGTCATTTTATTTTCAATTTCTATGGTTTCAACCAAAACAATGTTTTTATCAACAATAATGCCCCAAAACATGGTCTCCCTTGGGTGGTAGGTTATTTTTTTTACTTGGTAATCAGATTAAATTAAATTAAATTTTAAATACATTGGTTTATTATCCCTTAGTAATCCGGATTCAATAAAATTTCATTACCACCTATAATATTATATCATATTAAAATAAATAACTAGTTCATTATGATTTCAAAATGTTTATGACACAAAGAATTATGATATATTAACCTGGAAAAATGGAAATCATTGTAAATGGTGAGATTAATGGACCTATATTAGTGAGTGTATAGTGGAAGAAAACACAGAATAATATTATAAATTTAAATTTTTAGATAGTAGAGAAGATAACGATGTTATAATAACAGATACCTATGAAAAAAAATAATATATATAATAATAATTGATCATATAATAATGGAAATTACATGAATGTAAAATTATATACATCATAAAATATTAAATTAAGTACATGTTACATGATATCATATATATATATATTAATAAATCATTTGTTATTATATTTTTATGGTCTGATGATATCTACTAGTACAGTTAAGGGAAATATAATTGGGAGAAAATCCTCTCAAGTTAGGATCTAAATAATTTAATAATATTTTAAAATATTAATAAAAATATATGGTATAATTTCCAATACTGAATTGAAAATAAATATATATCAAAATTTATCAATAAATACCATCCTATAATTTTTTCTGATATATTACAGAGGATTAATTGTGAATAGAAATTGATTTCCCTTTTCATTGAATTAATTTGGTCATCGATTTAAATTATAGTAAAACATATTAAGGATAAATAAGGATTTATAAAGTCCAAATTTGTACAATTATCATTTCAAAAATAATGATATCTTGGTTTTATGTACTAAAAATTATATGGATTTTCAATGTAATTTAAAAATAGAATACTAGCATTTGTATTCGTACATGGATAAAAAAATCATTATAAATACGCAATAGTGAATAAGTATGTCATCACACATTGTGAATCAAGAATAATATTCTCTCATAACATAGTGCATTAGGAACATGTTCCTGAAATAATTAAATAATAGCATATCATATTTTACTAAATTAATCAGTGAGATTAATATTTTTCTTCCCCCCATTCACATAATGAGAACCACATAACAGAAAAATAAAATTGTAAAAATTAATTTTCATTTAGTTAAGTCATATGAAAATAAATTATTCCTGAAAACATCAATATAATATTTTATAATAAAAATGAGAAACATACTCTCAGTAAAACATAAGAATCATTCATGGATTTTGACATAAAAAAAACACTTTCATAAGAACATATTGATATTTTAGTGGAAATAAAATAAATAACACTATATTTTTAGTAAGAATTGAATAATATATTTTAGTAAAGTTGTTATATAAGTCATTATGAAACATATATTATAAAATATAGTCAAATATTCTTATAAATATAGATTAATGTAATCAGAAATGTATTATTCTTGAAAATAATTAATATAAGATTCCATTCACATTTTGTATATAAATTCCTCACCTATGATAATTACCATTCACAAATAAAAAAAGTAAAATTTCAAAAATAAACTAAAATAAATATATGAATATCAGAATGATTAATATAATTATAAATCAATAAATAAATAAAATTTAAAACATAAACATGCATGAAAAGGTTCTCATTAATTTGGAGATTTAGGTTTTTTTTCTTATAATGATTAACATTGACTATATTATCAATAAAAGGGGATGTAAAATACTATGATGATATCTAAAATGTTTTGAAAAATATTGCAAGAAAATATAGGTGCTTTTATTGATAAATATGAGTCTTCCACTTTGATAGAACATATTCAAAATAATCATGAATTGAATTTGTTAATTAAAAGAAGCCCCAATCCATAATTATTGATATTGATAATTGTTACATATAATTATATATTATAAATATAACCATTATAATAAAATATTTTAGATCCAATATATAATTATTAAAAAAATTATAATAATTCCTTAAACGTTTAAATGTTATCTATCATTTATTTTCACTAAAATTCGGTAGCATTATTTGTTGCAACACAACTATTCTATAATTGTGAAATCAAAACCTATTCTATAATAATTTTTTTTAATTATAATAATTTAAATAATATTGAAATGGTTGTGCTCCAATTATTTTTTTAATCCCCATTTTTTGGAAAATATAATCATTGTTCACGGGAAATAAATCAATGAAAAAATCATTTCGACACAATTACTTAAATTAATAGATCTAATTATAATGATAAATAAATTTTACTTTTTATTCCATAATATTATACATGAAATATATTAATCCATGAAATATTATATATTGGTGAAATATATATTATTATCATTCATATAACGTGTTAATAAAAAAATTAAACACATTGCTTCATGGAGATGGCAGTCAACACATTCATAAAAACAAGGTTTTAATTTTTCACTAAAAACACATAAGTAATAAAGTTATTTATCTTTTTTAGAAACTATATATAATTATATATCTAATATTTTCCAAATAATTACCCTTTTTGAACCATTATTTTTATGCTTCAATGAAAAATGTATCATATCACTTCATGGAGGTCAAATTCATCACATATGCATGTACAATGGTATACCTTCTTATATAGAATAGGAATTGAAGATGAATAATATCCCATAAAAATATTTAAATTAATTATTATATTAATATTGTTTTCATTTAAAAAAATATATAATAAAAATTTTATATAAACTAAACTAAATGTTGTGAAGGATTGATTAGTACCCTTAATCATAACATGAGCTTTCACATTAAGAATATCTCTAATGTAGTGAACTCAGGAGAATTTCAATGAACCAAAATCTTAAAATCATGTAAAATGAATCCTCGGGATGTATAACTTGAAATTTTATTGAGGTAATTTAAATTTTTAGTGTTTCGTTAAGTGGATACTAGAAAGACCCATTTATAAGTTATGAGAAAAGCCATTTCTTAATATAACATCATATTAGGGATGAAAAATTATTTTACAAGGTATTCTATAAAAAATTGAATTATAATGGATATTATAAAATTTATGATCAACAAACAACTCAAAAAATACTTTGGAAAAATGTTTCTATCATATTTTTAGTTATTTACCAATAGATAAACCCCAATTCCCATAATTTATCTTTACCATGATAACTCTTTATAAATCCCTGCCAACTAAATTTAATGACAAATAATAAAAAGTGGAATTCATATATATTTTGAATATTCAGATTAAGAATATATGAAATCATAAAATTAAACATAATAAATGACTAAAGTGATTTTTAAATCATTATGTGTTGAAGACAAAAAAAAATTAGAAATAAATATTGTTTGTGTTTTAAAAATAAAAATTTTGGATTGAATATTAATCACTATATTTATTAGTGTATAATTTTACCAATAAAATTAATTTTTCCTCAATTAATTTTTTTGTAAATTTTATATCATGCATAAACACTTTAGATGAAATATATTGCATGGTATTTGTGAAAATATTATTCTGAACTTTTCAACTGAAAATCAATATTATCATCACAATTCAAACAATTCATAACAAGGTAATATTGTTTTCCTAAATACAAAAATGAAGATCATTTTCAATAGAAAAAATTATAGAATTTGGAAATTTATCTTTTAAAAATAAATGTAAAATATATTAAAAAATTGTTTTTTATTTGAAAATTCCATTTTTAAATTTTAACTCATATATTTTGTATATCATATAAGATACTAATTAAATTACTATAAATATACTATTATTATCTAAAATATATTTTATCATTATTTTATTATATTTTATTTAGTTTGTATAATTTAAATTTTATAATTAATACATTATTAAGATTAAAATGAACTTATTAATTATTTAGTTAATATAATTTAATTTTTTTTCGATGTACTATAATTGAATTAAAAATAACCTCTTTTCCAATATATATATATATATATTAAAATTTTTTAACACTATTTATAACTACTAATTATAATGGTTATATTTTTATCTATAATTTTATAACATCACGTTTTTTTAGGTTTGGTGTTTCATGTGATGAAAAATATCAAACAAAAAATTAATTAAATGATAATGCATTAAAACCCCATTTTCTAATTCATTCAATTTTATTTACAATAATATTACCTTTGAAATTTTTTGATATAAAGGATTAAATTGGGGATATCATTTCCTCCTCACCACTTATGTCTCCCATACCAAATCTGCCAACTTATAATTCCTCCACATACCCATTTCATGAGGAGTGGTCATATTAAAATTAAATTATCTATTTTATAAAAGATTTTAACTATTTTTTTCCTCATAAGACCGATCAATTTCTTGATTTATGACATATGATTTCAGTATATCTGAGGGGAAAAGAATGTTCTCTCTCAAAACTGATTAATATAACACACAATGTTCATGGGAAAGGTTAATATAATTTAAAAGATAATAAGATACCATTCCATTTGGATCAATGTTTTCAAAAGGGATAATGTTTCTCATTTTAACATCCCCTTATATAAAAATATTATTACATTATCCCTGCTAGATATTAATCAGTACAACTTATCTATAAGAACACAACCTTAAACAATATATAATCTTGAGTTATGTCAAAAATCATATTGAAAAAAATTCAGGTTTAGTGTTTTAGAGAATTAGTCTATATCTATTAAATTACATTTCAAAAATTACAAAGTAGACACTTCTACTTAGAATCCAGTTTTTTCATAAAATAAAAAACACTAATAAACATGTTTAGTTCCATCTTTTATAAATAATGACTTTCCTTATTCCCATCCATGACCTTATTCATCATTATGTCTTGTGAAAAACTTTTCAAAAATGGGGTGAACAAAATAAGATCATTAAGGGTTATAAAATAAAGAATGAAAACATTAACCCATCAGTAAATAAAAATCAATGAAACTGTACTTTTCAATCATAACATGCCTTATAAAATCAAATGATTTATGAATAAAACAATGAAATCATGAATCATAATGGTGAATTATGGCATCAATATCATTTTTACATTGTAGACATCACAACTACATAATGAGTTACTTTGGAATACCAATCACAATATATTCCCTAAAACTCTTAGAAGAAAAATTAATGTTTACATCAGTCACGTTACCCAATGAATTGGAGAGGCATCTCGGGCTCACCCACCTTAGGTTTATCATAGAACCACCCATATATGGGAAAAATTCCCAATAACAGTAACATATTAATAACACATAAAACAAGCATAAAATAAAGATAACATTTCAACAACGCAATCACAATATATCCTGTCAAGATATTGAAATAATCAATGCTTTCTTAAACAATTTTCTAAACCATATAAACCATTTAATAAAGAGATTTTTCGAGTGAAAGATTCCCATAAAACTTTGAAAATATTAAATTAATTTTCATTTTAAAACATTAATGTTCATATAAATAAATCCTTAAAACCATTTTGAAAACATGGACATTAATAAGAAATATTGTGAAGATTAAATTAGTAAAATGATATTTTTATTAAGGTGTTCCAAAACAAAGGAGAGATTCATTAATACCAAAAATTGACGAGTAAAATTTATTAAAAACATTATAATATCATGAGAGTAAAGGAATTCATGATATAATATGACAAAGGACAGTATATGAACCATATAAAATTGAATTGTCTCATAACAACAATGATGTCTCAATTGAATGTAAATTGAGATGAAAGCCCTTATAAAAAGAGTATCCTTAGATAAAAGTTAAATCAATTATATAATTATGTGTGTAAAATATAAATACACTTAGTATGATTGGATATTTAGTGTAAAATAATCAGAGGTCATATACACATATTCATAGCACGACATAAAAAATAAGTAGAAGATTAACACAATGAATTGAAATTAGGTTAATAAGTTCCCTTACAAAAATTTGAGAGCCTAATGACATCACTTTAAATTTTAGTAAATGAGTTTATGGGAGAGAAAAGGTTAACTCATCACATAGACATAAAATTTATAGAAATTAGGTTATAGAAGAATATATCCCAACAAAATTATATATAAATTAAAAGACATAACAAAAAAAGTATTTAGAAAAAGTGGGTGAATGGTTCCCATACCGAAAGGGTAACTTATGAAACATACACCACCTGAAAGAAGGATCATATGGCGATAACGTAAATACCAATAATTTAAATTATATTATACAATGAATAAAATCATTTTCAGTACATAGACCACAAAAAATGAAGGAGTAGAAAATATTGCATAAATCTCACGAGAATAAGAACTGAGATTAAAACACCTTACCACATTTTAATCAATTGATTCATACGAACAAAAGTTATTAACCACAAATTGAAACATAGTACACCATGAATATAAATAGAATAATTATTTTATTTATCCACTGGCATTACAGAATACACCACATGCAATAAATAACTGGGGATCAATGGAAATCTCACAAAATTTAATGTGAGATAAGAAACTCCTTACAACGTTTTAATCAATCATATCGTATGACCTAAAGTTTATAAACACAAAATGATTCACATAATACAATTAATATAATGGTAATAATTATAATATATTTCCAATGGTAGTGTATAATAAAACACATGAAATAAATAATTGTCGATCATGGAAAATCTCGTGGAATTAAAAGTGAGATAAGAAACCCCTTACCTTTTATCCGATTTGACACTTTAATTCATTAATCTCTGGAATAATAAAAAAAATAATTTATACATTCATAAAAACCGTTTTCATGTTTATTTTTCCTTTTATCTCACTTATTACCTTGTTATAAATATTATGAAATCATTTATGTTAATAGTTGTATTTTTGTCGATATTTGGTACTAGAGTCAAAAATGTACTTGTTATATTAACATGTGGTCCAAGTGGTAAAAATTTCATTATCTCTAGACTGATATTAATGATTTAGATATAATATATATAATATATATACAGTATTTATATTTATTTATAATAGTACATAACATTTGGAGATAAAAAATGAAATACAACGTTCATGGAGACAGTAAGTCGTACGTACGCAAGAACGCTGCATTTATTTCTATTTCATATTTTAAAGGATTGAAAACATAATGATACAGAGGTATAAAATAATTCCATTATAATATCATTTTTAATATTATTAATCTATGTTCTTTATATGTTCCACATATTGAATGAATGAGTCATATCACTTTGATGGGGTGGTAGTCTGTATTTCCTCAAATGAAATTTTTGTATTTACCCATTGTGGAAACCGTAAAAGGTATGATATAAATGAAAAATACAGAAATATTGATCCAATATAAATATAATATATATCACATGTAAATACACTTCAATATTAATGTCCACCATAAGATGTTGTAGGAGATGATTGAACAATCATCATTTCGTGAGGCAGTAGTTCGTCGTCCATAGTAATAGTATGCTCTTTACCCATTAGATGGAGGTGTTTATAAGTGTAGTTTGAATACATCTCATAACAACATATAAGTATATTTATTATACCAGTATTGTTTTATATGAATAAATAAAAATAGTTTAATGGGTTGGAGAAGAAAAATAAAAGGAAAGAACATAAGAAAAGAAGTTGCCTTTAAATCAGTTATCTCCCATTGGTTTGAACCAAACGGTTTACTTGAACTTCATTATTCCAATGTTAAGGATTCAAAGAGAAATACAGTGATGAAAGGGTATCATTAGGGTAGTTTTTATATGATCCAATGGTCTTGAGAGGTGTGATTAATGGGATTGAGGTGATGGATTTTTATAAGGGGGATATGGCTTGTTATAAATTTTTGTAAATTTTATTTTATTATATAATTATATTCGGTTTAGAATGGTCTAAAAAAAATTAATGTCTAAGATAAAAAGACTCATGTCTAAAATAAAATCATCCTAAAAGTATTGTATAGGTTTTGGATATTATTTTATTCTTTATAATGTTTTTTTATTTAAATCATTCATTAATGATGTAAATACTACATCATTATTATGTCATAAATAATTTTACTTATTTGATGTATAAAAATTATAAAACAATTATCATTTCATAGGAAATATTTTTATCTTTATAATGAATATTTATAGTTTAAGTGATAATGTATATAACCCCATGTTAAATATTATTTACTAAAAGATATATGTTTATGTTATTTTTTCATTACTTAGAATAAATTAATATTAAGTGTCATTATCACACTTAAAAGGATACCTTGGTTACCAAACTCGACCCAAGATTACCATATTAGGAAATTTATCAACCAATTATATTATTTCACATGTTAGGATAATTTAATATTATTATATTGATATTTTTGTACAGTTATTTAGATGATTTACCCTTAAACTATGGAAAATGAAATATTTACTTTTGTATATATTCAAAATGAATAAAAATAGAAGATACATATTTTACCAATTTGGACTACCTGATTATAAATATGGAATCCATTTCTCAAAATTCAAAATACATTAGTGGGAAAAAATATTTTGAAATTAATTTCTATTGTAAAAAAAAATGTTTTTAAGAAATACTATCAAAAGATTGACACTTTTATGTCTATTTTCAAAGTAAATTTCTTTCAATGGACCAAAGTTTAATTAATTGGAAAAACAATAATATAATTTCACTTTAAACCCAATTAAAATTTTAATCTATCAATATAAATTAATTATAATAAAATGCAGTTTTGTTTTAAAATATAGTTTTTTCACTATTCAAAAAAAATGAATTTTATCAGCAAAATACAAAAAATATATTTAACGTAAATTTTGATATCCAGATTATAAAAAAGGTTTTTATTTTGTAAAATAGAACATTTAAATGTGATAAAAATAGATTTAAAAAGGCTTCGCCATCAAAAGGTGGTAAATTTTCCTTTTAATGAATATTAGAGTATTTTATGATTAAAATTATATTCATTCACACTTTAAGCCTCTAAAATTTATTGGATAGGTGTAAAAACCTTTTACAATCATGTATAATCATACTTAATTTAGTTATATTAATTACTACCTATACAATGGATAGGCGTTAACTACCATTTAAAATAATATTATATTATTATTTTTAAGTATGACCCAATGTTGTATGCAATAAAGGATTTCAAATAAAACCGTTGTTGCATATCGGGTACACCATATAACATAGTATCCCGTTTAATTACAATTAATATTAATCTCACCTCTATTTATAAATATGAAAATGTTATATTTTTTATTTAACTTGGATGTTACAGCCTTCCCCCCATTTGGGAATTGCTTCCTCGCAATTATAAAATTGTGCTTAGAAACATCTTTGAATGTCCCACGTATAAAAAAGAGTCAACAAAAATATCATTTTAAAATAATGGAAGAGAAGTACAAAGGTCACCCATGATAATAGATACTAAGATTCCATGAAAACATGGATTTGGAAGGGAAACTAACTCTCATAGATTAATAAGTAGTGATAGTGAACATGATAACATAAATATAACCACCACAATACCATAATTTTTGGGTTACGTAATAGTCTGATGATAAAACTGCGCTTAAAATAGTATATTGAATCATCTTCTAGAGTATCACATAATCTACAATAGAGAAACTATATATTTCCCTATCATTAGACATCAACCAAAACCAATATTTGTTTTTACAAGATCAGATAATCCAAAAAATGAGAATCCTATATTAAATGAAATACAACTATAAATGACAAAATTCTACAGAAAGAACCAAAAGATCAAGGAAGACTATTCAATATACTATTGTCCTTAAAATTATTCAATATAATCCTAACTAATATTGAAACCCAAAACTCAGAAGTATTTAGTCACATAGTCTTCTATAGTAAAGAATAACATTTATCTCCAAAAACATTAACTACTATTATAGTCTCAGACAAATGTGTAATTAACCTATTCAAATATTCTCTATGATAGTATAATAATTCCCATAAATAACACAAATCAAATTATTTTCTCAATTAAAGCATATATTATTCTAAAATAATATTTCAACCATTACTCCATAAAATAAATGATTACTTTTTATTGAATATCATTTTCTCATATCAAACATCAGGGATACTCATACAACAAAAAGTCTTCCAATGTAATCCCATCATCAATATATCCTTAATACTTTTAATCATTTCATCATTCTAAAATCTACCATAACTCTTGAATCCCTTATATGTTGACTTTTTACACATAAAACATTATTCATGATCCATTATCTATTATTTTCAATAAAATTCCATAATACTTAATTCCTACTAACAAAGTCATTAATCATATCCTAAGATTTAATAATGTCAAAATATCAGGTAAGAAAAAATTAATACCTTTCACTGGTCATTGTTAGTTTCTTCATCTTTAATTTGAAAGGCAATAGGAATTAGTAAGAATATATTTGTATGATCATGCAGATCCCATTCCCAAACCATAATTGTAGGAAATCTATTTGAATAATGACCATGAGCACAATATTTAAAACATTCAACTGATCCTTTGGAAAAAACATATTTCCCTTTCTGGGATTAAAATTGATGATTCCTTATTCAATGATTGGTTCTTTATTTATTAACTTCATTACCACATCTATAACTTCTTACCATACCATTGAACAATTTTCATATGTGTTTTTCCACATCCTTGACACATGGGTTTTTTAATATACTTACCTTTATGATTATTACATGAACATAAATTGGGATTTTTTTTTCTTGCATATATGATGAAATCTAAAAATCTACAAGGTTCAAGTGGCCGATCAGGACTCCAAATAGTTGTTTGAGAATAAACACAACAGTTTTCATTGCATATTCCATTTAATTCAGTTTCTTATATAGATAACCATCATATTTTTCTTCACATACATTGTTACATTGAAGCCTTCTAGATAAATCCGTTGACTAAAACCAAAAATGTCAGCGTGAGTATATGAGTAAAATCATCATATACTGTCTTATGAGGAGGGAAACACTTAAATTGACTAATCCATGTTATCATAAACTAATTAAATTAATCTAAAATAAATATTTATATTAATAATATTCTAACCATTATGGTTATGTAACATATTCTTATATAACACCCTAAACTCCAAAGTTATCTAAAATAACCTCTGATATCAACTATAATGACTCATCCCTAAACGTTACATAATATTGAGTTATGTTAAGAATTCATATCGAGGATCATTTCAGGTTTAGAGTTTTAGTAATTTAATCTATATCTATTTCATTAAAATTCAAAAATTAAAAATTAGACACTTCTACTCAGTATCCATTTTTCATAAAATAAAAAATTCTAAAAAACATGTCTAGTTCCATGTTTTAGACAACATGACTTTTCATTGTCCCTGTCCTTGACCCTATTCATATTTAATTCTTGTGAAAAACATTTCAAAATCTGGAATGGGCATAAAAAAATCAGTAAGGGTTATAATATAAGTAATTTAAACATTAACCCATTAATAAATACGAATCAATTAAACCATACTTTTCAATAATAACATACATTATGAAATCATAGGATTTACGAATAACAAAAATAAATCATAAATCATAAATTTAAATTATGGAATCTATATCATACTGACATTATAGTTATCACAGATATGTAGGGAGTTATGTCGGAAAACCCATCATAGTGTATTCCCTAAATATATTAGTAGAAACATTAATGTTTACCTCAGTCAAGTTGCCTAATGCATTTGAGAGCTATCTTAGGCTCACCCACCCTAGGATTATCACGGAACCACCCGTATACATTAACAATTCCCAATAACCATAAAAAATTAATAGCACATAAAAACTCATAAAGAATATATAAATATTCCTTATTACAATTATAATATACCATTTTAAAATATTTATATAATCAATGCTTTATCAAACCATTTCCAAATCTATTTAAAAAATTAAATAGAGAGATTATTGGAATCAAAGTGTCTTATACCAATTTTAAACTTTTAATGAAATTAAAATTTTAAAACATTATTGTATATATAAATAAATCCTTATATACATTTTGAAAACATGGACATTAATGATAAATATTTAGAAAATTAAATCATTACAACAATATTTTACTTAAGTAGTTCATAACTAAATGAGAGATTATTGAATAAAAATAATTAAAGAATAAAATTTAATTAAAACATTATTATATCATTATAATAAAGGTAATCATGATATTGTTTTCCCAAGGATAGTATATACACCATATAAAAGAGAATTTGTGAAAAACAACAATGAAGTCTCAAAGGAATGCAAATTGAAGTGAAATCCCTTATAAAGACGATATCCTTAGATTAAGGATAATTTAATTATATAATCATGTGTGAAAAATATAAATACACACAATATGATTATATATTCAGTGTAAAAAACAAGAGGTCATTCGCACATATGCATATTACGACATAATCAAAACAAGATGTTTAACTCAAAGAATTGAAATTGTGTTAAAAAAGTTTATATACCAAAATTTGATAGCATAACATCGTCAAATTAAAAGTTAGAATATGTTTTGATTAGATAGAAAATTTTATCACATAACATAGACCTTAAATTTCAAGTAATAAGGATATATATGAACATATCCTAAATGATGAACTTATAAATTTAAATACATTACAAAAAAGACTTTAAAAAAATTGGGTGAAAGGTTCCCTTACTGATTTCGTAATGTACGAATCATACACCACATGATAGAATGATCCTATAATGAAAATTTAAATACCAATAAATTAAATTAAATTACACAATGAATACAATAATGGGATTTAAATACACCACACAGAAGGAAATAATGTAAAATATAGCATGAATCTCACGGTAATAAGAATTGACTTGAAAACCTCATACCACTTTCTAATCAGTTGATTTGTATGAAAAAAAAGATAATAAACAAAAAATGAATCACATAATACCATGATAATAAATAGAATCATGATAACATACATTAAATGGATTCACACCATACACCACATGTAATAAATAAGTGGAGAACAATGGAAATATCGGGCAATTATATGTGAGATTAGAATCCCCTAACCCTGTTGTAATCAATCAATTCGTATGACAAAAAGTTAATATCCACCAAATGAATCACATTTTTCAATGAATACAATGTGAATCATGGTAATATATATCCAATGTAATTTCAAAATACGCAACATTCTATAAATAAGTTTCAAACAATATAAATCTCACGAAATTAATTGTGAGATAAAGAACCCCTTAAATCGTGTCCAACATGATGTGTTCGTTCATTACTCTCCTGAGTAATAAACTAAATCTAATTTTTAAATGATTAATAACCATTTTCAAGTCTATTTTTCATTTTCTATCACTTATTACCATGTTATAAATATTATGCAATCATTTAGGTTAATAATAGTCATTTTGTCGATATTTTGTACTTGAGTCAAAAATGAACTTGTTATATTTACAAGTTGTCCATGCGGTCAAAATTTCATTGTATTCAGAATTATATTCATGATTTAGATATCATATATATAAAATATATCCAGCATATATATTTATTTATAACTATACATAACATTTGGATATAATAAATGTAATTCACCGTTCACGGAAACAGTAAGTTGTACGTACACATTGACACTAATTACATTTCTATTTCGTATTTTAATGGAATGAAAACATATTTATACATAATAATATTATAATTACATTATAATATAATATAAAATTTCAGTAATATCCTTCCTTTTAAGTTTCCACATATTTCATGAACGATCATATCACATTGAAGGGTCGGTAGTCTACACTTCCTCAAATGAAATTATCCTATTTACCAATTATAAAAACCATTAAGGTATGATGTATATGAAAGATATCGAATTATAGAGACAATAAAAATATAATATATATAACATGTAAATACAGATCCATCTTAATGGACACCATAAGATGTGGTATGAAAAGATGTAACAATCATCAATTCATGAGACAGTAGTTCACCGTCCATAGAAACAGTATGTTCATTACACATTAGATAGAGGTTTGTTTGAGTATAGTTCTAATAATTATAATAAAAAACATATTTTATTTATTATACTGGTTTAGTTAAAAAATAATGGAATAAAAATCACTTAGGGTGTTGGATAAATATAATAAAAGAAAATAATGTAAGAGAAGACATTTCCTTTAAATCAGGTATCTCTCTTACGTTTGAACCAAAAGGTTTACATGAACTTCCTTCTTCCTAAGGTAAGGATTTTAGAATAAATATAGGGATGTAGGGAGACTATGTGGGTAGATTTTGGATGATCCATTTTTCTTTTGCGAGGTGAGTAATTTGATATAACTGAAATCTTTTTATAAGTGGAGGAGTGGCTCTATAGGAATATTTGAAGATATTTTTTTATTATATAGATTTTTTCGGTTTCTAATGGTCAAAAACTCATTAATGTCTATGATATGATGACTCAATTTATAAATAAAGTCATTTAATAAGAATTTTAAAGGTTTTGAATAATATTATAATCCATATAGTCTTATTTAGTTAAATCATTCATTAGTGAGGAAAATAGTGCATCATTATTGTGTCATATATAATTTTATTAATTTGATGTCTAATAATTATATAAAAACTATCCTAATGTAGTAAAACTTTTTATATTTAAATTTAATACTTATAGTTGAAATAATTTCTTATATATCACCATGTAAAAATCTATTTACTAAAATTTATATGTTTATGTCATTTATGTCTTTAATTTTAATAATTTTATATAAAGTATCATTATCACTTTTAAGTGGAACTATGGTGTCAAAAAATCAACCCAAGGAATACCATCTTCGGAAATGTATCATAAAATATGATTATAAGACATGTTTGGGTAATTTATTATTAATATTATTTATTTTTTACCCTTATTTACCCGATTTACCCTTTATCTATGGTAAATAAAATATTTTCTATTGTAAATATTAAAAATGTCTAAAAATTAAAGTTACCTATATTCACAATTTGGACCTCCTTATTCCAAATATGGAATCCATTCTTCAAAATTCAAAACATAGAGGAGGCTGTTATTAATTTTAAATTAATTCTTGTTGTCAATACAAAAATCGTGTTTTTAAGAAATAATAACTATCAAAATATTGACACTAATTTATGTCAAATTCCAGTGTAAAATAACTTACAATGACCAAAATTTGATTAAATGGTAAAAAATTAATCTATTTAAAATTTTAAACAAATTAAAAATATAATCTAAACATATAAGTGAATTATTATAAAAGGCAATTTTGAATAAAAATAATATTTTTTTCACTATTCATAAAAAATAATTTTTGTCCAAAAAATACCAAAAAATTACCCAATATAAATTTAGAGGACCAGATTGTATTGAAGAGTTATATTTTTTTTAAAATATAACATATTAATGTGATGAAATCTATATTTAAAAAGGGTTCTCTATCAAAAAGTGATAAATCTTATTTTTAATGAATATTAGAGTATTTATGCTTAAAATTAAACTCATTGACATTTTAAGCCTCTATATTTTTTTGGATATATGTTAAAAAAATTTAAAAAATATTTATAATCATATTTTAGTTAGTTCTTTTCATTCCCGCCAATACAATTTCTAGGTGTTAACTAACATTTAAAATAATATTATACTATTATTATTCAGTATGACCCAACGTTGTGTGCAACAAAAAATTTCAATGAAACTGGTGTTTGTGTATCAGATACGCCATTAAGCACAGAATCCCTTTTAAAGTAAAAATAATATATAATTCACAAATATGAATAAATATGAAAATTTTATATTCATTATTTACCTGGGATGTTACATTATCTCTACCTTCAAACTCCAAGCCTCATAGATGGTTATTGACATAACAATTTTATATATCTTACACATCATTAATGTTTCTATGAATTGTATTCATCATCTACACATACTAATAAGCATTTAATCTCCTACTAAATATTGTTCCCCTAATTTTACCCATCAATCTGAAGATCAAAAAAATTTCACTTACACAGGCTCATATGATTCTATTTAATCTATTGAATTGAAATTATATGTTGTATATGAAATCTACCAGGGGATTGTTTTGATTAAGAATTCATTTAAATTCTTTGAAATAGGTTCTTACAACATCCATTGGTATTTGAATGGTCTTCAAAAAATGTCTATATATATAAGGTTGATATGTAGTATCAATTAACAATTTATTATTCAAATCCTATAGAATAGTTTTCAATAAAATTATTTTTAACCATTGATATCAATTTGTTATAATGTAAATTCATAAACAATGTAGTCTTACCGCACACCTCTTGAATATTTTCAAAATATGGTCATGTAAGAATTCTCTAGTAATATTTGTAAATGTGATGTATTTTATGTTGTTTTAATGCAACACAAATAGAATTTTGAGCCTCATAAATTCATTGTATTCTTATAAAAATCGATCTTAGAGTTCCTCTATTTTAATACTGTAATAGTTAATATTTTATTCTTCCACTAGGAAATCGTTCATTCAACTTTAAAGCATATAATATATCTGGATAAATATTATGAAATCTCATATTATTTTTTTCCACTATAAATTATCTCTAAGAACATTATATAATTTTTCACCTCCAATATGTACAGAGAATGTTGAATTATTTTTATCATCCAAAACTACTTTTTCAACTTATGTGTTGAGGGAACACAAATTCATTTCAAAAAATTTATAATTTCATAATTATGAAATTTTAATTATAATTTATTTCCAACATATTTTGTATCTCCATATCATCCTTTTGTGAATCCTTAATAAATTTATGGATAAATGGTTGAGCATTCTTTTGGGAAGGATAATATTTCTCCCATCACCTTATAATTAGGAAGTCCATCCATTAAAAAAAGTATGAATATTTGATCTAAATCTCTCCTCATTACAGATTGGGTGACATATTACATTCTAAGTAGTGAATCAATCATCGTTTTCCCTCTCATGAGGGTAATTTATTGAGTAATCATTGTTTCTGTTTAGGTCTGACCGTATTTTATGTGATACATTAAACTCATATATCGGAATATCTACATGAATCCATTGTGTTCAATATAAATAGAATTCCACCACCATGGAGATAATTTTGAAAATATTTTAATGTTTATACTAAAATAACCAGAACGATATCATGTGTTGGGTAATTTTCATTATCAGTCAACAACATATATAAATAATAAGAAACTATTATGTCATTTTTCAAATGAACTCATCCAAAAACAACTAGTGATGAATTATTTTATGTTATAAAAATGAAAACATTATAGTGAGATGTATGTTTAATAGTGATGCCATATTTATTATTTAGATCAAAAATATTTTCCAAAGATTCTATAATTACAAATAATTTCACTATGTTTCAGGTAATCATCAATATTTTATTGTATAATAAGAAAAAATTTATGATAAATCATGAGTACCGTACTTCTGTTCTATGTAAATATCATATTTTATCCAAAGAGGTTGTTCTTAACCATTAATCAGTCAAATGTTTTGTCTATAGACATAGAAATATATAATCACTTCTAATTACATGATTCATGAAAAAATATTTTTATATAAAAACATTATAATTTTATTTTATCAACAATTAAATTATCTTTACCTTATGTTTTTTTATCACAATCATGAAGTTACCTTCTATTTCTTCCTTTGTTATAGAATATATGATAATTCATTTAATGAATAATACAAATTTTTTATGGTAATATCAAGAGAATATATTCATAAGATACCATAATATATTTGAGAAATTTTTAAGTATAAATTAAATCAATATCAATTCATTAAATCCATAACTTATTTACAATTATATCATGGATATATAATCCCTTTTCACTATAAATTTATAATTTCTGGATCGAAATTAAATCATCATGAAATACTTATCTCCTCATAGCTCATCAAATTGTCCATAAATATTGGTTATAAGATATTTAGTCATTACCAAGATATTGTTACATTAAAGATAGAAAATGTAAGAAAATATCAGTACATCCCACTTCATAACAAATAGTATTAATTCACCTCATTAGGAAGAAGTCTTGTAGATAAAACTATTATCCATTTTTTATTATAATTTCGTATTCAATTCCCCTAAATCAATGTCATATTTTCTATAAGCCATATTTGGGATATGTATAAAATTAATTATGAGATTAATTAAAAACCAAATTCATGATCTGGGGGAATAAGAATAAAATAGTTAAAAAATTACTCAGGAAATCATTGTAAGACAGTTATTTATCAAATAATTATTACTTCAATAATAATTTATAAAAATATCACATAAAATTATTTGGAAAACATATAATGATATAATTTCCAAAAATTGGTCATAGTATTACAGGCACTGATAAATGTTCATGGGATGTTTTAAAATGTTAAATGTGAGGCCCAGGTATTAGTAGATAATATGTGATATATATAAAGAGACTATATTCAGTCCTAAAAGTCATTAAATTCTTCCATTAATGAATTTTATGATTTTTTGGATGAACATTGCATAAAATTCCATTGAAGGTGGTTATTATATTTGAGATTCAATTATCAAACCACAAAAAAATTCCTTGATAAATCAGTATTTTATCAGTGGGATGATAATTCTGTATCATTATAAATTGTTCTAAATATAATATATTTCATTGATCCAGAATCAAATAAAAATGTCATTGTACAAAATTGGATAAAATGTATACCATTAGCTACTAAATTATCGAGAATCACTTCTTCCCCTATGAAATCATAATATTTCCCTTACTCCCTCATCTTGGTCAGTTGATGACATTGATTTTCTCCATTAAAAAATATAATTAATTACTGATTTAAATTATTCCGAGACTGCATAAAATTTAAGCACTAGAACATGGGGTGAAATTGGATGATATTTATTGTATTCTAATTCATTTGAAAGCCTTATTTAACTAATGCAGCATTCATATGAATGATTTTCTTCCATTCCCCAATTAAAATATCCACCAGAACTAATGAATAAAGTCCCACATTATTATTCCATTATTTTTAGCATACAAGAAGACTAAAATTCTTCCTCCTTCTATGAGTTATCATTTGTGATTTCTTAAAACACTGTTTTAATTTTTATATTTTGAAAAATCCATGAAAAATTAAAATACATATTATTTTTTCAACCTTGAGAGAACATTGAAAAATATCCTCACAGTATCCAATGTCTCTTACAATTATGTCAATATATTTTATTGGATTTAATATATTAAATAATTGGCCCACATTATGTTAATACATAGTGTTAAAATTTGAGGCATGCCATGTGAACCACATGATTTTTTCAACCTATAATCAAATTTATTCATACACCAATTATTTAAACTATAATATTTCTCAATCCATTAGTGATTAAAGAGTTTAGTGAAAATATTAATTGATTAATAACTTCCTAAACTACTGCAACTAAATATATTAAACTTATTCATTTGGAGTTATTCTAAAATAATAGCTCATCATTGGTTATCCACAACTTCTACATGATAAATATCTAAATAATATTCTAAAAATACGATAACTAGATAATGAAATTTATCATCCATATATAATGAATACACTAACTATATATTAGTGGATTATAAAAGCCACTATGTATAAGTGGATTTAGAAAATTAAAGGATTCAATTGAAGGGTGATATTCTATTTTTTAATTTGTGATTTCAACGTGAATTTAATTATTTTTTATTGATCAAGATCATTTAGTGAAAATTATTAGTGGATTTCAATATGAATTTCATTATTTTTATTTTAAATCTAAATAAAAAATTTACGTTTACATAAGGTTCTCTAAATTAAATATATTCAATTTTTACATAATTGTTCATAAATAGAATATTAATCACCAAATAATAACGTTTTATATTGTAAAATGGGGAGTGAATTTATTCCCCAATGATAGGAACTATGTGAATATGGATTTAATAAAAACCCATTTTTAGGGTTATTACTCATAGGGGTGTTTATAAAAATTCCTATATCTATATCCAATATCTCTATAGAGATTTTTGTTTATTTAAAAAAGATTAGAAATTATCGAATATTGGGATGATTTTTGATATATAATCATTTCCAAATGTTTCTACTACTATTATCTAGTATTGATCCCAAAATATTAAAAACCCACTATGCTTGAATCTATGTTGACCTCAATTTCATTCATTTATAATAAATGATTCTATATGAATAATCACATTATCTTCATATCAATAAAACTAAAAAAAATTAGAATCCTTTGATATTATCAACTTATTATTATTATTATTATTCAATTATAGGAATATATCTCATTAAATACATTAGACATTCTATGCCTAAGTCATGAAATATATAGCAATCTTAATCATATCCTTTGGAATGGAAACATAATAATTATAAAGCATTTATTCTCTGTCAGTGTAATCAATATGGATAAAATAATTAGATACAATAAAAGAATCATGATTGTTTTAGAAAAAAATAAATATGAAATATCGTTATGAGATCATACCCATATAACATGAATCCTAAATCACAAATCAAGTACTTGAGCATGTCAATAACTATAATCCATTATTACATGAATATGTCATAAAAATAATCAATGTGGAATTTATATACACATATAGATCATTTATTAGAATTGTGTGTAGTCTAATGTGAGGTGAATATGGTCACCACTTGTTTTGGAAAACTGTGTGGCCTATTGAGGAAATTAGAATTTCTGTTTTCTTTTTTTACTCTACCTTATTTATACCCCAAACACCAAAACACAACCACCCAGACAGGATTTTAACCCTATGTGTGCCCCCTCATCCACTCTTCCCCCTTGAGATCCATTATGGGGTAAATTTTGGTGTGATTTCTCCATGAATCCTCAAATATGTCACCTCTTTGTTATTTCCCCTTCTTTTCATGTGTTTTTATCACATTTCATTTTGATTTCAAGTCTTCCGTGCATTGGGATTCATTTTTAGGGAATGAATATATTTTTACGTTTTTAATATTGATTTTTAGGGCCCAATATTTCCTATTTAAGAGATGATATAGGTGAGGATGTAGTTTCCCAGTAGATTCTAGATGCTATTTCACAGAAAGTAGGTGGTTCTATACTAAAACATTTTTTCATGATTTTGATATTCTTTCTTAACTACTTCTTTATGTTCTATGGATTGAATATGAGGTTCAAGATGTGTTTTTAAATTTAGTCAAGGTTATTTGATGATTAGAGATTGGGTTTTCAAGAATATGTGTTATATTTTTTATATTTTCCATATGTCCTCTGTTTTTTTATTCACGTGTTTGAATAAATGTGTTAGTGGTATGATGCCAGTTTTGAAATTTTTTTCCTATGCATTTGAGTCCAAATTGGGTTTTGAATTTTATAATATTATTTTATCATGTGTATTGTGGTTTTTGAATTAATTATATATAAAAATGAATTTAAATGAGGTAAGTGAATTTTGGAATGAGCACAAATGGAATTAGAGGTGACTTGGTTGGTGGACTAGAACTAGTTTCATTGTGATTCAAAAGTGGATTTAGCCCAAATTCACATAGCCATATTGATAATGAAAACACTAAACCATTAATTATCATGTATGGGGACCACTATATTTTTCATTGTTTCTCCTCTATAGCAGCTTGTACATGATGACCTAGATGGTTGGGGTTTATATAACACCATTCACTGAGATAAAATATCATTAGGGTCACACCATTAGCTAGTTCTTATAGGGATATCCCCTGAAATAGTGCTCTCTAGTGATATCATACTCACTATCAGCATACGATACACCTTGATTATTATTGGAAAAGATATCATGTTTTCCATTTAAATAATTTCTATGAAAAATAATTCTTTCCTTTTTCTAAACATTTCATTTTAATTTGATGAATAATTTTTATATCATGGAATTTCATTTTTGGGTGTCATAATAATGTGTTCTCATCACATCCTATTTTCACTTTCAAGTGTAGGTAGATATGTTTTTCATTGACATTTGTAAAGGAATGATTTTTGTATATAGTGTTTTAGGATGATAATGGAATTCCTATGTCGGATATTTCATAGTGGATTAATCAAAATGCTCCATTAATCATACGGTCGATTTTTATGTAGTTTAGTTCTTACTTTTTTGTGTATCCATTTTTTGTTTTTGTTTGATGATGTAACATGAGACTAAAAAATCGTATTCCATGATTGGTAATGATTATTTATGAATGCAATTTTTATTATTGTTGGTTGAATATGGTTTAATAAATAGGTCCAATCATTCAAATTTAATATTGTTGACACCAGGGAAATAGTTTCCAACCTGTGAAGATTGGGATTACCCATTGGGCCCTGATGATGATCCGGTCAGTTGTTGACTAGGACGGAACTCCATCTTGGTTCGTGAAAAAATGGTATTAAATAAGGTACACTCATTTGGGACATGATATTTGAGAAGTGTCTTGTATGAGTTGATATGAGACTATTTTGGCATGATGTTTTGGTTGTGAGTAATGTTCCCGACCAACATTCCTTGTATAGATCTTGAGTCACCATGGGTTGTTGGGCCTTTTGTATAACCAATCATCCAAGGGTGACGTATAGTCTCTATAAGTTATTTGGACAATGGGTTGTGGTTAAGTGGATTTATTCCCACATTATTATGTCAGAATTTTTTATTTTTGGATTTATGGAATGTTGGTATTTGTTGTTATTACTGGTTATTTTTTCTAAATTTTCTGAATTATCATATTGATAATTTTCATTGTGATTATTGACTCTTATATCAACATGCAAACCTATTGACTTATTTTTCAGCCGTAGGAAGAGGTTAGAGAGAGTTCTTCATCACCAATTGGTCAGAGATTAGTGGAATCTTTTTTTAATAATGATAATGATTTTGGTAAAAGAACAACATCTCTTTTTCTTTAGTATAGAGATGTTGAACGAGGGAATATGAAGGAAAAAGCTCAAGAGTTCCTCAAGGAATATACATCATCCATTCATGGAAATGTTGAACCTCAAGAAGTCTTGGAGGATCTAGAATACATAGAGAGGATTTTTTAGTACATCATCACTTTTGAGGCTATTATGGTGTATTGTTCTTTGTTATTGCTAATATTTACTCTTTGGAGATGGTGGGACATAGTGGATCCAACTAGCATAACCGAGTAGATGAGTTGAAATGATTTTAGGATCTTATTCAACTAGTAGTATTGTACTGAGTTATTGGATTATTCCAGACCCTTTCATAGATCTCTCCGAGGGTGACTACTATATTATGGAGCATACTAAATTTTTTTTGAACTAGTTCTTTACGCACCCTAGATTGTTTCAAATGAGTAGTTGAAAGCTCATAGGTTCGAGATGGTTTTGTGTCCAGATATTTATTATACAATCATTTTTATAACATGAATCCTAAGCCGAAGTGGTTGGTCAGGCTTGTTTGGGTGAGTTTTACTACAAAGGCACAAAAGGGCTCTCTAGACTCATGTTAGTTATAGGATGTGGTGGCTCGTCAGAGAAAATAAGATGATGTATGAGAAGGGGAAAAGAGAGGTGGTATTATAGGAAACCCTTCTAGATAGCCATTGTATGTGGCTTAAGATGCATGGTCAGTTATCTGACACCATTGTGCGTAGGTAGGGAACATACATCTTTAAAACATATATCCAACACAATACTTGAAACGTTGTGGAGCGATTGGGAAATTGCAGTGATTCAATAGAGCCTCAAGTTCTTCTTAGTGTTTAACATGATCTATTGATTTTAGGGGAATTTCAGCCCAGATAGAACCATCAAGGATAGTGGGATAATGGTTCAGTGGTCATGGTGGAAGTGTCGGATCGTATTCTATGTAGAGGTACATTAGGGTTGATTTTCATGTGATTGGATTTTTTAAGATGATGTGAATATTATTCATGAAATGGACCATGCACTAACAATATTGGATGAGGGACCTTCAATATTTCGAGGTACTATTTGGGTTGCATGATCTATAAATGGAATTTTGTTTTAAACTAGTGTGTCTATTTTTTATCTCTTTCAATATTGTGTATTCTTTGGGTTTTCCAGATGTACTCATTTCATATGATATTCATCTAGTAACACATATTCAAAATAAGAGATAGAAGGGTCTCATATGTCCCTCTTACGAACTCACCATATCAGGCATCGAGTAAGAATTGGATTTTCTGGTTTTACAGATGGACCAAATTTATGTAATCCTTAACTAGGATTGGATAGATCGTTTCTTGGATAACATCAATTTTTATAATAATTGAGTGAGGTTCATGGAATCAGAAGGAAGTACCCTAGTTTTGTAGGGGGAATGAAATCCTCTATCGGGTCATGCTGGACTTCCACACATAGAGTTGGGTAATAATATCTTCTGTTATAATCACTTGTGTTTGAGGATGATGGTAGTGATACTGATGCAGGATTATGTCATTTAGTGTATGACTTCATAGAGTTATTTCCAAATAACTTATCATGTTTTCCAGCAGGCCAGGATTTGGAGTAATCGAACAATTTAGTTATGAGATCAAATACTATATATCTTCAATCATACCATTTGGACCCCACCAAGTCGAGGGAATTAAATATATATATGAATGATTTGGAATCCAATGGATTCATCATTTTGAGAGTATCTCTGTTGGCCTTCCTAATATTTTATGTGAATAAGGTTCATAGATATATATGATTATTCATTTATTACTAATTTCTGAACAAGGTAACCATTATGAAAATATATTATATACCAAAAAATGATTACTAGATTGACCATCATAATGGGGAAACATGGTTTTGAGAAATTTAACTGTGTTATGGTTGTCACCATGTTAGTGTGAATGGGGTAGACATCTTGAAAATGGATTTCCAATGAATTCATGTCCATTTTAAGAACATAGAAATGACTTTCATATAGAAAAATTATTTGACAGTTTTTCTTATGTTTATGAATAGGTTTTTCAAGAAGTATCAGAGTTATTTTTTAATGGTATTTAGGGTTGCTAACCTACACTATTCTAGTTTCGAGGAGTATAATGATCATATTTAAAAAATCATTTTCAGTACTCTTTGGAACTATCCATTTTATGCCTCATTTTCAATGTAATCATTCTAGATCAAGGAGGTCAATTTTTTGGGTCTTGTTATAATGGAAATAGATTTTTAAGTCGATCTTGAGAAGATCAGTTCTGTGATTTCATGGGATTAGCCAAATAATTAATTTGAGATATAAAGAAATATTGGCTTGGCTCGATGTTATAGGCAGTTCGTTCAATAATTCTATCAAATTTATTCACTCATGACAAATCTCACCCAGACACGAGTAAAGTTATAATGGGGCATGGAATATGAGGTATCATTATATGATATATAGATGTGGTTGAATACCTCCTTGATTTTTATTTTTCATGAGTCTAGGAAGGACATTGTGGTTTATAACAATGCATCAATCGTAGGTATTGGGTGTATGCTTATGTAGAATAATCATGTGGTGGTGTATTGTTATCACCAAATACAACCAAATGAAAACAACTATCTATCCCATGACATAGAGTAGGAGTGTTTATTAATTTGTTGAATTTGTGGTTCTATTTACATTTTAGAGTGAAATGTTTGGTTTAATATGATCATAAGAGTATTTCATACATGTTTCAAAAGAAGTATTTTAAATTGAGGTAGTTCCATTAGGTATATTATCTACAGTAGTCTGATATTGACTTTACCTATATAATTTTTAATGGTAGTGTTGTGGAATAATAATTGAGTATCAATGTATGTTACATGCATCAGAGGAGTTTGAAAATGAGTGTAAATTTATGGGGCTCTATGGTCAGATGTATTGGAAACCAATGAGCATAGTGGATGTTCTCTCATATCTAGTGATTAGCTAACTCCTTCCTTTCTGGAATAGATTCAGTAGGACTATACTATTGATGAGTTATGCTAGTTGTTTATGTAGTTCCTTCTGAGTGTGGAGACACCTTTCACATAGTTATTATCTCCCATTTCAATCTTGTCTTTCACAGTTATATATGTGGCACCCTTTTCATTGGGAATGTTTTTTACCGAGGAGTTTAATGGTGTGTGTCTGTTGATTTTGAGGCCATGTATGGGGAGGGATGTAGCTGACATTATATCATAGAGTTATACATGCATCAGGTGAAATAAAATCATGAAAGGCCTTCTGGTTTTCATCAGCCACTACACATTCCTACCAATATGTCTAATGATATCTCAATGGACATTATATTTATCTTCCCTCATATACCCATCAAAATTATGACATATTGTTAGTGATTGATCGTCTGACCAAATCTACCAACATCATTTTGATCATATATTTTTCTTATGTGGTTTATTTGCACAGAATATATGTTCATGTTTTAGTGAAGCATCATGTTGTCTTATTGGATATTGATTCTGATAGAGACCATTGTTTCACTTATCTATTTTGGGAATGCCTTAAATAGGTACTAGGGTTTATGTGAAACTGAACATGGAATATCTTTCTAAAATAGATGATAGGTCATAGTAAGTAAATCTAATTTTGGAGTTCACGCTCGAAGAATGTGTTTTGAATTTTGGTAGTCTAAAGGATATACATTTGGTTTTGCCAGAGTTTTCATAAAATAATAGTTACCAATAATCAAACTAAATCATTCTTTTTTACCAAGATCTAGGGTCGTTCAGTCCATTTTCCCCTATTAAGGGATGCATTAGGTGAACCTCATTTTAGGGACCAATGATAGAATATGAGACATCTCACAGGGTCATGTTGATGAAAAAGTGATTTTTAATGGATCATAGTCACCACAAATCTTATATGGGTTAATGAAACTAATACCTTTAGTTTTCTGTGGGAGACTCTGTGTTCTAGAAGGTTTAACCTCATTTGGGTCACCATTGATTTGGTCGTGAAATGAATTTTATTGGAAAACATTATATGGACATTCAATATCACCATGTAGAATTGTATGGTAATAGACATGTTAGACATACATTCAAAGATGTCATAAATTCATGAAGTGTTTCATGTTTCCCAATAGAAAAATTATAATCCAGATTTTTCTCATGTACTAAATAGGGATGAGTTTGAAATCAAACCTGAATTATCTTTATATTGAATAGATAATGTGGATTATGTATTATGAATAGAAAGTTATTTATTATAATTACATTCTACTGGTTCATGTTTTTTTGGAAGCACAACAATGATAATCATGATATGTCATGGGTTGTGAAAAAGTATAAATTTTCTTTCTATGATCAAAACATACATTTAATTTTCGAGGACAAAATGTTTCCATGGTGGGAGAATTGTCACACCCATGTATTATTTTGATGTGTTTTTCTGTTTATATTTTTCTATCCTCTTTTCCATTGTTTTTTCCTTGGTTTTTGAAGAAAAATGGAAAAAAAATTAAACACCACCATGCGCATAGTCATCCAATTATTTTCCAAAACAAGTTCCCATGTTTAGGTAACCAAATGGACATGTGTTGTTTTTAGACAGAGTCTTATCACATGGATTTCTCATGGTCCACAAAACCTGTGGGATAACTATGAAGAATTTCGTTTCGTTGATATTTAGGTTATCACGATTGTTGTATAATTTTGAAAACCACAAGGGAACTGTGTGGCCTATATATTTCATTAATATTTTTGTTTTCCATTGTCTACCAACATGATTTTAACCCCTGAATCTCCCAAAAAACTCCCCCCTCCACTATATTTCTACCCAATCCATACATACCGTTCCTCTCCTTTCCCTTTGGTGAAAAGTTTGTAGCTAATTTTGTGTAACTTCCCCCTAGAATATTAATATACGTTCATTATTTCTTGTTTTCATCCTATTTTCATTGGTTTTCTTCGCCTTTCATTTGTGATTCACATTTCTACTATTTTGGGTTTCATGTTTTGGGTTAGATCATTATTTTTAATGTTTAATCATTATTTTTATAGTTTCATCATTCCTCTTATAGTTATTATTGAAATTTCGTTTAGGTTTTACATAAAATTCAGATGTTTCATTACATGAGGTAGGTGGTTTTATGCTTAAATTTGTTTTTGATAATATTTATATTCATGGTTTTCTGATATTATTTAGGAATTTTATATAAGGGGTAAAATGGGTACTTAAATGAATCATGGTTTTTGGATGTAGGCATTATTTTTTAGATGGAATTGTTTAATATTCCATGTGTGATTCACATATTCATCCATGTTTTGTGTATCAATGTATTTCAGAAAATGTGTGGGTGGTGAGACGTCTATATTGAAATTTTTTTATTGTGTGTGTGGTTTCAAAATGTGTTTTGAATGTGGGATGATTATTTTATCTGGTTTATTATAGTATTTTATTTGTGTATATATTATAATAACATTTTATGTGATATGTGAGATATTGACTAAGCACAAAGGGAATCATGGGTGAGTAGTCAGGTGGACACGGACTTGTATTCTAGTTAATTGGAATTTGATTAGGCACGAATTCACTTAGTACTTTTTAAGATGAAAACACTAAATAAATATTTATTATTATTCAGTACAACTAGAATTTTGGATATTTCTTCTCTCTAGTAGATCACACATAAAAGCATGATTTGTTATGATTTATATATCTCTTTTCCATAAGATACACTGTCTATAGGTTCACAAATTTATCTAGTTCATATAGGTATCTCCAATATCTTTTTTATCTGTTACGATATCATACCAATATTTTTCATATGCTGCACCTTGTAGGTTATTTAAAAAGGAACATTGTTTTACATTAAATAAAATTTTCCATAAAAATATTACTACCCTATTTCTAAAGCATTAATTTTATTTTTTTAATAATTTTTATTTCATGTAACCTCATTATTGGGAGGAATCCTACAGTGATTTATCTCACACCCTACATATAACTTTGGTTGTATGTAGACCTTTTTATATTTAACATAGGTAATGGAATTTTTTTTGAAGATGGTGGTTTGATATTATTGGGGTATTCCTGCATGAGTGTTGTGGGGATGGCATGAAGATGATTCTAAAATAATCATATTATAGTTTTTATATAGTATGGTTGTTCCCATTTTTATTATCCAATTATAGATTTTCATTAATTTTGTAAACATGAATTTTAAAATATGTATGCCCTATTTTTCTATGTTTATTTAAACATTTAATTTTCATTACTATGGGTTGTTTACGGGTTAATAATCAAAAGAAATTATTCCTATGTTATATTGTTGATACTGGGGCAGTAGATTCCTTCCCATGGAAATTAGGAACACCATTTGGGCTGTTCCTTGTAGTGGGTCGGGTGTCGATTTGGATGGAACTACTACCTAGTTTGTGATAGAAAATGAAAAAATTAAAACCATATGAACCAATGATAAATCAAACCTAAATAGATCAATTTAAATGCATAAATATATCTATGAACTATATTTTATATATTTATATTCATTATAAGAAAAATAATTATTTATTCTTTCAAAAAGGTTGATGTTTTACTAATATTAAATTTACATTCATATAGTATATGGTTTTATAAAATAGAATATATTAATTACTCAAAATTTTTTTATAAAAATTAAGATCATATTTTAAATAATAAAAAAAATTAAATTCGAGAGAATTGTTTATATTCATTGAAATAGATTTATATTCACATGAATAGTGAATGATAGGGTTTCTGTAAAGTATTTATTTTGTTAATTAAATGATGTAATGTAAAAGTACCATAATGCTTTAATTTTTTAGGTAACATAATACTCTTTTAATTAGAAATTATCACATTAATGACACAATAATCATTAAAATAAATTATATTTAAAAGGTCATTTTTAAAAATAAAATCACATTTTTATATAACTATTATTAATTTCATTTTAATATTTATATAAAAATTAATAAAAATTGCTGAAATATATACTCTATAGTTGGAATCATGATGTTGAAATTTGATTTTACTTCAATTTTATTTTAAGTTATTATGAATAGTAAATATAGTATATTTTAATTACATTGGTAATGGTAAAATGAATAAAATTGGGGATAAAACTATAGATTGAGACCCAAAATCCTTCAAAAAACTTGTAATTATTTAATTTGAAATTATTATTAAATAATAATATCCTTGGGATTGAGAATTTGTAAATTTATTAGCCCTTTACTTTGATAATGATCATTCTATCATTTTAAATAATTATAAAAAACAATTAGTCTTTGTATCTATTTTAATTTCTCCATCAAATTTTCATTTGGGATAAAAACTTTTATGTAATATTTTGAATGGTTATTTTAAATATGGACTATTATATTTTATCAATAAACATTATTTTTAGTTTTTAGGGATTGAGAAATTATCTTATGTGCTTAAGAAAAGTCAAAACAATACTTCTTCAAGTATTAAAAAATCAAGTAAATGATTTTAAAAAAATATAAAAGTAATGGAATTTATTTAAATTATTAATATAAATGAATTTCTATTAAAAATATAATATATTTTTTGTGTGTTCACTATAGATATTTAAATTGCATTAATACCTTTGAATTAATTATAGTCAAAAAATTTGAATAGTATGGAAAATTACTTCAAGGATATATTAAGATAATTAATATCTTATTTGATTGTTTACTATTCATAAATATTTTATATATTGATAAGTGAAAGGGAAATTGTCTTGAAAATAACCCATTTTTCACTTATGGGTTACGTTCCTTTATTAGTATCATTATTTACTCATATAAAAAAAATATATTTTTGCATTCATCAAAGGTTATAACATTGGTATAAAACAATTTGATAAGGGTGAAATCAAAACCAAATAATTACCAGTTTTTTAGTTATCTATATTTTCAATACAACATATACTACATTAAATATATGTTTATTTGGTTCAACTAGATCATGACTATTAATTTATTATTATTTAATATTTTACGTAATTCTAAGGGTTCCCCTCCCCTCATTTATTAAGGGCTGCCTACTTTCCTGTCTTCCTCAGACCAATTGAAGACAGTAGTTAAGAAAAATAAAAATGAAAATATCTCCCAATAATATTAACTGAAATCTCATTGGTCCTTGTATCAACAAAATTCCAATCAAATATGTCATAAGGGGTAATCCAAATAGGTTATTATAGGCTAATGATTAAGTCACAAACAAACTATTTCATGTTTATTTATTCGTATACAACCAAAAATTAATATTATACCATTGTAATATAAAAATATTAATCTCTCACATATACTTATATGTTTTTATGATTATGATATAATCATTTTTCATCTCATTATCCATCCATTGGGAAATAAAATCATCACTCGTGTGTGTATGGAGACTACCACCCCAACGAAGCAATGTGCATCGTTTTTCGTCACCACCCCACATTAATGATAATTAAAATAGTATTAAATAATATGCATGATATTCCTGGAAGAGTTATAAATCAATAATGATATGATATTATCTATTTTTTACCTTTATGTCTGTTGTATATGGTTAATGTCATTGATGTATTTGTTCTTACTAACACGTTTATGAATTATTGAAATTCATTTTCCTTGTACGTATTCCATGGAATAATAAAATATTGAATTTAATATATAAACATTATTATCATATCCTGATTAAGATTTTTGATATAATTGAACTATTAACACATTTCCCATGGTAATCCTATAGAATCTATTTTGGTATTATGAATCAAAGTTCATCAAAACATATAACTGAAAATAATTTTGATTATGTTACAATAAATAAATCATTAATATATATATTATAAAGTTAGTGAGGTTTATTTAGAAAATATTTCTAATGAATTCCTTCTCATTATTTTTTATTAAATTCTAATGTTCTTTAATATATTTTTATAAGGTTAAAATTTATTACACAAAATATTTTAAATCACATTTTAAAATACCTATAAATGTTTTCTGCTGTTTTAAAAAGGAATATTTTTATTCTTATTTGAAGAAGATACTTTACCAAAAGGTGTAAATGGAATAATTATTTAATATTTTTTAATATTAATAGAATTTCACATATTAAACAATTTTTATTACTTTTCTTATTTATTAACGAGTCTCTATGATTATTTTCAATTCATATTATTTGAAAATTATTTTTGAAATTTTTCAATACAATAATTTTTGAGTGGAAGGGGTATTTCTCTCTATTATTATGGTAAAATTTAACGTGGTATTGTAATTTTTTCTAAGCAGGTGTGCCCTACTTTTTTTACTATATTTGGTCATATTAATAATTTTGGATTTATGATATGGTAATTGAGTGTTATATAAAATGATTTGGGATCCCAATATAGCTTATATGATGGGAGAACCCAATAAAAATTATACAACATGTAACATATTATACTATATTTTGACATATTATCTATTGTTTTATTTTTTATCTACATGATCCTTAATTTAAACTCTCATTATAATAGGGGTTCATGGTTGATTCATCTTTGTATAGACATCTGAGGGGTTGGGGAATGTGGTTTATATCCAAGCCGATGATGTTTCAAGGAATATATGGGTTTATCACAAGAGGGGATAATGAAATGAATCCACAAGGACTAAATAAAAAATATATTATCATAATTAATGGATACCTAACAGTTAGTGGAAGGCTAGTATTATGAATTTCCATAAGTAGTCCAAAAAGCATGTTAGTGGAAGTCTATAAGTAGTGTAATCCTATAGGAATCCCAATATACAACTAGAATTATCACCCCACCATGACATATGTACATCCAAATACAATGGTAATACTTCCATGAACCACCAACTATCCAATTGGAGCCAATAGATAGCTAGTGACAATTGTCTGGGAATGTACAGTTTCATTAATATAATTCTTTTTATTATTATTTCTTTCATAATATCCATAAGGATCCTATATATGTATATTTGGAGCATTAAATTGGAATCATCATTGATAAAAGTTATGGTTGATGTATGGATTCTCTTATTTTCATTATACACTCATTTGAATATTTCTTGTCATTTCCTCCTATACATTTGTCATTAACATAGTTTGATCTTCATGTCATTGGTAAATCTAGATTGGGAATCATTTATTGGTGTATTTTTATATCTTCTATCAATTTATTATATAATTCTATATATCTTTATAAGTGAATCCTATGTTGAGAGATATCTGTATCATTAATTGATGTATATGGATTTGTATTGAAATTATCACCAACTAAAAAATTTTATTCGTTAATTTGAAATGTATATCAAATTTATTTAAAAATAATGTTTTCTTGTATTTTGGTAAAAAATTGTAAATTGAATGAATTTTATGATTAAGACCTTTAAAATTAATTTGAAAATATTGTGATTAATTTGGGATGATTGTCATGAACAGATTTAAATAATTTGACACCTGAATTAGATGATAACATTATATAGGGGATTTAATGAAATCATTTTTCACCTAGTGTGGGATAGATTGAATTAAAAGGCTTAAGTTTTGATGAACACAATTTGATTTTGATATTTTAATTGAAATTTAATTTTTTGAAACTTTAAGTGGGATTATTTTAAATAATTGATCGAAATTATTTTTGATTGATTGAAATGGGTGATATACTCATATATATTTTATTTACTTACTGAACCTGGGATAATATGTAGTTATGTGGAAATTAGACATGATAATAATATATAATGACCATGGTACTATTATTGTAAATGAATTAAACACGGAAGTGTTTGTTAGTAATAATTTTTCATACATGTTGAAAATGATGATTATATCTACCTATTTTCATGTAAATTCAATTTTAACAAATTTTAAAATATACATCAAAATTTATTTTAAATATTTTTTTGATATGAATTGTTTAAATATATCCAGGTGATGTTTTATATATATTTATTCATAATTTGTATACATGATAAAAAAAATTATGGAATACCATTTTATATCTTACTTTGATTTATTTATAACATCCCACATTTAAATTGGAAGTTTGAAAAAATTATTATTCTAGGTATAGTTAATGAAATTTTACTAATAATAGGTGGTTTATGTTCATATTTAATTTTGAAATGGGAGTGAATTTTTGCCAAAAGAGTATGTGATCAACCTATGACATGGATATCATGACACAATGTATTTTAATATAATCTACTGACTTTATATTATGTTATATTTTTTGAATATGCTTTTTCTACAATGTGGATATTTATTCTTGGAGAATATTATTGAATACTGAATATTTATTGTTTTTTATTAGTGGATTTATCTTTCTCAGTTGTTATTATAGAAAACATATTACCTCTATTATTTTATTCCAGAGTGATTTTTAATACTTCCTTTTGTTTCATATCTTCCATTGGTCAATGTCAAATCTGATTAATGTACTACTTTTTAGGGTTATCCTGTTTGTTTTTAAAAAATTATTATCAAGTGTTTGTTGAGTCCTTCCATTGATTTAGATATGTTTTTTGGGATGTTTTGGTAGATCAGATATATGATTTTTGTGATATAATTTCAATTAAATTAAAATTCTCATGATTAGATCTCATCATAACGAGTCTTAAGATTCTATTGGATTTTAATATAAAGGATATTTCAAGAGTTTTTTGGTCTAATTCATGAATTTTTTGAAATATTTAATCTGAGATATGTGTTACATAGTAGAATTATCATTATTAGAGTTCATTATATCATGAATCTGAACTAATATTTTTATTTTATGTATTGATGTTGTGTAGTACCAAACCCACATGCAGATATTTGATCAAACATTAGAAGGGGACTTCTAATGAATCATTACATGTAATCCCTCCATTTGATCAAAAAACATTATATGTTGTTCTGTTTATAGTCTAAGATTTTGTGCAAGTACTTATACATATACACATTCATATAGAAAATGTTGTATATTCATTATAAAATAATGATGATCATGCCCAATAGTTTCTAAATCTAAAACCACAATACTTTTAGTTAATCAATTATCCATTGGAGGTTGTAGATAGACTAAAAATGGTGGGAAACATTTTGAATCTTTGGAAATGTTGGATTCCAATAACATATATTGTTTCATCTTTATTATTCAAGGGATGACAAGAATGAGGTTTTATATTATTGTTCTAGTGGGAAATAATGTGCTAATATAGTGAAATTGATTTAAAACTATATTCATAAATATATTATGTCTTGAATAAATAGTTTTGTAAAATAATATGGAGTTACTCAACCATCAGAAATGATAATTGATAGTGACAAAATAGTCCAATATATTTTCCAAAAATTCACATTTTTCACTTGAGGTGGTATTGAATGATAAGCAATAGGAACATAGGTTTTGATATTGGTATTCTTGTTTATATCTGATCCATGGTTTTATTCCAAATATAATGACATTATATGATATTATGGATAGAGTTGTGATGGTAGAACATTACATTACTGGTATATCATGGTTGATGGGCATTCGTCATTCTCCAAGTGATGGATTTTGGTATTATTAAAAAGGGAATATAAATCAAGATGTGTTTTTTGGTAGAAACTATAGTGGTTGATCTAGGTAGTTGAATTATTCTAAATAACCTATTAGTTTTCTAAAAGTCTTATTACTTTTTTATAATGTGGAAATGTATGGGAAAAATGAATATTCTTATAGTTAAATTGAATATGTATAGGTCATGAAATGGATCAGGTCACTTGCAATGGGGCTTCCATGTTTTTACAATTTTGTGCAGTGTAATGGTATTGAAAATACCAAGATGATCTATAGTGAATCCATTGTATTTGGAAGAAGGGGAACAATCTATGAGAATTAGTAAGTATGCTTCTTCACATAATGGATGAGACTATAGTTGAATATGAATTCATTCCTGTAATAGTTAGAGGTATCATTAACATTGATTCATATTTAGTGATAGATTTATTTGATATTGTTACCTTTAATTCCTTCATATCTACCCTTATTATGAAAAAATTTAATATTTATATGGATATCCTTCCTTATGTGTTGGAGATTCCAATGCCTCTCTGGATAATAAGGTAGTAGGGTCTTTGATCCCTACCATTACATTCACTTTATTTACAATAAATCTTATACAGTTCTTTTTTTGGATATTCCACCTTTGGAACTCCTTCTCTTGATGGATTTGTTGATCAAACATATTTCCCACATCAACTATTATCATTTGAAGGTATCTTTTAATGCACCAAATAGATTGTACCATGTTTTTAGGGAGAGAGATATTAGATATCAATAGATGTTGGACCTACAAAACCATAGTTTTATAGAATGAAATCAATGTTTGTAATTGAAAAATAATTTAAATCATCATGTATGACATTTGTACATTAGATAATGGGTATAATATTGTGTTTACATATACATTTTTTAGTTATATAATGTTGATAGAGGTGAATATTTAAATAGATTTACTAGCATGTACCAAATATAATTCTATTCAATCTTATCAAATGCGTCTAAATTATTAGAGGGAGTTAAATTCTCAGCTGGATGGATTGATGACCATGGAATTCATTCAACATACTGTGCCACCTTGGTTTTCACTAATTATCATTTCAATGAAAGATGATGGATAAAATTATTTATATATTTATTAGCATAAATTCCATTAATATAGAATCAATAAAAAGTATATATTTTCCCAAATTGATGATTTCTATGAAAAACTAAAGAATAAATTTGGTTCCATAAAAACTTTATACATTTTAGTTATCAACATCATAAGATCTAGGATTCTGATTTCACTAAGACAACCATAAGGATGTGTTATGGACAATATGTGTACATTGTAATTTAATTTGTTCTGAACAATTATATATCAATGTTTATAACATTGATGAATATGATTATTCAACATTACCAATATTTTTTATTGGTTTTTTTAAATTTTATCTTGTTTTACTCCAAAATTAAACATGTATTTGTGCATCAAATGGGAGAAAATATTTAAATCATGAGGAATCAGAAAATTTAGGCCATGAATTCTAAATAAATCATCCTTATTTTAGGGAAAATGTTACTGGGACAACATGGTTTTGAATATGAAATATCCATTGATTACAATAAGGTGAATATTGTTATCACTTCTGATGAACTATGGAATTAATTTGATATTTATTAATGCTTCTTCATGGTAGGTTATTACCATCAGGTTGTAAGGAATTTATAAAAGCGGTCTTCTTCACTTCTAACTCTCACTAGTAATAGTGTATGTTTATTTGGTACTAAAAAATCTAGGATCTCATTGATGATTTAATTTATTTTTTAGATTTAGATTCGATGATAAATCATCCATTATTGTATGGTCTATGTGTCCAATGATTAGTCATGTTCATTTAGGTTTTATTTTCTCATGAATATTGATCATGTTTGGGCTTATAGTTCCGTAAAATTCATCATCCTGTGAAGAACTACCCCACACATGATCTCAAACCTTCTACCATAATATACACTCTTATTATTTTGAGTTATTACATTTTAATATTATAGTATTCAACTAATTTGATTATAAAGTATGGAGTAATGTATTTTCACAAAAATATCAAAACAATTATCATAAGTTATGGGAGGATTGCATGTAGTCTTTTTTAAGATCACATTAAAAACACCTAATGAACGGGATAAATTTTTCCTAATGCTATGAATTAAAAAATCCATCTCACATCATAATAGTATCTTATGAGTGATAAAATATAATGGATCTATTTTTTCATTTCAATTTTGGAATCTTTATGGATGAGGTAGAACATGTTTTGAAGAGTGTTTATTTAAAATAACCTATTCATAAGATGAATCTCCATGAACAGTATCTTGATGATTTTCATTGAAAAACTAGATATTATTTATGTGGTGTGGACACTATAATTGATTGGTCTCTACATTATAGGCTTATAAATTTCACCATGATTCATTATGATGTGTCATCACCTATGATTAAGGATATGTTAGATAATTATCCAAATTTCTCATTGGATGGTACAATGAGAAAAAATGAGAATTGTTTTTAATATATGGAATTTGTTCTTGTTATTTGGTACTAATCCAAAATATCTGAGTTTCATGAAAATTTTAATACATGTAAAATGATTGAGGTTGACCATCAAAAACTTATTGGGTTTCCTTTTCGCCTAGTTATGTCAATATGGAATTGGGAAGCGATATCAATGGATGCTGTTTTTGTGATATCATGTACTTCTCAAGGAAAAAACATAAATTTTTTTGTTAATGGACTATCTTACCAAATAAGATCACTATAATCCCATTTGGGAAACCACCAAATTTATAAGCATGAGTAATCTGTTTTTGCAAGATATTAACAGATTACACAATAATATATCGACCATTTTTCTGACAGGGATCCCTGATTTACATCTGATTTCTATAAAGTATAGAGGGAGTCTATAGGATCTTCAATTGAGTTGATAATTTCCTAACATCCAGAAATTAATTATTAGGTGGGACAAGCTATATATATTCCAGAAGACATGATTTGTGCTTTTTATTTTAATAATTGAGAATCATAGGATTTTTATTTTTGTCTAGTTATGTTTTATATTGATAAAATATTACAGTAATCCATTTCTATTGAGACCTACAAGACCTTTTTTGGATAGAACTCTAAATATGCACTCTTTTTGTGTTAGATTGGGGAAAATTTACTTTTGCGACATTATTTTATCTAGTAGAACTAATTAACGATTTATATGATTCATTTTATAATGTTAATGACAATGAAAAAATGTATGTATTAGGTAGGTGATTAATGATTCCCTTTGTAGTTTTTAATTAGCGACCTTGTTTTTTCATTCCCACGTTATTTAGGTCAATAAAATTTTGTAAATGAAGATATTTTTTAACCAATTTACATAAACCATTATATAATTTATTAGATTAATAGAAATTTGTCACGTGTTTTTAAATTCCCACATCACATGACATCCATCCATGATCGGTTCCATGTTTTTGTTCCCAAATAGGATTGAGACCATAGTGAGGTGGGGAGGATCATTCTTTTTTTACATATATGAACATTTATTAACATATTTTGTAATATTTTTTAACCAATAATTTTTTTTAATTATGATACTTTCAAATATAAGTGAAATTATTTACCTTTAATGAAAATAAAATATAATGTGATGGTGGAACGTGATATTTAAATGGTTTGGTATGATGGAACTCCCTCATCAAGGTTGGATAGTCCAACAAGCATAGATTATTTCACTATCCAATATTTAGAAAAAAAAGTGATTAATTATAAAATCCCAGTAGAAACATTCCATATATAGTTTATTATACCCACAAACTATTCCTTTCTAATTAAAATTTTCCACTACTGGTCAATCACCCATGAAAACATTCAAGCCTTTTCAATAACATTTATGTTTCTATAGTTGAAGGCTTCACATTCAATATTATTTTTTATCAACAATATAAAACTATTTATTTCCTTCACAAGTATGTTTAATCACACATTATACAATCATAAAGAACATCAACAGTTATCTAAGGATCTTTTTAGAAAAAGAATATTCTATATAAACTATATCTGAAAAAACATCCTCTAAGATATTCAATTTGGTACCTTCTATCTAATTTTCATCATATAAATGGTTGTTTTCAAATAATTCTTATTCCCTTAATTCATTAAATTAGTAGAAACTATATTTGATGCTCATAATTCATTCATCTGATGGTAAAAAATCTTATGAATCTTACTCTAATGGATGTATCTCTGATGGTACCATTCTAGTTTACTTTCTCAATGGAAACATCATTCTTGTATCTTTCATTGATGAACGGATTTATCCTTACTATAATAAACATATTCATATTTATTTTAAAAGACAATGAATTGTTTGGAAATCAATACAGGTAAAATAATTTTCAGTTATATAGAGCATGTGAAGAATGCATGTTGGTTAAGTACAAATGTAATGTGCTATCATTTTATAAGAACGCCATAAAATAAATGGTGTGAAATCTAATTCCTTTTCCTACTCAACAAAATTCAAAATTATCAGATTTATCATTCATTTATGTCTTCATATATTACTTCATAAACCCCTATGAATACTTATAGTATGTTCTCAAATATTATTTAGTATAAAGAAAATTCATACATCATTAGGTTTAGAAACAAATATTCAGTCCAATTTTTATGTCTTATTCATTAATCAAATTCTTCATTTTGATGGAATCATATCAAACAATGATGATGGACCATTATAATGATCACTTGTAGACACCTTATGTATTTTGAAAAAAATTATATGTACCAACTCTTACATTGCAAATATAAAATATATTAATAATATTTATCCTATTTATGTTTTATAAAAATCAAAAATTTGACCACTCAATTCCTCCTCCAATAGAACTCTGTAGTCGATGGCATAATTATTCAATTTTTTTAAATGAATTGGTGAAAAATTTCCTTATGATAAATCAATGGAATATTGTGTTTCATGAACTGGTGTTGGAAGTGACATCTTTACCACAGTAAGATCAAAATTTTGGCCATATATTATTGTCGCACCATTTATTTTCAATCTTATGGGCTTCATCTATATATATTTTATGTTCCTCTAACAGAAGAGAATAATCTAGAATATTTTACATCAAATTCTCCTATCTCCAATAAAACCATCTTGTTTCATTAATTCTTCATTATTTATGAAAACATTGTGTTCAGTAAACCATCGTTAGATTTATTATCGAGCACAGATTATGATACATCTTCTCAATGTGATCAAAAATTACATTCATCACTCTATACGATTTTGAGTAGTTGTTGACGTTATTTAAAAACCATATTCCCTGTAATGTTATTCAATGACTCATTATTATTAGTTGAGTCAATTTGATTATTATAATTGTCAGCATTTCAAACACCATTTTCATATCTATATTTCCATCTATTTATAAATAGGATTTCTTATATGAATATAATAAACATATTTATTTATTAACAACAAATACAACCAATGAAATTAATGGTCCTAATAATCTCCCCCTTTATGTTTGTTTTCAATAACCACATAAACACAATAACACAATTTTTTCTAACATTTAATCTATCAATTTATATATTTCTCCACATATTTCATATGTCTCCCCACATCCATTTCTATCGCCTTATTAAAACAAAACATTAATAGTCTATCATGAATAGTATCCCCTTATTGAAAAATGATCTCATTTCCATGGGTTATATCTTTTAATCCCAAAATATTGGAATTATTATTATGAAGAACATATGATTCACATGATTATATTAATAAAGAGACTTTTTTCTAAAAAAACTCTATGTCTTCATGGGAGAACTCAATGTAGAAAACATAAATTTATAATCATTGTTATTAATGTATCCCATATCACAACATTAATGTAATAAATTTATTTATTTATTTTAGCATTCATATTTTTAGGGAAATAATGTTATGTTATGATTATGGTAAATTAACCTAAACCAATATGAATAATTCTATTATAATATAAAGTTGAGTAATAAAGAAACTCTATAACCCATATTTTTTAACATTGTAATTTTTTGTTTAATTATAATGGTATTAGATATAATAGTATATATTTAAACACATTAAATTTCTTATAAGTTTGTAAAAATAAAAATATTTTTCTAATTATGATTAACCTATGTAGGTTTTTAGAAGTATATTTCAGACTGAGTTCCCCTATTAGTCTATCCATTCATTGATTCTTCATGGATATTCAATTAGATGAATATTATTCATTTTTTTCAACCTAATAATATATTGTGACAATTATCATTTCATATGTTGAATCTTATGATATAGATTTCAATTTCATTTCCTTTTTTATCATTTTTAATATAATAATTATCTTATAATTTATTCATACTTTGCTCTTGTTCTGGCTGGATAGTAAATCAAATTTTTGTATCATTCACTTCATGATCTAGAATTTTACACCTTTATTAAATTTCCACATCATAATATACTAACATTTTTATCAACATTTTTTTTCAAATTTAGAATACATTTTCATCGAGTTTTACTCAACCAATATTTTTTCCTCTTCTAACTTTCTCTCCATAGAATGATTTCCAGGTATATAACAAATAACTCTTTCTTTTCTTGTTTAGTCTACATAAATTTTTATCCTTTAGTAAAATGCTATAAATTATTCATCATCAATGATTCCTTTTTTTGTTTCATATATTTTTAAGGTACATTTGGTTTTTTTCTTAACATATCTCCCCATTGATTAATTATTTAATCTTGGTAGAGTCATATTAAACAATCATGATGAAGTTTATTGTTTGAATACTCTAAAACACAAATATTGAACTCTAAATCTTGATTTTAAGATAGATACATAACAGGTTCTGAAAATTGTTGTTGATTATTCATCACAAGGTGTGGAAGAATGTTCGTAATAGGATAACCACTTTGTGTAATCTTGTCTTTATTGTTGATGATGCTTCCTCAAAAACACAATTCTATAACCCATTCAATTCATTATATAAAGAAGATTCATAATTAAAATCAATTTACTTTGTAATTATTTTTGTAATATTACAATTCACATTTTATGTTTTAAGAAGAATTGATTTTTTTCAAACAACTCTTCTTATTTATTATGCATACTAACTATCACTATAACTATCATATTGTCAATTTTTCCATCATCATATTTTTATACATATTTTCTATATAAATAGATGATTATTTTATGTTGAGATTCTAAATTTCTGCTAATAAATATTTATTTTATTAGTTTTCTTTCAAATTCTCCCATCTTTACATTTTAAGATTTATGTAAATTGTGATTTGTATAATCTTTCTTCATCAAAACATTATTCCTAAGATTAATGCTTTTAATAAAAAAATTTATCATCATTATTTCATTATTGAGTTTAGTATTCAAATGAATTTATATTCATAAATTCCCATTCATAATAAATTCTATTTTTTTGATTTATTCCTTATAATCATTAGTGCTGAAAAAATTACATCAATTTATAACATGTGTAATTAAATTTAGTTCATGTCCAAATTCATCACAAGTTAAGGATTTATTCTTATTTATTTTTTAAGCTATTGTATCACCATCATGTCATAATTAAAAAAAATTATTTTTATTAATCATTTTTTTTAAGTACCTCATCATCTTCCTCATAATCATATATTTCAACTATCATTCCAAGGAAATTTTTTAAATGTCCATTCCCATCATCTTTCTATCAGTTGAGGTGTTTTCTATCACATTTTACATTATTGTATTTCTTAAAAAGGAATAAAATAATTGTTATTGAAATATTAAACTTATTATCACCTTATTAATTGCATTATTTCATTTAATTTATTTATCTTTTATTCCGTTAAACACTGATTTGAATGCCATTTATTGATACATTTTTTCATTAATTTTAAAAAAATTCTTAGTTCAAATTTTATATTAAATAATATTATATATTAGATCATCCAACGATCGATTTTTAAGATCTATTTCTCTCAAAGTTAAAACATTGGCCTTAAACTTATCATGAATAATTTTAGAGATCCTATCAAAACCCATATACTCTTCCAAAGTATCACAAATATATCTTATGGTGAAAAAATATATAACCCATATAATGATGTTTCCAGTATATTCACACACATCCATTTTAATATCACATTCTTCAGCCTCAAAAGTAGTAACTATTCATTATTCACATTTATATTTTCATCATAAATACTATTCAACTTATCCTAAATACATTTGGTAGTTCCACCTCCCTTCACACTAAGAAAATCACTGTTTATTATTTCAAGAGTCATGTATCTTTAATTATTACATAATTAACAAGATTTTTCCTTTCAGCAATAGTATGTGGATAATTATCAATAAGATGTTGAAATATATCTATAGTGGACTCAAAGACATCACAAAAATGATAAATTAGGTATGGAAACATTAATTCTTCCAATATATTATATTTATTACTCATGAATACTGGAATAAAATTATATTTTATATAATTATAATTCTCAATTTGAATATATTGATGTTTCAAAGAAACATGGTTTCAGATTCCAATTGTTGTCACAAATAAGTTCAAAATAATTGAGTGGTTGGTAAATATTTCGTTCTTTTTTCTTCATAGTATTTTTCTTTACAATTTTAGTAATATTATGAAACTATAAAAAAATTTAAGGTTATATCCAATAAAATTTAGCATATATACCATAACATTAAAATCCTAAAAAATCAATAGAAGGTGTCACATGATATTTACATTGTTCGATACAAATACTTACTATATTAAATTATAAATTTTCCGGCCCACATGGATTTAACAACTATATTAATTATTGAATACAAATGTTCAATCATTGAAAAATAATAAAATCATAGTAGAAATATCCTTTATATAGTTTGTTATAATGCAATATATACTTTTCAAAATCCACATTCCCACAACTATTTATACCACTAAGTAACTATAAAATCCTTTCCATTGATGGGTATGTATCTATAGTTACATACACATATTTCTTTATTATATTACAATCTAATTTAGAATTATACACAATATTTAATAAATAATGTAGAATGAAAAATTATACATAAACCAATTTCAATAAAGTAAACTATTAAATAAGGAACATTTTTCTATTGAAATATTCTATAGAAAATCATATCGAAAAAATCGTCAAAAATGACAATCCAATATACATAAGTCTATTACAATCTATCTTATGGTATTTGACTGAATGGACTTGGTTTGATTCTTCTTCTGCAATTCCTTCATCAAGGATGTAGAAAAACAATTGGCATCTCAAAATTCCTACAACTAATGAAATTATGTTCGATGTTCCTGTCTCTGATGGATGTCCTTCGATGGGATTACTTTGATGGATTTCATTGATGAAACAAAATACTAAGAATATTATTTGAGTATTTAATTGAACATCCCATTGATGACCATCCTCATATTAAATTTAATAAAATGTCTAGTTGGGGACTCAATTAATATTCCAAAAAATTGAAAGCTCTATAACATGGGAAACATTCATGCTGGATTTGTAAAAATTCATTATTCTATCATTTTATAATTATTATAGAATATAAAATATGGAAAAACTGATTCCCTTTCCCACGCTATGAATTTCTTAATTCCTGGAATTCATTTTCAATAATTTATTCATATTTATCTTTTTTAAATCTTTTCAATAGTCATGTGATATTGATGAATCATTTCATAAATAATCTAATCCAAAAAATTATTTACGTTTAGAAACATTTAATCAATATGACCCTTCATTCAAATTCTTCATTACAATTATTAATTATGATGAAATCATATGAAATAATGATTTTGTCTAATTATGATGATCTCATATAAAAACTTACAGTCATAAAATATAGTTACTTCATAAAAACACATAAAAAACACAATTGATATATCGTTAATTTGTGATATATATTAATTATATAGTCCAATGATCAAGAATTTGATGAATTTTAGCATATGATGACTTTATCAGTGTCACTATGCATCTTATGGATCAGGCTCCAATTCACCGGGATGAATATAGTTAGAATATTTCTGATGAGTTTACACATTTTCATGGGTAACAATAAATATATTTTTTCGTTTTCTCATTTTCTCATTAGCCAATCAATATATATTACACCCTGATAAAAATTGTTGCCCATAATGTTGATTTTAATTTGGTTAATCCATCATTTACATCATCTATTTCATTGATATCATTTACATGACCACTCACTTATACCTCCAATGGAACACATTATCTAATTTTCTAAAGGCAATGATGATTTATAAAATCAATCAGTGTCTAAATACATTACTAGAAATCAGTGGCATTCTTTATATAATGAACTGGTGTCGACAATGACGTCTATACATTAACATTTTCAATCTTCCATCATTCAATTTTTTCGTCATGATGATTCTCATAATGATAATATTCTTTCTACTATGTCTATTTTTCCTCACAACGATGAGCATTATCCAAATTATTATACATCATATTCTCTGATATTATACAAACTCAAGCTTCTATCATGAATTCAACATGTTTAATGATAACACTATTTTTAGTGAAGCTTCATCATATTTCATATTAAATAAAGATTCCAATTGAGAATCTCATTATGATCAAAATATTCCTTCCATACTAAATAACATTTCTAGACACATCTAACATTCCTTTAAAACAATAAAATGGTGAATCGTATTCAATGAATCAAGTCGATGGACTGATTCTAATGGGTTATTATGATTGTTATATTTCTAAACAAATTTCTTTTATATGGATTTACATCACATTATCAACTAACTTTATCCATTCATCATAATCAATATAATGATAATTTAAGAACAAATATAACATAAATATAATATTTTCATAATAGATGTTTCTTAGTTCAATCATTACCCTTCTATATATTCTCATGTTTTGTGTTTGGATGAACTCATTATAGAAAAAGATACGACCACGAAAGGATAGTCAGTTTTATCTACCAATACTCATATTTAGGATCTTCATGGAAATTTTAATCCATTATAATTGGTATTATGTTAATATGGATATAATTCTAAATGGATTTAAGAGCATGAGGATTTTATGAGCCATCAGTGGCCTAACATATTTTTAATAGATTTTTCTTGATATTCTATCTGGTGTATATTCATTTAGCATTTGGATAATTGTAAATTCTTGATTCCCACATCGATTTTTGATCCTCGTCTTTCATGGATTTATATGTTTTTTATTGATCACTATTTTCTTATGTATTATTTGTAATTTTCCATGGATTTACCAATTTTATTGTTAAATAAATTGTTTTTATCAATTATTGAGTGATAATGATTCATCTGGGTATTTATGATAAATTGTGGTCAATGGATTATAGCTACAATGGATATTGGATTTCGACGAGCTAGAAGTTTCATTATGTTCCACTCTCAGTGTTCTGGTGCTAAAAACAGTGTTTAAATGTTTTATATAAAATATTTTAATAAAAAATTTTAATTTATTTATATTTCAGTTTACGAGATATATGTGATTAGGATATATTAATATATATATATATATATATTAGAGATTATTTAAATTTCTACCAACATTTATCATGAATCACATAAGCTCAACTCATAATTGATGTTACTCACCATTGATCATCAACTAATCACTATACTAGGGAAAAACATTTCAAAACAATGGTTGATTAAAAAAATTCCAAATAAAAGGATTAAAAATATAGATTATGTAATTTCTATTTTAAAATTCTGCAATCACTATTTTGAATTTGTTTCTTTTTACATAAACTAATTATAGTGAAATAAAACATTTTATTTAACACATAATTTAATTTTAAATATCAATTTACAATTTTCATGACACAAAATTCAAAATGAGAGAGGAACTTAAAAAAATCAATAAAATGAAATATTATTTATGACCCATCTATAATTTCTAAATTAAAATTTAACCTCTTTAAATTTGAAGACATTGAATTTCCAATAAGACATGTTAATTCAATTTAGTGATTCTCAACAAATTTTATGAATGAATTGTGCCCCTAGTAGTATTTATGTTCCATACATTATTTTGATAACAAAATCATACTGATGTTATCATCTTACATACTATTCCTTAACATCACACAGAAAACCTAAGTGAAAAAATATGAATAATTTTGTTAAACATTTATTTTTTCAATATAAATCTGTCAAAAGTAACATTATCCAAATATTATGATCTATTTAATTTATGTTCAATGAATCTAATTACACATATAAGAAGTAAAATACAATTACTTTAAATTAATAATGTGTCGTTCATAAGGACTTGGTGAAATATAAAATTCTATTGATAACACATATAAATAATTATTGGAAATTAAAAATAGAATAAATAAATTTCCCAGTATTTTTGGAATGTCATTGACTTATATAGTTCATATTCAAAAAAATACCAATAATAATTAATTAAAAATATAAAATAAAATAATATTTTATTATATAAAATAATTATTTTAAAATTATAGAACAATCTTTGATGTCATAAATAAAAAAAGTAATATGATGAATTGTATAATTAGAATTGTGAATTCTAAAATTAAATTATCTCATATAATAAATATTTTAATGAAATGGATAAAATATATTTCTCACAAACTATCTGCCCCTCAATGTGGGTTTTTATATAAATAAATTACTGTAAAAAGTTTACCTTAAAATAAGGTTTATAATAAATTCTCAAATAGATGTAATAGAAAATTGATTTCCCTTACCATTGAACATGTAGAACAATAAATCATTAATTAAATTTTTATCGTTCCAAAACTCAAAATCAGCCAATAAGATTCTAATTTCTAATAACGTATTATTTTTCCTTATGAAGTAAATACAAATAATTTTGAGTACATCAATATAATTATGTTTATATTGAAAACAATTATAATTGGATATTGATTTTATTTCCATGTCATATTTTTAAAAAATATAAAATATATGTGGATAAAATACAATAAATGAGATATATGTGTATGATAATATTTTATGATATTATTGAATTTAAAGGATTCAATATTATTATAAATCTTCAATAATTTATTATTTCTCTCACTACACAGCTCAACATCACCAAAAAAATTACAATCTAATAAAGGAAAATAATATACATTATACTTATATATTTTGGTTTATTTTTGTATAAAAATATATGTTCTACATATAGTGTGATGAAGGGTAGATGATTTTTAACTTTAAATTTTACAATGGGTTGGCACTCTCTTAATATGTAAAGCGGCAGTCATGTAGAATCTTCAGTAATTTTTCTATTTCTCTAGTAATTATTTTTTATTTTGTTATCCTTTTGAATGGGGGGGATGATTGTAGTGATTATTTAAATTGATTGATGTGTGATTTTATATCTAGGAAAATGATAAATATTAGGGTGATTTCATTATTTGGGATGTATGTATTATGATATACTTCATCATTTGTTCTTATTGTATTAAATTAACACCAAATTCACAATATGATTATGATTAGAATTCAAAATATTTGAGTATTTAATACCATATTTAAAATTACCAGGGTTCTAATTTCAACAAATAATTTTTTATAAAAGATTATTTGTGGTTATAAAAATCAATTTAATCCAATCACTAAAAAATGTCATTAATCATTGAATTCATTTGTTTGATATAAACAATGTTAAACTAAACAACATTTAACGACAAAAATCACCTAATTATATAACAACCCAAATTATGGAACACCAAAATAGATGATTTTCTCATAAATTTAGAGTTTTATTATTCTGTTTTATTACATTTATGTTTATGATTTAAAATTAAAGGAATATAATTAGAGAATATATGTGTAGTGTTTCAAACACACTCATGATACATGAAAAGAACTAAAACGCATACTTTTTATTGAATACAATATTTATATATGAAAATGGTTTCTATCAATATTAAAAAAATTATGATCATTAATATTAAACAACATATGGTATATGAGGTGACTAGAAAATAAATATTAAATTTACAATATAACAAAATTACAACACAAAGTCTTTTCAGATTATAAATGACGGACAACAGAAATATAAATAAAAATTAATCAGGGAGGAATTGTCTCTTAGGTAGAAAAAGGAGTATGGAAGACCATCACAGGAAATTAAAAGGGCATTTTTCATTCCAATATATTATCCTTAGATCTTAAATTCTAACACCTTTTATTGTGAGAATGGGTATATATTTATATCCAATGAGAGTGGACTATTTTAATTCAAAGAATATCCCCTTTATTGGCCTGAAACTCTGAAAATTATGAAATCCAAATCATGATATATATCTATATCATAAAAGTTTTAGATATGTATTTTCAAATACCCCCACTAATATCTCATCAGTTGGAGTCTTTTATCCAATTTTCTAATGGTTTTAATAAATAATATAATGTTTTCCAATTTGGTAACGTGTTTTTACTTTTTATAAATTTGAATTCAATTTTTTTTTCAGAAATGTGATCATAAATAATAACCAACTATTCAAAATAATTTGCAACTTAACTCTTGAAATTCTCACTATAAATATCATCTTTTTTTGATATATATATATATATATATATATATTGAAATTCCTTGTATTATGCTTAGATTTTAATTCATTTATAAAATTTTAGACAATAATTCAAAGAATCAATAAGAGACCATTTTGTACAATTTTGTAATTAATAAATATATCCAAGATGTCTATGGATATTCTAGATCATATTCATTAGTTTCCTAAAATTTGGTCATCATCATTGATCCATGAAATTCTATATTCACGGTTGGTTTAGTTTTCTAAATAGATTTGGTAAACCTACTTGTGTTGTCCATATATCTGTTGCAATTGTTGAATTAGCCAAATATCAACTCTAATGATATGGTTTAATTTGAATCAATAACACTATAAAAGATTAATAATATAATTTTAATTTTAATTTTAAAATATATGTCAAAAACATTAAATTTAATTTGAATAAAATAAATTTGAACAATTATCTTCTTATGTGTTTAAGATAAAAAACAAACATTGATTGAAAATTAATATTCCTTATGTGAAAATCTTGTTATGGGAAGAATTTTGAAACCATTAATTAATAATTAATAAAAAATTTCCCATATTTAGTCATGTTTATTTTCTAATGTAAATCATATATTAAAACATAACTAAATTGTTCTTACTCACCAAAATAGATTAAAATTTTGTTTCCATCAAATAGGGAATCTAAAATAGTACAATACTTCATAATAATATCTATAATATTATTTTATTAAATTTTATTCTAAAAAAGATACATTTTTATGCTAAAAATTATTAATAAAAGGCAAGGTAACCCATAACTCACTATTCTCAAATAAAGAAAACATTTATTTACAAAGGTTCACTCATTCACCAACCAAATGTGAAAATTTGAGAGTTTTTAAGATCTACTATTTTCTATTCCATAACCTAAATTGATAAAAAATAAATACTGATTTCTATTTATTTCATAGTTTCCATGGGATTATAGGAATATTTTGTCTAAAAAAGAGGAAATAGGGGTAAAACCCCAAAATGGAAAAATAAATTCAAAATATTTTTTAAATGAGACATGGAATGTAATTTATAAAAATATTTACATATGCATGAAATGTTTTCTGTATGACATAATATTGTACTAAAATTATAGGATGATGGAATGATGCAATATGTATAGAACACAAAACATGTCCATGTGAGATAAGAAAATATGATTCAAAAGCTTTTTTTATATTTTTTCTTATCTTGATCATTGATCCTGAAACATTTCTTACAATAATATATCATCCCTGGTCTGATCTCTTCATTAAACTTATTTTTTTTGTTTTTTTAATATATAATCCTAATGAATATTTATTTTTCAACAGTCCAATAAATAACCTATTATTTTATTCAATGTTTTTAATTATATTTCTAACTATTCATTATCATTTATACAAGATGTCATAAAAGTAAATAAATTTACAATTATCACATAATTAAATCCACTCCCCCACTTATAAATGTATTCCTTATCCCAATCATATTATTATACATTTATAAACAAGGAAATAGTACCAAAAAGTTAATACATTCAACCGCACATAATTTACAATATACTATGAAATAAAATTTCATATATATATTTGGTGAGATATGTTTTTGGTATTGAATTGCTTCTATCAAAAAATGGTACTCATAAGATCAAAGGGACATTCTAAACGGATAATCATGTTAACGGTAACTTGATTCCATTTAGGAATAATTATTCTATGGTGGATCATAAAATTCCACAATCATATTAATGTATCCAAAGTAGGAAATTCCAGTCGAAGGCCCCAAAATCAAGACTCAAAATCGCAATTGGAAAACACATTATTTTAAAATATATAAATATGTAATATTTTTATGAAAGCTTATATTCTTCCTCACAGTAGTGTTAAATCATTTTAAAATAAAAATGTTAATATTAAAAATGTAATTATTTTTATTAAAGTCATTAAAAAAATTATAACTACTGTAAAAATTGATTGAGATAAAAACAAGTCTTTAGACTACCCAAAATGGTTTGAAAAAAAAAATAATTGTGATTAAATGTGACTTTGTTTTTTTGTATGTTTTTTATTTTTTCAATTCATTTTTTTAATTACACACAATAAAAAATAAGAATGTTTGAAAAAATGGGTTGATGAATAATTTAGTAAGAAAATGATAAATAAGAGATGATGAAAAATATAGATATAATTGGAGATAGAGGGTGAGAGAGGGAGATATAGAGAGTGAGTTAATGGGAAACATGTCATCCCTAGTTGGGATTTGAGGGGTCACTGTCAACCTCCACTTTTGGGTGGATATAAGTTGATGTAGAGACAAGTGAATTAGTCTACTCTAGTGATAACTTGAAAATATTCCATTTCCAATGATTGAATCAAAAAGAAAGATAACTAATGAGTTAATGAGATAATAAAAAACTAAAATTCTTATCATTAAAAGTCAACATAGTTTTCCCCTATGAATCACTAAATTTATTTTATATACACCTGGATTGCTATAGTAGACTAACCATAGACTGATTGTGGACACCATATTTTTTAATATCTATTGTGTTTCAAGAAAAACATATCCTTTGTGAGGCCTGGTTTTTTATTGGACAATTTCATCCCATATTTATTTTTCTAAAATTATATTTTTTTGGAATGTAAATGTGTGTATCCTCAGATTGGTCATTAAATTTCTGGTTTAGGTATTCCATTGAGGTTAGTTTTTATATTAATGGATGTTTTAGTATATTCTCTAATTCAGATGCTAAATTTAAGCATAGTTTAGAATATCTAAAATTAGTGTTTGAGATCCCAATTCTTTTTAACTCATTTAATTCTTCAATTTTTCAATCATGATAAATAATGGTCAAAGGGTAAGCATGCTCAATATATTTTTCATGAACATCTTTTACAAAGTTGTTTTATAGAAATTGGTAAATTTCATTATCACTAGTGGTCACATCATTATTTATGGAAAAAAATATCTACAAACATCACTATCATTGGGAAAGGAATAGAAATTTTTTTTGGGTTTATATGAGATATATGTGGATATTTAGAAACATGGATAAGAAACGTTGAATCATATAAAAACATGATTTGAATTTAAAAATCATCATTCTAGATCATTTTCTTCATTACTATCTTAGTGGAGATCGTAGGTGAGATGGGATTCAATTTTTTTTTCAATGAACTACAAATTTATTTAGATTATAAGCGAAGGGTTAAGATAAACATCCCCATTTATTACATGTTTATATTAGATACAGAATTAAAAACTCACATTTCATTATTATAGTAATAAATTTATTGTATAAGATTCAACACACTCTTAGAGTGACTTTTATAAGCATTTATAGATAACACTAAATGATTCTCTAATGGGTATCGCATAGTGGAAAAAATATTGATCATGCCTAGCTATTCACCAAATTACCTGGATAAGATGAAAGCACAAACATAAATTTTGGTTCTACATATCAGATGGAGTAGTCTTCCAAAAATCATGGATATTAAAAATAAGATTCAATTTCATCCATGTCAATGAGATAAAAATTATCTCGGATGATAATATCATTATCCTAAAAAAGTACATAATTTATTATTTCCATATTACAATAAGTTCATTGATTGTATAAATAGATGACAATACACATATGATAATGGAGACCATGGAAAATGTTGCATAATACTGATTTTATCATTCAATTTTTTATGGATCCTAGGTTTAATAGAGAGTTATTTAATACTGATCACATTATTTTTCATTGAACCATAAATTTAACATGATATATAAACATAATGGTTACAGAATACAAGGTTGAAACATTGTCAATGGTCCTATGTTTCCTCTTATGGGAGTACAATTCCATAAAATTTATGGCATATGTATATATATATTTTATTACATATAAGAGTCGAATATTGATCTCAAAAAAGATAAACATGTAAATCATTTAATACTCAGGTTCAAAAGGATTCATTTTCAAGGAGATGTCTTGAGAAAATTAAATTAGCTAATTTTTAGGGAAGGAAGGGTGTTATGTGGTTCATTTTGGTTTTTTGATTAATATTTTTCTTTTATTTTTCAAGATCAACATTTAATGAGTATTTTTATTGTTTTTTCACGAAGAATATTAATACTCTTTCTTGATATAAGTGAGATTTCACATACATTACCCATATGGTTGGGAATGGTTAGGTAGTTATTTTGGAAGAATTTGATTCTTACTGTTAGGTGAAATAGGATGAGCGTTGACCAATTATATTTTCAATTTTTTTATGGATAGAATGGATTAATGAGGATATAAATTCCACAAAACATACTCATGTTTTCTAAGAAGATTATTTTTTTCCAGTATTTGGAAGGCCATGATTATGGTTCATGAGAGAGATAATGTATTATGAACAGAATTTAGAAGGCTCAATAGGCTATTAGAATATAAAAGTATTAATTGGATGATTTCTCCGTTGATGTTGAGGTACAAAAGTATTAGGTAAATTGAAATTTCATCCCACTAAACTATATTTTAATTAATTTGGGGTTTTATCATGGATCTGAGGTGGAATAGAGATAGTGTCACTATATCTCAATCCATGGTTATAGGTATAATAGAATGATTCATAATTGGGTTGGTTAGAGATTCTAATAGATTGACTTGTTTTTTAGGGATGGAGTTCTGATGAACATTTTTTGTTTCAAGATACATTGGAATAGAATTAAATGTTTCACTTTTATATGTTTTGGAGTGGTAGATTCTAAATTATTTGATAGGTCCAGGTAATAGAGAATCTGTAGAAGATGGGTTGGTAATTTGGTAGCCACAACCAGTTGTCACATAATAATAGTAAGCTCCCTCATCCACTGAGTCATCATTTTGGGATCTATAGACTAATCATATTGATCATATTTATCATGATCATTTTATTGAGTATGTAATTTCTGTTTCTTTTCATCTATTTTTATTATGAGACCTCAAACAGTTGTACATGTTTTTTTTAAATATCACAGCCACATGATAGATCAATAACAGTTCACTCCATAGATAATGACACATCACCAATGTATAAAATAAATTGTATTATGGGGATTTGGTGGTACATGCATACTTTTGAATGATTTTTCAAACTATCCTATAAAATTTGTAGTGATTAATTTGGTAATGGATGCATGAAACTTTTTTTAGTTGGGCTATAATCATTTTGATAAATAAGGGAATAAATTCTCTAAAAAGATTATCTCTTTGTCATTCCAAGTAGTTATGGAACTTGGAGTGAGGTAGTATAGGATCACCTATAAACTCCATCCAGGGAGACTGGAAATAATCAATTTTGAATTTTTTATTCATAAAGCCTTAATTATTCATTTTAGATGACACCACCTGGAACTATTTTTGGTGAAGTTGTGGATCCTCATCAGCTTTCAATTGGAAATTAGGTAGAAGGTGAATAAAAACTAATTTTATTCCAATATATTACATAATGTTTTTATATTTAATAAAAATGTATTGGCAATTAATATCTAGGGTATTGGGTTATTTAGAATGTTTTCTGTAGTATTTGACATATCATGAATAATTTGATGAACTATAAAAGGATCTTGAGTGACATTATTATCTCTAATGTTCCTCCTAAGTCAGTGAAGTGTTGACTTGATTTGTGTGTTAAAAAATAGGATGTAATATTTTGGAGGCTATGGGGAATTAATAGAGTTTTGGAATGGGTGAGGAAGGAGATAGTTTATTTTAGTTTTTTCTCACTTATGGTTTTTATGGGAAGGCATATATTTCATTTTTTAAAAAAAATTGTATATTTTTTTGTTTTATTATTTGTTTATAAAAATAAAAAATATAAACTATTAGTTGCTACATCCCTTGAAAGAGTGAAATTTGAAATGATTTTGAGTGTCTCTTATCATTCCTTCAAAATTATAGTGCTATGCTAATGTGTTTAAAGACACACAGTTCAAATCCTCAAAGTTACTGATTTTTCATAACTCTATTTCATTATATATTATTATTAAATATAAGGGATGTTTTCTGAGGTAAATTAAATATTCTCATTGATTATTTTATATTCAACAACTTGATAAATATTGTGGTGAGTTAATTTGTTGGGATTTATCAATATGACATCTTTAAAAAAACAACATTATATTAAATCAAATTAACACCAAATTCACAACATTATTCTCATCTGAAACCATAATTATTAAAGCATTAGTCCAAGACATAACATATCTTGGGTTCTAATATCAGTAAATAATTGATTATGTTAGTGTATTAATGGTTAAAATAATATGTGGAATCCTAAAATTCAACATCATATTTCATTAATCTATGCCATTTTAGGTTTTCTATGCACAATGTTATCATAAAGAATACTCACTAAGAAGAAGCTCTCAAACACTTAACATCTCAAAATTATGAATCACCCTACTAGAGGATTTAGTCATCTAGTTAGATGGTTATTATTATGTATTAGGATTTATATGGTGATGAGATAATAATAGAAGAAAGATAATTGGACAAGGTATGAGTACTGAAGAAAACACAATCACAAAACTAGAAGAGAAATAAAACGCCCAATTATGATTAAATAAGGAATCAAAATAAATTAATTGTTTTAAAATTGATTTAGGAAATATGAAAAATAAAAATTTATCACTTATAAGGATATATATATGATATAATGAATTATAATCATTAATCAAAACAAAATTACAACAAAAAACAATATAATATTACAAATAATGATGAATAAAAAAATTAAATCCAAATAAATCAAGAGGAATGTGCTCTCAGGTGGAAACATAAGTTTTGAAGATAATACCATGAATTTTAATAGAAGTTATGAGTAAAAATATGTCTTAATATTCTGTTAAATTCAATCATTTTTTATTGTAATAATAAGTGCCTGTTTATAGTCAGAGGGAGTGGAATGTTTTCATTCCAAGGCTATCTACCAAGCTAGCTCAAAAATTTGACAATTCCGAGAGCCAAATCAGGAGATAATGTTGACTTAATTATTTCTATATGTATTTTTGTAAATAATTTTCATATTTAGATACTATTAGAATTAATAGAAAATATTAATATTTTTAAATAACCATTTGATGTGGTCTAGTATTGGGCCAACTTTTCTCATAGTCTAAATTTGAATTAATTTTAGTGTAGTATGATTATCTCAAATCAAATATATTTATTCTGAAATATTTCTATCCTAAATTTTTTCATTGTGTCAAAAAAATCATCTCACTTCTATGAATATATTAGTAAAAAAATTAGGATTTATAGGTACTTTTTAAATCCCAAAATAATAGTCTACTTTGTTTAGAATCATTTGTTAGACCCCTATTTATTAATGGGGAATTTCAAATTTTTATTGAATATGTTTTTTAATATTCTTGAAATTATTAATGAATTTAAAAAAATTGGGACTCTGGATTGGGCTCATTAATTATATCAACATGGCTACTCCATTTTTCTTAAGTTATTTGTTGGGTCTTCTTATGTTGTTCATATTTCCTTTAAAATGGACGAATGGTCCAAAACTCCAATATAATGATATGTTTTAATTTAAATCAGGAACAAAATAAAATAATAAACTCATCATTTAGATTAATATTTTAAAATATATGATTAATATATTAATATATATTTTAATTAAATGAATCAAATAATGGTCTTCTTATGTGTTCGTTGTCAAAACATGAGATTTTAATAAAAATTAATAAATTTTTGTTGGAAATTATATGATGGAAGTATAGAATTATGATTGACATACACAGACATTATATTTATTTTTTTTGTATAGGTTATGCATGATGAAAATCCCAAATACCCTATATTTATGGTGTCTTTGGAAACTCATATCATAATCTTCAAATCCTAGTGAAAAATCTTAAACATCTCCCATAACGATCATCACCTTCTTTTTTCCTACCTAACACCTTAATTAATATCATTGGGAGAAGAAAACATAATTTGGAGGAGCTCAAATTCTCAGTAAAGGTCAACATAGAGATCATTAAACAAATAATAAATATTTGAATGTAAAAACATGAATATAATGTTTAGACAATATAGTCATGATCAATGACATAAATCTTGGTTGTACGTAAGGCCATAATCCTAATGTATAATTAACCATGATTGAATAGAATTTTCATAAAACATGTAATTATAGAATACTAATAAGAACATAATATTATTTCCATAGTAATCATGGCATTGCTACCAAGTCCATCATAGTGGACAAAGTCCATTATTGAACCGAGTTTACTTGTCGTTCCAACCATGTATTTCTTATCTAGATTTGCCTACAGTTCATGTCATGTCAATGTAAGGAAATATAAATCATTACCCATCGCATTGGAGATATATTGGACCCACCCATCTCATTATGAAATCATTCTTACATGTACCTCAAAACATAAATTGTTCATTATATAATATCCCATGAAATGAAATGGGATTCCTAAACATCATGTCATAATAACATAATCCATATAAGATAAATGGACCTTATAAAAATAATTCCATCATAAACTCAATAAAAATAATGAAATAATAGTTATAGAATGAATAAACTCTTTCATCTTATATGGAATAATAAATTGGATAAGTCACTTGATATTAGTTCTTGAGAAAAATATCCTTTCTTCTTCAATAATGTTTTCTTTTCTGAAAATGTTATACAAATTTAAAAGAAAATATGTTAATTGAAAATAATAATGAAAATTATAAATAAATATTCATGTAAATAATTAATTATGAATATTTAAAAATCCATTCATGTCATTTATGATAAAAAAACATTCTGATTGTACTTTTACATGAAAAGTCAAAAAGTACATCTAATGGTAATCAAAAGAATGTTTCCTTCCATAAAATGTATGATATTTAAAAAAATATGTAAAATGAATTTAAACATAAATGGATGAATTGTAAACATTTTATGAACAATATTTTAGAAATCATGTACATGGATGATAAATATAACCCCAGTAAATACTTACGTATAAGCAATAATTGATAAAAATGTGATGGCCAAATTATCTCATACCATAGATCTGATTTCTTATATATTTTTCTAAAACACATGTATACTGGGTTTAAAAATATTAATAACATGTAATGAAACCATAATAATATTTATAAATCAAATATGATTCACATTAGTCATTATATTACTCGTTCATTTTTAAATTCAATGTTAATGTAATGTTTTGGGTAATATCTGTTTCATTAATCGTATGTGTTTGTTCTTGTTATTCTTTATATTATTATATAGATCGTGATTTAATTACTTACATAAGCTAAAACATGATTTATATATCATATATATTCAGTATATAAATATATATAATAATTTAATAAATGGAATGGAATTCACCATTCATTAAGACGGTAGGTCATACGTACGCATGCGCTCTATTTCATTTCCTTGTTAAATAGAATAAAAGTAAATGAAACACACACACACACACATATATATACATTCAGAAGAATTACTATGTCAAATATTTCGTGATTATTTATTATATAAACTTGAAATCATTCATTAATAATTTTCATAGATAATGAATCTCATTGTGTCGTTCAGAGGGTAAGCTGTATGTACGCACGAGTCGCGATATTGTACATATAGTTATTGAACAGTATTAAAGTGAATGGGGTATAAAAACTAAGAATCAGTATCATGTTATAATAATCATATATAGTTATTATTTCCATCATTATACCCATCCATGTAAGGTGGCGGGGGAAAACAGATTACACCACGGTGTGGAGACGGTAATATGTATGTACGAACGTGCAGTGATTTCGTTTTTCGTAGGATGGATAGAATGACAAATATGGTTGATTCATATTTATAATAACATATAAATATATTATTTATACTTATTTTATAACTTTATATTGGAAAAACTAAATAAAAGGAAGTATGAGAAGAAGAAAACTTCAATGAATTGGTAGAAGAGATTAACTAATTCTCAATGTGCCTCATTTGAATTTCCACATAGGGTACAAGATTTGGTTATTTAAGAAGACCAGAACATCCAAAATATAATGATGGATGTTGATAATAGTAATGGTCAGGGATTGGTCGAGCATTAATGCTCAATAATGATTCAATAGGGGAGGGAGGAGATTCCCTTTTATAAGAGATGACAGAGACACTTTAGGAAACTCCCAAAAATATTAATTTATAATAAAATACAATCTAACCCAAAAACATCCATAGTATCCTTAATTATAATATGATATGATATATGGGTGTAATATCATAGTCCAATATATTTTCGACAACATTTGTTCATAATTTAATCCACATCATTTTAATTATCCCTTAATTATTCTATTAATGTTTTAAATTGGTAATAATATTCTTGATATTTAATTCTGATCAATATTTTTTATATGGAGTTAATTGACCATATATGTATATATAATGATATTATATAAATTATAATTATTACTTTGTAATTTATAAATGTTTTTATGATTTTTAAATAATTTAATAATATTTTATGTTCATAAAATATCAATTGTGTCAATTCATTTATTAGACTTTATATAAACATCAGACAGAAGATAAATATGAAAAAAATATTAAATACACTCCTAACATATAATAATAAACTATAAAATTTATGTAGAAAATTAATTAGTTCAAATGATATTTCATTTAATATTATTAACCATTTATTTGATATTTCTATTTATATAATAATTTCTACATCACTATTATGTCTTCATTAATGGTAATTATTTGAAAAAAAAAATTATAAATAAATTTTTATGATGTGGGTATTTATTTTATATTTCTAGAATCTAACTATACTTGACTTTATCTCTAATGTTTTCACATATTAACAATAATAATCATATATATATTGTGATTGTGATGCATGGTCCATTTCTTGAGTTGTTATTACATTCATTTCATTTTTAAAGGAAAGTGGAAATAAAGTGATTCCATTTAAAAAAATAAATGATAAGGGTAATATTTAATCATAAAATTGGATTTTTAATGTCTTTAAGGTAATTTTATAATATTATTAATACCCTTAATTACCCCTTCCACCTTTAACCATTGTAATTAATATAATGACCTGTGTAACTATTCATAATGACCAAAAATAAAAGTAAACTATTAACATAATTTGGACCTAATGAATCCAAATATGGAATAAATTTTTGAAAATTCAAAATATAGAATGTGCAATAATTAATTTAAATTTAATCCCATTGTTGAGAAAATGGGTTTTAAAAGTTAAAACATTGCAAAAGATTAAATTTTTTTGCTATGAATTCGATGTAAATTTAATGATAATGACATAAGTAAATTTAAATTGTAAAAATATATTCTATTTATTATTTAAAACCATTCAATAATATATTTTTATCGTATAAAATATTTTTTTTGAAAATGTTAATTTTAATTAAAATTTATCATATTTTTACTCTTCATCAAAATATCAATGTTATCAGAAAAATAAAAAAATTAATAAAAATTAAAATTTTATGTCCTTATTCTAAATAATAAGTTTATTTTGTAAAATATAAATTTGAAATTTCTAAAAACTATATTTAAAATGGGCGTTCCACCAACTGGTTGTAAAACTGCAGTTTTTTTAAAAAAATACTCCTTTTTTCTGATAATTGATCTTATTCTTATATCATGTGTATGATGAATTATAATATTATATAAAATTATAAAAGTGGTTAATACTATTCATAATGAATAGTTTATATAATATTTTTATAATATATCATTTTTTAGTGAATCTCAATATCGCGTAAAGTGCCAGTTATCAAGGAACGTCTCACTTGCATGAAATGAAACAGAAGTTAGTATATAGTGTAATGAATGATTATTTTGCTATGTAAAATAACATAATCCAAACAATAATTTTTTTAAATCAATCAAAATATATATTAAATATTTATCTTAATGAATTCTATTAATATAACATGAAATTATGTGTAACAAATGTCATGAATAGTGTTTCTTATACTATAAGATAAAATGGTGTTGTGTATTGTGCAAGATATTCTTGGTGTAGAATACAAGAAAATACATCAAAGGAAATAAAAAGATTATATCTCCTAAAATCTCAGGTTTTTCATTCTACTACCATTAAAATTAATTTCTCCCTTGAAATTCATCAAGGTAATAAATGGTTTTCTATTTGAATTTTTTTCATGGAAAATCATACTATAAAAAGGTATAAGAAAACATTATTTTAAAATGTAATGTTTGAAATATAATGGTTACCCTAAGTAACTCATAAATGGGTTCCACATAAGATAACATAGGTTGGAAATGAATACATGGATATGGAAGATATATATAATCATTATTTTTGGATGGATAATGATTGATAATATGTGTAAGAAAAACATAAATACCAGAAAGACAAATTTTTTTGATGATTTCACGGTCCATCTGATTCATCGGGTAAAAATGCACTAGGATAACCTTTTTGGTTTCTATATCTTTTTCCTAAAGTTGTTTATTTTTTTCATGATAAGACATTCATACTTCATTTCAATACAATCTCATATTTGATCGCTCCCTGAACAATCTCCACATCATCTTTTATTTAATGAAATGAAGTCGAATTTTCATTCATGAAGTGTTTGGAAATAATTTTGTAGAATGATATGTCATTCAATCTATCACTATCTCAAAACGATTATACAATGTTATCAAATATACATAAGTCCATCTATGGTGAGAATAATTGTATATGGTTCCAAGAAATGAAATTATGCACCATTTATCATACCACATAAATAAAATAGTACTAATTTATTTCAACTAGGTATTTCCCACTGACCAGTGGTAGGTGATAAAGGCATGTCGTACTTCACTTGTGGTTTCGATTCCCATTGCCTTGTTTGAAGTGATTGATGTGGCCCATCCCACAAGTTTTTGTTTTTTCTAAAACTAAACTATTACAAAATTACACAAATAATATAATAACAGTTCCATATTTAAACATAACTATCTTATTTATTTCTTAATCTATTCCAAAATTAGGTTTATCCTAAATATATATATCCAGTCTCACAGTACAATGAAAAAATTAGTAGAAAGGTAATATAACAACCTTGTGAATACCATCATTTATCATGCACATACCATAAGATATATCTTCTTGGTCATATTACGATTATGTGAATACTTTAATTGTTTATTCGCTTGAAAGATGAATTACCATAGAACCATAGTTAAGACATGAATGTTTTCTTTTTTTAAGTCTTTCCACATACCAAAATCCCAAAAATACTATATAATCAATCCATGATATCATTTTTCATTATAACAGTCATGAAATCATTAATATTATCAAACATTTCATTATCTCTTTATCCCTTAGTTATACTCATATCATGTTCCGTCGAAGAAATATATTAGAGTAACCTTTCATTATTATGATTACTATTCAACATATATATTCAAATAATTACTGAAAAACAATAGTGTAACAATCCTTAGAACATTCTTTATTCCATAGAATCATTAAATTACTTATATAACATTACTCTTAATAAACTTGAAATCACTCCACTACCTTCTTAAACAATTGACTGAACTTCATTATTTTATTCGTTAACACTTCTTTCAACTCATATATTATTATTTGTCTCCTCATCATCATCAACATATATACTACCCATACGACCATGCAGATTCTCTTCATGTGACTTTCACGTAGGTCAACTATTTTCATAATTCCTATACATTCCACATTTAAAAAATTTAACCATTTTTATGTCTTAGTAATACCATTGTCCTTGTCTATTGGGTTAACTAAACTTTTTTCCTTTGTAACTACAGGCTTTGTGTCCTTCTTTTCCACACCCAAACCATATTTTAGTTCCTTTTAAACATTGTCATTAATGTCACTTCCCCCATGATTATCATGATTAAAATTGGACTTTCATTCTTGTATTATCACTAGGAAATTCCATCTCCCTTATTAACTATTTCAGGAAACACACCAATGTTTCGATTATTGATCATATTATGAGATTGTTTATTTAGAATAATAATTTTGTTACTCCTTATAAATCCAATTTTTTTTGTTTTATAATGAATAAAATCATTCCATTGTCCATTATATTATCCATTAACATGAATCCTCATGTTTCCAGCCATTTTCTACAACCCTTAAATAATAATGTGGGAGGAAATAATCATACTAGAAAAAAACATTATTCATGGAAGAGTACATTCAATTTCTGACATATTAGGTTTATTCATAAGTTATTCATGATAATTATCATAATTCTAGTAAAATAACATATACATATACTTATGTTTAGGTACATCCCAATATATACCTTAGAAAATCGTCTACGAATCTCACTATGTTTTCTCATTCTAGTTTCCAATGGTTAACTAGTCCTTCACTCTGATACCAACTGTAGAGACACAAGCATGACATACATGAACATTACATTTCTTTTTCATAATTATAAATAAATTACACAAGAAAATTCCAAATGATTTTATTATTTTAGTGCCTTTGGAAACTAGGAATAATATCTTCTAATCATGGTGTAAGATCATCAACATCTCTTATAAAGATCAGCACATTTTATTCCTACATAAAACTGTTATTTATATCCTAGGGAGAAGAAAACATAAAAGGGGTGAGATAAAACTCTCAGAAAAGGTAGAAATGGGGAACATAAAATAGACAATATGCATTGGAACGTAAAAACATTAATATAATGATTAGTCATCAAAATCCATAGGAGTGACATAAATAATGGAAGAATATAAGGAATGGATAGTAAAGTCACATTAACCATTATAGAATATGATTTACATAAAGCATGTAATTGTGAAAAAATAATAATATATTAATATCATATCAATAGTAGCAAAGTCACTGCTCCCCAGAACATCATAGTGGCTGGAGCCCATTACTGAACCTAGTATACTTGATTTTCTAGCTATGTATTACTGAACCCGATTTACATGCCATTACAATCATGTATAACTCATGAGATATAAATTTTTTCCCAATACATTGGAGAGAAATATATTTCGAACTCATCTCATTATAAAATCATTCTTACATGCACCACAAAACATAAATATTTCAACATAGCATAACCCATGAAACAAAATGGGATTCTTAAACATCATATCATCATAACATCATATATATAAGATAAAACGACTTCATAAAAATAACTACCTCTTAAACTCAATATGAATATTCAAATAATAGTTATAAATAAAAAATATATTTCATTATATATTGAAAAATAATTTTGATAAAACTCTTGATATTATTTCTGGAGGAAAATATCCTTTCTTCTTAAAAAACAATTTCTTTTCCCCAAATATTTTGAAATTTTAAAAGAAAATATGTTAATTGAAAATAATCTTAAAAACTGTAAAGTATTATTCATGGAAATAATTCATTATGAAAGTGTAAAAATATATTCATTTTTTATAACTTAAAAAACATTATCTTCATACTTTTACCGGTAAATTCAGAAAGTACCTCATATGGTAAATAGAAGAACTATTCCATCCACTCCATGTAGTAAAAATAAAAATTGGGTAAAAATGACATTTAACATATATAGAAGAATAATGAAAATTTTATGAAAACATTTATAAAAAATATTGACATTGATGATAAATATAACCCCTGTAAATACTTACACATAAGAAATCATAGATACAAATTAGATTGAAAAATCATCCCTTACCTTAGGTCTGATTTCTTCTGAATGTTTTTTAAAGTCTTATAAAGTGGGTTTAAACATATTATTGTCTTGGTACATAACCATAATAATATATATTATATCATATATTATTCACTCATGTCTTTATATTACCCGTTCATTTTTTGATTCCTTGTTATAACAACATTTTGGGTAATAATCGTTTCTTTTATCCTACATATTTTAACCTATTATTATTCATAATATAAAAGGAATAATAATTTAATTAATTAATGAATTTAAAACAATATTTATATTTCATATATATTCATTATACAAGTATATATAATAGATCTATATATGGAATGGAATACTCCATTCATGGAGATGGTGGGTCGTATGTATGGATGGACGTTGTATTCGTTTCATTATTAAATTGAATGGAAGTATATGATATATATATATATATAAAGTAGAATTTTTATTTCAAATAATTCATGATAATTTATTATATATACTTTATAATAATTTTTTGTTGGTTAAATTCGATAAAGAATCTCAGCGCGTCTTGGAGGCGGTAAGTCATACGTACGCACAAGGGATAATATCAATCCCAGAGTGGTTGAATATTATTTAATTATATTGTATATAATATCTCAGAATTAGTATAATGTTTTAATATTCATATATAGTTATTTTTTTACCCAATATAGATATCCGTTAAGGTGGTTGTAAAAACAGATTACACCACGGCATAGAGACTATAATCCGTACGTATGCACGAGTGGTTTTTTCATTTTCTAGCATGGATAGAAGGTTAAATATGCATGTTTAATATTTATAATTACAAATTAGTATATGATTGATATAGATGTTATTAAATTATATTTAAACAAATATACAAGAGGAATTATAAGAAGAATGAAACTTGAAAGAATCTGTAAAATTGATTACCTCTTCCTCGACGTGCCTCCTTGGAATTCCCACATAGGTTACTATTGATGGCCTTTTTTGAAGACCAAAACCTATAGAATGTTAACAAGTATGTTTATAACAAAAATTTTTAGGGACATGATGAGAATGAAAGCTCATAATGAAGTGAATTCTTGAGGGAGGAGGATCCCTTTTATAATAGAGGAGAGGGGCACTATAGGAAACTCTCAAAAATATTAATTTATAATAAAATAAAAACCTCCAAAGTGTGCCTAATTCTAATATTAGATGATATATGGTTGTAATCTCTTCATAAAATAAATTATTGACAACTTATTTTTTCAATATAAATAATAACTTTTCAAATGACCATTAGTTATTCTATTACTGTTTAATTTTGATATTTACATAAGTGGTGTTAATTGACAATAAATGTGTACTCTGTGATATATTAGACCTAATATTTATCAATTACTAATTTTTAAATATTTTTATTATTTTTAAATAATTTAATAGAATGTTATGTTTATAAAATATCACAATGTCAATTCATTTATTAGACATTAATTAAAATTAACACAAAAGATAAATTCTAGAAAAAAATATTAAATACACATCTAACTTGTCATAATAACCTAGAAATATTTATTTATTTCATTAATTAGTTCATATTATATTTATTTTAACATTTTTAAAACCATTTATTTGTTATTTATATTAATAAAAAACATTCTACAACACTATTGTGTCATAATTAATGGTAATTATATAATCTCTAAAAACTATAAATAAATTTTTATGATATGTAAATTTCATTATTATTTCCAAATAATATCTATATTAAAAAATTTCTCCTATTTATTCATTTATCAAAAATAATACACTTATATAGAAAGAGCTTGGGGCACTTGGTCCATTTTATTATTTTTTATTAAATTCATGTCATTTTAATAGGTAAGTAGAAATAAAGAGATTAAATTTAAAAAAAAGATAATATGTGATTATTTTAATCATCTAATAGTATTTTTTAGGTGTTCTGGAACTTTTATAAAATTATTTTTACCCTTAATTACATGATTCTCCTTTAACCATGGTTATAAAAATAATTATTAATGTTACTTTTCATAATCTCCAAATATAAAAGTATCTTATTAACATACTTTTTACCTTATTTTTTCCATATATTTAATCCATTTTTCAAAATTAAAAACACAAAAGATTCATTCATTATTTGAAAATTAATCTCGTTTTTTAGAGAACATGTTTAAAAAGTTAGAACATTGCAAAAGATTGAAAAGTTTATACCTATGAATTCAATGTAGAATTAATGAGAATGACATATATTATAATAAATGGTAAAAATATATATTTTTTTATTATTTAAAACCATTCAATAATATATTTTAACAATATAAATTATTGTGAGGAAAATTTTTGTTTTCAATTATAATTTACCATATTTTCACTATTCATCAAAATATGAAAGTATTCTGAAAAATGAATAAAAATTATCCAATGTGAGTTTTTATGATCCTCTTCCAAATAAAAAGTTTATATTTTTAAGTATAACTTCTAAAATTTAAAAAAAATATATTTAAAATCGGTTCACCATTTATGGTAAGTAAAACTATATTTTTTTTAAAAATACTTCTTTTATCCGTAAAATTGATTTTGTTCCCATATCATGTTTAAGATGATTTAAAATGTTTTATACAATTCATAATGTGGTTAATACATTACATAAGTTCTTATTTACATAATATTTTAATAATATATAATTTTTTAATGAAACTTAACATCGTGTACAACACAAACTATCAGGAAATGTCTCTCTTGCATGTAACGAAAGCCATGTCAGTGTTCAAAATACTGAAATCATCATTTTGGGGTATTGTATAACATAATCCAAACATAGTTATTTTATATATCGATCATAATCTATACTAAATATTGCATGAAATTAATTCTATCTAAAAAACTTGAAATTATTTGTAACACAAACTAACAATAGTGTTTCTTATACTACAAGATTATAAGGTAATGAATATAGAGCAAGCTAATATTGTTGTAGTGTACAACATAATATATCAAATAAAATAAAGAGAATATATATCACAATATGTAGGGGTGTTACAATAGGTTTAATTTAAAATGATTAAAAGATATGTAATATTGAATCCTCTACAGTTATTCTAATGCATCTTATCTTTTACCTATAATATAAAATAATAACAAAATCAGTTTTACTAAAAAAATATTAAAATTAAATTTTTTCCATTTAGGATGTCTAGACTAGTTCACTCCACCCTAGTGATTTATGGGACAATTATTCATAGAAATAATGTTCCAATTTAATTTAATTTTTCATGTGAATAATTAAAATTGGAAGATATAGGTACACAGAAATCACTCTTCTCAATAGGATTAAAATTTATTTATGGGGTTTCTTTTATTCATAAACTAAAAGAAAGAATCATAAGGATTTTAAGAAAAAATCATATTTCATTACATATTGAATTGTGAAAATTAATAAATAGTATTTTTTTGGTATTTTTCTTGGTATATGGGATTATATGAATATAATTTTTAAAAGAGAGTAAATGTGGGGTAAAAAAATAAGAAAAAATTGTACGATTTTTTTTAAAGTATGCATGGAAGGATACGGTAAAAATTATTTACATGGAAAAGATGTTTTCCAAAATAAAATAATGTAGGATAAAAATTAAAAGATTATGAAAGGATTAAAAATGTACATAAAAAACATCTCCCAATAACAAATAAAAAGATGATTGACATGTGTTTTTTTAATATATTTTTATTTTTCTCAATGTAGAATATGAAAACAAATATGACACTCATCTCCCAACACTTCTTTGGTCTCCGCATGACTACAATATTAATAATTATAATAATATCATAGGTTGCAGAAGTGTGATTGTTGACCCTTCACAGACATATACCATTCTTTTTTACATTTTTTGTCTACATTTTTTTAATTTAATTTAACTCGTTTCAATATAATTTGAATGAGATGTCATAAAAAAAACATTCCAAAATGTAACCAAATGAAAATCTATCCCCACACTTGAATGTAATCTTTAACTGAAGCATATGATTACACATTTAAAATCTAGTAAATTATACCCAAAATTAGTTCCATTCAACCAAGCATATACACAAATAAACAATGAAAATAAATTCATTTATGTGTTAGCTGGAACAAGGTTTCTATATTAAAATTTGGATTTTAAAAATAATATTTATAAGATCAAAGGGAATTTAAAATGGATTATTAATGTATTTTTAATTTTATTCTTGTTTATATTTTATTTTATGTTTGTTTAGAAAACTCATATATAATATTAATTTATTCTAAATACAAATGACATCTAAAAGGTGAACAAATTCAAGACTCATAATAAGGGGTGAAAAAATTAAGAAATGTGTTCCATATTTGTCCTCATCATGAAATCTTATAGTCTTCTTCAAGGTAGGGGTAAATCATATCCAAAATAAAAAATTTGCCATTAAATTGTTTTTTATAGAACAAAAATATTTATCAAAATGTATAATAAAAATAAATATATTTTTGAATAAAAATAAGTAATTTGACTCCGTAAATGTGTTGAAAAAATTAATATTTTAATGGTGTCTAATAGTGTCTATGTCTGTTTTTTTTGTATGTTTTAATTTTTTTAACTACAAACCAACACAATAGTTGAATAGGAGAAAAGCGTTTGAGGAATGAACTGTTAAAAATGAGTATAAGAGATGAATAATAAGAATGGTAATGAGATATAATTTGCCATTTAGATAGAGAGTTAATGTGAAATATGTGCCCTTTATTTTTTATTTGGTGGGTCGATGTCAACTTCATGTGGTAAGTTAGTGGCTGTAGATGTGGTGCGAGTGTTATGTTTCTAATCTACTGATAATTTTATAAAAATTCCTCACCTATATGATAATAAAATATAATGTTCATTATTCAATAAATTTAAAATCAAAATGATTATTAAAATTTATTAAAGTAAAAGAATAATTGGATTACCTTCCATGAATCGATGCATTTTTTTTCCTACATCTAGAAAATTTTAATAGACTACAAATAGTTTGATATAGGCCTCCATTTATTTTAAAATATATTTTGTTTCAAAAATATCTTTTCCTTTGGGAGGCTCAATTTTTATTTGGATAATTTATCCCCTTCTATTTTATTATGCATTCAATTCAATGGGGGTGGAGTGATATTTTTGGTATCCTAATTTTTTCTTCAAAATTAAAATTTACTTAGTCCATTAAGGTTTATTTATCTAACCTTGTATGTTCAAAAATATTATATAATTCAGATAATTCATTGACCCGTAGTTCTGCAAATTTGAAATCGTTTAATGGGATCCCAGTTTTTCTAACCCATTTATTTCATCACATTCCATTGTTGTGTCCTATGAATAAAAGGGGGAAATGTGATTGAATATATTATTTAATATATTCTATGTCAAAAAAATTCCAAATATTTTCAAATTCTATCCTCAAAATTGATCACTTTATCAATGAGGTAAGAAATAATTCAAAAATCACTGCCATTGGGACAAGACAAGAAGATTGGTTTAGGGGACACTTGACTTATAACTGTATTTTTGGAATCATGTTTTGGAAATATGGAATATGGGATAATTATATTTGAATCAATAATGATAATTATATTTTATATTCTTCAATACCATCCATGTGTTCATCATATGTGATGTTGGATTCTAATGATTATTTATGGTCATTTAAATCTATCCATTTTTAATTTGAATGGTCATCATAAACATCCCCATTTATGATTTGGATATTGATGAGGCCAAATTGAAAAACTCCTACATAAATCAAACTTGAAGAACATCATGGTATAGGGTTAAACAAACTAACAAATAGATATTTATAATCATTTATAGATAATACATAATTATTATACTATGAGTACCACATGGAATGGAACATATTAAACTTGACTAGTTGGTCACTAAATTCAAGGGATTATATTCCATAATGGAAATCAATATTGGTACTAGATTAAATGAGGAATGGTCATCCTAAAATCAAGGGATAATTAGTAGAATATTTATCACCATCCCTGTTAGAGACAAAAAAATGCTAGTAATATATAATCATTTACTTATACAAGGACATATTTGATTATTACCTCAAGAATAGAGGTGCATAAGTTATCAAACTCAATTAAAATGAACATAGGGATAAATGGAACTACATCAAAGTTATAGAGTATGGTTTTGGTAATTTTATTTATTGATGCTCAATGGTTTTCGATTACATTATTGATGGTGGAAGTCAACATTTATAAAATAACCACAATTTTTTCAAAATCATTACACATCATGGTTGTGCAACTCTTGGTTGAAACATTTTCAATGTTAATATGTTTTCTTTTATGGGCAAAAAATTACATAAGAAGACCTTCATAATTATGAATTTTTTTTTGATTCTGACTTAATGATGTAGACCAAAAAACGTCAAAACAAATCATGAATATCAAGTTAATGTTCAAAGGCCTCTATTAGCATAGATATGGGTGGATTAAAAGGAATTCAGTTTTTTAATAGGAATGGATGGAGTTGAGGAAGTGGATTGACGTTTTATTAGGATTTTTTCATATTCATTTCCCATCTAATATTTTTAATGGTATTATAAGAATTCATAATGGGGAATATGAATTTTATGTTCTAGTCTATGTGAAATATCACATACAATACCCTTCATGTTATGAAAAGGTTGAGATCAGAGTTGGGATGAATTGGATTTTCTCTGTTGGATGATATCAGATGAATGCTAACAAATTTAATTTTCAATTATTTATGACTAGAATGGGGGAATTTTTTATATCTTTTATTTCTCATTCTCATGGTTTCTTAGAATATGTGGAAAGAACATCATTTTGATTACCTTTATTTTCCATCATGGGAAATTTCATGTGTTGGGTTAGGAATGGATATGGCTAGCTAGGATAGTGGAATCCTATAAGAGTATGAGGTTCCAAGATCCTTTGATGATGGGGAACAATAAGATATAGTTGATGGAAGTTAATGAAAACTTGACCATATTGGAATTGGATTTGATTTGGTTGATGAAACTAAGGGAGTAATAGATGGGATAACGATACATCATTGTAGATATATAGATAAAAGAGAATAGATTAAAGAGGGGTTCAGTGGAGTTTCATATGAACTGATCTTATTGTGAAAGGATTGTGTTCTGCTAAAAATATACTACATTGAGCACCATTATAATAGAAGTATTTGAGGGAACATCATGTGTATATGTACTTGTGTTTTTTATGATGAGATGGTGATCTACAGATTCCACAATAATTGATATGTCTAGGGAATAGATATTGTGGAGAGTATTTTTTTTGGGATTTGTTAGACATAACTAGTTGTTTCAAAAGACTGGTATGTTCACTCATCTATGTTGTCATCTTTTTAGGCTCTTTGGATATATTATATTGTGATTCTTTAACTAGATCATTTTCTCGAATATGGAATTTTTTCATAATTTCATTTTTTATCTTATGAGTTCTCATAGAGATGTAGGCTCATTTCCAAAATGGAAATACCACTTGAAGCATCAAATAGTGTTTTTTACATGACCATTAACACCTCATATAAGTTTTGGATCTAGATTCGGTCAAGAGTTTTTTGGTGTTGGAATGTTTCAATCAAGATTTTGAAACATAATCAGTAATCTCGTATTTATTCATTAGGGAATTTAAATATACCACATGTTTTCTTTTGGAATGATTTGGATTGAGAATCATGTAAGAATTTTAATAAGAAGATTTGATTCCTGAAATTACCTGTATTTATGGAACCAGAAGGCTTGTAGTACATCCAATACTTGGTGGAGTCATCTTTGGAGAAAGCTACATATTCTGGTTTTGTTTACTCTTTACAAACCCCTTGAGTATTCATTCTAGAGAATACTACTTGAAACTCTCTGCGATGGTAATTTATGTCATCCCAAACTAGCCCAAAAAAATGAGCAATATTATTTATCAATCCTAATTTTTGATTGAAATATTACACAATTTTTTGATATTTAATGCCATATCTTGGGAAGTGAGTTATTTATGTGATTGTTTCTTATTATTGGCTAAGGCTATATTAATTAGATGGATAATGAATGGTACTATAGTGATTTTATTATCCATAATAATCCATCAAAGTGGGATAAGTGTTCTCTTGATTTCCATGTCAAAAAATTTGTGATGGATTATATGGGTGGCAATAGAAAAATAAGAGATGTTTATCAATCTTAAATTTGGTGAGGTTTTCTTTATGGTTTTTATATGTTTCTTTAAGAAAAGAGTTTAATTTATTTATGTTTTTTCAAAATTTATTTCTGGTTAATTTTTTTATATTGTGAGTTTTTTAAAGGAAAACAGTTGAAAATAAGATTTAAATTCCCTAGAAATTAGGTCATTTGAGATTCATCCAATTATTACCTATTAACCATTAAATGATCTTGTTCTCTAATAATGTCTAGAATGGCACCCAGATCAAATCCTCATTGATGGAACTATTTTGGTATTAGATTATTTTTTATGTTTTTATATTGAATAGTGATTTACATTGAGAGAAAAAAAAATACATTTATGGATTTATTGTATTTAACATGTATATAATGATTAACAGATTTTATTTTAGGGATTTAATCTTATGATATCCCTAATATTTTCTATATATTTCGTAAAATTAATACCAAATTCAAAATATGATATTGATTTATTTCTAAATTAATAAGGGTTTAATCCAAGAATTTTATTAACTGCAGTTCTAATATAAGTAAATAATTGTTTAACTTTTTGTATTTATTGTTCCCATAATCCATTGAATCCACACATTAAAAAAAATGCATCTAATAGATTATATTTTGTGTTTAAAATACATGATGATAACATAATGAACATTCAACTAGCTAAATATCTCAACCACATAACATACCCATATTATAACTCCCACCAATTTATGATTTTTTTACCCATTGAGAGGGATATTATTATAGTTTATGATTTCAATTATGATAAGTTATAAATTATATAAAAATAAGGTAATATGAGTTGTGCAATAAATACACACACAAAACATGAAGAGAAGTTAAATAAACAATTTTTACTAAATAAGACATTAAAATATGGGAATGGATTTCAACGTGATTTATTAAAAAATAAAGAAGATTATTATTAGATAATATATAGCTAATAAGGATAAGTATCAACTAATAAGAATCATGTTTTGATACAAAATTATAACACAAACACTTTAGATATTACTAATGAATGAGAATAATAAAAGTAAATCAAAATAAAAAATGGAGGAAATGTTAATAAATTATAAACTTGATTTTTGAAGATCTTATAATTCCTTAAGGAGGACCTTGTTCATTTCAGTTTATCCCCATATTCTCTAAAATTCCCACCCCTTTTACGTTGAGAATAATTATCTATATATTGACCAAGGGAGTGTACTATTTTCATTCCAAGAATAACTGTCATGTTGGATTACTAATTTTACTATTCATATAGTCATATATGGGTATAGATTCATCCTAAAAGTATTAAATATTGTTATGTAATTTCCTCCATACAAATTTTGTAGCCATTATAATTTCATATTCAATATTATGGGTTTTTACTAAATAATTTGATTCATTCTATTTTTCTTTCATCTTCTTCCTTATTCTAAATGCATATAAATTTTATTCTAGTAACATGCTTTCAAATTTGAAACCATTATTCTAAAACATGGGATCCTATAAATTTTCATTAACACAACAAAATAATATCTCAATTTTATGTATTTATTGAGATCAATTTTAGGGATTATATTTTTCTTATAAATTCTTGTTATACATTTCAGATGGACAAGAAACCATTAGTTGTAGCCATTTTTTATTTGGGAATTAAAAATCATGTCAAATATTTATTTATATATTAACAAATATATTATGGTGTTACATAAAATTTTGAATTTTTGATTGATCCCATAAATTATATCTCCAGGTAAGGTCTAGTTTTTTCAGCAAATTTGTTGGGACTTCTTTTGTAGTCAATATGGAATTTCAAATTGAATAATTGTCTTAATATTCTTTATAATTATATATTTATTTTAAATGATTAAAAATAATTATAATAATCACATATGTTTATCATTGTTTTGAAATATATGATCATAACATTAAACATTTTATTCATTAAACCAGTTTGACCAATTCCTTTCTTATGTGTTTATGATAAAAAATGAACATGAAATGTTATCAATCATTTTAATGTTAAAATTATGAGAAGTTAATATTGTATAACACTCAATGGATATTAATGATCTTGGGAACAATGGATCAAATAGACAACGTATCTAGGGTCTTCATTAGCATCGTGTTTCACATGCTAGTTTTATTATACTACAAATATTTATATTTTTGGTTTATACAGAAGATAATAAATATTGAAACATTTAACAAGCCATAATGTATACACATATATTCAATGAAGAATAGAGGGAAATTTAAGATTATTGATGGTAAAAATTCTACAAGAATATATCATATTGATAATATATATATATATATATATTTGTGTGTGTGTGTGGATATTATATATAATACCTATATATAAATACCTCATTGCTTGATAATTTTTAATCTGGTTAGGAGGGCTCTGAATATAGTAATCTAAATCATTCCACTAATGATACTAAAGATTGAATATTCATGGTAAACCAATATCCTCTATATTGAATATTTTATTTCTAGAATACCCACACCTTCATTGACGACCCTATAACCCAAATTTGAATATGAAGAAATATTATACCTCATTTACACACACAAACACACATATATATATTAATTTTTTATCTTATTGTATTCAAATTATTGATTAAATAAAATAAAATATCTAATAATTTAATTTTTATTATATTTTATATATTTTTTAATTTATAATTATTTTAAATATAATTTTTGTATAAGTCATGTAATTCAACGTAATTTTAAATTTCATTATCATTCATCATAATATAAAAAAATTTATTTATAATAACCATTTCATTAGACATAATAAAAGTATTACTTAAATCCATATATATATTAATATGTATGTATTTTGCCTGTTTCAATAAATAATGGAAAAATTTTACTTTCTTTAACATTATAGGATTTGGAATCATAAATGAATTATTTCATGTATTTTTTCATAAATATATTTTACTCGTCTTGAATAAAATATAGTTGAATAATAATAATCTGACCATTATCTACCAGAAATATAGAAATTTTTTTATTTCATGAATTTATTAATTATTATCATTTTCTTTTACATAAAAAAATCTAATAATGATCTAGAGAAAATCATATTTTCAGCAACATCCAAAATTTATTCAATTATAATATTAACTATTCATTATATTACCCAATAATAAATATATTTTTTTAATCCACAATAAATGTTTTTCAATTTTCACAATCACAATTATGGTTCAAATAATTTGGATACTCATTATTCTAACACTCATTGACTTTTGTTAATTCTTTGTAATGGTCCGGACCTCTCCGATCAATTCGTTTGTGAGAATGTGGTGCTGGAGGTGTTCGATGAGGTCAAGGTGACTTGGGGGGTGCATTGGGGTGTACTTTTAAGTAAATCTAAATGGTAATAGCTTTCGCACGGTTGGCGCACGGGTTGCCTAAACCATGCGGCCAAACCGTGCAAGGCTAGTCTTGGAGGCAATGGCTAACACATGATTAGTGCAAAGTTTGTCTAACCGTGTAGACTAACCATGCGAGGAGTGGTTGTTGATGCAGAATCTAACACACGGTTAGCGCATGGTTTGTAAAATTGTGGTGACAAAACATAAAGGAACTTAAAGCTAGATCCTAAAATAGTGGATCTAACTCTTTTTGCCATTAATCACCTCATTTATGCCCCTAATCATCCATAACTCGGGATTACCTTTTTGGGGAGGAAGGAGAATCTCTCCCAATAATTTTTGAGGTGATCTGTTGGCTTCCCTTGGAAAATTGGAGCCGGTTTCTTGACGTATGGGCCCGTTCCTTCTTGATATTCTTAGATCTACTTAGATGCACTCCTCGCCTTCTCTCGGTTTCATAGATCAATGCCCATTATGGGTATATCTAAGTGTTTTCATGTTGAATATGATGATCTTTGGTCTTGGTTTTGTTAGGAGAGGATATCTAAGGAGGATTCATGGAGAATCGACCCCGTTTCTTTGGCGTTCATCAACCATTGTGGTTTTCCTCGAAAACCTTTGAGGTAAGAGATTCATGGCTTCTCCAATTTTTTATGTGCAATCGTAGAGTTATCATGATTTATCCCATCGGATCACAATGGAATTGACTAAATTAAATACTTGAAACCGATTAAAAGAATTGGTTTGATCGCATTTTGTTGCTTTGTACCGTGATAACGGTTTGCCTCTTGATTTTATAGATAAGTGTGATATCTATGCATTTATTGTTAGCATGGGGTTCTTGATGAAATTGATAAATAATTTAAAGCCGTAATTAAATGATAATTTTTTGGATAAATATAAAGAGGCATGAAAACAGACATGATTCTTGTTCTGACTTGATATTGATCAAATTTGGCATAGTAATCATGTTTAATATTCGGTGATAGCTTACTAAATTGGTTCATGATTTTGGATCCAACTAAATGAATTTGTTAAATATATATGTATTAAATAACATTACTTAATTCCATAAAGTGTTCGGAGTTACCCTCTTTTTGTGAAATAGGGCTAAAAGCCCATTTGATGTGATGATTTTTTTATACTGCTTGTGTTGTGATGTGACCATGGAGGGGTGTTGTGATATCTTGTGTTGTGATGTGACCATAGAGGGGTCTTGTGGTATGTGGAGTAAGGGAATCCTTGTGGTTGTGGTAGAGTATTATGCCTATAGTGGAGAGATGCATCAGTTTATGCATGTGGGTGTCAGGGAGGACATCGAGGATGATGGAATTGGATGGATGTGATTTTTGGACCTTTTTTGATTCTTAGTTGTTTATCTTATTTACTTTTTCACACTGCTCAAGGTAGTTGGTCTTGCTTACCCTTCTTCTGAAGGAGCAAAAGACACACGGTGTATGCAACATGCTTTCTGTGATTAGCCTCTCTAGGGAGAATGGGTCTACGATCTTTATATAGGCGGCACAGACTCGAAGGGTAGTACATCTACTCACAGTATTGATACCCCTTGTGTTTAGTAGCATAGGATGCATTTCTATAATGCCTGTGAATATGGGAAAAGTAATTCTATAATGAATTTTTGAATAAATTATGTTAACCAATCCGGTTGGAGTTTGATAAAACCTAATGATGATGTTCAGAAATTTTGAAGGGACAATGGATTTAGAATGTGATGCCAATGAATTTTTATACAGTTGTATTCACGATTAATTAATGATGGAATAATTTCATAACGTATAGTGGAACCGATAAGAAGGGAATGAAGTAACCTAATAAGGCTCTTTAATTGGTTGTGTGCTTATAGGATACCCTGTCTTAGAAGTGGCGACTCATAGTCCGAGAGACATTAGCTGTAGTTGTGTCTAAGACTAGGTTATGCCCATAGTGTGGTTTTGAGTCATATATATTATGTACTTTTTATGTTCTATATGATAATCCACCCTGTCAGTAAGGGCAACTGACACCCTTGGGATTCTGGGCCCTGGGGGGTGTTATCCCAATCATTCTGATTGGAGGTTGAATGTCTGACCACCCCCTTTAGCCCTGCTCCCTTCTCTTGGTAGATACTAGTGCAATTGGCACAATGGTTAGCTTTCCCCAAATGTGTGTGTAGAGGGATGTAATGGCTTGTTGTTATTTCACACACATATTTCATGGTTATAGTATCCTATGGACTACTATATGTGTAACGTTTATAGGCTGTAATGGCTTGATGAACCTTACTCGATGTATGGGCTGTAATGGCTTAAGGTATAATACCCGACATATGATACACGTTATGCGAGCTGTGGTTTCTCCCAAAAACTACCTGGTTACTTTTGGTTGTGAGGATGGTGTGGGGCTTAGCTGATGTGATTGCGGGAAAGCCTTTGTGGTGCACGTGGTGCAGATTTTGGAGATTAGCCCAAGTTTATATGGGAAAGCCTTTAGAGAGAGATGCACAGGATTTATGTCATTGGTGGAATGTGGCAAAATAGTGGGGAAGTTGTAGCGAGGTACCCTTGATATTCTTTACAAAATGATATATTCTTGTATGTGTTACATGGTGAGAGTAGCCATGGTGAGGTTGGGAACATAGTATACCTGTTTAGGTGATGAGTTAGTTTCACAGATGTTCATTGTTCTTTAGCATGATTTCATTAATTTTTCACGAGAAGCATCAGGGAGGATACTACTAAGTATTCTGTTATACTCACACAATGTCTATATGAACTGTTTTTCCGGTCACATGGAGTAGGATGGAGATCAGGCTGGTTATTACTAGATTGTGGTTGCAGGAGCTGTTCAGGATTGTGGCCGCTGCAGATTTTCATTTCTTTTGGGTATTTGTAGTTTTCTCTTTTCTGTTGTAGTAATTTTGCATTAAATTTCAAATATGAACTTGAGTTTCTTTTATATTTCAGTTCTGAGTAGGAGTTGGTTGGTGTCTATCTTATCTCTCTCTTGTGCATGCGTTCTCTTAGAGGGTAGTGCCTCACATTTGTGTGATTATTATGCCCTCGGTGCTAGTCGCCAACCCGTGGCCTACTAGACGTGGGACTCGAGGGACATTATCTCCCTTTTCATATTGCCAGCCCAGGATGTGTACATTTTGTGGGAAGGGGGTCGTGGCAGATTGGTATTAGAGGCTAGTTGAGGGATAAGATGAAGTTTGGAGTTAGGCATAGGTGAGGTAGCATGGGTTGGTAGTGCGACAATGTCATTCATGTTTAGCAAGTGAGGTAAACAGTAGAGACCAGCTGATACATAAGTGTTTAGGCCCCCCTATGATCTGATGTACGCGCCTTTAAGTTTACATACGGGCCTTTGGAGAGAGATGCAAAGTCCGTATGTTGTTGGCGAAAAGCAGAAAACCAGTGGGGAAGTAGTAGCAGGGTAACCTGGATATTAGTTAAAATATGATATATTCTATTATGCGTTACATAGTGAGAGTAGCCATGGTGAGGTTGGGAACATAGTATATCAGTTTAGGGGATGAGTTAGTTTCACTCTTTTTCAATGTGCTTTAGCATGCTTTACTTAAATTTGCACAAGAGGCATTGAGGAGGATCCTACTAAGTATATTGTTATACTCACCCTACGTTTATATAAATTGTTTTTCCGGCCACTTGGATCATGTCGGAGATCAGGCCAGTTACTACTAGCTTGTGGTTGTAGGAGCTATTCGGGCTTGTGGTCGATGCTGGTTTTCCTTTCTTTTGGGTATTTGTAGTTTTCCCTTTTTAGTTATAGTACTTTTGCATGAAATTTCATATATGGGCTTGGAGTTCTTTTATATTTCGGTTTTGAGTTGGAGTCGGTTGGTGTCTATCTTATCTTTCTCTTCTTCATGTGTTCTCTTAGAGGGTACTGCCTTTCATTTTTGTAATTATTATTCCCTCAGTGCTAGTCGCCAACCAAGGGCCTACTAGAGGCGGGACTCGGTGGTCAATATCTCCCTTTTCACATTGCAGGCCTAGGAAGCGTATAAATTGTGGGGAGGGGGTCGTGACAGAGTGGTATCAAAAGCCGGTTGAGGGATAAGATGGAGTTTGGAGTTAGGCACAGGTGAGGTTGCATGGGTTGGTAGGGCTACAGTGTCATTCATGTTTAGCAAGTGAGGTAAACACTGGAGACCAGATGATACATAGGAGTTTAGGGAGCCCTATGATCTGATGTACATTCCTTTATGTTTACAATGGCTACTAAACAGGTTGATACTGGTTACAGGGTAGATACCTAGGAAAGGATCATGCAAAATTCATCTTTATGCATGTGATTGAATGGGTAGACCTTTGGATAGGATAAGCTTAAACGAATTAAAGAAAACTACTAATTAATTAATGTTGAGTCTTCCATATTCCGGGCATAGGAGCTCTAAGTGATTGTTATTTTTTAGGTATGGGTCCAGGTCGACGTCCTCTTCGGGTTTGCATAGAAGATGTCTAGCTGGCTGTTCCAGCAGGATGACGCATGGTAGAGGTTGATGAGGACGACACTTGGAGGAAGAAACTCCGAGAGTTTCAGTGCCAAAGTCTGCAGAAGTATGAGGGCTCCATTTCAGATGGTCTAATGGAATACTGGTTGGAGGAGGTTGAGGTAGGATTTAGTTTGATCTGTGCTCGGAAAGAGCACTGGGTTTCCTTAGCTGTGACGATGCTGTGGGTAGTAGCAAGGAAGTGGTGTTTCTTGTTCCTCAGGGATCATGAGGTGTCAGCGATCTCATGGGAGGAGTTATGAGACATGTTTAGAGCCGAGTTCCTTTCCTCCTTTGCAAAGGCATCTAGTGCCTAGGTGCTACTTACCCTTCGACTGGGAGCTCTACTATTCTAGAGTTTGGAATCTGTTTTAGGAACCATTTACGATGCGCTTCGGACCTGTTACCATATGAGGAGGCCAGGGTGAGGCATTTCGAGGAGGCTTTGCATCCAGAGATCCAGCGCCATGTCAACCCGTTTATGTTAATCACATATCATGAGGTGATAGAGAGGGAAGAGGTTGTTGAGAGGTCATTTTCTAGGACCGGATCATCACGAGATGGGAATCATCATGATCCCTCATGAAGCAAGGCTATGGTCTGGGGTTCCTGGTTTTCCGGGCAGAAGCATTTCTGTTCAACCTCTGGTAGGTCCCAGCCATTCACATCTCATTTCTCTGGAGGCAGCAACTCTTAGTCCTATGCTATGGGATCAGGTGCTTGTTTTTATTGTGTTAATCGTGGTCATAAGCAACGGGACTGCCCGGCCATTGAGGGCGGCCATCGTGCACCGGGCGCTCCACTCCAAGTTCCTCTATTGAGGCAGTTCCAATCAAGGAAGTAGCAGTAGGTTGCACCAGCTTTCGATCATTATAGGGTAGATGGGGTAGGCATAGGATTTCCCCATGAAGCCCCCCATCCTCAGAGATCAGATCGTCGTCATGGTGGTGGTCGTCATCAGGGTCAGAGAGGTCGTAGAGGAGGTCTTGGTCAGCTTTATGCCCTAGCGTTGTCAGCTCCAAACGATCCATACATCATTCGAGGAACCCTTTTCTTGTTTTATACCTTGGTGTATGCATTGTTTGATTCAGGAGAGACACACTCATTGATATCACCTACCCTTTTCCATGTCGTGGGACTTGAGGTAGAGAGGCTTCCAGTGCCCTTGGTGTTGACTACGCCAGTTGGAGGTCGAGATGACTTGTTTGATGTATGTAGAGACTGTGAGCCAGTGTTGGAGAAACACCACTCTTGGGGAGATTTCCTATGTTTACGAATACATCCATATGATGTCATCCTTAGCATGGATTAGTTGTATTCAGTGCAGTATATCATGGATTGCTTCAGGAAGAAGGTCATTTTCTTTTATGCGGATGGAGTGCAAGTAGTTTTTTTTGGTGAGTGAGACCCTCGGATGGGTCATAGATGTGTTTCATCCTTATCTTCCATGGAGGATAAGACGATGCTGAGTTCTTCAGAGGTTCAACAGTTTGCATTTCCTCCAGCCATAGAGGAGTATCGTGATGTCTTTCAAGAAGAGGTTGTATCATTACCCATTCGACGATAGAAAAAATTAGGGATCGAGCTACAGCCAATAGCGTATCCCATAGCTATGTCTCCGTATAGGATGGCCCCTTCTGAGTTACGAGAGATACATATACAGCTTGATGATCTATTGCAGTGCGGTTTTGTTTGACCAAGTGTGTCACCATGGAGTGCACTGGTTCTGTTCGTGAAGTAGGTCGACGACAGTTTGTAGTTCTGTGTCGATTATTGTCAATTGAATAAAGTGACAATAAAGAATCGCTATCCTCTTTCGCGGATCGATGACATATTCAATCAACTGAACAGTGCAAGTTGGTTCTTAAAGATCGACATGCAGTCAGGTTATCATCAAATGCGTGTGAAGGATGAGGATATCCTAAAGACTACTTTCTGTTGTTGTCATGGGCATTATGAGTTCATTGTAATGTCATTTGATGTGATGAATGCTGAATTTGTGTTCATGGGTTTGATGAATGCTGTGTTCTGTGAGTTCCTGGACAAGTTTGTGGTAGTTTTAATCGATGAAAACCCAGTGTCCTCCACATCTGAAAAGGAGCATGTAGAGCATCTATGAGCAATTTTGGGAGTTCTTCATCAACATCATCTATTCAGGAAGATGTTGAAGTGTGATTTTTGGGCTGGAGAAGTCTGTTTCATGTTAAATGTTGTGTCCCAACAAAGGGTAGCCTTGGATCCATCGATGATAGAAGCATATGTGTCTTGGGCAGCCCCCAAGACAGTTTCAGAGGTGCGATGTTTCCTGGGTCTCTCAGGCTACTATAGGAGGTTCGTATCCAATTTCTCACGGGATGCGACTCCTCTGACAACTTTGACTAGGAAAGATCAGGCTTTCATATGGACTGATCTGTGTCAGGCATCTTTCGGGTATCTAAAAGAGAAGTTACTAAGTGCTCCAGTCCTTTTTCTTCTAGATGAGGGAGTTCAGTTTGATGTTTTCTACGCTGCTTCACATCTAGGGCTAGGTTGTGTTCTCATGCAGTAGAGGTCAGTTGTTTCTTATGCATCTCGAAATTTATGTCCCCATGAATGAAACTATGCCACCCATGATCTTGATTTGGCGGCCACGGTGTTTTCTCGGATGTTGTGAAGACATTACATCATTGGTGAACGCTTTGTGGTATTCACTGATCATATGATTTTGATGTATGTTTTCTCCCACCGTGACTTGAACATAAGGGAGCGTCGGTGGATGGATTTATTATAAGAATACGAATTTGAAATAACATATACACCTGGAAAACGGAATTTTGTAGCCCATCCGTTGAGCCAAAAGTCACGTAGTGATGCTGTGCGTGAATCTGGTGATTCCTGGAGGGTAATGTAATAACTGTCAGCATTACATTATGATATGGGAGATTCGGAGGTAGAGGATGTATTTTTCAGATGACGGTGCATTCATCCCAGATGCAGAAGGTGAAAGAGTCCGAGTTGGTGGATCATGAAGTGGAGGTCTGGAGAGACCGAGTTGTTTGTAGTGAGGCCCCTGATGGTTGGTCTGAGGATGAACAACAGAGAGTGTTGTATCATTGAAGGATTTTGGTTCCATTGGTGATGCATGAGACTGTCCTCAGAGAGTTCTATTGTTCTCCTTTAGCGATGCATCCTGGTGTGAAAAAGATGTACCAATCCCTGAGGAGTCAGTTTTGGTGTCCTGTACTGAAGCGTGCGGTTGCGGAGTTTCTGGCTCGATGTTTATTCTACCCGAAGTTGAATGATGAACACCGTGTTCCTGGTGGTCTTGCCCAGCCATTAATGATCCCTCAGTAGAAGTGGGTGTACAAAATAATAGACTTCATTACTGGATTACTTTGAACTCCTAGAGGATATGATGCTATTTTTGTGGTAGTGGATCATTTAACAAAATCCTCCCACTTTATAGCAATCAAGGAGTCATGCTCTGTGCAAGTTTTTTTGAGGCAGTATTTGGAAGAGGTGGTGAGACTTCATGGAGTCCCAAGGACGATATTTTCTGATCGAGATCCTCATTTTACCTCCAGGGTGTGGAGAGGTCTCCAACATTTTTTTAGTTCTCAACTGTGCCTTAGCACTACTCTTCATCCTCAAATGAATGGTCAGATAGAGCGAACCATCTAGAATCTTGAAGACATGTTTTACTCTTGTGTTCTTTATTTTGGAGGTTCATGGATGGTTCACTTACCCTTGATGGAGTATTCTTACAATAATATTTTCCATTCCACCATCGGTATAGAGTCTTTTGGAGGCTTGTATGGATGGCCAGGCCATTCTCCGTTGCACTGGACAGGGGTCAGAGAGTCCGCAATTCTCAGACCAGAACTAGTTTAGAATACAACAGAGATGGTTCAGTTGATTCATGAGAGGATGAAGGCTGCGCAAGATAGTCATAAATCATATTTCAATCAAAGAAGGATACCCTTTGGGTTTAATGTTGGGGATCATGTGTTTCTTAAGGTGAATCCATGTCGTGGGAAGCAAAGGTTTGGCTATGGAAGTATGATTTTTCTTCTGTTTGTTGGGCCTTTTGAGGTGTTAGCCCATGTTGTAGATGTGGCGTATCGAGTGGCACTTCCACCACATATGATTCGAATACATGATGTTTTCCATGTTTCGCAGCTCCGTAGTTATCTTCATGATGACTCTCGCATCATTGATTGTGGAAAGATCGATGTTGATGATGATGCCACCTTTGAGGAGTGACCTGTGGAGATCCAAGATCGCAAGGAGAAGGTGTTGTGTGGGCGTTCCATCGCCTTAGTTCATGTCTTGTGGAGACACTGTGGCATGGAGGAGAGTACTTGGGAACGTGAGTCACAAATATGTGCTCAGTACACAGAGATTTTTGATGTTTAACTCTTTCCATCTATCGTTGTAGCTAATGTAGTTATGAAACATTCATGTCTATGAGATGGAATCCCTGGTGTTTTAGTGGCTTGCTCTCTTTGGAGAGGTATCTCGGTGGGTGGTTGTTCAAACCATGTTTTATTTTTTCTTTAGGTGGGTTTGGTATTCCTCAGGATAGAAATGTTTTGAGAGGTATCTGATGTAATGGACCGGACCTCTCCGGTCCATTACATTTTGAAAATGTGGTGCTGGATGTGTTCCGGGAGGTCAAGTCTACTTGGGGGTGTGTTGGGTTGGACTTTTAAGAAAATCTAAAGTGTAATAGCTTTCACACAGTTAGCACACGGTTTTCCTAAACCGTGCGGACAAACCGTGCTAGGCGCGTCTTGGAGGAAGTGGCTAACGCATGGTTAGCGCACAATTTATCTAACTGTGCGGACTAATCATGCGACGAGTGGTTGTCAAGGTAGAATCTATCGCATGTTTAGCTCATAGTTTGTTAAACCGTGCGAACTAACCAACCAGGAACTAAAAGATAGATCCTAAACTTGTGGATCTAACTTTTTTTCCTTTAATCACCTCGTTTAAGCCACTCATCAGCCATAAATTGGGATTAACATTCCTGGGTGGAAGGAGAATCTCTCCCAAGCATTTTGGAGGCGATCCGGATGCTTCCCTTGGAAAATCGGGGCCGGTTTCTTGGGGTATGTGGTCGTTCCTACTTAATTTTCTTAGACCTACTTCGATCTACTCTTCCCCTTCTCTCAGTTTCATAGATCCACACCCATTATGGGTATATCTAAACGTGTGGATGTCAAATATTATTATCATTGTTCTTGGTTGTGTTAAGAGACGATATGTAATGAGGATTCATGAATAATCGACCCAATTTCATTGGCATTAATCAACCATTGTGGTTTTCCTTGAAAACCTTTGAGGTAGGGGAATTGTGGCTTCTCTAATTTTTTATGTGCAATCGTAGAGTTAGAATGATTTATCCCTTCAAATAACAATGGAATTGACCTAATGAAATACTTGAATCGGATTAAATGAATTGGTTTGATCGCATGTTGTTGCTTTGTACCGTGATAACAGTTTCCTCTTGACTTGCTAGATAAGTGTGATATCTATGCCTTACTGGTTAGCATGGGGTTCTTTATGAAATTGATAAAGAACATAAATCCATAATTAATTGATAATTGTGTGGCTAAATATAAAGAGGCATGAAAAAAGTCCTTGTTCTTGTTGTGACTTGATATTGATCAAATTTGGCATAGTAAGCATGTTTAATAATCAGTGATACCTTAATGAATTGGTTCATGATGTTGGAACCAACAAAATTAATTTGTTAATTATAGATGGATTAAATAACTTGATTTAATTCAATGAAGGGTTCGGAGCTACCATCTTGTTGTGAATTAAGGATAAAAGCCCATTTGAGGTGATAATTTTTTTCCACTGCTTTTGCGGTGATGTGACCCTGGAGGGGTGTTGTAATGTCTTTTTTGGTGATGTGACCCTTAAGGGGTCTTGTGATATGTGGAAGCAGGGCAGCCTTGTGGTTGTGGTAGCGTATGACGCCTAGAGAGGGGAGATGCATCTGTTTATGCATGTGGGTGTCAAGGAGGACAACAGGGATGATGGAAAGGGATGCATGTGATTTTTTGATGTTTGTTGATTCTTGGTTGTTTATCTGCATTACATTTCACAACTACTCAAGGAAGTTGGTCTTTCTTACCCTTCTTCCGAAAGAGGCAAAGACACGTTGGGTATGCCACATGCTTTCCGCGTTTTGCCTCTCTAGGGAGAATGGTTCTACGCTCTTTCTATAGGTGGCACAAACTCAACGGGTAGTACATCTACTCACCGTGATGATACCCCTTGTGTTTAGTAGCATAGGATACTTTTCTAGAATTCCTGGGAATATGGGAAAAGTAATTCTGTAATAAATTTTTGAATAAATTATGTTAACCTATGGGGTTGGAGTTTTATGAGACATAATGATGAGGTTGAGAACTTTTGAAGGGACAATGGATTTTGAATGTGATGCCCATGAAGTTAAATGTGGTTGTATTCATGGATAATTAATGTTGGTAGAATTAATTAACATACAGTAGAACCAATAAAAAGGGAATGAAGTAACCTAATAAGGATCTTTAATTTGTTGTGTGCTTATAGGATACCTAGTCTTGGAAGTGGCGGCTCAGAATCCGAGAGATGTTATCTGTAGTTCTATCTATGGCTAGGTTATTCCCATAGTGGGGTTGTGAGTTATATATATTATGTACTATATGCTACTCCACCCTGTTGGTAAGGGAATATGACACCCTAGGGATTATTAAACATGGGGGGGGTGTTTTCCCCAATGTTCTAATGGGATGTTGAATGGTTGACTACCCCCTTTAACCCATGTCTCCTCTCTTGGTAGATACTAGTGCCATTGGCACTGCGGTTAGTTTTCCACATATATGTGTGTAGTGGACTGTAATGGATTGTGGTTATTTCACACACATATATTAAGGTTATATTATCCATTGGACTACTATATGTGTAACGTGTATAGGCTATGATGGCTTTAGTATCCATACTCGGTGTCTGGGTTGTAATGGCTTGAGGTATAATACCCAACGTATGATACATGTTATGCGAGCTATGGTGGCTCCCGAAAACTACCTGGTTATTTTAGGTTGTGAGGATTTTGTGGTGCTTAGCCCAGGTGTTTGCCGGAAAGCCTTTTGTGGTGAACGTGGTGCAGATTGTGGAGCTTATCCTGTGTTTATACTGGCAAGACATTGAAGAGAGATGCACATGATGTATGTCGTTGGGGAAAAGAGGAAAACCAATGGGGAAGTAGTAGTGGGGTAACCTTGATATTATTTACTATATGATATATTCTTGTATGTGTTACTTGGTGATATTAGCCATGGTGAGGTTGGGAACATAGTATACCTTTTTAGGTAATAAGTTAGTTTCAATATTTTTCATTGTGCTTTAGAATTCCTTCTTTACTTTTGCATGAGAGGCTTCGTGGAGGATCTTACTGAGTATACTGTTACACTCACCCTACGTTTATATAAACTTCTTTTCTGGTCACTTGGTGCAGTTTGGAGATCAGGTCGGTTACTACTAACTTATTGTTGTAGGAGCTGTTTGGGATTGTGGTCGTTGCGGTTTTTCCTTTCTTTTGGGTATTTGTAGTATTCCCTTTTTAGTTGTAGTAATTTTGCATTAAATTTCATATATGTACTTGTGGTTCTTTTATATTTCGGTTCTGAGTTGTATTTGGTTGGTGTCTATCTTATCTCTCTCTTCTGCATTTGTTCTCTTATAGGTTAATGCCTCCCATTTGTGTAATTATTAATCCCTTGGTGCTAGTCGCCAACCTGATGCCTACTGGATGTAGGACTCGGGGGTCATTATCCCCCTTTTCACATTTCTGTCCCAGGAGGGGTACACTTTGTGGGGAGGGGGTCGTGACAGAGTTTTATCAGAGGCTGGTTGAGGGATAGGATGGAGTTTGGAGTTCGGTAGAGCTGAGGTTGCTTGGGTTGGTAGGGAAATGGTGTCATTCATGTTTAACAAGTGAGCTAAATACTGGAGGTTGGCTGAGACATAGGCATTTAGGTCCCTCTATGATTTGATGTACGAGCCATTAAGTTTACAACGGCTACTAAACTATGTGATACTTGTTGTAGGGTAGAGACCTAGGAAAGGATCATGCATCATTTTTCTTTGTTCCTGTGTTTGAATTGGTAGAACATAGGACAGGTTAGCCTAAAATGAATTAAAGAAAACAATTAATTATTTAATGTTGAGTATTCCAAATTCCAGGATTAGGAGCTCTTGTGTTTGTTATTTAGCAGGTATGGCTTTCGGTCGACATCCTCGTTAAGTTTGTGTTGAAGATGTCCAGTAGACAGTTCCAGTAGGATGCCGAAGGGTAGAGGTTGACAACGACGAAAAATAGAGGAAGACACTCCGAGAGTTTCAACGCCAGAGTCTACAGAAGTACGAGGGCTCTGTTTCAAATACAGTCACAGAAGACTGGTTGGAGGAGTTCGATATAGGATTTAGTTCGATCCGTACTAGGAAGGAGCATTGGGTGTCCGTAGCAGTGATGATGCTACGTGGGGCAGCAAGGAATTGGTGTTTCATGTTCCTCAAGGATCATGTGTAGTCAAAGATCTCATGGGAGGAGTTCCGAGGCATGTTTAGAGTCGAGTTCCTTTCTTCGACTACAAAGGCATCTAGTTACCATGAGTTTCTTACCCTTCGATAGGGTAGTTCTACTGTTCGATAATTTGGAATATGTTTCAGGAAACTTTTACGATACGCTTTGGACCTGTTACCAGATGAGGAGGCCAGGGTGAGGCATTCCAAGGAGGCTTTGCATCCATAGATCCAGCGCCAGGACACCCCATTTATGTTCAACACATATCATGAGGTTCTAGGGAGGTAATAGGTTGTTGAGATGACATTTTCCCAGACCATATCATCATTAGAGAGGAATCATCATGATCCCTCATGAAGCAAGGTTGTGGTTCAGGGTTCTCGGTTTTCAGGGCAGAAGTGTTTCCATTCATTTGGGGTAGGTGCCACCCCTTCACATCTCGTTTCTACAGAGGCAGTAACTCTCAGGGATATGCCAAGGTATCAGGTGCTTGTTTTTCTTCTGGTGGTCATGGTCATCAGCAGAGGGAGTTCCCGACCATTCAGGGCGGCCATTGTCCATCGAGCGCTCCACTCTAGGTTCCTCCATTGAGGCAGTTCTAGCCAAGGCAGCAGCAGTAGGTTGCACCAGCTTTCGTTAAGAAGAGGGTAGATGGGGCTGGCAGAGGACAACCCCATGACACTTCCCATCCTCAGATAGAAGAGAACAGCCATGGCGGTGGTCTTCATCTGGGTAAGAGAGGTCGTGGAGGAGGTCGTGGTCATCTTTTTACCCTATCATTTCCATCTCCAGACGAGCCAGGCATCATTCGAGGTACCGATTGCTTGTTTTTTACCTTCGTGAAAGCCTTTTTTGATTCAACAGTGATACAATCCTTAATATCACATACCCTTTTCCATGCCTTGGGACTTGAGGTAGAGAGGCTTCGAGTTCCCTTGGCGTTGACTATGCAAGTTGGAGGTTGAGCTGACTTGTTTGAAGTATGTAAAGACTGTGAGCTAGTGTTGGGGCAACACATTTCTTGGGAATATTTCCTATGTTTATGAATACAGCCATATGATGTAATCCTTGGCATGGTTTGGTTTTATTTGGTCCAAGATATCATGGATTGCTTTAGAAAGAAATTTTTTTCATTGATGCGGATGGAGAGAAAGTGTTGTTTATTGGTGAGCGAGACCCTTAGATGGGTCATAGGCGTGTTTCCACCTTATCATCCATGGCGGATGAGATGATGTTGAGTTCTTCAGAGGTTCAGCAGTTGGTGTTTCTTCGGGTCATAGAAGAGTACCCTGATGCCTTTCCAAAAGAGGTTGTAGCCTTACCCCCTCGACGAGAGATCAAATTTGGGATCGAGCTATAGCCAGGAGCGTCTCCTATATCATTGTATCCGTATAGGATGGCCCCTTCTGAGTTACGAGAGCTGCATATACAACCTGATGATCTGTTGCAATGAGGTTTTATTCGACCAAGTGTGTCACCATGGGGTGCACCAGTTCTGTTTGTGAAGAAGGATGATAGTAGTTTGCAGTTGTGTGTCGATTATCATCGCTTGAACAAAGTGCCAATAAATAATCGCTATCCTCTTCCAGGATCATTGACTTATTCGATCAAATGATGGGTTCTATTTGGTTCTCAAAGACTGACTTGCGGTTATGTTATTATCAGATGTGTGTGAAGGATGAGGATATCCAGAAGACTTCTTTCTATTTTCGTCATGGGCATTATGAGTTCGTTGTAATGTCGTTTGGTGTGACGAATGATCCAGCACATTTCTTGGGTTTAATGAATTCTGTGTTTCGTGAGTTCCTAGACTAGTACATGGTAGTTTTCATTGACGACATCCTTGTGTACTCCACATCTGAAGAGTAGCATGCAGTGCATCTACGAGCCATTTTGGGGGTTCTTCTTTGACATCAGCTATTCGGGAAGTTGTCGAAGTGTGTGTTTTGGGCTCGAGAAGTCCGTTTATTAGGGTATGTTGTGTACCAACATGGAGTAGTTGTGGATCCATCAGATATAGAAGTAGATGTGTCTTGGGCAGCCCCCAAGACATTTTCAGAGGTGTGACGTTTCTTTGGTCTCACAGGCTACAACAGGAGGTTCTTAGAAAATTTCTCACAGTTTGTGACTCCTCTGACAGCTTTGACCAGGAAATATAAGGATTTCATATGGACTTATCAGTGTCAAGAAGCTTTCAAGTATCTAAAAGAGAAGTTATTAAGTGCACTAGTCCTTTGTCTTCCAGCGGAGGGAGTTCAGTTTGATGTTTTCTTCTATGCTTTACATCAGGGTCTAGGATGTGTTCTCATGTAGCAGGGGTCAGTTGTTTCTTATGGGTCATGATAGTTGCATCCCCAATAATGCAATAATGCCACCAATGACCTTGAGTTACCAGCTGTAGGGTTTGCTCTAAAGTTGTAGAGACATTACCTAATTGGTGAATGGTTTGTGGATTTCACTGATAATAAGAGTTTGAGGTATGTTTTCTCCCATTGTGACATGAACATACGACAACATCAGTGGATGGAGTTCTTACAGGTATAGGACTTTGAAATATCATATACACCTGGAAAAGGGAATGTTGTAACTGATGCCCTGAGCCAAAAGTCACGTATTGATGCTTTGTGTGAATCCAGTTACTCTTGAAGTGTAATGGAAGAACTGTAAGCATCACATCGTGATATGGGAGATGTCGGAGGTAGAGGTTGTCTTTTTCAGATAATTGTACAGTAATCCCTGATGCAGAAGGTGGAAGAGTCCCAGTTGGGGGATCTTGAAGTAGAGGTCTAGAGAGACCGAGTTGTTATTGGTGATCCCCCTGATGGTTGGTCTGAGGATGAACAACATATAGTGTTGTAACATGGAAGGATTTTTGTACCCTTGGTGATTAGCGAGACGTTCCAAAAAGAGTTCCATGTTTCTCCTTTAGACATGAATATTGGTGTTACAAAGATGTACTGATCTCTAAGGAGTCTGTTTTGGTGGCCTGGGCTGAAGCGTGTGGTTATGGAGTTTACGTCCTGATGTTTAGTCTTCTAGAAGGTGAATTCTGAACACCGTGTTTCTTGTGGTCTTATCCATCCATTAGAGATTCCTCAATGAAAGTGGTAGGACATCTCAATGGACTTCGTTACTGGCTTATCTCGAGCTCTGGGATGATATGATGGTATTTTAGTCGTAGTGGATCATTTAAAAAAAGCATCCCACTTTATAACAATCAAGGAGTTAATCTCAGTGGATGTTTTGTCGAGGCAGTATCAAGAGGAGGTTGTGGGACATCATGGAATCCCAAGGACGATCATTTTTGATTGAGATACTCATTTTTTCTCTAGTGTGTGGAGAGGTCTCCAAAATGCTTTTGGTTCTCTGTTGTGTCATAGCACTGCTTTTCATCCTCAAATGGATGGTCAGACAGAGCCAACGATCCAGAATTATGAAGACATCTTGCGCCCTTGTGTTCTTTATTTTGGATGTTCATGGATGAGGCACTTACCCTTGGTGAAGTTTGAATACAAAAATATTTTCCACTCCACCATCGGTATGGCTTCGTTTGAAGACTTTTAAGTCTGGCCATGTTGTTCTCTGTTGTGCTGGAATTGGGTGGAGAGTCAGCAGTTCTCGGACTAGAACTAGTGCAGAATACAACAGAGATGGTTCAGGTGATTCGTGAGAGGATGAAGGTAGCGCAAGATTGTCAGAAATCATATGCCGATAAAAGAAGAAGACCCTTAGAGTTTAATGTTGGGGATCATGTGTTTCTGAAGGTGACTCCCTGTCGTGGGTAGTGATGTTTTGGCTGTGGAAGTAACCTTCCTCCCCGGTTTTTGGACCTTTCGAGGTGTTAGTTCATGTTGGATCAATGGCGTATCGAGTGGAACTTCCCCCACAAATGAGTCGAATACATGATGTTTTCCATGTATCGCAGCTCCATAATTATCTTCATGACGAATCTCACATCATCAATTGGGGAGAGATCGATGTTGATGAGGATGCTACCATTGAGGAGCGACCTATAAAGATCGAAGACTGCAAGGAGAAGGTGGTTCATGGGCTTTCCATCCCCTTAGTTTGTGTATTTTGGTGACACGGTGGCATGGAGGAGAGTACTTGGGATTGTGAGTCAAAAATATGTTCTCACTACCCAGTACTGTTTCATGTTTAACACTTTCCATGTATTATTGTAGCTAATGTGGTCATGAAACATTCATGTTTATGAGATGGCATCATTGTTGTTTTGGTGGCTTCCTCTCTTTTGAGAGGTATCTTAGTGGGTGGTTGTTCAGACCCTATTTTTTTCTATTTAGGTGGGTTTTGGATTCTCGAGGACGATAATGTTTTCAGAGGTATCTGATGTAATGGTCTAGACCACTCTGGTCAATTCCTTTGTGAAAATGTGGTTTTGGAGGTGTTCCAGGAGGTCAAGGAGACTTGGGGTGCGTTGGGTGGACATTTAAGGAAATCTTAAGGGTAATAGCTTTCACACAGTTGGGGCACGGTTTTCCTAAACTGTGCGGCCAAACCGTGTGAGGATCATCATAGAGGTAGTGGCTAATGCATAGTTAGAGCACAATTTTTCTAATCATGGGGACTAACCATGTGACAGGTGGTTGTCTAGGAATAAGCTAACATAGGGTTAGCACACTGTTTGTTAAACTGTGTGGCCTAACCGTGCGAGAACCTTCAGTTAGGTCCTAAAATTGTGTATCTAACACTTTTTTCCTTTAATCGCCTCTTTTAAGACCCTAATCAGCCATAACACGGGATTACCTTTCTTAGGAGAATGTATAATCTCTCCCAAGAATTTTGGAGGCGATCCAAAGGCTTTCCATGGAAAATCAGAGCTTGTCTCTTCAAGTATGTGTTCGTTTATGGTTGATTTTCTTAGATCTACTTTGATATACTCCTCACATTCTCTCAGTTTCTCAAATCCATGCCTATTATGGGTATATCTATCCGTGTGGATGTCGAATATGATGATCTTTAGTCTTTGTTGTGTTAGGATAGGCTATCTACGGAGGATTCATGGAGAATCGACCCGGTTTGTCGGACGTTCATCGACCGTTGTGGTTTTCCTCGAAAACCATTAAGGTAGGGGATTCATGGCTTCTATAATTATTTATGTGCAATCTTAGAGTTATCTTGATTTAGCCATTTGGATCACAATAAAATTGACCTAAATAAATTCTTGAACCAGATTTAAAGAATTGGTTTGATCGCATGTTGTTGCTTTGTACCGTGATAACAATTTGCCACTTTATTTTTTAGATAAGTGTGATATCTATGACTTTCTTGTCAGCATGGGTTTTTTGATGAAATTTATAAAGAACATAAAGCCGAAATTAATTGATAATTGTTTGGATAAATATATAGAGTCGTGTAAATAGTCCTGCTTCTTGTGACATGATATTGATCAAATTTTCCAAAGTATGCAAGTTTAATATTCGGTGATAGATTACTGAATTTGTTCATGACGTTGGAACCAACGAATTGAATTTGTTAATTCAAGATGGATTAAATAACTTGATTGAATTCCATGAAGCGTTCGAAGTTACCCTCTTGTTGTAAATAAGGGCTAAAAGGCCATTGGATGTGATGATTGTTTTTCCGCTGCTTGTGTTGTGCTATGACCCTGGAGGGGTGTTGTGATATCTTGTGTTGTGATGTGACCCTGTAGGGGTCTTGTGATATGTGGAGGCAGGGAGACCTTGTGTTTGTGGTAGCGGCTGATGCCTATAGTGGCGAGATGCATCAGTTTATGCTTTTGGGTATTAGGGAGGACACTAGGGATGATGAAATGGGATGGATGTGATTGTTGTATGTTTCTTGATTCTTGGTTGTTTATCTGATTTACATTTCCTCGCTTCTCAAGGCAGTTGTTCTACCTTACCCTTCTTCCGAAAGAGGTGAAGACACGTGGGGTATGCCATGTGCTTTCCATGTATATACTCTCTCGGGGGAATGGGTCTATGCTCTTTCTATATGCGGCACAGACTCGATAGGTAGTACATCTACTCACCGTGTTGATCCCCCTAGTGTTTAGTAGCATAGGATGCTTTTCTAGAATGTCAAGGAAAATGAGAAAAGTCATTCTGTAATAATGTTTTTAATAAATCGTGTTAACCCATGGAGTTGGAGTTTGATGAATGTTAATGATGAGGTTGAGAACATTTGAAGGGACAATGGATTTTGAATGTGATGCCAATGAAGTTTCATGTGGTTGTATTCATGGTTAATTAATGTTGGAAGAATTAATTAATGGATAGTGGATCCGATAGAAAGGTAATGAAGTAACCTAATAAGGCTCTTAAATTGGTTGTGTTCTTACAGGATACCTATTCTTAGAAGTGGCGGCTCGGAGTCCGAGGGACATTGGATACAGTTGTTTCTAAGACTATGTTATGCCCAAAGAGTGGTTGTGAGTTATATATATTTTGTACATAATGTGTTCTATATGCTACTCCACCCTATCGGTTAGAGGAACTGACACCCTGGGGATTCTGAGCCATAGGGGGGTGTTTTCCCCAACATTATCATGGGAGTTTGAATGGCTGACTACCCCTTTTAGCCCCTTTCTCTTCTCTTGTTGGATACTAGTGCCATTGGCACAACTGTTAGGTTTCCCCATATATGTGTGTAGAGGGATGTAATTGCTTGTGGTTATTTCACACACATATATTCTGGTTATAGTATCCTATGGATGACTATAGGTGTAATGTGTAAAGGCTGTGATGGCTTGAGGATCCTTACTCGGTGTATGGGCTGTAATGGATTTAGCTATAAGACACGACGTATAATACACGTTATGCGAGCTGTGGTTGCTCTCAGAAATGAACTGGTTACTTTTGGTTGTGAGGATGGTGTGTTTCTTAGCCTAGGTGTTTGCGAGAAAGCCATTGTGGTGCACGTGGTGCATATTGTGGAGCTTATCCCATGTTTATACGAGCAAGCCTTTGGAGAGATATGCACATGACGTATGTCATTGGGGAAATGCGGCAAACCAGTGGGGAAGTAGTAGTGGGGTACCCTTGATATTCTTTACTATATGATATATTCATGTCTGTATAATTTGGTGAGTGTATCCATGGTGTGGATGGGAACATAGTATACCTATTTAGGTGACGAGTTATTTTTACTATTGTTCACTCTGCTTTAGCATGATTTCTTTACTTTTTCACAGGAGGCTTTGAGGAGGATCCTACTGAGTATACTGTTATACTCACCCTACGTTTATATAAAATGTTTTTCAGGTCACTTGGAGCAGGTGGTAGATCGGGCCAGTTACTAATAGCTTGTGGTTGCAGGAGCTATTCGGGCTTGTGGCCGCTGCAGTTTTTCCTTTCTTTTGGGTATTTGTAGTTTTTCCTTTTTAGTTGTATTAATTTTTCATGACATTTTATATTTGAACTTTGGGATTTTTTATATTTCGGTTCTGAGTTGGAGTTGGTTGGTGTTTATCTTATCTCTCTCTTCCGCATGGGTTCTCTTAGAGGGTAATAACTCCCATTTGCGTGATTATTATGCCCTCGGTGCTAGTCGCCAACTCAGGGCATAATAGAAGAGATACTCAGGGTTCATTATCTCACTCTTTACATTGTTGCCCCAGGACTGGTAAACATGTTGGGGAGGGGGTCGGGACATTCCTCCTCATGGTTGACCATAATTATTCAGGTAACCATTTTAGAGATTCAATGTTGATTATATGTGGTCCTAGTTTATTGCTGATTTTAGTTTTAAAATTATTATTTCAAACACCCTAGTTTGTATAAATAATTTGTATTGTTGTGACACGTTCATGTACCAAAATCATCATTTGTGTATTGTTTTCAATAAAATTCCAAATTTAACATGTTTTAATTTCAAAATAAATGATTATATATATAAATTGGTTAAAATTATATAAAAATATCATGATGTCACATTATAAACTTCTTACAAGAATTGATTCCTCTATATTCATTTCACCACGACCTTATTAAAATCAAATAACTAGAAAGCCCATTTAAACATTTTGAGTCTAATAAATTATTATTATACTATTTTAAGTTCAAATCTTCCAAAATAAATCTTTTTAAATTTTAATATAATTATTTCATACTATCATCAAGGTATCCTTTATTATATATTATTTCATTACTTATGAACATATAATTTCAATGCATCACAACAATCCATCAATGATTCATTATGTTCATCATCATCTATATTCCAGAAAAAAAATATACAGTTTCAGTCATATCAATTATGGAAAGAATGTCGTTTTTTGCATATTGTTCTATTGACATATAATTTAAAAACATTTAATAGAACATGATTTTTATTAAATAACCTAATTGAGTATTATTTGAATTGTTTGAGTAATATTCCTTCAAAAATAATTGTTGTATATCTAACATTTTAATAAATTAAAACTATATATATATATATGACACATGAGGATCAACCATATATATATCTATTCTAAAATTATACCTTTAATCAAAATCTGGTGACATGTTGATATAATGAAAATATGTTGGTGATATATCCCTTTTAGGTAATTTAAGAATGTTGATAATTTAGGATTTGATAAAAAATCTACGAATTAGGATTATTGTGGGTTATATAAGATTTGTTTTACATTTTTATAATTTTTTGTACGAGGCCATTATGTTAGTTGAAGTTTAAAAATTAATAGATACCATATTTTAAAAAATGTATTCATGTAGGTCTCCCAAAAGTGGTAGAATAACTGTTCATGATCATTCTCCTTCCAACTCAAATCCGATTCTGAACAATATTGTTATCACATAATATACAGAATAATTAAAAATATCTTGATAAATATAACAAATACATATCTGAAACATCTTAGTCTCTAATTTTTTCTAATCATTTCATTCAAACAAACTATAGCTTCCCATACAAGAAATTTTAGTCATAAAATATATAATATTTTTTTATAAATAATATTTTAAAAAATATATAAATTCTAATGCTTTTTTTTCTAGATTATTTTTAGTATTATTAGATATTAACAATTTTACAGTTCATAAAAAACTATAAAAAATATTTTTTGTATTTACACAATATAGAATCGTAATAAAGGCTACACACCATTGGTCATATATTAATCATTATACCCGTGAATTACATATTTAAATATATGGATGGAAGAACATTTGTTAATAAAAACATTTTGAACAATTTTTTACTTCCATTTCCTTTTAAAAACCATGTCAATCTCTTTTAAAAACATTTATATTAGTCAATTAGGATAACTCCAGAGTGGGTCAATTCAGTTTCCAGGTAAATTTCTATTTAAAAAGAACCTTAAACATAAATCAGAGTATTTGAAAAAAAATCGTTAATGAAAACCATATAAATATATAATTTAAGTTTTCAAATAGCTTCTCAATGAGTGATCAGTAATCATTTAAAATTATCAGTCAATCCACTTTCGCGTTGAGAACTACATTACAATATAAAACACATAATGTGCAACCAAAATTTACATTAACAATGATAATATCATTTTTATATATATATTCAACAAATATAGAATTTTGAACATAGAAATATAGAAATTGAAACTTATATTACATGAAATAAAATTTAGGCATGGGGTTTAGTCTAACATAGGACTTAATCCCCTTTATATAGAAATCTCCCACTATCATTATGTATATTAAACAATAAAATTGATCCACAATTACGATTGGGATTTATAGACAACATTAGGTAAGGTAGTGTCAGAAAAAAGAATCTTACATATTTACACATGGGATAAAAACAAGTATATGTCACAAATGATCACATCCAATGTCTTCATGGGTATAGAAAAGATGAAATTTGAGATAGAGTGTCATGAAATCTCTATATAAGTACATCTGATAGTTTTTAAAGATAATATGATTCTGAACAAACACATATAAAATATAAACGATTAAAAACAAAGATGACGTGATTAGAGAATAGAGAAACTAATGTTTTACAATATTAATAAATACTAATGTTTAGAGGTTAATAAATATAAAATTATAAAAACCAAAATCTGGATACAAAAAATTTACAAAAAAACAGAGTGTAATGAACAACTAAAAATTCTTATTTGTTTTACACTATCGATTTTCCAAATCCTTCCAAAAAAATTCTAATGAGTTATTATACATGAATAAAATTGTTATGGTTATTTATAATTGTATATGTATCACTCTGTTTTGAATGAGGTAGTTATCCTATATTTATATAACATCCTAGTTCCAATTACTGACGGGAGAACAAAAAAAATATAAGAATAATCCTCATATTTAGAAAAGATTCATGAATGACTAACATTTTAATTTAGTAATGTCTGAAATAGTTTAAGAAAAATTATTTTTAAAACCACAAGAGGTATACTACATTAGATTACATAAACTAGAGTTCTGGGATGATTAATATTAAAATTAAACTAAAAACTAGTGTTAGAAAACTGGTGGAAGATCATCTTAGTAGCATCATCACTTAATGGTAGAATATAATGGGAATAGATATAACATTATGGTAGATCTATCTAGTAGTAGATATGTTATTGTAGTATCACTTTGTAGTGGTATATTTATCTTTTGGTAGATAGGTCAGGAAATAGATGTGTCCAGAGATAGATCATAACAACCAAAAACAGGTAGTAGATCTTCATTAATTGAAAGTAGATCCAATAAACAAACAGATGATTATCTCGTATAAAATTATTTTCACATTTTTAATGTAAAATTATCCCCATTAATAAAATAATTAACATTAAATAATCACAAAAAATATTATTTTTTGTCATTAAAATCTGTTGGTTCTAAGAATATCCCCTTTTTGATGATCACTAATAATGTCTTTTATAACCCTTCATAAATGAAATTTAGTATGATATATATATATATATATGAATAATAATATTCTTGAAATTTTAAATAATATATTTGATAATTATCACATTAAACCCCATTAAATTGCACTCACCATTTGGGTATTATCAAAATGTGGAGAAAAAAATTAAAAGGTATAATTATTAACAATAAAAAGTTGAATAAATATTAATATCAATTCATACAACCTAAAAAATTTATAAAATACATTAAATTTAATAAAATCATCATAATTGGATCGAATATCAATCTTATATGAAAAATTACCCACTGGATCCATTCCAATGTCACTATCTAGAGTTACATAGGTGGAGGATGGGGGTGTATGAGTAAGTTGAATATATTTCGTTATCATTATAGGAAAGCGATTTAAATATTCCTAAAAAAGATTCATTCCAAATGATTAAAAAGTTACATGATTATTTTAAATGGTGTATATATGTAAAATAACTAAAGGGTATAGCCTAAGGTGGCACTAATATAGTCTATATGGAATAAAGAAATCTTCTCATCAACATAACAATATCATCGATAAATTATTTATTGCAATCCATTTAAAAAAATAACCCATTACTCTATTGCATTGATAAATTGAGCATAGGGTCCAATACCATCAGCTGACTCACATGTTCCTTAAATTACCAAGATAAATGTGGAATTATTAAAATTTCATTAGGAAACAATTTTTTATAGTGCATCTCAGTGATTTTTTAAATCCATAAAATGTAATATTTCATTCTTTTACTGATATTCTTTCTATCACTCCTAACCAATTTCATGAATTATTTAACAATCATAAAAATATTCTCATCATGTTCAATTATCCATGAATGTTCCTCTTGATGAAAGGTAGAAAGCTCACCCATGACACCATGTAGTTACTCTCACACGATGGATTGAATATCATCTACCTAAACTGATGATGATGATGATTGAGGTGGAGCATATGAAGATAAATCACCACATGTTGTTAGAGACCCCCATCTCTCATTAAGATATAACTGACCTTTGGAAGAACCCACTATTATCTCTTTCAAGTTGGATCTAGTCTATTACATAAGATCATCCAACCTATATTTTTCAATTAATATTCCTTTCATTTTTAAAATCATCATTGTTAATATATGGTTGACAACTAATCACTAAATTCATCTGCAACTATATTCACTGATTTGGGACCCTTAATGAGGTTTGTATGTGATCATTCCACTTATATATAAAAATATTATTACACTAAAGGCATATAAGTACCCTTTAGTGATAAATATAGAAGTAACATATGGATGTTGATATGGAATCATCTCTTGTATTAGAAGGAAAGTCAACTAGTATCCAGATATAGAAATAGGAACATAAAAATAAAAATATTCTCATTATATTAACACAACTATTTTTTCAATACAATATTAATGTGTAAATTTTTTAAAAAAACACATCAAAATTACACATTTTTCAAGTGGAAGTACATAGTCACCCTCATCCTCATATTTTAACTATTAATATTTAATCCATATGTGAGATGATTTTGGGGATTTTTACTCCTTAGAAGGTTCCCACACATCATCACTTTTTATAAATAACATCCCCATCATGAATCATAGAAGAATGAAGAATATTACCATCATAATTTTGAATATCAAAATCAAGTTCCCCATCACCATTTCCGTCATCATGATTATCAGAAATCTAAAAAATATCACTTCTTATTATAGAATAAAATTTCTAATAATATTATACAATCATGAAATAATTTTAATCAGAATATTCACTGTCACTGAGTGAAACATCACTAGATGGAAGGGAAATATATGGACTCACATGTTCACAATAATCATAAGTTGTTTTGACCACATCAGTGTCACATCCTCCCAATAATAAAATAGTAAATTACTATTTTTTATATTTAACATCCTATTCTTCAAAATATAAATCAACATCATCATAAGTGGAATATATATCCATGTCATCTGGTTCCAAAATAGGTTCAACCATTTTTCTAGTTTTGGATTTGATCATCACATCCATAAAAGTATCATTATTTTTAAAAATTTTATCCTCCAATTTCTTCAACCATGGTTTCAAATTATCATTCATTCCATTGTAGGTAAACTGGCATAAATACAATCATCTATATTTGAATACAACCACTTCTTCTTCATGAATTATAGAATTTTCATCTATCATAAAGGATGATATTTAAGGGTAGATAAAAGAATCATATCTTGGTGAATTCTTCCAAATTTCACTAATTTTACCATCATATATCTACACAATATTATCTTATCTGTAGTTTTCATAATAATAAAGAAAAATAATTCACAATGCCTCATAATGATAATGTCAAACTCACATGGAAAATTAAAATGTTGGTTAAATTTTAACAAAAACATACAATTCACATAATTCTCTATACATATAGGTCTTTAGAATGTATCATTTATATTTAACTCTAATATAGAATCCTTATTCATTAAATATTGACACTTACTTGGAATGGATTCATGAAAATCTTCATATATAACTTTATAAAGAACATTATTGTATCTAAGCCATTGTTTCAATGTAAAATAAAGTCTTTTTCATTCATAATAGTCCTAAAAACAACTTTTTTTCCACTAAAATCATATTATTATGATTGATAAAATTTTGGAAACAACTGAGGATAGAATTGTACAACATTCCTTGAAAACCATTCCATCTATCCTTGATTCTAGAAAACATTTAACCCTAGGAACTTTTTTGAAACTATCCATAACATATATATTTCCCTACAAGTAATGTAAACATGATATGAGAGTTCGGGGTTTATTGGATTGAAAAAAAGATGGTATAAATTCACCTCATGATCACTTTGAGGGACACAATTCTTCAACAGATGAACCGAAATAATATCTGAATCTCACAATCATCAAACTAATTTGATGGATGATGGGTGAACATAAGGAGGGTTTCATTTCTACAGAGAATTGAGAAAGGAATAATATATGGATTCATGTGAGATAGGGTTATGAAATTATGATTTTTCTAGGATTTTATCAGTTATATATTTATTATGGAAAATGAAATTAAAATATATATAAATAAACTAAAAAATTAATTTCAAAAATCTCTAGCTGTGGAATATAGATAGGAACCATAAAATTGTGCATCTATAATGATTGATCTCACATTATAGACTACCAATGGTTCTCATGAATAATATACCCACAATGGTGGATATCTAATGGTTGATCCCAAATGGGGATTTATATAGTTGGATAAAAAATGGTAAATCACTTATGTTGGATCACTATGGGTATATCATGAGTAGTTTATCACTAAATATTTGACACCACTACTATATTTTCATTTATAGGCCACCAAAAATAAATCTTAAAAATTTTAATTTTTTAAAAAATTAAATTTAATAGTAATGTAATAAGAAAAGGTTGTCCTATATAGTTTGTGTCTGATGTAACATAATCTAACAAAATTATATCAACAAGGTGGTGTTCAGTAACAAATCATTCAACAGTTATAATACCATTTTTGAAATGATTTCTCCAATAGTGATATTTCATGTCAATATGGTTCATCCTATAATGAGATAAATGATTATTAGAGATGTATATTCTACTATTATTATAACAATTTATAGGGACATGTTGAAATTCATTACCATAGTCTTGTATGGATAGATTCACCTAGAAAATTTGATCATAGAAAATTCATGTTTCAATATACTTATCTTGAGTAGTATAAAATTAAATCGAATTTTCATTTTTACTACACTATGATACTAGTGAATTTTGAAAATGGTTACATGTTCCTGAGGTTATTTTCTTATCTAACATGAAACCAAAAAAATCAATCTATGAAAACATAATATATCAAAGTCATATCAATAAGATAATATATTCTTATGATGTATGAATACATGAGGAACTTAATATTTCATATAATAGTATGTAAATTTTATTTTATTTTGATTTTCATGAAAATTGGAATACTTGCACACATGAAATATAATATCTTGTTGGTTAGTAGTCATATATGGAATGTATCCAATCAAAGATCTATAAATGGATGGGATAATTTTTTCTCTAGGTTCATGAAGATCCAATTTACATGTTTTACTTGTGAGATTATCACTACTCTTAATTTAAGCCATACCAAAATGTTTTAAAATGCCTTTGGTGTTATTTTTTTTACTTAAAAATAATTCCACATTAATTTCATGAAAATGTAAATCCATGTTATTATTTTAACTCAACCATAAATTTTATTTTTAAACTAACATTGAATCAATTTTTATAAACAAATAAACAACTAATATCAATATGATTCGAATATTTTATCAACAACAAAAAATATTTGTTAGTAAAATATATTTTTAATATTTTTTTTATCAATAATTCTGTACAATATATTCAATTAGTAATACCCTATGAAACTGAAATATTATTTTATCCTATCATATCATTCCCAATAATATTTTTTAAACAATATAAAATTATGTTAATTGTAAAAAATCATTTATAAAATGAGTATTTTTGTATCATTGAATTTTTTAAAGAAAAACATCCTCCAATGTATAACCACATAGCAATAAACCCTTATAATCCAACTCATATAGTTTGAAACTGGAATGCACTTCTTAGGATAGAATCATTATAATGGCATATATAATAGGTAGTTGTGAAATGGTTTTTCCATTTTCAATACTTTATTCTTAACAATATCCTTTTGCAACAAATATTTCATTATTTATATCTATGGTTCATAACTCATAAAATTGTTTCTAAATACCCATTTAATTCACTTTGGAGTGACTTTTTATTTTCTATCAACAAGTTACTATAATTTTTAATTTATAATTTATGGATTCCTTATTGCATTACAGTTAACCATAGTTCATCACTAATTTCATAATTTGTGTTCTACAAATTATTTAATGATAAAAAATATTATTTTGAACATTATTTATAAGAGAAGTTTTAGATTTTTATCCTCTATCTAGGTCACCTAGAAAGATATCTAATGGATAATATTTATGAACCCTACAAATTCTAGAAAATTATGTTATATATATTCCACTATACTCTATAGTTTTGGGTTTATGTTGTTCATCAGAATAAAAATATTTTTCTAGGAGTTTCACATAACTATCATAATGTCATGAATTTAAATTTAGATTAGAGATATTGTCTTCGAGTATGTCTATAGGATTCATAGCCTTGTGTGGTTATACTTAAGCAAACCATTCATGTATATATTCCTCGATAATGTTATTATTTTTATTAAATACCATGTATGACATTCTGGTTTTAAAATATCTTTGAAAAATTACATCATTACTCTGGGGTGAAAAATTATCATGGTTATCCATTGTATTGAGAATAAATACATTGCAAACTTATACTCTAAATTAATTAAATGTACTTTTGATCTATTATAAATATATATGGGATTTTTATTAAAATAGTTCTTGTGAAAACAATATTATTTCTATTCATTTTTCTATTCATGTGTTCTACCTAAATATAACTAGGTAAATTTATCCCATTAACAATAGTCTGGGAAATGTCTTCAGTAGTTTTGTTTATCTTCTCTACTACTCTATTATATTGTGGGGTAATATGAGTCTATGGGTTTTTATTATAGCCATCGTTTCCTCAAAATTATTCATTCTATGGACTTTAAATATTAGAGATATGATTCATCTTTAGGGTATTAAATTGATATCCTGTTTGATTTTCAATCGATTTACCATTCATATGATAATATGAATAAAATTACATTTTTTATCAAGAAAAATTCCCATGAATATATTGACAATTGATCCACTAGAACGTAAAAATAGGGCCACCCATTTAATATTTAAACACTATAGTGTCTAATAAATCCATGTAAACCAATTTAATTGGATGATAAGATGAAACATCATTCTTTGCTTTAAATGATATTTTGTTTTATTTTCCCTCTTGTCCTGGGTTACAACATTTATAATTTTGGAATTTCTGTTTAGGAAGATCCTTAAGAAACCATTCATAGTTATATTTTTATTTGAATGTTTGATTAATTTTTCTTCTACACTATGATAGATCAATGAATACTTGTGAAAGGAACTTCGTCATGAAATGTTTTGAGAAAAAAAAGATTCAAAATTAACTGGATAAACATTTTCATTTTTAATAGAAATAAAAATAAAATTATTTGATGAAATTATAATACATCAGTAATTATTTTAAAAAATAATGTGTAAAAACTTCTCACATAACTATGAGATTACATGAATATATTACATTAATCCATAACTAAATAAATCATTCTAAATTAAAATTATATTCTCAATACTAATTTACCAATGTCTAATTATTTATCTTTCAGAATTATCCCTGAAGGAGACCTATCCCGCATAAAAATTTATTAGTTTTTTGAAGTTCTAATAATACTGATATATGTGTTGGGATTACCCACTATCCATATACCATATGTAATTGAAGGGTCTTTAATGCACAATTCAAAAAAAAACAATCAAGAAGTAATTTTAGTAGTCATATATTTCAGGGTTAGGAAATATTAGTAATTCGTGCATTAAGAAATCATAATTGTTTAGTTGTATTCATGTATGAATATTTGAGTAATTATAAATAAAAAAAGTATTACTTCCATAATAATAAATATTATTCATAGTACAGATCTAACTATTACTAGAAATAAATTTATTCTTATTGAGCATTCATTGTCTATAATGATATTCAATTCACATAGAATACATAGGTTTAGTTTGAATTCAAAGATTCATGGTTGATGTATTTCTTATATATGTTTTTCCCTCTATATAATGTTTTAATTCTTCATTGGATAATGTTATCTCATCAATTTATTTTATAATATGAGCAGTTTAATCCTTTTCTATACTCAAATCGGTTTTATGGTGAGCAGGCATGGCGTGATGCTTCAATAAATATTCATATTTATCTTTATGTTGATTTTGTATGTAACATCCCAAGTAAGTAATGAATAATATATATTTTTATCTATGTCTAATTATGAATTAGATAGTGTTTAGAGGCTTAAAATTAGAATAAATCCAATCTTAAGCATGGAATACACTAATATTTTTTAAGATATTGTTTTACTGCGTTTTGGTGGAAAACCATTTTTAAATCAAACATATGACAATTTTATAAGCCCTATTTTTCAAAATAAACATATTTTTTATGATTGGGACATTGAAATTTACATTGGATAATTTTTTGGTATTATTCTAAAAATGTTTATTTTTTTATGAATAGTGAAAAATACTGCATTTTACATCAAAAATGATTTTTCATCTAATTTAATTATATGGATAGATTATCTTTTGAATTGGTTTTAAAGTTAAATTAGAAAATATTTTTACCATTTAATCCAAAAGTGGTAATTGGAATTTAATTTCACTTTGAAATTGGACTTAAACTAGTGTCAATCTTTTGATACTTATTGTTTCATAAAAACACAATATTTGCTCAGACAACGGGAATTAATTATTAAATTAATTAATGTAACTTATATGTTTTCAATTTTTTAAAATAGGCACAATTTTTTAATTTGGAATATCAAATATAGCTTAGGGTGATGTATTGGTATTTTTCTGAAAAACATAAATTTTTTATGAATAGTGAAACCACTAAGTGGTACTTAAAAAACTTATTTTTCATTTAAATGAAATTTTACCACCTCTGTGTTTTGAATTTCAGAAATCCAACATACATGGTTGTCATTAAAATTTAATATGTGGTTCAATGGGATTAAATTTTTTTTTGGTGAATAGTAACTTTTAAGTTTTTAATCGCAATTAGAGTTAATTAGTGTAATTTAAAGAAAAAAATAATGTTTTAATAATATGAAATGACCTAGACATATGTCCTAGACTTATTGTATGTGTCATGACCGACAAAGAAAATCAATGGGTCAACTTGGGGACCCCATGGAGCCACATTGGTAGGAAAATGACATTAATATATTTTATTTAATGGTAAAGTAAAAATGTCACAAACATGAGTTGTTTTACTAAAACAATTTTTAAATGGGGTTATAGAAGTCTTATTTTTGACCATAAATATTTATTAGAAAGACAAATTGATTTACTACATCATAGTAGTTTTTTTATAATTTTTAGTCATTAAATAAATTAAATTATTTATGACACCATGATGATCTAGTGATGACCTCATTATTTAACGATTTAAATAAAATGAAAAGATAATATAAAATGTAAGACCTACACATGTCAAAAACCTATTTTATGGGTGTATTTAGAACCCTTATAACCTTATCCTAGATATATATAATTGTGAGACCTTTTTTATTTGAAAATGATTTTATAATAATGTATCATTTTATACCTTTCCAAGAGTGCCCCACCTCTACTCTTATAAAAGGCCCCCACCTCTACCACCTTAACCACACTTCCAAAGCCTTTGTCTCAGCCAAACCCTGACCATTTTGTCTCTCCGCATCCCTATATAACTCCTAGAAGCCTCACTTTGGGCAGAATTCTTCCCAAGGAATCCTTTGAGCTCAAATAAAAAAGAGTTACACGATTTAAAGGTAGTGTCTTCAATTGGGTTCTTATGTTTTATTTTTCTTCTCCAACCCCCTAAACTCTTTTTATTCATTTCTTTTGTAACAACACCAGTATCTTACATCTACTAGGATGTTTTTATAAGAAGGATTCGAGCTACACATACACACACCTACATATAATGGTTAAATAACATACTGTTTCCGTGGATGGCGAATTTCTGCCTCACGAAACGTTGATTATTCAATATTATTTTTACACCTTCAAGGGTGGCCATTAAGATGAAACTATATTTATATATTATATATAATATTTTTATGTTTTACTTAAGCTTCTGTATTTTTCATTTATGTCATACCTTTATAGTTCCATTATGGGTAAACGTGATATCTTCATTTTTGAAAGTGCGGACTACCGCCCCCTCAAAGTGATTTGATTCGTTAATGCCATATGTGGGATGTATAAAGGATGTAATTAATGGTATTATAAATTATATTATACTATAATTATAATACACCTTTATATCATTATTATTCCATTCAATAAAATATGAAATACAAATGAAAGTAGCGTTCATGCGTACGTACGACTTACCGTCTCCATGAATGGTGCATTACATTTATTACCTATAAACGTTAGGTAATATTATAAATTCATGTATATACTAGATATATATGATATATATGATATCTACATCATGAGTATAATGCTGGATATAATGGATACATGAACAACTTTTCATTATAATGAGTTTATTTTTGACTCAAGTACCAATGATTGTTAAAACGACTGTTATTAACATAAATAATTACATAGTGTTCATGTCATGGTAATAAGTGATATAAAAGAAATAATGAACTTGAAAAAGGTTCTTAAGCAAGTAGAAATTAACTCAAGTTTATTATTCAGGAGGTTAAAGAACGATCAAGTCAAGTCGGACCCGAGGTATGAGACTTTGTCTCAATCTCTATTCATTGAGGGATATTTTGTTTTATAAAAAACTTTCTTTTATACGGTGTATAAACCCCATTGACTTTTATGCTTATTAAAAAGGAATACTTTTTTATACGAAGCATTTAATAAATGAAAAAATCAATGTTTTTTGTCATATGTATGCAGCGACAACGACTTCTCCGCCGCCGTGACTATTATTTGAGTTTTGGCTTTCTCTACAAGCCATAACCTTTTTTGAATGAAAAATAAATCCCATGTTTTACTTTTCTTTTATTTTGGTATTGAAAATGGTTTTCATTATGTTTTTATTATATCAATGTTTTTTATTGATATCTTGTGATTGAATTATGGAAATGTTATGTTTCATTTATGCATGTTTTATATGATATGATTATGTTATGGTTCTTGGGAATTGTTATGAAGACGGGTCGTTCCGTGATAAAATAAGGGTGGGTGAGCCCGATATAGCTCTCCAATTCATTGGGTAACGCGAAGGAGTTAAATATTAAGGTTTCTCCGAAGAGATTTAGGGAATATACTGTGGTGGGTATTTCAAACAAAAACAAGAGGGTTACTCCCTATGTAAGAATGTTATGAATGCCTCAAGTTACCTTTATGTCTTATGATTTCTATGATTTATTGATAATTTGATAAGGTATGTTAATGTGTCTAAGTTTTATGAGTAGAGTATTATTTCATTGATTCTTCTATATACATGTACTCGCATTTCCTTTTCACACTTTTATATCCCTTACTGAGATTTTTATGCTCATCCCATGTTTTTGAAATGTTTTCACATGTCAAGGGAAGGGTAAATGATATGATGATAGTGTCAAATAAGTGTTAAGAAATAATCCATGTTTTATTTTAAATATGTTTCTGTTGATGGGAAAAAATGAATACTATCTTTTATTGTAACCACTTTGTTTAATTGTGGTATGTAATGCATGTTTTATGATCTAATTCTCTAAAACTCTACACCTAAAAATATCCTCAATGTGTAATCTTGTAATAACTCAAGATTAAGTATGGTTTAAGGCTAGGGCCTTATAGTTGGTATCATAGGTTGGTATAGATAACTTTAGGAGTAATAAATTTATTAAATGATTATCCAAAATTTTTTATTTATGGTAAAAATGAAATGATATAGCTTTTCAAGATTACCATGTTGCTTCATATAAGACATGTTTGTTCAGAATGGTTTTCTGCAGAGGAAACTGGGAAGAAGTTCTAGGAAGGAATATAGAAGGAAAAAACCTTCCCAATCAGCAACCTGAGATGGTCGGAATTAGAACTGAACAGTTTGTTGCAGTGATGGCACAGTTGACTCAGGCTATAAATGGTGGTGGTATCCATGCATGAGATCAGCCAGATCAACCACAGAGGAACATGTTAGTGGTGTAACATTTCATAAGGCAACATCCCCCATCATTCAGAGGATCATCTGACCCTGTGCTAGCCGAAGGGTGGAGTAAAGCACTGGAGAAGGTTTTTGATGTCATGGTGTGTTCAGAATATCAAAAGGTTAGTCTTGCTATTTACCGTTTGGAAGGTGAAGCTGATCTGTGGTGGTCGATGGTGAAAAATATCAGGGATACAGATGACATTGATGATATTTTGGTGTTTTCTTAAAGTAAAGATGATCATGAAATACATTTAATGGTTATTTTGCAAACTATAAAAGAAAATAAATTGTATGGTAAATTCCGCAAGTGTGAGTTTTGGTTGTAACAAATTTCTTTCCGTGGTCATATTGTTTCTAATGATGGGATAACTGTTGATCCAGCAAAAACAAAGGTTGTTGAAGAATGTCCATGACCCACAAATGTAATAGAGATTCGTAGCTTCCTTAGTTTGGAAGGATATTACAGAAGGTTTGATAGAAAGTTTTCACAATTATCTAGTCCAATGACTAAGCTAACTTGGAAGGGTTCTAAGTTTATCTGGACAAAAGAATGTGATGATTGTTTCCACGAGTTGAAAAGAAGATTGATGAATGCTCTAGTTTTGGCACTTCCTTCTAGGAATGGTGAGTTTTTTATATACAATAATGATTCATTGAAGGGACTTGGCTATGTCCTTATGCAGAATGACTAGGTAATTGCATATGCTTCATGTCAATTGAAAACTCATGAGGTAAATTACCCTACACATGATTTGGAATTAGCTTCTGTTGTTTTTGATATAAAAATTTGGAGTTATCATTTGTATGGAGTAAAGTGTGAAATATATACTAATCACAAAAGTTTAATGTATATACTCACTCAGAAATAATTAAACATGAGACATAGGAGATGGATAGAATTAATCATGGATATCATTGTACAATTCATTACTATTCGGGAAAAGCAAATAAAGTGGATGATGCTTTGAGTCGAAAAAGTAATGCTTCATTAAAAATGTTTCCTTTGGAACGTGATCCTTTGGTTAAGTATTTGATGAAATTTGGCAAAGAAGTTTCTGGTGCAGGATGTTCTTCTGTTTTGTTTTAGGTATCAGTGAAATCTTCTCTATCAGACAGAATCAAGCAAGCACAGAACAAGATAGTGAGTTGCAGAAAAAGGTAGAGCTAGTTTAGAAGGGTAAGTTTCCTAAATTCAACATAGATAATGATTGTGTGTTGAGATTTTGGAAGAGATTTTGTGTGACTTGTGATTTATAGTCGAAGTGAGAGTTGTTATGTGAAGCTCATAGTTCTCCATTTTCAGTTCATCCTAGCAGTACTAAGATGTACAGAGATCTGCAGGAGTATTACTGGTGGGACAGAATGAAAAGGAATATTGCTTATTTTACTGTGAAGTGTTTCACTTGTCAACAGGTTAAAGCAGAGCATCAGTTACCGAGAGGGATGCTATAGCCTTTACTAGTGCCAGAGTGGAAATGGGAAAATATATCAATAGACTTCATTGTGGGATTGTCGAAGACACATCGATGTAATAAGGCAATCTGGGTTATTGTTGATCGCTTGACTAAATCTTTTCATTTCATTTCAATACGAGATAATTTTTCCCTAGATCAACTTTGTCGTTGGTATCTTAAATAGATAGTCAGGTTACATGGAGTTCCTCTCTCCATTGTATCTGACCGTGATCCCGGGTTCACTTCTAACTTTTGGAAAGGCCTTCAGAAGTTGTTGGGTACTGAATTAAATTTTAGTATAGCTTTCATCCTCAATCAAATGGGAAATAAGAACAAAAAATTCATACTTTGGATGATATTATACATGCTTGGTCGATGGATTTTCAGGGTAGTTGGGACCAATATCTTTTTTTGGTTGAGTTTTCTTAAAATAACAGTTTTCATTCTAGTATACAGATGCCACCATTTGAGGGGTTATATGGGAAGCAGTGTCGAACTCCAGCTTTCTGGGATGAAGTGGGTGAAAGGAAGCTGATGGGACCAGAATTGGTAGAAGAGTTGGCAGAAAAAGTTCATCTGATACAGAAACACATGAGAACAGCTCAGAGCAGGCAGAAGAGTTATGCAGACAACAGGAGGAAGGTTCTCTCTTTTGAGGTAGGTGATCATGTTTTTCTCAATGTCTTACCATGGAAAAGTGTGATGCGATTTGTTATGAAAGGAAAGATGTGTCCATGGTTCATCGGACCATATGAAATTCTGGAGAGAGTTGGATCAGTTTCTTACTGAGTGGCTTTACCTCCGAGTTTATCTCAGGTACACAATGTTTTTCATGTTTCGATGTTGAGAGAGTATATTCCAGATCCATATCATGTTTGGAGTCTAGAAGTAGTTTAGCTGGATGAGAACCTATCTTATGAGGAACAAACCGTCCAGATTCTTGACCACAGGGAGAAAGTGTTAAGGAATAAGGTGATTTATCATGTAATGTTTTTGTGGAAAACCCACATGATTAAAGAGGCAACATGGGAATCTAAAAATTCAATGAGGGATAAATACCCCCACTTATTCGATAAATAAATAAATTGCGGGGATGAAATTTTATAAAGGGGGGAAGGATGTAACATACCAAGTAAGTAATGAATAATATATATTTTTATCTATGTCTATTTATTAATTATATAGTTTATAGAGGCTTAAAATTAGAATAAATTCTAACTTAAGCATGGAATACAATAATTATTTTTAAAAGATTGTTTTACTGCCTTTTGACGGAAACCCATTTTTAAATCAAACCTTTGACAATTATATATGCCCAATTGGTCAAAATAAACATTTTATTTATTATGGGGTCATTTAAATTTACATTGTATAAATTTTTGGTATTTTTCTGACAGTGTTCATTTTTTTATGAATAGTGAAAATACTGCATTTTACATCAAAACTACTTTTTCATCTAATTTAATTATATGGATAGATTATCTTTTGAATTAGTTTTAAAGATAAATTAGAAAAAAATTTACCATTTATTCCAATAGTGGTTGTTGGAATTAATTACACTTTGACATTGGACTTCAACTAGTGACAATCTTTTTATAATTATTGTTTCATAAAAACACGCTATTTACTTAGATAGCGGGAATTAATTATTAAATTAATTAATGTAACTTATATGTTTTGAATTTTTTAAAATAGAAATAATTTTTGAATTCATAATATCAAATATATCTTATGGTGATGTTTTGGTATTTTTCTAAAAAACTTCAATTTTTGATGAATAGTAAATCCACTAAGTGGTATTTAAAAAACTGATTTTTCGTTTAAATGAAATTTTACCACCTCTGTGTTTTGAATTTCAAAAACCCAACATACAAGGTTGTAATTATGAAATAAAATGTGGTTCAATGGGATTAAAATAATTTTTTGGTGAATAGTAAATTTTAGGTTTTTAATCGCGATTAGAGGTAATTAGTGTAATTTAAAGTAAAAATAATGTTTTAATAATATTAAATGCCCTAGACACATGTCATACACTTATTGGATGTGTCATTACCGACCAAGAAAATCCATGGGTCAACTTGGTGTCCCCATGGAGCCACTTTGGTAGGAAACTGACATTAATATCTTTTTATTTAATGTTAAAGTAAAAATGTCACAAACATGAGTTGTATTACAAAAACAATTTTAAAATGAGGATATACAAGTCATATATTTGACTATAAATATCCATTATAAATAAATAATTATTTCCTACATCATAGTATTTTTTCTATAATTTTTAGACATTAAATAAATTAAATTATTAATGAAACCATGATGATGCAGCGATGACCTCATTATTTACCGATTTAAATAAAATGAAAAGATAATGTAAAATATAAGAACTACACATGTTAAAAACCTATTGGAAGGTTGGATTTATAACCCTTATCACCCTATACTTGAAATTTATAATTTTGGGACCTTTTTTATTTGAAAATCATTTTATAATAAAGTATCCTTTTATACCTTTCCAAGAGTGCCCCTCCTCTCCTCTTATAAAAGGCCCCCACCTCTACCACCTTACCCACACTTCCAAAGACTTTGGCTCGGCCAACCCCTGCAAATTTTGTCTCTCCACATCCCTTTATATCTCTTAGAAGCCTCACTTTGGGAAGAAGTATTCCAAAGATGCCTTTGAGCTCAAATCAAAAAAGAGTTACCCGGTTTAAAGGTAGTGTCTTCTATTATGTTCTTATGTTTTATTTTGCTTCTCCAACCCACTAAACTCTTTTTATTAATTTATTTTGTAACAAAACCATTATATTCCATATACTAGGATGTTTTTATAATAAGGATTAGAGCTACACATACACACACCTACATCTAATGGTTAATGAACATACTGTTTCCGTGGATGGCGAATTTCTGCCTCACAAAATGATGATTGTTCAATATTCTTTTAACACCTTAAAGGGTGGACATAAATATGACACTATATTTATATATGATATATAATATTTTTATGTTTTACTTAATATTATGTATTTTTCACTTATGGCATACCTTTATGGTTGCATTATGCGTAAACACGATATCTTTATTTTAGAAGGTGCAGACTACCTCCCCCTCAAAGTGATTTGACTCGTTAATGCCATATGTGGGATGTATAAAGGATGTAATTAATGGTATTATATATGATATTATACTGGAATTATAATCCACATTTATATCATTATGATTCCATTCCATAAAATACGAAATACAAATGAAAGTAGCGTTCATGTGTACGTACGGCTTACCGTCTCCATGAACGGTGCATTTCATTTCTTACCTATAAACGTTATGTAATATTATTAAGGCATGTATATAATGGATATATATGATATATATGATATCTACATCATGAGTATAACTCTGGATATAATAGATACACGAACAAATTGTAATTATAAAGAGTTTATTTTTGACACAAGTACCAATGATAGTTAAAACGACCGTTATTAACTTAAATAATTACCTAGTGTTCATGACATGGTAATAAGTGATATAAAAGGAATAATGAATTTGAAAAAGGTTCTCAAGAAATTAGAAATTAACTCAAGTTTATTATTCAGGAGGTTAAAGAACGATTGAGTCAAGTCGGACCCGAGGTATGGGACTTTGTCTCAGTCTCCATTCATTGAGGCATATTTTGTTTTATACACAACTTTATTTTATACGGTGTATAAACCCCTTTGGATTTTAATATTATTCAAAAGGAATATTTTTTTATACGAATCATTTACTAAATGACAAAAGGAATTTTTTTCTGTCATACGTATGCGGCGACAACGACTTCTCCGCCTCTGTGACCATTATTTGAGTTTCGGCTTCTTCTACATGCCATAACATTTTTTGAATGAAAAATAAATCACATGTTTTACTTTTCATTTATTTTGGTATTGAAAATGGTTTTCATTATGTTTTTATTATATAAATGTGTTGTATTGATATCTTGTGATTGAAATGTGGAAATGTTATGTTTCATTTATGCATGTTTTATGTTATATGATTATGTTATGGTTCATGGACATTGTTATGAAGATGGGTGGTTCCAGGATAAACTAATGGAAGGTGAGCCCGATATAGCTCTCCAGTGCATTGGGTAACGCGAAGGAGTTAAACATTAAGGTTTCTCTAAAGCTATTTAGGGAATATATTGTGGTGGGTATTCCAAACGTAACCAAGAGGGTTAATCCCTATGAAAGAATGTTATGAATGCCTCAAGATACCTTTATGTCTTATGATTTCTATGATTTATTCATGATTTGATGAGGTATGTTAAAGTGCTTATGTTTTATGAGTAGAGTATGATTTCCTTGATTCTTATGTATACATTTACTCACATTTCATTTCCATACATTTATATTCCTTATTGAGCTTTTTATGCCCATCCCAAGTTTTTGAAATGTTTTCATAGGTCAAGGGAAGGGTACATGATATGATGATAGTTTCAAGGAAGTGTCAAGAATGAATCCATGTTTTATTTTTAATATGTTTCTGTTGATGGGTAAAAATGAATACTATCTTTTATTGTAACCACTTTGTTTAAATGTGGGATGTAATGCATGTTTTATGATCTAATTCTATAAAACTCTAAACCTAAAAAGAGCCTCAATGTGTAATCTTGTAATAACTCGAGATTAAGTACGATTTAAGGCTGGGGCCTTATAGGGTAATTCTTACATCGTGTTGTAATTTTAAAATTTTTCTCCCTAGACATGATTTATTCAATATATTCATTTTCATAAAGGTTTGAATTATTAATAGAAGATGCATAAAATATTTTAGATGCCTCTAATGCAATTTACAAAAAAGAAATATTTTCAATATCATGCTTATCCTCTCTTATTGAGTATGAGTCACATAAAATATATTATGAATCATTCAATTTTTTTTGTCTTATACATCGTATTCCTCGTATCAATGTGCTCATAAATTTTCTTAACCATTATAAAAGGATATTTTACTTTGATATTACTTTATTAGGTATTCAATGTATGCAATTTCATTTGTAGTATAATAATTTAAAATAATTTAACCTAGTAACACCAATAATGATACATACCATTATAGTTAGAAATCATTAGGAATTTATTAACGTGGTAAAATTTCATGAATCATCTTCCTAAATGAGAATTTCTTCATCACTTTTTAAAGATGATTCCCATCACATGATCATTCTTATTTAAAATTATCATTTTCATTGATCTAGATGTATTTAAGTGAAATAACATCCAATTTGGATCATATTTTACTTTTTAATCTCATTAGATTCCTCTTTATAGTATATGAGCATTACAATTATCTGTTTAAGAGGAAGAAGGATTATATCACAAGATTATTGATTTTAAAATGATGTTCCACTCATTTTGTTGTGTAAACATATTATCATGCACATTATGTGTTCTTTTATAGTAGTTTGTTTCTTGGTGTTGGAGGTATTTTCTCACTCACGGTTAGTGCACAGTTTGCCTAACCATGCAGACTAATCATGTGAGGAGTGGTTGTCATGGTAGAAGCTAACACACACTTATCGCAGGGTTTGTTAAACCATGTAGACTAACCGTGCAGACACCTAAAGTTAGATCCTAAAATTGTGTATCTAACTCTTTTTTCCTTTAGTCACCTCGTTTAGCCACCAATTGTCCATAACATAGGATTACCTTTCCTCGGAGTAAGGAGAATCTCTCCGAAGAGTTTTGGAGGCAATCCAAAGGCTTCCCTTGCTAAATCAGAGCTGGTTTCATGAGGTATGTGGTCGTTCTGGCTTGATTTTCTTAGATCTACTTTGATCATATCCTCCCCTTCTCTCAGTCTCATAGATCCACGCCCATTATGGGTAGATCTAAGCGTGTGGATGTCAAATATTATGATCTTTGGTCATGGATGTGTTAGGAGAGGATATCTAAGGGTGATTTGTGGAGAATAAAACCCGTTTATTGGGCGTTCATTGAGCGTTGTGGTTTTCCTAAAAAACCCTTGAGTTAGGGGAATCGTGGATTCTCTAATTGTTTATGTACATTCGTAGAGTTAAAATGATTTATCCGTTTGGATCACAATAGAATAGACCTAATTAAATACTTAAACCAGATTAAAATAATGGGTTTGATTGCATGATGTTTCTTTGTACCATGATAAAGGTTTGCCTCTTGATTTGTTAGATTAGTGTGATATCTATGCCTTGCTTGTTATCATGGGGTTCATGATTAAATTGATAAAGAACATAAAGCTGGAATTAATTGATAATTGTTTGGATAAATATAAAGAGGCATGAAAACAGACCTGGTTCTTCTTGTGACTTGATATTGATCAAATTTGGCATAGTAAGAATGTTTAATCTATGGGGATATATTACTGAATTGGTTCATGATGTTGGAAGCAACTAATTGAATTTGTTAATTCAAGATGGATTAAATAACATGATTGAATTCCATGAAGTGTTTAGAGTTACTTTCTTGTTATGAATTAGGGATAAAATCCAATTTGATGTGATGACTGTTTTTCCGCTTCTTGTGTTGTGTTGTGAGCCTGGAGGGGTGTTGTGATATCTTGTGTTTTGATGTGACCTTGGATGGGTCTTGTGATATGTGGAGGGAGGGAGGCTTTATGGTTGTGGCAGCTGATGACGCCTAGAGTGGCAAGATGCATCAATTTATGCATGTGGGTGTCAGGGAGGACACCAACGATGATGGAATGTGATCGATGTGATTGTTGGATGTTTGTTGATTCTTGGATGTTTAACTTCTTTACTTCTATCCACTTCTCATGGAAGTTGGTCTTTCTTATCCTTCTTCTGAAGTAGGCGAAGACACGTGGGGTATGCCATGTTCTTTCTTTGATTAGACTCTCTAGAGAGAATGGGTATACACTCTTGATATAGATGGAACAGACTCGACAGGTAGTACATCTACTCACCGTGTTGAGCCCCCATGTGTTTAGTAGCATAAGATGCTTTTGTAGAAAGCCTGTGAATATGTGAGAAGTAATTTTGTAATGAATTTTTGAATAAATGATGTTAACTCATGGGGTTAGAGTTTGATGAAACATAATGATGAGGTTGAGACCTTTTGAAGGGACAATGGATTTTGAATGTGATGCCAATGATGTTTAATGTGGTTGTATTCGTGGTTAATTAATGTTATAAGAATTAATTAACATACAATGGAACCGATAAATTGGTAATGAACTAACCAAATAAGGCCTTCTATTTGGTTGTGTGATTATAGGATACCTAGTCATAGAAGTATAGGCTCAAAGTCCGAGAGGCGTTAGCTGTAGTTGTGTCTAAGACTAGGTTATGCCCATAGTGTGGTTTTGAGTTATATATATTCAGTAATTGTTTTGTTTTATACGCTACTCCACCCTATTGGTAAGGGAAACTGACACCCTTTGGATTCTGAGCCCTAGGGGGCTGTTTTCCCCAACATATTGATGGTAGGTTGAAAGGATGACTACACCCTATAGCCCATATCTCTTCTCTTGGTTGGTACTAGTTCCATTGGAACAATAGTTAGTTCTCCCCATATATGTGTGTAGAGGGATGTAATGGATTTTGGTTATTTCACACACATATATTCTTGTTATAGTATCATATTGACTACTATAGGTGTAACATGTATAGGTTGTGATGGCTTGAGGATCCTTACTCGGTGTATGGCCTGTAATGGATTGAGGTATAATACCTGACGTATGATACACATTATGTGAGCTGTGGTGGATATCAGAAATGACCAGGTTACTTTTGGTTGTGAGGATGGTGTGGTGCTTAGCCCAGGTGTTTTTGGGAAAGCCTTTGTTGTGCACGTGGTGCAGATTTTGGAGAATAGACCATGTTTATACGGGCATGCCTTTGGAGAGGGATGCACATGACTTATGTCGATGGGGAAAATCGAAAAACCAGTGGGGAAGTAGTAGCGGGGTACCCTTGATATTCTTTACTGTAATATATATTCTTGTATGTGTTAATTGGTGAGAGTAGCCATGGTGAGGTTTGTAACGTAGTATACATGTTTAGGTGACGAGTTAGTTTCATTGTTGTTCACTATGCTTTAGCATGCTTTCTTTACTTTTTAACGAGAGTCTTTAGGGAGGATCCTACTGAGTATACTGTTGTAATCACCCTAAGTTTATATAAACTATTTACAGGTCACTTGGAGTAGGTTGGAGATTAGTCCAGTTACTAATAGCTTGTGGTAGCAGCAGCTGTTTGGGCTTGGGGTCATGGCAGTTTTCCTTTCATTTGGGTATTTATAGTTTTTCCTTTTCAGTTGGAGTACTTTTGCATGACATTTCATATATGTAAGTGTGGTTCATTTATATTTTAGTTCTGATTTGGAGTCAGTTGGTGTCTATCTTATCTCTTTCTTCTGCATGTGTTCTCATAGGGGGCAATGCCTCCCATTTGTGTGATTATTATGCCCTCGATACTAGTCGCCTACCCAGGGTCTACTGGAGGCGGGACTCAGGGGTCATTATCTCCCTTTTCACATTTCCGGCCCAAGAGGGGTACACATTGTGGGGAGGGGGTTGTGACATTCCTCCTCATGGTTGACCCTAATTATTCAAGTATCCATTTTAGAGATACAATTTTCATTTTATGTGGTCCTGTTTTATTGCTGATTTTAGTTGTAAAATTTGTATTTCAAACACCCTAGTTTGTATTGTAGGGACAATTTCATGTACCAAAATCACCATTTGTGTATTTTTTTAATAAAATTCCAAATTTAACATGTTTTAATTTCAAAATACATGATTATATATATCATTTGGTAAGAAATATATAAATATATCATGATGTCACATTATAACTTTTTTACAAGAATTGATTCCTCCATGTTCATTTCACCACAACATTATTACAATAAATGCAATAGATATCCAATATAAACATTTTGAGTGTCATAAATTATTATTCTACTAAAACATTCCAAAATAAATCATTTTAAAATTTAATATAATTATTTCATACCATCATAAAGGTATCCTTCATTATTGACTATTTCATTGTTAACGAAAATAAGTTTTCAATGCATCACAACAATCCATCAATGATTAATTCTGTTCATCATTATCCATATTCTAGAAAAAACATATAAATTTTCAGTCATATAAATTAAGTAAATAATGTAGTATTTTAGATATTGTTCTATTGACATATAGTTTCAAAACTTGTAATAGAATATGATTTTAATAAAATAACCTCATTGAGTATTTTATGGATTGTTTGAATAATATTCCTTCTAAAATAATTGTAGTATATCTAATATTTTAATAAATTATATCTATATATATATATAGGATACATGAGGTTCACCCTTATCTATAGCTATTCTAAAATCTGTTGGTGATATATCCCTTTTAGGAAATTGAAGAATGTTGAGAATTTAGGATTTGATAAAAAATCTACGGATTATGATTATTTTGGGTTATATAGGATTTGACTTAAATTTTTATAATTTTTTGTATGAGACATTTATGTTAGTTGGAGTTAGAAAATTAATAGGTAACACATTTGAAATAATGTATGCATGTAGGTCTCCCAAATGAGGTCGAATAACTGTTTGCGATCATCCTCCTTCCAATTCAAATTAGATTCCGATCAAATATTGTTGTTACATAATATATAGAATAATTAAAAATATCTTGATTAATATAAAAAATACATATCTAAAATATCCTAATCTCCATTTTTTTCTAATTATTTCATTCATACAAACTATAACTACCCATACAAGAAATTTTATTCATAAAAAATATAATATTTTTTTATAAATAATATTTTAAAAAATATATAAATTCTGATGATTTTTTTGTTCCGGAATATTTTTAGTATTATTAGATATTATCAATTTTACAGTTCATAAAAAACTATAAAAAATATTATTTTTTCACTCATTATAGAATCGTAATAAAAGATACAAACCATTGGTCATATATTAATCTTTGTACCCATGAATAAAATTTTTAAATGTATGTTTGGAAGAACATTTGTTAATATACACATTTTGACCAATTTTTTATTTCCATTTCCTTTTAAAAACTGCATGAAATTTTTATAAATAAATTTTATTAGTCAATTAGGATAACTCAAGTGTGGGTGAATTCAGTTTCCAAGTAAATTTCTATTTAAAAAAACATTAAACATAAATCACTCTATTTCAAAAAAAAAGTTAATTAATACCATATAAATATATAATTTAATTTTTCAAACAGCTTCCCAATGAGTGATCAATACTCATTTTAAATTATCAGTGAATCCCCTTTATCTTTGAACACTATATTACTTGATCAAACACCTAATATACAACCAAAATTAATATTAACAATGATAATATCGTTTTGATATATATATTCAAGAAATGTACTATTTTGAACATAGAAATATAGAAATTGGAACTTGTGTTACATGAAATGAAATTTAGGAATGGGGTTTGGTCTAATATGGGACATAATCCCTTTTATATAGAAATATCCAACTATCATGATGTTTATTAAACAATAAAATTTATCAACAATTATGATTGGGATATATAGACAACATTAGATAAGGCTGTGTCGGAAAAATCATCTTACATATTTATACATGGGATAATAATAAGTATATGTCACAAATGATCACGTCCAGTGTTTTCATGGGTATAAAAAAGGTGAAATTTGAGATAGGGTGTCAAGAAATCTCTATATAGGTAAATGAGACAGTTTTTAAAGATAATAAGATTATGACTAAACACATATAAAATATTGATGATTAAAAACAAAGATGAAATTATTAGAGAATAGAGAAAATAATGTTTCACAATATGAATAGATACTTATGTTCAAAGGTTCATAAATATATCTTTATAAAAACCAAAAATTTGGATCCAAAAAAATTACAAAAAAAAAACAGAGTGTAATGAACAACTAAAAATTCTAATTGGTTTTATACAATTGATTTTCAAAATCCATCCTATAAAATACAAATTAGTTATTATACATGAATCAATTTATTAAGGTTGTTGTTAATTGTATATGTATCAATGTATTTTGAATGAGGTAGTTATCCAATATTTATATATCTTTCTATTTCAAATTACCCATGGGAGAAAAATAATAATATAATAAAAATCCTCATATTTGGAAAAGATTAATTAATTATTATCTTTTTCATTGAGTAATGTATGAAATAGTTTAATAAAAAAAAATTTTAAATACACAAGTGGTCGACTACATTTAATAACACAAACTAGAGTTGTGAGACGATTAATTTTAAAATTAAACTAGAAAGTAGTATTAGAAAACTGGTGGTAGATAATCATAGTAGTTGCATCACTAAATGGTATCATATAAGGGGAATATATCATACTTTATGGTAGATTTATCTAGTCGTAGATATGTTCTTATAGAATCTCTTTGTAGTGGTATATTTTTCTTGTGGTAGATAGGCCAAGAAATAGATGTGTCTAGAGATAGATCATAACAACAAAAAACAGGTAGTAGATCTTCATTAACAGAAAGTAGATCCATTAAACACACTGCAGATTATCTGATATGAAAATATTTTCACATTTTTAATGTAAAATTATTTACTATCATAAAATAATTAACATTCAATTATCACAACAGATATTATTTTTGGTCATTAAAATTTGTTGGTTATAAAAATATCCCCTTTTTTGATGATCACAAATAATGTCTTTTATAACCCTTCATAAATGAAATATAGTTTGATATATATATATATAACAATATTCATGAAATTTAAAATAATGTATTTGATAATTATCACATTAAACCCCATTAAACTGTAATCAACATTTGGGGATTATCAAAATGTAAAGATAAAATTAAAAGATACAATTACTAACTATAAATAGTGGGATAAATATAAATATCAATTCATACATCATAAAAATGATATAAAATACATTCAATTTAATAAAATCATAATAATTGGATCGAATAGCAATATTATAAGAACAATTACCCACTGAATCTTTTCCAATTTCACAAACTAGAGATGCATATGATGAAGATGGGGATATATGAGTATGCTGAAGGTATTCTGTTATCATTATAGGAAAGTGATTTAAATCTTACTGAACAAGATTTATTTATTATGATTAAAAAGTTACATGAATAGTTTTTAAAGGGTGTATATAAGTAATATCATTAAAAGGTATAGCCTAAGGTGGCACTAATATAGTCCAAGTAGAATAAAGAAATAATCTCATCAATTTAACAATATCATTGATAAATTATTTCCACTTCAATAAAGAATCCATTACTCTCTTGCATCGATAAATTGAGCATGGGGTATAATACCATCAGATGATTCACATGATCCTTAAATTACCCAGATAAATGTAAAATTAATAAATTTTCTGTAAGAAACAATTTGTTAGAATGTATCCCAGTAATTTTTTAAATCCATTAAATGTAATATTTTATTATTTTATTGATTGTCTATCTATCACACCTAACAAATTTTATGAATTATATACCCATCATAAAAATATTCTCATTATGTTCAATTATCCATGAATGCTTCTCTTGATGAAATGTAGAAAGGTCACCCATGACATCATGTAGTTACTCTCACACAATGGATTGAATATCATCTACCTAAATAGATGATGGTGATTGAGGTAGAGCATATGAAGATGAAGCACCACATGTTTGAAGAGAGCCCCATCTCTCAATAAGATATAACTGACCTTTGGAAGAACTCACTATCATCTCTTGCATGATGGATCTAGTCTATTATATAAGATCATCCAACCTATATTTCTCAATTCATATTCCTTTCATTTTTAGAATCATAATTGTTTATATATGGTTTTTGACTAATCTAAAAATTCATCTACTACTATATTCAATGATTTGGGTCCCTTAACAATGTTTGGATGTGATCATTCCACTTATATATAAAAATAAGCGTACACTAAAAGCATATAAGTCCCCTTTAGTGATAAATATAGAAGGAACATATGGATATTGATATGGAATCCTCTCTTGTATTTGAAAGAAATTCTCCAAGTATCTAGATATAGAAATAAGAACATAAAAATAAAAATATTGTCATCATATTGACACAACAATTTTTTCAATACAATTTTCGTGAGTCAATTTCTTAAAAAACACTAAAAGTACACATTTCTGAAGTGGAATTGCATAGTCACCCTCATCCTCGTATTCTAACGATTAATATTTAACCCATATGTGAGTTGAATTTTTGGATATCTACCCCTTAGAAAGTTCCCACTCATCATCACTTTTAGAAATAACATATCCATCATTAATCATAGAAGAATGAACCATATTACCATCATAATATTGACTTTCAAAATCCAGTTCCTCATCACCATTTCCATCAATAGGATGATCAGAAATCTGAAAAATATAACTTATTCTTTTAGATTTAAATTTCTAAAAATATTATATTATCATGAGTAAATTTTCATCAGAATATTCACTGTCACTGAGTGAAACATATATAGATGGAAGGGAAATATATGGACTCACATGTTAACAATAATCATTAGTTGTTTTGGCCATGTCAGTGTCACATTAATGAAATAATAAAATGGTAATTGACAATTTTTTTTTTGAATATTTATCTTTTTATTCTTCAAAATATACATCAATATTATCATAAGTGGAATATACATCCATATTTTTTTTTTCAAAACATGTTCAACCATTTTTCTAGTTTTAGAATGGATCTTAACTTCAATAAAATTATCATTAATTTTAAAAATTTCATCCTCCAATTTCCTCAACTATGGTTTCAAATTACCATCCATTCCATTGTAGGTAAACTGGCATAAATATAATCCTCTATATTTGCATACAACCACTTCTTCTTCAGGCATTAGGGATTTTTCATCTAACATAGATGATGATATTTAAGGGTAGATAATAGAATCATATCTATATGAATTCTTCCAAATCTCACTAATTTTACCGTAATATATCTACACAATATCATCTTATCTCTAGTTTTCATAATAATGAAGAAAAATACATCGTGGTGCCTCATAATGATAATGTCAACCTCCCATGGAAAATTAAAATGGTGGATAAATTTTAACAAAAACATTCAATTCACACAAATATCTATAGTTTTAGGTCTTTATAATGTATCATCTATATTTAACACTAATATGGTATACTCATACATTAAATATTGACACTTACTTGGAATGGATTCATGAAAATCATCATATATAACATTATCAGGAACATTATTGTATCTAAATCATTGTTTCAATGAAAAATAAAGTCTTTTTCATTCATAATAGTCCTAAAAAACATTATTTCCACTAAAATCATACTACAATAATTGATTAAATTTTGGAAACAACCTAGGATTGAATTGTACGATATTCCATGAAAAAAATATCATCCATCCATGATTCTGGAAAACATTTAACACTAGGGAATTTATTGAAACTATCCATAACATATATATTTCCCTGCAAGTAATGGAATCATGAGATGAGAGTTTGGGGTTCATTGGTTTGAAAAAAAAAATGAAGTAATAAATTCACCTCATGATCTCTTTGAGAGACACAATCCTTCAATAGATGAACTAAAATAATATCTGAATCTCACAATCATCACACTAATTAGATGGATGATGGGTGAATATTAGGTGGGTTTCTTTTCTACAGAGAAATGAGAAAGAAATGATAAATGGATACATGTGAGATAGGGTTAGGAAATTATGTTTTTTATAGTATTTTATCAGTTATATATTTATTATTGAAAATGAAAATAAAATATATATAAATATACTACAAAAATAATTTCAAAAAACATAAGCGGTGGAATATAGATAGAAACCCTCAAATTGTGCGTCTATAATGGTTGATCTCACATTATAGCCTATAAATTCTTCTCACGAATAATATACCCACAACTATAGATATCCAATGGTTGATCCCAAATGGGGATTTATATAGTTGAAAAAATGGTAAATCACCTATGATGGATCACTATGGGTAGATCACTAGTAGTTGATCAATAACTACTGAACACGACTACTATATTTCTATTTATAGGCCACCAAAAAGGGATCTTCAAAATTTGAAATTTTTAAAAACTTAAATTTAAGAGTAAAGTAATAATAAAATGTTGTCATATATAGTTTGTGCCTGATGTAACTTAATCTGACCAAATTATATCAACAAGTTCGTGTTCATTAACAATCCATTCAAGAGATATAATCCCATTTCAAAAATGATGTATCAAATAATGATATTTCATGTCAATATGATTCATTATAGTATGAGATAAATGATTATTGGAGATGTTTATTCTACTATTATTATAAAAATTTATAGAGACATATTGAAATTCATTACCATAGTCTTGTATGGATAGCTTCACCTACAAAATTTGAGAATATAAAATTCTTGTTTCTATATACATATATTGAGTAGTATAAAACTAAATCGAATTTTCATTTTTACTACACTAAGATACTATTGAATTTTCAAAATGGTGACATGTTCCTGAGGTTATTTTCATATCTAACATGAAACCACAAAAATATATGTATTAAAAACATAATATATCAAATTCATAATAATAAGATAACAAATTCCAATGATGTATGAATACATGAGGATCTTAATATTTCATTTAATAGTCTGTAAATTTTATTTTATTTGGATTTTCATGAAAATTGGAACACTTACACAAACGAAATATAATATCTTGTTGGTTAGTAGTCAAAAATACAATGTATCCAATCATAGATCTGTAATTGGTTGGGATAACTTTTTCTCTAGGTTCATCAAGATTCAATTTACATGTTTTACTTATGGGATTATCACTACTCTTTATTTAATCCATACCAAAATGATTTAAAATGCCTTTGCTGTAATTATTTTTACTTAAAATAATTCCACATTAATTTCAAGAAAAATCTAAACCATGATATTATTTTAACTCACCTGTAAATCTAATTTTTAAATTCACATTGAATCAATTTTTATAAATAAATAGACAAATAATTTTAATATGATTCGAATATTTTATCAACAAAAATTTTTTTTTTAGTAAAACATATTTTTAAAATATTTTGATAAATAATTCAGGACAATGTATTCCATTGGTAAAAACTAATTAAATTGAAAGATGATTTTATCATATCATCTCATTCCCAAGAATATTTCTTAAACAATATAAAATTATGTTAATTGTAAAAAATTATTTAAAAGTTGAGTGTTTTGGTATCATTGAATTTTTTCAACAATAACATCCTCAAATTTATAACCACTTACAAATCCACCCTTATCATCCAACACATATAGCTTGAGATTAGAATGCACTGCATAGGAAAGCATCATTATAATTGCATATATACTAGCTACTTGTGAAATGGTTTTTCCATTGTCAATACATTATTCTTAACTATATCCTTTTGCAACAAATATTTCATTATTTATAACTATGGTTCATAACTCATATAATTGTTTCTAAATACCTATTTACTTCACTTGGGTTGAAGGTTTTATTTCCTATCAACCAATTACCATAATTTTTTATTTCAAATTTTTGGAGTCCTTATTGCATTACAGTTAACCATAGTTCATCACTAATTTCACAATTTGTGTTCTACGAATTATTTAATGATAAAAAACATTATTATGAACATTATTTCGAAGAGATGTTCTAGATTTTTTATCCTCTATCTAGGTCACCTAGAAAAATATCTGTTGGATAATATTTATAAAACCTAACAATTATATGAAATGATGTTAGATATATTCCATTATACTCTATAGGTTTGCATTTTTGTTGTTCATCATAACAAAATTATTTTTCTCAGAGCTTTACATAATTATCATAATGTCATGAATTTAAATTTTGATTAGAGATATTGTTTTCGAGTATGTCTATAGGATTCATAGCCTTGTGTGGTTATAATCAATCAATTATTTCATGAATATATTCCTCGATATTCTAATTATTTTTATTAAATATCATGTATGACATTCTGGTTATAAAATATATTTGAAAATTTACATCGTTACTCTGGGATGAAAATTTATCATGGTTATCCTTTGTATTGAGAATAAATACACTAAAACCTTATACTATAAATTAATTAACCTTAAATTTGATCTATTATAAATGTATATAATATTTTTATTAAAATAGTTCCTATGAAAACATTATTATTTATAAACATTGATCTATTCATGTGTTCTACCTAAATATAACAAGGCAAATTAATCCCATTAACAATGGTATGGTAAATGTCTTCATAAGTTATATTTATATTCTATACTACACTATTATATAATGGGGTAATATGAGTCTATGGTTATTGATTATATCTATATTGTCTGCAAAATGATTCAATGTATGGATTTTAAATCTTAAGGACCCGATTTCTCTTTAGGGTAGTAGATTGTTATCCTGTTTGATTTTCAATCGATTTACCATTCATAGAATAATATGAATAAAATTACCTTTATTACCAAGAAAAACTCCCATGACTATATTTATAATTTATCTACTAGAACATAAAAATAGGGCCACACAATAAATATATAAACACTATAGTATCTAAAAAATCCATGTTATCCAATTTAATGGGTTGATAAGATTAAACATCATTCTTTTTTTAAACGATATTTTGATTTATTTTCCCTCTTGTTCTGGGGTACAACAATTATCATTTTGGAATTTTTGTTTAGTAAGATCCTTAAGAAACCATTCCTAGTCAGATTTTTATTTGAATGTTTATTTAATTTTTCTTCTCCACTACAATATATCTAAGACTACTTGTGAATAGAACTTAAACAAGTATTGTTTTGAGAAAAAACGATTCAAAATTAACTGGATAAACATGTTCATTTTTAATATAAATAAAAATAAAGGTATTTGATGAAATAATAATAAATCAGTCATTATTTTCAAACATAACATGTAAAACCTTCTCACATAACTATGATATGACATGAATATATTACATTAATCCATCAACAAATAAGTCATTCTAAATTAAAAATAATTTTTCAATACTACTTTACCCAATTATTATTAATTTTATTTCAGAATTATCACTGAAGGAGTCGTATCCCCATGAAAATTTATTAGTTTTTTAAAGCATTATTAATACTCATATATGTCTTGGGATCACCCACTATCCATATACCATATGTAATTGATGGGTCTTTTAATGGAGGATTCCAAAAAAATTAATCAAGAAATAATTTTAGTATTCAAATATCAATGAGTTAGGAAATGTTAGTAATAAGTGCATTAAGAATTCCTATATGTTTGGTTGGATTCATGTAGGAATATTTGAGTAATTATAAATAAAGAAAATTATTATTTCTATAATAATAGATATTATTCATAGGACCGATCTAACTATTAGTAGAAATAAATTTATTCTTATAGATCATTCATTGTCTATAATGATATTCAATTCATATAGTATACATAGGTTTAGTTTTAATTCAAAGATTCATGGTTGATGTATTTCTTCTATACGTTACTCGCCCTATATAAATTTTTAATTCATCTTTCGATAATGGTATCTCATATAATTATTTTATAATATGAGCCTTTTAATCCTTTTTTATACTTAGATCAGTTTTATGGTGTGCAGTCATGGAATGATGCATCATTAAATATTCATATTTATCTTTTTGTTGATTGGGTATTTCTTACAACATATTGTAATTTTAAAATTTTCCTCACTAGACATGATTTATTCAATATATTCATTTTTATAAAGGCTTGAATTATTAATAGGAGATGCAGAAAATATTTTACATTCCTCTAATGTGATTTCCAAAAAATACTTATTTTCTATATCATGATTATCCTCACTTGTTGAGTATGATTCCCATACTCTATTTTATGAATCATTAAATATTTCTGTCTTATACTTCATATACCTCATATCAATGTGCTTATAAATTTTCCAAACCATTATAAAAGGATATTTTACTTTGTTGTTACTTTTTTTAGGCATTCAAAGTATGTTATTTCATTTGTAGAATAATACTTTAAAATAATTTAACCTAGTAACCCCCATAATGATACATACCTTTATAGTTTGAATTCATGAGGAATTTATTAACTTGGTAAAATTTACTGAATCACGTTCATAAATGAGAAATTTCTTCGTCACTATTTAAAGATGATTCCCATAATATGGTCATTTTTATTTAATATTATCATTTTCATAGATCAAGATGTATTGAAGTGAAATGTCATCCTATTTGGATCATTTTTTACTTTTTTATTACACTAGGTTCCACATTATTGTATATGATCATTCCAATTATCTGTTTAATAGGAAGCAGGATTATATCACATGATTCTTGATTTGAAACTGATGTTCCTCTCATTTTGTAGAGTGAACATATTAACAAGCACATTATGTTTTCTTTTATAGAAGTTAGTTTCCATTGTTAATGGATTATGTTCCCTATCTCACTTAACCTATGACACATATTACAAATTTTTTCATTAGGTTGCAATATTAAGTTATCATATTTAGTAATATAATTATTCAAACACATGTCGTTTCCATTTAAATTTCCTTCATGAGATACAACTACGGTGTCCCTAATCCCAAAGTAGTTCTATATAATGATATTAAATTAATTTATTCATAACATAAATCATAGAATAAAATTACTCATACATTAACTATTATTTTTATGATAACATATTTTTGAATCAATCTATTTAGTTTCAACTATTTTTGATAATTATTATTAATCAAGAATGGATATATTAATTTCAATTCCCAAGATCTCATTATTCATATTGATTTTAAAATTAAATCCAAAATAAATAGTACCAATAAAATAAATAGGCTAATTAGTGGAATTTCAATCTTTTATTTTATTATTCCTAAAAATATAAATTATGATTTGTTGTAAATTAATGATATTTAAATTTGAACTACATCTAATGGTAATGATATTTTTATTTTCAACGTATACCCAACATTTATTGAAGTGGAAAACTCAATATGGTGTGAATTTAGTTTCTAATAAAATTAATTTTTAAAACTATTTAAATTATAAATCCCCCAACTTGACAAAAACACCCTATTAATAAAATCTATCTATATATATATATATAATTTCAATTTTTAAAAAAATATATCATATATGGAGCATTTATAGTTAAATTAATCATTGAAATCACAGTAAATTTTAAAACTATATTACTTTATGAATCACTATCTATAATTCAAAAATTACGATCAATAATCTGTGTAATGTTTTGAAATAGATTTTTAATACAGAATCAATTTTGAACATTTATATATATTTAAAAACTAATAATATATACATTTGAATTTTAGAAGGTTTTAGGTCTCAATCTCAGAGTTAATCCACTCCACATATCCATTACCGTCTTCCATGTAGTTTATTAGGTAATAATATTGATCCCCATCTTGGATCATGTATAATCGAAAATTTCATATATGGTTTTCTAGAAATAAAGAGCATTTCAATGTTATATATGGGATAAAAACTGTAATATGCCACACATGAGTTATTCAATAGTTTTCAAGGGTACAAAAATGAATAGAATTTTAGAGAGACTATCAAGAATGCACTTGTTAAGTAAAAATACCGTATTTTATAGATAAACATATTAAAACTAAAAAAACCTACAATATATAATTTCATCCAATGGAGAATGTGTTTAGAGATTAAAAAATAGTTGTTTTTCAATCGTAATTTCTTCAGATGTTTTGATGTTATCAAATATATTTTTGTATGAATATCAACTGGGTTCCAAAAAATGGAAACCAAAATAGAGTGTCTTAAGCTAAAAAAACTCCTAATTTTTCTCTTTAGATGTCCAAAATCAATCCACACATATTTTTATTAGATACTATTTTTGATTCATTACATGACTTTATGGTTCCCATTACATCTGTCACTCTTCTATCCATGAGGGAGTTTATCAAAATTTATAAACTTCTCAAGGTTAATTTACCCATTAGATAATAAATATAATATCATATTAATCCTATTACTGATGAAAAATAAAGAAACACATTATTATTTTTTTGATTAACCAATGGATTATTTTTGGAATAATAATTGATACATCAACCTGTGGCTAACTAAATTTTACACATTAAATAAAAAATTATCGAAATTATATCTTGAAATTAATTTGAAAATTGATTTTAGGAATCTATAGGTAGATCATCTATGAATTTTAATTTATAAATGTTTTTCCATACTAGTGGTAGATATGGCATTTTGATATAACCTTTAATTAATAGATTTTTTCTATCATAGATCCATTTGGTAGAAGAACTATCTGGTAGCAGATGGGTCTGTATGTTGATGTGACTGGAAGTCAATCAGTCCAATTGTATAACTAAATAGTTGTATATCTATAATAGCTGATTGTTGATCTATTAAACTAATAATACATTAGGACATAGGAAAAAAATCACAGTTTCACTCTAAAATAATTTTCAAATATAAAACATTAAACATGTAATAAATATAAAAATCTAGATTTCTTAACCTTAATTAAATGAGGTATTAAAAATTTATATCTGCATCAAATATATTTTAATAAAACTATTTAAGATAATTCATATTTTACTCATCAATAATAAATTATCGTCTTTATAATAATAACTCATTATATTAAATTCTCCTCCAAAAAATTGATAAAATTACATTTTATTTTTAAAAACCATTTATAATTTCATAATAAAATATAATTTATCATTTGAAATTTATAAACATTAAACTAGGAATAATTAATACTCATGGAATTTATTGTTATTTGGAATAAATTAAGAAAACCACATGGAAAAAATATATTTAAGGGAAAAATTTTCATTAAGAAAATATTCCCCTTGATGTTATAGTTTCACTCCTAATTCTTCATCATCAGACTAAATACCCATGTTCAAAATTATCAATAACGAATATTTATAAAACATTCGTTATTCATTATAAAACATTTATATAAAATTAAAAAGAGTCCAATGTATTTAATTTGTATTGAAATAAAATAATTATATATCTAATTAACAAATAAAAACTCATTAAATAATAGAATGTTAATTCAAAAATATTAAATAAATTATTAAAATTTATACTCACCATTTATAAATAATTTTTTGAAATTAAGCATAATAAAATGATTTTCACTTCATATATTGAATTTCAATGAGTAATATATTGTTTGGAGATATAATATATATACACCTGAATAAAATATATGGAATTAAGAGATATTTTAATACATAAAATATCTAAATTTTGAACATTATAAAATTCCATGAAATTAGATGGAAAATATACCATATGTTGACTTGTAAAATAAAAAAATCGAATTTAATGGAAAAAAAACTCATACAAGAAATTTTTTGATGAAGGAAATAATATACAATTCTTAAAAACTATCTATTTGGAAAATAGGTTTTTGTAAGAATTGATGTTTAAAAATAATATTTTTCATTAAATATAATGGGTTTAAACAATGTTTAAATAACATTTTATAGAAAACATCTTTCTCTTACATTTTAACTAATATAATAATAGCTCACCTCGTAATTTTTTCTCTTATCAACACTAAAACTCCTCTTATGGGGATCATTTTTTTGAGAAAATCTATATCTCTCATATGATGATAATTTCGGGTAATTTGGGTTTATAATTATAGGTAATAAAATATATAAATAAATTGAATTTGTTTTTATCATTTATAGAAAAATATTATTTTTTATAATTATTATATATATTGATAATCCTAATTTAATTATATTTTGATAGATTATAACACTTTATTTATATTGAATATAATGTTTTCCATATAATAATATATCACTATATTATAAAATATCATATATCAATATTGGTTTCTAAAATATCTAAAATCACAACTATATGAAAAAATAATAATATATAAACATTAAAAAAATACAAAATATGTTACAATAATACATTTATGTCTCTTTCATGAAGAAAATTTTCCTTTTACCTTCAATATGCACAAGAATTTCAATAGAAAAGGTAATTGAGGTATTCCTTTGCAACTCATTATATATGTTAGTTATATATATAAAAATATAAAACAATTATTTTTAGTATCTACTAATAAAGAAGAATATAAAAATGGTCTTACATAATGATACACACTATATACACATATATTCAAGGATGCATAGAGGGTCACGTATTACGCTGGATGGAAACGCTTCTGATGGAAGATATTTTAAAGATACAATATATATATTTATATATCGATGGAGAATATATGTGATATATACATCTAATAAGAAGTTGCAAATGGGTGCATATGTAGAAGAAGAAAAAAAATCATAGAATCTAAATTTAACCATAGAGGATCCTCTTGATTGGGTATTAGTGATAAATCAGTTTCCTCGATATAAAATATATTTTTATATGCATATTGACACCTCTAATGATGATTCATCATCCTATATTCATAGAACATGAACATTTATCCGTCATTTATATGTATATAAATATTTTTTATTTTTCTTATTTTCCATTTTTCCTACAACTAAATTCGAACAAGTGAAAAATTTAGTTTTTTAGTACAAATTATTTACATTAATATAATAGGATAAATATTTTAATCATTTTTTTATAAGATGAATAAATCAATGTAATTTTATATATAACTATGATGTATCATAATTTCTTATTTATTTTAATTTATAATTACCATCTTGTCAAAAATAGAAAATTGTGTTAAAAATAATATAAATCTATTTGAATATATATGTTGTTATGTATATATATATGAAAAATGTTTTTAATTTAAATTTATTAAAAATTATGGGATTTTCGGCTCTAAATGTATAGAGACGTGTTTTTATATTAAAAGTTCCTTTTATGAGGTCATGAAACACTATTACATAAATTTGAATTGACTAACAATTATATACCTACATTCCAGGGGATTGTTTATATTAATAAAATAATCATTCATATATTATTTCATAACATTAAAATATCATATAATGATCATGAAAAATTAATATTTTGAGAAATATTGAATATTTGTTCAATGGTTATATTTTCTATACATCAAATATCCCTTTATTTTACTTAATTTCAAAATAAAAAAAATTTGCTTTCTAATTTTCTCTCTCACAAGGATGGTTCAACGATTTTCACTACTATGAATTCATAATATCATACCATTTTGTGGGTTCATCATCATGGTTTATTATAATGACGTGGGATGCGGTTTGGGTTTTATATTATTTTTTCATTTTTCATATTTTAAATTTTAATATTGTTGTAAATATATTATTTTCATCTTAATATTTTGTTGAAAACTTATCTATTTTTGAGATAAGTTCTTTTACCTGAATAAGTGATAGTGAATTATATTGAATATAATATAACTTTGTCTTATTATATGACTAATATAATATTTTCTTTGAATCATTCATCTAAAAATAACAAAAAATATTGTATCATTTTCAGTTGAGAGACACCTACCAGATGGTTATAAGAATTACTACCTCGAATTTCATTACCAAGTCAACATGGTATGCTGACAAGCTTGTTGAATGATAGTGGTTTTGGGTGCCTATATGAAGCCCACCAGCCAAGTAGTAAGAGCTCAGCACCCCATAGGTGGCACATCAAGAATGAGGTGTATTATTCCATGTATATCCTACTCACCAATGATAGATAATGTCTAGATAGTTACAAATTTTTTAGAATATATTTCTTTGTATGTAACATAATTTTTTAATTTTATTCTCTAATTAAACACTGAACAACTCCCCCTGATACGAAATTCAATCCTTTTCACCATATATAACCTCTATATGTATATTTATTCTTTAAAAACATTAATATTAATGGATAAATGTTCAATATAATATATTTATTATCTTTTAGTAATTAAAACCTTAATTTATATATTACTTCTTATATACAAAACTCACTCCTTTCAGGTGTGGATACTTTTTTCAATAATCATTGATCAGGTTAATTTTCTTATGTTTTATCAAATGGTAATTATTATCACTAGAAATATTTTTTCTTTTTTAAATATTAATTAGTGTTTATACTTCCAAATCATTATTTGATACTATTAAAAAATGAAATGGTTTTCCTCATGATATATCCTTGACAATGGAATTAAAAATAATAAGTTCATTTAAAAAAATATTAGGAACTAGAATAAAGTATTTTAAGAAATTCATTAAGGATTCACTTTAAAGGCCTATTGAGTCAAATATTTTATGATTTTAGAGAAATTTTTTTAATTTATAGTCCATTATAATTCATAAAAAACAATTTGATGATGGTTTTTTAATTGAAGTGAATATTTGTTTTGAAACTATAACATGGGGATAATTTGGAATGATTGATTTAAATGATTTGAGATTAATTGAAATTAAATATATCCCCTTTAATGTTTTAATTCATTCAATCACAGGGGATATTGGGTAGTTAGGTGGGAAGAACACACCTTAAGAAATAACTAGATCGACCAAGAACATGATGAAAAACAACAACATAAACAAAAAATGATTTACATAGAGTAACGTATTGGAAAATTATTTTACCTATAGAGGATTGGGATATAGAAATATGGGAACTATGAAAATGGATCCATTACTTCTATTATTTCAAATAGATAGTATTTTGTATATGTGATATATAGATATTATGAAATACAAAGTGATATCCTACTAGAATTTGTTGCTCACGCCCTAAAATTTTCATTTTGGTGTTCATTGAGTTTCTTATGATGGATATTGTGAATAAAAATGAACCACATAGAGGTGGTAGATCAAAATAATTTTCAATAAATAGGTTTTTTAAAGTGATCAAAGGATCATGTGATGTAGTTGTAAGATGGATATCTTGTGAAGTTGTCTTTGATGGTTATGAGGTGACTTAGGATGTTGCTCAATTTTTATGATTTTTTTTAAATTTTTAGTTCTTATCATGATTAGTTATTTGGAATACTAGTGTGTTATTTAAGAATACACTATTATTTTTAAGGATTTGATATTCATGTATATAAATTAATCTTTCTTTTTGGTTTTTGATAATGGGGTATTAGTCATCAGCCCAAGGGGGATGGGAAATCCCTTTAGGAGATGTTAATATTAATTGATGTGAAATTTTACTGTAATATCCATGTTTGTTATTAAAATTACTGTTAATATCGATACATATAATATTGTGGGTGATCCTGATATACATCTACAATTAATTTGGTAATATTACATATCTTCAAATGAAATAATGAGAGAGTTAACAGAGGTGATTTACTCATGGATTTATCTATTATCCATCTATTTCTAAAACAAGTGATCATAGGTTGATAAGGTAATATTATTTGATGTCTATTGGTGTTTCTATATGATTACTCTATGTTTTAATGGATTTAATTAAGATTATTATTTTTTTCTAAGCATATAATATATATTTCATCTACCCAAATATTAATTTATAAATGGTTAATGTTTTATGGGATTATATGATATTCACTAGAAAAAAGAATTTCATTATATTATATATGTTTGTGATAATTATGAGATAATAATATATTTTGAAATGTCTTCCATATGGTTTGTGGATGAGTTGGGGAAAATTAGAATTAAAAAATAAATTCATGAATATTTTTCAAAAATGGAAAAAACATTTTTTATGAATGTTTTGTATTTGTGGAGAAATAAAGAATCAGTGAATATGTCTATTTCTGAATTTATGTGTTATTCATGTTATAATTATAGCTTAACTAAGTATCCCAATAAAATTACAATTTATTTTGTAATTATAGAAATTGATTGAGTGACAGATGTTACAAGATTATGTATTTAATTGTGGTCATATTGTTATAGTTTTCATCATAAATAGTTTTTGATAACATTAGAGGTTTGGATAATATTACTAGATTAGATCATAGAGATATTAATTTATGGTTATATTGAAATGATATTGATTTTAAATTTTTCCATTTTGCTTCATATAATATATTTTTATTAATAATAGTTTCCCATAGATGAAAAAATTAAATAAAAAATATGATGGTACCAGTAAGACAATGTCCTTCTAAATCATTGGTATGGAATAGTTACAAATAGAATTGAGAAAAATATTTTACTATTGGAATAATTGGGTGAGGATATAAATTGAGGTAGTGTCAATGATTTAGACAAACTTGTATTACCACAATAGGATTAATCTATAAATGCGAATTTTATGATATGTAACACACTTAGTTAAAATGGAACCTTAGATCAAGTGGTAGCCAATATATGTATTAATGATCTAGGAAAAGTATTCAACGTCAAGAGCTGTAGATAATGTTAAAAGGTAACTATTTTAATTTATTATAATGAAGGTTAATCTAATTAATGGTTATTTAATTTAAAAATAAATAGATGATATTTATTTGTGGAATGGGATACATTTATGAATATTATTTTGGGGGAATATTTCCCCAAGTCTATTTGAATCAGAATAGAGAAACTATACAATGACTTGTGAAAATAGTATGAGGACTTGATGTCCGTTTAAGGAGGAAATTTTAATAGATCTTCCATGTGTGATGTAAAATATATTTTGGCCCTTGATATTAAAATAAATATACTTTACTCTATACTGAGACCAATTATTCATATAGATTTGGACTTCTCATAATTTAGATGTTATGATAATGTTTATTTTTGTGTTAAGAAATTTCTGATTGATATTGTTAAAACATATTTTTATCATGGTGAAAAGAATAATATGTGGTCATTGTTTCAAGAAATATACTAGATGTTAAACATAAAATCATTAGTTAGGCCCCAAAAATGACAAAATTATTGTCAAAAACATTTTCCATAATGTTTCAAGTGATGTATAAATGGTTACCTATGTAGATGGTTTTCTCATAGTTCTTGTGACACAATGAAAAAGAGTCCTAAACCCACAATAATGGGGTACCAGATAGACAATAAAAGGTGATATTTTTTTATTTTAATGTGTTATTGAATTATGCTAACATGCCTCCCATGATTGTTACATAGGATGGAAATCACCATGATCAAACAATATTTTTTTGGTTGATGTAGTGTCCTCAAATAAGGTTGGGAAAAGAATGTTTGTTTTTTATTTTAACTATTTTTATGGACTATCTGACTAAACACCATCAAATTCCAATTTTTTTATAAATTTGATAGGGAAATTAGAATATCAGCTCATGAGATAACATAAATCTTTTAGGGACAAATCGATGAGGAATAAATAATGAAATGGATATATATGAATATTCCTACTATTATTGTTGGCGTGTTTTTTCAGTAAAATATCATTAGAAAACCTAGAGTAGAGATTTATATTATTCTAGTATGGATTGTATTTGCCTTTATCATATTAAGATAGATTTCATAACTATGAATTTTATATTTAATGATTAACATTTTTTTATAAAATATAAATATGAAAATAATTTGATTAAATATGGGATTGAAAGTTACATATTTATTATTGATGAAAGTAAATAATTCATTGTATTTTATTTGTTCCATAAGGGAATTACTAAACAATTTTATTTTTGAATATTTTTTCAGTGTAATTCATATTCGGGAGGTTGACATTATTATTGACTTCATGTGAAATGCAAAACCTATTTCAAAAAGTCAATATCATATGTTTTAATTAAACCATTAATAATTATATAATTAGTTACATTGGTTTATTGATAACGAATTAACTCATCCGAACACATTAATATAGGTTCCAACATTTTTGTTTTCCAAATCAAAATATTTTAAAATAATTATTTTATTTATTATAATTCCTTGAAAAAAATCAATATTATAAAAATTTTATAGTATCCTCATATCAAGGAATATTCAGAGCATATACAAGGAGAGAATTATTTTTTGAAGATTGTACTTATATAATTGCCCAAAATGTTGTATTCATATCAGAAAAATATTCCAAATATAGTTTTTTGGACTCTATATAAAGGTTTTTATTTTTTGGTTCTTCAATTTAGATAGTTTAATGTTCTATATGTATTCAAAGATTTTAAAAATAGTATTATCCATGAAAATTTAGATTAGATTGTGGTATTTTGTTATTTTTTTTTCATAGTTTCTAAAATTAATAAAGACAACGAATGTCAATTGAAGATTATTCTAAATAAATGGAAACAAAAAAAGTATTATTGAATATTTTTTAGATGTGAGTTATTCTTAGAGAATATTTCATTAACATGGTGTTTTTTTCTATAGATGGAATAATATTTGACTCCTCAAAAAATAAATTAGTTAATAAATTGAAAATTCACAAATATGAAAAATATATTTACTGTTTTCTTGGATAATTATATAATTATTAGATGTTTGTTAAAATGTTTTCCCTAGTTTTCATATCACATTTCCGGTTACTGTAAAAATGATTTCTATTGGACCGAATAAAATTTAATTATTATTTCTTCAATTAATTGAAAATAATATTAGTCAATTCTATAGTTATGGACCTGGCATTTAGAAATAGTGTGTTTTTTATCTACAATTATTCGTCTTTTTATAAAAATCATTGTTTTTTTATAAAGAATGACATGATAATTTCTTCTGTTTCTTTCAAATTGAATCATTATGAAAAAATGTATCAAACAAATGATCTAAAACTTAATATTCTATATTTTTCATTATAATATTGGAGACATAATTCATAAGTGGTGAATAAATAAATAATAATAATAATACAATTTTATAGTATATATTAACTAAAATTGAGTTAATCATGAGTTAAAGAAGATAGAAAAAAATTGAATGAAAATATGATTTAATTATTTATTTATATATTGTAAAATAAGACAATGTAGTTGATTCTATGAGATGAAATGTTAATGAAGAATTTAGCATGATGTATTTAGAGAATCATCCTTTGGTAAATAATTCATCGTATTATGGTCCCGAAATGAGGCATGTGAGAACTTCCTCTATTTCATTTTTCATTCATTATAGTATTCATTTGTAGATAGTTTTAATAGTGATTATTAATAATATTTTGGTCTCATATAAATTTTTTACCTACTAAATAATGTTAATTAAAAAACATTTAAAATTGATGGAAAAAGTGTCTACAGGTTTAGAAAAATATCATATGTGATAGATATCTCCCACCTGAAAAATGAAATGTAGAGTGAACGGAAAACTCTGCCTCCAATTTTCATACCAACATTTCTATGTATATAAATACCGTTATGAGTATTATTGTTTTTATTTTTTGATTAATTATATTTCAAATATTACCATGAAATATTGATAATTGAGATTGTTAATATTCAAACAATAGTTACCATAATGGATGACTTAGTCATTCTTAGTGGTAGAGTCAAAATGGAAAAATAAATCCATTTTTTCATTGTGGTATTTACCACGAAATATTAGTGAAATGTGAGAAATAGTTTTCTCGTAAATAATTGTTTTAATATACTTATATCTATCCCAATTGTAATTATATTTAATTATATAATTATTATAAATTGTTTCTAAATGAGATAATCATGTTACATGGAGTTCCTCTATCCATTGTATTTGATCATGATCCCATGAATATATATTTAGTTGGAAAGGCCTTAAGGGTTTCTTAATACTAAATTAAAATTCATAAGTTCATTTCAACGTCAATTTAATACATAGTTAGATTCAAAAAATCAATATAGTTGAAGAAATGATTTAATATTGTTCAATGGATTACGAATGATGTTGAGATAAACATCATCCATTATATGAAATATATCAAAATAATTATTTTTTTTCTAGTATACATATGTAAGCATTTGAAAAAATATTAATAATGATTTATTTGAGTCCATAATGTTGAGATGATGTCAGTGAAATGAAGTAGTTTTGACTAGATATTTTAAATTATATAGTTAATAAGGTAATAAAAATCTATCATCACATTATATGAACATATAATAGAAAAAATAATACTGTAGATATCCACTATAGATATCATTATATATTGGTATAGGTTCATATTTTATATATGTATTAACAAGAAATAATGTTGTGGGTCTTGGGAAAAAATAAAATTAAATACATTTATTAATTAAAATATTTAATATTACAAAAAATGTTGTATCATTTTCATATTTAGTGTCATTAAATTTGATTTTATCAAAGGTGTATGATGTGTTTCATATTTCATAATTTAGTATATTTATTATAGTTAAATCTCTTGTTTTAATCCATTAATTATTATAGAAGGAAGATAATATTTCATATGCGGAAAAATATATATTTATTTTGAAGGCATAGTGATGTGTGTTTGAATGATTTAAATCATCATGTTAGGGTTTAGCTGGAAAACTCATATAGTTGAATAAACAAAGTGGGAATCAAAAAATTTAAGGATTATAAAATATCAACCCTTGATAAAAAGTGAATAATATTATTTAGGGCACAATTTTCAGAAGTGGGAATGAATAATAAAAAATAAATTATGGTAAATCAGTTTAATTACATTTTAATATTCATTTAATTTACTCTGTTTATTTATATTTATTATTATTATAATATATTATTTTATGATCAAAAGTGTAATTAATATATTTTTTATAATTTATTTTTATGTATTATATGGTTTTAGTTAAAAGAATAATTTCTAAATTATAGAAACCAATTTTCAAAAAATAAAGAGTAGTTGTTAAATCATAATGTGCATATTATATTAAAGGTATTTATGTGATTTTTTTTCAAATGATTTAAATTTATGTCAATAGTTTAAGATAGTTTTTTTGTAAAATATTCTATTCACTTCATTAGATAATGTAATTCTTAAAAACTATTAGGTTTTAATCTACTATCAATGTAAAAAAATTATCAATTAACTATAGTTAATCTAATTAGTTATATAAAAATCCTCATTTACCTATTTTTTTTATGTTTATTTTTTTACACTATCATGAATTTTTTTTTAAAAATACCTTCAATTCATTTTTATTAAATTTTTAATAATATTTATTTTTTCCATATATATATATATTAATTCTCAAATAATAGATTCCATATTTTGAGTCAGGATAACAATATTTGTAAATTTGTTCCATTTTGTTATTCATTATTAATAGAAACAGTAAAAAAAATTCCTTAATAACGGTATAACATGTGAAACAGGATTAAAACTATAGGATAGTGAAGTGCATTGTGTTGCATTTGTTGTCAATGAGGCATGAAGTTGTCTTGGAATGAATGGAAGTCAAGGAATGTCAAGATGTGAATGACAAAGGTTGTGATGGTGTTGGTGAAGAATAGAGAATGGCCATGGAACTTAGAGGAATGTCACTTAGGAGATTCACTAAGTGGCATTGGAGATGTGGTTGAAACATTCTCTAGTAACATCTGACGATTGTTGAGCTGATCTTTAAGTTCATAGAACTTGTATCCTGATGATACAAAGTCACAACAATGTTTAAAGACCATGCATTGTATTGACAATTCATGAGGAGATGAAGATGATCCATCCACAACTATTGAGTGGATGAAGTGGATTAAAGATGTCCATGCACTATCTCCTAGTGCATGTGAATGTGAAGAAGATCCAACTTGATCTCTGATTAGATCAATGAAGCACACTGGAGATTTCATGTTGATTCAGGAGCTCGGTTGATGGAGAAGACCCTTCGAGAATTCCACATTCTATGTATTGAGTATATGTGAGGAGGATGGAGGAATTCTAATGAAGAAGAAAAATGAAGAAGGAATGAGAAAGATAGGCATTTGGCATTTGGCACTTGGCTTATATTCATGGGTTACTTTGTTTTTGAAAAAGTAACATTCTGTTCCTTTGCCAAAAATATGGCCATCCAAGGCACCTTGGGGGTTCAACCCCAAGGCATGGGCACTAGGGCACCACGCCCGGGGGAACCCGTGGGGCGAGCCAGGGCGGCAGGGCGCACACCCAAGACACCACATGGGCGCCTGGGGCACGCCCGGAGGAGCGCGGCAGGGGCCGTGTGTAAGTGCCCCCGAGGACACGCGGTGGAGAAACCCGCGCGCCCGAGGAGCATAGTGGGCGCTAGGAGCGCGCCCGCAGGAGGCGTGAGTGGGCGCAGAGCGCGCCCGCAGGGAGAACTCGGTGCGGGGCGGCACCGAGAGGGTTGGAAGTTCAATTGCGGGGTTGAGGGAGCGCTTGGGTAATAAGCTGCGGAAAAATCGGAGCCCGTTTCGATGTGGGACGCGGAATTTTTCCGCGGGAGAGATCCTGGCCGCACGATCGATCGCGCGCCAGATCTCGGCCACCCATCTAATCCACCGCGGCCCATCCTGATCACGACCGTCCAAATCTTCGATCCGACGGTCGTGGCTCGTCTTCCACCTCGAGCCCGAGCCGAAGCCACCCGCGAAGCCGCCGCTGAACCAGGAGCCTCCCGAACGACTATTTTGAGTTCCCGGCCATCTCCAATCAAACCGAAGGCTCCCTCATGCTCGTCTGGCCACACTGAACACAACCATGCATTAAAAAATGCTTTCATGCAGCGAGAGGAGAATTTGAAGTTCGGCCGAAGCAACCGAAGGTGCGAGGCCATTCGGTCTTGATGCTTTGCATGGATTCGGTTTAAACAGAGGTCGTGCATGTGTTATAAATCGCATGCACGAGGAGGAAAGAAAAATGAGAGAACCCACGTGAAACAGATGAAGAAACAAGATTTGAAAAAATCTTTAAAGAGCCGAAATCTTCGGGGTTTCAAAAGATATCTCTCCGCGGAAGGCAGAGGCTCTCCTTGCCTATAAAAAGAGAGGCTGAGCTCTCGTTTTTTCTTGCTGAATCTTTGTTGAAGAACAGAAGTCTCGTGAGTTCTCTCTGCCTCGCGAAGATCTGCCATGCGCGCACCACTTGCGCGGCAGCAGCCCGAAGCCATTTTTGTCTTTGCTAAGTTCCTTGTGCGCAACTCTTTTTGCGCGTCAAGAAGGCTAAGTCCCCTGTGCGCTATCCTTTGCACGACAGGAAGGAGGAAGGGCAGCGCCAACTTGCGCGCCCCCTCTGTGCACCGCGCCCCCTGCACGGTAGGCGCTTGCACGGCCAAGTGAACCCTTGCACTTGCGCGCCCACGGCCGAGGTCCTTTGTGCCTTGTGCTTGCGCGACAGAAGCTGTGAAGAGAGGAAGGCCACACCCCTTTGTGCACCTATTTTGAAGGTGGAGTGCATACCTAGTGTGTGTGTGCAAATAGACTAAGAGGACCCTACGGTTTTGTGTGTGCAAAGAAGAAGACCCGAGGACATTGTGCCTTGTGTTCTAGGTGAACAAGAGAAGGCCGTAGCCTTTGGGTGTATGTGCAAACAAGAACAAAGAAGGCCGAGAGCTTTAGGTGTGTGCAAGGAGGAGAATTGGCCAAGTCTCAAGTGTGTGCAAAGTGAAACAAGTGTGTGCAAAAAGTCAACATGGCCGAACCTAAGTGTGTGCACTAAGAAGTGTGTATACACTTAGAAGAAAGAAGTAGAGACCCACAGAAAGTATAACACACGTTTCAAGTGTGTAAGCAAAAGGAATTAAACGTGTGAAGGAAAAGAAGAAAGGTGTGTGCTTAAACAGTTTACACCCTTTGAGGGTTTATTGCACCAAGAAGGGGAAAGGGGAAGTGCATGCATGCATTCATGCACATGCGCACGTAAACAATGTTCAAATCAGTGAGTGTGCATTTGAGGAGTCCAAGACCAAGAGTTCTTGAAGAAAATTGAGAGGCCATGCAGTCAGTGCATGAAGATGCAGAGTTGCCATCCACTCAGTGCATGAAGTTGAATTGAAGTGAGACTGATGCCAGACTGAAGTTAAAGACATCAGCTGCCTGAGTTTTTAGTAATTGAGAAGACCCTGATCAACAGAAGTGATCAGAAGATTTGATCAAGACCAATAGACCTTTTTAGAGGCTGTTGAAGATTCTTGAAGAGAGAAGACAGGTCATCCTGAAGAAAGAGATAAATCCTGAGCTAGACGAGAAGCCCTGATCAACCACAAGTGATCAGAAGAGAAGGGCAAGGCCAGCAGCCTTTATCCCAGGCTGCTGAAGTTACTTGAAGAACTTAAAGTAAAGAAGAGCTACTCGTGTGACTCGAGGAGCCAGGTGAAGACCCTGTGGGACTCAGGGAGAAGAAGTCTTCAGTGGGATTCTGGAGCAGGCCAGTGGGACTCTGGTAACACTGTGTGAAGCAGTATAAAGACCCTCCTGTGGGACTCAGGAGAGATACAGTGGGACTCTGTATCGACCATTGTAATACTAACCGATTATAATGGGAGAATCCATGCTGGGAGAGCATGGCAAGGATTTAGGCCTTTGGTGCCGAACCTTGTAAATCCTTGTGTCTAGTGCCTTTACATTTACTGCATCATTCGAGGAAAGGTGAGAGATACAAGAAGAGTGGATCGAGGCTTTAACCAGCCATGGAGGTTTAATTGATAAGGAATCAATTAGTAAAAAGTTTTAAGGGATCACTGATTCACCCCCTCCCCCTCTCAGTGATTCACACTGATATGGGCACTACAATTGGTATCAGAGCGAAGGTTACCTATAAAAGATCCAAGGGAGTCTTTATGAAGTGCAGATTTGAGGAAATGAGCAACCAGCCTCAAATGGAGATATCTGCCAAGACTCAGAAAAATAGAAAGAAGAATCAGGCCAAGAAGATGAAGAAAGCCTGTCCTAGCTGTGATGAAGTTGAAACAATGAATGATCTTCAGAGTGCACTCAAATATATTCAGAAGACAGTTCCCAAGGAAGTGGCAATGTGTATAGCTACAGGCATCCTTGATCTTCAAGAAGAAAAATTACAGCTAGATGAAGAAGCCAATACAATGGAAGATCAATTGGCTAAAAGGGTTGGCATAACCAACACTCTCAGAAAGATGGTAAATGCCAAAGATGAAACAGTATCTCTTTGCAATGAAAGATATGAAGATACCTGTGAAGAATTGTAAAGGAGATCTTCTGAGAAAGAAATATTTTTGATAATGATCAAAGATGTTTTCCATGCACTGGAGAAGCTGCACACAGTTTCAATGAATGTCAGAGATGCTCAACATGAAGACAAAGTAAACAGGGTGAAGGAGCTTGACAATTCATTACTTGAATTGAAGACAGTGCATGATGACCAGATGAATCAGCTGAAAGAAAGTTGGGAAAGAAAGCTAAGAGCTTTTGAGGATGAGAAGAACTCCCTTAACATGAAATGCCTAGAACTAGAGGTGATATTGAAAAATCTGCAATCACCCAAAGCCAAATCCTCCCAGTCAGCTGAAAGGAGAAATGTTGCTACTCAAGTATGCATTGAGAAGGATGATTATAAAAGAAGGAAATCCTCTAGTTAAAGTGCAACATCCTCTAAGAAGAAGGTTCCATCCATCTGGATGAGGAAGGTGAAGAAGCAGAGCTCTCCTGAAACAACACAGCAAGTCAAGAAAAGTACCCAACAATCAGAAGGACTGAAGAGGTCAAGATTTGTGGGTCATTGTTGGTGTTGTACTAAGTATGGGCACTGTACAAAGGATTGTTGGTACAATCCACTGAATGTCAAAGCACAAAGGAATCCCATGCCAAGGGGGAGCAAGCCAGAAGGAAGTAAGCAACATCCACAGGTCCAGAGACATCTGTTTACTGCAAATAGATTTGGATTACTTGACAACATCTGGGATGTTTGCAAAAGTGGTCAAAATTATACATGTCAATCTCCAACTGTATCCAAATATGAAAAGAAGAGAAGATCACTGAACCTGGCTAAAAAGGAATCCTTGGGAAGCAAGAAGAAGAAAGCTGAAAAAGCTCCCAAGAAGATGTTGAAAAAGTAAGAGAAGTCCTTGGAGTCTAAATCCAAGAAGGGTGAGTCATCTAGAAGGACCAACAAGAAGAAGTGCTTATACTGTGGAAGGAATGGTCATACCATGGATCTTTGAAAACAAGCCATGGAAATAAATAGAAGCCAACTGAACTCAAACAGACAATCAATCCAAAAGAAGCAGAAGGGATTGATTGAAAACAAGTTGCCTAAGAAAGGTAGCTTGACAGCATCTAAGGAACCATGTGGAACTTCTAGAACTGGGTCCACTCTTCCAAATGATTAACTTGTCATATGGCCACATCAGTTGCAACTTGCCAGAGAACTGCAAAAAGCTGAAGATGAAGCTCTGGCAATTGCTAAGGCAAAAGGGAAGGTTTCACATGAAGATGTGTTGAGATCCACACCAGCACAAACATCAAAGAAGATCAGATGTGCAAGTGTGAAGAATGGTGAAAATGAGACATCTCGGTTGGGAGAATCTTCTCAACCTTGTTGTTCACATTGATGAACCAAGGAGGTTCCATCTTATTCCCTTATACTATTGGTATTTACATGTGCTGACATTGCATGGAATTGAAGATGATGATCATTCTCAACTAGAGGATGGTTTGGACAGAATGGAGTGCACCCCTTGAGGGGGAGCCAATCTGGAGAAGATGATGTTCTAAAATTAATATCATCTTGAGAAAGTAGATGAAAGGGGGAGCTTTATCTTTGCACTGAACTTTCTAATGAGTTTTGTGGAGTATGTGCAGGATTTAAAAATTCATTGAATATCTGAACCCCTTAGCATGATCTCACATGTTTATAGTGAATGTGGACAGCTTTGAATTCCTTGGTCATATCACTCTTGTTTTCTACACCGGGTTAGCCCAAGTAGACTTAGAGTTGATTTAATAAAGGTTCTTTGCTAAAGAAGAAAATGTGGCATCATCCCTCTCTTAGTGATTTTCAAGAAGATGTTATTCAAAGGGAGGAAGATATTTTTGAAATTGAACCACACCACACCTTTGCATTTGATTTCCAATAAGGGGGAGAAAATATTGGCACACATATTGACCCATTCATATGTGCTGAAAGAGTGTATTGACAACAAATACAAAGGGGGAGATTGAAGAGCATTGTGTTGCATTTGTTGTCAATGAGGCATGAAGTTGTCTTGGAATGAATGGAAGTCAAGGAATGTCATGATCTGAATGACAAAGGTTGTGATGGTGTTGGTGAAGAATAGAGAATGGCCATGGAACTTAGAGGAATGTCACTTAGGAGATTCACTAAGTGGCATTGGAGATGTGGTTGAAACATTCTCTAGTAACATCTGACGATTGTTGAGCTGATCTTTATGTTCATAGAACTTGTTTCCTGATGATACAGAGTCACAACAATGTTTAAAGACCATGCATTGTATTGACAATGCATGAGGAGATGAAGATGATCCATCCACAACTATTGAGTGGATGAAGTGGATTAAAGATGTCCATGCACTATCTCCCAGTGCATGTGAATGTGAAGAAGATCCAACTTGATCTCTGATTAGATCAATGAAGAACATTGGAGATTTCATGTTGATTCAGGAGCTCGGTTGATGGAGAAGACCCTTCGGGAATTCCACATTCTATGTATTGAGTATATGTGAGGAGGATGGAGGAATTCTAATGAAGAAGAAAAATGAATAAGGAATGAGAAAGATAGGCATTTGGCATTTGGCACATGGCTTATATTCATGGGTTACTTTATTTTTGACAAAGTAACATTCTGTTCCTTTGCCAAAAATATGGCCAGCCAAGGCACCTTGGGGGTTCAACCCCAAGGCATGGGCACTAGGGCACCACGCCAGGGGGAACCCGTGGGGCGAGCCAGGGCGGCAGGGCGCACACCCAAGACACCACATTGGCGCCTGGGGCACGCCCGGAGGAGCGCGGCAGGGGCCGTGTGTAAGCGCCCCCGAGGACACGCGGTGGTGAAACCCGCGCGCCCGAGGAGCATAGTGGGCGCTAGGAGCGCGCCCGCGGGAGGCGTGAGTGGGCGCAGAGCACGTCCGCAGGGAGAACTCGGTGCGTGGCGGCACCGAGAGGGTTGGAAGTTCAATTGCGGGGTTGAGGGAGCGCTTGGGTAATAAACTGCGGAAAAATTGGAGCCCGTTTCGATGTGGGACGCGGAATTTTTCCGCGGGAGCGATCCTGGCCGCACGATCGATCGCGCGCCAGATCTCGGCCGCCCATCTAATCCGCCGCGGCCCATCCTGATCCCGACCGTCCAAATCTTCGATCCGACGGCCGTGGCTCGTCTTCCACCTCGAGCCCGAGCTGAAGCCACCCGCGAAGCCGCCGCTGAACCAGGAGCCTCCCGAACGACTAATTTGAGTTCTCGGCCATCTCCGATCAAACCGAAGTCTCCCTCATGCTCGTCTGGCCACACTGAACACAACCATGCATTAAAAAATGCTTGCATGCAACGAGAGGAGAATTTGAAGTTCGGCCGAAGCAACTGAAGGTGCGAGGCCATTCGGTCTTGATGCTTTGCATGGATTCAGTTTAAACAGAGGTCGTGCATGCGTTATAAATCGCATGCACGAGGAGGAAAGAAAAATGAGAGAACCCGCGTGAAACAGATGAAGAAACAAGATTTGAAAAAATATTTAAAGAACCAAAATCTTCGGGGTTTCAAAAGATATCTCTCCGCGGAAGGCAGAGGCTCTCTTTCCTATAAAAAGAGAGGCTGAGCTCTCGTTTTTGCTTGCTGAATCTTTGTTGAAGAACAGAAGTCTCGTGAGTGCTCTCTGCCTCGCGAAGATCTGCCCTGCGCACACCACTTGCGCAGCAGCAGCCCAAAGCCATTTTTGGCTTTGCTAAGTTCCTTGCGCGCAACTCTTTTTGCGCGTCAAGAAGGCTAAGTCCCATGTGCGCTATCCTTTGCGCGATAGGAAGGAGGAAGGGAAGCGCCAACTTACGCGCCCCCTATGTGCACCGCGCCCCCTGCACGGTAGGCGCTTGCACGGCCAAGTGCACCCTTGCACTTGCGCGCCCACGGCCGAGGTCCTTTGTGCCTTGTGCTTGCGCGACAGAAGCTGTGAAGAGAGGAAGGCCGCACCCCTTTGTGCGCCTATTTTGAAGGTGGAGTGCATACCTAGTGTGTGTGTGCAAATGGAGTAAGAGGACCCTACGGTTTTGTGTGTGCAAAGAAGAAGACACGAGGACATTGTGCCTTGTGTGCTAGGTGAACAAGAGAAGGCCGTAGCCTTTGGGTGTATGTGCAAACAAGAACAAAGATGGCTGAGAGCTTTAGGTGTGTGCAAGGAGGAGAATTGGCCAAGTCTCAAGTGTGTGCAAAGTGAAACAAGTGTGTGCAAAAAGACAACATGGCCGAACCTAAGTGTGTGCACTAAGAAGTTTGTATACACTTAGAAGAAAGAAGGAGAGACCCACACAAAGTATAACACACGTTTCAAGTGTGTAAGCAAAAGGAATTAAACATGTGAAGGAAAAGAAGAAAGGTGTGTGCTTAAACAGTTTACACCCTTTGAGGGTTTATTGCACCAAGAAGGGGAAAGGGGAAGTGCATGCATGCATGCATGCACATGCACACGTAAAAAAAGTTCAAATCAGTGAGTGTGCATTTGAGGAGTCCAAGACCAAGAGTTCTTGAAGAAAATTGAGAGGCCATGAAGTCAGTGCATGAAGATGCAGAGTTGCCATGCACTTAGTGCATGAAGTTGAATTGAAGTGAGACTGAAGCCAGACTGAGGTTAAAGACATCAGCTGCCTGAGTTTTCAGTAATTGAGAAGACCCTGATCAACATAAGTGATCAGAAGATTTGAGCAAGACCAATAGACCTTTTCAGAGGCTGTTGAAGATTCTTGAAGAGAGAAGCCAGGTCATCCTGAAGAAAGAGATAAAGCCTGAGCTAGACGAGAAGCCCTGATCAACCACAAGTGATCAGAAGAGAAGAGCAAGTCCAGTAGCCTTTATCCCAGGCTGCTGAAGTTACTTGAAGAACTTAAAGTAAAGAAGAGCTACTCGTGTGACTCGAGGAGCCAGGAGAAGACCCTGTGGGACTCAGGGAGAAGAAGTCTTCAGTGGGATTCTGGAGCAGGCCAGTGGGACTCTGGTAACACTGTGTGAAGCAGTATAAAGACCCTCCTGTGTGACTCAGGAGAGATACAGTGGGACTCTGTATCGACCATTGTAATACTAACCGATTATAATGGGAGAATCCATGCTGGGAGAGCATGGCAAGGATGTAGGCCTTTGGTGCCGAACCTTGTAAATCCTTGTGTCCAGTGCCTTTACATTTACTGCATCATTCGTGGAATGGTGAGAGATACAAGATGAGTGGATCGAGGCTTTAACCAGCCATAGAGGTTTAATTGATAAGGAATAAATTAGTAAAAAGTTTTAAGGGATCACTGATTCACCCCCTCCCCCTCTCAGTGATTCACACTGATCTGGGCACTATAGATAGAACCATAAAATTACCTAAAAACAGAACATTATTTTATTATATATGTTATTTTCAACCATTGAATACCACGGTTTGAAAAAGATAAAATTTCTTTCCACTATCCATGGGAAATAATGATGATATGATTTTAAATAATGAATGGAAAGAAAATATAACCCTCATTTTTTTAATATCAATAACATTTGTACATAGCGTTAAATAGTTTATGTTTATTTCCCAATGGATATTTCAAGGATGAGTTATATATTATTGTGATAACATATTTTAAACTTTTATTGAGTTTTTAATTTCATTGTGATCATATCATATGATGATAATTATCTTCTGCAATTAATTAAAAAATACATTAAATTATTCTCAAATAATATTAAATGAAATCTAATATGAATGAATTATTATATTACCTGAATTTGTAGATAAATTTAACTTATTTTGTATGCATTAAAACTATATATTCAAATTATATTATAGCTTCAAGTCACTAATTTCAAACAATGTGTATAGTCATGAAAATAACATTAATGGTATATTTTGTTAAATATTATTTTAATTATTGAATTCTGTTTTTCCATGTTAATGGTATATTATCGAGTAAGTAAATTGAATTCCACTCTTGGTTTACTCTTACATTTTTTAGAAACATTCTTCACTCATATAATTCGAAAGATCATTGATATCATGGATATTTTCAAAATGTTTATTAGGGTTAAAAATTCAGATCCAAAGGTGAAAACATCAACATAAATTTTCCAAATATTATTTTGTGAGAATATTTTAACTCCTCTATATCCCATAATTGAAATTAATTAATTTTGGTTCAGATGAGAATTATAATTAATTTAGACTAATTAAAAATTTAATGTAATTAAAAGTGTTCCCCTAACATCAAATATTTAACAGAACTAGTTATCATCTCTTCCTAACACCCCTTTGCACTCTTTTGTAACAAATCTTATCCCAAATCTATCCAAAAATACCTTCAATACAATTAAGAAGTTCTACTCTCACTAAATGAATCTACCATGATGTTTTATGTATAATTCAATGGGAATGTTTGCAGATAGGTTATAATTCACATCTGACCTATTTACATCATATGGGAAATATAATTATTACTCATCCATACGTATAGACTACCACCTCTATGAGAAAATGGGTTTAATTTTTCATCACCACATCAATAGTTTGGTTATTTTTATATATTTAATAAATATATTTGATATTTATGACATATTTATTATTTTTAAATGATAAAAATATATTAATTTTATTACCTTTCCATATACTAATAAATAAAAGCGTAATATTTTTGAACGTGTGGACCACTACCTCTATGAATCAATGTGGTTCTATTATATTGTATTACATTCAGGGATACATATAAAATTGAATTGAATTTATTAAAAATATATTAATTTGATTATTGAATCTCAAAATATAATAAAAAACGCTTCATCTCCCAATGGTCATCTAATAGAATTTTTTTATGACCTGAATGTCCTCAAAACATCCCTCAAAAACATTAAAGTTTACGTAAAAAATTAAATATGGCCATAAATAACATGAAACATATAAGAATAAATTAATTAAAATGATACATATATATAAGTAAATAACCAATATATTTTTATTATGCATGTGTTATTGTATGAATAACATTGAATGATATTTGATACAACAGATTTTTTAAAAACCTAGTTTTTAAGTATTCCAATAAAATATTTTTTATCCATTCACATGTTCATTAAAATTTAATAAGAGTTTTTTTAGAATATATTTGAGCCTATAAAATTTCATGTTAAACTATTTTTTACATTTATTAAAATATTAATATATTTATTCTTATAAAAGTTCTCTTATCGGCTTTATTTTATAGATAGCATGAAAACAATCTATTTTATAACTTATATGACCGACACATTATTTCCTGACATCATAAAACATAATTAATTTATAGAATCATTTAATATCTTAAATTATTATTATAAAATGAAATAATTTATACAATATTTTTGGAATTTTTCATTTTAAATTTTATTCCATAGAATTAATCATTTCTACTTATTTTTATATGAAAATTGTATGTATTTTTCTTATGGGTTTTAATGTGTATATAAATGACTTTATAATGACATGATACCTGGTTATATTTTTTTATGTGGTACATGAAAAATATTGATGATATTGGGTGATAATTATACATCTTATATATTTGTTATGCCTGATATAACAAATATTATTGGGGATTCTTAATTATCTCTCTAATTCATTATGTAATGTTTTTTGACATCATTGAAAAAAATTTAAGGTTTTATCTTGGAACATTTATCATAGAAATTTAATAAAGATCCATTTAATTCATGAATGAGTCAACATAGGTTATAAATAAAATTTTCTATGATTCGAAAATGGGTTTTTATTTTTTTATAGGTTGTAAATATTTTTTTTGTGGAAAATGTATCTTTTCAATTTTGTTGTGATTTTTTACACACACACAATGAATAATGTAAAAATGATAAAAAAATTGGCTTTTCTTTTTTTTCAATTAAATAATTGATTTAATTGTTTTAAATTCTCTATAGATATTTTTGTTATCATTTAATAATTTCATATTCATTTACAAAGGATTATGAATGGATAGTGAAAAATAATAATTCTATTAGAGATTCAAGAATATATTTCATTAAAATTAAATGTGATTCAGCATAAAAAATTATACTATGGAAAAAAATAATATTATGATAAAATACAGAATCTTTATTTTAGGGGGTTTTGTTGAATGATTTATGACCAGATAATTTATAACTATAAACAAAAAAATTAATTATAAATTTAAGAAAGTATATTTTTTCCTAATATAAAAAATATTATGTATTTTTTTAGTTGATTCTATTATATACGTATGGATTTATTTTTCAGAAATCTCATTATATTTATTTAAATTAATTTGAAGTTCTATAATCAGTTATATTTTTTTAATTTTATTCACCAACTGTTGATTATATAATTATTCATAATAATATAATTAAAAATCAAGAATTTTATGAATGAATTCCCATATTGGGAAAATGTGTGTGAACAGACTCTCAAAAAACCAAAACTATTTTCTTACTCTATAGTTTTTAATGGGGTTTTACCTTTCATATATCATATTAAATTCATGTATTATTTAATATACCAAATCTTATTTTTGTATGTAAAACTCACTACACCTCTTCATTTCTATCAGGAATATTCCACTTCAATATCCATATTCATTGGATTATTTTATTAATTTAATTTTATATTATTTAGTAACTTATTATATACATTGTATACTAACATTAAATAATTTTTAATATTAAAGATGGAAATTTTATTTTTTTCAACTGTGGTTCTTGTTAAATGTATGGAAGACATTCCTTTCTAACACATTCCATGTTTCCAAATTTTTTAGAATATTTTATTTATGAAGATAAATTTTCATATTATAATTATTTAACAAATAATCATTATTGGTCACTATTTGGAAAATAATAGGAGTATTCAATCTTATTTTAAAAAGTTACTTATTCGATAATATTAAAAAAGATTTTTTTTATTACTATCTAAATTCATTGGTGTCCCTTATGTTTCAGTTGGGATATATTATATTGATACCATATACAATAATAATATTTATTGATTATAATGATGATTATTCATGTAAATGTTCATGGAAATAATTTTTTTCATGATTTAGAAATATCATTTGTTAAATAATTAATGTTTTTATAATATTTTAGAAAACAATTATTTGGTTTTCAATATGCTTCATGTGGGTTAGGGTAAAATATCACTCAAATTCATTGGGTAATGTCTTCTAACTCGTCAAATGAATATTGGGAAATATATTATATTCTAAGCACACAATATGAATCAAATTTCGACAAGTTCTCTACTATGTTATGGAAATAAATTATTGATGCATAATTCTTCATGTTTTTATAAATTATAATTAATTTCTAAAGGATAATTTTTTTTCTTTACAAATATTTATGTCACATTAATGTGTTTTTCATAATACTCTTGTTATGTTGGATTATGTGTTATCTTTTAATAAACTATTTTATTTATGTATTATGTTTCATAATTTTTTTGTCCATGATGTCATTCTCATATAATGATAATCTGTTCTCATACCCATGTGGTGATCTAATTCCCAAATATGATAATTGATTTTTATCTCTTACTTTTTCCCTTAACAATAGTCTGATTTACCCCTTTTTTATGTTTCCATTTTTCATCTTATAAATCTGAGTATGTAATTTTATAAGTCTTGAGGTTGATCTATTAGGGTAAGCATATATATGAATCTTCAATGATATTATAGAATAATATAATATGTAGAAAAACCTCAATGATAATAAATCATAGGCTCAAAAGTATGTATGAAAATGTGTGACATTAAATCATTAACCATGTGAACAAATTTTACATATAATCTAATATAGATTGGTTCTCCACACGTTCTATCAAATACAAGTTCTAATATTCTTTTTATTAAGACTATAGGAAAATTGTGAACTTCATTGGGATAGGAATAAATAAAATAAATCATCATAATTATTTTGAATATGGGAGAGTTTCTTTATTTCTATGAATAAAATTCCAGTTTCGATACATAAATAGTGGATGTTATATATAGATCATATGTTCATATAGGTAATAACCATAAAAATGATTTATTGGGTATTAATACAATCATTATTTTGTGTAAAATTATTTTTTCTAACTTGCCTACTAGTTTTATACTGTAATTTCACACACCTAGTATGCAATGGTGTAATTATTATAAATTTTGATTTTTATTTATTATGATTATATGAATATAAATGAAAATAATTTTGATAAACTAATTTAATAATAAAATATGAGAGATATTTATTTTTATAAAACACATATAAATTTCAACATTACACAAAAAGGAATTTTACTACTCCAAGAAACTCATAATACGACAGAGTAAAACAAATGGTGTTCCTCTAAGTAGCATAAGAAAAATATTGAGCAGGTAACTTCCTTTGGCACATCCATAGTTATAATAGTAATAGCTAAAAGAATAATGTAAATTATATGAATAGTAAGAATGTAAAAAATAATTTTTTTATGTAGGATAACACTACTGATTTCTATGTCATTAAGACCTATTGACATGGGTATTTATAGTAATTTTTATTGATGCTGTAAATTAGTAGTTATTGGGATTTAATTTATAGTTATCATTGATGTTTTCATATAAGCGCTATTATTTTTGAAGCCATTGTTTATATTGTTTATTTAAAAACATAAATGATTTAATTTATAATTTTAGTCAAAAAAATTATTTAATTGAAGAAAGTTTTTAATATTAAAAATTAAAAATTATAATAATGGTATCTATACATTTCTAGTATCTATATATGTTTTAATAGTTGAGGGTTTTAAATGTTTTAAGTGAATTTAAATTTATATTTGTATTCATTAAAAAAACCAACATGATATGTTATAATTATTAATTGGATAATAAAACATTAAGAAATAAAAACAATGGAACGATAATTTTAAAGTATTAAAATAATATTTACATATATGAATATATATTTTAAATTTGTGTATTTTATACATATTAGAATATATATATTTCATATATTAAAATAATTTTATTTGGAAGATTTGTTTTAATAATTTTTTACCAAAAATATGGATTAGTGCCCACAACTGAGAGCAGTCTTGTAGGAAAATACCTCAAGGACTAGTGGTCACTTAACATAAGTCCACTCGAGAGGTGCATAGAGTGAACCCTGTATAGTCCAGGGTAGGTCATGCATGGACCCATGTGTAGGGTCCTTGTCATCCATGTTCAATGTTCGGGACAAGGCCCGCACTTGGGTACCTTGTGTAAGGACCCCATGGTGGTTGTGCGTATGTGTTATCGAGAAGCTGAAGTGGTGTTGAGGATTAAAAACTAGGTATAGAAGTACATGTGTAACTATGTGGAATGAGTATTTATAAATGAAAATCTAATCTCGACCTCTCATTTATATCCTGCAAGATCTCAACTATCCAAGTCTATATCCTGTTCAAACCATTGTTCCTCTTATTAAATGATGGGTTTAATCCCATCCATCAGATTCACCATATATCAATCAAAGATCATCCCCTTTAATCCTGAATAGTCTCCTGCCCAAATATTCAATGAAATATAGGGATTATCTCAACCCTTCGATCGGAACTAGTCTGATCTGGCCCATCCGTCCAAATGTTTCCCCTTATCCCTCACAGAGTCACACCTCAACCAGTACATGTCTCACGAGGTCACACTAGAGAGTTGGTCACCCACTAGCATAATTTCATCCCCCATTGAGATTAATCCGATATCCAACAAGTTTGTATACATAGACCAATGATTACTTCCATTTCCTTCCATAGACCCATTATCTCTCATTTTCCAATGATCTGACATGGTCTATTTTATATTAATCAAATCACCAATGGATTCCACATAATGTTTCATTTATAGTTGTATATTCGGTCAATCAACATGATTGACAATCATTTTGGCCTAATTATCATATTTATTTTGTATTTATGTGCTCAATTTATGATATCATGAATTTTTATTTCTAATTTATAATTGGGGTATAATATATCTATATAAACACCTATATTTTCAAACCAACCCTTACCCAACTCTCATCTATAAATATACCCATTTTTTGTAATATATATGTATTAAAAGTATATTATTTTATATTATATAGTTGAGTGTCATTTATTTAACCATTGTTAACTCGATTGAGTAAATAATGTAAGAACTACAAGGATAATTTTAATCATTTTATATAATCACATAGTTTGGTGACAATCATGAATAACATATGATTAAACCTAATGTGTCATAAATTGATATTATATATATTATTAACCATTATTATTTGGTGTTCCAACTAAGATTAGTCTTTATCACCATATGAATATTGGTTTTAGACAATGGATGTAACCTTAAGGAACCATGTTAATGTAGAATATGATGGTAAATGAAATGATTATACTCCTGAGAAACCAAATGTTATGAAAGACAGATTGAATTTTTTTATATTATTACAAAACAACTTTATGTTATGAATCATGATGGAAATCCAAATGAGAAATTGTGGGAACAACATTATGTTGACACAAATATGAGGAAGCATCCAACTTCTTTTAGGGGGTCTTCTGATCGACTATATTTTTAATAGTGGATGAGTATAAATAGAAATATACAGTTATTTCATGATTTTTCAAAACATGAGAAGGTAAGATTCACCATAAATCATTTGTGTGGTAAATAGGATTATTGGCGGAACCTCGTCAAATTGTTGGGGAGATACTAACCATTAATGATACACCTATAGTATAGGTGTTCATTGATATCATTCTAAAATAATTTCAAGGTCTTATACCAAAGCATGAAGTAGACGACTTAATAGAACTCATGTGAGGTTCTATTCATATTTCATGGAATCCATATTGAATGACCCCCACTGAGTTTCTTTAAATGAAGAATAAAATCCATGAGAATCATAAAAAGGCATTCATATTTCATAATATTTACACTTTTGTTACCCATGTTCTATATGTTATGAAGAAATGTGTATCAATGAGAATCTATATTAATTATGGAGAACATAACCAATTCACTATCATGAACAAATATCCGCTCCGTCGTAGTAATGACTTATTTGATCTACATCATATAGATCAATACTTTTCTAAACATTAACTTTGTTCAATATATAATCAATTGACAGTTACTCAAGATGATATACCCAATAAGGAATTCCTTACAATTTGTAATTTCTATGAATTTATAGTTCTGACTTTTGGTCTTACTAATTCTTCCATTATAATCATGGATTTAATTAAATGATTCTTTAGAGTCTATATTGATTAGTTTTTGTTATTATTTATATAAGACACTATTTTATACTCAATGTGAAAAGAAGAAGATGAATATAACATAAGGATTGTACAAAATACCTTAAGAAATTAGATGATTAATAAAAAAATTACCATGTGTGAATTTTGGTTTAAAAAGATTCATTTTTTGGTCACATAATCTCAATTAATAGACATATGTTGATCCATTAATGATGGGAGTTGTTTAACGTTTCAATAGATAACCAAATTTAATTAAGATCCACTGTTTTCATAGTTTTGATTGAAATTATTATATTTATTAAATTATTTATTATTATTATCTAATCAACTCATCAAGTATACTCTTAAAAGATTTCTGTTATATGGATGGTGGAAAGAGAAGATAATATTAAGGTCCTAAAAGGAAGGTTATTCAGTTCAACTATTCTAATACAACCCTATAGTGGAGAAGTTTTTTTAATCATTAGTGATTCATCAAATATGGGATCATGATTCATTCAGATAAAAAATAATAGGGTGATAGATTATGCCTCATTTAAAATGAAAATCCAAGGGAAAAATTACCAAACTCATGATTTTTTTAATTGTGTTAATTATTATATTAACGAAATTTATGCATTGAAATTTTGGATAAAGGTATGATACATATACTGGTCAGAAAAGACTAATGTACAATTCTACACAAAAATTATTTGAATATGTTCAATAGAAGTTGTTTGTGTTTGTTTAAAATTTAATCTTTCTTAATACATTACTACTATGTAAAATAAAATAATGTTGATGGTATTTTGAGTCTAAAATACTAGGTTAGATTACATATGATGAGGATCAAAAAAAGATCGGATATTTATCAATATTAAAAGGATAGATGTTGAAATTTAAAAGGAAGTGTATAAATCATATTTGGATCAAATGAATGTTCACCACATATACAAGTGATGATTAAGGAGTTTCATAAATAACTTATAGAGCTAAAAAACATGAAATTTTTTTGAGTTAAACATTGATTCCTATAAAATAATAAGTTGTAGAAACAATTTTTTGTCCCTTACATATAATAATTTATGAATTAGCTATTATATGAGGCTCATAGTTCAACATTCTCTATTTATCTTTGAAATACTACATTGTATATAGACCATAAAAAATATTTCTTATTGGATACAATGATATGAGATATTGCTGTGTATATTTGGAAGTTCATATTTTTTCACCAAGTTTAGACTGAGAGATATAAGTATATAGGGTTATTTATCACTTTCCTATACAAGAATAAAAATTTTAAACCTTGACAATGGATTTTGTAATCATACTTCCAAAAACATATAATACCCATAATTCTATATAAGTTAATGTTTAGCACCTTAAAATGTTAGTACATATCATTAATGTTACAGAATATTTACCACATGATCAAATTTACATAATATCTATTAAGAAATAAGTTAGATTTATTGAGTAACCACATTCCATTATTTTTCATTGGGATTCAATGTATTCATCAATGTTCTAGATAACACATTAGTAGGATCTAGATATATAGTGAAGATTCAGTACTAATTATCATCATTTGATATATATGAATCATGAGAGGACAATTAAAACTCTATCATACATGTTGAGATAATTCAATATTGATTTCAAATTAGGTTGGGATCAACACCTAACTACAGTATATATTTATTTCAATAATATATTTCAGTCTAATATTTAGATAGATCCTTATGAATCAAACTATGGCATGTCATTTGGAAGTAAATCATGCTGGAATGATTTAAGGGAAAGACATCTGTTGGGACCTGATCAAGATATTGAAATGGGATATAATTTTAGATCTATTCAACAAAACAAAAGTGAATCTCAGTGTTGGAGAGAAAATTATTCTTACATTTGACGAAACAACAGGATTTTGATGTGGGTGAAACTTTATTTCTAAGAATATCACCTTAGAATAGGGTGATGGTACTTGGATAGAAGGACAATATAATCCCTATATATATTTTTCCTTTTAAAAATCATGATCTTGTTGGTAAGGTAACACATATATTAAATCTTCCACAGAATACTTCTCAAGTTCATGATATCTTCCATGTATCTCTCCGCAAAAAGTACAGACCTATTCCATTACATTTTCTAAACTCATAAGATATACTACTAGTGAAATTTCTTTATTTAGAATATATTATGTTAAATATTCTATATCATAGAGAAAGATTTCAATAAAAAATTACCACAGATTTGGTTAATATTTTATGGTAGAACCATAAATTTAAAAAACTATGTGGGAAGCTAAGGATGTGATGAAGGAAAGTTATCCACAATAGTTGCTATCCATGAGATGATTTTTTATGTATAAATTTATTTTAAGTGGGGTTGATGTAGCACATTGATATTTTAATAAATATTTCTCTTACAATAATTATAATTCATTAATAGATTGTGCTGAACGCAACTGTTACATTACACGAACCATGATGCACTGTTAATATAAAATGATGGTTAAGAAATATTAGTTAATTTTGATGAAATTAATTTACAAAACTACATATAAAATATAAAAATAGATGACTAAATGAAAATGAAATAATTCATAATATCAAAAAAATTAGAAAAAAAATTAGAAAAAAAATTATTATACAAAAAAAAATCTCATAAAATAAATTTTTCTTCTCTTTATGAATGAATATTAATTTTTGGATGTTCATGGAAATGTATTCATTAATTTTAAATTCATTTTTGAATTCATCTTATCGAAATTATATAATTTTTTTTAATAAAATCGCATATTTTTAAGGAAAGGTGAAAATACTAATTTTTATTGAGATGTATATTTTCATATGAAGTCATAACATGGTCAAATTTTATGATGGAATAATTTTAAATTTTTATTAGTTCATTTGAATTTTATAAAATAAAACATTGGTTTCTTAAATGGATGGTATACATGAATTTTTTATAATAACACTTTATGTTAAAAAGGAAATTTTTCCAAAAACCTTTTCTTCATGGGGTTTTAGCCATTTAATTTTAGTGGACACTTTTCCCCAAAAATTAAATATATAATTTTTAAATCAATGAAATCCAAAATAACTATCAATTTCTTTATCTTAAATATACATTATGTTTTCACATGGGAGAATATATTTTTATAAACCTATAACTACACATTTTTAAATTAATAACATATTTTCATTATAAAAATTTATCTTTGGATTTTTGGGCCACATATATGAGATTATTATATTTATAATATTTTATTTATTAAAAATTAAAATATTTCAAATTAATATTTTAAATATTATGTAATTATTAATAGTATTTTTACAAAAATATATAATAATATAAATAATATAATGAAGTATGGAAAAATTTCCCCTAAAATGGATTTTTATTTTTATTTTTTACTATAAAAATAAGTAAATTAAAAAATTAGACAACAATGTTGTATTAATTATTTTATTAATAGAAATATGAAATTACTATTTTTAAAAACATTGAATTAAATATATGTTTAGATAATTAATATTATACGTAATTTTATAGAACAACATTACCAATTATGAATATAATAAAATAAAATTTTATAATTGGACTAATTATGTTGATATTTTAAATTCCATGTAAAGACTAGTTTAAAAAATGATATTAATGATATTTTTCAAAAATTCTATTTAAGTTGGTTATATAAAAAATCAAAAACATATTTAAAAACAAAAAATAAATAATATGGTCTAAAATATTATTAATATAACATTTATTATTTAATTAATATTACAAAATTAAAAAATTACAACCTTTTAATGTTGACAAATTTCATACATTAGTTGAAATTAAAATTTGTTAAATAATTTTTAATAAAAATTATTATGTTTAAAATCATGAGGAAACATGTCTAAAATAATTTTTTTGGTAAAATTACAACCATACCTAATCATATAATTGAAATAATTTAATTTTTAAGATATTTTTGTTGATATTTTAATTTTTTATATTATTATTTTGAGAAATGTTCATAAGTGCCCCTCAACTCAATCATAAAATGGAGCTGCCTCCCCAATTTCACCACAACACTTTGTGAATTTTATATAGAAAATACCATATTAATTTATCTTATAAATATCAATATACACATTCAATTTATTTAGTATTCTCAAAATACCAACCCTAGTGTCTGTAGGACGATATCTAAATGATGTTCGCTAATGAAGAGGTAATCACCTTTACTGATTCATTCCCAATTATTTGGTTTAATATATTATATTAATGTGTATTTCTATTGTGAAGTAATAAATAAAGTATCAGGTACATTTATATATGTTAATATGACTATAACACAACCATATTTCACTTTTAATCAATTTAATGAAAAACAAAATCAGTACTCTACGTGTACGTACGCCATACCTTCTAAATGGAATAATGTAATATATTTTTCCAAAACACTTTATTTAGATCTCTATAATGATTTAAATATATATATGATAATTATAAATTTATATTCATTCTATAAATTATTATATCATGTCATTTCTTATCATTTCATCATTAAGGTAATGACATCATCGCTCATGTGTTTGTATAGTGTACCATCTCTATGACGCGATGTGATTCATTTTCCATGTTCAACATTTATGAATGATTATATAAATTAAAAAAATAAATAAATATGATATATATTGTCTTAATATTATTATTTAAATTTTTAGTACTCTATTATATGCATAACAGCTGATACTTATACAGTATAACATGCATAGAAAAATGAAGCAGTTATCACCTGAAAGAAGGGTAACAATGTAATGTTTTTAGAAATTGGGTGATATGATGATATAATTGGATAATATATTATATTATATTAATATTTTTCTATTATAAATTTATTACATTATTTAAACCATTAAACATGAGTTTCTGAAACATATCATGGAAATTGCCCATGTGGTTTTGGTTAATTTCACATCCTCATTATTATTCAGGATTATATAAATATATGTCTCTAGTATTGAATATTTATAATCCATATCCATTTTCCAAAATTTATTTTCTAATGATGGACTAATATCTCTGACTATTTCATTGGGTAATTATTTATATCTCATGAGATATATAAGACATGAAAAATTATTGAGCTCAGATAAAAATATTTTACTATATTAGAAATTTAACTCAAATATATAAAAAAAATTTCTATTATAATGGTATTGGAAATAATTAATTAATTATATATAAATATTTGTCAATGATTATGTGTATGCACAATTCCATTTCTGATGTAATCCTCTCATATAATATTTTCTTGGACTCCCTATGAAGTCCTTTTATTTATGACAACACATCATATCATGGTCATTGATATGTAGGACATACATTACAAATTTTTTATATATGTTATTATTTATTATGAATATGTTATGATTTACATTCCAATTTTTTACCCTTACAGATAAACTGATCTAAACCTTCCTTTTTTCAAATTCTATAGGATATGAGGAAATTCATTTTGTATGATGTGTAAAAAAATTTCTTGTTATGAAGGAATAAGTGGTATATGGTTCATATGTTTTATGAGTCAGTTATTTTGTATACTATGATTCCAAATAAACAAAATCTATACTATTTAGTTGTCATTTTGTTATGATATACAATGAGTACTATTTAATTTATATATAATATCTATATAAAATAGTACATTCCATTATAGTTAATCAATGAAATACTTATATTATATACATCTGAGGAGGAGAATGAAATGAATCTACATTATTTTTTGGGAGTACTTCATCAAGAAACGTTGTTTGGGAAGTTTTCAAAGTATGAGTTTTGGAAATAATATATCTCTTTCATGGGGGTATGTCATATCCCTATAGTGACTAGATATGGATAATTTGATTATAGAGGAGGTAGTTTCTTGGGAAACTCCATGATAATGGTATTTTGTTCTTTTCTAGAGGTCGGTGTTGACATATTTGGGGCAGTGGGTGGAAGTGTCCTAGTTGGGGGATTCTGAGGTGGGGGTCTAGAGAGACCGAGTAGTTTTTTGGTGGTTCCCCTGACTGTTATCTTGTGGAAGGATGACATTGTGTTTTGTTCCATGAAATTATGATAATTTCATCAGTGATGTGTGATATGGTTCATTGGGAAATCCATAGTTCAAATTTGGTTGTATATCCTTGATTTACCAATACATACTATGATTTGAGTGGTTATTTTTGTGGCATGGGTTGATTTTTGCAGTCATAATATTTCATTCTCTCGATTTGGTCTGCCCGAAGATAATGGTCGAGACCTATTTTACTGGTGGTTTTTTACAACCATTAAATGTACCTAATTGAATATGATGGAAAAATTGAGGTACTTAATTATTGGTATACCTCAATATTAGGTATTTTTTGATTTTATGTTGGAGATATAACATCATTTGATGAAATCACCCCACCTTATAGTGATCAAAACATCATAATCATTAGAGGATTTTTTTTGGATAATATCAGCTTGAGGTGGTGTGAATCCATAGAGTCATGAAGACAATCATTTATTATTTCATTCAAAAATTTAACTCCACAGTGTTTAGAGAACACCGTCAATATTTTGTTTCTCAGATATTCCTTACCATAACTTTTCAACTGTATTGGGACATTTAGACCGAACTTACCCTCCGCACTCTTGATTACATGTCGAGCTTTGGAATCCTAGATTACGTTATTCGTAGATGATGCACCATCCATTGGTCGAGTTTCCATAAAATAATATTATCCAATCCATATTTAGTATGGTTCTATTTAATTTTTTTACATCTTCCCTATTCATTCTCAATTTTTTTGGACTGGGGATAGAGATGAAGAAATTCTTGGGACAAATCTACTACAGAATATGAATGATATGGTTCAATCATTTAATCAGTAGATTATAGCATAATAGTATGGATTAAATCCAATGATTATCAATATATGGGACCTCAATATTACGACGTTGATCCAAATTTTTTCAAAAGGATTATTCATTGCTGTAGGTGGTGATGGCCTGGACATAGGAGTATCCTTTCTCAGTAAATTCATTGGTCTTTTGAGATGTTGAATTGTGTTGGATCCATGGAATATAATATTGTACTTCCACAATATATGATTAGGTTACACGATGTCATTCATGGTTCATATATCCTTTAATATCATCATGAAAACTATCATGTAATTGATTTAAAAGAGTTCAATTTTTATGATGATGCGACCCACATGAAGCAACATTTTAAGATCATGGATTATTAGTAGATGGTTTTTCATATGAATTATATTCCCTTAGTTCATGTCCTGTCATGGAAAATAGGTGTTGGGAAGATTACATGGGAACATGTGTATGAGATGAACCCTTAAATCCTATATCTATTTGATGTTAATCTCTTCTATTTTAATTTTTCATCTTTTTGATGTGGACCCTTCACGTTTATGAAAATTTTTTTGTTTCTTATAGTGGCTTTACTCTAATTATAAAGGTATCTCCTTTGGAATATTTTTCAAGAGATAGTTCTTGTTGTTTAATGGATTTGTTCTTTCTTTCTCTTTGGGAGGTGTTTGGGATTTTTAAATGGTGTGTTATTTGAGAGTTATCTCATGGGGTAGCTATTTAGATGACCCATTTTCACATTATCTCTAGATTGATTTAGGATTATCTTGGATGGGAATTTTTTGTGTGGTATCTATTATAACGTCTTATATCCTTATGGATTGAACCTCTCTGTGTTTCTGAGTCTCATGGTTCTCAGAGGAGGCTTTGAAATTATCCAGTTTGGTTTGGATATATAGTTTTGGATGAGAAGTTAAGAAATAGCATATAAGTCATTCATGTTTTGTATGTGCAGTTCACAAATTGAATAATTCCTTATCATGACATGTATTTTCCAAGGTTATATAATAAAAAGGTGATGTATCATTCGGTAAAAATTGAACCTCATTGATTAAATGATTTGAAATGGGATTACACATCATGTAATTATCAATGCTTTAAAAAATTTAAATTTTCAAACACATTGTATGTCTTTAAACCCTATGACCACCGTATCTCTCTATCTCATTATTACAAGATTTCAATGAATACCTTCCTGAGGTTTCAAGGATCCCTTCTACTGAAATTAATATGTGTTTTTTTCTTCTTCGATCTGTAGTGATCTAATGTACATTCTTCTTTCATATTTTATCTTGTATTATTTGTTTGATCTCATTTAATACCATATCTTTTAATTGTGATATGTATTCTGATATCAATTTTTCTAGTATCATTTTCATGGTTTTTTGGGTCCTCCAGGATGTCCTTGGAGGGTTGTTATTCTTATGGGAGAAGTTATTAGATATATGGGATGTTGCTCACACTCGTGTGAATAAAAATCATGGATTATTAATTAGATGAATCATTTCGTCTATTTTATTATTATGTTCACTCGTAAATTTATCATTTTTTATCCCTTCATATAGAAATAAAATTTAATAAATAATTATTTGAACTAGATTAATTAAATTTACAGAGATCACATGTTGATGATATTGTTTCTCATTACCATTATTGTATTTTCCTATTGTTTTTAAAAATGATATGATAATTATGATATTATTCTTAAAAAGTTATTATAAATATTTTATCATGTTGAAATTTTTAAATAATGTAAATCTATAATTAGATTATAATTATTTTTCATGAAAATGTTAAAGAATGAGAGTATTTATAATTATTTGGATTATGTAATTTGATGAAAATCAAATTTATTCAATGAGCGTGTTTAATTATAAATGATCTTCTATAAAATTAATATAATAACTAAATAATTTGAATAATGATTATTCATTATGATAATAATTTAAAATTAATGATAATTGAGAATGTTACTTCTATATTTATTTTAAACCTTAATAAATTGTATGAGTAAATTTTTCTAAAGATATATTGTTTTATCGTGCTCATTTAGGTCTCCCATAGTTTGAATATTCAAATTTTTTAATTAGATACTTTATGATGGAATAAGAACTGTTAGTTTGGAAAAAATATTTTTTTAGGTATTTTGTTTCCCTCTTTCATGGGACATTCTATTTAAATTTTTGCAGAGATGGGAGCATGATTTCACATAAAATCTGAATGATATGTTTTGAGACATCGTTTTTTATTGTTTTCTATTTTTTTCTTCTAATTTTGTGATGTGATCTGGGTATGAGCCTTGTGATATAATCTAGAAATATATATTACTATTTTGTATGATATTGGTCATTTTAGCACATATGTAATGTGGACCTTGTATGTCTAATCCATTGAAAGTTTATGTGAAGTGTGGAGGCTGGCTCGAATGATTTGGAAGATACTGACACATGTTATTACTAGATGCAATGATTTATACATCATAGTATCGAGGATGGAACCAGAGGCATTGGAATGTGTTAAATAAGGTCATACCCATGGATAAGATATTTGGATCTTTTATTCTTGTGTTAATATATTTAATGTTCGATGATTGGTTTTTTAAATTCATTTCCCCATTTCTAGTGGTAGCTAAAAGTTCAGGGAAACTTCTTTCCATTTAGTGGTAGCATAGGATGGATATAAAGTAGAAAAATGATATTGAAAGATTGTAATAATTAATTCATAACTGATATGGTTGGTTAATTCTTAAATATATTAATCATGAAGAAAAATGGAATTAATTTAGGATTCTTCCCAGAGGGCAAGGACTTTATTATAATGATTAATTATATGTAATTAAATGTGTAAAAATATTAATGGTTAGTTAATTTATAATTACGTAATTAAAATAATGATATAATAAATGAAAATGAATATATAATTAATGTATCTATTTTATATTATTGTGTACATATAATATATCCAGTCAAAGTAGTTGTAGTATGAGGTCCTAGTGATGTTAGTTTCATTTGAGTATATTACTAGGTTATGCCCATAGTGTGGTTTTGATACATATTATATCATATATATTCTATGATTTAATATTCTTTTCACACACTATAGTTGGAGAAACTAATCTCCAGTCGACATAGGGGGTGTTCTACCAATATCTCTATGGGAGGATGGAATATTGACTACCCCCTATAACTTTATTCTCTTTACTTCGTAGATAGTTGTTCTAGTATGTATGGTGGTTATTTTACAATATATATATATATATAGAGATGAAATTGATTTTGGTAATTTAACAGACATGTATAACTAAATAATGTATCAAATGAATTATTGAAGGTATGACATGTATCTGTTGTGATGTCTTGAGGTACTCACTCAATATATATGATGTAACAGCTTCAGGTACAATATCTGATGTTTGATATTTTTCATAAAGGGAGTGGAAGATTTAATAAACAACATTGTTACAATATTTTGATAGGTGATATGGTATGGTGTAGTTGTGTTTTCATGAGGTTTATATTGTGACTACTTTCCCTAGATTATTAGGGATTGAATACTATTGGAGATAGATTCTCCGGATGTGTGATCTTGTGGAAGAGTGGAAAACTAGTAGGGATGTTTGAGCGGGGTAACAATGATGTTTTATTACTATATTATATGATTTCATGTATGTAATAAAGGTTCATAGTTTCCCAATGTGAGTATAGGAACACAGTATACTTCATTATGTGAAGGCTTAGTTTCATTATTCATTAATGTGTTTAATAATACATTTGATATGTTTTGCAATATTGGATTCATGGAGGATCCTACTGAGTATACGGTTATGATCTCCCTATGTATGTAGGTTATCATTCTATTCCAATATAGCTAGATGGATAATGGTCTCGATATTTTTATCTCAGGTATTAGAAGAATATATTTTGGTGTCATGGTCACTACAGTTGTTACAATTTTTGGTTATTATATTTTCCCTTTCAGTTGTTTTCGTACATGATGAATTTGAAGATACAATTAGGATTTATTTTATTTATATGTCTGATCATGAGTTTTTTTGAGTATTCATATTATCTGCCTCTTACCCCTATATCATTTAGAGTATAACACCAACCATATGCATGATTTCTATACCATCAGTGCTAGTTGTAAACCTCTGGCAAACATGTAGACAAACTCATGGAGTTGACAACTCTCTCTCATTTTGTCATATCATTATAGGGAGTGGGTTATGGAATTTAAAATTAATATTAAAACCATTTCTGGAATACATAATATATAAATTCCTTTAAAATTACTCACCAAAATTGATTTATTTATTATATTTAGTGAAACCCTTTTTTGACATAAAAATTATTTCCTCAAAACAAATATTCCATATTTCTATATGTTTTTTTTTTCAATTTATAATTAATTTGTATTAATATATTTAATTTTATATACATTTTTTTAAAATATGATTTCATAATTTAGTTAATCCTATTCATAATATTTATTCGAATATCTTCAATTTAACTATCATACTGAATAATTATATTTTAATTGTAAGTCGTGTTTCATTTATACTCAATTTTATTTGTAACAATCCCTCTTAAATATACGAATTTATTTTAAAATTTCATTAAATCATATTTTCATACATATCTAATGAGAAAATAAATTCTTTTTTGATGATTTATAACAGTCTCCTATGAAATATAAAGCTTTTTTGAGTCCATTGTGTGATAAATGCTTCTTAACAATTGTTGGATCTTATGACCCTCTTCACAAATAAAAATGATTTAACTCCATTGATACGGTATGAAATATTTTATAATGATAATGAATATATATTTTCATATAAGAAATCTACAAACTAAAATGAGGTTTACATTAGTATTGGACACTAATCAAGTTTGTGATATTAATGGATGAGTTGAATTAATTTAATGGAATGGATTGAAGAAAATATTATTAATCCTATAATTTTTTTTCAAATATTTAGATTGAGATAATTGTTTTAAAATGTATGTTTTCTTAAATTATTATATTATTTAGTATTATTAGTAATAATGAAATTAATTTTTTTAATTTAATTCTCACAAAAATAATTAATAATTTTTTCACTAACAAGTAATAAAATAATATAAATGTAATCAAATATAATAATATATGTTAACAGAAAATGGGTTTTATCATAAAATTGTATTATTTTCTAAATAAATTAAATTACTCACTATTTATGAATATTTTTTGTGAAAAATAAATATTATATGTTTAATAATATAATTTAAAATTTATTTATTGGTTTTTATTAGCCTTGGAATTAGAGTAAATTTAGTTTCACACTTAATAAACATTTTTCAGAAAATCAATTTCATTTTGATTTAGACCATTACTATACATTTAATCTATACCGATTATTGAGATTGAATATCATAAAATTTAATTCATATTTTTAATAAAAATATAAATATTTATTATGTATTTCACATTATTTTTTTATTATAATTAATTGTAAATTAAGTAAAAAATTAATAACACAATTATGATTAGTTCATTTTACCATGTGGTAAAATAAGATGAAATTATATAAAGAACACGAAAACCTCAATAAATATTTTTGGGTAAATATATTTTGGATGTATATTAAATTATCATAAATTATTTTTTCTTTTTTCCACATTCACAAACATATATATATATATATATATATATATATATATTATTAAAATATTTTATATTATTCCATGTCTATACCTCCCCACACATACAAAATGAATTTTATTGTCCTAAATTATTCACAATATTTTTTTACTCTATATGATAATATCCATAAAAACCTACCCAGTTCGATCCACATTATATTGGATCTTTTCGTATTCTTCTACGACAATATCAATAAGTCGAAAAAAGTATTCTAAAGGAGGTCTCTTAAAGAAATGGTAATCATATTACACATTTGTTTCAATGTTTTTTCATACTTATACATACTATAATTATATATTAATCATACTAAAATTATAAATAGTGTATCATAAATATTAGAGGATATTATTATGTTTATCGGTCAACATTTTTTCCAATATTCATCAACATACGGGATATAAATGTATCGTAAATGGATATGTGTTGACTACCACCTCCACATAGTAATATGATTCAATTTATATAAAAACATATCATTGATGGATATAATTATTTATTTAATAAATATATGTAATATTAATTATATTATATTTTTTATATATTAAACAAATTTTATTTTTCATTATTTCCTTATATCCATTAAAAAATGAAAAAAGTGTTCATGTTTACGAATGAAAAACTATCTCCTTAGAAAATGTATTTATTTATTTATATAAAAATTTTATTGATGGATATAAATATTTACATATTAAATATATATAATATTTATATAATTATTAATATTATATAGTTTCTGGAAACATGATGAAGATGAAAGGAGTATAACTACAGAATCGAAACATACATGAAAAATGAAGTAGTTTAAACCTAAAATGAATATAATAATGAAATATTGTTAATTAATGGGTAATAAGATATTATATGTAAAGGATTTTGGTTATTATATATATAAATATGACTATGTTATATGTGCCTAAAAAATAAATTTATTATATATGTGGTTAAAATCAGATATGAAGCACATGAGGTCTCCAGTAAATAATCCCCATCTCACTTTTTCATGTTTGAGTTATATGCCACATTACTCATTTTTTCTTTCATGTGTTTTATATAATGTTCCTTTAATATGTTATAATTTCAAAATATTTAAACTAATTATAATTAATTTCTTGTTTTTTATTACATTCATTATGGTAAGGGTGAAAAGGTTCCCAATGTAGTATTAGATTTATGTTGCAATAACATTATTTAATATTAATATTTTTTATTAAAATTATAATGATGAAATTATATAATATATCTCCCATAGTGTGAATTTATTTTGTTCTCATATAGTAAATCATAGATATTACACATTACCCGTTCATTTTCCTCTCTCTATGTACTCGTAAGACCATAATAAATATTGAAGAAAAAAATGATTTTTTTCTCTCTTTGATCAAGAATAGTTTATCCTTTATATCCATGTTTTCTAAGATAATTCCCTTAATAATTTTAAAATTTTTAAATTATTGATACAAGTCGTATAAATCAATAGTATAGTTTATAAAAAACAGTGTAAATGAAATATTCCCCTCAATTTATGAATTAGGTTCTTTTTACCAATTTTGTAATAAGAATATATGTTTTATAATTTAATTACTGATTATATTTTACTACCTTCATTAATATTATTTACCTTGAAAATTATATAAAAACATTCAATGTTTATTTACTAATAATATTTATTTAAAAATATTTTGGAAATTTTTAGATTATATATAACTATTTTCAAAATGTATTGGGTATTTTCATTAGAAAATAACTAGTAATATGTTAAATGTATATATATCATTGAAAATTTAAATTTTAGTTAATTCAGATTCATTTTTAAAATAGTACAATGATTCCACATCTATTTATCCTACATGTGATTATGATTATGATAATGAAATATTGTAAAAACCATTTTTATTTTCCATAATTTATGTTATGACGAAAAGAAAAAAAAATTAATGGACATGTGGATCAAATATGAATGGATTTCGATTATGTTATTGGTAGGTCTATTAAAGTACTATAATTAAAATTTTAATGATTAGTGTTTTATGAGATCAAAGGGTACATAATTTATAAATCCTAGGAAAAAAAAGGTATATAGGTGGTCATTATAATCCCAAAGAAGATATGTGGGTCATTAAACCATGCCTAGAATGTGATGAATGTCATAGTGGGTATCCATGATATATGACTCTTATGATTATTCTTATTCCACATTTTTTTATTCTAGTCTATATAAAATGTGAAAATTATTATGATATGATATCATGGTTTATGATTTTTTATTCACCACTGATTCCTGTCCTATAACCATAAATTCATTATGTATGGATTATGATCAATGAGTGTTTGGGTATTATTTTGAAATTTTATGATCATGTTAATATAAAAATGTATTAATGATAATATAAAATATGAATATTTAATTATATATCCCAGGTTTTACCTTATTGAAATTACTAGATCACCATTTATTATGTTTCAATTTCCCCAGTTATGAATATTGATTTTAAGTTATGTATTCCTATGAAATGTATTACCTGAGGACAAGTGATAATGTTTGATGAAATTTTACAATGTAGTATTATATTGTATCTCGTATCCATAGAATCTAAGTCGTTATTGTCATTTGATATGTATTATTGTCAGGTATATTAAATATTCCTCTAATAAGATTCAATATTTATGGGTTTTATGCTCTGGCCACCTAAATTTTTATCAAATGAAGGTTTTTTTTGAACATGATGATTTTAAAATTTTAGTGGGAAACCATAGGATATGTATATGTATTGGATATCCACCCGAGTTATTGGTAATTTGTAGATTGTGTGTTATTTAAGAAAACGTATCCCTCTCTTGATATTAAAAAGTGTATACAATTATGGAACAAATTCACTTAAGGGTTACAACCCCAAAATTAGATTATTGAATATTGACAAGATCATAATTGATGTACTATAAGAGTAAATTAGATAATACAAATATTTAGAAACTCTATGGGTATATTATTTGGATAATTATTATTTTATTTTTGACTTATTCTAATGAATGAGGTAATCTAGTCTATGAAAATTATTGATAATCAATAGTTAAATGGGGTTAACATAATTTGTTTTGGGTTTAATGATGTTTTCATGTGTTAAGAAATATGATTATTTTTTAATAATTATAAAATTTATATAAATAATTAATATATCTTGATTAAATTGAAGAGAGAACAATGCATTTCAAGTGTGGATGTATATGCTCCAATGCTAAATTGTCTAATTTTATATCTGTATAATTAATTCTTTTTTATTATGAAAAATTTCTTAAAATGTTTACTACATCCGTCAGTGATTTTAGTTTGAATTTTCCATGAAAACACTTAGTGGTATGATGATTACATCACAAGTATATGATTCTTCACTAAAGGAAGATTAAGGGACTGTGCTTCATATAAATATTGTAATTTTCCAACTAGATGAATAAGATATAATTTTTTTATGGATCAATATACATCTCATATAAATTTTCATGGATAAGACATTACATTTAATAATGTGAATATAAAAATATAATTTCCTGTTTCAATAATTTATATATTCTTATAATATGAATTACATTCAGTTTTTATGTTTTCATTCTTACCAATTAAATATATTTATCTTCGATGGTTGGAAAAAACACAACACCAATTATATTCCTAATGTACACAATTTTATTAATGTATTCCAATGAGAAATTACTACATTAATTTTTTACTATGATGTTTAGTTTTAAATACAACTAATACCTATTACTTCATATATATCAAACATTTCGTATAGAGTGGTCCCAATTGGGATTAAGGAATTAGAGACAAAGACAAAGTGAATCTTTATAATGAATTAATTTTGTAAATTCAATCATTATGGTGTTGAACAATTATTATTATTGTGTAAGAAAGATTAATAACTATTACTCGACATTAATTAATGTTATCTTAACATGATATCAATCCAGAATATGTATCATCTAAACTGTATTGAGGATTTTCTTTATCTTCTATGAGGAGCTTAATAATTTTCCATCATTTACCTTTATTTTGGGTATTATCAGTCAAGGATCAAAATTCAATACAAATTAATGATATAATTCCACGATATGTTTGGAAACTATCATTTTATATTGATTATTTTCGTACTTACTAATTCTCACACCATTTTCAAGGATATCCTGAATATCACCATTATATATTTCATTGATTAGTTTTTTTATCATTATATATGATAATCATATATATTTTATTGAACAATGATGACTATGAATGTCATTTCATAATTGTGATAATGTCCCATAATTTGGTGAACTATAGGAAAAATTCTTTTAGTGTGACATCTTGTAATATGATGAATCATTATTGGGACATGTTATCAGTAATAATTTTATATCATTATATTCTGGTAAGAAGGATTCCCTTGAACATTAACCCAAGAAAACTACTGTGGTTGAGATACCATGTTTTATTTTATAGTTTCTATATTAACAAAACATTTTGAATAATTTCCAAGGTATTTATAATATACTAACCATTTTAACATATTTTTTATTAATATTTATTGAGCCTCATGAATGTGAAGAAAATTTAATGGAGATGTTGAGAAGATTAGTAAATGAACTTATACTCACATTTCCATGTAGTGGATTTTGTATTTTGATTTAGAATTATTCATCTAATGAGGGTTTCAAATTTTTTATTATGTTGATTGATATAGTGATGTCCAATTGCTTTTGAAAAGTAATGGATAATGTGAAAAAATCACCCATCTAAAAGTGTGATAATTAATTTTTTTCAAATCTCTTTTATGGAAAATTGTGAATCCAAAAAATCGAAACATTAGTAAATTAAAAACAAAAATAAATCAAACAAAACATTAAAGAAAAAATTATTATGATTGGTATAACTCTCCCAACAGAATCACTATTTTAAAGGTGTTACCTATGTATCAGGATCTACTAGAATAAGATCCTTACATTCTTAGAAAACATGTATCATGTATTTATATATTAAATAGAACGATATTATTTTATTTTAAACATCATAAATAAATTTATCCTTTTTTCTGATACATTACTTTCCAACAACATTAATATATACTAGAATCACTCTCAATCATATTTTTTTTTAAAATTACTTTATATCATTGATCATGAAGGATCCTTATAGAATTTCATCCTTGGAGTATATAATGAGATAAAAATATTATTCTTTTATTTATTCCTCCATTCCATCCGACCTTATCATGTCTTATAATGGCTCTAATTCTTGGTCCCACATAGTTATATGATGAACAATTTTTTTCTATATTGAATATTTATCACTCGGATTACATGAATCATGATTAACACCTTCAACAATTATTGATTCAACCAGCCTTTTTTACATCCCCGTTTATTCTTACATGAGGATCTGGTAACACAACTAATTATTTTCATTTATCTATGGAAATTTTTTTATAAAATATATTAACTCATTATATATATGTTTAAATGTGTCATTTATATATTGATCATAAAATCCAAGGATATATATTCACCTAGAAATTGTTTAATGTTATCCAATGTATATTGAAAAATTTATTTAGTGATTAGGAATACTTTATAAATTACCACCATATGAAATTGAATAAGTTAGATGAATCATTGGTTTTAAAGGATTATGCATTCAAATAAATGATGAGGATCACAAAATGTAAAAATTATATTTATTTGAAGAAAATTTACCTTGAAATCATGAGTAAAGGGGGTCAATCATGTATTTCAATGATGAATATTCAATAATTCATCAATGTGGGTATTTATGGGGAATAAATGTAATATTAATAACTATAGATAATGGTAATGAATGATCTAATGTTTTTTTGTGACTATGATGGAATGATAAGGTTCAAGAACCTAGTGTGTGTCACATCAATACAATACATGATGGTATTCATAGAAGAATCCCATAGTTCATCATTCTACTTTAATACTATAAGTATGATGATAGATAGTGTTATGAAATATTATTTATGGCTGGAAAACGTGAATATAGAAATTAAAGTGTTTGTATCATAGTTCTTGATATGATGGAAATGTAAAGTTAATTTGAAAAAATTATAAGGGGATATAACATAAATTATCCTTACCAAATTTGAAATGGGAAAATATCACCATGTATTTTATCATCAGACTCCCCGAAACATATAAATAAAATAATTAAATTTGTTTTTTACATGGAACCCTTATAAAAATTACATCATTTCTATCATAAATTGTAACGCCCCGACCCCAGCTACCCAGAGTCGGTGCATTACTTCGTAACATTGGCATGATCACAAAAGATCAAGTCTCGAAAGACCGATTAGTTTAGTAGCCTTGGAAACACTAGATACATTCGTAAACGTTACATTACATCAAAAAGTGAAAAACTACAATAACAAAGTCTCCATAGTCCACACTCATATCCTCTTCCGACTAACCCTGCAGGTCATTCATAAAATACTTCTTCACATCCTGGAAAATATTAAAACATTGAAAGGGGTGAGCTCAGATGCTCAGTAAGGATAACAATAATGCGGATGCTTTCATAAATAAACATTAACATTTAAGGCAATGTATAACTAAAACAAAAGCCTTTTAAACATGAACTTCAACATAATATGGCAAAAGTAAAATGAGATAATGCCATTTACTTCTTCACATGGATATTCTACTGGTCGAATAATCACATGCAATATCAATAACCACTTTCATAATGATGGAATGCATAATGCCAGACTATCATAACCACGTAGTCAAGGCCTCGTGCCAAGACCACAAATATGATTTTGTCAAGGCCTCGTGCCAAGACACTAGTTTGTCTCATGAGACCTGCCGATGCATCGAGGAGCTATAGCGGGCTCCACCCGTCACTTATTAAGTCCAATGCATTCCTCATATGAATAGGTTTAAACATATCATAAACCATAACATAATCGTATCACATAAAACATGAATAATGTAAACATAACATTTCCACATTTCAATCACAAGATATCAATACAACACATTGATATAATAAAAACACTTTCAAAACCATTTTCAATACCAAAATAAAAGAAAGTTAAAACTTTGTATTTATTTTTCGTTAAAAAAATGATGGCTTGTAGAGGAAGCCGAAACTCAAATAATGGTCACGGCGGCGGAGAAGTCATTGTCGCCGCATAAGTACGGAAATAAAAACATTCCCTTTTTGTCATTTAGTAAAACGCTTCGTATAAAAAAGATTCCTTTTGAATAAACGTAAAAGTCAAAGGGGTTTATACACCGTATAAAAGAAAGTTTTGTATAAAACCAAATATGCCTCAATGAAAGGGGATTGAGACGAAGTCCTTAAAAAGATAAATTTTTAAATAAAGTACATCTATAATGTGTATTCACTATAAGTACACATAAATAATGTACAAATACAATATAGGACATAATAATATCATGACATAATTTGAAAGTAGGAGATTAACCCAAAGAATGGAAGTTGGGTTAAGAAGTTCCCTTACCTTGTGTCCGACTTGACTCAACCGTTCTTTAACCTCCTGAATAATAAACTAGAGTTAATATCTACCTTATTAAGAACCATTTTCAATTTCATTATCCTTTTTATATCACTTATTACAATGTTATGAACATTATGTAATTATTTAAGTTAATAACGGTCGTTTTGTCGATCTTTGGTACATGAGTCAACAATAAACTTCTTATAATTATAAGTTGTTCATGTGGTGAAATATCCATTATATCCAGAATTATATTAATGATGTAGATATCATATATATCATATATATACAGTATATACATTCATTTATAATATTACGTAACATTTAGAGGTAAGAAATGAAATGCACCGTTCATGGAGACGGTAAGCCGTACGTACGCATGAACGCTACTTTCATTTCAATTTCATATTTAATGGAATGAAATCATAATGATATAAATGTATAATATAATTCCAGTATAATATAGTGTATAATACCATTTACTCCATCCTTTATACATCCCACACATGGCATTAACGATTCAAATCACTTTGAGGGGGCGGTAGTCCGCACTTCCTAAAATGAAATTATCGCGTTTTACCCATAATGGAAATCATAAAGTATGCCATAAATGAGAAATACAGAAGCATAAGTAAAACAAAAACATATTATATATCATATATAAAAATAGTGACATCTTAATGGCCACCTTTGGAGGTGTTATATGAGTGTTGAACAATCATCGTTTCGTGAGGCAGAAATTCGCCATCCACAGAAACCGTATGTTCTTTAACCATTAGATGTAGGTGTGTGTAAGTGTAGCTCGAATCCTTCTTATAACAACATCCTAGTATATTGAGGATACTGTTGTTGTTACAAAAGAAATGAATAAAAAGAGTTTAGGGGGTTGGAGAAGAAAAATAAAACAAAACAACATTAGAAAAGACATTACCTCAAAATCGGGTAACTCTTTTTGATTTGAGCTAAAGGCTTCCTTGGGAAGAGTTCGGCCCATAGTGAGGTTTCTAGGAGTAAGGAAGGAATGTTGGGAGAGTATTTGGGCAGAGGTTGGCTGAGCCAAATGGCTTGATGGTGTGAATAAGGTGGGAGAGGTGGGGGCCTTTTATAAGTGGAGAGGAGGGGCACTTTTGGAAAGTAATGAAATGTTACATTATTTCAAAATGCTTTTCGGATTCTAAAGGTCCCACATCTATATAATGCGAGGCTAAGGTGATAAGGTTTCGAAATATCTTCATCCAATAGGCTTTGGACAAGTGTAAGCCTCGGATTTTGCATTATCTTCTCATTTTATTTAAATCGTCAAATAATGATGTCATCGCTGCATCATTATTATGTCATAAATACTTTAATTTATTTAATGTCTAAAAATTATAAAACAAATACTATGATGTAGGAAATTTTTTTAGCTTTCCAATGACTATTTATAATCAAAATTTGGACTTGTATAACCCCAATTAAAAATTGTTTTAGTAGAACAATTTATGTTAGTGTCATTTTCACTTTAACATTAAATAAAAAGTAATTTATGTTATTTCCCAACAAAAGTGGATCCATGGGGTCCCCAAGTTAGGCCATGGCTAGTCTTGGTCGGCCATGACTCAACCAATGAGGTTGGGACATGTGTCTAGGTCATTTCATATTATTAATGTATTATTTATACCTTAAACTACACTAATTACCACTAATCGCGATTAAGAACTTAAAAGTTACTATTCACCAAAAAATTATTTTGATCTCATTGAACCAAATTTTACTTCTTAATGACAACCATGTATGTCGGATTTTTGAAAATCAAATCACAGAAGTTGTAATATTTCATTTAAACGAAAAATCAGTTATTTAACTACCACTTAGTGGTTTCACTATTCATCAAAAATTGAAGTTTTTCAGAATAAGGCCAAAATTTCACCCTAAGCTATAATTGATATTCCGAATTCAAAAATGATGTCTATTTTACAAAATTCCAAACATATAAGTTGTATTAATTAATTTCATAATTAATTCCCGCTGTTACAACAAATAGCGTGTTTTTAAGAAACAATTTATATCAAAAGTTTGGCAATTGTTTATGTCCAATTTCAATGTTAAATTAATTCTAATGACCACCATTGGATAAAATGGTAAAAATATTTTCTAATTATACCTTAAAACCACTAAATAGTATAATTTATCTGTATAAATTATTTTGATTAAAAAAGTTGTTTTTATGTATTTTTCACTATTCATAAAAAATTAGAAGTTCTCAGAAAAATACCAAAAATTCAACATAGGCTAATTTCGATATTACGAATACAAAAATGAAGTCCATTTTGAAATATAAAATTTCTATAATTTTAAAAAGTGGTTATTACTATTCATAACGGCTATTTTGATTAGTTGCGGTGTGTTAGAACTCGAACTTGCGTACAATGCAAGATATTGCATTATTGAATGAGAAGCGTATCGTGGAAGCTCGGGGTGTTACATTCTCCCCTCCTTCAATAAATTGCGTCCTCGCAATTTGAAATTTTTCTTTGATAATAAAAGGATGAAAATAGAAAATACCTTTGTGGAAAACCCACATCGGAAATAAGGTTAATAAATATATAACATTAAAAGAAAGCAGGATAAGTACAAAGGTCACCCGATATAGCCCATTCTAGGATTCTATGAAAATATGGATATGGAGGAGAAACAAACCATCAAGGTCTGATGGAGAGTTATAGAAAACAGGATTAGGAGAATGTTTAACCACAAGAAAATCACAAACTTGTGATTGGTTAAACGGTCATTGAATCCCCAGTTGGAAAAGTTAACCGACAACATTTTTGTTTTAAGTTACCTTTTATAATGTTGAGGAATTTATTTATGAGATTTACTAAGAACGTAGGGGAATATACATACTTGTTATGTATACTTTCATTCGTTAATAAATTTTTACCACAAACCCAACTTTTACTCCAAATGGTAACGGAACTCAAAAATATTCTATTTATCCTAATGGTATAAGGTTCAAAATGTTAACACATACCATTTAGATTAGTAAAATTATTTTTTAATAACCAGGGACTTCCTGTAGGCTAGTGGTAGGAAATAAAGGCCTGTCGCACTTTGATTGTGGGTTCGATTCCTACAGCTTTGTCCGACGCGACGGTTTATGCCCCACCCTACAGGTTGTCCTTTTCCTAAAACTATAGTATTATAATATTCCAAAAATAATCTTCATAAATTTTTTTAACCTTAAACCATACTATCCAAAAATCAACTTAATCCACTCCAACCTTTATAGTTATCCAAAATACCTCTGTCCAGACTTTCTCTAAAAGGTCTCTTAATTCCAAAATCAATTTATCAGATTCCCCAAACAAAGTAAAGTTTCTCTTATTGTCACATACTAAAAATATAATTACCTTCATCATATTAAAACCTTACTGAAACCAACAAGTACTGCAGTACAATCCTTATATAGATCACATTATTCTAATAACCAGAATATAATCCATGAGTCCGAAAGCATCAATACATTAGTTATTCTGCTTCAACTGTAGTAATAGCATAAGATTGTCCTTGATCCCTTGGCCTTTTCTGAGGTAAGATTCCTTGACGCTTAGGACATTCATTTGCGTAATGACCCATTTCTCTACAATTGTAGCATTCAACTTTGACAGCCTCTTTCTTTCCCTTGCAATCACGTGCCTGGTGACCTTTTTCTCCACATTTATAACAGACTCCCATTCCTTTTAGGCAAGTACCAGGGTGATTCTTCCCACAATTATCACATATTGGAAAATTCTTCTTTCCCCTCATCCCTTTATCCATCATTCTCTCTTCCATCCCTTTCGTCTCTTGCTTCGCTTCAAAGCCATAGGACTCAGAGAATTCTTTACTTATCCTATTAACACATGATACTATTTCTTCATATGTTGAGAACACATGGGAGACTATTTCCCTTCGAAATGTTGGCTTAATACCGTGAAAGATACTATCCTTCTTACTCTTTGGATCATACGTACTGCTGGAGTTCACATTCCTTCTACTGGGCGCCATTTCTATACAACGGCATAAACTAGGTTAGTTTATGAATCAAAATACATAATTCCATACTTGTAAAACACTTTACATAAATTGAACTATTTATGGATATAATCCATAATCATAAAAAGAAATGTTTTCTTTGAGTAAGTATGTACTCATAACCCTTCATAGTGGTTTGTAAGTAAAATGAGAATTATCCTAATCATATCCCCCGGGAGTGTCGTAACCAAGAGTGCAGCAAGGCCCGTTGTCGTGCACCAGTTCCCGTTCGAGTCTAGCTCAAAGCGGTGTTTTCGGGTTTTACCCCTAGGTACATCTGTGCCAGAGCCACCTCTACCTGCTCGTATCCAGACAGGGATGTATTTCTCGGAAAACTCATAACATCTCTATAATACCAAAATTCTAGGAAGTTCTTCTATACTAATCCTCAAAGTCTATCTTTGGGCTATGTGCTCTAATCAGAGTTTATCTAAATCTAGCTTCCAAGGTTAGTACTAAACTGCCTCTGATACCAACTGTAACGCCCCGACCCCAGCTACCCAGAGTCGGTGCATTACTTCGTAACATTGGCATGATCACAAAAGATCAAGTCTCGAAAGACCGATTAGTTTAGTAGCCTTGGAAACACTAGATACATTCGTAAACGTTACATTACATCAAAAAGTGAAAAACTACAATAACAAAGTCTCCATAGTCCACACTCATATCCTCTTCCGACTAACCCTGCAGGTCATTCATAAAATACTTCTTCACATCCTGGAAAATATTAAAACATTGAAAGGGGTGAGCTCAGATGCTCAGTAAGGATAACAATAATGCGGAAGCTTTCATAAATAAACATTAACATTTAAGGCAATGTATAACTAAAACAAAAGCCTTTTAAACATGAACTTCAACATAATATGGCAAAAGTAAAATGAGATAATGCCATTTACTTCTTCACATGGATATTCTACTGGTCGAATAATCACATGCAATATCAATAACCACTTTCATAATGATGGAATGCATAATGCCAGACTATCATAACCACGTAGTCAAGGCCTCGTGCCAAGACCACAAATAAGATTTTGTCAAGGCCTCGTGCCAAGACACTAGTTTGTCTCATGAGACCTGCCGATGAATCGAGGAGCTATAGCGGGCTCCACCCGTCACTTATTAAGTCCAATGCATTCCTCATATGAATAGGTTTAAACATATCATAAACCATAACATAATCGTATCACATAAAACATGCATAATGTAAACATAACATTTCCACATTTCAATCACAAGATATCAATACAACACATTGATATAATAAAAACACTTTCAAAACCATTTTCAATACCAAAATAAAAGAAAGTTAAAACTTTGTATTTATTTTTCGTTAAAAAAATGATGGCTTGTAGAGGAAGCCGAAACTCAAATAATGGTCACGGCGGCGGAGAAGTCATTGTCGCCGCATAAGTACGGAAATAAAAACATTCCCTTTTTGTCATTTAGTAAAACGCTTCGTATAAAAAAGATTCCTTTTGAATAAACGTAAAAGTCAAAGGGGTTTATACACCGTATAAAAGAAAGTTTTGTATAAAACCAAATATGCCTCAATGAAAGGGGATTGAGACGAAGTCCTTAAAAAGATAAATTTTTAAATAAAGTACATCTATAATGTGTATTCACTATAAGTACACATAAATAATGTACAAATACAATATAGGACATAATAATATCATGACATAATTTGAAAGTAGGAGATTAACCCAAAGAATGGAAGTTGGGTTAAGAAGTTCCCTTACCTTGTGTCCGACTTGACTCAACCGTTCTTTAACCTCCTGAATAATAAACTAGAGTTAATATCTACCTTATTAAGAACCATTTTCAATTTCATTATCCTTTTTATATCACTTATTACAATGTTATGAACATTATGTAATTATTTAAGTTAATAACGGTCGTTTTGTCGATCTTTGGTACATGAGTCAACAATAAACTTCTTATAATTATAAGTTGTTCATGTGGTGAAATATCCATTATATCCAGAATTATATTAATGATGTAGATATCATATATATCATATATATACAGTATATACATTCATTTATAATATTACGTAACATTTAGAGGTAAGAAATGAAATGCACCGTTCATGGAGACGGTAAGCCGTACGTACGCATGAACGCTACTTTCATTTCAATTTCATATTTAATGGAATGAAATCATAATGATATAAATGTATAATATAATTCCAGTATAATATAGTGTATAATACCATTTACTCCATCCTTTATACATCCCACACATGGCATTAACGATTCAAATCACTTTGAGGGGGCGGTAGTCCGCACTTCCTAAAATGAAATTATCGCGTTTTACCCATAATGGAAATCATAAAGTATGCCATAAATGAGAAATACAGAAGCATAAGTAAAACAAAAACATATTATATATCATATATAAAAATAGTGACATCTTAATGGCCACCTTTGGAGGTGTTATATGAGTGTTGAACAATCATCGTTTCGTGAGGCAGAAATTCGCCATCCACAGAAACCGTATGTTCATTAACCATTAGATGTAGGTGTGTGTAAGTGTAGCTCGAATCCTTCTTATAACAACATCCTAGTATATTGAGGATACTGGTGTTGTTACAAAAGAAATGAATAAAAAGAGTTTAGGGGGTTGGAGAAGAAAAATAAAACAAAACAACATTAGAAAAGACATTACCTCAAAATCGGGTAACTCTTTTTGATTTGAGCTAAAGGCTTCCTTGGGAAGAGTTCTGCCCAAAGTGAGGTTTCTAGGAGTAAGGAAGGAATGTTGGGAGAGTATTTGGGCAGAGGTTGGCCGAGCCAAATGGCTTGATGGTGTGAATAAGGTGGGAGAGGTGGGGGCCTTTTATAAGTGGAGAGGAGGGGCACTTTTGGAAAGTAATGAAATGTTACATTATTTCAAAATGCTTTTCGGATTCTAAAGGTCCCACATCTATATAATTCGAGGCTAAGGTGATAAGGTTTCGAAATATCTTCATCCAATAGGCTTTGGACAAGTGTAAGCCTCGGATTTTGCATTATCTTCTCATTTTATTTAAATCGTCAAATAATGATGTCATCGCTGCATCATTATTATGTCATAAATACTTTAATTTATTTAATGTCTAAAAATTATAAAACAAATACTATGATGTAGGAAATCGTTTTAGCTTTCCAATTACTATTTATAATCAAAATTTGGACTTGTATAACCCCAATTAAAAATTGTTTTAGTAGAACAATTTATGTTAGTGTCATTTTCACTTTAACATTAAATAAAAAGTAATTTATGTTATTTCCCAACAAAAGTGGATCCATGGGGTCCCCAAGTTAGGCCATGGCTTGTCTTGGTCGGCCATGACTCAACCAATGAGGTTGGGACATGTGTCTAGGTCATTTAATATTATTAATGTATTATTTATACCTTAAACTACACTAATTACCACTAATCGCGATTAAGAACTTAAAAGTTACTATTCACCAAAAAATTATTTTGATCTCATTGAACCACATTTTACTTCTTAATGACAACCATGTATGTCGGATTTTTGAAAATCAAATCACAGAAGTTGTAATATTTCATTTAAACGAAAAATCAGTTATTTAACTACCACTTAGTGGTTTCACTATTCATAAAAAATTGAAGTTTTTCAGAATAAGGCCAAAATTTCACCCTAAGCTATAATTGATATTCCGAATTCAAAAATGATGTCTATTTTACAAAATTCCAAACATATAAGTTGTATTAATTAATTTCATAATTAATTCCCGCTGTTACAACAAATAGCGTGTTTTTAAGAAACAATTTATATCAAAAGTTTGGCAATTGTTTATGTCCAATTTCAATGTTAAATTAATTCTAATGACCACCATTGGATAAAATGGTAAAAATATTTTCTAATTATACCTTAAAACCACTAAATAGTATAATTTATCTGTATAAATTATTTTGATTAAAAAAGTTGTTTTTATGTATTTTTCACTATTCATAAAAAATTAGAAGTTCTCAGAAAAATACCAAAAATTCAACATAGGCTAATTTCGATATTACGAATACAAAAATGAAGTCCATTTTGAAATATAAAATTTCTATAATTTTAAAAAGTGGTTATTACTATTCATAACGGCTATTTTGATTAGTTGCGGTGTGTTAGAACTCGAACTTGCGTACAATGCAAGATATTGCATTATTGAATGAGAAGCGTATCGTGGAAGCTCGGGGTGTTACATAAATTATATATCTCATGATCAACTTTTGAATATATTGATTAGGGATGTCATAATATTTTATGGAGTTCCAAATTCTTTTATGTCTGATCGAGTTTTTAGTCATACCAAAAAATTGAAGAAATATTTACTATAATTGAATACCGGATTTTAAATTAGTACTTCCGATCATCCTTATATATATGGATATTCTAAAAGGACTCATAAAACCGAATAAAATATTATGATATCATGTTTTAAAGATTTTAATGGTATTTGGTATCAACAAATTTCTCTAGTCATGTATTCTTAAAACAATATCATTCACTAATATATTAATATGGATTATTATAAATATTTATATATTATTAGGTGTATAACTCTATCATGTTATGTTAAATGTAGTGAGATAAATCTATAGGGACCCGAGCTAGATGAAAAATTAAAAGAAAATTTTTAATTTATTAAGCATCACATTGGGGCTACTAAGAGTTGACTAGAAATATTTCATGAAAATAATTAGTCACATTTGGATTTTAATGTAAATTACAAGGTGAATCTATGGTACCACTGGGTAATATGCTGATGAGATTGGTAAGTAAGGGGATGTTAAAACTTATATAAATCGAACTGTTGAGATTCTTTATTAGTTTGGGATGGTTGATTATCACATTGAACTCTTGTTTAATCTATCTCAAGATCATGATGTGTTCCACATAACACTTTTGATGAATAATATATTAAATCATTCACATGAATTAAACTAATAAATTATATCATTACATCATGACATTTCTTATGACGAACAATCAGAGGAGATTATTGATTGTTGAGAGAATATGCTACAGAAAATAACTACTCACTTGATCATTTTTTTGGGAAAAAACATAAAATTAAGGATGAAATGTTTGAATATAAAAACTTTATGATGAAAAAGTATCCTATGTTTTAATTTTGATGTAATATAATTAATATGGACAAATTCTTATACTAGGGTTTAATGTTACACCCCAATATTTTAGGATATATTTATCTTTAAATAATATTTTCAACGGATTTCATTCCATGAAGTAGAGAAATCATGGGATTAATTATCTCACATTAAAGGAAATTATAATGTATTTAAATTATATATATTTATAAACATTAGTTTTTTTCACTTAAGAAATATTATTGGTCCTAAAGTCCTAGTTTGGAATATTATTGTGTGATCATTTTTTACCGTGTTTGATTCATTTGAATGAAAATTAATTTATAGGAAAAAAATTTCTAATATTAAAAAATTAAAATATTTATATGTGTATTAAATTAATTTTGTTTTTTATTGTTTTTCTAAATTGAAATAACATCCATCGAAGTTAAAATGATACTTTTTATAGAAAAAACATTATTTATAAAATCTGTGGTTTTTATAATAAATTAAATTAATAACTAATAGAGAATAGTTTTTATTAAATGTATATATAATATATTCAAGAACATATTTTTTGATTCATATTATTTATATAATATGAAATAAATGTGAATAAAACCTTTTATATGCATAAAAATGCATTTTCCTAAAATTGTATTTGTTAAGGTTCATCAATTATTTTAAATTTTGTTCACATGACTTTTAAATATATAATTTCATAAAATAAATTAAATGCATTTATTTATAATGGATAAATTGGACATAAATTTTTATTTCATTTTTTCATAACGAATTGTAAAAAAACTATAAAATGGTGATACCATGGTCAATGATTAATGGGTTTATGAGAGGTTAAAATAAGCACTAATTATAAACCAATACCCATTACATTATCTGAATATTATATTATGAAGATATTTAATCATTTTAATATCCTAACATCAATTAATTGTCCATTTGGTTCTACATTAACAAAAAAATGACTTCATATTAATTAAATATTCTAATTAATTCCACGTGTGTTTCTCCCTAAACTTATAATAGGGAACCCCTCCTCCCCCATTATTCACAATAATTTATAACTCAATATCAACAATTACCAACCCAAAACAATTATATATTATTTAAGTTAATTAATTATATTTGTTTATTCTTCTTATACCATAATAATAATTATTATGGAGAATGTTATGGGAGGCCTCTCAATGAATAGGTAATCATCTTACCGAACTCTCTCAATATTTAAATCTTTTTCTAAATACCCAAAATTATTTATATACATCAAATAATTATTAATATTTTATGTTAAATATATTAATATGTTATTATTATCTTGTAATAATTGTTATCGACTTACTTCCCATCAACTAGACAATGGGTGGATATCTTGTGGATATGTTTAGACAATTGCTTCCATGTAACGATATGGAAATAACATACAAAAATATGAAATTATTACAATGTATGTTATCATAAGTATCAATAATATTATATTATATTATTATAAAACATTTATATTTATTACACTGGATATTAAAAAAACTTATGTTCTAATTCGGATCTATTGGATGTGTTTAATGTGTCACATTTGTTTTTGGGAGGAAAATTACATATTCACCAGTTGTGTCACATCTAAATTTAATATTTATGTTAGTATTTGTTTTGTTTCAAAAAAAATTTGTATAAAATTATTTTCAGTTTTTTATGAATGATTTTTAAAAAAATATTAGGTTGGATCATAGTTGGTGCATTGTTCAGACAATCTATATGTGATTCATGTGAACTCGTATGTGTTTTCATGGTTGGGGTATTCGTATTTTTCATTGTTGTTGTGTGGTTTGTAGTTATCTTCATTTAAAACATGAATATTTACTTGTATATAGAAAATACATCATGTTTGGTTCATGTTTTTCCAAACCATGTGGGAAAACCATATGATGGAAAATTATTATACCAAAAATTCATTTTAAAAAGAACAAGTCATCCTTCTTTATACATAGAAATTTATCACTCTTTATCCGACATACCCTACTCAAAAAACCACATATAATCCTTTCGTCCATTATTCATGATATTTTACACACCTAATACAATCCTAATAATGATTAAGGTTAATGTTGATTCAGCACTCTAAATTAAGAGGTATTCATCTTATCACACACATTTAATGTTTATTTCTTTTTATACATCCATTAAATTCGTTATATATATCCAAAAATAATTAAAAATATATCATACATATATTAAAAGTTTATTATTATAATTTCATAACCCTTTTACACCTATTTAACATCAAATAAAAAATGGAATGATTGCATGTTCTTATGTGATGAAAACTTCCTCCACGTAGTGATATAATTCATTATCCATCACATAATAATATTGAAATGTATATGATAAATTTTAATAATATATAAGATATATATGATATAATTTAGATTTTTCAATGATAAAATATTATTTAAATTGTTTTCTATCCTTTTTTTGGAAATTGAGAATTGCATTCATGAAAATGTATGGACTACCATCTCCATGAATTGTATTAATCATTTTAAATCATCCTTTTATTAATGGTTAATAGTATTTATAAATTTAATTTTTAAGATATTATTATCATCATTAAGATGTTTTTAACTATGATACCATGATAAATATATGAGTACCATAACATTAAAATTGAAGCATACATAAAAAATAAAAAATTTCACACTATGGATAATTTTGGTCATTAAACATTATTAATGATAGAGTTAAAAGATGTTATAATTAGACCATTAATTTTGTAACATATATGAATATAATTATGTTATTTAATTATAATGTATTAAAAAATTATACTAGAAATTAAAATAACATATGATGTAATTCTTACCAATTAGATGGGTTTTATGTCTACCATTTGTTTCTATGAGAATTATACATTATTAAATAATTATGTCTCAACATGATATCCATTGAATTTTTATTTATTTATTTCCTATTACAATTTTTTTTATCTTTTATCCATTTTTTGAAGATGTTTTTTTGTGAAATTAGGTGTTTTCATGGATAGAGCACAATTATGAGATAATTAGAAAAACCCATATGGTATTCCTTGTAAATCATGCAAGTTATTGTAGTTTCGGATACTATTGTTAAGAAAATTTAGTTTACATTTTGAATTAATATTAGTCTAAACCATGAATATTCACAAATAAATAGAATATTTTTCTTGGTTAATATAGGGATTATCAAAACCATGATGGAAACTCATTTGATAGAAAATTATTATACAGTAAAATTTTAAATCCCAAAACACCACATGTTTTTGTCCCATTTAATCTCATAATTCATTGAATCTAAAATCAGATCCTAATAACGTTTAATTATATTGAGTATCTTCATTCTTGAGAGTGAAATTGATGGAACTTTTGGAATAAATTTTTTAGAATTGAATGTAAGAACATCTTCATTATTGTTGTTCATATTCCTTCAATATCATGTCAATTTTCATGGAATGAATCCCAGAACAATGTTTTTATGAAGGGTTTTATGATATTTATCGTGATATAATTAAGATTAATGCAATTATTACTTTTTTTTTATATCATCTCCCTTTAATTTCTATTTTGTTTCGAAGGATACATGTTTGAGATTTACTATATTTCGATCAAAGATATTATAAGGTATGTGTCTTTATATTGTTTCTCATTTTATTATTTCATCTATTTCTTATGTATTTTCAATTATCCTTTTATAATGGGTAGTATTGATTTTCGGTATTAAAGAATCAAAAAAACATGTTTAGAAAAAAATATTTACATAAATTTTTCAATTTAGATATTTATTCATTTTTTTAGATAAATAATTATTTTTCGAATCATTAATTGTTCTTTTTTAAATAGAAAATACTAATTTTAATAAAATTTTAATAATTCATTACTTTTTTATCTCACATGGCTAGATGATTTTTCCATCTAAATGTTATTGAGATTATTTAAATAATGGAATGTATGTTTTTTTAATGACTTGTTTAAAGGGGATTTAAAACCAATAATATGAATTTATTAGAATTAAATGTTCTACATTTAAAAGAATATTTGGTATTAAATTTTTTTATGGAATGTAGTTGGTTTTTATGGACATTTATAAATAGATTATTCAATTTGTTATTTTTTTTAATCGTTTAAGTGTTTCATTGTCAATTTGGTTATTGTAAAGGCTCATTTAAAATTTTCTAATGTTAATGGCCTTAATAGGAAATTGTAAATAAAAACAGTGAAATTAGCTTCCCTTATTGAATTGTTATTGGTTCAAGAAAATTTTTTTGAATGTAGGGTTTTTATCTACATGGTAGCCAGGGAAGAGCCTGAGATTTTGAGTTTTTATACAATGAAATGTTGATTATGAGTGTCAACACTCATAAAGATCCCAGATCTGAACATTTCATTTTATATCTTACAAACATATTTATATTAGAAATGTGAATATGTATAAATTTATGGGAGAGAAGAACTTATGATTTTCTAGTTCAAAATCACTCCTTATCTAGTGTATTTATAGAGAACGTAGGTTTAGCCAAGGTACAAGATCAATGGGAGTGGATGTTCATGGAATATGAAATCTTGGGTACTTAGTAGACATGAAATTTTAACATGGAAAGTCATAAGGATTAATTTCTTCTCTTTGGGTGTATTAATACTATATCTAGGATATATCCATGGCATATGATACTTTAAACATGAATTTTGATTCCGAATATATTGTCATGGCCTCTTGATCATTATAGTTCACTAGAGTTCCACATTGACTTACATTATTTTGAATCTTCTTCTTGAAATTAGGAACCTCATTTACTAATGTATTTATAATAAATATATTGTATCATTCATATATATAGATCAAAATATTAGTTACTTTATTGTAACTTTTATTTTTCATGTGAAATGGATTTCTATGATTTTACTTAGAAAAACATTTAATTTTAATATTTTTGGTATATTTTTCTCTTTAGATTTATAAATTGATTAGGAAAATTATTAACAAATGATTTTAAAATATATATAAAACATAATATAATATTATTTAAACATAATGTTTTTTATTTTTTTATTCGTTATCATTATTCTATATAATTAAAACACCAGTTTTTTCATTCATGTATTTTAAAATATAATATCTAAATGACATTATGAATTTAACTTCATATAATCCATTATAGGATCATACTATGGTAAATTTTTCTCACATTCATAGAAAACACCTTGGTGTATATAGTCTCAATGAATCCTTTGTAAGTAAAGGGGATCTCCAGAACTCCACTATTTTGGATTGTTCTTGGATGGCCATGTGAAGGTGATAGAATTTGTGGTGACTAGTGTTATACCACTAAGAGATTTTTTGTAGTAATAGTTTTTTATATTTTTAAATAGGCATGAAATGAATTTATCTTTTTCTAGTTACATAAATTGTATTTTGATGTCCCAGGTTTCAGGTAATGTTAAATATTTTTTATTTTGATAAATGAATTTATTTTTTTAGTAAATTTTTTCCATTGTGTTACAATTAAAATTTTATATCTTTATTTGTAGAAAATCAATCCAAATTTTTTTCACTATGTTTACACATGTTTATATATCCCATTAGGAATGATATTTCCCTTTGAGAATCCCACAAGCTAGCATGGTTATCATTTTAGTTATATTTTACTTGGCTCTTTGAAAAATGGTATCCAATGATGTTCATCCAAAAGGGAACCTAAACATTGAATATCTATTTAAATTCAATTATGTTATTTAGGGAGGTTGATAGTAGATTTGTGATTAATAATATCTCAAAACTCATTAAGAATTTTCAAAAAGGGTTCCCAACTATAATTTAGATTGAAAATGATTTTTTCATTGATTCTGGTAATCATTTATTAGTTTTGGTGTGGATTTTAGAGTCGACCAAGGATATATTTGTATTATTAATTATCTATTAATCATTTAAGAATCCATGTGATTTATCTGGAAACCAATCTAATAGTTGTTCCAAGGATTGTGTATTGTTTACATGACCATGTAAACAATCCTAAAATTAACATACACTAACACCAACGATGAGACATTGGAGTTTTCTCCCAAATTGATTTTATTTCAATAAGTTGTGTTTGGAGGGTTTTCTTATTTTGGATGGTTCATAATGGGTGTAGTTTCTTTTATTTCAAATAGCTATTATTATTGTTTATCTTTTGGTATTAATTTTCATATCCTTTTATAAACTATAATTGATATTTAAAATGGGTTTAATTTTTTTCATTGAGTAATGGTATGGAATACAAAATGATTCTTTTTAAAAATATTTCTATTTCATCCTGATATTCACATTATTTTATGAGAAGTTATTAAAATAATTTTTTAAGAAAAATTTTGTTTGATTTTTTTATTTATAATGGTAATGGTTTCAAAATTGTATTTTCATATTAATGTTTTAAAACAATTAATTTAGATCAATGATTGGGTAAATGTTCTAAATACTAAAAAATTTCAATTTAATATTAATATTTAGAAATTTTGGAAGATTGCTTATAATAAATTGGTATCCAATATTTTTTAATGTATATGGTGATATAATGAATCTGATTTAGGGTTGTATTTGAATGGTTATGGATTAAATGGTATTTCTCTTGGGTTTTAGGTCGAATTGTGTGGATTGATATGTGATGAATCAGTTGATGTGCTTATAATTCATGATGTTTTAAAATTTATCCATAAAATATTAACATGAATGGTATGTAATTCATTCATTAGTGTGACATTATAAATATCCCTTTTTTATAATTTGACTTTCATGTTTTTAACTCTATCTATACTTATGACCTAGTGGTTTCTCTATCTCGGGATCCTATAAAAGACTTCTTGAATAATCACAAGACTTTTTTATTTAGTTATGTGGGTTCTTCAAACATGATAATGAGTATTGATAGGATCAAAAGAACCATTTATTTTCTCATGATACCAGATTCTTAAACATATAATGATTAAGTATCTTTATTCAAATGACCAAGCACACTGTGGTGGGAAGATATAATTCCAACAAACTTACATGAATTATCTTTCTAATATTACATTAATATGATTTGTATTCCATGTTTTTACCATGATGATTTTAAGAAGAACAATGTTACAAAACTAATAGTCTTTTAGTGGGGCGATAATCTAGTTGGGGAATATGCCTAAAATCAATTAACATATATTTATTATATAAGATTTCATATGCTGACTCATGAAATAAACTTTGTTTTAAAGATGGAATTATCCCAAACCTGGTGTATTTTTTTACGATGGTAGGCATGTATTCGTAACAATTAGTTCTTTAAATGTTCTTATCTACTTAATAAAATCTATTGAAAAAATAATAAGTTAATAATTCCTCATTCATTGTTTCCTTAGGTGATTATTTCCCAAAAGATTAATTTTTAGAGTTAGTAGAGTGTGTATAGTCTTCTCGGTTAAATAAGAATCATATTAGTGGCTACTACATTGGTTTATTTAGTAATTCATTCATTAATTTTTTGAATTCTATGTGATTTTATCATTAATTTGGTTGTAATGGTATCAAATTGAGTAGTTTAAATTTTAATGTATTCAATGGATACTATTTTGGGGAAACTATTGGGGTTTTTTGCATGAAATCATATTGGATTCACTCTTTTATATATTGATTATATTTAATTATTTGATAATATCCTTATGGATTGATATTCTTCTTTTTGACAATTTATGTTATTTCATGTGTGGGGTTATGTATTCTATGTTTGGGGTAATGCCTTGGGTGGTCATTGAATTTAAAATTTTATTTTTTTACCTTACCTTGTATCCTTCTTATTTTTTATGTTGGATGTTTTTTTGTTGGCTTTTATCCTTTAGAATCCTCTAGATTTCTCTATCATGGTCAAGTTTCATTCTGTAAGTTTCCAAGTAGTCTCTATTTTTAGAATGATTTTGTTTCATTTTATCTTTTATAGCATTTTTGTTTTCATATCTTCTTAGTTTTTCATAAATAGTCCCTTATAATGTGTTCAGTAAAAATAACTAAATGGTTTCACAAAATAGTAATAATTAGAATATTATATGTTTTATTTTATTATATCACAGAGGGGTGATGATCAATGTATAAACATCACTTGTTTAGTTTATTTTTACTAGAGACAATAATCCCTATTGATTTTATGGATTTATCATGTTGGAATATGTTATTGTTTGTATTTTACTGAGTTTCCAATTTTGAAATCATCTAGTCGAATAGACTATTTTTTTATATGCGTTCAAAACTAGATTATTTTAATATTATTTGGTTAGTGGCTATGAGTTTAAATTACCTATTATATTGATATTTCTCTTAGATGGTGCATTTTCTTTGATCCATCATTTTATAGATTTTCATTAATAATGACGAGGAGGATTCATTTGGGTCTCTTGTTCTATATAATTAGTGTTTATATTAAATTTAAATGTTTTTTTCTATGTTTATAGTTCTATTTTTGATTATTTGTATTATATTAATGGGTATATTGTTCAATCATTCTTATAGAGTTTGTGATTGATGGATTCTCCTAATGTGAGTCTTCCTTTATTTACAGAACTATCCACTACATGAGTTGGGTGTGGTTGTTTGTTTAACACATATATTGTTATCTTTTAGTTAGATAATTTATGGGGATGTAAATTAATTTTTTTGGGAGAATTATCGAATACAACTTACATTTTAATGTTTTTTTGAAAAATATTAGGATTTAATTTTTTATAATGTTCTTCTAGATGATTTTATGATAATTTTTGTAGGCTAGACCATGGCTATCACATGGTAATTTTAAACTGTAAGAAATTATCTAGAAACCATGAAACCTATGGTGGATTAGGATAGTAGTGTTTCAAATAATTTTCATGCAATTGGTCAATCTATTTTTCCAAAACATTCGACTTAAATTGTGTAATGAACAAAGAGCATGGTTAGAATAGAGTTCATTAATGTGTGTGTAAAAATGATTCTATTAATCCTTATTATTCAAAATATTTATTTTAAAAAAAATGACTCATTTTAACACCATTCAATATCCAACATTATTTAATCTCAAAATATAGCCAATACATATGATATATTTATTACTCTCATCGCTTGGAAGACAAGTTTTGATGGATCTTCAGGCATTGGGTTTGGATAATTCAATGCGCAAGGATGTTCTTCATTCTTCATTAATTTCGTTAGATATATTTCATATTTTCTAGAAAATAAACCTACTTCAATGTTTCTATGATGGTATCTTGGAAATATATCATGATATAATTCATAATCGCAATTTTTAGTTCTTATTCATATCTCATCTCCCTTGATTTATCAATCTCCATCGAAGGAGACATGTTTCAGATTCCTTGAAACTCGACCACAGATATTTTGTGTTATGAATTTCCATGTATATTCATTTTCTTATGTTTAATGAATTTTTAGAATTACTTATATATTTGATCAATTTTTTGAAATAAAATCGTTTAGATTGAAAATATTTATGTGTTTTTGTTTTTTAATTGAAAATAATAATTTTATAAAAAATGGGTTGATTTTTTAATTTTTATTCCATATAATTAAATTTATTTTTAATTAAATTTTATTTCCAATTTATTTAAATAGTAATCTAGAATAATTTTTTTTCATGATATACATGTTTAAATGATTTTTCGAACTATTTTATGGGATTTATTAGAAATTTATTTTTTATTATTAAGGCCTTATGTGATATTTAAAATTATTATTTAATTTATTCAATTATGTATGGATATTTTTATGTAGATTATTCCATTTGATGTTTTTTAAATTATTAAAGGTAATTTTTGATAATTTAGATTATCATAAATTTCCATTTTCATATTAAAAGGTAAATTGTATTATTTTTGAAATCCCATTATGAACCCATTGATATGTTTTGAATTAAAGAGTAGTGTTTGTTTCATCTCTTTATAAGTGTAAAAATAATATGGTGTTCTATATATGAGATTTAATAGTCAGGGTGATATATGAACATTCTATTATATAAATGTAGATTGTGCATATTTATGTTGATATACATATATATATTATAATATTTAATGATTATATCTTGATATCCTATATATATTTGTCATGGAAAAAATGTATATATATGAGAAACATATATCCATGAAAATTTAGACAGGAAAACACCATATCAATTATATCCCATGTGAACATGAGTTCTGTTTTGGGGCGTGCACTGAGAAAGAAGTTATTTTTGAATCAGAATTATTGGGTACCTGGTACACATGAAATCGTTATGATATTTTTCATAATAAATTTTGGATTAGGTTTTGTGGAGACAAAAAAATATAATGGATTTACCCCTCACATAATACACCTAAAACATGACTCTTGACACTCAATAATTTACTATGGTCACATGATTTTCAATTGGGACTATAGTTTTTACATTTACTTCATTTTCTATTCTATCACAATATTGATTTGAACAAACTTATTTATACTCATATTTTATATTGTTATATTCAATTTTAATTGACAAATAGAACCAAATCAATGTTCTTTTTTCTATTCACAGTATCTTGTGAAATATTTTTTTACTCTTTAAAAAATGGCCTTTATTTCAAAATGGTTTGTGATTTCATCTCTTGGGAAATAAAAATGTATTTTGAAAATTAATAATTAATTTTTTAAAAAACAATATGTATCAAAACTAGATTTTATTGAGTCTTACCTGTTTTTAATGTCATGTATCTTTAATCTTTTTTTGATGTTTTGAAAAAATCATGTTTTCATGATGTTGTATTTTAAAATAGTATATCTAAAGTGCACTGTGAATTAAATTGAATTGATTATTTATAGGGATCCTTTTGGGATTTCATTAACACACAATACATGAAAATTATATGGTATGTGATCTATATTTTTTTTAGTAGGTTATTTGGATATTTTTATCTATGGTTTTTTTGATTGTGCTTAGTTAGAAAATGGAATGGGATGTGAGATGTGGTGTATGGTTTGGACAACTAGGTGATGGGTTGTAGTACATTCCATTTTCTTTTATATTATTGGGAAGATATGTTTTTATCTCTTGTTGAATCTATAAATTTTATCTAGAAGTCATAATAAATAATTGATGCTATTTTTTTATATTGATTCCTAGTCTTGCATTTATTGGTTATATCAGATGATATTTTATCACTATATTAATTTCATTAATTTTTATATAAATGGAGAGAAAATCCCAATGGTTTATCCATTGATTCTGATGATCATGTCTCTATCCCATGGAGATAAAGGTCACCCTTCATGCTTTAACATGAGTAACCTTAGGTATTTAATTAGTTTTATATGATTTGTTTTTTGAAAACTAATATATCATTAATATAGTGTAAATACATAACAATTGATTGTTTATATCATGAATCTCTAAATATTTATGCTATTTAAAGATTAATTTATATTTATAAATTTCACAGGGGTTCTGATTCCAAATTTATCAGACTGGATAGATAATTATGTTACATTCTATATATTTAAAGTAATTGTTTATACTAAAATTTTTAAATTAAAAAATTATATTATGTATCACTCATAAATATATTTTATTTATTATAATTTCTAAATTTTTATATTTTTCACATTTTATTTTTACTTTCATCTATATACCTTCTCATAAGGCAAGAATAAATTTTTTTCTCTAAAACCCATGTTATTTCACTCCTCGTTCAGGAATCAATTCTCTTCCATATCAAGGTTTTCAAGAATATTTGCAATAATATTTTTACAATTTTTCAATGAATGATGAATTTTAATTTTACACATTTTTGAATTTATATATTAATATTTTAAGGTTAATGTTATTTTCATTTTCAAAACAATATAAATTTACTAAAGGTCTGAATGAAAGATATGTTTCCATTTTTATCACAGAAACAGATTTTACTATTATATTCTGTATTATATTCATTTAATATTTCATTAAATTATTCCATGGTTATATTAAATGTAAATATATTTTTCAAAATTCTAGATTTTTTTATATTAAAAATATATAATTTGGAAGGAAAAAGGGTATATTCATCATCAAATAATAATGTGGTCTATTCATAGGATTTTCATCTCTGAAACCACCCAATTATGTTAGTTATGGTTCACTAGAGATATGATCTTATAATTCTATATTTTTTAATTTTATAAATGTTTTGTTGTTATGGTGATGAAATTTAAATCAATCCATTCTTATTTTCCATGGGTTATATTGTGGTGAACTGATAAATGTTTTCAATTTATTGTGGAATATATTAAAATTGTTTATGATTATGGGATTGGTTTTTTTATCACACAAATAAACTGGGTGAGTATTAATGGTTTATCATATAAAAAGGTAAATTGGGGGTTATCCCTTTCCCAAAAAAAGGCACATGGGTTGTTATCGCATGCTTTAAGTAGGTACATAGTTGTTTACACAAGCATAACATGTGATGAATTCCCATGTTTGTGTAATTGAAATTCGAATTCTATGATTCTGAAATTCCAAAAATTTTATGCTACTCAATTTTAATGTTCTTACACATATAATATTCTCTCATGGTCATGGTTTATTATTATTATTTTTTTAATGTAATATGAAATTCAAAATCATTATGTAGTGGTTATGATAAAAAAATTTATTGTCTATGATTTCTAAATTATAATATAATATTATTATAACATTACTATTATGATATTGTTACATATAATCATTGATTTATATCTATTATGATTTCCTATAGTTAGAATCTTAGAACATCCTTTATCAATTTCCATTCTTGAGCTTGTAAACTATTGTTTTAATTACAATTTATATAATAAGTTAATTATTTAAGAAGGAATTTGTTGAATATGTTGATGATATTTCAGGAATAAATATGATTCTGTGTAATGTATTGAATGATACCAAACCCTTACAATCCTGGGGAATGTGTTATTTTTAAATGTATTAAATATTCATCTAAAAGTATTCAGTATTTATGTTTTTATGATTGGGTAGCCTCAATAAATTAATACATCACAAGAAGGAAAGAAAACCCATTTAACCAAAAGTAATGTAAATAATAATAATCATCCTATAATTTATCTAAAGGGAGTAGAGAAAATATAAAAGTGTGAAAAATTGGGGAATCATGATAATTAATGTTGTAGGGATTTGAATAATCCCAATAATGTGAAAAAATAAATAAATGTTTCAATGAACACTCAAGTTATAATCTAGGGTTTCAACACCATGGAACATTGAAATGATTTAAAACCGTACCCTAATCTATGAGTTGTGGTAGATAATCTACTATAACAGCCTAAAAAGGATATAGAGTAGAGAAGATATTATTAACTCACTCTTTTTAATGTAGACACTAATAATTAAGTGGGGATAGGTATAATATTAGTTCTTTTTAGAATGGTAAATGTTTTTTTATATGAGTATTATGAATTATTTCATATCATGGATGTATAGTATTAAAATTCAAACAACATCAGAAAAAAATTAAGTTGATATATCTAGGTGAATAGAAATTGGCTTAAATTAATGCATCCCATATACCTAAATCCAACCAAATATTTTTTTAAGACTGGCCAACAATTATTTTTTCTATACCATAGTTAGATGAGTTTTTTCTATACTACGTTTGGATTTACTATACTTTTATAAATCCAACATCAACTATGGGGATACAGAAATCAATATCTATATCTCAAATACTCATCACCTTATGTACTACTGTGAGGATGAGGAAAATCATATTTGGATTAATCTAATCAATCATGTTTATTATTTCCTTATGTACAACTATGTATATCTCTAATTATTAAAAAACAATTAACCTCATGTTGAATACATGTACATTGTAAGAAAAAATACATCTTTATTCCCTGAATATTTTCATGGTATTACTCTTAATTGAGATTTTAATTTCACAACATATCTTATGGCAAGGTCCCATGCCATATCCATGACTCTCACTAAAATAGACATAGTTATGTTGAGTGAACTGAATTTGTAGCTACATGATAGACTAAAAAATGGATTTATATGACCAATTGATTCACCATGGGTTGTTTTATTCCACACAGTTAATAATATGGTTGGTCTAATTCATGTATACATTGATTTACGTGGATACATTAAAATCATGATGGAGAAAAATTATTCTCTATCCATGATTGATGAATTATTTGATCATTTATGTAGGGTCTATTAAGTCCCTAAGATGTTCCTTTTGTTCATGATGTCACCAACTAAATGTTATGAAGGATGATATTAACAAGGATACAATTCAAACTAGGTATGAAACTAATTAGTTCATAGTGATTCTAATTAGCCTCCATAATTCTCCAAAAATAACTAGGTAATGAATTTATAGAGTATTTAGATATTACCTTGAAAAAGTCATTTTCAATATGGATGGAATTTTTATATAATTTAAAACAAACTAGGAGTATGTTGATAATGTTAATAATATACTAGGTAACTTAATAAAAAATTCATTATATAGAAATTATAGTACATGATATATTTATGGAGTAAGTATCAATCATGTGGGATGTTATCACTTGCAAACTGATATCTTTAGATCCCTATAAAAAAGATTATTTCAGAATATCTCATACTAAAATATATGAAAATAATCCATAGATTCATTGAATTGGATGGGTAATATCGATAATTTTGGAGAAAAATATCATTGTTTCCAAAATTTATGGAACAACTTATCCCAAAATGGAATGAATTTGTTTGAGACCAATGATTTTAAAAAAATAGTTTCATGGAATTGAAAAAGAGTCTTATAACCAAATTTTTACTCATAATACCCTAATGTATTGTAATTTTCATTTTATACATTGACTATTGAATGAAGGTATTGGGTTTTGAACTGAATGAAAATGATAAATAGATATATCATGCTTTAATTTAGATGAATTTTTGTGAACAAAACTATCAAATGCATGATCTATAGTTGGTTGTGGTTATCTCCACATTGAATAATTTTTTAAATTTCTCTATTTGAAGAACTATGAAATATATATGAATCAAAATATCCTCAATAATGTTTTCAAATTGAATGAGATCAATATTTTACTATAAGGATGGTTATAGGTGATAAAATACTTTAATTACTTAACCCATTACCATATTAGGATCTCAAATAATGTAACACATACAAAATTAGATTTGATAATGAAACTATATATATGATAAAAATTGAAAAGTATCCAATTTTAATAGAATTTTGAAGGATGTACATGGATTTCATAATAAAAATAAAAAACATACTATCTACATCAAATGATTGCTCATCTCTTAATAGTTGAGAAGATAAAGAACATCAAATGGGACTATGTGGAAATATAGAATATCGTGGGAGATAAAATTATATAGAAAACCTCATGCTTCAAAATTTTTTAGAAAGAGTTAAAAAAAAATTCATGACAATTTTTACATCATGTCTATGAAATTTTTTTGAATTATTGAATAATGTACATAGCTCGATATTAAAAACCAACCCAATGAGAACGAAAGTTTATTGATATCTCCAAGAGAACTATTTGTGATTCAATATGAAGAAGGACATCATATAATATATATCATATTGTGTGTTATTTCAATAAGTAAATATATAGTGGAAAATTATAATGTAATCATGCAACCATTACCCCATACCAACATGGAAAAGTCAAAAAATCCATAGAAATTGTAATATATCATTTAAGGAGTCTGATATAAAATCACATCATATGGGTACTATTGGATATTTATTAAAAGGATTCCTAATTAATTTCAATTTCAGATGACTTATATCTTTGTCATCATATACGAATATTGGTCATAGAAGAGTTATGTCTATAAGGGACACCAATAATGATTTTTTCTGATTGAGATACATGGTTTATCTTTATATTTGGAAAAATAATTATATATTTCCTAAACATTGAGTTTAATATATTATGGATTATCACCAAAATTATACTTTCCAATCTAATTATACAATAAAAATATTTGAGTTCATATTGAGAGCATTCTATATATTATTCAAAGTTGGAATGGATTTATATATTTTTCTATTTCAGTTATAAAAAAATATTTTTCACCCCTGCTCCAAAATGGCTTCATATGAAGCCCACTATGGGAAGATATGTATGAAAAAAAATGAGTTGGGATGAGGTTGTTCAATTCATTATTATAATTCATGAAATAATCAAATGAATAGTTTCAAATCTTATGAATTTTCAATAGACACAGAGATAACTCAACGTTGGAAAATGATCTTTGTAGAAAACCATTAGTTAGACTAGTATATGGTGTTTTGAGATGTATTATTCCACTATATATCATTGTGTTATAGAGTCAAGATATTTTGTAATAAGGAAAAGAAATGTCCAAGATATCATAGAGCTTTAATATTCTTGATCGCTTCGACATTATGTCATAAAAAACAGAACTCCCACATCCCTCTCCCTTTTACATGATGTGCTGCAAGAACCCCTCTTGATGAAGTACATAATAGATTCCTCACAAATACCAAATATATAGGTTGTACATTTCATATCTGATATATCATATGAGGATAATCTAGTAATGATCATGAACTATAGAGACAATGTTCTATGCAACAATACTAATCACAAAATAAATGCGATATGGTTGAACTATAAGTACTATGAAGAGTCATAACGGTCAGATGAATCAATGAAACATATGTACCCAATAATATATTCATCCTAGAAGGGAAAATGAAATTTCAATGGTGAAATTTCATAATTTTGGAGAATGTGATGATTCATAATTTTTATTCAATGGGATATCTATTTTGATTATTTAATGCTTCAAAATGTTTAATCTATTATTACTTTAAGAACATGTAAAACATGGTATGGCCAACAATATATTATTACATTAACATTAAAACAACACTAATAGATTAAATATATATATAATATAATTTAATGGGATACAATAGTGATAAATAAATTAAATTGATAAATATAATATGAAAATTTTTATATTAAAATTTTGGTAGAATGACCAGAGTCATGAAAAAAATAATTGATATGAAAATTAATATTAATCATAAAATTTAAAATTTTAATATATATATATATATGAGATAATGTATAATTTAATTAATAATTTATGAAATATTAGGTATTTATATAAGGTTGGGAACCCATATGGCAATTTCAACTTTTACCGTTTATGTTGTAAATTGTCCCTTGGAATAGTAATTCAACAATTATATTTTTTATCCTAAAATTTTTAATAGTGTCCTTAAATTTGTAACATTATATTAATATTCAGTTATCATAAAAAAATTAAAATATATCAAATTTATATAATTATATGAATAAATATATTATTTAAAACTAAAAACCTATTATTTTAGAGTTTTGTAAAACACATATTATTTTATTTACATTTTTATGGTAAATATAATTATTTAAAATAAAAAATATTTTTATAAAAAATATTATGTTTTATTATAATGATAATATAATTTTTGGAGATGCGAATTAATTTCTGAAAGGGTAATACAATTTAACATCGTAATAAAATTGGATATTTTCAATTAAAAGTAAAATTTTAAAATTGAATTTTATCATATTTAGAAAATTATTTTTAAAAAAAGATTTTTATTTATTTAATTTTGTATAATGAATGAAATTACATGCAATATTTTCATATTTTAATAAAATAATTTAATATTTATCAATGGGTGAAATTAGGCAAAATATAATATTAAACATTATAAGGTAAAAACACAAACTAATGAGTCATAAATTATGAAAAAAACTATTAGATATTACTAATATGAACTAATTACTACTTATAGTCCCAAAATTCATAAATATTTATTGTATTCCACAATAATATAATACTAAAAATATTATAATTAATAAACTATGTTATCACCCCTTATCCTCACACATTAAAATAATTTATATTTCAATTTTCCATCCCAATTATCTTATTAATCCTAACACGTATTTCAAATTAATTATTCCATCACCAATGAAAATTTTAGGGCTCCATAAGTTATATCCTAAGGTGAAACAACCAATGGAGGTTATAAATTCTCAACCAAGCCACTTAAAAAAATTCATTCTTCAGACTCGCTAATATGTTTTTCCTCCACCATGACATATTAACATATGTGTTCTAAACATACCAATATATTATTATTATGGTGTAGTATTCATATCACTAGCACTTTTCATTTAATTATAAAATGATATATTTGTTCACAATATGGTCGGTTCATTGACTCTATAATCAATGTACTTCTTTTTTTAACAACCACCTTCAATGATGGTTTTAAAAAAATTATTATATTGATAAATTATATGAGTCATCTTATTATATATTTTTTATTTTATTAATGGATTGATTGTTATATTTTTAAATATAAACTATTTTTCATCATGGTCAAAATACCCACTGATGTGAATTAACTATAAATTGATAATATTTTTAATTAAGGAAACATGACTATCCTCAGACTATTTGACATTTAACAAAATTTAAAACTCTAGTAATTACCTTAACATAATTTCATCACACATTTAGACTAATGTAACCATTCTATTAGAACACTGATAATTGCATACAAATTTATCCATCCTTGGAACCATGAAATAAACGACCTAATGACTGTGATTATAGATGTGATATATTAATTAAATTTCATTAAACTAAAAATAAATAAATATATATATATATATATATATATATAATAGGTTCTCCAAGAAAATTTATAATAACCATATTTCATTATTGAATGAATTAAGAGAATGTGAAAAATAAATATGGACTCGAGGAAAGGGAACTATTTGAACAACCCTATTTTATTTATATTATTCCTTATCACTCTATTCCCCACAGTATATATATATTTAATACAATGTACTGTTCAAAATTCTATATATATTTCAATAACATGTATACATATCTTATCCAATCTTTCATTGATGGGTTAAAATTACACAACATTCATTTATTAATACATTCATTAAAATCAATCCCTATTGTGGGGATATTTTCTATCCATTAATCCATTAACTAAACATACTCTTAATTTATCATACCAATTAATAAATTATAAAATAATAAATATTTTAGGTTCATCCATTTTTGATGACATCTAATTTAAAATATAAATTCATGTTATTTCCTTCATTAATACTTTTTTATAAATTCATTAAAATGCCATTTTGAAACTGTCATGCCAATAAATAATTATCCACACTTTTTCATTAATTTTATTCAAATAAACATGATATTGAAGACCTAAACATATTTATTAAAATATATATGTATATAATACTTAATTTCATCATCACATCGAATCATTTTAAAATATCCATTGAATATTCCTTGAGGAATGATTATGTAACATATATTATTCCATCGATATTTCTTCAGAATATTCATTATGTTTTATTCCCATATGTGGGAACAAATATACATGTACACGTTATGATGATTTTTTCAAAATATAACTCGAAATCATTTGTTAATGTATATATATTAAGAGATTATATATATGGGTGAGGTAGAAAACCAAATATATGATTGGATTTTGGATGGTATGTAATGTTTCCGTGAAAATGAGCATTACCATATAAATATTTGATGGTTTATATTGTGTTTATATCCTTATGTGTTCATGATCATATGATGAATTATTATTTATTTATTTATCATATATTATTATTCTACATTATATTCTATTAAGATATCTCTTTATGTATTTTTATTCATATGTTTTTCTCCATTATCTTGTCTATTCATTAACTTGATTTTTTATCTCATCCATTTATTTATATTCCATAGCTTATGTTTTTTATTTTTATAATAAAAAAATGGATTTATAAACACATTATGGACACTAAAATAAAGTTGTAATATTTTCCTTATTAGTAATGTTTTATGAACCCAAACATCTAAATATACTATGAATCTAGATAATTGGGTTGTGTTTATTGAATATATATGTTAAAAATATGAAATTATATGTTTAATATTATTTTTTATCTTAACATGAACTTACTATAACTCAATATATGAATAGAAAAAAATTATAATTACCAGGGGAAATGTAAAATTGGTTCTCTGATTACCCCTATATGTTAATTTCATCTCAGCTTCCTCAATAATAGTTTCACTACATTTATAGCCCTTCCAACATGTCTCTTATTCACTCACTATCTATTTAATGATATAAACTATAGTATAAATCTATTCTTAACTATTCATAACTATTTAAAACTAAAATAAATTCTCTATATGGATCACATTAAATATATTATTTGAATATAACAACATGACATCCCCAAAATTTTCAGACACAATAGCTACCATGAAACACTAAAAGTATGTATTCTATTCTAAAAAGTATTTTAGACTCATAACGTTCGAAAATACATCTTCAAAATATGTTCAAACCAATATAATGATCATGTTTCAAACCCCATTATATGGATTCCCTTACACCATTACTTCATCTCGATGAAAAAAGTTCTCCAATATCACATGTGTTATTCACTTCATGATCTATGCTCATACTATCCCAGACCCATGTCAAGGACCAAGATCAAACAAAACATTCCATGATACTTTCATACATCACTTATGTACCCCCACAATAGAGTGGGAGACATTAATGTCCCATCAAAATCCCATGACTCATTGCTCAAAGGCATCATAGAAAATCCATATGTTCTCATCACACATGAGATCTCCCATTAATCCAATACCACAAAAGGCATCGAGAATTAAAAAATGAACATTACATAACACATTAATACTTACCCCCGAAAAAAAATCACCCACACTCCTCATATAATAATGAATAAATGTCTCAAAAAACGTTTCATATGTCTCTGTAAACTACCCATATTAGTCTCCACTCCAATGAGTCTTGTCTCATCAAACTCTAGTTCATGGGTCTAAACCACTGACCATGATTTTTATATAGTTCCAAATTATTTTTTTGAATACACTCATGGTACTCCCTTTTAATTATTGTTGATGAATCTCACTCAGGTCAATTCATATCATACGGATACCCATCACTCGAGGATCATTCCAAAATAAAAATAATCCACACATTCTCCCTCCATCCAAGATCTGAACATCTAAGAGAACAATATATTATCTCTTTATTATCTACTCTCAAAATACTCAAGGAATATTATCCAACTAATCATTCCCTATAAACACAATTTGGATACTAAAATAACTGTACATAATTTTAATTCAAATCCCTTGTAATTTACCACTCTATTCCTCTACACTATCAATGGAATCCACATACTTTACTAAACCAATACCCATTCTTAGATCTTATACAGGTTTTCTAATATCTCAGCCAATGGAAAGTGTTTAATGTTCATCCCTTTCACTAAGAATTTTACAAACATCCCTTTATAATATCCAATCATATGGTCTACATAACTTATCATCAAATGAAAATTTTATGTTTTATGCTTCTATAATTCAATAATAAAATTATTTGAAAATCTATATATGTTTTTTTAACAACATAAAAAATTGAATCCCTTATCATCCTATAAATAAATCACACATAAACATACATATGTCATTTGAATCCAATGTGATAATTTATTTCGTATATACCTCCTTCATTCTAAATTGGGATGTCAGTCTAGGTAATGATGTAAATAGGGTGTGATATTTTCATTAAAAATATTTTATATGTTAAAAATATTTTAATGTAATTAAAACAATTAAAGTGGTCATAAAAACTAAATTATTTAATGAAAATCCCAAATATTAATATCAAAAAAGGACAAGAGTTTTATAACAGAGTATTGAAATAATCCAAAAAATTTATCGATATATCACCACCCCTCAAGATACCTTCAGAGGATTTAGTATAAAATTTATTTTTGATGATTATGATAATAAACACAACCCCGTTATTTTAATCTCTCATCTTAGGAAACTCATTAAAAGAAGTAAGATCCTAATTTTTTAGTTGTTATTTCCATGAATCCTAAATAAAAATCATTATTTTATCTTTTTTTCTATAAAAACAATTCTCTGATATGACCTTTAATTTTTATGGATGGAAACCTAGATTCCCTAAAGATTAATCTTGTGATCTCCTATCCACACAAACCCCAATAGTATTGATAATAAAATAAAATAAAATAAATAAGAGTACTTCCTATAAAATTCTATTTAAAATACACTCACGATCATCATTGAAAGATTCAATAAGAAATGAATGGGAGAGAGTGAGAAAATAATGAAGAGAGAGTGATGATTAATTTAAAAGGAACAACGTGTCCCTAAAATTACCATCAATGCATGTTATGGTACAATATGACCCGTGGGGGTTTATATACGGCCTCCAAAAATATAAGATCACTCAAAAAATCTAATGGGATTAAATTACCATTGGGAACCAAATTAAGGAATGTAGGGACCACTTTAATAGAAATATTTTTTATCTAGATAATGTCTATTAGGAAGCCCATGGGGCCAACTAAATCACTACTATGTACCTATGTAGAACTGCAATTCTATACTACTTCTACCATGTAGCTGATAGAACCTGTTTTATTTGTACTTCATTTGAGTCCTTCTTAGTCCTCTTGGCCCGTCTCTTTTATCTAACAATATCACAGAATAGTTAACAAAATATAAAACTCGATAATCATAAAATGAAAATGTTATAAGTGTGATATGAGGATTGGGATATTGAAAACCACCTAAGATAGTGATATGTATAAAATTATTGATATTTCTAGGAACCTAAAAACACAACAGCATTATTAATATAAGGAAAGGAAAGATACATTTATCATGAATATAACTAATATGTATTAAAATATTTCATAATGAAAATTAAAATATATTTTTATATATTTTTAATGTGAGTAAGATACAAAAAATTGTGTTGAATTTTTTTGAAATATGAAATCTTTCTTGCACATTTTAATAATAAATTAACATTTTAATCCCCATTAACAAGATAATCTCCATCATTATTGTCATAAAAAACATAATAAAATTAACAAAATTATTTAAATTGGTTAAAATACTTAATGATTAAAAATATTATTTGGGCCTTTAATTATAAAACATAACATTATAGTAATCATATTCATCTCCCACTTTAATGATACCATAACATAATATTACATATTTGAAACACAATTAAAATAATATGTCAAAAACATCAAACATTAAATTTCTTAACCGTCAAGAAACTAATCATAAATATGTTAATATAGATATTATACAAATTATGTTTTACCTTATCATCATTATTTATTATAATACTACTCATAAGTTTAATTAATTCATCATATTATGAGTTAACGCATAATAGATACAAAAAATAAATGAAAATTTTCATAAATCATAATTTTTCATACATGGAATCCAAAACATACAATGAATTTAAAATATTTTAAAAAATGAACTTTCCAAGAAATTTTTTTAAAACTAGAAAATCAAAATTCCTTATATTAAATCATTTTAAATACCATCTGTAAAATTTCATGGTAAAATAAACATGTCAACATTTTTTAGAAAGGTAAGATTACATTCAAATCTTACCAAGATTATCATTTATTTCTTAATGGAGGATCACTCTGTAAGAATTTAATTGAATATGACAACATAATTTTTCCCACTAGTTATAGTACTAAACCCACTTAACTTCATAATCTATGTAGTGAAATAGATACAAAATAAATATAAAATGAAATGGATTCATTATTCCCACAAAAGATAATTTGAAAACAAAATCGAATATATTGAAAAATTATATAACTTCATTAATGATTGTACGAATAAAAATTATTCAGCCCATGTTCTTTCATATTCAAAATTAAATGTTTTTATTGGATAATCCTTATTTTACATAAGTTGTTTCCTTCAAAAAATGTGATTTATCCAAAGGAACATTTCTTATTTTAAATAATTTATTCGCATCCCCGTAAAATGATATATAATTTAAAAAATATGAGGACCTATAAAAATCATGTAAATAAATAGTAAAAAAACACTTTTAAGATAGAAATAATTATATCAATAAATTCATTATTTTTAGAAATGATTTAATATAAATAAACTATAGAATTAAATCAAATATTTCAATAATTTTCATGGAGAATATATTTTTATATAATTGAAAATGCATAATATTTTTTTAAAAATACATAATAAATAGATTAATTTTATATAATTAATCTTTAAGAGAGAAATTATTAAGTATTAAATTCATTATTTAAATAATATTTAAGAAAAAACTTAAAAATTTATAGATAAATGAAATAATCATTGATTTCATATCCCTATTTTTTTTAAATTACTAAAAAAATAATAATACAAGGATATATATAATATTAATAATTTTTATATAAAAAGATAATTCATTCATAAACTTTCCAAAAAAATGTTTATTCATTCACTGTAATTCCTCAAAAAAATTTAAAAAACCCATACAATTTTCATTAAAAAATGTTATTCCATTTATGTACGAATAATGTTGTGATTTTGTGGTCAACTGTTATTGAAGAGTGATCATAAAAGGGCATGGCTTGCCTCAATTATCCACTATATCAATTAAATTTCTAAAGAAGTGGTATTATATATATCAATTAGTCACATAACCATTAAAATCTATATATATGTTATATAGTGTCCAATAATATCATTAATGTGTCACATTAGAATAGTGAAATATGTCTATCCATGTGGTATCTCCCACTTTGTATTAGCCTAGCCTAAAGGATGATCATTCGCAGGGCCATTATAAAAAATAATCATAGCCTTCACATTCAGCCTCATGTTATCCACATTCATTGGCCTCTAATTATAATTTTTCGTAGTCCCTTATACACCCTAATCATTTCCAATAGTATATGATTGGACTATCACATAGAGAATCACAACGTCATGGTCTTCATATTGTATTTTGGAATACTAATTATTTCGAATATCAAGAGGTTAAAAAACTTAAAATGGGAACCAAGGATGAAAATAGATTAAAATGAATAGATCTATAAAAGGGTTCACAATTCAATTGTATGATGGATTCTCAAATGAGATTTCATTTAGAACAATTACAATTATTGGGAAGTTATGGGTGATAAAAAAACCTAGATGAATATCCTAGGATAAACATGGGTAAGAAGTTATATATTAAATTATATGAAATTAAAATCCCATGAGATTAAATTTTATATCATGTTTAATTAAATAGAGTCTTTAAGATAAATTAAATTAGAATCATTAGTATTTCCAACACATGGAAATTAGAGGATGGAATACCCCTCTCAATGATTTTTTTTAATATTGATATACAATTGTTTGAAAGTAAAAATGTGTTTTTAAATATATATAAATTGAATGTAATCATTAATTTTGAATATCTAGTAACACATAAATTCCCTACTGATAATCGAACAAGGGATTGATATTGTAATTCTAATTAAATATTTAATTTCATGAGAAATGGTACAAAGAGGTATTCTTATAAAATTTTATGAGAGTGTATAAAAATATTCTTCATGAAAAAAACTAGATTTGAATAGAAATACATGTTATTTGATGAAAAATACATATCTCTACAAGTTGGTTTAAAGAAAAATAATCATCCGAGGAATTAAATAACACTTAAAATATTAGAATAGTAATTTTTTAATGAAATTATAATTGATTATTGTACACAAAGAATTTATTTTTTTCACTAAAAATATGTATTAGGATCTCAACGGAGGTGTGGTCAATATTTTTATTCCATGTCCCATTACCATGGAAAAAGAATCTCGATTTATTAAAGTGTTCATTATAAATCTAATCAACAAAATTGATCTAGGGTTATTTGTAGTGATGAACATGTTTATGATCATAATAAATAATTTATATGAGAAAAATACATTTAAAATAAAATAACCTTACAAAATATAAAATATATATAGTATAGGAGAAGCTATGGATTTATGGAACAAAAGAGGGTTGAAGAGTAGAAAGTGGAAATCACGTGGGTACAAGTATTTTTGTCCCTATAGACCCTCTATGGGCTAACATAAATGGATAGATCATATTTTCCATTGATAGATAGTGAGTCCCACAAACTAGATAATTGAGTAATTATAAAAATTAGGTTATATAGTGAACAATAATCACTATATTGATGTACCATTGAAAAGCTAACGTGCACATGGGTAGTTAAAATTATAAAATTTAAACAAATAATAATGATGGACTACTAATTCGTGAGAACTCACAAAAATGAGATAAATAAATTATTCATCTAAATTTAAAAATAATATTTTATAATTTATTTATATATTCTTCATAAAATATCACATAATAGATAAAATTAAAATACATTAAAATTCCTATTTTTATTTATTAAATATTTGAAAAAATTATTAACAATATTCAATGTATCATTAGATTAATAAAGTATTTTAAGATGAAATCACAATCCATATCTTCCACCATGTATGTGACTCAATCATTTTTTATAGAAATAAATATTGTTCTCTATTAATTTTTCATGATAGATCATTCATACAACAATATTTTAGAGACTATTGATTTTTATACCCAGAATTTATCAGAAAAATATACCAAAAAATTTTTTTATACCCTTTTTGTTTTCAGAATGGTTTTATATAATAGACCATTTAAAATATATAAAGACAATTACACATTTAAAAGTAATCATTATAAAATTTCATTCATTAATCGATTTCCATGTATTTCATAAATAAATAAATTATTTATATTTCTCTCTTACATTAAAAATGTTTAATTTTTTAATTAATAATGTTTATTTTTTTATTATTGTAACCAATATTGTAATTAAATTTTCTAGGACATTGGGAACACTAACTCAAATTTAAATTCTCCTCACCTTTGGTACACATTGAATGAGAATTTTTTTAACCCTTTTGTTATATTTTATAATATTTAAAATTTGGCATGATTTGTTAGACGTAAACATTTATCTTTTACCTATTCTAAATCCTTTTTCAAACATTCATTTTAAATCAATAGTTAATATAATAATATTTCAACCTATTTATTTTTTATAAGTAAAATATTTTTATTTCTTGTTATCTTCTCTTAGATTCTGATTTCCATTAAATTGATGATCCTTTTCATTATCATTGAAAGTATATTTAATTTTTGTCACTTTAAACCATTAGGTAAAATCATAAAATCGTTCATGAAAATGATATCTTTCATATATTAATTATTAATTATTTATATTTATATTGTTTAATTAATTAGTTTAAAAATCAACCACAATATTTACCTCAATATAAATCACGAGGACCAAGTGAATTCTATATATTGATATTGATGAATAGTGGGAGTCATTATTATCCATTTTGATACCAATAAAACCATATTTTTATTATTATCTTTGTTTTTGGAACTCTCTAATTGAATGTGTCCTTTGTGTGTGTCTTCTAAAAATTACCATATCTCAATTTAATTTCTACACATAGGGTCTCTATTAAATAATTATATATTTCTCACACAATATAATTTATTCCAGTATTTTATGTTGTTCTCAAAAACAATATATCCTTTTGTATATATTTTTTTACTTTTTCTAATATGAGGGTATAGCCATGAATTATTATTCCCTTAATAAAATATTCGATAATAATTTTGAAATGTATATATTCTGTTATTCGAAAACCATTATTTGATATATCTAAGTACAAAGATCTACTCATTGAGTGTCCATTACGAGTGGCTTTATAAGTCGAAGATGTAGAGATAATTAGATTAATAATTAAAAATACTATTTCAGGCTATGAAATCAAGGTAGAATCAAATAAAAAAATTTGGATTATGTAAAAATAGAAGTAGGGGTGCTTTTATAGAAAAAAGTTCTCTGTAAATTAAAACTAAATTTTACAAAACATAAAAAAATAATGCGATAACTAATATATAAATTTTTAAATAACAACATAAATATAAATTAAAAAGAAAATTATCTAGAGATTAATGCATGATTTTAGAGATAATCCAAAATGGGATCCCAACATCACCTCCACTCATGATTCCTTGAGAGGTTTTAGTATAAAAAATTCTTTTTTTTTATTTCTAGAAACCCTAAAGCATTCTTTTTATAAGACTTTTTGAGAAACCCATTACCAAATTTAATAACCTTGGTTTTATTGGTTCTTAACATGTATCCAATATAAATGGGTTACCTTTTATAGGTCATATCTAGAATCCCATACCCAAGGATAATTTTTTAGGGGTTATGGCTAGAATCCAAAATCCCCTTACGTTTAATGTAGTAAGCAAAAATCCCCCTCACCCTCAATACAAGGACCACCCATAAAAAGAATAAAAAGAGGATTTATTATCACAATACCATTATGTAACACTGATTTCATACATATCAAGTAAAAAAAGTAAATAAATTATAGAGATTGATATAAGAGTGATGATATATTAGGACTGAAAAAAATGGTACAATAGAACTCTATAATCTTCTTAAATAGTAACTTTTACCATAAAGGTTCCCTTTGGGTGTACATGAGGTCTCATATTTAATTAAGAACATTATGAATCCTTTTATGGTCTGTAGGAGTCATTCATGGTAGAATTAAGTAATGTTGGTCCTTCATCAATGGTTACATTTTTTGTTCATGAAATTGTTTATCTAGAAGCTAGTGGGGGCCACTAGCAAGCCAGTGGTACATGGGAAAAACAAATTTTCATGAAAGACCTCATTAGATGTTTGATGAGGCCCACTGACTCATTTTTGGTATATCAAAAAAGATATTTTTTTGTCTTAACAGGTATCCACTATATAATGCCTTCATATGACTTAAAATGAGTCCTTATCAAGCCTCTTGGCCCCTTATTACATCCTAAATTATTTTAATAACAATATCTAATATAATTATATTTATTTCCATGAAATTAAAATGTTAGTAACATAATTTAATTTTTTGGTCATTAAAATTACCTATGATAGTGATATATACTACACGACATAGGATCAAAAAACATAAATATCAATCTCAAGTACACAATATCATTCATCAATAAAAATCTCAATCATAATGGTGAAAAATATTAAAATTAATCAAATAACCATATTAACTTGAATGTCTTATTCGAATGGTCTCCATGAATCACAAATCAAAGGTCCAAGACAAGTTTAGAAACATCCTTATTCCATTATAACTATATTCACATATAGTTAAATTGAGAATAGTTACATTGGTAAATTTTTTTGATTACACAAAAAAATTAACCCAAAAGTTTCCATACTGAAGTGACAAGGAACCAAAATCGCACCACTCAATACCCTAGTGTCTACTAACCAGTGGAAAGATCCTAAATCAAACATTGGACAAATATTAGTAATTCATATTCTAAAAATATATAATACCTAATTACCACTAATATAATCCAAAAAAATAATAATCAAATTATTCTTAATAAATAAATATATCAATGTTATAACTAATGAACTTTTGTCTTACAAAAATACCTATTGACCGGTCACCCCTAAGATGGATATAAATGTAGAATAATTAAATGAACATAAAATATAAGTATGCTCTATTAAATTCTAAGATCCTCCTTTCAACCCATTCCCAATCCCTATTGAGATGCTCTATCCTGATCCATGTCAAATTCACCACTATTATATAAAATTTAATCTGGGTGTGTGTAATAACACTTGAGTTCCCAATCATGGAATTGGAAATACATGTCATTACAATCTCACCAAGTTCCACATTTAAATTCTCTCATATAAGTATGTATACATGTATAAAATAAATTATATAAATAAAGCATAAAAACATTTTTTTTAGTTTTTCATATCCTTACTAGACAGAAAAAACACATGGCCATAAATGATATAGGATAAAATAGAAACATGTTTTCCTCATTCCAAACATCAAAGTATTTAGTCATTGATGCAATCTTAGTTTCTAAACCAGTCTAAACCACAACACTCTCTTAGCATAGGGCCTATATATACACCTGTACTAACCCCATTCATGGATGTTGACACATCAATTACAATGAATAACCCAACACGAGGGAGATTTGTCATCATGATACCCAATCATTCAATCTTATCTGAGGTCATGCAGAAAGTACCAAAACTATTCTATATTATTAGAGGTCATATATAAAATATCTATACATACCCCTCTCAGGGAAAGTCACACATCGACTACTAAAAAATATCTCTATCTTTGGTTGTTATACATAAAATACACCAACAAGAACATCTCAGGATATGTCACACATCATGTACCCACACCAACCAATCTCATGTGAGGTTTCACAAGAATATAAAAAAATATACCTCCTACCACATGGTTGGATCATTCTAATACATTCTGTGTAAAGGTTAATCTATCATTCCAGTCCTAAAATCATGTATAATCATGGTACATGCATGAATATATTTAGAATCATGTCATATCAACCTAACCCTCATGATCTCCGTTTCATCATTATGGTGTTAGTTACTTGAAGCATATCCCCTACAAATTTTACCCCAACATATTATCTATCTAGATTCATGATTAATATTCTAAATACCAACTCATCATAAAATTGCGATATATTGAGGCTCATGGAATTATATTAAATCCTATATGGATAATTAATTGGTTCCCTATTCCCTATCATTGTCACTGATCACTCGTACCAACTCACACTTTCGACCCTAGGGTAACCTCAGTACTCAAATGCCTTTTAGAACCCTTCCCTCAGAAACCTAGTTATATCATTATTCTAATTCAGTATCACATCCCAATCAAAAAAACCATGTAATATCCCAAACATTCATACATAAATGCATTGGTGATCCGACGGAAATTCATTTTGAAAATTATAATGACTCTTAAGTAGGGGTTTTATCTCATCTCTCTAAATGACCTAATATGTCACGAACCATCTAGGATACCCTATTACCCAAATAAAAATACTGATCCTAACATATCAATAGGGGATTCTTTAATCCAATGTGATTGAAACTATAACCTATTATCATTATAAATAATAGTAATAAAAATTTCCACAAACACAACTAGATAAAAAGATTCACATCAATATAGTAAAAGATCCTCAAGAAGATTTTAGAGGAAAAAAACAATTATATCAAAACCCATTATATACAACTTCAATGCACTAGAAATCATTCATAACAATGTAAAACATCCTTATATATCAATAGTGCAGGCCGAAAGTGTCGAGAACCTCCCCATATACTAAGATTTGCATTCTCTTTAATCGAACAAATCAGAATAAAATATAAAAAATCCCAAAGTAATAGTTAATGGGTTATCTAAAATTACTTGTATGGTATCACTAACTTTTCAATAATTTTATTTAATAAATAATAATACAAATCATTCATTCATCTTTAATCATAATAAGTATAAAATTATAAATCCATATTTAAATCAAAACATTATTTGGATTTTAGATTTATATAAAACATTTCATAGATGGATTAAATAATCAGTTTATAAAAAATTGTTTATATAAATCATTTGGAATGAGTAAAGAGTTTAAAAATACATTATAATGTATAATTAAATCACGACAATAAGAAATATGAGCATATTTATTAATATATGATAGTTTCTAAATATGAAATCCATACAAATCTCATATCAGTTATCATATAAAATACACACACCCCTATTGTTCACGCCAAATCAGACCCATCAATACCCTATCAAAGATAAGATATAATAAATGTATTTTATTGTCCTATTTTTAATTGTCAATCCTTTTGGATAGAATTACCATCGTAAAATTCTTGTCCCAAATTACCCACTAACTACCCCTGCTCACATGTTCTCAGTCAATCAATAAATAATGTGAAAATAATTTTGAATCAACATCAATTAATATTTCCCCATTTTCTATTTCAATATTAAAATTTAATTCCAAATAAAAACATGTGGTTATTTCATCAACTTACACATTTTCAAATGATAACCAGTCATAAGTTTTTATCAATTCATATTATTTGATTTTTCTCAACGTCTTTTCACAAATAATTTCACCATTACCATCAATATTTCTACTATGGCCTAACATCCAATTCCATTCTAGTTGATATTTTCCAAAAATCCATACATATAAATATCATAAAAAAATTGAATTTTTTTTAATAAATAAATTTAATGAAATTAAAAACAATAAGAAATTGAAGTTATATTCAATTTTTTGATATGAAATAGAACCACCATCCTTTTCATAAAATCAAAATTCCTTCCACATGATTCACCAAAAAAGAACACAGTTGAAAATTTTTTATAAAATGAAACAATAATCAATATTCAGAAAATAGAGTTTAGATTCATCAATCCCAATAGGGTTTATCAAACTCCCTGGAGGATGATAAATGGATATTAAATAGATACGAAGATTGCACAACTAGGGAGATGAACTGCAAAAAATGAGATGATCAATTGTCAGACAGATGAACTAGATGGATTGGAGTACTCCAAAATAATCTAGGGAAAGTCTATTGGTTTAGATAATGGATACAAGGTGTATGGAAAAAAATATTTTCCACAAAAAATAACTCATAATTGAGACTTTTTATTTTACAGGGTTTTAAACCAATTAAAGTTCATTTAATTTTTGAGTTCCAGAGATCCCAAATATACACTTAACATTTTATTAAAAATCATTATTTTAATTTTTACACCATGTGTAAACTATTATATTAATTTAATAATTGATTCTATATTTCCATATAATTTTATATTCATGGTTATAATTACAAATCATGTAACCCCATTCCAAGTCCTGTAAATCCCTAGCTGATTGTAGAAACAATAGGTTTTATGATGAAAATCCCAAAAAATTACCTGACACCGCCATTACATGTATTATCCCAATTCATTAGTTGCATTACAAATTCTATGAAAAAGGTAAATGAGAAAAGTTTCTATAACATATCTAATATAATGGTAAGGAGGTGTTTCAACATCCCCATAATTAAAACATTTTATCCCCAAAAAGCATGTCAAGAAGCTCAAATATCAAAATATTGGGGCCACTTACATAACATTGTTGCCTCAAAATCACAAGTCTCATGAGAATTATAACTCCATATTCCATAGATCATGAACAAATTTAATAATACTCCCACAACATAGCATGTTTTTATAATCAACTATCTCAACTGGATGCTCAGTCATAGAAAAATCATGATCAAAATCAATATCACTCTATCTCAAAACTTGAGAGGGATCAGAAAGATACATTCTTATATGAGATAAAAAGAATACATTAATTATCTATGTTAACATTGGTGAATTTCTATGTGACATGAAACATTCCCCACCATATCACTAACCTCAAAATATTCCACAAAAAGACTATCAATCATAACTTACATCACAATTGTCTGATGTCCCAAATTGGGAGAGACATTCAAGAATATCTTGTCACAAACTAAAAACTCTGATTGTCTAAACCAATGGTCATAATAATATTTATTCTATTTTTTTCCTAATGCTTATATAAAAAATTAAAATAAATTTTTATGGCCCTATCTTGAACTATGCTCGGTCCGGAAGAAAGAACATTACCAATATCTGACCAATAGAATAGACATTTATAAGGATGAATATACAAGGCCTCAAAATGATCCTTTATTTTTATAAACTAGTAACTATTGTTATAATAAAACACTATATCCCCAAATGGTCATCACAAGCTCCACGAAAATCAATGATACAGGCATATATCATACCCTGACGAATCTGTAAAGCTCTATTTATATGGTCACCAGTATATGGATAGAATATTAATATCAAATGAACAACGATTCCAGTTCCTCTTGAAGGAATTCCAAAATGAGAAAAATAAATTGGGGGATCTCTATCAAGGACTATTGGATATGTAACCATATGAAATTGAAAAAAAACTCCCAAATAGGGACGTCCCTGCTCCTCAACATTGGATATGTAATGAATGGGTATAATGGGAGTTGATTTGTGTATCTTTTTGATCACAACCAAAATCAAATTCATCATTCTCACAGTATGTGGAAACCCATCCACAATGTCTATAGAAATATCATATCACTAAAAGGTCTTATTAAGAAGTTGATGAAAAAAACTAGAAGTCATATGATACTCATCCCTGACCAGTTAGAAATTATTGTGTCATGAAACAATATCAGTGATATCACCTCTCATAAATGGCCAACATACTAACTTATAAAAGTCATAAAACATTATTTTTTATGTTTTGTGATGTTCCCATTCAGAATTATGACCCCACCCCCACAATAACTTATTTTCATAATAGAAAGTGTTCATCGTACTATTTTCGTAAACATGGGATACCATTCGTGGAGAAAAAAACACATTTACACTCTCACCACCATATATTCATATCCTAATGTAATGGAATTAGTCATCATGTTGTTTTTCCTAAATAAATTTCTTTATAATAGAGGATTTACACTTAACTCTATACTAAAAAAATTAGACCCATGTTCCCCAACCACTAATATGAATCTACAAAAGAAGATCCATTAAGGTCCACACCTCTGATGACTTATTCACATCCTAGTTTGTAGTATTTAAAATCTAAAGATCAGAAATGAGTGCCCATTTACATGAGTTATACTCAAAATAAAAATCAAAAGGATAAAGTTAAAATAAAAAACTATTGTCACAGAGAACCATGTATTTTCAAGGATGATATTACTCAAGATGTTGTGGTTGAATACATCATAAACCTTTCTCTAAAAGCTAATTATATGAACACTAAAGGAAATGAATTCCAACTTAATGTTCAATGGAATTGGTTGGATAATTATCCTCATGTAGCCTTTTCTCCTTGGATCCATAGGTAAATATGTGATCACCATTGATAATGATACATCCCAGACCTAGTCACGATTAATCCTAGAATACTACATAGCCATGACCGACCTTTCATAGAGTTAACATCAGTGTAGATGTCAGAAATAAATATCATCTCAATAAAATATCCCTAAAATTACATACAAAACAAATCAATCCCTTCAGTGTTTGAAATGAAATTAGATAATCCATCATTGTGAAATATTTTATGATCTTGTAATAATAACCACTAAAACACATGAAGATCCAATTCTAGAATATAATAAATTGTTTCTCGTAATTCATAACAATTTTCACATTCATAGTTTCAATATAAATATTATGTTATGTGATCAAATTTCTCAGGAAATTCAATTATAATATCTATAAATTACATTTTCATGGCATGGAATAATATAGGTTTTTTCTCATAATTTTTAGAACTTCTCTAATGTGATGCTCATGATCCACCTTAGACATATTATAAACAAAAACATCATACAAAAATACCACACTAAATGATGCAATATACTCATGGAAGATAATATTGAAAAAATTAATAAATACTACAGGTACATTTTTTTTAGATAAAATTTCATAACATGGTACAATTAACGGCCATACCTTCTCTTGAAGGTGTTTTTATAAATTTCATATTACTTGGAAATGGTGTTAACCAAATCCATGATTAATAATTGAAAACCAATTCACCATTTTAATTTGGTAAAACTGATCACCAATCCTTTGAAATAGATAATTATTTGTTACCGTGACAGAAATATGATTATGGTAATCATCTAATAGGTGAAGTGCTCCATTATCACTCATATAAAAGAAAATGGGTATCCCCATGGTGACACAATTTTATTTATAAATCAATTATCTAATAGATAATACAACTATGTCATAATCTCTTTTGTATCATCAGGTGGGTTGTAGCAAGAAGAAATATAGACTACTTTATTAAAAAACACTTAAACAACAGATAAATATACTTCCCTTATCAGTGGATATCCAAAAAGATCATAAGTGAAAACATTGGAAAATTCAACTGAAATTATAGGGAGATCATACCTAAATTATTCCTACTCTATGTAAAAAGTGAACATAGATATCACATACCCTCGAATTGGATGAGAAGATCTAGATCTAGTCGAACGTAGGTCCCATTCATTGTGAACGATATAACACACCCCATTAGGTGCACTAAATGAAACAAATCAAATATAAGTATCAATTCCTTCATTATTAGAAATGATCTAATCTATCCTAAAATTGTCATCGCGATGTTTCATATCAAGAACTATAAAATACCAAACAATATCATTCTCTGTTAAAGAAAACACACAAGTAGGGAAATAGATACTCTTCATGCTCTCCATTATTAATTTTGATGTATAATACATCACAAAAGTAAAAATATATATTGGAATATTTAACATATTCACACAAAGAGTTCATATAAACAAATGAGATGCACCAGTATCAAATATAAACATCACTAAAGATGATGTTATAGTGATTACACCTCTAATAGTAAAAATAGGCATATATGTTTCCTCAAGATATTCTTCCACTATGTGATGAATATTTATTGATAATACATGTCATGGGAACCCGATTGAAAATGAAGGATATGATTTCATCGCAATAATGTTTGGTATTAATGAGACTTTTCCACTATGTGGTGAATAATATATATAATGATTCTTTCTGACAGAACCAACCTGATGAACTACATATCTTGGGTGCCTTAGTGCATACCAGTTTTGAATGCCCCATGTTGACACTATATAGGAAAGTCAATGGGACATTTCTAGGAACCTCAAGAGTTTTAGAATAACCAAACTATCAAGATCCACCATGAGCCTCATCATGCATTCTATTCGAATTATGGGAACACACAGAACTACAACATGGAGAAAATAGAACTCCTGTCAAGCCTAACATACTATCTAGATCATGTTTGAAAATCAGAACCATATCTTGGATGTTAGGAAAATAAGATAATATCATCAAATAAAATGAAAACGATTAATGAATAAATTTCCTATCTTGAACAAAAGAGTAAATCAAACCTGTATATCAAAATACAAAGCATACATCATAAAAGTAACCAAAAACTGTTATGATATTGAAGATGATGCTGAAGGTATCAACACTCCAATACATGTATTTAATGAACATCCACCTCCTCTATGAGTTGAATTCAATTTTGGAGAATCTTGTACTAGAAAATCAACAAATAAACAATATAAAATTCTGGGTATGAGATAAAATTCTATTTAGCATCTAAACACATGTTCCATAATAAGATTCAATAAATTATTAACAATAAGGACTTCAATTTTACATTAAACTAGCTTGTAATTACAAATCTTGGTTTAAAACAAAATTTTCATTTATTTTTATAATGATGAAAAATACATTAATCATGGAATATAAAAACAACCTATATGAAATAGTTTATATAAATTACTAGGCCCTAGTAAATCTATTTCACTAAAATTGAATGTTATAATAAAATCACCACAACAAGTAATATGGATATCTTCCCTGGGGTAAAGTAGTTTCTTATTAGGGAATCTACACACATATCATGACTGAGACCATAGAAAATGTGTGAACATAGGCCCATGAGGTTCATGGGGAATAGGACCCATCAATACCACATCATGAATGGGATATTTTAAGCTATGTTGTATTTATATTCTCATATTTAATACATTTTCATGGAATTACCAATATTAATTTCATATCCTAAATAACTCACTAACTACCCAAAAATCCTTATACTCAACAATCAATCCATTAAGGAATATCATTTCAAATCAGTTTAAAAAAAATTTCCTCATTTCCAGTCACAGTATGCCAATTTTCTATAAAAAACTAGCACATGTTTTTTCAATAAATTCATTCATTTTTGAACCAAATCAAATCATATGTTCTATTGTTCATTTCAATTTAATAAATTTTTCTAAAACTATTTCACAAAAAAATCAACACTTTCATCGAATTTGTAAAATTCTCTAATATCTCTAATTCCATTGGAAATAGGTTTTGTTTTAATCCTAACCAAATTAATTTATTTCAACATTATCACCAAATAGGTTCATCAGAAATCAATATAAATCCATTCAAAAAAACAACAAATTCATGGTTTAATAAATTTATTTGATATTAAGCATAACCAACAATATTTTCACAGAATCGCAATGGCCTCAACAAGAGTCATCAACAAATAATGGATGCTCATATGTTATATGAAATAAATCATAAATATGATTAAACAACATGGAATATAGATCCATCTATCCTAAGATTACCGATCAAACATTAATGATGAAAAGAAATAGATACATAAGATATAGGGAGACAGCTTACCTAGAGAGATGAACCACAACCAACTTGATGATCAATCACTGAATGGATTTTTATAAGGTAATGGATTACTCCAAACTCTTCTTAAAATAACAAAAAGGTCGAGAGGAAAAAAATATTGTTGAATAAAATATGATTTTAGTTGAAACTATTGCATAAACTAGAAACTCAAGATATTATAGGGAATGTAACCCAAATACCCAGTATGTAATTTTCAAGTCTCAAATACACTAAAAACTCAATATTGTTTTTTTATTATTTTGTTAATATTTATAGAGTGTCTAAACTATACACTATGTGTAATATTTCATGTCATGTAAAAATCTCCTGGAATCATACAAGAAATGAGTATATGTTGTTTTGCACCATTACATATCATGTAAATACCAAAAATACTACAAAATAGAAGGTTTTATGCTTTAAATTAAAAAATCCCTAACATCACTTTAAAATATATTCTACCTATTCCTTTATGAAATTACCCAGCCAATGAAAAACTAAACCAAAATAGGTTTAGAACATACATAATATAAATTTAATGGGGTGTTAATTATATCCCTTCATATATATAAAATCCTCTATATCTTGACACATTAATCTCTGAATGAATTATCCATCTCATGGACTACACCAAGCATCTAAATGTGGCAACCCAATTTGTATATGACATTGATTTCTTATTTTCATTTAATTAATTTTATTTTAATTTTTTTTGATTTATTGTGTTGTACTATAAATAAATATAACCTTGCACTACATGAATCAAAGACTCATCTTTTGGTTTACACAACAATATTATTGTCTTTTATTACACATTATTTCATGTTCATTTAATATATTTAATTTCACAAAAGAACGAGTTTATGAAAATGAATAATATTATAATTAGGTTAACTTATAAATTATCCATTATAATATTGGATATGAACATTATTAACCGAAATATGAATATATAATTTACAAATATATATAAATAATTGAATATAGGGTGAGATATTAATTATAAATGAAAACAATGCCATTTTTAATTAAAATGAACAATTTTTTTATCAAAACTATTTAAATAAAAATAAAGGAATTTATAAAATATTAAACTCAATATTTATGGAATTTATTGGTGAAATGTATATCTAATATATTCAATCTAATGTTCAAAATGCATCTAATATGTTTTTTAAATATGATATAAGAACATATTCAATTTTTTCGGATAAATGATGTAATTTTTTAAATGCTTTATTACTTCCTTTTGATGGTGAACCTATTCTAAATAAATTTTTAACAACATTTTATATTCAATATAGAAAAATAAACTTTTATTCTTGAAACTGGATAAAAGAATTAATTTTGGATGATTTTTTGATATTTTTTTGATTAGTTCCATGTTTTTATGAATAGTAGAACATACTAAATGTTACTTGAAAAGAAATTATTTCATTAGAATAATTTAAATGGTAAAGTAATATTATTTAATATTTTAAAAATATTTTTATGTTATATTTTTATAATTTAATATAATATATGTAATTAGCATTAATTTTTCATTGTATTTTGATATAAAAATATTCAATCTTCTGCAATGTTTTAACATTTAAAACTTATTTTTTTATTCTAAAAATTAAATTAATTTCAAATTAATTACTAAATATTATGTTACCTTAATTGTGAAAAATTGATTAAATATTTATTTTATGTGCATAAAAATTATTTAATCATATTTATTTTAATTTGGGGCACTATGAATATTACTTCTAGTAATTTTTATTATTATGGTAAAATTAGAATCGAGTAATTTATGGTAAATATATTATAATAAAATTACACTAACCCTTGTACTAATTAAATTGGATGAGTTATTTTCCATATAAATCACCCTTGGGTCAAAATGGAATCCTTTAGGAGCTAGTTGGGTAGGATTAATACATTTAATATATTTTATTTTAGGAAAAGTTAAACACGTCTTACTAAAATGTTAATAACATTATCATTATTAATATAACATAATGAATAAGATAAATTCAACAATAAACACTCATTTCAAATATAATGTTTTTCTTTATAGGGGATATTTATTTCATATTTGTAGAAAATAAATAATTACTTTAATGGATTATAAATTTATGGAAATGAAATTATTTAATTAATGAAAAGTCAATACTATAAATTTTATTAAAATTATAAAAACCCATAAAATAATAAAAACAGGACCAAGAATTATTATATGAGTATATATAGACCATAATAATACAAGGGTTTTGTAATTGACCATTTGGATCTCTATGTAAATTATTATGAAACTTATAACATTTTATTTAATGTTATGTTAATGTTTCCACATTCAGGTTTAATTAAATAATACATTTTTATATTGGTTTTTCTATGATATATATTAAACTATGAGAATTATTATGAAACATTGAATATATATATTCATTTTGTTAGTTTATTTAATTTTCTCCCTAAAAATAAGTATATTAAAAAATTACAAAAAAATCATTTAGTAATTATTATAGTAATGAAAATATCATTTTAATGTTATTAAAATTGACAAAATAAATCTAATTTGGGATTATTTAATTATCCAATTTGACTTATATATGAACTTGACCCTTAATTATATAATCAAATATTTGGTTCTAGGATAAAAAATTATATTTACATTTTTTAAATCAATTGATTTAATAATGTAAAAATAGGAAATACAAATTTTTTACCAATGTAATGTATTAATAAATTATTTAGAATTAATAAAAATAAATTTATAATATATAATAATTATTATATAGTGTTAAATGTTCAAATTTATTAATTTATGGCCTAATTGAAAACATATAATAAAATATTTCATCTTTTTAATATTAAAATATTTGTAACCATATTTAAAAATTTTAATAAAATAACAATGTGTTAATTAAAAAGATATTGATTAATTGAATGAAAAAATGTCTATAATTAGTTTTTGATGATTTATAAACCTTATCTAATCTATTATTTTAAACAATGTTATTTTGGTGGTTTTTTGATAGGTACATATTTTATTATAAATTTAAATTTTTGGAGATTGCAAATGTGCACCTCACCTCAATTATAAAAGTGCACATTACCCCTCTCTTCATAAATTCATATTGAGCTTTAAATATCGGCCATCCCATTCACATTTAGCTTTTCAACTTACCTATTTATCTTCTAGCTGTCTTAGAGTTCTATAAATACCAACTCTAGTGCCATTAAGGGGAGATCTAGAGGGAGCTCATTTAAGAAGATGTAATCTCCTCTATCGATTCATTCAAAATTATTTATTTCTACATCCAATACATGATTTTCATGACTTATAAATTAATAAAAATAGTATAAAAAATTTTATTGCATGTTATTATTATTATTTGATAACCATATAATAACCATTATCCACCTTTTCATTAATGAATTAACCTTACATGTGTACGTACAACATGAGGAATCTACAACATGGTGTAATCTGTATTTACCACCCACCTTAAATGTATGGGTATAATGATTGAAATAATGAATATATATATAACACCCCAAGCATCCACATTACACTTTTCATTGAATAATTCAATAGCATGTGTTGTACGCATCTTCGAGACTCTAACACATCACGACTAATCAATCTAGCCTTTATGAATAGTAATACCCACATTTTGAAATTTTATAAATTTTATCTTTCACAATGGAATTCACTTTTGGATTCAGAATATCAAAACTAGCTAAGGGTGAATTTTCGGGTATTTTTCTAAAATCTATCAATTTTCAATGAATAGTGAAAAAACATTGAGTTATAGTTTCGAACTGAATTTTTATTTAAATAATTATTGATTTTATTTAATTTTAATTTAGGTAAAAATAGATACATAATAACTATAAATGTTCAATGTAATTAATTTGAGTTAGTTTATAATTTTTTTGATATATAAAATTTTTATTGAACTTTTCACCATCTTTTACCAACCTCCTAGGAGAATTTCCAAATTCATATAAAACATACTTTTACCACTTCTGTGAGTGGAATTTTGAAAATCAGAGGGACACAGATTATATCAGTATGAAAAATGTTGTCCAATAAGATGAAATTTTTTTGGTGAATAGTATCATTTTACTTTTAGTTACCACGGTTAAAAGTAAATATGGTATTTAAAGGTAAAAATGATATTATTATTACACAGAAATATGTCCTAATTCTATTGTATCTTTGTAATTCAACCCAAAACAACCTAATCAATAATATATGATCATTTTGGTCCACATGGATTAGATTAGAACATTTGTTATTGTTTTATTTAAAGAAGCATTAAAAGAGTTAAAATCAAAGTTGAATGACTAAAACATTTTTAATATAGGATTATACATTTGATAAATTTGATAATAAATATTTATTAGAAAGATAGAAAATTCATACATAATGTTTTTTTATTTATATTTTTTGACATTATATAATTTAATTAATTTATGACATAATTATTATGTAGTAATTACCTAATTAATGAAATATTAAATTAATTTATACTATAAATATCCAAATAAATTTAATTTGAGACTTTTAATGAATTACAATAATTTTCTAGGTTAATATGACATATTAAGATTAGTTATATGAATTTTTTTAGAATTGATAATGCTGTAATGAATTTAGAGAAAACAAAATACTAAATAGATTCAAAATTGACATAAAATAGTTTTTAAAACAACTATTATATTATTAATTGATATTCTATTCCTAAAAATCTATGGTTTGGAAAAAGGACTTTTATAACGATAAGTGTGTCATTAATTAACCACTTGGGGTTCTCTTGGAAGTATATATTATGTTTATTAACCATATAATATAATAATACAAAGAGACATGGTAAATGTCAAACTATTTAATGAAGAGTTAAATATAATAGATAATGTAAATATAGGGACCCAAAACGTTCTAAAACCTATTGGTTGACTGGTTTTAGACCCAAACCCACCTTATACATTAACTAAAACATTTTTTATCCATAAGAAACCGAAAATTATTTTATTATAAAATAATATTTCTAGCATTTTCTAAGGTGCCCCTCACCCCTCTTATAAAAGGGCACTCCATATGAACTCTAATTCAGACCTTCAAATCCATTTATCTCGGCCAAACCCTTCCCAAATATCCTTTAAACAATCATCATTTCATTATAGATTCCATACTTTCTTCATAAATCCATCTTAATTATCTCTTTTGATCCAATCAAATGGAAGAACCCGAAGAAGAGTTAAATATTTCATCACCTATTTAAAGTTATGTTATTCTTCCACTTACTTTTTCTTTTTTTTCATTCTAAAATAATAAATACAATATATTCTATATACAGTGATTTTATTATAAATATGGTACAACCAAATTTACTATTCTATACATCCTTTTAATGACATGTCACCATACGTGCATACGTACCGCTTACTGTCTCCACGTCATGGTGTAATTGTTATTCAATACAAAATTATTTGGATGTGTATAATAATGAAGTTTATTTGATTTAAATAATAAATATTACATGATAATTTTTCTGTATTTATTATATACCATCCAATTTTATATTATTTTAATATCAAAAGAATGATATTGTCTCCTGTGCATACGTACGAATTACCGTCTCCACGAACGCTGTGAGATTCATTCCCCATCGCATCCATTCAAGACTAAGATTCAATAGATGATTAAAAGTAATATTTATAGACATGATATAATTCTAGATATGAATTGGATACATCCCATCAATAAAAAATACGACTCATATAACAAAGAATATAAATTAAAACAAATCTCTTAAATCCGGAAACTACATTAATACTGAGATATTATTAACAAAGCAATGTTAAAAGATCATATATGATATCATATTAATGTATATGATCTTAGAATAATTTAATAATAATTATTTCCCCATTATACAGGATGTTATACTACCCCGTAACCAAGGAAATGTAAAAGGTAAGGCTTAATTCTACAATCTCTACATTATCTGAGGTTGTTTATACATAATTATCTACGGGGACCTCATTATCATCGGCATCCATGTTTCTTAAAAATTCATTTCAAAAAATTCTTACAATTTACTAGACTAGTGGTAAAATTCATTTATACCCCTTTTTTACTTTAATAATATGTTTATATGAATCTTTAATCTATTTTCCAAACAAGTTCCTTTATAACCATTCCGAAAAAATTAAGGTATGAATGTATTTTTTTTAACTTATATGGTGGGTGCGGCTATTTTCCACTGTTATAAAATTTTTGAATCATCCTTTACAAGATTATATGAATAATTTCAAAATAAATATTTTCTTTATAAATTATGTGTCTTTTAAATTATTTCAAAATAGAAAGAGATATTTCTCTAAAAAGGGTTTTGATTTCATCTATGTAAACATCCTTTGAAAGATTTTAATATTATTTGATGTTTATTTATTATGATAAAATACTTCCATTTGGTATTAAAGGTTTTTTGAAATGCTTGACTATGGATGTGTCATTTTTATACAATTCATGGTTTATGGATTAAGTGTTGACATTTCGTATGCTAGTTTTAATATGAATATTTAGGTTATGCTTAAACCTTTTCGTATAAGGAATGCATTAGACTTAGTACGTGATGGGTGGAGCCCACTATAGCTCCTAGATGCATCGGTAGGTCTCATGAGACAAAATAGTGTTTTCACACAAGGCCTAGATAGAATGTTATTTGTTTTCCTAGCACAAGGCCTTGACTATGTGGTTATGAATGTCTGGCATTATACATTCTAGTATTACGAAAGTGTCTATTGATATTTCATGTGATTATTCAACTAGTATAATATCAATGTGAGTATGTAAATGATATTATTTGATTTTAATATTTTCCATATTATGCTGATGTTCAAGTTTAAATTTTAATTTGTTTTATTATTATACATTTCCTTACATGTTTATGTTTATTTATGAAAGCTTCCTCTATATTGTTATCCTTACGGACTATCAGAGCTCTCCCCATTCTATGTTTTATTTTTTCAAGGATGGGAAGAAGTATTTTATGACAGACCTGCAGGGATAGTCTAAGGGGATATGAGTGTGGTCAATGGAAACAATGTTGTTATAGTTTTTTATTTTATGATGCAATGAAAATATTATGAATGTATCTAGTATATCCAAGACTACTAAACTAATCAGTCTTTCAAGACATGATCCTTTGTGATCATGCCAATATTATGTAATAATGCACCGACTCTAGGTAACTGGGGTTGGGGAATTATAGTTGGTATCATAGAATTTTTAGTACAAACTTTGGAAACTGGATTTATATAAACACGGAATAGATCACATTACACTAAGATGGAATTTGAGGATTAGTATAAAATAACTTCCTAGAATTTTGGTATTTAGAGATTTTGTGAGTTTTCAGAGCAATACATCCATGTCTGGATACGAGCAGGTAGAGGCAGCTCTGGTACAGATGAACCAAGGGGTGAAAACTCAAGCAATGAGTTTCGGGATTGACATAGGGTTATCCTGGTACACAAAAAAGGGCTTTACATCACTCTTGGTTATGATACTCTCAGGGGATATGCTTAGGATAATTCTCATTTTCTTTACATACCATTATGAATGTTTTATGAGTATATACATCCTCAAATAATTTTTTTTATGATTATGGATTATATCCATATACTGTTCAATTTATGATAAGTGTTTTCAAGTTTGGATTTATGTATTTTAATTCATAAACTAATCTTTTTTATTTCTTTGTTTAGAAATGGTGCCTACTGGAAGGAATGGAAATCGTATCAATGCACGCACTGAATGTAGGGATTTCCCTCCAACTCAATATAATTATAGTGGAGCTGGTGATGAAACTGGTGATGATCAGTTTATCATTATATTGGGACAACTCACTCTGGTTATGAATAATAACCAAACCTGTATTAAGCACCCTTATTTGCATCATGGAGGACCAATGTTAGATCAATTCATGAGGAAACAACTCCCAATATTCAATGGGATTAAAAATCCATTAGTAGTTGTGAAATAGATAAATTCCTTAGAGAAATTACTCCATGCCTTGGGGAGTTGTGAAAGGGGAAAAGTTGTTATGGCTGTTTACCACCTCACTAAATATGATGATCAATGGTGGTCATTGATTCAAAACACAAAATAAGATGATGAAGTATCAAATATGTAATGAAGGGAGTATAAAGAGATTTACTTATAAAAATAATTTCTTCCAAACCATCGAGATGATATGGAAAATAAATTTCCTAGTCTGAGGAAAAAAGTGGATGAGAATGTCACAAAATATGAAGCTAAATTTACTAGGTCAGAGAGGAATGTTGCATATTATATATGTAACCCAAGAAGTAAGATTGATCATTTATTTTATGTGTTAAAACCATTTGTCCATCGAGCATTAGTTTCACAATCTTTCTTGTCATACGATGATATTGTCTCATGTGCAATCAAGACAGAAACAGAATTCCCTATGTTATATGAGTTTAAAGCCAATAAAGAGATGAAGAGATCTGCTGAACACTCTGGAAATGGAAATAAGGGGAAGAAGGGAAAATTTGAATATCCATTCTGTATTAAATCTGGGAAGAAACACCCCAGTACTTTCCTAAAGGGAATGGTAGTCTGTTACATGTCTGGTGAAAAATCCCACCAAACTCGTGATTGCAATGGGAAGAAAGAGGTTGTCGATGTTGAATACTTAAATTGTAGAGAAAAGGGGAATTATGAAAATGAATTTCCTAAGATTTAGAGGAACTTAAATTGGAAAAGGCCAAGGGTTCAAGGCCAAGCTTATTCTTTCACTACTACTAAGGTTGAAGCTTTGAATGATATGGTGGAAGGTAATTTAATGGTTTCCTCAAGTTTAGAAATTGATTTAATTGATTCTGGATCATTGCATTGTTTCATATCATCCCAGCTTACTAAGAAGATTAGATATTTTCAATTTGATTTATCAAGGGATTTTTCAGTAAAAACTCCTAAGGGAAGTATCATCGCTACAATGTTTTGTGAATCAGTTCCCATTAGGGAATATAAATTTTCTTTATCTGCTGATCTCATCATCATACCAATGACTGAATTTGATATAATCCTCTGTATGGATTGGATTTCTGACCATGATGTAAATTTTTATATGTTGATGTGTTTCCAGAATATTTACCTAGACATCCTCCAGAACGAGAAATTGATTATTCCTGTGAATTAATTCATGTTTCAAGGCCCATATCGAAGACCTCTTAAAGAAAGGACGCTGTAATTTTATTGTAACTAATGAAACAACTAGAGGAATTGAGTAATAATGGATTTATTCTCCCTAGTGTTTTCCCATGGGTAGCCCTAGTCCTTTTTGTTAATAAGAATGATGGATCACTGAGGTTGTGCATTGACTACAGGTATATCAATGATATACCAATAATGAACATGTATCCATTACCTCGCATTGATGATTTATTCGACCAACATAATAGAGCTCAATACTTATCAAGGATTGACATTCGATCTAGATACCATTAGTTGGGCATGAAGAAGGAAGACATTACGAAGATAGCATTTCAAAATAGGTACAGGCATTTCGAGTTTATAGTAATGCCTTTTGGAATGACTAATACACCCTTTGTCTTCATGTATCTAATGAATAAGGTTTTCAAGGAACATCTCAATGATTTTTTAGTGGTATTTATTGATGATATCTTGGTATACATTAAAATATACAAAGATCATGAAAATAACTTTCGTGTTATCATGAAGACTTATAAAAGACATGAATTTTATGTAATGTTTAGCATGATTGAATTCTGGCTTAATGAGAATTCTTTTCTTCGCTATATTATCTCTAAGGATGGAATCTCAATTAATCCTTCAAAGACCAAAGCAATCCAAGAATGTCCAGCCCCGATTAGTATAACTGAGGTACGCAGTTTGGTTGGTTTAGCAGGTTATTATTGACGTTTCGTCCAAACTTTTTCCTGGTTTTCTAACCCATTAACAATGCTCACACGAAAAGGGGTTAAATTTGATTGGACAAAAGAGTGTAAAGAATGTTTTGAAAAACTAACGAGTATATTAGAAAATGGACATATATTGACTCTACCATCGAGGAATGATAAGTTTGTTATTTATAGTGATGCTTCAATTAAAGGACATGGTTGTGTCCTTATGCAGAATGATAGCTTTACTGACTATACATCACGACAGTGAAAAATTAATGATAAAAACTATCCTACACATGATCTGGAGTTAGTAGCTATAATCCTTGCATTGATGATTTGGAGACACTATCTCTATGGTGAACTATGTGAGATATATACCGATCAGAAGAGTTCTAAGTATATTCCCTCACAAAAAGAAGTCAACATGAGGCCAAGTATATGGCTTTAACAACTCAAGGATTATGATTGCACTATAAACTACCACCCGGGGAAGGAAAAGAAGGTAGCATATACCTTGAGGAGAAAGCATAATGGTGTTTTGATCAAGATGAGAGTTGAAAAGGATCCTATATACATGGATATAGAAAACATGTATATAGGAATAACCATGGAATATTAAACATCAATACTTTTTCAAATGATTGCTAAATCATCATTACTGTAAAGAATAAAATGTTCATAGGTTGATGATGGGGAGTTTCGAAAAATGATTAATTTTGTGAATGATGGGAGTTTGAGTGACTATATATATGAAGATGGAATTTTGAAATTTTGGAAGAGACTCTGTGTTCCCGATATACCTAATCTAAAAAGGAAATTTTTGGATGATGATCATAGTTCCAATTTCTCTTTACAGCCTGGTATCACTAAGATGTATATAGATTTGAAGGAACATTTTTGGTGGGGAAACATGTAGATGGAAGTTTCAGATTTTGGGTCAAGATGTATGGTTTGGCAACAAGTGAAAGCTATAAGGCAACAGCCTAGAGGATTCATGTAACCTCTCCACATACATGAGTGGAAATGGGATAATATTATGATTACCGTTTTAATGGGACTACCAAAGACTCCTAGAAGGGACGATGCAATATGGGTCATTGTTGATTATAAGACGAATTCAACACATTTTCTTGCTATAAATGATGATTTACCACTTGAATGATTAGAAAGACTATTTATTAAATATGTTGTAAGACTTTATGTAGTACCCCAATCGATTTTTTCTGATCTTGATCCATGTTTTACATCATGATTTTGGAAAAGGCATCAGAAAGACCTGGATACTGAACTTCATTTGAGCATATCCTACCACCTCCAAACTGATGGACAATTAGAACAGACAATTAAAACCTTATGTGACATATTGATATCATGCTCACATGACTATCAAGGTATGTGAGATCAATATTTATCTTTGTTAGAATTTTCGTATAACAATAGCTTCCATTCAAGTATTCAAATGGCACCCTATGAAGACTTATACATAAAAAGATGTTGCACACCCACCTGTTGGGAGGATGTTGGTGAAAGAAAACTCGTTGGCCACGAACTTGTGGAGGAAGCGATGGAAAAGGTGAAGGTAATCCAAAACCACATCAAATCATCTCAAAGTAGGCAGAACAGATATGTCGATAACTGAATGAAGGATTTGGAGTTTTAGGTAAGAGATCATGTTTTCATGAAGGTATCTTCACGAGAGGGTGATATATGTTTTGGTAAGAAGGGAAAACTAAGCCTTAGGTACATCAGTCCTTTCAAAATTATAGAACTAATATGGTAAGTAGCTTACCATTTGCAAATGCCGCCAAGTCTTTCCAAAGTTCTCAATGTATTCCACATATCACTGTTAAAAAAATACATGCATGACCCAACAAACATACTCTCCTTTGAGGAATTATAATAGTAACCGGATATATCTTATTGTGAAGATCCTGTCATTGTTATTGATACAAGAGGACAAGTGCTGAGAAACCAGATGACTCGTCTGGTAAAAGTTATAGGGAGAAACCATAAGATGGAAGATGCAATGTGGGATCCCAATGAACTTGTGATGAAGAACCACCTGAGACATTTTATGCAGTAATATTCTAGAAATATTGAGGATGAAGTTATTTGAATCAAGAGAGAATGTAATACCCCAAGCTTCCACTATATACTTCTATTTGAATAATTCAATAGCGTGTGTTGTATGCAACTTCGAGATTCTAATACATCGCGGCCAATTTAAATAGATGTTATGAATAGTAATACCCACTTTTTGAAATTTTATAAATTTTATCCTTCAAAATGGGCTTTGTTTTTGGATTCGTAATATTGAAATTATAATAGGATGATTTTTTGGTATTTTTCTGAAAACATTCAATTTTTGATGAATAGTGAAAAACTCTGAGTTATAGTTTAAAACCAAATTTTTATTTAAATAATTATTTAATTTTATTTAAATTTATTTTCAGTCAAAATAGATACATAATACCTATAAAGGTGCAGTGTAATTCATTGGAGTTAGTTTATAACAATTTTTAATATATAAAAATTTAATTGAACTTTTCACTATTTTTTCCCACCTCCTATGAGAATTTTCAAATTCAAATAAAAAATAATTTTACCGCTTCTGTGAGTTGAATTTAAAAAATCCATAATACATGGATGATATTATTAAGAAAAATGTGGTACAATAAGATGAAAATTATTTTTTGTGAATAGAAACGTTTTACTTTTATTTACCACAGCTAAAAGTAAATTGGGAATTTAAGGTTAAAAATGATATTATTATTATCTTAATACATGTCCTAATTATATTGGATAAGTGTAATTCGACCAAAAAATCCTTATTAATCAAATATGATCCTTATGGTCCACATGGATTCAATTAGGTCATTTATTATAATTTTATTTAAAGAAGAGTTAACAGATTAAAAATCAATGTTTAATAATTAAAACATTTTTAATATAGGTCTATAAATAAGATAAATTCGACTATACATATTCAATAGAAATATAAAAAATTACCAATATAATGGTATTTTAATTATATTTTTTAGACATTAAATAATTTAACTTATTTATGACACAATGATGATGTAGTAATTACATAATTAATTAAATATTAAAATAATTGATAATATAAATATTAAAATAAATATAATTTGAGACTTTTTACGAATACGAATAATTTAATTGGTTATTATGACATATTAGGATTGGTTAGATGAATTCTATTCTAAGGAATAATTCTGTTATTAATTTAGAAAAAACAAAATACCAAATAGTGTCAAAATTGACAAAAATTAGTTTCTAAAACAAATATTATATTATTAATTGATATTATATTCCTAAAAATATATGGATCTGCCATAGGACCTATATAATGATATATTTATCATTAATGAACCCCTTGGGGTTCTATTGGATGTATATTTTATGTTTAATAACCATATATTATAAAAACACAAAGAGACATGGTAAATGTCAAACTATTTAACTAAAAGTTAAATCTAGAAGAAAAAGTTAATATTGGGACCCAAATGTGTCTAAAACCTATTGGTTGAGTGGTTTTCGACCCATCCCCACCTTATAATTTAAATAATTCATTTAGAGACATTAGAAACTGAAAATGATTTTATTATAAAATATCATTTCTTTTTTTCTAAGTTTCCCCTCACCACTCTTATAAAAGGCCACTCCCCGTTCTCTCTAATTCACACCTTCAATCCCATTTTTCTCAGCCAACCCCGGCCCAAAAACCTCTAAAATATCTTCCCATAATCCTAGAGGACTTCCTTTAGTCATAAAGCCAACCTATGGATCCCTTTTGATCAAATAAAAAGGAATAACCTGAAAACAAGGTAAACATTTCATCACCTATTTCAAGTTCATTTCTTCTCCCACATCCCTTTTCCTTGATGTTTCCATTATAAAATTAAAACTATAGTATCTTCAATATAAAATAATTTTATTATAAATTTGGTACAACCAAATTCATTATTCTATCCATCCTTTGAGTGACATGTCACCATATGTGCGTACATACGGTTTACCATCTCCATGTCGTGGTGTAATTATTATTCAATACATTATTATTTGGATGGGTATAAAAAAGATGTTTAATTGATATAAATAAAAAATATAACATTATAATTATTCTATATATATGATATAAAATCCAATTATATAATAATTTATTATCAACAGAATGATATTGTCGCTCGTGCGTACGTACGAATTACTGTCTCCACAAACATGATGTGATTAATTCCCCATTGCATCCATTCAAGACTAGTTTTAATTAGATGATTAAAAATAATGTATAAAGGATTGATTTAATTCTGGATATAAATAAGATACAACCCATCCATAACAAATATGACTGACATAATAATAAATATAATGGAAGACAAATCTGTTAACACTCGAAACAACAATAATAATAAGATATTATTAACAAATCAATGTTAAAAAATCATATATGATATCATATTAATGTATATAATACGTGTATAATTTAATAACAATTATTTCACCATAAGATAGATGTTTAACCAACCCAAGACCAATTAAAAGTACAAGGTATGGGAAAATTCGACGATCTCAACATTATCCAATGTTGTTTATATGTAATCCTCTACTAGGAACTCTTTATCATCCACATCAATGTTTCATAAAAATGTATTTAAAAGAATTCTTATTATTTACTAGACTATGTGCTAAATTAATTTATAACCTTGTTTTATTTGTATAATATGTTTATAAAGGAATATTTCCATAATTTTCCAAACAAGGTCCATTATAACTTTTTCGATAAAATTAAGTTAATAATTCCTTTATTTAAACTTATATGGCAGGTGCGGCTATTTTCCACCATTATAACATCGTCGAAGCTTCACTGACAAGACTATAGGAATACTTTCAAAATAAATGTATTCTTTATAAAGTATCCGATTTTAAATGATTTACAATTGAACGAGATATTTATCTATAAAAGGGTTTTGATTTCATTTATGTCAACATCCATTGATTGATTTTAAGCTTATTGGAAGTTGATTTATTATGATACAAAACATCCATATTGTATTGGGGTTCTGTGATAAGTTTGGCTGTGGATGTGTTATTTTTATACCATTCATGGTTTATGGATAATGTATTGACATTTCATATTCTAGTTTTAATACGAATGTTTATGTTATGCTTAAACCTTTTCATATGAGGAATGCATTATACATAGTCAGTGACGGGTGGAGCAAGTTATAGCTCCTCGTTGCATCGGTCGGTCTAATGAGACAAACTAATATCTTGGCACAAGGCCTTGACTGAATCTTATTTGTAGTCTTGTCATAAGGCCTTGACATTGAGGTTATAAATGTCTCTCATTATGCATTCCATCCTTATGAATGTGTCTATTGATATTGCATGTGATTATTCGACTAGTATAATATCCATGTGAGTAAGTAAGTGGCATAATTTGATTTTTAACATTTCCATATTATGATGATATTCATGTTTGAAAGGATTTTTTTTAGTCTTATACATTTCCTTAAATGTCTATGTTTATTTATGAAAGATTTCACTATATTTTTATCCTTACTGAGCATTTGAGCTCACCCCTTTCTATGTTTTATTTTTCCCAGGATGTGAAGATGTATTTTATGACTGACCTACAGGGATAGTATGAGGGGATACGAGTGTGGTCTATTGACACAACATTGTTGTAGTTTTTTATTTTATGATGTCATCTAAATCTTATTAATGTATCTATTACTTCCAAGGATACTAAACAAATCGGTCTATCTAGAATTTATCTTTTGTGATCATACCAATATTATCAAATAATGCACCGACTCTGGGAAACTGGGTGCGGGGCGTTACAATAAATGATTATTAAGACAATATTTTTATTTTTGAATAATATATATACCATCCACTTCCATACCAATCAACAATTAATGGAATTATATCATCGCGACTGCGTATGTACTTCCTACCATCACGAAAATGTGATGTGATTAATTCTACTTGATCTTTATTAAATATTGATTATATAAATTTTTAGAATGAATAAATATTATATATATTAAATTAGCAAAATTTTGGTTATTTTATGACTATAACATAATAACGCGAACATGATCTTATCTAAGAAAATATGGGTATGAAAATGAAGCAGATAATACCCAAAGCATGAGTAAAAATGATACTAACAAACTATCAAATTTGATCACCTATGCTATCATAAAATTAATATAATTATATAATAATTTGATTAAATTATATTAAAAAATATGTAGTACGTTCAAAAAAGTACAAAGGAACCAAATCATTAGTTATGGGTCTATTTATCTTCACTTTTATTTTTATGTGTCATATTCCTTATACACCACATGTATCATTTATGTGGTGTTAAGGTTTCCTATGAATGTTTTTATGATTATTATTCAAAATGTTTTGCTATCTAAAAATGAATATATATTTTTTTCATAGTTTATTATTTGATAGATTATATAGTGTAAACGGATATTTTCTTAATCTCATTATTATTCACGATTATTTATACGAATGAATTTTCAGGTGTATATTAATCATCAATGACAATTTTTCCGAAATATGTATTTTTATATATTCTTTCTCTTTATCTTTAGTTTTTTAAATTCAATCTTACCCAATGGTAAATTTATTATTAAACATTATGTATTGAATAATTTTCATTTTTTATTCGAGGTTCTTTTTCCGTTTGGAATAGATTGAGTGACCAACCACTCTAATTGAGCCAGACCATAAGGTTGAAGTACCGGCTGCTACTATGCTACTCCCTTCTCTGACTGTCTGAACAGCAATGGAATTGGGGTTCTATTTCACTCCATTCAAAATGTGGTGGGTGCTCTTTCAAATGACCCCCACGGTACTCATTGAGGACATATCTAAATAATGTATGTGAAAAATGATTTATTTTTAATATTATCTCTTGGATGGGTTTTTATGGTTTTGTCACTCATTATTTTAATGAATATTACTAAATAATATTTCAAGGATATTTTCAAAGAATTTATTTTCTCTTAAAATTTCATATAATTTAGAAAAAATAAAATGTTTTTGAAGAGAAATCTATAATGTGCTAAAATATAAATTTCAAATGTTCGTGAAAAATTATATTCCATCAATGATGGAAATATTTAATAGGTTTATGTTTATAGTATTCTATATATATATTATTATCATTTCATTATTATTATTATGGAATTATATTTATGAAATCTATTTTTTACATGGATTCGGTAATGATTGAATGATGATTTTGAAACTTATTTTTCCCTTGAGTTATGCTATGCTGAATTATTTTTATTTTGGTGGAACATGTAAGAATGATTTCAATGTGACATGGGTGGGACTTATATCTCTCTTTAATGTATTAGATAATGATTTACATCTCATGCGATAACCATGAATATAATGGGAAATGACCTCAAATAAGCAATACATGGTTGGAATGGGACATGATCTATGTTTAATAATAATGTTTTGGAATGATAAGAAAACATAGTTCAGTAATAAAGGGCCATAACGATGAGTGAACTAGGTTTAGTAGATGAATTTTTCCACAATTATGGTCTTCAAAATTATGATTTCCTAATATAGAAATGATTCACTGTTATATTTTTTTCCATAAATCCTTGTTTTTAATTATTCTATTTTCTCATTGATCATGTTCCTTTATGATTTATGCCATACAAATTTCCTAGATATATTTCATGACCCAATATTTTTATATATGTTATAATTTTTATGTTTTTCAAATATTATGATCATTTTTACACTTTTATATTCATTTTTTGTTTGATATTTTCAGTTTTATAACCATATTGAGAATCTGATATCACCCTTTTCATATATTTTTATATCATCAGGATATAATGTATGTTTTAATAAAGCCAAAACAAAGCGTAAGAACATTATGGGAGATGTTGAAGATCAGTCACCAAATTAGAAGAATGTATACAATGTTTTGAAAGGCACTACATAAATATTGTCTTTGGGAATCTATTTTTGTAATGAATTAAGTATAAAAAATGTAATGTAATGACCATGTACATAATACTCAGGTAGTTAGAATTGGTTTTATAGTGAAGGTTTAGTTATCTTTGGAATATATGATGCCAAACCATTAGTGATATCCTTAGAGATATTTCTATGTTTATGATTATGTGTGTCTCTATGGATAAATCAATATATAAGAAGCTATCGTAGAATTTTTTAAATTCACATGGATAATAAAGAATTATGCATATGTTGTTATATATTGAATGTAAATTCCCTTATTATGATGTTTTCAAGTCGTATTATTACCTCTCAATCAATTCTTTTTGGGCTTAAAAATGTATTGAAGTAAGAGGAATAATGTTAATAGAGAATATAATTGACAATGGAAGGATATCCATTATGTGAAACAAATTAAAATCATATACTTAATTATATTTTCATACAAGAAAATTTAATGAGGTAGTAAGTTGTTATTTTTGTAAAATAGATGATTTAAAGGTAGGATACCCCATAATATGAGCATGATGACGAGATAATGATATTTGGATAATGATATGTTGCTTATAAATATTATATTTAAATGTTTTCCTTATAAATAATTAAGGATTATTGGATATGTTGTTAATGCTATCAAGAATGGTGTTTATAAAATTTTCCTCATAATAATAATGAAACACGCATGTTTTTAATAAATATGTATAGTAAATTACTTCATTTCAATTTTTAATGATAATACATGATTAATGTATTCTCATGATTAGATTGTGACAAAAATGAGGTGTCTTATAAGATGTGGGATATAATTTTAAGGCCTATATAATTCTCCACTTTTTAATGTTTAGGATATTCAGTTTCTATATGGATCATAAGTTATCAATTCATTGAACATTAGTGATAAAATTTGGATGATATTTTTATAAATAATTTTGATATTATCATAGGTGAACTTATGCATACATGAAAACTTTTCTAATATATTTTTAAGAAAATGGAGTAGGGGCTCGGACTGAAGAGGAAGAAATATTCCATCTGCAGTTGGTTCATATCACGGAGGTGGCCTTGGTGAATTCAGATGGTATCCTTGAAGCTATGAACCTGAGTACCCATGACTCTAATGGATTGGTGACCTGCCACCGATTTGAGGGTTTGGAGAATGAGAAGATACCATTGCTGATGGAAGGTATCCAGGGAATTGATGGTGCTGATTTGCAGGATGTAGTCACTAGTAATTGGGGAGTTGTGGAGGAGGCAATGGATAGAGAGTTTTCCGTCGATCCCAGTAATCCTCAACATTTGGAGCATGCACAATGTTTAGTTATGATCGAATCTAATAGTAAATTTGAGAAATAATATAGGGGTTGATGGTTATCAGAAGGTGCGTTCCTCTGGAAAATGGGGTGACCTATCCAATAGTGAAAAGGAGAATGATGGTAGTAGGACTCGAATCTCTTATAGTGATATTATTCAGGGTGGAAAGAGGAATGCGTCCAGGAATGAGAAAGTTGTGACTGGTCCGCCAGGACGAAGGCTGAAGAAATATTAATCTTCTATGCCTATGCTGATGAGTACTAGGTCCTCTATCCTATAGTCTACTGAGGAGCTACTATATTAGGAAAAGATAAATCTCAGAAGGAAATATGCCCAGATTCTGATGCAATTTGACAACTCGGAGTGGGAATCAGCTACTGTGGATGAAGAAATGGATCAAGATTATAGAGACGGGTATGACTGTTGTGACTTTTAGTTGATCTTGTGGTTTGTGATGTTCTTTTTTTACTATTCTGGTTGTACATTTCATTTATTTTAATGACTGGTCAAAGACGTTGTCTCTGGATAACCTTCGGGGTAAGTATTTCTTTCGATTCAATCTTCAAACCTAGTGAATTCATCATTGAACAAAAATGTTATCCTAGTACTTTCATTTGAAATCAATCAAATGGGCACATAAATCATTGATATTTTTGGATTTTTATTCTTATATTTATTTTAACCTCGCTCTCTATCACTATCCATATGAAAATTATAGTTATATATATCTTATATGTCATTGTTGTCACTTTCCATGTACATTCACTAATATGGAAACCATGTTATGTGTAACATTGTGTAACCGTTATGTTCCTGAAAATCATTTTTGAAAATATGTATTATTATTAGATTTTTTATGTGGGTTTCTATGGAAGATCATTTCAAGTATTAATCCATTTATAAAACAAATTAATATATAAGGAATAATTTATTTTAATGATACTATAATGTAACACCCCATGAATTTTATGGGGTAGTTTTATTATTTTTTGTAATTATTTATGTTTTTTAATTATTTGTTGTAATTAATGTATGAAACAACAAGTTAACCTTGCACTACACACAACTTTGGTCCATCTTTCGAAATATAAACCACTATTCTTGGCTTGTTTTACACATAATTTTGAGTTTTTTTGATAGATTTCATTTCCAGAAATATCGAGTTTAATAAAAATAAATAAATATTATTATGATAACTTATAACCTATCCTTTATAATGGATGTTATTAATTGTATTAACTAAAATAAGATAATATAATTTACAAATGATTATGTATATATATATATATTATATGGTGAGTAATTAATTGTAATTGAAAACAAAACTCGTTATAATTAAAGGGAAATGTTTTTCTTCAAAACATGATATATGAAAATCAGTCAATTTATATAATAATAAAATCACAGTCGATTGATTTTATTAATTAAATATTTAGAAAATATAATTAATCAAATTTTTAAATATCATATTATATGTTTTCTAAATATGATATAAGAACAAATTAATTTTTTTTAAATACTTAGTAATCAAAAAATTCAGTTTTGTTGGATTTTGATGACACACCAATTATAAATCATGATTTTATAAAAAATTTATATTCTATGTGATAAAAATAACCTTTTTATTTGGAATTTTAAAATACATATTTTTATTGGATTACATTTTTATTCTTATGATATGTTTCAAGTGGTGATTAATAATAAAAAATAATATAATATTTTTTAAAACACTTTTTTCATCGATATAATTTATATCGATAAGTAATATTATATAGTGATTTTAAAATATAAATAGATTATATTTGTTTCATTTAATATAATTTTTCATTTTCATTAGTTTTACATTTTATTATGATATAAAAACATTTCAATCATTTTCAATGTTTAATCTTTTAAAACTCGTCTTCTCATTTGGACAACGGGATTAATTTTATATTAGTTACTACAACATACATTATTATAATATGGAAAAATTGATTCCATATTTCAAATATGTGGGTCAAATTTATTTAAATATTTTTCTATTATATTTAGGAATTATGAATAGAGTTTTTATTAATTTTTATTAATTTATTAAAAATGGGAATTGGGTAATTAAGGGCAAATATAATAATATGAAACTATCCTAAATCATATCTTAATTTAATTGGATGATATATTTTTGACCTAAATAAAACTTGGGTCAAAATAATATCTTACGGAAGCCAGTATAGATATACTAGGACATTTAATATATTTTTATTTATTGAAAAGTTCAATAGGTCTTTCTCAATTTTTGATAAATTAATAATTTTTAAAATAAGGTTTTTCATAATAGAAATTCTAATATAAACCCTCATTTTAGAGATAATATTTTTAATCATGGCAATTTATTAGTAATTTTTAAAAAATAAATAATTACTTAAAAGGTTTATTCATTGGTGATGAAAAAATTATTTAATTGGTTAAAAATCAGTAAAATAATATTTATTATGATGATTATAACTTTTAAAATACTGAAACACTTTACCAAATTTTACTAGTCCATTATATCTCGATAATAATAATATAAGGAAACATTTATTGACCATATGGGGATAAATAGGTAAGATTATGAAACATATAAAATTTAATTTAAGGTGATGTTAACGTTTTAATATTTAGGTTTTATTAAATTACCCATTTTTTAATGTAGGATTTTTCATGAGATATATTTGACTATAGGCATTATTATAAAATATTAAAGAACTATATTCATTATATAATTTTTATTTATTTTTAACCCAAAAAATAATTATAGTAAATAATTACACCAAACTAATGAGGAAATTAATTTTTAATGAAAATACAAAATTAATGTTATTAAAAGTTTTAAAATAAATATTATATGGGATAATTAATATATCCAACTAATAATAAATCTGAAATCGACTTATTTGGGATGAAATAAAATATTTCTTATATGGATAAAACGTTATATTGATATTTTTAAAAATCCAATAATTGAGTAGTCTAAAAATCAACAATATTGATTGTTTATCAAAATAATGTATTATTATGTTATTTAAAAATTAGAGCATTTTTAAAAAAGTATTTAATAATAATTGTATAGTGGGAAATATTTTAAAATATTCATTTATGGTATACCTGATATTAATTAATTAAATATTTTATCCATTTACTATTGAAATATTTTTTACATTGGTTAAGAATTAAATAATATTACAATGTTTTAATTTAAATGTTAAGACGAAACATGAATAAAAACCATGTCAAAAATATATTTCATTATTATATTAAAAAAATATTTAATATTTTATTAGAAAATATGATATTTTTGTTGTTTGTATGGGATAAAATTTTAAATTAAATTTTTTTCTTTTTAGATTACAAAGTTACCCCACACCTCAATTTTAAAAGTGCGCATCCTCCCTCAAAACAGAACTTGTTTTTGGGAATTCATTCTCATCCATAACCTACCAATTTCTCTTATAAAACATATCAGTTACATTCAAGAGGTTATGTTCTTCTGAAAATACTGACTTCAGTGACCTTAATAGGATATATAGAAGGAGATCATTCAAGAAGAGGTAATCAGGTCTACTGATTCGTTCAAACTTATTTCATTTTATAAATCATATTCACGAGTTTATCCTTTAAAAAGTAATAAATATAGTTTAAAATTTATTTATATATTTTATTGTGATTAGGGAACAGGAATATTTTACCTTCTGTCCATCATGTGAAAAATAAAATTTGCACACATGTGTACAAATGGATTACCATCTCCCTACTATGGTGTAAACTGTTTCTAAACCCCACATTCATTGATATATATATTGATGGAAATAAAAACTAAATATCATTATTATAAAAATATGTTTATTATAAAACAATATATATGTAAACTACTTTCATAGTATACCACAATTAAGGGAATGATATCGTTGCTCATGCGTACGTAAAACCTTTATCTCTATAATGCGATGAGATTCATTCTACATGATCTTAATTATAGAGTGATCATATAAATCTTTATAATTAATTAATATGGTATATATTTTATTAAAATAATTTGTTAATTATATGACTATAACATAAGAAGTTGAACATAAACTAATATGTCCAAGCCTGTGTAGAAAAATAAAGCAGTTAATACCTAAATGATGTATAATAATGCTGTTAAAAAATAGTTAATAGATTGATTACATAAGATATCATTAATATTAATATTATTCTGTAATAATTTATTATAATTCTTTAAACCAATTTAATGAGTCTCAAACAATTATTAAGGAAACCTTACCTAAGGTAAGGGGTTGTTTTTCCTCACTTTTATTTTCGTGGGAGATATGTCGTATACAAAATTATATTAAATTATTGGGTGTTTATTGTTACTGTAACATCCCAAGTAAGTAATTAGTAATAGATAGTTTTATCTGTGTCTATTTATGAATTAGATAGTGTTTTAGAGGCTTAAAATGACAATAAATCCAACCTTAAGCATGGAATACACTAATATTTTTAAAATATTGTTTTACTGCCTTTCAATGGCAAAAATATTTTAAATCAAACTTTTGACAATTTTATAAGATCTATTTGTCAAAATAAACTTATTATTTATTATTGGGACATTGAAATTTACATTGGATAATTTTTTGGTATTTTTCTGACAATGTTCACTTTTTATTGAATAGTGAAAAATACTGCATTTTACATCAAAACTACTTTTTCATCTAATTAAATTATATGTTTATATTATCTTTTTAATTGGTTTTAAAGTTCAATTAGAATATATTTTTACCATTTAATCCAATAGTGGTCATTGAAATTAATTTAACTTTGAAATTGGACTTACACTAGTGTCAATCTTTTGATACTTATTGTTTCATAAAAACACATTATTTGCTCTGACATCGAGAATTAATTATTAAATTAATTAATGTAACTTATATGTTTTGAGTTTTTTAAAATATAAATCATCTTTTAATTCAAAATATCAAATATAGCTTAGGGTGATGTTTTGGTATTTTTCTGAAAAACATCAATTTTTGATGAATAGTGAAACCACTAAGTGGTACTTAAAAAACTGATTTTTCGTTTGAATTTTACCACCACTTTGTTTTGAATTTCAAAAATCCGACATACATGGTTGCCATTAAGAAGTAAAATGTGGTTCAATGGGATTAAAATAATTTTTTGGTGAATAGTAACTTTTAAGTTTTTAATTGCGATTAGATGGAATTAGTGTAATTTAAGGTAAAAATAATGTTTTAGTAAAATGAAATGATCTTGAAACATTTCCTACCCTTATTTTATGTGTCATGGACGACAAAGGCAACCCATGGGTCGATTTTTTGACCCCATGGAGCCACATGGGTAAGATAAAGTCATTAATGCCTTTTATTTAAAGTAAAAGTAAAAATGACACAAACATGAGTTGTTATACTAATCCAATTTTTAAATGGGGTTATACATGTCATAATTTTGACTATAAATATTCATTAGAAAGATAATACGATTCCATACATCATAGTATTTTTTTATAATTTTTAAAAATTAAATAAATTAAATTATTTATGACACCATGATGATGCAGCGATGACCTCATTATTTAACGATTTAAATATAATGAAAAGATAATGTAAAATCCAAGACCTAAACATGTCAAAAACCTATTGGATGGGTGAATTTGGAACTATTATCACCTTATACTCCAAATATATAATATTGGGACCTTTTAAATCTGAAAATAATTTTATAATAAAGTATCCTTTTATACCTTTCCACGAGTGCCTCTCCTCTCCTCTTATAAAAGGCCCCCACCTCTACCACCTTACCCACTCCTCTCAAGCCTTTGGCTCGGCCAAACCCTGCCCATTTTGTCTCTAAAAATTCCTCTATAACTCTTAGAAGCCTCACTGTGGGCATTAGTCTTCCCATGGAAGCCTTTGAGCTCAAATCAAAAAGAGTTTCCCGATTTAAAGGTAGTGTCTTCTCTTGTGTTCTTATGTTTTATTTTTCTTCTCCAACCCCCTAAAATATTTTTACTCATTTATTATGTAACAAAACCAGTATAGTCCATATACTAGGATGTTGTTATAAGATGGATTGGAGCTACATTTACACACACCTACATCTAATGGTTTAACAACATACTTTTCCTGTGGATGGCGAATTTATGTCTCACGAAATGATGATTGTTCAATATTATTCTAACACCTTCAAAGGTGGCCATTAAGATGTCACTATATTTATATATGATATATAATATGTTTATTTTTTCCTTAAGCTTATGTATTTTTCATTTTTGGAATACCTTTTTGGCTCCCACTATTGGTATACGTGATATCTTCATTTTAGGAAGTGTGGACTACCGCCACCTCAAAGTGATTTGATTCGTTAATGCCATATGTGGGATGTATAAAGGATGTAATTAATGATATTATATATGATATTATATTGTAATTATAATATACCTTTATATCATTATGATTTCATACCATAAAATACGAAATAGAAATGAAAGTTTCATTCATGCGTACGTACGGCTTACTGACTCACTGAACAGTGCATTTCATTTCTTACCTCAAAACGTTATGTAATATTATAAATGCATTTATATACTTGATATATATGATATATATGATATCTACATCATGAGTATTACTCTGGATATAATGGATACCTGAAAAACTTGTAATTATAAAGAGTTTATTTTTGACTCAAGTATCAATGATCGTTAAAATGACTATTATTAACATAAATAATTACATAGTGTTCATGACATGGAAATAAGTGATATAAAAGGAATAATTAACATGAAAAAGGTTCTTAAACAAGTAGAAATTAAATCATGTTTATTATTCAGGAGGTTAAAGAATGATCGAGTCAAGTCGGACCCGAGGTATGGGACTTCGTCTCAATCTCCTTTCATTGAGGAATATTTTGTTTTATACACAACCTTATTTTATACGGTGTATAAACCCCTTTTACTTTTACTTTTATCCAAAAAGAATCTTTTTTATACGAATCGTTTTACTAAATGACAGAAGGGAATGTTTTTATCATACGTATGCGGCGACAACGACTTCTCCACCACCGTGACAATTATTTGAGTTTCGGATTCCTCTACAAGACATACCATTAATTTAAAGAAAATTAAATACCATGTTTTACTTTTCTTTTATTTTTGTATTGAAAATGGTTTTAATGGCATTTTTATTATATCTATGTTATTGATATCTTTTGATTGAAATGTGGAAATATTATGTTTCCTTTATGCATGTTTTATGTGATACGATTATGTTATGGTTCTTGGGTATTGTTATGAAGATGGGTGGTTCTGTGATAAACTAATGGTAGGTGAGCCTGATATGGCTCTCCAATGCATTGGGTAATGCGAAGGAGTTAAATGTTAAGGTTTCCCCGAAGAGATTTAGGGAATATACTATGATGGGTATTCCAAATGTAACCAATAGGGATACTCCCTATGTAAGAATGTTATGAATGTCTCAAGATACCTTTATGTCATATGATTACTATGATTTATTCCTGATTTGATGAGGTATGTTAATGTGATTATGTTTTATGAGTATTGTATGATTTCATTGATTCTTATGTATACATGTACTCATGTTTCCATTCCATATTTTTATATCCCTTACTGAGATTTTTATGATCATCCCTATTTTTTGAAATTGTTTTCACATGTCAATGGAAGGTTACATGATATGATGATAGTGTCGAGGAAGTTTCAAGAAAGAATCCTTGTTTTATTTTAAATATGTTTTCGTTGATTGGAAAAAATGAATACTATCTTTTCTTTACCCACTTTGTTTAAATGTTGAATGTAATGAAAGTGTTATGATCTAAATATCTAAAAATTTAAACCTAAAAATATCCTCAATGTGTAATATTGTAATAACTCAATATTAAGTAATTTTTAAGGATGGGGCCTTATAGTTGGTATCAAAGGTCGGTTTAGATAACATTAGGAGTTAGAATTTTATTAAATTGTTATCCAAAAAAATAAATTTTTGGTCAAATTTACATGATATAGCATTTGAAGATTACCATGTTGATTTATCTAAGACATGTTTTTTTAGATCGGTTTCCTGTAGAGGAAATAGGGAAGCAGTGCTAGGAAGCCATACAGAAGGAAATAACCTTCTGAATCAGCAAACTGAGATGGTCAAAATCAAAACTAAACAGTTTGTTGTATTGATGGCTCAGTTGAATTAGGAGATAAATGGTGGTTGTGTTTATTGATGATATTTAGGTGTTTTCTATAATTAACAAGGAGCATGAAAGTCATTTAAGTATTGTCTTACAAACTATTAATGAAATGAAATTGTATGGAAAATTCAGCAAGTGTGAGTTTTGGTTGTAACAACCTTCATTCCTTGGTCACATTGTTTCTAAATATGGGATAACTATTGATCCTTCAAAAACAAAGGTTTTTTAATATTGGAAAATACCCACAAATGTAACTGAGATTCATAGCTTCCTTGGTTTGGCAGGATATTACCAACGGTTTGTTAGATATTCTTCACGGTTATATAGTCCAACGACTAAGCTAACTCGAAAGGGTGTTAAGATTATCTGGACAAAAGAATGTGATGATTGTTTTTAGGAGTTAAAAAGAAAATTGGTGAATGCTCAAGTTTTGGCACTACCTTCCAAAAATGGTGATATTGTTATCTATAATGATTCTTCAATGAATGGACTTGGTTGTGTACTAATGTAGAATGATTAGGTAATTGCTTATGCTTTACGTCAGTTGAGAACTCATTAGGTAAATTATCCTACAAATGATTTGTAATTAGCTATTGTTTTTTTCTCTTTAAAAATTTGGAGGCATCATTTCTATGGATTAAAGTTTGAAATATATACTGATAAAAAACGTTTAAATTGTATATTCACTCAGAAATAATTGAACATGAGACAGATGAGATGTCTATAATTAATCAAGGATTATGATTGTATAATTCATTACCATCCAGGAAAAGAAAATAAAGTGGTTGATGATTTGAGTAAAAAAAGTAATACTTCATTAAAAATGTTGCATTTGGAACGTGATCCTTTGGTTAAGGATTTGATGAACTTTGGTATAGATGTTGTTGGTTCAAGACAGTGAGTTGTAGAAAAAGGTAGAGCCGGTTCAGAAAGGTATGTTGCCTGAATTCAACATTGATAATGATTGTGTTTTGAGATTTGGGAAGAGAATGTGTGTGCCTTGTGATTCACAGTTGAAGAGAGAGTTGTTATGTGAAGCTCATAGTTCTCCATTTTCAGTTCGTCCTGGCGGTACTAAGATGTACAGACATCTGTGGGAGTATTACTGGTGGGATGGAATGAAAAGAGATATTGCTGATTTTACAGTGATGTGTTTGACTTGTCAACAGGTTAAAGCAGAGAGGAAGATACCGAAAGGGATGATTCAGCCTTTACCAATGCCAGAGTGGAAATGGGATAATAAATCCATGTACATCGTTGTGGGATTTCTGAAGACACCTCGAGGTTAACTTATATCTTTTGGAAAGGCCTTCAGAATACCTTGGGTACTGAATTAAATTTTAGTACAACTTTTCTTCCTCAATTAGAGGGGAAATCAGAACGAACAATTCAGACTTTGGATGATATGCAACATGCTTGTTCGATGGATTATCAGGGAAGTTTGTACCAACATCTTTCTTTGGTGGAGTTTTCTTATAATAACAGTTTTCATTCCAGTATACAGATTGCACCATTTGAGGTGTTATATGGGAAGTGTTTCCGAACTCCAACTTTCTGGGATGAAGTGGGTGAAAAGAATCTTATTGGACCAGAATTGGTTGAAGAGTTGGCAGAAAATGTTCAGCTGATACAGAAACACATGAGAACAGCTCATAGCAGGCAGAAGAGTTATACAGACAAGAGGAGGAAGGATCTCTCTTTTGAGGTAGGTGATAATGTTTTTCTAAAAGTTTCACTATGGAAAAGTGTGTTGCAATTTGGTTATAAAGGAAAGATGAGTCCAAGGTTCATTAGACCATATGAAATTCTTGAGAGAGTTGGATCAGTTTCATAATGAGTGGCTTTACTTCCAAGTTTATCTCAGGTACACAATGTTTTTCATGTTTTGATGTTGATAAAGTACATGCCAGATCCATCTCATGTTTTGAGTCCAGAGGTAGTTCACCTGGAAGAGAACCTATCTTATGAGGAACAACCGGTCCAGATTCTTGTCCACTGGGAGCAAGTGTTTCGGAATAGGGTTATTAATCAAGTAAATGTTATGTGGAAAACCCACATGAATGAAGAGGCAACATGGGAATCTGAAAATGTGATGAGGGGTAAATACCCACGCTTATTCAATAAGTAAATAAATTGCGGGGATGCAATTTTTAAAGGGGGGAAATATGTAACATCACAAGTATGTAATGAATAATATATATATTTTATCTATGTCTATTTATGAATTAGATAGTGTTTTAGAGGCTTAAAATGAGAATAAATCCAATCTCAAGCATGGAATACACTAGTATTTTTAAGAAATTGTTTTACTGCCTTTTGATGGAAAACCATTTTTAAATCAACATTTTGACAATTTTATAAGCACTATTTGTCAAACTAAACTTATTATTTGTGATTAGGACATTGAAATTTACATTGGATTATTTTTTGGTATTTTTCCAACTATGTTCATTTTTTAATGAATAGTGAAAACTACTGCATTTTACATCAAAACTGATTTTTCATCTAATTTAATTATATGGTTATATTATCTATTTAATTTGTTTTAAAGTTTAATTAGAATATATTTTTACCATTTAATCCAATAGTGGTCTTTGGAATATATTTCACTTTGAAATTGGACATAAACTAGTGTCAATATTTTGATACTTATTGTATCATAAAAACACGCTATTTTCTATGACAGCGGGAATTAATTATTAAATTAATGTAACGTATATGTTTTGAATTTTGTTAAATAGACATCATTTTTGAAATTGGAATATCAAATATAGCTTTGGGTGATGTTTTGGTATTTTTCTAAAAAACTTCAATTTTTGATGAATAGTGAAACCACTAAGTGGTACTTAAAAAACTGATTTTTCGTTTAAATTTTACCACCTCTGTGTTTTGAATTTCAAAAATCCAATATAAATGGTTGTCATTAAGAAGTAAAATGTGGGTCAATGGGATTAAAATATTTTTTTGGTGAATAATAACTTTTATGTTTTTAATCGCGATTAGAGGTAATTAGTGTAATTTAAGGTAAGAATAATGTTTTAATAATATGAAATGAACATGAAACATGTCCTACCCTTATTGTATGTGTCATGGCCGACCAATAAATCCCATGGGTCTATTTATGGGACCCCATGGAGCCACTTGGGTAACATAAGGACGTTAATGCCTTTTATTTAATGTAAAAGTAATAATGACACAAACATGAGTTGTTTTACTAAACCAATTTTTAAATGGGGTAATATAAGTCATAATATTGACTATAAATATTCAATAAAAATATAGAAATATATTCTACATCATAGAAGTTTTTTTATAATTTTTAGACATTAAATAAATTAAATTATTTATGACAGCATGATGATGCAGCTATGACCTCATTATTTAATGATTTAAATAAAATGGAAAGATAATGCAAAATCTAAGAACTACACATGTCAAAAAACTATTGTATGGGTTGATTTAGAACTATAATCACCTTATCCTCGAAATATATAATTTTTGGACCTTTTAAATCCGAAAAGCATTTTATAATAAAGTATCCTTTTATACCTTTCCAAGAGTGCCCCTCCTCTCCTCTTATAAAAGGCCCCCACCTCTACCACCTTACCCACACCTCTCAATCATTTTTCTCGGCCATCCCCTGCCCATTATGTCTCTCCACATCCCTCTATAACTCTTAGAAGCCTAACCATGGGCTGAAATCATCCAAAGGAAGCCTATGAGTTCAAATAAAAAAGAGTTACCCGATTTAATGGTAATGTCTTCTATTGTGTTCTTATGTTTTATTTTACTTTTCCAACCCCATAAACCCTTTTTATTCATTTATATTTTAACAAAACCAGTATTCTACATATACTAGTATTTTTTTATAATAAGTATTAGAGCTACACTTACACACACGTACATCTAATGGTTAAAGAACATATTATTTCTCTGGATGGCGAATTTCTGCGTCAGGAAATGATGATTGTTCCATATTCATATGACAACTTCAAAGGTATCCATTAATATGTCACTTTATTTATATATCATATATAATATGTTTATGTTTTCCTTAGGCTTATGTATTTTCCTTTTATGTCATTCTGTTATGGATTCCATTATGGGTATACGAGATATCTTCATTTTAGGAAGTGCGGACTACCGCCCACTCAAAGAGATATGATTCGTTAATGACATATGTGGGACGTATAAAGGATGTAATTAATGATATTATATATGATATTATAATTTTATTATTATATACATTTATATTATTATGATTCCATTCCATAAAATATGAAATAGAAATTAAAGTAGCGTTCATGCGTACGTATGGCTTAACATCTCCATGAACGGTGCATTTCATTTCTTATCTCTAAACATTATGTAATATTATAAATCCATGTATATAATGTATATATATGATATATATGATATCTACATCATGAGTATAACTCTGGAAATAATGGATACCTGAACAAATTGTAATTATAAAGAGTTTATTTTTGACTCAAGTACCAATGATCATTAAAACGGCCGTTATTAACTTAAATAATTACATAGTGTTCATGACATGGCAATAAGTGATATAAAAGGAATAATGAACTTGAAAGAGGTTCTTAAACAAGTATAAATCAACTCAATTTTATTATTCAGGAGGTTGAAGAACAATCGAGTCAATTCAGACCCGAGGTATGGGACTTCATCTCAATCTCCTTTCATTGATCCATATTTGGTTTTATACAGAACCTTCTTTTATACGGTGTATAAACCCCTTTGACTTTTATGTTTATCCAGAAAGAATTTTTTTATACAAATCATTTTACTAAACGACAAAAGGGAATGTTTTTTCAGTACGTTTGCGGCGACAACGACTTCTCCACCTTCGTGACCATTATTTGTGTTTCGGCTTCCTTTACAAGCCATACCTTTTTTTAAAGAAAAATAAATACCATGTTTTACTTTTCTTTTATTTTGTTATTGAAAATGGTTTTGATAATGTTTTTATTATATCAGTGTGTTATTGATATCTTGTGATTGAAATGTGAAAATGTATTGTTTCCTTTATGTATGTTTTATGTGATACGATTATGTTATTGTTTTTGGGAATTGTTATGATGACCGGTGTTTCCATGATAAACTAAGGGCGTGTGAGCCCGATATATCTCTCCAATTCATTGGGTAATGTGAAGGAGTTAAACGTTAAGGTTTTTTCTGAAGAGATTTAGGGAATATACTATGATAAGTATTCCAAACGTAACCAAGAGGGTTACTCCCTACGTAAGAATGTTATGAATGCCTCAAGTTACCTTTATGCCTTATGATTTCTATGATTTATTCATGATTTGATGAGGTATGCTAAAGTGCTTATGACTTATGAGTAGAGTTTTATTTCACTGATTCTTATTTATACATGTACTCATGTTTCCTTTCCATATTTTTATTTCCATTATTGAGCTTTTTATGATCATCCCATGTTTTTGAAATGTTTTTCCAAGGTCAAGGGAAGGGTAAATGTTATGATGATGGTGTCGAGGAAGTGTCAAGAAACAATTCATGTTTTATTTTAAATATATTTCCGTTGATGGGAAAATATGAATACTATCTTTTATGTAACCACTTTGTTTAAATGTGGAATGTAATGCAAGTTTTATAATCTAATTCTCTAAAACTGTAAACCTGAAAAGATCCTCAATGTGTAATCATGTAATAACTCAAGATTAAGTAATGTTTAATGATGGTGCCTTATAGTTACCATTAATGTTTTGATGTTTATTTCTCAGAATGTTAACGTATTTAAATATGATTTTAATTTTTAATTTTGTTTTGAGAAATATTATCCGACCGATTAAAAAAGGTCAGGGATAATTTATCATTCTCATTATTATCTAAAATTATTTACATGTAGGTATTTACTAGGGTATATTTTTCATCCTTATAAATTTTTCATATATATGTATTCGAAAATACTCTTTCTATTGTTATACAATTCATTGAATTCAATATTACCAATTGGTGATTTTTTTTCTAAACGGTATGAAATGAATCTTTTATTGTTTTTTATATGAGGTACTTTTACATTTATCTGACAAAAGTGTGAGAATAATGTTTTCTTTTAACATATATGACATCAATGAAATTTTCCATTTTCATAAATCATTAATATCATGATGATTACATTAAAATATTACAATGTTATTTTCAAAGAATTTTTTATTTTATAATCTCAGGTCATTTTTTGAAGAGAAATTTTTTTTAAGAATAAATTTTAGTTTCTTGAAAAAATAACTTCAACTGTTCCAAAAAATTTATTGTCATCTATGATTACATTATTTAAGAGGGTTATGTTTATAGTATACAATACAAATTATTATTATTTTTTGATAATGATTATTATTTAATTATATTAATGAAATCTATTTTTTATTTGTATAATGTAATGATGGAATCATTTTTAGTAATCCCATTTTATTCCTTAGCTTATGTGATCATAAATTATTTTTGTTTATGTGGGACACGTAAGAATAGATTAATTTTTAGATGGGTGGGACTTATATCTCATTTCAATGCATAGGGTAATGATTTATATCTCATTAGATATAAAGAACAAGAACCTGAAATGATATTAGATCATTAATATATAGATTTATCTAAAAATTATCTTGGATCAGTAGTACAGGGCTGGAATGGTATGTAAAAAATGTTTAGTAATAAAATGTTTGCAACAACGAATAAAATTGGTTTATTAAATCATCTTCTCCATTATGATGGCCTTGGAAATTAGTAATTTCTAATATTGAAATGATTTTATATTATCATTTGTATTATAAAATTATATGTTTTACACCCATGCTATTTTTTGTGGCTAGTCAGCCTTTATGATTTACACCATATGAATTTCTAATATTTATTTCATGAATCAATATTTTTATATATATAATACATGGAAGGATTATTTAATGTTATGTTCTAATTTTTATATTCTTATGTTAATGTTTTGATTGATTTAATCCTTGTTTACCAGTACTAAACATATGAGCTCTCCCTTTTCAAATGATTTTAAATCCCTAGGAGAAAAATAATGGTTTTAGGTAGGTAATAAATTGGGAAGAAAATAATGGGATAATTTAATGATATTTCACCAAATTAAAAAAATGTATTCCATGCTTCCAAAAGAACTACACTAATAAATTCATTAGGAATTAATTTTTTATTTTATTAATAATTCTACATAAGTAATTAAATTTACATGTATGTTAATCTTAGGCTATTTGAATACTCCACAATCAATTGAGTGTTTCCAAAACACGGGTTTGATGCACTACCATCTCACATTTAACCAATAGGCCTTAGACTTTTATGCCTGTAAAACTAGAATTATGAAACCAACCAATGATAGTTTTGAATCAAAATATCTCTATGAACTTATTCAGTACCTCTAATAACCTTTATTTTCTTATTTTCCAACATGGAAACATATTATTCATTTGATCCAAAATAAACAATGTCAGTGTTTAATCATAATTGGTTTACATATTATTCATTTGATCCAAAAACCCCTCATTGAATAATTCACCCAAATACAAACACTGAATCCCCTATGGAATTTTATGGTATCAGAATTAATTAATTCTTCTAATGTTTAATAATTTATTCAATATAAACCATAGATTTTGAACATCCATCAACTCATTAAGAACTATAATGACTCAGAAACTACGATGAACAGGTTGTGGTCAATTCCAAACACACTCTTATACCAGATCTACAAACCCCCTTATTCGTTTTTCTTAATCAATCCAATTTTAACAAAAATTATATAAAACCAATAAAAAATTCATGGGATTATATGAATTACTCTTCTTAGGAACTACTCTACATTCAGAAAATAAATTCCCCAATTATGTAGGATAATTCTACCATTTGTAGTGAAATCATCTCTACAAAACACTAAACATTAAAATAAAAATTAGAGGAAACCCGTAGGGAATTACAAAAGAGATTATTATAGAAAATAATACTAAAAATATAAGTGGAAAAAAATACTAAATAACAATATTTAAATGGATCCATAAAAATTTGATAATGAGTGATAATTTAGGGGCATGAAACATATTAAATTTGATAAAAAACAAGAAATACTATGTGGGTTCTGTATCAGACCCCCATATATATTAAAATGGTAAAAAATTGTACATTCAGTTAATATAATGGTTAAGTTGTGATTACATAGCACAGAGGACCCATTGTGATTTTCCACTTCTAGGTTATAATGTTCTATCTATCCCTAGAAAGATGTTTATACCTTGAAGTCTACATTCATGAATTTCTCTAGGATCACGACATAATCAATAGTTACAACATACCTAAACCAAAACTAGAAACCATGATGACTAGAATAATGAGTTCATTCCCTAATATCCCATCCAAATCTGGTTTCAGAGGATGTCCCCTATCATTTAAACCAGGGATTAATATCAATTTTAGACTGTTGCACTATGTCACCTCCTACAATGCTATTTCCATACAAAAGGTTATTTCCATAAATAAATCACACAGAAAAATTCATCAAGTAATGACACTAAAATATCTTGGTGTAACATATAACCTAGGTATAATGGTTCTTTCCCAACAATGGAATGATCCATTGAACATCCCCTCATCGTGTGGTGTGACAACCTCACATCATGACATGATGAGAAAACTCTAAAAAAATTAGCAGCAAGACCAACTCAAATCTTCTCAAACATTCACCTTAGCACCTAAATCACCTCTCCAGCTAGTAAAAAAATCCCACACAATATCATTAATATGTTACAAACCATTTATTCTTGATCTGAATATACAAAGTCAAAATATCCTCTAAAATGAGCATAAAATGTTTAATTTAATTTAAATATTATGACCCAAAATATTATGTGGTGCTACATAAATAATGATTTTTTTTATAAATTATAATATATAAAAAATCTATAAATAGTGTATCCACATTGAATATAATTCTAATGTGGGTCTCTCTACACCATTTAATACATTCACATTCAAATTTAAAATTCCTTGGTCTCAAGGTCAAATCATATTAAAAAAATCTAATTATTATATAAATGTGTAAATATATAAACTAAAACCTCATAATAATATCATGTTATTAAAAATAAAAACACATAATCCATAAATAAATAAATTACTTTTTCTAAAAATAATAATTATAATCTACCAAACAAAGCGTAATATACTCTTTTGGGAATATTCGATAATGTTTGGCATGATATCCCATGACTTTTATACTTTTATCAATAAAACCAAGGAAACACATGATAATTAAACATGTTATAGAATATAATAATTTTCATATAATCTATATGGATAGTAATTCCAAATTATAAGTTAAAACATAAACCACTATTAATATAAATATTAATCTATATTATATACCATTATAATATTTATACATATACATTATTTCCTGAAATCCTTATATTTTAAAGCATATACCTTTCTAAAAAATATTCATTTATAAAATTGACACATACATTTAAGTTTTGAAACTATAAAAACAAAAAAAAATATTGAAAAAAATATAATTTATAGTCAAATAAAATTTCATGATTAGGGAATTCAAAATCAATATAACTACTATTTTTTTATTTGAAAATTATAGTCACCATATTATTACAAAACAATTATCTATTAATATATACTTTATAATACCATGAATTAATTATTTTATTATTTAGATATCAAAAAACATTCAAAATTTTCTATTTATCACATTTTCAAATCATAAATACAAACATAACCCCAATGTAAAACCCATTTAGACATATCATTAATAATTAACTCAAACAGAAAATATGAACAAAACCATTATAAAACATGACAAAAAAAATTTAAATCTCATCCCTAAAAATATTATTCTTTTTAAAACATTATCACATATATTATAGATTATTATCAAAATAAATTCTCTTAATAATTAATTAATATTCAAAAAAATATTTTCAAACAAACAATAATTCAACTATCTATATAACAATATAAAATAATAGGACTTCAATATACACCATTATATAAAAATTATTTCTCTAAAATTAATCACACACACACTATATATTTATATGAAAATGATCAAGAGTGATTAATTAATAATTTTTAATGATAGTTTAAAATAAAACAAATGTACAAGAAATTTGATACTCTGAAAAACATTTCTTCTCCAAAACTGTATTGAAATATAATGAAATTTCCAATTTTTAAAAAATGATATATTTTCCATCAATATAAAAAAATCCATAATGATTCAAAAAAGAACATTTTTTGAAATTAAAAATTGCATATATATTATATATAGAACAATACAGATTAATTCTCTTCAAAAATTCCTATAATCAGTGAATTTAACCTATCATAAAAAAAATAATTTCTCTAAAAATAATTTTATTTTCATTTCAAAAAAATTTACCCGCCACATATAACAAACTATCATCAGTGGTTTTTTGAATATTATGTTTATACACAAAAATATTAGACACTTATGGAAAAACCATAAAATTATCCTCATAAAACTATATGAAAAAGATATTCAAAAATATAATATTTGCACTTTTAAAAACTCGTATAACACCATGTATTAAAAGTGGTAATTAAAAAATAAATTCCCATAAAATATTTCTTATTATATCTATAATATTAAATATACAAGATAAACTAAAACCAAATCTATGTAAACCGCTTATAATACATGAAATGGGTTATTTTATTACCCAAACTCATAAATAAAACACATTCAGAACCTATCCGAATTTAAATTCATACATTCCATGAAAACTTAATTCTTAGAAAAAATCCTAAGACATAAAATTTTTACCTAAATATAGAATTTAAATACACAGTTACACCAATAGGAAATGAATGTTAAACTACATTAACTTAAATATAAACCACAAACCTAAGGCTATATAAGAAAAAACAAATATTAAATCATAAGGTTATAAAAAATATATAATTTGAATATTTTCCTATAAGAACATAAAAATAAATTAATTCATTAAAAGAATAGATTATAAAAAACTATTTAAATGATTCTATAAATGTATACTCATTATGAATGATTATATCATATGATGTATTTTCATCAAATATAGTAATTGAATTTTTTTTAAAATTAATCATCAACCCATATCATATTTATTATCTTAAAAAATAATACATTTATTGACTATTCTGAAAATTATTTTTTGGAATTAAAATTAGATGATATTTTTTCTATTTTAAGGAATCATTAAATAACCAAATGATATTTCCAGGAATGTCACAGCTCACATTCTATACATCTCTTACCCAAAAAGTCACGCTATTAAATTATATCCCAAATTAACATAATTAAGTTAAAATGATTAAATTTGGTTAATTAATAGAATAATAAATATGTATATGATGACATATTATATAATAATTTAAAATCCATTCAATTTCAATGCACATTATAAATTACAATTAATATAATCTATTTTATTTTATTATTAAAATACTATATCATAACTCCTCTATTATAAATGTTATTTTAAAAAATTATCTTAATTACAAAAAACATATCAAGGTGAAAATCAAATATATTAAACAGTAAATTTAATAAACAATTTATATATCCCTCGACACATTTTATATCAAGAAACCCCATTCCATTTAAAATATTATACAAATAATTCCATATCTAATTCTAAATATCAATTTTTTAAAAGTACCATTATCTAATATATCATTAAATAAATTTAACTGAATAGATTATGTCACATATATATCTATATATATATATCACTCATTAAAGAAGTGACTTGAATTTTATAAATATATAATATCATCAACAGAAAATATTTTCACCAACTCATGAAAATTTCAAATATTCAACTCAAACATGTAATATATACAATATTAAATATTAAAAAACTCACATAGAACAACATTTGAATATAACAATATCTCATATAAAATTAAAGAAAATATAAACATTTTGAGGGAAAAAATGTATTATGAATACTTCTTTTATAATTCATGGATTAGCCATACTATTATACAGATCATTCATCAACCATTCATTCAATATTTAACACATAAGGATATACTTCTTGGTATTCATGCATGTCTTATATCCCATCAACCCTAACCCTGTATCCTAATAATTTTTTTCATTATTTATTATAAATACGATATTTATCTAATTTTTATACAAAAAAGTTTCAAAACTGATATATCTCATATACATAATTAAAAAGATAAATCATAAATACATTTGTTAGATATACCAGGGTAATGTTAGTCACATCATAAAAAATGTGTGTAGAAACATCCTTTTTAAAAAATAGTTCGGTTCTTATTTTTTTATCTCAAGAATAATTTTTTCCAAAAAGATATAATAAAAAAATCAACAATATAATTTTTAAATTAATTAATGAGTATTACCTTTTTAATATTACACATATCAAACCACTATAATGCTTAAAGAATTAATTTTACCACAATTCGTAGGAAATGATTGAAAGTGAATAAACTCTTCAATTTGGACATGTATGTTCATAAATAAAAATAATTTTAGAATATACTCTAATTAATAATATGTTATGACCACTACATATGTTAGAGGTGTCATCCATATGAAAATGCACATTCAAAATTATGGAATTAATTCAATAAGATATAAAACCATTATAATTCTAATAGAAAACATAAATTGAAAAAAAAATAAGGCCAAAGACAAAAAAATTTAATATATAGAAATACATAACTAAGATATCCTAATAAAAAACAAAATTATAAATAAAATAATGAAATTGGATGATAGAGAAGTTTAAATTATATGAACTATAATAAAAAACTTTAAAAAAAATTTAAAAAAATATAATTCATCATATTAAAAAGAAAGAACCATTTAAATGTCACCTATTGATACATTATAGGCGTATATTGGGTGTCAAAAAGTTTCACAGTATGATATCACCAGTGATGTTTACATTAATTTAAAAAAACATGAAATAATTATTTTAAATAATCCAAAGACCAATAATATTTACATTTTAAAAAACATGTAATAATGACTATATAACTTATTTTAGTGAATAGTTCTGAATCACCATGAAAGAACCAGAGTTCCACATTACCCCATGTGTGTCTCCCAGTATGCAAGAGTCTTCCAACTAGAAGAAAGGTTCTAAGTCCATCAATAAGGAAATAATTACCTCTGTATCTAGTAATATCTCTAATAATAAATCAATTAAAAATAGTAAAGAATCCTCATCACATATAGAATTTAAATGATGGAATACATGTCATATAGTAAATAACAATGAGGATCCCACCATGGTAATTTAAACTATAGTATATTTACTGTAGTTAAATAAATAAATAAAATATCGAGTCCCTAAGAGTCTTCCTTGGTCCACCCCTAGTTCCATGAATCACTTCGCATCCATTATCCCTGGGCACCTTATCCTTAAAAGGATTCTTAAACATGATATCTTCACACACATAGGGATTCCCATGTATAGAGTGAGAAATAAAAACCAATAAGAATCTACCAAATGATCCTATACTAAGGTTATATTGTAAAAACGTACACACAATAAATGAAAAATAAATGTGTAAGAAACACTACAATTAAAAAGTTATCACTCGTGTTCTTACCAAGCCACAACAAGCCCTATATGTAAATACATTAGATCAATGTCATATTGAATTTCAAGATAACATGATTAATCTGGAAATATAAATGGAAATAGTAAATATCATGATCAAAATCGTATATATGTGCAAATTGACATCCACCAGGCATCAAGTGATTATTTTTCTCAGAATTTATTTGGCCTTGAGTTATAATACTCAATATCTACAAGCCATCGAGATACATACTCTATTAAATTCTCTATTTATAAATTCTTTCACATGGTATCAATGAGAAATCACTATATCCATACCCAATGCGTTGTATCATTTCTGAAATATTTCCTCACTCCCACTATATGTGATAAACATATCATAATTCTCCATTAGCTTTAGAACCATGACAAATACCTCCAAAGGCCCACTGTAAAGGGTAGTAAATACAAGAAAACAAAAAATATAATTAATATTTCATGTAGTAACTAGCACTAAATGATATAAACATTAAATATTAAAAACTATTCCATGAATGTAATACTGGAATCTAGTATCACATAAGGTTCCATTGGGTTATGCGCTCTCACAAAATAAATCATAATCCATATTGTCTATAAAGTGTTCCAATATATGAAAATTATCATGGAATTAAGTGTAGAAAATATCACTAAAAAGTAAAATATATTCCTATATAAAACTCATTTATGAATGACATCATGGCTCATAAAGGAGCCATAAACCAAATCTAATCCATATATTTTAATCTCTAAATGGTCAATAAGTATTCCCAGAATCACTTCCATTAATTTTATTTTAAAAATAAATAGAAACACAACAAGTTAAAATATTTTCTATCTCATGGATGATTAAAAATCATCAAAACATCTTATATAAATATCTATCCTTTAATTCATAGATAAAATTATAGTTTACATATGATAATAATATTTCCAATATAGAATAATCTTGGTTAAACTTGTGATAATAATTCATTACCATTCATTCATAAGTAAAAATAATTATCATATGAGAAATAATTTTCCAAATTTCCAATGATAATAGTAATGAAAATATTTACATTCACATTGGATAATAATGAAAATTTAATATATATTCCTACATGAAATTATTCTTTAATTATTCTACACTCAAATATGAAAGAGAGTGTATGGGTTATACAATACCAATATATTAGTGGAGAACTGTTTTTAATCTATGTGGTTTCACAAATAACATGAAAATGTATTTTGGGATTCTATAACTCAAATGAATATTAAAAAAGGCATGATATAATTCAATTAATATTAAGAAAATGTCAATAGTGGCTCAAAATTATATATTTCGAAATTAAGTCCACATTTAAATTATTCATTGAAATTATTTTTTAATGTGAATGTTTCAAATATGTTAATACAAAAATTACACCTTATTATAATTAAAATGAATTAATTCTTATGTTTTAGTGTGGAAAATGAAATGATAAAAGAATTTTTAACGTCATATTTTTTCCAAAATATTATTTTATAATTGTAACGTGGTTTACCATTATGAATCACATAATTGTATTAAAAGTGTAATAAATTTACCACTATATAGGTCATAAATACTTAATAACCCTTACATAGCTCTGTATTACCCTTAAAATCCTTTATAAAGTCAAATGATACCCATACACATAGTTTCTGGTACCCTAATTCTACACATCATACATTTACCTTATTCCCAAGACACCATTATGAATCATTTTTTAACTAATTTTTACCCACACGTAGCACAATAGGTAACATTATTTAACCTTTTAGTACTCAAGGATACCAGTAAATATCTCATATAGGTATGTTCTAACACATAATCATGGCATACACAAAAGGGACTACCCATATGTAGTTTATAGAATCACTCTTGTACCCTTACACAACTCATGAATATGAAAAGTAAAACATATTATCTCATAAATACCACCCTTTGTAAGACTATGTGGCCTATAAACATTTATATAATTTCTAATACAATTGATAAGTAAAAAATTTAGTTTAAATTTTTTATTTTCGATAAAAAAACTCATAAAACATATTTAATAGAGGGGATAAAAAAATTTAAAAACTGGTAATGTTTTTACCCTCCAACTATATTTACTACACATCCTTGATAAATATCACTAGTGTTATTTATTGAAGAATGTAGTCCATAGAGCTCAAACATGTGACTATCAGCCACAAATATCTTCTCGGGTCTGTCCTTGCTAGCATAAGGTTTGGATGACTACTATCAACATCAATCCATGATAGTTCCTACCTATGTTTACAATTTTCATAGAACACATTCTTATGTTGTATAAGTCTCTATCTCAACATCCTCATAGAATATGATAGTCACCATATTTTTTAAGTTATTGATATATGAAACATGAATGATGTCATACATATCTAGGTAATGTGAATAATGATCTTGATAGAATGAAATTGTCCTAACCCACAAATTAACCTAAAAGGGTTGAATATTTTTTGAGAATGGGTAATATTTCCTTTGATGATTTTAGTGGACTATCCTAGAAAGTAAATCTCAATAAATTATGATCACCAATATTAACCTCTATATGACCCCTCAAATGGAAGAAATACAATCTATACCTGTTTTTATTGGTGATTAACCTCAACTTAATCAATTGAACTCTCTAATAGGACACTAGATCCAATCATGGACCACCAACCACTACCTCACTTGCCTCATGTCAACATATAAGTAAATTACATGGCCCACTATAATACCCATTATAAGGTGCTATTTGGATTAAATAATAGTAATTTTGGTATTTTGTGAACTCAATAAAGTATAGGTGTTCATGACATGCTCCACTAAGGTCATTAAATCATCCTTGAATAGTATCCTTTAGTTTGTGAATCATCCAATTTAACATTGCACCTATATTGAATATGGTGAACTATACTCATTCTATATTAATTCCCTTGTTATTTCTATATTACCTACCAATAAAATAATGTAAAGCATAATTTTATATTAGAAATGATACTCATAGAAAATCCATGAAATCATAAAATATCATTGACACTAATCATTTCATGTTCATCAAACATGTAAGAATCATAAATCTTTAATAACTAATAAAAAATTGTTATCCATTTGAAAATCACCCATATAGTGTCACAACTCTTCAGGTTCTTGGGATACACCTTAAAAATATCAATAATTGATTCCTCATATTTACATATGGTAACAGAATGTGGCTTAAGTAAACCATCATGACATTGGTGTTCATCGTTTACCATATGACAAGTATGGAATTGGAATCAAACCCAGTGGTTCCCCTCATTATCCCCGAACACCAGAACTGTCAGTGGTTCCCCTCTTCATCCTTAACCACCAGAACTATCCCCTAAAGTCAACATTCATCGTTATCATGCTAGGATAGGCCACACAAATTGGTGTATATAGTTTCCTATTCACCTCCACTCTAGTATAATCAGGGAATACATATCTTCAAGGTTTCTATCTCATAATTACCACATGGGAATCAGGTCACCTCCTTCTAGTTCTTCATGGATCACATCAAATGTTAGGTTAGTGTCGTGTCTAGAATTTTCTAGGTCTACTTTATAATATGTGACCACAATTTGTAAATATTTCATTGATTCATGCTTCTAATATTTATAGAACATATAATCATATAATAGTCTCACCAAAGTGACACATCTCCGCTAAAGTACACTCACCAAACTCTTGATATTTAAACATATTATCAATAATAGAATCTGATATGAATTTACCTTTACTATTTGGATAATCCATGTCAAATTATAATTTCTATAGATATTATAAATAGGGTCATATCCTTATAATCAACTCTTATTTTTTGGAATTTGTAGAAGAAGATCATATAGTCAATGACGACAAAAAATCCTCTCACTAAATAGATAGTGTATCCAAAACTAAATAATATAGTCCATAGATTTCATATCAAATATATGATTATAGTAGTTATGCTAGGGTTATCTAATTGAAATTAACCATAATATACTACACTCTCTAAAAATCATAAATTACCTCAAACCAACACCGAACAAAATTCATTACAGAGTGTATGATCCATGTCTCCAAGAGTATCGGTACAATATATGTACTCAACCACGTATTTATCTCATGTAATGCTTCCTCAAACTATTTTGGCCATAGAATCTTTACTCCATACTCATCCTTTTTATCACAGACAATGATAGATGGGGTAGGTATGAGATAAAATGATCATGGTATCTGGATAATCATTTAATGATCCTGACCTCAAACATGCTATCCAGATTGGTTTCAAAGATCACCACCACCACATCATATAATTACATTGATATACCTATCTTTAATAGAAAATTCCCTATTACATAAAACAATGAATCTATAAATTAAAATCTGAATTATTGTCATAATGTTGATGTTCCCGAATCATGCTCAAGGAAATCTCTAGGAATCATGCATGATGCACTATGGTCGATGAGTATGTTAAGGTGTTTTCAATGAACACCATAATGAATGAGTCCAAATATAGATGGATTATTTTTTATATGAACATCCTGATAACTATTTATATGTTTCCTATATCTAATAGAATCATGTAATACTTTTTCATCTCATGTATACTCTGAAACATAATCTTTGCGGTCTCCACCTCTATAACATGTAGCGGATAATAGCTTGATATTGAATTTAAATCATGTAAAACCACAAGGATCACAGTTATAGATAAAAAATATCATTGATCCTCCGTAAAAGATATATATTTTTCATTTTATCCTATTTTATATTCCATTAACTTACACAATTTAAATTGAATCCATCATCCTTCTTGATGAAACAGAAATGTTCACACCCCATGGAAGTAATAAGCCTGATAAATCCCTTATACACTATCTCCATGAGTTTCACTATCATCGCCTTCAATAATATGGGTTCTATAATATATGGGGGAATCAAAATGGGATACACACCCATATATATCTTTTTCTTAATGTATGATTCCCTATTATGAGGATGTGTCATGGTGGATAAATTGAATAAAAGTTAATATTTTTAATAACTAATTTAGATTAAAATTAATTGAAGGCATTGTTATTAAAAATGTTATATATAATGTTGATGTGATCAAAACTATACCTAAAATTTTGATGGACTCCCGCATCATATTATATATTTATTTCCACTTTTTAGACATATCATTCCTCATCTTTTTGACCGATTTCATAACCATCTTGACTGTATTGAGTCTTTATCATCTGGGGTTGTTGAAGTGGACCCCATCCAGATCACAAGATCTATGACATTTTCTTCTGTGATTAATCATAATTTCCCCTGCAATTATATTTTTTAAACATTTATAATATTTATTCATAAATGGATAATAACCACTAGTTTTATGATGAACATATAGTAAATCCCCTTGATTAAAAAGTTATAACACAAATATCCACTTTCCCCTTGATAAAGAATGGATAAAAAACTTCCCTTACCTTGACATTTGAAGATGATATAGTTTAATACATAATCAATTGTCTTTCAACATAAAAAATCATCACTAGGAAAACTATTGATAGTAACAGAAATACTTATAACTATTTCATCCCCAAGACTGTTCTTGAATAATAAGGATTTACAAAGAACCTACTTAAATCGTACTACTTAAACATACACTGTCATCACACTGTACAAATTCTATGTTATTTCCTGAGAACTATTTGATGCTGAAATACCTTGAATAATGTTTTCAATGAAAATATCCTTGATGGTTTCCCAACTGAGGAAATGATAACATCTAGAAATGATAAAAATACATGAGCATTGCTTGGTGGGTCCCTATAGAATAAACCCCAACAACTTCACATTCATATATCCAAGAGTCTTCATAATTATAATGTTACCCTCAATGTTATCCACATAATCATCAATTATATATTCTAATCAATTAATATTAATTATAGAGTATCATAGAGATAAAAGTATATATCATAGTCATGCATGTAACTCAACACCCCTTCACACTCAGTAGGAGCAAGTCAGAGGAACCCCTGATAAACTTGACCACTCTATGTGAATCTAAATTATGTGTAGGATCATGCACTATATCACCCACCTACATATGAGGTAGAGGAATAAGGGTTCCTCCCATGATGGATTACCCTTAACTAATTTATCTAGCATTCCAATAATTATTCCAAAAGGTATAATTTTTTAGAATACAAAGATAACAAAATATGAAAACCACGATTATTTGAGAAAGCCATAATCAGATTAAGGAATCTCAAAAGATTCTCCAAGGATTATATCCACTACCCAACATATATACCTCCTAGAGTTTTCAAAGGTCTCATATCTAAATGTCATTAAAATTAATATATATAAATACATAACATGACAATATTATCATTTCATTTAGTTATTTCCAGTAAGGATATATTCCAAAATAAGGGAAAATAGATATATTTCATAACACAGAAAGTATTTTAATAGATATTACACATCGAAGAACTAATTGTAATAACTAATTTGTAGCCCAAAAATTGGTATATATGTCATGCGATTCAACATTTGTACTCATGATGAATCAACACACCAAATATAACACAATAATTTAATCTTAAGTCTCATCCATGAAAACGTAATGATTTTTTACACATGTTATAGAACAAACCACTAATTCCATACTATTTTTCTATATGACCTCTTGGGGGAACCCCATACAAAAGGGACTTTTGACATTAATAAGGGGTATTATGCTATCATTTGGGACACTATTCCTTCTTTATGATGATATAGATAATTTAATAAATAGAGAAATATTAATAAATAATTATAGTAACACATAGAATTTTGAATATTTCATAAAATATATAAAACCAATAAACAATTTTGCTCATGAGGTTGTGTACTAAACAAGAGTATTAATGTAGTAGATAAATAAATAAATAAAAAATAGATTCCATATGATTCCTCATCAGTCCCGCACCACCTCCATGCTCCACTACTCATCCATCAGCCATGGGACCTATTCCCATACTCTGGTCCCTATTTATTAAGTCTTCATGCACATTGGGAAACCTATATAGTATTTGAGTAATAAAATAGAGTACTAAAAAACCAAATCATCGTAAATTGCTGCTCAAATGAAGAAAATTGTATTCAATAAATTAATAATAAATTCTCAATTAACACAAAAAATTAAAAAAATTGCACACAAATGTTCTTACCAAGACACATAAAACCCTATTTTTACCTTCGTTGTATCAAAGAAAAAATTAATGTCATGTTTTTGAAAAGTAATAGAGAACTATATATAAGACTAGTAATCATGATACTTGGAATCTTTATTTAAGTACTATATGAAATAAACATGTCATAACATGAGTAATTTTCTCATAATCCACTATTTCTAGAGTCATCATACACACCATCCACAAGGAATTGAGAAACATCCTCTATGGATTTTCTAGGAACCAATTGTATCACATGAAATTCCTAATTCAACCTTGTATCCCAATCTAATGTTTAGGTAAAACTACACCATCACCAAAACATATGTGCACTCCCCCTCAATGGGATTACCATGTTGGATAGTCCACCTACTTTTAGAGGAATGAAAAATACCTCTAATCCACAGATAATAGGGTAATACATAAAAGAAAGGAATGTTTATCATAATGAGAAAATGTATCAATATTGAATAAATGTTATCAACATAATACATGATTAAATAAATAAATAATTTAGACATTACGATAGTCATCATAAAAAGTTATCACATGCTACTCTCACACTAAAATCTGTTCATAAAAAATAATTATTATCATATATGCAAAAAAAGTATTATATTACTGATAAAAGTGAAAAAAAGTTCCCCCAAAATGTATATATAATCCTATATATTTTTTGGATGAATAACATTAATGTTCATTAAGGAATCATCACTTAATTCATATCTTCATATTCATTATATCAAACTATTGTCTGAGGAATCATATAATTGATTACAACTATTTAATTTAAAAAATAAATAAAATCATTATATGTTATCAAAATTTATCCCTTCAGGATAATTCAAAACTATCATTTTATGCTACGGATTGAGATAAAAAAATTTAATTATAGAATATTGTAGTTTTCATTTGATAATAATTTTTCTCTCATGAATAATAAAGGATAAACGTGAGATAATAATTAATTATCATTCCTGGAAAAATCTATATTATTTTCAATTTTGAAATATATTTTAAACTTTTTCAAAAGGAATACAAAGATATATATTTACAATCACTCATGAAAGGAAAGAAAAAGTAATATATTTACCCAAGTGTAATTATTTATTAATGACATTTCATCTAAAGATTGATGATGAGGTGTGTGTTATTATAGTCTTTTTGATTTGATGAATACCCTTTTTTAATCAAACAATATTTATAGATCTCCTGAAAATAATTCTTTATACTTCATAAACTCTCTGTAATATCATAAAAATTAATGAGAAGTTTTATTTATTTTTAAGAGAATGACATGAGTGGATCACATAATTGATATTATTAAATTAAATTCTTCATTTAGTTTAGCCTTTAAATCAATTCATGAAGATTACGGTTCTAAAACACTTGATAATCAGTTATAACATTCAACGAACCAAATGAATTATTTAACCTGATATTTCTTGGATTTCATATTCATTAAAATTATACAGGCTTGATATAGAAATAGAAAAATATAAAAACATGGTTTTAGATCATATTTTTTCCCAAAAATCATATTTCATAATTATAACATGTTTAACCCTTATATAACTCAATGTTATTATGTATGGTTAATAAATTTTACCCATACATGGTTTGTAGTCCAAAAAATATCCATGCATAGCTCTATCACACCCTTAACTAAAATTGAGAAAGTAGGATCTACACTTATGTAGTGTTTGAGTTACCATTATTAAACTAATCTTACATGAAATAAATTATATGGTTACCCAAACATAACCATTATAAACTCAGAGATACCATACACACCATTGGTACCCTTTTAAATCCATTATAAACATGTGTCTACCCATAAAAATTGAATATAAATAGTGACTTACACATACATATCCCATATAAGTAAAGTATTACCATTATGTAGCCCATAGAATATCCATTCAACCCTATTAAAACTCTTAAAAATAAGGAATAACCATTAAAATCTCCAAAAACCACTATACATAAGGGTATATTTCTTTTACATTTGTACAGCCCCTATACAAAAAATTATTTTAAAAAAATTAGTTTTAAAATGTCCACAAAATCAACTATTATATTAATTTAAAAAATTTCTTAAAGAAGACAGGATAAAAGATAATGTTCTATTTTTCCAGCCAATTAAAGCTAAGAATATTATATATGTGTTTAATTATGGTAGAATGTATTAAAAAATATATAATTTAAATAATATAAGTTTTAAACATTAAATAGGTGAATGAGATGAATTAAAAAATATTTTATAATAACTAAAAATTTACATTCAATAATTATACCCCCAATTTGTTTAGAATTGTCCAAATTTGAAAAACCTTTTGAAAAATACATTAGTAACCCTGATATTAAATTATTACAATATATATATATATTAACTGAATTACTATAAATAGAATCATCAATCAATTCACAATAATCATTTAATAATATCTTAGGTCCAAATTATATAATCATCAATAAAGATTAATAGGATCCATATGTTATAATAAAAATTCCAAATAGAACATAAAAATAAATTTACAGAAAGATTTTTAATATTTGGAAAACAAATCAAATCCTAGTGGAATAAAACATTATAATACACTAACATGATAAGAATCGTTAACGATGATATATTTCATCCACATAATTCCCACATAGACACCTGTGGATCCTCAACTGTTTTTTTTCAGATGATTGTGAGAAAAGAAGTGAATATTTAATTTTTATATCTATATAATATATTGCCTCAATAAATACACATCACACCTATAAGAACCACTCACTGAAAAAGAAACATTTCAAATCAATATCAAATATTCCTTAATCTATGTAATCAAATATTAATCCATATTTCAAAATTTATACAATGATGAGAACATAATTTTGTCTAAAATAGAAGTCATATAAAATATTACATCATTAAATGTCTAATAGGACTTTATATTTATAATATTTCAATAAAATAATATTTAAAATTATTCATAAATAAAAATAGATCATTTCAAATTAATAAATAATATTATTTAGTATTAAATAAAATATATATTTTATCATGAAACTTATGTGAAATAACATTTCATGCGTGGAACATTAAAAATTTAAATAGAGGAAAAAATATTTGTATAAAATTATTTCCGAGAGAAAAAAATTCAACAACATAGAGAAATTATATTCATTTAATATATATATAATCTAAAAGAAAAAAATAAATTTTAAATAATATATCAGTACTGTTTTTTCATGAAAATGCAGTCCAATATAATTATATATTATTAATCAATGCATACGATTCCAAATAATGTTTTCCTAACAAACCATATGAAGTAGATACTTTAGGTTAACATTGAAATATATGATATTGTAAAACTGAAAATAAATTATTGGATAAATGGGCATCCTCGGATACCATATCAATAAAAAATGAATGAAGACAATATAATATAGAATGAAAATAATACAAAATATATTTAGAGTGGTATACCATTAATAATAAACCTAATTTGATGAAGTTTTTTAATGGATGGAATAATAAAAGAGATAAATAAAGAGGATATATTACTAGAAGATTCCCAAAATTATTAATAATAAAAAGAATATGATTTACTTAAAAAGATTTGTAATAATAAATATATCTATGTTATATGGGAATACATGCTTTTGAGAAATATTTGATAAACCATTCCTAATTATGATTGATATACTAATATTTTTTCTCAACATATAAGGTTTACATATAGGTTTCGATGTACTAGGAATAAATACATCAATTTAATGGAATATTAGAAAAATTATGTATTAAAAATATTGAATGGAAATTTGATTAATGTTTTAAACTTTTAACTCTAAATGCAAAGAAAACCAAACAAAGAAATCAATTTAGAAAATAACTATCAAATAATGATCCCATGGGTGTTACATGAGTCTAATATAAATCATATATTGTATTCTACACATGTTATCATACAATATCATCACAACCAATAATACTCTGTAATTATAAATTATTTTTTTTAAAGCAATGTTTTATTTTAAATTGATTTATTCATTTAACTATTATTAAAATATATGAAGCATTCATAAATGATTGAGAAATAAAGATTTTTTTATTATAAAATCATGAATGATTTATATTGATAATAACTATAACATATTTTTTATCATGTATGTAATAAATTTAGAACGTACATCTCATGTATGCCTTTGATATTTTAATGGATTCATTAATGAATCTATTGCATTACATAATGTAAAAACCAAAAACAACATTACATAAGCCCTCTAAATCAGTAATAAAATTAGATTATTTCTTAAAGGATGTGTTTAGTAAATTAGTTAGAATTACATTTCATGTCATCATAAATTGATCAATAAGTATTTATGTGTGCTCAATTACTCAAAAAGTATAAGTATTGTGATTTAAAAAACTATAAAGTAACCCTAAATAGAGTTATCCATGTTGATAATATTTAATAATTCTCTCATATATATGTTTTTACTCAATCTATGAAAACTCTACAATATATATATATATATAAATCTCTATACCCATTATGTAGGCTACATCAGCCATGTAATTCATCAAAATGTATATTCCAATCCATAACAATATAAAATATTAAGTAGCAATATAATTTCTAATTAGTAGTTTGTAATCCATATAAAATACCAAAAATTACACAATACTCCCACTAACCATCTTGTATATACAAGAATGTTTTCATTATTTTAAGAAAGAAATCACATTAATTAAAATTTCGGGATGTATTTTATAACATTGTAAAGTATTATTTTATCTATAAATAGGCCATTACAATTTCAATACAATATAAGAAAAAATATTCACATCCAAAACAATGATTTTATAATAAAAATTATTGGATAAATTACATTTAGGGAATACTATTTCAGTGTCCCTTTTATATTTTCTATAATAATAATTTCATTATATATATAAAATATATGAATGAACATTATCATAAATATTTTTCAAAATTTCCATTCCTAGAAAATTCAATGATTTTTTTATAAAAATTTCCATTAAATGTGATTTATAGTTTGATATTCTATCATATATAACATTTTTATTAAATAAAAATGACATCTATACTATATGAATCACACATTCAAGTGTATCCCCAATGCTCAATATTTGGAAAATGTAAATGAATCCCATCTAAAATTTCATAAACATTTACTATATTTAAAAATAAATCATATTAATGGCCAATTGATATATAGTATATTTAACATATTGAATAATTAAATTATAATAAATTGTATAAAAAATTCATATCTACCATGAACGTGAAACCCACTATAAGAAATTAATTCATATGAAACTGAATCCTATAATGTTTCCATGATATCATTTAAAAAGGGATTATATTATAACTTATGAAAAATTACTTTTCTTACTCCAAAATTCTTCTTCGAATAAATTTACTCCCACTAACACCTTGAACAATGTGATCCTTCTCATAAAAATACCACATCATACCATAACCACTTTTTCTTGTGATATTAGAAATGTAATATCCCATAGTATTTTTGGGGTAACAAAATAATAATTAATCAAATTTAAGTGTATGTTTTAAAAAATAAAATCATATTATGCATGTTTCACAACCTTAAATTCAGATAGTATACAAATTGGGATACCTCTCACTTCATATATCATATTTTTTTATTCATGACTACTTTAGAGGAATCATTTTAATTTAAAAATATCTTAATTCAATAAGAAAATTCATATAATTTTATAATAAGATCGCACTAACTCATAAATGATCAATCCTATAAAATAGTATATTTGAATTATCCTTTCATTCACATTATTAAAATATATAATTCTACGAGGTGTGAGTTTTGATACAATTCCCTGATCTCTCAAATGTTCAGTAAATACAATGATCAAGTATCTATGGCCCTAATATCATAATACAATCTTAATAGTTATTCTTAGTAGATTATTTATATTTCTTATAAACACTTTGTACTATTCAATGATTTTAAACTATTTCCTCATAAGAACTCAATTTTTAAGTAATTCTAGTCATTAGTGAATGTTAAGAATTACCTATAATCTTCAAATTCATCAGTAATAATTGATCAACAAACATTACTACATATTAAATCCAATTATCTTATAACCCCCCTAAATTTTTTTACTTAAACATTCCGTCATATATTTTTCTAATATACATTGTGATAGTATTTATACTCACCATTTGATTGTATTTACTATCCTCATATAATTAGATAATCTTAATATATTAATTATATATGATTTTTAAATTATTTTAATAATGACATTTAGTGAATATAATCCCACTATAAATGATGAAATAATACATCATATCCATTTACTCATATAATATATATGTTTAATATTGATTTGAACCAATTAATCATGTATCATTAATATCATATGTCGCTCTTAAATAGTATTTTGGATTACTAACTATCTAATTAATTTTAGTAATCATCCTAACATAATTAATCTAGGAACATTATACTTTGGATTAACCGGTTAAATATAACGTAAAAATAATATTAGATATAGCTTTATGAGGATTATATTCACTAATAATATATTTTCCATAATTATGAAAATTGGTTGTCACCTTATAACCATGGTAAAACATACTAAATGATTGAATTATTTAAAATCTGTCACATTTAAAAGAATCTCACAATTATTATTTATACGGTTTCCATAGTACCACCATATAAATATGCATCTTATGAATATAATATTTTACTATTGTATCACATTTAATATTAATATTTCATTTTATAAAAATATGTATACATTATTCTACTAATTTAATTTCTGAATAAAATGCTTTCAAAATAATAAATATGTTCCATATATATTGAAGTATTTTACCTTACTGAAATTAAGAACTATGTTAATATTTTAGAAAAAAATCAATTATATCTATATATATCCAAATGTATCCCATTTAAAATGTACATGATACTCTTTCATGTTGTTTTTTACTGTTATATGAAATAAAGACCAGTTACTATGAGCCTGGTACAATTGATGTACAACTCCCCCCTTTTGTAAATAAATCATATGATCTATAGTCAGTGATATGTGTGACCTGAAGTCCTATAAACAATTTATTAATATTAAAGAGGGTCATAAATTTCAATATTATTCTAACACTTCAAATTTATAAATAATAACAAAATATTTATTATTAGATTCTTTATAAACCAAATCATAGTCGGGGATAAATAAAAACAAAATTCTTTATTTATAGATATATTATGAATTTTATATATATCAAATTAAATTAATATAAAAATAAACATATATAATTTTAAATAAATTTTACAATACTAATGATAGAAAAAAAATTAATTTTTAAATAATAGGTATTTCTTAAATAAATAGATAATTAATTATAATATTTAACATTAGATATAACAAATTATGATAATTTATTATTTCATAAAAACATATTTTGATATAATATATTTTCATGTAGATGTGGGTCTCATGCTGATTTTGTTTGGAATAAAATATTTTTTATACTATTATATAACAAACAACCAAGATCCATGATATGGTTTAACTACCCATACCATTTTACATAATGAATTTATCAATAATAAAACCATAAAAAATGTAGTAATTATAAAAAAAATATGTGTTGGTTCTATATTGATACTATAAACCATTTCTCTTATCAATTAACCACGTGATGATTTTTTCGTTATGTAAATAAAATTTCTATGAATCCTTACAATTTATTCCTGAATCCATATTGTCATAATGTCATCAATGATTCTCAATTTTATGGTTAGAAGATTATAGAAATTTTCACAAAAAAACATTCAATTTTTCATATGGTATCCATAAAAATTAACTTTTTTATATATAAAGTATTATTTTTAAAAATGTATACTAAGTTGTGGTTTCATAATAATATACATGGTTGTAGAAAAACACCAAATATATTTTTATATTTGTATTATCATCTTATTTAATAAACATTGTTATTGTCTCTGAAAATATATAGGGATTATATGGTACATCTTTATAACCCTATGAAGTTTAAGAAAACTAAAAAACTTTAATAAATGATTAAAAAAGAGAGGAGTCAACAAGATTAAATAAGATGAATAATAAACGTGAACCATACTATTCATTCTTATTTAATTCATAAATTGAGTTTAATTGAAAATACATATTAACAAAAAATGGTTTACTACCTTACATGGTATATATTTTACACTAGATTTACCAAAAGTGTCATCGGACCCCCTCCACTGATATCTCTCTTTTTTCAGTTGTAAAGATTAAAATGACCACTGAATTCTAACCCTAATAAGACATTAGTTAGTAACTCACATCAATGGTATATAGTACATAAAATGAGTTTCATTATGAAAAATATTTTTTGACACACACACACACACATATATAAATATATCAGTATTTATTATTTATAATGAAAATATAAATAAAATCAATGGAATAATTGAAATACATCCAGAGTGGAGGAAAAATTGTCAAGCCTAAGGCATCAACAATATCAATGTTCTTTCAAGATGATTGTTGACATCCTTGTGATGAAAAAATAGCCATGTTTCTAATGATATTGTCATTATTAACAATAAAATAATCTAACATAATACATTTAATAATTTTTTTTTGGAAATAACAGTTCTATTCGTCTGTATTTAATCGATGGGTTTAAATCATTTCTAAAATAATATAATTTGATGATTCATGATTTTTCATGAATTTTATGACAACTTTAGTACCCTATTTTACACTATAAAGATAATTACCACATTGATGACGTAAGTTCATAAACAAAAGAATAAAATTTTATTTTAACATAATATAATTACCATATCCAAAATCCATATAAAATCCCAGTGAAACATAACATATCCAATCATGAACACATACGTCCCAATTCGCAATATTTTTTCATATTAAATTATCTGAATTCAGTTTATACCCATGTAGATGGATATATATATATGAACATAGATTCCATTTTACCAATTGTTTGATGATCATTTGTGTGGCTAAACTCTACTTGTGACCCTTTATAGAAACTCTCTAGATCATATTTATTGATTCCCATATCCATCTCCATTATAATTTGTAGACTCTCCTAATTCAATATAATGATCTCATTTCATGCAAACCTCAATTAAAATTAAATTATTGTTACAATTCATAGACATATAAATCTTGTATAATTTCTCGTTATAAAGGAAAACTATAAACCAAATATAATTTCAAATGAATAAAGTCTATGCTTAGAATATAAAATGGAACCTTTAAAGCTCTATGAAACCACAATCCCAATTTTTTTGAAATATGAGTTATGGATTCCACTTTATTATCTAAAAAAATATGCATCTATAGGCCAAAAACACCTCTAAATTTGATATAAACATGATAATTATGTGAATTATATATAATACATTGTATGTGGAAACTCATTTTTCTATGGATACAAAAATTCTAGATGAAATCACCCAACTAAAACCTTGTATTTTAACTCCATTTGACAACATCAAAATATATTTAAGAGATAATTTCATTTTGACTAAGAATGTAATTGAATTGATCTTTTATATATAATAGAACAATATATTTTTCAATGGAATTCTAATTTTTATCAAGAACTAGTAGAATGGGATTCAGGTAAAATAGTGCCTCCCAAACTGTAACATCAATACATGAACAACATAGAAAATAATATAGTGAATCATTACACATGCCCCTCCATAATGAAATATCAGCATTACCAAAACTAATTTTATAATTATTAAAAATAATCGATAAAATAGACCTCATGACTCTCTAAATTATATATTTTAAGCCCCTATTGATTTTTTAATCACCTCAAAGGAGATACATGTCTTGTTAAATTGAATTGTTCTCATTGATAGGATCCTACCATAAAGTCCCCAAATAATTTTACTAGAGATATTTCATATTACCCTCAATAATTGATGATTATGACAGACATCCTTAATATTAATTAGAATTTTTCTCCAATATTCATAATTATTCCTCATTTCCCATTCTTTACCCCATGATTTTTCAAAACAACATCTATTCCAACATATGAAGGACATATTTGGGCATCAAATTATACAGAAAACATGAACAAAAATCGATATGGTAAGACATTTAACCAAATATGATATTTCCAACTAGTAAAATGAAATTAATCTATTATTTTTGAATTTTACTATCCATGATGGACATAATGAAATCATAGGGTTGAATTTAAATGATTCTTATATAATAGATATTCATTTATAAACTCTAAGGAAAAGTCACATGTAATTGTGTTTAACCACCTCTAATGTCGGTCCCATCCTTTACCAATCATAATCTCATAAACCAATATACTACTCCTATTGAAATTGATATCTTGAAAACTCCAAAATCCATATGATTTAAAAAGGGACAATATATTGAATATTATATTTATATTTTCGAATTAGAAACAACAAAATAACATATTCAAAAAATTTAGGGATACATGGGCTCATGTTCCAAAAAATAAATTACCTCACAAATCCATCCACCATAATGGAATTTATATTTATTATGGAGTATAATGACCCATACATAATCCTAACATAATCTTGTGTAATGTGTATAATTTTACATTCAATGTATTTTTATGATTATAGTATTAGAGAATTATTTCATAACTATTATATTATATCTCAAATATTATATAGTAGAGACTTCTATTCTATCCAATTTTTCTCACAATAATAAAACAAATTAAATAATAACAATAATTATTTTCTTGATATAAATCTTCTTGAATTATTCAATTCACTTACCCTTCCTTATATCCTATGAAATAGATTTAAAAACATGGGATGAGCATAAACAGTTTATTAAGGGTTTAAAATAAGGAAATAAAACATTAGTCAATGAATAAATACAAATAAAATAAACCATACATTTCAATAATAATACATATTATCTTTAACATACTTCTCGAAATCATAAGTTTTATGATTAACTCATAGAACTCATAAATCATTACGGTAACTTATGGAATCCATAACATAATTACGTTTTAACATTAACATCTAAATTGGGAGTAGCGATTAGAATACCCATCATAGTATGTTCTCTAAATCTATTAGGAAAAACATTAACATAGACCTCCTTCACATTAACCAATGACATAGAGATCTATGTCGGGATAACCCACCAATAGTTTATCATAGAACCACCCATATATGTAAAGAATTCCTAATAACCATAACATTATCATAACACATAATAAAAGAATAAAGGAAAGATAACATTTCCATATGGAAATGAAAATATATCATTTCATAATATTTACATAATAAATGATTCAAAAAAAACTATTTTAAATACCGGAATATGTATAAAGGGTATATGGTATTTATTTTCTATTTAATTACACTAAAACCTGTTAATGAATCCATATGTCAAATAATGCTCGTGGTGGAGGAATGGTAATTGTCACGACATACATTAAAAAGAAACATTCCATTTGTAATTTAATAAAATTATTTGTAATAAGAATTATTTCATTTAAATAATGTAAAATGAAATTACAATAAAAATGGTGTAATTATAAACCATATAAAATAAGGTCGTCTATAAACCAAAATATGCGTCAATGAAAGGATATTGAGATGATGTCCCTTAAAATTATTGTATCATTAGATTAAGGATTAAACAATGAAATAATAATGTGTCATAAATATACATATGCCCTATATAAGTTCATATTTTGATTAAAACAATCAGATGTCATTCACACATATTCATGGTAAAAAAGACAAATTACTTCAAAATTTAAGACAATAAATGTTGATTGAGATAATATTTCCCTTAAAAAAAATTTATAAATAACATAACAATTTATAAATGGGGTTCTTCTATTTAGAAAAATTATATCCATAAAAAAGGAATTATAAAATAAAACATAAATATACAAATAATTATTCCATGCATAATCATGGAATAATATAATCAATAATGTATGCGTAAAACCCAAAGAGTGGAAATAAGATTTAGAAATTCCCTTGAAAAGATCATTTCGTAAAAAATAGATAAATTCTGTATATTCACTATATAGAAACATGAATCACATATAAATATAATATTTTACATAAATGTTTATTTCACAAACAGTTTTTGTAATACAAAATCAATAATTATAAGATTAACCCAAAGAATGTAAATTTGGTTAAGAAGTTCCATTACCTTGAGTCTGACTTGTCTTTGTTCATTCTTAATATTAATGAATAATAAGGATAGGTTAACATCAATATTATTTAAAAAATCAATTTTATTATTCATTATATTTTACTTATCATCATGTAATAAAAAATAAATAATTATTTCAGTTCATGTTAGTCATTTTGTCGATATTTGGTACTTGAGTCGAAAATGAACTTGTTTTGATGAAAATTTTCCACGTAGTCAATATTAAATTATCACCAGAATATTATTCAGAATTTAATTATCATATATATCATGTATATATGTATTTATAGTAGTCAATAACATTTGGAGATATGAAATGAAATGCACCATTCATGGAGATGGAATGCGGTACGTATGCATGAACGTTACATTCATTTCTTGTACATATTTAAAAGAATGAAAAATAAATTATAAATAGGTATTTTAAAATTAAAAAATAATATAATATTTTATATAAATTACATATGTTTATTGACTCCAACCTTTATATGTTCTATGTATTCCACAAACGATTCCTATAACATTGACGAGGTGGTAGTCCGCACATTCACAAATGAAATAATCGTATTGACACATTATGGAATGCATACATGAATGATGTAAATAAAAAATACAGAAGAATTGAGACAATATAAATATAATATATGTAATATATTAATAAATTTCCATCATAATGGATACCAATATAGGTGGTGTTGGAAACTTTAACAATCATCATTTTGTGAGATAGTAGTTCATCGTACGTAGAAACATTATGTTTGTGTCCATTAGATAGAGGTGTGTGTAAGTGTAGTTATAATAATTCTCATAACAATATACTATTATATTAAGTATACTGGTTTGGTTATTTATTCGAATAATAATTAGATCACTGGTAGTGGAGAGATAATATAATAGAAAAAACAATAGAGAAGATGTTTCCCCTAAATCGGGTAACATCTTTTGATTTTAGCCAAAAAAATATTTCTTGAATTGACTTATTCACAAGTTAAGGAATCTAAAAATAATTCAGGGATGTTGGAAGATTATTTTTGAATAATTTTGATGATTCAAGGTGCTTGAGAGGCGTGATGAAGTGGGTAGACTTGGTGGAATTTTATAAGAGGGAGGAGGGGAACTTTTAGAAGGTCTTCAAATAATATTTTATTATAAAATGAATTTTGGATAAAAATAGCCATGAACACTTTTATTTCAAATATAATATTATTTTGGATCAAAAACATTTAAACCAATAGTATTTAGAAAAGGTTAGGTCACAAAATTAACCTTATTTCTGAGCTTTAACCCTTAGTTAATAACATTAACCTTTACAATGTTTTCTTGTATTTTCATAGTATATAGTAACAATATTTACTATAAAAGGAAAATAGAACAATAAGTGGACCCTTCATGAAATTTTTAACATTATATAATTTATTTGACCTAATATTAGATTCTTATGTCTATTATATCATTTAAAAAATATTATTCTTTTTAAAAAAATATTTATTTTAATTTTAACACTATAATGGAATTGATTTTTGTTAAAATCCTAAAAACGTGATTATTTCTTAATAAAGTAATTAAATCAAAGATAATATGTCTCTATCATACTCATAATTCTTGTATGGAATCAGAATTATAAAATTCCATTTATATTAATATTTTTAATATCATTTATTTCAATCGTTTATTAATAAAACAATCCTTGAATCATCATTGTGTCATAATTAAATTTATTTATTTAATTTTGAAAAATTTCTAAATAAAATATCATGATGTATAAATAAAATTATATTTTAAATGACTAATTATATACAAATATATCAATTATATAACCCCATATAAATATATATTTAGAAAAATATCCCTTTTTATGTTATATTTCTCTTCAATTTAAATTAATTCTTATAAAATGTCATTTTCACCCCAAAGTGTCTCCATAGGGCATCAAAATTGACCTAATGATTCCATTAGACATGGATATCTCATCCAACAGGATTAGGACACATTTTATGTATGTTTTATATTGTTATAGTATTATTTTTACTCTTATTTACCATATTTGTCCTTTAACCATACAAAATAAAATAATTACAAAAGATAATATTCAAAATGACCAAAAATAAAATGAACATATTTACAATATTTGAAACTTATGAATCGAAATATGGAATCCTTTTTTCCAAATTCAAAATACGATATTGGAAAAATAATTAAGTTAAGATTAATTCCCCTTATCATAACAAATAACTATGTTTTTATGAAATAAATACTACCAAATGATTGACATGTGTTTATGCTCTATTAAAATGTATTACATAAAATAAAAATAATTGGATAATATTATAGAAAAATAATCCAATTATACTTTTAAAAAAATTAGCATTGCAATCTAAATGTATAAATATATTAGAAGAAAATGTAGTTTTCAATTAAAATGTTGTATTTTCACTATTCATTAAAAATGAACATTATAATAAACATAACCAAAATTAAACCAATGTAAATTTGAGTTTCATTATTCAATATTAGAATTTTATTTTTTTCCAATAAGACATATATATGTGAATGACTAACTAAATTTAAAAATAGCTCTCAATCAAAAGGCTGTAAAACAGCATTTTTAGAAAAACCCTTATTTTATTAAAAAAATTGAATTTATATATATATTATCCAGAAAACATATCAGATTAATTTAAAAAAATTATTGAATATAAAACATCTATTTCTAATTTAATAAAAATCTATAAATTATGATATGATTTTATAAACACAATTATTCTATTTTAAAATTTGTTTTTATAAAAGCACATTCTTTATATTCAATTGGTCTTTATTTTAATTTATAAATAATTTGGTAACCAAGTAATAATTATTTAAACATGTGAAAACTATATTTAAATTTTCACTTGATACAATTATTTCCCTCCTTTCGAATTTCTAGATGTTAACTAAAATTTAAAATAATTTCATTATTCTTATTGTTTTATTTATCATTATAACTCATTGTTTTTGGAACCTAAGATTTCAGAAAAACCCAGTTGTTATGTATGGGGTGTGCTATTGATCATAGCTTCCCATTTAAACAAAAATTAATATTAAATTCAAAATTATTTATCAATATAAAAATATATTATTCTATAAATACCTTTGTCTTTACATCATTCCCCCTATGGGAAAGTCCGTCATTAAAATTTTAAATTTATGCTAAAAAAACATATAATTCCCACATCAGAAAAAGAATGAATAAAACAAACACATTAAAATAATTAAAGATAATACAATGGTCACCCATGATATCATATAATATGATTCTATATAGGAAATCAATGATATGGATGAAAACCTATGTTTCATGTCATGATGATGAGGTATAGAAAACATGGTCAAGGTATTGTTAACTAAAATAAGACCATAATCATGTGATTGGTTAAATAGTCATCGATTCTCCAGTTGAAAATTTAAACAGACAACATTTTTGTTTAATGTTTATTTTCATTATTTTTAGGAATTTATTTATGATATATACTAAGAACATAAGAAAATTGACTTACTTTCATGTGGAGTTTCTTCTTATAATAAAATTCTACCACAATCTAATATGTTCACTAAACGATGAGAATTCAAGATGACATGGTCACACCTAAAGTTCTAGATTCATCTTCTATAGAATCACATAATCCTAAAAAGCTGAACTAAATATTTCCCCTTTCATTAGGCATTACCCAAAACCAGAATTGTTATTATGAGATTAGATAATCCCAAAAAATGATAATCCTTTATAGAAATAAATAATACTATTTTTCTCCAAAATTCAACAAATAGCACTGAAAGTTTGACAAATTTCATTCAATACACAATTTTCTATAAAATAATTCAATATAATCCACACTATGGTTGATACCAATAGTTTAGAAGGATTTCATCACATAGTCTTCCATGATAAATCATAACATTTTTCTCCAAATATCATCAACTACTTCTAAAGTATCACACTAAAATTTAATTAACCGAATCACATATTCACCAACAGAGGTCAATTATTTCCATAAATAACCCCAATTACTAAATGTAAATAACTAAAAGGCTAAATTCCTCCAAGATAAAATTCCATCATTACTCCTCAAATGAAATCCCATAGTATTTTATTTTCCTTAGGCATATAGTGTTCCCAAAAGAGATAACTTCTTTAAAAATTACATTTATCACATAATAAGATAATCATTTTATTAAAATAAATATAACCAGTGATGAAACATATGTTACATAATCATGTTATAATTGCTCCATAAAATAATCTAACAAAAATTCATAGGTCTTACTAACCAGGGAATTCACATGGGACAATACAAGGCAATAAAGGCATGTCACACTCTAGTTGTCGGTTAAATTCTCACTTCCTTGTATTATGTGATGGTTTTCCACACTATCTATGTGTCTTTCCTTTTCAAAACGTTTATAATTATTATGAGATAAAATCATCAAAAATAATGATATACGGGTTTATCTTTAATGGTTATATAAGACAATTAATTTTGTATCACAAAAAGTAATAATTTTTTATTTCCCCAAATTCAACTATCATATAAACCCAAATAGTTCATTTTTACAATATCTATAAATTAAAGGATAATTATTCATCAGATAAGAAAAAAAGTGTTATAAATATTATATGTCTTTCAAATTAATACCATCAATAATAAATTTAAACAAGTCATCATCCATACATCCAACATAACTCATCAATTCCAAAAATATAGACATCTTATTCTTTATGAATTCTTCATGATGATTTATCCATATTTTTCTATCTAAATATTTTACATTTAATTCCTGAAAAAAAACATGAATAATGTATTAAGATTTAAACATGTCAAAACCATAGATAAGAAATAATTCATACCTTTCATTGGTCATTTTCAGTTTCTTCATCTTTAGTTTGAATTTCATTAAGAATTCACAAACATATATTTGTATGGCCTTACTAATCCCATTCCCAAACCTTCATCATTGGAAATCTATATTCATAATGAGCACACATTCAACATTTCAAATAATCAATTGTTCCCTTAGAAAGAACTTCATTCCATTTCTTGGTTTCAATTGAACTCTTACTTTTTTCATGGGAGGATATTTCTTTATGACCTTTATTACAACATCTATAATACCTTCCCATAAATTTGATGAATTTTCCTAGCTGTTTCTTCACACATCCTTGGAACATAGTTTTTTGAATATACATACCTTTATGATTATTACCTCAAAATTAATAAGGATTAGTTTCTCGCACATATTATTCCTTAGAAAAATCAACAAGGCTCAATTAGTCAATAATGACTCTAGATAGTTGGTTGAGAATAACCACAAGTGTTCTCATTGAATCTCCCATTTCATTTGGTTTCTTAATCATAAAACCACTATAGTTTCCTTCACAACCATTATTACATTGGTTCCTTCTATATTCAGCCATTTAATAGAACCAAATAGGTTATTTTGACTAAATTAGTTAAATATTCATATATTGTCTTATAAGGAGGGTAAACACTAATATACTCTTTTTCATATTATATAAACACATTCTATTTATTTAAAATTACAATGTCCCTTTATAATATGCTAACCATTGCAGTTATGTTACTTATGTTTAAATAACACTCTAACCTCTAAAGTTATCCAAACTGACCTCTAATACCATATATAAGTCCCCATAATTAAAAAATACATAATTATGAGATAATTCATGAATTTGACATTGAATATATTTTTTAGATAATATTTTTATATAATTAGGCCATAATAATTACATTACATCACAAATATTATAATTTATAAACTTTTACTATCTAAATTTGTTTTCACTATAATAAAACTCCTTAAATAAAATGAATAATTCATTTCAATATTTAAATCATTGTGAATTATTCCTTTCTCTTAAACATCCTTATACCCTATGAAAAACATTTAAAACATTGGATGATCTTAAAAATATTAGTTAGGGTTATAATGTAAGGAATGAAAAAATTCATCCATGAATAAATAAAAATAAATGAAATCATACTTTTCAATCATAAATAATATTATCTTTAACATACATCATAATATTATAAGATCTTAGAATAACACATTGAATTCCAAAATCATAAACTTATCTTTTGGGATCCATAACATAATTATGTTACATCTTTCATAGCTACATAGGGTGTCACGTTTGGAATACCCATCATCATATATTCCCTTAATCTCTTAGGAGAACATTAATGATTACCTCTCATCTTACCCAATAAATTGGAGATATATATTGGGCTTTTCCACCCTTGGTTAATCACAAAACCACCGGTATATATATACAATTTACAAGAACTGTAACATTTTCATAATACATAAATCAATAATCAATAAAGATTACATTTTAATATGGAAATAATAGTATATCATTTTGAAAAATTGAAATTATCAAGGTATTCTGAAAAAAAATTCCAATACCATAATATGAAAAATTGTATATGGTATTTATTTTCCTTTTAAAAACACTACAAATTATTAAGGAATCCAAATATCAAATAATTCTCATGGCGGAAGAAATCTCAGTGTAACCACATATGTTAAAAAGAATCATTACATTTATCATTTAGTAAAACACTTCCAAAAACAAAATATTCCTTTTTAAAACTAATGAATGAAATTAATAGAAAAATGTTATAATTATACACCGTATAAATTAAGGTTGTGTATATACCAAAATAAGTCATATTGACTAAATATTGAGACGAAATGCCTTACAAGGATTGTATCATTAGATTAAATATAAATCAATGACATTATTATGTGTGAAAAATATGAATACACCCAATATATGTGGATATTATGTGCAAAAGAATCAGGGGTCATTCAGAAATACTCTTGAAAAAACATATCTAATTACAATGAAAATTTCACACCATGATTGGAGATTGGGTAATGATTTCATGTAAGAAGTTTGTATAAATGACTTCTGAATTTTTCAATGGTTTGATTATGTGTATTAATAGTATATCTATAAAAAAATATGTAAAAATTACATCATAAATAAACAAATAGTTATTCTACACATAACCGTGGCATAATAAAATCAACTAAGTATGCATAAAACCCAAAAAGTGGAAATATGGTATAACAATTCCCTTGCAAAGAAAATTTTGTAAATAAAATTAATCAATTATGTATATTAACTATAAGGACACATAAAAAATGTTTTAATACAATATATGATATAAATATTTATTTCTCACATAATTATTGAACGATATAATCAAAAACTAGAAGATTAATCGAATAATTGAAATTGGGTTAAGAAGTTCCCATACCTTGATTCCAACTTGTCTCATTGGTTCTTTATGTTCCTAAATAATAAATATTAGATAATTTCTGCATTATTCGTTAAATTTATCAATTTTATTATTAATTTTATATTACATATCATCATGTTATAAAAATTACATTATTATATAATTTCATAATGGTTTTTTTGTCGATATTAGGTACTAAAGTCAAAAGTGAATTTTTTTATATAAATTGTCCATTTAATCAAAATTGCATCATCAGAAGAATATTATTTATGATTTAAGTATCATATATTTCCATTATATATGTATTTATAAAAGTTCCTAAATCTAGAAATATGAAATTAAATTACCCATTCATAGAGATGGTAAATCGTACGAAAGCATGAATGCTACTTTCATTTCTTTTTTCTATTTAACGGAATGAAAACTAAATGATACATATATATATTATATATAAATTATAATATGATATTTTATATATGATACATATGTTCATTTATTACATCCTTTATATGTTACATTATGCCATGAACGAGTCGTATCATTTTTAGGGGGCAGTAGTTAGAACATCCTCAAGTGAAATTATCATATTTACACATTATAGAATGAATAAAGGTATGTTGTAAATATAATAATACATTAGAATAAATAAAATATATATATTATATCTATCATATAAAAATTCATTTCTATAATAATGGCCACCATGATAGAATGTAGGTTAAAATTGAATAATCGTTATTTCATGAGGCAGTAGTTTTTCGTACTTAGAAACAATATGTTTGAAGAAATTTGATGAAACTTTGTGTAAGTGTACTTCGAATAATTTACATAAATATCCTAGAATGTTGAGTATATTGGTGTTTTTATTTAATCAAAGAATACGAATATCATACGGAGTGGATAAGGAAAACAAAAGGGAATAACTTGAGTAACACGATACCTCTACAAAAGGAAACTAGTTTTGATTCGAGCAAAATGGATTTCTTGAATTGATTTATTCCCTAGGTAAGAATTATTAAAGGAAGGGAGAGATGTTGGGAGTTTATTTGGTTAAAATATTGATGATATAAGGGGATTGAGAGGTCTGACATAGTGGGTAGAGGTGGTCGCCTTTTATAAGAGGGAGGAGGGGCACTTTAGGACGGTCAGGAAATATTATTTTATTATAAAAAAATTCAGTTTCAAATGTTCCCAAAAAATTTACATCAAATATAAGATTATTTTGGGCCAAAAAAATCTCAAAACAGTTTTTAACAATATATTATTCATTTGAAACAATCATATATTTTCATGACTATTATTTCATTAATAAATTAGTAATTTTTTTAAAAACACATTTATGTCAATTTAGACATTATAATGTTATTGATTTTTTATAAAGTCATAACAACTTGATTCAAAAGACTAAAACGAAAACAAACCAAATATAATATGTCAATATCATCTAGAAATTTATATTATATAATATAAATGATTAAATTAAAATTTATTTAAATATTTATAATATCTATTATTTGAATCCTTTATTAACGAAGCAATATATACATCAACAGTGTGTCAAAATTAAATTAATTTATTTAATGTATAAATAAAATATATAAAATATCATGATGTTTAATAACTTTTTATATTTCTAATTATTTTTTTTCGTAGTGATCTATTATATAACCCCCATATAAAAATTGTTTTAGAAAAAGATACATGTTTACTTTATAGTTCTATTTACTTTAAATTAATTCTTTTAAAATGAAATTTTTCACCCAAGTGACACAATGGGGTCCCAAAATTGACACACGTATTCCTTTAGTTGGTAATATATTATAAAATAGGATTACAACTCATTTTACGTTAGTTTTTTTATTATGATTTTATTTGTTATCTATTTTTATCATATTTACCCCTTGACTGTGCTAAATAAAATAATTAAGGAAATTACTATTCCTAATGTCCAAAAATAAAAGGTACATATTTAGAAAAATTTATCTATCTGATTCCAAATATGGAATCCTCTTTTTAAAAATCAAAACACTAAATTTAAATAAATTAATTTCATATTAATTTCCATTTTCAAAACCAAAATGTGTTCTTTTAATAAGTAAATACTACCAAAAGATTGATATATGTTTATATCCAATTAAAATTTAATATTAAGTCCCATAAAATTAAATGGATTAAATTTTAAAAATATAATATGGTTATAATTTAAAACAAAATAAATATTCAATCTAAATGTATAAATAAATTAGTTAAACAGTCATTTTTTGAATTAAAATGTTGTATTTTTACTATGCATTAAAATAATATTTTTCTCTAAAAATTAAAAAAAAATTATGCAAAGTAATTTTCTGTGTAACACTTCTATATGACAATTTCTTTTCTCAAAAATAACATATTTATCTAAAACAATGTAAAATTAAAAGTGGTTCTCCATCAAAAGATTGTATAACTACTTTTTTAAAAAATATTACTTTTATCCGACAAATTGAATTTATTCATTTATAATATATAGAAAACATATAAGATGATTTTAAAAGAAATTATTTAATATAGGGCATATATTATTCCAAAAATAAAAATCCAGACAAGATATATGATTTTATAAACACAATTATTTACTTTTTAAATAGGTTTTCATAAAAACACATCTTTTATATTCAATTGGTATTTATTTCCATTTATAGAAAAATTTTAATCCAATAAATCATTATTTAAACATGTGTAAACCATATTTTTAAATTCAGTTGATATAATTCGTTCTTTCCATTTCAATGGCTATGCATTAAATAGCATTTAAAATAATAATATTTTTATTATTTTATTATTTTTCAATATAACTCAAAGTTGTGTGAAATGTATGTTTTCAGATAAACATGTTCTTTCGTAGTGAGTACTCTATATAACATAGTATCCCATTTAAACTAATATTAATATTAAATTCAAAAAATTTAATATATATTAAAATTTATGATTCAATAAATGCATGGTTTATTACCTGGAGTATCCTAAATAATGATATATGATGTTAAGGTGAGATGGGCCTATTTCTAAAGGCTCCTCACAAACATAAAAACCCAAATCACCTTCCGATGAGAGAGACATAAGTTCAACGACCTTGTAAAAAACAAAATATTATATTAGAAGATATAAAAATAAAACCAAAATCAGTAGTAATTGAAAAATTAATCCCCACTCAATGTCAACAAAATTACTATATCAGTCATCATCATTACATTACCTCAAAAAAATCATACCCAAAACTACCTTATTTTCTTATTCTATATCTATAATACCGTGAATTTAATTACCACTTCAAAAACAATTTTTTTCCAATGAAATTATATATATATAAATTAGATATAATTTTGTGTTGAGAAATGTAAAAAAAATTAATGAGTAGTTGAAAAAAACTAATTATTGGGAAGTGTGGAAAAAGTTAAATATGTTTAATTGTGTTAATATAAACCATAGTACTGTAATCCATATAAATATGAATAATTCCACCCCATAATAAATTGAACACACCATTTACTAGATCATCCTTGATAACATACCGAGCATAGAATAAATTGGATATTGGAAAATCATCAGGTCCCATTACACTATCCACACACATACACATATCAAATATATAAGTTTATTCTAAACAATGTAATCTAGTAATGACCCAATTGTGTAAATCAATAATAATTCTTAGAAAATTGAAAATAAATCTTCTCCATTATTTGGCCTAATTATTTATCTATATATCATAAATGGAATCATTGATCACACCTAGAAAGTAAGTGAACATTAAACCACCCAAAATATCTATATTTGATTAAATATCTCTATATTATGTAGGAAGGTTGAGTCATCATAAATTATTTTAGATAATATATCAATGAAATTGAAAATGTAATAGAAAAATTATTTTAATCTGAGAGCCATGTACCGACACAACACACCCATCTCTTTTACTCAAAGATTAGAATTTTCCTACTTCAACTACGAGGTCTATTCCATAAAAATTTATTGATTCTATGATGAAATTTAAAACCCTTAAAATCCCAATATTCTATTATAAATATTTTCTCCCATTCTCATCCATAGAATTATTATTAAATGATTATTTAATTTCTAATTTCATTAATTTAAATTTTCATTGAATTCATGACATGGGTGATCCATCGACAAACTCATTCCAAGAGGATCATAATATTTGATTGAAGCAAGAATCTTTTGTCCACATAATAGAATATATTATGTTTATCTTCCTAAAAAGGGATATATAAGATATAATAGCTGGGTTGAAATATCTAATTAAAAACTTATTTATTTCTTTACCTTCATGTTATCAGAATTATAAACAATTTTTACATTCGGTATACACCAATAAAGATGGATTCGACCAATAATCCAACCATTATAGTTCATATAATATGTTCTGTATTAAACAAAGAATCACATATCCATCTTCTATTTATCGTCCCTAGAGAAATTAAAACCACTCATCATTCATCTAGGGAAAACACTACCTCTCTTTGTTTATAAAGGTGGATATATAGTATAAATATCTATACCTACAAACTAAAGTTATTTTCCATGGTTGATGTGAGAAATATTCATCCGTAGACATCATCTTTCTTTAATTTCACAATTTTCATACATTATAGTGAAAAATAACTACTGATTTATTTAGGAATGATTGACAATAATTTCTTTTTTTACCAACTCTAGAAGATATTAATTCTCATTTTAATCACCAACTATCTCAGATGGAATTAGGAGTAGTTTACCACTATATAGTGTTCCAGTATAGGTATACATAGTTATATCCTCCCATAACCATCAATTTAAAATATGAATGAAGAATACTAAATCTTAGTAAATAAATGAAGGAACCAACTCATCATCTATAAAGGTAAAACAATTGCACACCCTTCCCAAGTCCTGTTTACCATGTAATGGATAGAAGTAATTCATTATATTCCAATGTTATATAAATATATATTTATATATATATATATATATAATAACAATTAATGTATCCTACATCTACATCACCACTGTTTAATCCCTATCATCACCCTACACCATATTCCATGGGATACAATCCATTTTATAGTTTATACTACCCTCAAGAAACCATATCACTACACGATCATATTTTATCCCAAAAACACTTGAACACATAACCCAATCACATCATTAGGAAATGTAAATAATTTTAAAATAATTTCAGACCATGTATCTGGAATTACACCTTATTTCATCACAACCCTTGCATGTACTCATGTAATTTTCAAAAACAATAATAGTAGGGATACATGTATATGTTATAACCTCAAGACGATATATCCCATGCCCATAAGTTTTTTAAAATATAGAGAAATCACATCCCTTGAAGATATATAAACAATAATATAAACTATATTAGTCCAAATATTCCTACACACCATTCATTTTCTTATGGGTGATTTGGTATGAGGTATAATTAATCTATATGTTCTTTTAAAAACCTGGACGATGGATAAAATACCACAAACTAAAAATATTTAAACATTGGTTTCCTAATGGATCATGTAGAATAAAATATTAAATTGTGTAAAATATTGATTGTATATCATGCAACCAATCTCTTTGAAAGTGTCTTATACTAGACTAAATATTTGCTAAAATCCCCTAGGAAAAAATATCATTCATCTCAAGGATATGGAAGATTAAGATAAACTATAAATGAAAAGCGAAATAATTAATCATCATAAGTCACAACAAATATATTATCACTAAATTCATATATTTTAGCACCATTAATTATAGTCAAGAATTATCATTTATTAATTTAATCAAATGTAATCCCCATTTTTTATTTTATTATATATTTTTATTCATTTATCTTATAATAATTATTACTATCCTATGGTTTTGAATTAATATTCATCACCATCATAAGTAATCATTAGTGTTTATTAATTTCCATTTTTTATCATTCCATAATATGAATATTCTATGACTCAACCTATGTAGTATACCTCATAATTGAATTATAAATATATATTTAAACACAATAAATTTGAATGCTGGATCCCATAAAAACTCATAAGGGAAAATATCGTTCTTTTCTAATCACATTCTTCTATTTCACATTATTATAAACTTTATAATCATCATTAATTGGATTTATTTTATATTATAATTAAAAATAAAAAAATAACCAGTTTAGGTGAATTATATTTTGTAATTGAACAATATAGAAACGCCCTCAAGTGTAATGACCCTTTAAATCCTCTATACCTCATTATGAAAGTTAATTATTCTTTTCCATTCAATTTTTTACCATTTTAATATTTATTATAGTTGTCTTTACTTTTAAAAAATCATAAAAATATATTGATATATCACATAATACCATAATGTTTTGCATAAAAAAATACTATCATATATATGAGAGATTATAAAATGAGAATAATAATTTTATATCCCATGTGAAGTAACATTAAAAAATATATAGAATAGCTTGAGAGAGAAATGGACTATGAATTTGAATATATTCACACTTTGGTTGTAGAAACTAGAACATCAAATTTATAAGGGAGATAAAAATGGTTTAGATGTCTTTTGGAATGAGTGTGATAAAATATTTAATCTCCCTGAATAATAACTGTCATCTCTATTAAAGGATGACCCCACTGATGATGTATAATTTGAGGAAAATATAGAGTATCCTGACTACATTCATCTATCTGAGGAGATCCAAAATCAAGTGTCACTCATCAATGAGATGGAGATTCAACCTTAACCGGCTAATGGGATTGATCATATTTCAAACTATATATAATTATTTTTCACTCAATATGAATTGAGTATTAATTACCACTATATTGAATTTTCAGATTCAACTTGTACTTTGAATTTCATTACTGATGATGATAACGAATCACATGAACCAGCTAAGAAACCCTTGGAGATCACTAATATTGATAAAATCCATATAATCAATACCGTGATGGTGTCAAGGTAGATATACTAAGGAGAAAATATCATGGATTATCATTATTAAAGGGATAATATTTATTATTTTTCAGGTTTATATTTTGTTCATGTTGAAATACTAGCACACTTTCCTTTTAATCATTCATCTTAGGAATCAATTATTGATCATGAATTGGAAAAGAAGGAAGATGTTTTACAAGTATCCTCCAAGGTATATGATTACCCACACATCATACCACCTCTAAAATGAAATTTTTATTTAATATGAAGGGGATGGGTCTGGTGTACACTATACATGTATCATTCTTCACAAACAAGAGATAATAGAAAGTAGGGAAAAGCCACTTATGGTGGATAAAATCCAGGAAAATCCACCCACCTCTATACCATATATATTTTTGGGTACTACCCTATACTGTAAGTTAATATCTAGGGCCAAAATTCAGTATTATACCAAGTCATAACATTATTTTCATTCTAGGACTTTAATTTCATTCACAGTATCCATTTAGTATGCATCCAACCCTCTCATATTATTATTCTTAAAAGATATCATAATGTTTCATCAATGAGTAATTATATTTTATAGTATTGTGATTGGTTTAGGAATGCTTCTAATAGTGGAGTAATGTGTCTAAATCATCATTTCAAATGGGAGTTCACATTTAAGGTTTCTATTTTAAAATCTATACATTTTTTCCCAAACAATATGTTTTGAGCAAAAATTACAATTAAACTCCCATGATTAATTTTATTCATTACTTCACTTATCAAGGAGAAAGTATTTTATTATGAATCATATGATTCAATCTTTTGTAAATAAATGATTAAGAGATTCAATGAGTAAAATGAATATTGTAATAATTAAAATGAAGTTTTGATATTAAAATGGGGACTTGTGATTTCAAGGAAATAATTGATTCATATAATTGAAATTTACCTACCACTTTTCACATTTGGAATTTCATTAATATAATTGGTTTTATATTTTTTATTTAATGAGTGATTTTCTAAAAACATAATCCCATTCTAGAGAGGATTTTTAAAACATGTACCTCTTATTTATTCATGAGAATATTTATTGAGAAATCATTAGAAATACCACCAACCAAAACATTCATTAAAACTTTTTAAATATATGACTATGAAAAAATACATTAAAATATATAGAGGAAACCTTTTAATAGATATTATCCTTGAAATCCACCATTTCAGTAATATTTATTTAACAAATAGAGGCCAATAACTCCCCTGTTAAGAATGAGACATTTTTTCAATCCATTCTCTCTATTCCTATACTCTTATTAGTATTTTTCATTATTTTAAAGATTAATTGTGTTGGTTAATGGCGTAATTATTGAAGGGATGAAATTATTTTTATGCAAAATATATTTGTGGTGCTATTATCGGTATTAATAAGGTCCATGATTTATTAATTAGGTTTTATTTTTTATCCTTTATGACAAAAATATAAAAATGATGGTTTTGACATAGAATAATAAAAAATCCCCATCATATGATCGATTATTTTTATCATATGTGATTACATGGTGGATGTGAAGTTAGTTATAAAAATAAATTTTGACGAAAAGAGAGAAATGAAAAATTAATTTTAAAAAAAAAATTATAAATGTTGAAAAAATATCATAAACAAGAAAAAATCCTTCATTATGCTTAATTTTGATCATAACAATACAATTAGTTTTGGGGAATGTGGGAGTAAGTTATTTTTTTGTTAAAAAATAATTAAACATTAAATTGTTATATCATGCACTATACTTAGGAGATAAACTTTCTCCTCGTGCGTTAATTTTTAATCATAAAATCCTTCCGACCTTGATCTTTAATGTAATTTGTAAATTTTTGTATTTCATAATTATTTTATAATACTTATTTTCAAAATAAAGTGTTTAATGTAGTTCCTATACATTCTTATAGATAACAAGCATGTATTAAAGAAATGAGAATACCTCTACATGAAATACAAAAATGATTTATGAGAGAAAAGATTCAACACATGTTGAGAATTATTTGGAATGTTTAATAATAATTATTTAATAATGTTGAACGAATGAGTAGAAATTTTATATAATTTTAAAAAGGGAAAAATATAAATACATAATTAAATTTTTCTCTAAAAATTCAAAAATAAATTAGATATATTATGTTGATTTTTGAAAAATTGATTTAACTTTCATAATGATATTATTTTTACTATCTGAAAATATAAATGTTGGTAACATTGTTTACCTATGAATTTCAATGTTGAGATTTTTTTCGTGAAAAAAATAATAGTTTATTTGTGGGGTGTTTTACAAACACAATTTTCATACACATTTTTAAATAATTTTCGATGTTTTTAATTGAATTTTTGATCTATATTCTCATAAATTATTATTTTGTAATTGAATGCAATAATTTGTAATAGAAGGTATGAAATTGATATTAAACATATTTATTTTAATTTATTTTCATTTTAAAAAATTAAATAATATAATTCCATGAATATTTTTTAGGTGATTTAAATTTTCAATATTATATTTCTAAATTTTAAATTATAAAAAAATGGGCCTCTATAGTTAGCCCTCAAAAACAAAAACAACAAGCCAATTGGGCCATATAACCAAGTAGAACCATGGGAGATCACATTCATGGTGGCTTCACTTGAGAATCATACCCATGATATAGTCTTACGTGGTTTAATCTTACATTTTGAATAATCTTGGTTGAATCCCACATGGGCCACATTGGTTTGTTTCCTGTAATAGCATTTGTGTGGGTGATAAATATGATTATGTGCTAAAAGTATGCTTATAAACGGGTAATGGGAGGTGTTTCATTATAAAGTATCCAAACTCCCATGATTCATTCTAATTTGGGATATTGTTTTATCATTTAAATTTTCTATTTATAGATATGACGCTTCTTCGAAACACAATCAATTGTTCATGCTCAGAAAAACAGGTGCATCCCTTTCCGACAAGGCTATGCATTCAAAACTTTGTGGGTGATACCTATAACAACTAATAATCTCTATTTTCAACTACAAGATGATCTCCACTCAATATTTCAAAACTCCATAATATAAAAAACATTCATGGATCAATAATTCACCCTTTGAATATCTCTATTATGCCTCTATGAAGGCTTCATATGTCTATGAGATGGATAGATTAAGGAAGATCTCCAAGACCTCCCCATGACCCTTATACTCAATATTGTCACACATGATGTATTTTACCATATACCTATATGAATTTCATGATCCACACACCCTGAATTTGTCCATAGTAATTACTATAGCTCTGGAAATCCAATTATATCCAATGAATTCAAAAAATAACAAGATATTCAAATCATCATATTCAATTTTTAGAAGATACAAATTTCATTGACTAATGATTCATATAATGATCTTTTTAGGGGATATATTATCTAAGGAACTTCAACCGTGTCCTATAAAATATAAAGCATTCACTTCCAAGGGGAGTTCTCAAATCCATGATAAGGAGGCCACTACCTAATCCCAATGTTACTGTTTCTTATTCATTGATATATTTTTTTCTTCTAATTTTATTTTAGTTTAATTTCTTCATGAATTTTTTTTATATTTATATAAATAAAATTATTCTATGAATTTTTAATTTCAATTTATTCTTCAAACCATTTCTATTCCCCTTACTCTTCACCTTATTTTCATATTATTATAATAATAATTATTATTATTATTATTATTAACATTATTATTATTATATTATACATTTTCCCATATTCTCACCCTTTACCATATTTTTATTTTATTATTTCATGTGTTCAAAATTTTCTATTTTTTTATTTTTATTTTATTTCTCATTAATTTTCTCTCTCCTCTCTTATATTATTTTTATTTTTATTCTTTTTTTAATGTTTCTTTATCATCTTACTACTTTGACCTATTTCCAAAAAAAAAATGAGGGGTTAACCCCATAATTTTTCCATTGGAGGTAAGTGGTGTTTTCCATTCATTATATACATAAATTATAAATTTTAATTATGATTGTTCTATGAAAGAGTAAAGTGTGGGGGTGTTTTGATTTACCAATAAAAACTACACTAAAAATAATTTATATAATTTTATTAATTCTTTTATGTCTATTATACTATATAAATTCACTTCACATGATTTAGTTGAAAAATTCCATGGATGATATCGAATACGATTGATCCCAGACCTAAGACATGTCAGCCTTTGAATTGAGTTGTTCTATCTACATTGATTACAAGGGGAAGATGTATTTATACTTATAATGGAATTAAATATTTCCCACCACTAAATTGATAATATTAAATTCATGCACGATATCTGAGAATAAAATTTTAAAACTAAATTTAATCACCAATAAGTATAATGATGGAACCTATCAACCTAACCATAAATTCCAAATATATTCTTTTATAATCACATTATGTCATTTAATGTTAATATGAATTTTTGAATATTCATAAATTACATTTCATTAATAGAATAAATATGTAAATAATCACTTTAGGTCAATTATATTATGTATGTTAACAACTGAGAAATCTCTTTGTGTGAAATAAACCTTGTCGAACAATGTTTTTCATTAGAAAAATAAATTTACTTTTTCAATTCCATGAAAAGTGCGTGTCTCAACGCACTCAATGTTAATTATAAAAAAACCACTAAGTAGTGAAAAATATAATCATCTAATAATAAATAAAAAACTACATCAACCAACCACATGTGGAATAGTAATGATTAGCCATCAAAAAAATAATTGATCTTGGGGTCTTCCCCTAGAATCGTCTCGCACAATTTATATGATACTAGATCCATCCACATTGAATCACATCCAAAACCTTGAAATCCATAAAATGACTTACTATATATTCTAACTACAAAAGGTTTTAAAATAATAGTATAATGGGATATAATATCTTTGACATAATCATTGAAAGGAAAATATAATTTTACAAAAATTAAATTGGCAGAATACAATGTCTATCAAACTAAGGAAAATAATATCGTGCAAGAAAGGTAAAAACATGAATACCAAGATCAAAATTGAGAAAATGGATTAATTTAATCATTTACCATTACCCATTACCATATTGTCTTAACGAAAAAAATATAATAATATTTTGAAAATATTTAACCACTTCCACTAAAGATAACAATTACTATTTAAATCACTTAAACATGATTATATTAATACTTTCCCAATCAACATATTTCAAGGAAGGAAGATAATTAATTATAAATTCCTCATTCATTATCCAATTCATATTTAAATATTTCTATTATTTTACCACTATAAAAAATATCAATAATTATAAGGAATATCCTTCTTCACAATATAAAAATTCACACTTTCTTCTAATTATAAAGTGTTCTCCAATATCAAATCATAAGTGTATCTGAACAAAATTTCATTCCAATTTCATGGATTTTAATTAAATATATCCATTAGAATTTATTCCACTATTTAACCATAGATGCTAAATAAGGTTACCGCCATATCAACATAAAAATAAAGAAAAGTAAATAATCCAATATCCTGATACAAAACATTAATGAACTACTACTTAGATATGATATAATCAATGATAAAAAAAATAATATATTAAAATGAAACATCTAAAAATACAAACCATATAAAACCATCACCATGTTTTACTAAAATATTGACCAAAAACAATGAAAATTCATCATGAGAAACCTATCTTATGAATTCAATGTAGAATGGGAGGATAATAGGAATAGAAGCAGCACCTTGATTCAAGATTATTTTATCTCCAAAAAACTAATAAATTTAAAAACTCAACTAAGGTGACTGCAGTGTATTTAGAGTGATGAGAGAATAATATTGTGAAAAGGGAGATATAACAGGATTATCCAAGGGGTCCATAATGTTATTTATAGATAATTATTTTTTAACCACTCCAAAAACATGGTGTGTCCAACCATCGTAATTATTCCACTTAGTTAAATTAGATCAATGATTACCCCAATTTGATATCATATTGACTATAGATCAATTTAAATTATTAAAACATTATTAAAAATATTACTCAATGTCACTCCCTGCTCAAAGGGATGTTAGATGGCATTTCAACCCACCAAGCCCCCCAAATAGAGACTATAACCACTCACAATTGTGTACAAGAGTAAAACTCGGTGATTTGTCTGATTGTACCCATGAACATGGGGTGGTGGGGACTGTATCACTATTTTAACATCCTTATACCTCATATAGAAGCATCACCTCTACCAAATATCATTCACATCCTCCATGTAAATTTATGGCATATATTTTAAATAGTAAAACATTTCTAATTTCACTCCCATAAAGAAGTTTGTATACATAGATGTGAACCTTCACTCTCTAATGTATGGGAACCCTCAATGAATCATGTGGAACTACACTATCCATTATGGAATACATACCGTATTGTTTCTTTTCGAACTATTTCACAACGTATAATTATCTCATAAATTTTATTTTAGATGTTTTTCCAAACTATAACCATTATGGATGCATAACTGTGACTAAGACTCATCCATTAAAAACTATATCTTTGTTGCACTAAAACACTCACCAAAATTACTAGATCCTCAAATTAATGAAAAAAAATTGGGGTCATTGTTGTTTTTAAACACCCTATGGTTCAAATATGATCCCAAAAATAATGGACATCATCACCACAACCCCCAAGCAAGAATCATAATGGCCACCACTCTGCGTGCTACAATGGAAAGTAAACTATATAATTCTATAGAAACCTAGATATCACCGTTGGAACATCAATTAACTCTCTATAAACTATCCTAATACCTCAGAATAATAAAATATATAGATATAATAATTATTTACTCTATAAAAAAATATCTCTTAATCAATTCTCGCCATTGAAAATTAAAAAATGTGAAAGGAAGAGGGTTCGAAAGAACCACCTTAAGACTTACCTCTAAAAAACCTCATGCGAACTGAAACTCCAATATTAAATCACATGGAATGTGTAAATAATAATGAAATATCCTCAAACATGTCATAAAATTGAGGTTACAACATATCATCTCAATGAAGATTAAACATGAAACAACATGGTATACTAATAACACTTATGTGACTCGCACTTCAATGTTTTCTTATCTATTCCAATGTGTAACCATATGATAACAACTATGGGAATATCACACCAATGAAACAATATATACAAATGGTCTTAGTTCTCTAAAACATGATCCTCGAATGTCCAATCATATTATACTTGCAAATCGTCCTAGTTAATAATGCTGGAATCATAATAAATATATCGTTGAAGCAGTGACACATGAATGATGTCATCAATTATATAAATTACTAGGGAAGCTCTAACTAATAAATATTGTACTAAAATGTGATCCCTGGTAATATTTGAATATTAGGTGGCCAGTTTAGACATAATCCATGTCAAAACAGCCCCAAGACACCCCTTGATGTTTTATTTATGTTGACTCATTTCTTCATAAAGTATATACTGATTCTAGCTGAGATAAACCTTCACAATGGTGCGAAGAATTAACATTAACATTCATGAGTGTGAAGGTATATCACGGATGACTGAACCATTTATTATATCCTTCATGTGTGAAATAATTCTTCATGATAGTGTGAAGCACTAACTAAAGACTTCATGAATATGAAAAACTGTACAAGTTCAAAAATCCCCAATTATCTTTCGAAAATTGATTCAATGAATTTCATGTCTCCTTTAAAATAAATATATAACTAATTAAAACAATTAGATGATATTTTAACTAACCTTTGATATTTCTAATTTCTCACTATTCAGGAAGCACTTTAGAATCATAAATCATGCCAAAATAGATAATCCATTGTACTTGCAATTCCTGAAAATTGCTTTTCTGTATTATTGAAATCCTCCACCAAGGGTGGTTATTACATACATGGTTTTATTCATCCTTCATGAAGGGTGAAGTCCCTCTTTGGTACATGTGGCTTCACTAATCATTAATCATTAAGGAATCACTACTTTCTTATGCATTGACATCAAAACTAGGAAGGGTCACACTTTTTCATGAATCCTACTCTATCACGAAGCTCACGGTCTCTTTGTAGAACCTAAACATCATGAATCTCCTCTTTCGGAGTCTCTATGTTTCATGAATCACCTCTGTTGGGTTTCTCCAAGCTACATCTATTCTTTTTACTCCTTTTTATAAAATTTTAATTTCCTAGTCAGCCACACCCATCAAGGATACATTCAAATGAACCAATGATCATTATGTTACATATGATACCCATTCCTATAGCCCACTATACATCATTTTTTGTACATGATTACCATTTACTAATTTCTTCTCAGTGTATGTATATGAACTCTTTTTTCTTTTATTGTTTATTTATGCTAACGTGGACCTCATGATCATACACTCCTCCACACCATTACACCGTAATATTTTTAGATACACCCCCTCCCAAGGAAGAATTGTCTATAGTTATGTACGATCAAGGGGTAAGGAGTGAATACCCCCTGTCTATGATTCATGATTTAAAAATTACTAGACCAACATCTTCAATGTGTGATGTTAAACATCGAACATACCCTATGAGAAAGGTCGAGGATTTTCCATGTTTGAGGGAGAAGGGATTGTATCCACAACACCTTTTTTCATATTGGTTGAGATCCTCCTAACATGGAATTGGGTTTTCCTCAAATGGAGTGCCATCCTCCCCATGGGGAATGAAATCAACCTCCAGAATATTCCATACATAATCTCCAAATCATCTCATGTTGTGACATCATTGAAGACACAACCATAATTTATATTTCTTCCTATTATTCCTCATGTTCAGCATGACTCATGTGGTCTTATAGGTTATTATAGACTATGACACCCAACCATGGGAATCCTTCTATGTGTAAGAACAGATAACCTGGTTCCGCCAAATGAGAATCCACATGATCGTAATCCTTGAAAACCATGCATACTCAACCCATGGGAAGCTTCCATTAATAAGACCTAACATGATGGGCCTCCTTAGGTGTAGGACCCAATTCCCCATTTTTAACTATGAGGGATTTAATTCTTAATTAACTAGGCTTTGATTGAAGCCTCATTGAGGAATAAATCCATTATTCCATTTATTCCATGAATTTCATCTACCCCCAACAGTCAATCCATTTCCACAAAAAAATTCCATGTCCATCACATACTAGAAATTTCATTCCATCCACATGGACCACTATCATGGATAATCCCCATCCACATCACCTATACTCCTAGTAGAACTTGGGTTGATACCATGAATAATTCACACACAATCCAACATAGATAAATCCTCTTTTGAAATGAATGTTCTACGTGTACCCCATATACCATCTCTCTCTGATGCTTCTTTCTTGGCATCAGGGTCGTTGTCACATGACGTTAAACTGCATGGGCAAGTCCCTTTTATATGTCCATAGGTTGTTGCATAGAACAATGTGGGTTCTAATCCCTATCATCTCATTGGTGTATATAGGACACATCATTGAGATTCAGTCCCTTCCAATGGTAATCCACAGTTCCAACCTTTAATATGCGAAACTCCTTGGTCCACCCTCAAGAGTGTCCAAATAGACCATTATAGTGTGAAATCATTACTTTATGGGACACACCCCTTACGTCAGCCTCCATGGGAATCATGATACATCCATCTAGTAAAACTATCTGGTTCTCCCCTTATGGATATACCTATTTGATCACCCATAGTGATTTGTTCTGATCAATATCATTCATCCTCCTCAAAAAATTAAAATCAGGACCAGTCATATTGCAACCTGATGATGAAAATGGGATGCATGAGTTGAATTCCATGGAAGATATTAGCCGACATAGTCATCTACCCCAATCTCACCATGGGACTCCTGCGGAAAAATCCTTCGAGGATCTACCTTTTTAATTAGATATTTCATTCTCAAAATGAGTTTCTTTGGATTATGTGCATAAGATTCCTTAATGGGATGCCCTCGTATAAGGAAGAATATAGGTTAGAAAGGATCCTAGAATATAAACATGCCAGGAATTCCCAGAATTTCTACTCTCTATATCGAAGGTTACTACCCTCTCGAGACCCATTTCAATGACCAAATAAATGAAGTGTAATTAATAAGTGTCCTGAAATAGATGGCACAAGAAAGGAGTTCGGAATACACTACACAACATGAAGATTGATACATGGACTATGAGTTGGGTTCCATGGAGTAATCCAATCAAGGATGAACCAATATCCCATCATCCTATTTCGAACAAGAAGAATATATAGACCTTGAATGTGATGAAATTCACCACAATTTTCAATGTGGGAATTTAGGGAATTAAAAAGTGATTATAGAGCATGTTCAAACATGTGATTTTGGATCAACATAGAGAAAAGAAACAAAAATATAAATGGTAAGAATAATTTCAATATTTCCTCCATTATCCATGGGGAATAACAATGTTGGTCATAACATCATGGATTTCACTTAGATACTATTGACATCAGGACAAGAATTTAAATTCAGAACAAAACATGAAAATCTTTCTCCCATTATGGGCACCAGTAGCATTTGAGACATTAGTACATTACCATGTCACCATATGCATCTACCGAGCAACAAGACCCACTATTTAAACAATTGGATCAGAATTTAACTAAATTGAAATTTTGGTAGTTAACAATTTGAGATTGTGTTTTTCAAAGTCATCAATGAGGATCTCTCTCTCTATCTTCCTGACCAAGTGAGATTGGATGATGATGTTAAATAAGGTATTGATTTCCCTAAACACATAGTGGCAGCAAAATATTCCTTATTTTAATGAACCTACATGTAGGAAACCAACCTCCCATTTCCCTAAAATTTAGGATAAGGAAAATTTTAAATGTGGTATCCCCACAAGACTAACTTGCATCATGACATATGCTATTCCATTGGCTACTAGGCACCCTTTACCCATCTCTACCATAGAGATAATTCATAAGAACATGGTGGAAACACTCATATGTCAATACAAATAAGATGGGATAATTATCATAATGGACATGGAACACTGGGTCCTGGAGGATTCGACACCTCCTCTAGACTACAACACCGAAGGGCTATGAAGATATCTACTTCCTCCTACTCTAATAATGAACTGCTTTGGGAACCTCTCCTGATAGAGATCTTATGAATGAATTTCTTATGTCGTGGAGATGAGGGTTTCTTGAGTCACCCCATATGTTACCATTACATGGGATCCACCATGGAGGGATCCCATAAAACAACATTTTTCCCACAATGACTATTCCTCCATGTTGAAGAACAAGTGGACTATACTTATCATCCACCAGCCCCAGTCTGGACAACCCAACATCAACATCGGGAACAAAGATCGGGAGATTTCATGAAATGTTAATCATCATATACATATCCAATTTCACTTACATTAATAGTGCCTTCATCCATATCCACACCAATTTCCATAAGGGACCCATCAATTACTAGTTATGACTAATACCTCAACCACCCTATAGGAAGGTTGGGTTTACTCTGTCAATTGCTAGCATCATAAGAATCCATTATGGATATCTGTATAATTATGATGTTCTAAATTTATTTCCACACCTAATAGTCACCGTCCATTGTGGGGGTCCTCCCCGCTCTCAAAACCAACTTAGAGACCCTCCCCATCATCCCATCATTGGTCATTGTGGTGGTCATCCTCACTACATCGACATCAATTGTGGAGTTACACCTCATTATTAAGGTTATCAATAAGGAGGTCCTACCCATGTCACATACCATCTGTGAGATGGTCCTCCTCATGTCATTACCAGATCAATAGGAGTACCTCCCCACACTATCACTTTTCAATGTAGAGGTCCTCCCCACTTCATCAAAGATCACTATAGATGATCTCTTTTTTCTATCCCTACCAATAATCATCCAGGTCCTCCTCATTCCATATATGACTATAGTAGATTCCTTCGCCACTCCTTAAATAATAAATATCAAGGATCCCCACATGTTTTCTTCCTGCTTAAGAAGATATCCTCCTTGATCTGGACTTCTTCTATGTGAACTTTATCCCAACATTTATTATCCCTAATATGATGTCCCCACCCCCCATTCCATTTGAACCAATAAATATAGTGGTCATCCAAATATTTCCACTGATCAATGAGGAGGTCCTCCCTATTAAACCAGCTACTAGCACAGTGGTCCTCCCATGATGAAGATAATTCATACCCTTATGAACCATCACGGGGGGAAAAGGTGATTCATCACTACAAAAGATAAAATTTCAGAATTCTCAAGGTCATTTCAATTCATATTCACATCCCATAATTTAAAAGGGAATTTGATTAAATAATAGAGACTTCACCCTATTCTTATTCATCTGTTCCTAGGAAAAGGGCCCGATAACCGAAACCATCCATCCTAGCAGGTGTGGTCCAAATAATCTATAAATACCTTCAATGGTATATTCTTATGGAGGAATATCTGGATCACTTATAGGGTGTCATGTTTCATTCTACTCTGTTATAGCTAGTTTCACTATTTACCTCTACTCAAGATCATAGAACGTCATTCTAGAAATTTCTAGATGATGAGAATCACGATGACTAACCTATGAGTACTACTACAATCGCACAAGAGGCAGTGTTGAGAACTCAGTCCTACAAGGATCTAATGTTGTGGTTTGAAGAACCCTTGAGTGAAAACCCAACATGTAGAAAACAATTAGCTCAATTATAAGATCCTCAACTGACTAACCCAACACCACAGTGATCCACATCAGTGTTTCATCAAGTCTCCCATCCTGTAGTAACCGATGATTGTGTCAACCATGATCTAAAAAAATGTCTTATGAACAGAGCATCAGGTGATATACTCTTACTAATGATCAATTTTTATTTTTTTTGGCCGAATATGACACCCAACATTGATATCCTTGAGTCCCTCAAAATATATTACGTCACATGTTTTTTTCAGTCTATTTGGATGACACATTTTCGTCTCTTTGACCTTTAGTTGGTTTACTAAATAATTCTATAGAATATTTATCAAATCAATTTGAAATTACACATGGTTTATTTAGAATCACTCCCAATGGCTCACCACCATGCATCACATAGCTATCACCATAAAATATAATTGATTAGAATTCAAAGCATCATATTTCTCGGTATTATCATTATAGGGTTTTCTCTAGATTTGAGAATCTAGAGCTAGGGATAGTATGTTTCTCTCTACATCAATCTCATCATGTTGTCAATTTACATTCACATATAATTTTAGTGATCATGGCGGTCCTTGTGATATCCAACGACATGGAAACTAGTTTAGCGTTTAATAGAGAGATCTTACCCTATAGAATGAACAACATCATGTGGAACCTCATATAGGTTTTCACATATGAATGAAAAGGAAGGATATCATCATTTTGGAACACTCAAAAACATTTCCTTCTAGTTAGAACACTAATAAAGGAAAAGAATATCTCCAGACTTATAATATTGCTTATATTTTTCAAAAGATATTTGTTGATCCCACTATCACAGCCTTGCTCCTGCAGGTTGCATATCAGAATTAGGTCATCATTGAACATATTTCCAAAAATATTCTGGACAATGGAACTCCTCGATAAGATTTTATTCCTTTTACAATGGGGTATCTAGGGATGAAATTATTTATTCACATCCATTTTTTCCCAATAAATCCTTTAAATATTGTACATTAAAATATATCAATGACAAGACGTTATGGGATTAGTCTACAATATGCATCACTAAATCCACCCAATCACAAAGATAATCATCCTAAAGACCAAAATAATGTTTTTTGGGATTGCCATGTGCCTCTTAGAATTCTTACTGTGTAGACGATCTTGTCAACACATTGGTAGTCCGGTATCATTATCATGATACTATCCCCCATAATAATTATCATATGGTTAAACATATAATTAACGTCATTTCCCTAGAGATGCAACTATTGGTAATCAACTCTTATGGAATGTCGTATTATGTATGGGTGGATGATATGAAAACATCCTAAACATTAGTTAATCCAACCTACCCTCCTCGAACAACATGTTAGACCCATTGTATCATCTAGACTACTTCATCTCATATTATGGGCCCATACTAGGAACCCCTGAGTAGTAGCAGGCCTCCAATCACATTTGTTATGATCAGAAAATGGAAGGCCCAATGTTCATTGGGTACAACCAGTTTCACATAGGTCCATCACTAGAAAAGTGGAGATCCGCAATATCTTTCACTACCATGTCAGCTCCACTAGGCAAAATAAATGAATTAACAAAATCTTTAAAAGAAAAAATAATCCTAATGAACATCATGGAGAAACTCTCTCACAGTGTAATAGACACTTTTATTCACTTTATATGCTACTAAATGAAGAGATTCCACTAGAAATGTATGTGGGAAATTTTAGGGTTGATCTGGTCCAAATCCTTATCACTATGGAAATTCCATTTTAGTTCTGGTATTTCTATGAGTAGGATCACCTCATAGAAAAAACCATCCAAACAACAATAAATAATGTTCATTATCTCTCCCACCTCCTTGAAGAATATCCTACTAGGTAGAGACAGTCGTCACAGTTGGATTCCCTAGAGCAAATAATGTTGTTTCTAGACGATATTTAACAAGCACAACCTTACCGAGTACAACATCATCATCATCCTTAGCCTCACCTGGTGTAGAATCTATCAAAATTACATCATTAAGAAATTTCTACTAAGTGATATAATGTGGATCCATACAATCATTAGGTTTTAGTCCTTCTTCTAAGCCAGGCACCAAGATATCCCTTCCCAAACATCAAAAACGGAATGTAGTCATTTATGGAGGCACAAGATCCTTGTAATATCCGTAGTCCCTTACAATAGTGTATTGTAAAGTAGTGAGAGTGAAAGAATATACAAGAATAGAGGCTTAATAATCTAAATTACAACTTCCCTTACAATATAATCATTATAAGTACTATTAATCAATGATATGTTTTCAAGGATTGGCATCAGGACCATGTGGCTAATGGTGTGCTCATGTCAGGAAAAATCCGGACTTAGGTGGTACATATCTTCCCTAATCGATATAGTTATAGTGAAGGTTCTAGAAAATGGAATAATTTTACAAACTTTGGTACTCATAATTATGAAGACTAGTTGGCCTACAATGTAGTTTCTCGCATCCATCGTGTCATATATGCTTGCATAGTTGATCTGGAACCTCTTGAACACATAAATACCTCTCTATAAAATGCTTCGGCATCCAATTTTGATCCATATATATAATATAGTATATATATATATATAATGTAGAAATGGAAATAAAATCACCATGTAGATTCCAATTCCTTCCCACAATCTCTGATAATTCTTTCATCGATAGATGGAAGTTGTACCCGTAGTCTTTCCAACAATGGAAGACACCATCTCTGATAATGAATAAGAGTTTTTCTCTATGAATACCACCATGTTATTTGATCACTTCATGGTACCTGATGATAAGGAATATCAATAAATTCCTCTTGTACTTCAAAAAAAATCCATTTAGGAGGAGGTGGACATCACAAAAATCAAAAGAATAATATGAAAAATGCTTCATTCCAAGGGGTGTATGCTACCAAAACTAGCTAGTTGGTTATATGTTGAGCATAGTAGAAAAAGTCATCTTAGCATTCCCCATCCGATAATATGGAACTATATAACATTGTAAATGACTTGGAAAAATATCCAAGGACTCATAATTATTGGGTGAGTCATGTTAAATAGTCTTCAGACAACCGAATTTTAGGTAATAGTGGATTTAGGTGATTTTTATGAAGAGTATAAGGGCATCGCTTGAAATTGTCAGAATACAGTGGTTCAGTTAGCAATGTATTTCAAGCCTTCTTAAAAAACCCCAATGGGTAAATATGTGTTTTTTCCTAAGAAGAGTGTTGGCTTGAAGCACCTCAGCATCATTGTTTCAAATCTCTGGATATTTTATTTCCTCCTCTAATTAGAATATATGTTTACATGCTATACATTGTCCTTGAAAATACCCTCCAATTCAAAATATAGTTAATGGTTACAGATATAGTCTATATCTATGTTGTTGAAAAAAATTTACAAGTCATCAACTCTTTTCGTAGAAAGGATGAGGTTTCCCTTACAAAGGGGATCATTCACCTATTGTACATCATCATTTATCTCAACGATGCAGAGATACATCGATGTATTTTCTACACAAGTTCCATGATTAATATCTTTTTGACCCGGATGGTCTACATTTTGGGATAGACTAATGAATTTTTCAGTCATAATGACTTAAGAATTCAGGTTTATTACATGATTGAGTAGAGACCATGTGGTGGAAGCTTATTGATGAACCAATTCAGTTGCATGAAAAAACCCTTAATTTATGGATATGTCATGGGATATAACTAATAATGCATTTATGGGTACCCTCAGCTTCATCTACATGAATGATCACTTCCTTTTATCTTCAATGCATTGAGTACTCCATCAATATTCAAGTAGTCATGCTTCATGGAGATGAATCTCAATTAGAATCCTATCAATCCTGTTATATTAATGTTGACTGTTAATGATAAAAGATTGGAAATTTCAAAATAACGAGGTTGAGGACACAACCATTGTAGCTAGGACATAGAGAAACATGGATGAAGATTTAATTCTCCTGATTCACTGATTTAAGGATACGATGCAAGACTTGGGAAATTTCTTCTTCATTTCATGAAGGAAGGTACATCGTGTCCTTATGTAAAAGTAACAATAGAATATTACCATTCACTTATAAAATATTCAAAACCAAATAATATAAGAATCCCTTACCCATGTAAGGTATCAAGATGTTTTCACCATTACAAAAATAGTATTCCACACTCACCAATATCACCAAACAAGGATGACGAACAAGTAACCTACCTACTACCATTATACTGAAATCATGAAAGGATCCCATGATCAAAGGCCAGATGGAATATATTAAACATCATCTGGCACCATGGTTTCATTAAAGCAGTTTTCTCACTATAAGGAATCTAAATGTAACAATATAGGAACTAGTGTTCCCCTAGAATCATTTAGACTAGATGAACCATCTCTAACTAGTAATTTCCCTACCTCAGATGATGAATATGATTTTAAATACTCTTATACAACATTTTAAATAGGTTATTTCCACTGCTGTTTATGAGAAGGTTTAGTTGAACCATGGAACCATAGAAGATATGAAGTGAATTCTTATCATTGTAGACATGTCTGCAGATGAATGATATAAATACATGATTTCTTGTAAGAAATAATTTGATTTTTTTCTCGGAGTTATGATTACATTTTAGGAATAGACCCACCATTCAGCATACATTAAGATGGTCTCCTGGTGATTCATCGTAAGATCAAGCAGCCTCCCATTTAAATTCACCCTTGTAATGGTTCCATGATCAAGGAATAAATTGATAAATATATTAAATACAACATCATCCTGAATTTGTTGTATACTAAGTGGGTATCAAACATCATTATGGTCAGGATTATGAAGGGGAGGATTATAGTATATATTAAATTTTGGCATCTCAACCACAAATTCATAATGGATTTTCCACTTCCAGTTATAGAGTTGTTTATTGATTTCATAGGTGGGTTCAAGGATTTCTCCTTCATGGATGTATATTCAAGAAACAACCCTCTATGGATGACCCCTAATGATGAGGAGTCTAGTACCTCTATATAACCACAAAGGACATTATCCAATCAGATGATTTCTTGTAGTAAGAATAATGCAATATCCACCAATACAAGGTCCATTCAACGCAACTTCATGATGATCCTCAGAATGTTAATTAAATCTCACATGGATGATTTGGTTATCAAATCCTTCCAGCGTCAGGTTCATCTTTGAGATCATTATATAGTCATTGGCTTCTCTTCTGCAGGTATTTGAAGATAACCCCCTTAAAATGAATATTTTGGGTTTCTTATATGAATATTCTCAAGTTCATCATCAAATAAGTAGTAATAAATATTTATATAGAGAATACCAAGGACATTATATAAATACATCCTGTAAAAACCCCACTGGAGACCTATGGCCTCCAAGGCCACATACCGTACATATTTCGATTCATTGTAAATGTATCCAGAAAGTGTAATCAATTTTCAATGATCATGTTGAATGGTACTTTCTACTAGTGGGAGGAATACTATTAGATATCCTATGAGAAGATCAAGTATTATCTACTACATACACAATAATGTATGCAACTCATCCCTAGGAACCCTATGGTCCTTTTGCGACTCCCTTGGAGTGATCCCTCAAAACACTTATCTCCAAGATGATCCACTAAGTGATATAAAATAGGATGTACTATCTCAGTTGTAGGATCTAAATAATGAATGTAGACACTCAATTACATGATGGGGTGAATTATAAGATTAAAATTATTCTTTTTTAACTGTAAAGATAACAATTTTTAACAAAGATAAATATGGAAAATTCAACAGAACTAAAATAATCTTATAGGACAAACATTATAGGTTCCCAAAATTTTTTTTTTGGAAATGAAACATAAAGAAATTTTACTTAAGTAAATATTCTACCTTAAACCGTATAAAATCGTATTTATCAGAGTACATAAAAGAATAAAAAATTATAAGGTTATAGTTTCATCCTTTATCAAAATATAGAAGAAAAAACATGGAAAAAAACATATATCATGTATGAAATCTTTTAACATAAATAGTAGGGTATCCAACAAACCTGGATAAAGGTCCCTTGATTTATTCTTTCAGGAAAGTTTTTCTTAACCATACTAGGATAAGACCTCAATAGGAATATCTAAATTTATCATGATATCTATGAAATCCCTAAAACATTATGGTAGTCGACACCTCTTTCTTCTTATCCCCAAAAGACCTCAAACATTAGGTTAGTCAGCACCTTTTCCTTCTTATCCCAGGAAGCCCTCAATTGTTCTCAGCAATAATCGGAGTCACATGAGGCATGCTGAACAAGATGTTCAATACACATAATCCATGAGAGTCTCTCTCTATAGAAATCATTTCAGCAACCTACAATATATATAGTGATGTAATAGTTATCTGATGGTGGGATCATTCAAATGAGATCCTATTTATAGGCACAACTACAATGGTCGGCTAACTCCTCCAACATTTGTATTTTTCATTGAATCATGGAGGGTCCTATAAACGTGTCCTTCAACCAATGGTTAGTTAAAAATAGATTTCACAACATCATTCCAAAATAATAAATTTTTTTAGGAAAATAAAGTTTCATTATCAAATATATTTTTTAGATTCTATGGACAAAATATAATTTTGAGTCAAACCAGATACACATTCAAAGTTTGTAAGACATGGGCATTCGGATTCTTTTTTACAATGAAATCCAAATCGTAATTCTATAGATTTTGGAGTCTAAATTTAAATGTGTTTGGAATTGGAATTCTGAAGAATTCAGAGCCTGAATTAAATGGAATTCAGAGTCTAAATTATAAGGAATTTTGAGTTTGAATTATGAGGAATTAGGAGATTGAATTTAGAGGAATTTCGAGACATAATAATATGGAATTCAGGGTCATAAGTATAAGGAATTTTCAGTCCTAATTATAAGGAATTATGAGTCCTATTTATAATGAATTGATATTCCAAATTATGAGGATTTCAGAATTGGAATTCTAAGGATTTTTTAATGTAAATTCTAAGAATTTAAGAGTGTCTATTTTTAGGTATTTGGAGTCATAATTTTGAGGAATTTAGGGTTTTAATTCTAAGGCGTTTGGACTATGAATTTAGAGAATTTGGAGTCCGGTTTTTAGAGATGTTAGAGTTATAATTCTAGAGAATTTGCAGTCTAAATTTCATATAATTTAGAGTATGAATTTATGAGAATTTAAATCCTGAATTTCATATAATTTGGAGTGTGAATTATAGAGAATTAGGAGTCTGAATTTCATAGAATTCGATGTCTGAAGAAAGAGCAGTATATATCCAAATAATTAAATGTTTCTTAGTTTTCACATAAGAATAAAATTATTAGACAAATTAATAAAATGATTTTTATATAGTGATATAATAAAATCAAACAATTAAAAGAAGGTAAGGATATAAATTTCCTTATAGTAGGGAAATTTTACTTCTATAAGTAATCCTTAGGAAAAATAAATTTTCCTTCAGATAATGTTATTTTGATTTTCAAAACATAGAGGAATGGATAGTTTCATAAGGAAACATTATTCACATAACAATATCCACATTTATGGAATGCAAAATCATCCTTATGAAAAATAATATAAGGACTAATAATTGTTCACTATTAACAAAAAAGAAGAACATATCTCCCTTTACTTATATTTCATGGTGAATATGATTAACTCTTTATTAGGTTTTGAAATCGTTATGGATCATATTCTTGACTTCCTCAATGATATTTTTATTTTTCTTGCATAATGAAATCTTTTTCGAGTAAACTCCCCCTAAGATAGAGTCCCCTTTACATATTAAATTCTCTTAATTACTTTTTATTATTTTTTAAAGATTCCTTTATCCCCCTTTGAGATTTTTAATAAGGGAATGTGAGAATGGAAAAACAATATGGCACATGAATGATTAGAACTACATACAAAAAAATCAATTAGATCAAGTGTTTTTCATTAGGATTGAAAAAATTAATACAAGGAAAGTACAATAAAAGATCTGATTTTAAAAAAATCATCCTTTGTTCTGCTTCAACATAAACTTCTCCATGATGGTCTTTATATTTATATGCTCTTTATGATATTATTCAATGTTCTTGAGCATCTCTTATTGATCCTCATTTTTCATCTCTAGTGATTTGATCTTCTCATCCTGAGACCTTAAGATTTATTCGAGAGATGTCAACATCTCTCCTTTATTTCTAAAAATCCCATTGAACTTGATTATGTTATATCTTTCCCTATCAAAATTAATATGAAATAAGTTTATCTTCCCATTCATCTTCCCATTCAGATCATTGTCTTCCTGCTTCTGAGCTGTTTGTTATAGATTTATCTTCTCATAAAAACATTTCGTTATCTCCTTTATCCTCACATATTCTCTTTCAAATTATTTTTCATAGAGTCTTGAACGTCATCAAGAATTCTCATCTCTTCAATTGTCTTCTTTTAACACTTATTTATTTCCTTCCAAGACGTTCTGTGAGCATCATACTCGATATAGAAATTTTTAAATCAGCCTCAAAATTAATATATTTTTATGTAAGCATGTTTTTAGAATTTGATTTCAGTTCAAATAAATGTTGAGGCATTTAACACCTCGAGTAAATACTCAGAATCAATGGAATGGTGTCAACTAATTTATTCAATGATTGAACCACAAATTCCAAACCCAAATAAGATGATTACAAATCAAATTTCATTGTTGATTAATATTCTTTCCCAATCTCAACAGCATTTCTTTATGAAGAACTATCAACAACATTCATAGCAAGCACAACATTTATGGTGAATCAACTATCTCATGCCTTCCATTATCAGCATTATAAATGGTCTCTGTAGCTTTTGGAGATTCATGTTCACTATTTAAAACATGAAAAATTTTCTCTTCATTAACTTTTCCCTTCTCAGCATCTTGTACAAGATCATATGGTTCAACAAAATCATGATTACTTCTTTCATTATCATATGGTTTATTTACTTCTTCATGGCCTTCGTCACAATTTCCTGGGGGTGCAAGCTATGTAGATTCATCCTAGATAGTCCAGATCAACAAATATTATGAATTACCTTCCATATAATGATATTCCTTAACTTTCCATAACTTATCATAAATGTTATCACTTCATTTTTGTTTTTCATCTTCCACTTCCTCTTTCTAAAGAGTCTCTTCCCCTTATCTAGTTCCGAAATTACCATCTTCATTCCCATGGTCATAGGTACGGATTATTGTAGAAATTATTCTGGTACTTGGATTTGATCGAAAACTTTCTCAATATAATTGATAAGATCTTGAACTGTTTAATCCTAATACATCTTCTTCCTTAGCATTTTTTCTATTCTTGCTTCTTATATTCCTTAACTAACTAAATTTTCAAATCATTTTCCTCTGTATGATCCAATACAAAGTTAGGATATCATTCAGTCCCATTCATTATCTATTCTCTCCACAGAGCAACCACTTCATCCAGGTATGTTTTTTTGGTTATTATACTTTTGGGGTGCTAATTGAGTTTTTTGAATTATATGATTTATTATTTTGACATTGGATTCCTTCTAATTTCTCTTTATCCCACATTTCTTAGATGCCTCAGACACTTCATGTTCCTTAGATAAGGATTCTATTTCACATTTTTTTATAGTCATAGAATTCTCTATATTTGCTATTAAATCCAACCATTATCATCTTCAGGGTATAATCACTCAACAAAATAACCATGAAATTTCTTAAAATAGTACTTCTTATGAATTTTCAATGAACCTAGAATGACGACATTGATTTTGGGAAGTACTGTCAGACACCTTATGATTTGATACAAAAGGGTCCCATTCTGGATATTGGTAATTGTGAGAATGATATACTATACCAAATTTATCTTCATCATGTTCACCAAAAAATCCAGAACGTAGATATCACACTTCTTCGAAGTATCCTTATCAACATTTTCGGAATGAGAAATCCATGATCCCATAATTAAAGATTCTTGAGACTTGTAGAAAGATAGTTGATTTTCGGTGTAATCACTTCTGTTAAACCAAGGCACTCTAAAGCCTTCTCCTTATGAAAACATCATGATTCATCTGTTATTTTATGGCTACTGAAATCTACTCACCTTCATACAGAATTCCAATGATTTTAGATTACATATTAAAATAATGGGAATAGGTTTTCCCATAATATTTGAACAAGAATTTATCTCTCTCACCTTCATTAAAAACATATAAAATCAAAAAATTCTACAAGAATATCCAGATAAACAAGATCATATATATTTGATATGGCTAGGAATAAGCTTTCAAATCAATTCAGTTTGATATCTGCCATAATGATAGAATCATTATTGGAAAAGAACTTCAGATCTAATAACCTCTATCTATAAATTTTCCATTCTCAAATTTCCTTAACTAATCAAATTTTATTGTGAGGATATACTTCCAAAGTCATCTAGAGTTAAGAAAAACAAGGAAAGTGGAATGCAACATAAGTAGAGTGGTAGAGCTTCAGCATGAAAAATCATGAAAAATGATGTGGGACAATGAATAGGGGGACATTATATAGGTGTTAAAGCAACTTTTCATGTTTTCAGATTAATCCAACAGTTCAAACAAGATCTATATGATCTGACAGTTGATATGAATGTCAAGGAAGGATTTTGGTAGGTTCTGATATTTTGATGTTTTTTAGATAAAACATCATATTTAAAAAAATTAAATCCAAAAAATTTTCTTCAAACATGATGAAAATTATAACAAGTAAAAAAAATTAATTATTAAATTCTATTTATGGAACATTCCTTTTTTATTTCTATGAATATTTTTAGTAAAAAAAATATTGTTCATAAAGAACATTAGATTGTGGAAAATTTTCTTTAAGAATGAAAATATTTTGATTTTGGATTTTTGAATGAAAAATTTTGATTCTGATTTTTTTTAAATGAAAGTTTATTATTAAAAATTAGTTTGAAAATATATTTTATTGTGAAAATTTTTTATTTTTAAAAATTTTTATTACAAAATAAATTGTACATGAATAATTTTGATTACAAAAAAAATGATTATGAAAAATTTTGATTAACAAAATTATTAGAAAAAAATTGATTTAAAAAAATGGATTACGAAAAATTTGATTATCAAAACAAATTTACTCACATAATGAAAAATGTGTTTCTTAATGTAAAGAGATATGTTTCAAATAAAATTAATATAGAATATTTTCTTATGGCGATTATTCCAAAAAAAATAATGAATTCTAATCTATCAAATTTTACAGATTTAGAAAAAATATCATCAAGTTGATCTTGAGTTCCAATAAACTGAAGATTGATATCTCTTTTAAGTGAGTGATCCCTAAAAACTGATGTCTAATACTTGTGTTTTACATGGAGGTGATGTAAAGGGTTTATACATAGGTAAATGGATCTATTATTATAAAACAATATCTGTGTTATGGTGAAATTCATACCATAATCTTCGAGTGTTTGTAGAATCCACAAAACTTGGAAACAACAACATCCATTTGATACATATTCATCTTTAGCAATATACAGTTCTACTAAGTGTTTCTTCTTGTATGACCTATAATATAAAAAATCTTCTATGTAATGAAAATTTCCAAATTGAATTTTCATATCAATTCTACATCCTCCAAAATATGCATCCATAAATCATTCTAAAATACAAATATTTCCATATATTTAAAAAAAGTCATAAATCCATGGTTCCCATTAAATAGTGAAAAAACTATTTTCACAGATTTTAATTGATATTTCATTGGAATAGATTTATACATGGCCTATAATAATAGTAAAAACATTATATTTGGATGACTATCTTCCAAGTATACTAAAATTTATATCATATTTCTAAATGATGTTTGATCTACTAGGATCCCATTATCTTCTTGATCAAGAGAATTTGAGGTACCTATTGGAGTACTAATACTTTTACTATTTTAAAATCCATTCAATTTAAGATGATATTTAATATAATTCTATATGGATATATATGTTCCTTCTTGTTATTGATAAATTTGAAAACCAAGAAAAAATATTAACTCACCCATCATTCTCATTTCAAACATAAATTTCATTAAATTTTCAAACAAATTAGTTAAATATAGTTGAGTTGGACCAAATATAATTCCATAAAAATAAATTTGAACAATTATAACATTTTTATTATCATTATTTATAAAATGTTTTGGATCAGCAGTTCCCTTAACTTAATTGTTTTGCAACAGAAATCATGTAAGTCTGTTATATCAGGATATGATGGCTTGTTTATGAATATATAATTCTTTCATATGTTTGGAGAAATTTTCAAGTTGTTTTGTGTCTACAAAACCATGAGGTTGTTCAGAATAAACATCATCTTGAATATATCCATTATGGAATGCACATTATAAATGCATTTGAAAATGTTTAAAATTAAAGAATTCAGAAAAGGAAACTAGAATACGAATAGATTCAAGTATAGCTACTGATGAATAAGTTTATTCATAGTCAAATCCATCTTGTTGATTATATACTTTGGAAACTAATATTTATTTCCTTCTTAATATGATTCCATTTTCACCAAATTTATTTCTAAAGACCCATTTTACTCAAATTATCGATGTTTCCTTATGTATTTCAACCAAGTTCTAGACTTTATTCTTTTTGAATTATTTTATCTCATCTTGCATGGATTTAATATAATCATAATAACCTAAAGCATCTTCAGTGCTTTTTTTATTATAATTGGGAAAGGAATTCTAGATGTTATACATCATTTCATATAGAACCTCTAGTACATCAGGTTGATTATATCACCAATGATACTATCACTGGAATGATTCTTAGAATCAACGTATTTGTGTTTTGTATAACCAATTCATCAATTTATGATAGAAACTCTTCTAAGATAAATGCTTCAGTTATATATACTTGAACATTAAACGTATTAGAAAGATCTTCTATCATGGGTTGAAAATAAATTTTGTAAAACACACATGAAGATATAGGATGGGGTTGTTTAAAAACCAAATTATCTATTTTATCAAATTTAACATATACTATTTATTGAATAGAACATGTGTTTTTATTAAAAACACTATAATCCTTAGATGATGGGGAATATCCTATGAAAATTCCTTCCATTAGATTGGGGTGAAAACTTATGTATGTTATCTTTAGTATTCTGGATGAATACTTCGCAGCCAAATACTTTGAGGTAAGAATGTCTTGGTTTTCTTCAATTCCACAATTCATAAAGAGTTTTATTTAGAAAAGGACTGATTAAAACTGAATTTATATTACATTAAGAAGTACTATTAAGTTAATCCCAAAATTTCTTAACAATATAATATCCACATGACATGGTTTTGGTTATCTTTTGATGAATTTTATTTCTTCTATCAAAAACACCATTCTATTGAGGATTTCTTTTTGCTGATAAGTTATGAGTAATGCCATTTTTAGTAAAAAATGTTTCAAAATATGAATTTTGAAATTCTCCACTATGATCAGTATGAATTTTTATCTAATGAATGTTTTTTTCATATATAATGTGAGCTCTATATATTTTGAAATTAGATAAAGCATCACATTTCTTTTTCAGAAAATGTACTAACATAAATCTAGTGTAATCCTCATCTATGACAAATACATAACAGTATTTCCTCTAATACATCATATCTGTGTTGGACCAAAAAGATCCATATGTACTAACTATAATGCATCAATAGTATATAATTCACTAATTGATATAAACATGATTAATGTTTCTTTCTATATTGACAAGGATCACAAACATTTAATGAATATAATATTGGCTCTGATAGATCCTTAACTAGTATTTTATTTGAGATTTTGTATTGGTTCATATGGTTAGAGTGTCCTAAACTTTTATTCTATAACCGTTATTTATCTTCCATTTCATTAAGGAAATATATATATTATCTCCTATTCACTTATAAGTTTAACGTGTATACATTATGTTACCTATGGGAAGAAATAATAAACTCATTCTTGGAATTGTTTACTAAGAATTTATCATTCCTAAAATTCACTAGGTAACCTCCATCACATAATCGACTTATGGTAATGAGTTTTTTCTGAACCTTATTGACTAAAGAAATTGAAATAAATGTTTTAAAAAGAATAACAATGATACCTATACCAATAATTTCTCCATGATAATTATCATAGAAATGTATTTTCCTCCTTTTATCTTGGTAATATTTTCAAAAAAATTGTTACCAGTCATATGTCGGGAACATCCATTATCCATGTACCGTGTATTATTGTGGGTACTATCATTTTTCCTAAAAATAAATTAGTTATACTTTTGGAATTCAAACCATACATGATCTAGAAATCTCAGAAATTAAGATTTAAGGAATTCACATTTTATTTGAAAATTAAGCAATAGGAAAACCTAATGATTTGGTTATGTTTAATAAGAAAATTTTCTCCCAATGTCCACCATAATGGCATTTTGTGATAAAATTGATCACTCTGGGGGAAAATAGTTATTAATAAAAACAAGTTTATAATTGGTATAAACAAATATAAAATGATTCCTTGAATGAATTATTTGGGAATACAACTTGTCAAAATTGTCCTTATCAGGGGTAAAGTTTGACAAACATTTCCTATGGAAACTATTTCTGACTGTAGTTTAATACCATAATTTTTACCCTAAAAATTATTGTTTTTAGAACTAAATTTAGATTCTAAAAAAATTTATATAAATAACATCTTCAACAACCTTATAATGTTTATCCTTCTCATTGTTATCTTTTTTTATCATTTTTAAAAACACATTCAGGATACAAAATTCCTCGATCAAGATCCATAGAAATATATGATACTTCTTTATTTAAAAGAGAAATTCGAGAATTTACATTCTATAACTTATTTTTTATCTTAAAATTTTCATTTTCATGGAGTTTATGAAAATACAAAAACATCACAAAATTATTGTAAGGTATTATCTTCTGATGAGGAAGATTCATCATCTAAATATTCACAATATTCTTCATTTGAAAAATTTCCATTGAAAGACATATTAGTTAAAGATTCACCATAGTGTACCTTATCCATTAGAAAATGTTTTTCATTAGGTACTCTAGATATATAACAAATATTCTTCTAACTCGATGATTCAAAATCTAAGGATTCATCAGATGAGTCACCACCATTGGCACTCTTGATGTCATTTGTTTTGAAAACATTATTATCTGTATCCTTATAATTCATCTTAATATTTCTCGTAGAATTAAATTCATTTCTATCTTTTCATTTCCACCTGAGATAATCAGTCCTGATATGACTGGCCATTTTACATTCATTGCAATCCACTTTCGAGTCCTTATTGTACATTCTTTCTTTATTCTTCTATATATAGTCAAAATCATTCTGCCCCACTATCTTTTTCATCCATCTAGCTAATTTTAAAATTTTTCTGTTCACTAGATTCAGACAAAACAACAACTTTCTTAAACTTGTATCTTGTAACCCTTTTTGGAGTCTTCACATTAGTATTATTAATGTATACACTTCCATTGACATTCTTTATTTTATTCGTATCAGCATATGTTTTCATTTTACTATCATGCCTAATAAGAGTTCCTCAAATATCATCAAGAGTAATTTGAGATAAATTCATATTCTCATAAATAACTGCCATTTTTATTCACACTCATTTGGAATGATCTATATTCTTTTGTCTACAAGAGCTTCATCATCCACACCATCCTCTCCCATATTTTGTAGACTGTCAAAAATGGTCCTAAAAATTTGATTCCATTTGAAAACTAGTTCTCCAAGATGAAATTGAAATCAATGATGTTATTCTATATGCATAGCTCTTCTAGTCTCTGTCTCTATTGAAGTTCCAAAGTGTGTAACCTCAAGTTTCTATCAGATTCAGTTAGAATACTCATAGGAAGAAATTTGACTATATATATTCATGTTTATAGAATACATCAATGCATTGTGTACCATGTAATTTAGTTGACATTCTAACTTTCATTGGTTGGTTATTGTTTTGAATTTATTGTCAAGAATTTCTTGATCTACCTTAAGAATTCCAAAATTGTTTACCCCAGAATTAATTACAAAATTATGCATTCTATATCTGTAGTACTCATAATCATTTCAATCAAAAGTAGGTGGTCTAGTATGATTTATATTTTCATTAGAACCCATATCCATTCCATCCATTCAATAATAATGTATCTTTCCACAAAACATGTTAATAGAAATGGTTCTGAATTGAGATAAAAATATCTATGATAAACATAAGTAAGAAATGTCAATCAAAAAATGAATTTAGAACAAAGAAAATTTTGATCAAGAAAACATATATGTGAGTATATGTATTTTATACACTTCCTCTGATATAAATTATATGATTGAAATAGAAAATATAGATTCTCAATTACATGAGGGGTGTATTTAAATATTAAAATCTTTTGGTTTTAGCCTTATAGAAAACTATGTTTAACAATGATAAACAATGTAAATTCAAAAACCCTAAAATATTTCTATAAGACGATATTTCTAGGTTCTAGACATATGGTTTGAGAAATGAATCTTCAAAAAAGTTTAAATAGGTACTAAATTTACCTTAATGGGTATTGAATATTATTTATCTGAGTACATAAATGATAATAAAGTATAAGATGATTATAATTTCTTCCTTTATCAAAATACATCAGAAACAAACATGAACCAAAACAAGTAAAAAGTATGAAATAATTTAAAACAAAGAGTATGGTATCCAAATACCATGGATAAAGGTCCCTTGATTTATACTTTCAAGAATATCTATCATACCCACTATAGGGTAATACCTCGATAAAAATATCAGAAAATTTCTTGATATCCCCACAAAACCCCAAACATTAAGGTAGTTGGCACATCAGAATTTTTACCCCCAAATGACCTCAAACATTAAGGTAGATGGAAACTTTGTCTTCATATCCATGAATGACCTCGATTGTCATTAGAAAAAATCCGAGTCACATGAATCAAGTAAAAAAATATTTTTAGTACACACAAGGATGGAGAGTCTCAATCTCTAGAAATCATTTCAACCAAATTTAATCTTTAGATTGATGGAAGGGTTATCCGATAATAACATCGTTCAAATTAGCTCCTATTTATAGGAACAACTCCAATGGTCGACTCCCTCCTACAATAGTCATATTATTCCATGAATCATGTAGGGACCAGTACATGTGTCACTCAACCAGCAGTTAGTTAGAAACGTATTACACAATATCATTTTATAACATTAACATGTATTAAGAAAATGGAGTTCCTTAATCAAATCTATTTTTGGAGTTTAAGGAAAAAATATAATTTGATGTCTATAAAAAAATCATTAAGATTATATAATACATGGATATTCATATTCTATTTTAAAATGAATTAAAAATATAAATTCTATAGAATCTATTGTTTGAATTCCTATGATTTTGGAATCTGAATAATGAGGAATTCGGAGGAATTCAGGGTCTGAATTATGAGAAATTTGGGGAATATATTATGAATAATTCCGAGTCTGAATTCTGAGGAATGTAGGTTCTAAATTTAGATAATTTGGAGTCCAAATTTCAAAGAATTTGGAGTTTGAATTTCATATAATTCAGAGACTGAATATTACAGAATTCGGAGTGAAAATTTTAGAGAAATCAGTGTTTGAATTTCAGGGAATTTGGAGTCTGGAAACGGAACACTATATATCCATGGAATTATAAGAAACTGAGCTTTTATATAAGAATCTATATTTTAGACATAGTAATAAAATTATTTTGATTTAGAGAGATTATAAAATGACCCAATGAAAACAATAGTAAGGATAAAAAATTTCATTGAGAAGGGAAATTTTTCTTATTAAAATAATCCTCAGGGAAAAAGAATTTTACATAAGATAAAGTGTTTGAATTCTTCAAAACATAGAGAAATGGAAGATTTATAAATAAACCTTATTGACATAACATCAGTTTCTTAATCCTTGACACAAGGTCTATATAATTTAATATTGAGAAGTGATTTTTCACACCCGATTATAAAATGTAGATATAATTTAATTATCTGTCGCTTCATGAGATATTACTAGTTCTATGTGTGGATATAAAAAAGAATATCCTGAACATCATTATGTTAATCAGATGTCTAGAAATATTGGTATTGACCCTTAAACAGTTCAACATCATGTTCATTCCATAGATTTTTTTTATGGGAGATGTGCTAGTATATTTACTTGCCACTCATCTAGCTCTGGAAGATCATCATTTAAATTTCAATTATTTAGATGATTTTATCCTTACTGGGGATCTTGATATTCCCAACATGAAGACTCATTTCAATAGTGCAGCCCATATCATAATTGGTATAAGTCACAATGATCCCAATCACATTAGACATGGTTTTGGGATTATCTTTCTTCCACCTGAAAATGATGTTCTCCCCTATGTATTCTTTCTTTATAGGGACACACAAATTTCATGTATGTGTATTAGTCTCTCATTAATAGAATTGATTTGGAAATTGGGATGGATTTCCCCTAATTTCATGTGAATGGAGGCTCTTAATTAGTCATAAAGTAAATTAATAGAGATTACATCATAAAATATCACCAACTCTTGAACTTTCTAGAGTGCACTCTCCTGTTTGTGGCCAAGTTTCCTCCAATGATAGTGGTTACTCATTTTCCATAGTCACAAAATGTTTGATGTGATGCCTATTTCTAAATAGACTGTTCTATTACAAATCCCTAAAGGGATGAAGTATTTATTCTTGTATCACACTATAGGTTCATCACTCTTGTCATACCATACAATGACAATAGCCTGCAAGTAAACCATGTATCTGTTGATGCTTCCATATTGAGATCTCCAGATCCCCCCATGGTAGAGAAAACATTTTTTTGGATGAATCCTTTCATCATTTATCTCTTGCATGATATCCTCCCCTAAGATTATGTTGGTGTGAGTGAATCTATCAGTGGGAAACATAGGTCATTCTCTAATTTGGGTCCAACATCGAGAATACTCTCTCCAGAAATAGATTTTATGGAATTATAATTTGTTTTATTCATTGGTATTATATTAACCATGTAATTCAAGAGGTTTATTTTTGGTCCTATAGTGATCATCAGGATGGTTTGAAACTCTCCAACCTAATTAAAGGCAAGGATATTTTTCCCACCATTTTCCATTATTATCAATTTTACCAAGTGTTTCAACACATGTCAAATCCATACAAAATTTGTGCATCAACCTTCAGATCCCCTTAATACCACCATGTATTTCTATCCCTTTTCAGTATCGGGAATTGATTTCAGGGTATTGTGCTCACTAGACAAATCCATCTGATGTAGGTTTCTTCTCACCATAATGGATTTATTCTCCATTTAATAATATTTAACACCTCATTAAAAGTGAAGGCTCTATCATTAGTATAATTAGAGATCTACATAACCATCAACAAAATCATATGGCCCCATATTTTTCTAACATGGAATGGAATTATCATTAAATACACAGATCTGAATATGTTGTATTCTTATTATATTTTCCTGCAAAATCATACATTTTGGAATGATGAATTGGAGAATAGATAGGTCGGGGTATTAAAAAACCCATCTCCAACATCATGTAAAATATAGTGGTTACAATATTAATATATTGTTGGGGAAGCTACCCACTTCTCTCTAGTCGTATATGATGATGACCCATAATTCGAACAAGGTGACATCATATTCCCTCACAGATGGAACACTTTCATTCCTACCCATATTGATTCCATTTCTATCACACTAAATATATTCCTATTAATAGAAAATGATATATTTAATTGGATAAGTCTCTCTAGTTAAACTAGAATCCATTAAATAAAATAGGATCCAAACCCTGAATAATGTTGATATGAACTAGTTAAATATTGGCAAAGCATTCAACAAGATGTTTTACCTATTTTATTACCTACATGGTGATATAGTGATGGATATTATCATACTGATGATACCAAGAAGAAATCCATAAATGTTTGGGCCCATTTTGGAAGGACCTTACATCAATCACCATGTTTATTCCAATGTTTCATCCTCTTTGATCACTATGAATGGAGAGTGTATCACTCTTACTGCTTCTTCAAGTTGAATTATGTGATTCCTATTGGGAGAAATATCATATAAACATATCAAATTCCACAACCCTTAATATATAACAACTAAATAATTATAAATATACAATTTAATGAATCAAACCTATCCCAACAATTCTTTTTGTACATTGACACCTTCTATTTTCATCCAATTTTATCAAATTCCACTGTTCTTTTGATAGTCAAACCATTTCCAAAATCCACAACCATTCCCTTTAAATATTTAACAATTGAATAAAAATTAACCACCTTTCAAAATTTTAATTTTTTTTCACCAAATCATTAATATTTAATCAAAAGAGGTATGCAATCCATGTGGGAATTCAAATCAATCAATTTATGTCATGCTCTTCACATTGTCTAAACCCATTATAATGAGGAAACACTCTTATAAGTGCCTTGAAATGCTTATGTAACCAAATCCCAGGAATCTTTATATTCATCACTATTAGGTTAGAAATGTATTTTTATTTGCAAAATTTCATATTATGAAAATCATACTTCAATGTTACCACCCCCCACAACGACTAAAACATAATGAATTTTGAACTATTTGATCGACCAAACTAATACCCAAGTATATAATCAACTGATATGATTTTAAATTTCCCAAACATCTTCATTTTATTCTGGTTATGTAGTGAAATACATGGCCTTATCTAATATCCTAAAGGCACTAAAGGATGGAAATAAATACCAATGACTTTATAAGAAATTAAGGGATGATTTTTTCTTTGAAAGAGAAATAAACAAAACCAGTATAACAATAATCATAAAAAACTACATGATACATGATTAAAATTTAAATCATCTCAATTTATAACAAATATAACCAAAATAAATGAGATTACCAAGAATAATCAATGACCTGCATCAAACTATAAAGAATAAAAAAACTAACTAACCTCAAAGACTCCAAAGTCACCAACACAATAGCTTCCATTATTCTACAAGCTTTATATTTTTTATCCATTACCTATTATCACAAAAAACACTAAATAAATGTGATACCATTACATTACCTATGTCCTAATAAACTATATCAACAAATGCAAAAAATATCCCAAGCATGGGGTGATTACTGAACCATGGAAGGGTTTCTACAAATGAAGTCCCTAATTAGGCCAATATGATTTAACATATTATCACATATATATAATAGAATATATATAAAACACACAAAATAACCATATCAATCACAAACCATTAATAGGTAAAATAATTTTCATTGAAAAATATTTTTCCAGATCAAAGCCATTTACTAGGAACGAAACCAAACAATTCATTCAACCATTTCTGAATTCCATTTGGCATAATCCATTCCATTTCACATAACAACACAAAAAAACTCAAGCTTGGTGTCACCATTAATAGAAAAACACAACATCAATAGATAATCCCTTGGATGGGGGTATATCATTATAATTACCCATAACATTAAATTTAGAGAAACCATTTATGTTAATACCATTTTAAAAAACATGGTAAAACATTTTAATAAAATAACCATTTTCTCTAAAACTCGGTTCCAACGAAATTTTCCATTCATAAAAACAATGTACACATTTTAAAATCATCATTTAAAACCATGTCACCACATTAACATTCCACCAAGAAAATTCAATATTTGATAAACCATAAAAAAATGGTTTACATCATTCACTTCACAAATAATTAGAAATTAATTTATATTAATTTCAAAATATGAAGAAAAACATATTTCATGTTATAATAAGATATATAAGGAGTGATGCCATTTACCTTGGAAACTGTGGTGAAAATAAATAACAACATAAATTATTGAACAAAATCATTTCAAAACTCATAAAATAACCTTAGATCTTGTTCCATAACATAATCATAGCCATATATCATAATTATTTGAATATTACAACCTATATCCATCCATAAATAATTTTATTTATTTGTTTAAGAAAGTAATGTAGACTAATTTAAGGAAAATCAATGAAAATGGAGACATACAACAAAATTCAGGCTTTAATACACCAAGATATACCAATAAATTACTTGTGGATCAAAGGAAAGGGTTTACACATACATTATGATATGAGGAAGACATCATAGGGTTTAATTAAATGAAAATTATAGGTTTATAAGAAAATATGAGTTTGATCCAAAATTTGTTGATCTAATTTATAGTCATGCATGTCTTGGGTCATGGTTATGAAAAACATGCACAAACCATTCATATGACTCTACCTCCAAAAGAATATTTAATCCTAGTTGGAAACATGTTTTGGTAAAACTGATAACCTACACATAACATGTTATCTAACATTACATAGGTTTCTATAGGAATTTCACGATTTGTACTAATCATTATCAAACCATGAACCTCTATAAAATCCCCAATAACATTCCAAAAGTCCAAAAAAACTCCCAAAAATCACCCAAAAACATCAAAATACAAATACATAAAGGATGTGAGGAATAATTAAAACTTGGTGTGATACAGATATAACATACCCACCAATTACCTAATAATTAACAAATAATATTTCACCCACAACTACATATTTTCATTCATCCTTCCATCATAAATTAATTAAAGCATAAGTGAGAAATAGGTTTTAGTAAAATTTCATTAAAACGTCATCATAAGGCATCTCGATAAATAAAATTTATGTTATTATTAGATCATATCCTCATAAAATACTAAAAATCATGAAATGATATTTAAATTGATGAAAAATACTTTTAATATAGAATAAGAATTATTCATCAACCAATGTGTTGAAATATCCTATCCCTTATTTAAAAATAAAAAAATTAAAAAACAAGCATAAATAAGGGAATAAGATTGTATATAAAAACAATGAATAAATTAGAAATAAAACTAATAATGAATTACATTCATTATGTAGGAAAACATTTTCCAGGTGGTAAATGATAAAAAAAATCTTATCATATCTTTATAAAGATAGTTAAAATGAAACATAAAAAATATTAAAAAAATTTATTTATAAAACAATTATAATGTAATATGAATATTGTTTAAAATGAAATTAAAAATTTTATAAAGGGATAATATCATTAATAATATTTTATTATGGATTCGGATATAGAAGAGATAAATTTTGGTTAAACTCTTCTAAACTTTTAATGTAATTGTTTTAAATAAAACCACATAGGGTTTTGGTTACAATTGAATTAAAATAAATAAAAATATAAAATGGTGGATGGTTTTTTAAATGACTATAGTATTCATGAATTGATTGGTAAATTATATACCATGGAAATTTATGTAACATATAATGAAATAAGGTGGTGAATATAGATCATATCATAATTAAGTGAAATTGTTATGAAAACCCCTTAACTGAGACTTCCTCTTTGAAGGAAATTCCATAATATACACCGTAATAAATTCAAATTTATCATCCACCTATATTAGATTAAGATTCATACTTATCGTATTGTATACAATTAACTAATATTTTCATATTAGGTATTTGGTAATATATCTATGTAAAAATCAATAATTTTGTGTTTTCTATTTTGTTTTCCATGCATTTTCAACTCATAAATATTGGTCCTTGAATGTTTACCATTTTTAATGATATGTATAATTTTAATGAAGGATTATAGTATTTTTTTACATATTTTTGGAGTTACTTTCTCATTTTATGAAACCTATAGTTATAGTTTTAATGGAATTAAAAAAATATTATTTATTGAATTTTGAATCCATAAAAAAGAATAGATTTTATAACTGAATAAAAATAATTTTATAAACATTTATATATATTTATAAGTTTATAAAAAAACTATTAAATATTATTTAAATTATATTACATTCCTTATATATTCAGGATGTAAACATTATATCCTTATAAATGATGACTATAAAACCAATCAAAGTAGAAGCATAATAAATTGATTTAATGAATAATAAAATGATATTTTGTAAAGATAATATAAATTTTATAAATTATACACATCTCTTATATATAAAATATATTCCTTAAATATATTTTTGCAAGTATTCAAGTTTTTTGGTGATGAAAAATGAAATATGTATTCCATTATGGTTTTATTATGAACCTATACAAGAGCGACGTTTTCGTTTTCAAATGGATGGAAGTAAGTAGATAAAGGATTATACATTAAAATAATTGAATTAACATATATAAGTAATACATTTAAATTATATTATAATGGATAAAATAGATTCTTAGTATGTGGAATAAAAAAAACAAGAATGCACCTAGTAAATATGATTTTCTCTTCCACGGGTATCCAACATTGTGCCACTCCTTAATCCTTACTGGGATTTATTTTTGGTCATACCAGAACATATAAGACAATTATAAGGGTGTTAGAAAGTGATTGGGGTATATAATTCTCAATCCCTGGATCTCAATGTGAATGTAGTAGTGAGTAGAGAAGCGATCCATTAATAAGTGAGAGGAGTGGCACCCTTATAATAAAAATAGACAATAAATTAATATAAATGAATCCGTCAAGGTCATGCAGAAAGAATTTATCGCAAATTCAATAATAAGATTTTTATTTTTTAAATATAATCAACAAATCAAATAATATTCTAGTTTTTTTGATATTTAAAGCCTTTTCCCTTAGTTGAAACCCCTTCTATCCTATTTTAACTTTTACAGTAATGAAAAAACTTTTACAAAGAAAACTATTATTTAAGTATACAAGAAAAATTATCCTTACTAATAATTTAAATATTTTGATTCAAAATAATTATTAAATTCTTTAATGTTTTATTTTTATATCTGATAAAATTTTATTTTATTATAACTACATGTAACACAAAAAAATACGTTTTGAGATTAATTAGCCGCTAAAATAAAGAATAATTCACAAGAAATACAATATATTATTGATGATTATAGAATTTTATTGGTCTATAGATAATAATAGATGAGATTTATGATATTAAAAAAATTAATACCTGAATAAATCATTGCTAAATCCTAATTAAATAAAAATAGCCAAAATAATTTATAAAAATAAAATGCAACTTCTGTTCCAAAAAAAGTCTTGAATTGGTTTCCAAATTCAAAATAATAAATTTTCAAAATTAAATATACTCAACAAACATGGCTTTTAATGTGAAAAATTATTTATATATTATTAATACATACAATGTGATATTTTTTATAACATTTCTGTATTTTTAAAGATTGTAATTACAATTTTCACCTAAAATTTAATTTCAATGAAATAATAAAAATTTAAACTATAGAAATTTAGAAATTATAAAATAAATAGCTTCAAAAGTTTTATAATATTAATATTTTCAAATTAGAATAATTTTTATTTTAAATAATAAAAATTAAGATTCAATTAAAATTTATGTTTTTAAGAAAAACATATTTTTTAGCTGTGGAGTATTAAAGTAATACTAAATTAATTTTAATAATTATATATAATTTAATTTTAATGTAATTTAATTATATATTCATTAATTAAGAATTGTTTGCCAAATATGTATGTTGAATGCATCACATGAGATCATACAGGTTGATATCATCCCAAATGAGAATACATAAAAAATCACAAGGTATTACACAGAAACTAATAAATATTTTAAATTTATATGCTTCAGAAAAATCCATATGTTCTCTCACATGAGGACACTCTAGTCCTAACAAGCATCCGCTTTTTGAATTCCACCTTAAAATAATTTTCAAGATTCAATTTCAAAATAAATGTTGTAACCTAGAACTAAATATCCGGACACAAATCCTCAAGAAATTCATCACCCTCTCCTCCTAATATAATAAAATTAATGAAGTATAAAAGAAGATTTTTTCATACGTGATATTAAACTCTAGCATGTTTTGACACCCTAGATCGAGGTTATGTATCTACTACTAATAATCATCCATAACATTAGAATAAAGAATCTCATCAAAAAATCATCATAATACTTCACCCAGAAAAAGACGGACTCCTCGTGATCATCCAGTAATAGAAGAAACAACTGCTTACCTGCCTTATAAATCATAGTGAATACCAATGGAAAACATTAATCACATTGATAATTGATAATAGTAAAGGAAATCTATGCCTTATATATACAATCCACATTCTCTTGATATGAAATGGATGACTCACATTTTGACAACCACTGGTTCAAAACCCCTAAAATAGACTTCTAACTAGAATCCTCAGTATCGATCTCAACTATGTTGTGATCTATTGGTTTATCTAACTAAACATCATCTGCATGAAACTAATATGATCATCAACATAGATATATTTATATAAAATAATAACTCATAATAGACTCCCCAAACTAAACATTTTGAGTATTTAATGATAATTCATTATGATTCAACTTAATTCTCATTTTACACTGACCTAAATTATTAACATAGATGATCACAATATAGATCCACCCTGAAATCACTACCTAGAACGATGCATCCCTAAAATTTATATGTTAATTAAACTTAAATACCTTTCATAGGATAACAAGGTGTACTAATTTACTATTTTATAGTCGATCATCCATGCATACATCATTTTCTATGTCCATGTATTACTGTTTCCCTAACCAAAAATGCATTCCTCTTTACTGGAAAACCCTAGTTATCAATTAGATCATAACCATTATCTCTGATACCATGCATTCTCTCTGCCCTCCCCCTCCCCAGTGTTACACCTCTTGGATTTGTAGTTAATATGAGGATGACCCCAATGGTTTCTTCTAATGGTCCAGAGATTCTGACCAATACCAAGTCTGTATAATGTTTACAATGTGATACATTTTACAAATTATATAATTCTTATGGATAATGGATAGGATCCTACATAATAATATATAACCTAAAAATAGATAAGACATCACAAAACAAGAATTTAATTTCATACAATGTTGAATCAAAAGAAAATGAATAAAAAAATTATAGGGTAATAGAGACTCAAATTCCTACTTAAAAACTAAATGTTCTACTAATTCCATAATCAATCATCAAACGTTTATTTTGGAACTAAAATTTGGTGTGTGATTATATATATATAGTATAATGATCATAAATGTATTCATAATTGGATATTCCCTAAATCCTTCTATACACATGTTAATGAAATATAATAAATACCATTTAATAAACATAGGAAACCAAATCCTTACATAATTATTTAAAACTATAAAACATCCACCCCAAGTATCTAACATCAGTAAATGAATATAAGTAATTCATTATATATCAGAATACATTACACAAAAATAGAACCATGTGTCCACTTTCCCGCTATTTTGTTAGCCTCGCACAAAAATTCCAAACATCATGTAAAAAAAGGACTTTTATGTTGTAACATGACCTTAAAAATCATATCATAAATAGATCAACATCTTGTTCTGGTCCCCATAAAAACATATACAAATCTTGTCATAAGACTATTTAAATGGTTTAGAAACTGTTACACACCACATAAACTATATTATGTGTCATGTAGTAATAGAAAAAATAGGTACAACTTTAATAAAATACAATAACTATAGTGTGGATCCAATAATACTCTTTAAAATAATTTTGTTAAAACCCTCATCACAAATATATAGAAAAACTAACAACCATCCTAGCCCATGAAGACATGTATCGAGAACATTAATCCATCACAACATAGATTTACTTACACATAATTCTATAACTTATTTTATATAAGGGAACAGATACTAGTCATAAATCAGTTCCCTCAATAACGTGAATGATTGGTAAAACACTGAGAACCCAAAAATTTGATTTTCTGGTTCCAGCATTACTCTTGTAGTGGTACGTAAGAAAAATATAACATAATGAAAGTTTATCACATATAAAAACTATATGATGTTTCCATTTCTTAAAATAACACATTGAAAATGTCCCTCATGGTACCCATCCTCCATCTCTAGGATAGAATATTTATTTCAGAACATAGTGCCCATGGAGAAAAAATTCATCATCATTATAATACAAGATTACCATATAATTAATTAATTTATTCCATGTAAATTAATTCACATAAATCATTCTCATTTATCCATTCAATCCAACGTATTCCCCGTTCATTGATTGTATTACTGATTTATGTAGCTTACTCTAAGAATAATTCTAACCATATCATAGTTCATAATTAAAATTCATTACCATCACCAACACTCATTGCCATCAAATCATTAGAATTTATTATTATTCCATAATTTGAGTATTATAAATCCCAATCTGTGATACTCCAAGGATATGTTATTCTAGTTTTTTAACCAAAAAATTGTTGTTCGTGGAAAATAATAACATATAAGAACAAAAAAATTGAATATCTAGATAAAAAATTATGAAAAATGGGAAATCTAAAATCTCAAATCATACTAAACAACCCAACATATTCCTCTCACACCATTATATGTAATTCATTCTATCCCAACACCATAAGTACAGAATGATAACTTCTATGAAGAAAACAATCACATCCCCAACAAAATATTCTACTAATGCAATGATTCAAAATAACAATAACAAAAAATGTACCATTTAATCCCTAAACATAGAAATAGTGAATATTATTTCAAAATAATATATTCCTATCATAGAAAAGACCAAAACAGCAAATTCATCCAAACTAAGAATGAAATTTAACTAAAATAAAATGATACTGAAAATATCCCCAAATATTTAATTAAAGAAATCATCATTAATCATTACCATCATTAATTACCCTATTAATTATGATCCAATTTCAATATCATGAAACCACTACTATGAAAACTAAAAATAAATATACCCACTGATTAAGAATGATTCAAACAACACATTCAAACTAAACAGATTTTAAGGATGATTAGTAACTAATTTTTATATACAACATTAATTTTTCACATCATCATTCAATATTTAAATTTTTATCCATTTTATTTAATATTAACAAATTTATGTAATAATAATAATCATTTAAACGAATAAAATGAAATATAAAAAAATATCATGATGTATATAATATCAAAGTATAGCTTCATGTGATCATAATTACATTGAAATTTACTAATTTTATTTTAATTATATTTATTTGGGTTGATAAAACTATATACCGTATCGGTCGGAATGGCCCGAAGGACTTCATTTTTTATTATTTTTCATAATCCACCGTTAAAGAGGTAAGGCGCAACCCATATAATTTTTTAAGGCTTAGAGACAATTACATGACTTATATTTAATTGAGGGAATCACCAAAACTAGATAACATTGAAATGCTCCTCCCTAGCATATGTCATGATATCAGCACTCCACCATATCATGGTAGGTCGGCTATCTTCTCTATACAGTGTTCCATAGGCCTGGCACTAATGGAAATGTCATACCCTCTCGTTATTCCTATTCTGATTAGCTCTTCCCAAGTGAATTTAATTTCCCTTGTCCTCTTATGATGCCTTTCCCCTTGTAGTCTGACTCGTACATCAGCATCATGTGGCTCAAAGGCATTGGGGTGTCCCTAAGGCCTATAAGTGTCCCTATGTCCTTGAGAAACCACTGGACCAAATGCCTTGTGTAGCCAAAAATCCTTGCAAGATCCAAGGACCAAACTAGTGCCCCAAAGGCCCAGATGGATGAATAGTTTTGTCTTCTATAGTTCCTGCAACAGTACAAAATAATTCTTGTTATAGTTCATGCAATAGTACCTGCTATTGTTCTACTACAATACCCCAAAAAATGTATCCACCTAGAATTGATATTGGGTCTCTTGGATGCACTTGTATGTTCCTCACCAACTAGGTCGAGGCTTATATGCTGCCCAATGAATAAAAATAATAATACTCCCAAATCGATATATAAATTAGGTGAAATAATAAATTTATTACATCTACACAAATCATTAATGAATTATATTTTTGGAAAAAAGTAATAAAATATCATCTTCTACCAAATTAAAATGAAATCATGTAGAAACATAATTCTATGAAATTAAAATAATGCCATGTTTTTACCCTGAACTAAACTAAAGAAACATTCGAACCATAACATGTTTTATTAAGTGAATTAGGTAGAGGGATAGAATACAATGATAGACTATATTGATTCAAGAGAGTTTTACCTCAAGAAATCGATTATTTTATTCCCTCAAGAAATGTCATCAGAGAGGTTTTATACAACCAAGGGAAAATAGGGAACAAAAGGAGAGATTAAATGTGAATATAGGGGGTAAGACCCATTTATATTAATAATTACTAAATGAAATCCTATATGGTGTGGTATATTCATTCACGTATGTTAAACACCTCGATCAAAGAATATCATTATTTATCAATATTTGAAATGGATTGAACCCCCAAACCTTATGAATTTTTAATAATCATTTAACACCATTTAATAACATTGTTTCATTTTCAATGGTGTGGTAAATGCCATTAACCCCCCCTCCCCCCCCAATGTAGCCATTGTGGCCTTAACTATATCTTTGAAGATAATAATTCACTACATCATATCACAATGCACGAGGCCATGTTATATTAGGTAATTTTACATCATTTCCACATCCATGACTCTAAATAGGATGTTTCTCCTAGAACAATAAATATTCTAATTGACACGCTCATCTCATTGTTCCTCTTATCCCATTAGAAAATATTCTAAATATCACATACCTCAAACTATTCACAATATTAGGTGTAGTATTACACTCTCTAATGGAAGGGAAGACTACTAGATTAACATTGTTATATCACCCCCACCATGGAAATGGGAACATAATTTTTATATAGGGATGTTTCCATATGAATAGCACCCTCCTCCATAGGCATTTTGGACCACATGGTACACCAGAATCACTATTACCACCTCACTATGCCCAAGATTATTCCACATCTAAATCCATGATCATGGTTCCAAAATATATGGAAAATGAATAACTCATATTACCCAATCACCAAAATTGTTAACACAAAATGCATTTAAGAAATCATGGTTCACCATGGATCCCATCATATTTGTCCTCCATGGCCACATCACCCATATGATTATCACCACGAACTCTATCAAACCTAATCACATTTCATGGTGACCATTCATATATTAAAAAACCAACTATCAAATCTTGAACACCTCAAAAATTACTCAAAGCACTCCTAGTTCTCAAGAAACTAAAATGGATGGATCTTACACAATTTCTCCCTTTTAAAATTCATCCGTCAAACCATATATCCTAAAAATTTATATTATACCCTCCATTTAAAAGGTTAATATATAGAGTACAGTTGGATAATGATTTAGATTAGAGTGAATACAAATTGGTATACATATTCAGTGGCCAATATAATCCAATTTAAATAACTCATTTATATATACAATGATCTATTTTTATTCATAATCTTTTTAAAAAAATTAAAATGGAAAACCATGGGAATCATTCAATTATAACTCTTTATAATAACCCTCATTAGTGATGTAACTTCTAAACTCATTTAAAATTAAAAAAATATATCTATTGATCATATTATTAATTCTTAATAACTATATTGAGTGTGATATTAATCATAATAATGTTTTCTATGTGATATTATATACCTTTTCAATTTTAAAAATATTGAATAGTTTCATGTACCATGATCAGGTACAAACCATACTATGGTGACATGATGCACATTATTGTTTATAATTTAGGGCATAAAAACAACTTGGAGTGGTACACGCACACACACAAAATAAATTTAAATATAAAAATCTAATACATGATCAAAATATTATTTAAAATGTTGATAACCATGATAACACCAATTTTTTTGAAAATATCTTTTTTATATAAAAATTCCATACCACCATTAAAAATTTTGAAATTATTATTCCATGAGTAGTGGTTCAATAATAAGATATAAATGTTTTATAAAATAATTTAATTGGTATAATATTTATTTTTAACATGCTAAAATTGATTGTCAAAACATAAAGTGAAAATAAATAATTATTAAAATAATCTGACAATGATTCACTAGTTTTACCATGTTGAATATGAAAAATGGGTAATAAAAACATTATACTAGAAACATTATTAATTTAGAGAAAAATATATCAAATATCAATTTTTAGGTGACAATTAGAATATTAGTGACCATAGTGCAATTAAATAAATAATTATTATTAATAGAAAATAATTGGTACACATAGAGGATGTATTAGACCAAAAATAAATGATGGATTTTGGTATAGTTGAAGTAATGGTGCATGATGAACATTAATTTGATTCTACCCAAACATTAAAACATTATTTTTATTCTTTAATCATACCATTATACCTCATTTATAATTAAATGTTTAGAAAAATTAATTATGTGGTGAAATTTATCATTCATTTAATATTTACTCATTGTTCATGTTATTGGTCGAATCGTTGATCATATTGAACTGTTTATTAATTCAAGAATTTAAAAAAAAATACCTTTTGAAATTTCCAAATGAGTTTTAGGAATAGATGAACATTATATCTTTTCTATCATGTGATAGAATGAAGAAATCAAGTCTGTTTCATTATTCAACATAGTTTTTTTTAAAATATATTAATTTTACTTCTATATAAAATGATTCATAAGAGAGTATTTACGTCAATTAACATTTTAGTAATTATGAGTTCAATTAGAAAAAAAACAATCATATATCAATTAAAATTTTTATTTTAATTTTTATACTTTTGTAAAAATTGTAAAAATTACATTAAATACATTTTTAATTAATTTAATCATTATAAATACTCCATGTCTCCTCCCTTAACATAACAAAAAATAATTTATTATTTTATGAAATAAGTGTTGATGTGATGTCATTTCATTATACAAATTTCACTTGTTTTAATTATATTAAAATAATATTTATTTATTACATAACTTGGTCAAAATCCTCTCAATAATATTATCATACCATTAAAAATATATTTATATACATTCAATAAAAATATATTATATTTTTAAAATTTGTATCTAATTATTTATTAAATTCACTTGACATATAATTAAAAAAATAAATTTAATATCCACTTATATAAATAATTAGTAAATATTATATATATTTATCTTATTAATAGGTAATAAATAAAATTAAAATCACTTATTCATCACTTGAATTATATTCTGGTTGAATTTAGGATCAATATAATCTGAATAATTATCATTCAAACAAAATACAGAAATTTATTCATAAATATAGTTTTAAATAAAATTAATGGGATTCTAGATACCCTTAGTGTAAACCCAATAGTCTCCTTTATTTTTTGTAGAAACACTAACTCATAGAACAAGAGTCCTATCTAAAGACACATCACAGCCACTATAGAGAAATGGATAAGTCATTATAAAAGAAAATTATAACCTTCTTAGGAACACAACTCTGTAATACAATCATTTTTCATTCTATATTGCATCAAGAAATATATATAAATGTTTCATCTTTTTATCTACTTGATTTATCTTCCCTTAAATCGACAAGATGAAATAATTAGTAATGTTTTCATGTCATGGATTTTACTCAATCAGTTTGATTTAAAAAATAGGTTGGATATATATTCATTCATAACCCAAAATGGAAAATTTATATCTTAACCAATTAATAAATTTCATTCTATCCATCATGTATAGACAAAACATACTTCCACGTGATAAAATATTTTATTTTTATAACAAATAATATTATTATATAAATAATGAAATGTATTATTAATTATATAAAATTTAATTCCAATACAGAAGCATGAATCTTGGTGATGAGTAAAAACTATTACTTTCTACTTTTCATTTCCTTATATTTATAAGCCATAAACAATTTATTATAACTTGTTTTACAAAAATTATATTTCCTACTTGTGTTTTAGTGTATTTTTGTAGAAAATATTTTATTAATAAACATAGAAAGAGAAATAATATAAAAAAATAAAAGAATTTATTATTCATCCTGATTCATCATAGTGAAGGTTCATCTTGTACATCAAAGCAACATTTTTTGACTAGTGGTTAGATGTATGTCTTATCTATAAGAAAAAAAAATCATGACCATCATACAGACAATAGTACAAATACGTTGGAATTATCTTTATTCTATTTATCTTATTAACAAATAATACAAAAGTATATCATTATATCTATTGATTTTAGAATAAGTTTATGGATTTGAATATATCCAAATGAATACCAAATTACATTATAGTGGTGGTAAAATTATAAATATCAAACCATGAAATTCATATTTGTGGAGTTGATGATCCAAATCATTCTGAGACGTAAATGTGTAGGTTGCCCATGACAGTTGCAACTAACACTGAAATATAACCATCATAGCTTTGCCGATAAATTATAGGTCATTAGAAGATTTGTGAGCTGAAAAAACTCACAAATCAAGTTGTAAAATGATTTCTATGTTTGAACATCTTATTACAATGTTTTCTTAGTCATTTATAGAGTTTATGTTCTATGAAATCCTTGTATTGATTTTATAGTCATTTCAAAAATTTATTTTATATTCGTTGTCATATCATCATTCCAGTTGAGGGGTTTTTAGAATTGGAATATGGATAATTAGATCCCTTGGAACAAGGTCATTAAGAGAAAGGAAGACTGATACTGATTATTGTATTGATTTATTTTTGGGATAGAATGAGGGAGATATAATGATCATCATATTGACAGATTTTATAGTGATGAAAGATGGAACATGACGTAGATAAAAAATTATGCATATTGTTACTATATATTTATGACCACCATTACTTAAATGATAAAAGAGAAATTTATTTTATATAAATCATATATGTCATTCATACTTTTATAATCATGTATTAGTAATTTTTTATAAAAGTTTTACATTTTATAGTCTATGTGTAGTAAAATACAATTAAATATGTATAATTCAAAAAAAGTGTTTAACACTGTGACTCTATGAATGATATATTAGTTTTATATAATTTAATGCTATATAAATAAATTCAAAAACACTTATCATTAGATGATCATTGAATCTGGTTAATTTTTACATAAGTGGAACTGAATTCTGATTTTCATTAATTTTTAAACTACAATTCACTTCTTTATGTAGTCATCATAAACTATTCTGATCTAACTATTATTATGAGAGAAGGTTATACTAAAGACTTATTGAGTTTTTACTTTTACTGAAATCATGAATTTATATAAACTACTTATTTATAACATTATATTATAGTAATGTTTATTTTTAGAAAAAAATGTAAATTATTTTAATATCGAAGGGTTATATATTGGAACCATTGAATGCATGAATCCATGCAGACCACCTATCATTGATGGCGATGATTATGGATGGTAGAGAGAACTAATAAAGAATTTTATTATCTATAATAGGGAATATTATTTTATTATTCATACTGGTTATTATAAGATTCATGATGAAGATTTTACAACCTTTACTCATTAACAAACACAAGAGTATGAATAGAATTATAGAATAATGAATACTCTTTTCAGTTCAATGAATTAGAAAATATATAGTAAAATTTCTCCATTTGAATCTACAGAAATCTTCTGAAATAATTTTTAAATCACTCACCATGTGACATACAATGTTTCTGAGATAATAATAGTTATGATGAGAGAAAATTATCAAGCCCTCTATCTTAATCTTATATAATTTTGAACAAAAATTAAGCAAGGATTCATGAATACTATGAATATTTTACATTATATTGGGGAGAAATTACTCAAAAATGGGATATTGGTTGACAATATTATAGAAATAAATCTTAATGAATAGGATTCTAAAAGGATATCATTCAATGATAAAATGAAGATTTAAAATTTGACACTTGATGATATTATTTTATGTCAAAGGGAATTTGATGGACGGTTGAAAATATATGCTAAAAAGATAAAAAAATATTGGAGGTGGTTCTAAAAAAATATATTCATTCTACCAATGATCAGTCCACTAAAAATCTACAAAGAAGAAGAAAATTATTGTTGAATTAGAATTCGGTTCATCATAACTGAGTGGAAATTATTTAGAAAATGTTTATAGATGATGAATAAAGTCAATTTAATGAGGGAAATTTAGTATAGATAAATTAAATTCATAATGATAATAAATATAATAAAGTTCCTTATGAATTTATATATTATTAATTAATGAATTCATGATTCATTTTACCTTATTTTCATAAGATGAAAATAAATGGAAATAAATTGATAATTACTGATAGAAATTACAAAATGTATAACAAGTAGAATAGAAAGAAGGATTTGAAATCTTTTGAAACATGGACATTCAGTTTTGGAGACAATTATTTAGATAATTTTTTTAATCGTGATTTCTTTAATGTATTCATTTAATCATGAATGGGAACTGGCCTACAAAGACGATCATGGGCCCTTATTGAATCCTATCTAAACCACAAATTCCCAAGGACCATCGGGATTGAAGAAAAAAAGTTTATCATTCACGGAAGCCCTCTCAGTATCCAAATATCCATCCATGGAAGATTTGAATAAATAATCAAATGTCAAAAAATATTAAAATGTTCTTCTTTATTTTGAGGAATATCTAGAATCCCATTAGTGATGTATCAAACATTCCATGTTTATAATAATAGGTCACGTGATCTACACAAAGTGTCATAGACCTTGATCGTATGCTAGGATTATAAATCGTTTTTCTCATTGCTAGGGAAACAAGGATTGGAGGATTATTCGCATTGTGAGAGGTATTTTTTTATTATCCAACAATCCACAGAGGCTTTAAATTTGGCATGGAATGTTGGAAATTTGTAGTTGAATCTTGGAATTCTTAGTCTATATGAATGGGATTTCAATTTCAATACCTTTAATCTCAAGCAATATAATTCACGGATATATATTTAGTTGCATGGTCTGAACAAGTTTTATTCGAAGCCATAGATTTTAATGATATATCCTCATTTTTGGTACTACGATCATATTGGATTAATGGACTATGGATGGAAATCTCATCTTCTTTGTTCATATGCTTGTTGATGTCAATCTGGAATTCAAGCACCCCAACAGCATATATTTCCTTACTATGGATAATAGAACAGGGGTGAAAATTGAGTATGAGAATGATCCTCCTTTTTTAGGTTTTCAATATGGTAGACCAATCATTTACCAATTGTAGTGTTATAGAAAAGAAGGATATTTTTTCTAAAGTCTCGCAATGGATTTAATCCAATAAGATTAAATGATCAAAAAATGTTCCTATCGAGTAGAACAGAGTCATCAAGGATCTAGATGGTCTTTCGCATCCCCCATATGAGGATTCAATCAGTTATTTATATTGTCATCCATGAAAAGATCCAATGTGTTATCCCTAAAAATGATAATCTGGGACCATCCACTAGGATGTAGTCCTGGGTAGACATAGTTAGAGAGGGGTAGGCTCAAGATTCTGTACAACATTTGAATTCTGAGATATCAAATGACATTTTCTATATGGTATTGAAATGGAATCATGAAATGGAATATAAATTCATTTCCCTTGAACTTTTTAATGACATATAAATCTTGGTATGCTCATTAAGAGATGATATTAATCTAATTGATGAAGCACAAAAGGTCACACCTCACTTGGAAGTTTCAAATAGTAGCATTGGTGACACTCCCAAACTCCTGGGAACTGAACTGGTATCCTACAAGGTTTCTAATTATAGAAATATTATTGAAATTTCAAGGACATTCATCCATTGTAGCTTTGACACTACATTGAATTCGCAGATAGAGGAACATATTTGAAATAATTTTAATGGATCTGAATCTACAGGTAACATGTAACCTATTTGTAACACCCCGAGATTTTATGAAAAATGTTCTTTTTAATTTCATTAATGTCTTGTGTTCTACGCTACACAAAAAAGGATCTCGAACAACACACATCTCTGACTTGGCTTACATTACACGCAATCACTACTTTCCACGATAGCATGTGTTGTACGCAATACTGAGTTTCTCTAAACAACGATATGTTATATGAACTACCCTTTATGAATAGTATCAACTACAATTTGAATTTTATAACATTATTATTCATCTTACTCATTTTCTAGAACATGGTATGAGAACAAAATCAATTTATCGTGTAAAATAAGTAATTTTAAAAAATGTAGTTTTTCCGCCTTTTGATGGCGCACACACCTTAAATCCTATTTTTGACTTTTCTATAAGTTAAATTTGACAAAATAAAATTCTTCTTTGGCATCAGGATATTAAATTTTACTATGGATGAATTTTTCATATTATTCTGATAACATTCATATTTTAATGAATAGTAAAAACACAATATATTTTAATTAAAAACAACTTTTTTCATCGCAATAATTTATATTGTTAGATTATATTTTTTATTGGGTTTAAAGTTTAATTAGAATATATTTTTACCATTTAATCCAATTTTTTTTCATTAGAATTAATTTCACATTGAAATTGGATATAAACAAGTAGCAATCTTTTGATTGTTTTTGTTTCATAAAAACACGTTATTTGTTTTCATAACAGGAATTAAATTTAAAATAAATTAATGCCAATTATAGTTTATTAATTTGGAAAAATAGGCACCAATTTGGAATTTGGGATATCAAATAATTCTTAGGCTGAATTTTTGGTATTTTTCTGGAAACATTCATTTTTTTGATGAATAGTGAAATCACTAAGTGGTAGTTAAAAAACTGAATTTTTCATAAAACATAATTTTACCACTTCTGTGAGTGGAATTTCGAAAATCCGAGAGACACGGATAATATCAAGGACTAAAATTTGGTTCAATGAGATGAAAATATTTTTTGGTGAACAGTACCTTTTTACTTTTCTTTACCACTGTTAAAAGTAAATAGGATAGTTAAGAGTACAAATGATATTATTATTACCCTAAAACATGTCCTAATTCTATTGGATAAGTGTAATTCTACCAAACACAACATTAGGAAAAAAATATGACCATTTAGGCCCACTTGGATTAGATTAGGACATATAATATTAATTTATTTAATGAAGGTTTATAATAGTTAAAAATCAAAGTTTAATAAGTAAATCATTTTTAATATAGGGTTATACATAAGATAAATTAGACTATAAATATTCATTAGAAATATAAGAAGATTTAATACATAATGGTATTTTATTTATATTTTCTAGACATTAAATAATTTAATTTATTTATGACACAACGATTATGGAGTAATTATTTTATTAATAAAATATTGACATAATTGATGTTATAAATACCCAAATAAATATAATTTGAGACTTTATATAAATTCCACTAATTTTCTAGGTTAATATGACATATTATTATTGTGTTAACTAACAGTTTTAGAACCAATCATGCTGTTATAATTTTCGTAAAAATCAAGTACCAAATAGTGTCAAAATTGACATAAAATAGTTTTATAAATCAAATTTTATATTATTAATTTTTATTTTATTCCTAAAAATATAAGGATCATGAGAATGACTTATATAATGATATATATATTAGTAATGAACCACTTGGGGTTTGTTTTCCTTGTTATAGTATATTTATTAACCTTATAGTGTAAGAAAACAAGAAGACACGGTAAAATTAAAATTATTTAACTTAAAGTTAAAACTAAATGATAATGTTATAATAGGATCCTAAGCTTGTCTAAATTATATTTTATGAGAGGATTTCGACCCACCCCCTCCTTATATTATAAATAAAAAAATTTGGAGCTATTAAAAACCGAATATGACTTTATTATAAAATTATATTTTTAGTTATTCCAATGGTGCCCCTCTCCTCCCTTATAAAAGGGAACCTCCTCCCTCTCATCCTCACACCACATTGAGCCATAAATCTCTTCCAACCCCTGCAAAATTCTCTTCTCCACTTCCCTAGATACATCCTAGAGGACCTGGTCTTCTTCAAAGACCAATTTTAGTGCCCTGAGTGGAGGTCTCAAAGAGGCTCTTCAAAGACGAGGTAATGTCTATTACAATTTTCTTTCAACGTTATTTCTTCTTCCACATCTTCTACTTTAGTTGTTTAATTATTAAGTAATAACATCAGTATCAATAATATACTGATATTTTATTATAAGTATGAAACAACCATATCTAACCATCTATCCATCCTATGGAAAACGAAATCACTGCTCGTGCGTATGTACGGAATAACATCTTCATGCCGTGGTGTAATCTATTTTCCACCACCACCTTACATGGATGGTTATAATGGTGAAATTAATGAATATATATTATTATGGTAAAGTGATATTGATTTTATAATATTATACATAAAATTTAATACAATTCTACGATCATGGAAATGATATCATCGCACGTGCGTACGCACGGAATACCGTCTCCACGACGTGATGAGATTCACTCTCCACGATAACCATTCAAGAAGGATTATATTGTATATATAAAAAGTAATCATGAAATATATGACATAATAATTCTACTGGATTTATATATATATATTTATTTCATCTACTTAATTTCATTCAATTCAATAAGGAAATGAAAACAGCGTTCATGCGTACGTACGACCTACCGTTTCCATGAATGGTGTATTTCTTTCCATTTATCGATCCATTATAGATATGTATATTCAGAATATATTTTATATATAAATCATGTTTTACATTATATATGTAAGTAATCATGATTTATGTAATCATATGAATAATTAAAAGTTAAAGCACGAATGACAAATGAAACGATTTTACCCAAAACGCTACTTTGACAAGAATTTACAAAAGAACGGGTAATATAAAGTCATAAGTGAACCATATATGATATAATAAAAAAGAATATGATTCTGTAATAAGTCATTGACATTATTTAAATAATTATACAGGATGTTTGGATACGTAAGAAGCATATTGGACCTAAGGTAAGAGATAATTTTTCAAATCTCAGTTTTTATCCGAGATTTCATATTCATAAATATTTATTGGGTTTATTGCTATCATCCATTTCCATGTTTTATAAAAATGTATTCATGTATGTTTAAATTTATTTTTACCCATTTTGACTTTTACAGCTTGGTATGTAAATAATCTTCTTTTATTTACCCTACAAGGTACTTTTTTGACTTTTCTGACAAAAGTATGAGAGGAATGTTTTTTTAACGTATACGGCATGATAGGATTTTTATGGTTTAATAAAGCCTTATTTTCATGATGCTTCCTCCAAAATATTTCACGACTATTTTAAAAAAAAAATATTTTTTTTAAAATTGCATGACATTTTGTGAAAAGAAATTTATTTTGAAGAAGAAGGGATATTTTCCTCAAGAATTCATTTCAAGTGTTTTATCAAAACCATTTTTCATCTAAGATGAAATTATTTCATATGTGTATGTTTCAAGTATAATTTTTCTATGATTAACATGGTTTCAATTTTCTTATTATGAAATGATATCCATTTATTTTATATGGATTATGTAATGATGGGATAATGTTTATGAAACCCATTTTATTTATTAGGTTATTATGAATGATGTAGGTTTATTTTGTGGCACAAGTAAGAATGATTTAATTATGAAATGGGTGGGACCTATATCTCCCTCCAATTCATTGGTTAATGATTTATATCTCATGACATAGACATGGCAGGAATGGAATGTTAAACTGGTTCAGTAATACAGGACTAGAATAATGAGTGATCTCGATTCCGAAAGGGACTTTGTCCACTAAGATGGTCTTGGTAGCAATACCTTGGATACTATTGAAATCATATAATGTGCTTAATGGTTTTCCACAATTACATGTTTAATTCCCATGCTATTTTATCATGATTAATATTTCTTTATGAACTATTCCTTACGTACTTCCATGATTTATTTCATTTCTCAAGATTCTGATGTTTATATATTATGTTCATGTTTTGAAGTTCAAATGTATATGATTTTTTTTTATTTTAACCATGCTTAACCTTACTGAGCATTTGAGCTCTCCCTTTATATGTTTTCATTTCCCCAGGATTTAATGAAAGGTTTTAGGTAAAAAAAAAGGGGGAAGATCTTATGGGAGATTTTGAAGATCATTCACCACGATTAGATGATTGTATTTCGAGTTTCCAAAGACACTAAACTATTATGATCGTTGTGTCTATGTTTTTGTTATGTATTTAGTATTCCGCTAACGTAATGTAATGTCCATGTACATTAAGCATCGGGTCATTATAGTTGGTATCAGAGGAAAGTTTTAGTCAACCATTAGAAACTAGTATGCGAAAACTTTAGTAATATCCCTAGAGATATTTCTAAAGAATGTCTTCGGATGTCCCTAATGTTAAGTATAAGTATAGGTTATAGTCCTATAATTATGGTAACGATATTAGATTAAACCTATGATGTTATATATTGAAGATAATCCCCTTTGATTATAATTTTTTATCTCACGCTATTCTTTTTGGGTTTTAGAAAATGGCTGGAAACAAGATTATCCATGATAATGGAGGATGTGATGGACAATGGAATGATATTATTCATGAGAAACCAAATGAAATTGGATTTGGAAGTCCAAACATCATTATTATGCCGAAAAATAAATCTCACAATATGATCAATAAACTCAAATTTGATAAGTTTCCTGACTCAGTTAATAATAGAAAGATGGAGTTTCATGATGATCATAGAGGAAATAAAGTTCAATTTCTCTCATGTAAATCATGTGGGAAGAGGCATGGGGAGATTATTTCAAAGGAACTGGAAGATGCTTTGGGTGTGGAAAAGAAGGACACAAAGCCAGTAAATGCAATGAAAAAGGATCAGTTAACACCATGGATGAGGATAATGGTATTTCTACGAAATCGACAATGGTTAAATGTTTTAAATGTGGAGTGTACGGGCATTATGCAAACCAATTCCCTAAGGGAATGTCTCATGAAGAGAATCAGTACGGTCATATGGGTAGTATTTATGTTGATGATAATGAAGAGACTACAAATTATATGTGAGATTAAAGAATAGTTGATGCTCGGTCAATGGTTTAAGAAGGTAGTGGAATGATTACATGTTTATCAAGTGTAATGTAGTATAAGTAATCTCATGGCACTATGGAATAAATAGGCATATAAGGATTGTTAGACTGTTTCCTTTCTTTACGTTTTGAAAGTGTATGATTAATGGTACTAGTAACGATGAAAGGTTATTCTGATATTTTTGGAAAGTAGATGATATGCGCATAATGAAGGGATAAGGATAAAATTAAATGTTTGATAGTTTTCATGAGATCATGACTGATATATGGAGATGGTTATATCATGGTTTGAGTATATAGAATTTTTGGATTTTAGTTTGTGGAAAGAGTTAACTTTTGATAGCATTCATGTTTTCACTAAGGTTTAATGGGTATTAATTTTTCAAGATAATACATGATTAAGGTATTCACAAGATTGGAATGTGACCAACAAGATATATGGGGGATAAATGATGGTATTCACATGATTGGTTGATAACATTTCAAGTAATCATTTTCGTTATACTATGAGCTTGGACCGACGTATTTTAGATAAGCCTAAAGATTGGAATTGATTATATTGGACATAAATTAGTATTGTTTATGGATAGAAATTTTATCGATATTATTGATGAGATGTTATAGTAATTTAGCTTTAGAAAAAGGACAACCTGCAGGACGGGCGACAACCCATCGCGTCGGACAAGGCTATGGGAATCGAACCCACAACCGAAGTGTGACTGGCCTTTATCACCTACCACTGGCCTACAAGAAGTCCCTGTTTAGTAGAAACTAGTTTTATTATATTAAGCAGTGTGATATATGAAGTATAAGTCAATTTTAGGAAACATATATGATTAATCACACTATAGATGGACTTATGTATTTTTGATAACTTTTATAACTTTTTGTTTGAGATAGATGGAATGACCCATCATTCTATCACATGATCTTCTAACACTTCACGAATTGAAAATTCATCTTCATTTCTTTAAGAGATGAAGTGGAAATTGTCCAAAGAATGACCAACGGTGAGACTGTACCAAAATCATGAAAGTATTTCCTCTAATTCCAATGTCATCATCTTTAGGGAAATGATCTTGAAAACCAAAAATGGTGTCCTAGTGCCCTTGTATCTGATGAATCAGATCGTACCTTAGATCCTCACAAATAAATGGATTTGTGATTGATGGATTTTTAATAGCCATGTTCTCTACCACTCCCCATCAGAACATGATGGCTAGATTTTTCTTCCATATAAATATATTCACCTATGATCTCCTATGTGTAAACCCAGTGATGAAGTAACTTGGGTAACTGTTACATTTCATACTTTAGTTTTTAAATCCACTTTTTGTTATTCCTATTTACGATGTGGGTTTCTATTAAAAAAACTTTCAAGTAGTAAACCATTTATAACCCCGACGAATTTCGAGGGAAAAATTCATTTTAAGGGGGGTAGAATGTAACACACCAAGATTTTATGAAAAATATTCTTTTTAATTTCATTAATGTCTTGTATTGTATGTTGCCCCAAAAGGATCTTGCACAACACGCAACCCTGACATGGCTTACATTACATGCAATCACGACCTTCCAAGATAGCGTGTGTTGTACGCAATACTGAGTTTCGCTAAACAACGATATATTATATGAACTGCCAGTTCTGAATATTATCAACTTAATTTTCAATTTTATAACATTATTATTCATCTTACACATTTTCTAGAACATGGTATGAGAACAAAATTAATTTATCAAGTAAAATAAGTAATTTTCAGAAAATGTAGTTTTGCCGCCTTTTGATGGTGCATCCACATTAAATCTTGTTTTTTACTTGTCTATATGATCAATTTGACAAAATAAAATTATTATTTGGAATCATGATATAAAAATTTACTTTGGATAAATTTTTCGTATTATTCTGATAACTTTCATATTTTAACGAATAGTAAAAACACGCTATATTTTAATTAAAAACAACTTTTTTTATCGCAATAATTTATATTGTTAGATTATATTTTTAATTGGGTTAGTAGTTTAATTAGAATATATTTTTACCATCTATTCCAATGTTTTTCATTGTAATTAATTTCACTTTGAAATTGTATATAAACAAGTATCAATCTTTTGATTGTTTTTGTTTCTTAAAAACACTGTATTTGTTTTGATAAAGAGAGTTAAATTTAAAATTAATTAATGCCACTTATATGTTATAAAATAGGAAAAATAGACATCAATTTTGAATTTGGAATATCAAATAATTCTTAGGATTAAGTTTTGGTATTTTTCTAGAAACATTCATTTTTTTGATGAATAGTGAAACCACTAAGTGGTAGTTAAAAAAATAATTTTTCATAAAACATAATTTTACAACTTTTGTGAGTTTTATTTAGAAAATCCAAGAGACATGGTTAATATCAAGGACTAAAATGTGGTTCCATATGATGAAAATATTTTTTGGTGAACAATAACTTTTTACTTTTATTTACCACGGTTAAATGTTAATAGGATAATTAAGGGTAAAAATTATATTATTATTACCCCAACACATGTCCTAATTCTATTGGATAAGTGTACATCGACCAAAAACAACCTTAGGAATAAAATAGGACCATTTAGGCCCACTTGGATTATATTAGGACATTTAATATTAATTTATTTAAAGAAGCTTTAAAATAGTTAAAATCAAAGTTTAATAAGTAAATAATTTTTAATATAGGGTTATACATAAGCTAAATTAGACCTAAAATATTCATTATAAAGGTAAAAAGATTTCCTAAATAATTTTATTTTATTTATATTTTTTAGACATTAAATAAGTTAATCTATTTATGACACAAATATGATGTAGTAATTATCTTGTTAATAAAATATTAACATAATTGATGTTATAAATACCTAATAAATGTAATTTGAGACTTTTAATAAATTAAAATAATTTTCTAGGTTAATATGATATGTTATTATTGATTTAAGTAACTTTTTTAGAACCAATCATACTGTTATGATATTCATAAAAATAATGAACTAAATAGTGTCAAAATTGACATAAAATAGTTTTTAAAACAAATATTATATTATTAATTGTTATTTTATTACTAAAAATCTACAGTTCAAAAAAATGACTTATATAAGGATATATATATTAATAAATAAACCAATTGGGATTCGTTTGGCTTGTTATAGTATGTTTATTAACCATATAGTGTAAAAAACAAGAAGACACGGTAAAAGTAAAATTATTTAACTTAAAGGTAATTCTAAATGATAAGGTTAAAATAGGAAACTAAACATGTCTAAATTATATTGGATGAGAGGATTTCGGCCCATACCCACCTTAGCTTTGAAATAAATCAATTTTTATCTATTAAAAACCGGATATGACTTTATAATAAAATAATATATTTCGTTATTCCAAATGTGCCCCTCTCCTCCCTTATAAAAGGGCACCTCATCCCTCTCATCCTCACAACACATTGTGCCTTCAAGATAGGCCAACTCATGACATATTATCTTCTCCACTTCCCTAGAAACATTCTAGATGTCCTGGTCTTCTTCAAAGACCAATTTTAGTGCCTTAAGTGGAGGTCTCCAAGAGGCTCATCAAAGAAGAGGTAATGTCTGTTACCGATTCTTTCAACATTATTTCTTCTCCCACTTCTTCTTCTTTAGTTTTTTAATTATTAAGTAATAACATCAGTATCAATAATATTATGATATGATTTTATAAGTACGAAACAACCATATTTCACCATCTATCTATCCTACAGAAAATGAAATTACCGCGCGTGCGTACGTACAGAATACCGTCTCCACGCCGTGCTGTAATCTATTTTCCACCACCACCTTACTTGGATGGGTATAATGGTGAAAGTAATTAATATATATGATTATTGTAAAGTGATATTGATTCTGTAATATTATAAAAACACTTTAATAAAATTCTACTATCATGGCAATGATATCATTGCTCGTGCGTACGTACGGAATACCGTCTCCACTACGCGATGAGATTCACTCTCCATGATAACCATTCAAGAATGATTATAAAGTATATATAATAAGTAATAATGAAATATATGACATAATAATTCTAATAGATTTATTTATATATTTATTTATTTCATCTACATAGTTTCATTAAATTCAATAAGGAAAGGAAAACAACGTTCATGCGTATGTATGGCCTACCGTCTCACAGAACGATGTATTTATTTCCATTTATCAATCCATTATAGATATGTATATTCTGAATATATATTATATATAAATCCTATTTTACATTCTGGATGTAATTAATCATGATCTATGTAATCATATGAATAATTACAAGATAAAACACAAATGACAAATGAAACGATTTTACCCAAAACGCTACCTTAAAATGAATTTACAAAAAAACGAATAATATAAAGTCATAAGTGAACGATATATGATATAATAAAAATGAATATGATTCTGTAATAAGTCAATGGCATTATTTAAATAATTATACAGGAGGTTTGGATACGTACAAAGCATATCGGACCTAAGTTAAGGGATAATTTTTCAAATCTCATTTTTTATCCGAGATTGCTTATTCATAAATATTTACTGGGGTTATTTATATCATCCATGTCCATGTTTTATAAAACATTATTCATGTATGTTTAATGAAATTTTTACCTATTTTGACTTTTACCCCTTGGTATGGAAGGAATCTTCTTTTATTTACCCTACAAGGTAATTTTTTGACTTTTCCGACAAAAGTACGAGAAGAATATTTTTTTAACGTATACAGCATAAAAGGATTTTTATTTTTTATAAAGACTTATTTTCATGAATCTTCCTCCAAAATATTTCATTACTATTTTCAAAAAAATCCTTTTCTTTTAAAATTTAATGAAATTTTTTGAAAATAAAATGATTTTGAAGAAGAAGGGATATTTTCATCAAGAATTCATTTCAAGTGTTTTATCAGAATTATTTTTCATCTAAGAGGAAATTATTTCATATGTGTATGTTTCAAGTATAATGTCTCTATGATTTACATGGTTTCAGATTTCATATTATCAAAATGATATCCATTTATTTTATATAGATTTTTAATGATGGGATGATGTTTTTGAAACCCATTTTATTTATTGGGTTATTATGAAAGATGTATGTTTATTTTGTGGCACAAGTAAGAATGATTCCATTATGAGATGGCTGGGACCTATATATCCCTCCAATGCATTGGTTAAATATTTATATCTCATGATATAGGCATGGCTGGAATGGAAAGTTAAACCAGTTCAGTAATACAGGACTGGAACAAGGAGTGAACTCGATTTAGAAAGGGACTTTGTCCACTAAAATGGTCTTGGCAGTAATGCCTTGGCTACTATGGAAATCATATCATGTGCTTAATGGTTTTCCACAATTACATGTTTCATTCCCATGAAATTTTATCATGATTAATTTTTTTTTATGATCTATGCCTTACGTACTTCCATGATTTATGCCATTGCAAAAGATTCTAATGTTTAAATATTATGTTCATGTTTTGATGTTCAAATATATATGATTTGTTTTATTTTATCCATGCTTACCCTTACTGGGAATTTGATCTCACCATTTATATGTTTTAATTTCCCCAGGATTTAATGAAAGGTGTTAGGTAAGAAAACAAAAAGGGGAAGATCTTATGGGAGATTTTGAAGATCTTTCACCACGATTAGAAGATTATATTCCGAGTTTCCAAAGACACTAAACTATTACGATCCTTGTGTGTCTATTTTTGTTATGTATTAATTATTCCGCTAAAGTAATTTAATGTCCATGTACATCAAGATTCGGGTCTTTATACTATTAGTATAGTCAGAATTCATTTGTGTAGATCTGATAAAATTGGATGTGATAACTAGGGCATTGATGTTAATATCAGTCCTAATTAGGTCACTTTGATAGAAATGGGGAAAATGGAACAGAATGCAAAAGGAATAGGTGTACTGAACAACAAAATTGATGTCTCTGATCTACTAGAAGGGTCAACATCTCCCAAAAATAAGGCTGAACGACCACCCCAAACCCGAGTGTAAAAACATGAGGGGTCCCAGCCTCAGATTTCATTTCAAATGAAGGTATGGTTTTGGAATTAGCAAGTCCATTCTAATCTAGAATCCTCTAGATCCATTTAGATGTTCATCCAGAAGCACAAGCTTGTTCTCATAAGCCTGCCCGAGCCTAAAAAGATCTTCCTTCCTAATATTGAAAAAAAGAGAAGTTTAGTTTCTCTTTAATTCACACCAATAGGTGTTCAACTGATGTCAAAAGGCTCTGGTTTTTCCTCATTCTTCTCTTACCAGGAAATCCATGGATATTTCATATGATCAGAATGTCACCTGCTCCATCAATTACCTTGACTCTGATTTTGTTTTTACCATTATATATGCCAATAATAGTTATCAGGTTCATAGGACCCTATTTTTGTAAATGGTGTACTTCAAATCTGGTATTTCTAGCCCCTGGATCATATTATAGGAATTTAATGCCATCCTTAATCTGGATGAAAAAATAGGAGCTATAAGTAATTCCATTTCTTCGAGAGAATTTAAGGAGTTCATCAACCAAAATGTCTTGGTTGAGGTCAAACTGGTTGGTTCCAAATATACATGGCATGGGAGGAACCTTAACAATTATGTTTCTAGAAAAATTAATAGGGCTTTCATCATTGTTTATTCTCTGGATACATGGGGATATGTCTCAGGTTCAACCCTTTCATGATTTAATTCTGATCATCACCAAATTCTAGTAGAAATTTCTGATAAATAACCCATGAATCCTATCCCTTTTATGATCAATAAGGAATGGATCACTCAATATTATTGTAGGTTATTTGTAGAAAAAACATAAGACTCCGTGAATTACTGGAAAGATGATTTTTCTTGTATCAGCAAGATCATAATTCAAAAAATGAATCTAAAATTCTAGAGCAAGGATATATTTATCTACCCTGATTCGGATATTTATTCTCTTGAGTAATCTCTTTAGGATACTCAAAAGCACAATTTGAATAATAAATTATCTAATGGGTGATTTCCAGAAACTGAGTAAAACATCAAGTTCGACAATCTTCTCAATGTTCGAGATGCCTTGAAAAGGGATTCCATCAAGGGATGATAGTTAAGGGATTGTGATAGGAACTAGAAATTTTTAATGCTCTTTAAAAAATATGAAAGATATCTAAGCCTCTCTCCTTGATTGAAAATGGGGATAACATAATTGATAATAGAAAGGATATTGTGGGGAACATCATCCCATACATCATGGAGCTCTTCGATTGATCATATTCCCCTATAAATCCTCCATATGGTGTGATTGCAAGGATTGTGAATCAGGAGAATAAATCCAACTTTATTGTTATTCCTCGTGAGATAGAAATCTGTGGGGCTGTGTTCAACCTTAATTCTGAGAGTTCTTCTGGTCTACATAGATTTTATAATTTCTTCTTTCAACCATTCTGGGTATAATTCATGATGATTTCTACATAACTGTTATTTATATTTCTAATGTAGGGATCCTTAAAAGTTGATTGAATGCTCAATTCATTACCCTTATTCTCAAAGTAGAGAATGAAAATCAAATTAATTTATTCGGGCCAGTTGCCTTGGCCAACACTACTAACAAAATTATTTTCAAAATTCTTGCTAGTAGGTTATCAAATATTTCTTGCAAGATTGTCCCTGCCAATCTGTTTGTCTTCATTAAAGGGAGATCGATCCAAGACTGCCTTATTACTGCCTCAGAATATTTGAATCATATAAAAAGTCCCATCAGAGGTGGTAACATTTCTCAAATGCTGGACATCACGAAGTATTTTGACATGATTTATTGGGACTTTATATGAAAGATACTTTGAATGTATGGATTTCATGATGTTTTAATTAATTGGATCATGTTTATTTTGAGCTCGTCTAAATTTTTAGATCTTATGAATTGATCTCTTAATGGTTACTTTGAATGTTCACGTGTTTTTAGGAATGGTGATCCTTTTTTAGCAATCGTTTTTTCTATTGCCGAGGATTTCATAATTAGGTTCCTATATATCATGGCTTGAAATGGAATGTTCAAAAAAATTCATGAAAAAAGATTATTTTTTTCTCCATTACATCTTCTATACACTGATGACATTTTCCTCTTCACTCAAGGTGACAAAGGAAATATCAAGAAATATCTTTTCCACTTTGAGATGGTCTCAAGACAAGAGGTTAGTTGGAGAAATTCCTTTGTGTACTTTTGTAGGAATTTATCATCCACCAGGAAGAATGAAATCACAAGAGATCTTGGTATTCATGATCAAGTTATTCCCTTCAACTACTTGGGGGTTCTTTTGTTTTGGGGGAGACTATAGAATTTATATTTTTCTTGAATTTTTGGTTTGATTCAAAGGAAACATTACTATTGTAAGGGTAAATGATTATTCATGGATGGTAAAGTGTATCTTGTGTGGTCCATCATTATCTCGAAATTTTTAAACTCATTCATGGATTACAAGTGGTTGATTTCATTAATCAAGAACATTAATGACTCTATTATGAAAATCATTTGGTTTGGAAGTATCACTAAAAAGATTCTTGAAATGATCCACTAGAATTCCGTTAGATATATTTATGATGATTGGGGCTTGGGTATTAGGAATATGGTTTGGTTTAATGATTCTTTATAGCCAGTCATTATACGGAGACTTTTCAACAAGAAATCTAAAGCTCTATCTTTTCTAAGAGCCAGATTTATTCACAAACTCAAATTTGGAAATCTATATTACTTTAATTCTTATTTTTGGCCTTTATTAAGGAATATCTTTTCCATAATTGATATAGATTCTCATTGGATGGTTTCAAATTAATAATCTCTTGCTTATTGGAAATGTAATTGGACTAGAATTCAATTGTAAGAATTGGATCATGGTGATAATTCTAATCTTGACTTTAATCAGTCAATTAAGGATCAATTTGGCTGCATGGAAGGTCTTTCTGAATCAAGATTTCTCTATTATAAGGAATAACTACTTCAAATCGAGGGGTGACTTCTTGGCATGGGAGTCGACCTCTAATGGGATCCTCTCCTCCAATGGATTTTATAAACACATTGTTGGAAATGTAACTGTTTTTCAATGGATGGTCTACTAGAATAAAGTATTCTTAAAACCATCTCCTTCCATTTTTTCTTAGAGAATGGCACACAAGAAGATTCCAACGGCTGATCATCTTCATAAATTCTGGATATCCCTATGTTCATGGTGTGTCATGTGTCATTAACACAGGGAAGACATCAACACTATTTTTCCCAGTTGTGCAACACGTTCCATAATGTGGGCCTTTGTCTCCATTGTTTTTAAAGTGCAACATCCACAAATGAATTTGATGGCTGAATTCAAGATGAGTTTTCCTGATATTAATCTGTTAGTGGAGAACTTGTCTATATTTCTCACTGCTGTTGTGGAGTTTATCTCTATTATTTGGTACACTAGGAATAAACTCATTCATGAGCAACATGATTTTTCTACAAGTACGGTTATTTCTGGAATCCTTAATGCATTCTGTGTGGTTTTCAACCTGAAATGTTAATACTTTTATAACTTAATTCATGATCTTTTCATCTTATTTAGGGTGTATGTCAAGGGAAATATTCATACACCTCTAGGAACATTTGATGATCTATGGTAGGCTCCCTCTCATGTCTAGATCATGGTGAATTCATATGGTGCTCTTCATGGTATTCAGGGAATCTTAGGCTTTGGTGTGGTTTATACAGATCACAAATGTTGTGTTATTGGTTTCATTTATGGTTTGTGTGGATTTTACTCTACTCTTGAAGTAGATATGTGTGATATTATTGAGGGGTTTGAACAGGCTGATAGAAGAGGCTAGAATAATTATAAATTGAATGTGATTCCATGCACTTAGTTTTAGCTCTCAAGATACGTTCTCTTCATCTCTCTTCGAAACTGGATATTTTTTGAAAATATTTCTAGATATTATTTATTCAAAGGAACAAATTATTAATCATTCCTATAGAGAAGAAAATTGTTTGGAAGATGGTCTTTCTCACAATTTTATTAGTGGATCTGATCTTTATTTGGGAGATCAAGTGCCATGTTATCTTCCTCCAATCATTAGGACATATGAATGTAAGTCCTCAATTTTTAGATAGGTGTAAGATTTTATTTTCTCAAATAATGGGATCTTTATTTTCTGGGATAGGTCATAGTCTATCATTGAAAATCTTTTGGATAGTGTAATATTTGTTTATTTACAGAAATAACAAAAGTAAATAATTGTTTCATAGTAAATGTACCACATTTTTAGTCCATTACAATCCATATATTTAATAAAAACAACAATAATAATAATATTTAAATGAAATATATACAATCTAAGGATTAATAGCGGTACTGTAGCAGCGGCGGTACTATTGATCGGCGGGTATTGGAGCGGCAGCAGGGCACTGTATCGGCGGCGGTACTCTGCGGGTACAGTAGCAGCCGGGTTACTATTCACATAATAGGAATTTGGCCAAAAATTTGGGCCTACGGGTTATGTAATGTGATACAAGCCCATTGGGCCTTCGGGATATGTAATGGGTCTCCCTCTACCCTGTTAAAACAGGTCTTTGGTTTTCTTTATTTATAAAAATGAGGCTTCGGCCCCAACCTTTAAAAAAATATAAGGATTAATATTCCCCAACTAATGAGGACAATGATCTACCTAATTAACAAGTGGTATCTTCGTTTTCTAAATGACTATAAATAAAAACTGTAATGTTTTTAAATAATTTGATAATGCCCAAGAAAAACATATTATTGGAAACGAAAGAATAACGATAATAACAAATATGATATCAGATAATTCTTAATATATTGAAAAAACTAATTTTAAAAAATAAATTCATTATAAATACCATGAAAAATCTATTTTTGAAGAGAAATTAAAAATGATTTTGTGAAGAATATTTTGAAAACATCTACTATGAAGGATAAATATTATATTACAAACCTAAATTATGAACTATTATTAGGAATGAAATATTATATATTTTTACCATAAATAATTAAAACATTTATAGGATGTAAATAATAATAAAACCTCATAATAATATTTTAGGAACTGGTTTTACAAACTGAAATCCTATTTTCGATAAAAAATATTTTATTCTATTAGGTGATCAATTTTTTCACAATATGTAAATGTGGGGACATTGGAAAAATAAAGTTTCATTAAATAAATTTTATTTAATTTTATTTCATATATAATAATTCCCAAAATAAGGGATGTTTCACAATGTTGTAATGTTGTGAAATTGTGGTTTCCTAATATCATATTGTTTTATAGGACCATAACCATTATGTTTTGGGTTCTAAACATATACGTTTTATATAAAAATATGTAATGTAATAAAAATTATGTAATTTGGAACATGGATAATGATTTTAGTATAAATATTAGAGAAACAATTCATTAAGATGTTTATGTACATTAATAGTGGAAATCAACTTTTATATGTTATTATCTATGATAGATTATAGATATAGGAAATACTCTTCATATTGGAAAAGAACTAATTTCAAATGTTTTATTTTTTTAGGAATTAAACACAACTTTTTATATAAATTTCAATTATTTGATAAGGATTATCTTTAGATCGTCATGAATCAAAAATATGTTAATCATATATCTAAAGATGAATATAGTCTATCTTCTAATTTAGAAAGAGAATTTTTATGATTTATGAATAAAAGACATTATGAACCATGATCTACCATGTCATAGTGAAATCGAACACCAATATTGGTTATCGAATTGAAGTTAAGATATATTAACTCTCTGAATTTCGTTATTTTGACTAATAATGTAATAGTTAAGGATTTATTTGAACATAGGTTTGATTCTTTAAATGTTTACGATCCTTATCAATTTGGATTGAAATATAAGTTTTTTATTAAATCTATTAGTTGAGAAACAACTTTGGATGCCATAAAGCTACTTCACATGGACTTATTTGATCCTACACAAAGTGGGATTATCATTGGAAAATACTATGTATAGGTTTAAATTCATCATTACACTAGATATCCATGGGTTTATTTTCATGTATTAAAAATTCCTCTAGATATTATAAAACATTTATAAAATGTCTTAAAAATGAAATAAACTAACCGTGATAACTATTCATAGTTATCATTGTGGAAGTTTATTACTTTATTATTTTCAAAAAATTTGTAGTAGGAAAGGTATTATACAAACATTTTTAGAATGTAGGACTCCAAAGAAAAATGGTGTAGTCGAATGATTAAAAAGATTTTGTCAATAGATTATTAGAGCAATGATGAGTGAAAAATCTATTAAAAAACATTTTATGGATTAAGAAGGTAATATTTACAAATATTATGAAAATAATGTTTCAATTAGATCATTACGTAATAAAACTGTTCATACTTTTTCGACAAAAAAACGTTTATACATCAATATTTTTTGATGAAAAGGTATTCATCATGAATACTAATGTTAATTTATAAAAATTTGATTCAATGATTGATGAAAAAAAAATTTATATTATTTTAAACCTATGAATAATTTTAGAGTTTTCAATAAAAAATACAGTATTATTGAGGAAATAGTAAATTTTAAATGTAAGGAAACTAATCACTTTATTTCAACAACCCCAACCTATATCCTCGAATGATATTTATAAAATTGTTTTCAAATTATGTTAGGTTTTTCTTTTCATATGGATATAACTAAATAATATTTTCTCATGTTTTTAAACAGGAAAATATTAAAACTCGTTTTGGAGAACTAAATTTTGAGAATCCAATAAATTAGTTGTTTTTAGTTATCATTCTACAAATAATATCCTTGGTGATATAGATTAACAAATTTGGAATAGATGTTCTATGATAAAAATTAAACATTTATATTTCATATCAAAATTAAAACCAAGGAACCTCTATGAGTCATTAGGTGATTAGAATTGGGTAAAAAATGAAATATGGAATGTGAGTGTTTGAAAGGTACCATATATAGACATTAGGTTAACAACATAATGATAATTCTCTAATTCGGGTGAAATTGTTATCTTAGAATTTATGTGATTAAAATTGTATGATATTTATAAATAAAGTTATTATTGTTTCTAAAGGTTATAATCAATAATAGTGAATATACTATAAAGAATCCTATGCTCTGGTAGAAATACTTGAAGATATTCATAAACATATTTCTTATGTATCATTCGTATATTTCAAACTATTTAAAATGGGTATGAAGTGTGGTTTTATTAATGTATATGTTTAGTAGGATGTTTATATATAACAAACCCTATTTTTGAAAAACCAAAACATCTAGAACTTGTTTATAAATGTTCCATGGAACTTTATATACTTATACAAGCCTCTACGGCTTGGTATAATAGTTTGATTGTAGTTTTGTTATAAAAATGTTTTGTTAAGGGAGCTAAATATTAAACTATTTTCATAAAATATGTTAATAAAAACATTATCATTGTAAAAATATATATTGATGGATTATATTTGGTTCAAATCTTTAATATATTATTTTTTGGATCTTATGAAATATAATTTTGAAATGACTATTATGGGTGAGATAACAAACATTCTAGGTTTTCATATTTCAAAAAAAAAAGAGAATATAATTTTATATCTCAACCTATGTATATAAAATATATTCTTAATAAATTCATGAATTAATACAATAATAGTCTTATTACTCCTATGAAAACCTCAAATATATTAGATCATATTGAATATGGGAAATTAGAAGATGAAAATATTTGTATAGGTATGACTGGAATCTAACATTTCATAATAGAAAGTCGTATGTATTTAATGTTTATAGTTTTCCTATATTCTATATATCATGCCAATCCAAGGTATTCCCTTTTATAATATATTAAAAAATAATTACCTTAATGGAACTACATATTTAGGATTTTTTTCTTATCTGGAAAAGTATTTTGAACTAATTTTTTTTTGATGCTGACATTGTTTGATGTAGAATCGATAGAAAATATACTTATAAAACATGTAATTTATTAGGAGAGGCCTTAGTTTCATATTAATTTAAGTATTGACACATAGAACATATTTACACTATAAAATATAAATATATAGTATTAAAAAAATTCAGGTTTTTTATATGCAACACACACTGATCGAATATTATATGAATTTTACAAGAAATAAATTTTTTTGACATTGCCATATCCAATTACCTAAGTCAAAACCTAAAACATCATTGACATGAAAAACACATAGGTATAAGACCATTTTATTTAGGATCACACACTAAAAAATGTATCATTTTATAATTATTTGTAATTAAATAGTAAATTTTTTATGGTTTAACAAAACACCTTAGTTATGATAAATTTTAATTGAATAAATAGAACCATTGAATGATCAATATCAAGTGATCATTTATATCCTATTCCTTTTTACGAATCTATTTAGATTAATAAAATCCTTAATAAAGGGTTAGTTACTATTTTCCTTTCACAAAATAGTTATCTTTTCTAAAACCCATTAGTTTTTTAAACAGTTTCTGTTTTAAAATTATTTAGTTTTTCCAATGTTTTTGTGTTTAAAAAAATTGAAATAAACATAAGAGAGTAAACATTTTTATAAAAAATTATTCACTCAAAAAAAATTTCTAAATCACTCTAGATAAAATAATTATTTATAAACGTTTTTTTAAAGATAAAATTTTTATGCTAAAATTTTTTTAATAAAAATTAATAAACATAATATTTTTATGCTTTATCATAATAAGATTGATTTAAAAAAATGATAATAATAAGTGACTAATTTAGATGAAACTTTTGATTTCTAAAATTTATTGTTCTATTATTTTATTTTTTTTACTATTTATTACATTACTTTATCAATATTATTGTATATGTTATTCTAGTTTTGAATCATTATACTTAAAAAATAAATTTTGAAACTTAACAGAATGAATATCACTCCAATATATGTTTTCATTACTATTTTAGGTGTTCACTTTTATATTTAAAACTCATTATTAGAATAAATCATGATTTTTAGAGAAAAAAAGATACAATTTGACACATTGAATTTTTTATCTAATATAAGCTAATGATTATATTTCTTATATATAAGTAGGTCACCCAATATCTCACATCAAATTTAAATGATTCTATCCCTAACTTTCACCACCCTATTTAGTGCTCCCTATGATATTTTCCAATAAATCTAATTTCTAGTATAAGAACTGGTTAGACGACAAAAGATAATGGTTTAGAAAATAAAGAATTTTTCCGACAATGAATCATTGAGTTAAAATGGTGTTTAAGGTATTTTTTATTCTAAAAAAATAAATTACATTTCAAGGATGGGAAAAATATTTTTTTGAAATACTAGAGAAGGATTTTGACATTCATTACATACATTTTTTTTTATAATTCTAGGATTTAGTAAAATATACCTTATATTATGATAAGGAGGAAAGTGTGTCACACTTTTTTGTCAAGAATACCACATTTATTACCAAAAAATTATACATTAGAGGGGGTGACATATTAAGGTGAATTGTATATTCCTCCACAAAAGTTTCATGATAATATTGGAATTTTTGAAAGAAATAATGTTGAGGAATCATTATTTACTTATTAAGATAATTTAAAAAATGTTTCTCACCTCACACTAGACAATAGAGTTGTCATGTAATAGATGCAATGACATCTAATTTTGTTAAAGATATATAGGGACATCCTAAAAGTATCAGACATCTTTATTTTATATTATCTGATGAACATGAGACATATTAATCATGTTATGTATATTTTCATTAAAATGGAATCTATTAAAATGCCTTGATGAAGTCAAAGCATTTTGTTTACATGTGATTTACTAAAAATTGATTAGTAAATTTGATGAATGTTTCAAAATTAACAATTTAAACATACACCATTAGGGAAAATATTTCCATTATTGGTGAAGAAATGATTTCAAGGATGAAAATTAATTTTGGTGACAAGTCGATGGTTTTTTTGACAACATAGAATGAACAATGATTAATTGAGGTCCTAATGATCAAAATGAAATTCCAAAAGAAAAATAATTAAATAAAAAAATAAATATAGATTCGTACCCTCAAAAAATAAAAATACATGAATAAAACAAGAGATGGTGATTTAAAAAAATTCATTAATCATAAGGCAGAAAACAATACTAGGGAACCATATTTTGTTATTTTAAAGGATGATTCCATATCCTTGAAAATTTTGAGAAACTGGTGACTTAAATGAATATGAGAAGTAGAATAAATAGAATAAGATTTTGGCAGAAGAAGTAATATGTAGATTGTTTTTTATGGGTATAAAAATGAATCCAAGAGACTAGTTCTATCAGTTCACCCAATACCAAAGATGTAGGCAATTCATCAATTTTTTTTTTTAAAAAGCATCACTCATGTCATTAATGTCTTGGTTCAATGAGGAGAATTATTTGAAACATCAGTTTTACATTGGTTAATTTCATCAGATACTAATTTAGATAAAGGGAAAATTATCTTTCTATTATGATATAATTTCAAGTCTATAAAAAAATTGAATGTTTTTAATAATAATAATTTTCGATCACTAAAAAAATTACTAAGAGTTGTCTTTGGACATATTGTATGTTACTGAGAGAACTCGAGAAATAATAATAGGAAGAATAATAATAATATATAGAATAGTATAAGGAATAATAGGAGAAATAAGTGGAAAAAAGATGATGATGAAATAGGGATTGAAGAAGAGTCCAAGAAAAATAAAATTACATTATAGACATTTAGATAATCAACTTTATTACCTTCACAACCCAATAATGATCTAGATATGAAAAAATTAAGGGGAGAATAATAAACATCTTAAGAGAAAGAAATTTTTTCATCAAAATAATATGAAGCATATCATCAATCCAATATGATATTGTATGAGAAGAATGAATTATATATTGTGGTGGATATTTTACAAGTTTTGAATGAAGGAGGTGTTCTTAATAATGGTTTTGACAATAATGAGATGAGAGAAAAATCTAATATCATTCTAAGCCACCCAAATAGTCATCATAAATTTTCACAGTCATCAAACACTGAAGGAAAAATATCTAAAATATGTTTTGGTAATATTTTCCAAACAATAAAAAGGATAATTAAATTTATTCAATATAATTATAACAATGACACATTATTTAAAATAAATAATATTATCCTCAATGAATAAATGGAATCACTGATAGATTGAAGAGTGTCATTTTTTCACATTGAGATGGATATGAAATATTTTAAAGAAATGTGTAATGTTCAAAAGCAGTCATTCAATCATATGGTTATGTGGTCAAATGATGTTGATATTTATCTCATAGACCATGCTGATCTGATCATATAAGTGAAGAAACATTCTCTGAAAATTTATGATAAATTTGAATACATAACTATAGTTGTCTCTGAAAGAGTTATTTTTTATAATATTCAATAGATAATATTGATGATCATATTTAAGAAGGGAATGTTTTGAAATAAAATTATAATAACATGTAGTTATATGCCATTATAATCAAAACATGTGAAGATAAAATAATCCATATGAATGAATAAAACAATAAGATGAGAGAGGATTTTTAAATATTAAAGACTAATGATTAAACATGAATTTTTTGGAAATTAAGATTATAAATCTTAATGAATCAGTTTAAGAGGTTCCAAAATATCATGATGATCATAAAAAGATATAGCAGGTCCTGAAGTAATGAAGGACGAATTATTTCAATTAAACTCTCACTATAATATTTTTCAATCATTTCAAAAAAATGTTGAATATGAATGTCTATTCCATCCATATTAGTTATGGTAGTTATATTATAATTTTATTTGGATTTGTGTTCATTATTTTATTTTTTGGATGGTTACTTAATTCACATAAGAAAATTTTCTTTGTTTTTACATTACTATCTTTTTACAAAATTATAAGTGTCATCCCTATTATTTTTTGTAAATCACACAGGGGTATAAATTTATAAATTTTGGAAGCTTATAAAGGGAGAGTTTCATAATGAAAAAAGATTAAGGAGAAAAATTGTTGTAAATGATATAGGATATATGATTCTGTGTGATATTTACCAATGTTTTTCATTTCTATTGGAAATACATTTACCATGGACTGTAATTAATTGTATTTTTATATATCATTGTATAAAAACGTTGTCATAACCTCTAAGGAGGATCAATAATGAAATATCTCATTAAGTTTACTAATAGAACAAAAAGGGTTTTATGTTTTTTAAATTTTTAAATTTATCTTTTAAAGTATTTTTATTATTTCCAAGAAGTGGGATATTGTTGAGTTGAATGTATTAATTTTTAATTTTCTTTTTCCTAGTTTAGGAAATCATAGATAATTTACAAAAACAATATTTACTAAAATTATATTTCCCAATTTTATTGAAAATATTTTTTTAAAAGATTATATTATATGAAACATTGAAATAGATATAATATAAAAATATAATATAAATTTATTATTCAATATAATTTATCAGACTAAAGGTGAATCATAAACATCAGACCAACTTTTTTCACCTGTGTTCAGACATATGTATTTTCAATAAGAATGGTAATATTTATGACAATAAATCTGAAATTGGTATTGATTCATAGGAATAAACATTATTCATCTTATCAGATTAAAAAACAATAAATAATTCCATCATAATATCAAATGATTTTTTATCAAATTATTGGGATTTTTTTATCATCCTAAATAAAACATTTTATTGCATGAGTGGTAAACAAAATGGTATTGTACCATGAAATTTATAGTTTTGAAGTTGAAGTACATAACCATTATGAGTTTTCAAAGTTATTTTCCTCCATGTCCATTGCAACTAATTATGAAATATGAACATTAGATATTTTCTTATTGGTATATGTTCATTTCAATTATTGTGAGGTAAGGAAAATATTAACATCACACACATAAATATTTATCTTCACAGACATATCATTCTAATATTTTTGTAATAATTGAGTGTATTAATGTTATAAATAATTCTTGATGGGATAATTTATATATTAAATTTTATTATTATTTATTCATTGTTTGATCATAGTACAAATGAACACATTCTAGTTTAAGAAGACAATGAATCTGAACCATCATATTGATGGCTTCCATGGATAGGAATACATAGATTGATCAATGAAAAGAGGTCATTAAGGGATTTGAATATAAAGCCATACCAATCACCTTATCAACGTACATCTATTTAAGGAAATAATTTCCAAAATTTAGGTATAAAATGATAGATATTTGTAGTCCAAATTTTTTACGACCTTAAAACGTTAGGTTAAAGTGTAAATAATTTTATAGAAATCATGTAATTATTTATTTCTTATATAATCCATTTTATTTCTTTGAATATACAACTTTTACATTCTATTATACTTGTATACTAGAAATTTATCTCAATTCTTGTCTTTCTAAAGAAATTGTATAAATGTGTGGCTCTAAGACTAATAAAGATCATTTATATAATCAGACACATTCTGGCTCTTATTCCAACAATCAGGTCACTAGTCAATCAGTGAGTCCGATAATGTATAATTAAGAGGAATTTTGTTTTATTTATTTTAATTTTCATACTAAAATCCACCATATTGTAGCCCTTATAAACTTGTATGATCCAATATTAAGAACATCCAATGACACATTAATTATATAGTGTTTATATTGGTGGTTCTATCTTCATGAACACTCATTTTTTTTAAAAAAATTAATTTTTTTCTAAATTAGTCTCAATGATTATAATACATAATCACATTATAGATATACATATTTTATGTTCCATGTGACTAATGTATATGGACCATAGAACATAGTCATCATAATATCATCATCTTATCAATTTGTTTGTCTTATAAGGAAGAAATTTTATTTTCTAATGATTCCAATAATGTTCTAGGGAATTTATTATATAAGGAAAAAAGAGTCAAATAGAATTTGTGACAATATTATATGGTGTATAAATAGAATAAATAGTATATTAATCTAAAGTAAATGATAAATTCAGTTATAGGGAAGTAAATCAAAGAAATACTCACTTACAATAGATCTAAATATTATCATCCCTAAACTCATTGGGTATCAAATTATATAAAAACTTATTCTGAGATAGGGATTTATTCACTATGACCACCACATTTAAAATTATAATTATAATAACAACTAGGGAATTATCCTTTTTTTTAAAAACATCTCAAAATATTTTACTTCCTAAATAATTGCATATTTATTCATCAGATTCATTTAGTTCTACTATATATAGGGATTTTATGGAGTTAGAAACCATGGTTTTAATATCTCTTTCTCATTTCATGTTAATTATCCAGACATTGATATTGGATCAAACCAATCGTTATAGGAACAATTATATGTGTGCCTCATCAAAATGAGTTTCTTATCATATCCATATACGATGAATATAATTTATATACAACTCTAGTACGTAAGAAATTTTTTTCTTTTTGAAATTGAAAATATACTATTTTTAGTTGTAGATGTCTTAAAATACACAATATATTATATCGATCAAGGAAAATTAATTATCCCAAAACTTTAATCCTTTTCACATAGGTTACAATCAGTTATTTATAAGAAGTTTTTAATTATTTCAGTGCATATATATATATATACATTTATTTATATTAACATTACTTTTGGATATATATTTGTAGATCTTGATATTAATAATATGAAATTCTTTAACTAAGTCATACTTTATGAAATAATTTTTAAATTATCCTTATTGACAAAAATATTGGTGTCTTATTACCATAAAAATTATTTCCATTGAATGTATTACAAAGAAAGATCTAGAACTCCCAAAATCATTTTATAAATACATATCTCACATTCATTTATAATAGAACCAAATTATCATATAGCTTCACTAAAATTAATATTCTATGATAATGATTTGTTCTTTATTATAAAAATTGATTACTATTTTAATCCCCATAAACAAAATTATATTTTAATTACTAATACATATTGGATGAGAATATAGTATCTTTAAAAAATAAAGAGTCATCTTCATCGGGAAAAAGGATATCATATATATATATATAGTTATATAGTTTCCCTAGTTTACTTATTTAGTATGTTATGTCTCAAGAGCAATATCTGAAAATTTATTCATTGGGAATTTTTATTCAATTTCAAATATTTTGAATCTATAATACTCTACCGAATTGAAATATATATTTATACCACTATAAATTATAGTTATATTTTTATTTTTTAGAAATATTTATTTTATTAATATAAATAAACGTTTATGTATGTGATCATATATGATACATTTCATGTGTTATAATAAAAAATTAATTATTATGAATAACCTTATCAAACCATTTTTTTCATATTAATATATATATAAGTGATAGCTATGGGTTTCGTACAATATTATAGATCAAATGAGGTATAGTTTGATTCCATAGTTGGAAAAACTAATTAGTTTTCTATATTATTATATTCAATCCATATTAAGAAAAATATTATGTATAACATCATAGCCATCATTGATGAATTATTAATTACGATATTATTCTCATCACTCATATATGTGTTTCTTTAACATCCAAGCATGTTGATTCTGTTATTACAAATATATTAAATAATATTTTAAAGGAATTATGTTTTTCACTCATCGTGTAAATATGTTAATTACTATTGATATCATCATAAATTTAAGGATATATTTAAATACACATCAAGCTTATACTAAAAAATAGTCCACAAAGATCAATATGAACTAATTATTGATGTTCTATAGATTGTTCACATTTATTTATAAAAGGTTCATTAGTAATTTTATCCACAAAATTAGAATTAAATATAAAATACGGTTTTAACATAGATGATTCTATATACCCTACATAATTTATATTTATTTAATTTTTATAGTTTTCATAAACACATCAACCACACAAAACTATTTATAAATTGAATCATGAGTATTTCATTTATCAAATTATTACAACATAGGATTTATCAATTTAAATTTGTATTTAAAAATTATTTAAATGTTTCATACCATAAAATATATTTATATTTTCTTTACAGACATGAAATAAATTCTCCTATGTCTAAACATGTTATAAAAAAATGATATAGTAATTATTAGAACTATATAACAATCCACAAATTTAATAACCATTCATTTAGTAAGAACCCGGTTTTACACAAAGGTATGGATCCTTTAGTATTCAGTATAAATATTTAAATTGGATCTCATATATATTCTTAATGAGTTAGAAAAGGATATGAGGGTTTACGGGGCTTGTTTGGAGCTTGGAACATCTTTTTTTGGCAAAGCAGGACCAGTTGCACAGTTTTTTCATGGTTGGTACATTGTTTTCTAAACCGTGTGGATTGTGTTTTTTTGGATAGTTGCACATCACATAGTTGTCACATGAAAGTGTATCCAAACTGTTCGAACAACACTTTTTCCCCATGTTCGATAAGAACCATCTCACATGGTGTGCACACATATTGACCAACCATGAGGACAGACCGTACACAGACTAAAAACAAGTGTAAATGTATAAAATTCCCTTAATGATATATTAATCCATCCCCTTACTCACTACTCTATTTTTATGTGGGATGGACCTAGTTCTCTATTTCATGTTGGAGTATTGGGAAGATACAATCATGGAATCAATAGATCTCCTTTGACTGACATCCGATTGAGGATCTGTTCATCACGTTGGATGCACAACTGTAAGTACTCGAGTCCTCTGTAGTTTTTCATCTTCTTTTTCACTCATGGCCTAGTTATTTCCATGTGATAATTTTTCACATTTTCTTAGATCTAGTCTGATATTAAGAAAATCAAGGGCTGATATCAGAGGAAACAGATCGTACAACCCTAATGTGTTTGATTTATAACTCATCCAAAAATTTCATTTTCATGGAATGTTTGTGTGGGGTCCATCAGTTTCGTTGGGAACTATACTTATAATAACATGATTTCATTATAATAGTTATAAATTTATTGTTATTCTTTTTCCAAATATGTGGTTATTTGTTAGTGGTTTCAACATCAACTCAATCCGCCTCATGTCGACTGTTTTTTCATAATTGGGTTTTAGAGTTTTAGCATGTTTGATCCAATGCTCAGTTGTGCCATTGTATGACCTTTCTAATGTTGATACAAGCTTTAATAAATGGCATCTTGTTAATGATAATTTCATAATGGCATGTACCGTGTGGTCTCACCACTTGACCTGCCAAACGTAATTTCTTACAGATGTTTATTAAATATGAAATATGAAATGTAAAATAAAAGGTATACTAAGTATATAACATGGCCGTATAAAATTATATTGAATAAATGTTATATTTCTATAGAATAGATTTCCATGTAGATGTGAGGTACTATACTGAACCTCAAAGATTTAATAATCCTTAATGGCCAACTAAGACTTTATTAAATTGTTGCAATTCTACTTGGACTATCCAAACTATTTTAAGAAAAGTCTTGGACCAATCGTTTCAACACTACATTACCTATCCATAATAATGGAAGGAAATAATTGAAGTAAATGAATTAATACATGATTCAAATTTCAAATCAGAATTTACTGACTCGAGCTCGCCATGTATTTTGATAGGACAATACCTTAGGTCTCCAGAACCCCATTCTGATTGAAGGTTATGGTTTTCATATGTTGATACCCACATAGACTCTGGTTCATGTCTATTCCTTGGAAGCCCTATATACTACCATTGGGTCCCCTTAATTATTATATGATACATCAGATATACTCCTTGGATCCAGCATTGACTATTATGTTCCATTGTGAAATCTCATAGGGACCTGTATTTTCTTAGCCTTGTTTTAACTTATTCGGTCACCTTGGACTCGGTAAGAACCATATTGTGGAATTACATGGATTTATCCTCCATGGATGACACTCTTACCCCTAATATAGACTCAAGTATTACTGAGTTATCTGTTCATGAGTTTATGTTAACTAAGTTTTTACCCTGGAACTCCCTCATTTGATATCATTTATTGGTTTCTGTGTTATGTCTTGGGACCTTCAGTAATTATATTATCACGAGGTGATCTCTGTGTTATACATGCCTCACGTGACCTGTTAACATTAAATGGTAATTGATTAATTAATGAAGTGGTTACATGATCACCCACCTTCTCAAGGCTGATGTTGGTACTTTGTTGTTTAGTTATTTTTTTCATCGTTCTTTACATTACAAATATGCATGCACACAACTATATTCCATTACACTAGTCATATGTTATAGAAACCATTGGTGCTGGAACACTTAGATTTATCTCACACACTCTTCAGGCATAATTTGGTACCCAGAGTTGATTAAATAATTATAGGTTGGGAAAAAGGGAAGAATGCTGATTCCAATACATGATTGTGTGGTGATAGAATGGATCATGATAGAAGATAACCGAGTAGGATCTTGGGATTCTTAGTGTAGACATCATTCTCTTTTACCTTGTGTAAAATTTAATGCTTATTATCTTGTATCCATGGTTCCAGATTTCTAATGACATGACATTGCATCATCATTGTTCCAGTTTATAAAGATATTGTTATTTTTGTTTATCTACTGCATTAGTTTGCATTCTCTATTTATTTGAATTACTATCCATGTTTACTATTCATTTATATCTCATCTGTTGTGCTAAAATCTACTAATGAGGTAATATTCTACCCACTTACATACTGTAGGCCCTCGCTGCTAGTTAGAAGCCTCTCAGAATCAGGATGATGTTCTTGAGGATATGTAGCCCACCAGGCTCGAAGAACCAGTTAAGTGGAATCCAGATCTGGGTCATCAAAAAGTGGTATCATAGGTGGTTTCTATTCTTGCCTTACTATTTGGAGAATATATATTGAAGAATAGGAACTCTTGACACTTGGTCATATGTTTTGATTTCATGTCGTGAACCAATGTTTGGGATAAAACTGATGTTCCCATAATGAAATTATTGTTCTATTTGTCCAATTACAGCTGATATTATTTCACCATTGGGTGAATCACATGTTGTTTGGTGTTGTGGATTATTACTCTTTAGATATTTCATTCATCCTTGGACTGATGATATGAGGGAGAGGATTATTGTAACATGTACTATTATAGGAACCTAGAATTCACATGTCATGCATACCACCATGCCATATAAGTAAATTTCACTTCTTCGAATTGCTTGTTTTGCCTATGATTGTTGAGCATTGTTTTAATAAATTCAAGTACTTGTATAAATTTTGATTCTATTGAGGGATTTCATGTCTTAATTCATGAGGTGTATGGGCCCTCTTTTTCTAGAATGAGTAATTTACTTAGTCAAGTAATTATGCTATATGGAAATGGCAGTCATTTTTGGTGATAGGTTTATGGGGAATGATTCATCAAAAATGAATCTCCATTATAATGTGAATCCTGAAATCAATAATGAATTATTTGCGCATCCTTATCTTGTAATTCCTTGTTTATTAAAGGAAATGGAGAGACCCTAAGAATTTATTTTAAAATGACCTAAAACATATACATGATCCCTTACAGATACCTGGTCATCTATACTGGTATCTTGGGTAGTATGCCTTCGTTGGTCAGTTTTCATACATTTATCTTCTATTATTGGTACTTTCTTCTTCTTCTATTCATATTCTCAGATGTGTGTTTTTCATTTGTAGGTCAATGATTCCACGACGTCCTTGTATTGTTTTCTAGGAGGGTGGTGATGACCATGCTCCAGACATGGTGGGACCTGAGAATCTAGTATTACTTCCAGGATTGGAACATGAGGCACCACCTGTTGTACGAAATATGGGCACAGATACCATATTCTGTGATATTTTTCATATATGATGCAGTCCATGATTGGTGCTCCATGGGTTTCACTTATGATTGCTGATTTGACCCGTGAGTTCTAGCAGGAGAATCCTCATACTCTTTCAGGGGATGGTGGATCTCATGTTTATGAGTCTTGGATAGATGAAATGCTTTCTATCTTTGATCATCTAGAAACGCCTCCAGAGTAGAGAGTCGATATTTCTATATACATGGCTCTGGATTCGGCTATGTATTGATAGGATGTTGTTACCCTGGATGGATGTCATCAAGGAATGTTATGGGTTGACTTCAAGACTACATTCATTTATCAGTTTTTCCTCAATCACTGAGAGCTAACATAGTTATAAATTCCATGCATCTAAAACATGGGTCTATGTTAGTTATGAATATTCATAATGTTTCAATAATTTATGACCCCTTTATTTTCTTCTAGATGGTGATGACTTTTTACGTGTTATATGTCTTCAGGATAGGATCTACTACATCGTATGAACTCATATAAATGTATCTCTCCTTCTTAACGTCTCTGAAATAGTTGGTCAGGCCCTTATAACTATGTGTAACTTGAGGGAAGGAGCGTGTAATGGGTTTAAAGGATCAGTGTCGTGACAGGCCAGTAGTTCTTTCGGTGGTAGGAAATGTTCCCTTGAGGTTTTCCATCAGGGTAGTGAAATCCAGAGTATCTAGTTTGATAGCTTTTTAGTTTGTCATTAGTGTGGAGAACCAGGGCATAAGAAGCCCCGTCATTATAGAGACCCAATGGAGTGTCATGCTTGTTTCCACATCAGCTATCTTTATCTCTTTTTTCAGACCATTCGACCAGCTTCGAGTGGAAATGTATCAGATTTATCTCCACTATCTAATGACTAATCTTTTGTGTCGTGTTAGGTGGGGTGTTAGATTACCACCATCCGGTTTTCCCGAGGAGGAGTTCGTGGCCATGTTACTCTGATCCTTTATCACCAGTAGCACCACCAGAGCATTCATGATTGTAGTAGACCATTTGTTGCATAGGTCCATGGATCTGGTCAATTTCATTTCTTACAATTGATAACCAAGGATCAGGCTGTAGGACCATCTAGAGTACCAGTTACAATTTTAGTATCCTCTACTATTTTATCTAATTTGTTTGATATGGGTTATTAAAACTATATTATTTCTTCATCTATTGGGGAATGTCTCTGACTAGATATATAGTATCACTATTGTTTAAAGAACCTCAATACCATATTGGGAATAAGAATGGAGGGAAAGAGTCAGTGCATGGACTATCTGCTTGAGATACGTAGTTCTCACTTCATGTTGTGGATCATTTTTCTCGAGATGACAGGACTCGATGTCATTATTTAAATGGATTGTTTTGTCCACTATCATTATTTTTAATATTTTTATCTTCAAATGGATTATTTTACATCACCATATGGAATCAAATATCTTTTAAAAGGAAATTGGGATATCCAGGCTGGGAGGGTGGCACCAAATTATTATTGTCTAGGTGGAGTTACATCCCAGTTATAAAATCAATTCATTGAGGATCAGAATTTTCTTCAAACTATTTTCCCTCCAGTAGTTTTTCATTCTAGGGAAGTCTTTCAGGATAACTTTTTTTCTTACCTCATATGTTAGAGGTAGAGCTTACATTTGAGCCTATTCCAGGAGTAGTTTCAGTATCCATTACCTTGTTCATGATTTCACCTACCGAGCATTAATAGATCAATTAACATATATAGGACTGAGAGGAAAAAGTCATTATAATGTCCTTGTATATCTTCTTGGGGTTCACCCATGCATTTGGCCATGAAGGCAGGTGAAACCTTATGTTTATGCTTGAATTACTAAATTTTGAACCACCTTACTATCATGAACTGGTATCCACTTCCTTGAATATATGATCTCTTTGATCAGATCTGAGGAACAAAGGTGTTCTACCTGATCGACCTAATATCGGGTTATCATCATGTGCGAGCCGGACCATCAAACATACATCATACAACTTTAAATAAAAGGTATAGTCTATATGAGTATTTTGTTATGCTGTTCATTCTTATGGACACACCTATAATATTAATGTATTTGATGAATAGGTTTTTCATCTCTATTTGGACTCTTTTTTCATTGTCTTTGGGGATGACATCTTGGTGTCTTTATGCACTCATAATGACCATAAAATGCATCTTTAGATCATTCTGAGTACGATAAGAGAGCATCATATTTATGCCAAGATTTCTAAATACGACATCCAGATTGACAAGGTCCACTTCATGGGCCATATTATATCATTATCAGGAGTATCCTTTGACCATAAAAAGGTTACTGTAGTCGCCTCCTAAGTTCAGCCCAGAACGAGTTTAATATCTGGAGTTTCTTGGGGCTGGACGGATATTGTATGATTTTAATACAAGAAATTTCTTATCTTGGTTCACCTATCACTGGTCTCACAAAGAAGGTTTTCATGTTTAAATGGTATGATGTAAGAGGTAAATCCATTCATGTTAAAAGAGGGAAGCTTGTCTCAGCACTGATTATAATTCTTCCAGAACCTATTAAAGGATATATAGGCTTCTGTAATGCATCCTGCATTGGCGTATGATCAGTGTTGATGTAGGAAAACAATGTTTTTGGGTACAGAACATGGATTTTGAGGCCTCATGAGAGAAATTAATCGAAACATGACATCAAGCTAGAAGCAGTTGTCCATGAATTATGTTACTAGAGACACTATCTTTTGGTGGAGAAATTTGTGGTTTATACAAACCACAAAATCCTCATGTATATCTTTTCTCTGCATGACTTGATCCTCCGACAACAAATCTGGGTTAGATATCTACAATCCTTTGATTTTGATCTTGACTATATGCATGGAAAACAAAATGTGGTTGTAGATGCATTGAGTATGAAAACTAAAATGCAGGTTGTACAGGAATCCAGTGATGAATGGATGTTAATGGCCCCCTTTTCATAACTTCATCTGAAGTTTCACTGCTGTCATGAGCATTCTTACCTCTCATACTTAACAGTTACTTCATCCCACCATGAGAATTTGATGAGTAGGAAGTTTTTAGATCTTGATGGTTTGGTTCTTCATGAGAGTATATCAGGAGAAAAACCACCTTTGGATTGGTCTATCGATATATATGACATCCTACGTCTATGTGGATGTATCTAGGTTCTTGAATAAATGAGAGAGGAGATGATGATCGAGTCCCATGCTTCCCAGTGGGCAGTTCATCTAGGCATCTCAAAGATGTATCGAGATTTGTTACAATAGTATTGGTGGCATGGAATGAAACGTCTGATTGCAGTCTTCATGACTAGATGTTACACTTGTCAGCATGTGAAGGTGGAACAAGGGAGACCTTCAGGCTTGTTACAGTCACATCTAGTCCCAGAAATAAAAAATGATTATGTTGCAATGGATTTTGAAGTCATCTTACATAGGTCGCTGAGGGGAATCGATGTTATATGGGTAGTTATAGACCGACTAACGAAATACTCCCACTTCATTCCTATTCAGGATAATTTCATAGTTGATGAGATTGGAATACTATATGTCTATGACATCATATGACTACATGGGGTTCCAATTTCTATCTTTTCATATTAGGATTATTATTTCAACACAATGTTCTAGAGGGGTTTTCAGAAATCTATGGGAACTCAGATTCTTCTAAGCAAAGATTTTCACCCTCATATAGGTGGGAAATCAAGATAGAAAATATAGGATTTAGATGAGATGCTCTAAGGATTCACACATGATTTCAGCGGTTCATGGGAGAAAAATATCCCTCATGTTGAGTTCGCCTATAATAATAGTTTCCATGTATAAATTCAGATGGATCATTTTGATGCCTTGTATATTAGGTCATCTCATTCACCCTTGTGATGGCTAGACGGAGGTGAGGCAGCCCTACTGGGTCCTCATTTCATTTAGGAGACATCAAAATAGTTCTGGCTGGCCAGGAAGTGTTTAAATACTAATCAGTATAGAAAAAAAAAATATAATGTTAATCGCCATTGACGACCTCTTCAATTCAATGTTAGGCATTGTTTTTTTTCTTTAGTTATCGCCCAGGCTTGGGCATAGATAGTTACAGAAGTAGGGAAATATTTTTCCTTGTTATGTCAGCTCGTTTGAGATTCTAGAGTGATTTGTGCTGGTATCTTATCAATTTCTACTACCTCAGAGGTACCATACCATGAATTACATATTTCATGTCTAATAGATTTTCCAATATCATGTTGACCATTCTCATACCTTTGATCTCACGGATGTTAAATTAGATGTAGATGTTTCCATTGAGGAATATCTTCTACACATAGTTGACCGAAGCACGAAGGCTCTCTGAGTCATGTCTGTATCTCTCATATGGGTACAATGGAAGCATGGAAGTGTATAAGAAGAGACTTGGGATAGGGAAACTAATGTTCATGGAAAGTGTCTAGAGCTGTTCTTAGATAGGGTTTCGTTACACTTGTAAGGAGAACTCGGGGGTGAAGAATTTTAACGGGGGAAGACTGTATGAACCAATTTTTCACTCAGGTTTAGATCCTTTAATTTTCAGTATAAATATTTACATTGGACATAATATAGATTATTATTGAGTTATCAAAGGCTATGAGGGCGTCCTAGGATTGTTTGTAGCTCAGAAAACAACTTTTTTGTAAAACAGGGCAACTTACACTGTTTACGCACAATTAGTGTTTGGTTTTCCTAACCATGCAGATTGTGTTTTTCAGATAGTTCCACCTCAAATGGTTGGCACACAACCATGCAGCCACACCATGTGAAAATCCCATTTTCCGAAGTTTAGGAAGAAACATCCCACACAGTTTGCGCACAGTTTGACTAACCGTGCGTACAAACCTTATGAATACTAAAAACCTAGTAAAATGTCTAAAATGTATTTAAGGATCTATTAAGCCAACCCCTTACTCCCTAATCCTCATTTATGCAGGATTTTCCAAGTTCTCTAACATTTTATATAATTTTGATGATCTAAACTTGGAATCAAGAGATCTCCTTTGTCTGAAATATGATTGAGCATCTATTTGTCATGTTGTATGTGCAATGGTATGTACCCAGGGTCCTATTCAGTCATTCATCATCTCATAAACTCTCAACCTAGTTATCTCGATGTTATCAATTTTTACATTTTCATAGAACTACTCAAATCCTTGAAAATCAAGGGTTGATACTGAAGGATAAGGATCATAAAACCATAAGGTCTTGGATCCATAACTTATCCCTAAAGTTAGTTATTTTTTGAATGTTCATGTGAGAACCATTGGTTTTATTGGGAACTATTTAATAAATTTACATTCCATTATTATAATTTTTAAAATTTTATGGTTATGTTATTTCCAAATATGTGATTACTCTTTGGTGGTTTCAACTACAACTCAATTCGCATCATGTCAGAAGTTATTACATAATAGGGTTTTAGTGTTTCGGTCCCTTTGAGCCACCGTTCATGTGTGCCTTTTCTAGACCATTATGATGGTGATAATATTTATAATAAATGGCTTGTTGTTAATGATTATTGAATAATGTCATGTAACATGTATTCTCACCACTTGACCCGCCTATGGTAAGTGATTATAAATTCTTATTATATGTAAAATATGAAATGTAAAATGGAATGTACACTAAATAAGTCACCCTATTAAATTTTAATGTTAATTATTGTTTATAGTTAATTAATTTTTGTTATCACCCTTATAAATAAATCATATATCCCAAATAGGAGACTTACTCTCTATATCCATTTTGTCAACAATATAAGACTTTTAAGATATATCATATTTTCTTTCCCTGACATATCTTCAAACAATTAATAATTCCCTCTTCATTATCCATACACATCCTTATAACAATGTAAAATAACATTTGAAAATGATTTATGAGATCAAAAAAACTCAATATGGAACATATAAAAATAGAATAAAATGTTTCATCCCACGTATACTATTTTAAATTATTTTCATTAAAATTTAACATGTAGCTCAAAATTTCATTTTCTTTCCAAAGAAATGAATATCTCTTCCAAAAACTTGTAGTAAAACATTTTAGAATAAATATTAATGTAATATAATAATACTCATAAGGGTTAATTTAAAATCATGATAATCATATGAAATTTTTTTCCCAATGTTATACCTTTCACACTTAATAACTAGTATAAAAGTCCATTCAAACATAAAATCATTATCATTCCATGGGAAATGCTAATATTTTTTAAATACCCGTAGTGAGAATAGATAATAAAAATGTTGTTAAATTGTGTCATAATTTTAGTATCACTATTATAATCATAATTCTAATATATAACCTAATTAGTGAAATATGAATAATATATTAGGTGAAATATAACCAGTTAACTCTTTCATTTTAACCAATGCACTTGATACTTATATAAGGCTCTCCCATTAATGTATTATAAGAGAACCACCCATAAATGGATTATAAAGGAACCAAACATCATTCAATTTCCAAAAATCATAACATAATTTTAACAAATTAATTATTTAATTTCCATCAAAATTTTATTTTCACACATTAGAAATATGTTTTTTGATGATAAAATATCCACTCTATTTTAAAACATTTTTAGAAATACCCAAAATAAATAGAAAGAGGTTATTTCATTGAATAAAACATGATATATTATAATGTAATCCAGACATAAAATTATGGTTACATTAGTTGAAAATATAGTGGACTTCATAGATATAAAATATAGAACATTTATATTTTATTTTCTGTCAAAATATTCCTTATAACATATATAAACATATTTTTTTGTAAAATATTTGACATAAGGTAAAAATTGATATAAAATTTATTTTATAATTCATTTCATTTTTTATAAATTCATAAATAAATTTATTTTTATAATATGTACATGGAAGAAAAATATATCTCGAATAGATTTATACTAGTGTTTTTAAGGTAACTTATCCCTTACATCGAGTCTAGATTGTCACCTATAATATTTATAATATTGAATAATCAAATTATTTTAATTATTTATATGATTAAAAATCATGTTTAGAATTAATTTTAATTTATTTGTTACCATATCATATCCAATTACATAATAAGTTAGGTTCATGCCAAACATTTTGACGATATTTGGATCATACGTGAAAATTCACTTCTGTAGGTTGAATATTTCCAAAGAGGTTATTATTCATCATATATAGAATAATATTCATAAAATAATAATCATTATTATAAATAATTGATAATTTTACAACAATAAATTTAATATGGTTGTGAAAACATAATCATTGTACAATAATAGAGATAATACGTCGTACGTCCGCGTGAGTAATGCTTTCATTTTTTCAATTAGCATTATTAAAAGATGGTAAGAGTGATTTTAACTTTTAATATAATTTATTATATCATAAATATAATATTACCTAGTTTAATAAACATATATCTACCATCCATTTTATTTTTTATAGAAAATTAATTGCATCACTTCATAGAGCTGGTAGTCCAAATGTATACTTATATGGTGCTATCATTTTTCAATGGATAAAATTGTAATAAAATTGGTGATATATGTGAAATCCCTATTAATTATTTTATAAAGAATTTCCTTAATACTCAATAATTATATTTTATATATTTATATTTATTATAATATTATGAGTTAATTTTTAATCTTATAAGGTAAAACATTATTTATAATCAAATTTGATTCTAAAAAATTATATGGTTTTAATTAAATTCAATATTTATAAATTATAGAATATAAATTTTAAATAAATTAAGTTATTTTTTGATATATCCTTCTAAAAATTATCAGGGGATTTACTAATAATAATATTTTAAAATGTTTTCTTTCACATTGAATACTAAAAAATAATTATTTTTATTGCAAACATTATTTTATTTTCATGTATTTAAAATGTAAAATTGTTTTTTTTTTGATTTGTTTTAAAATTTAATCATTCTATTTTGAATTTAAATAATCCAATTATGATCATTTTTTAATCTTTTAAATTATTTTTTTATAAAAACCATTTCATTCTTAGAAAATAATTTTTCTGGAGAATTCTTATTCCTCAGATTTTTCAGGTTTATTTTAAAATAAAATCATGTCTCTTTTATGAATTGATTCATGAAAAATAAAATCCATATTTGGAAAAAATAGATTAATTTTTCAAAAAATATTAATTTTATACATTCATTCATTATGAATATTTACTATAGTAAATATTTGTCACCTTTGTATGGGAAAAAAGGAAAAACTGAGTTAATATCTTCAAATATTGCCTCAAAATCAACCCAAAACTCAATCTAAATTTAATATATTTAATAAATTATAAAAATCCATTATAAATCCTATTATAAGTAAATTTTTTGCAATTATACCTTAATAATGACTTTTAAATTATTATAAGTACATAAAACTCATAAATGTCACTCTCCAGACATTAATATCTTTGAAATTTTTACATATGTATTAAAAGATGATAGGTCTATTTATAAATGATTTCATGAAATATGAATTACTTTTTTATCATATAAATTTATTCTTAAATATTATTTTTGATATAATTACATAAAATTCTTACATAACATGGACACTGTATTTGTAAATTTTATAGAAAAATCATGTAAATAATTTTATAAATTCTAAAACTTTTATTTATTTGGTAAATTATAATGATCTAATAATTTTTTTGATTAATATGTCAAATTAGTTTTGTTTTAGAATTAGTTATTCCAATTAATATAATATCTTTGTTACGTTAATTTCATATAAAATGAATATTTTCAAAAAATTGTCATTAATCATATTTTATAATAAAAAATTATTTTATTAAATGATATAAAATTAATAAAAATCATATCTTTGTCAAACCGAATGGGATAAAATTTAAAATATTAACTATGGTCCAGTCACGGGTCATTTTATAATTTATATACAATTTATTGACCTATTAAGAATAAAAAACATTGTTATCTTCATATTTGTCAAAATTACTAATGAGGTCCAAAAGGAAGAGATAAGGGTAAAAAACATTATCCAAACCTATAAAAAAAATTAATGTATAATGACATTTGGTCTATTACTTATAATATAATTTAATTATATCAATTTTTTCTATTAATCTTTGGAAAATTATTTTATATTAATTTAATACATTATATAATTCCAATAGTGCCCCTCCCATCACTTATAAAATTGAAACTCCTCTTCACTCTTCCTTGCAAATTTAGAGAACTCTAGTTATGTGAATATCTTTTAAAGTATCTCTCAAACAACACTACCAACATATTATATTAAAATTTATTATTAAATTACCAAACCTATGTGGTCTAATGTTTAAACCAATGTGATTTTCTATGGAGAAGGTATATGTTCTAACCTACTGGTTTCAAGTTTATTTCTTCTACCACATCCTTCAGAAATTTTGTAATAAAAATATAATTGTATGAAATTATATTTCACATACTGAGATACTGTTATGATTATTTTAAAGTCCTTTTTTGTCTCCATTTATATATTTTTGGATAATAATATATTTCTTGTGTGTAAATGTAGATTTCAACTCCCTTGGATTGATGTATTTCATTTTTCATCACTACCTCCCAAAAATGGTTATAATGATGTCTCAAATGTATATATATTATTTTCAGGACATTATTATCATTCTATAAGGATATTATATCAAATAATTTCATAACATCTATCAATTGAAAAATTATTACTTCATTTGTGTGTATGTATACAAAACCACCTCCATGAAGCGATGTCATTCGTTATTCATAACCACCTAAAACATATGCTATATATAAGTGTTTTTAATGAATAAATATAATATTTATAGAATAATATTTATCAGTTAATAATAATATAATACATACATTCATTACATCTTGATAGTGGAATAATGAATGTTTTACTCAAGAATACATATAGATTATGTAATTGAATATAATAGGGTAATAATTAAATTAAGGAGTTAAAGAACTAGATCGTTTTAAGTAATCCAAAAAAGAAAACATAGGTTTAATATTCCTGAACATTCATAATTTAAAGAATATGTTGGAGTGTATTAAATGTGTAATTTAACATAAAACCATGTTTTAAAATGATTAAAATGTTTATTTTATTAATATATTTCTTCCATGTCCATATTCTGTATAATATATTATGGATATATATATATATGGAAATTATAAATTTATAAATGAAATTAAATGTCTTTTTTACATTCTTTCTATGTTTTTCAAAAGGATAATTTTTATATATTTCACATATATTATTTACATTATTTACAAACATCAAAAAAGGAATGTTTTATTTTAACATATACTATAGAGACACATCATGGAAGGAACATTAATGTTCCCAACGAAGGTTAGCCACATTACCCCAAGAGTGCCTCCCTATATATCGTAGGTGACTTATTAACAATGACATCCACGGTTCTGTCTGCGGGGAGAATATTAACTCATTGATAAATGTGTACATAGTGGGAAATAATATTGATATTCAATGAAACATAAATAGTAAATCATGGAAGATAAATAAACAATAGTCATAATGTGAATAAATAATAGGTACAAAAAGAGGATGACGAATATAATATAGAAATGAAAACATAGTACATTGGGAATAGGGTGTACAGTCATATTCCATTACTAGACCATCAATGTGGAGTGTATTTAGCTTGGTGTACCGTCCCACTGTCAATTCTTGGAATCATAATGTCTTCCTACATACAAAGGGTGACAAAATTAGGGTGTGTGATGAATGTAGTATGCCACCACCAATGTTTTCATGATTAAGCTAGTTCATTATTATATAATGAGTATAGATAAAATAATAATAATTAAATGGTAATCCATAAATACAATACATAGTTCTAGTTTTCACTTTGGAAACCCCTCAAAGTCTACCGGCTTCATCTTAATTCTGATGTCTTTGTAGCCCAATATCATAAAAAAATTAAAGTTAGTGGTATAATATATAAGGGTATTTTATAAATAAGGTATAAAGGTTGAGCATCCTTATGGAGCTTATTTTCCTTGGTGGATACATCCTTCATATTCTAATTCAACATTCTTGTTGTTTATTTTGAAGGTTATCTTATATTTTATGAAAATGAAACATGATCCCATCTAATGAAATATATGAGTAATCCCAAGTATTTATCTAGGGGAACTATATAAAATTTCAACTACAATGGGAATCTATACACCATAACCCATATATGATATCCCCACGATCATCCCAAATATGGTGAGAATAAGAAAAATTCTTTCAATTCCATCACTAGTATCTCATATAGGGATTCAATCCCCACTCATGATATGGTCTTTCCATCTAACTAGTAATCCCAACAATGGGTCTCCACTAGCGAACCAATATCATTCATCAAGAGGTAGAGGGAAAAGCCTTCTGAGACTGTTCCAGACATAGATAGTATCTTCCATGGTTTATTTATAAATCATTAACAAATCTAACATTACTGAAAGATAATACTATATAAGGAGTCCAAAGGTTGAGACCCATATCCTACACATAGCTTAGTTTACAAATAAATAATCTTTCAATAGTAAACATTATTTGAAAATGAATTTTAATCTGGCTTCGTTATTCAAGTTGCCTATTTAATTTATAATAGGAAATTCAAACTATCGAATAAGATAATGTCTAATCTTTTAGATAACATACATTTTAATTAATTAGATTTTATTTTTTTTATTACATGGAAACATGCCTCAAAGGTTATTTAAAACATCTTTGAAAAATAATAAGATAATACTTTAATATGCAGTGGAACTATAGGGGTTCCTCATGTTAGGGATATCATTGTATGGTGTGGATACGCCACTAGATTGGACCGTCAAAAGCATGAGAAACCATTTTCACTAACTCATTATTCACTTTAGAGGATTTTATTGAAATTATACATTGAAAAAAACATAACATAATATAAATGCAACCAAATTCATGGGAATGATGATATACCACATACTTTAGTTTCATTGATGACCACTCATCTGTTGTCAACATTTTAATCGAGCTAATATACAATAAAAACTAAGAGAAGAAAACTCCCCAAAACGGGCCAAAAAATCTCAAAAAATATATCACAATAGATGGGAATATAAAATATGTAATGAAGTTACATCTTTTACAAGCATACCATTGATGATCCAATAAGACTATTGGTGATGAAAACAGATTCTAGGGGAGGAGTCCAATAGAAACCTAGGTTTTGAAAATAAGGACTCTCGTATGAAGCTCCTCTCCTTTGTAGAAGAATAAAATAAACCCATCTTATAAATATAAGTTTTATTTGTCTAATTTTCAAAAAAAAATCGATTAATTTACATGTCTTGTAAATGATATACATGTCTTGTAATGCTTATCATCACTTTCACTTCAAAAACCAATATTACAACATGAAAAGGGTTTGGGAAAATCATTACACATTGTGAACTAAATGCACATCATGTATTATAAATACTGGAAATTTATCTAGTACACACTGTGTTCTTTTCTAGAATCTATCCCCCCTGATTCCAAGTTCCATTCTATCAAATATAAAATAAAGTCGCCCATAGGTGTGGCCCCTAGGATTAAACAACAATAAAAAGTAGACATACCTAATTAAAATGATAGAACATTACAAAATCCCCTAAAGATTCACTTCCTTGAGTCCCCCCCATGTTTAATCATACATAATTTGATAAAATATCATGTCACTTAGCATTCATTCCATCCTCCCTCTCCCATGTCTCATCATGTATACGATCTTGCTATCATGACACCCATATTAATGTAATTGGCCTCCCTCAGAGAGACTTTTTGATCCATAAATGCTATTTTTATGATTATCATAAAATTGTTAATCTAAATCCTTATCAATATCTTGGGGGTAATACAAATTATTTAGGTTATCATGATAAAATTGAAGCTATGATACATGGAAGAAATCATGCATTGAAGAACACCTCTTTGTTAACTACATCATCTATGCTACGGGCCTGAATCTCACCATGATATCAAACGGCCTGGCTTAATTACGTGATTAATTTCCCTTTTATATATATACATAAAACCCAATCCTGTATAAACCCACAAAATAACTTCATATCCAACCTAGAACTCTAGAGGTCTACAGTGATGATCCGTACAAGACATCTTTGTAGAAAAAGTTGTATCCATATTTTTCAAAATTAACTATTCATGATCTGAAGTCTCATGACTGATTTGAGGACCCATTATTGATAGATCACCTACCTCTAAAAATCACATAGGTTAAAAATATGACTTTTATTAAACGGCCTCATAGGGAACCATCATAATCGTTTCTTGTAAACAGTTATAGATTGAAAACACCACTAGATATATATTTGTATCCCATGAACCTCAAAACACAATTAATCCTCCCCAAATAATGACCTCTAGAACTCATATTGTCCACATATAGATTACATCAGTTTGATAGTGATAGGAAATACTAGGGAGAAACAGTGATCATTGTCCCTTCTGTAGCCCCTTCTAGAATCAAGATGTAAAATAGGAATATCATTGTGATATAATGGAATGGGGAATACAGTGAAGGTGCACAAAATTTGATATATAATTACTCCTATTCTCATCAACTATGAAGATATATCTAATTTATAGGCATTTTTAACAATTTATCATCCAATCTATGATCACTTATATTGAATTGTTTTGTCAATGGGATCCCATAAATCCAATCATAAAATCCTTGGTAACATCATACAATTTACTCATAGGAATAGACATAGGTTGTAAAGGTATGTCTGGTTACTAGCATCCCATATCCATGTGGTGATAATAGAAGAACATTGTGATAAAATCTTCTATAAACCACTTTAAACATAGCAACTAATTCTGATTGTGTACATCATAGTACATCATGGTAATCCCATGGGGGACTATTGAAATAGAGGCATCAGATTCATAGATCATATCTTCCCCTCTTTTCGAATGAACCTAGATACATCTATAAAAAAATATCTCATTCTAATCAACAGTCTAAACCGATGGTGGGTTCACTAATGAGAAACCTTACCTATATAAAATTCCCTCATAATTTGCATGTTGTCTCTTCTTTACCAGTATCACCACAATGTTTTTTAAATATATCCTTTAAATAATTTTTATTCTTAATTGTCTTCATTTTCACTCAATATTAAGTTTTACATATCCATGAGGAATTATTATTATAAAATTATGGTTATAGACTAGTCATTAGGTTAGAGGTGAAAATTATAACAAACTTATGAAAATTCATTGAGAATTCATTGGAAATCAATTATTTAAGAAAAATATAAATCTTTTAGATATTTTTATTTATCATTGAATTCCTTTAGGTAAATAAAGTAATGAAATATATATGTGTTATATAAATAATAAAATATTTTTTATATTCATCAAATGGGCATTTTAGTAATTGGGAATGAATAAAACCATATTTAATGTATAAAACCCTATTTTTTTAAAGATTAATTTTAAACCATTGAGTTAAAAACCCCTTTTAAAATTAATATTTTGACATAATAATATTTTTTATATGACAACCTAAATATTGTATTTTAAAATGGGATTTAAAAAATTTATTTGGATGATTTTATTATATTTTTTATATAATTTTCATGTTTTTTTGAATAGTAAAAATATGATAACTTTTAATTGAAAATAACATATTTCATTGAAATAATTAATATGGTTAAAATATATTATTGAAAGGTTTAAAAGTAAAAAATATAATTTATTTTTACCATTTTATATAATTTGGTTCATTGGAATTAATTTTACATTTAATTAATATGTGAAAACATTTCAATATTTAGAAATATTTTATCTTTTAGAACCTATTTTAACATTTCAACAATGGGGTTACTATTAAATTTATTACAAAAACTTATGTTTTTTGGAATTTTGAAAATTGGATTACTAATTTTGAATCATTAGTTCCAAATTTTGTTAATTGGTTACACTTATTTTTGTGCAATATGAATTGTATCTTTGGTAATTATTATTATTACAATGGTTAAAGGTAAATCGTGTAATTAATGGTAAAAATAATGTTATAAAAATACACTAAAACTGGTAAAAATCCTATTAAAAGACTAATGTATACCCTTATAATTTATTTTGTTAAATTGAATAACTTAATGGCCATGTACCTTTGAATATGACATGAATATTATAAAAAATAATGAATGTGACAGAATGTCACAATCTTAGTTTCTATATGTACTCTAATTTTAATATATGGTTAAACATGACATAATATCGACTATAAACACTATTTAGAAATATAATTATATTAACTATAACATAGAAATTTATTAATAATATTTAGATACTAAAACATTTCCATTAATGATGACACAATAGTGATGTAAAAATTATTTTATAAATATAAATAGAAAAAAATAGTTTGAAAAAAATAGAATTAATATCGTATGAATAAATTAATTTGATCCACGAATTTTATAAGTGACTAATACATGTTAGGCATTTATTAACTATTTTTTTCAAATTTACCATCACTGTAGATTTTATTTTAACTCAAAAAAACAAATAGTTTTAATATTGAAACTATTGATCTTTTATAAAAAACATTTTAATAAATTATTTAAATATACAAAATAAAATAAAATTTTCAATTTTATAATTATAAGGGTAGAATTTTATAAAATATCAATTTATGGCCAATTAGCACAATAAAATTAAGTATTTATAACCACTAAATATTTATAATTTTATTACCATAATTAGAATTAAATAGAATAACTATGATTCAATTATAAATATATCATTTAAATTTACAAAAATTAATTTTTCAAAATATAGTGGTTGATGAGATTACAACCCTATCTCATCTCTTCTTCTAAATTGATACATTATAGAGGTTTATTATTTGGGTTTTGTTTTGATATAAATTATTATTTATTAAGTCTCGAAAAGATCCCCTCACATCAGTTATAAAAAATCACCTTCTCCCTCACATATTCACTTCATTTTGAGCATTATTACTCAGAAATCCCCTAGTTTTGTTCTTTCTAAACATCACTATTTTCATTCTAGATGTTATTTTCATCTTCAAAGACCCACTCTGGTGCTCCAAGAGATGATTTAGAAGAAACATGTCGATGAGAAGGTATTCCCTTCTACTGATTCTCTAAATTAGATTTCTTCTTGTACTCCCACATCATTAGTTGTTCAATTATAATGTTATAAAATCAGTATCACTCATAAAGTGGTATTTTATTATAAATTTTAAATAACCATATTTCACCTTATATCCATCACATGAAAAATAAAATCACAATGAGTGCGTAAATATGTCTTATCATCTCTACGATGTGGGGTAATCTGTTTTTCACAAGAACCTTACATGGACGGTATAATGAGGGAAATAATAACTAAATATGATTTTTGTAACATTTTAGTAATAATTAAATAGTATAAATCATCAAAATTATTAACCTTCAACAGTTTTGGGAATGATAGCATGGCTCGTGCATACGTACGACCTACAGTCTCTATGATGGGATTTGATTCATTCTATATAATCATAATTAACCCATGATTAAATACATGAATTTAAAGAATATGTATGATATATATTATTATAATATAATTATATAAATGATATAACTATAACCTAATGATTATTATAAGAACTTATCCCAAATAACATGCATTAGAACATAAATCAGTTAATATATGAATAACGAGTAACAATGAAATGTTACTAGAAAATTGATGACAATATTAACATAAATGTCATCATAAGAATTATTATGATTCTTGAATAATTACATTATTTTATTTAAATACTTTTATAGGATGTTCAGATACATACAAATAATATCATCCCTAATGTGTTGGATAATTTTATAATCTCATTTTTATCTGAGATTGTTTTTATGAAAGTATTTACACGGTTATATTTTCATCCACATCCATGATTCCTAATTATATAATATTATTAAAATTTATCAAAAAAAAATTAATGTTATTTTTATCTTTTGGTTAATATATATTAAATGTTATGAAAGGAATCACTTATCATTATACGATTTGATGAACATTTTGACATTTCGTACAAAAGTACGAGGAGAATGTTTTTTTGCAATTATATGGAATGAATGGATTTTTATTGTATCATGACAGCTTATATCAAGGAAGCTTCCTCTAAACTATTTCAAGATTATTATCTACTAACTTTTTTTATTTTAAAATTGCGATTAATTTTGAGAAAAGAAAAAAACAGAAAAAGAAAATATATTTTCCTCAGGAATAATGTTCAAGTGTTTTTTCAAACAAAATCCTTCTATGATGGCATAGGGTTATGTTTCAATCCATATTATTACATTAATTTTATTGTGTTTATAATGGAACTATATTTTTGAAATCCATTTATTTTATATGGATTATGATGGTATAGTCTTTAAGAAACCAATTTTGTTTCATGGGATATGCTATGATAAATGATTTATGTTTTCAGGGTACACATAAGAATGGTTTCATTATGATATGTGTGGGAAATATTTCACGTTCTTATAGATTGTTTAATGATTTATATCACCTGATATAATAGGATTGGAATATCAAGTAAATCTTGTTCAGTAATATAGGGAATGAACGAGTAGTGAACTCAGTTCAGTAATAGAAATTGTTTACTATGATCAACTTGGTGATGAGCCTTGACTAATATGAAATAATTATCTATGATTATGAGTCTAGAACACGAAATTTCATTTATTAAGTTACAACTATTATTATTACATTTCACATTTAATATTTATATCATGACATGATATTCTAATATTTTATTTTATGATAAGATCGTCAACAGTTATTTTCTTATAAAATGATTTATATTTACATTATTTACGTTTACTGATCATTTGACCTCACCCTTTAATATGTTTCTTTTCTTGAGTTCAAGAACATGGGTATTAAGAAATATTTTTCAAAATATCGTCTAGTTTTAAAAAATAAGCGAGAGATAAGGTAGAACATTTATGAACCAATTGTTTATATTTACTAGTTTCAAAATACACTAAAACTATATGGTCCTAGAATGGTCATTGTTATGTTATATAACAAATAATCTTCAATGTTGAAGTAGAATATACATTTAAATTATGGGATGTTATAGTTAGTATCAGAGTACAGGAATAGTTATCTGTTGGAAACTATGATGATAGAACCATAGTAATAACACTATTTATATGTCTAAATATAGATTAGAATCGTATACTAGTGTTTTAAACCTGTTCATTAATAAGATATGATAAAACCTAATGTTTCATAAATTAAAAATTAATTCTTTAATTAAGTGTTTTTCCATTACGATTAATTTTGGCCAGACAATGCTTCTTTTTCTTAGTAAATGGATGGAACCCGAAGGAACCATGTTAATGCTGAATGTGATATACAATGTAATGATGGTCCCCCTGAGAAACCAAATGTTATGGGGGATAGAATAAAAATTCATATATCCATCCTCACACAACATTCTCAAGATACAAATCCTGTCAAACATACAAACATGAAAAGGAGGGAGAAACAATATATTTAATAATTCCTAAGGTAGTGTCAACCATTATTCAAAGGGTCTTAAGATCCATTTGTAGATGAACAATGGATCAGTTCCCCTAAAATGTTATATTTTGTTCTACAATGTCTTGAACGAGATAAATTCATCTTAGTAGTATATTATTTGAATTATTAAGTGGATCAATGGTGGAATCTTATCAAGAATACTGGGAAAATGGATGAAATTTTCCCTATGGAATGGGATGAGGTAAGGAATATATTTTTCAATAAGTGAATTCCTCATATTCATCGAAAAAATATGGATAAGTATTTCATTTAACCTAATCATAAGTATTATGAATCAGTTGGTACCTACGAAAAAAATTTTAAATGACATGAAAGGTACACTTCTAAAATTATTATCCAAACTAAGAGTAAAGTCAATAAATTATTTAGTCTCATAAAACAATGTCTTCAAAGGTAATTTTACATTATGAACATTATTATCTAAAAGAAATTTTTTTGATGTTCTCTCAAGGATGAGATTGAAATTGTAGTAACTCATCAGTCATATTGGTTTAATTAGAAGAAAAAAATACATGTAAAAGTAAAATATTAAGATGACACTGAAAAGAATATGAGTCTAACATTATGCTGGAATGTGTTGAATAAAAAATAGAAGGAATTTACATAGTGGTACTAGTAAATTTTTTAAGTGTGTAAAAGAATTACAAGGGGAAATTGAATGAGGAAGTGATGTCTAATCAAATGAACAATGAAAAAGAAATTCATAATGTACCTCCTACAGTTCAATGCAATAATTTCTAAGAATTGGGGTTATTATGCCAATCAATGACTTAATACTAATGTTACTAATGATGGTGGACGTCAACAAACTATTAAGTCTAAAGAAAAAGGATTGTAACATAGAATCAATATTGGCGATGTGTAATATGATAATGATGTGGTGAAAGGTATAAATATCTTCCACTCTAATGTAGCTAATGTTTTATTATATTCTGGATCCACCCATACTTTTACGTATGAAGAAATTTATAAGGGTATCATAATCTTACCTCAATAATTAAATATTCAGTATGTTGTGAAAACTACCGATGGCACAACTGTTGCATCAAGAGTTTATAATTCTTCTCTAGTTTATGTTTGTCGGAATGTGCTTCCTGAAAATCGTGTGATCTATCCTATAATAGGATTTTAATGCGATTCATGGAATGTATTGGCTTTATATATATGGATATAATATAAATTTTCATTGATGATAAGCCACAATTCATATTCCAGATCAATTTATAATGATCTCCTGACAAAAAGTTGAATATAATCTTCCAGTAGAAATTCCATCCATCTTATGTGTCTTGTTTCCTATAAATGAAGGTTATCTATCTCAAATGGTTGGGGTGAATCTCACACAAAAGTATGCACCCATTGTATAAGGCCCTGGCCTTAAACATTACTTAATCTAGGGTTATTTCACGAATTCACATAGAGGATCTTTTCAAGTTTAGAGTTTTAGAGAATTAGATCATAAATCATGCATTTCATTCCACATTTAAACAAGGTGGTTACATCAAAAATAGTATTCATTTTTTCCATCAAAGGGAAAAATATTTAAAATAAAACATGGACTCTTTCATGACACATCCTCGACAATATCATCACATCATGTACTTTTCCCTTGACCTGTGAAAAACATTTCAAAAACTTGGGATGAGCATAAAAATCTCATCAAGGGATATAAAAATACGGAAAGAAATCATTATTCCATGTATACATAAGAATAAATGAAATCATACCTTACTCATAAAACATAAGCAATTTAACATACCTCATGAAATAATAATATTTATGAATAACTCATAAAAATCATAAGATATAATGGTAACTTGAGACATTCATAACATTCTTACGTATGGAGTAACCCTCATGGTTATGTTTGGAATACCCATCACAGTATATTCCCTAAATATCTTTAGAGAAACATTAGTGATTAACTCTTTCACATTACCCAACGCATTAGAGTGCTATCTCGGGCTCACTCGCCCATAGTTTATCACAGATCCACCTGACTTCATAAACAATGACCAAGAACCATAACATAATCGTATCACACAAAACATGCATAAATGAAACATAACATCTCCACATTTCAATCACAAGATATCAATACCAAACATTTATATAATCACAACATTATCAGAACCATTTTCAATACAAAAATAAAATAATGGTAAAACATGGTTTTTATTTTTCATTTAAAAGAGTTATGACTTGTAGAGAAAGCCAAAACTCAAATAATGGTCACGGTGGTGAAGAAGTCATTGTCACTAGATATGTAAGACAAAAACATTCCCTTTTCTCCTTTAGTAAAATGATTCATGTAAAAATATTCCTTTTCAATGAAATTAAATGTCAAAAGGGTTTATTATTCAACTAATAAAAGAAGGTCATATATAAATTGATGTATGCCTCAACGAAAAGAGATTGTGACGAAGTCCCTTACCTCAAGACCGACTTGTCTTGTTCTTTTCTTTATATTTCTGAATAATAAACATTGGTCAATTTATAATTTCTTAAGGACTTCATTTAATGATTATTATTCAATTCATATCACATATTATCATGTTATATTAATTATTTAATTATGTGAGTTCATGTCATACGTTTTTGGATGTTTTGTACATGAGTCAAAAAAGAAACTATTTAAAAAGAATTGTCCATGTAGTTATAAGTACATAATCTACAGAATGGTATTAATGATTTAAATATCATATATATCCAGTATATATTCATTTTTTACTATTCCATAACATTTTGAGATAAAAATTGAAATGCACCGTTCATAAAGACGGTAGGCCCTATGTACGCCTGAACACTACATTCATTTAATTGTCATATTATTGAAATTAAAACTAAATGAGGCATATATATATTATAATTACATTATAAAATATATTTTATATAGGTAAAATAAGGTCATTAATTACATTATTTATAAATTCCATATTTGACATGAATGAGTCACATCACTTGATGGGGCAGTAGTCCACACTTCCTCAGATGAAATTATCGCATTTTCCCAACATGGAAAGCATAAAGGTATGTTTTAAATATAAAATACAGAAGAATATAGAGGAAATAAATATAATATATATTATATATAAATATAGTTCCATAATAATGGCCACCATGAAAGGTGTTAAAAGAATATTGAACCATTATCATTTCGTGAGGCAGTAATTCACCACCCAAAGAAACAATATGTTCTTCAACCATTAGGCAGAGGTGTGTGTAAGTGTAGGTAGAATCTTTATCATAAAAACATCTAAGTATATTGATTATACTTGTGTTATTATGGGATAAAATAGTAAGATGATAGTGGTGAGTGAATAAGGAAAATAAGAGAAGGAATCTCTAGAGAAGCCATTACCTCTAAATTGGGTAACCCTTTTTGGTTTGAGCCAAAGGCTTCCTTGAAAAGACTTATGCCTATAGTGATGCCTCTTTGAGTAATAGAGATATGTGGACACATAATATTAGTAGAGGTTGGATGATCCAAGATATTGAGAGGTGTGGGTAAGGGGGGTAGAGGTGGCGGCCTTTAATAAGAGGGAGGAGGGTCAATTTTGGAATGTCTAGAAATGTTACTTTATTGTAAAATGATTTTCAGATTTTAAAGGTCCCAAAATGATATATTTTGAGGATAAGGTGATAAGGGTTCTAAATCCACCCATCCAATTGGTTTTTTACATTATTACGTCTTAGATTTTACCTTATTTTTTTACTTTATTTAAATCATTCATTAATGATGTAATCACTAACTCATCATGGTGTCATAAATAAATTTATTTATATAATGTCTTGAATTTATAAAAAAATATCATGATGTAGGAAATAGTTTTATATTTCCAATGACTATTTATAGTCGAAGATATTATTTATCCAAAAAAAATTAAAATTGGTTTACTAAGGATATACAAACCATTGTTATATTTGTCTCCTTTTTAAAAAACAATGTATAAATGTCACTATTACACCCATGTGACTCCATGGGCCCTCAACTTCGGTAAAAATCCTTCCATGGTTGTACATGACTCAAAAAAGGGATTTGGACACATTTTTGGGGTCATTTTATATTATTATGATACAATTTTATTACCCTTAACTACCAGATTACTAATTAATCATTATAATTAAAGATAATTACCATCGTTACTATTCATAAGGTGAAAAAACAAAAGAGTCTTAATTACATAATTTAGACCTTCTGATTCCAAATATGGAATCCATTTTACTCAATTACAAATATATAAATTGAATTAATTAATATAAAAATAATTCTCATTGTCAAAACAAATAGCGTGTTTAAAAAAACAATATCTATCAAAAGATTGACAATTTTTTATATCCAATTTCATAGTGAAATTAATTACAATGACAACAATTGGATTAAATGATTAAAATATATTATTATTATACATTAAATCCCATTAAAAGGATACTTTAACAATATAATTAAATTAGATGAAAAGGCATTTTTTATGTAAAATGTATTATTTTTCACTATTCATTAAAAAATGAACATTGATAGAAAAATACAAAAAATTTATCAAAAGTAAATTTCAATGTCCTGATTATAATGAAATTGTTAATTTTGACAAATATAGATTATAAAATTGTAAAAATATAGATTAAAAAATTGTTTTCCATCAAAAGGCAGTAAAACAATCTTTTAAAAATAAAAGATTATTTAATGCCTATGATTGGATTTATTCTCATTTTATGCCTCTAAAACACTATCTAATTCATAAATAGACATACATATAAAAATATATTATTCTTTACTTACTTGGGATGTTACATCCTTTCACCCTTTAGAAAATTTTGTCCCCTCAATTTATTAACTTATCGACTAAGTGGGGGTATTTATCCCTCATTGCATTTTCAGATTCCCATGTTGCCTCTTCAACTATATAGTTTTTCAATAGAACCTTCACTTGATGAATCACATTATTCCACAACACATTCTCCCTTTGGTCAACAATCTGGATTGGTTGTTCCTCATAAGATAGATTCTCTTCCAATTGAACTACCTCTGGACTCAAAACATGCGATGGATCTGGCATGTACTTCCTTAACATTGAAACATGAAAAACATTATTTACCTAAGATAAATTCGAAGGTAAATCTACTAATTAGGCAACTGATCCATCTTTCTCCAGAATTTAATATGTTCTAGTGAACCTTGGACTCATATTTACTTTCTTACCAAATAGAATCACATTTTTTCATGGTGAAACATTGAGAAAGACATGATCACCTACCTCAAAAGAGAGATTTTTCCTCTTGTTGTTCGTAAGACTTTTCTACCTGCTCTGAGCGGTTCTCATGTATTTTTATATCATCTAAACTTTTTCTTCCATCTCTTCTACCAATTTTGGTTCCATCAACTTCCTTTCACCCACTTCATCCAAAAAAGATGGAGTTCGACACCGCTTCCCATATAATTCCTCAAATGGTGCCATCCGTATACTATAAAGAAAATTGTTATTATAAGAAAACTCAACCAATGAATGATATTGGTCCCAAATTCCCTAATAATCCATCAAAAAAGCACATTGAATATCCTCCGATGTATTTATTTTCGTTCTAACTACCCATTTGATGGAGGATGAAAAGTTGTAATAAAATTTAATTTCATACCCAACGACTTCTGAAGGCCTTTCCAAAAGTTAGAAGTGAACCTGGGATCATGATCTGATACAATGGAGAGGGTAAATCCATGTAACCTGACTATCTGTTTATGATACAATCAATAATGTTGATCTATGGAAAAACTATCTCGTATAACAAGAAAATGAGAAGATTTAGTCAAGCGATCAACAATAACCCAGATTGCATTATTACCTAGAGGTGTCTTCAGTAATCCCACAATGAAGTCCATGGATATATTCTCCCATTTCCACTCTGGAACAGGTAATGGTTGAAGCATCCCTTTTCAGTAACTGATACTCTTCTTTAACCTATTGAAAAGTCAAACACTTCACAGTAAAATCAGCAATATCTCTTTTCATTCCATCCAACCAGTAATATTCCCGAAGATCTCTATAAATCTCAGTACTGCCTGGATGAACTAAAAATGGAGAACCTTGAGCTTCACATGACAACTCTCTCTTCAACTGTGAATCACAAGAAACAAAAAATCTCTTCCCAAATATCAAAAAAAAATCATTATCAATGATGAATTCAGGTAACATAACCTTTAGAACCAGTCGTACCTTTTTCTACAACACATTGTCTTGCTTCTACACCTGCTTAATTCTATCTGATAGAGAAGATTCCTCTGTTGCCTGAAACAAAATAGAATAACTTCCTGCACCAACAACTTCTATGCCAAAGTTCATCAAATCAACAACTAAAGGATATGGTTCCAAATGTAGCATGGTTAATGAAGCATTTCATTTTTGACTCAATGCATCTTCCACATTATTTTATTTTCCTGGGTGGCAGTAAATCGTGCAATCATAATCCTTGATTAATTTTAGCCATCTCCTTGATCTCATGTTCAATTATTTCGGATTTAATATATACATTAAACTTTTGTGATCAGTATATATTTCACACATTAAACCATACAAATGATGCCTCCAAATTTTTAAAGTGAATATAATAGAAGCTAATCCCAAATCATGTGTATGGTAATTTATCTCATGAGTTTTCAACTAATGTGAAGCATAAGAAATTACCAGATCATTTTGCATTAGGACGCAACCATGTGCATTTAGTGAATCATCACTGTAGATAATAAACTCACCATTCCATGAAGGTAGTTCCAAAACAAGATCATTCATCAATCTTTATTTCAATTCTTGAAAACAATCATCACATTCGTTTGTCCAAATAAACTTAACACCCTTCCGTGTTAGCTTAGTCAACGGGATGGAGAACTGTGCAAAATTTTTAATAGACCTTCGGTAATACCCTGCCAAACCAAGAAAAAAATGAATCTCGATTCCATTTGTGGGCCTTGTCCAATCTTCAAAAACCATTGTTTTTGCAGTATCAACAGTTATTCCATCTTTAGAAACAATGTGACCAAGGAAGAAATTTTTTACAACCAAAACTCACACTTTTTGAATATCGAATACAATTTATTTTGTTTTAAGGTCTGCAAAATTACCCTTAAATGAATTTCTTTCTATTATTTACTTTTAGAAAACACAAAAATATAATCAATGAATGAAACTACAAACATATCCAAGAACTCTAGAAAAATTCTATTCATAATGTCCAAGAATACAACAGGTTCATTGGTTAACCCAAAATCCATAACTACAAATTCATAATGCCCATATCTTGTACGAAACACTGTCTTCGGAATATCTGCTTTTCTTTCCTTCAACTGATGGTACCCCGATATCAAGTCATTCTTTGAAAAATATTGATCTCCCTAGAGCTGATCAAACAAATCATCTATATGAGGCAAAGGATATTTGTTCTTAATAGTAATGCAATTCAAGACTCTATAATCAATGAAAAGTCTCATTGAACCATCTTTCTTTTTAAAAAAATATGACAGGAGAACCCCATGGTGATGTGCTAGGTCAAATGAAACCTTTCTCTAATAAATCTTGCAATTTCTCCTTAAACTCAAAAAGTTCAATCTGAGCCATTCAATAAGGGGGTTTTGAAATTGGCTTAGCATCATAAGCTAAGTCAACAGTAAATTCAACATCCCGATCTGGTATTATTCTAGGCAACTCATTAAGAAAAACATCTGGATACTCATTTACCATTGGCACATCATTATCCTAAACGGTTCCTTTGTTTTCAATAATATGTTAAAAGTAACATTCATTTACATCTTTTACAATTTTCTTAGCCTCTTGATATGTTATCTACAGTAAGGGTTCATTCTAGTACACAAACTGAAACTCTTTTTGAAAAGAAACTTCTTTAGCTCAATAATCAATCTTAGCATGTTAAACAGAGAGCCAATCCATACCCAATATTGCATCAAACTCTACTATAGGTAAAACAATATGGTTTGCAAGTAGGTTCATTCCACGGATAAAGATAGGAAGATTCATATAAATTCTTTATGCCTCAATATTTCCCCTAGGTGTTTTTACTACAAGTTCAGGAGTCATTTCTTGAGATGGAATTCCAAATTTCCTAGAAAATATTTCAGAGATGAAACAATTTGTAGACCTTGAATCAAACAACACAATGGCATAATCTGAAAAAAAAACAAAGTACTTAATACCACATCATTTGATGGCCCAACAACTAATGCAGTAGTTGAAAATAATTTCACCACACCATTCTTCTTGTAGTCTAACTACTTCCCATCATTAAAGCTCCTTGTTGGACACTCGTTTTCATAATGACCCATCTCATTGCACTGGAAACATTTCATTAATTGTAAATCAAATTTGTTCTTACCATTACACTGATATTTTCAATTGAAATCACGAGCCTTATGTCCCATCTTACCACATCAGAAGTACTTTCCAGAATTCAAAAGACATTCCCAAGCATCATTTTTACCACATTTATCACAAACTGCAAACATTGTTTTCTTACCATCAAACCTTCTTGACGGATTCTTCCCTTTCTCCTGCCACCTCGGTCTCTTCTTCTGTTGGTTATCATAGAACACTTGATCATTGGAAAACTCCATTTCAACCTTCTCATCACATCAAACAATATTTTCATAACATTTAAACTCACAAGAAGCTAATTCAATTTGATATTTTGGCTTTAATCATGATTAAAAGCGGTTGATTTTACTCTCAAGGCCTCAGATAAAATTTCGAGCATACCTTTCCAATCGAGTGAAATTTTCTTCTTAAGCATCCATTGAGTCGTCCTCTTGCCTAAATTCCAAGAATTTCTTTTCCATCCTACGTCGAACAGCCTTAGGGAAATATTTCTCATGAAACATACCTTTGAATTCATCCTAGTAAATAGTATCAATCTCATCAGTGTCCCTGATATTTTTAACCATCGACAACCACTGATCTGCTTCACCCTCCAAACGGTAAATATTATGACTAACCTTTTGATTGTCTGAACACCCAATGACATCGAAAATCTTCTTCAGTGCATTAATCCACCATTTAGGTAGTACAAAGTCATATTATCCGCTGAATGATGGGGGATGTTCCCTCATGAAATGTTCCACCACTAAAAAGATCCTATGTGGTTGATCTGGCTGATCTCTTGCATGGATACCACCACTATTTATCGTTTGAGTCAACTAATCTATTAATGAAACAAACAGTTCAGTTCCAATTCTGAACATCGTAAGATGCGGATTTGGAAGTTCATTTCCATCTGTATACCTTACTAGCACTGCTTCCCTGTTTCCTCTACGGAAAACCATTTTGAACAAACATGTCTTAGATAAAGCAACAATATAATATTCAAATTCTATATCAATTCAATTTTACCATAATGTTTAAAAAATATTTTTTGATAATCGTTTAATAAAATTCTAACTCCCAGTGTAATATAAACCAACCTAGGCTACCAACTATAAGGACCCAGTGTTTAACATTACATAATCATGGGTAATTTCCCGAATTCACATTGAGGATATTTTCAGGTTTAGATTTTTATAGAATTAGATCAAAAACTCATGCATTTCATTCCACATTTTAACAAGGTGGTTACATCAAAAATAGTATTCATTCTTTCCATCAAATGAAACATATTTAAAATAATACAAGGTTTATTTCCTGACACTTCCTTGACACTATCAATAAATTATGTACTTCTCCATTGACCTGTGAAAAACATTTCAAAAATATAGTATGAGAACAAAAAGATTAGTAAGGGATATAAAAATATGGAATAAAAACATTAGTCCATGTATACATATGAATCAATGAAATCATACTTTACTCATAAAACATAAGCACTTTAACATACCTCATGAAATCATAATATTTATGAACAACTCATAGAAATCATAATCCATAAAGGTAACTTGCGGTATTCATAACATTCGTACATAGGGAGTAACCCTCATGGTTACATTTCGAATACCCATCATAGTATATTCCCGAAATCTCTTCGGAGGAACGTTTGCATTTTAACTCCTTCACATTACCCAATTCATTGGAGAGATATATCGGGCTCACCCGCCCTTAGTTTATCACGGAACCACCCAACTTCATAAATAATTCCCAAGAACCATAACATTATCTTATCGCATAAAACAGACATAAAGGAAACATATCATTTCAACATTTCAATCACAAGATATCAATACAACACAGTGATATAATAAAAACATTATCAAAACCATTATCAACACCAAAATAAATTAAAGGTAAAAAATGGTAATTATTTTTCATTTAAAAGAGTTGTGGTTTGTAGAGGAAGCTGAAACAAAAATAATGGTCACGGCGGCCTAGTAGTCGTTGGCGCCTAATACGTAAGACCAAAAAAATTCTCTTTTATCATTTAGTAAAATGCTTCATGTAAAAAGATATCTTTTGAAAGAAATTAGAAGTCAAAAGGTTTTATTATACAACTAATAAAATTATGACGTATATAAATTGATGTATGCCTCGACGAATGGATAGTGAGACGAAGTCCCTTACCTCAAGTCTGACATGACTTCTCCATTTGTTTATATTCTTGAATAGTAATAATTTTTCAATTTATAATTTCTTAAGTAATTCCTTGAAATTTTAATATTCAATTCATATCACATATTATCATGTTATAATAATTAGTGAATTATGTGAGTTAATATAATAGGTTTTGTCGATGTTTGGTACATGAGTCAGAAATGAACTTGTTTGAAAAGAATTTCTCATGTAGTCATCATTACATTATCTCTAGAATGGTATTAATGATTTATATATCACATATATCCAGTATATATTCATTTTATAATATTCCATAACATTTTTAGATAAAAAATGAAATGCACCATTCATGGAGATGGTAGGTCGTACGTACGCATGAACGATACTTTCATTTCTTTGCCATATTAATGGAATTAAATCTAAATGAGACATATATATAATATAATTCAAGTATAATATATATGTTATATAGGTAACATAAGTTCATTAATTTCAATGTTTATAAATTCCATGTTTGGCATGAACGAGTCACATCACTTGAGGGGGCGGTAGTCCACTTTTCCTCAGATGAAATTATCGCATTTGCACAACAAGAAAAGTATAAACGTATGTTTTAAATATAAAATACAGAATCATATAGGGGAAATTAATATAATATATATCATATTTAAATATAGATTCATCATAATGGACACCATTAAAGGTGTTAAAAGAATATTGAACAATCAACGTATCATGAGTCAGTATTTCGCCACCCACAGAAACAGTATGTCCTTTAACCATTAGACGGAGGTCTGTGTAAGTGTAGGTATAATCCATATCATAATAACATCCTATTATATTTAGGATACTGGTGTTGTTATAGGTTAAAATTGTAATGGACCGGACCTCTCTGGTCCGCTACTTTGTGAAAATGTGGTGTTGGAGGAGTTCCGAGAGGTCAAGGTGACTTATCCCCCAGCCGCTGCATACCGGTAGATGCTGCCTACCAGTAGCTCGGTCTACCGGTAGCTGTTGCCTACCGGTAGCCGCTGCTTACCAGTAGCTCGGTCTACCGGTAGCTGCTGCCTACCGGTATCTCGGTCTACCGGTAGCCGCCGCTTTCCAGTAGCTGGGTTTACCGGTAGCCGCGGCGTACTGGTAGCTCGGTATACTGGTAGTCGTAGTCTAGCAGTAGCTCAGCTAACACTTTGCCAAATTTCTAGTTCTGGGAACAGTGTTTCCAGTTTTATGAACAGTATCAGTAGGTGAACAGTGTTTATATCAGTGAGGTTCAGGGAACAGTGTTTCTATCGGTGAGGTTCTATCGGTGGACTTCTATCGGTAGACTTGAACAGTGTTTCTATCGGTGAGGTTCTATCGGTGGACTTCTATCGGTAGACTTGAACAGTGTTTCTATCAGTGAGGTTCAGTGAATAGTGTTTCTATCAGTGAGGTTCTATCGGTGGACTTCTATCGGTAGACTTGAACAGTGTTTCTATCGGTGAGGTTCTATCGGTGGACTTCTATCGGTAGACTTGAACAGTGTTTCTATCGGTGAGGTTCTATCAGTGGACTTCTATCGGTAGACTAGAATAGTGTTTCTATCGGTGAGGTTCTATCTGTAGACTTCTATCGGTAGACTTGAACAGTGTTCTTATCAGTGAGGTTCTATCGGAGGACTTCTATCGGTAGACTTGAATAGTGTTTCTATCGGTGAGGTTCTATCGGTGAACTTATATCGGTAGACTTGAACAGTGTTTCTATCGGTGAGGTTCTATCGGTGACCTTCTATCAGTAGACTTGTATAGTGTTTCCAGAATCCTAAGAGATACCGATTCCATACTTTTCCAATTTTCACGAATGAACAGTGTTTCCAGACTTCATAAGAGCTACCGATTCCATACTTTGCCAAATTTTTGAGTATGTGAACAGTGTTTCCAGCATCGCAAATTTGTCATTTTCTTTGACGTAAAATACTTTTAAAACCTTATTTTAAGGACTTTAAGGCCGATTCAAAGGCCATAAATTCTATATTAATTATTCCTAAGGCCAGGATGTTTTTACTTGGTCAAACTACATGGGTTAATGCGATCTGTTTTTTAATGGAGAATAAATCGGATCTTAAACCGTCGCCTCTCTAATTTTTTTTAAAAGGAACGAGATATCATTCTTCGTTGTTCTTCCTCCTGGTTCTCATCTGCAAGATGCTAGAACCTTTCAATCCTTTCCGTAGGAGTTTCACAATCAATCTTTACTCCTAGGATTGGTTCTGCTCTGTTTTGGATGCAACCGAGCCGTGTCGATCAATCTTCGATATAAGGTATGTTTTATCATCATTCCTTTAGGGATCACCTTCTCTTGTTCTCCCTTCCATATTACCATGTAATCTCCATGGTTCTAATGGGGTTTGGTTGGTTGGGACTTATTGTGGCATCCTCAGGTGGATGTAGTTGTCGTGAAAGAAGGATTGTGGCCCGTTGTGTGGATAAAGGACGTCAAGAACTCTTCGAGGTGGGGGATTAATGGCTTCTCTAATTTTGTATGTACAATAGTAGAATTAGCACGATTTCGTCTTTTGGATCACAATAAAATTGAACTAATTAAATACTTGAACCGGATTAAAAGAATTGGTTGATCGTATGATGTTGCTTTATACCGTGGTAACGGTTTGCCTCATGTTTTCCTAGATATAGTGATATCTATTTTTTCTTTGATTTTTTGTTCGTTCATGATATAAATTGATAATGAACGTAAATCTGGAATTAATTGTTAATTAATTGGCTAAAGATAAAGAGGCATGTAAATTAATCTGGTTGTTGCAGTTGTTGTAGTTGTTCTAATTTGAGGATATTGAAATTAGGGAAGTAAGCACAGTTATTTAATTGTGATAGCTTACTGATTAGGTCTCCCGTGATTGGATCCTATGAATGACTAATCTTCTAGTTCAATATGGATTAATGAACAAATTGTGTGAGAATTTCTAAAAAGGGTTCTGAGTTAACCTCTTGTTTGTTAAAGGGTCAAGAGCCTATGGTTGTGATTGTTGTTTTCTTACTGCTTGTGATTTGATGTGAGCCTGTATGGCTGTTGTGATATGTGGAGGTATGGGGACTTGTGGTTGTGGCAGCGGATGAAGCCTAGTGTGGTGAGATGCATCGGTTTATGCATATGGGTGTCGGGGAGGACACCAAGGATGATGGTATGAGATGAATGTGATGGTTTTATATTGGTGGTTTGGTTTGGTTGTTTATCTGCTTTACTTTTACCCACTACTCAAGGCAGCTGGTCTTGCTTACCCTCTTTCCGAAGGAGGCGAAGACACGCGGGGTATGCCACGTGCTTTCTGTGTTTAGACTCTCGATGGAGGATGGGTCTATGCTCTTTCTATAGGCGGTAATGACTCGACGGGTAGTATATCTACTCGCCGTGTTGAGACCCTTTGTGTTTAGTAGCATAGGATGCTTTTCTAGAATGCCTGGGAATATGGGAAAGTAATTCCATAATGAAAGTTTATTTAAATGGTGAAAATCCACGAGGATGGAGATACTGGAATTTAAAGGTGATGTGAATCTTAAAAGGAGCAGTTGTTTTTGAATGTGAATCAAATTCAGTGTAATGTTGAATTGCTCATTCTTAATTAATGTTTAAAGAATTAAATTAACGTACAGTGGAACTGATAAAATGATAATGGATTAATCTAATAAATCTCTTCAAATGTTTGTGTGCTTATAGGATACCTAGTCTTTGATGCAGCAGCCTGGAGTCTGAGAGACGTTAGCTGCAGTTGTATCTAAGACTAGGTAATGCCCATAGTGTGGATGTGAGTTACATATATATTCTGTACTTTTTCTGTTTCTATACGCTACTCCACCCTATCTGTAAGGGCAACTGACACCCCGGGGATTCTGAGAGCTGGGGGGGTGTTTTCCCCAACATTCTGATGGGAGGATGAATGGCTGACTACCCCCTTTGGCCCCGCTCTCTTCTCTTGGTAGATCTTTGTGCTGGTAGGCACAGTGGTTAGTTTTACCCATATATGTGTGCAGAGGGCTGTAATGGCATGTGGTTATTTCACACACATATATTCTGGATATAGTATCATATGGACTACTATAGGTGTAAAGTGTATAGGCTATAATTGCTTGAGGATCCTTACTCAGAGTATGGGCTGTAATGGCTTGAGGTATTATACCTGACGTATGATACACGTTATGTGAGTTGTGGTGACTCTAGGAAACTACCTGGTTACTTTTGGTTGTGAGGACGGTGTGGTGTTTCACCCAGGTGTCTGAGGGCAAGCCTTTATGGTGCACGAGGTGCAGATTGTGGAGCTTAGCCCAGGTGTCTGCGGGCATGCCTTTGGAGAGAGATGCACAGGACGTATGACGTTGGGGCGAAGCGGAAAACCAGTGGGGAAGTAGTAGCGGGGTACCCAAGATATTCTTTACTATGTGCTATATTCTTGTATGCGTTACATGGTGAGATTATACATGGTGAGGTTGGGAACTTAGTATACCTGTTTAGATAATGAGTTAGTTTCACTTGTTGTTCACTGGGCTTTAGCATGCTTTCTTTACGTTTGCACGAGAGGCTTGAGGAGGATCCTACTGAGTATACTGTTATACTCACCCTATGTATTTATAAACTATTTTTTTTTCTGGTCACATGGAGCAGGTTGGAGGTCAAGATGGTTACTTCTAGCTTGTGGTTGGAGGAGGAGCTGTTCGGGCTTGTGGTCGCTGTCGTTTTACTTTCCTTTGGGTACTTTTAGTTTCCCCTGTCAGTTGTAGTACTTTTGCATGACATTTTATATATGTACTTGGTTTCCTTTTATATCTTAGTTATGAGTTTGAGTTGATTGGAGTCTATTCTATCTCTCTCTTCTGCATGTGTTCTCTTATAGGGTAATGCCTCCCATTTGTGTGTGTATTATACCCTCGGTGCTAGTCGCCAACCCGGGGCCTACTGGAGGCGGGACTCGGGGGTCATTATCTCCCTTTTCACATTGTAGGCCCAAGAGGGGTACATTTTGTGGGGAGGGGGTCATGACATATTGGTATCAGAGCTCTGGTTGAGGGATAGGATGGGGTTTGGAGTTAGGTACAGGTGAGGATGCATGGGATGGTTGGGCAACGGTGTCATTCATTTTTAGAAAGTGGGGTAAACAATGGAGACCGACAGAGACATAGGCGTTTAGGGCCCCCTATGATCTGTAGCACAGACCTTTAAGTTTACGATGGCTACTAAACAAAGTGATACCGGTTGCAGGGTAGAGACCTAGGAAATGATCATGCATCATTATTCTTTGCGCTTGTGTTTGAATGGGTATACCTTGGGATAGGTAACCAAAAATAAATAAAACAAAACAATTAATTAATTAATGTTGAGTCTTCCATATTCCAGGCTTAGGAGCTCTAACAGTTGTTATTTTGCAGGTATGGCTCCAGGTCGACGTCCTCGTCAGGTTTGCACAGAAGATGCCCATCAGGCTGTTCCAGCAGATTGCCGCTGAGTAGAGGTTGACGACGATGACACTTGGAGGAAGACACTTCGAGAGTTTCAGTGCCAGAGTCTACAGAAGTAAGAGGGAGATGCAGTTACAGAAGACTGGTTGGAGGAGATCGAGATAGGCTTCAGTTCGATTCATACTCGGAAGGAACACTGGGTGTCCTTGGTTGTGATGATGCTGCGTGGTGCGGCGAGGCGGTGGTGGTTCTTATTCCTCGGTGATTGTGAGGAGTCAGCAATCTCATGGGAGGAGTTTCGAGACAGGTTTAGAGTCGAGTTTCTTTCGTCGACTGTGAAGGTTTCCAGTCGCCAGGAGCTTCTCACGCTTCGACAGGGGAGCGCCGGTGTTTGAGAGTTTGGAATCCATTTCAAGAACCTTCTACGATATGCTTCAGACCTGTTACCAGATGATGAGGCCAGGGCGAGGCATTTCGAGGAGTCTTTGCATCCAGAGATCCAGCGCCAGGTCACCCCATTTATGCTGAAGACATATCTTGAGGTGCTGGCTAGGGAAGAGGTTGTTGAGTGGACTTTGGCCAGGACTGGATCGTCACGAGAGGGGAATCGTCATGATTCTTCACAAAGCAGAGCTGTGGTCTGGGGTTCCCAGTTTTCAGGACAGAGGAGTTTTCGTTCACCTTGGGGTAGGTCCCAGCCCTTCCCATCTCGTTTCTCGAGAGGCAGAAACTCTCAGACCTATACCAAGGGATCAGGCGCTTGTTTTTCTTGTGGTGGTCGTGGTCATCAGTAGCAGGAGTGCCCGACTTTTCAGAGCAGTCATCGTGCACCGGGCGCTCCACTCCAGGTTCCTCCGTTGAGGCAGTTTCAGCCAAGGCAGCTGCAGCAGGTTGCATGAGTTTTAGATCACCAAATGGTAGACGGAGCAGGCAGAGGACAGCCCCATGACGCTCCCCGTCCTCAGAGTGCAGAGCGCAGCCGTGGTGGTGGTCGTCATAAAGGTCAGAGAGGCCATGGAGGAGGTCGTGGTCAGCTTCATGCTCTAGCGTTACGAGCCCCATGCGAGCCAGATGTCGTTTGAGGTACCCTTTGCTTGTTTTCTACCTTGGTGTATGCCTTGATTGATTCAAGAGCAACACAGTCCTTCATATCACCTACCCTTGTCCATGCTTTGGGACATGAGGTGGAGAGGCTTCCAGTGCCCTTGGCGTTGGTTACGCCAGTTGGAGGTCGAGCTGACTTGTTTGAAGTATGTAGAGACTGTGAGCTAGTGTTGGGGCAACACCACTCTTGGGGAGATTTCCTATGTTTGCGAATAAAACAATATGATGTCATACTTGGCATGGATTGGTTGTATTTGGTGCAGGCTGTTGTGGATTGCTACAGGAAGAAGGTCATTTTCTTTGATGAAGATGGAGAGAAAGTGGTGTTTGTTGGTGAGAGAGATCCTCGGATGACTCATAGACGAGTTCCATCCTTATCGTCCATGATGGCTGGGATGACATTGAGTTCATCAGAGGTTCAACAGTTGGCGTTTCCTATGGTCGTAGAGGAGTACCCCGACGTCTTTCCAGAATAGGTTGTATCCTTACCCCCTCGACGAGAGATCGAGTTTGGGATCGAGCTACAGCCAGGAGCATCTCTTATCTCTATGTCCCCGTATAGGATGGCCCCTTCTGAGTTACGAGAGCTACATATTCAGCTCGACGGTCTGTTGAAGTGTGGTTTTATTCGGCCAACTATGTCTTTATGGGGTGCACCAGTTTTGTTCGTAAAGAAGTCCGACGACAGTTTAAGGTTGTGTGTCAATTATCGTCGCTTAAACAAAGTGACAATAAAGAACCGCTATCCTCTTCCGCGGATTGATGACCTATTCGATCAACTGAAGGGTGAAAGTTGGTTCTCAAAGATAGACTTGTGGTCAGGATATCATCAGATGCGTGTAAAGGATGAGGATATCCCGAAGACTGCTTTCCGCTGTCGTCATGGGCATTATGAGTTTGTTGTAATGCCATTCGGCATGACGAATGCTCCAGCTATTTTCATGGGGTTGATGAATGCTGTGTTCCGTGAATTCCTGGACATGTTTGTTGTGGTTTTCATCGACAACATCCTTGTGTACTCCATATCTGAAGAAGAGCATGCAGAGCATCTACGGGCCGTTTTGGGAGTTCTTCGCCAACATCAGTTGTTTGGGAAGTTGTCCATGTGTGAGTTCTGGGCTCAAGAAGTTTGTTTATTGGGATATGTTGTGTCCCAATAGGGAGTGGTCGTGGATCCATCAATGATATAAGCAGTAGTGTTTTGGGCAGCCCCCAAGACAGTGTCAGAGGTGCGAAGTTTCCTTGGTCTCGCAGGCTATTACAGGAGGTTCGTAGAAAATTTCTCACGAGTTGTGACTCCTCTAACAGCTTTGACTAGGAAGGATCAAGCATTCATGTGGACTGATCAGTGTCAGGAAGCATTCGAGTATCTAAAGGAGATATTGGTAAGTGCTCCTGTTCTTTGTCTTCCAGCTGAGGGAGGCCAGTTTGACGTCTTCTGCGATGCGTCACATCTGGGGCTAGGCTGTGTACTTATGCAAAAAAGGTCAGTTGTTTCTTATGGGTCCCGAAAATTACGTCCCCATGAACGCAACTATGCCTCCCATGATCTTGAGTTGGCAGCTGTGTTGTTTGCGATGAAGTTGTGGAGACATTACCTCATTGGCGAGCGCTTTGTGGTTTTCACCGATCATAAGAGTTTGAGGTATGTTTTCTCTCTGCGGGACTTGAACTTGCAGCAGCGTCGATGGATGGAGTTCTTGCAGGAATACGACTTCAAAATATCGTATAAACATGGGAAGGGAAATGTTGTTGCTGATGCGCTGAGCCGAAAGTCACGTAGTGATGCTATGCGTGAATCCGGTGATTCTTGGAGAGTAATGGAGGAACTATCAGCATTACATCTTGATATGGAAGAGGTTGGCGGTAGAGGTTGTCTTTTCCAGATGATGGTGCAGTCATCTCTGATGCAGATGGTGGAAGAGTCTCAGTTGGGTGATCTAGTGGTGGAAGTTTGGAGAGACAGAGTTGTTTGTTGAGAGGCCCATGATGGTTGGTCAGAGGATGAACAACACCGAGTGTTGTATCATGGCTGGCTTTTTGTTCCCTTGGCGATGCGCGAGACGGTTCTCCAAGAGTTCCATAGTTCACCCTTGGCGGTACATCCTGGTGTGATGAAGATGTATCGGTCCTTGAGGAGTCAGTTTTGGTGGCCTGGGCTGAAGCGTACAGTTGCAGAATGTGTGTCTTGATGTTTAGTCTGCCAGAAGGTGAAGGCCGAACACCGTGTTCCTGGAGGTCTTCTCCAGCACATAGAGATTCCTCAGTGGAAGTGGGAGGACATCTCAATGGACTTTGTTACAGGTTTACCTTGAGCTCCGGGAGGACATGATGCTATATGGGTTGTAGTGGATCGTTTAACAAAATCATCCCACTTCATAGCGATCAAGGAGTCGAGCTCAGTGGAAGTTTTGTCGAGGAAGTATCTAGAGGAGGTGGTGAGACTCCATGGAGTACCTAGGATGATCATTTCTGATCGAGATCCACGTTTTACCTCCAGGGTTTGGAGAGGTCTCCAGCATTCCTTTGGATCTCAGCTATGCCTTAGCACTGCTTTTCATCCTCAAACGGATGGTCAGACAGAGCAAACCATCCAGACTCTTGAAGACATGTTGCGCTCTTGTGTTCTTGATTTTGGAGGTTCATGGACAAAGCACTTACCCTTGGTAGAGTTCTCTTACAATAATAGTTTCCAATCTACCATCGGTATGGCGCCGTTTGAATCCTTGTATGGCCGGCCATGCGGTTCTCCGTTGTGCTGGACTGGGGTCGGAGAGTTAGCAATTCTCGGACCAGAACTAGGGCAGAATACAACAGAGATGGTTCAGGTGATTCGTGAGAGGATGAAGACAGCACAGGATCGTCAGAAATCATATGCTGATCAAAGGAGGAGACCCTTGTAGTTTAATGTTGGGGATCATGTGTTTCTGAAGGTGACTCCCCGCTGTGGGCAGCGAAGGTTTGGTTGTGGAAGCAAGCTTTCTCCCCGGTTTGTTGGGCCCTTCGAGGTGGTGGCTCGTGTTGGAGCTGTGGCATATCGAGTAGCACTTCCCCCTCAGATGAGTCAGATACATGATGTTTTCCATGTATCACAGCTCCGTAAGTATCATCATGATGAATCTCATATTATCGATTGGGGAGAGATCGATATTGACGATGATGCAACCTTCGAGGAGCGACCTGTGGAGATCCAAGACCGCAAGAAGAAGGTGTTGCCTGGGCGTTCTATTCCTTTAGTTCGTGTCTTGTGGCGACATGGTGGCATTGAGGAGAGTACCTGGGAGCGTGAGTCACAGATACGTGGTTAGTACCCAGAGTTGTTTAATGATTATCTCTTTTCATGTAATGATGTTTCCTTTATGGTTAGACCTTTCATGTTTTATTTATGTACCTTTTTTTGTGTGATGTTATGATTGAATTGTTTGGATATGGATTTTTTGTTTCCATATTCTCGGATGTCGTAGTTTTGTTCCAACTTTCGAACAACTCATGGTGGTTTTCCCATGAGAGGTATCTTATGGGGTGATTGTTCGGACCCCCTGTTCCTCTGAGTTGGTTTTAAATTCTTGAGGACGAGAATGTTTTGAGAGGTATCTAATGTAATGGCCCGGACCTCTCCGGTCCGCTACTTTGTGAAAATGTGGTGTTGGAGGTGTTCCGGGAGGTCAAGGTGACTTATCACCCAGCCGCTGCCTACCGGTAGCTGCTGCCTACCGGTAGCCGCCGCTTACCGGTAGCTCGGTCTACCGGTAGCTGCTGCCTACCAGTAGCTCGGTCTACCGTTAACCGCCTCTTACCAGTAGCTGGGTTTACCGGTTGTCGCGGCGTACTGGTAGCTCGGTATACTGGTAGCCGCAGTCTAGCAGTAGCTCGGCTAACACTTTGCCAAATTTCTAGTTCTGGGAATAGTGTTTCCAGTTTTATGAACAGTATCGGTAGGTGAACAGTGTTTCTATCGGTGAGGTTCAGTGAACAGTGTTTCTATCGGTGAGGTTCTATCAGTGGACTTCTATCGGTAGACATGAACAGTGTTTCTATCGGTGAGGTTCTATCGGTGGTCTTCTATCGGTACACTTGAACAGTGTTTCTATCGGTGAGGTTCAGTGAACAGTGTTTCTATCGGTGAGGTTCTATCGGTGGACTTCCATCGGTAGACTTGAACAGTATTTCTATCGGTGAGGTTCTATCGGCGGACTTCAATCGGTAGACTTGAACAGTGTTTCTATCGGTGAGGTTCTATCGGGGGACTTCTATCGGTAGACTTGAATAGTGTTTCTATCGGTGAGGTTCTATCGGTGGACTTCTATCAGTAGACTTGAACAGTGTTTCTATCGGTGAGGTTCTATTGGTGGACTTCTATCGGTATTCTTGAATAGTGTTTCTATCAGTGAGGTTCTATCGGTGGACTTCTATCGGTAGACTTGAACAATGTTTTTATCGGTGAGGTTCTATCGGTGACCTTCTATCGGTAGACTTTTATAGTGTTTCTAGAATATTAAGAGCTACCGATTCCATACTTTGCCAATTTTCACGAATGAACAGTGTTTCCAGACCTTATAAGAGCTACCGATTCCAAACATTGCCAAATTTTTGAGTATGTGAACAGTGTTTCCAGCTTCAGAAATTTGACGTTTTCTTTGATGTAAAATACTTTTAAAACCTTATTTTAAGGACTTTAAGGCCGATTCAAAGGCCATAAATTCTATATTAATTATTCCTATGGCCGGGATGTTTTTACTTGGTCAAACCGCGTGGGTTAATGCGATCCGTTTTTTAATGGAGAATAAATCAGATCTTAAACCGTCGCCTCTCTATTTTTTTTTAAAAGGAACGAGATATCATTCTTCTTTGTTCTTCCTCCTAGTTCTCATCTATAAGACGCTAGAACCTTTCAATCCTTTCCGTAGGAGTTGCACAATCAATCTTTACTCCTAGGATTGGTTCTGCTCTGTTTTGGATGCAACCGAGCCGTGTCGATCAATCTCCAATATAAGGTATGTTTTATCATCGTTCCTTCAGGGATCACCTTATCTTGTTCTCCCATCCATATTACCAAGTAATCTCCATGGTTTTAATGGGGTTTGGTTGGTTGGGACTTACTGTGGCATCCTCGGGTGGATGCAGTTGTCGCGAGAGAAGGATTGTGGCCCGTTGTGTGGATAAAGGATGTCAAGAACTCTTCGAGGTAGGGGATTCATGGCTTCTCTAATTGTGTATGTGCAATCGTATAATTAGCATGATTTAGTCCTTTGGATCACAATGAAATTGACCTAATTAAATACTTGAACCGGATTAAATGAATTGGTTGATCGTATGATGTTGCTTTATACCGTGGTAACGGTTTGCCTCATTTTTTCCTAGATATAGTGATATCTATGTTTTCATTGATTTGTTGTTCGTTAATGATAGAAATTGATAATGAACGTAAAGCCGGAATTAATTGTTAATTAATTGGCTAAAGAAAAAGAGGCATGTAAATTAATCTGGTTGTTGCAGTTGTTGTAGTTGTTCTAATTTGAGGATATTCAAATTAGGGAAGTAACCACGGTTATTTAATTGTGATAGATTACTAATTAGGTCTCCTGTAATTGGATCCTACGAATAACTAATCTTCTAGTTCAACATGGATTAATGAACATATTGTGTGAGAATTTCTAAAAAGGGTTCTGAGTTACCCTCTTGTTTGTTAAAGGGTCAAGAGCCTATGGTTGTGATTGTTGTTTTCTTGCTGCTTGTGATTTGATGTGAGCCTGGATGGCTGTTGTGATATGTGGAGGTATGGGGACTTGTGGTTGTGGCAGCGGATGACGCCTAGTGAGGTGAGATGCATCGGTTTATGCATATGGGTGTCGGGGAGGACACCAAGGATGATGGTATGAGATGAATGTGATGGTTTGATGTTGGTGGTTTGGTTTGGTTGTTTATCTGCTTTACTTTTCCCCACTGCTCAAGGCAGCTGGTCTTGCTTACCCTCTTTCCGAAGGAGGCGAAGACACGCAGGGTATGCCACGTGCTTTCCGTGTTTAGCCTCTCGATGGAGGATGGGTCTATGCTCTTTCTATAGGCGGCAAAGACTCGACGGGTAGTATATCTGCTCGCCATGTTGAGCCCCTTTGTGTTTAGTAGCATAGGATGCTTTTCTAGAATGCCTGGGAATATGGGAAAGTAATTCCATAATGAAAGTTTGTTTAAATGGTGAAAATCCACGGGGATGGAGATACTGGAATTTAAAGGTGATGTGAATCTTAAAAGGAGCAGTTGTTTTTGAATGTGAATCAAATTCAGTGTAATGTGGAATTGTTCATTCCTAATTAATGTTTAAAGAATTAAATTAACGTACAGTGGATCTGATAAAATGAGAATGGAGTAATCTAATAAAGCTCATAAAATGTTTGTGTGCTTATAGGATACCTAGTCTTTGAAGTAGCAGCCTGGAGTCTGAGAGACGTTAGCTGCAGTTGTATATAAGACTAGGTAATGCCCATAGTGTGGATTTGAGTTACATATATATTCTGTACTTTTTGTGTTTCTATACGCTACTCCACCCTGTCGATAAGGGCAACTAACACCCCGAGGATTCTGAGCCCTGGGGGGTGTTTTCCCCAACATTCTGATGGGAGGTTGAATGGCTAACTACCCCCTTTGGCCCCGCTCTCTTCTGTTGGTAGATCTTTGTACTGGTAGGCACAGTGGTTAGTTTTACCCATATATGTGTGTAAATGGCTGTAATGTCTTGTGGTTATTTCACACACATATATTATGGATATAGTATCCTATGGACTACTATAGGTGTAACCTGTATAGGCTATAATGGCTTGAGGATCCTTACTCGGAGTATGGGCTGTAATGGCTTGAGGTATTATACCCGACGTATGATACACTTTATGCGAGCTGTGGTGACTCTCAGAAACTACCTGGTTACTTTTGGTTGTGAGGACGGTGTGGTACTTCACCCAGGTGTCTGTGGGCAAGCCTTTGTGGTGCACGAGGTGCAGATTGTGGAGCATAGCCCAGGTGTCTGCGGGCAAGCCTTTTGGATAGAGATGCACAGGACGTATGACGTTGGGGCGAAGAGGCAAACCAGTGGGGAAGTAGTAGCAGGGTACCCTTGATATTCTTTACTATATGCTATATTCTTGTATGCGTTACATGGTGAGAGTAGCCATGGTGAGGTTGGGAACTTAGTATACCTATTTAGATAATGAGTTAGTTTCACTTGTTGTTCACTGGGCTTTAACATGCTTTCTTTACGTTTGAACGAGAGGCTTGAGGAGGATCCTACTGAGTATACTTTTATACTCACCCTATGTATTTATAAACTATTTTTTTCAGGTCACTTGGAGCAATTTGGAGGTCAAGCTGGTTAATTCTAGCTTGTGGTTGGAGGAGGAGCTGTTCGGGCTTGTGGTCGCTATCGTTTTACATTCTTTTGGGTACTTTTAGTTTCCCCTTTCAGTTGTAGTACTTTTTCATTATATTTCATATATGTACTTGGTTTCCTTTTATATCTCAGTTCTGAGTTGGAGTTTATTGGAGTCTATTCTATCTCTCTCTTCTGCATGTGTTCTCTTAGAGGGTAATGCCTCCCATTTGTGTGTGTATTATACCCTCGGTGCTAGTCGCCAACCCGGGGCCTACTGGAGGCAGGACTCGGGGGTCATTATCTCCCTTCTCACATTTTTGGTCCAGGAGGGGTACTCGTTGTGGGGAGGGGGTCGTGACACAAATAATAATAATATATTGGTGAGTTAATAAGAAAATAAAATAAAGAAACTCGAGAGAAAACATTACCTCAAAATCGGGTAACTCTTTTTTGTTTGAGCCGAAGGCTTCCTTAGAAAGTCTTCTTCCAAAAGTGAGGCTTATATGAGTAAGATAGGGATGTGGGAGATAATATGAGCATATTATGGATGATACAAGGGCTTGAGCGGTGTGGGTAATGGGTGTATAGATGGGGCCTTTTATAAGAGGGAGGAGGGTAACTTTTGAAAAGTCTAGAAATGTTACATTATTATAAAATGATTTTCGGATTTTAATGGTCCAAAAATGATATATATTTATGATAAGGTGATATGGTTTTTTAATCCACCCATCCAATAGGTTTTAGACAACTTTATGTCTTAGATTTTAACTTTTTTTTCTTTTTTTTAAAATCTTTCATTAATGAGGTAAGCATTGCATCATCATGGTGTCATAAATAAATTTATTTTTTTAATGTCTCAAAATTATAAAAAAATATAATTATGTAGGAATTATTTTTAGATTTAAAATGACTATTTATAGTCTGATATATCAATTATGTAATAAAAATTAAAAAAAAATTAACTTAGGATATACAAACCTTTGTTATATTTCTCTTCTTTTTAAAAAATAATGTCATAAATGTCACTATTACACCCATGTGACACCATGGGCACTCAAGTTTAGTTAAAATCTTCCCATGCTCGTCCATGACTCAAAAAAGTGGATTTGGACACATGTTGGGGTCATTTTATAATATTATGATATTATTTTATTACACTTAACTACCTAATTAATAATTAATCACTATAACTAAAGATAATTACTGTCATTACTATTCATAATGTCCTAAAACAGAAGAGTCATAATTACATAATTTGGACCTTATGATTCCAAATATGGAATCCATTTTATCAATTCCATACACATAAATTGCTATAATTAATTTAAAAATAATTCTCGTTGTCCGAACAAATAGCATGTATTTAAAAAAACAATAACTATCAAAAGATTGGCAATTGTTTATCTCCAATTTTAAAGTGAAATTAATTCAAATGACCACCATTGGATTAAATGGTGAAAATATATTCTAATTAAACTTTAAAACCAATTAGAATAACAATATAACTATCTAACTAAATTAGATGAAAAAGTAGTTTTGATGTAAAATGTAGTATTTTTCACTATTCATTAAAAAATGAACACTGTCAGAAAAATACCAAAAATTTATCCAAAGTAAATTTAAATGTCCCAATTCTAAAAAAATGTTTATTTTGACAAATAGAGCTTATAAAAGTGTCAAAAGTTAGATTTAAAAAATTTTTCCATCAAATGGCGGTAGCACACTCTTTTAAAAATATTAGAGTATTCTATGACTATGATTGGATTTATTCTCATTTTAAGAATCTAAAACATGATCTAATTATTAAATAGGCCTAGATATGAGATTATATTATTCTTTACTTACATGTGATGTTACACATTGTATGTGAGTTTGATGATGTCTTTCTAGGGAAATTTCTCAATCTTCAACCAAATCGTGATGTTGAGTTTTCAAAAGATCTCTTTCTAGGTGATATGCCTATTTAACAGTCACCTTATCTAATAGCCCCAATTGATTTTCAGTAATTTAATAATTAAATACAAGAGAATATTGATATGGGATTCATTTGCCTCAGTGCTTAAACTTGGGGAGCACATGTTCTGTTTTTTAGAAATAAAGATGGATCAATGAGACTCTACATTGATTATCAAGAAATTAACAAGATCTCTATCAAAAAAATATCATCATCCCTACATTGATGACTTATTTGCCAAACTATGTGGAGATTAATACATTTCCATGATTTATATTCATTCAGGATATAATTAATTAAGGGTCAAAAAAGAGGATATACAAAAGACGACATTCCGTACAATGTATGGACACTATGAATTTATAGTGATGCATTTTGGTAATAGTAATTCCCCCGCTATCATAATTGATCTAATTATTATTCTTTAGAGACTATATTTATTATATTATTGTAGTCTTTATTGATGATAGTATTTTATATTCAAAGATAAATGAATAACATCAAGATTATTACAGAACTTACTAAAGACCCTTAGAAAGGAGAAGTTTTATGCCAAATATACCAAGTGTGAATTTTAGTTTTAAAAAGTTTCATTTTTTGGTCATAAAATCTCTTGAGAGGGGATATTTTTTGATCCAGAAAAAATAGTGGTTATTGAATGTTGGTCGAGACCAACAATGGTAACTAATATATAATGTTTTCTTGGTTTTGCTGGATATTATCGACGTTTTGTGAATGATTTTTCAAGATTATCTAATTAACTTAACTTGTTGACTCAAAACAGTGTTATGTTTGATTCAACAGTGGAATTTGAATATAATTTCAATGAACTAAAAATATGGTTATGTAGTGCACCTGTGCTTACACTACCTTTTAGTGGATAAAGATTTGTGATATACACTAATGAATCCAAGAAGAGGATGGGATGTGTTCTCATTCAAAATTATATGGTGATATCTTATGACACAAAATATTTGAAAATGTAAGGGAAAGCTTACCCAACACATTATTTGGAGTTATATTTGAAATATTTTCATTAAATATATGAAGGTAATATCATTATGGTGAAATTTGTGATATTTATACAAATCATAGATGATTAAAGTATATTTTAACCCAAAAGAAGATGAATATGCACCAAAGATGATGGTTGGATTTGATTAAATATTAATACTCCTCAATACATTACAGCACTAGAAAAGATAACATGGTGGTAGATACATGAAGTTGATAAGACCATGCTATCCAGTCCATGATGAGGATCATAAAATAACCAATATATGGGAAATTTCTAATGATAAATCTTGAAATTATAATGGAAGGGGTAAAATAATATATTTCTCGAATGAATGTTCAACAATCAATATATGTGAAGATTAAGGCAGTGGAGAAGAAATATTTTGTGCTACAAAAGAAGGTCCTAAATGTTCCTAAATTCACCATGATTATGATAAAATAAGAAGGATCAAGAACTGTGTTTTTATTCCTCCCATACCAAAATTAAAGAAGGATCTATTGGTTAAGGCTGATATTTCATCATTCATTATTCACCCAGGAAAAACAATGATGTACTTCGAACTGAAAGAGTACCTCTAGTAGGATTGAATGAAAAGAGATGTCACTAAATATGTCTCCTGATGCTTGGTGTGTCAGCAAGATAAGGCTGAGGGACAAAAGTCTAAGCGGGATGATACAACCATTACCCATACCAGAATGGAAGTAGGAAAACATCACTATGGAATTTTTCATAAAACATCCCAAAAAACAAAAGGAAATAATGATATTTGGGATATAAATGATTACCTTATGAATTAATCACACATAATTGCTATTAGAGTGGAGTTCTCTCATGATCAGTATTCTAGGATATAAGTGAAATAAGTGGTAAGATTATATGGAGTGCCAATTTCCATTATATTCGATTGGGATGCAAGGATTATCTAGAAGATATGGTGAAGTGTTCATCGTGCTCTAAATACAGAGTTAACTTTTAGTACTTATTATCATCCACAGATAGATGTTCAGTCTTAGAGAATAATTCAAATTCTGGAAGACATGTTGAGCACTCTTAATGGATTTCAATGGTGGTTGGGATCAACACATTCCATTGATGGAATTTTCATAAAAAAATATCATTCACTTAAATATTTAGATGGATACATATGAAATCCTTTGTGGAATGTAGTACAAATTTCCATCTTGATGGGTTGATGATGGGGAAATAAGGATATTCGGACTTGATCTTATTGATGAAATGGAATAAATGGTCAGATCTATTCAACAACACATAAGAGAAACTCAAAGTCGAAAAAATGTTATGATGACATTCGATGAAAAGACCTTGAATTTGAATTGGGTGATATGATGTTCTTACAAATATCTCCCTAGCTGAGAGTAATGAAATTTGTAAAAAAATGGAAAGCTGAGCACTTGGTATATCGGTCCTTTCGAAATTATAGATCTTGTTGGGATGGTAGCTTACTGATTGGAGCTTCCAATGAATCTCACTAAATTATATTTTGTGTACATGCATCTCTCTTGAGAAATTACAAACCTAATCCATTAAATGTACAAATATTAGAAGTCGTAATGTTGGATCAAGATCTTTTTTTAATGAACCACCAATAGAGATTATTGATTGTAGTGAAAATGTTATAGGAATCAAGACCACTCGTTTGGTTAATGTTTAATGTTGGAACAACCATTTTGAAGAAGCTACATGGTAAATTTAGTATATGATGACATATAGGTATTATCATATCTTTGTTTCGAAGTGACAAATTTCAATGACGAAAAATAGTTTAAATATAAGGCCCCAGCCTTAAATCTTACTTAATCTTGAGTTATTACAAGAATACACATTGAGGATCTTTTCATGTTTAGAGTTTTAGAGAATTAGATCATAAAACATGCATTATATTCCACATTTAAACACATTGGTTACATAAAATATTGTATTCATTTTTCCCATCAACAGAAACATATTTAAAATAAAACATGGATTCTTTCTTAACACTTCTTTGACACTATCATCATATCATGTACCCTTCCCTTGACCTGTGAAAAACATTTCAAAAACTTGGGATGAGCATAAAAAGCTCAGTAGGGGATATAAAAATATGGAAAGGAAACATGAGTACATGTATACACAAGAATCAATGAAATCATACTCTACTCAAAAAACATAAGCACTTTAACATACCTCATCAAATCATGAATAAATCAGAGAAATCATAAGACATAAAGGTAACGTGAGGCATTCATAACATTCTTATGTTGGAGGTAACCCTCTTGGTTACGTTTGGAATACCCATCACAGTATATTCCCTAAATCTCTTCGGAGAAACCTTAACGTTTAACTCCTTCGTGTTACCCAATACATTGGAGAGCTATATCGGGCTCACCTGCCCTTAGTTTATCACGGAACCACCAATCTTCATAATAATGCCCAAGAACCATAACATAATCATATCACATAAAACATGCATAAAGGAAACATATCATTTCCACTTTTCAATCACAAGATATCAATACAACACATTGATATAAAAACATTATGAAAACAATTTTCAATAACTAAATAAAAGAAATGTAAAACATGGTATTTATTTTTCTTTTAAAAAAAGGTATGGCTTTTAGAGGAAGCTGGAACTCAAATAATGGTCACGGTGGCAGAGAAGTCGTTGTCGCTGCATACGTACGACAAAAGCATTCCCTTTTGTCATTTAGTAAAATGCGTTGTATAAAAAAGATTCTTTTCGGATAAACGTAAAAGTCAAAGGAGTTTATACACATTATAAAATAAGGTTGTGTATAAAACAAAATATTCCTCAATGAATGGAGATTGAGATGAAGTCCCATACAAAGACGGTATCCTTGGATTAAGGATAAATCAATTACATAATTATGTGTGACAAACTAATACACAAAATATAATTGGATATTAAGTGTAAAAAAATCAGAGGTTATTCACACATATTCATAGAACGACATATTCACGGATTACAAGCTTATCCCAAAGAATCAAAATTGGGTTAAGAAGTTCCCTTGCAAAAATTTGACATCCTAACGACGTCACTACAAAATTCAGAAAATTAGTTGATGAGAGATAAAAATGGTATATCATCACTTGGACATAAAATTTAAATCACTAAGGATATATAAGAACATATCCCAACATAATTTTATGTGAATTAAAAGACATAACAAAAGATGTCTTTTAAAAATAGGAGGGTGAAAGGTTCCCATACCGATATGGGTATCTTTCGAAACATACACCCCGTGAAAGAAGGACAATACAACATTGATGTAAATACTCATAAATGAAAGTATATTACACAATGAGTAAAATAATGGGCAGTACATACACCACTCAAAGGAAATTGTGGCAAATGTAGCATAAATCTAACGGAAATAAAAGTGAGATGAAAAATACCTTACGAAAACTCGGCAGCCTAACAACGCCACTTAAAACATCCAAAAATGGATTGATGTGATCAAATAGGGTCTCTCATAATATTACAATAAATTGTACAACAAGAGAAATATAAAAGAACATCCCCCATCATTACAAATAGGAGATTAATAGAAGTGACATAAAGGAGAGTACTTAAAAAGAAAGAGATAGGTTAGATCTCTTACGAAAATTCGGCAGCCTTACAGCACCACTCAAAACTTCCAAAATGGATTGATGAGAGAGAATAGGGTTTCTCATCATATGAACATAAAAATTACAGTAAAATTAATAAAAAATAACATCCCAATCACAAGAAAGATGAGAATAAAAGGAATGACATAAAAGAGTGTACTTAAAAAAAATAGAGGAGTAGGATCCCTTACCTCTGGTCCGACTTGACTCGATCATTCTTTAACGTCCTGAATAATAAACATTAGTTCATTTCTACTTGCTTAAGAACCTTTCTCAAGTTAATTATTCCTTTTATATCACTTATTTCCATTTTATAAACATTATGTAATCATTTAAGTTATTAATGATTGTTTTGTCGATATTTGGTTCTTAAGTCGAAAGTGGACTTCTTACCATTACATGTTGTTCGTGTGGTCAAAGGTTCATTATATACAGAATTATATTCATGAATTGGATATCATATATATCATATATATCTAGAATATACATGTATTTATAATATTACATAATAATTTAGAGTTATGAAATTAAATGCACCGTTCATGGAGATGGTAAGCCGTACGTACGCATGAACGCTACTTTCATTTCTATGTCATATTAATGGAATTAAAACTAAATGAGAGATATGTATATTTTAATTCCAGAATTATATTCATCATTTATATTCAACATACATCATATATAATTACTTTAAATCCATCCTTTATACTTCCCACATATGGTATTAACGAATAAAATCACTTTGAGGGGACGGTAGTCCGTACTTCCTAAAATGAAATTATCATGTTTACCCACAATGGAAACCATAAAGGTATGACAAAAAAGAAAAATTCAAAAGCTTAAGTAAAACATAAACTTATTATATATCATATATAAATATAGTGACATCTTACTGGCCACCTTTTATGGTGTTATATAGTGTTGAACAATCATCATTTCGTGAGGCAGAAATTCACCATCCATAGAAAAGTATGTTCTTTAACCATTTTATGTAGGTGTGTGTAAGTTTAGCTCTAATTATTCTTATAAAAACATCCTAGTATATTGAATATACTGTAGTTTTTACAAAAGAAATGAATAAAAAGAGTTTATGGGGTTGGAGAAGCAAAATAAAACAAAAGAACACAAGTGAAGACATTACCTTAAAATCGGGTAACTCTTTTTGATTTGAGGTCAAAGGCTTCCTTGGGAAGACTCCTGCACAAATTGAGGCTTCTAAGAGTAAGAGAGGGATGTGGAGAGGAAAAATGAGTAGGGGTTGGCCGAGCCAGAGGCTTGAGAATTGGGGGCCTTTTATAAGAGGAGAGGAGGGGCACTCTTGTAAAGTTACAAAATGTTACTTTATTTTCAAATGAGTTTCGGATTTTAAAGGCCCCACATTGTTGTATTTTGAGGATAAGGTGGTAAGGGTTATAAATATACTCATCCAATATGTTTTTGGCAAGTGTATGTTATATTTTTAACATTATCATTTCATTTTATTTAAATCCTTTATTAATGGTGTAATCACTGCATCATCATGATGTCATAAATAATTTAATTTATATAATTTCTAAAAATTATAAAAATATATAATGATATATGAAATATTTTATTCTTTCTAATTAATATTTATAGTAAAAAAGATTACTTTTATAATGCCATTTAAAATTTTTCTTATTGAAACATCTCATGCTTGTGACATTTTTATTTTAACTTTAAATAAAAAGTTATTTATATCATTTTCCAACCAAAGTGGCTCCATGGGGTCCCCAAGTTGACCCATGGATTCTCTTGGTCGGCCATGACACATACAATGATGGTAGGACATGTGTATAGGTCATTTCACATTATTAAAACATTATTTTTACCATAAATTACACTAATTACCTCAAATCACGATTAAGAACATAAAAGTTACTATTCACCAAAAAATTATTTTAATCACATTGAACCTCATTTTACATCCTAATGACAACCATTTATGTCGAATTTTTGAAATTAAAAACACAGAGGTGTAAAATATTCATTTAAACGAAAAATCAGTTTCTTTAACTACCACTTATGGTTTCACTATTCATCAAAATTGAAGTTTTTCAGAAAAATACCAAAAATTCACCCTAAGCTATATTTGATATTCCAAACTCAAAAATGATGTCTATTTTAAAAAATTCAAAATAGATAAGTTGCATTAATTAATTTAATAATTAATTCCTGGTGACAAAACAAATAGTGTGTTTTTAAGAAACAATATCTATTAAAATATTGCCACTAGTTTAAGTCCAATTTCAATGTGAAATTAAATCCAATGACCACTATTGGATTAAATGGTAAAAATATAATATAATTTTACATTAAAAAAAATTCAAAAAAAAATCAAATCATATAAATAAAATAGATTAAAAAGAGGTTTTGAATTAAAATACAACATTTTCACTATTCATTAAAAAATGAACTTTATCGAAAAGATACCAAAAAATTACACAAAGTAAATTTTTATGTCTCTATTATAAAGATGAATTTTATTTTGTCAAATATAACATATAAAATTGTCAATAAGTGGATTTAAAAGAGGTTCTCCATCAAAAGGCGATTAATCGACCATCTAAAGAACATTATAATGTTTACGCTTAAAAATTGAATTCATTCACATTTTTAATCCTCTAACATTTATTGTAAAAAGTAAAAATATTTGACAAACATATATAATCATTTTTTAGTTAGTTCTGTTCATTCCCTCGAATATAAAGGCTAGGCGTTAACTACCATTTAAAATAATATTATTTTATTATTAGAGTGCAACGTAAGATTTCCAAGAAACTCGTTGTTGCGCATTGGGTACGCCATCGAGCATAGCTTCCCCTTTAAAGTAATATTAATATTTTATTCACAAATATGGATAAATATAAAAATTTCATATTATTTATTTACCTGGGGTGTTACATCCTTCCCCCCTTTTGGGAGTTGCGTCCTTGCAATTTCAAAATTGGGCTTGGAAACTCCATTGAAAGTCCCACATCGAAAAAGGAGTAAATTAAACTATCACATTAAAAGAATGAAATGGAAGTACAAAGGTCACTCAAGTTAACCCATACTAGGATTCCATGTATGAAAATATGGATATGGAGGAAAAAATAAAGGGTCATTTTTTGAGGGAGAGTGATAGAAAACATGTTTAGGAGAAAGCTAACCACAAGAAAATCACAAACTGGTGGTGGGTTAAACGGTATTAGATTCCCCAGTAGGAAAAGTTAATAGGCAACATTTTGGTTTTTTTATTGAGGAATTCATTCATAAGGAAACATAATTACTTATCCTGTTGACTTTCAACATTTATTATATTTCTTACACAAACTCATATTTTCTCCAAAAGATGATTATTTATGATGACTTGTTCACTATAATCAACTTCTAGAGAATCACCTAATCCACAAAAGAGAACTATATACTTTCCATGTCTTTAGACTTTAACCAAAACCAAAACCAAAAAGGTTAGTACAAGATCAGATAATTCCCAAAAAGGAAAATACTTTTAAAAAAACAAATCTATTCTTAATCTCCAAAATTTATCAAAAAAAACCCAAAGTTCAACAAAGACTATTCAATAAAAAAATTGTCCATAAAATACTTCAAAGTAAACCAATCTAATATTGAAACCCAAATATTTTAAGGATTTAGTCACATAGACTTCCAAGGTACAAATTAACTTTTATCTCCAAATAACATCAGTTGCTCTTAAATTCTCATATTGAAAAGTAATTAACCTAATCACATATCCTAGATGATAGGTTAATCATTTTCATTGATAACCCAAAATAAACATACTCTGGATTCCTAAAATTATCTAACTAAAAAGAATTAGTCAAACTAACCAGGGACATCACGTAGTCCAGTGGTAGGCAATAAATACCAGTCTCACTTTGGTTGTGGTTTCGATTCCCGCAGCTTTTTCGGACTGGACGGGTTGTCACATGGTCTGTATGTTTTCCTTTTTATAAAACACCAAAAATATCCCTAACATGATTTAACCTCTATAGTTTCCTTATACATCTCATTTTCATCCAAATTCATTACAATCTCAACATCTTAATTCTTGAAGTCTTATTTCACGACCATAAGATAAAATAAAACAATTCCCAAAATGAATAACATCATTCCTTGATTATAGCGTCCACTCGGTTTCATCGTCATCTTGTTCACGTAGGTAGAAGTCTCGTGCATTACAACAATGATTTTGAGATCCTTCAAAATCATTTGCTTCCTCCATCCAAATACACCTTTTATAACATGGGTCATATGGGTGTTCACAGGAAAATAGTTTTGGAAAATAATCATGTATAACATATAATTCCAAAACATCTGATAAAACATGATTTCTATAAAATAGTCGGACAGAATTTGAGATGAAACTATCTATTATTTGTCCTTTTAAAATATCATAAGTATGTGATGTGAGACTATATTTTAAAAGCAAATATAAGTAGGTTGTGCAAGGGTCTCCTTCCTCAGAACCATTTTTAAAATCATAATATGCTTCAAATTCTTATGATAAGGTAAAATATTTGAAAATACCTTGATAATATTTTCCTTTCTTGAAAATATGCTAATATTTTGAAAATAGTATTTGTCTAAATATAACCCATGATCCATGATGATAACAAGGTTTAGTGGAGGTGTTTGATATCTCAAACAACTGCTTGCAAGTGATTTGTATGCTAGAAAAAGTTTCACAATCTTCCGAACATGACCTTGCAATAATTATTGCAAGCGTGTCATTAGGAAGAGATAGGAATTTCGTTAGAGATCCTTCTCCATACATTTGTTACCGGCTTTACTTGACCTGAAAAAAGTTATAAAATAAGGATCAACTGAAATAATAGATATAGGGACTAATCATGTGTCGAACAAAAACTCCTAATCCCTAAAGTTGTCTAAACCAACCTCTGATACCAACTATAAGCCCCCAGCCTTAAACATTACTTAATCTTGTGTTATTACAAGATTACACATTGAGGATCTTTACAAGTTTAGAGTTTTATAGAATTAGATCATAAAACATGTATTACATTAAACATTTGAACAAAGTCGTTACATAAAAGATAGTATTCAATTTTCTCATCAATGGAAACATATTTAAAATAAAACATGGATTCTGTTTTGACACTTACTTGAAACTATCATCATGTCATTTACCCTTCCCTTGACCTGTGAAAAACATTTCAAAAACATGGTATGATAATAAAAATCTCAGTAAGGGATATAAAAATATGGAAAGGAAACATGAGTACATGTATACAAAAGAATAAATGAAATTATACTCCACTCATAAAACATAAGCACTTTAACATACCTCATCAAATCATGAATAAATAATAGAAATAATAAGACATAAAGGTAACTTGAGGAATTCATAACATTTTTATGTAATGAGTAACCCACTTGGTTACGTTTGGAATACTCATCATAGTATATTCCCTAAATCTATTCGGAGAAACCTTAACGTTTAACTCCTTCGTGTTACCTAATGCATTAGAGAGCTATATCGGGCTCACCCACCCTTAGTTTATCACAGAACCAATCGTCTTCATAATAATGCCCAAGTACCATAACATAATCGTATCACATAAAACATGCATAAAGAAAACATATCATTTCCACTTTTCAATCACATGATATCAATACAACACATTTATATAAAAACATTATGAAACCCATTTTCAATACCAAAATAAAAGAAAAGTGAAACATGGTATTTATTTTTCTTTTAAAAAAAGGTATGTATTTGATAGAGAAAATATTTTCAATTAATTTATATTGAATATCATTGTTTTAAACCAACAAAATTGTTCTTCTAAGATGAATTGTTTCATTTTTATGATAATGGTGTTATTTTGAGCTGAATTGTAAAAAATTGGCCATTTTGGATTTTTTAATAGTTTTAAATTATTTCGGTATATTGGTCATAACATTCTCTACACTGATCTAAATTGCTAAATTCTTTCTTTTTCAGATTCTAAACATCCAGGGCTTCATTTAATATATTTGGACCAAAATCTGAATCGGCCATATGGAAGCTCAAAAGAAGCTCACAAGTTGGCTCAAGAAAACTGTTTTCAGTTCTGCCTAGTTTTGATGTGGGATCCATAACTCAACCACTGTGGGTCCAAAGCTTGTGAAATTCGTTGGGTGGACGCGCAAGGAGTTTTGGAGCATCTGTTATGAACGAAGCACCGAGTGAATTGGCCGTTTATGGGGCAATTAAAGCACCTTAATCCGGAGGATTTCGTTTTGGAGAGTCTGACTGGACAGAATAAATGCTCATAGTAAAACGGTCATAACTCTCGGAATACATGTCCAAATCCGCCGAAATTTTGAGAGGACACGACCAAGGGAATTATGCACAACATTCAAGAAGGTATCAACGAGTGAAGAGGTCATTTAATGGGGATACAACGCGTCAACATTCGGGGGAAGAATTCTGGCTATAAAAGGAGGAGAGCTCCACCCTCTCAAAGCATCCATTCTCCATCCCATTCCTTCTGGGACACCAAGAAGGAAAACTTTTCAGCTTTCTCTTTTATTTATTTTCTTTTTCATTGTTTTGTAATGCCTTCTTTTTCCCCATTCAACTCGATTACCCTTACCATGGTGGGGTAAACTTTTGGAGTGATTGGGGAAGGGTTGGTTTTCTACATTGTAATGCTTGAGTTCTTGGACGCAATTGAATAAATTTCTTTCTTCTTCAAAGTTGTTTTCAATTTCATATAGCGTATTTTATAATCAAGTGCGATAGTTCTTGAATATTAATTCCGTTATTTATTTTTGACTTGGTAAAATAATCAATATCTCCCTCCACTAATTTCTGGTTTATATACGATGGAATAAACTAGGAATTAGTGGTGAAGTACTCGACGATCGTCAGTACGTGTAAAAGGTGTAGTGAATATTATTGTTTGTTTGGGATAAACAAAACCCAATCGGGAATTGCCCATTTCAATTAAGGATATTCAATACAACTATTTTACATATGGAAGGAGAGTTTATCAAACCAAGATCATGGTAAGGTTTTCTCTCACAATAATAATTTCACCAAGGAAGTGAGAAGAAACGATTGTGGAAACTCACTTTAATCAACTAAGAAGAAGAGGTTTGAATTAAATTGAACAAGGATAGCATTATAATTAGGAAACCGACCCTGACCTAATCACCCTTTTAATTTCATTTTTTTTCAATCATTTGAATTTCAAATTTCCGTTCACAACATTTTTACCCCCGTTTTAATGTGACAACCCATTTTGTGTGCACTCCTCTTCGGGAGACATCCTAGGTCAACCACATTACTACATTTTAACTTAGGAAAAAAAATTGTTTTGCCACGCCCTACGACAGGCGTGCGTCAATCTTGGCGCCGTTGTCGGGGAGGTAGTGCCACAAAATAATTGTTAATATTTTACTATTTCAATTAAAAAAAAATCTTTTACCATGTTGTTTTCAAACGATTATTTCTTTAATTCATGGAACAATTTCCCACCAGTGCGAGAACCAATTATTGAGTCACCTTGGTCTATAGATTATAAAGTTTCTTTCTTGGCCAGACAAATTCGAGGAGCTCGAATCAAAATCATTATAGAGGAAGAATTCAAGGATCTCATTGAAAACCTTAAAGAGAACCTCGAATACCCAGTGTTGGAGGGTTTGGCAAGAGAAATAATTGAACTTCAGGAGTATTTTCCAGATTTTTATCCAGAAATGATCAATGTACAACACCAAGAAGAAGAAGTTCACAAGGATATTGAATCCCAATTTGAATGAATTAGTCAAAAAGTTCAAAACCTAGATACCTCAATACAGTGGATAGCGGAACAAGTACATGCATCCCAGGATCCACAACTGGAGCCAGAACAAGAACCAGAACCAGAACCAGAACAATTGATGGAAGAATTATCCTCACAAATCCTTCAAGTTGAAGAACCCATGGAGGCCTTGATGAAATTAAAAGAAGATCCATTGAGCCCATCTCAATCAATGTTGGATAAGATTGACGAAGAAGATTTAGCAATTGAAATACATATGGGAGATCAAAACGATCTGGATAACATCTGGAATGAGTGCGAGGAACTTCTTGAGCCAACTATTCCTCATAATGTAGATGATTCAGCAACATTGAAGGAAGAAACCAACCAATCAGTGGAATTTGAAGAGAAGATAGAGGAGTCTGACTACCTACCTCTATCTACGGAAATTAAACTTCAAGAGCCACCTCCCATTGAAGAACCAATTGAAGCCAAACAAGATCAGGGAGTTAATCTTTTCATAAACTCATTATCTTTTGATTTTGTTGAAACTAAATTGAGTATTACCTCCCCTTGTTTTAATTTTTCAGATTCATCCAACACTTGTATTTCCTTGGAGGGAGAATATGCATCTGAATAGAAACATCTAGAGCTCCCCAAACCTGTTGAACATTTAATGGAGGGAGCACAAGAGAAGATCAAAGTGGATTTTTTGGTGGAAAATGAGACACAAGATACGTACTTTGAAAGGGAAGAATTTGATATTGATTCTTCATGCTTTAATTTTTTTCAAATAGAATTAAACTCTGACATTCCCTTTGATTTTTCCCCAGATGTATCATACCTTCATCAACCACTAGAGATTAAAGATGATGTTGTTCATGCGGAACCGAAGAAGGAGGAGGCTCTGTACTTCATCCTACCCCCACCATGCACGGTGTACCACATTGAGAAGGGGGTGGATCTGGTGTACTCTATCTATGGAGTCCTCCTCAACAAGAACAATGAAATGAAAGATGGGAAGATCCACATGTGGTGGTTCAAATCAAAGAAACCTCATCCACCATCAGATTGGGGATAACCAATTAGAACTGCCCCTCTGGAGGCAGTCAAAACCCAGGGCCCACATGGGGGATTAAACCAAGTTTTATCCTTCTATTCTCATCCTATTTCTATTTTTATTTGTTTCAATAAATATCTTATGTTTTCTTTTGTTCTTTTATTTGTAGGTTTTCAGAGTGTGACACTTAGAATCTTAACTCAATGTTGCACTACGAATAAATCAGGTTGTACCTCTCTTTCACACTTTCTTGATGTTGTCATTAATTTGAAAATTGGCTTACATGTTAAATCCACTTGAATGTATCGAGGACACTGCATCATTTAAGTGTTGGGGAGGGAACCTTTGTAGTATAGGATTTTCATTTGATGTTTGTTTTCAAAAAAAAAAATGTGTGTTTTCAAATTTGTGCTTGTTTATTTTTCAATTTTTGGTGTGTTTCTGAAACTTTTGAGCTGAAATGATTATCAATACCATTTTTGAAACTCATTTCAATGAGTGAACCAATCTATTCCATGAAACTAAGTTTAAATGATTGCTGAAATAACTTTGTTTCAAGTTCAAATCTTTTGGAATTTAATGAAAAGTACACTAATTTTTGAAACCCATGCCATATTTCACTGTCTGTATCTTTAAGATCACTTTCCTGTGAGGCTTCTGAACCATTTTTTTCATATTCTTTTCATTCACCGCATTTCTTGAGAGAACCAGACCATGCTTGCTTTAACCAGAATTTGATTTATTCCTTTCAAAACTTTAGGGTTGGGGTAAGTGTGTTTTAAATGATTGAGGCATTTATTTTGTTTGAAGCCCCCTTTTCAAAATAATCCTTCTCATTATGGCCCACCTTTACATTTATCCTTCATTGTAGCCCCTAGTATCCATGAATTGCCTGTTAGGTTAGCCACATTACAAGCCAATTTTCCCTATCATACCTACTCTTGAAGTAAAATTGCATGATCTAGTTGAACTTAAGTGTGGGGGAAGATGTCTTGTGGTGTACTACCTCATTTGGTTATACTTTGGGTGGAAAATAAATTGTGGAAGAGATGTGTGTGATGCTGAAAAATTATTCTGTTGAAAGCTGTGCCTTTTCTGGAGCTTTTATGACAAGAGAAGTTGTGCCTTTCTGGAGCTTCCAATGTAAAAATAAAGTTGTGCCTATCTGGAGCTTTAAAAAAAATCATGTTTGAAAAGATTGAAATATTTTCTGTTGAGCTGATTGAATGATTATGGAGCCTATTTTCAACAAAGGGGAAGTGAAGAAGACCATATTTGAGTGAAAACTAGAATCTTGCAATTTTGCTTCAATAAGAGCCAAACCTTCCTTTTTCGGCCTTAGAACTTTTAACATATAAATCCTACCAACCAGAAGCCACAGAACAACCCTGAAAAGTCCTCATGAGAAACACATGTTCTTGACTAACATCGGGTGGAGAAGTAGGAATTTATCAAACCTATGGTGACTCTTGTGTGAGTTTGGATGAGAAAAACCTTGTTCAGCCTTTACATTTGTGAGATGAGAGAAAATTCATGTGAGGTAGGTGTTTTGTGTGCATGGGATAAAAAATGAAGTGGAAATATATTTAAATCTTAAATGGAGAACTTGAAATAACAGTTTTTGATGAGGCATGATATCTTTTTGTTTCTTGAAATTGATTTGATTGATCTCATTGATATGTGTTTTGATTTTGATTTGATTTGATTTTTACTTGTCCAGGAGTCCAAGTGCTAAGTGTGGGGGAATTGATAGAGCAAATATTTTCAATTAATTTATATTGAATATCATTGTTTTAAACTAACAAAATTGTTCTTCTAAGATTAATTGTTTCATTTTTATGATAATGGTGTTATTTTGAGCTGAATTGTAAAAAATTGGCCATTTTGGATTTTTTAACAGTTTTAAATTATTTCGGTAGATTGGTCATAACATTCTCTACACTGATCTAAATTGCTAAATTATTTCTTTTTCAGATTCTACACATCCAGGGATTCATTTAATATATTTGGACCAAAATCTGAATCGGCCATATGGAAGCTCAAAAGAAGCTCACAAGTTGGCTCAAGAAAACTGTTTTCAGTTCTGCCTAGTTTTGATGTGGGATCCATAACTCAACCACTGTGGGTCCAAAGCTTGTGAAATTCGTTGGGTGGACGCGCAAGGAGGTTTGGAGCATCTTTTATGAAGGAAGAACCGAGTGAATTGGCCGTTTATGGGGCAATTAAAGCATCTTAATCCGGAGGATTTCGTTTTGGAGAGTCTGACTGGACAGAATAAATGCTCATAGTAAAACGGTCATAACTCTCGGAATACATGTCCAAATCCGCCGAAATTTTGAGAGGACACGTCCAAGGGAATTATGCACAACATTCAAGAAGGGATCAACGCGTGAAGAGGTCATTTAATGGGGATACAACGCGTCAACATTCGGGGGAAGAATTCTGGCTATAAAAGGAGGAGGGCTCCACCCTCTCAAAGCATCCATTCTCCATCCCATTCCTTCTGGGACACCAAGAAGGAAAACTTTTCAGCTTTCTATTTTATTTATTTTCTTTTTCATTGTTTTGTAATGCCTTCTTTTTCCCCATTCAACTCGATTACCCTTACCATGGTGGGGTAAACTTTTGGAGTGATTGGGGAAGGGTTGGTTTTCTACATTGTAATACTTGAGTTCTTGGACGCAATTGAATAAATTTCTTTCTTCTTCAAAGTTGTTTTCAATTTCATATAGCGTATTTTATAATAAAGTGCGATCGTTCTTGAATATTAATTCCGTTATTTATTTTTGCCTTGGTAAAATAATCAATATCTCCCTCCACTAATTTCTGGTTTATATACGATGGAATAAACTAGGAATTAGTGGTGAAGTACTCGACGATCGTCAGTACGTGTAAAAGGTGTAGTGAATATTCTTGTTTGTTTGGGATAAACAAAACCCGATCGGGAATTGCCCATTTCAATTAAGGATATTCAATACAACTATTTTACATATGGAAGGAGAGTTTACCAAACCAAGATCTTGGTAAGGTTTCCTCTCACAATAATAATTTCACCAAGGAAGTGAGAGGAAACGATTGTGGAAACTCACTTTAATCAACTAAGAAGAAGAGGTTTGAATTAAATTGAACAAGGATAGAATTATAATTAGGAAACCGACACTAACCTAATCACCCTTTTAATTTCATTTTTTTCAATCATTGGAATTTCAAATTTCCGTTCACAACATTTTTACCCCCGTTTTAAAGTGACAACCCATTTTGTGTGCACTCCTCTTCGGGAGACATCCTAGGTCAACCACATTACTACATTTTAACTTAGGAAAAAAAATTGTTTTTCCACGCCCTACGACAGGCGTGCGTCAGTCTTATAGAGGAAGTCGAAACTCAATTAATGGTCACGGCGGTGGAGAAGTTGTTGTGGCCGCATACCTATGACAAAAAAATTCCCTTTTGTCATTTAGTAAAACTCTTTGTATAAAAATGATTCCATTATGATAAACGTAAAAGTCAAAGGGGTTTATACACTGTATATAATAAGGTTGTGTATAAAACAAAATAAGCCTCAATGAAAGAAGATTGAGACGAAGTCCCATACAAAGACGGTAACCTTGGATTAAGGATAAATCAATTAAATAATTATGTGTGACAAACTAATACACCAAATATAAGTGGATAATAAGTGTAAAAAATCATAGGATATTAACACATATTCATAGAACGACATATTCAAGGAGTAAAAGCTTATCCCAAAGAATAAAAATTGGGTTAAGAAGTTCCCTTGCAAAAATTTGACAGCCTAACGGCATCACTACAAAATTCATAAAATGAGTTGATGAGAGATAAAAAGGGTATCTCATCACTTGTACATAATGATTAAATCACTATGGATATAGAAGAACATATCCAAACATAATTTTATGCGAATTAAAATACATAACAAAAGAAGTCTTTTAAAAAGAGGAGGGTGAAAGGTTCCCTTACCGACATGTGTATCTTTTGAAACATACACCTGATGAAAGAATGAAAATACAACATTGATGTAAATACTCATAAATGAAATCATATTACACAATGAGTAAAATAATGGGCAGTACATAGAACTCTCAAAGAAAATTGTGGCAAATGTAGCATAAATCTCACCGGAATAAAAGTGAGATGAAAAATCCCTTACGAAAACTGAGCAGCCTAACTGCGCTACTTAAAACTTCCAAAAATGGATTGATGAGATCAAATAGGGTCTCTAATCATATTAAAATAAAATGTACAGAAAGAGGAATATAAAATAACATCCCCCATAATAACAAATAAGATCTTAAAAGAAGTGATATAAAGGAGAGTACTTAAATAGAAAGAGAGAGGTTAGATCTCATACGATAATTCGGCAGTCTAACGGCGCCACTCAAAACTTTCAAAATGGATTGATGAGAGAGAACATGGTCTCTCATCATATAAACATAAAAATTACAGTAATATTAATATAAAAGAACATCCCAAACACAAGAAATATGAGCTTAAAAGGAATGACATAAAAGAGTGTACATAAAAAGAAAGAGAGGAGTAGGATCCCTTACCTCGGGTCCGACTTGACTCGATCATTCTTTAACATCCTGAATAATAAACATTAGTTAATTTCTAATTGCTTAAGAACCTTTTTCAAGTTCATTATTACTTTTATATAACTTATTTCCATGTTATAAACATTATCTAATCATTTAAGTTAATAAAGTTTGTTTTGTCGATATTTGGTTCTTAAGTCGAAAGTGGACTTCTTACAATTACATGTTGTTCGTGTGGTCAAAGGTTCATTATATGCAGAATGATATTCATGATTTGGATATCATATATATCATATATATACAGAATATAAATTTATTTATAACATTACATTATCATTTTGAGGTATGAAATGAAAGTCACCGTTCATGGAGACGGTAAGCCGTACGTACGCATGAACGATACTTTCATATCTAAGTCATATTAATAGAATTAAAAAAAAATGAGAGGTAGGTATATTTTAATTCCAGAATTATATTCATCATTTATATGTAACATAAATAATATATAATATCTTCAAATCCATCCTTTATACAACCGACATATGGCATTAACGAATCAAATAACTTTCAGGGGGCGGTAGTCCGCACTTCCTAAAATGAAATTATTATGTTTACCCACAATGGAAATGATAAAGGTATGCCACAAAGAAAAATACAGAAGATTAAGTAAAACATAAACATATTATGTATCATATATAAATATAGTGACATCTTAATGGCCAACTTTTATGGTGTTATATGAGTGTTGAATAAACATCGTTTCGTGAGGCAGAAATTCGCCATCCACAGAAATAGTATGTTCTTTAACCATTTGATGTAGGTGTGTTTATGATTAGCTTAAATTATTATTATAAAAACATTCTAGTATATTTAAGATACTGGATTTGTTACAAAATAAATGAATAAATAGATTTTAGGGTGTTAAAGAAGCAAAATAATACAAAAGAACACAAGTGAAGACATTACATTAAAATCGGGTAACTCTTTGTGATTTGAGCTCAAAGGATTACTTGGGAAGACTCCTGCCCAAAGTGAGGCTTCTAGGAGTAAGAGAGGGATTTGGAGAGGCAAACTGGGTAGGGTTTGGCCGAGCCAAAGGCTTGAGAGGTGTTGGTAAGGTGGTAGAGGTGGGGGCCTTTTATAAGAGGAGGGGAGGGGCACTCTTGTAAAATTACAAAATGATACTTTATTATCAAATGATTTTAGGATTTTAAAGGTCCCAAATTAATTTATTTAGAGGATAAGGTGGTAAGGGTTCGAAATATACTCATACAATACTTGGTTGACAAGTGTAATTTATAGTTTTAACATTATCTTTTCATTTTATTTAAATCCTTTTTTAATGGTGTAATCGCTGCATCATTATGATGTCATAAATAATTTAATTTATTTAATGTCTAAAAATTATAAAAAATTATCATGATGTAGGAAATATTTTTATATTTATAATGAAATATTACTTGTATAATCCCATTTAAAATTTTGTATTATTGAAACATCTCATGCTTCTGACATTTTTATTTTAACTTTAAATAAAAATTTATTTATGTCATTTTCAAAACAAAGTGGCTCCATGGGGTCCCCAAGTTGACCCATGGATTGTCTTGGTCGGCCATGACACAACCAATGAGGGTAGGACATGTGTCTAGTTCATTTCACATTATTGAAACATTATTTTTACCTTAAATTACACTAATTACCTCTAATCGCGATTAAGAACCTAAAAGTTACTATTCACCAAAACATTATTTTAATCCCATTGAACCACATTTTACATCCTAATGACAACTATGTATGTTGGATTTTTTAAATTAAAAACACAGAGGTGGAAAAGTTTCATTTAAATGAAAAATCAATTTCTTTAACTACCACTTAGTGGTTTCACTATTTATCAAAAATTGATGTTTTTCAGAAAAATACAAACAATTCACCATAAGCTATATTTAATATTCTAAACTCAAAAATGATGTCTATTTTTAAAAATTCAAAACATATAAGTTGCATTAATTAATTTAATAAATAATTTCTGCTGTCAAAAAAATAGCGTGTTTTTAGGAAACAATATCTATTAAAAGATTGACACTAGTTTAAGTCCAATTTCAAAGTGAAATTAATTCCAATGACCACTGTTGGATTAAATGGTGAAAATATATTCTAATTTTAAATTAAATACAATTCAAAAGATAAATCTAATCATATAAATAAATTAGATTAAAAAGCGGTTTTGAATTAAAATACAACATTTTTCACTATTCATTAAAAAATGAACTTTATCGGAAAGATACCAAAACTTTACACAAAGTAAATTTTGATGTCTCTATTCTAAAGAAGAATTTAATTTTGTCAAATATAACACATAAAATTTTCAAAAGGTGGATTTAAAAGTGGTTCTCCATCAAAAGGTAGTTAATCAACCTTCTAAAGAACATTAGAATGTTTACGCTTAAAAATTGAATTCATTCACATTTTGAATCATCTAACCTTTATTGTAGAAAGTAAAAAATATTTGACAAATAAATATAATAATTTTTTAGTTAGTTCTGTTCATTCCTTCCATTACAACGTCTAGGTGTTAACTACCATTTAAAATAACAATATTTTATTATTAGAGTGCAACGTAAGATTCCCAAGAAACTCATTGTTGCGTATTGGGTACGCCATCGAGCATAGCATACCCTTTAAAGTAATATTAATATTTTATTCACAAATATGGATAAATATAAAAATTTCATATTATTTAGTTAACTGGGGTGTTACATTAATGGTGGTAGAATGTAACACTCTAATGTTTAATGAAATATTTCATTTAAATTATTTATATTCTTCTGTATCTTTCTTTTCAAGCATTAATGAGTTTAAACTAATGAAGAGAAACCATTATTATAAAAATACCATTATTTACTAGATTTTTGGTTAGGGGGAATAACTATAACTAACTTGTGAAAATGCATTGGGAATTCATTTTCTTATCAATTATTTATGAATCATTTAAATCAATTATATATTTATATTTTTGAGAGAATTATTTATAGTAATTAAATTAATATGATATATATATATATATATGTGTTACATACATATTAAAATATTTTTCATATTCATCTATTTGATATTTTAGTCGTCCGGTATGAATAAAACCCAATTTGATGTATAAATACCAATTTTTTTAAAAAAAATTATTTTTACACATTTGAATTGATAATAACTATTAAGTTAATATATTGAAAAATTAATAATTTTTACATGAAAAAATAAAAATATTATTTTTAATAGGGATATAAATATATAATTTGGATGAATTTCTATAATTTTTATGACCACATTCCTGTTTTCGTGAATTGTAAAATTAAACTAAATTTTATTTGAAAATAATTTTATCATTTTAATAATTTAATGGTTGAATTATATAATTGAATGGATTTAATGTATAAATAGACTATATTTTTATCATTTCATATAATTTAAGTAATTGTGATTAATTTTACATTAAATTCAATTGTAAAAACCTTTCAATCTTTTGCAATATTTTAATTTTAGAACTCATTTTCTCATTTGAACAATGGGATTATTTTTAAATCAATTACCAGAAATTACCAGTCATGAATTTTAAAATTTTAATTTAATATTTGGAATTATTAGGTCCAAATTATGTTAATAGATTAGTTTTATTTTTAGGCATTATGAATCGTAACATTGGTTGTTATTTTTATTACCATGGTTAATAGTAAATTAGGTAATTAATGGTAAACATAATATTATAAAACTACATTAAAACCTATATAAATCCTTTTAAATGATGATATATAAACATTATAATTTATATCTAGAAATGGAATAAATTAATGGCCACTTACCTCTGACTATGACATGAATATAATAAAAACTAATGAATGTGAAAAAATGTGATGATCTCATTTTATAAAACTATATTTATTTCAATATATGGATAACGATGAGATAGTATAAAAAATATATGATTTCTGTAAAATAACATTAATTACCTATATCATAGAAATTTATTTATAATATTTTGAGACTAAATAATTACTATTAATCACTACACAATAGCAATGTAGAAATTATTTTATTAATTGAAATATCAAAACAAATTGGAGTAGAAATATGAAATGTAATAAAATATAAATTAATTAACTAGATCCAAAAAATTTTTAGGAGACTATTACATGTTAAGAGTGTATTATATATTTTACTTCAAATTTATATTTTGTGTCAATTTTATTTAAAGTCAACTAAATTAATAGTGTCAAAATTGACATTATTGATATTTTTTAAAATTAACATTAATAAATTATTTACAAATAATAAAAAATTTTAAAAATAAAAACAATTAAATTATAATGTCTTAAATTTCATTAAATATCCATTTATAGAAAATTAACACCATTTATGTAAATATTTATAACTATAAAATATTTATAATGTTATTACCACTATTAAAATTAAATAGATTAACTAAGTATCAATTAAACATATATGGTTTAATTTGACCAAATAACATATAAAAAATTATTTTTTGCTGATATTACAACAAAATATAATATAATTTTCTTTATTGGGATATTTAAGTGGTTTTTGGTAGGGTTGATTTTATTATAAATTACTATTTATGGAGTTTCCAAAAGTCCCCCTCATCTCATGATTAAAATGGAACCTCCTCCCCAACTAATTTACTTCATTGTGAGCCTCCAAGCTTATAAATACCCTGAAATGATTCATTATAAACTTTCCTATTTTCATTCTAGAGGTTCTTCTCAACTTTGAAGTCTAACTATAGTCCTCTAAAAATAGATTTAGAGGAAACATGTCGTAGAGAAGGTAATCCCTTCTACCAATTCATTCAAACTTCTTTCTTCTAATACTTCCTCATCAGTAGTTGTTTCACTATAAACTAATAACATAATAATCACTCATATACATATATGTTATTATAAATTTGAAACAAAAATATTTCACCTTATATATATTCTATGAAAAATGATATCACAGTGTGTCCATGCATACGGCTTACTATCTCCACGTCGTGTTGTAATCTGTTGTTCACCACCACCTTCCATGGATGGTTATAATTATTGAAATAATAACTGTATATGTTTATTATAAAATTTTACTAATTTTTAAACATTATTCACCAACCATTTTAATATCGTTCAATAATTTTTGGAATGATATCATCGCTTGTGTGTACATACATCATAACGTCTCCAGGATGCGATGCAGTTCATTCTACATGATATCCATTAAAACATATTTATATAAATTAATTGAATGATTATTTATGATATATATTATACCAATAGCATTAATTAAATGATTTAACTATAACCTAATAAGTAAAACATGAACTTATCTATCAAAAAATTCAAAAGAACATTAAGCAGTTAATACCCGAATAACGTGTATCACTGAAATGTTACTTGCTAACCAATGAAAATATGACCATAAATGTTATCATAAAAAATTATTATCATTCTGTAATAAATCATTAATATTATTCAAATCATTATACTAGATGTTTGGATGTATATGAAGCTTATCAGGCATGGGGTAAGTGATAATTTTAAAATAACATATTTATCCGAGATTATTTATATGTAAGTATTTAATGATGTATATTTATCATCCAAATACATGTTTCCTATTTATGTAAAATTATTTCAATTCATCTAAAAATATAATTTTATTTTTAATATTTGGAGAATTTATATTAAATTGTATGAAAGGAATCTATTTTCATTATTCGATTTTAGGTATTTACTAACATTTCTTTTAAAAGTACGAGGAGAATGTTTTTTTAAACATATATGGAATGAATGGATTTTTATGTTTTCATGACTCCTTATTTCCTTGAATATTCCTATAAAATATTTAAATATTATTTCCATCTGAATTATTTTGTTTTAAAATATAGTGGCATTTTGAGAAAATAAATTTTGTTTTGAAAAAAAATATATTTTTCTCCTGAATTAAGATAAACTGTTTTATCAAAATTATATTCCATATATGATGACACAGGTTAATGTATCAACTCCTACTATTAAATTGAATTTATTTTGTTTATGATGGAATTATTTTGGTGAAATACATTTATTTTAAATGGATTGTGATGGAATGATGTTTAAGAAATCCATTTTATTTCATGGGTTATGTTATGATAATTAATTTATGTTTTTGTGGAACACATAATAATGGTTTCACTATGAGATATGTGGGACCTATATCTCCCTCCAATTCATTGGTCAAAGATTTATATCTCATGAAATAGTCATTACTGGAACAACATGTAAATTTTATTTAGCAATACAGGGATAAAATGAGAAGTGAACTCAATTCAGTAAGGGTCTTTGTCTACTATGAAGGTCTTGGAAATTAGCTTCGACTAATATGAAATGATATTATATTTTTTTGTGTGTATGCCACGAAATTTCATCTATAATTTTCTGAATACTAAAATATAATTTTAAATTTATGATTTATCCCATGACATGATATAATGATCTTCTATATGCCAGATAAGATTTCTAAATGTTATGTTCCTATAACGTGATTGATATATATGTTTTTTACCTTAACTATGTATTTTATCTCACCCATTAATATTTTCCTTCTCCCCATGTCATGAATATGTTTATTAAGTAAGATATGTGAAAAAGGAGTATACTTTTGATGAATTAAGTGGGAGACAATGTAGATGTTTTATGGAGCATTTGTTTAAATTTCCCAGTTTCTAAAGACACTAAACCTATACAGTCCTAGCATGGTCTTTATTATGTCATTTAATAAATATTCATCAATATTGAAGTAATTGTATACATGTAATGTACAGGACGTTATATTACATCATCCAGAAGATTTGATGTTAACAATAAATCTACTAAAACTGGCATCACATTATATTCCTGAACCACCAAATGAATATTCAAAAATAGATCCTTTAATGTTCACAAAATAGTGTCTTCCTAGAAGGAATGTGCCGTAGTATTCTAGGTCAAGGTGTTATCCATATCATTAGCCTTTCTAGGTGTATAAGCATGCTCAAATAAACAACTATAGGTATTATTCCAACCAATTCTACCTCAGATTCATGTCTTGATGCGTAGACATGTATTTAAGAATTTTTTGGTATGTGTAAACAATGAACCACTCACCCAATAAGTAATTCCTTCAACAACATATATCATGAACCACATATACCTATTCAAGATCATGAATAGGGTAGTTCATCAAATGTTTCCTCAGTTGTGGTGAAACATATTCTACAACTGGATCACCATGTATCAAAATGACTCTAAGAATGATTCCAAAAAAATCAAAGAAAATATTATATATTTTTATTAGATCTAGAAGAATAAATATTAGTAATGAGGTAAGTGTACCCTTAAACTCATGAAAGGTTGTCTAACAAAATTTATACTATAAGAACATAACAATGTTTTATCATTTCCATAAAAGTCAATGATTAATCTGAAATTACCTATATTAATTTCAGGTAGTAGCCATCTCGACCAATTAAATTTTACATATCAAATACATTCTTGGTTTTATCCGAGGAAACGAAATTGTTCATTTTTTCTAGGTCAATAGATATGACTTCCTCTGAAATTATATAACCTACGAAGTGAACCTTAATTATCAAAAATTATAATTTTTTTATCAGAACATATATATGTTATCTCTCAATTTATGTAGTTTGATTATACATTAAGCTGTCGTCTAAAACGACCACCACAAATGAATTAATGTACATGTGGAAAACCAAATTCATCAAAAACAAAATGGAATCAGGTTCATTTTAAATGATGAATGACATATCCAGATACAAGTACACGAAATACCATTTTCAAAACACTATGAAGACTAGGTCTGACAATCTCAAATTCACCTAATGATTGCCTTACCTCAAATCGATCAAAGATAAAATTGTCTCTCCTTAGAGAAAGTTGAAGAGGTTATCTGTACAATACATTAGATATTATTTTTTGACCATAATCTCATTTAACCATCAATATCCCATGAAAAAATGGAGGGTTACATCAACCTTATTTGAGAACGATATAGGTGAACCACATGGTGATGTAATGGTTCAGATTAAACCCATCACCTTGAAGTCGTCAAATGGTTTCTTAAGTTTATGTTTCTTGGTAATTTTCATCCTATAGAGAGGAATGGAAACTATTTCCACACCTAGAAATTCATATATGTTTATATATGTGATCCCATTAAATATTATGGGAATGTGTCCATGAAAATATTTACCACAACAGATAATTACACAATCTTCATTCCCTGATAACTCAAAAAGAGGCTCACTATTGTGGAGATTATACTACCCGACCATGATTGCTTAGGTCATTCTCAACTACACTAGATATGAAATTTTCCATCATGAAGGTTTGTTTTTCCCATGGATGAGGTGAACAACACAATTCAATGGTATTAATCAACAATTACATGATAAGGCACTATCTAATAAATACTGAGAATGATGTCGAAGCCGCAAATCTCAAGAATGAAGAAATTACAAAAAAAGGAACATTCCTCTCTCAAGGGACACTCCATGAACTAGGATATTCCATATGATCTATTATTAATGATGTGTATGGAGTCACTAAGCTACTGAATTACTCGATCACTAGGCCCAACAATTTAATAATTGTAGAATATATAATAGATTTTGAAGCACCTATATCAAATTGGGAAGAAACTAATGTAGTGGATACTAAAATAGTACCTTATTCATTTTAAGTCCATGTTCCCTACTTCTCAATTATAGGTTACACTGTATACATATGTCTAGAACTACAGCCCTGAGATGAAACGTGACTGACATGGGCATTCCTGGTCTTCGGGCGATGTTCCTCTAAGGTCTAACATCACCCAATTTTTTCAATAAACATTACTATTTTATAATTAAATAATAAAACAAATTAATCACATAAGTAACCCAATAAAAACATTATTATCATACATAAACAATGAAAGAAGTCTAATAGTAACCTGGACATTGGAATAGTAATATGATCATTATGAATAGTAATATGTACATTAGAATAGTAAATTCACCTATAATGTTATAAATAAAATTTCGGTACATTTTACATGAATATATTATATAAAAATGTTGTCGTATTGGTATATAAATGTTTTAAATATGATAAATTTAGAGTTTGTATAATTGAAAAAATGTAAATGTCTCTTTTCAATTTTATAATTTATATAGTGTTTTAAAATAAAGTATATTTTAATAAAATATATTCAATAATTAATATTATGATTTATTATAATTATGATATAATGTTTTTATACCTTATTTAATTTTTCAATGGGTAATAAAATTGGTTATCATATTAAAGTTGATATTTTTATAATAAATGAATATTCTATATAAAATTAAATTTCTCATATAGTTAAAACTTTTTTCATAAATTTGAGTGCATATTGGAAATAAACACATTGATAATTGATTACAATGTTTTTTTTGTATTTTTATAAAATAGTTAATTGTTTTGTCAATATTGAAATGCTGAAGTTTATGATATAAGCTAAATACAAGGATTTTTTAGTCATGGATTATGTGTGGTTGATTTATGAGCACATTATCACTAACTCACATTAATATTTCTAATATATATATTCATATTAATCAAAAATATTGATAGTCTTGAGCCATAATAACAAAAATAATGAATATAATAATTCAAAATACCCCTCTCCTCCCATATAGATAGCACCCCTTATCCTCACACCATTTATTCTATGTATATTGTCTTAATTAAACCCATTTTAATTCTTAATCCTCTTCCCCAAGTATAAGAGAAATTATTCTAAAAATATCCAATCCCAAGTTTTATAAAGAGATTCACAAGGAGACGAAATTGAAGAGGTAAAATCCTAAAACATTCGATATTAATTTCTCTTATTCTATTATCCTAAATTCATTTAACTATTCCAAAGAATTATAATAACTCAAGTATAATAGATATACAATAATATTATTTACATAATGTAATAACTGTAATAAAACATCTTCTCATCTTCTTTCATTCTAAATATGAGATCATCCTCTGTGAGATGTTGGTTCACCGCCTTTGTGGATTATGAGTTTTCATTATCCACTTCCACATTCATGGATGATCATAAAATAGTTATTATGGTTAAACTATATTTTAATATTTATATTATAAATTTAATAATATTTTGGAACTAATTTATAGACTTTATATTATATAAAATGTATCTAATTCTTGATGATCATACAAACAAACATAATAAAATAAATATTTATAATTAATTTTTTATAAAATCAAACATAAAATTACCCTAAAATGATATATGAGGCCATTCTAACTTGTGTAATTTCATTAATAACTTACAATCTCTTTCTGGTAGAACTATTCCCATTTTAAAATAACATCTGTAATTATATAAAAATAAATCGACCATGAAACCATTAAAAATAACACTCCCAAAACGATGAATTTGTACTATATAACTCATCAAAATGGCCATAAATGAACTTAATAAAATTATAAATAAAAAATTACATGAAAAATATGAACTAAATTTTGTGTTAAATGAATCTATTTTTTTTCTAGGATGTTATGTTCATGTCTAGAACACATTTGTACATAATGTAAGGATATTCTCAAACTGAAATACCTTTTATTAGGATACCCATCTCCATTCCAATTATTAATATGTATATTCAATTAATATTCTTTTAGTTTAATTTCATTGTTATTCCCTTATTATTTTTCAGGATATAAAATTTTCAAACATGATTTTCTAAATGAGTAATTTTCAAAAGAACCATTCTTTCCAAAAAAAACATCTTGACACCTCTAGAGTTGTTTCATCTTCAATAATAATTATTCTTATGAAATATATGTTTTCCATTTTCCATTTGGGAACCTCATGTTTATTCATAAAATTATAAATAATTAAATACTTATTAAACCCACTCGTTTTCATGTGTTATGTCATAACTATGATTTTTATACATCTTTTGTGGAATTCATGTGTAGAGAACCAGTCTAGAGATACATGGAAATTACATTAAATATGAGAAATACATAATTCATGAAACCAAAAAATTTCCAAAGTCCCTATAATTTTAGATTATCTGGATACATGGAACATAATCTTCTAATCATGGTGAAAGATCGTCAACATCTTCCATAACGATCTTCCACTTTTTCCTACCTAAAACATTTATTTATATCATTGGAAAAATAAAACATGAAAACTGTGAGATAAAATTAAAATTGGAGGTAAATATAGAGAAAATAAAACAAATCATATACATTTGAATGTAAAAACATGAACATAATATTTAAACATCAAAAACATGAGCAATAACATAAATATTTCTAGTACTTATGCATATATTATAAAGGAACATTAATTATTATAAAATCACATGGGTATAAAAAATGAGATTTTTGGATACCCATTAAGCACATAATATAATTTCCATAGTAGCAATGGAATTGTTTCCAAGAGAATTATAGTGGGAAAAGTCCATTACTGAACTAGGATCACTTTCCAATCTAGCCATGTATTACTAAATCATATTTACGTCACACTCTAGTACTGTCTATCTCATGAGATATAAATCATTGCCCAGTGAATTGGAGGGTTATATGGGACCACCCATCTCATAATTAAATCGTTCTTACTTGTTCAATAGAAACATTAATCATTAATCATAGCATAACCCATTAAATAAAATGGGATTTTTAAACATCATGTCATCATAATATTATTCATAAAAGATATATAGTCATCATAAAAATTATTCCATCATAAATATATAAAAATCCATGTAATAATAGGGATATAAACATAACCCTATATCATCTTATATGTAATATAATTTTGAAAAAACACGTGAACTTAGTTCTTGAAGAAAATATCCTTCCTTTTCAAAAACATTGTCTTTTATCAAAATGCTACACAATTTTAAAAGAAAATAATTTAAATGAAAATAAACTTGCAGTAATTTGTAGTATTAATTGTTGAAATATGGCATCATTAAATGGTAAAAATTTATTTATTCTGTATAAGATAAACAAAAACATTCTCCTCATAATTTTGTTAGAAAAGTCAAAAAGTACCTTGTGTGGTAAACAAAAGAAGGACTCCTTCCATACAATGTAGTAAAAGTAAAAAATTAGGTAAAAATTTATTTAAATATACATGGATGTATATTAATAATTTCATGAAAAAATTTCTACCAAAAATGGACATGGATGATAAATATAACCCCAGTGAATACTTATATATAAGAAATATCAAATAAAAATGAGATTTCATAATTATTCCTTACATTAGGTTCAATTTCTTTTATATGTGTGGGAAATAAATGAATCATGGGTTTAAACATATTATTAACAATTAAAAGAACGATAATAATATTTATGATATCATACATGATTCACTTATGACTTTATTTTACCTAGTCATTTGTCAATTAGATGGTAAAGTAGCGTTTTTAGTAATAATCATTTTATTTATCGTATGTGTTTGGAATTTTTATTCTTAATATTATACATTGATCATGATTTTATTACATTAAAAATGTAAAAAATGATTTATATATCAAATATATTTAGTATAAAAATATATATAATAGATCGATAAAAGGATTTGAAAACATAGTTCATGGATACAGTTGGTCGTACGTACGCAAGAACGCTATTTTTGTTTCCACATTAAATTTAATGGATGTTTGTAAATTAAACATATATAAATATACATAAATACAGAAGAATTATTATTTCATATATTTCATTATTATTTATTATATATGCTTTATAATAATTTTTGAATGGTTAACCTGGAAATTAATCTCATCGCGTCGTGGAGACGGTATGCTATACGTATGCACGAGCGATGATTTAGTTCCCATAGTTGTTGAATGGTATTGAATTTGATGTTTTATAATAACTCATAATTTTTATCATGTTATAATAATCCTATATATTTATTATTTCCACTATTTTACCCACCCATGCATGGTGGCGGTGATAAAGATATTACACTGCAGCGTGGAGATGGTACTTTGTACATACATTCGTGCGGTGATTATGTTTTTAGTAGGATGGATTTAAAGTCAAATAGAGTTTGTTTATATTTTATAATAACATATAATTATATTATATATACCTATGTTATTACTCTATAATGGACCAAGTAAATAAGATGAATTAGAATAAGAAATAAATTTGGAAGAATCGGTAGAGAAGATTAACTTTTCCTCGACGAACCTCCTTTAAATTTAATCTTAGGGAACCTGAGATGGTATTTTGAGAATACCAGAACTTCTAAAATGATACTAGTTATGTTTATAAGAGAAATTCATTGTTTTTTTCTGATCTTGATGTCTCAAAATAGTTCTTTGTAGAGAAGTGGGAGGTTCTCATTTATAAAAGACGAGAGGGGCTCATTTGAAAAGTTCCAAAATATTAATTTATAATAAAATAAATTTCAATTTAAATTGGTCAAAAACTTATTTAATTATAATATAAGATGATTTTTGTATGAATAATCATCATCCAATAATTTTTTTCTTGTATGGAATATTTTTTTATCCTTATCTTTTTTGTTTTCCCCTTATTTTCCTTTTTAAATCTTATTTTTATATAATGATTTTTACGCATTGTGGGTTAATTAAATTACCATATCATGTCAAAAAACCAAAAAAACAGATTTATGACATATTTGGACGTATATTAAAAATTATTTTGAATATTATATTTGTATGGATTTAATATCTTTTAATATACTATTTTATGTTTTATGTTATGAAATATATCAATTTTGGACACTATTTATACTTGAGTTTCTTAAAAATCATAAAACCATATTACATAGATCCAATGGAATTAAATAATATGTACTATTTAAATATAATCCATAAAATAATTGGATGACATCAAATTATTAAAATTAAATTTATTTTAATTTGAATAAATTCATTTATTTTAATATTTAATTATTGAGGTAACAACTACCTCATACTTGTGTCGTAAATAAATATATATACATAATGTATAAAAATTATAAATAAAATTAAATAATGTATTAAATATTTTTATCTTTCCAAATACTATTTTTAGACATATATATACGTTATATAACCCCATATAAAAAACAAATTAGTAAACGATATAAGTTTAGGTACTAATTATCTTTACATTAAATTAATTATTATAAAGTTTTATTTTCACATCCATGTGAATCCATTGGGTCCCAAAATCACCCCATGGATGCAAATATTAGGAAATTTGTTATAAAATTGGTTTAGGACACATGTTACGGAAGTTTAATATAACTATAATATTATTTTTTACCCATATTTAACAAATTTACCCTTTAATAAAGGTAAATAAAATAATTACTAAAGTTGCAATTAAAAATGTTTGAAAATAATAAGTACCTATTAGAAAATTTTGAACCATAATATTCCAAATATGGAATTCATTTTTTAAATTTGAAACACATAAGTTGTAGTAATTAATTTAAAATTAAACCCATTGTTGAAAAAATGGGAATTTTGGTTAAAACATTAGAAAAGAATGAAATACTTTTACATTTGAATTAAATGTAAAATTAATGAAAATGACATAAATTGTCTTAAACTATAAAAATATATTCTATTTATACTTTAAAACCTTTCAATAATATATTTTAATAATATAATTTATTTATATGAAAAAATATGTTTTCAATTAAAATTCAGCGTATGTTCACTATTTTTCAAAATATAAAATTTATCATAATAATGACAAAAATTTATCCAAAGTAAAATTTTATGTCCCTATTCCACATGAGGAATTTATCTTGTGATATATAACTTAGAAAAGTGTCAAATAATATATTTAATATGGGAGTGCCATCAAAACACAATAAAATTGCATTTCTATAAAAAATACTTCTTTTATCCAAAAAATTGATTTTGATCTCATATCATGTGTAAGATGAATTATAATGTTATATAAAATTTAAAATGTTTTTAATACAATTTATAAAGTCTAATTTATATACCATTATATAATAATATTTTAATAATATATTGTTTTGTTAAACATGGTACTGCGTACCATGCAAGCTATTGAGGAAGGTCACTCATGCATGTAACACTTGTCAGGTAAGTGATACACATAGTGAATGCCTCCTTTTTTTTGTGTATAACATAATCCAAGCTAATTTCATTTATAAAATGAATAAAATCTATACATTGTGTTTCAAGAAATTAATTCTATCAAAAGAAACTGAAATTGTGTTCAACACAAGCCAAGAATATTGTTTTTTATAACACTAGCTAATATGGTGTTGAGTATAGAATAAGATAATCTAGTTGAAATGTAAAATACAAGAAATAAATGAAATTAAAAATAATATGTCCCAGAAAATCTCATGGTATTACAATCTACCCCCCTTAAAATTAATTTCTCCCTCAAAATTCATCAGGGTTATAAATGGCTCTCAACTTGATAGTTTCTTTCATGGGAACCGACATCATAAATAGGAATAATAAAAATTCATTTTAAAATGGTTTGTAAGAAACATAATGATTTCCCAAATTAACTCATTGCTAGGAATCCATCTTGGAGAACATAGTTGTGATGTGAAAACTTGGATATGGTAGAGAAATCTTACAATAATGTTCTGATATATAGTTATAGAGACTACGTATTAGAGAAACCTAAATACTAGAAAGCCATAAATCTGTGTTGATTTGAGGTACCATCTAATTCATCAAATAATAAGGTTCTAGGAAAACATTATTGGTTTTAATGATCCTTTTTCCAAAAGATGAAGAATTTGGCATGAGAATAAATAATTACTTGATATTAATACAATCTCACCGTTTTTTGTGCCTTGAATAATTTCAACTTCATCAATTATTTAAAGAGATGAATTCAAATTTTTTATTCATGACATGTTAGGATATCATGAGATAGAATGATATGCCATTCTATCTGTCTCTAACACAAAATTGTCAGCACATGTTATTAAATATACATAGGACTATATATTGTGTGATTAAATTTATATAGTTCCAAAAATGGACATATACAACATCTATCATACAAATTAATAAAATAAAATTAATTTCTATTAACCATGGAATTATTATAGGCTGGTTCTGGGTGATAAAGGCATGTCACACTTCACTTCTGGGTTTTATTTGTGTAGACTTGTCTGATGTGATGGGTTGACACCCATCCTTTAAATTGTTCTTTTTCTAAAACTATACAATTATAACATTCTAGAAATAATATATAAAAAATGATCTACATGTAAACAACACTATTTAATGTTCAACTTAATCCATTCCAACCATTAGTCTTATCTAATAGACTTCTATCCAATCTCACAATACAAAGAAAATTATTACTGTAAAGGTCATATAACAAGCATGTGAATAGCATCATTTATCCCCAATATATCATTAGATATATCTTGTTCGTCATATTACAAACATGTGAATACCTTAATAATTTATTCTCTTGAAACATTAATTACCATATAACCGCACTGAAAACATGACTTTTGTCAAAAGTTATCTCTTTCCACATACCAAAATCCATAAAATTATATATACTAAAACCGTGATATCACATTGTCCTTATATCTTTCATGATCTCATTAATACTTACAAACATCTAATTATATTCTTAACCCTTCATTTTGAACATATCATGTGATTTCAAAAAATATCTGAATAACCTTTCATGGTTACCGTTACCATTAAATATATACATTAAATTACATAAGAAAAAACTATAGTGTAACAATCCTTAGATGTTTCTTTATTCCATAGTAAAATTAAGTTACATATACAACTTTAGTCATGATAAACATGGAATCATTACACTGCCATCCTAAACCATTGACCTAGATTCGTATTTTTATTTTTAAACACTTCTTTCACCTCACATATTAGTTGTAGTTTCTTTATCTTCATTAACAAAAATAATACCCACAAAACCTTACTGATTCTCATCAGGAGATCATCCCTAAGGGAATTGATTTTCATAATGTCTGTACATTCCACATTTAAAACATTTTACCACTATTTATGTCTTTGTAATATCATTATCAATGTCAATCATATTATTGGAAACCTTTCTGTTGCAATTATTGGCTTAGTTTCCTTCTTTTACACACCTAGAGAATATTCCAGTTCCTTTTAAACATTATACTTGATGCCACTTCTCAATAGATTTACATGAGGAAAATTGAGCATTCGTTCCTCTATTATCGTTATGAAACTCCATATTTCTCTTATTAGTTGGGTCAGGAAACATACCAAAGATGAGGTTATTGATCATATTATGAGATTGCTAATTATGCATAATAATGATGCTTTGACTTCCAAATCCCATTTAATTGGGTTTCTCATGAATAATATCATTCCATTTTCCATAATATTTTCCATTACCATGAATCCTCCTATTTCCATAATTTTTTTAAAACCAAAAATAATAGTGTGAGAGGAAAAAATCATACTAGGAAAACTATATAATCAAGGGGGAGTACGTTCAATTTGTAACATCATAGGTTTAATCCTAGGTTATTCGTGAATGTTATGACAATTCTAGGACTATAAAAAATACTAATAATTAATCTTATAGACATTCCAAGACATTCCTTATAAATATCTCTAGGGATCACACTAATGTTTTCACATTAATGATTCCAAAGGTTATATAATCCTTTAATCTGATACTAGCTTTAGAGACCCAAGATTAACATAAATGGAAATTACATTACTTTTGTGGAATAATTAATACATGAAACAAAAAAATTCCAAAAGACCATACTAGTTTAGAGGCATTGGAAACTAGGAACATAATCTTGTAATCATAGTGACAGATATTCAACATCTACCGTAATCATCATCCCCATTAGTTTTCCTACCTAAAACCATTCTTTATATCCTAGGAAAAATAAAACATAAAAAGGGTGATCTCAAATGCTTGGAAAGGGTAAACATGGATAAAATAAAACAAACCATATACATTTAAATGTAAAAATATCACTACAGGAAAACTTCCTATTAGCGGCGGTTTAAACTGCCGCTATATAGTTTGGTGGCAGTTTATAGAACCCGCCGCTAAACTGGTCGTCGACAATCAATTAGCGATGGTTTTATGAATTTCGTAGCGGTAAAGGAAAATCGTTGTAGTACCTCATTTCACAGCGGTTTTTGGTAAATTTAGTGGCGGTTTTAAGGGCTATTTAATTAGCTGCAGCTATAATCACCGCGAAATTCAGGCGTATCATGCGGCTGCTTAGCGGCAGTTTTAACCACCGCTAATTCCAACATGATTTTTTGGCGGTTTTAACCGCCACTAAGTGTATTGTAGATTACAATTAGTGGCGGTTTAAACCGCCAGTAAATGTATAAGTGGTAAAACATTAGCGGTGGTTAAAACCACCGCAAAATGCTGATCGGAAAAGAAATCATTTCTTCTTATACTGCACCACTGCCCTGAAAAAAAATCCAAACAAAAAACCATTTATCATGCCAAACATTCTCAACGAGAAGGAATTTATCATATGTTTCCACTAATAGAAGTATTTTCCCAAGCTTAAAAATATTTCATAGGCCAATTTATACCTCACAATGGGCTAGATAAATAGTTTTGGTTCCTAGAAACCATCAACTAATCAACTCACAATGGAATTAAGGTTTATGGTACATGATAAACTAAAAAATATATGTCTCCTGGTAATGATGAATAACATGCAAAAAATCAAATAATAGAAGGTTTGGTGTTACACCCAACATGGCTAACATCACTACCAACACATGTACTAAATAAATTCATGGTTTTAATAACACCCAACACAACTATCAAAGAAGAGAAGGTTTGGTGTTACACCCAACATATATACATGAAGATAACAATGGTTAACATTACACCCAACCCATATAATAAATAATAACAATAGTTGGAATTACATTCCACCCATGTAATTAAAAAGAACACTAGTTTTAATTGCACCCAACCCATATAAGAAGTCATAGGAATATTAGGAATTAAGCCCAATATATGTAAAAACTAAGATAAATTGTCAGAATCATGTGTAACCTACATAACCACACAAATTTTGTTGGAATCACACCCAAACCATATACCAAAAAGAATGATAGTTGGCATCTTATACAACATATTATAAAGTGTTCAACATGGTTAAAAAATAGCCAACCTATATAGCTGGCCAATGAAATGGTTAGTATTACGCCAAACCTAATTAACAATATAGAAACATCATTGGAATGAAACCCAACTAAAGCACCAAGTAATAACAAGAATTTAATTACACACAATAAAAAATATACATTATTTTACTCAAGTAACTCTTACTTGGATAAGATCTCCACAATCAATTATGTTGTATATAATTCACCATCATTGAGGAATTTCTTTAAATAACTTTTATGATATTATCATTTCTCATTAATACATACCCCTCTTGGTTATCATTCCACGTTCTACCACCAATTTCAATTTAATTCATGGATTTACATGATTAATAATTATAAACTAGAGGACATTACACAGCCCAAACAAACCATTCTTGAATCTCATCTATGAGGAAATCTAATTTTGTTCCATCCTGATCCATTGTTACCTTCCCTTCTACACTTGTGAATCAACTAACACATACAACATATATATAATAAGGAGAAAATCTATGCACCACCTACGCAATATTCATAAACACCCTTTCATTTAATGTTGATGAAAAAGTTTCTCCAATTCAATAAGAATACCTAAAGCATACAAAATACCTAAAATTATGGATTTAGAATGAAACACAAGATAACATCAAATGAAACAAGAGACTAGGGGTCACATGGATTTATACATATAGTTTAGAGATGATCAAAATTGAAAATATTTGATTCCATAAATAATTAAAGTGTATGGGTCAAAATGTGCCAAATAAGAGAGGGGAGGGATCACTACTAGTCGTTTGTCCTATAAGGAGGATGAACGAGGATTAAATTGGTTTATGTTCAGTCAGAATAAGAACCTTTAAAGCATCATTGTTATAAAATACTTTGTATCGATGATTGAAATTATGGTTCCCGGATATAAGGTATCTCTATTCTACCACATAAGAAGAAATTTGAGAAATAGAGGACATATTTAAAGAGAATAGAGAATATTTTAGAAGATATGTAACCATTAAGAGGGAATCAGTTGTGCTAATCAAACAAAATAAGTGCATAACATGGAAAACATTACGTGGACCACATGATCTATTCTAGGTCATGAAAATCACATAACCCATAAAACATTTTTTGATCACATGATTTTTCTTAATACATATAATCATGATACCATGTGAAGGTCACATGAATCACATAAAGATTAGTAGATCATGAATAAATCCTCAAGAGACAAATGAATCAGATAATATTGACTAATGGCCAAGGGTGTGCATAAAAGTTCAAATAAATTACCATTGATTAGTCCATGGATTGATTAAGTGAGATATTTAGACAAGGTGATCACACAATGAGGTCAAGTGACATGATCACATGATTAGGTCTCTTGTATGGTTCTTGTGTTGAGGTCATTCAAAGTTGTCTTGCAAAACAATCGCACGAGAGAGGCGGTTTTGAGAGCTATGGAGCTTCATGTCACCGGTCAAATGGCCATCCTCTCACCCCCAATTTATAGGGAACCTCAAGGAATAGAAATGAATGTATAGAAGACCAAAATATGTTTTGAATTCCAACCAGAGAAATCATAAGAGACTCATGATGTCATTTCCTACCTCATATCTGAGTCATTGTTCCTTCGAACATCACTTTTGTGGGGGGGCATTTTTTGACGCTAGCCAAATGAGAGTTGTATATTTTAGGAACAATGAAATACCCAAAGCATAGGTGTTAATATATACCCAAAGAAAAGAAAATTCTAGCATGTATACATATAGATTAATCACCTAGGTCACAAGGACCATGTGAACTTCAATAAGGCTCATGATCACATGACACTAGGAACATCATGCAAAGGGTTTATGCAATTCATGTGATCTGTTCCTGATCATGTGAAGCCCCATCAAATAGCCCAATTAATCATGTAAAACCCCTATGATTATTCTTTTTCATCATATGACATGTCATCTAACAATCTCCCAATATTTTCATAAAATAAATGTTAGAAAAGAGGGAAGCTTAATGGGAAGGGAGTTGCATTGGTTTTCATGTGATGTTGTTACGTGCCTCATAAAAACTATTAATGATTATGAAAATTACCTTAGAAAACTATCTTGATCTAGTGATATCCATTCAACATGGCTGTTTGGACATGCAACACCCTAATGAGTCCAATTCCCATTGTTGAATTTACAACAGAAACATCAAAGAGCCTATTACCATAGATCATCTAACAAATGAAAAAAACACATCATTCTCTTTACCAACTATGGTTATTGTGATCATTCAAGGTTATCCACTGAAGATCCTCCAAGACAAATGGTTTTTTAAAGGTTACATACACCAAAAATGTTATATATACAAACCAACATTTCCCATATTTGTTCAACACATCAACAATACTACTCATGGTCCGATGATGCATCATCACCCTCTCCACCTCCATCTCCTGTTGAAACCTGTAAGAACATTATATTGAAAATTAAATATTTTTTAATATTTATAATTAAACTTAAAACCAATAAAAGTTTTCAAACTAAGTGATTTTTATTTTTTGTGATTTACCTGCTCACCACCAGTCGGAGCACTACCACTGGGGGCATATCTGCTCATCTGTTGATATAAATCATTCAACGCTTTCTGCATAGCGGATATCTGAGCCCCTTGGTCTTGAACTGTGGCTCATAGAGAAGAAATCTCCCTCTGAGCATCTTCATGTATGGGCTGACTATATGCAGGATTATATATGGATGGAATCCCTGATGGCCTGCTAAAGACCTCAGATGGTACGGGTCCCAAACCCATCCCGCGCACTCTACCTGGATGATCCTTCCCAAGGAATTGAGCAACCAGGTCATCCTGGGAGACTGAGTAGGACTGCCCAGGATTGGCATCCCATAGTTCTTTAATTTTTACCTATAAATCAAATATCAATACATATTAACACAGTAAAAATTGATAATAAGTTATTATAATAAAAATTTGACTTCATACTCCCAACTTCTTTGGTAGGCTCATTAACAAAATAGTCATCTTATTTTTTGTGAACATCCAACCACAGTTCAGTCTGGGAGGCTTCATGCCCCAAATTCTCTGACTGCATTAAGAAAAGATAAATCAAAAATTAAATATATTAAATAGATAATATTTTATTATATTTATTTAAAATATTTAAAATATTACCAATGACATTCGGCTTCTAGAAAATCTTTTTGAGCCCGCCGTGTGAGGGATGACTTGCTTCGCCCTGTTTGATGCATTCTGTCGTGAGATATCCTGAAATAAATAAAATTCAATTTAACAGTAATGTATCCAATTTCATCTCTTCTTAATATACATGTATTAATGTAAAATGAGGATAATATAATAATATATATTTCAATACCATCCGCTTTTCATCATGATGCCTGTTAACAAAAACATTCCACTGCACTTTCGGTACCCCATTGGGTAGCTTGTCATACTTTTGTTCCAAGGTTAACGAATTATCGTTGACATCACACCATAATCTCTATATTAAATCCTTCCATTTTTTACCATGATTTTTCAATGTCCACTTCCGTGCTATCACATCAGCAACTATAAAATGGAAGAACATTTGTATACAGAAATTCATTTTAAACATATTAGTAACATGACATTCAATTAAACCATAATGTAATAAAATTACCTTTATTTTAGAATCGAAAACTTCATTTTTCCAGTTTGGAGGCATGTGTATCCAATCATCATATGAAATGGGTTGGGAAATGGGCTCCGCTGCCAACTGACCTATAATCTGTCAAAGTAAACCCAAGGCATCATCCGTAGGGACCCCATAAGAATCAAATGGCATGACTATTTTTTCGCCATTGAAGTTCCTAACATCTGATATTTTTATGTGTTTCACCATGGTTTTATTTTTGTCATATTCAATGAGAAAACAATTACTATAAACAAAATGCAATAAATTAATTTAATTAAAATTTATACCTACGACTGTGACCCTCCAGTATGTCCGGGATGAACTGGAAGGGGTCTATTTCCGCCCAAATGATGAAGCACATGTAGGGGGAGTTGACGACTCAGCCTCTAATGGGAGGCCCTTTGATGGTGTAAGAGATGCTTTAGGGGGAGATGGTGAGGGGGTGTAGGAAGTTGGTGCCTCAGATGTCGTGGGGTGTAACACCCCAAGCTTCTACGGTACGCTTCTCTTTGAATAATGTGATAGCGTGTGTTGTACGCAATACCGAGTTCTAACACACCATAACCAATCAAACTAGCCGTTATGAATAGTAATACCTACTTTTTAAAATTATATATTTTAAAATTAACTTTATTTCTGGATTCGGAATATCGAATTTATCCTAAGGTGAAATTTTGGTACTTTTCAGATAACTTCCAAATTTTGATGAATAGTGAAAATTACAAGATTTTAATTAAAAACAACTTTTTTAATCGAAATAATTAATAATGATAAAATATGAATTTGAGTGTTTTTAAAGTATATTTAGAATATATTTTTACCATTTAATATAATGTTGGTCATTGGACATAATTTGACAATTAAACCGAACATAAACAAGTGTCAATCTTTTGATAGTTATTATATCTTAAAAACACGCTTTTTGTTTTGACAGTGGGAATTAATTTTAAATTAATTTCGGCCACTTATGTGTTTTGAATTTAGAAAAATGGATTCCATATTTGGAATCAGGATGATCAAATTGTGTAAATAGGTAACTTTTATTTTTAGACATTTTGAATAATTACTGCGGTAAATATTTTATTTACCATGGTTAAGGGTAAATCCGGTAAATAAGGGTTAAAAAATAAAATTATAATAATACTAAATTACCCTAAAACGTTTCCTAGCCTTATTGGTTTATACATGTTCGACCATAGGCATCTTTGGGTCGATTTTGGGACCCCATGGTGCCACTTGTAGGTGATAGGGCCACTTCTTTTAAAATGAATACAAAAATGACACAAGCATATATCTTTTAGCAAAACAATTATTGCATAGGGTTATATATGTTGGATTTTAGATTATAAATTTTAATTAGAAATATAAAACGATTTCCTACATAATTATATTTTATCTATAATTTTTAGACATTAAATAATTTAATTTATTTATGACACAATGATGATGTAGTAATTACTATAATAGTGAAAAATAAAAATAATTGATATTATAAATACCCAAATAAATATAATATGAAACTTTTAATGAATTAAACTAATTTTATAGGACAATATGATATAATAGGATTGATTTAATTGACTTTTTTTGAAGTAATCAATCTTTTATGAGTTTCAAAAAATCAACTATTGAATAGTGTCAAAATTGACATAAAAGAGTTCTTAAAACAAATATTATATTATTAATTGATATTAAATTCATAAATATATACGGTTCGGCCAAGAGACTTATATCATGATAGGTTCATCGTTAATGGACCTCTTTTGGGTCGCTTGGATGTATATATTATGTTTATTAACCATATAATATAAAAATACAAAGAGACATTGTAAAAGTGAAAATAATTAACTAAGAGTTAATACTTAAAGATAAGGTTAATATAATGACCCAAACCTGTCTAAATTCTATTGGTTGAATTTTTTTCGACCCATCCCCACTTTAACATTTAAATAATAAACTTTGGATCCATTATAAACCGAATATTAATTTATTATAAATTAATATTTCTAGCTTTTCCAAAGGTGCCCCTCACCCATCTTATAAAAGGTCACTCCTCCTTATCATTTCTTCACACCTTCAAAGCCCTTTGGGTCAGCCAACGCCTGCCCAAATACTATCTCAACTTCCTTCACTACAACCTGGAGGCCTTAGTTTGATCAGAAAGCTAACCTAAGGAGCCCTTTTGATCAAATCAAAAGGAAGAACCTGATGAATAGGTAATGCTTTCACCACCCCTTTTCAAGTTCCTTTCTTCTTCCACTTCCTCTTTCTTTGTTATTACCATTATAAAATAATAACTCCAGTATCATATATATACTGTGATGTTATTATAAATATGGTACAACCATATTCAGTATTCTATCCATCCTTTGTATAACATGTCCTCATACGTGCGTACGTACGGCTTACCGTCTCCACGTCGTGGTGTAATTGTTATTCAATATAATATTATTTGGATGGGTATAATAATGATGTGTAACTCATGTAAATAATAAATATAACATCTTAATGATTCTGTATATATGATATACCATCCATTTATATATTATTTTAATATCAAAAGAATGATATTGTCGCTCGTGCGTACGTACGGACTACCGTCTCCACGAACATGATAAGATTCATTCTCCATCGTATCCATTCAAGTATAATTATCATTTTATGATTTAAAAATGACGTTTAAGGACTTGATATCATTCTAGATATGAATAATATACAACCTATCCTTTAAAAACATGTCTTACGTAACAAAACATACAAAAGAAAACAAGTAAGTTAACATCTGAAACAACGGTAATACTAAGATATTGTTATCAAATCAATATTAAAAGATCATATATGATATCATATTAATGTATATGATTCATGTATAATTTAATAACAATTATTTCACCATTATACAGGAGGTTAACCTACCCCAACCAAGGAAAAGTATAAGGTAAGGGTTATTTCACAATCTCTTCATTATCCGAGGTTGTTTATATGTAATAATCTACTGGGATCTCTTTATCCACCACATCCATGTTTTCTTAAAAATATATTTCAAAAATTTTTATTATTTACAAGAATATGGGTTCAAGTAATTTATACCCTTGTTAGACTTTTTATAAGAGGAATCTTTTCGTTGTTTTCAAAACAAGGTCTTTTTAACCTTTTCGACCGAATTAAGGTAAGAATGTTTTTTTAACTTATACGGCGGGTGCAGTTACATTTCGCCGTTATAAAATCTTCAAAGCTTTCCTTAAAAGCTTATAAGAATATTTTCAAATAAAATGTTTTATTTTATATGGCTCTTAAATGATTTCAAAAATATAATGAGATAATTCTCTAAAAAGTGTTTTGATTTCATCTATGTAAACATCCTTTGATGGATTTTACGCTTATTTGAAGTTGATTTATTATGATACAAAACTTCTATATTGTATTGAAGGTTTTGTGATATGTTTTACTTTGGATGTGCTATTTTTATACCATTCATAGTTTATGGTGAAATTATTGACATTTCGTATGCTAGTTTTAATACGAATGTTTATGTTATGTTTAATCCTTTTCATATGGGAATGCAATGGACTTAATATGTGACGGGTGGAGCCCGCTATAGCTTCTCGATGCATCGGTAGGTCTCATGAGACAAACTAGTGTCTTGGCACAAGGCCTTGACAAAATCTTATTTGTAGTCTTGGCACGAGGCCTTGGCTATGCGGTTATGATAGTCTGGCATTATGCATTCCAACATTATGAAAGTGGTTATTGATATTGCATGTGTTTATTCGATTAGTAGAATATCCATGTGAATAAGTAAATGGCATTATTTCATTTTACTTTTTCCATACTATGTTGATGTTCAAGTTTAAAAGACTTTTGTTTTAGTAATGAATTGCCTTAAACGTTTATGCTTATTTTGAATGTTTCGCTATATTGTTATTCTTACTGGGCATTTGAGCTCACCCCTTTTCTATGTTTTATTTTTCCCAAGATGTGAAGAAGTATGTTATGAGTGACCTGCATGGATATTATGAGGGGATAATAGTGTGGACTGTGGAGACATTATGTTGTTGTAGTAGTTTTTCATTTTATGATGTAATGTAAAACTTATGAATATATCTAGTGTTTCCAAGGCTACTAAACCGATCGGTCTTTTGAGATTTGATCTTTCTTGTGATCATGTCAATGTTATGTAATAATGCACCGACTCTGGGTAACTAGGGTCGGCGCGTTACAGTTGGTATCATAGGAAGTTTAGTACAAACCATGGAAGCTAGATTTAGATAAACTCTGATTAGAGCACTTAGAACTAAGATGAACATTGAGGATTAGTATAGAAGAACTTCCTATAATTTTGGTATTGTAGAGATTTTGTGAGTTTTCCGAGCAATACATCCCTTTCTGGATACGAGCAAGTAGAGGCGGCTCTGGCACAGATGTACCTAGGGGTAAAACCCGAAAACACCGCTTTGAGCTAGACTCGAACGGGAACTGGTACACGACAACGGGCCTTGCTGCACTCTTGGTTACGACACTCTCGGGTTATATGCTTAGGATAACTCTCATTTTCATTACAAATCATTATGAAGGGTTTATGAGTATATACTTCCTCAAAGAAAACATTTTTATGATTATGGATTATATCCATAAATAGTTCAATTTATGTTAAGTATTTTATAAGTATATGATTATGTATTTTGATTCATAAACTAATCTAGTTTATGAAATTGTTTAGAAATGACGCCTAGTGGAAGAAATGGAAACCATATCAATGCCCGCACTCCATGTAAGGATTTCCCTCCTGCTCAAGATAATTATAGTGGGGCTGGTGATGCAACTGGTGCCGATCAGCTAATCACCATACTAGGACAACTTACTTAGGTTATGAATAATAACCTTACCCATATGGAGCACCCTGATCCACAACATGGAGGATCAATGTTAGATCGATTCATGAGGTAACAACCACCAATTTTCAATGGGAGTACAAATCCCATAGTAGCTGAGCAATGGATAAATTCCCTACAGAAAATATTTCAGGGTTTGGGGAGAAGTGAAAGGGAAAAAGTTATCATGGCAATTTACCGCCTCACTGGAGATGTTGTTCAATGGTGGTCATTGATTCAAAATATGAAGGAAGATGATGAAGTATCAGATATGGAATGGAGGGAGTTAAAAGATCTGTTTTTAGAAAAATACTTTCCTCGCGACCATCGAGCAGATATGGAAAGACAATTTCTGAGTCAGAGACAAAAGGAGGATGAGAATGTCACAAAGTATGAGGTTAAGTTTACAAGGTTAGCAAGGTATGCTGGAGATTATATACGTAACCCAAGAAGTAAGATTGATCGTTTCTTTGATGGGTTAAAACCATTTCTTCGTTGAGCATTAGTCTCACAATCCTTTTCGTCGTACGAAGACATTGTCTCATGTGCTATCAAGACTGAAAAGGAATTCTCTAAGTCTTATGACTTTAAAGAAAATAAAGAGAAGAAAAGACCTTCTGATCAATCTGGGAATGGAAATAAGGGAAATGTTGAATATCCATCTTGTGGTAAATGCGGGAAGAAACACCCTGGTACTTGCTTGAAGGGAATGGGAGTCTGTTACAAGTGTGGTGAAAAAGGCCACCAAGCTCGTGATTGCAAGGGGAAGAAGGAAGCTACCAATGTTCAGTGCTACAATTGCAGGGAGATGGGGAATTATACAAATTAATGTCCTAAGCGTCAGGAGAACTTACCTCTGAAAAGGCCAAGGGATCAAGGCTAGGCTTATGCTATCACTACTGCGGAGGTAGAAGCTCCGAAAGACGTGGTGGCAGGTAATTTAATGGTTTCCTCAAGTTTAGCAAATGCATTATCTGACTCTGGATAACCGCATTGTTTCATATCTTTCCAGTTTGCTAAGAAAATTAGATATTTCCAATTTGATTTAATAAAGGAGTTGTTAGTTAAAAATCTTAAGGGAAGTATCATTGCAACAATGTTTTGTGAATCAGTCCCCATTAGAGCACATAAATGTTCTTTATCTGCTGATCTCATCGTTATACCTATGATTGAGTTTGATATAATCCTCGGTATAGACTGGATTTCAGACTATGATGCGGAGATTTATTGTAAGAAGAAAGAGGTTACTATTCTTGATAATAATGATAAGGAACACCTTATCTTTAGAGCAGAATCGTCACCACCAAATTCTTATTTAGATCCACCCCCAGTAGCTCAACTTAATTCAATTATTGGGGAGGAAGATAATGAAATAACTGTCAGTGAGGAAATGAATGTTCAAATAGAGGATGTACATGTTGTGAAAGAATTTTTATATGTATTTCAGGAAGATTTACCTGGACATCCTCCAGAACGAGAAGTTGAGTTTTCCATTGATTTGATTCCTGGATCAAGGCCTATATCGAAGACCACTTATAGAATGGCCACTGTATAATTAGTTTAACTAAAGAAACAACTAGAGGAATTGAGTAATAAGGGATTTATTCGCCCTACTGTTTCTCCATGGGGATCCCCTGTTCTTTTTGTTAAAAAGAATGATGGATCTATGAGGTTATGTATCGACTACAGGGAGATCAATGATATAACAATAAAGAACAAGTATCCCCTACCACGCATTGATGATTTATTTGACCAACTGCATGGAGCTCAATACTTTTCAAATATTAACCTTCGATCTGGATACCATCAGTTGTGTGTGAAGAAGGAAGACATTCTGAAGACAGCATTTCAAACCAGGTACGGGCATTACGAGTTTACTGTAATGCCGTTTGGATTGACTAATGCACCCTCTGTATTCATGGATCTGATGAATAGAGTTTTCAAGGAGTATCTCAACGAATTTGTGGTGGTATTTATTGATGATATCTTCGTATACTCCAAAACCTACGAAGATCATGAAAATCACTTGCACATTATCTTGAAGACTTTGAGGAGGCATGAAATATATGGGAAGTTTAGCAAGTGTGAATTCTGGCTTCAGGAGATTTCTTTTCTTGGCCATATTGTCTCTAAAGATGGAATCTCTGATGATCCTTATAAGACCAAGGCAATCCAAGAATGGCCAACACCTACGAGTATAACTGAGGTACATAGTTTTTTTGGTTTGGCAGATTATTATCGACATTTCGTCCAGAATTTTGCCCGATTGGCTAACCCATTAATGAAGCTCACACGTAAAGGGGTTAAATTTGTTTGGACAAAATAGTGTGAAGAATGTTTCAACGAATTGAAGAGAAGATTAGTCAATTCTCCTATATTGACTCTACCATCTGGGAATGATGGGTTCGTTATTTATAGTGATGCATCAAGAAAGGAATTGGTTGTGTCCTTATGCATAATGATAGAGTTATTGCCTATGCATCACGACAGTTGAAAATTCATGAACAAAACTATCCTACTCATGATCTCGAGTTATCAGCTATGATCTTTGCTTTGAAGATATGGAGGCACTACCTCTATGGTGAAAAATGTGAGATTTATACTGATCTTAAGAGTTTGAAGTATATCTTCTCACAAAAAGAACTCAACATGAGGCAAAGGAGATGGCTTGAATTACTCAAGGATTATGATTGTACAATACACTACCACCCGGGGAAAGCAAACATGGTGGCAGATGCTTTGATCAGAAAAGACCATGGATTTTTTAACATGATGATAAATGAAAGGGATCCAATTTTCATGGATCTAGTGAGAATTGACATGGGAATAACCAGGGAAGGTGAAACATCAATGATTTTTCAAAGGGTTGCCAAACCATCTTTACTAGAAAGGATTAAGAGTTCCCAGACCGATGATGAAGAATTCCAAAAGAAGATTAAAGCTGTGAATGATGAGAGATTGAGAGACTTTGTGTATGAAGATGGAATTTTGAGATTCGGGAAGAGACTTTGTGTTCCCGATATACCTGATCTAAAAAGGTAATTGATGGATGATGCTCATAGTTCCAATTTCTCTATACACCCTGGGAGCACCAAAATGTATAGATATTTGAAGGAATATTTTTGGTGGGACAACATGAAGAGGGAGATTTCTAATTTTGTTTCAAGATGAATGGTTTTTCAACAAGTGAAAGCTGGAAGGCAACAACCTGGAGGAGTCATGCTACCTCTTCCCATACCAGAGTGGAAATGGGACAATATTACGATGGACTTTGTCATGGGGCTACCAAAGCACCAAGAAGGAACGATGCAATATGGGTTATTGTTGATCGTCTTACCAAGTCAGCAAATTTTCTTTCTATAAGAGAAGATCTACCCCTGGAACGTCTAGCAAGACTATATATTAATGAAGTTGTGAGACTTCATGGAGTACCCCTATCGATTGTTTCTGATCGTGATCCCCGTTTTACTTCAAGATTTTGGAAAAGTCTTCAGAAATCCCTGGATACTGAACTTCATTTGAGCACTGCTTACCACCCTCAGACAGATGGACAATCAGAATGAACTATTCAGACCTTAGAAGACATGTTGAGATCTTTCTCACTTTACTTTCAGGGTATGTGGGATCAATATTTACCACTGGTTGAATTTTCCTATAACAATAGCTTCCATTCGAGTATTCAAATGGCACCATATGAAGCGTTATACGGAAAGAGATGTCGTACACCAACCTGTTGGGATGACGTTGGTGAAAGAAAACTTGTAGGCCCAGAACTGGTGGAGGAAACGGTGGAAAAGGTGAAGGTAATCCAAAATCACATCAAAGGAGCTCAAAGTAGGAAGAAGAGCTATGCCAATATTTGAAGGAAGGATTTGGAATTTCAAGTCGGTGATCATGTTTTCCTGAATGTATCTCCATGGAAGGGAGTCATATGTTTTGGTATGAAAGGTAAATTGAGTCCCAGGTACATCGGACCTTTCGAAATTTTAGAACGAATTGGGGCTGTGGCTTACCGATTGGCAATGCCGCCAAGTCTCTCCAAAGTTCACGATATGTTCCACGTATCTCTGTTGAGAAAATACATGCCTGACCCAACGCATGTACTCACCTATGAGGAATTAGAACTGGAACCCGATCTTTCCTATTGTGAAGTGCCCGTCAGGATTCTTGATACGAGAGAACAAGTACTTAGAAACCGGACGACGCGTCTGGTAAATGTTTTGTGGAGAAACCATAAGATGGAAGAGGCAACGTGGGAATCTGAGGAACATATGATGAAGAACCACCTGAGTCTTTTCATGTGATAATTATTCTAGAAATTTCGAGGACGAAATTATTTGAAGGAGGGGAGAATATAACACCCCAAGCTTCTACGGTATGCTTCTCTTTGAATAATGTGATAGCGTGTGTTGTACGCAACATCGAGTTCTAACATACCATAACCAATCAAACTAGCCGTTATGAATATTAATACCTAATTTTTGAAATTATATATTTTAAAATGAACTTCATTTCTGGATTCCGAATATCAAATTTAGCATAAGGTGAAATTTTGGTACTTTTCGGATAAATTTCATATTTTGATGAATATTGAAAATTACTAAATTTTAATTAAAAACAAATTTTTTAATCAAAACAATTAATAATGATAAATTATGAATTTGAGTGGTTTTAAAGTATATTTAGAATATATTTTTACCATTTAATATAATTGTGGTCATTGTACATAATTTTACTATTAAACCGAACATAAACAAGTGTCAATCTTTTGATAGTTATTATCTCTTAAAAACGCGCTTTTTGTTTTGACAGCGGGAATTAATTTTTAATTAATTTCTGCCACTTCTGTGTTTTGAATTTAGAAAAATGTATTCCATATTTTTAATCAGGATGTTCAAATTGTGTAAATAGGTAACTTTTATTTTTAGACATTTTGAATAATTACTGCGGTAAATATTTTATTTACCATGGTTAAGGGTAAATCCGGTAAATAAGGGTTAAAAAATAATATTATAATAATAATAATTACCCTAAAACGTGTCCTAGCCTTATTGGTTGATACATGTTCGACCATAGGCATCTTTGGGTCGATTTTGGGACCCCATGGTGCCACTTGTAGGTGATAGGGACACTTTTTTTAAAATGAATACAAAAATGACACAAGCATATATCTTTTAGAAAAACAATTATTACATAGGGTTATATATGTTGGATTTTATATTATAAATATTCATTAGAAAGAAAACAAGATTTCCTACATAATGATATTTTATATATAATTTTTAGACATTATATAATTTAATTTATTTATGACACAATGATGATGTAGTAATTACTATAATAGTGAAAAATTAAAATAATTGATATTATAAATACCCAAATAAATATAATATGAAACTTTTAATGAATTAAACTAATTGTCTAGGATAATATGATATATTAGGATTGATTTAATCAGCTTTTGTCGAAGTAATCAATATGTTATGAGTTTCAAAAAAACAAACTATTGAATAGTGTCAAAATTGACATAAAAGAGTTCTTAAAACAAATATTATATTATTAATTGATATTAAATTCATAAAAATCTAAGGATCTGGAAATAGACTTATATCATGATAGGTTCATCATTAATGGACCACTTTGGGGTCTCTTGGATGTATATAGTATGTTTATTAACCATATAATATAAAAATACCAAGAGACATTGTAAAAGTGAAACTAATTAACTAAGAGTTAATACTTAAAGATAAGGTTAATATAATGACCCAAACCTGTCTAAATTCTATTGGTTGAGTTTTTTTAGACCCATAAACATCTTAACATTTAAATAATATACTTTTGAGCCATTATAAACCGAATATTAATTGATTATAAATTAATATTTCTAGCTTTTCCAAAGGTGCCCCTCACCCCTCTTATAAAAGGGAACTCCTCCTTCTCATTTCTTCACACCATCAAAGCCCTTTGGTTCGGAAAAACCCTGAACAAATACTATCTAAACTTCCCTCACTACAACCTAGAGGCCTTAGTTTGATTAGAAATCCATCCTATGGAGCCCTTTTGATCAAATCAAAAGGAAGAACCTGAAGAAGAGGTAATGCTTTCGCCACCCCTTTTCAAGTTCCTTTCTTCTTCCACTTCCTCTTTATTTGTTATTACCATTATAAAATAATAAATCCAGTATCATATATATACTGTGATGTTATTATAAATATGGTACAACCATATTCAGTATTCTATCCATCCTTTGAATAACATGTCCCCATACGTGCGTACGTACGGCTTACCGTCTCCACGTCGTGGTGTAATTGTTATTCAATATAATATTATTTGGATGGGTATAATAATGTTGTGTAACTCATGTAAATAATAAATATAACATATTAATGATTCTGTATATATGATATACCATCCATTTATATATTATTTTAATATCAAAATAATGATATTGTCGCTCGTGCGTACGTACGGACTACCGTCTCCACGAACGCGATAAGATTCATTCTCCATCGTATCCATTCAAGTATAATTATCATTTGATGATTTAAAAATGATGTTTAAGGACTTGATATCATTCTGGATATTAATAATATACAAACTATCCTTTACAAACATGTCTTACGTAACAAAACATACAAAAGAAAACAAGTAAGTTAACATCCGAAACAACGATAATACTAAGATATTATTATCAAATCAATATTAAAAGATCATATATGATATCATATTAATGTGTATGATTCTTGTATAATTTAATAACAATTATTTCACCATTATACAGGAGGTTAACCTACCCCAACCAAGGAAAATTACAAGGTAAGGGTTATTTCACAATCTCTTCATTATCCGAGGTTGTTTATATGTAATAATCTACTGGGATCTCATTATCATCCACATCCATGTTTTCTTAAAAATGTATTTCAAAACATTTTTAATATTTACAAGAATATGGGTTAAAGTCATTTATACCCTTGTTTGACTTTTTATAAGAGGAATCTTTCCGTCGTTTTCAAAACAAGGTCCTTTTAACCTTTTTGACAGAGTTAAGGTAAGAATGTTTTTTTAACTTATACGGCGGGTGCGGTTATTTACCACCATTATAAAATCTTCAAAGCTTTCCTTACAAGCTTATAAAAATATTTTCAAAGAAAATGTTTTATTTTATATGGATCTTAAATGATTTCAAAAATAGAAAGAGATATTTCTCTAAAAAGTGTTTTGATTTCATCTATGTCAACATCCTTTGATGGATTTTACGCTTATTTGAAGTTGAATTATTATGATACAAAACTTCTATATTGTATTGAATGTTTTGTGATATGTTTGACTGTGGATGTGCTATTTTTATACCATTCATAGTTTATGGTGAAATTATTGACATTTCTTATGTTAGTTTTAATACGAATGTTTATGTTATGTTTAATCATTTTCATATGGGAATACATTGGACTTAATATGTGATGGGTGGAGCCTGCTATAGCTCCTCGATGCATCGGTAGGTCTCATGAGACAAACTAGTGTCTTGGCACAAGGCCTTGACAAAATCTTATTTGTAGTCTTGGCACAAGGCCTTGGCAATGTGGTTATGATAGTCTGGCATTATGCATTCCAACATTATGAAAGTGGTTATTGATATTGCATGTGATTATTCGATTAGTAGAATATCCATGTGAACAAGTAAATGGCATTATTTCATTTTACTTTTGCCATACTATGTTGAAGTTCATGTTTAAAAGACTTTTGTTTTAGTAATGCATTGCCTTAGATGTTTATGCTTATTTTGAATGTTCCGCTATATTGTTATCCTTACTGGGCATTTGAGCTCACCCCTTTTCTATGTTTTATTTTTCCCAGGATGTGAGGATGTAAGTTATGAATGACCTGCAGGGATATTATGAGGGGATAATAGTGTGGACTGTGGAGACATTATGTTGTTGTAGTAGTTTTTCATTTTATGATGTAATGTAAAACTTATGAATATATCTAGTGTTTCCAAGGCTACTAAACCAATCGGTCTTTCAAGATTTGATCATTCATGTGATCATGCCAATGTTATGTAATAATGCACCGAATCTGGGTAACTAGGGTCAGGGCGTTACATGGGGAGTGACCCAGATGGATCAGCATCCGTCACAGAACTAGAAAATATAGTATACCGCATCCTGCTTGGAATTCCTGTCATTTAATCAAATAAAATTAAGTTCAGAATATATATTTCAAAAAAATTATGCAGAAATAAAAATTAAAAATGATAATAGATGCCCAGTACTATCAAACAAAATATATATAACAATGATAATGAATGACTGCAGAAATGAAACAAGTGGTTTCTGTATGAATGAATAATTGTACATACAATCATTTTCCCCTTCAATCATGTCGGTTTCCTGCTCCATTTCTTCATCCACTTCATTCATCCTTGCAAGACTAATATTTTCAATATCATGACGGACAAATAATTCTTCTTCCTGTTGTTGATGACATTCAATTTCAGAGGTCAAATCTTCCACTTCATCACCCATATCATACAAATCTCTTTTTATTACATGAGTAACAACACTCCACCCTTCATTCACAACATCATTCACATAATATACCATTTTTTCTTGCTATGCTAAGATATATGGATCATGCATTTCACGATCACCAACATCCATCAAGCGAGATAAGTTCACAGAAGTAAATTGCAATGAATCTCTTTTAACACCTCTAATAATATCGACCCATTTTCATTTGAATAAAACAACAGAAAAATGACCTTGGTAGTTTAATTCAATAATATCATGTAGCTTTCCATATTATCCCACTTTAGCAAATGTAAATATACCCATATTCTGTGTCTTCAAAACCACTTCTCAATCAACTGTATGAAATCTAATTCCATTCGCATTATAAGCATTGAACTTTCTAACTTGCTTTATAGGACCTCTAGCAAGAAACTTCAAATCTTCTGACAAGTCTGCTCGAGTGTCAGTATTCATGATCTGAAAAAAGAAATATAATTTAATAGATTTACAAATTTTATGTGTCAAACTAATATTATTATTTATTGCAATATTTATGAACTTACACGTCGTTCAAACCAGTCTACAAGCTCTTTATTCACAGCTTTCGTTATATATTTCTCATTTCGTGTTCGGCCTCTCATTCATCTCTTCGTTTGTATCCTCAACTCTTCAATAAATGGATCTGCAAATTTCACTATTCATAAACACATATCTATGTGCCTATAATAATTCCAATTATGTCAGTGTCACATTTGAGATCCTCCCAACTGATCTGCCAATAGCAGGAAATATTTTTGATTTCTGATGCATTTTAGACTGATTTGATGTGTCATCAACACGTCCAACTTGATTAAATCTTGTCTCAATATCATATATATACCTGAAACAATTGGTAAGACATTCCTCAGCCAAATATCCTTCAACAATAGAGCCTTCTGGTTGAGCTTTATTTATCACGTATGATTTCAAATGCCCACGATATCTGTGAAATAAAATAATAATATTATTCATTTATTTAAATGTCAAAAATTATTTACATAACTAGAAAACATATAAATAAAATACCTCTCAATTGGATACATCCATCGATAATGAACGGGGCCTCCTAATTTAGCTTATTCAACCAAATGCATAGTTAAATGCATCATGATAGTAAAAAACGATGGAGGAAAGATCATCTCCATTGCACAAAGAGTCAATAAAATCCTCTCTTGGAGGTTGTCAAGCTGAAATGGATGTACAAATTTCTCACATAATTTCCTAAAAAATGTGCAGAATTGGAGTACAACAGCAGTAAATTTTTCAGGAAATAATGTACACAATGACAATGGTAGTAACTATTGTAACAAAACATGTAAATCGTGACTTCTCAATACATGTAACATACGATTCTTCAAGTCAACACACCTCGATATATTACTCGAATACCCATCAGATACCTTCACATTCTTTAAAATTCGAAGGAACGTATCTTTATCCATATTTTTCATTGCGAAAATGGCTGGAGCATAATTTTCATCCTCATATAGCCAAAGATTGTGTTTTATGTTCATTACTTGTATGTCTTTGCGAGCATTATGATGATCCTTCGACATTCCTTTCTCATTAAGTAATGTGAAAATAAAATTATCATAGACATTCTTCTCAATATGTATCACAACAATATTGTGGCACAACAAATTAAATTCCCAATACAAAAGTTTAAAGAATATACTTTTTTTCTTCTATTGTTGCGTTCTGATTTCACTTGACGATGCACTTTGGACCCATTTTCCGCTATCTTTCAAATGATGAACCTTCCCAAATTCTGTTTCAACATTTTCAAGCTGTGTCAATATTTTAGAACTGGTTAAAAACTTTGGAGGTGGTCTATGAACAATAAAACCATTAAATTTTGATTTTTTCAGCCGAAATCTATGAGATGCATCGAGAAATCTTCGATGGCATAAGAAGCACCATTTTCTACTTTGAGGTAGCCATTTGGGCTCAAAATCCAAGTTACAAACGGGACAAGCCAAACCCATATATTTATTCCAACCAGATAAATTCCCAAGCCCAAGGAAGTCACTAATGGTCCACAGTAAAGCAGCATGCATCTTGAACATTGTTTTAGAAGAAAATCAAATGTCTCAACAATGTTACTCCATAAATCCTACAATTCGTCAATCAAAGACTGCAAGTATACATCAATATCATTTCCAGGAATTGTTTTTCTAGGAATAATCATTAAAATGATAAAATATCATTGTTGCATACACATCCACGGAGGCAGATTATAAGGGATCAAAACAACTAGCCAAATGATATAACATGTAATCAATGTCCCAAATGGGATGAATCCATCTGCAGCCAATCTCAATTGAACATTCCTAGGATTAGCTGAGAAATCTGGATGTAATGAATCAAATGTATTCAATGATTGAGAATCTCATGGATGTCTCATTAACCCATCATTGTTATTATCTACAGAATGCCACTTCATGTGTTCGGCGGTTATTGATGACATGAATAATCTTTGCAATTGTGGCTTCAAAGGAAAGTAACACAAAACCTTTGTAGGTGTGTTCATTTTATTCTTCTTCATGAAATTATGTTCAGTCAGACTTCCAACATCACCCTTTGACTACCATCTAGAAGAATAACATTTCTTGAAATTCTGTCTACTTTAATCATCTCCCCAATAAAGCATACATTCATTGGGACACACATGTATTTTTATATAATTCATACCAAGCATGTTAACAACTTTTTTCATATCATAAAAAGTTTCTGGGATTTTTTCTTTAGGAAATGAATCACGAATCAATTCCAATATCATGGATAGTGCCTTATTTATAATTCCACATAGAAATTTGATATGGTACAACTTCAGCAGAAATGAAATCTTTGAATATTTCAAACACCCACTATACAACTCTTGATTTCCATCATCAACTAAATCATGAAACACATTTTTCTCAGTGAAGTTTTCTGTTACATTTGGCTCTACATAATCAAGAGGAGGATCCAATGATATGTTCCAATCTTGATCTACTTGTGTTACAGTCTCAAAAACATCACTTGTCACGTTGAAATTTGTAGCACCATATTCTGGTTGTTCTGATATGTTTTGATGCTGATAGTGGTGTCTTGTAGTGCCGAATGCATCATTTATGAGGTTTTTCATTTCATTTTCCATTGTCGATTAACTTGGGACCTCATTCTGTGGATTAACATCAGTAATCAATCTTTCTGTATTGTTCGATTCTCCATGCCAATTCCAACACAAATATTGACCAGGGAATTGCTTTAGTATTAAATGTTCATAAACTTCATATCTCTTCAACCATGTTCTAAATTTACATTTAGGACATAGACATCTTATTCTCCCTTTAACAGATCGATTAGAAATCACAGAATCTAAAAACTCATTCAAACCCTTAACATACTGAGGTGTGTTCCTCGGTAATGTGATCCAGATTTTATCCATTTATATCACAATGTGCCTACACAAAATATACAATAATGTAAGATTGGAGAATCATAATATAATAAAGATGACCCATTGATCATAAAGTATGCATAATATAATAATTATGATTCATTGATCCCATTTACCACTTACTTAGCATGCCCAGACAAACCAAACAAGTCTGGTCCCTAGAAGACAGCGTGAACACCTCATTGAGGAGCAGTAAGAATATCAGGTTACACAATTATCATAACAATTTCAATCACACATTTATGTTACCTAAAACAATTTCTATCCCCACTACATTAATGAGATATATTGGTCCACTCATATTACTTCCACACCCTCACAAAAAAAATACAACAACTTTCCTAAACATCTCATATACTCACATGCTTGGCCATCTCAATTAAATGTTTTATTTTATTTTCCCTATCTAGAAATGGGATACCAGTTGGTATTTATAACATCCATCCAAAATCACTAATATAGAATACCAATTCATGGGTTCCCACAATATTTCATATTATATACATTAGAATGAGATAAAAATTTATCTATCAATATTCATTGATCATACACTTCATTATAAATTATCATCAATATTCATTGATCATAAAATTTCATAATAAGTTGATATTCTTCTACATCATCTTGATGATAATAAACTCATTCTTGAATGACATCCATACGTTGGTTAAAAATCTATTTGTCATGAACATACATAGCATGCATCGTCAAACTGTCACTTTCCTCCAAATTACTAAAATTCTTGTTAATAGAAATAAATTTACATAGGATCTATTCGATTTTTGTAACCCATTAATATGTCCATACAAACATTAATAATCACGAATAAGTCATGGGCTACCATTACATAATTCCAGATTATATTTAATTAAATGTTGATAAACTTCGTATAGGTATATATGACCTTTATATGGATATTAATATTACCAGTTTGTTCCAATTATGAAATGAAAATTAGGATCATCATTTCACATGTACATTGAGTTTTGGTAGAACATACGCCTACTGGTTTAACACCAAAATATAGATACTAATAATACGCATACAAATTTTACATGTAGGATAAATTTTTATTATCACATTTCAATGTTTATTTTTGAGAAACACACTAATTAAGGTGTATTTCACACATACACATAGAAAAAAATTATATATCTTGAAATGATAATTACATTAAAAATATTCACTCACACATACCTCATGAATTGGTATATTATCAATGACCTAAAATTAATGAATCACACAATAAACAAAAACACATTCATTGAGAGTAATTGAAACATATTGAGATGCTATAAATGAATTATATGTAATCTAGTACATCCTATATTTATGAATTCTCTACTGAATTCCTAAATTATTCAAGGTAAATCTGAGTCAAACTAAACCATCTCATGACTTCCCGAATACTCTTAATACATGTTATAAGATCATTTACTTGATTATTTAAACATTTAACATTATCAATAACTCTTTAATAGATTCTCAACCTTCAATTTGGTATCATCCAGAAAAATTAAACAATGAGAGTGTGGGAAAATGATTCTCTTTATTTGGTAGGAACCATTCTTCATCACTCTCAATTTCAAAATTTCATTAATTACATTGGATGTTGTATTGACATTACTATTTTTTGATAAAGAATATAACGGAACAATACTCTGAACTATAATCTCCTTCACTGATTCTTTTCAATTACAAATAAACTCCCTTTGTTTATATAGTTATCCCCCCATCTTGATAGCAAATTAAAACAACATGACTTGTGTTACCTATCTGAATCTTTCAAATTATCTAATGAAAAATAGGTAAAATTAAATAATAAATTAAAATTTTATTCGGTCACATAATACCAAATAAAGAATAAATTGTTGAAAAATCATAATTCAATCCCTAAACATAAGACATATTCACTCTTAGATATTATGAGGTAAAAAATTTCATAATTGTTGACACTCAATCATTAGTGACTTATATGTGCACTAAAATTGTTCATTCATCTATATAGTACAAAGAAACTTATTATAATTTTAATATAGATGGAATAAATGGTGATCTAGAAATTTGGTTATAGATCATTATATTTTCTATATAGATTTCTCAAAATATCATGTGTAAATATTATTATTATAACATTGTTTCCAAACTAAATTATTAAATGCATTAAAAATCCTGACCCATGTCAGTCCGTTCGAAAATACAGAATTTGATCCAAGTGGGAATGGATGGTGAAATTTTTTGATAGGACACATATTACAAGATATATTAATATGATCGTTTAAGAAATTTATTGTTACATGATCATAATCATAAAAATATTTCAGGTTCCATCAAAATATTCTATATTTCAAACCTAGTTAAATGGATACATACCTGGAAAAGACGTGTCACCAGAGATGGAGTTTGTGGGGTCACCGGAGACGGAGAGGTCGTGGGTCGCCGGACGGTAGGGGGTCGCCGGGTGGTGGGGGTCGAGGGTTGCGGATCACCGGGGGGTTCGGGGAAGAAGGGAGGGTGGGGGTTTGGTGGAACGATCGGGGTGGGGGGGGGGAGGGTCGGGATTGTTAAAAAATATGGGTTTCATAGAGGTTTATTGAAAACCTCCGCAAAACCTTTCGGCGAAAATGTTTAGCGGCGATTTTGTGAACCGCTTCCACAAAACCGCCGCTAAACCCGGTTTTTCTCATAGTGCATGAACATAATGTTTAGACATCAAAATCAAGAACAATGACATAAATCATGGTAGCACATAAGAAATGGATCCTAAATGAATATTAATTATGATAAAATAACATGGGAATAAAACATGGAATTTTTTCCAAACCATTAATCACATAATATTATTTCCATAGCATCCAAGGTATTTTTTCCAAAACCATCATAGTGGACAAAGTCCATTACTGAACTGGGTTTACATGTCATTCAAACCATGTATTACTCAACCAGATTTACCTACATTTTCACTCATGTCTATTTAATGAGATATTATTATTTCCCCAATTAATTGTAGAGAGATATTGTCCCCACCCATCTCATAATTAAATCATTCTTACTATTCTACAAAAATATAAATCATTCATCATAGAATAACCCATGAAATAAAATAGGATTCTTAAACATCATATTTTCATAACATAATACCAATATGATAAATGAAAATCATATTTAATGAACCAGAAATTCCACATATATAATTTTTTTTAAATATCTGCAAATTTTACGAGTCCGCAGTTTGTGATGGCACCTGATTCCGAGACCTGGTGTGCCTAGAATAAATTTTTGAGGTTTTATTAGGTACGTTTAGTAAATGTATGAGTTGGATTGTATATCTTTTGACCCAAAACTCAAAACTAAAATCCGAGGGCATTGTTGAACTCGTAGTGTCAGTTATTTCTTAGTGAGACCTTCACCGCAATTGCTTTCTGACGTGAATGGATGATCGTTTTGGGGTGTTTTTAATTATGTTAAATAAAAATAATGTGTTATCCTTATTTTTATTTGAGGTAGTTAAAACCTCTATTTTGAGGTTAGAGATGGGGCCCACCCACACATAACCTCTCTTGGGAGGATGTTATTAGGTGGGGCCCACCCGAGCTCTTTAACTCCTCTAACCCTCTTTAACCCATTAGAACCCCAAATTAAGTGGGGGAGCCTCTTCACCTTCCCCCTCCATTTAATGACCCAACTCCAACCATTTAACTAAGAAAAGTAACTTTATTAATATGAATTATTTTGAACTCTTTCCAACAATAAAATAATAGACAATTCTATTACTTTTCTTTTGTTGGCATAACAATTGGGTGGAGCTTTTGGTGGAGATTTGGAGAACCTTTGGGAGAACTTCATCCTCCCAACGAAGATTTCCCATCACCACCGAAAAACAATGAACACCAACTTTTCCCTCTTCAACCGGGACAAGAAGAGGAAACACCTCCGCCCATGAAGAATGATGACGATGTCATATCGACTTGTCTTATCCGAACTCCACCTCCTCTGACATTGACAGAATGATTCCACCTTCCCGTGACTCCGTCAATGATCACCAAACTCGAGGAAATCGAATTTGAGTTAATTTATTTATGGGTTATATCCTCCTTCATTCAATTTATAGATTAAGAAATTCCAAATGTTATCTCTATGATGAGGAGGGATCAGACCACACAAACATGGCCCAACCCTCCCCTTTGGTTGTTCTTGTTTATTGACGATGGAGGCGGAACAAAATGACACTATAGAAAAACCGCCTATTAGCGGCATTTTTTTTTCATATAGTGGTGGTTTAAACTGTCACTATATGGTTTGGAAGAGGTTTACAGAAACCGCTGCTAAACTAGGCATTGGCAATCTATTAGTGGCGATTTTATGAATTTCGTGGCGGTAAAAGAAAAGCATCGTAGTAACTCATTTCACGGCGGTTTTTGGTAAACATATCAGCGGTTTGAAGGGCTATTTAATTAGTGGTTTCTATAATCTCCGTGAAATTCAGGCGTGTCATGCGCCTGATTAGCGGCAGTTTTAACCACCGCTAATTACGACGTGATTTTGCAGCGATTTAAACCGCCGCTAAGTGTATTGCCGATTACATTTAGCGGCGGTTTAAACTGCCTCTAAATATATAAGTTGTAAAACATTAGCGGCCGTTAAAACCTCCGCGAAATACTGACCCGAAAAAAATAGCATTTCTGCTTATACTGCACCGCTGCCCTGAAAAACAAACCAAACAAGAAACCATTTATCATGCCAAACATTCTCAACAGGAAGGAATTCATCATATGTTTCCACTAATAGAATTATTCCCCCATTCTTAAAAATATTTCATAGTCCAATTTCTACCTCACCATGGGCTAGATAAATAGTTTTGGTTCTTAGAAATCATCAACTAATCAACTCACTATGGAATTAAGGTTTATGGTACATGATAAACTAAAAAATATATGTCTCCTCATAATAATGAATAGAATGCACAACTATCAAAGAAGATAAGGTTTGGTGTTACACCCATCATGGTTAACATCACTACCAACACATGTACTAAAAACATTCATGGTTTTAATCACACCCATCATAACTATCAATGAAGAGAAGGTTTGGTTTTACACCCAACATATATACGTGAAGATCACAATGGTTAACATTACACCCAACCCATATAATAAATAATAACAATAGTTGGAATTACATTCAACCCATGTAACTAACAAGAACACTAGTTTTAATTGCACCCAACCCATATAAGAAGTCATAGGAATATTTGGAATTAAGCCCAATCTATGTAAAAACCAAGATAAATTGTCAAAATCATGTTTAACCTTCATAACCAAAAAAATTTGGTTGGAATAACACCCAACCCATATACCAATAAGAATGATATATGGCATCTTATACAACTTATTGTAATGTTTTCATCATGGTTAAAAAATTGCCAACCTATATAGCATGCCAAAGAAATGGTTAGCATTATGCCAAACCTAATTAACAATATAGAAACATCATTGGAATGAAACCCAACTGAAGCACCAAGTAATAATAAGAATTTAATTACACCCAACCAAAAATATACATAATCTTACTCAAGTCACTCTTACTTGGATAAGATCTCCACAATTAGTTATGTTTTATATAATTCACCATCATTGAGGAATTTCTTTAAATAACTTTTAAGATATTATCATTTCACATTAATACATACCCCTCTTGGTTATCATTCCATGTTCTACCACCAATTTCAATTTAATTCATGGATGTACATGATTAATAATTATAAACCAGAGGACCTTACACAGCCCTAACAAAAATTTCTTGAATCTCATCTATGAGGAAATCTAATTTTGTTCCATCCTGGTCCATTGTTACCTTCCCTTCTACACTTGTGCATCAAACAACACATACAACATATATATAATTGGGAGAAAATTTATGCACCACCTAAAAAATATTCACAAACACCCTTTCATTTAATGTTGATGAAAAAGTTGATCCAATTCAATAAGAATACCAAAAGAATACAAAATACCTAAAATTATGGATTTAGAATGAAACACAAGATAACATCAAATGAAACAAGAGATTGGGGGTCACATGGATTTATACTTATAGTTTAGAGATGATCAAAATTGAAAATATTTGATTCCATAAAGGATTAAAGTGTATGGATCAAAATGTGCCAAAGAAGAGAGGGGAGGGATCACTACTAGTCGTTTGTATTATAAGGAGGAGGAACAATGATTAAATGGGTTGATGTTCAGTCAGAATAAGAACCATTAAAACATCATTGTAATAAAATACATTGTATCGATGATTGACATTATGGTTCTAGGAAATAAGGTCTCTCCATTCTACCACATAAGAAGAAATTTGAGAAATATATGACATATTTAAAGAGAATATAGAATATATTAGAAGATATGTAACCATTAAGAGATAATCTGTTGTGCTAATCAACCAAAATAAGTGCGTAACATGGAAAACATTACGTGGACCACATGATCCATTCTAGGTCACGAAAATCACATAACCCATAAAACATCATTTGATCAAATGATTTTTCATAATACATATAATCATGTTACCATGTGAAGGTCACATGAATCACATAAGGATTAGTAGATCATGAAAAACCCCTCAAGAGACAACTAAATCACATAAGATAGACTAATCGCCAAGGGTGTGCATCAAAGTTCAAATAAATTACCATTGATTAGTTCATGGATTGATTAAGTGAGATATTTAGACAAGGTGATCACACAACGAGGTCAAGTGACATGATCACTTGGTTAGGTCTCTTGTATGGTTCTTGTTATGAGGTCATGCAAAGTTGTCTTGCAAAACAATCGCATGAGAGGTGAGGTTTTGAGAGCTATGGAGCGTCATGTTACCAGTCAAATGACCAGCCCCTCACCCCCTATTTATAGGGAACCTCAAGGAATATGAATGGACTTATAGAAGACCAAAATATGTTTTGAATTCAAACCAGAGAGAGCATAAGAGAATCATGAAGTCATTTCCTACCTCAGAACTGAGTCCTTGTTCCTTCGAACATCATTTTTGTGGGGGGGGGGCATTTTTTGATGCTAGCCAAATGAGCATTGTATATTTTAGGAACAAAGAAATATCCAAATAATAGGTATTAATATTTACCCAAAGGAAAGAAAATTCTAGCATGTATACATATAGATTAATGACCTCGGTCAGAAGGACCATGTGAACTTCAATGAGGCTCATGATCACATGACCCTAGGAACATCATGCAAAGGGGTTATGCAATTTATGTGATCTGTTCCTGATCATGTGAAGCCCCATAAAATAGCCCAATTAATCATGTAAAACTACTCTGATTATTCTTTATTATCATATGAAATTTCATCTAACAATCTCCCCATATGTGCATAAAATGAATGTTAGAAAAGAGGGAAGCTTCATGGGAAGGAAGTTGCATTGGTTTTCATGTGATGTGGTTGCGTGCCTCATAAAAACTATTAATGATCATAAAAATCACCTCGTAAAACCATCTTGATCTAGTGATATCCATTCAATATGGCTGTTTGGACATGAAACACCCTAATGAGTCCAATTCCCAATGTTAAATTTACAACAGAAACATTAAAGAGCCTATTACAATAGATCATCTAATCAATGAAACAAACACATCATTCTCTTTACCACCTGAGGTTATTGTGATCATTCATGGTTAGCCACCGAATATCCTCCAAGACCAATGGTTTTTTAAAGGTTCCATACACCACACATGTTATATATACAAACCAACCTTTCCCATATTTGTTCAACACATCAACAATACTACTCATGGTCCGATGATGCATCGTCACCCTCTCCACCTCCATCTCCTGCTGGCACCTGTAAGAACATTATATTGAAAATTAAATATTGTTGCATATTTATAATTAAACTTAAAACCAATAAAAGTTTTCAAACTAAATGATTTTTATTTTTTGTGATTTACCTGCTCACCACCACTCGATGCACTACCACTGGGGGCATATCTGCTCATCTGCTGATATAAATCAGTCAACACTTTCTGTATAGTGGATAGCTGAGCCCCTTGGTCTTGAACTGTAGCTCATAGAGAAGAAGTCTCCCTCTAAGCGTCTTCATGTATGGGCTGACTATAACCAGAAGTAGAGGTGGCTGGAATCCCTAATGGCCTTCTAAAGACCTCAGATGGTACGGGTCCCAAACCCATCCCCCGCACTGTACCAGGATGCTCCTTCCCAAGGACTTGAGCAACCAGGTCATCAAGGGAGACTGAGTAGGACTGCCCAGGATTGGCATCCCATAGTTCATTATTTTATAACTATAAATCAAATATCAATACATATTAACAAAGTAGAAACTAATATTAAGTTATTATAATAAAAATTTGACTTCATACCCCAACTTCTTTGGTAGACACATTAACAAAAGAGCCATCTGCTTTTCTGTGAACATCCAACCACAGTTCAGTCTGAGAGGCTTCATGCCCTAAATTTTGTGATTGCATTAAGCAAAGATAAATAAATAATTCAATATATTAAATAGATAATATTTTACTATAAATATTTATACTATTTAAAATATTAACAATGACATTCGGCTTCTAGAAAATCTTTTTGAGCCCGCCGTGTGAGGGATGACTTGCTTCACCCTCTTTGATGCATTCTATCATTAGAGATCCTAAAATAAATAAAATACAATTTGACAGTAATGTATCCAATGACATCTCCTCTTCATATACATGTATTAATGTAAAATGAGGATAATATAATAATATATAGTTCAATACCATCCGCTTCTCATCATGATGCCTGTCAACAAATACATTCCACTGCTCTTTCGGTACCCCATTGGGTAGCTTGTCATACATTTCTTCCAAGGTCAACGAAGTATCGTTGACATCACACCACAATCTCCATTTGAAATCTTTCCATTTTTTACCAAGATTTTTCAATGTCCACTTCTGTTCTATCACATCAGAAAATGTGAAGTGGAAGAACATCTATATACAAAAATTCATTTTGAACATATTAGTAACATGACATTCAATTAAACCATAATGTAATAAAATTACCTTTATTTGAGAATCTAAAACTTCATTTTTCCAGTTTGGAGGCATATGTCTCCAATCATCATATGAAATTGGAAGGGAAATGGGCTTCGCTGCCAACTGACCTATAATCTGGCCAAGTAATCCCGCGACATCATCCACAGGGACCCCATAAGAATCAAATGGCACAACTATCTTTTCGCCATTCAAGTTCCAAACATTTAATCTTTTTAAATGTTTCTCCATACTTTTATTTTTTTCATAATCAATGAGCAAACAATTAGTATAAACAAAATGCAATAAATTAATTTAATTAAAATTTATTCTTATGACTGTGACCCTCCAGTATGTTCGGGATGAACTAGAAGGGGTCTGTCGCCGCCCGACTGATGAGGCACCTGTAGGGGGAGTCGATGAATCAGCCTATAATGGGAGGCCCTATTATGGTGTGATAGATAGTGCAGTGGGAGATGGTGCGGGGCTGTAGGCAGCTGGTGCCTCAAATGTCGTGGGGAGTGACCCAGATGGATCGGCATCCATCGCAGAACTAAAATAAATAGTATATCGCTTCCTCCTTGGCAGTCCTGTCATTTAATCAAATAAAATTAAGTTCAGAATATATATTTCAAAAAATTTATTCAGAAAAAAAATGATAATAGATTCCCAGTAGTAACAAACAAAATATATATAACAATGATAATGAATGACTGCAGATATGGAATAACTGGTTGCAACATGAATGAATAATTGTACATACAAACATTTTCCCCTTCAATCATTTCAGTTTCCTACACCATTGCTTCATCCAAATCATTCATCCTTGCAAGACTAATATTTTCAATATCATGATGGACAAATAATTTTGATTCCTATTGTTTATGACATTCAATTTCAGAGGTCAAATCTTCCACTTCATCACCCATATCATACAAATATCTTTGTATTACATGATTAACTACACACCACCCTTCATCCACAACATCATTCACATAATATACCCTTATTTCTAGCGATGAAAATATATATGGATCATGCATTTCATGATCACCAACATCCATCAAGCTAGAGAAGTTCACAGAAGTAAATTGCAATGAATCTCTTTTATCACCTCTGATAATATCGACCCATTTTCATTTGAATAAAACAATAGAAAAATATCCATGGTAGTTTAATTCAATATTATCATGTAGCTTTCCATAGTATCCCACTTCAGCAAATGTAAATATACCACTATTCTGTGTTTTCAAACCCACTTCTCTATCAACTGTACGAAATCTAATGCCATTCACATTATAAGCATTGAACATTCTAACTTGCTTTATAGGACCTCTGGAAAGAAACTTCAAATCTTCTGACAAGTCTGCTCGAGTATCAGTATTCATGATATGAAAAAAGAAATATATTTTAATAGATTTACAAATTGTATGTGTCAAACTAATATTCTTATTTATTGTAATATTTATGAATTTACATGTCGTGTAAACCATTAAATAAACTCTTTATTCATAGATTTCATTATATATTTCTCATTTCCTGTTCGGCCTCTCATTCATCTCTTTATTTGTATCCTCAAATCTTCAATAAATGGATCCACAATTTCACTATTCAGCAGCACATATCTATGTGCCTGTAATAATTCCAATTCTGCTAGTGTCACATTTGAGGTCCTCCCAACTGATCGGCCAATAGCAAGAAATCTTTTTGATTTCTGATGCATTTGAGATTGATTTTATGTGTCTTCAACATGTCCAAATCGATTAAATCTTGTCTCAATACCATCTAAATACCTGGAACAAAAGGTAATACATTCCTCGGCCAAATATCCTTCAGCAATAGATCCTTCTAGTTGAGCTTTATTTCTCGCATATGATTTGAAATGCCCAAGATATCTGTAAAATAAAATAATAATATTATGCATTTATTTAAATGTCAAATTTTTTTTAGTTAACTGGAAAACATATAGAGAAAATACCTCTCCATTGGATACATCCATCGATAATGAATGGGGCCTCCTAATTTAGCTTCTTCAACCAAATGCACAGTTAAATGTATCATGATAGTAAAAAACGATGGAAGAAAGATCATCTCCATTGCACAAAGAGTAAATACAAACCTCTCCTGGAGGTTGTCAAGCTGAAATGGATGTACAACTTTCTCACATAATTGCTTGAAAAAATGTGCAGAATTGGAGTACAACAGCTGTAACTTTTTCAGATAATAATGTACACAATGCCAATGGTAGTAATTGCTGTAACAAAATATGTGAATCATGACTTTTCAATCCATGTAAATTACAATTCTTCAAGTCAACACACCTCGATATGTTACTCTAATACCCATCATATTCCTTCACATTCTTAAAAATTCAAAGGAACATATCCTTATCCGTATTTTTCATTGCGAAAATGGCTGGATCATACTTTTCATTATCATCTGGCCAGAGATCGCTTTTTATGCTCATTACTTGTAAGTCTTTGCGAGCATTAAGATGATCCTTCGACTTTCCATGCTCATTATGTAATGTGAAAATCAAATTATCACAGACATTCTTTTCAATATGAATCACATCAAGATTGTCGCGCAACAAATTAAATTCCCAATACGAAAGTTTAAAGAATATACTTTTTTCATCCATTGTTGCGTTCTGATTTCATTTGTTGACGCACTTCAGACCTGTTTTCCGCTATCATTCAAATGATGAACCTTCCCAAATTCTGTTTCAACATTTTCAAGCTATGTCAATATTTTACAACTGCTTAAAAAATTTGGAGGTGGTCTACGATCAATGAAACCATTAAATTTTGATTTGTTCAGCCAAATTCTATGAGATGCATCGAGAAATCTTTGATGGCATAAGAAGCACCATTTTCTACTGTGAGGTATCCGTTTGGGCTCAAAATCAATGATACAAACAGGACAAGGAAAACCCGTATAAGTGTTCCATCCAGATAAATTCCCAAGCCCAGGGAAGTCACTAATGGTCCATAGTAAAGCAGCATGCATTTTGAACATTGTTTTAGAAGAAACATCAAATGACTCACCACCGTTACTCCAAAAATCCAGCAATTCTTCAATCAAAGGCTGCAAGTGTACATCAATATCATTTCCAGGAATTTTGTTTCCAAGAATAATCATTGAAATGATAAAAGATGATTGTTACATACACATCCATGGAGGAATATTATAAGGGATCAAAACAATTGGCTAAATGCTATAACTTGTTCTCAATGTCCCAAATGGGTTGAATCCATCGGCTTCCAATCCCAATCGAACATTCCTAGGATCAGCTGAGAAATCTGGATGTAATGAATCAAATGTCTTCCATGATTGGGAATCTCGTGGATGTCTCATTAACCCATCATTGTTGTTATCTATATAATTCCACTTCATGTGTTCAGCAGTTTTTGATGACATGAAAAATCTATGTAATCGCGTCTTTGAAGGAAAGTAATGCAAAACCTTTGTAGGTGTGTTCATTTTCTTCTTCTTCATGAAATTATGTTTAGTCAGACTTCCAAAATCACCCTTTGTGTGCCATCTAGAAGAAGAACATTTCTTGCAATTCTGTCTACTTGAATCCTCTCCACAATAAAGCATACAATCATTGGGACATGCATGAATTTTTATATAATTCAGACCAAGCTTGTTAACAGCTTTTTTCATATCATTAAAAGATTCTGGGATTTTTGCATCAAGAATTGCATCATGAATCAATTCCAATATCATGGACATTGCCTTATTTTTAATTCCACAAAGACTTTTGATATGGTACAACTTCAACAGAAATTAAAGATTTGAATATTTCAAACACCCACTGTACAACTCTTGATTTCCATCATCAACTAAATCATGAAACACATTTTTCATAGTGAAGTCTTCTGTTACATTTGCCTCTACATAATCAAAAGTAGGATCCAATGATATGTTCCAATCTTGATCTACTTATGTTACAGTCTCAAAAACATCACTTGTCACATTGTAATTTGTAGCACCCTCTTCTAGTTGTTCTGATATGTTTTGATGCTGATTGTTTTGTCTTGCAGTGCCGAATGAATCATTTATGAGGTTTTTCATTTCATTTTCCATTGTCGACGAATATGGGACCTCATTCTGTTGATTAACATTAGTTCTCAATCTTTTTGTATAGTTTGATTCTCCATGCCAATTCCAACACAAATATTGACCAGGGAATTTCTTTAGTATTAAATGTTTATAAACATCATCTCTCTTCAAGCATGTTCTAAATTTACAATTAAGACATGGAAATCTTATTCTCCCATCAACGGATCGATTAGAAATCGCAAAATCTAAAAACTCATTCAAACCCTTAACATACTGAGGTGTGTTCCTTGGTAATGTGATCCCGCTTTTATCCATGTATATCACAATGTGCCTACACAAAATATAAGATAGTGTAAGATTGAAAAATCATAATATAGTAAAGATGACCCATTAATCATAAATTATGTATAATATAATAAAGATGATTCATTTATCACATTTACCACTTACTTAGCATGCCCAGACAAACCAAACATGTATGGTCCCTAGAAGACAGCGTGAACACCTCATTGAGGAGCAGTAAGAATACCGGGTTACACAATTATCATAACACTGTCAATAACACATTTATGTTGCCTCAAACAATTTCTATCCCCAATACATTAATGAGATACATTGTTCCACTCAGATTACATTCACACCCTCACAAATAAATACTACAACTTTCCTGAACATCTCATATACTCACATGCTTGGTCATCTCAATTAAATGTTTTATTTTATTTTCCATATCTAGAAACGGGATACTAGTCAGTATTTATAACATCCATCCAAAATCACTAATATAGAATACCAATACATGGGTTCCCACAATATTTCATATTATATACATTAGAATGATGTAACAATTTGTCAATCAATATTCATTGATCATACACTTCAGTATAAATTTTCATCAATATTCATTGATCGGACAATTTCATAACAAGTTGATCTTCTTCTACATCTTCATGATGATAATAAACTCATTCTTGAATGATATCCATAATTTTGTTCAAAATCTATTTATCATCAACATACATAACATGCATCATCAAACTGTCACTTTCATCCAAATTAATAAAATTATTGTAAATAGAAATAAATTTACATAGGATCTATTCGATTTTTGTAACCCTTTAATATGTCCATATAAAAATTAATTATCATGAATAATTCATGGGTTACCATGACATAATACTAGATTATATGTAATTAAATGTTGATAAACTTCATATAGGTATATATGACCTTTATATGGATATTAATAATACCAGTTTTTTCCAATTATGAAACGAAAATCATGATCGTCATTTCACACGTACATTGAGTTTTGGTAGAACATACGCCCACTAGTTTAACACCAAAATATAGATACTAATAATATGCTTAAATATTTTACTTGTAGGATAAATTTTTATTATCACATTTCAATGTTTCTTTTTGAGAAACACACTAATTAAGGTGCATTTCACGTATACACATAGAAAAAAACATATATCACGAAATGATAACTACATTAAAAATATTCACTCACACATACCTCATGAATTGGTATATTATCAATAACATAAAATTAATGAATCACACAATGAACAAAAACACATTCATTGAGAGTAATTGAACATATTGAGATGGTATAAATGAATTATATGTAATCTAGTACATCCTATATTTATGAATTCTCTAATGAATTCCTAAATTATTCATGGTAAATCTGATTCAAACTAAACCATCTCATGACTTCCCCAAACCTCTTAATACATGTTAGAAGATCATTTACTTGATTATTTAAACATTTAACATGCTCAATAACTCTTTAATAAATTCTCATCCTTCAATTTGGTATCATCCAGAAACATTAATCAATGAGAGTGTGGAAAAATGATTTTATTTATTTGGTAGGAACCTTTCTTCATCACTATCAATTTCAAAATTTCATTAATTACATTGGATGTTGTATTGACAATACTATTTGTTGATAAAGAATATAACTAAACAATACTCTGAACTCTAATCTCCTTCGTTGATTCTTTTCAATTAAAAATAAACCCCCTTTGTTAATATAGTTATCCCCCGTCTTGATAGAAAATGAAAACAACATGACATGTGTTACCTATCTAAATCATTCCAAGGATCTAATGAAAAAATAGGTAAATTTAAATAGTAAATTAAAATTTTATTCGTTCACATATAAGACCAAATAGAGAATAAATTGTTGAAAAAACATAATTCCATCCCTAAACATAAGACATATTCACTCTCAGATATTCTGAGGTAGAAAAATTCATAATTGTTGACACTCAATCATTAGTGACTTATATGTTCACTAAAAGTGTTCATTCATCTATACACTACTGAGAATCTAATTAAAATTTTAATATAGATGGAATAAATGGTGATCTAGAAATTTGGTTATAGATCATTATAGTTTCTATATAGATTATCTGAAAATATCATGTGTCAATATTATTCATAGAACATTGATTCCAAACTAAATTACTAAATGCATTAAAAATCCAGACCCATGTCTGTCGATCCAAAAATATAGAATGTGATCCAAGTGGGAATGGATTGTGAAATATTTTTATAGGACACATATTACAAGATATATTAATATGATCGTTTAAGAAATTTATTGTTACAAGATCATAATCATAAAAATATTTCAGGTTCCAACAAAATTTTCTATATTTCAAACTAGTTAAATGGATACATACCTGGGAAAGACACGTCGCTGGAGATGGAGGTCGTGGGGTTGCCAGAGACGGAGAGGTCGCGGGTTGCCGGATGGTAGGGGGTCGTCGGACGGTGGGGGTCGAGGGTTGCGGGTCGCCGGGGGGGGGGGGGGGGGGTTTGGGGAAGAAGGGTGGGCGGGGGTCTGGGGGAATGATTGGGGTGGTGGGAAAGGGTCGGGATTGTTAAAAAAATATAGGTTTCACGGAGATTTATTAATAACCGCCGCGAAACCTTTCGACGAAAATGTTTCGCGGAGGTTTTGTGAACCGTAGCCACAAAACCACCTCAAAACCCGACTTTTCCCGTAGTGAGAGACCGTCGGCGCAAGGCTGCCGGGTCACCACAAGGATGCAGCACCGCCATGAAGTATGGAGAAAAAGATTCATGGACGGGGTGGGACACGGTGGAAGGAGAGTGACACCATCGCGCCGTGCGAGAAAGCATTGGTTCGCAGCCAGGCCGAGGCGTGGTGGAGGAGGTCTGGTGTCATCACGCCGTGTGGAGCATTATGAGGCTACAGCCAGGGCGGGCCGCACCAGTGGAGCAGAACCGTGTCACTGTCACGCCACGGAGGAGGGACCTGGAGCAGCTGGCATCAGGCTGGCCACCAGCGACATGATACCGGCTCGCCGCTCGGCCAGCCGGACAAATCTGGACAACCCGGGTCCCATGGCTCACCAAAACCGGTGCCCAGCGCTTGTCCCTTCAAATCGAAAATAGAGGGCACGACACCCCCTCCCACGTGTGGCCAGCCAGGCCACACAGGTCGGCCAGCCGGGCCGCCTTGCTCCAGGCCATGCCTTCGGGTCGGGCCGCTCCCTCGCTTCGGGCCGCCAACTCGGGTCGGGCAGACCACTCGGGCCGGGCCACCCCTGGACAAAGATGGACCCGCTGACTGGGTTAGACCCCAGTTCAGACCGGGTCGAGCTGGGTGCGTCCGACTCAGTAGGACCGGACCAGGACCCGCTGTAACACCCAGAGATTTTATGAGATATATTATTTTTAATTTCTTTGATGTATTCTATTATACACTACACCAAGATTAGATTGTACTATATGCAACACCGTATTAGCTTGCAGTATACGCAACACTATTATTGGCTCATGTTACACACAAATTCATGTTTGTTTTGTGGAAATTATTCTATGCAACATTAAGTATTGATTTTGTTTAATATATAAATGAAATAAGTTCTGATAATGTTATACGCAACACCAAAAAGAGTATTCACTATATGCAGCCCTGATTTGGCTTCCATTAAATGCAATCACGACCTTCCTCGACGGCATTTGTAGTACACAATACTAGGTTTCAGTAAACAACAATATATTTTTATAATATTATTATGAACTAGCCGTTATGAATAGTATTTACTATATTTTGAATTTTATAGTATTATTATTCATCTTACATATTTTCTATAACGTGGTATGAGAACAAAATAAATATTTTGGGTAAAATAAGTATTTTTCAAAAAATGTAGTTTTTCCTCCTTTTGATGGCGCACCCACATTAAATATAGTTTTTTCTATGTTTATAAGATTAATTTGACAAAATAAAATTCTTCTTTGGAATCAGGATATATAAATTTAATTTGGATAAATTTTTCATATTATTATGATGACTTTCAAATTTTAATGAATAGTAAAAACAGGCTATTTTTTAATTAAAAACAACAATTTTCATTTCAATAATTTATATGGTAATATTTTCTTTTTAATTGGTTTTAAAGTTTAATTAGAATATATTTTTACCATTTAATCCAATGTTGGTCATTGGATTAATTTCACTTTGAAATTGGACATAAACAAGTGTCGATATATTGATAGTTATTGTTTCATAAAAACATGCTATTTGTTTTGATAACGAGAATTAATTTTAAAATTAATTAATGCCACATCAACGTTTTTAATTTGAAAAAATTGAAAACATTTTTTAATTCAGAATATCAAATATATCTTAGGCTGAATTTTTTTTATTTTTCTAAAAAACATCAATTTTTGATGAATAGTGAAACCACATAGTGGTAGTTAAAAAAACTGACTCTTTCATTTAAATGAAATTTTACCACTTCTGTAAATTCAATTTCAAAAATCTGACATACATGGTTGTTATCAATATGTAAAATGTGATTCAATAAGATGAAAATAATTTTTGGTGTATAGTAACTTTTGACTTTTATTTACTAAGGTTAAAGGTAAATATGGAAATTCAAGGTTAAAAGAATATTATAATAAATCAAAATTACCCTACCACTTGTTCTATCCTTATTTTATGAATATTTTCCGACCATGGGCATCCATGGGCCGATTTTGGGACCCCATTGAGCCACATGGTAGTGATAATGACAATTTGGATGAATTAATTTAATGTAAAGACAAAATTGTCATTAACAAAATGCTTTTCGTAATTAGTTTTTATAAAGGTTTATATAAATTATTTTTTGAACTATAAATATTCATTTTATATATAAAACTATTTCCTACATGGTGGTATTTTTTTTATAATTTTTAGACATCATAAAAATTAAATTATCTATGACACAATAATGATGCAGTATTTACCCCATTAATAAATTATTTAAATAAATAAGATTATAAAGATTACAATATTATCCAAAACATGTACAATTCTGATTTTATGATTTTATTTATGCCATGAGTCATCTTATATTCATCATTAATGATTTTTTGACGTTTTTAAACTGAAGATATGTTTATAATAAATTAATATTTTCACACTTTCCAATAGAGCCCCTCCTCCCCCTTATAAATAGAGACCATTTCTATCCAATTATTCACACCTCTCAAGCCATTTGGCTCATCCAGCCTCTACCCAATAATTCTCCCTATATCTCTCTCCTACCCCTAGAATCCTTACCATAGGCATAAGGCACTTCGTGAAGTCATTTTGGTTCAAACCAAAGGAAGTTACTCAAATTAAAGGTAACGGTTTCTCTTAAATTGTTTTCTTTTATTCTACTTCTCCAACCCCTAAACTCTTTTTAATCCATTCTTTTTTGACAACACCAGTACCCTAAATATAAATGGATAATTTTATGATAATTATTCAAACTACACTTATACACACCTCCATCTAATTGATGATGAACATAAGGTTTTTGTGGATGGAAAACTAATGCCTCACGAAATGATGATTGTTCGATTTTCACCAACTACCTCTCATGGTGGCCATTATGATGGCACTATATTTATATATGATATATATTATGTTTATGATTTTCTTATTCTTCTTTACTTCCCAATTATATCAAACCTTTATGGTTTCCATAGTGGGTAATACGATAATCTCATTTGAGGAGGTGCGGACTATCACCTCTCAAAGTGATGTGATTCTTTAATGCCTTATGTGGGATGTATAAACGATGGAGTTAATGATATTATATATGTTATTATACTATAATTGTAATATACCTAAATATAATTATGCTTTAATTCCATTAAAATAAGAAATATAAATGAATGTACTGTTCATGAGTATGTACGGCTTACCGTCTCCATGAACATCGCATTTCATTTCTTACCTCCATATATTATGTACTATTATAAATAAATGTATATTATTTATATATATGATATATTAATCATTAATATCATTCTGGATATAATGAACCTTCAACCACATTCACAACATGTAATTATAAGAAGTCCATTTTTGACTCAAATACCAAATATCCACAAAAGGAACGTTATTAACATAAATGGTTACATAATGTTTATAACATGGAAATAAGTGATATAAAATGAATAATAAACTTGAAAAAGTTTATTAATAAAGTAGAAATTAAATTTGGTTTATTATTCAGGAGATTAGAGAATGATCCAGTCAAGTCGGACACAATGTAAGGGAACTTCTTAACCTAATTTTCGTTCTTTGGGTTGAACTTCCCTTTCTTGTTTATGTCGTTCTTTGATTATGTGAGAAATTAATTTTTACATCTTATCATTTATTTATAATTTCATTATGTGACCTTGTAGTTAATACACATGTGTGATCTATTTTATTTACAAAAAGATATTTGTAAGGGGTAACTTTTCAAATCTCTTTTTTATCTGAGATTGTTTATTTATAAGTATTTACTAGGGTTATATTTATAATCCATGTCCCTATTTTATAAAAATGTTTTCATGTATGTTTAATGTCCTTTTTACCCATTCTTTAATTTTGCTACATGGTATGTAAAGAATCTTTGTTTTGTTTACCATACGAGGTACTTTTTAAAATTTTTTGCAAAAGAACGAGAAGAATGATTTTTAACCTGAATGGATTTTTATAGTTTTATAACTCCTTATTTTCATTAATTGTACTCTACAAGATTTCATGACTATTTTCAAAATTATAATTTTCTTTAAAAATTGCATTGAATTTTGTGAAAAGAAAATGATTTTGAAGAAGAAAGGATATTTTCCACAAGAATTAATTTCAAGTGGTTTATCAAAACCATTTTCCATCTAAGATGACATTATTTCATATGGGTATGTTTCAAGTATAATGTCTCTACGATTTAAATGTTTTTACTTTTCTTGGGATGACATATCCATTTGTTTTATATGGATTATGTGATGATGCTATGAGGTTTATGAAACCCATTTTATTCTTTGGGTTATGATGAATGTTTTAAGTTTATTTTGTGGCACAAGTAAGAACGATATAGTTATGAGATGGGTGGGACCTATATATCCCTCCAATGAATTGGGTAAATATTTATATCTCATGAGGTAAATATGGATAGAATGGAAAGTTAATCTGGTTCAGTGATATAGGACTGGAATGAGTAGTGAACTCGATTCAGAAAGGGACTTTTTCTACTAAGATGGTTTTGGCAGGAATGCCTTGGCTACTATGTAAATAATAATATGTGATTAATGGTTTACCACAATTAAATATTTTATTCCCATGACATTTTATCATGATTGATATTCTTTTATGACCTATGCCTAACGTACTGCCAATATTTATTTCACAACTCATGATTTTGGTGTGTAAACATTATGTTCATGTTTTGAAGTTCAAATGCATATGGTTTGTTTTATTTTATCCATTCTTACCCTTACTGAGAATTTGAGCTCACCATTTATAGTTTTTCTTTTCCCTATGATATAAATAAAGGTTTTAGGTAAGAAAAAAAGGAAGGTCTTTATAGGGGATGTTGAAAAACTTTCAAAAAGATTAGAAGATTATATTCTGAGTTTCCAAAGACAATAAACTATTACGGTTCTTTGATTGTTGGTTTTTTTATGTATTAAGTATTAAAAAAAAGTAATTTAATGTCTATGTACATCAAGCTTTGAGTCTCTACACCCGCTATGGCCCGATTACACCTTTTTAGCCCGCATTTTGGGCTACAGTTGTCCAAGCAACGAACCGTCTGCGGCGAAGGAAGGCTTAGTGTAGGAATTTTCTTTTGGCATACCCAAATTGAGGTTTGGACATAGTTGGGGTACAGTGGGGTTGTTTTGAACATAAAAACCAACTGGGCCTTTGGAACGGAAATTCCAAAAACACATAGGCCGAGCTTCCAATTGGCGCGTCGTCAGTCTTGTTGGGTTCCTTATGTTGAGAAAGATCTACGGGATACATCAAATCGAGACATCATGGTAGTTTATGTATCGACTCTTGGCTCGATGAGGAGACCCTCCTAGAATCAAGTGATGAGACTGGACCTAGATCCCCCGTGGGTTCGACAGTGAAGAGACTGGACCTGGATCCTCCATGGGTTTGAAAGTGACAAGATTGGACCTCGATCCTCCATGGGTTCGACAATGACGAGATAGACCTAGATCCACCTTTGGTTCAACAGGGACCAGAATAGACCTGGATCCTCCGTGGGTTCGACAGTGATGATACTGGACCTGGATCCTCCTTGGGTTCGACAATGATGAGACTGGACCTGGATCCTCTATTGGATCGATAGTGACGAGACTGGACCTGGATCCTCTATGGTTTCGACAGGGACGTGACTTGACCTAAATCCATCGTGTGTTCGACAGCGATGAGACTGTACCTGGATGTTCTGTGGTTTCGACAATGTTGACTTTTGTACCGATATCCCACGTAGGATCGATAGCTTCGACAGACTGTTGTTTCAGGTTTCTAAAGATATATGTCATTTGATAGTTAAAGATGATTTAGTTTCTATAAATTATCATCTCTTACTCTGTTTTAAGTTTTTTATACCTAGTTTGAGCTGAGTATTTACCTTCGTGTTAACCTCTTGTATGATATGTGTACTCGTGACTACTTAGGTATATGTATGGGTATATACCTAAGTAAGGGTGGATATTTCTTCATGGATGTTTCCTCATGGATGTTTTGTGGTGAATCCCACGTAACTTTCTTCTGTGATTTGTACATATTGGATACACATTGTGTTTTACTTTCATTGTGGATTTTTTCTAAACATGAGGAACGAAATGTGGATGGGCTCAAGAGTTGGAGCCGGTTTGTGATTGGCAACTTAGGTGTATATGTGGGAATATACCTAAGTAAGGATGGTTGATACTTTTTGATTGTATATTAATACTATGGTTTATCCTTAGTGGGTTCTAGGAGTCCTTCGAGGGTCTCAAGGTCCCCTACTTAGTATTGTTGTACTCACCTCTACACAGGTATCACCCGGACCTTGTTGTGTTTTATGCAGATGATGGTCAACAGTGATCAAGGCTGAGGGTGACTGACGGGAGGCCTCTTGTATCTGGACAAGAAAGGATGTACCTCAGGTACTAGTAGTTCGAGATCTTTAACAACTCCTCAAGTAGTATTCCTCAGTGGACGATCCTGGTGTTGTTTTTATTTTTTTCTTGTACTTGTTGTTCAGTTGGTTTTGTATTATGGCCCACTTACATTCAGCATACCATTATTTTCTATATCCGTACTTGTTGCTTCTACTGTTTCTGATTAGACTACATGTGATACAGGTTTAAATGTAATTCCTTCCCTTTTTATCAGGGATTCTCTTTTGTTGCAAGTCGCCAGCCCCTAGCCTATGGAAGGCGGGCTTGGGATAGTCATGGCACAGGCCCCAAGGATGGGTCATGACAAATTCGTATCTGAGGGGTCGGTTCTACCACAGATCTTGGACTCTAATTCTTTTAATGGAAATAGTGTTAAGTGTTTTGGGTGTGGTTATCAGTTTAGGGAAATCGGTGATGGTGTGGCGGCCGACGTATCTATACAGTAGGACTCTGACTTCTGATTTCTGACTTAGTACACGAAAACATTGATTGCATGTGTGTCTCTGTTGAAAATTTCTCTTCATGATTACTTTATGTCAGATCACCAGGTATATTTTTTTGACCATGGCGCACCTGATTTTTTTAGATTTTCTTCACTTAGTCAGTCTGTGTGGGTTCCGAGTGGAGAGCACGATGGTAGCCCGCTAAGCGATGAGACCTCAGTGCATGACCTAATCAAAACGGAGGAACCAAAGGTTCCACTAACCACAAGGCTACCATTTCATCGAACCACAATAGCATAGGGTGTGCACCGCTTTAGCGCATTGCACAGGTTCTTACGATAGAGGCCTCCGAGGACTCGAGGTGAGACAGATTTTTAGACGGCTGGGTACTGGCTGGATTTTGTAGCACCTGTTTTCCACATAGTTAGGACACCTGCTGACTAGATGGTTCACCTAGTTGTCAGTCTCCTTTAGGGAGCAGTTGAGAGGTAGTGGAGCCAGATTCTCTAGTTTTACGATGAGATTACCCTCACCTGGGGGCACTTCCAGGGTATTTTCAAGGTGGAGTTTGCATCTGCGACTCTATTCTCTATGCATACTTAGTAGCTACTCCACTTTCCATAAGGCATTGCGACTGTAGCCGAGTCATCATTAGAAGGCAGTAGGTAGATGAAACAGGGGCAAAAGAGGTTTAGACTAATGTTAGATGACCCAAATATGTGGCATCGGGGGTGCGGGGCACCAGAGGATGAGAGAGCTTTGAACTGAGAATGGTCTATAATTCTGGAAGGAAATGGGGTCACATAGTGTTTTACTATCCGACCCCCCCCCCCCCCCCGCACAGTTGATCAGTAGGTATTAGAGGATCCACTGAGATAGAGTTAGTGGTAGGAGCTTCAGCATCAGCCGAGCGGTGGACGAGGTAGTAGAGCAGGTCATTCTGTGTATGGTGGTCAGAGTCATTGAGCACTAATACCACCACCCCTAGATGGTTCAACTCGAGCTCTAGGAGTAGTTGGACCAGAGTGGGACTAGCTCCAGGCATATAGGTTGTTGTTCATGATGCATTTAGAATCATTTATGTCATAGTTTGTGGTTACTTTGTGTCTTTGTACCTTGATCAGGAGTAATAAAAGACACTTTCCCATGTGACATTTTCATTCTAGTCATTTTGTGTGGTTGATACTGAGATGTTCCGATTGAAACAGTTGACTTGAAACTCACATTAGAGATTCCTACTATAGGATACCTAGTGAACCCACACTGATGCTGATAGTGTGATTCAACCCTTGGAGGTTAGTGTAACGGTTGGATCTCTTGGTAGTATCATCAATTCATTTCGACATCGTCCATAGTATGAAATAGTATTGTTCATGTTAGGATTGACTATATTAGGAAACAGATGTGTTTTATCTAGGGGATGAGACCAGATTTATCTTTTCATAAAAGGAGAAATCTTAGCATCTTTTGTTAGACATAGGAAAATAAGGGTGTACTCGAGTTATTTGAAATTGGTTATTCTCACCCATAGTTCATTGTGCAAACAGTATATGGTTTACTATAATCTCAATACTCTCAGGTGTGTCTTCTAATAGAAGGACCTGAAACTGAGACAACGACATTGTCTTGAGTTCCCCCAGGACTATGACTTTGAGATAGTCTATATTCCTAGGATGGGTAATATTGTAGTACATTCTATCAATAAGTGATCTGTCAATAAACTACTAGGATAGGAGAAAGTGTAGTTGGTCGTGTTGCAGATATCCTTTGTGGATTGTGATGGAGAAGCCTTTCTATAGTCTCTCACAGTCACTCCTCTAAATATTTAGGGAGTCAGGGTGGCATAGCGTGGGTACGTTGACTGTGAGACATGAAGTGCTTAGATATCCACAGGGCATGGACCTGATAGATTTTTTTAAGGTGGGGAGCAAGTCTTTCTCTTCAGAGGACGTACCATGGTACCAGTTTCACTTTAGGAGGAGGTGTTGAAAGAGTTCCACACATCTCCTTTAGCGGTACATCCAAGAGTGGAGAAGATGTATCAAGACCTCCGACGACCGCACTAGTGACCAGATATGAAGAAGTAAGTAGTAAAGTTTTTATAATGATGCCTCACTTGTCAGCAATTGAAGGTAGAGAACTAGGTTAAAACATGACTATTTCAGCCCTTAGAGGCCCCATAGTGGAAGTGGGATGAGATATTCTTGGATTTCATGATGGGACTTCCACGTACATCTAGAAGAAATGACTCAATATGGGTGATCGTTGACAGACAAACCAATTCATCCCACTTCCTACCGATCAAAGGGCAGGGATTATTAGAGATCCTAGAACGCCTCTATGTACGAGATATCATACGACTTCATGTTGTTCCATCGACGATCGTCTCTGATTGAGATGCTCGTTTCACTTTATGGCTATGGAAGGGGTTGCAGGAGGCTTTCAGGACACAAAATCGCTTGAGCACTGCCTTTCATCCTTAGATGGATGGTTAGACTGAGAGGACCATTTAGACTCTCAAGGAAATGCTATGATCATTCATCCGTGACTTCGGTCATAGCTCGGAGGATCGTATACCCTTTGTAGAGTTTTCTTATAACAACATCTACCACTCCACCATTGGGATGGCACCTTTCTAGGAACGTTATGGCCGACCATGCAGATCACCTCTATATTGGACTTACCCAGGGGAGTCAGCACATATTGGACCAGAGATGGTGCAAGCTAGGACGGAGAAGTTGCAAATCATCCAGGAGTGGATGAAGACATCAAAGAGCAGGTAGATGTCCTATGCTAATAGGAGAAGAAGACCACTGGAGTTCAAGGATGGTGACCACATCAATCTACGAGTCTCACCTCAATGAGGACTACGAAGATTTGGAAGAGGCAGAAAGTTATCTCCTCGATTAATTGGACCTTTCCAGGTCCTCAGCAGAGTAGGTGAGGTGGCTTACCGATTAGATCTTCCACCTCAATCGCTCCGACTGCATGATTTCTTCCACATATCTCAGCTAAGGAGAAACGTGCATGACCCTTATCAAATTATCAACCATGGGGAGTTGGACATCGATGATGGGGTGACATTCACAAAGGTTCTAGTAGAGATTTCAAATCGACCAGAGCAAGTCCTGTATGGATGGTCGATACCTCTGGTGCACATTCGCTGGCTGCACGAGAACCTCCAAGAGAGCACATGGGAGCGAGAGACTCAGATGTGTACTCAGTACCCCCATTTTTTCCCTTAGTGAGTGTTGTGGCATACGGGGATGTAAATCCCTGATGTGGGTAGAATGTAACGACTCGGAAACTCCATGGAATTTTCTTTTAAATTCAATGGAATTTTATGAGTCTGTAGTTTCTGACAGTGCCTGATTCTGAGGCCCGATGTGCCTGGAATAAATTTCAAAAGTTTTGTTAAGGTACATTCAGTAAAAATATGAGTAGGATTAAATATCTTTTGAACCAGAGATTGGAACTGAAATTCAAGGGCACCATTGAACTCACAGCGTCAGTGATTGCTTAGTGAGACCTTCAACACAGTTGCATTCAGACATGAATGGGAGATAGTTTTTGGGGTATTTAATTAAGTTAAATAAAAATAATGTGTTAGCCTTATTTTTATTTGACGTAGTCAAAAACACCATGTGGAGGTTAGAGATGAGTCCCACCTGCGCATAACCTCCCTTTGGAGGATGTTATTAGGTGGGGCCCACCCGTTCTCTTTAACTCCTCTAACCCCTTTAACCCCTTAAAACCGCCATTTAATTGGGGTAGCCTCTTCACCTTCCCCCTCCATTTAATGAGCCAACTCCGACCATTTAATTAAGTGAAGTCACATAAATAATTTTAATTTTTTTTAACTCTTTCCATCAAATAAAATAATTGACAAGTCTATTATTTTTCTTCGGTTGGCATAATCTTTGGTAGGAGCATTTGGTGGGGCTTTGGAGAACCGTTGGAAGAACATAATCCTCCCAACGAAAAACACCCATCACCACTGAAGAATGACGTACACCGCCTTCTCCGTCTTAAAACGGGGAAAGAAGAAGAAACATTGCCACCAACAAAGAATACTGACAACGTCGTTTTGATTTATCTTCTCCGAACTTCTCCTCGTCTGACAATGACGGAATGACACAACCTTCCCATGAGTCCATCAACGATCACGGAAAAAGAGGTATGGGAATTTGAGTTATTTAATTTATGGGTTATAACCTCCATCATTCAATTTCTGGACTAAGAAATGCCAATTGTTATCGCCATGATGAGGATGGCTCAGACCGCACGAACACGGCTTGACCCTCCCCTTCGCTTGCTCATGTTAATTGACGATGGAGGTGAACCCTCAATAAATCGGTGGGTCAAGGACGCCATGTAACCACAAGGGTGTGGCACCATCATTTTGTATGGAGAAGGAGAGTCATGGATGGGGTCGACTATGACGAATGTAGTGTCGCATCGTCGCGCCACATGGGAAATCATCGGGTCACGCCCAGGCCGCGGCGGAGGCAACGCGGCACCGTCACATCGCACGGGGCAGCAAGGGGCCACAGCCAGGGCGGGCCACGATGGTGGAGCCAACCGCGGTGCCATCGCGCCAAAGAGTAGGGATCAGAAGTGGCGATGTCAGGCCAGCCGCCGGTGACACAAAACCAGCTGGCTGCTTGGCCAGCCAGACAAATCGAGACCACCTAGGTCATGCAGCTCACCAAAACCAGTGCCTGGCACTGGTCACTTCGGATCAGAAATAGGGGAACGACATCCCCTCCCACACGTGGCCACACAGGCGATGTAGGCTGGCCATCTGGGCCACCACAGGCTGGGCCGCCATAGGACAGGCCACCTTGGGCTGCCTCGGGCTGGCCCGTGCCTTTTGGTTTGGACGCCCCTTCGGGCCAGGCCACTCCCTTGCTTCGGGCCGCCCAATCGGGCCCAGCTGACCACTCAATTTGGGCCGACAACTCAGGCTTAGCCGCCCCCTCAGACCGGTTCGGTCCCGCAGACCGAGTCAAACCATGGTTTGGAACGGGTCGGACCATACAGAGACTAACTCTGGCCCGATTACACCTTTTTGCCCGCATTTTGGGTTACAGGTGTCCGAACGACGAACCGTCTGCTGTGACCGAAGGATGAGAGTAGGACTGTTCTTTTGGCATGACCCACTTTAGGTTTGCCTATAGTTGGGGTATGAACATGTTAGTTTTAACCTAAAAACTGACTGGGCCCTTGGAACGGAAATAACAATAACTAACAAACCAGGCATCCGATTTACGTGTCATTTGACGCATTGGGTTCCTTATGTTGAGACGGATCTATGAGATACATCAACTCTAGAATTCTTGGTTGTTGATGTATTGATACATGGCTTGAGGATCAGAACCTCACAGAATCGAGTGACAAAACTGGACCTGGATCCTCCGTGGGTTCGATAGTGACGAGATTGGACCTGGATCCTCCATGGGTTCTACAGTTACGAGACTGGACCTAGTTCCTCTATGGGTTTGAAAGTGAAAAGGATGTACCTGGATCTTCCATGGGTTCGACAGTGAAGAGACTGGACCTGGATCCTCTGTGGGTTCGACAGTGATGAGACTGGACATGGATCCTCTGTGGGTTCGACAGTGACGAGACTGGACCAGGATCCTCTGTGGGTTCGATAGTGACGAGAGTGGACCTGGATCCTCCGTGGGTTCAACAGGTATGAGACTGGACATGGATCCTCCGTGGGTTCGATAGTGACGAGACTCGACCTGGATCCTCGGGGGTTCTCCATCGACGAATTTTGAACTAAGATCCCATGTAGTATCAATAGCTTTGATAGAATGTTTTTTAGGTTTCTAATGATATCTTTCATTCGAATAGGAATGATGATTCAGTGGCTACATCTAATCATCTATTACTCTCTTTTATGTTGTGTATACCTGGTGTGATCTGAGTCTTTACCTTCATGTTTACCTTATGTTTGAGATGTGTACTCTTGACGACTTAGGTATATGTATGGGAATATACCTAAGTAAGGGTGGATGTTTTTTGTTGATGTTTCCTCATGGATGTGTTGTGGTAAAGCCCACGTAATGTTCTTCTATGAGTTGTACCTATGGGATACACCTTCTGTTTTACTTTCTTTGTGGACTGTTTCTACACTTGAGGAATGGAATGTGGTTGGGCTCAAGAGTTGCAGCCGGTTTGTGATTGGTAACTTAGGTTTATATCTGGGAATATACCTAAGTAAGGATGGTTGATATATGTGATTGTATCTTAGAACTATGTTTTATCCATAGTGGGTTTTGGGAGACCTTCAAGGGTCTCAAGGTCCCCTACTGAGTATTGTTATACTCACCCTTGCACAGGCTTTTCCCGCACCTTGTTGTGTTTTGTGCATATGAAGGTCAGCAGTGATCAAGGATGATGGTGACAGACGGGAGGATCCTCAGAGCTGGACTAGATGGGATGTACCTCAGTGATGAGTTGTTCAAGATCTATACCTACCCTTCATGTAGGATTCCCCAGTGGATGATCCAGGAGTAGTTTTTCTTTTTTTTCTTCTACTTGTTGTTCAGTTGGGTTTGTATTCTGGCCCACTTACTTTCAGTACACCTTTTTTTATATTAGTACTTTTTTCTTCTACAGGTTCTGTTCTAGCTATGTGTGATATAGGGTTAAAGGAAATTCATTCCCTTTTTATTTGGGATTCACCTTTGGTGGTAGTTACCTGCCCCTAGCCTATGGAAGGCTGGCTTGGGGTAGTTATGGCACGGGCCCTGAGGACGGGTCTTGACATCATAAAAATAATTACATCTTAAACATAACCAAATAAATGAAATAATAGGGATATACACATATCCCTATGTCATCTTAGATGTAAAATAATTTGATAAAACACTTAAACATAGTTCTTCTGTAAAATATCCTTTCTTCTTTAAAAATGTTATCTTTTCTCAAAATGTCATGCAATTTTAAAAGAAAATAATTTATTTGTAAATAATATTTAAATAATGTAGGGGAATATAATTGGAAATATAGAATCATGAAACTATAAAAATCCATTCATATTATATAATTTAAACAATAATTTTATCCTCGTACTTTTTCTAGAAAAGTAAAAAAGTACCATGTATTGTAAAAAAAATAAAGATTCCTTCCATAACATGTAGTGAAAGTAATAAAAATGGTAAAAATGAAATGAAACAAAAATGGATTAATAGTAAATATTTTATAAAACATTTTTAGAAAACATGGATATGGATGATAAATAAAACCCTGGTATGTATTTACTTATAAGCAATCTCGGATAAAAATGAGATTGCAAAATTATCTTATACCTGAGGTCCAATTTCTTACGTTTGTGTCCAAAATTCATGTATAGTTGGTTTAAACATATTATAAACTTTTAAAAGAACCATAATAATATTTATGTTATCATATATGATTCACTTATGACTTTATATTACATATTTATTTGTCAATTAAATGTTAAATCAATGTTTTGGGAAATATTTGTTTAATTTATCGTACGTGCTTGGAATTTTTATTCATGATATTAGTACATAGATCATGATTTACATACATACATAATATATAACATGATTTATATATCATATATATTTATTATATAAATATATATAATAGTTCGATAAATGGATTGAAATACACCGTTCATGGAGACGGTTGATCGTACGTACATATTAATGTTGTTTTTGTTTCCTTGTTAAATTGAATGGAACTAGTTAAATGATGTAAATATATATAAATAAATTCAGTAGAATAATTATATTCTATTTTACCTGATTATTTATTATTTTTACTGTATAATCATTCCTGAATGGTTACCATGGAGAATGAATCTTAGCGCATCGTGGAGAAGGTAAACCGTACACATGCACAAGCGATGATATCGTTACCATAGTTGTTGAATGTTATTGAAGTGGATGGTGTATAATATCTTATAATAATTTTTTTTGTTATAATATTTATATATAGTTATTATTTCCACCATTATACCCATCCATGTAAGGTGGTGGTGATAAACATATGACACTACGGTGTGGAGACGGTAAAAAGTACGTAGGAACGCGTGGTGATTTCATTTTTCGTAGGATTGATAGAAGGTGAAATAGGGTTGTTTTATATTTATAAAAACATATCAGTATAATATTGAAACTAATTTTATTATATTATAATTAAAAAACGAAATAATAGAGATTAGAAGAAGAAATAAATTTGAAAGAATCGGTAGAGGAGATTATCTCTTCCCCCACATTGCTCTTTTAAATTTTTTATTAGGGCACTAGAGATGGCCTTTTGAAAAATAAATTTCCTCTAAAATGTAACTAGAGAAGTTTAGAAAAGAAATGGGTATGGTTTTTCTAAGAATAAAGTCTCAAAATGTGGTGAAGAGTTGATGGAGGTGGTTCTCTTTTACAAGAGAGGAGAGGGGTACTTTATGAAAGTTCCAAACTTTTAATTTATTATAAATTCAATTTTGATTAATAATGGTCCAAAACATATTTAATTATAATATATGATGATTTTTTCTCTCATTATTATAATAAAATAATTTTTTGTAAGGTTTTGAATATTTTTTTACCCTTATCTTTTGGTTTTTACCCTTAATTTTCCCTTTTTAGTCATACTATGATAACATGTTATTTACACATTGTGGGTTAATGTTATTAAAGATCATGTCAAACATCCATAAAAAATATATTTATGAAATATTTGGACTTATTTTAACCATTTTTATTTATCTTGATTTTTATTAATTTATTATCATTTAATAAACTGTTTTTTGTTTTTTGTTATTAATTATGTCATTTTTGGTCACTATTCATACTTGACTTTTTTTAAAATTCATAACAACCTTATTACATCAAAACAAAGTCAATAACTCAAATATAATATGTTAATTTCATCAAAAACATTCTTGGATGGCATGAAAAATATTCCAATTAAATTTATTTTAATATTTAAAACTTCATTTATTGGAATCATTAATTAATGAGCCAATCACGATGTCATAATTGTGTCATAAATTAATATATTTATATAGTTTATAAAAATTAATAATAAAATATAATGATGTTGGAAATATTTTAATATTTCCAAATACTATTTATGGACATAGATATTGTTTTATATAACCACATAACAAAATCAATTTAGTAAAAGATATATGATTAGGTTATAATTATCCTCATATGAAATTAATTTTTATAAATTTTGTTTCCACATCCAAGAGAATCCATGGGGTCCCAAAATATACCAATGGACCCCATGGTTGGACATGTATCATCCAAAAAAATTTGGACATATTTTGGAGTGATTTATTGTCAAAAAAATATTATTTTTAACCCTCATTTACCAGATTTACCCTTTAACAATGGTAAATAAATTAATTTCTAAAGTTACTATTCATAAGTTCCAAAAAAAAATTACTTATTTACACAATTTGATCATTCTTGACTCGAAAATTTGGAATCCATTTTTTCAAATTCAACACATATTAGTTGCACTAGTTGATATAAAATTAATCTTGTTGTCGAAAATAACTGTTTTTTTTAAAACATTGTAAAAGATTGAAATGTTTTTACATATGAATTCAATTTAAAATTAATTAGAATGACATACATTTTCTTAAAATATAGAAATATATTTTATTTAAAATTTAAAGCTGTTTATTAATATATATTATCCATTTAAATTATTTTGATGAAAAAAGTTGTTTTCAATTAAAATTTTGTGTATTTTCATTAATAATAAAAATGTAAAAGTTATTAGAATGAATATAAAAAATTTATCCAAAGAAAAATTTTAGATCTCGCTTTGAAATAAGGAGTTTATCTTGTCAAATTAACTTAAAAAAGTGTAAAAAAACTTGATTTAAGAAAAGTGGACAATTAAATGGTGGTAAAACATCTTTTTTTTAACAATACTTCTTTTATCCAAAAAATGGATTTTGTTCTCATATCATGTGTAAGATTATTTCTATTGTTATATAAAATTAAAAATGTGGTTATTAATATTAATAAAGGCTAGATTATATACCATTAAATAATAATATATTAATGATATATCTTTGTTCAGTGAAACATGGTATTTCGTACCAAGTAAGCTTTTGAGGAAGGTCACTCTTGCGTGTAACACAAGACAAGTCTATGTTGCATGTAGTGAAATAATCCTTTGTTTCATTTAATAACATAATAAAAAATTGTTTCATTTATGCATGGAATAAAATCAATAGTCAGTGTTGCGTGAAATTAATTCTATCAAAATAACATGAAATTGTGTATAACACAAGCCAAGAATATTGTTTCATAAACTATAAGCTAATAAAGTGTTGCGTATAGCGTAAGATTACCTTGGTGTAGTGTACAACCCAATAAATCAAAGAAATTTAAAATAATCTATCTTTTAAAATCATGGGGCGTTGCAGCATGATTATGTTGATATTTGGATGTTATGGGTGGACCAATGGTTATATATCTCTCAAATACATTATTTAATGTGATGTATCTCATGATATAATATTTAATATTCTTCAAAATGATACTATATTTTTCCACAATGTTGATTTTATGATTATGTATATATGTTATGTATGAGAATGATGTTAGTTTTGTTCACAACTATGTGTGGTATTTAACCACTAAGACATGATGTTTTTAGAGACCCAAAGCTTGATTCACATAGACATTACATTACTTTTGCGTAATACTTAATACATAACAAAAACCAACACTCAAAGTACTGTAATAGTATAGTGTCTTTGGAAACATGTAATATAATATTCTATTCTTGGTGAAAGATCTCCAACATCTCCCAAAAAGATCTTACTTTTTTTTCATTCTTAAATCTTTCTTTATATCCTGTGGAAATTAAAACATATAAAGGGTGATCTCAAATTCTCAGTAAGGGTAATCATTGAGAAAATAAAACAACCCATATTCATTTGAACATCAAAACATGAATATAAAGTTTGGACATCAAAATCTTGAGTTGTGAAATAAATTGTGGCAGTACATAGGGAATAGGTCATAAAGGAACATCAATCGTGATAAAATAGTATGGTAATAAAACATTTAATTGTGGCAAACCATTAATCACATGTTATGATTTCCATAGTAGCCAATGCATTGCTTCCATGACCATATTAGTGGACAAAGTCCCTTTCTGAATCGAGTTCACTCCTCATTCCAGTCATGTATCTCTGAACCAGATTAATTTTTCGTTCCAGCCATGTTTATCTCATGAGATATAAATCTCAACCCAATGGATTGGAGGGAGATATAGTTCCCACCTATCTCATAACTAAATCATTCATACTTGTTCCACAAAATAAACTAAAAACATTCGTCATAACACAAAGAATTAAATGGGTTACATAAAAATCATCCCATCATCACATAATCCATATAAAATAGATAGATATTTAATCATTATAAAAGTAAAACCATGTAAATCATAGAAACATTATACTTGAAACATACACATATGAAATAATTTCATCTTAGATGGAAAATGGTTTTGATAAAACACTTGAAATGAATTCATGAGGAAAATATACTTTCTTATTCAAAATCATTTTATTTTCAAAAAAATCCATGAAATTTTAAAAGAAATTTATTTTTTTTAAAATTGTCATGAAATCTTGTAGATTAAACTTTATGAACATAGGGAATTATAAAACAGTAAAAATCTGTTCATGTTAAAAAAACATTCTTCTCGTACTTTTGTCGGAAAAGTCAAAAAGTACCTCGTATGGTAAAAAAATCATATATACCATGTAGTAAAAGTAAATAATGTATAAAAATTACTTTAAACTTACATGAAAACATTTTTATAAAATAGGGACATGGATAATAAATATAACCCCAGAAAATACTTACAAATAAAGAATCTCATATAAAAACGAGATTTTAAAAGTTATCCCCTACAAATATCATTTTGTAAATAAAATAGATCACTTATGTGTATTGACTATAAGGTCACATAATGAAAGTATAAATAAATTATAAGATATAAAAATTCATTTCTCACATAATCAAGGAATTACATAAACAAGAAAGAGAAGATCAACCCAAAGAACGAAAATTGGGTTAAGAAGTTCCCTTTCCTCATGTCCGACTTGACTCAATCATTCTTAAATCTCCTAAATAATAAACTAAAGTTAATTTATACATGCTTAAGATCCTTTTTCAAGTTCATTTTTCATTTTATATCACTTATTATCATTTTATAAACATTATGTAACCATTTACGTTAATAACGTTCGTTTTGTTAACATTTGGTACTTGAGTCAAAAATGGACTTCTTATAATTACATGTTGTTCATGTGGTCAAAGGTTCATTATATACAGAATAATATTCATGATTTATATATCATATATATCATATATATCCTGCATATAAATGTATTTATAATTGTACATAACATATGGAGGTAAGAAATGAAATGCGCAGTTCATGGAGACAGTAAGCAGTACGTACGCATGAACGATACTTTCATTTCTATATCATATTTTTATGGAATTAAAACATAATTATACATAGGAATATTATTATTATAGTATAATATAACATATAATGTCATTAACTCCGTCCTTTATACATCCCACATAATGCATTAACAAATCACATCACTTTGAGGGGGCGGTTGTCCGCACTTCCTCAAATGAGATTATTGTATTTACCCACTATGGAAACAATAAAGTCTTGAAATAATTGTCATGTAAAGAAGAATAAAGAAATAATAAAAATAATATATATCATATATACATACAGTTCCATCATAAGGGCCACCATGAGAGGCGGTAGGAGAAAATCGAACAATCATCGTTTTTTGAGGCGTTAGTTTGTCATCCACAAAAACATTATGTTCTTCATCCATTAGATAGAGGTGTGTGTAATTGTTGTCTGAATCCTTATCATAACAACATCCTAGTATATTTTGGATACTATTTTTGTTACAATATAAAGTATTAAAAAGATTTTATGTGTTGGAGAAGTATAATAAAAGAAAACAATTTAAGAGAAACTATTACATTTAATTTGGGTAACTTCCTTTGGTTTGCACCAGAAGGACTTCTTGAAGTGCCTTATGCCTAAGGTAAGGCTTCTAGGGGGAGGAGAGGTATGTTGGGAGCTTAATTGGGAAGAGTTTGGATGAGCCAAATGGCTTGAGAGGTCTGAGGAATTGGATAGAAATGATCTTCTTTTATGAGGGGGAGGAGGGGCTCTTTTGGAAAGTGTAAAAATATTATTTTATTATAAACATATATTTGGTTACAAAAGGTCCGAAAATCATTAAAAATGAAGATTATATGAATCATGGTATAAATAAATTCATCCAATCATATATTGGACATGTTTTGGATAATATTTTAATCATTATAATCTTATTTATTTAAATCATCTATTAATGAGGTAAATACTTCATCATTATTGTGTCATGAATAATTTAATTTATTTGATGTCTAAAAATTATAAAATAAATACGCCCAATTAGGAAATATTTTTATCTTTAAAATTAATATTTATATTTGAAAAGATAATTTATATAACCACTTATATAAATTAATTACTAAAAGATTTTTGTTAATGTCAATTTTGTCCTTACATTAAATTAATTAATCCAAATTGTCATTATCACTACCTAGTGGCACAATGGGGTCCCAAAATCGACAAAAGGATGACCCTGGTCGGACACTACTCATAAAATATGTTTAGGAAAAGTGGTAAGGTAATTTTGAATTATTATAATATTCTTTGAACCTTGAATTACCCTATTTACATTTAACTGCATTTAATAAAAGTCAAAAGTTAATATTCACTAAAAAATATTTTCATATTATTAAATCACATTTTACTTCATGATATAAACAATTTATGTTGTATTTTTGAAATTAAATTCACAGAAGTGGAAAATTTTCATTTAAATGAAAGAGTCAGTTTCTTTTTAACTACCACTAAGTGGTTTCACTATTCATCAAAAATTGAATTTTTCAAAAAAATACCAAAAACTCAGCTTAAGATATATTTGATATTCCTAATTAAAAAATGGTGTATATTTTTCAAAATTCAAAACATATATGTGTAATTAATTAATATTAAAATTAATTCCCGTTATCAAAACAAATAGCATGTTTTTTAAGAAACAATAACTATCAAAAGATTGCCAATTGTTTATGTCCAATTTCAAAGTAAAATTAATTACAATAATAAAAATTTGATTAAATGGTAAAAATATATTCTAATTACAATTTAAAACCAATTAAAATGATAATATAACCATATAAATTTTTTTGATGAAAAAATGTCTTAAATTAAAATATACCGTGTTTTTATTATTCATTAAAATATGATAGTTATCAGAATAATATGAAAAATTTAACCAAATTAAATTTTTATACCCTAATTACAAGGAAGAATTTTATTTTGTCAAATTGAACTTATAAACTTGTCAAAAAATAGATTTAATGTGGGTGCGCCATCAAAAGGCGCCAAAACTGCATTTTTGAAAAATACTTATTTTACTCGAAAAAATTATTTTGTTCTCATAACATGTTCGAGAAAATATGTAAGATGAATAATAATTTTATAAAATTTAAAATATAGTAAATAATATTGATAACAGCTAGTTCATTATAATATTATACAATATATCATTGTTTACTAAAACCTGGTATTGCGTACTACACACGCTGTCGAGGAGGGTCGTGATTTCATGTAATGAAAGCCTAGTCAGGGCTGTGTGAAGTGAAAAAATCATTTGTTATTGCATATAACATTATCAAAACTTATTTCATTTATACATTAAAAAAATCTATACTTAATGTTCCATAGAATAATTTCCACAAAATGAACATGAAATTGTGTATAACACAAGCCAAGAATAGTGTTACATATACTGCAAGCTAATATGGTGTTCCGTATAGTGAAAGATAATCATGGTGTAATGTATAATATAATATATCAAATAAATTAAAAATAATATATCTCATAAAATCTCGGGGTGTTACATTCTACCCCCCTTAACATGAATTTTCCCCTCAAAATTCGTCGGGGTTATAAATTGTTTACTACTTGAATGTTTTATTCATAGAAGCCCACATCACAAAAAGGAATACTAAATCATCATTTTAAAAAAGGAAAGTTAGAAACAAAATAGATACCCAAAGTAACTCATCACTTGGGTTCCTATATAAGAGTATATCGGTGAAAATATGGATATGGATGAGAAATATAACCATCATGTTCTGATGGAGGGTGGTAGAGAACATGGCTATGAAGAAGGAAACAATCGCAAAGCCATAAATTAGTGATGATCTAAGGTACCATCTGATTCATCATATATGAGAGTAATAGGACAACATTTTTGGTTTCCAGGATCATTTCCCTAAAATTGATGATGATTTACATAAGGAGAAATACTTACTTGATTCCAGTGTAATATCATCGTTGGTCATTCCATGAACAATTTCAACTTCATCTCTATTTGAAGAAATGATGCAAAATTTTTCATTCATGAAGTGTTAGCTGAACATGCAATATAATGATAAGTCATCTCATCTGTTTCTATCACAAAAAGGTTAGCATAAGTCCATATATGGTGAGATTAATCGTATATGATTCCAACAATGGACTTATAATTCATCTATCACACTGCTTAACAAAATAAAACTAGTTCCTACTAACCATGGACTTCTTGTAGGCCAGTGGTAGGTGATAAAGGCTTCTCACACTTCGGTTGTGGGTTCGATTCCCAATACCTTGTCTGATGCGACGTGTTGTCGCCCATCCTATGGGTTTTCCTTTTTCTATAACTATACTATTATAACATTCCAAAAATAATATCAAATGTTATTTCCTTAAACAATAGTATCTTATGTCCGACATAATCTATTCCAGTCATTAGACTTATCCAAAATACATTTTTCCAATCTCATAGTATAATGAAAATGATTACTAGAAATGACATTAAAAAAGCATGTGAATACCATCATTTATCCCCCCATATATCATAATATATATCTTATTGATCGCATTCCAAACATGTGAATACCTTAATCTGGTATTCTCTTGCAACATGAATTACCATTGAACCATAGTGAAAACATGAATGATGTAGAAATGTAACTCTTTCCTCATACCAAAATACCAAAATTTTAATATACTCAAACCATGATATCACTTTGTCCTTATATCAGTCATGAGTTCGTTAATATTATTTTATCCTTATCCCTTCATTATGCGCATATCATCTGCTTTCCAAAAATATTTCAATCACTTTTCGTGGTTACTGGTACCATATAATTATTGAAAACCAATACATAGATATTCCAAAATTCCACAATACCATAAATGGGATTCCATGATAATATTTTGAAATCTCATTACATAAACACTTAATCATTACCCAACATCATTTTCATACTCAACATCAAAAATAGTGATCGCATGAGACTTCCATTTATCCATTTCCTTAAGAGGTTTCTCATGTTGATCATCATTAACCATTGGATTAGAGCATTGATTAGCATAATGCCCCATTTCCTTGCACTTGAAGCATTGAAGTGTTGGTGGTGCGTTCTCTGTAGCCTTTTCATTATTCACGTCATTAGAAACCCTTTTCCCATTACATCGATACTCAGCTGCTTGATGACCTTCTTTTCCACACTTAAAACATTTTCTATTCCCTTTAAGAAAATCTCCACCATGCTTCATTCCACACTTTGAGCATAAAGAAACATTCATCTTCTTTTCACCATTATTCTGAGATTTATCCTTAAACTCCATCATTCATTTCTTGTCAAAACCATTAGATGGATATGTAACACCAACTTCTATTCTACCTTGATAGCACAACACACAAATTCTTCATATCTATTGAAGTCTCTTATAGATAATTCCCTTTAAATACTTGATTTTAAGCCACTTAAGTATTGATCAACTTAACTTTCAGGTTGGATGATAAATCTAGATGCATACATTGCGGGCTGTGTAAAATTCACTTCGTATATACCAACAGATACATCATCCTTTTGCTTAAGATCAAAGAAATACTTTTCCATATTTTTTCTAAGAATACGAGGGAATTACTTATAGAAAAATATGTTCTTGAACTCATCCCATCCAAAGGATTCAATTTCATCTCGGGGCCTCGTATTCTTAATTAGAGTCCACTATTGATCTGATTCACCTTATAAACAGTAAATAACCAGAATGAATTTTTTATGTTTCGAACAGCGAAGTAGGGAAAATATCTTTTCAATGGTACTGATCCATTGTTCAGCAACAAGTGGATCAGAAGACCCACTGAAAGAAGTTGGACATTTCCTCATGAAGGACTCAATAGAATATTGTTCCCTTCTTCGGTCATTTGGAAGACCAAAATAATTCATAGCTTTTGTAAGTATAGTAATATGATTTTTCACTCCATCCCCCATAACATTGGTTATTTTACGATGACAATCATTGAATTGTCTATTACATTGATCAACAGGGTTCCTTCGGGTTCCAACCATCGTCTAAAACCAAAAAGGAATAGTGTGAGAGGAAAAAATCATTCTAGGGAAAAAGCATAATAAATGGGGAGTACCTTCAATATCTAACATCTTTGGTTTTATTCTAATATCATTATTGTAATTCTAGAACAACAACCTACAATTATACTTAACCTTAGGGACATCCCTAGACATTCCATAGAAATATCTCTATGGATCTCACTAAAGTTCTCGCATCCTAGTTTCCAGTGGTTGAATAAACCTCCCTATGAAACCAACTGTAGAGACCCAAATCTTGATGTACATAGACATTACATTACTTTTTCAGAATACTTAATACATAACAAAAACCAACACTCAACAAACTATAATAGTTTAGTGTCTTTGGAAACTCAGAATATAATCTTCTAATCTTGGTGAAAGATCTTCAACATCTCCCATAAAGATCATCATTTGTTTCTTACTTAAAACCTTTCTTTATATCACGGGGAAAAAAGCATATAAATGGTGGTCTAAAATTCTCAGTAATGGTAAGCATGGAGAAAATAAAACATACCATATGCATTCGAACATCAAAACATGAACATAAAGTTTACACATCAAAATCTGGAGTTGTGAATTAAATCTTGGAAGTACGTAAGGCATAGGTCATAAAGGAACATCAATCATTGTAAAATATCATGGGAATAAAACATTTAATTGTGGAAAACCATTAAGCTCATGTTTTGATTTCCATATTATCCATGGAATTGCTTCCAAGACCATCTTAGTGGAAAAAATCCCTTTCTGAATCGAGTTCACTCCATGTTCCAGTCCTGTATCACTGAACCGGATTAACTTTTAGTTCCAACCATATTTACCTCATGAGATATAAATCATTACCCAAGGAATTGGATGGATATATAGGTCCCACCCCTCTCATAACGAAATAATTCATACTTGTGCCACATAATAAACATAAAACATTCATCATAACCCAAAGAATAAAATGGTTTTCATAAACATCATTCCATCATCACAAAAATCCATATAAAACAAATGGATATTTCATCATAAGAAACGTTTAACCTTTTAAATGATTGAGACATTATACTTGAAACATGTACATATGACATAATGTCATAATATATGGAAAATGGTTTTGATAAAACACTTTAAATGAATTCTTGAGGAAAATTACATTTTTTCTTTCAAAATAATTTTCTTTTCACAAAATGCCATGAAATTTTAAAAGAAAATTATTTTGTTGAAAATATTAATGAAATCTTGTAGAGTATGCTTCATGAAAATAAGGAGTTATAAAATTGTAAAAATCCATTCATGTTAAAAAAAACATTCTTTTGGTATTTTTGCCGGAAAAGTCAAATATTACCTCAGATGGAAAACAAAAGAAAGATTACATACATACCATGTAGTAAAAGTAAAAAATGGGTAAAAATTAATTTAAAACTACATGAAAAATGTTTATAAAATTGGGACATGTATAATAAATATAACCCTAGTAAATAATTTCCAATAAACAATCTCGTACAAAAATGAGATTCGAAAAGTTATCCATTAAAAATATATTTTTGTAACTAAAATAGATCAATTATGTTTATTAACTATAATTTAATATATATAAATTATAAATACCTGATAATATATAAAAATTCATTTCTCACATATTCAAAGAACGACATAAATAAGAAAGAGAAGACCAACCCAAAGAATAGAAATTGGGTTAAGAAGTTCCATTACCTCATGTTCGACTTGACTCGATCATTATTTAATCTCCTAAATAATAAACCAAAGTTAATTTATACTAGATTAAGAATATTTTTTAAGTATATTATTCCTTTTAAATCACTTATTAGCATGTTATAACCATTATGTAACCATTTAAGTTAATAACGTTCGTTTTGTCGATATTTGGTACTTGAGTCAAAAATAGACTTCTTATAATTACATGTTGTTCATGTTGTCAAAGGTTCATTATATCCATAATTAAATTCAAGATTTATATATCATATATATCATATATATCAAGAATATAAATGTATTTATAATAGTACATAACATATTGAGGTAAGAAATGAAATGTGTCGTTCATGGTGATGGTAAGTCGTACGTACACTTGAATGCTACTTTCATTTCTATTTATCATTTTAGGGGAATTGAAACATAATTATACAAATTTATTTTATAATTACAGTATAACATCATATATAATATCATTAAATCCAACCTTTATACATCCCACAAAATGCATTAACGAATCACATCACTTTGAGGGGGCGGTAGTCCGCACTTCCTCAAATGAGATTACCGTATTTACCAACTATGGAAGCCATAATGGCTTGATATAATTGGGAAGTAAGTAAGAATAAAGAAATAATAAATATAATATATATCATATATAAATATAGTTACATCATAATGGCCACCATGAGAGGCGGTAGGAGAAAATCGAACAATCATCGTTTCGTGGGGCGTGAGTTTGCCATCCACAAGAAACATTATGTTCTTCATCCATTAGATGGAGGTGTGTGTAAGTGCTTATCTAATACATATCATAAAAAAAATCCTAGTATAATTATGATAATGGTGTTGTTAAAAATAATGTATTAAAAAGAGTTTAGGGGTTGGATAATTAGAATAAAAGAAAAGAATTTAAGAGAAACGGTTACCTCTAATTTGGGTAACTTCCTTTGGTTTGAACCAAAAGGAATTCTTTAAGTGCCTTCTGTGTAAGGTAAGGGTCCTAGGGGGAGGATATGGATGTAGTGAAATTAATTTTTCAAAGTTTGGACGACCCAAAAAAACTTGAGTGGTTTGTGAAATTGGATATAAATGGTCTCCTTTTATAAGGGGGAGGAGGGGCTCTTTTGGAAAGTGTGAAAATATGATTTTATTATAAACATATCATCGGTTTAAAATGGTCCAAAAATCATTAAAGATGAAGATAAGATGACCCATGGTAGAAATAAAATCATCCAATCAGAATTTTACCTGTTTTGTATAATATTTTATCATTATAATCTTATTTATTTAAATCATTTATTAATGAGGTAAGTACTGCATCAATATTGTGTCATGAATAATTAAATTTATTTGATGTCTAAAAATTATAAGACAAATACCACCATTTAGTAAATCCTTTTATATTTCCAATGAATATTTATAGTCGAAAATATAATTTATATAACCCCTTAAAAAAATTAATTACTTAATGATTTTTGTTATTATCAATTTTGTCTTTACATTAAATTAATTAATCCAAATTGTCATTATCACTACCAAGTGGCTCAATGGGTCCCAAAATCGACCCAATGATAACCATGGTCGGGCAATACTCATTCAATAAGGTTATGACAAGTGGTAAGGTAATTTTGAATTATTATAATATTCTATTAACCTTGAATTACCCTATTAACCATTAACCGCAGTAAATAAAAGCCAAAAGTTACTATTCACCTAAAATTATTTTCAACTTATTGACTCACATGTTACTTCCTGATAAAACCTTGTTTTTCAGATTTTAGAAATTCAATTCACAGATGTGGTAAAATTTCATTTAAATGAATGATTCATTTTTATAACTACCACTATGTTGTTTCACTTTTCATCAAAAATTGATGTTTTCAAAAAAATACCGAAAATTCTGCCAAATCAATATTTGGTATTCCGAATTAAAAAATGATGTATATTTTTTGAAATTCAAAACATAGAAGTGTCATTAATTAATATTAAAATTAATTCCCCTTATCAAAACAAATAGCGTGTTTTTCAGAAACAATAACTGTCCAAAGATCGACACTTGCTTATGTCCAATTTCAATGTCAAATTATTTCCAATGAACAAAATTGGATTAAATGGTAAAAATATATTCTAATTACACATTAAAACCAATTAAAAATATTTTCTAACCATATAAATTATTGCGATGAAAAAAGATGTTTTTTATTAAAATATAGCATGTTTTTACTATTCATTAAAATATGAATGCTATCATAATAATATGAAAAATTTATCCAAATTAAATTTTTATATACTGATTCCAAGGAAGAATTTTATTTTGTAAAATTGAACTTATAAACATGTCAAAAACTATATTTAATGTGGGTGCATCATCAAAAGGCGGAAAAAATGCATTTTTTTAAAATACATATTTTACCCAAAAACATTATTTTGTTCTCATACCATATTCTATAAAATATGTAAGATGAATAATAATGATATAAAATTATAAATTTAGTTAATAATATTCATAACGGCTATTTCATAATAACGTTATAACAATATATCTTTGTTAAGTGAAACCCAGTATTGCGTACTACACACGCTATCGAGGAAGGTCGCGATTGCGTGTAATGCAAGAAAAGTCAGGGCCTCGTGTAGTGAAAACTCTGTTTGGTGTTGCACATAACATAATCAAAACGTATTGTAGTTATTCATTACACAAAATATATACATAATGTTGCGTAGAATAATTTACAGAAAACAAACTTGAAATTGTGTATAACACGAGCCAAGAATAGGGTTGCTTATACTGCATGCTAATACAATGTTGTGTATTTTACAATCTAATCTTGAAGTAGTGTATAATATAAGATATCAAAGAAATAAAAAATAATATATCTCATAAAATCTTGGGGTGTTACAATGTTTCAGTTTTATACATTTTCACTTTCCTTATGTTAATCTAATTTTTGGCTTGTTATCTTTATTATGATTATATTCTTATGTTTTGATGACTATTATTATTCTCACCCAATATATATGGATTCCTGTATATTATACATCTAAATACTCATCTTTTATTTCACCACATTCTTCAATGTATATCCTTAGATGACTATATGTAATAACATCATGGGAAATAAAAATACAATGAAGAGAGTTTTATATAAATTTTAATGTTTTATTATATACTGGTTATGTATATTACCAATTTTCTTAGTACACTAAGACATTGATCCTATATCATAAATATATTTTGTAATTTTTCTTAAATATGATGTAAATAGTGATGTTCCTAAATTAAAGGTAACTGTTTTAATTATCAAAACATTATTTAGTCTATTTGAGAATTTGGATTATTGAAATCCAGTAAAATCCCATAAGATAAGACTAATTATATGTAAACATCCACGAATAAATATTTTATAAAAATTCTATGAATTGGTATCCAATAATATATTCCTTTCGAGTTAATTGAAAAAATGAATATATTATTTATTCATGGATTGTTGACTTATGCTATGTTTAAGCCTTATTTATTTTAGAAAATTGGGGGGGGGGGGGGATGGAGAACCCAAATCAAAATCCCATGAGATGGACAATGCAATGATTTCATGAATTATACCACTAATTTTATGAGTGGTGGAGTTCAAAACACCTTGGCTATGATTATAGTGTATTCTCATGATATGAGTAATATCTTGAAACATGTGGAACAGATTCCTTCAACCAATAAGGACAAACAATCCATTGATTATTTTATACAGCAACGCCCTCCAACATTACATATATATTCTAATTTAATTGCTGAGGAATAGTGGGTTAACTCAATGAAGAAGATATTTTAAATTCTCCAATAATATATGAAGGATGATATGACTCTATTCATCTATCATTTACATAGATAATATGATCAATTATTTGAGTTGATAAAGAACACTAAGAATATGAATGAAAAAACAATATGGGGTGTAAGACTTTAAGAAAATATTCATCAATAATGATTTCCTTCAATATATATAATTATGGAGATAAACTTTATAGAGATAATGAAAAAGGAAGGTAAATATGTGTTGGATGTTGATGAAAATATCACAAGTATTTTAGTACATGTTTTGTGTTTTGTTTCAAAAATGATATAAAAATAGATAGATTATTTTTCCATTTAAAACCAAACCATATAAATTTGATAATTTTCATAGTATTTTGGAGTTTTGAAGATGTTTTTAGATGTTATCTCCAGGTATATATGTAGTTTATAGAATGGTCCCACAGTTTTAGTGATATGAAGAGAAGACTAGTGGTTCAAGTTTGTGGGTCAAATTAAAATTGAGGGAACACTATATGACCACAAACATGTACATAATTTGAGAACATGATTCACTTGAACTACCTTGAACGAATAGGGAAATTGTATGATTTTGGGAGATATGTTTTCCAAGCTTAGGAGTGTCTACGATACATGAAAAATATTAACAACATGGTAGAGGAAAGAAGGGAAATTCATAATGCACTACCTATGGTTCAATGATTAAATTGTGGGGTTCAGGGGAACTATTCACTTCAGGGTGCTAAACCTAGATTCCTTGTGTGTAATCAATGTAATAGCCACCATAACCATAGGAGTAAGGGAATGATTTTCCCATCACTACTATTGAAGTGGGGAAATAAAATAATGATGTACAAGGTACTCTTACTATTCAATCAAGAATTTAAATAAACTTATTTTATTCGTGTTCAATGCAATATTTTATATCATTCACATTTGGAATAAAAAACTAATAAAATACCTAATTCCTTTATATGGTGTTATCTATATAAAGAACTACATGTCTGACCATTTCCACCCACTTGTTGAACTCATCTCTTCGTGGTGTGAGTGTGATTATTCGTAATGTTATTTTGATAATAAATCACTTAGTGTAATTCAATGCTATAATAGGCAGGGATTGGATATGGTCATAGAGAGAACACATCATATTTCTTGAAAATGAGATATATTTTCATATTCTGAACCAACCCATTATCCTCAACAAATGCATGTATGACCATAAATCTTCTTTAAAATATTCTCCATCGGTGAGTGGGTTATCTCTCTATAAACAATCATTCCTCACTAAAAAGGTTGATTAAAAGTAAGAAATAAACATGGAGAAAATTATTATTGTGAGGGTATACAGTGGCTTTTTCAATAATAGTTACCTAGACATACCCTAGAATGTTAGAAAGAGTTATCAGTGGAACTTATACAAGGGTCCACTCCTATCTAAAAAATTCTCTCCATGATGCCCCTATCGAATTAGAGGAGTTAAAGTAGAAGATTCAAGATAATTTAGAGAAATAAGTTTATTATACCCTTTTAAATCATCATGTGGTGCGCTAGTTCTATTGATAATGAAAATAGATGGATCAATGAATATTTTTTTCAATTATAGGGAGATCAATAAGATCATCATAAATAAAAGGTGGAATCTACCAATGACTGATGACATACTCTATCAACTCTTAGTACCTCAGTACATCTTAATGGTGGATCTTCAATATGGATATCATCTACTAAAGGTGCATAAATATGATCTTCATAAGACTATTATCTATATTAGGTAAATACATTATTATTTTTTGGTGGTTCTATTCAGGCTTACTAATTCCCCTACAATTTTAATATATTTTATGAGTTTCGTAATTGATATTTCTTTGTCAAATTTGGGGTAGAATTTATTAATGATATTACCATTTAATCCATGAAAAAGGAGAAATTTTACGAAATTTGAAGCACTATTCTAGTGACATTATGGAAGGAGAAATTGTACACCATGTTTAGAATGATTGACATTTGGATGTGACAGGTCACATTCTCATGGATCATGATCACAACTAAAGGAATTTATATGGAACCTTAAATGAAAAATGAAACTGAGGAATGGGAAAAATATACTTGTGTCACAAAATTCAATAGTTTTCTTGGATTATTAGGGTAGTATTAATGATTTTTTATTAATTATTTTCATATTCCTTATCTCTATCTAATTTCGCATGGAAACGATAATGTTTCATGAACCAAACTAGGATTTCATCTAACCAAACACATGGCCCAACCATTGGCATGGGCCAAAGGGTGTTTCCGATCCCCACTGTGTGAAAACTAGTTCTTGGGAATCAAATATATACTTTGGTACTAAAATGTCCCATTTTTTAGGATAAAAAACAAAAGAAATAACCAAAACAAGTACTGATAAATGTAACCAAACAAGATCCAACAATTTTTCAGATTCAAATTTTACAACATTAAACAAAACCAACGAAATGATACAATAGTATAGAAAAAATTGACTATCCCAAAAACATTCAAGTGATGAGATGGGAATCACCCTCATGTCACCACATCCTACATCTACAAGAAGTGGAACTGTATAAAATGTATCAAAAATCACTATGATACATCATGCCATTACCATGGTAATACCTAAAAACGTCTCCATCCACCCAATATAGTATACAGGTTGTGATCCAAATCCAGTTGGATTCCTACAAAAAGAAAATATTCCCTGCTGTAACATTATATGAAAATTTAACAATCACATTTTCATTAAAACATTTGAAAAATTTAACGATAAACAATTTCTCAAAAAACCTTTCTTGAAATAAAATTATACACAAGTTCTACCATATACTGATGTCTCTCACAATATAAATAAGCATCATGTCACATTAGTGAGAACCATGGGAAATACCAATTGGTAATTTGCATAAGTGAGACAATAAGAACATCATACCATGGTGATCCAAATCATATATCCCAACTACTAATATCATTCTTGTGCACGATCCCTTATAGAGGATCCCATCCAAAGTTCTTGTGGTCCAATAGATTTCTCATGAATAATCCACTAGAGGGGATCTCTTACAATGATATAGTGGTCATAAATCATATCACATGTTATGTTAGTGTTGCATTAATCGCTCCTAATATATGAATTTGGGGCTCAACCATATTCAAATTCACTAGGAATATAGTTCTAGTTATCCCACCTAGATACTATAGATTATCAATGTGCTCAAATTACTTTTAACATATCACATAAATAAAAATATAAACATTTACATGAAAATAATCACTATAACTCATGAAAAATTACATGATAAAATTTTATTAAATCCATTTGGGAACACCACAAGAAGAACACATATGAGATCTAACCAATTTCCATTGGTAAATCCCCTTTTAAAATCTATGCTCGTAATAAAACCAATTTTAAAGAATGAATCCCATTTCAATAACACATTTATGTAGAATCGCAGACAATTAAACATGAAACAAATCCCACTTCACATGGAAAATCAACATTCAACATAATTGAACCCTTAAATATCTTTAAAAAACATTTTATACGATCCATTCCAAGAATAGAATATTCTCATTAAACACCAAAATGAAGACATAAGAAATATTACCAATATTGTTCCAAATAAAATCCATCACATAAAAACATCAAACCACAACCAGAAGACATTTCACAGAACATAAACAATCCATAAATAACTTTTGGAAAATCAGGAATGATTATCAAATTTATCGTATATTGTAAAATCATGGAACCACCTAACACATACTCAAAATCTATTGTAAAATGATGGGAAACCAAAACAATAACACCTCATTACCGTATAAAGTTGATATTGAACATTAATCATTATCATTTTCCTTCAAAATACAATATCAAACATTCTTTATGTCAAATAACACATTGGAAAAATGGAAACCCATGAATGTGGGAAGAGAAATGCTATAATGCTGGAGAAGGGATCGTAATTGAAGATTCTTGAAGATACCACCCCAAAAAAATGCACAATTGGATTTAAAATGGAGATAGGAGGAGGGGAGTAGGATCTTAGGGTGAGTGTAACACCCCAAGTTTAAAATTATGTTTTATGTTTTGCCAATGTTTCCAAGATGTAATAAAATTACCGAACGCAGATATATAATTAGGAAGCACTTTATTCATACAAATACCAGAATACACCCTTGATACACAAGAACTAACCCATTAAACCAACTGATATTGATAACAAAACAATTGGAAGACTACCAAGAAACACAACGATGCCGATCGAGTAATTATCATCTCTTAGATCTGATAGAAGAACAAACGTTATGGCAAGGATGATAGAAATGAAACTAAAAATAATAGGAACATATAAAACCATCTTAGAAAGCAGTGGCGTGAGCGTGGAGATATTTTTCTAATGAGTGTTTGAATGACCCGTAAGACATTGGTATTTATAGTAATTTTATCTGACCATTAAAAAAAAACTATCCGTTATAATTTTTTTTAAATAATAATAATAATTAAGAAACAACTTATGATAACTGTTGATATAAAATAAATAATGAATTAATACTCACAAAAATATAATATGAAAATATATCTTTCTTCTTTTAACATATATATAACGGTATTATTATTATTAATATATATATTTATAAGTGTTATTTTTAATAATAAATACATTTAATTGATTATTTTTATAATAAATCAATTTTTTATAAAACTAGAACATTTAAGAATAATACATGATTTTTATACCAGTAATAGATTATATTACCAAAGTTACATTATACTAAAGAAAATCGGTTTTATGAAATTATAAACTTAAATTATTAAAAAATGAATGAATTATTATTACTTCCATGATGGTTATTTTATATATATGACTATTCATGTATATAAAAAAAATGAATATATGTTTTTTGTACATATATATATATATATATATAACGAAATAATATATATATTAAGATGATTTATTTAAAACTGAAATGTTAATTGATAAAAAACGGTGAATGAAATAATAAAACAGGATTTCTGTCTCGGGTAAATCGCAAGCATAGGGTTCGGCTTCTGGGAAGGTTCGTCGCATAGGAACCGAGAACGGGGTCGAACAGGAGTCCAAGAACGCGATTTCGAAATTTGAAGGGCTACATCGAGCTTCGATTGAAGCTTGGGCGTCGTCCATCGATCGATATCATATAGGGGTCTGTCGGGTTTCCTTTGGGTGTGAAGGTGAGGTCGAACCATGGAGTGGTGAAACGAATCTGAGGCACTGCTTTCATTTCGCGTTGAGTCATGAAGGTCCAAGAAAGGTCGCTGTGATGAGGTTCAAGCTTAGATGAATTTCAATTCGTATGATTGAGTGAGGACCGAAGAACCAGATCCAATTTGCATTTAGGGTTTTGGTTTTGATGAGGTAAACCTATCTTGTTTTTGATATTATGATTTGTGAGTATATTTAATGACCAAAATCTTCTGAAAAATCGACTCAATAGTCATGCGTTTTGTCTTTTAATTCATTTTTCCTTTTGAAATCGACGCGTGATCAATTCTTCTTATCCGATTTTGATGTATTTTACAAGTTGTATTAAATTATCCCATGAATTTTATCAGTATGGCTAAGTGGCGATTTGTTTATTATTTCCTTCGATCTTTCGTCAATCTTATCATTATCATATTGATTTTTTATGAAACCATATCAAAGATCTTTCAAAATATCATGTATCAGGACATAATTATACATCGGCAGCATTCAAATAACCATGCTATCATTTTCAGTGGTTTTGTCAGCAAATTAATTAAAATTTACCATTCGTCTGGTTTGAAGACCGTGGTTGGTTGCAGCAATATATAAATTATATATAATGCTTATCTTTGAAGCATTCAATCAAAACCTCACATTTGGATTTCTCACGTCCTTCTTTCTAAAATGTTGCACCTATAAAGAGCCACAACTAAGAAAAATAATAGGAGTAGTCTTTGATTCTATATCTTTTTTTGTTTTCAAAATTGAGATTTTGAGAGTGGTTGTGATAATGAATACAGTAGGAATGTGAGGGCTCTGCAGGAGGTCTTCTGCACAATAATTAGGTAAGGGTGAAACATTTACTTTCAATATTAATTTATTTGTTATTGTCTGTGCGGAAGTATTTCCAAATTTTATAATTTCAGCCTTTTCCATTATTTTATCCTACTAAAATTAGTAACATATTTCATTGCTTAAAATAATTCAACACTATGATGCTATTTTCAAACATATTTAGAAAAGAGGATGTCAGACCTTTAGTAATGGTAATCACTTTTCAAATTAGAAATGAGATTAATTTATCAAAGCCTTGTTCTACTCGAATGATTTATTTTGTTTCACAAGGCAAGTTTTATTTAAGTCTGTGTAAAGATATTTTTATATATAGTTTATGTTGATCTAAAGTATATTCTAAAAATCTAATATAAATGCTATTTTATTTATTTCAAAATTATGAATTTAATTTAATATTTTTTTAAGGGTTTAATTATCTTGTTTTTTGATATGAAGAAACCTATACATATACTTATGTGTATATACGACTTTTCATAGCTTCCAATTCTAATCCATTTTAGATTTGTCAAGTGGTGGTTATCAGTATTTAAAAGTTGTTTTTTTTTGTTATTTCATATAACACTTGAAAAGGTGTACTGAGAGTTGTTTTTTTTTAAATTTCTAAACTCATAAATATATATATATATATAACAATTTTTATGTTTTAAATTTATATCATATGAAATCCTCCAATGAATAATTCCATTTATCGACGTTTTCATCAAATGTTCATTAATTTATTTATTTATTTTTCTCTTATTTTGTGAAGATGAGCGTTGTAAATTCAGTGACAAATATATATACGTGTGTGGATGAAATAGATATTATTATTGCATCTATAATTTTATTGCCATGTTTCAAAAAAATATATATATATGCGTGGAAAAAAAGGGGGTCACAACATTTTATCAACATATGGACATCACATTTGAACATATACATGGCCATGTGTTATGCATTACATCGACACCCATTGCATTTATAATAAGTTCATGTCTTAATTTTATATTTTGTTTTAGGCCTTGCCCTGAAATTGAAAAAGACATAGATATCATAGAAATTGTATTGACTGTTTTTATTTAGATTGTTTTAGGGAAATTTATTAATTATTATGGTTAAGAAAATTGAATTGCTCATATGAGCATCAAAGATGAATTGTGAAAATTTGAGAAAGAAAGAATAATTATACGTAATGTCTAGTTGATGTAATATACATGTATATATATATAATCATGGATGTTCATTTTAATACATTGACGTATTTTAATGTAAAATTTCCAGTGACAAATACTAATATATATGTATGTAAAGAAAACGAAAAACGTTTATGAAAAACCCCAATGCTTGTTTGTTGTAAAATGGAAGGTTATCGGGGAGTGAACCCATCCTTTTCTAAGTGGGTAGGCCCAAGATAGCCTTCAACAAATTAAGTTGCCTCAAAATGATGTTTTGTTTTCATGAATTTTTCTTAATATTATCTAAAGAAAATCACTGGATTAGTTTAAAAGTGTTTTCAAAGTATAAATATTTTTCGAAAGCACTACATTATTTTGTAAAGGTTGTTTTACCAATTAATTTACAATTGGATTTTCTTTCCAAATGTATTATTGAAAGGGATATTTTTCTAAAAGCGGTTTATCAAGGTTTTCAAAAACCCCTTACTGGGAATCTTTTGTGCTCACCCTACGTTTTCAAAAAAATGTTTTTCTACAGGTTGCCTTGAAATCCAGAATTGGTCGCTGCTTATGATGTTAGTGTGCAAGGAAGCATAGTGGAAAATTTTATTATTATTGTTTAAAAACTCTGATAAATGTATGGTTATGTCTAATTTTCCATAACATAAACCGGTAAAAGATCCGTGTTTCATTGAAGTGTTGTGTAATTGTGTATTCACATTATAAAAAAAATTATACAGCATTTTTCAAGAACCAAGTCCGGAAGAGCGGGCTCAGGTCGTTACACTTGGTATCAGAGGAACACTCTAGATAACTCTGGAAATTTAGAACCCCTTGATATATTGAGTGTCCTTCTCAGTCAACATTCTTCTATGTAATTTCAGATGGAAGGAAGGAGAACTCAAACAAGTCTATTAGGCCTTCCAGATGAATTAGTCGCTATCATCATGGAAAAATCATGTAAAGAAGAATCTGAGCCCTATAAAACCATGCGACTTTCCTGTAAACGTCTCTATAATATATCAGGCACACCAGATATACTTCATTTTCATCGTGGTTCTGGTTTCGTCTTCAAAGATATGAGGCAGATCCAACGTCATTTCTATCAACTCCAAGAGGCATATTACGAAGGAGTTTTTAGGTGCTTTACAATGTTTGAACAACCAGAGTCAATCTCAAATTTTTATAGAGTAGCTGAAGAATGAAATCTTCGCGCAGCATTTATGTGTCATCTTTTAAGCTTTTGCTTCACAGGAAGCATTTATGTTGAATTTGAAACATTCGAAGATGAAGCAATGAGACTTTCTTATAGGAATCAAATTCAAGACGAACTTCTTGGATACTATATTGATTATCATTCCTTGAGGACTGTCTTCCGATGCCTATATCCATACAACCCCCTCTTGCACTAGTTGCATTTGGGAAAAGGAAGTGGAAGATTTCAAAGCCACATTGAACTTTAATTTTGTAGGAAGATATGGAAATCATGGAAGACAACTATACAAACCTTGGGGACAACATGTGAGACTCATGATAGATGGGAATTAAGAGAAATAAGTGTAAATGAATTTCGAGGGTGAAATTCTATTTAAGGGGGTAGAATGTAACACCCTAGGTTTAAAATTAAGTTTTATGTTTTGCCAATGTTTCCAAGATGTAATAAAATTACCGAACGCAGATATATAATTATCAAGCACTTTATTCATACAAATACCAGAATACACCCTTGATACATAAGAACTAACCCATTAAACCAACTGCTATTGATAACAAAACAATTGGAAGACTACCAAGAAACACAACGATGCTGATCGAGTAATTATCATCTCTGGAATCTGATAGAAGAACAAACGTTATGGCAAGGATGATAGCAATGAAACTAAAAATAAGAGGAACATATAAAACCATATTAGAAAGCAGTGGTGTGAGCGTCGAGATATTTTCTAATGAGTGTTTGAATGACCCGTAAAACATTGGTATTTATAGTAATTTTATCTGACCGTTAAAAAAACTATCCATTAAAAGTTTTTTTAAACAATAATAATAATTAAGAAACAACTTATGATAACTATTGATATAAAATAAATAATGAATTAATACTCACAAAAATATAATATGAAAATATATCATTCTTCTTTTAACATATATATAACGGTATTAATATTATTAATATATATATATATATGTGTGTGTTATTTTAAATAAAAAATACAATTAATTGATTATTTTTATAATAAATAAATATTTTATAAAATTAGAACATTTAAGAATAATACATGATTTTTATACCAGAAATAAATTATTTTACCAAAGTTACTTTATACTAAAGAAAATCGGTTTTATGAAATTATAAACTTAAATTATTAAAAAAATGCATAAATTATTATTATTACCATGAAGGTTATTTTATATATATGACTATTCATGTATATAAAAAAATGAATATAGGTTTTTTGTATACATATATATATATATATAACAAAATAATATATATATATATATTAAGATGATTTATTTAAAACTGAAATGATAATTGATAAAAAACGGTGAATGAAATAATAAAATAGGATTTCAGTCTCGGGTAAATCACAAGCATAGGGTTCGGCTTCTGGGAAGGTTCGTCGCATAGGAACGAAGCACGGGGTCGAACAGGACTCCGAGAACGCGATTTCGAAATAGGAAGGGCTACGTCGAGCTTCGATTGAAGCATGGGCATCGTCCAGTGATCGATTTCATATAGGGGTCCGTCGGGTTTCCTTTCGGTGTGAAGGCGAGGTCGAACCATGGAGCAGCGAACCGAATCTGAGGCACTGCTTTCAGTTCGCGTTGAGTCATGAAGTTCCAAGAAAGGTCGCGGTGATGAGGTTCATGCCCGGATGAATTTCAATTCGGATGATTGAGCGAGGACCGAAGAACCAGATCCAATTTGTGTTTAGGGTTTTGGTTTTGATGAGGTAAACCTATATCGTTTTTGATATTCGGATTTGTGAGTGTATTTAATGACCAAAATCTTCTGAAAAATCGACTCAATAGTCCAGCGTTTTGTCTTTTAATTCATTTTTCCTTCGGAAATCGATGCCTTCTCAATTCTTCTTATCCGATATTGATGTATTTTACAAGTTGTATAAAATTATCCGATGAATTTTATCAGTATGGACAAGTGGCGATTTGTTTATTATTTCCTTCGATCTTTCGTCAATCTTATAATTCTCATATTGATTTTTTTTATGAACCCGTATCAAAGATCTTTCAAAATATCATGTATCAGGACATAATTATACATTGGCAGCATTCAAATAACCTTGCTATAATTTTCAGTGGTTGTGTCAGCAAATTAATTAAAATTTATCATTCGTCTGGTTTGAAGACCTTGGTTGGTTGTAGCAATATATAAATTATATATAATTCTTTTCTTTGAAGCATTCAATCGAAACCACACATTTGGATTTCTCACATCCTTCTTTCTAAAATGTTGCACCTATAAAGAGCCTCAACTGAGAAACATAATAGGAGTAGTCTTTGATTCTATATCTTCTTTTGTTTTCAATTCTGAGATTTTGAGAGGGATTGTGATAACGAATACAGTAGGAATGTGAGGGCTCTGCAGGAGGTCTTCTGCACAATAATTAGGTAAGGGTGAAACATTTACGTTCAATATTAATTTATTTGTTATTGTTTATGTAGAAGTATTTCCAAATTTTATAATTTCAGCCCTTTCCATTATTTTATCCTACTAAAATTAGTAACATATTTCTTTGCTTAAAATAATTCAACACTATGATGCTATTTTCAAACATATTTAGCAAAGAGGATGTCATACCTTTCGTAATGGTTATCACTTTTCAAATTAGAAATGAGATGAATTTATCAAAGTTTTATTCTACTCGAATGATTTATTTTGTTTCACAAGGCCTGTTTTATTTATGTCTGTGTAAAGATATTTTTATATATAGTTTATGTTGATCTAAATTATATTCTAAAAATCTAATATAAATGCTATTTTATTTATTTCAAAATTATGAATTTAATTTAATATTTTTGTTTAAGGGTTTAATTAGGTTCGATTTTGATATGAAATAACCTATAAATATGCTTACGTGTATATACGACTTTTCATAGCTTCCAATTCTAATCTGTTTTAGATTTTTCAAGTGGTGGTTATCAGTATTTAACAGATGTTTTTTTTGTTATTTCAAATAACACTTGAAAAGGTGTACTGAGAGTTGTTTTTTTTTTTGAAATTTCGAAACTCATAAATATATATATATATATATAACTATTTTTATGTTTTAAATTGATGTCATATGAAATCCTCCAAAGAATAATTCCATTTTTCGACATTTTGATCAAATGTTCATTTATTTATTTATTTACTTTTCACTTATTTTGTGAAGATGAGTGTTGTAAATTTGATGACAAATATATATACGTGTGTGGATGAAATAGATATCGTTATTGCATCTATAATATTATTGCCATGTTTCAAAATATATATATATATATATGCATGGAAAAAAAATGGGGTTACAACATTTTATCAACATATGGACATCGCGTTTGAACATATACATGGCCATGTGTTATGCATTACATCGACACCCATTGCATTTATAATAAGTTCATGTCTTAATTTCATATTTTGGTTTAGGCCTTGCCCTGAAATTAAAAAAGACATAGATATCATAGAAATTGGTTTGACAGTTTTTTTAGATTGTTTTATGGAAATTTATTAACTATTATTGTTAAGAAAATTGAATTGCTCATATGAGCATCAAAGATTATTTGTGATAATTTGTGAAAGAAAGAATAATTATACTTAATGTCTAGTTGATAAATGTTTTGGTAGTATCCAAACATTCAAATGATGAAATATACGTGTGTGTATATATATAATAATGGATATGCATTTTAATACATTGACGTATTTTAATGTAAAAATTCCAGTTACAAATACTAATATATATTTATGTAAAGAAAACTTAAAACGTTTTTGAAAAACCTCGGTGCTTGTTCGTTGTAAAATGGAAGGTCATTGGGGAGTGAACCCATCCTTCGCTAAGTGGGTAGGCCAAAGATAGCCTTCCACGAATTAAGTTTCCTCAAAAAGATGTTTTGTTTTCATGAAGTTTGCTTAATATTCTCTAAAGAAAATCACTGGATTAGTTTAAAAGTGTTTCTAAAGTATAAATATTTTTTGAAAGCACTAAATTATTTTATAAAGGTTGTTTTACCAATTAATTTACAATTGGATTTTCTTTTCGAATGTATTATTGAAAGGGATATTTTTCTGAAATCAATTTATCATGGTTTTCAAAAACCCCTTACTGGGCATCTTTTGTGCTCGCCCTACGTTTTCAAAAAAATGTTTTTCTACAGGTTTCCTTGAAATCCAGAATTTGTCGCTGCTTTTGGTGTTACTGTGCAAGGAAGCATGGTGAAAAATTTTATTATAGTTGTTTAGAAACTCTCATAAATGTAAGGTTATGTCTAATTTTCCATAACCTAGATCGGTAAAAGATCCTCGTTTCATTGAAGTGTTGTGTAATTGTTTATTCACATTGTTGAAAAAATTATACAGCATTTTCAAGAACCAAGTCCGGAAGAGCGGGCTCAGGTCGTTATAGTGAGAAATCCCTAATGGGGATGAATGTGGAGGAATATATCAAAAATATATGAGGGGAAGATAGTAAGTTTTTATTTTTAATGACGTGTACAATTCATACGGTATAACCATATGGGTTTCCAAACCATGCATAAACTATTCAACCATTACTATAAAAAAGGTATAGACCCCATAATTTCCCTATATAGTTTGACAACCTATTCACCAACAATTTGGTCACCCCAGTCAGAAATTATATTCAAACACCTGGTTTCATAGGGAATGGAATAAAATTTCTTCTGACCATATGCCAATTGTTTACCACCTGTGGTCAAGACCAAATTATTTATATTATACAAAATACACAATGGGTCCCCTATTTTACCAATCCCAGATGTCCATTCCACAAACATCCAAAATCCAGAACACATGCATAGATAAAGTCTTCCAAAATCTGATTCTCCTACTTCATCTGAACATCTGATTGAGGATGTTATTTCATGATCAAATTGAAATATGACCCCGCACCTTATATAGTTCTTCCCACAACCATGAGGTAAAATAGGGGACCCTGTAAGAAATTATTTCCAGCAGCACACCTTGAATCCTCACAACCTCTAAATCAAAGAAAAAATTCTAATCATCCTGCTTGGGTGAGACTTTGTTTGGAATTTAATGGGATTATTTGGTTATATGGTCTATCATGACCCAAATGAATTTTTTTTTAGGCTGAGGAAGCCAAGATTAATATAATGTCCTTAGCGAACTCATCCCACTTCTATGTCAGAATGTGTTGTGGTAAATGTAAACTTGAGGGTATTTAGTGCACATCATTAACTTGCTGACACGTGTAACACCTTGAAATGAACTCATATGAATCTCACCTCATACCTAGACAATATAAACATCGATGAACATCATAGTAAATCATTGTATCACTAGGGTGAACGGACCACTAAGACTAGTGGATATCATGTTTTACCACCTTTTTATGGGAAAACAGAACCATGATGAAACCCTTGAAGAAAAAAAATACCATAGGAGAAAATGACCATTCTCAATGAACCTCCCCACTATTAAGTAACAACATAGACTACTTGAACAACTCATCATTGGGTTACTCTAACTAAATCAACATTAGATGGTATGGTGTCAGAAGCACACTTTCCCAATACACACCTCTAGTGTGCTCATTAATATCTATATTTATCTGGGGAAATATACCAATCATATTCTATTCATCACTATACATTTTAATTTTTTTTATTGGCACATATTACTAAATAAATCTTTCAAAACAATACCCATAGCTGGGGAATACACGATATCAAAATTGATCCTCTGAAGGTACACAACCAAATGAAATGGCCTCAAATTTAAATTCATCAGGGAGAAAACATAGGACAAGATGTTATCATCATAATTAAATACAATCGTTTCCCCAAAAAAATAATACTTCCATGTCTTTAAGGTATGTGTCACATGTTAAAACTACAAGTCATGTATTGGGTTAATCTTTTCATGAGGATGGGGATAATGAGAACCATATGCCACCATATGGTCGTCATGTATCATCACACACCCCATATCAATACTAAATGAATCGAAATAAACCAATTAATACCTTTTAGAATCTTCCCAGATCCTAATGTCGGTTATGTTCATCCATTTCATATACTCATTGATGAAATATTGACACTCTAGGTTCAATTAAAACTACAATCATTTCTAGGTGAGAAATGTCAGGGATGAAGAAATCTGATTTAAATCTCAAAAAAGTGCTTATAATATCCTACCATGTCTAACAAGCTTTTAGTTTCAAACCCATTATTCACTTATTCACATGAAATCACTGCACTGATCATCTTATGGTCCACTAAAAACCCTTTTTCTGAGATCACATGGCCTAATAAAATCCCCACTCTTACTCTGACTTGATGTTACCAAAAATTCGTATTAGTCATGAATAACCACCTTTCTCTTATAAGCTAATCGAAAAAAATTTCGGTTTGAGGAAAATGATATTTTTTTATTACTTTCACATTATTCAATATAAGGTAATCAATAAAAAATCAGATAGATCCATCAGCCTTTTTCTAAAATAGAACTCATGTAGACTATGGTGAGACGCTCAAGAAAATTGATCCATTGGATTCAAAATCTTCTTGTTTTACCTTCAATTTCATCAACATGTTGGGTTCATATGGTAAGATGTATGATATATCAAATGTGTTCCCATTTACAAATTTATTGAAAACTCCACATCCCTGTCTATAGGAAAACCTGGAAAAAAACTATTAGAAATATTCTAAGAACACATCATCCATAGGAGTTCATCACCCTCAGGAGAACCGTCAACATCCTCCATCATGAGTGATGATATCTGGAAAATATTATTTCCCATAACTGGAAGTGGAAATCCAATATATCCTGACCAATGATCAACTTGAAAAATTTGGTTATTCCATCAGGTTCTACAAAAATCACTCACTATATATAACAATTTCTATTATCTTGAAAAAAATCCTTCCAATATATAGTATAGATAACATAAAATATGACCATCTCCAAAATAAGAAAACCCCATTCTGATATGACCCATGACATGGTGATTGCACAAGATGGACACCGAAATCCCTCCTCTCACTTCTTACCAAGATGTGTAACAAACTCTATCATATAAGACATAAGCTCATTTGGGATCGTTGACACATAAACGAGGTTAGCAGAAAATAATTAAATAGCTGCACTAGTATGAAAAAGAACAGTAACCATGGATAATGTAATAAGCATATGAACTCGAACTATTGTAGCCATTGTATCCTACTATACTACTTCTCAATTCATTATATAGAGTTACCTAACCTCATCCAGACCCTGAAAATTTCCACCATCCTACGGATCTACCCACAAATCACTCTACCCAATGATGATCCACCCCTTTCATCACATACTCCAAACATATAACTCTTTGTCATGGGTGTTTCTTCTAGTTCTATTTTCTGTCGTCATCCCACTATCTCTACACCACTCTGATATGGGTGCACCATTCTATAGAACAATTATAAGTTCAACATAAATCCAAATTAATGAAATTTTTTTAGTGAATATAAGAACCCATGTCATGTGTGTCCTATAATCGCACACTGGTGGCTTATGATTGGCATACCATCAGATGATGCATTTGGGATGGATGCCCTGAACTACCCCTCTCTTCCCAACTACTCATCCTGCATTCTCTTATTCTCACATGAACTTCAACTACCCACTATTGAAACTACTCCATCGAAACAAGTATTACTTCCATGGTCAATATATACCATCATATCTTGATTATCCACCTCAATAAATGTTTTCAGCATGACAAAAGAAAACTCGAGACCATATTTCTATCCAAAACCCCATCTAGTGCTTCTGAGCCTTTGTATTCTCATTATAAATAATCTCAAATGTATATTGAACTTACTCTTAAAAGTAGTTAGTATAATTTAATATGGCTAGGTTTTGATTCTTCATATCCATAAACTCATAGGATCTAGATGAGGCCAAAATATCATGATAATACATCTCATTAAAAATGCCCTCGATGTATTGCCAACCCACCTATTGGTGCTTGCCATCTTCAACCACCAAGTCCCACCACATTCGACAGGGTCCTTCCAACATAAACATATAATATTTCAATCTAAATAACACATCAGTATAAAGAAACCTGAACATCCTTTATATATTAACAAGCCACTCCTCTATTTCCTGAGGTTTTCTCTATATCGAAATGAAGGACTCTTGTTCTTGAGGAACTTTGGAGCCTTCTTCTTTCCAGAACCTCATTTAGCTTCTCTTACCTTCCTAGGACCAGATCCCTCACATTGTCCCAAATCACAAACAAACCAAACCACTGCTTCTACTCACCTATGATTAAGTGGTGAGTTAGAACTCTCTCTGACCTCATTCCATGTTTGTGCAGGATGTCTCTAGGGAGGCATCTTTCAACACAAGTAGTAACCTCAAAGAAAACCTTCAATATAACCATTCTAAATTTTTTTAGCAAAAACACCAAATTCTAAAAATATCCATAAATTTAGACATAAAAAATCCATCTTAATAAAATGGTAAACAAGATCACTTCACCCCCACCTAGTGTCCATAAATAGTCTTCAACATGTATGTCTCTCCTGGAAGGCATGTAAAATAAAATCCCAATACCTCAAGCAAACGCAAGTCCCACCATGAGGTGTGATGTCTTGGAACCCCAATAACAACCATAACATCAAGTCCAAAGAATCATTGATCTATTCTATCCTGAATATTTCCAACATAATTGAACCTAAAAATATCCTATCATTTTCTAATTACATTTTTGTCATGAACCATACTAGGATTCCATCCAACCCATCACCCATCCCATCCCCCTGCCTTACCTGAAAGGCATTCCCAATCCCAATGGGATGTAAACTAAAACCTTGGTATCATCAATATGCATTAGGAATGACTTCTACCATTTATGTTGGCTGAAAAACCCAACGGAAATCACCAACACAACAATAGATAAACATAACCAAATAAAGAACTATTATTTTTCAAATTCAATTTTTACAACATTAAACATAAACAAATAGGTGCTGCCAAAGAATGGGAAAAATTATCACAAAAACCTACATGATATGAGATGAGAATCACCATAATGTCACCACCACTAACACCTTTATGAAGTGGAACAATAAAAACAAGATCATCCATCATCGGGATACATCTTTTCTTTATATGGTTCAAACATAATGAATTATAAATACACCAAATCATGTATATTTGGTGTGAACTGAAGCCCATTAGGATTCCACATAAAAGAGGAGATTTCTTTATATAAAATTATAAAAAAATTAACATGCAAATTTTAATACAAAAATTTTAATTTTTTGAGTACAACAATTTAAGGAAACTATTCTCAAATAATCTTTCATAGAAAATAATACACACAAGGTACACCATATACTAACTACATGCACCATATGACATAAGAATCATGTGAAAAGAAAGAGTAAAATAGAAAAATCATTATTGGTGAATATCATAAGTTGTACCATATAAACCTAATACCTCAATTATGAAAATCATCTAACTCAACTACTAACAGTGTTCTCGTGCATGAGCCACTAGAGGCGATCTCATCCAAAGCTCTAGTTGTCCAACATATTTATCATGGATGAACCAAAAGAGAGGATCCCACCAAAATTTTTAGTGGTATCTGATCATAAAACATGTTTAGTTATAGTCACATCCATCTATCCTTCTCGATGAATCTATGACTAGTACACTTCCAAATCAACTAGAGTACATCTTCTAGTTTTCCCACATAGATTCTTAGGTTTCCCATTATGATCAAATACCATCTCACATATCACATAAATGAACACATTTACATTTACAGTCAAATAATACCTATCATGTAAATAATATAACCACATTCACATTTTATAAATTCCATTTCAGAATACCCCAAGAAGAACACTTTTGAAATAAATCCATTTTCCTTTAGCAAAACTACTTTTTAAATTCATGCCCATAGGAACCCCTTTTTTATATCTTACTTCAAATTTAAAAGACTCATTTATTGTACATCACAAATAATAAAACATTCAATAATACCCATATCACATTGAAAATCAAAATTATACACATTTTTACCATTAAATATATTTGAAAAGGCATTTCTTTCCTTCCATACAGGGCATAAAACATTTTCAAGAAACACCACAATAAAGCATACTACAAATATAATCAATTTTTCTTCAAAATAAATTTCCATCACATTTTCCTGTCAAAAAAATCCCAAAACACATTTCAAACAATATAAACAATCTATACAACATTTTTAAACAATCAAAAAAGCATATCAAAGTCATACAATAATGAAAAATAATGGAACCACCTACCTCTACCACAAAAACATACATAATAGGATGTGAAATCTCAACCACACCACCAAAAACATGCTTTAAAAGTATTATTCAACAATAATAATCATTATTCCCCACATAAACACAATATTAAACCTGTCCTAGCTCAAACAACAGACTATAAAATGAGAACCCTGAGAAACATGGCCTTGAAATCCTGGAAAAATGGTGAAATCGAGGAAGGAGGGAACTTACATGAATATTATTGAATAAACCTCACCAAATCCACCCCAAAATAATAGATACAAGGGAGAAATGAAGAGGGTATGCGGAATATATAGTTAAGAATAACTATTGGGGGAGAATGGGTAGGAATTAGGGTAAAAATTAAAGATGGAAACGTGGGCTATTTATATTTTTTTACAACCAAGACATATCACATTGTTTTCATGAACATTTTTCTAAATTTTGTGGAAACTCTGCACCACTCACTATCATAGAGGTACATACTACACAGTTTTTTACACAACTTGACAATATTTATGCCAACCATGTGGTCTCCACTATCAAAAATAACATTTGGTCACACAATTTCATGGTAAAGGGAACATAGTTTCCCCTATCTAGTATCAAACCATGCTCCAGATATAGTTTATCCCAAACTATCCTTTTTAACCAAATACACATGGGAATCCAAGGGATAAATTCAAAAACAAAAAAAATATTTACATCACATCAAATATATATACGTGACATAATTTATGTATATATGGATGAATATGATTAAAACAACAAGGATCTCAAGATGAAGATAAACATTTCACAAGTACACACACTACAAAAAAGTGGAAAAGGTTTTCTCAAATGTAGTGTTGATCGGAAGAATTTATTAGTTTATATATTCATGAATAATGATAAAGGGATCAATTAAACCATAAGAATGTGAAATAATCATGAGAAAAGAAACCTGAAGCATGACTTAGAGCTAGAGGCTATTATATTTTCATTGAAAATATAGATTAACTGCCATTATGGTGAGAAGTGTGAAATATATAATAATCATAAAAGTAAAAAGTATATTTCCCCATAGGATAAACTCAACAAGAATCAATAAATATTTTTAGATCTAATCACGGTATATGATTTCTCTATTCACTTCCATCTATGAAAGGTGAACATGGTCGATGATTCTCTTTTCATAAATTTACATGATACCTTATACATGATGAATATTAGTAAAGATCCTATCTTCATGGTTATAAAAAAATATAAAATTGTAAATCATAAATTTAGGGAATATATCCTACCTTATGAAAGTGGTTTCCAAACCATATATGTACTAAAAGATAAATAATGTACAATAGGATGACCTAGAACAACAATAGAAGAAGAATTTGGTAATGTAAGGGAAGATAGAAATGTTCCAAATCTATAATGATGTTGTGATTTGGTTTGGAACATTTCTTTTTTTACATTTATATATATATATATATAAAGATATATTAGATAATGTACATAGATAATCATTCTTCATTCATCCTAAATGTTCCAAGATGTACCATGATATTTGATAGAGTTTTTATTGGGAAAACATGAAGAAGAGATTGTGTATAATTTCTCACGATGTTTAGTATATCATCAAGTTAATGTAGAGTGATTCAAGTCTAAATAGACAATGTAATAATTTCATATACCTATGGGAAAAATGGAAGAATTTCATTATGGTATTTGTCACTGGTCTCTTTAAAACCTCCAATGTAACCAATTCGATATGTGTTTTTGTGGATCGATGAACCAAGACTACCATCTTTATTGATACTCAAAAAGATTTCTCACTTGTAAAAAATTCCAATATATATGTTATAGAAGAGTTGAGGAGACCTAGGGTTATACTTTTAAATAGTTTTTATCATGATAAATGGTTCAAATAAAAATTTTAGAGAATTATTCAACATTATTTCAGTATATAATAGAATTTCAATGTGTCCAATCACACCCAAACATATAACCTCTATAAAAAACTATTAATATTCTTGAGGAAATTCTAAGATCTAGAAAAATAGAATTCAATATTGGATGTGATCAATGTCTTCCTATAGTTTAGTTCTCATTCAAAAATATCTTCCACATAGGTATTCAAATGGATCTATGTAAATATCATTATCATATGTGATGTAGAACTCAAAATTGTTCAAAAATATTCGTAAAAAGAAAGCTAATTAGATCTAATCTTGTGAAAGAGTTGGCCGATAAGGCTCTACACATCTATAAATATATAGATGATGCTCATGGTCATAAAAAGATCTATACAAAAATCCATAAAAGGGAAATTAAGATTCATGTTGGACATAAATTTATCATTTAAATATCACAATGGAAGAGAGTCACACGGTTGGGAAATAATGGGATGAGATTCCAAAGGTACGTTGGCCTCTTTTAAATCCCTGATCGCATAAGGGAAGTAGTCAATAGTCTTGATTTTCCACCAACCATGTCTCATGTCCAAGGTGTATTCCACTTATCATTCCTAATCATTTACATACAAGATCAGTCATATATACTAAAAACATGGGTGGAACAATATGAAAATGACGTCTCTTATGAGGATCACAAAGTGAATATTCTTCAATCGAGAGAAAAGGATCAACATAACAAGACCTATCAATGGTCCAGGTACTATGGAGAAACTATAAGTTTGAATAAGTGACATTGAAATTAGAAGACGCAATCAAGATGAAATACTTTCTCATTTTCATGATATTATGTAATGTGAAAATTTGTGAAACAAATTTCATAAGGGAGAAGAATGTAATGACCCAAAATATTTCAATTGAATTTATATATACATAGTTGTTTCGTAAGACACATGAATCACATATGTAACACAATAAAAACATTATTATCATAAATAAATAATGAAATATTTGGTATTTAATGAAACTAATGATCTTATATCATTAGAATATTCATGTGGTAATTGTAATAGAAATAAAACCATTGTAATTGGTAATCAAGTTGTTATAAAATTTGTATTAGATATGAGTGTATAAATAATATTTAAAAAATTTATTAATGAAATTATTATATAATTTTATCATTTTATAAGTAAATATATGTTTTAAAAATGATAATTTTTGTTTTGTTATTTTTCTAAAACATAAATATAAAGTTACTATTTTTTTATAAATATAATGATTTAAAAGATAATTTATTTTCATAAAATGTATTTATAAATAAATATTATGTTTTATTTTAGTTGTAAAATAACATTATGAGGCATTAATTAATTTGTGAATGGGTAATATAAATGATTATAATAACCAAATCATTATTTCTTTAAAAATTAGGATTTTATATAAAAATTAAATTAATTTTTTTTGTCAAATTGTCTTAATAAAAAGGAGTCTATTTATTAAATCTACTCCTTGATAAATGGTTTTAGTACATTTTTTAGATTTTTCTAAAATAATTGAATTTTTATGAATAGTGAAACATGATAATTTATGATATAATCTCAATATAATAATTTTTGAGTAATGGTTGATGAATAAGTGATTAAAAAACAATCACATCATACTATACATTAATATTTTATATATTTAGTAATATTAATCAACACTACTTATATTATAAAGAAAAAATGATAAACTAATGAATATAATAATAAAAAATACACCATTGATCCCCCTATAAATACCACCTCTCACCACCCCTTATCATCACACATTATAAGCCTTTTTTATTATATAAATTCTTAACAATTAATTTAAAAACCATATCCCCCATTTTCAATTACATTTAGTCTCCAGAAAGATTAAATCTGAGGTGACTTAAAGAGGTTCTCAAGGAGATGACATTCATGAGTTAAAATCTTCAATAATTCCCTTTTATTGTATTTTCTATTCATATCCACTCATATACATTCATCTATAAAGTAAAATGCTAAATCCATTATCATATATAAATAATTATTTAATTATTTTTATGTAATATCAATCATTAAACCTCTTATCTTCTTTATTTATTCTAAAAACAAAAACATCATCTATGATATGAAGCTCCCCTTTTTCATGGATGATGATTTTTAATTTTCCATTACCACCATCAAAAATGGACATAAAACCATTAATATTAATAAAAATAAAATAATATTTGTTTAATTTTTTTTATTTTATGGAACTAATTTATTGATATAATATTAAGTAAAACAAAATTAGTTCACAGTGGTCGTAAAAAGCACTAAAATAATATTATCTTTTATGATTAATTTTCTATATAATGATTCATACACAATCCATAAAAATGATATTTGGTATCATTAGAAATTATTTTATTTCATTAATAACATATAATTATAATTCTATATAATTAGTTTCATTTGAAAAGAACTTCGGTTATTATATACATGTAAACCATCCATGAATCCCTAAAAAAAGATGCAACCAGAATGACAAAATTAAACACAATAACTCATGAAAATAGATGTAAATTAATATAATAAAATTATAATAAACAAAATAAATATATAAGATGGTATAAATTAGGTAATTTATTAATATAATTTGATTATCCATGATTTTAGTTGTGTGATCTAATTTCAATCGTACATTGGGTAAAGGGATTCTCAAACCTAACTCCCCTTCACTGGGATATCCCTTATTGCTGGAGAATTTCAATGTTGATATTACACTATTATTATTTAAATATAATTTATTTTTACTAAATTTTTTTTTTTGGATATATAGGTTTTTATCTTCTTTTTATCACAAATATAATTATTTTCAAAAATAACTCAAATTTCCAAAACACATCTTGACTCTTATTGAGTTGTTTCTTCTTTAAGAATGATGATTATTTTGACCAATATGTTTATATAATTTCTATTTGAGAACCTAATTATTGTTCCTAAAATCAATAATTCTAGTTTTGTTGTGAAAACCATTCCTTTTCATTTGATATTTCATAACTATTATAGATATACCTCTTTAATTGCATGCATGATTATAAGAATATCATGATTTGATTGGTGGGAATGAAATTATATATCCATTAAATGAATTGGGTAATGTAATGTATCTCATTTGATAATGTGTAATATTCATGAATATTATTATATATATTTTCACAATTATATTTTTTTAATTATTTATATTATTTATTCATGAACATGATGTTAGATTTATTCACAACTATGTGAGGTATCTGACCACTACGACATAGTGTTTCATTAAATTGCATTTCCTTATTCCATGAATTAATATAATTATCCCCTCATGATATTTGATGATGATCCTTTTCAAATGTTATGATGATTATTATTATTCTCACTAAAGTTATATTGTTGCATGACAATTATTTTACCTCATTTTGTGCTTTTATCTCACCCCTTTATTTTATGTATATCATTTGGTTAATGCATGTAGTGAATATATTGTAATCCTTAAAAGGATACAGGAAAAGATTTTAAATAAATTATTAAATATTATTTTTAAAAACTTATATACGTTTTTAATTTTCTCAAGACATGAATGCTTTGATCCTATTACATAACACTATTTTGTTATTTGTCTGAAAAATGATGTAAAATTCATGTATGAAAATCTTGGGTTCCTATAAGTAGAATAACTCCAAGACAGATATGGATTTTTATTATCATATACCTAAAATTTCTCCCAATATAGATCCACACTCACTAGGAATTGGAGGAAATTATTGGAAGAAGTGATGTAGCTGACTCATCTTGAGGAAATCTCGACATTCGAGTAGGTTCCTTGTATGCTAGGGATTCTTATAGACTAACATTCCATAATAGTGACACACCACATAGATATTGATTAATTCCACATGGTTGGTACCCCCCCCCCCCCGACCAACATGCATCCTCGAAACGGGGTTCCATGCTCCATGATAATCCACATCCTTTCATGGAATCTGAACAGCCCTGGATCAAATTTCATGATTTTTACAAGTTCCGATCAGTGATAAGGGCCTTATTCAGTATTAGTAAAGTTGTGGTAATCATTCATATATTCAACTGTGATTGGAAAAAAATATAAAATCACATCCACAAACCCACTCACAATGGTCAGCCTATAACGAGTCAGGTTCGGTAAAAAATACAATAATTCAGTGATTTGAGATTAATACTTCATCACATAAATTTAACCTTCGTGAAGGTTAATTAACTAACTAGAAGGGTAAAATAATTGAATTTTTATGAATAGTGGACTATTATATTTTATGATGTAATCACAATAAAATAGTTTTCGAGTAATGGTTGACGTATGGATGATTAATGAAACCATTATATCAAAATTTACTTTAATATTTTCTATATTTAGTCATATTAATCGACGGTACTAATAGTATTGATCCGAAATGATAAACTAATGATTATATAATAATAAATACACCACTCACCCCCTATAAATACCACATTTCAACACCCCATCTCATCACACCTTATAATCCTTGTAGATTATTTAAATTTTTCATAATACCTTTAAAAAGCCTCTTCCTAATTTTCAATTACTTTTAGTCTAATAAAAATTCCAAACCAAGGTGACTTAAGGAGGTTCTAAAGGAGACGACATTCAATAGTTAAAATATACACTCATTCTCTTTTAATGTATTTTCTATTTCTATCCACTCCCATACTCACCTATCTAAAGTAAAATGATAAATTCATTATCTTATACAAACAATTATTTAATTAATTCTATGTAATATCAATCATTAAACCTCTTATATTCTCTGTTTATTCTAAAAACAAAAACATCATCTATGTTATGCAGCTCATCTCCTTTGTGGACCACGATTTTTAATTTTCCATTACCAAAATAAAAAATGGACCATAAATAATTAATATTATAAAAAATATATATTATGTATATAAGAAATTTTTTAATGTTATGGAACTAATTTGTAGACAAAATATTATGTAATACAAAACTCATTCATAGTGGTCGTAAAAACCACCAAAATAATATTAACTTTTATCATTAATGTGTTCTCAAATGATTCATCATCATTACATAAAAAATTATATATGTGATCATTTTAAATTATTTCTATTCTTTAATAAAAAATAATTCCACATCTATATAATTAGTTTAATTTTAAAATAACATCTGTTATTAAATATAAGTAAACCAGCCATGAATCCATGAAAATGGATGCTACTAGAATTGAAAAATTGAATAGTATTATTCATGAAAATGGCCAAAAATAAACATAATAAAAATATAATAAATAGAATACATATAGATGACTTTTTTAATTATCTAATAAATTAATATAATTTTATTATCAATGATATTACGAGCATGTTCTTATTTCCATCGTGCATTGGGTATGGGGATTCTCAAACATAACTACCCTTTATTGGGTTATCCCTCCTTCATGCTTAATTTTTATGTGGATATTACATTATTGTTCCTTTAATATAATTTCATTTTTCTTAACTTTTTTTATTTTATGATCTATAGGTTTCCATCATCTCTTTATTCCAAATATATTTATTTTCCAATGGAACTCATATTCCTAAAACACATTTAGACTCCTCTTGAGTTGTTTATTCTTCAATAATGATGATTCTAATACCAAATATGTTTGTTCCATTTTTTCATTTGGTAACCTAATGAGTATTCATAAAATCATAACTGTTGATTTCCATTTGAAAACAACTCCAATTCATTGGATATTTCATATCTATGATAGTATACCTCCTTTATGACATGCAAGATTATAATATTATCATGATATGATGTGTGGGCATGAAATTATATATCCCTCAAATGAATTGGGTAATGTGGTGTATCTCATTTGATAGTGTGCAATATTTATGAACATTATTACATATTTTCTCAATATTATGATGTTTTAATTATTCATATATTTCATTCATGAACATGTTGTTGGATTTATTCACAATTGTGTGTGCTATCTGACCACTATGTCATGGTGTTTCATTTAAATGAATTTTTTTACATGCCTGAATAAAATTATCCCCGTCATGATTTTTATGAACAACCTTTTCTAATGTTATGATGATTATTATTATTACACTCAATTTATATTGGTTGATTCCAATTATTCATCCTCGTATTGGGATTTTATCTCTCCCCTTTATTTGAAGTATATCATTAGGTTACTGCATTTACTAAATAGATTTTGATCCTTGGATGGATAAATAACAATACTTTAAGGAAATGTTTAATTTTTTAAATACATTCTTATGTTCTAAGTTTTCTCAAGACATGAATCATTTGATCCATGATTGTAACACCATTTTTTTTGTTTGCCTTAAAAATGATGTAAAATTAATGTATGTAAAATTTGGGTTCCTAAAAGTAGAATAACTCACAGACTGAAATGGATTCACTAATCCTATACCTAAAATTTTTGTCAGTATAGATCCCCATTCCCTACGAATTGGAGGAAAAAATTAGTAGAAGTGATGTAGCTAACTCCTCTTAAGGAAAACTCAACACTCGAGAAGGTTCTTCATACCCTGGGGATTCTTATGGACTAACATTCAATATTAGTGACACAAGACATAAGTATTTATTAATTACACATTGTCCCCCCCCACATACATACTTGAAATGAGGTTTCATGATAAACCACTTCCTTTTCTAGAAACTGACAACCCTCACTCAAATTTCACGATTTTTACATGTTTTGATCATGGATGAGGGCCTTATTAAATATCACTAAAATATTGGTAAACATGAATATATTAACCACTAATTGGACTGAATATGAATTCTCACACAGAAACCCACTCACAATGGTTATCCTGTCACCAGTCAAGTTTGGTACTAAATGTTATAATTCAGTGATTTGATCTTAATACTCCATCACTGAAATTTAACCTTCATAAAGGTGAATGAACTATCAATCATGGTATATTTTCATCATATGATGAAAGAATATTTCAAAAAGTATTTCTATGATTCCACCCAAATCATACCTGGATGTTGACCAACCTACGTAAGGATATCCCACCAATGCTTGGAAGAGACACTTAGAAAATAGGTAGTGATATTGAACCGCCACTATAGAGGTGTCTATATATGATCAAAGATATAAAAGATGTAATCTTAACATTATTTATTATCATTACATTTACCATTCACTAAGAAGGTGAGAGGATGAATTTTTTGTAACATATATGTTAAGTAAGCCATAGATGTTTTGTTGGGAGAGCACCATGCATGGGCTACATAAATTGGAAGAAATAGTTACAAAACTGAGCATCGATCCCTTAAAGAGGATCCCTAGGAGATGACTCAAGTGAAACTATATAAGGAATCATCAGTTTTTTCAGGTCCCACCTCCTCGAGATAATTATTATTTCTACATTCTTAGAGTATGTCTCGAGGATGTTGGGGATGTATATGATAGAAAATTTCAATCACACATGTTGGGTAATATTCAATATAAGAAGATAAGAACCAGAAAAATCATGAAAGGACATTGAAATAACCTTCATATAATGAATCATACCCCCTTTCTATGCCAAACTCCAGCTCAAGGTAATGAGAAATGACATCATAGTCTAGAAGAGACAAAACCAGCCACTAAATTGTATTGTTGGGTTAGGGTCTAAGTATCATATAACATAGTATCGGTTCTGTTATATTGAGTTTCAATGGAATGGGAAAAAACCCTTTAATTATAAAATCTAATCCCATTGAGAAATAAAATTATCATTTAAAGACATTTATTTATTGAAATTGAATCATAAAAATTTTGATATTGATATCTCAATCATGTTAATTGCATCAATAATCTTACTTTATAATGTCACATACTCTATATATAATGAAATTGGAATGTCATGTATCTAAAACATTGCATGTACATATAGTATCAGGATGTAATATGTTATTCATGGTGATTTTATAAGATTAATACGATGCCCAATTTATAGAATAACCTTCAATTTAAATTACTATGAAATTCATAAAAAATATCATCTAATGTAGAAAAATTGGTTATTTATGGATTCACCATCAATATATGTGGTAAAACACCATTTCAATTGATGCAAGAACTTTAATTGATCCAATTATCTAATTCTTGAATGAAGGACTATAAGACATCAAGTAATAACAAATATGGCATGACAAAAATCACTTTCATTATTAGAAATGATCGTTGATTGGTAGATATGGCATGACATAATGTATGACATTTAATTCATATGGTTCCTAGTACGATGAATGAATTAAAACATGCTCCTATCCATAATGCAGTGTAAAATAAATAGCATCGTCATAATATCTACAATAATAATGTCACAAAACAAGTGTGTCACCCATTGATGAAATCTAAAAAACTGCAAAAGTGAAACCAATAACAGAAATAACCCATGCAGGATAATTCAGATTACCCCTATACCGGGATTAGATAATCCTAGACATAGGCTCATCACCAAAATCCATTAACTATTAATCTTTTATCTTGTACTCAAAAAATGAAAATTTAAAAAACCGCTATGATACGACTTAGTAGAATCCTTCCCTAAGACTAGTGGCCACATGATCTCTCTAGAGGATTTTGACAAGCAGTGACTTCCAAAGGTGTTTACATGGGGAGATTATTCCATGATTATTTAGAATGTATATAGCAGGATAATATAGTGTTAAGTAGTATAATAGTAATAATAAATAATGAAAGATAAATAAAAAACATGAGGAAGATAAAAAAACAATAAGTACTAAATGATGATGATGATAATGTTGATATAAAAAATGATTATACAGGGAATAGGGGATGCAGTAAAATTCCACATTCTAAAAAATTTGAAAAAGGAAAAAGGATCATTACCTATTATAATCATGACAGTAGGCCTCATTCCTTAACCCAGCACTATATCCTAGAAATCAGAATCAACCATTGGGAGATGATTTCTTCCCTTTATCAGTACCTAAAATCATAAAGACTTCTTAGGTACCATTGGCTGCCCAAGAAGAGTGGGAGATATAAAAATTAGGACATGGCCGATGGTTTCTAGAAAAATCAAGTTTTTTCTAAAAAATTGAGTAGAGTGGATCTAATAATAAATTCATATATATTAATAATTTAGATACACTTGATATTGTTCTACTTGGTAATCCTATCCAAAATTATCCACTTTATCCTAAGTCAGATGAATCTAAACAATGGTATCCTTTATAATAAAAGTGAGTGGTACAATATATAAATGGGTTTTTTGAATAAATTATAAATGTTAGAACTTCCAAAAGCATGTGATTTTTCTTTTAGGATTTCTCTCTAATGTCCCAATTACACATTATTATTCATTCATTTTAAATCCATTTTATATTTTAATAATATTCACCATGAGTCTATCCCAAGAAATATGGAAGGGAACCTAGGAATCACTCAAGGGAAATACATAAAAAACACCTAATTTTTGGATTCCGTCCAGGGAAAACCATAAATGAAATCCCATGTATCCCTCCCAACTTATTGTGAAGATAGAAAAGACCTCAAGGTCCATCACTAGTATCTCCCCTAGGGGTCTGAGTCTCACTCAGGTCTTAGTAAAATTATCTCTCCACTGGGCACATCTTGAGGTTCATCATTAGGTAATGTGTGCCACCCATCTGGAGATATATAGGAATTCATGATGATCCCATTCTAGAGATAACTAGTATCTCTCCCAATATATTTACATATCTTTAAAAACCTAACTATAAAGAATGTGATCTAATCATAGGAGACCATAATTTGGGACCCATAACTATCCCTTGGAATATCATACAAGTAAACTATCTATCAACAGTAGAAATTATTAATAATGTAGTTTTAATCAAGTCACTTTATTCAAGTTATCGAGTTTATCAACAAAAGTAAATTCAAGTCAGGTCATTAGAGACAGTCAAAACATATGGACACTAGTCACTTATAATTAATTTAAATTTACTCATTTTTATTATAAGGGTGACATGCCTCAAAAGGGCATTAAAACATCACATGAAATAGGGATGGTAGTCCTTTAAAAAGTATCACACTAATATGGGTAGATCATTTTAGGGTGTTCAACCCACAGTGGTGATTTGGTGCTCTCTAGGATAATTATATGCGTGAGAAACCATTTTATCTAATTTATTAAGAAATTTAGTGGGATCGACATAAATTTTCCAATTCAGTAGAATCGTGTATGATCGAATTTATCTGAAAATGATATAAAAATTATAGACCACCAAACATAGGTTCTTAAATGAACGAAGATGCATTTAGGCCTTTAGATCGATCTAGAATCAGAGAAAATACAAAGCATACAAACACATAGAAAATATTTCCTATCATCTTGTTAAAAAATAGTTCAAGCTCTGTGATGATAATGGAATGAAATAAGTTAGAGGATTAGGGAGTTAATTATTGTGAATCCAATGTTACTGATGGTGAGTCAAACAAAGTTCAGACTAAGGAGATCCAAAATAACATAGTTTAGAATGTGGAGGACAACCATACGCAGCTCCTCATATATCAAAATGAAGAAAACAAAAATTAATTATAAAAGTATGGGGTTCTATCAATTTGTTTTAAACTATGTTGGTCATTTACATAGTGTGTAAATTATTTACATGTTTTGTAAATTTTGTGGTCTCTTTCCCCAAAATACCAACCACACAATGCAAAAACTGTCATTCTAGCATATTACAATTTTTTTAGTAAAAAAATCATATATTCAAATTCGAAACATTCATTTTTTATAGGCCAAGTACATGGCCTACAGAAAACCTTCATCTCTCTACAACCATTGCTACTAATAGAAATCAGACACAAACATAGGCGTAGTTTCTCAGATTAACCAAAACTAAAAAACGATACATACCTCGTAGTAAAGTTAAGAAGTTAAATATAGGATGTCAATGAATTTTTGTGACCTAGTAACCATAATTTTATATTTTTATTCCTCTATAATCATTTTTGTTTTATAAAAAAACCCTCTTCCACACTATATTGGCTATATAACTAATGAAAATATATTTTTAATCATAATGGGTATTTCTATATAAAAATAGATTTTTCATATTGGTTCAAAAATGATTTTAAATTGGTTTATAATTAAAACATTAATTTATAAAATATTGAATTCATGATATCATACTTCATTATTATATATATTAATGGTATATATTTTTAAAACATATACAATTAGTTATCATGAGATATCTTATATGACTGTGTTCCTACTACAGTTTATCTGAAAGGTTCGCCCGATAGAGATTATAGAATGGGTAAGCTCGATATAGCTCTCCAATCCATTAGTTAATGTTTCTTTTATTTAAAGTATATAAGGATGGATTTGACCTAGGGTGTATCCCAAATGTATTTTACTTTGATCCACTTATATTTTACATGATTTTGACATGGGTTTTAAATATAATACTCTAAGATTCATATTTTCTATATTTCCTAAAAAGGGGTTACTATTTATATATTATAGTATTTAAAATATTAATTTGATAAAATTGTGTATTTTTTTGTTGATATGATTTATTTTATACGCATAGAAGATATTGTGATAAATCTATTCACCATATGAGTTTTCATTTTTTGACTGGACCAATATATTTTTTACATTGATATCCCCTATTAAATTATGGTTCTCATCCCATATTTTATAATATTTTTTATAGGTTTTAAGGACTAATGAGAAAAAATAATTAGTTATATTTAATTTTATGAATATTTTTAATGAAGAGTAAACATTTTCATTTTAAAATTTTTTTTCTTTGGAAAAAATAAATAGTTATTATACCTTACCACTATAATTTATGGGTTTCTTATAAAATAGCAATGGCCTAGTTCTTTAAAACTCTAAACCATGAAGCTGTTTGATTTTTAAGAAAGAAAATTATTCACAAAAAATAATAATTTTTTAATGTTTTAAGGATGGTTCCTTATGGTAATAATGATATGAATTTTTCGATAAATTTAGCGGTTAGGATAATGGTAATATAATACCATTGAGGCATTCTAATTTATGGTTAACTTGAAACATTATTGAATTTTAAGATTACATTATTAGATTGTGTATTATTTTTCAGATAAAGACAATTTTCTATTGTGAAATTGTGAAGATAACGTAGAAGGAATCAATATGGAAATATACTTCCAAATAAACATTCTGTAATTGTTGGAATTTGAACTAAACATTTTATTAAATTGGTGAATTAGTTGAAACAATATATGAATGGTTATCAAAATAACAATAGATAGAATCCAAATTTACCATAGCGGAATATGTAAAAATTTAATTATTTTATAAAATAGATCCCTCTATATATTTTTGGAAACTCATATCCATTGTAATGTGGATAATTTATCATGGATCTAGAAAATGTATTCAATGCTATGGGATATAATAAATTTAAAAATATAAATCTTTATATTTATAATATTTAAGGTGAATATAATAAGTGGTGAACATTAATTAAGAATAGTAGAGAGGGAAGATCATTATTAAAAAGAATATGACACGTTTAGAAATATATTTCTAGGTTAATATTTTGATAATTTTTTCCACTAATTAGGGAGAAACAATTCTTTGAATTGTAAAAAATATATGAATATTTAGTATCCATGTATGAATCCAATTTCAAATTATTTTATATCTTTGTAATGAATTTCACTTAATTAAATTATAATAATCATAATATATTTTAATAAATTTTTTAACCATGTTTACAGAGTAATTTTTCTTCCTGAGAATTTAATTGTTTTGAAAAATATCCTTGAGAAGTGAATTATGAGATGGTGTTTTTAACCCTTATGTGCCTCCAGATGAAAAGTTAAAGTATCATTTAAAATGGAAGTAGATGGAAATGAAGTAAACTAAAAAATCTTGTGGAGATCCGACAATATTTTCAGTGTTTGTTAAAAGATATTTCAAGGAATGTTTAAATGTTTGTGTACTTTTTCACCACTGAGTTAAGTTATTACATTTTTCATGACATCAAATAAAATAATATAGAACAATATAAATAGTTGTTAATAGTTTACCATCCAATAGTGAAATTTTTTAATTGTAATTAGTTGGGTAAATATTCTATCATATGACAAAGGTTAGTTATTTAGGTGGGAAATTATAAATTCCAAAAGAATAAGTGTGTGGAAAAATAATTTTCTTCTACAAAGGATGTATTTGTACCATCTAATTACATGGTTGAAGAAATTATTATTTTTTAATAGAATTATGTTGATTTATCATTTTTCTTTGGATATTCTCAGTCCTTCATTTCAAATAATCATTAAATTGAGAAGGGAATTTCACCTCATTAAAATAATATAGATCTTTTTGAGAAATATTTTGTAAAAATATTAATAATAAAATATTTAGAATAATCATTTTATTGTTATTAGTGGGATGGTATTTCCCTGAAATCATGTTGAACATCCACTAGTAGAGTTCGATATTTTTTTGTATGGATTCACCTTCAGTTTATCATGATAAGATAGATGTATGATCAATGATGTTTGATTCCTATTATCTCAAATAGTTTATAACAAATCAAAAAGTTGAGGAAATTATTTGGGATAGGAGTGAAAGCTTCATATGAATTTTTTTTAATGAAATAAAATTCCCAAATTAGTGATGTTTTAGTAGTAAATGAATATATGGGTGTATTTTTTTAAAAATTTCTATGTTTTATACATGATTATGGTGTTGAGTATACTATTTAATTACTATATAATACTAATAATATTTCATAATTCCCATATTTAATAGCCGAAGAAGAACTCCTAAAAATGAAAAAATCTATATAAATTGCATCATAAAAGTTAAATTCATTAGATCACATCAACATAGGGTGTTATTATAGATTTTGTTTCGAAATAAATATAGTTCAAATAGAATTTCCATTGATTATAGTTCCTTGAATAACATTTCAATTAAGAAAAAGATTCCTTTTATTTATATCAAAAATTTATTAGATTATCTCTAGGGGGAAGTATTTTTTAAATATTGATCACACATTAGGGTACAAACTATTTTAGGTGTCGGATGATGTTATTCTGAATCCATCCACTTCAAATAGATATGGGAATTGTGTGTTAGTATTAATTCCTTTTTGGTTTTGTAATGTACCAAATTTATTTTTGGATATTATTGATAGAATTTTACAAGACTATCTAGATGTATTATTGGTTGTGTTCATTTATGGGTTATTCGTAATTTCTAAAAGTCATTAAAATATTAATTAAAGTTATAGGATTGATTTACAAACCCTTAAAGATAAAAATATTTGTAGTATTTAGTAAATTTTAATTTCAGTTATATAGTATTGCATTACTAGTGCATATTATTTATAAATATTGTATAATCATTGACCCTATTAAAACTAAAGTTGTTGAATAATGTTCAATACCTATAAATGATACTGAGATTCATATTTTTCTTGTATTGGAATATAAAAACCATTCTATTTATTTCGAATTTATACATGATTTATAACATTAAAATACAATTAATATAACATAAAATATAAATAGTTATGGTGTCTTGGAAAATTAGGTACATTGTATATCAATATAAAATAGGAAAAACATCCATATTGAATACATAGTTAATAAGATCATAAAGTTCCTTCTTACATAATTCAACATGGGATAACCTGAGGAAATAACTAAGAAAGAGGTGAGCTATAAATCATAGTAATGGAAAAAAAAGGAATAACAAGAAAAAGAAAATAAATGTTAGACAACAGGAATATCAATTAAGGATAAATTGAACATCAATAATAAGTTTTTATATACAATGATCATCATAACATAGAGAATGTGTAAACAACTTAAGACACAGCATCATAATAATAGGTCCATGTTAAAAACCCCAAGACAAAATAGTTGAGAAAGTAACATAAAATAAAAACGTGATCACACTGTTCCAATGTGAGTTATCATGATACTGACCATTACCCAATTCACTGGAGCACTATATAATTATGGGGCACCCATCACTTTCTGTTCATTCTCATGCTTTAGTGTTCCACAAGGATCGATAAACATGGATTTGTTCATCATATTAATATATTACATGATCAAGGAGTGTGGAAAACATACATGTATGTCCGAAATAAAATATTTTTATGTATATAATGGATAATACCCCTAATTAAAAATGTTCATGGTATTAACTACACTATTGTTTTTCAATGCAGAATCCTTGTGTAATTTCAGTAGCATAACAGCGACACGTAAAAATTCATTAAATATGATTATGAGGGGGAATACGGTATGTCATCATATTGATGTTAAATTTATAGTAATATGTACATATAAAGACATTAACCAACATTAGGGATTGAAAAAATAAGGTGTAAAAAATAAATAAACCTTAAGAAAGAGGAAAAATGAAAGAACATATACATGAATATGTGATTCTAAAGGCTTGGTAGGGGCTTCATGAATGCATGGTGGTGAAATGTGAGGAATATACGTTTTGGGGGGAGGAGTTTTGATGTCCAAATCCTCCAAGGAGTTTTATTTAAGAGAAATGGTGGTCGTGGATGGTTTTATATTAGAATGGGGGAATATTTCATTATTATTTAGGTTTTGGAGTCTATATTATAAAATATACAAAAAACAATCCTATGGGTTTTTATCATGTTTTCTGGAAAATGGGGTTTTCTTAAATTATTCTATAAATACAAGGTCCAAACATATTAATATATTTCCATTGTTGATGTGAAGTTGAGTCACACTCTGAAGGAAAGGATTTTGAAATCATATAATCTACTATAAGACTTAAGAGATTTTTAATGGATATATAAAATAAATAAAATAAACATAAAATCATATTACAATAAAGGAAAACCTATATTTGGATGTAAAACCTATTTATATTACATATCACATCACTTCTTGGTCATTGGGATGTCATAAAACACAAATCATATTTATACAATATTTATTTATTAACTAAAAATTCGACAATATCATAAAGTTAAAAAAATAACCATTTGATAATTTAGAAATTCTTCTTCAAAAAATTATTTATCATATCTAAATAAATTTATAAATATGTGAATTTTTACTTTTGAAAATAAAGACAGAAATTTATTGAAAATGACAAGTTTTAAGAATATCATTTTTTTAAACCCTTATAAAATATTGCATTTTACTTCAATAAATTTTTTGATCATTCATATTTGATAAAAAATATTCTATAATAATATTTTATTAAAATATTATTAATTTAAAAAATTCATTTATTATTTATTTAGTTAATTGAATTTGAATACTAAACTAAATTAAAGTCTATTCTTTAAAATTATTTTTAATGTAGCAATAATAGGATAAAAATGTATTCATTATTTTATAAAAAATAATGTACATATTCCATTTAATAATATATAAATACATATCCCATTAATACGGAAACATATTCCCAAGGAATGAGGTGTGCAATGGTGTGGATTTCATGTGTCCATTCGGTGAATATAGTTTTGTTGTGATCTAGATGATCTTAAACTTCTCTCGTAAATGGTTTTTATCATGCATAAGTTGTTGGATCTTGTTTTTTTCATGATTAACGTAAATTAAAAGAAATTATATCTCCCATATATTTTGTGATAATAGGATTCATAGGATATGGTCCTACTGGTTTACGACATCCCTTCCTTTTTCAGTGTTAAAAGGTTTTGTTGAAATTCTTATATCTATACTAGTACTGAGATCACTATTCAATGGCCATATTATCAATAGTATTTATACCTAGAAGTAATATAATTCAAATTGAATATAATAAAAAAATATGAGTTAATCTATTTTCTATAACAATAATATATTCAATTAAATCAAAATGGGGGATTTAATTCATTATAGTTTTGTTCCTGATAATCATCCCCCCTTTAAAAATTTCACACTCAAAATTATCTTCTCCCATAATAAAACATATGAGGGTCTCTCTTCTTCATTACCTCCTCCAATTCCAACATTTCTTCTTCAATATTTTGGTTTCTCCACTGAACATCGATGAGGAGAATTGTCTTATTTTCTAGAATTTTTTCTCTAATATCTATAATTTCAACTAGTTTTTCTTAGTTTGGAAGATCATTATCCAATGGTACCACCACTGTATTGACCAAATGGGATGGTTTAGGTGTGTACATTCTAAAGATGGATACATGTAATACATCATGAACATCATATTTATTTCGATAAAGAGATGGTAAATAGGAAACTACCCTGATGCAATCAAGGACCAAAAATAAGAAAATCCTATGAATAATACAACCTTCTACTAGGACACACTGTTGTTGTACTTTTCATAGAGATTCCCCATTAGAAGGTTATTTATAATTTTTCTCATATGATCCCCATATACCTTCTTGGTTTTGGATTCTATTAGAGAGGAATATATATAAACATAAATTTTTTGAGTTAATCTCTAAATATTATATTCATCATATCATTTAAATTTTCTAGAGAATCATAAATTCCAAATGGCATCGACAACAATTCATAGTTCCCATACCTTGTATGAAGATCTATCTTGGGGATATCCTCCATCTTCACAATTACTTGATAATATCCATACCAAAAATCCACATTGGATAATTATTTTATCCCATGTAGCTAATAAAACATGTTATCAATCCGAGTTAGGGGATACTTGTTCTTTTTAGTGCTCTTTATAATCTCATGATAGTAATTTAAATTGAAAATTTCCCCATTATTCTTCTTAACGAATTGTATTGGTGCACCCCAGGGTGATGTTCGTGGGTGCATGAACACTTTATCCAGATTCTCTTATAGTTTGTTTCATTAGATCCTCATGTTCCATAAAAACCCTTAAATAATTAGTATGTGATATTTAAAATTCCCCAGGTTTATGCTCAATGTAAAATTAAATCTCTCATATAAGAATAAGACCAACTAATTCCTTAGAAAAAACATCAGTGTATTACCTCACAATAGGCATGTCATCAACTATTGTTCTTTCTTTATACATAGGAATAGAATCTAGATATGATTTCTCATAGGTAAATAATATCAATTCATGTTAAGATGGTTCTAAATAAGATTTACCCTCTTTCTTATACTTCTATTGAATAATGGTTTGATTCAAAATATAGAGATTTATTTACATCTCACCGTAATTTATGTTGGATCTATAGAGGAAAATCTAATCCACGAACAAAATTGCATAAAATTCCACTAAATAGTGTATGCAAGGGTTTTACAAGAAGTCCATCCCACGAATGTTGATAGGGTAGGAGTTATATACTTAGAATGAAATAATTTCCCCATTTTTAATTTTTACTAACTTCTTCAATTCAATTATTTATGGTGGATTTTAAATGGTTCTACAAAACATTCATGATATGGAAGAATTTGTAAAACCAAAATCAAAAGTAACATTCACTATTCATTAATGAATAATAGGAATACATTTCACCACTTCATTGTCAAGATCCACCTTCACAATCATGATAGAAAAAGCTCAACCTTATTGCCTCAGAGGATTTTGTTTGCCTCTGAAAACCTTTTTCATAGTGCACTGGTTCGCAATATTCATAGGTTCCTTGTAGTTGTAAAAATGAATAACGTGTTGAGGGATAAATAAATCATCCCTTCCGCTATCACATTCCTGGGATTCTTCATTCAGCAATCATTGGTAAGGTTCCCTTCTCTTTTATACCTTATGAATTTTCTTTTTCTTCATAGGCAATTTCTAGGGTTCTTTTTTCCATACATTTGACATGTGGGATCATAAAATTTCATAGCACCATTTGATTTATCCATTAGATGACCATAATTAAACTGTACATTCTGATTCTTTTCCCCACAACACCATTTGGATTCTCCGATATCTATTTCTAATTTAAGGACACATAGGAGAATTTCCTCATATATATAATTTTTTAGGCTCACTAGAGCCTTTCATAAACTAGGATTTGTCCCACAAAAGAAGTGTCCAACATTAAATAATTGGGTAACAAAAAGATGGAGGCATATCACAAAAATCATGATATTTTTTTTCCATACACCAAGATATATTCTTTCGTTTTTCGTAAATGTAATAAAATCCTTTTCATATTAAGATGAAGTGTTTGAGTTAATTATTTATCAAAAAAAATTATTATATTTCCTTCCACTCCATTGTTTTGATATCTTCATAAGGTTTATTATTCTTGACAAATGTCCAACACTAATCAGATTTATCCTTCATATGATAAACAACCATAAAAACTTCCAATTAATTGGAATAATAAAGTATTGAGAAGATCATCTAAATTTATTGTATCTATTTAATGTAGGATTCCCTTGTTTTATAAAGTTATCAATTGCATAATGTTCTCTATTATAGGGATTTGAGAGATCTTCATGATCTAAGATTCTATTCATAAATTGAGTTAGCTAAGATATTATCATGAAAAAGTTTTCAATTCTAGCTCCCATTGGGATGGGAATCTCATTGTGGGGGTCATCAAATTTCCCATCACATCGGTGGTTAACATGACTCCTATAACTTCCAACCATTTCCTTAAATAAAGGAAAAATCAAGGATAACTATTTTAAGATAGTAATCTCATAAAATGGAGTACAATGATATTAAATTGATAACGTGTAAATTACATTTATCTCCTCAACATGTGAGATTATAGGATTCTATCACTGTTATCCATGATATATTTAAAAACACATATTAATATGGGTTTTTTATCCGTTAATTATGTTTCTTATTGAGCATATTAATTTTCCATAGCATATCCCATAGACATTTTCAGAATTGGTTCACTGTAAAGCATGTTTTCATGTACTGAATTACCTCGATTCTGGCCTGGGACATCTTGTCATAGTTGTTACACTATGGTAAGTCTATGTCAGAACTATGTCCACATGTAGTATCCATACATGGATGTATTTTCAAGATACACCACATAATCTATATTAACCAATATTTTATTATGTTTTCTTACACGTAGTCTTTTTCATGTTTCCTTCTCTGAATGATTCTTATCCTAATCCCAAGAATAACGAATGTTATCCTCTAATACCAACAATAAAAAACCAGCTTTTTATTTCACATTTCATTATGATTTATTACATAAAATTGTATGTAGTAAGACTCAAAATATTGAGAAGTCTAGTGTAATATATAAATTAGGTATATTACATTACAAATTGAACAATGAAAAATAACATCATTATGGAAAACATAATTTATATGATCAATAAATTGTTTCATAATTACCGCTACAAGGGATAACCTGAGGAGAAAGACAATAAAGGTGGGAAAAATTAATCCCAGTAAGGGAATAATCAACAAAAACATGTCAAAGACAATATGTGTCAGAAAATAGGCATATCAATGGAGTATAAAAGGAACATTAATAGTAAGGAATGATATATCCAGATAATCATAACATGGGGAATGTGGCTACAACTTATACACTACGTCATAAACATAGGTTAAGGCTAAACCCAACAAAACATCATGGTGTAAATAGTCCTATAATGAAATTAGGTAAACTCCCTTTCCCAACATGACATATCATGATACAAAGCATTAACCAATTCATTAGAGGGATATATAATTCTTGGTGTACCAGTCACATTCATTTCATTCTTTTTCTTAACTATTCCACATAGGTCAATAAATATGGATTTTTAAAAGACCCAAAAATACATTAATGAAACTCCTTTTCATATAATTAAGAATATTATTATGTGAAATGGTTATATAAAATTCAAACTTATATGGTCTTATGATTTTGGATTTTTAAAATACTATTATGAATTGAGACCATTGCAAATATAGTCATTGAATAGTCATAACATGATTAGTATAAATATAGGACTTTAACAAATACAATTTACTCAGATGAAGGAAGTGATGGCCTCATCTAATAGATGTGCCCCATATGAAGACCATTTTTCAAAAGCATAAAGAGTTTTCATCATTGGGGTTTTCTCTTTACCAAGCCCAAGCCGAGCTACAATATGTGAAGCTTGAATGGAACCGTCTACGAGGGAAGTAGAAGTTGATAGAGATTACCACATGAGCGATGTTATCTGAGCTACCCCAGGAGTTTGTCACCATCACACTCCTTACCCTTCAATCATATGTGGGTGTTATAATGGTTTATGTTACATGACCTTATCACTATAATTATGTGCATTATTTTTGTATATTATTGTAATAAAGTTTCATTTTATTATTGTTGTTACTTTGTTAATAGTTTTTAAAGAACAAATAGTATTTTTAGTTAATATTCAACTATGAAATCTATTTTCATAAATTGATGGATTTTTTAATTAAATATTATTTTAATAAAGTATTATAATTATTAAATTAATTTCTATTATGTATAAATGATCAAATAAGTTTTAGAATACAATTGTAATTTTTATTATGATTTGAATGTATTTTTTTCAAGACCCATGAATTTTCGATAAATGTCTGTTTTTATTTTAAATGAAAAAAATTCACAAATTATGAAAATTATTTGGATAAAATTAATATTTTTTTTGGAATAAAGATGCTGAAATTATCCAATGGTGAACTTTTTATAATTTTCTAAGATAGTGGAAATTTTTGTTAAAAATTAAATACCATTTAAATATATAATGTGTTTTATGAAATCATAATGACCCAATAGTGATATAATAAAATTATATAAACATTATTTTCAGCAAATATATGTTTTACCATTAAAATAATGTGATTTTATGCCTGTTTGATTTATTTTACAATGCCTTAGTGGACCCTCCAAGACATTCAAATCATTATAGATTTTTAAATTAATTTCCTTAAGAGTGTGTCTCACCTCCACATAAGAAACCCTATTATTTTAAGATGTTCGGCCATTTTCCTTATAATTATTTTTCAATCCTCTTATCAAAAACCATTGGTAGAAACCAAGGATTGGATTATGCTTTGGATTAGATTAATGTGTGGTCTCTCAAACCTAAATAATAAACAGTTCCCTCTCATTTCCTATATAAACCCACCCAAGCTCCCACTTCCTCTTCACTCAAATCCCTTAGAGTACATACAAACTCTTCCCACCTCTTTCGATAATCCTCCCAAGGTTCTGAAAGCTCCCAATAATCCCCTCTCAATCCTCTCTTATGCCTTTGGGATCACACATCCATGTGAGATATTTCTTCCTTTCTTATTTTTGACCAAATTTCATTTTGTTGAATGCCCTTTTGTTTTAAATTATAAATGTTGGGGGTATGGTTTTTCACCTCCCCCATAATGCCATGTTTATGTTTTAATGATGGGAGACCCCTTTCTCTCTCATTAATTCCTTCCATGTACACCCAATGCTATGATTAAATTCTGTAAGGATTTTCTCTCTCCTAATTTACCTTCAAGAAATTAGTTTGTATTATAAATCCAAATTCCATTACTTATATTGCCAAATGAATCTATATGAACCGCTTAATGTTAATTTTAAGTACATAGATGAGTCACCCCTTTCAATCATATCAACCATATTTATTAATTCTAACGTCACATCGTTACGTTGCCGAAATTGCACCGATTTTCCAAGACAATGTCATTGGGAATGAATACCATGCCCATTCCTCTATCATGGGTATTCACTATTATGAAAATTTACTTATTGATTATAAATCGTCATGTATTAATTCCACATACCATTATAATCAAATAAATGATGATGATTGATTCCATGTTATAAGATCCATGTGGCAGACTTATGCATCAAATGAAATGTTTAAGAAGGGTGTGCCCTGATAGCACTTCAATGCATTAGGTAAAGTATAGTATCATGATACATTATGTGCAATGGGTTTTTACTTATGATAATTAAATTTAAAAAATTGTTTACTCTTTCTTCATGTGCAATGAGGGTTTACTCATGCTCCATGTTTATTAAGCCTTGGATCATTCTAATACCAGGTTGAGTATTGTTGCCACATCTCCATGTTATGATTATCAAGCTTTATCACGCCTTTATGTTAATGCTTCTCTTCAACTCCATTGAAATTACTATTTTATAACATGTATTTTATTACTCATTTTATTCCATTTTTATTCCCTTACTATGCTTTATAGCTCAACACTTTCTTATTTATGTCCTAAGATTATCCCATACAATGTTATGTAAGAAGGAATGTTTCGGTCATGTAAAGGAAGTTTTCAATAAAGATATTATATTTCATGTTTTATGTCATTATGTAATATTTCTAATCCCCAATGACACTAGGACTTTGGATCTTATATGTTTATCAAGTGATTGTTTTATGTAATAAATCATGTCTAATTATGTAAAATAATGGAATGTTGTAATAGTTTTTATCAATGGATTGGATTAGTTGTATTTGGGATTATTATTAGAAAACCCTAGTGAATACCTAGAGATAATAATAAGTATAATAAAAACAACCCTAAATTTTGTGAGTATTTAGTAAGTGTTTTATCAGGAAAATACATCCCTTTCTAGATAAGAGCATGTAGAGGCATCTCTGGAACAGATATACCTAGGAGTGAAAACTCTGACAATGAGTTTTAGGCATTACCTAGGGTATCCTAGTACAATACAATGGGCCTTTCTTCACTTCTGGTTATGACACACCCAGGGGATATGATTTGGTAAATTCACAAGCTTAGTGTGAGCCATTATTCAAGGGAATTAAACAAATGGATCTAAGAAAATATGTTAGAAAGTAGATCATGTATATCATAAATTGAAGCCTATAGATTCCTAAGTTATGAAATAAAATTTATTTATAAGTCATACATTTTTTCCCTGGGATTACCCTTTTTGTGTTACACTAAAATTCCTTTTATTCCAGCAAATGGTCGGTAATAGGGGGACTCGACCTAACAACCGATGTGAACATCAATGTGATGAAAATTCTAATGAGATACACAACCCAATGGGAGTAGGAATTGTGAACATTATCATGATACTCTCTCAATTAAATATTTATTTGAATATAAACATGTGTCAGGAGAAACGTTCAACCCCACTTAAGAGAGAACAAGTCTCAATCGAGTGCTTCGTGAGACTAAGGCCTCCTACTTTTTAGGGATCATCTGATCCCTCATTTTCCAAACAATGGATCAACTCTATTGAAAAGATCATTCACACCCTTCAATGTTCTGTACAAGAGAAGGTACATCTAGAATCTTAGCATATGAATGGTGAAGATGATCAATGGTAGAAATTTATCAAACATACGAAGCATAAGGAAGAGTTCAAGGTATTAGAATGAAAGGATTTACATAATATTTTTGATAAATATTTTCATCTCACCATAAGACTTAATATGGAATGGGACTTCATTTCCCTCAAGAAAACGGGTGAAGAATCCATCGGAGCGTATGATGAAAATTTCATAATTCTTTCACGATACACCTATGGCTTTATCTCTACCCCTGAATGCAAGGTTGGACGCTTCTTTATTGGGATGAAACCAAGCCTGGGGAAAGCCCTAACGATCCATGATTTTGACATCTATAAAGAAATAGTCAAATGTACCCTCATGGTTGAAATGGAGATCATAGAATGTTAGGGGTATCATGGGTGTAAGAAGCATAACTAGGACATCAATTTTGGTATTTAGATGGATAAATACAATGGTGCTATGAAAATACACCACCCCACTAGCCAATGGTATGGAATGAAGCACCCTAGAAATTGCCTGAAGTGGACTAGGAAATGCTTTAGGTGTGGAAGATAAGGGAACCTAGACTTTAACTACCGAAAAGAAAAACAAGTGGCTAAAACAAAAGGGAGTAATTCTCCATTCGAAATAAACATGTTGATCATTACTTCAACTGCAAATAACAGGGGAACCTTTAAAATCAGTGCCCTATGCCAAGGGTTTTTAGAGGCAACCAACAACCTCCTATGTAGAAAGGGTGAGATTTATCTATCATAACAACTGAAGTGAACCCCGACAAAAATGTGGTGATAGTTATGATAGTTATTCATTCATGAATAAATAATATACTTTTTTATGGTTCTATACATTCTATTTTATATTAATAGTTTAGTAGAACAATCCCAACACCTCCAAAATAATGGAATTAAAGATGTAGGTGAGTACGGAAAATGTGGAATCATTGCATCCAATGAATATAAATCTTCCCCTATCATAATTTGTTGATTTAACTACCCTACAAGCCTCATCATAATCCCTTTAGTTTAATTTAATGCAATTCTCAGAATGGATTAGATTTCCACATATAGATCCAACATAAATTGTCATGAGAGGGAAATCACTATCCATATGGAGAATCAACCACTAATTCTACACAAGTGCAAGGAGGTAGATGAATCTTCATTAGCACCATATTCTCAACCATGGATATTACTACCAAATTAACACATGTATCTAGCTCATGTGATTCAGTCTGATAAGGAAACCATATTTGATGTCATTTCTATTTTGAGGGAATTCACTGAAGTGTTTCAAAGGAATTTCTCGGTCTTCCTTCTAGAAGAGATGTTGAATTCTCGATTTACCGTATAATTCGGGTGTTTCTAATATCCATGTATCCGTATTGAATAGATGTTTTGGAGCTTGAGGAGAAGAGGAAACAGCTGCAGAAGAATCTTGCTAAAGGGTTTAAATGCCCAAGTGCATCACTATAGGGTGCACAAGTCCTCATCCTCATTAAGATGTATGGATCAATGTTCCTTTTCATTGATTATCGTGAGGTACAAAATGTCATGATAAAGAATAAGAATACTCTTACTTTAATTGATTACTTTTTTGATCAGCTTCATAGAGCACAATACTTTACCAATTTGGATTTGTGGTCGGGATATTATCCAGTAAGGGTGAGGAAGGGTGATATCCCTAGGAATGCTTTTTGTACAAGATGCAAGAACTATTAATTCATAGTATTTCCTTTTAGACTCACTAATTCTCTATAAATCAACATGGACTTAATTAGTAGGGTCTTTAGAGAATACCTATAAAATTAGTGGTAGTCATTATAGATGATATTATAATATACTCCAAAACCAAGGCGAAGCATGAGGGGGTCTATTAGCTGTACTAGAGACCATGGGAAGGAGAAGCTCTATGAAAAATATAGAATGTTTGTGTTCAAGTTTAAGGAGGTCTCATTATTGGGTCATATAATAACAATAAATGGGATGTTTGTGGATCCCTCTAAGACAACTGCATTTGAGGGATGGTTAAGGCCAACAACAGTAATGGATATATGTAGCTTCTTGGGATTATCTGGATATTATAACCGATTTGTGATAAATGTCTCTCAATTATACAACCCTCTTACCATGATAACTCAAAAGGGGGTGAGGTTTTTTGGAGTAATGAATTTGAAGGGAGATTCATGGAGTTGAATAGGTGGCCTATCACTGAGCCCTTACTCACTTTACCCACAAGTGGTGAACTTTTTTTGGTATTTATGGATGCTTAGAAGAAGGGAATGGGTTGTGGGTTAATGGAGAATGATATTGCGATAGACTTCGCCTCAAGGAAGCTGAAAATTTAAGAGGAAAAATATCCATCGCATTATCTGGAGTTGGCTTCTAGGATCATTGTGTTGTAAATCTTGTGTTATTATCTCCATTGGGAGAAGTGTGAGATATATACTAATCACAAGATCCACAAATATATATTCACACAAAAAGAGCATAATATGTGCCAATGATGATGGATAGAACTCATCAAGGATTATGACTTCTCGATCAATTACCACCCTGGGAAATAAAAAAAGGTGGTAGATTATCTATGTAGAAATGATCATGTATCATTATCAATAATGAAAATCTAAAAGGATCCAATATTTATAGATTTGGATAGGATGGACAAGGGAATCATTAAGTGAGGAACATCATCAATCCTTTCTCAAATTATTGCTCAACCATCCCTCGGGGAGAAAATAATGGATTCTCAGAAAAAGTATATGGAAATTTTGAAAAGGGTGGAAGCTATCAGAAATGGGAAATCCTCAGAGTTCACGGTTGACAAGGATGGAATTGTGATATTAGTGTTATGATTATGTGTACTGTCTGTTCCAAAGATAAATAAGGATCTTATGAATGATGCACATAGCTCATCCTTATCTATTCACCGGGGGACCACAAAGAAGAATTGAGAACTACTTGAAAACTTTATGTGGGACAATATGAAATGGGTGATTGTTGAATATACATCAAAGTTTCTGGTATGTCACCAAGTGATGTCTGGGAGGAAAAAGTCTAAGGGTATGATGAAACCACTACCCATAAAAACATGGATGTGGGAAAAAATTACCATGGACATTTTCACTAAACATCCAAGGACATACATAGGAAACAATGCTATATGGGTCATTGTGGATCATCTTATAAAGAGAAATCACATTACCATGATACAAGAGGAAATTTAACTGGATCAACTTTCATGGATTTACATGAAGTAAATGGTATGTTTGTGTGGAGTAGAACTATCTATTGTATCTAATTGTGATCCTATTTTAACCTCGATGTATTGGAAAATTCTCCAACATTCTCTAATCATTGAACTGAACTTCAGTACATCCATTCATCCTTAAACTGATGGCCAATCTAAGAAAACTATTCAAAAACTAGAAGATATGTTAATATCATGTTCAATAGATTTTAATGGAGGATGGGACCAACATCATCCACTTATTGAATTATCCTACAAAAATAGTTTCCAATCGAGCATCTGAATGGCACAATATGATGCCCATTAAGGAAAAAGGTGTAGAACATTGGCATGTTGGGATGAAGTCAGTGAGAATAGGCTTCTAGGACCTGAAATGGTCAATGAAATGGTGGGGAATTTGAAAATCATTCATAAGAATAACAAGGAATCCAAAAGTATGCATAATATTTATGAAGACAGCCTTCGACGAGACCTTGAGATCAAAGATGGAGATATGTAATTTCTAGGCATATCTCCGTGGAAGAAGGACATGATGTTTGGAAAGAAATGGAAGTTATGTGACAAACGGGTCCCGATGACAGCATAGCCACCCCGCCTTAACATGGCCGTCGGGTCCTGGCCTACCAGGTACCACCAGTTGCCCCCACAGACACGTGGGGCCCACCCCAGGGTCCACCCACATGCCTGAACGGGTCATCTAACTAATGATCGTCCCCACAGGCTGACTCATATCCTTTCCCGTGTGCTTTGTCCTCACTCGCACACACCCTGGGAAACATCCCAAGAGTTCACTCATCCTGATCACAGCACAGCCTCCCCGCCTTAACATGGCCGCCGGGTCCTGGCCTACCAGGTACCACCAGTTGCCCCCACAGACACGTGGGGCCCACCCCAGGGTCCACCCACATGCCCGAACGGGTCATCTGACTAATTATTGTCCCCACAGGCCAACACATATCTTTTCGAGTGTGCTTTGTCCTCACTCGCACACACCCTGGGAAACTTCCCAGGAGGTCACTCATCCTGATCACTACTCCAGGCCAAGCATGCTTAATTGTGGAGTTCTAATCAGATGGGCTCCTGAAAAGGAAGGTGCACCTTGTTGACAGGAGTCATATCATTTAGTCATTTAACCCTTTATCATTTGGGGATGTTACAATCACCCCTCCTTTAGAGCACAACGCCCTCATTGTGGGCCCTACAACTCAACCCTGGCAGTGCACCGCACTTAAGGCTGGGTTCCTCCTCTAATACCAAATGTGACAACCGGGTCCCGATGACAGCACAGCCACCCCGCCTTAACATGGTCGCCGGGTCCTGGCCTACCAGGTACCACCAGTTGCCCCCACAGACACGTGGGGCCCACCCCAGGATCCACCCACATGCCTGAATGGGTCATCTGACTAATAATTGTCCCCACAGGCCAACACATGTCCTTTCCAGTGTGCTTTGTCCTCACTAGCACACACCCTGGGAAACATCCCAGGAGGTCACCCATCCTGATCACTACTCCAGGCCAAGCACGCTTAAATGTGGAGTTCTAATCAGACGGGCACCCGAAAAGGAAGGTGCACCTTGTTGACATGAGTCATATCATTTAGTCATTTAACCCTTTATCATTTGGGGATGTTACATAGGTGCACAAGATAAGAACTCTTCATGATATTAAGTTATAAAAAACCCCTATTTCTTGATGTGAGGCAGAAACATAGGCATATGTGTAATATATTGAGGTGGTAACATTATTTTTCTATCTTTTCATGACACTATCAGATCAGATGGTGGTCCTGGTAGTGATCCTTCTCCTTGGCTCTGTAGGATGATGGTGGGGGTTAATGTCCTAGTCATAAAACACATGACTATGGCATGTTCATAGTTCAGGTGAATTTTAATAGAGGAATTCTATCTATATATTTTGAGGGTTGTGGGTATCTAGGAGCTTTTACAGCTTCAACATGGAAGTATGATAGTGGATGAGGATTCATCGTGGT